>HG992250.1:45000-10045000 GCA_905220585.2 Nymphalis polychloros
ACCTACCTACCTACCTACCTACCTACCTACCTACCTACCTACCTACCTACCTACCTACCTACCTACCTACCTACCTACCTACCTACCTACCTACCTACCTACCTACCTACCTACCTACCTACCTACCTACCTACCTACCTACCTAACAATACTAACGTTTGACTGTCGTGAAACGTTAGTATTGTTTGGTAGGTTTTTGCAGATCGGAGCATCAAGGTTTTTGTCGACGGTGCTATGACTTAAAATTCATACATTCTGGTGTTCAAGGCGCAAATTCGGCCCCACATGGAGTACCGCTCTTACCTCTGGGCGGGAGCTCCCCAGTACCAGCTTCTTCCTTTTGACCGCATTCAACGTACAGCAGTTCGAATTGTCGACGATCAAGCTATTACCGACCTTATACAGGATGACTGGTTAATTACTATCAATATTTAAGGAGAATACTCGGTACATGTTTCTCATTCGAATTATGTAAAAAAAAATAGGTACTTAATTTTTGACCAAATTTCCGTATAAATAAATAAAGTGTGGACACGTTCCCAGCCTTGCCGGAACAACACCACGCCGCCGCACGCGTGTGTCGCTACTCCCAACCCCCGCCCCGTGGCGTTAGTCGGGCGAGCGCCGCCGTAAGGTCTGTACGTCCGTCTTCCCGCGCGCGCGCCTAGCGATCGATCTTACGCGTATACCTAATCTGTCGTGTGTGCGTGTGACCCGTTATTACTTATTAGTAATTAAGTATGGCTTATCAATACACAAATGCAGAATACTTGGACATGGTTCGTGCGTATGCGCGTGCAAATGATAGCTTGCCGGGCGCAATCAATTTGTACCGGGAGATGTTCCCCAATCGTCGAGTACCTACGTAGGTACGTGAGTACTTAAACAATACGTTTTGAGATCGCTGGATAGGGCGCGGAGGGCCTGTGCCATGGCCAGCTCGCTCTCCAGATCTCACTCCACTGGACTTCTATTTATGGGGGGAGGTAAAACGTCTTGTGTATGCTACAGAGTATGTCAACAGAGAGGAGTTGAAATTAAAAATCACTAGTGCTTTCGAAACTATTAAAAGTGACCCATTCGTATTAAATCGTGTGAAAGACAATATGCGTAAACGCCGAACTGTGTATCACACGAGAAGGAGCTCACTTTGAACATTTGTTAAGGTTAGTGTAGTTATGTAGGTAAATAGGTAGTTTAATGATTGACAATTGTTGTAAATAAGTATGATTCCATTTTTAAATACGCCGGAAATACCAAGATAGGTAAACAGTTCATATTATTTTTTGTGTCAAGTTCACACCATTTACCTAGTCAATAAATTGGTTGCTTAAACGAATGAAATATATTGGTATTTTTGCCTGTCCTAAGCCAGGATTAAAGTATGAAGGGAATTGGATCATTTTTGTTTATCTAAGGTAGCCTGCTACCCTGTTAACACGCGGCGGCGCGCGGCGTTTGGATGTAGGTAAACTACCGCGCGATAACTAAATGTACCTACCTACATAACTGTTTTGTGTCGATAACGCAGCTAGGGTGTTCACACGATGCGTAATTAATTACATAACTTTTGGTTAACTTTACTTAGAAGTTATTAATATTTATGTTATATTAATTTTTATTTTGTCATATATGATCGTCAAATATCACGTCCTCAAGTATCGATAGTAATTCACCAGTCAACCTGTATAAGAAGAGAAGAAAAAAAAAAAAAAAAAAAAAAAACAACTTTTCACTCGATTCTCACTTCTCTCTAACTTCTTACTTTTCACTTCTTACTCATTTTGTCGCTAGAGTGGTGGACGGGTATTCGAGATTTACTTTCTGGGCAACCATCGTCGAGGCAAGGTGTGATATATTCACTGCGTGTACAGCTAATTTATTTATATGCAAGTCTGCGATATTGGCATATTTAGATAATTTAATACAAAGAAGTAGCTATATACAGTGGAGTCCATTTATAATGACATCGAAGGGAAATGACGAACTCGTCATACTAAGCGGACGTCATACAAAGCATTTTGTAGCAAATAAACTATCTTCTGTTTTTGTTAGTATGTATTTATTTTAACAGAGAGAAACAAAATAGAGATAAATAAAAAAAAAAAAAAAAAAAAAATTGTTCTAAATAAGTACATATGTACGTATGTATATTTTTTCATTTTTACATAAGAATTCAGTAATGCTTGTTTGCTTTTGTTTTTTCCTTATAAAGAAGGCATTGCCATCGTCAAATTATTTTTTTCAATATTGCTATAAACAAAGTCATACACGCGTCAAACGTCGTCGGGTATCACGTTACTCTCTCGAACACTGCCGAAGGCGTTAGGAATCATGGCGGTCACTATAACCGGACGCAATTTATTAAAAAATGGGTCACAATAAGCGACATGACATCATCGTGAGGATTTTGTAAGTAAAATAAAAATTAAATTAACGTTAACTCAATTTATTCATTAAACGATATGGTGCTTATACATATAACAACTACAATTTTTATTTTATTCAGTGCTGTGAAATTTAAAGCATAATGTTTTGCAAGGTTATGTTTTGTAAGTTACTGTAATTAACTTTTACTAAACTTATTGATACATTATTGTATAATAATAAAAGGTTGGTGACTTTCTGAAATAACACCAAAAATATATTTATTATATATTTTAATCACAACAAGAAACTTTATTACTTAAATATATAAACGTAATTATTAAAAAAATAAACAACTTTATTTTAATTGATAATATACTAATGACTATTTAAATTAATAACATTAAAAATATACAAAATAAGAACATCAAGCTTTATGCAAGTTATAATAGAATTATTTATCTTAGCCTTAAAACGTTTAACGAAACAACAAAAGTTTTAATCAAGATTTTTAAGTTTTTATATTAAAATTAATCGGTAAGAGCAATTATTTTTTAGGAGTTTCACGAGGTGTAATCTGATTGATGACAACAAGTGATTTTTTTATCATATATCATAATAAAACAACAGAGTAAATATTAAAATAAGCGTATCATGAAATACACATTTGTATCACTAGAAGTGTATGACAACATTGCATTTATTTTACCGTAGTACTCAATAAAGTGACGAGATACTGCAAAGGAATAACATTATGTCAATATACACAATATACGTATATTATATTCATATTATGTTTGTATCTGTTTTGTTTTACACGAATTTGATGATTTATTAGATTCTTGAAATTAACCGCATAGCTTACGAAACTATTTCAAAGTAATTTAGTTATAACTACAAAAATTAAGCTTAATCCAACAATACTGTTCGCTTTAGTTGCCGAGTTGCAGAACTCCAGATTGCAGTTATCAGCGATGAGGCCGAAACGGTTTTTGACGAAAGTATAATTGCAAAGGCCGACTCTGCAGTCTTCCAAATTTAAAGGTCTCTCGTTTTCCATGAATAGCACTTGATACTGGTCGTTGATTTGTAAATTGCTGTTCGGTGTGCATCTGAAATTGAATTTAAGTGAAAATATAGATTTAATGAAAAAAACATGGAGCCATGAACGATCATAAAATCATATCATTGTGTAAAACAAAAAGTTGTAGCCATTTATATAAATACTGATATGTACCGATGCGCTCACAGGATCTATGTAATCTTTCACTCACTCGTCTCGCACCTCATACTATACGTACTTGTAAAGAACGGCCGCGAAATTAGCGTTGAACGGCACCATGCCGGAGGTGGTCCACTTGCGCGCCTGCGCGCCGGCGTAGTGGTAGTTGTCGCCCGTGAGCGGCGCGGCGTCGCGGCGCGCGCCCGCGGCCGCGAGCAGCAGCAGCAGCGCCGGCGCCTCGCCCAGCGCCACGCGCGCGCGCGGCTGCTGCGGCGTGTCTGCGGACGGCTTTTCTAGTCAGATTGTTTTTGGAACGAAGTTCTTTTACGCGGCTCACAGTAGAGTGAAATGGCAGTGGCCGATACGACGAAATAGCGTTATGCCTACTTCTAAAATGCTACAAAATGCGATCGAATTCAGTACTGCGCAGAGGCGCTCGCGCGAGGTAGAACCTATGCCGAATTTTTGAGCGCCAAACCACGCCAAACGATAGAGCGTGAATTATATATTGCGCCTGCTAATTTTATTTAAAATACTTTCCAAACGTTCTTAAAAAAATTTTGTTACAAAAATACAGTAATACAATCAATTAAAATCTACATTTTAAAACACGTTTTGTACATAAACATGAAGTTTTCGGAAACCATAGGAACACAAGTTAATTATTTTATTTAACTTGCCTAACATTTTGCTATACTTATGTATTTCAGCATGGTATCAAAATATATCAATACGTTAATACCATTCGTTTATTACGTAAGACGATTTTTACTAGATTTTGACCCCCTAAATAATAAATGAATGGCCCCATAGTATTCTCGCATTATTGCATAGTTCATTGCATCTTCCGATGTGTCAACACATTGCATAGTTATTGAACTGTTTGTATTGCACTTTTTGCTTATGTTCATGAGATCGATTTGTAAAATATTTTTGTCACAGGCAAATGTATTACGGGTACCTACGGCAAGTTTTATATTTGCAAATAATATACTCTCATTGAATATTCCCATTTGTGGCTTTATACATGAGAGTCATATCGTTAAGTTTTCCACAAACTCGTGAGTCCATTTTTAATTACTTAAGGCAGGTTTCACGAGATCTTTGAGACGTACCACTACAAGAAAAATCAAGTTGCTTTGTAATTGCACTCTGGATAGATTAAATGTGAATGTACAGCACATAAGGGGCTCCATACTTGAGAGGTGTTGCCAAAATAGCTTCGAACAAGAGTGTTGTACATTGTAAATTTAAGCAATGTTCAAATAATTATTTTTATTATTATCCAAAAAAGCAGTGGCTCTATGTGAGAACCCAGAGGAACACCAGATGATGAAGAGTCGACAATAAGCTGTCAATATTTTGACAAAATGGATATCTGCAAATTTTTTGTCTGTAACGACCCAGTGTCTTTACTCTATAATTTTAATTATTATTAACCATTTTAAATATACTACCATAGAGCTCCATAGAGCTACCAAATTAAAATTTGCATCAAATTCATTGACATTAAAGGTTCAATACAGGAACTATAATGACTGTAAGACGTCTTACTTCGCTCCACATGTATTTTGAAGAAGTCCATCATGTCCTTGATGCCAGTACATCCGAGCTGCTGATTCATCGGAGTTCCGTAGCCGTACTTGTAATAGGTTTCCAAGTCTTCTGCGTATTCTAGGCGCTTGAGATCGTCCTTGGTAAATGCCTTTGAAGAAAGAGAATATTATATTAAACACTTAAAGTGGTGGGAGGTGCTGTGTAAGCCCGCCTGCCAGTGCGTGCGTCAGTTCGTATGTTGAGTGAGCCTTTATATTTACAGGCCCAAAGAAGGAGGTGGCTGTCAGTCTTACTATATTTTACTTATTACTTACAATATTATATAAAAAACTAATGATTGTGGATTAAATAAAATAATCTTACAATTTCAATGCGTCAAATATTAAGATGTTGTCTCTTGTGCTTCGTCATATAATGTAATACCATGAGTATTTAAAAATAATAATAGTAATATCCTTCAGACCAATTTTGGCCGTGGCCAATCTCAAGAGAGATTAGCCAACTGCGCGGGACATATTATAGTGCACAAGTGTGTGCGCAAACACAGGTGCAATCCCTTTTCCCTAGCTCTCATAACCCGATAGGATGGCAATCCGACACGACCGGAAAGAGTTTAGGCGCAGGACCAATGCCTTTACGTGCTTTCCGAGGCACGTTAGCGTACACACTTCCAACTTCCAGACTCCGGGCAGTTACCGAGAATTTTCCGACAGAAAAACCCACTGTACCGACCTGGGAATTGAACCCAAGACCTCCTGGTCTGCGGCCTTACATCTGGTCACTCGACCAACGAGGCAATGAGTATTTACACAAGCTACCAACGGAAGCCGACGACATTGTTGACACAGGAATTGGTTATAAAGTAATTGACGAGTGATATTATTTAATGACACGGTGATTCATTAAGTAGCTTTAAACTCACGGCACACCAGGGTGAGATCTGCGAGACATCCCACGCCTTGTTGTAGCGACACATCTGATACATCTGTTTCATTATTTCTTTCTGGATATCGTAATTGAAGCCCAAACGTAATGAGATGTTGCTTATCATCTGAAATGTACCAGATTTTTATTTCATAAATACTGTTTAAGCTTTATGTATAAAAAATATACAGCGTGTAACAAAATTCGTGTCCGACCCGTGAAGTGATTATATTTAGTATTTTAAAAATTATTACATAAATAGAACCAACACACGATACCTAATAACCACTTCACGGGTCGGACACGAATTTGGTTACACCTGTATATTATTGTTTTTTTTAGATTATTGGTATTAATGTTACCTCTTTGTACTCTTGTTTGGATTCAAATATGCGTAATTGTGTCATTGTATCGTTATTTTCTTCAACGTTACTAATCCACGAGGAGCAGAATTTTTCCGGCTGGAACATAATCATTACCTCATTATTATCAGAAACGTAATTTTAAAAACGTTAGATTCATGATATAAACTAACTAACTTACGCGAAGCAATTTCTCGTCGTTTTCCTTTGTAATGTCGTATGTATCTTCTCGGGCCCTGAATAACCCTTCAGTGAAAGCGCGGAACGTAGTGCTCGAGCGCTGGTCATTTACGTATCTGAACTGAAATTAAGGGCAACTTTTTAAAACAAAACTGGGTTTCGTTAGAGAAGTAGAAGAAGAATTAGAGAAGTTTCATGTGGAAATATTACACGTAACTTTTTTATATTCTATTATAAATACTTTCTTGCTTATTTCCTAAAACGTTTGAGGTTGCAAAATAAAACAAGTATATTTAAAGCAAAGTCCCGATAACTGTATATGTTATGTAGTGTGATAGAAAATCACTTTAAAATTATATATTTATTGTTTTACACTTTACTTACTACATAATCATGAAGATTATCGGTTAACAATCCAGGGAATTTTTGTTTCCAAGCCTGCGCCAGTTGTTGCGTTGAAATGTAACCGTCGCTGGTGAGGTCTCCGGCGAAGGTGATGTTCTGACGAGAGTTCCATTCCCACCTCTCGAGCAGGTTGACGTCTGACGGGCACATGCGAATCTAGGCAGACATTAAGGTGTTGAAAGTAATATGTTAATATTTTGGTGAAAGTCTGTCTTCACTTTATAAACTCTTTCGAAGGGGTTCTAGAAAATGGGAGAGTTGTTTAAAATTTAATTTTAAATATAATTTAATGTACAGTTTATATACTTTTTCATGGATAAATTATTTATTACAACAATATAAATATATTTAAGAGACCTTTACGAAGGTTGAATAGGTTTTATATATTACACATAATATATGATGATTTGTAATGGGCGATTTAGTAACTCTACTAGGTAGAGATATACTCTGATTGGCCTACCTTGCCCTACTGAATTAAATTAACGTCGAATTTTTATCCGAGGGACATTTGTAACCGACCTACCTATCAACGCCTTACCTATCAATATTTATAAAAATATTAGCAATAAAATGGCAAAATGCTAAGCCAATGAGTTTTAATGAGCAAAACAGTATCAAGCTAGTCACGTATTTTTGTTAAGATTAAGTGCGATAACTTCGATAGCCGATTTCATTGCAACACTGGCACGCACGTAATGCGAACCCAGTCATTGCCGACACAGATAACTTGCATATTTCAATGTTACTCGTATAATTTATTGTTCGCGTGGCTTACGTAATTTATATTGGAGACGTCATAACTCATAAATAAGCTAATTAGATGAAGTAGCAGAGAGACTTGTTACGAACTGGTTTAAACGTTAAACTAGAGTCGTCGAATGAGATTTAACAAGATGCTTGCGTTAAGATATTGCCGATGACATACCGATGGCACATTATTAAGTAATTCAGATTCAATTATTTAGTAAAGAAGTCAATACTCTTATTGATTGTTAAATTTAAAACTAACATTTGGTTGGAAAATAAATTAGCCCAGCCAGAGAAAAACCGGCGAAAGGAACTCAGGCCGTGTCAACAGCCGGAAGGCGATCGTTTTATTCCCAACCTTTCTTTTATATAGACGGTTTCCCTTAATTTAATTTCAATTTTGCAACAGAAGAAGTTAGAACGCTTTCTAGGATCCCGTTGTAAATAGTAAGGGAAACGAGATTGCATCTGCGATTGTACACGTAATGCTACACTATAATATACTATCTGCAGCGCTAGTCTTTATTGAGAATAGCATTCGTATTTTAAATAGGTATATAATATTACTTAACTTATTTTCATTTTATCTAACATATTATTATATAACATTGCATATGCGTTTGTCCGCGTCCAATAACATAACGTACATTTGTATCTCTAAAGTTGCCTTTCCTATAATTAGAGATGATGTTGCTTTTTAAATCGCTAAGTTTCTGAAGGCCGGCGATTTCATCCGCCTCTGGGTTGTGGGAGCCGTGACGGTTCAGCAACCAAATCGCAATGGGCTGACATCCTGTAAAAGAGAACAATGTTAATAGCAATTGAAGTGTCAATACTCTTAACATATCACTCAAATCCTCATCACACGCCTCGTACGTCATCAACGCGGTACAATTGTGGCGTTACTGAGGGAATGATATGACAACGGCATAATGAGTCTAAATAAACTCAAGTATTGTAATGTTCGCAATGTAATTGTGATATATATACTTTTCTAATCAGCTGTAAATCAAGTGCTGACCCCATTAGTCAGCGGAACACGCCGGCCCTAATGCAATTAACATCAACCACCATGACCTTTATTATAGGAATGATATAGTAGTAGTCTCCTACGCGTGTTCTTTGTAGTGGGCAAAGGAATAAATATTGTTTATTTAGTTGATTGATATTAATTATTTATAATATTTAAAAATTAAGAACATGTACAATTATAACAATAATATACAAACACGTATATCATGTAATAAAATGAAACTTACGAGTTCATACTGACTTTGTTATTTATACTCGTATGTACACAAGCACGATGGCCGACATTATAAAGAAGATTATGAAATAGACCCACCCACGGATTAGCCACCGAGGTGAACAATATATATAGGATTAGAATCTAAGCCCATTCCATCGCAGAATAGGGAGTCCGTTCATGTGTGGTCAACTAATCTGGGTCGTGCACAATGTTCAATGGTTATCAACTGAAAATATGCATATTGAGTGCCATTAAACTGCAGTGAAACGGATTAAAAGGAAAGTAAATAGTGAATATACATATATGTGTTTGTATATATTTACTTTTACCGACTAAAGTTCCTTACTGGGTATTTATTTTAAATAACATTTGAAATTATTTAAGAAATACACCAAGAGTAGCAACCGTTACGCCGAAAGTGTGTTTTCGTTTTGAAATTCGAAGACATAGAAAACAGTATAAATATTTATATTCAATTAAAGATACAGTGGGTATAGATGCATTTATTGTATTTCTATAACGACTCCTTACCAGTAATCCCCGCGTTAGAGGTTGTAAGAGAACGTGTCTAATAGTAAAGTATGTAAAATAATTAATCTAAGTAGCTCTTATACTAAATACATGACAGACGTCAGAAGTCGCAGTGATATTGAACATTTAAAAATACATAATATAGTTGTCAAATCTAATTTCAATAAAGCGTGTTTTCTTATCAAGTGAAGTGTGGTTTAATTTAATAAACCGCGCAACACTAATGAACAGATTGATTAACGCAGTCGCCACTCTAGCGATGTAACTAAAGCGTTTATATGTTTATTGTAATTAACTTTCTTGTTTTTAATGAAGACTTTTTCTTTCTTTCTTCTTCCTAAATATATGTAGATTTATAATAATTACAAGTCTATTATTTAAAGTTCTCTGACCGATCGCTGAGAGCATTTTCTGTTTGAATAACGGAACGAACGTTGACCGCACGTACAGACAGTCACATGTAAATTTATTTCGCTTGTATTCTATTGATGTGCTAATTTTAATGTATACTAGTACTCGCTAGTACTCGTAAACAAATTCAGTAATTTCCTACGTAATCTGTCACATTTTCACAGCTTCTAAACAGAACACACACGGAACCTAAACAGGTATCTAATGGAAATTTTCATAAATGACGTGTCCACTACTATCACGAGTCATAACAAATCCGCGAGATTGATTCACATTTGGATTATGTAGGTAAAAATAATGTATGAACTATTTTCTGAGAGGTTTCATACTACATATAAACTGATATATGTCATCACAGTTGGCCAATTCAAAGACCACATTCTGCGCTACTCGACTCTAAAAAGGAAAATAAGATTTAATCAGTCAGTATTACAAATTTCTGAGTCACTGAGTACATGTGCAGTACTCGCACTGGTACTTACGTAAATACGCTTCGCTCGTTAAATGTTCCGTTCTACGACGCAGTGTAAATCAACGATAAATCGTTTTTTTAATATTAACCTACAAATGAGGGTCTAATATGTTTGTAATTATGAATGTTTCTAATTATTGATGACAAAATAATAGTAATAAAGTTAAGTTGACTTAGTAAATATTATCATTATTATTATGTATTTATTATATCCGTGCAGAAAAGAGTCAAGATGGCTCATTGGTTATAATGATTGGGAAGATCTCTTCTGTATAGCTGACATCATTATTATGATAAAGTACGTATTACTAACATAAATATTGAACTCTCTAGTTCTCACGGGTGTGTAACGGTTGATATAATAACAAAAAATCTAACGTTCACTTGACATAATATCACTTAATATAATTTTATTTAATATAACGATCAGTTGTCATATTGAACTGTAGATATAATTTCATTTTATCTAATTTCTTTTGATATAATGAACACTTTTTATAATGCACATTTGACATAACATTCATTTAGTATATTATTTATTTACTATAATATTCATAATCTCTAAGTAACTTTTAATATAATTTAGAATATTCGATACGGGCTTTGGCCTCTAACTTAAAACTGAAATAAGATGTTATATTTATAATTGATGTGTTAAGATTAAATAACTAATATAGCTATTGTATTAAGTTTTTGTTCTTCCCTTTATACCCTATACATCACCCAACTATTGTTACCAGGAGGATCTGGATGCAATCTGGACTTTAGGGCACCCCGACTCGGATAGGTTAGGTTAGAAGGGGATGGCGGGGTCTACGACCCCGCCATCCCCTTCGTGGTTTTTTTTTTAAACCAACCAGAAGTAGGAGCCCCGCGAAGCGGGGCTCCGTCGACCAAGTCCGACCTCGACCAGAAAATTAGGTCAAAAGAACATTAGGTTAAATGAAAGTTATATTAAAAGAATATTATGCATTTTGAAAATTATATCATATGCACTTTATACAAAATGTTATTATATCAAAGGAAGATTATATCATATAAAACATTATATCATATGAAATTAGGTTATTTGATATTATAGCATATGAAAATTATAACATATGAACGTTATTTCAAGTGAAATTAGAGCATTTGTTATTATATCAAACATTACACACCCAGTTCTCACAGCCGGCTAGCGACACAACGGGAATGTACACAAAGACAATACATGTACATATCTATTTAATAATAATTAAATAGTAAGATCATAAAATTTATATTCATTAACGTTGACGCTAAAGTTATCTGCGTATAAGAAAACAATAACACTTAGTAATAACAATTATAAAACCGGTTGGGTCGAGTGACGAGTCGATCGCTGAATAAATGCACACAATACCTTATACCACCTGTGTCTGATACAACTCTGAAGTGTAATCATAGTTATATTACGAAAAGATCACTATTGTCTGATTATTCCGGACTTGAACACTAAACTGATCGATGTATAACATTCTATTGAGAGATATTATAAATAAGACACTTTTGTAACAAATCTGTCTTAACTAGGTAGGTGTTACAATTAGTTATTGATTAGATTGATAAATATTTCATATTAATAGTATATTTAATTCATGTTATTTTGTTTTCCCATATTTCATTGATTTTGTTATAATTTATAAATAATCATGGCGTCTTATTAATATTTTTACGTTGGCAACTTGGTCTTTTAAAAAAGGCGGCAAAAGAGAATTGTGAAATATTGAAGGATGTAATAAATGGCTGCCGAGCTGTTTGGCTTTTTTTTATAAACAGTATCGTCCACGCGCCGCCCGCATCTACTTTATATTTCAAATCAAATCAAAAAATCTTTATTCAATATAGAAGCGCACTTACTTATTGACTGTTACCGGTTCGGAAATAAACATCTGACCTGAGAAGAGCCGGCGAAAGATATTCAGCGGGTTTTTTTCAGATTTCGGATTGATCGCTATTTAAATAATATGATGTACAATAGTAATGTAACGCGTGTCAAGTAGGGACGGTAGCTCGCCAGAGTATTATATTATGTAAGTGTATTTATTGTGCCACTCTTCACGAACGGCACTGCTATCGAAAGTGCTGGTTTGAGGTTAAGCAATGTTAGCGTTATCCGAACTGTATGTTGAGGTTTCGCTGCAGCCTGTAGGTGTACAATCTAGAGATAGATCCACTTTTTATGCAATAAAAAATGCTAAGATAAATGTAATAGCACACACATATACATATACTTAAGCTCACCATATCTGTAAGGACATACAGAGAATTTATAATAAGCATACCTACTTACTATACATTTTCAAAAAGATAAATGATTCCGTCTGGTTGCGATTTTACATTTTATTTCGTGTTGTTACTTATTAGTTTATGTTAATACAATTAATATTTTCATGTTATACGAATGTTTATTTTATTTTAATTTTGCATAGCGTGGCTCGCTCATGTTGCACGCTGCTAATGTTCTCAAGGACCCTGACCGTGACCGGCTTTCAGCCACGGCGTCCAATGTCAAGGATTATAGCTAATTGCTCAGGAGACGGGCAGTCGCTCTCTGTATTCCCTCATTGATGGAACTGCAATCAGACTCAATCGGCAATAGTTCAGGCGCAGGTCCAACGACTATAAATGCTTTCCGAGGTACACGAGTGTAAACACTTCCAACTTGCAGACTACAGACTGCTACGGCTTGATTTCGACGGTCATAAGTTGTTAGTATTAGAATTTAGCCGTTACGATTAATGAAAATAAGTTTAACCATAATTGTGTAAACGTGGTGGTTTTATAAAAATTGTTTTATAAGAATAAATGAGAAAGATAACTTCACTCCGCCCGTTACAAGGAACAACGAGGTAGACGCAATAGACGAGTAATACAAAAAAAAGCGTAATAAAACCAACTCTTATTAACTAACGCTCCTGTAATGTCGTTTCAGATGTACACACCTGCGTCAGCGTGTAATTTGTTTCGGGAGGTTCTAATTGACTTGACTAATGCAATTAATATTAAACAAAGATTCATTCAAGCAAAAGGTCAAGCGTATGAACGAATGGTGAACAGAATGTTCAGGTGCTAATTAATAATTAGCATAAGTCTCGACCCTCGGAGCTCAACACCGATACTGGTTAGTACGTCCTTGTGTAATTTAACTGGTTCCGTGCTGACTCACCCCCCACTCCTGACTACAAGTAATAACGAGACGGACAGTCCGACAGACGATCACCCAAAAATAAAGTACTCGCTTTGATATATTTCTAAAATCATTAATATTTATTAAAAAATATAGAAAATATTATAATTTATAAAAATATTATTAATTACTATCTTTTTTTATCCAGTACGAACTTATACTTAAATTTCACTATTTTCCAATGTTTCATTACCAGTGTTAAAAATATTGTTATTTAAGCCAAGCTGATTTAATCGGTACAATTATATGAAGGTCATAATCACGACAAGCTCTGCAAATTCAATTTCAAAATATTTATCGAAACAATCAAAAACTGAATTTTCTCTAAGCAAGAAACAGTCCTGATACAATTAAAAAATGTGAGCCATCACGAGACGCCTGGCAGATGTGAAACATCGAATGAAATAAAATGATGACAGTTTGTTTATTCATTTAACGTTAATTTTCATTAAATACAAAAATTTAAAATTCAAAAATTTATTTCAAGTTGCGACAATTTAATTCTTTTACTCAGTGACTTCAGTAATCGTTATACTCGAAGTTGCCTGAATTAAATGAATATAAAATTATTAATTATTTATTAATTAATTAAATTAATAATTATTATAATTTTATTAATTGCTTAATATGAATTATTTTGCCACACCGTACGCACTATTACGCATAGACTGTATATATGTATATACAGTGTGTAAAAAAAACCTTGTCCGTCCCGAAAGGGTGTAGCAGTATATTACGTCATCACTTGAAACAAAGCACACACTTGATAATCGATTTACGACTTTGTATAGTTCTTAAAAACTGCTTATCGGAAACCAAGCACTCACACTCGATAATTGATTTACAACCCTGTAACAAGACGCTCGTTAAGATATTTTTTATAATTGTTATGTTTTCTTGTACTCCTATTGGTTTATTCTTAGTTCACTTTTTGTATATATACCCGTTCTGTTTTGTAATAAATGTATTCCACATTCCACATTCGTCAGTTCACATTACGACATCAAGAAGTTGAAGTTTTACTTATACCTACCTAACAATTACTCCTAAAGTTCTGACCCCGACGTGATCACGCCGCCCATAGCCCCGTGCAAACACGCTATGTGAAGACCCCGTGCAATCACACCGTCTGAGGAACCCAAGGAACGCCGATGGAATCCTGAGCAAGAACCCACAAATGTGCTACAACGCGTCCGTGCAAATTATGTGCAACGGTTCCAGTAAAATTCATTTTCTTACTACTGTAACCGAACGATTAACAACAGCTGATCAACTGAGGTTATGACCTGATGTCCTCGCTGCCCGATAGGTAAGCAAGTAACTAGCAAGCGCTGTCGTCACGCCTGTGTTGCCATGTGATTTTCGCCATTTTATTTAGTTAAATATTAATTTTACTGGGGTAATTTTTTTACTTAGTGTTTTAAAAATGATTACTGATGATGATGTATTAAATCGACTCACGATACCTAATAACCACTTCACGGGTCCGACACGAATATTGTTACACGCTGTATATACCATCGTATAGCGTGGCGATGCGTCGTCACGGAATGCCTCGCCACTCGCCACGCCAACAATCAGTTTAATCCGCGGATTAAGATGTTTCACATCAAAATAAGTTTCTGAAATCGAATATACATAAAAGATATGTCGCATTAGATCGATTTGTTATTAAAAACTAGAATGGAAACATCATGCGATATAGTTGAATTCAGTTTAAAGACGTATGGGATGTGCTATCTATTGTTAATAAATCTAGATTAAGTTATGTCATTTGTGGAGACACGGCGGTGGACATGAATAACGCCGCTTACTAATTTCAATGTAGTTTCGGAAACATGGCGAGCATTCCTCGATAAATATCTTAAGTGCTTCCGGAATACTGCTCAGTGGATTGAATATGTGGATCGTATAGTAGAAAATAAGTTTTCATATGCTTAATTTATGTGTTGTCTGCAGTGGAAGAACATTATGAGGAACCTGCTCCTGGTAGTTCTAAGCTTTCTTCTAAGGAGAAGAGGAGGCTGTTACTGTTCATTTATATAAATATTTTCTTGTTATTCTCATTCCAAATATGTATATAAAAAAGAACCGTACGAATGTACATTGTTTATTATTTTACATTACTTGATTAATTAAAAGTAACTTAAAGTGATGTCTATGAAACCGATTTAAAATAAAATCCATCGAATGACATCCGTGTGGAGATGCGATCATGCAGCAGAGAATGTTCAAAAGTAAGTTTATAAAATATCGTTAACCCCCTAAAGTTTATTACTGCGGTGTAATTGCGCCGAAGTCTTATGTAATTTCTTTATTAAATGCAGATTTAAATAACAAAAATGTAAATAATACCGTGACATGTTTGTTCAAGGTTAGATCACGAACAGTCCGAGCTGCACACGACGCGTGCTGGGAATCGGTGATGAAGTTATAACTTAATGTTTACGTGATTTTATTATGAAGGTTCCATTTACGTGCATAACGGAATTGTAGACGGAAGAGCAATTGGGGAAGTTACCAGAGGCGTACCTATTGGGTGCTTTATTATTCAAATAAGCAATAGCAAATGTAATCGTTAACAAATGGCTTATAATAATTATTTATTGTTCTATATTTCCGTCCAAGCCTCTGGCTCCTTGTAGATATATGTAGATGTAGGAGTAAGTAGATACAATACTTTCCTAAGAGCACCGCATACCATTTAATAAAGGCTTAATGTTATTAATAAAACTGGCAATTAGACTAAAATTATTGTCAAATTAGAATGTACGACCAAACGTGCAGTTAATACGAAGCGAAACGGACAAACGTCTATTGTAAGTAACAACGCGTGATTCAACGTCCTTCAGCTATTTTCATCATGGTGGCTATGGGACTCGTAAACCTGCATTTCCGTCACCTCGTTATCTAGCTGCCTCGTTTAACTATTTGGAAGTTGTCCAAAAGTAACGATAATAGAATTAATGAAGGTAGTAAAGTTAATGACGACACATCCTCGTGGACTACCGGGCCCATTGGTTTGTTGCAAATAATACTTCATATAATATAACAATAAAAAACGAATTTAATGATCGTCCTCAACGCTGTGTATTATTAACGCCTTATGATTAATATACGGGTAGGGTCAAGTCTATTACTGCAAATATTGGTTTAAAAGCGACCCGCCCCTGCTTCGGCTTCGCCCGGGTAGCAAAGTAAAAAAATATGTCGTGGTATTGTATTAGCTTTTAGCCACAGTGGGCGACAGCGGGGTCCCGGGTGCGCGGGCGGTTGTATCACGCGTTAGTATGATCGGTGTGGGACCGCTTGAATTTATTTAGTGCGCGATAGTTTTAATTTTACGATAACTCCTAAGATATTAATTTAAATTAGGTGGTGTAAACCACCACCTATGGTGTAAAGGGCTATTATATTATACAAGAAATGCTTAAAGTAAATAACGTATTTAATTTGATAAAGATTAATATCACATCCGTTTTATAGCTTTCCAATTATCACATTATTATGTAACCATTTTTTAAAACATTATAGTGGGTATAGTTAGCTATTCTTAAAAGATACACATAGCCATAGCGGACTTTTCTGTATATCTTTGAAAGGGGAACATTTTCACCATATATTATTTTGTTATATTTCAAAGGGATTTTACACCGTTTTCGATGAAAGCTTATAATCGGCTCGTTTTTTTCCGACCTCTTCAACAATTATTGTCATATTTCAACAAATTTAAAGAAAACATTAATTAATGATACACGTAAACCTTCCTCTTGAATCACTTTGTCCATTGGTGAAAATCCGTTCCGTAGTTTTTTAGATTATCGCGTTCATACAGACAGACAGACGCCGCGGGGGACTTTGTTTTATAATATGTAGTGATAAGTCAAAATATGAATGGTTATTTCAGTCGGTATGTGTTGAGCTGAATCGATCGAAGAAGTAAATGTTCGATGTAGTTTGTACCGACGACCAGTGGCGTAGCATAGGTCACTAGCACCCGGTGCAGATTCCAAATTTGCTGCCCTCTTATTTTTACTTAATTTATTATAAAAAATTTGGGGCATGTTAAAAAGTGTACTTTTATTGAATAACACTAACCTGAAAAGTCAAATTAACTTTATTTTTATTCATTTTAATTGTTTTTCTATTATTTTAATTTATTTTTTTCTCTAACCGCCACCTGTGAAATGCTGCTCCCGGCAAAGGGCCGCCCAGTGCGGAGCGCACCCTCCCCCCCAAAATACCTCGCCACTGCCGACGAAGGACGACTTGTGTTAAGCAAATATATTGTCGAATACTCTTTAATAAATGTAGTAAATAGGTTACGAGTCAATTTATATCTTACAAGGAAGTTAAAAGACATGTATGTATATACGTAACTGAAGCGTATGTCTGACGCTAAACAACTGTGTATCAATTTATTTCGTACAATGACACATTACTCTGCAATATATTCGGTTCGTGTCAGTGTTGTATGTAAATGAGGTGGGTAGGCAGTTCATTTTATATAATATGTAATGCCATACGCCATATCGTATACCTACGTATAAAAGAATAAACGTTCTAGAAATAGATGAACATGAAATACAGTTGTCGTATTAGCGATGATATAATTATGTGTATATACGAGTAACATGGGCCGACGACCAAAATCTTCTGTAATAAACAGAATTTATAGGGCCCAGCACAACTCCAATTCGCCAAACTATCTATGTATATTGCCGACATACACATTTTTACTTGTTACTTAAATGTTTTTTTAATGGATTTGAAAAAAAGCAGTTTATCGGTATTTAATAAACAATATAATATAATGAAGTCGAAACTTACCGGGTACATCATGTGCTCTGTTGAGAGGGATGCCCTGATTTGAGAATGTGTACGCAGTCTTGGTCCCAAAGAGCAAGTAGGGATCTTCGTCTGTTGAGTGGCAAGTCTCCTGACAACAGGCTAGAGAGGCGAGCGCCAGAGCGCCTAATAATATTAAGCGCATCGTCGGTTAGCTGTAAATAAGTTAAGTGGATGAAGACAGGTTGCGAGGAAAGCACGGTGACGGTATCTGTGCTCTGGACGTTCACGTTAGCTCAGACCGGCCCGCGTTCCATCACAGTACTCGTTATTGGTTGAAAACGCTTTTATATTTAAATACAGCTAGAGATGCCCGATAATATTTTATTAAAACGGATGGACGTTTTTGTTTAAAAATTTGTACTTTTTGTCGGAACAGATTTTTAAGCTGTAGTTTTAATTATAATAAAACATTTCCGCGTGTCTACCTACTCTTGTTAAGTTATACTTTGTATATTATTAGTAAAACTAATTTTAACAAAGTGATTTTTTTGTTTATCTCTGCGGCTTCCTCACTTTATATATTCAAAAATCGGTACATTGACAGTTGTTTTTATATAATAGGAGGGGCGGAGGTGGACGGGCAAATAGGCCACCCGACAGTAAGTGATCACCATCGCCCATATACATTAGCGCTATGAGAAATATTAAGCATTCCACCACCAACTTTGGGAACTAAGATGTTATGTTCTTTGTGCCTGTCATTATAATGACTTACGCTTGAACGTGGATCATAACACTAAGTATTGCTGTTTGGCTGTTTAGATGGAACCTAACCAGACGGGCTTACATAGAATGCTACCACCAAGTAGCTGTGTACTTATCAAATTTTCAATTATGGAAATAAAATCTTATCGGCAAACTTAATGCTTAAAATACACAAGAATTAAAAAGCTAAGTAGTTATTCATTTCACTCAATACAATAATTTTGAATTTTCAGGGTAACCAGTAAGTTCGGGGGAAAAATCAGTGTGGTTGAATAAGCTTCTCCTCCCAGATTGCACCTTAATATCGTCGATGTAAGACTGTAATGTGGAATAAACATTTAACAAAAAATAATAAATACATTGCAACGAAATAGTATTTCAATTCGATATTATACTATATTATTTTTATTGTGAACACAGATGTTCGAATGCACTTCGTCGCACTTGTATTTAATACCGCACCGCACCGTAAATTTTAAATAAATACTTTGCAAGTCTTTGAAATGAATCATTGTTTAATAAAATAAATTGTAAATTATTCAAGTTAGAAAAAATCTACTTTTTGTAAAAATATTTTATTGTTTCCTGGCTACCATAGTATAATAATGATGTATTTATGTCATAATATATTATAATCTTGAATAAAAAAGTAGATTATTAATTAGTAACACCGTGGAAGAATCTAGTGACTTTTCTCGAGCAAAATCAAATGCGTCACAAATAATGATATACCTAAGTAGTTGCTGCATTTTACAAATTACTTGAATGTAAATTTAAATAAAACAGTAACTAGAGACGACACTTCACATAAAACGACAACACAAATACCTTTTTCGCGGGAATATTATGTACAATATAGGTGTAGATTTATTAATCTGTGGCAATAAAGTAGCGGGAAACACGGCGTCCCCACTGCGATATAGCGAGCGGACTGGGCTTAACTGGCCTCAAAGAAAATGAAACAGGCTTTGTACGTACGTCGTACATGTGGTCGTGCCTCTTGTATTACAAATTCGAACATTAGCAAAAAAATTATTGACACTGACATAATAATGAATGGAAACCACATTACTTATTACGGTACCTACCGACTGCAGTGAAATCCTTGTCAGGAATTAAGTATGGAGTTATGGACATTGTTAATAAGTTTCAGTAGAAATAACCTTTTTTTGAAAGTCGTGTATTTATGAGCTACATATCTGTACATCTATATCTATGTAACAATAAACGCTAAAGCTATTTGCGAGTTACAAAAAGCAAAACCACTATGTTTTTATTTTCATCTGTCTGTCTGTATCAAGTCGTATATTAAACATACATTGCTATCTGCTTCTGTCTGTATCTCAGTTGACTTCTTCTGAACTACGCAATGGATTACGGCACAAAACGGCTAAGCTATGACGATGTTTTGTCCAAAACAGTGTACTAGAAACTTGTAGGTGTTAAAAAGGTCTATAGAAAAGTCTGCTATAGCATGTACCTCTCTTCTTTGTATTGCAAGTATACAGTAACTATTTTTATATATTACATATTAGAAAGAATACTAAAAGTTATTGCGAAGCCATTTCCAATTAATTCAATTAATTGTTAATCCTTATTTTTATAATTATGTTAGTCATGAACCATTATGGCAGTAGGAAACCAACCCACTAATAAGAGCATTCCCAAGGAAATCATACGTGCTGCCGGCGTTAAAAGTCAGTCAGTCTCTTTTATCATAGACCCCAAGTTAATACTGTGTTATAAAATACACTGCGCTGACTTCAATCATATGAAACTATGGGCAAACAACTGATGATGGTGATAAAAGATGTTTTATTTTTTTATTTTATAGGTAGGCGGACGAGCACATGGGCCACCTGATGGTAAGTGGTCACCAACGCTCATAGACATTGGCATTGTAAGAAATGTTAACCACCGCTTATATCACCAATGCGCCAACAACCTTGGAACCTAAGATGATATGTCCCTTGTGCTTGTAATTACACTAGCTCACTCACCCTTCAACCCGAAACACAACAATAAGAAGTACTGCTGTTATGCGGTAGAATATCTGATCAGTGGGTGGCACCACCTAGACGAGCTTGCATAAAGCTCTTCCACCGAGTAATGTTGCATTCCATTGGCTATCAGCTCCTCTCTTGCCCATGTTGGAACATAAATAAGTCTTTGCAGCATCTTCGTTGTGGATGTTTCAGTACCTATTTGTTCATTAGATCACATCATGATCCCTCTAGGAAAACAATGACTAATGATGTAATTTATAGAAAATGATTTATGTATCAATCAAATCAAATCAAATTATACTTTATTCTAGTAGACTTTATACACTTTACCAATATACTAAACCATTGTGTGACACTTGAGCATGCCAATGGACCATATGTACGTATTAACTTACTATGGGTTATCTATAATTGTGTAATTGTACACCGTCTTCTTAATTATTATTATTATTCTAAATTAGTTTATAACTTATAATAGAACTATTTTATAATAAAAATATATCGGTATCGATACTCGTTTTTGTTTTTGCTCGTTCAGGTGCTTCTTTAAAGTACTATGCAACTATAAACATTGTAGGACCATATTCGTAATACCTGCATATTTTATGCAGCCTTATAATTAACCGCTAGACCAACAATGCCAAATTATTGTAATATGTATGTTTTTCATTTCCTTACGCATATATAATTATCGAGAGAAGAATATCGAGTAACATAATATGTAAAAGAGAACAGAGAGACATAGGACAATTCGAATCCACACTTTTTTTGCTATCATTACAATGCGTATGTCTAATCCGTTCTTACTTAGTAATATATTTATTACATGTGCAAACACGAAATACATATTTTTTTCGATGTTTCTAAATCTAAATCTAAGTACGGACTTAATAGTTTTCTTTACAGATCGTGCATAAGCCATAATAATAAATCAACGATCCTGATTTTTTTTATCGTTAAAAGAAATAAAATCTAAGATTAATTATCAACTTAAACAATAAACATAACGAATATATTCATGATTGTTTACCGATTTATGAACTAATTTGGCCATACTTAATGAAATTTTAATTAATCTGTCATTTTAATTGTTATTGTTATTCATTATTAGGTAACAATATTATTTTAGTTGTTACCGTCTCAACAAACTGCTATGTTGAATGAATTTTGATTTGATTGTGATTTTTTTTATTTGATAATTTTATATGTACCTTGTAACTTTTTGTCTTTCGTGCAATAAACAAATGATGAAAATTGCAACATAGATACATATTCTTAGATGCATAAATATATTATTTTTGGTCATAATCTGTGGACTAATTCTACTAACAGATTGTTACTTTATTGGAATCGAATCAAAGCCGAATCATTGCCGTTTATCCATTTTAATATTATTTAATTTAATTATCAACTATTGACATAATAGTTAACAATTAAGTTTGGTTTTGACATAACGGTATATGTTAACATCATATTGGTTCGGTTCCGATCCGAATAAATAAAGAATAGTCAAAGTTGGATCGGAATTGAATCGGAAATGTGTCGTAATCGTTATAGATTAGTAGAATTCGGTCCCTGATCTATGTCCTGACACGTGACATTACACTTTTTCAAACTCTTGAGGTTTCTTTTATAAGCATTAAGTTAATTAAATGGCTGTAGGATGACTCTTTAGAAACTTGTTTAAATTTCGTTATATGCGTACAATACATTTTGGCCACGACACCACATTCCTATCCAAAAACGAGTAAGACGTTCAATGAACTAGCGGTGTGAGTATGACGAATGCATCTGTCTGTAAACACCGTCGCGAGTCGCGACCCCGTTCGCAGCTAAGATATTGTAGAAAGTAGGACACCGTAAGCTCATTGTTGAACAAAATTTCTATGTGACTCGTAAACGTTCTGATAACGTTGTTTATATTTCCGCCTTCTACTGATAAGGACTCTTAATTATTATGTAATTACTTTTCATATCAAAAGACATATTACACCAAAAATTGTGCAGCTGTAATTGTTGATTGAATAAAATACACCATTTTTTATATATATGTATATTTTATTTTATTTTATATTATGAGGTCGTGAAAAAATAAAATAAAATAAAAAGATCATATTTATAAAATCAGCGGTCCGTGCTCTAAGCACAGATAATGAAATGGATGGAATTGGGAATTTAGGTGATTATAAGTTTTATTAAAAGGTGTTTGTTATGTATGGAAAATTAAAAGAAAACAATGTCGATGTACACGACGATGTAAATGATGCTATATATGATCTGATATAACATTGTATACATATTGTATAAAAAATTGGTGTATTTTATTCGATGACACGTAAACTCATAACTGTTTTAACAACTCCTAATAGATACTAGATTGGTGATTGATACCAGACTGTTAGTGATTTGTGCGACAAAGATAACGCTCTACCGTGCCGAAATTAGTCGATTGTCTCTTTTCGAAGGTCGATGTGCAATATTTATCGACGGGCACTATACTGCATAAATTATAAAAATCGGACACCTAAATCAATCGAACTCCTTTTCAAAAAAGAAATTACAAAATATACATATATTATTTGTTGGCGAATATTCGAGACTTATTCATAATTATGTTACAGTTATATGAGTGTATCCAACATATATTTGTAAACTAACAATTGTTTTTCGTCATACAAAGCACACGTACATACATGTATATTTTATAATGCGCTATTATCGTGAAGCCAATAACCTATAGTTAACATTTGTATGCAGCCTGCAAGTGACCTCGATTTTCATGTTCGCTGACCCAGCAACATGTCTATAAATACCGCTTTTATTATACTGAGTTACGTTTAAAAGTGGTAGGCGAGTTATATGACCATTAGGCACCAAACAATGACATAAAGATATACTGTAACATATGTGTCCCTCCGTTTCACCCGCAATACTTCGGATTAGACCTGCCTCTTTCATACAGTTTAATACTTTGATTGTCGGTTATGGTTGCTGCTCCGCTCCTAATGTTGTCGCTTGAAATTAAATAGCTTATAACTTTAAGCATTAAGGGCATGCCAGCGTAGTGACGTAAGACGGGTACCTGTCTTACCTCAGAAACCAATTGACCAATAATTACATTTTTTGCTCGTAACACATAAATAGTTGTATGACGGTTGTTAGTCAGAAATGTCTCAGAATGAATAGGGTGACAACACCCCGTGATTGTGAAACGTTATTTTTTTTAGGTCAATTTTTAAATTTAATTTGACATAGAAGGCAAGACCGGGTTGGATTATATACTCTACAAAAATCAACATTTTCAACGTTAAGTACCTCATTTTGTACGTAAGTACCGCATTTTTCAATTCGGCAGTCATTTTGAAGTGACACAAAACCGATTCTTTTCATTCCAAATCTATGTGGTCTTGTCTGTCTTACGCCTAGAGTATTATTTTAAGAAACCGAAGGCGCGAAGGCGGTGCTGCACATCCTGTAGCGCCGAATTCCACTGAGTTTCGTAATTTTTATGATTTTTTTAAAAATTGAAACGTTGATACTAGTTATGATGATAAGTCATAACGAAGTCATTAAAAAAAAATCAGCTCAAAAATCGCTGGTGGCGCGATACCGAATAATTACCAATGAAACATTTTTTGTTTTTTTGCGATGCGAGGGACATGTTACCGTATTCGTACTAATATTTCAAAGTAGAAGGTTACATAATCGAGGCTCCAATCAGAACAATGCAATTTCATTACAATATTAAATTTAAAATAAAAAGAAATAGTATTTCATTGTTTTAAGTCAGAATACTTGAATCAGTTACTAAAATCAAAATCTATAATAACATTATTAAATTAAGATTAAATTCATTAATGTAATTAGAATAAACATCAGTCATCGACCCTTGTCGGTGGGTCTTTTTTACTTTTTTTACTTTGTTTTATTTTTTTATTATAAACATTACATTTTGATTACATAAAAACATTTATTTTTATTTTTTTATTTAGTTATTTCATTAATAAATAAATAAAAAAATAAAAATGTATTGGTAGTTTTTCAGGTAAGCGATTGAATATTAAAAATGCCGCTCATTTTTAAGTGTAAAGCTAAGCACAGATACATAATAGCATAAAATTATGACAAATGTTTTTGTCTATGGCTCCAAATAGTATTATTATTTATTTTTTAATTGATGTTACTTTTAGATTTTTAATGTATTTAAAAAGAGTTTTATTAACATAAATCATTAAGATATACATGTATATCAAGCAGTAAAATGATTTGACTATTGATATTGCAGTTAGTTAATTCGAACGCAGGTGAAAGGAAGCCATTTTGATAACAATTTTTAGTTTATGTCGCTGGAATAATCTATGGATTTAGTTCACTAATGGCGTGTCTTCCGGTAACACACGTTATAACGTCAAAATGGCAAAGAAAAAAGGCGATGAGAAAGTGAATCAAACACCTCAAAGTGATAATGAGGAACAGAATTTTGACGAAGAGCCTAATTTTGAGGATCCTGAAGGATTTGTAGATGATATAACCGATGAGGGTAGGTAAATCCACTAACGCGAGGTTGGTCCGGCCATATGCGTCACCTACAACTTTAAGTATTTCTTTAATGTTTTTGATGTATTCAAAGCAATGTGAAATCGTGATGTTAATTGTTGTATGGCATTCATTTGATTTATTGTAATTGTGCAATGAAAAAGATGACTTCAATAAATTTCATAACCTCACTTTGACGTTGCAGAACTGTTGGCAGACCTCTTGGAACAGAAGCCGAAGGAGTCTGACGGTTACGAAAATGTGATAATCGTCGATGGCTGCCCCCAAGTCGGGCCTGAGCGCCTGGAAAAACTCCAGAGTGTAATAAACAAGATCTTTAGCAAGTTTGGGAAAATCGTCAACGAGTATTATCCAACCACTGAGACAGGAGTCACAACAGGCTACATTTTCCTAGAATACAGCAATCCTCAGAACGCCGCTGAAGCTGTACAAGCCACTAATAATTGTAAATTAGATAAACAACATACCTTTCTAGTGAATCTTTTCACCGATTTTAAAAAGTGAGTATCAATTCATAATATTCTTTGATTTTTATTCGATGCCCACAACAATCAATATCAAATCATATCCTTAAAGTCAAGGATAGATTTAAACAAAAAATATAATAATATGAAATCTTAAACATAATGGCTTGGATGTGATAAGTAGATAACATGTAGATGTTTGCATATTTTATAATCATTATCCAACACTAACTAGTATTTTTTTTTTTTGCATATGATGAGTTTTATTTTTTTTAAATACAAACCGAGATACAAATTTTATCTTTGCAAACATTTTGTCCAGGTATTCAGATATTCCTAAAGAATGGGAGCCACCAGCACCTCAGCCATTCAAAGTGCAGTCTGACCTGCAATGGTATCTAATGGATCCAGATGCATATGACCAGTTCCTTGTTGGCATTGGTACTGGGGTAGCGTTGCAAGTGTGGCAGAATACCTTACCAGAGCCTATAGTACTACAGGAGCGACCGGTAATATAAGTGTAATTTTATAATTTAATAAAAAATTAAGTGAGTACTGCTAACTTTCAACAATATGTGTCAAATTACCCATATTCCGACACAAGTTTATTTCCAGTTAGATTTATTAGAAAAGCGGTTTAAGACTGTCATGTGCTTGTTTTTATGGATAACATCAGTGGGGCACTGATATTTGTTGTTGTTGAAGTTTATTAATAAGCAATGGCTTATTTGTACACATACACATTTCAATAAAACATTATGCTAATGATTAGTAGAATTGTAAAATATATTCTAATTATCAGATAAGGGATATTAGGATAGAGAATTCAATAATATGAATATTTGAGTTTGATTTCAGAACTGGACGGAAACATACGCAGTATGGTCACCCCTTGGTACATATTTGGCTACATTTCATTGGCGGGGAGTGGCCTTATGGGCTGGCCCTAAGTTCAGTCAGTTTCAAAAGTTCTACCACCCTGAGGCAAGATTTATATCCTTCTCACCATGTGAGAACTATATTGTAACCTTTTCACCGAACAGCGATAGAGGTGATGATAAGAAACTAATTATTTGGGATATAAGGTAAATACATTTATTTACAAGTTTTTAAATTATAAAATCATCTAAGATTTAACAACTACTTAGATATTTTTGTTCTAAATAGATGCTAAAAGCATATCCAATACTTGAATATTTGCATCCAATTACATCTGGTCAACATTTTACATAGTTTAATTATAAATTAGAATAAATTTTGTGTATATTTCATGAAAATGTTAATATATTTTTATTATTAGTGTTATAAAATGTTACATGTTAAAAATATATTTAAAACAATTATGTTATTCTACCTAATTGTAATGCTGAATTACAAGCACATTACACACTTCATAATGTCGCATCTTAATACATATTGCTCAATAAAGTGATGTCTATGTCATCGATTTATCAAAGTCAAATATCTTTATTCAATATTCAAGCATTACACTTACTTATTGACTGTCATAAATCCGTTTCGGAAATATACGTCTCAGACCTGAGAAGAAACGGCGAAAGAAACTCAGCAGGATTTTTATTTTTATGAGATAAAAAAATAAAAATCCTGCTGAGTTTCTTTCGCCGTTTAGTCTTATTGTTTGTCTTTAAAATACAGACAATTTATACAATGTCAGTTCTTTTTTTTTATTTGAAATACCTTGGAGGCGATCGTTTCATTCCCAAGGTATCATCTAAGAAGTCATTGATTGTGTAATATCCTCCTGCACACAAGCATTCCTTAACAATTATTTTTAATTTCACAATTGAATATTTTTGAATGCTTTCTGGGATCCTGTTGTAAAAGCATATACATTGTCCCATAATAGACTTACTAACCCGGTGTAATCTGGTAACAGTGGTTGTAAGTTATACTTGTTCCTGGTGTTAACAGTATGTATGTGACAATTCATGGGAAAATCTTTTATGTTTTTGCATTATCCCATTCCAATTATCAAATATATATTGAGAAGCGACAGTCATTATTTTAATTATAATAAAGGTATTGTTGGCACATGTTTATTTGATGTTCTATAAACAAATTCAATGAATAAATATATACTTAAAAACCACAGATAGATGAGAAAATATCAGTAGATTTCCGATGGTTAAAACTTTATTTTTAACCAACAGAACAGGACAGGAAAAACGCTCATTCCCTCCACCTGACGAATATGTGACATGGCCAATTTTCCGTTGGAGTAAGGATGATCGTTTCTTTGCTCGGCTGGGTGCTGACATGCTCTCTGTGTATGAGACTCCCAGTTTTGGTCTGCTAGATAAGAAATCAATTAAAATACCTGGTATTAGGTGAGTATAACAGCAATGCATACATTTGTAGAATTATTATTACAGTGAATATTCATTATAATCCAGACAAGTTCATATTTAGAGTTTTAGGAAAAGTACCTACTAATGTCAGTGATTAACTGGAATTTTAGTCTTACAAGCATAAAATGCTTATAAATTGCAATACATAGAAATATCTAAAAACTGAAATGGATGTACCTATAAAGCTATGAGTGTGGAGCTCTAGGAGTATAACTGTTTACTGATAATAGATCTCTATTTCAATGTCTCAATTTATAATATTTAAAATAATTCTAAAATTTCCAGAGACTTCTGTTGGTCGCCAACCGACAATGTCCTAGCATACTGGGTTGCGGAAGACAAAGATGTGCCTGCGCGTGTAACACTTTTAGAGCTTCCCAATCGCACTGAAATACGTTCTAAAAATCTCTTCTCTGTTGCTGACTGCAAAATACATTGGCAGAAGAGCGGTGATTATCTCTGTGTCAAGGTAGACCGTTACTCAAAAGTCAAGAAAGACAAGAATGAAATTAAATACTCTGGAATGTACTACAACTTTGAAATATTCCATATGAGAGAAAAAGAGATTCCTGTTGACTCTGTTGAAATTAAGGAGCCAATACAAGCATTTGCATGGGAACCAATTGGCTCCAAGTTCTCTATTATCCATGGTGATGCAGCGAATAATTGTATAAGTTTCTATCAAGTAAACACTGGTCAAGCTCCAACATTGTTGAAGAAGCTGGACAGAACTTTCAATCACCTGTTCTGGTCCCCGATGGGGCAATTTATTGTATTAGCCAACCTTGGGCTCACTGGTGGAGCATTGGCTTTTGTGGACACCAATGACTTTACCATCATGAACATATCTGATCACTACCAGGTAACATTTTTAAATATCTTATTAATTTGTGATTATACTAATAAGTATTAAGTACTTTTTTTAAACATTTTGTGTTTGTTAAAACATTTGAATAGTTTTATCTTAACATATTAAATTAAAACATGCTATCCTTTCTGCAATTACAATTACATGCAATTTCCTTAAAATATTTTATTTATTTTGTACACAAAAAGTACATGAGCAGTTTTTGATTTGTTTATAGTAACATAGTTGGCTACTATATGAAAATATTGTTATAGGTCTCTGGCATAGAGTGGGACCCGACCGGTCGCTACGTCGTGACCGGGGTGTCATCACTCAAGTGCAAGATGGACTGTGGATACTACCTGTGGTCCTTCCAGGGCAAGATCATTCGAAGGTAAGCTTTTTGTACATGATTTTGCAATGTTATTTTATTTACATATTTTAGTGAATTTATGTACTTTGCTAAAGGTAATAGAAGTTAGGTAATTATAAGCTTAATGAGTAATAGTAAATACTGTATTTAATATTGCTCTTATATATTATTAATCTCTAATAGATAATACTGAGTAATATGGGGTTTTCCAATAGGGACGCTTGAACTTTGACAGCTGATTGCGGCCATGTTGTTTGAGTGACAGCTGTCAAATGCAGTGTGTTATATTCATTCCGTCCTCCCAAACCACCATGGCAGGTTACAGTGTCGAGCAGCACGTGCAAATCATAAAATTGTTTTATGAAAATGGGTCTTCAGTTCGAGCAACGTTCCGCGCACTTCGCCCGTTTTACGGTCGCGATGATCGTCCTGCCGAGTCGACTATCCGTCGATTGGTGGACAAATTAGAGTCAACCGGGTCAGTTAACAATCAGCCGGTTCCCGTGCGTCAACGTAACGCGAGATCTGCCGAGAATATCGCCGCTGTGCGCGACAGTGTCCTCGAAAACCCGCGGCAGTCAATTCCGCGTCGCGCACAGGAACTCGGCCTTTCGCAGACGACAACTTGGCGAATTTTGCGTTGTGACTTGAGCCTGCACCTGTACAAGATCCAGCTGACCCAAGAGCTCAAGGTTAATGACCATAGACAGCGCCGTGTGTTCGCTGACTGGGCATTAGAGCAGTTGGAAGTTGACGCCGATTTTGGCAAAAAAATCATCTTCAGCGACGAGGCGCATTTTTGGATGAATGGCTATGTCAACAAGCAAAATTGCCGTATTTGGGACGAGACCAATCCACACGAGGTTCACCAAGTGGCAATGCACCCGCAGAAAGTGACTGTTTGGTGCGGATTTTGGGCCGGAGGCGTGATTGGTCCGTATTTTTTCGAAAACGATAATGGTGTGGCCGTCACCGTCAATGGTGAGCGATACCGGTCGATGATAACCAACTTCTTTTGGCCTGAAATCGAGAATATGGATCTGGACAACTTGTGGTTTCAACAGGACGGCGCTACGTGCCACACAGCACACGCTACGATGGAAGTTCTGCACGAGCGATTTCTGGACATGGTCATCTCGCGCGGAGGCGACGTGAACTGGCCACCGAGATCGTGCGATTTGACCCCGCTGGACTTTTTCTTGTGGGGTTTTCTTAAGTCGCAGGTCTATGCCAACAAGCCGCAAACCACCGATGCCCTCAAAGTCAACATACGCCACGCCATCGATCAAATACAGCCCGATTTGTGCGCCAGAGTCATCGAAAATTGGACCTTTCGTGTGCGCGCCACCAACCGAAGCCGTGGCGGTCATTTGAATGATTCCATACATAATGGGGTCGATAGACCTTCCAAATAAAAAAAAAATTTCGCAAATATCTCTCCTACATGTATTTTTTTTTGCATTTCAAAGATCAAGCGCCCTTAATGGAAAACCCTATATAATATTTTATCATTCAAGTCATACTCAATAATTTTTTTTTGTAAATTACAGAGTGATGAAAGAAGGCTTCGCGCAGTTCCTGTGGCGGCCGCGACCTCCCACTCTGTTGTCGGAGAAACAGCAAAAGGAGATTAAGAAGAACCTCAAGAAGTACTACTCGCAGTTTGAATCCAAGGACCGCATGCGCAGCAGCAAGGCCAGCAAGGTGAGACAAGACCACCTAACACTGCTAACAACTTAGCACTTTTGTGTGCTCTGTAATACCACTGCCATATTTTAGTATAAATGTATGCGGCAGAGAAGCGCCATACCCCCGCCTGACATAATAAGCTGTCAAATGCTTTTCTAAGATCTCAGTACATATTAATTATTTAAATACATGCAAAAACCATGGCTCTTTAGTATTTAATATACTATAATGTATGCTTATGAATATCATCTAACAAGCAGTTCTTTCATTAGTGGTAGATGTGAAGGTCATAGTCACTGGCTCTACGTGTACTACAAAATAATAGTTAATTGTATAATTCAAGTGTAATTTGACATTACCCAATTAGCTAATAATTATAGTAAACTAACTATGTCCGTTGTCACCCTCGGCTCAGTTTGACTTGGAGTAATTGAAGGAGCTAATGTTTTATTTTATAATTGAACACCACTCGCACTGTACATCTCATATCCACATGGTACATAATACCTCCTTGGTGCTGTAGGAGCTGGTGGCGAAGCGCACGGAGCAGATGAAGAAGTATGTGGAGTATCGCGAGCTGAAGGCGCGCGAGTGGGCCGAGCAGAAGCCGCGCAGACTCGAGCTCAGGAACTGTAAGTATACCTGCTAAGACGTTTCCGTGCAGTTTACGCACTGCTGTGGACTCCTACCTATCTAGGATAGGGCTAGCAGTGATATGACGTCAGCTATCCACTTTAGTCTCTAATAATGTTATTATTTCCGTTCCAGATGTAGACACGGACGGTCTCGACACGGACCCGACGAACACTGTGGAAGAAGTTATAGAATTCTTTATTAAAGAGGAACAAACCGTCATCGAGTAGTCGCCATATTCCGCACGTTTAGAGGTCGGGGATAACTCCGACCTCCTCGATAGCCGGTCGCGACAGCTCCCGACCGGTCCATTCGCCAATTTTTAACAAACAGCAAATATAACTTTTTAATAAACAGACAAACACCACCTGACAGTTTTTTTGTACCGTACCCCATATAGCATAATATTATAGTCACAAATAATCGTCTACAAAGTTATTATGTTCAGTGTAATATTTCGGTTTATAAATTATACAATAGGTAATGTTTATAGAAATCATATTAAATTTATATGTTTCAAATGGATATTGGTCTTTTACTACCTGTAATGTGTATTTAAATATATATTTTTCATAATTACAATTTTGTTTTCATGGACATCATACAATACGTAATAATGTTATTTAAGCATACTTATGCGTTTTGTCTGTTATTTAAACTTTAAACAAAATCATTATGTGGCTGTGGCGGATCTTTGAGTTCTGTTAATTTATACGGTTTCAGTAAATAGAAACATTTAAGTTTCCTCAGCATAAAAAAAATACCGTTTTCATTAAAAATCAGTTGATTTTTAAACACCTATTCAATATAAATCAATTTAAAGCACATGAGAGACTTAAAAGAAATTTGTTTTTAAAAACACTGAAGCATTACATGTATAATTTCCGGTTCGCAAAGGACTCGCTCACATCCGGCCCAGGTTTTCATTTCGGTTTCGGTCGTCACGTAAAGCTGTTTTCATATTTATAATAATTATAAACTTTTTCATTAATTTACATGCATGTAAAAACATAAATATGGATGCATTTTTTATTTATTTTTTACCATTATTAGGCCAGCGTTTGGCCGCTGTCTTGCCTTATGTTAAGCATCGATACGGTCTAGGATGTAGCACGCTTGGCTAGAAGGAACCTGTTTACTCTGGATATGAAGACACCAATGTTGTACCTATCGGGAAATACATACTCCGGCAAAGTATTCCATATTTTTGTAGTGCGAATGATAAATGTGGATTCGAAGCGCTTCGTATGTAGGCGGGGAATTTCCACCGTGTACCTATGGCGCTTTAGTCGTGTTTGCCTGGCCGATAGTAGAAGGGGAATTAACTGGTGTAATTCTTGAGTATATTCTCCGAAATTAATTCGATAAAATACGGAAAGTGACGCAACTATACGTCGATGTTCGATACTTTGGAGCCTAGACTTGACCAAAATGTCATCTCCTATCAGCCTCCTGGCATGCCTCCCGATCAACTCTAGAGCCTGAAAGTGGTACTTAGCAGAGCCGCCTCAAAGGTGAGAGCAGTACTCCATACATGACCTCACTTGTGCTTTGTATAAGATGAGTAGCTGTTCTGGAGTAAAGTAACGTCTCACCTTGGAGAGCATACCAAGCTTTCGAGCGGCTATATGGGCTTTGGACTCAATAAAAGAGCGGAAATTTAGAGTCGATGTGAGAGTAATACCAAGAATTTCAAGGCGGTCCGATATAGCCACGGATAAATTTCGGAAAGAGGGAGAAAGCTGGAATTCCCTCTTTTTGGCGGAAAACAAACACGCCTGCGTGTTGGTTGTATTGAATTTCACCAAATTGGCATCGCCCTAATCTGATACTGCCTTAAGTGTCACGTTCAGGCGCTCAATCATGGCCTCTTTCTGAGCCTGGTTTTTGGCCTCTAGCTCGTGCGTTGGACCTGTAGCCGAAGAACCGGCGAAAGAAACTCAGCGAATCAGCGGGTTGATTTTTTTAGTGTCATTTTTTATGTATCCGTGATAAATGTATTGTTTACAAAAAAAGAAGAAATAGCCATCGATGGCGATTGTCTTATTCCCAAGGTATGCTATCATCCATAAATTCATTAATTGTATAATAACCTTTAGCACACAAGCGTTACTTTATAATTTTTTTAAATTTAGCAACTGAGTCATTTTGGACCTTTTCTGGGATCCTGTTGCAGAACTATATATACATTGCCCCACAAAAGAGTTACTAAGTATGCAGTCGAGTAACGGTAGTAATTAGTTTGTGTTTGTTCCTTGTAAGAATGTTATGAGTATCACATACTCTCACAAAATCATTAATGTTCTTACATACATAACATTACATAATATGTATTGAAAACAGTTAATATTTTAATTTCTTTGTATAGTCTTAGGGTTTCTTTAACTCTTAGGTTGAATTCCAATAGTCGCCCAGTCACTGAATTTTGAGAAGGTTTGTTTGTTAACTGTTTTAGAAGTGAATATGGCGTTGAATTTGTTTCTAATTAATTTAAATAAGGTGTTATATAAAACATTAGGATTAGCATTAAAAGGTAAGAAAGGAAGACTCGTCACAATATTACTTCTAAATTTCTCAATATGGTTTGTGGTCAAAGCATCAAATACTATCTTTATGATTTGTTTATTTCTTTTAAATCAAAATTAAATGATGCTACTTGTCCACAGTGATCTCAGCTTAATTTGTTAAAATAGTTTTATTTTGTGGAATATGATTTATCAATATAAATTATCTATACAAGTTGCTGTGGACTCATAATTCTAGTTGGTTCAGTGAATAAATTTACCAGATTATATGAATTTAACAAAGATCTGAATATAATAGTTGTGGTTGAGTTATCCAACAAATTTATATTAGAATCACCACAAACAATAATTTCCTTATTAGATCCAGACAATTTCAATAAAACATCTACCAACATTTTTTCAAAGAATTCATATCATCCACTGGGGGCCTCTATACGCAACCACAATGACACGCTCAAGCTCTGTACAGGCTAATTCTATAGTTTGCTCAATAGAAAGGCTCATAATATCTTGACGTTCTTTAAATTTCAACTTTTTACTAATAAGTATTAAAGAGCCACCGCGTATAGCTTTTTTTGTACTGAACAGACTAGCAGCCTGGTGCCCATTGAAGTTAAACATAATTTGGTAGTTTAAAAGTCACTGTTAAGTTAAAACCACGGTCTTGTATACAGGTCTGTCAACCAAGTCCAATTTCAGTGAGAGATAGGTACGATTGTGTTACAACTTTTATTTCGCGTCAACGCCGCTGTACGTCGTTGCTATCGAGTTATGTGCGGTCACGTGCCGGTCGAGTGACACGCGGCGTATAGTTTTCTCTCCTAAGTATTGTGTTATTTAATCATTGTTATATATTTTTGTTGAGTTTTGCGGATTTGTTGTTATTTTTGTTTTGTTTGGATTTTCAAAACTGTTCGGGATAATTATTACGCGAACGAACATAACCTCTTTTGTCAACATGTCATGCCTCTGGCGGCCGTAAATTGAACTGAACAGCAACATTAAGCCGACGTACCCTTACTACTGTTGTTGATAGACCTTTGTATATGACCGTGAGTTAAACAGAATATCAATATCCTTTGGGCCTGTAGTGGTCAGGGTCAGAACGACTATCTTTTTTTGGCATGGGTTGTACGTTAGCAAGCTTCCAGGACTTAGGTACTTGACCAGTCTCGAGAGAGAAGCGAAACAGACGCGTCAGGATAGGAAACAGTTCAGGCCCACAGTTCCTAAGGACGACTGCTGGGATGCCATCAGGTCCACTAGCCTTGATCACGTCTAGACTGCGTAGCATTTTGTGAACATCCTTTTGCCGAAGGTGTATATCACTCATATGAGTGCCGGCACTTGGTACTACTGGAGGTATCGCGCTACTAGTGCCAAGACGAGAAGATTCGCAAACAGAGATGAAAACAGATTTGCCTTCTCTTCAGCAGTGTGAGCTAGCGTCCCGTCAGGCTTCTGAAAGGGAGGCAGTGAGGGGTGACAAAAGTTCGCTTCAACCAATTTACCTAGGGATCAATACGATTTGCTACCCGGGGGAAATGAAGTCAGTTCGTTCGACTAATGTGTTCGAAGCGTGACTTTTGTATAGCTTTCTTGCAGGACTTGACGGCCTTATTAAAGGACCTCTATTTTTGGCGTATGTCCCTCGCTTTACAGTTACGAGCTTCAACCCAAGCCAGGCACTCTTGATGCTTTATCGCCTCTGTATTTCCGCATTCAGACCTGAACCAAGGTTGAACTTTGCTGGACAGTTGCACCTCTGAAAACAGAATAAAATATTCCATAGCCAGACGTAGCAAAGCCGAGTGGCAGTGGGGCAGGGATTAGACAGATATTGATTTCACCAGACAGTGTTCAGGGCTACTCGAACCCTGCATGGTATATGTTTACAAATACTTAATATGAGAATTATTCTAGCCGGAGGAGTAAAGCTAAACAAACCTTACTATTAGATTTACAGATTGCTAATAGCTTTTATATTATGGACTACAAACAGTTTTTGACGAATATATCTTCATTAGGTATTATAAATACAAATAAACACTATTTTACTTAACTACTTACATCTTCTTTAATTTTACTTCCACATTCCTATAACGATCTTGCCGATAGTCAAAACGCAATGTTTTCGAGATTCTATAATGAATATCGTAGTTTCAATTATTCAAAATCTCAATTCTCGGTCAATGATATCGCGTCAATTCATGCCAAAGTTGGTTATTTGACTTCACTCCCGTCGTTGTTGGAACAGACAATACTCGAAATTTTGGCTTATTACAGTATTTATCAACGAAGATTCGATAGATCCAATAGAATCCAATAGATTTGAAAAAGTATCATAGTTTTTAACAGCGTCTGCTATTAATCGTAGTTCAAAATGTTTGTATTTCTTTATTAAATAGGCTTACTTACTAAATTTACATAGTGGCAAGATATATATTATACATAATTATTAACAAATATTCTATATAAATTTAACTTACAAGTATGCACAGCATTAAGAATATATATTTTATAATAACACTATAAATTGTGACAGCTTACGATATAGTAAATAGATATATAAGTAATACACAGTAACTATAATGATGATAGAGTAATGATTAAAAATAATTTTTTTTTTTATATATATTTTTATATAACCTTTTTTTGAAATTATAAAGACTATCAGAAAAAATATGGGGTTTTCCAATAGGGACGCTTGAACTTTGACAGCTGATTGCGGCCATGTTGTTTGAGTGACAGCTGTCAAATGCAGTGTGTTATATTCATTCCGTCCTCCCAAACCACCATGGCAGGTTACAGTGTCGAGCAGCACGTGCAAATCATAAAATTGTTTTATGAAAATGGGTCTTCAGTTCGAGCAACGTTCCGCGCACTTCGCCCGTTTTACGGTCGCGATGATCGTCCTGCCGAGTCGACTATCCGTCGATTGGTGGACAAATTCGAGTCAACCGGGTCAGTTAACAATCAGCCGGTTCCCGTGCGTCAACGTATCTGCCGAGAATATCGCCGCTGTGCGCGACAGTGTCCTCGAAAACCCGCGGCAGTCAATTCCGCGTCGCGCACAGGAACTCGGCCTTTCGCAGACGACAACTTGGCGAATTTTGCGTTGTGACTTGAGCCTGCACCCGTACAAGATCCAGCTGACCCAAGAGCTCAAGGTTAATGACCATAGACAGCGCCGTGTGTTCGCTGACTGGGCATTAGAGCAGTTGGAAGTTGACGCCGATTTTGGCAAAAAAATCATCTTCAGCGACGAGGCGCATTTTTGGATGAATGGCTATGTCAACAAGCAAAATTGCCGTATTTGGGACGAGACCAATCCACACGAGGTTCACCAAGTGGCAATGCACCCGCAGAAAGTGACTGTTTGGTGCGGATTTTGGGCCGGAGGCGTGATTGGTCCGTATTTTTTCGAAAACGATAATGGTGTGGCCGTCACCGACAATGGTGAGCGATACCGGTCGATGATAACCAACTTCTTTTGGCCTGAAATCGAGAATATGGATCTGGACAACATGTGGTTTCAACAGGACGGCGCTACGTGCTACACAGCACACGCTACGATGGAAGTTCTGCACGAGCAATTTCTGGACATGGTCATCTCGCGCGGAGGCGACGTGAACTGGCCACCGAGATCGTGCGATTTGACCCCGCTGGACTTTTTCTTGTGGGGTTTTCTTAAGTCGCAGGTCTATGCCAACAAGCCGCAAACCACCGATGCCCTCAAAGTCAACATACGCCACGCCATCGATCAAATACAGCCCGATTTGTGCGCCAGAGTCATCGAAAATTGGACCTTTCGTGTGCGCGCCACCAACCGAAGCCGTGGCGGTCATTTGAATGATGTCATATTCCATACATAATGGGGTCGATAGACCTTCCAAATAAAATTTCGCAAATATCTCTCCTACATGTATTTTTTTTTGCATTTCAAAGATCAAGCGCCCTTAATGGAAAACCCTATATATATATTGCATTGATGATACAAAGAGTAAAACAATTTAAAACCCTGTACCATTGGTGAATTTATTCCATACTTATTTTTTCGTTGCGGTATAAACAGTGGCTTATCCCGCCCCTCAGCAAGAGTAATTAATTAATTACTCTTGCTGAGGGGCGGGGTATGTCTATATTTATATGCGACAATAGTGATGGACAATTTATAAATTTATTAAGCAATTTAAAAATACAAATTATTCTTAAATAACTACATCTTTGATGCAATGTTTTGATGCCAAAATATTCTAGTTTTTCTTCATATTTGGTATCTAGATTGGTATGAGTAATATGAACAAGTCTTTTTATGAACTTTTTTGGATTTTCTCAATACGTTGTATATTATTCTGATATATAGGATACCAAATTTGACAGCAATAATCAATATTACTACGGACAAGACAAAAATATAAAGTTTTCAATGCATTAATTGATTTGAAGCTTTTGGTGTTCCGATAGATAAAACTTAACATTCGAAGACTTTTTGCCATTACAGCATTTATTTGATTGAAGAACCGTAATTCAGCGTCCATTATTATACCAAAATCTTTTATTTCTGATACCTTACTAAGTTCATGTCCATATATTTGTGCCGAAGTGATTTTTCTTCGTGAAAATTTCATGTGAAATTTTTTTTAGGATTTATTACATTAATTTTACACCAGGTACATAACCTTTCAATGTCGTCTAGCAGTCTCCGCCTATCAGTTTCGGAAGAATTTTTTGAAAATTTTTGTATAACTTTAAATCATCGGTAAAGTGTATGGTTTATAACTGAATGAAATAAAAGTCGCCAAATGCGTTACCACTTACACTAATATTTAGGTATTATTAAATACGTAAATAGTTCGCATACACGATAGAAAAACAGTCACAAACAGCAAAACAAGCAAAACTGAATATATAGACAGAAATATGTTTATGCCTTTAACCACTTATATGCCACCTATATTATTTTATTGTTTTTATTTTATTTTACAATCATATTTATTTATTATACAATCATTACGTAGCGAAATGCGTAAGCGAGCGATGAGCAGGTAGCGGTAACGGCCGGACGTACCTAATTATGATGTTATATTATGTGTATTTATGTTTGCCCATATATTTCTTGTCTATATAATTCACTGCTGGGCTAAGGCTTATTCCACCACGCTGGTCAAATGCGGGTTAGTGGAATCCACATGTAGCTGAATTTAAGTAAACGCGTGAAAACTCTGTCTATTTCATTGTCTATTTATACTCTTGGAGATCGAGACTGTCTTGGAAATGTTTTGTTATACAAAACAGAAAAATAGCTGCGTTACAATATGTTTACATCAATAGTATAAATAGTTTTTATAGAATCAGGAACAATCGCGAGAACACCAGAATTTCTGAAACTAGGCCCTTCCTATAAAGAGTTTTGATTTAAAAATTTATTTTTTAATTTTACGCGTCGAGGATAAATAAAGTAGTTTGATGTATTTTAAAATTTCATTTTCGTGGGCTTTCTTTACTACTAAAGTGATATTCAGAAAGTACGCTATTCATTTGATTATAAATGTCATGTTTGGTTAGTCTTACTTTTCAGTTTTCAGTTGCGGCGGCGATCGCGTTTCACTTCGCTAAACTGATCAAATCGCGAAGTCACTTAGACCAAGCGAAGGGTCACAAGTAGTGGAGAATCTTGATAAATTTTACGCCCGTTCTGGGCGTAAAATTTATCAAGATGAGAAACTTGAGAGATTTTTATCATTTCTCTATTAATTCACTTCGTGGTTGGGATTTGTGGTTAGTACCACTCAACCATCACATGTTCTACCACCAAACAGCAATGCGTACCTAATATATCCGGTTGAAAAGGCGAGGGAGCCAGTGTAACTAGGCACAAGGCATAAAGTCTTATTTTCTAAAGTTGGTGGTCCATGGGTGATGTTAGGAATGGTTAATATTTCTTACGGCGCTGTCGGCGCTAATGTCGGGGCGACGGTGACAAGTTACCAGCAAGCGGCTCACATACCCGTCCGCCTATATGTACTAGCTGTGCCCCGAGGGTTCAACCGCGTTTAATTAATAAAAACACACACACTCTCTCCACATACACAAACACACACACACATACTGGCTACTGGTAAAGAAATACGTAATTAACAATTTGAAATTAATTTTCATAAAATACCGTAGGGTTTACCGATCTTATATATGATCTTATACATTTGCGCTATCACATGTTCTTTGTGTGTACCAATTTTCATCAAGATTGGTCAAGCCGTTCTTGAGTTATAAGAAGACATACAGACAGACAGACAAAAATGAAAAAAAAATAGTATAATGTGATGATATACAAAATTAGGTGAAAAAAATGTACAGATTATATAGATTATAGATTTATATAGTAGTATAGATTATAAAAAAACTGTCGTACGATTAGTAAAGTAAGCATTTTAGGATAGCTATGTTATAATAAAGAAGCAAGTCCTAAATTTTATGTGGGCGAGATACATTTTGCGAGGCCGTCGCAAATTTGTTTTTAATTTTTTTTATTGTTCTTGCCTTGGAGTTGTAAATGCTGTAGTATTACTACCTACACTAAGTGTACCTACGGAACTACATATTCGAATTGTAGTGTTGTATTATAATAATAATTTAATATATTTCACCAAAGAAATTATAATCTTATCCATAAAGTATTTGTAGTTGTAAAAACAATTAAATATAGATGGGAGTCATTTCCTCACAGGATTGGCATCAAAAATTATTTGAGTGTATACAATGTTTTACGTTACCAGTTCCAAGTAAAAATAAAAATAATAAAAATGACTATGTGAATTCGATCTCATTAACAAAACGAGACATATCCTGCGGGGACAGGTGCGATACACGTCTGGGTCCTCTGGTCTCCTCACATTGCATGGTTCAGTGTTGTCTCAGTGTCACGCTAATGACAATATTCAACGCTAGGTTGACTGAACCTGAAGCTCATTACGATGTTATATAATATCATATGAATTGTATTTACTGATATATAGATGCAATGATGATACATCCCAAGATTGGCATTCACTTCCATTGGCGTATCTAGGGTTATTTTTCAGCGGGACCGGGCCTGTACTAAGAAAAAAAATAAAACGGTCTATGACAGTTCGGAAGTTACGTTTCATATTTTGATATACATTTAATCTACGGAGGCCATGTCAAAACATAAAACGAATAGTACGGATCCGTCATCTTGCCTGTGTTCAAAAGTAATTAAATGGAATAAACTGTATAATAGTATGTAATAAAAACTAAGTATGTACATAGATTTCTCGGATGTAGATAATTATTTCATTTCAATGATGTTAGAAGTTTCTTAGGTATCCAGCGTAGAATTTTTAATCGGTAACCTAACATTCTGGGGTGGGCACTAGACCATACTGGGCCCAGCCCCCTTCTATATACGCATATGTTCACTCTATGCGATACCGTATGTAAAGTCAAATTATAAAGTCTAAAATGTATATACATATATTTTGTTTCTTGATTGTCCGGACAGCTCGTCAAACGAAGACAATCTGGTGTAAACATATAACGGTCGAAATTCATATAAACTTTATAAAATAGTCAGCGGTAAATAAATTGATAAAAGATAAAAACTAAAAGTAGATACGAGGGTGGTCGACATAACAAGGGGACGGAAAACGTAATAAAAGCTTTAAAATATCGCTCGATCGTCCGAATAAGTATTATTATAGTTTGGGATACACCTAATACATATTACATTTAAGTGCAAAAGGTTCCATGCAAAACGTAGGTAAGTGATACGCTCTTATAGCCCTGGCCGTTATATATATTATACTTAATATATTTCGTTGTGAAAATTGGAATTATTAATTTTTTTAAGATAAAAAGAAAGCGCGTTTCGGGTATTCTGAAGACAGACAGAATGTTTAAGATTTGTCGTTAAACAACTCGGAATAATCAGACATTATACTTATTTAATAATGTACTCATTGATTTCATACACTCAATACAAAGTAAATGAAAGTATTCATTTACTTTATGATTACACCAACATCTCTCATATTTTTACACCACTAAAATTTGAAATGAAATAACAAGTATTATACTTAGATTTGCTGTGCTTCGGTTAAAATAATATCATTGACTACAATGCGTTATAAAACATCTGATTTCTCTATGGCGCGTCCTCTATATCTTGGGTCCTCAATATTTATACTCTTACGAGTATAATTAATACATTACATAATTTTTACCGCGGGAAACTTGTGGGAAATGAAAGTTTCGCAGAGACGGTCGACCTCTGTGTGTACATATCCAGTGATCACGTAAAAGAAGTTGCGGCTCAGAGCTCGTTAATGCGGTGCGGCTATCGGGACGAACGTGTCTTTGGCGCAAAGTTTACTACTTCTGTAAGTTTAAACGAAGGAAAACGCCTCGTTTCTTTTATTATACACGGGAGTAATCCACGGTCCTCCATATAAATTCCTTTAATGAAAATGTGATAGTTGTGCTAAAACATACATTTGGGCACTTTAACCTCAGTGTTAACCTGGGTACAAAACCATGGTTTTTGTTCTGAATCCAGTTTGTAGTGTTTTTAGAGAATCTGAAATTTAGAGAAACAGGATTTCGAATTAATGTTAACTGTTTTAGAGCAGTAAGTGAATAAAGCATAATGCTTTATAAAAGTTCACACAACTGTAAAGCTATAGTTACGATATGAATATTAGAATGTTTACTAGCCTAGCACCTCCGTTGCTAATTTTGTAATAACTGGTTTAAATTCGTAACATTTATTTGTTAGTTTGTAACGTGAAAAGTGTATACTTACTCTATATGAATTTAGAATTAGAATATTTTTAACTTTTATCTTCTAAGAATCGAATCGAAAGCTTGTAGATTCAAATCAGGGCAAACGGTATTGTTATACAAATACCGAATTTATATTTACAATTCATGTTTTGATGACGACTCTTCGACTTATTGATGACGAAAAATATTACTAGTTATTAACGATAATTACTAAAATATAAATATAGCATGTCGGCGAGAATGTGGTGCGGTCAGTGATAGTAGACTTTTTGTTATATCTCTCCGGCGAAACGGACAGCCATATATCGTGGTTGGACGTCATCGACGGACAGCCGTTAATTTTAACTACGTTTGAATTATTCTTTAGTTTGGATTATAAAATATGATGGATATACCTATTGTCAATATTTACGTAATGTCTCTATTGTTACGCCGATAAGTATTAAAACACTATTACACAACAGGTCGCATTGCTAATCAAACATGATACCCAGGTACCTACAGGAGGTATTTTATACAAATATTACCTATACTGAGGTGTCATTGTCAAAGTCATGGTCAAAATATTTGTTCAATACCAACTTACGTCCGATTCGACTCGCGCGCCACATATTGTACCTAGTTTTATGTTCACCCTTGAAACTATAACGTAGATATATGTCCATACAAAATTGTATTTTAACTTTGAACTAGTCACCCTGCCAAATCACGTCATATATCAGTAAAATAGTTCACGTATATAGTAAACGTTATCTGAAATCTGTTTTCAGAAGCGTACACATCGTCCTGCAAAAGCATATCCAACCTGTGTAATGGGATAACCGAAGTTAGTTAATTATGTTTTATTAAATTATTACCAACAATTATAATGTAAATTATTACCTTAAATTGTAACATAACACAATTTCTGCAAAAATAAAGGCTTTTTACTAACCTCAACTACTCCTATTAAAAAGGATACTCTACATTATCCTTCTTGTTGTTCATCCATATTAGATGCTGAATTTTGTGTGTTTTTAAATCTCATTATAATACATTAATATTTAAATAATATATACGTTACATTATAAACTTCTTACAAAGTTTCTTATACCAAATAAATTTAAAGTTTATTTCTTATTTAATCATTCTACCAGATTAGTATTATATTACAAATTTAATATTTAACGAGAATAATGAATTGACATTCATATGCATCATTTAAATCTTTTTTCATCTAAATAATTTTCATCTAAATAATTGTTTTAATTCTAAATACGAATGTCCAAAGAATATTCTCTGAATGAACGCGCATGAGCGTAGCGCCCGGGTATGTCCACTCAACGCGTCTCCCTTCAGTTTGCCTGAAAAACTGTGAACGCACGCACGAGCTCGCTTTCCCGCCATTCGAACTAAACTCGAATTAATTTAAATTTATTTCGTTATCTATGCCCGGCATTCAGTGAAGTGTGAAGAGATCGTTTATTATTTTAAGTGAAATACATACAGTTAAGTGTTTTTTTTATCTACGTCTACAATTCTTAATAACCGGTAAGTGTTATTGTACATCCTTATATTATCGATACACTTAACAGTAAGTTATCTTTAGTGGTTTGTTTAAATTTAATTGATATGTGAGACGTTTGATGTAATTTATTAAAAAACGAATTTAGCGGTTTATGGCAAAGTGTATGTGCAACGGATGTTTTAGTAATAAAAATCTTCGTTACAATTTTTGATTGTCAACGTCGCTTGTAAAATATTAATAAGGTAACCTTTGAAGACGTGGATAAGACGTCGCGTAAGTTTAAAATTAAATGAATTTAGTATTCTTTGTACTTCTGCTACCTCAGAGATTAACACATTTTATACGTTATTTTATTATTATCAGCTCTTTTGTCGATTTACAATTGTTTTTAAAACTTGTCATATAAAGAAAATATAGTTCAGAGTCTACTTTTATTATATGTACTGATTAATTACTTATTATTATAAAAATAATAAAATATACAAAATAGCTTTTGAAATAATCACCTAAATCTAAATATTATATGTGTGGTTCTGTTTAATTTATACAAAATGTAACAAATACAATAATAAGTTTTTCTGCAAATTAAAAAGTTGTCGACGATAGTCGACGATGTCAAGAGAAAGGTTCAGGAGGAATCCATCTTCATTAGCGCGTCGACGGTCCGTGCTAACGTAATGGGATGAGTCGCCTGTCATTTTTTCACACCAAGCAGGTTCCATTAACTGACAGCGCGAGAGATACACTTTTATTTATCCAGAGCTCGTGATGATGATAACGATAACATTAAACTTCGTGGGGTTCCATCCTTTTCACAAATAAATGTTTTTTATCTACGATATTATATATCCCGAAACTAATGTCTGTAATGTCATCGAAGATGCTGATACGGGGTAGAGCGGCCATATTGAAAAACTATAAAAAAATATTGTCATATCTGTGCTTGTACTTCGTCCGTATGAACATTTGAAATAAATGGCGAGAAATACTTATTTATCTATCCTTTGGTAATCAATGTATCTTCCAGAATAAATGCTATCTTCACGGTGGCATTTACCAAAGCATTATTATCTGTGAAAGAGTAAACACATTCGCAAATAACTTTCAACAATGGTGTCTTTTGTCGCTCAAATAATTAAAATGAACAACAACAAATAAATTGTAAATATTAAACGATAACTTTTGTTCAATTTATTTGTCACTCAATATATGTACCTACATCTGTGTATGTAAAATGATTTACATTTCAGCAGAGTCTTATAAAACTAATTTCCATTTACACGTTCCATGTAGTAACATGTAGTTGTTATTTAGTATTATTGCAATTTGAGTATTATTTTAATCAACGAGAAATAATCGGGTAATGCGGGCCGATTTTACTGGTGTATATCTTATTAATGAAAGTCTATTACGGTGAGTTCCTGATATAACCCGCGTGAAGTCTGGAGATCATTATAATGCAGTTAAGTATAGACGTCTCTTAATGATTATCAGTTTATTTTACACAGTATGTGGGTTTTAGCCGAACGTCGCGAGTTTAAATACGAGCAAGTAAAACTCACTTCTCGTGTGTTTAATTTGTATTCATCTCTCTCGGTAGGTATTGGGAGTAAGGAAACAGAAACGAGTAAGGAAAGTCTGTTTGTTTTGAAACTCTGCCATTTGTGTTTCACTGCCTTAGCTATTATCAGTGATTTCGTTATTAATTTTTATTCAATACAATAATTTCAGTTTATAAAATACTTTCTTATAAATTACGTAAAACTGAATTATTTATTTATTTATTTATTCTTTATTGCACACACTACGAAAACATAACAAATACAAAGAACAAGTTTTACATAATATAGTATGCAAAGGCGGCCTTATCACTTACAGTGATCTCTTCCAGGCAACCTCTATAGTAAAAACATACATTGTTGTTAGCCAGGAGAATTGATCGGGGATAGTGTGCGAACAATTTATACACAAAATTCATTAAATATTTATAAACTTAATAAAATATATAACATAAAGACATACTTATATTGATAAATAATAATTATGTAAACGACTCTTTAAAAGTATTCACGGATTCAGCTTGACGAATGTAACTAGGCAAGGAATTCCATAGTCTGACAGCTTTTAATAGTAAATAAACTATTATATATTTTAGTGTGACTCAGCGGCATCAGCAATTTATTGTCTTGCCCGGAGCGTAGATTGATTGGTGTATGAGAGCCAAGAAAGGTGAATCGCTCTTTCAGGTAAGTTGGAGTTTGAGGATGGTAGAGTATGGTGTAAAGTAAGGACAGAACATGCATATTTCGACGCAACCGTAATGGCAGCCACTTTAATGCTTTACGATGCTGGGAGATATGATCGTATTTGCGTAAACCAAATATGATGTTATGATGTACATATGTTTTGCAAGCGTTCTAGTTTATCTAACAGCTCCTCAGAAAGATCCAGATAGACCAAGTCGGCATAGTCCAACAGGGGCAATAGCAGAGAGTTGGCTAAGGCGAGTTTGGTTTTATACGGCATAAGCTGCGCCTGAGAAAGCCAATGGTGGCGAAAATTTTACGACTCACCTCTGCCACTTGAGGGACCCAAGAAAGCGACTTATCTATAATTAACCAGGGAGCAGTGGAAGTGCACTACCATTAAGAAGGATGGGAGGGATATGGGACTGATTTATTTTGTACCATTGCTGGGAGCTGCCGATAATAGCAGCCTGCGATTTGTTCGGATTGATTAAAAGTCCATATGAATGACACCATACTGCAATTTTTTCAATTTTAGAATTTAATGTTTGAATAGCATTAGCAATGTTGTTAATTGGTGTCGTTACGTATAACTGTAGATCATCGGCATAAAGATGGTAATAGCAGGGAAGAAGTGATGAGACAGAATTAATAAAAATAGAAAATAGCAAAGGTGAAAGAACGCTACCTTGCGGTACCCCAGATTGAAGAAAACAAGGAGAGGATAACATATTGTCAAAACATACGTACTGTTGCCTATCACATAGGTATGTACGAAACCAGTCTACGGTACTAGGTGATAGATTAAGCGCACGCAACATTGCTAAAAGTAAATCATGGTCGACATTATTAAACGCGTTACTAAAGTCAAGAAGAACAATAATTGTAATGAGATTATTGTCAATAGCAAATCGAATGTTGTTGCATATTTTGACAAGCGCAGTAGCAATGCTATGACCATTACGGAAACCTGACTGAAGTGGGCTAAGGAAATTGTTACTGTTTAGATAAGGGTTAAGTTGAGAATAGACAACACGTTCAAGGACTACGGCAAGGACTTGGATAAAAATGGTAGGATGGAAATTGGACGGAAATGTAAGTTAGTAGATGGATTTGGGGGTATTCGGGATAGGAATTATATAGGCAGTGCGCCAAGCGATAAGATCAAGGGATAAGATAATCATTTTTCTGCTAATACCATCACTACCAACTGCATCAGACCTTATAGCAATGATGTGTTTTTTGACGTCTTCAAGAGACACAGCATTAAACTCAAAGTCTGAACAATTAGGAATAGGTAATAAGGCGAGACAATTCAAGGTTTTAAGTTTAACTTGACTATCCATGATATTATTAGTGGTAAAGAAGTTATTAAGAGAATGAATGTCGAGGGTATGCAAGATTTCACTTTTTTGACAAAATGCTAAATTTTAGAAATTTCAGAAGAGTGTATAAACTTACGTTGTGCATCACGGCAGACTCTGCTGCAGTAATTACGTAACTTTTTTACTTAAGAAGATTAATATTTGTAGACCTGATTTTATATTTAAATTTAGCAACGTTACGCCTCGCCATCAATAATTTAATATCCTCAGTTAACCATGGTAACAGGAAGATGTTTAAGCTTCACCGGTCTCAAAGACGCGTGCACGTCAAACAATTGTACAAGCTGAGAGTTGAATATATTTAATTCATCTTCTATTAGTTGGGTGTTAAAAACCGAATCCCAGTCAATTTGACTTAAGTCACGAAGAAAGTCAGTGTTATTAAAATTTTTAAAGCTACGGCGCATAACAACCGTAGGCTTAGTCTTAGGTGGTCGTATTCTGTAGGAAAGAAAAACTAAATCGTGATAAGAAAACGCTTCAGCAGGTAACTGGCCGTGTGTCACGACATGATTAATGGAAGACACTAACATCAAGTCTAAAACAGAAGGAGAGCAATTAGGAAAGAAATGAGTGGCATTAGTTGGAAGAATATTAAGATTAGTTTACAAGATTTCTAAGGCGATTTGCTCGTGTGTCGTTTTTTATGAGGCATGTATTGAAGTCTCCCATTATAATTGTATGGTCTACGGCAGGTACATGCAGTTCAAGAAGGTTTTCAAAGTCCTCGAATGTTTTTTAACTTCTTCTAATTAACTGAAGATATGTCACGTTAAATTTCTAAAATCGTTACTTTATAGTAACTGTTGTGAAAAATTGTAACTAGCATGCAGCTTAGAATAAAGTCATAAAATTTAGATACTTTATAATTGGTTTTGGTTATTTTACATTAGTTTGTTTAAAAATGAACTGACTTGGCTCGTCATATTAAAAACAATGTAATAAAAGGGGGAATGAGGGATTTAGACTATATATTACTTATTATTATTTACTCGGTGGTAGAGCTTTGTGCAAGCTCGTCTGGGTAGGTACCACCCACTCATCAGATATTCTACCGCAAAACAGTAGTACTTTGTGTTGTTGTGTTCCGGTTTGAAGGGTGAGTGAGCCAGTGTAATTACAGGCACAAGGGACATAACATCTTAGTTCCCAAGGTTGGTGGCGCAGTGGTGATGTTGTTTTTTTTTTAAGAAATATACAAACCACTGTCTATGGGCGTTGGTCACCACTTACCATCAGGTGGCCCACATGCTAGTCCACTAATCTATACCATAAAAAAAAAAATATATATATATATATATATATATATATATTATATTATATAGGTTTCATGACTTTATTACAAACAAAGCGCCACGTTAAACAAACAAACAACATATAATAATTAAAAATACAAAAAGTACCACTACATACTACCATCTAAAAGTAGTTTATTTTTTACAAACGTTATCTACAAAGTTTAATTACTGAGTACATTTTGTTGGTCCGCCATTAGCGACCATGATTACTAACGCTGGTTTTCAGTGACCGCCTCGAAAAGGGGACACGCCTACAACTGACTCAAACTGTAGAATGTGCTGACATAGGTACTCATATTACTTCCGTGAAATGTCGCATTTATATATTTGCTTTGTTATTTTATTAATTGAGGTTGCACAATCTCTACATATTGTAGTTTTAAACTGGTGCATACATTTTTAAAACTATAAAGTAAATAAAATAATCAAACGTTTTTAAATATATACCTAAAGCTTAGATTTAATTGGATGTATGTCGGGGCGAAGGTCTTGGGGTTTTCAGTTTTGGAGTTGTATTATAAAATGAAGTGTGTTTACGGGTTATACAGCATTTATTGATGTGTTCATTTCTTTGAATATCATAGTAACAAATAAATTACACGCAGTTAGTGTAATAATAAAGTGTCCTCAATGTTAAGACTAGCTATACTGCTATAGCCATATCTGCATTTCAATTACTGTTTAATTATTTTTTGTAAACAATCACAATCAATGTGCTAACGACGATTGTATAGTGTCAGCTCAATTGAATGACACACTAGCAAAAACGTAATTATTTTATTTACTTACGTATAAGATTAGAGCCTGAAAATCTCTTGGTTTCGAAGCTTCTGAATAGGTTTTCTATCTGACTACAAATTGATATTTTATTATGTTTTAAAAACATAAAAATATTATTGGTGGTAAGACTGTGCAAGCCCGACTGGGTAGGACCTATTTATGGTCCTATTTATCGTATATTCTACCACCAATCAGCAATACTAGTATTTTATGTACCTGTTTGAAGGCTGAGTGAGTCACCCTTGTAACTTAAGGCACAAAGGATATTCGTTTCCAAGGTTGGTGGCGCACTGGCGATGTAGGGGATGGTTAATATTTCTCACAGTGCTGATGTCTGGGCGAGGGTGACCATTTCCCATCAAATGGTTCATTTGCCCGGTCTCTTACATATTTTACATATATTAGTCGCTGTTTCTCGTGATACTGATGTTGAATTATAAAAGTAAGTAGATTTTTTTTAATTCATTTTACCACGATACTTGGGTAAGGTTCTTTGGAATGCTAATTCGATATAGGCAGGTGTCGGAGATACATAGTTACGACTTCGATATAAAGAAGGCATTCGGCTACAGACGTTTAGTGTTCTATCATTTGGTGGTGAGTTTTACGTTTGTATTTGAACTGGCTCGTGTTGCTTTATCGGTGTCGTAAACGTAGGATTACATCTGACCTCCGGCCGCCGCCATCGCGCCGCGGCCGCGGGTGACTGAAACATGATTAGATTATATCATTTATATCTCCTGATCGAATCATTGAATTTAAACTTTCATATTTTACTTTGTATCGAAATAAATCAATTAGTCAAATTAATCTAGTGCTATAAGAGTAAACTAATAAAGTAAAGCCTGTAAACGTCCCGATGCTGGGCAATGGCCTCCTCTTTTCCACTCCACTTAAGGAGAAAGTTTGGAGTTTATTTCAACAAGTGTATCCCAGTACACGTGCGACAGAATTATATCCGACACACACAGTTTTACTCACGATGTTTTCCTGCACAGCCGAGCACGAGATGAATTATAAACACGAATTAATTAATTAAGAGAGGTCAAATGAGCAGGAGGCTTATCCGATGGAAAGTGACTACCACCGTTCATGCAACATCCGAGGACTTGCAGGTGGGTTGCCGGCCTTTAAGGAAAGAGTACGCTCTTTTCTTGAAGGTTTCCATGTCTTATCGGTTTGGAAAGCTGTCGTCGGCGAAAGCTGGTTCCACAGAGTGGTTGTGCGAGGCAAAAAAGAAAGCGCGCTATTGTGGATTTCCAAACATCGAGGTGGGACTTAACCAAACAATTCCTCAGAACATTCCCCGTGATATAAGCGATAGAGGATACAGAGTGACCCGACATCTCTACGTAGATCCAAAGTCGGTCGGCCGGTCGGTGAGAACCTGGTCGCCGACAATTCAGAAGGAGCTGTTACTGGGGAGCTCCCGCTCAAAGATGAGAGCATACTCATGTGGGGCCGTATTTGCGCCTAGTAAAGTTTCAAGCGATGAGCCGACGTGAAGCCCTGTTGAGCACACCAAGCTTTTTAGAGGCCAATTTGGCTTTACCTTCTAATTGACCTTTTTTTTTTTTTTTTTTTATAGTTCCCGGGATGGCAAATGACTCTACTTCACCTGATGGTAAGTGATAGTAAAGTCCAAACGCGACGACGGCTAGTGCAGTCAGGAAGAATGACTTGCACTAGCCGCCCCCGCCTTGCCGGCCCGCAAGATGCCTCTTCACGCCTCGTTTGAAGGAACCCGGGTCATAAGAGGAGGGGAACACGTGTGCTGGTAACGAATTCCATGTTTTAGAGGTGCGACAAAGAAAAGAGTTGCCAAATTTCTTCGTGCGCGATGGAATTGATGTCACAGTTAGTCGGTGACATCGAGAGCCAGCACGCGTAGATTTGTGAAGGAAAGGGGAAGCAGGAATGAGGGTGAATAGCTCCTCTGAGCACTCGCCGTGATACAGTCGATAGAAAGCGCTCAGTGCCGCTATCTCTCGACGCAACTGTAAAGGCTCGAGGGTGTTGGTGACCTTTACGTCGCCAATAATGCGAACCGCACGTCGCTGCAACCGATCCAAGGCCTCCAGTAAGTACTTAGCGGAGCCATCCCAAAGGTGCGAGCAATATTCGACGCAGGACCGCACCTGTGTTTTATACAACAGGAGCAGTTGTTGTGGCGTGAAAAAACGCCGCACCTTGTTCAGGACTCCGAGTTTTCGTGAGGCTGTTTTTATAACAGCCTCGATGTGATCCTTTGGATTGAGGTCGCACCGAACGTCAATTCCCAGTATGGCGACTTTGCCTTGTATCTCCAGCGTAGTGCCACAGAGGGAAGGAGGAGGGGAAAATGGTGACTTTTTCGCTGTGAGAGCGCATACCTGTGTTTTCTTGGCATTGAACTCAACAAGATTATCAGAGCCCCATTTGGCAATGAGTCCTAACGTCCTATCGAGTTCAACAACAAGATCCCTCCGTCTCTCCCCAGTTTCCGCCCGCCCAGCTCCTGCGCGTCCGTGGTATCCCCCGTGCACTGTACTATCATCTGCATAGCAATGTATGTTCCCGAGAGAGAGCATATCATTGATATGCAGAAGAAAGAGTGTGGGGGATAGCACAGACCCCTGGGGGACCCCAGCATTCACTACATGGAATTTTGAAGCGCAGCCATCAACTAAAACGCGAAGGCTACGCTTGTGTAGGAAGCTGGCAATCCAGGTGCAGAGCTGAGCTGGCAGACCGTATGCCGGCAGCTTGGAGAGAAGACTTCTGTGCCAGACCTTGTCAAAAGCCTTGGAGATATCGAGGCTGACAGCCAACGATTCCCCACGCTTGTCGATAGCTTCACCCCAGAGGTGTGTTACGTACGCTAGAAGATCACCTGTGGACCGTTTCGGTCGAAACCCGTATTGACGATCATTAATCAGACAGTGATCTTCTAGGTAATGGATCAGTTGGTTATTTAGAATCCGTTCCATCACCTTACAAAGTACTGAAGTGATAGCTATTGGCCGATAATTAGCCGGGTCTGACCGATCCCCTTTTTTGGGAACCGCTTGCACATTAGCCTCTCTCCAAGAATCCGGCACACGTCCTGTATAGAGAGACAGCTGGAACAGGCGCGTCAACACAGAAGACAGCTCCGCTGCACACTTCTTCAGCACTATGGCTGGTATTCCATCGGGACCACTAGCTTTCCGTACATCGAGTGATTGCAGCTCTGCACGCACATCGCGCTGCCTGATTTTGATGTCAGGCATCGTGTGGCCACATGAAGGTATTGAAGGTGGCTGTGCACTGCAATCATCGATCACAGAGTTGTCCGCAAAGAGTTTTGCCAGAAGATCGGCTTTCTCTTGCGGACTGTGAGCTAGCGATCCGTCCGGATTCCAAGGAACTGAACAACGTTCGAAATATCGACGCCAAGTATCCCGATACTGGCTGTGGAGTGTAAGGGGAGTTCGAGGGGAGTATTCTCGAAATGAGGGGATATGGCAAAAGGTGACTTTTTAGACTTGAGTCTTATTGGGGTTGAATTGGACCAAGTTTAATCGGCCTCAGTCCGAGACTTTGGTTAATATAGACTCGACTTCAGACACAAGTTTGTTCCGATACTCGTCGACGTGTTCCCGAGAAATAAAAGTGCGGCCGTTGTACAGGGCGTTTACAGTGCTGTCATCTGCATAGCAGTGAATTTTACTGATTTGCAACATGTCATTGATATGCAGAAGAAACAGAGTAGGTGATATAACGCAGCCTTGTGGAACACCAGCATTGACGAATTTTAAGTCGGCACATGCACCGTCGACAACGACCTTGATGCTCCGATCTGCCAAAAAGCAATAAAATAATATTACTTAAAAATTATTAATTTAGCAAATAAAAATACTACTTAATACTGTAACGTGATCGTACTCGTGCACACGAGTAAAGTAGATAAAATGATGTTTTCAGTTCAAAAGATTTTAAGGGAGTCTGTTTATTTGAATTTTTTAATATTTTAAAGCTTATTAATAATAATAAGTCTTTATTTGCATGAATTGTGTACAATAAATATAATAATAACAACACAATATAGCCACATAGTAGCATGCAGTACATTTCCAATTCACATTTCATTGGTACTTATTAACTAATGATCTCAATTTATAGTAATTTTTAATATTTCACGGTACTGATTAAATCTGGCCGTTTTTAATTAATATTTATTTGAAGTACCTACATACATCGCGTTAAATGAACTTTTTAACTAGAGGAGACGAAATTTTAAAACAAGATCTTAATAGATACAGTACATGAAATAAACAAAGGATATATATTAAAATCTTGTTCTTTAAAATAATTTTCATCCCTTTTCATCTTGTTCTTTAATAGCATTCCTGAACCAATTTACCTCGGGTGGCCTGGATCCCGGTCGGCGCGCTGTGGAAGCACTTCATCGTCGCTTCACATCTTGTCTTGTACAGACATTCTCCAAGGCCTGCTCATACACTTTCGTATATATATATATATTACATTATACTACAAAATTACCTACAAAGCATGATTTATATTACCGTAAACTGTTATTTAAAATATAACACCTTTTGTCGCCTTTTGCTCGATGCGATTCAAAGTGAAAATGCTGTTAGCATTCTTGCCACCGTTCCACGCGTAAAGTAACTTTTTTTTATTAAGGGCGTAATGTAAATAATTGTAACTTAGGTACTTCAATGTATAATATTTTTTAGTTGTTGCAAAGGCAACGATTATGTATCCGCAACTTAAGAAACAGCAATATCATATAAAATATAAATTTTAATCAATTCACCCTCCAAGTTATGTGTTAGTTTAAAAAGAAAAATATATTACACACAATACGTGTACATATAACGCGTCTCGCGCCACCGCCGTATTTGTCATTTTGCCTTTTTATTTAAAGTAAAACATTCAGGTGACTTGGCGGCGTTCCAAAAAAAGACATTTGTTTGAAGGCGTACCTACTTAACATACTGTATCGAAGTGTTCTGGTATACGGTTGACTATACATTTAAAAGCTTTGTTCGTAAATGTCCCACAGCTGGGTAGAAATCTCCTATTAAGGAGAAATCTTGCATAGACTTGTACATATAGTTTTTCTCACGATGTGTTCCTGCACCGACAAACACGAGCTGAATTATTAGGTACTTACATATGAAATTGGCGTTTTGTACGGGAGGAATATAAAGTCATACATAAAGATTTTTGTAAAATATATTAAATTAATCAAAGTATGCACCGTTGTTATCTATGCACTTTTGCCATCTCATAGGTAGTTCATTGATCCCTTTACTAAAAAAACCATGGAGGCGAGAATCAATAAACTCTATGAAGGTGGTTTGGACTGCCGCATCGGAGTTGAATTTTTTTCCTTGTAAGAAGTTATCTAAATTCCGGAAAAAATGGTAATCTGTTGGAGCAAGGTCCGGGAGAGGTCCGGAGGGGATGTCGCAAACATTCCAATTGTAGCTCATCTAGTGATTGTTTGTTGTGCAGTGTGTGGTCTTGCGTTGTCGTGAAGCAGCAGTGGCCTAGAGCGACTGACCAATCTCGGTTATTTAGCAGCTAGTTCTTCCTTCATAGTTTGCAGTTGCTGACAATAGATATCTGCCGTAATCGTTTGGGCAGATTTTAGAAAGCTGTAGTGAACGACACCGGCTCTAGTCCACCAAACACTCATAAGTAAGTTTTTCTGAGTCAATTTTCGTTTAGAGCAGGATTTGGCTGGGTATCCAGGGTTCAGCCATTGCTTCCGATTATCGTACAGTATCCACTTTTCATCACAAGTAATGGTTCGATTTAAAATCCCTTCATTATTGTGTCAGTCGAGCAAAGTAACACAGCAGTCTACGCGTGTTTACAAGTTCGATTAACTCAATTCATGAGATACCCATCGTTCAAGTTTTTTTTACTTTCCCGATTTGCTTCAAGTGGATTAATACAGTTTTATCACTTACCCCGAAGCCTGCAGCTATCTCTGAAGTGCTTTGTCATGGATCCGCTTTCACAATAGCCTTTAATTGTTCATTTTTCACTTTGGTCTCCGGCCGTCCACGGGGTTGGTTCTGAAAGTCGAAATTTCCAGAACGAAAACGTTGAAATCAAAAACATACTGCGCTTTATTTTGCGACACCAGCGCCGTACACATCATTAATCCTTCGAGCTGTTTCTGTAGTACTGGTGCCACGGTAGAACTCGTACTTGTAAATATACCGATATTTCATGTTTTCCATTGTAAGATAATAAGCGACGCCAAAGAAAAAAATAATGAGGAAAAAACAGCTAAATGAATTTATAAATTTGAATTTGGAATTCATAACCAAAGAGGAGATATTGCAGATCAAAGTGGTCAGTGCGACAAAACGCTAATTTTATATGTAAGGACCTAATATAAACACAAATGAACCAGTTGGACATTCATAGCTGCTTGTTAGCAATTTGAACCGGCGTTTTCGGTGAACATCTAAATGCAACTTTTTAACCACGAGGTTTTCTCTAGAAATTAAAATAATTGACAAAATTGATTATATTGTAAAATGACCAATGTTGCGTTTCATTCTCATCTCTACCGTTCAATCACCTTATATACATAAAGTATAGGTATGTTCTATATTTTTAAAGCCTTAAAACAGTACCTACTTTGATATATAAAGATTGTAAGCTTTAATAAACATATTTTTTATATTATCTGTACTAATACTATTAAGTATTGCTTATTATTTTACTTAAACGCTCAAATAAGCCCGTTCAATTAATAACACACAAGTACGCCGTACGATTAATGCGAAAAGAAGCTAATAGTATAAAGCTGGACATTACGTATGAAAAGCGCTTATCTTAAGACTACTACTTGAATAAGTTCCAAATCATCTCCCCAAGAGGCGAGGAGGCGTTCGACACTTCCAGGCTGTTACTATGCTACGTTACTTACATTTAGAAAATGTTTGTGAATCTCATAATATTCGTTGTTCAGAAGAGCTTGAAAGTTCATCAGCCCAGACCGAAAGGATCCTTTTGGTTAACCTCTCATCGTCCAACACCTGTCGCTAGCAGAATGGAATAAGCATCACGATTATACCGAGCGCGCTGAAGCAAAGCCTTTATTATGTTAGCCTCGGGATAGATTATTCTAGAAATAACATTTAACAAACGGATCGATTAAGACAACATTATCAGAATGAATACAGCTGTGTACATTCGATTAAAATACATTCGTCACACAATTAGTCTTAAGAGACGAAATCTCATTCAATATTCAAGCGTTACGTTCTCGTTAAAAATGTTCTACTGGTTTCGGAAGGAAAATACTTCAAACTTGAGAGGGACAGGCGAAAAATATTCAAAGGTTTTTTTTGTCAACACGTCGGTTTAGAGGCTTTGTTTGAAATAGAAAACCGTGGAGGAGATCCTTTTATTTTTTACGGCTTGTTGTTATCTCGTCTCTAATTGTATTACTTCAAATCTAATAATAAAATCGTAAAAATATTTATTAGTGATATCTTGTTATAAGCTTCAGAAATTATAATGTTTGTTAATATTGCAATTAAATTCTTAAACGAAATGTAAAATCAAATTTGCTTATTCATTAAATTTCTCATCATGAGTGACTGCGCCGTTAGTCTAGGGGCTACATGTAAGGCCGCAAACCCAGCAGTTCTGGGTTCAATTCTCAGGTTGGGTCAATACAATGTTATTGAGATTTTCTCTCGAAAATTCTCAGTAGCAGCCCGGAGTCTGGAAGTTGGAAGCGTGTACACTCCCGTGCCTCGGAAAGCACGTAAAGCCGTTGGTCCTGCGCTTGAACTCTTTCCGGTCGTTTCGGATTGCCGTCCCATCGGGTTATGAGAGTTAGCTAATTTCTCTTGAGATTGGCCGCCGTGGCCAAAATCGGTCTGGAGGACTATTATTATTACAGAAACTTCGTCACGAATTTTACATTTTGTACTTTTTGTGGCTCATTCTGTAACTGGACTACTCAGCCGCCCAGAAACAGCGTGGTGGAATAAGCGCCACACCTTCTTCTTAAAAGGAGAAGAGGCCATAAGCCTTAGGTTGATGAAAAAAGAACTACTGAGTTTCTGCTCGTTCATCAGTAAGCTTTAGATTTCAAAAGCGTTTCTTATTGCCTACCTGAAAGAAGTGTATTTTACTTTTAAATTTGGATTTTCATATAACAATATTTCATACATTTCTATGAACTCAGAGTAGAGTATGTATTAGTTGAATCGAATACTTTGGGGAACTTTCATGCTATCTACCGGGGATACACAATAAAGTTAAGCTTAGCCAATCCTTCGGTTTTAGAAGTTTTGGAAGAAGGAAAAGGTTTCTAGTATTTAATTTAATTGAATTTGAACGAATTCTTACAATTGTGCAAGAGCGTTATGAAAGAGAAATACGCGGAGGACGGTCACACTGAGTGCAAGCGGTCCCCCATCACCCGTAGTAAGTCAAAACTAAACGTTGCTCAATTATTAAGAAATTCTTGAGAAAGCTAAGTACACAATATTCTGTAGCTGATTTATTATTTATTTATTTATTTATTCATTCAGTTAACAGAACTAATTTATACAATTACAAAAAGAAAATAAACAATACTATCTACTACTAATACATTCTGCGGCTCCAGCTGAAACTTTACAGCTGTGGTTTATGATGGCGCAGTCTAGCCTATTAGCAATCGTGCTTAAAATTTTGTTTGAGCTAGTCCGCACTCTGCGAACCGAGGAAGCACCTTTTTCTCATTAACGCGTAAAAACAGTCTGTATTCGCTTCAGCAAACATCCCTGAAGCACTAGAGAAGCGAGGAAACCCCATCAGCAACTTAAAGGCGTTATTGAATTGGACACGAAGAGCATCGTATGATTTTAATGCATAATTAGTCCACAAACTACATGTATAAAAATAGATACAGTGAGCCCGGAATAATGTGATAATACTAATAATAATAATAATAATAATATCCTGGGACATTATTCACACACGGCCATCTGACCCCAAACTAAGCAGAGCTTGTACTATGGAAACCAGACAACTGACATACTACATATACTTATATAGATAATTACACCCAGACTCAAGACAAACAGATATGTTCATGCAAACAAATGTTTGTGGGAATCGAACCCACGACCTGCGGCGCGAAAGGCAGGTATCTACCAACCACGCCAACTGGCTCATCTTAAATAATGTGATCTTTACAGCCTTTGGCACGCGCGAATCTTCGGACAATCATGTTAGCTTGACATTTATTGTGCCTCCTATCAAAGATACGTGTTATGTCGAAGATGTTTATTCCCATGAATTATATTATCAGGTGGCTTCAATTAAAATATAAGCAAAAGGGAATTCTTATAAATTTAATAGTTATAGTTGTCTCTTTCATGAAATATACGTAATAATAGAAACACGCATACATTTATTACATGTATAATTTTTAGAATGCCTTCGTCAGTTTTCTCAAAGAGTTAAAATCTCTTGAAAAATCACAATACTCGGTGAGAGTGATACACTATAGTTATTATATTGATATGCTTCCATGCAAAACCTAAAAATAAACGACTTAGAAACATTTACTGTACAAATAAAGACTGTGTGAAATGGCAACAAGAATGCTACGAGTAGTAGCATTTCTCAGTTGTATCACAATTCCGATTCTCGCATGGAGAAATAAAAGTACACTCCCGTCGCCAATGGAGACAATGAGTCGTGGAGTTAAGGCTTTTAAAAATATTTATCACACTAATGTATCTTATTACGTGTACTTTTAGTATATAATATATAATAAGAGCTTTATTATATTTACTAAAAAATACTGGCACGTGACAAACACAGTGCGTAAATGTTAATATAAATTAAAAATAAAATTAAGGTGATAAAGTATACTCTAAATTAACAAGTATCAATCTGGTCAGGCCCCTGTATACTTCTGATATGCCAAGGTCTTATTTAATGTAGATTTGATATGATTTTTGAGATAATTATACATTACTTCTGGTTTGATAAGATTTGCACAAAAATATATTCTTTCCGACCACCGAAAGATGAAATATATAAAATAAAGTTTTTGAGTAACAAACAATAATGGCCGGTCTCCATACTAACAAATGTCTGGGATCAAATCGCAGCATCCCGTTATGAAAAAAAATGTCAAACATTCGGCGTTAGTTCCAGAGTCTATAAATTGACCTATTTTTATTTAGGATAGTCGGAAATAAAAATTATAGGGGGTTTAATTTTTTTGAGGTTATGAACTGCGTATTTTAAAATAGCTCATTATCATATAGTAATATATAGAGAAAGATAAAACGTCAATTGTCAATTCAAAGTCCAAAGGAGAGCTGACAATGTGCTAACGCGACCAATACGATTTTGTTTAATATCGATACAATATCGTAATGATTCTTAGCTATTTTAATCAATTGCGAATTTGATACGTGTAGCTTCGCTTTAAAGATGTCAATTATTTGACCACCATTTTCATTAAAGATAAAAAACCGCGCATTTCAATCAAAACATAAGCAACCAGCCCATATCGATCTTTCATTTAATTGAATCGATACAGATCGATCGATCAACTAATAGGGATGTGGAGTACAAGTATTAGTATAACTACTTATACTAATACTTGTACTCCACATCCCTATTTGTTGGGTTGACATTTGGTTGGTAATTCGTACATCAGTTGATATACTTTTAATAAAAATAAATAACGTCGGCTCAAACAAAAATTAGGACATATTTAAAAAATCTTAAAAAAAAGCTTACTTTTTTGTTATTAATGAAATGTAGGACGCCAAAAAACTTCCAGACATAGATCTGCCATTGATCTTTATATATAAACCAAATAATACAGGTTTCATATAGCTCGAGATCAACTAAGCATGCAAGAAGTTAGCTGTGTTTTCCCAAATTTCAACTAGCGGACCGGCGTTGACCCGGCCACGGCACGGTCCCGGCTCTCTATAAAAATATACCGTGTCATATTTTATTACAAGCTAATAGGCATCGCTATGTTAATAGAATTATAAGAGATAAATGTTCATGTTTGGCGACTATCATGAATAGAAAGTTAATTGAATGTTGTCATCGTTAGGTTTGTTTGTTTGAGATTTCGTCCCGCTGGAGGGACGTCGACAAACGGAGTTAATTGAGCTGTCAACTAATTTTCTTGTTTCTTGTCAATATGATTTTCAATGTTTAATAATAATATAATGGTCATAGAATGATATATTGTTTGTAAAGTAGTTGTTTCTGTGGAATTACATTAACTCCTTGACTATCAATACTGACTATCCATCAGTAATAAGGTCCTCCAGACCGATTTCGGTCACGGCGGCCAGTCTCAAGAGAGATTAGCCAACTGCGCAGGAGATATTATAGTGCACAAGTGTGTGCGCAAACACAGGTGCACTCACTATTCCCTAGCTCTCATAATCCGATGGGACGGTAATCCGACACGACCGGAAAGAGTTCAGGCGCAGGACCAACGGCTTTACGTGCTTTCCGAGGCACGGGAGTGTACACACTTCCAACTTCCAGACTCCGGGCTGCTACTGAGAATTTTCTGAGAGAAAAACCCAATAACAATTGATTGGCCCGACCTGGGAATTGAACCCAGGACCACCGGGTCTGCGGCCTTATATTTAGCCACTAGACCAACGAGGCAGTCAACCATCAGTAATAGTAAACAAGTGAACCATGTTTCCTAAGGATGAGTTTTCACTTCATTTCATGATGGGGATGGGGTACGACCGGAAAGAGATCAGCTGCAGACCCAACAGGTGTACGTGTTCTTCCAGACACGACCATGTTACACTACTTACATACTAACGGCAGGCCGCTACTGTGATTTTTTTAAAGAAAAATATTTTAATTTTTTACCTGTCTCATAATTTGGTTCCAGGACTTCGGTATCGGTAGTCTTATATGACAGTTACTAGATCAATGATGCTATAAATATTTTTGCCCTATGGTTAAAATATTTCACATACAGAAGAAACCCTCAACATTTTTATATTATGTGTAAATTTAATTAAACAGATTCTGGCATAATGGCGGTGGTTTAGCGCATCAGCATACAGATTAGGTTTCAGTGAGATAAATTGCACATTTTTCTTTCTTATATAAAGACGAGATTAATTCAAGTGACGCCGATACCGGCTGATACGAGAAAAACGCATTACAATTATTTGTACACTTAAGAATTCATTTCAAGGGTGTGAGTATTCATGGTAAAACATATTAATTTTAATATATTATATAAGTAAACATTTTTTATGAAACGGCTTAACAAAACGGCGAAGTAGAGAAAAGAAAGAGGAAGGACTGAAAATAAAAATGTATTAAAACGTAATAGACGTTTTCCCCTCTCACTCCTACATATATTAATGTATCAATACATGTATGACCTAACGACAAAACATAATCTAATAAATAATTGATCCCAAAGAAAATGGAAAAAAATAATTATCTCAGTAATAAATGTCTAAATTACTTTATAAATACAAATATATATACCAAATTTATTTTCAGGCTACTTATAATAATTCTTATTTTCTAACTTTCTTTGTTAGCATATTTTTTTGTAGTTTTCTGGGTCGTTTAACATATACATCGATTTAATTTAATTTGTCAAGTATAGTAAACGTTGTTTATATATTTGTAGTTCGGCCAACTGATCAGACAGTGATCTTCTAGGTAATAGATCAGTTGGTTGTGTAAGATCCGTTCCATCACCTTACAAAGTACTGAGGTGATAGCTATTGGCCGATAATTTGCCGGGTCAGACCGATCCCCTTTTTTGGGAACCGCTTGCACATTAGCTTTTCATTCATTCATTCATTTCAATCAAAACACCACAACTTAAATCAATCTTGTATATATATTAATTAAAGATCAAATTTATCGATAATCATTTGCTCATTTGAGAATATAAAATAAATAAATAAATAGCAGAACCAAAGTAAATATTCAGAATAAAAGTATACCGTATGAGCTCGTAGCGATATAATGTCTAAGAACTGAGAAGACACTTGGTCGTCACTTAAATATTAGTTCTACTTACTTCTTTATATTCTTTATTCCATATAAAAAACACGACCTATCTAGTACTTTACAAGTCGAGATAGCTAGAAAGTGCAACAGAATCAAATGTGTAAAATTTTGAATAATCTTGTGCTCGAGTCGTGCATACCTTGGTGAGCCAAGTGTCAAATTCTTCTCCATCACAATGAGGCGCCATTTGCGAACCAATAGGATATTTTACGGGTTGTTTGTCTTTAGTACTTTTAGCCAATTAACCTTTAGAGTATTCGGTTGGAGCGTTCTAGGTGACCTTTGAACTTATCCAAGTTAAAGTACCAAATTGAGTTGTTAAGGTAAACAGTTGACTTGTGTTTCAAAGGTAACTGTCAGGTGTGAAGTCGATCGAGATGACGATCGTGACTGCAAGAGAGACCCACAGAGAGCAAAGTTAAGTAGCTATATTTACTTAAAATCTCAGGAGATTGTCTGTTTACAAACTTTAGCTTTACGGAACTACTAAACCAGTTACAGTCAACCCATTGAGTTGAAATATTGAACATAGTTTTAGATTCTGGTGACGACACAACATCGCACTCATTAGTAAATTGTTTTTGTTTCAGTACACAAGGCCGTCGTTGTTTATGAAAATGCTTAATAATGATTGAATCGAAAGTGTAAAGTTTAGTTTTTAAAAGCCACTATTGTTAGTACTCGACGGTAAAGCAATTATCGTTACTTTTCAATAAAAATTGTTACTGGTAACCCTAAAACTCGTCAATAACTAATAATCAAAAAAATATAGGGGAAGTGGTCCAATAGTAGTTTGGTGTTGGGAGGAACAGGTTGTAAAGTTCCTCATCCATCATTGAAAAGGGAGGATCCTCCGACCAGACGGGTGTTGGTCTGGTGGGCTACTGCCCGACGGTTGTTGTCGGGTTCTTGTATATATATTCAATCGCTCGGATAACTTTAATATCGCGACGTAGGGTACGTCAGTTTTTAGTTTTCGTATGTGGCGAGATAGATGTCGCTACATCACTCCCCTCCGAGACCGGAGGTCGATAGCAGGTTGAGTCGTCCATATGTCTTGTGATGTTTGCCGGGCCAGTGGAATGTTCCAGTGAGTCGGAACCAGATGCCGCATAGTTCACGGTGAGTCGGAACTGTCTGCGGTGATGCCCCAGTGAGTCGGGGTGATGCTGCAAATGCTCCAGTGAGTCGGAGTGGTGCAGTGCTGCGTAGTGGCTGGCTGCTTCGTCGACCAGGAGAGAAGTGCATCTCTGCTTGTTGACCGGCCGAAGTGCAGTGTGCTGTGCCAAGGTCGCTGAGAAGACTGTGGGTGATGACCAGGAATGCGCGTCCGCTGCATGCTGGTGGTCAGGATACCCGTAGCAGTCGTGGATGCTGGCTGGCTGTATGACTCGCTGCTCGAAAGCTTGAGGAAGTGATGATGACGTCACGATGACGTAGTTTTTGCGAAGGCTGCGCTGACGTTCATGCTCGGGGTCACCAGTTTGGTGTTGGGAGGAACAGAGTGCAAAGTTCCTCATCCATCATTGAAAAGGGAGGATCCTCCGACCAGACGGGTGTTGGCCTGGTGGGCTACTGCTCGACGGTTGTTGTCGGGTTCTTGTATATATATTCAATCGCTCGGATAACTTTAATATCGCGATGTAGGGTACGTCAGTTTTTAGTTTTCGTATGTGGCGAGATAAATGTCGCTACAGTAGCAACGATTGGACCATTTAATTTTAAACAGCTGTTAATTTCAAACCACCAGATAGGCATAAAAATAAGTTTTCAGTAAAAAGGCCTGACATTCAAGTACTGCAAGTAAGAGTTATAGCTTTTTTTTGTTATTAAGTCACAAACCAGAAAATAAAATATTTTTATAGTTTCCTTATTTGAACCACTGTCAATTTGATCGGACAACTCAATTGCTATCATTAGACTTAGTAGACTTTGCGTATCGGTTCATTGAAGGAGCCTCTCAGTTAAAAGCAAAAGCTCAGTCAATCTTGTCTTATTTTCATAAATCTTAACTTATTCGTGTCATTTAATCTATTATTTTATTGAATTACTTTATTATTTCCAGCTATTTTAAAAGCCAAACTTCTAACATCATTTGAAATCATCATCGTTTCTTGTAATATTTATTTAATAATACTTATATTCTAAGAATAAGAATAAGAAAACATTTATTCAGGACAAACATACATTGCAAACATAAAAATAAAAATACAAAAAATAAAAACAAAAGGAAATTAAACATTAACTAATGACTATAACAAAACAATAAAAAAAACTATATATATTAAAATTACAAAAAAAAAGAAAGCATTAAATTTATATACATACACAAACAATCTTATCTTATGATGTCTGCAACCGTAATGTGTCCTGAAAAGGTGTACCATTCAGCTTTTATGTTGGGGTAGGATCCAACGCTGATTTTCAAGGGTACGCTTTGTGGCTGTGAAGAGCCGTGACAAGGTGATAAATAAAAATTTATTATAGTTATATAAAATAATAAAAAAAAAACAACAGAAGAACGGCAGAAGTGAAATCTTGACTATTAACGTTGTGCATTTTTGATATTTTGGAAAAATTTTGCTCGAATTGCTTTAATTATCAGTATAAAAGTACTAGTATTTATGTGATAAAATACAATATTCATTTATTGCGCTATCGTACACAAACATGACAATTTATGTTACATTAAAAATTTAACACTGCAAAATCCATCTTACGAATTTTCAATCAGGGTCACGTGACCTGACGCGAGTTTAACATTTTTTACCCATCACAAAAAAGTGCACAACGCCGCTAAAGAAGTTTTCACTTCAAAAATTTAGACATTATGTACATAAAATATAGCAATAATAGCATGATACAGCGAGTAGTAAAAGTAAAAAAAAAAAGAAAAGAAAAATACTATTTATGATGATTGTAGTTGCAAACTATATAAATATAACTTGTATTTGATACGAAACATGTACAAGGTTTTTGAGATCAAAAGGGGAGGTGGTAAGTTATTCCAACACTTCGTCGCTGCATATCGAAAACTACCAAAAAGTTCACTGTTCGATGTGGTGGCACACTTAGCAAATACGATGACGCTCTTGTAGGATACAATGTATTTATTTCTTTTAACCAGCTCAATTTATCTCATTCCAAGCGTAATATTGTCCTGGTTCGTGCTCAAACAAGTAAAATATAGATTAAAATTATAATATATTTCATATATTTATATATAGTCGAGACGTATTTTCCATTTTCGTGACTTTAGTTAGTTGTTTTTATGATTGAAGTGTCTATAATATATTCTAGGCAAGTTTATTGCGTGTAAATCCCGGAGTTTTACGAGCACTTTAACTCGACTAACTTCCTCCTACTCTTAGAAGTTTACGAGATAGTACAAGATTCATGTATCTATAATTGAAATATTCTTATTTGGGCTCAACAATAATACTTATATTTCAATGTCCATAACTGATAATTGTGTTAATAGTTCTAAAAACAAACAATTTTCGAGAATGTTGAGTCGAATACTTTTGAAACATTATGTTGTTCTTAAGGCAATGATCGTGTTTGTTATGCCTTTTGACACGAAGGGAGACATTTGACCGTCAGATCATTAACCTCTGCCGTGGTTACGCGACTAAGGTTAATCAATTTAGGGTTGTCAGTTTTAAAAATAAGTTGCTATAATTCTAACATTATAAACAATATTGATCGCTTAGCGGCGTAGTAGTGAGTTGGTACTACATATTAAAATAATTCAATACAATCTTTGGATGCACGTCACGTAACTTAATTATTGAGTGCGTCATCATGTGAAGCTTTCAACTAGATCTCACGTATTGTCATTAATTAATTTATGAACTAAACGGAAATCATTAAAAAAAATATACTCCGGCTGAGAGGAACTTTTGTTTTTGACTAAAACGGGGAAAGTTAATTGAAACAAACCAAAAATACATGTATAATTAATATTATAAAAAACTGTTTTCATCGACTGTTTTCAATTTAACAAAATAGGCGCCGAAAACTAATAAAAATGAAACCACAATTTGATATTTAAATCAATCGTAAACCGGCCACATTGAAATAATTTACAATTTAGATCAAACAAACAGATCGAGAACAATATTTTTGTATTCGATCAAAAAATTTCAAAACTTTTCAAATTTTACTGAATTTTATTAATGTTGATAAAGTTTGGTGCGAACAAAGTTTTGCAGACGTGTTTATTAAAAATGTTGGTGAATGTGATCTGACTGCGGCGTGTCGATGGAAATATTAACACGTTGTGATTTGAAAGCTAACACTTGCTTTATTATAATAAGCATCTTTGTAAGATGATAGAAGTGCAAGGATCTTTAAAACTAACGTGTAGAATGACGATTGAAAATGTCACGAATGTGCCTACTTCAACAATATATTAAAATTTTTGATTTCTTATATTAATGGTGGCAATTTTAATGATGGTAGGGCCCTGTGTATGCCCTTCTGGTGGGTGGTATCTCACTCATTATTTATTCTTCCGTTAAACATGAATACATTGCTTTACGGGTAAGCGAGTCACTGTGAGGACAGGCACAAGGGACATAATATCTTAGTTCTTAGGTTGGCAATGCATTAACGTTGCAATAAGCGAGGTTTACTTCTTGAAGTGTCAGTCTATGAGTAAGGTTGGTCTGATTCTGATCATTGTATTTTCTTTTTTCATTGTTATTTATTCAGCATATGTATACATATTGTACGCCTTGTTGTAATATTTTAGGCTATCTTGATAACAAAAATGATATAAATATCAAAACTCGTATCAACTTATATTATAACAATTTATACACAAATATTTATGCAAACATTATATTATAAAGTTTAAATGCTTAGAAAAATTACATCTTTAGGCATTGAGATTAATGAAAATGAAATTATTTTTTTAAACAACCTCTAACCTTTCAAAGGATCGTATTCCGGATATCGGATTCGTACAAGTACGAATAACATCAGTAATACGATTCTTTGAGGCTTATAAAACTTTTGTATTGAACCTTCATAACTTCCGTTAAAAAAAAGAGCGTTTTCCTGTAAACGTAATGTACTCGAATGAGAAAACGCGTTTTATGTAACATGGAACATTTGTAATATTTTTACGCCTGTGGTGTTCACACTGTTGACTTGTGGTCCGTATTCAGCTTTTCCTCTAAGCGAAATTATCGTTTAGTTTTATCAGCGATTTCAAAAACACAATTTTAATATTTTATAGTGTTTCTTGTCTTCATGTTGCTCAACCTTCTTAGTAGCCTTCAAAGTTTCAACTTTAATATGCTGAGATCTTCGTGAAGGCTTTTACGCTGATTGGATTTCAATAAACAACGCAATTACTGACAAAGACATCATATTCCTTAAGAAGAACTATAAAATTGCTCTCACATTTATAAGTGTAATGTTAACTTTTCACCTTTCAACGAAGTAAAAAGATTTAATCAACTACACCTTAGTAATACCGTTTCGTTATTAATGGTTATATCAATGCGAAAATGTATTTATGTTTGTCCTGTTCCAAGCTAAGCGACCACGGATAGCCTCAGGGGCGCAGTAGTCACTGAACAACCCCTATGGCAAATGTCATTATATAACATGAATGACACTGCAGGCACAGCTGCTTATATGAAACATAAAAAGGAACGAGTTTGAAGTCTGTGGAGATGAAGTATAAATTATTTTGAAATATCGCTTTATCGTAAGGATATTATAATCTGCAGGTTGTTATTTAAACACTTGATTTATAACTTTTAGAGATGGCCCAGCGAATAGAATACGTTGATTTTAGCAGAGAGTTCTAGTTCATATTAGATGTGTTTATCTGCTTAATAATTTATCCGATCGGCAGTGGAGGACAATATTATGTACTCACGAACATCGACATCGCCACTGCTGCGAACTAGTCACTAATAAAATTATAGTGGAGTTGCAGAATGTTCTAGAAACTTCTCCTTTATTATTTATTATGCTGCGGGTTATGGATACAAGAATCAAATACTTGAATAAGCGATCCGAACAGCTCAGACGGTGTTCAATCTACATATTTATGAAATACAATCGTTTGATCGTATTCGGCGCTTTAAAGGATCGTGGTTTTTTGTGTTAAGAATTCTTGTTTCCAGTAAACTTCTTCAACCACGTGAGGTATGTTCTCTCTAACATTACATTTTCTTTTCAGTGTATTTCTTGCCAACTAACAATTCTTCATAATTCTTAATTTCAACATAACGTCTTTATACCTATAAAAAAATATCACCGTATTTCTGGACTAGCCCTAGAAGAGGACTTTGTTATGCATGTTATTACTTCCTTCATTCCTTCATTCGTGGCATGGCGTGTACGTTCAGTAAGGGATCACTTCGTAGTCGGTTTAATGAGGAGATCGTTGATTCTCTACTCTTCTTTGTGTCGTTAATCGTTCGACAGATTACTTATTTTTTATGAAATATTTACAAACTGCATAACGCCGCGTGCGCTAGTGTGAAAGGACCCTACCGCCTACAGCGAGATGTGTCATGTCTGTAACAACTACGATAAGATATGTTATATGAAAACGATCAATCACTTATTACATACGACATTGATACCTGAAACCTGATACGTAACAATATATACAAGGCTGTTGACATTGTGTGTCGTCGTGTTCGAGTGTATGTGCTTACGTACTTGTAACGTTTGTTAAAATAATTTTATTAGATAAAGCTTGTTATTATTATTATAGCTAATAAGCCTTAGCTTACATTAAACTTAAACTTCGTAATTTATAAGTGAATGAATGATATTCTGAGAGAAAAGCAATATACTTGTCATTGCTTTTTTCTCAGAATATTTGAAAATTTAATGAATATACTATAAGTCCTTTACACCGGCCGTACTAATATTTCTCGGAAACACGTCGACGAGTGTCGGAATAAACTTGTGTCTGAAGTCGAGACCTTATTAGCCAAAGTCTCGGACTGGGGCCGACAAAACTTGGTCCAATTCAACCCCAATAAGACTCAAGTTTGCGCGTTAACCGCTAAAAAGTCTCCTTTTGTCATATCCCCTCATTTCGAGAATACTCCCCTTCATCCCACAGCCAGTATCGGGATACTTGGCGTTGAGATTTCGAACGTTGTTCAGTTCCGCGGTCAATTGGAAGTTAAAGCCAAACTGGCTTCCAAAAAGCTTGGAGTGCTCAACAAGGCGAGACAGTACTTCACGTCGGCCCATCGCCTAAAACTTTACAAGGCGCAAATTCGGCCCCACATGGAGTACTGCTCTCACCTCTGCAGTTCGAATTGTCGACGATCAAGCTATTACCGACCGGCTTGATACTTTGGATTTGCGTAGAGATGTTGGGTCATTCTGCATACTCTATCGCATATATCACGGGGAGTGTTCTGAGGAGTTGTTTGGTTTAGTCCCGGCCGCTGAATTTCACCACCGGACATCACGCCAGAACTCAAAATTCCATCCTCACCACCTCGATGTCTGGAAATCCACAACAGCGCGTTTCCTAAGGCATTTTCTGCCTCGCACAATCACTCTGTGGAACCAGCTTTCGCCGACGACTTTTCCGAACCGATATGACATAAAAACCTTCAAGAAGGGAGCGTACTCTTTCCTCAAAGGCCGGCAACGCACCTGCAAGTCCTCAGATGTTGCAGATGTCCATGGGCGGTGGTAGGTACTTTACATCAGGTGGGCCGCTTGCTCGTTTGCCCCCTCTTACATAAAAAAAAAAAAAAATGTTGACGTCCCTTCGACGACGACGATGGCTAGTCTCGAGGGAGACTAACCAACTTCGCAGGACATATTGTAAGTGCACAAGTGTGTGTGCTATCACAGGTATAGACTTTATTCCCTCACCCTCACAATGCAATGGGATGGCTAATTCGACACGAGCGGAAAATGTTCCGCCGCAGAACTAGTGGCTTTACTTGATAAGCACTGCCAACTTTAAAAACCCCGGCTTCAAAATCTTATTACCAATTACTAAAATTGTTATGTTTACTAATACATTTTTCCTTCAGCTGTTTTCATGGTAACCAAAAATAAAATTAGGGTCAGAAAGAAAAAGTCGTATTAATAAACGCCTTTTTGAAGTTTTAAGTTAGATCTTAATTATTACGTATGACGTATTTGAATTACGTGAATAAAATATTTAAAAATAAATAATTTAGTTGTGTTTAATTATTATAATTTTTAAGTATTTAATCGGAGAGTCAAACGCTTGGATTAAAATAACACGGTTTCTGAATGCCGAGGCTGTCTTTGAGCTCAGTACGCCCTCTTGACATACTAAGCCTAGACCAGTCGTGGGGAAAGGTCTTATAAGGTCTTTTTGATATCTGACGACCGCGGATAGAGGGTTTTAAATACTGCACTGGAAATTCATTCATTATATTAAAAAGAAAAATATTTTTAGCGTTAAGTACTTTATAGTGGTTATGAGTACGCAAAACGTATAAATACTATAAATTAATATTTTTAGACTTATTTTATAATGATATATTATGTTACATGAAATACGGTGATAGGATCTAATGCATGTCGTCTGGGTGGTACCGATTCGTTCCCATGGTATCGCCTCTAGATAAGGAAGTATAATGTATATTCTCCAGTCTAATAAATCCACTCAGCCGCTGTATCAATATGTAGAATATAGTCAACAGATAACAGATATGGATTCTCAGAGAGTAGTCGCAAATGGTATATATGTCCAAGTTTAATATTTGCGAACGAGCCCGCGGGAGCAACGACTACTTACTCGACACTCGTCGTCGTACTTAATGAAACAAACAAACTCGACTAAAACTGATCGCTATGAAACTCTGAATTTCTACAAGCTAAGTGATTTTTGTTCTCTGCACTGCAATCACTGACGTATCTTGTTACGTTAGAATAGCAAGATTTTAATTTTCATTCTATAAAGTACCATTCTTGTACATAACACAGGATGTTTTTGGTAATGGCATTCATTTGTTTGCATTGTAACAAGCCATGTATGTATTTTAAATATAACTTAAACAGCAAGTAATATTTATAATAACTAACTACGGAAGTAAAAATCCGATCAAAGTAATTTAACTGAAATAATGTATTAAGAAATAATTAAAAATTATTCAACAAAAAAATCATTGAGTTGTAAGGCGATGCTTATGTAAATGAAGCTATTGGAAACACTATAAATATATTAGAATCAAAGTATGTCAGGAAATCATTATTACAAAGTAGAACAAACGTAATGTTGCTAGTTGCATCGCAAATGTGACCAATGAAATTAATCGATGATGGAAATTCGAACCTCGAATTGGACCAACTTCAACTTTGCTTAAGCCAACTGAAAAACTTTTAGAAACGATTTAAACTTTCCCTCTTTTCTTTTGCGTTTTATTTGTACAAAAGTACACTTAAAGTAATCCAGTTTCAGCAGGTATTTCCTTAAAGGACAAAGCCTTTGTACGAACAATGAAAGGCGCGGCTCGTTTGAATAACGTTGATGAACGTATAAAAGTTGGGTACGATTCGTAATGATAAATCACAAACTTCTTATGTTTACTTTCTTATTTAATTTATTTATATAATCTGCGTGGTGTGGTATTTTTTTGCTTGTAAAGTTTAAAGCCGCTTACTTTTTAAATATATTATAAGGGTATGATTGTTAATTTGAATTTATACAATTGGCAACACTGGACTGTATAGTGGGTTAGGTTTGTATTATAATGTAACATTTATGACTAACCAATGTCAATCTTTTTAATAATAATAATAATAATAATAATAATATCTTTATTCTTCAGGCATCAAGGCCCATTCAATACATTCAAATCACACATTACCAATAATACATAATATACATTAATTATATGAATATTAAATGAATATTTCTTTTTATGGTTGTTCTTTATGCGAATGTCTTAGCGGCTAAGACAATCATCAAATTCAATCAGGAATATATGTATTAAATGTAAAGCTACCACCGGCTCGGAGTTTATATTCTACTGAGGAGAACAAGCAAGCGTTTGCTATAAAATATAATTAAATTTATATATCCTGTCTTAAAATCAACAAATCTATAGTCGGTAGTAAATCTACAGTTTCAGGATATTCAATAGTCATATGATATTAATTAAAACTATGAGCATTTATAATTTCATTATTTCATGTTCAGTTAGTTACCGTTAATCAGAAGGCGAATTTCGTATTCCGTTGTTATCACGGCGCGCCGGTCGCGGTCCCGCGGAGATGTAACAACCTAAGCTGCGGCGTATGCTACAATTACGCTTTGATTATAAATTGGTTCTCCTTAGTGAACCATGTAGATATAGATAATATTTTATGATCGTCATTAATCAGTAATGTAGACGATTATAAAAAGTAGCACCTCTATAAGACATTTAATCTTTAAGGTTGTCGAATCAAGATATATTAATTTTGCGTTCATCGTTTTCCAAATCCATCTTACCGCATTGTTTATCTGGTTAGTCACCGGAATTATTAGGTTTCTTACTAGAGGAAAATAAACCGGGTGGGCTCCATTCATTCGCTAGTGAGCCAACCAGCTAGCCAATTACAAAGACAAGGGACATACGCCGGTGTAAATACTTATATTATTTCTTAATGTGCCAGTTGCTTATGGGCAAAAGTGACCACTCACCACCAGGTGGCACATTTGCTCGTCTGACGTCACATAAGAAAGAGGTCAATGTATCACAAATTGAAAAAATCCAAACGGAGAAAAATGTCGAGGAAACGTGTCGTTGTCTATTCCTCGAAGCACTCCCGAAGGACGTCGTAAAAACTTGCCGATGCATTGTCGGTGCGCAAAATTTGCACGTTTATTATCAGCCGTTAAGAAAATAGCGGACACTTCTAGTAAGAATTGTCTTTTACTTATTTCCATTAAGCACGAATGCTTAAATATAATTTAATGAATATATTTGTCTGTTGTTATTTTTATAGATTTTAATATAAATTTAATTGCGCAAACGGTTACTTAACTTTACTATTTCCTTGTCCCGTGAGTCACATTTGACTCATGGTTGTAAAATACAAGTAAATGTTTAAAGTGAAATTAAGAAAATTATCTATCTCGTATTGTTAACAACAATAATAGTTGATTAAATGTTGTCTAATTATTGTGAAATCACACCTCAACAATAAATATATAAATATACTATTATATTATAGTTAATCCTTTCAAATATATCTTTAAGCTAACTTGAATCTCAATACAATAATAAAACCAGTACAGCATTAGGTAAAAGCACGGCAGCATCCGCTGACAAGACGTAGGGGAGAGGGGGGCAAGATTAAGACTTAACGTTTGAACCTCAATTATTAAACTAATATTTTTTTATTTTAATAATCATCTTTGATAATCCAGTCTTCCACGATTCAATGTAATTAGGAACATATGTTATGTAATTATATAAAAAGTTCTCAAAAGCGGCTATTACGGCGGGGGGATAAGGTGCGCATAGCGCAGACGCCTTCTCCCCAGTCTTCTTCGGCGGATTGAAACAGTGGAGGCACCCTCCTCATGCTGCCGCTCCGCGGCCTCCTTCTGCAACATGACATTCTCGCAGAAGGAGACCATTTCCAACCAGCACCTCTCGCTGTCGAGCATAGCGTTAATCACACTCGGCAACGAGAGATCTCCGCCGATTATCGCCACCAGGGTATGCCTCTGAGGCCCCCACGCAGCACACTCCGTTAGGGTATGGTGCGCCGTGTCCAGTGGCGCACCACATTCGTGGTAGGAGGGTGATACCTCCCGCCTCGCTATCTCATGCAGGTACTTACCGAAACAGCCATGTCCAGTAGGTATCTGCGTCAGCCTATACGTGAGTGTGCCGCCATTGCCTTGCTACCCAGCGACTCAAGTGGGGGCGGATCGCCTCCACTGTCGCCAGGCCTGCTGATGGGGACCTCAGGTCCTCCTCCTGCGAATCAGCGCTCGTTGGGCTAGAGCCCTGATTCCATCCACCTCCGCGGATCCTGGACGGTCGCCGCTCGCCCTGGCTTGTACCCGAAACCGGTACACTTCTGCGAGCACCTCCGCCTGGAGTTCCCAGGGCGGATCGCCCGCGAGAAGCGTAGCCGCCGTCCACGACACCCTACGGTATCCACGTATCGCCCTCACCGCTATGACCCTCTGTGGTCTTCGCAGAAGGGCCTTGTTCTTAGCGGTGAGAGCGTCCACCCAAATGGGTGCACCGTAGAGTGCCATGGAGCGCATCACGCCGGCGTATAGGCTCCGGCATGGTGATTCTGGCCCTCCCACATTGGGTAGGAGGCGGCCCAAGGCAGCAGCAGGGTTGATAAGCTTCGCACCCAGTTGCACAAAGTGCTGCCCGAAGCTCCATCTTCCGTCCAGGATCAGGCCCAGATACCTCATCTGGACCTTTACATTTATCACCGTCCCCTGGACGGTGATACACGCCCCTCGTGGTGTCCCCGACGAGGACCATGGAATAAGAGGCCCTCCGTTTTTGAGATGGAGACCCTCAAGCACAACATTCCAATGCGGTCCACCATGAGCGACGTCTCGACCTCGGCCAGGTGGGCCGCCTCCTGGAAATTTCGCTCTGTCGCCGTGATAAGCGTGTCGTCCGCGTAGCACAACACCCCCATCCCGGGAAGGATGGGTGCACGCAGGAGCCAGTCGAAGCCAACGTTCCACAGAATTGGGCCGAGAACCGACCCCTGTGGAACGCCGCAACCCACCCGATGCCGGACAAGTTGCCCATCACCCCCCTCCCAGAGGACCACCCGGTCCCGGAGGTACGCCCCCTACAGCCTCCTGAGATAGGAAGGTAACCTATGGTATCGGAGTGCCTCCCTTATAGTCTCGAAAGGAAGACTGTTGAAGGCGTTCGCTACGACCAGCGATACCGCCAGGACCACGTCCCCTCGGGCCACCGCCTCCATGGACCGGGTCTTCAGGGTGTTTAGGGCGTCGATAGTTGATCGACCCGCCCTGAACCCGTACTGAGCCTCTGAGAGAGCCGGCCCCACCTCCTTGAGGTGCTGAACAAGACGGGCAGCTATTATCTTCTCAAAGAGCTTGCCCGTCTCATTCAGCAGCACTATTGGCCTGTATGCCGAAGAAGAGTTTTGTGGACACCCCTCCTTCGTCAACAGCACCAACTTTTCTTCCTTCCATAGCTTCGGGAACTGCCCGCAGCGCAGACACTGATTGAACAGATCCCGAAGCTTCCCACCGAGGTATTCAAGGGCGTCGCGCAGCACACGCCCTGGAACTCCATCTGGACCCGGCGCTGTGGCTCTGGCCATCTCCATTTCTCGCTCCGTGATCAATGGTGGAGGCATTGTGTCCTCTATCACGAAGCGAGGGGCCATCTGCGGAGGGACAAACTCACCTGGGTGGGGAAACAGTTCCCCGACTAGGCGTAGGAGGCTCCGGCGGCAGCGTCTCCGTTATAGGGGCGGTTTGGGTGCGGAATTTTCCGCAAACACCTTTATACGGTCGCCCCCATGGGTCTCGGATGAGGAACGCCAGTAATTCCTCCCTCGCCTTTTCTTTAGCCCGACTTATAGCCAGCTGCATGTCCTTTTTTAGCTTGCGGTTAGCGGCCAAAAGCTGTCCCTCTAAGTCCGTATCGAGGTCGTTACGCCTTCGACAGCGGACGTAAGCCCTCCGCGCCCGGTTGCACCTCGCCCGAAGATCGGCTATTTCGGGCGACCACCATTATACATACCGGCGCGGAACTCTGCGCCAGATTCTCGGCATGGCCGCATCGCAGACCTCTTTGAGGGCACTGCGCATGCAGCACGCCAGCTCTTCCACACTGGCACCCTCTGTCCATCCTTTTTTTTTTTTGACGCTGGGAAAACGCGTTACGCGTTTCCCCCCACGGGAACAGTGGGGGGGGAGTATGTGGGGCTCGCCATATGTCCAAGGCACCAAGTGTGCCCCGGTCATCGGAATACCCACTAAAAACCCAGCGGTACCCTTCCCGTCTTAACGGGAGCGCCACGGGATCGCTTGCGCATGCTACCGTGACGCTCCGACGCCCTCTGTCCATCCTGCGGAACCCCACCGTTGCACGATGGCGGCCTCCTTGACCAGTTGGCGGTCTAACTGGCCAAGAGACCACCTCGGCAGAGTGGTCGGCACCCTCTGGGGTTCCGCCGGCCTGCGAGAGATGGAGATCTCGAATCGGATATAACGATGATCCGACAGAGTCTCCACCTCTTCTTCTACACTCCAGTTCACCACTCTGCGTGCTACAACAGGGTTGGCGAACGAAACGTCCACCACGGACCCCCCGTTATGGCGCACACAGGTGTGAGTCTGCCCCTTGTTGAGTAGGGATAGACTGGAGAGTAGTGCCCACACTTGGACGGCCCTCCCTCGCGGATTCGTGGCAGGGTTGCCCCAGGCACGCGACTTGGCTCTCCGAACCGAGATCTCGGATGCCAACGCGCGTTCCTGGAACGAGCACACTCGACAGGGATCCGTTCGGGCGTCCATACCGCATGGTGCTGGGCAGATTGCGCCCGTGGATGCCCCCACTAACGGAGACCTTAGATCCAGATTTACTGAGGAGAGTGATAGACGTGCTCTTCCCAGTGATCCGGTTAAGTCCCCGGGTCCCCCTACCAACACCAGCCTGGTCCGATGAGCTGGGGGTGACCAAACAAGAGCTGAGCCGTGCGATCGACCGCATGCTTGCTCGTAACACTGCGCCCGGCCCCGATGGGATTCCGGGGCGAGCGTTGGTGTTAGCTTCGGCTTCATTGGGGAACAGGCTGAGGCGGCTGTTCGACAGCTGCCTCCGTACTGGCAAGTTCCCTAAGGTCTGGAAGGAGGCGAATTTGGTTCTCTTGAAGAAGGCTGGCAGGACTGCAGAATCGGCGTGGAGGGCTGTAGCCTCCTTCTGTGAGACCGTCATGGTCCAGAAGGAGGCAGCGGAGCGGGAACGGGAAAGGGCTGATCCTGCTCGGCCGAGACGACGTCAGCGTCGTCTCGGCCCTCCCACAGTCCCGACGCCCGGGGCTTAAAAGATAGGGCGTAACCCTGAGGCCGTGGATTTCAGACGGCCCTGAGGAGGACGGCAGCCGGGATGGCCTCGAGCTGCCGTACGCACTAGTGAGGAGTGCGGGGGGGCGAAATTACCTTAGCTCCCTGAGGAGAGCTCCGCCAAGCCACGAGCGGAGCAGAGCACGGGAGGGGCCGCGGATGCGTTATATCAACACGATCCCGCAGCCTCTCCGATCCGTGCCGAGGACGGCCATCGCAGTGGTTTTAGTGGATAAAAATCCCACATAACCCGGTTCCTCCCCCGAACGAAGCCGAGTACCTTTTGAAGGTTTCCACTGTGTTAAAAAAAAAGAAAAAAAAAAAGAAAATGCTCGCGACTTCTCATTTCAGTCGCCAAGAACCAGAGTAGGTTTCGGCGACTGCTTGGCTACTGCAGCTCTTACCGAGCCGAGATATATCTCGAACTCTGCCAGGCTGCAGTTTGGGGAGAAGTACGTTCCCACAACTACGTACCCACCCCATTCCGCCACTACGTAGCCCGAGCCCCTCTCAATGAGTGAGAGGGGGGACCCGTTCCCCAATGAGGACCGCCACGGTGTCGTCCAAGTCCCCTACCCAATGAGGTAGAGGAGGGTAAGCCATGGACTGCAGGAGTAGGTCCTGAGCCCCAGCGCAGTGGTTTATATTCATCTGAAGGAAGCTAAGTTTTGCACTCATGTCGACATTGCAGCTTCCTCCTCGGCCTGGCGCCGTCTGACATTGGTGGTGGTCTGGGTGCTTAAGACCACCTTACCCTTCGTGATGGGTGGGTTGCACTACCTCGACCCCATCGTATGTCCGGAGGGCTTTCCAGCATCCGCGCAAACGTAGTGCAGCTTCCCAGAGCAGTCCGCCGATTTGTGGCCATCAAGACCGCACAGGTAGCAAAGCCGTTCAGCCTTCGATGGGCAGAGCGGCTTGGTGTGACCAAGACCCATGCACTTGTAGCAGCGCAAGGCTTGTCTCAGCATTCCACGCCATAAGTTAGTAGTTTATTTTACACAGTTAACTTTTAAAATGACAGTTCAAAATAGCCGTATTACATAAGTTAAAAATATCATTCTAACAAAGCATAAGTCTCATATAAGCATATGAGCCGTTCAATAACAAAATATTTTTCTATATTAGTATTACAATTACCTCGCAAACCCAATATATCTTTAAATTGTACTAAAGTTTCTTCGACTTGTTTCTGACAAATGTTCATAGTATTTATTTTCTTTGTTGTGGTAACGAGTTTCGTTTCTAGAACATTTTTGTAACTAGATATAAAACCAGTAGGAGATCTCAGATATTCTCAAACATACAAATATATGATATATATATTAAAGGTTACACTCGAACAAAACAATATTTAAGGCTATATTTAAGGATATTAGTAATAAGGAATTATTTTATTGGGTTTTTACAGTTCATTAGCAGAGTGCCTCTTGCATCTACACTATCGGTGGTGGGATCAACCTCCATGTTAGATCCATATTTGATTTTGAGTCTCGATAAGTCTTGTAATGGTCGCTCTGATTGTTTTCTGATTACCAAAACGATATTTATATAAGTTATATTATTATCTGTATATTAACTATCGGTTATATATATATACTCATACTAGATAGTTTATATAGACATCAAGCGTCGAGAATTACACGATTGCCTCTATCTGGCTATTTCTTATAACGAAAATTGTAAACGATTACGAAATAATCTCGCGAAGTTTATTTCGCCAGTTCTTCTCTGGTCTGGTGTCCTCTTTTAGGAAAACAGTAGTTTTTATTTATTACGCTTAAATATTAAGCATTGCAATTGTGTCACATCAAATAAGAATTGACTCTCCCTGGCTGGCGTCTGCGCTATGTTTTTTTCACATGACTTCATTCATTTTTTCTACTTTGAATTCATTCTTTTTCGATTTCAATTTGTAGTAAAATGTTGGCAATCCAATTTCTACCTTTATTGGAATCGGTTTTTGATTTAATTTCGCTTGACGATTTTAAATTATTAAAAGTGCAAATGTTTACTTAAATTTATTAGATAATTGCGAATATTAACCGAAGACGCTGGGTTCAAAATCTGACAAGTACAATTGAGTTTTGTGCTATTATATATGTATGTATTCTGTTTATAAATCGTCTCGTGCTAGGCGGTGAAGAAAAGTATCTCAAGCAAACAAGCACGTATCAGATTTAAAAGGAGGGGTGGCCGTAGCCCCTTAGAAAATTTTCTCAAGACTATTTACTATTGCTCAGTTGTAAGATATTTTTAGGCAGTAACTATTATATACGTTTAATTGTAATTTTGAATTCTGTTATCGGTTCACATTGTTTTCATAAACAAGTGAGTCAATTACTATAAACATTAATAACTAGGAGTTTGTAGTAAAACAGTATAAAATATAACATGACCGGTAACAGTTTCGTCCGCGGAAATATGTGTTGGAAATATATTGGCATTTGTATTATTCCCAGAATAATTGTATAATTATAAAAACAGATTGTAGATTTTTTGCAATATATGTAATATAGTAAAAATCTACACGCTACGCGACTATACACGGGGCGAAGCGACGTTTAACGCGAGCGTAACCACCAGGAGCACCTAGTGGTGTTACGTATTACAGGTAACTCATTTGATCGATTAATGTTATTGGATTCCCCTAAATTCCAACTATTTGGTATATTTATAAATGTTATAAAATAAGAGAAATGACATACTCCAATATAGAAATATTAGAAAAAAGGCAGCAAGGTAGAAATAAATTGAGATAAGCAGCGACATCGCGCTATATAATAACTCAAGTAAATGTACAATATTTTTGCAGCTTTCTCGTCGTAATCATATTTTATTATACTGTGTGACGAGCGCGTGCCGTAGTCGTAGTTTGCCTTTAAAACTATAACTCGCTGTTTTTATGCGGTAATAACAATGAATAAGAAAAACTCTGAAGGCGATCTTTTAATTGCCTAATTTGAACTCAACAGTTCCATTATTTTCTTGCATAAAAGTATTCAATGCGTAGACGTTTTGTTTTACTTTTATTTTCTATTTAGTTTGTATTACTTTGGTCCTTTTCTTATTGTGTTAATTTATTTCTTGTGTTGATGTGTAGTATGATTATGTGTCTATGCTTTTTTGGTTTTACTTTGGTTGGAGAAGCAATATTACTTCTATGCTACAACGGTAGCTGGTTCTTTTCATCAGTAATAGATTCATATATATAAGAAATTAAAGGAACGTATAGCAGATTCCGATTCTGTCATCAGCGAAAAGGGAAAATTTGATGTAAATTTTTCTTTTTATCACACTTGTTCCGACAATATATCGAATATCTCTTTGTCCCACATCGAATAAAATAAAGGTTTCAAACACTTGCATAGTCTGAATTCTTATTTTTTTCGATATAACCGAGCCGTGCTTAGAAAAACGCTGCGGCTGCGACAGTTACTCCGAGTTGGAAGCTTTCTATAAAAATAATTGATTTTAGAGCAACTGCTAAGCATTATGTGTTAGCTTTATATTAGTATGTCGTAAACACGACACGACGCTATGCATTAGGGTCGGCTCACACAGCTATAGTGGGATGTTTATGAGGTACATCTTCTTTCATATTGAAGTCGGGCCATACGGACCTTTCGGTTTTCGGTATCATTACTTTGGTTCATGTGGAGCCACGCCACGCTAACAAAGTCTTCTGTAACGTCATAACATTTGTTGTGGCCAGCCTATTCATTCGTAATTAACAATACTAAAGTTATCCAGTGTTGAGTCAAAACACTGTATCCTACTCGAATCGTGATTGGTCTAACGTCGCTACCCAGTGTCTGACTGTTAAGTATTTGAAGAATGTGTGCAACATTTAACCTATTTTGCAATTCGAAATACATTTAGGTGGTTCAATATGTATTCTATGTGCCACTAATACGATAACACTTATGGATAATATATTGCACTAAATCGTGCGGTGCCGTGTCGGTGGATCCAGTCTTACCGGGACTGCCACAATACAAACTGCTGCAGGATACAGATACATACCTACTGAGTAAAGTTTACCTTAATTTTTAAAATAACAATAATAATACATTGTACATCCAAGATAAGTAAGATAACGTCATCATTATATTCTAAGAACTGTCGTGATTAATGTGATTATTATGTAAATCATTTATTTTGTTGATACGGATTTTGTTCGTTCGTTGTTTGGAAGATTCTCGAGATTATGTGTCGATTAGTCAATGATATAAACCACCGCAAGGCGACGTAAAACAGTTTCTCCTTAAGCACTCGACCGCACGATGTGTGATAATGTAATGAGTTGCGCGACACGCTATCTTCCTTTACTGACTCACACGAACATTCACTAGATTCTGTAAGTTCCAAGTTCGTTAATTTCAAACTTACGCCAAATTAAAGCGACATATTAATGACCTTTTGAATATTATGTTTTTCACATGTAAAGAGCAAATAAAAATGTTTAAATTATTAAGCTGATGCCTTCGGGTTGTTTGTAAATGAGTAGAAGTAGTTAAAGTAGCCTCATGATGTATTTCCAACAATATCATTCATATCATCATATCTTTACAATAAAATCGATGATTTAGTTACAAACATTGTTATGTAAACAGTGGTGAGGAGCGCACAAATGGCGACTACCAAGGAGACTGGATTACAGTGTAAAAACGGAAATCCATAAATACTTAAATATTCGGATTATGGTTAGCCGAATACCATCCAGAGCGACTAAGGAATCCAGAATCCCACCAAGACAACTAACACTCCGTCAAATAAGTCATCATCCTGAAACGTAGATTGTGATGGTGCTTGGTAACAAGCATGCAGAAATATTTAAATAAAATTAATACAAATTAAAAATAAGAAACAACACATCTGTGCAGATACAAATACAAAAAAAATAGCATGATGTAAGTACGAGGAGTAAAAGTAAACTTGTAACAATTCCTGCGGCAGTACCTACTCGATTCTATAATGAAATACCGCCGACCACTTTACATACATCTTATTGATGCAATGAATAAATTTGAATTTAATTTTAAAATATTAATAAGTAATAAAGCTTGGAGTTTTTATTCGTGGGATTTATGTACAATTAAAAGAGTCACTAGTGAGTTCGTTGCCGGTTGTTCTCGGTAGAATCTACATTCCGTATTGCTGGATTTTTGTTAAATGGACGATATTTTTTTGCTAGCTCACGTTTGTGTTATATTTACCTTAAGTCCTTATTAATACTTTTGTAGGAGTCAATTAGTACTTCAAACAAAAACATTATTAATAATTTTAGTTATGGTGACTCGTTTAAAAGGATTCTAAGCTCTTGCGGTGACTAATGAAGGCAATATCGCAGCTTAATTACAGTTCTGTGAGCTAAATCACGTTAATTAAATCCGTAATCTGATTTACGATTTGAATACATTGTTGTAATTTCAGGTAAGATTATACAGCATGATGTATGACGTATCTTATTATTTGTTGCAGAAATACATTTTTACTCTTAGCAGTGACTGTTATGTTGACAAAGTTATATACAATCGAATCGAGTAGGTCGTCGAGTGGTTAAAACATGTGAATCTTATCCAAAGTACTCCATACTAATATAATACAATAGTAAAATTTTCAGTGGCTAGTCTCTTGACTTTGGTCTTATTATGTCCTATAATAAGTACACACAAAACAAGAAAAACAAAATACATACAAGTTTATATTAATAATATTCAAATTAAAAGAATGCCAAGGGCGGTCTTTTCACTTGCTTTATATTTTGTGCTAGCAAGATATCAAGTGCTATTTATTATATAAATACAAAGTAACTATTTCTGTATGTTTCACCTTCACGATCAAACCACTGAACTGATTTTAATGAAAGCTAGTACAGAATATATAACTTATCATGAAATACGGAACCATCGAACCATTAGTTCCTTTATAACCGAGTTAAAAACATATTCGTTTGTAATTGTATTAAATTATAATTACATTGTTCTCTTTGTAAGCAATAAACTGTACTGCAATTACAATGTCCTGGTGTCGAGAGTGTCGTTCCGACGGACACTTTCCGAGACTGTAGACTCCTATGTTAGGTTTCAAACTGTTTCTAAAGTTGCAAAGAACTCCCTCGAGTTCATTTGAAGTTAATGTGATGTAAACGTTTTCTAGAATTATTTTTTATGACTTTTTAAATGGATAATATTATATTCAACTAAATATAATTAACAACATGATAAGCTCATCTAGGCTGGATTTAATATAATTATAGTGGTCGTTGGATTTGAATCAGAACGGACTATGTATTTCGAAATAAGACTTTAAGTAGGTTTTCATATGTATTATTAAGTTATTTCTTTTTTCGAATTCAATAAAAATAACGTACTTTGATTATGTTATTTTTGCTTAGATGAAATTTTTTACTTAACGGCTCTTAGTGTAGCCAAGACGACGCGGATTGTTTGCCAATGTCACGTAGCACCGAGACGACACGATTACGGAGGAGATTATTCGAATTTTTGTTTCATTCTGTTACGATGTAATCGACGACAATTTGGCTGGTAAATGACACAGAAAAGTTCAAATTGATTATTATCAAGAAGTATGTGCCACATTTGCAGAATATTTTGTGCCCAATTGGATAGTAGAATATAATAAAAGAAGATTCATTATCAAAAGATTATAAATAGATAAGTGTGTGCAGACATTATATACGAGCCTTGATTTAAACGGCGTTGATTTAGGATGAGTATCATTATCACACTCGTGTCTGCGTTTAATGGTTTTTTTGTAAACCTACAAAGCGATGAAGTCTTTCTGGGTGTCGAGTTGCTTTTATTATTAATTGGCACTGAAGCCAATTAATTGGACTACAATAATAGTGAAGTAGTTTTTTATTAACTGTAAAAAAGATTCCAGGATCGAACGTCCGTCGAGAGCACTATTAAATATCAATACTATTTCTCTCGGTATTTTTTTAATTCCACCGTTACGCAAGCTGGCTTCATGGCTGACGATACAATTTAAGTGCCGCGCTAAGAGTCCGGATGTGAGAAATAAGAATATAAAACTGAAGAGCATTTAACGCTGACGGAGCCAAAACGGAAAAATAGTGACATTTTGTGATGGAAAAAGTGGGAAAATAGAGACTTTTATGCGAGTTAGAAATAGAACCTTAGCTGTTAGATACAATATAGCTAAGTATAAGCATGTTCGTGTCATAAGTAATTAGATAAACTGATGTGATTTCCTCGAGCAAATATTATTTCGACGAAATCACGAGGGAATTTGAATACTAGGAGAGACTAGTCGGTGCGACCGACAGTGCAACGTCAATTAAATTTTGAAGACTATCAATCAAAATTAAACATTAAAACATATCTACTTAATGTCCTATGTTTGTATGTTTAATAATAACGACAATAAACATTTATTTCAATTAACAGATCATAATTTATAAAAACATTAACATACAATATACAACATAGAGTTCCAATGAAATAAAATAATAACAATATTTTTGTAGTTATACGACTTTATCTATTTCTTCGTTAAATGGTATTATTACATTAAATAATGAATAATCTAAGAATATATAGCTGTATAATGTAATAAGTCTTATATTTTTAAGTTTTTTTTAAACTATCAAATAATATATAAAACAAATCATCATTCAACGACTTATAATACAGATACGAGAGGCTTACGAGGAGGCGTAATAAACGGGATAAAGGTGTTTGGGTCAGTTGAAGAGGATACCTTCGTCGAGGCCACATTCACGTAGCGAGGCCTCATTATACGCAAATAAGGTCGCATTCAGTGCGAGGCCCTGCTGGTGAATCCTGGTAACGTAGTCTATGGCAGAACTGATTTGATCATTTTATTAATTTAAGAATGGCTTTTTTGTAATTTCGGCAAAATTGCATTTTTTTCATGTATATATATATACATATAGTTATATACATATAGATAAACTTAATGAGTAAAACCTTATCTATATAGAAAACGCGACCCAAAAATTTATAAATTGAACATTTATAAAAAATTCTATATTTAATGTTATAAGGTATTTGGAGATAGGGAGGAACCGGGTGTAAAGTTCCTCATCTACCATTGAAAAGGGAGGATCCTCCGACCAGACGGGTGTATGTCTGGTGGGCTACTGCCCGACGGTTGTTGTCGGGTTCTTGTATATATGTTCAATCGCTCGGATAACTTTAATATCGCGATGTAGGATACGTCAGTTTTTAGTTTTCGTATGTGGCGAGATAGATGTCGCTACATCACTCCCCTCCGAGACCGGAGGTCGATAGCAGGTTGAGTCGTCCATACATCTTGTGATGCTTGCCGGGCCAGTGGAATGTTCCAGTGAGTCGGAACCAGATGCCGCATAGTTCACGGTGAGTCGGAACTGTCTGCGGTGATGCCCCAGTGAGTCGGGGTGATGCTGCAAATGCTCCAGTGAGTCGGAGTGGTGCAGTGCTGCGTAGTGGCTGGCTGCTGCGTCGACCAGAAGAGAAGTGCGTCTCTGCTTGCTGACCGGCCGAAGTGCAGTGTGCTGTACCAAGGTCGCTGAGAAGACTGTGGGTGATGACCAGGAATGCGCGTCCGCTGCATGCTGGTGGTCAGGATACCCGTAGTAGTCGTGGATGCTGGCTGGCTGTATGACTCGCTGCTAGAAAGCTTGAGGAAGTGATGATGACGTCACGATGACGTAATTTTTGCGAAGGCTGCGCTGACGTTCATGCTCGGGGTCACCAGTTTGTAGTTGGGAGGGACTGGGTGTAAAGTTCCTCATCCATCATTGAAAAGGGAGGATCCTCCGACCAGACGGGTGTTAGTCTGGTGGGCTACTGCCCGACGGTTGTTGTCGGGTTCTTGTATATATGTTCAATCGCTCGGATAACTTTAATATCGCGATGTAGGATATGTCAGTTTTTAGTTTTCGTATGTGGCGAAATAGATGTCGCTACAGGTATATTAGGAAAATACCACAGTCCACAGATTACAGTAATCTATGGACTATGGTATTTTCCTAGTTCGGTCGCTACAAACTCATCCTTCTCCAATTACCAAACCAGTTAGCTAAACCTCTTAGAGAAAATCCATCTCATTATTATTCTCTTCTCTTCGCACATATTACGTCATGTTATAAAATTGAAGTCACGATCTTGTAAGTTATTATTGTATAAGACATAAACATAATATTATCTTGAAATCCTATTGTTTTAATTACTTAAATCTTTTATTTTAAATAGAAAACAATTGTTGTAAGTTTGTTTGTTTTTTTCATTTAATAGGAATGTTTGAATAGACAATGCTGTTGAAATAATATACTTTCATATAATTAACAAATATGGATGACAAATTGATTCTTAGCGTATCAATAATATTGCTTATATGTTACAAATATTTAATGCAAGTTTACAATGCTGCAGATTTAGTATCAAGGTTCAAAGCTCGGGTCCCTAAAAAATATTGTTTTTTGTAAAAAAATTATCAACAGCAGCTCGAAGTTACTAAGTTGGTAGTTTCACACTCCTGTATTTCAAGAATCACGTAGAGCAATTGGTGCTACGCTTGATTTATTTTCGACGATTTCAAATTGCCATCTTATCAAACTGAATCCACACACACGTGTCTGCACCAAAATAGACCTTGTGTCTTTAACTAGACTCCGATTATAATGACTGATATTGTAGATATTCATTCAGTGATACTTTACGCTTGCTTTGATTTATTGGTTTAGCGTCAAATATAAATTAATTGTGTGGAATGGCGTTGGGTAGGAAACAATTACAGTAATAAAACTACTTAATTAGTATATAATATATTATTCTTAGCTTTTAATCATATAGCTATTTTTTTATATAATTTATTTTAGTTTATATAATAAACTGTACTGACGATCTTTATATAGTGAAGTAACGACCTGTAAATGTCCCACTCCTTTTTGAGGTGAAGATATATATTCATAAGGTATATACATATATTGTGTTGGTCAATTAAGTTTTTTATAAAAAAATACATATAAGGTATATATATGTATTTTTTATAAAAAACTTTATTGACCAACACAATATGTAGTGGGAACAAAAGGCGGATTTAACCCTTTAGGCTATACAGACACCCTTGAAGACGGTAATTAGTAAATTATCATCAACATTACAAATATACGAACATAAAAATACAGATAGACATAAACATAAAACTATAAAATAAAGAAAAATATACTTTTTGGTGTTGGGAGGAACAAGGTGTAAAGTTCCTCATCCAACATTGACAAGGGACGATCCTCCGACCAGACGGGTGTATGTCTGGTGGGCTACTGCCCGACGGTTGTTGTCGGGTTCTTGTATATATGTTCAATCGCTCGGATAACTTTAATATCGCGATGTAGGATACGTCAGTTTTTAGTTTTCGTATGTGGCGAGATAGATGTCGCTACACTTATATACACATATAATACGCTACATAATATATACATAGATATTGTATGTAGTATAATCGTAATAAAGAGAAATGCAATTAATTAGTAAAAAAGTTAGTAAAAAGTAAAAAATCAATTGTTTAATTATTTTGGAGCTAAATGCGACTCTCATAGTGACAATCATTCGCACTGGAAAGATATAAAACCTCTTTCCACACCATGTGTCGTAACAATAAAAGGCGTTATAAAATGTTTATAGGGTCGCAGAGCTAAATGCACTCAATCACTTTATTATTTTCTTCAAAGCACCGGCTGAGGTCACTCACGCAATTACATCCAATAGGTGCTTTAATATTTTTAAAGCTATATCACACCATTCTGTTAGTATTTTAGACAGTATACTACGACGTAGCGTAATAGCAACGGTTAAGAAAGTAAACTTTAAGAAAAACCTCTTTGGAACTCGGTAATCACGTTTTGATTAGTTAAAATACAATTATGTACAAATTAATTGTTTATTTTATTTATAATCAGTATTTGAACTTTCCGACTACAGCAGATGTAAAGTGTTAGTTGTAATGTCTCTATTTATCTCACCGCGACTAAAATGGTGTTTTCTGGACAACGCATATGGTTTCTACATCTATATATTTTGCCGATATTATATATAACTACTAACTTTTCTCAACGTGAATAATCAGATAGTTACACTTAATGAGACAATAACTATTTCTCCATTTACGTAAATAAAGGGTTAACTAGGTCTTAGAATATATAATGTTATTTGTCAAAAAATATTTAATAATTTCCTTTATTCAGGTAAACTCTTATAAGTACATTTAGATTATCATGTTACAGGAATAAATTTATTCGTGGTGTAGATTCTACGGCGAAGATCTAAAAAGCTCAGTCTATTTTTATCTATTTTTCATAATCAGCTTCAAATATATAACTTCGCATAATTATATTACATTATCGTAATTTTAATAATTTTATGTAACTGTATCACTAAAGAACATTCCGTATTGCTTTAAAAAGGATTAATTCCTGCTTTGTATGAACGTCGATCATCCGCGACGGCTATTGTTTTATGAGTGATGGATGATGCGCTGAATAAATTAAATTGCAGATTTACATGTTTTCCGAGGAAAAATGATTAATATATTATTTTTATTGCAAACCTTGCATAATAATTTTATATTATCCTCTCCATCGTATAAGAGTCAATAATATTGTAATATATAATAATTTACATTTTTAATCTGTAAGCAAGAACAATGACCGATCCCTTTTTGGCGGGAAAAACGGATTGACTTATAAAATTGAATTATAAAGTCCTGTTTTATTTCTGAGTATAATCTAGTTCTTTCAATCGTAGAATAATAACAGCGATGTCATGCATTCTCATGAACTATTTAAGTAAAAATGTGTAAATATATGAACCGTTGAAAATTAAACTTTAATGTAGCAATACTTTGTACTAATAACAAAATGTGTAAATGTTTCAATTCGAAAACGAGTACATTAGTGGTAACTGTACATATTTATACTTTAATAGTTTACAAAAGTGCTCGACAAAGTCTCCTGAATTAAGTTTATTTTGTATAAAGTATCTAAATGTATGTGTTGTTTGCATTGTCGTGTTCCGGTTACCTAAAATACCTAATTCGAACCTTGACAGATAACAGCCGCGGGTAAAATTAGAAGTGAAAGCGTAGGGACCGACTCCTGTATCCGACCCCAGCTCGTGAAAATATGAAGATGAAGAAGTCCCATGTGTATGAGGTTACATTCACTCACTCACCTTTTAAACCGAAACACGACAATGCAAACAACACATATGTTTAGATACTTTGTGCACTCGCGTCGGTTGGTTACACTCACTCATTTGATATTAGTTGATTTACAGCAACACAGTTATATTTAGTATTATTGTGTTTCGGTTTAAATAATGGGTTAGCCAATGCAACCAGCTACAGTGGCATCGAGCGGTGGTGACCGCTTACTATCTGGTAACCCATTTGCCCATCCTCCTTTCTATTCTATAAAATGCTCTAATGTTGTCATCTCAAAATTGTTTAATTTTTTGATACGTAGTTGATTTAATGGAAAATCATAGAAATTTCATGATTAATTCTTCTCGTTCTTTTGAATAGAGACAATCTTAGTAAGTTAAAGTATTCTCGATTATATAACGTGAAGTTTAAACGGGAAACTTGCGTTACATTTGGATTATACATACAAAGTCACACCACAAGAATGACACAACCACTACGGCTTTTTATGTTTACTATTTATATTTAAGATAGCGAATGAGCTTCAGGCTCAATGTACCATCTTAGTTCCCAAAGTTGGTGCCGCATGATTAATATTTATAATGTCTACGGGCGGTGGTGATCATTTACAAAAACTTGTTCTTAATTCGCATTATAGCACCGCAAATCTCGAAGAAAAATTATTTACTGTTTATTTTGACTCACAGATTAATTAGAGTAATCTTCTATAATTATCTATAATTACATACATCACGATATTCAACCAATATTACTGAAATTGATACAAAGATAAGTTCCCTAGTGTAGCCGACGTATAATCAAAATAACTCGTTAACGCGTGTTGCGGTTCAATGAACTGTCACATCTTCCGCTTTGAATCCCTTATTGAGGCGATGTGACATGGCCTTAATGATTTCATATACATCCTCAAATTTATAGACCATAGTTCTATTAATAAACGCAGACGGCAGTAAGCGGTCTCCTTAAATCCACTTATATCACAGTACTTAGTATTGGTGTGTTCCGGTTTGAAGGGTGAGTGAGCCAGTGTAGTTACAGGCACAAGGGACATAACATCTTAGTTCCCAAGGTTGGTGGCGCATTGGCGATGTAAGCGATGGTTAACATATCTTACAATGCCAATGTCTTTGGGCGTTGGTGACCACTTACCATCAGGTGGCCCATATGCTCGTTCGCCTACCTATGCTATAATATATAGGGTTTTCCATTAAGGGCGCTTGATCGTGCAGAACTTCCATCGTAGCGTGTGCTGTGTGGCACGTAGCGCCGTCCTGTTGAAACCACATGTTGTCCAGATCCATATTCTCGATTTCAGGCCAAAAGAACTTGGTTATCATCGACCGGTATCGCTCACCATTGACGGTGACGGCCACACCATTATCGTTTTCGAAAAAATACGGACCAATCACGCCTCCGGCCCAAAATCCGCACCAAACAGTCACTTTCTGCGGGTGCATTGCCACTTGGTGAACCTCGTGTGGATTGGTCTCGTCCCAAATACGGCAATTTTGCTTGTTGACATAGCCATTCATCCAAAAATGCGCCTCGTCGCTGAAGATGATTTTTTTGCCAAAATCGGCGTCAACTTCCAACTGCTCTAATGGCCAGTCAGCGAACACACGGCGCTGTCTATGGTCATTAACCTTGAGCTCTTGGGTCAGCTGGATCTTGTACGGGTGCAGGCTCAAGTCACAACGCAAAATTCGCCAAGTTGTCGTCTGCGAAAGGCCGAGTTCCTGTGCGCGACGCGGAATTGACTGCCGCGGGTTTTCGAGGACACTGTCGCGCACAGCGGCGATATTCTCGGCAGATCTCGCGTTACGTTGACGCACGGGAACCGGCTGATTGTTAACTGACCCGGTTGACTCGAATTTGTCCACCAATCGACGGATAGTCGACTCGGCAGGACGATCATCGCGACCGTAAAACGGGCGAAGTGCGCGGAACGTTGCTCGTGAAGACCCATTTTCATAAAACAATTTTATGATTTGCACGTGCTGCTCGACACTGTAACCTACCATGGTGGCTTGGGAGGACGGAATGAATATAACACACTGCATTTGACAGCTGTCACTCAAACAACATGGCCGCAATCAGCTGTCAAAGTTCAAGCGTCCCTATTGGAAAACCCCTTATATATATATATATATATATATATATATATATATATATATATATATATATATATATATTAACCTATATATATATACTAAATATATATACTGATAGAGGTATGTGGGCCGATATTGAAAACTATCTATATAAGTATGTATTTACAAAAGAAAAGTAGTATATTATGTAGTATATCAGTTGTCGGTTTCCATAGTACAAGCTCTGCTTAGTTTGGGATCAGATGGCCCTGTGTGAATAATGTCCGAGGATATTTATTTATTTATTAAAAACGATAGGATCAGATAATGTTATTTTTTCATAGAAAAAGTGGTCTCTGAATCAGACCCTTGGCTTCAATCACTCTCGGAGATAGGACGCTGATCTGTCAAGAAAATATCTTGTCACGTTCGTTGTCTAGCCTGAATGTGAATTGGTGAAGATAGATAGGAGACGATTGTCATTAATCTGACTAAGTATTTGCGCACGACGGAAAATTCCAATTGAGAGAAATAAAAAAAGAAAACATCTGGATATAAATATTAATAAAAACAAACTCTTATTTGATCCATGTACAAAAACGTATATAAATAAAATTTAATAAACTAGATTGTATCGTCACCATCATTAAAAGTGTGTGCAATATTTTATACATAGATAAGTTAAATAAAACTTGCAAAAATTACTTGATACGTTAATAATTCTTTTTTTCATGCGTTTTCGCAACCAGTTCACGCAGATGTGAAATAATTCTACAGCAAACGTGCTGTCAAGTATTTCGCGTTATTTTCGAAATACATTGACCTCCCTCCGACCGCGTTAAAAATTATTGAAATACAAATCACAAACGATAGCTTTTACAGAATATCACTTTCAGTCAATATTATTAAATTTTGGAGCATCTACGTGTGTTTATATTATAAAGGTGGATAGTTGATACGGTTGAACGAGATCATCTACAAACTATATATATATATATATATTCCTTCCTTCTCTTCTCATCTCTTCCCTTATTTTCAATAACAGCACTGCAACGACGTGGCATTGATTCAATCGATTTCATACATTTTTCTAGGGGGATTGAATTCCATGCTTCATATAGTTCGTTTTGACTGGTGTTACGTTTGTTTGAGACTTTTTTTTAACAATATACCAGAGATTTTCTATCGGGTTTAAATCCGGAATATTTGCTGGCCAGTCTAAAACGGATATACGCTGTTCGCTAAGGAAACATTTGACGCTATTGGCCGTGTGTTTAGGGTCATTGTCATGCTGAAAGATCCAGGTTATAGGCAAATGATCGTCCGAGTAGGGAATCATTGCGTGCTCTAAGATATTTTTGTATTGCCATTCATCCATTGTACCGCCACCGTGCTTGACTATACTCCTTGTGTATTTATAATTCAAAGCATTGTTTACAGGGCGTCTAACATAGCGCTTTCCATCGGAATTTACCATATTTATTTTTGTTTCATCTGAAAATAACACTTTTTTCTATTCTCCTACCGTCCAATTAACATATTTTTTTGCGAATAATAATCGCTTCTCTCGGTGTTGCTTGGTAAGAAGCGGTACCTTTCGAGAGATTCTTCCAAACAATTTAGCTTCCACTAATCTTCGGCGTATTAGTCTTGACGAGATGTTTCTCGAGTCATCAGGCGAAAAAACTTTATTTTTAATCTGGTTGGAGCTTTTACTTGGGTCTTTTTTAGCAACACGAACGATTAGCGTATCTTCTCTGGGAGAGGAGTTTCTTGGCCGAGCCTCTCTAAGAACATTTTCAACAGTTCCATATAATGATCAATTGCATTAAAAACTTTCTTAACAGAACAATTTAAATGCTCAGCTATTCTTCTGTACGCCACTTATGATCTATATGTAAATTAACAACAATTTGCCTAGTTGACGCGTCACTACTTTTATTTTTGCCCGTTTTGAACAAAATAAAATTCAGATTAAATTTTGAATTGCCGCCAAAATAATAGAAAAAGAAATGTTATTCTCCAATTTCAAAAAAAGAACGAGCCATAGATGCTTTTTTTAAATGTTTCTAATTAGGCGTCCAAGCGGCCTGCCAAAAATTAAATGCATAAAATATAAAACATATCTTACTTTTAATTTTGTAATTAAAAGTAAGATATGTTTTATATTTTATGCATTTAAGGAGTTTTTATTCGAGTGGCTACATTATTGCATGATTATTAATTATTGAATGTGTATATTTTTTACGAACATTTGCACGTTGAAGTTATACTTTCTTTATTCATAAGAAGTGTTTCTAATTATATGACCACCACTGTATATATGACCGGGTTTTTATTTTTACATAGACCAACAGACAGATTGATTCATGACGTAGGTTAAGGTTTATAGTTGATAAAGATTTCGTATAAATTGGCTAAAATATGACTGTTGAACATTTTGTAAAAAATACTGCATCTGCGAGCTTTACTGCCACAAACCTTTAGAAAGGTACCCGGCTGCCTCTGGGGGGACCGGGTTATGTGGTATTTTTACCCACTAAAACTGCTATGGCCATTCTCGACTTGGATCGGAGAGGCTTTGAAATCGTGTTGATATAAAGCATCTGCCGTCGGCATAAGAATAACGTCACAGTTAATCAGATATAATTTTAAGTTAGTGATATATATATATATATATATATATATATATTTTTTATGTAAGAGGAGGCAAACGAGCAGGAGGCTCACCTTTATATATTTTTAAACATTATGTACATAAGGAGACCATAATAGTATAGCACATTACATATTCTTAAAAAAAGTCTGTTATAAGGCCGCGTCTCCCGATTAACCGCAACGTAAAGTGTCACGTACGCAAGAATTTAATGCAGCCGCGATCTTAGATGAAGTGGGTCAAGAGATCTTTAAGCTTTGAGCTATCCTTGTGTAGGACAAGACGAGACGAGAATCTTTGGGTATTTGTAAGTTATTTCTTTAAAAAATAATAGTCGCCCGCAGCGTTGTTCGCACATTTTATTATCATTATTGCGCCTTGGGTTATTGAAAAGGTGTATTTCTTTTAATATCTTATTTGAATTCCTATGAATAGTCAGACGTTCTTAATTGAATCATTGATGAGGCTGTAGTAAGAGAACATGCATATTAGACATATGGGCTGCATACCTTGATTTAGTCAGGCATTTCAGTGTTCCCTCTTAATGCAACATAGGAAAACGAAGCATTGCTATTGAAGTTAAGAATAGTAAAATGTCGGAGATTCAGGCAGTTACTGATCGCTACAGCGAAAGCAACTTATTTGCTCCTCAATAAAAATGTCACAGTTCACATTTAAAATGTTACTTGTATGGGTGCTTTCTATGAATACGAGAGATTGATTTCATATTAAGTTATATTAGGTCCTTACATATGAAATTAGCGTTTTGTCGTACTGACCACTTTGATCTGAAATATATAGGTTAAGAATTCCAAATTCAAATTCATTTAGCTGGTACATTTGCGTTTTAAAAACAGTCATTCATTTGTTTTTTCCTCATTATTTTTTTCTTTGGCGTCGCTTATTACCGCACAATGGAAAACATGAAATATTGGTATATTTAGGAGTACGACTTCTACCGTGGCGCCAATGCTGCAGAAACAGCTCGAAGGATTAATGACGTATACAGCACTTGCGACACCGCAAAAGAAAGCACGGTACGTTTTTGGTTTCAACGTTTTCGTTCTGGAAATTTCGACCTTCAGAACCAACCCCGTGGAAGGCCGGAGACCAAAGTGGAAAATGAAGAATTAAACGCTATTGTGGAAGCGGATCCATCACAAAGCACTTCAGGGATACCTGCAGGCTTCGGGGTAAGTGATAAAACTGTATTAATCCACTTGAAGCAAATCGGGAAAGTAAAAAAACTTGAACGATGGGTAGCTCATGATTTGAGTGAACCGAACTTGCAAACACGCGTCGACTGCTGTGTTCCTTTGCTCAACCGACACAATAATGAAGGGATTTTAAATCGAATCATTACTTGTGATGAAAAGTGGATACTGTACGATAATCGGAAGCGCTCGTCGCAATGGCTGAACCCTGGAGACCCAGCAAAATCCTATCCTAAACGAAAATTGACTCAGTAAAAGTTACTTGTGAGTGTTTGGTGGACTAGCGCCGGTGTCGTTCACTACAGCTTTCTAAAATCTGGCCAAACGATTACGGTAGATATCTATTGTCAGTAACTGCAAACCACGAAGGAAGAACTAGCTGCTAAACAACTGTGATTGGTCAATCGCTCTAGGCCACTGCTGCTTCACGACAACGCAAGACCACACACAAGTGCATAGATAACAACGGTGCATACTTTGATTAATTAAATGTATTTTACAAAAAAAAAAATACTTTATATTCCTCCCGTACAAAACGCCAATTTCATATGTAAGGACCTAATATAATTCAAAGTTGGGTTGGATGATACGTAAAGATAAATTTCCTATCAGATTTATCTCATTTAATATCCCAACCCCCCGTTAAAGTTACTAGGAAGGCAGCATTCGTATCAGACATTGATACATTGCTCTAGTAATTAAGGGTTACGGTGAACTGAATAATACTATTTCTTTTATCTTTATTCATCTGACTACGTCGTATATAATGTAAGTAATTTGTTTGAAACTGAAAATATAAGTTACATTCTAGAGAGGTTCTATAAGACTGTGTTGTATGTTCCGTCATTTTAAGAAGGAACTGAGCTAATTTATCTGTGCGTATTTTACGCCGATTACTGGAAATATATTTTGCAGTGTTTTATTCGACATCCAGGATTCCTCATGATGCATTCAGCAACCGCCGAGAATGACATGAATTATAATATAAACACAAATTAGGCATATAATAACACAGTAGTGGACTACTCTGCGTAGTACGAAGACCACTACTGTAGTTAGGCGGACAACAGCTTACTTGCAGTGATTAGTAGTGACTTGATGGGTACAGATGTCGACAAAATATAGAAATATTGAAATAAGAATGATACTTGGTACGCAAAAATATATAAAATTGGGGATTGCTAGTATGGAAATATATAAATTTTATATTTTGCCCCTAATGGCGACCTCATCTTAAATGGCCTGGTGCGCCGCACTTTTTTGCTCTGTGATAGCTATGCCACTGCTTGTTTTCAAATATAAAATATTATTATTTTTCTTTCAACATCTGTCGTGACTTATATCAAACATAATTTATTTGCCGTTTTATCCCTCCTCTAATTAGGAATCTTCCGAATTGACAATCGTCGATAAACTATCAAAACTCTAAATATCTTAAAACGTGTAAATCGTAGGTTTGATACTAGTACCCTTTGGGTTATTGATGTCTAAACTCCCAATCTTACTTTTAATTAAACGAGGCTTTTTGTAATATTCTTATAAATAAAAACGATACTGTTTTAGATATACATTTAATTGAAAAAAAAAAAATTGAATTATAATTACATACAATTATTATGCTATAAAAAAACCGGAAAGCTAAAGCTGATAATAATCTTATGATAAATTTGATGTTCAAAACCATTTATGTCCTTGCTAATTATTATTTCAGCTAAAATTTAAATATAACTAAAAATGTAATAATCTGTAGCTTACGTTCTAAATTCAAATGCAACGATGGCGCGAGCGAAATCGTTGACACAGTTGCCACCATTTCTGCCGTGTCTAATATTAAAATTGAGAAATATACATTTATTCTGTCTATTTTCATAACTTTGACTTGTTTGTGGATATTTCGACACCTTAGAATACGCAAACATTTTTAGAGCGCGTTTTTGTCATTTATTACGGTTTACGAGTTCTTCCTAAGTATTTCTTTTATGTTTCAATTTTTTGTTTGTTTGCGTGACTCAACACTGAGGAAGGATTGTTGAAGGAATAATAAAACTGTGTACTCGTTACCTAATGGTAATATACTTATTTTATTGTGCTTTTATATAACATTAAGGATCGTTTTGAGTTGTAAATAATACTTAGCCTTATTTTATAAGTTTGTTATTTTTTAAGGCAATAGAAATATCAAAAGATTTTGATGTTAAGTGATTTGATAAACGACAACCGTATAAATATCAACTAATCAATTATTCCTAATATTACGTCACTAACAGTACGCCATTTACTCTAAAATAATTGCCAATTTTCAAAATCATCTGAAGTTCATCTCCAAATATACCATATTGTATACATTTCTGTTGACAACTTAAACGTTCACATGTCCAAATCATCGCTCAGTTCGCTCGCGATGTTATCCGTCTCCGACGAGCACGAGGTAAAACATTAACACAATCACAAATCCAGGTGTGTGACTGGATCTGTCCCAGCAGCACAGAGTTGTATACACTGGGCCACCTTCCCATGTAATCATTATTATACTTATAATGAGAATAAGTAGATTTATCAACATATTATGTAACGAGTACACAGTTTTATTATTCCTTCAACAATCCTTCCTCAGTGTTGAGTCACGCAAATATATATATATATATATATATATTGATTTATTTATATTTTTTACTTTCATAACATCTTAATTGATTTTTTTTAAAGTAAAATGTACTATAAGTGACACGTTAGTGCATAGTGCAGTATTTACTTTATTATGATTAAATAAATAATATTCCTTACAGACCCGGAAAGTAAATTAAAGATAAGGGTGCGTCTACGCATGACATTTATACATTTATACATTAATTTGCTTACATGTTTTAAGCGTAGTGCACTAACAAACTGAAGTCGTTGCGATACTGTTCTCAAGCAGAGCTCCCCCCCCTCCCTACTGCCGGGTGTGATCCTAGTTTATGGTAATGCCGGAGCAGCTTCGTTAAGAATCCTTTGTATCACATTGTAATTGATTGGATGCCCGAGTAATAATTACTTTTAAATTTTGTTGTTAACACGAATTCATTATTATTTTGTTCACTTATTTCTTTCTCCGTTAGTTTGTTCTTCACGTGTTTTGCATTAAATCTCAACATTATTTTAATAGCTAATAAAAGTTTTCAATCACAAATTTTCACCATAATCTGCATTGACATAGGAGTCCGTAAGATATTATTTTATACTAATAATTTTACTTTTTATAGCGTCATTAATTTTATATCGCTTTAGCATTTTCTTCATATTTGTATGTGTACCTACCCTTATAGTTAACTCCACTATGAAAAATATTTTAAAAATAAAGCGCAGCAGCCAGCTGTATCTCGTTTAATTTGCGGCAGTTTTCTTCATATTATCTCTAAGGAGTATAATTAAATAGCGCTGACGCAGCGCTTCAAATACTCTGAGTTGGGAATTTATTTTATAAAATAAAAGAGAACAAATATAAGATACTTAATATGGAAATTTATGTATTATTATACTAACATCATTAATTTGATTATCATTTTAAAAATTTATTTTCATAATAATAGTCACTTATTTTCAGACAACATTGATCCAATTTATTACTAGTCAGGTTATTATTGCGTACAATTGAAAACTTAAGATAAATATTAGTTATTGAAATAGAACAGTAATATTATAACATTATTTTAATAAATGACAACTCCATTCGTGTACCGAGTTTATTTATTATGCCTCGTCAATGAGTAAGACGTAAAAATTAATCATATTTTTGCAAATATCGACTCGTATTGAATCTGAAAGTACTCGTTCAAATTGCAAGGTGAATATTTATTTACGGAATTGAGTTATTATCCATTTAAAAATAATTATTCAAATTGGCGATTATGAATAATATATAAAGAATAATTTTGCCATTGTTGCATTTCATTACTTTACAGTCAAATAAGTTATCAGACGTGTTTGCGTTTGTCGTGGTGCGTCACCGTCAACAGATAAATTATTAAGCGTAAGTTAGTTTATTCCGGTCTAAGCCACAGTGTGTATCACTAAAGCAAAAAAGTAATCAAGTTGATTTATCTGTACAAACACTTTTTAAAATTTAGAGGCGTCATGTTATTTTGGGTTAGCGAACAAAGCCCTTTGAAGTGTAAAACTTCATAGGACTTTGTTCTTCCACGTCTCAAGTAACCTGAATGCCACTTCGTATTGATTTACAAATTGATTCATGAAGACGCCTTATGTTTATAATATTATTAAAAAATATATAAAAGAAGAATGAACATACTTGTATTTATGTATCTAAAATTAACATGTACATATTTGTTTCTAATTAGTGACTTTGTTCTATGTACAATTTAATTACTAAAATCCGCTTGATACTGGCTAGTTACGTGAAAAAGCAATAAACCCGCGTTATCCGGCGAGGTTAATTAATCGCAGCTCCGGGGAGTTCTCGCATTCTACATAATACGTTTTGTTGATCGTTAACCTACGAGCCTTACTGAGGGCCGATGTACTTATTGCTAAATGTTTGCGGTTCGAATTCAGGTAGGGGCGTGGAAGTGTATTAATCTAGGGGTTTGAGGCCGCGACTCTGTATGTGAATGTTGTGGACGAGGGTCGGATATTGATATATTGTGTTTGACTAACTTTAAGGAATTCTTCGATTTCGGGGATTAGGAAATTCGGAGATATACTAACAATGGAATAAAAGTAAATAGTTCGGCAAAAGCTTTTGAATTTAAATATTATTAGGAATCCGCACTTAAATAAATAAATGCCGCTAATGGTCGATGTTATGGCATGTTTTTTCTTTATATGTGAATATGTACATTGTACATATGTGTATTATATATCCGTGTTCACTTCCCTAGTTACGAGGGCGTTTTATATTTTTTCAAATAATTAACTTTTAGGAATTTCTCTTTATTTGACATTCTATGGCAATTACTATTTACTTTTCAAGCAATTGGCTTGTGAAGCTCTCTTGCTCCTTAGCAAGACGTGGAAACTATATCTTGTGTTCCAGTTATACTTGCTCCATTAGAACCTTATTACATAAATTGTATTCAATTATATATTTGATGTGTAATACTTATCAGTATATATGTATGTGAGTGTTATATCTAGATCTTTTATATGTCATGTACACTTTTACTACTATTTTTTATAAGTATTATTTAAGTACCGCATTAATAATTACATTTACTGGATACGTATAAGCGAGGATAGCTATAAGTTGCATATCATAAATTATTCATTCGTTCATTGGTTTATAATTATCTTGACCGTATAAACTTGGTCTCAGGCCGAGTAGAATAGATTCGTGTAATCTGAATACATTACGACTGTTGAGTAGTATAGTAGTTATTCAATTAAAATATAACTTAAATGTCAATGTCAAGTCTAGAACCAAAGGAATAATGCTCAGCGTCAGGTGGTTCAATTATTTCTTATTAAGTTATTCAAGTACATTTTTGATTCATATACATATACTCATATATGATACACTAGTTACTATCGCTAAGTATTTCAAAAGAAAAAAATCGAATGTAACAAAGTTTTTTACAAAAACCTAGCTCATCTGATTAAAAACTCATTCTGTACGCGGTACATTTCACGGTTTGTACGGGACAGGAAGAAATGAAATCGCAAAACAGCAGCACTTGGTTTTTTTTCACTTCAATGTCACTTCAATTCAAATCACGTATTTGACTCGAGCAAAAAACAAAAGATGGCATATTTTTCACCATTTCAAGTTTGAACAGTGAGACGTCATAATTTTTTTATAAAAAAATCGTTTAAGTATTTTGAGTTACACTCTGAACTTATTGGCCTTTTTAATATTATCTTTACACTGCTCCATTGCGTACTGGTGGATAAACATGTGTCAGAAAACCAGTTAACACATGTCTATTCCTCAAGATCGATCACCACCACGCACGACATGAATTTTAGCACACGAAAAGTTAGCGGTGCTTGTCTATATATGAACCCATGATCACTACATATGTCCATTATTTGTGAAATTAGAACACACTTTTCAGAACAAACGTTGCAATTTGCAGAAAAAATAAATAAATAGATCATTTTTTTTATATAAACCTTTTATAACGAAATCTGTGTAAAAATATTCACACAATTTGTTCTGTTGTCCTATTTGCGTTTTAGTTGAAGCTTTTGGTTAGGGCTTTAACAATACGTTGTTTAAGGTAAACGATTAATATGATATTTCTGCTAATATTTACTTACGTTTGATTTTAAAATTGAATAAAGATTGCAATCTCGATCGCATTATTAATCACTTTTCTTGTCATTAAGGTAAAAGTTTAACTTCTTTTAAATGCTTAATTATAAATAGTTAAACTCTTCAACATGTGACATTGATTGATATACAAAAATACAAAGAAGAAAGCTGCTAAAAAGGTTTCTGTAAATCGAATTTTGCGGTCAATCTTTTACTGGCGACTGTCAATACTTTGATTTATGATATTTAATCTGCTTTATAATCCTTCTTTACCAAGTCATCTGCATTTTAAACGTATTTTTATCAAATTTCAAGTTAATATTATGATATTGGAAATTTGCGATCACTTTGATGTATTCTGTAAGAACAAACTTTACAGAATATTATCGGGAAATGTCATAAAGTGACACGCAACATTGAATATAAGAAAATAAATAATTATAAAGGATACGCATCAAACAAGCACATCACAATAAGTTGATTTTCAATATTGAATGAGTGAAATCCTAAGTGAGGTCATACGGACCAATTATCGTCGGACGTAGGACATCCACTGTAGCGCGATCAAATTTCTAATAGGGTTTTATAAAACAAACATAAGGTACTTTTTTATTATTTATAATGTTATATAATAATAAGGATAGTCAGTGTAAGCAATGTTACGACATATGTTGTAGAGAAAACCGCATCAATGTAATCTTATAATGTAGAAGAAGTAAGCAATGAAAAGACACACAAAAAAAAAATAGGAATTCTTGTAGATATAATAAATGAGTTGTCAAAACGACTATAAAGACCTCGTCTTCATTTGCTACTAGCGGTGACGTTTAAGAGTAAGGTGAGCGTAAATTGGTTATTGCTGACTGACTATTTTTGGCTGAGACGAGACAGTCTAATTGATAGAACACGTGGACACGTGGACATTATATTAAAGGTCGAGGGAACGATCGTAGGAGGAGAGAAGGTGCGGTCTTTGTCTAGCTGTTGAAAACTTACGTGCTGTTACGTTACTTCTACTTAAGGCGATTGTTTAACAGCTTATACAATACTTATTTATAAACTTCACAAGTTACTACGTCTTCGATTAAGTCAAAATCTCAACCTAAAACTTTGTGCACCACAGATTGTTGTACCTGTGTTGTTAATTGTTCTCCTTTGAGTGGTCGCCATGCCTGAAGTCGATCAGAAGGACATCGTCATCAACGTTATTGTAGTACTATTTTACATGTACACGTCGCGTACACGTAAAGCGAAAACAATGTGTCTAAGCTACGTTGTAGACATTTTAATGTTGTGTTACTCTTTACGGTTGTGTCAGATTTGCGGATATCAGATTATGAGGGAACAGAAAGTGTACTTGTATTCTTACACCCTAGTATGCGCTATAAGATGCCCCGCACCGTTGACTAGTTTCTCTTAAAAATGGGCGATGTTGCTAAGATCTATAGAAGTCAAGATATTATAGAAGTAGAACATAAAATTCGCATCCACAGTTTTATGGATAATTCCATGTTATCGTGTAATAAGTGCAGCTTTATGCGGAGCTCGTCGTTTGTGAAAATAAAGTGTCACAATTTTTCATATTAAAAATATAGTTTTCACTAGTTTATTTTAAGAAATAAAAATAACATTTTTACGGCCAACATACATATATGCCGCTTGGGACTTTGTATTATTATACATTTTGTCATAAAGTGGCAGGTTGGCCTTTACTAGTGACAGGTAAGACTTAATAATACTCTAACATTACTGTGTACAGACCTCGTTCTGCAGCGCGTCACGCAGATTTGTTGGTGTACAATCGGTGTCTCAAACAGCATCAACAGAATCCTAAAAATGAGTTCTTAGAGATTGTGTTGGTCACATCCTTGTGTCATAAAATAAAGAGACGAATGTTTAAGTTATAGATTGAGCGATACCAACATAGGGTTATGACAAAGGTAACAATGTATAAACCTATAACGACCAAAATAAATAAATAAATAGAATTACTTTAACTAGTGATCATGTTACTTATCTTTTACAGATAAAACGTTTATTTATATGATAACGGATAACTATGCTATAGACTGTTTTGCGAAAAGTTTTTCTACACACAACGTTCACACTCCGATTTGAAATATATAAAATACTAGCAGTTCCCCCGCGGCTTTGCCTAAGACATAATCTAAAATAATAAAAGGCCAAAACATGTTAATTATGTTATATTTTAGCTGTGATCCAGAGAAAAAGGAAGAAAATAAATTACAGTTTTGGTTTTGGTATCTCGCAAATAGCCACATTAACTTCAAAAGAGGCAGTTATTTTGAAACACAGATATACACTTAAATTATATTTATTTTTATTGATTCTAAAATAGATTCAGATTAAACAAAACTATTTAACCCACTGAAAACATTATTTATAATAAATAATCGTAGCACTTCTTTGTACATGACTCTCGGTGTTTCCTTTTGGAACTAAAATTACTAAGTTACTCGCAAAGCTTACTCTGGAGTACGCATCATAAAACTGTCTATGTAAAAATAGTCCTCACTTAAATCAATGCCGGTCATGTTCAATAACTGGCCTTGAGATCTATGCCATGGCATCATCCATGCAATGCCTATTTCTATGATTTGTTTAGCTCCATAAGAAGTATCCATTTACAAATATTGCTTATACTGTGAAATACAATCTATGAAATGCTTGTGGTCAAGATGCTGACCCACGATCAAGGTATGAAACGGTCTAGGTAGAGACAAATAAGCCGGAAGCTGCATTTTACCAGCAATACTTCACTTTGGAAGCGAAGTTTTGTATAAAGAAACGTATTTTTTGCACATCCCTAGGAAATATTTATCTTGAGACATTGTGTATTTTGTATTTAATTATTTGCACCCAGAAGTATGTTTATGAAGTTTTTTAGCGAATACGTCCAAACAAACATTCCAACCCTTCAAAACAAAAATTAAAAAATCCACCTTTGGGGTTGAATTTCCAAAAATGACAAAATACGTATGCATGCAAAATGTCTCGACGTGAAATTCTATGTCAGCTGGATGAAACTGCCTGAATCTAAGGTGCTTTATTTTATTTGTGTTGAAGTTAGCTGATTTTAGTAACACTTATATATGTGTGTACATTGAACGCTTTTCATGATCCTTTTATCGTTATATTTTTAACCTGTTTGTAGTAAATTTGTTATCTATTAATTAGTGCGATAGGGTTTTGACGCAAGCGGGCGCTCAGCCATACCGACTGTCAGTGCAAATAATTTACAACGTACATCCTGTTACAAGTTATAGCTCTATTAGAGATATAAACATTGATAGACAATATTGAAATATTGGAACAGAAAAAATACATTAGATTCTTTTAGTTAATTTTGCGTTCTAGGCAAAAACTAAAAGGGTTGTAAAGTTTATCAATATGAAATAACTAGAACAAGTGTACATTACTGTAGAATGGCTTTATTTGTAAATTATTTGTTTTAGAGTATGATTATATTATATACTAACACATCTGATACGAAATTCTCAATATAGCGACAATTAATACGTAATTATATTGTAAAGATGTCAGTCAAGGCAATAGACAAATAGTAACACTAGTACACATTTTGTATCCTCTACAATTGTATTATTCAAACGTAACATTCTTTTCTTCTTTATTTTATCATAGTTTTAATTTTCATGTATGACATTTCGCTTACTTTGTTGCTAAAAATCTGTACTATAGCACTGACTAATACGGGGCAGATCTTTTCCTGCTTACTGACAATAAGCTGCACCAAAAATACCACAAAGATCTCGTAAAATAACAGTTGAATATGAACGCATAGAAAAATACAGGCGATATGACCTAACGGAACTCGTCCAACCTTCTTAGACAAGACCCGTCAAGTGCTTTTCGACTGGAACGTGAAAAGCTCTCGTTCTAAAAATATCTACAAGTATCTATCGTTATGTCTCAGTTGAGATACGAGACGAGAGGAAACCAGTCGAGTCGACTAGACTCGATGGACGAGTATTTGAAGATCTATTTTAACTTAATCTATTTCAATATTATGTAATGTCTATCAGGATACATTGGACACGTGAGTTTTCTGTATATTCACAAATATAACATTTTATTATTAAAACTCACGTTTTGTTCTCTTATTGTTCCACACAAAATTTTTATGTTATTTATGAACTTCTGCATATCAATGACATGTTACAAATCAGTAACATTCACTGCTATGCGGATGACAGCACTGTAGACGTCTTTTACACCGGCCGTGCTAATATTTCTCGGGAACACGTCGACGAGTGTCGGAATAAACTTGTGTCTGAAGTCAAGACCTTGTTAACCAAAGTCTCGGACTGGGGCCGACTAAACTTGGTCCAATTCAACCCCAATAAGACACAAGTTTGCGCGTTAACCGCTAAAAAGTCTCCTTTTGTCATATCCCCTCATTTCGAGAATACTCCCCTCCCTCCCACAGCCAGTATCGGGATACTTGGCGTTGAGATTTCGAACGTTGTTCAGTTCCGCGGTCAACTGTAAGTTAAAGCCAAACTGGCTTCCAAAAAGCTTGGAGTGCTCAACAAGGCGAGACAGTACTTCACGTCGGCCCATCGCCTAAAACTTTACAAGGCGCAAATTCGGCCCCACATGGAGTACTGCTCTCACCTCTGGGCGGGAGCTCCCCAGTACCAGCTTCTTCCTTTTGACCGCATTCAACGTAGAGCAGTTCGAATTGTCGACGATCAAGCTATTACCGACCGGCTTGACTCTTTGGATTTGCGTAGAGATGTTGGGTCACTCTGCATACTCTATCGCATATATCACGGGGAGTGTTCTGAGGAGTTGTTTGGTTTAGTCCCGGCCGCTGAATTTCACCACCGGACATCGCGCCAGAACTCAAAATTCCATCCTCACCACCACCTCGATGTCTGGAAGTCTACAACAGCGCGTTTCCTAAGGCATTTCCTGCCTCTCACAATCAATCTGTGGAACCAGCTTTCGCCGGCGACTTTTCCGAACCGATATGACATAAAAACCTTCAAAAAGAGAGCGTACTCTTTCCTCAAAGGCTGGCAATGCACCTGCAAGTCCTCAGATGTTGTAGATGTCCATGAGCGGTGGTAGTCACTTTCCATCAGGTGAGCCTCCTGAAAGTTTGCCCCCTCTTACATAAAAAAAAAATACAAGTAATAGTATATTGTTATATTATATTTTATTAAAGATTACTGTTGTACTACATTTTAAAATGACTGAATGAGTGACAGATGATATTTACATCCATCACTATAAGAACAATTTTCTATCTATTTATTAATCTTAACAAACAACTAAATCGATTTTAAAGTATTTAGCGGAAGAGTCAAGTGAATATTAAAGTAAACATCGACGCACGCGGCGCAGGTAACCGTTTGTTTTTCAAACAAGCTTCTAAAATATTATCAAACACTATCGAATATGAAAGCATTCGATACAATACGTTTATTTTGATAAAAATGAACGTTTTGTTGGAAACTGTTATAAATTACATACAATAACAAATACAGAATAAATATCGCAATACTGAGAGATAGGAGCAATCATTATTTAAAATTACATTTTACAAATTATTTCGAATTTCGCTTCTTCTATTGGAATAATATATTATAATTCTATAAATAATAACGTTTCAGTACATAATAACGACCTCGACGAGGAGATTAAGACCATTTCATACGATAAACAGTCTTGATGTTAATATTTCACTGTTGAGCGAAGCCCTCTATTCTGCCGGTGTAGTGAGGGCAATGGCACTGTATGGTGCCCCGATATGGGTCGACGCACTCACTGCTCACAACCGGGCCCTCCTGCGGAGGTCGCAGAGGGTCATAGCAGTGAGGGCGATAAGAGGGTACCGTACGGTGTCTTGGACGGCGGCGACGCTCCTCGCGGGCGATCCGCCTTGGGAACTCCAGGCGGAGGTGCTCGCGGAGGTGTATCGCTTCCGGGCCGAGGCGAGAGGCCGCGGCGACCGTCCAGGGTCGGCGGAGGTCGAGCGGATCAGGGCTTTAGCCCAGCAAGCCCTGATAGCCCGATGGGAGGAGGACCTGAGGTCCCCTACGGCGGGCCTGGCGACAGTGGAGGCGATACGTCCCCACTTGAGTCGCTGGGTCAAAAGAAAACGAGGCACGCTCTCGTTCAGGTTGACGCAGATACTTACCGGACACGGGTGCTTTGGTAAGTACCTGCACGGGATAGCGAGGCGGGAGGTATCACCCTCCTGCCACGAGTGTGGTGCGCCACTGGACACGGCGCACCACACCCTGATGGAGTGTGCTGCGTGGCAACGCATTCCCTGGCGGCGATTGTCAGCGGGGATCTCTCGCTGCCGAGCGTGATTAACACCATGCTCGACAGTGAGGGGTGCTGGTGGGCAATGGTCTCCTTCTGCGAGAGTGTCATGTCGCAGAAGGAGGCCGCGGAGCGACAGCGCGAGGAAAATGCCTCCGCTGATTCGATCCGTCGCAGAAGACCGGGGAGGAGACGTAGGCGCTATGCGCACCTTCTCCCCCTGCCTTAACAGCCGCCGGGGCTAAATGGGTTCCCTGTATCCGGGAACCCCCTTAGACATGAAGGCCCGCATAGGCGGGCCGACCGTCGGGACGTCACGGTAGCATGCGCAAGCGATCCCGTGGCGTCCCCCGACCAGACGGAGAGGATACCGCTGGTTTCTTAGTGGGTAGTCCGGCGCCTTCAGTGCCGGCGAGCCCCACATACCCCCCCACTTCACGTGGGGGAAACGCGTCAATGCGTTTTCCCAGCGAAAAAAAAAAAAAAAAACCTATTCTATTAACGGGAAGGAACGAACTCCACTTCGCTGCTACATTGCCGGTTGGTGACGCACGCGTCGGAATGTCTTACGACAGTCATGCGTTTATCTACAGCGCCGTGCACGACACGAGTTATAAACACAAAACAGATGTAACTCAGTGTTGCTCCGTTTTGAATCATTAACCATAGATCTTTGTCGTCTATTCTTTGGGAGATGTTGGTCCATTATTTTATACATTTATTTATATAACTACCTCACTGCTTTTGTAGATCGCTGGTTATTTCGAGATCCTGAGCGCAAACCCGGCTTCCTCCAATAAGTTTTATGGATGCATGTTAGTAGCGGCTTGCCATTGCTATGGCGTTCGATCTCGTCTCATGAGAAATGCAAAACGGAAGAAATGCTAGACTTAAATCTATAAATATTGGTGATACAATAATATTGTTGCTATTATGATTTAAAGCCCGCAAACTGATAAGTTTTCACCGAACTTCTTTACAAATTATATAATATTGTTATAATTTATAAATAAAAGTAATGAATATTGAATTTAAAATGAAACTAAAGTAATTTCCATTAAATAAAGTTTTTGTAACAAACTTTACGTAAAGTTAACGCTAAAGTTTGTCTGATAATTTTATTCCAAGCCATATTAATTCATGCCGCGTCTTGCATCGGCACACGTTTGTTTGTCTCTCACCTCACCTGCTGACCATATTAATATGGGGCACTGAAATGTTTGAAAGGGCTAAATTTATTCCGTAGGTCTCTACAAATCAAGTTAACCAGCTCACGTACGTTTTACGAAAATCACAGAGATAAGCGCTTCGAAAGTCTAACAGGACAAATACTCGATTCGCCCTGCAAAGTTTTGCTACACAGACGATCGTGTCTATACAGACCTAGGTTTAGTTTGGTTTATATTACAATATATGTACATAGCTATTTACTAAATAACTTACCTACTTTGTTTTAATATAATGACGCGATTTAAAAACGCTATGTGCTGTTTATTAAATAAAATATCAATTCAAACGTCGTGGGAACAGCAACTAGGTGAAATTATTTTATTTACCCACTTAAGGCCAGTGGTAGCTAGCGAACTACTTTTTTGATAGAACCCTTGATGGTCAGTTATTTTGCTTATTTGATTTTGTATACCCGTAAATATCCATTTTAGATTTTTTTATGTGAATATTATATATTAATTGTCTAACCATGCAGTGCAATTCCATTTTTAGGAAAAATATCAGATAAGTTCTAGCCACCCATATTATTGCACACTGATGGAAGCAGCAACTTGTATCGCGATCTGATAAATACATAAACGGATGAATAACTAAATATATTTGGAGTGTGTTTTTGGGAATTTGATAAATGATATTCTCTCAAAACAAATAATTTATATTTATGTTCTAAAATATATATATTTACATGGAAATAGTTGCTAAGCGGGTTATTATTTTAAAAATGCTGTCGTCTCCTTTCTAATATTAAAAAATAATTATATATTGAGCGTAATCGGTGGTTCATTATACAGCCGCAATGTGTATAAAATTGACATGTCGTCATGATCGTAGAATAATATCGGTTTTGCAAATCATCAAATTCCTGGATTCTACGTATTTGAAATATTATTACAACACCTAAAAAATGTTTTTACCGTAGTCTTTAAATTACGCAGCCGGTATACTGGTGGATTTGAAAACCGCTCATACACAAACGAAGTACGTATATGTGCATCCTTGTACGATGCGCGGCACATTGTGATTGTCTTTCTTTCTCTAAGTTAATACTCTAGAAACTATTTTACGTACCTAGCTAAAATTTCATTTATTTTTAAACGTATTAAACATATTAAGTCGCCTATATACCATGTTATACACGAGTATATAATTATTATACACTCGTGTGTTTCTTGTAATTAACATTTTCTTAACTTCAACAATGTTATTTACGACACTTAAAAACCTTTTACAATTAGTCTTGCTACGACCGTGTAATTAGGCTTTTTAATTAAATAATTTGGGTCCTACGCTCGAGTCTCGCCTGATTTTCATATATAATAATGACATCGACTTACGTTTTCATGAGATATTAATTATGACACTACTGGTGTGCTGTGGTTTCGGTCGAATAATATTTTAGTGTCATCTTTAAGTTTTAAGTAACACAACCGTAGTTATTTCTTGGATATCAACCTTTATAAAAACTATCTACTAGTGCTTATTTATTAATAGTAAAAACCATATCAAATGTTCAAATACTTTTGTTTGTGGAATGTATAACGTACGGCCAAATAGTGACATTTTGAGTTTTTTTACAACGTTCAATATAAGAAACTTATATCTGAAATACATCTAAGATAGAACATCGATCACAATTCCTAGTAACGACTTGACTTAAAAACCAGCATGTGGCCACACGTGGGCCAATTACGCTGCAGTACAAGACGGGGATTCAGAAACATGTCCGCCAACACGGTATGAGAAATAAAAGAATCCGTGCCGATCTGTAGTCAACATTAACGAGTAATTACTTCGGGTAATTTCGTAGGTCAGCTATTAAACAGCGTTATAGCATTTTATGACCGTATCTACCGCCACCACCTCCGCGCAGCACTATTACATAATGTTGATGGATCATTTGCCGCAGTGGCGACTGCATTTGTCTTTTATGTCAGAGGTCATGGCTTATTCCATGGTTAATTTTTGTACCACATACTTCATTATCAAGTTATGTTTGTTTTATATATTTTTAATTACTAACAAGCAGATATTATTATATTTTTATATGTATTTAGATTGTCAGTTTGTTCTATGTATACTTTTTTCTTCTGATTATCGTTATTAATATTGTTATGTATGTAATTATAACGTAAATAGGTACACGTAACGATCACATGGACTTAATTAAGGTTGTGTTTCATGATACTATTTAAATATATATTATATTTACTCGGTGGTAGAGCTTTGGGCAAGCTCGTCTGGGTAGGTACCACCCACACATCAGATATTCTACCGCAAAACAACAGTTCTTGGTATTGTTGTGTTCCGGTTTAAGTGAGTGAGTCAGTATAATTACCGGCACAAGGGCCTCCTATCTCAGTTCCCAAGATTGGTGGCGCATTGGCGATGTAAGCGATAGTTAACATTTCTTACAATGCCATTATCGATGGGCGTTGGTGACCACTTACTATCAGGTGGCCCAAATGCACGTCCGCCTAAGTATAAAATAAAATAAAAATACAACAAAAGTGTGTGTTGATTTGTAAAAATTACTTATTAAATAGCGCATTTATTGAGAAAGGTTACAGAGTATTTAACATGAAGCTATTAGCCTACGAGGCTGAAACAGTAACGGTTAGCACGAGTAACGCCGCCGGACCAGCTAGTTATATTATAAACAGGATGGATCGAATCCAAGCGTATCCTCTTGCACCTGCTAATCCACCTTCCGGCGCACTGTTTAATCAAATATCTTGTATATATCGATTTAATGTCATTTAATTTAGTCAGCCTAAGATCCTTTTAACAACATCGAAATGTGTCTACAGAATACAATTCTACTAATTTTATTTTATCAATTAGGAACCCAAAGTTTATATAAAAATAGTGTAATATAAAAATATAAACCATATAGGCTAAATTAACATTCAAATAAACTAGAGAATATTATTACCTAATCCATAGATCAAATGGTTCACTCCGCTGGTTCACGTCCTATCTTAGGAATCGAAGCCAAGCCGTTACAGTTAAGGGTTTTTGTCCCGGTTACCTCAGGTGTACCCCAGGGATCTCATCTCGGGCTGCTTCTTTTTAATTTATTCATCAATGATATTATCGCAGTGTTTAGGCACTCTTCAATTCTTCTTTACGCTGATGATATGAAAGTTTATAAAATAATTAATAAACTATCTGATTGCAACTTACTACAGAAGGATTTGGATGAGTTGTGTGAATATTGCAATAATAACTTCTTACAATTGAATGCTAAAAAATGTCAAGTAATTTCATTTTCCCGCAAAAAATACTGCTTTCTTCAAATATATCTTAAATGATAATTGAATAGAACGGGTCTCCGAGGTGAGAGATTTGGGTGTGTACCTTGATTCTAAGTTAACCTTTAATTTACATTATAGGTATTTGACAGTCTCGTTGGTCTAGTGGATAGATATAAGGCCGCAGACCCAGTGGTCCTGGATTCAATTCCCAGGTCGGGCCAATAAATAGTTATTGGGTTTTTCTGTCAGAAAATTCTCAGTAGCAGCCCAGAGTCTGGAAGTTGGAAGTGTGTACACTCCCGTGCCTCGGAAAGCACGTAAAGCCGTTGGTCCTGCGCCGGACGCGCTGCGTCCTGTTCCGGTCGGGTCGGATTGCCGTCCCATCGGATCATGAGAGCTAAGGAAAAGAGAGTGCACCTGTGTTTGCGCACACACTTGTGCACTATAATATCTCCTGCGCAGTTGGCTAATCTCTCTTGAGATAAGACGCCGTGGCCGAAATCGGTCTGGAGGACTTCATTTGACAGCAAAAGCCTATCGCCTGCTTGGTTTTATGCTCAGAGTCAGTAAGGATTTTAAATATATATCAACCTTAGTCCTTCTTTTTAATTCAATCGTTCGATCAGTGTTGGAATATGGTTCGGTTATTTGGAATCCCCACTATAAAGTCATCATTGAAGTGATAGAGAAAGTTCAGCATAAGTTTTTAAAGCATTTAAAGTTCAAATGCTCTGCTATTGGTCAAGATGTTCCAGATTTAGTTTCGCTGGAAAAACGTCGTAGTAGGAAGGATCAGATATTTTTGCTTAAATTGCTTCGAAACGTAATTGATTCTCCATTCCTCCTTGGTTGCATTGATTTCCGATGTCCTAGACAACTTTCGCGAAACAAGTCTTTATTTAATTTACCTGTTACACTACTAAGAATGCCCATAGTACCTTTATTTATCGATCGTGTAGCAAGTACAATAAAGACTTTGATTTTATTGATTATTTTAATGGTTCAATTCAAAATGTTATTAATAAAATAAATGAAATATCCTAATGCCAAATTATAATTTTTGCTATTATTTTTGCCTTTGTATATTTTTGTGGTTTTTTGTAAATATTTTTATATTTTTTTATTTATTTGTTTGTAATTATTTAATCTTTATTAATTAATTTCTAGTCGCTGTTGATATTTTAATTAAATTGTCACTCATTTTGTTAATTTTTGATTTAGATTATTTTGTAATTTCACACTTCTTTTTTTCTTTTGCTCGCGTTATTGTGTACTGTTTACTTTTGGAAACTGTATTGGTCAATGTTTTATCTTTGTATTTTATTTAAATGTGTTTATTTGTACTGTTTCGTTTGTTAACGAAATAAAATAAAATAAAATAAAACTTAGAAAAACAGATAAATATTCTGTAAAACTGTAAATAATTGATTTAATACTACTGTATAGTACTTTTTTTATAGCATAGGTTGGCGGACGAGCATATGGGCCACCTGATGGTAAGTGGTCACCAACGCCCAAAGACATTGCCAGTGTAAGAAATGTTAACGATCGCTTACATTGCCAATGCGCCATCAACCTCGGGAACTAAGATGTTATGTCCTTTGTGCCTGTAATTACACTGGCTCACTCACCCTTCAAACCGGAACACAACAGTACCAAGTACTGCTGTTTTGCGGTAGAATATCTGATGAGTGGGTGGTACCTACCCAGACGAGCTTGCACAAAGCTCTACCACCAAGTATAGTAGTACTTGTTTCTTATTGATTAATGATACTAATATGTATAATGAACGCGACAGTTTGTGAGGGTGGATGGATCTATGCTACTCTTTCACGCAAATAATAATCCCCTTCCTCTCGCGTAAATTATATTTGCTACTGTCTTTGGTAATGATATTCAAATGCGAAGGAATCGGGTTGTTTATAAAAGTGTTAAATTTGAAAACCATTATTATCAATTTATATTCATAGCGTTCCTTTTTTATAATATTTTAAGATACGAAGGCGCAGGTGTTTTTAGTACCTAATGGATTGTAAATTATATTAATGGAGCCCACAGCTGGGACACCGCTTCTTCTACTCTTAAGACTAAGGTTTGGATATTTTTCCGTAGTTACGTGGTACCTTTTTGTCTGAACATATCTATGAGTCGGCTTGAAATGTGACATCTCGAATTTTCGTTTGATGTTATATTTTCCATCTATTGAATTTCGGCCAATATTATAATTCATTATCATATTCAAAACATACGTTTCATTTCACTTGACTCACTGACTTAGCTTTGACATTGTTTTATTTAATGTAGATATAATACATAAATAGTAGAAACTATGCAATGGTAAGGATCCCTACACAAGGCGGAGTAAAGGTCATCAACCTCAAATGATTTGACGTAAATAACCTGTTCTCTCATTAGCGACGAAGCCTGAACGCCTTGACGCGTTTAATTATGAAGAAGTGCTGAATAATTTCCATCAGCGATCCCTTTTCGCGTTTGACACTTAATTCATTTATTACCGGAATGTGTTACAAGCAGCTATACTATAGGATGTACCGTTTTCAATCAAAACATACTTACAGCATGTTTGGTCTAAGCTGGTATCTTTACTTTTAACATATAATAATGTTGTACTCAATAATGATTCGTTGCATATAGGAACCAAGTTAAGGCTTTATGAGCTAACGTGCAAACAAAGAAGCACACTAAAAGTAATAGCATAACTCAGGCTCTAAGCTTTATAACGGCTCTTATATTGTTCGAGAAACTTTGTGTCATGATACCCGTTAAAAATTTGTAACGAAACATTGAGAAGCAGGTCAAGAAGGAGTGAACTGCGGAGCTCGAATGCTCGTACTTATGCATAGTTATGAAAATTGCAACCTGGGATCAGAAGCAAAAACTATGTTGGTAAAACACAATTATTATATGTTAATGAGTCTATGTTAAAAAACATTTAATGATGAAGTTTGATAATTTTATTATGAGTTAACGTTTAATAGTACCTAAGGTCTTCCAGACCGATTTCGACCAAGGCGGCCAATCTCAAGAGAGATTAGCCAGTTGGCTAATCTCGCAACTAACGCTGACAGGATAACGCAGGAGATATTATAGTGCACCAGTGTGTGCGCAAACACAGGTGCACTCTCTTTTCCTTAGCTCTCATAATCTGCTGAGATGTCATTCGACACGACAGGAAAGAGTTCAGGCGCAGGACCAACGGCTTAACGTGCTTTCCGAGGCACGGGAGTGTACACACTTCCAACTCCCAGACTCCGGGCTGCTACGGAGAATTTTCTGACTGAAAAACCGACCTGAGAATTGAACCCAGGACCACCGGGTCGCGGCCTTATATCTAGCCACTAGACCAACGAGGCAGTAAACGTTTAATAGTAATACAATATATGAAAAGTGATTAAACGGGCGCATCAATACAACAGGGGATTATGCTATTATCATGATTGATGAGAACTTCACACGTATTTATGTAACTGAATAGCGTATTAGCCTATAATAGTTTTACAAATGACTGATTCGTTACTCTATTTTAGCTATAGAATTTACTAGATTTTATGGTGGTGGTTCAGAAAGCAGGTGAAGCCGGTGGTCCTACTTCACCTGCTTGGCGATGGTGCTCATGATTTCGCAAATATACAGATAACTTCCTAGTCCAATCAACTTAAAGTTTTCAGAGGTACCGGATTATTTACAGTATGATCGCTTTCCTTCTTTTACATCGCCCCTGAATGAATTAAGAACCACTGTTTGCTTAATGTTCTTTCTGTCTGTAATAACAATTGCTCGCTCAACTTTCAAACCTGAATATTATTGTTTGGCAGTCGAATAATTGAATAAAATTGAATTATATAAAATAATAATATATTCGTTCACATAATAGTCTTCAGTAATTTTGTTATATAGTATAAATTACAGAGTTCTTATTTATTCTTTCAATACATAATGTTAGTGAATCGAGGGATGGTGAACGTCTCACTATACTCTTTTTTTATTTCAGTAATTCCTACTACAGTACCTACCGACCCTGGCGCATGTGCACAAATTCATATCGTTGGCAAGTTAGTTAGCTAGAAAAGGTTTGCTAATGTCTAAAAATGTTTAATGCATGCCAATTTTAACAATACTAGAGCTATATTAAATCCCAAGCTCAGTAGTTTTACGATAGCATTTTACAAATAACGAAGTTAGTCAGCTTTGTTAGACGCTGTGACGAAACCCTTGTCAAAGTCTCGACTTATATTGAACTCCTAAGTGACAGATTGTTTGTTCTTGAACAAAAAATGTTACTTTTTAGTATAAAAAGAATGCAAATTGTATTCTGCAAATTTTAATTTATCGAAGACATACAAGATCACTCTTAAATTAAAATTCAAATTAAAAAATCTTTAATCAATGTAGAACACTTGCTTATTGACTGCAGACCTGAGATGAACCAGCGAAAGAAACTCAGCGGATTAAATCAAGAGGTAATAAATTCGCATTTTACCAAAATTACGGCGATGACAATAATTAATAACGTTAGATAAGTATCGCGTGTGGTCGAATCTTTTATCGCAATAAAATCCTTCTTTTTATAAACCTTTAAGTTATGGTACGGAGGAGTATAAGACAAAAATAGGAGTTTTATTAGAAGTTTCTTAAAAAAACTGGTATGATTTTTTTAAATAAGAAAAAGCAAACCGCTTATAATGGATAGATCGGGAAAAAGAAATATAACCTCTGAAGAGACCTTATAATTGATTTATTTCATTTGCTATGAAGTAAACAGTTTTATTACAATTATTTCCTCCTAATTCGTATGTCTTCAGAGAATTCTCGAAGATGTCTTCTTATGATTCTTCGATCCGAGATCTGTAATTTTATTTTTTCCAAACTTGATCGGGTCTTGGTCGGCCGGTGGCTCGGGTCAGGTTTAGTTCACCCTCGGGATTGTTTGTAATTCAGCTGAAACAAAGATTGTGAGTACAGAAAATACCTCATGATAAAACTGTATATCTTTGGATAAAACATTGCAAACTTAATTTTATAACTGCCTATTTTGAAATAACAATAAATATAATAATATAATAATAATAATATCCTGGGACTTTATTCACACAAAGCCATCTGATCCCAAACTAAGCAGAGCTTGTACTATGGAAACCAGACAACTGATATACTTACATAGACTACTTTTCTTTTGTAAATAAATACTTATATAGATAATTACACCCAGACTCAGGACAAACAGACATGTTCATGCACACAAATGTCTGTCCTGGGTGGGAATCGAACCCACGACCTGCGGCGTGAAAGGCAAGTATCTTACCAACCACACCAACAGGCTAGTCAAAAATGTTTGCCGTTACTTCGACTTTATTATGTTTTGACAAATCTACATATATAGGATCATTAAAAATAGTATACATCGCAGGGCGCCAATGAAATGAAAACAATAATATGAAAAGAAAATCTATAAATAAAAGAAAACTCGAAATTTCATTAATAATAACAATATACCTTATTATTACGATAATGTAGCCAAGCCGTTTGCGGTCACGGCAAATAAGTCGTTTTTACCCACGACGACGCACGCCAATGTAACCGCATTAATAAATATGTATTACATACTATATTATATAGTATACGTGCCATGCACACACAAAGTAGAGGCCCCTCTCCCCTGTAATATACAAGTTCTCGTTGTATTACTAGAATTTACTTTCTCGTACCATTATTAACCTTAATTATTAGTTACAAACAAACGTGTTTCTTAAAGAAAACCCGATGCCGATCAAAGGAGCTTCAATTAAAAAAATGCGGTTCGCGAATGAATGAGCACGAGGAAGCAATTACTCATTTCATTAGTTTCCGTTATATTCCCTTACTGAACTCATGTTTCAACGTTAATACTTATTACGTTACTTTATAATAAGGGAGGTTATCGACTCGTCTGTTATTTAATGTTTGTTACTGATGATTACGATGTTGATGGTTTTATCGAATAGATTTAAACTTAACAGCTTAACAACATTTATTTTCTGAGAATCAATGCATTAGGCGATCTTTTTTTACAATGTCTTTTTTGGACTTTTTTTGTATATTTATGTAAAGAAAGATTTATTCGACTATCAATCGAGAAATAGCAATTAATTATTTAAGAAATAATACAAAGAACAATTATAAATAACTATATTCTGTAACTAAAATAAAAACAAACAACAAGGTAATATAATTAAAACCTTTATAAGTCTTTTCTCCTTTAGATAGATAGATCATAGATAACGTTTGGAGCTTATTCGACCACGCTCCTCCAATTCGGGTTGATGAATTATCATCGCTCGAGTTCCATTACAAAGTCAAGCTACGCATGCGATAATTCAGCGGTAGTTGCTACGGGAATCGAACTACTTCAAACTTCAATAAAGTATTTGCTTTCGGTACTATTATTGTTGATGTTTTCATGAATAATATACAGAGAGTAATATTTACGAGCGAATATTTGCTGTAGAATGTACACAAGTACATAATGTGTCTACATTTATCTTTGGGTTTTGTATGTATTCCGACTATATAATAACCGAGAAGGTTAATATATGTATTGAATATAAACTATAGTGACCAATTTATTTATCGACTTAATGCTTGAAGCTTTCTATACCCTAAGCGGGTATAGAAAGATTAGAAATAGTTTTTAGTACAACAATCACATTTTACATATCTGATTTGGAATAGTTTTTCCGGTGGGTTAAACTGCTATTGGTTACAGCCCTGGTCAAAGAAACGACGCGCACAATTGTATACAATATCTGATGATGCTTGATTTATTAGTCGTTTATTTTCACGCAGGGTAAATACATTTAAGTTTCTGGCCGGTTCTTCTCGGTTCTATCTACTCGTATATTCAGAACCATATAATGTTAAAAAGAGAGTTAAGTAAATATCATGAATACAGGATAGTTTTAATTAGCGTAATTTCAAATGTCTAATAATACTTTAACGTACAAACGAAAATTCTAAAACGTTCGCTGCACAAATCATGACCGCTTGGCACGGCGAGAATGCTGGCAGGATTTCCCTGCTGAATTGCAATTTGTATTCTCCGGTCGATACACGAACTAGCCTCATCCAGTCACTTGTAGTCAGTTGTATATTAATATACAAGGATTTTTTTTTTTTTTATTGTATAGGGTGGTGGACGAGCGTATGGGCCACCTGATGGTAAGTGGTCACCAACGCCTATAGACAATGGCATTGTAAGAAATGTTAACCATCGCTTACATTGCCAATGCGCCACCGACCTTGGGAACTAAGATGTTATGTCCCTTGTGCCTGTAATTACACTGGCTCACTCACCCTTCAAACCGGAACACAACAATACCAAGTACTGCTGTTTTGCGGTAGAATATCTGATGAGTGGGTGGTACCTACCCAGACGAGCTTGCACAAAGCTCCACCGAGTAACTCAAATCAAATATTTTGAATATTTTGCTTTAATACAAAGAGGTACAAGTATTACTTTTAAATTAATACTTAACGACAAGTGAGGTAACAGCGTACATACGTCTCACTGCTTTGCCAAGGCCTCCTCTGCTCTTAAGAAGAAGCTCATAAAACGCTGCTCTAATGCGGGGTTTATTAGTATGCATTTGGCAAATTTTCATCCGACACATGCAGGTTTACAGTGTTTACCCGCGCACGATACGCGCTGTGCGCACAAATGACCACATAAATATTCAATGATGCGAGAATGAATTTGAAGCCGAAATTGTCTCTTACGTGTTTTACTCATTTATTATTTATTTTTATAATAATATGTCGATGTGACCTAGCGGACAGAAAATATATGTGTCCCTGAAAAGTACAGCACCCGGGGTGCAGCACTCTACGATCCGAGTCAGTTCTGCCCGCAGTGCCCCGGGTTTACCTAAACGTTTCCTCTGTATGACATAAACATGAATATAAAACGTCACGGGTTCAAACGACTGAGCTCTTATGTACTTAATTTGTGTTTATAATAATTAATCTTATTTATGGCAGTTCATAAATGATAAATCTAAGTCCAAATGACGACCTTATCAAAAAGACAAATAGACAGTGTTTTATTTTAACTTTTTTCTTTATAGATATGTATATCTCCCGACGCCGTCCGACCACGATTGACTTAGTGAGTTGATTTATTGTTACGTAATTCCGTCGACAAATCGATACACATAAATCGAAATGACGAAGAACGTCAGTGGTTTTCCTCAGTAAAGATCTTTGGAAGCAATATCCTGCTATCCCGGTCGGAGTGGCCCTCGATAACATAAGGGTTGACTTGGACCCGCAATTACTTTTTCTTGGTAAAATATCGGCTGTGTGCGAGTTATACGCTTTGACCGCGACTTGAGCATTAAAACTCTTTTCATATGAAATTAACTGCTTGTAGTTTCTATCTCGAACGGTTTTCTATGAATTTTCGTTAAACATCATTGATTAATTACTGTTTTACTATTTTGTGCTATATTTATTGCTCTTTGGAGCTTTAATACAAAATTTTAAAGTTTAAATATTTTTAAATAAACACTTAAATAATATACTTCGCTCTTTTATTTGCTTTATATTAACAGTATTGACGTGACAATATTCAAATTAAATTGGCTTGGGTTTTTGCAAAAAATAGAATTTACATTATGTATGTCACTAGCCTTGAACCTGACACAGGCTGAGTCAAATATAATATTAAAAAAAGCAATGTATTAAATATAATAAAGGAAATAATAATTTCTACAAATTAAGACAAAAGTTAGCATCACTTAAGTTTAAAGCGATTGCTTGCAGTTGTAATAAATAAAAGCTTATAAGGCCAATTGCAAACAATTGATATATGTACATTACTTTTCAATAGTGAATGCAATCGTGCAGGGTTATCGAAAAAGGGACTCCCCGTATTTATTACTTGAATAAATCGCTTCAGCTCCTGATAAATCTGTGTGAGTGCACACCCCATATGCGGCTTTCACTGTTGAATTATTTAAAACTTCCACGAATAATTTTATTTTAAATCTGCAAGTCTAGGAAAAATCGCTTACTCTTGCAAAGATAAACTATTGCAAAGCTGAAATCCCGATAATTAATTCAGCGAAACGTAAATCCTAGTTTTCGTCACGGAGCGAGCGTTAGCTGCCATCTTGAAAATCGCGAACATTATGTTATAAGTGGTGCGGTATGTTTCGAGATAAAAATAAATGAATATATTTGTTGTTGAAATTTATACATTCTATAAGCATAATTATTCGTCACAAGTCACTTGTTATATACAATAGTTAGTTGTGAGTATTTCTTCATTAGGTATAGGTGTTGTTACGTAGGGTATGTAATAATATACCTATACCTACTAATAAATGAGGAAAAGTTTTTTTTTGTAAAGACTAACTGATAAAACTACTGAATCAATATACTTACATAACACTTATACTAGAAGATGAGAAGAGGAGAAGGTAATATTATTATATAAGTATGTAGCTGCTTCGCTTCTAATTTAAAACGTGAAGAGCGGGAATTATATTAATGATATATATACCATGCTGCTTAACTGAGTGTTGTAACTCATAGTTACACAATCTATACCGACATGAAGGATTCATCTTAATGCTTTTCTTCAGCTCGTTGCACGAGATTTAACCACCTCGATGGCCTAGTGGAACTCATATTGCTGCAGAACTCAAAGTCATGAGTTCAAATTGCAAGTAAAGTTGGTGGGTTTTTCTTTTAAAAAAAACTCTAGCACCCCGGTCACAGGCAGTCAGTGTGAGATAGTGAGTGTGACGTCTATTCGGTTAGAAGACCGTTAATTTAATTATTAGCACGATAAAATTATATACAACAAGAATCACTCTTCATGATATATTCGCCGTGAAAATTAATATTTATTTATAAATCAATTTAAGTTAAAAAAATATATTTTAGTTATTAAATACAGCATGATATACCCAAATGCAACCAGCCCGCTAGCATTGCACCGATCACTATCACTAAGCAGAAAAATAAAACAAATACATAACTTATTGTCTACTGCTATTATTTATCCACGCATCGAATAAACTAAGCAATTAAACACACTATTCTTTAAAATTCATGAGGATTTAAGACAAAGTTTCTTAAACTTTAACCATTTTTAGCAATTGTAAGATGACGATATCTTTTACGAGATTTCCCGGGAATTCATAATATATTTTATAATAAAATCTATCAATAAAATGATTCTAAGTTTATTATATAATATTAAATAACCGTAATTAAGTATTGATTATAATTGGTAAATTTGTTGTTGATAAATAATTGACAAGTTTACCAATAAATGGAGGTAGGCTTATTTTATTATTCAATCGTTTGTAGCAAATATATTTGTTCATAAGAAAAATCTTTAAAATCTTTGTAAGGGGTTTTCCAATAGGGACGCTTGAACTTTGACAGCTGATTGCGGCCATGTTGTTTGAGTGACAGCTGTCAAATGCAGTGTGTTATATTCATTCCGTCCTCCCAAACCACCATGGCAGGTTACAGTCTCGAGCAGCACGTGCAAATCATAAAATGTTTTATGAAAATGGGTCTTCAGTTCGAGCAACGTTCCGCGCACTTCGCCCGTTTTACGGTCGCGATGATCGTCCTGCCGAGTCGACTATCCGTCGATTGGTGGACAAATTCGAGTCAACCGGGTCAGTTAACAATCAGCCGGTTCCCGTGCGTCAACGTAACGCGAGATCTGCCGAGAATATCGCCGCTGTGCGCGACAGTGTCCTCGAAAACCCGCGGCAGTCAATTCCGCGTCGCGCACAGGAACTCGGCCTTTCGCAGACGACAACTTGGCGAATTTTGCGTTGTGACTTGAGCCTGCACCCGTACAAGATCCAGCTGACCCAAGAGCTCAAGGTTAATGACCATAGACAGCGCCGTGTGTTCGCTGACTGGGCATTAGAGCAGTTGGAAGTTGACGCCGATTTTGGCAAAAAAATCATCTTCAGCGACGAGGCGCATTTTTGGATGAATGGCTATGTCAACAAGCAAAATTGCCGTATTTGGGACGAGACCAATCCACACGAGGTTCACCAAGTGGCAATGCACCCGCAGAAAGTGACTGTTTGGTGCGGATTTTGGGCCGGAGGCGTGATTGGTCCGTATTTTTTCGAAAACGATAATGGTGTGGCCGTCACCGTCAATGGTGAGCGATACCGGTCGATGATAACCAACTTCTTTTGGCCTGAAATCGAGAATATGGATCTGGACAACATGTGGTTTCAACAGGACGGCGCTACGTGCCACACAGCACACGCTACGATGGAAGTTTTCAAAGATCAAGCGCCCTTAATGGAAAACCCTATATAAATGATAAATCCTATCAATATAATAAAATAAAATAAATAATTGAAAATGTTTTCTTTGTTATATCAAAAACCTATTTAATATTCTTAAAGTGCTAATAATAATTAAGCCAAATAAGACAAAATTTCTTATGTTGTATGTACAAATCGAAGTACGTTACATAAACTAATATATTTAGAAATGTATAAGACATTTTTTTATGTTTAAAAAAAGGACACCGGTCGGGTCGATCGTTTAAAGTCGAAAACTGAAGTAGCGCAGTTCCTTCCTTTAATTCCAAATTTCGTTAAATCCTTTGAGTGCGCATTTAGTGCACGAGAAAATAAAAGCCTTATTTAGAATTTGAGTTTACGAGTATGTCTCATAGCTTGTAGTCGTATATATTTATTTATTTATATATTATAATTATAACAATTATAATTTATAAATAACATTATCTGAAGACGAACGACAATTTTATATTGTTAGTCTTTTTTAAATTATGAGCATTTTATTTGTATTGGTATTTCATCGAATTTGAACATCTAATTATTATTAATGATCTTATCAATTCTAAGGATTTCCCACCAAATACTAATTAATTCGAATATTAACTGAATTAGAAATCTATGATCGATTCTCGTTATCAAATGAATTAAATCGATGCAATTTCCAATCATGCATCACATATCTGATTGTTTTAAATATAAATAATGAAAAACACATCTGTAATAAGACCGGTGTCAGACCACTTGCTTTACTTATCGACGAGGGAAGAGTTAACGATGGATTAGGAATAGGGAACTTATATTTGGGAAATTAAAGTAATTCAGTAACGTCACATTCTTATCCTTTTGACTGCCTCGTTGGTCTAGTGGCTAGATATAAGGCCACTGACCCGGTGGTCCTGTATTCAAATCCCAGGTCGGGCCAATAAAAAGTTATTGATATTTTCTGTCAGAAAATTCTCAGTAGCAGCCCGGAGTTTGGAAGGTGGAAGTGTGTACACTCCCGTGCCTCGGAAAGCACGTTAAGCCGTTGGTCCTGCGCCTGAACTCTTTCCGGTCGTGTCGGATTGCCGTCCCATCGGATTATTAGAGCTAGGGAAGAGAGAGTGCACCCGTGTTTGCGCACACACTTGTGCACTATAATATCTCCTGCGCAGTTGGCTAATCTCTCTTGAGATTGGTCGCCGTGGCCGAAATCGGTCTGGAGGACGTTATTATTATTATTATTTATCCTTTTATCTAATAAATTGTACTAAAATATTTGATATCATTCATTAATATTATGAATGTATGAACGTTTTATGAACCATGCTACGTAAATAGCTCTGCTGTTATAAAATCTTAAATGCCATGTCATCTTGAATTCACTCTTAGTTCTAATTAAATAATAGCAGATCGAGAGTAACTTAATTAGTCGTTCGGTCATTTTCTTTGAAAGATAATGAATCTGAAAAGTTATTTTATTATTTTAATCCAGATAAAAATGAGTATTATAATGGAATCAAAACTATAAATTATTCGTTTATACACTGACACTTTACCGTTAACAGCGTGACAATGTTCTAAAAGAAAACAAATCGGATGACAAACATTTATAGAGAACTGATTTCAGTCACAAAATATTAAGGGATAAAGTGCACACACACACACAACACATAAAAAGAATATCGTATCGTATACGGAGAAGTAATTGTAATATAAAAGCTATCGTACATTATGAAGTCAAAAAGTGTATGAAAACATAACAGAAAGAGTGCAAATGTAAAATATAAGTGACAGAAGACTAAAGTATAGTCCATTTTAAATTAACGCACTCGTAAGTACTGCAAGCTTTTAATTATATGAGCGCGTGATCCGACGCCAGCTTTATGTCTCATGGAAAAATTGCAATTAAGGATGCGTCGAGTAAACATGAGAGATTGCGGGATTTGCGGACGCAGAGCAAAATGAAAGCAGCTTGAAATTAAAATAATGTTGACAGAGTGCGTTTATGAGAACAAATAACACGATTTTTCGTGAAACTATAAAATGGTAGTATTTCAGTTAGTTTACCCAGAAAGGTAAAATAACAATTGAACCTTAACCAAGCATGAGTTAAATTATAAACATAAATTAAACTCATGGATATTCAGTGGTGCTTGAGCTTGGTGCTGTTTTGAACCCGGGTTCAGATCACAGCACATCCAAAACTAAGGATAGTTAAAATAGCAAAAAATAATATAAATCTTTAACAAGTGATAGTTTTTTTGACAATCAACTATGACACATAAATGATTTTAGATAAGAAAAAGAAAATAATGACTTTTTATACATATTTTTTTGAAGGTCTACGTTAACACTGTGTATTTGTAACAATATTTCTTATTCCTCCTATCTATATATAACTTATGTCATTTTGAAAGTCAATCTTGTAGAAAAGGTCGGGTTATATGAGAATGGCCCAAAAAAAATTATCTTAAGGTAACCACCACTACATTTATTACGTCTTAAGGATTAAGTAAAATCACATCGAAGCTTTTGATGAAAGGGGACACAGGTGCCCTGAATCCGGTGAGACTAAAACTTTGAGCGCTATAAAGTTTGACATTTTCACTACGGAATTTCAATTAGATTCTATGATTACAACAATTGTCCAGGTAAGCCGCCTTGTTAGTTTCATTATTTTGAAGTAGTCTGATTTTTGGCTATGCCCCACGTTTAACTTATATCATCAGTAAAGAAATAAATAATAATGTACGTAAACATTAAGTTGGTATATCTTAAGCTTTGATATACTAAAGCGACCGCAGACCCGTAGGTCCTGGGTTCAAATTCCAGGTCCTTCGGGTCTGCATCCCAGGAGCCGGTCAAAAATTCTCAGTAGCAGCCTGGAGTCTGGAAGTTGGAAGTATGTACACTCCTGTGCCTCGAAAAGAACGTAAAACCGTTGGTCCTGCGTCTGAACTCTTTCCAGTCGTAACGGATTGCCATCCAACGGATTATAAAAGAGAGCGCACCTGTGTTTCAAAATAACTGCCTCTTTTAACTTTCTCTTTACCTAGAGGAGCACCAGCTGATTAGTGACCGCCAGTACGGCTTCCGTCGGGGTCGCTCAGCTGGTGATCTTCTAGTTTACCTTACTCACAGATGGGTTACAGCGGTTGAGTCCAAGGGGGAGGCATTAGCAGTCAGTCTGGACATAGCGAAAGCCTTCGATCGGGTGTGGCATAAAGCGCTTCTCACGAAGCTTCCTGCCTACGGGCTTCCCGAGAAATTATGCAAGTGGATCTTTACTTACCAGCTTTTTGGCAGATCGGAGCATCAAGGTCGTTGTCGACGGTGCATGCTCTGACTTAAAATTCGTAAATTCTGGTGTTCCACAAGGCTGCGTTCTTTCACCTACTCTGTTTCTTCTGCATATCAATGATATGTTACAAATCAGTAACATTCACTGCTATGCGGATGACAGCACTGTAGACGTCCTTTACACCGGCCGTGCTAATATTTATCGGGAACACGTCGACGAGTGTCGGAATAAACTTGTGTCTGAAGTCGAGACCTTGTTAGCCAAAGTCTCGGACTGGGGCCGACTAAACTTGGTCCAATTCAACCCCAATAAGACTCAAGTTTGCGCGTTAACCGCTAAAAAGTCTCCTTTTGTCATATCCCCTCATTTCGAGAATACTCCCCTCCATCCCACAGCCAGTATCGGGATACTTGGCGTTGAGATTTCGAACGTTGTTCAGTTCCGCGGTCAATTGGAAGTTAAAGCCAAACTGGCTTCCAAAAAGCTAGAAGTGCTCAACAAGGCGAGACAGTACTTCACGTCGGTCCATCACCTAAAACTTTACAAGGCGCAAATTCGGCCCCACATGGAGTACTGCTCTCACCTCTGGGCGGGAGCTCCCCAGTACCAGCTTCTTCCTTTTGACCGCATTCAACGTAGAGCAGTTCGAATTGTCGACGATCAAGCTATTACCGACCGGCTTGACTCTTTGGATTTGCGTAGAGATGTTGGGTCACTCTGCATACTCTATCGCATATATCACGGGGAGTGAATTTCACCACCGGACATCAAGCCAGAACTCAAAATTCCATCCTCACCACCTCGATGTCTGGAAATCCACAATAGCGCGTTTCTTAAGGCATTTCCTGCCTCGCACAATCACTCTGTGGAACCAACTCTCGCCGGCGATTTTTCCGAACCGATATGACATGAAAACCTTCAAGAAGAGAGCGTACTCTTTCCTCAAAGGCCGGCAACGCACCTGCAAGTCCTCAGATGTTGCAGATGTCCATGGGCGGTGGTAGTCACTTTACATCAGGTGGGCCTCATGCTCGTTTGCCCCCCCTCTTACATAAAAAAAAGGTAATTTGGCTATTTACGATTAACTAAAACCAAAACAATCATTTTTTGTTTTTGTCTGTCTGTCTGTTTGGCCTGGCTAATCTTGGAAACGGCTAAAAATTACAAATTGAAATAACTAAATTATTATAAAAAATATTTCGAGGTTCCGTTTAGTCTTTGTTTCATCAAAATCAAGAGTCTGTCAAAAGTTATAAAAACGTACGTATTTTTTTCGTATACTATATGTTGCGGCCATTAGCCCTTAGATGGCGGTGTGCTAAGCACGTCAATTTCTGAATTGCGCTGTCCATTTATTTAGGGGTTAAGTGACCTTCTAACATACATGTTATTAATTTACTGTCGCATTGTTGTTTCATCTGATTGCTTTAAGTTTTTCTTATTTAAACTAAGTAGGTACTTCTAAATCAAACAGATTGTGGCTTTAGGTTGCAATTATTAACTCGGTTTTATTTTTTTCTATAACTTCTAAATTAATATTTTCGTTAGATTACTAGCAGTTGCCCGGGGCTTCGCTCGCGTTTAAGTATATGTAAAGGATAAATGATTGCTTGGAGTTTGAATAATCTGTGCTTTAAATTAAAGAAGCATGAAATGTCATTGTAGTTAGGAAAAAGTATATTAAGAGTTTTTTTTAATTATTCTTTTAATAATCATCAGTGAACTTGCTTTGAATTTCTGTAGTTTGACTTAATATATTTTAAAGTGACTTAATTGGATTCAAGAAAAAAATGATTTTATACATGTGTTCCAATGTACGATACTGTTACTTAAATACCCCGGTCATCTATCCACGCCGTACGAATATAATATTTTATTCTATCAAACTCACGATCAGATTTAACAAAACTATTCAACTCAATGAATACTTGAGCGCGAGCGAAGCCGCGGGCAACTGCTAGTGTAAATATAAGATAATATGTTTATTTATATGTATGCGATCCAATGCAACTTAATAATGACTATTTCATTCTTATCATTACTTCTCATTATTATTTATAATCTATTACAAACTTAGTAATTTTATAAATAGCAGTATAAGATAATTTGTACTTTAGAAAATACGGAAAGTTAGAGTTCAGCTCAATTTATAGATAAGACCAACACTTAATAAGAATCGTCCAATTGAATGACGGCATCAGATAATCCTAAAGACAGCCCCCGTTGCAATGTCAACGTAAAATAATAACTCTCGGATAAGGGATAGCCATTTCCTTCCAGCTCTTTATCTCGACGGGCAATTTTCTGAGACGAAAGTATACTAGGAATGAAATGATATTTCAGAGGTCAATGTCAGGATGATATAACGAAACACTTCGCTGAATAGCTGCGAATATTCTGCAAATAATACACAAGCAGATAACGTGGACGTAATTATACTGACTCCCGGACTACTAAAAAGGATAATGCGTTTGCTTTGCTCATAAGCTGCACTAACAGCTGTGCCAGCGTCCTCATTCTCATGGACTCGAATTGCAATTTGAATAGCAGAGTTCAGATAATCCTTCATTTCTAGGAGTGAAAGATTGCCTTTTTACTGAAGCAAGCTGCAACACAGAGTACAAACTAAAATTTTCGACATTCAATGACATAAAGATGGCATTGAAAATCCAATGCCTTGCAAGTGACACGTGCGATATGTAGCTATCATAATGTTATGATATGATTTTGATTTAATTATGAGAATTGTTTTGCGAACGTATTACTGATTTTTGAGTAAAAGTTTTGTGTTTATTATCATTCCCATTTGTAATGTAATATAAATGTTGCTTAAAAGCTCGAAGAATAGATTAGAGCAGCTTTTTTACTGTTTCTTAAAAGATCTCGAAAACGTTTACAACTAGAGAAGTTGAAACCTTTTAAGACTTCACAGAGAAATATTTAAACACGGGTCCGTGCACTTACTTTGTAGTTGTAAGCTGTGGTTATATTTTAATGTAAGTATTTGTTTTTGCTTGAAGCAATTTTTTTGTTAAGTATAGAATTTTTTAAAACGAAGCGAACGAAAGCCTTGTGTCAGGGGACACTTGGCAATGTAAATTTACTCCGAACTAGAGGTTATCTCTGAAGCTTTTCACTTCGTTATACTGCGTTATTTGGTGGTTAACTTGTAAGGCTGCATCCCACGTAATTCAAATGGCATCAAATACCGGGTCGGGACTGTAAAAATATTTTTGCACTTTTTAAGAAATTCTTGGTTTTGAATTTATCAGTGTTTACCTCGGATACACGTGAAGTCGCTGTTCTCACAACCGAACTCTTCACGCAAAATTGAAAAGTCAATGTCAGTATTTACTCTCTACTAAGTCGATGTCATAAGTATGTTAATAATAATATTTAAGTTAAACATTTGAAAAGTTAAGTTGTTAAAACTTTTAAATCCTGTATCAGTCGTATGAAGCACGTCGCCTCTGATAAGATCCACGTCATGTCGGAGGAAATCCCCCGTGAATTGTGCCGCTCAGCCGAATAAGAAATATATTCGGGTACTTTAAATACATTTTAAGGAATATTGCATATACAATTATCATCAAACATTTATTTAAGCTTTATTTCTTTTGTCATAAAAACATTACTTTGACATTAATATCCTAACAGGGATATGTGGTCTCAATATTGTTTTTTTTAAATGAAAAAATGAACGTTTGAGACCTAAGGGTCAGCGTTTTCACTGGTGATAGCATAATATATGCATTATGTATGTATTTAAGCAAAAATTATGTATTTATTACAGTCAATAGGCGAGTGAATATAGAAAATATTGAATTATTTTGAGTTTGAATAAAGGTATTGTATTAACCTTTACAGCATTTACTTTGTAACAGTTTTTTATAAAAAAAAACTACTGAATTGCGTTGCCCATAATAAGTATAACGCTTTAAGGTAAAATAATCTGTTCGTTGTTTGTGTAGTTATAACGAACCATCTTGCTAATGATCGGGATCGATCGATGCTGAGGATAGAGAGGTATTATATATACTCTTGACTAAAAGTAGGGCTTTGTGCAAGCCCACCATACTCCTCTTGTTGCTTAGTTTAATCTTACCCCACCTTAAGCTCGACAGTGCGGTGTCTTCAGCTGTCATATAAGATGTAACAAAAAAAAAAGTAATACTATACGTAGTACGTACTCGTAAGTTTAAGTAAGACATCATATACGTACGTACGTAGTACATATTATGATCTGATTGTATTCGTTCAATGAAGATGTATATAGATAATTATAATGTACAGTTTAAATTCAAGAATCAAAAAATTATGAAAATTAAAATCCAAAAATTATGATCAATAAGAAGAAAATACATTTATATGTCCGTCTAATATTTATGCTATGTATTGCTGTATTCGCATCGACTGAACGTAACTTGCGGACTATCCGCTCGTCTGCCTAAAAAATACCAAATCAAAACTTGCAGTGTATTTCACAAATTTAACAAAAGAAAACTTACGTGAAATCTTGGATAATTCATCACATTGTTCAATGTTTCAAACCTCTTAACAGAAATGTATGAATATTATCCAACACATAGAGTAACTTCGAGTATCGAATAGTTTCAAGTTAAATCTAACGCGGTACGATAAGCAGGCAATAATGAATTTTAAACTATTCAGCGCAGTTCAGGTCTATGGAGATTATCTGGTGATGTACGTCCTGGCGGCGCGCCAGAGCTGATAATGTTGACAGCTCGCAGAACATTCCGAATATGATAAGTGCAGAAAGGTTGTAATTTATTTATAAAAGAACTGCTGTTGGAAGTACATGTTTGTGGATTTTCTTGAAATTTCTGTACTACTTGCTAACTCACTTACTCACTAGAGGAAGGTTCGAATTATTATCAGTTATTCCACCACACTATAATCCAATGTAGAAGTTAAATTATAAGCACAAACTCAGCACAGCGAACTATTATTATACTATAATACTATATATTCTAGACACTGGGCCATATCGGCACTGTCATTGAATATATAAATTAATAAGATATAATAATTATTAAGTGGCGTCCAAGTGTTAAGTGAGTGGGCTTAGGGGTCGGGAAGGTTATATTTTGCGTACTCGTGCTGAAAACGGGAGCGCGAGAGTACAATATATTTTACGTCTGAAACTTTTTTTTAAATTAAATTTCTTTTTTGGAATATCATATGATATTTTTACTAAGTAGGTACTAAATGAGTGGTTACTATTCAAATGATTAAATGTTCCAGTTTTTATGTTTAATATTATATTAGCATTTGTATCTTTCACTAGTTTTTGTTGAATAAAAATAAAATAGTGTGATCGAAATATTGAATAGTAATTATTAAGTTATATTATGTATATTATTGAATAATAACGATGTTGTATGACTTCCTTGCTTATTTTACTATAGAGATAAACGAGTGTTCGGAGAAGTATTTAATCGAATCGGCAATGTTTTATTGTTAGTTCAACAAAGTCAAATTTAAATTAAAACTCTTTTGATATGGCATCTTTCTACATTTGTCGCCCCTCTAAAGTGACGCTCTCGTGCAGTGCGCGGTTTTGAATTGAGAGTATGTAAAATAAATAGTGATTGATTTTCAGTTTTTATGCCGGCTCTAAAGTCGCAGCGCGTGAGACCGCGAAAGCCGTGAAACGCAACTGTAGAGGATTTCGTGGCTTCGCGTTCCCCGTTCGGCGTCGATTTTTACTCCTGCGACAAACGTTTTATTGGATTAAACTGTTTCACTGTGGTAAAAACTGTTAACGTTGAGCGCGTGGAGCCATATTTTTGACGCAGGGACAACGGCTGAGGCACGGCTAAAGTTCCCGGCCGCGATCACGCGCGAGTGTAGAGTCGGCTGTTTACTTGCTACCTGTGAGTCGTTTGGGATCATTTATATTTTGTTTGAAAAAATAACATTAATTATACATGCATAAATGACAGTAATTTGAATTTAGAATTATTTAGCTTGTATTTAGACAATAATACCCAGGAGATAAACAGTTTAATTTCGACGTGACCAGCTAACTTTTAAACGGATTACAAAGTTTAATTAGAAATGAAACGTGACGTAACGGTCCAATCGTTGTGATTATTACTTGACTGAAGCGCTGATCCCGGGATATACCTTTGTCCTATTACAACAAGTATTATAATTAAACTAGCGACACTCGTCGCACAGTCGTCAGCAAGGATTTATTTAAAGATATATTCTGTTATTGTTTATATCACCGTGATACGTCTCTGTAATATCTTGTATATATATGATCATATTTATTTATCTTTGTAACAAAAAAATACACTTTGAAAGAGTCGATTAGATGCCGTTGCAAATTAAAAGTTAAATTAGTTCACAGTGCGATTGTCCTTCGAAATGCAAGTTGAAGCTTTGGGTTATGGGCGGTCAGTCAGGACATTGTCTTATATACATACATGTAGATGACTTTACTATCAGACATGATGTCTGTCTGCTGCATTATTTAGGCTAATCGTCTAATTGTACAGTACTGTGGACAATGCTAAACTGATTTATATCATCATCGCTCGTCTGCCTAATACTATTAATTTCAGGTCAGTGCGGTTAAATCAGATTAGCCGACTGTAACGGCTGGTTGCCTGACATAAACCCCTCATGCAACATATTTTATTTGTTTCTTCGTTTTACATCGCCAATTATCGATAGATGCGTTGATATACATATGTACATACGAGGTCAATTATACAACGATCGCTGATATTCTTAGCGTACTGTCAGCGGAACCTAAAATAATGATTGTGTTTGTAATTTCAAACTTACGATTACATACTTACAGACTCAAGTTTATTTTTGTTATTTTTTTTAGAGCATAGGTAGACGGACGAGCATATGGGCCACCTGATGGTAAGTGGTCACTAACGCTCATAGACATAGGCATTGGTTAACATCGCTTACATCGCCAATGCGCCACCAACCTTGGGAACTAAGATGTTATGTCCCTTGTGCCTGTAATTACACTGGCTCACTCATCCTTCAAACCGGACCAACAATACCAAGTATTGCTGTTTTGCGGTAGAATATCTGATGAGTGGGTGGTACCTCCCCAGACGAGCTTGCACAAAGCTGTACTACCAAGTAAAGAACGATCCTGAATTCAAACCCGGGTCAGGTCGATAAAAATATATTAGGGATTTCCGACAAATATTAATAGTAGTTTTAGGTCTCGTGCCTCGGAAAGTACGTAAAGCGGTTGGTTTTGCGCCTTGTGATCCGGGTTCATCGGATTACGAAATTGAAGGACTAGAGAGTGCAGATGCAGTCTACACACGGATGGTTAGCGCACTTACTTGTGCACTATGATATTTCCTGACTAGTAATATGATATATTACTAGTAGTAAGCGATCTTGTTATGGACATAAGGATTGAAAAAACGAACAAATAATTACATTTTAAAGCAAAAACTGCAAGCTAACAGTAGTTGAACGCACCTCAACTCGATGAATGCTAATTATCCAAACTCGCCGCCACTGTAGCGTTTAAGCTGACATGTACTTATTCGGTGCGGAGCGACCGTGACGCTTGTTTACGAGATACTCCACGAAGCTCGCAGCCAGATATATAATCTCGTATTTAGTAGATGTGCATCTGTGTACTTTAAACTTGCGCGAACTACCACGAAATATATTATTATTCGTGTTGTTACTGCGATGCATCATACTAATCTGCATCGAATGTCTCAATTCCAAATAAGACAAGTACCACAATGATGACACGCCGTGTCTGTGTCAATATCCTTGCATATGAAATTAGCGTTTTGGCTCTTTGGTTAAGAATTCCAAATTCAAATTTATAAATTAATTTAGCTGGTATATTTGAATTTTGAAAAGTCATTCATTTATTATTTCCGCAGTATTTTTTTCTTTGGCGTCGTTTATTACCGCACAATGGAAAAAATGAAATATCAGTATATTTAAGAGTACGAGTTCTACCGTGGCACCAGTGCTGCAGAAACAGCTCGAAGGATTAACGATGTGTACGGCGCTGGTGTCGCAAAAGAAAGCACGGTACGTTTTTGGTTTCAACGTTTTCGTTCTGGAAATTTCGACCTTCAGAACCAACCCCGTGGACGGCCGGAGACCAAAGTGGAAAATGAAGAATTAAAGGCTATTGTGGAAGCAGATCCATCACAAAGCACTTCAGAGATAGCTGCAGGCTTCGAGGTAAGTGATAAAACTGTATTAATCCACTTGAAGCAAATCGGGAAAGTACGGGGAAATCGGGATACCTCATGAATTGAGTGAATCGAACTTGCAAACACGCGTCGACTGCTGTGTTACTTTGCTCAACCGACACATTAATGAAGGGATTTTAAATCGAATCATTACTTGTATTGAAAAGTAGATACTGTACGATAATCGGAAGCGCTTGTCACAATGGCTGAACCCAGGAGACCCAGCCAAATCCTGCCCTAAACGAAAATTGACTCAGAAAAAGTTACTTGTGAGTGTTTAGTGGACAAGCGCCGGTGTCGTTCACTACAGCTTTCTAAAATCTGGCGATTCTAAAATGATTACGGCATATATCTATTGTTAGCAACTGCTAACTATGAAGGAAGAACTAGCTGCTAAACAACCGAGATTGGTCAATCGCTCTAGGTCACTGCTGCTGCACGACAACGCAAGACCACACACTGCACAACAAATAACCACTAAATTAGATGAGCTACAATTGGAATGTCTGCGACATCCACCGTACTCCCCGGACTTTGCTCCATCAGATTACCAATTTTTTCCGGAATTTGGACAACTTCTTACAAGGAAAAAATTCAACTCCGATGCGGCAGTCCAAACCGCCTTCAATGAGTTTATTGATTCTTACTCCCATGGTTTTTTAGTAAAGGGATCAATGAACTATTTATGAGATGGCAAAAGTGCATAGATAAAAACGATGCATACTTTGATTAATTAAATAAATTTTACAAAAAAAAATTGACTTTATATTCCTCCCGTACAAAACGTCAATTTCATATAGGACCTAATATTAATAGTATTTACTTATGTATCGCAATTTATGTGATGGTACTCGTCAGTTATCAAAACAGCCATCAAATGTACGAACTGATCTGGATAATAATGTTGCCTCGTTCCATTTAAACTGAAAAAAGATCGATACAAAAATCCGATACCCTGCATTTCAAGGAATATATGAATGTGAAGCATTAATATCTACTAAATATAATGATAATCTTCGTAATACAACGATAATTTTTGAATGACGTAAGCACCTCGACCATCGCGGTAGTGGAAACCAATGCTTTGCATGCGTTCAAACCGAATATATGGGATAAGAGCAAACAAATCATAATTACATGACCATGGGACATATAGCTGGCCGTTGGTAGATATTTTTGTTGTATAGGTATGCGGATGAGCATATTGGCCACCTGATGATAAGTCACCAACGTGTGGTAGAATATCTGAGAGAATACCTACCAAGACAAGCTTATACAAAGCTCTACCACCGAGAAGATCTGTGAACTACCTACATGTGGTAAATTTACACCAGACAATCAATTCCAATATGATATAAATTAAGGACATGAGACCTCAGTAGCCTATCCATATTGACGTGTTCTTTCCACTGAGTCAATTGCACTATTGTAATCAAGAGGACTTAGTAAATTATTTCAACTTATCACGAGAACTATGTTAAAACATTCATAGGCTGTTCATATTCGCCAACACGCGTATGAATTAATTATTTTATTTACGTAGCAAGGCGACCATCGAGGAGAATGTGTACTTTGAATAATGACATTTACAAAAACTTATTTGTCAAGTACGAGGACGTCATAATGTGTTCATTTATTTTGATTTACTTTTCGCTCCGGTAATAGAATGCTTTTGTCAGTAGGTGTGCAAAAATTAAAAAATAATTAGTAAATAATGAATAAATTGTACCGAGATAACAAAATTTATATTGGGAGACAGAATAATAACGCTTAGAAGATGAGTAGGCCCAAGCGGATTAAAGCCATTTCAATTCAATCTTAAGAGGCCGAATACGTTTCCCGTCATTAAAATAAAAATGTTGCCAGGTATGGAAAAAATCTTTACCACGAGTGTTTAATATTTTAAATAATAAAAATCTAATTATTATTGAAAATTAATGTATCTATTTTTTAAATTAGATATAAAACATTAGCTGTTCATATAATGATAGTTTTTTTTAATTTTCTTTATAATTATACATAAAATAAAAGCAACTCAAAAAATGAGATAATTTTAATAATAACAACTAAAATTAAATGACTAATATTGCAATTAAATAAATTAAATGCAAATAAATATATTTCATAATTTAAATTCAAACAGTATCAATTTGCTCGCTTTATGGGGGAAATATATATTCACTTGTAACATAATTCGGCCGTATGTGTGCGTGTCGGTGAAAGTAATTACGTGACATTTACACAAACATTAATTCTAAAGTTGCTTTAATTTTGAGCGAAACCTTAATTGGCACTATCCTTCTAATCGTTATTATTCTATGTTGGGAGACCTTTGTCCAGCAGTGAACGTTTTCCGGCTGATATAATGATGATGGTTTTATGTTGACCTAGCTTACAATACTATAGTATTATAATTTTATATAATATAAATAAATCTATCTATCAGAACAATATTGTATATATCTATATATAATATACTACCTATATTTGACTTCAGCGTCGGCAGACCCGATCTCTCTTGAAATCATTCGCTTTATATAAAAAGGGATCGGTTCTATCCCTTCATTCCATATCACTCGTATCATAATACGACATCTTTTGAACGTTGATTTGCTTGATTGAATAATAAGAGTTTGTGGTAATTCTGAAACTGATTTCATTTCCTATATAAACTGTAAATGTAATATGTCATTTAAGCCATGAAAAGCCATCAAATTATGCACCGATGGTTTTTTTATCTAAAATAAATATAGCATTCAAATAAAATCATGTAAAACCAACTTATATAATTATTGTCAATCGATTACAAATAATTTATTTTTTCATATTATATTTTCAGAAAATAATCAAACAGTTTTAAAAATGATTACATCTCGCAATCGCATTTAATGAAGCAACCTATTTCTCGCGGAAACACAATCCTGATAGTCTGGGCGGAAATAAATTAAAATAGTAACGTCCATACTGGTAAGAAACTAATGTTATTAACATTATTAGATTTTAATGTATTTATGTATTACCTATTAGTGTAAGTGTAATAATTACACTTCTTATCACTAAAGTACAAGATTTTTGAGAATTTGAAACAAATAGCTGATAAATTTACTGTACTGTAAGTTTCTCTCGTGTGAATCATATGACAAATCTAACTTTATATTACGTTAATATATAGACTTACTATTCAATCTCGGTTCTGAAACAAATACAGCTTAGTAAGTATAACATCTTTGACGGAATAAAATATTGTTAACGTTAAATGTTTTAAATTTGGAATGATCGGTATATGAATTGTTAGAATGTTATAACATTGTAGATAGATTACTTCTACGCACTACATTGTATACTAGTTAGTAATGACTGTTGTACTGATCACCGAAAGAACGTGCGGAATTTCAGCTCAATCAGGTAAATGGAATTGATTCAAAATTCAGTAGCAAGACTTGACCCACACAGACTCCTAAAACAGATGAAGCCCAATAAGATTGTGCTATAATCAATCTCATCTCATCTTTAAGCGTTAATAAAAACACTAGTTGTAAATTTTACGAGATCATACTCGAATGAAACTGTCCATTAAAGAAAATTAAGTGCCGCTCGATATTGGACTATTAACGACCGTCACTAAACACTGACTATTTTTAAACAAGTTTCTTGTGTTATTATATTACAGGAACATTAAATTCAAGCTTATCGCGTCATTAGTCTAAACTTAAAGCGGGTGAAACTGCGAAGCGGTGCGATCTACTTATATAATTATATTATATAGTTACTAAAACCTTTTCCGTAACGCGTTGCGTCTTCTGGTTTAAGTTTTATGTTTATTGGTTTAGCAGTTTTTACAAATAGGCATTACAAAAAAAACTTAAACTCATTTAATAGTAAGGATTGCGTATTCGGTCATATTACATGGTAAATGAAATCATAGAATATAATTTTACGCGTCGATAATATAGTGGTTAAATTTACATGACAATTTATAAACGAACCACAAGTGTTGAACTACATCAATCAGATTAGTCTTTATTCGAATAGGCTCTTATGAGGACCTTTGAATCGTCTTACAGGAATCGTTCAAATGTGAAGATACCCCCCTTTTTGAATGTACATTCTACCGACAAGAACCGGTAATAATCTCTATTGTTTGGTACTCTTTCTCTCACATTACTATATCATTTATATATTATTTTATTACAATATCATTTATATATTTATTATAGTTACTCGGTGGTAGAGCTTTGTGCAAGCTCGTCTGGGTAGGTACCACCCACTCATCAGATATTCTACCGCAACACAGCAGTACTTTGTATTGTTGTGTTCCGGTTTGAAGGGTGAGTTGGCCAGTGTAATTACAGGCACAAGGGACATAACATCTTAGTTCCCAAGGTTGGTGGCGCGTTGGCAATGTAAGAGATGGTTAACATTTCTTACAATGCCATTGTCTATGGGCGACCATCAGGTGGCCGATATGCTCGTCCACCAACGTATAAAATAAAAAAAAAAAATTCTATAAGGAAATCAAAGTACATGAACTTTTTATATAACCCATTTTTATCACTGTATTTTAAAACTTGTGTCATATGCTTTATTTAATATAGTTTTAACATGACTTATAAATGTAGTAATAATACAACATAACAATATCTGGCGAGTTTTATCACAGAAACAAATACCTTGCCTTGAGAGGTATGATTTGATATTGCCATTGAATAATATGAATAGATTTGGATCACGCACATCGAAGAAAAAGTTAACAAAAAACGTTAAGTTTGGCTTTTAGTTATAACGTTTGGTGAATTTTTTTAATTACTATCATCCTTATTCAATGTTTTTGTTATAATTTAAGAACTTAGTGATTTAATTATATCTAGATAATAAATTAGTTTAAAAGTAATAAATTAACCTTTACAAACCTTACTACAAACGACGGTCCAAGAATATATATGATTCATCTTTTTAAATAGCAAAACAGAAAACTGTTCTTCAAACTCTATACCTAATACTCGTTTTAGTGAGATGATAAACAATGCAAATTATGAGTAAAGGTATAAAACTTCAAACACGATAAACATAAAAGGACTTAGCGTAAGGATGATAAGTGGAAGGTTTCTTCAAACTAAGGCTATATTCCGAGGCTTATTAGTGTCGCCGAGGGCCTCGAGCCGTCGCCGCTGTTTTAACGAAAGCACCCAGTTAAATAACCTTGGTGATTAATGATTTTCTAAGGTACAATTTATATATCAAAGATATCACGTGTCAAAACTCGGTGGTAGAGCTTTGTGCGAGCTCGTCTGGGTAGGTACCACCCACTCATCAGATATTCTACCGCAAAACAGCAGTACTTTTTATTGTTGTGTTTCGGTTGGAAGGGTGAGTGAGCCAGTGTAATTACAGGCTCAAGGAACATAACATCTAAGTTCCCAAGGTTGGTGGCGCATTGGCGATGAAAGCGATGGTTAACATTTCTTACAATGCCATTGTCTATGGACGTCGGTGATCACTTACCATCAGGTGGCCCATATGTGCATCCGCCAACCTATACAATAAAAAAAAAAACAGCACAAGTGCCCTACTAACAGTACAGTGCTACTTCATTTTGTACGGAGTCACCTCGTATCTTGTGAAAACCGACCTACGGCATTACTCTGTTTTGAAGCGTATAACTTTAAAACGTTATAATCATTATTGTACTTAATGTCTCATATCACTTTCTGGCATTTAAAATCGTGCTCTTTCGTGAGTACTGATTTTTTTCTAATGGATTAGCTTTATTCAAATAAAAGGCGAGAAATTTTTAGCTTTCAAGTATCTTTCGAGAAAAGTTGTAATTAAATTCAACCTTGAAATGTCGCGAGTTCCAGTTCCAAAAAACTTAAAAAAAAATACATTAAAAAGGATATTCTCATTCATACATACATACATCATACAGTCATAATACCTACATGTAATCGAAAATACACCAGAAAGTGAAACAATGCAATTGGGCTTCAAATTAAAAGTACTATATATAGCAGTATTAATTTGATATGTATAGGTATATCAATTGAAAACACTCAGCGACAGCCACACATGCGAACCGAACTTACAGTAGTCTCACGACTTTATTCCGTGAGACATCTTGAAACAACATGTAATATATCCGATATTACCTATGATCTAAACGCTGTTTCCAGACACCTGTCGCCTTAATACCTAAACTAATTACAGCAGTTGTGTCCGAACCTTTACAAATATAACTCAGTACTAAATATAGTTATTCCCGATTCTAGTATTATTATACATCAAGGAAAAATGTATAACAAAAGGCAATAAATAAAATCATCCGAATTAGTTTAGCAGTTTTCGAGTTGGCGGACGTTGGTCCTAGAAAAAAACATACGAACTATCATGAAATGAAGGTCATGAAACGTCATAAAGATAGTTCGTCTTAATCATCTTGTCACGATAGCAGTTATTTGAATTTTACAGTTCTTAAGCGCTTTTGTTTTAAAACTATTCGAAAATTTGATATATTTTGAAAAATCTTACAAATAAGTACAGAATATGTGAAAAATGGATCAAATCAGTTTGAATACAAATTACTCATAACATTTTTTTTTTATTGTATAGGTAGGTGGACGTGCGTATAGGCCACCTGATGGTAAGTGGTCACCAACGCCCATAGACAATGGCATTGTAAAAATGTTAACCATCGCTTACATCGCCAATGCGCCACCAACCTTGGGAACTAAGATATTATGTCCCTTGTGCCTGTAATTACACTGGCCAACTCACCCTTCAAACCGGAACACAACAATACCAAGTACTGCTGTTTTGCGGTAGAATAACAGTAGTACTCGGTAGAGTAACATGTTACAAGTCGCCTCTGAATTCGATAAAAGCGTATCTGGATTCTGGAGGTTATTTTGTATTTTTTAATGAACGTCCAATAACAGTGCTAACATAAAGTTATCGTGTAATATCGTAGGAGCTTCGTTAGGAAAAAAATATGAAGCATTTTTCTCTAACTGAAATAAAACTATGGAAAAAAGTTACTAAAAATTGGAAACATCGAAATTTTAAAATATTCTAGTCTTAAAAAATAAACAACGGTGCCTTTTTTATATAATTGTTTAAAATTCTGATTATAATCATTTTGTCTTCCTATTTACTTTCTACTTCTTATTTGTGTAAACTTGATTGTATTATTTTATTGTTATTTATTATTTGTGTGTAAGTGTACTGTTTGTTTCCCGAAAAATTAAATAAGTAAATAAATTTATGTTATATCCTCTACCCGTCGTCTTCTGCACTACCTTCAACATTGGTATCCTCCTTTAGCTGGTACAAATAAGTTAATACCTTAATTTTGTTAAAATATTAAGCAAAAAAAATTGCTCAATCAATGACTATAGATTTTGTTTTTAAATTAAACTTGTTCCTCCATTCTCTAGGTACTTTTGGGTCCATGGCAATTTTCGAGTTTTATTTTCTTTGTGGTGTTTTATCGTCAATTGCGATTTTAAAAGTTATACATTATAATAAATATATGTATTTTTAGGAATCAGATGTGGATTTAATAGACAAACTAACGGAAATGACGATTTAAACCAAAAAGTATTATTCTATTAACGGAAATTAACTGTAAAATAGAAATATACCACTCCGATGCAGCGTTAGACGTTTGAATTCGAATTTCAATCTTCGGGAGCAAAAAGAGGGCCAACATACCGGCAGGCGTCCTTTTATAGTCTTGTGTCCGAGTGTTGCCAGTCTTCTCGGCTGAATCCTAACAGTATAATCTTAATTATCAATGTATTTTGTATAACATTGCATAAAGTTGTTAGTTTTGAAAAATAAAATTGTTTTCTTTTTTGTTGCAGGTAGCGGTGTATGTTTTATGAAAAGTCGTTTAATAAAGTGATTTTGTGAATCAGTGCTTATAAGTGATATTTTTTGTTATTATTGTAGTCCGAGATTGTAATAGCTAGTAAACTATAAACATAAAGTTTTAACGCGGGTGCTCGCTCGACTTGCGTGCGTTTCACTCGGAAGCACCACGAGGACTGCAACAAAACAGCGATGGCTCGGCCTGAAGTTGTGCGATGAAGCGGCAGACGAAGAGGAGGGGATGGACGAACCTAGCGCCGCCAAGCGGCCGTCCGTGTTGACAATAGACCGGGCCGCATTTCTTCTCCTACGGGTTAGGAGAGCGTTCAAAAAGAAACGGCAGCAGAGAAAAGAAAAACAGTAAGCTATTTAACTTTTCAGCGTTTTTATATACACCGGTCCCGGTCCCGAAGTAGTTGCTTGCAACGGCATACTCACGGTTGTGAACATTGTCCTATTCGCCTGTTAAAACAGTGTGAATATTTTTATAAAAAGAAAATAATAGTGTCTAAGTTAAGTAAAATGACAAATTAAATGTTCCATGAAAATAAATGTTAAATGAAAGTAGCAAACAAAATAAACGAATTCCATCCTTCTGTAAAACAACGTAATTAAGTTACGGTTGTTTTCATAAAATAAATGAAATTATGTTTGTACAAAGTTTTACGTTCCTTAGTAATTAGTCTCAATGAAGTAGTTTTATGTAAAAAAAAAATATTCATTTATTGTGGATTCGACTTCGACTTGTATTCCTCAGTTGCCTGTTCAAAGCACTGCCGACGATCTTCCGGCGATACAATGTGTCCGATTAGTTTTAATGAAAGTAATTTTGATGTGATGAATAGAGTTGATCTGAGGTGAGATTTATACCGTTTGTAGATGTGTTAGTAAGTATTTTAACATTTCATATTAATATTTGAAATGAAATGTTTGATGAGATTCATGTTCTATTTTAATTATATATTTAATTATTGCTTGTAAATCTTTACATATGGAAGAAAATAATCTATTAATAATCAGTAAGAATTTTGATTATTTGTATGAATCCTTTACTTTAAATTACGTGGTAGACACACGTCACATATTCTACCGCCAAACGGCAATACTTTGTTGCGATTTTTGAAATTTGTTAGTCCGACAACTGTTTTATGTAAAAAGAAAGCGCTAGATCTAACATTTCGATTAGAAAAAATATTTTTACGTTAGAAAGTCAATTTATTGAGTTAACTATAACATCACGCTACTATCCACGCGTAACGCATACCGCATGCGTTACGCGTCGACTCAATTTCCGATGAAGGTATCGCTTGCAGTCACAATAAATAAAGACATTCAAGTATATCGGAATAAATTTAAGGGAATGCCGTTTTTCTCATGATTTGTCGCCCTATCTAGATCTGGGTGCAGATAAAGCCAATAAGTACTAATATCCCACAAAAATAAAACTAAAAATGTTGTATATACTAAAATATTATAATTCTGCTCTTAGTAATTTTCCTTAAGTTATGCGCGGGTGAATCCGCGGGCACAGCTTGTTGATTATAAATTTAGGAGAGGCTTGACACCGCTTAATAAACTTAAAAGTAACATTTGGCTTCAATTTAGTAAGCTTTGTTGCCATCGCTAATATAACTTTATGTAAATGAGGGCCTTGACATTCATCTCACGTTCCAACTTTACCTAATACTCATTGTTGTACCAAATTGACTCGTGTTGGTACAAAATTCCGTGGGCGTATTTACGAATTTCTATCTTTTCTTTGTTTGTGGTGATTACAGAAAAATACATTTTATTTAAGCTATTTTTATTTTGACATATGATACATTTTATCGAAGATTATGTTTTCTTTTTGTTAATAGCATTAATATTGGAATCAATTTTTTACTTCGAAGTTTGTACTTTATTTACGTTTCAGTTACTAAATCTCAGTTCTTTATAAGCCGGTATAGGGAGACCATTTAATTTAGACGGAAGAACAAATTACCATGACATTATAGAAAATAAAAATGTGGATAGTGGGAGTAACATGATTATACTTAATTGCAACATCACGCTATATTTGATTTATTTTCAACAGTAAACTTGGTTTAATCTCCTTTTTTCGTAACATTTTCAGTTGTTGCTTGGTGGGCTAAATCTTTCTTAACAGAAGTTATGAAAGGTGGAACGAATTGGTTGGACTTAACATCATTTCTAATTTCTTTATCTCCAACAAGTTTTATGATATCCTTCTTTTTGCTCGTATATTTGTCAATGTCCATAGACAATCCTCTTTTCTTTGGGAATATGATAATTTCTACAGCCTTTGCTTTTGGTGCAATAGAATGTGAATTTGGTTTACTTTGAATGCTATTAAGCAAAAACGGTAGTAATGGGAAGGTATCTTGTTGATTCGCCAAAATTTGATTTTGTTTTTGACCGAATTCTAAAAGTTTGTCTTCTTGTACGTTTTCATGTGAATCACAACAAAGAATCGAGGAAGCTGGCTCTTTAAAAGAAAACAGGTCATTTCCAGAAAGAATTTTGCTCAAAAGGTCAGATGGGTTGTTTTGTGGAGAGTCTCTTGTGTATTTTAAGCTTGAACGTGGGCACGGTTCTGTTATCAAGGAATCAACCCTTGGACCAAACATTGGACTGGTTCCGTGACTTGCGAGTTCAGGTGGCATTGCTAAACCTATAAAATATGATAAAATATTTAGTATGAAATATAAATTATCTAAGACTATTTTTATTAAAAGGTAAATTCAAAAATATAAACAGAATGAGAAAATATGAACAGAAGAAAATTACCTTGCGGAAGGGAATTAAAGTGGAAAGCAATATCCATTTTGCCCAAGTTAACCAGAGAGTTAGTGATAATGGGCATAGTCCTAAAAGCCTTGCCCACGTCTTTGGCCCCCGCTGCAGCTAAACATGTTAGCAGGGAAGCTATAAGACGCAGCATAATCTAAAAACAAAAAGGATTAGTGAAGAAATGCTAAAGATAAGGCAGATAATTTATGTTAATTCAAGATGTGAACAATTAGACCTAATTTTACAAAAGTTATTAAAGGCTCACAAATAAATTTTACCAAATCTCTTAATGAAATTGACTGTTTTACGAAACTTGAGACCTATTTAAATTAAGATGAATAAAAGTCCTTTGAGAAACCTTTGTTTAAACAAAAACTTTTAATACTGTGTTTCAGAAGTTAAAGTAAGTTTTGCTGAATTCGCCTGAAGCGAGCAATAAGAATAAAAATGCGATTCAAATTCCGTTCGAATCTAATTCAGAACATTTCGCAACATCGATTTCATTGTTTATTGGATACGTGTTTTATGGTCTACCTTGCGTAACACTAAATTGCCTACGAGTTCACTTCAATTTACATGCCCGAAGAGAATGCCAACCACTTTATATTGATAAAATTACAATTATAGCATTATCTTACTGCATTTTAAATTTCATCTATCTCTTTATATAATCGATTCCCCACTCATCACGAGACTAAATTATGCGCCAGATTGACGTGAAATTTGACACAGATACTCCTTCCCATACGTAGACGCTCACTAAGAACGGATTTTGTTCAACTCTCATCGAAAACGAATTTATTACATATTTTATCATTCTCTTTATATGTAAGAGAGCCCATTCCAAACATCAGTAACAGTTCCCTTAGTTACCTTTGCCATAGTAACCGATTTCATGATGTTTATTTATATTGATAAACTAGCTGTTGCCCGTGGCTTCGCTCGCACGTAATCTATATCTATACTAATATTTTAAAGCGGTATTTTTTTTGTGTGGTTGTTTGTAATGAATAAACTATATTTTATATATATATATACTAGCTTTTGCCCGCCGCTTAGTACGCGCGTAATCTATATCTATACTAATAATATACACAGGTAAAAGTTGAATTTTTTTGGTTGTTGCTCTGTAATTTTTTTTATATTGTAGTTGTGCCGACGAGCAAATTACATTGGCATTGTAATAAATGTTAACCAACGCTTACATCGCCCATGCGCCACCAACCAAATTTTGTTTTAAATATTTCAATTTAGTAATCTGTTCATTTTAATTATATCGTGTATTTTTCTTTCTTTTATTTTATACATCTCAAATGTTTTAAAAAATAGAGAAATGTCGCTAATTTGGCGGGCGTAAATAACTGCATCGCAGTTTTATACTACAGTACAGCAGTTATTATCGTTCACATTTTGTTAATGATCTGATATGATGCTTTTAAAAGAAAATTATTATTATTATAATTATTTTAAAAATTAAAAAAACACACACACCACATTTATACCAAGTACTGTACTCTTTTGCTGTAGAATAGTTTGCATAAAGCCCTTCCATCAGTAAAATAATGTGTAATGCATAAACTATATTTTATATACCAATTGTTGCCCGCGGCTTCACGCACGCGTATTCTATATCTTCACTAATATTACAAAGAGGTAAAATTAGCTTTTCGGTATGTTTGTTTGAAATGAATAAACTCAAAAATTGCTGTCACCAATTGATCTATTCGTCAATACAGTACAGTGTATGTGTGCTCAGTCCAGGGCATATAATATGATAATATGTGTATAAGCATAGTACCCTGCATATCTTTTTTATCTTTTTCATTTATTGGAAAGAAGTTTTTTTTACGCGGTTTACAGTATAAAATCATCATGTAACAAAAAAAGCGCAATTCCCTCTCCAGGTGACCTGTCCTCTCTTTCTTTCTTACCGTTTCTTCCTATTTTATACAGTTGTATTGGTGTATGTGTGTGTGTGTGCGTGTGCGAATTTTTAGATTCGACAACAAGCATTGTGTACATCCAACAATATAAATTTTTACAGATGTAAATATCGTTTAAACTCTTTTTTTAACTTATAATATGCTGTTTTATATTTAATTTTGAAGAGATTACTATTACCTCAAATTTTATTGATTTAAACATTTTTGCATTGAAAAAATAACATATAATATACGTATTAAAGAGTGAGTTGAATAAAGGAGGAGAACGCTTATTGTTGTGACAAAAATAATAATAATAATGTCCTCCGGACCGATTTCGGCTACGGCGGCCAATCTTAGATAGATGTGCCAACTATATTATAGTGCACAAGTGTGTGCGCAAACAAAGGTGCACTCTATATTCCGTAACTCTCATAATGAGTAAGAGAGTCTGACAAAAATACAGAAATATAATCAATAAACAACTAGACACGTTTTGGTAGATAAATAACAGACTAAGCGTAGTACTGTTCGCTCCCAATATCCATGGTGCGCTTACATCGCTGCATTTTTCTTACTTTTTGCAGGACTGGTAACAGTCCTAACTTCTAAACGAAAGGTCAAATTCGAACCATTTAAAGAGGAATTTACATGTGTCAACCTGAAGCTATTTAATGGCATAGGGATTAATATCATGATAAGAATGTCATCATCGTTCGTTGCTGCCCGTGTTTTTTTTTGAACTAATTTGAACAAAAAGCAGTTTTGTAGTTAAATATGAGTAATATAAACATAATGTAGTACATAATTTTTAGTATCTTCAATAGTTTTTGTTTTTGTGTAGCTATGTTTTTTCAATTTATCGTTAATTCTTATTCAGATAAATAATTTAATTACCTTGGCAACTTAAAATAAAGTAAAATTCAGAAAAAATGTCTATTACACTAATTTGAATACATACTTTAGAAGATATCACCGATTCCTTACGGTTTTCTTTAGTAGTTCTTTATTATATGCCCTGTACTGAACATACACTGTACTGTAAGGGCGAATAGATCGATTGGTGAATATTTATCAGTTTATAGATTTATATCATATTTTTAGAATGTAAATTACTTTTTTGTAAGCAAAAACTTTTATTACACAATAATATGACGATAATATGACTAGTTATTGTGACCAGAAAATGATCGTCAATATTGTGATAAATAATTCGTATTTATAATCATTAAATAAAGCAATCCATCGTTTATTATAAGTTTATTAGACATCTGTAATACTCCGGAGAGACCGTACTTAAACGTTTCAGTTTTATGGTGCACTGAAGTGTCCCTGCGAGGTTTATCCCTATTTTCAGCTAAATGCGTTCAACGTTACTCGTGTAGCACGGACGATAAAATTCATTTAAATTGTATTTATTTATAAACGTCGATTTCAGTAACGGCTCGTAAAATTCCTATATTGCCTTCGGTTGGAAACAGCAAAACGCACGTATGGCCCTCATGTATTTACCACTTGCTATTATGGTATGTCATTACTTCAAATTGATTTTGTTTTATAAATCGCTGTTACAAATATATCATAGTATAATCTTAATTTGGTTTTTTTAGCAATATTGCATTTTGAATTGTGTTAGAATGTTGCAATATTACGGCAGTACCTTATACGAACTTTATTCAAACCGCCGTCCAGAATGAAATTGTTAAACATGTTATTTTGAACTTTATTTAAAAATCTCTAAATTTAGTTTCTTTTAATTTTCCTTAACTCCACGGGTACAAATCAAAGCAAATCCACGAAGTTTCCAAGTGCCAATGTCTACTGTAAATTCGTTTAATATGTAAATCTGACTAAATTTGCTAAACGCCTTAACAATGTTGGGAATACAAATGATGTCAAGTGACTGGATTTATTTGAACACTCTTCAGCAGCCGATCCTGAATAGAGCCGCTTTTATTGCCCAAGCATTCTTGCTTGAATTATTGTGACACGTAGGGTGACATCATTTAAATATATTTAAAAAGTAAGGTTATGTAAATATATGGAGTAAAACGATTTTATTATCACAATATTATAATTTTCTTTTTAGATATTATCCCATTTTGTAGCGGAAGGGAACATATTAAATTTAATTAACTCATCTTCAACACCGACAGTATCGATTTTAGATCCGAAACGAAGGAATGAAATCGGTGGCAAAGTGTTTTCAGAACAAAAGGATATTCTACTAGATATGGTAATGTATTGATCCAAAATTTGTTCACAAATAGAAAATTACATATTTGAATAAAATTATTACATTATTTAAAAACACAAAAACAGATATTGCACGAGTAATATTAATTTGCAGTTAGAAGCTAAGTTAAAAGAAGTCCGTGATAAAAAGAAGAAAAAGACTGATCAAGTCGAAAATCGTAATGAAGTTGTCGAAACAAAATGTGAACTACAGCCGAATGACGTAGATCTTAATTTAAAGGCAAATGGAATAATAGCAGTCGGTGAATCTGATGTACGGTTGAACTTTGGAGAATCTGGTAAAGTCCGTTACTTGACAAAAATACATCGTGAAATAATAATATTAGCATGCATATATTTGTTTTTATATTTTAGGTAATAGTACATTAAATTTAAACGCTACGGGCATTTCTAATATAGGAAAGACCCAACTAAAACTAGGTGTTAGCGACGGCACTATCTATGTACCAGGGTTAAATAATTTATTAAGAGGTACGTATCGTATTCATTTTTAACGAATATAATTAAATTTAATGTTGTTTAAAGCAACTTTAATAATATTTACAAAAATAAATATCTCACTGCTGGGAAAATCACAAAGATGCTTGCTCAGATTTAAGCTGTTAATCGGAGGTTAATTTTCACCTGCTTTATTTATCTTGATGATAAGGCAAATCTTACTTACACAAGCTGAACGTAAATTTAAATTCGGGTTTCGAATCGAGCCCGCATTGCTTGTTCATCGCGGTCACGTCGCTTTACCAACCTTATCACATTACATAATACATACTTCCTACTATTTAAAATGACTGAAGCTTTATTTGACTCTATGACATTTTCGTACAGTTGTTGAAGTTTAATATTTTTATTTTTTGTTATCATATGCAGATGCACGGTAATTATTATTGATTTTTTATAAAATAAAATATCTATATACAACCATGTGTTTAAGGTTTTTCAGATCTTAGGTATCCCTGCGATAACAAAAGAAAAATTAAAAAAGAAAATGAAAGCAACAATAATGAAGTAATTTTAGAAGATGCATCTCAGTCTAGAAGAAGCATAGAATTTAACAATACGCCATTACTTAATGATTTTAATGAAATATTAAGTACGGAAACAACGCCTAATCCCCAAGTAATTAATGCTACTGAAGAAAGCGTAACCGTCGCCTTATTAAGTTCAGATATTCCAGCTACGGCATCTCCTGACGAGTAAAATATCAGTAACTAAAAAGCAATAAGTAAACAAATGTAATCAGCTTATCAATGGTATTTTATACAATATACTACAATTTTATTTCATTAAAAAGGTCTATACTAAGATCAATGTTTTTGATTATGTTGTTCTATTATTTTCATATTTATAAAACTTCTATCTAGCTCTGTTAAGTAATGTATATTATTATTTGTGGTTGTCTTAATATCATATATTAAGCCTTAAAAGCTCGGCACTTCCTTGTTGGTCTTGTGTTTAATTTTCTACAGATCCCGAAGTTTTTTAATTTATGAGAGGGTATGATTCGTGTACTGTAATATCTCATGAGCTGTTGGCCATTTGAATTTGGCCGCCGTTGCAAAAATTTAACCAGGAGGAATTCAAACGACACAATACTATAATTAATGACCCAAGATATCTAAATATAAGTATGTACTCAAATATCAGATAACCCTTATATGAATATTTTATACGGTTGGTCAAAAACAAAGTCATAATTTTACAAGATAAACCAAACAGTGTTTTCGTAATTTCAGTATCAGTAAATTAGTCTTATATTTTTTGATAATAAAAAAGAATATTATTAATATTATTTGAAATACAATATATTTTATAATAAATTCTAAAGCAATTAATGCTAAAGTTATAAATTGCAGAATTATTTTGTATAAATTATTCTTGAAAAATTTGTTGATCATTAATTATTTGATTGAATAAATATAATATAAAACCGAAAATATATGGGATGAAATCAAAGTACATATTATCAAAATAGTGACAGTTTTAATATAAAAATAGCATTTCAAAAATCTTAGAATACATTACGACGTTGTAAACTTGATGCCTCTAATATTTTACAAAGTATACATGAATAACTTAGCTTGGATATTGCATAAAACGATAAACAAGCTTTAGGGTATCAGTACGATGCTGAAGAGATCTTGAAGATCGTCGGCGTAGAGGCAGCAAATTGACGTTCAATGAAGCAAGCTGCCTCTTGATTTGATCTAAATTTTAACGAACTCAAGAGATCATTCCTTTAGCCCTTATATCGGGGTTTTTGTTCGACTTAATGTCATAAAATATTGCACTTTATATTGATTATTGTTTGCGTTGAAATCAATGAAAACATTGCTTCTATCTCTTATTTGTTTCGAAAAGTAAAGCTTCTAGACCGAATTACTGAGCTTGTTTTTAAAAAGATTAATTGATTTCATTTCCTCGTATTAATAAAAAATGAAAACAAAATACAAGAGTATATACTTAAATAATCGAATTTCTACTTTTTGGATGACTGAACTTTATAATTAATGTTTATAAAGAGTGTAATAAAAACCCTGTCCGATCCATGGAGTGGTGAGTTATTAGGTATCGTGAGTGGGTACTATTTATGTAATCATTTTTAAAATACTAAGTAAAAAAAATACTACGAATAAAATTAATATTAAATTTAAATAAATCACATGACAACACAGACGAACCGTCGTAACAAAGAGAAATTTTTGCGATCGAAAAGATATTAAATATTCCATGGTCGTGATAGTTTAAGGATAAGGTTTCACATGACGTTCATTAATTTATTTTTATTATATTTTTTCCTTCTCTTGTTCTCTTATAAGCTATCTCTAGTAAGTCGTGGAAACTTGATGGTGTTATGAAAAATAAAGTGTTATTTATAAGTATAAAATTACTGTAAGTTTCCCTGAAAAAGTTAATAAATAAATTACGCGTTAGTGTCCAATTCTCTCAGACCGCTTACTGAGGGTGTGAGCTAGATGATTTATGGGTTTTTTATTTAACGAGAGGCGATATCGCGCAATATCGCGTACCGGTCGCTGCTGAGCAGTAGTGACACGTCCTTACACGTGCCAGCGGCGTTTCAAAGGCACTCAAAGGAGCTGCATAACGACTCTGGTGATGTCACATTTCAAAAAAATTGCTCGATGTTGGGAAATTATAGCACTAAAATGTGTATTTTAAATTACAATAACATTTTTAAAATAATGAGTATTTGATTTTTAATATTATGTTTAGTAATGTCTATAACACACCAATATAACCCTTTCGGGTAGGACAGGGTTTTTATTACACACTGTATATAGGTAAATTCATTCAAAATGATTGCACGAAATATATTTGAATTGCATTAGCAATGCGTGAACAAGATATTAAAGTTTACTGTCTGAAGCACCCATTTACTATGACAGACAGGTTTCTTTGTGCAGAACTAACTAAGCTGTGCCGGTTTGAAGAGTCAGTGAGCGAAGCAGTTTAATTAAGTTATGCATACATATATATAATTAAGCTATGACCGGATGGTTGTTGCATCACTTATCATCAAGTTGCCGGCCGTCTTCTTATTTTAATTTAAAAATAATAATAGTATGCCCATGTAACCTTTGCGTTAACTTAATGTAAGAACTGACTCCAATCACGAGATTCAAGTTCTCAGAATTTGTGCAATTAGTATTTTATTTTTAAAACCTTTGGCACCAAAGGAAGCCGTTTATTACGTGACCTGAGAGTTGAGTGATAAACGGAGATTACACAAAAAAAAAATTGTAATATTTTCTCTTAAAGAAAATTCGAAACTTATACACTCCCGTGCCTCGGAAAGCACGTTAAGCCGTTGGTCCTGCGCCTAAACTCTTTCCGGTCGTGTCGGATTGCCGTTCCATCGGATTATGAGAGCTAAGGAAAAGAGAGTGCACCTGTGTTTGCGCACACACTTGTGTACTATAATATCTTCTGCGCAGTTGGCCGAAATCGGTCTCTTCCCTTGTGCCAGTGTAATTACAGGCACAAAGGACATAATATCTTAGTTCCCAAGGTTGGTTGCGCATTGGCGATGTAAGCGATGGTTAACATTTCTTACAATGCCATTGTTCATGGGCGTCGGTGACCACTTACCCTCAGGTGGCCAATAGTCTTTTATATTATCTTTGACCGGTAGGAAGTGAATAAAAATGACGATTTTGCTCACTCGTGCTAATATTTTATATCAGCAGTAATACTTACGTATTTGCATATAATGCCACGACGATGGGACGCTATAAAAACATTGTGGATCATTAGACTCGCATAATAGTATCGGTTGAAGCCCAAGGTCAGCGAGTGTTACTTCACTGTTGCGGCAAATAAATAACACATATTATTTCATTTGTCTTATATTAAATATATAATTATTATCTTTATGAAAAAAATTAATGAATATGTGAGGCTTGAATTTCTTTTAAGGATGTTTAGATGAATATGTATTATACTATTTGAACTATCCTATTTTATTAGGGGTAAGGTAGGGGGTATGGTAGAAGCAAATGTGGTAGAATTTCGTCTAATATTATTTTTTATATCATAGGTAGGTTAACTCGGTGGTAGAGCTTTGTGCAAGCTCGTCTGGGTAGGTACCACCCACTCTACCCAATCAGATATTCTACCGCAAAACAGCAGTACTTGCTATTGTAGTGTTCCGGTTTGAAGGGTGAGTGAGCCAGTGTAATTACAGGCACAAGGGACATTACATCTTAGTTCCCAAGGTTGGTGGCGCATTGGCGATGTAACCGATGGTTAACATTGCTTACAATGCCATTGTCTATGGGCATTGGTGACGACTTACCATCAGGTACCATATGCTCGTCCACCTACCTATAAAAAAAAAAAAAGGTAGGCGACTTTGGACCTTGAACGAAGATATCGTGCCACTTGTGCCTGTTGTTACACTGGTTCAACCACCTTTCCAACCGGAACACAACAACACTACGTATTGCTGTGGCAGTAGAATATGCGATAAGTGGGTGGCACCTTCCCAGTCGGGCTTACACAAAGCACTACCATCAAGTCTATTTTTTTCTTCACCATCAAGCACGAGATAAATTATAAATACTATTAAGCATATGAAAGGAAACTGTAGTGTTTGGTTGAGATCTATATTGCATGTTTCCCTGCCTATCACTGAGTGATTGAAAGCGGGTACTTTACCATTAATAGATAACTGTAAATTGTTCTACCGCAGCCGAATCAAAATAATATAATTTATTTAAGTACTCTCGTACAAGCACTTATGAATAGTCATACGTCACACAGCGCCGGCAGTTCATAGCTGGTTAACGAATTATATTACTATAATATGAAAAGTGATTATATAAAAAAAATATTCCCTTTCACAGACGACCTCGCCACGGTTTTCGGACTTACATTTTACTGATTGTATCTCTTCATTGTAAATACATACGTAAGCTAAGTTTTAAGAAAAAGACAAAGTTCTACAACATGTCCATACAAGTACAAATTTTGAAATGGACCGCGAGCACTACTTTTGACATCGAAATCGTCTACGAAGTAATATATTGGTTTAGTTTTGAGTTGTCGTTTCTCGTTTTATAGTTTCCTCTCTAACTTTTGTGTAAAATTTATCGCGAGGATTTTCTTGTTCAGCGCTGGACGTTTAATTTAACAGAAAGTGCTCTTTTGGTGAGATATTACGACAGTCCCTTTATTATTAGATTGAAATAGAAAATAAATGAGGATTCAGATTAAACGATATTACATAATCATTACAGTCATATTACAGGACTTTTATTCAGCGTTAACACTAACGCTTAAGAATATTGTTATTTATAATGTTATTACAATATCAATAGAATATAATAATTTGATTGCGTTGTACCTATAGTGCACACCAAAACCAGTATACCAAAACAATACAGTCTATTCTAGTTTGTTCTATTTAAGAAAGAAAACATAAAATTATACTTGAAATGCGTTTTTATCAAACAACTGATGAGTATTAGAACCTGTTTCGCATCAATATTATTCTAATACACATTCAGATGACAAACAACTTCGAAATATGTAGTAGCAAAATATGTAGTAGCAAAATCCGGCAGACATCCTGCCTGTGGTTATATAAAAATGGTCATGGCGACCAGTTGGACGGTATTGGAGTCGATTTGCACCAGCGCCATCTAACGGGAAGATATAAAATAGTAGATAGTATTAAAAGCCGTAAAGAATTATTACATACAGATATGTAACAAAATATACATACCAACATCCGTGTTTATACAAGGCTACTCATTAAGTCATCTTGTATCAATTATTATATTTTTAATATTACTTTCGGCTAGGAAGGCAAATAAGTTACTCCTGTCCCCGTCAACGGCTGGCCAAACCGTCATAATATATAAGATTTTTGGATTATTATGCCTTAATACTGGCTTACTCATCTTAAATCGGAATACAAATGATTGCTATTTGGACGTAAAGTTATAAAATTATGAGTGGTATGGTGCTACAAACCCCTTACATTAGTTTTAGTAACGAATATATATATAATAATTATTATGTTAAAGTAACATACTTTAAAGTTTTTTTTTTGTGTAGTGCGGCGGCTGCGTCTGCTGCAGCTGTCGATCCATTTGTCGGTCGCCGAGGACCACCACCATTACTGCGCTCGCGCACACTGCCTGCCATAATTGCGCCCGGCTTCTCAATACTGCATGCTCAAATCGATCCGCAAAGGACTACTGGTAAGTTATGTGGGATTCATGTTATGTTTAATAATTTAATATTAAAACCCGTGCAATAAAAATGCATAAAGTATCAAGTTGCTTACTTTTTTACCATACGAATCATATATTAAGATACACAATTCTTATTGAATTAAATTATTATACAGTTATCGTTTATTTTACGAACAACCCTGATCACATGCCATACATATTGTCAAGGAGATACATCGTCTGGCATGATAGCGAAGCTGTTAACGTAACTTTGGAAGTGATTGTGTTGTAATTAATTAGTATTAACTATTATGTTGGGTATATAATGTATGTAAGGTATATTGTACAAGAAGCGTTTGATACAAATCGTTCAAAATAAGTATATTTGATATACATTTGTATTCCGTATTTACATTATTTCTCGTGGATTGCTTTTTCCTCTAATGAAATACACTAAAGGATTCGAACATTGAAAGTCATTCACCTAATGCAGAACAATGCACCATCTTTGTCGAGTGCCATTCATTTTTAGGTATTTATTATAACAAAAATATTTTTGTTCGTTAGACAAACGTTAGATTGAAAACAATGAATATATATTTTTAACTACACTCGTTTCATTTATAGTTGCGTCTTAATGGTTCTATCATTCGGATTAAAACGACCTGAATCATACCCTTGCGTGATTCAAAGCCGTTACTTGCGGCGCAATTCAAAAAACACGCGACGTAAAGTTGCCGCCAGACACCAAGCTAGACCCCGCCGAAATAATAGTCTGTATGTGGAGTCGGTATGTGGTTCAAGGTATTTATCTGATCCCATCTATATGAGAACGACTACGATAAACCGTTTAAAAAAAAATATCAATAAAAAAAATCGATTACACTATGGTAAATGTATATCAGGTTAATAGCAGGACAAACCAACGATTTTATTAAGCTTTATGATTGAAACTGATTGGACGTGTTTTAGCACCTTAAAGTTACATATAAATGTTGTAATTAATTCATTTACAACAATATAATATTACCGTTATATGGGAGTTAAAACAATTTAATTTAAATAATTACATTAAAACCTTAAAAAAATACAAATAAAAATTTAAAATATTTACTATACAAATCGTGACCGCGTGGAATGGTGGCAAGAATGCTAGCAGCATTTCCCCTTTGAATCGCAATTCCGATTCTCTGGGCGAAAAATGTACTAGCCTCCTGTCACCAGTAGAGGCAATAAGACGGGGTGTAATATTTTGGATGAAATTTATTGCAAAAGCGTTTCAACTGCAAACGGAATAAAAATATAATTTTGAATAAGACAAGAATATTTGTTACGTTTGTTCGTTTTAGCTTTTTCCGCTGCAGCACCGGCTTTTAACATCGTTTCTCTGATATGAGACGGGGCTAGTGTGTCAACACATGTTGCGTCTCACAAAAGGGCCCGTCCCCGTTCCCAGGGAACCAATGTCAGTCCATCAGGTCTCTTGCCATCATCAAGACTAATTCCACGAGGCTCAATAAGAGCAGAAACGTCGTTGGTAGCAAGAGCCCTTTTAATAGTATCATTAAGAGAACTGTGGCGGAAAAGCCTCCCTGAACTCCTTGGACAAGAAAGACCGTGTAAGCCGAAAGAGTAGACCTCTTTTCCACACGGGCACCTGTGCTCAATGCACAACTGTGTTCCCAGTCGGAGACCTATTGCTATGCAAAAACATTCATTGTCTAAAAGCGTCCCAAGAAATTTAGAGGGTACCGCATGTAACCAGTGACCTGGCTCTTTAGTAGATAAAGCTAGAAGCCGTGCACGGTTATTGGCACTTGTTAAATTTTGATTCGAACTTTGTTATGTAACATGAACTAGTGGCGAATCCCAAAGTTTTTGTTTGGTTCCTTAGGGATATCGTCATTAGGACATTTTCCTTTTTTATTGCCTCTGTAACATTTGTGATTTTCAGTGTATTTGATTTTAAAATATGTGAACAAAGGCCTGTAATGCTATGTACAGAAGAGAGAAAGGCTGGAAGGGCAACACTTGAAATTTTCCTCACACCGAATGCCGAATCGGAAGTGTAGCTTGGGTCCAGGAATACTCATCAAGAGATAAATTTAGAATTTTCTCTAAAGAATCTTTAAGGATGGCATCGATTTTATTGGTAAGGCCAGGAAATTTCCAGACTGGGCTCGCGCGTAGAATGTACATTAATTTTGGAACAAAAAGACAGTGTTTCAAAATAGTATAAGCAATATGAGAATTTAAGACCCTATCTGTCGACATTGTCTAAAAAATTTTTTATTTTATCATTTAGAACAGGTTCAATACCTTCGTCAAAAAGTGGTGCATCAAGAAGGCAAAGCGTATTTTTATGAAGATTTTTAATATTAGGTGCAATTTTATAAAATAATTCCGTTGCCGAATAAATATCATTTGAAGATAGTGTTTGTGAAAAAAAAATCACATTTTGAAAAATTCAATTTGAGACCAACTTTATCAAAACGTTCTTTAATTTTAATTAAATCTTCAATGACATCATCCACTTTGCCTCCTATGGTTCCATCATCTAGGTACCATATGTTTAATTTATATTTTAAATCTGAGATGTAGTTATGGATACCTAGGCTGAAAAGAGCAGGACCTAATGGATCTCCTTGCTGAACGCCTACATTAGAATTAATTGTATTTTCGCCAAAAAAAAAGCTTTGATGGTGAACTGTAACACTGCCAAACATAAGGGTAAATTTCAGGTAAATAAGATGAGACTTCGTTAAGCAAGGTTGCTCTATCTATGGAATTAAAAGCATTCTTTACATCAACTTTTAGAAGTACTTCGGTTTCGTTTCCTTTTAAAAAGGTACGAGTCGAATGTTCTGCGGCTTCACATCCACTCTACTTCCGACCGAGTTGTGGTTGAAATTTAGTTTTTAAGGTGGAAACTATGTGCCTACTAGCTAATTTAGATGCCAAACGGCGGAAAGTGGACCCGATTGCAATTGGTCGAATACTTCCGTCTTTTTTATTAAAGGCACAAAGTCTTGCACCATAAAGATGTGGTAAAAAAGATGAAATCACCTTACCGGATAGCATAAAATTGCATAGCTTAGTTATGTCACCCAATAGGGCCCTGCCAGCGTCACCAGCTGAGGCATTCACAAGATCTTTAAGATGTTGTGGTGTGATACCATCAATGCCACCAGCAGAGCCGCTTGAGAATGACATAATGGAAGCATAGATGTCTTCATCTTTAAGCTGTAAAAAAGTATTCTGAGAAGGTGGATTTGGTAAAGGATGTTTTTCGTGTAAGGATTCTAGCGTTTTATTGTTAGCGTTTTATTGCGAGGGTATCACTAGAAAAAAGAATGCGAGCTGCGTTCTTAAGATCTCCATCCATTGCTTTATTTTCAACATTTTTTTTTAAATCAAAATTTAAAGGCCGTGATACGTATTTGGGAAGTGAAATTTATCTAAAAGGGTTTAAATTTAAAGGGTATCTAAACTATTTTGTTTTAATTTGGTCGATAAGGAGCCATTTTATGCTTTATCAACATGAAAAAATTATATGAAAATGTGAAAAGATTTTGTCATGCCGAATTACTATTTAAAAGACATTTTTGAATTACACTTGTTTAATTATAATTGTCACAAAGTTAAAATTATACCATGGTTACCATTGAAAGTAATAATGTATCAATAAAAGCGGTAAAGCGAATAATTTTTCTTAATATAATTAAAAAAAGGCTTCTCGGTGCCTCTCAGCTGCTCTGCTGTATAAATATTTGGGTTGACAAATAAACTTTAGTATTTTCGAGACATAAATCTTGCGCAGTTAGCAATAGCGGTCTGTGTTTTATTTGTGTATTGTATAATTTATTCCAATAGCGTTGTTACGCCATTCAATAAAATATGCGTCGACTAATTTTATCACAAACAAAGTAATAAAACTTACTTACATACTAAAAGTATCAATACTACTTGATTAATGCTGCCTCTACGCCGTGATGGTGATTTCCAGCATTTCGTGAACTCTTCGGAAAGCCTTCAGTTTCTTTAAACTGACCGCCAATTTGTGAGGAGTATAAAACATTTTTTCTTGTAAAATATTTAATTTTTGGGGAGAGCATTCAATGCAGGGACTGCAGTCAGGAAGAATGACTTGCACTAGCCGCCCCCGCCTTACCGGCCCGCAAGATGCCTCTTCACGCCTCGTTTGAAGGAACCCAGGTCATAAGAGGAGGGGAACACGTGTACTGGTAAAGAAATCCATGTTTTGGAGGTGCGACAAAGAAAAGAGTTGCTAAATTTCTTCGTGCGCGACGGAATTGATGTCACAGTTATATTTACATTACGAGATGTGTAACTAGCAAGCACATTTCTCTCATTTATTACCCAAACCACTATAATATAATAACGCTATAGTCTAAATAATGCTAAATCAAGCCTAGATATACTATTAATAAATAGTTTTAGACTTGGAATGATGATATTTCGGAGGCATAAGGTCTCAAGATAATTCCTATTACACGCATAATTAAATTCATAAACTCAGCGCACGTTCATTAGTATCAGATATTAACTGCTATTATTACGATCTATTACATTATATTCACAAGTATCCTATCGAACTTAGTCTGTTTCATTTGTATGTATTATCTTCTGTTTTTTATATGAAGTGTTTCCGGCACCATCAATACTTTGATATATTACAACAATCGAATATCAAACCAGGCTAATTAAGTCTGAGGTCAACAAGAACAGTATTCCGATCGCAGCGAATGTCCAAAGGGCCAATATTATATCCTTCGGAGCGAGAATTGAATTGAGAGCATTCGCTTCGATGACAAATTTGCTATCGCTGCAGACAGACGTCAGAATGTATCAAATCTGGGAAAGCATTCAATTTCAATTCAGTATATTTACAATATATATTATTAATTTAAAAGTAATACAATTAAAATAATATTATTATTATTTTTTGCACACCAGAAGATGTACATTTTTCAATATTAATAACTAGAACATGACATCCTCGCTTGTCACGTTAATAGTATTAAATTTAAAGCGGTTGAAACTGCGAAGCACTGCTTCTGATTGCTGATTTTTACAGTTAAGTATTTTTTAAATTTTATTATTATATTTAATTTTATTATTAAAAAGAAAATCAGTTATTAATATTTAAAAAAAACATATATCATTTACAGACCAAATTATCATAAAGCTCTAGCTTTAGGGAGGAGTCTGACAAAATGTGACACGACACAAAATACAACGTGACGTATCAGTCGATTGTCGTGCTGTACGGCACGACTATCGACTGGTGGTAGAGCATTGTGCAAGCTCGTCTGGATAGGTAACACCCACTCATCAGATATACTATCGCAAAACAACAGTACGTGGTACTTATTGTTGTGTTCCGATTTGAAGGGTGAGTGAGCCAGTGTTATTACAGGTACAAGGAACATCTTAGGTTGGTGGTACATTGGCGATGGTTAACACATCTTCCAATACCAATGTCTATGGACGTTTATGACTTACCACCAGTAATGGTTATGGGCTACCTGGTGGCAAGTGGGCACAAACCTCGTCCGCACAAAAAAATAGCACAATAGTTGTTATCGCTTTGTTTTCTAGCTTGGCACATAAACACAACCGGCTGCTACCGCGTTAAATTAAAATTTCAAGTATTCTATGCCTTACAGAACTTTAGTATGCACTACGAAGGTAAATTACGAAGCGCGTCACTGCACATGGAGGGCAAGTAACCGACATCTAAGGGAGGGAGAGCCATGCACTCATAACCTTGACACGCTTGACGTATGTTGCAACTTTATGTAGTAAGAAATGGAACTTCACGAAACATAATACTTACGGAGAACGATCCGTTAAGGACAAGGAAGATGAATTTAAAAATTGGTAAATATAAAACATTTTTAAAGCAAATTTTTATTTGGCAACAATTGCGAGAAATTTTGTTTAATTTATTCGATTTTCTTATCACCGTGCTGGTTGCAAAGGGATATCCGTTCTCAGCTCAATGAACATGTGACTTGTAATGTAGTCGCAAGGCTCGACCCACGCCTGAAGTTACATAATTCATCGTGCGTGCATAGCGGTAACCAAGAATATTGAGAAACCTACCTTTGTACGGTTGAAATTCTGACACGTGTGTATCGGCCGACCCGCATTGGAGCACCGAGTGAAAGCTTCTTAATTAATTGGAAAGCAGATTTTTGCCGGGGTTTCAGTCGTGGGTTATTAATGGATTTTGGGTTTGGCATATTTCTGTTTAGTATAAGGTACGTTCGTTAAGATCGAAGCCAGAATTTAACGCGATTATTCATCGTTGCCGGCAAGACTTCATTAGGGTACCGACATTATGTTGAATATAACGTTCGCGAACAAAGTGGTTTGCCGGTACTTAAGCACCTCGTCGCACTTGTTCGGCAATAACATTATTCATAAATATTTCATTTACAGTTAATGTAACATACTAACAGACATAATTAGTTCAAAATTGTACTAAGTAATTAATAAGTCATCAAAATTATGTTTAATATTTTAATCAAATAAATAGTGCTTCATTATTCGTGTCGTGTCCGTTCCTAAATAAATTATCCGATTAAGTTGAAACATTATTGTCTCAAACAGTCGTTGTTGACACTTGTTTTGAGCTTCCTACTATGGTCATAAACAAAAGGTAGCGCGCGGGTTGTATCGGGTAATTGATTACAAAAGAGACTTCGCGAGGCAATCCAGCTGTTAGCTAGTTACTATTAAAACAGAAAGTATATAATGGAAGAACGAGAGAATTTTAGAGATAATTTAATATCGCTTCCATATATCTTGAGTGCACAGATGTGTTCAATGGATTCTCAATTATACGGAAACCAGAGATAATATAATATTGCTATCGTTAACGAAGACTTATGGTATTATTTTCACCATGCACTATATAATATAGATATATTACATCCTGAGATATAAAGACATATCGCTCACTGATGATACATAATAAATTTTATGAAGGGTAAATAGTAAAATCAATTTCCTTTTTATTTTCATCAGACAAACTATCACCTTCTCGACCGATGCAACTTTATAACTTGACGGTACCAAATAAACTAAAATGTATGTATTTCGTAGTGTAAGCACTTAGCGCGTGCACACAAATGCATTGCATTGTTATCCCGTTGTAAAAATCAGGTTTTAATAAATATTCTTAATAAAAGTCTCGTAAAACTTATCCTGTCAATATTTTACCTAGACGTTAATATAAATCTTGAAAATAAAGCGATCGCGTCCGAGCTATTTCAAATAAAAATATTTTAATAAACAAGGATTGTTGAAAATAAATCCCACTTCTTTTTGTCACCGATTCTTATCAGGTCTAAGGTATTTTTCTTCGAACCTTTGATACATTACCTCAATAGACTCGAATATCTCCGAGAGATAGATATTTTTATAAGAAAATAAAGATATTATTTTGCCCTCGTGAATGCGTCAGTGCTATGATTGTCACCGAAATGAACGTTCGTATTCAAAATTATTGATACAAAAGACAATTTTTTTTGTTATTATTTACTTTGTAAATTAACTTTCGTTACGTAGCGAGAAGATAACAGAATTATTTCGTTTATTTATGAATACGTATGTTTTTAAAATTACCACAGTTGTTAAATGTTAGTTCAGATTTTTCCAAGGCTGTCAGCGTAGGAACCGCCCACGCCACTCGACTCATTAATTATTCTAATGCCATAATGCATCACTTTATGGCGTATTAATGGTATGCCTGTGGAATTGCCTTCCGGCATTCAATTCAACCGTCGTGATTCGATTTGGGTGATGTGTGGGTTTCTGCAGGAGTTGATATATTGTACATATTAAATCATATCTTAGATAAAAGGAAATGAGACTCTCCTTGAATTTATAGATATTTATTAGTAGTAAGAAGTTTCAATATAATAGTAGATATAACATCACATGAAATCGGGTAGTGTTTTACAAGGTGATCGAGGTAAATGCCACAAAGTACATTAAAACTGAAACAAGTACCCATAAGCCGTGTTTAATTGTCTAGAAAATATAGCCGTCGTGCAGAAACGTAGCCTCGAAAAACGCTTTGGATCACCGCCAGCCACTTAGACTTGCAAATACTATGATATTTCTATTTTAGTCAAGCCATTGGATTTTTTTTTATTTTAGCAATTTGTCGCAGTAATAAAACGACATATTTTTGTTTGATTTCCTAGAGATAAATATCTCTTTTACAATCAAAATATTCTATCATCTAAATCCAAATATGTATATTCAAGGAAACTCTAATTAGTTGATTGTATACAGTGACCATCAACTTGAACAAATATATATTTTTATAAATAAAATATTTATAAATATATTTTACTCACTTATAGGCAATCGTGAACTGAATTTTTTAGGGTTATACAACTTTCGGCTTCGGCCTAAAATGGAACTAAGCTCGGACACTTACACAAATACTGATATGACATTACAATAATCTAAATTTTAAGCTACTGATAAAATTAAGTATACAACTTATAAAAAATATTTAATTTGATACAATCACTGTTTCATTTGATTAATAATAGATTACTTATTATTATAATGATATGAAAATAAATAGTGGAGAAACATTCTGTTCATTAGTCTTTTTGGAAGTGAATTCTCGTCGAAAATTCTTGTTGTCAGCGAGCGCCGGCTGCATTCAGCAATGCGGCGAGCATAATGGGATTTCAACCGGCTGCAGTACAAGAAGAATTTTCATTGGCTATGATTTATATACACTAAAGCCTGGTATTATACAAAAAACACAAAAAACGATTACTGCTTGCGGTTAGTAGAATTGTGTGACCTTTATACTTTTTCGAGACGAACACACTAGACTTTCATAGACTTTGAAAATGGTCTGAATACAATACTTTTGATTCACTGCGCTAAAGACAGCTGAAGTTAGGTTATGTAATATTATAAAGTTTGATATACGTAAGCGTGCAAACTCAGCATTGTTAATAGGATAAAATAAAAATTAACAGCGATTAAAGTATTTTTCTGTTGTACCTTACATTTACAAAATAATACAATGTCCCACGGCTTGTCAAAGGATTTCTCTTAGTAAGGACGTTCAGAGACAATTTAACCACGCTAATCCAACGCAAATTCATCGATATATTATATGCGATAGCATTTCAAATGACGCAAGCAGGTTGCCTCAAGATGTATTCCTTATCCGCCGACCGCGAAATGAATTATAAATACAAATTAAATATAGGGTTTTCCAATAGGGACGCTTAAACTTTGACAGCTGATTGCGGCCATGTTGTTTGAGTGACAGCTGTCAAATGCAGTGTGTTATATTCATTCCGTCCTCCCAAACCACCACGGCAGGTTACAGTGTCAAGCAGCACGTGCAAATCATAAAATTGTTTTATGAAAATGGGTCTTCAGTTCGAGCAACGTTCCGCGCACTTCGCCCGTTTTACGGTCGCGATGATCGTCCTGCCGAGTCGACTATCTGTCGATTGGTGGACAAATTCGAGTCAACCGGGTCAGTTAACAATCAGCCGGTTCCCGTGCGTCAACGTAACGCGAGATCTGCCGAGAATATCGCCGCTGTGCGCGACAGTGTCCTCGAAAACCCGCGGCAGTCAATTCCGCGTCGCGCACAGGAACTCGGCCTTTCGCAGACGACAACTTGGCGAATTTTGCGTTGTGACTTGAGCCTGCACCCGTACAAGATCCAGCTGACCCAAGAGCTCAAGGTTTTTTTTTTTTTTTTTTTATTCTTGTATTTTTAAGGGGCCTTTATAGGCGACCTATATGTCGGCCCCATCGTTACACGCTACATTAAATCAAAAATAGACAAATATGCTTGACTAATTCAGTTTGAGAGAATCATTAACAAATTCATATATTTTAATAGCCGAAATACTCGAAGGTTTACTAAGAAAAGAATTAAAAGCACCAATATTCATAAAATTTAAATTTAGTTCAAGCTCAAGGTTAATGACCATAGACAGCGCCGTGTGTTCGCTGACTGGGCATTAGAGCAGTTGGAAGTTGACGCCGATTTTGGCAAAAAAAATCATCGTCAGCGACGAGGCGCATTTTTGGATGAATGGCTATGTCAACAAGCAAAATTGCCGTATTTGGGACGAGACCAATCCACACGAGGTTCACCAAGTGGCAATGCACCCGCAGAAAGTGACTGTTTGGTGCGGATTTTGGGCCGGAGGCGTGATTGGTCCGTATTTTTTCGAAAACGATAATGGTGTGGCCGTCACCGTCAATGGTGAGCGATACCGGTCGATGATAACCAACTTCTTTTGGCCTGAAATCGAGAATATGGATCTGGACAACATGTGGTTTCAACAGGACGGCGCTACGTGCCACACAGCACACGCTACGATGGAAGTTTTCAAAGATCAAGCGCCCTTAATGGAAAACCCTATATAAGCAAACTATGTGGCGCTTGTATGGAGCCTGCGATCTTCTGTTGAGATCCATGATTCTGCTATTGAATCAACTTCGCGGTTTTGTTTAAGTTAATTAATTACAAGTTAGTATAAAAGAGTAGTCGTGTAACGGACAGATGAAAGGAGGCGACTTATATATTTATAAGGGATAAAATGAAATCTGTGTGTTGAACTGGCCTTTTGTTAAAAGTTCACGTAACTTTGATTTAGCTTGTAACGTAATCAGATTTATTTAAAGAAACAGCATTAATGTTACGAACTGGTTAAACAATACAAAATGTTCATATGAAATTGAAAAAGTTTTGTTTCATATTAATGATATCCTTGCCTTTCATATCGCTGTAAGTGAGGCAGCATGGAGGACAGTGTCTAATGCTTTCATCGCGTGTGATGTTTATTATTCAGACCATATGCCACTTATAATCGAATGCTGCTCAAATAATGTTAACCTAAGATCTGATAAAATTTTGAAAACGCAGAACAAGGTCATTTGGGGATTGCGAAGTGACAATGAAGTTCAAAAATATCAACCTTGTACATAACGCCCTCAAAGATATGCGTCTTCCAAGTGAACTTGTTCTGTGTACCAATATAGAATATTGTAATGACTTAGCGCATAAGAAAATAATAGACAACATGTACAGTGATATTGTTACTATCTTGTCCAGTGCTGCTATGAATAGCTATGAAAATCGTAGTGTCACAGAGAGGAAGGAAAATGATTGGTTGGAATAAGCATGTACGAGACGCACACAGGGAAGCGAGGCTTAATTTTCAAACCTGGCTCCTATATAACAAGCCGAACGCCAGCAGTAAATTCGAGGCTATGAATGCTAGCCGTAGGATCTTTAAGTCCTAGCTGAAGTGGTGTCAAAATAATCAAGAACAAATTCAAATGGATAGTATTGCTACGCATCGTGCTTCGAAAAATTTTACGAAGTTTTGGAATTCGAAAAACAAGCTAAACATTAAGCCTAGTTTTCCTCTGTGTGTCGATGGCTGTTCAGATACCTCTTCCATAGCCAATTTGTTTATGGAGCAATTTCAAACGAGCTCTCCATTAGGTCCATCACAGTGTTCTCCTGACACTAAGAACGACAACTGTAAATCTGGTGATTTTATTATATTCACATCGAACCAAATCGCCTCATTTATCAAAAATATGAATAGAGGTAAGTCACCAGGATACGACGGTCTTAGTGTCGAGCACTTGAAGCATGCAGGTGTACATCTGCCGCGAGTATTCTCCATGTTCTTCTCGGTATGTTTGATCCATGCACATTTGCCCTCAGATCTTATGAAAACAATTGTCGTTCCAATAATAAATAATAAAACAGGTGATGCATCTGATAAAAATAACTACCGCTCTATATCTCTGGCCACAGTCATAGCAAAAGTACTGGACAGCCTAATTAATAATAATCTGGATAAGTACCTTAATATAAATGATACTCAATTCGGTTTTAGACCAGGACTGTCAACTGAGGCTGCTATAATGTGCCTAAAACATACGGTACGATATTATAAGGATAGGCAGACACCAGTTTATGCCTGCTTTCTCGACCTTTCTAAAGCCTTTGATTTAGTCTGTTATGATAAGCTATGGGGAAAGTTGGAGAGAACTGGTGTACCTGGCAATATAATTAATGTATTTCGATACTGGTATGCCAATCAGCCTAATTTACTGCGTTGGGGACAGGCATACTCAAAGGAATATAGCCTTGAATGTGGTGTTATGCAGGGTGGATTGTCATCTCCAAAGTTGTTCAACTTATATATAAATGACCTTATTGTTGAACTAGGCAACAAATACATCGGTTGTTATAAAGATGGCACCGCCGTGAATAACATCAGTTACGCGGATGATATGGTGTTACTAACGCCATCTGTTAGTGCCCTTAGAAAACTGTTAACTGTATGTGAAAGGTATGCGCTTGAACACGGCTTAATATACAATGTGAAAAAGAGCCAATACATGATTTTTGAGGTTCCTGGTAAATGTACTGACAACACACCCCCAATTAACCTGAAGGGGAACAATCTAAGCTGTGTAACAAAATTTAAATATCTAGGTCATTACATCACAGACGACCTCAAAGATCACGTGGACATAGAACGCGAGCGAAGAGCGTTGGCGATCAGGTGTAATGTGTTGGCTAAAAGGTTTGCGCGCTGTAGTCAGTACTCATGCAGTCTTTGGACATCCTACACTCAAAAATCGCTCAACGCTCTTCGCGTTCAATATAATAATGGGATACTGTTGGGTCTGCCTCAGAAATGTTTGCACAAGCACGTACAGATGATTTAGTAACAGATGGCAAGGCGGGGGCGGCTAGTGCAAGTCATTCTTCCTGACTGCACTAGCCGTCGTCGCGTTTGGACTTTACTACCACTTACCATCAGGTGGAGTAGAGTCACTTGCCCGACCGGGAACTATATAAAAAAAAAAATTAAAAAGAATGATGAGGCGTATGATCCAGACGTCTGTGTAATACTCTGGCTTATGTGCCTCATACATGACCAATTGTATTTTATCTTTTCGTATATTTTTATTGTCCTTTTTTATGTCAATAATTAGCTAATTATTAATTCTTATATATTTTAATTGTTATTTTTGTGATTGATTCTAATTCTAATTATTATTATTAATGTATGTAATATTATTGATGTGTGACTTTGAATGTATCAAATGTGTATCAAAAGGAATTCGATGCCTGAGAAATAAAATAAATAAAAAAATATATATTAATTTTCAAACTCTATACTAAATATTAAAGATCATTAAGTTCTTAATAACTTATTTAATAAATAAATTAAACGCTACATTTAATTTATTAAAAGTACGTTGAACTCAGTCGTGCTACGCAGACGTTCTTTTTATCTAAGTAACGAAACCCTTGCTTATTTTTTCATTACTTTGAATTTCGCACATTCGAAATTTTATTTATTTCCAATTTGCACCTTAATTTGTTGTGAATCGTTAAAAAATGTATAACGAGTTCATTCGAATTACGCGTTTTATGTATTTACACACGCTCATTTCAATTGAAACTTTATTTATTTATTATTTTTGTTTAAATGCTTTGGAGCATTTAATATGTTGAAAAAAATTATAATAATTACATAATTAAAATATGAAAGGATATTAATTATCTTTATAAAAACAATCTTAAGTCTCCTTTCTTTGCTACTAATGCTTAGCTACTAAATTAAAATTGTAAATTAGTAACATTATCCAAAATTCTAACAAAAACGCCTTTTAATTTGGAACGTACATTAAATCGGTGATTTCAGACGCACTACTTATCCAACAGTTATTTTCCCGTTTACTCACGGACAATGCGCTACCAACACTGGGAACTAAGATGTTATGCACCTTGTGCCTGTAGTTACACCGGCTATACATTTTTTCTTTAATTTCATTTCTATAGTGGTAGTGCCACGCTGCATACCTTCAGGTTGTAGCTGAATGGGCCGGCACGCCCGGGGAAGTACCACTCTCTCCCTTAAAATCGGCGTAAAGTGGTAGCCATGCTACCGCGTTTCGTTCGGTATGTGAGAGTCCCGGAGGCCCAATTCCCCCCCTCCCAACAAAATGAGTGCACAGAATATAAGAAAACTACCCCAGGAGGGTACCATCTGCGACCGCGGTGGACAATCCCTCTCTGGACATCCATGCTCAGGACATACACCACCTGAGCAGGGATGCCCAGGCTGCCCTTCGAATTCTGGGGGGGGCAATTTTGCGCTCAAAAATAGACGAGGCAAACGGAGCAGGCATCTTAAGGCAACCCCTTCCACCTTCGCTGTGGACTTCTGCAACATTAGGGGACTGAATTCCAACGCCGTCCACTACCATCTCGAGACAGCGAAGCCGGCCTTGCTCTTTCTAACCGAGACCCAGATATCATCTCCGGCGGACACCTCATTCCTCTTCTACCCGGGGTACAAGTTGGAACATTCCTTTGTACCACGGGTTGGGGTGTGTGTTTACGTCAGAGTGAGTATCTGCTCTCGTCGCCTCGCCTATCTTGAAGGGAGGGACCTATCCATTCTCTGGCTGCGCGTAGACTGCGATGATCATCCGCGAATCTATGCGTGCCTCTATAGGTCCCATAGCGGTAATGCTGAAACTGACCGGCTCGTTGAGCACATCCAACGGGCTACAGATTCCGTGCTGCAGCAGATCCCATCCGCAGAGATCGTGATTCTTGGCGATTTCAACGCCCACCACGCCGAATGGCTAGGATCACATACCACTGATCATGCGGGGAGATCTGTGGTCGATTTTGCCTTGGCGTATGATCCGACACAATTGATTACCTCGCCAACGCAAATCCCAGATGTGGAGGATCATACACCTTCCCTGTTAGATCTTCTGCTGACCTCTCATCCGGACGGGTACCATGTTTCCGTAGAGCCTCCTCTTGGCTCGTCGGACCACTGTCTTGTCCGGAGTACAGTGCCGATTACACGCACCTCACGGCCTCGGTTCGTGGGTTGTCGCCGTGTGTGGCACTACAGGTTAGCGGACTGGGATGGGATGCGGTCCTTCTTTGCATCCTACCCATAGGGGCGGATTTGTTTCTCGCCGGATGATCCAGATGTCGTTGCTGACTCGGTCGCCGATGTGGTGTTTCAGGGTATGGAACTCTTCATTCCGTACTCTGCAATACCCATCGGCGGCAGATCCCGGCCCTGGTTGGGTCGCTTCTGCAAAACGGCGTCATGCCGAAAGGTAGAATGCTATCAAGCCTGGGCTGAAGCATCGGCATCTCGTGATGTAAATACCAGCGCACTTAAAAAGGAATACAACTCTGCCTCCAGATCTTTCAAAAGCGTTATTGCCAAGGCGAAATCGGAGCACATTGGCAGGATTGGCGAGAGATTGGTGCGTCTTCCTTCGGGAACACGTGCATTTTGGTCTCTCGCTAAGGCTGTCTTAGGGAATTTCTGTCAGCCCTCCCTTCCATCTCTGCACAGGAGCGATGACTCGTTGGCCCATACTGCGAAGGAGAAAGCCGACCTTTTGGGATCTCTCTTCGCGTCCAACTCGACTCTTGATGATCAAGGAAAGACACCATCGACAATCTTGCGGTGTGATACCATGTTGCCGGAAATTTAATTCCGGCAGAGTGCAGTTCGTAAAGCACTTCTTTCCTTGGACATCCATAAGTCGAGTGGGCCCGATGGCATTCCTCGGATCGTGCTGCGTACTTGTGCTCCCGAGTTGGCACCGGTCTTAACGCGTCTTTTCCGCCACTCTTACACATTAGGCGTAGTCCCGAATTCTTGGAAGACTGCTTTGGTGCATCCGATCCCTAAAAAGGGCAATCGCTCTGATCCAACAAATTATAGGCCTATTGCTATCACCTCCTTGTTCTCCAAGATAATAGAGTCCATTATTAACCACCAGCTCCTGCGGTACCTAGAGGAGCACCAGCTGATTAGTGACCGCCAGTACGGCTTCCGTCGGGGTCGCTCAGCTGGTGATCTTCTAGTTTACCTTACTCACAGATGGGCTACAGCGGTTGAGTCCAAGGGGGAGGCATTAGCAGTCAGTCTGGACATAGCGAAAGCCTTCGATCGGGTATGGCATAAAACGCTTCTCACGAAGCTTCCTTCCTACGGGCTTCCCGAGAAATTATGCAAGTGGATCATCAGCTTTTTGGCAGATCGGAGCATCAAGGTCGTTGTCGACGGTGCATGCTCTGACTTAAAATTCGTCAATTCTGATGTTCCACAAGGCTGCGTTCTTTCACGTACTCTCTTTCTTCTGCATTTCAATGATATGTTACAAATCAGTAACATTCACTGCTATGCGGATGACAGCACTGTAGACGTCCTTTACACCCGCCGTGCTAATATTTCTCGGGAACACGTCAACGAGTGTCGGAATAAACTTGTGTCTGAAGTCGAGACCTTGTTAGCCAAAGTCTCGGACTGGGGCTGACTAAACTTGGTCCAATTCAACCCCAATAAGACTCAAGTTTGCGCGTTAACCGCTAAAAACTCTCCTTTTGTCATATCGAGAATACTCCCCTCCATCCCACAGCCAGTATCGGGATACTTGGCGTTGAGATTTCGAACGTTGTTCAGTTCCGCGGTCAATTGGAAGTTAAAGCCAAACTGGCTTCCAAAAAGCTTGGAGTGCTCAACAAGGCGAGACAGTACTTCACGTCGGCCCATCGCCTAAAACTTTACAAGGCGCAAATTCGGCCCCACATGAAGTACTGCTCTCACCTCTGGGCGGAAGCTCCCCAGTACCAGCTTTGTCCTTTTGACCGCATACAACGTAGAGCTGTTTGGTTTAGTCCCGGCTGCTGAATTTCACCACCGGACATCACGCCAGAACTCAAAATTCCATCCTCACCACCTCGATGTCTGGAAATCCACAACAGCGCGTTTCCTAAGGCATTTTCTGCCTCGCACAATCACTCTGTGGAACCAGCTTTCGCCGGCGACTTTTCCGAACCGATATGACATAAAAACCTTCAAGAAGAGAGCGTACTCTTTCCTCAAAGGCCGGCAACGCACCTGCAAGTCCTCAGATGTTGCAGATGTCCATGGGCGGTGGTAGTCACTTTATATCAGGTGGGCCTCATGCTCGTTTGCCCCCTCTTACATAAAAAAAAAATGAATATAACATTAATTTACGCCCAATTATTATCTAATTATAATAATTGGGTTGTAATTATTATTTTATAGCGAGTAAAATATTACAATTATTAACTGGAGTTACCTCTTGCTATGGTATTTCTTAAAATTCCATCGATTTCGGTTTTGTTATCTTTCATTTGCGTTATGTTGTAGACAAGCAAGTTCTAAAATATATTTGTATTATTGATATTTATTTTTAAAATTAATATAAAGTCTCAAAGCTTGTCTTTTCGTGTACGGGGAGCTAAGCGTTGTAGAAACTGCTGATTCGATTCAGAGGGGAAAATATGCTATAAATGAATTCGTATTTGTTAATAAAATTTGTAATATTTATGTGTTAACTAAATATTACTCAATTATTTCCTTTACACACTAGATCAATTATTATCAATAAAATAAAATAATTGCACGTGACAAAGACACTCAATAAAATCAGATATATTTCTAGGAACCTAGATTCGAGCGTAACTTAATAGCCAATTAGAGCACATACAAATCTATTGAACCTTACGATGTACTAATGATAAGACAGCGGCCTATCGAAGGGGTCTCGAGAATAATACCGCAGACGTAATGGGTCTCGATATACGCACGCAATAATACGCACCGTACGGAGGTGAAATAACGCGTCAGTTGTTTGCTTCATTTCCTTTGGTATTTCTATGTTATTTTTCTTTGGTATTTATATAACTTGACATTTTATTATGCATTGTATTTTAAAAGACTTTGGCTTTTTTTGCTCTTTTAATCTAGTCTATTATTGGAAACTTCATTGGTTTATGTATGTGTTATTTTCATTAATTTATTGTGCTATTATACTGTGTGTTTCCTGCATATAAACAAGTAAATAAATAAATGTTTTTATGGATCCTGAGTCGTGCCAGAAAAAAATGATTAAGTTATTTTGTCATTGAGAAGTTCACAGTGTGCATTTCTGTGACTTGCGACTACGTAAAGCTTTTTTCTGGAAAAAGGGAGCGCACCTATCTTTGCCCGCGCACTAACTGTGGACTTTAAAATATACTGCGTATTAGGCTAGTATTTAAGATACGTGTAACCTGACTACAAAAACTAAGTAATTATTTTGCAGGATAATGTATAGATTACATATTTTGCCAGTAAGGTTAACAAATTATCAAATAATAAAAAAATAAAGAGCGTTTATCATAAACGCTGTTTATTTTTAACTCATGTTAAAGATTACTTACCCCCAAGGGGCCCATTTGGCCGCCCGACTACTTGAAATTAAAAAAGAAACGATTATTCCCACAGAATAGATCTTCAGGTCTAAGATATATATTTTTTGGAATATTAATCAAAAATCCTACTAATGGCACTTTACTGTACTTTCTAAAATCAATTTAAAACCACATTTACCACTTTTTGACGAAGGTATTGAACCTGTTCTAAACGATAAAATTAAATTCTTTTTAGACATAGTCGACAGATTTCGCTTCTTAAATTCTCATATTGCTAATACTACTTTGAAAGTTGTTTTTCTGTTCCAAAATTAACGTACATTTTACGCGCGAGCCCAGTCTGAAAATTTCCTGGCCTTACAAATAAAATCGATGCCATCCTTAAAGATTCTTTAGAGAAAATTCTAAATTTATCTTGATGAGTATTCCTGGGCCCAAGCTACACTTCCGATTCGGCATGGTGGCCTCGGTTTGAGAAAAATTTCAATAGTTGCCCTTCCAGCCTTTATCACTTCTGTACATAGCATTTCAGGCCTTTGTTCACGTGTTTTAAAATCAAATACACTGAAAATTACAAATTTTACAGAGGCAAAAGTGGTAAACTGGAAAGTAAAGTGGCTTAATGACGATAACCATAAGGAAGTTACCAAACAAAAACTTTGGGATTCGCCAAATTCGCTTCTAGTTCATGTTACACAACAAAGTTTGAATCAAAATTTAAGAAGTTCCAAAAACCGTGCACGGCTTCTAGCTTTATCAACTAAAGAGTCAGGTCACTGGTTACATGCGGTACCCTCTAAAAATCTTGGGACGCTTTTAGACAATGAATGTTTTTGCATAACAATAGGTCTCCGATTGGGAACACATTTGTGCATTGAGCACAAGTGGCCGTATGGAAAAGAGGTTGACTCTTTCGGCTTACGCGGTCTTTCTTGGCCAAGGAGTTCAGGGAGGCTTTTCCACCACGGTTCTCTTAATGATACAATAAAAAGGGCTCTTGCCACCATTGACGTTGCTGCTCTTATTGAGCCTAATGGAATTAGTCGAGATGATGGCAAGAGACCTGATGGACTAACATTGGTTCCCTGGGGACGAGGACGGGCCCTAGTGTGGGCCGCAACATGTGATGATACACTGGCCCCGTCTCATATCAGAGAAACAATGTTAAAAGTCGTTGCTGCCGCGAAAAAAACAAACAACAAAACAAACGTAACAAATATTCGTCTCTTATTCTATATACTAGTGACAAGAGGGCTGGTTCATTTTTCGCCCAGACTATCGGAATATCGCTTCAAAGGGGAAATGCTGCTAGCATTCTTGCCACCATTCCACGCGGTCACGATTTGTACTCCAAGCAGTCTAAAGTATTTTATACATGACGTAATTTATGGAGATAAACTTCTCCGACCCTTACTCTCAAACAGTTCTTTAGAATATTTCCTCTTAGCTCCCTGTGCACTTGAAGTCTGGAAAACTATTAGTTGCCGGTTTATTTATACCTATTAAAATTATTTAAGCTTCCTTCATATACATATATCGTTATTTACACTTGCTTACAGTTAACTTGGCTGAGATGCCCAAGATTATGTGCTCGATCAAAGAGAACCAGAACTACATTTTCATGTTAAATGTTATACAGCTAGAGTCAAAACTTCGCAATAATATCAACTGACATATTTTTTTATTATAGCTTCTCAATATTTGTTGGTACAACTTCTTCTTAGTATGTTTCCTTTATTTGTCGAAACAAAATTCCACTCGTGTAAAAAATCTTTTTCAGAAATATTTTATTGAGCAACTCAAACGAAATTCGATTTTGTGTTCGCGTTACCTTGTCAATTTGCTTAAGTCACACTCCGTACATTTAGTACTTATGTTATGCGGTTTTTTTTTTTTGTATTTCGATAGAATAGTTATTTTCAGTTAGCTAAACAGATTATTTCAAACCACCTTACAACAAAGAGTCAACTGATATAAAGAATTACAATATTACATATGTGTATTATGTCCAAAATATTTCATTAATATGTATTTTGAAATATCGAAATTGTTTAGTTTATAATTTCACAATCAGTGTAATACAGCTATTAATATTGAATAAAGATTTTTAAATTTCAAGCCGAGATGACCCAGTGGTAAGAACGAGTGAATCCTAACCAATGATCGTGGGTTCAAACCCGGGCAAGCACCACTGAATCATGTGCTTAATTTGTGATTACAATTCATCTCGTGCTTAACGGTGAAGTAAAACATCGTGAGGAAACCTGCATGTGTCTAATTTCACTAAAATTCTGCTACATGTGTGTTCCACCAACCCGCATTGGAGCAGCGTGGTGCAATAAGCTCCAAACCTTCTCCTCAAAAAATGAGAAGAGGCCTTAGCCCAGCAGTGGGACATTCACAGGCTATTACTGTACTGTTAAAGATTTTTAATTTGATTCGGTTTGTGTTTAGGTGACACCGCCTGAATACTTGGGTCTTTTCGCTTTAAAACGTTATACGTACACAATAATATTTCTACAATCATTTCAATTATTTTTCCTTCAAAAATAAAACTAAAACCTTGTTTACAAAGTACGAAAACATAAGATTAAAATATACGATTTGGTTTCTCCTTATAATGTCTCGACCCTCGGTAGCGCCGGGCCTATAGATCGTACATTGCATTAACGATAATCCAGATTTGGCTTACATAAACAAATACTATCACGGATTTTTATGCACGTCTCAGGATACCGCCACCTGATAGACATTTCGGTGAAATTGTACCCAAGACGCCAGCGCTATTGCCTTTGATAGAGAGGTTCAATGTTTAGTAAAATTAGCTTCGTTTTTAAGTCACCCATTCTATATAGATGGTCAAGTTTATTACGAAACACGTGGATGAAATATTATATAAGTAATTACCCAACATCTTCTAAGCCATTGAGCGTGAGTGAAATCCTAGAGCCTGAAACACTGGAATCTGAAATCAGGGAAGCTCTTAGAAAAATTAAAACAAATAAGTCAGCCGGAAGAGACAATATATTCGCTGAAGAACTGAAAAACTTAGGAGACACAGGTATGATGATCTTAAAGGACCTGTGTAATCAGATCTGGAGCTCGGGAAAATGGCACAAAGACTGGACGGAGTCTCTTTTGATACCACTGCACATAAAAGGCTCGACAAAGATATGCGAAAACTACCGAACCGTGGCTCTTATATCACATGGTAGTAATAATAATAATAATAATAAATCATTTATTTCGACCAACAAGGATCATATATACATTACATATATTATATTAAATTAAATTAAATTAAGCATAGTAGAGGTAGTAAGATCATGCTCCACATAATTAATAGACGCTTACAACCTTACCTACAGCGGCAAATACCTAAAGCGCAGGCTGGCTTTGTCAAAGGCCGCTGTACTCGAGAGCAAATTGTTAACATTAAACAACTCATAGAGAAGAGCAGGGAATTTAATGTTCCGTTAATTATATGTTTTGTTGACTACTCCAAGGCGTTTGACTGCATGAGGTGGGATTGTTTATGGAGAATCCTCCTAGAAATGGGTGTTCCTGAGCATTTAATAGCACTGATCGCAGCCCTATATAAGAATGGGAAGTCAATGGTAAGAGTGAATGACGCGGTATCCACTCCTTTTAAACCACAAAAAGGAGTACGACAGGTATGTATCATATCCCCTCTTCTTTTTAACATCTACGGCGAGTATATCATGAGGACAGCGCTTGGAGAGTGGGATGGAGGCATTTCCGTTGGAGGCAACAAAATGAGTAACCTCCGATACGCCGATGATACTACGCTACTGGCTTCCTCAGAACAGGAAATGGCTCAACTGCTTAAAAGAGTCGAGTGCGCAAGTGAGATGGTCGGTCTTTCCATTAATAAGATGAAGACTAAAGTCATGGTAGTAGATCGAGCTGGAACTTTTGCACGAACCGGAGAACTCGCGGACCTGGAGTTTGTAAATGAGTTTATGTACCTGGGATCACTTATAAGCAATCAGGGAGGCTGTGACAAAGAAATTCGGAGACGTACGGAGATGGCTAAAGCAGCTATGAGGAAGTTAACCAGAAACTGGCAAAACAGAAAAGTGTCGAATACCACCAAGACCAGATTAGTGCGAGCTTTGGTATTCTCAATATTTCTATACGGTGCCGAATCATGGTCAATCCGTGCAGCTGACCGAACGAAGATCGAGGCTTTCGAAATGTGGTGTTATAGAAGAATGCTACGTATACCGTGGACAGCAAAAAGAACCAATAAATATATTCTCGACCAACTGAAGATTACTAACAGACTATCCACTATATGCTACCAACGAGTCCTAAGTTATTTTGGTCATATTGCCCGGAGACAACCAGACAATTTGGATAAACTGGTTGTAGTAGGGAAGGTCGAAGGCAAAAGATCACGCGGTCGATTACCTACCCGCTGGTCCGACCAGATTGAAAATATAACGGGACTCAATATTCCGACTGCCCTGAGACAAGCCGAGGACAGAGTGGTACGGAGGAATCTAGTCAACACCTCGTTGAAAGCGTTTCAGGACAAGCACGACCTTCAGTAATGAAGCACACGAAGAAGGAGATACCCAACATAAACGCTGCGGTAACGGGTTGGGTTGGGTTTATTTGTGGCACTGTGAGACTTACACCAAAATACATATCTTTTATTATTTTCTTTCTCAGGAAAGAGCAATTCTCGCAGTGTAATTTTTATTCGTCTAACGCTACCAATCTCTACTCGCTGAGGTAACCATTTACCAAGTAGTGTATTTAAAAGTGTCTACCATCGACGGGTATCAAGTTATTTATATATATGTAGATAAACCTATACGTAACACTTTCACGCAACATGCAGCTCAATAAAGCATTATAAAAACAAGAAAGATAAAATATACAATGCGTTCACACACGCGTGCGGAATCACACTTATTTATAGACAGAAAAAACAGGCTGTCTGGTCGTAGATTAGTTCCAAGTCAGTGACTCATGTAGAGATATATCTTTATTCTATTATATTTTTTACTGCATCGCTGGTTGGTGCCTAGCCTACAAGGTTGAGGGTTGAAACCGTGGGTCGGATTAACAACAAGTTAGCTGTGCCCACTCGTGCTCCGCTAGATCCGTATCTTTAAAAACCACGTGAAGTCGTTGGACTGCGTAAATAACGGTAACCGTAAGATTATGAGAAATAGGGAATAGATACATTGTGTTTGAGCATACACTCGTGCACTTTTATACTTGAGAATGGCCATCGTATCCAACCTGGTTCTCTATTTATGTTTCTATGTATTTACAAAATAAATGCAATGCCATTATTTACAGATCAATTAATACAATAGCAGTGACGTTACAAAGTGAAGGTTGTTTGCTCAGATTTATGCGTAAACTTACATAACATATGTATATGTTTATATTTCAATCTACAATTTCTAATCTCGATCAGTGTAACACTGACAAACCTTTAACCTTGCAGTGGGAAATTACGTATTCGGAATGCACTCTCAAACTAAATCAAACTCTATTTCATCAACTTTTCAATTGAAACACAGCAACGCACGTTGAATACTATCGTAATGACGGGAGGATGGGAGGAAGGAAGAAATTTGGGATATTAAATTACTTCCTTTCCGTTTAAAAAGCTTTAGTTGATGACCTTTAGAATTAAAAGATTGCCTCCATGCCATTTCAAATAAAAATGCCATTTTATTAAAATTATAATAAAACATTATTGTTTTAAATATTTGAGATAAAAAAATTTGGTAATTTATCTATCTTTTCTTAAGTACATACAGAAAACTTAAGTGATCAAATTAGTTACATCGAAAGTTATAACAATGGAATCGATGTTAAGCATTTCGAACAAGATTTCAAAGTGTCTAGATTTAACACTATAGGTTCCAAGTTCTGTTTTAGTTCTCGGATAACTAAGTAGTAGTAAGTTGTGTAAGAGATAGTTCCGCGTTGAGCGATTCTTCGATATTTGAATTTATAACACAACTTCCTGCCGGACAAATAATAAATTAATTGTGTTTAATGACATTAGCGGAAAAATAAATACAGACTTTTTTGCCGGCACTTCTCTGTCGAATTTAAAGTAACTTTTTTATCAATCGGATCGCCTGATGGTAAGTGGTGACCTTTTCCTGGTGACCAATTCGAAAATTTGAAGCTCTTGTTTAACCAATTTACTCGGTGGGAGGGCTTTATGCAAGCTCGTCTGGGTAGGTATCACCCACTCATCAGATATTCTACTGCAAAATGGCAGTACTTTTCATTGTTGTGTTTCGGTTTGAAGGGTGAGTGAGCCAGTGTAATTACAGGCACAAGGGACATAACATCTTAGTTCCCGAGGTTGGTGCTTTGGTTCCCGCATTGGCGATGTAAGAGATGGTTAACATTTCTTACAATGCTACTTGGTGGTAGGGCTTTGTGCAAGCCCGTCTAGGTAGGAACCATTTGTACATCTCGTATTCTATCGCCAATGTTTATTAGCAATGGTATTTACTAGTATCAGATAGCCCATTCGGCAATCCACTTATTATTTTAAAAAACAGTACTTGGGGTCCATCCAGTCGAGAGCCACAACGTTCCCTACTAACAAGCTAGGATTATTCAATCGGTCCATAAGTTAGTTATTATATTATTTAAAAGACAAGCATATAAATATTTGCCAACCGATCTCTTTGCTCGTACTATTTTTATGCGTAAATACTCAAAGCATATTTATACTAGCTACTGTTATGAATTGTAAAGCTTTGAAAAACTATTTATCTGTTTATTATTATATAACGTTTTAAATCAGTAATATGATATTTATTTTAATAAGTATAAAAACCTTGCGATAGCTATACTAAGCTACACACCGCTATATTCCCCTTCGTTTATTCTTAAACAGGTTCCTGTGCGTTATGTAAATGGTACACGAGTATTGTGTACATATTTTGAAGACCTTCAAAACTCTCATAGAAAGTTTTTGTGTGTTTCGCATATCTTGAGAACAATGGCTACGTATTTAAAATTCACTTTTATAGTGAAGAAAGGTTATCGTTATAAAAGAAAAATGATATCTCATACAAAATGAAACAAGAGCCAGCTTCGATTATACGAACAATATTTTCGGTTATCATAAACAGAGACTTCTGAGTTTAATTGTATCTGTTTATAAACTTCGTTACTTCGCGTTAGGGTTGTCACCGACCAAGTTTCGGAAACAGGATACGAAGGCACACAATGACTCCTTTGATTGAAAATAAGACGCAGAGTGTAATACAAGCGGCTCGTTGCCAGCGACTTCGTTTGTAATATCAGCGAGTATTTTATTTGTAAATAAGTAAATATCATAATTTTTATTTATTTATCAAATTTATTGCACTCAAATACATAATAAAACACGAGACCTTAGCAGATTAAAATCGAAACAAATACTTTCGTATCGCAATAAAGGACTATATTGCGACTCAGACTGAAACTATAAGAATTAAAAAAATGTATGTTTAGACAATAACAAAATAACAAAACCTAGAATGTGTGTTAAATAACAAATACATAAATAAACGCATATAATGAAATTGATAACTAATATTTTTACTATGACAAATAAAAGTATCTATAAAGTAATATAGCTTGTCTCAGAAATATATTCGGTTATGTACTGAGTAAGTTGAAACATGCGACTCCTTGGCCTCGTTGTCACAGATCTGTGTAGGCAACATAATTGTGAAACTTTTCTGGAGTAACAATGAACTTCTAAGAGAAAAGTTACTCTATTAAGATGATAATAAGTGTGTACCTCATTGATAAAATAGGGTTGTGCAATTGAACATGTGTGTAATAAGCAATTGAAAAATAATTATAGCAATCATTATTATTAATACACAAAATGAGAGGATAGACATTAAATGTTTTCCATAAAAATGTATAGATCATAATTGTGAAAAAGTCCTCCTGTCCTTGAAAAGCCTTCACCGACCCGCTCTGGAACAGAGTGGTGGAATAACCTACAAATCTTCTCCTCAAAGCAGAGGATACCTTTGAGCAGCGGTGGGACATTTATCGGCTGCTTTTGACTATATTACTTATAACACTAAAAATATACGGATTCGCTATATAATATACGGAGCCCACCCTTGGAAGTTCCGGAAAGAGTATAAAATTAGCTTACTATAGGGTTTTCCATTAAGGGCGCTTGATCTTTGAAATGCAAAAAAAAATACATGTAGGAGAGATATTTGCGAAATTTTTTTTTTATTTGGAAGGTCTATCGACCCCATTATGTATGGAATATGACATCATTCAAATGACCGCCACGGCTTCGGTTGGTGGCGCGCACACGAAAGGTCCAATTTTCGATGACTCTGCCGCACAAATCGGGCTGTATTTGATCGATGGCGTGGCGTATGTTGACTTTGAGGGCATCGGTGGTTTGCGGCTTGTTGGCATAGACCTGCGACTTAAGAAAACCCCACAAGAAAAAGTCCAGCGGGGTCAAATCGCACGATCTCGGTGGCCAGTTCACGTCGCCTCCGCGCGAGATGACCATGTCCAGAAATCGCTCGTGCAGAACTTCCATCGTAGCGTGTGCTGTGTGGCACGTAGCGCCGTCCTGTTGAAACCACATGTTGTCCAGATCCATATTCTCTATTTCAGGCCAAAAGAAGTTGGTTATCATCGACCGGTATCGCTCACCATTGACGGTGACGGCCACACCATTATCGTTTTCGAAAAAATACGGACCAATCACGCCTCCGGCCCGAAATCCGCACCAAACAGTCACTTTCTGCGGGTGCATTGCCACTTGGTGAACCTCGTGTGGATTGGTCTCGTCCCAAATACGGCAATTTTGCTTGTTGACATAGCCATTCATCCAAAAATGCGCCTCGTCGCTGAAGATGATTTTTTTGCCAAAATCGGCGTCAACTTCCAACTACTCTAATGCCCAGTCAGCGAACACACGGCGCTGTCTATGGTCATTAACCTTGAGCTCTTGGGTCAGCTGGGTCTTGTACGGGTGCAGGCTCAAGTCACAACGCAAAATTCGCCAAGTTGTCGTCTGCGAAAGGCCGAGTTCCTGTGCGCGACGCGGAATTGACTGCCGCGGGTTTTCGAGGACACTGTCGCGCACAGCGGCGATATTCTCGGCAGATCTCGCGTTACGTTGACGCACGGGAACCGGCTGATTGTTAACTGACCCGGTTGACTCGAATTTGTCCACCAATCGACGGATAGTCGACTCGGCAGGACGATCATCGCGACCGTAAAACGGGCGAAGTGCGCGGAACGTTGCTCGAACTGAAGACCCATTTTCATAAAACAATTTTATGATTGCACGTGCTGCTCGACACTGTAACCTGCCATGGTGGTTTGGGAGGACGGAATGAATATAACACACTGCATTTGACAGCTGTCACTCAAACAACATGGCCGCAATCAGCTGTCAAAGTTCAAGCGTCCCTATTGGAAAACCCCTTAATTTTAGTGTTTCTACTGCTGATAATTGGATTGGAAAATCTATTTATTCCTAAGGACTTCAGCTTATATAGTACATAAACATAATTTTACCTTACATTTATCTATATTTATCTATATAAGTATGTATTTACAAAAGAAAAATAGTATATATAGTATATCAGTTGTCTGGTTTCCATAGTACAAGCTCTGCTTAGTTTGGGATCAGATAACCGTGTGTGAATAATGTCCCAGGATATTATTATTGTTATTATTTATTTATAAACGCGGTTATGTTATGCAGTAGTAAGCAGAACAAATAACTAGTTCAAATTAACTTCATTGTAATTCGTTAAAACTATTTTTTATCAAAACAATCATTGCAGTTAATCATAGCAAGTTATACTCAAAATGTACGAGTCTTGTCAAACTTCGCCGGAGAAGCGAAATAACCAAGTTGAAACTGTTTTAAAACAAATTGAACGTACGTTTTATTGTGCGGTATTTTCACGACGAACATTGCATTCTTACTATTTAAATTAATTTAGAAAATCCTAGCATATTTGATAAACGACATGGAATAATGTAGGCTTCGTAATTTACAATTAATATTTCGGTTATAAATAAACTGTATCATGAGAAACTCTCTGCATAGTCATAGATATACCACAATAACAAGTTCCCAAACTTTTTGTATGCAATATATGTAATATACATTATACATATATGTAATAATTTAATATATGGCGATCCGCACTTAAGCCAAAGACCTCGTGATCTGTGTTAAACTAAATCAATTAGACAGCCATTATTGCAAATAAAAAAAACTTAAAAATGGTCTCTGATTACACGTACCTTAAGCTATTCAGCAAAGATCAAACGTCCTCCTTCTACAAATATAGCACACTGAACGATCCATACTGTACAGGCGTTACATACCCAACGTTTCCGTGTTGGTAACTTATTTCGCTGCAGATTCAGCGAAAATACTTCACCGTTATCAAACTGTCACATACTTTCAAACTTGGAGTTGAAGTTGTCAGGACATGGAACGTCCAATAAAATAATCGGAAGATGGCACAAGTTGGATCTGTTTTTCGAACGATTTACTTATTTTAAGAAATAAATCGCTTCACCTTCACCAAACGTATAGTTGCTTACGACTAAATGACCGGCAGCGTCGTGCAAGCAAGTCATAAGTGTGCACATATCTTTACTTTGTTAATGTTAGCGCAGATGTGTCTCTATCTTAATGTAATTGCGAATACTGTTTACATTACGTATTTATTTGGTATTTCTTATGTATTTGCGTTGGATTCGTTGAAAACAATTTCGTTAATACTATTAAGCGATCAAACATTGTTAGTGAGGACAAACAATACGAGCAAAGGGAGAGAACACTTCTGAATCTGGCCGGCGATGCGTACCCTCATCGCTGGCCCGTCCATGTAGGTAAATTTGAGTGCACAGATTTGGTGGACGAGCTTACTTTCAACGACAAAAGTTTTGGTTTAGTATTTAGGGAAAATAAAATCGTAACCGAATACGATCAAACCAAACTATCATAGAGTTTTTAAGTTACAATCAAAGGTTATACAACTTAGAATTCACTTAAGCACCAAGAAAAATGATGCTATCACTCCAACCGCTTGCACGGTGACAGAAATGTATTCCTACTGTCGCTGTAAGCAAAATATAGAAATCTTTGAATTATTTGATTAGGCTTATTATATATTAAATACAAATTACTTATCAATGCGTTACTGACACCACGTGGACATAGTTCAGAAACAAGCTTAGAACTAATTTTTGTGTAGGCAAGCGCCCGACTTATCGTTAGTGCTAATTAAATGTCTCCTCCCAACCCAATCAAATGGGAGATTTTAAAATAGAATCTGAGTAGGTGGAGCAGTAATGAGACTAGTGCCGACAAATAAGAACTAATACTTATACGTACGTAATAAACCTACAAATGAAATAAAAGCTAATTAATATACCAAAACCATCCAATATACTTTAATTTATAAGAAAAATATAATCGTTGCCAGTTATTAGTTAGTGATTTTTATCCAATGTTTAAATAAATTTTACTAGCGATTTGGATTATTTTATTCACATCACAGGTCCATTACATCAACATACCTTAAATCTACTATATTTTTTTTAGTATGAGCCCCGAGATAATCTAGATTTTAATAAGAATTGGGAATAAATAACGCATATTTTAGAAGAGAAAGTTCCGTGATTGCGCTTACGAAGCTACTTGAGCTGTAGATTAAATTCAGTACGTGGTCATATTTGCGGAGGCGGAATATAAACCGGATATCCAAATTTTTTAGTAATTTATACTATCAACACTTGAAATGATGCCTGGAATTCCTGGATTACGACAGACTCAGTGGTGACTGTCTGGTCTTGAACACGCAGTCTTAAGTAAAATTCACCGTTTTCAAGCCAATGTGCCATCTCAATTACATGTGATATGTATAAAATAACGGGTATTTATTTTTTAATATTATGAAATTAAATACTTGATAAAAATCGTTTCAGAAGCTGTTGTTTAATGGCGACATGTGACGGAGCTTTCCTTTTTGCACTGTTGTAACCTTTGTAACCGTGGGCCAGTCATCATAGTCACATAAGTATATTTGATGTTGAATACTTTATTCATGTATAAATATAATATTTCAAGAAAAAAATTGATACGTCACTAAAATAATTCAATAAGTGTGAGTTGAATTTAGTGTAGTTGTCTTTATTATATATATTATAATAAGCAAAGCATGTAAAAGCCTTCGACCCTGGGCCTGGACTCTCACATATCATGTCAGATCGTCGTCCCATCGGATTATTGGACTGAGATAGAGAATTCGCACACTTGAGTAGTATTTATTAATATAATATATTGCGCAGTTAGCTAGTCGTCGTGAAGGAAACGTTTCAGTAGAACATCAATGATTATGACAGGAAAGTATAGATATTGGCATCTTAATATGATTACAGATTAAATAATCTTTTAAAGTATACAAATAGTGAGGTCTTATACAATATTAACAATTTTGACGAAAAATATTTTAATAAAGACAAACACGCTATTACATAATTTTAATCTTCATTCTGTTGAGTCCCGGGAATTAAATTATAATATAATGTACTTAATATAATTGACTCAGCGTATCTCGCATACACAAGGAATATGACTACATAATTTAGCTTCATTATTCAATTACATAAGCAAACAGCTCTATAATAACATTTGCTTGATTTATAAAAATATTGCATAAAACTACTGCGTTGAAAATCGGGGTGAATTTTGATAATTTTGGATCATGGCATGTTGATTGTATAATCTATTTCAAAAAAATATTTATTCCTTCTTGAAGCTCTTATAATTTTGAGTATTTATGATTAAATTTGTGACATTAATAATAGTTACATGAACCGGCATTAAAGTCAGAAGTTACTCTTTTTCTCGAATTAAAAACGTTGTCCATTACTTTTATATTATTTATAAATAGCCACGAGTACGATAACATTTTGCAGACAATCGTAACTTTAATTTTTTTTTAATCATATATATATGCAGTCTAGATGCATTCAGAGTCTATAATAAAACTGTATAAGCTACTGCACAAAAGAATTCCTGACAATGAAGTTGAAAATGGCGGCGAAAATGTTAGGCGAGCAAATGGCCCATCTGATGGTAAGTGGGTACCACCGACAGATACTGTCATTGAAAGAAATGTTGACCATCGCTTATTTAACATCAGTTGACCCGTTTGACCATCCGCCTGACTATAACATAAAAAAAGATTGCCACACATGACTTTTAATATAGGCGGTGCGAGACAACGGTCCGCGAGTTACAGCGTTAGTTTTGTTATTTGTACATTTATAGTTAGACAGGATTAAAATAAAACTTGCTGTACTAGTAAAAGATAGTATAAAATAACATCTTAATTAAAATTATTTAAGGTACTACTTAATATTTAATCTATTTATAATTATATTTAGTAGCGGACTTAATTATATTTAAACATGTTCAAGCGTCTTTCCCAATCTTTCTTTATAATTCCCAACGGTCGTGACGGAGCTCAAAACGATATGATTTGAGATGCCCCGAAGCGAAAGGCCTTAAGCGTGACTTCAAATGAATTCTATTTATTACATTTGCTGAAAAATACGTTGCCTTTATTTACGTTCAAACGAAATAGTACTTTTTCTCCGACAATTAGCTCATACATCTTGAAGTATTAATAAATGCTAATGTATAGTGTAATTAACTATTCAACATAAATTTCCCCATTTGGTCACCATGCAAACGAACCTAAGACAACATAATACAATAAGTAACACTTTCAGGGGCAGTACGCTAGACACAAAAGTATATAGAGGTCCCAACATAGTTATTGTTATGACGTTAAACGACAATAAATACAATAAGAGACCATCTGAATAATATAGAATACATATATTAGAGGAAAGTAACTAAATCTGGGCTAGTGCTTTAATATGGGCTGGTAACAATTCTCAGAAACAAATAATTGAAAGACGCAACAAACACCTAACTTGTGTAGCATTCACTCGTCCTAACATCGCAATCACTCAATTTTGTCATTTCGAGGTGCCCCTCGGTTAAGACCTTGTTGCGTCGCCGCTGCCACAAAATTTTGTAAGGTACGTAAGAATATGTTGTTCTCTTAATGAAAATAAGGGCTAAATAGTATAAGAATGTATTTAAATTGTAGTATATGAGTATAATTTTATATTTTTGGGTTGATTAATTGCTTCTGATATATTATTTTTAAAGTGCAAGGTCCAGTTTATTTCGATCAAAAATTTCAAATATGGGGTATGTCTGTAATCCTAAATATGTGCTAGCCCATATCGCCCCTTTCACCTTTGACTTCAATGCCGCCTTTGAATTTAATGACGGCAATTTAATTTCTACCGCAGCTTCAGTCTCAAGATTTGAAACTGAAAATGCTCTTCCGTTTGAACCTTCAACCTCAACCTCTAGATTTGAGACCCAAATAGAAGAAGCACCTACATATAGAACTGGACATAAACCTAGGTATAATAGCGAACTACCCAGAATTGATCGTAGCAGTCTAAAATTATATCTAGTATCTCCTTATACGTCCTAGTATATCCTTATAAGTCCTGTACCAAAAAAATCTGAAAGATAACCAATAGGGGTAGAAAAGCTGGCATAGCTAGTATTATAAGTTATAACACCTAGCTATGCCAGCTTTTCTATAGCTTTATCTTCATACAAAAATGACCGAAGGGAAAAAAATAAGAAGCAACTAGAAAAATAAGAGAAAACTAAAAACAAGAAAGGCAAAAACAAAAAGAATACCCTAGAAGTGAGCTTCCAAAGCTCACATAATGATTGTGGTGCCCAGAATTTGACACATGGATGGATGTGATTTTTGCAAGTAAAATAATTAATTACTTAAGATTACCAAAGTTCTTTGATCTCTCAGTAGATACGCATTTTATAATTGTTATTTTCTTAAAAGATATCTGGTCCATATTTAGTGCCTTTTTTTACAATTTTGTTTATTGTAATATTTTTATAATATAGTTTATTCATAAAAATATAAGACTGTTACTGTATTCAGTAAAAATATATGACTAATGTATATTACATTAATAAAAAGTTAATTGTTAAATAGTTTTTTATTATTCATCCAAAAACAAAATGGTAGCCCATATTTAGGTACTTGCAATAATATATTTAGGTAGTTAGTTTAATAAGATAGAATATAATGTGTAAGGAAGAAACAAGAACGTTTTAACAGAGGTTGAACATGAAACGTGATCAGTTGGTGAGTAGCAGTGACGTAACTAGGTGGACAAGGGTGCATAGAGAAAGAATCGGGCCCTCACCCCCTCTTTTTACGTAGATTAAACTTATATTGGCCTTCAAAATTAAAGAGGGTTAGGTTAGAGGGCCCCCTTGGCGGTGGGGCCCTGATGCATTGCACCACCTAGCCCTACGATAGCTACGCCACTGGAGAGTAGACGATTTAACTTATCTATTTATTGTTAAAATACATCAGTCACCAATCATTTTTGAACATAAGCGTGTAACTTCTATTATCCGATTACACGTTTAAATATATTCTATTGTAAAATTAAATTAAAGGATATTACAAAACCTATTTAAATGACGGTGCACATTGGGAATGAAAAGATCGCCTCAAATAAAAATATACGGGGAGATAAATATGCATATAAATTGAATATTAAAGAAAAGAGTTGACTCTATATTATGTTTTAATATATAAACGGTAATAGCTGCACTGACGTCACCATAATACGTAGAGATTTCAAATCTGGATAAAATTAATTGGATGTGTAGACCAATTGAGAAGGTACTTGTACCGCTAATCTACAAGTATGAACAACTCGCTTAACATATAAAATTATCATTATAAGTTTTATCACACCGAGGGATAAATTTTGTTTGTTTGTTTTAACCGCGATTCAAATCCGATTGATGTAAATATTTCGTGTAATGAGTTTATAGTTTCAGAGTTTTATACTTTCCGGAAGCTTTTCAAGCAAATGATTATATTTCCTTAGTCTTAAGCTTATGGAATTACTTAACTTACTTAATGGAATTTTATTACAGATAATGTGAAAATACATTAAATTAAAGTTATATATTTTATTAAATCATTAAAACTGACTTATATGTAACTGTAAATAGTTTGTCCAGTCTGTCACTTTTGAAGAAGAAGAAGAAGAAAAAACATTTATTGACATACACACATATAAAGAAAAAAAAAAAAAAAAATACAAAAATGGATATAAAAACAACATAAACAAAGAAAGATATAATAATATAAAACTTGTGTGCAGTCAAAAGGAGACAGCTCAGGCTATGAGGGATTTTTATCCCTCTGCTGATTTTCAGCTGTCTCCCTTGTAGCCACGCAATGACCGTATCAACTTAAACATAAACATTTGAGGGGTACGGGACGCGAGGCGCAGGTTGCGACCGATCACACCACCGCGTCGTCTCGGGAGTGTTTATGAAAATGTTCCCCGTGGGGCAGGGGGTGCGCGGCCGCAACGTGGATGTGGACGTAACGGAACACCGTCGACGTCAGTGTAATCGTCACCGCACGCCCGTGTAGATTGCGTCACGTTGCGTATAAACCTATTATGTTACTTATTCTGTGACGTGTTATGTCAGAGAATAAGACTTTTGCTGTCGATCTATTGTGTTTAAGCCTTGAAATATGACCAGCCCATATTCATTAAACCATGATTAATTTTTTTCAGCCAGATCTAAAATCACATCGATTTTCGGAGCAACGAACATGAATATACGACTAATGGCTACGAGCGTTTACTATGCAGATACGATATACACCGTGACACAGTAAAAGGTTACATTTAGTGGCGAGAAAATGCTCTAGAAAAGAGACATTAATGTTTGCGAGTTTTATTTCTTTAAAAAAAGAGGACAAAAGATTTCTCTTCTGTTTACATATATCGAGTATTGATGCTACTGAATTTTCTGGAGTGCAGGTAATGATGATGAATGAAAAAGTCGGGAGACTACGAAAATTCCAGTTTAAAACCCGGGCGGGCAAGCACTACTGAATTTTAATGTGCTTAATTTGTGTTTATAATTCACCTTATGTCGGCGATGAAGAAAACATCGTGAGGAAACATACATGTGTCGGATAAAGATGTCCACCAACCTGCATTATTCAAAAGGAGAGGAGGCCGTTAGCCTAGCAATAATAATAATATTCTGGGACATTATTCACACAAGGCCATCTGATCCCAAACTAAATAGAGCCCATACTATGGAAACCAGACAACTTATATACTACATATACTACTTTTTTTTTGTAAATACATACTTATATAAATAATTACATCTAGACTCAGGACAGTTTATGCACACAAATGTCTGTCCTGGGTGGAAATTGAGCCCACGATAGCGAACGGCAGGTATAGACCAACCGCGCCAATCGGGATATTTAAATAGATTATTTAAGAGGACGTACAATTTCTCAGTTTCTGATAAGTTCGTAGTAATAGAGGTAAAAATATAAATCACGCGACGTTAACCAACATTTCGATGGAGACGTTAAGACGTATACACTTAAATATTTAATCACTCGCTAAGAGGCTTTCGAGTTATCAGACTTCTTATTGGTGACATGTATAAATATTTTGAGGTATCAATGTGATGTTAAAGGTAATATTAGATTTATAATTACATAGGACTTCGATTCTTAAAAACATCATAATATTAAAGTTCAACGGCTTTTACTAAAATATAACTCTGTCGGTTATAGTTAATCAATGCTGTCGTTTGTTCTTTCGAATGTCAAATCGCTAAGACAAGAGAGGTATTAGCACTTACCTCAACATCAACAACAACTTTTATAAGTGAGACCGTAAAACAACTGATGTCTAGTTGTTTTACGGCGGACGGTATCTAAGGACTATTTTCGGGGCGAAGAAAAACATTGTACAGCTTACAAAATATGTATGATATAATTCTTTTTCATACATATTTCATCAGTAGGAGAGGAAGCTTTTTCCTAGGTTACCTAGGTACCACTAGGTAAAGAAATCACGTCACCAACAAAAAACATAAGCGAAATTAATAATGATAACCTCACACACTGTGTGTACATAGTGGTATAATAAATTCGTATTGATCTGTAAGATGAGTCGAAGAATTTAATGTTTATTTAATTTCAAGTCGAAGTGATTTACAAATCATATAGATTTACTAATCTACTCCATTATACTGTGCTAGTTTAGCAATAGATCCTAACAAGGAAATATCTCAATTATCGTGCCAGAGTGAAGTCGAACATGTCTCAATTTGATGTGTCGATAAGACTGATGAATTCCAAATTCACTTATTCATAGACCGTTCGTGAGGGGCGTCTGACTTCGAAACCTAGAAGAGATGAAACATAAGATATATATGTTGCAGAGCTATTGTCAAACGTTATAACGCCACCTGTGCCTAAACTACACAGAATTTTGTCAATCGTCTTTATTTCGTACTAGCTGCCCGTCCCGACTTCGTATGGGTTAAATAAAAATTTTATCGTGGTATTTTTTATTTATTTTCTAATTATTTATTTGCAAAGTTATAGGTAAATTTTTAATCAAACTAAGACATCACACAACGCGCTCTGCGTATTTTTTGACGCATTTATTTTAATATTTCGTAATATTTCTAATTGTAAGTTCGGCAATATTTATCTACATCATGTAGATAAATCAAACAAATCTAAATACGTTATTGATTTTCACAAAGTCAATAAAATCATTTAAGTTTGTAAAAATGAAAATAATAGCAAAATATTGTTAAAAATGATACCGGGGGCTTTTCTTAGAAATTCTCATTACGAAAAGTTCAACAATATATTATTTTTTTGCAACTTTAATAATTTATTCACGCACCTTTCAAGATGTACAAATATTTAGGCTTAGTTAACGAATATCATCGTAACTAATATATTTACATAATATAACATATGTCCAACAGAAATAATGTACATTTCAAATGCTTATAGAATTTTTGTAAAATAGTTGCCGTGGTTCCGGAGATTACTCTCTTCAAACACAAACTCACGAAAATGTTTCACTGGACACTGGTCAATTACAAATTAGAATGTTTCTAATATTACAGCCTTTTTTTACTAGAACTTAAATATGCAACGACAAAATGAAAGTCAAAAGCTTTATAGTAGCGCACGTGAAGTGTCAGCAAAAACACTTTCAATCGTTTATCCCAAATCCAACCTTAAACAGCCATCTTTCAACGTATTCAATAACTCCGCTAACCAAATAACGTGATAAATTGTGAATTTGAACCAAGAAAAACTCGTCGATTTTCGCTCGTACGATCGGTAACTTCGATTGGTTTCACGTGTTCCGCGTCAACTAGCACGGCCATTACGTAGCGAGAAAATCCAACATTTCATTTGTGAAATGGAAAGAAAAATTACTGAAATAGGGCACCTGATGTTTATGGAGCCGAAGCTAGTCGTTCATGATGAAATCGGAAGCGCTTCGTTTTTACTCATTAACTTAATGAACTTCTCTTGGAGACATTTCCTTGGATCTTCTGACGGTTCATTCTGTCCCAATAATTATCTACCAAGAAAATATCGTCGTTTTAACACACAATAGTAAAAACACTTTTTTAGTAGTAGTATTACCGATTTAAATGTTTTTTTTAAACCGGTTTCACTAACTGATCTGACCCATGATAGACGATAAAAGGCGATAGCTTACCCAATATCTTTTTTTGTAGCCCTGACAACTCGTTTGCATCATAATAATCAGTTCAGTAGTTAAGTGAAAGATTAACAAATAAACGAAAAAACAAACTAACTCGCCTTTGTAAATTATTTGGAGAAAACTAAGAGAACTTTGTCGTTGACGGCTATCTGGTGCTTATGGCGTATATCTTCACCAGATTCACAAGATGAATACTACAAGATTTTACGATAAATAAATAAATAAATTATGATAATGCAGAATGTTTATTTCGAGTCAATGTGTGTCAATTTATCATAACCACTTAACGAGCATTTTCATAATGTTTAAGATAAAAAATATACGATCACACATTTAATGAGGCTGATGGATGAGACTCTAAATCCATATAATATACTTAATACAAAAAAGCTTTCACAAGCAGCCATCAGCAAATATTTACTGAATACCGCCAACGCCGCGTGAAGACGCAAAAATTTTCGAGGAATTTTTATATTACCGACCTTTAGGTATTGGAAGTTTTTGTTCTTTATATAAAGAATGGGAATTAATTCCTAATTTCGCTTAAAATGTATATAAAGTAAATATATCAAATATATTATAGTTCAATGTTTATTTTATTAATATTAAATTTTAGTACATTTTATAATAACGTACATTTAATTTTTTTACGACATTGTTTTAGGAGACATAATATAAATAAGAATATTCTTCGGTATATGGTTTCTTATGAGTATATTAATTTGATCGAGTGGTTGAAAGATAATAATTTATTCTTCCTAAATCCTCTTAAAGACGCGTATTATAAACTAGATTACTAATTTATATTTATTTCATACATATTAACCTCGACCCGCATGAACGTGATGTAATAAGCTCCAAGTCTCCCACTGCCGGGCAAAGGCCACATATTGAGTAGCGGTGGGACATATAGCTATTATTTTAAATTTATACTTTTTATATTATGTTTAACTATCCAGTGATAGTGTGCATAATGATATTACAGACAATTTTATTAAGGTCTCGTCATTTACTTTCAAAGTAACAAATTCAATTAAAAATCAATACTCGATGTGATCTTGTTAAAACATTTGTACATTTTGTTTCCTATATATAGATGTAGTCTCAACATTATAACATTGTTCCAGAAATAACTCAAAGTCAACTTCTCTGTCGGGGAGTATCAACTCACAAAGTCTGCGGTCTTCGTCCTCATGCGCCCCGGCTTTCCTTCGTCAACAAGGAGGAACCCGATCCTCATGAACTTCGGCGCAAGTCAGCCACCAGCCGTCTCGGTAACTCGCCGAGATCCAGCATAGCGAGTGAGGACAGAGCTGATGGATTGGTACTTAGGTAAGTACGAAACTGATGTTTTTTGGTACAAATGTTTCACTTATATGTTGATAACTTCTGACTTTTCCTTTTTTTAATCTCCCGTTCTGACTGATACGCAACAATACTACTTGCTATTTGGCGATAGAACATGTGATGTGTGGGTGATATCTAACCAGACGGGCTACTGATTGATTAGCTTTATATAACTATGTATATATACATAATAGACAACTGATGACTGAATCTTTTGAATAATTTTATAAAATCCAATTAAATTAAAAGTCACCACTTGTTACGGCTTGAAATTCAGTTTACACCGGAAAGAACTGGCATGGTGAGTAGCTTCTCTTATCCACTAATATACTTACAGAGGCCAATGAAAATATTATATAATATCCAACAAAACCACAGAATACTGATTCCAAACTTTTATCGTCTATATAATCTTTTATGTAGTAATATGCTTTATTTATACATGTTATTATGTTAGATTGACGCAGATGCCAGATGTTCTTGTCTCACACTGAAAATTCATATCTGTGCCAGTAATACTTGGAGTGCAGTGTAAGCATCGCTTGCACTTGCGACAGAAGCGCATTCTTCGATATAATAATATGAAATTCAATAAATTCCACATGTAGATAACGTAACGTTCTGGCAAACAGAGACATAATACTATACTTATATATGTAGGATCTTACAAATATATCACTTTACAAATTTTAAATAAAGGTAAGGCTACCATCGCTTAATTAAACTAATTGTATTTATTTTGTACAATAAATATCCTGCATGACGAATATTAATTCCACAATATGTTCTGATTTTACTTCACTGTTGGCTGTTGAGAGTATCGAACCGTAAACATGAGGTTTGCTTATGAAAAACTTATTAGTAACAAGATCATAATATATCAAAATCTTACTATTTCTTCAATAAAGAAAAAGTAATATTTCACCCCAGACATGAGAACGATCAGCGACAATAACTCACCGGGATTACACCTATTTTCAAACAATTTAGCTTACAGCGTATTTAGTTATATTTTTATTTAAAACAACCTAGTCAAGGTGCGTCTTCCCAAAGTGCGTTGTCATCTACAAAGTCACCAGTTTACAAATAACATTTAACATAATAATTTTTCTAAACATTTTTAAACATTTTCTGAGATTTTGTTTTACTTTATTTAAAGCGGCTTCCAGACTATTGCATAAATCAGTGTAAGCTCTAGGTTTTCATTCGAAGTCATCGTGAACAACGTGTTCCTCTAAATGCATTATCATTCACTGCTTTACTTCAATTTAGTTCTCGCTAGCGTTAATGCTGTTTCCGCTTACAAAAATGGTGTATACATAAGAAGTAATTAGAAACTACTCTGCTGAGTTTGCATTTCCTCCATGTTCGAGAGCCGAAAATGCTTTATCGGTATCGGGTTCAATTACCAACTTATAGCGGAAAACAAGTTGCGAACTTGCCTAAAAATCATTTACATTCGCATTTAAGACGCATTTGTGGAAACCGCATAAAAAATAATCAAAATCATGACGAGAATTCCCAGCTGACCGACCGGTCCCCACGACCGACCGACTTTGACAAAGATCTCAAATTTAATCCAGACACTTCAGAGATTGAACAAATATTGAGTAGCGACTTTGTTTAAGCTTCAGTAAAGAATTATTGTACATAAAATCCATATTTCAGCGCTGTACCCATTTGACCTTTGAGGATTAACGTCTCAAGACGGGCCGGCTCTACAACTAAGTATATACATACATACATAGACATAAACCGTTCTCTTTACATGTAGAATAGAACAGTACAGTGCAGCATCAGTCGCTTGATTTGATTTAATTAAAAGAAGAAGAGACATAATTTTTTAAATACATATTGGAGAAATGAAATCTTTTTCGCGAATGTCTGTCTACTATTATGGGTTCCGTACATAGTATGAAAAACACGAAACCAATATATTATCTCCGAATCGACATAGAAGTATAGCAAATTTTAAATGAAATAAACGAATTCTGATTTGGTAGATTGATTTTGACAACAACGGCAATTAAAATAAAATATTTCATAAAGAATATTATGAGACATTTTATCAAAAGAAAGATCTCATTATGATAACTACAATAATACAATAATAATACATATACATAAATAATAAACGAGATATATCAAGGATAAGCAAATGTCAAGGATATCTAAGGATCTATCTTTATTTTAATCTATGTATCTAAGGATACATAGATTAAAATAAAATACAAATGATTACAGAAGTTCCGAACCGATGGTAACGCTTGGCAATGCAATGGGGCTTGCAAAAGTATATTTGAATAAAAATATTTTAATTTATATATTGTCCTCATTATTTGGCTATTATAAATCCAATCGATTTTTGTTCTTTGTAATCCTTTCTAAATAAAAGACCGACTAGTACGTCACGTCTCTTTTTTTGTTTGAAAACATATTCTTCTGATTTAAATGTATACAAAATTCAGTTATGCAATATATATTTTATGTAAGTACAAGAACAATGGACGTAACATCTCAGTTCCAAAGGCTGGTTAACGTTTCTTAATAATTATTTGTACTAATGTCTTAAATAGGTACCACATTGACCACTTACCATCAGGTCCCCCACATGACCGACCTACCTATTTTAAATTAAAACAAAAACCAACAAAAACTACTTTTTATTTTATTAATAAATTATATACAAATATCAGTAAACTTAAACGCGCAATGATCTTTATTAACATAACATAGCGTTGCACGTACATCACCTGTAGGTATTCAGCCTTACTTCCCGGAGACCGTCCACATTTTAATTGGGGCTTAAACGACCTGGCGAGCGAAACTAGAATATAATATAAACTATATGTCGCCGAGCTAGTTATAACGTTATTGAATTATCTAGACAGCAACTTGATATAAAATAAATCCTAATTGGAAACATTGTTATTATAATAATTGCATGTTTCCTTGTTTTCTTCAAGATAAGTTATAGTTTTCGCTATTACTGTACCTGTTGTTGGAAAAAATCTTTTACATTAATAAAACTTTATATAAGACATTATTTTATTATAGTCATATCTCTCTCATCATTATTTGTAACAAGTATGAACTAAGTACATGAAAAATATTAATTTAAAATACTTAAACTTTCAAACGTAAAATACTTTATCGTGGTTGCGTATGTAGAAGGAATAATTGGCGTGTGACTGAAAGAGAGTTCAAAGCAAATAATTATAGATTAAACGGGAGAAGAAAGCCAAAGAAAAATAGATTGAAATTGTGTGGCAGATAATATTAATCAAATATACGTAGCAGGCAATATTTTTAGATTATCAAACTTTTAATATAATATTTAAATTTATATATTTTTTGTCAAAATATAACTTAATATGATTGCACCACATTAAATGCATTTATTAAATTGTACCGTAATTTAGAAAAGTCAAGAGAGTATACAAAGGGTTCGTTATTTTAATGTTTTGCGACCCACACAAAGTTAAATTTTAAGCTGAAACATATGAAAAATGCAATTTTACACTAAAGAGTTAGTTATTTAAAAATGTCATAACCAGCTTGAAAGGGAAATTGTACAATAAAAAACCATGAATTACAAGAGAGCACTAACTAACCAGCTCATTACAATCAATCCCTAGCATTACGGATTAACGATGAAAGTCACCCAGCGAACCATAACAAAGGCGATGCAACACAAAATCATATTCGAGTGTATAGCGAATAATAGATGCCTACTGCATATGCTATATTTTTATTTACATTCGACGCTAATAAATCTTATACAATTTGAACCTACAGACTACAATACTTTTATTTATTTATTTATTTTTACTTGTAATCAACAGCGTTTTTTACAATGATTGTACAGTTGTTACTTTTGGCTAAATAGATAAGGCCACATAAGATTACAATTTTATACATAAGACACATTTTATTACACATAAGATTACAGTTTATAGAAAAAAAAAGAAAATAACATTCTTGCTTTTTATTAATGCGAGAAAATCGTATACGTGCGTGTACTCGCTGTGTGTGTGTGAGCATGTGCGTGTACGCGTGTGTGTGTGAGTGTGTGTATGTGTGGTTTTTCGCTTTATTTTTTACGATGATGTTGAATTATTTCTCTTTTTAATTGCATTTTAGATAAGTGTAAAAAGTCGAGACCAGAATAAAATTTGTTATAGGTTCGTGCCAGACGAAGTATGATGGAATTTCGGGCATAGTTAGAGTTTGACTTATGCACATGGAAAAGGTTAGGCTTACGGGATCTAAAAGAAGATGCGTTTAACGAAAAGGCCGATAACAGGTCAGGACAGTCAATTATACCTTTCAAAATTGCTTGAAGTAGTATCATATCGCTCTGGTTTCTTCTGTGCTCAAGTGTGTCTATTTTGTAGTGAGTACATGCCTCTTCATAGCTGCTATATCGTTTGTAATCCTTAAAAGCAAGATATCTAACAAAATGCTTTTGAATTGATTCGAGTCTCTGAGTATATATAATATAATAGGGTGTCCAAATATTGCAAGCATATTCAAGTATACTTCGAACGTACACAACATACAGGATTTTTATACAGTCAATATTATTGAAGGTACTTGTAATACGCTTAATAAAGCCTAGCTGCTTGTATGCCTTTTCTGTCACGGCCTCTACGTGATCATACATTGATAGTTTAGCATCAATTTTAATCCCCAGGTCTCTGACGTTGTCAACTCTAGAAATATTTACATTGTTAATTTTATAATCGAACATTATTACGTTTTTTTTACGAGTTACCGTTATGTAGTGACTTTTTTTAACATTAATAATTATTCTATTTTTAATGTAGTCTGTCAAGGAATTTAGGTCTTCTTGTAGCTTGAAACAGTCTTCAATGGAACGTATCTTAAGAAAAAAATTCTTGTCATCAGCGAACATCAGATGCTGCGCGTACTTAAAGCAGCTACCAATATCAAATAGATATGCATTGTATAGAAGGGGACCTAGGATGGAACCTTGAGGAACCCCTGACGGTATATTTATAAAATCACTTCTGGCACTTCCTGTTACTACGGCCTGCATTCGGTTCTTAATATACGATGTCAACCATCGAAGCAAGTTACCGTGTACACCCAAAATGCTTAGTTTGTGTAGCAGGATAACGTGACCCATACGGTCGAACGCTTTTTCAAAATCCGTGTAGATCACGTCAACTTGGCATCTGTCATCCATGCTTCGTATTACATAGTTAGTAAAAACTACTAGATTTGTTACGGTTGAACGATTTTTCATAAAGCCATGCTGCTCGTAGGGGATAGATAGAAATGATAGGGCTCAGGTGAGTGTAAACAGCTGATTCAAATAGCTTGCTCATCACATTTAGTATTGAAATGGGTCGGTAATTTTCAATTTGTGTTTTGGAGCCACTTTTGTGTATGGGTACTATAAGAGCTTGTTTCCAGATATCTGGAAAACTACAAAACTTGTTTATGGACAGGTTGAAAATTATAGATAGTGGCTTAGCTAAATTTTCTGCGCATCTGTTTCAGAAAATAGGTGGAATACCGTCGTTTCCCGCCCCTTTATTGAGCTTTAATGCTTTGAGCAATTTTAAAATGTCATCCTCATTTAAAACGATTTTGCAGATTGGTCCTCTGTGAGAATAAGATGGAAAACTTTTCAAGTCGTAGGAGTTTGCTGGTTTAACAAAGACACTTTTAAAGAATTCATTAAAGCCATTACAAGCAGCAGCTTCATCTGCATAAGTTGTCTTACCTAATGTTAGCTTAGTTGGATATCCATTTTTATTATTTCTTAAAGATTTAGTAAAAGAAAATAGAAGTTTAGGGTCCTTTAGGATATAAGTCTGCATGCGTTGATTGTAGGAGTCGTAGCGCTTTCTTTGAATCAATTTTTGCCTTGTTCTTAATATAGCAAACTCATCATAGTCACGAGGATTTTTGTATTGTTTCCATAGTTTATGTTTCATAAGTTTTTCTTTCACTATATGAATTAAAGATTTGGAATACCACACAGGAAAATTAGATTTATACTTCGCTGTTACTGGAACAAATTTCTGTATGGTCTCGTTTAAAATAGAATAAAAAATTTCAACAGTGACGTTAATTGAATCAGCTGACAGTACTTCGTGCCATTTAATCGTAGACAGATGTTCATTGATTCGGATGTAGTCTCCTTTGAAAAAGTTTGGTTTAATAATAGGTTTCGGGCGGTAATTACGAAATAGTAAATTAGAGAGATCAAATTGAAAACATGGATGATATATGTCCTCTGAGATAAGAGGACTGGAGGATTGACTCACACTGAAGTCAATGTTACTGAACAAAAGATCTAATATATTTTGCTTACCGTTTGTAATAGTATTTTGTTGCTTCAGACCTGATAGATTACATATATCTAGAAAATTTATGAAAGCATTGTGCAATTCGATTCCTCCACTTTTTTGAAAGGTTGGTTCGGAGCCTGACCATGTAACATTAGGTAAGTTGAAATCACCGGCTAGAATAATATAATCGTTAGGGTACTTCGATACGAGTTCCGCGAGACAAGAGGAGATTGATTGGAGACGAATAGGTAAAAGGCTATCTGGCGGTGCGTAAATTAATCCAATGTGGATACTACGATTGCCCTGTGCTTTAAAAGATTGAGGTGATATGGTTACCCACAATGATTCGACACCAGAGCAAATAGCGTCACGTTGATGTTGTATATGTAATTCCTTCGACGCGCATAAAAGAACTCCGCCGCCTCTTTTCTTTAGCGATGTCCCGGAGTTTCGATCGCATCTTAAGACGTCGTATCTATCATCGCAGATTTCACGGTCGTAAATATCCTCTGATAACCAAGATTCTGTAATCAAGATTAGATCATAGTTATGGTTTAGAATATTTAGTCGAAACTCTCCTGTTTTCGTACGCAAACCACGTACATTTTGGTAACATATTTCTATAGGATTATCGCCTTTTGTAGTGAAAGTAGTACCAAAATGGGTGCGACTTTTGATAATTTTGATAAGCGATATTTATTTGTATGCAGGTAGGGTTTTGAAGGTATTCATTGTTATTATAGAGAAGTTGGTTATTTGTTAGGCGCGATAGGCGTGTAATAAAAATACTTTGTGTAGTGTAAGGTGTAAGAGAATACTGTATGTGGGGTTTGGTATGTGGTGTACTAGGATAGAAGTGTAATGTGTATATAGTGTCATATAAGTGAATGTGATACATGTTATTTCTAGTATATGTTTGATTATGTTGTAAAAGGACAATCATAATGTTTAGATACTGCTGTATATAGTTCTCGACATTAATAAGAATTGTTATAGTGGAAATATAGCTGAAGATAATAGTAACGTTTAACATCATTTTGTTTTGGCTAAATCCTTTTCGGTACGTATATTTACTTTTTAATTTGTATATCGGATTTAATCTCCTATATTTTTTATAATCGTATATGTATTTCAGATAACGACTTTAGTTTTAAGTTTTATTAACTTGTAATTTAATAACTTGTTTATACGTAACAATCTACCACTTTAATTTGATATTACTCTTTGTCACGTTTACATGGCCGTCCGTCACTGTCGCATGGAGGCCTCTGAAAATCAGTGCTGGGTTAATATTATGCCAGCTTCAACTGAGAGGTTGTCCATTTTGGATGCCACACCACTTTACAGTTAATTTTTGTTAATTTTTATTTATTTTTTTTTTTTTTCTTTTCTTTGTGTTTCCATAATAATGCAATTCCCATTTTGCATCCAATTATATTTAAAAATTTTTTTTCTACGTCATAAATTAACTTAAACTCTGTGTTACTTTTGTCATTTCTTTTTTATCTTCTTATTTTTACTCATGTGGTGTGATCCAAATAAAGACTTTATCTATCTATCTATCTATCTATCTATATTTATAGCTGGTGATTCCTCGTTTTTCCTTAAAAAAATGTTGCAGTTTCTAACCCATACAAATTTAAAAGCTTTCTCGCTTGCGAAAGTTTTGCTTAATCTCAGTAGTTGCTTGTTCTCTGGAGTGAGGTGCTCGTTGACGAAGAACTTTTTCGCCATGCCATCGATGCCTATATCTTTTGTGCAGATGCCTTTTTTCCTTTTTAAACCAGAAAGTAGTTTATCTTTGTTCATCTCCGGCTACAGTCTTCTGTGGCTGAACTCGATGGGCGAATTCTATATCATCGTGCTTGAGTTCGACCCCAGCGTACTCAGCAATTTTTAATACAAGATCTACTGGCGATTCACTCGAGGTTTGAGGCACTCTTACGATCTCTAGATTATTAATTCTTGCTTGCTGCTGCTGCCTGCTTAGCTGAGTACGTAGATCAAAGACATATTCCTCAGACGTGGTGACACGCTTATGCAGCGAATGTAAGTCACTTTTTGAAGCATTAAGCGCAGGTTCGAAACTATTAATCACAACAAAATACTTTTGTTCAGAAAAACCGGACTTAACTGTTGGAAAAAGTCATAAAAATAGATTTTCTTAATTAACTTACTTAAGTATTTCTTACAAGTCATAATTTGAAGTTGTTAATTTTGCATGGTTAAGTTAACCGTAAGTTAACAGCTGTTAATTTCCGAACCTCGTATAATATTCGTAACATATATGTACGTATGTAATGATTAAAAAGTTGAAATAATATTTTGTAGGTGAGTGTCTTGAGCTCTGAATAAGCGAACTAATAGACGAATGAGGTATTTAATACAAGTTATATAAACATACACCAAAGTGGACCATAAAAGTATGATTAAATCTAGAGTCGAGGTCTATTACATAAAACACTCCAGGACCAGTAAACTTGTTTAATGGTGGCAATGAAGTACACCGTAAAATGTATACTTATTTGTTGAACAAACATCGTCCCAGTTTGATTGGAAATAGTCCTTCGGGAGCCAGCCCACAGGTTTAACTTATCCTCATAAAAATCCTAAACACGAATGCCAATGTTCTCACAACCTCGCATTGAACCTCCTCGCAACTAAATATTGGTTTCCTTTACATCCATTCGTTCATTATGTTGTTATTATACAGGATATAAATTCTTTTTATCTGTTTATTGACTGGTCTTTATAGACCTTCTTAATAAGAATCAATTGATTAGATATTCTAAGCGTCAATATACAAAACAAAGAACAATGACCGGGTTTATCCCTAATAGTGATTTCCACGCATATTTTGGTCAATAATTTGTTATTACTAGCGGACGGTGTTTAATGGATTTTGTTAACGAAACTCACATACTAAAGCAAAAGTCAGCGGAATTGTCTTCATATTTTCAGCAATTACTTACTAGACTATTTTTTTGTTGCAATCTTTTGTCCTTATCTCGTTGTTGTCCTCGTCGTGGTGCACACTTCATCCAAACTACTTGAAAAAGACAATTAAATAGGTAATTACTACGGTGAGAACGAGTCTAACACTTTTTCACGTCACTCGCTGACTCAAAACACTTTTTGCTCTTGCATTTAACAAACAACTGCCATTTTGTTAGAACCAGAAGGAGTATGAACGCGTACTGTGTAGTTTAGACATCGCGTGGTATACGTTACATCAACTAGCAAGCCCCGGCAATATCGTATCTTCTGTAATGCTTTGTTTGTGATTCAGAATATGCTTAGCTTCAAACAAGTCAAAAAGCATACTCAAAGATTATACAATCACCATTTATATATTTTTTATATTTATAATAATATCCTGGAGCATTATGCACACAAGGCCATCTGACCCCAAACTAAGCAGAGCCTGTACTATGGAAACCAGACAACTGATATGCTACATATACTACTTTTATTTTGTAAATACATACTCATATAGATAATTACATGATTTAAACATAAATGTGGCGCACTGTGGAACCTTAATTATTATTATAAAGTATCAGTTAGAGATATCGTATCTTAATAAAACGAAGCGTTATTTACAATAATGTTGCGCGGTGTAAAGTTATGTACCATACAAGCGACCCAAGGAACAAGATATGTTAGTTGTGAGCCGAGTGCACTTCGCGGACAAATAATTCGCGTTCAGAATAATAATGTATTCACAGTATTGTAAGGGCCGACGTGCAGCTTCAGAAATGTTTGCTGAAATATGCACTATTTTACTCTTGTCTTGAGAAAACAACACACTATATGTACATAATATAATGCTGATGCCAATATGATGATTACAGACCGCTAAAACTTTGTAATTATGTGTGTATATACGAGCCTAATAATGCTACCCTATTGTTTTATATTTGGTTCCATCACTAATAACTAAATTAAATAAAAAGCCTTATATTTCCCGCTCTTACATTATTTTAAGTTTATACAATATGTTTTATACAAATATATTTGTATTCTTTAATATTTTAATTTTTTCTTTGACTGCTGACTTATTAATATTTTTTTTTTTTTACATGACTGCCTCGTTGGTCTAGTAGCTAGATATTAGGCTGCAGACCCGGTGGTCCTGGGTTCAATTCCCAGGTCGGGCCAATAAATAGTTATTGGGTTTTTCTGTCAGAAAATTCTCAGTAGCAGCCCGGAGTCTGGAAGTTGGAAGTGTGTACACTCCCGTGCCTCGGAAAGCACGTTAAGCCGTTGGTCCTGCGCCTGAACTCTTTCCGGTCGTGTCGGATTGCCGTCCCATCGGATTCTGAGAGCTAAGGAAAAGAGAGTGCACCTGTGTTTGCGCACACACTTGTGCACTATAATATCTCCTGCGCAGTTGGCTAATCTCTCTTGAGATTGGCCGCCGTGGCCGAAATCGGTCTGGAGGACCTTATTATTTTTTACATTTAACTAGTTTATTTCTTTTAGATACTTTACTTATTAACTACCTTAACTTGACAATTTACTTTCACTAAGTATTATCTGCAGGAAAATTGGAGGATATTGGGTAAAGGCCTCTACCAATTATCTCTGTTCTGTGTGATTAGTTTCCATTTTGGGCCGGCTGTCTTTATAATATCATCTTCCCAACGTGTCTTCCTCTGATTATTTGACCTTGAGGACCTTTCCAAAATAATTACATTACATTTTATAAAACAAAGTACCCTCGTCTATATATCTGTCTAAAGGTGTTAACTCAAAAACTATTAAACACATTTTCATACGGTTTTCACCAATGGACGTAGTTATTTGTCAGGAAGGCTTAGACGGATAATTCAATAATGTTTCGTGTAAATTGTATGACGATGATTGTTAAAGGTGTTGGAAAAAACATGCCGACTGGAAGCTTTACTGGCGTGCGAAGTGAACCAATAGTTCATTTTTTTATTTATTTTTTATTATTTTAATGGAAACAAACAGTACATAATAAATTTTATAAATATCAAATATTGACAAATATTTACCAAAATAGTTTTCAATGATTAATAAGTAACACATAACAGGCGTAGATGCATTGGATTGTTTACAAGTTATATGTATGTATTACGATATAAACGTTTTATTTAGACTCTTATTCCACCCGTGCGAAGCCGGGGCGGGTAACTAGTTTGTGTCTTAAGTAAAATGCACAGTCTTGGTGGCTTAATGACTAGCTTATAAAGTTGCAGAACTCGAAGTCCTGCGTTGCACCACCGGGTCAGGCTATATAAAATTGAGTTCTACTCGAGATATCATACGTAAATCCGTTGGTCATAAGTTCAAACTTATTTTACCAACGGATTTACGTACGATTTTTTGCTTTTTTTTTTGTAAGAGAAGGCAAACGAGCAGGTGTCTCACCTGATGGAAAGTGACTACCACCGCCCATGGACATCTGCAACATCCGAGGACTTGCAGGTGCGTTGTCGGCCTTTGAGGAAAAAGTACGCTCTCCTCTTGAAGGAAGTTATATTTTTAAAAAATAAAAAACGTAATAAAATAAAAAATAAATAATAAAAGCCAAATTGATAAGGCAAAATGAGGGGATATGACAAAAGGAGACTTTTTTGCGGTTAACGCGCAAACTTGAGTCTTATTGGGGTTGAATTGGACCAAGTTCAGTCGGCTCCAGTCCGACACTTTGGTTAGCAAGGTCTCGACTTCATACACAAGATTGTTCCCACACTCGTCGACGTGTTCCCGAGAAATATTAGCACGGCCGGTGTAAAGGGCGTCTACAGTGCTGTCATCCGCATAGCAGTGAATGTTACTAATTTGTAACATATCATTGATATTAATAATAAATATTATAATCTCTTTCCAATTGATTTATGAGAGCAAGGGAATGATAAATACTTATGCATTTATAAATGAACTAAAAACATATTTAAAATCACTTTTAAAAAGAAAGATTCGATTTGGCGAAATTATCCAATGTCAGCTATTAATAACATTTCATATTGGATTCCCAAACAAGCATTCCCAAGGTGAAATATAATAAAAGCAATATCGTCGCCATGAGCTGTGAGGAGGTCCTTTGCAGTGAAACATGAATACGTTTAATACTTTTTTATTATATAAAGACTCGAAACGTGGGGAAAGTTATATAAAAGAGGCGATTTGTTTGCGTTATTAGTTCCGTTCCTAGTCAGCAAAAGACGGCATTTCTTTGGTTTACTCTTCACTTTCGTTGTGCCTTTTTCATTTTATATTTTTTGTATTTCTAAATAAGCTTTTGTGAATAGGAATTATTTTAATAGATCATTGTTTTATACAGAGAGGAATAATAATCGATAAGAGTGACTGCTAGGTATCTAGAGTCCTTTTTTACAATATTTCATTATTTTTGTTTAAGCCTTTGTTCTGTACGTAATAGTGTGATCCACTTTAAGGCTTATTATCATATTTGTTTGTTGACAACTCTCTGTCCAGTTTTGTTGAATATTTTTAATAAAAGTCAAAACTTGTCTATGGCTAGCAAAAGTAAGATCTTTAAAAGATGCATTTCAAAATAAGAGAATCTCCTGCCAATTCTAAAAATTTACTCGAAATCGATGAAATAAATCGAATTCCATACATTACATCAACCAGTTGATCGGTCAACGCTCCCGAGCGAATATCCGACGGCTATAAAGCGATTGATGGAATTGGTTATGATCGGTGTAAAATCATCGACGCCGCATACCGCACTACATCAAACTCTAGTCTCGGACCGCTTCACGAACACTCAGACGAACGAATTGTATTTGAGAACATTTACATGGGATACGCGTGAGTCGGATACAACTCGAAATTGAATGGGAAACGGGGAGAACGAATGGAAATATGGGTCGTTTTATTTTTATATCGCATTTATAACATGTTGGTGTTGCTTTGAGTACGTATCAATGCATGAACTTACATTGATTCAGTAGTTGTAAATAGAATTTCAATTTACGATTTAGATTTATCGTTACTGAGTGGTATATACATGTTTATTTGCATATTTAAATGGCGTGGCGAGATTTTAGTGTACATTTAGTACCTAATAAATACAATAACTGCAAATATGTGTATGATGGTAATATGGCTTACCGTAAGTTAATAGGTAATGAATTAATATTCGAGTAACGCTATATAATATGTATCTTCTTCAGGTTCTTAAATGTGCATTTTTTATGACCTAGGAAGGCGGACGACCGTATGGGCCACCTGATGGTAAGTGGTCACCAACGCTCATAGACATTTGCATAGTAAGAGATGTTACATCGCTTACATCGCCAATGCGCCACCAACCCTGGGAACTAACATGTTATGTCCCTTGTGCCTGATAATTAATAAGATATAAACATTCGCTCATACAGTATAGTGTACGGGTGTTCGGTACAGGGCATATAATAATAATGCATAAAGTAATGTACAACATGTTCTACATATTTTTTCATTTATTGGGACAAAGTTCTTTTACTACTGAAAGTAGAGTGACCTGGCAGAAATTGTTATGTAACAAAAAAGTGTCCTCCAAGCGACCTTTCCCCTCTTTCTCTCTTACTGATTCTTTCTATTCTAGCGGTTGTATGTGTATGTATGTGTAAGAGCAGGTAAAAATGCAGTGCAGTAAAAATGCATTTACGTGTTTTCCCCAAATGAAGTGGGGGGTAGGTGGGGCTCACTGGCGCTGAAGGTACCGGAATACCCACTAAAAAAAACCAGCGGTATCCTCTCCGTCTGGTCGGGGGGTGCCATGGGATCTCTTGCGCATGCTACCGTGACACTCTCATAACCCAATAGGATGGTAAACCGACGCGAACGGTAAAAGTTCAGGTAAGAGGCAGGACCAACGGCTTTAGGTACCTTTCGTGGCACGGGAGTGTGACAAATGTACAGAAATGTAATCATTTAAATTCTACATTTTAAAACACGTTTGAAGTTAAAAAAAATATCGCAAAGAACTTCGTTCCTCCCGGGGCTCCCCCGATCGCACATTTTTTATTATATTTTTAGGTTCTATCTACGGTTTCTATGTGCTAATGCTCATCGTATAATGGTCCCACACTATGATATAGACCTTTTTGATAAAGTTGGCCCGTTATTTGTTTTTTTTTTTTTATAATAGGTTTGTCGCATAAGTACACACATATTATAGTTATTTAACTTACCTTTCACAGTATTTTTCCTTAAGAATAATACAGTAGCAATACTCTTAATATTAATAATTTAGAATAATAATAATTACAAATTTATTGTAAATTTAGTTGAGAATTACACGGGAAAGATAAAATGATAATTGTAAACGTCACTACTGCGATCGATGTACAAACAATAATAATAGCCGATTTTTTATTTTTTTTGTTGCGTTAGTTTTGGCTTATTGCAAGAGAGTCAGGAGAATGCTCACATCCCTACTCCGTGCTACTTACATGGTGAGAAGTGACACCAAGACACCTGACGGGGATAACTGATCAAGTGGACAATTGATCCAGCTATCGACCCAGGCTGAAAATGATTGAATTACTAATATCACTATTAAAAAATAGGAGTTGATGGTAGAAAGGTGAAAGCTTAGGGTTGTATGTATTTTTAATGCCACATAATAAAAAAATAAAAATAAAAGAGTTCGTCCAATAAATTAAAAAAAATTTTTTGGAGTGAGCCACCCTCTACACTTTGGGGTATAAAAATTTGTTATAAACCTACATAATTTACATATCAAATTTCATCAAAATCGGTCAAATCGTTTCGGAGGGGTATAAACACTAAAACTGTGACACGAGATTTTTTATATATATAGATATATTGGAGACAAATTTATTGTTAAACTTGTGTGCCCACACACCGTATCACTCCTTATTAAATGTTATTGTTTTTAAAAGTTTTAATCACTGAAATTTGGACAAGTAGGTTTGGGAGATACAATATGTTATTGAAATAAAATACGTCTGACAGTACAAGCGGACACATCACTTGTATTGTCCCTATCGTATTATAATATTCGCTCAGTATATGATATCGTTATTAAAGGAATACTAGGGAAACCTTCAGTTTCCCTGTGCAACATCAATACGAGGTAGTTGTTACAATATATAAGATTTTCTAAAATTTGATCTTTGTAGTTTGTGCTTATTCATTATTTGTATGTCGATATCGGTTCGGAAAAAAATATCCTGTACTTAGAAGAACTAGCGAACAAATTAAGGACATTTTTATTTAAAAGTAACTGCCTGTGAATGTGTCACTGCTGGGCTAAGGCCTCTTCTCCTTTTTGTTTTTTGAGGAGAAGGTTTGGGGCTTATTCCACTACGCTGCTCCAATGCGGGTTGGTGGAATACATGTGTGGCAGAATTTGAGTGAAATTTGACACATGCAGGCTTCCTCACGATATTTTCCTTCACCGTCAAGCACGAGATGAATTATAAGCACAAATTAAGCACGTGAAAATTCAGTGGTGCCTGTCCGGGTTTGAACCCACGATCATCGGTTAAGATTCACGCGTTCTAGCCACTGGGCCATCAGATTTTTATTTGATCTTTAATATTCAATTTGTATTTTTTTAAGTGTATTATATTGAAAGCGATTGTTTCATTTCAAGGTGAACTAACATATATAACATCACGAATCAAAATAAGTGTGAATGCTTAGACAATACCTACATCAGAATTATAAAATAACTAGCTGTGCCCCGCGGCTTCACCCGCGTATAATTAATAAAAATATAATAAATTATTTTATTACTATAATAGCACACACACGTGCGCACACACACGCCATACACACACACAGACACATATACTGGCTACTGGTAAAAAAATACCTAATTAACGATTTGAAATTAATTTTCATAAGAGACCGTAGGGTTTACCGATCTTACATATGGCCTATCATTTGTGCCATCACATGTTCTTTGCGTGTACCAATTTTCATCAAGATTGGTCAAGCCGTTTTTGAGTTATAAGAAGACATAAAGACAGACAGACAGACAAAAATGAAAAAAATAGTATAATGTGAATTACTGCATCATAAAACGATTATTTATCACAAAATTAGGTGAAAAAAAAATGACAGACAGAGCGAATAGATTTATATAGAAGTATAGATAGATAAGAACATATTACAATGTTATATATACAGACGTATAGTTATATCTTATTCTGCCAGTCTATATATATACCAAAAACAAACCGCGAGGGTTTTTAATAAAATGGAATGGCATTAACCTTAAGCTCCAGAAAATAGTGCCATAGCTACTCTAAGTGAATATCTTGCGGCCATTTTGATTGACGCGTTAATTGTGGCCGACATGAGATTGCGGCGACTGCCACGAGCAGTAAGAAAATTAAAAGGTTACAATAGTTAAATGGAACATTCGATTAAAATATATGTGGATAGAGAAATAAATTAAGAAAATATTTTCTTTTTGTACATTTCAAAGCAATAGCTCAATACGAAAAGCTTGACGATATTAATCTCACAGGTTTGAAACTGATCTCTTAGACAACTAGTTCTTCACTCTTGACAGAAGCTGTGCGAATGCTTCGCTTCATTGGAGCGGAAAATAGATATACAAGCAATACCTACAAAGAAGATGTTGTTGTTTATTAACAATTGTATTGTTGTACTCATCCAGTGAGGGCAACTTTTCATTTTGAAATGTCGAAATGATATGAAACGGTACTAAATGTAATGTTATTGTATTTAACTGGAAGGAACGAATGTCTTTTGTATTGAATATAAAGTATAGACTTACGTAAAATACATTAAAACCCGACCTTACCTACTTTTCTATTGTTTTATTCAAATATATTTTATACAATTGTATTACAAATAAGCGTACAACTGACTAAAATACGACTCTGCATGTACTCGTATGTGACTTGCAATTTGTAAGAGATTTGAATATGTATTATAGTATTTCTTTCATATCACTAATTTCCGTTACGTTTATTTTATTTCTATTTACGACTGCAGATGCAGAATTTTGGGTTGATATCCCGGATATTTTCTGGTCTTCCTGCAACACTCAACTGCAACTGCAGTTTGTGCATTACTTGGTGGTAGGGCTTTGTGCAAGCCCGTCTGGGTAGGTACCACCCACTCATCAGATATTCTACCGCAAAACAGCAGTACTTGCTATTGTTGTGTTCCGGTTTGAAGGGTGAGTGAGCTAGTGTAATTACAGGCACAAAGGACATAACATCTTAGTTCCCAAGGTTGGTGGCGCATTGGCGATGTTAGCGATGGTAACATCTCTTAAAATGCCAATGTCTATGGGCGTCGGTGACCACTTACAGGCTTATCAGGTGGCCCATATGCTCGTCCGCCTGCCTAAGCAATAAAAAAAAAAACACAAGTCCTCCAGTATTTCAAATGTCTATGGGCGGTGGTGAAACACTGTGAGCCATTGAGTGAAAATATAAATTGAAAGCCGACGGTTGGTTGTACGCCTGAACTCTTTGCGGTCGTGTCAGATCGGAAGAGTGAGGGAATAAAGAATGCTCTTGTATTTGCACAAACACATCTGCACTATTGTATAAAAAAAGATAATACATAATTGTATCTACTTGAGGTGGAGGCCAGTACATGAAATCATTCTTCATCCAAGTGGGCTCATAAGGGCAGTTAGTCATTATCGTATACACTCGCATATATCATTTAATTTTTCATATTTTGAACATCCAAAAAGATAGCTTTTGTCATGACCTTTGACCTTCACAAGGGCTCCGTGTAATTATAATGTTAAATTTAAAAGCACCTCCGAGACGTCTAGAACGAAATTGATATTAACATACGTTCACGCCCGCCCAGCAGCGAGTAAATTTCATCTCGTTAGTAAATTAGCTGGCGAGACTCCAAATTTGAAGTGATCTAAAAATGCTATTGATCGAAGTACATACAAGTTGGGTACAAAAAAAATGCATGTTAGTATATATGATTTAAATTAATGGACTTCGACACCGTTTGAACGATCACCATGGAATTTGCTAAATATATAATATATTTTGATTTGTCATGAATAGGTTTTACTCGCCACTAGGTGCTGCAGCGCTTTAACTTCTATACTGTTCAACCAATCATCTTGAATTTCAGCATCCAATTCTTCCACTTTTCCAGTAAAGGAATGTACGTATGTTAATAAAATAGCTGAAATATAGCGTCAAATATTCACACCACGCTTTTTATCATCTACAATGTTATATTGAGTCAAATACCTATTAATGACTTTTTTACATGTGATCAAAATTGATTAATTGGCAAAGTCAAGCCGGTTTTGCAAAATTGTATAAAACCAAAATATTGTATAAAAAACTATACTCTTTGGCAATTTTATCCGCTGTTCTAGTTAGATGTCATTGTTGCGATGAGAAATATCCACAACTGAGTAACGTGCTTACATCGTGCTTACTTGAGCTCTGAAAGACTCTTTTACACATTGACATACTATTATATAAAATTGTCATTTATTAAGTAAAATGTATTTTTCCAACGTAGAAAAAAAATGTTAACCGATTATGTTATATACAAACGTGTTAGCGTCAATATATTATGTACATATGTTATGAGTATGATGTTAATATTGAAAACTGACACATTTTACACGTTTTATCTAAATGTAATAAGTAAGTATGTAGGTATAAACAAATAACGTAATATATTTAATTTGTTACCATCCTGATTAAATTAGCTTTTTTATAGCATAGGTAGACGGACGAGTATATGGGTCACCTTATGGTAAGTGTTCACCAACTTACGTCGTCAATGCGCCACCAACTTACGTCGCCAATACGCCACCAACCTTGGGAACTAAAATGTTATGTCCCTTGTGCCTGTAATTATACTGGCTCACTCACCCGTCAAACCGGAACATATCAATGCCAATGTGCGTGGGTGATGATGATGAGTGGCCGGTACCTACCCAGACGAACTCGCACAAAGCTCTACCACCACAACAAATTATTCGAACTTAGTAAAATATTTTGTTTGCATATAAAATTGCGAGCAAAATCTCAAAGGCCAAATAGAAACATTTTATCACTTAAATGATGTTATGATAGTAATTATAACCACCCGCTGTAAGTTAGAGGGTTTAACTTTGATAGATGGCGCGGAGTTGATGCTTTGATACAATCAATACTGTGTATAGTGCGCTTATTAATCACTGAGGAAAGTTAAAAACTTCAGACACTCTTTGCGAACTCCATTAATTTTTATTATACTTGCAATCTTCAATAGAGGCTATGGATAAGATGAAACTTCTTTGATAGAATTTGAAGATTAATAATCATTTCAGTAAATATATTGTGTAAGACAAATACGAAATAACCGTAGGTATACCTTACTAAAGATATACAACACAAACATATGTTCTGTCAGGTAAAGGTTTCATGTTTAAAATGAAAAAAAAAATGTATGTACGTGAGATATATTTCAATGTAACCATCATTTATATGCGGCCTTGTCAGCTTACAATATAAGTTAGTATATAAGATAATTTTCAGGTAAATTTTTAGCACATTTTGGAGTCCATATGTAACTCCAGTTTTTGATCCAATCATGTGCTTGTGAACACATAGATGTTCATCAAAATTTTCAATAATATATATGCTTGTTAGTAAATAGTTTTATGTATAATCAACCGATGTGTTTGACGTATAGTTGACTGTTTACCGTCCATAACTAGCGAGTCAGTCAGGTGTTAGTTTTTATTGATCAGATCTTGACATCGCGTTGTTACACGATCACACAACACGACTATCGGCAGTATAATTAGTTGTAATTGTAACGACGATGTAACTGAAATATAAATAAACTCTCCATCAGCCTGTCACTGACTTCAGCCAGTTAACATATACACGTAACTTTAATAATTAACTTGTTGTTTTACAATTTTTAGTGCATTTTCTTTTATATCGTTTTCACAATAATTATTTTAAAGTGTAATTTTAAATTGAAATAAAATGAAATACATTAAAAGTATGTATATGGATAGCAATATAATAAAAGTATGTTACTTTTTCTGAAATTACTGATTTGTATACCTTAAAAAAACTAAAACTAAACTAAAAAATTAAAATGTGTAGTTCACATAGATTGCTATATGCATATGTAAACACGAATTATCACAAGCAGTCTACGCTTCCCGAGCATCGAACTGGCACGTGAATCTGTTTGTGTGCACATTAATGTTCGTACATTTTGAGACCAACGATAAACATTACACTTACTTAAGTTAAGATATTAGTTAAGTAATCTACTGAATACTTAAGATGTAAATTAAAGATCAATAATATATTGCATTTTACCTATGTACACATATACTAGCAGACTCTTATTTAAAAACACATGATCGACCACAGGATTAAAAATCGTTGATTAACATCTTAGTCCCTATGGCTTATGACGCATGGAACATTGATAAAAACTATATTGATAGAAATCATCGGGTAACCCATTTGCTAATTCATCTTCCTATATCCAATTCCATAGTCAATCCTTAAGATATCCACGGGTTGAAATGGGAAGGATTAAATGTAATATGAAAACTAACAACCAGGCTCGGAACACGCGAAAATTCATCTCGTAAAGCAAGTTGCAACTGAAAATTTCGTTTATTTGTTTATCTTTGTAAGCGATTAATTAAAACTGTACTGTGACGAAAATTATATGAAAAAAAAATGTGACAGTCGCTTTATAGCATGTAATTAAGTTTTAAGGTGTTTTGCTACTAGTTAAAAACTCCGATTATTATGAAATCGAAAAAAAAACTATTTGAATTCAGACGTACTAATAACTCTTTATTATATGTATAAAGATTTATTTATACGCTAACTAGCTAAAACAAAAGCATTTGTCTATTAGGTTTAACTTCCAAAGCTGCAGAATCGAAGGTCGTTGGCAAAAAAATTATAATATTAAGTTTTTCTGTCAAAAAATCTCATTATTGGCCCGGAGTTTGGAAGTGCAGTACTTACAATCTCGTGGCTCAGAAGCATTTCATTTGTTAAACACTCTATTTTCGTGTAGGATTGCCGTCCCATGAGACTGATGGAATAGAAGTTGGTGGTAGGGCTTTGTACAAGCCCGTCAGGCTAGCCACCCAAACACCCAACTTATCTGATACTAGCTGTGCCATAGGTTTCACCCGCGTATAATTAATAAAAATATAATGAATAAAAATCAGCCTAGAACCTTCCTCGATAAAAGGACTATCCAACACAAAAATAATTTTTAAATTCGAACCAGTAGTTCCTGAGATTAGCCGGATCAAACAAACAAACTCTTGAGCTTTATATATTAGTATAGATTCTATTGCGAAACAGCAATGCTTAATATTGTTGTTTTTGAAGGGTGAGTGGGTGTCGCATTGACGGTGTACGGAACGGTTAGCATTTCTTATAGCGATAATGTCTAATGGCGGTGGTGACCACTTACCATCAGGCGTCTCACTTGGCAGTCTGTACCTAAACAATAAAAAAGAGAGCACTGTGTTTAAGAAAGCACTTGTGGATATAACCTCGCAGTCAGCCAGTCTCCGCTGAAATTGACTCCGCCGCCATGACCGAAATCAATCAGGAGTACATCATGATTAAGTTCAGTTTAAAACTGAACACGTCATACACAATGAGTGACATGCCGCAAAGGTTTTAGTGAATCATAGTAATCATATCAATCAATACACATACATATTAGAAACTGTAATGATTATGGACATATACGTACAGCATACATAATATATTTTTCGTTGTTTATTAGTCGATGTGACCCACGAGGATCACGACTTCAAATCCGAGCAAACACGACTGAGCGTCACCAAAGGCAGCAAAATTTCAATATTCACTCCACCACCATCTCGAGACAGCACGGCCAGCAATGTTATTTCTTACGGAGACTCAAATACTCCGTCCTGTCGATACCAGCTACCTTAATTATCCCGGCTACATGCTTGAAGAATCCTTCAAAGCGAAAGCCGGAGTATTCTTGTTCGTCAGGACGGATGTTTGTTGTCACCGTCTGCGCTGCTTGGAGGATCCTTCCTTCTCCATGTTAGTGATACGTGTGGACCTGATTCGTCAGAGTCGAATCTACGTGTGCCTCTAAAGATCCCACAATGGTGACTTGGAGACAAGCCGACTATTTGACCATCTTAGTCGGGTGGCAGATGCTGCACAAGAGCAGTTTCCTAACGCGGAACTGGTGTTTTTGGGGGACTTTAATGCTCACCACGAGTCATGGTTGAAGTCCCCCAAAACTGACCATGCTGGAAGGACTGCTCATGCTTTCGCTCTCACTCATGACTTGACCCAACTGGTTGATCAGCCCACCAGGATCCCAGATATTGACGGGCAAGCGTCTTCTCTACTGGACCTTCTGCTGACTACTCACCCGGTGGAATATCAGGTTGAGGTTCGGGCTCCTCTTGGTTCTTCGGATCACTGCCTGATATCTACCAAGGTGCCACATGCCAAGCTACCATCACCAGCGGTATGCAAACGTCGCGTTTGGCACTATGAGTCGGCAGATTGGGACAGATTGCGCGATTACTATGCGTCAGTCCCTTTATTGCTTCAGTGAGAATGACTCGACAGCTAGCGCCGCTGCTATTACTGATGAGATCCTGTTGGGGATGGAATACTACATTCCTAACTCATACCTCATCAGTAAGGGTACACGTAACCGTTGGTTCACTCGCGAATGTGCCGATCTGTCTCATCTAAGCAGGCGGCATATCGCGCATGGATCAATGGCTGCGTTAGTGGGGCATCTATGCCCCGACTCACTGAAAGCAACCTACAACAAGAGCTCCAAGTCCTGTAGGAAGGAATACACGAGAGCGGATGCACAGCGCATTGTACAGATTGGTCATGACCTTGTTTCGCATCTTAGGGGCTCCCGTAGCTTCTGGCATCTGACCAAGTCTGTGCAAAACAATTTCTGCCAACCTTCGCTGCCACCGCTCAGGAATCCGGACGGATTGCTAGTTCACAGTCCGCAGGAGAAAGCCGATCTTCTGGCAAAACTCTTTGCGGAAAACTCTGTGATCGATGATTGCAGTGCGCAGCCACCTTCAATTCTTCATGTGGCCACACGATGCCTGACATCAAAATCAGGCAGCGTGATGTGCGTGCAGAGCTGCAATCACTCGATGTACGGAAAGCTAGTGGTCCCGATGGAATACCAGCCATTGTGCTAAAGAAGTTTGCAGCGGAGCTGTCTCCTGTGTTGACGCGCCTGTTCCAGCTGTCTCTCTATACAGGACGTGTGCAGGATTCTTGGAGAGAGGCTAATGTGCAAGCGGTTCCCAAAAAAGGGGATCGGTCTGACTCCGCAAATTATCGGCCAATAGCTATCACTTCAGTACTTTGTAAGGTGATGGAACGGATCCTAAATGGCCAACTGATCCATTACCTAGAAGATCACTGTCTGATTAATGATCGTCAGTACGGGTTTCGACCGAAACGGTCCACAGGTGATCTTCTAGCGTTCTTAACCCACCTCTGGGTTGCGCTTCACAATTCCATGTAGTGAATGCTGGGGTCCCCCAGGGGTCTGTGCAATGATATGCTCACTCTCGGGAACATACATTGCTATGCAGATGATAGTACAGTGCACGGGGCATACCACGGACGCGGAGAGACTGGGTGGGCGGAAACTGAGGAGAGACGGAGGGATCTTGTTGTTGAACTCGATAGGACGTTAGGACTCATTGCCAAATGGGGCTCTGATAATCTTGTTGAGTTCAACGCCAAGAAAACACAGGTATGCGCTCTCACAGCGAAAAAGTCACCATTTTCCCCTCCTCCTTTCCTCTGTGGCACTACGCTGGAGATACAAGGCAAAGTCACCATACTGGGAATTGACGTTCGGTGCGACCTCAATCCAAAGGATCACATCGAGACTGTTATAAAAACAGCCTCACGAAAACTCGGAGTCCTGAACAAGGTGCGGCGTTTTTTCACGCCACAACAACTGCTCCTGTTGTAATAAAACACAGGTGCGGTCCTGCGTCGAATATTGCTCGCACCTTTGGGATGGCTCCGCTAAGTACTTACTGGAAGCCTTGGATCGGTTGCAGCGACGTGCGGTTCGCATTATTGGTGACGTAAAGGTCACCAACACCCTCGAGTCTTTACAATTGCGTCGAGAGATAGCGGCATTGAACGCTTTCTATCAACTGTATCACGGCGAGTGCTCAGAGGAGTTATTCAACCTCATTCCTGCTTCCATTTACTTCACAAATCTACGCGTGCTGGCTCTCGATGTCACCGCCTAACTGTGACATCAATTCCATCGCGCACGAAGAAATTTGGCAACTCTTTTCTTTGTCGCACCTCTAAAACATGGAATTCGTTACCAGCACACGTGTTTCCCTCCTCTTATGACCTGGGTTCTTTCAAACGAGGCGTGAAGAGGCATCTTGCGGGCGGGCAAGGCGGGGGCGGCTAGTGCAAGTCATTTTTCCTGACTGCACTAGCCGTCGTCGCGTTTGGACTTTACTACCACTTATCATCAGGTTGAGTAGAGTCATTTGCCCTCCCTGGAAATATAAAAAAAAAAATATTCACACGCGCGTCACTTACGACTATTATACGCCCTCTCGGCTCGCAATTTCAATTCTTTTTCAATTCTACAACGACAGGCAGCATTGTATCTGTTTCCTTTTTGTGTTTGAGGAAGATGGTATCGTTGCTTTATCTACATGTATGGTAATAATTATTACAAAGAGCTGCCAATCTTTTTCCGTGGTCCTTTTGTATCAACAGCGCAGCAGTGATTTAATAAACAAATATATGTTTCAAATATGAGCCCTAGATTATTTGAAAAGTTAATTAATTATCCAGTATCTGTTTCAATAGCATATAGTAATAAGAGTGATTTATTTTCTATCGATAAAATTTTATTTTTTTATATTTTTGACTAAACACGACCCTTGAATATATAATACAGAGATGACTGCCTCGTTGGTCTAGTGACTAGATATAAGGTCGCAGACCCAATGGGTCTGGCTTCAAGTCCCAAGTCGACCCAATAAAAAGCCAAGTATCGGCTCGCTAAAGTCAACAATTTTAACGAAGTAAATAAATTATTTGTATTGTCTTAAGTTGAAAATGTTAATTTTGTACGTTTCCGATTTATATAAGAGTAATGCTTTACTGAATAACAATCCCTTTACGTTACTCTTGTAATACAATTGTCGTTTTCAATATTCGACTCGCGGAGAGGCCTCGTGGAGCCCAATAATACCTGTCCCTTATCTGCGATTGCGTATTAACAATGAAAAAATTGATGATAACTTCCAACTGTGATTTGACCCGCACTCAAAATACAATGGTAATAATTTATTTCTTTTACGTTCATTTTTATCCGAGTTGTAAACGAAGGGCTTATACATTCACCTTACTTCGCGGGGATGTTACACGATATTTTCTTCGATTGACTAAACCAATTTTGATACATATTTATACTTACCGTTTCTTCTACCTAAAGAAACAAAGATACCGTTAATACATTAACGAAAAAAAAAGCTTTATTGTAAAGTTTACCTAAATAAAATACATTTGAATTGGTATTGATACAGATAGTTTGAAACAAGAAGAAAAATAATTTGCCCCAAAAATGGCTTTCTCAGTTATTGTGTGTTTATTACTGGATATTTTCAAACATTTTATATCGATTTCCATAGTTGATCTTTATTAATAGAATAGGGTGAAAAGTTCTAATATATAGGTATATAAGATACATGCAATAATATAAATACGATAGACACCAAAAGTAAATCGTAAAAAGCGTTAATTATGGATAAACAATAATTTATTTTAGGTCAAATACAACATAAAGTGTCGTAAATAACATTAACTTTATATTACGTTATCTACACGAACAAAATGACTAAGAATAGGGTCAGATTTCATACGCCAATAAAGTAGGTGTAAACTAAGTATGTTGGTGCTAAGTTAAATAAATGATTCTCATAAATATCTACGCAGTATTTTATACTGTATGTTTTGATTGTTTTTGATTTTTGTTTTCCCAGGAATGTATACATTGGTAATTTATATATTTTATTTAAACTATTTATTATACAATGCGCTATTATTACCAATAATTACTACAATGCAATACAAAACTCTGCAGCCTAGGATTATATTTTAAAAAAAGATATTTGCTGCTTGATAGTGTTATTATTTATATCAATGCCTCGTTGTGACTGCCTCGTTGGTCTAGTGGCTAGATATAAGGCCGCAGACCCGGTGGTCCTGGGTTCAATTCCCAGGTCGGGCCAATAAATAGTTATTGGGTTTTTCTATCAGAAAAATTCTCAGTAGCAGCCCGGAGTCTGGAAGTTGGAAGTGTGTACACTCCCGTGCCTCGGAAAGCACGTTAAGCCGTTGGTCCTGCGCCTGAACTCTTTCCGGTCGTGTCGGATTGCCGTCCCATCGGATTATAAGAGCTAAGGAAAAGAGAGTGCACCTGTGTTTGCGCACACACTTGTGCACTATAATATGTCCTGCGCAGTTGGCTAATCTCTCTTGAGATTGGCCGCCGTGGCCGAAATCGGTCTGGAGGACCTTATTATTATTTATATCAACAATAAAAATACTTAACACATAGTAAAATATATTTAAAAACACTATATAAGCATATACTCTACATGGAATCAACAAATAGTACATAAAAAATAAAGCTATATTCACATAGGTCAAAAACAAATTTTAAATAATTATCTTAATATATATAAATAATATATTATCAATCTTTTAGATATGAAGATTAAGGTTGCTTTATATCCAAAGGCAGACCATATCATAGCTTCTTCACTGCACATTGAAATATTGTTCTTGAAAAATTGTAGAATAATTTAGACAGGCTACAGGGTTTCGGACAATCTTATCTTATTCCCATGCGAGCAGAAGAGCGAACAATTTCTTAAGGATTGCAGGAACATTGGGGCTATATAACAGTACAGAAAAGAGAAAATATGTAGTTTCATATGCATAAGAGCTTCAAAAGGAATTCTCATACATTGTATTATAATTAATCGGAGTCTGAAAATATCCTAAGCTCCCTCAATTTTATTGATGATTAAACGAACTTACCTTAAGTGACGTTCTATCATAATTAAGTACCCATAATATACATCGTAGATGAGATAAGTAGCTTACAATCAATTCAAATAATAATTTCGTAGTAATGGGTCATATTGGGTTGGTGGGTTCTTATCTCTTCGGATGAAGCCCTCTTATTATTATTATGATAGAACGTCACTTAAGGTATATATGTTCGTTTAGTCATCAATTATACTCCGTGCTTCATCTTCGAGATAAGAGAGCAATTGTAGATCTTGAGAGATACCAAAATGTTATTTAAATGAAATATCAACAGCCAAATTCTAATCAAATTTATATCTTGATAACTATTTTATATTTATAAAAATAAGAATATAAATTTTATATTTTTGATGACCATCACACAACGTGTATTATGCTCCTCCTGAGTACATAGTTTCCTATAACTTATGTATAAATCATCGTTATTAGTTCTTTAATTATCTAAATAATAATTTAACAAGGTGAGTGCCAGACAGATTTTAGGCTTTATTTGATAAAATGGGTATTGCAAAACGATGTTGGGCACCCAATCAAGAGGCTTTCATCGTTCAGTATTTTTATACAAATCATATCGGAGCAACGTTAAATTTGTGAGATCTTAATAAGCGATAAGATCTGCACTCTGTGGGCAGTAATGAGAGCTTTTAATGTTGCTGTATTTTTTGTTAATTCTTGTAATTAAAGTTCGAGATTGGGGTTATATAGCAAAAAAAAAAGAAATCCAATGCAATGGAAGTATCACAAGTAATATCGTATTTCGGTAAATATTGGACTGAAGTGATCAATAAAAAGGCCCAAATAACGTGTAATGAATTTGATGATAAACGTCTTCTTCCATGATAACTTTCCGACCATAACTTTGAAAGAGACCTAACTAGCCGACAGTGTTAAGTATACGCTCAAAGGCTTGGTCCCTAGGTTCCCACTCTGTATCGGGTTGAAGCCGCGTGGATTCTGCGTCCACTATTTGTTTGTCCTGAGACCTTATATATGAGGCGTAAATATATATGTTTCTAATTTCATAAAATATCCAAATGTCTTTATTCAATATATTAAGGTGTTAAAATCTGTCTCCCCTATGCGATTCATATATGATATAGTGTACGTGTTATTAATTCTTAGCAAAATTTGTCAATTTCTCACTCGCACTCCAGAAAATGAATGTGCATGATTAACCACAAGCGGTTTTCGCCACATACTACATAAGGTTTATAGCATTTTTTATGCTATTCACCAACCAACGAAGGTACCTCTTAAAGGTAAAAATCTCGTGATATTCATATATTTGTCATAGTTACGTGACAGCAAAAGGATTTTTAATAATAATAATAAATGTTTAATTACAGATAAATATCTATAGTGTTATTTACAAGCTTAAAAACTATGTTAGGAGATATATTAACTGTCATTTAGCACACATAAGGGGTCTAAACAACGAGTAGATACATGAAGTTGCCCCCAATGTTTAACAAATGGGTTATCCATTTTCAGCATCAATGTATTCAGGATACCGTTAGAAACTCCGCTCCTCATTTATGCATACTAATTTCAGAGCTATTCTTAGATCCTTCGATTACAAATGCTCGGTTTTTATAAATTTATTTAAGTCTTTTAAATTCAAAATAAAACAGTAATTACCATTTTTTTTTATGAGGAAGAAGCTTGATAAACGTCGGTCTTCACAGTCTTCAAATTTTGAAATAGCACGAAATCTTACCATTCATTTATAGCTTCCCTATATTGTGCACTTTCCGGCGTAAATAATTTCGGTGGTTGGAGAATTATTAAATATTTCATATTTCAGTTAATATATTTTTTACCACATTTTATCGAAAGGAATGCTATAACCCACGTCAACATTTTTGGATCATTGGAGTTTTCCATTCATGATTTTTTTTAAAGTTATGTAATATAACAAATAATTAAGCTTTAATGAACTATTGAATTATCTTAAATTAATACCTTATATTTACCACTAATGTAAGTAACGATTTATTTATTTTAGATACTGATTATGTAAAAGATAATAAAGTATTAATGTAAAACAAAATCTCATGTCTGTCCGAGGTGTTATTTATACAAAGTACAAATTGAATCATGTTATATTACTAGTGTTAGTATTCTAACAAGCGTGACCTGCACAGGTTACTGGGTGAGATCAGCAGATTATAATGTAATAAATAGATGTCTTACGGAAAGTTATCTATTTATATATGGTTCGATTCAAATGATATTTATTCTACGGAATATAAATTAAAACAATAAAATGTCAATCCAGTTACTAGATATTCAGTGGAAGGCAAAGTAATCCGAAAATATCACAAGGTTTTAAAAATACTGATTATAAATTATAGAATCAATAATACGTTTTATTTCTACGTTTATTTGACACGATTTTTTATAAAACATAGTAAGATGACCAGAACAACGTACCGAGTCTAGCGTCGTTAATAGGGTCGCTGATGCCTGGATCGCTATTGTGACTACAAAGGCGATGGCGGCGGCGGCGATGGTGGAGGGGGCGGTGGTAGTTGCTTTGGTGGCACCAAAACTAATTGGAATTTAAAATACGGGACAGAGGACGTCCCATTGTAGTTTTGGGCTTAGATGCTTTAATCTCGGAGCCAGATTTGCTTACAACATTAGTCGTTAACTGATAGTTTTCAGAGTATTAGATAATTTTTCGCCAAATAGGTAGGTATCAATAATGTCCTCCAGACCGATTTCAGCTACGGCGGCCAATCTCAAGAGAGATTAGCCAACTGCGCAGGAGATTTTATAGTGCACAAGTATGTGTACAAACAAGGCCGAAAAGAGTTCAGGCGCAGGACCAACGGCTTTACGTGCTTTCCGAGGCACGGGAGTGTTTACACTTCCAAATTCCACTGATGCTACTGAGAATTTATTGACAGAAAAATCCAATATCTTTTTATTGGGCCTACCTTGGAATTGAACCCAGGACCATCGGGTCTGCGGCTATATATCTAGCCACAAACGTCTACCAATGAGGCATTCCACGTATAGGGCCTTGGTTAGCCCTGAGGTAGCAACTCCTCCGAAACAGTTGGAACTGGTGAGGATGGTCCTGGAAGAGGCTCCAGATTTTCCAGAACCACAATTAGACCATTTTGTTCATCGTTTGTAATAAATGGTATTTGGCCATCTGGAAAGTAATGCGTAATATAAATACTTATTTTATTATTGTGCACTTACTTATCATATATACTAATGTATCTGATTACGAAAAACTAAATTATTTACAAAGCGAAAAACGCTAAGTAATTGTTTATTTCGTATTATTATTTGGCCATCTGGAAAGTAGTGCGTAAAATAATTACTTATATTATTATGTAATTCATGTACGCGATGGTTAGCATTTCTTACACTGTCAATGTCTAAGGGCATTGGTGACCACTTACCATCAGGTGGCCCATACGATCGTCCGCCTACCAATGCAATAAAAAAATTACTATATAGACTATGAAAAGATTACCTCCAGTTATTTAAAAATATAAATTGAATTTGTTACGGGCGCGTATATAGTTTTCGAGTCGCTGTTACTTGAACTTTTGCGACGAGAACGTTGTTTGCGCTTGCGCAATTTGTATTCGTTACTATCCTCATTACTTTTTCTTTCTGGCATAATTCTCGGAAAATGTAGGTAGTAATAATATGACACGAAATAAAATTATGGCGTGTAGACTAGCGCAGCACTAAAAAGCGAATGAGGTTTGTCCGCAGGGTGACATTACAGCGGTTGGGAGCCTTAGCAACACCAACATAAAAATGAAAAATTACTTTCATTTTAATTTTGATTTTTCTTAAAATATGTTTTCAACTATAATGTGCTTATCTCGAGGATGAAGCACGGAGTGTAATTAAGATAGTTCTCGGTTAAATTAAGATACCTTGCGTTACCGATTTGAAAATAGGTGAGATACGATAATTAACTAATATGGTTTTGGTAGATATTGGGACACTGACTGTGAGCTGTTCAGAAATGTGTCCTGTCGTGAATGATTCCTTGACAAAGTTCAAGAAAAATATCGTTATTAATATAAATAGACCACTATTATTTTGCGGAGCGGTCTTAATACTTTTTACTGTGGAGACTCCACACAGACAATGCGCTAATAATCCTCGACATCGAATAAGTTTTACGCCGTAATAATTCTGAATCACTCATATGTACAGCGTATACAAAACTGATTAAAGTTATATTATAACTACATTTATATGCAAGCAGAGAAACTAGGCTTTTCGAAGTTAATGAAGAAAGTTTAACATTCGCGTATTCGTTCAAGTTTTCTAATAAGGGATCGTGAAGTGGGCTGTACTCGGATTATTAATATGACTTCGGTGAGCCCACGTGGTCGTGACAGCTTCAAATTGGAACGCTAATGTATTTGAGTTTTGAGCATCCATAATGAAATTATAAATATTTATGTTAAATCATCGCGACGTATTTCTATATCAAACGTCGTGTACAGATTTATCGATTATTATATTTAGAAGGCAAACGAGTAAATGGGCATATTGCTGGCGAAAGGTCACATACGCCCTTGGACAATACAATACGAATCTACGAAACCAAAAAGTCTAAGATATTTTGTCTCTTGTGTCAGTATTATTTCATTTATTTTTTTTTTTCAATAGGAAGTTAGACTGGCCAATGGTGCTAAGTGGTCACAATGCCCAAAAACATTGGCACTTTAAATAAGATTTGCCTTCCCTTACATCGCCAATGCGCCACCGACGTAGGAAACTTTGTCTCGGATTGCCGTACCAGTATATTATGAGTATTAGGAAATACGAAAAATATATCTTCCTCTTCAAAGAAAACGAATTCAAGGACGAATAAAGAACTTATATCTTTCTATCTGATGTATTTTCGTTATTGTAACGATGAGAACCTTTCCGCAAAATTTCACCCTTTCAGTAGCTCAGATTTTGCGTCCGTCGCTATTGTACGGACAGTTTGTAGAATAAAACAGTAGAAAAGTTATTTGTCGTTCGAAGGTTTGGGTGAAGGTTTTCTTTCGAATCGGTTATCAATTTTAGTATTTGATTACTAGGAAAGGATTTCCTTCTCTTCTTTATATATTAAAAACGGAGTCTTAAATATAATATTAATTTGATTCTGAGAAACTTACATTACTTCACCAGGAATCTTCACCGATATTACTCGATAAAATATAAGCCGCAGTAAATGCGGCGTATTGTCTAGACTAATCGTATCCTTATTATATGTAATACATACAATGCTTAAGATATCTTCTACGCTTTGAAAATGCAAGTGAATTTAAAAACGTTTATTATACAAAAGTGCATCAAAGAGAATGATAAAGTCATCGCTTTAGCTTATAATTGACTTCTGGACCACTTCGGGTAAATTTATTCATTACTAACGTTACGCGTTGAAAGAGTACTCTTTTGTAAAATTAGTTTTATGATGACATTATTTCATAGTTAACTTTAATAGTGTGTAAAGAGGCTGCATTGTTCTCAGCACTATTGTCCTCTAGGGAGTGTTTTTGTAAGATTGTGCGCGAAGTCACTATGTGACAGCGTTTCAAGTACATAAATTCACACAAGCCAGTTAATGTTATATTTAAGATATTTTCGTTTATATACAAAGTTGCGCTATATGTTAGCGCGATTTATTAAAATCAGATAGAGTTCGAGTTGTTTATGTGATTCAAAGACAATTGTATAAAAAACAGCGAATGCAACTTGTGCAAGTGGCTGTGAAGTATTTTAAATATTTCATTTGGTTGCACTCAAATTTGATCTTTAAATTTAACTCTTTCCCCAAAAGAAGTTGTGCCTTGAAACTTGAACTAGTGTTCAGTAAATACTTTAACATTTTAATAAAAATATAATGGAATTATTTAAATGTAGTTAGTTAAATCGTTTTCTGATAAGTTAGATTAAAGAGAATTAAGGCTTTGCGCTTACATACCTGATAGAAGTGTACCACGCTAAGCTGTGAAAGTAAAACCCCAAACTTACCTGTTATACTAACCAAAAGAAACTTTATCTCAAAATTACAATTTCAACGTATTCTTATAGAGTTCCAACACCTCGCGGCTCAGTGTCGAGCGCAGGCGGCAGCAGCACTGGGTCTCGACTTGCGCGCTTGCTCTCTCAAACCGTGCGCGGGACTCCGGAAGAAACTGGCGCTGATACACCACGCCGACTCAGTTGGGAAAGGTATGTTCCGTACTAAATAACAGTTGTCTGCATAACTCTTAAACTTATATTTTCCTATGTAACTAAAAATTACGAGTTATTATTTTATGATATTTATGTAACAATTTTATACTTACTCGTATTCTTACATGAATGCCGTGGTACTAGTGTCACCCACTTATCATTTAGTCACTCCGTTATTCCACCTCCAAACAACAATACATTGTTGCCATTGTCAGAGTAAATTACCTTAATTACATCCTCCATTAAAAATATAATGTTTCGCTACCTCAATGTTTAGCTCGAACTGCTTCAGATATTGCCGACAACTCATACTATGACTAACATGACGTGTATTTTCTTTCGCCCACAAACGATCGGTAACAATGTTTATGAGGCAACGTTACATAAAACATTTCATTATACTTGAAACGAATAAGATGCCTCAGGCTATTCATTAGCAAGTTATAATGAATGCCTGCGAGTTGTACTTGTATATTCAAACACATATCACCTAATCCTCGCCGAGCACCGCCGGATGTTTCACCACACATGACGTAACATCCGAGCTAACTCTCATGTTAGTTTACTGTTTGAACATAATTTCAGTGATTATGTTGTTTACATGTTCACTGTCTACACACAAATCAAAATATTTAGCAATATTTATGTTCAATAAAATTTTAGCATCTTTTAATTATTATGGAAGTTATTTAAGCAAATGGACCTGATGGTATGCTCACTGTAAGAATTATAAACCACTCGTCGTCGTTGCATCATGTGTTCATGGCAATAGCAAACCGTAGGATTTATTGAAATCTTTTAACATAGTATAACTTATACATTATAATGCTACTCGCTAGTTTATATTTATATCAAATTTCAGGGAGTTTTTTTATTTGAGTTTTAAATTTGCCTATAATTGAAATGTAGTATAAGTATAACAGCCTGTGAATGTCCCACTGCTGGGCTAAGGCCTCCTCTCCTCTTTTGGAGGAGAAGGTACTCCTCAATTGAAATATATTTTGTTACAATATTTTATATAAGCAATAAGACAATGTTTTTCTTAATATATAACGTTGGCTTAAAAAAACTCACAAGTCGCGCCAATAATTAATTAGTGACCTTTCTATCCACTAACAAAATGTCAGTTTGAGATTAGCGCGCGTTTTTCAAGGAGAATGTTGTAGAGATATAGAAATCTTCGACCTACGTATTATACTTTAATTAACTTAAATTTGCATAGCTGTTTGTTGAATATTACTATTTTCCGGAGCGTCATTTTCACCTACTATTCCACGGCCATAACAAATAACAATTGGAACGTGTAATTTGAATCCCGGGTGTCGCGTTCGATCACAGCGCGAAAGTGCCGCTTCTAAATTTTAACAAACCGTTTTTTCTCGTTAAAACCAGTTAGCGTATTGTTTTCGAACTGCAATAAACTTTTTTGTCATACACCGTTGCAACTCTATATTTAATCGAATAACCTATGACAAAAGATCTACAACGTTTCAAGTAAAGAGATATGCCTTTTGTTAGGCATTGAATACGTTATAACCGGATATTTTGTACCGGGATCGCCTTACAGTTTCAATAAAGCACGTATCCGTAATCAAGTTGTTTATCCGGATTCTATAAGTTTCGTCTCTTGACACAATGAGGTCGTGGCTACTGGAAATATATGGCACCATTTATCTTAGACGCGTGAAAACGTACAACGATAACATTAATGAAGTATGCAGGGAGAATGTACTGGTACGTTGAATTGCTGTCATAAAATATTTTTACGATATGTATATAAAAACTGCGATCACGGGACCAGCGATTTGATTGGACAACCGACGACGTAAACGAATCATTTGAATTAAATTCCTTACGTTATTGCGTGAATATCATTTTATTCTTAATATAACAACACATGACTTGCGTCTAGACTTACAAAGCTTGAAGGTTTTAATATATAAAAATAGTAGCGTTTTGCTCGCGGTTTCACCCTCGTAGTTCCCTTTCCCGTGACAAGACTTTCCATTGGTTAATTATTTTTTTAAATCGACTGACTTTTGTGGTGTTGCCGTGAAAGCTTAACAAACAAACATACAAACTCACTTTCGCTTTTATAATATTAGTTAGGATTATCTTAGTCTGAGGTAAACCAAAGAAACTAGCTGGATACACTGATGAGATTAGTTTTATTACCCCCTCGAGCACTGATCCTTTCAGTAAGATTTTGAATTTGATTTTGAGGGGCTAACTATTGCCATATTAGGACAAATAAAACAAATAAGCAGAAATGAAATTAAATTTCAAATATTTTTCATACGTTAATCACACCTAATCACAGACAATATTGAACACTTTAAAAAAATATTACGATACCTATCTATTATTTTATTCTTTTCAATATCGATGATGAACGCTGTGCAGAAATGGTTTAAGAAAAACAAAGTTTGAAAGCGCTGTGACAACTATCGAAAGCATTCAATCTACGAGTGCCCACAGTACTCTTAAGCTGATTTAAGAGAAGAGAATTAATGTTCGAGCATCCCATCTCTAAAAACTAGGAAACGAGTTCTCTCCGAACAAAATATTTTTGTGCAAAGCTTTCACTTGCAATCCAAGTCCAATGCAGAATTTACGTGGGTTAAGATTTCTTAATGGAATTACAGAAGATCCGATTTTCCGATTAAGTTTATGTGATGCTTGTCCAGAAGGATTTACGTCCATTATTTTTCATCCACGACGTGACAAAATGCGTTTATATAAAATATAGATAAATAGAAAGATAGATAATTTTAGACATGGTTCGGTTGGAAGAACATGACTATTTATAAGTATTTATAATTCAAAAGGTGCTTGACTGTCTGAAAATTTGCATTTATCGACGATATGCCAAGGAACAACCAGCAGTGGAATTCATTATTTAAAACGCATATATGTAAATATAGTCATATTATTAAGGTCCTCCAGACCGATTTCGGCCACGGCGGCCAATCTCAAGAGAGATTAGCCAACTACGCAGGACATATTATAGTGCACAAGTGTGATCGCAAACAAAGGTGCACTCTCTTTTCCTTAGCTCTCATAATCCGATGGGACAGCAATCCGACTCGACCGGAAAGAGTTCAGGCGCAGGACCAATGGCTTAACGTGCTTACCTAGGCACGGGAGTGTGACTCCGGGCTGCTACTGAGAATTTTCTGACAGAAAAACCCAATAACTGGCCCGACCTGGGAATTGAACCCAGGACCACCGGGTCTGCGGCTTTATATCTAGCCACTAGACCAACGAGGCAGTTATTATATATTGTACCCATGACCATTGTTATTTCTTTTTTGATACTCGAGAAAAATAAGATATACAATGTTGTCTTACCGAATGTCGACTACGGCGACCGATCACAAATATTATTAACTAGCAATGAAAGTTATGGTAGCACCACTAACTATCCAGACGGGCTTGCACATAACCCTACTATATGTAACCCGCTCCTAAATTGAGCTTTAGGGTGATTTTTGGTTTTCAAAGATGTATGTATACGTAATACCGTCTACATGGAAAGAGATTATGCAAAGATTGATCTTATAACATAATGTTAATAAAAAAAGACGCGGAGAACCTCGAACGCCTCAAAATACCCACAAAGTACAAACTAAAATCAACTACTCGGTTGAAACACAACCTCATAACTGCTTGAACATACAAAGGATGCTTATAACAATTGAAACGTAACTATAAACACATTTCATTAACTTATCTCTAAACTGTATAACGTAATACATAACACAATGTTATTCATTCTCACAATGAGAGTGGCCATGAAGATAGATACGATATATTTATATATATTACGTAAACAAATAATTGCAAAATTTAATTCAATATGTTAGAAGATCTATTAAAATATATAAGAGCGAGACCTTTAATTTATTAATATTTATTATTTATTTCAAATAGGATTATCAAACGGGCCACCTGCTGGTAAGTGATTACCACAACCTATGGACATCGCCAATGTGTCACCAACCTTGAAAATTAAGTAGTTTTGTTACTTGTGTCTGTGATTACGGGCTCACTCACTCTTAAAACCGGAACACAGTACAGTTTGTGAAGCGGTAGTATAAGCGATGAGGGAGGATACCTAGCTTTATAATAAAAGCTTGCACTTCTAGACTAGTAAACCTGAATCACGCTGTCAATGTCAATATTTCCTGTGACAGCTGCTATAACCAATCAACCGTTCAACGTTCAATTAATTAGAGTAATTCTACTTTGTATAGTTATACCCGATGTTACAAACCATCCCGACACATTCATATTTTGTATAGATTTGATAATAAGAGATGCCGTGCTCACCGTTTTCTTGGTGGTACTATATCAGAAACCTTTATTCACGGGCTAACAACAGCTGTTAGAATTTTCAACTAAATCGAGAACTAATACGAGAACACACAGAAACAAGAACTATTTTTCTTATCTATATATATAAATATATATATATATAATCGATTCCCCACTCATCACGAGATCTCCTAAACTATGCGCCAGATTGACTTGAAATTTGACACAGATACTCCTTCCCATACGTAGACGCTCACTAAGAACGGATTTTGTTCAACTCTCATCCAAAACGGATTTATCACATATTTTATCATTCTCTTTATATGTAGGAGAGCCCATACCAAACATCAGTAACAGTTGCCTTAGTTACCTTTGCCATAGTAACCGATTTCATGATGTTTATTTATATTGATAAACTAGCTGTTGCCCGTGGCTTCGCTCGCACGTAATTTATATCTATACTAATATTTTAAAGAGGTAATTTTTTTTTGTGTGTTTGTTTGTAATGAATAAATTTAAAAATTGCTGTCACCAATTGATCTATTCGTCAATACAGTACAGTGTATGTGTGTTCAGTACCGGGCATATAATACGATAATATATATACATAGAATAATAACGCTTAGAAGGATAGTGTCATACAAAGTTTAGCTCAAAATTGAAGTCAATAGAATTAATGTGTGTAAGTGTCACGTACGTTATATACACCGACAGGCCCACATACGACCGAATTATATTGCAAGTGAATGCACATTTTCCCCATAAAGTGAGGAAATTGATATTGTTTGAACTTGAATTATGAAATATATTTTTTTGCATTTAATTAATTTGAATTATTACGTAGGTTGTATTCAGATGTGACAATTTCTCAGACAATAATATTGGGCATTATTATTTTTTCATTAAAATTAATTAAACAACGCTGAAAGGTTTTCTGACAGTAAATTGTGATAAATAGTAGATTTGTGGATTTAGTTGGCTTCCAATATTCTTCTCTTCGATTAAGTTGTATTTTATCTATACATCGAGCAGCAGCAATTGAATTCGAAGGAAAGCTAAAAAAGATTACAATTAATCAATAAGTATTATAATTATATATTGCAATATTATTTATTTCATTTTAGCTTTCCTCTCTTTCTTTCTTACCATTTCTTCCTATTTTATACAGTTGTATGTGTGTGTGTGTGTGTGCGTTGTGACAAAAATAATAATAATAATGTCCTCCGGACCTATTTCGGCTACGGCGGCCAATCTTAAGATCGATGTGCCAACTATATTATAGTGCGCAAGTGTGTGCGTAAACAAAGGTGCACTCTATATTCCGTAACTCTCATGATGAGTAAGAGAGTCTGACAAAAATACAGAAATATAATCAATAAACATCTAGACACGTTTTGGTAGATAAATAATAGACTAACGGCCGAATACTGAAAAGTCCCTCAAAGTTAAACGCTACTTAACATTGAGAAGCTCCTAAATTAGTATGGGAAATTGTAAATTAACAGCGTCTTAAATAATTAAGATGCATTTATTATTTAAGTGACGTTTCAGTATTCGGCCGTAAGCGTAGTACTGTTCGCTCCCAATATCCATGGTGCGCTTACATCGCTGCATTTTTCTTACTTTTTGCAGGACTGGTAACAGTAGGACTGTTGGACTTCTAAACGAAAGGTCAAATTCGAACCATTTAAAGAGGAATTTACATGTGTATAATCAACCTGAAGCTATTTAATGGCATAGGGATTAATATCATGATAAGCATGTCATCATCGTTCATTGCTGCCCGTGTTTTTTTTAAACTTATTTGAACAAAAAGCAGTTATTGTGACTTAATTATAATATTTAGATACATAAGTCTCCCGATCTTTTTGTAGTTAAAGATGAGTAATATAAACATAATGTAGTACATAATTTTTAGTATCTTCAATAGTTTTTGTTTTTGTGTAGCTATGTTTTTTCAATTTATTGTTAATTCTTATTCAGATAAATAATTTAATTACCTTGGCAACTTAAAATAAATTAAAATTCAGAAAAAATGTCTATTACACTAATTTGAATACATACTTTAGAAGATATCACCGATTCCTTACGGTTTTCTTTAGTAGTTCTTTATTATATGCCCTGTATTGAACAAACACTGTACTGTAAGGGCGAATAGATCGATTGGTGAATATTTAAACCTTATTGATTAAAAAATGCAAGGATTAAAATCCTTATTTTACCCGTACTTATTTTAAGTCGGGACGGGCAGCTAGTATATCTTATATGTGTAAAAAACATTGTAAGCGTAAAACTATTATCTTTAACTTTCTTCACAACTCATAAGCCACATGAAGTAATTTGTTCGGCCACATGTAACCGGAATGAAATCGCTGACGCAGCTGATCCATCAATGCCCTCGAGTAAAAAGGTTTTCGACAAGATACGTTCTATTTATTAGCACTAAATAGGAATCTATGTCATTATCCCAAAAGCTAACGATCTTGAAAACATTCAGGCTACGAGTATGTCTTGGGAAAAATACTTTGTCTAGATAAAAACATTTATTATTTTAATGTTTACTATTACCGGCGTATTGTGCAGGCGCTTTTGAAACCACCAAATTACTATATATTGTGTATTATATAAACCACTACACCTTTTACTAATTTGTTTCGATTTGGAAGGAACGAGCCAGCATAATTACTTATATCTCATTCACTGTACAAGCAGATTATAGAATTAAAGAATTCTTGTTGTTGGTACCACCAGTACCAGTAACAGGTGAAGGAGACTAAATCGAAAATCCATTTCATCAGGCGATCCATTTTCCACGCAATTTTTTCAAACGTCCATGTAGCCGGACGGTTGGACTGATGTTTGAAGAGCATTTAAAATATTTACTCCCCGGCTCGAGTGGATGCCATGCACAAAACGTTGAAGAAATTTCATGTTGTAGAAAATTCACCATCTCCATACGATACGGTGTCGAGCGAATAAACAACAAGCGCAGTCGAATGTGAAAGCGATAATGATTAATGAATACATATTTGAAAATTAAAGAAAACGTGATGTATAATTATAGAATTAATTTGTAAATTAATGACACTAGGCTTGAACCCAAACCCCTAGACACCTATAATTGCCAATTAAGCTTTGTGTTCAAGTAGCTGCTGAGGCGTAACTCTTGATTAACTTAACAGCTATTGATTGTATTGAGACATTTTAGGGAAAACTAAATTGGCAGTTCATTAACCAGTGGAATAGTGTCCGGATTTAAATCGTGGACTGCGAATAATATCATAATGATTAACGTATTATTTAAAAAAAAAGGCTTTCTCGTTATTGTAGCAATTGGCGTATGGACACAATTAAGGTTAAAAGAAGTTATTGGTTTTTCCAAGATAATGTCCCTCCGTGCCTTAAGAAAGCACATAAAGTCTGTCAGTATAGTACGAAAAGGACATGATTACGTGAGTAGCACTGACTGAGCATAAGACTGAACTATTTCAGATCAATCAGACTCCCCGCCCATCAGATTATACTAGCGAGGGAAGTGCAGTTATGATTGTGCTGTGTGCACCTGTACACTATATAACATATTCTAAGACTGGTCGCCCTTGACAGTGGTCACTGTGGCCGAAATCGATCAGAAGGACATTATCATCATACATCTTCACGTTGAGAGTGGGTCGCTCGATGCTACTGTGCTGGAATCCGTACGTGATAAAAACTTTATTATAATAACATAATTAAAAAAACTTCGTTCCTCTTAGCGTAGATTTAAAGCGAAATCTCAAAGGCACATAGTAGTTGTACATTTTCATTCTTTTTTTATCGTTTGTCTGAATAAAGTTAAAAAGTAAACAATGTTTATAAAAAGGCGCCTTTGTATTTTCGTTTCATATTTAATGTAAATTCACACATGAATAACATAAAGGTAAAATGGTTTCAACTTTATTGCAAATTAAATTATTACACTTAAGATACATAAGTGAAACCGATTTTACTGTCAAAAATTATTCTAAAACAAAATTAAAAAGACAGTAATTGGTACGATACCGTCCAATATAAAAATAAGTTTCTATGTTTTCAACAAAGCATTAATTAGATTGTAGACGATTTTTTAGATCGCTAAGGTTCGACAAGCGTATCATTCAATTTGTAGTGCTGTTGCACGTTTACAGAATTTTGAATCGTGTGATGGTGTATTTGATTTCGGATACTGTTATGGACGACTATAGACCATAACGACCGCAAATACAGCATGTGTCGTATTTCGAATAATAATAATGGTTAAAGCCTAAAATGAATAAAGAAAAAAAAATCAATTGCACTAACTGTTGCATCTTCAGTAATAAGTATTTATGTCTATCGAACATAAAATCGATCGAACTAAATAAATAATATAATATTTTTAATTCTCAAGCAGACACTCCCAAATGTTCGAAGTTTCTAACTCTTAAATTTAGCTTAGCGTCTGGAGTTTATACGTCCTAGAGCATGTATAATGAAAGATCCTTTTAGCCGCGGGCTGTCTAAATTCATCTCGAAGCATCTTCTACATGAATGATGAATTGGAGTCTTACTTAGCAATAGAAAGCTAAGACTAAGCTAGACTTCTTCACATTTCACAAGCGATAACATTTTCAAACCAAACACTACAAATATCTATAGCCTAGAATATTGTGTTATTATCATAAAACATAAGCGGGCTAGTATGATTATAATAGAATTGTCAATGATAATTATATAAACTGATTCACGGTGAAATGGTGGAAAGGGTGAGTGAGCCAGTGTAATTACAGGCACAAGGGATATAACATCTTAGTTTCCAAGGTTGATGGCGCATTGGCAATGTAAGCGATCGTTAACATTTCTAACACTGCCAATGTCTATGGGCGTTGGTGACCACTTACCATCAGGTGGCCCATATGCACGTCCGCCAACCTATGCTATAAAAAAAAAAAAAATCATCGTCTGAACTACTCCAGCATATCAACCTAGCAGTTCCCCGTATTACTCCAAGACATCCAACAAAAAAAAGCTTTTGCACTACAACCTCAAGAACAAATTTAGGTACATACGCACCGCTCAACAGACTCATGAATTCGTACAATTACCTGTCATCTTATGGCGATATCGACATCGTTTTTAATAACAAATTTTTTTTTGTTAAACTTGCGAAAGATCTCATTAATCGATCTCATACAAATATATATATATATAATAAGTATAATGTAACTAGTTTTGGTTTTATAATTTGTTATCTAAATATGTTATAATAATGTTATTGTTTCTTTTTCTTTTTAATTTGATTAATTCTGTTGTATTAGTAGTTAAGATTGGATTTAATTCTTTTTTTTTATATTGGTTAGTTTGGTTTATATTATTTTTGTTACAATGGTTAATGTTGTTTACGCCTTGAAAGACGTATCACCTCGTATGAGTACCTGTTTAATTTGTTAATTTTAAGTGTTTAGTGATAAGTCGATGGTGTAACTATCATAAATAAATAAAAAATAATAATAAATAAATAAATAATAAGTGACCCATACTTGCCCTCTAAAAATTAAACTATAAAATTTGAGGAAAGTGTTTTATTGGAACCTGTGATTAACTCACCTTTAAATGCACAATCTTTTTTTTATTTCGCTGGAAAAACGCATTAACGCGTTTCCCCCACATTATGTGGTGGGTATGTGGGGCTCGCCAGCACTGAAGGCGTCGGAATAACCACCAAAAAACCAGCGGTACCCTCATAGTCTCTTCTGGGGGATGGCACGGGATCGTTTGTGCATACTACCACGACGCCCCGATGGTTGGTCCGATTATGTGGACCTCCTTTCTTAGTTGGGTTCCCGGAGTACAGAGAACCAAACTAGCCCAACTTCTTTGGCGGATCGGATCAGTAGAGGCACTTTCAGGCAGAGGCATCAGAATGAGACCATCGCCATCCAACATCTCTCGCTGTCGAGCATGGCGTTGATCAAGCAAGCAAATTAAACAACATCCTTCCTGGGATAGAATGTATTGTCTTAACGTTTCTATAACAAAATGACGATATTTCTTCAATTAATGAAGAGAGTGGAAATAATATTATTTATGTCCATGCATATAAATAATACTTTGATCGAATTTAATAATTTTATTACTATAGGAATAGTGCTGTAAATCTACTGATTCAGAATGTAGAGTCTGCTCAGAAGAACCGGTAAGAAAGTGATTGGTATATCTTGTTCAAATAAAATTACATATATATATATATATACCAATAATATATATGCATTGAATCGGTAGATTTACAGCACTATTCCTATAGTAATAAAATTATTAAATTCGATCAAAGTTCAATATTCCAGGAAACACTTCGTGAGTGGTTAAAAAAAATAGTTTCAGTCGATAACGAGAAATATTGATACTTTGAAAAGGAACAGGCAAAGGAACATTGGTACTCAAAATCGCTCGCCGCGGGCGCTTTCAATATTAGTTTGCCTTTGGAAGAATAAATATAATATCAATGTGACGGCGTCGTCTCGAACTCTACCCAACAGTGGTACTTTATATAATCCAATGAAATACTTTTTCATAACAAACGTTAAACTTTATATAAGTTAATATAATGGATAAGTTTACAAGTACCATTAAAAGATAGACAGCTTGACGACAACTATCTTTAATTTGATATTGTCACATAGTACTCCACCGTACAACTTATTTATTTGATGATGTTCTCTTGACCGATTTTAAAACATAAGTGCCTTATCTAATTCATAACTCTCATTATCCGATCGAAAGACCGATATGATCGGAACGAATACATGTTCTTTCCAATACACAACTTCCGAAAAACAATACAAAAAATCAATAATTTTATAGGTCACCTACCCGCGGTTTGAATTAGATACCCCCATAGATTATATAGATAGTTACTGGACTTAATGTGAAGTTATCATAATAAGAGAAATATAAACATAGTATACGCAAATATTTGAATAATCAATCTCACAACTGAAAGCACAATCTAAAGATAGGTCCACGTCGGAGATGGTCGACCCAAATAACCGAAGAGAGACGAGAGTTGAGTTACGAGTTCGTTCTCGAAAAACCTTTGTCTTTGTGGGAAATGGAGAGATGAATTAAAATCTTTCAATGCCAATATCGAGAGGAAAATAGAAGAATGTTTTCATTCGAACTCATGGCATTTTGAGATGCTTTTTGTCGTCGAATCGTTATTTAGCAATGACGAAAATTCCGACTTTTTCATCCGATACGTACCTTTTGTCTCCGAGTCAAAGAGAGCAATATAAAGAAAGTCAGCCTAAAACAAATTGGAGCTAGATTCGTAACGAAGTAATTAACCTTCGCAATAGATACGATTTAATGAGGATGCTTACGATTTCCTTTTATATTCTTTCTTTTAATCTTATGATTGTAAAATTTGTGAATTGTCCTAAAAATATAAGATGTATTTTATGGGAAATGGGAAATAATTTTAAAAGTATCATGTATATTCAATCATATTACCAGCAAACCAAGTAACAGTTTTAATACAATCGATTAATATAAGTATAATAAAATGTATTTGTTACTAACAGTTATGATGTTTGGATTTTGTGATATTATTTTTTTGACTAAACTCTCATAATAATGTCTAATTCAATCTAGTCATTTTTAATTCAACTAAAATATTAAGTACTCAAAAACTAGTCTTATAGTCTTCTCTTAAAGAATAGTGTTAGACTTGAATCTAAATTTGAAAAAAGAACGTTATTGAACTATTACAACTTATTCATTCAAAAGTAGGTAGGTAACTAATATGACAAAAAAAATTTACGGCACTCCTTTTAGAAGTTAGGAACGACACCAAACTTACAAACGATCAAAGCGTCCTTAAACGTAAATATTTAAATTTGTTCGTCGCCTTGCTCGTCCTTGAGTGCGGACCGCAACTTGATCTTAACTCAAGTTTTGATCCCTTACTTAGGTCACCGTCACATTTAGCTTTAGGTAGACATTAGGATATAGCGGTAGCTATTTTTACTTATACTTCACGTATTAAATATTTAACTAAGATGAAGAGAAGAACTTACCCTTTTAAATAATAATAAGAATTAGTCAGGAGTACGGTAGTTGAATCCTTTTTAATGGATTTCTTTTTGCATTGTTTATTAACGTTATAAAATATATTTATATTAAAATATGTATTTATTTAATTTAACATATATTTGCTACCAGCGTGTCCTTCGTTATTTTGGTCACATAGCGCGAAGGCAGCCCAACAGCCTAGACAAGTTGATGGTGCTTGGCAAAATGGAGAGGAAACGACCACGTGGCCGCTTCCCCACACGGTGGTTGGACCAAGTTACCAACCTCACAGGTCTCCAAGTGACCACAGCCCTGAGAAAAGCTGAGGACAGGATGGACTGGAGAAAACTCATAAAGAACGTGACCTAGACCCTGGGCCAGAGTGGACTCGACCTTCAGCAATGAAGCGAACGACCGAGAATAATTCTCTGCAGTTCTTAATAAAACTTTTGCATATTTTTCTAAACATAATACCTATATTTTTATGCCCTTTTATTAAAACATTTTTCTAATTCTATATACATCGTACATACAAGGCAATATTCGACAGTTGGTTAAGGTTTTGTACAAGTCCGCCTGAGTAGGTACCACCCACTCATCACATACCTATTCTGCTGCAAACAGCATTACTTCGTATTGTTGTGTACTGGTTTGAAGGATGGTTGAGCCAGTGTATTTACTGTCCACAGGGGCTTTATGTCTCTGATAGTGACAATGTTTATCCCACCAAAAACATTTTTATGTAAAATGTAGCCAAGACAAGTAAAAAAGTTATCAGATCTTATGGTGAGCCAAGGTACATACTAGCTCTACACACCCTAACCTAACACTTTCTACCTCTCATCATAGCGTAAATCCTTGTCTTATATAAGGTCCTCCAGTGTTACTTGTCTTAGCTACATTTTTCATGGGTTACATTTGGTAGGATATCATTTATTTTTGATGAAATGTCTGCAAGTAAATATATAAATTAAACTATTTTATGAAAATATATTATAATAAACTGTATTGACAGAGGTTTTGGTATATCTGACTTATCAAACACTATTTTAATAACTACTAAGCGTGCGCATGTGTATATATATGTGTCCATATATATTTCTCAACATTCTCTCCTGGACACAAGTCCATTGCTCTGACGAAAATTTCGTAATCAGCAGGATGAAGACTTCTGTTAGGATATAATATTCCTGTTCTGCCAGTTTTCATTGTAAATAATCACACGGTGCACAGACTTACATCTAAGAGTATTAAAATAAATATCTTATGGATCTATATCTCACAATAAGAGTGTATACATCATTGTAACTGATGCCTTTCTTTTGTTGACAACCTTCAATTACAAGCAAGCTTTATAATGAGTGATATCTCCATTTTCGTCTTATTTCTTATAAACCAATTTACACGTTATAACTTTCTTTCCATTTTGAAATTCGGATGCATGTCTAAGCTGTTCTCTAAAACGTAACTACTGGACTTTGAAATGTTTCCTTTTTATTTGGCTTGAAGCAACTGGTTTGTATCCATTGAAACTACGAGCAATTCCAGAAACGGCTTTTGCTCCTTCCTTATTGACAGCAGATCCAGAACCTTATGTATCTGAAGTACTTATGTATGTTATGTACTCGAAACAAACATTCTGGTAGGTTTTATCGCACGATTTACGGGAGTTCCAGTTCGGACGATGATAAAGATAATGTGTCTGCCGCTCAAATAAAAAGAACAGAATTTTAACATCTTATGGGTTAAAAATATTAAAACAGCTACAATTAGAAGAAAAGCGATTAATTCTATTAAGCTAGTAATGTTATGGCCATGAGTACCGGCATTCAAGTTTTGATAAAATTAAGATTTAACTTTGAAATACACAACGACAATTTAAATTTCAACAAATTTTCGTTTAATTTCACACGCAGCCGTTACAATTATAAATTTTAAATAGTTCTTCAATTATGGAAGCTGTTTGAAAACAATTGCGGTTCCCGACTTAACGCCGGAGCGCGGGCTTCGTTTGTGTTCCCGTACACGCCGGCGGTAGATGTCGCTATTTATTATTAAAATGCATTTAATTGAATTCAAACTTTCTTATACCTCGTGAGTCGTTAGCGCTGAGCGTGAAAACTATTATGTGAGTTTAATGCACGATTGATTTTCTTTTTAGATGTTTTTGGAACTAAATTCTTTTATGCGGCTTGCTGTAGAGTAAAATGGCAGTGGCCCAAGGATGACATATAACGAAAGAGCGTTCATACTGTACCTACCAAATGCTACAAAATGCGATGCGTTGGGCGTTCGAATTTAGGATCAATATAAAGGGGTTGAGGTGCTTTTTGGTGTGACAAAAATACAGTAATATTCATAGTAAATGACATAGCGCGCGCTTCTCACTACTTCCTGTGACATATTTCCGTAGCGTTTGCAAATTTAGTCGCATTAAATACTGCGACGAGAACATTCTCATAATATAATTTATAATACATTATATTAACATTGCAAACGAATACCATATCTCTAACAATTTATTATTCCTGAAATGTAGATTGTGTTACTACCTGGTAATAAATACGCTGGTATATAAAAATATCATTAAAACAAATTAAAGATTAAGACACACCAAAGGCATGGACAACACGTCTCTAGAGACTCAAATACAAGAAAGAAAAAATTAACAATGGTAACATAATAATAATAACAACCATTAATAATAATAATAACCATTAATTAAGAAAGATAGAATAAATTGCCTTGAAATAAAATTGCGGCTGATACAAAGTAATTTGTGTAACTATTTATTATATTATGTCCCAAGTAATATGTTTACTTATTTACCTTGATTTTGTTCATATAATGTGCGTTTTCGTCCCGTTCATCCGATTGAATTCAAGTTTTGTCGTCGATGTTAAAGACACTTGCATAAAGGTTTCTGACATAGTACCATCAACGTTCAATAGTCAATAGTTGGGGCTGGAGTCGTATTCAATTGTTCGTCTTCTATGCGATCGTGCCTCGTTCAATTTATAGGTCAAGCGAGTGTGGAGACGCATTAAGAAAGGATCTCTAAATATATCGACTGATCGTGATAGTTACATAATAATAATATCCTCGGACATTATTCACACACGGTCATCTGATACCAAACTAAGCAGAGCTTGTACTATGGAAACCAGACAACTGATATACTTACATATACTACTTTTCTTTTGTAAATAAATACTTATATAGATAATTACAGCCAGACTCAGGACAAACAGACATGTTCATGCACACAAATGTCTGTCCTGGGTGGGAATCGAACCCACGACCTGCGGCGTGAAAGGCAAGTATCTTACCAACCACGCCAACCGGCTCGTCATGTGTGCCATATTTTTCAAGATTTGCAAAGACAATTAGCGAGAGCGAAGCCGTGCTTGTCGTTTGAGTCCTCGATAAATTAAGCTTATCAAGTAAAATAAAGTATAAGGAGAAAGGAATTTTAGACATAGTGATATTTGGTCAACAATCTGAGCTTATCTTCAAATATTTTTTTATTACAAATGCTGGTCCGTGCCTTGTCTGAAAACTTCACAAATAAATCCCAGATTTTATTGATTATTACAGACGTGAGTCAGGAGGACAGATACCTCGCTCAGCCAGCATCGACTCCGTGGTAGAAGCAGCTATCTGCGCTAGACACTCCGAGCCAAGTCCAACCACGCTACAGCTGCCGAGAGCTGATCGGGCCTTGAGCCTCGTCTCTCCCGCGGTCGGCAGGCGAGCAAAATCTCAGAGAGGACAAGCTGGTAAGTATCAATAAACTTTATCAAACTTCTTTTTTTTAGGTTTCAGTTTTTTGTTGTTAAGATATTTCTTATATTATATATTTGTTTTATCATTAACATCAATATATATATTTTTTTTAAATTATAATTATTACAGCCAATGTCACATATATCACTTTCTGACTCACGATTGTGTGCCATGAATTTGTAGTTTGTTTGATATTCTGTTAGAATACAGAATAACTCTAAAATCCGATTATTACATTCAAAAACCGATTCATTTTGGTAATGGACAGGAGAATTGTTTATAATCGTAATTCAGGAGCTACCATTGGGTAATTACTTACGGATCAAATTCTACGAATAACGAATAGTGGGGAAAATATTAGGTCCTTACATATGAAATTAGCGTTTTGTCGTACTGACCACTTTGATCTGAAATATCTCCTCTTTGGCTTAAAATTCCATATCCAAATTTATAAATTTAGCTGGTACATTTGAGTTTTGAAAACAGTCATTCATTTGTTTTTTCCTCATTATTTTTTTCTTTGACATCGCTTATTACCGCACAATGGAAAACATGAAATATTGGTGTATTTACGAGTACAAGTTCTACCGTGACACCAGTGCTGCAGAAACAGCTCGAAGGATTAATGATGTGTACGGTGCTGGTGTCGCAAAAGAAAGCACGATACGTTTTTGGTTTCAACGTTTTCGTTCTGAAAATTTCGACCTTCAGAACCAACCCCGTGGACGGCCAGAGACCAAAGTGGAAAATGAAGAATTAAAGGCTATTGTGGAAGCGGATCCATCACAAATCACTTCAGGGATAGCAGCAGGCTTCGGGGTAAGTGATAAAACTGTATTAATCTACTTGAAGTAAATCGGGAAAGTAAAAAACTTGAACGATGGGTACCTCATGAATTGAGTGAATCGAACTTGCAAACACACGTCGACTGCTGTGTTACTATGCTCAACCGACACAATAAGGGATTTTAAATCGAATCATTACTTGTGATGAAAAGTGGATACTGTACGATAATCGGAAGCGCTCGCCGAAATGGCTGAACGCTGGAGACCCAACCAAATCCTGCCCTAAACGAAAATTGACTCAGAAAAAGTTACTTGTGAGTGTTTGGTGGACAAGCGCCGGTGTCGTTCACTACAGATTTCTAAAATCTGGCCAAACGATTACGGCAGATATCTATTGTCAGCAACTGCAACCCATGAAGGAAGAACTAGCTGCTAAACAACCGAGATTGGTCAATCGCTCACGGCCACTGCTGCTTCACGACAACGCAAGACCACACACTGCACAACAAACAACCACTAAGTAGATGAGCTACAATTGGAATGTCTGCGACATCCACTGTACTGTGTAAAATTCAACTCCGATGCGGCAGCCCAAACCGCCTTCAAAGAGTTAACCATTGAACTACCTATGAGATGGCAAAAGTGCATAGATAACAACTTTGATAAATTAAATATATTTTACAAAAAAACTTTATATGCCGAATCTTTTACGAATCGATCTTAGGACTCCGGATCGAAAGGGTAAAACGGGAACCCTATTACTAAGACTCCGCTATCCGTCCGTCCGTCCGTCCATCTGTTACCAGGCTGTATCTCATGAACTGTGATAGTTAAACTGTTGAAATTTTCAGAGGTGATGTATTTCTGTTACCGTTCTAACAACAAATACTAAAAAACAGAATAAAATAAATATTTAAGGGGGGCTACCATACAGTAGACATGATTTTTTTGCCGTTTTTATAGATAATGGGACGGTACCCTTCGTGCGCGAGTCCGACTCGCCTTTGGCCGGTTTTTTCTAATAGAACTGGCTGTAATGGGGACATAAAGCGACACTACTACTGTATAATTCTGATGTTATAATATAATTGAATCACATTCAAGTGGTAGTTCAAACTCAATCAATATATTTTATTTTATTAATTTATTTTTTGTTCTTTAAGTGTTATATATTATTATATATGTATATGTATATGTATATATATATATGTATATATATTACTGCATTTTGTATAAGGAAATATATATGTTTTTTTTTATGGGATTGTATATCGTCCGAGCTATTGTTTAAATATGCGAAAGTGTAACCGGTAGTTGGTACCTTGACAAGACAGACTTGCCTAGTGCGGGGCCACTGATGTTTTGTGATAATGTTAATCTTTTATGTTAATAAATTTATTTTTATTTATTTATATTTTATTAATCACTGTTCGCCGTAAATGTGATCGTTTCTATCTCTCGATTATGAAATGTTCAAACAAACAAATGAATTTGAACAAACGATGCATGCCATTCAACTATTCGGCAAGTCCATTTGTTTTCGACATCACAACCCTGTCCGTTCTCGTGCGACTCATCTTAGAATTCAGTGAATTGTCCTTTTTGATATTTGATGTGCTGTTGCGTATATCCTTGAAGATCAAAGATCAAAGATTTTTCTTCACTTATAGAGTGAAGAAAAATATTTGAAAGAATTGCGCAACAGAGGAGTGTGAAATTTTTCATAGTTAAAGATTATATTTTTATATGGAGTGCAGAAGTTAAAATTTGTGTATCATAATATGTGTTCGAAAATTATAAAATAAAATAAAACATTCATCATAACTTACGTTCGTACTACCAATGCCAACGTATACGTTACAACTCAGAACACTGTGTTATTTTAACATTTACTTTTTTTAAATGAATAATGACAACTCGTCATACGGTTAATCCTCATTTTTATGATCTTTTGTAATTTTAAGTAGCTCAATAAAGTCATAATATAATATATATAGTCAAATATAATAAAAGCTTTGTAACTGATAATTTCCAAACTATTGTTGAGTTTTGTACCGAATGCAATGTCATTTCATCAACTGGATTTAATAGTTATGTATTCTATACCTCTATGATATAGTTGGACATTTTGAATCACAAATAATAAATGTGTGCAAGCAATAAATTACGGCCGAATTTCGACCAGTGGGAGACCACTATCCGTGTGTTATAATTATAATAGTGAATATCGCGTATCAGAGAGTGCTCTGACAAATTACGAACGTGTTCTGCGGTCAATTTCAGTTTGTTCCATGATGATCAACGGTGATATCTGAATATCTACAGCCTTAGTTATAAACTTTGTTAGTGACTGATTTGTTAAGTAATGCCATGCCAGAAAGGGACAAACCAGTGTGTAGTTACACAGCCGCTAAGCAACGTTTATAAGCAAGGCCGCTAAAAACTGTTTTAAATTGAATGTTTATTACATTTTTTAACAAAAAAATCATAACAATACGTGGAGTTAATAAGAGGGTTTTCATGCAGGGTATAACAAATGTTATTATAAAGAATTATTACTTAAATGTGATAGATAAACAGTTACTAGGTAGGTCCACTGGTTCTTTTCGGTGGAAGGTACATTCTAACACGATGTTGGCTTTTCATAAAGTTAAAGTAGCTTTCGATGAAATGACGATTTGAAGAGTGCTTGTAAAAGTCAGTACATAATTATTTTAAGAACAATTGTAGTCGCATAATAAATGGGCTAACTTTTTTCTAACCATTTGCGTGATAATACTATTTGATTTCAGTATATTAATTTGAGCTTTTACAATTAACTATTGTCAGTTAATTAATGATATTGTCATTATCTTGTCATTACAAATCAAATTATATGTAAGTTTGGTTTAAAATTAATTGAAATATAATTTTATTGACGCAGATAATAAATTTTATCGGATATTTATAAAGTAGCGCAACTGTCCAACAAACAACCCATTAGTTTGAGTATTATGTTATTATAATTATCATAATTTGAAAAATTAATACTGATGTAACACAAGAAACTTACTTGATATCTCGTTAGCTGAGTGCCTACCTATGTGGCGACCAATATTATATTTACCTTTATGTCATTTTGTTCTCATGTAAGTGATGTTCGTTTTTTTTTAAGAATAAAGAGTCCTTCTGATAATTTTGTCCCATAAACATAGGAGAAAGAAACAGCCACTGCAGAACAAAGGCCTCCTCTCCTATTTCGAGGAAAATATTTAACGCATATTACAATACGCTGCTTAAATACGAGAGTAGATTCTTTTGGAGGTTTCCTTACGATGTCCTTCACCGTCGAGCAGGATGAAAACAAAATAAACACACATAACTCGATGATGTTTGTCCGAGTTACAATCAACAATCATTTCACCTTCAATTATGAAGACCCGGTTTAAATGAAATCAAATCTTATCCCCTATTTTACAACCTTTACACCGTTTATAATGATATGTGAGTTTTAGAACCACAGCGAGAATAGAATATTTCGTATGTTATGTTTCAGAAGCCTAGCTAAGAGTAATTTACGCCCAGAATAGTGACCTTCTTTGATATGATAATGACTTGCTTCTGGTCGTCGCGGTCTGCTTTATGTTTATGTACAAACTTATTGTAAAGGCTTGTTTATAGAAGATGAACCATTTTTTCTGTATTTTAGTTAAAATTGAAATAAAGGCCATAAACTATTTTTGTAACACAACTTGCTAACGATAAAAACATTTCCATGTTTTTTAAGTTAATTAGGTTTGCTTTTTGTCAAGTCAAGGAAATCTAACCAGCTATGCAACAAATTATAATTTCTCTTCCCTCTTTAAGCTTTAAATGCCTTTCAAGGAAGTGTAATTCCTGCTTAGCTCTAAACCGGCGTATTTCGAGGCTGTAATCTCATGTCTTCGTCCATTCGAATCGAATAATAAGCCGTGTCTATGAATTATTTTTGAAACTACTTTACGTTAAAACACTAACCTAACCTATTTCCCGTATATTCCCCCATCAGCAATAAATCTCTTAAGCATTTCCTGCCTTTTTAACTCTTACTTTTATTTCCAAAGCTCTTATTATTTACCTTACTAATATTATAAATACGGATGTTAGTTTGTTTGTTTGCTTGTAGCGCTTTCACGCCTAAGCCATTAAACCTATTTTAGAAATTCTTTCACCAATGGAAAGCTGCATTATCAGTAAGTAGGTAACATAGATTACATTTATAGGCTACATTTTGTCAATGTATTACAACGGGAACGAGAACCACGCGGGTGAAACCGTGGCCAAAATGCTAGTATGTACTTTTGTATACTTAAGAGTATAAAGAGTATTGTAAAATATAGTAGAAATTCACACATAAGTAAGATACCTAGGCACCGTAGGTAAAATATGAGTAACGGTCCGCTGACGTGACGACGCTTGGACTAACGCTATTCAACCTTAAATGGCAATAATGTCATAAAGGCTTAAAAGGTACATATTGTTTTATTTTACTATTTATCAAAATAAAACGATAATTATGGTCACACGTAGCACAAAAAAGTTACAGTTCCCACACACAGCAGAATAGTTAAAGTAAAATAGTGAGAACACAAGAATACACATTTGAAAACAGATATCTCACGTCTAGCTAGACGCGTTACAAAAGCAGTAATAAGAAGCGAACGATAAAAATCGAATTCAACTAGCAAAAGGCGGGAGGTGCAGTAATGTCAGTGCTGCGTTCGCGCATAGTAATCGGTAATAATCTTTTGTTACTCAAAATAGATTTTGACTTGATTATTAAGCTCAATCATAATAGAGACTTACAATGTAGCGCCTGTGTATTTTACTATAGCAATACGTAATAGTGCGTCTGGGCAATTTCATAGGTTCAACGCTAATGGTTTTGTATTATATATATATACATTTTAAGCTTATTCACCACGCTTCTTCAAAGCGGTTTGCACAATAAACTGTACTCGAATAAAAGAAAAAAAACGTAAATATATATAAAATATATTTGCAGACTTTTATTTTAAAACTAACGAAACAATACTATACTTATATAAGAATATTTAAATAAGAATATTTGAATAAAAGCAATAATTTAATAAAAATTAACAATATATTAAAATGGTTTCTCTGTTCACTTTGCCCGCCAGTTATAAAAGATAATGAAATAAACCCCACTTCTGCCTGTGACACCTTTAGAAGTTACTTTATGAAATAGTTCTCCACTGAAAGTAATTGTTTTATTTTTTATTATTGTATAGGTTGGGTGACGAGCAAATGGGCCACCTGATGGTAAGTGGTCCCACCCACGCCCACCAACCTTGGGAACCAAGATGTTATGTCTTGTGCCTGTAATTACACTGGCTCACTCACCCTTCAAACCGGTACCAAGTACTGCTGTTTTGCGGTAGAATATGTGATGAGTGGGTGGTACCTACCCATACGAGCTTGCACAAAGCTCTACCACCAAGTTGTTCTTTAACTTATATGAATTGTGATTATTTATATTTGTACCTTTTATGCTTATGTTGGTAAAACGATATATATATGTATTTAAAGAGATCACAACATTTCAGTATAATATAACAAAGTCACCGTTACGATAAAAACAAATTCATTAACAGTTAGAATATTTATAAATTAGTTGTGTCCATGATACCTACATATGCTAAAGTAAAAATTAAAGACTAAGTTAACAGAAGAAACTATCACATGCTATCCGTAGGCGTCGTAGAGATGTTTTTGTGATGAGTATAACCCAAGAAACGATCCGACAGTCATAAAAGTCTGCCATCTGGCATAAATTAATTCATTGCTTAATAATAAGGTCCTCCAGACCGATTTCGGCCACGGCGGCCAATCTCAAGAGAGATTAGCCAACTGCGCAGGAGATATTATAGTGCACAAGTGTGTGCGCAAACACAGGTGCACTCTCTTTTCCTTAGCTCTCATAATCCGATGGGACGGCAATCCGACACGACCGGAAAGAGTTCAGGCGCAGGACCAACGGCTTAACGTGCTTTCCGAGGCTCGGGAGTGTACACACTTCCACCTTCCAGACTCCGGACTGCTACTGAGAATTTTCTGACAGAAAAACCCAATAACTATTTATTGGCCCGACCTGGGAATTGAACCCAGGACCACCGGGTCTGCAGCCTAATATCTAGGCACAAGACCAACGAGGCAGTCATCAATTCATTGCTTACCAACCTGATAAAAAACAATAACTTTTTGTAGGCCTGACCCGGAGTTTAAGCCCAGGACCTCGGCTTGTGCAGCGTTATCAGCTAGCCACTAGACTAAGGAGTCTTCCAATGACGTAGCAGCTCTACATTATAACAAAAAAAGGCTTTTAGACTTCTGTATCAATAACATCCTTTTCATTAACTTTTATATAATCTCAAATTATTCTTATCGAGTATTTGCTCAAGAGATTTCATTTCTTCATTAATCTGTTTACAGGCTTTTCTTGTCTTTTAATAAAATTCTGAGGATTATCCTATTGATATTCTCGAACTAATTCGTTCATTCAGTATGCAAAGGGAATGTTTTTACTTAAAGTGAGATTGAATAGTTTTAAGGTAAAAAGGTTAAGTAAAATCCCTGGTTAAATTACGGGCGTTAGCACTTTTTAAGCGAGCGAGCTGAGGACAAGCTCAAGTGATTGTTAAAGCACTCTACGGTCTACTGTAACTAAGGATTGACGGTTTTTTTTAATTTTACATTGGACGGCAGACTGGCAAATGGGGCGCTTGGTGATAAATGGTCACTACCACCCATAGATATTGGCGCAGTTAAAAACAATAAACATTACTTACAATGCCAATGCGTCACTAACCTTGGGATTTAATACGTTATGTCTACTGTGCCTCTAGTTACACTGGCTCACTGACCCTTCAAACCGGAACACAATACTAAGTATTGCTGCGGGGCGGTAGAATATGTGATAAGTGGAAGGTACCACCCAGACGGGATTGCACAAAGCCCTACCACGAATTAATTATATAAATACTAGGAAAAGTTGCAGGTACTAGTTGTTGTCATGTCATGTCATGTCATGTCTTCCATTCGACCCATAAATGTATATACCTATGGTATGTACGTATTGAATTGTATGTCCATACAAATAAAACTACTGGTCCGATTTGGATAGCGTTTTCGTTATTCTTTACCACGAAACAAGAAATTAACTAGAAACCTAATTTCATTAAACTCAGTGCTAGCCCACCTTGTGGGTACCACCACACTGCTCTATTGTGCGTTCATACTTCATACCCTTGCGTCACCATTTTATTCGATACATGCTAGTTTTTTCCACTTTGTCTTTCAGTGTCGAGTACGAGATAAATTATATATTATACAATAATTAATTACAAATAAAATGTAATTATCACCATAAATAGCTTAAAATGAAATTTTACAAATTATACAAATACATTCAATTGGCTAATTTAAATCACGGGACACAACTGCAACGGTTCGCATATTAACTTAGCATATTTAATCGTGGAATTGCATTCATATTTAATTATTTAATTGGAGTAATTATGTTAAAAGAGCACCGGAACACGATAATTTATATAATATTTAACTTTCAGGATTCCATTATGAACTACAGAACTCTTTCGATTCTCGATGAAACACTTATATCGATTATCTATGTATCACGCCTACTATCTAGCAGGGATTATCTATCCGTCATTCATAAACGTACCTAATTACATTTATATCGGATATCTATTCATCATTCCTATTCGTAAGTAGTAAGAAAATCGTACTCGTAACTTCTGTCTTAGGCCTCGTAGACAAACCCTCTGTATACGAGTACTTGAATATAGTAAGCGGTCACTGTTTCAAAGTGCTGAAATCTGACGGTGAAGTGAGCTGCCAGGACTTGGTGCCGGCCTTATGGACGGTGAAATAAGGTATTTATATATGACATCTAATATATCAATATCATGGTTTTAAATAAGTTATAAAACGGTTTAAAATTTGTTCGAGTCTATTTTAGGATAAAATGATTAAATTTAATCAAACTTCGAGCACTTTTCCGGACGAAACTCAAACTACCCGACATAATTCCATCAGGCACTCGCAAATGGAGCAAATCAAGTTATCACTATAGCAATATGGACTAATTTCCGCCAAAGGTGTCAGTTCACAGGCGAACGATAAACGCTTAAGCTTCACACGTGACGTTTCAAAATGAAAAACAAGCAGTTTTTGTTTTTCTTCGAGAAATTTTAAGGAACCGGAATTCAAGGGACGAACTTTAATACTTACTTAGTTAAGATTAATTTATAAGTAATATGTATAATAATTAAATAATTCATTAATTTCTATTAGTTGATACTTCAGTCTTAGCTCAAATGTATAGCAGTGGAAGAATGTAGACACGGTGTCGAAGAATGTAGGATTAACGATTACTGACTTCAAAATATTGAATTACTTTGTACCTCGCCTCTTACAACAATACAACAACTGTATTATTAATCACAATACTAATAATTTTACCCCCTTCCGGGTTTACAAGGGTGTCAACATAAAGTATCATATTAATGATTGTACATTTAAGTACAATAATTAAAATGATGAACAGAAATAGTTCTCTGTAAAAATATTTAAAACATACCATAATATAATACTACAGTAATAAGTCGTATCGTCGTATAGTCGTACCGTGATATTTCGTATAATTCCACACTAATGTTGTGACTTAGACCTTCTCAAACAATTCTCGCTACGAGAGCCAACACTCCGTTGTGTACTCGACAACTCGTGGCGAAACGTTGAATTTAGCTGATTAATTTGTTTCCTTAGTCAACGCTGACTTTTGGAATTACCTGGAATTCCATATCCTAAATTCATTTTTATCTCATTTTCCTTTAAATGACATGCCATTGACATCTGAAGTCGAAACAACCTGTGTTACTTGATTTCGAACACCGTTCATTTTTAAAATGTATCGGATAAAAAAGAAGATACCAGAATTTCAATTACATAACCAATTTTCATATATTATAGAAATAAAAAATTGTTGGCTAGAAGTTCACATTAACTACTACACTAATTAGGTAAACACACAGAATTGATTAGACTTCCGAAGCTTAAGGGCGAAGATAAGCGAAGCGTATGTTATGTTTGCACACGCATTAGCGAGCGCGTGTTCGCGCGCGTATAATCGAGAAATAATTAAACATGCGCAATGATTTATCAATATGGCAGGTGAATTAACGCGTACGCTCCTATGTGTTGCTTCTGTGCATCTATCCGCTTTGATGCCACCAGAACAGCCGTTCAATTTATTTATTTACTGTTTTATTTATATTTTATGCTTTTAATAAATTAGCGTGAAGTGTTAGAATAAAAAGCACTTTTAAACACTATTAATAACTGCATTACTTATAAACGTTGTTGAGCGGGTGACTAATTATATTGTGTCTTATTCTTTCGAATATCAAGCCAATAACGACAGAAAGAGCAAAATAACATTTTTAAGTAAAGCCGTAAAACTTAAAATAACAAGTTCATAAGTATATTGATGAAAATATATGCACATATGAATGTAACTGATTTCAAAATCGGAATGTTAGTGGTTTCGATTTAAATGTAAATGTGTCTAGAAAGGCTTTCCTACCTTGCCTCACCGCAAATCGGGAAAAACCCTGAATTAATACGTCATTGGCTTTCCTAGCTTTCCAAATAAAAGTACGAGTATTGGATCACGGCCTATTTCTCGTTTCACTTCACTTATCACAAACAATGCTAGGTTTATAACTAGGTAATTGACTGTGATACAAAATGGCAACAATATTTATGATTGTTATAAAAAAAATACAAACGGCTCAGAAAGGAATGCCCCAGACCTGAGAAGCTGACAAAAAAAGCTCAGAAAAATTAGTTATTTTTCAAAAAATATATTTTATACCAAAATGAAGACGATCGTATACTTTCTAAGATCTATCATCTAAAAATTCTAAAATGTTGCTATATCTTTAGACACAATTGTTCATTGTTTTTCTACTAATGAAAATATTATAGTTTTTTAGGGATTATTTTTAAAAGCAAGTACGTACATAAGTTACGTTTAAAAGTGAAACCTGGCTATGATCTACGGGTATCATGTGCACTTTTTATTTTTCCAAGATCGTTTAATGATCTGCTTCTCATTTTTGACATTGAAAACAACTTCACTGTAGTCTAATAATGAACAAAAAACAAATTTGTTCATTATTAGACTACAGCATAGATTAGTATCGAGAAATTGTGATCAATTTATAGAAAACCCATATTCAACATAAGTTACATATATTTAAGCATTCGTCAATATGTAATCGATTTTTATTGAAACAATTATTTTGGTAAAATATTCTAAAATCGATTTTATTCTATCAATACTTTATCATATGAATAGCCGGTACACTTAAATTCTATTAATTATTTAAGCGAATATTCCAAAATTATTCTCGACTGCATAGAGTCAGTAGCTCTCTCGATGTATATATACGGTTTTACAACACGATCCCTGAATCCCTGTTGCTAAAGCAAAAAATGGACTAATTATTATTGAACGCTTTTGTAAAGTAACACTTGTATGCAAAAGGCTATTACATATTAGTATATGCATAATAGAACACCCTGAGAATTAAACGATTGGCTATATCTTTTTATACAGAAAATTTGTAAGCAATTTGTAAAAAAGTTTTATTTATTATTCTACATTTATAAGTTCATTATATTACTCGTATATTATCTTGTCAAATTACACTTAAATCATGTTTTTCCTTTACGAATTAAGTATATTTAGATTTAGAAACTTTCAAACCTACATAATATTAAAAAACCCATTGAGCTATTTTTCACTTGTTAGCTTATTTTCTGTAATTATTTATGTCGGTCAAAGAAATATATTCATATAGGCGGCAATAGTGTAAACAAAGTGTAGTGATATTATATAGCAGTTTAGATTTGCTCATATATTAAGTTAATTTCCTTGGTAAGTAGAGAGAAAAAATTAAACGACATGCAATTTGCAATTTATAACCAAGTAAATTAGAAAATAATCGTAATTATGTATCCGGCTGTATGTTCCTACTGACCTAAGACATCTTATAAACGTCACGTATTGTGTGCCCCAAACAATGCGATCACGACACGACTTATAGTAATTAAAAAAACCTGATCCACGTCTTTATTTATGTATTAGCAAACGGGAACCTAACGTAACCAGTTTGTCAAACAGATACACGGCCATTGGCTATTGGCTATTAATCCTCAGCGCTTAGTGCAGTTAGAGACAGCCAGTTTTGCTGACATTCCGTAAGATCTAACGACCTAAACTACCGTTACACTTCTCCATGTGTATGTATGTTGATATCTACAGCCTAAAACATTTTTCAGATCAGATTTATATTCCAATATTAAGTGTCAACATATGTATATGTCAAAAAGATTCCTCTCGCCTTAAGACTAAGGTTAAGATATTTTTTACTACGCAGATGTTGCAGAATTGTCAATTCCCCATAATGCCGATGACGACGGCAAATGCGATACGACCGGATTATGTTGTTGTATACGATTTTACGTACTTATTGGGTCAACCTCCCCCAAAGACGATGAAGGTACGCTGGTTTTTTAACGGGTATTGCGGCGCATTCAACACCGGCGAGCCCCACATATATTGTGGGGGGGTATGTGGGGTAAACGTGTAAATGCGTTTTTCCAGGGAAATATAAAAAGGGGGTTGAACCTAGGCCCTCGGGCTTGGCGGCCTTTTAAGTTATCCACGAGACCGACAAGGCAAGCGATAGTATCATTATAAAGAAGTCATTAGGAGTGCTTCCACGCATCAGTTGGTCTTCGCGAAATTCAGCACGCGGATGTTTTTAGTCACTGAGACGGAAATGGTTACTTTATATCTCGATCATACAAGTAACGTGGTCTCAACGGAGCGAAGCCGATGACAGTAGATTTATCATTTTAACTAACTGCTCCGCGCGGCATTACCCGCCTTAAACGATACTTACTGCACCACCCCATGGGTTAGTATACGTTGAAAAACTACCTTTTTAGAAATAATAATAATAGCCATCCCCAGTTTTAAGAAATTAGTAATATCACTATTTACCCCTCAACTAAGCGTACAGCTTTCACTTAATTAAGTGTTAGGATTGTGAACGACAATAACTCAAAGACAGAATCAAACCTGCAATTTTTACATTGCTAGGCAGCCTATCCATTGCACTATTGACGCTTTTATTCTCAATAAATGAATGAAGATTATTTTTCAAATCTAGATCTTGTTTAATTAAGTATATAGTAATAGTAAGTTAATCTTGATGCGTCCACTGACAGGCAAGGAATTGTAATATTCTACATTTGGTATCTCTAATTATTTATCTATTTAGATTCGTAGTTATTTACATAATTACAGAGTCTCTTATGCTCAATCTTTTCCAGCTGGTATATAAAAACGTATTTATATTACACGCTATATACTATAGGTATCTCAATATACAATACACTATTTTATATTTAGACACCTATAATATATAGCGTGGCGGACCTTTACATGGATCAAAACTGATTCCAACGCGTTCCTGTTTGGATACTAATGTGTTAGAATTTCGTCGGAAACGCCGTCATCGTCGTGTTATAAATGCAAATAAAGCACACCAACAATCAGTGCTCCGATTTGATCCACCGCTCCATACATGTTCCGAACTACTTGGACTATTATAATTGAACTTAAATATGTTCTTAAGAATAACGCCTAAGCTTTAAACACACGTCATTGTGCCACAAATACATTTTTTACTTACCTCTATCTATTCAACCCTTTATATTACGAGAAAACAAAAATACAAACAGACAAAAGACGTGGCCTGCATTCATCCATTGTATGGGCAGTGAGAACGGAAGCAAGATCCTTGTATGTATATCCTTGTATTATGTACAAAGCCGGCGTATTATCGAATACGATTGTAGTCACAAGCTTTTAAACTGGTAAGCTTTAAGCGTCCACTGCGGTTTGTCGTGACGTCATATTCATTACAAAATATATCTGTTCTAAATTAGATGAAAGTATAGCTCTGGTAAGGCCATCGACTTCAAATTGACAATTCAATTTTCCTTAGAGACGACATTTTCGTTTACACTTTGTGCATCTTTCTCTGAAATCGAATCCTAAGTAGGCATTCATTATACTATGAACATTTGAGTCCAATGTGATATAGTACACAAATTTTAATAAAAAGGAAACTTTTTTTATTTAAGAACATGCAAAGACATAAAATTTCATAGACTGCTAGGATTATAACCCGCAACTCTCAATCTCTGTACGTATAATTATCTGTAATTTATATTATTACTAAGGTATTAGGTAATTGACTTAATTTTCAACTACCAGTAAGCCTAGATACTTAAAATATTTGTTGCGCTATTAACAATATGGAATTAGAGTTAATACCAAGTATTACCAAAATCAAATCGATAATCGATTCGAACGTAAAATTCGTATGTTAATGTTACCCTACATAATGCTCAAATACTTTATCATTTTTTTATACTAAGTATGCAATTTCTAAAGCTAGTCAATTGTTATAAACAAATATTTATAACTTTCAAGGTAAAGTGGACAAAATTTTAAATTGTTTTTTATATTTTAAATTTGAAAAAGAAAACAGCGTTTAAAGTATGCCTCTCTTGTTGCCCTTAACTAAAGCTTTGTACTAAAACACGCCATATACAATAAAACGTATTAAAAAATTAATATTGTTAAAGAGGAATAATCTTCAAAAGGTTCTTATGGATATTTGATTAAGTAAAAATGAAATTGGCAATTAAAGAGGCGTAGTTTAAGTGATATTTATTCTAATCTAATCACAAAATGACACCAAAGTCGAGTCGCAACCTGTTTGTTATGTGAATACAAAAACAGACACAATAACTCGCACAAAAGTATAGCGTATATTACAAGTAATCAGAGCCAACCTACGTGCAAACTGCATATACATACGTCAACACATAACTATGCGTGTACGAGCTTTTAAGGCTCCGAATATTCTATCCCTTTCGCACGCATTGTTAAATAGACGCCGTCTCACTTTCCCGCAAGAGCGCCAGCTACCGGCCGGTCCGAGAACCTAATGACAGTTGCCCACACGCATGTCTTTGTAGTTTGTATTGTATTCGCCAGTGCTTATTATACTTGTATTCAGTAAATTTGTATTAAATTTAATATTTCGTGGGGATTTAGTGTTTGTTTTATATACGTTTTGTGTTCGTAGTGAGTGTGTGTGAGATATAAATATGTGTTTGTGTCAGTAAATGAATGTTCGCGGTATTGACTTGACTGGTTTGTTGACTTGGAGTCCGAAGAACAGAATCAAGATAAAGCTAAAACGTATGTTACTTTGTTTTGACTAACATTAACAAACAAGGATCATAAATCTTAACTTAACAATTTATACATTCTTAAACACAGGTTATTTTAAATAATATATAAAAGGTTTTTTTTTCTCAATATAGTTAATCTATTGAAAAATAATAACGTTATTTTAAAACTAAAACTGGAATAATTATGTTTATTCATTAATAAAAACAAAAGTATAGTTAAATTAATTGTTCCAAATCCAAAAAAAAACAAATTTCTGTTTACGATAAACTTGTATAAACAATGTTTTAAAATTCTAAATAGTCTTACATCTCAGTCGTGTTTATTGAAATACTAAATTATTTAAAGGTCACCTAATTATTATTCAACTTAAACGTTGACTGTCATTTATAGAACTCAATTAACTTTTTAATTACAGAAAACATTTTGTATTTTATAATTAATATTTTTGGAAGAGCTACAAAATAATTTAGTAGATTGATTTAAATAGCGGTAAACAACGAAGAATTTGTAAGTATATCTCGCTATCAAAATATGTAATTATCAAAACAAGGTACATAATAAAATAATTATTTTAAATACATATTATGTAAGGTGGAAATTCCAAAATTCATATAATATATAAATCTAAGACCATAATTACAATAATGCTAAATTCGATAAGGCTTGTTATCATGTAAGCAGAAGTATAATCGTATGCATAATCAATTTTATATTCAAAATCATATGAAATTACAAATGTATACAATCATAACTTCTTACAACATAATCATCATTATAAATAAATAAACTACATTTAATCATATTTACGATATTAAAGTAAATAACAAGCTCAAATAGTTAGATTTTAAAATTTTATTTCAAACAAAGGAAATTTGAAATTTCGCTATATCGCATTTTTTGTGCTCATCTTTGGCGCCGTATCCGCTGAATATTTCATTGAATATATTCATAAAATGAATAAACGAAATAAGCTATTCGGCTATGTTCAACGTTAACGTCGTAATACTTATATATACGCGTATATACGCGTATATATAAGTATTACGACGTTAATACTTATATATACGCGTATATACGCGTATATATAAGTATATATACGCGTATATACGTAATATATACGCGTATATTCAAAATTTGCTTTTTTTTTTTGTAAATGACGATACGGTCAATTATGTATTTTGTTATCAAATATGTTTATATATTCTACAAAATACAAAATTTATTTATTTATATCTATATACAAAACAATGTTTGTCAATATTCACGAATAATAATTGTGATACATATACATAGATAGTTGAGATAACGTTTAACTTTTCAAACTTTCAAAGAAATCTATTTGACGCTGTACAAGTGTGAAGCACCATACATATAAATACATTAATGTCTATTGTTTTATCCCATTACCCATTGTTTTGTTACAAAAAAATGCTTATTTATGTTATTTATGAGGAAAGTGAATCGAAGTTACGAGTAGAAATTGCTCATAAAGTTTATGAACTCGTAAATCGTTATTTTCATTTAAAGTTGGAAAATATTTAATTTCCACCTGAGTAATATATATTTATCATTCATTTTGTATTTGTATGTTATGTATTGTATATTATTTATATAATACTAAAAATATCATTTAAGTTAGTACTCACCACTTATGAGGAGTAATTTTACCGCAAAACAGTAGTGCTTTGTATATTGATTTGAAAAGTGAGTCAGACAGTGGAGTTACAGTCGAAAGGAGCATCTTAGTTCCCATGACTGGTCTCGCAACGCAAAGGATTGTATTTACTAGAACACGTGAATTATAACCGATAATTGCGGGTTCAAAACTGAATGGTCGGATGATAATTCTGCAACTTGTACCTTCCATTTCAAATAAATGGCATTGTGTCGACGACAGTGACCATTTACCATCATAAATAGTTTAATCATCTGCATTCTTAAAAATTATAAAATATCATTAAGAATAAAAATTTGACGCAAATGCAATAATCCAGTTATGTACTATTACTGGAAATTATTTTTATATACAATTTGACGTCTATGAATTAGGATACCAAAAATGTATTTTTGTTCAAACTTTCCTATAGTTTTTACTTTGATTATGTAGACAAATATATAATCAGAGAGTTTTTATTTGCACGGAACTTTTAAATGAAAAGTTATAAAATTATACATTATTACGTTTTAAAATTTCGTATCGTTACTTGCCTTAGTAATATTACTGTAATAAAGTTATTCTTTAGTATTTTCTTATAGCGATTACACGTTGATTGCAGTGAATGAAAAATTATAATGCTACTAATAGAGCAAATTAAAACGAGGAAAAAGCTACATTTTGTCGAAACGACAGAACAATAGCTTTTTTTCATTTCAATATTCCTGACTTGTAAAAAATAGTTAAATGACTTTAAATTATCATATATAAAAAAAAAATTGTCAATTAAATCAATATTAAATAAATATTATTATGGTATGCAATTTGAAAATTTTACCGCTCGAGCCTCATAAGTTGATCTAACTGAATTTGTTTTAATAGCCATACTCAGTACATAATATAGACATATTTTATGTAATATACGTACGTGTTTTTTTATAAAGTCTAAATATATAATCTAAATCTTACAAAAAAGCAATCGTACAAAAAAGAGCTTTAATTTCAATAATGATGTATTACACTTTCTTATTGATAGTCAAACTAGAAACTACCACCGGTTCGGAAAAGAAACACGTAGCCCTGAGAAGAACCGGGAAAAGAAAGTCAGCGGATTGATGATTTTGACATTTGTTTCATTTGTCATAATGATGATTTGCTTAATATAAATATGACCAAAAAAACACAAAATGGTTTTTTTTCTGTACAATTTGAGAATGCGAATACTGGTTCATTGCATATGGACGTCGAGTTGTACTTCAATTTGAACGTACAGTGGCATACAATTGATTGTTATCTATAAAATGGCAGCGATTGGATAATAAGAGGTCAAGATGGGGCTCAGAGCGAGCTTCGGAAGAGGCTTACGACTAGTCCTGGACGAACACGAACTGATGATGATGATTATACATTTGATAACGTACTTAAATCGTGCGATGTTTTTTTTTGTTTAATTTAAATTGATGTCATTGGAACACAGTTTCAAAGGCACCGACTCATAACTAGTTTCGCGCTATTTTGCTTTTTGCATAAAATATCCTTCACTCGGTAATTGCACAGTTATTTGAGATATTTTTTTCCTGCTGGTCGAATACACCGCGGTCAATGCCGTGGAAACGAGTTACATAACTTACAGATTATATTTAAAATTCAAATATTATATCCATATGGATATCGCAAGTCGGGCGAGACAGATTTATTCCAGATTATTTTAATGAATAAATCAAGTAATTACAAGATGAATTACGACTACGAGAACTGATCAACTCTAAAATTTGTTAATATTGAGTAAGAATAATGTAGTAAAACGAATTATAGTAATAACACAGTATGGACACATGTAGACAGAATAGTTACAGTATGATTGCCTCCCTATTTACTTTCTGCTTCTTATTTGTATAAGATATTAGTGGAAACTTTATTGACTATAAAAATAATGCATATAGAACTTTGAAATCTTCTCATTATCGAAAGGTCAAGATTAAATGCTAACATTAAAAAAGCCCTGAACACTGTGTTCCGTAAAAGGTTCAGATTAAGACTTAAGTCTTTTATTGCGGTTTACGTATTTCAATATTGATAATTTCGACTCACACGTATTTATTTAATGATTACGTCAAGTCAATTATCCACAGCATAGAACCCTGTTGCGTATTAAAGTATGTAAATTGTAAATTATACGTACAATATTCAAAAGCAATACATATTGCAACGTTTATTATAATATTTATAAAATGGTGATCGTCGGTGTGGCTAGGTTGATATTTTGCCAACGATCGCCGTCGCGTCTGCCGCTGACACCGCGTCCTGCATTATAATCACGTGGACACATTCCTCATCCTCACACCTCACATATTTACAGAACTTATCTTAAAAAAATATTGCGTTTAACATATTTCAAATGATTACTAAGCTGCTACATCCTATCATAGCATGTATTGGATATCATATTTATTAGCTAAGTATTACTTTAAGAGATGTTACTTTACGTGTCAAAATTCATAATTAAGCTTTGCACTTCATGTAAATTCACCTGTAAACATTTATTTTAGTCTGTTACATTACAGAATATAAACTAATTTTATTAATATCAATAACATTAAGTACTTGTAACTTTGTTAAACCAAGGAGTAACTTAAATACGATTCCTCAAAATCATATAAGGCTGAGGAACGTATTCAACAAGCTCGCTAGTGGTTGGGCTTTATGTCAGCCTGGGTTGGTACCCTACAATTACAATGATTATTATCAAATATTACAGGAGAAAAACAAACGGCTTTACTACTTAATTAGTACTTTCCGAGGAACTGAAGTGTTATTCATCAAAGCGCTAGCTGCTGCTGAGTATTTCTTGACGAAAACGGTTTTTACTTCAACCTTAAACCGCTAGAACTGCGGCTACATATGATAGGCGATAGACCAACGAGGCTGCCAAGAACCGATAAGAATATTATAAAGTAACTTCTGTATAAATAAAGCTGTAGAAAAAGTTTGTGCCATCATATTATTTAACGTTGATGTTACCGTGACGTCAGAGACAGCCATTATAAATAATAAATCACAGGAGGCTATCAACTATAAACAATATTGGGTTTCAAAAATATTATTTAATGTGGCATTCAAAGCTGAAATATTAGAAGTGTAACACAAAACCAACTTCAAGGCTGAGAATCTGTAACAGAAGATATCTGTTACAAATATACACAAGCACAGACAAATTATCGTATTTTATTATATCTGTACATATTATATCCCTCCCAGTGAGTATCGAGATCAAAAACGAAAGAGTAACATTGAATAATCAGGCAATATAATAAAAGAGTTAAATAGATACTGCCGCTCGCATTAGTGAGAAATTGAGAGCATTACTGAGCCATAACTGAAGCAAGATACGGGATGAGCAGCGAATGCATAATATGTTGAAACTATCCCACAGACGTCAGGTCGCAGGGGTTTCATTGAGTAAAAGGTTCAATCCCAGAGCCCGGATGCCTTTTGAAGATTTCCCCTGCGTGAAAAAAATCATAAATGGTTATACAAATGTCTAATATTGTTTTATATTTTATTGCCAGCTATTCGTATAAATATAAAGTAATGAAGATGTAAAACTACTAAAATGTATAAAATTTCAACACATTACGTACTAATATATTATGTGTTTTGCAATTGTGATTTTTATATTTTTTTTATCTCTAACGATTAAGATGATTTTTTTTTAAATCAATACTAAACGTGTGAAAATGTGTGAAAATTTTCATGGACTAAGGCTCGTGTCAAACAAACTCGCCGCCGTAATTACGAATTCTCAAGCAAATATCAAGTTAAGCTCGATGTCCGCCGAAGAATAAGTGTTCCGGAAATAAGCAATCAGATATTGTAATGTATGGGATTAATGGGATTTAATAAATTTTTTGTCATAGCCCTTTTTTGCCCCAGAAATAGGTAACATATAATAGTAATAAATATTATAAGATGACATCTAAGAATTATGTTAAACTTTCATAAATTATGGATTTTTCAAAATCCAAAACCGCCGACCCCTTTAAGGTCGTCACAAAATCATTCATAAAAGGAAAATGAGCTTTTTTAAACTGTTGAAATTATATCAAATATTAATTTAAAAAGAATTGTTTACTTGTTGAAATTTCAGTATAAAGAACACATACAAGAAACATTATATTTTGATTCTTTGTAAATTTTCCAATGTTATTAAAAATTAATGGCAGAACATTATCGAGATCCATTGTAAACGAGTGAATGATATTCCCGCTGTTAAAAATCGAATAAAATTGCATTCATTCATTATAATTATCCGTTTATTAACCTTGTTCAGAAAAACAATAGCATATTTTGAATTTGATTAAATTTTACCACCAATTAGATAGCAAAATCGTAATTATGTAAAATAAATCTCATGTGTATATCTTTTTAAGAAACCAGTAAAAGAAATATATCTACGTTGTATCCATATCTGTAGGTAGATCTATTTTATAAGAGCAAACTCGAAACTCGAAACCCAGAAAGCGGTCGTGAGATGCCAGAAATTGACATTGGCCATAATAATTATAACATTTCAAGAGTATACGCATGAAAATAGTATATCAATATAAGTCGGTTGTCAACATTTAACGAAACGAAATTTTACAGAATCGCACCGCTTAGTTCTTCTTTAATTATTGATAGGTTTAACGTGACCAACGAGGTTATTGTTTTTTTCTATAAACTAATTGTGTAGCCCACACTTGACCCGGCGCCTTATCAATATTATAATCGATACACGTTGAACCACATCACAATTGACATCGCCGTATAAGTTGGAATTGGTCGCTTTCTCCACTTGATGGGATTTTCGGGTCAACTAACGGACGCGAAACTTGCTCGCATACGAATATACGTGACGCGTACAATGGTGCATTATTATGACGTGACATAATAAGTATGAATGAAGAATGGGTAGGGACACTGATGAGAGTTACGAAGTCTGGTCTAATAAAGAAGAACTAATCATTATAAAACAGGTATAGGTATAAAAATATAAATTAGGAAAAATTAAAAAATTAACGGTAAATTTATTTTATTTTTATTTTTTATTTTATTGTATAAATTGGCGGACGAGCATATGGGCCACCTGATGGTAAGTGGTCACCAACGCCCATAGACAATGGCATTGTAAGAAATGTTAACCATCACTTACATTGCCAATGCGCCACCAACCTTGGGAACTAAAATGTTATGTCCCTTGTGCCTGTAATTACACTGGCTCACTCACCCTTCAAACCGGAACACAACAATACAAAGTACTGCTGTTTTGCGGTAGAATATCTGATGAGTGGGTGGTACCTACCCAGACGAGCTTGCACAAAGCTCTACCACCGAGTGGTAAATTCCAAGTTTTTATATAAAATGTCGTTGTTGCCTTTTCTATTAATTAATTATTATCCACATATATTCCATCAATTTTGGGCGGTGTAATGTTAAGCTGCTTGGAAGAGGTTTCTTAGACTTTGGTGGCTTGGCTTGCCACTACTTTGTATAACACTTAGGAGCTAGAATGATGTATGAATGAAGAAAAAATGAAATCAAAATATACTTGATTCATCATTTTAATACTTGTTATGTTTTTAGATAAAAGGCTAAAGATTAGTTTTTAAATAAAATTCATACCATATTGCCCCGTTATATAATATAAGGTCCTCCAGACCGATTTCGGCCACGGCGGATAATCTCAAGAGAGATTAGCCAACTGCGCAGGACATATTATAGTGCACAAGTGTGTGCGCAAACACAGGTGCACTCTCTTTTCCTTAGCTCTCATAATCCGATGGGACGGCAATCCGACACGACCGGAAAGAGTTTAGGCGCAGGACCAACAGCTTAACGTGCTTTCCGAGGCACGGGAGTGTACACACTTCCAACTTCCAGACTCCGGGCTGCTACTGAGAATTTTCTGACAGAAAAACCCAATAACTATCTATTGGCCCGACCTGGGAATTGAACCCAGGACCACCGGGTCTGCAGCCTTATATCTAGCCACTAGACCAACGAGGCAGTTATATATTTAATATATGTATATGGCTTATGAATTACCAATTTTAATTAACGAATTCTCGAATTTATCGGTATTCCATCAAAAACGACCCTTCTGATCGAATTTCAACCACATCGGCCAATCTCATATACATATTATGAACTCTTCTATCATTCGATATTAGGTATATAGTATTTCTTCCCAAAACGAATAGGCAAGTATAATAATAATAACTATAAACGATATATATGAGCGAAATAGCACTCACCACGATATCTCCTAAACTAGCCGCTCGATTGACTTGAAATAATACTATCCAAAATATAATTTTCTTCTTATCAACCCGTGCGAAGCGGGGACGATTAGCTAGTTCTTAGAATATATTTTAAAAAGAGTTTTAAATTTGAATTATGTTATACGTACTTACGGTTCATTTCGTAGAATTACTACAAAAACGTCATTTCTAAATGACAATCCCAACACGTCTATCTTTCAACAGACCATTAAAGTGTGTCACAGTTCAGATTGACCGACGAATGAAAGGTATGAATGTTAAAATTGCAATCCTGGCATTTTTCCTCACGTTCCGCATATTCAATATTTTCGATACATATTTAAATAACATTTCATCAACGTTGTGTTTACAACATTATACGAGCCGATGATCAATGTTGTCGAGTGTCAAGAGTTAAATAATTGAGTAAATGCCTCTTAAGGTCTCACTCTTGGAAATATGAAGATGCGGGCAAGAGTTACACTAATGTTATGCAAAAACATATTTTCTCTTGTTTTGTTTTACATATACGTAAGCATTATCAATTGATCTTACACTTCATGTTAGCTTTAATGTTTAATTACCTACATATAGAATTTGAAAGAAAACTTAGCGCATATCTGTCTAGTAAACTACTACCAACAAGATTAATATTAGTCCAGTGAGCTTTCATAAGGAATATTGAATTGTCGTTGGGTAGGATTTTTATAAGGTAAAGAAAGAAAATCAGCACTTACTCTTTTCTAACATTTCAAATAAAAGGTTACATCAATCAAATGCAATTAAATTAATGTAATACATATCTTTTCTATCATCTATATAAACGTAAGTCGAGTCGAATAACTTTAATTTATATTAAGTTTATATTTTAGTAGCAACGAATAACTTTCCCTAGGAAGCATTTATTGGCGTTGCGGAGTTGGAACTTAATAGTTATTCCAAGCACAAGGATCAGTTATTTATATTGCCGACAGTTTGAAAGGTAAATGAAACACGACTTATGTAATCTGTCTATTTCATACATTGAAAGTGTTAGCTGTTCGCTGAGCTGAATTTATTTACTCTCCTTAAAGTGTTAATGTATAGAGGACCTAAACTGATGAATACTTTTGAATCGTCATTTTACAAGATAACATTAAATGAAGCTACCTTGAAAAACCGGTAAAACTCACAGTATCTAGTTGCTCTTTTCCTAAAATTTACTATGATATTACTATGAGAGATATGTAAGCAAAATATAATAAAATTTGAATACCCGGCCTGATTTTACATAAACTCCACGTTTTTATAATCTATATAATCTTGTATTGGGTATTATCATTATTAAGATAATAGAATGAAATGTGAAAATATGTCAATAACGCTCAGTGATAAGATCACGAGTGTAAGAGTAGAGCGAATTGACTGACTACGGGCGTTAAGGCAGGTTCGCTCTATTTTGATAAACATTAGTCACTATTAGTAGGTCGTTAATATTAGTAGAGTATAAATAGATACGGCTATCGAAATCCTTTAACCTCATTAGGATTGCTCCAAAAGGCATTGAACTCGTTGTTTTGAAATTGTAACAACAAATCTATTTACCATGTATATAGAATAGCGACCGAATTTTAGGTAACAGCCGACTGATATTGATAGTTACATATATGAAACATTAAGTGATTTAAAGGAGAAAATAAAAATATGTTTTCTTGTCCGTCCGTGGAAATTAAATAGCGATTAAGCTCGTATAAAGCTAATTGAACTATGTATATACTTCGTAAGTTGTCGGTGCGCAAACAACAATTAAATTGTTTGCACAAAATTATAACTATTGTTTGATTGGTTTGTGTTTATAACTCGTCGAATGTAAATACATTTTTAATTAACTCGTTCTATTGACCGATTATTGCAACGTTTTACGGGCAGCCTGGCGATGTGAAAGTCGCAAGTTCATTCCTGACCCTAAGAGTTATTGTCGTCCCCACTCGAGCTACTTTGTTGGACGTTTAATTAAAAAATAGTACCTTTTTTAAATAATGTTTTTGTATTTAAAAAAGAACTAACACGTCTCACATAAACAATCATAGATTCGGAATTAACAAAAAAAAATAAAGGAATTATTAAATTTATCTTACAATGCCGAACCACTTAATATTATTGTTAGTATATCGTTCTGGCAGAGCAGAGTACCCGCCTCAAAAATACACGAGTGTCATAAACTCAAGAGCACCCAGTATAGATGTTTTTTTAAGATGCATTTATCAATTAAACACTTAGTCAAATAATAATAATAATAATAATAATAATAATATCCTGGGACATTATTCACACACGGCCATCTGATCCCAAACTAAGCAGAGCTTGTACTATGGAAACTAGACAACTGATATACTACTTATACTACTTTTATTTTGTAAATACATACTTATATAGATAATTACACCCAGACTCAAGACAAACAGATATGTTCATGCACACAAATGTTTGTCCTGGGTGGGAATCGAACCCACGACCTGCGGCGTGAAAGGCAGGCATCTACCAACCACGCCAACCGGCTCGTCAAACTAACTACAAATATCTTCCATACAGTTAAACTACAAATATCTTCCATACAGTTCACATACGACCCTAATTTAATCGAATAAGGGCAAGCGAGTCATGATAAATAGTTTTCACTACTACAATCAGTCACCTTTGTTCAATCAATCAATCAACAGCCAATCGTAGTCCACTGCTGAACATAGGCCTCTCCCAAGGTGCGCCAAAGCTCCCGGTCCTCCGCCTTCCGCATCCAGTTGGTACCCGCCACCTTCATAAGGTCATCGGTGCACCTGGCTGGATCCTACGCTGGGTCCTACGCTGCGTTTGCCAATTCGCGGTCTCCACTCTAGGACTCGTCTGCTCCAACGGCCATCGGTCCTACGACATACGTGACCAGCCCACTACCAGTTCAGCCTGCTAATTTTGCAAGCTATGTCGGTGACTCCGTTCTTTTCCGGATAATCTCATTTCTGATCTTATCCTTCAAAGATACTCCGAGCATAGCTCGCTCCATAGCACGCTGAGCGACTTTAAATTTGTGGACTAGTCCCGCAGTTAGTGTCCACGTTTCGGCACCGTATGTCATGGCAGGTAAGACGCATTGGTTGAAGACTTTCGTATTCAAACATTGCGGTATAGACGACGGACGAAGGTTGCCAAATGCTGCCCATCCTAAGCGAATTCTTCGATCGGCTTCCTTTTCGAAGTTGTTCCTACCGACTTGAATGACTTGTCCTAGGTAGGTATATTCACTAACAACTTCGAGAGGTTTCCCTTCGACGTATATTGGTCCCGGCACGACATGGCTATTGAACATGACCTTGGTCTTGTTCAATAGTCACCTTTGTTAGATTGATTGATTCGTTGATGAAATCCGACCCCCAGGATCGGCAAAGATGTGGACAAAATACGTAATATACAAACGATAAGTTATGATGCGACTCCAGGATTCAACCCAGGACGTTGGAATCTGCACCCTTATAAACTAAGTTTTATAAGTAATAATAGGATAATATCTATACTAATATTATTAGGATGAACAGTTTGTTTGTTCGAATGCGCTTATTTCAAGATCTAACATTTAAAAAAAAAAACATGTAACGTTGTATAGCCCATTTATTGAAAAAGGCTATAGACTATATAATATATATTACGTCATGCCATTGTTCACGGGGGAGCAGCAATAACATTAACCGCGAGTGAAATTGCGCTGTGAAGCTACTTTGAATATCATCATTCTTATTTTATTTCAATGTCAGTAGCTGTCACGTACACGGTCGTATACACAGGTCTTGCAACTTCAATATGGGGTACGTTGAGATAATGACGCTGTTAAGTTCAATTGACGGCCGTCAGAGTTATGACAATTCGCGTAATAATTATCACACAGTCCCGAACACTCTTTCAAATCCAAACAAAACAGTTAAATAACAAAACAAAAATAAAAAAAAAATCTCAAAACACAACAAAACGATATAACAATGATTAAGTAACACAATACTTAGGAGAGAAAAATATCAGCTTCGATAGCAGCGACGTAGTACCTCAAGCGGATTGTATTGCGAACTAGCAGTTGTAACACACTCGCACCTCATCTCTCACCACTAAAATTGGACTCAGTTGCAAGACCTGTGTATACGACCGTGGTCACGTAACTAACTGACAGGTGACATAACACTCTGTATGATAACAAAACGCCACTTAAACAATTATTAAACAGAGGAAGTAATTTAAATATTTACAACAAATTAATACCATAGCGTTATAATAATTAGACTCAATTAGTGAAAGATACTAAAAATAATAGATATTCTGTAAAACGATATTGCATTAATCGAAAAAAAAATTAAAATCAGAGAATACACAAAGCTTATGCGATGTTGTATATATATATATATTTTTTTTTTTTTCAGCTTTTCGCCGTCCACTGCTGTACGAAAGCCTCCCCCAAAGAACGCCAACCATCCCGATCTTATATTTTATTTATATATGTATTATATAGTATAATTATCATTTTCGAATTTTATCCCTGATCACAATCTTTGGATGTAGTTCCTAAAAGCCCATACAGCGTTTTTTCTCTTTGTAATCTTGTATTTTAATCATCTATGTGTCTTTGTTGTGACAGGTTGCACCTTTCGTGGTTCCAAGCTGGCCACGTACAAAATTTAATTGTAAATGCTTAAATTTATATATTAACTATAGTATCGCGTGTTTATATTCGCCCTTTTCTTATTCAAATCGACCAATCTTCTAAAAGCTTGAATTAAAGTTATTTTGGTCGTGAAATAAGGTTCCAATGTTCTTCTCCGAAAGACAGGAGGCCTGAGCCCAGCAAGGGAGGAAATACAACCTATATATCTATCTTCCACTGTTGATTTACTCGGTGTAGTTTTTATAAACTTATTATTTTAGGTTTATAATCATAAACTAACGGCCTTACTTATGAACGGTAATCAGTTAATTATGCTGTCTTTTTTTTCGAATGTCAAATCAATAATGTTAGAAAAAGCTAAATCACTGTTTAACTAAATGGTCGCTAAGCAACGTTGATAAATAAGGCCGTTAGCTTATAATTTCCCTACATTCCTTTTCTAAATATATTTTTGTCAACATGATGACGCTGCTACAATCACATTGATTTTAATATGTATTTAATTTACCTTTCTTAGTAATTTTTTTCTCTATACACAAGTATATTACTATTAAAACATCTAAAACATATTTTCAGTGTCTATTTCTAATAGCAAAAATGTATGAGTTCAATATTAAAGTACAGCTTAAATTCATGATTCGAATATTTTATTCATTTTATACAAATCACCTTATGGTCACTTCGTAATTAGGGTGCACCATGCACTTGAATTTAAATTTATAAGATAGTTTAATGTCTAATGCTATTATCGTACGGTAGAAATTGTAGGAAACCACATTCCCAAACAGAAACAGGTGATGTGAACCCCCTCGTTCAACACGGTTCGATGCACAAAATGACATACGGCATGACATGACAGAAGTGCCGCATATGGCCTATGATATTACGAATATTATTAAAGATACCATTTAAAAAAATGTTTGTATCTAATTCATGTACTGGAATGAATCATATTTAGTGTACCGAATCTGCTCGTTGTGACTCATATTGGTCAAATCGAACTCGAATAGTGAAGTAAATATTTTATTAAATATTTACTATACACTATATATAAAAGTTATAAAGCAATCCTTCATTTAGAAACAGTCTAATATAGTTAAAAATAAACAAAATCTTCATGCACCTCTGTTGTCATGATACATGATACTACAATATCAGTATAATACTTAAAGTATCAGCGCGTTCCAGCACCATTTCACCTTGGCTCCATATTTTGTACATATCGAAAGAGCCTTTGGCATTATGAGGGTGCCGATAAAACGCGGAATGGGCATAGTTCCAAACAAGACACGCGCTTAGAGCGCTGAAATAGTTCGTACATTGTGATGAGGCCGAAAGGGATCGGTATTGTGATTATAATTGCTCAAGTTTTTGAAATTTAGGGCATCTTTTGTATGTTAAGGCACCTGTTTTGTTATAAATATTCATATTAGGGGTAGATATATTTTTTTCAATTATTGATTGATCTTGAGAATAATAGATTTATAATAATTAATAACTGTGTATACGAACGACGCATAGAAAACGCGGTAAATTCATTCACCAAGTGGCCTTGTCCAAATCTATATAATATATATTTCCCCAATTCCATTACGATATTTTCAGAATGTAACGAAAAAACAAACAAATAGGCCGTCGCTCATATAATACTAATCTAAAAATTATTAATTTACCAAATACCAATCACAAAAAGTTAACAATTAATTAGTAGTAACTTAATCAATACTCGCCAATAATTCAATGATAATGAATAGAAATCCGATTTGCAGTTGTTTGAAAAGGCTACGATTAAATGGGCGCAGTGGTCTCGCTAACGAACCGGAACGGACCCCGTGGACATCATATAAATAACAAGTCGCTACAGTAATTCTCCATTCAACTTGTCCAGTCTGGAATTTATTACCTTTGCTTTGAAATTAAGCTACAAAATAATAGAAAATATAATTAATATTTTAGTAGTCACTCTCCTGAACTGGCGAGGGTATGACTAAGGATTAAGCCAGAGATATATTTTAAATACCAAACTTATGTAAACATTATCGGTATATCAGCAAGTAATATTTCTTGTCCCTACACGGATAACAAAATTAGAATACATTTCTCCTCCTACACCGAGATGGTCAGCTTATACGGCTGCGTATAACATGGTCCCAATTCGAATCCTAGGTAGGAAAACTGCTATACTTATTTTTATTGTAATTTACAACAGTTAAATTTAAAAAAAACATATGATACATTATTTTAACCTCCGACGCAATTAGATGATGACACACATAAGTGGGGACCACGAAACGGAAGACGCAGCGTGGGCAGGCCCCTTAAAAGGTGGATCATCGATATAAAAAGAGTCGCGGGAAGCCGTTGGATGCGGGCAGAGCAAGACAGGCCAAAATGAAAATCCTTGGGGGAAGACCTTTGTCCAGCAGTGGAAGTCATTTGGCTGACATAGTGATGATGACGAAGACACACCTTGTAAATAAAACGATTAAAATAAAAATAAAAATATTGGAAAAAAATACATGTAATCCCGCTAATACACTCGGCGTCAAAAAAATCGCACCTTTTGAAATTTTGACTTCAAGCGAATAATACTCTTAACTTATTTATTGTACCCTACCAAAATTAATATCATTTGAAAGCACAATTAATACACTTTAAAAACGCGTATCGTTCTTTTCTGTAAAAACAATAATCACGAAACGTTAGGGTCTTTAAAAAAAAAGTGCTGAAAAGCTCATTAGAGGACTCACTACTTGTGTGGCACAAGTAGTGACTTACATACTTGGACACGAATAAAAGGGGGGGTAAAAATTAATTATGGGTCATTAGCTATCCAGACATTACAGAAGTCACACCTGAACAGCTCCAGTAAGAAAAAAACCCTGAAAAATGGATACCACGGCAGAAGAAGCAGCTCAAGTGGTAGCACTACTGCAATCAGGACTACGCCAAGTTGATATTGCTCGACAACTCAACATAAGCCATTTCCGGGTGAAACGAGATCCCAGCGGTTCCAGGAGACTGGAGGCTACTTCAGGAAGCATGGATCCGGAAGACGACGTTGCACTTCCGACAGAGACGACCGCTATATTGTGTCGACGTCTTTGCGTAACCGATTCTCCAACGCTATTGAGCTGCAACAGCAGCTCCGAACAGCTCGGAGGACGTCGGTGAGCGTCTCCACAATAAGAAGAAGGCTGCGAGAGAAGAAAATCCAGGCCCGTAGGGCTGCTACTGGCCCCAAATTGACAGCAGAGCATAGGCGAGTCAGACTTCAGTTTGCCCGAGACCACGTGGATTGGACGTTCGACCAATGGAAGTCTGTCCTCTTCTCCGACGAGACTAGGGTATGCCTTTTCTGCAATGATAGGCGTAGAAGAGTGTACAGGAGGCAGGGGGAACGGTACTCACAGGCCTGCTTTGAAGAAACCGTCAGCTACAGAGGAGGTACCTGCATGTTCTGGGGCGGAATTTCAATCCAAGGAAAAACCGACCTTGTGTGCGTCTCCTGCACTGTAGGTGCACGTGGCCAGCACTCCCATACGGCAATCATTGTTCGGGACTACCTGAATCAGGTTGGAATCCCCGTGATGCAGTGGTCAGCGAGAAGTCCTGACCTGAATCCCATAGAGCACCTTTGGGATGATCTGAAACACCGGGTGCGGTCCCGTGATACTGCCCGTGCCACCCTTGAACAGCTTCGGGACACCGTCGTCGAGGAGTGGAGTGACATTCCTCAAGAACGCATCGTGACGTTGGTGAGGTCAATGAAGGATCGCATGGAGGCTGTAATTAGGGCTAAGGGAGGTAACACTAGGTTCTAAGTTTAGTTTTAAGAATTTGTTTTACTGTATTTTTTAATTTTGTTATGTTTTTAGATTAATTAAATTAAGTAATTTTGGCGTGTTTTTCCTTTTTTCATGAAAAATGTGTTTTATATGCTCAGTAATCACTATCACAGTTTTATTATTTAAAGGATTCAATAACCTTTAAAATGAGGCCCCACACTTATACCTTACCATAGATGAAATAGGGTTTATAGTTGCTTGAAGTCAAAATACCAAAAGGTGCGATTTTTTTGACGCTGAGTTTATATAAAGTATAACATATTTCTCTTATTCTTCTTAGATTAGAAATATTTTTTTCCAATCTGTTGCGGTATATGTATCAATAAGCAAGTGTAATGCTTCTTTATTGACTAAAGGTTGAGACTTTGACTAAGTACCATAAAGACCTAAAGCGAAAAGGGCCCCTAAACTTCCATTGCCTTGGGACGTCTACGTTGTTTAATCCAGTGTAGTTTCGTTACACAACAAACTATATCTCTAAAACTTGACTTGAAGTTGAAGTTGAAGTTATTTATGAGGTTAGTTCAGGTTAAATAAAAATAAAATTAAGTAAAGTAATATCTATTAAACATTGTAAAGCATATAAATAAACTCATGTAGTTAATAATATTGTAACAATCCGATTTGAATAATTCTTTTGAGAAAATTTTACACCAATAATCTAAGTGCATTATGTAAGTATCTACTTACGGTGACACGCTATATTAATGTGTATTCATTAACTGCCTTATTCATAAACTTTTAACTGGTGATTAGTTAAACAATATTTTGTCTTCTTCTTTCGTATGTCAAAACAATAATGACAGAAAGAGACAAATTAGTGTTTAGCTAAACAGTAACTAAGCAACGGTTATAAATAAGGCCGTAAGTGGTTGAATTAATATGGTAAACTAATTTTCGCCTACGTTTTTACGCGAAGCAGGTCTTCGGTATAAAAAAATATGTATATAATGATTGGTATAAATTATAGGCACCCTATGTCCTTCTTTATTGTTCCTCCCTTCATTCAAGCTTGCTTTATACAAAATTTCATCAAAATCGGTTAGGAAGTTCAGCGGAAGTTTAGCGTAACAGACAGACAGAATAGCTTTCGCATTTATAATATAAAATCTTAGTGCCTATGTCACGTATAACATTGACATTTTACATTCACGTTAGTGAGTTTCGAGTTTTAGAGATTCTACTGTTGTTAGAAACGTCAAATTAAGGCCTATTGTATGATACATGTACGTACATTGTTTAATCTAAATTTAACACGCGTGAAACCGCGGGGCACAGCTAGTATAAGATGCCTTTCAATATCAAAGAACATATTATTTATATTTTTTTAACTGTTGTAACATCAACAGGCTACTTCATTGTTATATAAAAAAAAGTAATTTATCTGAATCTTATTAAAGATATAAGATGTTGATAATATAAAGGTTCGTTTACATCAATACATCGAAATGACTGCGTTTGCAACTGTTTGCAATTCTCTTGGTGTGGACAACAACAGCACCAGCAATACTTAATATTGTTGTGTTCTAGTTTAAAACATGACATAACATCTTAGTCCGGAAGGGTGGTATCGCCATTTCTCACAGCGCGTATGTTATGGACGGTGGTTGTACTTACCCATCAGGTGGCCCATTTTCCCGTTATCCTACTTCTGCTATGGGTAACAATATTATAAAACTTTTATCGCTATGGCGTTATATTATTTGCTTGCTCATATTTCGTTTACCCACCCAGGACAACTCCGCGTCCGCTCCGACTTCAACTGCACGATTGCCTTCAGCTCCCTTCTAACACTTTTATTAAGTAACATTACTATTTTATAACAAGGATTTCAAAACATTTCCGTTTAACTGAAATATATTATTTCGCACTTCATTTTTAAGAAATAAAATTCACGAACGAGAATATGTTTAGAGAATTTTCGTTTTGCTAAAGTACGTAAGTTGCTTATTATAAAGATAAAATTGTCATCAGGAGGGATTTGTTGTCGAAAGTAAGAATAATACGTGATAATGATAGAAAAGTAGGTACTGCTGCGACGGCGTCTTCGCGACAATTCTTTAATGTGACATCTCCTTAAGACGCGTTGAGTCATAAAGATACGAGTTCCCCAAACTGACAATTAATTGAGAGAAAATCGTAAACTATCTTAATTAAGTGACAAATACAGTTTCTGTCATTGTTATGTACTTATAATTATAATACGAGCACAACCATTCCCATTAAAGGAATTAAGAAAGTTGACTTATAAAAAAATAAGTAGAATTCAAATCATTTTTTAGTTGTTCAAGGTAATTAAATTCGACGACGGATCGCGCAATAGTGACGACAATGTTGAAACATTTCAGCTTGACCATCACTTCTATATATTTTACTTTATTGTGATATGTGGGTTGTTATAACTTCTCAACACAAATGAGCAGCCTGATGACCGCCACACACTGGAACCGTAGAACTGTTAACTACACATTAGGTACATATTTAATGTAACGCCAGTCAGAGGCAGTCAGTACGTTAGGATTACTTTTATCTCTATAAATGTACAAAATTAATTAAGTATAACATATAATAAATAGATATTTTTATCTTTTATTTCGCTAAAGCCATGTGCGGGTCGTTTATATATTATATTTCAGAGGATTTATTTCCACGAAAGACCTCAACACAAAGGACCAAATTGCGTAATCGTAACTCACTACCCTAGGCCTACTGTATTGTTCCAACAATTGCCACATAACATTAGCAATTTCGCCGTGGAAAATTGCTTTGCAAATTGCCACGTGTTTTGATAACGTGACGCTTTTGAGAGATAAAACCTCATAAGATTCGAATAAATACCCCAAAAACGTATGCCGAAGAATTTTGAACCTTCATAAATAAGTCTATTATTTTCAATTACCCAAAATTCATTACTTGATTATAGTTTTGATATGGTACTCAAGATTTGTTATCCGATAACGATTACCCTTACTAATATTATAAATGCGATAGTTAGTTTGTTTCCTTATTTACATATTTGTTTGTTACGGTTTATTATAATTTCGGTATTTCATCCCGTATGTTTCCGGCACAATAGATTTAAGAGTCAACAATTTCGACCCAAGCAAACTGCATCGACCCGTACACTGGTCCACTGGATAAAAGCGAGCGAACTATGACGAATATGTTTATAATAGCTCTTTGTTTTATATGTAACAATATAAATAATGAAACAGTACCAACTTCGTTGTGACACTTAAAGTATATATCATTGTTCCACATTAAATATGCAACTATGATTCCGGATTAGTGTTCTATAAACTTCTTTAAGACGACGGATTCATCACAAGTTTATTTTACTCCGCTAACTGTGTGACTTTCCACTTTTGTGTGTAAACCTGAGACAATTATTTTTAAAATTCACATGCGGAGTCCTTTTGTCAAATATGCGAATTATTTAAAAAAAAATTTTACTCTTCGAAAAAAGTAATTTTCTAATATAAAAAATTAAATGGTTTTCAACTCTTCGATATGTTGAAGTTGGAACCTCAACGTAGTAATTAAAGCCTACTAATTGTTGCAAGTAGTATGTTATAATATCGAATATCGTTAAATACTATATACTTACTAATTATATAATGTGATTGTGGTTTCCGATGTATAACATAATTTCCACTTTTTCCGCGTTGCTTTCACAGTCGCTTCGGCACAATGAAGTGACGTACTCCAAACTATTATCTGTACCGCAGCAGTGAAATGAAAATATTTTAACTAGGTGCGTCTTTGTGCGTACAATTTATATCCACTGGATCTGGTGTAACACACAAATTGTAAGAAGAACCAGGAGTAAGAAACTTGTTACTAAAAAAAATTCTGCAAATATTATTAACTATGTCAATTAAGAAATACAAATCTTATGTTTGGAAAGTTTAATAGATATAGTTTATACAAGACTATACAGATAATAAAAAAGCAGTGAGTACACAGATACACTACACGTGTATTTTATTTGAAAAAAAGAAGTGAATACTGAGCTTCTTGCCAGCTCTTCTCGCTAGCATCTACGCCTTGAACTTGTTGTAGCTTATAAAAGAGCTTATAAAACTACTTAAAACTCGCTACTTGAATAAAGTATAATTCAGTTGCAAGTTGATTTCATAATTAAAAGGACATATGGCCTAACGTCGTCCCATGATTGGTAGTGTATTGACAATATAGGGAACTAGTTTTCGCCCGCAGTTTCACGCGTGTGAGGGGGGGTGAAGTGTTATTTTCTGTATACCTGACAATGTGTATGCGAGATTTCATAATGATCACTTGAGTAGTGAAAACGTGAAAGAATAACAAACAAAGAAACTCACTTTCGCATTAATATAATATTATTAATAAAAATGCTATATACTTCTTAAAACCCAAATGTCAAAGAGGAAAAGGGACCACTTTCGATTATGCCTATTTGCTAGTAGCTAAGGATAGCCATTACTTTATATTATAAATGACAAAGGGAGTTTATTTATTATTAACGTATAAATAAAAAAAGAAAATAATGTTACAACCCAACCAGTTGAGCCGAAATGTCATACCTGATGCTAGTAAAAATACACATTAGTCTACATAATAACGAATCCAATTACGTCTAAATAGGCGTTTTTAATAAAAGCTTATTGAAGTATTTATTGAAGTATATTATAGTATAGTAATGAGCTTTATTAATTGACTAGCCTAATTATTTTATTAAAATAAAGACAAAGTTCGTAGAAATTGTACTATTTCATAACTAAATTAATAATTAAGCTAGAGAAAGTTTCAACATAATTATTAATTTATTCAGTAAGTTGGAAATGGACGATGGATTAACTCTGCTCTGAGCGTCAACAACTTTTCACCATTTTATTTACTTGCAGACATTTCATTTTAATCTACTATGATAACAAAAATATCTGTCAGTTGTTTCATTTTTAAGTCATAATTTCCTAAAGGAAATAAAAAACAAAGAGAACTTGACATTAATTAAAAAAGTGGGAGATTAAACCTTCGAATGTTGAAAATCTACAGGTTACAAGGAACTGCAAACAGAAATCCTTAGCAAGGGTCAGTTTTTTTAGCCTTGAATCTTTACGTATGACCATATTAGCATCCTGTCTTTAATACATAAATTGCGCAAGTCATTGCATCAATCAAACAGGTTCGTCAGCTAACCAGACTCATTCATTACTATGCAGCCACAAAGGCCGTTGACTGACATGACCGGCCCGGCGGCCGGCTGTAGTGGTCGCTATGTTGGCCTCCCTGTCATACTTAAAAGTTGGCGGCCATGATACAACGCCGCCAACTTCACGCCACATCAGTTGTTTATAGGTGCAGAGTACGTTATAATGTTTTGAATGTTTGGTGTATTCTTATTTTGTAGTTTTAAATTTTGTTTTTATCAATGGAAGCGGCTAAATTTTTACGTATTAGATATTTAAATAACTTATTGTGTGGTGTTTGTGTTATAGTTCGTGTGTTTGTTCGGACAAAGTGTTGAACTATAACTTCAGTGAAAGTGTGGTTATGTTGACAGTTGATTTATTCAAAAAACAAAAATCAAATCGTTAGAAAACTGTTATTATTTACATAAAGACTAAATTGTTTTAAGTGTGGAATGGATAATAGTTTAAATATTACCAATGTGTACAATGTCCAACAATACATAAAAGGTTTACAATAACTTATTAAATTATGAATATATTACTAAATCATTAATATAGTTAAAAATAGTAATTAAAAAACTATATAAGATTAATATAGTTATTTAATTACTATTTTAATCAACTGAAATAACCTAAAATCTGGTTTAAAATAAATGGTATACCAAAAATAATGATTATAATCACAGACCCGTGACTGGTTTGACCCTGTCGTTATGGCAGATATGTATGAAACTCGATAGACCTCGGAGCCCGGTCTTTGATCACCTTCACTATTTTGATTGTGACCTCAAAATCTTATAATCTAGTTACAAGTTCATAAGTTCTTAACAAGACAGATAAAAAGCAAGAAATATTCTTGATTCTTTTTTTAAATTATTAATTTATATAATGCACTGGATACTCATTATACTTAGCCCTGGGAATTTATTAGTACGTCTTAAGGCGGTACGCATATCTAATCCAAAAAAATAATACAAACATATTTATACGCCTTGGTGCAAGGACAAAATAATGATACTTTTGATGGGTCGAAGCTTCATGCGCTGATGAAGTTGAAGCTTGGGTACAGCACTCTTAAATTTACAATTTCGCGGCATCCATCTTTGGAGCACCTTTAGGGTCTCAAAGGACTTCAAATTTCAAGTATCACTTAGTAGTCAGAACATTGCCTTTTATGTATTACGTATTTAATTTAACATATAGCCATTATTTAACTTTTATTGTATGAAAAGATTCAATTCAATCATATTGTACTAAATCTAACTATCAGCTAAACAAAAAACGCGAAACACTTTACTGCGGATAAAAATATTAACATTATTTTTCTGAAGCTGGCTTAATAATGAAAAGAGGTCATACATTTTCGTATCATGCTATTCACAACAGACATGGCGGAGTAATAGGAAAATTAATTGTATTGATTAATATTGCTACATAACGTCAGTATCGCGTGTTCCAACATCATATTAAAATTCTAACACAAACGTATTCGTTTTGTTTTGTCGACAGTTAGCGCTCCGATGCAATTTTCCATGATCCATTAGACTTTTATATAAAATTAGTTTTTAGTTTTTATTTCATGCGGATATTTATTTGGTGCCCATTTTGGGAAGCTGAAATCTCTCCCCATACCTATTTAGTAATCGTTTAATTATATTTTTCATAACGCAGATGATACGCACTGTTAATATTCATTATTGATTATAGTAAATCGAATTTACGATGACAAAAATAAAATACAACCCCGCTGAATTTCCTTCCCCGGTTCTTCTCAGGTCTGAACCGGTGGTAGATTTTTGACAATTAATAAACAACCCTATAGCTTCTATACAAAATAAAGATTTTAACTGTGACGTATACTAAAAAGGCATATTATTGGTATATTAAAAATACAAAACAGCAATGATTGTATTAAAAAATGTAACATAATTTTTTAAATATTTAATGGACATACCTTGACAAGTTTTTTTTGTACAAGTTGGGAGCTACCCTAATACTGTTGAGGGTCGCACCTACTACCTGCTCGGCAACGAAATTCTTTCAAATAAGTTTACCGGTTTTTACAACTTAGGATATGTTTTATTGGCCCTTCCATTCTTCTCTTTTATTAAATTCAAACTTTAACGTTAAATTTGCAAACGTCTACTCAAATGTTAGTGTAAATAAAACTTTGAGTTTCTTAAGATTTTGCAATTTCGTTACATTGAAATAACAGTAATTTATATATGTTATTTTTCAGTCATTGATTTTACAATCGTCACGCTAGTTGATAACGTCATCGCTAAAGTTATTCAATTTTGTGAAAAATATTAAGTGAAGTAAGGCGTGTCCTGACCAGATGTTACTGTCAGATACCTATGTGTTACTGAGTGCTTGTAAAAATGACCGTCATTGACGTATATCGAGGTTCTCATTTGTATCAAGAAATGGCAATAAGCGCATTTGATAGCTATATATGTACGTTCACTCTAAATACTCATTACAAGATTTTCTATCCTACAAGTAATAAATAAAAAGCTATTGATTTTTACTTTACAATTGCTTTGCGTTTTCACTGCAATGCGATTGACTGGCAAAGAAGCTTTACAACGAACATTATTTCTGCCGAAATTAAATAATGATTAAAATAATACTCAGATAAAACTACATTATGGTTGTGAAATTACGATATTACTTGAATTTAGAACTGTGATATATATAAAATATCAAACCTCTGATTGTTAAACTTAGCCTCATAAAAGTCGAAATTGAATATTAAATCGATATAGAAGTAGCCTTCAATCACAAGTTACTTGAAGTCATAGATGGCAAACAAGATACAAAGTTTTGAAATGTAACCAACATTAAAGATAGTCCGGAAGACCGGGATAGTTTCCGTGTACGCTTGGGACGAGATTAAGTTCATATGCCAGAACATTTCTTTGAAAATCATAAGGTCCTCCAGACCGATTTCGGCCATGGCGGCCAATCTCAAGAGAGATTTTGAAAATCATATAACGTCACAAACGTGTACCTTTTTCCAAATTAGCAACATACAGATAAAATAAAATACTGTTTGTGAAGACAATGTAAACAAAATTATGAACGCCGAGAGAAATATTACGTTTTTGAAACACCGATGTTCAAATTATATAATAAAACTATGTATGGTTTACAGCAGAGCATAATTAGATATTCCCTTATGTTTTATTAATATAATATACATTTATTTCCCTCGATTGGTTCCTTCCATGGTAACCAGTACATAATATGTGACTTATATACATTCAATTCCTAAGAAAAAATACAGTAATTTACCAATTTTTGCTTAAAGACAACGTGTTTTTTTTTAAATTATTATATAAACCAGGTGTCTACTTACAGGTGTAACAAAATAGAAGTACATAATTAAAGTTAAAAGAGATTGATTAATTCCGTTGAAATCATAAGCATTTATATAGTACGATAATTTTATTATGTATTATAAAATTACTGTGAATAAGGTGTATAAAAACATAACCAACGTCATATGTATTCATATTATGCAGCATAGGTTAGTTACTTAAGAAAAATCCAAGTACAAATAATAATCAAAAAGTCCTGCCTGAACTCAAAAGCAAAGACGCGAGCAAAAGTTGTCTAAAGTTCGTAAGACACTTTTACTGGATCTTTGAATAGAATGTACTTTCTGCTTAGTATTGCTAGCATTTTATTGCTAAGAAAGTGTTGCAAACTTCTAACAAGGAGTATCGGACTGCAGCCGGTAGATACAGTTATCTACACAAACTTAAATTAAAAACAACCCTAACGTGAGGACATCATATATCATGATAACATTTCATCACATTAAATACGTGCATATCCCATTTATTTGAGGTGGACGGTGTTTTGAAATTGTTCAAACAGGCTTCATGGTACTGTTGCATGGTCATTAGAAAACATCCTTACACTTATAAACATCAGCTGTTTATTGTGATTCACTATACCGAAAATACATTAGTAAACATAAATTGGATATATTAATTATCAAATTAAAGTAACGGACTATAAAGGTCCCACTGCCGAGCTAAAGCCTCGTCTCTTTTTTAAGAAAAGGTTCGCATCTTTTTCCATCACGCTAAGTCCAATTCGGGTTGGTCGATACACGTGGATTTCATCCGCTACATGCAGGGTTCCTTGAGGAAACAGTGAGGTTTGTCCGGGTTGAACTTTTTTATAGGCTTACATAAATGCATTCAATCTTCAGTATTATTAATACACATGACTGATCGATATCAAACGAATTAAATAAAAATAAAAAGATACGGAAGTGATTTGTCAAACTTGTCATTTGTTTGAATTTTTGCACGGATACCTGTCGTGAGACGAAATCGCTTAAATTTAAACGTGTTTCGACGTAATTTTCCGCTGTCAAACATTTATATTATATCGAATACCTGCGTTGTTTATGTACGAATATCATTTTTTAATATACTAATTCGTTCATCATTGAGTAACTTTATAATGCGAAAATATAAATATAAGACATTAATTGTTTTTTTCATGGCGATTATATTTTGAGACCTCAAAACTTTGAGGTTTGTACTTGGATAGACGCCAGTGTTTGTGTAACATTGTATGTCTTGTATATATGTTTCAAATTTTTGTCAGCCTTAAGGTCAATGAATATTGAATATTTCGAAGAATAAAAAGTTAATAGTTAGTGTTGATAGACTAAATTGCATCCATGTCTTTTTGTTTGTCTTACCTCTTTATTAGTATCACCTTATTTCCGGATATTTCTTGTTTTATCTATTTTAAATGATTAATTAAATTCGCGTTTCTATTTAACGGAACATTGAAGTTTCATAGATAATTAGTGAAGACTATTCTTGAAGTCTGCAAAAAGTATTAATTCCAAATCTGCTTACCTTACACAGTGTTTAACAGAAAGTCGTCTCTTAAACTTCTCAGAAGCTGATAAGAACAAATGATTTCGAACAAAGAAACATTGTTAACTTATACATTAGATAAAAAAAACTACTGATTGCGACTTCTGTATAGGCGAATAGGCGCAATATAAGTTGGCCGGCCTGAACTTAGGACAATCGACTATTTAAGCGATTGTTACCGTCACATACTTATAATTACTTAAATACTATGCAAATATATATATACAAAAAAGCATTTCTAACCCAGCACATCACCTTAGTACGTAAAAACTGAACTAGGCGCAGTCACTTGCCACTACTTATCACCGGCCAACTACATAAGTACGTATTATAATGAAGTAAACGAACTTAACGCACCATTTGCTCATGGCAATCAATTTCTTACGTCTATAAATAGTTATGATATTTTATTTACATAGTTACTAGCATTCGCCGGCGTGTTAGGGGGAGAGGGACGGGAAGTAGCCTTTGTCCGTCCAAGTGCTCAAGTTTTCATACCAAATTTTATCAAAATCGGTTCAGTGGTTAAGCCTTGTAAGCGTAACAGAGTTAGTTTCGCATTTATAATTTAGGTATAGATAAATTTAAAGGCAATTTCATGACTGACTGTGACTTGGAACTTGTCTCGTTATGTGGGGGACTAAGGATCGAATTTGGGAAGTAGTTTTTCCTTTTTGGATGCATTACCCTTTATTAATATTTATTCCCGGTTTCTTGTATGATTAAGTTAAATCAATCACAAGTCCTTCCAAGACATACTATTAAAGGCATAAATTAGTGTTTAATGTTTACGTTCGTTCGTTTTCAAATTATATAATACTAGCTGTGCCCCGCGGCTTCACCCGCGTATAATTAATACAAAATATAATAAATTATTTGATTACTATAATAACACACACGCGCACACACATACACACACATGGCTACTGGTAAAAATACGTAATTAACGATTTGAAATTAATTTTCATAAAATACCGTAGGGTTTATAGATCTTATATATGGCCTAACATTTGCGCCATCACATGTTCAAAATAGTATAATGTGAATCACTGCATCATAAAACGATTAATTATCACAAAATTAGGTGAAAAAAAATATGTACAGACAGAGCCAATAGATTTATATAGTAGTATAGATAAAAATAATGGAAGGTTTAAATTTTAAATACTTTATTTTAATTGGCTTTTGTTCAAAAATATCCGTTAAAAATGTTCTAGCCGAATCTCTTAGAAAGCTTCGAACTTTTTAATAATTTTAATAAAGGCAGCTCTTATCATATATAAAACCTCGAACCGACAACTTCAGCCTCATTACCGAAGTTGGCATTCTCAAGAAAAATCAATTTTTAATACTTTGGAGTTCATAAAGTTACAAAGCTTAAAGTTAACGGATCAGATCGTTCAATGTAATATATCATGACAGTATTTTACACTTACTAGTCATAAAAGCTATCGCACTCTCTTTATCGAAACCTGCTAGGAAATGAAAATTTTATAACGAAATAAATCGCGTGTACGCTTGGTTCAGAGCTTGTTACTACCACGCCATAAGTCACGTCGGCTTACAGCTATAATGTAATACTATTCACAAGTACATCACGAGGCCAGTGCATTATTTAAAATCGACACGATATTTAAATTTAAGTTCTTAGTTATCTCATTAACTACGTCACGGTAAACAAATCTGTCTTTCTGACATGCGTACATTTCAAATAGTCATATCAGCATAACTATCTTATCAAATGAAGAGATTGAGTAAATGAGATCAGTTTATCACAATCAGGCGGTCGCGGCCGCCGTAGGCGAAGACCGGGCTCTGAGAGGTCTGGGGTCGTATCGAGCCCTAGCAGAACTCTGATTGTTGTTGCCAGCATTCAACGGGCCGACGCCACTACGAGTGAACGTCGGAAAGAAAACGACTCGCGTAACTATCGTTCGACTGAATAGCGTGCGCGTAGTCGATCGTGACGTGCAATGCCCAGGGCCCCGCGCGCCCCTTCACCCCTCGCAGGGCTATGGAGACCCTCCTCGATAAGTTCAAGAAGGAGCAAGGAGGACTACGAAGGTCCCGATCCGTCCGCGCTTCCCTGCGACTGATTGGAAACCGTTGGCGATCTACTAAAGACGGGAACACATCCGACGAAATTGAAACCATCAAGCGTGACAACGTCGTGCTGACTCAGATATTCAACGGCGAGAAGGATTACAACGTAGCGTATACGGGCATCGACGGCACGTACAAAGCGAAAACACCCAGCATGGCTAAACGTAAGCCGGAACCTGTGAAATTGAGGAAGAAGAGCGGCGACATCGATTTAACGTTGAAACCGCAGAGGCACAAGAGAATAGAGAAAACTAAGTTTAGTGATTTATTCAATAAGAAACAGAAGAGTATTTCTGCGAAAGAACTTCTCGTTCCTGAAAAGATACCACCGAAAGCTGCGGCGATTTTGCATATCAATTCCCCGGAGAAGGACAAAGGAAAGAGAAAATTGAAAGGTATGGGCAAATCGGAGAGCGCTAAGTTGATAACGGAGCTAGCTACACATCGGCGGACGCGGAGAGGCTCCGAGAGCGATATGACGTGTGGAAGCCAACCACGTGGGTGCGTCAACCAAGCGTTCGTGTACAGCACTCCGCCTAAGGATAGGAAGCAGATACCTTTATCTCCCTCGGCCTACTTAAGTACGTATCGTGTTTACTTTTATTTAGAACCCAATTTATTATACCCGATATGGTCGATTACGTTGACTCAGATTTAATACGCAAACAACTCCGAACTTTGCGTCACTGTTAGGCCGCTACTATATCGTAATGTTTGCGTTACCTAAATTGATATTTTCAATAACTAATTAATTAATACTGCCGCTTCATCGAGCGGCACGGGTATCTATTAATTACATTTATCATATCATGACTTACCGAAAACAGTATTGATAGCTCGATGTCTACTATATAATCCATTTTTTTTAATACATAACAAATTGAAATCCTTAATAATAGCTATAAGTAAACAAAACGCCATACAACCAAGATTGCCCTGCATATAGATCATGTGATTATTTGCTGATCTTGGGAAGTGTTTATAATTGATCTCGTGCTAGGCGTTGATTCTATCAGCAATTCTTTATGCAGATAATATTGAATTATTAATTTTTTACATGATTACTGGTTAGCCTAATTTAATAAAAACTGACACGCACTGCCTTACCCTTCAGACTAAACTCATATATAACTATTAAACACACGCTTTAATAACAGATCATCTTTGTATATATTACAACATACAGTCAAACCAGCTGTTATACGTATTTTAATTGTGTTATAAAACAATAACATAACATTTACCTGTTTCTGAAGTTATGACAAGTGAAGAACCTAACTGGCTACACTGAACGCTCATTGGTCGGCAGTTGCTTCATCGGCTTCGACCGACCAATGACTTTGCAGATTTAAGTAAACTTATTGAATCTGACTTTAATCAACGTTTCAGAAAGCAATTTATTTGTGTTGTTTTGCCTGCCAGTTGGGTCAATCTAAAGACCGAGAACATGTAATTAATGCGCTGTTTATGAATATGAAAGGTCAGAAAACTGTTAAAAATAAATTTAAGTGACCGTATTTATTCCAAAAAAATATTAAAGTAAATAATACTACTCTTATTTAATACTTAGTAAGATTTCCCGTCCCATCGGATTATTAGAGTGAGGAAATAGAGAGTGCACTTGTGCTTGCGCACGCACATGTGCATAATAACATGCCCAGCGCATTTGACTAGTCTCCATTGATAATGGCGGCATTAGCCGAAGTACAATAATGATACTCTTCTTTACAACATTACAATTCATAAGCTTTTTATTTCGATAACTCTTGACTATTTATAGTAGTTGTCATCGTATAGCCAAAAACATTGCATCACCATCCAGAATTGGTGGAAAGTATGTATATTCATCTCAAGTCAATAATACATAATTCATAATAAATATTACTCGTATAAAATTACCTCGTAAAAGTACATACAAATGTTAAATAAAGAGAGATAAAGATCACATCATTTTAATAAACGATATAATTGATGAATATATGTACATAGGTAATAAGTAAAACATACTTCAATGAATTTTTATCGTGTTAATGTCAAATAGCAAAAATGAAAAAATTATGATGTAGATCTTATCTTTTTTAATATCACAACTCCTTCTATAAGTATTATTTTCTCCGTACATATTCCAACTTAAATGCTATTTAACACGTTAACTGGACGATAAAACAATTGGCCCACGTTTCATAACGTAGTAATATGTGTAATTTCCTTAATTTTAAGATATTTATGTGCATAAACCGCAATAAAGTTGCGTGAACTGTGACGCCCGATTATAATCCCAGGCATAATAACAACATTCCTTAGCCTGTTTGATTTCAACGTATAAAAAATTAACACTAGTATTTTGGAGGCATTACAACAACTAACATTATATATTTTGTTGAATAGTGTAGATTCAATGCAGTGATAGTGATAATACAGTCAAATATTTTATATGTATCTATATATTGCTTATGATTGCATGTGATTATTGGTGAAATAAGGGAAAATATCACGACTATAAATGAATTCACGTGTTCATTTAAAGAAAAAGAAATATTCGTCTGGATCCAAAAATAATTCGATAAATTATGATACTGGTAACTTGACTTGTTTCTTGTGAATTTAGATTAGTACCCTTGCCCTACAAAAAACTTTGAAACTGTGTTTAATAAAAAACAAAACAAAAGATAACGGATATATAGAGTACCATAAAACCTTTTTTGTATTTAAAAACAAAAGTAAATTTATCGCTACTCGTCACAAGAACGGTGCGTTTCACCGCCGATCGTGTGAATCGTCTCCATACAAAACCGGTGCGACTTCCCATTAAAGATAGCAAATTACAAATGATAAAAGTGTATTGTTGAATAAGTTTTTAGTCTGTAATCTCTACTTTACGTTTATCTTTCAAACTCTTTGTGTTCTCTCATTGTTTATCCGATGTTTTGTTTTACTAATTTATAAATAAATTCAAATATATTAAATCCTAATATTCAAAGAAATTCAATATAAAAATAAAACGCTTTATATTGTATGTTATTTACAGAATAACCAAAATAATTCTAGTCATAATATATATTTGTATGAAAACATAAAATCATCGATAAATCCTATCTAAAGCACGAAATTTTTTTTGTCAAAAACGCGCAAAATTTGACAACAGAACCGCGACACTATTCTCAAGATCCGGAAAAAAACAAACAATAGTTACCTCATTATAATATTAGTGTGAAAACACGCAATTACAAGACACTGTTTCCTCTGAAATTTCCCTAATAATAGTATGATAATATATGATCATGAGATTCCTCTGAAAATACTCGCGAATAAATCAACATTGCGTATTTGTTTTCACATTTTAGATAAAACAGTAGACTTATTCGGTAACAAAGTTCAAGAAGTTATTTGCATAGTTTATTATTAGAGAGATGACATGGCCCAGTAGTTAGAAAATTGGAATCTTAACCGAAGGTAGCGGGCTTAAACTCAGGCGATCACTACTGTTCATGCGGCCAATTTAGAGCAAACCTGTATGTTTCTGTTGGTCACGTTTGAGCAGCGTGTGCCTACGCCCAACAGTCGAACATCCACAGTTACCCTATAAGAGAACTGACCACCAGATATTATTAGCTTAAATTTTATAATCGACCTCAACCTTTAACTATGTGTCTTCCAGACTGATGAACATGCTAAAGTATAAGTACTTTAATGTATATACTTACATAGAATTTGATTCAGTTTTTGTTTACTTAAATGATTACTTTATTTAAATGTATTAAATGGTTTTCGTCTTTCATATTTAATGTAATATTATTTTCGTAGTTTATATGTAATAATGGTCAATACCCAGCGTGCGTTTTAAAGGCTGTTTAAATTTTTACGTAAACATTTATCTGATACGAATCGCGTGCCATTTATAGTACGTTGATGGTACAACGTCAGCTGCCGCAAGTGCCGGTAACAACAAAAGAATACAAACATGAAAAAAAATTATATAATAGATAGATATATTACCAACCAATTAAACAGAAATGAATAGGAAATAGTAAGTATTTTCTTATAAAACTAGCTTGATTTTACAAAATCTTTTCACGTGGCTGGTCTATGTTATATTATACGTTATCCAAAACTTGGCGCTTAGTTCAAAACTCGCTCCCTCGAACGACTTAGACACTATACAGTATACGAGGGTAGTTTATCAAACGCGGAGCTATGTTTATGCTATTTTTCTAATTTTGCATACGAAGTGTTGTAAGAACTAATAAATATATCCAATAGATAATTCATAATAATACCCATACACATCACATAACGTTTGCTAAATGAAAGTTTGAATAAGGAATTTGTTTTTGTTTTTAGATAATGATGTGAATTATAAAGCCAATTATTTTCATTTGTACCCAAACATAATGAGACCTACTTATTTGAATTATGATATCATGCGGTTTGAGTTATATAAGTGGGCAGAGTCGTGGTGTGGGAGTGTTTCGAACGATATTGTGTAGAGCGTTACGAAATAAGTGGTTATCTCGAAAGTGGAGACATTGACCCATCGTTTGATGTTATTCGAGGGTTTTGATATTTATTGGCTTTCTTAATTCCCATCGCTCGTCTTATTGACCGTTGATCTCTTTCAAGTTGAATTGACGCCGTGAACTTGGAGCCCAAATTATCTCATTTCCTATCCTTAATTGACAATCAATTAACCAATATCGATAGCGGTTATTCGATATTCTTTCCCGTCTCACTGATACAAACACATATAAACGTCTTTAGTATATAATAATGGAATGTTCTACATATTATATACAAAGAAGGCTTAATTAATTATATATATGCAACTTGAGCTATTGTAGCCCACTCAAGCTTATATTTACTCAGGGCATAGAAACAAATTAAAAATAATTGCTCAAAACATGGGCAATGATATTACTATAATCGAGAAAAAAAAATGCGAGGACATTAATTAAAAAATAATAAATAATAAAGAAATTATTCTTTTATCTTTGGTTTTGAAAATTAAATCAAATCTAAGAGGAACTGGCGAAGAATTATAGGTATTTTTTCTATTTCAATTACATCCGATACAATATTTAATCGATTAAATTAACGCTTCAGAAACGCTGCACATATTTAATAGAGGCTAAAATAATATTTTTAAATCGATGATCATGTATAAACAGCTCCACCATGGAGAGTATCTGGTGTTGGGTGTAAACTAATTTGAACTTGCACTCGAACTAAACGACAGCCTACACGTCGCCACTTTCCACGCTCAGATGCGGTGATGACATAGATGTAAGATAGCACATGCAACTGAGCCCGAAACCGTGCGACCACTTCAGTCACAACAATGCTATTCGAATGGAGTGACATGGTTGAGTTCTTCACATGCGGTCAGTTCCTTTTTCAAAATTAACAGTTTTAATCTGTGTTCATAGTGATGTGCTTTTTTGAAAGTTTAACGCGGCACGGTGTTGAGTTTGTTTTTTTTTTTACTTCCGTTCGTTACTACGTCCGATTTTGTCAATCTCGTGTCGTGTTCCGCACGGTGACCTAGACGGTTGTTTCCGCTATCGAGTACCTACATACGATGCATCACTGTTACTTTCGAACTGTTTTTACATGGACAAGTAATTGAGTAATGATTGCCCACGCGATGTGTCGACGCACGGAATCGAAGTCACGAGAAATTTAAAACAATGCGTGTTTCCAGTTGAATGTAAATAAGAACGATACGTTTTCATAATTGTAGTTAGTAACCATCGATTGTTGTACCGCAATATATAATCATGGGAAATTACTAAATCGAGTTTTTTATATTATTATTAGTATTTGTGTTATGTAATATAGTTTGTGGTTTACGTTAACGTTAACTCGAAACAGTTTTAATACACGGTAAGCGTAGATTTTCCTTAACTCCGCTCCGCTTATATATATATATTTATTATATTCTATAATATAATAAGCTGCGTTTCAGTTTTATCTACGTATTTTTTTAATAAACGTGGAATCATGAAAACTCCCTAGAACGTAACAACATTAACACGCAAAAAAACGCTTTTTATCCTATATTGCGGAATTTCGAAAATTCCTAAATGTATTTTCTAATTTCTAATATAAAACAGCAGTTAACAAATATGTACATAAAGTAATAAAAATAATTTGAACGTGAATACAATATAACTTAATTGAATTGGTTGGTATAATTGGCTCCACTTAATGTATTGATTACATAATGCATTAAGTTATGAGTATCAATGAAGTTTAGGTATTGTAATTAATCAAAGAAAACATGCAGCTGACTAAAACTAAAAATTATGAAAACGGAAATACGAACGAGTTTATAATTAATACTCGTTGTTAAACAATTTTACTACGGGATGTTTTCGTTTGTTTGTTGGCCAGTTTTATTTTCTTATTTGGTTATACAGACCAATCAAACTGAGATATCGTTTATTTTAATTAACTAACGATTAACGTCCTCCTAACCGATTTTGGCCACGGCGGCTAATCTCAAGAGAGATTAGCCAATTGCGCAGGAGATATTATAGTGCACAAGTGTGTGCGCAAACACAGGTGCACTCACTATTCCCTAGCTCTCATAATCCGATGGGAAGGCAATCCGACACGACCGGAAAGAGTTCAGGCGCAGGACCAACCGCTTTACGTGCTTTCCGAGGTACGGGAGTATACACACTTCCAACTTCCAGACTCCGGGCTGCTACTGAGAATTTTCTGACAGAAAAAACCCAATAACTATTTACTGGCCCGACCTGGAAATTGAACCCAGGACCACCGGGTCTGCGGGCCTTATATCTAGCCACTAGACCAACGAGGCAGTATTTTAATTACTAAAGAATTAAAAGCAATTTACATAAGAGTCTTATTGGCCCGGATATTTTTAACCCCTATATATTAGTAGATTCATTATCAACCCGAGTAAGAGCCGATTAAGTACAGTTTTATTTAATACATACACACTACACACGAATCAATCATTCGTATAGTGTCAAACTGAACCACCAGATAAAGTATTCGCTGGGGCTATAGGCGGATGGCCGTAAATTTCCGTTATTTTCAGTCCACGGAGACACACTGCACTAAACTTAAATAAATTGGATAAGGCCCCTAAATTATGACGATGCTAATTATCTTGCCATAGCATTGATTGATGGGCACAATTGGCTAAACAAGTTGCATCTCAGGTACTCCGTCTGGGTAGTTAGTGTAAAGTATTAGATATTACAAATCTACATAATTATACTACAGATACCCAATCATCACTCGTTACTGTTAAGCATAAATAGTTTGTATCGCAGTGTTTAGGTTCGGATGATTGAGCCAGAGTAATTACACGAGGGACATAACAAGTTAGCCTCCCTCGTTAGCGGCACATGGAGAGAGTATAAAATGAGTTACTATTCTTGCAGTAGCTGTCTGTGAGCGAAATTGACTTACCATCAAGTATTTATTTCCTCATCTGCCTTCCTAAAGTAAGTTTAAAAGAAACAAATACGAGGCCACTTATACGTCGACTTATATGCTACGTATGTCATTCCAGTATAAATAATAATGATAAAAATTACCCCGTTGTTAGCACGCCATTGTTCTTTATTTTTACTCTTAATTAGCAGAAATTTGTCACGATACAATAGATGTACGTAATAAAATTGGCATACACTCACATAACAGAAATGAAGTAAAAATTACTTAATTAACGAGCCCTTCGTGCAGTCTACTACGTGAACCAATTGAAGAAAATACCGTTATATTTGAATTACTATGACTTATTTCGTTATTATATTTTTTAATTTACAAAGCTAGTCTAAATCCGTCCGCCTTAAAAGGCATACTGCTAGATATATGCCTCCCCTAATATCTTCCTCACTTAGTTTGCCTGGTCCGAGGTTTCAACGTTATTTAGTCATTATGTATATTTAAGGTTTTATTCTATTTATTTCAATTTTAACATTTAACTAAGGACACGTTCTACAACACTCACTCGAAATATTGAAAACCAACTACGGTGATGCCAACACAGAAAAGCTTTGCATCAGAATATCGTTATCACAATAGAATTTTTAGACATATAATTCAATATATATATCGTACTTGACAAAGTCATGAGTCAAATAGTTAAAAATGTTTCCATTAATGGGTAAAGGCTTCTGGGTCTGTACTACGAATGGGTGTACTACAAGGATCAATTATAGGTCATTTTGTATTTTTACATCATGCTTATAACAATAATAATATTTATAACCACAACAATATAGAATATAGAATCAGTGACCAACAATGTAAAAACACGAGAAGTAAAGATAAAAGTATAACACGAAGTTTCCGATTCTGTAAAGTCAATACATCCTTCCTGGGCAAGGTATTTGCGTTTATATATATTCTATAACAAAACCTTCAGATAATTTTCTGATCTTATGATCAAAAAATCATTGATAAATTAATCTTATAACTAAATACTTGCACACATAAATGTTATAAAAGCGTGGACTTTAATGATCCCTTCTGGATATAAAAATTTAATCGTAAATAATTTCATTTGAGATAAAAATAAGTACGAAGTTTAACTAAACTTTTCACTTAATTCTCTAAAATAACGACTCAGAAGTCTACTTGAGTAAAGTATATGTCAATATGTATAAAACAGCTTTTATTTAGAAGTTATGTTTGATAAATTCATTTGGGTAAAGATAAATAAAAGTCAAGTTACAACGCGTGAATCTTAATCGATGATCACGGGATCAATCCCAACCAATTAGTAATGAATAATCATGTGCTTAGTTTTTGTTAAATATGAATCATATTCACGCTCGTGCTCGACGTGAAGGAACACATCGCGAAGAAACTTCTGTGTGTTTAATTTAATTGATATTCTGCCACATGAATCTACCAAACCGCATTGGGACAGCGTGGTGGAATAAGCTCCAATAAACCATTAATTCATAGGGATAGGAGACCTTAGCTCACCTGTGGGACATTCTATTCTAAATAAGAACTTGTAAAATATTTCCGAAGCGCCTTGCTCGACGTCCTGAGAGATTTCTGAAATAATACCCCAAGTTTACGATGCGCGCTTTAATGGTAGACACGATGTTTCAACCAATCGAATACCACGCAAGCGAAGTCGATGGCAATAACTGGTTAAATTTTTTATCGTTTATTTATGTGTGCACTACTTTTTAATGGAAATCGCTTAAATATAGAAAACGTATTAATGGATGCCGTTGTGTACTAAAATTTCTATATTATTAATTTATTATAATGATTCCTTCTTAAGTATCGAAAAATTCTCAACGGAGTAATATTTATATATTTATGTATTAAATAAAACGTTATCGCGTCTATTTATTTTACTTAATACAATTTGAAGTATAATTTTTAAATAAATTTGCTTATAATAATTAACAATAAAGCAAATTAAATATACAAATATAATACTTTCACTCGTTTATCTGCCGTATCACACAAAACTAAAACGGCGATATTAAATAGTATAATAATATATTTGCAGTATCAAACATAATTGCAAAAAGTATTGAGAAATACGTACTTTCATTATTATCATTCCCCATCTTTTAGGAGTCGGACATTTTGTTAAAAATGCAAGAAAATGGATTTGACATACTTCCTGCTGGTCGTTTGAAATCCACGCATATCCACAAACCACGCTTCTCCCCTAAAAGAGAAGCTTAGCTCTGCAATGGGACAATAACACGCTATTACTTTACTTGTTTTTTAATTTTTTACCGATGCTAAATGAATCGTTAAAAAAATACGAAACATTTCCTGAGGCGGCGCGTATCTACTCCACCTATTCTACCGGAAACCACACGACAAAAAAGTGCTATCTTATAATGAACGAGTCAATACTTTAATATAATATTTTTAATAGTTTTACACAATTTGATTTATAGAAAAGAAACTTGACACAACATCCGGTATTATAAGAGTACCATTATAATATCAATTAGGCATCGTTCGAATTGAATTTAAAGAATATTTATTCCCATAAAGACAAACGTCACTAACATGAGAACAATGTTAAACTTAAAATTAGTTATTACATTCGTCGTCGTACTTTTATTAAATTAATACTCATTTAACCGATTTTAATTACTTGCCAAGAAGCGAATGATCGTTTGTAAGATACGCGGCTAGTCGCGTCTTAAATGCGTTAAGCGAGCTTACATTGATTATATTTGAGGGTATTTTGTTAAAAAGTTGCACTCTTTCAAATGTTATCATTTTTTTGCCGTTCGTTCTTTGGTACCTTTGGTAGAACACCTTTCTTACCTTTGGTAATTACTTTAAGTATTAACACATTAACGTATAATTTCCTTCTTATATTTTGACTTCTATACAAGCTAATCGCCTCGAGCCTGTGAAGTTTACACAATAAATATTACAATAAGATAAGTATCGAGTCAGCGATGGACAAACAAACAAAAACTATTAATCGAGAAGATATTGAGGTATAAATTAAAAATTAAATATATATATTACACATAGGTAATATTTTTGTTTAATTATGTTTTATATCATGGAAAATAAATAATACATTAAGTATAATAAATAATGACATACAAATGAAATTTAAGACAGTACCACTGATTCGGAATCTATATTATACTCGACTCAGTACTATTGTAGTACATTCAAAAACCCTACCAAATACTTTTCACTTCTTACTATATTTTCTATTATTTTTGTAAATGAATAACTAAATATACATGTTTTAATGTATAATAAATATGTATAAGATGATCAAACATGTATATAAACAATCATAAATATTGTCAATTGCGGATAAATCGCTACTTGTCAATTCTAAAGGGTTATACATTCACCTTCAATCCTAATAACAATTTGTCGTGTGTTGCCAAATAAGGCTATTGTGACAATTCGAGGCCTCACGACAACCTTCGAGATATTCAATTTGAAAATGAAAAGTCACTCATTATAACATAGAAATGAACTCTTTGTAACTTTATCGGTATTGTAATAAGGGTTATTTTTCAGTGTCGCAAAATCGTTCGAAGCTTTTAATTTTAGTTAGAATAGACTATAGCACGATCAATCATTCTATGCTGTACGCCACTCATAACTGACACGCGGTATTTTTTATTAGTGGATCAAACAAAGTATACAAATGCCTCACAAATATATTTTAGTATATTTGGTGATAGTAAGTTTCTATAATCAAATCGTATAAAGGGTTTACTTTTACAAATATTAAATTAATTATGTAAAAAAATATAAAGATATACTGAATACAAGAATAAATAGAATTACGTTAGTAAAGTAAGAATTAGTGTGCGTTGATTTCCACGCGGGATGTATAAATTCGAATGTGACGTAATTTGATTTGTGGCAAAGAGCAACTGTTTTTTTTTTTAATTTTGTCGGTATAATCTACGTTTAAATAATTTGATAATTTTACGTTTAGTTGTGACGCATTGAAGTAACGTGGTGGAGTAAGCTAAAAAGCTTCCCCTGAAAACGCCTTACGGCCTTATTCATAAACGTTGCTTAGTTACTGTTTAGCTAAACACTGATTTGTCTCTTTCTGTCATTATTGATTTGACATACGAAAGAAGAAGACAAAATATTGTTTAATTAATCACCAGTTAAATAAAGTTTATGAATAAGGCGGTTAGTCTTTTAACTTTGATTATTTAGTAATAAATAATACGTAAATGTTCTTAAGATTTTATCAATAAAGTTAATATTAGGTCCTGACATATGAAATTGGCGTTTTGTACGGGAGGAATATAAAGTCTTTTTTTTTTTGTAAAGTATATTTAATTAATCAAAGTATGCACCGTTGTTATCTACGCACTTTGGCCATCTCATAGGTAGGTAGTTCATTGATCCCTTTACTAAAAAACCATGGGGGCGAGAATCAATAAACTCTTTGAAGGCGGATTGGACTGCCGCATCGGAGTTGAATATTTGGCTGGGTCTCCAGGGTTCAGCCGTTGCGACGAGCGCTTCCGATTATCGTACAGTATCCACTTTTCATCACAAGTAATGATTCGATTTAAAATCCCTTCATTATTGTGTCGGTTGAGCAAAGTAACACAGCAGTCGACGCGTGTTTGCAAGTTCGATTCACTCAATTCACCCATCGTTCAAGTTTTTTTACTTATCGATTTGCTTCAAGTGGATTAATACAGTTTTATCACTTACCCCGAAGCCTGCAGCTATCTCTGAAGTGCTTTGTGATGGATCCACTTCCACAATAGCCTTTAATTCTTCAGTTTCCACTTTGGTCACCGGCCGTCCACGGGGTTGGTTCTGAAAGTCGAAATTTCCAGGACGAAAACGTTGAAACCAAAAACGTACCGTGCTTTCTTTTGCGACACCAGCACCGTACACATCATTAATCCTTCGAGCTGTTTCTGCAGCATTGGTGCCACGGTAGAACTTGTACTCGTAAATACACCGGTATTTCATGTTTTCCATTGTGCGGTAATAAGCGACGCCTAAGAAAAAAATAATGTACGACAAAACGCTAATTTCATATATTTCAACGCTAATTTTACATTAATTAATTTAACTATATTCATGATAAAATTTTCCATAAACATCAGAGTAAAATTAATAACAATATTGTTTAAAATTATTTATATTATTAATTTATTTATTGGGATACTTATTCATGTAAGGTGATAACTATTTAAATTTTTTAACATTTTCACATTCTCAAAAGACTATTGCATAAAACAAAAGGTTCATGGAAGTAACGACTTGCGTTATTAACATACAATCCCGAACCTTGACTGATGCGCCGTGCGCGGGAGGAAACATTATGACTGAGTATTATCTTAAGTGGAATAAACTTTAACGAATTATCTTTTTTATCTATTTTTGTTTAAAAGAAATATTAGGAAAAAGTTTTTGGAGAATATTTAGTTCTCGTAAAAAAAACATTTTTGGCGAATATCGTTCGCCATTTAGTATAAAGCCTCGCTGGTCTATTGGCTGACGAGTTAGTTGTATCGTCTAGTGTCTAACTTATACGTTCAAACTCCCCGAGGTCTTAAGTATATACGGTCGGGCCAATAAAAAAGGTTTTAGGTTTTTTGTCGACAACTTCTCGAAAATAAAATACGGTTTTGGAAAGCACGCAAAGCTTTAGCTTTTTAAGATCCTGCGCCTTAACTCTTTTCAGTGGTCTCGTACCTGCCATCGATCGGATTATGACGGAGACTGAATAGCACTTATGTTTGCGCAAACACATGTAAACTATATTATGTCCTGTGAGCACATCATCATCATGAATTGATGATGTGTGCATAATATAAATAATACCTACATCACGTGATTGAAGAAATTATAAATGTCAGCGTGTACTGTTAACAGTATAGCTAACTTTTCAAAATGGTTACAGTGACTCTAGTTTCCCCTCACATATTTCAAATACGAAAGACTACCGATTCGAAATGCATTAAACATTAATCACACACGCGGTAAGCAACGATCACCGATCAAATTAATTACACGGGTCAACTGAGTCTGACGAGAGACGTTACTTCGTGTAATTAATGGAATCGGGACATAATTTAACAACGTCATTTGGCTTCGATAAAGCTTATGCATAACAAGTGACAGGATAACTCGGAACGAAAATTATATTAAAAGGGACATACGCAATACTGGCCATTAATAAATACGTGTCTTTATAATCTATCTCTTAATTTGAAATTATATTTTGTGTGACGAGTTATGAGTCGATCGATTGATTGAATTTATTGAAAATAAACGGCCTTACCTATAAAGTAATCAATTCTATTTTTTTAATTCAGAATACGTTCAAAAATATAAATATCGTCGTAAAACTAATATATTTAAGATTACCACTGCTGTAGACTGACAACAAAGTGATCCGGTGGATTACCTTATCGCCAGACCACAGACCATAAACAGTGATTATATTTCGTTTCATAGCGTTGTATTATCATTATTTTATATAATAACTAATACATAGATAACATTAAAATTTTGTAAAAATTAGAACATTTTAACTAACTTAAAGTATGACAATAAAACTCTATTACTCAGATACATTGCGGTGCTCAAGGAGCTGACTATATTATATATATCTATAGAGTTCACTAAAGTCAAGGATTTCGATTTTAATACGACCGCGTAACCCGTGCCACCGTACCGTCCGCGTAGTCCCGATATAGCAGAATATAGAGATTAATGACGCACTCCATCTCCTCCCGTGGGTATCGTACGGCATTTTTCGTTAAGCACGCCAATCGAGCTCGTTAGTGACTCATCCATCCGAGTGTACCCATAAACAATATACTTTTGGGCTTTTGTGTCAAGAAATTTTCAGTAGCCCCCCCGTGCCTCTGAAAGCTCGTATAACTGTTTGTCTTACGTCTGAACTCTCCGCGGTCGGACTGGTCGGATTATGAGAGTGCCGTTGTGATTGGCACATTAGAAATACATATAAGGCCGAAAAAGGCTTGGTAAACATTATCATTTATTATTATTTAAATTATTTCCATATTATTTATTTTTTATGACACTTTTTAGTTTTTCTTTTCTGTTATTTTTCTTTTTATTTTATATAGAGCTCCAGTACGGCGCGCTGTTGGACGGGTGCGGGGGGGAGTTACCGTCGCTGAGCGCATGTGCGCCGCTCCCCCCGCACCTAGACAAAGCGGCTCGTCGGCAGCATAAGGATGCGCGTGCGCACCAGGATAAAATCACACAAGTTAACATACATTTGCAGGGTATTTTTTTGTTTATTTCTTTCATTTCTAATTTAATATTTATTTAATATTCATTTTTATTTCTATCATAGATCAATCACTTAAAACAAAAAACTATGCAAACGGACCAAAAAGTATTTCCGTCTAATTTAAAAGTTTTATACGTAACGTTTATTACATTGTAAAGCAGCAATCTGTTTTATCTGTTGTTACAGCTCTTTTTGCAGCGGTCGAACATGGCTACCTCGACAAGGCCAGAAACATCTTGGAGTCAACCGACGTGGATGTCAACAGGTGAATAATATTCCTTCATGTAACAAAATATTTATATGGATAGAGTAATCAAATATAGTAGTCCCTGTAATATCTCCTCACATCAGTACCCATATCAGATTAATTAATACTTAAATAAAATATATCATAAGATGTATATTTTTTTTATTAAATAACTCGTATTCAAACAATACTTTTGTATTTCAGATTGTTTTGTTTTTCTATAATAATATCGTTTTGCAATAAATCATTATTACCTAATATTTTATTTAAAAAAAAGATATATCATGTTTTTATTTTCGTTTTGAATACACAGTGTAAACTCCATGTAACGCCACTCGATTTAAGGACAAACTTCGTAAAGCGTTGAAGTCACTCGACTTTGGCTGGCTTGGCTTATGTTCCATACAATGATACTCTATGTAGCGTTACACCCACTCTCAATAACGACAACAATACGTCATTATTAAGAAGTAAAAAGTATTTCTTAGTTGCCCGCTAATGCGGACAAAAGTAAACAAAGCAAAACTTTTTATTTTGTTTAAATGTATATACTAATGAGGTCACTTCATTTCGAAGCCTCAATCCAGACGACCTGTCGCCCCTGGACGTGGCTGTTTTGGCGAACAATCGGCAACTCGCCAGAATGCTTATGGAGTTTGGAGCTAAAGAAGGGCCACAGTGTAAGTTGAAGATTTTGTTAATATGTAATTAATAAATTTATAGTCGTGGGAGGCTTTTGTGCTAGTCCTAGGCATCCATCAATTATTTTAGCGACAGACGGTATTCGTGTGTAGTCTGCACTTTCTGTGTGCACAAGATATCTTCACGTAGGCGTTTAAATGGTAATACCGCCGATACGGCCTTTGAACTTTGATTAGAGATGCCTTTGTATGCCAGGACAAACTTAGTGTATACTATAAGAAGAGATAATGTAATAACCTTATTTGGGACAAAACAGGCATTCCTATCACAAAGTATTAACTAAATTACAAATAATGTAAATATTATTAGAAAAAAAAATTGAAATGAAACACACTTAGAGCATTCAGGTACAACTTAAATACAAGTAAACATTTATCAAAAAAGACACATCTAACTATGTAGACAAACATTACGAATTAATCAAAAATCGTAAGTTCCTCTTGTAAGAAAAACTACAAGTTCACCTGACCGCATTTCGCTCAGAGCGGCTGATCTCCGACACAAGCCAACTGTGTATTATCGACGAGTGACAAACTCAGACACTCTATCTATCAGACTTTGATAGTCTACCTAGACGAGACCGGCAAGAGATCAGGCGCATCAACGGCTTTACATGCTTTCCGCGAGAGTGGAACATGGCTATCTCTCTAACCACCACAACCATTGACAAATTCTTTGCAGAAAATATAATTACCTGTTTGTTATTCGGACGGAAAGTTTTAGTCGGTATTTCGATAAGAACAGTTTTGATGTTAGATATGTATTTTCACAACTTTTTATACAACTGTAAAACATTCAAAAACCCGACGACCCCAAGGCTCAGAGACAACTGAAGCGTAGGCTCCGAATCGACTACAAGAAACAACTGTAATAGGTGGAAACATCTCTAAATTAACAATTGACATCACAATAATGCTAAAATGTTATATACACAATAAAAAAATACACTTTGACCATAGAACAGCAGGTGAATGTCCCATTTCTAATCCAAGGTAACTTTTCATTAAAGAAGATTATTACGCTGCTCCATTGCGGGCTCGTGGATTTAATGACATAAAGCAAATCCCGCTAACTTTTAGATAGAAAGTCGTCCAAAATCATATCGCTTATTTGTGGAATACAAATCCATGACTTATAAGGACTTGTGGGGTTTTCAAGGTATTGATTCATTATCGACAATTGATCTTTTCAAGATGATTCGGAACAATAATACAACATTCAAATCTGGACAATCTCTGGAGATAGCGAGATCAAAACAAGTGACAAACGCACGAAACAGACAATTGAACGAATTGATCAATCTTCTGATAAAACGACTATCAGGTTCATTATCAAAGCTGGCCGGGACCATTTATCAGCTTATGTCATGAGTGAATATAAAATGATCTCGTCATCGTAATCACTTCCTATGAGATTGATGGCAATCAAGATTCCAGTACCTACTTCCCCTTTTCTTAATATATGTATGTAGTATGTCAAGGTAAAACTCACTGCTGGGTCTTTGCCTACACACCTGTGCCCGATTCAAACATTTATTTCCAAAAGTTTTTTTATATTTATCAAACAAAAAAAAAAAATCCTTTGACAAACAGAGAAGAATACTTTATTATTATTTGAATTATTTACATATGTGTATATAGATAAGAAAATCACTTTATTTTTTTGAGATAAAATGCAATTGTAATATTTTATTCTAGTCAAAAACCCCGAAGCTTTGGGTGCGCATCTGCGGAGATTATCGCGAGAGGCGGAATCGCGTCTGCACGAAGTAACCGGATACATTCCAGAGAAGGCTTGTCGGGATGACGTTTGCAGGTAAATTGTTGCTATATTTACGAGTATTTATTTATTCAATAATATGCATTATTCGTATGAGATCATAAATAAATACAAAAAAAACAACAACATAATAGCTAGTTATTAGGCGTGCTTATCCCTTAATGGATTTTCTTCCAGCAAAAGAAAGAAGGACAAAATATAAGAGAAACCGTAATATAATATAAAATCTAAATAACAAAGTATAATCACACGAGTCTATACTTGTAAAATCGTTCGTCCAAACTGACAACGGACAGCTAGAACTAATGACTAGAAAGCTCAATTTTGGAACATGGGTAGTTATTTTATGACGTAAGCATTTGAGAGCAAGCTGAGAAAGGATTTTTGGAAATTTCAACTTTTATGACGTGAAAGGGAAGATGAGAGATACAAATAATGATATATCCTTACATCCCTTGATCCTGTGATGTTAGTATTATTATTTATATTTATTAGGCGATAACAACTGTTTTACTTCTAAACGAAGTAACGACGTAATTAACATGGAAACCGAGTTCTGAAATTCCATTTTCAAACATAACGTCATAATATAATTACATTTTACATAAAATATATAATTATTTTTGTCACTAGGTCGGGTGGTCAGGCTGGAACTATGGGGTGTGCCGGAGGAACGGGCTCCGAGAAGGACAAACAAACTCAGCATTGGGAGAGGAGAGTGCGGACGTTGAAGTGAGTTAACTTTTTGTGCGTATCGTCGCAAGCGTCTCCGAGTGTTCATATGCTCAATAATTAGTTTCCGTATCTCATGCTCGGCGGGGAAGGAAAACGTCGTGAGAAATCTCGCACCTGGATAAAGATCCAAACCATTTTCCTCAGAGAAGGGACCTCGAAAGCTGATCTTAAATTATACGGCGACCGTTCGTCCGCTCTGTCATGGGTCGGCACCGTGTTGCAGGCGGCTGGCGGCGGGCTGGCAGCAGGCGCGCGCGCCGGCCGCGCTGGCGCCGCCCGAGCTGGACGTGTGCGGCGCGCACTCCGTCAGCGTGCGCCTGCGCCACGCGCGCGGCGCGCACGACCCGCACCTCGCCACCAAGTACCGAGGTACATATTGTCGCTTATACGATGTTTATCAGAGATAGAGCTATTGTCAGTGGTTGGAAATATTTAGTGATACACTTCAAACATTACATACATAATCACTTTTTATTATTTACTATTATAAATCGATTGTCTAATTGTCTTTTAAGCACAGAAAAATCTTAATTTATTTAGCTACTCAAATAGTATAATATAATACGACCGTGTGTAGTATAGGGGTAGCTTGAACAACGGTGGGTCATTCGGGAACTATAATTTATACCATAGTTCTTAGCTATTAACATATATACGAACGAACTTAAAACGAGAAGCAAATTTTTATCGACCTTATAATTTATATTTTCAAGTCGATAAAGACTTAAAATCTAATATCTTATCACTCAGAAGTCATTAAAAAGTACTTAACAAGTGGGTACTGAACAAACAATATCTACATTTTTAGTTTTTATTTTCGTTATATTATCGTTAGAGTTTTTATTTTCAATCATAATATTGAAATAAGTGTAAAACCCTGTAAACTGTGTCAGTGTCTCACTGCCGACCTCCACTTCTTTTTGAGGAGGAAGTTTTGTCCAAGCTTTCTTCACACACCTGTAAAATGTTTTTGAGTAAAACCCAAAACTGAAAAACAGAGAACACTGTAATGTTTCCTGTTTTTTTCCTGTGCCTAATTGTATCCTTTATATATGTCTCGTAATTTCGAAATTCACTACTGTATTATAATCGGTATTGTATCGCTGCGTTCCCCAGTGGAGTGGTCGTCCCGCGCCGACTTCTCCAACGTGTGCGGGTGCCGCGAGCTGGCGGCGTCGGGCGCGACCGCCGCGCGTGTGCTCGTGGCGGGCCTCACGCGCGGCCGCCGGTACTTCTTCAGGGCGGCCGCCGGGAACCTCAAGGGCTGGGGACCCCACACCGTTTCCGTGCCCAGAAGCGTCGTCCCCAGCAGTGAGTATACACACACGTACATGCTCAGAAATATGTCGGGCAGGTATGTTTAAAGTGATAGTCGTCCTCCGGCCGCGGTATGGAAAATAACAGGAGGCAATATGGATAGCGATGAATAAAAAAGTGGTTCGACTCAATGGTTTCGGTGCGTTCATACATCTCGCGCTCGGCGGTAACTATAATGATTGCGGCCCGAATGCATCTAACCCACCACTCATACGCGTAGTACAGTATCCGATAGTCGTTACGCCAACGGCGTGCGGGCCGGCCGGGCAGGCTGGCGCGACGCGAGCGCGCTCGACCCCCGCGGCCACCGCTCGCACGCGCGCCGTACGTATCTAACCCCCCACTAATACGCGTATTGGAGTATCGTAACGCTAACGCTAACGGCGGGCGGGCCGGCCGGGCAGGCTGGCGCGACGCGAGCGCGCGCGACCCCCGCGGCGCGGGCGGCGGCGCGGGCGCGGCGCTGGAGGCGCTGTGCGCGGCCGCGGGCAGCGCGCGCCACCGCTCGCACGCGCGGCAGACGCGCAAGAAGACCACCATCCGGCAGCTCTTCACCGCCGCCAGCAAGTTCCAGAAGAACCTCCGGAGGTGAGCGCCGTCCGCGTGAGTCCGTCGTGACGTAATCGTTGCCCTGGGCCCCTCGTTAAAGTCCGCTCCGCCGACAGGGGCGTGTACCTGGCGTGCATCGTATACCACGAGGACAAGGTGCTGGTCACCAGCGAGGAGTTCCTGCCGGTCATCGAGGTGGACGAGACCTACCCCGCCTGCATCTACACCGACTTTCACTGGCTCATGAAGGTAGGATGAGTGAATCTTATCAGAGTAATTTATTTTGTACGTGACGGATTGTGTCAGAACGATATAAAAAAAAAATCTGAATGTACACTTAAAAATACGTACATGACCTAACATAATTTCGCCTACGTAAATTACGCATACCTTCAGAATTCTGAAATCTCAAATTATCTAAACTTTAGCTTAGATAATTTGAGATGGTAAAAGAATTAACGACAATCGAGAGAACCGGAACCGATTTAGATAACAGACCGATTCTTGAATCATTCAGCTGGCAATCTGACTGATAAGTGGTTACGTTTTTATTTCAATACACTATCCGGAGAAACAATGATTGTTTTCCGTTAAAATATTATATATAAAATTTCCACTTAGAAGCGAAAACAGAATAAAGTCAATAGTGTATTGAAGTGATTATAACCCGACGAAAGTAAATGTAAAAAAGTCAGAACAACTCCTTTGATATAACGAATCAAGTTCTTATAAGACTACTTGAATACTTAATATTTTATATATACTTACTTAAATACAGAACTTTAGCCTATGTTATAATAATTATGTACTTGTATATATGAAACATACAGACAGAGTCACTTTTAGCATTACATACATCGAATACTTTATTCATATTTTTACGCAGGTATCGTGTTCCTGGGATGAAGTGAAGTCGCTCAGATCAGACATGGAGAAGCACACCTCCTCATCGATACACTTCAGGTTGAAACTACTCACAGCTGCGGCTCAAATGCAATCCGCGTTGTGTATACAAGACTTAGGTAATCCATTTTGAACTACTCCGATCTGATTACTTATTATTTGACAGGACAGTGATTGACCAATCAGATCGTGTGTTTTTTTAGTCAATTTAATATTACTTCTCCAAAGTATTGCTAATATCCTTTTTACCCTAACTTAATTCAGCTTGTGACTAAAATAGATTATACGATGGTATATTAAAGCTGTTCTAAGCTTACGCTGTATGAAGACCGTGAATTGTGACAATGACGTCCATTAATATTTATAGCAATAAATAAATGATAATAAATTAAAAATCAAGTGATACCTAATTTTCAGGTCAACTTTACCACAAGCCACTCCGAGACGCTCACGGCACGGTGGTACTTTCTTGCGTGAATATGGTCAAGTCGCCTAAATCTGTGTCCGCGTTGAATTCAAGATGGGCTCCAGTCTCCAAACTTAGACGGAGAGTTCTCAGTGAAGACAACACGATGGGGGAACTACTGATGGCGTCAGTCCACGAACAGATTGCGTACCATCAGGTAAGGTATAGTTTTATTGATCCACGACCGGGTGTAACAATATCTGATGTATCAATTTAAAGCACAGGTTCAGCCCACGACGACCGCGTGTGTGGGTGAGGGGTGATGTGAGGTACCCCATGTTTTTCTGTTGCCCTGACAAAGCTTACGTAAAATTTCATGATTGAGTAGTTAAGACGTGATCACAAACAACAATACTTATATACATTTATAATACAGTGTAACCTTAATATAACGTACCTTAATATAACGTACCTTAATATAACGTACCTTAATATAACGTACCTTAATATAACGTACCTTAATATAACGTACCTTAATATAAAGACTACCTTAACGCCCGCAAATTTTAAAATTGTAGCCAATGTAGGCTACAATTTTAAAATTTAAAGTGGTTTGCCTGTAAATAGTTGAAGATTAAAATCATCAGGAATGTGTGTTAAAGTGGTTAAAACAATGCCGAGATAAAAAGGTCGCAATCGGAGGAATTATCCTTCAGGAAAAGGTTCAGCAGTTTGCAGTAGAATTGGGACATGGAGAGTTCAGTGCTAGCAAGGGGTGGCTTCAAAATTTCAAAAAACGAAACCTTTTTCAAAAAATTTGTGGTGAAAATGGTAGTGTTCATGAAAAAGTATGTGATGAGTGGAAACACAAACTGGCAGAGCTGACCGCCGGATACGATCCCGAAGATCTTTTACCTCTTTATAACAAATTTTAGACCAACCTAACCTCAATATAACAAACCTCAGCTTAACGAATTACTTGATATAACGAATATTTACTTGTTCCCTTCCGATTTGTTGCACTGTTGCGAGGTTGCACTGTTTTCCTATCTTTGTAATTTTGTTTGTCCATTTCCGCTACATGATATCGTAGTTTCTCGGAACATGTTGAGTTTATAACTAACGAAGCGAAACTAGGAACATTTAACAATAATAATGCTACGAATACTTACGACTCCTTTAGTAGTAATATGAAATTCACTCTTCTCACGTACGAATTCTAAATTTAAAGCGGGTGAGTCCGCATATCACAGCTACTTATAGAATAACTAGCTATACCGCGCGGCTTCACCCGCCTATAATTAATAAAAATATAATACATTATTTTATTATTATAATAACACACACACACACACATATATGGCTAAGGTAAAGCCGTTGGACCTGCGCTTGAACTCTCGCCGGTCGTGTCGGATTGCCGTCCCATCGGATTTGCGACGGTTTGCGCACACAATTGTGTCTATCTCCTGGCGAAATCGGTCTGGAGGACGTTATTATTTATTATTTACTGTTATATGTGTTAATTTTTGTTTGTTAATTCAAATTATTATTTTCTTAGGTATCCAGAGACCAGTTACCCCGTGGCTTATATTTAGGCTACCTCAAGCTGCAGTCCTCAGTCGAAGTTGTACGGATCGTAGCACCCGCGCGGACTCCTAACGTCCCTCCACACACGCGAATTAGGGATAATCCGCATGTGTCCGCGTAAGTACTAAACAAACTATGTATTACTTCTTTTATTAAGAACTTACACAGAAAGTAACACTTAAAATGTCATAAGATTCGCCGGAATGAAACTCAGAATTTCTCATTTTATTATTTACTAGCTGCCCGTCCCCAGTTCGTTCGGTTAAATTTCATACAAAGTAAACATCGCCGCCCATTTCTTAGCGTATGTTGGCAACACATTCTAAGGACATACATATGTGAAAAAAAGGACAAACTGTTTTTGTTACTCAATGTAACGTGTGTGTTAAATTAGACTGGTAGTTGAATTCGATGATTACACGGATTAGTTTTTGATATTATTATTATTGCTTCTATTTTCAGAGAAGAATGGGAGTACCTAAAGTCCCAATCTGGAAAAACTGCAGATGAATCACAATCTATTAATAATTTAGTGTCAATTGGAAACAACGAACAACCTTCAGAATCTCAGGAGATGTTCATCGAGCAGATAGCGACCGCCACGCGGAGACTCTTCCGGGACATGGAGATACCGGACGAGAACGTCAATACCCACCGAATATATGATCTCGAGGTTATTGAACTCAACCACGATGTTAGTTTCATCATGATATGTCCGCCGGCGGAACAAGCCTGCTCCGTGCCCGGCCAGAAGGAAATCCTGCTCCAGAAAGGAGATCTACTCAGTCTCCCCATCCAGGCTTTCGAAATGATCCACTTACAAACTTACCACAATAACATTTTAAATAAATACTCAAAACTGAGCTGTGTATTAGAATTAGATGTAGCTTTAGCCGCCCATTCCCAAAGAGAAGCGTTCTCCTGCAGCGAGCTCCAGACCGCGAAAGAGAGATTAACAAAGTTAGAAGATCTCCAAAACAATTTAAACCTAATATGGAAGGCGGAGCGATGGCTGATGGACCTGATAGGCTTCGCGAGGGATAAAGACAAAGCCGGCCCCAGTTCGGGAATATTGCTCAAAAATGTACTCGATAAAACGACGTCCAAAACGTCTATCGATAGACCGGACTGTGGGGATTCTGAGAAAGATGTAAATTTGAAAATAGATTTACTCCAAATCCCGCCGCGAGACGGGAAAATTACTAAGACGTCGCCCGGCCGCGGCTCTTGGCCCGGTCCGGCCGGCAACGGGAACCACACTAGCCTACATCCGGAATTTAGTAAATCTGAGCAACAACTAAGTCTAGCTCCCCGTCAAACCTCAGTCTCAACGATAAACCTGAGCGGCTCGCAATATCTTCATTCCGATACCAAATATGCCCGGAAAGGTAGCGCCGATTCGCAATTCACACAGTCGAGCATTATGAGTAATAATTACATGAGTAGCAATTCACAGTTCGACATCAAATCAGGATCAGAATCTCACGTCAGCATCACCAACAGCCGCCTCCCTCCGTCCCGGAGCGAAGACACGCTGGTGCTACAAAACGAGAACATCGAACCTAAGCCCCGCCCACACAGTATTAACACCAGCGTCTCGACGTCGTCCAGCCCACTGCTGATGGTGAAGAACTTTTATCCGGGAAGCATGATCAGTGTGAAAACTGGCAAAACGAACGTTTCAGAATCCGCCCAAAGTCTATCGAGCGACTCCGAGAGCCAAAGCTGTCCGATAACGACAGCGGTTCCGCTAAAAATCCGTCCGTCGAATCACCGAACACAGTGCAACGTTATTTCATCGAAGAGCATGAATAATGTGAAGAGTTCCGAAGTGGACTACACGGACACCGGCCAAGACTTGTTCAGCAAGGGACATTGTGTCAAGCGACAGCCGTTGTTGGAAACGCAAGAAGAAATAGAATATAATAATAAGGTTCCTAAGACTGATGGCAGACAGAGCGATAACGAGGAGCGAAGTGGTAATCTGCCTATAGAACAGAGAACATCGGAGCAAGCAGGTATTCTACAGGTATGCATTTGTGATTACTGGAATTATTTACTGGACTATGCAACATGTCAGAGTAGAGTATTTACATTTTTATTTTTTTATTTTATTGTAGAATATATATTTTACCGCTTCGTAGACGTAATGGTTAGTTTAAAAGCCTCTAGATTCTAAGGTTTTTATTATTCACAAGCCGGGCATAATTTTTAGGATTTCCTGTCGAAATTAAAACATTACCGGTGTATCTTCCGTTCCTGTAATTGATTTTCGAGCACCAATCTTTGTCGGTGCACACATATAGTGCATAGATCCTTAGCTAGGGCTTTGCGACATGCAGTCACGAGTAAACAACGATGATCGGTCGCAGGTGTTCGCGGCGTACGAGACGGGGCTGGCGGCGGGCACGTCGCTGAAGCTGCACGTCACGCCGCGCACGTCCGCGCGAGAGGTCATCGACCTCGTCGTCAAGCAGCTCAACATGGCCGCCGTGCTCAAGGGGAAACCTGGCCCCGTCTATGGTCCGGAGAAACTTCAAGATTTCTGCTTGGTGGCAGTTATAGGAGCTAGAGAGAGATGCCTGCGAGACGATTTTCGACCGCTCCAGCTCCAGAACCCGTGGAGAAAGGGAAGATTATACGTCAGGCTCAAACATGACGTGTTAGCGGCTCTACAGCATTCTGCCAAACAACCAGCTTACATTTAAACTTAGAACAATATATTTTAAGAAAAGAGATTAAATTTATTGATGTAGATAATAAAATACAAGATATATTATTTTTATTTTTAAATGAGGTCTATATCTCCGAATAAAATAGTCCTAGATGCTGATATGATAATTTTAATTTTCGGTGCCAATTATTATTTTTTGATGCTTTAAACGACTAGTATTATAATGAAAGTTGTGAGTAACTCTAGATGGATTACGGAATGTTTGGTGCTTATGACTGTAGTATACATCGCTCTTTGAATGACATTTTTTCAATCTTATCTCTGTTAGATTCTATAGAAATTAATCTTTGTAGCTTTTCCTGTCAGTCTGTGTTACTCGTGTATTACTCTAAATAAAATTTAGATCTAGCTCTACAAATTCCTACGATATTTGAACTATCTTTCAGTATAAAAAATGTCTTTAAAAAACTATACGGATAGAACTACCTAAGTCCACCTTAATTTTCAATATAATTCTTTCAGACAGATTCTAAGTTTATAAGAAACAAAATACATACATACATAATTACATTAATTGAAAATCTCTGTATAACATATCCATAAAAAATAAAGTGCCTGATTATTGATTTGAAACAATATAATGTAAATTTATCACAATAACGATTAACAGAGTTCGAAAAAACTCATATGATTTATGATTTCCATAATATTTCTTGACACTTTACTCTTGCTCAAAGCATAAAATTTACCAAAAAACTCATCAACATCAGGTCAACAAAAATATGTAAATATATTTAATATAATCATATACAAAATGATAGTACTGTATGTAGTTGATATTACAAATATCCTATGTGATTTTATAGGTTACGCCGAAACAGGGCTTTTTGAAATCAACGGAATATTTAAGAATACTTTTAGATTAACCAATAAAGTGTTACCTAAATTGCCATAACTCATTTTTCTATATGTATATATATACAACATCATTTTTATTAATTATTTCTCACAAAATAATATAAATTACAATTTGATAACTCTACATAATCGAATCGATCTATTTTATAATAACAAAGAGTGTGTAATATTATTTTATCTGTGTAAAATACAACAGAAATTTAAATATTCCTTTTATATTTTCGTTTCCGAAATCAAACACACATTGTTAAATTATTGATGTAGTTAGTACATTGTATAAAAATATCAACGATTCGAGCCATTCTTACGGATTGCAATTATTGTTATAATAAAGCCTAACTAAATGTCTTATGATGTTATATTAATAAAATTGTTTTATTTGTAGATTATTTTAATAACGTGTAAGATTCACCCTTATTCGCGGTGTTGTACATTAGAGACTAGAGAAATGAAGTTATAAAATTATGCACAAAATAAATGTATTTGAATCTTAATTCTTTTATTATTGTACATTTGTATGAAGCTAACTCAAAAATGTAATTCGAAAATTCAAACAACTATCGAATATGTAATTAAAAGAAGTATTACTAATTTTAAAATTTCCTTCTCCTTCCTTTACATGTTATAACAGTAATAAACAATCAGCTGTTCCTTTTTATAAAACATATCTCATCATTTTTAAGATTTCGCCTTTAAAGAGAAGTTGAAAAAATGTTTTCAACTCAAACACGTAAAAACCTTTTAGTGTAGGTATAGCTTAATATATTGTCAATATGATATCTAAAAAAACGATAAGTAATTGTTTTATAGTTTCAAATATATATATATTTTTTTTTTTTTCAATATAATGCTAATATAGATTTTATTACAATCGTTTATTGTAGGCAAATATAAGATAAATATAATTATTGTAATTGTTTTAAAGTAATTTTTGATAAAACAAAAATATTTTAAAAATAAATTACATCAAATAAAACAAAAATATTTTAAAAATAAATTACATCAAATAAAAAAATATATCTTAAAAACAAACTGTTTTATACACAATTTCTTGTCTATACAATTCCTTTGTCTTAAGTTAAGGTGCTGAATCAGATCATGCTTATTATAATATATATTAATCGATTGTCGTCGAAGCTGAATCAACATGTACAACGGTAATAATTCAGATTGGAATTAAGCAAACTAACATTGCTAAGTAAACAAAAGCTTGTAAATAAGCCTTTTTTTTTTCAAGGAAATTCGAAATTTCATAGAATCTTTTCAAGTTCAAACCAGACTTGAGCAAAATGTTATCACAATAAACGGTTAAGCATAATCGTTAATCACGATTACAAACTTACTACTTTATGTGATACTGAAAAGAGCGCGAGAGGATGCTCTGTGGCACAAACTTGACTCATTCACCTAACTTTTTAATAACTTTCGTTAATCGTTATACTGTAATCATGAACGATGATAAAAAAAATTATTAACGTTGAACCGACTTGAGCTTTAACTAACTATGCTTTGAAAGTTTGAATTATGATACTTGTCAAGTTGTCATTTGCAAATTGCCAGTGACACTTGACAGTTGACAGTTTACAACTTTTATAAATGTAATACATACCTCGTTGAAACTTGTTGTGTATTTAATTTATATTTATAATTAAACATTTTAGTCAACGTACCTTAGTCTGACTGAAAATAAGCTAACGTATTGAAGTTATTTTAATAAATTAGTTAAGATGAGTTTAGTTGCAAATACCGGGTAAGAAAAGATTGAAGTGCTGTTTTTAAATAAATATTTTCACCACTTTCACGTAATTTATGCTTATTAGGAAGTTAGCTGGTCGTACCCTTTTTATAACGGGGGCTTCGCGTGGCATAGGGAAAGCTATCGCGCTAAAAGCAGCTAAGGATGGCGCTAACGTTGTTGTTGCTGCTAAGACAGCGGAGCCACATCCGAAACTCCCAGGAACTATTTATACTACCGCTGAAGAAAGTAAGAGCATTGAAATATTATTCTAATGTTACAATTAATTAGAATGTTCTATTTTCAAATGTGAAATTACGTATTTATAGTTATGGTATAGATATGTGGACTTTGGACTTGAGGATAAAAGTCCAATGACCTTTGGTCAAAACTGTTACTCTATTAGAAAATCATTTTTGTTTTAAAAAACATAACAAAATATTAAAATTTATTTAAAAATAAAATTATTAACTTGTAATTATTCAACTTTTTGACATCTTGAAATAGTTTATATAAAATTTAGACAAAATCAGTTCAGGCTCAGTAAATATTTACCTATTAAAGTGTAGATGTTACACAGGGTTAAGATGTCACCTATCAGTCACTGATTGTGGACTACACCTTGTAGTGTAGTAAATAAAATTAAATTTGTTTTGATAAACTATACTGTTTCTATAACATACTTGTATCTTAATAAGATACAATTATTATCATTTTTGTATTAACAGTATATTGTTTTAAATTTAGTCGAGGCTCTGGGAGGAAAAGCCTTGCCATGCATAGTCGATGTGAGAGAAGAGAAACAAATTCAAAATGCTATTGATGAGGCTGTTAAGAAGGTATGGATTATTTATTTCTTTTTTAAATCTTAAAAATCTTCTGACTTACAAAAAGGGTGACAGCCAAATATGTATGTACGGCTGCAGTTGAGGATACAATTAAACTGATATAATTTACTTAAAATATTTTAATTAACATAAATTTAAGACTATGTGACACTTGTACAATGTGAGTAAATAAGAGTAATTTATAATTTCACAAAATTAATAACGATACATTGGTATGGTACAATTATACAACAAAGGTTCAAAACTTGCAAAGATGGTGGTTTCCATGGTGCCACTGCGGTAGGTATTAGTCGTCACTTCAATAATTTAGGGTTGCGTAAGCCTGTAAATATCCCACTTCTGAACTAAAGCCTCCTTTCAAGGAGTATAAGAAACAAATACTAACTTTGTGAATACTCATTTGGTAGTTACATTTCATATGACACATGGAATTTTCTTCATATTTCTTCCTGTGCCAAGTATAAGATGAATTATAAACACATGAAAATTCATTGGTGCTTATAGGGGTTTGAACCCGCAATGTTTGGTTATACATTTATTATTACAAGTTTATCAAGTTTACAGGTTATTATTATTTCAGTTCAATGGTATTGACATCCTAGTTAACAATGCGTCGGCTATCTCCCTGACTGGCACCGCCCAGACTGATATGAAAAGATATGACCTCATGCACAATATTAACACAAGGGGGACATTCTTAGCGTAAGTAATGAATTACTTAATTTTTTGCATAATTTTTATTGTAATTTTTCATGGTAGTGTTATAATTTAATGAAATGTCAGTAGTACATATGCAAGTGACAGTATTTTGTGCAAATTACTTACGAATCTGTGCAACCAACTTTCCCTGGCGTATTTTTTCAATCAATATGACTTGGGAATCTTGAAGCAAAATACCAACTGATTCTTGGTCTTGCAGATCTATAAGCTGTGGTAGACACTTTGCATCAGGTGCCCATTTGTTGATGAATCTTGATAATTGATTCCTTTTTTTATGTAAGAGGTCCTTTCTTCAACTTTGATTTCATAAGTTATTGATTACTTATAATGTAGTTTACAAAAATTTTAATATTTTTAAATCATCCAAACAATGTTTACCACTTACTATTAATATGGCTTACCTTAACCCTCATGCAATGTCACTAAACTATAAATATATCTATATTTTCAGTTGTAAAATATTTAATAATAACATTACTATAAATATTACTTGTGGTTTAGTTCGAAGCTGTGCCTGCCGCTGTTGAAGAACAGCAACCATGCCCACATTCTGAACCTGTCCCCACCACTCAACATGAACCCCTACTGGTGAGCACCTGAACAATATTTAATCTAACTGTTTGATATTTCATTGAATTAAATTGGACCATTTAATAATACATACTATGGTATGTCAAAAAAGTCGATTAACGTCAATTGGTTTCCCAATTTAGATGAAATTAAACAGGAAAAGATGATGCCAGGATTTGTATGAACTCTGGTCCCACCCTCCCATAGCGACGTGCCCCTCGTTATATACATCGTTGGATAGGTATTTTTGAACGGAACAAAAGTTACTATGGCGCTAAGTTCCAAATCTTAGTCCGTTGAGAGTTATGCATTACCAAACATGTCAGCTTAACAATAGCCAAAAATAATGTTTTACCCCAATACAATGCATTCTGTGAATTAATACCAGTAGCAACTACCTATCTACCGTGATCATCGGAGTCACACGGAGCTTAAAAATGAAACCCATTAATGAATTCTAGGTTGGCTTTATATATTTAGTGACGTATTTGTTCATAAAATACTTCACACATTTTATTCCTATTCCGCGTTCATTATGACCTCATTTCAAAACTTATGCTCGCGTTGCAGGTTCTCGATCCACGTGGCGTACACGATGGCGAAGTACGGCATGTCGATGTGCGTGCTCGGCATGAGCGAGGAGTTCAAGCCCTACAACATCGCCGTCAACGCGCTCTGGCCCAAAACTGGTACGGCATCATGTATAATTAACTATATGAAAAATAAGGATTATTGAAATTTGGAAATTTGAAACGCACCGTTTTTAATTGGACATTGACCTTAAAATTTTACTCACATTCCTCTCAAACGGGTTGGATAGTTAAAAATGTGAATATAAAATACATATCCGTAATATCCCGCACCACGGCACGCCAAGTTTGTGCGTTCGGAGGGATCGTGTGTAACATCGGTGTTCGCTTGCAGCGATCGCGACGGCGGCCATCGAGATGCTGACGGGCGACACGAGCACGAGCCGCAAGCCCGACATCGTGGCCGACGCCGCCTACGTCATGCTCGCGCAGTGAGACCCGACTCCACTATACACGACAACCGCGCATTCTCATAAGCCGATGCGACGGTGATCTACCGGAGAGAGGCCTGTGTGCGCACGAGGCGCGGGAGTGTCGATACTGTCAACTTTCATTATTTGGACTGCTACCAGTCCTTCTCATTAAACCCCATTTCAATTGTTTTCCTATTCAAAAAATCATAAATCAAATTATTATAATTTGATTTTTCTATATGCATATAAGTAAGATTTAAAATCGAATTTAAAAAAAATTATTAATCTATTTTGACAATTAATGTATAAACATAATGAATACAATACATTCATTTAGATTTCGACCAATTTCATTTCAAGGTTATTGGAATCCCCATATGTATTGTGTGATAAGGGCACAGAGTTTTGTTTATACAGTTGGAGCTTTTATTTAAAATATCTTACGTCGATATCAATGTTGTTATTATACGTTTCCAGAGACCCCAAGAAGTACACCGGCGTCTTTGCGATCGATGAAGACGTTGTCAAAGACTATGGTGTATCCGATTTGACGCCTTACGCGTGTGACCCAAGTGAGTTCAGAACTTATGTTTTAATCGTTACTTATAACAATGTTTGTTAAGTTAATTAAGAAAGATACATTTATCTTAACGGTACTTTAAGTAGTGTGTGTCTCATAGCTTAATTAGGTGTGATATTCAAACTACATGGTGAATTCAAATCGTAGAGAACGCAGATAATCTGCTGTTGGACGGTTTCTTGGACGATCCCGCGGCTATGAACCACCACCGACAAACGGTGACCACCGCGTCGGTGCGACGGTACCATACCTCAACTGTCAACTATAAAGACAAGGTTAACTACAATTTTTTTAACACTTTTAATATTTCTCTAAAATCAATTAATAAAGTGAAAAATCTACAACACATCGGTACGACTCGAGAAAACGGTAAGTTGTTTATTTGACGTTATCAGTTAAACATTGCTGATAACGTTTAATATATCATTTGAAAATAACCTCGTCGTGTGGTCTAAATCAGATCCTCACAATGATCCACCACACCGTAGCTAGTGGATGTAAGAGCCGAGCCAGGAAACTTGTCAAGCATATCCATCGATCAAACAAGTAAGCACCTCAACCATCAGTGTCGGGGAAAAATTCCACCAACAGCAATATTCACAAGAAATACTGTCAAATTATTCTCAAGCTGATCCGCAAGATAAATGATGGTGGTCAGTTAAATATTAATATGGCTGGTTACGATGGTATGGTATGACTTCAGATCTCTCCCCCGTATCTACCAGCTATGTCAATGATCAATAAAGTTGAAAAAATGTAAATCAGCTTACAGTTACTTGGTAAGGTTGGTACATAAGATTTGTATATAATAGACAACTAGACAAGTTCTTTGCAACAATAGATAAGTTAATAATAAATAAGTAATATATTTCATCATTTTAATAATAACATTTTTTGAAACACTTCCATTACACCTATCAAACTGATTAACTTTATTAGTTATTATTATTAATTTTTTTTAGGTATTACAATTTCATTACAACTATAAGTAAAAAATTATGTTTTGTATAAAATTTTAGCATCACAAAAACATTGCACTGTATTGCCAACTGCAAATATTATTGTACCATTTAGATTTTAGAGTTATGTATCATTATCATAATAAAATGTATAGTTATTATAATTTTACTTTTAAGAACATAGTGCTTGCTTAATATTACTGGCCAGTATAACTATTCTATTCTACACTTTATCTAAGATTATAAGTAAAATGTTATAAAGGATAGTCTTTAAAATGATATAACATAATTTTGTTATGAGCTTGCAATTTATTTATATATTAAATTAATTAATTACAATTACTATATGTTAGTTAAATTGATGACTCAATTTAAAATGTTTAATAGATTAGTGGTCATAGGCTATTTTACTTTTTTCTTATTTACGTTACCTTAATAGTTTAAAGTTTCTTAATACAAGTATTTTTAATTGATAAAAATTGTCAACAATTACATTTTCCACAATTTTTAAAATTAGTATTGGATTAATGAATTATTGCAAAAATAATCGATTGTCGCCATTTTTTTTTAATTTGACCTACTTTTATTGTTTATATGGACACCACAATTCCACTGTATCATGATGAGTTTGGTATAAATTCGATACCTCTCCCGTTCCCGCCTATATCTTTTTATATAATATTAATTTATTTAACACGTAAAAGAGAACTAAATATAAATGGCATAGTATATAAATACATAATACATTATATTGGGCGACGTAATGTTTAAGAAAATCAATATTGTACCAAAAAGAAAATGACTCAAGAAACCTATTCAGAAAATTAAATTAATTTCAAGTTTGTGTTGATATTTCCAAAACAACACAAAATAATAATCAAAATTAGTGATTCATCTCACTTTGTTCACAGGTAATGTAAACAATCTGTTACCTGACTTCTTTCTGGACGTTCCGGGGGAAAATAAGGAAGCTGTCACAAAGGTGTGAACATGCCTTAACATCTGTAACGTTTGTTATATTAAACCTATGACCACTAATTTCGTTAATTTATTTGCTCTTTTTTCAAATAAAATTACAAGAAAACAAAATCAATACTACAAAACTATAATTTATAAAATAACCTTGAGGTATAAATCTCATTAGATAAATATATCAATTATGATAACGGGTTATCTTGCAATAAAATGTTGCCATTTTACTTAGGTATCACAGATAAATTGTAGAATAGTGAAGATAATATATACAATTCAAAATATATTAATAATCTGTATCGAAAATAATAATTACATATTCCAGGGTGCATCGGGTGGTCAAATTCCAGAACTATTTGCAGCGATCGGGAAAGCTATTACACCTGAGTTAATTAAGAAGACACAGGCTGTGTATCAGTTCAACGTGAAAGGTAATATATTGTCAGAAGGTGAGCTATTTAATAATAATATGAGTTCAATTAATTATGAACTCTTATGTACCTACATTTTGAACTGGTGGTAGCTTTAGGTATTATTAATCTACAGCTTCCTATTCGAATATATTTATTTTTGATATATTTTCTATACTCAAATATCAATATTCAAGGTATTTTTTTCCTTTGCACTTCTGTTGTCTCATTTTTGCCTGTTACCTACTACATAGAATGTAATTAATTTTAATTATATAAAAATGTTATTGCTATAATACATATTTCAATGTCAGGTAAGGAAGAAGGAGTTTGGCACTTAGACTTGAAGAACGGCGATGGGTCCTGCGGGCAGGGCGAACCGAAAAGTCCCCCAGATGCGACTCTCACTATGGACAGCAATAACTTCGCCGAAATGTTTGCGGGTGGGTTATTTAATATCCTACCTCTATTTAATATCCTATAATGACTGATGTTTAATAATTATTTTATTTATTTTTTATAAATAAATCCCTTTATTTTCAGGCAAAATAAAGGCGACTAATGCCTTCATGATGGGAAAATTGAAGATAAAGGGTGACTTACAGAAAGCCATGAAGCTTGAGAAAATGATGAAGTCACTCAAAAGCAAGGTCTAATAACATAAATGTATGTAAAATATTGAATATGTTACTACGATAGAGGTTCTGTATAGGGAAGACATTTTGATACTTTCATAACACGATCGGCATATATATGTTTTAGGAGATATGTGCAATTTTGCAGTATTGGAAGAATATCAAGTGTACATTGCTTTATTTTTATATGTTAAAAAAAGTTCAGATATATATAATTCTTTGTAACTGGCTAAAAAATATCAGTTGTTCTATATTTAAAATAATTATAGTGCGAATCCACTATGTCAATTATAAACTGTTGAATTGTTTAACTTTTAATAGAGCAGAGAAAATGTAAATTATTTCTAATACCTCACTTCTCAGTATTGAATAACTAAAAAAAAATATTGAATATTTTTTGAAAAGTATTGTGAATATTGTATTAAACTAATAAAAGTGTATCAAAAATGTTTTGAATGTTATTTTACTATAACTAAAATCTTACAATAAAAGTGATTTCTAATGTATAATAATTGAATAATATTGCTTATTTAAATAAGTTTTAATTGAATATGACTAGATTTCGCCTTCTTGTGCAAGATTGTCTTGGTAAATAAGACATACTCTATTCCAACTTTACGCAACTTCTAGCAGACACGAAAACGACGATTGATTTTTGATTATGACGTCACACCGTTCAATCTGTGTTCAATCGATTCCAATTGTTTAAATAAGACTGACAAGTAAACGAAGCGTCAGTTGCCATACTAAGGATGTATATTGAGGAATTATATCAAAATATATAAGCAAATAATTTACTGAGCCTTTTACAGATAGTTTATGATTAAGATCTCAATGCGCGGCCGGAGTAGGTTGGAAGGGCAATCTGATCGTATGTGGTCACCACCGCCCGTAGACATTGGTGCTATAATGAGCAGTGCCGGCTTTGGGGGGGGGGGGGTGTATGGGGTGACGGCCCGGGGCGCCGAGGTCAAAAGAGAAAGGCCCAAATAGTAGTAATAGTATAATTTGACTAAGCAAAAGCATGCAAAAAAAATGTGAAGATAGTTTGTCACTAAGAAAAAACAGAAGCTTCAAAACTTTCAATGACCACTTCGTAGAGAAGAAAATAAAAAGTCAGCTGAATTATGATTTCTTGGTGGGCGAATTATGATTTCTTGGTGGGCGAATTATGATTTTTGCCCGGGGTATCAGTGGCCCTAAGGCTGATACTGAAAATGAGGGAGGTACAGTGGTGGTGAAATTTGTATGATATTAAGGTTGAAATGCGACATTAAAGTTTACACAAATATATTTTTCTTTTTTTTTACTTTTGTAATTTGCATCAAAGCCCTCTTGGCTAATAACCATTAACCGCAGCTAGAAAGTTGGCACTCCTAATACGGTAGAGCACTAAGTCCAACCTGGACAGCACATTCACAGCTCTATATTTTACATCAGACTCACGTTCATTCGTTAATGGAGTCAGGAGCTGTAGACGATTTTGCCATGGCTTATAAAATAATCAACTAACAACATTGGACTTGCTGGACCGTCACTCATCGACGATGCATTACTGTTTCGGATATTTGACATCGTGGAACAGGTAAATCTTCGGAGAGTATGCATAGCAACTATAAGACTCAATATTTCCTCTATCCTGCCATTGGGCAATTATCGATAATTCGTAAACTTTTACGGCGTCAAGTTGCTTAGCGAGTGTTTAGTTAAATAATTAGTTTTTACTTTTTTCGAGTGTCAGATCAATAGTGGCTAAAAGAGCTAAATCAGTGTTTAACTAAGCAACGTATGTACTTAAATAAAGTGACACACGTATTCAGTTTTTTACAACATGGTACATTCAATTTAACAAGTCGGTGTTTCATTTCATTTTTCTTAACTCAAAAAAAAACATCTGTCTGTCTTATTCAATAATTATAAAATATAAATTTCGTTGCAAAGTCGCATATCGCATATACTTCATATACATACCTAGTGATGAAATTTACATTAGGAGACGATAACAGTAGTTACACAACTGGTCAAGTAGAATAATAGCAAACACGTATACGTATAATAAATAAGAAAACGTTCCACTTTTGTAACAATTCACAATAATTTCATCTTACATCAGATATATTTCGATAACCTTTGTTATCAGAATTGAATTCTCCCGCTCAAGTGACGGTCAACATTCATGTTGTTTGGCTACTAGAGCAAGCAGCAGTCAGTTGTCAACTACTCCCGGGGTTATATTATTTCGACATTTGTTAAATAGAATTAAAATGTTTACTATCGATGCTCCCTCAGAAATACAAAATTCAGAATTTTGCAACTATCGGTCACCTTTAAGCACGCGATATGCTTCGAAAGAAATGCAGTACAATTTTAGTGACCAAAAGAAATTTTCTACATGGAGAAAACTTTGGATTTACTTAGCAAAGGCTGAAAAGGTAAGTTTAATAATATATTTTATTTTAATTAAACGTAACTTATGAATGAAAGAAACAAATGTTTTGTTTAGGTACCCACCTATTGTTTTTATAGGTTATGTCAAAAAAATCGGATACACATCATGTAACATGCAATAGAGACAATACAAAATATGTATAATATAATAGTTAATTGAAATAGTATATACTATAACTATATAATATGATTTTGACTATTTATGTACGAATTTAAATTGTATTTGACTACCAAATTAAACCTTAATGTTTGTAATTATGGTTGTCGCACATTTGTCGATTTCATGTGTCAATTATTTAACTCGAATAATTCGACTTTATAAACTATTCAAATGATTATTGAAAATTGAAGGTAACTACCATAAAATTCAACTAAACGGTATATTATTAAAGTCACGTTAATTTTAATTTGAAGTTCAATTCCATTAAGTAAATTATACTTGCTTTTTCTGACTCAATATGAGTGAGCACCACGGTCGTATACACAGGTCTTGCAACTGAGTCTAATTTCAGTGGTGAGAGATAGGTGCGAGTGTGTTACAACTGCTAATTCGCAATACCATCCGCTGTACGTACTACGTCGCTGCTATGGAAGCTGATATTTTTCTCTCCCAAGTATTGTGTTATTTAATCATTGTTATATCCTTTTGTTGAGTTTTGCGGATTTTTTGTTATTTTTCTTTTGTTATTTAACTGTTTTGTTTGGATTTGAAAAAGTGTTAGGGATAATTATTACGCGAATTGTCATGCCTCTGGCGGCCGTAAATTGAACTTAACAGCGTCATTATGTCAACGTACCCCATACTGAAGTTGCAAGACCTGTGTATACGAACGTGGTGAGCACTTATGTCTAATTTCATAAAAACGAAAAGTAACAAGTATAAAACAAGACTTACTATTACTTTTGCCTATTTAAATCTATGAATAAGTGAAATCAAATAGGGTGCCACTGATTTAACCAAAAACTTCATGTAATTTTTTGCTATAGCTGTCAGTACTGAGACAGAGCTTTCAAATTTGGATGACATCAAGTCGTCATAGCCACGGTCGTATACACAGGTCTTGGAACTTCAATATGGGGTACGTCGACTTAATGACGCTGTTCAGTTCAATTTACGGCCGCCAGAGGCATGACGATAGGTTCGTGCTGGATACAGATACTCAAAAAAATATTGTACATGGAAGATAAAATTATACTATTTGTCCAAAATTATATCACGTTTGACGTTTATGTAGCCGATGCCCTCGCTTTACAAACTTTTTCAGCGAAGGGTTATTAGATTGACCATTTTTTTTTCAGCCTTTCACTAAATAACACTGTAATTAAAAATATTGTTTTCAAAATGTTGTATTCAAACATGTTTATTATATAATGAGTACATTAGATGTAATATACATGTATAAAAAGCACAACACGAGTTGTTTTATCGTGCGCTAAAATAAAATTATTTCGATAGGCGATAGCAGCGACGTACAGCGGGCGTCGTTGCGAAATAGAAGTTGTAACACAATCGCACTTAACTCTCACCACTGAAATTGGACTCGGTTGCTAGACCTGTATACAAGACCGTGATCACGACTCTTGTTCTCATTTAATCAATTAGGACTAACGATTACAAATTTTGTAAATGATTCCTATTGTAGATATTTATTCTATATCATAATAATTATTTTCAATAAATATTTTTTTATAATAAATTTGTAATATTCAATCCATCCTAAACACTATCTTTTTTGTTTATTACTACTATTACTTGAAGACCCTGATATTAATAATGTTTGTAAAAAAAGAGTTTTAGTTAATTAAAAAAGTGGATTGAGTGTTAAGGTACTCACGAGAATTTATGTGTAAACTTGTGTACTGAAAATCTTCCGCTAACGTCATCTGATGCTGGAAATCTTACGATGACGTCAGCTGATGCCTAAAATCTTACGCTGACGTAATTTAAAGCTCGAAGTCTCACGCTTACTCTTCCGCCGTTCTGTCTCGTTAGCCTCTATCGTGGACGGAACCCTAACATGTTTACACATCAATAATGGTGTCCCAGCGTGGTATGAAATGAAAGACTCATATTTTATTAGCAATTGGCTAATCGAAATGCACTTAGTTTTAACTATTTCGTATTTTCTTTTATTAATCTATTAATGATAATCTAGTCATATGTAATATGTAATAAGTATAAAAATGAAAGCTTAAAACCTTAAATAAAACAACAATATTTGTGCAATTATATTTATTTATAAAATTACATCGGTACAATCAATATTACATAATCTTATATACAAACAACCGAGTCACAACATTGATGCATGTATAATGAGTAATACACACTATATCATCATTTCTGTGTTACGCGGGTACCTTTTACCAAAAGCATATTATAAGGTAACATTAGCGCCGGATTACACGTTATGCGTGTTCTTAAAAAATATTATAAATTTGCTTGCTTTTACTTTACTTAATTATATTCCAAATGGGTTGGTGCAAAATTATTATAAGTCCTTTATTGGTGACTTTATAATCTGTTGTCTTTATAAATTATTATATTACAATTTTCTTATACCTAAAGATTACATTTTTAGCAATGATACATATTAATTTATTAAAGCGTCTATATTACATTAACTCTAGAAATAATATAAAAAAGCAATAACATATAAAAATACTATAATACTTAAAAAATTGAGTAGTTAACAAGACGTAATGAAAGTTAAATGTTAAGACCATTTCTATACAGCCAATGAAGATTTTTGTGACAGTTGACAGATAGAAAAAAGAGAAACAGAATATTCAACGTAATACAAAACTTAACTACCACTGGACGGATACTGATTACTGCTTTGGTCTTCCTATATTGACTTAAAAACTAAAAAAATACATCTAATACTTACGTATGTATAATAGTGGGTACTGTTACAATCATTATAACATACGAGTGTGGGTTTTATGTGTTTCATGCGGGAATAATAGTACAAGAAAAAATCTATTATTTTTGCGAAAAAAAAATTGGGTGTAACTCGCTACTTCGTCGTAACAAGACGTATAAACCAATTTTAGAAAACATTATGTGCACGATAACCTTTATATTAATATGTGCTTTTCTTATTATCCATAATTTTTTGACAATATTTTATCTATAAAATTATTATGAACTCAACAAATGTTAATGTATTAACAATCATTTAAATCAAGTATTAAACTTAACAATAAACAGCGGTGGTTCATTCGTTGTTTTTTAAATTTAAAAGATAGATAATTATATTATTGTTAAAATTAAAACGGAATGTTTTAGTATTTCGGATGGAATAATAAATACAAAATTGCACATCAATTACAATCCAAACTATAACTAATAAAACTTATACCATTTTCATTGAAACACTTAAAATTAATACTTAAGAAAAGCTAAGTAGATAAAATTAACATTACCAAGCAAATATATTATAATTATTTTACCTTGCACTGTCTCGGCCAAAACGATGTATTTTTTTTTATTTATGACAACAGCTGCATATTGGACAACTTATAATAATTCATATTATCTTTTATAACTATTACATAAGCTACTCTCCAGGACAACTTGGAAGTATATACATTTATATAATTAATATTACGTATAATTACACTTACGATAATACTTTGGAGTAAATAAAAATGATAAATGTTTAACTATGTATGTTTAATTATAAAACTATGTGTGATTACTTTATGTAATATCGATAAATAAAAAGTTAGCTATACAAAATTAATAATCGGCTTCTTTTCTGAAAGTAAGGAATGCGTGCACTAGAAAAACAACTGCATTAATGACGGCAAAGACACCAGATGATATAAGAAGGTTGTAGACCTCTTTGTTCGGGCGGACATTAGCGTAGTAAGATCTATGCCAATCTGAAAAAAAAGAAAACTGTAAAGGCACCAAATAGAACGTATGCCGAGAATGTTATGTGGCTTCTTTGGAATGTAGAGCGTTAACTACGCTCTACCTTTTATGTACCCGTGACAACGAGTACCTACGCAAAATTTAATGATGATTCATGATTTAGTTGCTAAATATCAACATTTACGGATCCATAGAATAATAACGCTTAGAAGGAGTGTAGGCCCAAGCGAATTGAAGTCATTCAAATTGTGACTAGTCTCAATACATTTGACGTCACGTCAGTCGTCACGATAATCATCACGATTAAAAAAAGAGATCATTATAATAATAAAAGCTATAATGAAATAAATAATATTGCAATATATAACTATAATACTTATTGATTAATTGTAATCTTTTTTAGCTTTCCTTCGAATTCAATTGCTGCTGCTCGATGGATAGATAAAATACAACTTAATCGAAGAGAAGAATATTGGAAGCCAACTAAATCCACAAATCTACTATTTATCACAATTTACTGTCAGAAAACCTTTCAGCGTTGTTTAATTAATTTTAATGCAAAAATAATAATGCCCAATGTTATTGTCTGACAAATTGTCACATCTGAATACAATCTACGTAATAATTCAAATTAATTAAATGCAAAAAAATATATTTCATAATTCAAGTTCAAACAATATCAATTTCCTCACTTTATGGGGAAAATGTGTATTCACTTGCAACATAATTCGATCGTATGTGGGCGTGTCGGTGTATGTAACGTACGTGACACTTACACACATTAATTCTAGTTACTTCAATTTTGAGCGAAACTTTGTATGACACTATCCTTCTAAGCGTTATTATTCTATGTACGGAGCTTCTGTATACCAACATAAAAAAATGTGTCAAGACGACCGCAGGAAAATGTCATAAATATATCAAATAAGATTGCAATGTACTTATAACGGTTTTTACCAACTCTCGCCGCTTGGTCTGCGTCTGGTCTCTATAATGTCGACAAAAGGTCGAAAATACGTCTAATAATTTTAGTATTTGATAAATATGTTTTGTTTCTGATCTGTGAATTTGAAGTCGCTTTTGGCTTTCTATCCTGGCTCGTTTACCGTTGTAACCGAAACAGCAAAACTATTATGTATTATTGGTGTTTGGCGGTAGAATCATTGATTAGTTTAGGAGTGTAGTATTAGTAATTTTCAGTCAAGCCAGCACAATATATATACAATACACATAACATTATACATATGTATTGATAGGTCGTCAGTACACTGAGCATGAAACGGAAGTAATAACGCCAAATTAATCGCGTCTACTTTAATCGTCTGCTTATATCAGGAATATTAATATTTCTCCGTGTCTCAAAGCGTGTAATATTATTTCTTTCTTACTTATTTATTTACTCCTTCTATATTTACGCTCATATTAGCCATGCCATTACCATGGGATATATAATGTTATACCTATAATTACTCTGGCTCACTTCTACTTCTAGCCAGAACACAGAAATACATACACAAGCATACACAAGTATTAATGTTCGGAGGCTTAATAACTGTGTGGCTGGTGGTTACCGAGATAAGCTTGCACAACGCCCAGCAATTTAGAATGATCTACATGATATATAATCTCTATTTCAATAACTAGATGGCTAAGAGGGAGGGACTTTTGAAAAGTCACTAACAGACATTCTGTAACTAAACGATTATATTTAAAAATATGATTATAAAAAGCCTAATAACTGTATTTGAATACGGCAAATGTATTTATCGTTACATTTCATTAATTCACATTCATAATTTAATCTTCAAGACGGAAGTTGTCACAAGCCTTCCCACAATTATATTATTATTTAAGGTCCCCATTATCTATGTTTTCTTACGTAACTAATAATTATGTTTAAACTAGCCGCAATTACGTATAATCTTAAACGTATCAAGCATATTATTTACTCTGGTTAGTCATATAATTGATACATAAAAACGCATAAGTTGGAAATAGATCTTTGTGTTATTTCAATACTTAAGAATATTAATTGCTAATAAGTCTTTCAATAATAATGCTGTCAATTCATTAAAAATAATCTTCCTAATTTAAAATTAAATTTGAAACAAATTGATATTAAATTTAACAGTTATTTTCAGAACGTAGATTTGTAGGAAATCTGAAAAACTAAGCCCTTCTCTTATTTTAAAAAGAATGTATTATTGTATTACGCCCTCCACATTCCATACTGGTTTACTTACGCGTTTGTATACATATTGCCAATGTTTACCTGAAAGATGCAGGTTTCCTCACGTTGAGATAATTTATAAACACAAATCAAGCACATGGAAACAGAAGTTTGAATCAACGATCTTAAATCCCAAGCATTTAATCTACTGGGCCATGTCGGCTGACAATGGTATTGATTCGATTTGAATTTTCTTGGGTACTTGTAACGTTCACACAACACCGATTGTAACGTTCTATATAACTTATTACTTATTTGAAATATTAGTATATACTTGCCATAAAAAATAATCGCAGCTGCAGCCGTGAACATGATGACACCAATGATAGAGAAACCAATAGAAGTTCTCCATCCAGCAGATTCGCCGAAAAGACGGGCGATGATTAGTATACCGGTGATGATGATGAAACCTACAGAAATATAAGAACATCAAAATAAAAAAATATATTCTTATTAGAAACGAAATTTAATTTTAAAATACCACCGGTTTGGAACGTAGATTCCACCAGGACTGTACTGGAGAGATATCGAAACTGCTACTTCTTTCGCGTTCCGACTTGAGTAAGCTAAGAGCTTGGAAAATCTATTTTATTTTGTACAAAAAATACGTTATATATAACAACAAGATGTTTCGCTTCGCTGCCAGCCTTACTTATTGATTTATTACGAACGCATAATTCACATTTACTTTCACGTAATGTGAGGTTCATTGAAACCGATTTAACAGGTAACAGGAATTAACGATGTAATGAACAGCCAAGAAATAAATGTTACCTATACAGAAGTTGACAGTTACTTGTTAAACAAACTTAAAAAATTGGTATTACTTATGAGCTTATCTTCACACCGAATACTGTACTCAGCAATTATGAAAACAGCGTTACCTTGGTTTGTAATCTTAGAATTACTAATTTAAATGACACGGTACTCGTCATTGTTTCGGTCATTTATTACTAAAGTATTGAGTGGTATTGCACGAAATAGCTATTTTGATAATTAATTATAATTACAAAAGAAATATATCTACAACTTTGTCAACAATACCAGTTGTTCTTTAGTATATTAGCTAACAAATTAATGCTGAGATATATTTGACGGAACTAAAACACGAACAAATTGACTAGTGACGAATTTGGAGTGTTTTTTAGCAGGTGTCCAAATTGTCCATAACTGCCAAACAGGCTTTATAGTGTAATTTTGTTGTGGGCCGTGTCGTGTGATGAAATACTTACAAAATGTCTTAAAAATAAAAACTGTGACAAAAAGGTTCACGGTCAAAGGATGTTAATTATAGTGTAATTAACTAAAACTTACAGTGCTGTGTGACTAATTAGGTTTAAAATTGGAATTCGTTGTGTCATTCAAATAGTTACGGTTTAGATTCTATACCAAAATCCAATTATTCTCGGAGATACAAAATGTTCTTGGACTCATATTTATCAACTTTCTGAAATCTGGCGAAAATAGATAACGCTAGAAATCAATACGCCATAACTATTATTTGATTCAAACAGACTTTTATTAATGTTCGATAGACCGTGAAGCGTTCTAGAGTCTCCAAACAATGAAATCGGCTTTGAATAATTGAAAGATTCAGAACAGAACAGCAATCGCAACGAGGCCATGGTCCAGCTGAGTTTTGTAAACGGGAAATGTTTACAAAATACTCGGGAAACGACAAAAAGTCATTGACGATACAAAATAAGGCAAATTTGTTATTTTTGATTGAAATTTTCTCAATTATTGGTAAATTCTGCTGGTAGTTAGCGATGCGGGCGACTATCTTGTTTATTATATAGTTGGCTGCTAAAATTCTGAATCTGTAACTGGATTATTGAGGAATTGACGAGCCGGTTGGCGTGGTTGGTAGATGATAGCCTTTCTCGCCGCAGGTCTAAAAAAAAAAAAAAAGGTCGTGGGTCGATTCCCACCCAGGACAGACATTTGTGTGCATGAACATGTCTGTTTGTACTGAGTCTGTGTGTAATTATCTATATAAGTATATATTTATATAATAAGTATATAACAAAAAATAAATTTACAAAAGAAAAGTAATTTATGTAGTATATCAGTTGTCTGGTTTCCATAGTACAAGCTCTGCTTAGTATGGGAACAGCAGCCGTGTGTAAAAAAAAAAATCCGTGTGGTGTCGTGGGACACCAGATAGAACATGCACAAAAGAATTCCTATAAAGTTAAACTCACTCGAATAGGCTGAGAAGATGAGGGCGATGTGACGATGGTCAGATTGTACCACTTGGGGGGCGGTCAGCGCGCCCACTATGAGCCCAATGGCGATTACAGCGAGGATCTGAAAACATTATATATTCTCAACACATAGAACAATGCAAACATTATAAAAAAAAATCGATTCAGATATTTTGTCTCATTACTTATAGTATCAGACACGCGCTTCTGTGCTAAATATGTATGTATAAATATTTTGGTCATAGTTGTCTCGCTTGGAAGCACAGGTGTGACCGTGCACTTATATACTCTTGCATTCATGTCGTTCCGGCTTCGTTATGGCCTGGAGCTATATATCACTAAAAACAAACGCAAAACTAATATCTAAGTTATATTTCATCAAGTATCGAGCTTTGTAGATGTCTTAATTCTAAAACTATTTGCGTCAATTGGCTAACTTCTCCAAAAATATTTACCTATACTTCTTGCTTAGCAAAAAAAACAAAACAATTGATTAACATGAAATGAACATTCAATAGACGGCAATCGTTTATTAAAAGGAATTTACTTCATTTGGGTTGAAAATCTTCTTAAATGATTCAAATAGCTACTTGATTATGAAAATTCGAAGCGTATGAACACGGCTTAATACTTGTCGAACGAAAATAATTGCATGAGTCGTATTCTTATATCTTTTGCATATCTATTTTCTACATCATAATTACTTATGAATATTGCAGCGTTAATTGATTCGTGTTAATAATTATAAACTTTTACTAAAATACATAGAAACTGGATTTATTATATTTATATTATTCAATAAAACTTTGCAATGTCAAATTTCGCAAGAAATATTAAATACAAACCGCTCTTGAAAAATAACTTACGCTGAAATAAACATTAATACGTAAAGCAATGTACACGATTATAAACGAGTAGATGATCTAAAGTACATAATTATAAACGAGTAGATGATCTAAAGTACATAATTAATTCATTTACCCCATGTGAATCGATGAACAACAGTTGCATGACGATTCAAAGTGCTTGTAGGTTGTTTTACAATTAAGTAATATCAGTAGAAGTATTCTGATCGTAAAATGTCATTTAATGCGTGTAACGCATCAAAAATAACGCATCACTGTAAGTCGGCTTTCAAGATGTCGCGAGTGTATCACACTCGCGAAATCGAAGTGAGTTCTTATTGTCTAAGCAATGCGGGTTACAGTAGTACGAAGTGAAAAAAAATAATTTAAACAACTGCTCGATGACAAAGATTAAGTGAAAGTCCAATCTGTCGTTTCGTCTTGACAAGTACACGTTTTCACCGTTTGAATATTCCTAAATACCGCAAGTAGATGCTTTCCCAAGTGCTTCCTTAACAATGTTGGTTTTCGCTTTCACTCGCTACAAACATTTTCTTTTTTTTAAGACATTTTTGTAATTAAATTTATATCGATTTTTAACGTAAAGAACATGTAATTCAGTACACGTTACAGAAGTGAAACATTTTCTGATCAAGAACTTTTCACACAAACTGCTCAAAACAACGCGTATAAAGAAGTTTTAATTAAAAAATTAACTATATCATTCTTCTTGACTTCTGAAAGGCAGGCTCAATATCGAATTAACTAATTTAGCTTTAATCCTTTTTTACTCGTAGATATTTGTACGAAAATATTATTTTGCTCATTTCATTTTAAACAATGAATTTTACAATTTTTTTATTTTAATATTTAATTAAAACTCTTGCGTCTGCAACAATTGTTTGGTCCTCTTATTTTTATTTTTCTTATTCTTAAAATATCTTTCGGATTGGCCGATGTCGGGAATGCCAATTTTTTGCGCTCACCCCGACTTTTCTCGCCATCAATGCGATAGAGGCGCCCAGCACTGGATTCACTTAACTTTTTCCATTCATTCTGTATCTAAACATAACGTAACGCGATTCATTACAACGAACAAGTCATAATGGCAAACATGAGTCACAGAACAATAGGGTGTTTATTCAGAATTACACGATATATCAAGGACATCGCGTACCAGCGGCAGTTTCAAGTCATCTGTCTATTCCCACAAGTACAAGGCTGTTTCCGTTGATTTAACAAAAATCAATAGACATATGAATTAATTAACTTGCTATTTATTAATCTTAATGCAAATTTAAAATATCAAAAGGAACTCATAAGACATTACTCAATACAAGACTGTAGGTGCATGCGTAGAGTTGGTAATTTGTTGATTTTCATTCAGGATATATTTAATTCTATTTTTTTCAACAAAGCTTAGATATTATTGAAAATTTGTATATAGAAAAGCTTGTGCTCATCTTAAATAATATCGCACGCACCAAAGAAGAGTTTATTGAATTGATAATATTATTGAAGTTGTTGCTTAATGGTTTTTAATTAGGTAGTTTAGCTTCTTTAGTATTATACTGTGTGCTCTGCCTGTATTGTCATCTCGGAAATGCGTTCTACGTGACGCCGTAGTCCTTGCACTAACGTACGAGTACATGCAATCGGATGACACGTTTAGAGAAGTATAACAATCGTAACCGAACTTACGTTTTCAACTAGTGCTTAGAATTCTTACTAACATACATGCAGATTATAAATTATTTATTATCTGTATTGCGTGTTTAACAAAATACAATGTATTTAAGGTTTTAACTATTCGTAATTATTGAATTCCTTCGCCTAATAGTCAATATCCAAATTGAATAAATCTAAAATGTTAATGCAATTGTCCGTCCTGTATCGACGAACACTTAGTTATTAACAAATAATCATTACATATTATATAGCCTTGTTTATCCTTCTAGTCGAAAGTGTGAGCCGAGGTGACTCAGTGCTTAGAACATGTGTAAAGTCGCGGGTTCACTCATAACGGCTAAAGCTGTCAAATGGCAACTCTATCGACGGCATGGCGGGTATCAAAAAGAGACGTGTCCGATCTCTAGACATGATCTTTCGTTAGATTTTAGTTCAAACCTACCAGTTCTATCGACCTCAGGCCGATGCACCAATTATGTTTGAGGACAGCTGCTGCCCGACTGTCTCTGTCGGTAGCAGAGCTCTCTTCGCCCTTCTTGGCCTGCGCGTCCGCCTCCCTGTCACCCGCCGACATGGCCCAGATTACTCGTGCGCCGCCCCCGTACTCCGACACCTTGGGACATAGAACAATTATACATACTTGATGCATAAATATGCAACCGTTATTTTTTACAAATTTTCATTATATTTTATTATATATTAAAAAATGTTCGAAAGACGTCTTAATCCTATAATTTTATGTTTTAATTGAATATATATTGAAAGCTTGGAGGTTGTTTTTTCGTCGTTAAATATGTGTAATGACACACACACAACATGAACATAACCATTACTGTACATACATCGTAGTATTCATAATAATGATGAAGTCTTCTTTGCCCATGTCGGTCACGGCGGCCATTCCAAATAGAGACTAGCTAACTGCACAGGAGATATTATAATAACACTCGTGTGTGCAAATATTGGTATATACCTTTCCTCTCTCTTCACATATGTGATAGTATAGCATCAGATTTGATGCAGGACCAAGGTACAGGTTTCCAAGCTACATAATTTTACCATGCCTACTTCCTAACTCGAGGACGCTACTGAAAGTTTCTTCATAATCGTGCATTAATTTTTTCATGACCTGGACTTGAATGCTGGTCCTCAGAATTTTCCTTATAAACCATACTCAGTATGGTTTATAAGGCTATATATTGTGTAAGTTACTATTTATATAAACAAATATAAATATTTCCAATGCTTTATTACATATTTATTTATTAAACTAAAAAAAACTTTCATCATGCAAAAAATTAAATGAAGAATCTAAATAGATAAATTAAATAATTGAATATTATGTTTAATCCGCTTACAAAATCAATGTAATTCGTGTTTCAGTCATACACTACTAAATATGACAATTAAAAAATTAATTTACGCATGTCACCCGCACTTGATTGGCCATAAATAACCAATCGTCTAACAAATGCCAACCGCTGGCTCGGAACACACGCATGTCCACTTTCCAACACGCTACGCTTTATAAATATTTGTAGGTTATAGCATGTCTCGCACTTTCGACTTACGAAAGTTTCTTTCATTGATTTTCTGAAAATGTTTTTCGTCATAACCATTGTTATATTAAACTATGCAATCAAAAAGTATTTCAAAAGATTCGTTCGAAAATCAAATATTACTTAAACTAATGAGTGTCGTTTTAATCAAGTTAATATCTTAAATCATCAATTTAGAAATGAGAAAAAGAAAAACGGTTCAATGTAGTTTTTATTATATATTACAGTTTGCAACTAAATCAATAGCATTATATTTACTGTCATCTAAATGCATAATTTGATGACCATCCCAAACATGATTATTTATTATTATATATTCTAGTTAAGTTATTATACGTACACCAAATATTGTATATTAAAATAATCTTTCATCGCAATCAACATTATTACCTCATTAATTCATAATTTGTATTTTTTAATAATGTAGAAACAAGTTTTTAAATTATGTGATTTATTCTTACCAAAAACTTTTAATAGAGTTCAGTTATATTCCTCGACCAAAAAGTGTATACCCACTATCACTGTCCCAATTAAGAAAAAAAAAACACAACTTATTCGAAATTTAAACTGTAGCGTTTCGCGTAGCGGAAAATACGAGTGTTATACGCGTCCGTCGCGAGTCGACTGTGTTACTGCCAGCGCGTGCTGCAACTCAATACATCAGATAGCTAGATACAAGTGCACTACCGAGTGCTCGTATAATATCTGACAGTACCTTCCCGTGTACCCGCCCTTATTGTGTGCGGAGAAAATGGCTTAACAAAAATTTGCCGCTGGAGCGTAGAACCGGTGGGCCGTAGTACGTACGTAGATTTCAACTAAATATGTTCATATAGCTATAATTTGATTATTTTTGACCGACTCGATACAATATTGTTTGTACGTTTATATACGTGTTTTATAGAATTAAATAATGTTTAATAAAAAATATCTTGTATATTAACTGATGGGTTTTGTAAGTGGACTTTACATTGTATAAAAAGAGCTTTCACATATGTTACATTTGGAATGCACAATTACACATGCCTGTTCCGAACATAAGTACATACTTATGTATGAAAAAGAGATGTGTGTGTTTGTGTCTGAGATTGCCAGATTGGTTAATTTTTATGGTTACTGCTCCGATCATTTAGGTCAAAGCGTGAAGTTTGATAGCCTTCTAACTTTCCTTAATATTCGGCCACCTTACGCAAACATAATAATTTAGCAAATCAAACTGCGAGTTCCTGAGTTAATCGAGTTGAAGTCTAACAACACTCCAGCTTTATATATAAAATATATTATTTTAAAACAGCGTTTTAAGCTTAGTATACTTACAGGTCTGAGGTCTGAGGTGTTTATTTCCGAACCGGTGGTAGATTTATGACAATCAATAAGCAAATGTAACGCTTCTATATTGAATAAAGAAATTTGAATTTACATCAACATGATCGAAATAAATATACATAATTTGTTGTTTTATTATTGTTTTTGAACTCTTTATTTTACAATAAAATACTAAACTTAATTGAATTATTGATAAATTCAAGTCTACAAAGACAGATTAATTCCAATAAAGAATGTCTTTCAGACAAAATTACGGCGAGAGGAATTAATCAAATGTATATAAGTTGTGATCAAATTATAAGAAAACTAAAAAGTAAAAACAAACATTACGTCATCTTGAATCGATCTTTCCATCCGTTTCTAGAACCAGATCGATATTCTATTTTCAAAGCTCTTGAAGTTCCCTTTAGATTTATCGTGACAGTTATCAGCCATCATAGTTGTACTCTGGTACTACAACGTTAAAATGGAATAGTAATAGTTACAATTGATAATTCATTTTCAATTAGGAATGTTCCTTATATCTTGAATATTTATAAAATAATAAATTTATTTAATCGTCAATATAAATTTTAACCCTACGTCCGTTTCGTCTATAACGACCAATGGCACGATATACAATTCCTCGTTTGATAAAACCAATATAATAATATTTTTTACATAAAATTATTTTGTGTCTACTCGATAAAGTCACACGAAGTGACTCGTGCGTTAAGGCTATTCGTGTAAAAAATATGAGATCTTATTACTAACAAGGTCTGTTTTTAACAATAAAATAATAACAAATAAGTTATATAAACACTTCCCTGCTTATAATCTTAACTACACCCCACCAATGATACCTGCGTTTAATATCTATTTATCATAATTTATCCTAATTAATTCTCCTAGACCGATTTCTTGACTACGGTGGAGATATTATTACTATACAGACTGGTGATCTCTCTATGTCTTCACTCTCATAGTCTGATGCAACGAGAAGAGGGAAATGGTGTCTCAAACCCTTCTCGTCTATAGAAGAAGAGAGTAGAGTCTCTCGTCAATAGTAGAGGAGAGTGGGATCATTACAGGCTGTTATTTTACTTTTCTACTTCATAAAATGCACCAGTTATAAATTACAAGTTGTATCCAATGTAGTCAATAAAAATATATTCAATATAGAAACATTACACTTAATTATTAACTTATTAGGAAATAACCACCTCAGACCAGACTGGAAGAACATGCGAAAGTAACTCAGTGGGACATTTTGATTTTTCTTTTTTTATAACTATTTAGTTTTTTATTCATGTACCAATCATATTCTTAAGAGTACTTCATTTCATTTATTTATTCAAATGTTTTACAAAGGACAGTTTATTATAATACAAACATACGAAGGGAGTTTCTAGACACCCTTAGTGAGTATTAAAAGTATATAAATACACGTAGAATAGGCGATATATTAAATTATGTACAACAATCGTAGGATTTTAACGATAGAATCACAAGATTCTGTTAAGTTGTACATAACAATTGTGCTATTATAACATTTATCAATGTTAATAATTAATATTATGCAATTATGAAGGCTAATTAAAGAGTTGCTGAACTGTAAGCCCAGCAGTTTTAAATTTTGACTTTTATTAATATTTGCTTGTCAATAATTTGCGGTGGGGTAATTTGGGACGGGGTAATATTTGTTTCAATTTTGTTATTTCATTCGTCTTCTTTACTTATAACGGAAGCATCTTCGGTTTCAATCGTTTTTCACTAATATTATGCTCATTGAAGGTTGTTGAACTTCGATTTATGGTTTCTATTGATTTAGTTGCTCTCCTCGATCTTTTATTTGTTCAACTGTTATAAGAAACGGCACGTATATTTGTTTCCCAGCTATCGACGACGAAAAATTTTATTAATTTCCATTATGAGAAAAATAATTTAGGCTTTTGTATTTTTATTACAATCCCGTTCGCTCAAAGTTTCCCTCGGACGTTTTTCCGCTCAATCACTCACGAGATTTACCACTAGATCATTTATATGTAGCTATTCGAAAATTGAAAAGCCACTTTCTAGTGTTTTCCGGTCTGGAAGTCAGCGTGAGCGCATAACTTCATACATACATGCGCACGCGCACGCACTGCGATGGGATTGACGATAAATACGATCGATCACAACTATAGTGTTATGGCAAGCCATGAAATCAACTACACATTAAAATTACATTATATATTAAGATTACATTCATGAATATATCATTGTTCACAATTATATAAATATACTTTTTTTTTTTCATATTAGATTAATTTTAGTTAGCTAAAGCGAACAAAATGTTAGTGATGAATGGTTCGTAGTCGGCGCGGGCCGTGTGTTCTTTGTTATGATATTATTTTATGCCCACTAGGAAAGGTCAGATATTGTAAAACAGCCACTTATCTATGAATTAATTAAATTGATCCCAATCATCTTTGTGTTCTTACTAAACATAGATTTAGTATCGGGAAACACCAATTACTTAATGTAAGTATGTATGTATGTTTGTGTTAATATTAACGCACTGAAAACGTCTGAAAACAAACTTGTCATCAAGGTGACTAATTACCGCAGTCTTGAAAATTATTCATAATTACAAGGAATAATACGATGAATATAATATAAATCGTTTGTAAATTGGAACTATTTACCCATAACAGTTATGACGTCATGAATCCAGCACCGATAGGATAAAAATAAGTAGGGCGATGACGACTTCACACCAAGTATTGCTTGCATATTTTTACATATAATGAAAAGTCGAAATACTAAAAGCCCTAATCAAGAAAAGTATGAACTGTACGAATTTATTGCAAAGTAGCTGAGAGACTAAAACAAAGAATATTTGGTTTATAATAAAAACAATACGAGACACACACGAGTCAACGTCGCCCGGTCACTTTGACCTAGTATCGATGACGCTGGGTTAAATACGTAATTGTTCACAAACTAGACCGAAGGTAAACTTAGTACCCCTAGTTTCCAACTAGTCATGTTGTTCTATACAAAATTATATATATTATAATAATAATGTCCTCCAGACCGATTTCGGTCACGGCGGCCAATCTCAGAAGAGATTAGCCAACTGCGCAAGAGATATTATAGTGCACAAGTATGTGAGCAAACACAGGTGCACTCTCTCTTCCGTAGCTCTCATAATCCGGTGGGAAAATTATATATAGATGATATTAAAGTGTACTAGGCATAACTACTAATCCCGATTTTATGTCGATCCAACCTCGACCGAAATTCAACTGGATCGTTGCGTTAATTAAGTAGCCAAACGGTTAAACGGCAACTATTACGTTACGATTCGATTGCGATAAAGTGACAATTAGTTAGTAGAATCTCCATATAAAGTAGAATCTCCGTATTATATCAATTCTTTATATCAGTTGTTCTTCACAATGGAAAAAAAAACAATACATTTCAATAGACACTACGGCCGTAACCGAATAGCCTAACGATGACCACTCGCGTGTCAAAAATAAACAAAACTATTTCTCTAATTGTTATAGCTATCTCCCTAACACCCACCACATACAAAACGACCATTTCTGAAATGCTCAGTAATCAAGATTTATCAATAGAACTGAATGCACCATCTATTAATAGTCTTATCTTCAACTGAAGTCGAAATCGTATCCTTGGATACTTTGTAGGCTTTCGGGTAGTGTGTCACACTCATCACTTACTAAAAATGCAAACATACTCATTACTTGCCATCTCACTCCCAAGTTCCTTCCAACTTCATACATCCCAAATGCTTTTACCAAAACCTTGCCACTAGTCGCCCTTGGCTACGGCTCGTGAAAAACAAGTAAAAATACTTTAGGTGAAACAGGTAAAAACATGGGCTGAAAGTAAAATAACAATATAATCATAATTTAATTGAATGAATCGTGGATTTTTTTACAGATAAGTATATATTATATTAATAATAATTATAATAATCTAATATATTTCGCCGATTAAAGGCAAGCAAATGTTTTTATACATAATAAAATAATATAGATGATCATACATAAAAAGTAAATATGAAAAATCCGAATAAAATATTCTACATTAGTACTTGTTTGAACACATGAATTGCAAATACATAAATGTGTAAACGATAACTTCTCTCTTACAAAATGTAATTCTGTGAATATTTTACTATCGTGTTGTAATAACATAGAATACTACCAGTTAATAAAATTCAGTTCAAATGAAACGTGTGAACGGCTACTAATGCTTTGATATGAGTCGAGTGCACGTTTTATAGTTATGGGCGAACGTGAAACACAAACACGCGCTTTATGTTGTTGTAGCCAGTATGGGCCATTGTTCTTTGCAATATACAAGTTACTGGTACTCGTATACGTGTTTAGAGTTTTGACAGTGTTGCCATAGCAAATTATACTTTTGGAATATTTTTAAAATTGAATTTACAGAAAAATATTTCCTCATATGCCTGATTAAACAAAATCATTCGTCTTGAGTTGTTTAAAATAATGGGTCGGTTGAATGAGGTCAAATATTGAGGTACTTTAATATCAACATTTTTCTAAATACTTTGTATGTCTCTACGTTGCGTATGGAAGTTCACCTCGAAATTTTTGCAGTCTCTTTGCGCCAGCTTCTAAAACAAAACATGATAAGCAATATATAAATGAGAGAATATTGACTTTTGTAATTATAATATATAGAAAGATAATTTAAATCTGACATTTGAAACATTTTTTTCTGTCATTTGTTTTTATAGTTAGTTTACCCTTTATACAAGATATAATTCAATGAAATGTATTATATGTAAACAATAGTAAATAGGGGAGGGGAATTGATCGTCTCCCGCCAATGGGGCGCCATAACGTCGCCCAGTTTTGGCGCCAACGTTCTACGTTAACTGAGGTTTGAGTAGGTCGTTGCCTGACCTGTTTTCCGAATAGACTAACCTCTTTGTGTTCCAAGGAGGCTTTTATTGAAGATTTTTATGACAATTATATACTAGGTTATCGCAACGTATGTTGGTCACAGCTTGCTGTTTCGAATTTATAATCTGTGTTCTATATTTTAATATAATTTTTAATTAATAAATAGAATAGAAAACTTTTTATTAAATAGTGAAAGAAAGGTTTAGACAATCCATAATAATTTAATAGCAAAAATTCGAAAAATTATTTTCTTTCGGGCTTAGTCGTCAATAAAAACTAACACAGTACATAATTATATGAACATTACAGCTTTTTTTGCGTTCACAATTACAATGTCGTATTACTTATCCACCGTTTTTAATAATAATAATTAATTAGCTAATTTCAACTCTCTTCCAACCAGCGAGTCTCACGTCCAAACATTTACAATAAGTAATACCAATTTAATCAACTGAAAAAGTATTGTTTAAAAAGATAAAAACATAACCATACATACATACTTTATCGTGTCAACTCGTATATCACGCTATATTGCAAGCGGACAAGTAAATTATATTTTAATAATATTTTTTGTATAAAAGAAAAGTAAGACACATTATTAATTATTTACGATTCAAAATGAAACTAATAAACGCAAATACATTTAAACTGTCACATATAGTTCTTAATACGTATTATATACGAGTAATTATTACTAATTGAACTAAAAAGCAAGTGCAGTGATTACAGTTATTGTGATAGCTGATCCGAGCCAGTGTTCCGGCTAACGGGACAATCGCTCCAAATATGCGCACGCGCCGTATAGGACGACAAGGGACTCGTTAGCATATGAAGTAGGTCCTAGTGACGATACATTTGTCTAGCTGCTACTTGCGTTTGCCTACTGCTAGTTTATGTTGTCATACTATTGAGTAATAGCTCATAGGATTGTTAGAAAATTCCCTTATTATTTTTCTTAAATGCTAGGACATTTATAAGTATTATAAGTACATTACTAGTGAGCCGTCCCGATTTCGCACGAGTAAAATAAAAGCCTACAAAAAACGTTTATATTGTAGGACAAACTTTAAAAAAATTATTGGTGCTTTTTGAGGAAAACTTTCATCATAAACTAACACGATAACAAGAAATATTCATTTTTATTTAGAAAAAAAGGATTTATTTAAATATTGCCACTATTAGGAAATTTTATAGGAACATAGTTTTTTTGTATGCAATATTTTAAAGGTTTCTATCAAAATATTGCGTACAATTAGACGAACGATGCCGTGAACAATTAGAATAAGAACAAATATGTAATTTTATTGCTTTTTTTTTCGGAAATGTAGATTGATTACTTTGTTATATTGTGTGCCTGAAAAGATTTTCTTGTTCTCTTTTTAAATTAAGTTACTGAAAACTCAGTTATGCATGCTCGGGTTACTGGTCATCTCGAGTCTAGAAAACAAAGCGCCGTACTTAAGCGAGTAATCATTATTTATTTTATTTTTTATTTTATTTATTATTTTATAGGTCGGCGGGCGAGCATATGGGCCACCTGATGGTAAGTGGTCACCAACGCCCATAGACATTGGCAGTGTAAGAAATGTTAACCATCGCTCACATTGCCAATGTGACCACCAACCTTGGGACACACATACATCGACATATTGTGCACACAGTGTTATTTTATGTCTTCGTACAGCCTATTTGAACCACAAGAGAAGTAAAGACAAACAAACAACTTCTCACTCTCGAATATTCTATGATTTTTTCTTGTGTTAGGAGTGAAAACGACATATTTAGGCAAAATCTTGGCTTACACTGCAGTACAAAGTAAGCATATATTTAAAACAATATTAGTAAGTAAAGGATATCATTATATACAAGATTATATAGATAATAAAAGGGCATATTATTGGTTGATTTGTCTATAAGAAATATAGATTTAATTCCATATGGTTATTATATTGTATATGATTGATGAAACAGAGTAACCGATGAACCGCTTGCCGGTTCTTTTTGGTAGAATCTACATTCCCAGCCTGTGTGTGGGGTGTTCTTTAAATTTAATTTATCTTGTAAAATCACGATTAAATTTGTAAGAGCCTATTTGAATAGAGTATTTATGTTCATTAGATTTTCTAATTTATATATAAGTAAATGGTATAATCATTAATTTTTAATTTTATAGGTCATGGCCACGCGATGGTTCTATGAATGTTATGGATACTTAAAATTGATATACAATTATACATGTCAGAAATTATTTACATGGGTATGTTGTGTGCGTTATTGTATAATATGTAATATAATATACAGTAAGTGTTTTTATTAAATAAATAAATGCATAGTTCGAGTGACTTACGTTCTCCGTTAGAGGCGCAATGTTTGCGGCGTACACGTCGACTTCGCACATAAAGTCCTTCGATCTGGGTGATATTAACACGAGGCTGCCCGAGTATAGATACTCCAGTTTCAGTTACAACTTAGGATAAACTATTATTCAATTGAAACACCAATTGACGAATCCTTGACTTAAATTTATCGAACTGCAACGAATTCTCGGAAATATTGTGTAATTGTTTTCAATTCTTGTAGAAAAATATTGATGAAAAACGTTTATTTTTCCGATAAATTTGTAAGTCTTCAATGACTAAAAATATTACAATGAATTTCAATGGATAGCGTATATGAAATCACGCCTTTAAATTGCAATATTTTTTTCAATAATTACGACTAAAATATTACACAATAGTTTTTCATCAAAGAGCGTTTATAGTGACCAAAAAAGCTATTGGACTACCCGAAAGCTAGATCTGTAATGAGTCAGAAGAACGCTCCGTATATTACATTTAACTTTTGACCCAACTAATTTGACTTGCATTGACCTCAACTTTGGTCATTTAGCTCTCGGCTCTATTATCAGATAATCTCCTGAAAGTATAAACATTACATGTTCTATTAGGTGTCGATGTGATGCATGACTGTCGTCCTGGGCTATGCATTTTCTGACTGAGATAACCTCAACTAGCAACTTATGGAATTCTTGATAAACTCATCAACATTTGTAATCATTTTTGTTGACAACTTAAGTTCTTTACATTAAATTTATTTGTTGAAGACACTTCTTTCTGTAGATAATCGTTACTCTTTGTAAAACTATCACCATCTCTTTGCTGCTTCTCATCTCTTGCTCGTATGCTTCCCCTTTTATCATATTTCATCTTATACAAATCATTCAAATTGAATGTTTTAAAATTTAATTCGCCATGTTAAAATGTCTCGAGAATTTTAAACTACCGTCTCTTACAATATTCCGGTTACGAAAGCAATTCACTGTTTATTTTTTACACGATAGACATTACATTATGAATATTATATTTAATTTAAAATAACGGTTCAATAAAAAAAAAACAATAAAGATTAAATTAAATTTATTTAAAATAAAAATAAGCATATAGAAAATATGATTTAATTAATAAAACATCAAAAATCGAATACTTAACTAAATTAGTATACAGGTGGGAAGTAATATTAAAATCATCGGAGAGCTATCTTGAAAATGCATGAAACACGAATGTTTAGAATACGATTAGCATCACCTAACCTTATAGGTTGGTGGGTACTAACCTCATATTTTGAAGAATTAATATAACTATAGAAATATGTAAATGTCGCTTATTTAAAACTTACACATAAAACATTAAATCTATGTTATTAAGATTACATTTCTTTTGTGAAATGTATGACGGATAGCGCTGTATCGAGGAGGTACACCGCGCCCTGGATGACACATAGTGCGCCGACCGCTAAGCCAACCTGAAAGGAAATAAGGAAAGCCATATTAATTTACACTATAAGCTGAAGATTTTGATTTGATTTGACAAGACCGGTTTGTAAAACTATATTTGTGTTAACTAGCCGGTATATTTAGAAAGGTTATAGACTCTAATGTAACATCACGCTATAAGTAGGTACATATATATATATATGCACTGTGTACAAAAGCTGAGATGGTCCAGTAAAGATCGCCAGTTAAAATGAGGGCAAGCACCACGTTTCATGTGATTAATTAGTAATTATAATTCTATGAGTACAAACATCTTGAGGAAACGCGCATGTGTTGGATAAAACTCTGACCGTAATCATGTCCGTACTCCATCCACTTAAGCAACGGAGTGGAATAAGCTCCAAATGGTCTTAAGAGGAAAGGATGCTTTTGCCCAGCAATGGGATATCAACGGCCTGTTACTTTTTTATTATTCATATAAAGTGCACAACAACAATAGTAAAAAAGATGACGCGTATGTTAAAAAAAAATTGTGCTATATACTTTATATATAATAGATATACATATGTAATTCTAGACAATTAATAAACACAATTAGGTGAGCACTTCGATACAACATTCAATAGTTTATAAGACTTTTTCAAAAGTCAATGACGAAGACAAACATGGGTGCAGCAATGTTAGAAAGAAGCTTGAATTCTAGTAATCCTTCAAATACTTGTAATCAGAATCTAGGGTGTAATTAATCTGTCTCATATATCATATGTACGTATGAGTTAATATATAACCTCGAAGAAATATGTATCTTGCCAAACCTCTTATATATTACATAAGTACATTTTCACCTATTAAAGAAGAAAATAGAATACAAAGATCTCATTTAATCTAACCGATTGTTACTCTTTTGGACCAAATTTTGGCCACGTTGGACAATTTCAACGATCAATAGTGCAGCTTCACTCTTTATTCTCTCAATCTGAATAGTCCCACGGGTCAGTAATCCAACACTGCTAGAGACAGATCAGACAGGATTAACGGCTATATCTGTTTTCTAAAGTTCTAGAGTATGGCACTGATAACATCCCGGAGGAATTCTCAATAACATCCCGAAGGAATTTCTTAGCAAACAATTTTTTTTATTGGTCCGACCGGGTTTTTTATTCTAGAACTTCGTAATATGTAGCTTTATAAGCTAAGGGAATGCCGATATAAGCCCACCACATATCTGCACAATCACTAAACAATTGAGGCAGTTTACCAACAAACAAATAGCGATATACAGACCTGTTTCTCTGCAAAAACAAACTGGAACTGGTGTTCTCCCTGATATCCACCCCAATAGTGCAGCGCGACAGCGCCAACCGCAATCCACAAAAACACACCGATGAAGTTCATCACGATTTCTGACAGTGCTCTGAAGGAAATTATAATATTTTAATATCTGCTCAGATTATATTATTCGCAGCAGACTTGAGTCATCGGCAAATACTTATGAATAAATTTGAATACTAGAAATTAATTGATAATCTAAATAATTATTTAATTGAAACTTATAGTGAAATACAGACTAAATAAGTCTGTATTTGGAAATAAAAAAGCATAAATACCTCTTGTGCTCAGTAGTCCCGAAGAGGAATGTGACGATTTGCACGAGTGTGTAAATGAGATACCCCACTATGACACCAGATGCCACGATTTCTGCATCAGGGTTCTTTTCCTCGTTGAGGTTCCACGTGCCTCCAACACCCAGGAACTCTCCATTGTATCCAGTACGATAGAGCACCAAGATCACGATGTTGAGAACCTAGAACAAATAACATAAAATATGATTTAGTATCAAACGTATCGTACGTACGCATAAAGTAAAGGCATCGTAAGTACGAGACATATATATTTGTGTGTGTGTGCGTAAAGTTATCACGTGTTTATTTATTTAGTCGAAAGTCGGAAGTCAGGATGTTAAATATTTCTTTTATGATAGCTAGATTGCATAGAATTAGTAATTTATAAAGAGATCACAAACAAAAATTTCTTACCAGAAATCTTATCAACTGATCTCATAGGAAAGACATTTATTTGTATTTCTTGCCGTGCAAACGTGTTGACAAAATGGATAGCAATTAGAATTTTATGTCGTAAGATATAAGAATCTTATTAGCTTGTATTTCAATGCATGTCTTGATAAGGATATCGAATAGATAAAACAACTTCAAAATGAACCTAATGTCGTTCCTTATTGTCAAACTTTAATTACCTATTGTCCGTTGCCCTCAGATACAATTTGACTAAACAATAAATCGATGTATTATGGTGTTCAATGACGTCGTTACTATTGCTAAGAAAACCTTGTACGTTACAAAATATTAAATTGTTTTTATATGGCTATTCGTGGATTATATAAAGTTGCATCTTTGTTTTATTTTATAATTTCTTATAAAATAAATCATTATATTGTGTATCTAAACTATTTTCTCGGGATTAGAAATATTGCATAAAAATATTGACATTTTTTTTTTTATAATACCCGGGAGGGTAAATGCCTCTACTTCACCTGATAGTATGTGGTAGTAGAGTCCAAACGCGACGACGGCTAGTGCAGTCAGGAAGAATGATTTGCACTAGCCGCCCCCGCCTTGCCGGCCCGCAATATGCCACTTTACGCCTCGTTTGAAGGAACCCAGTTTATAAGAGGATGGGAACACGTGTGCTAGTAAAGAATTCCATGTTTTGGAGGTACGACAACGAAAAGAGTTGCCAAATTTCTTCGTGCGCGATGGAATTGATATCACAGTTAGGCGGTGACATCGAGAGCCAGCACGCGTAGACTTGTGAAGGAATGGGAGAGCAGGAATGAGGGGGAATAATTCCTCTGAGCACTCGCCGTGATACAATCGGTAGAAAGCTCTCAGTACCGCTATCTCTCGACGCAATTGTAAAGGCTCGAGGGTGTTGGTAACCTTTACGTCGCCAATAAAGCGAACCGCACGTCGCTGCAACCGATCCAAGGCCTCCAGTGAGTACTTAGCGGAGCCATCCCAGAGGTGCGAGCAATATTCAACGCAAGACCGCACCTGTGTTTATACAACAGGAGCAGTTGTTGTGGCGTGAAAAAACGCCGCACCTTGTTCAGGACTCCGAGTTTCCATGAGGCAGTTTTTATAACAGCCTCGATGTGATCCCTTGGATTGAGGTCCCACTGGACGTCAATTCCCAGTATGGCGACTTTGCTTTGTATCTCCAGCGTAGTGCCACAGAGGGAGGAAGGAGGGAATTATTGTTGCTAACAGAATTGTCTCTTGACATACCTACCTAATTTGAAATTACCCACCAAATTATCTTCAAAAAATTATAACCAACTCAATTGTTACTTAAATCTGGCTGCTAACTATTATTGGTATTTAATGTTGAAAGTATATGTGTACGGCATCGATACACGTCGACACTGTACACATATACTTACCAGAACACACATCTATTTAACAAATACTCTTGTCGTGAAATTCTCATCACTGATACCGTGACCTACGACATGTGACGCTGTATGCTGATCTGTCGATGTAACAGAGATATTTCAATAATTCCAACAATCCGCCGTGTTCGCTATGTTAATAATGACGGATTAAAATGTGTATGATGAGTTGAAGTAATTTTTAATTATTATCAGTTCAAAAATATATTATATAATTCTTATTAATGGAATTTCTAAACGGGATTTAATTAAATTTATATTACATTTCAAACTATTATTCACATATCAAGTTAAGACAACAGAAATGCTAGTAGATTTTTGATTCTTATTTGAATATTTATGGCGTTGGCAGACTAAGTTAAGATTAAGTGCGCAGACCACATTTTCAATTTCTACTATATATACTATAAGCAACAGTCAAATCTTTAGTAACATAATATTGACCCGCTTACGTATACATTTACAGGACTTTTTGCATTACTAATGCCACTCTAATTAGCACTCGTATCGACAGACTGCCCACAGGGGACAAATTAGTTAATTAATAAAATTACTCATGCGCGGGTCAAAAGTCAACACTTCCATTCATCTCAAGGAAGGCGTTCTACAGAGTAATGAAGATATAATGTCAAATATAAAATAGTATTTTTATATATATACTATTTAGTACATAAAGTTGAAGAGTTTGTTTGTTTGATCCGGCTAATCTCAGGAAATACTAGTTCGAATTTAAAAAATATTTTTGTGTTGGATAGTCCTTTTATCGAGGAAGGCTAGGCTTATTTTTATTTATTATACCGCGGGTGAAACCGCGGCGCACAGCTAGTATATATATATATATATATATATATATAAATATATTAGTTTCACTGAATTCCATGAGTTCTCCAAACTTTTCTGACAATTTGTAAAACTATATTTTAGTCATTTGAAATTGCTCTGATAAAAAACTGTTTTAAGTATAATATATTAAAATGAATAATTCTTCTATATTGTGATGACCATTAATATATTTTGTAGTTTATGACGTCATCATTCGTTTGCTCATATAGATTTTGGGTATGCGCAAATATTTTCTCTCTTATTCATCTCTATCTCTAGTCATTGTTTCGTTATTGTTTCTGTCCCTCTTGCACGTGTCTTCTTTTAACTGCCCTTTCCTTTCCTTATCTTATAAGTCTATTCGAAGTCATACCTAACATTGTTCTTGTACAGCCTTTTTGATTTTGAATATAGTCATTTTTATATTGATTGTGTATTTGTCACGGGCTTATCAAATATTAGGACTGATTATTTATTAGCAGAATTTGTTAGTCGTGATATTATAGAAGTTTGTTTATTATATTATATTTATTTCTTTTTAACTTCCCAACGACGTCATCCAGTTAATATAATACTCATTATAGATAATAGTAATTATAGAAAATGAATGGTATAATTTTTCAAATGAGTAATTGTATTGTTTGTAACAAACAAGGGAATTTATCTGGAATAACTTGACGCGTATGTAAAAAGAATAACATACGTTATTACGACAGGCGATATTGTGGCTGTACCTGTCTCACTCTCGTATCGTTTAGTAACATTAAACATATCGAGCGCGAGCTAGCAGAGCATCTGAATGTGTTCATCCGCACTAACTGGCTTTCTAAATATCGTTCACTGAATATGTTATGATAATAGATACACACGATATACATATATAGTATTAATCTATATATCTAACACTAGGCTTCATCCGCGTGTTGGGGGGGCAGGTGTTAGGTATACAAAAGACGCCTATTTCTTTCCTTGGAGTTCAAGCTTGCTTCTAAGTTTAAATTTATTAATATCGGTTCAGTTGTTAAGCCGTGTAAGCGTTACAGACAGATTGATAGAGTTACTTTCGCATTTATAATATTAGTATAGATAACAAGTTGTCTATGGTACCGTCATACGAATGGATTTTGTTAATCCTAACTGAATACCCAAAATACCATCGAAGTGAATTAGCTTAGCTGTTTTAGACGAAATTACATTAAATTTTGTGTGGAAGAAGACATACATACGTACGTGGTAAAATATATGGCTATACTTATAAACGTCATTAGGCGATCGTTTAATTAAACAGTGATATCTCTCTGTCATAATTGACTTGAAACACGGTCATATGCACAGGTCATGCAACTGAGTCCAATTTCAGTGGTGAGTGATGAGGTGCGAATGTGTTACAACTGCTAATTCGCAATACCATCCGCTTGAGGTACTACGTCGCTGCTATCGAAGCTGATATTTTTCTTTCCCAAGTATTGTGTTATTTAATCATTGTTATATCGTTTTTTTGAGTTTTGCGGATTTTTTGTTTTGTTATTTAACTGTTTTGTTTGGATTTGAAAAAGTGTTCGGGATAATTATTACACGAATTGTCATACCTCTGGCGGCCGTAAATTGAACTTAACAGCGTCATTATGTCAACGTACCCCATATTGAAGTTGCAAGACCTGTGTATAAGACCGTGACTTGAAATTTGAAAGAAGACACAGCAAGCCTTTAATAAGAAACGATCTATATTTAAATAATAGTTTAATTAAATAACTAACTGACGTTTTTGTATATATATTAAAATAAATTAGTAAATAAGTATCTAGATAATTAATAATATATATTATTATATCTATGGTTTAGACAATATAACGTTTTATTTGCACATATGGTTTCTGGTAACTGTCAAAAATGTATAAATAAACTTTTTTAAGAAATCACTAATCTATTACATTGACAATTCATTTATTTTTATTATCAAGTTGACAGCTAACTGACAAAGATCTGTAAGATTCTGCCAAATCCTGTTTTGAGTGTATGGAAAAATTCACAAAACAAAAAAAAATACTTTAATACAATAATAGTGACGGAAACAAGTGTTAATGTCGCAATTCATTTAATAACATAATCGATATCTAAATAATTATAATTAAGTAGCCTTGATTAAGTGAAAATTTCTATTAATCGTTTAATTGTTAGTAAAGAAACAAATTACGCGGTAAATTGTTTTTGAAATAATTACGCTATAATAATCATAATTATAGCAATAAACTAAATTAATACTAACTTTATAACATTTTTTTTCAATAAAATGATTTATGTGTTCCATATTTCATTTTAAGGGGCAAAATACCAAAATTACTTTAAATAATTGATCGTATTTAATATTTAGTTGAAGGAAACTATATACGTCTATGTCTACATTTTCACTTATAATATAACATTTCAATAAAATATAGTAATATATAAATATGCCGTAAATTCCTTAAATTCAGTAAATTTCGATATGACAATTTGGTTTAAAGTAAAAGTTATTGTAAAATGAAAGTATATTAAAGTATAGTTAATGATATGTCACTTAAACATTTGTATCTGTTCGTTGTATACTCTGTCGGGCAGCTGATAGCATAACAGTTGTCACAATAGCAAGCTTTAATTGTCGCCGACAGGATGCTGGGATCAAACATTAATGAATATTGATTACTTCCTCGTAAAATCAAAGCGTATGTATATACATCGGCTAATAAATGAGAACACAGTTGCTTATAAATTTTAAATTATTTATCACCTTTAATTTAGGTACTGTGTGCTATCATGTAACTTAAATGTAATATTTGTTTTGACTTCTGAGAACGTTACATAGAATATAATTTTAAATGATTTTATAGCATAAGTGTAATGATTACTATAAATTAAAATGGGTGATGTAACTCGTTATGAAACCTCGTAAACTTACATCAGTTTATTGTTGATTTCGTTTTTATGATTCTTCCTTTACAATTTCGAAATAAAATTCTTTTTGGTGCCTAATATTAACAACACGTTTATAAATTTAACATTTATAAGCAAAATCGTTCACCCGCGTCACTTGTTTTTTTTTTACAATGGCATTGTAAGTACCTGATTGATATTTATATCTTCAATGGTATAAATATGAATATCTTGTAAGAAGATGAATCTGTCTTTGCTGACTAAATAAACAAAACGTACAAACATGTTAAATTGTAAATTCCAAAAAAATATAATATATAAGTCAGTATCATAATCTAGTATTCTAGTAAGATTCTTTTATTATTATTTACTGTGTCCATTTATTTAACCCGTACTTTTTTTGTATCCAGTCTTGCGAACGAAATAAATAAATATGAATAAATAATCTACAAAACTGTATAACTCATTTTCTTTATATAGTAGTAGTTAATGGTAGTCAAAACATATGAGCGATATTTGAGATTTCCATTTAAATTTAGAAGCAGCTCAAAGTTGTGCTCAACTGAGTGTTTGATTTGAGGGAAATCGCGGTATTCGACCTTTTTTTTATTTTATGGATAGGCGGACGAGCATATGGGTCACCTGATGGTAAGTAGTCACCAACGCCTATAGACAATGGCATTGTAAGAATTGTTAACCATTGCTTACAGCACCAATGCGCCACCGACCTTGGGAACTAAGACGTTATGTCCCTTGTGCCTGTAATTACACTGGCTCACTCACCCTTCAAACCGGAACACAACAACACAAAGTACTGCTGTTTTGCGGTAGAATATCTGATAAGTGGGTGGAATCTACCAAGACGAGCTTGCGCAAATCTCTACCGAGTAAAATTGTGACGATTTTGATTTGGGACACAAAAACTGAACATATAATTCCCTCTTTTTCTCATTTAAAAAGGTTTAATTAAAACCTGACCTTAATTTATTATATCTTAGACGACAACTCATCTTTAATTCAAACAAAATATTTCAAAACAAGATACGGCACAGATAAGCGAAATTCCGCTGATCTGATAAGGATTGAACGCAAACACTATAACGGAAATTACATTTATTAGTAGCAAGTGCTGTAATTACTCATCGAAAGAGGTTACTCATAAGCCGTGGATATGTATTGCGAAACTAACTAACCACAGATTCGTAATCACATACATTCATGCAACTATACGCTTCACCATGCTCAAGGGAGTCACCATAAAACAGAAAGGACGGCAAAAAATTGTTTAATATATATATAAGATAATTATTAAACTTTGCAAACGCATGTGAGTTTAACGATATTGACATATAGAAAATATGTCAATTTTTTAACAAATAAGCTACCGCCGATTCTTCTCAGGGCTGGGTATTTCTTTTCCGAGCCAGTGGTAGTTTCTAGTTTGACAATCAATAACAAAGTGTAATACTTCGATATTGAATATAGTATTTTTAATTTGAGTTTGCAATTTGAACTTCTGCACTGGACACCTCAAAACATATGTATGTGTTACTTAGATTAATGGAAACACACGTTAATGAATAATTACCAAATGTTAACCAACCACTTCACTCATAAAATCATGTTTTAAATCCAAGTCACAATACTCTAATATTTATTTAACAATATTATATTATAGTGAAAGTTATCAGCGCATTTGCAAAAGTTTCTATTTTTCTCCACTGTTCCAAGATTTTCTTCGATATTACATTCTACTAATACTCAAAAATCATGAACACTTGACCTGTGCTTAATTCATCTGATGTTCGGTGGTACATCCTTGACGTGCATGAATTTTTCCTAATACGTCCACAGAATGGTATTGGAGTAACCTGGTGGACCAGGCTCCTATCGTAATCTATAATACTAGATATCGTTGCTTTGTGTGACATTAACGGGCTGATAAAAATCATAAACGCATTTTCCGCAGTTCTAAGTTAAAAGGCTCGTGTTAATTACGTAAAGTCATTTTGTACGTTCTTTTAGTGTGGCATTTGAATAGTTTGATAGTAGCTAATTCAACAAGGCGTGGCGTTATCAAGATGATAAGAAATTGGGCCATAGGGCTCGTGCCCCGTTTATGGGATAAGCGGATTTTTGTTTAACAACTGAGTTCTCATACTATTGCGGTATTTACCTTGTTAATTTTTATTTATTTGCAGCTTGACCGATGACTGATACGTTAATTCCAGTTTGTATAACCTTACTTATGTATAAATAAATAATAAAGATAGTATGTTTACATTTATTTCTACGTATTTGAACTTGACACAAGCAAAATTTATGTTAAAGATGCAAAATATGTTTTACTGTTCTTCAACGAAGACTTTTGAAACTATGACACTCTTATATAGATTTTTTTTTGAAAAACAGTTAACAAATAACCAATTTATATGCTATTATATACCTTAAATAATTTAATATACACATTTCCACATCAAAATGATACTTACGCTTATGCCTCACTGGTAAGTATCGGCCAATTACAATTCATTACAATTTAAATTTCCGCCAATCCGTAATTATAATTTTTTGTCATATGCAAATAGTAAGCAAGTCAATTGCAGGCAAAAGCGAAATAACTTAAGTACTATAATTGATAGGGTTTCGGCAAACTTGAACATGACTAATAATTTCTCGGTGGTAGAGCTTTGTGCAAGCTCGTCTGGGTAGGTACCACCCACTCATCAGATATTCTACCGCAAAACAGCAGTACTTTGTATTGTTGTGTTCCGGTTTGAAGGGTGAGTGAGCCAGTGTAATTACAGGCACAAGGGACATAACATCTTAGTTCCCAAGGTTGGTGGCGCATTGGCAATGTAAGTGATGGTTAACATTTCTTACAACGCCATTGTCTATGGGCGTTGGTGACCACTTACCATCAGGTGGCCCATATGCTCGTCCGCCAACCTATACAATAAAAAAAAAAAAATAAAAAAAGAAAAATTAATAAAACTTTGTATTCTTATAACAGTTGATAACCATGCAAGAGTTATTATCAATATAACCACACCTACATTGCATGAAGTATTTAAACTGAATGATTCATCGTTTTAATTACATACATTACTTTACTATATATGTATAATTTAATTTATTTTATTTACTATATATTATGTATAATTTAAGTGTGATTCAAACGTTAATTAACATTAATATCCCACGGCTGGGCATAAGCCTTCCCTCTTTTCTTAAAGTTTTGGAGCGTTTCCCGAGCTTCAATGGGATTTGATGTACAAATAGATAGAATTCCATTCAAATCACAATTTTTTAGTTATGTGTAATTATCATAAAAACGAGAAAAGGTAACTAAGTACTCTGACTATTGATTGTATTGCAATTATTTCTATTAAAAACTTATTTCATCACGCTGTCACGCTGTAATTTCCTCCTCGATAGTTGTTCCTATTACTTAAAGAACTTAGTAATGACCTGAATCTTATCTATTGTAATATTTCTTAAGCTGTGTAGCTTATATATTTACTTACGATTTTGAATACTTTAACCACGATAGTGGCTATTGTCTGCACAGACACCATTATCACAAAAAAAAAACACTTAGAAATCCCTTAAAATTTCACTCTTTAGTTATTTATTTCGATTTCAAGATCACTTTTCTTTTGTTTTCAGTCCGTTTTTGCTAACTTGTAGCTCGTCACTGGTTGATTTCGTTTATCAGCACCTAAGGCTTATCAGTTGGGTCTAATCTTATCTGTTCAACGAATTAGTAGGACAGGTTGCCTGTGGTGTATTATTTTAGAATTTCTACAGAATGCTATATTGAGTTCGCGATACAGTTATCGTAAGCAATTCCATTGGATTATTTTATCCGTATAATATGTATTATTTTCAAAGACATTATTTCTTCTTTCATATCACGATAGTATAGTATGACAAAACAAATAAGTATAGCGAGGACTACCTCACTAGTCAGCAGTTACTACTGCTTCTAAAAGTCCCCTGGCTGCGCCAAGACCAGTCTCCTTTTGAGGACAAAGGTTCCCTCACGTTGTGGATCAGTGGATACATATGTAGCCGATTTTTATTCATGTGGATATCCTTACGAGGATTTAATATTGAATGATGAAATATATTAAAGAATGTAACAAAACTACATAGTTCAATTGCATTTTATATTAATTGAAATAATAAAAATAAACATCTTTATGATATCTGTATTTACTGTTTTAACTACCAGATGATGCTAAAGGAAATCACCTTAACGAAACTTGCACGTGCAATCCAAATATATAAATATATCTAAACTAATATATAAAGCTGAAGAGTTTGTTTGTTTGATCCGGCTAATCTCAGGAACTACTAGTTCGAATTTAAAAATTATTTTTGTGTTGTCAAGTCCTGTTATCGAAAGTTCTAGACTGATTTTTATTCATTATATTTTTATTAATTATACGCGAGTGAAACCCCGGGCACAGCTAGTATTATATATAAATATTAAAATCTGCTCCTTAAAAACATTTCTTAGTAAAGTAAAGATACGTTATTTATTACCAACGTACGTACATTATATTACAATTTCGACTTATTATTTTTTTAAAAGCTCTAATTACAATTTTCAGGAGTTAGGCCTAGACATCTCGGCCGAACAGATCGCGGAACTCGAGTCCGCCATACACGACATCGACTTCACATCTGCCGCAGAACACGAGAAGAAGGTTCGTCACGATGTGATGGCTCACGTCCATACCCTGGCCGAGCGCTGTCCCCTCGCAGCGCCCATCATCCACCTGGGAGCCACTTCGTGCTATGTTGGCGATAATACCGATTTAATTGTTCTTAAACACGGCTTAGAATTATTGTTGCCAAGACTGGCCGCCGTGATAAGCCGTTTGTCGAAATTTGCCGATGACAATAAGTAAGTTTAAATTTTAAATTCATTCAATTTGAAATCATTAAGATATAAAAAATTATAGTATATTATATAAATTTATATTTTCGTTATTATTGCTTTTTGCTTTTTTCTTACCTTACTTAAAAAAATTAATGTATTATACCATAATAAATCTTGGTCAGTCTTGTAAATTCTATATACTAATGTCCTCCTAGTCGATAATAATTTATTAAAGTAAGGTTTTTTTTATTGTATAGGAAGGCGGACGAGCGTATGGGCCACCTGATATTAAGTGGTCACCAACGCCCATATACATTGGCATTGTAAGAGATGTTATCATCGCTTACATCGGCAATGCGCCAGCAACCTTGGGAACTAAGATGTTATGTCCCTTGTGCCTGTAATTACACTGGCTCACTCACCCTTCATACCGGAACACGACAATAGCAAGTACTGCTATTTTGCGGTAGAATATCTGATGAGTGGGTGGTACCTACCCAGACGAGCTTACACAAAGCCCTACCACCAAGTTAACCAAGGTTTGGTTAATATCATCAAATTCTATATTAAATTAATAGTTACAAATGAACAAGATAAGGCAATATCGATAATAATTGTTATATGTTTGCGATTACAGATCTATACCCATTTTGGGTTTCACGCACTTGCAACCAGCTCAGTTGACAACTGTTGGAAAGCGAGCGTCTTTATGGCTCAGTGACTTACTAATGGACGAGCGCGCTTTATCTCGTGCACATGATGATCTCCGTTTCCGCGGAGTGAAGGGTACTACTGGAACTCAAGCATCATTTTTACAACTATTCAAAGGCGACAATGCAAAAGTTAAAGCTCTTGATAAAAGGGTCGCTGAATTGGCTGGATTTGATAAACGATACATCGTGACAGGACAAACATATTCCAGAAAAGTAGATTTAGAAGTTATATCAGCTCTTTCAGGATTGGGAGCAACGGTGCATAAGATGTGCTCGGATATACGCATTCTGGCGTCACGCAAAGAGCTGGAAGAACCTTTCGAATCGTCTCAAATAGGTTCGAGCGCTATGCCTTACAAAAGAAATCCTATGAGGTCAGAACGTTGCTGCGCTTTAGCACGTCATTTAATAACACTTCACGCAAACGCTGCAAATACACATGCAGTACAATGGTTGGAACGCACGTTAGACGATTCAGCTAATCGACGCATTACATTGGCAGAGGCATTCCTAACTGCTGATGCAACTTTGCTTACGCTTCTCAACATCTGCCAAGGACTTGTAGTATATCCTAAAGTTGTAGCTCGCCACATAGCTCAGGAGCTCCCATTTATGGCAACTGAAAATATAATAATGGCGATGGTACAAGCCGGAGGTGATCGTCAAGTATGTCATGAAAAGATTAGAGTACTCTCTCATGAAGCCGGAGCTGTGGTCAAACAAGAAGGAAAAGATAATGATCTTATTGACCGTGTTAAGAATAATAAATATTTTGCTCCTATCATACCGCAACTTGATAATATTTTGGACACATCCACTTTTATTGGCAGAGCGCCTGAGCAAGTTACCGAATTCATCGAAGAGGAAGTAAATCCTATTCTGAAAAAGTATAAAAGTGCTTTGGCAGAGGTCGAAAAGCCAGTATCTTTAAATATTTAAAATTGTATTAAAATAATTGACAGAATATTATTAACCATTATAATTGTTAATTGATGTGAAATAAAAAACAAGACATACATGAATAAATGATATATTTACATTACAGCGTTTACAAACATATACAAATGACTCCACAACTTCACAAAACGTAATATAACGTATACTAAACGAACTAGACAATGGTAACTTATGTTCAATCAATGCCGAAAGTAATGCTTTGCTTTGCAATCATAAGCTTCAAAAGACCATGAGTAATAAATAACTATGAATTAAAATTATAACAATCAAACAAATAAATAAGCCTAGAGAGTTAAAAATGAGAGACTCAACTTATTAGTCACGCAAATAAAAATTTAAAAATCGTAGGATATTCGTGATCACATCTTATCACAATTTTGATGGCACGTTGAGATTTCAAAGCGTTCATTTGCAATATTATATTTTCAGAGTGCATTTGTGAGAAGTGTGTCGCCTTGACAAGCCGGTCCCTGGCTGGGCCAGTTACAAGCACCTAAGTTAGGGTCAAAGCTAAGCTGTACTGGGCAATTGAATACGTGAAGAGTAAATCTTTGTTTTGTACAGTCCCATCGACAGGCATAGAACTTATTACATTGCTTGGGATGACGGAACAATCCTGCCCTCTTACAGTCTATCGAACCTTGTAAGGTTTCATCTCTGCTTCTCCAACCTCCAGGGCCGTAACGATCAAAGGCCTGTGAATCAATTTCAGACACAGGCGATTCGGATTCCTGAACAATATCTGACGAGGATTCTTCATTCAATACAATTGTTTTATACGTAGGCGCCACTGTAACATTCTTGACACGTGGTTTAATTCTCACAACTCTTTCTGTCGTTGAAATTATGGGTGTACTCGAAATAACACTCCCGGAATAATCCTTTTGAACTGGTGCTAAAGCAATATTATCATTACTGGCTTCCTGGTATTCTTGATAGAAAGAATCGTCGGGTACAATGATAGGGTTAAATGTAGAGGAAACTATCGGCGTGGCTGTGGCTACAGTATTTAAAGCTGGGCCGGTTGAAATTCGGGCTGACTTTCGTGTCCAAGTATTGCCATTAATGTCTCCTCGTCCAGCGTCCTCGTAACCATTACTGTAATCATCATTATCATTTTCTTGGACATTTGGTCTTTTACCCTTTAGAACTAATATAGGTGATTGACAACTACAAACTGCACCTAATTTTCTTACAAGGAGAGGGTTGAAGTCATTAATTTTTGTAACTACAGCCACTTTAGGCTTTGATTTTCTCCTCACATCTTGTGTAACCTCAACCAATTCTTGTTGGACGGGCACCGTAGAGTACGAAGATTCTCCATTGGATACTACAACGGATGCTGGTGTACTGTAACCTCCCGAAGAAATTAAGCCGGCATCGGTTCCAACAGTACCAAAACCGAGTAGCTGGGATTTGGCGGTTTGAACAACAATATTTTGTTTCCTTATGGGAGTTGAAACTGTCGATACTATGGACGCACTATTATCAATTGATTGTTCTTGATATGGATTATACCTGATTTTTGAAGCATCTGTACTTTTGTATTCAAAACCTTCAATATTTTCTTGTGCAATTTGTTCGATTGGCGGCAAGTATTCTGGAGCTCGATACGCTGTCGTTGATTCTACATATGATTGAGTGGTTGACTTTACTGCGGGTCTTAAATATTTTGGTCTCGTTATTTTCCTGGCAGTAGCCGTAGCCTCAGGTACATAAGTCGATGTAACAATTTGAGGAGATACATAATAATTATCAGATACAACAGGTGTAGAAGTGGTGTAAGCTGTAGAAACTAAACCAGCATCAGGTCCAACTGTTCCAAAACCTAATAGATTTGATTTAGCTGTTTCAACAACAATATTTTGTTTTCTCAAAATGGGTGCAGCCGTTGAAGAAACAGTAACAATTGGAACACTATAATCTTGATAAGTACTCAACTTGCTATCGGTCTTTTCTGTTTCACCTCCCTGGTTATAACCGAAGCTTTCATAACTGACTACTCTTGAATTCGATTCCTCCAAAGCAGGCGTATATTCCAGAGTCTTAGTTTTAGGTGATGCGGTTGATGGTGTTTTATAAATATTATCTACTGGTGGTAAATAATCTGGAGCAGCGAATTTAGTTTCTGTACTAGGGGGTAAATATTCCCTTGTACTAGTTGAATATGTTCGTGGACGATAAGTAGAAGTCACAACGGATGAAGCAGTGGATACAACAGGTGGCAAATATTCCTCAGCTTTGTATTCTACTTGTATTTCTGGTGATTGATATCCAGCTTGGTTGTATTGTGTTGTTTTTGTGTCTGGGAATGACGAAAAGTGTACTGATTCTACTATTTGCGATGTATCAGAAATTGATTTAGTATTAGAATATTGTTGAGAATAATCTACGGGTGTATAATCATACTGGTCTTGAGCACGTGCGAAAGAATTTTCTTGATAAACAATTGGTGTAGAGGGTGTTGAAGGAGTATATGTTTGCTGATATTCCTTTCGCGGTGGTACATATTCAGGAGCTTTGTATGTTTTCACTTTCTTAGGAGCTTCGTATTCTGCATAATGATCTTCATATACTAGTGTAGATGGAGTTGTCGAAACAAATACAACATCTTTCCCAGATTCATATTGCGTATTTCCGGCGCTCTGTGCCTGGTGGAATACTTGATGCGATACGACGCTTGCATCGGAGTATTTTGCAGTATTTGTTGTCTCAATATTACTCTGAATTTCGGGTTGACTGTATGAATATCCTTCTTGATTTATATATGCTTGCTGTGCCGAGGCTTCATACTGAACTGGCTTATTAGCGAAACTTATTTTAGATTGTTGAATAGGTTTATACGTTTGCGTGTATATGGTTGCAGTAGGTTCCGCGTACGAAACTGGGGCAACATTTTGAGTATACTGTAGGATAGGATTTTTATAAATAGATACAGCGGGCTGTTGGTAACTGAATTCAACTGACGGAATAGGTGTTGTGGAGGGAATTCTTTGTCTTTCAACTTTATGAATAGTTTGTTGACTGTGCGATATTGGTCTGTAAGTTGAAGTAATGATAGGTGTGGATGTTGATGAAACTATCCTGGTATTTTCGTAACTTACAGCTGGCTGTGTGTAATCATATCCTGAAAATGATGTGCCTTCATAAGCATTAACTTTATTACCTTCAACTTTGTGCAGTGTCTGTTGACTGAAAGACTGGGGTTGAGGTGTAGATTGTTCTGCATAATATCTAGGTTCTTCGTAATTAATACCAGAAGTATATTGATATCCCGTGGATCCGATATTTGACCCTCTTGAATCTTCTCTATGTATCGTCTGTTGACTATACGATTGAGGCACATAAGTTGGACTAACATATGTCACTGGTGTAGCCTTTACTGTATACTTCAGGAAAGGATTCTCGTTAATGGTTACAGGTGTTGATGAAACCGTTGGCCGAACAGTTGATGTAACGGTAGCGTATTCCTTAGTTTTAAATCTTTGTACAGTTTGTGAGCTGTAACTTTGTGGTGTATAAGATACCGTAGGAGCTGGTGTGGAGTATTGTGTAGCTGTTTTTGCCGCCTCTTCAAACTGAATAATTGGTTGCTTATATTCATATCCGTCTTCCGAATGGTCTTGAGAATAGGTGTTCAATTTACTAGTGTCTACAGTGTGCAAAGTCTGTTGGCTGAACGTTTGTGGTTGATATGTTGATACTATAGGTTGAACAGATAGAGTTGGTTGTGGAGTTGTATATTGTGTAACAGTTTGTGGAACTTCGTAATTTACAGCTGTGTTCACTATACTTTGTCCACTCGTGTCAACTGATGGTAAATAAGTATTGTGGATGGTTTGTTGACTAATTGATTGTGCTGTTGGTTGAACATAGGTAGAAATTGACGGTCCTGTAGTATAAGCTACTAGTTTTTTAAATGGCTGTTCAGTAACTGGTCTTGGTGTAGAGTACTCGAAACCTACGGACTCTACTTTATGTATAGTCTGCTGGCTATGTCCAAATCCTTGTGGTTGATATGATACTACAGTGGCTGATGGTAGTGCAGTAACAGGTTTTGTATAATCGTAACCTATTGAATCCCTTTGTCCACCCGATTCAGCATTATATGTTGATGAGTAATCCCTATTTTCGTACTGATAATTTAACCCTTGGTTATAATCAGCTACTTGTACTTGAGGAGTAACCTGTTTGATGGGGACAACTGTTGGTTGAACGAACGTAACAGCTGGCTGAGTGTAACCGAATACTTGTTTAATACTAGTTCTAGGGGCTTCTGGTACATATGTAGTTTTATAAGTCACCGGCAATGGTGTAGCTGTCGTTGGAACTCCAGATGAAGTGGGTGTGGTACCCAAGTTGTAACCGTTAATATTTTGACTATCGGTGCCAACGTGGCTTATAGAGACTGCAGGCACAGCTGCTGTATAACCTTGGTGGACAACTTCGTGGCTATAAGATTGACCTTGATAATTAGCTGGGTTTGCATAATCCACATCAACCAATGATGTTTTTCCTACAAGTTCAACATTAACTGCTCCAGCTGCTAGGGTATGTGAGGCGCCATTGTATACTTCGCCATTTGTGACATATTGTCCAGCGTCTCCGTTGCTATAACTGCCATGGTAAGTAGTAGAACTGGCACCAGTAGTGCCGGTAGATCCACTTGTATATGCACCTACTTGACCTTTAATGCTGTAGAGATTTTGAGCTATTGCAGGACCTTCGTTGAACTCGATAGAAGGCTTTGGATAGTCGTAACCGCGTGATGCACTATCTTCCTGATTATAAGTACCCGTGTTGTAAGTTCCAGTATAACCTCCAACATCAAACTCGTTAGTCTGTTTATATTTTGAATCAACGTGTCCGTAGGGCACGGGAGGTACATCAATATGTTCATAAGGCTTAGCGCGATCTCCAGCGGGATTGTGGACATACGCTCCAGATTTATCTTTACGGTAATACCCTCTGTTATATTTTCCGTTGTCATATGTTGGTGGTGCACCAGGATAAGCGTGATTTCCTTTATATTTACCCGAATTAAATCGTGCAGATGATTGAGCTGCTCCTGTATTTAATTTTTGCGCTAAGTTATAGGTTCCTGAAGCGCTGCCCTTGATATTAGGCAATCTGTAATCATCAAGAATTAATGATCCACTACTGTATTTATCATTATCATTGTAGTTTGTAGTTTGCACTAAACCTTTGTTAATATTATCTGCGGCAACAATATTATAAGAAAGACCACTTGACTCTCCTTGCCCTCCTAAAGCTAAATCAAGAGATCCTTCGTCTATTTGATAGGTTCCTGGTCCAGCAAATCCTAAATTGGAGAGTTCTTGGGAAGCAATATAATTGCCATCGAGGATGTCATCTTTAGTAAGATATCCGGTTTGAATCCCTACGAGATTATCCAAAGATGCTCCAGATACCAAACTCTGGTGAGCAGCTATGTTGACTGAGTCAGCGGTTTTGCCCTGGAATCCAGTTGCGCCTGTAACAAAAAAAAATAAACAAAATATTACAAGTCTATTAAATTCCCTTACATTCTGCATACGGGAATTTCTACAAATTATAGTATTAAAAAAATGGTCACATCTTAAACCCATAACATTAATACCTTGATTAAGAAAATTAACGTACTTTTACGGTGGACACAAATATACGTCAACGACATTCGGATGTTAATTTCATAGATATCATAAAGAAAGTTGGGAGGGGAGTATCATGTAAATAAATACGAAATATGCAGCGATATATTTAGAGGCGCTACGATATTCAGAGCTGCTGTCCAAGATAAAACCAGCTAAATTTTATTCGTTATTCTTGTCTTAGTAAAATTATTTACTTTTTTATTCGGAGGACGATATTAACAGTAGGTATTTGCATGATCTTTAAGAATGCTATTGTCAAAAAATTACCTAAAAAAATAGATTTCGAACATTTTTTTTTATATCATAGCTTGACGGACGAACTTATGGGCCACCTGATGGTAAGTGGTCACCAACGCCCATATACATTGCTATTGTAAGAAATGTAAACCATCGCTTACAATGCCAATGCGCCACCAACCTTGGAAACTAAGATGTTATTTCCCTTGTGCCTGTAATTACACTGGCTCGCTCACCCTTCAAACCGGAACACAACAATACCAAGTACTGCTGTTTTGCGGTAGAATATTTGATGAGTGGGTGGTACCTACCCAGACGAGCTTGCACAAAGCTCTACCACCAAGGTAGTTTAGGTTTACATACCAGAAAGTGCACCAGCGGAGAAACCAAACGCCTCAGCCTCGTATCGGGCAATATTTCCACAGCCAGGCACCAGCCAGGGCCATTCACACTTAAGGCGCTCCGCGTCGAAGCCGAGACCGAAGGGACAACGGAACTCATAAGCAGTCAGTGGTGCCTTTCCATGGTCCAGGCATGCAAAGAACCAACGACAGTTCTCTGGATCCGCATAGTATCCTATAAATTATCAAAATAAAACTAATTTTCACTTCAATTCCTTAAAACAGAGTTAAAGTTTTAAAATGAAATATGGCACAATAGACACATATTATGTATTTTTCTACAAAAACAGCCATTAGCTTAGCATATTTTTATTCAAATAGATAAGTAATTCATCCAACAAACAAATATTAATGAGCTATACATATTTATAAGCAATTACACTAGTACTACTATTTAAATCATTTAATCAATCGCTAAATACGCACCTCTCATGTCAAAATTACTATCCAACCAACTGCTACATACTCGTACAAATAATCGCGAGATTTAAAAAAAAATTGTCAGAAGTTAAGTTACCTTCACGGTCGGGGCACTGGAATCGAGAGTGAGGTACTGGCGCAATCTCAGAGGAGCCGGGGCAGGCCTGCGAGTGCGGCAAGCTACCGGGCCAAACACACACCTCGTAGCGAGAGTCGAAAGCGAGACCAGCGGGACAGTCGAACTCGAACACCTAAGTAGATCCAAAATTGTTTATTACATAATATATAAATTCTATATATGTTTTAATATGTAATGTTAACATAAGTTTGACAGTTCATAATTCATGTTTTACTTTAATTCATGGTCAGCTTGTCGTGTAACAAGATCAAATCAAATGAAAATATAATTTATTCATATACATACGGTAAATTCTGGTGAAAGCTGGTCGAATTTAACACAACGATAGAATCTAGCACAGGAACGAGGATGGACAAAGTAGCCTTGACGTGTGCAGGAAAATTCAGTCCTCGTGTCCTGAAATGAAAAAAAAACCATTTCATTGTTAAAAATATTTTTGGTACCAATATAATAAAATTAAGTAGCAGTCTGAAAATGTGCTGGGATAAGACCTATTATTTTCTTAATTCGAAGGCTTGGACCTTATTTCATCACGCTGCTCCAGTGCGGTTTAGTGAACACACGTGTGGCAAGGCAGGTTTCCTCGCAATGTTGTCCTTCACCACCGAGTAAGGGATTAAATTTATTATAAACCCTAATTAAGCGCATGAGAAGTAAGTTGCGTTTAGCTTAATTTGACAGCGAAATTAGAAATCGTGCAAACGTAGACGCGTATTTTGGAAAAATCTTTGTTAATGTTAGAAATTTTATTAAATTACCTCTCTTATCGAATGTATGACGCCATCGGAGTCGACAACTTGGGTGATTCGGTACGGAGAGACTTGCAGAGCGTCCAACGCGCGGATGTGGCCTGGTGCCGATAAAATCTCGTTCTCCAGTGACCTGTTTAATTAAAAACAGTTTTAGATATTAGAACAAGTGTCAAAATTAGGCATTTATTTCTTCAAAATAAGGAACTTATTTATTTTTCTTCATTAAGTAATCGTGCTAAGATCTTCTTCAACCATATATCCCAGTGTTTTAAGAGGTCTGAAAAAAGGCCTCATATTACAAACTTATTAATCAATAACAACATTAAGTTAGAACTTGCTTGAGGTCTAAATACACCCATATCCTTATTTATCGAAGAAAGTCGATAACTTATTGTGTACTTCTTAATGTCACAATATAAAGTCATATTTGATGATTTCTTTACCTCAGGACAGCAGCCCTAGGGGCGCGGCTCTGCTGGTTCAGAACTTTCGTTAACGCGGCCCTCAGGGTCGGGCCGCAGGGAGTTTCGGAGTCACGGTCCGACTTGAACAGCGCTAATCCTGCTAAGCCTCGGACACGCGCGTATTTGCCTTTAACGTCAACTGATGACGCGTCTTCGAATGATATCCAGGTTTTGTCCCTGAAAAGATAAATATAATGGCTTAATAAAGTCATGCATTTATTTTAATTTATACTTTCACATACTACATAAGTATGACAAAAGAATATAATGAAAAAAAATAACGGAAGAAAGACAAGTTATTTTAGCTAGGGGCGATATATTATACTATTTACATTAGCGAAGCTTTAATTTTACTTAAATATTTTATGCAGATTTCATTAACACAACATAATTAACACACGTTTGCTAATAAAATTGCACAGAAGACTGAAATGTCAATCAGTGAGGACAGTAAGGTCGCGACGTAATTAATATCTACATTATAATTTATAATATAAAGCTATAATCTGGTTGGTAAAATTGAATCCACATTGGCTTTAACTTTTTATAAGTTTCTCTACGAAGTAGTTCTCCTAATATAAGTATTACTTCAAAGTATAAAGTTAATTTCGATAAAATGTCATAATATGTGTATATCTATAATATTATAATGTAGTTTCCTCAGAATACCTACTTCGATTTTTTTAATTCTTATTAATGCCATTACACATAACAATGTATTGTTACCACGTAAATACTCACTTAAAAGCGTAAGGCGCTGATAGATCCTGATCTCTTTCCAAGGTCCATCTTCCTTTGCGCAATTGTCTACAGAGTTCAGCTTGATCAATTTCTTTAGGATCATCATCTTGAGTAGGGCTTCCAGGAGTACTGAGCGTATCGTTGAGGAGCGTGAATTGTCTTGCGGTTGCTGGTAAACTGATCACAATTTTAGACGCCGGTACTCCCAATCCGACGACGAGATCCACTACTGAATCCTAGAAAGCCATTTTAATTATAAAAAAAAAACTTTTTTTACTCATAATACTATTTGCCTTTAAGCGGTATGCTTGATAAAAATAAAATCATGAATTAATTTAATTATTTCCTTAAAAAGATTAGCTAATAGTTTTCACAATATTATAAAACATTTTAATTAATCCAATGATTTTTTTACAAACATAAATATTCTTAATGTATCCATTACGCATATTTTCTCAAATATTTGCATTCCTCAAAGTATTATTTACTCATTAAATATCCTGTCTCAACTATAATATATACCATACTTATACTATATTGTTACATTTAATTAAAAGACATTTGAAGCCGGAGCCGGATAGAGGCGATGACTCACTTTACGTCAAATTAATTTCATTTTAAACATTTTTATATCCTTGTTATAATAACATGTCAAACGCCTACACGATTTACTCAAGCAATATTCCATTCCTCTTCAAGCTTTGACACGATTTGCATAGAATTTAGTATCTAGGCGAAGGCGATTTTGTATATTATAGAATGATTTAGTAAACTCAACCTCCAACTACAAAGATGTAGTCAGAAGATGACTAATCATGAGACATTATCTAGATTAGATTAACACTCGAAGCCACTTAAAACTTTAAATAAAAGATGCAACAGTTACTTGGCCTAGTTGTACAAAAATGTAAGAACTATGAGCGGATTTAAAAGAACTGTGAATTGTTTCTTATTGTAAAGACAATAAAGGCGAAATTAGAACAGACGAAAGTTAATAGAATCTTGCAGGATTTTTCTTGTAACACTAGTTTACCTTCGCACTAGTTTAATATGACACAAGATCGTGAGTGAAATAGAAATTATAGATTATGGTGTAAACTTATGCATTATATAAGCGCGTATATATTCGAACAAATAAAATTTTAAATATTTGTATAAAACTATACAGTATATTAGTTTAAGACAAGTAGCTGATTACGACAGAAAAAGATATAATTATAACACGACCAATAATAGAGGTACATTTAAACATGTTTTTTTTATACTGCAAAATAACTCAACCACGTCTTAATAGCACTGTGTCTCGAAATATAACGTGAGAAAGAAATACAGCTATAACGAGACACCGTTAAAAAAGTGTCCTTAAAGGGAGTCGCAACGAGAGCGAATAAACTAAACGTAAGCTTTATTTTTAAGGCTTAAGGAAAACTTAAAAAACGTCTTTCTTAGATGTTTTAAATTAGTAATAAGGAATTTTTTTTCAAACACCTGTCACAAAACTTATTTAATGCAGTTTATTTAGTAAAAACAAAACAATGCATTCTTTCATTATATAAGTTTTTGGACATGTATTACCCAATTTAGTTCTATTCAAAAGTTATAACAAGTAAAACGCACCTAGTAAAATCCTATTGTTTAAATATACTATATATTAGTAACTCAATTGATCAATTGCACGTTTTTACAATAGTTATGATCCCAAAAAATAATTAAAATAAACTGTAGACACTTTTTTGTGATAAGTTTTTTATTGAGTAGCGTAATAAATAAAAGAAAGGAAAGCAAACATTTATAATAAAGTGCCTTCAAGCTATTTAATATATATTAAAAGTTAATGAAATATTGATAAAACCCAATATTCGTAAGTATGTATGTACCTTCTACTCAAGTCTAGTCGTTTTCTTCACGACTGTTTCGTCTATATAATTATGAATTTCTATCAATAAGTAAATGTAATATTTAATACAAAACTTTAATTTGACATCTTATGTCAATATCAATAAAATTTTCATAACGATATTAATCTTACTTAACAACCGACCACGTGGAACAGTCGCAAGATTGCTAGAAGCATTGCCCCTTTCGCAATTCCGATCGTCAGGGTAAGAAATGAATCAGCCCTCCTGTCACCAGTAGAGGCAATAAGAGGAGGTGTTATATTACTTACCGTGTTCATCATGTCCCATAACCCACTCAATCGACTGGGGTGATAAGTCATCTTCTTCACCAAACCCAAGGCATGGGTTTGAACCATCATTAAATCGACTTTCTTCATGAGAACCCTGAGATCGTAGTACTTGGCCAATAGTTCCGGGTGTGCTGGTAGTGCCAAGAATAATGGTCCTCCACCAGAGGAGCTGATTGCGGATCTGGCAGCATCAACGGTCTCCAGAACTTTAGACTTGTTGAATGTGTGGTGAGCATCGTAGATTTCCAAACCTTGGACATGTTTCGACTTGAATAGGTCTTCAAGTTTCTGTAAATAAAAAATAATAAATTTAAAACATCGAGAAGAACGGGTATGAAGTTCGATATTATTGGTTACATGCCAAGATTGGTATGCCAAGTTATATAACAACCATAAGTAGGTTATGATCATAATTTGACGGGATATCCTTGGATCCCAGTACTATTTAACTTAAAGGCATAATAAAATATGTCATTTACCTTGAGACTATTTAAATTATTAACGTCGCCTTGATTATTATTATTGATTAAAGCTATTTCTAACGCAACGTGTATTAGGACACTGTCACTTGATCTTTCGCAAATACTGAACGGCATTCGTTACAAAGACATCTTTATGAGTTTATGAAATCAGCTTTTACCAAAGATATTTATGTAATTTTTTTATCCACTATATAAACAAAACAAAAATATGATCTTCATTCGTCGGCTCTTGTTAATTTATATGTTTTATTCATGGAATTTTAGTTGTTTACATTGACTATAAATAAAAATTTAATGTGCACTATACTTATGACGATAATCATGTCAAATATTATATTGAACAAATGTCTGCACTAACATGGGTTCACTGTCTATTCCTCATTCACATAATCCGATCGGACAGCTATCCGTCACAGTGACTAAGCGCAGGACTAACACGTTTTCGTGCTTTCCGAGGCACGGGACTGTAGACTTTTTTGCCGCTCCTTGGTTGTTCTTACGACTCAAGTCGGATCTGTAGTCTTTTTACCTGACCACTCGAACAACGAAGCGTCTTACATTCATTTCATCAAAATCGGTTAAGTCGCTTAGCCGTGACACACAGAGTTATTTTTGTATAACAATATCAGTATAGATTCGGTCGCGATTGTACTACTTTATTTGGAAATACGTGTCGACAAAGTTGCACCTGTCGCGTCGCTCGTTTGCGCGCATTATCACATCGTGTTGTCAATATAACGCCGTGTCGTCCGTTTGTTGATTACAATATATAACGCGAACTTTAAAGCGTATACGTCAAATATTGAAATTAAAAGTAGCTTCCACTGAAATCCACAATTTGAACAATAAAATTAAATAAAGCGTAGTTTTTGAAGGTAGGTTGGTAAAAATCATTGAAATATTATCGAACTTCAACAACCGGTCGTAAATTTCTTGTGAATGGTATAATAAAATTGCATAATCCATACATAATGTGGTAACGTAATATACGACACTGAATTAACTTCTTAATTCGTAACAAGGTCGGCCACGATAATTTAAAATATTTATCCGCCAACCAGTTACAGCGCTTTGTATAAGCTGGGCATAAATAGAACATTATGTATATAATATGCATTCAGATCAGCACTTAACTTTAGTCTGTATGTATATATTTAAAGGTGATGTTCAACACGGTGACACACTATTTTAATACGTGTATCCTTTAAATGTTATAATTATTATAGTCTATGTCGCGTATCAATTTTCAACATTTTCTGACATTTCAGGATCGTGCTGTGTTTATTCTTACAGAATCAATCTACTGTTAATGTATTATTTAATTAATCCGTAACTTTATTTAATCCGTAAAGTTTGTATGTTTTAATGTAATCACTAAGTCAGTCCGATTTCATATGAATATTTATGTTAGATAAACCATTTATTGAGAATACATATATAAGTTATACATGTAACCTATGTATAACTTATATATGTATATACTAATATTAGAAATGCGAAAGTGACTCGTTTCTGTCTGTTATGTTTTCACTTTTTGCTAAACTACAGAATCGATTTTGATAAAATTTGGTATGAAGCAAGCTTGAACCCCAAGGAAGGACATGGGCAGGACATTTTTTATACCTAACACCCCCCACCCTGGGTCTAGGTAGGTACCACCCACCCATCAGATATTCTACCGCAAAACAGCAGTACTTGGTATTATTGTGTTCCGGTTTGAAGGGTGAGTGAGCCAGTGTAATTACAGGCACAAGGGACATAACATCTTAGTTTCCAAGGTTGGTGGCACATTGAAGATGTAAGCGGTGGTTAAAATTTCTTACAATACCAATGTCTATAGGCGTTGGTGACCACTTACCATCAGGTGGCCCATATACTCGTTCGCCTACCTATACAATAAAAAAATTCCCTTGGCGAAACTGCTATCGAAAACTTATAAACAATATAACTTCACTCTACGAATTTAAATTGTGAAGCAGTAAGTATATATAGTTTTATTTATGTACTCGGTGGTGGTACCCGCCCAACTGGCTTTATACGAGGGCTCGGTGAGACGAGCGTCCTAAGGGTCTCCCGATAGAATGTACCTCGGCTTAATACATTGTCGGTTCGACGGACGCTATAAGTACTCATCATATTATGTATATTTAATTAATTGTTAAAGCAAAAAGTTACATTATATCTACGAATAGATTACACATTCATATATGTACCGGTCATCAATTTGTCTAATAAAATATATGCATACTATCGTAAAATTATATCTTATCTATTATCTTATTGAATGTTAATTAATTACATTAATTAAATTCGTATAAAATTGCAATAAACCTTCGATTTACGATACGTTTGAAAATAGATTTAGATATATCTGTGCAACCTTTGAGAACTAAACCGCAGTTTACCTTTTTCAGAATCTAAAAAAGTGACAAAATACACTACGGATGTTTTTGATCTTTTTTAAGTGCCCATAGCGCAATGATTTATGCTATGGCAATGTAAAAATTGCAGGTTAGATCCTTACCATTTTGTCTATTGTCATTTGTCCTAACACAAGCCGCTTCATTTGTACGAAGCCGCAACCATGCAGTTTAACGTAATGTGTTCATTGGATAAAGTACCTTGGAGCATGTCTATGCTATCTTATAAATTATTTATTTATTTTAACGAATCGACACTGAAAATGAGCACATTTAAACATTTGGTCTCTTCAACTCTTCATTACACGCGACCTCCTTCAAGTCCCCAATTAGGATCACATTAGATAAGGACAGGGCTGCCAGATTTGATAATTAAATACGAAAATTTTAATAGCATTCCTCTAAATCGTAGTATATTTACTATTGCCACAAAAAATATACATATTTACCCAGCTTTAATAATTTCAATTTTCTATGAACTTGAATTAAAACTAAAATTTTTAAAAAATACACTAACGGCAAGAAGATATTCCAATGAACAATACTGACGCCGTAATAAGTTATTTTATTGAGATTTACCCCTTACCAAAAAAAAATTAAATAAAGAACGCGGATTTCAGTAGATACCCTTTTATATAAGTTTATTATTAAAAACTAAAATGAACACATGGATTTTATTTTGTAATCCGCATGTTAAATATAACATCTTGCATAATTTATACATTTAATAAAACTATAAATATGTATACCTATCCTTATATGAAATTATTGAAAATACAAATCGTATACGTCATTTCTGATGTAAAGGACAACGCGTTTAAACAACACGAAATAAAATTTATCCGAATTTCATTTCAATAAAATTAAATATAATATCATGAAATTATTATATATATATGTATATGTGTGAAGGTAAATATACTTTAAACTAATTTTATTGTTAAGTTATTGGTGGTAGGGCTTGGCGCAAGTCCGTCTGGGTAGGTACCACCCACGCAACAGATATTCTACCAAATAGAATTACTTACTGTTGTGTTTTAGTTTGAAAGGTGAGTGGAACAGTGTAAAGGTACAAGAGATATTACATTTTAGTTCCCTAGGTTGGTTGTGCATTGACGTAATAAGGAATAATTAATATTTCTTACAACGTCAATGTCTATGAGCGATGGTGGTGGACCATTAAATATCAGGTTACATATTTAAGTTAAGGTTTTGTCACATATGTTGCCTGGATCAGATCGCTAAAGCTTGTGCACGCTTTAACCTGTGATATATTGTCATATAATAATGTTTTTTTGACGGGCTAATAGCTCAATAATAGCAAGTGGTCACCACCGCCTGTAGACACTGCCACTATAAGAAATATTAGCTATCCTTTTCATTGTCAATGTGCCACCAACTTTGAAACGATGTTATAGCCCTTGTGCCATACACTGGCTTACTTAACCTTCAAATGTGACACGACAATTCTTAATATAGTCAATTCAATCTTAAAAGTATGTTATTAGATATTTTTTTCTTATTTTTTTTATATTACTGGTATTTTAATTATTATTTAAGAAAATGATTACCGTGTCAACCCTAAGTGGGACGCACATACTGACAAGACATTGATTATTTTAATAGCACTACTAACATATGGACAGGATGTCTAAGTCCAACCACAAATCAGTGGGAAAAACATTAAAAACTTTTAAGACTTGTAAACTCATTACGCATTACCTAATTGTATTTCATAAATTATTTATAGTATTTGGTCGGCTACGCTATAAAAACAAGCACTTTTTATTTATCAGACCTAGATACGGTAGTCAGGCCTTGGACATAGACGATAGGAAATAAAAAAAAATATATAAACGTAGCAAATATGAAATAATTAACGTTATTTCGTTCAATTAAAAAGTAAACTGAACTAAATGCGATTATTTTTTAACTTATATCAATCAATAGATTATTACAAAATTGTCTTAGTGTAGAGCTTACAAAACTTTTTTTTTTATATGCGTTATGATAAATAGTGAGCAGTGGAACAGTCTTAATATGCCTTAAAATAAATGCGTTTATTGCATTATTATTGATTTTGTTGTTATGAAATATGAAAAATTGTTTTTTTTTTTTTTTAATAATATTATAAATATTAATATTCATATTCCTATTTCAATGAGCCAATGTCGATAAAACCATTAGTTATTAAACAAAATGTCGTTTGCGTCATTAAAACATAAGATTAATTGTTTCCGGAATCTTGGTTGGCAAGTTAACTTCAGAAAAGTAGCAAATTATTTTTTATTTTTAAGAAGAATGAGTAGTACATAATATGTATATAAGTGTTTCTAAACTGAAGATTGTGGGTTTATATCTGGGAAACTCAACTGAGTTTCTGTTGGGTGAAAATTGTCTCGCGTATTTTCCTGAGTAATATATATTGAAAGGAGACTAGCCAACCGCGCAGGAGATAATACAGTGCCGATGTGTGTGCCGGCACAATTGCACTCCTTCACTAAATTAATTCCCTCACTTTCATAGTTCGATCAAACGGCAATTAGTAACGAACGGAGAGAGATGATGAAAAGAACCGAGGAATTGCCTTCCAAAGCACGGGTATGTAACACGTATGGTATAGCTTGAACTCATGGTAACTAATCGTCCTCGTACCTTACGATGAGTTCAATCGAAAATATAAATCAAAACAAAACGTTTTTATAAAATCGTATACTTATATAATATCCAACTCGGTAGCCAAAAATGAAACAATGTAACAAAATTAAATTATTTTACTTTCCTCGTAAAAAAACATTTCACAATACAACGTCGCAGTCATTGCCATTGTTTGAAGTATTAAAAAATAAAACTGTCAGCTGTCATCTGGAAGCTGTCATTATGTCACTTATTACGGTTTTTAAGAGACGCGCCTGCAAGTCGACGTCGACACCCGACGGCCAAGCCCATAGCACTTAAGAAGTTAAATCATTGTTACGCAACATGCGCCAGCACTTGACGGCAATGTCTTTTCGATTTTATTTGGTATTAAATAAAGGAAAGCCATGCACGTTTCAACTTATTTATATAAAAATAAAAATGTATGTGTTATTTATGTTTTGCGATATAATATGACCACGATAAATAAAAGAAAAAGTAGAAATAATGACAGAATTTGTTGCATTTTCATAATATTATCTATGATTGAAATAGTGAATAAAATTTTATTTGCTTAACGTTATTTTAAATGTAGTAATTTGTTATGACTTAAGAATATACAAAATAAGTATCGTATAGTGTGTCCTATTTCACCGTATAAAAGTAATTTTATTAAGTTTTCTTCCAGTACATTGGGAGTCGCATTTAGACTTTCATACTTTTAACATTAACCATGTCTTGTATCGTCTTTTATTTTGTAACAAAGCGGCAAACTCACCGGCGATGAACATAATTTTAATTCTCGAATAACTAATGAATTAGTACTACTTAAGTAATCTTTTTAATTAACTTCTAAGTCATATCTTGTAAGGAAACTAATTGTGTGTTCGTTACATTTTCTTTGTAGTTAATCCGCTTTACACTAACAATATCCGAGATGACCCAGTTGATATATATACATGTATTTTAACAGGCGGGTTCAAAACTCACTACGTACACGTACTAAATTTTTATGTTTATAATCTCTTGGCGGTTAAGTTAAAAATCATGATACTTGCATGAGTGGTGATGTACTTTTAGATGTGTGTCCTCCAACTCACACAGGAGCAACGTGGTGATAATCTTCATAAACTTTCTGCTTAAAGTGACCTCTTTTCTTGCACAATTAAGTGCACAAGGTGGCACATTTAAAGAATATTGTTTACTTTTTCACACTTACATTAATAGTTTTATTTTATTATAAGAAGGTTTTACTAATATTGTTTTTTTTTTTAAATAAGTAGGTGAACGTCCATATCGGTCACCTGATGGTAAGTGGTCACCAACACCCATAGGCATTGTAAGAAATGTTAACCATCGCTTACATCGCCAGTGCGCCACCAACCTTGGGAACTAAGATGTTATGTCCCTTGTGCCTGTAATTACACTGGCTCGCTCACCCTTCAAACCGGAACACAACAATACCAAGTACTGCTGTTTTGCGGTGGAATATCTAATCTTCATAAGTTTCCCTCCAATTGACTGTAAAGCTAAAGTATAAGAGTGCATACAACGACAATACAAGGGGTCAGAATCGAAGTTAGGACTCACAAGCTAAGCTAAGCTAAGCTGCCCACTGACCGACGAGCTTCTGAACTTACAAAGCTCATAATTAAGGAAGTACTCGAAATAAAAATCAAATACCTCTTTCGGAGTCCTTTACTTTTATGATCATTAATATTCGAACAACATTTTCATTACAAAACACTATACAAAAACTAGTTCCCACAGCTACAGCAGTAGAGTAATTAAGAACCGGAGCGATCAAACTTAACCACTTATTCAAACGTCGCTGACCAAATTAACCTCGTTAGTAACGTGCAACACAACATGTAATATTACACGATGGAAATAAAAAACAATTGCACGTTAGTAAGTTATTGCAAACATACAGCTTATAATTTCAAAAACAAACAATAAAATCGAATGCTTCGATTTTGAAAATCACAAGGACTTGAATAAATGCACCGGCTTACAAAAGGGTTTCATTCTACAAAGTTTGTAAATAACCAAACTAGAGATATATAACTTGAATTGTATATATTATACTATGTATTTTATTTGCTATAAAGAATAATTACTAAATTCCTTGCCGTCTTTTGTCGGTAGAGTCTACATTCCGAAACGGTATTATATTTACATTCAAAAGTGAATAAAGAATATTTTCATTTAACTTTAAGTCCATGAACATTGATTTTAACAAAAAATAGATTATGTATATTAATAAAATACCAATTGGCACCAATAATATAAAGGCGAAAGTAAGTTTGTTTGCTCGTGCTGAAAGTCCCCACTCTACATTACGAAACGAAGGATCACTCTAAATCCCAAATGTAAGCTATACTTTGATAATTAGTCAATCAGGACATTGCCTTTTATATATGTACATATCTACGAGTATTATAAACATATAACAAAAATATATACATATATATATATATTAATTGTATACTATTTTCTACATATAACATAATGTCAATTTATTTATCTCTTGTTGTAATTTAATGTGATCAATGTGGATTTGTTACAATGGCAATACATTAATTATAACAAGACAAGTTAGTACTTTGATATATATACGAGACGTATGTATTTTACTTCCTCTACGATAGCAAAAGCTTAACAAGCTGGAGATATCAATGGTCTGGCTTCAAATCCAGGATCGGCTTATTTTTTAGGAAATAGGTAAGCGAGAGAACTGTACGGAAGATTAACCAAACCACCTTGGGAACTAAGATGTGTGTCCATTGTGCCGGTTGTTACAACCGTATCACAACAATACGATAGTATTTTTGTTTGGTTTAGAATACACGATGAGTGGATTGTACCTAGAGCCCCAAACGGGCTTGCATAGCCCTACTACCAACTAAATGCTTATTGTTTTTTTTTGCCAAGCTATTTTTAGAAATATTCATAGCCCTTATTCCTAGTTACACTCGAAAAAAAATTAACTTCAAAAATAAACATATAAAGCTAAAAGGTAAAGCTAGATAATAAATTAACGCTGTTATGTAATTAGTTCAGCTGTTACGAGTATATGGTAATAGTTTAGTAATAACCAATATACGATCGATCAATATTGACCAGGCAATTAAATCGTCCAAGCAGCTGGTGCAGCCTTATCAATCACACTATCCTGATATATCGTTTAGGTAAATTGCTATAAACCTATAATTGAGTATAGGCTAAATTAATATAATCGTACTGCTTTAGGCAGACATGGTTCAAATTAAATATTGTAGAAGGTTTAGCTGACTTTTCCTCATTAATAAGTAAAATTTATACCCGTTATGAGATTATTTAAAATAATACGATAGTAATTTTGATAACCGTTGATCGTGCTCACATACATAAGTCGCATATATTTGAAATCGCAATTTTGTTTGAAATAACTTTTATACAATACACTAGCAAAGTTATTTCGAATTAAGATTTCCTAGGATGATTATTTTTGCTTGTTTTTGATTATTTTTTTATTATCGGGCATGAATATGTTATACGTCGACGTGCGACGTACAACGACTTAATGTATTCTTTTGAAATAAATATTAATTTCATAATAATTTAGAAATTACGATCTTAGTGTTTGATTTGAAATTAAGTCATAAAAGTCTAGACAGATTTTATTTAAAGTTAACCTTTTGATATGCAAATGACATCTTGTGAATTAGAGAAAAAAAATACAGAAACAATTTAAAGAAGGCGTCATTTATGCCTTCACAATATATTATTGTATAGCGTTTGCCGGCCAAGCCGGCTGCGAAAGTGAAATACTTCAATACTTAATTAAAACGTCAAATATTTTAACTGATTAATAAGGTCAAATAAATAAGAGGCGAGAAGGTCCAGTTTATAGAACACGTGGATGTTAATCTAAGTTGTGTTTAAATTGTGTTAATTCATATCGTGCTCAGCGCTAATATAATATTAGTAAATGCTATTAATGTATATTTAAATTATAAATGTATTTTGAATTAAGCTTTATATAAAAATTAACATTGATGGTTTAAAAATATACATACATATATATACAAATCTAAGTTTACAAAGGTCAGTTGCCTAAAAATCGTGATCGCGTGGAGGTATCCTGTCACAAGTGGAGGCAAAATGACGGGGCGGTAGAAGTTACAGAAAATATAATTGTAATTAAACACGCAACATATTATTCGTTCTTTAATAATTTTTTAAATACACAAATGTGAGGTCTTCTTATTGACAACATACATATATATAAAAGTAAATCTGTAAATGTACATCTCTATGTTTGTATATTCCACCAATGTGATGGTGAGTATTTTTTGTGGATACGTGCAGGTTTCCTCACATTGTTTTACTTCACTACGGACCACGAAATAAAAAAGTAAATACATAATAAATAAATGAAAATACACCCGTTACAACCAGCCATATCCACCTTTTTATTAACAAACATGTAAAATGAACTACAACAATTACGCCTAGCATAGGATACATAAGCATTTCCAAAATTCCTTCAAAAGCAAAACAAATACCAAAGTTTCTTTGTTAATAATTACACAAACAACTGTTACAAAATCATTCAAAATCAACCAATTCGCATTTACTCTCAAAAATCTAATAATATCTAATATTAATAATTATACATATACAAACTTGTTAGATATATAATGTTTACTATACGTTAATATGATTATGAAATTTTAATGTTTTCGCTACACACGGCACAGGGCTGCCCGTACAACTTGTCTAGCCGGAGCAAAAGCATATGTACATAAAAAGCACTTTGGAATTATCATTGGATGAGGAAGATTCGTATGTCACACGGCAAATTTGACGGGCCGTCAACCTATACTATTATTATGAATGCAAAGGTAACTCTGTATGTGTGTCCGTAAAGTTCCTTCGGACTTCCGTCACATTAAATTATTTGACTACAAATTAGATTTATGTTTTAATATGTCCATTATGTTATTCTTGACTTCTATGACTATTCTTGTTATTTGACTTAGAATGCTCGTCGTTAGGTTGGAAGACAACAAAACGGCTTCATCAGAATGTCTAATAGCTTAAATGGGTAAATTTAGTTCACGATGAGATAACATAGACTAGTTAAAAATCAAACAACTCCCAATTTTTATTGCGTCTATAATAATTACGTATTTTAAATTTTAATACCAATAATTACATGAACACTTTAAATTATATTATATCCACAGAATATTACTAAAAAAAACATAAATTTAGCAATCATTAATTAATAAGATACGAGTACAATATTAAACAGTAACTCAGATATATGTATAATATAGTGTCATGGCATTTAAAGACAAACGATCATCCTATCAAAAATTTGCCCACGAAAAATTCAAATTAAAAGTATTCACAAGTAATAGGTATATTTTCTAATGTTGTCAGCCCTACTCACCCAACAACGCTATAATAAAATTATAATATTAAAATGTTGCCAACATACAAGACTATTATGAATGTAATATAATATTAAGATGATGATCAAAGTGTTGCATTTCGAGCGGATTTAACAGCTTCAATGATAGCTGCACTGTGTGCACTTTATGTTACATTGTTTTAAATAACGCTATATTTTGTCTTCAATATCAATAAAATTTAAGTATAATTGTTATTTTTAATTAACAAACAATTACCGTTTTATATCATTTCGTTATTTGAGATTTCTATTATTACTTACCGCATTAACCTGAAGTAAAATTAAAATACATAATAATATTGTGTTACTTTCAATTAAATTTGAAATTATTTTGAGGTTTTTATTTAGCGAAAGATCAAAACTGAAGATGAAATGATGCTGGAATTATTGCCAATAAAGAAAAAAAGGATTATAAATTAAATAATTCTAAAACACTGTTGTCAGATTGTTTTTTTTTTAAATTAATAAATGCAGTACACTGTATAATTGACCGACTTGGTATCAAGGTGTTATTGGTAAGTTATGATAAATAATAAAATATGTGGTCCATACGTTTCCGCATCAACCTACTGTGTGTGTATGCCTTTGAAAGGCTTCGAGAGTAATTATAATCTGCATTCCGTAATAATTATATTTTCAATAAAATCTCATACAATTTTGATAACTGCAATGAGTTTGTAAATTACCTCTTATATTGGAGAGCAGGCGTTTTCCCAGCTGTGGGATATTTCAGACCGTTACCTAATACTTACGATGTTCTAGATTTATTATATACTTGCTATTGGTCCCGGCTTCCCACTCGTATAATAAGAGTATATAAAACGCTTATATTAAAGAAGGATCAAAGTAATATTCAATTTTTAAGATATTTAATTAAATAATGTGTCATATTATATAAATATCGTAGTATAACAAAAAATGTATATTTAATATTTATAGTATGACATTAACTGGACTTAATTAATGTCATAAATAAAATAACGCAATATTTGATCAAGCCTAATATTTCAAGAGCTAGCTATTAATAAAATATATTTGTAATAAATATTTAACAATAAACATGAACAATAATTTCTTGGTTTGCCAATAAGTTGCCAATTATTTAATTTGAGATGTGCTCCATGTTCCATTACTACACTCGCTCACTCAATCTTCAGCCTTGTACTGATAAACGGCCGTTGAATAAGTATGAAATACAATTACTATAAAGTTTAAATTACCAATAAAATGTTTTCGTATGATGCGCCTATTCCAAACATAAACGTCTTACATTAATAATTTAAAGCCATTATTTTCATGTCACGACACTTATGTATTACTTAATTAAGAAATGCAAGCAGGTATATTTAACATATACAAAGTTTAATGAGTCATATATCACTAGTTAATATCGATCTAAAGCTTGTAATGAGAAAGATATTTTAAGCTCCTTTACTTTTAGGCTTGCTTTTTTTTACAGTACTCTTCGGCCCACGGTGAAGAGCGCTTGTTTAGAAAGTGTCTATAATGCACTCTTGATTTGAATGCATCCATTGTAGATAGTGCAGAAAAAGGAAATCTGGAAAGTATCCCAGACATTAGCTTCGTATGTGTCGTGCGTTAATGGACTATAATATGGGTGCAATCTTTTGCGATGTCTCGCGATTCTGTACAAAAAATTAACGAGGGAAGTTTAATAGTTCCTGAGCACACTCTACGAAATATATCACGTTGAATACCGACATTTTATTGCTAGGTACATCTTACTATGAGTATGAAGTATTTTTCATTTTTAATTACAATTATAAAGTATAATATTTCAGTCGGACTAGTAGTTTTATGTGAAACCGATAAACGAACAAACTATTATTACGTATTTATAATACTCGTATATCATCGATAATACGATTCTTAATTTTTTTAATGTGTATATTATTTATGTTATAACTTGAGTCTACAATGATCATTAACTTTTATAACATCCTTCAACACGCTAAGAGGGATTAAGATAATTTTATCAACCTTAGAAGTTCACCGATTTCGATAAGAATAAAACGCAATTTTGTGCAAACCTCTACAAGTACAATGCAGTTTAAATTATCGCAATTATTTGTGACATAATTGAAAACCTTAATCTTACTTAAATATTGATGACTAAGAACGTCGGAAAAGCCATATCGGCTTTCCCGACGTCCTGAAATTTTGAATCACTTGAAGCTGTTTTCGTGTAGCTGCTTTCGACCAATCAGTGAACATACATAAAAAAATATACGAACGATATTTAATTTATACATCGAATGGGTAACCTCTTCCTCTTTTTAATAAGCTAAATCTGTAAACCATAAAATCGATGCAAATACACATAAATATTTAACATGACAGTACATATTGGAATTGTAATAACCGCGCAACTAAATGGCAAAATATAATTCACAAAATATTATTAAATGTAAAGGAATTCGTACGTTGGAAATTGGAATATTTAAACATCCCACAGTATCTTAATTAATCTTTATGAACCGATGGTAATTTTTTTATAATCATTAAGCAAGTGTTTGCGAAATAATATACCTCAAGCGATAGAACAGTTTCAATCAATGATTTTAGCGTATATCAAGAATGTAACCTACATTTGCATGTATATCATAAATACCACTTGTATATAGGCGCGGCATGCAAACGGTACCATATAGTATATAGGACGTATAAATTATCAATTTATGTTATATATTATTATGCATTTAGGGGCCGCGTCGATGTAATTGGATCAACGTTCGGCTCTCCAAGGCGTACGACTCGTGTGACTTTTGATATTTAAAAGGTAAGGTCTTTTTAATATTTAAAGAATTTGAAATCTCCACTAGTTATTTAATAGTTTACGGGATTAATTCATACATATATACATAATTCATACATATATACATAATTATTTTTAGATGTTTATGGGATTGCGCAAACAAAGAATACCAATAGTAGAGTATTTAGTTTTTTATAAATGTAACATATGAAAAGCCTCGACGTATATAGGGCATCATAATGTGCTTATATGTACAGTTTTATAAGATTATTATTAATAATAATAATAGGTCCTTCAGTACGACTTCGCGTAGACTAAATAACATCATCACTGTCTGGCGCGAGTTAACGCTTCTATAAGATGCATATTTTGTACGATTTTAAGGATTATATTAATTGGTGGTAGGGCTTTATAGAAGCCCATCTAGGTAGCCTGTCTAGGTAGATATTGTGATGAGTGGGTACTCATCACAAAGTCTACCAACAGCAATACTTAGTATAATTGATGTGTTCTAGTTTGAAGGATGGGTAAGCCAGTGTAATTACAGAAGCAAGGGCATAACATCGTACACCGAAAGTAACTCATTCGATGGTTTAAAGAAAATTGTAAATAACGACAATTTTAGTTTGATTTAGTTAATTTAGTTTTAGTTGATTCGAGTGCCAGTAATCGCTAATCTGTCAAAGTGTCACTCATAATTTATGAATCGATTGATACTATTTATACTAAATTATGGATAGTTTTTAATATTATTGTAATTTGATTCGTTTATGTTATCTTAATATATAATATAGGCTTATATAATATAATTTACGATAATTTCAATCGAATTCCGTTGCTTAAATATAAGCTGTAAATATGAATCTGCAGAATAACGGTTCTAATTGAATAATGTCAAATAAATATTATGCCGAGGAAGATGTTGCCAGGAGATTAATAAAAACACATCCAAATATATGCTCTTTGAGTTGCTCGTAAAGTTTATTTTTTGAAAAAGTATTTTTGCGTTATATATGCCATTTATATAGAAATATATAGATAGATACAAATAATTTAAAATCACGCTACGATCCGCGTAAAGCAACGTTTAAAGAGGATGATACCGTGCGGTGCAGCTAGTAACAGATACGAAGTCATTGTAACCATAACGTTACTCAACTATGCAGAACCATGCATACGGTAGTGCAGAAGTACGTATATGCTCAAACATATATTTAAATTCATCACGTTATTCACATATTATTTAGTATTCTATAATATTATGTTACAAAAATACCTATTTCATAATATGTTATAATTTACACAATTATGAGTTACATAAATTTGCACCACGGACGCCATTAAAGTTGACCTCTAGTTGGGTATTGCGTGTTATCAATCGAAATCGTTTTAATCAGACGAGTTTTAAGGTGACCATGACGCAGTGCTACGGTGATAGATCTGAGCGCGGCAGAATTGTCTTACAATAAAACTATAATAAAGGACAGACAACATGTGGGATTGGTTGTTTTACCATTCATATAGTATGAAATATTTGTCTAAGCTTAAGAATTATTATGCGACTAATACATAAATGTTTATTATTTGAACAAAGAACGAAAACTCAAACGATATCTAAAGAGAATAGAGCAAAATAAAATTGGCTAACGCCCATAGACATTCGCACGATAAGAAATATTAACTACTGTGTCCGTCGATGTCACCGAGATTGCGTCAACTACGAAGGCTAAGATATCCTTGCACCTGAGAACACACTGGATCACCTTTCAAACCGTATAACAGCAAAAATTTTAACGTTTCGTGGTAGAATAACGTCGATTATACCCTAGTGTGGCACACATATAAATGGGCATGCGTTAAACCACAATACATGTCATAATTTTATGTTATTGTAAAATAATTATGTATTTATGAATTTTACCTGATGTACTAAACATCATAATCGTCATAGTCAATATTAAACAGTTAGTTTATAAGTACGATTAACTAAATTTGTTTCGAAAATGAACGCCTACACAGTAACTACACGTATTTGAAACATGTACATCCACATATGTACAAAAAATAGGCCTACGTGGAAAAGGGCCACCTGGTGGGAAGTCACTACCGCCAATAGGCATTGTCGCCGTAAAAGTAATCGTTCCTCAAACCGCCAATGCGCCACCAATCTTGGGAACTAAGATGTTAAGTCCCTTGAATCTAAAATTCCATTGGTTCACTCACTCTTCAAAACTTTCAGTACTCAAATACGAGTCATATTTTGACTTAAGAAGTTTCACAATATATTAACGATACAAACATTGCGCAAAATAAAAAGGGCTTTTTTAAAACAAAACGGTGAGATCATTCAATAGACAGCATATCTTAACTGAATGCGGGTTCAAATCCGATGATGCATCACAAAATTCGGTGTTAAAATAAAAACTCGCGAGGATCCTACATGTCAAGCCTGTAAACTGTAGTATTACTTATACAATAGTGGTTTTATCAATTCGGTTGAAGTAACGTGTTATAAGAGCGCCAAAGTCATTACAAATAAAGCTTAATGCAATTTATTGCTCGTTACGTAACACTCGATCCGTTACTTGTAAAACCACTTATATTTATTATGAGTACTATGCTTTCGTTTTATCCCACAATGCAACCATTTAGTATTACATTGGATTTTTATGTCATTTAACCTTTATTTTTATTGTTATTCAAATAAATCAATGTCAAAGGAGCAGCTTGTAAATGTCCCACTGTTTCCAATGCAATGTCCAAATTCTTCCACTAAAAGTAGTAAGGATAAAGTTTGAATCAAAACACACCACGCTGCAGTACGGCTTAGACGATAATCCTGTGACGTATTTTAATTCGGTGCAAACAGATTTCCTCGCGATGTCTTTCTTCACGAATACGTAAAAACGCATCAAAATCATTGAGGGTTGACCCTTGAACCTCTGATTGGATAAGATTTACGTGCGGTCCTCTCTTAAAAATTAACACCAATAATAATACGTGGAAATAAACAACCAATGACAAACTAATTAAATAAAATATATAAAACGTGACACATTTGTTTTATACCAGCTTATAAAATGAGTCAGAACGACATATAAAGTCATTAGGTCTACCTCTTGCTCCATATCACCTCATATGGATGAGAGGTGTGTATTTTCAAATGAATTTAAGTGTGGAATCAATTTATTATTGAGATTTCGAAGTATATTAAATTAAATTGTGCACTTTCATAAGTAAATTATAAATAATGTCATGAAAGTGAACCTGTTTACTTTGGGCCTCATATATCAGTCAGGGTTGCCATATTATAATTAAAATTCAAAGATATATAAGTAAAATTGACTCGATAAAAACAAAAATAAATTATATTTTATTAAAAATAATAATCAAATTCAATTTGTATTTAGGCATATCTATTAAAATTTTTCATAGCAATAAATCAAAAAAGATGAGTTAAAATTATTTAACGATGTCAATATTAAAAAATACTTTACGTTCTTCAGATAAAAAGAAACAGGAGTGGAATTGCCACAGATAAATAACCGCGCTGTCTATCATAGACAACCCTAGATGTTTCTAACGCACGTTGACAGTTACATTTTGAAATTCGCACGTGTGCGGAACCACGTATGTCGTATATAGAACGCCATATATCAGATAAGATATATATTATATCGTTGCAATTTTACAGGTGTGTGTATAAGTTTACGGCAAAATATTAAATTCATTTAAATATTCGTGATTGTTGGTATTAGGAAACCGATACACGTGTGCTTTAGATTAGTAATCTGGGCGTAGGGGATATTTCAAAGTGACCATATAATTTACGACGTTTTGCAAATGTGTTTTTATTGTAATAGGTTGGCAGACTGACAAATGGGACATCTGATGATGTGGATAAGACATATAGGGATTAGTTTGAAAGCTAAGGAAACCAGTCTAATAACAGACATAAATGATATAACTTCTTAATTCTTAATTAATTAAATTGGTTGCGCAGTGATGATATAAGGAATGACTTATAAATATAACCGTAACTCCGCCATAGGTAATGACGCTGTTCCACAGCGTGGTGGATAAAAAAATTAAGGTAGCACATAACAATTTAAACAACAATTTTTTGTAGTTTATATATGAGCTTCCTATTTTTAAATCGCAGTTCAGAGGAAGATTAACTAATTTAAGATTTAATCTTAATGGTAACTTACTATGGTGATTATTATTACTATTCACCGACTAATGATCATTTAGATTGACATATTCTGAAACTGGTTAATCTCATTTAGATCAGCGTTGCGAAACTGAATAGCAATTAAAAGTACATATTATTATATAATAAAGTACAAACAGATGAAACTTAAATAGCGTTTCTATGCTTACATAAAAGCTTTTTGGTTGTTGTTTAGTATTAAGTTTACGACAATTTTATTAATATAATTCGTATAAGGCGGAATTTGCAAATATCACAATGTTGCAAATGCATGATGACTAAGTTGTATACTCGGTATGCATTCAAGTAATCGAAGCATAACCTACTTAATTATAAATTACTATTTTTAAATTATTTTCTGAGGATGTATTTACTTATGGATTACTTAATATTATTACTCTTTCCATCTCTATTTGCAACATTGTGAGTCTTTAATTTTCGAACGCAAGATAAAAGTAAAAATCTTTAAATATATCGTCTCTTTTTCTCTCTACGTCATATCTTTCTTCTCTCTCATGTAAAGAAATGTGACGTGATAGTGACGTAATTTCGAAATTTCACTCTCAATTCTCGTTACGTTAAGGATTATCGATTCATCAATTCATATTATATGTAGATCCAGTTTACGATACGACAAGACAACATGACAATAATAACGTACTGAACCGCATTCCGAGTCCGAGAGAGAGCTGTCAGCTGTCGCATATGTCAAACACATAACGACCTTGACACACACAGTCCAAGGCCTAAAAATAATGCACGAATGAATCATTGATATTAATGGCCTCACGCGGCTTTTGTTTTTAAGTCACTATGTCAGTTTTCCGCTTAAAAGCGTGAAGTTCGTTGTTTAGTTATTAATTATTTAGAGTATTGTCTTTAAGTATAACTAATGAAATGCGACATTTAATTGATATATTTTCTAATATATGTATACTTATTTACTAGTATACTAGTATAACTATGTTACCATAATAAATTGTTCAAGTTCGAGTCCAAAGATAAAAGTAAAGTAACCTGTGAATGTCCCAATTGCTGGACTAAGGTTTGCTCTCCCTTTGAGGAGAAGTTTTGGAACTTATTCCAACCGTGCTACTCCAATGCGAGTTGGTGTGTACGTACACATGAATTTCAGTGAAATTAGACACATACAGGTTTCCTCACGATGTTTTCCTTCACTGTCGGGCACGAGATGAATTATAAATACAAATAAACCTCTTTACATGAAAATTCAATATCGCTAGGCTTTGCTTGAACCCGCAATCTTTGGTTAAGATTCACGCGTTATAACCACTGAGCCATCTCGACTTTATCAAGTACGAATCTGATCGTGAAAGTGCATTACATGAAAAAGAAGAAAGATATGAAATAGATAGAGAAAAGCTTTTCACTTCTATCATGTTTACGAAAACTTAAGCCTCACAATTTTGCAAATAAAGGATACAAGTAATAATATTAAGTAATTTTTATTTACAGAGTCGCTCTTTTGATAAACCGTTTTATTACAATAGCTTACTAGGCTCACTGTTACCGTGTTACTTTAACTTCGAAGCAATGAATATTCTTAAATTAAAAAAAAAAAAATCTCTATATTATACTAAAACTAAATAGTCTACATTTAATCGTATATAATTATTTTGTAACTTAATACTATGCATAATAATATGCCAATGTCACGGATTAAAAAAAAAATAGATAAATGACGACCTTGTATGTATATGTGTTATGTATATTTGGCGACATTAGTTTTTTTTTATAAATGCATACGGATGTGGTACAAATTATTACCTGTTTTACCGAATTCGTTAAATTCAGGAAATAATTGACATAATATTTGTATCAATCAAATAAACAGATTAATGTGTAATGTGTAATCTTGTACGTGTAACGTATAGTCTTGACTTGGAGGTAGGGCTTTGTGCAAGCTCGTCTGGGTATGGTACCACCCACTCATCAGATATTCTACCGTCAAACAGCAGTACTTGATACTGTTGAGTTCCGATTTGAAGGATTTGGTAGATTGTCCGCCTATTTGTACAACGCCCAAAAACTTCCATAGTTTTAAACAACAAATATTTGTCAAAACAATATAGTATTTTATTATTATAAATTACTTTTTAAACTTAAAAAATAACTGTTTAAAATATTATTATTTTTTAATTTGAAATCCATTCCATTTTATAACAAGACCATGACCGGTTCTGGCGCTTTTCGTTATTAATCGCATTCTTCAAATCATTGACTTCTTATAAAGGCATTACAATTACAATCGATATAAAGATTATATCTTTTAAAACAAGCATACCATAAAGATATAGAGATAAGTTACAAAGCTGTTACCATAGAGTCTTAGCGAAAGTTGTAATAAAAATATAATTTATAGACCTTTTTTGTAGGCCTTTGTGACAATGAAAAATAATTACTTTCAATTGAGAAACTATTGCGTACAACTTGAAAAAACGGCTTTTTAAAATGACGTAAAATTGTATAAACGTGAAATTTGAATTAAACGACTATAACACTTGAATTCAGATTCAGATTATTCACGTCGCAAAAATCTTGAGGCGGCACTCCACTTGGCTTAGCGATACCAAAAATTCGCGAATATTATAAACACACTATCCTAATATGGATTTAACCATACAGTTAAAATATATCAAAGTATTTGCTTATTGTGTTGTGAGTACACGAAACAGGGATACGCTACGGGGAACGAAAACACGAATATTTGCTGTTTCTGTATTCCTCCTCCTAATAGTTCCTGAACCATAATATGGTTATATAAAAAAAATATATAAACACTTAAACCTATATGAGAACTTATTTGGAACAGATTTTTATAATTTTATATTAGACTATGGACAACTAATGACTAATTAGACGGGAATATAAGACGTGACGTCTATCAAACTGCCGCCGCCTGCTTTTGAGAGTTTTCATAATCACTACGACTTGACAATATTTGTCAATATTTACTTAGAAATTTAAATTAAGTGCGACTTTTATTTGATTCTGAATGAGTGATGTATAATGATGCAATCAATATATTCTAATTTATATTTTTCGTAATATTGCAGTATTTTAAATTAATAATTCATTTAAAAAACAAAATTTGACAGACAAGACGTCTACCAAAAGTGCAAGAGCGCAATTATTATATCCTACTGCTTGAATGAAATACATTACTCTGAATGGCTGCGTTTCGGTTTGAAGCCAGTTTAATTTCAGACAGATCATTTTGTTTTAATCATAATTTTGTTATTGAAATCGTCTATATTTTATAAATAAATAAAATGACTGATTGAGAACTGTAAATCTAACAATGATTTATTTTTATTTCACGCAATTTATTTATAAGTATTTAATGTAAAAATTAATGCCAACATTTAGACCGCCAAAATCACATTAATAGCTTTACCTAATATGGGTAAAACTAGTAACCTACGCTCATAATTAGACAAGTGACATAATTATACAAAAACAGCAATATACGTCAAAACTGAGGCACTAGACATCCGCCCGACAGAAATAATTTAAACATTATATACATATAATGATGTAGTTGAGACATTAATTAATTCACATATATATAACATAAGCCGAATACGTTCCCAGCCTTACGAGAAAAACAATAACAAAAAATTAACAAAAAAAATAAACCAACTTAATGTCGATAATACGACAAATATTACTCATATATCTCCCGTCTTTTGTTGCCATGGTTCATCTATATAACGTTACTTTTAATGCATCTTTAAAATCATTAATGATTAGAATTACAATAACACATACAAAGATACATATGTGCAGTTAAATGTAGAAGTTAATGTTTACGTACATAAAACAAGACTTACTTAATATTAATGTAAATTTTGGACGACTTTGATATTAAAAATTATTTTATTTTTAATTTATTTTTTCCGAAACAAAAAGACAAAGGTCTAAATTTGAAGTATAGTGTGGTAAGTGCTGACTTGTCTCACATGTACAATACTTTTACGTAAGACTACACCTGTTTTCCGGCGCGCCTTGCGAGGTCGAGTACCTGGGAATGCAGTCAACGACTAATGACGTCACTGGTCTATACAAAGATACCTCTACAATCCACATGTTTGTGTGTGCCCTTATAACAATTAATATAAAGCCGATAATACGACGGAATTAAATATCCCGTCGTTGTAAATAATTTTAAATAAGTCAGTCGATATCATTTTTTGTCGGGTTTTCACACGATTTTAAATGCTAAAGTGCGTGATTACGAAAGTCAGAGAGACCTTATTTCGGATGTGAAATTTTTGCGACTCAATCATACTTAAATTAACTTAATTGACGAATTAAATTAAAAATATTGTCAATGAAACAATTTATACATTTATTAGTAATTTAACTCGTGCTGGTAAATGTCATCGCGATGAGAGAAATACAGCAATAACAATATTGTATACGATCATTTGTACTGGAAATTGGGCTTCTTATGTTATCTTATTTTAAGTTAATCTTCATCGAAGCTCGCAGATTCAAATCCGGGCCATACACACCTGACTTTTTAATTTAAGACTTAATTTGTGTTAATAATTCTACTCATGCTCGAAGATGAAGGAAAATATGGCGAGAGAACCTGGATGTGTCGGATAAAAACCTACACGTAGATCCACCGACCCGCGTAAGCAGCAAGCGTTCTCTTCAGCAAGGAGAGTAGCCATTAACCTAACAGTGGGAAATTTACAGACTGCTCCTTTATTTTATTATTTTACTCGCTGGTGACCTAATCTGTCTATGTTGGGTTATATTCCGCACCACATGTTTCCACAAATTCGTTTTTTAGCATTTGACGGCATACGCTTTAAATCTTCACCTTGAGAGAAGATAAGACTTGTCCAGCATCGAGACTAATTATTAAAAAACACTTGAAATATGTTTTCCGTTTCATTTCTCTTTTCGGCTACTGATTACGTAAGTAGGGTGCCTGTAACTTCATTAGCATTACAACAGAGCTTACAATGGGAGTAATTAACAACACTTCGCGCCAACTTTCACACTAACAGCAGCGTTTTTCAACATAAATTCTCTTTAAATGTATCTGATAGGTTTATTGAAAACTCATATTGTTGTAAGAGTTCATTTTTTATTTATAGTAGAAATGTTAAATTCTTATAATTAATAATACAAATTAAACTAATACAGTCCATACCATTTGAAGGTATCATCCACTCATCAGATATTCTACGGCGTAATTTGTATTGTTGTGTTCCGGTTTGAAGGGTGAGTAAGCCAGAGTAATTACAGGTACAAGGGGCATAACATCTTAGTTCCCAAGGTTGATGGTGCATTGGAGATGTAAGCGATGGTTAACATTTCTTACAATGTAAGTATATAGCTGCATACCTCGAGTCCAGAATACAAACCCTGTGTTGGGTTAGTAATAAAATATTTCGTTGCATACGTATTCGTTGCGTCGTATATCGAGCAATTCTTAGTAGCATTCTTATGCTTTAATTGCTTTCTGCAAAGAAAAAGATTTCTCTCTGACTCGTGCCTCGGAAAGTACGTTAAACAGTTGGTCTTGCGCTTAAGCTCTCTCCGATCGTTTCACAGAAATTGCCATCAGTTTGGGTTATAAGAGTAAGGCAAAAGAGAATGCACCGGTGCTTGATCACACATACCATAATATCCTCTGCGCTCTTAATTAAACTCGAAAAAACTGCCGTCGTGGACGTAATTAGGCAGGATGACATGAATACCATTTCTTTTAGTTTTAAAAAAATGAAAATTTGTCAATTGTCATTAAAGGTTAATTAAAAAGAGCCATAAATATGAAAGCAAAAATTGGTCGAATTTCAACGCACCAGTAATAAAGTAAATGCAAAACCAAGTTGTCAATAAGTTCAACACTGCCTAAATTACATACAAAATAATAACTATATTTTTAATATATTTTATGATTTTATTAAATCTATTAATATAAAAGACATTAATAACAAGATGTTTAAATTGGGTATTTCTCAGTCTTTGTGCATGTAAGTGAAACGTTTAGGACACCTGATTCTCTAAGCCCATACGTGGGCTCCGGTCATATAGCACCAGTAGGACTAGCAGTAAAATACAGTTCAGAGATAAAAACATCAGTTCTCTCCCTGCGCTTTTTACGATATACGGCAACACAAAAATCTTTTGAATTATTTTTATGTATCGGAACTAAATTACATAGCTAATATAAAAACACGAATTACAACGGAAAATAATTAAAATTAATACCATTTCTTGTGAAAGATTGTATTCAAATCAAACGAATTAATTAAACATAATACGATTTTAGCTGGTTTTACTAATTTTACAAAATTGAATAATTGGTTATTATGATAATAACCAATTAATATGTTTTAATTTGTCATAAATATAAACCATAAGTTGAGTTTTCACGTTAATTTTTCACACAAGCGGAACTACACGGCGACTTTAGTAAGTTATATGAATAATTACTTAAAATTCTGGTAAAAAGTTAGCGTTAGACTATTATAGTCATGACACTAAATCCAGATCAAATTAATACACATGTTATAGTTCGCGAAACGAAAGTGTTAGTTCAGCCTTATATAATTTGGCGCCAAATTATTATCTTTATTATCTCTTCACTTTTACCGCTTATCTCAGTAAATAGATAATAGAGATGTCAATGTAAAAGAACTTCGTTTTTTACCTTTTCCTTTAGATTCCAAGTTCAAGTACGTAAATTAAAAAAAAATACCGTCTTTCTTTTTAAAATAATATTAATTTGAAATTTCCTATATACGATATAAATCTTTTTTATCATTTTCTTATGTAAGTATTTACATATTCCAAGTTTTATGTATACCCTAAGAAATATATTTTGTATATCGTATCATCTTTTCACACATAAAGGCGATAGGCTAATCCAAGAACGCAAAATATTATTTGACGTTTACCTTAATGTTTAGTCATAAGCCTACCCAAATTATAAACATGAATGAAACAACCAAGAAACATTGAAACGAAATTGACTAATAAATGGAACACTTACCTTATCAGCTTCGGTCACACGCAGCAATATCTTCGTTCTTGGGTTATCTTTCCTATATTCCTTGAGCAGAGAGTCTAGTTTATCTCCTCTAGCGTCGCCCGCGTACACGAGATGCGTGCACTCGGTAAAATCGGATGCGCGCGCGCCTTCAACGTAACATACGAGGCGGGCGGCACCGGCGCCCGCGCCGTCGACCGAATACACCGCGGCCGAAGCCACGCAAAGAAACCAAAACCACATGATTAAAAAAATCAATCTGTCATCTCCGTTCGTGTTCGAAAAAGCGCGTTGGTCGGATGATCACCGCAGTACGAGTGGCGAAGCCGTCGAGACCGGCCGCAAACATAGGCGCCCCCGCCCTGACGGTGGTGGTCGCTACAAGGTCGCGCGCTCTCCGAGCCTCGCAACCAGAGCTTGGGGCACTGTCAATAATGCTTTTACGTGTCACTCTAGTTACGTTAATGATATGTTGTAACTACGTTCAATATTTTTGTACACGCATGCTGACAATATTCATTTTTAAGTTATTCCTAACAAACTCAAAAAATCAACTTAAGCTTAAATGTCAAACTTCAATTTCATTCCTCATGACATTCTCGACAACCTATTACATACAAATATAATTTCAGAACACAAACAATATTTTTGGCTTAAATGAAGCCTATTCTAATGTTACAGTCGACAGCAAAGAGTAAAATAATAAGCAACCTACTGTTCTAAATAATATTTCAAGCCATACACAATTGAATGTGGTGATAAGTGATGATGCTAAATATAATTGTAACGATTGATAAGTACTAACGATCAGAAATATCTTTAAATAAATATTAACGGTTAAATCACGCTTGGAAGGATAACGTGGCTCATATACCCGGATGAACATTGACATTCATCGGTTCAACGCACAGACAGACAAATATACAAATATAGATAATATAGTAAACATATTGAGATGTAATCTCACTTATTCTATTGTATTTTACGAGAAATCCATTTTAAGCGCAGTTACTGTTTACTTTCAAATATTTTTTTCCTTTGGTTTTTAATTATTACGTCGACTGTAAATAATTTCAAAAATATCGGGTGGCACGTCGATTGTAAATGTGTTTTGATGCAACAATGACAGGCAATGTTTAAGCACTTAACGTTGAGAGATACACTTGTATTCCGAAAACACGCAAATTCAATGTAAGATATATTGAATCTCCCGAGGGTAAGGGTTCATCACTCGTCATATATTCTACCGCCAAACAACAATGCTTAATATTGTTGTTGTTCGGTTTGAAGGGTAAGCGAGCAAGTGTATCTATAGACACAAGTGACCTAACATCTTGCTAGATGAATCGCTCTTTTCACACGGAAGGCTTAGACTTTTGCTTCGATTGAAATAAAGGATTACAATATGAAAATGACCAAAAAAGTACAGAGCCTTTTTTGAAACAAAGCGAGTGGCAATTACGTAAAACCCTTAATTAGGTACATGAAAAAAAATATGTCTAGAAAACTAGAAATAATTAATGTAGCGCAATATAATTTTAGTACTTAATTGTATAAGTCGCCATTGTACATAGCTGTTTATTTTTAAGAAATTGATATTCGGAGCACAAGTGCAATTAAAATTAAGAAAAGAAGCTACGAACACACATATCTGTAAAGAGAGTGATAGTAAAAAAATGTGCGAGCACTCAGCATCTCTTGATTAATATAATTATATATTTATATATATTTTAAATTATATAAGCTTGCGCTTGGCTGTTATCACACCTGATGGAAAGTGATGATACAGCCTAAGGTGGAGCGCGCTTGCCTAGAAGGTGCCTATTCACTCTAGACTTGAAGGTACAAATATTGTAGGTGGTGGGGAATACGGAGGTCGGAAGGGTATTCCAGACCTTAGCGGTGCGTATCAGAAACGAGGAAGCAAATCGTTTCGTACGTGTTTTAAGTACATCAACTACGTACGGGTGCAGATCTTTTAGATGCCTCGCAGTTCTGTGGTAAAAAGGTGATTTAATTTAATATGTAATTTAATATGCTTGTAATGTAATAAATGAAAAGCGTAAGCTACTGATTAGCTCATAGATAGCAATACGTATAAATAACTTTAATAGTCTCGCTGCACAATTTGGAACCCTGGATTTCTGGATCTAAGGCATTATATGTTTTTTTTTTTCATGCAGTGGAAACACCTACAAAGGACGTATCGACTAGGCTGCGGGTCGTGGCGATATAATGCATCCGCAGCCCCTGACATATATATACATTAACTAACTAGAATATCATGCAATCTGTAATTAGTAGATATATGTTAACTTCTTCCCTATATATACGACAAGCCTCAAGCTTCAAGTAGTATAATTTATATAAGTGTTGCCTAGAGTCAATATTATATTAATTTAATGTTACCGTTTTAATACACTGTGTTTATTGAGAATTGTACTCATATATATACATATGTCTCAGGTCATTGCTATACAGTTTATAAGAACTCAGATTTGAATTTTGTGTCGAATCATGAAAATTGATTGATTCTTTCTGTTATTTAGGGTGTTATCGTTTAAATAGAATTTAAATGATAACACCCTAAATAACAGAAAATCTTATGTATTCTTATAATGCATACATTTCCCTATACAATGAAATATGATATGAGAAACTTTTCATACACGTTACGTTACAATTAAATTAAATCTGAGGATACCAAATGTAATTTTAATGTTGATTACATAAATAGGGAGAGGTCACCATTGTCAAAAGACATTGGCACTGTATATAAACGACCTTACAACGTCAATGCGCCGCCTACAGCATAGTCTGAGATGTTCCGCCCCTTGAACCGCACTCTGTTGCCTAAACTGGAACACAGCATTTCTATGTTAACTATTCATGAAAAAAGGTTTCAGCCGGCGTACTATTACATTATTTTTTTCTTTTTTTTTACCACTTTCGCACCCTCCCACAGCCAAACCCACCGCTACTTGGGCAGCTGACGCTCAAAACAGCAGTACTTGGTATTGTTGTGTTTCGATTTTGAAGGGTGAGTGAGCCAGTGTAATTACAGGCACAAGGGACATAACATCTTAGTTCCCAAGGTTGGTGGCGCATTGGCGATGTAAGCGATAGTTAACATTTCTTACAATGCCAATGTCTATGGGCGTTGGTGACCACTTATCATCACCACCCCTATGCCAACCATATGCTCGTCCGCCTATCTATAAAATAAAAAACAAATAAAAAATGTTTAAACAAAATAAATAAGAAATCATATCGTACATATTTATTAAGTGAATAATTCACATTTTATAATAGACGCAAACTATATACTAACTACCTCATTCAAGCTGCCAAATATAAACTAAAGAGTTTTACACTCCAGCACCTCGGAAAGCACGATAAGCGGTTGATCCTGCGCCTAAAGAATATCAATTCGTTTTAGCTTACAGTCCCATCAGAATTTGGGAATAGAGAGTGTACTTGTGGTTGCAAACCTACTTTTAGCACTTTAAAATTTTCTGAGCAGTTGGCTAGTCACCATTGAGGACGTCATCGTTAATATTATGCATATTGATGCTTAAATAATACGGAACAAAGACGTAAATAAGTTTTGTGTGGCCGGGTACAAGATTTAGGTTCAATTGAGACGGAAAATGGGTGAATTGTAAAAATGTGTATACGATGTAACTTTAGCCTTACACGATATAAGCACTGTGATTACATCACAAAAACTGTTCCGGTTGTATTCTGATCCCATCTAATTCTTGATTGTCCCTGACATTAACTTGACAGGTGAACAATGGTGTCAAGTTCCAATATTGTTGTTCATTGGAAATCAGAGGACGTAGTTTAGGCCTATTGTATTAATATTAAATAATTACATATAAACACTAATAGGATCACTTGGCGCTTCGCTTTTAAAGTTTTGTTAATAAAATCACGTTTATTTAACCACAAGTATTTTTTTATGTTTCGTATTATCGAATCGCCTAGCGATGTGAAGTCGCATTTTTTATGTTATAGGGGGCAAACGGGCAGGAGGCTCACCTGATGGAGAGCCATGGTCACCTGCAACACCGGAGGGATTACGAGTGCGTTGCCGGCCTTTAAGGAATGGATACGCTTTTATCTTGAAGGTTTTTATGTCATATCGGTTCGGAAAAGTCGCCGGCGACCACAGAGTGGTTCTGCGAGGCACTACATGCATTAAAAATCACGCTTTTGTGGATCATCATCATCGACATCGAGGTGACATCGCATGTTTAATCCTGACCCCTAGGGCTATCGTATTAAATTCTAGCGCAAAGAGGTTTTAAGTATTAATAATTTCAAAGGAGAAACCTTTTAGTTACTCTCCCGTGAAATATTTTTAAAAAGAGGTACTACACATCCAGTTTTTTCTATTATTTTTCCTTTGGCAAAGGAAAATAAAGCCACTCCATCTCAACCCGTGTCTTTCGTGAGAACTAAGTGATCTTATTAAGCGCATCCGACAATAGAACATAAGCTCAACTACCAATGTGCCATCACGTGGGTGGTTGAGCTTATGCTAAGAACGCCACCAGCAAAATCATTCCCGAGAAGAGATACTGTCACGCACGTTATCGACCGTAAGAGTCCTATACAAGTGCATTTAAAACATTGTACCAATTATGTACAAATAAAAGGAATAAATCGAATAACGATTAATATATAATATCAGGTACTGTTTTTGCGCTTTCATGATATAAAATGACGGCAATATTATTTCTGTCTGTACATTTAATCGTTTTCCATGTATTATTTTCCTTATCAAGAGTTTTCCTGTACATTGGAATATAAAATGATTACTAAGAATCTATACAAGCGTATCACTTTGTCGTATGTGTCTGTTTACTTTTTATTATGAATATAATTGATAAAATTCTGGACGAAACACAACTCTAAAATAATTATTTATATTCTTAAATTTAAAAATACCTTGATATGATAACTTTAACACTCGACCGCAAACAAAAATCGCTAAATAATCCAGTTTACGTGACGTTATCTTTAGCGAGGCGTAATTATCAGTAAAATGTTTGCATTTTTTTTGTGACTAACATTTTATCAAAATGTATTTATCGAGTAGATAACTACCACCTTTTCATTTATTCTACATTAATATATATAACAAGAACATGAAATTAACGCTTGTCACGTCAATATTCCAAATTTAAAACGGGTGACATTACGAAGCGCAACACCTCATATAAAATTATATATTGAAACCATCTCCGCAACGTAGTGCACCTCCAGGTATAATATCCTGTGACATTATTCACACACGGCCATCTGATCCCAAACTAAGCAGAGCTTGTACTATGGGAATCAGACAACTGATGTATTACATATACTACTTTTCTTTTGTAAATACATACTTATGTAGATAATTACACCCAGACTCAGGACAAACAGACATGTTCAAACAGACATGTTATAAGTTAAGTATATTGGTTAAGTAGTTTTAAGTTCGGCATTAAAATCATATATATATTCGTATATACTAGACGTACAACAATAAAAAGTATAATAATACCAATGTTAGGAATAGAGCAAGTAATAAATCGCTAAAGTGCCTTTTATTCTGTTAACTACACGATCGACTGTTAAGCATAGATAGAGATATCACAGTGCATGAAACACGTGTCTCTTAAATCCACAAATCCGAAATAGCACAATAAAAACCAAGCAAATAACCCCGACTTTACGTGCTTTAATTGTTGTTAAAATTCATACGATTCGTGGGAAAGGGCTTTCCCTTTCGTAAGTATATATTGTAGCGGTAGATATTCTGCCGAATGCATATCTACCAGCAAGAGTAGCGTGTTGGAGTATGCTCCAAACCGTCTCACTACATTACGAAAGTAATTTATATAGTAATATACAAACAAACGAATACATTTATATTATGTATATATAATATATGTAATATGACACAGCAATATGATAAATGTTATCAAACGCAATGACGAAGTAAAAGTCAGATAGAATTAAGGTGCTCTCGCGGTTGTTGCTATGTTATTTTACGTTAGATAAATATTATTCACAACGACAATGTTGTTCTCCGGTAAAAGGTTTAGAAGAGTTAGATGTGAGAACCTCGACGAAATGTTGTCAGCAACTCGTGAGTGATCGCTTATTATTGTTGTGAGTGTTACTTTATTAAGCTAAATATTTGTTACGGATCATCACAATTAATATGGACAATGGATGTGTGTGTAGGCTTTAACAAGAGTTATATATTTTGCCAGTTTCTGTGTGAGTAAATAATTTGATATGATATTGATAAAGCAACCTACGTATAGGCTTGCTCGTCAACTGGATTATAATGAAACAATGTTCTTCATACTAAATTTCTCAAAGGATATCTGTGCATAAGCTATTACAATGTAAGGTTTGTGGACAAAACCACATGCACTTTCACAGCCCGATGGGACTCAGGCGCAGGGCTAATAGGAACAAGAGCATCCCTACTCACAAAATTTGAGCTGCAACTGAGACGGCACCAGTTTTTTTTTTATTTGGCCCGATCTCGTATTCGAACCTGGAACATTAGTATATAAACTAGACAGTAGGCTAAAAAGGTAGTAAATTAAGTCCAAGAAAATAGTCAGTCAAGATTACTATGAGTGATATATATATGATTATGAAGTTTGTGCGAACTCGTCCTTATACACACGTTTGTGTGTTCTTTTACTAAACATAAGCTATTTGTGTTTGAATAGTGAGTGAATCAGTGCTGTAACATCATATTTACAATTTAACTAAACTAGAAAAAAAAAACGCCTGTTATACATAGTTGTAACAATACTAAATATTTTTAAGTACTACGAGTTATTATAATTACAATAAAAACATATAATAGGTATATAATATATTTAATATGTAAAAAATCATTGGACGCGAACGGAAAGTCATACCTTCAGAAATTTGTCACCAACATTATACGATATATTTATAAAAGCTGGTCATTTTAGACATCTTTACTGGACACAAGGGATACGTCTCAGATTCTATGATTGGCGACACCTTGCCTGTATTAGGTTCTATGTATACTGGTAACAGTGGCAATTTTTTATACTGATTACTTACTATCAGGTTAATTTACTCGTAAAAATGTATTATTAGGCTGAAAAAGCTGAAAAGTAACAGTCAATATTAAGTTGCTGGGTAGAGGCCATTTGTCTTCTCGAGGGAAAGGCTTAGAGCTTCCACTGTGCTGCTCCAATATGAGTTGATGAATACATATCAGATAAATTATCATCCGAATCATGCAGGTTGCCTTAAGATGTTTTCACATAAAACATAATATCATCCGATACACGCAGAGTGCCTTCATTGTTTTCACGTATAACACATACACTCATGGTGCTCGGCCGGGTTATAACCCGCGATGCCTTATAAAGATTCATTGATCTATCTACTTGCACATCTCGACTCTTTTCAGCTTTTGCTTGCTTCCAATAAATAATTAATAAAATAAGACAAGTAGAATCCATAAAAGCAGATACATACATCTAATATATATACTATTTTAAAGAACCGGTTGGCGTGGTTGGTAGATACCTTTCGCGCCGCAGGTCGTCGGTTCGATTCCAGGACAGACATTTGTGTGCAATTTATAATACATTCATATATATATATATATATTTATATATCTATATGAATGTATTTATAAAAAAGAAAAGTAATTTATCAGTTGTCTGGTTTCCATAGTTTTTTTTTTTTTTTTTTTTTCGGTTTGTGTATGCTGTTGGCCCTATTGGCCTCTACAGCGTCACCGGGCGGGATGGGCCGAGATGAACTCAGGCCGGAGAATGGGAGCCGACATAAATGTGGCTCAAGGGGAACGGACGTCCTAAGGGTGCCTCCTGTGAGGCCGGACCTCGGCTTAGGACGCCGTTAAGATCGGGTAAAAAGAAAGACGTGTGCATTTATTTACGCCGTCAGACACCTAAGCGTCGACGGGCCGTAATGAATGAGAGTGAGAGTCTTCGACCCCGCCGGCGGGGTCGGTGTGTGTTGACTGTGGCATCTAACAAGTTAATGTTGGCTGCTGTAAGTCCATCGACTGGATCGTATAGGACGTGCTTAGGACGCCTTCGATCGGGATAGGGTGACTCTAAGGGGCTATAAGCGCACGCCTTAGAGATAAGGGGGTTAGCGTGATTCGACGCTTTATTGAAGTACCTAATAGAGAGATCTTTAAGTACTTTTGCTATCGAATCTAGTCGGAAATCTTTGTGTAGATCTACGTTACGCGCGTACCACGGGGAACCCGAGGCGATGCGTAAGAATCTATTTTGTAGGGACTGTAACCTAGCTATGTTGTGTGGGCTCGAGTGAGCGAACACAACGCTAGCGTAGGTTAGTATGGGACGTATGCAAGTTTTATAAATTGTAACCTTATGTCTAAGGCTCAATTTACTATTCTTACATAGCATCGGGTATAATCTACTTAAGACAAAGCCGGCTTTGGTCCTAATATGCTTTATATGTTGTCGAAACGATAGAGAACGATCTAATATGACACCTAAGTATTTAACTTTAGGTTGCCAAGGGAGTGGTTTGCCGTAAAGGGTTATCGGCGCTCCCGGTTTGCGAAGAGGCGATTTGGAGAAGAACACAGTTGTGCTTTTCTCGGGATTTATTTCGATCTTCCATTTCCGGAACCATGCACCTAGTGCATTAGCAGCGGATTGGAGGCGGGCCTTTATAAAAATTGCGCTGTGGGACGTTGAGTATATAGCGGTGTCGTCCGCGAATAGGGGGTTTCCATAGTACGAGCACTGCCGTTTGGAATCAGATGGCCTTGTGTGAATAATATCCCAGCATATATTATTATTATTATTATTTAATAAATTTAAATACATTATTAAGTCGCAATTAATCATTAAAAAAATTACGCATTAAAATAATACTTATATAATTATAAAATGTATAAAAATGCTGGATTCAAGCTCAGGTTCCAATACAGGACTAATCGGGAACAATAATTGTGAATACCAAAACACACTGTGATAGATTTTAAAAATACAACTACACGAATATCTTCCTAGCGGCTGCTTTTCGAAACGGCGGCGGCGGAAGAGTTTTAAAGTGACGATCCAAAAACAAAAGCTTACTTGAATAAATACATTATATTTTGATTTGACACATTTTTAATTCTAAATTTAACTTCACAGTTTATACAGTTCTCCAAAAACCACGTTTTTTTTTTTCAACAAATGAAGACGTATTTACATTCTCAATTTAATAATATAATGCTTTAATATCATTATTAATTAAAAATAAAATTGACTTCGAAAGTTTACATTCATTTTAATATCCTTTTTCCAGAGGCAAACGAAGATATCGTCCGAGTGTTAAAATCAAAGGCCCCTATTGTGACCTTTACGATTAGAAATGAAGATATACATCTGGATCTGGACATTGATGGGAGACACGCCACTTACAGCTTCAAGTTTGGAGAAGAACAAGAAATGGAGAGGTTAGATGGCGGGAAGGTGAGACAAACTGTTCAAAATTACTTTCAAAAACCTATTTAACATATCAGGTCTCTTCCTTATTGATCGCCAGAAATATACCAGTTTAAAAGAAATAGTCAGACCTGAAAAGAACCGGCGAAATAAACTCAAGGGTTTTATTTTGTTTCTTTATATGTTTACTTATTATAATAGTAAATTATTTAATTTTGAAACGGCCTGAAGGCGATCGAATTCTGATCGTAGTCTGGGATACTTTACTAGGATTAAGGTAACGTCCTTCTGACTGATTTCGGCAACGGCGGCCAATCTCAAGAGAGATTAGCCAACTGCGCAGGAGATATTATAGTGCACAAGTAAGTGCGCAAACACAGGTGCACTCACTATTCCCTAGCTCTCATAATCCGATGGGACGGCAATGCGACACGACCGGAAAGAGTTCAGGCGCAGGACCAACAGCTTTACGTTCTTTCCGAGGCACGGGAGTGCACACACTTCCAACTTCCAGACTCCGGGTTGCTACTGAGAATTTTCTGACAGAAAAATCCAATAACTATTTATTGGTCCGACTTGGGAATTGAACCCAGAACCACCGGGTCTGCGACCTTATATCTAGTCACTAGACCAACGAGGTAGTTACTAGGATTACTAGTATTTTGAAAACGACGGCCATTCTCACGACAGAATAATTAAGTGCGCAGGACATATTGTAGTGCTCAAGTATGTGCTCAAATACAGATGCCCTCGCCCCTCTCTATTCCTTAAATCTGATAAGCATAGGGGACGGAAATCCGATAAGACCGAAAATGGGTGCAGGAGCACTGCTGACTTCCTTCCTGGCTGCTACAGGATATCTCAATAGAAAAGCCCAATAACTACTTAATAACAAGCTATTAAATGTTAGCCGGCTTGTGAAACCAGAACCTCGGTACCTGCAGCCTTATATCAAGCTCTTGTGGCTGGCCGACATAAAAAATAAAGGATTACTCGCAACGCAAACTCAGCATTACTTGATTTTAATGCTGGATAGTCAATACTATAGTAACACACCTGACACCTATGTTATTTAATAGCTGAAAAATAGTGGTATTTACTTTTGTAGGGATTTGTGTAACGTCTGGGTAGGTACTCGTCAGATATTCTATTACAAAACAGCTGTGTAGTTGTGTTCCTGTTTGAAGTTTAGCCAGTGTAATAGACACAAGATTGGTGGGGCATTGGCGATGTTAGGTATGGTTAATATTTCTTACGATGCCAATGGCTACGTGCAGCGGTGATCTTCAGCCCATTTTCCCGTCCACCTATTTATTCTATAAAAAAAGAGTAACTACTGTGTTTTTGCCTACAAACAACTTATTAAACTGTAAATTTGACACAGAACTCAACTATGTTATGAATCATAGACTGCTTTATTTTATTTAATGTAAATAATCTCTATCGTACCTATTTCACAATTTTAATTAGTAGAAAATAACTCCGACTAGCTTGTTTCGCTCGTTATTCTTGGTAGAGTCTGTATTCCGGCCCAGTGCCACCTGTACACTGAATATATTATTGTAAAGAAATCAAAACTACTTGTACTATTTTGATTGTTCATAAAGCAATTACTACCAACAAATATTAAATTTAATAAAATATGCTGGTCACAGTTTGTTCTTAAATAAAAAACAATTTATTGTTCAGTCGAGTGGTTGCGCGAATTAAGGTCACGAACATTTAAATTATTCGTAACATAATATATGGATACTTTAAAAAGCCGATACCTAAATAATTTTTATGTTATACCTTAACAGCGTGAAACTGAATAAAGCTCATTGTAATCTACTTTTACTTTATTTAGTTGAACATAATTTATTTGTCATAGTTGCTTATTAAAACTAAAGACAGAATGATAACTATCCACACCACACTTCACTAGTACGTGGTACTGGGTCGGTACCATCCATTCCGTTAATCTACCGCCACATATACATACTACAGAGTATTCATTTATTTGTTGCGTTCAGGTTTGAATCATGAGTGAGCCAGGTACAATGCACAAGATATATAAGACCTTAGTTACCGTAGCAAGCTCAGCTCTACCTGTTCATTTCGGATTGTGTTTCATCGGAATATGAAAGTAAGAGAATAGAGTCTCTGTATTTAAGCACAAACTTGTTGAGCCTTTCTCCAGAATGGCCGCTGTGTCCGAAATCAGTCTGCGGTGACCATCACATTATATTTGTTCGGATTTTGTTTGTTAAAAAATGAATTAGAAATAAAAACATTTAGTTAGTTTAATCACCGATTTTCAAAATTTTACGATTGGTTCACGCGTCTAGTATCTTTAGTAATAAGCGTAATATTCATTTTGACACATGAGGTAATTCCACATATATAATTTATTTATATTTAGTTAGCGAAAAAAATACGCCATTGACGTCTTATAATCAGCAATTGGACCAAATGGGTCCAAAGAGGACCAAAGGCGTATACTATACTTAATTATTTACGTAATAGGTTATTTAACTTCTATTTTTTTATAATTATTTAAGATAAAGAACTTGTCACAATAACCTCACTGGTAAGTCCCTACTGACGTCAGCGTGAAAAAACATCCTGTTGAACTATTGTTAATTTATAATATATATAAATACAAATCGATCTATATATAGAAAAATAACTTAAAAGAAAATAAAAATAATTACATATTACTCTATTTATGTTTTTTTTAATTTTAAAATATTTATGACGTTATTATAATATTATTGTACGAGTATTTGAGCTACTTTTATTACTTAGTGTAAAAATATATATTTTATTTATACTAATTATACTACATCTACAATTTCTCAAGATTGCAATAAATATATATATATTTTTATTTTTTTTTGTTTTTTTAATATCCATATCCATTATTCACACACGGCCATTTGATCCCAAACTAAGCAAAGCTTGTACTATGGAAACCAGACAACTGATGTATTACATATACTATTTTTCTTTTGTAAATACATACTTATGTAGATAATTACACCCAGACTCAGGACAAACAGACACGTTCATGCACACAAATGTCTGTCTTGGGTGGGAATCGAGCCCACGACCTGCGGCGCGAAAGGCGAAAGGTATCTACCAACCACGCCAACTATGAATTACATACATATAATTATAATTATTGCAGGTTTACGTCTGTTAAAAGGTATAAGTTAATGTCTACATTTTTTTTTGAAGTGAAAACTTCTTTAGCGGCGTTGCGCACTTTTTTATGATGATTCGCGTCAGGTCACGTGACCCTGATTGAAAATTCGTAAGACTGATTTTGAAGTGTTAAATTTTTAATATAGGGTTTTCCATTAAGGGCGCTTGATCGTGCAGAACTTCCATCGTAGCGTGTGCTGTGTGGCACGTAGCGCCGTCCTGTTGAAACCACATGTTGTCCAGATCCATATTCTCGATTTCAGGCCAAAAGAAGTTGGTTATCATCGACCGGTATCGCTCACCATTGACGGTGACGGCCACACCATTATCGTTTTCGAAAAAATACGGACCAATCACGCCTCCGGCCCAAAATCCGCACCAAACAGTCACTTTCTGCGGGTGCATTGCCACTTGGTGAACCTCGTGTGGATTGGTCTCGTCCCAAATACGGCAATTTTGCTTGTTGACATAGCCATTCATCCAAAAATGCGCCTCGTCGCTGAAGATGATTTTTTTGCCAAAATCGGCGTCAACTTCCAACTGCTCTAATGCCCAGTCAGCGAACACACGGCGCTGTCTATGGTCATTAACCTTGAGCTCTTGGGTCAGCTGGATCTTGTACGGGTGCAGGCTCAAGTCACAACGCAAAATTCGCCAAGTTGTCGTCTGCGAAAGGCCGAGTTCCTGTGCGCGACGCGGAATTGACTGCCGCGGGTTTTCGAGGACACTGTCGCGCACAGCGGCGATATTCTCGGCAGATCTCGCGTTACGTTGACGCACGGGAACCGGCTGATTGTTAACTGACCCGGTTGACTCGAATTTGTCCACCAATCGACGGATAGTCGACTCGGCAGGACGATCATCGCGACCGTAAAACGGGCGAAGTGCGCGGAACGTTGCTCGAACTGAAGACCCATTTTCATAAAACAATTTTATGATTTGCACGTGCTGCTCGACACTGTAACCTGCCATGGTGGTTTGGGAGGACGGAATGAATATAACACACTGCGTTTGACAGCTGTCACTCAAACAACATGGCCGCAATCAGCTGTCAAAGTTCAAGCGTCCCTATTGGAAAACCCTATATAATATAAATTGTCATGTTTGTTTACTATAGCGCAATAAATGAATATTGTATTTTATCACATAAATGATAGTACTTTTATACTGATAATTAAAGCAATTCGAGCAAAATTTTTCCCTAATCATTCCAAAATATCAAAAATGCACAAGTTAATATTCAAGTTTTCACTTCTGCCGGCACTCCCGGAATGCAACCCGTAGTTTTTTTTTTTAATTTCAGGTGAAAATTACATATACCAGAGAAGGAAATAACATTCTCAATCAAGTGGTCAAGATGCCAGATGGAAAAATAGCTTATTTTAGAAGAGAAATCAAAGGCAATGATGTTGAAATGGTAAGATATATAACAAGTTTTTATTGTAGTTTTACCCTGCCTTGCGTGTCGAGTACCATCGCCAAGGGAATGAAAACTGGATGAAAAATATATCAAAAAATCATAAGTTACTCGATACGTAACATAATATTAAATTTAGGCTATAATATAAAACCTAAGGGTTAAAGATAGGCCTTGTTGTCTTATCGGTCCCGATAACGTAGTATCAGTATGAATCTAATCCCACCGACGTTGACAACTTACTCGTCGCATATAAAACACATATTAATGAGCAAATTTTATCGATTCGAATCATAAGTATTGTCTTAGGCCGCCGATCTAGTGTAATGTTAAATAGATAGATAGATAGATAGATAGATAAAGTCTTTATTTGGATCACACCACATGAGTAAAAATAAGAAGATAAAAAAGAAATGACAAAAGTAACACAGAGTTTAAGTTAATTTATGACGTAGAAAAAAAAAAAAAAGAAAAAAAAAATTAACTAACTTACAAAAATATTTTGCATCCAATTTTGTTTAATCTATATCTATTAAATATAATTGGATGCAAAATGGGAATTGCATTATTATGGGAAAACAAAGAAAAGAAAAAAAAAAAAAAAAAATTAACAAAAATTAACTGTAAAGTGGTGTGGTATCCAAAATGGACAACCTCTCAGTTGAAGCTGGCATAATATTAACCCAGCACTGATTTTCAGAGGCCTCCATGTGACAGTGACGGACGGCCATGTAAACGTGACAAAGAGTTATATCAAATATTAAAGTGGTAGATTGTTACGTATAAACAAGTTATTAAATATAATCAATAATTGTGTAGTAAGCTTCATATTCGGATATTCCACGATCGAGTGTTTTTTAAAATAACTTTTAAGAACTCACAGGCTTCCTGTGGGGTTTTAACCTAGGTCTTAGATGGCCCAGTGGCTCTAATAATTGAATCTTCGCCTTATATTTCAATACCAGATCATTTGTCTCTATATTACATTTCAATCTTGACTGTGAAGGATGTCATCTTGAGGAAACTAGCACGTGTCTAAAAGGATTTCTCTCATACGTGTATCCTCCCCCTTGAGAGGAGAGGAGGCCGTATCCTAGTAATGACAATAAGCTGATAATAAACTAACAAATTGACGAATGGTTACATATACGGGTGATACTTATTGAGTTTCAGAACTTATCTCTTCTTTACAATCGTATAGTCGAGTCTGGCTAATGTTGACATGTATGTATTAAATACTACAATTTTTAAATTAATAAATTCCCCTATAGTTCCCTATGTTTCATGTGTTTCGTGTTCATCAGAATAACAATTAACTAACTTACTTTATAAATCCGTTTTTGTTTCAGCTCGTCAGAATGGAAGGATCAGACCTCACCGCTACAATATATTATGAAGTTATGGAGTAATATGTTGAATGTAGTGTATTGTTAATTTTAAGTTATTTATTATTAATTATAAGTGTAAATATTTCCTGTACAAATTATATAGTTTATAATTTACTGCCATTTTATTTCCTACTGTAGCTTTAAGCACGCCTGGATTAGCACTGCAACGTATCCTACGCTGACTTACAGTCTACCGTCAACATTTATTATTACTGGCAATCAGAATTCGAATGTAATTTAAATATTAAAAATAAACAAATAAGGACAACAAGACTTTAAAACAAAAACAAGAGTAATATAGAATATACCGGAATATTGGTAGCCGTATAACCTCGCTAGATCAACAAAAGAATTAATTACAAAAATAAATCAGTCAAAAACTCGCTAGTATTCTAAATAATTCCCCAACAAAGATTTATATTTTAATTTATAATTCGACTCCGCCCACATATTTTATAATGTCAATATTGTTGTTGACAATGGCCGCTGAGCCAGATATAGGTTAGGTCATTTTGTCCGGGGTAATCTTCAAAATGTTTAAAAGTTACAAACGTAAATAATAATAGTAAGTATTCCAAGGTACACGTACCATTTAGCCTTTATTTAACACAATCGGTTCCGACTGTCACTAGTTGACCTACAAAATTGTTTACCGCTGTTTTAGGCATATAGTTAAATATATAAGTCAAAGTCAAAGTCAAAAATCTTTATTCAATATTCAAGCATTACACTTACTTATTGATTGTCATAAATCTACCACCGGTTCGGAAACAAACACCTCAGACCTGAGAAGAACCGGCGAAAGAAACTCAGCGGGTTTTTTTTTGGTTCTCGTCTTTACAATATAGACAGACAATTGACAGATATTTTTTATTTTTTTTTAAATACCCTGGTGGCGTTCGTTTCATTAACAAGGTGTGCAATCCTCTAAGAAGTCATTGGTTGTGTCATATCCTTTTGCACACAAGCGTTCATTAACAATTCTTTTAAATTTCACAATTGAATATTTTTTAACGCTTTCTGGGATCCTGTTGTAAAAGCGTATACATTGTTCCATAAAAGACTTACTAATCCTGTGTAATCTGGTAACAATGGTTGTAAGTTTATACTTGTTCCTGGTGTTAACAGTATATACGTCACAATTCCTGGGAAAATATTTTATGTTTTTGCGTACATACATGCAAGGAGGTCAATAATAATATTACTATCTCTAATATATATTTTCAGAATTTTTCGAAATTCCCCCGAGATAAGAAGACCGTTGTTTTGCATCCGTAAACATTGTCACGTTCCAGGATGTCTTATTATTCCCTGTACACCTGATACAGCAATATGTGTAAAGCCTGGCACAGCTAGTATCGTAAGATGTACAAATAATTATAGAAAAAGCAAAGTAACAACCTGTAAATATCCCACTGCTGGGCTAAGGCCACCTCTTCTGTTGACGCTATTCCAATGCGGGTTGGTTGGTACACATGGTAGAATTTCTTAAGCCACAAGCACATTTACATACAAGCACGAGATGAATTATAAACACAAATTAAGCATATGAATACTCAATGGGCTAGCCCAGCTAGCTAGTGTTTGAACTCGGATTCATCGGTTAAGATTTTCGTCTTCTAACCAATGGGCCATCATGGCTCTACAACTATTATTTCTATTTAATTATATTCATAAATAACGTTAACATTTACAAAACTATGAAACAAAGCAAATACGCGGGAAATCTATAGAAATATTTTAGCATTTAACATAATAAAAATTGATTAAAATTTGTAAACATCGCATCAGATTTTGAAATAAATAATGTAATATGTATGATTTCATAATATGATTAAAATGAGACAATTTTCTTAATATATAACACAAAAGATATTCATTTAAATCTATTTGCTGCATTTGAATAAACACATAAATATAGCATTCCGACGGCCTGCGATCAGTTTATATATCTATAATATATGAATGTGATTTTATTCACATATTGATTAACACTAAGAGATAATAAAAAATAACATAAAAAATATTTAGTATGGAAATAGAGCAAGTTAAATTTATGACACATAATAAACATTTAAAATTATAATATACTAATCAACTTCTATAAAAGGCGCTTTAAGGATGTGTATTTGAAAAAAAAAAAGATATTCGTATCATAATTTATATTTTCCGTTAATCAACGTCGTTCAGAAATTTTGTTTTTATTTTCAATTCGAAAAAAGAATGTCAAGAATTTCAAGAATAACAAAGAATAAAAAGATAAATATTATCTATCAAACTAGAATATAATGAAATAATAACGTTCAATACTTTTATTTTGCATAAAAATAACAATATGTATAACGGCGGCCAATCTCAAGAGAAATTATTAAACTGACCAGGACATATTATAGTGCACAAGTGAGTGCGCAAACACAGGTGCACTCTCTATTTTCTATCTCTCATAACCTGATGGGACGGCAATCTGACACGACCGGAAAGAGTTCAGGCGCAGGACTATCTATGGGCCGATATTCTATTATAATTTGTTATCTGGGAAAATTATACGCAAAAATCTAGTCAATGATATTATGACGTTAATAACATTATCATCGAAAAGGCATTTAAGAAATAAATACATAAATAAGCCATAGAAAACACGGTCTATATAAATCACTAAAGCTATTATTCATATATTAGCATAATAACTTAATGCGTGCATAGAACCTTAGCATACGTTCCACCTTCAACCATTGTCTGCGATATGTCATTATCTAATGTCTAATCTATGTGCGGCAAAGAGGTCATACAGCCAACTGTATTACTCGTTAGAGATACGACTCGTACGTACATTCTTGACAACTGAGTAACTGCCATTTACGTCGACAATAATATGATGATACAATTTTATTGGCAATTTTCGTTCGCGTGTTAGGAGAAAAGGGTTTATGTTAGGTTTAAAAAAACTAGCCTATGTCCTTCTTTGGGGTTCCAGCTTGCTCCATAATTTTCATTAAAATCGGTTCAGTGACTTAGCCCTGTAACAGACATACAGAGCTACTTTCACATTTATAATATTAATATAGATAATCACTTATGGCTACATTAAATTATCTTGCAAAAATTATTATATTTGTCTCTCTTACTAAGATGAAATGTAATAATTTTCGTAAAGAAAATAATCCTAGTAATGAAACTAAATATAATAATTAATAAGCCATAGACTCAGTTAGATTTTTTAGTTTAAATGATGGTCCTCCAGACCGATTTCGGCCACGGCGGCCAATCTCAAGAGATTAGTCAACTGCGCATGAGATATTATAGTGCACAAATGTGTGCGCAAACACAGGTGCACTTTCTTTTCCTTAGCTCTCATAATCCGATGGGACGGCAATCCGACACGACCGGAAAGAGTTCAGGCGCAGAACCAACGGCTTAACGTGCTTGCCGAGGCACGGGAGTGAGTTCCAGAGTCCGGGCTGCTACTGAGAATTTTCTGTCAGAAAAACCCAACGAGGCAGTTAAAATGAAATTATTCATATAGAATCAGGACACATGACAGAATGGAATCGTTGCACTCCACCGATATAAAATTTAATTTTGCACTTAAACGTCTAACTCGAATATCTAATAAAGATATATAATTTGTCACATACAGGTTGCCCATACGGACCACTGTTACGAAACACTGATGTGGGTCAACAGCGCTTGCCTTTTGGGGAACTACTATCGGTGCAACCAGATTTCGCTCGCTTTTTGACAACATATTGCGAGACGTATGTGTAGGTTACTTGTCAAACTATCTAAATTGTCTGCTTAAGCATTTTTTAAAGTACATATATTACAACATACTTCGTATTCATTAGCTTCAGGTAACAACATATAACAATATATTTCCATTAGTTTCAGTTTCAAAACTGGGTGACCATTATCTACATTCATCAGATGGACAGTTTTTGTCGATATATTTTATTGTTACGAACGATATCAATAAACAATTAATCTTATATTCAAACTAATTTCATAAACAGACGCTCGCATGTTTATTCATCTATTTCTAATTTTAAGATTAAAATCTAGATAAACTTTACGATTAGTTGTTTATGGCACTTTTGAATCATCATAAGTAATCACAAGTTTCTTTTTTTTTATAGCACATTTAGGCCGACGAGAATATGGGGGCACCTGATGGTAAGTAGTCACCAACGCGCATAGACATTGGCATTGTAAGAGATGTTAACCATCGCTTACATCGCCAATGCGCCACCAACCCTAGGAACTAAAATGTTATGTCCCTTGTGCCTGTAATTACACTGGCTTACTCACCCTTCAAACCCGAACGCAACAATACCAAGTACTGCCGATTTGCGGTAGAATATCTGATGAGTTGGTGGTACCTACCCAGACGAGCTTGCACAAAGCTCTACCAACACGTATGGCAAAATACCAAGCTCTCGTCGGATATTCTACCGCCAAAAACCAATACTTGGTATTGTTGTGGTAGGTAATGTTTAGGCATAATTTTTTGATATCGATTTTTGTCTGGTCATGAGTTTAACCGCATGATCAGTTCGATAAAAAATATTTGGTTCTGGACAAGTTATTCTCGAGTCTCTGAAAACACGTAAAACTGTTGATCCTGCGCCTGAACTCTCTCCGGTCGTGTCGAGCGACCATTTCATCGGTGTAAATAAAAAAAAATACCCGTGTTTTTGCTAATACAATAAGACCTGTACAACTGGCTAGTAACACGTAATAAGAAATAGCTGAAAATGGCCGCCGCGCGTGACCGAAATCAGTTTAGAGGTGACTACTATTTTGGGCATTGCCTTTTACACACATATTATAACCTGTCTGGTTAGCGTAAGTTTTGCAGCGTCTCCTACCACGGTGATCAGCTGCGGATGAATGGACTGCTCATTAATATGTATACCAATCCCGAATAATACATATTTATTATTTATAGCCTTGAAATTATAAGCTAATAACGCCAAAGTTACATGTAAATCAGATTAGTAGTTATTGCGTAACACTTTTGGACATCAGCTTGAGACAATATTTTAATAATCTTAATTAATTAATTAGCGTATGGCCTCATCATCTGCGTAGATTTTAGTGTATTACGGAAATATCTTTTGTACCCCTGTGGGCTCGTAATCGTAGTGAATTACAATACCAGATGACTTCTAAGTCAAATATATAACTTTTAAACAGAGAAAGTATCATCAAAACCGTTTCAGTATGTTTTTGTTTGATGCTCGAAAATGTGACAATTTGAGTTTTGTATATATTTATCACTTTCTTAACCAAGTGTGTACATATAAATTCAGTCCTGTATTATTAGTAATATAGAGATTATACGAACATAGTGTTGTCTGTCACGCTTCAGCCAGCATGAGTGTTCCTATTGATAATGTTACATTGTATTATGTCACTAACCTTTGACCGTGACTTCATTTATATCGACGACTAGCTGTTGCTTAGCTTGCTAAATTCGCTTTTCGCCCATATATCCAAATCAGATTCATTGACAAAAAATATGCATTAAAATAAAACACTACTTTGATTTCAGTGATCTCTTTATTAATTGCGGTACTATGGCCGAAAATATAATATAGCAAAAGTCTGTGCAAGCACAAGTGTATTGTATGTCCCCTTACTCTCAGAATAACCTATAACTTTAAGCTCTCTAGATCTGCAGTCTTTTTGGCTATTTACTGTCAAAATGGATGAAGGGGTAACGACAACGTCAAAAAAAACAACAAATTTACAAGCTTTAATGCATTACATAGCCTTTAAAAAATAAGTCGCAAATTTTATGAAGCACGGATTTTGATGACGTTTCAGATTCTAGAAACAGGTGGACTTTAGCATCAAAATTTGACATTGTGGTAACAAAAAGGACTTATTTAAAATGTCAATTTACTAAAAGAATTTATACAACAAACACATTTACAAGAGATTCAAACGCTATTCAGCGATAGAGCGACCTACACTACGCTAGATATGAGATTAAAATCAAACAGTGCTTATATGGAACCTGGTCAAAATGATCTTGATATTAACATTATACATTTATGTGGTAAGCGAAATTAACATATACCTTGCGACCGTGCTAAATGGGCTTCATCGAATATTTATTCTGTATATTTTAAGATAAAACTCTTAACCTACGTACAACTCGATCGTGACTGGCTCAATGTGTTATGCAACAATGACTGCAATAACTGTTATTTACATACGAGAAAATTATCAAAATTAAAAACAGCGGTAACGAACGAAGCTTTAGGAGGCTTTAGCTTTTAGAGGCTTTTGCACTATTATACAAATTCCAAATTAATACTTACAGTATTTAAACGTTTAAAGTCAGTTTTAATATTATATTTTTCTGTTCAGATCGAACATAGTCATTGCGATGTATAATGTATAATTTCATTTCCATGAAATGTATATATACATATATATGTATACATCGCAAATTTACGGTTATGTAATGTATGTATGTAATAGGTTACAGAATAGCCAATTTGAAGGAAACAGTTTATAAATAAATTAATAAATTCTTATAATTGTAATAAATGCTTACAATACTATAACAGTATAAGTAATAGTTTATGGGCGCAAGTATCATATATTGAAGTATAATTCGATATAACTGTGTTAACACTATGACCCAATAAGCAAGGGTAAATTGAAAACATTAGTTTCAGCAGTATCGTATATATAGTAAACATATAGTGCAAAGAAAATTGTTACTATATTTCTTAATCTGTGCAAAATCAAGATTCAAGGATGATCAAAATTTAAAAAAAACTTGCACGTGATCGTATTTGAATATCGGAACAGTGAAAAATCTTTTACTGGGGTTCTAATATGTTATTGCTGAATGTAAGCTCATTCACACCAATTCACTTAATCTGCTCTTACGAATCGTACAGATTGAGATATAGTAACTCTATTCCATTCTCCTGGAAACCACGCGGCTGCCGGGCTTACAAGTAACCATTCTTATTACTAGATATACTAGTTACTAGATAGTACAAACCTATCTAGTAAATAGTTTCGCCGCCTGACTCGTGTTTAGGGTGGGTAAGTATTAGGTTTAAAAAAGTACAAATCATTAGAAAGTATGTCCATGTCTTTCCCATCAGGATTCGAGCATATTTCATATCAAATTCAGTTCAGTTGTTAAGTCTTGAAAGCGAAACAGACAGTCAGAGTTACTATCGCATTTATAATATTAGTATAGATTACACTTTAAATCACGCAACACATAATCTGTGACTCAACTCCCATATAATCCTCTTAAAAAGAGATCTAATATAATGATAAAACGGCATTGACATTAGGATTTATATTTTACAATCATGTCTTTATAAACTATGATTACAAACCAAACAAAAAAAAAAAAAAAAATATTGTTATACTGTTTCAAACAGCCATTAATTATTCTTTATATGTTGATTAACATGCAAATTTGTAATCTTATTTGGAGCAGAGTTTATTAATTACTAGCCCGTCTCGGCTTCGCACGACACATGTGCATACGTTCATAGGACAGACATAAAAAGAAAAATTCTAGTTTCTTTATGAGCTTCGCTGGACTGTACAACACCTCAGCTAAGTTTCGTCATAATCTCATGAATATAAAGTACATACAAACATTCATGTTTATTTCTTAAGACTATGAAGATAACAAAAGCTCTACGTACTATATAAACAAAAATCAAGACTCACAGACTTAGGTGTTTTATTTAGATAGGAAAATTAGTTTTATATGTACATATAAACTCTGAAACTAATTTAAATAATAAAACACATAAATCTATCTAGGAATAATAAATATTACGGGCAAATATCAGTCTAGTTTGATTACAGAACCTTATAAAAGTGTTATAGACGTAAAGCACAATGTTATATTATAAATGTGATATTGACACAAGCAATGACATATATTTCAAAGTCGAATTTAAATGCATTATTTCTCTCTGTATCGAAAATTAAACGTTTCCAAATTATATACAATGTAATTACCAATTGTTGATCTTTATTTTTGAGGAGTGTCGTGTGCCAAGAACAGCGTCGATACAGTTTCAGTGTAGTGTAGGCTACGAAAAAGAGTAAGTGCAGAGTATCATGCCTGTTCTTCTACTTCTTTATATAATTTGCATGGGAGATTTAAATTTAATTGATTATACAATTAAGAAAGTATAAAAGCTGATAGAATAAAGTGTATTTTTATTTTCCTTTTTTTGCATTAATAATAGGATTACACACTTTGACACAAATTGCAAGTTGGACTAATGAAATCACTTGTGCTGTGTTTTCTGTTCTAAGGTCCGAGCAATGTTGCATAATTCAAATGTTCTAATTTTGTAACGTTTTGTAACAGCTGAATATATCGACGTCATCGCAGTATATACTCGTATCTGGACGCGATATTTGTAAGCTGATTTTGATAACACATATCGTGGCTTTGACGCAATTACTTTTAAAGTGCATATTATTTGTTGTAATATTTCATTTGTATCGTTATTATATATGCTTTTATTAATGTATATTTTTAATCGACTTCATAGTAATACGTTCATATCATTTTCATGTGAAATACCTTTTGACACGCCTTTGGGGTATGACTTACTATTTAAACATTATCTAAGATTTATTACCTCCGAACTACACAATTTTTACCACAAAAATTATAATAGCTGATTAATATTTGTTATGTGAAGTAATTTACATTATTTAGTTGTATATAAAGCATTACATTTCTTTCTGAATTAATTAAAAAGTGTTGGAACCCGCGTCTACTCTTGACATTGCGTTATATAGTCCTGAGATTCGAGGTAGGGAATGTTTTTAGCCGAGATATTTTTCTATTTCTACTCGTTTTGAATAACGGCCAAGGATTTCGAGGTAATCTCTCTGCTTAATGATATCTACTATCGATTTTATCACGGAAAAGTTTATACAAAAAATACCTGAAGTCAACGTACAGGATATAAATCAAATAAAAAAAAAAAAACAATCAAATAATCCTTACCAATCTACGGATCTCTAAAACAAAAGCACACATGACCCACGTCGCATATTCGTCAAGCCTTTAGGATATGTCGTGTACAAGAATAATGGCCTTTACTTTTTTTTGTCGCGGAATCTGGATGGACTACTTTCAAAAGGTGACCTAAATTTAAGCTTGTAAATCAATCCATAGTAACTTACGCAAAAATATATACGTTACTGGCCAGTGTTGCCAATAAGGAAAATACTTTCGTCGTATCATTAATATCCTAATTATATAACGAAATTATAGATATTTTTTTATCTGTTTACTATTATACTTTCAAATCATCATTGCTTTCAAATTAATAAAATCAAAACACTTTATTAATGTTTTCGTCGTCCAAACTGATAAATAAAATTATACGTTACTACCAAAAACTGTATCACACCATATTTTATTTCCAATATCTACTTATAGTAATAAAATAGTCATTTTATTCACCATAAATAGCTATAAGTAAATAATATAAAACGTCATCAATCAGAAATAATTACTTTGGAAAAATCGTTAACAAAATCGTTTAGTAACAGCAATTAATCAATTTTCGCGCCAAATTACAAAAATATACAGATAAAATATTATTTGATATTGATATATTTATTAAGAAAAATAAACGAACTTTTGCAAAGTTATGCGAAACTGTATAAGTAGAACAGGGTCAAAATAAGTAGATACTAATTCATATGTAATTTTCTATTCGAACGAATTTATCTCCGATTAGTAATATTATACAACACTTTATATTAATAAGTTTTACATACGATGTAATTATTTTAAAATCATTTAAAGATATTTAAATGAGTATATACATATATTGGTGATTAAATAGGTTTTCATGCAGAACTCATAACACATAATTGCAGATTAAAAAAGGTTGGAAAAGTATCCGATGACATATATATTTCATAGATAATTAACAATAAACATTAATATATTCAAAAACAAAAATAATAGATAGCTTAACTTCAATTAATTTTCACCTAAAATAAAATTGATAAAAGAAATAAGAAAATTAAAATCCTTCAATTTGGATCTGTAGTTAGAGAAATATTACAAGATATTTGAATAAACGCTTGAAAACAGATGTGGGACGTACTGTCATATGAAACTATACAATACGATATATGTTTATTTCTTATATTAAATAGAATATAACTGTGATAGCCCCAATTTTCCGCGCGAGGCCGACATGGATAAGTAGAAAATATAAGACAATTGACACATACAATTTTATTCTCATGCCCAAAAGTTTGTGTACGTTTTAAAAATGCATCATAGCGCTCAGCGGCTTCACTGTCCTTAAATAATTTTCAATTTTGATCTTATTTTGTATGTTAGTACAAGTTGTAAAAATGCAACCTTCAAGGGAATTTATTTACAAATGATTTCGACAGAACAATAAATTGATTTATTTGAATTAAGAATACGGAATATTAATTCTACGTAAAATTTAATGTTTTCAAGGGATTTATTTAAATTAGGTATTTCGAAAATCGAAGTATTAATTATTTTTTTGGAAATAATAGCCTGTGAATGTCCCACTACTGGGCTAAGGCCTCCTCTCCTTTTATTTTGATGAGAAGGTTTTTTTTTTAAATATCTTCTGTTTTATGGAAAATAAACTTTTTGCAAACCGCTATTTTTAATGTTTTACGACAGTGTCTTTGTCAGAGGAACAATATTTGCTTCCCGTCAATTTATAAAAATGATTGAATAATAATGTACTAACGTACAGTACATTATTATTCAATGTTTCATAATGTTCTTTATTTGACAGCTCATTGAGCGATTGGGGTGTTTTATTATTAAATGGGCTTTAACTTATTGCTTACTAATCATATTTCTACTGACTCACATAAACAACATTTTAAAAGGCGTGACATTTAGCGATTTTCTACTCGCCCCGGTCGCATTGTATTTGCCTTGCCTATAACATTAAGTCATAACCGTAACGTTCGACATTTATTATTCATTATACTCGTAATTTAATTATATGTATCACGTCAACATGCTGTCACTGATATTAAGTAATAAATATTAATTTAACTCACTCGATACAAATACGTATTTATTTGAAAATTGCGCTCAAATTATTAAAAGTACCGATGTTCTGTGAAATACTGATAATAATATATATTTCTACAACCGTAAAACTAGCTGGAAAATTTTCCACTGACGAGGAAGCACACAGGTTTCCTTGCGATATTTTACTAAACGAATAGAAGATGAATCACAAACACTAATTAAGCATATGAAATATTAGTGTTTATCCGGATTAGAACGGCGATGTTAATATTTACGTGTTCCGTTCACTGGGACATCCTTTTTTTTCGCTGGAAAATCACATGTACGTATCGCATTTCCTCCACATGAGGGGAGCTATGTGCGTGACAAGGCCATCCCTACTCATTTTATAAGTTTATTTTTAACGTTTAAGTGTAAGACGTTAATATTAACGACTCGTAAATAATAATATAAACCATTTCTCGTTTCTTTAATTTTATTTGCATGCAGAACTACTTCCCAAAAACTGTCAAACATAGTTCGTTAGAAAATTGCACTTACTACAATGTAGTACATAAGTCCAATTCGTTTAATGTACTTATTAGACAATAAACTTTATAAAACAAGAAAAAATATAGTTCATAGTGCTTAATCACTGCAGAAACTGGTCGTGAATATTCAGGAAATGATTTGCGACATTGTTAATAATTATAACATTTTAAGAATACACGCATCAAAATTGTTTATCATCATAACAAAATTGGTTATCAATATTTCACGGGTGAGTAACGAAGTAAGTTTTTACAGAATAGCATTACAGCTCTTTAATCGTAACGTGAAGCAGTATAGCCTTCAATATTTTTCAATAAATAGAAATAAAAATCTTAAGTAAAAATATGCTTCCAATCAGACATGTAGTTATTGCGTTTAACCATACAAACTCTATAGCTTCATATTGTAGGGTAATTTAACATAATTTAAAATTTATGAGACAAGACTAATAATGTAAATTATTTTATTACAAATCACAAAGCTTCGTAGGCAAATCAAGTCAATGAATCAACTGATACAATCCATCAGCAGCTGATTCATTCATTACAATACAGACTGAATCATGCCGTAGACAGTCTAGACTCACGAAACGTGAACAGGATGTCCAAAATATTAGTGAAGGGATTGGTAATAATTGATGAACGAAATGATTAGTTTTATATTATATCGTGGTTTCTATTAGCACGCGTGAATAATTTCGTCACTATAAAAAACCTATACCGCAGCGCTTGTGGCTATTCTGTAAATACTCACTTCGTATCTCACTCGTGAAATGTTGAACACCGACTCACGATGATATGTATATTCACGGTGATATACGGCTATTTTAATACGTGTATCGTTTAAATGTTATAGTTATCATAGTGACGCTTTTTCTGAATCATGATGATCTGCGGTTTCGACTTTGTCCTTACAAAATAACTCTACAGAGCCGTGTCGGTACGAAAGATTTTGTTAGTAAAAAAAATTTTTATTATTACTTTTATTTTTGAATATAATTTTATCATTGTTTTCAATTCAAAGGCATATAAAGGTAAAAGTAAAGACCTTCGCCCACGGCCCGGCTGTTAGGTGGGAGGGGGCAGGGATAATACATGTCGTTCCATGAGTTTTAAATTCAAATTCAAATACAAATTGACAAATACACGTTTTTAAAAGTTACGTCACCGAGTAGAATATTAATTTTGAAATAACAAAAAAAAACCGGGCAAGTGCAAGTCGGACTCGCCCACTGAGGGTTCCGTAGAAATTTGTAGTTACATAAAGGGTTTTCCAATAGGGACGCTTGAACTTTGACAGCTGATTGCGGCCATGTTGTTTGAGTGACAGCTGTCAAATGCAGTGTGTTATATTCATTCCGTCCTCCCAAACCACCATGGCAGGTTACAGTGTCGAGCAGCACGTGCAAATCATAAAATTGTTTTATGAAAATGGGTCTTCAGTTCGAGCAACGTTCCGCGCACTTCGCCCGTTTTACGGTCGCGATGATCGTCCTGCCGAGTCGACTATCCGTCGATTGGTGGACAAATTCGAGTCAACCAGGTCAGTTAACAATCAGCCGGTTCCCGTGCGTCAACGTAACGCGAGATCTGCCGAGAATATCGCCGCTGTGCGCGACAGTGTCCTCGAAAACCCGCGGCAGTCAATTCCGCGTCGCGCACAGGAACTCGGCCTTTCGCAGACGACAACTTGGCGAATTTTGCGTTGTGACTTGAGCCTGCACCCGTACAAGATCCAGCTGACCCAAGAGCTCAAGGTTAATGACCATAGACAGCGCCGTGTGTTCGCTGACTGGGCATTAGAGCAGTTGGAAGTTGACGCCGATTTTGGCAAAAAAATCATCTTCAGCGACGAGGCGTATTTTTGGATGAATGGCTATGTCAACAAGCAAAATTGCCGTATTTGGGACGAGACCAATCCACACGAGGTTCACCAAATGGCAACGCAGAAAGTGACTGTTTGGTGCGGATTTTGGGCCGGAGGCGTGATTGGTCCGTATTTTTTCGAAAACGATAATGGTGTGGCCGTCACCGTCAATGGTGAGCGATACCGGTCGATGATAACCAACTTCTTTTGGCCTGAAATCGAGAATATGGATCTGGACAACATGTGGTTTCAACAGGACGGCGCTACGTGCCACACAGCACACGCTACGATGGAAGTTCTGCACAAGCAATTTCTGGACATGGTCATCTCGCGCGGAGGCGACGTGAACTGGCCACCGAGATCGTGCGATTTGACCCCGCTGGACTTTTTCTTGTGGGGTTTTCTTAAGTCGCAGGTCTATGCCAACAAGCCGCAAACCACCGATGCCCTCAAAGTCAACATACGCCATGCCATCGATCAAATACAGCCCGATTTGTGCGCCAGAGTCATCGAAAATTGGACCTTTCGTGTGCGCGCCACCAACCGAAGCCGTGGCGGTCATTTGAATGATGTCATATTCCATACATAATGGGGTCGATAGACCTTCCAAATAAAAAAAAAAATTCGCAAATATCTCTCCTACATGTATTTTTTTTTGCATTTCAAAGATCAAGCGCCCTTAATGGAAAACCCTATATATAGGGTTTAATAACAAAATTTTAAAATAAATAAGCAGGTATGCATATTAGTGCAAACTGTTAAGTACTACATACACCACTAACACTGCAGTAGCGGAAGGTCTAGCAGGGAAGGTGTATGATCCCCCTGAGAGACATCTGAGATTCGCGTTGGCGAGGTAACCAGTTGTGTCAGATCATATGCCAAGTCAAAATCGACCACAGATCTCCCCGAGCCGGTCAGTTTCGGAATTACCGCTATGGGATCTATATAGGCACGCATAAATTCGCGGATGATCATCGCAGTCTACGCGCAGCCAGAGAATGGATAGGTCCCTCCTTTCAAGATAGGCGAGGCGACGAGAGCAGATATTCTCCCTGACGTAAACACACACCCCAGCCCGTGGTACAAAGAAATGTTCCAACTTGTACCCCGGGTAGGAGAGGAATGAGGTGTCCGCCGGAGATGATATCTGGGTCTCTGTTAGAAAGAGTAAGACCGGCTTCGCCGTCTCAAGATGGAAGTGGACGGCGTTTAAGTTGAAATTCCGTCCCCTTATGTTACAGAAGTCCACAGCGACGGTGGAAGGGGTTGCCTTAAGATGCCTGCTCCGTTTGCCCCGACCATTTTCGAGCGCAAAATTCCACCGCGATCACAAATGGTACCCTCCTGGGGTAGTTTTCTTAAATTCTGAGCACTCATTTTGTTAGGGGGGCGGGGGGGGGGGGAATTGGGCCTCCGAGACTCTCACATACCGAACGAAACGCGGTAGTATAGCTACCACTTTACGCCTATTTTAAATGAGAGAGTGGTACTTCCTCGGGCGTGCCGGCCCATTCGACTACAACCTGAAGGTATGCAGCATGGCACCACCACTAGTGATTTACTTGTGAATTATTAGGTACCTACCTATACATATAAAAAAGGGAAAAGGTACTTTTCATTCTTCGTCATAAATCGAAAACTATACATCATAAAAATAATTAAAAATCTGTTTAAACTTGCCAATGAAGCCATTTCATACGATACCCCACATGACACGGTTAACTCAATTAAAAATTTGGACCGTCGTTCCATGCATAAAGTTTTTTATGATTTAATTACAAATGTTTTCAGATTTTTCCCTATACTTCATAATTTCATAGTTCTAGGTCAACGGGAAATACCCTATAAATATTGATTTCCTTGAGTGTCGACGACGTCGAGTTGTGTACGTTATTTGCGGCATAAACGGCCATATTTTTTTTTACGATAACGTAGAAGTTTGAGCTTCAAGAGAATGTAGACCTGACTATATCGTTTTAATTTCAACTCGATACCTCCACACGTTCCCGAGATAAAGGGTCTTGACGGACAGACAGACGGACGGACGGACAACAAAGTTATCCTGTAAGGGTTCCGTTTGTTCCTTATGAGGTACGGAACCCTAAAAAGGTTAAAACTAAACAATTTTATGCAAACTTTAATAAAATATATTATATCTCTTTGTTTAATTGAAGTATTTAATCTATGTACGAGATGACTGAGGTGTATGAGATGACGTATATTATATACTATATTTATGTGCTGAATTGAAATATATAAGTAGTGTTCGTACTTATCAGATAACATATAGTATATCGGTTAAGACTATCAATATTTAGACGAGATTATATACCTACATACTTAATACTTAATGCTGTTGTCACTCTGGCGAAACGACAAAAGAGCAGCCATCTCGTGGTTGAACGTCATGGACAGATTGCCGTTAATTTTAATTACGTTTGAATTAAAACATAAGACTCAATCGATGATGGGATTTACCTTATGTCTCTACTGATACGCCGATTTCAGAAGTGGGATAGTAAAATTTCAACATTACATAACGAACTGCTGGCATTATCATTATTAAGTGGATTATTATATGACTGTCCTCGTTATCCCATGTAGTCCATTCCCTCGTGAGCTGGTCGAAGGGACAAATTTGTCAGGTCAAGAAGTGGAAGTAGTAAAGCTTTAGCACACCGCCATCTATGGGCTCTCCTTTTATTTAGATAACTGGATATGTTAAATCTATTAATTTTAGTGATGGTTTTAACATTTACATAAAACATAATTATTTTAAATAAAATTACTTTCAGTTAAGTTTAAGTGATATTTAACTCATGATTACTACTTTTTTTTAAGAAAATTTAACTTACGTATAAATCCTTAAATATTATAAATCTATCTATCGCTCGTTCATTCGCATAAATCTTTCATACGAATTTAATGCCAATTTAATTCATTTCACCTGGAAAGTTTTAGTGTATTACACAATCATATTAAATTGAATAGTATTAGTATTTTAATATACTTAGTGTACCGAAGTCGATAACAGCTGATTTTAACACAACTAACATATCTTACGACACACTCACACCCTATACATATAATCTATAACTTTAGTAGTAATTCTTATCAAAATGCCATTTACACTTTGCAATTTCGACTAGTCCTTTTAGATATAATACAAGATAATTGAATGACATGATATAGGTACATAACCGGTTATCTAGACAGGCTCATTACAAGTGATAGTATAACGCTTGGATCGACCGTGTTTCCATTTTAATATTTGTTTATATCAGTTATATCACGAGTTAAACTTAACCTATCTCATTTATCTCTAGTAAATTTTTTATCAAATCAAAATTAACTATTTAGCCATGCAATGCCCGTGTCGACGACTCTACATAAGGAGGTAAATAAAACTACGTGTAAAATATTAAAGACAAAATTCAAAATTATATTTAAATTTGAAAAAAAAAACCTATATAAACAAGAACGTATATAAATAATGAACTCACATACATACATGTAATATATGTATATAAAATATATTAGTGGAAACTTGATTGGTTAATGTGTTAGTTTATTGTATATGTGTAGCTGAACAGTTTGTTTCCCGAAAATTAAATAAATAAATAAAATAATCATTGCATTATGCAATTATACAATTACCCGCTGTATCATTGAAGTAATTTAAAATATTCTTAATTTATGAACGTGTAACTGGTTACGGATTTAATCTCTTTAATTACTTATAATATGTCCCATATTTGCTTTAAAAGTCGTTTTCTTATTTTAGTGTTATTTATACAGGCTTGTTATATAATTTGAATTTGATGTACGCATACATTGAATTAAAGAAAAATGTCCGAAACTCTTTTCGGTCGTGTAGAAAAGCTGTCCCTTGAAAGTGAGAGTACTTGTGTACCATAGTATGTCCCGTCGGCTCGTATCTCTTTAGATGTGCCGAGTGTGCAGTGGCCGAAATTGTTCAGGGGGATAATCATGATCGAAGTCGCTTCAATCAAAGTCTGTGAATTATGCCCAATTCAATATCTCAAGCACGCGGTTGAGGTCTATCAGCAGTGATGATCATCATCCATGCAACACAATGAAGTCAACTTTAGCATAACTTTTATTTGTCTTAACGCTTACATTCATCCGTACGCCGTTAAATCAAAGTATACACAAGCTTTGTTTACACTCTCAGATTGATTCCTTTTAGTTTTTGATTTCGAATCATTAACCTAATTAAGCTAACATTTCTAAGCTTCAAGGGCTTTTGAAAGTTTTGAAGGGTTTTAAAGGTTTAAGCTTCAAAATGGCAATCAGATAGCATAATAATATCATGATTAATTGAATGACCGAATAACTATTCGATATACTTAATTTATGTCACATTACAGACATTGTGAAGGTGATATATATAGACATTATAACACGCTGTGTGACTTGAATATTACGCAATTTGTAATATTGCTTATCTTTTTTGCATTTCAATAAAATCGCCCAATTACACATTGTAAAAGAAGTTATCCTCCATCAATTATAAAGACAGCTTATCAAGATAATATTTAAGATAAATAAAAGGTATCGTGTTACATTTCAATGTAATACATTACATTTTACACCTCTATCTTGTTATTAAGGACATACCTAATTAAATAAGAACAAGTCGAGAAAACCACTTTAAAAAAGAACATAGCTCATACCAATACAATTAAAACCACAAAATATTCCGAAATCCTTCGAAATTGTATTCGTGTTTTATTTTTATAGTTATTTTAAATGTAAAGATAACCTTATAACAATAATAGAAACAAATATATGAAGACGATCGACTGACAATAGAGGACGGTGGAGCTAGTCTGCAACAACAAACTCCCAAAAGTCTGAACTCACCGCAAACGAAGATCGTGAAATGTCATGGGCTATGGTATATATTTTTTTTATTTAAAGAATACACGATTTTATCATATCACCGGACCTACGTAGTATATCAAAATTTAATGAGAAAACAGTGCTCTTCTAAACACTAAATAAGCAATGATAGACCAAGCTTGGACGCATAAGAGCTTCGTAATGCGACGTTCAGAAAACTTTTTTTTTGCGTAAAATCTTATTATATTTCTGACGTGACCAAAAAAATTATAAACTTATCCACAAAGGAAATGGAAACAAATTAATTTCTTTTTTAATTAAGTTACTTTGTAAAACAATTCCACACTCAATTTTTTATTTTTTTTTTTTGAATACCGATTTAACTAATTTTATAATAGCATTTATCCTAATCTGTGTTCTCAAAATAATGGCAACAAATCAATAAAATAGTCACACTGTGTATGCTATCTCATTTACATACAAGTACAATTGAATTGGTATCACCAAAATAATAAATAATTTGTTATGTTTTCTCACGATTAGTTTGCGTATCTTAAGCTATTTATCAATAAATAATATATTTAAACAAAATGCCCACAGTCAGTTTGTTCATATTTTTAGTCGACCAAGCGTTTTTAATCAAAACCCTGCATTCCGTTATTTCGTTGCAAAGTATTTACGCTTAAGATTTTACGCCCCTTGCACTTCTAATTACACTGGCTCACTCATACTTCCACAATATTCAACACAGCAATACAAAGTATTGCCATATTTCATAGGGCAATGTATATTATATCTACCGAATATATAAACAACAACAAATACAATACTAAGCGGAAGTATAGTTAAGATTTACATATAAAAAGTTATACATCAATATTGTACAATGCGACGACTGGGCGAGTCGCTAGTGGTCCGTTACGTACGATGGCAATATGATTCCCACGTAAAAAGACGGATATGCCTTGAAAGGACCATAAGGGAATTGTTACATTTTAAACTCAAGGAAATTTAGGTCACAGCGGATAAAAACCGCCGCGATTGTTTTAAATGAAATACCGATACTGTAACGACAAGGTATTATTAGCAGCTAAGGTCGACCGGCAACGGGTCGGAAGTTCACAATTGTTTTTTTTTTTTTTTTTGTTTAAAAAAGAAGTTAATCATACCGAATAATAATAGATAATTAAAGATTTGGTTGTATTTAACAATATTAAATCTACACTAATATTATAAAGGCAACAGTAACTCTGTCTGTCTGTTATGCTTTCACAACTAAACAACTAGACCCAAGAAATGACATAGGTTACTGAACATCTTCCCAGACGATAGAGGGAGGCTCTATCGCACGAGATTAGTTACTAGCGAAAATTAGTTAATTATAAACATTCAATAGTACAACTTCCATAAATGATATTATCTATTTCAAACATTATGTACGGAATACGGATTCTAACCGAACTAAGCCAACTATAGGGTTTTCCATTAAGGGCGCTTGATCTTTGAAATGCAAAAAAAAATACATGTAGGAGAGATATTTGCGAATTTTTTTTTTATTTGGAAGGTCTATCGACCCCATTATGTATGGAATATGACATCATTCAAATGACCGCCACGGCTTCGGTTGGTGGCGCGCACACGAAAGGTCCAATTTTCGATGACTCTGGCGCACAAATCGGGCTGTATTTGATCGATGGCGTGGCGTATGTTGACTTTGAGGGCATCGGTGGTTTGCGGCTTGTTGGCATAGACCTGCGACTTAAGAAAACCCCACAAGAAAAAGTCCAGCGGGGTCAAATCGCACGATCTCGGTGGCCAGTTCACGTCGCCTCCGCGCGAGATGACCATGTCCAGAAATTGCTCGTGCAGAACTTCCATCGTAGCGTGTGCTGTGTGGCACGTAGCGCCGTCCTGTTGAAACCACATGTTGTCCAGATCCATATTCTCGATTTCAGGCCAAAAGAAGTTGGTTATCATCGCCGGTATCGCTCACCATTGACGGTGACGGCCACACCATTATCGTTTTCGAAAAAATACGGACCAATCACGCCTCCGGCCCAAAATCCGCACCAAACAGTCACTTTCTGCGGGTGCATTGCCTCTTGGTGAACCTCGTGTGGATTGGTCTCGTCCCAAATACGGCAATTTTGCTTGTTGACATAGCCATTCATCCAAAAATGCGCCTCGTCGCTGAAGATGATTTTTTTGCCAAAATCGGCGTCAACTTCCAACTGCTCTAATGCCCAGTCAGCGAACACACGGCGCTGTCTATGGTCATTAACCTTGAGCTCTTGGGTCAGCTGGATCTTGTACGGGTGCAGGCTCAAGTCACAACGCAAAATTCGCCAAGTTGTCGTCTGCGAAAGGCCGAGTTCCTGTGCGCGACGCGGAATTGACTGCCGCGGGTTTTCGAGGACACTGTCGCGCACAGCGGCGATATTCTCGGCAGATCTCGCGTTACGTTGACGCACGGGAACCGGCTGATTGTTAACTGACCCGGTTGACTCGAATTTGTCCACCAATCGACGGATAGTCGACTCGGCAGGACGATCACCGCGACCGTAAAACGGGCGAAGTGCGCGGAACGTTGCTCGAACTGAAGACCCATTTTCATAAAACAATTTTATGATTTGCACGTGCTGCTCGACACTGTAACCTGCCATGGTGGTTTGAGAGGACGGAATGAATATAACACACTGCATTTGACAGCTGTCACTCAAACAACATGGCCGCAATCAGCTGTCAAAGTTCAAGCGTCCCTATTGGAAAACCCCATATCTGTCACTTCGTGACCACGACAAGTGCCATTCCGTCGAAACGTTGGCAAAATAATAAAAAGGTACGCGGATAAACCCAGTGTATGAAATGTAAAATATTTATTCGATATTTTTAGCTTTAATTAATATTATTTAAAGGCCGGCAACGCACCTGCAAGTCCTCGGATGTTGCAGGTGTCCATGGGCGGTGGTAGTCACTTTCCATCAGGTGAGCCTCCTGCTCGTTTGCCTCCTCTTACATAAAAAAAAAAAAAAAAAAAAAAATATTACCTTAATTTCTTCTTTTTTAATTAACTTACAATGAATAAGATAGGTACTTACTTAATCTATGTATTATCTTTGAAGCTGGAAAAAGCATTCATCAGGATGACGAGACGAAAAAAATTTGAAACACTAGTGTGTTGATAAAAAATGTTAATAAATGAAATTACGTATGTATGTAATTGTAATTTTATAGATGATATCCAACACAATCTGGGTTAAAGATTCAAATGAAAATGTAAGCTGTAATTATAAAAAAATCATTAACCCATTGTATAAATTTCGCTGGTACATATCAGGTTTGTGGAGAGAAGAAATCGACACTAAATAATGAAGATTATTGCTTCTTGATGGAATAAAGATTCTGTCTTAGAGTTTGACTAACATTATAATAAAACTTAAACACTTATTTTTATCATAATTCTCATAATTAATGCAAAAATATATCAAACGAGTATGACATTGAGAGTGTTATTCATACCGAGTTAGCTCACGAGACGTTCACCGATTCAGGATCCTAGGTTAACCTATATTTATATGCAAAGTATAATTAACGCCTCTCGAGTCGAGCGAATTTGGAATTGTTGTACATAATCGTATTAATAGCAGAGTAGGTCACATACAGGCCCACGTCCGTTTTGACAAATGGTGTTCTGTTATCGCATATCAGCCTCGGCGCGACGTGACTCGCCCACTCACAGTATTCGCTATGGGCTTCGAGCTGAGCGCTATTGGTTGCATATTGGTTCTCTTAAATGCATGTATGGTGAAATAGTTATGCGTATTATATGTTATACTTTAAGTTCAATGAACAACATTTAGGTCTATTAAATATAGTAATATTAAGTCCTTGCATATGAAATTGGGGTTTTGACGGGAGGAATATAAAGTCAATTTTTTTTGTAAAATATATTCAATTAATCAAGGTATGCACCGTTGTTATCTATGCACTTTTGCCATCTCATAGGTAGTTCATTAATCCCTTTACTAAAAAAACTATGGGGGCGAGAATCAATAAACTCTTTGAAGGCGGTTTGGACTGCCGCATCGGAGTTGTTTTTTTTTCCTTGTAAGAAGTTGCCCAAATGCCGGAAACAATGGAAATCTTTTGGAGGAAGGTCCTCCGTTTAAAACAGGATTTAGCTGGGTCTCCAGGGTTCAGCCATTGCGACGAGCGCTTCCGATTATCGTACAGTATCCACTCTTTATCACAAGTAATGATTCGATTTAAAATCCCTTCATTATTGTGTCGGTTGAGCAAAGTAACACAGCAATCGACGCGTGTTTGCAAGTTCGATTCACTCAATTCATAAGGTACCCATCGTTCAAGTTTTTTTACTTTCCCGATTTGCTTCAAGTGGATTAATACAGTTTTATCACTTACCGCGAAGCCTACAGTTATCTCTGAAGTGCTTTGTGATGGATCCGCTTCCACAATAGCCTTTAATTCTTCATTTTCTGGTTTTGTTAGTTCTGAAGGTCGAAATTTCCAGAACGAAAATGTAGTAACCAAAAACGTACCGTGCTTTCTTTTGCGACACCAGCGCCGTACACATCATTAATCCTTCGAGCTGTTTCTGCAGCACTGGTGCCACGGTAGAAATCGTACTCGTAAATATACCGATATTTCATGTTTTCCATTGTTCGGTAATAAGCGACGCCAAAGAAAAAAATAATGTGGAAAAAACAAATGAATTATTGTTTTCAAAACTCAAATGTACCAGTTAAATGAATTTATAAATTTGAATTTGGAATTCTTAACCAAAGAGGAGATATTTCAGATCAAAGCAAAACGGTGATTGTATATGTAAGGACCTAATATTTTAATATGTTACTAGGATTAACATGTTAAACTAACATTTAACTATTTTTTTTATTGTTATTTAAATATAGCTATGTGTGATATGTAGTTTCATGTAACTAGTGTATTGATATACGATATGTTTATTATTTATCGGTAAAAAATATTTTTATATATTTAAAAGATTAAGTTCACACAGCAATTCTAATCAGTTCTAAACATTTGACTAATTTCATAGTAAAAAGACAAAGTTGAAGTTACTTAACTGAAGAAAGCTATAAGTACTTGCCGTTAATTTTTTGTTTATTAAAAATTACGATACCCCTAAAATATTATAATTAATATAGGTACATTACTCTCATATATGATTAAACATTAAACTGAGCCGTTGGTTAAGTGACTTCCTTATAAAACTCAAAATATCGAGCACACGGGGATTTGGTCGAACCCAAAAAATAATTAGTCTATTCTGACACGCAGTCACGCACTCAGTAGGTGCTCGAGGCGAACAGTGTTCGCAGTTCGCAAGATCGAGGTCCGCTGCTCCTGTTGGAACTTGTGTTTGCTCACACACTTGCATACGCTATAATATCCTGCGCAGATACGCAGCGGCTAGTCTCTTTGAGAATACATCAAAAGACACTTTTTTTCCGATATATATATATATATGTTTTTTTATATACATAGGCTGGCGGACGAGCATATGGGCCACCTGATGGTGAGTGGTCACAAACGCCCATAGACATTGCCATTGTAAGAGATGTTAACCATCGCTTACATCGCCAATGCGCCATCAACCTTGGGAACTAAGATGTTATGTCCCTTGTGCCTTTAATCACACTGACTCACTCACCCTTCAAACCGGAACACAACAATACCAAGTACTGCTGTTTTACGGTAGAATATCTGATGAGTGGGTGGTACCTACCCAGGCGATCTTGCACAAAGCTCTACCACCAAGTGAAAGTATAATCGACAAAAATCATAACGTTAGTTAATTTGCAACAAAATATTCATAAATTATAGATAAACCTAAACATTTCTCGTATATCAATTGATATATTGGTTAAAGAAAACGCAATGAAAATCCACATACTAGGTCCAGAGAGTGGTGCACATACCGAGCATACCTATAGATAGATATAGAATCAGTACTAATAAAATAATAGTACGATATGTCAACCTATTCACCTATGATCGTTCCAAGTTTTCAAGCAAGGCCACGCCCGAGGCATTTTTAATGGAATGGCTAATGAAACAGGCAACCGTAAAAATTTACAAGGTTCCCAAAGATATGAAATGTCAGTAAAGCTAACTGATTATTTTGTAGACCGGAAAATGGGACATGACAGTAAGTTATGTTGCCACCTCCAGATATAAATGCAATTAATTGTAAACTTCAACCCTCGATGCGTGGCAAATGCGTTTTGACACAGTTTAACTCTTCATATTGTTATATAGATAGCTGTAGAATTACTGATGAGACACCTATCAAGACTGACTTCCACATACGAGTATGTACGTCTGCTTAAATATTCTCAAGCGAGGAATGGTATAATGGCATATTGAGAACTACCTAAGTCGCAAGCTTATTATTATATAGTTAGGACTAGAAGATTTCTTGATCCATATAACAGCATTATTGAAAAAAAAATTGAGGCGCGCTAATTTAAAACCGCCATTTTGATAGTGGATAGAAAGGTAAAGTAATTAATTAATTCTTGGCGCGACTTGTGATTTGTTGAATGTGTTATTTACGTCGATTTATATGATTTGGTGTTCTATTTTAAAAAGAACTCTTCGAGTTTTTTATGAAGTCAGTTTTCACTTCTGGATGCTGGTAAGAATAATTTAAGCTATTAACAAAACAAATTGATACACTTGCTAAAATACTTCTTTCGATTATGAACTGTTCACTGTTGTATTTTTGTTTCTCAAGTAAATAATCATTGCTGGTAGGAGATACCTAATCCGAAATATATTTTTATGCAAATTTCCACTAAATTTATTAAGAACCAAGACTGTGTGCATACTATGTGCTACTATATATATGTGTGTGTGAATTTGTGTACAATAAGCGTACATCATATATAAAAAAACATACAAAATTGCTAAATACAACTAACTTCATTTTTTCTTTTAATTAAGTAAACTTTTTCTTCTATTTCTCTGACTTCATAAACTATACAAGTGCTACTTAATTTGTTAACGTTATATTAACATAATCATGCTGTGTTTACGTCCTTAGTCAATATTATTGAAGGTTTATCTTATTTTGTAAATTTGTTACCTTGTTTTGTTTACCTAATAAATAAAAAATATACAACCTCTGGGTGGAAGTTCTTTTGAAACGGAACTTAATAAATTCAAGTTTAACCGAAGTTTATGAGATCATAAATAAAACATATAATCAGCCAGTGCCGCAAATGTAGGTTATATTTGTGTCAAAGTCACTGACTCATAAGTGTACAAGTTTTTTTTTTGCATAATGTGCCCTTAACATAGGTACCAGTTGGCTATAGGGTGTGGCGATGATGACTCTTCTTAATTTTGATCCGCGCTACTTAACGTACTGCTGAACTAAGGCTTTGTATTTTGAGGGGAATATTACATTAACATGCTATAATACTAAAATGCGAGTTGGGGGATTTTCACCCGACACACTCATCAGATATTCTACCGCAAAACAGCAGTACTTTGCATTGCTGTGTTCCGGTTTGAAGGATGAGTGAGCCAGTGTAATTATAGGCACAAGGGACCTAATATCTTAGTTCCCAAGGTTGGTGGCGCATTGGCGATGTAAGCGATGGTTAACATTTCTTTCAATGCCATTGTCTATGGAAGTTAGTGACCACTTACCATTAGGTGGCCCATATACTCGTCCGCCTACCGTTTTTAGACACTAAAATTCAATGGTTGCGAAGGTTGAAGACGCATTGATTGATTATAATTCACATGCCCTAACTACTGCACCATCTTAGCTCTTATATTAATACATTTATAGTCAATCTCAATAAATCACGATTATTGCATTTTTATGATTTTGATAAAGACCCTGAAGTGTCTGAAACGAGAATCAACTAATTGATTTATCGTTTTATTTTGGACTACTAGACACATTAGTCTAAAAAGGCAACCTATTATAAAATAAACAAGTTTCAAAGACAGAACGCAGCTAATTTTACGGTAAGCTTTGGCTTTTAAATACCAGCCTTAGGACTGTTTTTAATGTTAAACTAATTTGTGTTATGACGTTATAAATAAATAAATTAATAAAACGAAGTACCCCCTACTATTCAAGTTCGAAATCAACTTTCTAAATTGCCAAAAAGTTCATTAATCTTCTACACATATTCGCAATACAAATTCTATGGTAAGGTCACAAATGGCGACCTTCACGTCAAAGCGCATGCGCACGACCGCCGATAAGCTTGCACGCGATACAATCTTACACATTGATCTAGTTTTAGTTTCGCAATCTCATTAATGTTTGATTTGTTTGGGTCGGTCTCTTTATTTATTATTTTGTTCTCAAACTTAACAGTCAGACTCGATAACATTTTATAACAGAATAAATAAAACACATATATTCACTTCGACTTGTCATTGCTGTCATTTTCATTGTTGAATTCTGTCTGTTAACTCAAAATCAAAATATATGTACATAAAACCAAGTTGGCTTTTGTAAACACTTTCAAATCGTCATCTTAAAAAACTATAATAGTCGATACCGAACTTATTATTATTATTTAATTATAGTTTATAATAGGTATTATAAGAGTATAGCATAGAAAACGCTTACAACTAATTAATGTATTGTCAGTGATATCAAGTGTGTACTGTGTAGTACATAGAGCGGTTCTTCAGAATTAGGTGCATTTGGGGTTAAATTGATTAATGAAATAAAGTACCAAAACTTCCGGCGTATAGCAAGCTACTTGAGCTTTAGTTTGAGGTTGACGAGATTTTACCATGAAAAATATACTCATCACATTGGTCCGTCTGATTACATTAACCGCAAATATCCCAGAGCTTAGTCTACATACAATCAATTATATAGGGTTTTCCATTAAGGGCGCTTGATCGCGCAGAACTTCCATCGTAGCGTGTGCTGTGTGGCACGTAGCGCCGTCCTGTTGAAACCACATGTTGTCCAGATCCATATTCTCGATTTCAGGCCAAAAGAAGTTGGTTATCATCGACCGGTATCGCTCACCATTGACGGTGACGGCCACACCATTATCGTTTTCGAAAAAATACGGACCAATCACGCCTCCGGCCCAAAATCCGCACCAAACAGTCACTTTCTGCGGGTGCATTGCCACTTGGTGAACCTCGTGTGGATTGGTCTCGTCCCAAATACGGCAATTTTGCTTGTTGACATAGCCATTCATCCAAAAATGCGCCTCGTCGCTGAAGATGATTTTTTTGCCAAAATCGGCGTCAACTTCCAACTGCTCTAATGCCCAGTCAGCGAACACACGGCGCTGTCTATGGTCATTAACCTTGAGCTCTTGGGTCAGCTGGATCTTGTACGGGTGCAGGCTCAAGTCACAACGCAAAATTCGCCAAGTTGTCGTCTGCGAAAGGCCGAGTTCCTGTGCGCGACGCGGAATTGACTGCCGCGGGTTTTCGAGGACACTGTCGCGCACAGCGGCGATATTCTCGGCAGATCTCGCGTTACGTTGACGCACGGGAAACTGACCCGGTTGACTCGAATTTGTCCACCAATCGACGGATAGTCGACTCGGCAGGACGATCATCGCGACCGTAAAACGGGCGAAGTGCGCGGAACGTTGCTCGAACTGAAGACCCATTTTCATAAAACAATTTTATGATTTGCACGTGCTGCTCGACACTGTAACCTGCCATGGTGGTTTGGGAGGACGGAATGAATATAACACACTGCATTTGACAGCTGTCACTCAAACAACATGGCCGCAATCAGCTGTCAAAGTTCAAGCGTCCCTATTGGAAAACCCTATATATCAACATTAAAGTAAAGAAACTGGACCCATTTATCTATCGATTTTTCATTGGCAAAGATCAGCTTTTACATTTATTACATTTAATTAAGTTACATTTTGTTTTTTTATTATTTAACATTAACAGTGATCATATTTTTTACACAATACAACTGTGCCCGTTTTCTTTTTATTTTGAAAACTAATTTTTATCAACAGAAAACAATATTATTTCAGTGTTATATATGCGAAATAGAAAAATATTAGCCTTAGTTCCCAGTGCTCCAGGTGGACCCCCAGAGGCCCACAGGAGACTCGACAGGGGAACACGTTGACATGACAAAAAAATGGGGGTTCACAATTCATAAGCGTCCACGAAAATTCGTTTGTTTTCGATAGTGAAGAACTAAAATGTTGGCTTGACTTCACAATTTTTTTTATTTTTTTTTATTGTATGGGTTGGCTAACGCGCATTTGGGCCACCTGATGGTAAGTGGTCACCAACGCCCATAGACAATGGCATTGTAAGAAATGCGCCACCAACCTTGGGAACTAAGATGTTATGTCCCTTGTGCCTGTAATTACACTGGCTCACTCACCCTTTAAACCGGAACACAACAATACAAAGTACTGCTGTTTTGCGGTAGAATATCTGATGAATGGGTGGTACCTACCCAGACGAGCTTGCACACAGCTCTACCACCAAGTGATACAAGTGACAATGTAAGTAAATATTTTAACCTCACCTCAACCTCGGCAACCTGCAAGTCCTCGGATGTTGCAGATGTCCATGGGCGGTGGTAGTCACTTTCCATCAGATGAGCCTCCTGCTCGCTTGCCCCCTCTTACATAAAAAAACGTAGCTCGGCGACTGTTACTTGTAAAAATTGCATGGAATCACTTTTTTGATTGGCCAACCTTACTTTTTTGATCTACTCACAGCCCAATCAATTCTCACCTTTTTTCGATAACTATTAATTCGTGGTTGGAACTCAGCCGCAACGCAAATTTCCATAGTTGATCTAATCCTTTGTCGAGTTTGGGAATATGGTAGAAATGTAGCTGCACAAGCTGCTGCTGCAATGTAGTGGGGGTCCACCGGGACCAGCTAGATTTTGAAAGTGTTCTATCAGAAAAGAAAGTCTGGGAACCTCTGATCTAGAGGGACCCCTATAGCAACTGAGACCCTAGGCGAGCAATAGAATTCAATGTGTCAAATAGGTTTTTACCCATACTACTTTTAATTCTATTGTGGAGTGCACATTCTCTATCATTTACTGGCCAGTTTCATGGTGAATACAGTCAAATGCTTTGACTGAGTCTCGACCCGCTTCATATTATAAAATAAGTTAAGTTATTTTACAGTTGCTCTTCCACTGCGTTCATTAACAATTGTTTGTATAATAATTTGTGATGTATCAGAACTTAAGAACGTGTGGCAAATTGGCACGCGTGGTGAAATTGGACCCACATCCATTATTTAATGACATCAAAATTCTGGCACAGGAATGACATTTATTAAAAAACTAACACACGATTTTAATTTAAAAAAGCGACCTGAATTACCTCTGTTAAGTCTTCAACACCGCATTGGAATTGAAATAAAACACGAAATAATTTTCTCTGATAATATAATTATAAATGTTGCATTAAAAATATACGATACCAAGTATAAACTATTTCATTAAATAAAAAAGTCTCAATCTGCGAGCAATTGTTACTACTTGCCCTTCGGTTCGGAATAGAAATCGTCCTAAAGGAGATAGGGTCTCTTTTTAAATATAGTCATTTATTATACAGCAATAAATATCCAACACCTACCCGTCCTGGTTCTGCAGCTGCCGGAGCTGCTTCAAGACCGTGTCGAGCAGCTTCCTCCTGTCGCGCTCGTTCTTCTTGAGCACGGAGAAGACGGAGGACTTCTGCTCGGCCTCCCGCAGCTTGTCGAGCAGCGCGGCGGCGTCCCGCGGCGACACCAGCGCGTACTTGCCGCCCTCGAGGCCCACGTCGTGCAGGTAAGACGACCAGTCCCAGCCCGTGATGAGGTCGAGCAGCTGGCGGAGGCCGGCGAAGTGGTCGAGCAGCTCGCCCTCGCGCAGGCCGGGCACGGGCTCCGAGGCGGCGAACTGCTCGCACTGGATCACGTCCAGGTCGAGCTGGTACAGCGCGCCCGACGACACCGCGCGCACGCCCGGCGCCAGCAGCGCGCGCCGCAGGCGGCCCGCCACGCGCCGCACGGCCGCACGCGCCGCGCACACGCTGCAGGGGGGGGGCGTTAGTACTCGGCCGCGCACGCCGCGCACACGCTGCGTGCGCGGCCGAGTACTAACGCCGCGCACGCCGCGCACACGCTGCGGGGGGGGGGGGTCTTTAGTACTCGGCCGCGCGCGCCGCGCACACGCTGCGGGGGGGGGGCGTTAGTACTCGGCCGCGCACGCCACGCACACGCTGCGGGGGGGGGCGTTAGTACTCGGCCGCGCGCGCCGCGCACACGCTGCGGGGGGGGGGCGTTAGTACTCGGCCGCGCACGCCGCGCACACGCTGCGGGGGGGGGGGGCGTTAGTACTCGGCCGCGCACGCCGCGCACACGCTGCGGGGGGGGGGGGGCGTTAGTACTCGGGCGCGCGGCGCTCGCGCCGGCCGGCCAACACTCACCGCGCCCGCTCCGGCAGCTGTTCGAGGGACGACAGCACCCCCGTCAGGTAGCTCAGCATGTCGGTGACGAAGGACGACGCCTGGCCGCTCGGTTCCACTGAGAACGAAATACACCCAAAACTAGTGACTACGTCAAATCGAGAGATGTAGTTTACATCACATGGAATAAGTAAATTTAAGATAAACGGCATAAGCGTTATTCTGTCTTATTCTACCACACATCGATAAATTCTAAAGAAAAATATCAACACGTTCACAAATCACCGCGAGTGTTCCGGCTGAGGGGTAGCCACTCTTGCCGTGACGGATCGCCGGTAAACTATAAATACCTAGTAGCCAGTCGTAGTTTTCGAGGTCGAGGAATTCATCGACTTTCTTCTCCAAGTTCTCACAGATTTGCTTCTCGGCGTCGTCCCGCGCCGCCTGGAACATGCTGCCCGCCGTCTACATAAATAAAAATTTACAACGGATGAATAAAATAGTACCCTTGCTTACGGTTTAAAAAAAAAACAATTGTTTTATTGTTACCTGCGTCGTAACAAGCTCCGAGCCGGTGATGTTGCTGATGAACTCGTACAGAAATGACGTAGCGTCCTCTAAATACTGCGTGTCCACTATTATCTGGAACATCATTCTAATATTACGAAGGTACAACTACTTGTATATACTGAAAAACTACTCATTCGTTTAACATGGAACTCTCTTTATTTTTGATAGTTTTTTTACTTTAGGTGCGGTAGGAGGTGCTTCGATAGTAATTACGTCATCTAGTTGCGACAGTTAGATAACGCTCTGCGACAATCGCTGGAGGAAGACGAGTCAACGACACCGAAGAGTGAGGCACCTGCACGAGCTGCATGAGCGGCAGCGGGCGGCGGAAGAGCGCGGACAGGCAGCCCGTGAAGGAGCGGCTGAGCAGCAGCGACGCCGAGTGCCGGGCCTGCGCCGCCCGCCGGGCGCCGCCCAGGCCCAGCCCCGCCGAGTACTTGAGCCACGCGTAGATGAACTCCTTCACCTGCACGTACACGGCCGGCACCAGCCCCGAGAACGGGAACCTGCGATACTCATAGATTCGTCTCGTTGCTACTTTGCGACGATTATTTTATCTTACTAATTATTGAACTACTGAAACTTGTTATCGACACGAACACGAGACAGCCACCAGAAACAATGGGCGGGTGTCCTGATTCGTTTCGTTTATTATGTAGGCATTAATTAAGGGGTTATTGTTGAAAATACCCCCCCACCCCTAGGGAGAATAAAAGGCAGTTCAAGGATAGATAGTTTAAAAAGTGACTCATAAGTAGTAAAATATTACCATAACACAAATAAATGTACTGAGATAAAACCATCCGAACTCACTTTCTCGGGAAGGGCTGCGTCTCCAGGTCGTCGCCGTCGCACGGGAACGTGTCCATGACGGCGTCGAACTGCTCCTGGTTTTCCACCTTGGAGAGATGATTGGATTTATTTAATAATGTTCAACCACATCGACACGATAACAGTAATTATTATTAAATAATCATAATAACAATAAAATATACTTTACACTGTAGAGTATGAAAATGCGGAAAACATAATCTTCCTCTTATTTTTTTATTATATAAAAAGGCAAAGGGGAATGTGGGCCCCCTGATGATAATGTAATAAATATTAACCGTTCCATACATCGCCAATGCGCCACCAACCTTGAGAACTAGGATTTTATATCCCCCATGTCTGAAATCACACTCAAACCAGAAAACAACAATACTATGTATGGTTGTGTTAGCGGTTGAGTGCCTAGTTAGTCTAATGGCTACATGTAAGGCCGCAGACACGGTGGTCCTGGATTCAAATCCCAGGCTGGGCCTATAAAATATAATTAAGATTTTCTGTCGAAAAATTCTCAGTAGCAGCCCGGAGTCTGGAAGTTGGTAGTGTGCACACTCCCGTGCCTCGGAAAGCACGTAAAACCGTTGGTCCTGCGCCTGAACTCTTTCCGGTCGTGTCGGATTGCCCATCCCATCGGGCTATGAGAGTAAGAGAATAGAGAGTGCACCACACGGGTTGCGCACACACTCGTGCACTATAATATCTCCTGCGCAGTTGGCTAATCTCTCTTGAGATTGGCCACCGTGGCCGAAATCGGTCTGGAGGACCTTCATTATTTTATTATTATTAGCGGTTGAATATATGATAAGCGTGTGAGACCTACCCAGACAAGTTGGCACTGGCCTTACTACCGTGAAAATATTGAGAAATACAATATATCATATATTAAATATATTTATTGTCATACCTCTATGGGCAGGAAGGAAGCGTTATCTAATATATCCCTGAAGACGACTACCCAACGTTGCATCAGCACCTCCGTGTAGTGCTCGGCCATCTCTTGTAGCAGAAGCGGGAGAGGGTCGGTTGGGAGACCGTAACATCTATCGGAATACACAAATATATTTCAAAAGTTGGGTCAACTTAACTACAAATTTTATCCAACCAACACAAATGCACAAAAGCTTTGGCTTTGAATTACATTATTCATTAAGCTGCTTCACACCGGTTCAACAAAACAAGCGGATTTTTTTTTTCGTCAAAATAAATTACAAAAATTGCACTTATAAAACTCAGCTATGCTGTGAATAAATGTAGAACATTGTGTGGATTCAATTCAATATTTAAATATAGCTTCTTCAAGAATAAAAATGGAATGTAGATTCTACGAAGAAGAGCCGGGAAGAAACCCGGCCGGTAGTTGCACTTTTCAATTATGTACATAGGTATGTTAATACTCTCATCATTATCTCGTATTTATCTTGTACTTCAAAATGTTTTGTCTTCAAATTTAATTAGTTACCTCTTTTTGTTTTTATTCTTTTTATTTAAATATTTGTGTTTTTATTTTGTATAATATATATTTTTTACCTCTTTTTGTAATTGTGTGTGAGAATGGTGTGTTCTCCTGTATTATCGGTTGTACATATGTAGTTAGATTCAATTTAATGTAAAGCGTGTTTTGCAAGTAATATACATGTAACCCTGTTGGGGATCCCAATAAAAAAATATATCTCAGAACCGAAGTAACTGAACCTTAGGTGGTCATATTCATAAATATATATTGAAATGGTACATACTTCAAAGCATTAATGAAGAGCACAATCTGCCTCTTTATACTGAGCATCAGGGTGGGGTCCGTTATCAGCGAAGTGTTGGTCCTCAGGGTCGACGCCACCTTCGTCACGGCCATGCTCCACGTGTCCAGCAGCCAGTCCTTGGAGACCAGACCCGCGCCGGTGGACAGCAGGTGCTCCTCCAAGATGAAGAAGCCCAGCACGGCGTTGAGGTAGTTCTTCATGCTCTGTATGGAGTCGTGGAGGTTGCCCGACGCGGGGATCAGCACGAGTCGAGCTTGCTGCTTGCGCTGAGCTCTGGTGGAATGATAGTTTGTTTCAATGCTTCAATTACATCGATTAACTGCTGGAAAACTGAGCACATGTGAAGCAATTTAATGTATTCTATTAACGAATTGTTGCCATACCAACGACTCTACGTGCTTTCCGAGGCACGGGAGTGTACACACTTCCAACTTCGAGCTGCTTCAGAGAATGTTCGACGGAAAACCCAATATTTTTTTACGGCCCGACCTGGGCTTTTACCCATAATCTCGAGATCTGCAGCCTTATATCTAGCCACCTAAGGTAGACAACCGGACAAGGTATCGTTACCGGTAGTAGTGCACGAAGTCGTTCTTGGCGCCCAGCACGCTGTGTATGTGCAGACAGCGGTGTAGCGGGCTGCAGTCCACCAGCTCGTGCGGGCACTGCGGGCCGCTGCTCTCTCGGGTCTGCAGCGGACTCTCTGCACTCCAATCCAGATTCGTATGTTATTTTATTTCACTAGCTTTGTTGCCCACATATTTATGTGGTAAAATATATGTTTTAAGTTAGCCAATAATTTATTTCGACATTTCGACACCTTGTGCTCTACAGATTCAGAGAAACGGACTAAGACACAGATAAAGACAGATAAGAGTGATTATGTGTTTCTTCTTTCTTGGTTGACAATAGATATTTAAGTATATATTTAGTGTAAAATGAAATGTTAGGTTTGCTTTTAATAAAATAGCATTGTTTCAACATCTTACCTTTCCTGTTCTTGACGATGTTCGCCAAACTCCTACCGAGCATGTCTTGAGTCTGTACTAACGCCATCGCACCAACCTGATCATTAAAAAGATTGGGGGTAGGAAATTGGTAGGTTTTAAGGTGCCGGTTCACATATTTTAGACGTACATGCACAAATTCTTATGCTTATTATTTTTATGCAACAACAGGCATAAGGGACATAACATCTTAGTTCCCAGCATCGGTGGCGTTGTGAGTAATGTTTAATAATGTTTACAGCGTCAACGTCTACGAGCGGCGGTGACCACTTAAACATAGATATATATATAACCGTACAACCGTTGTAGTGTTTAAACACTACAATGGGTTATCATCCAGAAAAATAACTTTTCGTGTACTTAACTTGTGATTAAAATTAATTTCGGACATACACGTGCCAGATGAAATTCTTACGTGCATAATCACATTCTATTGTATGCCAGCCACCCACTCCTTACTCTTATCCCGAGTAACGGTGCCGGCGGCTCACCTGCGGGCTGAGCGTGCGCACGTGCTCGAGGAAGTCGCGCAGGTCGGCCATGGACGCGTCGCGGATGGCGCGGCGCAGGCGCGGCACGTCGGCCGCGATGCGCGCGCACCACGCGAACGGGCCCACGCGCGGCAGCAGCACGTGCTCCAGCTGCTCCAGCGTCTTCAGCGCCGGGTAGTACCTGCCGGCGCGATACGGCAAAACGGACTGCTAGTGTTGGCCTCGAAATGGTTATATTCTATTGAAACTCCTTTCATACACAATCTACGATCACTGTGTGCGTGTGTTACGCTCAGTTCGATATGAACATAAAGCTTAACAAAATTCAAATGAACTGGTCATATATATTCGGCTGGAAATATAAGTCACACCTGGCAACCCTAAGCAAGGAACCTATCCACCACCGTTTACTCGGTGGTAGAGCTTTGTGCGAGCTCGTCTGGGTAGGTACCACCCACTCATCAGATATTCTACTGCAAAATAGCATTACTTTGTATTGTTGTTCCGGTTTGAAAGGTGAGTGAACCAGTGTAATTAAAGACACAAGGGGTATAACATCTTAGTTCCCAAAGTTCGTGGTGCAGTGGCGTTGTTGCTTTTTTTTTTTAAAGAAATATACAAACCACTGTCTATGGGCATTGGTGACCACTAACCATCAGGTGGCCCATATGTCCGTCCACTCACCTACACTGTAAAAAAAAAGGGGTTTTACATCAGGTGTGTGTCCAAACTTAACAGTCAGTCAAACCATAATAATGAAAAACTTAGATAGTATCTTCGTAACATACATAGTACATACCTCTTAGCTTCTACTTGAGTTTTAAGCTTTGAATATGTGGTCAATAATGGCAAACATAGTTCCATTTTTTCGATCGTTGCTGCTATATTGAGTTCTACGCGGCGAGCTTTAATCAACTCTTCCGCTCTTGTACAGAGGCCTTAAAATATTTAAATGAATATAATTTAATCCTAGATAATGTTCAAGCATCTTCATTTAATTATCTCATTTTTTTGGGCAACTCAATGTGTATGGCATTCATTAAATAGAATAACTAAAAGGATTGTCTATAATTACAATTATAAGGAGTAAACCGACTGATAAATCAAAGGAATCAGATTACTATATTAGTCTGTTCCTGGTTAAATTAGTTTATTTATATAAAACTTAGCATAAAGTATTTTGGTTAACTTAATTAACAGATATTTACGTACAGATAATAAATAGTTGTATTCATTTCTTATGTCTACCCTTTGAATAGTTGTAAACTCACTTTCAGTTGACTCCTTGACATTAGCGTCAACATTAGATATCTCAGCATGGAGCTCCTCTGCATGGGAACGCACTTGCAACAATTCACGAATGGAGTCGATGAAGCCCTAAAATGTGTTTTATTATTACTTAATAAATCTAACTAATTGTTTTGGTAATTAATTTTCTCCAGTCTATAATATATACCTGATAGTAAAAGTTGCACAACTTCTCTATCTCCTTGTCATGCTGCTGTATCCTATCATCAAGTTGCTGCACAAAAGCTTCATGGCCACCTTCACCTTCATACACTGACCTGAAGGCAGGACCCCAATAATCGTCGATACCCTCTATTTCCTATAAATAAATATGTAAATGTATATTCATTTAGGTAAACAATTCATACTTTTGTTTGTACGATAATATGCTTATTAGAAAGAATATTATTTTGATAGATTAGATTTAAAATTAATGATTATGAAAAGAAAAAAAAAAAATTTTGAATCGTTTTCGGATAATATGGTTAGTTTTTAAAAAACCTCTATTGTCCGTTATTAGGTGACAATGTTTTCATTAGAAAATTGACTTAGTAACAAAAGTACTTCGTCTACTTTTTTAACGGATCTATTAAGATAGAACTTAATATCTTAGATATTTTTGGGGGCGTTGTACCTGAATAGTAGCGTTAGTCATGTTGAGAACACTAGTAAATATAGTAAAATACAATATTATAACTATGTCACATTATATTCATGGAAAAACATATATTATGAGAACGAATTCAAATTAAAAAAACTTAGTTATTTTCTTTTCACAAATGAAAAATGAAAACTCAATGTCGATTGACAGTGACATATTATGCATAAACAGATTATTTCACTGTATCATAACATCATATGACACGAAGTTAGATTAAGATTATTTTTAAATCAATATTTTATGCGATTGTTAAAAGAAATGATAAAGTTTCTCACGAAATAAAATCAATTATCTATACAAATAAAAAACGTAAATAGTTTCGTGATAAACATTAACTACAATAATCGCATATATTTTAAAAACAGATTATAGATTAATGTTGCTTGAACGGTAATATGTTTTTCCCATATAAATGTTTTTATTCAAATAATAAAAATCACTGTATATTTAATATTAACGCTATATTAATTACTATTGCATATATATTACTAAGTATTTTATTAGGTGAATGAAATTTACCGAATTGTAAGTAAAATCGTTATTGTTAAGACTTTCATAAAGATGTCGCATCGATTTGCATTCGCTAAAAATAGTATTAATGAATGTATATAACTAGTACACATTCGTCATACTATATAAGTTTTCATATTATAGCATGTATACGTTTTCACATTTTACAAACAATTTAGGCAAAATAGCTACGGCTGACAACATAGCACGAGTCGTGCCAAAACTGCAAGTGCCAAATCAAATTCAATCTGCCAAATTATTCCGCAGTAGCGGTTGAAGTGAGGGTTCCTCGGATAAATAATAAAGGAAATTAAATTGCGTTTTAAATACGACCGAAATATTTAAACAAATCCATGTTGCGTATATTTATTTAATTAAAAGTTTTATCTACTAAATTAATATTCATATACATAGGTCCCGCAACCATGGCTCACTGTACGAGAGTTTTGCATGGCCAAGTAAGTTATTTTATTTTAATTTAATCCACGTGTAATCAATTAATTTTTGCTCGTATCCCCGTTACCCTTATCTGGTTTTGCACTAAAAATTATATTTGTTTACGATGTTATCAATATAACGAGTTACAGATAGCACGTATGAATGAAAAAGGTCATGAAACGTAAATTAAACAGAGGTCAATTTATGTTAGATGTATCTGTAACCGGATCCGATTCACATATTTCATATAAATAACTTGTTTTAACTGAAAAAGTATGAGGTCATCAAAATATATTTTTTTTCAGGGTAGCAGGACGAGGATAGCTCTCGTGGAAATCCAAAAACGATGTTTCAGCGTGTCCCCCCTCACCGCGGCAGCGGCTCAGGTACACAAGAACCCTGAAAAAATTGTTATTTCATAGTGTTTCAGTGATTTTATAACACTGTTATGTAATCAGAGAGCAACTGAAAATTTTGTGTTGTGCTTCATACAATGTTATTTAAAGGTGCCGTGATGTGTTATAGGTAGCTATGTCGAAATTCGACAAGGTCTCGCTTCCTTATGAAAAATTAACGAAAAATTTGGAAGTTGTCAAGAAGAGGTTAGGTCGTGACATGACCTTGTCTGAAAAGGTGCTGTACTCTCACCTCGATGACCCTAAGGGACAGGTAAGCATTCTAATGTTCATCATTATAGTATTAGCTTAATTAAGGAATTGCTGTATTTTAAATTATATCACTAAAAAGTAAGACTGAATTTAAATATGAATATCTAAATAAACTTGTAGCCTGGAGTTTACTTATTGAATGTTCAAAAAGTATAATATTTTTTTTGTATAATTTTAGGTATTTTTATATAGTCTATTCACAAATTTCATGTAAATGTGACTTTGATTCTATTACGTGTTAATTAAACTAGCAACATAAAGTAAATTCAAATAAGGTATGTTTGTTTGTCAATTATTTGTTAACTGGTTATGTTTGTTAAGTATTTTATTTTTCTTATATCAAATATTTAAAAGAGGCATTATCAACCATGGTATAGTACAATAATAACAAAAAAAAGTAACAGACATACCTGAAAACATGTTTTTATTAAAACTATTTTGATTTTATTTACAAAATATATAATATTAGAAGTAAATCAATACTTTATTACCAAATCTAGATAATATGCTTATTTCAAGTGACTACTACTGGCCCTAAATAAATAAATCTTGATTAGCTTAATATATCTCTCTAGTCTGTATAATTGGCCATAATTATTTTACAGCCATGCATCAATAACTTGTATAGCAATATTTGTGGTGCATAAATGGAATGATTTCTTACACTGCTGCGATATGCTGAGGATGCGATAGTGACCATTTATCATAATCCCTTCCTATAATAAACATAAACAGATTCTTTAGATTTGAAAATCTTGTCATCAAGATTTGTAATTTTTGTAAGAAAAGCGAAATGTGTATATAATTAAATATTTTCCTGCAGGAAATCGAACGTGGCGCAAGCTACCTACGTCTCCGACCTGATCGTGTCGCCATGCAAGATGCCACCGCTCAGATGGCTATGTTGCAATTTATTTCATCAGGCTTACCTAAAGTTGCAGTACCATCTACCATCCATTGCGATCACTTGATCGAAGCACAGGTTGGAGGGGTAAAGGATTTGGCAAGAGCTAAGGTGAGAATATAGCTCCATACGGTAGACAATCAGTAGCATCAGGCTGACTGTACTTGCTGTACAGTCAGCTTCAAATAGATATGGATAGTCAAATTGATCTTCAAAAGCCAAACAATAAGAAGAGATGTGAAGATCTTGACACTCATGTCCCTTTGGCATTGTAACCCCCATTTTTTACACAAGCCTTAGATAATATAATATACATTGAGTTTATACTTGCAATGTATCTATATAAGAAAAGATATATATATATATGACATATATATTTTTTTAAATTAATTATAACTCGGCCGCATCGCTCTTTATGACGTCGATGTTTATTTTCTTTGTTGTTTACATACTTGATCTCTATATAAACCTAATAAAACAAATTAATCGATCGTCATTTCTGATGCCAAATTGAAATTGGGTCCTAATATAAATAGATTGACAAATATCCTCAGCTCAGCAACATTTGCGATTAAAATAATTAAAAGTTACGAATGTCGATATACTCTCACTTAGAATATTTCATTTATTTTGACGATATGATGTTATATCGTGGAATACAGTTACAGCATCATATTTTAGTAAATAGCAACAACAATATATGTAAAAGAAATAAAAATGATTTTAATAGTATTTTTAATTTCTTAAATTCTTATCTTTCCGAAATGCTTATGGTCAGGATATCAACAAAGAAGTATACAAGTTCCTCGAGACGGCCGGTGCTAAGTACGGTGTCGGTTTCTGGAAGCCAGGCTCTGGTATCATCCATCAGATCATTTTGGAAAACTACGCCTTCCCCGGTCTGTTGATGATCGGAACTGACTCTCACACACCCAACGGAGGCGGTCTTGGAGGTCTTTGCATTGGTAAGACTTGACTAGCTTAGCTCAATCATTAAAACAATAATAATATTTAAACTATGACATATATTATCTGTACTGCTGTAGTTGTTTTAAATTTTATAAGATAACTTTATCACGTCCAGGTCGGACATCATTACACCAATTAATTAAGAAATATAAAAATAATGTAAATAAACCAATTGCAGATAACTTTTTAATATACATTATGTAATATTACTGTCACAAATATCTTAAATTAAAGTTGAGTGAATACTTACTTAGATTGGAGGTCGTATGTTATTTTATACATAGTATTATACATGCTCATCTTATACTATTACGTGTAGCTCTGAAACGCCTCTAACACTTTGGCTCACATTTTGTATTTAGATATTGGCTTCTTAGCATACTTTTGTCATTCTTGAAAAAAAAAAGAAAAAAATTACATTTTTTCTTAAGTTAAAATATCTTTTTATAACTGCCTTATTAAAAATAAATCTTTAATTTTGTGTGAATAATATATTAAAATTTAGTATATTAATTTTTATCGCTAACATCACTAGAAATGTGCAAAATTTCAAATTAATCACTCAGTCAGAACTTGTTTAAAATTCCGTCGCAAGTTTGACCCACAAAAACCGACCAGCCAAACAAAAGCCAAGTACAAGCATGTAACGAAAAGTATTGTCATTTACATAATTTATCTTCAAATGGACATGAATTTCATTTATACAGGCCGTTCAATTAATAAATTGTCTGTATGTCACACATCATCATACTTAATAATATAGAGTAATTTGTTTCGTATATGTTGAAATATAATCTAATAGTTTCTCATATAAGAGACTCTATACAAACGAATACTATAAAGGTGGAGTGTTCGTATGATTTGAACGCGCCAATCTCAAGAACTAGCAGTCAATATAGATAATATTTCTCCTATATGCTTTAGAAAGTCCCTTGACAGTGTGTCCGTGTGTGTGAGTGTCGCGCGTGTTGCAGGCGTGGGCGGCGCGGACGCGGTGGACGTGATGGCCGACATCCCGTGGGAGCTCAAGTGCCCCAAAGTTATCGGCGTCAAGCTCACCGGTAAGTGCTTTATTCACATAATTATTGGTCTCATTCTATGTTAAAAAAATTGTGCGGCCGGGGAACCCCCGTCGGGAACGAAGTTCTGTGCGATATTTTTTCGACTCAAATTATGTTTTAAAATGTAGACTAAAAAGCACCTCAACTTCCTTTGTATTGTAAATTCGAACGTCTCTACGCATCGCATTTTGTAGACACAGTATGAACGCTATTTTGTTATATGACGTGACCTTGGGCCACTGCCATTACATTCTAATGTAAGCCGCGTAAAAGAACTTCGATCCAAAAAATCCATGTAATTTCCTAATAGCTCTGCTGCATTACGCACTACAAACAATTCTCGATTAATATATCTTTATTTACAATACAACACTATTCCAATTAACTACTTATAACGACTTTAACTTCCAAAATTCCAATACTACTTCATCGATATTCAAAATGCCATATTCTCGCGAACCCATACTAAATATCATAGATCTACTCATTATTCGAGCTCTCGACCAATGATATCGCGTTAATTCAATGGCAAAGTTGTTTATTTGACTTCTCCTGTTGTTGTTCAAATAAGTCATACTTACCTCCAGTTTCTGAAACGCAGATCAAAGCCCGATTAATTGATTTGGTCGGTGGCAGCCCATGATACAACAGGCGACCAATGAGCATTCGGCATCCATTCATCAGTAGTCATTTCAAAAACATTGCTATTCTGTAAGAACTCACTTCATTACTCACCCGTGAAATGTTGACAACCGACTTATGGTGATAAATTATTTTGATTCGTAATGTTATAACTATTATCACACGCTCGACTATCGACTAATGCGGTGAGGCTCGAATTTGTTCTTACAGAATAGCCTTACTGGTAGTAACTGCCTCGTTGGTCTAATGGCTAGATATAAGGCCGCAGACCCGGTGGTCCTAGGTTTTATTCCCAGGTCGGGCCAATAAAAAGTTATATATAGAAAATTCTCAGTAGAAACCCGGAGTTTGGAAGGTGGAATTGTGTACACTCCCGTGTCTCGGATAGCACGTTAAGCCGTTGGTCCTGCGCCTGAACTCTTTCCGGTCGTGTCGGATCGCCGTCCCATCGAATTATGAGAGCTAGAGAAGAGAGAGTGCACCCGTGTTTGTGCACACACTTGTGCACTATAATATCTCCTGCGCAGTTGGCTAATCTCTCTTGAGATCGGTCTGGAGGACGTTACTAGTAAAAATTGTTTCTTCGTTATACGTTGACTTCTACATTTCTACATGCCATTGTCTCTTTATACTAACTTAAGACCTATACGAATTCTTATGAGCTGCTACGGTCTCACTAACGAAATTTGTCGTATAGTGTTCGACAAGTCTCGTGAGCCAACGTCTACGTCACGTCGCTGAATGACGTCATTAATCAAGTTGACAAACGTTTTTGACTACTTTTATAAAGCTTCTTTAAATACCATTGATACAGCATCGAAAGTTAACCATTGATTTCGTTTTGTATTCTGTAAAGCTTCGTTATAAAACAAATTGATATTTTATTTAATTTTTTATTGTTTTACAAGATTTGTTTAAATTAAAATATCCTTTATATTAGTATAAATAAGGACGACGATTGAATACATTTTTTTTATCAATATTATTTATCAAATCAAATATAAAAATATAATCTGTAAAGAATGACTTTGGATTGATATATAACTTTGGATTTTATCTCAGGTTTTGACAGATTCTTGCAATTAATATAATAATATATATTTTTTATTATCTTGATCAGTTTATCCCTGATTAACTGGTTTTAACTGGTAATATATTATAACCGTTTGACAGCGGGAAATTTTGGGGGTTAACCCTAGGCTTTCACTAAGATTTCATATGCCTCTGCGATATGTGTATCCAATAATCTGCACCGGAATAGCAGTGGAATAATTTCAAACACCAAACTAGGAGATGTTTGCCCAGCCGTGGGGCATTTACAATTACTTATTAATACAATATATATATATATATAAATCGTTTAGATATATATCACTAATAGCAATAGTTTATTGCACACAAAAGAAAACAAATACTTAATGTGCAATTAAAAACCTAAATAAGAAATGCTACAAAACGTGACCTAATCACTGCACAGTATAAATAAACAGGGTTATTTGTAACGACCCAGCAACCTCGCAGGACTAGATAGCTAACACCATAAGCAACAACTTTTGTTCTACGACTTTTGATAATTTGTTAGATTTTATTTTCATACAAAATTAAGTATTAATTTAATTTCCCGCTTGAACGTTTATAAATCTAGGCGCATCGCAAAGATCGGCGTCGCGTCGTCCTTTCGTTTATGAATGGAATATAGACATACAAATGTACCACGATAGTACGACAAAAACTTGTAAAATCATTTTTATTTTCATGTGTTGAGTTATGTCCGAAGTCTTAGAACAAAAGTTGTTGCTTATGATATTAGCTATCTAGTCCTGCGAGGTTGCTGGGTCGTTACAAATAACCCTGTATAAATACATAACAATGTATAGAGCTAGGAAAATGTTAAAAGTTCCAAAGACAAACTTGAACTTGTAGAATGAAGACGTAATGTATGTAATCTCCGAGTTAAAAGGGCCGGCGCCGAATTGCGCCGGTTGCATAGATAGTGGCGTATAAAACATAGAAAGTTATAAATAAGAAGATATTTTTTCCGTGGCAGACCGCCAGGGAGTGGATCGTGTATGCGTTTAGATGAGAACAATGTAATGATCGAGAACGATCTAAACAAATTAAATGTCAAATTAAATATAAAACCTATCCACGTCTGTGAAGAGGTTGAGGTTTTATATTATAATATTAATTTTCAACTGAAAAAAAAAACAGTTTTTTTGCCTTCCCAGGAGACTTTTTTTATAGTACCTTACTGAAAGAAAACTTCTAAACCAATAAACATAAAACTAATAAAAGAATTCGTAGTGCGATTCGGAGAAGACTTGTATATAAAATTATTATATAAGTAGCTGGACTTCGCACTTTTACCCGCTTTAAATTGACTATTGAATTAAATGTTGACGTAGTTAAGCGTGAAGTTCTTGTTAAAATATATAGAAACCAGTCCCCACTCACATCGTTTGTTTACGTTTTACGAATAAAGTATGTCTCGAGCAATATTATGTACGTTTAAGTATATAACATTGCGCGCTCGTAGTTTAGACTGTCTGATGAACTTCGTATCTATAGATCAATAGGCTAATTAATGGATGCTATAGATAAAATTATTATTCAATAATGACTCATAATTTAATGAGTACTATAAAAACATTCCCAATTAATTATAATTATTGATTTGTGTTTATAACACAATTATAGAAAATAATAAATATCGACTTTCGGCATAGTTTAGTTCGGCATCGGCAAATTTCGTTTTGAACTTTTCGATAGTTTCGATTTTGACTTGAAGTTTACCAGAGATACTCCTTTCGCGACGTAGACGCTCACTGAGAACGAAATATATAGCGACTCCATTACAAAAAAAAAATAAGTTTCCAACTAAATAAAAACAAAAGGGTTCATCTTGACAAAGTTACAAATACGAGATGTGAAAATAGACTTGTTCGTTGTTAGAAATTAATATCAAGTTTCCGACTCCGCAAAGTTATCCTTGCCGAGGAAAAGTATGAATTTCTGTTAATTTTACATTTATAAATTAAAGTTTATTTAGAATATTAATATAATCAATAAGGGCATTATATTATACGAGATTATATAAATGGTAAAAAATACATTCTGTTAGTATTTGTTCATTTTAAATGTACGATTTAAATAGTTTATAAATCTTATTAAATAAGATTCTACCAACAAAATAGAGTTTTTTGCAAGTCCGTCTTGGTAGGTTCCAACCGCCCGCGCCCGCGCGCCCGACTCGTGTTCTAACGCGAAGCAGCAATATTTAATAGTCAGGTTCCGGTAGAAAGGGCCTGTGTAACTAAGAAAGAAGAAATAGAAGAGAGTACATAGTGACGCCGTATATTTAAAAAAATATATATATTATGAACATAGTGAGCGCATTATGTTTAGGTATAAAAGTGTTAACTTTTCCGTTACTATCAACTAGTTAGCACTGTATGTGTTACGTTTGTACAATTTATCTAGATTGGCCGCGATGAAGACGTATTATGTGATACGCGCTATCAAATGACGTCTGGACGTATTCAATTAAAATACCTATTTATAATATTCTAGGCGTTTATCTCGCTTATATACGAACACAAAGAAACATACCGTATTCGTTTTTTACTTTTTTTTATATATAATCTAGTCTAAAGCCAATTGATGGGTGGCCCTATGTACAATTATTTTAGACTATTTTAATTCCTTTTATATAATCATATGTTTTCATAAAGTACTTTTAGATTATTACGTAACTAGAATATTTGAATTATATAAGAGACGTTTTAAAGAAGATTCAAAGTTATTTGTTCTAATTAGTTCTTTTATCAATTACGCGAATGTTACGTCACTCGGGGATCTTAATTCTTCACGTATAACTCCTCCCAGTTATGTCTCTGCCCGGTCATTATTATGGTGTATTGAGACATTCTAGAGTCAGAGTTTTGGTACGTCCCATCCCTAGTCTACCCCTTATCATATTATACTTGCAGTGGTTAATTCCGTCATAAGCTCTAAAGGTGTTCAGTGGTAGTGTCTTCGCCATGGGTCATGTAGTATGCACAGCTGCTCGTGTGACGCGACAGCTAAAGTACGCACACACGTAAACACATTTCCAACTCTGCAAATTAAATTGTACGTTCGTCAAGAATACTTGTTACGTGTAGTAATCGAAACCCTTGACCGCTTTACGATTACAAGAAGTATTTGCGGTTAATATTGCAGTCATTTTTATTGTGTATTTATTGAAATGATTAAGGTTACAGTTTCAAAACAGGAAGCCTTTTATTTTGTTATTACTGCACCACCTACCTCATATCCTATGGGTTATTCCTGACACCGTTGGTTGCCTGGAAGAGATCGCTATGTAGCGATAAGGTCGCCAAAATTGTATGAACTATTATTTGCCTAAGTTTTTGTAAAAATTCTGTTGTGGTGTACAATAAAGTATAAATAAATAAATAATAACTGATTCATTCCATAATTTGTACGTTATGCTGCAACCGTTTTTGCCGTATTAGCATTGGGATCAAGGCCCTCTTTCCCACTGGGCGCTATAGTCACGTATCACCAAACGATTATCAGCGCATTAGGCTGAAAAAAAGGCCATTGCCGCAAGGAACGATGATGACGGTGCCCCTATCAAATTTTGACAGGAAATATTTAATACGGGGCCCATCGAGGGCAAGCTGTGCCCAGGGCCTAGGTTAAAGACTGCCCTGATTGGACTAGAAAGTGGTACAGTAAAGGCTGTGGTGGGCACGCACCCTCCCGTCTTATGAAATCCAATTTACAGTTATTTTTAACTGCAATAGATTAACATTGTAAAGTCAAATGAAATGAACGAATTAATGAATAATAGTTTTAAGGATAAGGTAAAAATATTTCGTATGTTCTTTAAGTCATTTATAGAACATAAATAAGACGAGGATCAAAGTTAACATAATATATTGTATACTATACTATAAAACGACGTAGTCGTGTGCGTTTACGTCTGTATGTATATATTAAAGTGCTTCGTTGGTCTAATGGCTGGCTTATAAGGCCGATGACTATGAGTTTCTGGATTCAATCCCTCGCGTCAAGTCAAACAAAAGATTTTAATTTTCCTGATAAATCCAAAGATTCCGGACCTAAGTTACTCTGCTGCAGTGTTTACATTTATGTGCCTCGGAATGCACGTAAAACCGTTTGTCCTGGTGCCTCAACTTTTCGATACTGTCTGTTCCGATTATAAGAATCAATGAAAAGAGAAATATAATCATTAATAAAATATAAAATGTCCTGCGTAGTTAGTTTCTAATGAAAATGTTATATCATTTTAATTCATCTCTGTTGATTCAATGTCACCCGTATCGTACAGATAACAGCGTTATTATAAAAAAATCCTTCAAGTGGCTTCTTTATATCAAGGTTATTAGTTTACGTACTTGTCTATTAATAATTATAATACTTTCAACAAATATTTGGATTGTATTATACAAGGAGAATAACTGTTACAATATAAAACTAACAGCCAGAAAATCCACATCTCCCGGGTTCAAATCCCAGATGATTTGAACCCGGGAGATGTGGATTTACTGTCAGCAGTCAGACCTTAGCATTAGTCTAATGAGGGAAATGTTAATTATATAAATTAAAATACAAAAGTATTGATGTACTGTTGTAGCATTATCGAATCGTTTATTTTCAGGTCAGTTGAAAGGCTGGACTAGCCCCAAGGATATCATCCTGAAGGTCGCAGGTATACTCACGGTGAAGGGTGGTACCGGAGCGATCGTCGAGTACCACGGACCCGGCGTCGATTCCATCTCCTGCACCGGTATGGCCACCATTTGCAACATGGGAGCGGAGATCGGCGCCACCACCAGTGTGAGTCATATGAATACGTCATTTGAATTTAATCTTAATAGGAAAAGCAATATGTAACAAAAAAGCACGTCTCTCCGCGGAACTTTCGTCTGAAACTAATCAAAAGCTATGTAATATAAAGTTTCATTAAAGTAAAAAAAGATAAAAAAACAACGACAGAATTTTTTTGCGAGCGTCTCTCGGTGGATTCTGCATTCCGAAACGGCGGGAGACGAGAGCTCACATTCGATTCAAACACGTCGACGATAAGTAGAAAAAGTAACGTTTTCCTATTCGAACCGAAACCGAAACGAAAGTCAGCGACCAGTACAGAGCGGTCGTCCCCGCAGGTGTTCCCGTTCAACGGCCGCATGGAGGCCTACCTGAAGTCCACCGGCCGCCACGACATCGCCGCCGCCGCCGCGCGCTACGGCGCGCTGCTCACGCCCGACCCCGAGGCGCCCTACGACCAGGTCGGCGGACAGGCGACCTCCCCCTAGTGCCGGTGTCCTCGGACGGAGTGCCCGTTGCACCGAAAATTGTTTTTTTTTGTTTTTCATCTCAACTATAACATTATCTTCATTATATCTTCGGATCGAATCGACCATTCGTAGGAGTAGTAGTCCGGTGTCCTGGGTTCAATTCCCAGGTCGGGCCGATAAATAGTTATTGGGTTTTTCTGTCAGAAAATTCTCAGTAGCAGCCCGGAGTCTGGAAGTTGGAAGTGTGTACACTCCCGTGCCTCGGAAAGCACGTTAAGCCGTTGGTCCTGCGCCTGAACTCTTTCCGGTCGTGTCGGATTGCCGTCCCGTCGGATTATGAGAGCTAAGGAAAAGAGAGTGCGCCTGTGTTTACGCACACACTCGTGCACTATAATATCTCCTGCGCAGTTGGCTAATCTCTCTTGAGATTGGCCGCCGTGGCCGAAATCGGTCTGGAGGACCTTATTAGTCTCTATATATTGATCGTCGTCCGTTAAACTCTAATGATCGTCTGTAGCTGATCGAGATCGACCTGACGACCCTGGAACCTCACGTCAACGGACCCTTCACTCCGGACTTGGCCAACCCCATCTCGAAGCTCGGCGATGTCGCCAAGAAGAACGACTGGCCCGTCGACATCCGCGTGGGTCTCATCGGCTCGTGCACCAACTCCTCGTACGAGGATATGGGTCGCTGTGCCAGTATCGTCAGGGAGGTACATATAATAATGAGCGTAGTACATTAGAAGACCACCTAATATTTCGATTACATTAGTCTCGCGCCTTACACTTACAAAAATCACCTCGCGACTCCCTAAACTGGAGACACACAGCCATCGCCTCTATTGCTATCTGTGGCCTGTGGCGTGTCATTTGTCTAGTTAAATAAGGCTGATGCTTAAGCAGAGCCTTGGAGAATGGCAACCATTGAAAAGTAGATAACTTTTTGTAATAAATTTAAAAAAAAGATTGATATGCTAACGTGTGTGTGTGCAGGCGCTGGCCCACGGGGTGAAGTCCAAGATCCCGTTCAACGTGACGCCGGGCTCCGAGCAGGTGCGCGCCACCATCGAGCGGGACGGCATCGCGCAGACTCTGCGGGACTTCGGCGGGACGGTGAGCTAACGCGCTGCGACGAGGTGGATCCTCACTTGGATGTTGACGAACATCGATACTAGTTCACGTTAATGGGTCACTGCACCAGTGTAATTACAGACGCGAGTGACACCTTTTTAAATCCCCCGGATGATGTCAGACGCTGTAAATATCTAAGTTTTGCCCGTCTACATTTAAATTCTACGAGAGCTAGAAAAGTCTTTTTCATGTTTTCTCATAATGAGATGGTCGGTCGCAGGTGCTGGCGAACGCGTGCGGGCCCTGCATCGGCCAGTGGGACCGCCAGGACGTGAAGAAGGGCGAGAAGAACACCATCGTCACCTCGTACAACCGGAACTTCACCGGCCGGAACGATGCCAACCCCGCCACGCACTGCTTCGTCACCAGCCCCGAGCTCGTCACCGCCCTGTCGCTCGCCGGTACGTACACACACACACACGCGCATACACACCTGCCCATGGAGAGCTTATGTTATAAAATAAATAATAGCCAAGTATATTATTCTTTGATAGATTATATACGTAATGAGAACAAAGCATAACGTTATTTTACTAATAGTAATGAAATAACATAATCATATAACTTGTTACATACGAAACTATTCTAATTGACATAGCGCAAATGTGTCTTGTGTGAAATAATTATTCATACTATATATTATGATAAATATATTACTGAAATTGTATATTTATAGATTAATGTTATGTATTTAAATCGCAGGTCGCCTGGACTTTAACCCTTTGACCGACGAGCTGACCGGTTCCGACGGCAAGAAGTTCAGGCTGTCGGATCCGTTCGCGGACGAGCTGCCCGCCAAGGGCTTCGACCCCGGCCAGGACACGTACGAACACCCGCCCGCTGATGGATCAAGTGAGTGTACTGACATGCTGATGGATTTTTAATAGTTAAACTGAAGTATTCCTGACAATTGACATTTCTTACAACTCCAATGTCTATGGGCGTTGGTGACCACTTACCATGAGGTGGCCCATATGCTCGTCCGCCTACCTATGCTATAAAAAAGCTACATTTATCTAATGATTAATTAATAAATTTCAGAGGTACAAGTGGACGTTTCACCTTCCTCCGACCGTCTGCAGCTTCTGGAACCCTTCGACAAGTGGAACGGCAAGGACCTGACGGACTTGACAATCCTCATCAAGGTGAAGGGGAAGTGTACTACCGACCACATCTCCGCCGCCGGACCCTGGCTCAAGTACAGAGGACATCTGGACAACATCTCCAATAACATGTTCATCACGTAAGTTGAGTTGGAATATTCAATCAGCTTAGAACAAATAAAAAAAAAACTATTTTATAATTATTTTTACTTTATTTAGAAATATATATATTTAAATACATAATATGTATGTATATCATGATTGATTTCGATCACGGCGTATAATGTCATTGGAGACCATCCGACTGCGCAGAACGGCCGCTAGGTCTAGATTTTTTAGTTAGAAAGTCGCCCGTTCGATCCCCATCTACTCGGCTGGTGTCATCCCATATCCTAAAACAAGCTCTATGTTCAATCGGAGGGGAATGGAGGTACTCCTAAAACTCGATATAGCTAATGTCGAGTTTGTTAACAAAAGCGATAATATTTCCCTGCCTCGTTTGTCTAGTGGCTAGATATTAGTCTGCAGACCCGGTGATCCTGGGTTCAATTCCCAGGTCGGGCCAATAAATAGTTAATGGGTTTTTCTGTCAGAAAATTCTCAGTAGCAGCCCGGAGTTTGGAAGGTGGATGTGTGTATAATTCCCGTGCCTCGGAAAGCACGTAAAGCCGTTGGTCCTACGCCTGAACTCTTTCCGGTCGCGTCGGATTGCCGTCCCATCGGATTATGAGAGCTAAGGAAAAGAGAGTGCACCCGTGTTTGCGCACACACTCGTGCACTATAATATCTCCTGCGCAGTCGGCTAATCGGTCTGGAGGACCTTATTAATATTTCCCCGGCGTCGGCAGCGCGACGAACGCGGAGAACGGCGAGCTGAACAAGGTGCGCAACCAGGTGAGCGGCGAGTGGGGCGCCGTGCCCGCCACCGCGCGCGCCTACAAGGCGGCCGGCGTGCGCTGGTGCGTCGTCGGCGACGAGAACTACGGCGAGGGCTCCTCGCGCGAGCACGCCGCGCTCGAGCCGCGCCACCTCGGCGGCCGAGCCATCATCGTCAAGTCCTTCGCCAGGTGACGCTCGTAGAACGTAGCACCGCGGTTGTCGAAAATGATTGCCTAGGAGGCTAGGAAAGGAGACATATTTAATACGTTTAAACCCTTATATAATCTTAAACTATAATCAGATACCTTGCAGATGATAAATAATGAATTATTAATACTCTAGTGTTAGTACATATATATATATAGTATAAAAAATAGTTTAATAATTAATAATTATTTATCAGCTTCCTTTAGAGTAACTATAAAATTATTTTTCGACTCTAATGATAATTCTTTCCTTCCTGCCTTAGAATCCACGAAACTAACCTGAAGAAGCAGGGTCTGCTGCCGCTCACTTTCGCCAACGTCGCTGACTACGATAAGATCAAGCCCGACGACAAAATTTCACTGCTCGGCCTTAAAGATCTCGCACCTGGAAAGGTAACATGCGCTGATCTTTACCATTATAACATCCTGGAAATGGGACTGTTACTCCTTAATACTGATTATTTTATAACCTAGCGAGGAGTACATCCCAGCTGGGGATAAAATATATAATATTGGAATTAAATTAATTTGTACAAACCAAGGTGTAATATTCGTGATAGTCGAATCTCTATTATGAATAAAGATATAGTATTATATCATTTCATTTTTGTTTATTAGCAAGTCGACTGCGAGATCAAACACAAAGATGGAAAAACCGAACGCATCAAGCTGAACCATTCGCTGAATGAGCAACAAATATCCTGGTTCAAGGCTGGCTCCGCTCTAAACAGGATGAAGGAAATCGCCGCCGGGAAGTGAACGTAAACTCAATCGTAACTTGTACTTGCACTGAAACGTAGACGAACGTAGTACCAACGATTTCCGAAATGTATACAACCATAGACAAGATTACTTTTAATTTTCGATACTTAACGTATGAATGAAATTTGCATCTAAACAGTATTGTTAACGAGCAATTACGAATGTTTTAAAGTAGAATAAAATTGGTGTTTATATACACCTGAGCAGTTTATAGTTCAAAATAATTAATAGTGCATTTTAATAATTCAAACCCTGACAATAGTTAACAGTGGAGAATCTTTGCTTAGCGTAGCGTTTTACAACTTTTTGATGAAATTAGGTCATAAGTTTAACAAATTGTTCGATGTACGATAAATCAATTATTAAGTAAATTGTTTTATTTTATTATTTATGTACATAATGTTAACCAAATAAAATAAAAAATACGTACGTGAATTGTTTTATTTTTATGAAATTATATAATTAATGAATCATGTGTTTTTAAACTACAATAAAGAAATGGACACATATTTTAAATTCTTGTTTGCTATTGGAACGACTTACTAAAAAGTGACACTACGTTATCGCAATTTACTGACTAGTCTTTATAACTGCCAAAAATATGATATTTGCTACATCTAATATTCCAATTGTTTCTCTACAACCAACTTGTTAGTTATCCATTTACTTAACACATTTAGTAAATATATATATATATAATAAGCGTATCACCGTAAGTCGATTTTCAAGTTTTCATGAGCGATATTTGAAAAAATTGGGCTACCTGCTTGAAAAATATTTAAAAATCATTAATTCGAAATGAAACAAAGTATTATGATAAGATTATTTTAGCCCTTTTTTTGAGAACTATGTTTTGTATTTTTCTATTATCATTAATTTAAAAATTAAACTCAATATATTCTATTGAAAATGATAAAGTATTACGACAAATTAACTCAAGAAATAATTTAAACACTCAATTACAACATAGCATCACAGATTATTAAATGCTATTATCAGTTGATTGTATATTTGGACTTTCATATTCAAATTAAATATAATTTAATATTCAAAAATAGAAAACCATACTTAGAGGTTAAGATTATAAATAAATAAGACTGGATATAGTATAAACTATTTTATTGTAGCAACAGGTTAATCTTCATTGTCCTCATTGTCGCTGTCTGCATTGATGTTGAAGTAACGGAGCTCGTAGGAATCGTGCGCGGAAGCAACAACTCTGAGCCAGTCACGAAGATTGTTTTTCTTGAGGTATCGCTTAGTCAAGTACTTCAAGTATCTCTTAGAGAAGGGAATGTCTGCAACAAACATATTTGTAACTGATTAATTACATGAAAGCATCCTGTCTTATTGCCATATCCTTATTTCAACAATGTACTAAAATAATTAATAAAATGAAGTTTACATTTGACAAGTGATTAATAAAATTAAAATAAATTGATGCTTATGGTCATAAAAGTCAGATACCTGAGCATATATGTATGATAATATGTTTTTTTTTAATGAATAAAGGCATACTTCATTGTCTAAGTTTTGTGTCTAATTTATGATGAGGTGGCTCGCTTAAGATCCCATTTAAAGATGTCAATAGCATAATTCCATTATTATATTAACACAAATAAACTAGAAGTTATCAGTGATGAGAAAATTAAGAATCATGCTTGTCCCATAGTGATTTCTATCAACACAGCAGAATGGGAATATAATGATGCAAAAAGAAAAATGCATTAAAATATAGGCAAATATATGAAAGTATGTACATGTTATCATAGCAAGATATGCATACACTGGTATTTATGCATACCCTTGCAGAGTAATAATAAAATAAACAAAAATAGATAAAGATAATTTCTTGGCAAAAATTATTCCTGACACCTAATGGTGATCGCCATGTTTTGTATGATTTCAAATCAAATTATTATAACCTTACTTTCACTCCAGTTTAAATATGCTCTCACAATAAATACAAACATAAATCCATGTCATGACAAATATTTTAATCTATTTAGCATCAACTAGTAAACTGTATGTATATTGGATCCAATGTTTAGCTTTGGTACGAATCAAAACGTAAGCATCATATAAAAAACATTCAAAGCTTTTTATAAAATTTGATTTCATGTTGTATTAAATTTATTTATTCAATCGTCTATATTTTGATAAAAATATATATAGAACAAACTACCATATTTCATAAACTACGATAAACGTTTTACTATTTTGAATTTGAATATTGAAAATTACTTTAGCTCAAATTTTAATCCATAGCTACGTGCGAGAAAATAAAACTCAACTCGTGAAAATAAGCATGCTATTCAGTTTTGCTTTATAAGATATTTGTCTGTTTAATAGTATTTATATGAATATCTTACCCGCACTGATGATGATTTTGGTCTTGTCCCTCGCGATGACAACGTGATTGCCTAGGTTATTTGTTTTTCCCTCGACTTTGACACGTTCTTTTAAGTATTTTTCGAAGTTACCGACTTCCAAGATACTGTCTTCAGCTGGGTGTGTGCAGTCAATGGCGAATTTAAGGCTGATTTTCCTTCTTTGGCCCTTGCCTCTGATTTTACCACCTTTGATTCCCTTTTTACCAGACTTTTGATGCAATTGGCCTTTCTTAGCCACGGGTTTCTTTGCTACTGCCATTTTGGCAACCTGAAATATTTATAATTTTTTGTTTAACAAATATTCAAAATATCACTAAAAATTACTGATATTTTCTCAAATTTTTATTTTAACCTACAGAACACGTGTTACAGTCGCCGAAAAACCTACAAAATGGCCGACTTAGACAGTTGATATGAATGACAGCATCTTCAAGTTTATATTGTTGGCAGCACTTTAAACTTTGATACGTTCCAATTAATACTAAATTCATACTTTTAAAACAATCAGCAAATAAAATTATATATTTAAGTACTCCATCATTTAGATATATAATTTATTAAAATTGTTTATATATAAAGATATTGTAAAATATATTTCTTTATATTGCATTTTCGTGTTAATATTATGGTGTGTCATATTATAAAAAGTATTCCTATATTAAAAATATCAAATAAAGGCGCCCCTTCGACAATTTTTTTTCTAATGTTAATATAAGAATAATTATTACGTTAGTATTTATGCTATTCGTCGCCGTCATCACCACCCCTAAGTAAATTTAACATATTTGATTTCAAATCAAGTATCTTTTAATACCTTTGATATTATTTTTACCACTTTTTATTTATTTTCTTTAGGTAGAAATTTATAACCATTTTTCTAGTTTTGTCTTTATTACTAATACTTCTATTGTTATGGAACCTTCATTTTATTTAAATTATAAATTCACGATGAGCTATATAGCGTGTTCAAAAGATATGATGTCATCTTTTCCTCTTTTTTCTAGATATATCAATCAAAAATGTCTCAAGAAAAGTCAGAGATAATATAATAGGCAAATATACTTTCTATAAGGATATCGCTATCCTGCAGAAAAGTCAACAGGTAGTAACAAAATATATACTCAGTTTAAAATCTCTACTGTACCGATATGTGTCTATATAATATATAATTATAATATACTGACTCACTCACCCTTCAAGCAAGCTATAATTGATGAGTGGTACCCTAGCACAGCGGGACCCTAACATAGATAAAATTTACTTCTATATTATAAATTTTAAGTATAACCCGTATTATGTAAAATTTTGTAACTATGTAATATGTTTTTCTCTAGCTGCGTTTATTATCAAAGCTATATGTATATACGTAAACAATGAACATTGAACAATATTTTTTAATTTTTTATTTAATTATGACGAAACACTGTAGAAGTATTTAATCATTATTTAAAAAGTTAATAGCACATAATCAATTTAAATAAAATCAAAAATATTAAATATGTATGAAATTATAACCTTTATTTATTATTTTAATAGAAATCAAGCGTTAAATAATAAATTATACAAATAATGCAGAGGCTATGGTGGTAGTAAGCTTTAAGCTATCAGGAACAAAAAGTTACGTGTAAAACGTACAGTGAACAAGAAAACTCTCTTGTTTATTACTATAGGTACTATTTATTAAATATGGCGAATATAAATACATAATTTTAATAAGTACTGGGCAAAATACATTATTTGCTTTAATTTAAATACAAATTATAAAATAACATTTCGCATGTCTAATATGAAATACAAGATTTTTACCATTTTGAATGTCGTAAACGTAAGTGCTCTTTTTCTAAAAACAAGTTTCACTTACACGCTTGAAAAGTATAGCATTTCTGATGTACCTAACCTTGAAATATGGTACAAGTACTAGGTACAATACCTCTAGAAAACTCTACAAGCATATCTACCCTATATCTTTCTCTTCGTATATAACTTCTATCGTATTTTCTATAAGAAAATTATTTTGTCAAATTTGCAACTTGTAAGCTAACCGTCGAGTTATCGTGTTATTAAATGTATCATTGCAAAAGTATATTTTGAGTATATGAGATATCTATTGCAAAATACATTTGATTTGATTACTAGTAATTTATAACAAATACGTACATGTTTGTAATTGAATTACAAGTAATTCAAATAGTGCCCCAGTTCTGATTATAATCCCTTTAGCGTGAGCGAGCATCAACATCAACAACGCAGCTTCTTTAATTAATGTCGATTGTCATTTGTCGTGTTCCTAACTTATCCAATGTTTTTACTGCATCATCGTTATCCTGCCGTAGTATGTATCTGAGTTGGTGTGGTTTTAGTTTTTAATAGATTTTTTAATGTGTAGGTATTATCGTTTCAACTTCATAAACAAAATATATTGTTACTATTTGAACTGATCGAATTGTAGGATACCATAATATAGACTTGTTAAGCTATTTAAATCGAGTATATAAAAATTAAGCAGTAATGAAACTATAAATAAATTTGCAAATATAGTATTTGAGACAATTTTGGGAAAAAAGTCTAAGATTGAGTTGATATTATTGATTCCAGTTTTCAAATTATTCTACAATTTTTTTTTGCTAGATCAAAACTGATGTCAACTTACATATAAAACGCTATTTATATATTTTTATCTAAGTTATAACAATAACGACTTATGTTACGTACACGTATGTATACAGTACGTTCGTTAATCTAAAACTTTTGAACCAAACACTGCTAAGGTAGGTAAAGGTATATATGTATGGTTATTCTAATTAATTATACTATTCTTATAGGTGAATAATACATTACGAAGTCAAGTCATATAACTAAGCAATAAGCATAGTTATCAACCAGTAAGACAAGAGGTTCGCGATTATTCAAAGGGCGAGACTCCATTGTTTTCGCTCTGCCCTGATATTTTCCCATGAATGAATGCCGTGATTCGAGGTCAAGACGTGTTTTTTTTTCACCTGGCGTGATGTAATTGGTATTCGACATTCGTGAATCGTGATACATTCACCTCGAGAATTTAAACATATTTGTGTTCATCAAAAAACTAATTTGTTCTACGTTAAATTTAGGAATAAAATGTTATAAATGGAATAAAGTGTATATTCTGTGATAGAGAAAATTACGCATGCGTATTAATGTTATCTCGGTGTTGTGAACTTGTGAAACGTAGACGATGCACACAAATGTAGTTTATTTGCGTTTGAAAACAGTTCGCTCGTGAGTAATCTAAGCCTATTTTTGAGCAAAGTTAACCTCACTTCTTTTTGGTTAAGATTAATACGGTGATTCATAGACTGTGTTTATATATTTAATAGATATATAAAACGTCTTCTTTTATTTAACGTGGTTGATATGATGTCAGTGTTAAAAATTTTAAGACGTACACATTAACCTTCGTATTATGTCAAAATATCGAAATGGATAAGAAATATGAAAACAATTAAGGTGATTTACAAATGACAAAAATATGGATAATTGTTTTGCTGTCTGCGGCTGTGATGATCTTGAAGGCGTAACTAAGTCAGATTTAGATCGATATACAGATAAAATTGAAAATGTTCTCATTGACGAAAAGGGACGACGATTGTTTAGAAATTTCATGTTTTCTAGCAACATGAGACACGGTCGTCGGGTTCTAGATCTTTGGGAAAATACAGAAAGATTACTCACTTACAGGGATGAAGACAGTTTATCTTTTCGAAACTACTTGAGAGATTACGATCGATTGACCGATGCGGCTGAAAGGGTCGAAGAGTTAGACTTTGCTATCATGGAAAGACTAGTCCTTACACGCGAATCAGAAAATAAAGAAGAGATGGAAGAAGTGTTAAGAGCTTTAAAAGTAGAAGTAACAAAAGCACTTAGAAGAGAATACAACGCCTTTCGAATACGTTTTATACCTCCTAAAAACAATTGATGTACATTTTAATAATCACTGTGCCTTGCTAACAGGCGTTTAATTTTCGCGCCGTTTTACAACAGTACCTACCTACCTATTGGCAGGATAAATTGATTTTAGAACTGTTTTTGGTAACATCACATTAATATTAAGGAATGTGAATATTGTTTTAATACCACTGAAGCACTATAGTATTTTATTGTAAACTTTGTTGAATTTTATTGTTGTGTTATAAGATTTTGAAGTGAGAAATAAATTATTTTGAATGCTTTATGTCCTCCTGCTTTTAACTTTATATATATAAAAAACTCAATTACATTTAGTAAAAAAAGATCCCATTTTAGGTTGAATGATATTTAATAATTGCATAACTGTTGACATTCCTCTAATACTTATTATTATTTTACAAAATTAATCCAGAAATGGGTTATAAATGAATGCATTTCTATTTATGTTTAACATGTGAAAGAAATATATTGAATTAATTATAATTTGTAATATACATTTTTATTCTGAAAATAACATGCTTGAGTAATAAAAAATGTTTCAAATTAATTATTCATAAATATATTAAAAAAAAATACATTTTCGAACATTTAATTTCATACACAAATGATGTCTAAAATAAAAATGTACATATGTTACATATAATCTTACAACAGATCTTCAATCTTATTTTTAAATGTAATTATTGAATAAAATAGCAGGAATCCATTATTTATATCCTCAGTAATAAGATTTAAAACACTCATGTTATGATAATAGTATTAAGAGATTGTTGTCCTTAAAATTTATTCATACACATAATGATATTCTATTTATTCCAAATTCCATCATATGATAAAAGAGTCCATGTCTCATTAAAATTTTTATATTTCCCTTAAAAGTAGTACGCACTATATTCATTTTAGTCATTACGATACAACTAAAATGCAACTATTTCTAGGTTTTCTTCCAAGAATAATACATTTCCAGAGGCTTGTTGACCTAAAAAATAAAAATTAATATAAGTTATCATTAAATTTCTTCAAATTTTTTTATTTTATCACTAACTTGCAGATTGTGCACTATAATCATGTAGTACTATTATTTATTACTATTTAAAGAAACTTATATGTCAGTAAAAAGTTTGTTAAAGTCCCACAGCTGGGCAAAGACTTTCTGCTCTTTTTAAGAGAATGTTTGGAGTTGATTTATTTTGAATTAACTTATAAGTTACAGTGCCTTTCCTTAAGTTTCTATATTAAATTACATTAAGTGATTCATTCCTGATAAAATAAATAAAATATAACCCTAACCTAAGCAATCTTGGATGTAACAATATTTTCTTATAAATATTATACCATAAATATATAACAATAATAAATAATTATTATGCTTAAATAATAAAAAATAAATAAGTATAAATAAATTCACACCTTCCAGAATTTATCATTGATCTGCCTTAAAGTTTGTGAGCCAGCAAGTGGCACAAACTGACCAGGAGACGGAGCTACATAGATGCAAAAGTTGAGGAGACGGTATGCTTCTGGGAGTTCTGCGTCTAAGTCTAGGGTGAGACGCATGGCTAAGTACTTGCTAAGATGATCCACTGGAAAGAGAAAATATTACATATAGTCTTGTGATGTGGCTGATTTATACAGGTTTAACAAAATTCGTATCCGATCCGTGAAGTGGTTATTAGGTTTTGTGTGTCGGTTCTATTTATGTCATAATTTTTAAAATACTAAGCATAAAAATTACTTAAAAAAATATATTAATTGTTTAACGACACTGTTGGTGGTAAAAACGTGGACTACTGAGGTCCTGACCTCGTGTCTTAGCTACCCGATAGGTAAGAGCTATCGAGCGCTATTGCCCGCACCTGTGTTGCCAAGTAATTTTAGTCATTTAATTTAAAAAAAATAATTTCGGAATAAATTTTTTGCTTAGTATTTTAAAAATTAGGACACGAATTTTTTTACACGTTGTATAGAATGGATTAAATCATTTTAATAGTATTATTGAAAGACAATTTATAATTAATGTTATTAATTCAAAAAATAGATAAATGATTGCATATTTTTGTACCATCCATTTTGAATATATGTTATATTTATTTTAAAAACAGAATAAAAAAATCAGTCTGCATAACAAGTAGACAGATCGTATACATAAAAAAAAAAAAATTCTATGTACAGGTATTATTATCAGACTGCTAGATGACATAGTATTTCAAATTATTTAAATTTTAAATATATAATAGATAAAGAAACATATTCCTTTGGGTCAAAAAATAAAAATCTCATTTAAATCTTCAGACAAAAAATTGTAAGCTTTAAATTCTATGTTTGTATAAATTTGTAATGTCAACAGTGTAATGGAAAGATTCTCATAGAATTTATTATAGGAGGAGAATGTAGTCACAAGATGCTATGTGCTGCTGATGAGCCCAAACATAAGGAAATTCTTGCTAAAGCTATGGGTGAATTTCAACCAGTTATTATAAGTATAAATTGTTAGTTGTCATCACAGACAACTAATTTATGTTTCATTTACTGATAAATTTAATTTAAAAGTTTAAATAAAAAAAAGGTAAGTGTATATAATAATTTATGTATATGTAGTGTACCTGAAGCATTCGCAGTTGTTTTTAGATACCGAACGGAGCTGTCCCTCAGTGCCCTCATGAGCTGATTGTCTCCCGTCATCTCCGTGGGGTGTGGTTTGAACACCAACTCTATTTCGTTTGGGTTCAGGGGCTCCCCTTCCCCTTCCGTGTCCATTGAATTCTCACCTTCGGTTCTAAAATTGGTTTATAAAACTATAAAAACTAAAATATAAGCAACACATTTACCATTATTAATATAACTTTTTAATTTCTTATTCAATTGTCAGTATAGAAAGTAGTTGTAAACAGGCAAACATGTGTTTAATTCAATCTTTATATTTACTATGTTATATTTAACAATATAACATAAAAGTAAAAAGTAACAGCCTGTGAATGTCCCACTGCTGGGCTAAGGCCTCTTCTCCTCTTTTGAGAAGAAGGTTTTGGAGCTTATCCCACCACGCTGCTCCAATGCGGATTGGTGGAATACACATGTGACAGAATTTCAGTGAAATTTGACACATGCAGGTTTCCTCATGATGTTTTCCTTCACCGTCAAGCACAAGATGAATTATAATCACAAATTAAGCACATGAAATTCAGTGGTGCTTGCCCGGGTTTGAACCCACGATCATCGGTTAAGATTCACGCGTTCTTACCACTAGGCCATCTCGGCTTATTTATATAACATAATTGTCATATATTTACATGACAAACATATTGTCTGGTATGTAAAGAAGGTACCATATATAGTTTTTTAACTTAATTGATTATGATTTTGTAGAAATTAGTATAAATTAATATTTTAACAGAATGTAGTTGTTGTTAGACTATAACAAACGGTGACTTAATAAAATGTATGAATAAGCTACTTGAATGAAAAGGTTACATCTGTAGATTGCATTTCTGTATGACGTGTTACAATTTTCATTAGTTTTGATATGTAATAAGTTGAGTGAAAGAATTGTGAGTGGGTTTAAATCTTTTGATAGCAGTAAAATCTAAAGTTTAAAGCTACAAATGATTTTTTAAAATGGTATTTCAATGTTATCATTCTGAAACTGACCTGCCATCACTAGATTCACTCTCCTCACTTCGTTCTGAAGTTAAGATAGATTTTGCTCTTTTAGTTGTGCTCGTGTTTTTTGATATAGAACTAACGTTTGATGGGACTGGGGATGGCGTGCTTCTCACTGAAGCAGGATTTGATGTAGATTGACCGGGTGGAGTTGGATTGCTTGTAGTAGATGTAGTATCCTTGGGTACAGATGAACTGCTCCCATTTTGTGCTGGTTCCGAATTACCATTAGAGTTGGACGCATTTAAATTATCTTCATGGTTTTTTCTAGCTCTCTGCGGTCTATTTTGTGATTGCAGCTTTATACCTTCAGTTATGGAGTTTACTAGCGAAGCCTGAGAGTGCGACATGTTTATTTTAGCCAGCACGCGCTCCTGGTGAGCCTCATATTCATCTCTACTCGGATATATTTTCGATATGAGCAAATCGAAGTTAGGGTCGGGCCTTAGAGATCGTTTTGATACGAGTTTCTTGCGGCAAGTAGGACACTCTTTGTTACCAGACCTTAGAGCGGTTATAATGCAGTCTGAACAAAATCTATGAAGGCATTCTTTAGTAGTCATAGTCTTTTTAAGCATATCCAAGCAAATGGGACACATTAATTCACTGTGTAAGCTACGTGGGGACACGGCGATTTCAGTGGCATCCGTTATAACTTCCTGTGGAGTACGATGAAGCTCATACAGGGAAAGTTCCCATGTTTTATTTTGAGACGGCTCCGTTGAAGACATTTTGAGAGTTTATTTAAGCTTCCAATTAAAAAATAATAAACATTATAAGAAAGTGACAATTCGCACCGCCTCCGCCATATTATGTTAGTTTAAAATGGCATAGATAAATACTGCACAGGCCACAGCGTACAGCCCTAACTGACATAATACGAACTTAGAGACAGAAATAATATCGATAAATTAATGTCGATTGTCGATAATCAGGTGCATATTATTATTAAACTACCTTTAACATTGTTAATTCTGCATTTACAAAAAATAAATATCGACTAATGGGTAGATCAAATGTAATAACTTAAGAAACTAGATAAATTAAACTATGTATCAAGTAAACAAGTTAACAGAATATAATTGTTGTCATATTTTTTAACACTTATTTAAATTTGCTATATAAATTATAATACCAAATTATCGACGATAGATTTATTTTTCAATAGCGTATCTAATTAAATTTTTCAAACATTTTCTTCTGTAACCAATTGACATGGGTTTTTTAAATTTACAGGGAAGAAATTGCTTATGATTTATTTAGCAAAAAAATAAGTGTTATAAGATAACAAAAATAATCTTAAATCGTAAGGTAATCGCTTATATAATCATATATGACAGTCGATGTCTAAATCGAAAGACGTGTTTTAAGTAAGGCGAGTAAATTCTTTCATTTCAACATCATAGAGCGAGAGTGGGCAAGCGAATATTTCGCTCTTCCGTTTCATTCTTGCAGCGACAGTTAACGTTAACTTAGTATTTGTTATTAGTCAAAAAACGATAATTTAATATGTGATTCAATTTTGCACTTTAGAACTTTGAATTGGCTCAAGGTTAATATATATTGTATTCGTTTTTCTTTACTAGAAATGTAAGCGTTTCTTTGGAAAAACAAATATTAACCTTTGAAGATTAATTTGTACATATACTGGCGATACTTCGAACATAAATCATTACATTCCAACAAGCAAGTAAGTTTTATTTTATTACCTATCATGAAGAACCTTTATAAGTAAGTATAAGGGACCAGTAACCCTATTAATTTCACATCAAAGTATGTACGTTCATATAAAGCTGATAAGCTTGCAGTGTTTATTACCCGGTAAATTAAACTATTTAATTCTTACTATGCAATGATAATATATTTCTTAAATTATTCAAGCGCAATTAATTTGATATGAGAGCTAGGGAAGAGAGAGTGCACCTTTGATTGCGCACATACTTGTGCACTATAATATCTCCTGCGCAGTTGGCTAATCTCTCTTGAGATGGGCCGCCGTGGCCGAAATCGGTCTGGAGGACATTATATTAGTACCATGTATAAAATATGAATATCCTTTATTCAAAAACACTTTTGATATAACATAATATAGGTACTATGCGAGTTTAATTATGGGTAATATTTTGATGCACGACGATATAAGTGTCTTTCTTGCGGCTCTATCCTGGGAAGTTTGATTTAATTTAAAAGAAATAGTATTAGTATAAGCCTCAAGTGTCTTAATAAAAGCCAGATAATTACTAAGCTTAATTAAGTTCAAAGTTATGTATAGAGTTTTCCATTAAGGGCGCTTGATCTTTGAAATGCAAAAAAAAATACATGTAGGAGAGATATTTGCAAATTTTTTTTTTTATTTGGAAGGTCTATCGACCCCTATATGTATGGAATATGACATCATTCAAATGACCGCCACGGCTTCGGTTGGTGGCGCGCACACGAAAGGTCCAATTTTCGATGACTCTGGCGCACAAATCGGGCTGTATTTGATCGATGGCGTGGCGTATGTTGACTTTGAGGGCATCGGTGGTTTGCGGCTTGTTGGCATAGACCTGCGACTTAAGAAAACCCCACAAGAAAAAGTCCAGCGGGATCAAATCGCACGATCTCGGTGGCCAGTTCACGTCGCCTCCGCGCGAGATGACCATGTCCAGAAATTGCTCGTGCAGAACTTCCATCGTAGCGTGTGCTGTGTGGCACGTAGCGCCGTCCTGTTGAAACCACATGTTGTCCAGATCCATATTCTCGATTTCAGGCCAAAAGAAGTTGGTTATCATCGACCGGTATCGCTCACCATTGACGGTGACGGCCACACCATTATCGTTTTCGAACAAAAAAAGGACCAATCACGCCTCCGGCCCAAAATCCGCACCAAACAGTCACTTTCTGCGGGTGCATTGCCACTTGGTGAACCTCGTGTGGATTGGTCTCGTCCCAAATACGGCAATTTTGCTTGTTGACATAGCCATTCATCCAAAAATGCGCCTCGTCGCTGAAAATGATTTTTTTGCCAAAATCGGCGTCAACTTCCAACTGCTCTAATGCCCAGTCAGCGAACACACGGCGCTGTCTATGGTCATTAACCTTGAGCTCTTGGGTCAGCTGGATCTTGTACGGGTGCAGGCTCAAGTCACAACGCAAAATTCGCCAAGTTGTCGTCTGCGAAAGGCCGAGTTCCTGTGCGCGACGCGGAATTGACTGCCGCGGGTTTTCGAGGACACTGTCGCGCACAGCGGCGATATTCTCGGCAGATCTCGCGTTACGTTGACGCACGGGAACCGGCTGATTGTTAACTGACCCGGTTGACTCGAATTTGTCCACCAATCGACGGATAGTCGACTCGGCAGGACGATCATCGCGACCGTAAAACGGGCGAAGTGCGCGGAACGTTGCTCGAACTGAAGACCCATTTTCATAAAACAATTTTATGATTTGCACGTGCTGCTCGACACTGTAACCTGCCATGGTGGTTTGAGAGGACGGAATGAATATAACACACTGCATTTGACAGCTGTCACTCAAACAACATGGCCGCAATCAGCTGTCAAAGTTCAAGCGTCCCTATTGGAAAACCCCTTATTATACATTTTGTGTTGTGTTTGTGAATCATTAATTAATTAATTTATACCTATAATTAAATTGAACAAAGCTACATAATTCACTTCTGAATGTACGAGTTACGAAGAAAAAAAGTCAAGAAACCTTTAGTACATTTGAAAAGTACTTACTCTTTTCGCAAATTAAATTATATAAGGTAGTACGTATATAAAATAAATTAATATAATATGACGCCAATCCTGCCAATGACTGATGTAAATAAAAAATATAATTTTATCATTCATATTCGTGTTCATATATGCCTTATATTATAATATTGTTCTTAGTTTTAAAAAAAAAGATTATTATTTTTATGATGATGATGTATGTATACAATTCCGATAATCCGATACTAGCTATTGAGGATCTTCTACTAATCGTTTCAATATAATTGAGCATTAAAATTAAAAAAACTCACCACCACCACGTGTGCGCCACTGGACACGGCGCACCACACCCTGACAGAGTGTGCTTCGTGGGGGCCTCAGAGGCATCCCCTGGTGGCGATTGTCGGCGGGGATCTCTCGCTGCCGAGCGTGATTAACACCATGCTCAACAGTGGGGGGTGCTGGTTGGCAATGGTCTCCTTCTGCGAGAGTGTCATGTCGCAGAAGGAGGCCGCGGAGCGACAGCGCGAGGAAAATGCCTCCGCTGATTCCATCCGTCGCAGAAGACCGGGGAGGAGACGTCGGCGCTATGCGCACCTTCTTCCCCTGCCTTAACAGCCGCCGGGGCTGGGTGGGTTCCCTGTATCCGGGAACCGCCTTAGACATGGAGGCCCGCATAGGCGGGCCGACCGTCGGGACGTCACGGTAGCATGCGCAAGCGATCCCGTGGCGTCCCCCGACCAGACGGAGAGATTACCGCTGGTTTTTTAGTGGGTAGTCCGGCGCCTTCAGCGCCGGTGAGCCCCATATACTTCACGTGGGGGAAAGGCGAAAATGCGTTTTTCAAGAGAAAAAAAAATGTTGTCGAACAGTATTCCTTATCATAAATAACGTAACTATTAATTTAAACGTCTGCTAATTAAAATTGCCGCTATCACTGCGACCAGTCGTTTTATCCTCCCAATGTTTTCCTTCAACGCTGAGTACGAGATGAAATATAAACAAGAATTAAGCACATGAAAATAAACCTACGTCTTTTAGCCATTGGGCCATCTGGGCTGGTGTCTATTGTATTATAATATCTAAATACTTATTATTTTTGAAGTCGAGATTGGTAGCTATTTATCTATTTTCCACTAAATTGAAAAAAAGCTGATTCTTCCGCGCCTCTTCTTACTCCGGTAGGCTAGAATTGTGTGATTGGACTGAAGATTGCGCATTAGCTAGCATTTCTATGTTACCAGTTGGAATAGCCGGTGAGCCCTAAATCATCACTTATCTTCCATTTCTAAATAAAAAAGTAAATATAATATTGTTTATTCAAATAATAAAAAAATATAATTTTAGTTTCAAATAAAATGCAACAAAAACCAAAAGAACAGCTAGCTGACTATAATTATTGTGTAACATACGGTTCACAGATCGGTTATATTGCTAATGTCACGTATTGCTGTTAAATTAACTTATAGATTTTTTACTTTAAGCTGAATAGTCAAAACCGATTTATTTTTTATAAAATGTTCGATTTTATAAAGTCTGTAACACGAATACAGTCTTAGTGCATGCGTCACGCGATTATAACGATAACTTTCTTCAGTTTTGGTGAAATTTCAGTCGGTGAAATTGTATTCACGCTTTGAGATTTTTTTGCGTTTTTTGCGAATATACAAAAACAAAGTGAACATTTGAATAAGTAATATTTGATTTCATTTCAAGTGCCAGGAACACGATAGACTTTTATGTAGATATAATTAGGTATCAACACGACTCCATTGGGAAATAACAATTTTTTTTTGCATTATCATAAATGTGTTTATTATTACTAATATAGAGTAATAATAAACACAATGAATGTGAAGGAAAAAAATAGACTCATTAAATCCGACCACATAATGTCGCCTCTATACATATTTTAACTTATATAAGCCAACGTTTGATCATTGACTTGCCTGATGTAAAGCATCGACATGGTATATTCTAATACATGGTATTCTTCTAAGTCTATGGCGATTTTTAGGGGATGTACATACTATATTATATAGATAAATACATAGGTATCTCCAGATTATTCAAAAAGTTAGGTAATATAATACATAAGATACATAGGTAGTTAGTAAAGGACTTTGCTTTAGCACATTCAATTGTTGCGTATTATTAATTATTGGGTAAAATAAAAATAAAAAGAAATATATTGTTACATAACAAAACGGTTTACTTCGTGTGATTACTTGTACCTAATTATTATAATCAGTAGCAGCCAATAAATGCTCACTGCTGAGCGATGAAACACGTGAAACATTTTACAATCGTTCGGATAACTGTACGTAACACTAATATATTTTGATCTGTGGATTATCTCAGAGAGTACTCTGATCATATCCATATGTACCACGTATTTGATTGACTATGATTACTCGGTAATGATGCAGATTAGTCGATCCACTGGGACCGCATTTCTTCATCTTAATCTGCATTACAATCATGAACATTATAGTTGCATAGAATAGTGAATAATGTTTCATGAAAATAATGATTAAAATCTGATAGAGATTTTTTCTAGTTTATGTTTAAACATAGAGTTTAGACAAATATTTTTATAAAGCTATATATTTTGCGCACAAAGATATATAAATGCTTATTATTTAGAGAAAGAAAGACAAACTAATTTATTAAATTTCAATAAGTTTTACAATATATCGTCCCAACCTTAATTTTTTATCGTTTTATTTGTTTAAAACGTACCGTATATGTTACATAGACACGCACCATATATAACAAGAAATAAGTAATTATAATTCTATTTGTCATTATTTTTCTTAAATAACTGGCAAAATGACGCAACCAGGTTTTTCTAAATAGGACTGGTAGTTCTTGAGATTTGTACTTTTAATATCTAACTTTATAATACTATAAATAAAATCGTAACACGAAAATCCCCGAATACCGTCTAATTAAAATTTGTAAAGTCATCAACAATCTTAAAATTTTGACTGTGATACACGGACAACTCTTCTGTGGAGATTTTTATTAATTATGAAAGACCCAAATATAATCTCGAAGATGACGCACCAGTAAATACGTCATCATTCGAAATAAAAAGAAAAGTATTTATAAATAACAATTAAATACTTTTTTTAAGTGACAGATGGAATTATAATGTTTGTTTCCAGTCTAGTTGAGCTGCTCAGAGGCACGACACGCGTCGCTCAGTTAATTGCAACTATTACTTTCTCTGAGTGTTCAATCTCTTAATAATATAATTACCATGTTTAAATGAGTACAGGTTTATGTACGGACATTGAGAAAAATATTCGAACATGCTGAATTTATCTTTAGACTAATTATAAATCTTTTAGATTTTCATATTTTAATTAATTATTTGTTTTATTTATATACAAATAATTGTGTAAAATGTGTGTGATACGCTTGTTTGTATATTGTATATGTTTATACAAAAAAGTTTATATTTTATTTCCTAACTCTCATAATCCGATAGGATGGCAAATCCGACGCAACCGGTGCCGGACCAACGGCTTTTCGTGCTTTTCAAGACACGAGAGTTGAAATACTGCCAACTTTTAGACTTCAGGTATTTCGACAGAAAAAACTATAGGCAATCTGTAATAAATTTGTACCCAAAAACATATTCTCCATCGAAAACTTTACCAGTATTTAAGTGTACTATCAAATTATCCACTTAACTATTCTAAGCATTTAACAGTTAATTGAAGCCTTTAGTCTCCACATCGTACGAAGTCATAATTACAAAGTCTAAGCGCGGTAGGCGGGCTCTACTGACTACTGCACACGCTGGCATGAAGCCAGTGATAATTTGTCTGTACGTATCGACATTCGGCAGGCAATACAAGGCTGTTAAACTACCGTAATATACTAGTTAGCTTACTATTACTAACGAAATAACTTGATAATTATCTTGAATAGATTAAATCGCTATATATTATTTATTAAGTGGAATGTTAATTTATTTTATATATATATAAAATAAATTTACGAACGAACGAAAAACCAGTGTAACCATAACCGGTCCTTATTATACTGGATCGTCTAGTGCTCCAGGGAAAAAGGGCTCATTGTAACAATTTAATTATTGACGCCATTTTGTAAAGATAATTTTTGACTTATACTTATAACAACTTATACTATTTAGTTATATCTATTTAAAAATTATATAATTAGCTAAACCATTTTTTTTTCTTAAGCGTATACTTACACAATGACTGTATTCTATACCGACCAGGGATGTACAAGATACCTTAAATAAAGTATCTGGAATACAAAATGCAAAATACTTTTAAATTAAGTATTTGAGATACCAGATGCAAATAAGTTTCTGGAATTGTATCTCAAATACTAGATATAAAATAGGTATCTTTTGAATACTTTTTATAGATAAAATACTTTAGTAAAAAAACGTTTTTTTAAATGAAAGTATATTATTATTATTCAAATAATCACATGTTGAATTCTCACTAGCTCGGGTAACAGAGAACCATAATAAGTATATTTTTCCGCTTGCAGGTCATAATATTCATAACCATAATATTATATATCTATAATTTAATAATATGACTGCCTCGTTGGTCTAGTGGCTAGATATAAGGTCGCAGACCCAGTGGTCCTGGGTTCAATTCCCAGGTCGGGCCAATATAAAGTTATTGGGTTTTTCTGTCAGAAAATTCTCAGTAACAGCCCGGAGTCTGGAAGTTGGAAGTGTGTATACTCCCGTGCCTCGGAAAGCACGTTAAGCCGTTGATCCTGCGCCTGAACTCTTTCCGGTCGTGTCGGATTGCCGTCCCATCGGATTATGAGAGCTAAGGAAAAGAGAGTGCACCTGTGTTTGCGCACACACTTGTGCACTATAATATCTCCTGCGCAGTTGGCTAATCTCTCTTGAGATTGGCCGCCGTGGCCGAAATCGGTCAGGAGGACCTTACTAAAAGTATTTTAGAAGCATAGTATCTACAAATTACTAAGATACCAAACAAAAGGTATTTAAATACAAGATACAAAATTAATTTAAAAAAAGTTTTATAGATACAAGATGAAAATACCTATTTTGTATCTTGTATCTGTATTTCAGATACTTGTATCTTAGATAAGTTACATCTCTGATACCGACTATATATAATATATTACAATATCCTCGAATGACTGATTATTTAATTATTACGTACATATACACAAACTAACCATTGCTAGATTTTGACTTGTAATTTAGAACGCTTTCTATATAAGATAATAATATAGAAAAAAGAAAGAATAATGAAAATAGTATTAATAAATAAGGCATACTATACCGTTAAGAGATTATATAGACGATAAAGAGCTGGAAGTTAGTGTTCGTTGATTTTTATTGAAGAAACATGTATTTGAATGCCTCTGATTAATGAAAAGAACAACGACTGAGTTTCAGGCCGATTCTCCTCATCTTCATTTAATCTTGTGAGATGACGGGTCACAAGTATGAGCCTGCTTGAATGAAGTATATTGATTTGATTTAAAATTAAACACATGAAAATTTAATGGATTCTACTCGGATAACCAGCGATCTTCTGTTAAGTTGCACATGTTCTAGCCACCGGACCTAGCCTCTTAAGAGAAAGAGTAATGTAAAGTTATCGATGTTAATAGTAGCTTAAAAAAAGTTGTAATGCTACTACATTAAGGGTCTTCTTTGACGTTCCGCCGCACGAAGTTTTACGTTTTTAGCGCTACTGTCGCAACTATCGAGGCTCGGGCACGGCACGCACACATATACGTATGCAGAGTGGGGTCGTCGCACTTTTTTTTCCTAAACTAAATTTTAACTTTATTGTCACTGATTTTGAAATGTTGTCAAATACATATCTATAGCGTTGAGGTGAGTAGTTTGGTATAAATAAACTTCTTGATGTCGTAATGTGGAATAATAAAAAAAAAATTGACGAAAGACAAATGTGGAATGCTTTATTAAAAAACGGAACAAGTATATATACAAAAAGTGAAATAAAAATAGATCAATAGGAATACAAGAAACACATTATTGAAACAAACATTTTATGCTAAAATAATAAAAACAATATTATTATTACTGTAAAAATAAATGTTTAATTTTTTTAATTACTCAATATAAAAAAATATGTGAATAAATACATAAAATAATTAAACTTCTAAAGAAAAATATATAATTCCTGAATCGAAATATAGATTTTACAACATTTATTCTACTATGAAATTCACTTTCTCTCTTTCTAACCAATTGGAATAAAGCGGAATAAAAAGGATAGCGGGAATTTTGCGATTCGACTTTCGGTTTCTTGGTTCTGCTACGGAAATCTATTACACAATAATCGACCTTACTGATGAAGTACTTAAAGACTATATTTGCCTGAGTACGGTAGCTAATAAAATAAAAGGATAGCAAGTTCAGGCGATTTGATGAGGCTAGGCGTTACCGAATTCAGATATCTATAATCGGATTTTTAAATCGATTTGTAAATCTGAAATCGGATAAATATCAATTTGCAAAACCAATGATGACGATGAGGCATGAAAACGTTTCGTATATCCTCACTAGATAGCGCTTTGACGTAACAAAAAACTAAAAGAAACATTTTATGCTAAAATAATAAGAACAATATTATTATTACTGTAATAATAAATGTTTTATTTCTTTAATTACTCAATATAAAAAAAAATATGTGAATAAATACATAAAATAATTAAACTTCTAAAGAAAAATGTTATAATCCCTGAATCGCGGTATTGAAGTTTTTAACGCAGCTTATTATATATACAAGCGTGGCGGTCTACCAATTGGAAGTGTGTCCTTTAGTGTGATGCCACTACTGTTCTTAAATCACAATTACAAGGATTATGTACTTCGTTCTACGCATTTCCACTTGAGTACTATATTGCCCGTTGAGTTGAGAGTCAATAATTTACTAACTAATGAGGGTTTGTTAGGTGGGCCATCACGCGTGTTTCGTTTTATGCATAAATGGGAGTTGGTCATTTTTATTATTTAGTGTTCAAAACACTATTTATAAATACTTTGTTTAGTTTTACGTTATCAATGAAAATAAGAATAATTTGTTTTTTTACGACAATAAATTTATTGCCTCAGTTGTGTTTTACTGACCAATATAACTAGGAAATGGACGAAATAAGTAATTATATACATAAATATTTCAAAAAATTATATTTATTTATAAAAAAATTGTAATGTATCATTATATATGAGTGTGTTATAATTATGTAACTAGTTAGAATTTCAACTCGAGTTATTTTTTATTTTTTTATCAAACTACAAAATATACAAAATATTATCAGTAAAAATATCGTATCAAATGATAAAACACTAAAAATACCAAAAAAAAACAGAATACATCAGCCGGTTCGCTTCCTAAAATTTATGATGAACAGTCGGTGACAACTAAAACGTTCAAATACATACTAAATACGCTATTTACGCACACATTGATTTTGTGTAAGTACACGGTTCGATCGCGATCTATCAATGCGGCGCAAACCGACGTGCTCTCACTTCGGAGGCGCGTGGCCGACTGGTCTGCGAGGGTTATCGGCAGCTCGCATAAGAAAACGCGTACAATTTCATTGTAATTTATTATAACAAAAAATAAGAAAATGTTTATTAAAAAATGAAGACTCCAGACGTTTCTTTATAGTTTTAACTTTATTATTTGATAAAATTCATTTCTAAATTCTCGACGATTACGATAATTTCGTCTCAATAAGGAAGTGCGATTTTACTCGTTTTAGTGATTTTTCCGATTTTTTTTACACTTATCCATAAACATTATCTTAAATTCGAATGCTCTACACTTAAGTTAAATTCATTGGCTAACTGTGTGATTTATTTCAAGGTTGTGGAGCATCGCTTTCTATATAATTCTATCGAAATCCCGACCTTCGAATTTCCACAAACGTCAAAGAAGACCCTTAAATAAAGGAGTTTTAATTATAGAACAGTAACAGGCTTTGTACTATAAACTAATCGATTAAATATTTCATCAACCTTCATAAGAAGGATTATTCTATAAATATAAATAGTGCCGTTGTTGGTTTATCGGTAAACCTACCTAGTCAGGAGCGACAGTCGTCGATTTTTACCCAAACACGTTAACATAATGAAAAGCCATTACCAAATAAAAAAAAAAGAACAATTTAGCACTGGTTGGTTTTTTACTAGTGAATGGTAGCTTTAGAAATATCATCCTCTATGAAATAAATAGAACGTTAAGCTGATTGAAAACTCGCTAATGCCTAGGAGTTCACTATCTCTTACGGTTCGATTGCCACTCTCAATACACGATATCATTTTACCAGTGACCGCATGAGTAAGTTAATGAAAACGATATCACAACAAACAAAGTTATTTTTATCGTAAGTGTATCTTAATTCATCGTATAAATAGATTTCTTTTTAAGCATGCGGTTTCAGCGATATTGCCATCCCGTCTCAATCCAAGGCTCCATAAATCCGTGGGTGAATTTTTGCTAATGGGCAAATGGGCCACCTAATGTAAATGATGATTCATAGACATTGCCAATGGGCTATTAGCTATGGGATCTTATATGTTAATACGTTTGTAAAAATTTCTGGTGCATGCATGGAACCTACTAACTATCTTTTCTGTAGCCTTAACGTCAGTAGTTAATATTAATAAATAGTTAATTTTTATTGCACTTACTCGCATTAAGATTCTATTCTAATGTTTTTATTTCAGAGTTAAGCGTTGTCAATGAATAGCTAATGGTTTACAAAAATCCAAAATTATATATAACATTAATTTTAAGATATAAAATTTATATATAATAGTATTCTAACAGCTTATAAAATTAGAATCGATATTATAATAAAAACCTGTCTACATAGATTAGCTTAATCCGATTAGTGATGCGTAAATGTTAAAAGTAAAGGGTACGCTCTATTAACCCAAAAATGGCGGAGAAATGACATTGACGTACGAAGCGAACGATTTGAATTAAATTATTTTTAAATCTTTTTTTTTCGATTAAACTGACTACAGCTTTCAAAAATACGATTAAAATGGCGTGACACAAAAAATTATAAAGATATTGACTGGCTGGCGAATTGAAACATTATTTACGCCTTGAAATTTACATTGAAAATATCGTAAATAAAAAAACCGTTAAGATATACGATGATTATTTACTGGTTTTGTAATAAGTGTCAAGAAATTTTAGTGAGCGAAAAATTATTATTGTACATAACTTATTGACTTTCGGATAAGTATTGCTTATTCATTTATTTGAAGTTGTTACATATTATTAAAATTACTAAAATAATGATCTATAAAAAACATCAAGTCAGCTGATCTCTAAAAATCGATGTATTGATAGTTTGAAGTTTATTTAGAGATTATTATTTATTTTATTCATTTATAAGGTTTGTTACCAACAACTTAGCATTTTTATAAATCTATGGCAGTATTTTTTTTTAAATTAGGGAACAAACACTTCTGCCTGAAATAAATAGGACAGGAAGCTGATGGGCCAACAAACTTGGAAACTAAGATATTATGCCCCTTGTGCCTGTTGGCTCACTCACCAATCAAACCGGAACAACAATACTAAGTATTATTTGAAAGCAAGTGCATTTGCACAGGCTCAATCCTGAGCATATGTGTACAGTGGACACGACAGTATGCTACATCCTAATTCTTTATAAGTATATGTGGAGTCTATATTTCTTTATCATTATTATTATTTCTTGTATGTAATTCTGGTTTTGGAATCACAACATTGTTTTCATAATACTAGTCAAACATACCGATATTTTTGTTTTTTAATTACTGTGTCTTCATAGAGTTTCGAATTCGCGCCATTCCCTGTCTAAATTTAATAAAAATCAGTTATTCAGCTTTGTTATTTGAGAACATTGAATTTATATTTATTGCATATTCGTTATGTAAGGTCCTCCAGACCGATTTCGGCCACGGCGGCCAATCTCAAGAAAGATTAGCCAACTGCGCAGGATATATTATAGTGCACAAGTATGTGCGCAAACACAGGTGCACTCTCTTTTCCTTAGCTCTCATAATCCGATGGGACGGCAATCCGACACGACCAGAAAGAGTTCAGGCGCAGGACCAACGGCTTAACGTGCTTTCCGAGGCACGGGAGTGTACACATTTCCACCTTCCAGACTCCGGGCTGCTACTGAGAATTTTCTGACAGAAAAACTCAATAACTATTTATTGGCCTGACCTGGGAATTGAACCCAGGACAACCGGGTCTGCAGCCTAATATTTAGCCAATAGACCAACGAGGCAGTCATTATATTCGTTATGTAACGTATAAATAATAACTTGACAACTAATCATTTTAATTAATAAGAAGGTTTTTCGATCTAAATAGAAGTACATATTTGTAATATCAGTAACATCTACACAATTGATATTTTAGACTTTATGCGATATGCAATAAAGTCTATAATTTTATGATTATACAATAATATCGATATTAACAAAATGTTATAGATTTAAATAACTACAGCAATCAGAGTCGATTCGTCTCGGAGATGAATCTTTATACTCGGTCGGTCTTAAATCATATTACAAATAAAATATCGATATTATATCGATATTACGTTCAAAGTATTTCGTATTACGTGAAGCAATTTGAGACCTGATAATGTATCGGTTATTTTATATAGAAACCAGCGGTTCACCCGCGGCTTTGTCTGCGACCTAACCAAAAATAATAAAATATGTTAATTATGGTCTATTTTAGCTGTGAACACAGTAAACAAGCAGATCGGACCATTTTTTATAATACTATATACTAATGTTTCCAACACATTTCTCCCGTTTGGGGTTGAGATTTCAAAAATAACAAAATACTTATGCATTTATTTTTGCTCAGATGCTTTAAAATTAAATTTCATGATTCATACACCAAAAATGACGGATCTGCCATAACATTTTCAACACCGTATTTTACCTTGTTGCAGGGTAGTTTTTAAAAAACTCTGAAATACGTCTTTATTTATTTTTAAACAGAAATATAAAAAAAACATGTTTCTTACATGAACACCCCTATTTCACCCTCTTGGGGGGTATATTTTCAAATACCCTGAAATATTTATTTATTTTTATCTAGAGGCTTGCATAAAAAATTTCATGCTTCTTACATCAAAAATGACGGACCCGCCATACAAACTTTCAACCCCTATTTCACCCTGTTGGGGGGTAGATTTTCGAAACCCTTTAAATATTTGTTAATTTATTTTCAACCAGAAGCTTGTATATAAAATTTCATGCTGCTTACTTCAAAAATAACGGAGTTCCTCTTAGATAGTGAATTTTGGAAGTTTGAGATATTGAATGCTGATATTGACGGATACGCTGAACAGAATAATTTCTCTTAATCATTCATACGACTTCCTGGGTTAGAAATGAAGACACTATATTTTTCTCTCCTGAAGCCTACATGGCTATCACTTTCACAAATGTGGGATGAAGAAAAAATATCAATATTAACTATCTTGTCATAAGAGTTATGTGTAAATATTTAGCACAACTATTTCTTTGCTTATTGTACTAAATTGTAAAACTATTCATTTCAATGCATTTGTAATGCATTTATAATAAATGTGTAGTTTATTTTTTTCAAAGAATCTTTGACGTTAATTATATCATACAATGCCACGGTCGGCTGGCCGTCGACGCGACGACTCGGATACAGAGTTGCAGACAGCGTCTGTGACGATAACAATAATTTATGAAAGGAAACTTATTCAGTTCACAACTGAACTGAATTGTATTACATGAATAGAAATACTTTTTTTCGAATGATTGAGTCATCAGTACATAGCATAAATTATAAGACATGGTGATATCGAAATTTGAATATCTCCATTTCGTAATTTAGGCGCAGTAAGAAATAATTTTGCGAATTATTGATTTTAGGGGCCGTTGTACTCACTAAATCTTCAACTTCATCCAATTCAAAATTTCAAAATGTCATTCATCATTAATTACGAGACAATGATGCCGCAAACATTTTTTAAATTTCTACGGGTTTGACTCCTACGTATAGTTAAGGCAAGAGATGGCCCAGTGGACCGGGACACTGCCCAGCACACATTGGAAGCGTGCCCAGCGTAGAGTGCGGAGAGGGAGATCCTGGTCCGTGAAGTCGGACAAGACCTGTCTATGCGTGAGGTGGGGTCCACGGGCATATTTCAGACGGCCCTGAGGAGGACGGCAGCCGGGATGGCCTCGAGCTGCCGTACACACTAGCGAGGAGTGCGGGGCGGCGAAATTACCTTCGCTCCCTGTGGAGAGCTCCGACAAGCCACGAGCGGAGCAGAGCACGGGAGGGGCCGCGGACGCCACATAACCCGGTTCCTCCCCCGAAGGAAGCCGAGTACCTTTTGAAGGTTTCCATTGTGTTAAAAAAAAAAGAGATGGCCCAGTGGTTAGAACGCGAAAATCTTAACAGATGATCGTGGGTTCAAGCCTGGGCAAGCACCACTGAATTTTCATGTGCTTAATTTGTAATTGGTGGAATAAGCTCAAAACCTTCTCCTCAAAAAGCTGAGGAGGCCTTAGCCCAGCAGTGGGACATTCACAGGCTGTTACTGTACTCTAAAGTTAAATCTCTTTAATTATATGTAGGAGTCAAACTTATCTATACTCTAGCACTTATTTAATATATAATACCAACGAAATGTATTACCAATGAACAGTTGACCCGATATGTACCTACGTACCCTATATGTACCCGTTAAACTGGGAAATTCGAGGAAAATTGGTAGTTCATTTTTATATAGGATTTAATTTAATTGGAAATTTGATAATACAAAACCTGTCAAGTGTGTCAGCTTATATACAAAAATTATAATATATATAAACACAAAAATTTTGCTAGATAGCTATTTTAACTGTTATTTTAGCTACCTGATCTCATTTCGCTCGGATGATACCACGGATGATCATTCAAAGGTTGTATATATTATATATTATTTTAAATAAAAAAATATAAAAACTAATATTATAAATATAGTCAGTACTGCACTGAACGGTCTCTCTTCTCGTACTCGTATTAAACTCAACGTATTTTTTTCGTATTCGTTATCTATACTACTATATAAATCTATTGGCTCTGTCTGTAATTTTTTTTTCACCTAATTTTATGATACATAATCGTTTTTTGATGCAGTGATTCACATTATACTTTTTTTTTCATTTTTGTCTGTCTGTCTATATGTCTTCTTATAACTCAAGAACTGCTTGACCAATCTTGATGAAAATTGGTACACACAAAGAACATGTGATGGCGCAAATGTTAGGCCTTATTTAAGATCGGTAAACCCTACGGTATGAAAATTATGAAAATATATTTCAAATCGTTAATTACGTATTTCTTTACTAGTAGCCATGTGTGTGTATGTGTGTTTGTGTGTGTGTGTGTGTGTGTGTGCGCGCGTGTGTGTTATTATATTAATAAAATAATTTATTATATTTTTATTAATTATACGCGGGTGAAGCCACGGGCACAGCTATTTTCAATATAAATATCGTATAATATCTCGTACTGGCCTAAATTGCGAAGTGTCAGCGACTGTCAATTATTTTACGCGGATTATGCTTCAAAATACTATTTATTGTAATAAGGATTAAATTTATACGGCAAAACAGGAGTACTAGGTACTGTTGTGTTCCGGTTTGAAGGGTGAGTGAGCCAGTGTAATTACAGGCAAAAGGAACATAACATCTTAGTTGCCAAGGTTAGTGACGCATTGGCGATGTTAGCGATGGTTACCATCTCTTACAATGCTAATGTCTATGGGCGTTGGTGACCACTTACAATCAGGTGGTCCATATGCTGCTCCGCCTACCTATGCTATAAAAAAAAAAAAACGGTGACAAGTAAATCAAGCAGTGTTTCTTAATTTTTTAACCTTATACATATAGTAAGTATATTCTATCTGTAAGAGATAGTGGTGATAGTACTTAGACTTATTTATAGACGAATTGATTGATTGTGATCTTAATCCAAATCGAAGGATAGATTATTGAAAAACAACGTAAATCTACGTCAAAAAAATACTTCGATTTAAATCAAGCAGAACGAAGTATTTCCAACAAGAGTCGATAAGAAACTCACCGAGCGGTTTTTTAATAAATTAATATAACCAAGTATGGATCCTTGTTAGCTGGCTCGACATATCTGCAATACTAATAAGTTATTTCAAGTAATAAATAAAAATAAGTATCTGGTATGTACACGGACGAATGAGTGTTGTGTTACAGAAACACGTCGTGACAGAAAAAGATGAAAGTTGGCATTGATGCCTAATGACATCCGTCGAGCGTAGAAAAAGGAGATAAACCGGGCTTTCTATACCTTCCCCATATTTTAAACTCTGACTGAACTAGGATTGCCGCACGACCTTGTTCCACAAGAACTGACTATGGCTTCAAAAGTTCTCACTTCCTCATTCCAAGATTTGTTCGGATTGAATCATTTTTAATTGATTGTTGAATTATTGACGAGCCGGTTGGCGTGGTTGGTAAGGTACTTGCCTTTCACGCCGCAGGTCGTGGGTTCGATTCCCACCCAGGACAGACATTTGTGTGACATGAACATGTCTGTCTGTCCTAAGTCTGGGTGTAATTATCTATAGAAGTATGTATTTACAAAAGAAAAGTAGTATATGTAAGTATATCAGTTGTCTGATTTCCATAGTGCGAGCTCTGCTTAGTTTGGGATCAGATGGCCTTGTGTGAATAATGTCCCAGATATTATTATTATTATTAATCACGTCCAGGGAATTTTGTATCATGAAACAGGGCATCACATTTCATGGTGTAATTTGAGTACAACGTAGTTTTATATTTTCTTATTAGCGTAATAGCCTATTTAATAGACAACGAATTCTCGTGCGCGGCATCGCCCGTGTAGGACTATCGGGTAGGGGGGAGGTCAGGTGTGCCTCCCTATCATTTGTCCTTTTCTGTTTCTGTAACGTTATCATGTCGATGTAACGTTAAATAGGACATTATGGATACACCTGTGGGTGGATAATTTAAAGGTGGTCGTTTATTTGGTACGTAACCAAAAATATAAAATATCATCGCATAGTAGACAGTGGTCAGTGGTGCAGACATGGAACAATAATAGTATCAAAGTAACACATTAAATATGTTAATAAAATCCTTATTAAATTTACGTACAGTAGCAACCCTGAGATATTGTGAAAGTGAAAGATAAGATTGGCTTCCATGAACTTTGTAGACAACTGACATATCAGTTTTCTGTTTCTTCTCATTTATACGGCTTTTGTACTTTCATAATATTATTATTGTATTGTAAAAGAAGCTAGGGAAAATTAAAGTTAATAAGAATATGATATAAATAATTATATTTGTTATACAAATACAAACAACAACAACAAAAATATTATTGACCTTCAAACCGGAAGTTTGAAGGTTGAGTGACCCATTGTAATTACAGGCACAAGGCATATTAGGTTGGCGGCGTTTTGAAAATACTTCTATTTTAAATCTAATTACTTCTAATAGAGATATTTAACGGCTTATTTTGATCTTCCTTTCTAATATATCTAAATGTTAAAAATAGAGAAACCATCTCTATGATAAATTAATACTTATATGCTGCTTAAAGATGATTAAAAAATACTCTATTATATGTTTATTTTAGTATGATAATATTAGTCATTTATTATTAAGTAACGAAAACACTTTGAATTATATTTTCTCATCCCGGCTGTTATGTATTTAAGTATTATGTATTTGAACATTTACTTAGAATTATATACATATAAATGTTTAAATGTGTTGTTTGTTATATATTACGGTCCTCCAGACCGATTTCAGCCACGGCGGCCAATCTCAAGAGAGATTGGCCAAACACAGGTGCACTCTCTTTTCCTTAGCTTTCATAATCCGACGGGACGGCAATTTGACACGACCGGAAAGAGTTCAGGCACAGGACCAACGGCTTAACGTGCTTTCCGAGGCACGAGAGTGTACACACTTCCAACTTCCAGACTCCGGGCTGCTACTAAGAATTTTCTGACAGAAAAACCCAATAACTATTTATTGGCCCGACATGGGAATTGAACCCAGGACCACCGGGTCTGCGGCCTTATATCTAGCCACTAGACCAACGAGGCAGTTGATATATATATTTTTTGTAGGTGTAGGAAGGCGGACGTGCATATGGGCCACCTGATGGTAAGAGGTCACCAACGCCCATAGACAATGGCATTGCAAGAAATGTTAACCATCGCTGGCATTGCCGATGCGCCACCAACCGTGGGAACTAAGATGTTATGTCCCTTGTGCGTATAATTACATTGGCTCACTAACCCTTCAATCCGGAACACAACAATAACAAGTATTGCTGTTTTGCGGTAGAATATCTGATGAGTGGGTGGTACCCAGACGAGCTTGCACAAAGTTCTACACCCATTAAAGTATAAGTGAACTGCTACCTTAAGTGGCATTAAGTTGCCAACCTTCGAAACACGACGTGTGTGTAATAAAATGCCACCTAATGTTCTATAAGGAAAAAATTTCTGTTTAATGTGACCGTTTAAATCTATGTTAATGCGTATATAATGGGTGAATAAAATCGCTTAACATATATACGACAATGATTATTCATTTGATACTTATTTCGCGCCTCGAAATTGCTTTAATGATCTTAAAACATTGAATGCATTCATTTTAAAAATGTTTTCTTAATAGACACGGATGAAACTTTTTTAAATTACAATTTGATACACATTTAATTGATTACGGATGTAGTGTATTATGATATAATATGTATTTAAGCATATATAATTACATATGTATTATGATATTATACAGTTTTAAAAACGATAATCTGTAACGTTTGTCTGCCTCTTTGATCTATTAGCTTACAGCCATATTTTACAATATATATGATGGGTTACAGTTTCAGTCAGTTTATACGGTATATATTTATTGAGATAAATCTTATTATTTAATAAAGCCAAGAAAACCAATTGGTTAGAACACGTGAATCTTATCCGATGATCGCAGGTTCAAACCAAGACAAGCACAACTAAATTTTCATATGCCTAATTTGTGTTTAAAATTCATTTCGTGGTCGACGGTGAAGGAAAACATCGTGAGGAAATGTGTCTCATTTCACTGAAATTCCACCACATGTATATCTACCAACCCGGATTGGAGGAGTGTGGTAGCATAAGCTCCAAACCTTGTCAAAGGGAGAGGAAGCCTTAGCCCAGCGGTGGGACATTTACTGACTGATACATTACTTTAGTTTTTCCTATATTATTCCGTAATCGTATAGAAAATTGTTAGCTAGCTAACGTAGTGTGCTAGCTAACGTTGCCAAAATTATACAGATATAATAAAACTTTGTCGAGAGATTAGAAGATCTCCAGTCTGTCTATAGAAAAGTCTGCAACAACATACATCTGTTTATTTATTTGATACGTTACAGTAATATCTTTTATGTTTAAAATAATAGGATCAACGAACGCTGAAATTATTTCGATTGAGTGACACAGGATTATCGTTATAAAAATTAAAATGTGAATAAGAATTACTGACTATTCTTTGCATCTGTTCAAGAAAATTTAGTAAACGCACGAAAAAACGTGGGACGTACTATAAAATTTAAAAATCAGAAAAGTACAGGCTGATTGTGCAATAATAAAAATCGAATAAAGAAATGGCAAATTAAGTTATTAATTTAATCCATTTTGTATAAAATAAAACGTTTAACAACTTCATTGTGAATTATATAAAATAAATATTTCATGTTTTAATTTAAGTTAAAAATCAAATTAGTTAACAACTTATACATCTGGTAAATAATGAGTGAGATACAGATACTAAGCAATCTGATATCATAACTATAACAATAATAGAAATAATCGAATGATGTTAGTAGTAAAAAAAATTTTTCAATAAATTAATACAATAAATATCTTAATATAAAAAGCGTTGCGTGATATGTTCACTTATTTTCAATTAAGCAAGTCATGAGGAAAGGAGCGTCAAAGGTTCGGACACGTTCAAATAAAACAACCCCAAATGGCTCAATGTAGTCACTAGACCAGCTAGTCCGGTCTAACGCACTAATGAGCGCAATTCATTTAATTGCTTCGAAAATAAAAGCTAAGACCGGGCTAAATTATGCTACTGTGATTTCAAACGATTCTGTACGTGACATGCTATACGCTTTCCCCGTATATAGCCAAATATCAGAAGACCTACCTCGTCCCCCGCACGTTTTTGACTTTCAGGCGACAGAGGGGAGGCTGCGTGACATTAGGCGGATAATGTTCCGTTCTGTCGAAAATGCAACGGTGTGCAGGCCAATGCAACCTGTCAAGACTCAAGTCACAAGTTCAAGAGCAGCCGCGCGAGCCGGCGAGTATCAGAAATACCGCAGCTTTCGCGTAGAACGCACGCGAACGGTTAACGAGATCGAGCGGTGTGGATTCGTAATTCAAATTTGAATTTTTAAACGAGTGTATTTTTTCTTTATCATAGGTTTTTGCTGGCAGGTCGTCGGACAGTCAACGATGCAGAACTTTATAAGGTTAGTTTCTCACAGCTTAATTACTTTATTATATATATACAATTACAAATAATAAAAAATCGAATCTATGACTTCCGTTATATTTTTTATAATTTGACATATGACCTAAATAATTAAATTGCGTTCTGCCATTAATGTGGTCAACCACACCAAAACAATAGCTTCGCGACGCTAACTTCCCATAATAAAGTTCGAAGTGTGGGAATAATAAAAAGTCTATATAATATTATTCTTATAATAAAAAAAAAATTATAGCTCAACAAAACGTTTTGGGAAATAAAACACAGCTAAATGTTTAATGTAATAACTAATAAATCTTTTGAATATAAAAAAAAATCAATGAAATCATTAAGTTGATTAAAATATATTTTTTAATATTTGAAAATTTTATTGCCAAAAACGAGAATACAGAGAGAGAGAGTTTAATTAACATAACATAAACGCGTATTTTATATATAACATTTGGTAGTCTTAAGTTTTATACTAAAATATAATTTAGTTAAATTTATTTCATAAGAGATTGTATTGTTATTTAAATAAGTAATTAAATCGGTCTATGTATAACGTCTTAAACTTAAAACTAAAATATAAGAACGCAATTGAATTGATGATTTCAATTAGATTTATTTTTTTGTCAGTTTTCCACACGAAATTAAAATAAATTATTCAAAATTCCATGAGCAAATAAAACTGCAAGATTCCATTGCATAAATACATTTTTAACAAATTACCCATTATATTTAAAACAACATACAAGTCCAACCGTACGACTGCAACTTTGATGTCATTCATTAAAAATGTACAAATAATAACAGTAAGATGGCACATTTGAATAAAATATTGTAGTTATAATTTTTGTAGGAGATAGAATTGATTGGGCTCAAGGTGTGAAGGGAACGGTTTGTAATTACACGTCAAGTTGATTTATTAACAAGTGTAATACGGTAATGTAGAGTGTAACATTGCTAAGTGCTTATTATTAGGAAAATCGTTTATAAGTAAAGCCTTTGTAATTGATTTGGTTTGGTTAATCTATTCGAAAATTGAATTAAATTTAAGGGAGAGTCCCTTCCCATCTAATCAAATAATAAAATATTTTTGCATTTTTTTTTCTGTTTGTGTAAATTAACATATTAAAAGTTTAGCAGTGTTTCCAACCTTTTATTTAACTTGCAATGTTTGTTTGTTAATTTGTTTAAATCAAATATTGCAAACTGAAATAGAACCACTTCCTTTTATACGGGGTTGATGGTTATTGGTACAGTTCATTATTGGCTTCAGAGCTCCTCAATACTGTTAAACATTGAAAAAATAGTTTAAACAAAAGTTTTATTTAAAATTTAATAATAAAAACTTCTATGACAGAATACAGCCCAGTATAAAAGTAAATATATATTTATCAGAATTGCTTAAAACACGTTGGAGAGTAAAGCTGGCTAATACGATGTTAATTTATTTTGACAGTATTTTTTTATTAACAAAAATAATAATCATTTATCTCGACCATCACAGATAATAATTTACAAATACAATAGACTAAAATTAACTACTTAAGACAGAATGGAATTATATTTAACAAAATTAAAATCTGTAAATTTAAATAAAGAATTTTAATAATATTTTCAATAGGTACTGAAGTTCTGTAAAGCTACAAATTTATTTCCGTCTATCCTTGTATTATTTCTAGCTTTTACTATGACGAGAGGTAGTGACAATAGCCCAAGGCGACACTGCTAAACATTACACTATAAACTCGAAACCCTCCCCTATGAAACTATCAAACTAGTAACTATCTTTTTTTGCAACAGATAACAAACACATTTCGTAAATTATTTATTTGGAACGGTTAAAATTGATTGCATCTTTTAAAAATTCAATAGAGTAGCTTTTGACAATTCTGTAAAAATAGATTATTTTAATAGTAATGAAAATAGTATAGTACTACATTTAAAAAAAAAAAATTGTTAATTTTTATTTTTTACTGTTAAATATATTTAATAGTTATTAAAACTAAATAACATGACCAGTTGGGATTTAATTTCATCAACATCATGGCGGATAAATTATTACATCCTTATTTAATGACATCTTTAGCCATAAACATTTATAAAAAAAATATCATCGTTTCATCAGAAGCAGTCTAACTGTTTATAAACAGGTAATATGCTACAATTCGACATATTAAAATAAGTAGTTTTTTTATTATTTTAAATTAATTTTATTTTTGTTTTAAAATGCTGTGTTAATAAAAAAGTGATTAAAGCAACATTAATACAACAGTACAGTAACAGCCTGTGAATGTCCCACTGCTGGGCTAAAGCCTCCTCACTCTTTTGAGGAGGTTTGGAGCTTATTCCACCACGCTGCTCCAATGCGTTTGGTGGAACACACATGTGGCAGAATTTCACATGAATACAATTAATAATAAAAAATAGTTACAGGTTATTCATATTGGGTAGAGGCTTTCTCTTCTCTAAAAAGATATTGTACATATTATTGTATATATTATACCTGTGAAATAATTTCATTAGTCTACTTGACTGGATTTGAAGACTCGGTCTTTTTTTAAAATATCAATGATTAAATATTTTTTTTAATTCAATGCTCTTACAAGTTCGAATTATTTGAAACTTCAAAAGACGTATATCGTCAGAAATTTAATGAAGTCATAGTAACAGCGAGTTGTACTCGCGTAACTCGATCCGTTTGAGTTTCATTGGCTTTATTAGGAAAACAACTTTGTATCGCTACACGGATGAACAACTTTAAACTATGAAGTTCTGAAGTCGAGCTCTGCTTGAAAATTGAATTATTAATATTACATGTTTGTAATTATTAATGCTTTGTAAGCCCTCGGAAGGGGAATTTTTTATTGGTCAATTACGTGCTATTTATGTTCTAATAGTTAGTCGTTCGTAAACTTATTGTTTAAGTTATTTCACTTTATTGATCAAAAAATACCTTTGGTATTTTTAAAGGCTAATTCAATCTATATACATTTATAAAATTCGCAATAATTCAATAATATACGCATTAATATACCATTCATTGATTGAATGAAATTGAATGATATGATATTTTGTTCAGTTGTTTAAACTTGATAGGTGCGTCGGTGCGTGAAGACTCTTTCAACAGAAGAGTTTAAATAAAAATTACCAGCTATTTTACTATTCAATCAGTCATTCTATTTGCGTCCGTTGTAATAATTATATAAATAGTTAAAAGTATATTTAAATCTTACCAAAATACGTAATAACTTTCCCCAAAATATGAATGATTATTGAAAAAGAAAAAAAAATCTCGCTCTGTTTTTGTCGCCAGTTCTTCTCACGTCTGAGGTGTATTTTTCTGAACCGGTGGTAGATTTGTTACAGTCAATAAGTAAGTGTAACGATTCTATATTGAATAAAGATTTTTGACATTGACTTTTGACTTAAACAAATCTTCAAAACACACAACATACACAAAATAAATCTTAAAAACCTTTAAAATATTCAAATAAACATTCTGTAACGAGGTTTACCACGTCTTATTCGTCTTAAATATATTCTGAATGTACAATATACATATTAATACTAAGTGTAATATTGTATGATGAAATAATGAATAAATAACGTCTGCAGTCTGCTAATACCCTGTAGTGTAATTTGAAAACCTTTCCTCGACATTAACAATACATTAAATTAGAAAAATGCCATGATTTTATTTCATTACTTAAAACCAGATAATAGAGAGTGTTTTCGCTTGAAACATATGATTTATGAAGTCGAAACAAGATTGTTATCTATTCGAACCCTTTCAGCGTATTAAATTTCGTTTTAACGTAATATTAAATTGTATTAGCTCGGAATTGAAGTGTAATATCGTAATGAACTCTGTATGAGTTTAGGTGACGGCAATTTGCTTGCTTTGGATTAGATTACGACACAAGATAAGGGATCGCTTTGGTGTTAAAATTACACCGACGGTTTGACTAATTGATTTCTTTTGTTAGAAACGAAATAGTTATACTAGAGTTATTAATTTTTACTTAGGTTTCATTTATATTTGTTTATAGTGTAATTTTATGCAGCTGTGTTGAGCCTTTTCCTATTTTACTTCATGTCTCACATGACAGCTCTCCCGATCACGTGTCTCAAGAGGTCCAGAGAGAAACCATCTGCTCCTCAATTATGGCTTGTCAGTGATCAATTTTCGTGACTACGAATAGACCAATTTAGTAGTCTTCTCATGACGCTTACCACAGGAGTACATACGGTGTAGTAGTATTTAATACTAGTAATTTATTTCGCTTCCAAACAAAGCGTCTAGCGTGCGGTAGGTCACGACAATAGTCTGAAGTATTAAAATCGAACCTGTGTTTTCATACGACTACGTGACAGGTAAGCCGTTGAACTATTAAAGCTCGTCTGGGTAGGTACCACCCACAGCAGATATTCTACCGCAAAACAGCAGTACTTGCTATTGTTGTGTTCCGGTTTGAAGGGTATTGTACGACGACATTGGCGGATTGAGGACGGCATCAGGTGGCCCATATGACAGTGCGTCTACCTATGCTACAAAAAAAAAGCAAGTAGGAGACCTTTATTTTCTAATGCACTAAATGCGTACTCCGAAAGGACTTTACGAAATTACTAATTCAAAGAAGGAGCTGTGCTTTTTCACTCTTCAAATTCAAACCGATCGACTACACTATATGAATCTACATTTGTGTTCCTACATTTTTTTTTATGTTATTTATTTTATTTTATTAATAGAATGATTAGATTTTATAAAATAGGCTTATAGTGAACCTTACATAGATACATGAAACGAAGCAATTAAAAGTTTAACGATAGATTTATATTTACGAGAGTGCTAATTTACGTATGTATGTTTGAAAGCACTTATTAAGTTTACAGCTTATATTCAAAACTAGCTGAGCCCGCGATTTCACCCGCGTATAATTAATAAAAATATAATGAATAAAAATCAGCCTAGAACCTTCCTGGATAAAAGGACTAAACAACACAAAAATAATTTTTAAATTCGAACCAGTAGTTCCTGAGATTAGCCGAATCAAACAAACAAACTCTTCAGCTTTATATAATAGTATAGATATGTTAAGCCAAAAAAAATAATTTGATAGCAAAATAATTTACTATAGAGGATAAAAGGCGCGGTAAAAATACTCAAAAGTTGCCTGTATTAACAGTTTGTAGGTCTATTTATTTTGTCTGTACAGCATAATATGCATGGATTGTTAAAATTGCGTCGATACAAAAAACGTAACTTTTTGTATATTATTTATTTTCGCTACACCCATTAAAAACACCATCTCTACATCGTCATTATAATAACCATTTACGATATTAAATTGTTTTATTGTGATAATAATAGTTTTCGATTCACATTTGTAACTATAGGAATTCCATCGAAAGGAAGTCGATTTCTATGCATTTTTTTTATGAATGAAATCATACGTTTTGATTTATTAGTGTAGGTTTTAGAGTTTTCCGACTTCCAATTATCGAGAGAGATAGGTCTGAAAGCCTGTTTTTGATTAGGGCTGTGATGTGTCTGGATATATTAGTATTGCCAGTGTAAAAATATTCAGCTTAATAGTAAATGCATAAATTGTAAAATGTAGGTTCTGTTATAAAAATTACACAATTAATTAGTATCGCTATTAAATTAATACAAACAAATACTTGATTCATTGAATTTGGATTATATTAGTGATGAAATTCAAATTGATATCGAATAAAATAACTTTTTAACTACCATTTCTATTATTGATGAGCCTATTAATAACTTATACTTTTACATAATGAAATTATACTTTATTTAATTGAAAGCCTATTTTGTATCGTCAATTAACAAGATTGTAAAGTATTTGTTAGCAATGTCGATAATTTCGAGAAGAGCCGGCAAGAAACTGAGTAGCTACTAGTTGATTTATTTTTCCACTAGTAGTAGTTACTCTTCTCAAAAAATACTTTATTTACGCATTTTATCATCTAAATAATATTGTATTATCTTACTTCATGCATATTTTTTAACATTATTAAAATAAATATTAATTTATTCGACTAGCTTAAAATCTTTCAAATGATTTAACTCCCTTAGAGGATATATGAATATATATATTCTCTAAGGGAGTTAAATTAAAGTTTATGTCGTTATAGACATGTTTCTTCTATCCCAGAAGCTAGTGCCGTCGTGCTTTTATGATACATTTTAAAATTGGACAATCTAAGATTTTCGCCCAATTATACAGCCCTATCATAGGCAGTAATATTTTATGACTCGTCCTGGGTGTAAGCCAAGTGCGGGTACAGCGTAGAATTGCAGGCATTAAGTTAACGCTCCTGAATAATAGATATGGCTGCGGATAATTATCTTTTATTTCTAGATTGTTAAATTCTCGTTAACGATTTATAAATGATATTTATTTTGAGTATTTATATATAATAAATGAAATGAGACTGGTAACAAATATAGTAACTACCATTATATTCAAACAGAATATACATAGAACATAATTAAATAGATATACATATAAAAGATAAAGATATAATATGCAAACGTCATAAATACGGTTTTAACAGTTACTTAAATATTTTTCTATATTAACAACTTTTATTTGGCTAAAATTGTTTGTAACAAAGTTTTTATGAAAGGAAATCTAAGCTGCCTTTTACAACCTACTTTACTAGAATTCTTTAACTACACTTTATATCTGCAGTTTAGATACATACCCACATGACACGTAAATTTTGTATCTGTGAAAATAATTGAGAAATTAATTATTCACTAATGTAACTGTTTTGAAGTATATTAAAGAAGGAAAAAATGCTAAGATATTTAATTGGGGTAATAAAAGTATGTTTATAGTCTCCCAATACTTCAAATCAGCAAGTTTGTAAGTAACTTCATATTAGTTCATTAACCTCTAATCTAAAAAACTTAGTGTCCCACTGCATATGAAGAAGACATAAATATATCTTAGAAACATTCGTAAACATCTCATAAACCATTAAGATTGCTTTAATTACAACAGGTTATATATTCTTCGAATCCATAAAATGTACGGTTCTTCCACATCACCGGATGTCGAAGACTAAATATTTGATATTAATATCATGGCAAGCTAGGGCTATAAAACGATGTTAGTGTGTTTTTAAAACTTATAATAGGATGGTATAAAATCAACCTTGCTACCGACGGTAATACTGTCATGTAAGATATATTACACTTACACCGCCATGCATCGCCAACCACGGGACCTAACATAGTATGTCTCTTGTGCCTGTAATTACTACTGACTCGCAATTCACCGACACTAAAGATTGTTGTTTGATTGTAGAATAAATAATGAAGATTAACTTAGACAATAACTTACTACAATTCAAAATTAAAATATACTTTATTCAAGTAAGCTCTTACTACTATTTAAGAAAGCACTTTTAAGAAATTGTTTTTACAAGATTCAGTAAAGATAAAGTTTAAATATATATAAACAGATTATAATTAAATTATTATTAAACCCTCCTGAAGACCAAGGAATTCCAACGCCACGTCTTTTTATCATCTGTGTAATGGTTGACAAAAATAAATAATACTGTTGTTGCCACCAGATCTTTTTGAGATTTGAAACTTAAGATGAAGGCATATTACTATTAAGATTGTTTTTATTCTCTAAAAACGCAAAATGATTATCGAGATAGGCAATTATTTTTGTCGGCGTCTTTAATATATTTAACTGTTGAACTGAGTTGTATATAAAGTTGCGTGTGGGCCGACGTTCGCGGAATCCCGGGATTGAATCGCGTGATGTCCGGGACGTGTGTCATGTGCTAACAGATACATTAATGACTACACAGATGCAACGACTTTTTGTATCTGTGTTTCAATCAACTTTAATAGCTTTTATGCCGTTGACATATTTATTTTATAACGTTTATATCCTTTCAAATAGGTATTTCATATAAAAATACTCATATATGTTTTGCTGGCAAAGGTCTCTACTCTGAAGTATATCCATAGCAAGCAGACTTCCTTAATATAAACATGCTTGTATTGAATTTAATTCTTGACTTTCCGTTCAGATCCATATATTCTATTCACTGTGCCATCGCGGCTCCAAAATATAAAAAATTGCTAAAAACATCGTTCATTTAATGATCGTTTGCTTTATACAAAAGTATATTTTAAACATTAATCATAATAATAAAACGGATATGTAGAATTTAAAACAAGCAATGCATTAATTTATAAGCGATATCCGCATCTATATTTGAAGTTCATTCTAAATATAAAGTTTTACCGTTAACATAACATTAGTTTAAATAAAATAAAATTCAACCAATCGGAATGAATACAATTCATGAATATACGAGTACAAAGAATTGCTTTTTTGCTTTGAATACAGCAAATTAAAGAAACTGAAATTGGTCTCAGTGTACAGATGTGCTAACTGTACTGTGTTGAAAAAAAAACAATTATTTAAATCGTTCGCTTCTTAAAAATGTTTCATAATGTTCTACTCATATTTATTCAAAGTTAATAAACATTTTCATTTTTATTATGAATCATATTAAAACGTTAATTTTTACATTTAATAGATATTTATAAAATTTACATGAATAAAGCTGCATTCAGAAATGTGCTATGGTGGCATCGTTTCGACTGTACAAGTGCTAATTGGTATCGTAGGTATTTACAGATAATGATTTTCGTACAAGTTTATAAGCTTTGACGGGTCGTCTTATACGACGTTTTTTTTTCAAAACTGTAGCTCCAGCTATTTCAGAGAGGCTGGGAGGATTTTTATATTTTCTATAATATCTTTTAAATTACATATATTAGTTTACTTATTACTCGGTGGTAGAGCTTTGTGCTAGCTCGTCTGGGTAGGTACCACCCACTCATCAGATATTCTACCGCAAAACAGCAGTACTTTGTGTTGTTGTGTTCCTTAAGATGTTGTTTTTTTTAAGAAATATACAAACCACTGTCTATGGGCGTTGGTGACCACTTACCTTTAAGTGGCCCACAACCTCGTCCACTAAACCATACTATAAAAAAATAAAATAAAAAAAAAACAGTAACTTCTTTCATTAGCTGTAAAATGTTAATTATATAAGATAATTTAATTATTAGTAATTTATTTATTATAAGTTATGTTTATCAGAAGTATTAAGAAAGTAATATATTAATAAATATTAAAATAATAAAAAGTACGTAAAAACATTTTCCGACGTAGGGTGATTTTATTCTAAAATTGTCAATTGTGTTTGCAACTCTTCAGTAAATTTCTAACGTCTATTCTTATCTATTCTAGCGTACAAAGCAATACGTGTTCCTTCGTATTCCTTTGATATTTACCGACTCATACGGAAACGCAAATCTCGATATTTGCTAACATATTTAGTTGACAATTTCATTTAAGAAAACTGTCACCAAAGCGTGTTTACATTACAATATTTTTTTTAATTATAGTCTCTCCTATACTCAACGTTATATTTATCGAAATGGAGTTATATGATAAATCTTACATAAAATACTAAATTAAAAACTAATATTGTAAAAGTAAATAACTTACAAAAACAAATTAAATGTAACAGTATTATCTGAATTCCGTTAAATGTGGTCAAAACAAGAATTGTTGAGTCATAAATTCTGGCTAAATCAATTATTATTAGATAAAATTTCAAGAATTCATTGAACTAAACTAAAATAGCACTAACTCTTCGGTGACTTTAAGGGGATTTATACTTTGTTTGTACACATGTAGTGAACGGTCACAGGATAGTTGTGTGTGTGTGTGTGTGTGTGTATGTGTTTGTGGGGCCATGCCTTTAGTGTCAAATAGTCGAAGTCGAAGTTTACCGTTTATTAACAGTTTTCCCATTATATTTCAATGCATTTTCCTAATACTTTACGACTTGAAGATTCATTGAACTTGGGTGACATGAGAAATATATATTATATTTAGGAACAATATGTAACCAATAGGCGTACGAGGTATTTTAAGCTATTCTGGTAATCTCTTGATTTGACCGTTTTTTAAAAACCCTTTGTCACATTCACGGTGAAATAAACAATAGTTTGTTTGTAATTTATTTTATGATTATTATTATTTTATTCTTGCTCTGCACTATAAGTTTCTTTCACGTGCATATATATGATGCTTAAATACATTTATAATCATCATTCCAATCGCAAACCAATGCTGGACATTAGCCAATCCCAAGATGCGCCAAAACTCCTCGCCGACATGCAAGCCAAGCGTGGCGAGTATCGGCAATATTCGCTATCATTCTATCCCAAATTATTAATTTTTTCAACAATAATTATTTTATAAGACGTGTTAAGTGAAAATTTAACTGATATATGCAAATGAATAATGTATTATATATGACTAAATCTAAAATTCCTGCGAATAAATTGTAGGCTCAATATTTCATTTGCGTGTCTTTTTTATTTTTAAATAATATATATATTTTATTGTATAGGTAGACGGACCTACGGTTCCGGTTTGACGTGTGAGTGAGCCAGTGTAATTACAGGAACAAGGGACATAACATCTTAGTTCCCAAAGTAGGTGACGTATTGGCGATGTAAGCGATGGTTAACATTTCTTACAATGCCATTGTCTATGGGCGTTGGTGACCATTTACTATCAGGTGGCCCATATGCTCGTCTGCCTACCAATACAATAAAAAAAGTCTGTTTAAAATTATCTAAATCTATATATTAATAGGCACATAAAACGGTTTAGTACCGTTTTTTCATCTGTTTGTCATGTAATTTTATTTTTCGTTTGGTAAAATAAAAAAATTAAAATAAGATTAGAAAAACAAATCAAAAGATCCAAATTCATATAGGTATGTTTTTCTCAAATTTGCAATAATTATTGTGGTCGTATGTCGACTACTGATCGAAAACTGATAAATGTAATTATGTAAAAGTAAATCGTATAAATATTTGAAAGGACTATGAATATATAGCCGTTTTCAAAAGAGACGCTTCGACTTTAATTATCTGAAACATATTAATTGACCGTATCTTCAGCCAACACATCTAGATTACTTCGTCAGCGCGAGAGCAATTAATTCTTTATCAAGCAACTTCTTAAAGGCTTATTTACTCGACGTCTCCATCTTCCATGCAACAACACTTCTATGTAAAGCTAGCCACCCACTCATCAGATATTCTACCGCAAAACAGCAGTACTTTGTATTGTTGTGTTCCGGTTTGAAGGGTGAGTGAGCCAGTGTAATTACAGGCACAAGGGACTTAACATCTTAGTTCCCAAGGTTGGTGGCGCATTGGCAATGTAAGTGATGGTTAACATTTCTTACAATGCCATTGTCTATGGGCATTGATGACCACTTACCATCAGGTGGCCCACATGCTCGTCCGCCAACCTATAAAATAAAAAAAAAAAAAAAAGCTACATACTAACTATTTTATACATATAATACAGACTTAAGAACAAAACGAGTTTTAGAATTTTTCAGTAGAAAATTCGATTGTTTTTATTTCCGATTTACAAAACCAATATGCGTCAAAAAATAACGAAATTAAAAGTATTAATATGATAAGTAATTTTTAGTGAGCTTTTCGATATCACAGATTAGTTATTTATCATCTACCATTTTCTATTAGTTCATGTGATTTGTTCAGACAAAATATTATATAAGTTTTCTGATTCCTGCAAGAACTACAAAAAACCTGATATAAAATAAAACAAATGCCGAGCTAATGGAGCGCCATAGACAACGAAAACGTGTTCTTGAAAAAAAAAAAGCTAGTAGAGGTTATATAAAAAATATAACTAATCTAGTCCTCTCTGATAAGGTTACATTAACGAAAAAAATAATAGATTCATAATTATACTTAGCAAGTGTCATGTTACCGGAGATAAGGCGAGCTAACTCTACTTATTCGATAAAACCAAATCCATCAATCCTTTGATAATGTTACTCCGATAATTGTAATGTATTAGCCGACGTTATATTATTTACAATTGTTAATGATCTTCGACTCCAATCTTTTTGATATATCGTAATAGTATTACCAGCTTTAATTCGCTATTAATTGTAATGCCACATAATTGTTAGCTTTGTTTTTTAAATAATTGCCTCTTAAATCCGCATTAAAATTCTGTAATTAAGTTATATTAATTTCATTAATTCTAGTCCGCATATTTGATTATTAAGAAATACGTATTTTATAACGTGTATAGTGTTCGATTTTTTATCTGTGCATTTCTATTTTTTTAATAATACGCGTAAACGCATAAAATGGGTGTTATTTTCGCTTCACCTTTTAATCCGTTTAGACGTGATAAATTGACATCGACATAATCAATAGGACCATAATTTAAAAAGATTATGGAAAGAGAATGTTGAAAGGTATTTAATGTAATATCTAATTTTTAAAAATAATTCAACGGACATAACATTTTCGTAGACTCCAATAACTTTTATTAAGAAGATCTTTTTTGCTATATTATATGTGCGGAGTTTTATACACCAAACATAAAGCTGCAATTAATTTTACTTCAATGCGGTTATCTCCTGGAAATGATTTTATTAAACCAGTTCCGATTATACGATTGATCACTAAGCTGTTATACAATCAAGCTTAAGAAATATACTCGAAATTATAGCACAAATTTGGAAATGGAAAAGTATTTTAAAAGAAACATTTTTTTTGTGGGATAAGAATAATATTTCAAGATGAAATTTAGGTCCAAAATGTTTTTAATGTTTTTTTTTTTTAATGAACGCTCTCTGCCTTATATTGAAATTAACCTTTTGTCACGTTCATTATGTAGAAAAATTCTTACGTAGCTATTTTTAGTTAAAATATATTTTACAAACCTTTTCCGTGGAAGCAATGCTCGGTTCAAGGGGATCAATAAATTATACAGCTATTACATACATTATATATGTAAGCATTGTTTATGTTCATTACAAACCAAAGGTTATCCTTTTTGTATTGAGTCGTAACTATTCTCCGAGTTCGCCGCTTAATTTATCGTTCATCTTTATTGTACAGTATTACAGTATCGGGGTTGTAATCCTATGTGGAATTCACACATGTATACAATCCATATTAATCTACAATATTTTATTATACAAGTTTGTGTGTATTTTTCTTTGTTGCCTATGTAAGCAAATAATTTTATTTTTAATATATAATCACTATCTTTGGTGTCAAGCGGAAAATTCTAGAATTTTCGTGCTATATTAAAGGGTGCAAACTTATGTCTTCGAGGGGTTAAATGGATAAGATTACGTCTGCCCCATTCGGTAACATGCTCGATGTAATACATAATTTCAATATTAGTATGGAAAGAAACTTAGTGCCTTTTTGCATGCATACGGTTGCTCTCTACACGGCTCGGCGCCGCGCCGTGCTAACTCTTACATGTACACTGTTTATGCGCGGTTCACGATTAGCCGCAGTATTGTCGCCGTGACCGTGCGCCTCTGAAAAGGCACTTAGCGGTCGAACAGTATTTCCCGCGCTAGTGCGGTGTTGCGTTCAACACATGATTGTATAGAAGGTTAAATCCTTGTTTGTAGTTGATAAGGATGGGTGACACTTGATCACAGCACGGTCGCTGTGCTTATTGAAAGCTATCACAATAGCTCCTACATTACTACTTCACACTGCACGGTCTCGTGCCGTGATTATACGTTTGTGTAAAGGCTCTAATAAATAATGTAAACTAATATTGTATTTACTTTCCGAAACATCGGGAAATAAGGTTCTATGTAATTTTTTCGCTCGACGGCAACGGATATAGTTATCTGTGCAAATAATCTTGTCACTTATCAAGAATTCACAAGTGATGTCGTTGCTTTTTAACCTGTGGCGATCAAGAGATATCGTGTTAACTGTTCAATTACGAGTGTCGTTATTTGCTACAGTCATTGCACACGTCCTTTTACATTGACCTAATGCTTACGTCATTCGATGTGGTGGTCCTGTAACTCAAGACATTTCAAAGATTACAAACGTCATTGTACCAGGTTTAACATAGATATTTTTTGTAAAATCGAGTTTCTATTGTTATACGCATCGTTTTATTTCTGTGTATATTAGTAGTAGTAGAGTAAGTACAATGTACTTAATTTTGTATTTTACCGCCAATTATCAATACTTTAATGTAGTATTTACTTGTTATTTACCGGTTCGTTAAGGTGCTAAATAACTGTCTCATTGGTCTAGAGGCTAGACATAAGGCCGCAGATCCTGGGTTCAAACCCCAGGTCGGCCCGATAAAAAGTTATTGGGTTTGTCTGTAGTGTCGGATTTTCTGTCCCATCGGATTATGAGAATGACGGAGTAGAGAGTGCACCTGTGTTTGCGCACACACTTGTACACTATAATATGTTCACAGTTGGCTAATGTCTCTTGAGATTGGCCGCCGTGGCCGAAATCGGTGAGGAGGACATCATTATCATGATGCCAAAATTCTCTATCAGCCAACTTTATTAACTGCAGGAAAGTACGTTGACACTTAGTAAAGGAGTCAAAAGAAAATGATTGAACAGAAACGGTTAACACGTACTCACGCACAAACTCATACATATTAAACGTAAAATTAAAAATATTTACATAGTAATTGCCACCAGTAAACACATAATGAAAATTCATGGTGTTTTATTTTTTATGACGCACGACATTTTTAAAATAATATATTCCAACAAAAAATGTCAATGCTCTATTATAAACAAACAAGTTTTATTATAAGCAATTCAATGTCAGGATTCCTGCTAACAACTAGTGATTCATCTCCACAACCGTTATCGATGACATACTATTTGTCTCACGATGTGGGTCACGATATTTATTGGACAGGTATCGACTATCGATGTATATGGGCAAACGCTCGTGTCAACGCTGACACTGTATAAGGCTTGACAAATTTTCCTTATTGGTTTTACACTGTATGGAGCCATTCGGAATACTATCAGTCATAAGTGAATTTTTGAGCCAATGAACAATGTTCTTCATAAATAATAATAATAATATCCTGGGACATTATTCACACACGGCCATCTGATCCCTAACTAAGCAGAGCTCGTACTATGGAACCAGACAACTGATATACTACATATACTACTTTTCTTTTTTAAATACGTACTTATAGATAATTACATCCAGACTCAGGACAAACAGGACAGACATTTGTGTGCATTAACATGTAATGGCGCGAAAGGCAAGGTACTCGGTGGTAGAGCTCCTTGTACCACCCACTCATCAGATATTCTACCGCAAAATAGCAATACTAGGTACTGTTGTGTTCCGGTTTGAAGGGTGAGTCAGCCAGTGTAATTACAGGCACAAGGGACATAACATCTTAATTACCAAGATTGGTGGCGCATTGGCGATGTAAGCGATGGTTAACATCTCTTACAGTGCCAATGTCTATATGGGCGTTGGTGACGACTTCCCATCAGGTGGCACATATGCACGTCCGTCTACCTATGCTATAAAAAAAAAATATCTACCAACCACGCTAACGGGCTCGTCATAAAAATACATACATATCAGGCAATATTAAATAAATAAAAGTTATTGGATGACGTTGATATTGTGACTAATATTCTAATATATTTTTAAAGCTTGAACGTAGAAATTTAGTTAAAACATTCGATATGATTAAATCTTCATTTTACGAGCTTTGATTGCGAGTTATAAAGTATATGATTTTTAGTGTTCACGGATTATAAATTGCTCGTAGTTAAATTTATTAAGGTAACTTTTTAATTGCTTCGACAACTTATCTTCAACGGACAGAGAGTAAATCGAAACTTTTTTAAATTGCATATATTTAAATACACAAAAAACAAACACTGTTTTGAAATAACAGATAAAAAATTCACAGGTGTCAATAAATGTATTTTTAGTATAGAATGAAATGTAAATGACTTGACGGCCTGAATACAAACGTCACGATAATTCCAAAGGCTCACTTCCCATGTACTCATACGTAATGCTTCTCCGTAATTAACAACCGCGGACTGTGGTCTTCCTAGTAGGAATACTAATGTACGTCGTTGATCAATTTTCCTACAAATAAATCATAATACTCATATTTCTATGGAAGTTGTTTAATATCCTGTAGGTAATTTTATCTACCTTTTATTTAATATATTTAGCATAATATATAGCTCTATTTTAATGTAGGTATGTTATCTGTAATGACGCTTCAAATGATTACAAACCCGTTAAGGGTTATTGCAACGATCAATGTGAAGGTTACAGCTTCGATTCTGACCCCTTGACAATCCTTGGAAATTGTCGCCTCCATTTCGTATTAAGATTAATGCTACGAAAGGTAACACTAATTTAATGAGTAAATAAATATATTAAGAAAAAAACTCTATGCTATCGTTCTCAAAAAAAAATACCACTAACTCAATGCTTGACTATAAGAGGATGGCGAATCGTAATATTAAGTGGATCTTTTGTGATGGACGAGAAGTGATATGTGCACTTTTTAGAACATTAAGCATACAGGTCAACGACCTAGCTGTCAACCGAGGCACCTGAGGCTTTATTGGCTTCAGAATTATTAGTTCCTTCCCATTATATACTAAAACATAATAATATGAAATATTATTGCTAGGCGGTACAGGTAAGTAGATGATTCTTACTCGGAGAGATCCGGTCTTGTCGCATGCCTATGTACATATATCCTGGCGTCTATGGCGTACATATTTCTCGTAAAAGCTACCGACGTTATAAGTAACTTATGTCAACAGATCTGAGATATTTTAAGATAATAAGAGACACGATTAGCTTCTTACTTATTCATTCATAAATTTTATAAAGCGATATTTTGTACTCAAATAAATTGTGTAATGTAAAAACATTTTAGAAAATAAACTACAATCTAAACAAATACAACAGCAATAACTGAACGAACTAGAGAAAAAAAGTAATTCACAAAATAATTAGTGCTCGTAAATATATATATAAAAGAAATATCTAGTAATTAATAGTGATAAATTACTTCCTAGGAAAACCTAACTTCTATCGTTCTTAAAGGTAACGTCTGTTCGCAACGACATCGGAAAGGCCTTTGACCTCTCATTTAAGTAAATAAGTTGTTACTGTGAATGTGGAAAATCAATGAAACTCATAAAAAATAAACGCACCCACGCAGTCAGTAGTAAGGACGTGTAATAATAGCTCGTCTGCTATTTGTTAACAGACGAGCTATTATTGTCACTCGTCGTTACTCCGTAATCCGTTCAGAAATTTGTCAAGACTGACAAGCTTGACGCCTTATATGTTCCGTATATCTATTTTTTTATATTGTTAAGTGCATTTTTTTAATAATTTATAACATTATTTGAAAGTATTTGAAATTACATATTTTAAGCTATAATTAATTCCGAAGGACTATTCAGAACACATCATCTTAACTTTGAATTCTATACATATTAAATACGCAACAAAATTCAGTAAGCCATCTTCATGGAATAAACTCAAAACTCTATTAAGTATCAAGTTCTGCTCAGTAGTGGAATTTTTATTTGCTCTTTATTATATTATTTTCGATTTTCAAAGTTTATTATACCTATACACGAACGTAACATAAAATCGATATCTTAATACTAACATGAATAAAATTATTGTACATATTTTTGGTATTTCGTAATAATACCAAAAATATGTACATATATAATGTACAAACTATATGTATGTATGAATTTCGCACTGTACCGTTTCTTATAAGATAATGTGGAGTCAGCTTCGTACCATCTGATTCAGAGGAATCGTGTGACTAATTGCTGGTCACTGTACTCGTATTAAAAGCAGATGTTCTCATTGGCTTTTCGACTTCCGGCCTCCGACATTTCGCCTTAATTTAGTCTTAGCACGAAGTTTTTTTAAAATATAAATTTTGTGGTTTCCTTAAATACGTTCTGTGTGACATGTTTTATTATTTTACTTGACTTCAGTCACTTGGTGGTAGGGCTTTGTGCAAGCTCGCCTGGGTAGGTAACACCCACTCATCAGATATTCTACCACAAAACAGCAATACTAGGTACTGTTGTGTTCCGGTTTGAAGGGTGAGTGAGCCAGTGTAATTACAGGCACAAGGGACATAAAATCTTAGTTCCCAAGGTTGGTGGCGTATTGGCGATGTAAGCGATGGTTAACATCTCTTACAATGCCAATGTCTATGGGCGTTGGTGACCACTTACCATCAGGTGGCTCATATGCAAGTCCGCTACCTAGGCAATAAAAAAAAAAAAAATTTAGCCGGTCACTAACATGTCAGGAGTGACTGCGCTGGTGCAGTTTTAGGGACGATAGATTATTACGTAAATAGGTAATTGCGGAAATAGTCGATTTTATATTTATTTACATTAATAAATACAAATAAAAATAATTACTTTATATTTTCGAATTTCGTTATTTTTACGGGTAGTGTTTACATTCGCAAATGTCTTTGCGAGCGTAACTTTAGGAAAAATTCTCAGTTTTATTCGTGTTTTTAATAAAATTAATAAAAGTTTACCCATATCATATGTAAGCTTAATTTTTTATCATTACATTCAGCGTTTAATCGTAAATTAAATCCATAACAGCTTACCTTCGTCTAAGCACACCTAAGTGTTGATTATTTGATTTTCAAAAAATATAAAATCAATGTTTGGTGCGTAACGATACGGTAATCTCTAACGATGAAAGATTAGCAATTATTCCACATCAACACATTGCGGCTTAATGTTTGCAAATAGAAACATAAAACTAATAGCAAATATGAATAGAATTTCATCCAACAAACGCATTCTTGTCGGGATTTTAAACCAACAGCCTTCAGTTAAGCGTGTGTTCTATCAAGTGGGCCATCTCGTCTCTTACCCATGATATAAGTAATAATAATAAAGTTATCGCGAGCTCGGGTTGTAGTCTACAATGTAACCATCGTTCGTTTTATCGTTAACTGAAACAGGTTATCTTCTTTGGGTTTTCTTCTGTATACTTGTAGTGTAGACCAGTTAATTGTGCCAAATAAAACTATAAAGATACTATTAACTACCATATCATTTACTGGTTTATGACCGCGGCTTCGCCCGCGTGTTATAGGGAGGGAGCAGATATTAAAAAATATATGTTCTACATAGATTCAAGCTTGATTCATATCAAATGTAATCATAATCAGTTCAGTAGTTTAGCTATGACAGTGTAACAGACAGAGGTACTTTCGCATTTACAAATAATAGCATAAGTTATTGTTAATTAGCAATCAAAATACAATATCGACAGATGAAAATAACGAGTTTGTTTTTTTAATTATTTAAAACAAATAAAATACATAAAAATGGTTTTTTATTAAAATCTATAAATATACTTTTCTAAATAAAGAACCAATCTATTTTAGATATTCGCCAACCACATGATACTTACTGATTAGTTCTGCGAAATCCCGTGAAACGAATAAATGAGCCGTGAAATACATCTTGTAGCTCACATTAAACAAATAGTGCTAACTGTTACGTTCTTACTTGTAATCAACGACGATGACTGAGTAACAAACTAATATACTCTCGCATTAAATATGTATGTCAGGAAATTAAAAAAGATAATATATAGCTTAATTGATCGTTTATTAATAAACAATATTTAGTTCCTCAGATTCGCTCTGTTACATATATTACATGTGCATTATAGCTTTTTTTATATTATTGGTAGGCGTACGAGCATATAGTCCACCTGATGGTAAGTGGTCACTAACGCCCATAGATATTAGCATTGTACATTTCTTTTAAAAAAAAACATCGCCAATGCGACATCAACCTTGGGAACTAAGATGATATATCCCTTGTGCCTGTAATTACACTGACTCACTCACCTTTCAAACCGGAACAAAACAATACCAAGTACTGCTGTTATGCGGTAGAATATCTGATGAGTGGGTGGTACCTACCCAGACGAGCAGCTTGCGCAAACTTCTACCACCAAGCTTTGTATTACTTTGTATTGTTGTTCCGGTTTGAAGGGTAAGTGAGCCAGTGTAATTACAGGCACAAGGGACATAACATCTTAGCTCTCCAGGTTGATGGCGCATTGGCGATGTAAGTGATGGTTAAAATTTCTTACAATGCCATGGGCGTTGGTGACCACTTACCATCAGGTGGCCCATATGCTCATCCACCTACCTATACAATAAAAAAATACATCAAAATATTAGTAAGTAAGTATTATTATTCTATAATGTTGTTATTATTGTGACTTATATTTTGTACTATTAAAGTAAATAAGATTTTTGTGAATCTTACACACAGTATTACACTTATTTATCAATGAAAAGCTCACGTTGCTAGAGAATCATTATACAATATTAAAGTTTGAGCGACATCCGTTGCTCAACCAATGTAGCTGGTCAATTGGTAGCAATGATCACGTTTTATAACGGTGTTTGACAGACTTTGATGATGATTACTATGATAGTATTAGAGTTATGTAACTTTTACTATGTTTAATTGTAGCAAGCCATTCATTTAATTTGGTTGCAATTCATTAATGTTACTATATAGGAAATATTTAATATCATTATATTTATTAATACTAACTATACGATATATGACGTGTACTGTACTGTTATATAATTTGTCACATTATTATAATTCTATTTGCATAATATTCAATTGTTTTGTTTATAAATACATTAATTACTTAAAGATCTTGAATGAAGACAATGTCGTCCATATTTTTAACATCGAATGGACAGTTGTGCTCTTCTAAATATATCAACGAAATAAGTGAATCATCAGACATTAAACAATTTATCTCCTCCAGATATATTTCAAGCTGACTGTCCAGTTATTTTTTCGTTACTATTAATATGCACTCGTATAATGAAGTCAAAACAACTTTTTATATTCGACAATCAATCATTCTCTGTCATTTGAATTTTAATATAATTGAATATTACATGTAATACCGTTTTATATTTATATCTATTCTATATCTATTGTTAATGAATAATTCAAAACGAAACGATAACTGAATTAAAAAAATATGATTAAATCAAAGCTTTCGATTATTATGCGTAGTAAATAAAAACTTCAAGAAGATATATGCTTAGAGTTAGTGAAATGTTATCTAATTGATAGAATTTAGACTGTTTCTATAAAACACGGTGTGAAGTCTTCCGGATCTAATATGAGCATAGGCGTTCCACACTGCTCAGTTTTAGAACACTTTTTATTTCTTATTTATATTAATCATTTCTTATTTATCTTGTACTAACTGAAATATCTCCAAGGATGAGAAGTAAAAAAAGCATCATCAGAAGTACAGAATAGTTTTTTGGAATTAACGTATTTTAAACATGTTTTGTTAACGAATTACTGATTCACAGTATAGTATGCGTATTAGTAATATCTAATCAGTTGGTTTTATATTTAAAAACATTATTTCTGTTTTTCTTGACGGTACTTCTAGGCAAAATGGGAATTCAAACATCCGTAAAGCAATTTAATTTTTTTTTAAGTTTAATTTTATCGTAGTAAGTTTATCACTAATTAAGGTAACCACTAACCACGTCAAAAATCTAGTATATGTCCGATCAGAATATGGATTATATTTGATATCTAAATACAAATAAAAACAACATTAATTTCTTTTATAATCAATTATAAAAACTTACGAACACAATACCCAATTTGTTGTTAATATAACATTATTGAACAGTTACTTTTTTGATATTCAAGAACAAATATTTACACAATTTCAACGCCCACAGATATCGACTTTCGCTGCAATAAAAATGAAGTCTTTTCTTAAAATAGTTTTTATTTAATAGAAAGTAGTATTGCATGTTAGAAACTTAAGAAAATAATCTAAACTAAAAGGCACCAGAAATGCATTCAGGCAGAATGCAATGTGGCCTTTGTTCGAGTGTATTGTCTAAGTAGAAAAACAAAGTTGAATGACCACACATGGTGGCGTGGGTGACCCTACACTGGTTACTCATACTTTTCTCACTCGCACCCATGACGTCTGCGCATGAGTCAATATTGGTTTAAAATATGTAGTTTAATTTGAACATATGTGTAATAAATAAATCTTCCAACGGCATGTTACGAAAATATAAAAAGTTTTCAGCAACACTATAATTTCATAAATATTTATTGAAAGTATGATGTGATTTAACTTTTTTTAAATATACATCATATTGTGATCTTGACATTCATTTGTAATTTAAATATTAATAAAATATAGGTAAGTTTATACTTTTAATGAACAATTAAAAAATGGTTTATGAGTTTAAAGTTTGTAATTATCAATTGTAAGTCCTACGACAACAACAACATTTACTAGTAATACCATAATTTCAAATATTATATCCTGACTCCTATAAATTAAATTTCACTCATTTTGCTTATATCTACTAGTTGAATCTATATATTTACAAGTTACACAATTGACGGGAAAAAACTTGGAGCAAGTGTCGTTACAAAAAAATGGTTTTTCAACTTGACCGTTTTGTATTAAAATTGAAATCTTATCAATCGGTCAACGACCTACATGTTTTTCTAGCTGCTAACAGTTTCTTATTCATATTCACCGTTTTTTTAAATATCGTTGATATCGCCCGTGAAAGTTTACGTATTATTAAGCAACAAACTATCAACAATTTTTTTTTAAACATTTGTCTAGCAATTGTATTTTTTAATATTAAAGATATTAACATACTTTTTGTAAAGTAAATTATAATGTATAAAAACATCGAATCTGATAATCGATGTATGCAATCAATATATCAATTATTGTTAAATATTAATTCGATAATATTTATTAGATTAATAATGATTTGTGATTTTATAAATTCGATTTATACAAATGTATAGCATTCTTGTGAAGGAGGATTGTCGAAGCTTACATTACCTGTACTTTACATCCGATTGGCGAGTTATGTTAAAGATTTATGAAAACGTCATCAGTAAACTAGTCCAGTCGTGATGGGACTTGGCCTTAATACGAGTTCGATGTTAGTATGTATGACTATGGAAAACCAACTAACATAAATAGTGATTGTATCCGTACTACTTCATTTAATTCTTTTCTTCATTTCTTTTATATGAACTTCCTTATATAAGTTCTACGTACAATTAACTGAAGGAAGTTTGTTTTATATACTCATAAATTTGATCTATAATATAAGCGTAGATTTTTTCGCGGCTTATGTTCGACTTACAACTAATATAATTTATCTATATCAAATGCGTTGCCGAAACTTGTACAAGAAATCAGGGATAAGTTGGACAATTCAGTCTTTCAATTCAAGACCAGATTCAGTTCTATAGACGGAACATTTGGAGAATATTTGAAGGATATCATGAGAAATGAAATTATCCGGTGGAAATTGCAAAATTAACAATTTAACAAAGCGGCAGAGAACTGATCACGTTTATCGCCTATGGCCGTCGGAGCAGATGAGTCCGAGAGTGAAAACCTCGGAATGCTTAGAATCGGAAGCTTTGGCGCACCTTAGGGAAGGCCTATATCCAGTGGACTGCGGCTATAGGCTGAATGTCAATACCTAGCTTTATTTTTAAATGTACAAGTATGCGTGTAATAACACTTGTACTCTCTATTCACTCACTCCAATCACTCCAAAGTCCAATGGCAAAGTAACTTGAAACGACGAGAGCGAGAACAGGCGCAGGAGATTAACGTACTATACGATTTGCAAGACAATTATGTACGTAGGTATTTGTGAAGTACGGGAGTTCCTATCTCCACGCTGCTACTGGCAATTTCTAGAAAGAGAAAACCTTTTATTTGTATCACGAGATCATGAGATCCCGAACAAACCCGAAATTGCAAACTAAATATAAAATAAAAACAACAACTAACTAAATAAAAAATAAAGTAAATAAAAAATTGAATAGTAAATATTTAAAATAAAATAATTATAAATAAACATGATATGGTAACACTACGTAAATCAGGATTGGAGTTTTACCGTTGATGCTAATATTAAAGTTGTATATCGATTCCTCAACTCGCACGATTCAACTATAATTGAAACTTATCCTTGTATATTGCAATATCTTATCTCCAAGATGAATATCTAGCGAGTAGTATTTTTACCGTTAAAAAAATATTAATTTGATAGCGAAATGTGAAAGGGTTATGGCCAGAGAAATATGTAGATGCGAGCGCAGATTACTATGACTTTATTAGTTAAACCTAGCAAAACTTGATATGACAATACACGAAACAGTCTGCCCGTCTCTGCTTCATACGCGTGAAATAATATTTTTTTCTATGTTATTGTTTTGTTAAATAAAAACCCTGGAACGGCGCGCGTGCGTATCGCGGTGCAGCAAACCGCGGTAGATACAAACTCAAACAAAAAAATATATCAAAATCGGTCCAGCTTTTTAGGAGTTCAGTGACACACACGTACAGAAGTTGATAAAGATGGTTACGATTACTATCAACTTCATTAACGGTTTAAATTGACAGAATAAAGACAATTAATTACTTCTAGATTGTGATATTTAAGTGTAAATTTAAAAGCGTTATTCTAATGTACAATGACCCAGATTTTTTTTTTTTTCAAATAAAATTAAAATAAAACGAAACGAGAGGCTAACCGCTAGTGAGTAATAAAACTCGTCACGAAAACGAATTGAACCAATATTAACATAAACATATAATTGAGATCGAAGCCAAATTAATTATTAATTAGCGGTGAATATTTTAGCCGCATGCAACACTCGTTCATGTACAAGCCGAATTGGAAATCGAATTGGAATACATTTATATAAATTGTAGAGCTACGGGACCAGATGATGAATTTTATATCCAGATCTTAATCAGTTTGAAATAAAATATATATAATAAACAAGCAAACCTGAAATTCAAAGTTCACAAATTGACGTTTTTGCAAATCTATATAGACGTGTTTATATATAGAATAAAATAAACAAAAGATAATTTAAAAAAAGTTATCCTAATGAATTATTTTTTCTCAAAAAAGGTCTTATACGTTTATATGCCGAAAGTATAATACGCAATGCTTAATAGCGTTATATTAATAATTTTTAAACTTGGAACGTCTCCACGAACTAACAATAAAGTCTCTATGTAATAGTGTCGAAGAATTTAACGCATTCAAGTTTAATGATTCATTGCGGCCATTATAATGTTTGTTGCATTATTCATGACTTTGAATTCTGCAAAAGAAAAGAATTACCAGACTTACATGGCCGATTCCTTTGCATAGCTGACGTGAGATAAGCATTTCGTGATGGCGGGACGTTACAGTATCGAGTCTAAAAATAATTAATTATAGATAGTTTAATAAATAAACAAAGTAAGTAAATAAGCCTATATATGTTCTACTGTGTCTATGCTAATGTCTTCCCCACTGTTGAGAAAAAGGCTTAGAGCTTATTTAATTTTAATTGATATAAATAATTACAAATAAACAGCGAAGAATATATAAATTAAAAAAAATATTATTACATCATTCAAGAACGCACTTTCATGGCTCGCACAAAGTATATTCTTGTAATCCATCACTAAGTACATACAGCTATTGTACTACAAACCCTATACTCAATTCCATTATCTGTTATCTAACAGACATCTAGACAGCGCAATAATAAGCTAGACTTCATAAAACAACGATATCTTTTCAAAGATCGCATTTCATTTTGAATTTTAACTCACACCGCGCAATGTTTCACTGACGTTTTAACAATATAATAATATAACATTATGTTTTTATATTTAAAAATAGAAGTAGCTTTGGGACAAAGTATAAGAAATTATGTTTATATCATTTTATTAGAAAGTTTGAAGAGTTACAATTTTGCTGATCCCAAAAATGTAAACTTTATGTTTACTGATGTCATAATGATTGATTTAAATAATAACTTTAAACGGAACGATTGAATAAGCTGAAGATTAAAATGGTGTAATATTTATATATAGGTAAAAATCTAATAAATATTGGACTTTCATTTACTTTTCGCACGATAGTATCTAATATGTCGACTGAAAACGGCACAACATACGTACCTACTACTACTACTCGTAACTTGATTAAGTTATCATTTATGTAATTTGCGCACACTCACACTGGCGCAAATCAATATTTGTTAGTTAATCTATAAGTAATAATAATAAAATAAATTTCATATAAAATTCTTAAACAATAAACTGAAATAGACGATTCCATCTCAGAGATTTCCAAGATATTTTATTGTCTGAATGAAGAGCGAGATGAGATTGACATAGACAGCTGATAAGCTTCTCTAGGAGTTATCTGTTACATTTATTAGTTTTATAAAATGTTCTCCTTGAATATCGAAACGTAACAAAATGTTTACAAATAGGAGATTTAGTTAAACCGATCTTTATCCGCGTAATTTTTATCGTCTTCTGAATATTACATGAAGTCGTGACGGCTCCAATTGTCTGTTCCCATGGATGTATATTTAGATTTTATAAGAAATTCAAAGACGTACAGTCACACGGAGAACATTTTATTGTAAAAAAGTTAAAATCAGTAAGACTGTTAAGGAATTTAAACGAGTTATGTTGATCGAGGTTTATTTATTCACATTGCTACTATATTGCAACTTTATTTGTTTCGATATCTCATTTATGTTACTGTTTTAACAATAATCATATTTTACATATTCATAACAAGTATTATACATGTTATTGTTTTTTTTTTTCTTAATATTATAGCTATTTCTTTTTAGCATAAAAACTTTTTGAAGATTTCTTTTATAAGACATAGCAGCTTCATAAATATTGTCCATTTTTACAATTTTTATTTTTATATTGATATACTTACTAAGTTTTTACTTTAACCACCAATTATAAGTAAATGCAATACTTTAACATTGAATAAACTTGTTATTTAAATATTATTAAATTACAATTATGAATACTATTTACAGTTTTAGTAATCCCCAGCTACCTAATTCGTATTGGGAATCAATTTTTGAGATGCATATTTTTATACATAAATTCTCGCACCTGTTATTGTAAGTTTGTTAGTCTTATGAAAGTATTTTAGAAGTTATTTTTAAAATAGAGCAATAAATCTGTTAGTATTATAAATAGAAGATCGGACTGTAAAAATGGTAACAAAATAAGAATGACAATTTTAACCTGAAGATAGTAAAAACATGTCCCCTATGTGCATCGTATTTACGAGTACTGCTATTCTTTGGAATCTGAAAAATTAATCGATTTTAGTTCTGCTCCAACTTCGGCCGTTCCGAGCTTATTAGTAATGCATCACAGCAACATCAGTGCGATATTATCGCCATTCGATTTCGCAGTCGATTTCCTAGAAATTGTTTTTGTTTAAATTCAATGAGTACGATCAAAGTTCAGTCATGAAACAAATGTGAGACGCTCGCACCGCTTGCAACAAGATTGAATCATCAAAAATTGAAAAATATTTTTTTTATTTATTATAACAATTATTTGTTGCGTCATTTCAATTGTAAGATATATGATGACGAGCGCGTTGGCGTGGTTGGTAGATACCTGCCTTCCGGTCGTGGGTTCGATTCCCACCCAGGAAAGACATTTGTGTGCATGAACATATCTGTTTGTCTTGAGTCTGGGTGTAATTATCTATATAAGTATCTATTTACAAAAGAAAAGTAATATATATAGTATATCAGTTGTCTGGTTTCCATAGTACAAGTTCTGCTTAGTTTGGGATCAGATGGCCGTGTGTGAATAATGTCCCAGGATATTATTATTATTATTCAAATACTGCTAAAAATTGCAATAGTTTGATTGTCTCGATCTGTAATTCGGAACGAAGACTTCATGATCTTCGTTAACTAGACAATATACCAACGACAAATTGAAAATAAACTCTATTATTATTTAAATTCAACGGAATTAGTTAACTGTAATACAATATATATCTTTCCGGTTTATTTTAACATAGCAGGTTTCATCGCGATAATCTCAAGATGGTCGTATCATTTGTAACGAGATTATGGCTAACTACTGTGACGACGAGGTGACGAAATTAACTTTACATAATAGATTATTATAATAGTATTTTTTTTTAAATTTAATAAGTACACTAACAATATACATATTAATTGACGGCTTACACAACATCCAAAAAAAATCAACTTCTGATATGTACATCGATTACACTTGTACATAACATTCACAGTGTATCGTGTCAACATGTTTTTTTTAAAGATGAAATTAAAATGTATTATACAATTATAAAATTATTATCATGTTCATTCTATATCACCCTATATCATCATTTATAAACATAATAACTAAATAATATAACAGAAAAATAAAAACAAAAAACAACAGGAATTTAACGCACTATTTAGCTGACAAAAAGTGATCCATGAGCTATTTTTTAAAAGTAATGAAGCTAACATGAAAGATGTCAATGCCATGTTTAACTGTTGTCAATTCATTATGTCGAGCACATATGCGCATTATCGGAGCCAGCTTTCCAAGACGAGTTTTCGTGATAGGAGTATGGAATATTTTTGTTATGTAACTTCGGGGATGTTTGCGAAGAACAGTAAGAGATATTTGATGTAAATGGTCACAGCACTTAACCTTGTTGTGTATAATTTTATGCAAAAAACATTGATCGAGAATATCCCGCCTATTGCGAAGAGACATTAATTTATATTCAGCTAGTCGCTGATTGTATGGCTGCCTGTGTGAGAAACCGCTGGCTTGGCCAGATGTCGAGTAAATGCACGTTGTATTCCTTCAACGCGTTGAGAGTTTGAGCTGTAAAAAGGATTCCAAATGACGCTGGCGAATTCAAGATGGCTTCTTACGAAAGCGTTATATAGAAGAATTTTAGTCCTGGAAGAAAATCCCTTAGTATTGCGTTTAATGAATCCCAAGAACTTTGCAGCTTTGTCAACAATATTGTTTATGTGTGATTTGAAATTTAACTTTTTGTCAATAGTAACTCCTAAGTCTCTTATCTCAGATAACTCTTTTAAGGTCACATTATCAATAAAATAACTGGAGACAAGCGGATTTTTCTTCCTCGTGTATTTTATATGAAAGCACTTGTTAGTATTAAGAGCCATACTATTGACTTCACACCAGTTAGTAACATTATTAAGGTCATCCTGTATTAACTGAATGTCATCAACCGATTTTACTGTTTTGTAAATGTTTAAGTCATCTGCAAATAACGAGCACGAACAATTTTTTATACATGGGACGGGACATGGGATCGCCGGATTGGGCCAAATACAACCTAGATTCGAAGCCCTTTACAACGACTGTCTGAGATCTCTGCTCAAGATAAGATTAAATCCAATTAGTTAGAGTGGATCCTATACCATACTGCGAGAGTTTGTTAACAAGTTGACGATGATCAACTTTGTCGAAAGCACTAGTAAAGTCAGTATAGATAGTGTCAACTTGTTGTCCCTTGTCAACCTCCGATAGTATATGGTCCTCCAGACCGATTTCGGCCACGGCGGTCAATCTCAAGAGAGATTAGCCAACTGCGCAGGAGATATTGTAGTGCACAAGTGTGTGCGCAAACACAGGTGCACTCTCTTTTCCTTAGCTCTCATAATCCGATGGAACGGCAATCCGACACGACCGGAAAGAGTTCAGGCGCAGGATCAACGGCTTAACGTGCTTTCCGAGGCACGGGAGTGTACACATTTCCACCTTCCAGACTCCGGGCTGCTACTGAGAATTTTCTGACAGAAAAACTCAATAACTATTTATTGGCCCGACCTGGGTATTGAACCCAGCACCACCAGGTCTGCGGCCTTATATCTAGCCACTAGACCAACGAGGCAATCACCTCCGATAGTAGATCAGATGTGAATGATGTGTTTGTACAGAAAAGCCTTGGAGGGAGGACCTTGTGCTTCAACTCGTTTAGACACGAATCAAGAAGTTTATGACAGCGACTGCGAATAATTTGAAACTCTAGTTTATCCCTACGATTTTTGTATATGCCAAGTTTCTTACGTAGTTTCTCTTTTTCCGAAAGTATTTTAATTAAGTTTCGTTTGAACCAAGCTGGATATTTAACAGAAGTAGGCTTATGTTTAGGCACAGACTGTTCGATAATATCGAACAGACTGGTGTAAAATATTTTAACCATGGCATTGACATTTTCGCAATTAGAAAATTTATCTAACCAATTTATATTTTTTATTCTTTCATTGATAAGATTAAAATCAGCTTTAAAGTAATTGTAGTCAGTACGACCTTTGGAGCGAAGGTACAAGATGTTAGAAGAGTCTATATTTATTAACAAACATGGATGGTATGAGTCAAAATTGCTCAGCAGATCGGGGGGCTTTGTAACTGTTACATTACTTAAATTACTTATTACCAAGTCCAAAAGTCTATCGTCACGGTTACTATAATTATATTATTATATTGGTATAAATTATTAACAGACATAAAATCAACCAACGAATATCCGAGAGTATTGTTGTAATTAGATGGTGTCATGTAGGAACTGTGATCACCGGCTCTCCATTCGATAAAACCCAAATTGAAATCGCCTATCACAACCACGTCATTACGTGGTTAATTACATAGTCTAAATTTTCCAGAAACTTATTAAGGGATTCAGGTTTGACTGGTGGAGGCAAATAGACTGCACATAGTCCAATACTGATTTAGTGCGTTCAAATTGCTTGAGTGGTATTTGTGCACAATCACAATCGTACTTCGAATTGCATATCGAGCAACTAACAAATTCTTTTTTAGGCAGAGTATTTCTACATCCAGCGCATATTTTCGAGTATTTTGTATTTGACATTCTATGTTAGTCAAACTCCACGAATTATAAATATGAAGAAATGAAAAAATATTTTGACCCGTGAGGTGAGGATCGAACCCGCCCCGATGCTATGTTGGTCGTTGTACCTATGTCCCGTCCAACTGAGCCACGATTCAGTTAACGTTACAAGCGAAAATATCGATCTGTTTTAAGATGTATTGCGACTATCTTGTCACACTATTGAAGGTAGGTAATTTATTAAATTATAAGTAACCGGCAGAATAAGTAACCGTGATGACAAATTTTCGCAAATAAAAAGATGAAAAAATTGTGTAACTCACGACGTTTTTGATTTACTTTTGGGACACTAATAAACTGTTATATCTTCCTCGTTGTTTTTTTAAGCACTTTTGTAGTTATAAATTTAACAAGGCTTTAGATGTTGTCGTTAATTTTTTTCAAATCAACCTTTATCTGCGAAACACTAGACTGTTATTCACTGTAATGTTTACACACAACTATCGCACACTTATAAACGGTTTTATAATACTTTTATGAGATATTGAGAATTATAACAATTTTAACGTAATTCTATAGCACGGAGGAAAAAGTTTTGTTTGTTGACACGACCAGTGACAGTGACATATATGATAATTCTGAACGGTGGTAACTTTATGTATTTTTTAAAAGGGACGGCACGCATCTTTTGTCAACCTACTTTATTGTTATATTATTCACTGAGCTATGTATCTAATAAAATAAATCGCAACGATCTCATTTCCTTCATGACTGAACTTCGATACTATTTGGGTATAAATTCTAGGAAATTGACTGCGAAGTCGAATAGCGATAGCTTCGTACTGATGTTACTGAGATGAATCACTAATAAGCTTGTGATGATGTGTATACTGGAGTAGAACTTCTACTGTTATTCCTTGGAATAGAATAAGATTAAATAAATAAATGGTTACGCTACTTAACATGTAAAATTTAAAAAAAACGGGGTCGAATAAACCTCAAAATTTATTACTTACATATAAGTGTTTACGGTTCCAGATTCGCTCCTAGCTTTAGCTGCTGCCGTACCCACTCGGCGCCACTAACACACGCTCAGGGTAGAGCTAATCCGACTATTGTTCAAATAACAAATCTTTTAAAAAATGTCATCGATAACTTACCGTAATTAATTATAAAATCGTATATTTACTTTTACGTAAACAATGGTTCTATTTAATTGACTCAATATAAGACCTTAGGCAAATAAAATGTTCACGCAACACCTCCTTACTAATCCATTGAGCTTCTATCTTCCTCGCAAATATGTCAGAGATAGCGTTCCCAACGTCAATAACGCTAGCTGGAAACTGGTCTAGTGGATACATATTGCTGCTTTACTAAGATTATCGACTAAATCAGCTGAATAGGAAGCCGAAGTCGAAGGTAGCACTTGCTTACGACGCGTGTACCGAGGTATTATGTCTGTAATGTTATGAATGTTTTATTATGTTTTGGATTTAATGTAAATTAAGGTGTAAATTGGCGAAGGCTCCGTCGTTGAAAATACTTGCAACATGTCCTCTTTAAATCGTGTTTTTCGAAATAGAAGTGGCTTAAGAGATCTACTGGATTTAGATACGCTAACCAACCAATAAAAAATAAATGAAAACGAGTAAATACGATAAAAAGTCAAACCCTTATACATAATAGCAAGTTCGGGATAGGTGATGTTTCTTTCAAATAAAATCATTATCGTCTTTTGTGTAAATTTACGACATCTTACCAAGAACTTCTTAGGCTAGCCATGTTGGCAGCATGGACAAGTATATATTAATCTTAAACGAAGATTGCGCTATTAAGTCTGAACAAGCACCACTGAATTTGAATTATTTTGTGCTTTATTTTAAAAGTAATAAATTATAAATGGCTTATCGTTAGTACATTTGTACATATATTTACTTCTGTACCCTAAATCCGTTCATGAAGCATTTTAAATTATTTACATAAGAATGATTTACAATCAAGTCTTAAACATGTACACATATAAAAACTAAAAATAGTTACAAAGCATGACGTGGAATGCTAACAGCATTTCCCCTTTGTATTGCTAGAACGATCTTCTAGGCGAAAAATGAATCGTTAACACGTTCGGTTATATTTAAGACTGATTTAAGGCAACTTGTTTTATTCAAAGGAAATATAAAGAAATATTACAAAAAAATCGATATTAATTGTACTTTTAGATTCGGCGATCATCCCGTATCGTCAGTCAAACATATGACCACGGCTTATAATCATTGGATTATGTTTAAATAAAATATCTACGTCATAGATATTTGATTCTCGCTCAGCCATAACAAATCATTATAACACTGTTTCTTGTATATATTTAAGTATATTAAGACAAACAATTTGTGACTTTTGTCTTTATTTTCACAATTTATTATTTGTGTAGATTTTTTTTTTTTGATTTATTGCCTATAAGGCATTCTCAGAAAAACAACAGCAAGGCTCTGCATATATAACTATTCACACGATGTTCGCATATTATAAGTAAAAAAAAAACAACAAATATTACAAAATTAAAAGTACTTTTTTAATAAAATTTAAATAGATAAAACAATGTTTTAATTCAATTAATAAAAAATATATATAAATAAAGTGAAAGCAGCACGACAATTATTAAAAAAGGGTTGAAAGATATTGTTTAATCGTCATATTAATTAAAATTCACCGCGAACAGCAGCCAAAAAGCGAGTTAGTCATCAAGTCAGAGTGACGACTTGGGAAAGAAAGTACCAAGAAATCATATAATTTAGGAAATAATCATTACAAATCATTATTTCACATTAACAATTGTAAGTGACAGAGCCGAGTTAGCTTAAAACTTGTTAAACGTCATGGCAATTACTAGTAGTGTTAATCTGTAGTCGGTCACTAACGGCTCTGAAGGGACTTATAAGGACTTCGGCATGGTCACAGAGTATTATAACCGTTAATAGCTAGCTGAACTTCTTAACACTTACTTATGTATACATTTAACATAGCAGGTAACAATGGTCAAAATTGTCTATGATAATGTCTATGACGTTTTTTTTTTTGAATAATTGAAATATTTCAATTCAATATTGATAAAAAAATACAAAATTAAAAACTAATATGCTAGGATTTTATTTTTCTTTGAACTGAAAAATATTATATACTGTTTATATATACAATATTTTATACCACATAACCCAAAAGCTAATTTAAAAAATAACAATTCAAAAACATTCCTTAAAATAGTCAACATCATCGAGATTACTGGTAGGATACGTACAAACATATTGTTTTAAATGTATATATTGGTGTTAAGGTCATTGAACTTTGGCTGCGGCTAGTAACGTAAAATAACTTAACGCCTAAGTTTAACGGTCGGTCACAAAATACTGTCGTGTGTTGACTGCAAATATTACGAAGCTAGAGATAAACTATGGGAAACAAAATTTATTTTAATTCATTAATTATAATTACGATACAGTTATATATGGAATGTTGCCTTATGTAAAAAATAACCTATAATTATTTTTATTAAAATAGTTTTTTGATAATAGAGTGATTAAGACATTATATTTTTCTGTCAGAATGAAATAAGAATTTAAAGTTAAGATATCAGTGATTTAAAAATATAAAACAAAATATATGAATAGATCATAAGCATCAATAAATTGTAATCAATATCAATACTACATATTTGAATGTATTATTCAAATAGTGTCCAACTAACTATTGACAAAAACATTGTAAAGAAAATAGTATTCACTCATAAATCAAATTTTATTTTTCTTTAAAATGGAACTTTAGTTTTGTGCGACAAATATTTGAATTTTTTTTCTTACATAAATAAAAAACACTTTCGACTTTTTAGATAATGATTAATAAAATTATTTTCTTTAATTATATAATCTGTGCCTTTTTAAACGTTACGTGTTCCTTTATAGAAGGATCGCTTGTTACGCCTCGCAAATGGAAACTGACGTGGAAAGGAATTTTTATTAGTGTCCCTTACATTCGAGGGAATTGCTAAAGACAGAAAGCCTTACAAATTGCTCACTTCACACCGTACGTTGAATAATTAGGCGTAAGTGTGGGACCAACAGAGATGCCAGGAACTAAATCTGTAGGATATATTATAGCTATTATTACAACCACTGGCCATGTATAAAATATGTATTTTATTATTTATCGTCTGAAAGCTTGAGTATTTAAATTTATTTATAAATATACCAGAACCAATTAAATAAAAACACAATCACTAGTATGGCTTTATGCGAGCCCTATTCATTCCCATGTTCTGGTTCAAAGAGCGAGTGAACCAGTGTAATTACAGACACAAAAGAAATAACATCTTAGATCCAACGGCCGGTATTGACGCAAGGCACTTAATCTTTATGCAGTGTCACTGTTTAAGAATACCAGGTTCTCTCATTTGCGTTCTTATATAAATTAAAAACGAATATAAATGTCAAAATTTTCATTATAAATGAAAAATAGCTCAACATAAATTTCCGTACCGTAGCGACTAGACGTTTCCAACTAACTAAATTATTTACATAAGCGACGTGCATTTCCGCTGCCTCGGTGTCGTAATCGCATTGTAATAGAACCTGATCGTAGTATATAACTAGTACAGGCACCAATAACAGCGCCTATAAATCGAGTTAACCGTAACCTAGCTTATATTATATTGATTAATATCATCGGTAATGGATTAATTAAGGTACATTTTCGTACTTAAGTGTAACCAATTTTGTAAGTAGTTACGTATTTTTTTTAAAGCAATCAATTAAGCTTACAACAAAAAACATTTATTACACAAATCGAATGCGTTGTTTCAATTAAATAATTTACTTAATTTGAACTTCTTAGCTAAATGCTTACTTAGGCCAAATTTTGGAGTCTGGATTTTTTATGTATTACAATATAAAGTAGATTGTTGTTTCATGTTTTGTACATAGATATATAGAGGATATTTCATACTGGCGGGTGTGTACCTACCTATCCCGAATATAATGATAACTGTTTATATAAAAGACACATAACATTTATATGCCTTTTATAATGTTGTTCTCTTTTGGTTTTCCTTTTGGAATTCTATCAATGGTAAGAAACAAATACTCATTAATGATACGGTACCTATGTATGTAGTTTAATATTGTTGTAATTAGGCTTTGGTCTTTGTTTATACACCAATATACTATTAACGTATTAGTCCATTGAAAAGTTACAAAAATATGGCCTAACCTTGCATTTATCAAAGTCAACAATTTTTTTTTTTGATGCATAGGGGATGGTTTGGGAGGCTTAAAACCGAGTTTGTGGGGTTGCAACCCTTGGGGAAAATCCGCCATCTTGAAAAAGGGGTAAATCAGTTTTTGCAAAATAACAAGAAAACTATCCACCGCGTTAATAAATTTATACGTCAGCAGGTGCTCTATCAAAATGAATTAGATATATTTTCCTGTAAATTAAAAAGAAAAAAAGTTATAACGATTTAAAGCAATTTGTCCTTAATTTTTCGTCGATTTTTTGTTAGTAACTTTGTTATTTTCAATTTTACGACAAAAAGTCAAGAGAGCAATTTTGTAGAGAATTAAATTTCCTACAAAAAACAATGTAACAATTTTTTAACGCGGTGGATAGTTTTCTTGTTATTTCGCAAAAACGATTTTACCCCTTTTTTCAAGATGGCGGATTTTCCCCAAGGGTTGCAACCCCACAAACTCGAACTTAAGCTTTTAACAACCCCCCCTATACATCAAAAAAAAAAAATTGCTGACTTTGACAAATGCAAGGTCTATGTAACTTTTCAATGGACTATATTAATTGCACCCTGTTAACTGACATAGACCTTGCTCACGCGCAGCTTTGAGGCGGACTGTCAATACTATCTTATGAAAGATATCGAATTGAGATCATAGAATTTTTTTAGTCTTTTTTATAGTTTTAATAGATATATTCCTAACATGTAAGTGTATTGTGTACTTGGTATCGCTATATGCAATAAACAATGCAATGACTATAAAAATGTAAAGTTCATAAAAACGTTTCAAGCAACAGCGGCAGATGGAAAATATAAATGAAAATTTAAGTCAGCTTTGTTTTTTTGTTTATAAAATTATTTGATTTTTAATGTTACCTAACTTGTGTGTGTTTGGCAAAAATGTACAGAGTAATTTTCGCAGGTACAGAAGTTTGATTAAGAAAGCCATTAAAAAGCTCTCTATTATAATTTCAATGGTTATTTTGCAATGAGTTTTGGCTGTATATTATTAAACATGTGTCAAAAATACCAAATATTCACTTATCCGTTAAAAAATCCCGACGCAATTACCAACTTACCTGTCTACATTCCTGGTGTTTATAATGCGTACATCCACATCTTATTAAAGATTTATTATATTATAGTCTTTATTGTTAGGAAAATAAGGGCTATACAGAAACAGGTTGAGGTAACCCGACTAGTAGAGATTGAGCTAATTGCTATGCAGCTCCAGGTCGGTCTGGTATTACAGAATGCTGTTCTATTTATAAACCTACGATTAATATGATAGGATAAATGTATTTTGCTTGTTTGATATGGAACTTAAAATTTATTTTTTTCGAAATCACAACCAATATACTATTTAATGATAGTGGTTTTTCATTGGAAGATATATGCAGACAACTGCTAAACTAGAGTTGGAAATAGTGTTTTTTTATTATAAGAGTCAGGATTCCTGTAAAAAAAATGGTGTACGGCTGGTCGTTAACGGCTCTTGTATTGTATGCGTCCCTGTAGGCAAGACAAACACGATGATTGTGCGTCTATTGTCTGTGGTTTTCGCTGCAGAAAATCGGCTCATTAAAAGTCTGAAAATAAAAATAATTTCAACAGTGCTTGTATAAGTAGTAGTTTTAAACAAATTCGAATTTCAAAGTTTTGTTTATATTTTTGCACAAATCGTCACTCTTTGAATTAAGCTTACATAGCCTGTTAACATTTGAAAATAATGTGAAATCTTAGTAAAGATAAAAGTATTTGTAACAGTATTACGAAGAGAGCTTATAGTGGATTCCGCTTCACTGTTCCACTCGGTTTTTAACATGTGGATTGAATTTCCGTAACATGCCTACAGGTCAGTTCGCGACTTGGCCCACTTCGGCTATATTTGCCTGAACATTTGGTTATTTGTAAAATCTTTAGCCACTTATAGGATGGATCTTCTCGGTAGAATTCCAAACCGGTGATAACTTGATATTTAATGTAATTCTATAAAGTGACGATTCAAAAATTCTTTGGTAAATAAAACCTTTTTGCGTCGATTTTTTGTTATATCTGTGACAATTTTCTTGAAAGATATGCGTGAAATTATCTAGGGATAACGGTATCCATGACCTAGTTCCACACCTAATAAACATACCTTAGCCCGGGTTCAAAACCGCAAACATGTGATGGTCGCCGTTGATTACAGGCTGATTACAGGCTCACCTTGAACAGGTTACGAGGGTCGCATGGTAATCGCTTATTTAACTAATCATAGTGAAAAGTTTTTAATAATTGAAAAAGAAAATTATGAACAATACTATACTAAGCTAACTCTATGTTATTAATAAGTTTTTTGGCCTCGTTGATCTAGCATTGATGGAACTAGGTTTTGGGTTCGATTTCAGAAGCGGGTTCAATAAAAGAGTCAAGAACGAACTTGCATGTTTTAAATTGTGAGGCGGCCCATATACCGTTGAACTTTCGAGGTGTTGGAAATGTGTGGACAGATTTACATGTGGTCGATTAAATATTAACGCATACATAAGTTTACGTTATTTACCAATATATATGATCCCGTACCGAATAAGGTGTACCTACTTTGAAAAATATAATGAAATATTATGTTAGAATACGGTGCAAGGATCTCACAAAACAGTTCCATAACTTATTCTTCTCCTTTGCTTTCAAACCGATTTTCTTTGTTTTTATTTGGTATTGACGAGCTTTATTGTTATCCATAGAAATTGGATAAAAGAGTAGTAAAAGATGTTCGAAACGTGCAAATTCATATATTATATGAATAAATAAATAAATTATGTTTTCCTGAAATTTTCAACAACATTACAAAACAAAACTTTTTTTAGTGATAATTAAGTCGTGTATCTCCGCATGAGCGCAAAATATTGCCCTGATCGCTTGCTAGTTTTAATTGTTGATTGGAGTTAAAATAAGACCAAACCAATATGCATGATATCGTCACAAGGAGGCACCAATGACAAACTGTAGTACCGTAGATCCATTATTTCGCTCTAAATAGCGACATAATACGCTAATTGTCGGCGACTACTGTCGGCAAGTACGACAATGCGTGTCGTTATTCGCGTGTCGCCTAAAACGAAATTCGTGTAAATCAAGTTTTTGTAAAGAGAAATGTATATCATGCGAAAATTTCAACCTGTCAAAGATTTCAGATCACGCTTGATAGATGAGTCGATAGTGATTAGAATTTCAATTATAATAATTTAGATGATAACAAACTTTTTAAATGAAACTATCGCTTACTTCAATTCAAATACAATATATCATCTGCTTCATGTTATATTTAAAATCGATTGTGAAAAAAATCGCTAAGTTTCTTTCTTAATTTGGGATGATTTTTTTTAATAATAATATTTCTTTAGGTAAGCGTAATCTATTTAACTTTCCTATTCCATTCTTACGCGAAACTATTGAGGCTTCCAGTTTCGGGGAGACCATTTATCATCGACAGATAGCGACATCACGTCGTCGTATAAATACGTAAAAACTTGACATATATTTATATATAAAGCTAATTTTTATTGATGGGGTAAAATTATGAAGACACATAAAAGAAAGAAAAACAAAGTAATTCAACAAACATAATTATGTAATTCGCTTTGAAATACTAGTCAAGAACTGAGAGAAATGATAAAAATTAAGACCTGCGGTTGAGAGCCGATCGTTGACCGTCGTTGCGGCAAGAAATATAAAAATACAACACAATAAAACTATTAAACTAACCTCGGTTTGCATTCTCTTGCCATGAATGTTTTGGATCAAACACCTGCGTTATTGCGTGAAACTAAAGAAGAATCTACAGGTCTCTGTCTCTTCACTATACAGTGCGACCCTACCTATAATAGTTAAAATTCGACTTTAAACCAATATTTTGTTGCATATATCCTTTTGAATTATACTCATATGTTCTATACATTATATTAGAGTTTAAAAACGTGTACGATATTTTTCTGTTTTTGCGTGTTGACATGATTATGTAATTGAGGAATTCTGACTATAATATTTAAAAAAAAAAAATTAAAGCCAAAAATCCTAGCTACGTCCTTCAGATAAGTGTATATATAATGATTCTATTTGAAATATATGCATTGCAACGATTTGTATCTAGACGTGAAAGATACAGCCGGGTGGTCGGGCTGGGTGTAGGCGACTGTCATTGATAAGATCAGCCAATGGCCATTTTACTTTTACTGAGCTTTTATTGATAGCGAGAATAATATAATTACAAAATTTTTTGATATACGATGTATATTTTTAATTTGATTAAATTCAATCAATAAACTATGTTCTCCTATTCTATGGTAAAAGAAGTAGCCGGCAGACGCGTTTACGAAAGTGCTGCGACATTGCACGTTAGTGCGTTGACCGCGCTTCTGACCTGGGAGTCGAGGTCATGCGGTCAGCGATGTTAAGGCACGCCCACACCCGTGGGCCAACGTTTCAGAACAAGTAATACTAACATGTAATGTGGACACAAATTGCTTAATCTACGACATTCTATACGTAGTTCCGTGTACTACTGTGATTATGAAATATTTAAGAGTTAAGGCAGTTTAACTGCCGTAGATATTAAATAATATTATGCAAATGAAAATCATATTTACATATTGAAATGAAACTGTAGAATTGCCGTATACACGCCTGCGAATAAGAATAAAGAGTACGACCGTTTCATAATAGTTGGCTCGCGTAACATTTCAACAAATCGAAGGAAAGCAGCTTTCAATACTATATTAATATAAATAATACTATATTGTATATTTTATTGCTGTACCTGAATACTGTTCGTATGATAATATAATACAAGAGATACACGTTAGCTTACTAATAAAGTATGAGAATTATTCATCGAAACGGGACTTTCCTCATGCAATTGATGCAAGATTAGTCAATGAATCCCGCCCCACAGCTAAATGAGGCGCAGGCGCAGGCGGAACCAAGCTATAACGATTAACACGAAGATTATTATTATGCTATTATTGAAAACTAGCCGCTCTGGATTTGCTTGTGTACATCAAAGTACCGGCATCAATCTTGACGGTTTATTTTATAGTATAAATCGAAGTCATTTAAATACTGTGTTATAAACACAGTACGTATTTACGATGCGCGACGCTACGCTATGCGATTTGCTAATTTTAATATATAATATAGCACTATTCCAATTAACGACTTATATATATTGGGCGTACCAATTGCAACAATAATACAAAGTATAGTATAACAACTATGTATGTTTGTTAAAAAAATGTCGATACATATTTATTAATATAAATATTTTTTATACATGTGGGAGTGGGACCCACATTCTTTATCTATATATCAATGCTTAGTTGGGGGAAATGTATGGTATCCTTGAAATTGTTTTTAGAAGATAAAAAAATTGTAAATTCGAATGAATTTAGTTTGTATGATGCCTTTTTTATTTCGCTAGAGAGACGCATTTACGCGTTTACCCTAAGCAGGCGGGTACGTGGAGCTAGTCTCTGAAAGCCGGGATACCCGCTAATAAACCAACGTACCCTCATCGTCTCTTCGGGGGAGCGGCACGTGTCGCTTGTGCCCTGCAGCCCCGATGGTTGGCCCGCCTATGCGAGCCTTCTTTCTTGGTTTGGTTCCAGGGATACAGAGAAGCCAACTAGCCCCAGCGGCGCTTACGGCGGGGCGAGAAGGTGCGCATATCATCGGCGTCTCCTCCCCGGTCTTCTTCGGCGGATCGGATCAGCAGAGGTATTTTCCTCGCGCTGCCGCTCCGTAGCCTCTTTCTGCGACATAACACTTTCGCAGAAGGAGACCATCCAACATGTCTCGCTGTCGAACATGGCGTTGATTAAGCTCGAAAAGGAGAGATCTCCACCGACTGTCGCCATGCAATGCCTCTGGGGTCCCCACGCAGCGGTCTCCGCAGAGGGCCATCCGCATCCGCATACGAGCAGTGAGAGCGTCCACCCATATGGGTGCACTAGAGCACACCACATCAGCGTATAGGCTTCGGCATGGTGATTCCGGCGCTGCCCGCTGCGCGGCCGCGCTGGGTAGGAGATGGCCCAAGGTGGCAGCATCATTGATGACCTTTGGGCCCAGTTGGACAAAGTGCTGCCCGAAGCTCCATCGTCCGTCCAGAATCAGGCCCAGATACCTCATCTGAGCCTTCACTTCTCGTATCACCCGCCCTGATACGCGCCCCTCGAGGGGCATCTCGACGTAGACCGTGGAAAAAGAGGGCTTGTGTTTTAGCGATAGACACCCTTAAGCCTAGCATTCCTATCCGGAGCAATGTTCCGACTTCAGCCAGGCGGGCCGCCTCCTGGAAATTCCTTGAAGGATGTCTTAGGCTGAAACATAACAAAAATTTAAAAGTCGTAATAAAATTTACATTTTATTTAAACTAACGTCCACAAACATGAGCGGATAAGAAATTAATAATCTCATAATTACATTTTTGAAAAAATAATGCGAATTTCATTGTTGTTTTGACTGTTTAACTTATTACTCTATTTATATAGAAAATACTCCCATAAAAGGTTTCGTTTCAATGTTTTTTGATACTATAAAACATTATATATGTGAGAAAAACTATAAAAGTTCCGTGTTTTATATAAAAAATTATGATACATAATACATCATTTACGCTTGGGAATCAATAAAAGTTGGCGTGTATGCAAGTAATAAGCGTTCTATTATAAAGTCAATTGCTAACAAAAAATATTTAAATGCAAACAACTACTCAAAGAGTTCTCATTACGTTCTAAATAAGGCAGCACTACACATCACAATTCCATCTAGGTAAGCCACCGTCGCAAATATATACCTAATTATATTGAAGTATTTTTAAGCAGATAAGGTGTCTCGAAATAAATAAGGCTTTGAATTTCATCTAATAGGATAGTAGATGAAATTCAATTACTCAAATTCAATTAATTTAATCTAATAGGATATTAGATGAAATTCAATTGGATTAGGTTGTAGATTATGATGGTTAGATAAACCCTAGATTAAAATTTAATGTTAAATTATATATTATTACTAAATAACGCCTAGCGATGTAGTCGCTAGTAACTTTATACTTTTATCTAGGTGAGGTTAGTTTTATATCTGTAGATGTGAACATCCGATTGTATTATTGATTTTTATACTTAAACGTAGTATTTATACGCTTTGAACTTTAAGATCATAGAGTCTGTGTATTTCTTACTATTCTAATTTACAAAAATATCTACCAATATTTATGAAAGAAGGCCTCTATAAATTGCCAGAACGGTTCTGAGGGTAGCTAAAAAAACAATTATGCGTTTAATTTATTTAAAATTGATTTCCACTGGGAAATTTTTATGACCCTTAAATTTTTTTGTTTATTTTAAAACAGTTGAAGAAATACTTAGGTCTTTATAATATCAAAATGTATAAATAATTGTAATGTAATTAACTAATTGCTGTAAAAAAAATATTGGTAAACATTTTCCTAATAAATCTCATTTATATCAAAATCAGAAGTTTTTATCTCTAATTAATAAATTGCAATCTAGTATTTAAACTCAATACATACTAATTCTTACATCAATTTTGTGATGGTAATTTTATGAGAGATTTTATAAATTAATAATCAAGCGAAAACCCAATGTGTCAAGTTTTTATAACAAATTCAACAAACTGTGCACACGATAAAAAAGATAAAAAGTGCTTGTAAAATAAATCGAAGGCAGTGTAAAAGTTTTTTATTTTAAATTTTATCTAAATGTGATATCATGATTATCTTATACATATAAATGACGAACTGTAACGGACATATTTGAACATTATTTTTAAAAAAAGTAGTCATCAACACGGATATTTTTTTTTAAATAAAGTCTGACCCTATTTCTAAATGTCACGTGAGAACTACTGTCAGGACTTAAAAATACAGCTTAGAAAAAATTGTAACGATTTTTTATGTCGAAACTAATCAAGTCACTGAATTAATAAATAATAATATCACAAAAAAAATTTCTGCATTAATAGTAAATTAATAAGAAATTCTAAGAATTGATATAATACTCGAGAGAGTTATATAAGCTTGTTATCATACATTTTATAGATTCTAATACTGCACTGTTAACATTATACTAAGCGTCGGGCAGAATAAAGGCGTTTTTAAACCAGACTAAGGCAGAAAGGCGATGTTCTCAGCTATACAGTCATGATAGTTATCATAATTTAACCATTTAAAGATCGTAGTTTACTTCAAATCTTACTAAGCTTTATTATTAACATTAATTATAACATATTATATTAACCAGGTTACTACTTCCTTCATAAGTGGTTTATTTAAACTGGCTGTATGGGTTAACTTCCTTTGCCTGTATCAAAGTCTAGCATAGGAAACGAATAATATAGGAATGGTGGTCTTTATTTTTCGATAAATTGTTATTCAAATTGACGAGATGCATCGCGTGTGCGTGTCACGATAGATGCGATTAATTCAATTCTGTATAAGGGCTTTTTCAATAGGCAGTGTGTTCACGACGTGGACAGGCTAATTCTGAATTAAAGTTAGAATCGAATAGTTTAATCACAGTAATCATTGTTAGTTTATTTCGTTTACGACCTCGGTCAAAGTGAAATGAATGAATGATTGAAGTAGCGAATTTAAGCATTTTCGCTATCAATTTGTGCGTGTAACCACATGATGTTCTCACGAGTTTAAGAAAATAAAAAATTATTCTAAGACTAATTTGAATTCCTTATGAATTCTTTATTAATATTGTGTATTGTAAATTGTTGAATTTATGTTTAAACTAAACATTACTTTTCTATAATTTATGTACTAAAATAGTAAAGTATTATGTTTATTCGTCAACGTATATGTCCATAATAATTATAAGGCTAAGTTTATATTATTGTCAATCACTTTATGTTCCATTGCCTTAAAATAAATGAAACAAAAAACAAAATACGTCATAATTTTTAAATAGCAATGCTAGTTGACAAAACGTATGTCAACGTATACATAATAATTAAAGTTTCTTCGTTTTATAGAGCTTTTAACGAACGAAGGGTCAGCTAACAGCTATTTCTAAGTGTTAAAAGTCATGTACTTTTAATGACAGCTATTCGACATATTATTTAAGTGAATTTAACCTGATTACTTTGATGAAAAACGTGTAAGCCTTGGGCTCTATAGGCTGCCATCTAATTTGGGTTAAAGAAATTTTCTCAGGTCCGTTAACTTATATAATTACTTATGAATAGCGATTACTTTGCATCTTAATTGCTTTTTAAGCTACAAAAATTGATCAACGCCCGTACTTTTTTTGGTTGGGTAAAATTTGGTTTGTTTGTTCGAAATTGCTTAAATGAAATATCTTCTCGATTTATTTTCTAATAAGTTTAATGAAATACCCAATTACTGAATAAGGAAATTATATTGATAATGTTATCTATACTTATATTGTTTAAAGTGGTGTATTTGTATTGAACCCGCAAATCTCAGGCACTGCTATTGTAAATATATTAAATAAGTGATTATATTATATGCTCGTAGGCACTGCCCAGTGACACCCAAGTTGCTTATTTTTGGTTGAGTTTTATTTGTAACTCTTATCTCAATCAAATTCAATATATGCCTATTATTCAAATAGGCATTTACAAGCATTTTTAAACTGTCATTAGTATTATTTTTATGGCATAGATAGGCGGACGAGCATATGGGCCACCTGATGGTAAGTGGTCATTGTAAGAGATGTCAACCATCGCTTATATCGCCAATGTGCCACCAAGCTTGGGAACTAAGATGTTATGTCCCGTGTGACTGTAATTACACTGGCTCACTCACCCTTTAACCTGGAACACAACAATACAAAGTACTGCTGTTTTGCGGTAGAATATACAAGATTAAATTTAATGAAAGCTACCATAGTTTCCGAATCGAAGAAGCGACAGGACTAAATGTTCAATGAAATGTTCATTATTCTAAAAACATATTACTGACATTATTGCGATATTCTATTAAGATAAACAATATTGTGTCAGAATAAGCACTATTTATTTATGCGGTTGCTAAATAGTAATTAATTGAAGTGATTAAAATACTTTACCTACTTAATAGTTTTATTTAACACAAAAACATACGATCAGATTGTCTTATCTCAGTCACAGATTATCTACGAGAAATATCTCCGCTACTTTAATATAGTAATTAAACGAGTTTCCTTCATGATATCAGTGAACATTAAACAGTACCTTTATTATAATTAATAATTTTATCCTAACCTTTTTAGAAAACAAAGATTAATTAAAATCAGAGTTATTTTACGTCATCCGTTAATTTATATCAATACTTCTGTACTAGTATTATAAAGAGAAAAGATTTGTAATTTTTTGTATGTTTGTTTGTAATGGTTATTACATGGATAAACTCAAAATCTACTTAACCGATATTTTTTTTTTTTAATCTATGGAGCCTTTGATTTTTCTTCCTTATACAATAGCTATTCTCTTTAGATAATATTAAAAAATAAGTAGTAGGGTAATTTTTTTCCAAATTATTAATAATAAATGACAGTTAAGTCGCCAGTGGTAAATCCGCAATGAAATATAAATTGATAAATTAAATAAACTTTTTATTTCTAATTGATAACAACATCGACCCTAAAATACTGTTTAGTTGAGGTTTTAATTTGTACAAACTTGTGACATTATGGTTCTGTATTCAAGTAATAAAAACAGCCTGTCTATGACAAGAACTACAACGAAGAAAACAATGACCGTTTAATATACCCTAGGCACGGGCCACAGTGCAGACGGTTCTCATTATAATAATAAAACAAATTATATAATAAAAAATTAAAGTTAAGTAATTTTACTACTCCCTCTTTTCATAATTATCATTCTTTGCCTCGATTAAGGGTATTCACTGTATTTTTTACAACGGGTCGCCGTTGTCTGGAAATTTCTAGAATTTTCAATGAAAACAAAGAATGTACTTAATGGCTTTTAATAGAAAAATGAAGGGTTACAATCCAGTCTCATATGAGTTAATGAATTGGAATATTTAAATGAAACATAGCGCGAGAGGCGACGACATTACGATATCAAAAATATTTTATTCATAAAATCGTTTATCATTAATTTCTCTACATCACATCTCTGGCGAACCCTCGACAAACGGCATTGTGAAGACCAACTCTCAGCCCTAGGGCTCCTAATGCCAATTTCTCGACAGGAATTCAGGGCTGCAGACTCGTGACCTCGGGATCTGCTATATGATATGTTAGTCACTAGATCAACGAGGCCTTAAGTACTCCTTGATCTAAATTAGATTTCTCTTACTATCTTATATCTTAATCGAGCGCAATCTACTATATCTTTATCTATGTAAAATAAACCCGCTAGGAAATTTGCGATTAAAATGCGTTCCTTTTAAGGAACACGTTTAGCATGTGATTTGATTAATGAAAATGATTGACTAATGATTTTCTTGCTTGTTCTTCTCGGTAGAATTTGCATTTCGAAACGGTAACTTTGTACTTTATTTGTCTTGTTAAATTCGATGAAATTTGCGACAACGAATTGTTCATGTCCGAGTCAACGTGAATAAAGGATATTTATTTAGATATATTTATTTTAAATGATACTGATTCGGTTACTAGGAATATTGTAATCTCTCTTTCTGGGTAATTAGTGGAATGGCTACTTGTTTGTTTGAATGCTGAGTCAAAAGTGCTTAAAATGATATAAACGAAACTTAACATTTGTGTAAAATACTTGCACTTTAAACGGTTTTGTTTTTAATCCTTATATGATAGATAGATAAAACGATTCATACTCGAAGTATTTCTGGACTCTCAAAGAAACGCCGCGTCGTAGAAAGACGTTGAATTTGCATATGCATGCGATTCTCAATTACGGAGCTTGCTGCTCTTGTGTTTTGACAAACACAAATATTTTATGGATGCGCGATTCCGTTTGATAAAGTTGGTTATATACTGAGTGTGGAAATAATTTGAGATTAAGTTTATATTGTGATGACAACATATACATAAATTATCATTATTTCAATTCTTGTATTAATTTACATACGCTAGGGAATGGTTATAGGATCGACTATAAAAATATAGGTGACATTGGATAAGGTTATAAGGTTAAGGAAATAACTAAAATTAAATTAAATCACACAAAAACTGTTTCAAATATTTCCTTGTGTCTAAGTTCAAGTCTAGTTGCTGTGACAAGGTTTCAGATCTCAAGAGAGCTCGCTGTAGTTACAGCTTTATTAACATAACTTCACAGAGTATGCTAATTACTCCAAAGACACTACAACGGCTTTACAACGAGGACGCGACTTACCTCGACTGTTTGATTTCTCGAGAGCCTTTTCTCAGAGAACACTGTAAACAACTTGAATATATTGTCAATGGTTGAATATATCCGATAAAAGATTCTATGACTCAACTAATAGAGGCTGTTATACGATGAGACGTGTCCAGCGATGACCTATTGTTCCTCTTTTAAGATGAAAGAGCTTATTTATTTACATCTTTTGAAATCTTCGTAAACCTTATAATAGAACCTGTTTTTCGATTCATGAGCTACACACACAAAGGCAGTACTTATTAAATATAATTTTGTAAATTAAATATAGATTATAACTCAGAAATGTTATAAAAACATGCTTTCGTTAATGTAACATATTATATCAAAGCAAAGTACTTACTCAGTGGTAGAGCTTTGTGCAAGCTCGTCTGGGTAGGTACCACCCACTCATCAGATATTCTACCGCAAAACAGCAGTACTTTGTATTGTTGTGTTCCGGTTTGAAGGGTGAGTGAGCCAGTGTAATCACAGGCACAAGGGACATAACATCTTAGTTCCCAAGGTTGGTGGCGCATGGGCAATGTAAGCGATGGTTAACATTTCTTACAATGCCATTGTCTATGGGCGTTGGTGACCACTTACCATCAGGTGGCCCATATGCTCGTCCACCTACATATACAATAAAAAAAAAAGTAAATGAGCCTAAGCTCGGGAGGTTTTCATATAAAATAAAAAGTACTAAGCATCCAATATTTTCGAATGAAAATGACAGAGGATCCGTTTATTCGACAGTTAGGGGTAGATGAAATTCTACTTTAAATTGAATGAATTTTACTAAAACTATAAATCCCAGAAAAGATAAACTAAATATTTGCGTATTAATTTGTAAATTTAATTGTTTCAGATGCGCAACACTACTACTCGCGGTAGCAGCAACATGCGCCATGCCTGCATCACAAGATGACAACCTAACCTTGGATAGAAAAGAGCCCACCACTCACGAACTTCTCAGCTCACTTGGCTTAAAGAAGCTCAGAATACCAGCAGCTCATCATAGGAAACGTCTCGCTGAGCAAGGACGGCGTCACGCGACCGGCGATTCTAGAATGTATGTGATAAAGTTACCGCCGAACACGAGTTATTACACCCACGCTGACCCCGCTCCGGCCGCGGCACGAACGTTACCACTACAGATGACTAGCAACGGGAAACCAGCGAGGGTCTACCACTGGAACCTGCCAGTATTACACAAACTTGCAAAGAACCGTCCACAGGCTAGATTTGACGACGATGTGGTGAACGTCGAAAGTACACCAACTTGGTCGAAAATTAATCATCCTAACTCGATAGATGCGCTGGCTTACTACGTACCATCGAAAAAGACATCGTTCAGGAAATATTTCTCGGGTAACGGCAAGCCGAAGTCATTCTACGTGATCGACAAGAACAAGAATTCCGCCGAGTACCACAGATTACTTCCCTAATTCAGCTGTTATTTAACACGTACTTTTCAGTAAATAGACTGATGTTATTGTATTCATTTTTTTAAAAAACACGTAATAATTAAAGCTTCCATTATGTATCAAACATGATGTTAAAATAATACAATAACATGTCTATGTCATCAAAATAAAAATATGACTTGTTATTAATTCTATTGCCCAAACATATAAAACCAGCTAGGTATCCATTACCATAAGAAAAATCTTAAAATTTGTTTATATGATAACGGACCGCTACATTTGTTTTACCCTAATTTCATTGTCGTTTACGTGGTTTAAATCGATCGTATAAAAAATATAAAAAATATTACATTTAAATAATAAAACTACGCAACGCGATACTTCCAATTGGACATCGAAATCTTACATAAAATGTAATTTTAGTCTGATGTAGTGACGTGTAGTAGAAAAAAGTGATTTATGCTGCATTTATGTATCATATATGTTCGTCTATCACAAGAAATTATATATAATTTTTCGTGTTGATAATAAATCTTTTATTAAATTTGTGTTTGTGACTGGCAAAAATAAATTACTGCAGGGCTCTAGATTTTTAATTACTTTAATGTTATATGTTACACCGATTACATATACTTGGAGCTTATACTCCTGTAAATAAACGCTTTATGCTTAGAATGTAAAAATAAGTAATCGATAGGTGCTTAGGTATGTTATTAAGACTGCGTCACGAATTTAAATTATTACGTAGAATTAAGAATACGATGCCACAAATAGATTTATGTCTAATGCTCTTACTATTCCAAAACAGAGGCATATCAAGCTGTTTTATTAAGTGTTACATAAAAAAGTACTTAGTGTATTTCACAAAATTGAAGTACGCCATTTTAATAATTGATCAAAGTTTTAGAATTATATGTCCCTATATTATGTCTCTGTTTGGAACGTTGAGGCTCTGAAATGCATTTACTATATAGTGCAATTATTTCATTTTGTTTTGATTATTTATGTGTTATGTATAACGCTCTTAGATCTGACTTTTTCATATTTTTACATTTTTGGCCAATATATTTTTTAATAAATTATTGTAATGAATCAATAGTCATATAATCGTATTATATTGAATGTAGTTTTTTTTTGTAATACGCTTAATCTTTAATGTAAGTATGTCTTGTACAACATACGAATAAAATAAATAAATTAATAGTGACTTTTATTTTGTATCGACAGTCGCCATCTTGTGGTAAGTAGTTGAAACAAGTGCACGCAGAACAGAGAGCATTTAATAAGTTTCAAAATATACAATAGATGTCACTACGGTTACAGTTCCTGTTTTATCGAAAGAAATTTTAAGACATGCGCGGCGGGCTGCGCGATTTATAAAAATCGGAGCAAATGTTGGCGGACATAAATCTATAATCGTAGTCTCGACTCGAGTAAAAATGTCAACCGGCATGATAACTGGTGCGAAAAATACGTTAGAAAATACGGAGTTACGTAAAAATAATAACAATACGATAATGCAGAGTGATCAAACAATTACTTTTAGTGATAAAAATAAGAACCGTGAAGTAGATGAGAAAAATGAGACTGTTATCAAAGTTAATAGTGCGATCCCTAGGCAAAGGTGGGTTTTTATTTGTTATTACACATATGGACCAACCAGTGGATACAACCAGTATGGACTAGCTATGTTCAACTTAAATATTTATTATTAATTGTATTATGTAAAATATGTTGCAGTTCTATAAAAATATACATGAGTATTAATTATTAAAACGCGCGTCTGGTTTTCTGCCCTAGTTTTCAAAGTATAATTAACTAGGCGTTATTCTAAAAATATCAAAACTGTAATGTATTCATAGCGCTAACGTTTTAATAATCAAACGTTACATGGTTGTACCCTATAATAATTTCCCGCCAAAATTATCCGACAATAATTTTAATCTATTACCTAATATATAGACGTTATTACGCTATTAACTTTAAAAACCTACAAATCATAATATGTCATCCATCCTTATCATCGATATTAATATTTATGATATGAAAATATGGTAGTGTTAAACACGTACAAATATAATTAAGTACACACATTCTATATTTTGAACGGTAAAATAGGAAAAAGTAAATTAATTAAATAAGGAAAAGAAATTCGATAGTATAAAAATAAATTGCAAATTGTAAATCTCCTTTATTGATATTATATATACTAAAAATAACGTTTTATTTTAACCACACGCGGTACAAATTCTTACTTGGTGGTGGCGGGTACCACATAGAGCCAGTGTAACTACAGGCACAAAGGACACACATCTTAGACACTAAATTAAGTTGGTGGCGCATTAGAGATATAAGAGATGATTTTTTACTGCATCAATGTCTATGGGCTATGGTGATCACTTAACATCAGGGGGCCCATTTGCCCGTCCGCCTACCTATGATATTATACATAAACTAAAAATTATTATAACTAGAACGAGTGGTTCAAGTAAATGTTGAAATCAACGAATAAACACACGAACTAATTTTATTCGAATTATATTTTAGAAAACAAATATTTCTAATCTCGTCTCAGAAAAACAAACATAAGTGTCCTATAAATAAGATATAATGGCATTAACGTAAACAAACCTACAGCGTCTTAGTTACCTTAGATTAAATGTCAGTATAGAAATAACATCAAACCCTTATAGAGTTTTGTTCTTACAAAATTTACAAGTGGTTAGAAGGCGTGAATCTTAAGTGCATTGTGCGTAACCACGCAAGCACCAATGAATTTTCATGTGAGTCACCTACATCACGTGTCAAATTTCACTGAATTTCTGCCACATGTGTATCCACTAACCGGAATTGGGGCAGCGTGATGACAAATTACAAGTAAAATGTAATAGCCTGTAAATGTCACATTACTGGGCTAAGACTGCCTCTTCATGAGGAAAATATTGAGGGCTTACTCCAAAAGGTTGTTCCGATGCGGGTTGGTGAATACACGTAAAACATTTCATCCACGACATGTTGGTTTCCTGACACAAATTAAGCATATGAAAATTCAGCCCGGACTCGAACTCGGAATAGATAGATTCACTTCTTCTAACCACTGGTCCATCATGGCTCTTTCTTTATCAGAATATATAAAAATAAAGCACTTACATATATCAATTAGGGGGCCTTATCTATTAATCTTTTTTGACATAATTAAGAATATCAAATGTAAAATGCGTTTTTTTATAAAACGAATTCCTTGAGTTCGCTAAATACATACGTAGGTATCTGTGTATCAAGACGCTTGCGACATTGCAAATAAATACTTTAATGCTCATGTTTACGCAAATCTTATTAAAAAAAAACTAAATCAATTATGTTACAGTATTTTATTAAATGTAAAGCTACCAAACAGAAATGTATCGAAAAGAATCGGCAAGAGACTCGGTAGTTACTTTTTCTTTTTAGCAATTTACATATGTATGTTATTTCGGCAAATATGAAATTTTATATTTTTCTTCATACGTTAAAGGGTCTTCTCACATTTTTCACGAAAGCTTGTAAGGTATTGTGTATCTGAACTGAGGGCAACAGTTCAGATTAGCTACAAGATGAATTTGTAAACGCAAATTAAGCACGTAAAAATTCAGTGGTAAACTTTAAACCTACATTCGGACTATGATCCAACTATTCAAAAAATACTAATAAATAAAATCGAAAAATGAATGTCCCTAATTTATTATTAGTGTAAATAGGTCGCTATACGATATCAGTGTATCGTGATAAGTCGCAATCGACTGATATGTCATACGTTGATAAACGGAATTATTAAACTCGTCTTCATAATAAAAATTACTTAGCAGTAAATGGACATTGTGTCTCTGAGGGCTAAATAAACAATATATTTTTGTAATTAACAAATATTTTTGTATTAACAATATATTTTTGTATTAACAAAGGTCAAACTTAAGGACTATGGTTTTGGAGCTTATTCTTCGATGTATTTCTACACAATCGTGAGATTAATTTTAAACACAAATTAAGACAATAAAAAGTCAGCGCAGCTTCTGTGAATTTGAACCCTCAATACTCGGTTATGATCCACGTGTTCTATCCACGGGGCTATGTCGGGTTTATAGATATATCTATTCTTTCTTCTTTGTCGGTACCGTCAAACGTGGCATCCTTACCTTCCATGAGCATCTTTACCTAAGCATACCCTATGCTAGTTTACATTGAATATTTTTTATAGGTGGAAGTAGGCGCAACTTTAGTCACATTGGTAGATTTTATAATAAAATGTAGTTGTAATAAGGTGATAATGGTGACATAACGTTTTTTTTTGTTTTTAAGGCATTTTAGTGGAAAAGAATCTCAATAAAATATTGAAATTATATCGTTTTTCGTCTCGCATTTTTAAATTTGGACCGATAATTGTGGTTTAAAGATTGATAAATAACAAGTGTTTAATCGTTTTTATAAATCAGAAGAAAAAATGAGATTTAAATTGATACTTTTTTTAAATAAATGTTTATTTTGAAAAAAGCTAAAAAACATGATAACTTAAAAATGGTTCACTTTTGCATTATGCATATAGAAGTTAAAATTATCGCAAATAGTCACACTTATCACCTCCTAACGGGAATACGTCGAATTACCAATAACCCTGTATATAGATTTTTTTGATGATATATTTTGATGTTAAAGAACTACATATGTACGTAGGTAACTAATTTGCTCGATTACCTTTCAGATATATTCAAGATGCCTCCAAAAAGTAAAAAATAAATAAATAATGTTTTATTATTTTTTTGACAACCCTGCCGACCTTCACATGTTTCTATGAAAGTTTTGAAATTCTTTTTTTTTTTTTTTTGTCGATTTGTTTAAAAACTGTTAAATTGGAGTGAGCGACACTAGATTTGTATGATTGCATGATGAGTTAACCTATAATTGCGATGTATAGTGTTAGTAAATGTCATTATTTAAAATTTATAATTTTTAAGTCCAATTTATATAAACATTGTGCATTGTGTTGGCTTCCTATAAAATAAAATAAAATAATCTACGTTATTCACATCGGAACTTCGAAAGTTAAATTAATGTGGTTATAACTACATAGTTAATTGGAATAGTGTTGTATTATAAATAAGGGTAAATTAATGAAGAACTGTTTGTAGTGCATAATACAGCAGAACGATTAGAAAATCACATGGAATTTGTAAATCTACGGTGTGTTTACCATTATTGCTACTCCGATTGGAATAGGGTATACATATTGTCAATTTGCGACGACAGTGTGATATCTCAAAAAATCGATTTTTGGTTTCATAGAAATTCTGAATCGCCTTATTGAGATCTGTTCCGATTTGTAATCATATAATATTTTTTACGCTAAAAATGGCGGAGCTATGAGAGAAAGAGGCTCAAATATCACAGTGTACCACTATCTCCTTTAGCGATCTAGTTAGCTTTAAAAAAAGTGACATCTCAGTTGTCCACTGTTAGTGCTTGTGTGAAGTAGTTGAGGTTTTCGCAAACAACGTGATAATCGAAGTTACATACGTTTTTGTTGAAAAGGTAAGTATAATTTTTTCCGTGTTTTTCTTTTCGACAATGTATTGTATCATTTTATGTTTTTGTAAAATATGAAAAATATTTAATGTGGTTGGTCCTTGATATCACATTTTTCTTGTAAAAATTATAAATTACACTGTGATAACTTGAAAAGTAACATTGAAGATGATGAAACGTTTGCTCCCTCGCAAAATGTGAACGGGCTGGCTGCCCGTGTAGATAATTATGTAGTAAGAAGATAGATAGACATTTCGAGAAAATGTATGTACCTGTCTATTATCCTGTATATATTCTACTCGTGTTTATCCTCCAATTTCAAAGAATGAAGAGACAGTTCAAACCTTAAGCCCCCGTAGTAAATCTAATCTACACTTTCCATGAAAGTTGGTAGAAAATTCAAGATAAGCTATAACTTAACTCGAATACAGAACAAATTACCTGATCTTATGCATTTTTGGAGACAGCGATGACGATGAGTGTAAGACCTGGATTACCAAGGTGTACAAAAAAAGTCAAAGCTTACATTTACTTTAGACGAAAAACGCACACTAAAGTAAATTTGCAAGCAACTAATCAACATCAAGAAAGATCAGCCTACAAAATTCAATAAAACTATACTAAATAATACACTAAATGAATCTTACACCACCACAGAAAATTATACTTCGAACGCTATTATAGATAACGCCACACTTTTAATCGATGCTGGCATCATTGAAACGGATGCTCAAATACTTAAAAAAGAGGGGAAGAAAAGACCAAGACGGGAAAGTTAAGAAATAGTGAAAAGTCCTACCGATTCTCTGAAACCAGGAAAGATATGCCTGAACGAAAAGTTAAGCCAACTTGCAGAGAAATGCTGAGCCCATATAAATCACCCCCAACGACAACATCTTCTAAATTATTAATGGAATTTGGGAAACATTGAAAGACAATGGTTATTTATAATTCAGTCTATGGAAGAAGTAAAACCAGCTTACCGATATGTCAGAGTTGATGAGAGCACCAGGTTCTAAAAGAGTAAATCATAATGTATTCCTTTTTACTTTATGAGGCGAAAATAAGAGTTTACAAAACTTTCTCTGTCACAATAACACTTAGCTATTAACAATCGACCCATAGAAACATTGATAAAGAAACAAACGTCTATTTGCTTAAAAATAATTGCATCTATCTATCATCTATGTTTGCACTCTAATCATGTACACATAGATGATCCACTGAAAAAGGCAGCAAGAGCTTTTATTGATGCTGTCTCTAATATTGAATCCCACTACATACAGGCTAATTTAAAGAAACATTGGATGGATTGTAATATGGATGGAAACTATCTCAGTTGTACACAGAGATTATGTGGAATTGTTTCACGAGAACAAGACAAAGTTTTGTTAATTGTATTATGTTTTATCGGATATTTATATACATAGGACTTCAATATATCTATCTTCGTTCATTTTTTTGGAATGAAAAAAGATATATTGAAGTCCTTGCGAAATTTGCGAAGTTTACAAAAATAGTTTCGCAGAAGAAAAATAACTAAAACAATTTGATTTACAACATGTCGAAGAAAAAAGTTTGTCCCGAATGGAGAAGGAGAAGGATAAGAAAGATGACATGGTAGTTGCCGTTTATGATTAACATGCACTATTTCAGTGCCCCAAAGGAGATTTTTTTGTTTGCTAGTATAAATCGAAATTCAATGTACTGAATTTGACAATCAACGATTTTAAAATGAACCATGTTGAAAGTAATGTGTGGGACTAATCACATGCTCATAGAGGTTTAAATGAGATTACTACATAATAGTAGCAGTATCAGTTTGTGAATGTCCCACTGCTGGGGTAAGGTTTCCTCTCCTTTTTTGAGTAGAAGCTTTGGAGCTTATTACATCACGCCGCACCAATGCCGGTTAAGTGCAGAATTTCACTGAAGCTAGACACATTCAGAACATTCACGATGTTTTCCGTCACCGTCAAGCACGAGGTCATTATAAACACAAATTAAACAAATGAAAATTCAGTAGTGTTTGCCCGGCTTTGAACCCACGATCATCGGTTAAGATTCCCGCGTTCTGACCACTGGGCCATCTCGGCTTATTGCCACATACCTTTTTAAATATCTGATGAAGATTTCGGAAAGTGACAAGCATGCTGACTTTGTTTTTATTCAAAGCTTAACTGGTGTTATTTTTCTCATAAAACTTATACTGTAAGATAAAAAATAAGAGAGTATAAATATGGTTCTTTTAAGGGACTAATTGTGTATATTTTTAAATCTACATAAGTTGTTGATATCATCATAAATATATTATTCTCAAGTAAAAATTACTACTACTACTACTAGATACCACTATTTTTATTGTTCTTTCCGATTTATTAATAAATAAACATTATTACATAAGTTAGCATCAAGTAAATAATTTCATCAGCTTCAACGTGTTATTTAATTATAGTACACCGTAAATTTTACATATTTCAGGAACAAAGTGATAAGTTTTCTGTTTTTTTATAAACGTGATAATTTCGGGTATTTTGTTAGAAAACTTACGATACTTTAACATAAATAGTTTCAATATTAGTTGATCTAAAACACGCTCTTACAGTGTTACGTCACCTGCAAAATGTTTAAAAAGATAGGATCGTTTGTAAGTTTAAAAATCGTTTCCTGTAAAATCGAGGTTGTCACACTATCGTCGCAAATGAGATTATGTGTAGTTCGCCCAGCTGCTTAACCATAAAGCGTTGACTATGATGTATATGTATTTAGCACTGTTGAATCATAAAATTAAATATATAGCCAGCAGCTATTTATAATAATAGGCTATAAAGCAGTAAAGTTGCATAGTATTACGAAGAGTAGCAAAATATAAGTAATTCGTTATTAAATAACTCGTAATTGAATGCTCCGACCGTTTCATTTAGCCATAGAACTATTTATGTATTTATCGATTAAACAATAGTGTTTGTGTGTTAAATGTAGTGTACACAATACACAGTAAACGATGTGCAATGATTGTTTGTTTAAAATTAACATGAGCTCACGATATGTTATTTATTGGCTTTTGTATTAGTGGATAAACAAATATAAAATATAGTCAATGAAGAAATAATACGCTTGACTTTGCCCCCTCGCATTTATTCATAAACCAAATACGAAATCAGCATCAGACGAACTTTATCGCGGTAAAGTTACGCGGTTTTACCATGTAATTATGTATCACAATCAGGTATTTTTATTAATCTGAAATTTATATAGAATAACTGACTGTCTTAACTAGGAAAAACAAATTTCTTAACCTATATAATGCGAAATTATCATCATTCGCTTGAAATTATCTTGGTTATGTTGGGTCCGCTCTTGGTGGTAGGGCTTTGTGCTAGCTCGTCTGGATATTGTTGTTGTTGTTCAGCAGTACTTGGTATTGTTGTGTTCCGGTTTGAAGGGTGAATGAGCCAATGTGATTACAGGCGCAAGGGACATAACACCTTAGTTCCCAAGGTTGGTGGCGCATTGGCGATGTAAGCGATGGTTAACATCTCTTACAATGCTAATGTCTATGGGCATTGGTAACCACTTACCATCAGGTGTCTCATATGCTCGTCCGCCTCACTATGCTATAAAAAAAATGTAATGAAAACTATATATCGTAGATTTTCTAGATATTTGGTAGATATTATAGCCGGCACTTGAAGGGCTGGCGTCAATCGTTGATAATTCTTTTGGTATTGAATTTACCGCCACCATACGAAATTCAAATTCAAAATACTTAATTCAATATTGAAGTATTACACTTTCTTATTGATAGTCAATCTAGAAACTACCACCAGTTCGGAGAAGAAATCCCCAGCCCAGAGAAGAACCGGCGAAATAAACTCAGTGGCTTGTTTTTTTTTGTCTTTTGTTTAACTGTATCATGTACTGTTTACAAATAAAAATTTGTTGTTTACAAATAAGATTTGTTGATGCGCTAGTTTCGTTCCCGTTCCCGTTTCCCGTTCTCGGTAGAATGTACCTTCCGAACGGGTAGCTTTACATTTAAATGGATTCTTAAGCGTGACGTTTCAAAATGGCTTTATAAGCCTACTTGACTCCCTGCTAATACATATTATAAATTAAAAGTGACGCATTCGCGTCTTAACTATTTAACTGATCATCATGAAAATTTGTATACACGTTATCGGAGATACAGAAAAGAACATATAATAAGCCCGTGGCGTATAATAGACGACGAACCCGTTGGCGTGGTTGGTAGATACCTGCCTTTGGCGCCGCAGGTCGTGCGTTCGATTCCCACCCAGGACACACATTTGTGTGCATAAACATATCTGTTTGTCTTGAGTCTGGGTGTACTTATCGATATAAGTATCTATTTACAAAAGGAAAGTAGTATATGTAGTATGCCAGTTATCTGATTTCCATAGTACAAGCTCTGCTTAGTTTGGGATCAGATAACAGTGTGTGGAAAAAAAACCGGACAAGTGTGAGTCGGACTCGCCCACCGAGGGTTACGTAGTACAAATTTGTAGGTACATATTTAGGGCTATGTTTAATTACAAAAATTTTAATTAAATAAGCAGGTATGTATAACAATGCAAACTGTTAGGTAATACATACACCAAAATTATTAGGTACCTACCTATACTTATAAAAAAGGGAAAACGTTTTTTTTTTTCATCATAAATCGAAAACTATACATCATAAAAACAATTAAAAATCTGTTTAAGCTTGCCAATGAAGCCCTTTCATATGATACCCCACGTGACACGGTTAACTCAATTCAAAATTTGGGCCGCCGTTCTTTGCATAAAGATCCTGTTTTTTTTATTTAATTGCAAATGTATAGTTTTCAGATTTTTCCCTATACTTGTAGTATAAGACGATATTACTTGCCAAATTTCATAGTTCTAGGTCAACGGAAAATACCCTATTTTATAATTTTGATTTCCTTGAGTGTCGAAATATCCGTTTTTCGGCATAAACGGCTGTATCTTTTTTTTACGTTAATTTAGAAGTTTGATTTTTTCACAGCTTCAAGAGACTCTAGACTTGAGTATATCGTTTTAATTTCAACTCGATACCTCCACGCGTTCCCGAGATAAATGGTCTTGACAGACAGACAGATGGACACGAAAGTGATCCTATAAGGGTTCCGTTTTTTCCTTTTGAGGTACGGAACCCTAAAAAAAAGATAACACCCTACGACCCCTCCCCCCTCCAACCGAGGTAGTAATAAATATTTTAATTCTTTTATGTATTACTCATCAAACATCTATTCACACGTTTACGGTAAACAATATCTATATAACTGACCTGTGCCAAGTAAAATAAAGACTCCAAGGATAATATTAATTTTGTTTTTTTTTCTTGTTGCAGACAAGAATTGCTCAAATGGTACGGATGGGGCTACAAGGACTCTTTGTTCAAATTAAGCAACGACATGGCGTATTTCACGGGAGACAGGTAGGACTCGACATCATCAAAATCCTATACATATACATTTAGAAATATATACACATATATGTGTATAAATAAGGTAGGGATTAATAAAAAAAATTGATATATTTTAGGAAAACAGGACGAAATATAACAAACAAATTTTGAAAACGAAATACAAATTATTCTGAAAAAGAAACATTTTGTTTTTGATATTTTCATGTTCGAAATTTAAATATGTTTATTATTACTATTGTTAAAATGTCAAAAAAAAATTGAAAAATTACTTGCTGTTTCGCTCGGTTCGTGTCAAGGTGTATTGCGCACTTTAATTATTTTGTAACTCGTTAATTGTGCTTTGTTTTTTTCGTGACTTTCGTTAAGTTGTTGTTTTATTTTGAGGATTTTAAAGAAGATACAAAATCGAATCGACCAACCCCGACTCCACTTAGTCTTGTCTGTCTTACCCCTAGAGTGTTTTTATAAAGACGGAGACGCGGAGGGAGGGCAGCCCCCGTCTGCCTGTGCTTTGATACGCAAAGGCGAAGGGGCTGCACCTTCCCGCAGCGCCGGAGCTTTTTTTCTTTTTTTTACTTTATAGGAAAGCGGACGAGCGTATGGGTCACCTGATGGTAAGTGGTCACCAACGCCCATAGACATTGGCATTGTAAAAGATGTTACCATCGCTTACATCGCCAATGCGCCACCAACCTTGGGAACTAAGATACTATGTCCCTTGTGCCTGTAATTACACTGGCTCACTCACCCTTCATACCGGAACACAACAATAGTAAGTACTGCTGTTTTGCGGTAGAATATCTGATGAGTGGGTGGTACCTACCCAGACGAGCTTGCACGAAGCCCTACCACCAAGTGAACAAGTGAGCTGTCACAATTCGAAATTTTGGCGATAAATGTTGTAATTTCGAGGTTAGGTGTCTCATTCGGGAGAAAAAATTAATCTCATAAATTATGCAATATTTAAGAGTGACGTAGTTAGTCCTTAATGTAGTGATTTTTTATATAAATATAATTTCATACAATCTAGGTGTTTTGGTGTACGTTTAAGCCCGTGTCGTAATAAAGTCTATTCTCGAAGTATAATCTGTGCCCATGAATGTCAAGTGACAAGTAAAAATTGACAATAGTTTTTAATAACAATATTTGAATGCAAACAACAAATGATTAACGGCCTTATTCATAAACGTTGCTTAGTTACTGTTTAGCTAAACACTGATTTGTCTCTTTCTGTCATTATTGATTTGACATACGAAAGAAGAAGACAAAATATTGTTTAACTAATCACCAGTTAAATAAAGTTTATGAATAAGGCGGTAAGTGATTATTAGTTATTTTAAGCACTGATCTTGAAGTTTTACTTAAATTAACTTATATATATATCTATTTTTATGTTAAATTCCTGCAGTGCCGGAGTCGTTACAATCGAAATTTTGGCGATAAATGTAATTTTGAGGTTAGGTTTACGAGATATATTTTTTCATTTTTCTCATGAATGGTGCATTTCCGTGTCATGGGAGTGGTGTCGTTGAGTAGGGGACTAAACTCCCTCCCCCTTCCTCCCTCCCTCCGCCCAAAATTCGTGCCAAACGACACTATACCCTGCCCAAAGTTTGTATTATTTAATCAAAGAGATCTACAATCATTGCAAATAGAATTATATACTTGAAATGACACATCGTAGATTTTCTAGATATTTAAAAACATAAGTTCTTATCTGTATATTACATTGAATGCAACGGGTCAACTAATTGTAAGCGGAAGAAATATTAACCATCTCTTACATCGTCAATTAACCACCAACCCTGGGAACTAATATGTTATGTCACTCTTGCCTGTAGTAATACAGGTTCACGCACCCTCCAAACCGGAACAGTACCTACTACGTATTGCTGTTTGGCGGTACAATATAAGATGAGTGGTGGCCCAGCCATCAGCCCATCTCAAACCATGTACCAAGTAAAATATGGAAGTTCTATTTCAATCGTATGTGTAATCTTCGTGAATCAGCAAATTAACGGATTCCTGAGATTAGCCGGATCAAACAAACAAACTCTTCAGCTTTATATATTAGTATAGATTCAATAATAGTTGCGCGAATACAACGCGCCGGTTTAGTTAATATAAACAAATATTATGTAAATAATACATATGTCTGTATATATTAATTATATATACATTTATTGTTTGTATAATTAATAATTGTATTTATTTTAACTAATTTATGGACATTTGTTCACCTCACCGCTTTATTCGACTTCAAGTCGTAACCAAAGGTAGTCTAGAAATCTCTATGTAAGCTATAGAACGGCCCATTACACATTTGTTATAATTATATATAACTTTTGTTATATTTACCTTTGTATGATAATAATAATGAATAGATTTGTTTCTCCATCATATTATAAAACGTTAATTAAGTACAATATCAAATCTTAGGAGACTGGTGCCTAAAAAGGTAGACCCTGTACATCAGGCCACCAGGTCCTCAACACTCACATAATACGGCACTTATTGTACATCATTAAAATGTTACAAGGTAATATTTACTTAAGGATATGTATAACATTTATAAATTCAAATAGTTTTGCCTGCAATTAAAATACATAATAGAGTAAGCGTTCCTGAATCGATTCGTACCAAGGAAAAGTACCCTTCCCGATCACTTAAGCCAAATAAATGACTTTGAAGCACGGTCGTATACACAGGTCTTACAACTTCAGTATGGGGTACCTTGACATACTGATGCTGTTAAGTTCAATTTACGGCGGCCAGAGGCATGACAATTCGCGTAATAATTATCCCGAACATTTTTTCAAATCCAAACAAAAACGTTAAATAACAAAAAATCCACAAAACTCAACAAAACGATATAACTATGATTAAATAACACAATACTTGGGAGAGAAAAATATCAGCTTCGATAGCAGCGACGTAGTACCTCAAGCGGATGGTATTGCGAATTAGCAGTTGTTACACACTCGCACCTCATCTCTCACCACTGAAATTGGACTCAGATGCAAGACCTGTGTATACGACCGTGCTTTGAAGTCACCATTTAATCAATGTTATTTTCACCGGAAGTGTTGAATTTTCAATGAATATTACTAAATTCGTTAAGTTTCTTTCAAAGTTTTACGGTCAGAAAACTGATTTTAGTTAGTCTGTACCGAAAAAATGGGTGTTACCCTTCATCCCACGGAAATATCTTTTTTTAAAATTGATAAAATAAGATCGTACCGCACTCACAAATGATCAAGCTGTCAAGCCGCCATTTGCATTTCGACGTGTGTCGCCGTATTACATGTACATTAATATAACTAATGTTAAAAATAAGAATAAGTTACGAATTAAACACGTAACGATGAAATGAAATTTACCTATAGTTTCATACATACTAAAATAGCAAAAATAAAACAAATACAGAAAGATGAAAAACAGTCGTTTCCATTTTAAAATTAATTAATTGTTATCTATCTAACACCATAAAATTGTCTAGTCAAGTCCCTTGGATAATAGTTATAGGTATATTTTTTTAAAAGATTTTAATAACAAAGGTAAAATTATTTATTGCGTCAAGTAACAACATTAATATACACGACGATTATATTTTTGCTCAATCGTCATCCTTAACCGAGCGTCGGTTCCCATGACGATGTGAGCACCGGAGTCAGTACGCGGAAGCATTGCGCCCGCGCAACGTTAATTATAAACTTTATTAAAATGCAATAAATACTACTTGCTTACATCGCTTAACGTAGATACTATTACATAACTACATATTATTAATAAATAATATTTTTTATTGTTTCCGAGACGAAATTTTATATAATTATTTACATTCGGATAACATAAGAACCAAAATGTATATAATATAGGGTTTTCCATTAAGGGCGCTTGATCTTTGAAATGCAAAAAAAAATACATGTAGGAGAGATATTTGCGAATTTTTTTTTTATTTGGAAGGTCTATCGACCCCTTTATGTATGGAATATGACATCATTCAAATGACCGCCACGGCTTCGGTTGGTGGCGCGCACACGAAAGGTCCAATTTTCGATGACTCTGGCGCACAAATCGGGCTGTATTTGATCGATGGCGTGGCGTATGTTGACTTTGAGGGCATCGGTGGTTTGCGGCTTGTTGGCATAGACCTGCGACTTAAGAAAACCCCACAAGAAAAAGTCCAGCGGGGTCAAATCGCACGATCTCGGTGGCCAGTTCACGTCGCCTCCGCGCGAGATGACCATGTCCAGAAATTGCTCGTGCAGAACTTCCATCGTAGCGTGTGCTGTGTGGCACGTAGCGCCGTCCTGTTGAAACCACATGTTGTCCAGATCCATATTCTCGATTTCAGGCCAAAAGAAGTTGGTTATCATCGACCGGTATCGCTCACCATTGACGGTAACGGCCACACCATTATCGTTTTCGAAAAAATACGGACCAATCACGCCTCCGGCCCAAAATCCGCACCAAACAGTCACTTTCTGCGGGTGCATTGCCACTTGGTGAACCTCGTGTGGATTGGTCTCGTCCCAAATACGGCAATTTTGCTTGTTGACATAGCCATTCATCCAAAAATGCGCCTCGTCGCTGAAGATGATTTTTTTGCCAAAATCGGCGTCAACTTCCAACTGCTCTAATGCCCAGTCAGCGAACACACGGCGCTGTCTATGGTCATTAACCTTGAGCTCTTGGGTCAGCTGGATCTTGTACGGGTGCAGGCTCAAGTCACAACGCAAAATGTGCCAAGTTGTCGTCTGCGAAAGGCCGAGTTCCTGTGCGCGACGCGGAATTGACTGCCGCGTGTTTTCGAGGACACTGTCGCGCACAGCGGCGATATTCTCGGCAGATCTCGCGTTACGTTGACGCACGGGAACCGGCTGATTGTTAACTGACCCGGTTGACTCGAATTTGTCCACCAATCGACGGATAGTCGACTCGGCTAGGACGATCATCGCGACCGTAAAACGGGCGAAGTGCACGGAACGTTGCTCGAACTGAAGACCCATTTTCATAAAACAATTTTATGATTTGCACGTGCTGCTCGACACTGTAACCTGCCATGGTGGTTTGGGAGGACGGAATGAATATAACACACTGCATTTGACAGCTGTCACTCAAACAACATGGCCGCAATCAGCTGTCAAAGTTCAAGCGTCCCTATTGGAAAACCCCTTATATGACATGGGGGAACCGTCCCCCATGTCATATAACACCTTCATAACTAACTCGATAAGTGTGCCGCTTCTTCTTGCTGCCCCTGCTTCTTGCTGACTCAAGTGGAGGCGGATCGCTCCTCCCACTCTGGCTCACCAACCCTTCAAACCGGAACACAAAAATACCAAGTACTGCTGTTTTGCGTTAGAATATCTGATGAGTGGGTAGTACCTACCCAGACGAGCTTGCACAAAGCCCTACCACCAAGGAAACTTAAAAGTTTACACTGCTTAAAAAAAAGAAACCTGATTCGCCCCAACTCTGCTGATCCTGGACAGTCGCTATTCGTCTTGGCTTCCACCTGGTACCGGCAGACATCCGCGAACACCTCGATCTGGAGATGCTCGCGGTAGGTTCTCCCAGAGTTGTAACCTCGTATTGCTCTCACCGTTATGCCATTAAATTTTACTTTGGTCAGATATCCGCCTCCTGGAAATTCCACCCTGTATGTCGCCGTGATGAGAGTACCTCCGCATTATATCCCCATCCCGGGAAGGACGGGTGCTCGCTGGAGCCAGTCGAAACTGATGTTCCACAGGAATGGACCGAGAACAGACTCCTGTGAAACGCCGCAGCCTACCCGATGCTGGACATGTCGCCCTTCGCCCTCCTTCTAGAGGACCATCCTGTATGCCCCCAAGAGCCTTCTAAGATAGGAAGGAACCCCGTGCCGTGGTATCGGAGTGCTTCCTTTATAGTCTCGAAAGGAAGACTGATGAAGGCGTGGGCTCCAGCGATACCGCCAAGACGTGGTCTTGGCGGTATCGCTGGAGCCCACGCCCACGGTCCAATTGAGCAATTGGAAGGAGAGTCCAAAGAACGCCCCTCCTTCGGCAGCAGGAACAGCTGGGACTGGAAGGAGGACCTTCCACGGCTTCGTGAACTGCCCGCTGGAAAGACACTGGTCAAACAGTTACCAACCGAAGCCTCCCGCCTCGCGTGAGCTGTTCTGGGCAATTTCGGGCGAACACCAGTATATCTGAGGGCGCGGTGCTCTGCTCTGGATCCAGCTGCCCTCCTCCGCGCTTTTTGCGCATTGCTTAAGAAGGGGGCGCCCTGCTTTAGAAGTCTTGCGAACTTTTTTGATTATTTTATAACATGTCAAATTCAATTCAAAATCAAATTCTTTATTTGCAAAGTTGTAGGTACATTTTTAATATTACAATCCTTTAAATCCTGCCACAACAACCATAATATGGTATACAAACTCAGTTGGTATGCAATACTGTTGATGGTATGCAACAGAGTCTGAACATGGGGGCCATTCATTTATTACGTAAGACGATTTAGGGGGGGGAGGGTCGAAAATGTCCTATTTTTTCATACAATGAGGTGGGAGGGACTTGATAGTTCTTACGTAAGATCACAAATATACGCAAAACCACCTGCTCGTATGCAGGAGAAAAAAAAAATCTTCACATTTGGTGCCGAGTTTTGGGAATATGGTAGAAATGTCTGCAGGCTGCAGGGGATCCACCGGAACCAGCTAAATTTTGAAAGTAGTCTACGAGAAAACCGACACTCGTAACAGCAAAACCAACCAAGAGTATATTCATTTTTTCCTTTAGATTATTATGTAATAAATATTAAGCAAGAGGGGAGGGGTCGGCCCTATTCTTATTTTTTCTTATTTAGGAGAGGGAGGGGGTCTAATAATAGTAAAAATCGTCTTACGTAAGAAATGAATTTCACCATGGGAAAAAAAAGTTTCGAGAAAAATATTCACATGCAACCGATTTTTATGCACATTCGTGCAACTGCTGTTTGCAATCGGCGGGACAGATGGAGCTCATGAATTTTCATTTGAAATAAAAAAACCAAACACCATTTTAATTTTCATATATTTTCCTTCTATATGACTAAGAATAACTAAAAAAATTATGAAATTTGTAAGTTATCTCAGGTTTGAAAAATAAAATGTACCGTTAAACGTGGCATCTTTATCTAAGCATACCCTATACTAGTTTACATTGAATATTTTTTTTATATGCGGAAGTTGGCGCAATTTTCGTCAAATTGGTAGATTTTATAATAAATTGTAGTATCCCAAAAAGTGTTTCAAGCTGGCAGCTTTGTTAATTGTCGAAATATTGTACTTTTTTATCCCATATGGTCAATTGTGTTTGCAGCGTCATCGTATAGAAATCGGTATTTCATACAGAAAATCAAAGTGTAAATAAGTTACTTATATTAAATAGTATTTGATATATTGTTATTGAGGTATATCGAAATGATTCAATCCTATTAAACTCTCATTTCTTGAGTTATTAGAAAAGGTAATATTGCTTGAGCGTAGGTAAAGTTACCTCATAAGCACGAATGGCAACTTTACCTGTGACTAAATTTTATTGGCTATTAAATTTTGCCCGAGAGTCTGGATTTCAGTCATCCAAAACAGTAACTTTAAATAAAATATATAAAGATTTTTTTCAATGAAATATTTTTAGTTGATATGTACGTAGGTAACTAATTTGTTTGATTACCTTTCAGATATATTCAAGATGCCCACAAAAAGTAAAAAAAAATGATTTATTACTTTTTTTGACAACCCTGCCGACGTTCATATGTTTCTATGAAAGTTTTGAAATTCTTGGGTCAACTTTACCTATGTATTGGCAGTGCTTATTTAAACAAACATAACAGCTTCAAAAATAAATACGTCGCTTTTATAGTGCCAAGACGATCGGTAAATTTACGTCGCGTGCTCTCTGGGACACACAATCTATGCAAACTGTAGGCTGGGTAAAGATGCTAAAATTGTGTCAATTTCACCCTGCTCATACTTTTGGTTATTATATAGTCTAAGATCCGGCTGCAAGATCACTACGTTCATAGCGTACACAGTCCAAATCTAATTGTTATGAGAAACTATTTTTGCCAGGTTGCCAATTAAAATTTGTCCGCGAGTACTTTTAATTTATTAAATAATAAATTTATAAAAAAATTTCATTCACTTGTTATGAAAATAAACTACAATCCACTCCATAACAGTGTATGTAAATAACTCGGAAAGATATGGTCGCTGTTACCCAGTCGGCCGCAACCTATTCTCAGCCAGGTTTAAACAGGTGATATTTTGTTACGTTGATACGTTCATGACGTATAAATATCTTTTATATATCAAATTGAAGCATTTTTTTTTTCTGTGCATGACAAAATACCTCTGTCTGTGTAAAATTACCCGCAAATAGGGGTTGCCTTGTGTTAAAGATTGATTAAAGTGAAATAGAGTTAGCGCGTTACATCGGTAGTCAGACGAGGATAGCAATATATGCTGATATTAATTATTGTTTTTCCTTTTTTTTTAATTGAGACTATTAAATAAAATATAAAACGCATATAGTGTACTATTAGAGGCTTCGACTCGACTCATATTCTACCGTGTTGGAAATCATTACAGCAAAAATATTGCGGACAATCTTTGTTAATTCGATGTGGCTAAATGCCACTGAGCTGGATTGCATTAAGTTTAGCACAATAAATAATGGCTGGATTTTAGATGTAGAATTCAATGGTTCGAATAAAAGATAAACACCTATTTGTAAAAAATCATCAATAAAAACTTGAACAAAAAGCTTCATGTTGAAGTAAATTGCAAAAAAATATGGTAATGTTGCCACACTTGACGGTACTTTTTGTAAAAAAAAAAACATTTCTAATTGTTAAAAAAATTGTTAAGAGTTTGTTTTCGGGAATGCCTTAAGTTCAAATAGAAAAGAGAACAATACTGAAGCTAACAAGCCTTGGTTTGTTTTAATAGGTCGTCTAGTTTTTTTACAATCACGCCCGCCAGTTCAGAAAAATCGTAAAAATCGAAAACTCGAGAAAACGGGCTTTAAAGTTTTCGGTCAAAAAATGGATAATTTTCGACTACTTACGGTTATAATACGCTCATCAGCTATTCCTGCGCTATAAAATAAACCTTCTTCTTCCTCATAAAACTCATTCTAATGAAGTAGCTCGAGTCTACGAGCTGTGCGAGCTACCTTGCTGGGAAAGGACGTACGTCGATTTTCCCTCTCGATCCGTTGTACGTCGACGTTATCCGCAAATATCTTGCAAGTTAGGCTGCATAGTATTTAAAACTGCAGAATATCGTTCGTTGAACATTCCTGCAGCCATATATGCAGCGATTTCAACGATTTTTCTGCCAGAAATGAGGTGTTTTAGGTTCATGCGCCAGACGGTAGAGTTGAAAGATTCGTTTGTATTTTGCATATGTCCGCCTAAGGATCACGTCAAAAGTCTGTCGTTCGAAAGTTCTTCGTAGATGTCAGATATTGCATAAAACACTGTTAGAAATTCAATTATTCGGTAAAAGTGACCTGGATGAACATTTATATTTTCGATGCTTGCGGTGGCTGATTTCTTCACGCTACTACTTTCGTTGCACTCTGAAATGTCTCGTCGAAGCTTTTCAGGTGCATTGTTCGGAGTTATTCAACCGAGGCGCGCGCTCCAACTGCCCGAGCGCTCGTATACCTGCTCGAACCCCACTGCGTTCAGTGCGGTATCTTTGGGAATATTTCAAATTAGCCTATATAACTTGCCTACACATTCTTGCCTACACATTCTTGCCTACACATTCTTGCCTACACATTCTTGCCTGCCCCGTTTAGTGGCTAGAGATAAGGTAGCAGACCCGGTGGTTCTGGGTTCAATTCCCAGGTCAGGACAATAAATATATAGTTATTGGGATTTTCTGTCAGAAAATTCTCAGTAGCAGCCCGGAGTCTGGAAGTTGGAAGTGTGTACACTCCCGTGCCTCGGAAAGCACTTTAAGCCGTTGGTCCAGCACCTGAACTCTTTCCGGTCGTGTCGGATTGCCGTCCCATCGGATTATGAGAGCTAAGGAAAAGAGAGTGCAGCTGTGCTTGCGCACACACTTGTGCACTATAATATCTCCTGCGCAGTTGGCTAATCTCTCTTGAGATTGACCCCCGTGGCCGAAATCGGTCTGGAGGACATTGCATTTTTCTGATAAACATGACCTGGTTCTACACACAGGATTGGCTAAAAACGAAGGAGACTGAATTATAACTTGTGTCATGTTTGAATAATGTTATTATTAATTATAATTTAAACCTTTTTAGAAATTAAATTTAAATAAAAAAGCTTTTCTCTGTCTGTATTTTGTGGTATTTATTTTAATAAAATTCGGAATATCGACCGTATAATCTAAGCGAAGCGAAACTCTTAACTGTGCTAATTCCCGAGGGAAGTTGGCATTGTCCGGTTTTAATCTTTGCTTTATTCGCGCGGTTCATTAAAAGTATTCTCGTTCAATTGAGTCTAAAATGTTCGTAGCGTAGGTCACAAGAAAGTGGTGTCAACGAGCTATGACTGGATCTGAGCGTGTGTCGTGGGCGGCCGAGCTAAATTGTCGCTTCCCTTCCAATAATCGTCGGGAAACATTATACGAATACGTAATTTACTTCAAATTTATATTTATTCAGCAATTCTATACGTTGTGTACGGGGACTTTTTGCTTTCCTTTTCTAGAACAAGATTAATTAAAAAAAAAAAAAAAACGTTTTTAAAGACAAGCTTTTCAATTTAATACATTATTAAAAATATTAACATTTTGTATAATGATTGTACTGAAATTCAGCTTAACGTCTGGGGGGAACTAGTCCAAAAATAAATTATTAGGTTTAACCTACATGCTGACAGTTGTAGATGCTAAATAAGTGCTTTTATTAATATTTAATCTGTTATAATAAAACCAACTTCAAATAAAGTTCGAGCCTATTAGAAACCATTCCCTACTTTCACCCTTAAAAAAATACTACCCGTATATATTTTTCAAATTTAAATGAAACCAAACAGGAATTATACAAATACACTTTCAAACAATTTTTTTTTTTTCAAGTCGGTTCATAAATGACGGATCGTTCTGAAGTAACAAACATTAAAAAAAACAATCAGGACTGCTGATAGAAGTTAAAACTTGAAACAGTTAAATCTATTTTTCTAATTTGCACATCTATTGGCACTCCAAGTAATAATTCTGTCCCCTTTTATTACATTGCTTTTTATTCATAAAAATACACAGTATGTCGCAAACTCGGTACAAAATATTACTACAATTTAATTTACCTAAGGAAGGTTTCACTTCAAAAATACAAACTAGTTGGGAACTAAAGGAGTTTTGAAGTTGTTAGATCAATAGTTACTTGACTACTTACAAAGATTTTTGTTTTTAATAATTATTTTAAGCCGTTTCGGAATATAGTATATTCCACCAATAAGACCCAGCAAGAAACAAAATTTGTTACTTTTTATATGGATTCCTTGCTATTTCTTCAAGTTATTTGAAGAATACGAAAGATAATGGACATGAACTTTAGCTTGGCGAATACTGGTCAGAATTGCAATAAATAAAAGGCCAAGGGAATACATTATTGAGTTCTATGTTTGACTACAGATTATATTATGTGTCCAGTTTGACATTGGCAGTAAGACCGTAAACAAGTAATGTTTATTATATGTAATATATAATTTTAAGCCTTCCAACCTTTAAGCCTATTAACCTTCAAAATTAATTAAAAATGTGAAATAAAAAAGGGTACAAAGTTTGGTTTTAAAATATGATCATAAAAGTTTTTCAAATATTAAGTTATTAAAATACTATTTTCTTTGTCATTATTTCATTTATATAATTACTTATCAAAGAATATACATTGTTAATTAATGATTTTGTACTTTAAATATGTTAAGTAGTAAATGTAAAATTTAAGTTTATTGACCTTTTTATAATTTTTAAGCAATCCTATCGACACTCTCAAGATTAGGCAAGTAAAATGACAATACCAACAGTCACCGGAACCGTGAATTAAAGATCAATGACAAATCTTATAAAATACATAAAACTAATTAATTATTTATTAAAACTTTACCCTGTATAGTAATGGCTACCAAATATCTCACTACTGAACTGCGGCCCTTTTTCCTTTTGGGGAAAGGGTTTGAAGTTTATACCACCACGCTGCTTTAATATGAGTCAGCGGATACATATTCAGTAGACCTTCCTCACTATAGTTTCCTTTATCACCGTGCAGGAGTGGATATACATATATATGAATTTTAAAATGCCAAATTTTGTATATACACAGAGTTGCTTGCCCATACGGCAAAAGTTAAATATACTGAAACATAGGTCATTATTTATATTCGAAAACACAACAAATAGCAAGTCGTGCCATGTTCTCTCTAGCTCGCCCTGTCGTTAAGTCATTGCAACAAGTTATCTGCATGACAAGGGCTCTGATATTATAATATTTGAACAAATGAATGAGTCCGTTGTTTGCAACACAGCGCTCTCATTGAGGGTGGAACATTAGTTTTAGTTTTCGCTATGTTGACATACCTGCATACATAAAACACACGTTTATGATATTTTAGTATTCTATAATCCATCAGATTTTTCAAATAACTTAGTGTATTTGGAAATTAGAATGAGTCAGGCTATATATAAAAAACTTTGATACCTAAAACTTGATACTGGTGTTAGAGCTTTGTGCAAGCTCGTCCGGGTAGGTCCCACCCACTCACTTAAACAGCAGTACTTGGTATTGTTGTGTTCCGGTTTGAAGAGTGGAAGGAGCGATCCGCCTCCACTTAGTCGCTGGGCAGCCAGTGTAATTACAGACCCAAGGGACATAACATCTTAGTTCCTAAGGTTAGTAGCGCATTGGCGATGTAAGCCGAAGGTAGATGATTAACATCTCTTACAATGCCAATGTCAAATTCTATTTGAAACTGCAGGCAATCGTTTCATTCTCGAGGTATCATCATCTAAAAAGTCATTGGTTTTGAAATATCCTTCAGCACACAAACCAACGTTCCGTTCACGATTCCTTTAAATTTTACAATTGAATATTTTTTAATCTTTTTCGGATCTTGTTGTAATAGCGTACACATTGACGTACTTACTAAATCGTGTGTACAGACGTTAGGTACAAGTTTATGCTTGTCTCTTGTGTTGTATGGACGAGTGCGTCACAATTCCTGGGAAAATCTTTTATGTTTTTGTTTACCTATATGCATATTATCTAATGTAAATTTATTGAAAAGCGACAGCTAATAGTTTAATTTAAGGTATCTTCTGGTTCCAGGTAATAAATGCACGAATAATCCTCTTCAACACAACAAAAATCATATTAAAATCGCCTGCAGAGTAGATTGCCATAGGTTTAAAGGAAATTATGGAAATAACTAAAATACACTAAGCCAGACGAATGGAGCAATTATAATTAAGCAGTCTCTCTCAGCAGAGGCGGTCGATCTCAGACACAAAACTCCTTTTAATTTCACAAAATTTTCAATGAGTACGATTGGCAGTCTAATAGACAGAATAAAATAATTCAAATTATAATAAAGAATTAAATTTAAATTATAATTTAAGAAGGTATAATAAAATTATAATGATTAAAATTAAAATAATTAATTACTATTTTGTAATTCATTAATACATTAAGGTAGTTTTTGTAGTTTAAATTAAAAATATAAAGTGACTGTAATTTATTTACACATAAATTATTGTAAGGAAGTTGTGTATTTGTTAATGTATACAATTGTGTTTTCAATTGTGCGTCTTTTTGTAAATTGAAGATTTTATAAGTTTGGAGTTCGACGATCGGGATGTTTTTGAGAAAATAGGAACAGTACAGTCTTAGATCTCTAATATACTTCTTATACACCTAGAGCATTTTTTCTATTATGATATATATGTATAGGAATGGGCTATCACCCTGTACGACTTATCACCCTTCAAAACGGAACACAGCGTTACAAATTATACTGATTGGCGGTGAAGTATTTGACGAGTGGACGGTACTAAGTACAAAGTAACTCTCACTTTATAGTAAATGAAGAATAACCACATGTGAATTATTTTATTGTGTTATATAGAGATATTTCGTAAGAATAAATTGTAAACTCTTTATCTAATATGCGACATTGACAATAATAATTATAACGTTTAAAGGATACGGTTATCGAATTAGCGTATTACTGTGAATCGATTTTCGAAACACGAACGAGATAAGTAGTGATTTCTTACATAATAACGCAACTGTACTTAGTCGCTAACTTACAGACATATCGGTAACAGATAGTTTGATTTTTGTTTGAATTACTCTTATTACACTGGCTCACTCACCCTTTAAACCGGAACACAACAATACCAAGTACTGCTGTTTTGCGGCGGAATATCTGATGAGTGGGTGGTACCTACCCAGACGAGCTTGCACAAAGCCCTACCAGTGAAACTATGTCTCGTAAAAACATTGACATGTGTCAATTATCAGAAATTACAGACATATTTTGTTCTTGTAGTCATTTTTCTGTCCCGCATACCTTTACAGCTCGACGTGTAATAGCGTAATGTATTACTGACCTAGTTGATTCTTAAATCCTTTCAAGAGTTTATGACGGTAGATGCATATCGTCTGTTACGGCGCACGTCGGAAGAGAAGTACGCCTAGCAGTGAATTGTGATGGCACTGCACAAATAAAATTAAATAGTAAAAAATATGATTACAGAGACAGCGAACGTTTCGTTATAAAATTTGCTCACTATAGATAGAGATTTAATTTTATTATATCATAACATTAATTCACACATTATTTAAAATAATGTCTCTAATAAAAAAACAAATTGTCGTTGCTACCGTCAATAAATATAATAATCATGAACAAAATGACAGTCTAGCATCCTAACATTTAGAATAAATACTTTTTCAGATATCTAATATCCGGAAAAAATCTACCGCACGCAAGTCAATGGGTAAAAGAAATGTTCGATGTAGACTTATCGAAAGAACCGAAAAGACCAGAACTACCAACCTCGTTCCCGTTAAGTCGATTGCCAAACAATATAAAGGAAGAATTGGAAAAAATATCATTGCTCAGCACCGACGGAGTGGACAGGCTTATAAGGGCACACGGACAGACTTTGCATGACGTTTATAATTTAAGACAAAATAGTTTTCCTAGAATTCCCGACGCTGTGATTTGGCCGACAAGCCATGACGAGGTAAGTTTAGTAGCATAGGTAATATAAACGAATGAAATATAATAATTCATTACAACAATTACATCTTTGGAACCATTGATATTATGATAAATTTGTGTCATGCTCAAAGCTTTAGGCTTGTATTCCCTGTCTGGCCATGACACTTTAAAACTTTGATGCTAATTTGATGCGAATAGTGAATACTGTAAAGTTTCACGATAAAAGCCTTCCTTTGGATTTCGGTGTTTATTAACTAAAGACCATCCCTTCAATATATAATTGACTTTAACTCTGGAGATGTACATAAATTGAAATTATTCAGTTAAAATAATGTATTTTAATACGACCTTCAAGGTAGAAAAAATAGTGCGCTGTGCGTCTAAACATCACTTTGTGATCATACCCTTCGGTGGAGGTACCTCAGTGTCCGGTGCAGTGACGTGCCCTGCAAATGAGAACAGACCCATCGTAGTCCTCGACACAAGTGAAATGAACGCTATATTGTGGTTAGACAAGGATCAGCTACTAGCGAGAGTTCAGGTAATATAGAAAAGATAAGAATAATCATTTAAAAGTATTGGTATTTAGCTGATGTGGCCGCAGTTTTTTTAGTTGAGATATGTATATAATTTTGTTTTCATGGTGAAGTTAAATTTTTTTGGTAATCTCCTAAAATCCTTTTTAGTGTCCTGCATTATTAATTTGTATTATGTATTGTCTTTTTATGAATGGAGACTTCTGTAATTAGATAATTTTATAAACATACTCGGTGGTAGAGCTTTGTGCAAGCTCGTCTGGGTAGGTACCACCCACTCATCAGATATTCTACCGCAAAACAGCCCGCAAAACAGCAGTACTTGGTATTGTTGTGTTCCGGTTTGAAGGGTGAGTGAGCCAGTGTAATTACAGGCACAAGGGACATAACATCTTAGTTCCTAAGGTTGGTGGCGCATTGGCAATGTAAGTGATGGTTAACATTTCTTACAATGCCATTGTCCATGGGCGTTGGTGACCACTTACCATCAGGTGGCCCATATGCTCGTCCGTCAACCTACACAAAAAAAAAAAAAAAAAAAAACAGAAATAAACCAAAAAAATCAAGGTCCGTGTTGAGTGTTCTCTCATCAACCCCTATTGCTTGAAAACATAAAAGATGCATCGTATATAATATTCGTATTGTTTATTTTCTAGGCAGGAATCGTTGGTCAGGACTTAGAACGCGAGATGCGTCTGAGGGGCTTCACAGTGGGTCACGAACCAGACTCCTACGAGTTCTCGACATTAGGCGGTTGGGTGGCAACTAGAGCGAGTGGTATGAAGAAGAACACGTATGGTAATATAGAAGATCTTGTCGTGCAAACTAAGGTACACACTTGAAGTCATAAATAAACATAGTATTATATAAAAATTAAAATTTAAAAATCTAATCTAAATAAAAGAAATATTACATTAGGGGGCATTTCTGTCTTTTGTTTCTCAATTGATTTTTAAACTTTGCTTTCAGGTGGTAACCCCTTCGGGTGTTATAGAAAAAAGTTGTCGCGTTCCTCGTCTGTCCTGCGGACCAGAATGGGAACATGTAGTTATGGGATCTGAAGGTTGCTTGGGAGTTGTTACTGAGGTGCGCAAACTTTTGTTTTACCTGAAGTCATATTTTAGAAAGTTAAAGTTGAAATATAGTTTTACCTTAGAATTTCTTAACAATCAAATATTTTTTAACCACCGTAGGTCACATTGAAGATCCGTCCATTACCGCCCGTAGTACGTTATGGATCGCTGGTATTCCCGGATTGGGAATCCGGATTCTACTTCGAGAGAGAAGTAGCTAAGCAGCGTCTACAGCCCTCTAGTATACGACTTATGGACAATGAACAGGTAACGAACACTATTAAACGTTCTCTATTATTTACTTGTTTACATAATCCACAGATTGTAATTATAAAATATATAAAGAGCGAATCAGATTTGCACCAATAACATAACCTCTTAATTTCGTACTTACCGCTTTACTAACTAACAGACCGTTTTTGATATAACAACCATTAATTTAACCTTGATTTTCTTTAAAGACTTGAATTCCATAGAAAATAAACATACGCCGCGGAATTCAAATGTTCTTTTTACCAGTTTCGTTTCGGTCACGCACTAAAAATGGAGCAATCTTGGGGTGGCGTGCTCCTAGATGGTATAAAGCGTTTCTACATAACGAAGATCAAAGGCTTCGACCCCCTCAAGTTGTGCGTGGTCACCCTTCTCATGGAGGGGACGGCTGAGCAGGTCACTGACAGTGAAAATAAATTGAACAACATTGCCGCCCAACACGGAGGAGTGCCCGGAGGTGCAAAGAACGGCGAGATGGGATACACTTTGACTTTCGTTATCGCTTATATCAGGGTAAGTTTTTATTTGTTTGGACTATGTCGATGTAGGGTCTCCTTTATCTAAACGCGAGATCTTAGCAAGAGACTTGGCTTTGTATAAAAGGTGCTTTAACACAATAGTGATGTCACTATTTGTGTTTGCTATTGGAGTTAAAATGGTTTTCAAAAAGCAAAAATGCATTTATAAGTATCATCTAAACCACACTAACTTGAACTTCCTGATGTAGACTTAATAATTTAAATATTTTTAGAAATGTTACGGTTAAACTTACATCGTTTCGAAATATATAATCTACCAAAACAAACTAGCGAGAAACAGAGTAATGGATCTTTTTCATCATAGCCCGAGAGTCTACGACCGAAATCACATATCATCGTTTTACGACCAAACCGTATAAAATCGTTGTTTTAGATGCTTCTGAACCCAAATAGGTGAAAGAAATAAGTAGTAAAATTTTGCAGCCGTTTGTTGTATAAATGCAACAAAACGATTATTACTATAAGTGTCTTTTGAAACCTTTTTAAGAAGCGGCACTAATCTGTATTCATAAAAAGCTTGAGTATATCCTTGCAGTTCACTTCGCATTTGCCATTGCGTGTGCATACCAGTGATTCGTCCGTGGGTCCATGTCCTCCGGAGGCTGTTTTAGGCTTAGGCTTTTTGATCTGAACGTTCAGGTTATGGTAATAGAAAGTTTTTTGTGTCCGAATACAGCCTTGGAAAACAGTTTTATATCGGGAAATTGTATAAAGCGTTCGCATCTTACATAATATGATTAAAGAATTAAAAAGTCGACATCTGTCAGGCATTTCTATTGGCACGTGCGAACTAACATATCACACAGTGGCCGGTGCCGCACCGCAGACATTGTGTCCACGGCCCTACTATAATCCTAGGGTACTTATCCTCTCCCCTTCACATACACGCGGGCGAAGCTTTGGCTGGAAAATTTTAAGAATATTTATATATTTACTCTGATGTCAACTCAGGACCTGGCGCTAGATTACGGAGTGGTGGCGGAGTCGTTTGAAACGTCCGTGTCGTGGGAGCGCGCGCTATCGCTGTGTCGCCGCACCAAGCAAACCGTGCGCGAGCAGTGTGCGTCTCGCCACATCACGCACTACCTCATCTCCTGCCGCCTCACGCAGACGTGAGTACACACACACGCATGCACTACCTCATCTCCTGCCGCCTCACGCAGACGTGAGTACACACACACGCATGCACTACCTCATCTCCTGCCGCCTCACGCAGACGTGAGTACACACACACGCACGCACTACCTCATCTCCTGCCGCCTCACGCAGACGTGAGTACACACACACGCATGCACTACCTCATCTCCTGCCGCCTCACGCAGACGTGAGTACACACACACGCATGCACTACCTCATCTCCTACCGCCTCACGCAGACGTGAGTACACACACACGCATGCACTACCTCATCTCCTGCCGCCTCACGCAGACGTGAGTACACACACACGCATGCACTACCTCATCTCCTGCCGCCTCACGCAGACGTGAGTACACACACACGCATGCACTACCTCATCTCCTGCCGCCTCACGCAGACGTGAGTACACACACACGCATGCACTACCTCATCTCCTGCCGCCTCACGCAGACGTGAGTACACACACACGCATGCACTACCTCATCTCCTACCGCCTCACGCAGACGTGAGTACACACACACGCATGCACTACCTCATCTCCTGCCGCCTCACGCAGACGTGAGTACACACACACGCATGCACTACCTCATCTCCTACCGCCTCACGCAGACGTGAGTACACACACACGCATGCACTACCTCATCTCCTGCCGCCTCACGCAGACGTGAGTACACACACACGCATGCACTACCTCATCTCCTGCCGCCTCACGCAGACGTGAGTACACACACACGCATGCACTACCACATCTCCTGCCGCCTCACGCACACATTAGGTCATAAGGCGACGGAGACCACTTTAATCAATCTAGAATAAATTGAACCAATAAATTAGCAATACCCAATATGGGTATGTCGTAACTATTTCCATCATAAATTTGAATACGTGGTATAACGTTTCAGCTACGACGCGGGCTGCTGCATATACTTCTACTTCGGGTTCAGAACCATCGGCTTCGACGACCCCGTGCACGTGTACGAGCAGATAGAGCAGGCGGCGCGGGAGGAGATCATCGCGTCGGGGGGTAAGTCAAAATCAACACAAAGCAACTTACCTCTTCGGTAATAAATATCTCCGACTTAAGAAGCACCGGCTAACAATCTCAAATAGCTAGGTATAACAATGATCATATATTATTGTAAATAATGTACAATAAATATTCTTACTAATTTTATAAACCCGAAAGTTTGTTGGCCTTGTACGTCTTAGTTAATCAACCGATCATCAATTTTGCATATACGTCTTCCGGGGTACAAAAAAGGATAAATTTCTTCTAATGGATCATACTTGTAACAAAATACTTGGAATTTTCTGACACCATCTCCCGGTCTAAATCAGTCCCATGCAATTTCAATAAAATATATTTTAATAATAATGTTTAAAACGCAACGTTATTTCCAGGTTCGATATCCCACCACCACGGCGTCGGTAAGCTGAGGAAGAAATGGTACACGGACACGGTGAGCGAGCCCGGCAGGCGACTGCTGTTAGCCGCCAAGGGTGCCCTGGACCCCGATAATATCTTCGCTTTAGGGAACTTGGCCTTCGACCAATACAGTGCAGAGGTTAAGAGTAAATTGTGAATAAGGTGAACTTGTGGACTGCGACAGGATTGTAAACATGCACCGACACAACTTTGAATCCTTGATACGATTCATGTATTCCAGATTTTGCCTGAGAACAACTAATTAGTTCGAATTTCATTAAAGAAGACAACGAATAAATGAGTACAATAATAATAATAATAGATTATATAAATTTATACAATACCATACCGCAGACTCTAGGCTAGAAATTAAACCTTATTAGAATTAAGTAAGGTTCAATTTACTACAATTCCTTTAGAATATGAGATCCCTAAACGTTACTATTTCTTCAGTTGGTTGGGCTTAGGTTTTATATATGTATAAATATAACCAATTTACGTAATATTTAGTTTAGAATAGGTGCGGCTTAAATGTCTTATGTTTTGTGATTACGGAAAGTATTTGTGTGAACTTTTTTATAAAAGTAAATGATTTCATGTTAAGTATGGTGCTGGCTGACTGTTAACCACGGTCTTGTATACAGGTCTATCAACGGAGCCCAATTTCAGTGGTGAGAAATTGGTGCGATTGTGTTACAACTTTTATTTCGCAACAACGGCCGCTGTACGTCGTTGCTATCGCACGTGGTTGATTGACACGCGGCGTATATTTTTCTCTCCCAAGTATTGTGTTATTTAATCATTGCTATATCGTTTTCGGATTTGTTGTTATTTTTGTGTACGTATATTTGTTACGTATTGTTATTTAACTGTATTTGAAAAAGTGTTTCAGATAATTATTACGCGAATTGTCATGCCTCTGGCGGCCGTAAATTGAACTGAACAGCATCATAATCCCCCCACTACTGTTGTTGATAGACCTGTCTATACGACCGTGCTGTTAACTAAAATTAAAAAAACAACATTTAAAAAATAAAATCACTTTCAAAAATATACATTCCACTGCTACGTAGAATATAATATTCTACGACAAATAAGTATACTAGGGAATCACAAAACTTTTAATAATAAAGTGATATTAGAGTTATATATACTGTTAAATTAATCGTAGACAGAGATAGCGTTACAAAGGAAACGCGAGGGAAGACACTGTCAAATTGTCAACTCAGTTTCAAGTTAATGTTTTGATAATTTTGGGGTCCGATCTCAAATTGTAAATTGCTCGCAATGTTCGCAAACCTTACCATTTCAAGATATGATGTAATGTAAGTTGTAAATATTAATATTAGAATGCTGTCCTTATTAAATTTAATATAATAGGAATCTGGAGCTACACAGACGAAAGACTGAAATTTCTGAAAAAAGAAATCCCGATTTCGAGCATTTGATTGTAATATATTTTGAAAACATTTATAAAATATAAATATAATCATAGCATTTTACTGTATATCCATATGTCATATCCATAATTCAATTTGTTCTGCAATAAATTATAATAATTAAAACACCCGATGGAAAGAAATTGTACAATTTACATTATTTATTTGTATTTGGAACATAGCTAGGCCTTGTTGTCCCAGGTCCTGCAGACCTCTAAATCCAGCTCTGTTTATACCTTATTCAAATTTATTCCAAATTAAAGATCATGCAGTCGTTACTAATTGATTATTATTAAGAAATAATGTAATAAAATTATAATTACATATGTAGAACCTTTTCATGTATGGAAAACATACAGTATAATAATAAATATTAGTAACCTAACTTTTTTTTAACGTATACGACAAAAAAAGACAATTTTTTAGATTGTTTTCCATACGCGCGATAAATTACATTCTTCTCAATAAAATGTATCTGTCGCCATTTTTAAGTATTAAAATGGCGCGCTATCTCTGTCGCCTGTGAAATGTTTAGCTTGGTTTAGTGTGAGTGTATGAGTGTGTCAATAAGTAGTTAGCTTAATATCATGTACATATATGTTTTGTCCAATATCTGTAAACAAGGCCAGACAAAGTTTAAAAGCCTAAATTATTCAACCCGGCAATATAGATTCACTTAATTTCACTTCTTTATCTGACCTCTTACACTGTTGTTGCACCTTCGACCCCACTCCGAAAAAATTAATATATATTATATATGAATAATTTCTTAAAAAACAGACATCACTTTTGTGTATCGTGCATGTGAACTAGTATGCTTATTGTTATACCTTCGAAAGCCTAAATAGTATTGGAAATATTGGCAATTTACTGGTGACGTTTTGTATAATACAATTTTTATTCTTTTTTAATTATATATAATAAATATACATACCAGAGGCAAAATGTATTACAATATCAAATGACAATGTTTTTCATTTTTGTACTGTGTAATTATTGTTTATTTATTGATTGATGGATTACGATTCCGTTGAGTTCTTTTTCTTTTATTTAATTGTAGTCTCACTTTCAGATGTCAGTAACATATAACTATGCCTATTTTTATTTATTATAAAGATATTAATTTAGAATTTGATCATAAATTGTTTAGAAAAGTATAAATGGTTTGATTTATAAGAAAAATAAATAAATTCCTCTCAAACATGCAAATGCTATTTTATTTGTAAGGCGTAAATTTACCTTTTTTATTATTATGAATTAATAAAAAAAAAATCATGTCGTTTGAATTAATAACAGAAAGAAAAAAATTACATACTTTTTGTATATTTACTCACCTGTTCGGACCGATAGAAAGAGGTTTTATTGTTATAAGCATAGTCGTAAGCTTATTATCTGTCCAGAATAAATATGACTATTATTATTATATATTAATAATAATTAAAAAATATAATCAGAAATGAATATATCATTTACGAATACATTTTTGTACTTCTACGAATCTTTGTCTTTATTATAACATTTTTTTTGCAATTATTTAGTCTGCTTGATCACATAATTTTAGTTATATTATTCCTTTTTGGTTGCTTTTGATTTCCGGTTATTGAATAAAATTAGAATTTATTCATCACAGGACTTAATATGTATAACTAGTTTCAGTATGGTTTTAGTTTTGATTGTTTTCCTTAAGGCTTAACCCGATTTACATATTAATATGGCTTTTCCCGCTTCAGTTCTTATTAGTTCTTCCTTGTAAATTTAAGTAAATAAACTTGGCAGTTATTAATAATTTTGTTCATTATTGGCGAAACTGGATTTTATATTGGCGGGTAGTTAAGAAAATTATTAATCACGTTTCGAGTAAAAGAGTTTTTTAAGGATTTGGATCGTAGTTTGCCGTCCTCCAACTTTCAAGATGATTGATCTCTTCATGCCTTTTCGCTCTTTTCTAAAATTTGAAAATATTTGTACGGATAATAATATTTTTCGAATGCATTACAAGTTGACGGTAATAGTACTGCTGGTGTTCACGTTACTAGTTACTTCGAAGCAATTTTTCGGTGAACCTATTCACTGCATGGGTGACGGCAACAAAGACCTTGATAAAGACGCTATCAATAGCTACTGCTGGATATACGGGACGTATACTCTAAAAAGTAAACTTGTTGGTAAGTTTAAGAATCCTATTGTTGACGATGACGATGGACTGTTATCTTATTGCAGTTTATTTCATTTTTTTTTTTAATTTAAGGTGTGGAAGGAAAGCATATTGCATATTTAGGTGTCGGTCCTGCAAACATCAATGATGAGCAAATAAAACACACATATTACCAGTGGGTCTGTTTTGTATTGATAGGGCAAGCTGCCATGTTTTACACTCCACGTTATCTCTGGAAGATGTGGGAAGGCGGTAGACTGAAGGCATTAGCATCTGATTTAGGTTTGTTTAAAAGAAAAAATATTTTTATTTTCTATTTCAGTACATTTAACGTCTTCATATTAAAAAGTATATAGTAAATGTGTTTAAAACTCTTAAGTTTCATACTTCAACTAAAAGTTATTTAAAGTTTAAACATAATCTTTGTAAAATTACAGCTAGTCCAATGGTTACAAAAGACTGGACAGAGTATAGACGTGGAGAACTTATTGCATATCTAAGTTACACCAATTTATACACACATAACATGTATGCTTTACGTTATGCGTTCTGTGAGATACTGAATCTTGTCAATGTGGTAAGTCATCATTTTACAAAAAAATACAAAATGAATTAGTATAACATGTTTTTGGAAACTTTCATTTATAAGAGGTTGCTTTATGTAATAATTTTTATTAATCCTCTTAATATGACCAATAAAAAGGAGTGTTAAATTTAATAGGTTGGCCAAATATTTCTGCTGGATTTGTTCTTGGGAGGAGCATTTAGAAACTATGGTGCAGCAGTTGCAGCATTCACACACATTCCTAAAGTCCCGTCAAATTTTATGGACTTCTCCTCTGTTAACCCTATGGATCAATATTTCCCAAAGCTTACAAAATGCTGGTTCAGAAATTATGGACCGTCAGGGTCATTGCAACTGAAAGATAGGCTTTGTGTGTTACCATTGAACATTGTAAATGAGAAAATTTTTGTTATTCTATGGTTCTGGCTCCTCTTCCTCACATTATTATCTGCGGCTGCAGTGTTATTTCGAATTTTGGTTTTTACGCTACCTGCACTTCGTACTTCTATGATCATGGGCCAACTCAGATATGTAAAAAGGAGTGTTGTAGCAAAAATTGTAAAAAACTTTGGATTTGGTGATTGGTTTATTCTGTACTTGCTGGGCAAGAATATGAATCCTATAATATATAAAGACTTAATTTTAGAACTCTCTAAGGAAGTAGGAAACAAACCTGTTACAGTCTAATAAGTTTTTTTTTCCAAAATTAAATTTTTGCAAGTTATAATTAAAATATCAAAGATATGATTAAAGAAATATTTTGTAAGCATTTATTTTCAAATTTAATTTGTCTTTGTTTAATCTTTAATATTATAAATTTTCTACTTAAGTAGATAATTATTTACCAGACTAAGAGTTATTAATAGTAATTGGCTTTAGTTATATATTTGATTAATTTAAGATTAAGCTACAAGTCATTTTAAGTTCATTTTTCTAAAAATAAAGAATTATAATGTTTCTGACTCTTTTATTGTGTACTGTGTTAAAATTAAAGTTATTCTACAAAATATGTGTCATAATTACACTGACAATAGAAGGAAAATACAAAATCAATCTCACTTATAACTGACACTAGTGTCCAAACACTTGATTTGTTTAAATCCTTAGACACAAAACACATGTTTCAGTTGTCCTCACAATCAATTTAAAATAGTTTGTTTTCGTCATGTAGGTGTTTGAACAATGAATTTTTATTACAAAATTTTGCTCACTATCCTGAACAACCCCTGCAACCACAATGTACACATTCAACTATTCTACCCTCCTCCAACTTGCTTTTAGGGACTCTGCATATACAGTTTGTTGCAAAATTTGTATCTCTCGTCTGAATACACCTTAGACAACACAAGTTTTCATAACCAGTCTTTTTCCACTTAGCGATGAGGTTTGCATCAGCTATTTTCTCATTCAGGCAGTATTGATATAATTCTCTACTAATAGCTTTTCTTCTATAAAATAAGTCATAAATGTAGCGAGATTTCTGATGATGTATTTTGAATATAGGCCATAGAGACTCCTGTTTTCTTTTTCCCTCGTGCGGCTCTGTTTCAGCTGGAAGTAAACAATTTTAATATTTACAATACATTCATCACACCAAGTTTGTATAAAACGAATACCATGTCAATTGGGGGATAGGATTTTGTTTTTTTTTTTAACTGTGTAATCTAGCTCTTTGCTGTTATCACATCTGATGGAAAGTGATGATACAGCCTAAGATGGAGCGCGCTTGCCTAGAAGGTGCCTATTCACTCTAGACTTGAAGGTACCCATATTGTAGGTGGTGGGGAATACGGAGGTTGGAAGGGTATTCCAGATCTTTGCGGTGCGTATCAGAAACGAGGAAGAAAATAGTTTCGTTTGTGTGTTTTAAGTATGTCAACTACAAACGGGTGCAGATCTTTTCGATGCCTCGAAGTTCTGTGGTAAAAAGGTGAAGGGGAAACCCAATTAAACAGTTCCTGAGCACACTCTCTGAAATATATCCTGTAGAATACTGAAAGCCAGGCAACCTTACGATGGTGTTCCAAGTTCTGGAGTTTTTTATTGGCTAGTGTCTGGTTGCCAATGAGCCTTCTAGCACGACGATCCACTGAATCCAAAGCATCAAGCTGATACTTAGCAGAGCCGTCCCATTAATGGCTGCAGTACTCCATGCACGATCTAACTTGGGCTTGATATAAGGTTAGAAGCTGTTCCGGTGTGAAGTACTGTTTGACCTTATTGAGGATGTCAAGTTTTTTGCTAGCAGTTTTAGCTTTGGATTCAATGCATTGCCCAAAGTTGAGTTTGGATGTTAAAGTAATGCCTAGAAGCTCAATATTGTCAGTGATGGGTACAGGTACACGCCGGAAAGTCGGAGTCAGGGGGAATGGACTCCTCTTGGCGGTGAAAAAACACGCTTGAGTCTTGGTAGGATTAAATTTGACTTGGTTATCGTCACCCCAATCCGATACCAATTCCAATGTCAAATTAATGCGTTCTACCAAGGCTTCCCTGTGCTCAAGTATAGTAGTTCACCGTACTTGTCCATAAACTAATCAAATCAATTAAAAATATATTAAAACAAATCTTGAAAATTTCCATTACTATTTTATACTATTTATATTAATATACAATTGTATTATTAGTATTTCTATGCACTGAAAGATGAGAAGAACATTAATAATTCTTAAAGCTCATCAGAAAAAAGTTATAGGTTAAAATACCTTCACGCATTTTTTGCTCTAATTCTTCAAGTGTTGGTTCAATCAGTTCCCAGCCATCGGGCGGCGGTTTTCGGCTTCGACGTACTTTAGGCATCACTTCAGATTATATTCACTGTAAAGTAAAAGCACAACAAAATGAATATTTAGCATTTGTAACGTAATGCTAACATAAACAATACATACCTCAAATTAAAGTAGACAAAAGTGTATACAAGTTTTTTTATGTTTCTATAATAACAATATTTGATATGATATTATATTATTCGAAGTTTAGAACAAGCCAAAATCCAAACAACTTTTCGAGTTTAGGTTTAGCTATAACGCAAACTTGCAAAGTGACACCAACAAAACAAGAATTGCAAACTGGTGACAGCTCAAAAGATAACAGATTAAAAATAAATATTATATATAGTGGCATTCCATATAATGTTTGTGTGTATAAATTTAAACCTTCAAATAATATGGTGTGTAATATGATGTTTTAAAAAACTTTTATTATATTATTTTATTCTTCCAGATGTCTCATCAATATCGTTCTACAATAAAGATTTTTATAAAGTGCGTAGATAATATAGGGTTTTCCAATAGGGGCGCTTGAACTTTGACAGCTGATTACAGTGTCGAGCAGCACGTGCAAATCATAAAATTGTTTTATGAAAATGGGTCTTCAGTTCGAGCAACGTTCCGCGCACTTCGCCCGTTTTACGGTCGCGATGATCGTCCTGCCGAGTCGACTATCCATCGATTGGTGGACAAATTCGAGTCAACCGGGTCAGTTAACAATCAGCCGGTTCCCGTGCGTCAACGTAACGCGAGATCTGCCGAGAATATCGCCGCTGTGCGCGACAGTGTCCTCGAAAACCCGCGGCAGTCAATTCCGCGTCGCGCACAGGAACTCGGCCTTTCGCAGACGACAACTTGGCGAATTTTGCGTTGTGACTTGAGCCTGCACCCGTACAAGATCCAGCTGACCCAAGAGCTCAAGGTTAATGACCATAGACAGCGCCGTGTGTTCGCTGACTGGGCATTAGAGCAGTTGGAAGTTGACGCCGATTTTGGCAAAAAAATCATCTTCAGCGACGAGGCACGTTTTTGGATGAATGGCTATGTCAACAAGCAAAATTGCCGTATTTGGGACGAGACCAATCCACACGAGGTTCACCAAGTGGCAATGCACCCGCAGAAAGTGACTGTTTGGTGCGGATTTTGGGCCGGAGGCGTGATTGGTCCGTATTTTTTCGAAAACGATAATGGTGTGGCCGTCACCGTCAATGGTGAGCGATACCGGTCGATGATAACCAACTTCTTTTGGCCTGAAATCGAGAATATGGATCTGGACAACAATGTGGTTTCAACAGGACGGCGCTACGTGCCACACAGCACACGCTACGATGGAAGTTCTGCACGATCAAGCGCCCTTAATGGAAAACCCTATATAAACCTAAATATTTTTTTATTAATATTTTATTTTTATCTAAAGTAGTAATTAAAGTATATTTAACTTTAAATAAGAAAATATCTCTTAATTAAATAAGAGCCAGGATTTTGTCATTGCCTGAATAAAAATCTTTCAATATAACTTATTTTCATATTTTTTTTCCTTTTAAGTGTGCAATAAAGTTATTTAATACTATTATTACAACTAACTTTGAGAAAATTGTCGATCCCAGTATCTTTCGAACTCTGCCAAAACCTCAATCAAGCAGTTTCTCAATTCTTCAGTAAATATTGTATGTACGTAATATGCATATTTTATATATTGTTATTAAGTTGCTAGCAGGACATAACGGGCGAGTGCATTATATATCAATCAATCAATCAATCAACAGCCAATCGTAGTCCACTGCTGAACATAGGCCTCTCCCAAGGTGCGCCAAAGCTCCCGGTGCTCTGCCTTCCGCATCCAGTCGGTACCCGCCACCTTCTTAAAGTCATCGGTCCACCTGGCTGGAGGGCGCCCTACGCTGCGTTTGCCGATCCGCGGTCTCCACTCTAGGACTCGTCTGCTCCAACGGCCATCGGTCCTACGACACACGTGACCAGCCCACTGCCACTTCAGCCTGCTAATTTTGCCAGCTATGTCGGTGACTCCGGTTCTTTTCCGGATAATCTCATTTCTGATCTTATCCTTCAAAAATACTCCGAGCATATTATATATATATATCCATTGCATATTATATATATATATATATATATATATATATATATATATATATATATATATATATATCCGAGAATTTGTGGACTAGTCCCGCAGTTAGTGTCCACGTTTCGGCACCGTATGTCATGGCAGGTAAGACGCATTGGTTGAAGACTTTCGTCTTCAACATCAAACATTGCGGTATAGATGACGTGAGGACTTGACGAAGTTTGCCAAATGCTGCTCATCCTAAGCGAATTCTTCGATCGGCTTCCTTCCCGAAGTTGTTCCTACGGACTTGTATAACCTGTCCTAGGTAGGTATATTCACTAACAACTTCGAGAGGTTTCCCTTCGACGTATATCGGTCCCGGCACGACATGCTTATTGAACATGACCTTGGTCTTGTCCAAGTTCATACCGAGACCGACACGCCGGGAAGAATCGCTTAGGCTACGCAGCATTTCAGTGAGTTGTTCCAGCGACTCTGCTATGATGACAATATCGTCGGCAAATCGAAGGTGTGAGATGTACTCGCCGTTTACATTGACTTTTTACTCTTTTCTTTGTCGCACCTCCAAAACATGGAATTCTTTACCAGCACACGTGTTCCCCTCCTCTTATGACCTGGGTTCCTTCAAACGAGGCGTGAAGAGGCATCTTGCGGGCCGGCAAGGCGGGGGCGGCTAGAGCAAGTCATTCGTCCTGACTGCACTAGCCGTCGTTGCGTTTGGACTCTACTACCACTTACCATCAGGTGGAGTAGTAATTTGCTCTCACTGGTGATATAAAAAAAAAAAAAAGTCTCCATATCCAGTCCAATCCAGCGTCTTGAAAACGTCTTCCAAGTACCACCTCACTCCCGCTCCACGTTTCCGGGGTCTTGCCATGTTGGATGACGGAATTAAAGAGGCTTACTAACTCTTTCAGGACCGGAGTCCCGCCTGCCTTAAGCAGCTCTGTTGTGATTCCGTCATCTCCCGGAGCTTTATTGTTTTTAAGCTGTTCTAGAGCCGCCCTAATCTCGCCTTGGTCAACGACCGGGAGCTCCTCGGAGTAATGGCGCGTAAGAGGGACGCGCTGGTCATCAATACTGATTCCTACAGGTTTATCCGATCTTGACGAAAACAACTGCCCATAAAACCTCTATACTTCTCCGACGATCTTAGGCCTAGAGGTAACGATCCGACATATTCGGTTTTAAGCTTTGTCAGACCCGGCCTTCCAAACTTGCGAGCGAACATTTTCCATCCCCGATTTTGCTCAATCGCAGCCTTGATGGCACGGTTATTGGAGCATCGGAGATCGCGTCGCGTCAGCGTTCTTATTGTTCGGCTTAAGGCCTTATCTGACAAAAACGATGGTAGTTCTCGTCGTTTCCTCATGAGTTCGAGTGTCTCAGCAGAGAGTTTTGGTGCGCTGTCTCTTTTCTGTGGCGGAAAACACTTGCGGGATGTACTTTGCAGTATTTTGACCAGCGTGTCGGTTCTCTCATCGATACTGCTTACGGTTTCCAACGCGGTGAATTGATTTTGAAGCTCCAATTGGAAATTTTCTGAGTCTTGAGCAGCTTGGAGCATGCTAGGTCAGAGAGTAGGCCTCATCATTCGCGATCTTTCGGCTTTGAAGTCGATATCTAGAGTGCCTCGAACCAAGCGGTGATCACTACCGGTATTGAACCTGTTGATCACTGAGACATCTCTAAATATGTGCCTTTTATTCGAAATGATAAAGTCTATCTCGTTCCTCGTCACGTTATCGGGGCTTCGCCAGGTCCACCTCCTCTGGGGCTTCTTTTGAAAGAAAGAATTCATCAAAAAGAGTCCCTGCGCTTCGAGAAAGTTTACTAGCATTTGCCCCCCTGTGATTTCTGCAGCCCAAGCCGTAAGGTCCGACTTTCGATTCACCGCTATCTTGTACTCCCACTTTAGCATTAGCTCCCATAACAACATTATAGTGGGCCTTCGAGGTGTTGTTGAGGGCCTTTGCGATGTCCGACCTTCAGGGAATACCTGCCGGAAAGTTTAAGGACAAGGTACGCTACCCGGGTCGACACACTACTGATTTCTACAATGTTGCTAATGAGATCCTTTTTGACTAGAAAACCGACACCACCCTGGGAGAGGTTATCACCTTCGCGGAAGTAGAGTAAGTTACCGGACTCTAGAGTTATCGTGTCCTCCCCCTGTCTTTGGACTTCAGATAACCCCAGTATATGCCAGTTTATATGACTTAACTCTACTTCTAATTCGACGAGGTGATGGTCCAGCCTAATCGAGCGTCCATTGTACGTTGCCATATGTAGTCGTCTTTTATGGTAGCCTGCCATGAACCGGTGATTCTTTGCACCCCCTGCCCTGCCGATACCGCGACCGCTACCGTGGTCGGGCCTAGCGGGCTTGCCGGTAACTGGGGGCCTTTTTTTTGCGCATCTACCATATAGGAGGATTAGCCCATACTCGCCGCGCTGGGCAGGCGTGTTGGCGAGCGCAGTAGGGGGATAAGTTGTTTACGGGGGGGACGCTGCTGCCCATCCCCCCTTTTTCCCCATCCCTTAATCGCCTCTTACGGATCGCCACCCACGGGATAAGATGCAATTCTAAGCCGGCACTCCACGGCTTAGAATAGCATTATATATACATACATATATATAAATATACATACATATATATAAATATACATATATATACATTTATATAAAATTTAACATATCAATACATAGGTATATAAATAAATATATTTTTATAATTTATAAATAGTACAAAATAAGTAACAGCATATTTATAACACTACAGCTACAGTGGTCAGAGTGAAGTGTGAAGGAAGTGAGTAAGTAAGGTTAAAGCGATAGGTAATAGTTTTTAGTACGAAGTTTGAAGATGGAAATTGAAGAGGATTGACGGATATCGAATGGAAGTGCGTTCCACAGACTCACTGCCTTAGCCGCGAAGGAGTTAGCATATAATTTGGAATGGCATATGGGCACACATCTTAAAATATAAACGTTTTTCTAGAAATGTAATTGTTTTAATATTTTTTTCATTGTAGCAAGTTATAATAAAAGTTGTATGTTATGTATGGATTCTTCTGGCATAAATACTCATTTTAAATAGGTAGTTTTTTCTTGTGAGTATTTGTATCTCCACTGACGTGTTTTCCTTGTCTTTGATGTATCGTATCACAAATGTATATTAATGTTATTTTATAGTGCCGGTATGTTTATTACGAGACAGCATCACAATATACGTTTCAGTTGCGCTATTTTGTAAGAACTCACCTCTTCTCACTCACTCATTAGTCAACGGTGTCAACCGTGAAATGTTGACAACCGACTTACGGTTATATATATATACCATTGTGATTCCAAAATCTCCTTAGTAGTCACCATTTGTGCCCTCGTCACAAGAGTTCCCAAAACGTCTTCGCTGTCGGTATAAAAAAAACAAAGCTTTTTGTGTGACATTGTAACCACTTTGCAATTATTATTATACTTATACAATACAGATTGTGTAAGAATAATAATAATTGCAAATACAGGTATTTGGACTCTGGTCCAAGTGTGGATTTGAATTTCGAACCCGCGGCGAATCGGTATACGTGCTATTGAGTTTTAGGTCTATATAATAATTTAGATACATACCTATGTATGTATATTTTGAAAAATCTTTGTTACACGAAGAATTCGTACACAGTATACTATGTCTTTTAACAAACACGTTCCTGAAATCACTGTTTCTTCCCAAAATCAGATCAACTTCTATTTTCCTCCATCCTAAGTTTAAATGGCTTACTTATCACTAACTTTAAAGTTTATATCGAAACATTACTCTAGGAACAAGTTTATCTGTTACAAAGAGACACGACAGTTATATTAAAATAAACTTTTGTAATGTCTCTAATTAGAAAAAGTGTAAGTAAAAAGTTTCATTATAATGTTTCCTATTTCATTTATCGTTCTATTCGAGTATCTATGAGAACTATATGGTTTGTGATGAACGCAACATATCTTAACATTATTTGTCAATAAATCAAACATTCACCTAACAATCAAGACATTCCATAATTTTGACTCAATCGATTGGCGAATATTAAAGTATAGTTTTCAATGACGGTCATAACATTTTACCTGTGTAGTGTGTATGAATAACGGGGCTACCTACCTATACGGCATTCAACGTATATTCCACGTCCTTTTCTAGCGAACGGATATAACTGGTAGTAGAAAGAGAGAAGTATAGTAACTTCACCAGTGTTGGAATGCGGTGCGTTCGCGCAACCTCAACACAACCAGTCTTACATTCGCTCGCGACAGCGCTGTAGCCGCTACGCAGTACGCTTACAATTACGAAAATATGTGTGAAATTTGCAGTTACAACAGTGTTTGTTGATAAGTGTTGCATTGTGACCATAGTGTTCAAACTTTGTGTTATGAAGTTTAGCTGACGGAGGCTGAAGGAAGTTCGGGTTTATTTACCTGTAAGTAACTTAGCGTACGTGTCGGTGACGTTGTGCTTTTTACTCCTGGAGTCCTTGTCTTATGACTAGTTTAGGTCTACCACAAATTCTAGTTTAAACTCAATAAGGTGTATGTGGTTACGCATTTGAAACAGTTTGTTGCACCTACATAACATCTGAGTAGGTACTTTACCGCACAACTTGATTGTAAATATTGCGCGTTTTTTTTTTTAAATAGATTACTTAATTTTCCTTGCGGTCAATTTAAAAACAAAATTAGATTCGATGGGGGTACTTCTAAAAATTATATAAATCACTTAGGTCGTTAATATGAATGACACTATAATCGATAGAAACTTTAGCTGTGCTCATTGACCCACATAATATGGTATATGAATTTAATTATTGTGTACTGACTGTATTGACAAATCGAAATCAAGTTTTGTGACTGGTTCGCCGCGTAGTAATTATTATCATTCAACAAGCGCGAAACATTATGCTTAATAATAGCTTAAAAAGTTTTAATATATTCATAGCTGTCACTAAAAAATCCCATGTCTTGAATTAATTGCAATATTTATTTTTAAAGGCGAAAGACTGTCAGAGAGTATATATATATTTGAGATTTATATATATATATATATATATATATATATATCTCAAAAACAGTCCTCTCTCTTTCCTCAAGGTCTGATTAACATTTATAAATTTATTTACATAGGATACTTAACACAAATATACAGACAAAAAAACGTTTAAGTAATTATATGATATTACAAATTAAAGTCTTCATCTCAGACACATACACAACTGTCGGGACATTACTAAATAAATTTATTCACGAGAAAGACAAATATTTTGTGCAAAGACGCCAGTGATATGACTTATGACGTCGATTTAGTCGAATAACACCGTGCATCTTGAGTGTTACTGTAGCTTAAATCTAGTTATATGTAAGATGTAAAAAAATTTTCCTGTTAAACAGTTCTAAGGAAAAGTCAGCCACACAATATGTGTACAAGACTACTAGTAGCTTTCAAAGGTAAATTCAAATTCGATGCCGTAATTACAAAATCTTTTTTATCTTTCTAGTGTCAAATGAACGAGAATAATAAACCGCGGGCTGTACAATAATGGATCTTCGCGCTTTGTACTAAAGTTATATTTGCCTACTTTAATATTTAACAAAATTTAAAAAAAAAAACTATAAACTTTAATACAATAAATTGTAAAATACCAAGGTGGGGTCGATGAAATACCAGCTAGGATATATCTATACATAAATATATTTTTAACGTAATCCGTATCATACCTTAACGTTCAATTAACCTAATAAGTCACATACCTTTCTGTTAATCGGTATTTAAATGTACATATAAAAATAGCTTTTGGCATATCATTTGCCTAATATAAATCTTTAGTCGAGAATCTGTAGAAGTAATGTATTAAACTTAAAAAATACCACAGGTTGTAAATAAAAAAAATATAATACTGATGTATTATTACTCGTATGTATTATTTCGGCATTATTGATAACATTAACATTTGAAGATTAAAGAAAAAAAATATTAATGTCTTTACCTACGTCGTTCAGGAGATGATTAGTTAAGCAATACTGTGTCTTCTTCTATTGCATGTCAAATCAATGACGACAGAAAGAGATATAAGTCTCCAAAGAAACTTACTTGTATATGATGAATCATCTTCCATCGTGACCTTTCCTGACAATACAAAGGTCACGGTTGGCTATTAATGTTAACCAATGAATGAGCGTTGCATGAAATTAATGAGTTGTTGCTTTAAACAATTTTTTTATTAAAAATTGGCGATCTGATGATGACCACGAACTATTGGAAATGTAAGTAATATTAATCATCCGCGCCATCCACCTTGAGAACTATCAATTAAGATGATATGTTCCTTGTACCTATAGTTACAGTGGCTCACTCAACCTCCAAACCAGACAGTAATATGTGCTTAATACATATTTGTTTCTCAGTAGAATATTGAGTTTAATGGTACCTACCCAGACAGGATATATGGATGGATACGGATATATGGATTTTATAAATTGAACTGCCTCGCAGAATTGCCCCAACTTTATTCAATGAGGATAGTACAGCACCCTCATATTATGCACATAATAAATGCAAATCGCTTATTAGATAGATATCATATAGCCTATTCAAATGGCAAAAGTACACAAACGCCTTGGGATGCATTAAACCTTTGCCCAGCAGTGGGTTTATGGTTTGTATATTTTACCAAAAAATAAGAACTTTACAAATGATGAATTTCATTAGAACATTAGAGCAACGGCTGCGACGTGATGAATTTGGTAGAAAGTCGCGATCGGCCCGATAATGGAAAAGTGTTCTAACGGATTTCTCCTATATTTCTAACGTCGACAGAACTCCTGCACGCATTTGTTATAAATTGCTCCATGATAACACATACCTAATAATCTGATTAGAAATACCAGTTTTTTATATTAATAACAATAATTAGCTCATGTTTTAAAAGTGTTTTCAAGTTACAAATGTTAATAAATCTTGAAAAGAAATGTTAAATATGGAATTGTGGAATTTTGAATGTAATCAACATAATATCATTGAAATTAAATAAATAACAATTAGAAACAAATTATAATATCCTGGAACAATATTCACACAAGACCATCTGATCCCAAATTAAGCAGAGCTTGTTCTATGGAAACCAGACAACTGATATACTTACACATACTACTTTTCTTTTGTAAATACATAATTATATAGATAATTACACCCAGACTCTAGACAAACAGACATGTTCATACACACAAATGTCTGTCCTGGGTGGGAATCGAACCCACGACCTGCAGCGTGAAAGGCAAGTACTTTAACAACCACGACAACCGGCTCAAAGATAAATATAATTATATCAATGTATAATAATAAAGCATAACACAATTTGAGTTGTTGAAGTTTTATCGTAGCGTCCAAAACTAGCAAATAATTTTAAAATAAAATATAAGCAGTTATTGCTTTCATTCTAATGAATTTTCATAATCAACTAAAACTAATAAAATTCTTAATAAGGATCAAATCAAAATGCAATAATACATTTATATTTATTATAAGTATACCAATATTATTTAAATATTAAATATAGAAACGACAAATTTACATAAGAGGCGGCGTCATCTCTTCCAGTAATACCAACTTAAGATGTATAAATATTGTGTATTAAAATTCACAACTGCAATTTATATGGTAAAATTACGTGCTCAAAGTTTGTTCTTATTGAAACCTGTTAGTATTCAAACTATATTAACCTTGAAAGAGTAGGTATTGCATCGCTTCCATGCATTACCATAAACTAAAGACAACATGATGCACTCACCGGCCTATGTACTACCAACACTTTGCATGGCTGTATTCCGGCGGGTTACATGCCGCTAGCTATAACAGGCACACGGAACATGATCCCCTGCGTCTTAAGAAATATATATTGGATATATATATATAAGTTCCCAGTGAATGACAACACTGTCTGTCTATTTGTTACGTTTTCACGGTTATACTACTGAACGGACTTTGATGAAATTTAGTGTAATGCAATCTTAAAGCTCAAGGAACATAGTTTTGACATCTATTTGCTCCACTTTCCTAACACGCGGGCGAAAACAATGTACTTATATATGTTAGAATGTCAGTGTATTTTTCCTTCAGTCTGTCCTGCATCAAGGACAAAATCAACTTCGATTCCAACACGTTTTATTACTGTTTGCTTCCATTAATAAAAATAATTTAAAAAAAAATACAAAAAGGTCACGGCCAATCACAACTGCTTTAGTTGTAGATTGAGCGAAGTCATTACTGTTTTGCTTGCATCACCACAGATTAATAATATATAGTTCTGCAAACGTCGTGGTGCGCTAACTAATCAATGATGTCATTATTACGCTTTGTTTCAATCAAGACGTGAATCGCTTATAATGTATGCGGATTTTGTATGCATTATTGTGTAGATATACAACTCATAGTGTAGATATTCTATTAATTAATGCAAATCATTTTATACGACATGTGTATTCCACCAATCCGCATTGGAGCAGCGTGGTGGAATAAGCTCCAAAACCTTCTTCTCAAAAACTTATTAAGACGATTTTTCAATGATCATTTTAGAATTTCTAATATACTTTATATCTTAATTTGGAATCGCAAATTTATCTATATATACACACCAATGTTTAACTGTAAATGTTCTAAACAAAAAATAAACAAGTCAAGTCTAGAAGTTTATATACATAAAAATTAAAAACATATATTTATGCCAACAAATATATGTGTTGCTAGGCAATAATATTTTTTATGTACGAATACAAACGAATGCACTTTTCTTATAAAATATCTGACCTTTAAGCGTTTAATGACGGTTACTTACAATTAAATAACTCGTCATGCATGTGCAATGTACATAGCATACAACTTTAATACAGTTGCAAAATATTTTTTCACAAAACACTGTCCAAAAACTCATCACGGCACCTGCACGGCCGGCAAATTTTAACCTAATCAAGTGATCCCGTGATCACACATCACGGGATCACTTGATTAGGTTAAAAGAAAATCCAAATGTATACAATAGATTCCTACTTTCGTACACGTATTGGTCCTAATGCAGCAAACAAAAGTAGGTCTTCACACGTCGGAAGTGACCGTTATTGTGGACGTACAGCTAACATAAAAAAAAACCATTTCATTAAAAAAAACACTTAAAATATATTTTATAAATTCTCATTAAAATGTTCTGTTTAGAATTTGGAAAATCTAATCCATAAGTAACGCTTCATTATATTTTAATACATAAATGTAACTATTAGTCTGACGGTACTCTTGATTATATTCGTTGCATTTTCCGATTGGTAGTCAGCCAGCAGACACTTTCTTGTACGAGTAACTTGAATACTAATGCATTACCGCTGTTCCTAAATTGTAACCTAGACCCAGGAACCGCAAGATTTCCTTTGCATTCTTGCATGTAATTGACAGACTTACATGACACCGTGACTTTTTTATGCATTTATTGCAATTATATAATCAACTTCAATTCCTACTCAATATATTCAAAATTCAAAAATCTTATTCAATGTGGAAGTGTTACACTTGCTTATTGATTGTCATAAATCTACCACAACATAATAACTTTTCTAAACCCTCAAAAACATATTTTTCGTCTTTGCCCTAAAATGAGTAATAACTTTCTTGTCATAATTGTGGTTTGAAAATATTCTTCACCTTAACACTTAAATATATGCACAGTCCAAAAAACTGCATAGACACTTCAATAGGCAGTTGCATTTCTTGCGGCGCGGCGGCGCGTCGTGAGCATTCTACGTACACTGACTTCTGTTTGTTAAGATTATTATGAAGGCTGCTCAAAATTCTACTATTGGACACAATTAATAACAGTCTTTTCAGCTAATTTTTAGCTTTTCGATTACATGTATGTGGTGACCTGGCCGGCTCAACCTCCTAGCTATGTATTGTTTGTATCATAAAGTATGTTTGAACTGAATCATTTAATTATATTCTGTAAAAAAATTGGTTATTTATACTATATCGCGTTTTATCGTATGTCAACTTGTGACCTGAGTTAAAAAGGTCGTCCAGTAATATTTTTTTTCCTCATAAAACTGCATGCGTTTGGAGATGTAAAAACTCGTATTAAATGACGATATTAATTTTTAAGGCTTGTGAATTACAACCTTACAAGCAATGAAATTTGGGACAATGAACAGCTTTTCCCTTTAACATGTGAGCCGCACCTATAATCGTCACATACAGACGAAATGTCAAACGAAAGCCGGCTTTCTCGTGCCATTGAGACGGCCCAGATGCGCCGACTCTGGGCGTGGGCTACATTGTAATGACTGTGATGGTAGACCGTATATGTGACACATAAAGATGAGTTATTTCACATTTCATTATAGATAATTCAACTATTTCATTTTAATATTGATACTTTAGTTAATGACTAAAGTAGATCGCTAATAAAATTCACCATAAGAAAATTCAAATCACTTGAAATTACGCAAATTATTTATAAGTAGATTATATTAATCCAATATGTTTTTTTCTTAAATTTATACTGATATTTACTTTCTTCTCGGTCGTATACTTCATTGCTGAAGGTCGTGTCCACTCTGTTCCAGGGTTTGGGTACTGATATTTACTGATATTTACTACGGAAAGGAAAAAGACAAGACAGACATCTGATATGTCTAAAAACAACTCCAAATTAATTTGTGCGGAGCAACTTTAAAAATGTAGGTATTTATTATAAGATTCGGCGTGAATCTGTCCAGTTGAACTCTTACGATTAGTTTAAAATTCACTCTTGTGATTGGTACGCTAAAATAATTATTATATTAGTTTGATCTCGTGAACTGTTTTGCATAGTCCATGATTATTTAAAAGTTTTTTTTATAATAAATTAAGTATATTCGTTATATACTTAATTTATTATTAAAAAAAAACGTTTATTTATTTCAAAACAATTGTATATAATGGGGCGAATAGTAATGTAGCAGTCGGTGTGAGTTTGGTTACAAAAGTAAAGGCCGAATACACCTAATATATCGAATAGTACTTCGTAGACGAGTAGGTGCAGCTCGAATGCTTATTACTTTGTATTGCTTACTGACATCAATTGACGTTTTAATGGATTAAATATACGGCTTTGAGAACTCCTCATTCACACGTCACGGTAAGGTGACCACTGGGCAGGCAGCGGTACGAAACAGGTGACCGCAAGATCGGTCAAGGTGGTCAGACTGCTTTCGTAATCTCTTTTACATACATTCGTATCTGTGACTTGAGATTCTTGGCAATAAAATTATTAGAAATGCATCGTAAGTAGGTGATTAGCACAGGCGTAATGTTATATCACAAGATCTTCGAAGTATGTATTGCAATTTAGGAAATATTTATGACTGTTTATTTTTATATCTTGAATTTAAATAGACTTCATTATAAAACAAATAAATATTTTTACATATAAATATATATGCACATTATATTACAACTAATATGTTTGCTATTAATATGCAACATACAACAAGATCTATTTTGGGTATCAAGCAGTAATTTTTTTTTTACTAATAACAATGTTTTGCGTTGCGTGTGAAGTTATTGAGCCAATGTAATTCGAACACAAATTGAAAAACAATTTATTGGCTAGATATATTAAACGGCATGAAACGCGCTTTTTCCTCTTTTATATAGTAACCTACTTTATCTATTGGAGTAAAAATATTGATGAATATGCCCAAATATTATCTTTCCAAAATAATATAACTACATACATAATTCCACAATGCGGATTGGTGGATTACATATGTAACAGATTTTTATCCAACGCATGCAGGTTTACTCACGATACTTTCCTTCACTGCTGAACACGGAGTGAATTATAAACACAATTCACATTCATCCACATAAGATGTAAGGAGGTATATGAGATTTGCTTAAATACATAAATGTCTCTTAACTTCAGGCGGTCTTTTATTTTATGTTATATATATTATCTCTTACAACCTTTAACCTCAAAATATAAAATTTTAACTTATAATTTCATAAAACTCACAGTGATAAAAGTATCACTTGCAAGTGGACCAAGGCCCACTTTCGAGAATAAAGGGCTTATATTTTCGAATTGAAATTACTGTTTAAAGAAAAATGACAAACTTGACATAAAACAGGTTTCATTTCGAGTTACACGCTTAAGGGTAATTTAATAAATATTATATTAAACCAGTACTATAATTTTAATAAAGCTATATAAAATCGACATGATTTCATCTTTAATAATAGCATCATAAAAACGTATAAAAATATTTAATCTGTGTTGTTAATAAACGCTAAATGTATCGATGAAACTTAATAGATTAATTATTATAATTGGCTAAGAATAAGTTGAGATCGCGTTTTATTGTATTTGTATTTATTTCGGTTATTTTTCTTAGTGAAGTGTACTGTTAAGTGATACACATAATATTTGTATAATATATAAAACCGACTAATCCATTTCTTATAATCGACGTATTGAATTTCTTCGTCAAATTCATAATAAAAAAATGAAATAAAAACTTAAAATATATTTCACTTATCAGTACACATTTTTTTAAAATATTAATAAAACATTTGTAGCAAATTAAACACAGTATGAGTATCCGGAAAATCTAAAAGAAAGTGTTATTGGAGTGACATGCGTTTGTGCTTCATAGAGTCGATGTAGAGCAACACTTTAAGCTGAAGTTACACGAATACTGTTGTTATAGCTCGAATATATGGTATATTCGACTACAATGTGTTTGTAACCGAATTTTCAATCTACATTTGTTACTGGCATTACTTTCAATTGTAAAGTTCTTGTGAGAGCCTATTATTATTGTAGTGTATATTTTGATTTAATGAGCTTAGTACCTATATTTTGAAAGGAAAATATTTCGTTACATATACTAAATAAAATCACTTGTTTCTAAATTAATTATTTTAACTTAATTTGGTACCAAAGTAGAGACGCAGCAAGTAGCTTGCCACCTTATTAAGACAAAATTAATTTTATAAACATACTCGTATATGTCGCACGCTTATTATAAAAGCCAAGATATTGTAATCTTCAATCAACAGAATTTAACGCAATATCAGAAAACAATTTAAATTAAATTTGAATGTTATGGTCAGTCAATCGCGTTTCATGTATTTATACTCAGTGGTAGGGCTTTGTACAAGCTCGTTTGGGTAGGTACCACTCGATCATCAGATATTCTAGCACAAAACAGCATTACTTGGTATTGTTTTGTTCCGGTTTCAAGGATGAGTGCGCCAGGGTAATTACAAGCACAAGGGACATAACATCTTAGTTCCCAAGATTGGTGGCGCATCGGCGATGTTTTTTTTTAAAGAAATACACAATGCTATGGGCGTTGGTCCATATGGTCGTCCGCCTACCTAATCTATAAAAAAAATTTAAACGAGTAACTAAATTTATAATTATTTAAAAATAGTATTCATAATAGTAAATAATTTCAAGATACCCTCCCTGGTATAGTATATATGCAGGGGCACATATAGTATTATAAAAATGTTGTTTTAAGCGAAAAAGTCCATCATCTGTTCTAGGTCTTATATCAGTTCAGAAGATCGCGTGCCGAGAGTTCCTATCAATAATATTTGCGCGTGCGCAGCTCTCGAGCTCTTGATTGTATCGCGCACGCATCCTATCAAACAGAAATTTAGTGTACAAGTAATATGAAATTTTAATATTTAGGCTGCTTAAATATCTTTATATTGACTGTAATTTACCATAAATTTGTTGAAGATTATGAATTTGTTAAAAAAAAAATGCAGTTGATAAGAAAATTTTAATATTTCTAAGAAAGTGATACGGACGCAAGCGTTTACTGATTGCTATTTTCAAGTGTAATTCTTTCTCTTTATGTATGTATGTTACAGCAAAAGTAAATCTTTAAAACCTTTAAACATTTAATCCGTTTTTAAGTCTAAAGGGAATTGCTTTACAATCGGTACTAAAACATTTTAAAGAAACATAACATTTAAAAGTTAAACATTAAAACAAGCATATTTCTGGTTTTGTATAATTAAGTATGTCAACTAATTCCTCATTAAAAGTAAACCGCTTAAGATTGTAGGTATTATATAACGGTAATGTGGTATCTTCATAGTTTTGTAACTCAACAACATATTTTACTAGGTAGGGCTTTGTTCGAGCCCGTTTGGGCAGGTACCACCCACTCATTACATAAAATATTATATTCTACCGCTAAACAGCAATATTTAGTATTGCTTTGTTCCGGTTTAAAAGTGTATCTACAGGCACAAGGAACATAATATCTTAGTTCCCAAGGTTGGTGGCGCATTGGCGAATTTTCACTGCCCCGGTAATGGCAGCACAAAAGTACCAAGGACTCCTCTCCACTTAAGAAGGTTCGAAACACTCCACCGCGCAGTTTCAATGCAGCTTTGTGTATACATGTGGCAAAATTTCATAAGACACATGCAAAGTTACCGCACGATATTCATTTGAACCCGCAATCTTCGATAAAGTCTCACGTGTCAGAGCCGGTGTAATTGTAATTGTAGGCGCAACAGTTATAGCTTTCATTAAATTGTATTTTCTAACATTTAAGAGGTTCCTTAACGACCGTTTCAATTGCATAACCCGATAACAATGTTCACACACCATACTTTTACTGAATGTCAGTACGTAATGAAGTCGTTATAATATAATAGAAATACTGTTACGCAGTAACGAACTGCTAGAAAGTGCGAGAATATTTGCTATTTTCTAATTTAAATGAAGTTTGTTCTGAGCCACTACAATAACTAATAATAACGAAATGTTCATTACAAAGTTTTATATCGCAAAACGTAAAACAAACAGTCAGTAGATCATTTTTCTTGATGAAAAGATGCCAATTAATATTATAATTTGTCATCCTTTCCTCTCTTGGTGTGCTTCTCCAGGTCGTCAGCTTTACGAACTCGTCTCTGCCCTGTCGCCGTATGGAATAGTACTTCTGCAGACGCGATCATATTTTAATTAGTATTGCATTCATCTATCAATATTGTCCAGAATTTCAGCACCCCACCTGTAAATTAAGATACCAGCAAAAGTATTCCATGCATGTTTTTCATGCAGTGCTACCTATAATAATATAAAATTTCGTTAAGGACAAAGAAGCTCAGGATCTTTTTGCGTTAAACGACCCACGGGCCTTATCAGTGACATTACCGCGACTACATAATTATAAAAAAAAATTGCAGCGTCCATAGATAAATAATTATGATATAAACGGCCGAGCAACATTTTGTTCAAATAAATGATATTTCTAAAAATTATGCGGTAACTAATTACATAATATGAAGAACAGTTTTTTATATCGCATTAATTTTTACAACGAAACTTGGTATGTAACATAATATTGTTATCTAACAGTGCGCTTACGATAGCCGCATCAATTACGTCGTACCTTCTTATTATTAGAGCATAGGACTTATTATAATATTTATTTTAGTTTTAAATAGTAAGGAACTGGCACATGAAGATATGTAGTCACCGCCCATACATCACCAATGCGAAAATGATTTTCTGTCCCTCGTCCTGTTCACACTGGCTCACTCAAACCGAAATACAACAATACTAAGTCTTGCCGTTTGGCGGTAGAATATTTGATAAGTACTACTTCTACCTAGGTACTACCAGGCGGGCAAAATATTATTTATTCAAGTAGGTTGTTGTTGGTTTGTAAATGAGTAATTGAATTCTGTCGAATTACTATACTTACGCTATACGTTTCATAGATAATTATGTTAAAATACAAGTTATACTTTGTTGTACATTAACAAGCAGACAAACGTACGTACTTTGCTAAGGTAGGTCGTTATTTGTTGTGACACGAGAGCTGTGTGATGGAGGGCGCGGCGGACAACTTTCTTTCGCCTCGGCCGCACTCGGCTGATATGTCGGCAGCTTGTTCGCGGAACACTTAGAAATTATACCTCGTTATGCCATTATCCACTACAAATTTTAAATATTTGTACATAAAAACTCAACCTTTGTTTTCTTGTAACCTTATATGTACGTTTAGTCCATACGAGTATACAAATTAAATCAAAAATAGCTATTGTATAAATCAAAACCGCATGCAAAACTTTCAAGGCAGCTAGCAACATTACGCCACCCTTTTATTTAAATATTACGCCAGAATGAGGTAGGTAGGTATACACTTTGCTTATAGTAATATATTCTTCTTATTCTTATTTGCGTGTATAATGTATAAATAATATAAATTCGTGAAATTAATTTCGAAACGAGACACTCGCGAGTCATACAAAATAACATGATTGTTTATGTTCAAAAACTTTGTGGCTTAGAACGAAATAATTATCTAAACATAAAACACAATCAATTTAACTAAAACTTTAGTGCCAACATAAAGTCTTCTACAAATAATTCACGCGGCAAACATAACTCACGTGTGTCAACTAGTCTTAAGGGAACTTTCGAAGCGAACAATGCGAGGTTAGGCGAGGTATACCCGTACGTTTTTATATTATTTACACAATTCTTTCCGGTATGAAACGCTTCTCTGAAACCTCGTACGATGTTGTATCTATTGTTATAGCCTTAATATTTAATAAATCATCACTTATTAATTCACTTAAGAAAACCAACATTAAAACAATAAAATAAAAATGTATTCATTAATTTTTTTGCATTATAAAACATTACATTTAGAAAAACAGAAATATTTAAAACATAAAAGTCAGTAATATTATGATAGATCACTTTAGTTGAATGGTGAATAATTTCTCACATTTTAAATACGTTTATAAATAATTCCTAATGGCCGAACTTACAGAAAATTGAGATTGTATTGAGTGGAGCAATTATAATTCAATGAGTGGAGCCGGCAAGCTTCTCTAACTACTAATGACTCAAGTAAAAATATAAAAGATGAATGGAAAAAATACTCAACCTTCGAAATTATTGTAATAAAGTTACGAGTAAGTTTCGGAGAAATAAAATTGAAATAAACTTGCAACAATTTAAGAAAAAATAATAATTAAAAAGGATAATTATCAAGCCGTGTCAATTGCTTAGTCTAACGAGCTCAATTTAACTGAACGTGCGCGGCTCAAAGATTTTTGATTTGAGGAATTTGACAACTGAAGGTTATCCACCTCTGATTTTTTTTGTAAATACATAGGTATATAAATATACCTATGTATTTACAAAAAATGTAAATATTCTCATTGCTCTGACGGTGTCCTAATTACTATATTTTAGTAACTTATATCATACTGTAAAATGTGACAAAATGCTGTAACTTTTGGCATTTTCTGTGCTCTAATATGTAAGCTGTTTAACTTTAACGCTCTACCAAATTTTACAACGCCATGCAGGTTTTAATGTTCTCGCATTTTAAATCTGCCTCATGTGTATTGGAGCGTCGTAGATTATTAACTTTGAAGCTTCTTCGTATTAACCCAACTGTAAGATATTAACAGACTATCGACGTTTTGCACTTCGCGAAAAGCATGATATCGCATACAATGCAAATCGCTTTATACTCTTCAATAATAGACAGTTTACTGTTATAAATCTAAAACTATGTTACAAAAATATTACTCGTTTTAATATTTTCAACAAAGTTTGCGAAAATTAACATCGCTAACGACTAGACAACATACGAATTCATCTTGACCTTGCGAGCTGCGAGTGTCGCGCTTGTTAACGAAGAATAAGAAATAATAAACTTTGAATAGTCTATGAATGGCCTACGTCGCGTCGCCTGAAGGTCTACAACCACAATTTCAACCTTAGATGAATATTAATCCTATTATTTATAAAAACATTTTCTCAAGCTACAAAAGACAATTGATAAAAAGCTATTTCGTAGGCCACTGGACTATTTAATCAGAGCCAAGAGCTAACTTCAATAGGTCGGTGTAAGGTCAGTCTTGTTTCAATGTTAATGTATTTGATTGTGTATTGTGTGGTGTAAAATATTGTGGCTCCCACGTCCATTGTTTTTCAATTATTCGAGCCCACGTTCGAACTTAAGGGAAATTTAAAAAAAAATAATAGGTGACTCATACTTAATTATTTGATATTATAAGACATAAGACCTTACTCTTAGAAGTGTAATATTTTCAGAGGTTCTGGTAATATCTATTTGAGTTTCCTTATTCAACCATAACTTTTAAATGCCTTGTCCAGGCATTTGGATGTGTGAGGTATCGTTAGAATACTTACATCATCCCGATACAAATTTATTATTCAATACAATCGTATTTTTTAATTAAAACGAGCTAACATTTATGACTCATTACTTATTTTATTAAAATATTAATTTCAAATAAATTCAATTCAGTACAATAACAATCTCAAGGTGTCAAAAAGTTCACACGGTGTTGCTAGACATATTCTATAAGTCTATAGTCAAAATCATTAATTTACGAGGTTTCACAATTATTCTGCAACATCTGATACAGGAGAAACCGGTTGTACCGCATTGACATTACTAACGTGACGCGTTAGGAAATCAAGCTAAAAACACATCGGGAGTATCCTAAAAAAACGCCATAGGACCAAATAATTAAATGTTATATTATTTATTCTTTATCCAGGAATAAAACTTAATAAAAAAGTTGTAAAGCTTTTTGCTAATGTAAAAAAACTCGCCTTTGAATATGTTAGAACCTAGACAGGTATTGTACTAGTTAGGAGCATTGACCCGCTAAAACCGCCTACAATACTTTTGATCAAAACATGTAAATATATTGTGTTTTATTTTTTACCTATTTATGTACATACATATATGTTATATTTACGTTAAAATAACTAACCGCATATGTGATAAATTAATTATTAAATGTTAATAAACAAATTATTGTGCTCCTAACTACATATTTTTTAATCAGTTGTCTGCTCCAAATTCTCTTAAAGAAGTCGCTGCTTTACCGACAAGACCGTCTATTGCACTTAATGCAAATTTTGGAAACCCTTTTATATACTTTTGTATATTTCATTTTTAGCTTTTGAGTGTAGTAAAGTATACAACGAGTATATCATGCAGTATAAGTAACGCCGTCTCAGTATAATTTAAAAGCTATTAAATCCAAGTATCTTTCGCTTAGAGCTAGTATATTACGATTGCAAGTCGTAAATTCACATCCTATCAGTTTTCAATGCTAACTTCACGGTATATTTTAACATGCGCTTAAAATCAAACGGAACAATGAGAAGTAAAAACATTATTTTGTTACTGAATGAAATGAAATCAACATCGCAACTGGAGTGATTTACCAAATATCTAAAAATATCAATAAAATACAAACTAATTGTTGCTTTTTATATTATCTTGAGGAATGTATTTTCTTTATTTAAAATGGAATTGTAAAGAAACCCTTAATCGTGTATCATATTAAATCAATCAATATAAATATATTTGAAAAACACAGTTAACGTTTTATTAAAAGTTTGATTCTTAATGTTAACACAAAAAATTGTAAAATACAATCTATAACCTTGTGACAAAGTATTTATATAACCTTATCAAGATAAATGACACGAAGCCCAAGATGAGACCAATATAATCAGGGCTAATTGCGACCTTTCACGACACTAGTCATTATTAATCTCCGAATGTCACAATAAATTTACTGTATTATAAAGTTTATAATAAAAGCCATTCAGGTAACGGAGCGGAACCCGCTACTTTCCTGCGTGACACACTATTGTTTGCTAGCCGATGATTTAACGCCAGTTTAACCTCATCCATTGTGACAAATTACTTTATTAATTTAATTTTTAACAAAATGAGTTGTAAATATATTTATTTCAATAAAATATTTTACGGTACCATTTATAATTTTTCACTGCGGTTGCTTAAAAATTGCAATCTTACACAACGTTTCTGCGCAGCGTGAGTTTAGTTATTAACGCCTCAAATTTGACGTGACGAAAAATTGCGTATTTCGAATGACAAAGATGACGCAAAATATCGTGAAATTGAAATGACATCTTTAAATACAATCTGTTATTAGCGAGTAACTTTGACTGTCAGATATAAAAAATGGCACCTAAGTTTGATTCATGGAAGTCAGTGATATCTTCTTGAATTTTGAGTTAATTATATCGTTTGTATAAGAAAATAACCCCATATAACTGTAAATCAAGAACACATTGAAGACCCGGCGTATCAATTGCATGATAAAAAAAATTACAAGGTTCGCATAACTTCTTGGGAATGGTTTGCTGGTGGGAGGGTTTCCCCCTACTATTGTAGGAACTTACATATGTTATTGATGGAATTAACCAAAAAAATCTTATACATACGTTCCTTAGACATCCACAGTTTCGATTTTAAATACATAATATATTTTTATTGATTCCACAAATTAAACGTCCGTTTGCTCAACTTCGATGATCATTTAATTTAGATATACAATATATATAATCCATAAAGATTTTTAAATATTGGCTATGTGATTTCATGCATGCATGTAATTTCGCTTCTCTCAGCTCCAGCAAGCGTTCCCATCTCAGTCCAGATTGTCCTGCGTATTGCCACTTTTACGAAGTAATTCTTTTTCTCAGTGAGATCCATGGCTTTATATCGGATAGGCTTATATGCCGGAACAATATGCCATAACACATATAAATATAGCGATAAATTAAATAATACTGACTATACATTTACAATTACATGCAAAAGTTTATAATAATACTTATAGTATGGTGAGATATTTCCATGAACACAGATACCAAAGGTCACGTCAAACAGCACAGCATAAGCAAACACAATTCAATCTTATTACTTTTTAATGAAAGGCGATAATAGCTTGCTATCAATTAATGAGTTTGATGTATCGTTGCCTATCGTACCGACTGCATTGTTCCGCTGACACGGATTCGAACTCTCTGGCCTCGATCCCACACTGAAGACTCTCTTATGCAACCATTATTATATACGCCCACAATCTTGAACATTTTTAATTACAATTGACTGTTACATGCAGTCTTTTAAATCATCCTGTTAATCAATTAACGTAATCTCAATTTATGTCTTCAATAAAAGGTTTATTACGTAATGTTGAAACATTGTTCAATCTGTTGGCATGAAAACCTATGAAGTGGTTAAATGCGTCAGTTAGATATGACGTATCTAAATTTCTGTCATTAAATCTGAGTATACCACTAAGTACTATTCTTATTAATTATATATATTTATAACATGTACTGTGTCTATTGTTATTATCGACTTCGTTAAGTACAAATAACATCCTTCCTGGGGAATTTTATTATTCAATTCTAATTATCTAAATTTTTAAATTAGCTATGAACTAAAATGACTTTCGGATTGATCACTAAATCACAGGTTTCCACAATTATATTAGATCGCTATCAACTTGCGCGAGAGCGAACTAGAGTGTTTCAATTTGTGTCATTCACACTTTAGGCTTACAAAATATGAAAGTTGAAATCGTACCGATAATTGATACATCTTAGATTTTTATTAAAGAATTATACACATACATGATAATTTATGTGAAGGCGCGTCTTAATTTCGGTACGATGTGCAAAAAACAGATGCGGAAACACACTCGCCTTTCTCGCGTAATTCGTTTAAATTTTGCTTTCAATAATTTGTAGCTGAATCGTAAAATACTTGTTTATCGACGGGTGACCAAATGTTGCGTCAATGTTTCCTACGAGTCTCGGTCTGATATTTTTATTTTGACCGACGTCTTTATTTAACTTAAATTACACAATACGGAGCTCATTGTTTTATACATTATATAAATATATATGAAGTAAAACGAACTTTTTGTTATTTTAATTTTATTCTCAAATTACTCTTACGGAAAAATAGTTTCCTAAAGAGTGCCAGTTCATCATATCATTATAGAAGCTTCGGTTCCGTAAATTACAAATAATAATATATTTTATAAGATATTCTTAATTGAATGCACATATTACAATTATAATTTATTTATTTCTAGTATCAAATATAACATTACTAATTCGACGGATGACGTACGACTTACCCATTCTGATTCAAAATCTTATAATCATGATGAGGATTAGGCACTCATAAATGTGGAAATATTTATGAATATGTATATTGTTATTCAGCTCTAAGACCAAAAAAATAGCTGAACGACATATTTAATTTAATTTGACAATATTAATTTACACTTCAATTAAGCGAATTAAAAGAAAATAATAAACTTATTTAATTAATTAGGTATATATATTTCAATTTAATATTTTTTAAATTAATCGTCCTTATAGTAAATATTCTAATATCATTGGCTAGCACTTTGTTTCTTCTAAAGAAGAACGTGATTTATGCCCTTTCCTCATAATAAATGAGGAACTTTTTCCTAGATGGGAAAGTACATATTCCTTGAATATTTTTCAAAACATTTTCGATATCTTATAATACTAGTGTTATTGTTATAAAATCCGTCATAACAAAGATATCGTATAAAAATGGTCATAAAAAGCAAACATTCTCTGTTCGCCACGAAGCAGCAAATAAATCATCGAGGCGTGCAGTCAGATAGCTCTCTACTGCCCTTCCTAGGAAGAGATATTAGGGCCAAAGTGTCATCTTTCCTCGTTTATTATACCTTTGTAATGAATGGTCATTTTGTATTTGAATCTGACGAACATAAAGCAAGAAAATAAATTACGCAATAAAGAGATACGGCTCGTAATACTATTCGTTATTATTTTTGTTGTTTATTTGAAATTTATATAAAGTACGAACTTCCGACTTTGTGGGAATCAAATTAGGATTAAACTTCATGATTTTTATGTGAAATGAGTACATTTATACGCATGACACTAGTAGTACCACACTCTTCAAATCTGATGGGATGACGGTCAAATACGACCTGAGTTAGGTCAACACTAATAGCTCTTCGCGCCTTTCGAATTTATTGACCGAAAAAGCGTCGTGAAAGTATTGGAATTTAGTCTTAATATACCTTTATAATAAGGCCTTATTAATAAACGTTCGATTATAATAATAACGAACGCATCGATTTCTATCTTTACTGCAAAATTTATATTTCGACATTCGATATGCGTCTGCAGCATTGTGCGATCATAAGTAAGAGGTAACATCCGAATAATACTTAACATAAACAGAGCATATATCTATTGCTTATAATAGACGAAGTAAATAAGTTTTTAGTACGAAATCTTTTAAGATACATGAAGAGAATTTGCTCAGGTGAACAATTGTTGGTTGTTGACCGACACGTTATTTTAAACGCTACGTACGTGCGTTTAGAAAGCCTTTCTCGAGGCAGCTATGCCGCATACGAATGCAATTATAACCCGACTAAACAAAAAGGCAGACAATTCTAATGAACCTTTGTTCGACTTGTATGTATTTTATTTACAGTGTAATAGATATTGGTATTCATCAACAGTACGGCAGTTCCACTTGTCCGGACGGAAGCGTCTCCTCACGATCGTTTACCGGATTCAATGAACTCTTTTTGGGTCGTTTTTGAATTAAGCATGGAATCATTTTATATCATATGCTAAGGTCAACAAGTTTTACTATAATTTAAAATTATAATGGATATTTATTGCATTCAAATTTTGAAGTTAGTAGACCGGTGGTTTTTTGTCTTAGCAAAGCTCTGACTAAGCCGTGATGAGCCGTGAACTTCTGTGGTGACATAATTACTAGTAATTTTGTCAGTCTTTTAAATTTTCAGTCAATTGTATATGTATGATGATAATGATATACATATATAGATTCACGTATAACTCACCTAACCTTAAATATTAGTAACTGGCAGTTCATACGATTATCCGGTGATATCCATATTTTGTGGTCTCCAGTCCCATTTTTAGAAGGGTGTGCCGAGATACTTCCTCTCACATTTACACTCAGAGCTAATTGCATCCATTGCGTATTGAATAAATGATTAATTAAAAAAATATATACATATAGATGACAATAAATCATGGATTTACTATATAAAAGTATTCGATTGACATAACTTTGTACATTCTGCCTTTCTGCCGGTTCTTCTCGTCAGAATCATTCGAACCGATGATACATAATTATACTTTAATATTATTCTGTGAAATGACTACTCAAAAGTGCTTAATGAAACATACTTGAATTAGGATGACAATATGTATAGAGTATATTTTGATTTGATTTGATTTAAAATTGAAAAGATATACTTAATTTTAACAGTAAACAGACTTAAAGTTCAAAAACGATTCTATAAAAGATAGCCATCTTATAATACTCGTTGAGTCAAGTTTTTCACCTGAACCTGTCGTAAGGAGGTCAAATCGGTTATTAATAGTGCTGTCAACAATGAGCCGCGAGAATATTATTATTATTTTTTTATTCGTTGTCATACTACGTGTATTTCTCAAAGTTACCTTCTCCATGTGAAGAAAAGCGTGACACATAATTACAATATAACGCATAATTTTAAATGCAAAACTAGCAGCTCGGTTCCATTGATCCACTCTTTAGGTTGCGTTAAAATAATTACAGGTATTCCGAAATAAAGACTATATAAAATAAATTATCAATCGGCCTGGTTGTTGAGCTAAGCACGTGCAGACATACATATTCTCTATCTTCGTAGTGTAACCTTGTCTAATAAATAGATATTCCGAGTTCGATGATTTTGCAGATTATTACCATATTATGACGACTAAGCAACACATCGCACATTTCTTATATGACACATTTCTCTACTGCATGATATAATTTTATGAATGTTTTATTACGTTACGTAGTATATGTGTTCGCGTAATGAATGCGTACCGTGATGAAAAGTTGAATAAATTAATTTAATATTTTTAATTTACTTAAACATTATTTTTAAAATAAGTGTGTTAGTGAGAATAGTTGCGGTAATATATTCGTACTGGTCACATTAGCTTGCATTTAGCAATGGAAGCGGATTTATAATTTAAAAGGAAAACGCAACCATTGCATTCTTAGCAATCTCGCCACCATTCCACGTGGTCATCATTTGTACAGTCATTATGTTATGTTATGTTCAGTTTGTGTACATTGTCTTTTATCCTGTATAAAAGACAATGTACACAACTTAAAAAAATATATTAATTGTGTTTTGCTAATGATTTTATGAATGATAGCACACCTTGGGAATGACACGATCGCCGCATAGCTATTTTTTTTTTTTTGTAAACTTGGCATGTTACTCTGAAAAAAAAATAGAACATCCCGCTGAGATTCTTTCGCCGGTTCTCCTCAGGGCTGGGTATTTCTTTCCGAACCGGTGGTAGTTTCTAATTTGACTATCAATAAGAAAGTGTAATACTTTTATATTGAATAAAGTATTTTGAATTTTGATTTTTTTTTGAATTTTTAACGAAACTGTTGGTTGTAAAAACGTGGACTACTGAGGTCATGACCTCATGTCTTAGCTACCCGATAGGTAAGAGCTATCAAGCGCTATTGCCCGCACCTGTGGTGCCAAGTAATTTTCGTCATTTAATTTAAAAAAATAAATCCGGGATAAATTTGTTGCTTAGTATTTTAAATTTTGTTCCATAAATAGAACCGATTCACGATACCTAATAACCACTTCACGGGTCGGACACGAATTTCGTTACACGCTGTATAAGACCTTCAACTTGAAAAAGATAGAAGATGCTATTATAATTGTAATGTCATTCGTACTAGTCCAAATGAACCTAATTTCGAGGGATTTATTTATTATATTTTATAGGCCTTTGAAGAGTTCTACTATCCACCTCCTGGATAAATCACGATGATGTTGATGATGACGATGTCTTTCTGACAACACGACAGAGTCCAACCAACTGCACATGCGTTTTATAATAAAATGCCACAAGTAAGTATGCAAACACAGATGCACTCTCGATTCCGTCACTCTCATAATCCGTTGGGACGGCAAACCCCACAGGGCCGGAAAGAGTTTTGGATTTGCGGCCTTATATTTAGCTACTAGACCAACGAAGAAGTCATTGAAGAGTAAGACAATAAGGAGCAGACTGAAATTGACTTCCTATATTTGTATTAGCAGTCTGACAAGTGAAGGTTTATATTAAGCGTAAAATAGAAAAATAATAGTGATTATCATGTTATCTGTGATGGTATCAAAAAATTATGACATAAATTATTACATTTGAGTTATTATATATTATGTGAAAGGATTTCTTTATAACAATACGTGGCTTATCTTCTTCTGATTAGTTGCAATTTCGTAAACGATATAGGTAGTGAAACCTTAAACCGATCGAAATTCCAACAATATGATTTGTTAATCGTAAACGTTGAGGTAACGTATTGGTATATAACAAGTGCATTCGAGGTAAAATGACAAATTTAATTAGTCGCCAATGGAGGCGACAACTAGAAAAGTTATTCTAGCTGCCCTATCACTAATTTGTGTAAGTACTTTTACGAATATGACATTACTATGTGATATGAGTTTTGTAGTGCGTGTGTTGGCACTGGGCAATTCTACTAATAAATTGTCACAATCGAATCGAAGCGTGATCGTTGCCGTTTATCCGTTTTTCTATTCTTTAATTTAATTGACATTAACAATTAAATTTGGTTACGGTATATGTTAACATCACATCGGTTTGGTTCTGATCCGTAAAATACATAACAGTCAAAGTTGGAATGGAATTGAGTCGGTAACGTATCATAATCGTTAAAGATTAGTAAAATTGGTTCCCTGTTTGATAGCAGTTACTTTGTGTACTACGCGTGCTAGATTGTAACTGTATTGTAATTCGATTTCTTATTTATTTGGAGACGACGTTGTGCATTTCTAGCATTACATGGAATACAATTTTGGCCGCGTTTTCGTCAGTAATCGTGGGAACGATTTTGATGTTGGTTTCTATCTGTTATATCTGGCTGGCTGTTCACAAAATATAACATTAGCGGCTTTTACACTTTTAATTCATCTCGTGCTTGACGGTGAAGGAAAACATCGTGAGGAAACCTGCATGTGTCAAATTTCACTGAAATCCTATCACATGTGTATTCCACCAATCAGCATTGGAGCAGCGTGGTGGAATAAGCTCCAAAACCTTCTTCTCAAAAGGGGAGAAGAGGCCTTAGCCCAGCAGTGGGACATTCACAGGCTGTTACTTTACCTAATATATAATACATATATTTTATTCCTAACATATCTCATTTACAATATTGTTTTGACTTTTAGAAGCACGTTTTTATATCTTACAAAAGAATTTATATTGATTATACATATTATCAATTTGAAAACAGGAAAAGCCATTGTAATTATTAAGATAACCGGGATGTATTGTTAACACTTTGGAATTAATAAATTACAACATCCGGCATGAGAAATATTTTTAAAGAGCTATTATTAACAAGGCTGTATCGAATGCGTTAATTGTATTAAAAGTTGATTTTTTTTCTAAATTGTAGTTTTAATTTACAGACAGTTCAGGGCCAGTACTATGTATCTCCATATGCATCGCCAGCACCGTCACCACTGTACTTCCAACAGTCCTGCGGCTGTCCATCACAACCGGTAGCCCTCGCCGCACCACCAGCTGCTCCCATCTATGTATCTCTCCCAACGCCTCCTCCGATATGCGTAACGCCACCTCCTCTACCTCCCTTGCTTATAGAAGTACCTCTACCCCCACCAATAACGGTATCGCCTCCCCCTCTGCCGCCGTTTTGTATAACTCCACCACCGTTACCGCTTATGACGATAACACCGCCTCCTTCACCTCCATTATGCGTCAACCCGCCACCGCTACCACCGATGTGCGTGACGCCACCGACTCCGCCAGCTTTATACGTTAATCCGCCAATACCTCCCCCAATAATGATTGAACTTCCGGCACCTCCGCCAATTATGATTGAGCTGCCGCCCATTTTGGTTCAACCACCTCCAATGCCTCCTCTAATGATCCAACCACCCCCGTTGCCACCCTTGCCAGTGCAACCGCCCCCTCTACCGCCAATGATGATTCAGCCGCCAGCGCCACCACCGATGTACATCCAACCGCCACCTCCGTGCCCCATAACAATCCAGCCACCTTGCCCCGAGCCGATCTACGTGCAGCCGCCTCCACCGTGTCCCATTAACGTTCAGCCTCCACCGCTGCCCCCTATTTGTGTCCAGCCACCCCCACCACCGCCACTGTGCATTCAGCCACCCCCGCCGGAACCCTTCTGCCTGCAGCCTCCCCCACCGCCACCTATTTGCTTTTCACCGACCCCCTGTTCAGCGAGTCCTCCATGCGGCTGCGGCTTGCCTCCCACCGCGTTGGCTAATCCGATTTATTTATAAAAAACGAACATTGTTATTTGAGAATTAGTTAGCTTTATGTAATTATGTTATTTATGTATAAGGAATGTCAATTTTATAATGAAAATAAAAGAACTTGTTATTTATACATTACGATTATTTCGTTTTTAAATTCCTTATAACTAATATTACAAATGCAATAGTGAGTTTCTTTATTTTTTATTTGTTTTTTTTTACGCTTGCATGACTTAACTTCAGAACCGATCGTCATGAAATTTTACATACTCGTTCTCAGGGGTGCCTAGCACCTCTCCACCCTGTCACACGCGGGCGAAGCCGCGGGCAAAAGTTAGTTATTTATAAATAAAACCAATAACAATATAGTTTAGTTAAGCCATTTACTTTTCATATTCTATTTACCAGAGGCCACTGTAAAATTCAATTCGCCATATTAATATTGGCCTTTTAATAGTATGCTTCAAAAACCCTCTTTAAATAATGTTAAATATTTATCGGTATAGAAGTGGTAAAAACATGAAGAAAAAAGTAATAGAACGCCGATTGAAACCTTTTTTCATGAATTGTTAACATCATACTGAACACATTTCATGCTTCTTACTTCACAACAACCAATTCAAACAATCATTTATCCTTTACTTACAATTAAGCGCACGCAAAGCCGCGGGCAACTGCTAGTTTCAAATAATAATAGGTTTATAAGTTTTACTATTTTATTTAATGTTTTTTTTTTTTTCGTATTTAGTTATTTGTATAAATATAGATTACGCGTGAGCCGCGAAGTCTAACTTCAAATTAGCTGATGCCCGCGAAGTACCACGTACCAGTATTTGTGCTCTTATTTTTTTGGACCGTTGTTGAAGTTTATACCGGTCATCTAGTACATTATTGATCGAAGGTGTACAGTGAACGTAGATGTCCGCGACTAAACAGAATTCTCCCCAGGATCCAATAAAAATAAGACACTCAATAGGAACGAACTGGAATTATATTTTCTTTTAACAACGTCACTTTACAATAATTGCGAAAGAATGTTTTCAAAACTTTACTTTTCAACTAACTAAACAACGACCAACGACGATAAAAAGACCATATTTGCTTTATTACAAACATAATTAATATTAACGGCTTAAAAAACAATATAAAATAAATAACAATATAAAATTATTTTTTAATCTTAATTGAAAGACGAAATGACTTATTTATCTTAATTATTTATTAATAAGTATAATAAAAATGCACCGGAAATATCACAGTTTAAAAATTTGTGACAAAAATTAATCATATTTATATATTAAAATTCTCAAAACAATATTAGATAATAATTAAACATTACTAAAACTTCTATTAAATCTTAATTTATTTAATTCATTAACAAAAAAGTTGCTAATAATATTTCCTGTGTTATTTAAGTTCCAAATTAGCTGATAGATGGCACTTTACAGACATAAAGCTTTGATTTAATTTGATACATTGAAATCGGATGGCAGCACGGTCGAGCGCCCATATATACATACCCGCTGGCTTGGGGAACGGCCAATTTTCAGGTACCAGGTACTACAGGTACGTACAATTGTACTCACTTTACGTACATTCTTACGACTGATTCTTACATATGTTGTAGGGAATATTCTAAACAATTTGAAATTAATACTGCCAGACATCTTCTGACGGCACTATTTATTGTCAGACACTTTAAATATCGAGAGCAAAAACACAACCTTATTTGCAGTCTGAAACTTTATTTTTTACCTCTGATATTTAGGCTATTTCATATATTTTGTAAGCTGCCAGACCAATCGTAGGTGCCAAACATCCTTCAAGCGTATTTAAAGTGCCGCCGGGAGTAAGAGCGAAAGACCATTATACATGTGCTTGAGTGTGAGCGAGATAACTAAACGTGAGCTTGAGTGTGAGGGAGATAAAGTAGTGTGTGTATAACGTGCGTTTTATTCAGACTTCAGTTCAATTTAGTGTTTGGTCGAGTATGTTCAGCGCAACTGTTATTTTGATTATATAATTTGTAAGTAAATAAAACATATTTGCTGTGTTTTAAAAATTATCATGGCAAAGGATTTGAAATGTGTTTTTTGTAATAGTTCGGACACAAATTTAACATTATTCACGGAACAGACGCTAAATAAGTGTGAAGTCATTTTAAAGCATAGAAAAGAACATAACCTAAAATTTAAGGACGTTATTTTACCGGTTAACTTATTTGACGGTGGTCACCACAGACAATGTTATAAGTCATTCACCGGCTTGAATAAGAAGTATTTTCTGCCAAAATCTACGTCAAAAGAACAAACGCCAAATATTATGGATTCATATACATCATGCTTATCGACATTCAAGTTAGATGTACAAACTACTGACGCAGAATCATCTAACTCACAACCTAGTCCAGCATCTGATCCTGTACATGAGCCATTTGAAATACCTGAGCCAACCATAAAGTTTGAGTTCGTCGAACCCGTTCCATCAACTTCACAAGAAAATAGTGTCCAGCTAGAAAATGATTCACTTTCAGAAATGTATATTTCATTTGAAAACGACGTAAGTACAGATCCGAAGAATAGCTTTTGTATATTTTGTGACCAAAAAGCTAAAAAACATCGCTCTAAGAGATTACCTTTGATTCGATCCATCAAAAAAGATTTTCTATCAAAAATAGTTAAATACAAGTATAATGAAAATAATGCAGAGTTAATTAATAAAATAGTAAATTATCCTGATACAAAAATTTATTACCACAACATCTGTCAATTAAAGTTTTCTTATAAAGCAAAATCATCTCAAAAAACAAGAACAAGTCATTGGCATGATCTCCGCCTTCATCACCAAACTGCATTTGAAGAAATAACTGATTTTATTGAAGAAAATATAATTAAAAAAGGACGGTGTTATTTCTTAACTTATCTTCACAGATACTATATAGCGATAATGGAAGAAAGTGAAGAGGATCCTTGTGAAAATAAAGGAAATTTTACACCATATCATTTAGAACTTAAAATTAAAAAAACTTTCGGTAAACAGGTATTTTTTTTTACAATTCAAAATAAAAAAATATTAGCTCCACAGAATATTACGAGCATTGACGAACAATCATTGCAGCATTTAAAAGATGAAGATATTCTCCATAGAGCTGCAATTGTATTAAGAAAATCAATATTGAAAATTAAAAATAAAAATATATCACAGAATATATCAGTGCAAAATTTACAAGAAAGAGAAGCATCAGTGCCACAAGAATTATTGGGTTTTTTATCAAGTCTGATAGCTGGTAACAGTAGGAAACGAAAAAATAACCCAAAATGTATTCGTCAAGTTCAATCTTATAGTGAAGACATCGTACATGTTGTTCAAAATGAAAACATAAAAAGGTCAAAGCATATTATGCTAGGAAACGAATATTTGTAAAACACAATAGTCGACTTTATTCAAATCTTTGGAAAATAAGTCGAGCACAACCCACCTTCTCGGATATATATTCTAATAACTGATGGTTTTTTCTTGCTGTATACAATGAAAAATGTTTGTAATATTAACAATATAGCCGGAATTATTGATGCTGATGCAGCCAGACAACATATGTATATGTATGCTGTGTCCGAGAGAAATGAAGAGAGTTGAACAGGAAAACTTTGTCGCCAGCCACTTACCACCATGTAAAATACTTATTGTAAATAAAGATTCATATTAAAATTAAGCCTGACAATTTTTTCATTATACACTTTTCTTTCATAATACAATTTATTTTTATAAATTAAAAATTCTAGTAAACTAGAAAATTATAAAAAAATCTCTGAAATACAATCCTTATTAAAATAATTTTAGTTGTCTTAATATTTTTACTTGATACAGAAATTTCGTCCGTAAATAGACATATAAAAACATGAAAATTCTTACAAATTAAGCATTATTATGCAACAATTTTAATAATTAGAAAATAGGGAAACATTTCATTATTATTAAAGGCATAAATCCATTAGACTATTTAAGATCACTTTAAAGAAGTTTTAACTTTAATGAAGCTCACGGCGACACTTTAAATACGCTAAGGGGATGTTTGGCCCGTACGATTAGTCTGGCAGCTTACAAACTATATTAAAATAACCCCCTAAATAGCATAGATAAAAATCAAGTCTCAGATTGTAAGTAAAGCGAGTACAATTTTTACGTACCTGTAGCACCTAGTACTAGAGAATTGGCTGTCGGCCCAAGTTATGGCTAGTAAGGGTATGTATCATGTAAACATTAATACTACTCTATTGTATATATTTTGTCCATCAGAAAATAAGTAAGTTCTGGGACCCTGTGATCTTGGACTATAATAAAATATTTTAAAATACCTACTTTTTAATCGTGTAGCGTTATCACCGGCTTGGAATGTCTACCGAGAAAAACTAGCAAGAAACTCGATAATTTTATTCCCATATGCATTCTACAATGACGTATTAGAAATTATTTACATATTTAAATGAGTAATATATATCAGAGAGTGCTCCAATAACAATACTTGTTGCAATTATTTACTTAACTAATATAAATTGTTATCACAACTTTTTGTATTCAACCACAATTACTTATGTGTTTATAAATAACGAATAGGGACCGAGCTTGGCGTGGATCATAATCCATATCTAAAATATACGGCCTTATTGACGTTGCTTAGCTGTTTGGTTAAACATAGATTTCGCTCTTTCTGTCATTACTAATTTCACATTCGATAGAAGAAGACACAGCATTGTTTAACTCGCTAGGCAACGTTTATAAGTAAGGCCAATAGTGTGATAGTACGTTATTGAAGACCTTACCTTAAAAGTACGTAAGTTTTAAGCCAAATTTTATTAATATATAGATTAACAGATATAATGTAATAAATAGATTTATTTTATTGGTATGATCTGTATTTGATATTAATTACTTGTTACCAAATATATTTGCTTACTTCTCGTGATCGAAATGTATTAGAAACCTGTTACGAAATCATAACATCTTGATTATTATTATTGTTTAAAAAAGTATGTATTAACTTTATTAAGTCGAAAAGGTGATTGTAAACGTATATCTTGAGAACAAAAATGATGTCACTCCAATTTTCAAACCAATTTTATCTGACGTTAATAATAGCTTGATTGAGTTTTATTATAGTTTTTATTTATTATATTGTTAGTGTTGTATCCGTTGGCTCTTTAAACAATTTTGTATCATTTTGTAAGATTGAATTAAATTCACGTTACCACTTTCGTGATGGTACCAGAACCTTGATGACCCAGTGTTTAGGAGACGAGAATCCTTACCGAATCCGAGTTCAAGCCCGGGCAAGCACAACTAAATTTTCAAGTGCTTATTTTGTGTTTATAAATCATCTGAAATTATTATATATCATAACGACACTTGTGCCGGATGAAGAACTGCCACGTGTATCCATACAACTCGCATTGCAGCATCGAGGTGGAGTAAGCTGCAACCTTCTCAATAAAGACAGTGAGGTCTAAGCTCAGCAGTGGGACTTTTACCGGTTACTTCACCACGTTCGGTGAACCGATAAAAAACAATTTAACCGACAATTTAATAACAAAGGATGAAAATTAATGAATACTAATGTTACAATTATTTAAACTATGCAAATTAAGTAAATGAGTGTTGTCAATAATTGCGTAAAATTCGAATTTGACAGTTAGTGTTGTCAGCTTAAATAATCCGAATATGACCTAGACTAAAATCGAATATTTCATAAGCCGTAGTCACATCGTTTCCGGGTGTTAGGAATTAATAAAATCGTTGCAAGAGGTCAGGTCAGGTTCAAGAGTCATGCTGTCGACATAAATAATGTGCGACATTTACTAAGATCGCCACAATACCGGTTTACATCACTTAATTTAAATCCTAATTATAGGTCACAGATACTTATTTGTATAAAAATGATAAACTCTATGACTTATTAAATAAATATGATTATGTTTACCAATATTATAAATACGAATGTAATCTTTGTCGGTCTGTTACGCTTCACGGCCAAACCAATGAACCAATTTTGATGAAATTTGGCGTGCACCTTGAGCCCCAAGGACGGACAAAGGCTGCTTTTGCCTAATCATCCTCTACTTACACATGCGAGCGAATCCGCGGGCGGAAACTATTATTAAACAATTTTCAGCATAATTTGTTTAAAATATGGTTGCTTGTCGACGATTGCATAATCCCATCGTCAAAAACGATTACGATAAATATTAAACGAATGTGAATGTTTCGTGATCAAATGTAATAAATATAAATTAATTTCCGTTAACCTTTAACTTCGTTCTTACTAACTTGTTTTTTTATCTGTACAGCATGGCGGGCTCCGGGGGGCTCGTGGAGTGGTCGGAGGGCGCTTCGGTGTGGTTCCAACCAGCCGGCGCGCCCGCACCTCTACCCGGCGAGCTGATCGAAGTCCACCGCGCAGCACGCGTGCTGTTGGTCAGCGCCGTGGTCAATGGCCAGGTAAGAAATGTGGAAAGAATTTGATATAAGCTAAAAATGGAGTAATGCAGACACTGCTCGTCAAATCTATTTTTATTAGGTTTTATATACAACTCAACCTCATTGGCTTAGTAATGATTTGAGTGGTTTTGAAACTAAGGGCACTCTCTTGGCCGGGATTCTGTATTTTAATTTATAGTCCTCTGTCGTTTTGAAAACAAATAAAAACAGTATTTTGTTACATAGTTAAAAAAAATATATTTTTGGCATTCTGATAGTTTCAAGGCTTAATCTGTAAAACCTATAATCGATAAAATGTATTTTGTCCAGCGAATATCACAAGGAATATCTCCGTAATTATTTTCAATGTTAAAATTATTGACAAATGAAAAAAGTTTATCTATATTATCTTAGAGAAAAATAATGTTTTACGCATTTTGGACCTGTGTTGAAAAACGAGCGATGGCTATGTAATATATAACCTAAGTCTTTTTACATTAAAAAATTAATCTTTTAGTTCTATACAATTTGCTCGGATTATAAATTAATTTTGTAATCTAAGATAATTTGTATATATAATAATTTTATTTCAATATAGGCAGCCTAGGCCTTCTGACCCTTGATCAGGGTAGCGAGATTGTCTTCCAGCGCCCATTGGTCGACGCTTACTTTACATTTAAGTTAATGTTACACGAATAACAGTAACAGTCTGTGAATGTCCCACTGCTGGGTTAAGGCCTTTTTTCCTTTTTGAAGAGAAGGTTTGGAGCTTATTCCACCACGCTGCTTCAATGCGGGTTGGTGGAATACACATGTGACAGACTTTCAGTGAAATTTGACACATAAAGGTTTCCTCACGATGTTTTCCTTCACCGTCAAGGAAACGAGATGAATTATAATCACAAATTAAGCACATGAAATTCAGTGGTGCATGCCCGGGCATGAACCCATGATCATCGGTTAAGGTTCACATGTTCTTACTACTGGACCATCTCGGCTTAATAATAATAATAATAACTGTATTTATAAAAATCAAACAACGCTGATGTACCTACCTCTGGTAATTGTTTTTGGCATTTTCGCGCCCCTTGTTACCTAGCACCTAAAGCGATCGCTCCTCTCGCTCTAAGCACAAGGCCGACGCTGAAGATAGGTAGGTACTCGTAAAGGAGACAATGCTAAATATAATTTGAATAAGATCTAATTTCAAGAGTATTTTTTATATCCTTTTTTCATTTCCTTATTGTGTATTATGGTATTTTAGATAAATTTTCTTATTCAACCAACGATACCGTTTAAACGTACTTTAAGCGGTGTGTGTGCGTACGTCCTAAGCGCAGGCATTCGGGCGCGTAACGCAAGGCCGTGCGTTGGAATGTCGATAGAGAGTTAACTCCGACATATTCCACGCGCCTGGTAGCTTGGCTCTACTTTTTTCTAATTCCTCGTGTTTATGAACATCATTTTGCACAACATTGGTGATGTACATAAACCATATACGAGAAAGCAGATTTTCTTTTTAAAAAAATATTCCTGCCAGTCCGAAATAAATCTTCGATGATATAGAATTAAAAATAAATAGGGTAAAAAATCATTGTCGATGTTTTAACAAGTAATCATTTCTATTAGGTACTACTTACTACCACTACGTAATATTAATTTACGTAATACTTAAGATCCCAAGACAGGATAGTTGGTGCCGTTATCCTGAGCTCCATAACAGTTGTTGGCCAGCTCATCTAGCAAGCATGTGAATCAGTTAGCCGCGTGACTCGGGATACAGTGACTCGTGGATCAACATTCAGTGTAAAAATATTTTTACTACGTTATTATTATTTAATTATAACCTACTTGCCATGTGACAGGTGAAATGCAATTATTAATAATTAATACAATTAAGCGCTCAAGAGAAATAACACATAAAATGGCTTAATAATGACCGAAAGAAATCGACGCTAATCATCAAGATATTACGAGAAAAAAACTGTCAGCAGTGATAATCATTGAGTGAGAGAAAATAAAATTATATACGAAAGAGTTTTTATAGCTAATGTAATTGAAAGCAAATCAAATCAAGTAATCATAAATTGGTAAGTAGATGCGTGTTCGCTTTGCACCAGCACCAAGCAAGTCTCCCCAGCCTTGGGTATTCGAACCTCAGCCTTATTTATATGGCTTGCCTTGTGATATTCGAAGACAAAAGAAGACCACGGATGTAATCGTTAAACCCATTCTAAAGAAAAAACCAAGTACGAAATACACGATGAGAAAACGAAGACAGAAATCAGTGCCACTATTAAAGGATCTGTGTATGGACGTTCTCGTCTCTAATGTATGTTATTCCTGTAATTATATCGCTTTAAATTAGTGTTTTTCGAGTGATCGTTTAATTATGATTGTTAAAAGTGAAAGCAAGATAGCGATAAAAAAAATACATTAAAAAAAGTAAAATAGAACGTGAAACGTTTATACGACGTATGATTACGAGAATTTTAACGTAATCACAAAATTCTAAATTCAATTAGAATACGATACCTAATAAAATGATTATACTTCAATTAAAATATATACATTCACTTGGTGATAGGGCTTTGTGCAAGCTCGTCTGGGTAGGTACCACCCACTCATCAGATATTCCACCGCAAAACAGCAGTACTTTGTATTGTTGTGTTCCGGTTTGAAGGATGACTGAGCTAGTGTGATTACAGGCACAAGGAACATAACATCTTAGTTCCCAGAGTTGGTGGCACATTGGCGATGTAAGCGATGGTTAACATCTCTTACAATGCCAATGTCTATGGACGTTGAAGACCACATACCATCAGGTGGCCCATATGCTCGTCCGTCTAGACAATAAAAAAAAATGGAGATACTCGAACTACATTAGTCACTATTTTTTTTTAATATTTTCTCATACAATATCTGTTATAGTTATTGGTACAGTTGTTCTTTAATAATATAGGCGCGTTTGATGATTACGCCCAAAAAATTGGTGAATGTATTATTTGAGCAAGGGACTCCTGTTTTATATCCTGACACGAATGCAAATTACCACTTACCATCAGGTGGCCCCTACGTTCGTCCACGTTCTTATGCCATAAAAAAAAACCATGAAAATATTGCAAACATTTTATAAACTTACCCTTTTCATTTATTTATTATAATATTTCCAAAGACAATGCGTCCATGCCCTTGTTAACTTTATTAGTTTGCTAGGTATTTATATATTATTATATATTTTACTTGGCCCTTTTATAACTAATACATAATAAGAATACATTTTCTTCGTTAAGCGTTAAGTCAAAATTAACTATATTATTTTTTTACTTAAAAATCCATCTATATTTTGAATCAATTTTGTTGTTGTTGTTGACCGAAAGAATAGGGTATTTGGCACATTGACAATTAAAAAAACATACTTTATTGCCCAATACTACACTAATATATAATGTTGTACGAAAGGCAACTTTATTCTTAACTCTCGGAATTGCAGGAAAGAACAAAGGTTTGTAAATGCCTAAAGAAAAAAACAAATTCGACAGAATAAGAGAGGTTTTCGCGCGCATTGTCTTCTATGTATTTACCTGAAAGACTTTGTATCTCTTAGAATTACCTATTACCTATTATTATTAACAAACTTTAAATTAACATTCAAATTCAAATTCAAACATTGGACATTGATTTTGGGAACCAGACATTATCCAAACTATATCTTTAAAGTATTACATGTAAATAAAATAATTTTAAATTAAATTAATAAGATAAATATTAATTAGGACTGCAGTAGTAATGAACATTATTAATTTTATTAATCTTTTGTTGACTGCTTTATTAACATATAAAGGCATATTTAAATTACTTACTAGCTATTGTTCTGCATGCTTTGTCATGTATAAGCGTATTCAAGACTACTGCTGTCAACTTTTTGTATACCTGCAAATTTTATAATACAAATATACAACATAAAGTTTAAATTCATTATTTATTTTTTTTGTTATCTGTGTGATTTTATTATATTCACGAACTTCTTGGCATAGGAAAAGCTTTGCAGTCGAATAGATATATTATTCTATATACATAATATGTATATTGAAAAATACAGTAAGTGTTCATTGCTCGTACAAGCAAAACTGATAGATGATGATAGAGAGAGGACGAGTCGGTTGGCGTGATTGGTAGATATGTGACTTTATCGTGCCTTTCGCGCCGCAGTTCGTGGGTTCGATTCCCACCCAGGACAGACATTTGTGTGCATTAATATGTCTGTTTGTCCTAAGTCTGGGTGTAATTATGTATATTAGTATGTATTTACAAAAGAAAAGTAGTATATGTAGTGTATCAGTTGTCTGGTTTCCATAGTACAAGCTCTGCTTAGTTTTGGATCAGATAGCCGTGTGTGAATAATGTCCCAGGATATTATTATTATTATTATAGATGAAATTGTAAATAATTGACATGCGTACTTGAATTAGTAGTTAGTTTTTGTCGATACTAAATCTAAATCAAGAAATTTACGTACGAATACTATTTCGTTAGAGCCATAACCTAGCTCCTTGACGATTAACTATTTTATATTTATAATATTACATAAGGTCCTCCAGACCGATTTCGGTCACGGCGGCCAATCTCAAGGGAGATTAGCCAACTGCGCAGGACATATTATAGTGCACAAGTGTGTGCGCAAACACAGGTGCACTCTCTTTTCCTTAGCTCTCATAATCCGATGGGACGGCAATCCGACACGACCGGAAAGAGTTCAGGCGCAGGACCAACGGCTTAACGTGCTTTCCGAGGCACGGGAGTTTACACACTTCCAACTTCCAGACTCCGGGCTGCTACTGAGAATTTTCTGACAGAAAAACCCAATAACTATTTATTGGCCCGACCTGGGAATTGAACCTAGGACCACCGGGTCTGCGGCCTTATATCTAGCCACTAGACCAACGAGGCAGTCAAAAAACTATAAATATTACATACAATGCTAAGCTAATGTCGCCAATAAAACCATTCAAGTAGCGCTACTTATAACTGTTTAAAAACTGGTACTCAAGGGTATTATGTAAAACCCCGAACAGCTGTTACATGGGTTAATAGCGTTAGCTATTATTTTATGGATAAAGTTCTTTAGAATATCTTATTGTTATTTGTAAATAGTGTTCATCATTAATTCATTTTGGGATAACAGTTATTGTAATTTTAATTTATAAGTCGGTTGTGTATTTATACCATTTAATACCACGTGAATGTCAGTTTTATATAACTTTAACATGAGGATCGCTTTAGAACAAAGTTATAGTCTTTGGGTCGCTTAACAGTATAGTTAATAAACTGCTTAGCATTGCATGCTGATTCGCCTGACTTACTTCGCCGTGTAAACGTTTACAAGTTTCACACATTTCTATATCTTCGTGTTGTATAAAATACATTTTTTTCACCTCAAATAAAATTATTAAATAAGATCGCGAGCATTGGAATAGTAAATTAGAATAGTCTCGAAAGCGAATTGTGCTTCGGCGGTGAGCTTGATAGATTAATACGATTGTGCGGTAGCGGTGGTCTAGTCATTACGTTATGTCATGTGTAGGCACGTTGTCGGTAATAATTTTCCATCTGGCTGCAGTTCCGTGCCCCTGAAGTTTCGTTATTTCTGCAACTAAGTCAGTAGGTGTTAGGACGCACGTTGCTGTCATATTGTTAAATAAATTTGTATGTAGATGATGGAACTCTATGTAATAAAATTTTAACCGCATAAAAGTTTTACTAAATCTTTCTTTTTACATTGAACAGGTTCTTTAATTTATTAGTATATTTTTACAGCCCCAAACTTTTGCTCTCCAAATGGGTAACGGCGAGGAAGAGGGCGATCCAGTATGGCCACGGGAGGAGCTCGGACCCACCGGGGTTGAAGACATGACCCGCCTCCACGATCTACACGAGGCGGCGCTGCTTTGGAACCTCAAACTTAGATACGAACAAGGCCTTATATATACATATGCTGGCTCTATACTAGTCGCCGTTAATCCCTATAGGCCTGTCGATTCGTTGTATGGATTGCAAACAGCTAGGAGGTATATAATATACCAGTCACTCATTTAAATATGTAGCATTGCAATAAAGGTAAAAACTATAATTAAAAACTTGACACGCAGGTACCACGCAGCAGAAGCGTTAGGAGATCTACCGCCACATCTTTTCGCCATTGCAGCAGCCGCGCGTGCATCTCTACCTCATCCGCAAGCTATTCTAATATCTGGTGAATCGGGCGCCGGAAAAACAGAATCCACTAAATTAGCTGTCCAATTCCTCGCGGCTGTAGCTCCAGCACCGCCCGGTAGAGCTCCCGTCTCTGAGCAGATTCTTGAAGCGGCGCCTTTGCTTGAAGCTTTTGGCAATGCGAGAACGCCAAAAAATCATAACTCTAGTCGATTTGGTAAATTATTAGAACTATACTTCAAAGATGGCGCTTTGGCCGGCGCTAGAGTAGCTCATTATTTGCTTGAAAAGTCTCGTATCGTTACGCAATCACCTGGTGAGCGGAACTACCACGTTTTCTACGAGTTGTTAGCTGGATTAGATGAGGAGCAACGGCGATCGAGAGGCTTACTGACAGCTGAACATTATTTCTATTTAAATCAGGGCGGTGATTCAGGCGGTGCTGGTGCCGGTGCCGATTGGTCTGCTCTGTGTGGAGCCATGCAAGTTTTAGGAATTGGAGATTCTGAGAGAGAGGATATAATTAAAGTTTTAGCTGCAGTTCTCCATTTAGGAAATGTTTATTTTCATAGAAGACAGCTAAGGCATGGACAAGAAGGTGTCCAATTAGGAGGAGGTGCTGAAGTACGCTGGGCAGCGCATTTACTAAAAGTACCTGCGGAAGAGCTAGCTAGAGCTCTCACGACAAGGGTAACAGCGGCCCGAGCAGAACGAATGCGGTCTCCTCTGCCCATTGACCAGGCATTAGACGCAAGAGATGCTTTTGCCAAGGCACTTTATTCATCATTATTTAGTTGGCTTGTCTTTCGAATAAACTCGATAGTCCATCGCGCTGGATTACACGACGCTCAACGAATATCTCTCCTCGATATCTTCGGATTTGAAGACTTGGAAGAGAATTCATTCGAGCAACTTTGTATAAACTTCGCTAACGAAACGCTCCAACATTATTTTAATAAACACATATTTAAGCTGGAACAGCAAGAATACCAAAAAGAAAGATTGGAGTGGTCCAACCTCACGTGGAATGATAACTCACCAGGTATTAATCATTCACAACTACAGATTTATATATGTTTAATAAACGTAGAATAAATTAAATTATGTATTTTAGTTATTCAACTGCTCAGCAAGAAACCGGTTGGTATCTTACACTTATTAGACGATGAAAGCAACTTCCCGCGAGCATCCGACGCCTCGTTTCTAGAAAAGTGCCATTACAATCATGCTCTTAATGAGCTGTATTCTAGGCCGAGGTTAGGAGCTAATGAATTTGGGGTAAGACGTTTATAGATTTTTTCACTTACAATATTATTTAGATTAATTTAATTTTATTAATAATGAAATTGTTTTAGATTAAACACTACGCCGGACAAGTCTGGTACAATGTCGATGGTTTCCTCGATAAAAACCGGGATGCGCTTCGAGCTGACGTGTTAGAACTCTTGTGCAGCAGCGAGGTACCTCTAGTAGCGGAAATGTCGACGCAACTTCGTGCTCAGCATGATGCCAACAAGACTCTACCTCGAGGTGCTAATGGACGCTTTGTGACCATGAAGCCGAGGACTCCAACTGTTGCTGCAAGGTACAACTTTGTATCTTATTAAAGAATAGCAACATCGTGATAAATACTAAAGTTATAATAAAGTCTTTCGCTACAATATTATAGAATTGATTAAAAATTGCGAAATACCACAACTTCCTGACCCACTGTAGCAATATCAGTTTAAAATTTAAAAAAAATGTGCAAATCATTATAAGCACTTTGTTTAAACGTCACTGGTATTATATAAGTTGCACAACCATCATTTTCCAATGTCTTAAACTTCGCATTCCACACTACAGGTTCTCGGACAGCCTACACCAGCTGCTTGAGTCTATGTCTCGGTGCAACCCCTGGTTTGTGCGCTGCATTAAGCCTAATACGGACAAATCACCCATGAAGTTCGACATGCCGTGCGTACTCTCTCAGTTGAGGTATACCGGTATGCTGGATACGATCAAGATCAGACAGACGGGGTATCCCATACGAATACCATTCCAAGCATTCGTGGATAGATATAGGTGAGTTTAAGGAACAAAGTTATTATAGATGATGATAATTTGTTTATCAACAACAATAACACAATAAAGCTGTCATCAAAAAAATGGCCAGCGAAGAGCATGTATTACGTATAAATGCTATGAAATTTAAACATTCTAATTAGGCATTATTATATGGGTAGTATTTCTGTACCATGAGACAATAGAAATCCTTACCCAACAAGTAAATTGACTACCGAGAACCCTTCAAGTTCGCTTATTCAATTGAGTTGTTGCAAAATTGATTATAAGAATTTATATAGACTAAAAAAATAGACCAAAAGTGAGGCTATTGTGTATAGTTAGGTGAGAATGACACGTTCTTTCAATTTACGTAATACCTTGCCAATGATTTGCTTAAGCAATATAGGCCCAGGCTTTATCAGTGATGCAACTAAATAATGAACAATATTATATTATATACTGTACACATTTCAGGTACCTCTTGAAGGCGATGCCGGCTCGTTCGACGCCGTACAGAGAAATATGTAACTCAATTCTCGCAGAAATGCCGCCAACTGGGGCAGGTATGTTTTATCATATAATTTGAATTTTATAAAAAAAATACTGTCGTGTTATTGACAAGAAAAACTATTAAAAAATTGCTTCGCGATCCTAAACCGTCGTGAATATCGTCCCTATGACGCGATTTCGATGTGAATGTAGTGTGAATTGCGCCCTGGTCGCTATGGATACTTTTATTCTTACCTATAAATAACGTATTAGTTTATCGTAACTTATAATTGGAAATTAATTCTACTAATAATTGTAAAGTAATATACTTAATTAAAAGGTGATAAAAGTGATTGGTGATTTATGATTATATTTATGAACTTGTTCTAGTTCACGTATTCGAATAATGCTTTTTTACCTATTGAGAGCCGATTATACCATGAACCATTTAGTGCATATCACTAAAATAAAATTACCGAACTCGATTTGGGGAATCCTTTGACGAATATATAAATAAAATCACTGGCGAAAATTCAAGGAAAACATTGCATTGCCAACAGCATTGCCATTCTTACTGGAATTCGGAACTTGGGTCACGGTATGTCCAGCTAGCTAGCCACAAGACCAATGAGGCAACGTAAATTACAAAACGTTTAATTACATAACCGTCATATGATTGTTAGAATTGTCGATAGTGAACTTTAATGGACCAAACAATCGACGTATCGATTAAAATTCATCGTCTATCAAATACTTTATCATTATGATATAATTAAGCTTCAGTCGCAAACGGACAGTCCGACTAACATGTTGAATACAACTAACAAAATAAAATGGAAAAGCTTAAAGAAACGCAGCTACAGTTACAAGGCTATGATATTAAGTACGGGAATGGAATCCACCGGGTAAATAAACACCGAACGAAGATCCATTCGCTACATTCGACTATCTATTTCAGTGGGAGCGGACTTCCAGCTGGGAGCGGCGCGCGTGTTCGTGCGCGAAGCGTTGCACCGGGCGCTGGAGCGAGCGCGAGCGGACAAGCTGCGCGACGCGGCCACGCTGCTGCAGGCGCGCATCAGGGGATATCTCACTAGGTACCGTGGCTTTCATTCGATCGTACACACTTCGTTCGCCACCGATTAAAGAGTATAATTTCTACTACAAAATAACTATCGTCAATTCAGGAAACGGTACGACCAGATGCGCGAGTCGGCCGTCCGTATCCAGTCGTGGTGGAAGGGGGCCCGCGAGCGGCGGCGCTTCGTGGCGGTGCGGCGCGGCGTGGTGCGCGCGCAGGCGCTCGTGCGCGGCCGCCGGGCGCGGGCCCGCGCGCGCGCGCTGCGCGACCACGCGCGCCGCCGCCTCGAGGCCGTGCAGGCCGCCGCCAAGTACGTCGCTCTCGCTATACCCACTCGTGTTAGGGCAATCGATACTCGATCGAACTACGGGATGTTTATTACGATAATGTTAGAGTAATGAAAAATTAAAACCACGAGACCTCCTTCTTCTGTGTTGCGTCCTAGATACTTGCGGGGACGCGCGAGCTTACTTATACTTAACTTTATTTCAGACGTCGTGCCGCGGAACAGAAGGCTAAGGCGGAGAGCATGCAAGTGTTGGAGGTGCCCGCGGAGTTAGCGTTCATCCTGTCGAAGATCGACGAGTGGCAGCCTCCGCACACGGACAAGAATATCACAAAAGTAAGATTGTTTTTTATGCAGTTTGCTCGTCCATTGGTATATTTAAAGGATAATAAATCAATAGATAGTATGACGTTTTAGTACCATTATATATTGGTATAAAATTGTACGTAATATATTGTTTCAGGTGTCGGGCGATGTGTACGCGGAGGAGGAACGCATCCAGCTGCCTGACTTACAACAATTCGCTTTCTCCAAATTCAGCTCCGTGTACTTCGCGGACGGCGGGCAACTCGGTCCGAAGAAACATCCCATCACCAAACCTTTCTTGTCAAAAGCGGCTGTTAGGTATGTATTATTAAAATAATAAAGGTATTACTCTTTATTAGTTTTAGATTTGCTATATACGCATTACACATATTTATTTCAGGGATCAAGATTTCAATGACGCCGTAGCAATATTTAAACTAATACTGAGATGGTGCGACGAGTCTGCCGCCGGAAACGAAACCAGGCAGAAGGTATATTTGAAACGAGTAGCTTAATTTATTTATATTATTTTTATCAATGTTCGATTATCGGACCATTTCTATAACATTCGGTCGTACGCCGACACGCGAGCTATCCATAGCACCGTCAATCAGTGTGGACCTGTCGCAGGTGTTGGCGGACTACATCGCGTCCCGCGGGCTGAGTTCGCGCGGGCTACGCGACGAGATCCTCGTGCAGCTGGTCAACCAGGCGTCCGGGGACTCCCCCGCCGCCCCGCGCGTGCTGCGCCTGCTGGCGCACTGCCTCGCCGCCTTCCAGCCCGGGCCCGCGCTGCACAAGTACGTGCCGCGCTTATAAACTTAGCCATTAATAAACAGAGTTATTTGTAACGATCCAGCAACCTCGCAGGACTAGATAGCTAACACCATAAGCAACAACTTTTGTTCTACGACTTTTGATAATTTGTTAGATTTTATTTTCATACAAAAATAAGTATTAATTTAATTTCCCGCTTGAACGTTTATAAATCTACGCGCATCGCAAAAATTTGACGCGCCGCGTCGTACTTTCGTTTATGAATGAAATATAGACCTACAAATGTCACGACAGTACGACATAAACTTGTAAAATCTTTTTTTTTTTTTTTCGTTTATTTATATAGTTACGTCCGAAGTCGTAGAACAAAAGTTGTTGCTTATGGTGTTAGCTATCTAGTTCTGCGAGGTTGCTGGGTCGTTACAAATAACCCTGTATAATAGCATATTGCTCGGACTCCTTCGCCCACACTCGAGCCGTAGTAAAGATATCCGATTTCGCCAGGTACCTCGTGCGGCTGATATCGGAGCTGGCGACGGGGGCGGAGCGCTCACGCCTGCTGCGCCTGCTGTGCGGGGGAGGGGTGGGGAGCGCGGGCTCCCGCCGGGCGCCCCCCACGCTGCTGGAGTGGCGCGCGCAGCGGGAGCACGCGCGGCCCGCGCTGGCGCTCCGGCTATACGACGGTCAGTGGCGAGGTGTCCGGCGAGGATGCCGACCTAATGAATGAATTGGATACGTGACGTCGAATTAAAACGTGTGTTCCTTCCCGTGCGCAGAGTCCGTGCACACGGTGTGCGTGGAGCCGTGGAGCACGTGCGAGCGCGCGGCGGCGGCGGCGCTGGCGGGCGCGGGCGTGGCGCGCGGCGCCGCCGGCTGGACGCTCAGCCTCGAGCTGCACGGACAGCTCACCGGTGCGTGTCGCGCGTGCGGAGATTCTATCACACCGGTGTCCCGATACTTATTTTCATGCTCTCGTATCAGAGTGGGCGGGCTGCGAGTACGCCCTGGACGCGGTGGGCGAGGTGGAGACGTGGTCCGCGCTGTGGACCCCGCGCAGCGAGGCTCTGCGGGCCCCCGCCGCGCGATCGGGCCCTCCTGCGCCGCCGCCCCGCGCGCCCCCTCCCCGCACGCCCGCAGCCGACGACAGGCCGCAGGTGAGAACTCGACTCCTAATACGACTTCGGTATATTTACTTTGTAAACATGAATGAATCCCATTTTAGAAATTACATTCATTTTACCTTACTTCTGTAAAACTACATATTTTAATTCTAAAACTTAGTAACCGAATGTACTATTAATATGTTTGTTTGTTTTATTTTCAATAAGGTCCCACCGCCGGAACCGCCGAAGTCGCGGTCGCCGAGCATCCAACGCATGCTACAAGACTCGATCGAAGAAAATATATCGGAGTACAACTGGAAGATGGAGAGGGACGAACCGCGGACTTTACCCAAAATCACCGCAGAATATTCCAGAAAGATATCGCACGACATACTCTCGCGAGAATCGGCTTTGAACGAGCGCTACTTCGAGCAGCAATCCGATAAAGTTCGAAGCAGATCGTTGGATAATCTCCTCGGCGACAACCCTGCGCCTCAGCCCACCAAGTTCGCCGACCTAGGGTTGTCACAGTCTCGTCTGAACGACCGCTACCACTCGGTGGAGCGGCTGGGAGGTGCGCCTAGCGTGTCCAGCAGCAAGGGCATGGAGGCGGAGTACGGGGCCAGCCGCGGACAGCAATCGCGGTACATCAAGTCGCAGTACGCCGGCAAGCGGGCGCCGGCCGGCTCGCAGTCCAGCCGCGCTTATATAGAGAAGAGCTCGGAATTCGGAGGAGCGAGGTAAGAATCTAATGATGCTACGAAAATAAATATATACAGTGGTGGTCGTATAATGAGATCGCTATGTAGCGATAAGGTCGCCAAAATTGTATGCTACTTTTATATAGGCTGTCTAAGTTATTGTAATGAAAAAATTGTTGTGGTGTACAATAAAGTATAAATAAAATAAAATAAAATAAAAAATTAGAAACACTACCAAGTTTCACTGATACTTCACCGCAATCGTTTTTATTTTGAAATTAAACAATAAATCGGACAACAATATGTTCAACGATTTATCATTTATTAGAAAAACAATATAAATCCCATTACACAACTGCAGTTTCAATATTACATTACGGACAAACATTTAAATCAGTTTTAAGGTATGGACAATAATGGTCAACTAATTAGAAACAACAACAAAAAATATAAAAAACAATATTTTTTTAAGTATTAGTAATTAGTATTGTTATTTACGAAATAGCTTCTATCCACAGCCTACCAATAGTTATAATTAATGTTTAGTGGTGTATCCCTTATTTTCAATAACAGCACTGAAACGACGTGGCATTGATTCAATCAATTTCATACATTTTTCTAGCGGGATTGAATTCCATGCTTCAACAAATGCTTCATATAGTTCGTTTTGGTGTTACGTTTGTTTGAGACTTTCTTTTTAACAATATACCAGAGATTTTCTATCGGGTGTAAATCCGGACTATTTGCTGACCAGTCTAAAACGGATATTCGCTGTTCGCTAAGGAAACATTTGACGCTATTGGCCGTGTGTTTAGGGTCATTGTCATGCTGAAAGATTCAGGTTATAGGCAAATGATCGTCCGAGTAGGGAATCATTGTGTGCTCTAAGATATTTTTGTATTGCCATTGATCAATTAATTAAGTACCTTCAATCTTCCAAACGGATCCAAATCCACCGTATGTATTTATAATTAAAAGCATTGTTTACAGGGCGTCTAACATAGCTCTTTCCATCGGAATTTACCATATTTATTTTTGTTTCATCTGAAAATAACAATATTTTCCATTCTCGTACCGTCCAATTAACATATTTTTTAGCGAATAATAATCGCTTCTCTCGGTGTTGCTTGGTAAGAAGCGGTACCTTGCGAGAGATTCTTCCAAACAATTTAGCTTTCACTAATCTTCGGAGTATCAGTCTTGACGAGATGTTTCTCGGGTCATCAGGCGAAAAAACTTCATTTTTAATCTGGTTGGAGGCTTTACTTGGGTCTTTTTACGCGCAACACGAACGCAACACGAACGATTAGCGTATCTTCTCTGGGAAAGGTTTATCTTGGCCGAGCCTTTCTAAGAATATTTTCAACAGTTCCATGTGTTTTATAATGATCAATTGCCTTAAAAACTTTCTTAACAGAACAATTTAAATGCTCAGCTATTCTTCTGTACGGGCGTACGTTATGATCTATATGTAAATTAACGATTATTTGTTTAGTTGACGCGTCACAACATAAAATTTTACCCATTTTGAACAAAATAAAATTTTGAATTGCCGTCAAAATAATAGAAAAAGCCAAGAAAGAAAATGTTATGAAAAAAAGAACGAGCTATGGATGCTTTTTTTAAATGTTTCTAATTAGGCGTCCAAGCGGCTAGTATTTGTACATTGAAGTTATACTTTCTTTATTCATAAGAAGTGTTTCTAATTATATGACCACCACTGTATATAATTTCAAAAATAGTATAATAAACGGTTTTTAAATGATATTGGGAATTTAGATGAACGCCTAAATGTGTATATATAATGTAAATGAAATCAAATTTTTAACCATAAGATTTGTTTAACATGGTCATCGTTTTCATTATTTATTTCGATTTCCCGTAATTGAGGTTATTTACCGGAAATCCAAATAAATATGAAATCATAATAACGATTAATTTTATTTATAAAATTAATATTTTCAGTAACTTTATATAATAAGTGTTTAATATTTTAATATTGAGTGCTAACAAAGGCATATCTTAACGAAGTTATTTGTTTATACAATTAACAGATCGTCCGCAATGTCCGACACATCCGAAGCCCCGAGCTTAGCGTCCCACGTGCGGCGAGTACGCGTCCCGAGCCAGGCCTCCGACGTGGACCAGTTCCTCGACGACCTGTTCTCCCCTGTCCTGGATCCTAACATCGACGAGCTGTCCGACGCGCGCTCGCTGGCCGCCAGCATCAAGGGTGGCAGAGAATATCGAGAGTTCATCGACGGCGTCCTCAGCTGCTCCTACACGGAAAACATTGACACTCTGAGCAGGCCCGAGTGCATGACGACACTTATTAAAGGTGGTGGCCAGGAGGAGAGTGGCAAAACGAGCAGGAAGGAGTCTAATGTAGACTCCATGGATGACTACATTACAAATCTTTTCGATCCAATATTTATGAACGACAGTTTAAAGAGATTGACTGATGGTGAGGGGCTCTCTGGTGCCATCAAAGGAGGTGGTGCGACGCCTAGGACTTCAGGCGCAAACACTTCCGCGCTCAGTTTTGGTGCTATATCTTTGCCGCCTTCGATGCCAGCTATGCCGGCTACTCCTGAGGCGCTGGCGGCAGCTCTAGGACTCCATTTACCTCCTCCGGGCACTGTAGACATTAACGCCTACCATCAAAATCTGCAACGAGCGTTTCTTCAGAATGCAATGGCGCAGAATCTTCAAATACAGCAGCAGCTTTTGGCACAAAATCAAGCGCTACAAACTCTACTGGCCGGCCAGGTGGTCGAATCGACTGATTCTGCACCAACGTCACCCGTGCGGTCATCGACGGTAGTACACGCGCAAATACATTCGCCTCCAAGAAATTCCGTTAAATCAAGGCGCGAATCAAATGAGAGTTCAATGGGAGCGCCGCCTCCGCCGCCGCCACCCATGCCACCCCCGCTGCACGCCATGGACCCATCCGAAGCCCGACCCTTTATGGATCCCTACGGACGTGCGAAAACCGTCAGAATAGGAAAATGGAGGTGGCCTCCGCCCAAGGACGCTGTCGGGCAAGATACGCCACAAGACTTCACGAAGTTTAAAATGAGACAGATACAACGGAGAATCACACCACAAGCTCAATCTAACGGCATCGAACACGAACCGCCTCGAGGGCGTTCGCGCTCGGAGGCTTCGCCCGGAATAGATTGGGAGGAATTCGAAGTGGACGGTCACACCTCTTCCCCTAGGGAACCCTCCACCCAGAGGACGGCTAGAAGGAGTTTCGAAATCGGCGCACAGAGACCCTCACCCGGGAGCGTAGGAAAACTTAAACTGAGTTCTGAAATGAGACAACGTTTGGAGCGCGTCACCGCCAACCACTCCGTCCGGAGTACGTCGTCGGCCGCGGAGACTCCGCGTACGATCAACAAACTGGAAGACACGCGGAAGCTGATGCTCGAACGGCAGCTGGGAGGTGCCGGCCGGTGGGACGCGCCCCCGCCGCCTCTGCCGCCCGCGCCACCCGGCCCGGCTCCCCCCCCGCCCCTAGCGCCCCCTTCACCCCCCGACGACCCCGCCCCACCGCCGCCGGCTCCCGACGCCTCCTCCACCTTCGCGCAACTGCGTCGCGACCGAGACACCTTCGGCGTGCACCAGAACAGGGAAGCTGACGACCGACATGCCTTTTTGGCTAACTGGAGCTCGAGGCGAAAAGAGGACGATGAATCCGTTCAGGGCGACGATTTGGCGTCACGTTTCTTGACCGCCGATCGTCGGGATCGAAGAGTGAAAGACGAGTGGGGGGAGGACTCGGATATCAGGATTAACTACGACGACGACAAGGGCCGAGCGGGGAGAGACGAATGGGATTCCGAATCGACAATGGACAATAGACGTGATATGCGTGATAATTATTCCGGAAGAGATGCATCCGAAATATATGAAATACATCCGACGAGGGCCGAGAGGAGGAAGGACGATAACGACATGGAAGAGAACTACGAACGCAAGCGTTCCTCTGCTATGTACGACGATTTCGAACGGTACGATGGTAGAAAAAATTCTCGGGATATGCTCGTGGGGCGAGCGAGAGACAGCCCACGATCCGACATCATGTTTCCATCGGAAAACGCCGATACGCTGAAGAGGGCCGAACGTCCGACGTTTAAGACCCACATGGCACAAAAAGAAAGAGACAGGAAACTAGAAGCGGAGAGGCGGCAGTCGGTCTCGACCCACGTCACGGATAAAACCGAAAACATCGAACGTAAGTATTAACCTTTCAATGCCATCGTCTGTCTCAATACGTCGATGAGTAGCGTCAAAACTGTAGCTCTGTGCGTTCAGGCGACGCGCCGGCGCCGGCGGTCCTGCTGCCGTCCGACCGAGCGTTCCTCACATACTCCCGCGTGCCGTGGAAGCTGCGCGTCCGCAAGGAGGTGTTCACGCCCCTGGAGACGTACAACGAGCCCGCCATCCTGGAACTGCTGTACGCGCAGGTGAGTCGACGCGCGGCCCCCCGCCGGCGGCGCCGGGCCGGGCCTACAGCGCAGCTGCCCGCAGATCGTGCACGACGTGTCGAGCGGCGCGGCGTCGCTGCGGCTGGGCGCGGCCGAGCGGCGTGCGGGCGCGGCGTGGCTGCGCGCGCACGGCGCCGGCCGCCCGCCGCGCCGCCAGGCCGTGGACATGGCGCGCGAGTGGCCCTTCTACTTCGCGCGCCTATTCGCCGCGCGCCTGCCGCCCGGCGAGAGCGCCGTGCTGGCCGTGTCGCACGCCGCCGTCACCGTCGGCGTCCGAGGTACGGGAGCCTATTGTCCTCGGGACGAGTGCGACGTCGGGAGGGCGCCGAGTGTACGAGCGTGTGTGCGCAGGTGCGGGCGGGCTGGTGGTGCGGCGCTCGCTGCCGCTGGGCTCGCTGCGCGCGGCGGCGCCCACGCCGGGCACGCTGCAGCTGTCGCCGGCCCGCGACGCGCCGCTGACGCTGCACGTGCCGCTCGCGCACCACGCGCACGCGCTCATCGCGGAGTTCGTGCTGCAACACTCGCAGGTACGTCCGCTGTACACTTTTAATTCTTTTAATGAGTTTCTTTAGTCGTCCAGTACTCGAAAGGGTCGATCGAAGTTGCGAAGTGTGAACGATAATATTTATAACAGTAGCAGCTCGTAAGTGCTACCTCTTATTTTAAGATTGGTATTTATTTTGTACCTACGTTAAATGTTTCAAATATATCAATTATTTTATATCCATTAATATAAGCCTTAAAAAATACCCATATCTATACGGAATTTCTGAATATTTTCTTTTTTATCCATGAATTTTTGATAACTACTAACATATATTACGTTAAACTATTTGTTTTAAAAAACATTAGAAAACAAGGGATAACGACACGATTTAATTATGTAATGAATAATATCGGTACAACGTAATCCATTAGTCAGAGACACTTATCAAAACTTGAAATTGTAAACATTTTATTGAATGATTTTTTAATTTAATCAACAATAGAAGAGCTAGAGACCAATGTATGTTACTAGTAAACTTAGTATAGCATACTGTGACAGGATTTTCGTGGTTGCAGTAACATCCGACATACAGAGTCGGTTCCATTTATGTAATAATTTTTAAAATACTAAGAGAACCGACACACGATACCTAATAACCACTTCACGGGTCGGACACGAATGTTGTTACATCCTGTATAATACTAAGAGTAATCGCTCGTAAAACGCTTTTTATACCTTTTTTTTGTACCCTTGACGGGTATGCAAAATTTTATGATTTGATGATAGTGAGAAAAATAAACAAACTTACTTGCATTTATGCATTATAAATCGACTTTTATATAAAATACAGCACTTTTTTAGCAACCCCAAGCAAAAATATTATGAAATTAGTTAGTAGCAATAGGAGGCAACTTCAGGTTGATTAAAATGTGACACCTAATAACTTCATAAATTAATAATCACTATAGAGTGTAGAGGTAAGGAGATGTATCTCTATGTAATAAATGTGGATTTCAGGTAATAATACCCTCAAGCTACAGTAGCACCATTCCGGCCATTTCTGGAACATCTATTTCAAACATTTCGGTAGACACTTTTTCGGGTGAACACCCGTATTTACTTCTTCTTACTTCTCCATAATCATCACATACGTCATGACAGTTTTTCACGGGTGGGATTTTGACGACGATTTGAGACATCATTGCTATTTGCTGTTTCGTATGCTAATAGTTTTGTTTAATTTAAGCAGACGATAATATAGACGATAAATGTATTTATCGTCTATATTATATTATTATTATTTAACAGACTATAAAATACTCAATTTTGTCTTATTATTGACGAAAAACAAGTTTTGCGAAGATAAGTATACGAATATTAACCGCAGTTATAAGGGTGCACTTATGTGCGGACAAACACAGATCGGGAGATATATTGTGTAGAATCCTATTTACAAATTAACAACTTGCTTGCCGAGGCATGCAAGCGCGAGCTTCGTTCCGCGCTATCTCCAACTCGCAACTACGGGATACTACTGACAACTTCTCGACTGAAAAACTTATATATTTCACAAGTCCGACCCTGCATTCGAACTCGCATCATGAACTTCAGGCACTGTACGTAATCACACAGACAATCAAACAAATTTAACAGTTTATGGCTATTAATTAGATATTACATTCTGTATAATCTTATAATATCTTGTGTATCATTAAAAGCAACACTAAAGTTCATAACAACGAATTTAATATTCGATTCTTTCGTATTAGAATGACCGCTCTGAATTACCACAATAGGCCTACGCTTTCAATACATTAAAAAAATCAACGTACTTTTTGGAAGTTATTGTGCAAACAATTTGACTTGGTCGGTCTGTAGCTCGCTTCTTTCTGACAGTAGCGCATGTATAGACGCTAAAGAACAATATTAATTTTAATCGTAACCACGCAATATGCGTATTTCAATCTCTCTTTTTCTGTAACCTAGACAACCTTTCCGATCAGGGAAATTTCTAAACGCCCATAATGATTGCTCGAAGCCTGAGCGACCGTCCACGGCTCAAACATTATATGCGCGTGGCATATTGGCATTCGTCGAGGATGAGTATCCAATGCAAGCGCGTGCAGTGAATATATGCTTCTCGCTGCTTCTCGACTGTATCTAAAACGCTTCGGTCGTCTTGTCTAAGTTACCGGTCGCACTCACCGCTTTTATTCCTAAAAACCATGATATCTGAGCAGCCAGCTGTAACTAATGACTTACTAAGATCGCACGTATAGACTGTATGGGTTACACGGTACTACTGTGATACTTTTTGATTAAATATATCTAATATGTACTGTTGGTAAGATAGCTTATTTAAAATAAAACTATCTAACAAATGATATAACATATAGACATTACGCGACACATAATACAACGAGATTATATATTCTTATGTCAAAAATTTAATTATAATAATTTTTATACTAAATGTTAGCGGATAGATACATTATTTAATGTCCCATCGTATTATCACTTTGTCCGCACGAATAGATAGCAATATTCTAGTGCCTAGAACAAATACTTAACCGAAGGTCGCGAGTTCATACGTGAGGTAGCATTATTGAATCAATCATGTCTTTATAATGTTGTCATGCTCATAATAGAAAACATCGAGAGAAAATCTGCATGTGTCGAATGAAATCCTGACTCATGTGTAAGTATTTCCCAACGGTGGGCATATCTCACCGCCGCTCATATTTAAAGATTTATTTATTAAGCTATCACAGATTATATATTTATTAGCAATCTCACATAATATAGTTTATATTGCCTAAGACTTCGCTATCATTTTTATAGTAAATAAAAATAAATTTTTACTCACCATTTAAATATTTAATTAAATTTATTGTAAGAAATAAATTAAAATTATAATTATTATTGTGTTTATATTAATTATATGTTCTGTTCAATTAATTATTTCATTTAGTCATAATATTGTTTTAGATATCTACTGTAGTTTCACATAGTTTCTACATTCAGCGTCATAAACACTTCAAAATTTGAAACCGAATAATCTCATACCAAATGTGTCATCTCTCCTATACGTGACATTGGCAGAATATTTTGCGCTCAAATAGCGTAGATACACGCCAGAAAAGGAAAAGAAAATTTAAATAAATTTAAAATATAAAACGATGTTCAGATAATTTTCAATTTCACCACAAAATCTCTTCTCGCCATAATTACCTATTCAATTTATTTCCTCATTAGTAAGTAATTGATACAGTTACATTAACAAGGTACACATGCTCACGATGCGTTAAAGATTATGTACATAGTGCTGTAGATCGAATTAAAAAAGTAAAAATAAAAATTAATTAAGCGAAACAAACGTATACGTCTTTTTATAAAAGTATAATACTTTAAAAAAACTGCATTGAGATTAATGAACGAAGACAATTAATTAATTTATAATTCTTATATTTTATTAGATCCAAATTTTAAAGTAGGGAAATGATAAATTTTTGCTCAGTATAAATATTATTTATGGTATTTAATATTTAATACACTTTAATTGTTTAAAAGCGACATGGTGACCATCACTAGCAAGCTTCAACAGTATCTTAATTAATAATCAAACCGATCGTTATAAATTGTATACTTAAGTATATAGAACTGCTCGATTCAGTCCCGTTAAACGCCGCTACACTGACCGTGAACACACTGAATTTTCTTACTCCGTGGTCGAAAGTCTGATTACCTAACAGTGGAAAAGATTAAATTATGTATAAGATGACGTATTTATTTCTATTTCTAGAAGTTTTTTTTTTTATTGTATAGAAAGGCGGACGAGCGTATGGGCCACCTGATGGTAAGTGGTCACCAACGCCCATAAACAATGGTATTATAAGAAATGTTAACCATCGCTTACATCGCCAATGCGGCACCAACTTTGGGCATTAAGATGTTACGTCCCTTGTGCCTGTAATTACAAGTTTATACAAAATTTAAAACCAGTTCCACCAAAAGGATTGATATGATATAATGTTATGTATAATATGAAATAATAGTGTATATGTATTGTTGATAGTTTTTGTTTTGTTGACAATAAAATATTTAAAAAAAAATGTATTCATCATAAATATTTACGTGTTTTGAATGTAACGATAATTACTCCGAGGCGAAACTCGTCATGATTGTAGGATAAGAAAAGCCTGAAAGCTGTGAGACCAGTCTGATTAATAGTAGAAATTTATTTATCGCTTACATTATTTAGCGTGACATCGAACTTCATAATTGACAAGAAAAGTCAACTAATTATGCATGAGCGAATATACGAGTTAATGCTTAAATACAAATATGCATATGAGTACGTCGGACACATGAGAATTACTTGAGGAGACCAGGACCTCGAGAAAAATGACGCTGTACATAAGTAGGAGAGTAGAGAAGAAGAAGAGCTGTATTAGCTCGCCACTAGATCCAACACAGCAAATGATTACACGATTACGTAAACACGAAAATTTATATATATTGTATGAATTATTTAAAAAATAATTCATTCATTATTCACTTGGTGGTAGGGCTTTGTACAAGCTCGTCTGGGTAGGTACCACCCACTCATCAGATATTCTACCGTAAAACAGCAATACTTGCTATTGTTGTGTTTCGGTTTGAAGGGTGAGTGAGCCAGTGTAATTATAGACACAAGGGACATAACATCTTAGTTCCCAAGGTTGGTGGCGCATTGGCGATGTAAGCGATGGTTAACATCTCTTACAATGCTAATGTCTATGGGCGTTGGTGACCACTTACCATCAAGTGGCCCATATGCTCGTCCGCCTTCCTATGCAATAAAAATAAAATAAAAAATAAAGGAATTAAACTTATCTCATTCGAAATGTTTTGTACCATAGATAGGTACCTGTGAAAAGTTCGAAAAGAGTAATATCACATATAGTAAACATATTACAAAACTATTATTCATACTAATACTGTGTAAAGCCTTGTTTCGAAGCATTTTTTTGTAAAAAATTAACATAAATATTTTCATACTTTCCCTTTAAATCTGGAGCAGCTGATAAAATAAAATCTACATAGTAAATTTCACTATTATGATGAGTAATGAAAAAGTTATTAGACCAGCAAATCTATTCATTTAATACAACATGGCCAAATTTTCTGGGAAACATTGGGTTTGTTTCAAAAAAACAATATATTTATGTTATTTTGTTATATTAAAATTTCTAAGATTTGCTTACGACGAGTGTCAATAAAAAAATAATTTGACTGCAAAAACATTAGTTTATGTCGTTTTGGTATTAGACAAGTGGTTATAATAAATGTACTAAATAGGTTTATATTTATCTTTACTATGTACACCATTGCTAAGTTCGCTATAATCCGTCGATTACGTATTTACTTACATCGTCATGTGCCTGACTTTATTGTCACGTGTCGTTAGTATATTTTATAAATACTTACATTACACATGACAAATAGACAATTTTTTAAGAACACGAAGTTAGCCTCTAGCGACATAAAATACGAAGTAATTTTCAATATTTTGACTTCCAAAATTTACGTCACTAGATAAATTATAAACACAAAATTAAGTCGAATCTGAATCCGCAATGGCTGAACCACCATGGCTTTTTGAAATATAATTAATAAATAATTTATTTATAACATTTAGTACATATCAGTTGATATTCAAATCAATTTCATATACGTTACGCAGAAATCATACGAAATCGTTATATAAAACTCAATCGTCACAAAAAGTAAATAAATTTTCTTTCCTTACATCACGTAGTAGCGAGTAACAACATCCGGTATCAAGGGGGGACGTAAAAGGAACTAATCGTAGCAGAGAGTGTACGTCAACCTTACACTTGCTACCGTTATTAAAAGTTATGTTCTCTCATTTAAATTCATTTTAACATTTGAATAATTTACCGTAGCGCGTAACTTATGTGTAGAGCTGCGAATATAGAGCACTCTCGTAATAGTATACAATGATTATTTCTGTCCACAATAACCTTGAAATGCGTCGAACCCATAACTAAATGTCCAGAAGCATCAATCAAAATGTCAACACAGAGGAGCTTTCCAAACCCCATAGCGCTACTGTCCGCGTTCGACGCGCAGTCGAACCGTGACCGCGCACCCGCGCGCACTATGCAGCGGCCGCGCCTCACCGCCGCGATGCGCGACAACTGGCGTCACTTACAACGCGTTTACGGTTTAGAATTCGAAGACGACTTCTCGCCACCCCGACGAGCTCCCAGTCTCGATTCACTGATAAACTCCTCCGAAGGCGCCGCGTCCAGCGCCGATGCCTCCGCTCCCGAAGACTCCGACTCGGGGGCGGACACCCGCGACCCAGAACCTGTACGCCGCAAAAACCCCGAACGTAAAAAGTGCCCCCAAAGTTTCTCGTCCTCCTCCAGTGGTCACATGGAGACGATACATGAAGAGACTACGGAACCCAAAGTGTCTGTGAAAGAAATTCTAGCAAGGTTCGAGAATTTAACAGAAAAGACAGATATCGTTCAGGTAAAATTGATGTTCATGAACGTTGGATGTAGTGGGACGAGTTCAGCGGTGACGGTAAATAATAAAGATAATGGTGTAACTTAACAATAAACAATCATACGCACGTATTTCTACTTGTATTCATCATAATATTAATTAACATGTAATAGAAAACTAACTACACAAGCGTTATCACAACAAATTTATTTTATACTTGTGTTATTGTTATGTAACAGCAAATAAATAAAATGTTCTAACTTGCAATGATATCTAAAAATTATTGACAGGTACCAAAATCAGTTTTTGATAACCTTGTAAACGAGAACAAATAAATATATTTACTGTATTTAGTTACAAACTCGTGTACCCAACAACGTACCAAACACTCGATTTGATAATAAATAATATCTCTTAGGAAATCGTATGTAATCGATTACAAGTTTATTCGAATATAATAAAAATCTTTTACTATTAAGAATCTACATCGTACCAACAGATGTTGTCAACATCCCTAATTATTTAGCCATTTACTCAGTCACCTGACACGCAAGTATTCGTAAACGTAACCCTTCACAGGTCAAGGCGAGCCGCTTATTGTACGATAATTGTGATTAACGCTTAAGAATCAACTTTGAATTATATCATGCGTAATATAGGATTATCTAATTGACAATCATTTGAAAATTCTTATTTCGTTCAACAACTTATCATTACGTATTATAAACGTTCCTCCTCCACGTCTGTCTGTCTGAACGCAATCAACACAAAAACTACAAAACGAATTTTCAAACGGATTTCACTACGGAGTAAGTCGTGAGGAAAGTTTAGGTGTATAATTCATTAAGGTTTTATAAAAAAATACTTAAATGTATCGATAAATATTGAAGGTATAACAATCATACCGACTCGACTGGTAGCTTTACTGTTGTGCGCCGGGTAAACCACTAGAGTTATATGTATATAAACGGTTTATGTAGACCATTATTCTGCCCGTGCAAAGCCGGGACGGGTACCTAGTGATGGACTTAAAACAATGATATTTTGTTGACACCTGTCCTTAACAACTGTCCAATTTAAAAGTTTAGATTAATATTTCATTGCTGTATGTAGAAGTAGGTTATAAAGTATGTATAACCTACATAAGTATAAAACGGTTAGGTTAGGCTTGTACTTAAATTTCTATCGTTTTCAATGGATAAAGTAATGCAAGGTTTCATACACAACACTTGTTCTACATAACTTATATGAATTTCCATGTTTTTTGGCTTTTATCTCTCGTAAGATTGTGTCATTATTTCATGTGTGTAAATACAACTTTAGTAACAATGGTTATAGGAAATAATTTCTTAATAATACCACGCGCGGAGAGTAAAAAAAAGTCGTCGCACAATGTGTACGAGTGCCTTGTAGAGAAAGTTAACTTTAATATTCATGTAAGAAGAAATCATAATCCGCGTTCAACATCAAAACTATAGACGTAGCGATGAAATGAACATCCATCTCAGAAATCAGATTAATATTCCTATAATGTTATGAAAAGGTTTCGAATATATTGCGATATACAAATAAGTAAGTAATTATAATGTCGTGTATTTAATGTCAAATACAAACAAATTCACTCGCAGTAACCACTTTAAAATAACCAAAATAGCCTTGAATTTGGCATGGCTTTGTATGATAGTGATGTTATCGACGCAAACCTAATACAATTCGTCACGTCGACGACCAGGTGACAATTGCCTTGCGGGAATCGGAGCGTACTTCCGTTTCCTAATGTTACACTATACGCATATCCGTGTGAATATACGCATAATAAAATAAAAGGAACAGTTTCAATCGTGGCAAATGTTCTTTCAAAGACCCCTAAAATATTTATAATTAAAAGGAATTCAGTTAACTGATTTCACAAGTTACATTCAGCCAGTTTCATTAAAGGTACAAGGGTTATATTGCGGTTTTTCGTTCGTAAGATGTATATATCTATACAGTATATGTATGCTATAGTAGTAGGGTATATGGATAGGTGGCTTTCCGTGAGGTTGTTCGTTTGCCAATCTTTTATTTATTTTATTTTTCTTTGTAGGCTTCGAGCCCCTTGCTCGAAGCCTTGCCTTGATACAACACAGGCATTAGTTAACGCCAAACACTAATATGTTGTATATCTATATGTCATTACGAAGGGGCAGCGAATCAGTAAAAAAATAAAGTGACAGCCTGTAAATTATCTAGTACGAGGTAAATTATATCGAGAGAACCGACAAGAAACTCGTTAGTTATCTTTCTACCAATTAAATTACAAAGATATGTTAATCATATAAATTTAAATTTATATATCCTGCATGGAAATCAATAAGCAGTAACTCTATATACAGACACACAAAGTGACATTTCCATGTTCGAAGACGCATTGACGGTGATAGCACAGTTAATGTTTCATTGTAGTGCACATATCTATGTTCGATAGTAGCCACATATTATCAGATAGAGCGATAGGTCGTTTTTTGTTTTTTATAGTATAGGTAGGCGGACGAGCATATGGGCCACCTGATAAGGTGAGTGGTCCACCTGGTAAGTGGTCACCAACGCCCGTAGACAGTGACAATGTACATTTCTTTAAAAAAAAAACATCGCCAATACGCCAACAACCTTGGGAATTAAGATGTTATGTGCCTGTGATTGCAGTCGTCAGCTTGCCTCTTCAAAATATTAAAAAAGCTTGAAAGCTTGTTACAGACAGATTATTCATTGAATCGTTAGCTATCTGTATTATATTTTAGATAAACAACGCCACGTTAAATAACTAGATATAAAAAATATCTATTTTTCTGACTTTCTTATTATATATAGTCGATATAGTCCAAGCATAGAGTCGGTTGCTCTTTTGTGGGTACCAATGTAAACAGTTTTACAAAGGCATCTCAAACCTCAATGAAAAAAAACAATTTAATGTTTTTGTACAAAATGTTAGTATATTCACAAATAATAGCACGCCTTGCAAATTAAATATAGTTCTTAATAATCGTGTAGATTTTATTAGTAAAATATTTATTAGAAACAGTATACTATACCGCAATAAGTCCAAGCAGGTTTTATGTTTCTTTTATTATATACTAACGCGTGGTTGGAATCGGAATAATAGATCTCACCGTTACATCGATTAGGAACAAAACGAGACATCGATTTACGTATTGAGAATAGTAATCGATGTCCACAATCATAATATTTGCGCTTCCGTGATTAAGTATAAAGATATCGAGATCTACGTGCAAAGCTTTTAACTGCACTTTAACTTCAATTTGAATTAAAATTTTTGATGTTTTTCATACAAGGTTTACCTACATTCCTAGATTTTTATGTTTTTTATTTTATAGTTTGGTGGACGGCCAAATGGACCACCCGATGGTAAGTAGTCACCACTGCCCATAGACATTGGTATTGAAAGAAATATTAAACCATTCCTAACATCGCCTTTGCGCCATCATCCTTGGGAACTAAGATGTTACGTCTCTTGTGCCTGTAGGCTGGCTGACTGGCTCACTTACCCTGCAAATCGGAACGGAACAATGCCAAGTAGGTGTTGCTGTTTCGTGGTAGAATTTATGATGAATGTACCACTTAGCTAATTACTATAATACAAATTAAGCACATTGAATACTTAGTCGTTATTACCCGACTGATCAGAACGTTGCTGATGCAAATTGAGAATAATTATATTTTTATTTATTTTATAGTTTTTAGATTTTACTAACACTGAGTTGCAAGCTAAATGAATAACTCACATTGATAAAGAGATTATTCTCATGTACGAGTAGTTATCGTGCGTTTGATTGCTGTCCGTTCGACATGGACGCTTTGAACGCACCGGCCCGTGGTTCCCCTTAATACCATACACATGCCACGTGTTTGTGTGCGACTATACCTAACTACCCATACGGTCAAAGATACATGCATCATATACCCCGGCCCCCCTCACACGCAAGCAAAGCCGAGGGCAGAAACCAGTACGAATATCTGTTTGTAATGTTTTGCCCAAATAATAATATTAATAATAGTTCTGTTTACAACGTACGTTCCCGCCATTTTTTCTGTCATATAAAGACTTCGAATAATAATTGTAGAAGCAACCGCACAGGGCACGCGCGGCGCATCACACGAGTGCCGTAATTGACAATTTCATTTTACTCAACTAATTGCCGCTCAAACGAGAGCGTGACTGCTCATTTTCGACTACGATAATAAAGGCTGAAGTACCGATTGATTCATGGACGAGCCTACATTGCCAACAAGTGTAATTACAGGCACAAGGGACATTACGTCTCAGATCGACGATAATGACGTCAGGAATAGTTTACGCTTTTTACCTCGTCTATTTCTATGAATAAAGATGAAGGCGATCAAAAGCATAAAAATATTTTTATTAAACATCATATTAATTTGAAATGTAACAAAAAAATTTAAACATTCGTAATAAAAGAAAAACCGTCATTTATTTTTAATAAAACTCTCTCTTCATTATATAACAACAATAAAGTACATTATTAACTCATATTGTTCACTTACTTGAAATGCGCCTGTTATCTGTAGCAATCACGTTTAATTAATTTACATTTCATACATATAACAGAAATTTCGCTATTTAGATTTTTACAATGGCAACACTTCTTCACTTCACTTAAATTAAATTTTTGGTTATATTAAAGAGGCTAGCAAGTAAAATGAGGACTATATAATTATTAACTTTGGTACATGGGAAAACGTATTCATATATTTTAAATCCAAGACAACTAATTTAAAATATTACTGGCAATTCAAAACAAACTATTTTTATTCAAATAGACTTTTACAAGTACTTTTATGTTTTGCTCGTCCACTTACGACGACCTGTATATAATTCAGTATAGTTGTTTGTGAGTAATTAAATAAGTGCTTTCGACCGCTTAATCGATTCGAGATCGATTTAAATGCCAAATTGAATGGATTGTTATAGAAAATAACAGAAGAACAAACTCGGAATGACAACATTAAATATTGTATTACTAAAATAAATAATTAAATGTCTATAACAAGTCAAGTTATAAAAATATACATGGAAATAGTGTTTACGAATAATAAATAAAGCTAGATCGCGTGCGACAAGGCCAACTACAATAAAGACAGGCAGAATGATGGTTTTACGTTATACGTATAGTATAGCCACATCTTCCGTTCACCGACAACAGTCATTGTTAGCGAAACAATATTGTGCAGTAAGATACAATACTATATAGATAAAACAAGATGGCGACGATAGATTCTTTGACTGTTAATAATTAAATTACGGAGTAATTTGTGAGAGAAAACAAGTACATTTTAACATAACAAAGCATAAAGATAATTATCGGAATATCGTTAAAGTGGACTTGAGAATAGATTTTATAGACGGGTAACATTATTTATTTTTCACAGTAAAACTTGTGTTGATGTGCAGTTTCACCTGCATTGTGCATGTATAATGTCAGTTTTCAATTCACGATGAGTATGTGTCTGTAGTTTGCTTGGCTTTTATGATTACTGATCCGGTCTTAAGCGTCATAGCGTGATATTATGGATTATCTCAATAAAGGATTATCTAAAGCAGATTTCCTAAATCGGATTGGTAAATTTGAGTTAAGGTATTCTGTATAGAAGATCCATAAAGTTATAGATTCTTATTTCAGAGGAAATTTGGACTCTACTTTTGAGATTTGTTATTTTTATTGAAATTTTTACGCTTTCGAATACAAAATTGTTGCTATTCCGTGAAAATCAGTGTACGTTTTTGCTCATTATAAAAACCAGCAAATTCGCTCATATTTCACGCCTCGTGTCTTATAACTTATTTTATTAGATAAGTAAAGAAGATAAAAGTTTAACCTATCAGTAACGTGATTTAATACGTATATAATCGAATGCTTACAATTACGTTATCGATAGGATATGCATTATTAGCAATGAATAAATTGTATGTAGTAAGTACTTGATTACATAATAAAGCAACTAATGCAAATGATTGTGGGAAATTTATCATCTATGTATAATCTATATAATTATATCTATAATCCTAGAAAAAGCTTATGATTGGTAATGTTTTACATTACATCCAAATCTAAAATTTTAAAATAATCGTACGCGTAAATTGATAACGTTCAGTATATGAATAAGCAACCGTATTTTAAATTATAAATGTTATAAAATTAATATAAACAGTCATTAAGGAATAAGGAAAGCAATCGATCATGAAATGGCTACTGATAAATAAAAGCTGTCGCCGCGAAATGAAATAAATGTGACAGGTTATTTATGGCTATAAATCCCAAACAGACTCTTACTTTACTAATTATTTCATTCATCACAAAGTTAGCGCCGAACAAAATATAGTCGATTTAGTTTTAAATAGTAACAAAAACGTTGCCTTAGTTTAATTAAAATAACGAACCATGTTACGTAATAATTACATTGTAAGTACGCTGCGCCATTTTGATGACAATAATTTTAAATTTCATAATACTAAAACTATAGAAGCCGTAAATCTGCCGTGTATAATCCTAATGACGCTACATTCCCTCAACAGTTGTAACGGTCAGTAAACACGGGCGGTGTGGATGGCACGCGCCACTAGCTGGCAGAAAACTGTTCATTATCTACTGGAAATGCCAGTCAGCGCTCGAAGTCGGTCGGTGTTTACTGAGGAATTTATTACACGTATTTTATTTAATCTTAATTGTCTATGAAATTAACTTTTATTCTTAAACTTGTTTGTTTCTACAAAAAAATAATTTTACTATAATGTAAATATTTTTATATTTGTTACATGATCGTAGCTAAGAAGCGTGACGCATTTTAATTGAATTTGGGATAGAGGTTAATTAATTGCAATAACGACTTTTTAAAATCCTATTTAGTTTAAAAAAAAACATTCGAACGATACCAGCTAACTTAAGGCATAACAATGGCTGAATTCAGATTATATTTTTTATGATACAAGCCGGTTTTATACTCAGAAGGCTTTTCATTGACAACAAAGCTGTCTTACAGTCGAGTCGGTGCCAAGCCCAAAGAATATTCTAGTATGTATGACTTATCGTTAGCAATATAAACAATTTATTAATAACGGATACAATTATATTTAAGTACTTACCATTTTTATTTTATTTACTTACAAATTATTTTATTGAATAATAAAGATGATTACATTACTAAGTAACTGCTGAATCGTTTCCGATATTAAAATAGGTACGTGATTTTGTTCAAATCTCTATAAATATGTCAGTTTAAATCGTCGAAATCGATTGTCACGTTATTAAGAAATAAAACGAAATTTGTAAAAACCGTACATACAGTGTGAGTCTAATTAACATCGTGGATGAATTTTCAAAAACGGTAAATTATCCGTTAAAATAAATATATTGAACCCCTGTGAGAGAACCTTCCTCAATAGAAAAATAGTTTAATTCAATCAGGTCTAGATCTGTCACATATTATTATTATAATCGCTTTTGTCTCCGGTTAAAATGTGGTAATGCTTTACAATATTTTAGTTAATCGGGCAATTAATTTGTTTTTAATAACCATTTAAAAATGAAGGCTATATACGGAGAGATATCTTAAATTATTATCACTAATAAAATGCATCGAAATACTCGAACTACATTAGTCACTACTTTTTTTTAAATATTTTCTCATACAATATCCGTTGCAGTTATTGGTATAGTTGCATTTAAAACATTTGTTCTTTAATAATATAGGCGCGTTTGATGATTACGCCCAAAAATTGGTGAATGTATTATTTGAGCAAGGGACTCCTGTTTTATATCCTGACACGAATGCAAATTCCTCGAGAACAAAACCTCGAACCAAAGTTAGTTTATCATGAGTCCAGATAATGGGTTAGAAAGTGTGGAGCGGAAATGAGGGAATTAATTATATGAACGGCAAAACATACATTACAAGTCTACTTCGGTAATATTCGTCGATTCAGTCGTGTGCGAAGGAGGAACTAAAATTATAAATAACGCAAGTAACTAATGTTTACAGCGTCTAACTTGCCCAAAGTTGGTCCACGGCCCAGGTTGTTCTCATTGTGAGGAGGTGATGATTTAGTTGACAGCCCGAGCATGAGATGAATTACAAACGCATGAAGACCAAGTGGTGCTTGCTCGGGTTTGAACCAGCAATCTTCGTTTAAGATTCACGCGTTCTTATCAAAACCATCTGGGTTTAGTAAACATAATAAAACATAAATACAAATCATAATTCTTAATTAGTCTTTAACAGCTTATAAAAACTTATTTTAGTTAATGCTTAGACTCTTAAAAAATCTACATTGTATTAAATGTATTTTCCATAAAGTCGACGGGGTCAAACTATTAGCTCATGCTTGCTACACTGCACGTCTTTAGCGTGACATAATTATGACTTTATACATTATATATTATCTATAAACAAGTAATATTGAATATGCATAGTTCTTATTAATACATTCCACAGTAACATCGGGTAATTACCTCCCTTGCTCCCTAGTAATAATAATTCTTACACTGCCATTGTCTATGGGCGTTGGACCACTTACCATCAGGTGGCCCATATGCTCGTCCGCCAACCTATGATATAAAAAAAAACTTGTATAAGATATATTTGTATCACGATATCTCTGTTTATTGTATACGAAAAAGTCCCGCTGAGTTACTTTCGCTGGCTCTTTTGAAGTCTGAGGTATTTCTATCCGGACCGGTGGTAGATTTTCAGCAGTCAACCAGCAGGTGCATGAAACGTTTCAATGCGCAGGAGGTATTTTAGTGCACAAACGTGTCCAACGCTCTCGTGCTTTCTGATGCACGGTCCACGGTATTGTAAAACATCCTAACTTCAATGTGCTGCTGAAAAACGCTTGACAGATAAACATAATAACGTTGAATTCACAATGAATAGATAAAAAAATGAAATCTATACAATTATTAAAATTTAAACAATAATTAGATTTCAACTACATATAAATTAAATATTAATAACATTTAATCATTGTTGAACATACCTAATTAATTGTAATTGTAAAACCTACGTTAGTTATCTAAACATTTTTTTCCCTAATGCGAATGATGCCGTGAACAACTAATACATATATTTATAATACATATGATGACCTAAAGAACTTGTTATCAGTGTATTAACACCTCCGCAACATACATTTCAAATGCTAAACAGTGCGGTGTATAACTGCATACTTCATACTTTAAACGACACAGTCGATATTATTGTACAAACTTTTATACGTCTGTAAATAGGAATATAAGAACGTTAAATTATTTTAAGGGACAAATTATAACATTATAATTAATAACAACTACAATTTGTTTACATAGTGTCGTATAACTAACACAAAAACAAATATTTTATATATTTGTGTTTGTAAATAACTCAACATATTATGTAAAATTGTATATATAGGTATACCCAGGGCCATTTTTACAAATATGTATTTAGAGGCTGAACTAAAACGCCGCGCCGCTTAAATTTTCTCCTAAGCTAAAAAGTTTACTAATAAATGAGTAAGCTTTCATAATGTTATTAAATGTTCCGATTTCTCTCACGGTATTTATCGAGAAATGTTCCACACGACGCGTCCGAACTCCTTTAAACGGTAGTAATTATGATGTATTACAATTATAAATTACCGTGAATTATATAAATTTAAATTATTAGATTCATTTCTAATAATATAATAATAATAAATAAAATAATAATAAATAAAAATAATAATATAAAAAAGCCTTATATTTCTTACTAAAAATACAAAAATAAACTTATTTCTAATTTTCTTCTACTAATATTATATTTCAATTTATACCTTATATTTTTAGAAATATATATTTTACTATTTATGTAAGAACCCCTCGTTCGAAGGTGAAGACCTCCTCTAGAAATTTTCAAGTATCCCTGTTCTTCGCTCTCTCCATCCACTGTTTGCCAGCCGCTTGTATAATATCGTCAGTCCACCGGGCAGCTGGTCTACCTCTCTGTTTCTGGTGCCTGGTGGGCCCTTCCAGGATGTTATCCTGGCGGTCCATCTATTATCTGTTAGTCTGGCTATGTGTCCAGCCCAATAAAATAATACGGAATACAAAATTTTCATATTCCTTACGAATTTAAAATCACATAAATTGCAATAACAAATTGTGTTCGAATTAATATAAATAAGTAGCCCTGGAATAAAATATCCCGGAAAATGGGGATTTGGGCTATAACCTAGCTAGCCTGTCTAGAAATCCTTTCACAATTTCTTTATATCAGAAAAAATAATTGAAAACATAACTGTCAACTAGCGGTATAAGGAATTAATTAGCTAAAAGTATTCGCAATTTATCGGAGCGAATGGACAATACATAAATATTTATAAAAATGGTAAAAAGTTGCTGCGGTGATGCGCAACGACCAAGTGCATACCGTCGGTGCACATCACGGCTGCAGCGCGGCGCTCCGCTGCAATTAGAACATTTTTAAATCAATTTTACACTGGATCGAAATTTCAACACGAAATCGAATCGCTTTGTGAATAAATGTGGAAAGTGTTTTATCAAAAATGGAAAATATATACGGTGTTATACGAACGTTAAGCAGGAAAACTTTGAAACGGAAACCAAAGGTAATTCTGATACTTGTACCGTATAATTCAGAAATATTGTTTCTTTTTTTTTTGTTTATGTTAAAATTATTATTGAAAACTCCTTCATGATATATTTAATCGATTTAGTTTCATATTATGCTATAGCTTATCTAATTTTCATTAAATAAAATTTATTATTCTTTTGTAAACGCCGAACGCGAAACGGAAAGGTAGTACTCTATTATTGCTAATTGCCAAACGAAATCAATTGATCCTGAGCTATTATTTAGCTATGTTGCTTAACACTATACACATATATATATACTATTTAATAAATGAAGAAAATAGAAAGTGATTATATCATGTTCTATCTTAGCTATGTAATATAAATTAAAATTTGCAAGCGTCATCGTTGTGAATTTGTGATAGTTCTAGAAGCATGCTTCCTTATAATATTTATTTTTGTATCATCACTCAATTTCACGTCCGAAATAGATTTTACAAGTTTTATTTTCGTTGTTACTTACGAATTTAAGGCTTACATACGCTTACGACTAACTCATTAAATCTGTCTGAATATTATATAATAAAATCTAATGTACATTAAATAAAAATAATGTCATTATAATTTTTTTCGTACATATTACATAGTACATATTTCGTACGTCTCCTTGCCACATCCATGGTTCCGTGCCGTCGTGGTTTTTTGCGGAATAACATTAAATTAAGCAACAGCATCCCTCAGTTTTAATCAGTGACTGATATCTATACAAATAAATAAAATTTAAATGTATGTCTGTGATTTTAAAACAACTGCCTCTTTTTAAGTTAATATGATTATTTGTGAGTTACCAAAAACCGAAACAAATAAACTTTTTTAGACTGATTATAGGTAGCATTAAGAAAAGTCAAATCATTTAAATATTTAAATCAAATAGACAGATTTTGAAGGGTTTTTGACAAAAACTGAATTCGATGCGGTAAATCTGCGGAGTTTTTTTTGTAGCATAGGTTGGCAGACGAGCATATGGGCCTCCCGATGATACGTGGTCTCCAACGCCTACAGAGAGTGGCATTAACTTTTCTTAAAAAAAAAACGTCGCCTATGCGCCATCAACCTTGGGATCTGAGATGTTATATCCCTTGTGCGTGTAATTACACTGACTCACTCACCCTTCAAACCGGAACACAACGTTACCAAGTACTGCTATATTGCGGTAGAATATCTGATGAGTGGTACCTACCCAGACGAGCTTGCACAAAGCTCTACCACCAATTTGCGAGTATAATACTGTAGTCTATAATATTGATATATCTTTTGTTTAGTCTGCATATAATTTTATGAAGGAAATTTCTACACAACTATAGTTAGATATTACTAGTTAATATATTTTTTTAATTTCCTTTTACAAATATTTGTAATCGCATGTAGTACTAATATTAGCGTGCGCGTCACGGCGAAAGTGCATCAATACACTCATATTATATTGTCATTTAATTGGATAAAAAATCAACGTACCGTCCAAAACGAAATGATTTATATACAATATCTTATTTCTAAAATAAAAAACAATCAGTTTTATCGAGCCCACGAGTGACAACTGACAAATTTTGACTAGAGAATCAGAATTATATTTTAAAGCTGATAAATGCTGCTAGTATTCTTGCCAAGGCGATCATGATTAGTACAAAAGCTTATCTGTATATTGATAAATATTATTATGTGAACAAAATCATCTATTATTTTTTGTTCCGCATTTATAAAGGTTGGTAAAATGTACCAATATTCATGATTCTAAAATGACCGTCCACTGTTATGTCAATTGGTATTTTATATAAATAAAGTCAGTGATATGATATCTTCCTCGTAAATTTTCCTCGTACTTACTAGAAAATATGTAGGTTGACGTTTTATTTTAAGTGCATCACGCTTTCGTGCGCGCCTCGCAACTCTCATTGTTGAAATACCATAATATTAGTGTTAATAACAATTTATGAGAAAATACTTTAAACCAGCAGTAATTTAGCTAACGAGACTTTTTATTGTGTTAGGAGCACCTGATGGTAAGTGGTCACCTCCGCCTATAGACATTGGTACAGTAAGAAATACTAACTACCCCTAACATCGCCAATGCGCAACCAATCTTTGGAACTAAGCTGTTATGTCCCCTTTGCCTGTATTTACACGGGCTCCCTCACCCTTCAGACCGGAACACAACAATACTAAGTATTTCTGTTTGTCGATAAATCATGATGAGTGGGTGACACCTAACCAGACGGGTTTGCACAAAGCTTTATCATCAAGTCGATTAACGAATGATAATAACTTTAACATTGTTACAGATTCAACCGAAACCGACAACGAATGGCATAACGAACATGAAAGAAAAGGTAACGGAACGTGAATCAAGAGACGCTCGAGATTCAAGAGAATCTAGAGAATCCAGGGAGTCGAGGGAGTCCAGAGAATCGAGAGAATCTAGGGAGTCGCGAGAGTCTAGAGAATCGAGGGAATCTAGGGAATCCAGAGATATGAGAGAAATCCGAGAATCTAGAGAAGAAATAGAAGTAGAAATGCGGGATAGGAGAGCTCAGACTGCATCTCCAATGCCACGTGACCGTGAAAGAGAAAGAGATAGGGATAGAGAGAGGGAAAGAGAAATGCGAGAGGACAGAAGGGAGCAATCAACTCCACAACACGATGGCCGTCATCCTCTCTTGCAATTTGCCGTGGATCATTTCCGGCAAAGCCCTGAGTAAGTATCCAACAATTTAGCTAACTATGACTTTATAGACTATCTTTTCTTTACATTTGCGGCCTGTTGTTTCCCGATTTAGTTATGAACATAGTAAATCTCTACTGCGTCATGCAATAGTCCATCCGTCCCTACTCTTCTTACTTCAATCGCCGCATACTAGATGGCGTTGTTAACTAACTTATTTAATATTATGTATACTTAATTTTTGACTTCCAATAAACTTGTAATAAAATTGGAGATACCCAATTTATATGAATAATGCTCAACCATTACAGCCTTAATTTAAACGATGTTTCTTTTTGTCGTCATTGGTTTAATATTCGATAAGCCCCCCCATAAACACATATTTAGTAACAGCCTGTGAATGTCCCATTGCTGGGCTAAGGCCTCTTCGCCTCTTTTGAGAAGAAGATTTTGGAGCTTATTCCACCACGCTGCTCCAATGCGGATTGGTGGAATACACATGTGACAGAATTTCAGTGAAATTTGACACATGCAGGTTTCCTCACGATGTTTTCCTTCACCGTCAAGCACGAGATGAATTATAATCACAAATTAAGCACATGAAATTCAGTGGTGCTTGCCCGGGTTTGAACCCACGATCATCGGTTAAGATTCACGCGTTCTTACCACTGGGCCATCTCGGCCATATACCTATAGGTTAATGTTTGTAAACATATTATATAATTAATTATAAAGACTTTTAATTAATTACCTACGTAATATAATATTTGTAACTATTGTTAAAATATAATCAGTCGTTTAAATCATCAAAATTATGATATTAATACAAGTTTTTTACTTAATACTGACAATATTTTTGTTTATTAGTAGACTTTAATTTTTTTTTTTGTTCTAAACAATTAAAGGCATTTGTGCGCCTGCGTCTCTTTCCGATCATGTCGTATTTGGCGTTCTATCGAATTATGAAAGCGATGGAACAGGTAGTGCACAATTACAGTGGCAATTGCTTGCACACACGCACACTTATCGACTATGTCCCGTGCACTTGGCTAGTTTCCCTTGATAAAGGCCAACGTGGCTGAAATTGATCAGGAAGATAAATTAATATATTTTGTTTTACGACAACTAGAGTAAGACTGTCTTTTAAAATCATGATTTTTTTATCAGTTTAGTATTTAATAATGCCGATTTTTTCAGACAACGACATCCACTGTCCTATATTAACGAATAATTAATTCACTTATACATAAACAGTTTTGCAATAAAGAAGCGGCAAGGGTCATTGACCCAGATTCTAATACATAATCCATTGTTATATCACGCTCACATCACATGTAGAGTTGTGGCCACTATTGTATTTGACTGTTGAGTTGCGTGCCTAATCTTACGCGGAATTACACCTTCATAATACGAGTCTGAAAGTAGCTTTGGATTTTTTTTACATTTGTTACACTCGTAACAATTATGAACAATTTAGTATTGGAAGTTTCTATACGTATTTAAATTCAAACGGTTTAACGTCATTTGAAGTCTACTTTCAGTAGGTAGTTTGGTTTCGTTACAAAGGTTTGTTACATTGACGGAAAATCTAGTGTAACCAAGCTACATAGAACTGGGCGGTCGAAAAACAACTAAATGTGTTTTTTAATAAAAATGTTTTATCTAATATAGCGTGTGTTCCAAGTTCTATATATTAAAATCGACGTTTTTTTTTTATTCGAAACGTCTTCGGTACAAGTCTTTTGAATTCCAGTTCTTTTAAATGAATACTAAAAAAATCCATCAATTTGCGATGTTAACTTTATTATTATATATAGTTAAACCGATCATCATGAAACTTTGCATATAACAAGTATAGGTAGGTATGTCGCGGTACACAAAGCGACATAGGGTATAGCCCATTCCAACTACAACAGGAATAAACCCAAATAAACAACTGTTACAGCGAATTAATTCACTATGAACTCGCGAAAAGATCGTGTTTTCAAAGTCTGCCAAGTTGTAATCGTAACTTCGAAAATTAAATTAATGTTGTTATAACTAGTTCATTGGAATAGTGTTGTATTATAAATAAGGGTAAATGAATCAAGAACTGTTTATAGTGCATAATACAGCTGAACGATTAGAAAATCGCATGCAATTTGTAAATTTACGGTGTGTTCACCGTTATTCCTACTCCGATTGAATATACCCTATACGTAACTCTTGACCCCCTCCCCCTAACACGCCGATAAACATGCAGGCGGAGACTAGTGTCAGTATATTATTACTAGATATGACGCAATCTATATGCCCGCAACCTATTTTACGTCGCTGGTGCTATGCCAGAAAGCGTTAGCTTCATATAATCCATATATATATAAATTTATTTATTTAAGGATTATATGTATTATATAAAAACGCGACGAAAACAAAACGATTATAAAAACAAATGATATTTTAAAGGATCCGAAATTGAAAGACCTTTAACGATACTATTTTGTTCTATGTAACGTTTTCAGCTTTTAGTGATCAACGTGTTTTTCAGTACTGTTTGTGTAAAACAACTCTAACATTTCTTAACATTGTTTACAGCGACAAAAACCGTGGCACTTTATATTTGCATTCAATGTACACTAAGAATCTAAACTACTTTTATGGCTGTATTTCTATAATTACGTTTACAAGGGCTGTCACTGTTGCTTTCCATTTTAATACGTGTTTAAATAAGTTATATAATAATCTATTGTCTCCTATTATTATATAGTGTTTTTAATGAAATTTTCTCATGTTGTTAACAAACTTTTGATATTGAATTTTATAACTCAATTGCAAAATATTTGGCCGAGTTTGTGTTATAACGTCTGTTGAATATAAGAGCTAATTTCCACGGCGTCATTTTATTCACATTCATTGTTTTGCATATAATTCGGGCAAAACCAACTCATTTAATGATTTAAAACATTTATGAAGTCACAGTTAATCAATATATCTTATGACGCAGTAAAAGAATACATTTTGAATAAAATATGCTTGGAGATAAGCTCGGTTCCCAACGCAGGACTGATTAGAAACAATAATTGGGATAATTAAATTATTTTAAAAAGAGCAACTACGCGGGTTTCTTAACGTTTCTTCTCGCTGAGTTTGCTGTCCGTAAAGGTGGTAGAGTTAAAATATTGATTCATAAACGCTTTATTGTAATATAATACATTCGATTTGATTTGTTATTGATTGATTGATATATAGGTACCTATTGAGGGATTTTTATTAAATCGGAATGTATTTTTTTAAGATAAACAATCGTGATAGTAAAGTAATAATACTACTTAAGCGTTTATAATAAATAAAGAAGCGAAGCCAATTTTTTTTTTTTTTTAATGGGAATCGGTCATTGTTAGTATGTTACAATATCAATACAGATCAATACAGTATACATAATCTTCGGATGATATTTCGTAGTCAAGTAGTTTTACGCCAGTTTTAAATGTGTAAAAAATTGATTGAAAAGGTATCTCGTATGTACGATATGTTGGATACGTTCAGTTATTGAAAAAAAAACCAACTCTAATTCCATTTTCTAGCATTTATTTCCAGTCACGATTGCCGTCTCTATTGCGTCTATTTTACAATTCGCTACATTTTTTGTCTTAACGTCATTTCATGAATTCATTTGAAAACAGAATGGTACCTCTTATGATAATAAAAACTCTTTATATTAGTAACTTTACAAACTGTTAGTATTGAATTATTGAACAATTCCAACTACCTAATATATATTCATGAAACTTATTATTCAAATATACATATTCTTAAAATTAATAAAATAAATATTAAGAAGTCAACCGTCGTTTAATCTTGATATTTGTACCTTATTGGATAACAATTAATAGATTAACCTAGCAGATATAAAGTTAAGAACTCTAAACTTTGTTCTTTAACTGACTCGTTGATCTAGTGGATAGCTTACAAGAATCTTCGATGAGGTCCTTGGTTCGAATGCCGGGTGGGGCCATAAAAAGACTTGAGTTTACACTCCCATGCCTCGGCTAGCAATTAAAAGCTGTTGTTCCTGCGCCTAAAGTATCCTCGACCTTCTTAGGATGCCGTTAGATTGTAAAAAACATTTTTGAACTATAATAATATATTCAGCACAGTTAGACACAGGTGCCGTGGCCGAAACTGATCAAGAGGACATAATCATTATCAAAAGATTTTTATTCACAAACACAATACTTTCGTCCGAAATATTAATATGAGAAAAAAAAAATTTACATTTTAACATAACAATCTTACGATTAGGCAAGTTTTTAGTTCACGGGCTTTGCAAAAAAACAATGGCTCATAAAAAGTGCTTTTCAAGAGTGCACAGCCCTAGTTAGTAGTCTTGAGAACATCGTTCGCGCGGAACGCTCTGAGAGTTGACGTGAGACAGCCCCGAAGAAGCGTCGGCCATGCCGTGTGCTGCAGCAACGCGACTGACACACAGAATGCAAGTATCTGTCAATTTTGACATTTTCGCTTGACCCGGTCAATAAGAGTGTTGTGTGTGCCATTATTAATACCGTCTAAATTATGATAAAGAGTGCGGTGTACATCTTCAAATTCTTATTAAACTTTCAAACAGTGCTTCGGTTTCTTGATTATAATGAGATATAATCGTATTAAAATAATTAATGTTTTAAAAGATTATATCTTTCTATAAATAGTGACTAAAAAACCAATATAAAAAGTAATCCGCTTAAACGTGAATTAATAATTAATTGAAATATAAAAATGGATCAGAAACGCGCTCTACAGCTCTTACTTCATGCTCGTGTCAGAAATTATTTAGTAGATGTCGATGACTCAGCAAAATTTTGTTTGCAGTTCCTAGACAAGTACCTTACGTTTAAGTACATTAGTATATTCACATATTATGTCGATACATATTTCTAATTACATTAACGTGGTGTACAAGATTGTATTCCATTTTAATTGTATAGCATACGTATACAAGATATAATATCATTGGTAGTAAGGTACCTAGTTAGTGTTAAGTAACATCAATCATAATAGCAAGTACGCTACTTGTAAACAACCCGAGTTCCGTGCTTTAATGCAAAGTTATTCCAAATTAATCGGTTTAACGTTTTCCGCCACTTTCGCCGATCGGCGCGAAACAGCGTTTAGTAATATATCGGCGGTCGAACAAAATGACGGCCTCGACGGACGATAGCGACTTTGAGATTTCGGGTGACAGTTTGTCCGACGTCGCCGTAGATGACTGTGACAGTGCTACCAACACATACCTGTGAGGTTATTTTTAGTGTATCTTTGATTTATGGGTCTTATGTGAAAGAAACTACCAAAGTGATAAATTAAAGTTTTTTTTTAATGTGTTAGGTATATACTCGAATAAAACAACTGTTGTACTAGGTACATTGACCCTATATGATAATATATCCAACAGTATTTCTCTACTCTGTACAATTGTACATACGTTATTTAATTAAAATAGATACTAAATAAAAAATCTTATTAATTTTATCTGTGTCTGCAATCTTACAATTAGTGGCGATCCTTCCGAATCTTAAAAATAACGACATCAACGTAAAGCAAAAAGGTTTTATTAGTTTAGATTATTTATATCCTTATTATTTTTAATTGACTTATACTTCGCAATGGTCAGTCTACTCTCGAGCGCCAATGGTAATGCATCTGATAACCTCATATACATTTGAATAGGTATATCAGCACCTAATTGATTAAACCGACATCAATTTCAGATTAAACTGTGTCATGTGTGTATTCCAAACAAATCTAAACCGTGAATCTTTACCGATGATCGTGAGGTTCAAACCCGAACAAGCACCACTACAATTTCATGTGCTTAACCTATGTTTATAATTCATCTCGTGCTTGACGGTTAAGGAAAACATCGTGAAGAAACCTACATGTGTCTAATTTCGCTGAAATTCTGCCACGCGTATTCCACCGACATTGCATTGGAATAAGCTCCAAACCTTCTCAAAAAACATAGCCCAGCGGTGTGATTCACAGACTATTAGGTACTGTATTTCAAACAAAAAACAATACTACATTATTAATAAATAATTTACAAACAAATTGACTATGGATTTTCTGTTACATATATTTGACAAAATAATATATCATTGTATTAGATTTTCTTACATTCAAAAACCATAGATTTCAGGCGATAATTTTAATATAGGCTTACATTTCAGTTTTCCAGCATAGTGTAGAGAGGGCCGTATTGTGCGTTATTAAGAAATAAAAATAGTGATTACATAACATAATTAAGACTCTGTAACACACTGAGCAACTAATTTGAATAAAATTATGAAAGGCGCTTTCTTCAATCTCACTTTAATATGACCATTGTTATAAAAAAATGTTACAGGTAATAATAATAACGATTTACATACATATGCATAAAACTAACTTAACGAGATTCTTAAATAAAAATAATCTAAATTTAAAAATATTGTGTACTTTACATATAAAATTAAATCATTTTAAAATACTTTTTCATACATTTCAAATACTCAAAGAATAATATTTTTATTTTACGAGTTTAAAAACGATTGCACAGTGCTTATCAGTTTGGTATATTTAATTGGTACTAAAACAGAGCTTATAATTGAATGTTGATGTGCTTTTAACAAAATAATATTACATTGAACGTGTACTCGTAAATAAGGCTAACAATATATGTTGGACACAGACGGCTGTAAAAAAGAACTTAACACACTGCTTAAACCTCATTATCTAATAAATATTGTGTACGTTTCATAAGAATTTATTTGTACAAAGGTCTCATAGATCAAAAGTTTTAATGTTTTAAATCACTTGGTAGGGCTTTGTGCAAGGTCATCTGGGTAGGTACCACCCACTCGTCAGATATTCTACCGCAAAACAGCAGTACTTGCTAATGTTGTGTTCCGGTTTGAAGGGTGAGTGAGCTAGTGCGATTACAGGCACAAGGGTCATAACATCTTAGTTCCCAAGGTTGCATTGACGATGTAAGCGATGGTTAACATATCTTATAATGCCAATGTCTATGGACGTTGGTGACCACTTATCATTAGGTGGCCCATATGAACGTCCGCCTTCTTATGCCATAAAAAAAAAACATTTTTAAATATTATATAACTTTATAACATGCCCTTGAATAGTATTAATGAATTTATTAATTACTAGCTGTGCCCCGCGGTTTCACCCGCGTATAATAAATAAAAATAAGCCTTCCTCGATAAAAGGATTATCCAACACAAAAATATTTTTTAAATTCGAACCAGTAGCTCCTGAGATTAGCCGACTCAACAAACAAACTCTTCAGCTTTATATATTAGTATAGATTATATTCTATAAATTTCCACTAAAACCCCGTTTTTCGTAATTGTTAGTTAAGTTTTAGATTAAAATGATAATTTGATAAGATTAACTATTTATTTTTAATAGGCATGTAGGTTGTAAGATAACTTTTAAACGTGCACTTAAATTTCTCTATTTACTAAGAATACATTGATTGTGAGCTAAATGGTAAGCACTACCCTTCCGTCATTTAAATAATTACATAAACAACAGTCGGTCACGGTTCGTAAATGCGAACATACGCACGCAAATAGAGACAATAGAATTATACATATTATGTGCACAGCTAGAATTGCATACATTTTAATTGCTATACGAAATACGCAATGTGATTACTAGAATGATTGGCTTTTTAATGTTATTTGCAATACCAAATCATTGAGTTTTATTTTACGCTGAAATTAATAGTTTCTAAAGGTCTAAATTTAATATTTAACCCTTTTAATAATACTAATCATGTCATCGTTACTAATATTATAAATGCCATAATAGAGTTTGTTTGTTACGCTTTCACGTCGTAACTACTCAACAGATTATTTATCATGAAATTGCATGCGTAAGTACACGTTGCCAGAGCTCCGCCCTTCACACACGCGGGCGAAGTTGCGGACTAAATCTAGTTAATAATATTTAGATACATATTAAAATGACTCATTCGTTTTTTAAGTTTGTTAAGTAGTTTTTCATACACAGTTGTATGAGAGAGTGACCTCTTTGGTCTAGAGGCCAGACGGTCTTGGATTCAAATCCCAGGACGGGCCAATAAAAAGTTATTGGGTTTTTCTGTCGAAAATTCTCAGTAGCAGCCCGGAGTCTCGAAGGTGGACGTGCCTCGGAAAGCACGTAAAGGACCGTTGGTCCTGCGCCTGAACTCGTTTTTTTCTCAGTCTATTATTTTAGTAACGTGAATACAATACGCGGATATCATAGTTAATTGTTTACCGTAATCACGACTCACGATGTAACAGCGGCCATACAACATAATCGACATGTTGAAATACGCGATATTATATCGATATTCAAATCGATTTTATATAATCTTGTCATAAAAACTAATGATTAAAACATGAATGTGATATATTCCATAAATACTGACACAAATCGATTCAACATGTGTATTATTTACGATTTACTGCCTCGTTGGTCTAGTGGCTAGATATTAGGCTGCAGACCCGGTGGTCCTGGGTTCAATTCCCAGGTCAGGCCAATAAATAGTTATTGGGTTTTTCTGTCAGAAAATTCTCAGTAGCAGCCCGGAGTCTGGGAGGTGGAAGTGTGTACACTCCCGTGCCTCAGAAAGCACGTTAAGCCGTTGGTCCTGCGCCTGACCTCTTTCCGGTCGTGTCGATTGCCGTCCCATCGGATTATGCGAGCTAAGGAAATGAGAGTGCACCTGTGTTTGCGCACACACTTGTGCACTATAATATCTCCTGCGCAGTTGGCTAATCTCTCTTGAGATTGGCCGCCGTGGCCGAAATCGGTCTGGAGGACCTTATTTACGATTTATTTTAGATACAAATATATAAACACGAAATGATGATTGGATGACGAAATGGGTATCGTTAATTACCTTCTCCCATCAAATGAATATGGATTTTTAATTTACATTTATGAAAACGGTAAGTTTCTGCCTTTAATGACTATTTTTCGTTTTTTTTTTAATTGTAAGGCGTTAAGTCGTTTAAATTCTGCCAATAAGTATTATTATCTGTTTGCACAAAATATTTTAGTCCACGGTCTTATATACAGGTCTATCAACGGAGCCCAATTTCGGTGGTGAAAGATTGGTGCGATTGTGTTACAACTTTTATTTCGCAATAACGCCCGCTCTACGTCGTTGCTATCGAACGTGGTTGAGTGACACGCGGCGTATATTTTTCTCACCCAAGTATTGTGTTATTTAATCATTGTTATATCGTTTTGCACTCGGTGGTAGAGCTTTGTGCAAGCTCGTCTGGGTAGGTACCACCCACTCATCAGACATTCTACCGCAAAACAGCAGTACTTTGTATTGTTGTGTTCCGGTTTGAAGGGTGAGTGAGCCAGTGTAATTACAGGCACAAGGGACATAAAATCTTAGTTCCCAAGGTCGGCGGCGCATTGGCGATGTAAGCGATGGTTAACATTTCTTACAATGTCATTGTCTATGGGCGTTGGTGACCACTTTCCATCAGGTGGCCCACATGCTCGTCCGCCTACCTATACAATAAAAAAAAAAAAAAAAAAAAAATTGTTGTTATTTTTGTAATGGTATTTAACTGTTTTGTTTGGATTTAAAAAAGTGTTCGGGATAATTATTACGCGAATTGTTATGCCTCTGGCGGCCGTAAATTAAACTGAACAGCAACATTAAGCCGTCGTACCCCCACTACTGTTGTTGATAGACCTGTGTATACGACCGTGCTTCAGTATATTTCTATTACCTATTGTAAACCATATTCGATGGCCACGTCAATTACTGGCTTATATTTATGGCACGTCTTTTATACCGCATCACATGAATATAATTCTTGTTTGAATAACTAGGCAGTAAATACTCAGACTGGCTTGTATCAACAGTAAATCATAATTAAATTTGACGTCGGTTTGAATTTAGAATCGAAGTGGGTATTTGTTTTGACTTTTATTCATCTTTGTAACGTATACTCACGTATAATACAAAAATAAATAAAGGTCCAATATGTCTAATAATACTAATACGTTTCAACTTTCAACGACATAATCATAACTAATTGACCTGTTTACATGGTATTTATATAAATCATAAAAAAAAATTTAACGTTCAACAGCGAACTCGTATCGTTTCACTCATTTTAATTTATGTCGATTATTATGAATATATAAAATTTATGAATGGAAATATATGCAAATATTTTAATAAATATTTTAATAAATATTTTTTTATTTTAATAAATGTAAACGTTATCTTAACTATAAAACTTTATGAACTTAGTTTTTGCTACTATTGATTGATATTGTCGTTTGCTTTAAAATAATACGCGATAGCGACTTGTGCCCTTTCCGAATTTATTTACCAAGTCTCTAAGTTCCTTAAGAATTTGACAAGGACTTAAAAAGATACGAATCAATCATCGTCAAATTAGATAATAAGATGAAGCCTACAATTGTGTTCCCTTTTTAGAACTGACAACCCCTTCATTCAGTATAACAATTTTATTCCCGATTTTTAATAAAAGAAAATATATTTTATCATCACTAACTTAAATAGGTATTTTTTTTAACAAAAACTTGTAATTGTCATGTCATTATAATCTATATTTAAACGTTGTAGCTTTTATAAATAATATTATATACTAATCTCCGGAATGCGGCACTTCTAGGATAAGTTTTATGTATAAGTAGTGGTTTAGGAACTAATTTCATCAATAAGGCATTAGAAAAATACTATACGTACGTGATACGTAATATTTTAATATACAACGTTTAATATATTGTCATTATTTTTTTCTCCAACAATAACGTATATGGTTCTTGCTGCTTACCGACGCCGAATTTAAGACCTTCGTTTAATTGATCTAGCTCGACTATGACAAGCTAAATTGTGATATTATTTGTGCACGTGCACTTCTTATGCAACATTGCGTTCATACTGTTTTTATATAAGTTCTTCATCTTTTGTACAATTTGAATCAAGCAAGTCATCTAACTATACTGCTGTTCTAGAGTTCGTGATCGCAGTTCACGATGATATATTAAATTTGAAAGCGGATTATTTAACTTTGGCCCGTTGCTGTTACGTTGAGTTATCTCTTATATATGCGTAGGTATTTATTTATACTTTAATGATATATGATTTCTAAATTATAAAACACTTACTTTGAATTTTAATTATGTTGTTTAAGGTATCATATATATAAATAAATCATATGACATACATGTGTTTTGAATAATAAACGAAAATTTAAATTAATTAGGCGAAAGATATTGGAAAGTACAAGAGTTTCTATAAATGTAAGCAATAGATAGATACGAATAGATATCGCTTATGACGTAGCATTCGCTTAGATTTTTGAGCATTTAACCTCTGTGAAGATGATTACTATATACTATAAGTACTTTACTTGGTGGTAGAGCTATCTGCAAACCCGTCTGGGTTAGGTAATAACCCCCAAAACAGCAATGTAGTTATTAGTGTTGTTGTGTTCGTGTTTGAAGGGTCAGTGAGCCATTGTAACTTCAGGGACAATGGACATAATATCTTCGTCATCAAATTTGATAGTAGTAGTGACCATTGAACATCTGACGGTACAATAAAAAAAAGTAATTTTAATGATTTTTACAAGAAAATTGAACAGGAGACTACGGAAGATTTTCCCAGAAACCATGAAAACTTTATGCCCCTCCCCCTTGTACTTCTTATTAGACTGGCTTATACCGAAATACAGCTATATGTTGTACTTCACTTCATTTAAGAAACTTCATTGTTCTTGCTGCGTAAATTATGGCATTTCAAACAAAGTCGAGTCCGAATGTCCTGCAACGCTATATCGTCGATTAATACAACATTAAATGTCTTCCGGACGTTTAATGTTAATATTCTCACGCGTTTTCTTTCGCTTCTTAATGCAAACTTTCAAGTGAAGGTGCGAAATCAAAACGTACTCTGTCGCAATACGTTTTCTATAAAAACTTTGTACACATAATAATAATTCAGTGAACGTGAATTTTCAATTCAAATATATTTATAGCAAAAAAGCTAAACGGTACTTAACTTACTAGACAAAAGTTTTTAATAAACGACAATAAATTTAAGAGAACTTAAAGATAAAATCTTTATTTAATTTAAAGGCGCTGTGTAATTAAGTGAAGATTCGTTTAGCCCGTGTTTAAGAATGTACCAGCTTAAACAATATTCGATATTCGATTAATCAATTCGATAATCGTTTAATTAACAGACTAGAAATCCTCAAAGCGGACTCGTCCCTGAAGAGCAAGGCCAAGCGCAACGAATGGACGTGGAAGGCGCAGACGGACGTGGTGAAGTGGCAGGCCGCGCCGCTGCGCGCGCCGCTGCTGCGCCTGCCCGCCGCGCTGGCGCCGCCCGCGCTCGAGTGCTTCGCGTGCGTGCGCGCCTACTGCGGCGACCTGCAGCCCGCCGAGCGCGCGCTGCACCAGGACCTCACCGAGGTCAAGTGCGTCTACACCGTGCTCATGGTGCGTGGGACCTTTGTTATATTCCGATCTCGACGCGCGTTTCCGATTTTGTCGTCTTATTTATATCGTTCGCTAGTTATATCCATTTAAGAATCTTAATTTATAATGTTTATTCATTAGAATCTTCGAATATTAACATTGAATCGTATGAAATTTACTAACTCTGTCCTACTGTTATTTTAAATCGAAGTTAATCGTATAAAGTCGATTCTGTAAGAATGGATCGATAATTCGAGTTCGAAGCTTCGATCGTTTAAACATACACGTTATCTTTAATTCCAGCACTGTCATTCGGTCCCGGAGCTGCGCGACGAGGTGTACTGCCAACTGATGAAGCAGACGACGTCTAACAGATCTCCAGCCCAGGACTCGTGCCAGCGCGCGTGGCGTCTCATGTCTATCCTCGCTTCATACTTCACATGCTCGGAGACATTAAGGTAGAAGAATATATACTAAACACCAATACCACACCCAGTTTTATTTATTTCCTATCCTAATGATAAATATTGATCCAAATTTCTAATGGAATATATTTCTTTCTAATGGTTTTCAGACCTTTCCTAGTGGAGTACCTATCGGCAGCGGCGGCGGACAGACGGCGACCTTGCCAAGGAACGGCCGCGGTCTGCCTCGCCAACTTCCGGAAGACTCTCCGCTGCGGCGGCAGAAAGAACGTGCCCAGTGTCGAGGAGGTACTGATCAACTATCTGTTGTTACTTTACGTTGTATAGAACATGTGGTGGACGCAGATTGTATAATAATACTGTGAGGAAATCATTTTATCGAAAGACATTCTGAGATATCGATCCACGCCAATACGCAATAGAACGGAATAAATCTTGATAAAAAAATGCTGTTGACATTGACAGTACTCGAATTACTTAGTCAATTCTTATTACTATTCAACACTAACGAATGTGTGCAGGTGACGGCAGTTTCCGCCGGCCGGTCGGCCCGCCGGCAGCTGTACCGGTTGCCGGGAGGAGCCGAGCGCGTCGTGAACACTCGCTGCGCCACCGTCGTGCAGGACATCGTCAACGAACTCTGCGAGCTGGTCCGTGATGACGTCACGACATAAACTCGTCGGCCATCATTTATGGCAACTTTTTTTTACTTGTCATTACCGACTTACTTCCACCCAGATCGGCGTGACGAGCGAGGCGGAGCGCGCTGAGTTCTCGTTGTACTGCATCGTGGCGGGTGACGCACTGACCATGCCGCTGGCGGGCGACGAGTACGTGCTAGACGTGACCACCGAACTGCAACGCGCGCACCACCCCTTCTACCTCATCTTCTGCCGCTCCGTGTGGCACCACCCGCTACGAGCCGACGCGCCGCCGCTCTACACCGAGGTGCTCTTCAACCAGGTCAGTTCCTTACATTACGTCTGAACTTTACCCGCTTCTCATGACTCGAAATAATTACGCTCCATATTTTTATTCCGTATTGTACTTTTCGCATTAATTAAACGAAGCATTCCATCATACACTAAAATATCGATATCGTTCACAGGTGGCTCCCGATTACTTAGAAGGACTGCTACTGGTGCTGCCCGGAGGCGGGGCGCCGGCGGCGGGAGTCCTTCGGGACGCCGCACTAGTCGCCGCCCTACTGCATCGCGCCGCAGGGCTACCGGACGCCCCCCATCCGAGGGACCTCAAGTTCCTCCTCCCGAAGCCCCTCCTGGCCCTGAGGGAACCCCGGCCGGCGAAATGGGCCTCCTGGGTCTCCGCCGAGTGGCCGACGGTCCGGACGCAGACCCCGGCCGCCGCGAAATCGAAAGTTCTCCAAGTACGTACGGCTCCAAACGTGTAAGACATCGCCTCCCCGAGACGCAGCTGACCCCGTGGCGCGCAGGTGCTGTCCCGCTGGGCGCTGTTCGGCTCGTCGTTCTTCGCGGTGCGGCGCGTGGGCGGCGCGGGCGAGTGGCGCGAGCACGTGCTGGCGCTCAACCGGCGCGGCGTGCACCTGCTGCACCCCGCCACGCACGACACCGACGCGCACTGGCCCTACGCCGAGCTCATCTCCACCAGGAAGGTGCGTGCCGGCCGCGGGCAACCGCCGCGCGCCGCACGCGAGATACAGCCGCCTCTCCCACAGGTGCGGTCGGAGGACGGCACTCTGTTCCTGGACGTGAAGTGCGGCTCGCTGCTGCAGCAGCGCGTGACGCGCCTGCAGGCGGAGCAGGCGCACGAGGTGGCGCGACTCATCCGGCAGTACATCGCGCTGCAGCGCGACCAGCGCGACACGCGCGACACGCGCGACACGCGGGACACCCGCGACAGGCACTCGCCTGGTGAGTGGTAACCAGGCTTATTACACCTCTCCTACTTTCCACTCGCTTATCACGAATAAATAATTTTATGCAAGCTCTAAGTTGCCGATACAAAATAAAGTCGTAACTCTAGCAAAATATAAACATTTATTAATAAAAAATATATATTTATTTTGTTTTTAAATCTATTTACAATATATAATTTACTTTGTAATTTTATCAGTTATTTCTTCTTTCAGTTTTCAACGGCCAGTGAGCGACTACAATATTTAAACGGACTCAAAAGTTAAATATATGGAAGTGACGTAATCAAACTGTTTAATACCTCAAAAATCCGTCCTTAGATCTGAGTGTAATGAATGTACTTAATATTTACTCTATGCTAGATTAAAATGAGAATAGGACAATCGGATAAACTTTTGTAATACTTTGAATAAAGTTGCAAAAAATTCTATTTTCATTTTAGTCCCCACTATAAGATGTCGTCCAATGATATTACTAGGAAGTTAAGGGTTCGAAAAGGAATTAATTTCTAAATAGTTCGGGGCCATTTGTATAATACCTACAACTAATAATATATTCAATTTGTACTTACAATTATAAAAATATTTGTACGCATGATGGAGTTTAAAATAAGGCCTTCAATAGCGTCCAACAGTGTTGCTAGCGAGATTATTTTTATGTAGCAACACCGAGTGCTGTAACACTAGAAGACCTTATTTTTATATCGCGACATTAAATAACGTAGGTACCTAAGTAACCATTATATTTCAACATTCCAATAGAAAAACATATTGTAAGTTGTAATTAACCAAAAGTTTTTGTGTATGGAATTCATACTATATTAAAGATTGCGTTGTTATAGCCATCAACAAATGTAGTTAGCCCTTGTATTTGGTATATTTACCAATGATTATTCTAGTGTCTTCCTTTGTATTTGGAAAAGGTGCTATATCTAGTTAAAATCGTGACCAGGGGAAGTTATTAAAATGAAACTGAATCCAGTTAATTATATATTAAATATTATTGCATGTTTGGTATTATTTATTTCTACGTCTCTTTATGCACGAAGTTTGCCCCTGGTTTTATTTAAAATTAAATACATATATAATTTATGACTTAAGGTATTCTTATGAAATTTTCCAAAGACCGAAACGGTCGGAGTCACGATTATTTGATTATAAATGAGTTATTTCGTTGTCATGTAATATATTTAATAAAACGATGTATGAATATAATGTACATACCAATAAAGTTTTATTTTCACAAAAAAAAACCTATAATTTTTTTTTTACCAAACCAATTCCAAAGGTTTAGGATTATTACGTAACGAAGCTTGCACAGATAATTATGAACTGGGAAAGCAACTAACAAACTCCATTTTCATCCGGAGATTGTGCAGTAAATTAAAGTTATTCGGGGTTTAGGAATTACAATCGATAAAAAGCCGAGTTTTGCACCTCATTTTGAAATTATAGTGAAGAAGGCTTCACAAATTATTAGTTTCATAAAAAGAAATACAAAAGCTTTCAACGCTAAAACTAAAATTACATTGTATAATACCCTTGTACGTAGCCTTCTTGAATATGCATCCCAAGTGTGGAATCCCATATATTCAGTTCATTCGCAAAGATTCGAATCTGTACAACGAGCATTCACTAGCCACATATGAAAACTAAAAACTGACGTATCCTACATCGCGATATTAAAGTTATCCGAGCGATTGAACATATATACAAGAACCCGACAACAACCGTCGGGCAGTAGCCCACCAGACCAACACCCGTCTGTTCGGAGGATCCTCCCTTTTCAATGGTGAACTCCATAACTGGTGACCCCGACGTAATCAATGGTGGATGAGGAACTTTACACTCGGTTCCTCCCTTCATCTCCAAAACATCTTGCTTTTAATTCTAGGGGTATATCATATAGAGCATCATATAATACAAGATTGGAATTCTTTAATATGACAGCTTTGAATAAGATTCGGAAAATACATGACTTAATATAGGGTTTTCCAATAGGGACGCTTGAACTTTGACAGCTGATTGCGGCCATGTTGTTTGAGTGACAGCTGTCAAATGCAGTGTGTTATATTCATTCCGTCCTCCCAAACCACCATGGCAGGTTACAGTGTCGAGCAGCACGTGCAAATCATAAAATTGTTTTATGAAAATGGGTCTTCAGTTCGAGCAACGTTCCGCGCACTTCGCCCGTTTTACGGTCGCGATGATCGTCCTGCCGAGTCGACTATCCGTCGATTGGTGGACAAATTCGAGTCAACCGGGTCAGTTAACAATCAGCCGGTTCCCGTGCGTCAACGTAACGCGAGATCTGCCGAGAATATCGCCGCTGTGCGCGACAGTGTCCTCGAAAACCCGCGGCAGTCAATTCCGCGTCGCGCACAGGAACTCGGCCTTTCGCAGACGACAACTTGGCGAATTTTACGTTGTGACTTGAGCCTGCACCCGTACAAGATCCAGCTGACCCAAGAGCTCAAGGTTAATGACCATAGACAGCGCCGTGTGTTCGCTGACTGGGCATTAGAGCAGTTGGAAGTTGACGCCGATTTTGGCAAAAAAATCATCTTCAGCGACGAGGCGCATTTTTGGATGAATGGCTATGTCAACAAGCAAAATTGCCGTATTTGGGACGAGACCAATCCACACGAGGTTCACCAAGTGGCAATGCACCCGCAGAAAGTGACTGTTTGGTGCGGATTTTGGGCCGGAGGCGTGATTGGTCCGTATTTTTTCGAAAACGATAATGGTGTGGCCGTCACCGTCAATGGTGAGCGATACCGGTCGATGATAACCAACTTCTTTTGGCCTGAAATCGAGAATATGGATCTGGACAACATGTGGTTTCAACAGGACGGCGCTACGTGCCACACAGCACACGCTACGATGGAAGTTCTGCACGAGCAATTTCTGGACATGGTCATCTCGCGCGGAGGCGACGTGAACTGGCCACCGAGATCGTGCGATTTGACCCCGCTGGACTTTTTCTTGTGGGGTTTTCTTAAGTCGCAGGTCTATGCCAACAAGCCGCAAACCACCGATGCCCTCAAAGTCAACATACGCCACGCCATCGATCAAATACAGCTCGATTTGTGCGCCAGAGTCATCGAAAATTGGACCTTTCGTGTGCGCGCCACCAACCGAAGCCGTGGCAGTCATTTGAATGATGTCATATTCCATACATAATGGGGTCGATAGACCTTCAAATTAAAAAAAAAATTTCGCAAATATCTCTCCTACATGTATTTTTTTTTGCATTTCAAAGATCAAGCGCCCTTAATGGAAAACCCTATATTTCTATATAAAATTATCAACTGTATAATTAAGAGTGAACAACTTTTACTATGTATTAACATTTCAGTACCTCCAAAACCCCCCGGAAAGCCCATAACGTTTTTTTTTCACATATCCTTGTCTCGTACAAATATTGGCAAACACAGCTCTATGAACAGAATCTGTACTCGGCACATATTCTGTTCATAGAGCTGTGTTTGCCAATATTTGTACGAGACAAGGATATGTGAAAAAAAAAACGTTATGGGCTCTATGAACAGAATCTGTGCCGAGTATAACAACATGTGTTATAAAATTCCAAATCTTGACATATTTTTTGATACCTTACCATCGTTTAAAAAGAAAATTCAACAGCAATTATCACTTTAGTTCATATTTTATTTAAATTATTTTTGTTTTTATACATTAATTTTTCGTTTTTAAACTTTTAACTTAGTTTAGATAATAATATAGTAGTTACATAATTCTTATTTATATCGAATAGTTAGACAATAAGTTTTGAAATGTTGTGGTACATCTATAATTGTCACTCATATCAGATCTAATAATAGCCTTAAGTTGCTAATTTATAAGTGCTTAATATGTGTAATGTTGATGTACCTTTTAAAATAAAAAAAAATACATCAGTAAATTTTATCAGTGGAAAATATCCCATAAAATTGGAGAGTAGATTATGTAGGACTCCTAGCTGGGTCTGAGAACCGCAATCGATTGGTAGACCTCATACTATCGAACCATTCTGAGTCCTGACGGATAGCCACTGCTGGCTTCCCACAATAAAGTACAGTGAAACTTGGTTAGGTAGGACCTGGATAAGTAATTAACCTCCAAAACTGGAACTCATGCTAAGGTCCCAACACTTTGGCACTGAATTACCTCTGTTAGTGGGATGAAGCAAACTGGAATTCGTTCTTTCGATTTTATCGTCATAGTTACCTCTATACCTGAGACAGTGAGTGAATTTTATATGCCGTTAACTGAGATAGCATCGTTTTGTTTGTTTACTTATTCTTACCGCAAATTCCGCATTTAACTAATTTTGAGCCTCAATGACCTTCAGTTTTAGTTTTGCTTTACTATTATACGAGAGATTATTTGAAAAATGCCAAAACGAAGGCTCAAATCGTTATCAGTACGTGAAAACTGAAGTTAATATCCTGAAACCTAGCCACCAGCAACGACATTAATCAACAACCAACATTCAAAGATTTTATATCAGTTTCAGGAGAACTTACTGAAAGCGAAATTGTTCATGCCTTCTCGTCTTATCTCGTCCGTAAGATGACGGCGAAATGCGAGATCGGAAGTCAATTTAGTAAACATTTTTAAACGTAAAGCAGTAAAACTGCACTAGAAACTGCACAGTTATTTTGACATGACATCAATTGGTGACCAAAACATATTTGATAAAATTTATAACATCGAAAAACATCTGATGACTGATACTTCCAGAAGACAAATTAAAATGACAGATTTTTATAATTGATATTCTGTTTACATTTTTGTATCATTTATAAAAAAAACGTGCTTGAATATTTTTGTTTACCCATTACATTAATTACGTTAATTATCTTTTTTCGATTTCCAATAAAGATTAAAACTCACTTATAATGCTTACATAATACGTTATTTTATTTAATAATCGCATCTCTATAACTGAAAGAGTACAAGTTATTCTAACCTCTATTAATGGAACCCTCTGTAAATGAGACAGATATTTATTTATACCTGGATATCTGAGACACTCGGTACATGGTATACCTCTATAAGTGAGACAAATTTGCAGGTCCCTTGATGTCTCACTTAACCAGGTTTCACCAAACCAATATGTTACCTACTGAAGTAGTATCAAAAACAATATGTTACCTACCTGATTCATATTTGTATCTTCAATGGTATAAATGTGAATATCTTAAGAAGATGAATCTGTCTTTACTGACTAAATAAACAAAACGTACAAACATGTTAAATTGTTAATTCCAAAAAATATAAAATATAAGTCAGTATCATAATCTAGTAAGATCATTTTATTATTATTTACTGTGTCCATTTATGTAACACGTACTTTTTTGTATCCAGTCTTGCGAACGAAATAAATAAATATGAATAAATAATCTACAAAACTGTATAACTCATTTTCTTTATATAGTAGTAGTTAATAGTAGTCGAAACATATGAGCGATATTTGAGATTTCCATTTAAATTTAGAAGCAGCTCAACTGAACGTTTGATTTGAGGGAAATCGCGGTATTCGACCTTTTTTTTATTATATAGATAGGCGGACGAGCATATGGGTCACCTGATGGTAAGTAGTCACCAACGCCCATAGACATTGGCATTGTAAGAAATGTTAACCATCGCCTACATCGCCAATGCGCCACCAACCTTGGGAACTAAGATGTTATGTAACACTCACCCTTCAAACTGGAATACCAAGTACTGCTGTTTTGCGGTAGAATTTCTGATGAGTGGGTGGTACTTACCCAGACGAGCTTGCACAAAGCTCTACCACCGAGAATATAACAAATTATTTTAAGTAGGTACTTGTAATTGTTCAGATTCACTTTGCAATCGACTTCTAGGAAACATGGTGATTAGTGCTGCTCAAATAATTACTACCTTGCGAAAACAATATTGTAAAGTAACAATATTTAAAGTATGGGCGCAGAAACAATTTTTTTTTTTTTAATATTCTTATTATGCAGATTTCCTATCAATTAAATAAAAATTAGACAAAATTAAAATCATATTTATTCAAAGTAAAAAAATATTCAATTCAAAATCATATTTATTTAAAATAAAAAATAGAAAAAGCTAATAATTAAATTGTTGTACAAATACATAAATACTAAAAGTTCTCTAAAAAATAAAATGACCTCACCACATAAAATACGCCGTGACCCACAAAATTGTTTTCAAAAGGAAAACGTATGACAGATATGCATTATTTATTTCTTTGTGCGTTTTCAATAGCGAGGTGGATATAATAAAACAACTAAAATTTGTTAATGAAACAAGTAGCAACCCTAAAGGAAGCATCAACCGATGCGCGAAGGTTGAACGTTGTTCTCACGGAATAAAAACTGTCCTTTGTCTAAACGGCGCGAATTCCACAAGGCTGCTGTTCTGACCCCGCGTTCATATTATATTTTGTAAACAATTAAATATTGTATTTAGATAGTGAGGGTGTCAACGAATTCCTTTTTTGTGCAAAAACATGCGAAATACTTGTAATATATTTTCACTGAATTGAAATCAATTAATTTGAAAATGACTTGATTATGGGTTTTTCAATTCATAAAAATTAATTCATGAATCATAAATAACAATAATCTTTAGTTTTCAGAAAAAAATATATTTAACATTTGTTATACACAGGATTACTCAGTAATATTATGAATTCTAATATTGTTTTCCAAAAAAAATTAAGTTACAAGCGATGTCTGCGAAATTGGAGAATTAGAATAGATGAAAATAAATGTTTTATACCTTCGACTAATTTTCATTCATTGTTTACCTTCATTATTCTAACGAAAAGTGAATGAAAAGCTATCAGGTTTCAGCAGTGAAATGTGGCCGACGCTGTTTCCGCTAAGATGCTAATCTCGTCCTTAGAAGTATATGCTTTAGAAGATTAATTTGTCTTTCAATATTTTATCTACTCGGTGGTAGGGCTTTGTGCAAGCTCGTCTGGGTAGGTACCACCCACTCATCAGATATTCTACTGCAAAACAGCAGTACTTGTTATTGTTGTGTTCCGGTTTGAAGGGTGAGTGAGCCAGTGTAATTACAGGCACAAGGGACATAACATCTTAGTTCCCAAGGTTGGTGGCGCATTGGCGATGTAAGCGATGGTTAACATTTCTTACAATGCCATTGTCTATGGGCGTTGGTGATCACTTACCATCAGGTGGCCCATTTGCTCGTCCGCCTACACATAAAATAAAAAATAAAAAAACATCTAATATATCCGATGTAGTGTTTACATACACTTATTATATTCTTGAAATATTAACATACTTAATCTGAACCAAAAGAGAAGGTAAGCAAGCTTTAAAACGCCATCTCAGTCAACGAAAAACCCAATAGACTTTAATGGTAAATTTATTTATATTTATTTAATTTATACCCATTGCCATAATGTGACGAGCCGGTTGGCGTGGTTGATTGATGATTGCCTTTCGCGCCGCAGGTCGTGGGTTCGATTCCCACCCAGGACATATATTTCTGTGTATGAACATGTCTCTTTGTACTGAGTCTGGGTGTAATTATCTATATAAGTATGTATTTGCATAAAAAAGTAGTATAATATGTAGTTTATCAGTTGTCTGGTTTCCATAGTACAAGCTCTGCTTAGTTTGGGATCGGATGGCTCTGTGTGAATAATGTCCCAGGATATTTATTTAACATCTAACTACAGTACAAATCTCAGAATATATCACAGACTATGAATCATCTTAATGTCTTCTTGGATCACAATATAATTATAACACCTAAGCTATTATTATGTGACGCTTTACAAGGCTGGAGTTACGCGTGTGAACTTTATCGTTGAAGTCGTCTCAGCGCCATACACGTCACATTCAGATTTAATTTACGCTTTATTGTTTAATAATCTCTTCCTTATGTTTATCTGAATTGCAGTTAATATTATATCTGTTCAATTGTTTTAATTATTTTTTTGATGTAGTAACTTGTGTTAGTCGTTAATTCAAACATTAATTATTTTTATGTGTTCTGATTTGAAGGATGTGTTTGCTATGAATGAATATAGGTACATAAGACGACATCTAAGACACCATGTCGGACGGCGCAAGTGTGGTTTATTTATATTTCTTGAAACATACATGTCTTATTATATATATGGTGAAATATGGGACATGACGACGCTATCCAAACCGTCAGCCAACCGACTAGTCCCGATCACGCGACTGCGCGCTCCCTTAGACGTACTAACATGTTCTTTGAGTATAAAAGGCTGCTGGCTGTAGACTGACCCTGAGTCGTCATCACGCACACACTCGAAACAATAAATCAATTAGTTTACAAAAAAAAAACATGATTTTAAATCAATGCAGAGTTTCTTAGAGTTTCATTCAGGTTTAAGGCCATAACCAATAGCTCCATACTTGACCTATCGTGATATAAGCCCACTCATTCTATTCAGAGGTCCCTTTAATTAACATAACTATGAAAACTCACATCAAAGTAAACTCTTGCGAAATGCATTCATACTTCATACATATCAAATTTAGTTACCATTTTCAATTTACCCACCAATCTAATGTAGTAGGTACGACAATTCGACGAATTACATAAAAAAGAGAGTATCTGGTGGAATGCCTTAATCTATTTTAACTCAACCTTTAACAGAAGTAGGATATGAGGGACGTAGTACATTTTTATCGGAAAATCAGGATAGTTCATCCTCATCCCCAAAAATGTAAAACCAAATACACATGTTTTACTGTAAGACCCATTACAGAAAAATTATAATATGAATTAAACTTAAATCATGTTTACAGAATAGTGCTATAATTTATCCAGTGTTTTCGCTTAGATCAATACGGCAAGATATACAAGTGTAATTATGAGAAAGTTAAATAATGTGATTCCTCAAGAAATAGGTATTAATATAGCAATAAGTTCAGGTATAGAAGATTTATGACTTTTGCTTTCACTCATCTCATCCAAAATCTCGAGAAAATTTGAGAAAAATACCTCTTCGATCACTATGACTCTACTATGCTATGGTCATATACGTAATGTGAATATTTATTATTCGATTTACATCTGAAATCTCCATTCTAGTTAACATGTAGTAAAAGCAAATGAAAGTAACATTCTTAAGCTCTGATTTCAATGAACATTCCCATAAGTGTGAAACAATAAGCATACGCTCGTAGAAAGGGGTTACTGATAATGTTCCTAATTACCGCGTCTTGTCTTAGTGTACTAAGTAGCACGACAGCCCTTGGACACCTGCAACACCCGAGGGCTTATAGGGGCGTTGCCAGCAAACCTGGTCGAGTTTTCAAAAAATGGAATGTAGTTGAATTATAGATCTAAAATAGCAAGAACACGTTTAAAAAAAAATTGTAATACGAAGAAATAATAAAAATATAAACTTGACTGCGAGATAATTTATGTTAATATACATTATACATACCAATTATGATCTTATAAATAAAGGATACCATATTTTACTAATATTATATACACACGCTGAATATTGGTTCAAGTAAAACAACAATTGTAATCTAACCGACGTTATGTAAAATGTTAAAATCATTGTCTCACATGTGCGGAGTTGTCGCAGGCTCATTATTTTCAAATTAACTTTAATCTTCCACTTAAGAGCAACGAACTTCCGTCGCCGAGCGAGGTTTAAAACCCATGACTATTAATTCTTTTGTCTTTAACGAATAGTCGAACGATTTTTATTAAGAGGTATTTCCAACAATAAAAACATAATTAAAAATACGTAAACGAAATAATTTAATATGAACACAAAAAAATTGTAGATATCAAATAATACAAGCTATGTTACTTTATATTATGTATGGGAACTAATTACAATGAAACCTAGCTAGAGTTTGATGAAATGAGTCACACAAATGTACAAAAACAGACACAAATGACGACTGTAGCTCGAAAACATAGTCGAAGTATTCCCAATTATATAAGTACCAACGTACTTCATTTTATATTTTTATTATATTTGCATATAATATTATGTCAATACTAATTTAAGACAAATAAAATTAATATTAATTGTAAAAATATATTTTAGATAATCGAAAGAACTTTAAAGAAATGAAGATAAATAAACATTAGGAGTTGGTCAAGAAATACTAAATTTGAAATTATAAGTTAACAAGTTAAAAAAGTACATTTTACCCATGTGCTATAGCGAATAAAATTGTATCTATTATAAAATAATAACGTGTGTACGATTTTTCAGTTTAATCGTTTGAGAGGAACTGGATCAAAGTCAGCTGCTAAATTCTGGGACGGATGTACGGGAGAGCAACAGGGGCAGAAAGGGACTTCGATGATACAATTTTATAGAAAGAAATAAAAGCTTCCATTTTATCAAAGACTAAAAGACGTTCAAATTTAAAAAGTACTTTTAATTATAATATTTATTTCGTCTAATTCAAAAATTATTAGAAACGTCCACTTCGTTATTGTCCCAGGCCCTCCAAGACTTCTAACAGGTAAAGTTATATAAATGCTTGTAAAACGATAAATATTATAAAAAGTTGGAATACTGTACACATAAACAACTATGACACCAGACTATGGCAGCATTATAAAGATATTTGGTTAACAGTTAATTAGTCGAACATACAAACCGGAAAACTTATTCATTACTCGAATCCTTCGATCTCAGCCACTCGTCAGCTCCGCCACTAATTGCACAAACCACTCATTAATCACGCCACATCGAGTCCGCATCTCGCGATGACTAATTCCAGTCGTCCGATATCATTATTTAATTCACTGCGTCGGACTGTGCCTGGGCGTCCGTATTTGCCTCCCTTTGTCAGGCCACCTGCCCGCCGTATAGTGCACGTAGCCGGGGTCCGTGGGAGTACCGGTCGCCCTCCCTTCTGTGTCCGGTCCTTCCCTGTCTTTCTCTTCGATCGGCTCCATCGGGAACAAGGCCGGAGTTTCGGACCGTCTTGATCTATTGGAACTCCGCAAGTAATCTTCAAGTTGCTGAATCGTCGGTGATGGAACCGTCTTCGCTCTCGTCGGAGACTTCGATTGACGTTTTTTATCATACGTCGGGGAGAGTTCGTCATGCAAATGTTTCAATCGGCCCGACTTCACTTTCGAGAACACCGGCGTTTGTAATTCTGGCAAATAGTCTTCCTTCACCGGCAACCTGCCCGCTACGTTGTCTAAATATTCTCTTAGATATTTTTCATTGAATTTTGCAAGCTCTTGTTCATAATGCAGCTTGTCCGGTATCGACAACGGATCTGATAGCCGAACATAGTTTCCTGCTTCGACGCCATTGCGCAAAGATCCAAACTTCGATCTTTCTAGATCTTTCTCTATTGGAAGATCATCTATTTTCGTGAAGCCACTGTCGGGTTCGTCAAACAAGCTGGTCTCTTCTTTTTTTGTTTCTTTTTCCTTAGCTTTATTAAGATCTAAATCTTTAGGTCTTTCAGCGGGGACGTGTCCGTTTTGCTTTCCATTAGGCACGTGACCATTGGTTGCTGCCGGCGTATGGGTCAGTATTGAAACTTTCTTCTCAGGTTTCGGCGAAGAAAATGGATCGGTTTGCGAAGGTCGTGTTGCTGTGTACACTCTGGGGCCCAGGAGGTCTATTAGAAATAGAATAGCGGTAGCGAGCGACAGCGATCCGAGAACAGACGCGTTTACTATTAAGTTTCTTGGGACTGAGTCTAGTGATGCTAGCTCTAGACCACCTGTTGAAATAAACCATTCATGATAATACATATATATTGGCATCATTTCTGAAGGTTCATTTAGAACTTGAAGTTTGATAAAGATTAGTTTAAACTTACCCAAAATTAAAAAGAAAAGCATTCCAATTCCAAGCAGGAAACCTTCCAAAATCCGCCGTCCTTTCGGTACTTCTTGAAAGATCCGACCCAATATAAGTCCGAAGGTTATTATCACGTAACCTATTATTAAAAAATAATAACACATTACTAAAACCTTTTCAAAAATAACTGCGTATAATAATGTAGTCACACTAAGAAATGTTCATGTCATGAAAAAAGAAAAATGAAATTTATCAGACGATACCCTGTGTCAGAATATGTGAACCCATATGTGCCCAGAAAATTTTTGTAGCCGTTTTTATGTTTACATATTATGTTACTTATTTAAGAACATTTTAAGTTTACAAAGTTTTTTTTTCAGTGTGACGAAAATGACCCCGTTGGCAGATACGGATGAAGTCCGCCTTAAATTTCCCTTATTTTCCCTCATTAGACTCCTTTTCATAAAATATTTAAAAAAATTGTAAGATTGCTGCCAGAACTGTTTCCTAATTTAAGAAACCTTTCTATGGTTTAAATCCACGCAATGATATCGAGATTCCAGTTGTAAGTGCAATATTATAGGTATTTAATGTGAATAAATGATGTATGTTTACCTTATAATCTCAATATCGACCTTGGAATTCTTGCAACTAGTTAACTAAGTACCAACAACATTGCAATCGGTTTGTAAAATAAAAATTGCTATATAGAAAAAAGCAAATGTATGCACCTCTAACCTATTGTCTTGTTTACTTAGTCGAATTATTAAGTATGGAAAAATATATAAATATATTAAAACTAGAAACTATGAGTAAACACCCTCTACTCAAACTATAAGTACCAATATAAAACAATTTTACCTCCATATGTGGCATCAGCAAAGGCTCCGCCAACGGAGTCCCAGGTAACGGACGTGAGGAGCGACCACTCCCGCGAAAACTTCTGCAAGAGAAGCGCCAGGCGAGCTTCGTCGTCAGAGGACACTCGCTTCGCAACCAGGCACGCCACGCAGAACAACTGCGCACCACATTGTGTAATGTTTATATCGAAACGTGTTTTGAATTAATATTACTACGATCTGGCGAACTTATGTTTTATCTCGCCATACTCAGAATACTTACGCAAATAGTGGTATATGTATAACATACATTAGTTGCGTGATTCCCATTAAAACTATAATAAAAAGTTACTTTTCGAGGTAAGAGTAAATATCGAAAAATTTCTTTGTACAAGCGCTGTTTAACAAGTGAACACTTGTCACTTATAATTTATTATTATATCGTGTCTATCAACCACGTGATACTTGAAACAAAATAAGTGGAATGGAAACAAATGTATTCATTAGCCTGCACTGTTTTATTACAGTAAAGTATTGTTATGAGAAACATCACAAAAACTGTTTCGGTAAACATGATTTCTATTAAAAGTGACTTTCTGCACACATCCTGAGACACAAATCAATGTTTACATTAAAAAATGGTGTACTCAGCGAATCTCACGCAATTTGTAGGATTGGAAATTTAGTATTTTTATTTATGATTTGAAACTTCATATTGATCCACATGCCTCTTTTATTACTCTCTGTTCTAAGCTCTAAAACTCGTATGTGAACATTGTGCAATCGGTTTCAACGTGGTAGGTGTATCGTGGTTATCGTTACGACCGGCGACAACTACCATAACATATTGACAAACAAAATTCTTAGCAACTCTATAAAATTTGATTTTAAATTACTAGTAGGTAACATAATATGTATTCCAACTAAATACCACATGCAGTATAAAGAGTAAAATCCCACTATAAACTAATAAATATTTCATGCAAGCCTCAATATTGTTTGCTAATTATTAGTATTTAGCTCCTTCAAAGGAAGTCTGTTTAAACATCCTTCCGAACAATACCCAGCTTACAATAGCTGGCGATTTGTCAGTATTTAGCCCTACACTTACCTTCAGAGCTACGACCTCTCGTAAGACTGTCGTTACGTCATTGTCCACCGTGGGATCGGCATTGAAACGCATTTATTAATAAGAAAATTTTGTAGCGAAAATTAGATAAGGGAAAATCCATTCACACGGACAATTACTTACAACGAGCAATTTGAAAATTTATCTTTAATTAAGCGAACAAGTTTTAAAAATAAACGCATAGTGAAAACCTATGCATTTTGTTATGAAGGTTTTTTGCTATATGCATTCAAAGATAAAAAATACTGATCACAATAAACGCTTGGAATATAGCCAAATCAATCATGTTATGGTAGACCTTCCAAATGGAACTTAGGTAACGCAAGTAAGCCATCTACATAACATGTTGTGAAACTAAACATTTGGTAATATGCAGGCCATAATGTCAACACTGGCCAGAGGCGTACGAATCTGAACACTTGAAAACCAAATTTTTACTTTACTATAAAAAATATCATATTAAATATAATATACTTTATTCTAAATTAGTAATTAGTTTTTACCTAGTTAGCTTTATAAAAAAATTATAGGTCCTATGTCAAACTTGCTTAAGTAGATACTTGACTGAGAATAATAAACAATATTATATAGTTAGTCAACTACATTATGGTCTATTATGGGTGTGCAGTGTTATATTAGAGCATAAGGTTCACCGTGATGCGGGTGGTAGTGTCCGGTGTACTTACGAACTCTAAGATCTTGAGCGCGACCCACTTGTCGCACAGCGGCATGGCGCGTGCTACAGACGGACGACCGAGCGACGCAAGCGCGCACTTTTGTTTGACACTAACTTCTTACTAACTTGTATTTTCACGCGCTTCTGCGTGTGACATTGAATGAAAACGTACTCACCTGAGACGCGTCGCGTCGCGTCGCACAGTCGAGGGATACGTTTAAATGAAACACGGCGGTAAATCATTTTACTTAAATTTATTAATCGACCGATCGATACCGTCGTACGATATTGTTTAAAACCTCACTAAATTCATATCGTCTGGTTGCGGAATGATTAGATTTTCCCGATTCTAGTTAATTTCATAATGCTGCATTCGTTCGATGCCGACAAAATGGTTCCAAATTGATTCTACTTATAACCTGATTTTATATAGAATTGTACAGAAATAGTAAACTACGATATTAATGAATATTTTCGTTGAAAAAACATCAAAAAAGTGCAGATCGTTGTGCAATAATACTATCGCTATATGCTCTTAATTCATATTCTACCGTAACGTAACATAAAAATATTAAATAATGACAGAATCGTTCTTAAATATACCGATGTTGGCTTAAAAGCTTGAAATTTAATTACATAAATTAAAAAGATATTGAAATTGGATTCTTAAATTTAAAATATCGTACTTGAAAAATTAAAAATAAAAACAAATGTCAATCATTAAAAATCTGTGCCCACATAATATTGTGGAGCGCAAGAGACGAAAACTGCACATAATCCTGTATTTACTATACTGCATTCCATGACCCAATAAAAGGCAACCAATTACATTCTTACAGTAAATGAAATCACACGTAACAAGTATATAAGTTAAGAAAAAATACAAATCATCAATTTAACACATTCATCAAATCAATTTAACATGTCATCTCTTACGCCCCAATAACCCATCCATAACCATTTTAAATATTTCGAACAAGTTTACATGCATTAATAACAATACAATCACATACAGTGCGGCAGAGGCAGAAACTGTAATAAACACAGAATATTTATTTATAAAAGTAAAGTATAAGCATGCAAAGTTACATATTTCATTTGCTCATTTGCAAACATTTCCACAATTCTTGAGCGCGTTCCGATAAGGCGATATACATAGATACGAACGGTTTCGCAAATAGAAAATTATCATCAGGTTTTATTCCCATTTCCGCCTGTGCCTCACCGTTCAATATACTATAGCATATTGAGTGCATTAAGCTTATTTTAAAATAACAGAACACCAGTTAGTGCAAAAAGAAATAAGTGCAATCTTAATTCATGCAATAAATAATCAACATTAAAAAATAAACAAAAAAATACAGAAATTGACCCTTGGTTAACTGTAAAGTTAGCTCTGCCACAATTCTGAAATTATTGTTTTAATAAGCTGGACTATAGGCACAATATTTTTAAAATGAACTTTACTTAAAATTGTACAAATATATCTCACAACATTCAAGTTACTACTTCATCTAGTTTTCTGTAATCAGATATAAATAAAAATAAATTGCTCATAGTCCTGGTCCGTGACCAAAAATACTGTCGCGAAATGTGTTTCGAGTCAACTTGTAAAAATAATAATAATAATTCAAAACATATAGACTGCATCAAACAACAATTTCGTTTATATTGTTTACAAATCGCATCGAAACTTTGTCTGCTTAGTTGCCCAGGCTGTCCAGACTCACTGGTGGTCCCGGGCGGGCGTCATAAACTCCCCGAGCGGGTATCGCGTAGTCCAGGGGTTGAAATCTCGCTGCGGCGGAGCGGCCGGAGGAGACCACACGCGCGCCTCCGACATCCCCAAAGTGGACATGGACGACACCAGCGACTCCATGCTATGCAGCTGGCTCGACCAACTGAGGAAAACAATGCGACTTATAGTAAAATGAATATTGTATTGACATCTATGAGTATGCTTTTCAGATAACGAGAATGAGTCTAAAGAGTTGTTGTCAATTGAAGGAATTGACTAACTCCAAAGGCGCGGACGGCGAGGGCGGCGTTGGCGGCTGCGCGGCGCGTTGCGCCTCCCGGATCATGCGCAGGCGCCGCGCCGCCGACCAGCGCTCCAGCGAGTACGACGCGCCCGCGCCCGCCGCCGCCACGCTCGTGGCCGCGCCCTCGTCGTCCACGCGGGACAGCTCCACGCCACGCTCGGGGCTCCAGCGACCGATCTAAAATTCAACAGTATCTTAAAATATGTCAAAAATTAAAATTACATAAGACAATTTATATTAGATCAAGTTGACGACTAATAGTTTTACTGCATGTTTCGTTAACATATTTTTGCTGTTTAAATTATTAACAATAATCGTTATTTTTATATGCACCTCTCTATACTGGCGCAGCAATTGCGGTGACTGCGGGAGCGACCAGTCTACAGCGGGTCGCGCACCGCAGCCCCAGGCCGCCGCCGCCGCCGCCACCAGCGCCTTGCGCGCCATGGCTGCTCCGCGGTGCGAGCGGTACTCTACGATGGCGGCGCACGACGCGGCGCCGCGACGCACGCGAACCTCTTGCACCTCGTCCGTCAACGCATACAATAAACGAATGATCTCCGCCGTGGGGGTGGTCGGCGGGATGCGAGATATGAATATGCGACAGTTATTGATCGATGGACAAACTCCTGGAATTTCGTTTTATTTTATATGTCATTTAATTATGCTAAGAAAATAAAAATATCGCCAAAAACAATTACCCAATTGCCATGAAGGCCTGATCATGTAATTGTTGAACATGCGTATAGCATTTCCCGCCTCTACTTCCGTGGTGTACATCGCGAAAGCATACCTAAATAGATGTAATTTTTAATTACATTTTGGACCATAACAAAACTAATTAATATAATTTAGGTACGAAATTTAACAAAATCGATAAATGCACTTGCATATTCTATAATTTCAAACATATGATAGTGGTTATTGTATTAAAATTATATCTTTATAAAAAAAGTATTTCTAATTATAAACTATATTACATGAAGTCGAGAACTTACCCTCTATTCCACCCGGAGAAATTGATCATCAGACGAAATTCAAACAGTTCGCCTGCCTGTCGAAATAGAGGCACGAGCGTGTCCTCGAAACAATCGTGCGGAATACGTCCAATAAATACCTAAACATAAAAAGATTATATTCAGATAAAATGTAAAAACATATATTTTAAGACACGCTTCGTCCTAACGAGACAGGCGTCAGTCAATTATTTTATAATTATTATTCCCTCAGTCAATCACGAAATACAAATGACTATTGGACATATAGGCGAACGAGCTTCAATCGGCTCTAATAAATAATTAGATACGGAATTAACCATTCTTCACGAACCAACCAACCAATAATCGTTTGTACTCTATAATAGCTAATATACATTTTTTTTTAATTTGGCTGGCAGACATGTTGTAATCAATATTAAATTTAATTGAGAATAAGTTTCACGACATAAAAATAAAACAATAACAGAAATACATTTATAAAAATTATTTGCTCTTAGAAAGGGACAACAAGATGCTTGAGGTTCCGTTTAGGTTTTAGTGATTCCATAATACGATTTACGAACACAATATCATTTTATCTTTATATTAGCAGTAGTCTTATATGAGGGGGAGAGGGTGAGGTCTTTTCAATTTTTTTTATTACTCGATTAAAGGAATTGTGAAAGAACACAAGAACATGTCCTACTACACATTTGGCTCTGGGCTCTCACAAGATGCTGGTGAGTGGTGTCATTGAGAGTAGCACACACAATATAGATAAGCAAATAGACCCTTGCCAATAACATTGTTTTCTTAACTTGTCATTATTAAATCATTTCTATTGATTTGAAAAATGAGCGCTGGTCATGTGCAGAATGAATCAAATCAATTCATCAAATCGTAACCAGAGACTATGTATGGTATCAATGGTATGCATATACTACTGATAGCCTTGCTGCAATTTTTGTTGTCTAACAATTACGCAAATATATTTTTTCCTATTAGATAGCAGCTGTATTAAAACATAAATGAACTCATTATTTATATGAAATATGAATCCCACAGAAAGATCGCAATATTGTGGCGTGTGAACAATAAACACAAACTATTATATACATAAGATCTCGTAACTGCCTTGTTTACTAAATTAACTTAATACTAAATGCTTTAGTCATTAGTTTTTATACAATGTGAAAAATATAATTATAAAAAATTGACCAGCAAATTTATATAAACAGAAAATAAAAGAAACCAACACTAAAAGAATGTCACTTTCAATATCAATATTATAAACTATTTAATCCTTAACAATTTTCTCAATAACCAGCAAAATTTATATAGAGCGTCCAATATTTTAAGATACACGATGGCGGGTAAATCAAATAGGTCAAATACATTTTATATATAGGTATATATTACAATTAGTATGTTTAAAATCCACGCGTATGAATAAAAAATAATTACCTCACAATTCCTTGAAGGCTCAGGACCACTCCAAGCATGAGGAGCCTTTCTATAAATTCTTTGACCATTTATTTGTGTAAGTGTATAAGATGTGTTATTTTCTGTTAACGATAATAATCTTGACGATAATTCATATTGATTTACTTCACTTGACGAATAATGCTTAACGGATGGCATTTTTAATATATTTTAAGCTTATAATAAATATTTATTATTTTTTTTGCATATACGTGCCCTTCTGATGAGCAAGAAAAATGAAAGAACTTCAAAGAAAGCATTTATAAAATGGCGTGCAACAAAATGGCGATATTAATATGACCTTGAAATTAAATCAATTACATGTTTCTTTTTTTGTCATTATTTTAAATATTTTTCAATATTTCTACAAAAATAAAAATATTCATTAAGACACACTTTAATGCATAATTCCTGTTGCGTAAGAATGCAGAGCCTTATTTTTAACAAAAAACGGATGTTATAAGCGGTTCATTACTTGTCTATTTTTAAATTTACATTTCCTTTTCCTGAATTCGGTAGTTTCATAAATACTCACATAAAATGTTAACGCTATTCTAATAATAATAATATATAGAATAATACCGTTATTATTCTATGATTAGTCAGTCTTACTTCTACTAAACTATAAATTGAATAAATTTTGAATCGTTTTATTATATTCATTTGAGATATTACAATTATGCAAATTGTTTGTATATCTATCCTATTCACAACCATTAAAATATACACACTTGGAAGGAATAATAATGTATTGTAATCAATTTTTTAATAAATATTTAAACTGCGAAAGTGATAAGCATTTAATTTATGAAAATGGCACCTGTTCAAATCTTCAGGTAATTAATTTGATTAATATACGATTTAAGACTATACAATATAATTTAAAACAATAGCTTTGAAATTTTTATTTACGTATTTATTATAATTTAATGCTTGTGAGTACTCACAATCATAATTTTAAAAAACTATTCTAAAATTGTAATGAGTACTAGGGTAACAATGAATTTAACAAGGATATTTGTTTTAATTTTTTGAATACCTTTTTTAGCAATTTGAGTAGTATCTAGGCTATTTTTTAATTGTATACGTAAAATATAAATTCTTCGCGTTTTTTTATTCATTCTCAGTATCTGTGGTTTAGTAAAGAATTCCAATTTACTTTGCTTCATTAGTTTCATTACATTTGGACTAATAGCTGTGATCGCTTCCAACTGTATTGAGCTTATTTGTTGCTCAGGAATACCTGTATTTTTTTTTAAATTTAATATATTATTTTTTAATTAATTAATTATCTCAGTCTCGTATTATAATCGCCAAGTACTATATTTTGTATTTCTGATTCCTGACTTAAAAATTAGTAAGTGAGGCGTAATTACAGACACGAATAAGTAAGATGACTGACGCTGTAAAAAGTGATTTTCAGAGTGATACATCTAACAGTGCCACTGGCTGTAGGTGGAGGTCAGTACTTAATATTAGGTGACTTTGTAGAATTAAAAATACTTTGCAGTCATATAGATTATATTTCGTGCAGGATGATATTAAATATACTCAATACCTACATGTAAATAAGGTATTAAGTCGTCCAACTTCATGCGAAGACCATTTATACGGTTCCCCGTAGGCATTCGGATGTATTGCAATGTCATATAAAGTCTGCGAAAACCAAAAAATTAACTGAATATTAATTTTCTTATGATAAATTATTACGTATTTATTAAGACTATTTTGATAAATTATTTCAAATGTGTTGGTTTTTATGTAGAGATACATTGCTGTTTCATAGATATATATTTTTAATTTGTAATGAGAATGAGCCACCGCTGCCTACAGACACTGGCACTGTAAGAAATGTTAAGTACTCATTGGTCATACAATAAATGTGCCATCAACTATGAAAATTAATACGTTATTTCCCTACACATCTGCCACACTGAAAAATATGTTACCTTTATGAAAAACTACTTATGTTACCTTTGTTTGTTCAGGATTACATCGACCAAGTTTACTCAAGACATCAAATGTAAGTTCCTTAAATGTTACTGGTGATATTCTTCTAAGATCATTAGAAGGAAATCCACACAAAAGATATCCTAATTCATTAATTTGTGAACCACTTTTATACCAGCTATTACCATAGTAACGCCTATAAGCTGCAACTAAAATGCCAATCTAAAAGAAAAACTTTACTTCAACGTGTAATGTAATAATATGCGATACAGAAAAATCTAAATTTAAATTACCTAAAATATAGACTATGATATTAATTACTAAGTAGGTATTCACTTACTCTTCAAAGTGAAGTGGTTTTTTTATGGTCTAGGTAGGCGGACGAGCATATGAGCCACCTGATGGTAAGTGGTCACCAACGCCCATAGACATTGGCATTGTAAGAGATGTTAACCATCGCTTACATCGCCAATGCCAATGCGCCACCAACCTTGGGAACTAAGATGTTATGTCCCTTGTGCCTGCAATTACACTGACTCACTCACCCTTCAAACCGGAACACAACAATACCAAGTACTGCTATTTTGCGGTAGAATATCCGATGAGTAGTTGGTACCTACCCAGACGAGCTTGCACAAAGCTCTACCACCGAGTCAAATTTATTAAAGTAAAAATGTGAGTAGTGAAATATATAGTTCTTATTTCGTTTATCTTTTGGTCCCTCCGTTTACTTCGGGAGTAAACAACAATTCACCACCAATGATAGCACTCAGTAGATTCGCGGCGACAGGACCAGACGGTTGTTTACGGCGTTTACTTTAATAAAATAATTTTATTGCTTAAGCAGCTAACCTTGCGCTTGTTTAAGGCTACATTATTCTTCGAAAAATACTTGTGCACAGACGGATCTCCAAAATTGACATAGTATAGATCTTCTTCCGGTATCACATTTAAAAGACTTCCAAATGCCAAGAACTCTCTGCCTTGTAAAAATGCCGCAGTTTTTCCATCTTACAAGTTTTTAAAAAAATACTTAGAAAAGTATTATTTATTTGATATATAAACCCTCACTCCCTCCCTTAAGTATAATAATGCATACCGGTTACTATATCCCATGCTAATAACGCTCTTGATATTGGTATTAAATTTTTCTTCGTGTTTATGAATATGTGCAGTATTGTTTCAGGATCGATCCTCGAAAATGAACTGGGTGGTCCAAAAAATATCATATCCATTGAGTTTTCATTTTTTATTCTGTTGTCTACTTCGTCATAAAAGTCATCGTAAACAGTCTCCTCTGCTAACTCAGAAAGAACATGATAATGAATATTCATTTGAGCAGTGGTGTTGCTTATAGTTTTAGCAGGGATTTTTCTAATTGTCCTTAATTAATATTATTGGATTCTTCGTTTTATATATACGAACCACTTCAAATATTCGTATAATAATCCGAGAAACTTTTGCTACTATTTCATGAAACAAGCTGTTGCCCGAGACGTTAGATAACTCGCTTGCCACCTAACGATCGGTTAAGACGTAAAAGAGTAGATAATATTAAATAAGGATAGCATATCATATGAGAAACACATATAAATATTATTTTTAAATGTTTTTTACATGATAGGTATATACCTACCTGTTTCTGTTATTGCAATCATAGAATTCTTTTCGTCCTCGTAAGCTAACTCCAATTCTTCTATGGATCTTGTTTGGAGTTCTTGAGCATGACTATTGAAAGGATTAATTTAATTAATAAGATCGCAATCTATTGTAGTATTATAAATGGGAAAGTATCTCTGTTTGGCTGTTACACATTTAAAGGCTAAGCTACTGGACCGATTTTGATAAATTTTATATGTATAGAGTATGCTTGAACCTAAAGGAAGGACATAGGCTACGTTTATTATACCTAACACATGTTAAACATCCCAACCATAAATTGCAGGCGTAACCGCGGGCGTAAACTAGTTTATAATGTATATACGTTGTTATTATAAATATTATAATTAGATAATTATTTGTTCCATATTTAAAAGCACGATAAACATCTTCAAATTCAAAATGATTCAAAATGATCTGTATTATTCACATCTTACGTTATAAATTATAAACAGTTTTCTCATAAAATTATATCAGAGTGTCATCCTAGTATAAAATGTTATTCATTGCTTAACTTTTATGTTGTTGTTTTAATATAATAGATGGCGCACTTTATTCTTAGGTTTCATACCTCTATTATAGCGTTCCGTTACTTACAAAGACACTACATAGTGTAGTGTGCACATATAATGTAGTGATATGAAATTGCAAATAAGCATTTAAAGCTTAAAATAATTCAATGTCGTTATTATATTTATTTATTTATTTAAAAAGGTACATCAACATCACACTATATAATATTTTTCATTACATACCTTTGTACAATATGTATTATGTATATTAATTATAATGTTGCAATCTAATAACTAGTTTCTTACCTTTTAATTATTATAAGCAATATCAATTTCAATACATACATGTTGTAATTGTGCTTATGTAATCTAGTAGACTATGGAAAAAAGGTAAATTGTTCGAAACTTGCGTAGTATGAAATTAATTAGAAAAAAAACATCAAAAGATAGTTTATATCTTTAAATAAAGTATAATAATTATGATATAGTAATTTGTTTATTTCTTGTTCTTTTTAAATTAAAGAGACTATATTTGGTATTTTATTATAATAGACAGGTATTCAGCTATAAATAAAATCGATAACATAACGTCACTAATGACTACTGTCAATGTTTTAAAAAAAGAAATGCTGCTGACATGTTGACATCACTAAATTGATAACCTAACTTTACAATCCTTTTTAAATAATAATTAAGTACAAATATACAAGCAACATTATATATATGCCTTAAATCGAAATGATATTTGTGTCGTAGTAGTCTTTTAGTAAACTTTTTGTGTAGGGATAAACTAATTTAGTTTTGTTTTAACATTGTTAAAAATTTTGATCTTGTATCATGGGTATTTTAGAAAAGATATCTGAAATTGAAAAAGAAATAGCAAGAACACAGAAGAATAAAGGTACAATTTAATATTAAATTTCATTAATTATGTTTTAAGTATATTATTAAATTACAACCAGCCTAGACTGTAGCACAAGATACAAGATCATCATTAATTTTATTAGAAATCACAAAAATATTTCTTATTGTGGATTATAGGTATAAGAGTTATGAAGAACTTCCAGTTATTTAACTTGGTGTATAATATAATATTTTACCATTGATAGCTCTATATTTGTCTTGTAAAATGACTATTCTAAAGTGCTTATAAGACTTCTTCAATAACGAATATTCTGCTTATTTTTTAATTGGATTTGGTAGTCATATAACTGAAATTACTAAAGGGACAAAAATATATTTTTTGAGCTTTATATTTTTAGGTTTTGCACTGTTGATCCTTATTTTCTTTGCTAATATAATGTTATTTTTTATTACAGCAACTGAATACCATTTGGGTTTACTAAAAGCTAAATTAGCTAAATATAGATCTCAGTTACTTGAACCATCTAAAAAAGGGGGTGATAAAGGTGAGGGGTTCGATGTGCTCAAATCAGGTGATGCCAGAGTCGCTCTTATAGGATTCCCATCAGTTGGTAAGGTGAGAATTGTCAAGTAATTAATGAGATGATATAATATTATTCCAAAGTTATAATTACATATGTAACCATTGAGACTTGATAAAAAAAATGTAGAAAAACTAGAAGGTATCACATAAAAAAAATATGACTAGCATATCATTGTAACAAAAAACCATCAGGAACACAATATTTTTTATATAAATGAAAACAAAACGAAGGATTAAAATTTAGCTCAGCTAGTAACCTAATTGTAGTAGTAATTGAAAGGATAAAAAGGATAGGAAGGGTTTTTTTTTTCATGATATTGAAATTATTGTTTGATATACTTAAAATAATAACCATACTTATTACATCCTTCAAAAAATAAATCAATGAAATTAGAAATAATTAATATTAATTATTATGTGCATAGAAAATATAAAGTAATTTGAGCAGAGTTAATTCAATAATTCAATACATTTCAATTAGTATTTTTGGCATGCATTCATTAATTGTGTATTGTGTAAGCATTTTAACCATTTCTATGGATTTTGGGAAACCAATCTATCATCAAAACCATTCTCAAGAAAGTTTTGTCAGCCTGCAATAAAAGCCTTTTTAATCCAGTTAATACACTGCACTATTGCACCTTAGCTAATGGGGATAGACAGAAGAAAGAGAATATATGCATAACAAATTATGTTCATTGTTTTGAAAATGATTTTCAGTTTTATTAAGTAATAAAATATTTATAACAGATTGTATAAGATAAGATCTATAGGTAAAATTAATCTTTATTTAAATATTATATGCTTCTCTATTTATAAATTCACAAGATTAACTTAATTAAGCTTGTAAACATATTTCTTATTCATTTATTTCATTCATAATAATTGTTTTATGAAATAACAGAATCAGTAAACACATCCACATGTACACTATATACAAGAAATAAAAAACTTTATTAGTAGTTATTGACTTATATTTTTTGGCTATGTGTCAAGTCAAAAATTAAATAGCATTATAAAAAAAAACATTTTCTTGAGTCATAATTTTATAATAATATTAATTTTTACAATTCTAGTCAACCCTCTTGTCAACACTGACACACACGCATTCAGAAGCTGCTAGTTATGAGTTCACAACATTGACGTGTATTCCTGGAGTTATTGAATATCGCGGTGCAAACATACAACTGCTCGACTTGCCGGGTATCATAGAAGGTGCTGCTCAGGGCAAGGGTAGAGGGCGACAGGTAAGGTGATCATTTGATAGTTATAAATTTTATAATATATAACTTTTAAGTATGCATCAGCGGTCTGAAGCAAAAATTGTATTTCTGTTTTTGTATTATTACAATTTTTAAAAACCTATTTACTGGGAATTAAAATTGTTGAGTATAAAGTTTTTTTAAATATACATTTTTTTAAATATTAAATTGAGTACTTTAACAACCATTCTAATTAGCCTGTCTATCTTGAAACTATAGTCATGTGAAATTTAGATTTAAATTGGATTAGTATTCGTTGATAAAAAACAAATAATAAATTTCTACTTAACACAATAGGTGATAGCGGTCGCCCGAACAGCTGACTTGGTGCTGATGATGTTGGATGCGACCAAACCGTACGTGCATAGGCAGTTGTTGGAGCGAGAGTTGGAGAGTGTGGGCATCAGACTGAATAAGAACAAGCCCAATATATACTTTAAGGTAATTAAAAGGTTTTTTTATTGTAGATAAGCAGGCAGACTGTCGAATGGGCCACCCAATGTAAAGTGGTTACCACGGCCTATAGACGATGACGCTTTAAGAAGTATTACGCACTTTACATTGTTAATGCAGCACCAACCATGGCAACTAAGATGTTATGTTGTCCACTACAACTTGTCGTTACACTACCGGTGAGTCATTCACTCACCCTTCAAACCGGTACACAACACTTCTATATATTGCTGCTTGACGGTAGGTTGATATTGACTTTTATGAACATAAGGGAAATATCATTAAATGTCGTTGATAAATGATTAAAAGATGCATTAATTACATTTTCAGATTAAGAAAGGCGGCGGACTGTCCTTTAACTCAACGTGTCAACTGACTAAAGTAGATGAGAAAATGGTGCAGATGATATTGCACGAATATAAAATATTCAATGCTGAGGTAATTTAATAATCATCTTTAAAAAGACTAGTTTTGAAGCCATTCCTCACCATAGCAATGTCGTATGGAGTCTTTGCCCAGTCATGGGACATTGATAATTTATTTTTCCAATTGTACCTTATATAATAATAATAGCATGCTGAACTAGTCGTTATAAATTTATTTATAATATTCCAGGTGTTATTCCGCGAGGACTGCACACCGGACGAGCTGATCGACGTGATCCTAGGCAACCGCGTGTACCTGCCGTGCCTCTACGTGTACAACAAAATCGATCAGATCTCCATACAGGAGGTCGACCGGATAGCGCGCCAGCCGCACTCCGTGGTCGTCAGGTGACCCGCGTCTATATAACAGTTTACCGACAGACTGGTTAAACTCAATTAAAAAAACGTGTAACGTGGTGATTTTTCAATACTATTAGCTGAGCCTATGGTAGATCTAGGGTATCAGATCGGTACCGAAATTTTCTATAGAAAATGATTAATACCTTATATTGCTGTGTATGTTGTTTGACAAAAATGTTAATCCTATTTTTCAGTACTTGGGGAAAAATATTAAAACATTAGATTCAAGTCCTGACTTTGTAAGCATAAAATTAGTACAAAATTACCGATAGTTTCCCCCTCCTTTAAAGTTGAAATTTCTATAAATAAACCTATGTTCCAAATTTCATAGGCTTTCGTAGGTAGTTTTGGCTGTGTGTTGTCTGTTAGGGCAAACAATTTTTTTTAATATTATATTAATTATTTTTAATAATAATTAAAGCATTTATATACTAAAGGCTGTAACAATTTTCTTATTCCATAGTTGTAACATGAAGCTGAACTTGGACTTTCTTCTGGAGACGCTCTGGGAATATTTGTCACTTATCAGAGTCTACACCAAGAAGCCTGGACAACCTCCAGACTTCGACGACGGACTTATTTTAAGAAGGGTATTTTTTTAATTATATAATGTTATAATCCATAATTTGCATTTTGTAATAATCCATAATTTCAAAAGATACAAAAGGAGCATACATTGTCACATCTGCATTTTCAATTATAGCAATTATTCAAAATAATACCTAATTTGGTGGATATGATGTTCCCAAATATGTAAGTTAATTTTTCAAAGGGAAAGATGATACTTTTATATATTTTTATTTTAATGAAATCAGTAATTCGAAACACATAACTGTTTGTTAAAAAGAAGGGATAGCACCATATAGACTATATATTTTATTATAAAAGTGATACAAATGTGTGTGTGTGTGCAGGGCGTGTCAATCGAGCACGTTTGCCACTCGATCCACCGCTCGCTGGCGGCGCAGCTGAAGTACGCGTTGGTGTGGGGCACCAGCACCAAGTATTCCCCCCAGCGCGTGGGGCTGGCGCACGCCGTGCACGACCAGGACGTCGTGCAGCTCATCAAGAAGTAGTCGTATACACGGCGACCCGCGACACGAACTATACGGATACTTTTACTTTATATCATTTTAATTTGTAATTGGAAAACCAACCAGCAACTAGATGACCTGGTGGTAAGTGTAGACCATCGTCCCTAGACATTATTGGCACCAAGATATATTAACTACTCTTTACACGACCAATGCAACCAACAACTGTAGGCTCTAAAACGTTATGTCTGATATGTCTCTATGTACTCAGTTAGTTTATTTGTTAATGATGAGTGAGTCATTCACCATTACGAAATCCAGTAATTGAGGTACCAAGCTCGATGAAGTTACACAAAGACCACATAAAACTGATGATGAACATTTTAGAAATGACACTTTATATTCACTACACCAATTGAACTTTTATTATTTTTTTACATTCTTCAAATAAATATTATTATTTTTTTAATGTCAATTACTACATTAAAAAAATCATAATGTTGTATAATGTATTGGTAGATCTGTTTCATCTGTTTGGCATGACATCTACTCGCCATTAATTTAGCTCAATATAAGCACTTGTTGTATATCAAAGTTCTTATTTAAATTAAAACATGATTACAGCAAAGTAAAGTTCATCATTGTAACTTATTTTGTTTATATTGTGTACGAATTGATTTGATGCGAATATTACAAAATATATGTAACAATATTATGTACTAAATTTTTTTTTGTAATAGATTTTCAAATGTGGTTTTCGAATTATTACAAAAAAGGGACTAATCTTTAACAGTGATATCTGAGCCTACCAAGTGGTGATTATTATAGTTTTATTTCGTATTTTAAAAATTGTAAGTTAGAAATATGTTCTTTACAGGTGAAACTGTTGCAATAATGTTATAATGAATAATGTATTAGAAAAATGAATGCAATCTTTTGTACATTTATTTTTTAACTGACAATTTGTTTCTTAATATCAGGGGGTATAACTATCTTAATTAAACGTCATATTTTTGTTATTTTTTGCATGCTTATAAATACATATATATTTCAGCTATTTTCTAATATGTAGTTGAATCAACATTCATTGTGTAAATTGCGTTTTATCCACATTTACACCGAATTACTACTGCAACTCAATGACAGGGGTGGATTTCCCTATAGGCCAACCAAGCCCAAGGGCATATGATGGGTATCAATCTCAAGAAGGAAATCAATGTCAATGTTTAAAAACACCAAAAATGTTTTCAAAATGAGTTTCAGGAAGTAGAGGAGGTAACCTTCCTTAAGCTTAGGGCAGCCAAGGTTAATACCTTGGCTTGGTGGACTTAACTGTCCACCCATGTCAATGGACAGTATAGTCGAAGTTACATTTAGTAAATAATACTTCAATAGAATGGTTAACATGTCTAAAATGTATAAAGACTTCATGTCTTTATACATGCATATTTTAAAACTCCTGTTAACCTGATCACGATTGATATATACATGAACTGTTGCAATAAAATTATTTATTAAATTTTTATAATGTTTTTATATTCCTTTGACTAAATCCTTACAATTTTATGAATATCATGTTAAAGTAATTATAAATGGTGGTTCTTTTGACTGAAATTTCACAAGCTTGGTAAACCTTTTTTTTTAAATGGTAAACCAGACCAAAACCAGCTGTAGACTGGAGTATTGCTGCTTGGCAGTATGTGGTACCCACCAAGATGGGGTTGCACAGGGCCTTATCAAATTTTATATATGTCACCGTAAAATTGTAAATACCGTTAGATTATAGTCTATCTCGCGAGATTGTAAACTGTCGAAAGATTGTGAACCGTCACATACTACTTACAATTTAACGCATTATTTTTCGGTAGATTGTAATCTATGGAAGTGAAACCGTCAAATTGTGAGACGGAACGCACCTCGCGCGCTGATTGGTTGAACGGCATATTGTAACTCCAGGTGCCACAGCTCTAGTCTAAGACAGAGTAGATATGGTTTAAATGAATATTCTTATCCCCTCAAATCAAATATTAGACTAGTGAACATGGGTCGATTCGATGTGCTAACATAACCTAACCTACATGACTGCCTTAGAATTTTATGTGTAATCACCCCGATCTAGATTTTGATGTATAATTATTCAGGTCAAACTTATCGTTAATCAGCCGAAGTCGTCGGAAATCCACAAAAACACGAAAAATTCGAACATTCGACATTTATTTTTTATTTTTTTTATAATTAAAAAGGTCATGCACCTTCGTAATCATACTTGTTATGATGTTAAGATGGCATAACTCGCATGTAAAAAAAAAAAATCAGCCCCTTAATCGCTGGTGGCGCGATACCGAATAATTACCACAATTTTTTCTTACCATGTGATGTCAGAATTATTGATTACCTACTAAATAATAAATAAATACTTGATGTCACAATTCTTGAAGTGCATTTATTTTATTTGACTAATACCTGCGTTTCATTCCTAACTCTATGGACACAGAACGGTCTACTGTAAGGCCGACCAATCAGGGACAGCCTTCGGACAGTTGACAATTTGACAATTGTAAGATTGTGATTTAACAGTTTCACTCCGATAGATTAAAATCACGGCATAGAATAACAGCGTTATTATTCTATGAATCACGGTCGTATACACAGGTCTTGCAACTTCAATATAGGGTACGCTGACATAATGACGCTGTTAAGTTCAATTTATGGCCGTCAGAGGCATGATACGCGTAATAATTATCCCGAACACTTTTTCAAATCCAACCAAAACAGTTAAATAACAAAACAAAAATAACAAACAATCCGCAAAACTCAACCAAACGATATAACAATGATTAAATAACACAATACTTGGCAGAGAAAAATATCAGCTTCGATAGCAGCGACGTAGTACCTCAAGCGGATGGTAATGCGAATTAGCAGTTGTAACACACTCGGACCTATCTCTCACCACTGAAATTGGACTCAGTTGCAAGACCTGTGTATACGACCGTGATTACAATCTACCGAATAATGAAAGCGTTAAATTGTAAGCAGTATGTTACGGTTCACAATCTTTCGACAGTTTACAATCTCGCGAGATAGATTATAATCTAACGGTATTTACAATATTACGGTATACAAATCAATTAAATAATTTTTGCAAACATTATAGTAAAAATACATTTAAGTTTAAATGACTAAAATAAAACTTAGTGTTAATTATAATTTTTTATTTTAAGAGTGACAATGAACTATTATGCTGACACCACTTAACCAAAGACAAGTTCAACCAACATTGCCTTTTCACTTTAAATTACTACCATACAATAAATAGTGAAACAAATTAGTTTACATATTTAACTTTAATTCATTCCTATACTTAAATTTCCAATTTCACATTTTACCAAAATTATTTATTTTGATTATTGTTCCCTGTCTTCATTAACAAGTAAGTCAGCCTCCGCTGTGGCCAGAGCCCAGCGATGTTCAGTGATCTCTAAAGCTTCCCACTCAGCTTTGAATGCCGCTTTTGGGTCAGGGGGCATGGCCATTGCTGCTCCTGACATCTGATCTTGCATCACTTTGGATTGATCTGCAGCTGTAATTAATATATATAAAGCCTATATTGGTGATTGTCATATAAATATATATTTTTTAATTATTATTAAAAATCTTTTATTTTGTTTGTAACTTTCTAAAAACTTAAATTAAATGTACTATAATTACATTACAATGACATACAGGAAAAAAAAGTAAAAAAAAATATACATTGTGAACATTTGAAATTTCATTAAAAACTTACCATTATTCTCTCCAAGTACAAGGGTATAAATTGTGCGTAAGCCAAAAACATTCAAAAAGTACCACGAAGCTGATGACACCCATGACGCATCAAGGTAGGCCAATTCAACACCACGTTGCAACATGGGCTTGAAGCGCAGAGTAAGTGGAAATGGTACTTTAGCTGTAGAATTTGTAAAATGACATTAAAATAATACTCTTATTATTTATATTTGACTAATATATTTCTTATATAAATATTAATAATTTATATTATTGTATAGGAAATTTCTTAAAAACTTACTAGTTAAGAATCCACTGAACATCCAATTAATCCAACCACCAATCACAATCATTGGTAGTACATTTGTAACATTACCCTTCAACATATCAGTCATCATGCCTGGGTCAGTCATAGGGTTCTAGAAAATAAAATAAATAACCTGTAGAAAATATGTTCATTTGTTTATATACATATTTTTGTTATCCCTACCTGTGAAGCTGCTGCACGTTTTTGAACTTTAAAATATCCAGTGTCCTCATTGTTGAACCAATGACGTCGCATCGCGAAGGAATTTCTCGGCAAATACTTGCCGTGCTCACGCAGTAACCGTGCTCGAATCATCACTTGACTAAAAGTAAGGTTATTTTATTATCTGAATTTAACTAAATTTATAAAATAAAGTTACTAAAGATGAACATACCTATCCTGAACTTGAATTATTTCTATCTTCTTCTGTGATGATAAAATAATCGACACATAATGTCTAACAATTCCAACTAAAAATGTTATAATTACAATGGGTAAAAAAACCCATAAACGTATTTTCGGATCTAATAACAACTCTGCCATGATTTACTGTTTACTATAATAAAGTTATTATTTTATTAAATAATACTCTTCATTAATAATTCTTGACTAACATTTCATTTATTCAACTCAACAATTTAATTGAATTATTAAATAATGACTTGTCAGTTGTCATGTCAAAATTGACAAATGACATTAACAGGACATTGAACAGCTCTGGATACAGATCTTATAACCGCCAGTAGATAGCAGAACTGGTTCGATTATATTTATATGACTGGACCACGGTCGTATACACAGGTATTGCAACTTCAGTATGGGGTACGTTGACATACTGATGCTGTTAAGTTCAATTTACGGCCGCCAAAAGCATGACAATTCGCGTAATAATTATCCCGAACATTTTTTTCAAATCCAAACAAAACAGTTAAATAACAAAACAAAAATAACAAAAAATCCGCAAAACTCAACAAAACGATATAACAATGATTAAATAACACAATACTTGGGAGAGAAAAATATCAGCTTCGTTAGCAGCGACGTAGTACCTCAAGCGGATGGTATTGCGAATTAGCAGTTGTAACACATTTGCACCTCATCTCTCACCACTGAATTGGACTCAGTTACCAGACCTCTGTATACGACCGTGGACTGGACTATTAAGCATGACATTTCTACTACGTACAATAATTATATTATTATCTATGATTTTTGTTATCTGTTCGGTCTGTTCCTGTTGTTTTGAAATTGAAATTGATTGAATGAAGTTTTGAACGATTACTGATCAGTACCTATTCAGTATTTACTATTTGTTATTTGTTATTACTTGTTAGAGATGTAAATTCCTTTGAATTTGAAAAATTTGTTCACTGACTATTTCTGTAATCTATTGTTTTTAATAAATAAATAAGCCTTTATTTATTAACCAATAAATAAAAGAAATCTTACATACTGAAACAATTAACAGTTATATTATTTTTATTTATAAGAATGCCTCGTAAAAATGTTAATACAATGGCAGCTATTGGAAAACAAGTTACAAAAAGCATTAAGGTGTCTAAACAAATAGTTTCAGAAAACAATAAAGAAGTCGATGATTTATGCTCTAAGCCTGTTTTAGATTTGAGTCAATTTAAATATGAAAAGAAACCACATGTAAAAATTGAATTTGAGAATGACTCCCCGGTTAAGGAGGTAAAGTAATATTAAAAATTGAATTGTTTGTTTCATTATTTTATTAATTAAATATAAAGAAAAATAAAGTTAAAATGGAGTCATTTTAATAAATTTCTACTTAACGAGGATTTTAAACAGAAAATTTAGTTAGAATTTTATATCAATGTATGTATTATTCATAATTCAAACTCGTACATCATCAAAGTTTGGCCAATATTGTTATCTAAGATATTATGCGTCTTGTTTCTGCAATTACACTGGCCAGCTCACCTTACAAACATAACAAGAAAAGTCAACCCCAAGCAGTAATAGTTATAGAAAAATTAGTGATTCAGAGATACCCACCTAAACTGGTTCTATAATACAGGGCTTTGTGTGTTATTGTCAAAAAACATACCATACTAATTCTGTGCTTCTGTTAAAAGTACTCTACATTAAGAAAGTTAAATTATTTATTTTGTTTTTAATTTCTAGAAAGATAAAGGTTTATGGGAGCCAAACAATTGGAAAGACTTCTTAATAAATTTAAGAACTATGAGATCAAATAATGATGCACCAGTGGACTCTATGGGTTGTCACATGTGTATGGATGAAAATGCACCACCTAAAGTAATTTTAAATCATTTCTTTGAAAAATAAATAATATTAAAAACCTAATTTTAATAAAATTTTACTTATATGCATTCTGATTAGCTTTTTCTTTATTTTTGTAAGCTTCGCTGATTTCTTAATAAGCATATAAGCTATTACTATTTATTATTACATTCCTCTTAGGTGGTAAGGTACCAGAGCTTAATATCTCTCATGTTGTCAAGCCAGACAAAAGATCAAGTGACCTTTGCTGCAATGGAACGTCTCCGGGCCAGAGGACTCACAGTTGACAATGTGCTGAAAATGAGTGATGAGGAACTTGGTCAACTTATTTATCCTGTTGGATTTTGGAAGGTATATTTTTTTTCATTATGTATGTGATTACAATAAAGAAGTGTATCTTATGATACAATTCTTTATTTCTTTAAGTATAATTTGTTAAATTACCTCTTACTTTATTATATAGACGAAAGTGAAATACATAAAAAAGACAACACAAACTTTAAAAGACCAGTATGATGGGGACATACCAGATACAGCTGAAAAACTTTGTAAACTGACAGGTGTTGGTCCAAAAATGGCTCACATCTGCATGAAGGTTGCATGGAATAAAATCACAGGAATTGGTATTTGTCTATTTTACTTTATTATTAAAATCATAGTAGTTTCTTTTTAAGTTCTCATCCAATTCTAATTTTGTAATAATATATTTGTTGACAAACTGATTTTTTTAAAATATTAACATTTATTATTATTTAAAATATAAATTAATGTATGTTTTATTCCTCAGGCGTAGACACACATGTTCACAGAATAAGCAACAGAATAGGTTGGGTCAAAAAACCCACTTCTACACCAGAAGAAACTCGTAAATCATTACAAACTTGGCTGCCAGTTGACTTGTGGAGTGAAGTCAACCACTTAATGGTAGGCTTTGGGCAGACAATATGTTTACCTGTGGGGCCAATGTGTCACGAGTGTTTAAACAGAGATATTTGTCCTTCAAGCGATAAAGGTAGAAAATCACCTAATAAGAAATCACCAAAGAGTTCAAAAGCAGTTAAAGCTGAAAAAGTGGATAATTTTACACCAAATTTATTGAAGGCTACCGAAAAAAACTTTACTGAATCAAGTTCAAGCTACATAGACTTAAAAATAAAAACTGAAAATTCTAAAAACAAAAATATGCCTTTGAATATTAAGGATTCTAAAATTGATATTAAACTATCCAATAATTCTGTGAATGGCCAAAGTGTATTAAAACGTAAGTCACCAAGAATAGCAAAACAAAACATAAAAACGAAAAAAGAAACTTAATCTCACTAACAAAAGAATGTTCGAATAATTAATGCTATGTAATGTATGTGTTTTGAAATTTAAATACATAAAGTTGTCTTTAGTTTAGTGTAATAATAATCATCACTATAAATTTTTTGAGAAGTTTTTATTATATGAAAATAAAACCATTAAGAAAATTATATTAAATCAATGTTTAATTTTTCTGTGATTCTTCTTTTTAGATTTTTCTTTCCTTTGATCCGTTTTTGCTTTCTTCTTATGACTTTTTTTATTTTGTATCCTATCTAACTTAGTTTTCATTTGAAATACTTTACTTTTTTGCAGTTTTTTGGTTGCTTGATTCTTTAATATTTTTTTGACATCCTTTTTTGACTTTAATTTTTCATCATCATCCTCTTCTTCAGATTCTGCAACTTCAGATTCATTTTGTTCAGAGGGAGCCATTCCAAGAATTTCTTTACTAAGATCAACTTTCATTTTTGCTTTCACTTTTTTCTCTACTGGTTCCTTTGGTCTATTCTCCCCAATGACAATATCTTTCTTTTGAAGTGTTTCAGATGAAAGTTCCACAATTTTAACATTTACATCTTCATCTTCATATTCCTCTTGAAGCAGCTGCTCAATATCGGGAATAGGACGGCTGGATACAACTAATTTTTTGTATGACTCCTTATTCTAAAACAAAACTAACATAACTATGACATGAATATTTTTATTGCTAAGATGATTGTACCATGGGTCTAGTGGCAAGCTTAAACGGTTGTTATTCATTTACAACCCCAGGAAGTAAGCTAACCTAATAAGAAATGCAATCACTAAACTATGAAAGTAAATTTTGATTGAGGGTGGCTGCTCTGCACGAAATTTTGACAGGATCCCTTTTTTTCTATTACAAAATTTTTACCTCTTGTTTTATGCGTCGCTTTTCCTCTTTTAACATTCTCTGTAGTTCCTCTTGCGCTTTCTTTTTTCTTTCCAATTTTCTTTTACGAAATCCGCATAAAAAATCCCTAAAAAATACATAGATTAGTTCAATGTTAAACATAAAAAGGTAAAATTATTCAAAGTATTATTTACTTTCTTTTGGTTTCATCAAAAACCAAACTAATTTTTCGCTTATTTTCATTATTTTTATTGCGTTTCTTGCCCATGGTTTAAATTTAAATATAAAATCACTAATAAATATTTATTGTTATTTTTAACACGAGTGCTTGACAGATATAACCTTAAAAACTTCAATTTTGTTTGACATTATATTTTTTTCGAGCATAGGTGCAGTAAGACGAATATAGAGCCTTTGAACTATTATTTTTTTCATATCTCTATAAATTTACCATCGATGACATACTTTAAAAAAAAAAAACTTGTACCGCTAACACAATTATAATTATATTATTACATTAAATATTTATTGTGTAATTCTCGAGAATAATACATTCAGAATATATTGCTGCCATTTTATTATTAGTGATGTTATCGAAAGTGATTGCTTTTTTTTTAATCACAAGTTTTACCTAATTTATTGTAATTCATACAATCATTATTGTAGTTTTAATTGTACCAAAATAAATGTTTGACACTTATAATATTACAAAAATAAAAGAAATATTTTTCAAAATAATCTAATTTAAGTCTAAATCTTAATTAATTCTAGTAAAATTAACAATAAATATTATCAAATAACTTATATTTATATCTCACAAAATGCCAATGTGGGTAATTTTTTGGCAACCCATCAAGAATTTGAAAATACTACTTTGTGATTGGTGGATGTGATTTTTTTATACTCTGTTTTCTGCCAATCAGCACACAAGTGCACAATAAAGACGGACTCATCAGCAGCATGGCTGTCAGTATATATTTGAAGCTTGGACGATGCGTTTCCTCTCGTCACGTTGTTTTTTTTTGTTTGTGCATTTTGACGAAAATGTTATCGTGTATGAATTTCAGTGGTTTAAAATATGGAAAGATTTCGGTGCAGTGACGTGATATGTGTCTTATTACGCAAGGTATGTGCTTATGAAAACAGTGAACCAAAAGTAATTGTAAAAAGAAACAATACGAGATAACATAAAAAATATTAAACTAGCAAATGTAACATATTTCCATTCACATCTTTACTAACTACTTTTAGAATTGCCATATTTTTGAAGCAAGTTAGCCGAAAGATTATTGCAAGAGAGTCGGTGGTAAAACATTTTTTATAATCAACACTATTAAATCGTACAGCCATATGTTAACATGTGTGTCTGTTGAGCGCCTCACGTTATGTTACACATACCGTTATTAAACTATTTCATTCAACTGATCTATTCAATAATATTCTGTTAGCGTCAATTTATACGAATCGTGGAAAAATATGCTATGACGCGATATTCTGGTTTGCAGAGTGAACATTTTCACTGATGACATATCGATTTTAGGCCACAGACCTTGCGCTTTTATGAAAAGAAATATAATTGTATATTTAGATGATCTGATGATGTAAAGTTGATACTTGATAGGAAAAATTATTAGTATTAAAATTGTAATTGCCTTGAATTTAAAGAAATGTAACACAGGGAAGTCATGACATTCATTCAAGCTCATATCATGGTGCATATTATTTGCGAGTTTTATTTAGTAGTATTTGAACAAGTTATTAGTAGGATTTGAACTAAAATATAGACTTATGTGCTTCTAAAACAGTTTAATGTTATATGAGGATAGCTGAGTTCCTTCGAAGCATTACTTGTAATATCTGATTTGTAAATCCACATTTAAGTTAATAATACAATCAATATTTAATCAATAATTTTTGTTACCTATAAAAATTAAGATATCAAATTGTAGAGGTCACTTTCTTGTGGAGGCTCTTGTCGTCCTCTCCTAAATATGGGCTTAATTATTTGATTTTTGTGAGGATGATGATGTGAAAATAAGTATAATTGAATTGTATAATATGCTAGATACTTATAATATGTAATAATTATGATATCTCACTGATTATGTATGTTGGTCTACTTGCTAGTTTGTAAGACTAAGACTAAGCTAAAAGACCTTCTGACCTTGGATTAAATCTGGGTCTAATCAATAAAATCTTTTTGGGCTGGCATATAGGGAAAATTAGAAGTTCCCAGTGTCTACATGAATGTGTCCCGGACAGCATTGCATTAGTGCATGATAAAAATGATACAATTTTTTTATCAAATAGCTTAGTGCATCAGCACTTGCCTTCATGTTTGATTGTAGTAAACCTGTGTTCCAAGAAAAAGAAAAAATCAAATCATATAAAATATTTTTATCCTACCCTTCATTAACCAATAAAATGATTTTAATGAAACTACTAAGAAGAATATTGCTAATAAAAATAATAATTGTACAAAGTATGAGGAGTATGCATAAGAACTATATCCATTTGATTACAAAATTGTGAATTTAATAGTTCCTTTTGAAATATGTTATTCAGCAAATTGATTTCTTTGATTGTTAGTAATGTATTAAAATTAAGACCAATTTAAACATGAAAATATGAGCTAAAGATATTATATCTTTAATATTTATTTTCACATGATTAACAATATATTTTTTTTAATTTAGGTAAATATGAGAAAACATATACAGTACAAGTCGTCATAGAATTATATACTAATATTATGTAAATAGAATTCAATCGTTACAATGCAATATATAAAGATATAATTTAAGTTAAACTAGTAGAGTCACTTATAAATAAAGTCATATAATAATTTATTAAGTAATAAGTTTATAGTTGTTAAGTTCTTTTCTTCCAAAACATTTTATGTATTCATAACAATTATATTAAATAAAAGTATCAACCATAGATCATGCCCGGTGAGAGAGGAGATGTTAGGTATTTCCTTTCTTGTTCAATGTGTGTGCAAAATTTCGTAATGATGGGTTGAGTAGTTAAGACGTGAATGTGTAACAAACAAACAATCAAACTCTCTTTTGCATTCATGATATAGTTTAATAAATTGTGCGTTTGTGCGTGTGTGCGTGCGTGCGCGCGCGCTCGTGTATGTTTGTGTTATTATAGTAATAAAATAATTTATTACATTTTTATTAATTATATGCGGGTGAAGCCGCATGGTACAGCTAGGTATACAATAAAATCTGTTAAAAAATACTACTTTTCATAGACATAAATGATTGGTATTTTTGTTCTAGTTGGTTATATAGGTTCATATAAACACTTTTTAAGCATCTTTTATTTTATTATAAGACTAACTAACTTGTAAAGTGTAGTTGCACACTCCAAAAACTCAATGTACAGAAAAAAGCCTATAATTTTTTATGTATAGTATTTCATACAAACTACTATTGAATTAATAAATAAGGGTTTGTTGTATGTGTACAAAGTTGTTCAACAAGACTAAATGTTGTTGACTATTTTTGATTGCATCTTTTTCACATTGACTACTTATGTCATATAGAAATAAAAAAAAAATAGTTATATTGCTTAAATGAGGTTTCATATAAATAAATTCATAGACTAAAAGTGTGCCAATGGTGTTAGTGCTCGAGATAACACGTTTATTGACCTCAAAAACTGTTGACGTTTCAGAATAGGTTATCGGCGACATCTTGTATATATCTATCAAGATGGAAGATTACATTGTTATAATTCGAGATATAGTTTTAAGCTTAGTTATAAGTAACAATGCTAAATGTTAGCTTGTATGTTAAATAGTTAGTGAAATTAAAAACTGCAAGGGTCACGAAAGGTCGCTACTAAAAATACTTACGAATTTATGATTGTAATTCATTCTGCTGCATATAGACAGTGAATTTTTTTAATTGATTTTTTAGGCTGGATATAAATCAATCATTTTCTTTATCTTGTATGTAAAAAAGATGTTGGTATACCTAATTGAGATAAACTTCCACACGCCAAAGGTTGGCAACCTTTGGCCCATATGTACCTACTTTTTCATATAGGAGGTTTTTATACAACTATTTTATTGTAACTCGCTGCGAGATGGCGCTGCATCAACATCAATACCGTTTAACTGATCGCCATTAGTGATGCCAAACTATCGATAATCGATAGTATGACTATAGATTAGCCTATCTATAATATCGGTTAATTTTTATTTACGTGCAACAATACTATCGATAGACTATCAATTTGCAACACTAATCGCCATAGCAATTAGTATATATTATACACAGCCAGGATAACATCTGCTGAGTCTTACTAGACTAGTATAAGAATATTTATCTAACGTTTTAAAGAGGAAAGCGGAAAACCAAATTGTAGTCATAACGGCCCGGTACCGTTTTTTGTTAACCGAAACCTGTCAAGGTTATACTTGAAATAAATAAATAAAAATAGTTCAATTTCATTGCATTTCATAACAGGAAAGGTGGTTTTAATAATAACTTTTACAATATAACACTGTATCAACGGGTAACATTTATATTGATTACACTGTTGTGTATATTGTGCAACAATCACTGGATGCCCGGATATCATTTTTGTCGTGTTCGGAATAAAAGGAAGAAACTAAAGCCGTTATTGTTATACTGATTAATTTTAGTATACTGACTAAATAGTGTAGTTATTCTACAGTCAAACAGAAGTGCTATGTTCTGGTTTAAAAAGTGAGTAATTATATAAGGAATACACAAGATATGTGACGAAGAAATTTTAAAAATCTTTGTTGGCGACGCCTTAGTCTTACCCACTTGCTGGTCTGGCTTCCTAAAATAATTGTTTTATTTCAGAGATCGCACACAACACAATCGGTACCACTCTATTCACCTCATGCCGTTCTGCCAAACGTCTATTAAAATAGATAATAAATGAACATTATTTTCTTTATTATATTTTTATATAAATACCTAGAAATTTATGAACTCGTTCAATTATAATTAATCTTTTATAATTATTAAGTTCAATTCGTACAAATATAACAAAGTGAACAGTACGAATTGATAAATTAAACATTCTCAATCTATTGTATTTTTTTTTTATTTGTTTTAGGTGGAAATATAAGAAAGACATTTTGCCGTTTTATTGATTCAACAATATGACGTCTCGGTAAGTTAAACTGATAAGCTTTCATCGTTTATACATATTTATATATCATAACACATATATCATAGAAGTGAATTAATTGTTTTATATGTTTTTTATGTTTTACTCGGTGGTAGAGCTTTGTGCAAGCTCGTCTGGGTAGGTACCACCCACTCATCAGATATTCTACCGCAAAACAGCAGTACTTTGTATTATTGTGTTCCGGTTTGAAGGATGAGTGAGCCAGTGTACAGGCGCAAGGGACATAACATCTTAGTTCCCAAGGTTGGTGGCGCATTGGCAATGTAAGCGATGGTTAACATTTCTTATAATGCCATTGTCTATGGGCGTTGGTGACCACTTACCATCAGGTGGCCCCTACGCGCGTAAGCCTACCTATACCATAAAAAAAAAATTGTTACGAAGTTATTGTGTGTACTAGAGCCTAACTCTGACTTTTCAAATCTTATCTCAGAAGTCGAAGAATGATTGTTTAACACGGTGCTTACATTAAACCTCTGCCCTGTCTCCCATCGTATCAAGTGTGTATTTGTCGTTTAACATCGTGAACAACTGCTGAATGAGGCGTCATTACAAATTTCGATGTTTGAGACAATTTATTGTAAATTCATCATATTGATTGTATTTTCATCATTCAAGCATTATCAATTAAAAGTTACAATTCGCGCGACTTGACCTTCGTTGAGATCGTTATTATCATTTAAGCTTATCTAGTGATATCAACCACATTCATATTAATTAATACATAGTTGAGAAAAAACAAATGAAAATAATCTCATTCAAAATGTATTTCGAACTCATTTTTTTTTTAATTATGCCCTGAAGTGTTTGAATTGAAACGTAATAAGAACATAATACTATTCAGACTGTTTTGAATAGTTATCTAAAATATCCCAATTCCAACGAGTGCGATAAATTAAAATATTCACATCGAAAATTTATACATAATATGTACACATCATTCGCAACGTGCAATGCCGTAAATGTACACAAAAATGTATCGAATTTCAGCCAATAATTAAATGTAAAGTATGATTGCGACCAAACCGTAGGTACTATTTTAATTATAAATATGTTAATTTGCATAAATTATACAAAATATATAATATCTATACGTCAATGTTATACGATATCAATTAATACATTATAAATTCAAATTATATTGATACACACAAAATATGCAAGTGTCATATATGTATGTACGTCCGGACTGTTAAAAGGCATTACCGATAAATGTCTCTGTACGTTCTATGCATTTTTTTTTCATCGTTGTGGTTTCAGATATAAACGTTCAATTTAGTGAGTGAAAATATTTATCAGCATTAACTATTAGCCATAGTACTAGTAGTACATACATATAAGACATTTGCATACCATCTTGTTGTTGTTGTGGCGAGATTTTGTAACAACAAAAATGTACCTACAACTTTGCAAATAAATAATTTGAATAGATATACGCTATACATAGTGTCAGGGCGGCCCAATATTCATAGTCAATTATTTTAATACATCAGTCAGTCTTAAAATACAATGATTGTTGGATATTAAACAAATCATTATCTGGGTGACCGAACGTCGTTCGACGATAGTAATTTGTTTTGTGAAATTTGCCTTTTTTAGGACGGACATATAAACATAAACGTATTTTGTTCATTATAGTGCAATAATCCCGGAAGGCATAGCTTAAAAATTGCCTTAAAACCGGGTGCTCGTGGAGCAGACTATACTTGGGGTGCTTAAATCGTTTTTCTTAGCGCAAGCTTCGTTGGCGGTTTTCACAGTTGCATTACTAGGATGCAAAAGTGTATATGTAATTTATAGTTAGTCGTTAAATAGTTTAATCTTTTTTTATGTATGTATGTATGTATCTTATCAGGTGAAACTTCGTGTTTACCAGATTTACATTTCTGATGGTCGTCTCTGGTCGTTATTACGTATAATTGCAGTTACTTACGTCGCCAATGCGCTACCAAACCTAAAGCATTTATTTCTTTAAAGTTTTTTTTAAAGCCCACCATCAAGTAAAGCTTTCTACGGTTATGTTCGAACGCGGTTTTTTACCTTCTTAATAACTTCCCCATTGAATATTTCAAATGACAGGAAGCGATCCATCTCTTATTGGGGTAATACTCCGTATGTACACTTCCTTCTTTTAAAATTAAGTTTCGTATTTATAAGTTTATTTGTGTATAATAACCAACAATTGAATACAGCGCACTAAATTCCTATATTTTATAAATACTGATCTACCAGGCTAGATCGGTTGTTCGTGTTGCTGGAGGCGGGGGCCGGCGCCGCCACACGGCGTGCTGCGTCCCGACAACTCGGCGAGGTGCAGAAAGCCCGGCCTGAGGAGCTTCACCGTTTGCTCGCTCGTCTTATGAAACACCTGCGATCGCCTGCCTGGGAGACGAGGATTGCGGCCACGCAGGTTGGTTCCATTACCTTCTTTTAGTCCAGATTATATATGAGCCGATTCTTATTTTAACTAGGATTCAACATATTGTGTTTACACAGGTTTACACCGAAAACCTAATCATAAAGAGATTAAAAAAAAAATTGAAATCTACTGAAGTAGGTTGTGATTAATAAAAATAAGTATTACGGCATTTGTTACGAAGAAACCATTGCGATTTACCTATTAAATTATTTATCTACTTATATACATACACTATAAGTAAAACTTAATTATATTCACTCAGTATAAAATTACATATCTGCCATGAAGCGGTGGTCGCGTATCATCATCATCATCAACCATTTTTTGTCCACTGTTGGACATAGGTCTCTCCAATGGCACGCCACTGAGCTCGATTTCAATTCGTATGATATGTTTTATCAACTTTTGTATAATGTGGATACGGTTAGTGTTCGTTGTCGATTTTTGTGAACAATTTTCAAACAAAAATCAACTGCATTTTCAACAGATCGTCTCCGTGACCTCATTTAGTATATGATAGTTTTAATACATTTTTTTGCAGGCCGTTGGAGCGATATTGTCCAATGTTCCAGAATGGCATCCACCCCCTATGACCGTTGCCAAAGGTAAATATAATAATTAAATGTATCGTTTATTTATTTTATAGAGGCAAACTCTATTTTAAAAGTATTTTTCATTATTAATAAGCGTTGCTTTCATTATTAATATAAAATATTTTTAAAATCCGGCCGCTCGCTCTTCGAGATTTCGTGTAAATTTAAAGTGACGTAGAATAGATATATAGATAGATAAAACCATTTTAAATATTTGTACCGTACTACCCAATAATATAATTAATAGAAGTAATAGAAAAAGATAAGAATTATTAAAATAATACTTTTATCGATTTCGGGTTTGTGAATATTGTTGCAAAATATACCAGTGATACGCCTGAACGTATTTCGCGCCGTCTACGCCTACGCCTCCCGCCTAACGTATTTCAACTTTATTGCATTATTTTACGTTTACGTTTGACTTATTCTGCTTACAATACATTTTGATTATGGCAAATTACATTAATTGTTATAAATATGCGCTAAATATTAAATAAGAAAGCAATTCTCTTTTTAAATCTACATTCGCTGTTACAGGGTTGTGACAACCGTTTTTCATTGTATCACATGACTAGTTATGACAAAGTGAAAGATGTCAGCAACGTATTATCTGATATAGGTTCATCCCGTGACATCGGCCCCTTCACCCCAAGAGTCTAGCCTAGAAGTAAATTTAAAGGTTATTTATTGCAAAATTATCGGCGAGTAGTCTGAAACAACACTCTGCCTTATAGTCCACTAGTACTAATTACTAATGTTAAACTGTATGGATGCTCGCAATATAACTCACAATGTGCTTAGAGTGATATCGCTATGCGTTAATGATTTTATTACCGGATGTGTAGTAATAGGGTTACAGCTAAACGAAGCTGATAAGCTTAACATATGGGTTTTTCACAATTTATAAATAATAATAAATATCATTATTTGAAATTAATGATAATAAGTCTGAGATTGGTCAGATCTTGTGAGAATTTCACTCGTAATAAATTGCTCGTATTCAATCTTTTAAAATTAAAATAGCACTTATATCGGCACATTATGACGATTTTTTAGCGGTGCTTTTGAATTGATGAGTATTTTTTATTAAACATAGTGATCTCCTCAGTTTAGTATTTAATTGTTTTGAAAAATAACAGTTGACTAAAATCAGTGTTATTTGTTAATTGTATTACGTTAACAAGTGTTTTGAGTTTAAACTTATCTTGCTAGGAAATTATAATGATGAATAAATAATAGTGTACATAAAACTCTCTATTCAGTTAATTTAGTGCTCTCCCCCGTCTAAAGTATATCGTTTATATCCTGAATTTGATTCTAATAAGCGGTGCTATCAGTTGGTGCAATACAGTTCGATATCCTTACTATTATCAAAGCGAAAGTATGATTATTTGTTTGTTACGATTCCACGTCCAAATTTCTCAACGAATGATCATTAAATTTTGCATAAGAGAGGACATAGGGTATGTAACACCCCTTCCCGCTCAAAAGGGGAAAGTAGCGGGCGGATATTAGTTTAGTATAGCAGTATCGTAAAGCTTTGTATGTATGGACTCGTACATATATATACGTACTTTATGTATTTATGTATTCTCTCCCGTCTTGTCGGATTGTCATTCAATTGGATTTTGAGAGTGCGGCAATAAGGTGTGCCCGCATACACTTGTGCACTATAGTTTGTTAATCCACGCTGACGATGAGATTTTTTTATTTTTATTGTATAGGTAGTTGGACGAGCATATGGGCCACCTGATGGTATGTGGTCACCAACGCCCATAGACAATGGCATTGTATGAAATGTTAACCATCACTTACATCGCCAATGCGCCACAGACCTTGGGAACTAAGATGTTATGTCCCTTGTGCCTGTAATTACACTGGCTCACTCACCCTTCTAAGTATTTTTGGAACACAACAATACAAAGTACTGCTGTTTTGCGGTAGAATATCTGATGAGTGGGTGGTACCTACCCAGACGAGCTTAAACGAAGCTCTACCACCGAGTTGGCCGCCTTGACCGGAATTGATCAGGAGTTTATAATAATAATCATTACTATGTATCATAAGCAATACACAGCAGACCTAAACATTTATCCATACTTGCTTCCATACATCCATCTTTCCATTCTTCATTTTATTTTCCCTTCTGCTTAAACATTACGGTTCGACGAAGCAGTGCTAACAATATATTTTTGGTGTTATACAATTTTGATTCATGTATTCTTGATATGCTATGATTGTTGTGTTCATAGTCGCATAACGCTTTCTGGTAATTTTCTGCGTTGAGTTTGGAGTTTGTTCTTATAGAATAGCTAGAGCTTACACTTCGTGACATAAACGGATTAAGGCGGTGTTCCTTGTTTTCTGACTGCGCAAACATTTTAAAGTTTGATGTTAACATAACAGTAATGTTTTATAACTGTAGATTTATTATATAATATTAATATATATTAATGGTTCGTTAGTTTACTGAAGCGATAGATTTAGATACAGTTTTGATTATTTGTGGAAGTAATTATGTGTATTAGGAGTAGGGTATTGTGCTTAACGCGAAACGTTATCGAAACCAACAGACGATCTATCAACTAATCCAAGGATCTCTTACATTATTACTAATAAAAAGATAATATGACGAGCGGTGACGAACGAGACCAATATTAGCCGTTCAATTAGGGGAAATATTTTTCTATGTCATTGAGTTTTATGTAACTTTGTTGACCTAGTTTCAGAACGAAGTATATTCAACCTTGCCGTTTCAATCGCTACAATAGCCTAATAGGCGGAGCTTTAAATTTAGACTCGGACCTAGGTTTTGTTGGCTTTATTAAATAAATGTCTATTGTGTAAGTCGGTCACACCGATCGTTACGTAACTGAAGACGTGTAATCTTCTGCTTGAAGACACTTATTTCATTCACAAAACGGAAATAGTACAAGTACAATGTTTATTACAATTTTTTTACGTACGTTTGTGGGTTTTTACGATGAATGTAAACATGTTTTATCGATGTAACCTAACCTAACGTATTCCAATTCAAGGATTTAAGATAAACAAACTTTGATTTACATATTCCATTTCAACTTTACAATAACAACTTCGCTATTTTTTTGCGAATCCATAACGTATTTAAATTCATAGAATATTCAAAATTGCGAACAATGATATCTCGTCAGTACAGAGTTGTCTACGTGTCTTTACAACTCCAGATGTAGGAATACTATATAAATATACCATTGCTAGAGAAAGGCATAATTTTCTCTCGAGGAGGTTTGGAAATTATTCTAACACTCTCCCCCAGTGCGAATGTTTACGATTTATCTTCACCGCCGAACATAAAATTCAATAAAGCTTGTAAGCTCATGACCACATGTCCAACTCTGCAAGCGAAACGAAACGAAACAAGTTAATAAAAAAGGCATATTCGTCGACACATATATAATATTATGACACACATAATATTATATATCAAATTAATTTCTTAATATTAATGGGGGGTTGACGATTACCATGAAACGCCATATTCGCTTGCTTCTTTAAATATTAAAAAAAAATGTATTTCTCAACTGAAAGTCGATCTATGTTTACAAAGTTTTTGATTTTATATATTTTGAGCTCGAGATACAAATATTATTCGTGTTAATATTTTCCCAATGTTAGATAGAACAAGTCGTGATAGTAATTTAACAGGTACATTCGTAACTGCCGGTTCTTACATAAATCGATTGTCGTATGACCTCGTCAAGTCAAGGGCGAGCCAATACCAACTCGGGGTCTTGGTGAGCTAGTTAATTTTAATTCGGATATACGACAATAAAGAAACTTATATTTTAAAGTAATAGTCTGAAAGTGACTCCATCCCATTACTGAGGTTTGTAGATTATATTTCCATGCTGCGCCATGCCAGTAGGTAGACACAAATATGTAGAGAATTTCATTCGAATCCAAGACTCCAGGATCTGCGTCCTTATAAGCTAGCCAGTAGTCCTTAACGAGACATTCAACAATAAAGAAGTTTCCCTTTGAGGATAGGTTTGAAGCTTATTCCACCACGCTACTCCAATGCTGGTGGATGACACGGAGAACTTGACAGCATCTCAGTGAAATAACACACATGCAGGTTTCCTCACGATGTGTTATTTAAGCAATTTCTATAAATTTTTTAAGGGATTGAGTGCTTAAACAATGCTGTCTTCTTCTTTCGTATGTCGAGCCAATGATGATAGAGAAAGAGATAAATCAATATATTTAATTAAACGGCAGATTAACTACGTTTCTAAGTAAGCTGTCATCGTCTCACCAGTAGCTATGACTACCACAAAAAATATATTCGGACATTAATTTAAGAACTATTTATAAATATAATCTAAATCTTAAATTCCAGAATTACTGATCAAATTACTATAAGAAATGTCCAGCTGCTAACAAGCTTTTATACATTACTGGACCCGCGCCAGAAAACGTAGTAATAAAAAAAAAACGTACGATTTTCGTGCTACGTTCGTTTGCATTTTTAACATCAATTTTTAAGCAAATAATTGTGCAGGACATGTTATAGCATAGACGTGTGCAAACATAAGCACACTATATATTTCTCTTGATATCCGATTAGATGACAAATCCGATTCGACCCTTCCTAGATAACGTGCAGAACCGACGGCTTTACGAAATTCCTCCGGCTTGACACCGGGCTTCTACTTGGGAATACTTTGGCAGAAACCCCACAAGAACTTTTTTTATCAGTCCAACCCGGGGTTTTGTACCCAAGAGTTCGCTATTCTGATGATTATTAAGTGTTTAAATTGGTAGCTTCAATTATTTGCATAATAAACTGATTTGGTTTCCCTACATACATATTAAAATACGTATGATATTTTAAATAAATAAAATAGCAATATTTTTAAATTTTATTTTTATACTTGCAAATTTCTAGAGGAGAAATATACTTTAAGTTCCAAACGAAATAAAAAACGTATTCTACGACTTTATACACGGTAAAACAGTTCTTGTATTTATTATATAATAAAAGTTTATTCATCCCCACAGGAAACGGTGATGCCGCGTAGAATCAGTTGCCGGATGTACTATTGTCTATTGATTGTTGCTCGCCCTTCGTTCTGTATTCCCTAGAAGCTGTTCTCTTTTTAAATACGTTCAGTTACATCTATTGGGAGTTATGGAACGTGGACAGTTTATTAAATAGGATTCCAATCTATACTTAATAATCTGTATGTGTGTCTGACTATCTTTCAACACACAGCCAAAAGTTATTTTCTAGAAAGATTCAATTTGGAATATAGCTTTATTTTAAAAACATAACTTACACGTCAGCTAAAAATTTTAACTTTAATGGTAAACTTTGTATGAAATCTGGACGGAATATAACAGCAACCTCACATTAAGTTCGTTATTAGTCCGTTGTTTCTTAGAAAATTTGCATCAGTTACAATAATAGCAAAGTTCATTTGAGATATTTTTTTATAGAAAAATTAACAAATATCTGAAGACCTCTTGGCTATGTTTCGATGAAGGCACAAAGAGGCACAGGCTGGGCTTTTCGTACTTTAAGACGCACAAGAATCTGATACTGTCAACATAATAAAACGATAACTTATGTATTGGCTCGATTCCAGATTTTATACTCAATGTCTCAACAAAATATGAGCAGTTCACTAAGCAAAAAACACAATTAAATATACATCTATCGAGCACGAACGAAAATCAAAGTTTTATTGCTTTTCCACGGCTCTTAATAACATTTATCGATTTCACCTTCCTCTTAATGAAAATTAACTCAATAATCGAGTATGTGCATGCCTCGTATTGAGTAACGTTTACGCGTTTGACCTTTTGTTATATTGCTACCAATAGTCGCCTCAGTATCTCAGTTATAAGAACTTTTCTCGACAGGATCGTCGAACTCCTGGGATTTACGACTTCGATCATGATGCCCCGTGATCAGTGCACGAAACGTGTTAATTTAAACACGATGTAAATCGTTATGATACTTTTAAATTTAAAATACTACCTTATTTACCCACTAGCGGTGCCCCGCAGTTTCACCCGTGTATAATTAATAAAAATATAATAAATAAAAATAAGCCTTCCTCGATAAAAGGACTATCCAACACAAAAATAATTTTTAAATTCGAACTAAGGATCAAACAAACAAACTCAGCTTTATATATTAGTATAGATTTTATTTTGGGCAACATTACTGAAAAAAAGAATAGTCGAGTAACTAATATAAACGCGTTCGTAATTCGTTGATTCCGTGCTTAGTAAATTTAGTGGTATGTAGTTCAACTGATGTCTTATGGGTACTCCTAATATTACGAATCAAAGGCTCTTTAAAAACTGTCTCGTATAAAGAAGAGTTATTTTTTGAAACAATGTTTCAACGCATCGCAAACAATTACACAATAATTTCATGATCATTAATTTGACATTCGTATGGAGAAGACAGCATTTTGTAACTTTGTAACAACACATAGCGGTTGTATAAACGTTTATTCATACTATAATTTGTAACTCGAACTACACTTTTGACGCTCTCGAGACCATTAGGGCCAACAGCCATTTAAGAAAAAACCGTTTGTTTGTATTTTTAGTTTATGTTGTGACGTATAACAAATTAATTAAATACTTTGGTTTTAGAGATGAGCTTTTTAATATGTTCTAGAGGAGGAAACTGAACAAGATGACAACGGGCGACTCCGTTGCGAAACGTTTGACATAGAACGTGTCCTCGAACATGGCGCCCACCTCATGGGCTCCGAGGGACATGAATATGACATGGACGAAGAATCGCTGTCTGCTGCAGGTGAGAAAAAGTACTTGGTATAAATGAAGCGATAACATGTGATTGCGGTGAAATTACACTTACTTAGTTAGACTATTTACTTATTTAATTATATTTAAATTTACGATTAGGAAGTCAAAGCAAATAGGCTACGGTAAATAGTAATCGCCCATCTTTGTCCATAAAATGTCCGTGAAGAATTTTGAACCACTCATAATATAGCCAAATTATTAGCCTGCAATTACACATGGCCCATTCGCCCTTCAAACAAGAATTCAGCAATACTATACTATAAATGTTATTTAAGTTGGACGGTAGAATACTGAATAACTGAGTATATCAGAGGCAGTCTGAAAGTAGCACCAATAGATGAAAAGTTGATGAGTAATAGATTAGCGTGGTATGGGCATGTGATGAGAAGGTATGAAAAACATGTTACTAGAAGGATGATGAGTATGAATGTTGATGGATATAGGGGCCGGGGGAGGCCGAAGAAAGTGTGGATGGATTGCGTAAGAAAGGATATGTGTATGAAAGGTAAGGTAAGTACTGAGATGACGAGTGACAGAAAGAAGTGGATGAAAATACATGTTGTGCCGACCCCACGTATCTCACATAAGGGCAGAAATAAGAAGGTAGAATACTGAATACCTGATGAGTGGACATTATGAACCGAGACGTGCCGTCACATAGCTCTAATCACAAGTAAAAAGGCTTACGAGATCGTCTAGACTCTAGATAGACGCTTCAGTTATTCCACAGATAAATTACAATTAACAATTACAAAAAAATATATAAAAATAATGAGTAACGTTAGGCAAAATTAATAAACAAAAGACTTCAAATAATATTTTTAGTTTCATATATTTTTGATGTTGCCACTGCTTGCTTTTTCTTTTTGTTTTATGTACGATTGAATATCGTTTTCTTGATATTAGACATGAAGGAGAGTTTGGCGAAGCAGAGGCAGCAACTCAACGCACGGTTAGGTTTAGATGTGGCGTGTTCGTTGGGAGTGGATTTGAGTGGGATGTACACCAACGAAGACCTGTGTCCCGTGAAGACGCCCACGAAAGTTGAAGTCACAAGGGTAAGCCTAATTTGAAATGGATATATATTTTTGTATCTTTAACATTCAAGTGTATTTAATCTTATATCCAGAAGGTCAGATGAACATAACCGATTCAAGTAATCTATGTAAATTATAAAAATATGACTATGTATTGATCAAGACTATTAAATTATGCCTTTCACGTTCTAGCGACCGGTGCAGGAGCTAGTCGCCTGCAAAGGCCTGAGTTCGCGCGAAATGAACCTCGCGAAGCGACGCGCGCGCGCTGCCTTCAGTAAGCAAAAGTCACGTGACTGCGACGACGGCTCCTCGACCGCTCCCCTCACCCCCGGCACCCCCACCGGGTCCGCGCCGCCTTCGCCTCTCGAACCCGAGCGCAAGAAGATGAAGACCGAGCCCGTCGATGAATCTCTCAGTGAGTTGGCTTCGAGAGAAAACATATATACGACACAGTATATTTTCTTCTTTGTTTGCTGTATTTTTTTGGTAGATAATGAGGAGTTTTAGTTTGCATGTAATAATAAAATGAATCTCATGCGCTTGATGTCAAAGTGTAAAGTTCTTCTAGCGTGATAAGGATCGATTTCGGGCCATATTTTTTAATTACCTCGATGATATTAATCGCAGGTGAAGTCGCATATGCGGTCCCGCGTCGCGACGGCTCGTGGGGCGAAGGGGCGCGCTGGCCGCTGGAGGCGTGGTGCGGCGCGCTGCAGGCGCAGCTGTTCAGCGCCGCCTGGGAGGCGCGCCACGGGGCCGCCGGCGCGCTGCGGGAGCTGCTGCGGGCCAAGATAGCGGCCTCCGCCGGCCAACGCGCCGGCATGACCGCGCAGCAGGTGAGGGATACCTGCGCTCACTTCGCACCATTCGAGTCGGGCGTGACGACATCTAGGAAACTGATTCCCACTCCTTTTACTCAGATGGAAGATGCTCATCAGGAGTGGCTGGAGGATATGTCGCTGCGGTTGCTCTGCGTGCTCGCATTGGACAGATTCGGCGACTTCGTATCGGATCAGGTATTCTTTCGGAACGATCACCACCGAGGAGCCCCGGGGGTCGACACACCGCTCCGTCGCCACACTGTACCGTCGCGGCCGGCAGGTGGTGGCGCCGGTGCGCGAGACGTGCGCGCAGACGCTGGGCGTGGCGCTGGCGCAGCTGCGGGCGGAGCGCGTGCGGCTGGTGGCGGAGCGCGCGGCGGCGCTGGCGCGGCAGCCGCAGTGGGAGGCCCGCCACGGCGCGCTGCTGGCCTTCAAGTACCTGCTGGCGGCGCGCCGGCAGCTGGCCGTGGAGTGCGGCGCGCTGGAGCTGCTGACGGCGGGGCTGGAGGACGGCGCGGAGGACGTGTCGGGCGCGGCGGCGAGCGCGCTGGCGCCGGCGGCGGCGGCGCTGGCGGCGACGCGACCCGAGCGCCTGGCGCGCCTGGCCGCCCGCCTGTGGCGCCTGCTGCGCGACCAGGACGACCTGGCGGCGCCCGCGCACGCCTACATGGCGCTGCTGGCCGAGCTCATGGCGCTGCCGGCCGCCGCCTCCGAGCTGCAGTTAGTATTTGTTGCGGTGGATTGGACGGTGTTAGAAATTTGAAAATGCCTCATTATCGCATAACCTTTCACGTTTTTTTGGTAACTAGTTTTTCTACTACTAATTTTATATCGGTTTATTATGCAGCCCTATCGATCTATCTGACGTGCTGCCGAGACTCTGGCCGTACCTCGATCACTCGACCAGCTCCGTGCGGAAAGCGACGCTGCAAACTCTGCGCACTCTCACGCGTCCTCTCCTAACGACTGGCACGAATGGTCAGCCCAATGGAAACAAGGACAGCTGTGACACCAATCGTGATGCGAAAAACACAAATTGCGACAACGCCGGTGACGATTTAAAGGACACGGATGAAGTGAAAAATTGTGAAGTGAAGTGTGATAATGGTGAAAACGGTGGTCAGTACCTGAATTGGACGCCAGAGTTGTTGCAAGAGGCTATGAGACACATATATCAGAGGGTGCTCTTCGAGCATGTTCATGAGATACAAGAGATTGCTGTGCAGGTATATAACGTTACTAGATCAACTACTATTTATATAATATAATATAAAATTGTATTAATTATTTGTAAACTTCAACCAATAACGGCAACAATTGCTGTTGATATTACATCCCATGTGCATTGATATTGTAGGGAATAGTTCGGGCAGTGGTAACCAGTTTCCAAACGGAGGGCCATATGTTAAAGTCTGCTCCACCGAATAAAACAAAATGACCGTATAGAGTATGGTGATAATGCCCCCATGTCCCGGCTGCAGGTGTGGGAGAACATCCTGCGGCACGCGGCGCTGGGCACGGTGCTGGTGGCCACGTGCCCGCTGCTGGCGCTGTGGCTGTGCCTCGCCATGCAGCCCGCGCGCCTGCCGCTGGAGCCCGCGCTGCTGCTGCACCCGCCGCCCAAGGTTTATTGACTTTGTGACAAACGTCAACATGTTCACTAAGTAGCATTTTGGTTTTGCCAACTGATAATAAAATTCCAGGTTAATATAGGTTATTAAAATCATACGTTCAACACGTCCAGAGGCCTGCATTCATGCCTAAATTCATGTTAGCTGCGTTTTTATATTAAGAAAATGTTCCTATAATATCATTCGAGTCCGCAATACTGACAAGTCGCTACTCACGTTCAGGAGCGACGGGCGCGCGCCACCAGCGGGAGCGGCGAGCCCCTGGGGGGCGACGCGGGGGAGGGCGAGCTGCGCGCCGGACAGAAGTGGTACCTGGGCGGGGGGGAGAGCCAGCCCACCGCGCTGCGGGACGCCAACGTCACCCGCGCGCGCTGTCTCGCCGCCGAGATGCTGGGTGAGTGACGGTACCACCCCTTAAATATGTGCCGTACCAGATGGCTACGGTGCCATGTTCTGATCATTAACTATAAGGATTATACTTCTAATGTAACCGCTACGACTAAATATTACGAATAATGCTTTCAGGTTATCTATCCTGCTATCTCGTCCAGCCGGCCCCCGGCATCGAATACAAGGCAGAGGACGAGAGTCCCATCGATTGTTACGTGAAGGTAAATTTAGAATTCATATTAGTTCGTCAATAATAGTGTTCGAAACGCTCGCACGGGTGCGGGTGTATCGATCGGTAACGTGTAACTTCCAGGTGATGGTGGTGTACCTGCGCTCGGGCAGCGCGCTGCAGCGGCTGGTGGCGGGGCTCGTGGTGGCGGCGTGGGCGCGGCGCGGCGCGACCCACGAGCGCTTCCCGACCGACACGCAGGTGCGCGCTCCATTGCGCACTACGCTCCCCGCTGTACTGCCTCTTCGAAGATTTGCTAATAACTCTGCCTCATTATGCACTGCAGCGATATTTGATTAATATATCTTTGTTTATAACACAATAATAACAATTTTACTTCCAAAGTTCCGCTAGTAACTTTGCTGTGATTCAAAACGACTTTTTTGTGATTCCAAAGAAATTCCATAAAATATTCAAAATCACGACCGATTGTATCGCATCGATTCAAGGTCCAACTCTGGAACGTGACTTTAGCGGTTTTATAAGAGGACGTCTATTTCGTACAATTGATCTCGTATAGACGTCATATTCACTTTGATTTTTTATTTGTACGCTCGAAAATAGCGACACATTTATACAACGGATAAGTGTTAATGAACACGATCGTGTTATGTAAGTAAATAGTTTAGTTAGCACTCCCCTAACGGATAAAGCACACACAACAAATACGTCATTGATCTTATTAATAGAAAAAACATTACACTGTGATAAAATAATACTAAAATTAAATATAACAGGCAGTCAGCATTTAAAAAAATATATATTTTAAACTATTTATTTTCGTTAACAGGGTGAGAACAATACGAATGAAAAACAAAACGGTATATCGAAGCAGACGTCACCACTCCTGGTCACAACTCTTCACACAGCTTTAAATCAAAACCTGTATTACGATGAAGTTGCCTTAAACTGTAATCGGTAAGAATATTTAATAATACATTATATAAAACAACATTTGGCGAACATCCAACCTATACTATGTGTAATTTTATTTATTCATATAGGACCTCCATTGAGTAACTTATTTAATAAAAATAAGTTATTACAATTCTTCAAAGTCTGCTACTGGTTAATCTATATAAAAAAACGAAACATTTTAATTACAAAGTAGTTCCTATATAGTTTTAAGTGTATTTAACGAAATATAAATATTTTAATATTTCAGGATATTGCAAGAGGCCCGTGACTTATTGGCTATGATGAAGCATTACAAGCTGCCCGTCGATAACGAGGAATTTAACAATATCATAAGACTTGAGCAGGTATTACTGAAATTACAACCACTGGCACATGGCAGACAGCTAGGCGACCATGAATCATATTAATGAATCTATTATTACAAGAGCTATTTAGTCGAATATGTTGACACTAACCATTTTTTACTATTCGTCGTATTGCATACAAAAATATGTTGCGTCCACTCCTGTTATGGGAATGAAGTGGTATCTAACTAGTGCAATCCGTGGCAGGTGTCGGCGATGACGGCGACGACGCAGCCGCTGGTGGCGGCGCTGAAGACGAAGCGCGTGGCCAGCTCGCTGGAGGAGCGGCGCGCCGCGCTGGCCGCCAGCGTCGCCGCCTGCAGCCGCGACCAGGCCGCGCTCAACGTGGCGTGAGTATACCGGCCCTTACACGACGACACTAATAACTTCATCTTTATATTATTTCACTTCGGTCAGCCATATAGTCGTGGGTTCGAACCCGGGCAAGCACCACTTAATTTCATGTGCTTAATTTGTGATTACAATTCATCTCGTGATCGACGGCGAAGAGTGATGCTCGTCATATAGCGATAATAGCCAAAAGATAGCGTGCTAGTATTGAAGCGAGCGTGCCCGTGTCGCAGCGTGCAGGCGGCGCTGAGCAGCGCGGCGGCGCAGCTGGGCGCGCTGCCCGAGCGCCTCAACCCGGTGGTGCGGCCGCTCATGGACAGCGTGAAGCGCGAGTGCTCCGAGGAGCTGCAGCGGGGCTCGGCGCGCACGCTGGCGGCGCTGCTGGCGCAGCTCGTGCACCGGGAGCCCTGCCCCAACAACAAGGTGCTCGTCAACCTGAAGGCCTTCCTCAGGTATGCACCGAGTCTTACTTATTTATTTATTTTTGATTGCACACAATTTATAAACGTATAAAAAAGAACAGATAGTACATAAAGTGTGCGACCTTATCACTTGCAGTGATCTCTTCCAACCTCTTATTGAAAAACTGCATCTTCATAAATTATTAGTTTTGACTTTTGACCAGTAGGGTTACTGAAATGATTCAATGTGATTCAATGCACGTGATGTATAACCTAATATAATTTTCTTATTACTCGTATAGATGTGATCCTGAGTTTACACCTCGCATATCACTCGAGAACTCTGAGGATGCAAACGGTGACTCGGGCAGTGGCGATAGCGGCGCTGAAAGCAAGACCGATATGCATTGTAATCATGGACCTGCATGTGAGAATTATATTCGGTGTTCATTATAAATACCTACGACAAATAACTTACACTAGTTTTATAATATTAAATTCTAGTGGAAGTAATTTATCGTAGGCAGAATCGTATCGTACTCCTAATCTACTACAATAAAAAAATCAGTTAATATCTAAATTAAAATTTTATCCATATTCCATTTACAATAAAAAATGCAAATATTTTTTTAGTGGATAAGTACAATGGTATCCTCACACTGCGAGAGCAACATCGCAGCGCCGAACGTGTAGTACCGCGCCGCGGACGGCCGCCCGCCGCGCACAACGCGCACAACACGCACAACGCGCACAATGCGAACAATACGCACAGCGAACTGGGGCTCGAACAGCTGCTGCCGCATGAAGATGAGGTAACGATTGTAAAATACGACTCCTTCCTACTTTCACATTCTCTTTACTGGGCTAGTAAATAATACCTTTTATTATCATCGGTTACAGGCTCGGAAGCTACTCAGAATACAGAGGCGCGGTGCCACGATGGCTCTTACTAGTCTAACTGAATATTTCGGTGAGGAACTCCCGGAGAAGTTGCCTAAGCTGTGGGAATTCATCACACAACCATTCGAGAAAGTGATGACCGATACCGGTAAGTTCAAAACCCGTAGAATAGTATTAATATTATGTACCGATTTTCTAGAATTCCTAAGTTCACATGAATCAAAGAATGTGATTTAAAACGTCTGCGCTCACAATTCAAACATATTTTATTTATAGAATTGGAGAATTTAGAAGAGGAAGCCGGCGAGGAGCTGGTGTCCCGGCTGCAGGTGGTGGAGGCGGTGAGCGCGCACGTGTGCGGCGCGCTGTGGGCGCGCGTGGCGGGCGGCGCGCGCGCGTGCGTGGCGCTCACCCGCGCGCGCCACACGGCGCTGCGCCACATGGCGGCGCGCGCGCTGGCCGCGCTCGCCGCGCGCGACCCGCACGCCGTCATGCAGACCGTCGTCACCGAGGTGAGCGTCGTCCGCCACCTGCGCGTGGCGCAGCAGACTGTAAAGTAACACGCGCAATGTGTTGTGTCGTCGCCGGCAGGTGATCGAGGCGCTGTCGGACGTGCGCAGCGAGCGCGTGCGGTGCGGCGCGGCGGAGGCGCTGGCGCGCGCGGTGGACGCGCTGCAGCTGCAGCTCGTGCCCTACATCGCGCTGCTCGTCGTGCCGCTGCTAGGTACAGCTGCCCGAACGCACTGAATCTACGGCCCAACTGCATATTTATCTCATATACTTTTATTTCGTTGCTTTAACGCATACTTTAAATTTAGTGTAGTACGAAAATTTACGTTGTACGTTTTTATTTATATTTTGAAATTTTATATGTAGAATTCTTAGCAACAATTTAATCACATTATAATGATATTCCATTACGCAGATGATGTCATCGTAGTCATAAATTTTAAAAATTATAGTTATCTTTCTAATATACAACTTTATTAACTTAAATATCGATCGATTACCTATTTGTTACATTGCTATGTCGCAGGACGTATGAGCGACCACAACGAGGCGGTCCGTATGATGTCGACCCGTTGCTTTGCTACGTTAATTCAGCTCATGCCGCTCGACGGCGCCATTCCGGAACCCGCGGGACTCTCGCAGGAACTTCGAGAAAGACGACAGCGGGACAAACATTTCCTGGAACAGCTTTTCAATCCCAAGTTCATCAAGGATTACAAAATACCTGTACCTGTCTCCGCTGAACTGAGAAGCTATCAACAGGTGAGTGATTCCATCTAACATGTTTTAAATCCAAGTAGTCAAAAATGTATTGTAATTATTATACAAAATTTGTTAAAGGTACAAAAGCTTAATTTTTATTATCAATAACTTTAATATATTCCCTTATGTTCTAAAAATATTAATAATTCATAAAACTTACTAAATATGATGAACTTCAGGCGGGCGTGAACTGGCTACGGTTCCTGAACGAGTACAAGCTGCACGGCGTGCTGTGCGACGACATGGGGCTGGGCAAGACGCTGCAGTCCATCGTGGTGGTGGCGGGCTCGCACCACGAGCGCGACGCGCGCGCGCTGCCCGCGCTGCCCTCGCTCGTCGTGTGCCCGCCCACGCTCACCGGTACAGCACCCGCCACATCGTGCATGTTCATTACATTATTAACAATCATTTTCACATAATTAAGGCTCATTACACGGATAGATTGAGCAGACTTACGGCTGGAGGCCTCGCTAAAGCTTTGGTGGTATATCGAGTTAAGCTAATGGATGCAAATAAAAAGATGAAAATATGCATATAAATATTGTATATGAAAATAATAAATAATGCCACTTGAAATATACATAACGACAAAAAGTCTTCGTCTTATATGTTTTATTGTAAAACCATGAATGCAAAATATAACTTGTTTGTTCCAGGCCATTGGGTTTTCGAAGTGAACAAATTCATACCATCCAAATATCTGAAACCTCTTCAATACGTCGGACCCCCCGTGGAGCGAGAACGGTTACGGAGTCTCGTCCAGTACTACAACCTCATCGTAGCCTCGTACGACATTGTACGGAAGGATATTGAATTCTTTAGCAGTCTTAAATGGAATTACTGCATCCTGGACGAGGGTCACGTGATCAAGAACGGAAAAACTAAAGCATTTAAAGCGATAAAGCAGCTGGTGGCAAACCATCGGCTGATCCTATCGGGAACACCTATTCAGGTATTACTTTGTTATAAATCACATTCAACTGTTTACACAGGAATAAGAAATAAAAATTCAAATGAAAATTGTAGTCATTCAGTTCTATGTAGGACAAGAATGTTAAAAAAATGCAGGCAAAAGTGTGTAAATTCACTCATTTTCTGATATGTACCTTACGAATCGCCCAAAACGCTAATCGTAAGACAAGTACTACTAGAAGTAATAAATAGTAATATCGTTATTTTCGATGTCAGAACAACGTGCTGGAGCTGTGGTCGCTGTTCGACTTCCTGATGCCCGGCCTGCTGGGCACGGAGCGCCAGTTCACGGCGCGCTACTCGCGGCCCATCCTCGCCGCCCGCGACCCGCGCGCCTCGCCGCACCACCTGCAGGCCGGCGCGCTCGCCTGCGAGGCGCTGCACCGACAGGTACAGCCGGAGGCACAGGCAGCCTTATACGATGGAAATTCATTACTACTCCAAATGATGCAGTTGAATTAATGTAAACTTTAGTGGATTCGATTGGATTACACAAAATCGTTAATTATTATCGGTACTTAATCAACGCTTTATTGTAAAAAATAGATGGCTGGCTTTTCACTGTTTATTACCTCTAATACATAAAAAATTTAATTGTTCTCATGCTAAATAAATATTTTTTTCAATATTTATTCTGCAATCGCAGGTCCTCCCGTTCCTATTGCGACGTGTGAAGGAAGACGTGCTACGGGAGCTTCCGCCGAAGATTACACAAGACTACTACTGCGACCTGAGCCCGCTGCAGCGCCGGCTCTACGAACACTTCTCGCGCGAGCACATGCCGCAGGATATTTCGAACACCTCCGCCCACACTCACGTCTTCCAGGTTAATATATGACATTGTTGCTTGTTTTTGATATCAACACAACATGAATATCGTAAATATATCTATGGCTGCAGTAATTATTGTTATCAGTATGCAATGTTAATAAAATACAAATTTTGTCGTGTAGGCGCTCCACTACCTGCAGAACGTGTGCAACCACCCGAAACTAGTGCTGATGGCGGAGCACCCGGAGGCGACACGCGTGGCGCGACAGCTAGCCGCGCAGGGCTCGTCGCTCGATGACATCGAGCACGGTGCCAAGCTACCAGCACTCAAGTCAGTTCTAGATCCTTTATATATCTTTTTTATCGTGAAAATGTTTATTTTACTTGTGTTTACATAATTCCTTAATAATACAATTAAATAGTATACTGTATAGTAATTGTAGAAAAATAATTAGACAAAATATTATACATGTGTGTATGTTACACACAGGCAAAAAATGAAACAACTAATCTGATCAGTAATATACAAATATATGTATTCTTGTGTTATAGACAACTTCTGCTTGACTGCGGTATCGGAACTTCAGCGACTGTTGGCGAGTCCGGCGCCGTCGTGTCACAGCACCGCGCACTGATCTTCTGCCAGCTAAAGAAGATGCTGAACATCGTGGAGCGCGACTTGCTGCAGAAACACCTGCCGTCCGTCACGTATCTGCGGCTGGACGGCAGCGTGCCCCCGCACCAGCGACACGCTATCGTTACGCGCTTCAACACGGACGTGTCGATTGACGTGCTACTGTTGACTACCGCTGTTAGTATTTACTTATTTTTAATAATTTTCCATTAACTTGTCAATTTAAATTTTAATGTTCTTATTGCCTAATATTTTATGTGTACAATTGTTCTGCGTTTTGAGATGGACAGACGCTAAATTTATTATATTGCTTAACACACGCCGAGATACCAAATGCCGAGACAGGCAGGCGTTGGGCAGTAATTACAACAGTTAACAGTCGTACATAATATAGCGTATATAATTGCGCGCATCGTCAAGATTGTCTTTTTATGAAATCACTAACTTAATTTGTTTAGGTGGGCGGTCTAGGTCTGAACCTCACCGGTGCGGATACCGTCATTTTCGTGGAGCACGACTGGAATCCCATGAAGGATCTTCAGGCCATGGACCGCGCTCACCGTATCGGGCAGAAACGAGTCGTCAATGTGTACCGACTGATCACTAGGGACACGCTCGAGGAGAAGATCATGGGGTTAGCGAAACAATTAGCAATTATTTTTAAAGTTATAAATTCTATTTTGGTTTATTAACTTTTTGAAGACAAATAAAACTTCGTTATTAATTTTATATTTTAGTACTGATTAATAAAAAACCAAATCGCATTTAAAAGGTTTTGATATAAATAATTATAAAAAATGATTTTTATTTCAGATTACAAAAATTCAAATTAATGACAGCAAACACAGTGATAAGTAGCGAGAACGCAGCAATGGAGACAATGGGCACGGATCAACTGCTGGATCTTTTCCAACTATCCAGTGGCCCTTCGCCCTCCACGTCGCAGGCCCCCGTGCCAGGTGCCAAGTCCCTCATAGAAACCCTTCCAGACCTTTGGGACGATAAACAGTATGAAGAAGAGTATGATATGACTAATTTTGTCAAGAATCTGAAAAAATGAAAGCTTAAACTTACGTAAATATGGGCAAAGAAATTATTTAAGTATGATGTGTAATGGCCAGTGAGGTACAATAACGAATAGGTTTATAAGATGAATAATTTATTTTGATAGCTTCCCGTTTTGTATGTTTGTATAAAAAAAACGTATTTACATTAGGCTGATAAAAAAATTAAGTAAAGGCTTTTTCCTTTGCCTTTAAACAGTTCATTGAAATTGGTTATTAAGAAACTTGCTCAAGGGACTAAACATTTAATACTAAAGTTTTCCTTTGTACATTATATGCTTAAATATATAAATAGACAATTCCAATAGTGAGAGGAGGAAATGTAAGCTAAACTTTGAAATACATATTCCATGCTATTTAATATTAGTGTCCATTGTGAACTACAAAGTATTTTCTAGTTGTATTTGTAACAAAGTACAATTCTGGTGCACATTGCAATAGTTATATTTATATAGTTATGTCATAATAAATTTTGGACTCAATAATCTCTGGCCTTATGTCATGTATAACACATTTATATATTGTGATATATGGTATGTAATTATCATAAAATTTGGTCACATATTAACAAACGTAATTCTTAAGCAACTTACTCAGTCTGCTACTTTCACTACTTAAAATTTAAATGTGGTATTGATTCACGTTGTTTACTTTACTGTTTCTCCCTATTGGACTTGCTAAAAGCATAATTAGAGTGAAATATTTTATCTGAAATAAACAAAAATTATGTTATTTACGATTGAAAAACATGTATGTGTATGCAATGTTATAAAAAGAAAGAAATTGTTGAATATCAAATGTTTCTTTATTATATGAGCAATTAAAGCTGTATTTTTACAATATGAACTATACATTTATTGTAGAGGCTGATACTGTGATTTAAGCAATAAACAGTCTAAATATTATATATTTTTGAATGGATCATATTACTTCTTGGAAATATTCAATATTTTTATTAATTTTCCGATATATTTGTAATCAATATGACGAAAGTTACTGTGAGTGGTTTATAAATATTTTTGGAGAAGATTTTGTTTCAGTTGAATTAAATTGGAGAGACTTGATTTTCTCTTGTTTAAAAGTTGCTAAACATGACTACATCATTGCACTCAATATTTAATTAATATCAATAATTTTATGTAGCAATAGCAAAAAGTTGTATAATTTCCGTAATAATTTCTTTAGATTTTAAGTAATGTAACAAGTTATTATTTAAAAAATAGCTTTATTTCAATATATATGCATAGTAACAGAGTTCAAATTGTTATATTGTCTAAAGCAGTAACTGTGGGGCACGGCGCATACGAAGGGAAGCGCAGCTTCGCATGTTTACTCTCCATCTTCATAACAATTTTGCGTATATTAAAATAAACTGTTTTACGAGTATCTTTCCTAATTGAGAATGTGTACTGCGTTTACTGTGCACCGCGTGTTAAATCTGCGCAAGCTTTGCCTATCTCGTTGTATCGTAGATGTAAGCCGACCCAAAGTATAAAATATACTTGATGTCGTTTTAAATTGTCTATGCTCGCTCATTGCTAAATTATGCCCAGTGTAGATTTTTATAATGAAATTATAACTATGTCTATTACTGTACTGAGTTCTAAAACTGAACGATAGATAATATGTTAGTAGTAACGAAACCAAAATAAAATATGTTAGATATAATATAATATTAGTCTTGTAAGCCTCACTGACCCATTTTGTACATCTTAAAAAAAATACATATTCTTCATTGCGTATAATAAATCTTATAGTTGTATGTAAGTTCCTTTATAAGATATACCTCAATATGTCTTTCTCTAATACAGAAATGTTTTTATTTATTATAATATTTAGCATGTTAAGATTGAGTCAACATCGCTTAGTCATTTTCGTAGTTCTAGAATACCTACAGTGGATTTGTGATTGTTTTTTTAAATATTTTATTTCATTATTATTTTGCTATTTAGTACCTGCTCAATAATACGACGAAATCTGCACTATTTCTCTGTCAATTAAGAAGACCTGATTATTTATTTCTCGGTTGCCAATCGAATTGCAATAGGATAAGGTTTGATAACTGCCGTGTTAAAATCATGTTTCGGTTAATTGATGTCATGTGAAGTAGTAATAATGTTTTGTTTTTAATGTTCATGGATTTTTGTTAACAATAAAATATCAAAATATTTTCTTGATTCTTTTTCTTTATCTTAATTTGAGGGTTTTAAATTGTAACCGTATTTCTTTAATAAATTCGATGATGAAATTCGTGTTTTATTCATAAAACTTCTAATCTATAAATAATAATAATAAATTTATAAAGTTAATAACAGATATATAGCTGTCTCACTAAAATAATTCAATACATACAAAGCTTCATGGAGTTACTCATCATTTGACTAAAAAAAATTAAAGCATAAGACAATGAGATCCTGACTGCTGTTTTCATTTAAATTTTTAGCAAGATATTTCAATACTAATAATAAAATAATGTTGGCCACTCTTCTTCAATCACTTAGTCAATAAAACAATCTTGTCTATGGTTACTATATTTACTTTGAACTGGTTTCAATATGTTATTTTTACTAGGTACCTACTTACATCTTCACAACTGCTAGTTTACTTAATCTTGAAATTCTTGTTTTTTTTTTATCTAGAAAATTGCTTAAATGATATATATTGAATATACAAAGGTATACCTTGTATTAATGTTATATTTTAAGAAGAATAATATTACACGGAATATTATTACACGGTATTATATTTTAAATGAGTTAAGAAAAGAAGCTAATTTAGTAATAATAACAAAAATATTATTAAGTAAAGGAAACATAATGAGACAACTGCATAAAAAGAATTTACGTGTGAGTAAGAAAAAGCGACGGCCAACGCTAGATGGCGCTTATGTCTATCAACACCATGGCGAAAGCAACGTCAACCGTGTGTGGATAAATTTTTGTTTTTAAAGGAAAACTCTTGTTTCATGTTTGTTTATAAGTGAAAAGACGTTCCGATAAGTTGCTTGAAGTGTCATATACATATTAAGTGTAAAGGTTTTTATGAAAAAGTTTAAAGTTTAGTGTAAAAAGTTGTAACGAACTCTGGGATCAGTTGAGAATTCAGGTGTCAACGAGGTAAGAAACCGAAGCTTATTTCAAGATTACGACTTCTAAAATTAACGCTTTACGCATTAAAGCATGTTTAACCGCTCTTGAACTTAGTTATTATATTTATTCGCACGGTTTATGGAACTTTAAAAACAGGTAATGGTTAAAAATAATTGTGTGTAAGGTTATGTCTCGTCTACTCAAATAACTACTAAGTATATACTTAAAAGTTTGAACATTTTTGTGTATTGCAAGTTCTTTTATGAGTTAATATTAGGATGAAAATATTAAAACTCCTTGCTTCCCGCCTTTAAGTTCGTTGTTTCTTTTGTTTACCTATTCACCTGTTATAACTTTCAAACTCATTGAATAGCAAAAATAAACAAAGTGGTGAACTTATGGTTCCATTCATTCTGTGAAACATTTTGAATGGAGATAAATAAAAAAAATCTAAAAATAAAAAAAAGTATCTGTATTAATATATTTTTTTAAATGCTTAAAAAGTGAAGTGGTATTTTTATAATTTTAATTATTTCGAAATAGGCTTTTTCTTATACAATACACATAAGATAAAAACTGTTAATAGAATTGATTATTAGAAGTATTTTCATTTTGTAGAAAAAATACAGATCATCATAAAATTAAATTGAAAATAATGTTCTAGACTAAATTTACTAATATATTAAAACTGCTGCTTACTTTAATGTTATTTGAAAACATTTAGATTTACAGAACAATAAAGTCAAAGTTAATTAAAACAAATACATTTTAAAATATTTGTGATCAACTAATAATACTTCAAATTATTGCTTAAAATGATAAGTGTTTAACAAATTTTCGTCCTTGAAAAAGAAATAAAAGTAAATATAATCTTATTATATATACAAATCTAGTTAATGTTAGAATCTAATTTAAGTAAAAATAAACATTTCATGTTATTGTAGAAACCATACTTAATTAAAAAATAAGTTATGTAAATAAATAATTTCTACATCACAAATCATCTGCACACTCTAGGTATGTGGTTTAGGAAAATCTAAATTTGAAATTGCCGAGCAATTAATATCATTTATGTATAAGTTTTATATGGCTGATATTTATTTTATAATAATTTAAAAATAATTAATATTTTTACATCAATAAGTCAAAGATTTTTTCATTCAATACTGAAAAGGCTAATAATAGGTTTGAATTTATTTGTTTTAACTTAATAAAGGCCTTTCAAAAGTAAGTCTTGCAATATTAGTTTACCGATCTGAACTGCTCAAAGCTTTATTTCAGTTTGTATTTTAATTGTCTTATTTAAATGAATATAAATTTGTAATTATCTGTTCTTATTTCAACTTATCTAGGTTTATAAACAAATGTTTATTATTCATTTAAATAATAATATTGCCATAAATCATTGTCTATAACAGCACGGACTAATAAAAAGGCAGATGTGATCGATCCTTTCTCTTTATATCTAGTTTTTTTTTTTTTAAAAGAGGTTTGCAACAATCAATTCCCTTTGTGCGCGACATCAATGGGAGCGGTTGCTGTGTACCTATCCTTTGATCTCGCCGCCCTCTGAAGATGCGACATTGCGCTAATACCGCCCTCGCGCCGAACAAAGACCTAAGCGACACGCGTCGCGATACTAAACATTTATTAAAATAAACCCTTTCTTTATAGTTATAAGGGCTATTAACGTTTTTATTATCTTGCTGTTTCACATTACAGTGTATTTTTTCGCCTTTGTTTCTAATATTTTATTTAGAATTGATATTTAGGTACGAAGTAGGTAAAAAAAAACTACAAAAATAATGACGCAAGCTTTGTTATTATAAATTAAAAAAATATGGCTAATTAGGGATTTTAATTTAACGTTTTTTTGTAGTATTATATATTGATGATATAACACGAACAATGATGTAACCTTGAATGAAACTAGCTCGTTAAACTCAAACAATATACGAAAATAATTACAGTTCGAAGACAACTGTTAGGACGTTTCAATAATGAGACAAAAGGAGTCAGATTGCAAAGGGGACGATCACAGAGTACGATTCATAGCTTTGTCGTCTAAGTGGGACTTACTGTCCTGCCGACTTACGGAACGAGCTCAAAAAAGCGCCAAGCTTAAATTTTTTTCACAATGCAAGAATCATCGTGTCTGAGTCGAACTTTGTATCTTAAATGATTCACTTTTGCATCTGAATTTTGCTAATTTAAATATTATAAAGTTTAATTTTCCCAAGTGGAATGTTCGCTTAGGTTACATGTATATTTTTATATAAATACCAGTTAAAACGAAAATAAAAAACGAGAGGTAATCGTTACAAACTCGTTACTCTAATACATTATGTAAGGTACCTAAAAGCTTTTAGTTATACTGCCAGAATTACGCGAATATAAAAGTTTCGATGCTAATGTTATCTACTGTGGATTCAATCCTCTAATATAAAAGTTGGTACGCAGTCGATATGCGGGCTCCCTCCCTCATATAATTCATCAAGTTTTCAACTCTTTCATCTACCGAAGTAAACACAAAGATTCCTGTAATGTACCTGAAAATACTTTCGAAAATGCATTTCGACAGTTGTCGATAAATACGGGCTGCTTTTGAGAAAATATAAAACTGTTACTATTTAAATTTTACCATCGTCACGTTTAGTCACGATAATCAAACTGACTCGTTGTCACGATAATAATGCTTCCATGTATATAATTACTCTTTATTCAAATATTAATTAAATTGAAATTGATTGTCTCGTATTCGATGTTAATTATATAACATGTCGGAATAGTAATTGTAATAACAGTTAAATACGATCAAACAGAACAAGCGTCGCCGTGACACTGGCGCCCGAGCCGGGTCTGACAAATTGGCTTCACAATTAATGGCCACCTGGGCCGCTACTAATCGACCGATAGAATTAAATGAACGGACTGCACTAATTGCCTGGTAAGACAAAGGGGCAAACACTCGCCTTTGAGACCGATGTCTAGTGTCACTCGAGGCGTAGGTCTATATGTAAGCAGAGGATGCGTTTCTCCTATACCTGATATTGAATCGAGATGCAGACAATTGTTGTTGATATGCGATTGGCAAACGTCTCCCTTAAGAGCTTTTGATCTTTGTGTAGACTGGGATTAAATGTTATGTTAACAAGGGGATTAACATACATAAGGTATGTAAGTTAAGATCACTACGTATAATAATTAATTAATATATACGATCGACATGAAAAAAAAAACGTTATGATGTAACAATGTATTACCTAAGATTATTAGAAGGTGTGCATCCAAGTAATAAATTAACAAGTATATAGTATGAACAAGTAAATAGTTAATATAAACTTTATAATGAAAGCACATATTGATGCAAGTCTCAAAATCATACGATCCGAAATTAATACTATATATTATAAAATTTAATTCAGGTCTCAGATAATGATAACATAAATTTTGTGTTTTTTTCAATAGGAGTCATAATAAAGTGATGATATCTTGACAATTACATCCGATGGTCCGCACAAGGAGGCCGAAATAACAGCTTATAATTACTACAACACAATTTACATCTAGTTTGAGTAATAACAACAAGCAATTAACAATTCAGAGGATGCAATTACTCTGTTTAGTCACAATAATAAGCATCAAAGGAGTCCCGGTTCGCTTGCTACCACTTTTTCAATAGCCTCCGTTAGACGCGCCAATTACTTGGTTCATCTGTTCGAAGGGCGGGAAAACAATGCGTTTTGTCGGAGAGATTTTTTTTTTTTAATTTCGTAACGTTTAAAAAGTGCAAGCAGGTGATGTATTTTACGATTCATATCTGTTTATCAAATGGACTTTGGTGTGTATATTTCATTGATATTAATGCCATTATGTTGCAAGTCGTCTTCTTGAGGTTCCTTGAGTAAGATATGTTTCGGAACTGAGAAGGGCCAGCTAAAGAAAACGAGTAACGGCATTCTGAAAACTCTCGACCATAAGATTAATAGTTTTGTGATTCGCTATGCAGATGTGCGCATATTCAAAAGGGTGCATCTACTTAATTAAATTATTAATATTATAATATGTAATGCTATTTTAATTGATTGTGTTTGGAACAAGGGGGAAAAAACGCCAACTGTTATTTCTTTATGTATTTGTATATAAATATTATTCAATATTATTTTACTCGTACATAATTATAGCAAAGAAAAGAAATACACAAAATGTTAAAAAATACTGAAAATTAGAACTTAGTAATTAAAGTGATGAGTGAAAGTTAAATTTGATTTAATTGCACTTGATTAATAACTATGCAACTATACTAATTGAGCGACGTACTTGCATATGCGATATAATTTAAAAAATAACGACAAAACATAAACTAATAAATATAATAGTTTCTAATGATTATTATTATTATTTTCAACATGGTTTAATTGATACATCTTAGCAAATTTTGACTAGATAACAATAAATCGGAGATATGGTATGCCTTTCATAAGTTTTTCAAACTCTTAGTTTGAGTTCACAGAGCTTGTGTATTATATTTTTTTTAAAGATTTCTTAAATAAGCTATTGGTAAAATGGTAAAATATTTCGATCAGAGTGTTAGTTGTTGAAAAATTACATTTTTGTTAATTATATTAATATTTTTGTTTGATTAAGTAATGGTGATTAAGTAATACTTCATATTTTTGTCTTATTACGTTGTGTCCGTAATAAACTTTTTTATATTATTAAGCTTACTATAGATTTTTATTTAAGTAATGTTCTCAATCATTCGTCGTTGGTAAAATGAAAATAATCATGTTACAAATTAATTCACAAAACTTTCTAGACAAACGAACTCCATTCAATTTTCCTAACTAAATGTATCTTTAAAGACAATACTTAGATTTAACTAAAATACAAATGATTGTATTAGATTCCTTAGCATATTTAAAAATATATATTTAAACAAGCTTATATTTGAACAACAAGTATGTTTAACGCTTTATAGCCTGTTCTAACTACAAGAGGAGTCAAGACAAATAAGTTATTCTGAAATTGAATTTACACAATTTTTGGATGGTAAGTAGTCACCAACGTCTAAAGACAGTGATTTGTACATTTATTAAATAAAAAAACAACATCGTCACTGTGTCACCAACCTTGGGAATTAAGATGTTATGTCCCTTGTGCCTGTAATTACACTGGCTCACTCACCCTTCAAACCGGAACACAATAATAGCAAGTACTGCTGTTTTACGGTAGAATATCTGATGAGTGGGTGGTACCTACCCAGACGAGCTTGCACAAAGCCCTACCAACGACTAAAATATCTGAATAATCTATGATTTTCATAATGGATATATAATGGATGGTATAATATAGCAGAGTTATTATCAAATAGCAAATGTAAATAAATAATTAATTCATGTTTAATTCGTTTACGAGAACGCGATAGCTACCTAGCTACATAAGTAGAATTTTCTTTACGAAGCGATGGTAGCTTTACATTTAATGAGTATTACGACGATTCCTAGGGGCTTATAAATGTGTTTTGTACTGGTATAAATAACTAAAGTATATTTTAATATATATTTGAGATGAAATATATATGGATATATACAAGATGTTTTTATATTATGTACGATACAAAGTAATATCGCGGATGCATCGAGCGACGAGCATTTCGTTCGGTAGTCGACACACGAGCGTGTCGTTAGATGGTGTTATGTCAGATGTGAGACGCGAGGCGGTGTCAGAGATGCGGCCGAGAGTGCGATAACGAGCCACTCCAGCATCGCTACATCGCTCCGACCGCACTGATTTCAACCCGATACATGAGTGCCGACGAGGTGTAACTACTTTCACACTCGTCGCCACCTCCTATGTAAAATGTCTTGTATTTTTTTTTGTGAAAACTCACAAAATAGCAAAATACAAAGTAACATTTCGAAGAAAGCTCTAAGGAGACGTTATATGGTGAAAGATATGATTTTCCACTGACTAAGTGCATATTTGTTTTTTATCTATGTATTTAGAAAATTGATAAGGTTATTGTTTAACTAAAAGTACAAATGGTTTAAAAAGTGCCGGCATTATTACTTAAATATTAATATAAATTACTTGAAAATCCTAAAAGTTATTTATCCTAAAAAGTCAGTTACATATTGAGCTGCAGGCATATTTATCGGATTCGACACCTACACCAATATATGAATGAAGGGTATTTTGCCACGAAACTTTATAAAGCCATCACTAAATCACTATCGAACAAAAACTTACAAAGCAAAAGCCCGGAAGGCGCGACGCCAAATACGGGAGTCATTGATTAATTGGTATCAGTGCGGGAGTAAGGGTCGTGGTGGAACAATTTTTAGAGTGTATGTACGTACGTAACGCAGTCTGTCAAAGTTAATTACATTTTAATTAACGGTTAACGGCAGTAATAAAAAATATATCAAAAAACTTCTCAAGCATACACTCAAGGTCAATTGCATTGAATGAAAAAAAAAAAACTAAAACGTATGTTAATTAAAAATTACGCTTTCAATCAAAGTAATTAAGGTCATGTGTCGAATAGGAAATTTTACAGGTTTTTCGTTTTGCGTTATTAAAAAAAATACTCAAAAGTTAAAAAGTACGCTGTGACACACCTTTAGTAGCTCGCGGGGCGTCGCGCGGGAGGGTAGTGGGAGTGTCGGCTCGGTCAAAGGGCCCTTTGATGTTTGCCGCCGGCTTAATGCACCGCCCGCGGGCCCCGCTCCGCTCATCATTAGCAATTTCCCCGTAATTTGTTATCTTTACCGCTATTTATTTGTACAATTTCACGCTCGGATCAACGTTTCGCACCTTGGTGTGTGCAAGCCGAGTCATTATGGTCTCCTTGGGATTTTTATTATCCCCGTAGCCGTGAGATTCTTTTGACAGTTAAAGCATAATAAGCGGGAAACTTCGTGCAGAGGTTTCAATCATTTTACTCGAGCCTAGTTCACGGTAACTCTGTAGGTCGTGCCCCATTTTCACTCGCGATAGCCGAATTGTTTCCTTGGTTAAGATATTAAGTTTTAGATGTTTCGCTTACACTTAGTTATAGTAAAGTAATTCATCTTTTTTATAATAAAATAACGACTTAATCAGTAATATTTAGTACTAGTAAGACTATATATTTAATGTCTATATAAAATTTATTCAACCCGTCTGCGAAAAACAAATGAATCTTAAATTTTAATATTTTTTTGAACTGAAGACCTTTAAACGTGAATATATTTAGCTACAATAATACAAGTCAAGTATTCAACTCTTGTTTATCTCGTCACGGTCAGATCCACATAACATCTGTTGTACAAGTCGATTAAATCACATCAGCAGACCGACCCACGGTCAATTGTAGAACTGCACTGTCTCCTAAAGTTATTCATCATAAATAGCGATTGTTTCGCGCAATGTAGGTAATAAATTAAGAATAAACTAAAACTTAAAGCTTGTTTATTTTATATAGGTCACATTCCGTCTATTTTAATCGTGTGTCGTGTCGTGTTTGATCGGCGTTCGCATTAATGGCGAATGTAGTGAAATCAATCAAGGGCCGCGGAAGGCGTGAGAGCGGCTTCAGATCAAAGAGAACTCGCCGCCTACGATAGGGCTGACTGCAACTGTGTAATTTAAACGTTCGTAACTTACTTGATCCGATTATAGCTTTCGTTCAACTAATAATAATTAAGCCGTTTTTAATTAAATTTTAATTTATACGGTTATATTTACGATTTAAATGTTTTTAATTAGTATTTCAATTGTTTTTATGTTACTAAACAAGGACTTAATTTCTTTTTGCTTATATAATTATAAACATTATATTTTATTAAATTGCTAATTTGAGCTCTCTTAACATGATAGGATTCATGTAAATGATAAATAATTTTAAATATTATTATGTATAAAATATATTAATATAAAATAATAAATCTTGGAAGATTAATACCAGGGTTGAGATGATTTAAATCGCGATTAATATCAAGTTGTCAAGTTGTTTGAAATCGTTGGGTTTGTTTAGTTTAAGGTGCGGTAAGAACTGAAAAAAAATGGTTTGTTTTTAATTTTACAATTATCGTATCGGTTACATAAGTTCTGTAGTAAGATGGCGGCAGCCCTGTCAGATGATCTACACAGCTCCGCCTCGCAGTCTCGCTATCGTCCAGGGGATCTTGCTAGCTGTGTCACTGGCTCGTTGTTCACTAGTCGAATGATGTATATTTCATAATCCTTATTACATGTTATAATTTATTTACGAACGTCGCGTCGGATCGTCGAATGTTCAATTGCATAATATATTTCATTATCTTTGTATTTGGTTGACAAAGGCTTTGTTTTATTTTGTAAATTAAATGTTAATTTTGTCACAATACAATGCAACTCTTATATGTCGTTAGTTTGTAGTGATTAAATTTAGTACCTACTACTAATTAATTATAGTTAATTATTGAATGTATCAATTATAAATTCTCTTTTTATTTCACGTTTGTGATCCGATTTTAATGTTTCTATCTGTTATGCTATTATGCCTCCAAGTTGGACTCATTTTAACTTGCTTTATAGAAACTAGGATACGTAACTTGTCTAAAGGGCGCTGATCATTCTAGCGTCATGGTTTGAAAGGCTTACCCTAATTTAATATATACACTATAATACTTATTTAATACTAAATACTAGTCGAACATATTCCAGTATTATGACAAAAAATAAATATTTCAGTGTTTATTATTTTGTCGGTGTTTGTCGAAACATTGCAGACGCCAGTGAAGTTAATTTTGCTTTTCTAATTCTATTAGCAGAGCAGCAGATGTCAATATATCTGTCTTGTAATAACAAGAAAAACATTTTTCGAATGATACATTCATCTGTTGAAATAGAAACAGTAATCATTACCGTTGAATATAGTAACCGAGATGTCAAATAAATACCTGCGCGTCGAAAATGAACAAACAAAAGTGGCAAAAACGACTTTATCAAGCGCGGATGATGTCAGCGCTCAAAGCGCTTTGAGGTTTCCGTCAAAGGCTCAGCCTCACACGACACACGGTTAGATCATAACGATTGTCTGCTGTTTACACGGCGGGCACCGCACACGATTTATGATGTTTGAGTTAAGACGACACCGAGGAACTTCGCACTAAGACCTGCTCCACTTGCCAACGACGTCACTACGTCTGTTAGTGATCGTAATTTTCAAAAATTGAGCTCATTTTCATTCCCTTCCTCTCATTTTTCTTCGCCTGTTGCTAAACAAAAAAAAGCTGTCTATTTTAGAATTTGTTCTATTCCGTGATCATAGAAGTAAATCATGTTATATCTTACGTAATGTTTATACGTTCGAAAGGTTTTAAAGAAGGATTCTAAAATTCTTGTCGAAGAAGTCGATTATGTCTATAAAACTACTCTATGTCATATTCCACATTTATCATAGGCTTTGTAGGTTTTTCATCATTAAAAAATATATATACATACTATTTAATTTATTCTGTGCGTAGCTGGAAACCGCTTATTTTAGCTGTTATTATAAAATATTAAAAAAAGAAACCGATTCATAAATCAATTAAATTTGAACAGATCGATGACTCTAAGATTTAGTATTAGTAATTAAACATTAGGTATTTAACAATGTTTTGATAAGGGATAAGAAATCGTTATAATATTGTCAAGAGTCGGTATGTAGTGAACTCGCCACAATATTTATCGGCGGCTCGGTATCAGCGCACCACAAAGCGACTCCGGAAGCTCACCTTGCCACGCGAGTGCACGTTCGCTAAACATGAGAAATAGCGTGCTGCTTTATATGAAATATTCGTTACGTTATACTCATCGCTTCATTATAACAGTTCGTCATATCTGTAAATGTAAGTCGGGGGTACGTACGCAACAAAAGTCATAGATTCGATTTCAGTAATCATAGATAACAATATAATAAGTTATCTACCTCAATAGGTAATTTTGTTAAAACATGTTTTGAGATCAGTCTTCTAACAGATTAACCGATAAATTAACAGCCTGTGAATGTTCCACTGCTGGGCTAAGGCCTCTTCTTCTCTTTGTGAGGAGAAGGTTTGGAGCTTATTCCACCACGCTGTTCCAATGCGGGTTGGTGGATTAACTGATAGAATGTTATTATATTTAATAATCTGTTAGCGACACAATTTATATGTTTATCATAAATTTTATTAATATAGAAAGAGAAATAACATTCTACAGTATACATTTAATAAATAGAATAATAGTCGACATGAGATTATTTTCTAAATGTCTCTCAAATATCCGCTGTCGCCTTTGTCCTGAGGCGAAAGCTCCGGCCCATTGTCGACTACCTCTATCACTGGATTCCTTTTTACACAGAGCCTTTGACGCCCGGTCTTTGTTTGCTACAAGATCTGAATGAGACCCGGTAGTCGGCCTAACGCGTGCCTCCATTTGTGGCGTCTGCAATCGATTATTGTTATAGATTCTTATAGAGGTGCTATCTAGGTGCTGTGAGACCGTGACACCTCTCAACTTCGGTCTGATTGAAATCTCCAATTCTACTATACGACGACTTTATTTATTCCTTCAGAAATACAGTCAAGTATATTTTTCTAAATTTCTTTTTTGTTTATTTATGTGTCAAACATTTAAAATAATACTTCGATGTTAATAAACGTAATGTTGGAAATTATTTACCCGTGAAACTCGACGTAACATAATTATATATAATCTGTCCAATGTGTACAAACAGCAAGTTCAGTCGCGACTCTCGTTGACAATGCAATTTTAGCTAATTCGATCGCAAGCCGCGAGTCGGACGGCGCGCGCGCGCGTCCCGCCGCCGGACGAATATTAAACTAATTATGAACAAACCGTCGGCCACGCAAATTAACCGTTGAACTCCATTAGTGCTCTTGTCCAACTATCTTCCCCTATCAATGCACTGGCCACTTTGTACTTTAAAACGTGCTTTCACAACAATGACTCGGGTTAGCGTTATTCAATGAATGGATGTGGCCTACGCAGGCTTACTTTATATTGTATACAAAGTTAGTGTTCGTAAAGGTATTATTATGGCATAAAAGGTAATCATAGAACTGATTATGCACATGTCTTCTAGAGCTAGCTTACACGTTGGCATTTCACGTAACGTCACGTAACGCCGGCGCCGTTGTTCTTACACCTGATCTATCGTCCCGTCGTGTCGAGTTCACTAATCAAATAATTCCGATAGTATTATGTCGAAATAGAGAGTACATCTGACTCACACAGACACATGTGCACCATAATATGTATTGCGCAATACTAGACTTTAAGTCTGGTCGCTGACGTATCCCGAATCTGTTCTGGAGCAATATTCTGAACGTGTACTGCTTAACGACACGTCTTATACTACTTTCAAAAAGTATGCCCTGCGTGATAAAATAATTCAATTACTTCTAAAACCGTATCGTGAAAATATAATCATTACATTTTATGCAACATTAAAATAGTATGATCTCCAAGCGAGAAATTAATAAAGGCGTTATAAGGCTTTTGTCTATGCTTCACAATCAATTCATTGTGTTACGAGGATTCCACCGCCTCGCCTCTCTGATATCACCAATTTCGCTATGACAGGGTTGCTATACAAATATTATCTCCTTTATAACGTTTAGATATTTTAATCGTCACCTTTTGGTATTGCTATTATTTAATTTGTTTTATAAAGTTTAATTCAAAGTAGAGAATTAGAAACTCCTTGTTTTACAGTAGCTAGACTTTAATTACACATTGCGATACCGATAAAATTAATTTCAAACGAAACTATCATAAAGTTATACAAAGGAATTTTTTAATTAAATGTTAATTTGTTTAGTTATTTTTAATTTATTTAACACCCGAGAGAGTAAAGCTTGAAGACAAGCGATAATGTATTCATTTAAACATCGCAACCCTGAACCGGTTGTGTTCGGTTCGTCTCAAAGGAGAATTTATTATTTAAAGTGAAAGTTATTGAGTTTCGCTAAGGTTAAGTGAGCCTTTTGACTTGCTTTGCCTATCGAGGGAGGAGTGTGAGGAAACGGTGTCAGCTTCCTCTTTATATGACTCTCGGTATCTACAAATTAGCTCATATTGAATTGTTGAAAGGAAATGTAATTGGCCTCTTAAAACAGACACGTAGTATTTACCATAAAATAGATTTCCAATAAAGATAATCATATTACTTTATGATTTTTTTAATAATTTCTTTGGTGTCTTATTGACTGTTCATTTGATTTTTACAAAAATATATTTAACGTTTTAATTATTAATTAATATTCACTATTTACTCATGTCAACATGCTTGCTAATAAAATAAAACATATTTTTTTTATTTTTTTCAAGCTTTTAATCTTGCAATGTATGTTTGTTCGGTTGGAATCTTGCAACTCAATTTTGAATCAGATATCTTCAACGGATTGAGCTTAAATTTTAATATAATTTTTAACGTTCCTATTGATTCAAAATTAAATACTTTAGTGCTGTCCTCCGAATTACATCAACACCTTGTCAGTTCGTAATGTTTTGCTCTCCACTGCCATTTACCCTATAACACTGAGTGATACTATTATACAACTTGTTTCGTCTCGTGTCCTGTCGTTGACCACTGCCCTGAATGAATGAATGAATATATATGTATTATATAATATCTGCGTATAGCCTATTGATAAAGATGCACCTGAAATAATTCTGCCATTGCCCCTTTGTTGTAATATCGCATATAAAATGTTATCAAAGTATCTTCAGTAAGGTAAGTTGGATTAGTTCGCGTTCATCACTCACCTCGTCTATATGTTCATAAGGCTCGTAACTTTAATGACATAGACAACAACATTTGCTTAAACTTCAACATCATATTCTATCAGGTTGGATATTTCAAATTTCATGGAAAATAATTTGGTAATATCTAATATTAGCTTCTTCTTTTCTTCTTCTATCTTTTTTATAAAAGCTTATGGTTCTGTATGTATTGCCCATGTGTTTCTCATGGACTGATACTTAAATTTCTGATTAGTTTCTTAGAAAGACGACAAGACATCCAGGACTCTGATATTCCGAATACGCCGACATTTGTTTTTTTTTTTAAATGATTTAAAATCTTAAACTCTCGTGCCAAGCATCGAGTGAAAAATGTACTTCTACTAAATATTTAAGCGCATTCGATACTATGGATTGAATTAATGAAAGTTTACCGATGACATGCATCATCGGCCCCGGAGGCAGACATGACTAACATGATTGTAATCTTGTATTATATTTTTTTGAATTAAAGTCGCTTTATCTTATAATTGCAGAGACTTTTGACTTGAAACTAATTGGCTGGATAAAATCGATCTGAACTTTAATCCTTGTCGACGTTTTGTTTCATATATAAACGTTCACTCTCATATGAACTCTAAAATGATACCTATAAAAAAATGCTTGCGAGCTGGGACTGAACCATAAAAATCTTAAGAAACTGTCACCGTAATGTCGTCTGAAAGTAAAATATAAACGAATCCTTCCAATGAATCCACCTCTAAAATGGTCTAATGTTGGTAACAATGCAATTTAGTGGCATCCGCTATCCGTCGGCTCGTGCATTATGTAGATTGTTGGCATCGAAGGCGCGGGCGCCGCGCCGTCTGCCGCAAACCGAATTTATCGCATTGACTATTCAATTCGCGAGAAACATCTGCCTGCCGCTGAATAGAAAAATGTACCGGAGTGCCTCTCGACAACGGTGAAACTGAAATTTCTTTCTATTTATTTATATATTTTTACTAAATTGTCATTTGCTTTTATTTTTTTCATCTTGATGAAATAGTATGCAGTGATTTTTAGAATCGTAATACGTACCTCTATCTCCATGTGATATAATTCATCTTTAATTTTAATGACTTATGGAATAAATATTAAACATTGCACTGCAATTGTTTACAAGAATTTAAATGAGTGGAATATTTTATACGAAAAGTACTTAAATTTGAATGGATGTTTTCACACGGTTTATCTTTAAGCTCAACTTGAATTGGATCACCTGGAACCAAAGGTATTATCAATAATTTTGAAAATGTATCTTTTTATTAAGTCTTAGTGGGCAGCACAGATCAATTACTCTACCGCTATATGCCGCTAAGATGCAATACGAAGTATACGATGTATTGCTGTTTAATGTTCCGGTTGGAGTGCTGAGGGCTTCAGATTATTATTTAAAGGGACAACATATATTATATCAGGTGATCATTGACAGTATAAAAGTATGTTAATATTTCTTATAACTGAACTGAAGACCATTTAATATTTGGTTAGCGTGTAATGGGTAATATTCACTGGACTGGTGTAGGTGTAAACTGTAGATTGAGTTTGATTATATCAGACGGTGTGTCCCTTTGTACCGAATCAATCTTCAAACTTATTAAAGATAATTCCTCAAGGATTTAGTTATTATAAGGATGAGTAGCACATATCTCGTTCGTGGTTTGTTTGATCTAGCTTTAAACTTGTCAATAATTAGAATTTCCAATATTAAATTCTCTGATACGCAACATATATAACTATGTAAGGACTGAGCCATGATCTGTATGTATATAAATTTATCGTGGAAATTATATCGATATGATATTATCGAATCTTTCTATGGATAGTCGAACGTAAATTAATTAATTAGTTTCGTTATGGAACAGCTTATGATCATTGGCATATAAAATTGCCAACTTTTTATGACGGGAACGATATAAATGTGCAAAATACTGGGAGTATAAGCATGGCTTACTATTCTGTGTTAAGAAATATGATTTATCAAATATTAAATATTTTTTCTCATTGTCTTACAAATCGTTTTGCAGTAGCTTCATTATTTTATTCCCGCGTGCCACATATCGGCGCTCTTCGGAGTGAATTTGCTTAGCCTCGCGAGTTGCACGGTTCCCGCCCAAATTACTATTTCAATCTGAATCACGACTCCGCTCCGCCTGCAGCTCGGGGACAATCAAATGTCGCGCTTATGGAACTTTTATTACTATTTGAGAATGAGGTACGCGGAAAGTTATACTATCTATAAACACGTGTCGCTAAACACATTCATCGCATTACATTGTATATTGTTCTTTAACAGTTCTTATAATACATATGTATATTTTTTGACTGCCTCGTTGGTCTAGTGGCTAGATATAAGGCCGCAGACCCAGATTTCATAAATATCGGATTGGTAGAGTAAGCTTGAGAAAGCCGAGATGATCGTGGGTTCAAACCCGTTCAAGCAAAACTGAATTTCATGTGCTTAATTTTTGATTATAATTCATCTTGTGCTTGACGGTGAAGGAAAACATTGTGGAAACCTGCATGTCTCAAATTTCACTGAAATTCTGTCACATGTGTATTCCATCAACCCGCATTGGAGCAGCGTGGTGGAATAAGCTCCAAACCTCCTCTAAAGAGGAGAAGAGGCCTTAGCTCAGCAGTGGTACATTCACAGGCTGTTACTGAGAGTTAGCTTAAAGCTTCTGAAAGAGAGTTGAACTTAAACCAGCAGTGCGACAGGTTTTTAATTTACTTGAAACTGAATGATACAATTAAGGCAGTTGTTAAAGCTGCACTAGGTTACCAATACATTCAATTTTGCTTTATCTTTATAAATCTATGTAAATAATTAAAACCGACGACATATTTAATGAATGCATTTCATAGACAATAAGTTACAAAGCATTGTTAACGTGATAGCTTCGAGCGGGTAATTTATTTCGTATTTTTAACATGAAAATATGGTGTAAAGGTGTTCAAAAGAACCCCATATGTATGACAAAGGGCTGTTGTCTAAAGGGCGCTTGTGAAGTGACGTAGTGGATGGTACAGTTGTACAATATAGCGCTTTTGATGGTTAACTTTTTCACACATTCAAAGTACAGTCGTCTAGATTATACTGACGTCACTCTAATCACCTTCAAAATTTAGGATTTGTACGTTTATTTATTTACTTATAAAGGGGCTAATGAATATAAACGCATTTGTAACACATATGTATGTACATATGTATTTCTATAACAAATTTTCACAACAATCACGCGTATCATATAAACTGAATTTTAAAGTATCATATAATTACATAATATAACGTAAACACAAAATAACTTAATTAGATTATAGTCATATTTATGAAGTCAGTTTGAAGCTAATTTAAGCAAATTCTCATTTTTCAGATGTTTTTTCTGAAAAGATCGGTGGAGTTTTTTTATGTATAACAAAACCGATGGTACCATTTATTATATTGTATAATTCAGAAATCGCTCACATGAGGACAGTGGAAACTTTTACAATTATGATTATTAATTTGCTGCGTTAGTTGTATTCTTTATTAGAGTGAAGAGTAAAGATATAAATATACATGAACATAGTTATTTTTTGTGTATTGACACAATAACATAATTTTACTAGACATCGGCTATTCTTCGAATAATATCCTGAGTTTGGTCGAGGCTCTCAGTAAGCATAAGCAAGCATCACAAAGGCGCCGCTGTGTACCGACGAATGTCGCGTATATTTTACCTACTAATACAAACGAGAAAATTCTCTTTTATCCTCCGTCCGTGCCCTGTGTTCCACTGAGCTTTATTTTAAAAACGCGAAGATTCTGTTCTCTTATTACACGGAGTCTGTGATAACTCGACTAGAATTGCCAAGGCCCCTTTGTGAGCGCCGCTTCAAGTATGTGCACACACGGAGTATTTGTTTAGTAATTAATGCTTGTATTTAATGACGTCCGTGACTCTTTTGTAGGAAATTCTCTTTTACATTTTTTATTTGTACGTAAAGCGCTGGACATGTGTGCTTAGTTAGAATATTCCACGACACGAGTCTCAAGGCCGGTAGTACACTTCCACCGGCATCCGTCGATTATAAATTTGTAATCGAATCGAGAGGGTAATTGGTGGAAGGTTTGTAACATAAAATGCTTCATTGTACAGTATCGACGCAAAGCGCCATCAGGCTTCAATAAACGCGTGACAAATCGCTGTGTAAAGTTTTAATTCGAGTCGTATGCTCGATGATGATGGCGCGCACAAAGGGCACAAAAGTAATAAAGGGGTGTCAAGTGTTCATCGCGCACCGCCCTCGCTTTGCTCGCAAACATAGCGCTCCGGAAACCTGCGATACATTATCACCGGAACGATTCACATTGATTGAAATCTCTTGGATTCACGAAAATAATAAACGGATTTTTGAAACATAATGTCTCTTCTTTACGACCACAATCTGTTGAAATTATGAGTTATTGAGTCGATTTAAAGGTAATTGACATATTTTATATTTTCCTAACGACTAAAGTAAACCGTATAAGTGACGGTTATAGCAGGACTATATTTGAACATACAAGTCATCTTAAAAACGGTTGACTTATACTTTACTTTATATTCATATTTACAGTATGTATTTTTTCATTATGATAGTTTGAATGACTATTAACAGCCGTCGAGTGACTTTCAATATCGTGACGTTGGCGTCGTAATAACGCTCAGTCCCGTTCGGCGTTAACGTCTCAGTGGTCAGAGGGCAGAGAGCGCGGCCGCTAATCTCAAAGAGACGGCTCAAAGTGGAGCGTGCAAATTCGAGGCCGAGCGGGAACAATAAAAGTGCAGGTGGACCGGCCGCCCCGTGTCTCCTCGCTTCACATCAAAGGGAAGCTCGCGATACTATACAAAAGCCCTAATGAGACAAACCCGTGGCGTAATCGAGGCGACGGAAAAAGATGAGACCCGAGAGGTACGAGGCAAATTTTAATAATTGTCAAAGCGGCGGCACCGATCAAACGCGGGGCGGACACCCACCCGTCCCCCTCGCGCCGGGCTTCCCCGCATCCGTGACGTGTGCTCACCGCGGGCCTCATTAGCGCCGCTGATCTAATGCAACTTCGAACTCCGGCGACGTCTAATTAAACTTAAACAGAATTTCAATTTTACGTTTGAAATTTTAATACGCAAAGCCTTCGCCGCGACGGCCCCGCAAAGGAGACGCGTTCAAAGGCGACGCTGTGCACGTTTTCGCAGATATTAAATGTGTTGACAATTTAATTTTTCATTTCCTCTAGGCGCGGGGCGGCGGGCGGCGAGTCGGGCGCGGGACGGCTCTCCTTTGACGTCGCGATATTGTCTTTGTGCGGCGCGTGGGGTGAGGCGGGCCGCCGCCGACGGAGACTTTGTCGCAATACAATGTGTATCAATAAAACTTAGGATTGGCTTTTAGTGGTTGCACTTACGCTTTGTGAGGCGGCGCGCTCACCCTTTGACATTATACGAGTGTGTGCGCTACGGGTGGCGCGGCGTGCGGGAGCTAGTAATAATGCAAGCCGAGACGTACCGGCGCCGCTAGCTAGCCGCAGCCCGTCCCGACGTCATGTTCGCGAATCCTCGCGAAATATGTAATAAACGTAATACTACTTTCTATTTTACAATTATTATATATCTTTGAGAGGAGTAAATATTATTATTTTTAAAGTACGGGTAGCAATATTATATAACGCAATGACTTTTTGATGTAATCCATAAGTAAGTGTAATGCTTCTATATTTATTAAAGATTTATGACATTTGACTCAAATTTATATACTAGTGATCTCAAAGTTTATGAGATCTGTTCCAACACTTCATTACGAACAGAAAGCCTGTTCCTATCTAAGAACGTGTACATGGCTCCAGACGTGAGCGTTTTTGTTTGAATACTCTGTATACTCAAGCCGCGGTTGCGCTCGAGTCGATATCTTTATTAATATCAGATCGTATTGCGATGCGTTTGCGAGTCGCTGATGCAGTCGGCACCGTTACTTTATGAGCTGTACATCGGTCGTGATGAGCCACTTGCAAATATTCTACGTATCAAACGTACTTATCTGTTGGCGTATGTTAAATAGTTTAACGGAACAAGAATCGCCTAGACATATCAGTCATTTTCTGATCCCTTCGTCTGTTCGAGCAATCCCCAAACAAGCTTTAAAAAAGGCAAAGATATTAGTGATTTTATAAAAAAACGGCATTACTAGTGTTCTTATTTTAAATTCGTTCGTACGTGTCCCACTGCGTTTTAATGCAATTTCACATCAAGACACAGACATGTGCGTCCGTGCCTTGGGTTATATTTATATGGTTTCTTATTAAATGTTTGGTCCAATTTAAACAGGACAAAAACCTAATAACTATTATATCGTACTCTTATACATATATTTTAGTTTTCATTAAAATTTTAGATTTTAATTCCACAAACTGCTACATTCTTATTTCTACAATAATTATGTAATTATGTATATATATATGCTTTGCAATGTAATTGTCGCACCCTTAGTTTTAAGGAAGTCTGTCCCCACTGCGTAGCGGACTGGTAAGAATACATTTTGAGTTTGTTCCACCACGATCATTAGTCCGCACGGATTAGTGAGATAATTACGAGCACCTTTACCGCCGCGCAAAGATGAATCGTAAGCATACTAACTTTGAAAACTTGTAGCGTTTTAAGTGTTTCGAACGCGCAATATTGGATATAGTTTAATTCTAACATGAGTTATTTTCAACTTACATCTGCGCGGCATACTTAAAGGTAATTCGCAAGCAGTTGACGTTTAATGAGGTCTGATTGTTCATTTAAAATTCTTTATGAAAGAATATCGATTGAGACTGAGTTCTTTCTCCAGTTCTGTACTGTGTTAATAAGACGTGAATCACTTTCGGATAATGTATAAATAATTACTTTTCTTTATTTCTATCAATTATTTTCTAACATTTCAGTTCCAAAGGTTGGTTGGTGGCATAGTTAATAGTTTTCACAGTGTAGCGCTTTATGTTTTTCTATGGGCAGTGGTGGTCCATATGCCAATCTGCTTAATTACTTTGAATTAACAAAAAATAAATATACCTAAAGATAAGGATAAGGATTTCTTGTTTCAGTACGTTCATCGAATCTGTCCTGTAACGTGTAGTAATAACAGTATTTTGTCAGAAGAAAATAGCTATTAAATCTTCTTTGATGATAATAATATCCCCCTGACATAAATTTAACCATGTCAGTCAATGCCAGACTGATCATCTGCCCGATTCTCAGTCCCATAGCCCGATGTAACAGCAATTAAATACAAGGTTTTTATCTTTAGCCTTTTCAACAAGCCCATAGACCGATGCAGTTACCACAACAAAAATCGTGGGGTTAAAATTATTATCTTTCTCTGTTAGAAAATATAACCAACCTTTATAACTAAAATGTTATGTTCCTTGCCTGTAGTTATAACTAATACATTTAAACAAAAAAATACAAAGACGAAACATTGACCGAAACGGTTTCCTAAAGTACACAATACTATTAATGCGAGCAAATAAAAAAAGATGTGTAAATTACAAAACTAGATTAAAAATTAACAAAATGAGTGACAATTAAACTACAATATAAACAGCGACTATGAAAATTCTTTAAAAAAACTAAATTATTACAAAAAGAAAAGAAGATAAATATTTGTATACCGAACCACAAACATATAAAGGCTAAAAAAAATTACAAAAAAGTATAATTATAATATAATGATACCATATTATTGTAATCCGTTAACATAGATCTATGGAAATTACTGCCTATATGAAAATTATACTAAATTGGTATTAGTAATTCATTTTATATTTGTTGTTAGTAAAAAGTTTGCATGTTTTTCAACTGTTCTTGCAGTTGATAGTTGTGATTTATTTAAATAGAAAACTATGTTTACCAATTATAACAACGCATAAGCGAAATGGCTTATTTAGTTGAACCTGTGTTTTATTTATAATTTTAACGTGTTATTTTTTTTAATACACCGAAGTACAGAAATGTACCTCGAAGTCATAAGATCCTATTACTCCAGCTAGTGAACTTGCGTTTAACTTCAAATAGTGTAAAAAATATGTTATGGAATTCAATCTAGCACAGCTTAAATGAAACTCAAGTCGAATTAACTGGTTTTATTTTATTAAAATTATTATATTACGCAGTATGCAATAAATAGTGGTAGATGGTTCTTTTCAAATTATGTAGTTTTTAGCTTGAAAATTAATTAAAATTATTAAAATAGTTGTAAAAAGAAATCTATTAAAACAAAAGTAAATCAATGTGTCGTGTGCAATAAATCGTGAAACGATTGCGTCGTGCGTCGTGTTCTGACTATGACTTATAATTATTATTAGCAACAATTAAATTAGTATTATGAGGAAATAAATAATATTTTGTATAGTTAACTTTTTTTACCAACTTTAGAGAACTACAGCAAGTGTATAGGTTTACTCGGTGGTAGAGCTTTGTGCAAGCTCGTCTGGGTAGGTACCACCCACTCATCAGATATTCTACCGCAAAACAGCAGCTCTTTGTGTTGTTGTGTTCCGGTTTGAAAGGTGAGTGAGCCAGTGTAATTACAGGCACAAGGGACATAACATCTTAGTTCCCAAGGTTGGTGGCGCAGTGGTGATGTTGTTTTTTTTAAGAAATATACAAACCACTGTCTATGGGCGTTGGTGACCACTTACCATCAGGTGGCCCACATGCTCGTCCACTAAACTATACTATAAAAATAAAAAAAGGTACCTCATATAATACTCTTTAGAAATCGTATATGAAGTGTACGACAGATGTTTTTATCAAGTAAGTAATTATCCTTCCTATCCTATCTATCTACAATATTTTATCGTTAAAATAAAATATCGTATCACTTGTTACACAATACCCAGTTTTCTATGTTCTTGTGATGTAGAATGGTAATGAACTTATCCTCGTGTGAGAGTTGTCTTAGCGTCTCCTTATTAGATATTACTCGAGCCAATATTAAATTCAGTCTGTACATTTAGAACATAGTAACCTCTTTCTTTGGTTTCCATACAATGTCTTTGATGTCCGGATATCAAAGGGATGCGTACAATTTTTAAAAACGGCTTAGTACGACAAAAAAGGCTACCTTTTATCCTTTGACCAGGGCTGCGTAATACGTTATCGGGATTGCAGTCGCCGTTAGTTGCCTTGTGGACCTGCATAGAGAAATAGTCCCAAACCAACGGACTTTATCGGCCGCAATGCTTGCTCGACTGCTCGTCAAAAAGTATCCACGTTTTTTAATAAAATTACCTGTTTTAAAGGACGTTACTACCGAGATTAAGGCGCAAAGAGACGTTGTTAGTTGCCGGCGGCATGTCAAAAGGAACGCTCGTCCAATAGATTACGTCGTTCGTGGCTAGCTCCGCCTTCTTTTAGGGCCACGTGCGACGCGCGCACGTTTGCAGCGTTCTTCTGACAGTTCCTTCTGTATCTCGGTACGGGCTGGTATCTTCGCGCGGTGAAATATTTCGTGTGACGATATACGTAACTCTGTGACAGATTGTTTCAAACTTTTCGTTTGGTTAATATTAAATAGATTTTATAATGATGATAATTGAATTTAAATGCGTGTTATAAAAGTTGTGTTGTGGCATGTGAGTTAAGTGTTTAATAAGAGGATATTCTGTAATATTTGGATTTGAACGCGATAAGTCAGGTATAAATGATTGAAGTTTTTGGGAGGTTGTGTTGATTTAAAAGGGACTATAAGTTTTTAGCAGCGTTACGTCGCCGGCATCCCTCGACGGTACGCAGGCATTGTTTCAAGGGACTTCTAGAGTCCTTGTGTCAAATGTTTATTAGAATGACCTATTGTTTTAGACCCCTTCATTGTTGCCTATTGTTTACAAAAGTTTGCTTGTTTAATATGTGGATTGATTGTTTTAGTAATAACTTTATTTTTATGTTCATTTGTTACAATGTGTTATTTATTTTTAAATTACGTTACTTGAATTTTGAATGGCTTTATATTTATAACTATACACGTTAAACTATTATATAAAAATATAAAGCTTTTGTGCATGTGTGTATGTGTATGTTGAGTGTGATTGATTTTTTTTTTCTATTGATTACTTTCAAAGAAAAGACATCAACGCGATCTTATTGTTATCAAGTTTTGTTATTGTCCATAATTAAGCAGCTACATATGAAAATATTAAAATTTATGTTCAGTTAGTACCTCGTAGTTAGTTTAACAATTTTATATTATAATTGATTTAAAAAAAATTTATCGCTACATAAAGTAACATCAAGTTAGATAAAAAATATAAGTTTTATTCAGATTCATATTAAAGAACGGTATAAAAAAACTTTTCAGTAAAATATTTAGTATCATAAATGTTAAACTTTAATATCTTTACTTAATTAAATATAAAGATATATTCTTCGAACTATTAAATAGTAGTGTGGAAGCTGTGAGGACTCACAGAACCATGCCTTGAAGTTTATATCAATAAGTTCTATGTCAATATTATACCGCGGGGATTACCGAGAAATTAAAATGTTTAGTAACGGTAGCGAAACATAGATCAAAATTAGCCAACATTCGCGTTTCTAGTTAAACTCGAAAGCATTTCGTTTTCTACTGGGGAGTTTGTCTAACCCGTGCAACATCAAAGTGAACCCTTCAAAAATACGTATTTAAATTAAAACATGAAGCAAGGAAACGAGCAGGAGCGCAGCCAAACCTACATTTCATTAAAAGCCGGCTAAAACTTGAAAAATCATTCACACAGCACTCCGCTCCGCATAATCCCGACACATTACCGTTTCGCCTTTGAATTAAGCGAACTCGGCGCTTTAAAGCCTGAATAAAATATGTCATTAGCTACATTATCGCATTACCTCTGTCCGTTTGTAGAGAAAAACTTGTCATGAAAACGTAATGCTAAAAGCGACTGAAAGGGTGCGCAGGCGTCTTTGATTCGCTAAGGAGAAGGATCGCTCTGCTAATTTCCAAACTCGGTACGCGCAGATAAGACTAGAAACGGGAGTTGTCTTTGATGTAGCCGACCGGCCCTCTGACTTCGGGGACGAGAGCTTTCAATGAAAGGATTTTTTCATCTTCTTTCCCTTTGTACTTAATTTAAATTTCGTTTATATCAATGTTGCGAGTTTCCTTCGATGTGTTTTCTCTTTTACTTTGTCGCGTTTATCCTCTTCAATTTGTTGTGTTCGAGTTCGCTCTCTAATTAAATTTAGTGTCCGTAATCTGTTTCTAAATTTTTCACCCCTCAGTTGGCAGATCGACTTCCGGACGTAATTGCAATGGTAGGAGCTACCTTTGATTTCGTTTAAAATATTTTATTTGTAGTCTAATAAACTTTCATTGGTTCTTCCCTTCTTTCCCTTCCACGGTCGTTTCAAAGAATCAACGAAGAATGTTTCTTAGAACGGCTTTGTCTATTATAATAAGTTAACTATATTCAGATACTTAAAAGTGTATTCTTTATTCTTTTCAACATTTTATGAGCTCTTACATTTTGTAGTACTCTTAATTGTTCTTGTTTTTAAATTTATATTCTTTGAATAAGAATATATTGTAAACAAAGTATAAATACCATAAAATATGTATTTTTTACACATAAACGGTTTTGAAATAGAAATTATATTTTACATAAAATTCTACACAATCTTGTAATTTAGTTCTGTAATGAGGACGTTTAATATGCAAGTGTGAGTCCGTTGGTTTTTCATCAGAGGCCGGGCACCGTCCACTCTTTGTCCCAAGTCCCGTCGCGTTAAGAGGCCGGCACAAAGTTACCTCCCAACTAAAACAGAGCTCATACGAATTTCAACGACAAAGACATCACTCCAGTCTTTTTAGAATTAAACATCAAAGTGTACCTAAGGTTCTTTGATCTCCAACATCATCGATACAGGCGAGCTCAAGTAATATCGTGCCTTCTGATGTTAATTGTACGTGTACTAACCGACTTCAAAGAGGAGCTATTATTTCAATAAATCTTAATCGTTGTACCGTGAATTTCAATTTAAAATTTCATTGGACAAACCTGATTAGATCTATGAGTTACCTTTTGTCCTTATTTGCTTATAGAATCAAATCGATCAATCTAGTACTAGTTTAGAATTGTATTGTTAAGGCGTCGGAAGACAAAGGGTTTGTCGTATGTAGCGAATAGAAACACACGGTGTTTCCCGCGTCGGCGGCGGCGGCGCTCACAAAGGCGCCACTTTGTGGAGTCTTCTTTGACTGAGACTTTGAGTCTAGGGATCGTGTGATATAACATTAATAACCTACTAATAGCTCTTTTTAGCTAATCTTTTTACATTAATAAGTAATTATGGCGCCGTTTTGTTCAGCGTGATATTAATTACAGTAAATATTTTTAGATAGACGTCAAAGAGAATTAGTCTAATATCTGTCTCCTCGTGTTCATTACTTAAACTTCATAAAGAAACATTTAATTTTTTCGCATAATTATATTAGTGACAGTTTAATTAGCACAGCTTTCATCGGAGCCGCTTTGAGTTTGAACGTTTCAAATAGATTTCAGAAGAAGCACTTTCAAAGAGAGCACCCCTAATAAGTACTGAAGAGTCCTCGCACGTGTTTATCAAAGACAGCCTTTCGTTATTCACCGTCTGAATGGCCTCAAAAGAAACTCGTGTAAAATGCTCCACAAAGTGCTGTATCAAAGGGAAAGGCGGGCGCAAATATCTGTTTCGTAAACTAGTAAAAACGAAGCTCTCAAAGGTACTGCGTACTCGCGGCAAATTAGGCGGAGTTAAATACGAGCGCCGCTCTCACAAATGTATAACTTTGAAAGTCGCTCGCTCATTATTTATGTAAGTCGTTGTAATCGTCAAACGCTCCCTCGAGATTTATTTTTGACAATATCACCCGTTCGGTCAGAGTGAAGGCCGGGCCCGATGTACGTACGCGTAAGATTCGCATGTGTATCCATTTAATGCTCAATTCCCATATAATTTAACTTTGCGATCAAAGCGAAATTTTGCAAAGAGCTTCCCGGCGGCGGCGGGCCGGGAGGCGGTGTGAGCGAGACGACGTCATCGGAGTTCCTGAGATCAAATGCTGGGCCAAATTAGTCACTCTCCGTCTCTCTATCTCAAAGCCGATCCGTAGTAAAGTTTGCGCGAAGATGACATCAAAAGGAAACCACACACCGGGGAGGCGCCGCCCGACGCCCCCGGCCCCGTACTTAAATCCGCCGTGTCTCTAGCTGTCTTATTGACACGCGACTGACAACTTGCAAGTCGCCAACGTCGTCTGTTTCAGAAGCTCGCTCGCTTTGGCAGACTTATTTAGTTAATTAATACGGAATGTCCTATCAACTCTCAACTCCCGCAAGGCTGATATACACTTACACGGCTCAACTGTAAGGAAACTAATCGGGCGACCCCGTCCCTGGATGTAATGTCTTTAATTAGCTACTGAGATTGATGGAATTGCTTTTCAAATACAGAATACTTGTGTTCTCATGTTCAACCTTGTGTTCAACTCTACGCTTGTACGAACCTTTAACTAATTACAGAACTAGAATCTATTAGATTTAGCGCCTCGTAGATTAAATTACAGATTCAAATTATTTAAATGTAAGTATTTGTCAATATCCCAAGCGAGCCTTTCGTTAGCTAATCAAGACCAACAAAACTGAATCGTTTTGTTCTAAAATTTAATTGGAGTTTTGAATAAATTTGTAAAAGGCCCGCTTAGGTTTCCCAAAGTTACGAAGCCTTAAAAACAAACTCGTTTCAAAATATCTTGCTACGAAGGTTTGATTGTGTGTATTTTTTAGGAAATATTACTTTTAAAATAAATTATACAATAAGTTAATAATAAGTTCTCGTTGTTGATATTTGCATGATTTGATTCATATAAATGTTGACGTCACTTGCTTTCATAACATAATTGAAGTATATAATTTTTATCGTTAATAAAATAAAAACAAACCGTTTATTTGCATTACATTTTTCTGCTTTGCTTTGTTTGTTTACTGTTAACATAAATAATATTTTCTAATAAATGACGTAATCAACTTTGTTTATATAATATAATATAACCTTAACTGAAAAAACTACTAAACATATGGGTAATATTGGTAATCTAGCTTTGCCCCGCGGCTTCACCCGCGTATAATTAATAAAAATATAATAAATTATTTTATTACTATAATAACACACACGCTCACACACAGACACATATACCTGCTACGGGTAAAGAAATACGTAATTAACGATTTGAAATTAATTTTCCTAAGATACCGTAGGGTTTACCGATCTTACAGTAAAGGCGCTCCCGTTAAGACGGGAATTGTACCGCTGGGTTTTTAGTGGGTATTCCGATAATCGGGGCACACTCGGTGCCCTGGACATATGGCGAGCCCCACATACCCCTCCCCACTGTTCCCGTGGGGGGAAACGCGTAATGCGTTTTCCCAGCATTATAAAAAAAGGGTTTGCCGATCTTATATATGCGCCATCACATGTTCTTTGTTCTTGAGTTATAAGAAGACATACAGACAGACAGACAAAAATGAAAAAAATAGTATAATGTAAATCACTGCATCATAAAACGATTATTTATCACAAAAATAGATAAAAAAATAATTAAAAGACAGAACCAATAGATTTATATAGTAGTATAGAAAATACTTAAACTAAAAGATAGGGCGCGTTTTCATATCGCCTGATTATGATTATATTTCATAAGAAACTTAAAAGAAATCGTCTACTGATATTAGATGTTCTAACAATTGTCATGAATTCAAATCAACTTTTTTAAATCATATAAATGACAGAATCGAAACAAAAATGAAGTATAACGGTACCGTTCTTACAGTATAAGTTTTTATATTTAAAATTTATAAAAAGCAACTGATATTAACATTTTAGATCAAAACTGCAATTAATTTAATAGCGTTAATACAAAGTGAGAGATTTGATTGAAATTATTTCATATAAAAAGAGGGTTATTTGTTTGCTAAATATTCGCAGATCACAGTGCCTTTAAAAAGAGAAATCTGTTAAGTATTTTTATAAATTAACTCAAAGGAACTTCCCTTTTGAAACCCTTTTTATCTTCGCCCATGTCCATTTCGCTTATTTGCAAAAACTTGCTCGTGTTGCTTTCAAGATTTGTTTTCTCGTTTTTTACTTTTTAACGTAAAAATGCTATTTAATAGAGTGCATAAACGTAACTGTCTAATTAATATATAAGTGTTATTAAGTTATCGTTCCGTCTCAGTTAACTCACTAGTGTCTATGTGTTATTTATCACTAGTCTCAATAATCGATTCATTAAAAAAGTATGTCAGATGACATAACTAGATAGTTATCGTGTAGTTATTAAATGCAATCGTAATATTCTACTAAATTAATAAAAATGAATGTTTATATGTTTGTCTATGCGTTCTCAAATAATTCGATTGTGATGAAACATTGACGAGTTGCGCTGCGTACTACCGTGAAGGTCTTTTGGTAAAACGACGAGTAGTTTTTTTTGTTTGTTGTATTATTTTTTCTTTGTTCCTTTTTCAATATAAATATTTGATGAAGACCCTTAATCTGCCCGTGTGAAACCGGGACGAGTAGCTCGACATAAAAAAAAACCAGTTGATACACTTTAACACTACAAAAAATATATAGTCTGAACATTGGAACCATTCTTGTAAGCTACAGATATTACGAAAATCGTATTATATATGCCCGAGCCCAAGTCTTCGGTTAAGATTCACGAGTTTTCAAAACCAATTTGCCAATTCGGCTCATATCCGAACGTGGCCATTCTATAAACAAGATGTTGGCTATTCTTCAAATTAAATTCTAATTCGCTGTAGCAGACATCAAACATACCGAATTTATCTTAACGTTAACCAAAAGTTATCATACCAAAGGGAGCAAAAAAAATCAAATACCATCTTATACTATCTGTTGGCGTCCGGCGCGCGGCAACCGTCGGCATTGTGCGCAAGAGTTTACGACACGGCCCGTTTCCAGGAACGGCAGGCAACTACCTACGGCGCCCTTTTGTGACGTCACCACAACTTGGTTCCTTCGCCTACCCCTAATTGAACTATGCCGTGTAAATATTTAGTCTCCATTATTTGATCTGTGTGAAATGTTTAACAAAAACCGTGGTTGCTACTTCGTTCATTACAATAATAATTTTAGAGATTTTTAAATAAGAGTACATTAACAGTTCTTAAACGAAAAAGAAAGGTTACGACGAAATTAATTATAAATGATTGCTGATAAGTTGTTAGAAATGTGAGCATTCGAAGAGATGGTATGTTATCTCGGCATGATAGAGCATCCAATAGATATCTATTAGCTCTAGTGATCACCTTGTTCAAACTTGTTTTAATCGTGACTCAGAGACCACCGGAGAAGGCTTTTACATGAAGCGATAATGACACACTGCTATCATGGAATTCCTTACTTCATACGTAAACTAAAACATTATTGATAGAAAAATAATTCTTATATCTTTAAAATTATGTAAAATAAAAAATAAAATTTTGAAACGTTTTTAAGTCATTGGCAATTCATCAATCAAATCTCCATCAGTTACAAGTCGTATACTAACGTCCATTTGATATTCTGCATCGCTGCTATCATTCAACTTTTTGTTCGGTATTGCTCTTGTAATATGATTATAATATCCTTACATCTGCTACATTGACTAGTTTTGTTTACACGATTTTCAATCTTCTATAATTTACGAGGAAGGTTGATTTTTGATTGTGTCCGACACGTGTAAATGCTCGCATCGGCTTCCATTGAGCCGGGACCGGTTTCGTGGCGGAATGCAGCAGTGCTAGCGGCTTTTTGCTTTGGATGCGTGCTGCCCACGCGGTCGTCCCTCGGCCCGCCGGCGCCAGCGTCGCTGCCTTCATTTGGTGCCTGATAAAGGACACGTTGCAAATATTTGATGTAACCTTATACTTTTATCGTGACATTTGAGTTTGTTCAGGACTAATTTATGATTAACAAGTAGTGAAACGTCTTTCTGGTTTGGAAGGAAGAGCCTTTTTGTTTAAGGCATGGTTTAAAATTTAGTAACGGTTATGCTGTTTATTTCTATACATAAAGCAAATAATAAATAGAATATCTTCTCAGAATATTCGCCCAGTAGTGAGAAATTAATAAACTCTTGCCGTACACATAGTTACGTCACAATATGTTAAAAACATTATGTTTATAGAATTTGGTTTGATAGAATCAGTGACAATCATTGTCTGTACAAGAGATGTTTACTTACTAAAACCCCAAGTTTCCACGAAGGCAATACGACGTTTTCGTTTCTAATCAAATTCCACATATACATACATATATTTAACTTATTTATAAATTTTAAATCTGACATTAAGAGATAAAGCACAAAAATACATATTAAAAAAACGCGTGGTGTTAGTATTCATTTATTTACAAACCATACACATTTCTTGCTGCTTATTCTCGATAGGATCTACTTTTTTAAATCGGTAGCAGTTTGACATTTAATTTAATCCTGCAACATGAATAAATCCTACTTGAATAGATATATAGGTATTATTTTTATTTTTAAGGTTTATTTTTCTTATAACTGTTTCTTTTAAAAGTTTTATTATAAAAATAATGAATTAAGTAGTTGCGATATATATTATAATATATCGTCGGATTATAATTTAGGACTATTAACGAATTGGGATGAAGTTTATTATGACGTTAAATAAATTATCTCTATCGACGATGCACCTCCATTAATGCATTTATTTAAATAAAAAACACACTTATATACTATCCATTTAATAATTTGTCTAAATAACGTTAATATGATATATTATTTCGCGAGAGTACCGCTACTCGCGAGGTGCACTAGACTGGCTCTGAATAGCACTGTAAACAAGCAGAGATCATCTGCCATTAGCTGATTATCATGGTACCTGTCTGTTTGCGCTAGCGACGCCGGCTTATTTGTTTATTTACTTATTATAATCGTGAGATTTTTTTAGAATATCAACTTCATATTCGGATCATCATATAAATAGATATATATCTCTAAATAGCTTATGGCGTAAGGACTTGAAATTCGAACAAGTCGTTCGTTTTGTAATATTAGTTTTAAAAAGGCCGCGTTGTACTCCCTCAATATTCAACTTCATCCAACCGACACGATCAAAGCTATTATACAAATGCCCAGACAAATAAATATGTTTATATACGCTATTGAGATTTGGCAAACGTGTCGATATGAAAAACTGTATACATATATATTTTTTAATATACGCGTAAGTTACTGCGACGTGTTGTGCTAGTGTGCTAGTATACTTAAAAGGAAATGAAGTTTGAATGTATACATATATATCAGATCTAAAATGCTAAGGCTTAGCATGCGTTTAGTTGAGGCTATGTTTAGCGCTTAATTTAAAATGGTTTATAAAAAATATTTATCTATATAAACATAACATTTTTTTTTTGTCCACAGGATGTTATTCTCCTCTTACACGGCACCTTTCAGCTGAAGTTTAAAGGTAATTAATATTTTTTTAGAAATTTGTCGGTTATAAACTAGTTGGTCTAGATTTGATTCTTTAGCTGTGCTCTCTCATTAGCTGACTGTATTTTATGTATGTGATAAGAAATATACGTCGACAAAATACCTAACGTAAATAAAATGCCGACATGTACACTTTAAAAACGTAATTATAAGATTAAATATAAATTGCGTTGAACAAAAGCTAAGACACCTAATTATTTCTATCTGGATAAGTTGTTCATATCTTAATAGCGTTGTCTTTGCAAGTGTTAATTAATTTCTGTGCGAACCCATCTAGGAAGGTCCCATCTACTCATCAGACATTCCACCACTAAATAGCAATACTTTCGTTGGAAAGGTGAGTGAACCAGTGTAATTACAGGCACAAGGGACATAACATCTTAGTTCCCAAGGTTGGTTGGTCGGTTGAATGGTTGATATATTCTTACAGCGCCAATGTTTATGGGCGCTAGTAACCACTAACCATCAGGTAAGGTAAGGTAGCCCGTCCCCTCTACCTATATATATATATATATTTTCATTAAATATATATATATATACGAAAAAACTTGTGACTGACCATAAAAAAAAAAATCGCTTCTAATTGAATTCTATAACTATATTTCGTTTCGTCAAGTACAAAGAGGAAATATAAATAGCGCCAGTTGCAAGTTGTCGGTCAATAATCGTCAAAGTCAGCGTTTGTAACATTGTCGATACGTTAGTTAGTTTCGTTAACCGTCATAATAACTTAAACTTTTGTCGTACGTTTTTCGTCACTGAGTTTTGCTGACTTTATTTTTAGTTGTTTATTGTACATTGTCGTAATAGGGTATGGTTGTTATGATATTTAATTTAAAGTGTGAGTAAGTGAGTATATAACTTGCTCTGTGTGTTTCTACTTAACAAGCAAGCACATTTGTTTGGTTTATTAGGTTTTGATTATCGTAATTAAGCGAATGATTATAAGAGTTCGAACAAGTGAAGTATTAATGACGTATAGTACTCCACTTCGCCATCGGGCCTATGAATTTTGATTTCAATTTAGCTTCATATAATTTAATTTCCCTTTAAAACCTTCCTAGCGAAAACCAAAACTACCGATCTCATAATCCCATTACTTCTACGCGTTTACTCTCAAAAGAGGCAACAGTAAAACGTATAATCCCGCGTCACGGAAAAAAAACGAGTGAATTTTTATATTAAACCAGCTCTCGTAAGCTGCATTCACCTGAGGAGCCTCTAGACGGCAAATTAAGTGACATTAGAGGCATAATGCCGGTCGAGGGAGACGTGAAAGCCGAGTGCTGAGGACAATCAACGCGGATTACACCGCTCAGCGGCACCGTTCAGGCTAATATCGTCGCTATTCCCACCCCAAAAATGCTTAATTTTCTCCGTAAGAAAATGTTCGCTGGTGTAGAATTGTCGAGTCCCGTAGGCAAGTTGCAACGCAACGGTAGTCGCAGTAGTGCTTGGTGGGCCCAGTCCATATAGTCGTAAATCTAGGATGAATATCGTTGCGAGGAATGAAGCTGTAGTCGAAAAAAAACAGTCTTTGTTTGGCTACAAGTGCGGTTAACTTATACAAAACGTGCGAAATACGGGTTTTTTCATGAAGCGGAGTTAATTCACACATTTCATTTCGTGGAGCCAAAACAACGAGCTCCTACCATCGTGATATTATGCCTATTTTTGAACCTGTTTAGTATTTTTAGTATTTTAATGCAAGGCCAAGGAAGTAACAAACTTACATCAATTATTCGTCTTAATTGAATAAGTCAAAATATCACTATACTGTTTTCTATTTATCGGTGGTATTTATCAATAGTTAATTGAAGCCATTAAAATATATATGAGAAGTGTATAATTATTATGAATATTAATATTGACTTTAAACTAACTTGAATGATGGGCCTGAAGAAGAATTCAAAAAGAATCGTTACAAAAATTTGTTTTAAATTGAAAAATTTTGAGCACCACTTTGCACAATTACAGACATCGTACAAGGCAGCTGCGTTTCTGAAGAAATAGCTTTTATCTAATTTCTTTCTCATTTCTTTTCGATTTATATTTTGTGGCAGCATTATATTGTTGTTTATTTCGTTCTACAAAAATTAAGGTGGTCATGTTATCTGTCTATTGACGATTTGTTTTTTTTACCCAATAAAATGAAAAGGCTTTTTGAACGTGGTGATAAATACCTAAATTAAATTAATTCTTAAATGTAAAGTATTAAGTAAAATATCATCCGTATTTATGAAAAATTTGTTACCCGCTAATTTTATTTCGAAGATATATAACATAGAATCAAGAGACTAATATTCTTTGCTACCATTCGTCTACTTGAATCAAGATATTTTTTTTCTATATTATCACAAAGTGAGGCAGACAAGCGAAAATAAAGCCCCTCAACTCTTCTATCCCGGGAGGCTTTTCTGACAATTATACTGTGTCCACAATGGCTTTTGCAACGTCTTCCCGGTGTAATAACGCGACAGATTAAAGCATTGTGTCGCATAGTGGACGATGAACCTTTATATTGGGATAATTGCTTTCGGACTTTCCATTAACGTACCGGCTCAGCCCCTTTTATTAAAAAGAACATTTTTCGTACAGCGTCGACAGCAAATAATAAACGCTTGTTGCTACTTAAATGTCATACTTAAATGTCATTTCGTTTGATCTCGTTATTAAGATATGTATGTATTATTGTTAGTATTTTTTCTGTTGTCGTTGTCGTCTTTTTTTTATAAATTAACGTACAATATGTACTTGAATATATTTAAAAAAATGTTGTAACATTTGAATAGTACATCTTATTTCATTTAATAAAAATTGATCTACTTTGTTTTGCTGTATTTATAAATTTGATTTATTAACAGAATTCTCAATTTCATCAATATTGTGTGTTGCAATAGAAATGAAACGTACAGATGTGGATAACTTAAGAAATGTGCACTCTCGTATTTTCATATCTCCGCAATATGATTACCGCGGATTGCTTCGTAGCCTACAGTCTACAAATGAGATCTGGTATAACCCCTGAACTTTATATTACGTATCGTACGAGGGTACTCGTCTATCGACGCCGTGCTGAATGTATGACTTTTAAAAAATTATATTCATTTGTACCGACATATACCCACGTTTGAAATTGTATTTTGTAATATAACTGCTTTATACTTGAGTGTATTTCATGAAAAGAAAAAGGAAATATGTACTGCATCTGATGCATCGCCACATGCTGGTATGCTGGTATGGTAGGCTGGTATCAGATGACATAAAAGTATTGTCGATACAACTAGTACTAATGGGTATGTACCGCGTAGCTAGTTCGAAAAGTTAGACATTTTAAAACAAAACGAATTCGTATTATTTGAATAATGATGAAATAGTCAGTATTTCCAAGAGACACCGCTCATTTGTTTTCATTACATTAAATATTCATTTCACGATACCGAGAGCCATAGATGTCAGCCGCAGATGCACCTGACTGCGTCGACGGGCGGTCCCTCGCAGGGCCGAGTCTTGAGACCGCTATTGTTTTTTATTGCCATTATTGCTCGTACTAGTATTTGTGCAATTTACATAGTATTTGATTATATTATATTATCAGAATATAATCATTAATAAATAATTATGATTAAAATAATATTTATTATTTCGTCCATTTTAAATCAAGTATAATATTTATTTTTGTTTAATTAGAAAAACATTTTAAAAAAGTAATTTATAGATCTTAATGTGCACCGATAGCGATGTGTTTTTTCCTAGTAGTTTCTTTTTCATTTTATTTTTTTTTTTTTATCTATACTAGTACTAACTATAATTAATGTGTAATTATTTTAAAATGTGCTAAATCGTGTCTCTTTAATCGGGTCGGTACGTTGTATGTTACAGTTCGTAGGTAGCTTTGTAAAAAAATACCTTTATCTTACTTTCTAGATGTATGATGAATATTGTATTTAACATTTTTTATTTAATCCCTATTTATTTTTATAATAAAAAACAGTGTAGCAGTTTCCTATATTAACGTCGTATAATTCAACCCTTGCTCGTGAAATAGACATGCGTCAGGCGCAATCGAAACGCATGAATGGTATTCAATGACTTGTACATAAAAAGCGTACAGCTAGATTGTCATTTGCGATTAATTACTATCGTGAAGTTTATCTGTCGTACGCAAAGTTATATTAATTAGGAGTTTTATGAATATGCCATCAACATCGTGAAGAATTTATTGGGCAGATTTTTACGGAGTCACGAATCAATCGTCCTCGTTTTATAAATATGTATCAAATATAAAAAATACTGAACTTATATAATGATGATTCTTTTTTTTATAGCATAGGTAGGTGGACGAGCCTATGCTAAAAAAGTGGTCACCAACGCCCAATGAAATTGGCATCGTGAGAGATGTTAACCATCGCTTATATCGCCAATGCGCCACCAACCTTGACAACTAAGATGTTATGTCCCTTGTGCCTGTAATTACACTGGCTCACTCACCCTTCAAACCGGAACACAACAATACCAAGTACTGTTGTTTTGCGGTAGAATATCTGATGAGTGGGTGGTACCTAACCAGACGAGCTTGCACAAGGCTCTACCAACCACTACTACAATACTACCACCAAGTATATTCTGATAACTTTGTATGTTTAAGCTCGAGCGGCTGAGTGGATAATAATTAAATTTGCCATAACATTTGTCTATGATGGAGTACTTTTCGTGAAAAGTATATATCTCATAAAATATATAATTGAATATCAAACAATTTTTATTTATCATTCATACGTTTAGAATCTTCAGCGATTTTATTCGAGTCCAGAATAATTGAATGGTGCATAATTGTCCGCTCGCCTTATATTATACAAATTGCTGTATCTTTTATTCATCAATCCAATCATCCATACCACAGAGTGCCATCTAGAGGCGTCGCAGACACGATATCTTTTTTGTTACCCTCTTTAAATGTTGTTAATAATTCCTCGTTAAAAGCGACGTCAGCGCTGAGACCACAAATTATTGGCTTAGTTAACCGCTGCTTAATTACATTCGTGTTTACGAAATATTTCAAGTTTTTATGGAAACAATTATTATTCGACGGCGATCGACATTCGAGCAGTTTTATTTGACGGCGCCGTGACGTTGACGCGCCGTTCCGCTCCGTGCACACATTTTTGACGTGTTGCGGTGAAAACCTATCGAACCTGTCGATTCGTACAACAAGTTATATTCGAAACATGACAAAACTAAATCAGTTTTAACCGCATCATATTGCATCCCTTCCTCGTTTTCAGTGATTTTGTCGAGCAAACAACTTCGATTGACTGTAAAAATATACGAATCAAAGAAATAACTCTATGTTAGCTTTACTTTTGAATCACAGCAATATAATATTTTTTTACGTAAAGTTAGATAATGTACCTGTCCTTAAAAATCCGCCAACGACCTGTCACGTTTTCCCCATCTCGGCCCACTCGGGCTGTCACGCGACAAGACATTGTATGCAAAACGTCGCGTGCAAGCGATGTCATTGTTCTTCAAGATTAAGGTGGATTCCATTATTCTAAAACCCGAGCCCCCGGGGTTCCGTATTCCATTGTACGGCTGATTGCAGGAATCCTTTGCCTGGTCGGTCTACAAGTTTAATCAGGCTTGCTATTGGAAAAACAATACGCACTGGCAGATTGAGAAGACAGGTAGGTATGCCTGCGGGCTCGTTTTCTTTATGTCAATTACCGTTGTGTCTCGCTTGAGATTTGTTAATGACGTAAATAATCCAGTTAAAAACATCGAGTAAATTAGCCTTTGTCCTTATCGGAATATCCTATTACTATATGATTTCGAATAGCGTTTATGTAACTGTATTTTGATTAAGGAGCCAGTTCGTTTGAAATATATTCGGCATGATTTCACTCTCAATGGTTATTCCTAGTTTCAATGGTTCATTGAATAGTTAAACCGTGGTAATAAGGTCTATTCTCCTTTGTATGTTATAATACGTTTATTCACGTGAGATTAACGTGTTCAGCACGTGCGATGGCCAATTTCCCTTCGGCGAGTAAATGGACGAATCGCGTCCAGTCGGAACGGAAGGCAGGCGACACTTCAACACGCCCGATCGGATTCCTTGATTTGTGAAACCCATCTCAATTAAACACTGCGATCGTTTCGTATTTTATTTTTCATGTATCGATATTTTTTGTTAATTAAATCGAAAGTATTAAATTTTATGAAACCTTTGTATTGTTATTGTATAATTTAAATGTTTTTTATAGTATCTATTGTCTAATCTTATTGTTTGTTACATTTTTCTTTATATGTCCAAAATAAATATAATCTATATATAATGTTTTTGCAAATCAGTTATCATGGATTTAAACTAACATTTATTTTATACAATTACTGGTATTTACAATGAATACTAAAATACGAGTTTGAGTTTACGACCAAGAATCATGTTCGACAATTGACTCGGTTAAGCTACTCGTAGCGACTTCGGGCGATGAAATTACTTTCCCATTTATAATATTAGTATAGATTTATTTACAAACATACTAATGATAAAAGTAGGAAATTTTATGTTCCTTTGGAATTTTGAAATTGCACATGCTTCGAATCGAAAAATATGGAAAATATTCAATATGGAAATACGTAGGTAGTGGTATTTCATATTATGATGCGAACGCAATCGTCAGTGATGTCGTGGTCAAGATGCGAAGATAAAAATGTTCTCGCCTGACTGAAGATCTGCCGGCGACGCGCGCCGTCACGCTTCGATGATCAGATATATTTGTATTTTTGTGTGCGATCAAGATTTCCGTTTTGCTCGGAGTTTTATATAATCTGCTTCAAAAACAGAACTGGTAGTGATAAGAAAATGCGTAATTATGCCGAAATATCTGTAAATATAATGTCGTGTTTGTGTAACCGAAGTCGTTTATCACGTTGTTGATAAAAGCAAAACAAAATCCAAACAAAATAAAGAACGCAACGAAATCGGTGAACTTATATAAATTAATCAAATAGCCTTTATAGCTGTTTCTTTCTTTACAATTAATATATTCCTACTTACTTACTAAAAACTAAATGGTTTAATCAATTCTAACTTGTATTAGAATGTTCGGCAACTGGTTTGTGTGGAACAGCTTGTCTGTCGACAAATCTAAAGATTTCCATGTATTCCTGTCTCTTGATAAACGGGTCCATACCGGACCAGTTATTTTCTTGAGGTCATCTTTTGGTTTGTCTGCCTCTATTTCTTTTGCTATCTCTTGGATACCATTCTGTTACTAACTTAGTCCATTTCTCTTTACTTTATCTTAACATATGCCCCGTCCAACGCCATTAAAGCTAACTGTAGGCTGTGTGTGCATTTTTAAATTTTGTGTTCTTTTTATACCTAAAATACTCCTTTCTTTTGCATTTTGGCAGACTTTTAAATTGTTTCTTGCAATTCAGTTAACGCCCATGTCTGGCACCCGTATAGTAAGCATGACATAATGCATATTTCGTCTACTTTCTTTTTTTTTTTCATTGGCATATCTTTATCCTTCATTATTTCCCTAAGAGACCAAAACAATTTCCAAGTATTAGTTATTCTTCGTTCTATTTCTTTATTCATGCAATCATCTGTAGATATAAGTTAGTCCTAATATATATATTCATTTACATATATTTACATATATTTACATATATTTACATATATTTACATATATTATATTAGTACTATTTGTTCGTTATTTACTGTTATTTGATCGTTGGTTACTTTTTAAAAGTTCAGAAAAATATATGAAAATTAATAAAACCTACGTTATATTTACTAAGATAAATAATTGTTCATCCCGGACGAAGTCGGGGCTGGCCGCTAGTGTAACATTACAGATAATGTAATATAAAAGTTATTTTAGTTCTTCGTATAATTTCATGTTAAATGTGTTCGTTTTACTACCGAATTTTAGTAATTAATAAAATTAATATATTATATACACTCGGCGTCAAAAAAATCGCACCTTTTGAAATTTTGACTTGAAGCGAATAATACTCTTAACTTATTTATTGTACCCTACCAAAATTAATATCATTTGAAAGCACAATTAATACATTTTAAAAACGCGTATCGTTCTTTTCTGTAAAAACAATAATCACGAAACGATAGGGTCTTTAAAAAAAAAGTGCTGAAAAGCTGATTAGAGGACTCACTACTTGTGCCACCTTGGACACGAATAAAAGGGGGGGGTAAAAATTAATTATGGGTCATTAGCTATCCAGACATTACAGAAGTCACACCTGAACAGCTCCAGTAAGAAAAAAACCCTGAAAAATGGATACCACGGCAGAAGAAGCAGCTCAAGTGGTAGCACTACTGCAATCAGGACTACGCCAAGTTGATATTGCTCGACAACTCAACATAAGCCGTTTCCGGGTGAAACGAGTATCCCAGCGGTTCCAGGAGACTGGAGGCTACATCAGGAAGCATGGATCCGGAAGACGACGTTGCACTTCCGACAGAGACGACCGCTATATTCTGTCGACGTCTTTGCGTAACCGATTCTCCAACGCTGTTGAGCTGCAACAGCAGCTCCGAACAGCTCGGAGGACGTCGGTGAGCGTCTCCACAATAAGAAGAAGGCTGCGAGAGAAGAAAATCCAGGCCCGTAGGGCTGCTACTGGCCCTAAATTGACAGCAGAGCATAGGCGAGTCAGACTTCAGTTTGCCCGAGACCACGTGGATTGGACGTTCGACCAATGGAAGTCTGTCCTCTTCTCCGACGAGACTAGGGTATGCCTTTTCTGCAATGATAGGCGTAGAAGAGTGTACAGGAGGCAGGGGGAATGGTACTCACAGGCCTGCTTTGAAGAAACCGTCAGCTACAGAGGAGGATCCTGCATGTTCTGGGGCGGAATTTCAATCCAAGGAAAAACCGATCTTATGTGCGTCTCCTGCACTGGAGGTGCACGTGGCCAGGGGTCCCTGACTGCTCATCGGTACATCACAGAGATACTGGAGGACCATGTGGTCCCGTATGCTGGTTTTGTCGGGCCTGAATTCACATTCATGCACGACAACGCCCGCTCCCATACGGCAATCATTGTTCGGGACTACCTGAATCAAGTTGGGATCCCCGTGATGCAGTGGCCAGCGAGAAGTCCTGACCTGAATCCCATAGAGCACCTTTGGGATGATCTGAAACGCCGGGTGCGGTCTCGTGATACTGCCCGTGCCACCCTTGAACAGCTTCGGGACACCGTCGTCGAGGAGTGGAGTGACATTCAAGAACGCATCGTGACGTTGGTGAGGTCAATGAAGGATCGTATGGAGGCTGTAATTAGGGCTAAGGGAGGTAACACTAGGTTCTAAGTTTAGTTTGAAGAATTTGTTTTACTGTATTTTTTAATTTTGTTATGTTTTTAGATTAATTAAATTAGGTAATTTTGACATGTTTTTGAAAAGTGTTTTTTATATGCTTAGTAATCACTATCACAATTTTATTATTTAAAGGATTCAATAACCTTTAAAATGAGGCCCCACACTTATACCTTACCATAGATGAAATAGGGTTTATAGTTGCTTGAAGTCAAAAAACCAAAAGGTGCGATTTTTTTGACGCTGAGTTTATATTATATATTAATTTTATTAGTAAAGGACTTAGGCCTATCGCCTGGTTTGGTGGTCACCATAAACATTTTTATTGTAAGGAAAATTAACCTTTAGCCTATTATAACCACAGGAGGAGTAAACACATACACAACTACGTAATTTTTTATTTATTTTTATAGTATGATTTCGGCTATCTGATGGTAAGTGGTCACCAACGCCCATAGACATTGGTATCATACGAAATGTTAACCATCGCTTACATCGCCAATGCGCCACCAACCTTGAGAACTAAGATGTTATGTTCCTTGTGCCTATAATTACACTGGCTCACTCACCATTCAAACCGGAACACAACAATACTACTGCTGTTTTGCGGTAGAATAACTGATGAGTGGGTGGTAGGTACCTAACCAGACAAGCTTGCACAAAGCCCTACCACCGAGTGGTGTATTATAAACTATACTGTTTGTCGTGCATAATATAGCGGAGCTATTAGCAAAATATATATCATATGTATTTTTATTCCTTCATTGGAATAGGTTATTGCACCGAACATTATGTTTTTTTTCTATTATAGGTAGGCGGACGAGCATATGGGCCACTTAATGGTAAGTGGTCACCAACGCCCATAGACATTGGCATTGTACATTTCTTTAAAAATAAAACATCGCCAATGCGCCACCAACCTTGGGAACTAAGGTGTTCCGTCCCTTGTGTCTGTAATTAATTGTAGCTTTTAATTTCATATTGTAAGTATTAATATTTATATGGCTATGTTCTTATCAACCATTATATATGTATATATACACATGACTAGTATCTGCTGCCAGTGAAGTGGAAAGCCTTTACCAAAAAGTAGAGCACCGAAGATGTTCATAAGAAAGAGTCTTCTAGTCTAGGGTTGTCAGTTCGTAAAGAACAAAGGCCTTATATTAGGCCGGACATATATACACCTACCTACATCTATATAATACCCTGAACAGTGGAAGTGGTAAAGCCGCACGCAACTTTAATAATATCATACTATTTTACTCTCATGCAGTCTCTACGTAAACTGATTGAGATTCGGATTATCCGAATTCGTTTAATATCTGTCAGCCCTATTCGCGTCTCAGAGAGTCTCAGGCGACGCCGTTTAAGTGTGATGTTGCACTTTTTATTTTTTTTCTCTCATCGAACTTTTAGCACAATACATGAACGTGACCTCAGCGCTAGTATAGAGCATGATAATATAAAGTCACATTGCGAAAAAAATAATTCTGCTGTTAAGGTGTTATCCGCTTTTAAAACAACTTTTTACAATAATTTAAGTATTTGTATTGTAAATATCATTTCATCGTATAATTATTGTACTATTGTAGTTTGTAAAAAATCTCTGTCTCTCTGTGGTCGCTCCCTCATGGCTGAGGTATGTCGTGGTCATCGACGGATGTGGATGGTATACACCTTGTTTGGATTTTAAAAAAACAAACAGCATGTAAATGTGTAGCCTGTTATGTTGCGTAGGAGAAGGTTAGAGCTTTTTCCACCACGCCGCTTCAACGCGCATTGTTATATACATATGTGGTAGTTTTTATCCAACATTTTATGCAGGTTTCCTCACGATGTATTCCTTGTGGAGATAAATTATAAGTATAAATTAAGCACATGAAAATTCAGTTGCGCTTGCTCGGGTTTGAACCCGCGATCTTCGGTTTAGATTCAGGTGCCATTAACCACTTTTTTTTTTTAGCGCTTGTAAAACGCTTTACGCGTTTCCCCCCACGGGAACAGTGTGGGGGGGGTTATGTGGGGCTCGCCATATGTCCAGGGCACTGAGTGTACCCCGGCCATCGGAATATCCACTAAAAACCTAGCGGTACCCTATCCGTCGTAACGGGAGCGCCACGGGATCGCTTGCGCATGCTACCTTGACGCTCCGATGGCCGGGCCGCCTATGCGGGCCTCCATTCACTAGGGAGGAATCCCAGGGTACTGGGAACCCCCTAGTCCCGGCGGCGCCTATTGTGGCGGGGGGCGAAGGTGTGCAAAGCGCCGCTTTCTTCTCCCTAGTCTTCTACGGCGGAGCGGATCTGCAGCGGCATCTTCCTCCCGCTCCCACTCCGCGGCCTCCTTCTCCGACATAAAGCTTTCGCAAAAGGAGACCATCTCCGACCAGCACCCCTCGCTTCCGAGCATCGCGTTGATGATGCTCAGCAAGGAGAGGTCTCCGCCTACAACCGCCGCAGGGAATGCGACATTCGACACGGCGCACCAGAGTGTCTGGTAAGCACCTGCGTCAGCCTGAACGAGAGCGTGCCTCGTTTCTTTTTGACCCAGCGACTCAAGTGGGGACGTACCGCCTGCACTGTCGCCAGGCCCGCCGTGGGGGACCCGAGATCCTCCTCCCATCGGGTTATCAGGGCTTGCTTGCCCTTAACCACTGGGCTATCTCGGCTCTACTAAGATTAATCTCGAATATCTTATAGTAAACTAAAATATAAATATACGACATTAAATTAGGTTCTTGAAGCCATTTTGAATCGCTACTTGTTATGTTCGTTTAAAGCTACCATCGGAATCAGTCTTATATTCTACCGCGAGGAACCGGCGAGAAACTCAGTTGTTACTCTTTATATACATGTAATAATTATATACTATTACTTTAAAACTTAATCATAATTTGATTCTTATTGTACGTATAAACATTTCTCCAAATGTAAAAATATATTATCTTCATTAACATGACCTTTTTACATTTATTAGAAACTAGTTTTTGCGTGTTAGGAGGGCGAACAGGTGTTAAATAAAAAAGTAACCTATGTACTTCTTTGGGGCTCAAGTTTGCTTCAGACTAAATTTCATCAAATTGGGTCCAGTAGCTTAGCTTAGAAAGCAACACATAGACAGTGTTACTTTCGTATTAATAATATTAGTATACATTAAGGAGAAAAGCATTTAGTAGATTTTTACAATATTCTTGACGAGCCTACACTCAGTCAGGGGACGTGACTTTAGAGAATTGGTTTCAACTTGAATTGCTTACATAATTATTATATACAAAATATATTAAAATCATAAATAAGCTTATTCAGTGTAACAAACTATGTACATATATAAGAATTATGCCACATATATTACATTATATCGTAGTGGTAGTACCTGCACATGCACATGTCGTGTGAAGTCACTTTATTCCTGTGAGTTATATTGTAAGCGAATAAAAAAGGTACTCACGGAAATTGATGTGACGCTTGAAATCTTACGATTATTCGTCTGAAGGCTAGAAGACTCAGTTTAAAAAAAAAAGTCGCAGTTTGCCTGTATACCGATCACTAATTTAAGAACACACATATAAATAAGAACAATAATTATTACTGAATTCAAGATAATACTAACCGAAGACAACATCAATAGAATTACTGTAACTATACGATAGGGATATCCTTAATATAATTAACGACTAAATAATAACCCGCAAATGAAAACATAACTGAAAATAAGAACACATACATTATACATTACAGTGGCGGCGTAGCGGTTAACGAAGGTAATTATATCGATATGCGAGTGTCGTACGACGTACGCGAAATAGTCGCGTAATGTCGATGTCGGCCGCGGAATATAGTCATTAATATTGTTACATCTCGCGGTGATTTAGTTTGCGTGCTGCCTATGTCACGTGATTTGATTAAGACATACGTCTCGTGCGTGTGTCGTGTAATGTATATACATACGAATGGGTATTTGTACTTTATTTGTTACTAGTTTTCGTCGGCGGCTTCGTTCACGTTTTAGACGAGGAGTTTGGTATAAAATGTCTTATGTCCTTCCTTGTATAAGATAGCTTTATACCATTTAAATACGGTAAACTCTATGGTATCTTATGAAAATTAATTTCAAATCGTTAATTACGTATTTCTTTACCAGTAGCTATGTGTGTGTGTGCGTGTGCGTCTGCGTGTGCGTGTGCGTTTGCGCCTGCGTGTGCGTGTCTGTGTGTGCGTGTGTGTGTGTCTATGTGTGTGTGTGTTATTATAGTAATAAAATAATTTATTATATTTTTATTAATTATTTGTCTTGGGCAAAGGTATAACTGCACGAGTCGCTTATTTATCTATCATGAAAATTTGCAAACACGTTGTCGGGGCACATAAAACCTCTCCTTTTACTTCACGCCCGTGCAAAACGACCGGCGAAAACAATTTTTTATGTCGTATCATTTTAAAAACATAGAATATGATTGAATTTTTTGTTTTATTTCGAATATCTATGGTTATGCTACTGTTCAATCTGCGTCCTGACGTGTCTATATTTGTATAAAATAAGCTAAGTTTTAAGGAGGTAATTGGCTAATGAAATTACTAATGCTACTACATGTTACACAATGGCGGTTTTTGGACATAGTAAAAGTTTTAACGCATTCAATTTAGCACAAAACCTTGTTGGTCACATTAAAGCGGGCGGCGCAGCCGTTGAGCGCAGTTAACCCACGACTTAATGTTATAACTTTTGCAAGTAATACGTTAATGTGGTTCAGGATTAGAGCATCATTCTTAATGCGATAATAATAACGCTAACGCAGATGGAGATGACGTAGTAGCTCTAGTTTTATTTTCAAGATAATCGTATAACAAGACGATTAAAAAGTTCTTGTAGGAACTTACTCGTATGAAGTTAATTACGAAATTATTGCATACTGTTGATGAAAGGTTGATTCCGCCGTTTCGTGCAAATTTTAAGGTTCCGCGGACGAAAAAAAAAACTCATTTTTCTTGCAAATAATGGAGTAAAGATTGCCAATAGGTTATAAAATATAGCAGGCACTTTGTTATCTCGTTTAGTTACTGAAATAATAATTCTTGAAATTTAACGGATGGATGGTGATGAAAAGGTGAAGGATTATAATGAAATCAGGTGGGATGGTAAAGATATAAGCTGGGATGGTAATGTAATGAAATTATTTAGTTGTAAAACAAGTAATTATTCAAAAGAAGAAAAGGACAATATGCACTTATTAATCAACATGTTTATTTCTATTTAAGATTGTTTCAATCACTCAAAAAAATTTGGCCCAGTAACATATAATAAAAACTTAATTTTTGGTAAGATTTTTAACTAAATAACATGACAAGAAGTCTCTTGACACTTAACATTGCACAATCAACCATGACTTACAGTCTTTCATTAATCAATACAATGGTCAATTAAAGTAACATAATATAAATCCTTATGTTTTAGGCATAATTACATTATTATAGTCACAGAGTATACACTATCACATAAAAAAAATGAATAAAAATTTACTTACCGAAACAATAATAACTGACTAGATATTTAACAGCTTTCTTGCAAGCGTATGCAAGATAAGGAATTTGCACCCTTTTGAGAATAAAGTCACATTGACGTTACACAACATAAAAAAAGTCTCCTAAAATGCCTTAATATAATATAGATCTTTAAAAGATAGGATGTCATTAATTATAATAATTGCTGTATTATTAAGCAAGTCATAATACTTACCTAATAGTAATTAATAGATCTTTGGAAGTAAAATCACATTCAAAAGAAATCACAGACATAGCACAATTTAAAAAATATTGAATTCGCCGCGGTCATCTGAGTCAAACACATTATTGTAATTGTTTTCTGTTTCTGATTTATTTGAATGGATAAACGCTTCGAATTGTAGCTGGTGCTTAGACTCTATGACTCTAGATTTTTTGTAATTACATTATTTGGTGTTTTATAAAATTTATTGTTTTCCCAATTTAAACGGACATCGGATAAAATCTTAACTTTTGGTGATCTTGTCTTTCTTGATGTTGAAGGAGTATTTGCCAAAGGTGAGAGCTGTAAATCGATTGGACCCGAGAGAGGTTTCAAGTTTTCCAAAACATCAGCTTTATGTAGAGTATTTAAAATTATGGACGTATCTATGCCCAGTGAAGTGCTATTGACGTTTGGGGCTCGATTCGATTTAAATTGATCTCCCAGTGCTTCACCGTAATTATCAAAATAAAGATAGCCTAAATGTTTGTTATGAATACAAGGAATGCCGCAATCTTGACATTCAAAACAGCTAAGACGTCGTAAAACTATAATTTTACTTCGATCAGTCGTCCACACAACTTGATGAACTTGCAGCGTTCCTTTAAATCCCGGAACATTGGGTGGGAATTCTTTTTGTACGATGTCATTTTCTATTACTATAGCAAAATGTACATTTGGTATATATTTAATTATCAAAGTCGCCAAATCTTCGAAGGAACCAACATCACCATATTTTACAAAATTATCGGCCGTACGTTTGACCACTATGCGCCTATGCCATCTGGGGCACTCTTGCCATGGCCAGATTCTTGGAAATATGGAATTTACTACTCTATTGATACTGGGTATAGTGTCTTTTAATTTTGTAATCAGGTAGAAAATATTTTTATTTCTATATTGGCTAGACAGTGAATCAGATAAAAAATGGACATTGTTAAAAGACACTAGCTCATGAGCCATCTTTAAAATAAGACATAAGTGAGCCCATACGGCTCCAGCGTCGTGTTTTAAGCAGTCACTTATTGTGCAAAACGATTTTTTTTTGATAGGTCTGACTGTTTTTATAGTACAGAACTCCTGTCTGTAAGGAAACTTGTTCGGGAGTTCCTCCGAAGTGGAAGGATTGTATCTCTTGATGATATTTTAAGGAATAATTTTCACTGAAGTCTATGTGCACAAGTATCTCGTTGTCTTTTAAATTTTGTTTCAATTGCTTGATAGCCTCATATTGCACTTTAATTAATATTATGTTATGTTTAAAGAATGTAACCAACATTGTTTCTAATTTGTAAATAATGTCGCGAGGATATTCTTCAAATCTTTTTTTATGGTAACTATTTTAATCTTTTTTATCTCATTCTTCACCGTATATGGTTTTTTTCTCTACAACCCACTGATAAAACTTAATTTTTTTAGTATTTTGAAATTCATGATAATTTAAAACTTTACTGACGCACATTGTGCATGTACGTTCAAGACAGTCTTGGTTATATCACAACAAAGACTTTTAATAACGTCTGTTCCAGTAATTTCGGTGATGATTTCTGCAGAATTCATAGCCTTAATTAAAAGATTTACGTTTGAATGTAGTTTGCACTGACAAGTGTCTCGATCTGGATTAGGAAAAATCACCCAATAGGGTGCATATTTGCAAAATGTTGAATAGCTTATATTACTTTGCTCCTTCGAGAACTTTTCATGCAAATTTTTTAAAGTATCAGTCAGGTAACGCTTTTGTTTTTTCAGGCCACTCTTTTTTATAAATTCTCTTTTCCCCGCAGCAACTCTACTATTTGCGTCTTCTTCAAAAAAGGGATGAATCTGATTTATCAATGATTGTTTTTTTTGTATTGTAATGTTCTTATTTCTCCGAACAAATGGCAACTTATGAAGCTGCTTGTATTTTCTCAATCTTTCTTCATTATGAATGATCTGTCCTGCAAAATGTCTCTTTTTCTTTTTTTATAGCTGTCTTGTACATATTTTTCTGGTATTATATAAGTTAAAACTTTTTTTTCGACAGAGGCATATTCTGGTTGATTTATATTACTTTGTTTACGCAAAGCATCTTTTTCTCTTTTTAGTTTATTAATTTCATCTTTTAGTTTCTTTACCGTCTTCATATGATTGTAGCGCATGCGCCTTATTGCATTATTGAACTTAGCCAATCTTATATTTTGATTATTTGGAGATGATTCTGGTTGAGCAAGCGACAAGGGATCTGATCTAGGAGAGTCTGGGTTGACATTGATCTCCGAGTCACTGTCTGGAGGTGAATTTTCTATTAATATTTTTTATACTTCTTTCTGTTCTTCCTTCTTTTTTAAATAGTTTTGTGTATTTTTTCTCCAACGTCTTCTTTGTTCTCGTTGTGCTCTTGGATACTACAGTCCTTTCTTGAATACTACAAACCTTTTTCTTTTCTTTTCTTTCTAAATATCTAGTTCTTTCCTTGTCTTTCTGTATAGAATACAGCTCTGGGTCGTTTTATATTTTCATATAATTTTCTCTTTTACGTAGCCTGTCTTTTGCAAATTTTTCTTCCCTAGTCATTTTTTTTACGCATTTTTGCCATTTCTGTACTGAAAAAGGTTAAAATGTGGCATAAAGAATGTCATAGAAAATAATTTCTATAAATATTCTTTTACAAATTGAATAAAAGTCTTAGCTTTAAATTACATAAATATTTTTCATTTCCTTCCAAAGCAGTCAATTACCTTCCAGTACAAAAATGGATGGTACGGATAGGAATGAAATAGAAATGACCAAAAAATTTCAACATATTTGGTGCTATCTTTATAAACCTTAACATTAGACGATTGATTGTAAAATAAGATCAAAATTAATAATAATTACATATTTTTTTCGAAAAAATAATAAGTTGTATATTATAGTACCTTGTGAAATTGAAAGAATGCAATGACGCGATTTCTTGACGAAGCACTTAAAACAATATAAATATCTTGAACAACTCTGACAGCGTCAGGCCTCGAGCAGCGGTCTCGGCTAAATGATAGGCAGAAACACGTTGCGACTTGCAACCGCTCTTAGAAACGTCTAAATCACATACAGGTGTTAAGTTTTAGAGTAAAGATGGTAATGAAATTATTTTTGTGACAAATTTAGATATATTTATTTAATTAATTGTACTACGTTAACTGTTTATTCAAAATACTTACTTATCTACATTAATACTTAATTATCGATAGGTCATGAGTTTAGTTTTAATATTGCGTAGTTATTATAGTTGTTATTTGCAAGATTTAAAAAAAAAACGATTTAAAAATCAGCTGTGGTTCCTAGTTGGAAACCGAGAGGAATGATTTTACAGTTAGGTTTTCATCTTTTTAAAGAAAACTAATTAATAAAAGTATATTATTAGAAATACTACTTTTAAAAAGATTAATTCCAAACTCGATTGCTAAAAAAAAATATATTTTTTAAAAGTTTGCATGACTTAATTTGTCTGGAAACGGTTTTTGCATGAAACTACGGAATGACCCGAAACCGACTTGTTTTGTTTTTGGCCAATACCAAAGAAATATCTCGCGTACTATGGTGATCGTATATTTTTAATTGGCTTTTAATTTAGTACATATTTCATAATTTTCACTAAAATCTAGATTTACAAATTTAACTACACGCCGATATAATGAGAGAATCCCATCTGAAGTTGTATTTATAGACGAAAGCAAATAACAAGTAAATTAATATCTCTGTAAACATGTCTAGGAAAAATATATATAATTGAGAAGTGGAGGTACTGTAAACGTGGTACGTGTCACCGGCGAGCGGCGCGGCGCGCGGCGGCGGTCTGCGGGCGGGCGCCCGGTCAAATAAATTACCTTCCTTTGAGAATTTGATTCTTTTGATCATCGCGAAATCAATTCCGTCGCCCCTACCATTAGTCGGTTTCGTTTAAGCGACATTTAATCTAAAACGGATCTCGCTTATCATCGACCATTGTGTGATATTTGAAAATAATTAAAAATGCATAAACAAGATTCGTTCGTATAACGCCAACTAAACGCACGCTTCGATGTAATTGGTTTTCGGTTTTTTTTTAAAGGAGCAATGCAAAACATTTAATTAATTATTGTCGTTGTCGTCAAAACATTTTTTCATAAAACATAGTTGTTTTTAGTGAATATTAAGATTTTTTAGAACGCCATTCGAACATATTTTTTTGTAAATTTCTTTGTAATCGTAGTATGATAACGATCCGAATTGTTTAGGATCTATTCTAGTAAATATACATATATATATATATATACAGGGTAACAAAATTCGTGTCCGACCCGTGTAGTGGTTATTAGGTATCGTGGGTCGATTCTATTTACGTAATAATTTTTAAAATACTAAGCAAAAAAGTTACTTAAAAAAATATATTAATTGTGTTTAACGACACTGCTGGTGGTAAAAACGTGGACTACTGAGGTCATGACCTCGTGTCTTAGTTACCCGATAGGTAAGATGAGCTATCAGGCGCTATTGCCCACACCTGTGTTGCCAAGTAATATTCGTCATTTAATTAAAAAAAAAACCGGGATACATTTTTACATATACATAAATAGAACCGACACACGATACCTAATAACCACTTCACAGGTCGGACACGAATTTTGTTACACGCTGTATATAGCATAAAATAGGATTCGTTATGTCGTAGTTATTATAAAAGAAATACGGTATAAATTTATCAAAAATATTAACTTTACAGGAACACAAAGAGGCAATATATTTTTAATACACCTCAGCGCTAAAGCTGCTAGGTTACTGGGTAATGTTGGTATGGCTAATTCGTCAAAGGGCTTGCTGCCCTTTGTGCCAACTCATGGTAATCAGCGACCGGTCTCATTTCACTCACCTAGCTCGGACTAGCTCTAAAGTGAATTTTGTTTCTTATTATCATAATTAAAAGAATAATTAACCAACTTGTTTGTATAATTATAGCATTAAAAATTATTTCATGAGTTCTAATATATATCTCGTGTCAGTTCATCATCAAATTTATTTTTATGCAAGTGCAAATATCGGAACGAGTCGAGATGGTTCAGAAGGTAGAATCGTATCGAAGATTGCTGGTTAAAACCCGGGCAAGCTCGTGAAAACATCGTAAAGGAACCTGCATGTATAGGATGAAATTCTGTCACAATTAATGGCACCCTGAATAAGAGCCTAGACGAAGATGACAATTGAGAGCAAAAGAACATGCGGTATTTTGTAATAGTTCAATCATTGATAATATCGGAAATTTAATACGATCCTGGAGTAATGATCTACAAATTTCATTTATCTATGTCTTATAAATTAAAACATATTTATATATTATAAATGGAATATGGAATGTTTTAATTATCTGTGGAAATTAATTTGGTTATGCTAATTTAGTATTTAAATATTCATAAAAATAGAAATCAAAATGTATGTTCTGCTTTAAAAATAAATGAATAGTTATAATTAGGAATGGTTTTTTTTACATAATTACATGTATGTACATATGAGACTTTGTTCTATTGTGGAGTAACTAGTGTGAACGGGGCGGAAATAATTCCATTCGGCAGATGCCGTAAGAAACAGTAAGCAGCTAACTAGTAACTATCTCGTAAGTAATACAATCTGACGATCAAAGGGGCAAACAGATTTGTACAGAGATGCGACTTAAAATGAAATCATATTTGTGAAACCATGTAACAGAAGTGAAACGTAACATGCCGAAACGTTACCAGTAACGTAACTACTACAAAGACGTCAGACTTTAAAAAAAAATGACTTGTACACATAATGATATACATTTTATTAATAATAATTTCAAGATAGTCTACATTTAAATTGAATTTCTTTGCCTTTGCGAATTTCTTATGTAAGACAGGTTGTGCTTTTAAGATGGCGACGTAATGTCTGCGGCTAATTTATCAAAGGGTACGCCGCCCCACGATCTAGTTAATCGTATTCAAATTTTGCGACCTCTCTCGGTTTGACAGATTTAAAGTGAGAGCACCAATTTGTTTCTTAATTATAGGAACGTATCTAAGTGTTAATACTTATATTATTTTTAATTACCATGTCGTACCATGCTAATGTTAGGTGGACAAGATCCTAATAATTTATTTAGTTGTGACAAATAAAAATCTTTTGTTTTGTTTTACTTGTGTAGTTTATTAATGAACATACATTGTAAAAATATGACGATTTTGCGTAAAAAAACTGCCCCGATCAGAGTAACTAATAAAATGCTTTTACTTAAAATTTTTTACTTCATGAAATTAAAGAATATGATGTATTTATATATATATATATATTCAATTTCACTGCATTTTAGACAGATGACACTAACTAAAGGCACATAGTAATTAAATTGAAGTAATTTAGCTGTAACATTTTATTATTTGTAATTAATATGTTGTTCATTTTCCCCTTGTACTTTATGGTTAAATCGATGCACATAATAGCGAATGGCCAGTGCACAATACGCACATTGTCAATCGTTATTGTTCGCAGTTTAGGTGGTATCAGCGCTCAAAGGAAGCCGACAAAGAGACGCCGCGCAGTACGGACGCATTACCGGGCCGCTGCGGTGCCTCCCTCCACAGGGTTGTGCGATGTTCAATATTATATTTTATATCAAGAGCAATGTTTATATTAATACGTGAACATTGCATATTTTTGTACGTTTTTTATTACTATTGTAATGTAAGGTGAATTAAACTTATATAATATATATTTGTATTTCTAAGCACAAAAAATATCGAATAACGACAAATACAAGTGAATTTTAACCTCTTACAATGCAATTACCAAACGAAAATGACGAATAAAAGTATTCGTTATATTGTAATGAGGATATGATTATAAAACAAAATACATCATAAGCTTGAATTTAGAAAATGAATACATATTAGTGAATACGACGTTAATTTGAACATTTGAAACAGCATTAGCATTTAAATATAAAGTTATGAATAAAGAAATATTTCTTGATTAACTATAAGTTTAAAAAAAGAACGTGACCCCGTTTTTTTATTTTATGTCGGGTTCACACCAGCCACCACCATATTATTCGATTGACTGCTGGACTGGAACTGTTATCTAAACTTTGAACATACTTTTAATCATATACTGATAACATAAAAAAAACTACCACATTTGTTACACGTTCGAAACTGTAATAAAAGTGATATATATTTCTGTAGAATATATATATTTTTAAAAAGTTGTATTATTATAGTGATGGGTGCAGGAGTAGCCCTATAACAGTAATAATTAATTACCACTCGGTGGTAGAGCCTTGTGCAAGCTCGTCTGGGTAGTTACCACCCACACATCAGATATTCTACCGCAAAACAGCAGTTCTTTGTATTGTTGTGTACCGGTTTGAAGGGTGAGTGAGTCAGTGTAATTATAGGCACAAGGGACATAACAGCTTAGTTCCCAAGGTTGGTGGCGCATTGGCGATGTAAGCGATGGTTAACATTTCTTACAATGCCAATGTCTATACATGGGCTTTGGTGATCACTTACCATCAGGTGGCCCAGACGCTAGTCCGCCTACCTATACAATAAAAAAAAAGATTATAAACTCAAAGAGTACATTTGAAGTAAATGAAAACCATTCAAATATAAATGTTATTTAAAAGTTGAGTTCCTAGAAGTGTCCGTTTCATTTCGACATACACCTTTAGTTTTTAACATTTGATATATTTCAATTCTTAGTATTGACGTGAATGCTAATAGCGGATAAACATGGTTAGATCGTAAATCTATATTTGCTTATGAATAAAAATAAATAAATTTTATTTGCAAACTCTTATTAAATCGATTTTTATAAAACTTAAGCCGTTTTAAAACGACACTGACGAACCAATTACAACAGTGTATGTACCTTTTAAAACGCTTTTTACGTAAGCATAAATATTAAGGTAAGCAAGCTGTCTAGTTTTTGCATGTAACCTACATCGTACCATCGTACCAGCAACAATGTTTCGTCGAGACACTAGATCATTAGGGCGACAACGTTGCGGAGACAGCCCTGACCTCTCCCTAGCTCAAAGTGAGTGTGTTACTCTTTAACCTGAGCGATTCGCGACCGGCTAAACTTACCACTCCGCTAAATAAAGTTAAAAGGCTCCTCGAGCTTTGTCTCGGTTCGCCTTTGATGTACGCCGAGGAGCTCCCGCACCCCCCGCGCGCGCCCCTCCCACCCCCTCGCCCTCGCAAACAGTTCACCGCAAGCTGAAACTATTGCCTTTAATGCCTTTTCCGATCGGATATACGTACGAGTGATTAGTACCTACGACTCGGAGGTATTCCCGAGGAGTCCGTTCAAAGTGCTCTTTTGTCTACAGTCGCCACTGAACGACCCCTATTCTGATCTGTGCGGTCTTCAAAGGGCTATCGCCGATTGTGATCGTTTTAATTATGTTTATCAAACGTTTATATTTTCCGCCGTAGGTTTTTTATAATTTATACGTTAAATTTACTATACGTGTATAAAATTGTGTACGTCGATTGTTCGGACGTTTTAAACCGTTCATTGTAAACATCCCGTTGAAAAAGCGAACTCAAACATTAAAGTATGATAAAATCGATATTTTTAATCGAGAGCGAACGAATATCGCTGTCGAAGGTATTAAACAGTATTGTCCGAATCCGTCCCATTAATGCGGCTCGGACTTTGCGAAAATTCAATTAGTGTAATAACATCGCAGTTCCATTATAGCAATCAAAGGAAAACGGAAAGTTTGTGCACATCAAAGAGTCGCTTAGTGCGTGCCAGGCTAATGAAGCTCCAGTGATGTGAATATGTCAATTAAATAGATTGTCGATAAAATCAGGAGTTGCCATGTTCTGTGTCGACTATCGATTTTAATAATTCGTATGAAATAATTGAAGTATTTCAAAATATGTCACTCAAATAGAATAATGACCGCTCTTATTATGAACGCAATGATTTTATTTTATTCTGTAAATGACCCACTGCTGGACCTTTTTGAGAAGCATTCGAGCTTACTCTACCACTCTTCTCCAATGCCAGTGGATAAACGTGGAAAATTTTCATCCTTATGCATGTTTTCTCGTGTTTGTTTTACCAACGAACATGAGATGAATAAACCCATATTAATCACATGAAAATTCACTGGTGCTCGTGTCAATTCATGTGTCCGTGTTCGAACTCGGAATTCACGTCTTCTTGCCACTGAGCCCTCGCAGCTCTATTTCTGTTACTCATTTACATTTGAATTAAAATGTTATTTTTTCCTTTTTTTACCATTGTCTCATTTTTGTTTATGTTAACGAATCAAATTATGTGACAGATGTAATGTGATTTCAATCAATAAAATAAAATAAAATTTATTGGCAACAATTGATTCGTACTGTAGTCGGTAGTATTACCCCTTAAGTCGTTGATTAAATAATTCGGATGCTGGTCTTACAAATATATTTTTTCGTAAGTTTGTGTGTTTAGTTGTGACTAAAATCTCACAGGAACGACTAGACACAGCAATAACATAATATTAATACGTGGAATCGGCTATGAGATGTCATCTTAACATTCTGTATTTATATATACTTTGTTATTTACTTTTATATAAACAAAATTGTTTCATTTTATTTTTGGAAGCTATCTAGCGAATGGGTTAGCTATCTAGCTGATTGCTATACTACTAATTAATTAATTTAATTAAATACCTACTTAATAAACATCAAAACTTATTCTATTAGTTACAAATCAAAATATCGTTCAAATAAATTATATTATTATCTTTGATTAAGTTTTTAATTAGCAAGCAAATCTTACCATTAATGAAAAATTATTTTACGTGTACTATAATAATATATAAAGTAAATATATTATATGACCAATTTTTATAATATGTATTATATACTTTTTTATATGTTCCAGATATACTCAACACAAAAATTGGCACAAAAAAATCAAAAATGCAGCGGCAATAAGCTGCTAAACGGTAAGTTTAATCATTATTCAATACTTTATACATATGTATTTTAATTTACTTTATGTATTATAATTTATGTATATACGTATCGATTGTGATAATTTTTATTCCATATCCGCCGAAAAATATATTTTAAGATTCGTTTTTTAACTTTGTCCCGTCATCTGTTGGTGACTTTTGACATTATGCAAATCGTAGTCGTGACAAGCCAACGAAGCGTCGCGCGTCGTCGGCTCTGCGTAATATTTTCTACTCTTTCACTAGATGGCGGTATTAGCTTGTAATGTCAACCTGTTTAATAATGTCAAGTGTCAAACTTGTCACTATTGTATACAAAAGCAGACCGAGCCAAGCTAATCTATTATTTATTTACGTTAACTTTTCTATTTTACACGTTTTCTATTCTTGTTTAATAGTTATCATCCCGTTTCAGTAGAAAGTGTGTGTGTCAATTTTTATATAGCGTTTCACTCAATATGTGCCATAAATATAGTTCTTCCGGGTTTCTGAGAAGGAATTCGGTGTTTACAACAACTGATTCGACGCTAATGTACAGTTACGAAGGTTTAAAGATTGAGTTATGACTGAAAGTTGCATACGATTTTTATGTCCGTTTTTTCGACTATCTAGTGATTTATGAATATTCTCTTTGTTTACACATTGTTAGTAATTTTTATGCCCGTCATTGTCAATTAAAACGTATATTATTCGCGTGCCTACTTCTTCCAACCTGCTTCCTGACTGACCTATGAGTGTCCTGTAATATTTTTTTCAATAGTTTTATCAAACAGTAAGTATAAATAATTAAAAAACTAGTACCAAGTTAATTTTTAGCAATAGCCAGGAAGGCTATTACTAAAAATTCTTACATAAAAAAAATGTAGTAGATGATGATGATTATATTTACACTCACATGTGCTTAAAAACCACAGCATACACTTATCTCACCGGAACCTAAAAAGTTCCATATAAAAACCATAATTGTATTATTTGGATAAAGGGCAAGCACCGCAACAATTTATAAAACAGTTTTTTAAGATATTGATTTTAAATTTTTTTAAACCCTATCATAACCATATCTATAACACATTCAATAAGGGTACGAGAAAAGTTCGATCGGAGTCTATTGTACTCCAGCATCCGACTCTCACTCGGACCATTGCCATTGCACTGCGCAGTCGTGCTATTCTCAATAATACATTCATAGCAAAAAATATAAGTAATATTATAAGTCTCAAAATATTTGATATAAATTCTTATTAGCGGTGAAGTACTTCATTCTATTGTTTGTGTTAAAGCAATGAATATGGTAAGGGCCTTTATATTTCTGGCTTTGTGTTTTTTTTTTCTATATTTATTGAACCGTGAAATTATGACATAATTTGTTATGACAGGAGCCTATTATGGATTATCCCTTTTTGTATAATATTACTGGGATATTTTGAGTAAAGGTTTTTTGAGGTGCATTGCCCAACGCTCGGAAATATGAAGTTTTTTCTTAATTTTTTTGTGAAATGTGATACTTGAGTTTATTATTCTCTCCATAATTTGTGTTTGGTAAGGCTTGTGTTGGAATAATCTATTTGAAAGAAGTTTTAAAACTTTTGTCCGTGTAATATGTTTTCATCCAACGCCGATCGATGATGTAGACTCTTGACTCGTGGCCGTGGCTTCATCTTTGATTTGCTTTCTCTTTCTATCGTGTACACACTACGTACCAGATGTAATGCTATGATCCTTTTTATTTGTTATATTGATTTTTTACCCTAGTTCTTACCCTCTGGCCTAAAATGATGTCGACGATTATGAAAGGTATTTCCTTTTATGATTGGAATATAAAGTAATGATATGTAAATTATGTAAAAAGATAATACTTTTTAGAATAACATTTGTTATGTATATTTCATATTTTTTTAAGTTTAAACATTCTTAATTACATTATTATTAGCGCTAAAACATGTGTATATCGAAAACAATGGGAGGTTTAATTCGACGCGTATATATTATTTTTAGCAACAAAAATTGGTATCTATATTAATATATAAAGCTGAAGAGTTTGTTTGTTTGATCCGGCTAATCTCAGAAACTACTGGTTCCAATTTAAAAAATCTTTTGTGTTGTATAGTCCTTTTACCGAGGAAGGTTCTAGGCTGAATTTTATGCCTTATATTTTTATTAATTATACGCGGGTGAAACCGCTGGCACAGTTAGCTTTTAAAAGGATTGATTGTGAAAAAAATTGTTTATGTTTGTGTGTATGTGAAAATTTTTAATCTACTTGATTTAACAATTAATGAGTACTTGTGTAGGGTTATTATGGTATCCGAATATGAGTAGAGATTTTAAGTTAGTATTGTGTTTGACACAGGTATTGTCTCGCCATGCAGCGCGCGGGTGGGAGCAGGGCCTGTGCGCCATGAGCCACACTCCTATAGGCGGCCACCCGCAAGGTAAAGCGATTACTGCGGTAATAGTATTCATATTTTAAAAAGCAACTAAAATATGTACTTAAATTTAATCTAATTTAAATTGTAATGGTGACATGTTACATATGTTTTCGGATACCAGGTTGGGAGCACAAGCTTGCAGACAGGTCGTCGCTGCCGCCGGCGTCAGGGGAGGAGAAGTGCAAATCTCAGTCCAGACATGTGTTCACTCAGCCACATCTCTCTAAGTGTGCATCCTATTGTTATTTACTAACAAACTTATGTTCAACGAGTGTTTAGTTAAATACTGGTTTCTCTCTTTCTGTCGTCATTCGTTTGACGTTCGAAAGAAAAAGACACCGTTTTCTTTAACTTATCACCCAATCTTAGCTAAAATCGTTTGAATAAATATAAACAAATTATGTAATTTTTTCACTTATACGCGTTGACAAACTTTTTTAATGTTTCTTTGGATAGACAGATGGACGTTTAAAAAATATAATCGATGCGAGTGGTAGCTCACGGAGTGCGTGTGTGTGCGCAGGGCGGGTATGGCGTCGTGGCGCGAGGAGACGGAGGGCTCGTCGGGCAGCTCGGCGCGCTCGCCCGCCTCGCCGCCCTACATCCGCTGGGCGCGCACGCTGCACCACCTGCTCGAGGTGACACCCGCACACGCACTAAACATGTTACGAACATACACACTGCCAAACATCACTTAGTTTCTATAAACCAATATATTTGTGTCCTTTCTGTCTGCCAGTGTAGCAAACTCTGGCATTGATGTCCGGCGGTAAAGAAACCGATCATATGATACCTACCCAGATTCCAGAGATGGATTCGCACAAAGCCCTACCACCAACGATAAGGAACAAATCAATCGTTGAGTTATTTCATTGTAACGTGTGTGTTGTCGGTTGTCGGTCAGGACGCGGAGGGGGTGCGGCTATTCCGCAAGTTCGTGGGGGGCGCGGGGGGCCTGCACGTGGACCGGCTCAACTTCTACTTCGCCGTGCAGGGCCTGCGCCAGGAGACCGAGCCCGCCAAGATACGCCAGGTCGTCTCCGCGATATACAAGTCAGTACCATTTATATTTTACCATCCACACCTGTGCTTGTTATTCAATTTAAAAACTACTTATGATTATCTTATAATTCATACATATAAACTCTGAATTCATTTAATTATCTTCGGATGAACGGATAGGTTTCGACGAGACTACGGTTCCCATTGTCAGGGACCTGACTCGTCGACATCGAGTCGATTTTGTAACGAAATAATATTTTGAACGCTTAAGCTTTATTTAGTTAGTAGTAAACAATTTAATTAAAAGACTAGAAAGTATGTAAACAAAATCCACGTATCGGTACTGTTAGAGAGAATTTTCGATGTTAAAATTGGTGCACGGGCGAGCAAAATGGACAACAGTTGATTGTTTCCATTCGCTGTGTGACAGTTTTGTCTTTTTATTGATTATAAAAATTTCGATCAGGTTTCTGCGCAAGTCTCAGCTAGCGATGCCCGAGGAGTTAAAGCTGCGCGTCAAGCAATTGCTCAAAGATGGCGCCAACATCGAGAAGACGATCTTCGATAACATGGAGCAGGAGGTACGACTGGTTGTATTTTGTGATCGATGGTGTCAATTCCGCGACGGGTAATAATGTCTCTTCCTTCGTTCAACGTTTATTACGTGTAAGGCCGAATGTTTTCAAATTTCAAAATATTACCTTCAATCGATCAATCTACTAGCGATCGATTTTAGTCCGAAGTAAACTTCACCACCACGTCATCTCGGCCCGCGGGTGTCGCGTTCGCGGCCGACCGCAGGCTGCGATAGTCGCCGAAACGCCCCCGATAGCGAGCGAGTGCCTGTACCGTGTGTCCGCCCAGGTGACGCGCGCCATCACGGAGTCCACGTACCAGGCCTTCCTGCGCTCCGAGGCCTACGTGTCGTACGTGAGCGCCGCCACGCAGCCGCTGTCCTCGCCCGACGCGTCGCCGCCGCACTCCCGCGAGGTACGTCGCCGCCCGGCCCGGGCCCCCGGCCCCCCGTACGGCTCGTGTAGCGCGGCGTGTCCGCAGGTGTGCGCGGGGCTGGCCACGCTGCACGAGGGCGAGGAGCTGTCGGCGGGCGGCGGCGCGCGCCTCACGCACGACGCGCTGCTCGCCACGCAGACGCGCCGCCTGCACTCCGACGCCGCGCCGTGAGTACCGCACGCGCACACGCACGCGCACGCACGCGCGCGGCACCACTCATTCCGCATTGTGTGTCAGTAAACTCGCGACCGAGTAGAGTATCGCTCCGCGCGCGTGTCGCAGTCGTTTGCAGTTCCCCGAGTGAGACCCCGCATTGCATGAGCGAGCACCCGAGCTTCGTTTATTTCGATTTACTTTCGAGCGCTTTACTGATTTTTTCGTTATATCGTTTTTCCCCCATGTTTGTGTCCCCGCGCTGCATGTCGGCCGCCACATTGCGCTCCCCCTCCCCGATACCCGCACCCGAGTAGGCACCGCAAGCGCTCGGTGTACAGCGCGCACGTGTCGTACGCGGGGTACACGCCCGCGTCGCGCCAGGACTCCGAGCGCGCCAGCCTCAGCAGCGGCCGCACCGACAGCGACGCCGTGTCGCTCTCCGGCAGCAGCGTGTGAGTACCCCACCCCCGCTTACCTAGAGACGCCCACTAATTTTGCACCATTTCATTCTCTCCCCTTTTATTTTGATTTAAAGTTTTCGCTTAATTTATTTTTAACTCCTCGCCGACTGAGTGTATAAAGCGCGAGCCACTCTTGTGAGCGAGTCCGCTGAGCGTGTGGTGTCCGCAGCGACGGCGCGCGCGGGGGGCGGGCGGCGCGCGAGGGGCGGCGGGCGCGCCCGCTGGGCCTGGACCGGCACGCCGTCATCAACAAGGAGCAGGACGCCGCCATGGTACGCGCGATGATTCTGTTATTTTCGTTCAACACCTATATGACGTAATTGTGTATTTGTAATTTCATTTAAAAACAAGTGCCTACTGACTTTCGCCCCCCTTTTTCTCGGTGGTAATTTTACCTTGTAAAATGTTGTCACCCGGTGCTTATATGATCCTTGAAAGGATTGTTTTTATGTGTATTTGAAAATATTTATGAATGAAAGCGTCGTCCGAGCAACCAATAAATAAATGGATCTCCGCAGATGATCCCGCGCACGCAGCGCATGCAGGCGGAGCAGCTGCGCGTGTTGCCGCCGGCGGAGTTTGCGCCGCTACTCATCGAGAAGCTGGAGCGAGTGAAGCGCGACCAGGAGAACAAGGAGCGACTCGAGAGGAGGCTCGCCGAGGTGATCACCTTCTATACCGATGATGTCCTGCAGCTGGCTACGGCCACCGCGCCTCTTAATAAGCTCATCCCATCACATTACTCCAATGCGAGTTGAGGGATTTTTTTATTAATTATAATAAGTTATTCATTTTAAAATTAAATATATTGAATGCGCTCGTTACAGGGCGAGGGTGACGAGATGTTGCCGCCGCAGCTAGTGGCCGCCGCCATCCGCGAGAAACTTCACATCGACGACGACAACGACCAGGACATACTCGGTGAGCACTCGACGACATACCGGGTTGTGAAGTACAGTTACGTACACCGTCGCTCTCCGCGCAACTAGCCCGAAGTTAGACATTATTATCTCATTACTGTTAAGAAGTTGACTATTTTTTTTTTTATACGTTGAACAGTTTTCATAATATCATATAATAGGACTAACCGATATTGAAATGTACAGACCAACACGTATCCCGCGTGTGGTCGGAGCGCACGCCGGGTGCGTCCCCCCCGGGGGGGCGGCGCGCGCGGCCTCGGCACGGGCACGGCTCGCACGGGTCGCACGGCTCGCACGGGTCGCACGGGACGCACGAGTCGCACGGGACGCACGGGTCGCACGGGTCGCACGGGACGCACGGGACGCACGGGTCGCACGGGTCACGGCGCGCCCAGTCCGCGCTGTCGGCCGACTCGGGCCACTACGACGCTCCGCCAGACTCTCTACACCTTCCGCACTCGCTCACAAGAAGGTATGCTATGATATTGCTATATATAAGGACGTAGTGCGGAATCCGAGGCCATATTACTTGAAACAAAGAATTGAATCACAAACCGTGTCGCACTCGCCTAGCTAACTATGCGCACAGACAAACCGACATCATCTTTAATATGTACAGGTGGTCCCAAAATTCAACGATAATTTAATTCAAGATGGCGGCGCCCATTTTAAACGGTTGTAAAAAAAAATTGGTCATTAATATGTATATACCATTCCAGTATTTGAAGATAATCTAAAATGAAATAATTAAATACATAAAATATAAGTTTTGTTTATTTATAAATTATTTGTTACCTGGTAGTGGGTCATGGATCACCGTTTTGATGTTGTATATATTATCTCAGATCGTTCTCAAAGAAGACCGTCACCGAGTTGACGGACAGTGGCGTATCGGTGGTCAGCGAGGGCACCACAAGCGCGGCGGGAGTCGAACCCCGCATCCTGTTGTGGATAGCGGAGGGTTCGGAGAGGATGGAACGTAGGAATTACCGGGAACTTTCCTCCCGGGGATCTTCGGCTGATCGCGATGAGCATCGGAGGAGAGAAAAACAGGCGCAGAGAAGTCGGTGAGTAACCCTAACGGTAGACTATTGATGTCTATTGATGATAAACAACGATTGTACCCTGATATGATATTCTTCGAAGAGAATAATTAATTCCCCATATGTTTTGGGCTTGTTTTGGCGATACTGGCTATATTACTATTTTAAGGTTATTTATTAAAAATGTTTTATTTATTGATAAAGTTTAGATAAAATGCATCATATATTTCTTAATACGCCTAAACTTCATGATTCTTTATATAAATATCTTCCCACCAACATGAAAATTATGACTTGTGATTTCAGTGCCGTGGGTGGTGGCGGCAGCACGGGCAGCAAGTCTAGCGCGAGCGGTGGTGACCACACCGTGGTGGTGGTCAGTTTCTTGGACGAGAGCGTGCCCTACCGTTTCAAGGTGCCCTCTGCGCCGCTCACTCTGCGCACCTTCAAGGATTATTTGCCCAGGAAGGGCAACTATAGGTACTATACACATCATTATATTACACCTCCTAACATTACTGGTGGTAGGGCTTTGTGTAAGCTGTTCTGGGTAGGTACCACCCACTCATCAGATATTCTACCACAAAACAGCAGTACTTGGTATTGTTGTGTTCCGGTTTGAAGGGTGAGTGAACCAGTGTAATTACAGGCACAAGGGACATAACATCTTAGTTTCCAAGGTTGGTGGCGCATTGGCGATGTAAGCGATGGTCAATATATCTTTCAATGCCAATAGGCGGTGGTGGCTGCTTACCATCAGGTGGCCCATTTGCTCATCCGCCTACTTATAATATAAAAAAATAAATAATATATAGATACAACTTAAAAATGTTATCTTTTAAAGATAAATTATCTAATATAGAATGGTTACTTGTATCAGTACCACACTTTAATTCGAAACTATTTTATTTCCTCCTTAATAACTTATTTTGTTTACTTTCAGATACTTCTTTAAAACGGAGTGCGCAGACCTCGACAACACCGTGATCCAGGAGGAAGTGAGCAACGACAACGACACGCTGCCCATGTTCGAGGGGAAGGTCATGGCGCGCGTCAAGAGCGTCGAGTGAGCGAGCCGCCGCCCCGCCGCCAGACATATCGCTCCTCTGCACTAGCTATGCTATGCTAACTCTAAACGTCGCCCCGGCTGTCCAGCCACTACTATAGGGCTTAACAACAAATAAAAATATCTAATATCGAATGTGAGGCGACAGCATAGATTAAAAAAAAACGAAACTGAGCGACTCACAAAATGCGCCATTTTAACTATGTCTAAAATGACGTTATTGTTAGATTAATACAATATAATTATAATTTCTCAATTTATTACTAGTGAATGAGTAAAAAATATTTAAAATAAAATACATTATCCAGTGTATGACTTTACTATAAGTAATGTATGTATTCATATTGATTATTTACAATGAAATAACTTTCGTCCTGTGAACGAAACAGTACCAGTAAGGACAGCCGGGGCGGTATAGATATATTGTAAATTATTTATTATAAAAAGAAATATGACGATATTAATAACGTTATAAATAAATACGGCGGATACAATGTAAATTCTGTTCCTCAACGATTTTAGCTTATTATTTTTAATATTACGTTTTACTTCAGCAAGTTGAGTACGCTTACTATTGTACGATATATTTTTAAAATGCGAATTTTTTGTGTCGTATGCAATTTCTTTTTTACTCTTAGTGTTTACTTGAATGACTGCTTAGTTTGTACATTATTAAATAATAGAATATGTGTTCTGTTTCAATGTCTATTAAATATGGAGATATCATATTTGGGAGTATTGTTGCAATTGTATTGTAAAGGCAAATTGTCGAAGAAGATATTGTATATTAATGAACAAAATTAATAACTACATAGTTTTAAATATTACTTGAATGACAATTTATTTCGTTAATTATTATATATTACAAATATCAGTATCTTTTTCGTCGAATTGTGCATCAAAAACTGTGTAGTAATAAATCTTCCATCATATGAAGGGATCTCAATGAAATATATAAAAAAAATATATTTTAATGAAATAATGTATAAGTGGACAGTATCGTTTCCGTTCAACAGCTGTGAATAGGACTTATATGTAACTCCATTTTTTGTTATTGCCAGTCGTTGTACAGTTGACGGAGCCGGCTATGTCAATTATTTAACATTTATTAATTATTTATTATTTCTATATAAAAAATTAAATCCGTTCGTCGATGATTAAATATATTGACATATCGGCTTGTAATATTCTTAATAAATCAGACTGAGTTCCCTATACCTTCGAGTGACAATGACTAGTCCACGCTCGCAACACTCGTAACTTCCTCGAAACTTTACATCGATGTTTGTACACTTATCGGTTTCAATGCAGCGACGAGTTTGCGGGCCGAGCGAGTAGTACTTATTTCTCATAAAATAAGACTTAATTTAGCATGTCACGTCCAGTCCACAGTAAGACGTTGAGTTGCCAGCGAGACGAGTGCACCTCTACTGCACAATATTGAGAATAGGGTGCGTAATCATGTGCCTTCAATGTTGATAAAAATTTTCATAGTTGATGCTTCTAATTAGTTGTAAGTTAACAGTTGTAAATATAGATGTAACGCTACTTCGATTCGAACACTTTATTTTTTAATTATTTAATTAATTTTTAATTTATTGCCTAAGGTTGCGTCGCGGGTCGAGTGAGACCCGCCGGCCGTTATCGCGTAAGGCCGTCCCGGACTCGTGTCGCGCGTCACTTGGTCGCTAGTTACTCGCTCCGTCTTCCTTGTTCTTGTAATATATCTATTTTATTATTTCAGTGTCTTTTGCACCGAAAACTTAACGATTTTTGTTTTTAACTGTAGAGTACAATTCTCATTTTTACATAAATGATGCGTAACACGAAGTGCGGGGCATCTGTGTCCAGATATAAGTATAAATGCGACATAAACGACTGGCCTCCACCAGTCGCGCCAAATGTATAAATAGATGAACTATATCGTTGTAATTATACAATAAGGCACTTTCAGTACACTGTAGCGTCTAAAAGTACCTTATCAAAAATTATGTACCAAAAAGTCCTTGTGGGCTCAAATATGTCGAAGTTAAAATTGCTTGTTAAAAAATTGTAAAAAGTATAATGTTTTTCAAGTTTAGAGTGTATACGAATGTGGAAATAATCGATTTGTAATAATAAAATAATTAGTATTACCGACAACAATGATGGATCGCGGTCGGATCGACCTTTTGTCTAATAGTAAAAGAGTTTCACTAATCGGACTGTATTATTTTTTTATCTAGCACATGTAACATTTAAAAATAAACTGGAACTGTGCCATATACCTTTGTCTTTGATTCGGCAACTGCTGCGCTTGCGAAGATATTTATAACATCGTCCTGACCTCACACAGTGCACCAATTTTTATTTAACACATATATATATATTTATATGTCAGAAGGCTATGACCTTGTGTTTACATAATTATTACACCACTAGTATTTTTTCATTTCGGCCAATGTCTCGATCAACCGAGCAGGCGATATAATAGTGCAGGTCTGAGTGTTCCTTACTCCAACTCGTCCTTAGTATATTGGGCTGGTTTCACGAGCAGGATCGAGGATTTTGTTTGCTTTCAGAAAAGAATAAGTTTAATATTCATTTTATTACGTTTATTTGATAATAATTATTTGCTACAATCTGTACAGCAATATATACAATTTTAGGTACTTATATTTAAAATACTTCCATAGAAAAATTTTTTTTTTCTTTTCAATATAACTTAAATATTTTAAAGCAATTAATTTGAAGACCATCAACCTGCATTAGAAACTTCTTGCTATTATTTATTAATTAAGTAGGAATTTTCGTTAGACTTATTTAGAAAAGTCATCAACTAACAGATATTAAGAATCTAGGGAAACTTCAGTGACGTCATTGCACGGTGTAACCATGGTGTAACTCACACGTTGTGGTAGAAATTCCGCCAATTTTAACAATTCATTAAAATTGGTCATTAAACGAGTGTTCTTATTCATACCACTTGCAATAACAAATCATTAATAATTTTAACAAATCATTAATTGTAATATAATTTTCTCGAAGACGTCTGATTTAGAGAAATCAGTACCATGTGATCAGGCACATATAACTTTTATATACACATATATGTATATACAATATATAAAAGATATATGAACGATATGTCTTCTGTGAATTCTTGTTACTGTTTTAACTGCAGGGTGACGATATACAAAAGATATATAGATATTTTAATTCTTAATAACTTGAACAGGTACAAATTATGAGCACTAGGCATATATAAAATTAATTATATTACTGACATCGATTTTTTCGTAACACTGCTAAGGTCAAAACTATATAAAATTTAATATTGAGTAATTATTTTAGTTCATTCAGAGTTCATTTCCTTTAATGAGGCACTTGATTCTTGTATTAAACATAGTAGTCAGATGTCTTGCACCATCAGCAATGTACAATCTTAAATTGATTTCCGGTTTAAAGCTGAAATTCGCCGAGCTTCATTTCTCTATGGTCTTGAAATAGTTTTCTATCTGAATATGTCTCGTACTCCTTGTATCAACTGTTCTATTAGCGGATCGTCGTCTTCATATCCCGCCGAGTGCATGTGATGCCGAATACTGGATATGCACTAAAAATATATTTTTATTTTATTTTCTCATTATATATTCTAAATTTTAATCTAAATTCATTTCAGGATGAAATTTTAACATATATAATTATAATAATGATATATGTATTAAGAAAGACCAAGTGACTAAATGTTGTTATCAATAATGACTGTTACATGATCTTTGGTGTAGTCGAATATTGTAATTTAATTGTGTCACCTTCTCCAAATATGTGAGACCGGCCTGCGGGCAGACGTCCTTCACCATGTCGACACTGAGGTGGTTGCGATCGCTGAAGTTGCACAGCAAGTCGCGCAACTCCAGCAGGAATTCCGACAACGAGGCCGCCGTCAGGTCGGGCAAGATCTTCACGCTCAGCTGGTAGCCGACCGGCAAGTCCGTCGCCTCGTCGTACTCCTCCACACGGAAACATCTAAAAGACTCAATCTTTTAGAGGAACATTTTCGTAATTTCGGTTCACGGCATTCACGTATCGGGGGGCGGCGGGCGTCACCTGAGCGTGGAGGCGCGGCGACCGGGCGGCCAGTGCTGCGACGACACGAGCGCCAGGAAGGGCAGCGGCCAGCGCAGCGCGGCCTGCAGCGCGTGCTGCGTGCGCAGGTCCTGCGCGGACGGCGCGGCGGGGAAGCGCGGGTGCGAGTGGTGCCACGCGCACAGCGCCGCGCCGCGCGCGCGCAGCCAGTCCGCCGCGCGCGCCTGCGACACGGGGCACATGTCGCAGTGCGTCGGCGCGGCCACGGCGCGCACGCGGCGGTACAGGCGCAGGCGCAGGCGCGGCGCCGCCCAGCGCCCGCCCAGCAGCCCCATCACCTCGCCGCGCGACGAGTGCGCGTGCGCGTCCATGAGCAGCAGCGCCGACACGTGCAGCCCCACCTCGCACGGTGCCTGCGCACGCACGCACTTAGCATCTCAACCGGTTATCTGGAGTCTATTGCGTTGAACCTAAATTGTTTTATTATTATCTAAACGTACTGACCGGTTTGTCTGCATTGTAAAAGCGACATGGAATAAGATCAATCACGGGCTTCTTCTGTGGTCTCTCTTTTCGTGGCTCCTGGCCTATTTCGTAAAGGTCGCCGGATTCCGTGTGCATTATTGTATACCCACCTCCACCGTCCTATAATAATATTTTTGAATTAATTTTTAAAGATAAACAAAATCAAATCTTATTTGATTCCATGGACAATTATTAGTTTTAATTAATTAGATGGCTAAGTATTCGATCTAAATTGAATTAAATTTCATTCAGAACTTTTTACAACACACATACCAAGTTAATTTTTCGGTTCCTTTTAGGCATTGGTTCGAATTTTCTTAATGGAACTGCAATTGGCCCATCGAGCTCTTTCTCTTGTCTCTTCTCATCTAATTTAACCGGTGAACTCTCATTGTCACTATCAATGTCCACTTCTATGTCGCTATCACACTCTGAATCCTTCTTTTCAATTTTTATCTGCAAATGTTATATATTCAATATAAAGTACCGTATGAACGGCATGTTATTAAATATCAGTACGTTATTAATAACTATTAAATTAAAATATGTTTTTTTTTGTAATGTCTAACTGAAAAAACTACTAAACATACAAAAAACTTATACCAGAAGAAGCAGCAATGCATTTTCTGTTATGTTTAGGAATATAAGTTGTTACATAAGTAACTTCCCTTCAAAGTTTTACCCACTTTAAATCGAGAGTGAGTGAGACATGTATAAATAAAAGTTATTTATTAAATTTATGTTATTATTAAGTATATATATGAATACACTTACAACTTCCTCTCCCTCCGAGACTGGTAATGCTTGTCCTGAACCGAGAACTATTTGCATCTGAGGACTTTTCACACTATCATTAGAGAGGCTGGAATCCTTTCTTTGTCTACCTTGAGGAGATTTTAAATTATCATTGCTCTTGTTCCTAATTCTTCTCTTCTCGTAATTCCTGGATACTTTTCTTCTGTGATTGCCAATTTTTTTCATAGCTGTAACTTTTTCTTTTTGTAGCTTAAAGGTTTTTTTTGTTATTGCCTGTGTTACAATTGACTCAGAGCCTACAGATTCTGTAGAACCAACAACAAGATCATCTTCATAATACAATTCTGCAGAATCAATTGTATTTAAATTTGATTTAATTTTTGCTTTTGTTTTTGTTAGACTATTTTTCACATTCTGATTGCAGTTTTTTTTCTTGAATGGTTTCTTTGTTACCGGTATTGTTGGAACTCCAGTTGAGACTATATTCAAGACATCATTCATGCTAACAAGGCTCTCTGAAACTATTTCTTCGTGAACAACGGGAGGTATTTCTTCTTCTGGTTTCTGAAGATCTTGTGTATCGAGATGAATTCCATGTTCTGCTTCTATTAATGCCTGTATTTCTGCTTCTGTCTTTGTTTTTAATGTCTTTGCAATTTTATGGACATTTCTGCCATGTTTTATCTGTAAACATTATTTTAATGACAATAAATGATCTATTCAATATATCATACACATATAAAAAACTAAGAGATAATATTTGTCAAATAGTATCCAAATTATTATATAGGTAAGTTAAACCAAACTTAATTAAATATAACTTTTATATACATTCAATCTTACATAAGCTATTTGATAAAAAAAATTATATATTACTGTTACCATTTCTGTCTTAAGCAAATCTCGTTCCATCTGAGTCCATGTGGTATGTTGCTCTGTGCTGTACTTAGCTATTGCATTATGTCCTGAAAGTTTTCTTGACGGCCCTTCCTTTAGCCTAGAACAATAGAAACACACTCATAGCAGTTATGCTCTCAGAAAATAGTATAATAATATTAACAATGGCTGATAGTATAACACAAAAGTTATGATGAAACATGTTTAGAATAAAATTAAAGTAACAGGTGGTAAATACAGCAAAACTTGACTAAGGCCTCTTTTCTGTTTCTGGAGGTCGCAGATTAGTGGCAGATTTGCAGTTGACACCTGGGTTTCCTTGTGATGTTTACCTTCACCTTTGAGCATTAAATGAATTATCCACATCAATTTAGTGGGGCGTGTTTGCCCAGGTTTGAACTTACAATCTTTGGTTAAGATTTAGGTAACCTATGGGCCACCTTGGTTGTATTTATAATACTCTAGAATAATTATGCATAGAATTATAAGAATATAAAAATGTAAACTCCCTTTCGAAACCGCATTGCTCTTTCTTTTAATTTTATCAAGGCTTACCTATTTTTATCTATATTCTGTGTATCATACCAATTGGTCGCTGGTAAATCGAGCAGCCACTGAGGGTGCACTGTGTCTTCCCTGTCTGAACAAGAGGGTCTAAAATAGATGAAACAAAATTGCAAAAAATATTATTAGAAAACAAATAAAACGCGTGCTAATATAATGTTATCACTTTGAGGACCCATTAAAAAGATTTGAAAACATTTAATTGCCTATTACCTATACACCATAATATTTTGTTTTGAACAAATAAGTGTCAAAGTATAACAATAACATAAGATGAATAATAATGAGTGTGATGTATATAATATGTATAATTTAATTCATGAATAACATCACCAAAACTTGATTTTAATTACTTACATTCCTTGGCTGTTTTGTGCGAAACAAGAATTAAAAGAAAAGTCACCAAGTACGTCAATTTCGTCTTCATCCGCCATTTTTCTGATAAAAAAGACAAAGTTAGAATTACTAAAACTATCAAGATTATAGATTAAATAATTAATGAAATAAAGTTTTAATATTCGTGTTTTTAATCACATACATTATTATATAATATTAAATATATTATTCAGAATTTGACAAGAAAATTAAGATAAAAAAATACATTCATAGTTTGTACGTATTGAAAAGGACAACATAAAGTTTTTAGTCACCACTTTACTGATTCAAGATTGAATCAAGATTCAAGTGCAAGTTACTAAACGTCAACTGTCACTGCACTCTGTGCACTCATTGTCAATTTGTCACTTATCGGCAGAATCAGAAACTCGATTATCAACAAATCGCAAGTTCTCAAAATAATAAATCATTTTGATTATGTAGCAGATGAAAACATTCATTATTCCTTGCGTAATGCTAGTGATAAGGTTGGATGTGTCAAATATTTAAAAAGAAATCTTTATGTTCAAATAAAGTTTGTATTTGTGTATTGTAAATATGAATAATTTTCTATATAAAGTTAGTTGTATAAGTACTAACGCGGGGATATTAAGACATTTTTCTGTGTCAGCAGCTCAAAATGCAAATTATTCGTAAGTATTAAATACATTTAAACTTTAAAAAAATTTGTAAGGTTCTCGTATAACATTTTACGCAAATTTTATATATTTTTCCAAATATGTTTTAACATAAAATAATAATAGTGATCATTTATTGTACGTACTAATACTTTCAAACAATACATTATTTTTCTTTAATTTTATTAGGTATTGCTAAATTATGTTATAGGAAAAATAAATTAATGTTACTTGTTCATTCTATATTTGTATATATATTTTTTATAAATAGTTACTCTTAGCTACGGACATATGACTTATAACAAATTACAGGTGCAAATTACTCGTGGTGGGCGGTGGATCCGGGGGCTGCACTATGGCCGCTAAGTTTGCAAGACGTTTGAAAAAGGACTCTGTTATTGTATTAGAACCGAGTTTGGTAAGTGGCACTATGTACATAATAAAGCAATTATGTTTATCTTGGAAACAGTGACAATTTATATGCATATTGACAATACAAATCTGGTGGTTGGTCTGGTGGCTAACTTATATGAATGCAGATCATAAGGTGCCAGGTTCAAATCTGTAAAAAAGATGTGCATTCTGTACTAGACCACTATCTTCTCGTAATAGGTATAAAAAATGCACCATTGTTTGTGATCAGACTACAAAACTAATCTTTCTAGAAAAAAAAATTGCATATACTTGTGCTCTACAATATCATCAGGCTAGCCTTAAATCAGCCTTTGTGGCCGAAATTCGATCATAAAAGCTAGTAGGAGGCTTGAAGATGCTAACGTCAAGACTCTTCACCCAACCTGCTAGTCCAATTATATATAAAGAATTATTCGGCCGCCGTTCCACTTTACAGCTCCGATCCACTCGGTCCGGTAAACGTTTAATGCGAGTGGAATTTCGCGGCTGCATCGCATTACTTTTGAATTTTTTTTTAAATACATTTTATTTTATTTGATATTACACCAAATTTATTTATTTTTTGATTTAATCGCTTTCAATCGCACATTACCATAACTCTAAAATAGATAATCTGAAACTTGAACAGTATTAAATATTTAAATAACATATTATATTATTATTATATTATAATAATAATAATAATAATAATTTATTTATAATTTCAATAAATGTGTATAACTATTAACAACTGTATCTGTAATTTAAGAAAAACATTGTATTATTGCTTATATAAAAATATTGTAACAAAATATATATCAATGTTAAGTTACAATTCAAATACATACATTATTACATACATTCAAATAATACCATATTATTTTTTATTCCTATATTACTTACTAAAGCAATTAAGTAGCATTTACTAAAAATTTTTGTTTTGCTTTTAATTTATTTGGTGACTGGAACTCACTATCCTTCATGGGCTATTTAAATAACCTGTGTTAAGGATAGCAATTTACCAACCCCCAGAATGGGTAAGCGTAAGTAAGAGTGGAGCTACATACATGTATATATTGGTTTTTTGAGGCTTAATATAAATAAATAGTTGTATTTACAAAAAAGAACAATAAGATAGATTTTATGAATGTGTGTGCCGGTAGTGCTTGAGCGTTTTTGTGCGAGTTGGTGTTGGTGTGTGTGTGTGTTTGTGTGTGTGGGTGTGTGTGTATGAGAGTGTGAATAAAATAAAATATTAAAAATAAAATATATTTAAAGTATTTGTTAAATCAACTAAAAGGTTGGATCAAAGTATCTTTCAGTTTCTTCATAATTTTTAGAGAGCAAAAAATCTATTAGTATTTTTTTACATTTTACATACGGCAAATTGTAAACAAATATATCACCATTTATTTTGTTGTATAGATAGGGACCTAAGTAGTAAAAAAAATGTTTAATAAATTTGAATTTTGTTTGGGGTACATCACAGATCAGATCTTTACGGCGTTTAAATTTATTATTTATATAAGGGGTTATCCGGTGTTGTCGAAGAATAGTATCAACAATGAAAAGCTGTCTTACGGTAAGTACGCTACATTCTTTATATAATTGTGCAGTTGGATATCGAAGTGGCTTAAAAGAACTAACCTTGAGAATTGCTCGTTGAGCGACTTCTAGGGGTTTCAGAGTTGTTTTAGGAACACCGCCCCAACAAGATATACAATAAGAGATAAGTGACTGACATAAAGCGTAATATATAGTACGTATTATAAAGCGATTTGCAATGCTTCGAAGATTTTTGAAGATGTATATTAATTTGCGTACCCTGCCAGTAAGAATGTCAATATGAGCTTTGAAGTTTAGGAGTTTATCCAATGTTAGACCAAGATATTTCATAGTATCGGTTGACGAGATAATAGTGCATTGGCAACAATGAGTAAAAAAGCAAGAGTGAGCAGTCAAGACTAAGGGAGTTTTGGGTTGAGAAGTTGAGCGGATAGAATAATTAATAAATTTCGTTTTGGCAGCATTTAGAGTAAGAAAGTGGTTCAAAAGCCAGGAATTAACAGTATCAAATCCTTGTTGTGCTATTACTTGGAGCTCCTCCCAGGACGTACTGTAAAAACTAATGGCAGTGTCATCGGCGTAAGTGACGACCTTGCCGTTAAAGAGCGAAAGATTACATAAGTCGTTAATAAAAATAATGAACAAGGTAGGACCAATTATACTTCCTTGTGGAACGCCGTAAGATATGGGTAGTTCGTCACTATAATGATCATTTATTTTAACTGATTGTGCTCTGCCAGTAAGGAAGCTGCGAAAGAACTGAAGTTGAGTGTTTCTTACACCAACTGCTTCTAGCTTTAGAAGAAGAGTAGAAATTGGGACTGTATCAAACGCTTTTGCGAGATCGATGAATATTGTAAGTGCACTATGCCCTTTATTTAGATGTTCCACAACAAAACTTGTCAATTCATGAGCAGCATCAACTGTAGACTTATTTTTACGGAAGCCAAACTGATGAGAAGAAATTAATTTATGCTTTTCAAGGTAACTAACTAGTCTGTTATTAGATAAGCGTTCGAGCACCTTGGAGAGAGCAGGGAGAATTGCGATAGGTCGATAATTATTAACAGACGCATTATCTCCACTTTTAAAAATTGGGTGTATTATAGCATTTTTTAATACTGTTGGGAAAAATCCATTAGTAAAGCATAGATTAAAAATATGAGACAGAATAGGGGCTATAATTTTTGCATATCTCTTAAGAATGATAGAAGAGATACCATCACGCCCTACAGCTGTTGTTGATTTGAGGGACTGGATTATAAAAATGATTTCATTGGTATCTGTAGGGTCTAAAACAAATGAAGATACGTTCTTCGTTGAGGTAGTCGGAGAGGGATATAGATTAGGTGGAAACTGATTTTTAATTTTAGAAGCCAGTTCACTAGCAACATTTACAAAGAAATTGTTTACTGCGTTACATGCAAGTTTTGGTGATTCAAAAGTTGTAAGTAAATTTTGAGAAGAGTTTTGCTTTGAATCCGTATTGTGTATGACTTTATAGAAAACATCCCAAATACGTTTAGAATTATTTCCTGCTTTAATGAACTCTTGAGTGTCGTAGGATCTTTTAGCTTTCTTTAAAATTTTGGTACAAAAGTTTCTGTACCGCGAGTAGGTCAGCTTAAGGATCAAATTGTCTGGTGTTTTTTTAAGTTGTTTGTACATGTTGTCTCTGTTTCTTAGACACCTTAATATACCTGGAGTAATCCAGGGCCTGAGAATCTTTTGTTTTGAGGGAACTTTGAAGAATTTCGAGGTATCAATGGCTAGTTTTAATAAATTTAGAAAGCAATTAGTAGCAGTTTCAGGGTCCAAAATATTGAATATTGTAGAAAAATCAGATTGTTCAATTGCAAGGTCCAAGGATTTGTAATCGACTTTCGACACTCTATTATGTGTATGGTGTTTTAGTAGTACATGTTTTATACCTATCAAGGTGGCACTGTGATCAGTGACAGTGGAATCAAGCACACAAGTCTTAGTTGAGCGCGTTGTACGTAGTAAAATGTGGTCAAGGCAATTGGAGGCCCTTGTCGGAAGGACATGGGCTGGTAGGAAGCCGTGGAAAGCGAGATCATTAAGATAGTTTTGTGCGCGTTTATCTGCAGATGATAACTTTATGTCAATATTTATGTCTCCAGTTATCACTACTGATTTACATTTCTTTAATGAAGAGAGAATATGATTTAAGGAAGAAAGAAATGAGTCAATAGTGTCAATTGATGGCGAACGATAAATGCACAGAATAGCAGTATCGTAATTAAATTTAATTATTAAGCCTGATGCAGTATTTTTAAAGTCCAATTCTTCATAAGTAAAACAGTAATTCGATTTTATATAAACAATCACACCATCACTCTGGTTTTTGTGTCTGGTAGTTTGACACTTTGTATAGTAAGGGATATTGGGTGTTATTTGATTATTGTTACATGCTAGCCAACATTCTGTTAGGACTAAAACGTCACAATTAAAGCAAAGGCGTTCAAGTAGCGCAGCAAAGTTTAAGTAATTACAGTTGATAGATCTTATATTCTGAGTTAAAATTAAAAAATAATCGTCCGGGTTTTGCAATATTTTTTTTGAATCTTCTGGTGTACAGGTGAAAACATCCGATATATCAAAATTATCAATATCATCAATTACGGTTTGATTAATCATTATTAGGCATGCAAATATTGAGGGTAAAAAAATTGTATCGCAATGGTAACATAATATTTGCCAGTAAGTAATTAAACAAAATTATGAAGAGTGAGATTAGTTCGTGTAATGGATACAAATTGTGACTGGTAATAATTAGTGATTTTATTAGTAAATTACTGAAAGATAGTTGGTTAACTTTATGATGATTGACTTTTATTATAATATCCAACTTATTTCTTAAAATTATATATTTAATAAATTTAAAATATCTAATTGTCAATTTAAACGTAATAGAAAGTGTGATACTGATAAAATGTGGGTATGTGTAAAATGAGTAATAAGTGTAACATGTATTGTCACATTGTAAAAGATTGTGTATATAAAAGAATGAGAAGTGTTTTGCGCTTATAGAAATTAAAAATAATAAAATTAATTTAGTAAAAACATGCAAATAATTAACAAAAAAGTAAAAGTATATAAAAAAATATAGAAAACATAGTCACAATATCCTTAATTGTTCTAATTGCGATTCATTTTTCACTATTATATAAGGACTACCGCTGTCTTTTCTTAATAAAATACGTCCGTTCGAACTCCAGCAGTACGAATACTGTTGTGCCTTAGCGAATGCTCTGGTGAGATAAAAGAGTTTTCTTGCTTGAGGTGTCAAGAGCTCGGCAATGTAAACAGGTGTCTTTTCGCCGGATAGGCCCAATATATTTGAGTTTATTTTATCATTTGAATTGATTTTGTTATAATCCTTTACTGCTTTTAGAAAGCAGCTCTTATTTAGAGTATTTGAAAATTCCACAATGAGGGACGACGTTTTGCTGTCCCTTTTTGATTGTAATCTTGAAACATCTCTAATATCCAGCGTTGTCAAGTCAATGTTAAGCGCTGTCGAAAGATGCTTAATCATAGAAAACTGATTATCCTTAGATTCTCTTGCAGATTTAGGAACATTTCTCAATTCTACACAGGTTTTAATTGAGTCTCGTTCTAGGGAGTCTATCTTTTCTTGCAGTTGAGTGACTTTCGTGGATATGGAGCACTTTTCATTTTCCAGGCGGGATATTTTATTTTCTAACGATGTTAGTTGTTCAGACATGTAGGTCATAGATTTCTCAATTTCCCCGTTTGTACTTTCAATTTTTGAATATTGATTTTTTATTTCTAACATGTAATTTTCAAATTGCAACATGCGGTTATTATGTACCGCAAATAATTCCGAAATCATGTCTCTTATTTCATTTTTGAATTCCGAAAGTTCGTCAATAAAATCATCATTCGATATACAGCGTCGCTTAAATTAATTTCGACTTCGTAATTTGGAACAGCAATTTCGGATATATTAAGATGTTGTATAAAGGATCTCGTAAAAAAAATCTTCCGAAGTGTGTTGTTAAATTTGGTGAGTGAAAACTTCGTACGGGTAAAATTCACACCCCTTTCGTTGCTTTGTTTCTTACTTTCGGACGCTTACGACGTAAAATAAACCTGTGTTCCATTTTTCAACTTTTATAGTTTCATCTGTACGTTAATAGTCGATCAGGCCTTTTTTTTTTTTACGCGTTTCCCCCCTCTGTAACAGTGGGGGGGGGGGTATGTGGGGCTCGCCATATGTCCAAGGCACCGAGTGTGCCCCGGTCATCGGAATACCCACAAAAAACCCAGCGGTACCCTTCCCGTCTTAATGGGAGCGCCACGGGATCGCTTGCGCATGCTACCGTGAGTCGATCAGGCCTACGATATTAGTGTAGAAATAAATCTATAGTATAATGAAAGTGACTCTGTCTGTCTGTTACGCTTTTAAGTCTAAACAGTGGTTTAAATGAAATTTGTTATTAAGGAAGCTCGAATCCAAAGGACGGACAAAGAGACCTGGGCGAAACCGCGAGCAAATACTAGTTTGTAATAGTATATAAACCTAATAAATCGGGAAATTACCTTAACGGGCATACACCTGGTTGAAAACAAACAGTACATGACGAATATGATAGCTGTTTTATTTAACAACGATAAGTACATGAAGTTAGTGCAAATATGTGTTATTTATTTTCTTCATTAATAATATAGGGGACGTTAACTGCTAGAGTAGCAATAAATTGATACGGCCAGTCATATAATATACAGTGTGTAATAAAAACCCTGTGTAGAAATGTGTTTTCTATCGCTACTGAACGAATATTTTTCTACGTTATAAAAAATAAAATTTGCATTAATATTAGGAAATTATGATTCCTTTTTTTTCTTATAATCCCGTTATTTGTTACTATATAAGCTTAAGACTTAAGACTTAAGACTGCGACTCATACGTTTTTCTGTGGATATCAAGGTGACTTCCTGTTGTCACATTATTAAAACCATAAATTGATCACATCGATCATCCCATCGTCTGTCCCATATGAACATTAATTTTCAATGTTTCATGTTGAAATCATAATTTTATACTTGTAATACTGAGTTACCTTAAAGTACGAAGTATTGAGTGGCATCTCCACATAGGTTCTTGGATGAACGGTCAAGTGCTAATCGATACATGTATTTATTAATAATAATATTGCCCTGGGACATTATTCACACAAGGCCATCTGATCCCAAACTAAGCAGAGCTCGTACTATGGAAACCAGACAACTGATATACTACTTTTTTTGTAAATACATATACATTATGTAGATAATTACACCCAGACTCAGAACAAAAAAACATTCATACTCACAAATGTCTGTCCTGGGTGGGAATCGAACCCACGACCTGCGGCGCGAAAGGCAATCTACGAACCACGCCAACCGGCTCGCCAATTTATTTATATTCGTATGATTTGAAGTATTTAACGTTTAAAGCCACTCCATATTGTGGTTAATCATTGTTATACGCTGGCTATCGGTTAGTTTAGCGCTAAATAAACAATGGAGCTAGTAATTTAGCAAACAGCGGTGATTACATGACGCGAGTAGCGATCAGCGAAGGTCATCTTAATTCACATTAAAACGTTATCTCTTATCTGTGAGGTACTTCTGTTGTACGGTTATATTTTCGATGAATTCTTAATATTTGTGTTACGTAATATATTTATGAATTATTTAATTTCGTGGTAACTATTGATTCATTTCCATATATAAAGATCTGACTTCTGAAGAAGACTGGTTCAAGGGTGAGTGAGCCAGTGTAAGTACAGGCTCTAGGGATATAACATCTTAGTTCCCACCCAAGCTTGATGGCGCATGGGCGATATGAGGAACGTTAACATTACTTATAGCGCCAATGTATATGTGCAATGATGACCACTTACCATCAGGTGGCCAATATACGCACCGCCTACCTATATTATAAAACAAAAACTGTAACAAATTTTACCAAGTTTTGATATTTTAATTTGTTTTTATACGCTTAAGTCGGAAAAGACAACTTGGTGTTATTAAGTTTTCCTCGAATGTAATTGAATTTAATCGTCCGCTCGCCAAACATATTTGTGCCAACCTTAGCCGAAACATAAACTCTGTATAAAAACAAAGACAAGTGAGCTGTTATTGATGAGGAATGTTATCAAATAATTTTACGTGAATTGTTTTGACTTTAGTCTTGTAAATAACATGGAGTAGTCATTGATGAGCTCATATAACGATGTTGATGGTGATGATCTCTTGTATTCAGCTACGGAGATATTCTATTTATTTATTAAATTTTCGGGAAACAAACAGTTCAGCTACACAGATACAATGAAAAACAATAAAATTACACATAAGCCAATCAAGTTTCCACTAATATACAATACAAATAAGAAGCAGAGAGCCAATTATTACAACAAAGACAAAAATGATTATAAATAGAAACTTAAACAATTATACAAGTTTGTTATAAAATACAAAACAAAAAAAATAAATAAAAGGAGTGCACAAATGTGCTTTTTTCATATTACTCTACTCAACCTAGTAGTAAGTGGTAGAGTCCAAACTCGACGACGGATAGTACAGTCGGGAAGAATGATCTGCAAGTCTCGTGCCTCTGCAATGTCTTGTGCGAAATCAGCATTTTCATTCCTGCATTCTAACAATCCGACGGGACATCCGATCCGGATGGGATAATACGACATTTCAAGAGAAAGTTCAGGCGCATGACTAAAGGCTTTACGTGGTTTCCAAGGCTCGAGAGTTTAAGCCACTTAGGCAGATAATAAACAAAATTATATGAATATATACGTGGTGCTTTCTATAAATATGTTTTTATTAATTGCCATTCCCTTCCAGGACCATTACTACCAGCCCCTGTTCACGCTGGTGGGCGCCGGGGTGACGTCGGTGTCGGCGACCCGGCGGAGCGCTCGCAGCGTCCTGCCGCCGTCCGCGCGGTGGGTGCAGGACTCGGCCCAGACCATTCTCCCTGAACAGAACGTGGTCAAAACCGCTAACGGGGACACTATCAACTATGAATATCTCATCGTGGCGGTCGGCTTGGTCAATGACTATGCTAAGGTATACCAATATTTTTGTATGTGGGTATAATTGCTAACCAGCACGTTAGCAAATTATAGAAATAAGTTTATTAAAAGGTATCGACGTTGTTCGTGTGTTGAATAATTCAAGTAATTGGTTTCTGTTATCGCCAGGTCCCCGGTCTGACCGAAGCATTAAAAGACAGAAATAGCGGAGTATCGACAATATACTCCCCCGACTATTGCGAGAAGACGTGGTCAGACTTCAGGAATTTCAAAGGTGGCGAGGCGGTGTTCACTTTCCCGGACACACCCATCAAGTGTCCCGGGGCGCCACAAAAGATCGCATATATGGCTGATTCGTATTTTACAAAGGTATTTATCAAATGTAGTAGTCGGTGTTAATTACTCGGACACGCTGGGTGACAATTTTTGTCTTCTAATTTTATCTAATTGGTATTCTTTGATTATATAAATAAATACAGGTTATATAATTTAAATGACATATAAAATATTTCACGATTTTTAGACGAACGTGCGTTCAAAGTCGAACATAACGTACAACACGTTCCTGCCCGTCATATTTGGCGTCAAGAAGTACGCGGACGTGCTCATGAAAATCGTCCAGCGGAAGAACATCAAGGTGAACTACAAGACCGTGCTCAAGGAGGTCCGCCCCGACAAGAAGGAGGCGGTGTTCTTCAACGTGGACGACAAGACCAAGGTGAGGCGCTATACGACAAGGTGCGAATTAGTTACGAAAGAAAAAAAACCGTTTTAAACGCAAATTAAAAAAAAGTATATAGGTACATTAAGCAATCAATTAATTTTTTTGTTATTAAATAAATAAATAAAAATATAACATTCTTCTAATGTTCACTACTGGGCTGCTTTAGGGAGACGGTGTGGGTCTTTCAAAATAAAAGTCCAACGTTTATATGTATATAAAACGTCTCTCCAGGAGTGGAGCCAGCCGTACTCGCTGCTGCACGTGACGCCGCCCATGGGGCCGCCCGCCGTGCTGCGGAGCGCGGCCCGCCTCGTCGACGGCGCGGGGTTCCTCACCGTGGACAAGTTCTCGCTGCAGCACACACACTACCCCAACATATTCGGCATCGGGGACTGTACCGACACGCCCAACAGCAAGACCGCGGCCGCCGTCGGTGAGTCTGAACATTATCATACCATTTGGTATCTTTTCTCAAAATCTTCGTCACTCGGTCGTTTTTATCTCATTTATTTTCGTTCGACGGAGTGTGTAAACGGCATGGAAAGGATTTTACGGATGTCGCCAGCCCGACGGCGGCCCGTCTGGGTCGATTTTGGGCAAAAAATGGAATCCACCCATCCGAGGCGGTTGCGTAGTCGAGACTGGTTATCTAATCCCCCCTCGGCCCGCAGCGAAGCAGGCAGCGGTGGTGGAGCACAACCTGCAGGCCACCATGTGCGGGCGGGCCGGGCGGCGCGCGTACGACGGGTACGGCGCGTGCCCGCTCGTCACGTCGTACCGCACGTGCGTGCTGGCCGAGTTCCTGTACGACGGCGTGCCGCACGAGACCTTCCCCATCGACCAGGTACCGCCCGCCTCACTCGTAGTCGACGGCCATTCTGTTGACTAAGTTTTATACGAATGCGTCGAGAATATATTGATAAAAAAAATATTGAAAATCCTTATACATTTCCAGTATCATACATATTATACACTAGCTGGCTGGCCTGTAATTGGCTTAACTCCGAGTGAATTGTAATTCCAATTTAAGATAATAAAACACACACAAGCTACAAAACTTTAATTATATATTTTTTAAAAACCATGATGTCGACAGGCGCGCGAGAGCGTGATCTCGTACTACATGAAGAGAGACCTATTCCCTTTCATATATTGGAACTTCATGTTGAAAGGATACTACAACGGACCGGAGTTTATCAGGAAGATCATCAACCCGTTTGCTAAATGAAAATCCCATAAAATAATAAATCACTATTCAATGTCATGTCTTCACTAAACAATGTCATGAAAATATCCCATGTAACCCCAGTAAAGACTAACTTCGACTCTATGTACTTGTAATAAGATTTATATTCGATTGTATACACTCATACCGTATGTAACAAATACTTATTTTTCTAAATGTAATAATAATAATTGGTTTCAATATAACTTTATTATACTTATTTGAATTTACGAGTATTGCAATTGTTATGTCCGGTTACTATATTTGAGAAACGATTCGTTTCACATACGGATTACGTGTCGTAGTTTAAAATTTATCATCGGCTTATTAATCATGGATGAATAACGGGTACGCAAACGACAGTTTTTAGTAAAACGTGTATTAATCTATCAGTGACAAAACGAATCGTTTTTTTTAAATTATAGTAACCGTGATTAGTAGAAAGGCCAGTGCGTATTAGTTTGAAGATAGATGAGTATGAACTCAGAGTTAGATTGATACTATATGGAGTATACAGGGTTATTTATAACACACCAGCAACCTCGCAGGACTAGATAGCTAACATCATAAGCAATAACTTTTGTTTAACTAACAAATTATCAAAAGTCCTAGAACTTAAGTTGTTGCTTATGGTGTTAGCTATCTAGTCCTGCGAAGCTGCTGGTGTGTTACAAATAACCCTGTATACTGTTGATGTATTGTAAGAAATTTGCATTAATTACCTTTTTTTTAAAAGTAACATTATGCAAAAATAATAAACTTTATGAAATATATATTTAAATTTTATATTACAATAAAATTATTGACATATTTTTTTAAGTTTTAGTCAAAACAAATTAATAAATTATTGTTTTTTTATTTTTGATCTTTTTTGGCTTTAAAATATTCGACATTTGAAATGTTGAAAAAAACAAGGACGTCTAACGCCGTTGTAGATTAAGTATATTGACGTTACATATTATATTACGTTGTAGGTGTATAAAGAGATAATATTTTTTTATGAATTGTGCAATATGATGTTATAATAAATTTTTGAAATAATATTATTTGTTTTTTTTTTTGTGTATAAAAAAATACACAATACAAAATACACCGTGTTGAATTCCGTATATGCGACAGAAGTGAGCCCGTCTTCAGAAGCGTTTTGCTTAAATGTTACATTATTAAATTCAAACAAACGAGGCTTATGGGTTGCCAAGAATAAAAATAAATCTTAATACTTTTGTTGGAATAATTTAAAAAACTGTAATTGCGCTCAAAGAAATTCACTCCAAAAATTAATACTTTAAATAACCGTAACATTTAAAATAGTCATTAGATTACATTATTAATTTAAAAAAAACCTCTTAGTCGATCTTTTAAGTGAATTAAAAAATTAAACATTACAAAATATAGGTTACTTTTTTCCACACGCTAGAGTCGAATGGGCAATGTAAGAATCTAGTTGGCTTAAAAACTTTTCCAAAATACAAAATGTCGTGAAAAAAAATGTTAAATTACAAACGAATATTAAAATATCCTTCGATAATCAACAATAATAATGAACAGAATAATTAGACCTCTTACACACGGACCAACCACACATAGTTCACAGTTTTATTCCAGATTAAGCACATGCAAAGTATTCAAGTGAGTTAAAGATGTTATTGTAAAATTCATTTATTTGATGTGGTCGCATTACACGTAATAACTACCAGTCTAGTACCCAGCCTTCTAGTACCCCCTGGGCCATTTAAGCTCATAAACAAGATTTCATTGTATAGTATAACTGCAGATGTAAACTGTTGGTCGTCGGCGGCGGTGCTGGTGGATGTAGTGTCGCTTGGCGATTTTCCAAGAAATTAAATGAAAAAGACATTATCGTACTGGAACCGAATAAGGTACAGTAACAGACTTGCAAATATATATGTATATATTTAAATTTGGTCTTTTAATGTGTGGTATCTACGGATCGATATCTTTTTGTATTTATCTGAGTTTATATTTGTGGGAAGGAAGAATTCATTTCGATTTTTTTTATATTGTAATAAGTTGGCAGACTGGCAAATGGCACCGCCCATTGTTTTTGGCACTGTTATGTCCTTTGTACCAGTAGTTTCACGGGATCACTCATCCTTCTGACCGGAACACAATATGCTGCTTGGCGACAGAATATATGATGAGTGGGTGGTAGCTATCCAGATGGGCGATGACAAAGCTGTTCCATCAAGTAAAGACTATGGTAACCAATTTTCAGAACTAGCCTTCTGCGAAGGAATCATTGTACTTGTCCTAGAGTGTGTGCGAATACTCCGATGGAAACGCATTCCGACATGACCGGAAAGAGTTCAGGCGTAATCTTTTATACATATCACAAACTTGGATAACGTAATATGTTGTATAAAGAAGGTCGCCAAGTTAAATAAATCTGCTCATAATGTCTTCCGCTTAAATTCCACAGGACCATTACTACCAACCGCTTTTTACGCTTGTGGGTGCTGGTATTAAGAATTTCCTTGAGAGTCACAAGCCTTTGAGATCCGTGTTGCCCCATAATGTGTTATGGCTTCGAGATCACGCAAGTTATTTTGACCCTTGCAACAATGTAGTACATACTGGCTGTGGATTCAAAGTGCGATATGATCATATGGTGTTAGCGGTCGGTTTGGAAAATGATTACGATCAGGTTTGGTGAATTTCATTTGGTAGCTATTGGTAGGAATTTGTCTAACTAGTTAAAAAATAGTAATTGTCTATGGGATCATAGTCATTGAGTAGAATCACAAAAGGCCAAAAGAGCGTACGTATGAGTAATATTTATTTTGGAGACATCTAGTTCTCAATCTCTACCAATCAATAATTACATTGAGAAATTACAAATTTACTTCATCTGCTGTGTTCCAAGTTAAGCTATCTTGGATACCCTCTAATATTTACTTAAAATTAAACGCACCAGATTACCCGTCTAAGCGTTTATTAAAGAAAATGTTTTATTTTTTATATTGACTATATAGCAACGATATATTGTTGGTACCTAGTGTGAGTATCAACGGTACATACTATATGTTTTAGTTATTTATTTTTCACTATAAAATATATTCAATTATATACATATTTGTAATTTATTCTTCATTTTTCATTGATTTAACATTATTTAGATTCTAGGTCTGAAACATGCCCTCAGCAACCCCCTTACTCCAGTCTCTACAATATACTCGCCTGAGTACTGCCAAAAATGTTGGTGTTGTATACAGGGGTTCAAAGGGGGACACGCCATATTTACATTTCCTAAACAAGCGGGAAAGTGCTCCGGTGCAGCGCAGAAAATCATGTATCTCGCACATGATTTTTGGAAACAGGTTATTTAAATTATTTTACACATAATTTATATTATATGTTAGTCTCACGTAATAAAATAAATATAATCATTATAGAACAATATCAATTCAGTATCGAATATTACGTACAATACTGCAGGAAGCTCTCTATTCGGGGTACCAAAATATGCAGCTGCCTTAGTGAAGGTCGCTAACGACAGGAACATAATCGTGAACTATCAACTTGATCTGATAGAGGTGACGCAACAGGGCGCTGTATTTCTTGATGTTAATGGTCAGGTATTAAATTAATGATATATTCCTCTTATGAAAGATTTTGACATGTGATCATAGACAATTTTATAGTTTGTCATATTCCTAACACTTATTCTGGTCATAGTAGCAATCAGTAGCGTAACTATACCAATTGAGACCCGTGGCAAATCCATTGCATGAGGCCCCTCAGGGCCGTAGCTACCAAAGATACGGGGCAATCTGAGTAAACAAAAATTCGTAAAATGTTATTGTAAATGACGATACAAAAAATTCATTAAAATGTTAAGACACTTCTGAGCTCTGGGCCTCTAGGACCGGGACGGAGCCCCGTCGAGTCGGGGGCCCGTGGCGTTTTGCCAGCCCTGCCACCCTATAGTTACGCCACTGGTAGCAATGCCCAACGGAGAATGTGCAGGCGTTACAAGTACATTCTCCGTTTATTATACCTGATGTGACGATAATCTGTCGTATCCAGCTACCATACAGTTCACTACCTGTTCTCTTTATATGTAGGACAATTTTCGATGTGTATTTTGTTAACATTAGCTATCATTTATATTATTATATAATCGTCAAAATCCATATAATGAATATCAATTGTATTCCACATGTAGACGATAACGCTCCCTTACAATTTCCTGCACGTGACTCCGGCCATGTCTACCCCGCGCTGCCTGAGCGAGTGCAAACAGCTGGCGGACGACAGTGGCTACCTGGACGTCGACCACCACACACTGCAGCACAGGCGGTACTCTAACATATACGGATTGGGTGACTGCACTAATACTCCCAACAGCAAGACTGCGGCTGCTGTTGGTAAGAAACTTGTGATTTCATTAAATATCATAAAATGTTAGGATTTACTTGCCTAATATAATAATTAACTAATTTCTTTAATTAGACGATAGATGCCATTACAGTTGCTGAAGTATAAGCACATATTATAAATCTTATTATTTTAGCTAAACAAAGTCGCGTGTTAGAGCTCAACCTATGGGCCAGCATTTACGGCAAAGAGCCCTCTGCTAAGTACGACGGCTATGGCGCTTGTCCCATGCTCACCTCGTACAAGACTGGAATTTTAGCTGAGTTCATGTATGACAAAAAGCTCTGTGAAACTTTTCCATTTGATCAGGTTAGTTCAGAAGAAGATTTCTTATAATGTCAATGTCTCTGGGCGGTGGGGTCCACTTTACATCTGGTGACCCACTAGCCAGTCTGCCTATATTATAACAAATGGATTCAATTTCCTTTTGACTGATATCGACTACGGCGGCCATTTCTAACAGAGGAAATTCAGGCACAGGACAAACGGATGTCAGTATTATTCAAGGCATATGGATAATGCTAGCCTCCAGACTGTTTCTGAGGATAACATGGCGCAACGACTAGTAACTATCTTATAAGACAGCTGACCCTGGGTTGAACACCAGGGTCGGGCCTCCAAAGAGATATTGGATTTTTATATCTATAAATCTTTAGTACCGGAATTCTCAAATTGCCGTACCATGACATTTTTGTTTTCCTTCGCCTGCAGGGTACGTATGGGGCAGGTGTTAGGTGTAAAAAGGTAATGTGTCCTATATCCTTCCTTGGGATTCATGCTTGCTTCAAACTAAATTCCATCAAATTCGGTTCAGTGGTTTAGCCATGAAGGCGTAACAGACAGACTGAATTACTTTCGCAATTATAATATTAGTATATTGTTCATAGTTTATAATAAAGTAAATATAGAGTACGAAGAAGTATTTTGTTTTAATTTTTATTAAAGCACTTGTATAGTTGTTATATTATTTCAGAGTAAAGAACGTCGTTCAATGTACTACTTGAATAAGGAAGTGTTGCCATATGTCTATTGGAATAAATTATTAAAAGGCAAATGGAATGGTCCCACCACACTACGCAAGTTCATTAATCCGTTTGGAAGATAAAAACTGATACCATTATGAAATTATTTATATTTTATTTAAAACTACATAACAAATTTCATCAATTATGCCTACATTAATAAAAAAATACGTTATATTTCAATACTATGTGGTTTCAATGGCATAAAATATACGAACTTTTTTAAAAAAAAATCTATATTTTACCGCTTTTTGTCTACAATTTGTTGTAAATATATTTTTTCTGTAGTATACATATTTATAAAAAAAAGCGTACTGCCTTAAAGAAATACATATAAACATATTACGAGCATCATAACCTTTACAATATTGTGGGTCATGAATGGCAAAGGTCGGGTCAGGAACATTACGGTCAGGATCCACACTCCCACATAATAATTATGAACATTCAGTTCCGTCAGAAGCAATAGAGTCGGTTTTGTTAAAATCATGACGTTTAATGTTAAGCTATATATAGACAGAAGACACAATGTGTACGCCGCGTTATAACTTTCAATCATCGTGTTCAACTTGTATTTTTTTTTTACATTATATTGTTATGTATAAAAATTATTCCTTAATTTAAAGTTCTGCGGACAATCTGCGGACTGTTAAATTAGTCAGTCTGAAGTTACCAATTTAGATTATTGGACTCAGAAATAGTCAACAATATCAATGATAAAGTATTTACCCTATTTTTACACGCAACATGGCAATACCCATTTATAGTTTTAAAAAATATCTGCGTAAGCATGGGAGTATAGCTTCAGACCGGTCAACATAGATCGCGCGTGTTTAACTATGAAAAAACGTTATATAGCTTTCTAATAGTAATGGAAGTTCCCAAAATATTAATCAATTAACTTTTCAATTTATTGTTATTTATTACATTGATAAGAATTTAACAATACATGTTTACATACATATATATTATTGACTAGCACTGTCCGGTTAAAATTATCACCTAATGTGAATTACAACGAACTAATTAGAAACAAATCCACTGATTTTTTTTTAAAGGGGTGTACGTATATTTTTAATTTATCTTACTAAAAACAAAATGTAAAGATCACTTTCATTTAAAAAAATGTAATGAACATATAAATTTAACACTATAATTTACGTGATTATCACTAATTAGGATTACCATCGTCCATCACGTTTCTTAAACGTATTTTTATCTTTTAATTTTTGGTAACAAGGTATATAATTATGGCACCACGTTCAAGCGTTGTTCAGCGCAGTGAATTGTTCTCTTTGTAAACCATTAGAGTTTTTCTCGTCGGACATGCTCTGTCTCTTTCTGTTCAAAGCAGCCTGCCTGATTCTATGTCTTCTTCGGCTCTTCACCAGGTAAACGAATAAGGCGATTGCGATAAGCAATGCAACAAGGATACAACCGGCGAGGATCAATGTGAGAGATGTCACCTTCGATCCTGGGTCCGATGATGACTCAACCTGGAAAATATAAGAAACAAAAAAAAAATTAACAAAAAACATGTATACGCTAGATGGCGTTAGGTTGGTAACTCTCAGATAAAGCAGTCCGCGTCGGTAATAGTGGCGCCGTAACGCGTTACGTTACGAAGCGGTTTACCCTCCCTTAATAAATAAACGTGACAAAAGACGATCGACATGTATTATAGAAATCATTTAGATATAAGATATATATTATTTTAATGATGATATAGTAGCACAAATAATTAACGATCGTACAAAGAGGACAATTTTCGTAGAATTCATATCAAATATAAATATAATAATATTTGGCTAGCAGTGAAATTAATAACATTTCAGTTAAGAAACATGGGATCGAGTTCTAGGTATTTAGATTGGAATAGGTTTTTTTTTTATTGTATAGGTAGGCGGACGAGCGTATGGGCCATCTGATGGTGGAAGTGGTCACCAACGCCCATAGACAATGGCATTGTAAGAAATGTTAACTATCGCTTACTTTGCCAATGCTCCACCAACCTTGGGAACTAAGATGTTATGTCCCTTGTGCCTGTAATTACACTGGCTCACTCACCCTTCAAACTGTACCACAACAATAGCAAGTACTGCTGTTTTGCGGTAGAATAACGTGAATGTTACATGAATGATGTGCTTTAATGTACTCACGACGTAGGTGCCGTGCGGGCCGGCGCGCGTGTAGAGGTCGTTGCACAGGGCCTGCTCGGTCCAGTTGTACCAGTGCACGAGGCGCAGACCCTCGTACGCGCGCGGGGACCCGCATCTGGTCACAATTGACTCACATAATATAATAGCCCTCATAATTTCTTAATTTCCATTTACTAGTCTCTAGTATATTATATCCAGGGGATAATATTATAATGTCTGTAATCACCCTGGTTCACTCACCTTTTGGACGAGCTATGTTACAGATAAATACAGAATACTGTTATTTTGAGGCAGAATAAAGGAATTACATGGCATCTACACGGAGAGATCTGCACTGAGCCCCGAGATATTTGTCTCTTTTGTTCAGTAGCATGAACTATCATTTAGGTATCAATTACTTACTGGCTCTTGTAATAAAAAATATCTTACAATTACTTAAGAATGACTTGAATACCTCAGTTCAGCTAGAAGTCTGGAGTTAGCCCGGTACATTTGAGGTAGTAAGTCGTCTAGCAGCCACTGCAGGTCGCAAGAACAATGCCATGGGTTGAACTGCAAGTTGGCTCCCTCCGACAACGATGGCCAGTCGAGTAACGTTTTGGAAAGACTCGTTAAATTGTTCTTGCTTATGTCTAACTGAAAAACAGTGTATATTATAGCTCGTGATCTTTCACAGATGACATTTACGGAATCAAGATATACTAAATATATCTAGTAGGCTCTCACAAGAAGGTAATTTTAAATGGTAATTTAACATATTAATTAAAAATGAACCAAGCTTTACACTTTACGTTTAATTTTATGTTATGGTTAAAAGTGAAATATATTTACCATGCACACAGATGTTCCATCAAAGGCACCTTCTTGTATACTGTGCAACGATGCACAATTTGATAAAAATAGAGTGAAACAATTCTTATAATCGAATAAATCTTCATTACTACGCCCAATCACATTGCTGAAAGCCTTATCTTCCACCACGTATAGTTTATTAAGATCATTCATGTACAAACTCTTTAGCGCCAAAATGTTTTTAAAATAAATGCTTTCTATTGGGTTGCCGTCTAGCCGCAACTCCTCTAAATTTGGAAATATTTGGCTGCTCAAACATTTTGGTACATCGGCAATGAGGTTGTATGATATATCAAGACTGAAAAGTTTGGGTAATTTATTTTCCAAATGAAAATCTTTTATTTGGTTTCCGCCAATACTGAGAACCTATAAAAAAAAAACCAAATTAGACTAAATTTATAAGTACAGAGTATTCACAAGTATTCATTAATTTTACCTCTAAATTATTGAAGTTGACATTGTTCTCGTCGTATAGAGCGGATAATCGATTGTATGATAAATCAATATACGTAATATTGCTTGGAAACTTTGGCCAGTGATATAAAGTATTAATCTTCAGTATAGCAATTTGAAGCGTCGGCGGTAGAGCGAAAGTGAACGTTATGTTGTTCTGTGCAAGATTCAATTCTCTTAAATTAATGCACGACAATAAGGAATCTTCTTCGACTACCTCAATTATGTTGTTAGATAAATCCAGGAGCTCTCTGAAAGAAGGCCATATATTGTTTACTGTATTAAAATACATTGCATAATTTTCTCATAAGTCATTTCTAAATCTACTAGTTGATTAATATGGATAAACAAATATATAATGAACGATAGATATTCTAATAAAATGAATGATATACTGCTGTCTACCGCAAAACAGCTGTACTTTGTATTGTTGTGTTCCGGTTTGAAGGGTGAGGTGAGGGTTGGGAACCTTAGTTCCCAAGGTTGGTGGCGCATTGGCGACGTAAGCGAGGGTTAACATCTCTTACGTCGCCAATATCTATGGGCGTTGGTGACCACTTACCATAGGTGGCCCATATGCTCGTCCGCCTACCTATGCTATAAAAATAATAATGAACAATTATTCAACTCATGTATCGACTGTTAGGTACATATACTTACATGTTGTTGTTCTCTGGGAATGATTCTTTTACGATCGAACGAATTCTGTTTCCGTTCAAATTTAATCTCGTAATTCTTTTGAGTGGCTCACTTTCAATTCGTCTAAGCAACAAATCGAAGATGCCGTTCTTGCTGAGATCCAAGTCCTCCAGTAAAATCATTGGCTGTATTGCATCTACAGGAATTTTCTTCAAAAGATTGCTTTGTAAATTCAGTCTTTTCACATTATGAAGAAATTTAAAATCTAATGGATTTAGCTCTGTTAATTTATTGTAAGATAGATCTAAATCCTCTAAACTTTCGATATTGGTGAAGAGATCAGGAGTCATCTCAGCTAGTTCGTTTTGGGTAAACGATAGTTTCTTCAAATTTGGGACATCGCTGAACGGGTCCGGCCAGTATGTCTTGATGGCATTGTTACTGAATCTCAGGGTTTCCACTTGCGAATTGGGCGGTAACCTGGAATTTATTAAAATATGACTTAGACCCCAGGTACAATTTCTAGTTTACTAACGTTAAAAAAAATGGTATAATAAGTTAACAAAAAGAAGATAAGTGGTTAGTGGTATTTCTGCTATAAGTAATAGCTTCAGTTCATAAGCCTTGAAAATAGATAATATAACTAGTCATTTTATTATAATTATATTTCTCCTTCTACCACAAATATTCCATTGTCAAAGCCTGAACAGGTTTCATATGAAAAATGATAATCTGAGTTCGTAAAAAAAATTAGGTTAAATTTCTTAATATAGGTCGATGACGATGATGATGATATATATATTTTTTTCAATCAACCGAGCAGGCGGATGATAATGATCATTCTATAATTATGTAAATTGCAGCCATGTTGAGGACAATGCGGAATCCTTGCAGTGCTGGTGTCATTAAATAAATACGAGGTATACCAATTTACTGGGTTATAAACTAGAAGTCCAGATTACATCATGTAATCTATTTTTAATGTCGTAGTAATTTACCACTTGAGTCTTGACTAGTGATCCTGTGTGATGTAAATAATCATAGTCGAATTTTGTATTTCCTAGAGAAAATGTAACTTTTAACGGATGGTGAGCTAAATTAAAATGGTTGAGAAGCTAGCAATTAGATGTAAGATTCAATTTATCATTTACCAAATTATATCAATTCAAAAAATTTGGTAAAACCTAAAATGTAACATATGAAAATTAATTTGATTGTAAAATCAACGATTTTTAACCTTAAACTTTTCCAGACAAGGTCCTTGGGTATCTTGTGATGTGAGTTTTGTCCGTTATTTGATAATGATGACGTAAGCTAAACGTAGTAAAGTAAATTTACATAAAATGATAAGTAACCTTTATATTAAATCTCATGTACTTATATCTCATAAGATTTTTTATTTTTTCATCATTTTTCAACCAAGATAATGAAGTATAAGGCGTATAGTAGATTTTTTCAATTCATTCAATAAGTGTAATGATGGGTTCAATGCTTTTGAAGTATATTTCCTTCATTATTAATTGTACGTTTTGTTTTAATAGATCTATCAGTTCTAATTATGTAGATTGTTTTTATAATTATATAATTTGTTATATATATATTTTTATTATTATATAACCTGTTTTTTGTATACTATATGTTTTTTGTCTTGTATATTTAACGAACGTGTTAGTTATTAGAGAGTTATCCGTTATAGACCTTAAAAGGAACTTTGTGGCGTACTGTCAATATTCTAATCAAAAATATTAAGATGAAACCATGATGTTAATTAAAAACTTTTTAATGATTTGACATATATCTAACAATTTGTAACTTCTTATTGTCGAATTCAAATTCTTAAACCTTTCTGTTCCATTTATCTCTACCACCATTCTATCACTATTCAATAGCTGTACGTCACATCAGTTCCTTGATTCCTTCTCTTCTTCGAAATGTCATTCTTTGCACAATGCACGCACAGTCTATACATTTTTTCTATGCCTTAAATGTACGCCTTACAGCCACACATATTTGTACCACACACTAAATCTCTCCTCGTAATATGATATTTATCCTTATATCCATACCATGGTAGTCAGTTTATTAGTTTTTAATTAGGTACACGAGTGTCAATGACCTTTAACTGAATTGCCAAGTGTGTTTTAACGCCATCAATCAAGTTGGGAATGACACGATGTTTAAATTGCGAATCTTAAAAGAAACTGAATTTTTATATTCTGGCTTCTTTTTATTGTATAGGTAGACGGACGAGCATATGGGCCACCTGATGGTAAGTCACCAACGACCATAGACATTGACGTTGTACGAAATGTTAACCACCGCTAACATTACCAATGCGCCACCAACCTTGGGACCTAAGATGTTATGTCCTTTGTGCCTATAATTGCACTGGCTCACTCACCCTTCAAACCGGAATACAACCTACAAAGTACTGCTGTTTTGCGGTAGAATATCTGGTGAGTGGGTGGAACCTACCCAGACGAGCTCGCACAAAGCTCAACCACTGAGTAAAATTTTGTAGTTATAAGCGTAAATGTTGTAGCGTGCTTGCTTGCTTACTTATTTTGCTTTATTTATCTCGCAATATAGGCGTTTCATTTGCTTATAGGTACATTACATATATTGATGACATATCACATACACATAAACTATACTGATTAAATTTCATGAACATTTTCAACGTCAATAGAAATACCAGCATTGTTTGTGGTACAATATTTTATAAACATAAAGCTATCACTGGTTCGAAATGTAGAGATACAGAAATAGTGTGATTGATACTTTAATAGGTACCTTACTTCGCTAGAACAGTTCCACGTGGGTAGTCACCCACAAATGTCAAATAAAGGCCAAAATGCCTTGATTGCGTGAATGAATCAGAATAATATACTTTTAATATGTGATATGTAGTATGAATAAACAAAGGTAGGTAAGTAAAAGTATTTGATAACAACCGATAAAATCATTCATATAAGTGTATTTATTATTAGTATTGATACATAAAGGTACTAGTAAAACGTCAAGTGTTTTAATGTACTTACATACTTTTTGCACTGTTCTACGTTATTCATAATAGAGCTACTTATTAAAATAAGGATGACAAAACTTCGTCGTCTTAACGTCTTAACTTTTTTTGGTAAATAGTTCAATGATTGAATTAATGTCGTCAAAGTTTTTTAACACGTCTAGAAATGTTAAATTATGACTGATATTGATTGGATGTTAGTCTTTCAAACCATAAATATTTAAGGATTGGATCCAAGTCGACTATGTCGTGAAATACAAACAAAGATGCTTTCATTTAGATTTAATTCATATAAAATGCATTTCTGTTGCACTCTTAACGACTAGAAAAATAAATTTGCAAACAGAAATCGGTTTATGTTTAAATATTCATTCGATATATGTATGGGGTTTTCCAATAGGGACGCTTGAACTTTGACAGCTGTTTGCGGCCATGTTGTTTGAGTGACAGCTGTCAAATGCAGTGTGTTATATTCATTCCGTCCTCCCAAACCACCATGGCAGGTTACAGTGTCGAGCAGCACGTGCAAATCATAAAATTGTTTTATGAAAATGGGTCTTCAGTTCGAGCAACGTTCCGCGCACTTCGCCCGTTTTACGGTCGCGATGATCGTCCTGCCGAGTCGACTATCCGTCGATTGGTGGACAAATTCGAGTCAACCGGGTCAGTTAACAATCAGCCGGTTCCCGTGCGTCAACGTAACGCGAGATCTGCCGAGAATATCGCCGCTGTGCGCGACAGTGTCCTCGAAAACCCGCGGCAGTCAATTCCGCGTCGCGCACAGGAACTCGGCCTTTCGCAGACGACAACTTGGCGAATTTTGCGTTGTGACTTGAGCCTGCACCCGTACAAGATCCAGCTGACCCACGAGCTCAAGGTTAATGACCATAGACAGCGCCGTGTGTTCGCTGACTGGGCATTAGAGCAGTTGGAAGTTGACGCCGATTTTGGCAAAAAAATCATCTTCAGCGACGAGGCGCATTTTTGGATGAATGGCTATGTCAACAAGCAAAATTGCCGTATTTGGGACGAGACCAATCCACACGAGGTTCACCAAGTGGCAATGCACCCGCAGAAAGTGACTGTTTGGTGCGGATTTTGGGCCGGAGGCGTGATTGGTCCGTATTTTTTCGAAAACGATAATGGTGTGGCCGTCACCGTCAATGGTGAGCGATACCGGTCGATGATAACCAACTTCTTTTGGCCTGAAATCGAGAATATGGATCTGGACAACATGTGGTTTCAACAGGACGGCGCTACGTGCCACACAGCACACGCTACGATGGAAGTTCTGCACGAGCAATTTCTGGACATGGTCATCTCGCGCGGAGGCGACGTGAACTGGCCACCGAGATCGTGCGATTTGACCCCGCTGGACTTTTTCTTGTGGGGTTTTCTTAAGTCGCAGGTCTATGCCAACAAGCCGCAAACCACCGATGCCCTCAAAGTCAACATACGCCACGCCATCGATCAAATACAGCCCGATTTGTGCGCCAGAGTCATCGAAAATTGGATCTTTCGTGTGCGCACCACCAACCGAAGCCGTGGCGGTCATTTGAATGATGTCATATTCCATACATAATGGGGTCGATAGACCTTCCAAATAAAAAAAAAAATTCGCAAATATCTCTCCTACATGTATTTTTTTTTGCATTTCAAAGATCAAGCGCCCTTAATGGAAAACCCTGTACCTACATACATGATACATTACATTGTATTGTAATTCTTTCATTTACTTATTTTCATGACATAACATAACACAACATCAACAATTAATCTTATTATATAATAAAAGGTAACGTTATTTATGCATTCTACATAATTTTTTATATTCGATTTAATCCGTTATTTTCATTTTTACTGTCCATACTAATATTGGGACGTTTCGCAGATTTATATTCGTATTATGAAATCGTATAAAAATGTACCTTAGTTACAGCTGAAAGCTGTGGTTTTTATAAATGACTTAATTATTTATTAATAGCTAGTAAAACTCTACAATTGTAAAACTTCGTTTTTATATTCGGTAATTGTTCTATGCATCGGTAGCACGAAAAAAGATAAGATTTGTTATAAGCATAGTCTTGTACATTGAGTAGCCAACCTGAATATGTACATAAGTATTTGTTAAAAAGGAATAAATATCGTTCAAAGGTTTATCGCTTTTAAAGTAATATTTATGGGATTGGAGATAAAACATTTAAGAGAATCGAGGTGATTTATACCTACGATCTGGATTATACCTATTAGCTGACTCAATAATAAAACATCTCAACACATATACCTATAGGATAAGAGTTGAACTCAACCCGCAGAATTATGTTTCTTAAATTGAAGAAATAAATAACTATGATCGAAATGCATCCAAAAATTTGCAATTTAAAGTTGAATGATAACATTTTACAGAACGATGCCGGAAAATTTAAGCCATGATACATTTTTTCATAGAAAATATTATCTTTATGATGATTCAGCGTGCTTTACTGTAACCCTGGAAATATATTTTATATATTAAAGATAAAATAGAGTACATAAATTGTTTACTCACTTGCCTAGAGTGGAAAGTCCCAAGCCTTCGAATGCTGCCGCAATTTTCAATCCATTTGGATTATCGGGCCACTGAATTTTGTCTAAATCAGCAAGATTTTCAATTCTGTCCAATTCAGAACACTGAATATTTAAAACCAAATGAGTACCATCAACATCTGGTATTTCACTGCACGTACAATATTCACACACTTTTATTAATCTGTGCACTTCCTCTGTCACTTCCTCTTGAGCTAGCACGATATTGAAAATTAAAAAATAAAATGTCAAACTGTTTATGGCGCGCATGTTGTATTTTTAAATCTTTACATTAACACATCTACGTACGGCTCGATATCGAGGTGGAATGATAAGATCCTTTTTATCTTTGTGTTATCGCGGCATTGGTGATGCGTGTGTACATTGCTGAAAATGACGTAGACTAGATAGAAAGGGATTAGAATACTATAAGTTAGGTTGATTTATGAGATAAACATTGAACACGAACTCACTTCCCAAACTGATATTATTCAAAACTCAGATTCAAAATGTAATACATTATAACACAAAGTTTATAACTGTAAACACTATAATAATAGGAAAACACAAAATATTCGCGAACAGAAACTTCGAAGCTATGAATGTGGCGTGGGTGAAACATAAGAGGCGTATTGTAGTCGCACGAGCCAAACAATATAATGATCCTTACCAATAGGTAGGCAACCTGTAGGTAATGTAAGCGCTATATTGACCACAATGTCACAGAATTGGTTTAACCGACATCAAAAAAGGAAGACGTGTTTGACGTTTTTTTTTGTATGTTTATCGATTACTTGAAAACGAATTGATCGATTAGACTATTTAAATTTTCCTTTCTATGGTTATGACGCACAATGTTCTATTTTTCATAGAAATGTTGATAGTAGTTTTGTAGTTTACGTTATTTTTAGCGCAATTGCTGCTATTTTGGAAGTCGCTTTTGTTGTAAGTCATATATTAAGAACCTGCTGTACTAGTAAGATTTATCTAAAATATTTCACGGAGATAGAATTGGCGGATGATTTCAAGCGGCGTTCAGTAAAAAAAAGATATATTCTTTAAAAAGAATATACCGTATAAATTAAATAGGAATACTATACATGATTATGGATGTGATCGATTTCGACCACGGCGACCAATCTCAAGGAAGACTAACCAACTGCGCAGGACATATTACTAACACACACACATACACAAGTTTGTGTGCAAACCGGTGCATTCTTTCCGATATCCGATAGCAAGGCCAATCTGAGACGACCGGAAAAAATGTTTAGGCACAGAACCTTTTAATCGCTTGATCCGGGGTTTGAATCCGGGACCTGAATGAGCTATTTAAGTAATATTTAATCATTATTGCGTACAGCTTGCCTCTAATTAATCTGTTAAAAATCTGCATGGCGTTATAATTATAAAATACAGTAATGTTACGTGAACCTATTTGTCAAAGCTATATATTTAATTTTAAAATAGTCGATATCAATCGAATAAATATTATCATCGAAGATAGTAATATGTTGCAACGAAACAGATAATGCACGCAGCTGCACAAAATACTAGTAAATTATTAGTTGCGTTTCACACAATTATATTTTTTATCTATAAAACTTATCTAAAAATAATCGATGCTTGAAAATTCTAGTATTTCTAGTTACTTTATCAATGGTAAATCAGTTTTGATAAAGCCTAGTTAGAAGTAGTAGCGCTAGTTAACACATGCCTCGAACTCTTTCATAAGTAACGTTTGAAGTGTCATTTTTTTTATTATTATTTAGTTTGTAATAAAATATGTGCTGGAAAGTTAATACTGACGTCGCCAAAAAAATTATTATAGTAAATATGAATTACATTAGTCAAGGAGAAATGTATTGTCATAAGAATAAAGAAATTTAATTTAATTTTTTTTTTAATTTTTTTTGGTAAATGGAGAAATATTTGTCTACAATAAAGGTAACTTTAGGGGGGGGGGGGATGAGGCCTTAGAAACCATAATAACGCATTATAATTATCATGAATTATCAGATAAAAAACCATAAATAATAAAATTACGTTTAATATTTAGAGCCTTTAAAAATAAAAAGCATTTATTTATTTATCTGCTGACGGTGCGCTACAAACGCAAAGACGTCTACAAAATTTGACTGTTTAAAAAAGTAGTAACAATCCTTCCTTGGCGTTCAATCTTGCTTCTGAACTTACGTGGAAGCGTAACAGACAGACAGAATTGCCTTCGCATTCATAATCTAAGTATAGATTATTTATTACCCGTTTTGAACGTAACGCTTGCAGTCGTTATTTTTTTAAATAAAAATACCAATAAGGATATTCAAATAAAAATTATTTTTTTTTTAAATTTTTAATTATAAAAATAAACAACATAGCATAAAAATCACATGTGACGTAAGTACTGATTTTATTTACTGTAAATATATTTTTATATAATAATAAGAAGATTAAACTTTTAAATTGATACAACATTTTTACTACAAAACCACATTTTTATTGTCAAATTTCATTTATGAAACTTTCACTTTCAACAATAGTTTAATTTATAAAAAAAATAACAAGTATAAACCAATATAAAAAATAAAATTTTACCTTCAACCTGATTTAAAGCCAAATTAACAAAAAAAAAACATAATATTTGGAATGCCCTCTTTAATCTTAAACTAGAAATGCCTCTCAGCCTTATAAAGACGTTTTCACACAAGACCAATGCTGAAATAAATTCAAACAATTAATAATGTTTAAATAATCTATTTAAGACAACAGTACAATGATATTTAGAAGTATAGATACGTTATACACTATCAACACACATACGCATTAGCTTACTTACATTTCACTACATTGCCATGTCGAGTGAAAGAGATGTAACAAGTGCGTATTTAAACTAGTACAAAAAAAGAAGATAGCCAGTATTTGTCACTTATGCGTAGTGTATGAAAACTTTACGCAGATCAACCAATCAGTGCACTTTTGCGAAAGTCTTGCTTAATACTGTATGATTCACGAACATATTACATTATTTGAAAAATAGGTAGATGGTTATATCATAATTTCATAACTGTGTAAAGCTAAGTAATCGAATACAGTGAGTTGAACAACGAGTGAATTAAATGATTAGCGAAATCTCAATTGGGACGTATTTGAGTCTTCAATTTGCGCGCGCTGGTAGCATATCTGCTTCTTTGTACATAATTATGTAATATAATTCCAACAATATAAAAAGTCTTCAGCAATTCTAGTTCATTATATTACATACACAAAATAACTTGTACAAATATGTTATAATTCAATAAATACTAGAAAAGGTAAGATCAGTAGCAGCCTGTGAATGTCCCAATGCTAGGCTAAGGCCACTTCTCCTCTTTTGAGGAGAAGGTTCGGAGCTTATTCCAAGAATATAAAAACGGTAAAAATAACTTTAAAAATCATTGTCTGCTGTCTGTACGTCTATCAGATTAATTGGGAATTTATTTTCTAATCCAGTGTTGAAACGTCGAAACATATGGCAAATTCATATTTTGTGACTAAAATACCAAAAAAGAAAGCATCATTAAATAATATTAAAATAAAATTTACAAATGAAGATTATTATTACTTTATACACCGCAATATGATTCCCTTAACATATACAATATATTTAGAATACCGCTTTTGTTCATTTGGTTACTTACTTCAACAGTTTACAGACGAGCCAGACTTACAACAAGAGCACATTGCGACTTTCTACCTCACACTATTATAGATATATTTGTTTATGGCCATTTAAAACAAAATACAGATTATAAATATTTATTTAATAAATAAACAGACAGGCAAATGTCAGACAAATTTGCCTAATAAAAAATTTTGTTTCAAATGTTTTCTAGGTGGGCTTTGTGCAAACCTATCTGGGTAGGAAGCACCCACTCATCAGATATTCTACCGCTAAACAGCAGTACTTAGTAGTGTTGTATTCCAGTTTGAAGGGTGAGTAAGCCAGTGTAACTACAGACACAAGGGACATCTCATTTAAAAAGGTTGGTTGCGCACTGGCGATGTAAGGAATGGTTAATATGTCCAACGGCATTAATGTGTATGAGTGTTAGTGACCACTTACCATCAGGTGGCCCATTTGCCCGTTAACCTTCCTATTACATAAAAAGTGACTACATTTGTGCCTCTGCATGTAACATACACTGGACTAGTTTAGTTGCTACCCCTTTAATGTGGTATTAATCATTAGCTCCAAGATATTTCATTGTAATATTTTACCATACTTATTCTTAGAGAGGGGGGGGGGGGACAGATACAGATACACATATAATTAGTATTTGGCGGTCGAATAATTGATGAGTGGAAAGTCTACTCCCAAAGGTTAAGGGGCTAATGCCAAGTTGTTTAAGGGTTGTTCAGTTCATTATTATTGTTTTTATTAGATTGAATATTTTAATACCCATTATAATATGTTCAGAGCCGTCATCTGCAATCCGCTAGTGTTAATCCGACCGAGTTCTCGTCCATCAGAGGGCGTCGTACTCTTTGAGAAGGTAGTGTCCCACGAGACGTTTCTGAACGTCCGTAACGCCGCCGTATATCTGGGTGCCTCTCGCGTCTCTATCGACAACATGTCGTTTTATAGGAATTAATTAATCGAACACTACGCAAACATCAGTCGTGAACTATATTATTTAAGTGAACGACAAATATAAGTAGTCGATAAAACAATATTGGAAACATCAAACGAATCGACTGAACTGAATTTTCAAATACATTTATAAATTAAAATTAAAAGGTAAGATCAGACGCGTAGTCGCGGCCGAGTCCGCACCTGTAGTGTCTCTCGGCGTCGTAGTGCGTGGACAGGCCGCGGCCGCCCAGCACCTGCACGGCGTGGTCGGCCGCCGTGCAGGCCGCGCGCGCCGCCGCGTACTTGGCCATGGCGCTGTGCTTGGTGCGCACGTCGCCCGCCGCGCGCCACGTCAGCAGCCGCGCGCCCTCCACCGCCATGCACGCGTCCGACAGCCGCTCCTGCAACACCGCGCTCGCTACACCCCGCCCCCCCCGCGCCCCCCCCCCCCCGCACCCGCCGCCGGCTCACCTTCACCGACGGGAGCGACGTCAGACTCTTGCCGAACGCGACCCGCTCCTTCGCGTAGCCGATGGCCGTGTCCAGGGCCGCCTGGGCGATTCCTGTGCGAGGGAATGAAGTGTTCGTAAATTTTAATGACAGTATTCTTCGTATGATGATTTTGCATCGTCTTGCAGCAGCTTCGCGGAGCTCGACGTTGCTTTTTATTTATGTAGTCATCGGCGATCTTACACCGCAGCCCCTGTACGCGACATACGAACCGACGGCGTGCGCCGCGATGCCTATCCGGCCCTGGTCCAGCTGATGCATGGCGATCCGGAAGCCGTCGCCGGCGCGGCCCACCAGGCAGCTGGCCGGCAAGCGCACGTCGTCCAGCGTCAGGTCGCACGCCGTGGCCGCCCTGTGACCCGAGCTTCAATTCTGTTTTATATGCCCCGTTTGATGGACGGCTTGGTAGGATTTACAAATATAGGGCGAGGGGAGGGAGGAATATATACTATAAGTCATTGATTATTAAAAAATCTAATGAATTGCTTAATAATATTGTTCATATTCAATATATATATATCAAATAATTCTATGTTCATGTAAGCTTATAAGGACACTTTTGAATCGTCATGAAATAAATTTAAAGCTACCGCCGTTTCGGAATGTAGATTCTACCGAGAAGAACCGGCGAGAAACTCATGTTTATGAAATATTCTTGTCTAATAATTTATTACTGATTCTGATAAGATTACATCTCGAACAGGAATACAAGAATGTTATTTAATGGGCCACCTGAAGGAAAGTTTACTTTCGTTAAATTTGGAAAAAATAAGGTTTTATCGCGATAGAAATTAAATACACACCTCACGCCCATAAGGGGTTCCTTCTTCCCCCTAAACACACCCTCCGCATCGAGAGGAACGAGAAAACCTATAAGAAATTTATTACAATATAAAAACATTCATCAACATATTTATTTACTCATAGTATAAATATGTATGTATACCATAAAACTAAAACATGTATTGTACTTCATTAAAATAAAAAAAACAATTACACATTAGTTATAAATAGTATTTTATAAAAGTCGGAATACTTTAGTTATCTTAGATTATTTTGTACTTACAGGCCAGTCCCTTGTGTCTAAGTTCAGGGTCGAAGGTGGCGAAGACCGCAGCCGCTGAGCCTTCAACGGCGGACGACACCCAACTCTTCTTGCCGTTAAGGATCCAGTAGTCACCATCTAGCCTAGCTTTTGTCTTGATATTGGCTACATCGCTGCCCGCATCTTAATGATTAATTAAATGTTTTAATTGAGCTTTTCATATGAGTCACAATATCATATTCAGTGCCGCCAACATTTAATAAACTTATACTTGAATAGTTCCAGTTGCAGTTAATAAACAAAATGACACTTCTAACGCTACTTACACGACAGTTCGAAAGCACGTGGTAACCAGTACAAACTGGTTTATTCCGGTTTTAGTCACTCACTACTATACTATATGCAAAAACGTCTCCAAGCTGATTTATCCATAAATGCTCTAATGAAAGTCGAAATGCCGAGATGGCCCAGTGGTAAGAACGCGCGAATTTTAACCGAAGATCGTGGGTTCAAACCTGGGTAAGCACCACTGAATTTCATGCGCTTAATTTGTGATTATAATTCATCTCGTGCTTGACGGTGAAGGAAAACATCGTGAGGAAACCTGCATGTGTCAAATTTCACTGAAATTCTGTCACATGTGTATTCCACCAATCCGCATTGGAGCAGCGTGGTGGAATAAGCTCCAAAACCTTCTTCTCAAAATAGGGGAAGAGGCCTTAGCCCAGCAGTGGGACATTCACAGGCTGTTACTTTATGAATGTCTCTCCTCCCTTTGGATTGGATTTGCATGTTCTAACAACTAGATCATCTCTCATTTTAAAAAGTGATCGCTTCATCTTTCTAGTAGCAATACATCAACTTATCTTAATCAAAGATCTGTCACTGAGAATATTTGTGAACGGGGGAAAAGGAGCGAAGACCGTTATGGACAGTTCTACGAGAATAATGGTAATTACTGACCTGGTTCACTCAGTGCAAAGCACCCAATTGATCCCTTAGTGAAGTCGCTCAGGAACCTTTCCTTCTGCTCCGGCGTACCTTTCTCGTTAACCAAGTTCGCGTACAGGAAGTTATGTATTGAGACTATCATGCCGGTACTGGCGCAACCACGTGATATTTCCTCGACCGCGACAGCTAATGACAGGTAGTCGAGACCGAGGCCGCCATACTTGTCGTCCACACACGCCCCCATTAAACCAAGGTTTGTGATATGTTTTATCTAGCAAATAAACATTTTTAATTAACAATACGAACTAGATACGAAGATAAATTAAACTATATTTTTTTAATTTCAATTACGATATCATTCGAATGAACTATTAGTTGTTAGGTACGATTAGCTTATATTTTAATAATATTTACAAGGATGTCGTCCTTGTAAAAATGAAATGTGTATTTTGGGATTTATCTAAGTTTTAGGTCGTGTGATAAACGAAACGCTTTTCACTTAAGCTTAAATATTGACATTTTAGAATAATAACGCTTAGAACGATAGTTTCATTTATAGTTCCGCTCAAAACTGAAGCAAGTTTAGAATTAATGTGTGCGGAAGCGTCATGTACGGCCGAATTATGTTGCAAGTGAATAGACATTTCCCCCATAAAGCGAAGAAATTGATACTGTTTGAATTTGAATTATGAAATATATTTGTTTGCCTTTAATTTATTTAATTGCGATATTATTTATTAATTTTTAGCTGTAATTATTATAATTATTTCATTTTTGTGTTGCTTATATTTTATGTATAATCATAAAGACAATTAAAAAATATTTTATTATATGAACAGCTAATGTTTTATATATATCTAATTTAAAAAAGTTAAAATATGAATTTTAAATAATAATTAGATTTTTATTATTTAAAATAATAAACACTGCGGAAAATATTTTTTCCATATCTGACAACATTTTTATTGTAATGACAGGAAACGTATTCAGCCTCTTAAGATTGAAATGAAATGGCTTCAATCCGCTTGGGCCTACTCACATTCTGAGCGTTATTATTTCAAGATTGACATCATATCAATTGTTAAATGTAAATCCCATGAATTGCTACTTAAATCAAATATTTACGATTTTAATTTATTTGTGATATTGTTTTTTTACGAAACATATTATATCTAACTGTTGATACTGCTCGATAATAATCGACAAATCGATTAGTTATTTTCCTAAGATCTTATTTTATTCTATATGTGTTTGAAGTAATGGTCACTATTTATAATATTGGAAATCGAGACTGTGTGAGATGTATTTACAAAGTAGGTATACCCACTTTGTAAATACACGCTTGCATTACAAACATTATGTGAACACGATGATTCAAAATAAACAATAATACAATATAATTTGCATCAAAATACTTTACAAAGTAATTCGAATTTATTTAATCGATGCCAAGGTCATTTAAAAAAAAGTATTGGAACCTCGATTACCAAGAACACTATATTTAAAAAAAAAAGACTGTCAAAAAGAGAAGACCAACGTCCTAGGCAATTACCAATTTACTATGTATTAGTTAAAACACAACGAAGTATTGTATTGTTGCGTCAGCCGTTGTTGTTGCGTCTGAAATATTTTCGAATGGAATTTGTCGTGCCATCGGATTATGAGAACAGTTTTCGCACAACAGAGATCGCACCTGCGTATGCGTATACACTTGTATAGGATAATATGTCCTGCGCAGTTGGCTAGTCTCCTTTGAGCAAGACAACAATATCATAAAAACATAATCACAACTTTGTCAGACGCGGCCACGCGGTCCGGGGGCCTCGCACCTCGGAAGCATGTTATGCATTACTTAAAAGCTTTGAAAGCGAGGAAAAATTGGACTCGTCATGAATCGAAAGATATTATTACTAAGTGAAGGAAGCGCAATGCAAAAAAAAAGGTCAGCCGCATTTCCCTTCATACGGTGGAATCGTCAAAAAGCGCGTAGCAAACGCGAAAAGAGATTTTCGAGCGAGATTAAAAAAAAGAGGGCTTCGCAAAATGTATCTCGCCCGCATAAGATTTAGGTCTTGCGCCGCCACTGAACTTTGTTCTTACAAAACTTAAATAAAAACCATAATTTTATTAATATGCCATGTATTTGTAAATGTGTCCTTTGGTGGAGATCTTAAAATAAATAAAACAAATATATTTATACAAATTGTCTCTAACTGTATGACACAACATTCCGCACGAATGCGAACACAAAACAAAAGGTGAGACAAAAACAGTACCTTATTATGTCATACCATATTATCTATTTAACGCCGGATGTATATATCGGATATCAAAGACATATAAAACATACATAGCTGTTTAACGAATAGCCCAAGTTTTTCATAAAGTCGACACAAACATTTGAGATAATCAAGCATTTTTGTTACATTTTATTGATCTACAAATCCCTCTTCTGCACATATGTCAACAAAAGGTACCAGGGATTAAAATGCTGACTTGCACTTAAGATAAAAATTTATGATAAATATAATATACATCAAAGACAAACATCTTAAAAGAAATGTAAATATTTATAAACTTAACTGATAAATTTCGTCAGGTCATGAAATTACCTTACCTTTGTAAAGGTAACTCTTTACCGAAGTAGAGTTTAAGTTTTATAATTTATAACAAATCATCCTATTTATTTTATTACCATAAAGCACTAAGTACCCACCCTGGCTTGGCACTTAGGGTAGAATCTATACTAATATTATAATTGCGAAAGTAACTCCGTCTGCCTGTTACACTTTCATGACTGAACAAAGCTTGAACCCAGAGGAAGCACATGGGGTTTTTTTTTTTATACCTACCTCTATCACGCTGGCAAAGCCGCGGGAGAAAACTACTTATCTATAATTTCTATAAATAACTATTTGATTTATTTTTACATTTCTTATCAAGCAGCATCCATAGCAAAACTAAATATACACCCATGGCAGTATGTATCATAAATGTAATTTACTTTCAAATGAATCAAAGATCACTCTTATTATGTATACATTAATTTGAATAGTTTTTTTTATCTGATATCTTAATCAAAAAAATAATAAAATTCCCAACAGGCACAGAAGAATAATACTTCGCCATTACTTGTAATCACAAATGTATGATTACATGATATACCCACAATTAATATTAAGAAAGAAAGTATTTTATTGTACATATTAATACTGATATATTAATACATATATTAATACTGATACACTACTTTTAATTTTCTTTTTGTATTTGTTATACCTTTTCATTTTTCAATCAAATATATTTAAAAATTAATTGTAATCCTGTGTGGTCTTATTTTAGTACTCAAATTAAGTAAATAAATATAATCAAATAATCAGTCAATGGTTTTTTGTTTTGAGTTATGTAACAAAGATGACTTCTCTTTCATATTTGTTTAGTAATTATTTGATAAGTGTTACATGTTAGTGTTACTTGTTTCATGCCTTTTCATATATTTACAATTGGCAACAAGGGTAATTCGTGAAAAGAAATCAATCAACTATTTTTTATTCCTTACTAATACTGTATATTGCAAAAGTAAGTTATTTTTGTTTGTTTGTTAAACTTTTACATCTGAAATATTCAAATTATCATCATGAAATTTTGCATATATGTACATAGTCAAGGGTACAGAGACTTCAATCTTCACATGCTACTTTAATGCTAATTATTGACACATAAATAATAAAATAAGTGCTTTGTATATAAATAAATTTGTGATATTATATTTTGTTGTTTATACACACTATGTACTATATCATAAATGTACATTGTTTAAAATTCTTACCTCATTGAAAGGAAATCTTCCTTCTAGGTCGAGTTGAGAAGCTTTAGGTTTAAGATATTGATTAGTATAATTTCTAGCCAATTCCTGTATAGCAAGCTGTTGTTCATTCAATTTGCTGGTGAAGCTGCGGTTTTGTGAAACTAATACTTTCATGCATTGTGAAAGATTGACTGAAAATAAATTATGTACATAAATATATGTAGGATCTGACCTCTAATGTTGAGTTTTTAGTCCGAACTAATTAGTAAAAAGGATAATGTCTTGACTTCAAGTACTTCAGTTGGAGATATTTTCAAGATATGCTTCATTTTAACAATTTACTGTCTATTTATATTTCAATATATCTTTTAATGTTTACAAAACATGATTCTTATATTTATATTTCTTAGTATAAATTTAAATTACTTACCAAATTTTGTTGATGTTAATAACGCGCCTGCGACCATTTTGATACTTTGACTGTAAATAAAGTTGATATTACTCAAATGTCGTGAAATTACATATAAGCGGCATATGATAAATAATGATAATGACCAAGGTCACACGTTGACTTAATTTTAGGGCCCGTCAGTTTATAAAGAAAATAACATTCGGCATACGTGTATTAAGTTTCTCCTGATTTTTAATACTATTGCAAAAAAGACGAACTTTAAAATTATTAGTTTAAACTACAATATGACATTAAATTAACTAGTTATAGTATCTCCTAACCTAAGCTTATATTTAATTACAAAATAAATTTGACGGTAAATTATAAATAATCAAATAAAATAATATTCATTTTCAATTTTTCAACAGATGTCATTGTCAACAATATGTCAATTGACAAACGTCATGTGTCGTCAGTCGACTGTCAACTGTCGTATACTCGTATGTCTATGTACCACGGTCTTATACAAAACCGTGCTATGTACAAATCAGTTTTTTGACAAATCATAGAATACCCTCTTTTTAATAATAATGAAGCACTATAAATAGAATATAAAATACGAAAAAAGACAATCCATCACTCCCCTTATTGTTGATATCATTTTAATATTATGGGATCACTGATGAAAAAACAATTATTGTAGAAACCATAAGGCCAAGGTTGATGCCTGAGCCTGATAAAATCAATAAGTTTATACCACTACTACTCACTATGTTTTTAATAAGATCACTTCGTCACATTTTTAAAGTATCAAATTCTTTTCTATAGTTGACTCAATACATTAATCGGAAACAATCAAATGTTTATTTTAAGATGTTATGAAAATGTATTTAATAAGAAAACAGTCATTACAAACTTTATTACGTTTAAATATAATATAGTAGTGGTAGTATAATGTATAATATAGAGTTATAGTTTCATACAATCGAATTACCGCACTACTTGGTATTTAAACGTAATCAATAACGTCAATTCCCCGAATGGTAAATTCTCAATTGTCATTTGTCAAATGTCAAACAATATCAGGTCTTCTACTTGTAAATCATAGATTTGTTTATGAAAATAAATAAAATAAAAATCATTATATATTTTTTATAGTTGTGTATTAGCTTACCGAATTCTTATAGATTTTAACGTATTTAAGTGCAATAGTAGTTTTAAAGGTTTGAAGCATTTTCAATAGGAGCGCTTATCAATAGAACTTAAGATGACATCGATTTTTGATCAATACGAGCAAGCATCTCAAGTGTCCCAACGTTCTGTTCCTGCATCAGAACAAATGACATCTTCTGGATATATCAACATGCAGTTAAATGATAACACACCAATGTTCTCTAAGCAGAAGATGAATTTCAATCCCTCAGACTTAATAACTCATGTTGCAGTGTCTAGTGACTTTCTTGTACTTGCTATGGCTAATGGAAAGCTGTTTAGACTTGATTTGAAAATGCCTGATCAGCATGAAGGTAAGCAATACTATGAAACATTCTTGAAGCTTCATGTATGTATATAAACTGAAGGAAGCCAGGTATATAAAAGTTCTTTTTACATTTAAATTTTTCAATATGTCAGTTTGTTTATAAAAACATACAATTAAATTTTACTCAAATCATTATTGAAACTAACTATATTTTTGAATGTTTGTTCTAATTAAATTTGTTCGCACTGATAACAATGTCTAAAACTGTATCGGTTTATCAATTTAACGAATTTCTATAATAGAAAAAGATGAAATAGAAAATTAATCATTAAAATTTGCTTATTAAATTGTGTAAGTAATATCTCTATGATACATTTACAGAAATACACTATACAAAATTTGTCCAACCAAACTCAAAACTAACCTCCATCTTCCTCGATCCTCTTGGATACCACCTTCTCATGGCATTCACTGCTAGGAACAAAGATGGCAACCCAGAATTAGTATACTTGCATCGCAAGAGCAGCAAGCTTAAGTCTGTTGCAAAATCTAGGAACTATGAAGTAACAGAAGTTGGTTGGAATTATGAAAACAGGTCCACAGTTACAACGGGCCCTATACTGTTGGGCACATCTCAAGGGCATATACTGGAAACTGAGTTGGAGGCTGACACTGACAGAATGTTTACAGCCAGCCAGCAGTACTGGAGACAGGTAAGGGACAAAATTTGCATGTTATATATATTCCTTGGGGTTCTGGCTTGCTTACTTGAAATAGCAAATTTCTTTGAAATCAATTCAGTGGTTTAGCGTTGAAAGTGTCACAGACAGAGTAACTTTTATTTATAATATTAGTATTGATTCTAACATTGCAATATTACCTTGCTATATATAAAATAACTGATAAAATAAGTGTTAAAAAAATTAAATCATGAAGTAACTTATTTATTTCAGTAAAATTCATTGAATTTATTATCATTTTACCTAATTGCTTTTATAAATTACTCGCTGAGGACTTCATTACATGGTTTTATTGTAATAATATTTATTTTTGTATTGACAATAATAAATTGAATTTTCGAAAATTCAGGTAAAAAACCCACCAATTTAATTTTGCCGCTTATCAGGACTGAGATATTGTTTCTGAACCAGTGGTAGATTTCTGAAAAACAATAAGGGGCCATTCATTTATTACGTATGATGATTTAGGGGCGGAGGGGGGTCGACCATATCTTATTTTTTTTTACAAGAGGGTGGGTGGGAGTCTTTATAGTTTTTACGTAAGCTCATCTTCACATTTATTTCTCTACGACATAACAGTCGTAACATTAAAACCAACCAAGCGTATATTCCTTTAGATTCTTACGTAATAAATATTAAACAGCGGGAGGGGGGAGGGGTCGGCCTATTCTTATTTAGGAGTGGGAGGGGGTCAAAAACTAGTAAAAATCGTCTTACCTAATAAATGAATGGCCCCCTAAGCAAGTGTAATGCTTCTATATTCAATAAAGATTTTGTCTCTTATTGGCTATAACAAATGAGCGCACAGAGCTTGCCTCGCAGTTATTACATCACATAATCTCATGATTCACTATATAATATGACTTATAAGTATGTATGTATTATTTGATGTCCGTTATATAAATTTGTTTTTATTTCCCTAAGCTGCCTAATTATCTGCCTTTATATGGAGGCAGGGAAATCGATGGTTTGGTAACAAATTTTTTTTTTATCTTTTACACATAATTTTCTTATTTGATCTTGTCACTTAAGAATTAATTGAAGCCTTTTAATATGTAATCAACAAATAGTAATAATATATAATTATAGTACTAAACTAAATATTAATTTTCTTAAAGAGAGCAATAATGACTAAAGTGATCACCTTACTCTATGATTATTTTAATTTTTTGCTTTGCAGATATTTGATATTGGTAAAGGTGCAGATACACCGATTACAGGAATTCAATTCCATAGAGTTACAAATACAAGCAAATACTTTATATTCGTCACTACTCCGAAAAGATTGTACCAGTTTATAGGGCATGCGATAATAACGGATGACAAGCCATCCCTCCAGTCCATATTCCATTCATATCTGACCACACCGGAGACTGGATTTCAAGAAATACCTTCGACGTTGAAATATTCGAAACTTCAGTTCTATTTTGATAAAACAAACACCCCAAAAACATTTGCATGGTTAACGGAGCCTGGTATATTCTACGGGCAGGTAAGATATTGTCTATACAGGGTTATTTGTAACGACCGAGCAACCTCGCAGGACTAGATAGCTAACACCATAAGCAACAACTTTTGTTCTACGACTTTTGATAATTTGTTAGATTTTATTTTCATAGTATTAATTGAAAATCGCGGGCGTCGCATCGTCCTTTCGTTTACGAATGAAATATAGACCTACAATTGTCACGACAGTACAACAAAAACTTGTAAAATCATTGTTTTTTTCATGTATTGAATTATGTCCGAAGTCGTAGAACAAATGATGTTAGCTATCTAGTCCTGCGAGGTTGGTGGTGTGTTACAAATAACCCTGTAGAAGCACTCTTGTGTCTAAATACTTATGCAATTAATGTTCTTGTTTGATTCGCAGTTGGATCCAACGTCGCAACAAAACTCGAACTCACTATTTACGCAGAGCGAACTCATTAACTATCCATCCGATCCAAATAGTAAGGAAACGACACCTATATCCTTCGTTTTAACTGAATTTCATGCAGTACTCATGTACTCTGATAGAGTAAAAGCCGTGTCTCTATTGAATCAAGAGCTAGTTTATGAAGACAAATATTCTGAAGTTCACGGGAAGTTAAAGAATATCGTCAAGGATCCTATAAGACGGACGATTTGGGCGGTTACCGGAAACGCCGTCTTCAGATACAAAGTCAGCAGAGAAGAGAGGAATGTATGGAGGATTTATTCCGATAAGGAACAATTCGATTTAGCTAAACAGTATTGCCAAAATAATCCCGCGTTCATCGATATTATCAACGTGAAGCAAGCCGAGCTGCTCTTCGGGAAAGGCGATTACGATAAGAGCGCAGAAATTTACGCAGAAACCCAAAGCAGTTTCGAGACCGTGTGCCTGAAGTTTCTAGAAGTCGAACAAGTGAATGCACTGAAAGTTTACCTGGGGAAAAGATTGGACGCCTTGGAAGACGATAAAACTCTCACATCGATGATCGTGATCTGGATGGCTGAGCTATATTTATCACAGCTTGGTACATTTAGACGTACGGGGAAGGGTGATTCGCGAGAATACCACCAAATACAAAGCGACTTCGAAGTTTTTCTACTACAGCCGAAAGTGGTGAAGTGCATGCAGCATATAAAGTCTGTCTTGTACGACCTCATGTCCTCCCATGGAGACAAGCAGAATCTAATCAAACTAACTGTGATCAACGAGGACTATGAGAATGTAGTCGCTCAGAATATTTACAAGAAGTCATATATAGAAGCGCTGAATATGCTTCAGTCGTTGAAAAAGTCCGACTTGTTCTACCAATTCGCTCCGGCTCTCATGGAGGAAGTACCGAAGCAAACGGTGAACGCGTTGATCGACCAGGGACCGTCGCTGAGCCCCTCGAAACTCCTACCGGCCTTTCTTTCGTGCGAGAACGACAAAGCCCACGTGACCGAAATTATAAAATATTTGGAATTCATGTTGCAAAACTTTAACGTAAAGGATCGGGCGATACATAACTATTTACTGACGCTGTACGTCGAACACGACCATCTAGCTCTAATGCGGTACCTGGCGAGGCAGGGCCAAGAGCTCTCGATGGTGAACTACGACGTTCATTACGCTTTGAGGTGAGTACCGTACCGAATAAGCACTCGTTGCCAATCATTCGTTCTCCGTATCGGATCTGTGGGCCCACGAAGTGCGGTTTTAGTCGTAGGAGCCTACTCGAATAGAGTATGTTCAGATTGAATATTACAGCGAAGTATAACTGCAGGCTCTGCCGAGAGAAAGGGCTGTCCGAGGCGTGCGTGAAGCTGTCGGCGCTGCTGGGCCTGTGGGAGGCGGCGGCCGAGCTGGCGCTGCGCGTGGACGTGGCGCTCGCCCAGCGCCTCGCGCGCCTGCCCGACGACGCCGCGCTGCAGCGCCGCCTGTGGCTGCGCATCGGTAACGCCGCACTTGTAGCTCTCGTGGACAGCTCGACTTTATGATGAGACCAAAAATTGATGAGGATTACGTGACGATGACGTCACATATCTCAAAGTAGAGCGACGGCCTGTGAGTGTCCTCCTGCTGGGGCGAGGCCTCCTCTCCTTTTTTGAGGAGAAGGTTTCCTCGCGATGTTTTCCTTCACCGCCAAGCGCGAGATGAATTATAAACACAAATTAAGCACGTGGAAATTCAGTGGTGGTGGTAGTAAGATTGACGCGTTCTAACCACTGGGCCACCTCGTGCTTTTAGTGGCGCGCTTTCTAACAACGTTTTAAAGAAACCACAGCCCAAACTGAAAATTAAACATTTTCAGAATCATATGTATTTAAACGTTTCAGCGGAACATGTGATAACGAAGAATCAAGACATAAAGGAAGCGATGAGCCTACTCGAAGAGTGCCCTCTTATTAAAATAGAAGACATCCTGCCGTTCTTCAGCGACGTGGTCACCATCGACCACTTTAGGGAACCTATTTGTCAATCTCTGCAGGTATGATCTTACATTATAATTAAAATGATTTTAAATTATATTAACCCACCTAGTGAGTGATCGCCTCCGTACACTTTGAACCTTTTGACTTATAAATTTTTTATAACAGTTTCAACAAAGATTTTGAGTTTTTTTTTTTAATTACAATTATCTAACTTTTTACTATACTGTAATAAAAATATTCGTGTTGTTTTTTATTTTAGGAATACAATAACCAAATAGAGGAGTTAAAGGCTGAGATGGAAGATGCAACGAAATCAGCCGAATATGTAAATACATTTTTATTTTATACCGTATTAATATTGAAAAATCCTTTTTATTCACATTGAAGTAATACGGCCGAATTTATAACCATTGTTTAGGGGGGTCTAATTTAAGACATCGTTAAAAAAATAGTTTTAATGGACTATTAATTAATTTTATCGATTAATTTTATGTAATTTTCACTTACACAGTCGTTTTAAATTTACTTACCGTCTAAGAAACATCACTAGTAACATTAAAATAAAAAAAGGAAAAAGTGTTACCTAATTATATCCTATTTATTTAATTAAACCTAATTATAATAATATATAAAATTATAAATACAGCATTATATACACGCGAGTTTCTTTTTTAAATAAAATCTTCATAAAGTAGATCATCGAAATCACTTCTTAATTTATTTCTTAAAAAATCCTTAAACTATCTTTAAGTATTCCAATTAAATACGATTGCAAATAAAAATTGATTAGACACCTCGACCCAAAATCTATAATTACGATAATCGACTAATTACTAGTACTGAGTAACTAGCTAATCCTCTCGGCTTCGCACTGATACATAAGAAGAAAATATATAATAATATATTTTGGATGGGATTTGCGTAAAATCCGTTCTCAGCGGGAGTTTACTTCGGGACGGAAATCTCGTGATGAGTGGTATCTCGCTGGCAGGTCCGCAGCGAGATCCAGTCGTTCCGCAACCGCAGCGTGGTGGTGTCGGTGGGCGACGCGTGCTGCCTGTGCGACATCGCGCTGCTGCTGCGCCCCTTCTACCTGTTCCCGTGCGCGCACCGCTTCCACAGCGACTGCCTGCTCGCCGAGACGGCGCCCATACTGGGTACGGCCTCGCCTTCGTACTTCATTTTGATCTGGCGACTTTATGTAGTATCAACTTGTAAGACCTCCGATACTCGTAAGCCACACTAGTCTTGGTCTCGAACGTGATTGGGTAGAGTATAGAGTTAGCCAGACTTGAAATTTTATCTTCAGCAGATTAAACCTTGTCGATTAAAGCGTTTTATAAGTCGATTTAAAAAAAAACAGATCTTATGAAAAATATATGTCTGTACATATTCCGAAAGAAAACCATTTCCTTATTTCATTTGGGCTACAAATATCGAGTGAGTACCCCCATGTCGAGATTAGGGTGTTACGACTAAAAAGGATCTGTTAAAGGAATCGATCAGTCGAGCAGGTTAGTGCTTTAACCAACCGTATGGTGGCGAATACCCAGAAACGGTTGGTGTGAAATTTCACCATATTTTTCTTCTATACAATTAACGCTTACAGACGCTGGTAAGCAAACATAAAAAGTTAATCTTTTGTGACTGTGCAGTTGTATATACTATTTTAAAATTAAAATAATTGTTAAACAGCTCCGGCACGTCGAAACAAGTTAACCGATCTCCAGCGTCAGCTCGCAGTTCTGTCGAACATAGAACTGTCCACGGTCACGTCGACGGGGCTGCCTCTCAGGGAAGTGCTCAAGAATGAAATAGACGACATCGTCGCCAGCGAGTGCGTCTTCTGCGGCGAACACATGATCGCTAGCATCGACAAACCGTTCATTGCAGACGAAGACTGGGACCGGGTTATGAAGGAATGGGAGTGAATGATATAGTCTCTTATAATATAAATTAGTTAGAAAGCTCCGCTTCAAGGATTGGTTAAAACCAATGAAACTAATTCTTTGGGTATAAAAATCTATCTCATTAATCCAGATTTTAGTGGTCGAAATTGTGTCTTAATGTATTATTTATATCTCACTGCTGGTCAAACTTTTATCTCGTTAGGCGCTTATAAGATTTATTAATTATTTATTTACATAAATGAGTTAGCTACAAAAACGTTTCCAACACAATTGCGTCTCAAAGAAAAATTGCCAATTGTGAACACGCATACATATTGCTTTCATGCAAAAGTTCACAAAAAATCAATATATTGTATTACTGTGAGTTTTTTGATGAATTCATATTTTATTATATACTCGGCTTTATTTTATAGAAATAGTTCCAATATTATATGGAAATAAAGTTTGTCTATTCATTTATATTAATAGGAAAATTTACTTAAGGATATTTCGTAGTGGGTTTATTTTATTTAAAATAATATATCTTGTTTTCAACATTTCCATAGCAATAAGATTAGTGAAAGTTTTTTTTCTTGTTTATTTTTTTTTTTAAGAAATTTGTATTATAATAAAAGTAATAATAATAAAAACTGTGATCATAAGCTTACTCTATAAATGTATTTAATTAAAAGTATAATAAATAATTATGAAGATTATATATATATAGTTTTTATTTAATGATGTAAGGTAATTATTAAATTATAATGGCTTTAATTATCTTAAACTTTTGATAAATATATATGCTATAGAAATTTATTTATGTCCATACAAATATAAATCTGAAACAATATGTAATTAAAGTTATCAATGTATGTATATGTAGGTACAAACAAAAACAAATATATTGATTCATAAGTTTATTGAGAAAATTGTGTTATCAAGTAATGATAAACAATAAATTAATTTAAATATTAGGATTTTAAATTATAGGAGACGATTCCGAATCCTAAAGTACATACTGCATATCTAATGCCAAGTTGCAATATTAAAAACTTAAAATTGTACAAACATAAACAATATATGTGGCAACACCAGTGTTAAATAGCACAAAGAATTAACATGAAGAAGGGTAAGCCAGGTCGTAGGCCACGTGCGGCGGTATCTAACCATGTGTCTAAAACAATTCACTAATCCAAACTAAATTTATTGACTAGCAGCACCGTCGACTTCCATTTCCTGCGAATCTGTTTTCTTTGAATCTCCCTTAGCGTTGGCGTCAACTTGCATCACTTCCTCCTTTCCTTCTTTATTATCTAAACACTTATCTTGCTTATCAACTGCTACTTCATTTGTATTTACAGTTTCACTTACTGCATCCTTATCTGTAACTTCTTTCTTGTCCTCCTTCTCACTATCCTTGGTTTCTTTGTTTTCGGCGGCCACTTCAACCTTTTTGTTTTCTTTAGCAACATCTTTCTTATCTTTGCTCTTGTCTCGTTTCTTAACGGTTTTCTTCGGACTTTGCTTCTTTTCAGCATTTTCTGGAGACTTCTGAGTGTCAGGGGTAGGTTCTAAAAGTGTTTCGGACGCTTTGGTTTCATCGGGTCGTGTGTCGGCTATCACTGGTTGAACTAAATTTTCTTCTATTTTTTCTGTTGCTTGCGTTTCTTCTATTTTTGGTTCTTCTGGTTTTTGTTCTTGAATGTTCTCCTCAGTTTCTACCTTCGATAAGGGGGTCGTATCTTGCGTTTCTTGTGCCGTCAGAGACTCTTTTTCTTTGGTAGTTTCTTTCATTTCTACATCACCGTTTTGAACATTTTCTTGTGTAACTGCAACATTTTCACTATCCTTATTTTGCATTTCTACATCTTGAGGCTGAGGCGTAGTAGCTTGAGCCTTGGAGTTGCTCTCAGCTTTAGCTTCCAACACAGCTATACATTTTTGAATACATTTTATAGCCTCCTTCCTCGCCTGCCTTATGTTTTCTTTACCGTCGGTTTCAATATTGTCTAATTTAATGAGATTCCTAGTCAACATCTCATCTAGATATAAGTATTTTTTGTCGTTTTTGGTACCTTTGAAGTTCTCAACATCCGTCATTAGATTGAGGACGTCGGTTTGAATACTAAGAATCAGTGTAATGGGATCGTTAGCCGACGGTGCTTGTGGCTGTGGCGGAGGTTGAGGCGCTTGAGGGGGAGCTTGGCTTTGCGGTGGTTGCTGAGGAGCTGTCTGTTGGGGCGGCGGAGCTTGCCTCTGTTGCGGCGAAGGCTGCTTTTGTTGTGGTGGAGCTTGCTTTTGTTGCGGTCTGGACGGAGTTTCTGCTCTCGGCGCAGTTTGTTCCTGATATGTCTGCGGTTTAGGGGACTGAGATCGCTGTGGCGATGGACCTCTATTGAATGCGGCTTGTGGGTACATCTTCTGTTTTGTGAACGGTTGTGGACCTTGTCTGAAGAAGGGTCTATCGAAGCTTTTAGCAAAAGGAAATCCTACTGGGCCATCATCGGCGAAATATTGTTCCCTATCGATATGTGGCTGCGGCGGCGGTACATAAGCGGGCTTCGCCTCTGCGAAATGAGTCCCATGATCGACAGACTTATTAATCACTGGTTCATCTCGTCCTTCGACGAAAATTGGTATGTGTCTTACATTAGAAGATTGCTCGGGTTGATGCGATTGCTGTTCTTGATGGTTTTGTCCACTCATTTTGTTACAATTAGGATTTACTGTACGATGGTCAGGAGGTGCTGACATTGACCTGTGCGTTCTTTCGTCCGCATCAACCACACTGGGATCTGCTGGGCTTTTCTGTCCTAAGTCGACTGTATTTCTCAAACCGTATTGTGGTAGCGGTGTCTGCTCGTCTTGTAACTGTTCCGTGTCCTGTTCAGTCTGTGTGGCTGCGGTCTGTTGTTGGGGTGAGTGTGGTTGGGGCGAGGATGGTTGCTGATACTGTTCCTCTCTGGGGCCGAATCTACGATTCCAATGTGAAGGAAAGTGCTCTCTAAACTCAGGCGGGATATCGTCGAATGGGAATCTGTCGAAACTTCCGAAGCTGTCTGCGGTATCTGTAACGATTACACCTTTGGTTAATACAATTTAAAAAAGTGGTTCAATTCATTGACTGTCAGAATTCTTCAATAAATTTGAATGTAATTTGATACGAGGTCAATAATAATTTCCAATTTGCAATATATTTTTTTAACACTATTTAAGCTATAAACTTTAAATAACTCGCGACCAATCATGTTGTAACGTGTGTACACATATTGACGTATCTAGTTTAACAGTAATCTGCGATGTAAATGCACGGACCGTCGATGCCGTCCTGACTGGAAGGGCGTCGCTTCCTGGCCCAGGTGGCGGGGCGCTGCCTCAGCCGCGCCGCTATGTCCGGATGGCGCGCCGCGAGCTCGCTCCACGCGCCCGAACCCTCCTCCTCATCAAATGGAAAACCGCGCTGTTGACAAACATATCTTATATTAGTCATTCAATTAAATAATATAACATGTGTACATTTTTATACATGAAATAAGTGGCGGGCCAACATATAGGTCATCTAATGGTATGTCGTCACCACCTCCCATAGATATTGGTGAACGTCAATGCGCCACCAACCGGAACATGATGTTATGTCCCGCGTAGCCAGGTCAATACATTATATAAATCATAGTGCATTTTAAAACGATCTATACGGCTCTAGTTTGTATAATCTATAATATATCCTTGGATATGTTTTTTATTCAGTGAAACTGTCGGTTTTGCATAAAATAAGTAAGTTTAAAAAATAAGGAAGAATTAATGTGTCGTTTACAAATTTAATGCGGTAGACTTTCAAGATTATTTATTTTCAACAAATATTAAATTTAAATTAACAGTAGGCTCTACCTTGGACTTTGTATTTAGGAATATAATATCGAATGAATATAAACGATAACAAAAGTGAATGAAAACAATGTCGTACAGTAAGTAGTGTCATTTGCGTGGCGAAGAACCGTCCATATTTGGTAGGAGAGGTCGAGTAACGACCTTCCTAGTCTAGACTTCTGTATTACGCCGACTATATCACTTTAATAATGTAAGTTTATATCCACGAAATTCGTATTCAATTCGTAAAACAATCGGTTGATATGCTTATTTACGCCGAAGTATAATCAAATATCATTTCCAATAATTTTATTGCTGGCAGCGACGATGGATAAAAGCAGTAATTGTAGGTTCAACGAGTTAATTTATATTCGCAAACGTCGATAAACATTTAACAAAGCAAAATTCATTGAACCGAAGACCTTCGGTTAAACGGCCGTTTGCGTTTACTGCGTTATTAAAAATATACATGGAGATGACGGCTACGATAGGATATACATATGGAAATGATCCTTGTTTTATCAAGTTATAATTAAATGATTATTTATTTATACAGTTCCGCAACTCGTTCATTCACACGGATATTCTTAAACATTCCACGAGGAATCTTCGAAACTTCGAAAGCTTCGAATAATAAATAAATATTAATTTCATTTTTTACGTAATATAACACATTTATGGAATTATTATTGACTTTCTCATTCCGCACCATAAACATACCGTTTAAATATACACGATCGCACGTCGAACGAAATATCTCCGTGGAAGTGTCAGATGTGACTATTGAATGAGTGCATTATAGGAAAATAACAAAACAAATGTAACAATCAGTGCCGTTACTCAGCAGGACTTTTTTTTTGAAAGAAGTTGTTGTTAAATTGTAAATTTAAATCCCTTAATATATTTCATAGCCTTATTTGGATCTAAGTGTAGTTTAAAATCAATACATTAAATGCGTATGCGTGTATGCGTTGGCGTTTGAATTCGACACAGTTGGATAAACGCATTCGTATTACGAAACTAATTCGGACTAAAGGAATTAAATCGAAAATGACTAATCGTCTTTGTGCAGTAATAATAACGACAATGCTTCACAATTACATCGATACATAAATAAATATGCACTCAAAAACAACATGGTCGGTGATGATAGTATAAATACCGATTCTTGACAGAGGCGCCATTGTTCTGGCTCAGTTCCGTGAAACTACGATTATCATGTTCAATGAGACGTTTAATTATAATTAAAATAGCAATTAAATACCTCAAGATATAAAACGATTTATTAATTAATCTTAAAAATGCTCATTAATTACGTACAAGTTATTCGCGACATGTAAAAAAAATGTTGTCTTCGGCTGTTTATAGTTAATATTTTGTAATCGTTATCATACTCTATCTGATTAATTGTTGAGCACAATAAACATACAATCAAGAAAATATTTATATTTTACAGTTAGTTTTAAAAACCTACAATTTGTTATTACACTCGGTACAAGCGTAATTTATACAAATATTATAAAAAGAAATCGATAGTAACTATGTCTGTCTATTACACTTTCACCACGAAATCGAATTTAATGAAAAGAAATTGGGTATGAAGCTAGCGTGAACTCTAAGGAAGTACATAGGCTACTTTTCATTCTAACCTCCGCCCCCCCAAATCGCGAGCGAAGCCGCGGGCGGAGACTAGTTACAAATAAGCTAAAAATTTGATTACAAGCTATGCCAGTTAGTTCGTAGTTATAATGATAAGATAATAAAAATAATAAGACATGTAAAGTCACACGTAAGGACAAAGTTCAGTCACGTGCATGGATTTGCTTTTCTCATTAACACGTATGACGGTATGGTTAAGTTACATATGTATGTATGTCGATGGAATATGACATGAAAAACAAGTCTATTAATTATTTTGTTCGCTGCTCGATACGGGTTGGCTGGACACATTTGGGAGAACAATTAAAAACACTTATTAATCAAATTTCAGAGGTACCGGGTTTGAATCGAAATCATCGGTTGAGATTCACGTCTTCTAAGCGCTGGGCCATCACGGCTAAGAGATATAAACAGTTGAATGCACCATCAAACATTGAACCCAAAATATTATATTCTTTGTAATGCAACGGTCTCGCCAACTTTAAATGGGAACACAGCTACAAAATATTACTATTTAATGGTTGAATAGCTGATTAATGGGTACCCATTCGTGCCAGCACAAAGCCACCACCACCAATAAAATTTAGCACCAGTAATTAATATAACAAAGTAAGCTATAAGTAAAAAAAACGAAATCTAATAAACTAAGATTTGCTCCTTATCCTCACAATAACTAATATATAAAAGAACAATAAATATCAAAAGCCGAAAAGTTCGACCTTCGATTAAGTTCCATACGCTCTATCCACTGGGTCATCATGGCTCACTTACTGAATAAAAAAACAAAGTAATGAATTGATATCCTAATAAGGACAACATAATTTACGGGAGGACATATCAATATTAATATAAAATTGTCGTTCTTTTTTACGATACAATATTTCCACATATAATGTGGGCGTATCGATGTTTAATACGGCAATGAAAAAACTGACTGAAAAAGAAAGATATTTTAATTATATGAAATTATTATATGATGCTTAAAACTTGAAAGAGATATTCTTGTCGTCTCTAAGAAAAGATATTGTGAAGTTTTATGTTGTATTCGACATTTTGAAAGTGTCATTATTTGAAACCACAGCAAATGACAAAAAGAAAATGGTCGTATACATTTTTAGGATTAGCCAAACGTGTCACGCCGAAAATGTAAAAAAAATAGTTTTCAGCGACGTTATCGATCAAAGCCGCGATGGATAATTCTAGTCTGTAACAAAAACTGCTGTATTTCGACGTTTGCGATAAGAATTGACAATAACTCATGTACTGATTTCAATTAATTATTTTATTAACTTTACATAGTTTTATGGAAAAAATAACTTTGATATGTTCTAACGTCAATTAAGTTTATTTTATAGACCAGACTAGTCAATAACTAATACTAGACGTCAACAGGAGACTGTCAAGTTTCTTCTCATAAATCTCCAGACTTACTGCCACTAGTGTAAGCATTTATAAATATTATGAAACTAGTTTCCAACCTCGTCTTTGCTTGCTGTTGAGGGTAAGTACCATAATATGTCCTTTGACGTACCCATGTGACTACTACCTATTATACGTATGCAAAATTTTATCATGGTTGAGTAGTTAACACAAACTCACTTTCGAATTTATAATATTAGTAAGGATTGTAATAGTATTACTTATAACGAATTTGACAAGCCTGAAAACATCACTATTTCTTTCTTATATATATAGTTTTACATTTTATAAACAAAATAAGTAGAAGTCTTAAGCTGAGATCGAGAGTTCAAAAATCACCAATGTGTTTTCACGTGCTTAATTATTTGAATAATATTTCATCGTTTGCTTGTCGGCGAAGGGATATATTTTGAGAAAACTCGCATATTATACATGAATTCATTAACCAGCACGCAGAATGTTAAATGGGCTCTATATCTCCTCTTTGAAAGAAGACGGCTTTAACAGCGGAGCATAGACATTCTGTGACATTATATTTTACGAACTAATATATTAGATATATTATTATTTATTATATAATATGTATTAATATCATTTATTACTTATGTGCACACGATAATATTATCGTGTTAGAAATGAAACACTATTTGTAACACGATAACATTACAACCACATGCTAAAAAAACATATTTAGCGTAACGAGCAGAGATCAGTGTTTACTATTTTGAACCAACTTCAAAGAGGTGGAGTTTCTCAATTCTTAGTACGAAATCAAATCAAAAATCTTTATTAAATATACAAAATTTTCATAAATTTACGACAATACCTACTCTCCTACTTATGTATGTAGCGTAGGTACATTATTTTATATGTTTTTGTTTATAAATAAATTTTGACGATTTCCCATACGCGAACCCAATTCAAAAATAATCGTCAAAATCGTCGTTTCAATTTCATTCTTATTGGCTATATATTTTTGAATATATTTTTGTTTCTTTTGGAAAAAAAGTATCCATACAAAAATGTACGTACAGTACTAGTTAATGCATGTTAATAAATTCTACTGATAAAAAAAAAGAAATATCTTGTAACCTCACGTTTTATGAAAAATTGGAACAATAAAACAAAAGAATAATGATAATAAATTAAAAGGAATAAAAATCTATCTCCATCTTCGTGTAAGAATTTTTGTAGAAACTTTCACACTAGTTACCTAACGAACGCGTCCTTAAAGTAAACATTTAATTTTATGCAGCTGTTATTTAATTCTTTTATTGCGGATGACATCAGCGCGTGTAGGAGATGAGAACCGCGTCACAGATTAGAGAGATCTGAATAAATATCGGGTACGATTATACACCGCTTAAGCTTCCGACATCCTTCCCGAGGTAAGGTAGTAAAATAAATGATTTATAGTCTATGTTAAAAAAAAAATGAATTGGTAAAGTATATTCTATACATAATTGTATAGACGTGACTTTCTCGTTCATTCTTCGTTCTAAAAACTTAGGAAGTTTTGGTCTACTTATGTCATGGGTACAATACTTTTGGATTATATTTTCTTTATGTAAGGCGGTCTATTTTTAACAATAGCTTCGTTTATTTGCTCAGCAAGAATTGTTACACGGTTACTGTGTCCGTAATAAAACACATAAAATTACTTCGAATTTTCAACTCGTTTAAAACGTATGAGGAAATGCAACAAATGTTTATACATTTAAGGTAAATCACCTTTGATTATAAATGAAAATTTTCCACAGACAAGAAACATGCTCAGCATCTCTGAACTAACACGAGCTGGAGTCTGAATATACTCAGCAAGAACACATCAGCAGTCCCTTTAATACCTCTGTCTCAAATAAAATTCAGACCGATATTTTAATCTCGGGTTTGGCCTTACTGGCCAAACCGGAGATAGAGAGAGAAAAGAAATGCACAAAAGGACTTTTTTACTATATTTTAAAATTTCGCATTTAAATATTACTGAATATGAGCTTGATAAGTCGTTGACCTGCAAATAACTTCGATTGAATTTAACATCGACATCGTTATGCGAAGACAGCTAATACAATAAGGCTAAAAAAACATAAGTGACTAAGCACGATCACTGCAAAGTTACTTCATACGTTCGGAAAGAGTATTTCCTCTCAGAATATTAATATTCGATTGTTATCAATATCTTTAAAGGTAATTCTTTATACAAAACTACGGAATAGATGCAGAAACATGGCAAGTGATGGCTATATTACAAATTGTGAGGATATAAAAAATAATCGAATTAATAACTAAAGGGAAACACCAATTATCATTTGTCTTCGTCTCTGTCGCGTTAATGAGGTTAATAAGAAAACGACAGGCCGTGCTTTATATGGCACAAGAAACACGTCCGGTGATTACGGGTATACTAATAACGTATTAATCTCGAATGATTTCTCGTTGTCATACCGTATTTGCATCGTATACGTAGGCGATGTGACGCATTACAGACGCCGGACCGTTTGTAGTCGATATTTTACCTTCTAAGACGAACAGAACTGACATCATCGGCTAAAGTTAGATTAGTGTTTACTTGAAACGAGGATTTGACGGAGCCGGTCTTCGCGGACGTATCCATGAACTTGTCCGGTGCTACACGCAATAACAATATTACATGTTTACAAAACGCTAAAACAGTATCGTCAGCAATATCCTTGTCAATATATGAATATTTATTTGTATTTAAAACTAGTTTAATAATAATTGACATGATAGACGAATAGATATAAAAAATGGTGGAATCTTCTATATATTTGTATATAAAATGGAATAAAAATAATAAATTACAATTAAAATTACATTCTAAAATCTAAGACGTTTTGTCATTTTCAAGGTGACATGAAGGCGTTAAGGAAATCAATGTACATATTTGAATAATTAAAATAGATGACGACCGAAACGCGAAGCAAAAAAATTTATTCAATGTTTTATTTTCCAAAATGTATCTAACCATTACGTTTTAGTCGCCACTTGCAACGTACGTATGTTTAAGTGAACTCGGAACTCTGTAATGCATCAATTGGTCATGAACCCGTGAATAACACAAAACAGTTACAGTTACGATGTAATCGAATCGAAACTGCATTCAGAAGGCGCCTTCCCTATCAATACTGTATTTGGAGCAGCACTTCAAACGTTAAATTACGCAGACGCGGAATTATCTGCACCAGAAGAGCCTATCAGTGAACGTTTAAGTAAGACGGCCGTAAAGAGATTTGATATAGGAATGCACATATACTTATCTCTCCAAAAACCAGTAGAGATACAACATCACTTTCTAACGTAAAATTTCTCTTTCTGTCATCATTGATTTCACATTCGCAAAAAGAAGACACGGCATTGTTTAACTAATCATCCTTTTAACATTTGGGTAAAACAGATAATGTTTACGACCATTTATTATTCGCACGTTTTATATTTAAAGATATCACAAGAAGTTCAGCTTCACGGCATAAGTTTCAATTTTTATTACTTTTTAAATAGCTTGACCTGTTGAATTTTTGCGTCAAATCTCGTATCTGATCTTTAACCAGTTTCACCACATCAAGTTAGCTGGAATTTTGGCGCTGGACGATATAATATAAAATATTGAACGAAAAATATATATATAAAAACGTGTTTTTTTGAAGAAATGATTGATATTAAAATGTTTACGATAGTTTTTATAATCAATATAACGAACATTTACGATAACATATAATAGTTACGAAAATATAGATCGAGACGATCGGATTAATTTTACAAGAGTATAAAAACTCTTTCCATACGGCTAAATAAATTTAAATAAGTTCAAAGACACAATTTCCAACATTTCAAATTATTCTTTTTTTTTTATATTATTGAAATTTTTGAGATTGAATCATTACACAGTAATTCTATTTTATATTATTATTAAATAGTAAAGTATAACACATACTTTTCGTATAAACAAAGTAGAGTTCAACTACATATGCTTTTAATATTCACGAAAAGGTACCATCTATTTTGTCTCAACGACCTCGTCCCCAAAGGCCACTTCAGTAGAATACAGTATTTATTAAGGAACCCACATCTATAAATGGAGTTTCTATAACAGCTGCGCGTGCGCCGTTGACTCATGACCGGCGCGCGACGTGACTGTTTACATGGATTTTGTTTTATTTTGAGTTAAAACAAAGATTTTAAATAATAAAATTCCCACGTGACTATCGTCCATGGGAATTGCTGTTTATATATATATGCCTTAATTAAGATGTACACGGTCTCTTGAATTAAAATCGTACTTTGATACGATAAAATCTTAATTTATTTGACTTTTTTTGGAACTTAACAGCCAATAGTTGTTTAGATATTGTTACTTCAACAGGAGACACATAGATTACAAAATGGAAACATCCTTATCATAAAGGTAAAATCATTATATTTACATACATATATTTTGTCCTCTACCATTTTCGTAACTTCAATCGGACAAATATAAGAAAACTTTTAATATTTTTTTACATACTGCATAATACATTTACTGATTACGATATTATTTTAAAATTATATTTAAATTGTTTTAATTATAATATAAGTAATAATATAATTAATTATACTATATTTCAAGTATTTATCAATGAGTATGATACCCATTCAGTAACGTACCTCATTTGTAGCGCTTCCGTAATATTCTGGAGGCTTATCCAAAACAACAGGTGATTCCATATCTCAATAAACACTGGAATGTATCACAGGAATACACAAAACACTTCAATACGAAAAGTTATCGTAAAATATATAAGACACAACACGCGAAATGCTCGTCACTGTGTTACAATATGAACTGAGCTGGCGTAGAGTCAGCGGTTGTATTTATACAAACGCGTCGATTTCTCGAAAAGTCTGGATTGTTCGAGAGTAGCGTGGCTACGGTCAATCGATTCAAGCGTTCTTTTGTATGGCTTTATGGATTTGTAATCTTACATTGCCGCATAGAAGCGACTAAAATTTAAAGGAAAGAGACTTTTACCATTGGCAAGAAGCAATGTATTCTGAAGTATTACAAAGGACTTTGTTTTATTCCTATAGGAATATACGCCTACTCCTAAGAATTTTCGAGAAATTAAGTATTCGATATTTATATTTTAGAAATATTAAATGAAACATTAAGCACGAACAATGTCAAATACTCTTGACGGCTTGTAGCACTTAATTTATTTACAGAAGTTACACAAAGTATTATCCAACTGTTATTTTAAAAACGAAAACAAAAAGTTTATTTTCGTAAACATGTGTGAATCATTTACGCAATAATTTATTTAAAATGACAATATGAAACACAATGGCGGAATATGTACATATTTATTTACTTCGAAAATTTCATACTCGACAAAAAATTCGATGGCCCTTGAGTGCTTTTGGGAAGGAATCATAAATACTTTACCATTTTTTTTTAGAAGTAAATATATTTAAGCATATTATATATATATATATATATATATGTTATGTTTTAACTCATTTTCAATAAAGGACGTTACTTCTATACTACTACGTGACATTGTATGAATAATTTGTACTCACTTGGCACGACTATTTCTATTCTACAACTAAAAAGTACTAAGTTGAACTCAGTCATAAAGAAAATTTGATTTCGTGAAATAAACGACTATACAAAATCACAGAGGACAAAAATAATAATGTGTATATAATAAATAATATTTCTATAGCGTAGATCCACTATGTTAAATGATCCACTATGTACGTAAGATGTGACAGAATAATCCATTTTGTGTCATAAAACTTAAAAATCATGATTGCCCTGAATGAATTAGATAATGAATTTGAAGCAAGTGTCACTCAGGAGGATGTAGGGATTCATCCATCCAAATCTGTCCAGGCATTTAAAAGTTATGTTGGAACAAAGAAAATCACATACATACATGAAGAATCCTGAAAACATTACAAGCCTTTTTAGGCAGTGATGACATGTTAAAAATAATAAGTTCCAAATTAAATATATATATATATATATATATATATATATATATATATATATATATATGCTACTATGAATAAAACAAGAATAATAGTTTAATCCAACGCATCCATTACATTTGTGGTCGATTGATAGTGCAGACGGTCTAAAAATACTAACATTTTCTTAAACATGCGGAAGAGACGCTACAACACAGAATCGTATAAATATAACGTAAGCTCTTTTAAAAAGTCCACTTTAATTAATGATACTTCTAAAAGCACTTGAAGCGCTGAATTACATAAAATTACAAATTATCAAAAATAATATATTGCGATTCTTATTTTCTATACGTAAATTATCGAAATCAATATCGCTTTTGTGTTTCTTATTTATTTAAAAAAAGTTAAGTTTACGTATGTATGTCAGATTAAGCTTACTGCACTGATTTGCCGGTTCTCAGGTCTGAGGTGTTTATTTCCGAACCGGTGGTAGATTTATGACAATCAATAAGCAAGTGTAACACTTCTACATTGAATAAAGATTTTTGAACTTAGATTTTTGTTTAATTATTAATTTTTGTTTGTATAAAATAAACTACAAATGACTTTTAGGAATTACATTAAGTATTAAATATAAGTTAATATAATTATTAGCTTGCACTTACTTCCTATTTATATGGGATCGGCAATAACGATTAATTAGCCGAATAAAAGCTTGACAACAACATCTTTGTAAAACAAAATATTTCGACTCTATTGTTTTGCATGAAAAGTATTAAAAAGTGAAATATTTAAAACATATGTACACATTGCATATATTAGTAATAACAATAATAGTAAAATTAACAAGGTTGTAAACACATCCTTTCTTGGTCCTATGAAAAAAATCCTGCAACTACTCTTACATTTGTCATAACACTAAAGATATGTTGAAAAACAATCTTCGTTGATTTCCAAAGAGTATTTCAAATATTAAACTATGAATATGATATTTTGTAGTTTAATTCTCTAATTAGACGTAGACGTTGATGATTTTCGCCGGTTTTTACCGTTAACAACCGCATTCCACCCCGATAATAATTGTAATCTTACAACACGATACAGAAGTGTAATTAGGCGTTGCTGTGTTTTAATTTATAAAAATAATGTCACTACACATTTTTAGTATCTCCTACAAAAAATATTTAATTAAATTTATGAAAGGCGAGTAAGCCATTCAAATTAAAGGCGCAACGATGGGAAGTAAGGTTGTTATGACCACATCTCCCAAGATTCGTTGACTATTTAAAATCTAGTGACCCACCATCAATTTAAATTTAAAAAGACAAGAGAAAATCTAAATTACATTGCGAAAATTATTTTATGTGTGAATACTGAATTGTATATTGTCGTATGTATATACTATTTTCTCTGGGATAAAAATCATCACTCAATATCCACACGAATTTAGGAAAGGCACTAATAAAATAAAACATTTAATGGGAAAGACCACGTTGGCAAACAACAAGAGTTGGCAACATACTTAACCAGTCGCGTCTCGACATTAATGCTGTTTTGAATGTCGAAAGTAACCGAACACTTGAATAAGTTGTAATTACAAATCTATAATTATAATCCTTAGGATAAATTATACTTACGATATGATACATAAAGGATTATAGGATTTCAAGTATCAAGTAACTTGTATTAAATATGATACATAAAGTATGAAATATTATATTCCTTCGTATGAATTAGGAAAAAATATGATGTTATTTGTTACTCAAACTCTTTATTATCTTTTTTTTCGCTGGAGAATGTCTTTATACATTCTTCCTACTGTAAGCTAGGTCTATGTGGGACTCAAACTCGAGTACCAGACGACGCTCTAAGAATCAGCGGCATCCTTTCCGCGTGGCGGGGGATGTCACGTCTTTCACGCACACAACTGTGTCACTCCGACAACTTCCATTTTCCCAAGAAATTACTGATATTTCTTTTTACCCACTTCTTTTAAGCGTAAAGCTTGTTTTAGGAGTGGGGATCACAATTGCGAATTTAACGTCTATAGGCTATTCGCACCTTTGAGATATTTAGGCTCGAAAAGGTCAATTATTATTGGTATAAAGGCAAAATCAATGACCTACCTTAATTTTGGGCCATCAGTTTTGTAGTATTATTGTTTATAATTTTGTCAATGGCGCAATACAAAACTGTATGCTAATAATATCCGTTTCAACAGGTAGTAAATTATGGCAGAACGTCCGGTAAATATGTCTTGGCGGACCCGCTCTTTATTCTAACTAATGGAATTTTGGGAAATATTCCAAGGCAGACACTTACGATATTAATTTTGCCACATATATATAATTGAAATATGTACGTGATAAAATTAAGACTGCTTAGCACTGTTAGACCAGTATTGTTTATACCAAGCTGTCAATATTCAAAATGCCCCTGTCTCGTCTCCATACGTAATCACCACACACAGCCTATATTTTCCTATTTAACATTATCTTTCTACCCGACTTCGTTACCGTGCATTTTTCCGAGATGAGTAATGAAAATAATCATATTATTATTATTAGAATTTATTGCATTAGTAGAAATAATAATATGCTGGGACATTATTCACACACGGCCATCTGATCCCAAACTAAGCAGAGCTTGTACTATGGAAACCAGACAACTGATATACTACTTTTCTTTTGTAAATACATACTTATATAGATAATTACACCCAGACTCAGGATAAACAGTTTTCTCATTATCATATATGGTTCATATTATATTTAACACTAATTTGACACCGATTTCAGCAATTTTCGCACACATATATTTTTTATTAAAATCTTTCGGATAACAGTTCTGTGATAGCAATTTATAGTTTACTTTTCTGTGGTGCCAAAACGATTATAGGATATTAAACAAGAATACCGGAATACACCACTTCATATAAATCTATTCTGTGTGCAGTCAGACGGGCCCAACTACTGCGGGCCATTAAAATGTAGAGATGATAAATTAAATCCGTGTAATCACATATTAAATTGCTTCATCAAGTTTCAAAGGATGACATACGTCTAGAATTGTGTCATTTGTAAGACGAGGAATCATTTGTACAATAGTGGGAAGTTTACGAGCTCTGTAATGCTACCTATGTAACATTATGAAAATAATAACGTTTTTGAATTTTCTAATTAGTCATTTTGTAATTAATTAATATTTAATATAAAAGCAATAACGATTTATACTCATCGTTTATATAAAAAATAAATAATGCGCAAATGCATGTTATCAATTTAATACAAGATATATTTATATATCCCGACAAAATGCACCAAAAAAACAATACATTCCATGCAAATTAACTTTTATCTTAATAACCGTGTGTCCCACATCACCATTAACCATAGATCAGCTGGTCGGTTTTGGCAGCTATCGATAGCTAATGAACGGTCGTTGCCCTGATCAGAACATACGCAGAGAGCATATCAAATTAATCGACTCTCGGAACACAGCGGGCAATACAATTCCTTATTCAATAAGCGTAACGATTGACATGCAATAATATTAATCAATTCAATAAATTAGTATAATGTGGCGTTGATAAATCGTTTTTTTTTAATTTATTTATTCCTTCTTCGGCGGTGAAAGAAAAACGTGAGGAAAACTACATGAAAGCCTGCCACATTTGCATCTTAAGCCAACCTTCCTAACGACTTAACCTGCACTGCAGCAGCTTGGTGCATTACGTCATTTTTTGTTCATTACTATTTTATATATATATATATATATATTTATGGATTGGTATAAAATAGTTTATGTCACATATCGTCATCGCCTTAATCTACCTTTAAAGGTTACATAAAAAAATAGATATCAATTTAGACATTTCAAATGGCAAAAATAAGATAAAACAATATATGTTACAAATTAATGTACAGGGGGCCAATTGCACGAATAACTTGTCACTTTATTGCTATGGAATCGAAGCGTGATCGTTGCCATTTATCCGTTTTCCTATTCTTTAATTTAATTATCGACTGTATTGGCATAAAAGTTAATAAATGTGTTTGGTTTTGACGCGATATCTAATATGTTAACATCATATCGGTTCCGATCCAAATTAATATAGAACAGTCAAAGTTGGATTGGATTAAAATGAGTTTATTGAAGATTGCAGCAACGTTACAATTTGTTAGTAACTCTTGAACAATGTATTTTTACGAAAAAATACTCCTTTTTGAAAAACAATGTTCATAAAATTCCGCAACGAATTAGTACCTACCGCCGTTAAGTCGTTAGGAAAGTTTGCCAGTTTTAATTACGAGCACATCGCGTAATTTAAAACGAAATACTTTTAGAATATTAAACCTATTTTATTTCAAAATGTAAAAATAAAACTCACTAAATTAAATATGAATTTAACAAATTAAACACTAAATTTAATCATATAAATACGTATGCATGTTGAAGCAATATTTTAAAAATAAAATGTGGGGGCGTATTCTTAATGGAAAATCTAGTCAACAGTTGAAGCGTCATGTGCAATGAATCAAACGGAATACCATTAATAAAAAAAATCTCTAAATAAGGAAAAAACTCAATAAACTAATTTATCATCAAAATTGTTTATATAAATCAAAATTGTTTATATAAATCAAAATTGTTTATATAAATCAAAATTGTTTATAATAGTATTAGGTCGTTACAATGTCATTGTATTATTTAAAATAACACAATATAATAGCACCGACAGCAGTCGAGTATATTATTATGGTCAGTATGGAATTAAAGCACAAACAGTCCTTTCTAAACTCAAAATACTTCAGGGTTAATCACTAAACTATAAGTACGCTAACTGGGGCGTACGTAGGAGGCCCTGTGTCTGAGAACTAAATACCAGTTTTCATTTAATATTTTGTAACACACAAATATTTTGCGTAATAAGTAATTATTGTAACTAATTCTTCACATTATTCTCAACTGTTTTATCGAGAATAATCGAGTTGTTCTATAATTCTAAAAAAAACCTACGCAAATATGATGACACGATAAAATACTTATCGTATTATAAAACAGTTTCTTAAACATTATAAACATTGATTGTTGGCAACACCACGAGCGGTGTTACCAACGAAACAATTAAAACCAATTTATTGTACGATTACTAACAAAATATCATTGTACTCACGTTTCGCTTCATTTTCAAACTTTCATCATCGGACGTACGTACGACTATAAAATAATATGATCGTTTTTCTTTGGAATTATCTTAATTTTTTTCGATAAGTCGCCTCCAGCAGAGCTCACTCGTTCGACTCTGCGTTTGCATGCAAGGTGGGTGGGTGAGACGTAACCCCGAAATAGAACTTTTGGAATAACTCTACACAAATTATATTCCTGCGTCACTGTTGACGAGATGAAGATCAAGAGCAGACGTATATCGGAATGTCTCGCGTTTATGATACTTTTAAGTTTTTTTGACGAATGTTCTTTTGCAACCACTACGATCCTAGATGATCCTAGATAACTAGACTAATATAATCAGCGGGATTGCGCTATAGACGTAATATAATGTCGGCATAGACAATTTCCAACCGACGACGGCGACGATCAGAAAAACAAAGTCGACAGAACGATTCGTAAACAAACGCATATGACTATTTATATCATATTCCTGAACAGACCATGAGATTTTATATGATTATTAAACGCTTTTTTGTCAGCGATGTCTCAGCGGGACACGTGCTCAGCGCATTTCTTCCTCGACACGTGCAGTAAAAGGATAATCCTTGGGCCCACAGTTGTGACTCATTAGCGCCTACGCGCGCTTCCATCAGTGCGATTGGTCGACATCGTAGTTCTTTACTAACCCATACTGCAATAGCGCAGCGTAATTTACATTAGGGTTGAACCAAACACCAACGATATATATTAATTTTACTCTTTTGACATGTTTTATAGTGAGCCGGTAGAACAACCTAATTGCATCATTGTGTCTAAAATTTGCTATTAAATACATACATTTTAACATTTTTATTATAAAGTTGAGGCCGTTTATTTTATATAATATACCCAACTATAAACTACAACTTGCATATATTTTTCCAAACCAAATTATTTAAATTGATAACGTATACATCTAAAAACATATATTTTTTAAATAAATAGACAACCCTACTAGAGCGGATAAATATATTATTGTATCGAGCATAATAATGATAAACGAGTTACGGCTATTGCGCAATTGCAGGATGACCGCATTTTATAATAAATATTAGAACAATCTTGAAAGCGAAATCGTTATTGGTCGTAAAGGTAGAGTTAATGTAAGATTACTTCAGGTTATTGCGACTCGGGACTGCTTAACCTCATTCGTATGAAATATGAAACATGCAGTAACATAAGTCAAGTGTGCTGTTTGTTTATTTATTTATTTATGTTAAGATTCGGTAGCTGTTACGTCACGTCCTTTTTAAGTCTAAAAACTAACATAAATATAATCTGGCAAAGGTAGGTTCTACCATCACAATTCTAATAACCTGTAATAATTGTAGAACTGTATAATTCGAAGTATTCACCGAACTATTCAAAGACAAATAATATAGTCAGTACAAATATGTCTTCATTCTTATGTAACTTAGTATTTTATTGTGCTTTTACACTTCAAAATGGCGAACGAACGTTATTCGTCTAATCTTCACAGAAGCTTTGAAAAAAAAAACAATCAGCAATCCGATATTACTCCTTACTAAAATTACTGATTACGTTGTAAGATTTTGTTTTTATTGTATAGGTAGGCGGGCGAGCATATGGCCCACCTGATGGTAAGTGGTCACCAACGCCCAAAGACAATGGCATTGTAAGAAATGTTAACCATCGCTGACATCGCCAATGCGCCACCATCCTTTTGGGAACTAAGATGTTATGTCCCTTGTGCCTGTAATTACACTGGCTCACTCACCCTTCAAACCGGAACACAACAATAATAAGTACTGCTGGTTTGCGGTAGAATATCTGATGAGTGGGTGGTACCTACACAGACGAGCTTGTACAAAGCTCTACCACCGAGTAAAAGATATGCTGAAAGATAAGTAGAATATGTGTTAACAGTATGCCTAGACGCACGAAATAGAACTCGCTACTTAATGTTTTGTACTTAATGCGATCTTCAATCATCCGTTTTGATTCACGAGTTCTTACCATGGGGCCATATCGACTCTATCATTTAATCAAATTATCATCGCAAATGTTTCGTATTTAATAAAATTTTCGTAGTTCAAAGTTATCAAAATACTTTCATAACGAAGACGGCTGATAAAGCGGTGTAGTGACGATGGCAACACTGCGGAGCTATGGAATGTTTAATGATGAGGACAGAAGTACCCCGCTTCTGATAGAAACGTACAACGGAATGTGGACATTATTTTTGTAGGGTTTATATTCCATTAATAGCAATGTAAACTTTTCACATACTACTATAAAGTTCAATAAGAGTATTACACGATGATTTTAATAATACTAATGAAAAGCGCATGACGAAAAGTCACTATACATTATTAAACAATATCCCCGTCGCTTCTATCGGAACGCAATAAACTCAAAAACGGATTCGAACGGATTGAATCATGAGGAAGGTTAATGTTTTGGGTAAATTGGGTGAAATTAGACGATGATTGTTGAAGATGTCGGAAAAAAAACATGCCGAGGAGCTTTACAAGAGTGCTCCAGGTAAACCATTATGTATAATGTACATCATAATGCATATTTATTACGATTACGTGTTATGCATGCGAAGTCAGATGGTCTATCTTTTCCTACAATAATAATATATACGGTCTTTCTTTATTATTTCGACGATGTATTATTTAAAATTGATTGTCCTGCTCTCTTTAGTACATTTTTAAAGTATTACAAATGTAATGTGAATGCGCCGCCGACCGCGAGATTAGGTTGTGAAGTTCTTTGTGTCTGAAATTACACTGGCTCACTATAATTCGCATATAATAAAACTCGTATTGTTGTTTAGCGATTGAACTGACGAGTCGAACCTACAATGAGCACTCCCAACATTTTTTATGTATTAAATACTGTTGCCGACATGACTAAGTGTATAAAAACTAGGATTATAATAAAACTAACTAACTAACTTATTATAACTCAGGTTCAAATACAGGCAGGCGCACTAACTGCGTTTTCATGTGCATAATTTGTGTTTTGAAATTCATCCGATGTTCGGCGGTAATTGAAAACTGGTGTTGGGTGAAATATTGTATATTCCAACTCGCCCTCGGTTTAAGTGGCAAAATAAGCTCTATATAGTCTTAATGGAAGAGGAAATCTATGTTCATCAATCATACGTATACGATTATGTGTTTAATTGAACTGTGATAGCCGCGTGGTTAGAAGACGTGAATCTTAAGCGTTTGATTCCGAGTTTAAATTCGGACAAGCGCCACTGTATTTTCACGTTCATGTGTCTAATTTGTGTTCACATTTCATCTAGTGCTCGGCGGTGAAGAAAAAAATCATAAGAAATCTTCTACTTGTCCATCAGCCTGCATTAGAGCAGCATGGTAGGTTAAGTTCCAAGCTCCTCAAATTAGACCGTTACTGTGTATTAAATCACAGATCACAACGAATATAATCAATTTGTTAGTGTTAAAATAGTTCCAAGTACGACGTGGGCTGAATAACAACTAAGTAGTCCGTTACGTGACGTGCCCAGGTAGGAATTCTAATATAGGTATGAAAAATATTCGTGTCATGCTGTAATTATGTCACGCGATTATAAAGCAATGCGAGACGATTATAAATCACATCAGGACGAATTGCGTATTGATTTATAATTAAAATAAATCACGTATAAGTAGGTATATCGTACACATTATATGCTATTAATTATATTACAACTTCTATATTTTGTACATATATACAAGGGAAATACCACTGGTTGACTCATCAAGAGATCTCCTACACTATAGGTCATCGAAGTCGGGACGGGCAGCTAGTCTTAATATAAACATGGTGTTGAAGTTTAAAATTAATTGACTACTATAGTTCGACCTACCATGAAAGCTGTCACATATACATATTATGTATTTTTTTATAAAACAGATAGATAAAAGTTCGATAGACAAGTTAAACGATGATGGTCATAATTAATCCAGTGATGAGGATGGTCATAATTAATCCAGTGTAGCCAACTGTGCGGGGCATATTATCAAAACGTATTGCTCTAACATAATTGCACTCCCAGTATCGGGTGGGACAAATCCGATACGACCGGAAAGAGCTCGGAAACAGGACCAAAGGCTTTACGTGCTTTCCGGCGCACGGGAGTTATCGTGATCTCATTATATTAATGCAGTGGTTTACAGCAGATGCCACTTCTTAAACTATTAACAATAAAATAACGGCAGGCATTGGTTTAAATTTTGTATAGGCTAATTATTGTGCAATTAAATTTTACCAACAAGCATAAACGCAGATGGACCAGTTAGAAAAATCTCATCAAAATTGCGTATTCTGTGCACGTTTTAAAACATATATTTGTATCTAAACAATATTCAGAAATATAAATAAGTATATACGGGACATATTTTGTATAGGTATTAAAATTATATACACAACTTAAAGTAAATATTTCAATCATTATAATGAAAGGTTTTATATCATTGAATCGAAGAGTTAAAATATAAAATAGAAGAAATATATTTAAAGAGACGTCTAATGTACTTTAAGCTTCGACATTAGATGTTTAAAAAAAAAACACAATGACACTTTATTTTACAAAGACACTTTATTTTTTCAACCCAAAATAATATCGTCCGCAGAAAACATATTAAATGACGGAATATTTTTTTAAACTGCGTTATTAATCACTATGTAGTTATTTTAGGCTTTATCCTAGATTGTTGGCATAGATAAAGAAACTGAAACTTACAATCTACAAGTTTTAAAACGTTCGGCTTCATCTTGATATTTCGCATCCACTAATTTCGACGGATAAAATCTTTACAGAATTGTATAAGATAATTGTATCGAACACATTTAATACGATTTAATTTAACGAAAAGAGTTGGGAGAAAACGAACGGAGTTGGGTGTAGGTTCAACCCCTTAAGTAACCCAAATAAAAGTTATAGGTTGTCTGCGTTAACACCGAAGCAGTATCTTTACTTTAAATATATACTTAGATTTGTACGTTATGAATATTTCTTGAAAATGAATATGGTCTTTGAAGTATTCCAGAACACTTAAAGTTAATGATTTTGGAATTATATACAAATTTAAAAATAAACTTTTCATTTGACTACAAATTTAATTAAGTCACTCGTATTGAATGTTACAAAATTAAATCCTGTAGTGTACTCCAGTGTACATAGTTTATACATTTGACATACATATGTATTGAGTAATTATGAAACGGAAGCAGATTACTGATAAAGACGAACGACTTATATGACGCATATCGAATCGATTCAATGGTTATTAAATTTGTCTCGTCTAGCTAATAGACATCGCCTTGAACCCAAATAATTATAGATGAATGTCGAAATTTAATAACTGAAGTCGAATTTCATTGTGACGATCCTATAATTATGGTAACGTAATATAGGTACCTACATTTCAAATTTCAAAATGCAAGTGAACCGAGAACCTATAGATGTTATCCTTACACATTATTTCCTATGAGCTGTCTCCGTCGAAAATTTAAAGTTGAACTTTTCTAAGCCCTGCTAATCATATTCTTTACATCAAACAACGGTCAACGGTCAAACGCTGGACTATATACTTAAAAAATATATATATATACATCAAAAATTCAGCCTACTTGGCTGAATTTTACAGTTTTTCCGACATGACTGAACTATTAAAGTACAACAAAGAGGTTTCAATTCGGTCGCGTCAACGATATTGCACACGCCTTACTTTTTGTGTTCCCGCTAGTAGGCAGCCCGCAAAACTATATACTTCTAATACTGCCTCTACTCTTGTTGTCGCTCATAATAAATATATACATATAAGGGTTTATATAATAACCCAAAAAAATATGATAAACAATAATAAAATAAACAGTACACACTAATAATAATTACTTAATAGCTTCTTATGTTGTAACTATGTATTTTTATTTTTTCAATCTATCTATCTTCCATATAAATAAAAATGAAAGTTCGTATATTTGTTTGATTGCGATGAAAATTTGGTGAGTTGTTCTGTGTACGCCCGGGGTTTCTGGACCAAAGAAAACTAGAAGTTTTCTTTGTAAAACTTCTAGTTTTCTTTGTATACTTGTCCTTGTGCTATCCATGAGAAGCGGGGACGGGTAGCTATTTATTTATAAACAAGTTTAATACGAAAAATTAAAAAAAAAAATTTTCATCCGCAATCATGGAATGATCAGTGGCGTCACTATAGGGTGGCAGGGCTGGCAAAACGCCACGGGCCCCCGACTCGAGGGGGTCCCGGTCCGAGAGGCCCTGAGATCAGAAGTATCTTAACATTTTTATGAATTTTTTGTATTGTCATTTTCAATAACATTTTACGAATTTTTGCTTACTCAGATTGAGGGCCTCATATCTTTGGTAGCTACGCCCTTGAGGGGATGCGCCCCCATGCAATGGATTGGCCACGGGCGTCAGTTGGTATAGTTACGCCACTGAGAATGATTCATGATTGCGGATGAAAATTCAAATGTACAGTTATTTTTCAAACAACAATATCTCATAGAAATTCACAAAGCTCAAACGAAAATGATTCCTCTAAAATATCTATCGCATCCGCTGCGGCAAATACACGTGTGTGCGAAATTGGCACACACATATATATGTGTTACTCATTTACTTCAGATTTATACTTTGTTTACATACAAATATAATTATATATAGTTGACTTTGTCATTTCATTTGAGAAAATGATGCCAATGCTTCTTGATTGATACTTCAAAAAAAGGGTGGTAGTTTTACATATAATATATATAATCCTAACCTACTATTTTTATTATTGAAATTGCTTCCAATTTCCAAAATCCGGAGTACTACTGAGAAATTTCGATATAAAATCTCAATAACATTTTATTGACTCGACCTGGGAATTGAACCCAAGACCACCGTGTCTGCGGCCTTACATGAAGCCAGTAGACCAACGAAGCAGTGTGAGTATATAATATACATACATATATAATTGTGGGTATGTCATTATCGCGTCGCCTGATCAAAATATAGACCAGCGAATACTTTTAGAATTGAGTTTTAAATAATGTTTGTGACAACACAATATGACTACTACATTATAAATATAGAACTAATTAATAACACTTGAGCCGTGATGGCTCAGTGGTCAGATGTGAATATTCTTAACTGATGAGTGTCCAATTCGGGCAAGCACCAATAGACTTGTTCGATAATTTTCATGTATTTAAACACACAACATTTTAATTGGTTGCAGGTATTGTAAGATGATGTATAATTGTTTTTATTTAAAACAAGAATATTGTTATAATTGTAGTCACTTTTATTATAAAGTCATTGACCCATCGTTTGTTTACATTGGGCTCATAAGTGATGCCAAGCTTCCTAATTTAAATCTCTGTATTATATCAAACTTATATAAAGTAAATGGACACGTACGAGAAGTAAGATATATCTGTATTATAAATACTATATTAATATCCTCCGAACTGATTAGGCCACGCCACCCATTCTCTCAGATATTCACTATTATGTGTTTGCGCAAACACAGCTGTCCTATCTTTCATTAATTTCATAATTATTCGGAAAGAGTTCAGAATTATTATCGTAATAATATCTACAAGAATAATATAACGAATGATTATTTGAATGCGTTCACCTATTAGTCTATAGAGTTTTCTTTTATGAATGTAAATTATTGTCTTTCTAGCGTAAGCACTGTTCTGCATGTTAGTATTTTCAGTGGTTATGACTTGAATCTGTAAATAGAAGGACGTATATTCGTTTTCTATGTACAAGCATGTGTAATGTAGGTGAGCAGTGAGCTAGATTTATATTGGTTTATATGTATGCTTATTTGCATTTATCGTTTTGTTGTTAACTGGTTAGATTGACAAATAAGGAAATAATTTTAGAAAAAAAACCATTTTGAATCTAGAATATTCAGATATCTGACTACACCATTATCAAGTACAAAGCAAATAGGTTTGTCTACGGTATTTCCTGCCATGTACAGACGGGACAAAAAGTGTTTTATAGGTACAAAATATAAACGTACACATAATGACAAAAGGAATTATCTCTCTGAGTGAGACACTTCATAGACGATCTATCCAGACTCCGAGATGCTAATCAGAATTTTTCAACAGAAAAAGCCCAATACTTTTGTATCGGCCCAACCCGGGGATTGAACCCAGGAACGCGGGATCTACGGCCTTTTATCTAGCCGCAAGAACAACGAGCCAGTCAAAACATATAGTCATCATCTTATAGTAAATGTAAAAAGCAAGCCAAATACTAAAAACCCATTGTGTATAGTTTAATATTTAGATCTCATAAATCTTTGTATATCAGCGCTATGTTACACTTTATTTACCTTAATTCAACACAGTTAAACCTTACCCTATTGAATGCGATTCATTGATAGATACTATATTTAATACGTAAGTCAGTATTAAATATAATAGATATATATCTCGGAATGTTCTCAAGGCGAGCCGTAACTTAGCCAGCTATGAGGCAGATGTCACTCACCTTAAACGTTTCAATTCTTTCATGCGATGCTCAGACTGTGTAATACCAGATATGGTATGCGAATAAATACTATACAGAATTGCTTATAAATTTCGAGAACAATGGAACTATCGGTGACAACAAAACAAAATATTGCTTTATTATGTACGCGAAATTATTTGATAAAAATAAATATCATACTTAAGTCAAGGAATTGGTTTTTTTTTTTATACAATGAAAATTAACAAACCAATTGTACAGGCTAATTTATGAACAGATATGTCCCTCTTTCTGCTTTATTACTAGGCCATATGAGTGTTAGCTCTAAATCTTAGTTCCCAAACTGGTCTAGGTGGACCCCCTGGGGTCCACGGGAGAATCAAAGGGGATCTACGTTGGCGTGCTAAAAAAATGGGGATTCACAATTCATAAGTCCACGAAAATTCCTTTGCTTTCGATAGTGAAGAACTAAAATATAGACTTGACTTCACCTATGACTGTTACTCGTAAAAATTGGATGGAATCACTTTTTTGATTGGCCAACTTTACTTTTTTGACATCCACATGACTCACAGCACAATCACTCAGCCGCAACGCAAATATCCATAATTAGATATAATCTGTACATTTTTTTTTCGAGTTTTGGGAATATGGTAGAAATGTAGCTGCAGGGGGGTCCACTGGAACCAGCTACATTTTGGTCTATGAGAAAAAGAAGTCTGGGAACCTCTGCTCTAAATGATACTTAGGACTTTTTTGTATGCGATTTTTGTTTTAAATGTAAATTTCACACAACCTATAAAAGGGGGGGGTCAGCTAGTTATTAATATTACTGCTATATCATAGGTTCCTAATGAGTCAGCAGGATTACAAATTGTTATAAAGTCTGAAAAAGTAAATATTAAATTGAGAGATTATAATAAATCATACATAAATCCAGTTGTAGTATATTTGACTGCTTAATAATTATGAGCAATTATAAAGTGTAAAAAAATTGCAATGAATCATACATTTTTTAAGTAACATAGGAAAGCTAATGGAACTTCTTTTAAAGAAATATTTTATGTGAATGTTTCTTCAAAAGGTATAATAATAAAAGAGCATCAAATAATAGAAGAATTATATCTTGAATCTGTAAAGTGTAATGTGGTAATTTTTTATTTGTAATTTTAGCATGACTCTTTGAATATGAAAACCTATTAAAAGTATTTTCTTAAGACAGACAAGCAGATTGACCGTCTAATGATAACTAATCACTTCCGCACTATTCTAATGACATTGGCATTGTCATGACTATAAATACCATCTTTTTATAGATTATGTAATATAGCAAAAAATTAGGCATTATGAAGTTTATGCTTATTTAACAAAAAAAGAATCCACAATTGTGAATTTAGGCCCGGACAATAATAACTCGCTTTTCACTTGTTTGCAATTTTTGTTATTCATGTTAAACCCACAATCCCTTGACGGAGCATTTTAAATAAATTAAATTCCAGCTCTTCTCCTTAGGAGTGGAGATATCATGCAGCCGTGGGACATTTACATGCTTTTGCATTTAGTTATTTCAAAATATTTAATTACCATACAATTATAAACCCAACATTTTAAAACATATTGATCGTTAGACTTAATTACAAAGAATTAAAATGGAACATTTCAGCATATGACTGTACATTAACGCAAACAATGACACTGGAATCTGTATGACACAATCACCTGAACATAATTATTCTAAGAAAAACATAACAGAAGGTCACATCCACAGATAATAAAACATCCAATAATGAATATATGTAGCCGCCAGTCAGAGTAATGGAATCCTCTCGCGAGATTAATTATTTGGCATTATGAAAAGACTAGTCATTGAAAAAAATGACATTCATTGACATTTAGTACAAATTAAATTAAGAGATAAAAGATGAGTAGGATTTTTGGTATTCCAGGGATTGCAAAAAAAAAAAACATTACAATTTTACATACTTTAACAAATCATCTGCTAAATAACATTAATAAGTAAGGCCATGTAATGGCTAACTTAACAAATGCAAAATTTTTATTAATTTAATTTATATATATATTTTTTTTTATTGTATAGGTAGGTCGACGAGCATGTGGGCCACCTGATGGTAAGAAATGTTAACCATCACTTACATTGCCATTGTCTATGGGCATGCACCACCAACTTTGGGAACTAAGATGTTATGTCCCTTGTGCCTGTAATTACACTGGCTCACTCACCCTTCAAACTGGAACACAACAATACAAAGTACTGCTGTTTTGCGGTAGAATATCTGATGAGTGGGTGGTACCTACCCAGACGAGCTTGCACAAAGCTCTACCACCGAGTAGAGTATAGTCTTAGCCAGCTAATAGAACATTTTTTGAAAGCATGATAGAGCATAATAGAACATTTTTTGAATAATTGATTGATCTGATACATTGAGCAATGATATAAAATATTGCATCTATCATGATGCAGTATTTTATATAATTAGCATAAATATTTTATTGCAAATATATTTATCCGACACCAATACTTGCATAACATCAGAATGATAATTAACAAGATTGACATTATTGTTAGATCACATTAGTTCATTAAAAAAGTAATATACATACTTTGTTTAAATTTCTTTTGTATATTCCATAACATATTATATAGTTATATAACTTTTTAGAAATTAAAAAGTATGTATATTTTTCAAAGAATTGAATACTGATAATAAAACTAACCTCACAAACAAGCAGTTAGATGGCACTCAGGAGCACTTGTGTTATAGGCAGGCTTCAACTGTCCTGTGAAAAACCATATCAAATGTTTGCATATCCATTAATATATCCCATATTAGTATATAAAAAATAATTGCTCGTAATTATTAAGCAGTCAAGGATACTACACTTGGACCCATGCCAGGTATCTTGTACTGAAGCGAACAAAACTGAATATCATCGATGCAATCATGGTGCAAGCACGACGATGTCAAAATAATTCGAGAGATTAGTAAACAAATATGGGATGAAGGCCAAAATGTTATTGCATAATACCCATTATACGCAAAGGTGTTAAAAACGTGCATAAAAAATCATGTGCAAAGCGAAATAATTAAACGATGTTAGATATCAGATAACAGTGATAAGATACTCACGAAACTTCTTCCTCGAAGGGGCATTTCACTCACAAACAAAAAAAATGCACAGGTTTGCACTAAAAATTCAAATTTGCTAAACGAAACAAATTCACTCGTGTCACCACAATAGCATAATTCCTAAACAAATTAGTCCGTCTCACTCGCCGTTCTCAGCGGATAAACTTTGACAGAACTATTCTCCTTTCTAGAACAATCACAGAAAAATTCCTTTTCATGAATGCTACATAAAGATAGTGTTACAGTTAAAATAATATGTAATGTATCTTAAATAATTAAATATATTTGTTTTTCTTATGATTGAAAGATTGAAAAAAGATAAGTAACGAAAAAATAATTAGAGTACGTTTATGTTTTTACATGCATTAATTTTGCTTAATGGTTGCATAGTGTTATACTGTTGCCTTAATAATGAAAAAATATATAATCATTTTTCATTAGATACATTTAGTTGGAGCAGAAAACATAACGTTAACGACAACGTTTTGGTTGGAGTTACTCTGCAAAAACGTAGTGGTTATATACATGTGGTAAGCCGTAAGAGTAAAAGCTTTTAATAGTAAAAATGGAGCCACACATACCGAAACTCAGAACATTTAACTTTGAAGGGTGTAGGAGAGACAATAACGCGAATATTTTATTTTATCGGTAAAAAAAAAACAAAAACTCGGTGGTAGAGCTTTGTGCAAGCTCGTCTGGGTAGGTACCACCCACTCATCAGATATTCTACCGCAAAACAGCAGTACTTGCTATTGTTGTGTTCCGGTTTGAAGGGTGAGTGAGCCAGTGTAATTACAGGCACAAGGGACATAACATCTTAGTTCCCAAATTTGGTGGCGCAGTGGTGATGTTGTTTTTTTTTTTAAGAAATATATAAACCACTGTCTATGGGCTTTGGTGACCACTTACCATCAGGTGGCCCACATGCTCGTCCACTAATCTATAACATAAAAAAAAAAAAAAAAAAACTGCAAGAAACTTCTCCTACAGGTAATTTAATTCCGCAATCATATTTTTATTATTTATTCAAGATCATTGTGTCACCGTATGGTCGTCTAATTTCAGGTCGTTTGTTTTTCTACCTCTACTACAAGCTCTTTATTGTGTTGTATATAAACTATAACATAAGTCTAATAATTAATTGCAATTTCAGTTTTTATTTTCTTATAATAATACCAACTTTCAGTTGCTTAATGGCAAGCTTCAAGTCCAATGCTCAGCAGTCAACATTTATTTTCATAATAGGAAAAAGCCACATCCAGTTGATGTATTGGGACCCGAAAAAGCTAGTTACGCCCAGACTTTGGTAAAATGAAATTATATTAAGGATTACACATTGTAATCATTAATCACGATTACAGATTGACTTTGATTAGTTCTGATTTACTCTTCGCGCACCCTGCGTGGAGATGCTCTACGGCACTATTTGACTCACTCACTCACTACTATTTTGATTACTTTATACTGTACTCAAAATGGATGCTTACTTTTTGTAATCCTAATCGTTAATTATTAATAATCCAAATGGCATTTTGTCCAAGTCTAGTTACGCCATTTCGATCTCCTCTTTCTTAAATTAATAAACTGAACAACAATATTTCACCATTATATTGACATTGACACATCGATAGCGACAAATAATAAAGCTAGAGAAACAAATATATATTTTTTTAAATAACGGTACAGTACACTGTTATTAATGAAAATTCGATTCGTTAAATGAATGCTTTATTTGTTACATTTTTAAGCATTATTGTTTTTATAACCTGTATACGTGTTAACGTCAAATGTCAATTATCAATTTGTTTATTGTCAATCCTAAATTTCTAACCACGGTCGTATACACCGACCGTGTTCCTAACCCTAAGTAATAATAATAATCTATTGCAGTGATAGACTGATAGTTGATACTTGATACTGATACTTGATGGTATTCACTTGCTTATGTGAATCAAGTATTTGTACAACTTGAGTTAAGTGTAAAGTGTATTTTTATATGCGCATTTAAGAAAATTATAATCCGTATTCATTTAAATTTATTTTTGAATGCAGCTTCCAAAGTCATATTTTTATGAAACTGATAACTGTTGCTGTTTATACGATATGAAATATTGACTTAAGTTATCTTAAAATTATCATCATGGAAAATGTTTTGATACAAAATAAAATAAAAATTTTGTTTGAGAAAATATCCGACCCAAAATATGTTATGAACAATTATTATGCTGATCACTTTTTTATTAAAATAAATTCTACTGATCCAGGTTTGTAAAATATTATAATTTTTAATTTAAGTATTTTTTACTTTTATGAATCTATGCAATGTGTTTAAATTAAATTTTTATTACTTTTAATGTTAAGAGTATCCTAAAGATTTATTAGCTTTCAGTTATATTGTGACCTACTAAATTTTCACAGCGAATGCAATTTTACTAAATTTTTTCCATAAATGTCCTAATGCAGGCATTGGAACATTTTTTTGTGTTAAGCGGATGATATACTAAGTTTCTACATTATACCATAAGACACCAATAATCAAGATATTTACTTACATTCGACATATTTTTTATTATGGATGTTGAGTTATTTTTGTTTAAGTACTATAAAACTACCGTGAACATTCGCATCTCAAAATTGGGGTTGATAAGTGTAGTTTTTTATAGGGGCTGGTCGACCCTTTCAAACGACACCTCACCCCATAGAGATGCATAGGTTGTTTTAAATTTAAGTTCGAAGTTACAAACCCGTATCAACCCCAAATTTGAGATGTGAGTTTTTAATGTCAACCCAGTCTGGGTTGGTGTAGCATGTATGAAACTGAATCTATATTCATAAATAAAGCTGAAGAGTTTGTTTGTTTGATCTGGCTAAACTCAGGAACTACTGGTTCAAACGGCAAAATTATTTTTGTGTGGGATAGTCATTTTATCGAGGAAGGCTCTACGCTTATTTTTATTAAATATATGCAGGTGAAATCGCGGGGCACAGCTAGTTTTGTTATAATTCAATCTACTGATTTCTGAAATATAGTAAATTGGTACATGTCTCTCTGCTTAGTTACTTACACAATTGCATTGCTTTATATTTAGTAAACAATTGTATTATTGGGTTCCAGTTTTAATGAGGGAAGAAGCTTGTTAAACTATAGGCTCATACTATATTAGATACCAAAAAAGAACTTATATTTCTGAAAATTGAGTCATAATGGCTATGTATCGATGAAATTATGAAGTTATTTTTTTTAACGGTTATAACACATATATTTTACATGTCATGATTATCTTTACATGACTTCAGTTACACCTCAGAGCCTGTCCCAACTATAGGTTTGTTAATAATAAGTCTATTCAATGCACTTTCCTTTATATTGAGGCACAGCAGAGATTGCAAAACTTACACTTAAAAGTTGTTTCAGCATTAAAACTTGAAGTGAATCAAGCATAACTTTAAGCACAATATGGTTAATAGTAAGGCTATACTGGCTCGCCAACAAATTTAAGATTATTTAGAAAACATTGTGATGTAACGATATGCCAGGGTGGCTTTATAATATGAATCACTTTGTGACCGCAATTACTGAGGCAGTTATTAGATGACAAGACTCATGGTTTTATATAAATACTAGAGATTACGAAAAATTTAATTTCTCTATAAAAATCACATAAAATTAATCAAAAATATTGATTGGTTTCTTGATTTGTCTGATTATATCATTATTTTAGTAGTAATTTAGAAGTCTGACAAAATTAAGTTGAGGTTATTTGAACCCAATTTATTTTATCATATCAAAATGTCATAATTATGGGTACAATTTTTGATATTGATAAGCAATTTGTTATCTTTTAATGTCTAGTTTCCAACATCGAAATTTACTTGAAGCTTTATCATGGCGTGCTACTTTTTACGTCTTGTTATTAACTTAGTGTTATAAAATGATTTAAGCAAAAAAAAAACCTAACATATCTGGCAATAAGTTTTAATTTCGCTCAGATTTTAGTCTATCTGGGAAGTAAAACTTTTTTATGTTTTATCTCTTGCACTCATTCCAAGCCTTACTGTTCCACGATGGAATTTTTAAATTATAATCGCGACATAATAATATGGTTATATAACAGGCGTTTTCGGTGAACGCAACCGGTATAACGAATCACATGTATGTTTGCGCTGTTGTATAAAAAACGATATATAAAATGTTCTAATGTCCCTCTAATTCCTATAAGGAACCATATCCATTGGTCTGTCTGTATCGAATAATAAAAGAATGAATATAATTTAATAGCACACACCTAAATATTTCCTTTTATTTTTGTTCTAGACGTAACCTCTTTGAAAACATGGCCTGTATTACCTGATTTACTAATAGAAGCACTCAATCACATGGAAAATTACCATAATACGGTCAAAGTGTTTCTCACTAGAATATTAGGTGTGATCGCACAAGGGGAGGTACATTTTGCTAAAATCTTTTCAAAAAAAGGTGATGAGATTGCTAAATCATTCAATGAAATAAATTCAAAGAACATGGACACAAGCTTGAGAGTAGCCTACATGGAAGTAGCTCTCTCTCTTGTTAATCACAATTCAGGCGTCTACTGGCTCTTAGAGAGTGGGGTCTGGAAAGAAATTCTCAGTCTGTGTAATGAAAATCGCACCGTTTTTGTTGTACGACAAACCTATAAATTTGCAACTTTATTTCTGTGGAAATTAAACAGTATAGGAAACGAAGTCAGTATCAAAGAAATACTGACTTTCATATTAAAGCCGATTTCAGATCACGACTTTATGCGAATCGATTCTTTGACCTGTGAAGAAGAAGATGTGATACGCAAAACACTCGAGCCAATGTTCCAAATACTTCTAGCGGTTGTGAGTTATAAAGGTCATATCAAAACCCAAAATTGTATTATAAATGTTTTGCTGAAAGATTTCAAAATTATTACATACTGTTACGTCATACTGGATAGGTTGCGGGGAGAAGATATAGTTCTGATTATTATGAAATTTGTATTTTGGATGACTATAGGGAAAATATTAGCTGCGAAACCTTTAGCGCCCAGCATAGAATACAGTCGAGAAGATTTAATGGAAATCAGTGTGAACTATTTTAACTCTATACAATTTTTAATAAATCGTCGCTGTGCAACATTGATATTCGATTTCTGCAATGCATGCAATTTAATATGGGGTTGTATTTGGGACAAACCAGAACCAGCGATGTGGGAGTTGGATGGCAGGAAAGTTGAGTTGCAGAAGCAATTGTTATTGATTTGCCTCGTTCCATCTTTGGTTTATGCCACATATAAGAGACCATCAATGGATAAACATGAGGCTAAGGTGAACGATATTATTGCAAAGATAATGGATTCATCTTGTGAACATACAGCACGAACTGCTTATGCCTTGAGAGATCTGATGATGCAACTGGATGTACAAGCGACCACCTTACAAAGTGTTAAGCGCTTGACTTGCTTGAAAGATCATTTGAATAATGAACAAGCAAATCTAGTGTTTCAAACCCTATTCTACGTTTTGCAAGAGTACAATCCGATGAATGATCAAGATGAGTTGAAGATCGAGGAAGATGAAGACGACCAAGAGAAAGTACTCGTGATGACATACGTCTTGGACTCGTTGCTGTTGCTCGTTAGGAACTACAATATAAATTGGCAAGAGAGCATCGAAGTAATATGTCTTTACAGCGTTGTTTACAAAGTTTTGAAGCGGCAGAATCTTACATGCAAGGTCAGTGAAAGAATCGATGCAAACCCTAATTTTTCTTTTAAAGTGAGTTGCTTAAGATCGCGACCACTTTACCAGGTAACCTACCTCCAACTTCCAGCAAGTTGGTGTGGTGTTGCTGGATTAGGGCTTAGTAAGTGAGTCAATATAATTACACATAGAAGACACAAGGGACATAACATCTTAGAAAAACCCGTTGGCAGCGTATTTACGATGTAGGAAGCTTATATTTCCTAAGGTGGCAAAGGGCGATGGTGACCATTTACCATCAAGTTACCCGTTTGTTCGTCTGTCATTCAATAATTTTTTCTTTTTCAGTTTGTTGTGACAGCATTAAACGTAATAGAAATGACGGTTAAGAAGTTTCTACCGCCAAACCTCTCTCTGTTGTTGGATTCAAAGCCAGGGTCGCCAATGCACGAGATCGGGAAACTCATCTATATGAAGATGAACGACTTCCATTGGGAGGTGCGAGATTCGGCGTTAGAGCTACTGTATGTCTGTACAGACATCTCATTCATAAGTATGACAATTTACCTTTTGTTATATTTACGACTAGCATTCGACCGCGACTTCGTCCGCAAAATTTAAAATCTATTATTTAACGTAAATTAATATTTGTTAATAGACTACACGTAGGACAGTTACAGTTTGTTCAAACCGTAACATTTTGCTCACTTAGATAATTTTTATACACGTCATAACTTCCAAACGAAAAGTCTGATCTGAATAATTTAAAATTAAATTTGCACATTAATTATAATTTATTCTTAATTATCGAACTATTTAAATGGATAAGGATTAATATCATGATACCAATATCACCACTATTCCACCCGAATTTATAGTGGTAGTGCCACGCTGCATACCAGTCTCTTACGAAAAATCGACGTGAAGTGGTTGCTACGCTACCGCGTTTCGTTCGGTTTGTGAGAGTTACGGAGGCCCAATCCACCCCCCCCCCCCCCCCCCCAATTGATGATCGTACAGAATTTGCTATTAGCGACTGCGGTAGAGAATGTTCAGGACGTACACAACCTGAGCAGGGATGCTCAGGCTGCCCTCCAAATTCTGGGAGGGGGGAGCATTTTGCGCTCGTCAATCGTCGAGGCAAGCGGAGCAGGCATCATAAGGCAACCCCTTCCACACTCGCTGTGCACTTCTGCAACATAAGGGGACTGAATTCCAACTTCAACGCCGTTCACTTCCATCTTGAGACGGCGAAGCCGGCCTTGCCCTTTCTTACTGAGACCCAGATATCCTCTCCGGCTGATACCTCATTCCTCCCTTACCCGGGGTACAAGTTGGAACATTCCTTTGTACGCCGTACGTTTGTCGCGGGCTGGGGTGTATGTTTATGTCAGAGAGGATATCTGCTCTTGTCGCCTCGCCCATCTTGAAAGGAGGGACCTAACATATATGTATAGATTTATGGTATTCAAGTATTATTCGTCCAAAATGCTGTTAAAATAGGAAAGCACCGAACTGACGCCTACCGAAATTATTCAGCTAATGTCTTGTCGGTAACATATATTTTTTATGTAAATTAAATATATTAATACTGGGTTATTGCGTATGTACCTCTAATTCGCTCCAATTCGCTATATAAAAGTTTATGTATTTTGACAAATTTGCTTTATAATAAGAAGTATAAATATATACTGTACTTGGTGCTAGGTGTAGGGCTTTGTGCAAGCTCGTCTGGGTAGGTAACACTCACTCATCAGATATTCTACCGAAAAACAGCAGTTGCTATTGTTGTGTTCCGGATTTAAGGGTTAGTGAGTCAGTGTAATTACAGGCACAAGGGAGATAACATCTTAGTTCCCAAGGTTGGTGGTGCATTGGCGATGTAAGCGATGGTTAACATCTCTTACAATGCCAATGTCTATGGGCTTTGGTGACCACTTACTATCAGGTGGCCCATATGCGTGTCCGCCTTCCTATGCCATAAAAAATATATATTATATTTATTTATCTAAATTTAACTAAGTCGATGTCGAGAGCGGAGTCTGGAGCGTGGTTGCAGGCTTTGCCTTCCCCTTACATTGGAACTCTTCTCGACAATGACTCTTTGCCTGGGCTGCAATGTTTGTCAACCACACCGATGCATCTGCGGGTCCATGGTAGAGGCTAACGGCCATCACGCGTTGAGTTGCGGACGATGCTCGGGGAGATTTCCTCGCCACCACGCCCTGAATGACATTGTCCGGAGAGCATTAGTGTCAGCGAATGTTCCATGCGTCTTGGAACCACCAGGTCTCAGTCGCTCTGGTGGCAAGAGACCGGATGATTTGACGCTTGTCCCATGGCAAAGGGGGAGGAGTTTAGTGTGGGATGCCACCTGTGTCAATACCTTCGCGGTCTCACATCTGACCCATACCACACGAACGGCTGGGGCTGCTGCCGAGAGTGCAGCTGAGAGAAAGCGGGAAAAATATGCCCCCTTGTGCGCGAACTACATATTTGTGCCACTGGCGTTCGAGACGTCGGGATGTTGGGGGTCGGATGCCCTTACATTTATTAGGGAGATCGGCCGTCGCCTTAGGGAGAGGGGTATTGACAATCGCTCCGGGTCTTACTTGGCGCAAAGGTTGTCCATTGCCGTACAGCGCGGAAACGCGGCCTGTGTTATGGGCAGCTTTGCGTCGAGTGAGAATCTGAAGGGAATATTTTAAAATTTGAAACAATGCATGCACAAGATTGATTGTATAAATCGTATAATATTGTATATTGTCTTTGTTTGTTACTAATCATTATTTAATTGATAAAATTTATGAATTTAAATAATCATTTTTATATTTAAATTGTAATTTTAAAATATATTTTCTGTATATATTGTATATATTTTCAGAGTTTCCTCCATTCCAAAAGCAGATTATCGCCAATGACCTAATAAACATGGCGATGACGATGGCGCTAAACGATCATGAGTACTACGTGCACGTGTCTGCCCTCAAGTGCGTGGGCGCGGCCAGCAAAGTGGTTCCGCTATGGGAACACCTCAAGCAGCAGTTCCCAGACGTACAGGTACGTTGCATAGTGGCCGGGATAAATGACTCAGGTGACTTCATTTTATTATTCCACCATGCTTCTCCGCTGTGGGTTGGTCACGATCTTCACCGTCAGACACCGGGTGAATACATCATTATCCCCGTATTGTATCCATTATGCCAGCTCGGACCTTATCTATTTATTCGTTTAAATATTTAATTACGTCGTTCAAATGTTAATTTTTTTGTTAACAGGAAAAACTTCTGTTTATACTTTCAAATAATCCGGAAGGCATCGTCCGCAAAGAAGCGTGCAACGTTCTTTGTGAGATTTATCAGAATGTTAAATTAAATCGTAACTTCAAAATAACTCTATATGATCATATGGTGTCCGCGGCCCTGTGCGACTTCCACTGGGAAGTTCAGCTGACTGCACTCAAATTCTGGAAGATTGTTATACAATCATTACTAAACGATCGAGGCATGCTCGATGGTACATTCCCACCGGTGACATTCTCTAGAGAAACCCGGAAAATTGTCACACTCAATCGGGGAGAAATCCAAAAACGTTTGACAAGAATCCTCGAAGAACTCGCGTCGATTGGATGCCTCACCGTCCTAATGAAATTGCTTAACGATGAAACCGAAGTGGAGATTATGGACGCGGCTCTCACAATATCCACAGAACTATTGGATATTCTCGATAGGTATAAAGTTCCAGAAAGTCTGACTCCTAGCGAGAATGAACCGAAAAATGTAAATGACTTGCTGAATAAAATCAAACTGGACATCAATAACGATGAAAATGGTGTCGGTGAAGAATCGAAGGACTTGAATAAAGCTGAAAATGTCATTGAGAGCATTTTAAAATCAGATGATATCAATTTGTTAGCAAACATATATGAAAGGCACATGAGCCTGCAGCCTAATGAACCACAAGCAATCAGTGCTCAGTGCAGTATAAACCGAACGAAATTGCTCAAATTTGCGTCGCCATATTTATTTGTGTCCTTCATTAGAAGCAAAAATTTCAAACAAGTTATTGAACAGAAGCATAATTGGAAACATGGAATTAAAAGTCTTTCATCATTATTAGACGATGTTTTAGGTATATATGAAGTTAATGACGAGATTAATACGTTAGATTGTTACTGAGATTATGTTATGTAGTTATATTACATAAAACATTTTAAAATATATTTTTTGTGAATATTATGAACTCCTAAGAAATTTTTTAATATTTTTTTATTACTTATAATAAAAAACTTAATTTTTGGACACCTAATATAAGTAATGATCTCTCCCTCCGATCTGATATTTACTTTCGACTATATATTTAACCTAAAATATTATAGATAAAGGATTATCTATCAGACCTCCGTGGGGGTTACAGTTTTGTTCCTGTATGGTAATGGTAGGGGTATCTTTACTCAGAGACTAGACGTTGGCACGTTTGTATTCGTAACTTCGAAAGTTAAATTAATGTTATAACTAGTTAATTAGACTTAAAATAATTTTAATTTTACTTCCAAAGGTCCAATTACGTAACTTGTTATATAATAAAAACTTCGCCGACATTTTAAAATCGCAATTTTATTATGAATCTATAATGAATCGGCTATTCGATAATCTTGTCCAATGATATGACAATTAAATGTCAAAATTGTTTATTTATTTTTAACCTTGTGATTGAAATAGGTTACAATGCTGTTTAGCTGTAGAATAAATATTGAATGTATCAGACAAGCTTGAACTAAGTCATAACCTTGAAAGAGACATTCATATAGTATTGAGTTAATGAGCTTTTAAATCTGAGTAATGAAAGACAAAACATAGTTTAATATTTTAATTACTAATTTAATATACACTAAACTTAAAAATCATCTTTATGCCTAATCAATTTCTATAACAGCTCCAACTTTAGTTAAAGCCTCTTTTAATTTTTCGGCTTCATCTTTTGAAATATCAGCCTTAACCACTGTAGGTACACTCTCCACAAACTTCTTGGCTTGGACTAAATTGAACCCTTCTAGAAGACTCTTAACTTCTTTGATGAGTGCCACCTTCTGTTTGTCATCGAATTTGGTCATTTTTACCTGAAATCACATCATAAATATATATATACTAAGAAACTTCTTGAACACTTTCATATAGCAGAAGGAAATTTACATATGCAACCAAATATTGGTGGGCCGAAGTTATCAATTGATTCATTTATTTATTCAGATCATCCAACAGAAATAATAATAGTTTAAATATGTAAAATACATGAGATACTAAAAAGAAGGAATTTAACTTTTGCATTTCTAATACAAGGGACATTACAAAATGATAAAATAATACAACAGATATAGTCAGAAGAATTTACAGTCAATACTAAGCTAGGTATAAAAGAAAAGAGAAGTTTGAATAATTTTTTTAAAATTAGATTTAGAAATGGTTGAAACAATACTATTCCTTATAAACCATCAAATAAACTAAAAAAAAATAGATCCAAATTAATCCTCCTGAATCCACCTGCTTTTTTATAATGTATTTTAAAAACAGAACAAAAATTGTCAACAGTAAAAATGCCAGTTACTGTAGCTACTTTTATAAAGTAAATTTATCATGCTTGTGTTTATAATTCACCCCATTCGCTCGCTAGTGAAGAAAAATATTGTGAGGAAACCTGCAAGTGTCTCATGTTACTGATATTCTGCCATATATCGACCAATCCATAGGAGCAGGAATGAGCTACAAACCTCCTCAAAAGAGTAAGGAGGCTAATCCAAGATATGTGATTAATATACATACTGTAAAGCTTGTCTTCACTGCCTTTGGTGTAGCTTCCTCCTCTTCTTGAGGTGCCTGTGCTACCATTCCAGCAAAACCTCCCATAGGCATGACCGGTGCGTCAGGGAGATTCAACCTCTTCTTCAAAACTTGACTTAGTTCTGACACTTCAAGTAAGTTTAAAGTAGTTATTTCTGATACTATCTTTTCAATTTTAGGAGAAACAGGCTTGTCCACACCTTCTGGAGGTGGGATAGTGAGCGGATTGATCGCTTCCGCTACCTCTTGATGTAGAACAGTGCTGAAAATATTTACATTACTCGATCATACACTTTCCATCGAATCATTTGCTATAAATAACAAAGGCAAATATTGTACAATGACAAAAAGCAATGTATAGATCTCAATTCATTGAACAATTAATTTAGAAGTTATCTAGTCAAGAAAAAGTAGTTTGAATATTACAGCGATAAATAACCTATAAAATATAAAGAAGACATTTTTATATACCATCGTGAGAATGAACGCCACTGACGTGTAGGAAGTACTCTTAATAATCTGATGCTATTCATAATGGCTAAATATAATATAATGTTATTAGTTTATATTTTTTTATGGTCTTGATACCGCCTGCTCTTTCCACTAATTTCCACTATTTTACTTTTTCTTCTCAGTTCTCATTCACTACAGTATAGCAACACTAATAACTATAAAAGCAATAGGGATTGCCATTCTCAAAATAAGAAACAAATTAAAAAACAAGACAGTGAAAGCTGTCTATAATTGATACATTTCAAGTAATATTTGTTCAAGAACTCTATTTTGTTATGTTTAGCATTTAAGATGTTGCTAAATCATTCTAATCAAGCATTTCGGTCCTAAATTCCAATGTGTGTGCCTAAAACTATAATTCAAATAATAAAGCTACTAAGTTGTTTTTATGAATGTTAATGGGCACAGGTAAAACAATAATTTTAATGTTTTATACATATTATTACAATATGATAGCCCATTTAATTTTACTTTTAAATACGCCAGTTTATTTTTTCTGTCAGGCGTTGTTATGAATAAGTCAATATTGCAATATTTTTTTATATCTAGGTACCCCTAATCAATTAATCAATGTCAAAATCATGAAAGCCTTCTAAATTCTAATGTTAATTTTGACGGATGACATGAACCCGTTGGTAGTTGTTGATGTAAACTATATTAATAAGCATTATGTATATTTTATTTATTATGTGTATCTGTATACCAAAGCACAGTCCTCAATCCTCATTCCATATTAGAACTCGCTGGATAGCAGTCGTATATTCAATTTTACCAAAAGTATTCTGAGTATAAGATTTTTAAATTATTTATAACCAATGGTGTAGGGACATAATTAACTTGGAAATCATATGATCGATTTTAGCTTAATTTTGAGCTTCTTTCGGTTTTATTTTTCAAGGTAAGTAAGTAGCTTAAGTCTTGAAAATATATTTAATTATATGTAATTATCTATAATTGGTAACAGTGTATTGTTTCACTAAAAATCTTTTCTATTTCATATATAGCTATTTATATACATACATGTATATTGTACAAAATTTATATATTATTAAGGTTTTGAATAACTAATTATTCACTCTTATTAGCATTCCAATTAATTCAATGGTCAAATATTATAAATTCTAAAATGAATAAAATAAAATTAAAATATTTATAAGGACACTAAAGTGTTCTTTATATATCATTTCAACTTTGAAGTTTATTAATATACTTAAGTATTTGTCCACTGCATTAACACAAATCAGAGCATTTTCTTTATTTATAAATAATACCATAATAATTTTTATTTTCATTTAATATTATATTTAACGCCAAGAAAACACAGGTATGCACTTTCACAGCGAAAAAGTCACCATTTTCCTCTCCTCCCTCCCTCTGTGGTACTACGCTGGAGATACAAAGCAAAGTCGCCATACTGGGAATTGACGTTCGATTCGACGTCAATCTAAGGGATCACATCGAGGCTGTTATAAAAACAGCCTCATGGAAACTCGGAGTCTTGGAAACAAGGTGCGGTGTTTTTTCACGCCACAACAACTGATCCTGTTGTATAAAACACGGGTGCGGTCTTGCGTCGAATATTGCTCGCACCTCTGGGATGGCTCCGCTAAGTACTTACTACCTTGGATCAGTCGACGTAAAGGTCACCAACACCCTCGAGTCTTTACAATTGCGTCGAGAGATAGCGGCACTGAGCGCTTTCTATCGACTGTATCACGGCGAGTGCTGCTTAGAGGAATTATTCTCCCTCATTCCTGCTTCCCCATTCCTTCACAAGTCTACGCCTACTGGCTCTCGATGTCACCGCCTAACTGTGACATCAATTCCATCGCGCACGAAGAAATTTGGCAACTCTTTTCTTTGTCGCACCTCCAAAACATGGAATTCTTTTCCAGCACACGTGTTTCCTTTCTCTTATGACCTGGGTTCCTTCAAACGAGGCGTGAAGAGGCATCTTGCGGACCGGCAAGGCGGGGGCGGCTAGTGCAAATCATTCTTCCTGACTGCACTAACCGTCGTCGCGTTTGGACTCTACTACCACTTACCATCAGGTGGAGTAGAGTCATTTGCGCTCCCGGGTATTATAAAAAAAAAATCACAATTTAGTAGCGAACACTAACTTGTAAACTTATACTATTACACTATAATACTATTTGTATAATAATAATAATATTTGTTTAATGTGTCTATCAATATGATCTCTATGAGAAATTGATATAATTCTGCAATTTAATTTTCACTTACAAACTTTTATTTGAGAACAAATAGCAATTCATTAATATAAAGGAAAAAAAACAAATGTGATCATTGAAAAATATAAATAAATTCATATTGGTGGTAGAGCTTTGTGCAAGCTTGTCTAGGTAGGTACCACCCACTCATCAGATATTCTACCGCAAAACAGCATTACTTGTTATTGTTGTTTTCCAGTTTGAAGGGCGAGTGAGCCAGTGTAATTACAGGCACAAGGGGCATAACATCTTATTCACAAGGTTGGTGGCGCATTGGCGATGTAAGCGATGGTTAACATCTCTTACAATGCCATTGTCTATGGGCGTTGGTGACCACTTACTATCAGGTAGCCCAAATGTTCGTCCGTCACGATATAAGAGTCGGTATTATCCCCAAGGCGCGCCAATAGATGTTTTATATCAAAGCAAACGTTATTACTTATATAGACGCCTTATATACCTATGTATGTTTAAAATTGCATGATGGACGTTAATACATAAATGACCTGTATCCTGTTAGATAAGACATTGATAAACCAACTCGCTTACCCTTGTCTTACACATCGCAGATAGACCAAACTATCTCATTCATTTACGATCTCGTAACTTACGTGTACGATTATATTATTGTGGTAAATTTGTTGAATCATGGCTCAAAAATTTGTTTTTATCATTTTAATTAGTAATAAATTTGATATTATGGGGGTTGTTATAGAGCTATTTTCAAAATAATGACTAATTCTATTCAGGTTCATTAGGTCTACCTTAAAATAAATAAGTGATTAACCCAGGGAAATTGGTGCCGTAAGGAATATTAACCATTCCTGACATCATCAATGCGGTCACCAAATTTGGGAACTAAGATGTTCATTGTGTCTATTTCAATGGGTCACTCAGATCGATCGGTAAACAATAATACTGATTATTGCTATTTAGCAGTAGAATAATCTTACGATGAATGAGTTTGCACAACGCCCTTACATCAAGAAAATGATACCATCTATAAGGACACGCAAGGTCCCTGGGTTCCCACCCCATCAAACACTTCTCAAGCAACAAGAAATCAGGTATAGAGAGTATAGACGAGTACTTAAATAACGCCAAAGTTCAGCTTCCAATCTATAGTTCCTAGTTGTTAGTTCTTTGAGAATGACAATAATGGGTTTTCGTGAACTTCACTGACCTGAAAAAAAATATAACTAACCTATGTTAACAAGGTATATATTAAAGTGAAATGTAGAATAAACTGGTTTCGCTTAGTTAAATTTACAAATGTTTTGAAGGTATTTCACAACAATAACCTTTCGAAATGACGAAGACTTTTTAACTTTTTATTTAATTATTTGTGAAGCTCTAAATATACAAAGAGAAGTCCATAAATAAAGAAAGAAATGTAATTTGAATAGAATTTCTCAACGTCAAAGTTTTTAAAACATCTCGCATTCGTTGCGCAATTCAAGCGTACCTACCCATAGCCAATTCAAACCACAAGAGGAATAACACAAATAAACATTTTTGACATTGAATTGACGCGACATCATTGGTCGACTAGAATTATCTATGATTTTCATTATGGATTGGCGAAAAAATTACGTTCTAAATGTTGTGCAAAGTTGACATCGAAACTTTGGAAGTAAAACTAAAGGACATATAAGCAGTTAAGTTGAATTGTATTATAAATGAAGATATATTAATCACGAACTATTTGTAGCGCAAGTTTTATTTTTTATTGTATATGTAGGCGGACGAGCCTTTGGGCTACCTGATGGTAAGTTGTCACCAACGCCCTTAGACATTGGCAGTGTAAGAAATGTTTACCATCGCTTACATCGCCAATGCGCCACCAACCTTGTGAATAAGATGTTATGCCCCTTGTGCCTGTAATTACACTGGCTCACTCGCCTTTCAAACCGGAACACAACAATAACAAGTAATGCTGTTTTGCGGTAGAATATCTGATAAGTGGGTGGTACCTACCCAGACGAGCTTGCACAAAGCTCTACCACCAATTTTAGAAAATATATTTTTTGTAAAAGGAGTAACATAAAGAAGCTGCTATTTATTAAAAACATCTCCTTTATTTATTTGTAACTTTCGAAACAACAGCAAGTGTTGTGGAATGTTTCGAATAAACTTGTCTGTAATGAGATATTTCAAAATTTTCATTTGTTTAATTTAAATTTATTCATTCAAACAAAATTATTAAGGGCTCTATAACATTTTAACCGTCATTTTTTCATTGAACGCTAAAACTTTGGTGTTCGTATTCTTAGAAACTAAACGACTTTCAAATTTAAACTTATTGAAAAATGAAGATCATTTATTAGTACAGATCAAAGCGGCCTCAATTTTTTAAATTTCGGCTTAGCTTTTAGTACAAAGTCAAATTCCAAAAGCAAGTTTTACGTGAAATGCGGGAATGCATTTTTTTAAGTTTGTAGATTGAATTGCAGTGTTGATCAATTTGAATGGAAAAAATACAATACTATACTATTTTAAATAGTGATTTTGATATTAAATTCATACAGAATTAACTATAAAAAAAATCATATTAAAAAGCATAAAACAACTGATAACGCTCCAAAATAGTCTTGAATTTTTCCTGTATAAATAATTAATTATTATTAAGAAAAAACTTATACAAGACAATTAACATTACTTCATAAAGATATTTTTTTTTTAATTATTTAAAAAAATATCTAATAAAAAGACTTAAAAAAACACAATTACAACGTATAAAATGTGATGCGTTGGGCGTTCGAATTCAGTACAGCGCGAGCGCTTGTAGAGGTAGCACCTATGCCGTCTTTTTGAGCGCCCACACCTCGCTAAACGATAGAACGTGACCTCGCCGAACAATTCTGCCCTCACAAGGAAACAAAGACGCATGTACAAAAAGTAACACATGAAAAATAAATTATTAGTAATTTCAAAATTAAAACAGTTGCATTGTACATGTAATTAGTAGTGTATTAAAAATAAAATATAAACAAATATTAAATATTTTATTTTCATTAATTACATTGTAATGATGTCTTACTTATCCGTCAACATGCAGATGCGTCTTTTCATTGTATGATCTTGTTATTATTTTGAGTGTAAAAAAAGGCGCATTTATGTCTTTGCAACTTAATTAATATAACCATCAGATATGTAATTTTTCCTTAGTGCTTGTTAGTGGTTAAATTATTTGCAAATACGTTTTATTTACGCACTGCTAACTCAGCTTGTGCAAGTCTAAGAATAATATAAGTACGTGAACTGTATAGTGCGCCTGCCTGCATTGTAGATCATGTGTAATGAATAAATCATTTATTTTTTTCAAATTAAGTTAAATAATTAAATATAAGCAATCAATCAAAAGAATTAATTTTATTTAAAATACTTACCTAACGTTCTTAAAAATATAAAAACAAAAATATAATGTTAATATAAAACCATATTAGGACCAAGAGCGCTACGGGACTTTGTAAGTTACGAAAATTTCTAATATTAGTAAATTCCTTAAAACGGGAATTACTATTATTCTAAAAAATACTACATTAATGTAGTGTAGTGTAGTGGCAGCAACTCGGTGTGCATGTCGTTGTCGTGCGTAAATACCTAATTTTTAAAATGTAATTTTGTGATGGGCCTATTAACATTTATTTTTATTCTTGACACCTTATTTGTGTGCAGTTGTTTTTGATTATTATTATACTACTTAGATAGTCTTTTTAACTAGTAAATATTATAATTGTTCAAAATTTAATTTTACTATTTATCAATTGTAATTATTATTCAATCGCTTACCTGGGTGTCATAACTTTAGATAATTATCTGGGTAGGGTCATGGTAGGGTGCCGTTTTTCTTGTCTGGTACGTTCAGACTGGTGGTCTTACCTGATAACGTCTATTATCCTTACATTGCTTCCCTTAAATTTTAGTTTAGTGCTATTGCCGGTACATATACGATCACATTACATTTAATTATGATTCATTCAGTAGTTTCCAAATGGATGCATGTAAGGTTATTCTATTTTATCCATTCAAATATAGTTTTTAGTAAATTAATGATTTATTTATAATTCTGTTTTAAGTTATTAATTTTACGAATTTACGTATTAGTTACGGTTTATAATACATTAAACTTAAATGATATAGATATTTAAGTAACCCATGACAAATTAACACTGAATTGCTTGCGGAAAATGTTACAATTTGCGAAATATGGTTTCACTTGTCTATTAAAGGTTACACTGGCTTATAATTACAATGTTCGGCTGTTGTGCGATATTGAAAATACAAACATTGAGTTGAGCAAAGGCTATATTGATATAATGGTTCCAGCGATTACATAACAGTTTGATGAATAATCTACATAGCTTAGTATGGTACTCATTATATAAATTTTCAGTAATGAAAATTATTTTCATTTTAATTGTAATCTTATATCACTTGGCGGTAGAGTTTTCTGCAAGCTCGTCTAGGTAGGTACCATCCACTCATCAGATATTCTACCGCAAAACAGCAGTACTTGGTGTTATTGTGTTCCGGTTTGAAGAGTGAGTGAGCCAGTGTAATTACAGGCACAAGGGACATAAGATCTTAGTTCCCAAGGTTGGTGGCGCATTGGCGATGTACGCGATGGTAAACATTTCTTACAATGCCAATGTCTATGGGCGTTGTTGATCACTTTACAACTGACCCATATGCTCGTCCGCCTACCTATGCTATAAAATATATATATATTTACACTAATAGGTGATGCTGCAGTGTATGTCCAACCATTATTTATGAGTTTTGGTTTATATACAAACATACCGTTTGCCAGCTATTGCTAGTATATAAAAGATAAATCGAGAATTTGTCGATACTTTATTCCAATTGAATAAAGTGAGGTATGAGTGTTACGTAACAGCCGTTTATTGTCTTACTACTTTGCATATGCCTCGTCTCAGTACACAACAGTTTTATTTATTAGTTTATGTATCTTCAGCGAATGAGATTGCACTTTCAGAGCCCTTTGATCGATGCTTTAACATCACATAAAGTGCACTTCAGTGAATGTTATATAAATAATAATTACCTACCACAATTATAAAAACGGTTGTTGCCCTTGTTTTTTGTTGTTTTTGTAATTTTTGCGCCCTTTCCTATCCTATCCGTCTAGAAATGTTGCTCCTCTCGCTCTACACCAGAGCCGGTGCTATGTGCCTTGATGGTGGTTCCGTTTAAACGTATTTAAATATCAGTACTATTATTTTGTATATTATTTACGCTTATTTTAATATTCCGATAGGTAAAGGACTAACGGAAATACTACTTAATATTTATATATGTAACGATCAAACTCATACAATTTAAATTTGGAATAGTTACATCCCGAATGAAAATGTCTCAACGTTGTTATCTTCACGTGTATCGTTTTCATCTAGGTCACCATTTGCAGGGCGCGTGTTCCTAACAACTAGTTATTATTGTATTCGTTGACGCGATGAATGTCTTCGACAGCTGTCTGAAACAGAACGTAATTGGATGTTAGGAAATAGGTATTGACTCGAAATGAATAATTTTAATTTGTTTGCTGAAACGTGTTTTCTTCAACGTGATACCGAAATTTGTACTTTATGGTAAGTTGTTTTCGCAATCAAAGTTGTAGAGCTTCGTTCCCATAATTTACGTAAATAACAGGCTTCTTGAGTTTGACTTCAATTGTTTCCCTTTATAAAGTTATTGCTTTCAACTTCATATTTCAGAGCCCGATCCTTTGTTCTTTGTTCAGTTTTCGTAACATACCTAATGTCAATAACTAAAAAAATAAAATTGTACTTCAAATAAAGTGGGTATAAACAAAACATTTGACGTGTTCCATTTTTAAAATTTATAATAATGTAGCAAACACCCAAACGGTTTTTACTCAATGTTTTGAATATCTTTAACAAAAAAAACAAATCGTGCGTTATAGTATTACCATCGATCACTAAATATATTGACACAATTTAGTAACTATATGTACACATATTACCATAATAAACGATAGTCTATAAACGTTTTCAAACTGCAATCTGTCATAATGTGAAAGATTCACTCTATCGATAGTAGTTTCGCATAATTCCAAAAATATATTAATAAAATATGTATTATGCATTAGTAAAGTAAGCTCAGATAAAAAAACCGCTTTTTTTTAAAACAAGTATTTATGTTGTTATTCGTTCTACGGGCATCGGGGCCAAGGTCTGTAATCAGTGAATTTTAGATATATATATTTTTTAATCTATTTATACATTCATTGGTTATAAAACTTTTAACTATCATATTAATTCAAAAGATTTTTATACTATTTTGTTTCTTTTTTTTTTTACATATTGTTTTTAGTAGGTCCTGAAAATTCGGAGATGGCCGGTGGTAGCGTGCTCTGGTTCCGGCATGGACTTCGTCTGCACGACAATCCATCGTTGCAAAATGCCCTTGAAGACAGGGACACACCATTCTACCCTATCTTCATTTTTGACGGAGAGACAGCAGGTAAAATGCCTATTCTCTGAACAAAATACTAACCCAAAAACTTTTGAACCCACGACTTCGGGATTAGCGGGATGTCTACCCACTATTGAACAGAACATTGCAGCAGTCAATTATTTAAACATTATATAAAAAAAATATTATGCGACTTGACTAACCTTAGAAAAAAAATTAAATTTGTGTTTTGTATTTGTAAAAGTTTTACTCTTTACTTAGGTACCAAGACCGTGGGGTACAATCGCTTGCGTTACTTATTGGAGGCGCTGAACGATTTGGATCACCAGTTTAAGAAGTATGGCGGGAAATTGCACTTGATAAAAGGCAAGCCCGAACTTGTGTTCAGGCGTCTCTGGGAATTATTAGGTCTGTATTGTTTCGGTTTGTATGTGGTACCTTGTGCCTGTTGTTACTCTGGCTCACTCATCCTTCAAAACGGAACATAACAATACTGCTTTGCATTGCTGCTTGACGGTAGAATACAAGATGAGTGGGTGGTACTTACCATTTCGGGTTTGGACAAAGCCCTACCAAGTAAAAGTAAATCTACCAGTTCTTATTTTATTCTTTTTGTAAATTGTGTGCAATAAAGGCTAAATAAATAATGTATATACTTAACGTAATGTATAACACAATTCCCGATAGGCATACGAAAGATCTGCTTCGAGCAAGATTGTGAGCCTATATGGCGCGCACGTGACGATTGCTTGAGAAATGTTTGCCGTGAGATCGGAGTTTCGTGTCAGGAAAACGTTTCCCATACTCTATGGGATCCGGACAGCGTCATCCAGGCTAATGGTGGAATCCCACCATTGACTTATCAAATGTTTCTGGTTAGTATTAGACTTCAAAGTTTATTTAAATAAATATAAATTAAATACTTTTGAAATTGTTTTTGCATCTTTATAAGTTGTTCCTTGAACCTTCTCCTCCAAAAATAGTCCTCCTGCCTTAGCCCAGTTGTGGGCCATTATAAGCTGTTAAGATATAATTGCTTTTAAATTATTTATCTAAAACGTAACATTATAAATATTGAATAAATTTTTTAAATGATTATAAAACAAGGTCTCCCGCCTCGTCTGTCTGTCTGAACACTGAACACTGAATATATTATGATATAGAAGTTTTATGTGGACCATTATTCTACCCGTGCGAAGCCGTTGCTAACAAGAATAATAACATAGATAATGTTTTTCAGCACACCGTTGCCATTATCGGAGACCCGCCTCGCCCTGTGGACGACGTGGACTTGAAGGGAGTCAACTTTGCGAGTCTCCCAAAGAGCTTCTACGACGAATTCACTATTTTTGATGAGGTATACAAATGTATAAATTAAATATTTATACGTCACTCAGATTTTGATATCGGTAATATTTATTTTGTGTAACTTCCACCGAATTGAATCCGTTGTGATGTAATGTCCCCAAACAAGGAGAAAATTTAGTCGTTGGTTAGTATTTGATCGATCGGCTCATTGGCGATGTAAGAAATGGTTAATATTTCGTACCGCGCAAATATCTATGGGCGGAGGTGACCACTTGCCATCAGGAGGCCCAATTACCCGTCCACTCATTATTTTATAAAAAATATATACAGTGTGTAACAAAAACCCTGTCCAATCCATTAAGTGGTTATTTGGTAGCTATGACACGAGGTCATGACCTCAGTTGTCCATGTGTTTACAACCAACAGTGTCGTTAAACACAATTAATATTTTTTGATGGGTAATTTTTTAGCTTAGTATTTTATCAATTATTACATAAATAGAACCAACTCACGATACCTAATAACGACTTCACGGGTCGGTCAGGGTTTTTTTACACACTGTATATTAAAAATAAATATAAAATATTATTAATAAAATTTTTATAACAACGAAAATGTCAACCATCTATTTAAGACTACAAATATAAACGGATCACGTAAAGCTTTCGTCTTCATTAGGTTACATTTTTTTTTTTCTAGTCTTTGGACCAAACGCATATCAATCTATTTTGAATAATATTTGTACTTAATTATATTTACCAAGGTTCCCAAACCGGAAGACTTGGGGGTATTTTTGGAGAATGAAGACGTACGTATGATACGCTGGGTGGGGGGCGAGACTGCTGCATTGAAACAGATGCAGAGCCGCCTGGCCGTCGAGTACGAGACCTTTTGCAGGTTATTGACAACACTCGCTAGTATACCAACTCGGATAGTTTTATTATTTATTTAATTTGTATTGTGACTTCGGAAAACGTATGCGATATTTGCAATAAAAACGATTCAATGTTCTAATATCCTGGGACATTATTCACACGAAGCCTGATCCCAAACTAAGCAGATATGGAAACCAGACAACTGATATACTTACATATACTACTTTTCTTTTGTAAATACATACTTATATAGATAATTACACCCAGACTCGGGACAAACAGACATGTTCACACAAATGTTTGTCCTGGGTGGGAATGGATCCCACGACCTGCGGCGTGAAAGGCAAGTATCTTACAAACCACGCCAACAGGTTCGTCAAAATTTTCGAATTTTTTCTTTGTAACTACAGGCACATGAGACATAATATCTTAGTTCCCAAGGTTGTTGGAGCATTGGTATTTCTTAATGCCAATGTTTATGGTCCGTGGTGACCACTTACCATCATGTGGCGCATTTGCCAGTCCGCCTATTTCCTAAGAAAAGCTCAAAACGTGTTAAACTGATAAAATACTTTTGTTATATAATACATTTCTGATTATTAAATAGTAAAAATATAGTGGTGGTGTTAGAAGGTATTAATCGCTATACGAAGTATTCAGACTGGCCTATACAAACATTAAAACTGTTGGAAGTATTTTTAAAAGGCTTACGGGCAATGCTTTTTTTAAGGGATTACTAATATTCTCATTTTCCCCCTCTAATTAAACTTGTTATGGGAGTGGGGATGACACTAGACTAAGGGGACCGAACCCACGACTTTTACATTAATGACAGACAAAGTTTTCATGTATTGTTAAAGAAATAGATTTCTGGTGTTACAATTAAATATTCGAAATACAAATGATTAGGACAATACATAGTTTTTATTTACTATATGTGAACAGGGGTTCCTATTTACCGACGCATGGTAACCCTGACCTGCTCGGACCACCAATATCCCTGAGTCCGGCCTTGCGGTTCGGTTGTCTGTCAGTGCGCCGGTAAGGATATTGACAAAAATATTACTAATTTTATAGAGAAGCGATACTACGTGGCTATTAATACTATTTACACTATCAACACGCACGCACACACACTATCACACGGCGACGGCACAACAGGGCGAATTATAGCCAGCAATGTTTTCGTGAGTTTTGAAAATTGTTGACAAAATTGGGTTGGTTGATGAAATTTGTTGGTTCAGATCCATCATATCATTGAATAGATGAATATGTTGATTTTTTTTCTAATTACAGATTTAAAACAAAAGAATTAAAATATAATAAATTTATTTTTTCAAGTTTCTATTGGTGCGTCCAAGATCTGTTCCAACAAGTGCATCAGGGACGTCTCGCTTCGACTCAGTTTATAACTGGTAAGTATTAATTAAAATATTTCAACCTTTATTAGGTAATAGTTAACAGATATACATTTATTTATTTTTTCTTAAGCTATTTCTGACTAGAACAACTTGTGGCAAAACGACTCGCAAACAAAAACATTCCCAAAGGGATAGTATACACAAAGGCTATTTTGCCATTATTTTGCCGACCCTGTCTTACGACTCTGGTATTTTTTTAAAAAGTTATATGTGCAATGGGGTGTCACATAGCACAGGTATAAAGTTGTCTAACTAGACCTTTGTGTATGTACAATCAATTATCATTCACAGTGACATTTAAATCAATGGATTTTTTATTGAAACAAGTAATTATTTAACTATTATAAAACGATCACTTATTGGTCCGCTTTGAATTACACTTTTAACTTACCTCATCAATCAATTAAAACACGTAAGATCAGACAAATCCACTGTTTAATATAACTTAAGTAGGATTATTTATAATGTCACAAATTAAATGATTTAATAATCTATATATATCATCCAGAAGTGAAGACTAATATTAAAAAACCAGGAACTAGTCTTTTTGAAAATAGATCACCAAATCATATAAATTGATGTAAATTATTCACTCAATTCGGTAGGTACTCTTAAAAATCCAAATAACACAATTTAACAAATCACAAATTGCGCCAATAATGAATTACTTTACCTTTCTGTCACACACTGTTCACTAACAAAATGGCGGTTTTAAATTAGCGCGGTTCTTTTTTTTTTAACAACGCTATTGTATGGATCAAGGAATTTCCTAACTCTATATAATTTTAACCTTGTCCTGTAATGATATATGTAAAACTTTGACAAATAAATAATAAATAGGCAAAGAAATAGGCAAAGACAAAAAAATTTCAACCGATTTTCCTTTTTTTTTTAGATTGCTATTGACTGTGTTTTATTTTTTATTTCTAATAGTACAATAATCAGCGACTATGAGAGAAGTCCCAAAGCCTGTAATTTCAAATAAAGCATTAACATGTTCTTTGTTTTTGAAGGTCAATTGATATGGCGTGAGTATTTTTACACGATGAGCGTGAACAATCCGAACTACGCGCAGATGGCCAACAACCCGATATGCTTGGATATACCGTGGAAGGAGCCGGAGAGCGATGAGCTGCAAAGGTATAGATGGAGAAAAAAATATTGATTTACACAGTTATGACGGATTTTAGGTCCTACGACACTCGATTTGAGACTAACTTTTTTTTTTTTTTTCGCTGGAAAAACGCCTTTCTTTACTTTTCATGTTTGGATCTTTCTTATATGTTTTAAACTTATACAGTTTTATTTAGCTTTCCCTGTTTGTTGGTTAACTTTTTTGTTTTGAAATTTGACCCCCTTCCTGTTGGCAGATTGATCTGATATTTGGTACACACCTTTAGTTCTGATGATAATACAATTTAATACATTCTGTATCATTGTAAAATACTTTACGCTATGGCAAAAAATAATAATTAAAAAGTAAAAAAAAAATAAGTTAATCGGTTTTATTGAAAATAAAGATAATAATGTAGATAATGTAGTAAAAGATAAAAAGTAATTCGGTAGGTCCTAGGTACCTGAGAAAAAAATTAAATCGTATTTTTTTATATTAAGTCATTCACGACCCTTGGAAAACTGCTACATATTTAAAGGAAGCTTTTAACGTATAAAATATGAAGGCAATATTGCCATAATATGATAGCAGTGTGATAGTAACAGCTACACATAAGCCGGTGGGTCCGCAGATGGAAGGAGGGGCGCACGGGGTTCCCGTTCGTGGACGCGGCCATGCGGCAGCTGCGCACGGAGGGCTGGCTGCACCACGCCGTGCGCAACACCGTGGCGTCGTTCCTCACGCGCGGCACGCTGTGGCTCTCGTGGGAGCACGGCCTGGCGCACTTCCTCAAGTACCTGCTGGACGCCGACTGGTAACCGTCCCCGGCGCACCGAGATACACACTTGTCTCTTACTTCGTTTATTATTATAGCGGTGTGCGCATCCGTCAATATGATTACAACTAGTGCACGATAATGATGATAATGTGAATGGAAAAAGATCTGTCGAGACTCCAGTAAGCGTGGGGGTCCATCAAGGATCTGTTATTGGTTCAATTCTGTTCCACATTTATATAAATAAGTTTGCTGGTGTTAATCATTTATTAATATCGGGACGATGCGAACATTACGCTCTCTGAAATGATACATTGGTTTAATATAATTAGTGTGCTTATATACATACAGTAAATAACAAAATATATTCAATTAATTAATTTAATACATATTGTTAGTAAAGTAGCTACTAAGAACAGATGTGAAAACATGTACGATTAACATAATCTTAGTCTAAAATGGTTAAACAGTTAAATTAACCGTAAAGTAAAGTTAAATTATACCGAACCGATGGGTATGTTGGGTTGGAACTAAACCGTCGCGCCCCCGCCGAATTTTCGAATCTTCAAGCTTAATGAACTAATAGAGATATAATAAAACCGGTGCGTATCGCTAGGTCGGTGTGCGCCGGCAACTGGATGTGGGTGTCGTCCAGCGCCTTCGAGGCGCTGCTGGATTCCGGCGAGTGCGCGTGCCCCGTGCGCCTCGGCCGCCGCCTCGAGCCGACCGGCCACTACGTGCGCCGCTACGTGCCCGAGCTGGCGCGCATGCCCGTCGACTACATGTGAGTGTTACCACCTCTCGGTCACTGTGTAGCGGTAGAGTAACTCATACTTTGTAGCACGCCGAGCTACGGTGCCCACGGCCGGATTAACCCTACCAGGGCCCCTAGGCAATGCAATTCTCGGCGCCCTTTCCCTTTACACTTTACTTATTTTTTTAAAATAGATTTTTTCTACTAAAAATTTAAATATATTAGAACCATGGCTATTTTTAGTTCTACTAGGTATGAAGTATTTCGTCAACTGACAACATGCGTAGAAAAAAAGGAATAATATAGTGCAAGTATAAAAATTAATAAAAAAAAAATCGTTCGATGTGCCGAGCCGTGTACGGTTCGTCTATGGAGTCGTCTCAATGCCATTAGATTAGAAGACGGCACCTCAACAGTGCAAGCATTGATTATTATTTCATCAAGTGCCAATTGACACGGTCGTTTGTGAACGCTTACCGTGCGATGAAAATTATCCATTCGATATGCCGTCCGATTACAATTGAAATGTATGCAATAAAATGTGTCGCGTGATCAGCTACGAGCCGTGGAACGCGCCCGCCGAGGTGCAGGAGCGCGCGGGCTGCGTGGTGGGGCGGGACTACCCCGCGCCCGTCGTCGACCACCGCGCCGCCGCGCAGCGCAACCGCGCCGCCATGCAGGTACCGCCCGCGCCGCCGCGCGCTCGACACGTACTCTACCGCCACCGATGTCTATGGACGGTGATCGCTTACCATCAAGTGGCCCATTTGCCAGTCCGCTTACCAATTGAATAAAAAACAAACATTCTGCTACTTCAGTAGTTTCGGCTTCATATGTTGAGGGTATATGTCTTGATTATGTACATTATATTTTACACAGGATTTGCGTAAAATGCTCGAGAAAGCGCCGCCTCACTGCTGCCCGTCCTCGGAGGATGAAGTCCGTCAGTTCATGTGGCTCGGCGATGAGAGCCAGAATGAGATAACCACCTAAACAGAACGACTGCATCGTCTAGTACGTGTAGCCTATTCCAACCGAAAAACGAGTAAAGATATACAAACCATAGACTACGTATTCCATGCGACTTGCTAATAACTCCGCTGTATTATGCATTACAAAACAGTTCGTGATTAATATATATTTAATTATAATAAGGGGTTTTCCAATAGGGACGCTTGAACTTTGACAGCTGATTGCGGCCATGTTGTTTGAGTGACAGCTGTCAAATGCAGTGTGTTATATTCATTCCGTCCTCCCAAACCACCATGGCAGGTTACAGTGTCGAGCAGCACGTGCAAATCATAAAATTGTTTTATGAAAATGGGTCTTCAGTTCGAGCAACGTTCCGCGCACTTCGCCCGTTTTACGGTCGCGATGATCGTCCTGCCGAGTCGACTATCCGTCGATTGGTGGACAAATTCGAGTCAACCGGGTCAGTTAACAATCAGCCGGTTCCCGTGCGTCAACGTAACGCGAGATCTGCCGAGAATATCGCCGCTGTGCGCGACAGTGTCCTCGAAAACCCGCGGCAGTCAATTCCGCGTCGCGCACAGGAACTCGGCCTTTCGCAGACGACAACTTGGCGAATTTTGCGTTGTGACTTGAGCCTGCACCCGTACAAGATCCAGCTGACCCAAGAGCTCAAGGTTAATGACCATAGACAGCGCCGTGTGTTCGCTGACTGGGCATTAGAGCAGTTGGAAGTTGACGCCGATTTTGGCAAAAAAATCATCTTCAGCGACGAGGCGCATTTTTGGATGAATGGCTATGTCAACAAGCAAAATTGCCGTATTTGGGACGAGACCAATCCACACGAGGTTCACCAAGTGGCAATGCACCCGCAGAAAGTGACTGTTTGGTGCGGATTTTGGGCCGGAGGCGTGATTGGTCCGTATTTTTTCGAAAACGATAATGGTGTGGCCGTCACCGTCAATGGTGAGCGATACCGGTCGATGATAACCAACTTCTTTTGGCCTGAAATCGAGAATATGGATCTGGACAACATGTGGTTTCAACAGGACGGCGCTACGTGCCACACAGCACACGCTACGATGGAAGTTCTGCACGAGCAAGCGCCCTTAATGGAAAACCCTATACAACACTATTTCACTTAACTATTTATACAGGATTATTTGTAACGACCGAGCAACCTCGCAGGACTAGATAGTTAACACCATAAGCAACAACTTTTGTTCTACGACTTTTGATAATTTGTTAGATTTTATGTTCATACAAAAATAAGTATTAATTTAATTTCCCGTTTGAACATTTATAATTCTACGCGCATCGCAAAGATTGACGCGTCGTCGCGTCGTCCTTTCGATTATGAATGAAATATAGACCTACAAATGTGACGACAGTACGACAAAAACTTGTAAAATCATTTTTTGTCATATATTGAGTTATGTCCGAACTCGTAGAACAAAAGTTGTTGCTTCTGGTGTTAGCTATCTAGTCCTGCGAGGTTGCTGGGTCGATACAAATAACCCTGTATATTTAATAAGTTAATTTTACTTCCAAAGATTCGAAATCATATACGCCGATGTTCAAACTTTCAAAGCGCCATTTTTCACTAAACCATTTATAAAATCATAGATCATTTAAAATGTCGATCAATGATCGCTTCAATTTCAAGTCATTATGTCTTTACTCCTGTTGTTAGGACAGGCTATATTCAAGCTTTATTTTATTATTATTATTCAATGTCTTTTTTCAGCATTTACTAAAGACTGGTTGACAATATTTAGTCAACCTAAAGATTTATGGTCTAAGTTTTTTCACATACTTATTATTCAATATATGTTTTTCTTATAGATATAATATAATATGTCAAACGCCATATTAATGATATATAAAGTTAAGTTAAAACATTTGATTGCATTTATTAAGTTAAAAGCATTTCATCATGCAAAAAAAGTTATTTTTATTCGTTTCAAATGAATCTCTTTGATACTTATCAATAAGATGATAATTTTATGTATATCAAAGATACCAAATGATAATTTGTTACTTGCTTTTACTTACGTTATTATATATTTTTTGCACAGTTGTTGCAAGTTTTTATAATTTCAAGCAGATCATTATTATAAATATTTTAGATAATATATTTAGAAATTTGTCGGTGTTAGATATAACATGAGTTATTGATAATATATATTAAAATATTATTATTCTTTAATATATGTACTTTAGTGGGTAGTAATTAGATCTCTGTTGTGTAACAAAATCTACGATAAAATTAGCTTATTTTTTTAGTTATTATAATTTCCTTGTGATAAGAAATCGGAGCAGTATTACTTATACAACAAAAATTTTATATACTGGAAGTCACTCTATATTTACATATACGGTCTATATAAAACCAGCCACAAGACACACTTAGAAATATGTATACATATATATTTTTTTATAATAATCTACATTGATGTTGTATGAATACATATTTTAATAAATGAGATAAAATAAAATCTTATTTTATTTTAAACCAACATATTTAATGATAGCAAATTGAATTCATCTATTATTTATACATATCATACTAGTATTATAATATAGTAAATGTTTTTATTCTTCCTAAAACTATTGCGCTTCGAATCCACATTTTTCATTCGCACTGCAAAACTGGAATACTTTGAGTCTGTATTTCCCGTTAGGTACAACGTTGGTGTCTTCAAATCTAGAGTTAACAGGTATCTTTCAGGCAAGACAACGGTCAAACGCTGGCCTATTATGAATAGCCTACATGTTATGGGTAAACAAAACTCGAGAACTTACAATTTCATGGCAGATGCAGGTTATGTGGTATATTTATATGATATTGTAATGTCCAGCCATACCTTCTTTACAAGGAGGGAAAATAATATAACGATTTTCATGTGATGATATTTTGTAATTATAATAACAAATGTAACAGATAAAATATGATATTTTGTTTTAAATAAAAAAAGTAAATATCCTTTTTCATGTTAACTTCATCTTTAATACAATCTTTCAATAGCTATTTCTCCACTCTAAGGGTAGATGAAAAGAAAGAAGAAATTTTAAAGCTTTAAAGCTTCTTTCAAAGATGATTTATAATTCAAAATATTTAATTACATATATATAGTAGAAAAAACAACCTCAATAATAGAATGTATCTTTTATGGTTTTTATTTTTATATAAAATAAAAATATATTTAGCACAAATAATATATCTAAATTATCTTAATAACTAATGGGTTACTTTCAGTCCTTATGATATTAATGGAAATATTATAATTTATGAACTATTTGTAGTTGTGTTGGACAAATGATTTATTAATTCATTAAAAATTTTGCTTGTTGTACATTCTGGCAACTCCTTCACAGCGGCAACACCTTTGCCAGCTAATGCCCCGATTCTAGGGTCTATGGGTATACTTCCCAGATATTTTATCTTTGATATCTCTGCAAGGGACTTCCCTCCTCCCGTTGAAAATATATTTGTACATTGACTGCATGATGGACATTCATATCTGTAACATAAATATAAACTTAAAATTTCCAATTATTAAGTAATTATTTACTTAGTAATTATCGTGTCCTAAATTATAAAATGTATTTTGTTTACAAATTACAATGAAACTTCATGCTAGGGCTTTGTGCAAGTCAGTCTGGGTTGATACCACTGACTTATCATTTATTCTACTCTCAAGTGGCAACTTCTCTGTCAATGTACAGGGAATAAGCTTAGATCAATTAGATGTTCTTTAGCTCTATGAACAATGACCACTTAACACAAGGTATCCCATTTGCTTAATTACTTTCTGATATTAATGAAAGAAACAGCCAATTACTTAAAAGATAATATAGAGATGGTGACATTTATTCAGCGTGATTTGTTTACCATAAACCTTACCCACTCATATTTTCTATAAGGCCCATGATTGGTATACCAGTTTTCCGACAAAATGTTATTTCTTTACGGACATCCTCTATAGCAACTTGTTGTGGAGTTGTAACCAGTATTGCTGAGCATTGAGGCACCTGACGAAGGTTCTCCATCACTGTAATGTGTTCATCTGATGTTCCTGTAAATTAAAATAACATTACATAGCTCCAGTTTTGAGTCTTGTTATTCATATTACTTACTTATTACTATACTATACTAATATTTCTTTCTATTATTCTGCCACAAAAATTTAATAAGGAACATACCACTAGGTCTTATTTTTATTTTTACAGTTTTGTATAAATGTTTGTACAATCTTTCCTGCATGAATAAAATACAGGAAATTTCTTAAATTGTATAAAATATTTGTTGAGTATTTACATATAAATTTACAATATCATGATCTTATTGTAACACTATTTGTTTCTCTTTTTACCTGGAGGAGTATCGATTATGAGATAGTCCAAATCCTGCCAGTCGACATCTTCCAAAAATTGTTTAATCATAGATGTTTTCTTAGGTCCCCTCCACACGACAGCGTCGTTACGAGACTTCAGAATAAAACCGATAGACATAACACCTAAATGTTTCTCCTTGTCTAAATACACCGGAATCCATCCCTCTGGACCTTGATGAATGTTTTGGTCTTCTAAATTTAGAAGATAGGGAACACTCGGTCCACATAAATCAATATCGAGTAGCCCAACCTGTGTATATTAATTTGATGTAATATGCTGATATATGTGAAACTTTCAAAAAATGGTTATTCAAATTTATAGTATCAAAATTTCTAACCTTAAATCCGTTTTCTTTAAGAGTTAAAGCTAACTGTGTGCTCACTGTCGACTTTCCCACCCCACCTTTTCCAGACAGAACTAATATAACTTGCTTTACGGATTCTAACATTTTATTGAAAATTATATTCTCGTGTTTAAAAGAAAAGAAAAATAAACACTACAATAAAAATTTCTGGCAACTACTGTCACTGTCACTCATCCGTTATCAGTGTTATCACTTACCATTACCACCACGGTCGTATACACAGGTCTTGCAACTGTGATTACCACTAGTTAATACCACAGAATAATAATTACTAATTCCAAGAGTTATCACAATCAAATAAAAATATTTCTTATAAAAATATGACTTTATAATAATATATTTTATTTTGAAGGAAATTTGAAATGATACAGTACTAGCTTATGAATGTCAGTACATGAAAACATCTGTCGCAATCGACATAATATGTATTTATATTTTCTTTTTTATTGCTTTTACTTATCAACTTTTTAAGAAACAAGTGTTTAATATGAAACTGATTTTTTCCAATTATTATTAAATCATGGAAATACTAGAATATAGGAACTAGATTAATTGTTGTGTAGTATTTTTTGTGAAACAATTAAAAATATTATTAAATATATATTAATAAAGTTTCAAGGAAAGTTAATACTATACATATATTGAATGTTGAAAATGTATTTATAGACCGAATAGCTTATGCATATGGATAATATTAATAATAAAAAACGCGCTTCCGTAATATTTTTTTTCATTTTAAAATGGACAAATAGACAAGAATTGAAATCTTTTAAAAAAAACTATAACATTAGCGCTTGCGCCAAAAAGCGACAGTAGCGCCGCGGTGAATGTTTTTTTTGTCAGTTTTAAATAGGTTTTCTGGGTTGAGGTAGTGTAAATCGTGTGCCGGTACTTACAAAGGGAGATGCTACATTTTTTCCATTTTGTAACAGACTATTGGACGTTTTATGACATAATTAGATTGTGATATACGTTTAATTTTTAATTTCATGTAAGTTTCAAGTGAACATCAGTGTCGGGTGTGTTTTATTTTAGAAAAAATTGAGTGCTTGTGCAAGGTTTTGTAAGACAAGGTACGAGAACCGGAGCCTAATCTTCGTTCATAGTTATTTACAGGTATTTTTGTTTTGAATAATTCATATATTTGTAGTTTTTATATAAAGATAAAGTCCGTTAATATTGTAATTCATGATTGTTTAGTTAAATATCCGAACATGCTGCGACGAGTATGCCTTAGTAAGCTTGGATTATTCCACCCTTAGTCTATGTTTTACGAAATGGTTTAGAAAGCTTTTTATAAACTCATAATCCTTATATAATATACGAAAGATATTCCTTATTTTTGCGATTTTTTTAATTAATGATGTTTTAACTATTAAATTCCTGTTTCAATTAAAGTTCTTGCAAAGTATTTTTAAATTTATAACTTAACTTAGCTTTATTTCTTAAAATTGAAGACACAGATGTACAAATATGACCTAATTAATGAAAATATAATATATAATAAAATGAATATGAAAATTTACCTACCTGCTATGATAATTTCACACAACTTTTATTTTTAACTTTATATTAAAAATGGACCGAAATATATATATATTTACATTCTTAAAAACAAAGATGGTTTACGCTAATGTGATGTGTGTTAAATTTTAGATTTGAGATTCTCCACAATATTACTCTCAAGATATGTTGACCTCAATTTTTATGACCTTAAGTAAATATTTTAAATAAGTTTCATTTAATTTGAGACCACTTACCTGCATGCTGGTATCAAATGAAGTTGAGTCATTGACCTACATTTATATCAATAATTAATCAATTACTTTTCTTGCTTTAATGAGATTTGATTTGACCGATGAGTTACATTTTATTTGGAAAATGTCACTGGAATGGAGAATACACAAAGTTGTTTGATTAGTGTGTTAATCATAAGATTAGAAAATTAATAAGAAAATAAAACATTTGAAACTTATTTTTGAATTAAATCAAAACTGACACTATGTATAAAACTGTATTTGTCCCAGTTCTGCACAATACCTAATTATGCCAAAATATTAATTTAATCAAAAGTTAATGATGAAATAGTTTGATTTTATAAAAATCTAACTGTTACATTTCTTTTTAGTTTATATACATATATTTAATTAAATATTTTTAAGTAAAGTAGCAGTCTGTTAATGTCGCACTGCTTGGCTCATGCCTTCTCACCATATGAGAAGGTCCCAAAAAATCTAAATGCATAGTAGTCTAGTTTAAGTAAACTTAATATTTTCATTTAATAATTTGATTCAAATCATGCAATGCTTCCAATAACTAGTACTGTATTTACAATTATTACCTAAAGGGCTGCTTTCAACACCCTTTTATTTTTTTTTAAATATAGTAACTAACTGTAAATAACTGTTTAATCAGATCAATCTATTGTATGTGATTTGTTTAATTTTCTTTATTTTGAAGCGAGAAAAAAAAATGTACACTTAACTAGTTTAAAACCTTCCTTGTTTGATTTAGTCTTTGATTGGATGGAGGTTAGTAATAAAAATAATTAAGTATTTTCAATACCACTTCCAGCCCCATGACCTTGGAGATAACATCCATAAATAAGGGTGAAGTCAAATGTTCATTCTCACCCCTCATGAGTCACATTTATTCAATAGGGGTTTGCTTTTGCAATGTCTTAATTGTTGATTACATAATATGTTAAGGCACAAGTTTTAATTTAAAAAAACGTTGTCATAAAACATCCATAGGGTTCTGATAAAAATATCATATCATATCATATCATATCATTAAAGTGTGTATAGTTTAACACTAATTTCTCTCTTTCTCTCTAATTGATTTGACATTCGAAAGAAGAAGACACAGCATTGTTTGAGTAAATGTTTAATTTATAACAAGTTCAAATATTGTATAGTCATACATTTTATTATGAAAAAGCCCTTCAATATCTATACTAGTCTTCATTTAATTTGAAAGAGAAGATTACGAAGGGTTATCCGCCATGTTGCTTTACTGCATTATTTTGATTAGAAGAAATATATATTGAATTTATTGAATACATACACATATAGCACTAAAAAATGTGCTTCGCTTGCTCGGTTTTGAACCTGCGATCTACGATTCAGATCGGCGTGTACAATCACTAGGTTATCTTGGTTCAGATATTGTTCCAAAAAGTAATACTTTTTTCGTGGATACGAACGAATCATTCTTTTTTGAATACATATATAATTGCCGAAATAAGCCGATTTTTGTGTTGTCAACGCGCGTTGCTAAAAAAAGTTTCTGCAATAACATTAAGTTGCCGTACGATATTATGTAATGCAATTACAGAAATTGCTAAGTAATTGAAAACGCATATTAGACATTCTCGACTAGCTAGCTGCCGGCTGCTGGTCTGTAATATGCAACGTGTGTAAGTTCATGACTCCATATTTCTCTCTTGGGACTTTTACGACGTGCGGTGAGTGGCAAGAAGCATGTTAACCCTTTGTTAGTTTTACATCAGGATACTTTAAACGAACGTGAAATGAAAATGAAATATATAAACATACTAGCTGCCTGCCTGTCTCGACTTCGTACGGGTGAAATAATAATTTTATTTACAAAAAAAAAAAGTAATAAGTAATAACCCACTCTACCGATTTTGACGCAATTTGATTTCAAGCAAGCTCATAGGCCTTATAGGCAGTATAATCTCCTCCAAACACGCGGGCGATGCCGCGAGCGTAAATAACTGGTAATTACATATTCAACTTTTAGCTAAACTGTTTTTATTGCTTGCAATGTTGGTATACAATAATGTTCTTTTTTTTAAATCTGTGAGCAATAAAAAAGGACACAGCAATAATCCTGTGAAGATTCAATTAAAATATACATGTACATTTGTTTCTTCATTTGTTTTTTAAATCGGCATTTTAAAATGTTACATTAAGAAAAATACGTCCTCAAACAAAAACTTTTTTTTTAATTTTTTTTATTTTATAGGTTGGCGGGCGAGCATATGGGCCACCTGATGGTAAGTGGTCACCAACGCCCATAGACATTGGCAGTGTAAGAAATGTTAACCATCGCTCATATTGCCAATGCGCCACCAACCTTTGGAACTAAGATGTTATGTCCCTTGTGCCTGTAATTACACTGGCTCACTCACCCTTCAAACCGGAACACAACAGTATCAAGTACTGCTGTTTTGCGGTAGAATATCTGATGAGTGGGTGGTACCTACCCAGACGAGCTTGCACAAAGCTCTACCACCAAGTGGTAAACTTGGTACAGTTTCGAAAATAGAAGCTTGAAAGACCGTAATGCGATCGTTGTCATTGAAGCGCCGCTTTCGACAGTTTATACAAAAGTAATAAAGTGTATTAATTACCTTAATTAAAATATTAAGCATTTGCATTTCAAAAAATAAATAGAATCAAGCTGAAATAACAAACGGGAGTTGAAACGAAACAGCGGAAGCTTTAGAGTCCTTTAAAACGCGCCTGCGTATACCGACTCTGGAAAAGTCGCCGTCTGTAGAATATTAAATACTTTTTACTTGCCATCATATCTCGTATCTCGACAAATAATATAGACGAATTTGTATTTTCCATAAATAAGAACGATTTCAATTAAAAAAAAAATTGCAAGTCAAGATAAATTATTTACAGTTACGTTACTCGTCCGTCGGCCGTAATATGTATAATTTTCTATATCAATATAAGATTGATACTAATAAAAGAGATGAGCCTGAAATTGGCAGCCGAATTGTAGCAGCCAAACACAGTACCCGAGATACCCGAGCTGTATGCTATGCTCCCTGCTGAATCGGGCTCGAATGTGTTCTAGGCATCTATTAGAAGGTCTTAGACCATTTATAGGATTTTCCACCGACGCCTTCCATCAGGAAAATATAAAATCTACAGATTTTCTGAATTTTTTAATGTTTTCGCGAGAGTACCCGAGCTGTATGCTGTGCTCCCTACTAAATCATGCTTGAATACGTTCTAGACATCCAAAAGAAGGTTTCAGGCCATTTATAGGATTTTCCACCGACGCCTTCCATCAGGAAAATATAAAATCTACAGATTTTCTGAATTTTTTGAAGTTTTCGCGAGAGTACACGAGCTGTTTGCTATGCTCCCTGCTAAATCGGGCTCTAATGTGTTCTAGGCATCTATTAGAAGGTTTCAGACCATTTATAGGATTTTCCACCGACGCCTTCCATCAGGAAAATATAAAATCTACAGATTTTCTGAATTTTTTAAAGTTTTGCGAGATTACCCGAGCTGTATGCTGTGCTCCCTACTAAATCATGCTTGAATACGTTCTAGACATCCAAAAGAAGGTCTCAGACCATTTATAGGATTTTCCACCGACGCCTTCCATCAGGAAAGTATAAAATCTACAGATTTTCTGAATTTTTTAAAGTTTTCGCGAGAGTACCCGAGCTCTATGCTGTGCTCCCTACTAAATCATGCTTGAATACGTTCTAGACATCCAAAAGAAGGTTTAAGGCCATTTATAGAAATTTCCACCGACGCCTTCCATCAGGAAAATATAAAATCTACAGATTTTCTGAATTTTTTAAAGTTTTCGCGAGAGTACCCGAGCTGTATGCTGTGCTCCCTACTAAATCATGCTTGAATACGTTCTAGACATCCAAAAGAAGGTTTCAGGCCAGTTATAGGATTTTCCACCGACGCTTCCATCAGGAAAATATAAAATCTACAGATTTTCTGAATTTTTTGAAGTTTTCGCGAGAGTACCCGAGCTGTATGCTGTGCTCCCTACTAAATCATGCTTGAATACGTTCTAGACATCCAAAAGAAGGTTTTAGGCCATTTATAGGATTTTCCACCGACGCCTTCCATCAGGAAAATATAAAATCTACAGATTTTCTGAATTTTTTGAAGTTTTCGCGAGAGTACCCGAGCTTTTTGCTATGCTCCCTGCTGAATCGGTCTCGAATGTGTTCTAGGCATCTATTAGAAGGTCTCAGACCATTTATAGGATTTTCCACGGACGCCTTCCATTAGGAAAATATAAAATCTACAGATTTTCTGAATTTTTTGAAGTTTTCGCGAGAGTACCCGAGCTGTATGCTGTGCTCCCTACTAAATCATGCTTGAATACGTTCTAGACATCCAAAAGAAGGTTTCAGCCCATTTATAGGATTTTCCACCGACGCCTTCCATCAGGAAAGTATAAAATCTACAGATTTTCTGATTTTTTTAATGTTTTCGCGAGAGTACCCGAGCTGTATGCTGTGCTCCCTACTAAATCATGCTTGAATACGTTCTAGACATCCAAAAGAAGGTTTCAGGCCAGTTATAGGATTTTCCACCGACGCCTTCCATCAGGAAAATATAAAATCTACAGATTTTCTGAATTTTTTGAAGTTTTCGCGAGAGTACCCGAGCTGTTTGCTATGCTCCCTGCTAAATCGGTCTCGAATGTGTTCTAGGCATCTATTAGAAGGTCTCAGACCATTTATAGGAATTTCCACCGGCGCCTTCCAGCAGGAAAATATAAAATCTACAGATTTTCTGAATTTTTTAAAGTTTTCGCGAGAGTACCCGAGCTGTATGCTGTGCTCCCTACTAAATCATGCTTGAATACGTTCTAGACATCCAAAAGAAGGTTTCAGGCCATTTATAGGATTTTCCACCGACGCCTTCCATCAGGAAAGTATAAAATCTACAGATTTTCTGAATTTTTTGAAGTTTTCGCGAGAGTACCCGAGCTGTTTGCTATGCTCCCTGCTGAATCGGTCTCGAATGTGTTCTAGGCATCTATTAGAAGGTCTCAGACCATTTATAGGAATTTCCACCGACGCCTTCCATCAGGAAAATATAAAATCTACAGATTTTCTGAATTTTTTAAAGTTTTCGCGAGAGTACCCGAGCTGTATGCTGTGCTCCCTACTAAATCATGCTTGAATACGTTCTAGACATCCAAAAGAAGGTTTCAGGCCATTTATAGGATTTTCCACCGACGCCTTCCATCAGGAAAATATAAAATCTACAGATTTTCTGAATTTTTTGAAGTTTTCGCGAGAGTACCCGAGCTTTTTGCTATGCTCCCTGCTGAATCGGTCTCGAATGTGTTCTAGGCATCTATTAGAAGGTCTCAGACCATTTATAGGATTTTCCACGGACGCCTTCCATTAGGAAAATATAAAATCTACAGATTTTCTGAATTTTTTGAAGTTTTCGCGAGAGTACCCGAGCTGTATGCTGTGCTCCCTACTAAATCATGCTTGAATACGTTCTAGACATCCAAAAGAAGGTTTCAGCCCATTTATAGGATTTTCCACCGACTCCTTCCATCAGGAAAGTATAAAATCTACAGATTTTCTGATTTTTTTAATGTTTTCGCGAGAGTACCCGAGCTGTATGCTGTGCTCCCTACTAAATCATGCTTGAATACGTTCTAGACATCCAAAAGAAGGTTTCAGGCCAGTTATAGGATTTTCCACCGACGCTTCCATCAGGAAAATATAAAATCTACAGATTTTCTGAATTTTTTGAAGTTTTCGCGAGAGTACCCGAGCTGTATGCTGTGCTCCCTACTAAATCATGCTTGAATACGTTCTAGACATCCAAAAGAAGGTTTTAGGCCATTTATAGGATTTTCCACCGACGCCTTCCATCAGGAAAATATAAAATCTACAGATTTTCTGAATTTTTTGAAGTTTTCGCGAGAGTACCCGAGCTGTTTGCTATGCTCCCTGCTAAATCGGTCTCGAATGTGTTCTAGGCATCTATTAGAAGGTCTCAGACCATTTATAGGAATTTCCACCGGCGCCTTCCAGCAGGAAAATATAAAATCTACAGATTTTCTGAATTTTTTAAAGTTTTCGCGAGAGTACCCGAGCTGTATGCTGTGCTCCCTACTAAATCATGCTTGAATACGTTCTAGACATCCAAAAGAAGGTTTCAGGCCATTTAAAGGATTTTCCACCGACGCCTTCCATCAGGAAAGTATAAAATCTACAGATTTTCTGATTTTTTTGAAGTTTTCGCGAGAGTACCCGAGCTGTTTGCTATGCTCCCTGCTGAATCGGTCTCGAATGTGTTCTAGGCATCTATTAGAAGGTCTCAGACCATTTATAGAAATTTCCACCGACGCCTTCCATCAGGAAAATATAAAATCTACAGATTTTCTGAATTTTTTAAAGTTTTCGCGAGAGTACCCGAGCTGTATGCTGTGCTCCCTACTAAATCATGCTTGAATACGTTCTAGACATCCAAAAGAAGGTTTCAGGCCATTTATAGGATTTTCCACCGACGCCTTCCATCAAGAAAATATAAAATCTACAGATTTTCTGAATTTTTTGAAGTTTTCGCGAGAGTACCCGAGCTGTTTGCTATGCTCCCTGCTGAATCGGTCTCGAATGTGTTCTAGGCATCTATTAGAAGGTCTCAGACCATTTATAGGATTTTCCACCGACGCCTTCCATCAGGAAAATATAAAATCTACAGATTTTCTGAATTTTTTAAAGTTTTCGCGAGAGTACCCGAGCTGTATGCTGTGCTCCCTACTAAATCATGCTTGAATACGTTCTAGACATCCAAAAGAAGGTTTCAGGCCATTTATAGGATTTTCCACGGACGCCTTCCATCAGGAAAATATAAAATCTACAGATTTTCTGAATTTTTTGAAGTTTTCGCGAGAGTACCCGAGCTGTTTGCTATGCTCCCTGCTAAATCGGTCTCGAATGTGTTCTAGGCATCTATTAGAAGGTCTCAGACCATTTATAAGAATTTCCACCGGCGCCTTCCATCAGGAAAATATAAAATCTACAGATTTTCTGAATTTTTTAAAGTTTTCGCGAGAGTACCCGAGCTGTATGCTGTGCTCCCTACTAAATCATGCTTGAATACGTTCTAGACATCCAAAAGAAGGTTTCAGACCATTTATAGAAATTTCCACCGACGCCTTCCATCAGGAAAATATAAAATCTACAGATTTTCTGAATTTTTTAAAGTTTTCGCGAGAGTACCCGAGCTGTATGCTGTGCTCCCTACTAAATCATGCTTGAATACGTTCTAGACATCCAAAAGAAGGTTTTAGGCCATTTATAGGATTTTCCACCGACGCCTTCCATCAAGAAAATATAAAATCTACAGATTTTCTGAATTTTTTGAAGTTTTCGCGAGAGTACCCGAGCTGTTTGCTATGCTCCCTGCTGAATCGGTCTCGAATGTGTTCTAGGCATCTATTAGAAGGTCTCAGACCATTTATAGGAATTTCCACCGACGCCTTCCATCAGGAAAATATAAAATCTACAGATTTTCTTAATTTTTTAAAGTTTTCGCGAGAGTACCCGCGCTTTTTGCTAATAGATAAATAGATAAATAGTAGAGTAGGGAGCACAGCATAGAGATCGGGTACTCTCGCGAAAACTTTAAAAAATTCAGAAAATCTGTAGATTTTATACTTTCCTGATGGAAGGCGTCGGTGGAAAATCCTATAAATGGTCTGAAACCTTCTAATAGATGCCTAGAACACATTCGAGCCCGATTCAGCAGGGAGCATAGCAAACAGCTCGGGTACTCTCCCGAAAACTTCAAAAAATTCAGAAAATCTGTAGATTTTATATTTTCCTGATGGAAGGCGTCGGTGGAAAATCCTATAAATGGCCTGAAACCTTCTTTTGGATGTCTAGAACGTATTCAAGCATGATTTAGTAGGGAGCACAGCATACAGCTCGGGTACTCTCGCGAAAACTTCAAAAAATTCAGAAAATTTGTAGTTTTTATATTTTCCTGATGGAAGGTGTCGGTGGAAAATCCTATAAATGGTCTGAAACCTTCTAATAAATGCCTAGAACACATTCGAGCCCGATTCAGCAGGGAGCATAGCAAACAGCTCGGGTACTCTCGCGAAAACTTCAAAAAATTCAGAAAATCTGTAGATTTTATATTTTCCTGATGGAAGGCGTCGGTGGAAAATCCTATAAATGACCTGAAACCGTCTTTTGGATGTCTAGAACGTATTCAAGCATGATTTAGTAGGGAGCACAGCATACAGCTCGGGTACTCTCGCGAAAACATTAAAAAATTCAGAAAATCTGTAGATTTTATATTTTCCTGATGGAAGGCGTCGGTGGAAATTCCTATAAATGGTCTGAGACCTTCTAATAGATGCCTAGAACACATTCGAGACCGATTCAGCAGGGAGCATAGCAAACAGCTCGGGTACTCTCGCGAAAACTTCAAAAAATTCAGAAAATCTGTAGATTTTATATTTTCCTGATGGAAGGCGTCGGTGGAAAATCCTATAAATGGCCTGAAACCTTCTTTTGGATGTCTAGAACGTATTCAAGCATGATTTAGTAGGGAGCACAGCATACAGCTCGGGTACTCTCGCGAAAACATTAAAAAATTCAGAAAATCTGTAGATTTTATATTTTCCCGATGGAAGGCGTCGGTGGAAAATCCTATAAATGATCTGAGACCTTCTTTTGGATGTCTAGAACGTATTCAAGCATGATTTAGTAGGGAGCACAGCATACAGCTCGGGTACTCTCGCGAAAACTTCAAAAAATTCAGAAAATCTGTAGATTTTATATTTTCCTGATGGAAGGCGTCGGTGGAAAATCCTATAAATGGTCTGAGACCTTCTAATAGATGCCTAGAACACATTCGAGCCCGATTCAGCAGGGAGCATAGCATACAGCTCGGGTATCTCGGGTACTGTGTTTGGCTGCTACAATTCGGCTGCCAATTTCAGGCTCATTAAAAGAGATAAGTCTGTCTTAGCGATAAGACTGCCTCTTGGACGAAAGCTTCCTTACTTTCTTTTTGAAGAGAACCTTCGAGCTTACTCCACCACGCTGCTCTAATGTGGATTGGTGATATGTTGGTTTGCTCCCGATGTTTGCCTTCACCATCGAGCAGGATATTAATTACACGTACAAACACACATTAAGAAAATTTAAATCACTGAGATGTTTGCCTGAGTCATCGGTTATGATTCTCGTCTTCTAACCACTGGGCCCTCACGGCTAACTTTTTGTCTTTGTTTACATCATAATTTTTTGGTTAAAGATATAGCATATTCTATTCTATTCTAATTCTACATAAAGCTGAAGAGATTGTTGGTTAAAAAACGCTATTATCATATATTATAATACGCTCTGGATCCGTCGGTCTGATTTGAAAAAAACTTTTTGCATTTCATAGCGCATTTATTGAGAAAGTTTAGAGAATTTATAAAATTACGTTACGACCCGCTGCGGCGGAGCAGTAAGTGGTTAACAATCCAATTTTTTCGCAATAATGAAACCATCGCTGACATTATTTATCAACATATTTTAAAAGACAGTGGACTTAAAGAGAAAAAATATTTCTGAAATCAATCCAAGCCCATGGATAGACGGCTTGAAACTTAAACCATCGTCTTTCTGTATACATATTAAAACCATTTTATTTCTTTTTAAATCTCTTGATATGTATAACGACGGAACTCGAAGTCCCTCCGTTTGGCAATGCGTTCAAAAATATCTAGGTCATAAATCACCAACATGGGGGATCGCCTATTATTGGCTACATCCAGCTGTGAATTGTTTATTTTATTAGACTTATTCCCTAGCGGTAATGTCCTTTCATTTATATGTTAATTATTTTAAGTATAATTCCGTGTATTATAATGAATAATGCTTTTAATGAAATTATGTTTATTCATGTAGCTACATAATAATGTGAAAGGTTGCAATTGATGTTTTGAAGAAAAAGTATTTTTTGTTTCGCAAATGTCGTTATTGGTTATGTATACTTCTGTTCAGTGTTTAAATTTGTTATTTAAAAATATTACAGGTGTCGTTAAATCATACTAAGAAATAAAAAGAAATTAATTATAAAGAATATAAATAGAGTTGGTTACTTTTAACCGACAAAGTTTATTGACTAAATTAAAATTCGTTATTTTACGTCGATTATGTGATGAGCGGGTACATATCTAGATGGACTTGCACAAATTCCTACGATTAACAATATGTGTAACAATATATTGCCAAAAAGGATCGCAAGATCTATATTTTAACTCGCAATTATTTCAGTTTGATTCTTATTGAAATGTTTAATCTATTCTGTGACATCAGCTCGGTAGGTTGACTCAAAGCTTACATTATAACTGTCGTTTATTGCGATCAAATAATTCAAACGAGTTCGTTACCATTACAGTAATGCGGGCGTAGCGGTTCGTTTGTGCTCCCATAATTTGGTGTGACGGAAAAATTTCGTCGGGAGCATTTCGAAATATAAATGTAAGAGAGCGTCGGGCCTAGGAGTATGAAAATGAAGCGATAAAGAGTGTTTTTCGAAAAATGGGCCGCAGTGTTGCACGTTGAATTGTAAAAGGCAGCGAGTTAAAATTATTGTTTGTTCAGGCATTCGACCACTGCAGTTCTCGAGCGGGTCGCCTCGGGGCTGGAACGCTTTGAATTGGATTAATGTTTTATTTTTTTCAGTAGTGTATTACGTGCTAATGGTCCAGCTGTGGGAACTTATGAATAGACCCGTTTTCGTAAATAGGACTGTCTGTTTTTGTGGCTAATCGATATATTATATAGCTTATATTGCATTCGTTTGCATTTGCATGGTTTATTTTTTTTAATATCTGAGTATTTCTTTTTCGAAACGCGTCCCCCGCGACCGACCCCTAGCATTAGTTTAACTTAATTGGATAGAAAAATGTAAATATATACGTGATGAATTAACAAGATTATACAAATTCGTTTATTTTTTTTTAATTTCAAAATAAACTTCACTTTTTTATTTTTTGCAGTGTAACGTTGTTATAATTATTTGTTTAATTAAATGCAAGTGCTTTTCGTTGATATTCTTATTTCGATTTACAAGCAATACTTGTTCGTGTTGACGCCGGGGTGGAAATCCAATCAACTCCCCCGCAACGAGTGAGTTCTCTCAATTCGTTTCGACGACTAACTTGACGCGCTCTCGGCCGTGGACCAAATGACCGTACAAATACTTGGCGGGGTATGTAATTCGCTTCCCGACATCGTTCTTGTAATACTAAAGAATATTTTGGAAAAGTTAATTAAAATTTTCTTTTGTTTTTTTATTAATTTTAATTTGTTAGAAGAAAATAATAATATTCGTATGTTACGTTATTATACAGACATCGTTATTTCTACTAAATTGTGAAATGTCACATTGCAATTTTTTGTTAAATATTTGTAACAGTTAATTACTTAGCAGTTACTTATAAAAGTAAGTTTATTGTATTAAATATATCCAATGATAATAAAACTGTTATTGAAATACTTTCTTGTGTTTATAATTTTAGAACTAAAGTTTAAAATAAATTGTAAATTATAATGCACATAAGAGAAATATACAACATTTTATATTACAACAAATACTTATTATGGCCTTAAGCGAGCGGTAAACGATACCTTGACATATAAGTGTGACTTTAACAGTCGTCTCCTGGTCAAGTTAGAAAGATACCTTGCAACATACAATTATAAACGGTCATGAATTTCGGGGTCAAAGATTTCATAATAGAAGTGGTTTCGAATAGCCCTTGCTATTATATTATATGATATTCTATTATATTATTCTGTCATACAAACACACGGACATGCAAATTTATAGCCGGACGCCATATTAAAAAGGCGAAAATCCAACTAAAGCCGGATGTCTGACAATTTCGTTAATTAAATTATTCAGAGGCTTTGCGTGTCATTAAAATTACGTCCATTTTGAATAGGATGACCTATATTCTCCGCTTATATGTTTGCAATATTACCTATATATATAGTATGACATATACATTCTACCTGTAAAAATTAATAAAATTGAAGTGTCTGTCTTTGATTTCGAAAAGTAACTGTCTCTTTTTAAGTTAATATTTTTATTATTTTAGACTACCTCTGTTATAGAAAATAGGCATTATGTACGTTAAAATAGCAAACAGAACCAGCGCTAGTGAAACCGCGGGTTTTGCTGTTATAGTATAGATTTTCAAATCCATGCAAACGAATGATGAACGATGAACGATGCGAAGTACGCAAAACTGATTAGGTTTGATTACTTCGCGGTGAAAGAAACTTCGCGAGGAAATCTGCTACATATATTTCACCATGGAGGACTAAGCTCCGAATATTCTTAAGAGAAAAAAACAGTGACGCTGTGGATCGTACAAGTGAAAGTTAAATTTAAATAAGACTGTCTGTACGATTAAATGCCAAGTGTCTCGAGTTTCTTACTAGTTCTTCTCAGTAGAATCAGACTTTCCGAACCGGTGGCTTTAAATTCAACTGAACTTTTAAGATTACAATACGGAAGTGTTTATAAGCCTTTTTCACACAAATTAAATATATTATAAATTTTGTTAAATTAGTTTCGTCATTAAAAATCGATTAAGAACGTTTCGGATTTTGCTTTTGATATTTTGTCGCTTAAAATATAATATATTCGGAATATTTGGTCAAATAAAATAAATTAATTCAATCAATATGTGGAAACTATATAATCGTTCATTTGCTATAATTTTTTTTACGCATAATTATTATAATTGTCTTAAATTATTTCTGGTTAATATTCTGAAGTGTATAAATTTATTAATTTATAAATTATAATTATATAGAAAAAACTTAAGAATGTTATTTATTTTTTATTTGAAATGTATCTTCTATTCAACGTTTAACGTTCCGTAATACGTAGAATATTTTAACTGCATTTCATCTCGCAGGTGCAAATATATAGATCATGAAACCCAGTATGCAGCATATTGAGCGGTATCGGAAACCACGTATAAAATTATAAAAAAATAGTATTCCAGAATTGTATTTAATATGTAGATGTATTTAAATATTACAATTTTTAATCATCACTAATGTATGATATGAAAAAAATCGAACAATACCAAAAATCGAAAAAAACAAATATTAATTTATTAAAAATGTGAAGCTAATTTCCACGAAATAATCATTAAATTTGCATATATTTATAACGTATATTGTAAATGCGTTTGACCGATTCCGGTCATTGCGGTCTTTCAAAGCGAGACGAGACTAGCCAAGTCGTAGCGGCAACAGAGAATATCTCGAGACAAAACCCCAATAACTTTTTATTGGTACGAACCGAGATTTGAACGCAGTCTCGGGATATGCAAGCTTGTTAGTTAGCAAGACCAACGAGACAGTTTTATGTATTGTATATTCAGTATGTATAAATATATTTACTATAGGTATATTATATTATGTGCATTTGTAAATTTCCTCAAAGTAAAACTAACAGCATGTAAGTGTCTTAACATGTCTCCTCTCGATTTGAGGACGAGGTCTGAAGCTAATTCCATCATGCTACTCCAATGCAGTTTATTGGATTACCTCCTCGCTTTGTTGATTTTCATATTCCCTAAAGAAGGTCTTCAGGAATCGCTTTTGAAGCGCTAAAGCGCTTTTGTAGATGTAGAGTCTGTATGTTATTTTATTCTTTGTTATACAGTAACAGTAACAGCATGTGAATGTCCCACTACTGGGCTTAGGCCTCTTCTCCTCTTTTTGAGGAGAAGGTTGGAGCTTATTCCACCACGCTGCTTCAATGCGGGTTGGTGGAATACACATGTGACAGAATTTCGGTGAATTTTGATACATGCAGGTTTCTTCACGTCAAGCACGAGATGAATTATAATCATAAATTCAGTGGTGCTTGCCCAGGTTTGAACCCACGATCATCGGTTAAAATTCACGCGTTCTTACCACTGGGCCATCTCGGCTATATTTGTTATACAATATAGCATACTTGTATTTACATTTATCAATGTTCTACATTATGTATACTATTAAACAATGACATCAGTATTGTAATCACAATTCAAAGTTCCCGTGAATGCATCTATGCAAGAGCGAACCGTTCACACACGCGTTATCAGCGGGTGGGCGGTGTCCGGACTGATATCGGTGGATCGGCTACTATATAGCTTGCTATGTCGCTAATAAAGATAACATGAAAATATAATTTTCGAGCCTTAATCGAAAGCGTTGAATGCGCTTTACAAGTTCACATGGATCGGTAATATGACTAACTTGATATGCAACTTTACAACTTTTTATATAGCCTAAAGTTTTCAGAATATAATTACATACATATAAAAATATAATTTGAATGGAACTTTACTAGTTAATTTATAATAACAAGAAAGCTATATCATCCTAAAGTAAATAATTACTATATGATATGATCATTTAAACTTTTAAAAGTCCCTACTGTAACGTTAGTTCTTAATAAATTTATATATTAAACACGGATATTCTATCGAAACGCACTGTCGATGCCATGAGTGACAAATTCAAATTATATGTTGTTAGGTTCACAATCGAAGAAGATATCGAACAGGCACGTAATAAAAAACAAATTCTATTTGATAACTGTCTTTAGTTTTAAAGCTGATTGTTTTCGTATATTTGTTGAGTGGGCGTCATTGTCAAGAGGGACCAGCATACCATATCATTAGTAAAATGTAACATAATTACAAATTTAAATCGTTAAAAAAAGGCATTGAAATCATGCGTTCTTCAAAGACAACATAATCCTCAAATTAATAGCACCGGCGTTTAAAAAGGTTTCGACTTATCTTTAGAACTCACGAAGTCAGATTTATAGTCTTGGATTAAGTAAACGTAAAAAAAAAACTATATATGGGAGGAATATAAAGTATTTTTTTTTGTAAAATGTATTTAATTAATCAAAGTATGTACCGTTGTTATCTATGCACTTTTGCCATCTCATAGGTAGTTCATTGATCCCTTTACTAATAAAAACCATGGGGGCGAGAATCAATAAACTCTTTGAAGGTGGTTTGGACTGCCGCATCGGAGTTGAATTTTTTTCCTTGTAAGAAGTTGTCCAAATTCCGGAAAAAATGGTAATCTGTTGGAGCAAGGTCCGGGGAGTACGGTGGTTGTCGCAGACATTCCAATTGTAGCTCATCTAACTTAGTGGTTGTTTGTTGTGCAGTGTGTGGTCTTGCGTTGTCGTGAAGCAGCAGTGGCCTAGAGCGATTGACCAATCTCGGTTCTTTAGCAGCTAGTTCTTCCTTCATGGTTTGCATTTGCTGACAATAGATATCTGCCGTAATTGTTTGGCCAGATTTTAGAAAGCTGTAGTGAACGACACCGGCTTTATTCCACCAGACACTCACAAGTAACTTTTTCTGAGTCAATTTTCGTTTGCAGGATTTGGCTGACCCAGCCAAATCCTGCTCTAAATTCCTGCTTCCGATTATCGTACGGTATCCACTTTTTATCACAAGTAATGATTCGATTTAAAATCCCTTCATTATTGTGTCGGTTGAGCAAAGTAACACAACAGTCGACGCGTGTTTGCAAGTTCGATTCACTCAATTCGTGAGGTACCCATCGTTCAAGTTTTTTACTTTCCCGACTTGCTTCAAGTGGATTAATACAGTTTTATCACTTACCCCGAAGCCTGCAGCTATCTCTGAAGTTTTTTTGTGATGGATCCGCTTCCACAATAGCCTTTAATTCTTCATTTTCCACTTTCGTCTCCGGCTGTCCACGGGGTTGGCTCTGTAGGTCGAAATTTCCAGAACGAAAACGTTGAAACCAAAAACGTACCGTGCTTTCTTTTGCGATCTCGGTGGTAGAGCTTTGTGCAAGCTCGTCTGGGTAGGTACCACCCACTCATCAGATATTCTACCGCAAAACAGCAGTACTTTGTATTGTTGTGTTCCGGTTTGAAGGGTGAGTGAGCCAGTATAATTACAAGCACAAGGGACATAACATCTTAGTTCCCAAGGTTGGTGGCGCATTGCCAATGTAAGTGGTTAACATTTCTTACAATGCCATTGTCTATGGGCGTTGGTGACCACTTACCATCAGGTGGCCCATATGCTCGTCCGCCAACCTATACAATAAAAAAAAAAAAAAAAGGTACCAGCGCCGTACACATCATTAATCCTTCGAGCTGTTTCTGCAGCACTGGTGCCACGGTAGAACTCGTATTCGTAAATATAGCGATATTTCATGTTTTCCATTGTGCGGTAATAAGCGACGCCAAAGAAAAAAGTAATGAGGAAAAAACAAATGAATGACTGTTTTCAAAACTCAAATGTACCAGCTAAATGAATTTATAAATTTGAATTTGGAATTCTTAACCAAAGAGGAGATATTTCAGATCAAAGTGGTCAGTACGACAAAACGCTAATTTCATATGTAAGGACTTAATATATTTATATTTTTAATTATATTTATCGCTGTACTACTCTACGATACTCTTGGATATTATTCTCATCTCTTCTCGTGTGGAAGTTCGTGAGACATCAGTATTTATACCTAAACTGCTTCGTTAGTCTAGTGGCCAGTTCATAAGGTTGCAGACCTCGAAGTCATATGTCAAACCACGGGTCGGTCCAATAAAATTAGCAGCCAGAGATTTGGAAGAATAATAATAAAAATAGCGGTTTTTTCATATTTTTATACATGTATGTGTGCAACGTATCTCTTTAAAAAGTAATATAATAACTTACGACTTTATTTTTAAAGTAAATATATCATGTTGGCCTTTCTTTCAATTATAATTATCGATAATGCCTAACTGTAGTTGTCTGTCTACAAACGATTGCGCTAACCCAATTTCAATTGGCACTAACAAAGTTATCTGTTTGGAGAACCGAGATAGCTACTGTTAGACTGCACCTAATTGCAGTTGATCTATTTAACGCGAGATAAAAACGTTTTCGATGATATTATTAATCTCTATAATAAATTTAATATTTTTTTCTTCACGTTTGTATCTTTACATATATATATTTTTTAAATAACTTCGTATATTTTATTCAATTGTAATATATTAGTATTTAGTGTACGTCTGTCATTGTTTTCCATGGATGCTCAATTTACTCTAGAGACTAGCAGTTAGCTATTTCGTATTTTTATTTAATATTATAAACTCAACAATAAAAACTCAAATAACATTCCGCTGTCGGAACGTTCGTTTCGTGTAGTGATTGCTTATCAATTTTAACAATATAACCTTTTTTATTTTAACCTATCTCAATTATGATAAGCAGACACAGTCCATAGAATGTTATTCGACGTGAATAAGGGTATTGTTTTCTGATTGTATAAACGTCTTAACAGTATATATTGTTTATTTACAATGGACTACAGTTTATTAATAATATGATAATAAATTTATTGTTAGGAAACACAACACAATGAGCATATATCTCTTACTCTGTAATGAACAAGTTACAAAATATTCAACATTATATTTATAGTGAAGTAGAAGTCAGTTTGAAGTTGAACTCTCTGCTCTGAACTGCTTCTTTGGTGAATAGGTTAACTATAAAACTGTAGAATCTGAGGTCCTGGATTTAATCTAGAGTTTTCGGGTTTTTCTTATCGAGAACCCGTAGTACGTAATAATATACCCTACCGTTGGATCTTGTGCTTGATCTTGGCGTCGGATCAGTTGGTGGTCCCATCAAACTATGAGAGTGAGGGAGTAGGGATTGCATCTGTGTTTGCACACTCATTCGTGCTCTCCTAATAAATGACTAGTTTCTCAGATTGACCGTCGAAGCCTAAAAACCAGTGACAGTTGATTACGTAATAGGCGATCAATGCGTGTATAGATTAAAGTCGATCTACTAACGTATAAGTTTCTTCATATAATGCATTAATTTATCGATATAAAAAGTCAATACGCAATTTGTCGGAGTTAATTTTCTGCTGCGATTGCGATAGTACGATTCACGATGCAAGTTTTTACCGTGAAGCCCGTTTAGGTGACAAGTTATCGTATTAAACGACACTGACCGCAAGAGATACGAAACTTCGCTATATTTTATACGAATTTATGTATCTTCTATTGCCAGGAGACTAAACTGTAGCCTATAAATAGACATTTCCCGGTATAGAATATTTTCTCGTTATTCGAAAATGGAATACATTGTTAATATTATGACAGTCACTGAAGTCTTACCCTTATAAATTTAAACAGTGTTACATTAAATAATTGTTAACAATTGTAAACTTTCGTTAAATATTAGAATTATATAGGATGTAGATATGAAGAGATATTTTAGATAGATTTATTGCTACAGTGGTAATGTTACATTTACATGAAAGCAAACGTTTTAAATTTAAAAAATAAGTTTGTGTGTTTAGTCCAAAGGATGTTTGCTTACTTAAGATTTTGAACGAAAATACTCCTTACTTGTTGTAAAATGTATAAAATTTCTATAAAAATGTAATTTTTAATATTTTATATTCAATATGATTAGTACAAATGTTAATTTATTCTTAAAAAAATAATCCAATTTCATTTCACTAAATCTGTTCAACGCTATTAATAACTCCGCCATTATATCTGTCAGTTAACGCGCCATAAAAGCGTACAGGATGCATAGACAGAACAGAATCATAGACAATACTTGGGCCTAAATTATCCCGGCCGGACGCAGAGTGCATTGAATCGCGGCATTTCCTTATTCGATGCTGCCCAAATACGTCTACACGTGTGGATCAACCAACCAGAGGAAGTGTTGGTCAACGTGTGTAACGCATAATTAATAAATATATTTTTTTCTTTATCAAATCTAAAATAATCTTATATACACAACTGATTAAGTGTTATATGAGATTATTAATTACGAGTGCTAATTGTAATTAACTCCAGTAACTTAAACTTTGCGTTATTTATCAAACATTTCTGATCCTATTAACAATAATAAATTAAATGCAAATCGGTCGTTCGTAATTAACATTATACACAGAAAAAATATTTACAATATACATATGTATAAAAATTATGTATATTTAAATTAAAAGAATACGAATTAATAATACGATTTCAGTTTAGGTAGTTAAAAATAACTGTTCTTGATATTTTTATTAAAACAATTCTGTTTAGGTTTGCTATTGCATCTCCATTACTATTGTACGTAACGTAACGTAACGTAGTAATGCCGATAGGATGTCGAGCTCATTTACAAAGCTTAGGAAGTTGTAAGTGAATATTATCTGTATATATAAATATGTAAAAAGAAAAAACAGTTCCGTACTTTTTCTTGTATATTTTTTTGTCGTTTGATAGCTATCGACCAGCTTTCGACCAGGAAGACATGTTCAAAACCCGCAAATTCATATAAGTTTTTCTAAAATCTTATCATAATGATTATACTGGAATAACGAAGACTGTCCGATCATTATTATAAATTAATACTCGTTCATAGTATTATTCCATTATCCCGTACCATGAATAATTTATTTGTCATTGATATTGAAGGTCGGATGCCTTCATATATCAATCAATGAACCACGTCAGATGGTACTTTATTATGATGTCATCGTTTTGATACAATTAATTAAATGTAACGATGCTTATTTAAAAACTATTACACAAATAGTTTACCACCTCGAATTATTGATTCAGGGAATTTGACGTCATTACTGACCGCGATTACAATTATTTTCATTTAAATTATCGAAGTTTATAGTTAAAAGAAAGCTTAAGTAGGTACAAATTTACTTAATCATGAATGGTCTTACTTATAAACGTTGTTTGGCGGGTGATAAGTTAAACAATGGTGTCTTCTTCTTTCGAATGTCAAATCAATAATGACAGAAAGAGATAAAGCAAAGTTTATCTAAACAGCCGCTAAAAACTTTTATAACTTACGCCGGAAGTGATTATGACGTAATTGTTGTTATATATTATTTCACTGCGTTTTTATGCTAAGGCCGCACAAAAAAAAAACCGAATGCATTTAATACATAAATGCATCACTATCTTTTTATCGTTATCTTTTAAACGAACGACTTGGGGTATTGCTATAACACATTAAAATAAATTTTAGCCTTTAGTGAACTTCACTTTTAAACATCTCGAGTCGACCGTTCACGACTTTCGTGACCGTTGCCGGTGTAATTGCCGAAATGTCGACATTAAAAACATGATCACGATAAATTCACACAGGAAATACTTGTGAGAATAAAAAACATATTTATTCATCTGCAATAAATTGTTAAAAGGCTGTTGTTTTTTTCTGACAAAAATGCAAATATTATTTTATTAAATACAACTTTATTTGTATTACTATTCTACCTTCTAACCGGTTCAATGTTTCGTCATTATTATCATCATCACTAGTTCATGAAGGATAGGACCAAAATTATTGTCGCTCAATCCCCCAGTCCATCTTTCCTGAATTTCTTACTTATTGCTTAAAATAGGTTTATAAGACGCTTGCTTAATTTATACTTAAAATTCATATGTTATTATTTAAAAATTAATATAATATACTCTCCCTACCACGGCTTTGTGCAAGCTCAGATATTCTACCGCCAAACAGCAGTACTTTGTATCGTTGTGTTCCGGTTTGAAAGATGAGTGAGCCAGTGTAATTACAGGCACAAGGGACATAACATCTTAGTTCCCAAGGTTGGTTGTGCATTGGCGATGTAAACGATGGTTAACATCTCTTACAATACTAATGTCTATGGGTGACCACTTACAATCAGGTGGCCCATATGTTCGTCCGCCTTCCATTGCCATAAAAAAAAGTGTGAAGTAAAAGCTTTATAAGTTATCTGAGCATAATTTTATATCATACCAGCTTTCGCGCGCGGCTTTGAGGAGAGCGGGGAAGGCATTAGGTAGCTACATTAATTCGAAATTTCATCCAAAGAAAAAATTAAAAGTATAATAGTAACAATTTTATCTATTCAGTAATATTTGCTTACTTAAAATACGTTCATATCAATATATATGTAAAAGTGCCAACTTATATGGCGATCGATAAAACGGTGTCGCAGTCTACTAAAACTGAATGTCCATACTTATATGTATATAAGACTAGCTGTGCCTGCGGTTTCACCCGCGTATAATTAACAAAAATCAGCCTAGAACCTTCCTCGATAAAAGGACTATACAACACAAAAATAATTTTTAAATTCGAACCAGTAGTTCCTGAGATTACCCGGATCAAACAAACAAACTCTTCAGCTTTAAATATTAGTATAGATACCATTTTATGTCAGTTATAACTTCTTGTTCTATATTCGAATTTGTCTAAAATATCTATATACAAGAACCATTGTTGGTTTATCTAGGACAGACAGCTTCTATACCCTGTAGACATTCAATTTTAATATCGGAATTCATATTTTTTTCTTGACCCTGTTTCAATTATTTGAAATCGTTTTATAGGACGTAATTTATAACGCATTTTTTATTGAGTCGATGCAAAATGATTGTGTAATTCTTTGCGTTTTTATTATTGGGTTGCGACCGACAATGGCCGCCCCGTTCAGAACGGATTTGCTTCATCGAATGAATTGAATTAATTGACTCGTGTCTTTGTTGCTCCGGACTAGTGATTCATTCGTTCCGGTTTTATCTTCTACTTTCTAGATATAAGCGTTAAGCTCAAGATTAAAAAGCGTTCTCCTTGTAGACGGTATTCGGAATTTATTTTTGTTTTTTAATGAACGAGAAAGGAGCGTGCAGTAACTCGAGATTACTGGTGATGGATGTTGCAACTTGCATCAGGAAGATTGCTTGATCGAATTGAAATTTTGGAAGTAGAAAATCAAATTGTGTAACGGATACAGTTAAACTTACTTTGTTCGGAATCATTAATAATAATGCTTTGTGGTTTTAGATCTGGGGCAGGTTTCGATTACGGTTTCATAGGGAATTGCTTTACAAGACAACAAAAAGAAATTGTTTCCTTATATTCAACTAGTTTTCGTCTGCGATTTAGCTCGCGTGTTAGGAGTAAATACAATTATTTTCTTCCTTGGGGTTCAATGGTTTAGCCGTGAAGGTGTAACATACAGAAACAGTTACTTTAGCATTTATAATATCAGTATAGATTAATATCACACTCTTAATGTTGCGATGTAACATATCGAAAACAGAAGAAAAACAATTACGTAATCTATTTTAGAAATTTAATAGTTTTAGAATCGACTGCTTTTTAGATAAACTACAGAGTTTTTTGCCGGTTGCTCGGTAGAATCTGCATTCTAATCCGGTAGTGTGGTGATTAAAAGTGCCTTTATCAGCCCTTCTTGAATTATGATTTTGTTTGATTTTGAGACAGTTGTTATTTTTTTCTTTTAAACTTATGTACGGACGGAGTAACAAGCTGACGCAATATTGGCAACTCATTTTGGTCGTATTGGGTTTCTTTCAGCTTCGACCGAGCGTGCAGTTGTTGAAGATCCGTCAGTCTTTAGTGCAATGAAGCGTTCGGTCTATTGTATTGGGGACAATACATTTATAACCTTTTTGTAGTGAAAATCTTAGATGATTGCAAGAAGTAAGTTTTTATTAGATCAAATAAAGATTTTGGAAACTGGGCGATTTATCAGTAAAAAATTGGTAACATTAATCATTTAAGATTAATTTCTCACCGAACGGTGATTTTCGTTAGCATTAAGTTCGTTTTTGTTGATAGTTTGTGTTTGTCGCAATTTATAATAATTACTAATTTTTTTAAAATATTAATGTCATTGTGATAGTAATACTGCTAGAAGAAATACTTCTCTCATTACCCTTAATAACATATAAAAACTCAGTAGGGCCTGCTTTGAACCCGCATTATCGTTTTAGATTTAAATGCTCTTACCACTTTTTTTTTCTTTCTTTTTTACACAGTGGACTCCTTTAAAAGGTGCTCGGCTCCCTTAGGGGGAGGAACCGGGTTGTGTGGGATTCTTACCCACTAAAACCACTGCGATGGCCGTCCTCAGCACGGATCGGAGAGGCTGCGGGATCGTGTTGATATAACGCACCCGCGGCCCCTCCCGTGCTCTGCTCCGCTTGGCGGAGCTCTCCCCAGGGAGCGAAGGTAATTTCCCCCCCCCCCCCCGCACTCCTCGCTAGTGCGTACGGCAGCTCGAGGCCATCCCGGCTGCCGTCCTCCTCAGGGCCGTCTGAAATAGGACCCGTGAGGCCCCACCTCACGCATCCACGGCCCCAGGGTTACGCCGGGCGTCGGGGCTGTAAATGTTCTTACCACTGAACTATCTCGACTATTGGGATATATTTGAAATAGGATTATATGGAAACTATAATTTTTTACGTTAATATACTTAGTATATAGATATTGGAAACTGACTAGTAATAATATGTCTATGTGGCTTATTATCCTCTATTAATTAACCCATTTTTGTCCGAGTTTTTTGTCAGTTGAATTGAAAGTCACTAGCAAAATGTAACTAATCCGTGTCTTCCTATAACTATACCCGTTATTAGTCGTACATAGAGGAGTTCGCAAGGAGCTTGTCTCCTGAATAGTGGAAGTTTTACACAGGGGTTCCGGTGAAGTTTCCTTGAAGTGAACGTCGTCGGAACGATCCTGTCTGGAACTTTCATCCGGATTAAGTTAATAACCGTCGCCCACAGTAACATATTATGAGATTTAACATAGTTTTATACTTGGCAGATTCTAAATTGGATATTTGGCTCGATCACTCCACATAATTTTTATACACGTTATCATATTAATAATTATTTATTAATCAATTTAATTAAATATAAACTGCCATGCCAAGCTGTCGTTTTCATTAGGTTAATAAAAATTTTGTAAGACCAAGTTATATTGAAATAATTTCAATATAATGTTAAGAATTAATAAAAAAATTTTTAAACCGAGTTATATTGAAATAATTTCAATATAATGTTAAGAATAAATTCGTTTTTAAATTCTGTATCAGATATATTTGACAAGTGCATGACTTAAGGGATTGCTGGATCTTGTGTAGATTAACAAGTTTAAGTATTAATATTATGAAAGTAATTTGTATAAAACACGTATTTTATTGTTTATTAATTTATCTATTTTTGCTTTGTAATCAACAGCTTTGTTGTTAAAGAAATACACAATAACTTTTAAAATTATACAAGAGTACTTGGTATCAGAATATAAAAGTCCCCACAGCTAGTCCACAGCTTTATTCAACCACAATGGCTCCAATGCGGATTGGTGCATATACATGTTGCAGTATTATCGTGATAGACATAACATGAAGGTTTTCTCACGATGTTTTCGTTCACCGCCGAGCACTAGACGAATTATAAATATGTAAGGTTATTCAATTTCAATTCAATAAAATAGCTAAGGTAAATCGTAGGTAGCAAAGGTCTTCGAAACGATCAAATAATTGGAGCACTCTATCTTATTTCAATTGCCTCGTTGTAAGCAGGAAACCCGATACCCATCATCCATCATGAGTACACGGTGTCGTGTCAGCGAAACTTTTGAACTGTTATTGATTGCTCCATAAAGGAACGTGTTGCGTAATCGTTAGATATAAACTATATTTATTTATGCAGCGCCGATTCCTCATTGGGTAATAAATAATAATCGTACGGACAAGAGAATAGGCTTCGTTACAATGCTTAGGGCTTAGTGCCAATGCTTTTACGCCAGCTCTTAATGGACTAAATAGCCTACGATGCTCTTCGCATATGTATAGTTCAAAGTAATCGTTAGCATTCCAATCAATTTAGGATTCTGTCGAGTCCTCGATTCTGCAGCGCAACAGGTATGTTTGCTGGTGTAAGGGTAGATACGTAAAAATCAGAGATGCTGATGCAAGGGTAGGTAGGTGCCTAAAAACAGCTTCTATGATGCACGCACACCAACAGAATATTATAGATGATTTCGATGACTTCCCGACTCCTTGTGCTTCTTATGTAACGTATTCACCAACCCGAATTGGAGCAGCATGTTGGAGTATCCTCCGAACGTTGTCATCAAAAAGGAGTGTACTTACTGTTCCTTTTTTCACTAATCTATTGTAATAGAAGTTCTATTGTTGTAGAAGCGCGTCTGAATATGTCGCACCGATTCATCAGTTTTCCCACAGCGAATTAGGTGACGACTTCCTCGTCAGGTGGTCAGTATGCAATCCCACCTTCCATTAATAATATTATGTAATATATTAATATATATAAATATAAACAATTTAGTAACCATATTTATGTCGTTATTTAAATTTTAATGATCTACATTCGTGAGTGATGTTTCCCACAGGCATTGGGTTAAATGTTTACCAACAAATAAATCGGATACGATTCAATTTCGTTGAATTTCATTGCAAATCAAGTCCAATTTGTGTATCAGTAAATTCGCGGCACTTGTATCACGATGATTGTGTCGCGACAGATTTATACGCTTTTAATGTTTTATATTCATTTCGATTTGATATCGTTATATATGTTTATATCGCTTATTTACGTTATTCGGTTCCGACTTGTTTTTATATTTAGGTATATGTTACTAAAAATTAAGATAAATCGAATGAACAATAACAAAATATGTATAACAATGCATTAATCATAACGATCAGAGAATATCGGAATTGATCAAACTGTCCCATGATAATGAAAAGTCATAAAGCCTACCCCAGACAGCCATCAAGTGGTTATTTTTACTCTCAAGTCCACATAAACGCTAACAATATAATTTATAAATTATACGTCTCTTTGTATATTATTAATAGTAAACTTACTAACACATCGACATTTGTCATTAGAAGTAATTTTGTTATTGGTTTTAAAAAAAATATTAAGATTGCAGATGATTTGATATGAAATTGATTTTGAAAACCTTGTACTCAATTAATAACTAAAACTCGTTACGGCGCGTGCTTGTTACCAGCAATATAGTCAATCAAATAGTAATATGTCATGCTGTACATAATGACGGTGACGCGTATGAGTAATTCAAGAATATAAACTAAAAGCTTGATGTACTAACGATATGGTTATATGTTAGGGGAATTTCATTAGTAAAATTAAACCGGAATCATTATGTAATTATATCTGCTGGGTATTCAACTTTGGTCGAGGATAATGTTTTTGGCGATACTCATATTGATATGTAAGATTTTTTGGGTCAACAATGACAATTATATTAAGCTTAGTCCGTCAATAATTTATTCTAGTTGTTACACTACGATAGCTTACAATCGAATGATTCGTAACACAATCGAGATTCCCCTTTTAAGATAACCGGATCAATGAAATAGTGATAAAATTCGATGGCTTCAGTAATAAAATATCAATTTTAAATATATAAACCATCAAGAACCATTAAACTTATTGACAACAATCAATTTCATAATATCTTCGCTATCATACGTTTCATCCGATCTTGCTAAATCAGTAGTTTGTCCAGATTTGAATTCGTTATCTTAGGTCAACGTATTCTAACCACTAAGCGATCTCAGCTTCTAACCTTTGCGGACATTCAATAATGCATTTCACGTTATTATATTAAGTTCAAATATTTTTTAACGAATGTATTATAGTATGAATTTAAAAATGAATGCAATTAGTTTCAACGATCACATCACAGTATTGTAATGATCTCAGCTATCGTAGCATAAAAAGGGTCCTCCAGACCGATTTCGGTCACGGCGGCCAATCTCAAGGGAGATTAGCCAACTGCGCAGGACATATTATAGTGCACAAGTGTGTGCGCAAACACAGGTGCACTCTCTTTTCCTTAGCTCTCATAATCCGATGGGACGGCAATCCGACACGACCGGAAAGAGTTCAGGCGCAGGACCAACGGCTTAACGTGCTTTCCGAGGCACGGGAGTGTACACACTTCCAACTTCCATACTCCAGGCTGCTACTGAGAATTTTCTGACAGAAAAACCCAATAACTATATTGGCCCGACCTGGGAATTGAACCCAGGACCACCGGGTCTGCGGTCTTATAACTAGCCATTAGACCAACGAGGCAGTCACCTCCACCATAGATAATACTAATACTTTGGTAATGCACGGGCAATTTAAATGTAATGAGAGTAGAAGAGCTTTATTCACATATCTAGTACTAAAAGTGCTTAAAACACATATAAATGAATTTAAATATATGTATATTAATATTATACACTCATAAATATTTTAAAAGCATATTAAGGAGTTTATTTCATAATAAAATTACGTGAAGTCGCCTCAAGTTTTTTGATTTGATATTTAACACAGGCTTTGAATATTAAAAACTAAATAGATTATTTTATATGTACAGAAATTTATCTAAAAAGTTATTGCTATTACATAAAAGGACTGGTTATAAATATTTTTATACGCAAGTATTTTGAGCAAAAGGCTCCTTGGCGATCTGAATAAGGAAGGCTCCGCAAATATATCCTTCAAATAAGGAGCGTCATAGGCGATTGTACTTTATACAACGCCAGTAGATTATCTTAGGTATTAAGGAAGTATAAAATGATCTACTGCAGAAAAAAAATCTATTACTATGTCTTAAATCACTTGCACGGTGAGACAGTTGAAAGTCAAGTCTATTCGAAACAGGTTATTTAAAATATATGTCGTGTAGCCAATAAAACATCGGGAGCTTGGGGTCGTTGATTTTAACCTTTGTCGTGTAAATCTTAGTGCAGCGGTTGGAGATGAGAATTCAATATTCGTTTCTTGTATTATTTGATTTTTTTCTTCAAAGGTTAACGTTCCAAAGATTTTTTAAATGCAGATTATGCAAATTTTTTGGATTTCCGAAAATAAATAGCTTTTTTAATCGTGATCTTGTTATTAAGTTTTAATGACTTTTTTTGGAACATTATAAATATTGAATGTCTTAAATGTTTCCGATATATTCAATCCGCTTTGAGTTTAAGGCATGCTTAAAGAACTTGTTGCAGTTGGTACCACAATCAGGATCGGCCGGATATGCGCCGTCACTATTGTTTCCGTTGCAATTAATTAGTCGGAAACTGGAGCAGGATTTATGCCGTACATTATCATCCGTTGTGACATTGATATGTTCGACCTCTGGTGTGATTGTGAAGAGCGATTAGTTTCGTACGTGTTTAGGATTTAATCATTAAATCATTGACGATTTCATTCATTGATTAATTAATGCAACTTTGAAATTGATATATTATTAAGAAGAGGTGATGTTTGATGTTTTACGTGTAAATATTTTTGAGATTATTCGGTTTGCACGTGGTAAGCCGGTGAATGGACCACGTGGGGTGCGGGCGCGGTCGTTCGATACAGCGGAGGCTGCGCTGTGAGCTGTAGCCCGGAACTTTGAACCGGCCAGACAATTTAGATCTCTCCTACCCCTCAGAATTCCACTTGTTTCACTATGTGAAGAAACATCTCGAGAACAGACGGAGGTCGCGACTATATGGACGACTCATCGCTTGTCAGTTACGCAAGATCCATCTTAGCTACTATAATACTATGACCATATTGCATAAATAAAGTATTTTTTGTTTTGATTCAACGTTTTCAAAGTAACCAGTGGCCTTAACAATGTTATTATAATTTATGTCTTAATTTATTCGGTCTTAATTTTACCGCATAGAATAATTGTATGTACACTAAAGTCTTTTACTGTACATACATATAATTATTCTAAAGCGTTTTAGTTAAATAACAAATATATTTGTTTGATGTACGATATTACTGTTTATATAAAAAAAAAAAAATACGCGGCATTAATTTTAATTTTATACAATAATACGTAAAAATGCTACAACATATTGTTATAACAGCAGTTACAATTATAACTTATTATTTTCTAGTAATGAAAAAGGTTTTCAGGTGAATGTTACCATGTAGCGTGTTCGTTAAATGTATTTTTTTTAAAACGTAACCATTATAAACTTGAGCTACTTTTGTATTCATTGTTTTTATAACTAATATAATGGGTTTGTCGTCGTGTGTCCCGGTTGGCTCGCTCCATTTTCAGGTCGTCTCCAAATGGGCTAGAGTTTACAGAGGCTTCGCGTGTCTGAATTTCTTATTCGTAATCCATGCCATTATCATTACCGTCATTTGGAGTTCGTGCATTTTAAATTTAGATTTTTTTGTGTTGTTTTTACTTTGCATTGCAAAAACTAGTCTTATTGGTTTTAAAATGATTGTTGTCATTAGAAAAGGGTATTTCGGAAATCCAAAGACGTATTCAATCAGTCTTCATAATAATATTGAACTAGGATATCGCAAAATTGAATAATCGCATATCTTACATATGTTTATAAATGATTGCATAATTTAATATTACTCAGAGATCTAATAAACGTTATTCCTTGAGCGATAAGGTTGGTTATTCTGAATAGATTCCTTTAGAACTGGATGGGGATCTCGAATACGTGGGAGTTTCATGTTCGAGATAAGAGAGGTCGTTGAACCCACGACTTGGTTCTTTTCTTATTCTGATTTCCCTTTGATTGAATAAGTTTTATTGTGAAGGGAAGAATTTAAACAGCCTAGTGCATGAGAAAATTTCAAAACTCGAATTATGCTATATATATATTTATTCTCTGAATTATTTTAAAGCTGATTTCGTCATTGTAATAGTATTTTTATTAGTTTCTGTTGAATATAATGAAAAAAATCAATTGATTTTGTAAGTATGAAATTATGCAATATAATTACAATATTATTAGTTATTCGTTTTCACATAAGCTTGATAATAGATTTGTTTTGTTTTAAGTTTGATTCTTGGTTCGGGTATCGAGACGTGAACGTGATAACAAATATTAAATTTATACAAATCAAATTAATTATTTTAAGTCATTAATTTTTACGAGTTCGGTTAGATGTTTGTAATATAGTTTTGGTCGCGTAACATATGAACAGTTGCCCAACTTTACCGTCCTGGACGATGGAATTTATAATGTGTCCTCGTCTCACGCTTATTATGTTTCCATTCATATTGATACAATAATTACTTAAGACCTATAGCCGAGATGGCCCAGTGGTAAGAACGCGTGATCCAACAGAAGTTGTAATATTATAAAACACATGAAATAATAATAAAAAAGAATAAGTGATCAATGGCTGGTATGTACCCAGACGGGCGTGCACAAAACCCTAACACCAGGATAGTATTGCTGACCCTTTAATATAAAAAAATAATCTTTCGAAAACTATATAACGGCTATCGGCATAGGGCGAACAAAAACTTATCACCTACAAACCAATATTCATCATTTTCCACTCGATAGTACAAAATGTTCATTCAATTTTGAACCTTTTGAATAGATAAATAAGGTTCATTTAGTCAAGGATTTATAATATATATCTCTTGTTTGAACTCTGACTCCAATCGCAACCTTTTTAATCTTTTACGAATTCTTTGCATTTAAAAGTCGACCTTATACATATGTTGCTTTGATTTATTTTCGAGTGCTTAAATATTCTTTGTTGTAGTTTTGCTAGATCGGTAAAATGTGCGCAGAAGTTCACGTGCTCTTTTATGCCTTTTGTCGTAGCTTTGAACGAGGGTTCCTTCGAGCCTTCAAACGGTCGACCTTCCGTTTATAATGTGTTTTATATACATAAGATTTCTAAAAAAATCGTTTGAATAGGATAAACATGAAAACATACTTTCTTCAAGTAAGCTTCTATAAGCATTTTTGATACTTCATTTTTGTAATGTGCTATGTAACGTTCCATCTATTTGATTTTCTTTAGATCCTATCCTATTCTAGATTCGTATTGTGTTTTCAATAATATTTTTTAGATCATAGAATAGATAGCAAAAAATTATGATGATATTTATTTCGTTTGTTTAACAAACGCCATTTTGTTTGTTTAACAAACGAGATTGCAATATATTAAATAATTTAAAGAAAATTCAATATGTGGGAGTAAAGAAACGATCACCTTGCCCCTGAAAAGATTTATTGAATTTGCGGAACGGGAAACATGGAGCTCAAAGCTTATCTTTACTTCCCGTTATAAGTATAAGTACATCAATATATTAATATTATGCTTTGTTGCTTTTCTTATCGCAGAAATTTGTTTATATAGATACAGTAAATATATTTATTGCATACGAACCTAACATCAGTATCGTGGTACCATTATGATGACAATGCCGAGTTATGCCAGGCTAGTTGATTCGTCGACTTTGAGCTTAGCTGATTTATTAGTGATTTAATAATGTTTGTAGAAGATTATATTAGTGTTTTAATAATGTTGATCCCTTCTTAAGAACAAACACAAGGTAGGACGAATCCGCAAGAATTTAATATCTTCAAATCATCAGAAGTCTTAGAAATTTTCCAGTGGTTTGGGTCATTGTATCAAGTTCGGCTTAATAGGATGATATATATCCGTGAAACAGCTCCGAGTCTCCGAGTAATCTGATTACAAACAACAACGTTTTACTTATTTACTCGAACATTTAACCTTAGCTTAAGTGCTTTAACGTTCATCCAAAGGGTCATTGAATGTATATCTGTATAAGACACTGTTCCTTGATGTCGTATTTGTCTTATATAAAAAATATATGCTGTTTGAGATCAATAGACTTCGACACCGTTTGACCGAACCCCATAAAAGTTGGCATATTATGTTATGTATTATCTTTAACAGGTCGCTACATGACTCTTCACATCAATTTCAATTATATGTATAAATGGCCAGATCGACGTCTATCGAGTTTTGCTAGAAATATATGTATATGTTTTGTCAGAAGTTGATTGGCAAATTACATGCTACAACGCGTGTAGTCGCTAGGTAGCACTACGTGTAATGAAACTTTGGAGTTTATATCGAAATAGTAGAGGCTAGATTTTAGTTTGAAATGAAGGGGTGCACGAACGATCGATGCCCCAAAAATTTAGTTTTCATGCCATTATTATTGTAATTGTTGGTTTATTTTTGAATTTTAATAACTAGTAAGTTAAAAAAAGGCAATTGGTTTGATTAGATTCTGTGATATTATAATTTATATATTATGAATTTCCCTTTTTCCCCCCCCGGATCTTGTTGAGAGTGAACGTGTGTTGCGTTTGTTTGCTTTATAAAATAAATAAATAAATACATTTGTTAACGAATAATTGAACTAATAAAATTAGGAGTGCATAACTACCAGGAAGATCACGACGGCAACGAGTGTGTATCGCTCAACGGCCACGCGTGTGAAACAGTGAATACATTACTGTCTTGCTGTCACTGTCTGAAGCGCAGGAGCGCAGCCCACTGGTACCACCCAACTGCAGCACTAGAGTGCATTATCTTTGTACGCAACCGCTCCGCCACCGCTGGACTCCTAGTACTTTGTGTAAGCTATGCCTATTAACCGGTCTCCCCCGCATTGTGCTTCACCATCGCTGCAATTCACTGCCTCAGAACCTAATATATCTATTCATGACCATGACAGCGATGCTTCGCAATCGAAGGTGACATTAAGAAGTAAGCGGAAACACAACCCCGAGCAAGATTATTTGAACAATCTTAAATCTGATATTTTAGAAATGTTTCAAAAATGGACAAAAGAACAGGACTCTAAATTTTCGACGCTTATTGTTTCAATGAATGAACTCAAAGCACAAAATACAGAAATTAAGCCCTTGAGAGAAACTCTAGAGCTAAATGCATCGAATTTAGAAATATACCGCAAAAACAAAACGAAACAAAAGTCTCTAATCGAAATTATCGAATCGACTGCCAAGGTTATAAAAGTAAATGTCCAACGTTCAGAAATCAAAAATGTTTCAAGAATTAACTCTAAAACGGAAAATAAGCCAATACTTTGCGATTTTTCATCTATTTTAATAAAAGATCAATTTTTGAAATCCTTTAAAAAATACAACAAAGACAATGTTACGAAACTCAATACAAATAATATTAATATCGAAGGCACTTCAAAACAGATATATGTCTCGGAGAATCTTACTGCATCCGCTAGAAGACTCTTTTTCATGGCAAGGGAGGTTGCTAAAGAAAAGGGATACTTATTTTGCTGGACGTCGTCAGGAAGGATATTTGTTCGCAAGCGTGAAGGTTATAATTAATAATGAAACCGATATAAAAAATATTATCTGACTAGTTAATTTAGTATGCATGTTTTTATCTTATTCTATTGTATTTTATAAGTCCAAAGATTTCGTTTTGTTTTTTTCTATTGTATTTTGTAAATTTAAGGTATTTTTTTTCACTTTTATTTTAATATAGTTATAATTTTCATCCAAACCAATACACACAAGAAATATTACACAAACACTTCCACAACTAGTATTATCTGTGCTAATTACAGCCCACACAGATACTTATTTATAAATCGACACAATGTTACGATATCTAAGTTTCCATCGATTAAATTACTTTTATATACATGCTTAATTAATGTAAATAACTATATATACTGTATTTTCCAAAACACGAATGGAATGTATATTTTTTATAATATGTTTTACCTTGTATATATACAACATATTTACTGCGATATTAATAATTTCATAGACTCCCCTAAAGTAGACCTATGTTTATTTTTTATATTACACATTCGATTATTTAATAATGAAAGATAGAAGACTCTAGTAATATTCACTGTAAGCGAATAAGTGACCCAGATGAATATTATACAGCGCTACCTCCACAGTATTGTAACCGTAACTCCTTATCAGTTGTCACTGTAAACATACGAAGTATTAACTCGAATTTTGATCTTTTTCTAATATTTCTCTCAAGATTTAATACAAATATAGATGTTCTTGTATTAACCGACTGTTGGACAAACGAAAACTTTGAACCCCCGAACTTAAATAGCTACAACATGTACCAGACAAAAATTAGTCTGAATAAAAACGATGGAGTCGTTGTTTATGTACAAAAGGATATTCAGTCATCATCTCATGAACCAATATGTATAGAAGGCAACTGTATTATAATCGATATACAAGAAGAGACGTCCATTATATGTACGTATCGTCCACCTTGTTTCTATAACCCTATGAATTACATAAACTCACTAGATACAATCCTTAATTTGCGAAAATTTAAAAATAATGTAATTCTAACTGGAGATATTAATTTGGATATCATGGCGGACAATACCAGTGGGTATGGATTAGTATATCTCGATTTAATGGCTACTCACGGTCTTAAGCAGGGTATTGATTGTCCGACCAGATCAAAAACTTGTTTAGACCATTTTATGGTGAAAACCAAAGCTACACCACATACTTTTGTTTTTAATGAACTAACGGACCACTCCCCTATTCTTCTGCGCATTGACTATACTAAAATTGTTAAAAAGTTACCCAATAATTTTCATACAAAAGTTAACATGGATGGTGTAAGTAAATTGCTAGCAGAGGGATCGTGGAATGATTTGTACACTAAAACGGATGTTAATGAAGTAGCACAATTTCTTACACAAACGATAGAAAATGCAATACACGCTAACAAGATCACAATCAAAATTCCTAAACGAAGAACGCCACTTAAGTCATGGATGACTATATGGATGAGTTGTCAAATCAATAAGAAAACGAGATAAATTACATAAACAAATAGGAAAATACAGTGATAATGTTGACCTCAAAATTAAATACACCCTATATAGAAATACACTCAAAAAAGTAATAAAAATGTTAAAAAGGCAATATTATAAACAAAAACTAGAATTAAATAAAAATAACATAAGTGAAACTTGGAAAATAATGAAGGAAGTATGTAATATTGACAAAGGTAAAACTTCTTCTACAGCGTTATTAAAACTGAGTCCGTCTCCTATGGACTCCCTTAACCATGTTAATAAATTTTTTACATCAGTGGATAGTCATCTGGCCAGACAAACGCTAGAAAAATTAAATACCAATGAAATTATACTCGCTAAAAATGCTAAATCTTATACTGTACCATTAAAATCTATGTCATTTTATTTATCGACCCCTGATGAAGTTGTAAGTACTATTTGTAGTCTGAAATCAAACAAAGCACCCGGGATCGATAAAATATCTTCTCTAATATTAAAAAAAAGCAGATATGTTGCTACGCCAATGTCATTCTTAATTAACTTAAGTTTCGAGTCTGGTGTTTTTCCAAAGATTTTTAAAAATGCTGTCGTATGTCCCTTTTACAAAGCGGGTGATAGAACAGATGCCAGTAATTATAGACCTATTTCCCTATTAAGCTCACTTTCGAAAGTTGTAGAAAAAATTTCCAATAGGAGACTAACTAGATATCTGGAACGCAATAATTTCCTATCAGAGAGCCAATTTGGTTTTCGCAACTCTCGTTCCACTGATGAAGCTGTTCTTCATTTATCATCTAGAATAACCGAATACCTAGATAATAAAGAGAAATGTCTAGGGATTTTCCTGGATCTACAGAAGGCGTTTGATACAATATCCATTCCGATCCTACTAACTCGTCTTGAGAATATCGGAATACGCGGTAATGTACTTCAGTGGTTTCAGGAATATCTAACCGATCGCAGGCAGTGTGTGAGAGTCGATAAATATATAAGTAACTTTAATAAAATCACCTACGGTGTTCCCCAAGGAAGTACACTAGGCCCAACGCTATTTTTAATCTATATCAACGATCTATGCAATGCTAAATTAAAGGGTGCTGAAATACAGATGTTTGCCGACGATACAGTCATTCTATTTCACGGGCCTACGTGGGTTGATGTGCACCATCTGGCAGAAAATGGACTTTCCACTATTACTTCTTGGCTGGAGGACAACCTATTAACACTAAATACCAGTAAGACGAAGTATATCTGTTTCAGTAAGACTAAGGCATCAGTACCAAAAGACTCTAAGTTGTACACTCATACATATCCATGTAATAGAATCGACAACGTATCACGCTCGCATTGTACATGTACAAGTTTATCTAGAGTGTCAGATATCAAATACTTGGGAATAATTATAGAAACACTTAGTTGGATAAAACACATAGCATCAGTTTCCAAAAGATTACGAAAATTAATATACATTTTTAAAAACCTAAGGCATATTGCGGATTTACCTCTCCTAATAAGAACGTATAAAGCTCTAGCAGAATGTATAATTACCTATTGTATTTGTTCATGGGGTGCTGCTGCCAAAACCCATATGTTAACTTGCGAGCACTGCTTAAAGTAATTATGAATTTACCATACAGATATTCAACAAAAAAAGTTTACGAGAAGGCGGGTGTTTTATCTGTAAGAAAACTTTTTGTACAACTATGTATACAAAAATACCATAAAACAGTTGTCCCACTCTTACCCAGAACTAATTTCAGTAGAAGAGATCGGTTTCCATATAATAAAGTTAAAAGTAAATTTGCACAGCAAAAATATTACAGTCTTGCACCTAGATTTTATAAAAAATTAAATCATTTATCAAGAATAATGGACATTAATAATTACCAATTAAAAGACAAAAGTAAAACATGGTTAAAAAAACTTGATTATGAAGACGTTGAGAAGCTATTAACTACCTGAAAAGAAAATAATATGTACATCTAGAATATAGCAAGCATGCGCGCGCGCACACACACACACACACACACACACACACACACACACACACACACACACACACACACACACACACACACACACACACACACACTCACACATATGCGCACGCACGCACACACACGTAAACACATGGTTTGGATTTACTTAAAATAATTAGTAATAAGGCAATTTTTATTGTAATAATAGGTATGTAATAATTTAATGGGAAGGAACTGACTTCTGACACACGGGTAACACCAGGAGTCAGGGCTATATTTTTTGTAGAATATGTATGTAATGGATAACAATAAAGTATTATTATTATTATGAATACTAAAGTGAATTTTGTTTGTTTTTTACTCTTTCAAGTCTTAACTACTCCTTAAGTGTTTACTAATTTCCATAATAAAATTAGCAAATAGTGTTATGGTGGTGGTTATTTAAATAATGCATGTCCTGTTCTTTCGAATGGTAAATTATTTATGACAGAGAGAGAAAACAGTATTAACTAAACACCTGCTAATCAGCGTTGACAAAAGAAATCCGTAAGCTAATGAATATAGTTGTTTCTTTTTGACAAACACGATTACAAAAACAAAAAATCATTGTAACGCACACTGGATAGCCTTTTAATGGAATTGTAATTTTTGCATACATAATAATTTAAATTAAAAGTTTTTGTTGTTTAGAATTTACTATGGATGCGAAATGAAAGAGAAAATGATTTAAGAAATTCTGCAACGTTTGCATGCACCGCATAGAATCAGCGTGGTGGAATAAGCTCCAAAACTTTATCCTCAACAGACAGGAGTTAAGCTTTTACTTCGTTTAACTTTTTTGGCTGTTGCTTCTTCTTAGCTAAAAACGGTATGCGTTGCAATGTAACTTGCATTTTTAAACAATTACTGATACTAATTAATAACGCTTATTCTACATTGATGTGTGATGATACTATGTCAGAAAAGTTGCGCGTGTCAGCATCTGACTTGATCTCAATCGGATGAAAGACACTCAATCGCACACAAGACTATCAACAGGTTAGCTAATTGTAAAAGCGATATAAGTTTATTGCAATGACTTTGGTTATAATTGTGAGAGGTTAATTTAATAAATATTTAATGGATACTAAATAATAACAATGTTGGAATAACGCTTACACATACAAATGCAAACGTTGGGTATTTACCCATTTATATACACAATAGAATCTGACGTCGTAAAATATTGATAACAAGTTAGTAATATTTCATAAGCAATTACGCATCAATAAAATTATAAAATAAATTATAATATTTTTTTGTTTGTTTGTTTATTACGCTTTCAAGTATTAACTATGCAACAGATTAAAAATGAAATTTGCGTACACATTCTCGGGGATACGAAATAGGAAAAGGATATAGGGTACCTAACATCTATCCTACCTATCACCAGTATACAATCTAATAATTTTGAATATTTTGGCTGGCTCTCATCGATGTTATGAACATTCCGGACGGTTGGTATGGCTTGACTATACGAAATTACTCGTATTTCTATATTTTGATTTTATTTAACGTGGGAAGAAAGAATACAACGGTACGACAAGCGCGTTTCGTCTTAGACTGCGTTAGTACTTACCATCAGTCGTCATTGTGGTCAAGCATAAGCAAGCATAAGCCAATAAAAAAAGACCAGTAATGCGAATTTTGTTGCGTTTTTTTTTTATTTATCGGCTATTACTATTAATGGTCCCCCAGACCGATTTCGGTCACGGCGGCCAATCTCAAGAGAGATTAGCCAACTGCGCAGGAGATATTATAGTGCACAAGTGTGTGCGTAAACACAGGTGCCTATTCCCTAACTCTTATAACCCGATGGGATGGGAGTTCAGGCGCAGGACCAACCGCTTTACGTGCTTTCCGAGGCACGGGACACTCACTTCCAACTCCCAGACTCCGGGCTGCTACTGAGAATTTTTCGACAAAAATTCTCAATAACATTATACATATTGGCCCGACCTGGGATTTGAACCCAGGACCACCTTCCTTACATGTAGCCACTTAGACCAACGAGGCAGCTGTTACTATTACTAGTACAATAAAATATATATACTATTTCCATCCAAACATCATGCTCACATCTACCGCTAAACATCATGACTCTAATTATTTGATGTGTTCCGATTTGAAGGTTAACTGACCCGGAGTAATTACATGCACAAGTTAATGATACATGTACATATTTATTTAGCCATATGCCATGTGTTATAGGCAATGTGACCATTTACCCTCAGGTAGTTATTGTATTTGCTAGCCTACCTTCTTAAAAAGATACGTCAAAATTATAAAACAAGACCAAAAACTACAGGATACAAACTCGGCATGTATTGTGAACAACTGTTACAACTTTGGTTCCAGAACTAATAGAGATATTAGTCTATGGATTTTCACTTGTCAATGAATCTTTTGTGAATTCTCATTTGAAATTATTTTCAACGAGCGAGCGGTTGATTCGTATTTTACGGTTCAAAGTTACATCAATCTTGTGAAAATGGGGGCTTTGAAATTGTCGAAATTTGGTACAACCCATTAATAATAATGTCTATTGTTTAAATTGCTTTCGGAATAATCGAATAACAGCTGTTCCTGATGAGTTATTCATTTAATATATTTGTAGTTTAAAATTTGCTCGCTTCGAATTAAATTTGTTCGAATGTAATTTTGTTTTAAAGATATTATAATTTATGTATACATTGTATTCCTACAACCAGCCATGGTAGATATTTTTAAGAAATGTTGAAATTAAAATCATGAAAGCATATGCCAATAAGTGCAATAATTTCACTCCTTACATTGTTTATATGAAATTTTGTAAAAATAAGTAACCACTGAGTTTTGTCCGATCATCTCTACTCGGTGGCAGAGCTTTGTGCAAGCTCGTCTGTGTAGGTACCACCCAACCATCAGATATTCTATCGCAAAACAGCATTACTTGGTATTGTTGTGTTCCGGTTTGAAGGGTGAGTGAGCCAGTGTAATTACAGGCACAAGGGACAGAACATCTTAGTTACCAAGGTTGGTGGCGTTGAGACGTGGAGTTTATATTTATTAACGTTTTCGTCATTAATTGATATATTTTTTCAAATTTAATTCAATAATCTTACCTCTAGGTCATTCTAAGTTCAGTGTATAGTATGTAATGCTAACTTGTACAATAAATTGTGGTGATCAATGGTCATGCGTCATTTGCAACTCATGTAAATGGGTCAACGTGGTGGGGGGGGATTCATTGTTACATTGGAGTATGGCGATACAAAGCCTTTGAAAAGCGTGAGAAATCGTACGTCACGAATTTTCTATGATATATTGTAACTTTGTATGTCTAACTGTATGTATGTATTATTATACGCATATTCGTGTAAGATCTGGTTTATAAATGTGCGCGTCGGACACGCGTTAAGCGGATTCCGTATTATTCCGTTGTCTTGAAGACTTAAAGAATTAAAATTTTTGTTTCCTTTGTTAACTATGATTTAGATATGAAATATCTATTACAATTATATATTTTTTAAACTGCGTGATGTAACTACTCTGTAAAAGTTTTTTTTCTTTTATATTACTTCGCAAAATGAATATCGCATACGAGATGCTAAACACCTGTGATGTCTATATTATTATTTTTTTGATGAACTGAATAATATTTTTTCCTAAAAAATTTAAACTACCATAATTAAATTTGGATAAATCATCTGAATGGCCATTGGCTATGGCGCCCGACGACGCAATAGGCGGCCAATGAGCGTTCATTTCGTTAGATAAGTTTATATCTGTATGCTCATAATTTCAGTAACTAGCAGTTAGTAACTTATAAGTTATATTGTATACCAGTTGTATTTGATTGTATGTCAAGCAGTTCAAGTTAATATAGCGAATTGATAAAAACATATTTGTTTTATTATTTAAAGCAATTCGTTAAATAAAATGTTAAAGCAAAAATTTTAATTGCGAATTCAGTGGTCCGCGACAACCAAAGGGTCAGTGACCGGAGTTCTATGTGTATATGTGATTTGTATGAACTGTAAAATACATAGTAAGAGTTAAACGGTGAGAACGTAACAGCACAAGGACGAAAGACATCGTCTTAAATTACTTGAATATTCATGAAAACTTGATTATTAAAACACAGTCCGAGTAGTGAGCGCGTCTCTAGAAGCTGGATTATTCACATAAATGTACAGGAAAATATTCCGTAACAAACGAATTTGATACTTGATGACAGATCAGATAACATTTTAGAAACAACTTACAATTAGATGCAATTTTGATATATGTATCAGTTGTGGATTCGTTAATGTAAGGTGAGAGTAATCGAGTATTTCTCGATAAATAAATAATGTGATTCGAATTATAAACCAATAACATAATAAGTCTATTTTTTTACCCAGAGAATCGGAATTGTGTTTGAATGCCTTTAATAGCATCGTTGCTACTTTCCACGGGGGTATGATATGCACCGTACATATAATTATACGGTAAGATGATTAGTTACGCAATTTTGTGTCTTCTTCTTTCGAATGTCAAATCAGTAATGAGAGTAAGAGAGAAAAATCTGTGTTTAAATAAACAGCCGATAGTTCTCAGTGTAAAAATGTCTTATTTAAATAAATGTCTTAGTGAAATTCTAATAGTTAATATTAAACGTAAAAACTTGATGAATTTCCTTACTATTACTTAATTGTGTTCTTAATTTATTTTTTGTTCTTACAGATATACGTACGATGTTCGTCGCTGATATCGCGGTATGTATTTTGATTGTCATATAATAATTAGTTAGAATTAAACAGCATGGTGGTGGTTTCTGTGTAGCTGTCGGAGAGGGAATCCAGACTTTTAAATTGCTGTGTCTTGGTTGGAAGTCGGAGAACTTCTTATTGTCTATGGACTAAAGGGACTACCGCTTATTAGTTGGGATATCGACGAGATAAGATAAATTAAAACCTATAAGTTAACTAGCAACATTTTTTATGTGTTCAAATCGTACCGATTACTAACGGATGGACATTATAATATGTGATAAATAGGTAATTAATACTCTTTATTTTATAACTTCGTAGAATAAAGTACATCTGAATGATCTTGATAAAAGTATATGAGCGGGATGCCAATCAACCATATGTTGTGGATGAAATTCAATCCAAAACTAATGGGTGCGATAGCGGCATGCGACGGCGCTACTGTGTCAAACGATTCCTTGAAACATTCACTATTGTACATACGTAATAATGGGTTATATTATTGTTATAGGCTAAGCCCGCGTGCTGCTTATGTATCGCAATGTAGTAGGTATTAACTTCGTATAATATGAAAAGTAAGCTATTATTATTGTTACAATAATCGAATGACGCTCGTATAATACTTAATACAAACTAATCTCGATTTAGAATAATTTTAAACAACATATTCATATGATTTTGTTATTTATTATGACAAATCCCAAATTGACACTAAAAACATTTAATTAAATAATCTGTGGTCATCATATGTTTCTTGTGTCTTTTCTTGCTTATATAACCTTCAAGAAGAGAGCGTACTCATTCCTCAAAGGCCGGCAACGCACTTGCAAGTCCCCGGATGTTGCAGATGTCCATGGGCGGTGGTAGTCACTTTCCATCAGGTGAGCCTCCTGCACGTTTGCCCCCTCTTACATAAAAAAGTTAGCTAGTTTTTTCTCTGAGCCGACGTTAATCTCTATTAAAGTGAGCCATTATAACGAACTAAAACCTGCATTAATTATTAGCAGTAAACATTGCTAAACGAAAAGGCAAGTACCATGCAATTAATAAAGCAAAGACGCCGCCACGCTTGTAATCACTATGAATGGGCTCTGCTTATTCGGCAGCTATTCAAGGCGGCGAGATAAGGCCAATAACCCACATGTATGAATATTATCACGTCGGTACAACGTATTAATTAAGCCAATTATTACTTATATAGCATGTCAAAATTTGTCAATTTTTTTGTGATCATCTATATACACATATATACTATACGAAGGAACTATGTGAATTATTGCTTAGTATTTTAATAATTATTACATAAATAGAACCGACACACGATACCTAATAACCACTTCATGGGTCGGACACGAATTTTGTTACATTCTGTATAATATCAAAAATACATTTTTTGCTAGTATTAAATATTATTTACATCGAAAATATGGTGAAGAATCCTGTATGTGTTTTGTTAAACGTTTCCATATTTATAACAAGTTGTGAGTGCAGTAGAATATATTATTTCAAACATCCATAACAGGCATTTGCTCAGCACTAAAACATTTAAAACCTTTGCTCTATACCTACGCGACTCGATTTACTTTTATAAATTATTTTTTGATAAGACCATATGGTAGATAAGTAATGGTATTACTGTCTCCAAGACGATAGTTGCTGGTATTAAAATACGTTCGTTGAACTGTGATCTTAAAGCTGCTCACGGATATCGTTTAAAACAATCATACGCTTGTTCGGTAATCGATAAGAACAAGGTAGTTTTTGTATTGAAAAGCAGTTACGAAAAGGAGTTACTGTAATAATAATTATCCTTCGCCAGTTGACTAAAATCATGCATAGCTCTATGGGGATTGATCCATTATCATTGACATAGCATTACAGATAATAAATCTGAGTCAGTTATTGTGAATCGATTAGACACACAGAATCAATGTATCGATTGCTTTTATTTTATAAATAATTACACTGATTAATTAACAATTAATAAAAAAAGAAGACTCACACTTTATGCCAAAGTAATTTATTATTTTGGCAGCAGAATAAGTGGGTTGTTGTGGGTTGTTCCACACAGATGGGCTTGCGTAAAGTTCTTAAACAAAGTATCTTATTATCTTTTAAATATATATTAAAAAATTAAGAAAAGGAATTAATGAAAAGGGAAAACAACCAAATGACTTTACGTATACAAAGACAAAACAGTTACAGCGAAAACAAAGTAATAGATTGTACAAAAGGCGGTCTTATCGTTGAGGAGCTCTTTGAGGCAATTTTAAAGCCGAGAAAATTTTATACTCAAATATATTTGTATCCATAATATAATGTAAAGTACATTTTATACTGAATATTTTTTTTTCCATACATTATTTATTAAGTAATTACGTACATATAATATTATATATATTTAATTGAATATTAAATGAAAGCGAGTTCTGTTTTTGCATTATATTACTTAAGGCATTCGTTAGCATGGTCTTTATGTATGTTTCTCATGTTCATGTTTCATTATTCGTTATTATTGTAATTAATATATATATTTCTACAAATGCCGTAAATGTGCGAATCCCATGGCAAAGACCTAATCTCTTAAGCAAATTTTTTGCTTATTGTACAAAGCTGCTCCTCACGAATCGGTGGATATACTGGTAACAGACTCATACAAACTAGTCAAGTGAAAACTCAGTCGTTTATACAGTGATTTTAACCAGCACATATTTTGTTCCAAATTTTCCAAAATGTATATGTACGATTGTTGCTATATCACGATGGTGCTCATGACCGATTTCGGCCACGGCGGTCAATCTCAAGAGAGATTAGCCAACTGCGCAGGAGATATTATAGTGCACAAGTGTGTGCGCAAACACAGGTGCACTCTCTATTCCCTAACTCTCATAACCCGATGGGACGGCAATCCGACACGACCGGAAAGAGTTCAGGCGCAGAACTAACGGCTTAACGTGCTTTCCGAGGCACGGGAGTGTATACATTTCCAATTTCCAAACTAGGCTGCTACTGAGAATTTTCTGATAGAAAAACCCAATAACTATTTATTGGTCCGACCTGGGAATTGAACCCAGAACCACCGGGTCTGCGGCCTTATTTCTAGCCACTAGACCAACGACTCATTCGATCACGATAATAACTGTAGCAATAATAAAAGTAACAATGAATTGCTATAATTGGTATTAGTTAGTAACCAATCGAAATGTTCAGGGTTATAGATCGTCACAATGGTCTCTTTAATTTAATTGTAACCGAGATCGAGAATAGTTGTCACTCGTGGCAGATAGGCGTTTTAGCAGTTTCTCTTCCATCTTTGATTCTAGGTTGGTAATGGTTATTCGGGGTCGGTCATAAGTTAGGGCCTTTTAAAGTGAGGAAGGGATATTTCATCATCATACAAAGAGTTTTGAAGAGTTCAGTTTCAGCGATTTATAGACAATGAAGACTTGTGGATGGTTGAAAACAATGTGAAAGAAATGCCTGTAACATCTTACGGATATAAGAATTATATCAAATAGGGCATTTCAAAGATCAAGCGCCCTTAATGGAAAACCCTATAGAATGTGAGGTTAGTTATACATACATTAAATATAGGTTTACTCAAATATTTTTGTCGTCACCGCCTAGACTGATCAAGCACAAGAAAATTCAAATAAAACTCTGAATGATGAAGATTGAGCTGATTTTTTGTTATTATTAATTTTTCTGATTGATCTGACAGAATGACAAGGACGAGCGTTATGAATTCCGGATAAAAAAAATTTATATGTGTTTCAGTACAATGTGTCGTTATTCAGAGATATATTCCGGCTGTTTGAGATCAGCCTTACGGGTCCATTGCATATCGTTATCAGCACGGTTTGGGCAATCTTGTTCATATTGAGGGGCAAGGCCACCGGACGTCGACCCGAGCGGTACGGAAATAGAGGCCACGTGCGCGCAGCTGCTCTGAGGTTATGTTTACTCTGAAATCGATAGTTGAGCTGACCGCGCTACGCGATACGGTGCGCGGCGGTTTTCCGTTTGTTATTTCGCACATTGAAGTCGAGTTGTATAACTTCAAGTCCCGCCAGACCCGCTTAGAGGTCTGGACATAATATATGTGCAATAAGTAGTTGTATGTTACAATATCTCTGCACATTTTATTATACTCATTGTAATATAATATATTTTTTAAAAAGACCAATAAAAGAAGTGATTTGTTTTGAGACCTTCGTAAACATAACATTTTACTTAAAACTTTCGAAAATGTTTGTGTATTAATTAAAGCTATTTCTCAGATTATCTCACTTCGATCTTTTAATGCAGTTAAGTATCGGGTTAAAGAATTCCGTTCGAAGTTTCACCAGCTTGAGACATTTATATACTATTCAGCATCTTAATTTAATTTATTAAAAATTACTTTTCCGTTAACATGCCATAATAAAAATCCTTATTTTGTAACCATGAAAGCCTTATTTATGTTAATAGCCGAGATGGCCCAGTGGATAGAGAGTTTGGATTTTAATCAAAGATCGCAGTTTCGAATACGGTTGCACTGAATTTTTATGTGAAAAATTGTGTGTTTCTATTTAAATTTAAGAGATGCATGAGTCGTCACAATCGCGATAGCTTAGTGCTTAGGAGACGAGAATCTTAAGCGATGAGTTGAAACCCAGGCAAGATTTATAATTCATCTCGTGCTCGGCGGTGAAGGAAAACACTAATAGCCAGTGGAAAACACTAAATAATCTCCCACAGCTGGGCCTCTTCTCTTCTCAAAGCCTCTCCTTTTTGAGGAGAAGGTTTGGAAGGTGAAGGCAAACATCGTGAGGAAACCTGCATGAGGCGGATGAAAATATATAAGCGTGTATCCATCAATCCGCATTGGAGAAACGTGGTGGAATAAGCTTCTATAACTCTTTTTTACATTTATATCCATTTGTATACTGATTATGAGTTTTATTGTAGAAGTAAAACGTGCCGCGAGGCTCCTGACAGACTTAATTCCGCAAAAGAATTGTGTTCAAGTAATTGGTGCGGTTTACTTAGTCATCGTCTAAAGCTTTCACTTAAAAAATTGTACTCATTCCGATTCGAGACTAGATTCCGTGTAAAGAATGATTTTAAAGAACTTATAATGATATTTTATTATTGTATTTGGAAGGCAGACTGACTCGGGCTACCTGATGTTAAGTGGTCACCGCCGGCCATAGATTTTGTTGCAATACCCTTTTCAGGATTCGCCAATGATTATATATTCTGCACGATGCAAAATATAATTAAACTAGTTTGGATTTTGTTATCGACTTACGGAACTCTAAAGTGAAATAATTACATGCATTTAAGCTTGCATACAGTAGAAATGTTTAGTACCGGAATGTTTGTTGCGTGTCTTATTTCTCATAAACGATTGTATAATAAATAACAGCCCACGCGTCGCCCACTGTAAGTTTCGGTGTAAATTGTTCTCGAAGTGAAAGTACTTGTTGCAATTTAATATAAGTGTTCACGGAATAATTTAAATACGTCCTTAATAAACTATTTTATTTCTGTTGATTGACAATTTCAAGGGGTACATAAGCGTTGTTAGTTTTTTATAAATTAATATTTAAGTGTGAAGTGAAAGCGTCAACCAGAGGTCGCTGAAAGACAATCTTGTTCTACCCTGATCCTGGGCCAGGTTTGGTGCTGCCTATTCCGTTCTATTCCATTCCATTTGTGTTAATTTATCTATGTTTTTTATTTTATTTCTACTGTATCTATGTATTTAGGGATTTTCATACAAACAAAAGGCAAATTTACATTATACAAAAGTTTTATTGTTATTGTGTTTTTGTAAATAAATAAATGTATTTAGAGATAAGTATATATAGTGGTTCTCAATATTTTTGAAGCCGAGGAACACTAAACTTTGATAAGCTTTAAGATTTCTTGCCAGTAAAACTTGTACTGGTCTGACTAGACATTTGAACACAGTACCGCAGTCTGTGGCTAGCGGTATATATATATTTTTTTTGTTTGTATAGGTAGGCGGACGAACATATGGGCCACCTGATGGTAAGTAGTCATCAACATTGGCATTGGCCCATAGACATTGGCATTATAAGAGATGTTAACCAACGCTTACATCGCCAATGCGCTACCAACCTTGGGAACTAAGATGTTATGTCCCTTGTGCCTGTAATTACACTGGCTCACTCACCCTTAAAACCGGAACACAACAATAGCAAGTATTGCTGTTTTGCGGTAGAATATCTGATGAGTGGGTGGTACCTACCCAGACGAACTTACACAAAGCTCTACCACCAAGTGAACGTGAAAGTGATATGCTAGACGGACGAACCAGTTAATTTTAACTTTACTATTAAGACCATTTTAAATCTTATCCCGATATTATTCGTCACTGGCTTATCTTATAAACTCCTCGGCTTGGATTAAATATTAACGAGGTATCAAAAACAGCCGTACTGTTTCCTGTATAGAGTTTGAGATCTAAGAAAGGTATAGAGCTGTATATGTTCACACGTAATGCCTTTCAACCGTTGACATTGACGTGTCTATCCGTCTGTCAGCGTATGGTCGGCGCCGCTAATGTATTGTAATAGGTGAACATAATGGAGCTGTCTTTATGATTACATGGGGCGATGGAAAACGCGATTATATTGATTTCATTATATGTTATGTAATTAGTTGCTCCAATCATCGTAGCGTGATGTTATATAGTCTTTGAACTTTCCCAATGAATGGGCTGTCTAAAGCAATTTTATTTTTAAATCGGACTGTCAAATCCTGAAATAAAAAATACTAATATTGTTCATCTGTGTTTTTTTAATTGAAAATTTTAACTATGATTTATATTTAGACTCCCCGTTCAAGCTTTTAGTTTCTTCTTCATCCCTTACTAGGAATTATTTCTGACATAATTAGTTGTGGTATTTTTATGTAACTAATTTAGCGCCGTGACAGTATTGAAGCAAGCTATATATAGCTCGTTTTTGTCCACTGTATAAATAAATGATAGACAAATAAATAATTACTCGTTACCTGAACATAGAAAGTCTTAAACACAATATATTTTTGTTATTATTATTCCGTGAATGCATATATAATGTTTAATGTATGTATAATTTAATAGAAGCAATAACACTTATTCATTGATTGTCAAATCAGTAACTGGCGACTGTATGTATTTTGTGTATTTTGGTAATAAATACCTTATCATCACAACGGCATTTTATTACTCACAATCACGTATTTTTTCTATTAATTCTGTATAGTATGTAAATGTATATTTACATTTTAATGTTAACGAGTTAATGTAACATATGTTTTAATTAATTAAATATAATACACTGACTTCGTGGCCCTCAAACGTGAATGCCAGGACGCTCGCTAACCAATTACTAAAATTAACACCTGCCTATCTATTTCCCTAGCGGTGAGTATGAAGAGCAGTTTGTACTTACCAACTATTGTATGAACCCTGGATTCAGTATAAAAGAAAAAGTTTGTATTTTTTTTTTACGTTATATTCACGTAGGGTATTTTTCATTCCGTTTAAATATTAGTGAATACGATGTATACTTTTTTATGTATAAAATAAATTATTATACAGTTATGTTTGTAGATACGAATGATATGGATGGATTTGTTACTTTAAAAACATTATCTAGAGTTTTGAAGTAGGTCTTCGGTCCCGTTCTGTCTTTTAAGGTCTGAAGTATTTGTCAATTTATCTATCTCAATTGGTAATTGCAGTGCATCTTTATTGAATACGAGTACGGGATATCAAATATCAATGAAACGCAAGTGTAAAATAAGCGCGCTTTGACAGAATATATCCAGACGGTTTTGCAAATCGATAAGAAGGGAGATCGCGTGTCACGCAATACTCTGTATTATCAGACATCGCGCGGAAAGTACGTAGAAATAACGTTTAGTTGTATTCAAATGGAGTACTTTCATTAAAGCCCGGTTTTAATTGTGTAGATAACTCATATCAATAACAATAAAATGTACGATGCAAATATAATAATGTCAGTCTAATTATTATCTGTCTCTGTCTTTTCATATATTTAGCTAAGAATGAAGCTTTGAGTAAAGTAATGTAACAGTCTGTAAACCCGGGCTAAGGTCTCCTGTCCTGAAGGTTTGGAGCGTTTAACGCCGCACTGCTTAAATGTAGGTAGGTGGATAAATTGGTCAAACTTTCATCCGGTACATGTAGAATTTATTGCGATGTTTTCCTTCACAAAAGCCGAGATGGCCTTGTGGTTCGAACGCGTGAATCTTAAGCGATGATCGTGGGTTCAAACTCGGGCAAGCACCACTGAATTATCATGTGCTTAATTTGTGTTTATAATAAATCTCGTGCTTGACGGTGAAGGAAAACATCGTGAGGAAACGTGCATGTGTCTAATTTCACCGAAATTCTGCCACATGTGTAATCCACCAACCTGCATTGGAGCAGCGTGGTGGAATAAGCTCCAAACCTTCTTAAAAAGGAGTGCAGGCTATAGCCCAGCAATGGGACATTCACAGGCTGTAACTTTTTCTTCAGTGCCGAGCGTGAGATAAATTATAAACACAAATAAAGCACGTGAAAATTTTGTGGAGCTTGCCCGGTTTTGAATCCGCTATTTTTGGTTAAGATTTACTTCTAACCACTGGACCATTTCAACTCTTTAAAAACTTTAATGTATCACTGATTTAATGTCATTTTTTATGGTTGATACATAGAAAGCCTTTTCTGTTCTGTTACTATTAATGGCGTTATTCCAACCTTAGAACAGGGCATGTTCGAAGTAGCACGCGCATAATGGCACATGCAAGTCAAATACGATCTAATGATATGTTAATGTCAGAGTGAACTGTGTATGTATAAACCGGTAATAACGCCTTACACCTGACATCGACTACTAACAGTTTATCTTGCAAAATCTTCCTTTGATTTTAATCAAATAGTATTTTTGACTCCCGATACTAGTGTTATGATTTACATTGATTTAGCAGTCGTTTAGATTAAACATGTGCTATGAGAAATAGGTATATTATGTATCATATAAGGTCCGTTAATAATATATAATAAATAATAATTCGTAGTTTTAATAATAATGATGTAACAGAACCATAACATATAATTATAATTGTTTTATAAAAAAATGAAATACAATAAGCCAATAAACGTATATAAAGTGAAATGAATAAAACATAGTTTCGTTAGTAAAATAAATATATTATTATAATGAGATATAGCAACGAATTATATACTGTACGCGCAACGAACAACATCCCTTGTATTGTACATTGCGAAAGAGAGGCGGTAGAAAGGAGACACGATGGCTTAAGAAAACGTAATGCCGTTTGCCGTCAGGTCATACGAGTTGGTGCTACCGACAGCATACCAACAAATGTTTTACATTTTTTTTTTTTGTAAACCTACAATATTTAATACACATTAAGGGATTATTCACCAGTATAGACCAGTATAGATTTTACATTTTTAAGAAACATTAATGAGCAGATACAAAAAATTTAAATAGAAATGATATCAAAAGATTAAAACATTAAAAACATAAATTTGATTAGTCATCAACTCCCTATGTGTTGGGTTGATTAAAAAAAATACATACATATATAATGTAATATTGATGTCATTTCTGGTTAATTGTTTCTGTTCTGTGATTCAAATATAAACAATGGGAACACACGACCCATTTGCATCTCATTCTCTGATCCGACAATAAGATTGCGTTCTCGACACAAATGTCTCTCTAATTTTCTCGACGCACGTTTGATTTGTATGATTGATTTTAAATCAAGCGACAAATTTAAGGACTAATTTTATATAATTACAATGTAATTCGGTTTACTAAATTTGTTATTATTTACTCGATATAATCCGGGAAGACTTCTCCGCAGACCGTTGAACTGTAGTTGAACTCATCTCGACTATTTATTACATAATAATATGAATAGTACAGTTTATAACATTTACAGTTCGTTTAGAGGTGAAATATATTTTTTATTATCCTAGAATTGAAACCTCAAAACCATTAAGAGTAATGTCAATAGTATTATTTTAGGGTTGAGTACGTCCAATTAAGTAGTACGTTTACTCGGTGGTAGAGCTTTGTGCAAGCTCGTCTGGGTAGGTACCACCCACTCATCAGATATTCTACCGCCAAACAGCAGTACTTTGTATCGTTGTGTTCCGGTTTGAAAGATGAGTGAGCCAGTGTAATTACAGGCACAAGGGACATAACATCTTAGTTCCCAAGGTTGGTGGCGCATTGGCAATGTAAGTGATGGTTAACATTTCTTACAATGCCATTGTCTATGGGCGTTGGTGACCACTTACCATAAGGTGGCCCATATGCTAGTCGAAAAAAAAAAAAAAAAAAAAACGTACTTCTGAGATTTTAAAACACGTTCGAAAGCACGACAAAATTCTACACACTCGTCCACCGTCAAACACCAATACCCTATATTGGTTTTCTAGTTAACAGTTTGGTGAGCCAATGTAATTACAGTCATGAGAGATATATTAAGTTCTTACAGAGAAGATTTTTTTTTGAAAATTTTGGTTTTGGAAGGGGTAACTTTTTATTTATTTTACCTGTAACTGTGCTTAGCTAGTAAATTATCAATAAAGTAAATTAATTTGTATTTTATAGTATATTATACTATTTCTTTATCTTTATTTTTTTTATTTCTTGGTGTTTCAAGCTTGCTTCATATAAAATATCATCAAAAACGGTTCAGCGGTTTAGCCGTGAAAGAGATAAAGACGAACAGATATTAGTATAAATTGTCTATCCCAATACTGTCGATCATACTATCTAGGAGTGATTATATTAATATTTGTGTGACTAGAGGTGTTTAATAAGAACCATTTGTGCCATTTGAGTCGAGGCATTTCGTTAAAGCGGCAAAAAACATTTCGAAATAAACTTTTTATGAAGTCAAGATATGGCGTTGACAATGAGGGTTGGAGACTGAAGTCGTTAGCCAGCGCTTCGTTAGGTGAGCCTTGAAAAACGTTATAGAGGAACTCGTGCGGTCGACGACCTTAGGCTCCGTGTCTTTATAATTAATGTTAACGTGTCAACCACCTCCAGTTTAAAAACCACAATTGCGTGAACTGTATAAATGATCGGGGGAAAATGTGCTGGAAAATATACGGCCTTACTTATTAACGTTGCTTAGCGGCTGTTCAGTTAAACAATGATTACGCTCTTTCTGACATTATTGATTTGATATTTGAAAGAAAAAGACAGCATTATTTAACCAACCATTCGATAATGTTTAGATTAGTGGTTGAAATAGGAAATGAATAGCAAAACTATTTGTCTAATCGTAAGTTGACATTGGAATGAAAACCAATTGAAACATTATGAATGTAGAGTTGTATTTAATGGTTGTTAAGTTCGTTACTGATTTCAGATATTGAAATTCAAAATACCTTCAATCTTTTTAAGAAAATATGTTACTTGTTTTGCTTTGTACATATAGACTTAGGGTTTTTGGTAGGTAGGGTATCCATTTTAGTACCCCTGTCAACGTGTTTGCAAAATTTCATTATGATCGGTTGAATAGTTGAGACGTGAAAGCGTAACGAAGAAACAAACTCAATCACTTTCTCATTTTTAATATTAGTAAGGTCACAAATGATTGGAAAATAATATATTTACTTTGATTTGAAATTTAATTACAATAACTTCCTTAACTAATCCAAGTCGCATAAAAAACGTATATGACGTTACGGATTCTATTTATTTTCCATTAAAAAAAATATTTTTATACGGTGAGAGTACCATTTTTGTGCATAGGTTCTATATTATGTAACATTTTAAAGTCAACCCTTTCTGGCTCCAAAGGAGTGTCACTTCTGTCACGTCACGTTACGTACTAAGTACACGCTACCTGTATTAATAAACATAAAATAAATTAAAAAACGGACGCATTAACATAAATAAAAATGAAAAATATTCTTTAGTCGAGTAGTGTTATACAAACATTTTTGATGGTAATTTTACAAAAGTTTACATAGGGTTTGAAATATAGATTGTACCGAGAAAATTTTGCAAGAAATTCAATAGGTGCTCTTTTTCATAAGTACGGGGGGTTTCGGGGAGGTAAAAATGTAGCGTTTAGGTAAGAGGTGATTGAACTTTGAACTCCACATCGATAGACGATCCAATATCATTGAAATATTGAGGCCTAAAAATATATATGTCGAACGATTTTGTAATTTAATAAATATTTGATTTAATAAAAGTATAATTTGAACTTTTGTTATTACTGTTATTAAATGTACGAGACCAGTCAGTCAAGATGGTTTTGTAAAAGCTAAAGCACAGCTAGACCGTCGAGCTTTTGTAAGTTCTTGGATCAATTATTTAAATAAAGGTCACAAGCAGCAGGTTTTCCTCGCTGACTCACAGAATGACTCATATTTAGCATTAAAGTCAGAACATAAAATATTGCAGCTATTCTTTTTAAACATATAAATCAATTAATATATTGCTAAAGAAGCTGAGCTGAAACACGTTTGCATTGGAAACGCAGTAATGTTGCACCCGAATTCGACTTTAAATTTATCATGCTTTTAACGACATTGATTGGAAAATAAAATGATGGTCAAATCTTACTAGAAAATAATTAATTAAAAATTTTAGAAGTTTCAATAGCTTAACAGATTTAACGCGTACAAAACACCCTACTCGGATAAACAAAAAAAAAACACTTTCGCTTATTCTCAAGCTCTAAAGAATTTTTGTACTCGATAATATTAATTTAGTAGATGCCTTCTGTTCTAAAGCTACCCGGGTAGGTATATTAAATCGAAAGCTTTATTAAATACATGCTTTTGCTTGGACTGTCTATTAGGGCCGTTACAAACAACAATTATTGTAATCAATATAAAAAAAAAAACCATAGAAGATAAACTGTCGAAGGAATGAAGAGGAGGCAATGAAGGGATTCATTACCAAATAATATGATCTTTGGTCTTCATTAGACTTAACGGTCGATTTTCAACTTTCAATTGCAAAGTAAGATATCCTTTGTCAGAAATAAAATTTAGTTTTTACTTGGTGGCTTTGTGTAGGCCCGTCTGTGTGGATACCACTCACACATTAATGTTCTACCGCCAATCAATATTATCGAGTATTGTTGTGTTTGAACGATGAGCCTGTGTAACAACAGACACTAGGAACATACATATATAACATCAGTTACCAAGGATCGTATCGTATGGACGATACAAGTGACGATTAATATTTCTTATAATGTCTATTTCTGTGAATGCCAAAACAAAAACTGCTAGAAAAAAGTTAACTGGCGATTTATCAATGAAATCATTTCGACAAGCCAGAAATGTTTTAAATATTGCTATTACCTATTGGTTAGTATCGCAGTCGTGTTGCGGTTATGTAGCATCGTAATTAATTCTGGGAATACAATATTACTGAATGACAAATCAAAATAAGCCACAGTATGTATTTGTTGGGTGAAGTTATGTCAAATACATATTAAATAAACACAAATAAATATAACTGCACAGTTAGTCGGAAACGCTTTAAAGTTATTAATTTTCATTTGAATTGCGTAGTCGAAGTTATTTTCGACGAAATTTGACCAATATTTGATGTGTACATTTAGAGCACAGAGCCTTTCCATTTATATAAGCTACAATTTAATAATAAATACACGTAATCATCTATCCATAATCAATATGTATGTAATGACTGGTGATATTTTCCACCACAGTCAAAGGGTCATTTGAGGTCATACTGAACGTAAAAAAACCGCTTATTTTCCTCCTTACACGTAACGATGTGTTCCTGATATCGTTTATCACGTTCTCGTCGGTTTTTCGACTCAAATAGATATCAATCGGTACCCACGTAGCGTGAATATCGTTTTGGATATAATATTTTACATGGAATAATATTATTACTATTGTACGCATGGTTCGTTCTATTATATTTGCGTAAACCGGTACGTCAAATGGTTTACAGTATATACAAAATATATACGATCAATAATGATATAACTTATGAACACAAGTCTTTAAATTTAAGACCAATTTTGAACCAATTTTGACCAATTTTGACTAGAAGGGTGGTGGTGGTGGTGGTAAGCTTAAAACAAAGCATACGTAAAGGGGTGTTCATTTATCAAATTGATCAATTAACGAAATTAATAATAAATAAATTATATAAAAATGCTGTTTTTTTATCAATTTAAATTAAAATGAATTAGAATGTACTATGTAATTAACAGGCAACAGTAACAACGATATAATAATAATAGTCCTCCAGACCAATTTCGGCCACGAGAGAGATCAGCCAACTGCGCAGGTCAAATTATAGTGCACAAGTGTGTGCGCAAACACAAGTGCACTCTCTATTCCATTACTCTCATAACCCGATTGGACGGCAATCCGACACGACCGGAAAGAGTTCAGGCGCAGGACCAACGGCTTAACGTGCTTTCCGAGGCACGGGAGTATGCACACCGCCAACTTCCAGACTCCAGGCTGCTACTGAGAATTTTCGATAGAAAATCTCAATAACATTTTATTGGCCTGACATAGGAATTGAACCCAGGACCACCGAATCTGCGGCCTTATACGATATAATAACAACAATAACAATCGGTCGTCATAAATCCATCCTTCGACCAAATATGCTAGATGTTCTTTCTGCACTTCGTAAGGTTCGCTTGTAGATAATGATTTTAGTTTAAAAGCAATTTAATATATATTTTTTAATTAATATCAATATAGAAATTCGCAAATACATAACAGTTCAGTACCTTTTTTTTTCTCTGTTTGTTAATACAGTTTCTTTCTTTTTTGTTTGGTAGCTATTGGCGAGCTTGTACAAGCGCTACGTTTGATACGATTACAGTTCAACCATCGTGCATCGGTCCACTCAATCATGTTTGTAATGGAAGTTTCAGACAGTTCCATTTAAGTTGCTCAACATTTTTTTGTAATTACTATAAATACAAGTAAATAGTAATAATTATATGAAAACGGTTGTAGGGTGGCATCTTTTTTCGATTTTAAAATGAAATTCGAAATGTCAAAGATCGAATCGCATTTGATTTCATACTTGATGGATTAAAATTCGATTAAAACTGCTCATGCAAATGCATTATTAATTAGTGCCAATTGTACTTTATCACATTTTACTTAAGTATATATTCTAAATGGTCTCGCCTGCGTTTAAAAAGTTAATATTGTATAATATATAATAAGTTTATTGATTATAGAATACTATAAAAATCTGTAATATTATTGATTAATTGTTTACTGTTTACAGACAGCATTATTTTATATATCGTTTTGTTACTGAATCTAATGTCAAAGTCAAAAAATACTTTATTCAAGTAGTATCTCGCAAGCACTTGAGTCGATTTAATATATTTTAATTTTAATTGGAAACTACTACTGCGAGTGTGGATCCCACTGAGAAGAATCGACAAGAAACTCAGTAGTTACTCTTTTTAACAATCAATAAATATAATAATATAATAATCATACAATTATATTTTTGTATGTAATATTAATAATGATATCCATTTATGCAAATGTCGTAGCTAACACAAAGTCACGATATGTACTTAACTAATTAATTTATGTTGTAATCAAATTACATTGTAGTCACCGCAAAAAATAATTGATGAGTTGCAGTGTATATAGTCACCTCATACCTGACGGCCTCCCCACGACCATATGTCACACTTATGTATATAAATACACATATTCCACGATTTGTAGTCGGTGTGTTTCAATAACGCGGCAATAGCGTGTTCAAAGAACCGCCCACTTTAGCTATGAGCACGTGCAGCACGCCATGCAATGCATCGTCATAATAAAAATTCGACATGCGTTTTGATTTGATGTTTCGGCACGACTTGCATTCTTGTAATTTATCTAATCAGATACATCAAATCTAAATGCATAGAATGTTTGAGTAGGGACTCCAAATTGAATTCAATCCTCCAAAAGATTTTACTTAACACACATTATGCTTCTTGTAGTACAGTACTATTTTGTATCAGTAGGTCAAATAATTCTGACGGCTTAGTTAGCTATAACTCTTTTCAGCAATTGAATAAATTATGAACTTTTATTTATTAAATATTGTACGATAGTACATTTATGACGTAAAATAAAAATGAATTGTTAATAATTTCTAGAACGACACCAACGGATTTTGTTGATATGTGTTATGTCGTATTTCAATAAAATTAAATATATTTGGTTAAAGACCGACAAGAAACAGATAAAACACGTTAGAGTACGATAACCCAAGAGGGCAAACTGCATTGTAAATGTATGAACGGTCGAAATTACAAGCAAAAAAACAACACGACATCTACCTTAATAAACCATTCTAAAATTATAAAAACATTTCAGAGAAGTTTGTTTGTAGGTAAGATAATCACCCAAATAATAAATTAAGGTGTTCTTGTTAAGATTATATTTTCGCAGCTTCAAAAAATGTTTAAAAAAAGCGAAATACCGCTCATATCACAGGAGATTAAAATCTAATCATATTACAATCATTTAGATCCGAGATTGCTCAGTGGTTAGAGGATATGAATCTTAACCTAATATTGTCGGATCAAACCAGAAGAACTGCTGAATTTTTGTGTGCTAAACACATTATTTTGTTTTAATACATCTCGTGCTCGGCGGTGAGTCAGCCGCTGCCAGCCCAATCCTTATCCCAGCAGCGGTCCATTAAATTACATAAGCAATCCCTTGGAAGTTATATTTTACAAACATTCGAAAATATCAATTTCCGTAATTTAGTCTAGGTTTCTCTTGATTTTAAACGAATAAAAATTGATACGTGAAATTTGTATGTATAATATATTTTAATGAAAAGTCAGATACGTTAGAAAATGGCCATTCTATTTCTACTGTTAGAAAATAGTGTCGTGCCGTAAATAAGACTCGGGTAAAATGACTTGAATCTCGTCTAATATCACTGGTCCTTCGAGCAGGATTTCAGTTCATCTGCAGCGAAAATAAGCCAGCTTGAACAAATATATATCCCCATATCTTTTTGGTTTTAACTAAACGTGATATAGCTTTAGGTATGTCTTTTCTCTTATTTTCAACGTTATTGTTTTTTTTCTTTATTTATACTTTATTGTACACCACAACAGTTTTTTTTTTACAAAAACTTAGCCAGAGCCTATATAATAGTATCATATAATTTTGGCGAATATAATAATTCAAGTTCAGAACATATGTAAATTAAATGAAGCGTTTTCTATAAATTTATATATATATTATATGGAAACAATATAACATTCAATAAAGTAAAATATTATTTTATGGTAGAAGAAATCTCAATAAGTCATTTCAACTAATAAAACATTCCTAGAATCAACTGGTGGTACCAGTACAATAGACATTATAGATAAACTTCTCACAATTACTCCAACGCTATTCGCTACTACATATTCGGTAGTTTACAAATAAACTTACGAGCCACCCTTTAGATCTGATTCCAGTATGTGTGACGCCAAAACGAACAGGCTGCTCTTAAAGCTACAGAATTTACGACTCTCGCATACGTCGAAGGCGGTACGTCGCAATGAAATAAGGCACAAGTGTAAGAAACGTTGCCGTTATAGTATTTTAGACGACGTTATTTTTGGTTTTGGGTTAGTTTGTTTTATTGTTTGACAAATGTTTTATTACACTAATTGCATTGTTTTACATATTTCGTTAGCCTGAAATTATGAATGTTTATCTCAATTCAAAATGAGATTTTTATATAGAATAAATTAATATACACCGTGTAATAAAATTCGTGTCCGACCCGTGAACTGGATATTAGGTATCGCGCGTCGGTTCTATTTATGTAATAATTATGTATTAAAATGCTGTACGGACCAGTACTAAGTACTGGTCCGTTTTTAATAGTATTATTATACTTTATATTTAATTTGAATCAAGCACGCTGAAGTCTTCACCTTGTACCAGTCAACTTCGTTGTAATTCTCTGACAATGTAATAAACAACTAGGTTTATTGGCGTCTCGATGTTGGAACATGTTTTGTTGTCGAGTGAAAGTGCTTCGCGCTTTTAGGGATACAATTGTCGTTATTTCTCGGACTCGTGATCTTGATTTTCCTTTTTGATCCAATCTTAATACAAGTTGTTTTACTTAGCTTTTGTCTTTTTATGCTCCGACAGCGAAAAACGAGAAGTGTTATAAGTTTGACAGCTGTTGTTGCTCTGACTCCCAGACGCGTGAACTGGTTTTTTTTTTTTTTATAAGTCGGAAATATCTTTGCTTATCTAGGTGTCAGTGTAACCCGTTTCAAGATCATCAGCTCCTTTTATGGTTATTAAAAAGATTCGTCGTGCAATGAGTATTTATTGTATGTCAAGTTATTTTTACTTAACGTGCAAAGTCACAGGGACTTTGTGAAAAGTTCGATAGAGGGTTAGTTTATCATCTAGAAAATAGTTTTTAGTCTTTTTAATCACATCAATTGTGTCATATTAGAAATCTAACTTTTAGCAATTATTAAACAAATAATCTAACCGAAAATGGCTTATTTGATCTACGTTTGTATTTAGAATAATACCATCCACGACTGCCTCGTTGGTCTAGTGGCGAGATATAAGGCCGCAGACCCGGTGGTCCTGGGTTCAATTCCCAGGTCGGGCCAATATAGTTATTGGGTTTTTCTGTCAGAAAATTCTCAGTAGCAGCCCGGAGTCTGGAAGTTGGAAGTGTATACACTCCCGTGCCTCGGAAAGCACGTTAAGCCGTTGGTCCTGCGCCTGAACTCTTTCCGGTCGTGTCGGATTGCCGTCCCATCGGATTATGAGAGCTAAGGAAAAGAGAGTGCACCTGTGTTTGCGCACACACTTGTGCACTATAATATGTCCTGCGCAGTTGGCTATCTCTCTTGAGATTGGCCGCCGTGGCCGAAATCGGTCTGGAGGACTTTATTATAATACCATCCACCATTAATCTTTTCTAAAAAAACATTTCATAACCAGACACAATACTACTTAATTTATATTCACTTAAATAATGGGTACAATTCCGATTATAAAATATTATACTTATAGTATATTTAGTAACATTAATGCGTAGCGAGGCCAAGATTTTTTTGATCTCTCATCATACTATTAAAGCCCATTATAAAACAGATTAGTAAAAGATAATATAGCCCAATACAGATTGATGATAGAAAGTTACGCTATCAATACTAAATTACATATCAAAGGGCAACCGCCTTTTCTAAGATCAAAAGAAGACTAAGCGTACATTTACAACGTATTAATGTAAATAAACATTCATACGATATTAAAGAAAAAATGAAGCTTTTAAAGAGCTCTCAGAACTAAACCCTTAAATCAAATGCAACCTGAATCGCTGTACGAGTATTTTTAAATGGCATCCAGCTGCCTATCAAATATAGATCACGTAGAGTAACACTCGCAGTAGTACTCTGGCAGCGTGATAGCTCTCGAGTAATTGGCACGCGACGGATCATCCAGTGTTCGAGAGCTCTGCTCACTATGAAATAATACCTCGACGGCCTATGTTCGGTGTTGCTAAGGGGGACTGTGAAGATCTAGGTTGTCTGGTCGATGTAGGTCCGGGCATTTGCTCATCGCGCAGCCTCCGTGATATCGAGCGACCGCGCCCGCACCCCACGTGTTCCATTCACTGACGAACCACGTGTGCTCAAACATACTATCACTAAATGAAATGTAGTAGATATAATAATCTTATAACATATAGTCCTTTTATACATTAACTGATGCTATTTAATATAATGTGATCATTTTTATGTATAGATAAATGATAACACCATGAAACAAAACAATAAAATAATTGTATTTTTGAATGTATACTATGATTTTTATATTTAGAGTGATTTTTATTTACAAATACATATTTATTTCAATATATAAAGATCTGATTGTCGATTGGCGCCCAAAGTGGGACTAACATGATACACATAATTGATAACTGACATAATTGCGTAAAATTAAACAAATATAATCAAACAATCATACAGCAGTTTCTTCTACATGAGCTATATTTCTGAGAATAATTTCAACACGAATTCAGTTCTTAATTACAAGCGCGCATGCGTCATTCAAAGAAACCCAAAGGCTATTAGTGTGAACGTCCCTCGTGAAATACAGCTTTGTATTTTAATTAGAACCTCGGACTTTCCTTTTAGGGCAACAAATTGGACATTTACGTTGCTACACTTTTAATTGCTCTCGTATCTTCATTGCACGTAATTAGTTATGATATCTGCAAAATTATTGAGTGGGCGAGTGAGCCAGTGTAACTACCTGTGCCAGTGTAATACGGGATATAACATCTTAGTTTCCATTGGCAATGTAAGGAATGGTTAAGATTTCCCACAGAGCGAATGTTTATGGTCGGTGGTGACCACTTACCATCAAACACAATTTGTCCGTACGCCTACCTTATTTTATGACGAGAACACGTATTCGAAGAGTTTGTATGATTTTAGATTTTCAAATATAGCTCTATTATTCAATACCTATTTTCAAATTTGAGACTTATTACTAAATTCGTAACTTCCTAGGTCGTGTTCCTTACAACCGGTGGGGGACAGCCTGGATATTCAAGAACGTCTAGTATGCAGATTATTCAATTAGCCAACTGGCTCGACCATTTGATTGGAAACTTCCTCAGCTGAAACTAAAGCATAAATTGTTTCTATGTGGGACATAGCAGTGGTAATCGATTCTAGCGTAACACGTCTTTGGAATGTTTAGACGATAATTCAAAGGTACGATCACTTTACTACCGGCTTAGAATGTAGATTATACCGAGAGGACTGGATAATCAATAGTTTGAAATGACATATATATATAATTTTATTTACCTCGCGTGGAAATCAACAAAGTCAGTACACTTATTGATTGTCAAAAAATCTACCCCAGTTCCAACCACAACTAACACCACGCTTTCTTATCATTTATATAATCTTTTATCGAGTAATACGCCATATTATTTAATGTATTTTTCAACATCAGATTTTTTATTACGTGGCTAAAAGCATTTAGGGAATTTTAATACAGAAGCCAATAGCAAAAAATCAATGGACGCAAACCCGTTACAAATTTTTCTTTACTTCTCGTGTTTATACAACGCTTGTCAATGTTTCTATCAAAATATTTAATATTATTATGGATAAAGGATATACATAGTATTGTTGTTAATATATTATGATGCCACCGTAAATATGTATGACAATTTACGAAGACTAATACAAAATCATTTCAATTTAAACGTGAAAGACTACAGTTTAAATCCGATAATTAAACCAGATTAGGGCAATAAATTTGTAGACAACGAGAAATAAATTAGTCATAAAAATCTTATCTTTCGAAAAGATACGTGACATTTTTAATATTGGTAAGGTTTCTTGAAAACAATGTACGGACCTATGCGACGTTTTATAAACCGTAAATGTGGCTGTTATTAAAGTTACTCAAAATATAGGTCACGAGTCACCACACGCTGTTACGTTTTGTAGGTGATGACGTAACAGCGGCACAGCGAGAGTAAAACTCATATAGACATCAGCCGGTCCGAATGGGTTGAAAAAGGTAATACGAGATCTCGACCTGTCAGAACATAGGTTGATATAGTTTTATGTCCATTTACGTAAATCTGGTGAGACGGGTTTATGTCACATGTATGTATGATTGTTTTATATGAATTACGAGATAAAAATAACTGAACTCGAAATTTTTGACTTTGCAAATTCTATACTGGAGTATCTGATAATATAACAAAACGCCACAGATTATTTTACAATTTACAATATAGTTAAAGGTCTCGTAAAAATGTAAATGAATAACTAACGCATATTACTTGGCCCAAATTATATATATATATAGGTTAAGAATCGGAGAAGATCTGTTATTATATAGGACCTCTTGGCTTATACGAAATACAAATACTCATATGTAAATATGTAAAGGTATAAAAGGTGCCCTAAAATCTACCCTTGATTTGATCCTATCATGAAAACGTCACCCCGTCGTGCCTGTTTGTCTGAACGCGATAAACTCAAAAAGGATTTTTTTTTTTATTTTTTTATTTTATAGGTTGGCGGACGAGCATATGGGCCACCTGATGGTAAGTGGTCACCAACGCCCATAGACAATGACATTGTAAGAAATGTTAACCATCACTTACATTGCCAATGCGCCACCAACCTTGGAAACTAAGATGTTATGTCCCTTGTGCCTGTAATTACACTGGCTCACTCACCCTTCAAACCGGAACACAACAATACAAAGTACTGCTGTTTTGCGGTAGAATATCTGATGAGTGGGTGGTACCTACCCAGACGAGCTTGCACAAAGCTCTACCACCAAGAAACAAAGCTCTACCACCAAGCACAAAGCTCTACCACCAAGGATTGAATAGATTATTATACGGTTTTCGTCAATGTACGGATTCATACGGAGTGATTCGTGAGGAAGCTTTTAGGTGTATAATTCAATAATATTTTGCGTAAATTGATTGAAATATGACGATGACTGTTGAAGATGTCGAAAAAATCATCTCGAATCGTTACGTTACTGGTGTGCGTCGAGTAATCCAATTATTCAGTCAAAGTTATATGTGCCTGTGCGAAGCCGGGACGTATAGCTAGTACTAATTAAAACATTAGCAAGACTGATATTATATAGGGAGGCGGGTCCGAAGCGGATCGATGTCCGGAAATTCCGGAATTCTGATACCGACGGTCGCTTCCTCGCTCTGATATACTGATTTATGAGGCTTATATTCTGTGGCAAACATTTTAAATTGATTCGTATAATCAACAAATAAATATTTAGAGACTTGATGGAACTGAATAGTGAACATATTATTTTGTGTATTATAAGGTACCTGCACGCGCATAATCTCTTTTGAGAATGGTAACCGTGGGTACAATTGCTCAACATGACATAATTTAAATAATAATTGTTGAAGTTAGATTTATAGATATCATAAAATTTAGTATAACCACGATAGTATGCATAGCTATGGTCCTTAATCGTTGAAGAAACAAATACTTTGTGATAGTCTCAGATAATCGACAATCTGGCTGCATCGAATATCGACCGTAAAAGCAAAGAATGACTCAATAGTTTGGAACTCCTTAGCTTGAAATCTTCAGCTAGGATCTGTGTGTTCTATCCACTTGGCCATCTCGAGTAATTTGTAATTATGACTAGTTAATTTTAGTGTGCTATACGTTCATAATATATTATATTCGGGATTTAACTACGAACATGCCCTTTTATTATTTTGCTCATGTTGTGGTCACGAGTTGACTGGAAGCTCTGTACTGCCTTCGACGTCCACGGCACGAGTTTTCTTCCTCTATCTCCATTTCACTTTTCCATGTCTCTATTTCTATGTATAATGTAATGTATAAGAATCAAGGTTCACGTTAATTTAATGAAATTATTGTTGTACTTATTGGGTTCTCTTTTTTTTCTCAGACGAGCTTGCACTTTGCCCTACCACCGAGTAAATAAAATGTGTGTTACATTATGCTAAATATGTATATATACATTATACATATATATTAAATTACAAATCGTCGGTCAGGAAATCCGGCGTGAAACATTACATTAGACGGGAAATTGGAAGAGGGAAGCCTTTTTTTATTTATTATACAACGAATTATGACATCAGATTTTATTATTACGTAAAATTTTATTATTGTGTAGTTTTTGTATATTGACATCTTTGATTTGACATCTTTTGACTCGTCAAACGCTACCGGCTCAGAAACTTGCTGGTTTATTAATATAATAATTGACATATATTTATAATATAAGGATATAAATAATGAAAATTGTATCTATATCAATCAATAATAATGAAAGGAGTAGAAAGCTGCTTATCATCTTTTAGATCTTCTCTGATTAGCTCACCTGTCATTTAAAAATGAATAATATAACATTAAATCCATAAACATTCAGACTATGAATTTAATATTGTGATATTTATAAAGCTATTTGAAAGTGTAATGCAGTTTAATATGTAGAAAGAAATGGCGAATTGCCAACGAGATGGCATGGACCATAAACGACGTTATTATACAAAATAAAAATTGATATCTTCCCTTTGTGCAGATTGTATCACTGGGTCACTGGGGAACTTGTTAATTTTAATAAAAATAAGTTTTAGATAATTTTACAAATAACAAACCTAATAACAAGAATACATTTCGTAAAGATTTGTGACCTTATAAAAGTTCACAACTGTTTAGTTGTCGAGAAAAAACTATAAACATAGATTTCTCTCTTTCTGTCATCATTGACTTGTGAATTCAGGTCAATTGAATACTGTTAGATCTCTTTTTCTTTTTTATTTATTATTATAATTCAATATCTCCACAGAGTATGCATCTGTGTCTTGGGGTATGGTTTCTTGATTTGTATTAAATTTTTGCTCCGATTTTAAAATTACAAAAATTAAATAACTATTATCAAGATTATATCGTACACACGTCGTCGGCCTGTTACATTTTTTCTAGTTTTCATTCAGATTTTAGATTAAATTTTAGAGACTAGTAAACTACATAAAATTATATAAAATGCCAGTCTTATTTCTAAAATATGTACATATATTGAGCAGCTGTGGGTACTACGCGACATATGTTTTGTAATGTAATTGTTCCTGTCTTAGGTTCCAGAAAGCGTTTCGGTTGTCTTTGTCTCTATTTATTTTTAAATAATATAAAGGATTATAATCCTTTATATTACTCGATGAAACAGTCTCCGCCTTCCGTATGAAAATAATTGTTGGACCATTATACTACGACCTGTTTATTTTGATACTCGTAGCCGACATTAATTTTCATCATACTCATTGTTACGGTCCATCAAAATATTAAATGGTTCCACGGACTCGATGTATAAACAATGATCCATGATAGCTTATAGATCACTATCGAAGTGCATTATGTTCGGTATGATTGATAATACGTTGTGTGCTGTTTATTAATGTTCTTTCGCTGTGTGCTTTATTATTTTAAAAACTATTTCTTAATTAAACAGTTGAGTAGTAGTAATAATGTGAGTTCAGAGTTTGAGTTTTATTTCGTGAAATATAGTAAGGAAAACTATGTGTCAGATGAAACTTCCAGTCCGCATTGGAGCAGCTCGGTATAAACTCAAAATCAGTTAGACATTTAACCTCGTGAACGTTAACTGATTTACTCTATAAACTAAACCGTGATCATTAAATAAGGAATCCGTTTTATATAAATATATAATTAAATAGTTAACTGAAATAATAACCTTTTAATGAATTATACGAAAGGTTATAAAGGTCGCTTATATAATCGAGAGAGCGGCTCTTGACATTTTAAATACCAAGCAATAAATCCCCGATCGCCATGTGGGTTTCTATATGACGTTCAAGATCGTGATTCATTATGAGAACTAGGGCCTGTTTGTTTTCAACTATCCCAGTCAGAAACATTCGTGTACGGACTATTCCGATCGAACAAGGAGTAAAGGTAAACAAACCTTTGATTTACATACTCCCATGTGATTTGCAAATTGCTCTGCTGTATTATTATCTGTTGAGATTTCTTGATGAATATATTTTTATTTATAATACCACTATTCTTTTTTTATAGCATAGGTAGGCGGACGAGCATATGGGCCAACTGATGGTAAGTGGTCACCAACGCCCATAGACATTGGCATTGTAAGAGATGTTAACCATCGCTTACATCGCCAATGCGCCACCAAACTTGGGCACTAAGATGTTATGTCCCTTGTGCCTGTAATTACACTGGCTCACTCACCCTTCAAACCGGAACAACAATAACAAGTACTGCTGTTTTGCGGTAGAATATCTGATGAGTGGGTGGTACCTACCCAGACGAGCTTGCACAAAGCTCTACACCAAGTGACTATTCAACTAAACTACTTGTATACACTTTCATTATATTACGGCGACATTCAAAATTTGCGAATCCGTAATGTATACAACACATTATTAAAGATTACGACCAATTATATCGCGTCAATTTAACGTCACCTTTACTTACCTTTGATTGGAAAAGGCTATGGAAAGTTTTGTTAAATATATATTACTCATATTAAATTAATCTTAATACGTCACGTGGCGACAGATCGTCGCGAATACGTTGAGTCGGTTTTTTTTTCTTCAGAATATACGTGTCAAGCTGTTTGACGTTTTAATGGGACCACTTAGGTGTTCTAGATTTAGTTCCATAAAAAGTGTGAGCTTTCCTACGTGTCTAGGAATTGTAAACTAGTTTGACCGGTCTCGCTTTGAGTCAGAGCTTTCGTACTTGTTTTTTTAAAGTATTCCTACCATATTTAGTGTGTCAGAACTACTTGCTGCATATTCATTGCCTTTAATTCAACGTATCCATGTCTTGCGTTAAATCTTATTTATCTATATTATGGTTGGAACAGTATAAGCAAGTCTAAATCTGTGGACGAAATAGTTTGAGATGGCAATATTTTTTGCCACGCAATTATATTTGCTGTAAAGTATTTATTGTGTTTTTAACATAACAAAATATCGTTTACTGATTTAAATAATATATAGTAAAACGGAGAATATAAAGGAGAACGCTTGGATTTCTGTATTTTTTTATATATTAACAGCCTGTGAATGTCCCTCTGCTGGGCTAAGGTCTCCTCTCCTCTTTTGAGAAGAGGGTTTGGAGCTTATTCCACTCCACCACGCTGCTCCAATGTGGGTTGGTGAAATAAACATGTGGCAGAATTTCAGTTTCTTTTTAATTATAGTTATTATTGGAATCGCGTGTAATAAACATATTACAGGTTCTTATTTGTAAATTTAATTTTCATTGCTTTTTTTAGTCTTATTTAGGAAAAATGACGAGCAATGTATCAGCTATTGGTAACTGGTTCCCGTGTGTCATACACACTGGCACTGTAAGAAATATTAATCACTTCATATACCGTCAATTATTGTTTTATAATAATTGGTTAGTGGGTGGTATACATCCGGGCGGGCCTGTTCAAAGCCCTACGGCTTGAAATGTTTCATATTTCAATAAAAATGATTTGCGGGTAATAAAAAAGGCTCGTTTTGTAAAAGACCTAATATTAGAGTTTTATAAACCGTTAATTTTATCGCTGTAATGACTGAAACTTGTAACTATGGCACCGAGTCAAAGCTCGAAAAAGCTCAAGGCATAAAACGAAACTCATTGCTTTTTATGACGTAACCATTTCACCTTTTTAATAACGGCAGAGCGTTGAGACGCAGCCGGGAGCCGGGGAGGGCTAGTGGAGTTATAAAGCAAATACTTTACGAGCTCGTATTCGCTGGTGCACTTAAAATTTAATATCGGCTCCTTGGACACGCGCAGTTTAGATAGGCGAGTTTTAATAGGCCATATCGAATACTTGTGTTCGAACGCTTTGGATGTTTCATTCGGTTATGACGTGTTTGCTTCGATTGAAAATTTCATTGACTCAGAAATATATTTATTGTGTATTTATAATAATTATTGTAAATAAAACGTAGATTATAAAAAATATATAAACGAATTATATATTATTTCCCTTTTGCTTGCACTTTATTCCTCATTCCACCATTTAAACCGGAACACAACAATATAACTTATTCTTTTGAGATTAGAGAGAATAATTGATGGAGAAGGGCTTGAGCAAAACCATTGAAGACTATTTAAGTGATGGTGTGTTGTTCTTTCTACATTCATATCAAACAAGATATTCATTTGAAAAGCTTATGTAAATCTCTTTTTCAAGTGACTGATTAAACTTCTCTTGTTACAGATATGCTCTCGGTAAAGGCCTGATCTCTTAGGTTATCAGCAATATGACGTCGTAAGCAGCGTACTGTTATTTATAGCGGTAAGTAAAAGTTTATTTGTCTACCCATTGAATACCCTTCATTACGATATAACAATCAGAAATAGATCTTTGTCGTCTCTTTGACAAATGGACTACGAAAATATACTGATTTTGTATGAAATAACATTTGCAAACATTTTAGTATGATTTAACCTAAAATGATAAACATATTAAATGATATAAGGTCCTCCAGACCGATTTCGGCCACGGCGGCCAATCTCAAGAGAGATTAGCCAACTGCGCAGGATATATTACAGTGCACAAGTGTGTGCGCAAACACAGGTGCACTCTCTTTTCCCTAGCTCTCATAAACCGATGGGACGGTAATCCGACACGACCGGAAAGAGTTCAGGCGCAGGACCAACGGCTTTATGTGCTTTCCGAGGCACGTGTACACACTTACAACTTCCAGACTCCGGGCTGCTACTGAGAATTTTCTGACAGAAAAACCCAATAACTATTTATTGGCCCGACCTGGGAATTGAACCCAGAACCACTGGGTCTGCGGCCTTATATCTAACCACTAGACCATTAATTGATATATTGCTTGTTTAAATGAGCTCCGATGAGCTCCCGGTCGTTGACCTAGGCGAGATTAGGGCGGCTCTAGAACAGCTTAAAAACAACAAAGCTCCGGGAGATGACGGAATCACAACAGAGTTGCTTAAGGCAGGCGGGACTCCGGTCCTGAAAGAGCTAGTAAGCCTCTTTAATTCCGTCATCCAACATGGCAAGACCCCGGATACGTGGAGCGGGAGTGAGGTGGTACTGTTTTTCAAGAAAGGTGATAAAACCCTCTTGAAAAACTACAGACCAATCTCCCTCCTGAGTCACGTGTATAAGCTGTTCTCAAGAGTCGTCACGAACCGTCTCGCCAGACGACTTGACGAGTTCCAGCCCCCAGAGCAAGCCGGCTTTCGATCAGGCTACAGCACCGTAGACCACATCCATACTGTTCGGCAGATTGTGCAGAAGACCGAAGAGTACAATCAGCCGCTGTGTATGGCTTTCGTGGATTACGAGAAAGCCTTTGACTCCATCGAAACCTGGGCTGTGCTCGACTCATTGCAGAGATGTCATATCGATTGGAGATATATCGAGGTACTGAGATGTCTGTACAACGCCGCTACGATGACTGTCCACATCCAAGGCTGTAAGACGAAGGCGATCCAACTGCGCAGAGGGGTGAGACAGGGGGATGTAATATCCCCGAAACTGTTCACCAGCGCGTTGGAAGACGTCTTCAAGACGCTGAATTGGACTGGATATGGAGTCAATGTAAACGGCGAGTACATCTCACACCTTCGATTTGCCGATGATATCGTCATCATAGCAGAGTCGCTCGAACAACTCACCGAAATGCTGCGTAGCCTAAGCGATTCTTCCCGGCGTGTCGGTCTCGGTATGAACTTGGACAAGACCAAGGTCATGTTCAATAGGCATGTCGTGCCGGGACCAATATACGTCGAAGGGAAACCTCTCGAAGTTGTTAGTGAATATACCTACCTACAGGTTATACAAGTCGGTAGGAACAACTTCGAGAAGGAAGCCGATCGAAGAATTCGCTTGGGATGGGCAGCATTTGGCAACCTTCGTCAAGTCCTCACGTCGTCTATACCGCAATGTTTGAAGACGAAAGTCTTCAACCAATGCGTCTTACCTGCCATGACATACGGTGCCGAAACGTGGACACTAACTGCGGGACTAGTCCACAAATTCAAAGTCGCTCAGCGTGCTATGGAGCGAGCTATGCTCGGAGTATCTTTGAAGGATAAGATCAGAAATGAGATTATCCGGAAAAGAACCGGAGTCACCGACATAGCTTGCAAAATTAGCAGGCTGAAGTGGCAGTGGGCTGGTCACGTATGTCGTAGGACCGATGGCCGTTGGAGCAGACGAGTCCTAGAGTGGAGACCGCGAATCGGCAAACGCAGCGTAGGGCGCCCTCCAGCCAGGTGGACCGATGACCTTATGAAGGTGGCGGGCACCGACTGGATGCGGAAGGCGGAGGACCGGGAGCTTTGGCGCACTTTGGGAGAGGCCTATGTTCAGCAGTGGACTACGATTGGCTGTTGATGATTGTTTAAATGGTCTGTGTATAACAATAAAAGTAGACAGTCATGAAAATAATATCTCAAGAGAGATTATCCAACTGCGCAGGACATAATTATTATAGTGCACAAGTGTGTGCGCAAACACAGGTGCACTCTCTAATCCCTAACTCTCATAACCCGATGGGTCGGCAATCCGACACGACCGGGAAGAGTTCAGGCGCAGGACCAACGGATTTACGTGCTTTCCGAGGCACGGGAGTGTACACACTTCCACCAGACTCCAGGCTGCTACTGAAAATTTTCGGCAGAAACTCTCAATAACATTGTATTTGCCCGACCTGGGATTTGAAACCAGGACCGCGGGGTCTGCGGTCTTACATGTAGCCACTAGGCCAACGAGGCAGACAGGCAGATAGTCATGATGTAGCCGAGGAGATTCGCTCCACAGACGAAAAGTATGACGTTTTATGTAACAAACTAAAACATCGACTCGGTGTTGCAAATACTTGATCAATGTAATAAAATATACCGAGCGGAATATACCAAGCTATATTTTCTATACAATAAAATATCTGATATTTAAGCGATTTTGGTTAGCTTTAATTATTGTTCGTGTAATTAAAGCGTTACTTAAATGAGTACTTAAGTGAGTATTTCGATTAAGGCAAACATTTTGCAATCGTATGAGGGCTAATTATTAAGGGTATTGTCGCAGAGCAAGCACTCTGCGATAAAGTGTCTTCATTAATATTTCATAGATTATTCTCTGGTGTTATTACTAAAACATTACGACCGAGATTGTATGTATGGTGGTTTATTAATATCTAGAAATTACCTTAGATTATCCATATTTAGATTATGTTGTGTGTATTTCCAAATCATGCCTGACCCTCTTTATTACTTTAATTTCGGTATAACAACTCATATAGGTAGTCAGTCATTCAGTTATAGAGATTAAAAATATAATAAAAAAACGTAAACAAATGGTGTATTGGGTAGGTGAGATGTGTTCCTCTATTATAATATAATTAGTTATTTATAAGAGGCCTTACTTATAAACGTTGTGTAGTTGACGATTAATCAATGCTGTCTTCATCTTTCAAACGTCAAATAAATAATGACAGAAAGAGCAACATCAGCGTTTACGTAAACAGGCGCTAAGCAACTTTTATAAGGCCGTAAATGTTGGCTATGTGAACTTGGCACCCGACTTTGGAAAATCGACTTTTTTCTTTTTGATTCTTATAGATATATGTTTGTAGTTAATTGTAGTAACATTTTTTTTGTTTGTAGTAGCGCTAAAAAAAAATTATAGGTCATCGAAAAAAACTCATCCCCCGGTTTTGTCGGCACTCAAAATGAATAGTTGATTCTTAAACATAACCGTTTGTAGTTGATTGTAGTAGAAAAAATTTCGTTTGTAGTTGAACCAAAAAAAAAAAAAAAAATAATAATAGAAAAATAATTATTTTTTTTTTACTTTAAGTCAAGTTTTTATTGCTTCAAAAAACAAAACGAAGGTACTACAATCGAAATAGATACTACTACATACTAAATAGCCGCTACTACAAACAAAAAGAGATAACTACAAACGAAATAAAAACAACTACAATCAAAAATAAGGTACTACAAATAACTACAAACGAAAAATAGTTACTACAAATGAAATTAACGCTACTTCAAACAAAAACAAATTACTACAAACGCAATTATTGCTACTGCAAACGAAAAGAAGTTACTACAAACGAAATTAACGCTACTACAAACGAAAAGGGGTTACTACAAACGAAATTAACGCTACTACAAACGAAAATAAGTTACTACAAACGATATAAACGTTACTACAAACGAAAATAAGTTACTACCAACGTAATTAACGCTACTACAAACGAAAAGGGGTTACTACAAACGAAATGACTGCTACTACAAACAAAAAGAAGTTACTACAAACGAAATGACTGCTACTACAAACGAAATGAAGTTACTACAAACGAAATTAACGCTACTACAAACGAAAACAAGTAACTACAAACGAAAAGAGGTTACTACAAACGAAATTAACGCTACTACAAACGGAAAGAAATTACTACAAACGAAAAGAAATTACTACAAATGAAATTAACGCTACTACAAACGAAAAGAAGTTACTACAAACGTAATTAACGCTACTACAAACGAAAAGGGGTTACTACAAACGAAATGACTGCTACTACAAACAAAAAGAAGTTACTACAAACGAAATGACTGCTACTACAAACGAAAAGAAGTTACTACAAACGAAAAGAAGTTACTACAAACGAAATTAACGCTACTACAAACGAAAACAAGTAACTACAAACGAAAAGAGGTTACTACAAACGAAATTAACGCTACTACAAACGGAAAGAAATTACTACAAACGAAAAGAAATGACTACAAATGAAATTAACGCTACTACAAACGAAAAGAAGTTACTACAAACGAAATTAACGCTATTACAAACGAAAAGAAGTTACTACAAACGAAATTAACGCTACTACAAACGAAAAGAAGTTACTACAAACGAAATTAAAGCTACTACAAACGAAAAGAAGTTACTACAAACGAAATTAAAGCTACTACAAACGAAAAGAAGTTACTACAAACGAAATTAACGCTACTACAAACGAAAACAAGTAACTACATACGAAAAGAGGTTACTACAAACGAAATTAACGCTACTACAAACGAAAACAAGTAACTACAAACGAAAAGAGGTTACTACAAACGAAATTAACGCTACTACAAACGGAAAGAAATTACTACAAACGAAAAGAAATGACTACAAATGAAATTAACGCTACTACAAACGAAAAGAAGTTACTACAAACGAAATTAAAGCTACTACAAACGAAAAGAAGTTACTACAAACGAAAATAAGTTACTACAAACGTAATTAACGCTACTACAAACGAAAAGGGGTTACTACAAACGAAATTACTGCTACTACAAACAAAAAGAAGTTACTACAAACGAAATGACTGCTACTACAAACGAAAAGAAGTTACTACAAACGAAATTAACGCTACTACAAACGAAAACAAGTAACTACAAACGAAAAGAGGTTACTACATACGAAATTAACGCTACTACAAACGGAAAGAAATTACTACAAACGAAAAGAAATTACTACAAATGAAATTAACGCAACTACAAACGAAAAGAAGTTACTACAAACGAAATTAAAGCAACTACAAACGAAAAGAAGTTACTACAAACGAAATTAAAGCTACTACAAACGAAAAGAAGTTACTACAAACGAAATTAACGCTACTACAAACGAAAACAAGTAACTACATACGAAAAGAGGTTACTACAAACGAAATTAACGCTACTACAAACGAAAAGAAGTTACTACAAACGAAATTAACGCTACTACAAACGAAAAGAAGTTACTACAAACGAAATTAACGCTACTACAAACGAAAAGAAGTAACTACAAACGAAATTAAAGCTACTACAAACAAAAAGAAGTTACTACAAACGAAATTAACGCTACTACAAACGAAAACGGGTTACTACAAACGAAATGACTGCTACTACAAACAAAAAGAAGTTACTACAAACGAAATGACTGCTACTACAAACGAAAAGGGGTTACTACAAACGAAATGACTGCTACTACAAACAAAAAGAAGTTACTACAAACGAAATGACTGCTACTACAAACGAAAAGAAGTTACTACAAAAGAAAAGAAGTTACTACAAACGAAATTAACGCTACTACAAACGAAAACAAGTAACTACAAACGAAAAGAGGTTACTACAAACGAAATTAACGCTACTACAAACGGAAAGAAATTACTACAAACGAAAAGAAATGACTACAAATGAAATTAACGCTACTACAAACGAAAAGAAGTTACTACAAACGAAATTAAAGCTACTACAAACGAAAAGAAGTTACTACAAACGAAAATAAGTTACTACAAACGTAATTAACGCTACTACAAACGAAAAGGGGTTACTACAAACGAAATTACTGCTACTACAAACAAAAAGAAGTTACTACAAACGAAATGACTGCTACTACAAACGAAAAGAAGTTACTACAAACGAAATTAACGCTACTACAAACGAAAACAAGTAACTACAAACGAAAAGAGGTTACTACATACGAAATTAACGCTACTACAAACGGAAAGAAATTACTACAAACGAAAAGAAATGACTACAAATGAAATTAACGCTACTACAAACGAAAAGAAGTTACTACAAACGAAATTAAAGCTACTACAAACGAAAAGAAGTTACTACAAACGAAAATAAGTTACTACAAACGTAATTAACGCTACTACAAACGAAAAGGGGTTACTACAAACGAAATTACTGCTACTACAAACAAAAAGAAGTTACTACAAACGAAATGACTGCTACTACAAACGAAAAGAAGTTACTACAAACGAAATTAACGCTACTACAAACGAAAACAAGTAACTACAAACGAAAAGAGGTTACTACATACGAAATTAACGCTACTACAAACGGAAAGAAATTACTACAAACGAAAAGAAATTACTACAAATGAAATTAACGCAACTACAAACGAAAAGAAGTTACTACAAACGAAATTAAAGCAACTACAAACGAAAAGAAGTTACTACAAACGAAATTAAAGCTACTACAAACGAAAAGAAGTTACTACAAACGAAATTAACGCTACTACAAACGAAAACAAGTAACTACATACGAAAAGAGGTTACTACAAACGAAATTAACGCTACTACAAACGAAAAGAAGTTACTACAAACGAAATTAACGCTACTACAAACGAAAAGAAGTTACTACAAACGAAATTAACGCTACTACAAACGAAAAGAAGTAACTACAAACGAAATTAAAGCTACTACAAACAAAAAGAAGTTACTACAAACGAAATTAACGCTACTACAAACGAAAACGGGTTACTACAAACGAAATGACTGCTACTACAAACAAAAAGAAGTTACTACAAACGAAATGACTGCTACTACAAACGAAAAGGGGTTACTACAAACGAAATGACTGCTACTACAAACAAAAAGAAGTTACTACAAACGAAATGACTGCTACTACAAACGAAAAGAAGTTACTACAAAAGAAAAGAAGTTACTACAAACGAAATTAACGCTACTACAAACGAAAACAAGTAACTACAAACGAAAAGAGGTTACTACAAACGAAATTAACGCTACTACAAACGGAAAGAAATTACTACAAACGAAAAGAAATGACTACAAATGAAATTAACGCTACTACAAACGAAAAGAAGTTACTACAAACGAAATTAACGCTACTACAAACGAAAAGAAGTTACTACAAACGAAAATAAGTTACTACAAACGTAATTAACGCTACTACAAACGAAAAGGGGTTACTACAAACGAAATGACTGCTACTACAAACAAAAAGAAGTTACTACAAACGAAATGACTGCTACTACAAACGAAAAGAAGTTACTACAAACGAAATTAACGCTACTACAAACGAAAACAAGTAACTACAAACGAAAAGAGGTTACTACATACGAAATTAACGCTACTACAAACGGAAAGAAATTACTACAAACGAAAAGAAATTACTACAAATGAAATTAACGCTACTACAAACGAAAAGAAGTTACTACAAACGAAATTAAAGCAACTACAAACGAAAAGAAGTTACTACAAACGAAATTAAAGCTACTACAAACGAAAAGAAGTTACTACAAACGAAATTAACGCTACTACAAACGAAAACAAGTAACTACATACGAAAAGAGGTTACTACAAACGAAATTAACGCTACTACAAACGAAAAGAAGTTACTACAAACGAAATTAACGCTACTACAAACGAAAAGAAGTTACTACAAACGAAATTATGGCTTTTACAAACAAAAAGAGGTTACTACAAACGATATTAACGTTACTACAAATGAAAAGAAGTTACTACAAACGAAAACAGGTTACTAGAAAGAAAAAATACGTTACTACAAACGAAAAGAACCCGACGGGCCGGGAAGACCCGGCGGGTCGGTCATTTTTTATATAAGAAGCATACTGTTAATTTCATTTCTAATAACCTGTTTTTGTTTTGTTGCCATTATTTCGTTTGTAGTAACTTCTTTTTGTTTGTAATAGGGTTATTTTCGTATGTAGTAACTTCTTTTCGTTTGTAGTAGCGTTAATTACGTTTGTAGTAACTTCTTTTCGTTTGTAGTAGCGTTAATTTCATTTGTAGTAACTTCTTTTCGTTTGTAGTAGCCTTAATTACGTTTGTAGTAACTTCTTTTCGTTTGTAGTAGCGTTAATTTCGTTTGTAGTAACTTATTTTCGTTTGTAGTAGCGTTAATTTCATTTGTAGTAACTTATTTTCGTTTGTAGTAGCGTTAATTTCGTTTGTAGTAACTTCTTTTCGTTTGTAGAAGCGTTAATTTCGTTTGTAGTAACTTCTTTTCGTTTGTAGTAACGTTAATATCGTTTGTAGTAACGTTAATATCGTTTGTAGTAACGTTAATATCGTTTGTAGTAACTTCTTTTTGTTTGTAATAGGGTTATTTTCGTATGTAGTTACTTCTTTTCGTTTGTAGTAGCGTTAATTACGTTTGTAGTAACTTCTTTTCGTTTGTAGTAACTTCTTTTCGTTTGTAGTAGCGTTAATTTCGTTTGTAGTAACTTCTTTTCGTTTGTAGAAGCGTTAATTTCGTTTGTAGTTACTTGTTTTCGTTTGTAGTAGCGTTAATTTCGTTTGTAGTAACTTCTTTTCGTTTGTAGTAGCGTTAATTTTGTTTGTAGTAACTTCTTTTCGTTTGTAGTAGCGTTAATTTCGTTTGTAGTAACCTCTTTTCGTATGTAGTTACTTGTTTTCGTTTGTAGTAGCGTTAATTTCGTTTGTAGTAACTTCTTTTCGTTTGTAGTAGCTTTAATTTCGTTTGTAGTAACTTCTTTTCGTTTGTAGTAGCTTTAATTTCGTTTGTAGTAACTTCTTTTCGTTTGTAGTAGCGTTAATTTCGTGTGTAGTAACTTCTTTTCGTTTGTAGTAGCGTTAATTTCATTTGTAGTAACTTCTTTTCGTTTGGAGTAGCCTTAATTACGTTTGTAGTAACTTCTTTTCGTTTGTAGTAGCGTTAATTTCGTTTGTAGTAACTTCCTTTCGTTTGTAGTAGCGTTAATTTCGTTTGTAGTAACTTATTTTCGTTTATAGTAGCGTTAATTTCGTTTGTAGTAACTTCTTTTCGTTTGTAGTAGCGTTAATTTCGTTTGTAGTAACCCCTTTTCGTTTGTAGTAGCGTTAATTTCGTTTGTAGTAACTTCTTTTCGTTTGTAGTAGCGTTAATTTCGTTTGTAGTAGCGTTAATTTCGTTTGTAGTAACTTCTTTTCATTTGTAGTACCGTTAATATCGTTTGTAGTAACTTCTTTTTGTTTGTAATAGGGTTATTTTCGTATGTAGTAACTTCTTTTCGTTTGTAGTAGCGTTAATTACGTTTGTAGTAACTTCTTTTCGTTTGTAGTAGCGTTAATTTCGTTTGTAGTAACTTCTTTTCGTTTGTAGAAGCGTTAATTTCGTTTGTAGTTACTTGTTTTCGTTTGTAGTAGCGTTAATTTCGTTTGTAGTAACTTCTTTTCGTTTGTAGTAGCGTTAATTTCGTTTGTAGTAACCTCTTTTCGTATGTAGTTACTTGTTTTCGTTTGTAGTAGCGTTAATTTCGTTTGTAGTAACTTCTTTTCGTTTGTAGTAGCTTTAATTTCGTTTGTAGTAACTTCTTTTCGTTTGTAGTAGCGTTAATTTCATTGGTAGTAATTTCTTTTCGTTTGTAGTAATTTCTTTCCGTTTGTAGTAGCGTTAATTTCGTTTGTAGTAACTTCTTTTCGTTTGTAGTTGCTTTAATTTCGTTTGTAGTAACTTCTTTTCGTTTGTAGTAGCGTTAATTTCATTGGTAGTAATTTCTTTTCGTTTGTAGTAATTTCTTTCCGTTTGTAGTAGCGTTAATTTCGTATGTAGTAACCTCTTTTCGTTTGTAGTTACTTGTTTTCGTTTGTAGTAGCGTTAATTTCGTTTGTAGTAACTTCTTTTCGTTTGTAGTAGCAGTCATTTCGTTTGTAGTAACTTCTTTTTGTTTGTAGTAGCAGTCATTTCGTTTGTAGTAACCCCTTTTCGTTTGTAGTAGCGTTAATTACGTTTGTAGTAACTTATTTTCGTTTGTAGTAACTTCTTTTCGTTTGTAGTAGCTTTAATTTCGTTTGTAGTAACTTCTTTTCGTTTGTAGTAGCGTTAATTTCGTTTGTAGTAACTTCTTTTCGTTTGTAGTAGCGTTAATTTCATTTGTAGTAACTTCTTTTCGTTTGTAGTAGCCTTAATTACGTTTGTAGTAACTTCTTTTCGTTTGTAGTAGCGTTAATTTCGTTTGTAGTAACTCCTTTTCGTTTGTAGTAGCGTTAATTTCGTTTGTATTAACTTCTTTTCGTTTGTAGTAGCGTTAATTTCGTTTGTAGTAACTTCTTTTCGTTTGTAGTAATTTCTTTCCGTTTGTAGTAGCGTTAATTTCGTTTGTAGTAACCTCTTTTCGTTTGTAGTTACTTGTTTTCGTTTGTAGTAGCGTTAATTTCGTTTGTAGTAACTTCTTTTCGTTTGTAGTAACTTCTTTTCGTTTGTAGTAGCAGTCATTTCGTTTGTAGTAACTTCTTTTCGTTTGTAGTAGCTTTAATTTCGTTTGTAGTAACTTCTTTTCGTTTGTAGTTGCTTTAATTTCGTTTGTAGTAACTTCTTTTCGTTTGTAGTAGCGTTAATTTCATTGGTAGTAATTTCTTTTCGTTTGTAGTAATTTCTTTCCGTTTGTAGTAGCGTTAATTTCGTATGTAGTAACCTCTTTTCGTTTGTAGTTACTTGTTTTCGTTTGTAGTAGCGTTAATTTCGTTTGTAGTAACTTCTTTTCGTTTGTAGTAGCAGTCATTTCGTTTGTAGTAACTTCTTTTTGTTTGTAGTAGCAGTCATTTCGTTTGTAGTAACCCCTTTTCGTTTGTAGTAGCGTTAATTACGTTTGTAGTAACTTATTTTCGTTTGTAGTAACTTCTTTTCGTTTGTAGTAGCTTTAATTTCGTTTGTAGTAACTTCTTTTCGTTTGTAGTAGCGTTAATTTCGTTTGTAGTAACTTATTTTCGTTTGTAGTAGCGTTAATTTCATTTGTAGTAACTTCTTTTCGTTTGTAGTAGCGTTAATTTCGTTTGTAGTAACTTCTTTTCGTTTGTAGTAATTTCTTTCCGTTTGTAGTAGCGTTAATTTCGTTTGTAGTAACCTCATTTCGTTTGTAGTTACTTGTTTTCGTTTGTAGTAGCGTTAATTTCGTTTGTAGTAACTTCTTTTCGTTTGTAGTAACTTCTTTTCGTTTGTAGTAGCAGTCATTTCGTTTGTAGTAACTTCTTTTTGTTTGTAGTAGCAGTCATTTCGTTTGTAGTAACCCCTTTTCGTTTGTAGTAGCGTTAATTACGTTTGTAGTAACTTATTTTCGTTTGTAGTAACGTTTATATCGTTTGTAGTAACTTATTTTCGTTTGTAGTAGCGTTAATTTCGTTTGTAGTAACCCCTTTTCGTTTGTAGTAGCGTTAATTTCGTTTGTAGTAACTTCTTTTCGTTTGCAGTAGCAAACGTTTTGTAGTAGCGGCTATTTAGTATGTAGTAGTATCTATTTCGATTGTAGTACCTTCGTTTTGTTTTTTGAAGCAATAAAAACTTGACTTAAAGTAAAAAAAATAATTATTTTTCTATTATTTTTTTTATTTTTTTTTTGGTTCAACTACAAACGAAATTTTTTCTACTACAATCAACTACAAACGATTATGTTTAAGAATCAACTATTCATTTTGAGTGCCGACAAAACCGGGGGATGAGTTTTTTTCGATGACCTATAATTTTTTTTTAGAGCTACTACAAACAAAAAAAATGTTACTACAATTAACTACAAACATATATCTATAAGAATCAAAAAGAAAAAAATCGATTTTCCAAAGTCGGGTGCCAAGTTCACATAGCCGTAAATGTTTACAGCATAACAGTGGCTTACCATCCGGTAATCATTGGCTTACCGGGTGTATAGATGTTAACATATTTATTTATTTATTACAATTGTTTTCAATCATTTTATTATTGTAGCTGTCCTCGATATCTGTACACAGTTCCACTTTAACCTTACCTGGTTACTGACTAAGAAAGGAAAGAGATAAGCCATCTGTTCGACTTCATTCATAAAATAATGGTTATCTAAGCATTACGATCGATGAGATAAAAACGAGACGGCGATCGTTCGCCGGCGATGTGTGCGAGATGCGAATGTTTTTCACAGCCAGATGTTACTGGCAGAGAATGCTAATTATAAGTTATACAATGTCGACGCGTAGGCAAGGCCGGTGATCGCTAGTGACAGAATAAACAAGATGCGTTATAAAAAAATGTATTGGTTTTCATTGCTATTTTTATTTATATTAATTTCTGAAAGTCTCCGTTGGGGGGGGGGGTGTTGTTAGGTGTTAGGTACTCTACGTCCTTGTGTACCTCTGACAACGTGTATGTAACATTTCATGATGATCTATTAAATAGTTAAAACGCGACTGCTCAACATACAAACTCACTTTCTCATTAACAATATCGGTAATGATTTTAAACAAAAAATGACAAATGTTTGAACAGCTGTTGGCAAGGTCTTCATATGTTTATCTGTTAGAAAAATGTGATGCGTTTTAAACGTGCCACGTTTATCTAATGTATGTAATAAAAATGGTGTTTGTTTGTTCCGGTGTGCTGAAAATATTGACACTTTGAAAGGGTCGATTAGATGAAAACTGTGATTATTTTCAAGTAAATCGGGCGGATAGTTTAGAATTATACATAGAAATATTATAGTCATTGTTTTGTTCGTAGGTGTCAGTGTGAGCGGCGGGGATGGGCGCGGCGGGCGTGTCAGACGAGTACTCGCCGCCACGGCTGGCGCGGCTGCTGCACGCGCTGCCGCACATCAACGTGACGCTGCACCGCGTCAACGACACTTTCGCGCCCAATTCGCCCATATACCTCGAGGTAAAGTCACTCAGGATAAAACGCAAATCGCAGCAATCTTCAGTACAAGTAAAACAATTACATGATTACCTAAGACTACGAACTTAAATCCAGACAAGCGCTGCTGAAGGATTAGTATGTGTGTAGTGTAGTATAATAACTTAAATTTACATAATATTTGAATTTTAGGGATTTAAGTTCAGGAAATAATATTCTAAAATCGAATTTAAGATGAGCCGTATACATTACTAATAAAATTATAACGAAGCAATCAAGTTGATGTCAAAATAATCAATAATTGAATTTGCGTTAACCTTTAAATGTACACTGAGAGAACATAATGACATACATAACACAATTAAAATAAATAACAGTAGAATAATAATCAACCGCACCGCACCGACCGCAAACGAATGATATTAATGCTAATGCGAATGATGAATGCTGATGATTTATTTTGTATGTTAAATCGTTCCAGAGCTTGGGAATCCTCGGCTCCATACCCGGTGCATGGCTCATCCTGACTCTGACGGTGCTCCTCATATACCTACTAACGAGATGTTGCGACAGGAAGCAGAGGCCGCCGAAAAGCATAACTGCACTCAAGGTACGTTTACTTTAAAACTTTCGAGTTTCTTGACGGTTCTGCTCGTTACAAACTACATTCCGATTCCAATTCTAAAGTGTTTGTAAGAATCTGCTAAAATAAAGTGTGTTTTGATTTTAAAATCGAAATTAAACACGTATTTTTTAATGATTTGTCAACGAAAATAGATGAATAATGAAGTCAGTTTCCAATTGTATACGATACTAGGTATTGTTCGGCTTGCGTTGCAATGATTGTTTACAGTACGACTTGTGTGCCATCTATTGGTAAATAATGTAAGTGAACAATAATAGTAAATAATAAAATTGTAAAAAATTATTTAGTGATACAATTTTAAAATGTAAAGTAAAAGTTTTTATCTCGTCTCGTGTATGTATAATATGTAAACGTTTAATTTTTTTCTTTTAACTTTTAGCTATCTATAAAAACGTGTCAAAGACGTTTAAATTCTATTCGCTGTATTCTGTGTAATCACTGTTATGAACAGAAACTAGACTCATTTTTATTATCTTTTATATATACCTGATATACTCCGAGCGGTTTCAGCCGCGTTAAACGTCACTGTCCTGTCTTCGTGGATCGTTTACTTGAGAGTTATATTGTCTATAACCTTTCTCGACAAATGGTCTAACTAACTAACTAACTAACGCTAAATTTTTTCTTCAAATCGTACTTCACACACAGATATTAACGTGCGCTACCAAACAAACAAAGTCATCAGATAGTTATAGACTGATTGAATTATTTTGATTATTAATTAATTCGGTTCATTTCAAGCTGAAATAATATTGCCCCGTGTGTGTTCCGTATCTATAGTTAAGTCTATCGAGTATGTTATTTTATCCTTCCCTGTCTGTGAAAGAGATCAAATGTTCTCACATGCGGTTTGCTTGAAACGCCATATGTTTTAATAACGCTTCTCACATGGACGAACGTTTATCGTCATGTTCATGAATTGCTTGTTAATTATAAATACATTGTAGCGTATTCGGTAATATTTATTAGGTAACGATTTTTATGTATGTAATTCGTCTTTGTTTTCATTTTTTTATATTTGATAATTTTGATCAAGGTACAAGGAAACGATTGAGATAAATGGATTAAAAAAAACCATAGCTTTTTTAAATTTCTTAATCAACTTAATAATTTGTTTTCAGATCACGTTGATGATATTATCGGTGGTGTGCTGCAGCGTAATCGGTGTCGGTCTATTTGGTAACGACGACTTCCACAATGCGATGCTGCAGAGCATCCAGTCCGGCAACCAGCTGGCTACTCTCGTCAACACGGTCAAGAATCAGGTACTACCTCATAATTAAATAATTAATGTACACTCCTTATACGAAGAATATGAAATGAGTTAAAAAATAATAGAAATTGAAAAAAGTGCATTAACTTGTTTTATATCATTTATATATTTCTGCGAGTTATTATATATTATTTTATAAATGATCGCTGTCATCAAAATAAAAGTTATTTATTGTTTTGTATCTACGTTCAAGCATAACTATCTCTGTCTTCTATCTTGTTCCCAGTCGAGTATTTTGGAGGAGGCGATGGGTTCACGCGCGCGTGCTCCCCTCGCTCGGCTGGCGGACGCGCTGGACGCGCCCGTGGCCAACCAGACCGCGCTGGGCACGCTGCTGAGGGCGCTGTCCGCGCTCAGGAACAACGCCAGCGCCGCCGTCTCGGCCGCGGACAACCTTCGCAGGCCGCTCGCCGCTCTTAACCTCGACGTGTTCATGAAGGTATATCCAATTTATGAAACGTATTTGATGTAGAAAAATAACAATAATAGTCCTCCAGACCGATTTCGGCCACGGCGGCCAATCTCAAGAGAGATCAGCCATCTGCACAGGACATATTATAGTGCACAAGTGTGTGCGCAAACACAGGTGCGCTCTCTATTCCCTTACTCTCATAACCCGATGGGACGGCAATCCGACACGACCGGAAAGAGTTCAGGGGCAGAACCAACGGCTTAACGTGCTTGCCGAGGCACGGGAGTATACTCACTTCCAACTTCCAGTCTTCGGGCTGCTACTGAGAATTTTTTGCAGAAAGTCTCAATAACATTTAATTTGAACCCAGGACCGCCGAGTCTGCGACCTTGCATGTAGTCACTAGACCAACGAGGCAGCCAAATATAATAAGTAAATAATCATTAAAGTAAAATTATTCTGAATAAATAATATAATACAAAAAACGTAAACAGCATATCTCTGTCGAAGGATCCTTACTATTCCAATGTTGCTAATTTTACGAATATAATTATAATCTTTAAAATTTTTATTCGTTCGATTACGTTAATATTGAAAATTCGGGCGTGACATCGTACATAAGCGTGGTGTGCCCGCAGCGGCTGTGGGTGTGGGAGACGGCGCGCTGGGCGGGCGGCATGCTGGGCTGGTGCCTCGGCGGCATCATATGCGTGGCGCTGCTGGCCGCCGCCGCGCGCCGCAGCCGCCGCGCGCTGCTGCTGCTCTGTGTGAGTCCCCCTCCCGACTTCATCGACATCATCGACATCTATTACAAGTGTTACTGTTGACGGAAATATTCAATAACATTTTCCGGTCCCGGGAGTGAGGACGGGTAATTGTAAAGATTAACAAATTTTAAATTCATACTTATCTATCGATATGTCACGTCGATGCGTGTACCTTTCGATATGAGCCCTAAGTTACGAATGCATGAATGTCCCCGGGAACGCGGAAAAATAGTCCGTCTCCCGGGTGAAAACTAGGTGTTACGAGTTGATGTGAGTGCGTCCCGCAGGTGTGCGCGCTGGGCTCGCTGGTGGCGTGCTGGGCGCTGAGCGCGGCGCTGGCGGCGGGCACGGCGGCGCTGGCGGACGCGTGCCAGGACCCCGCGCGCGCGCTGGCGCTGCACGCGCCGCACGGCCTGCCCGTCGACGTCAGTGGCTTTCACTTGCTCGTACTCACTTCGACCTTCGACCTAGCCTCCGCCGAGGCGCCGACTTTCGCGATCAATTTTATTTGATTTTTTGGAACGAAGTTCTTTTACATTTCACTCTAACTGGTCATGTCACGTAACGAAATTTACGACGTTATTCCCACCTCTAAATGCTACAAAGTGCGATGCGTTGGGCGTTCGAATTCAGTACAGCTCGAGTGTTTTTGGAAGTAGGACCTGTGCCGAATTTTTGAGCGTCGAACCGTGCCAAACGATAGTGCGCCTACTTATACATCTTTTTTTTTAATTAACTTAAATATTTAAATATAAGCAAACACAATCAAAATAATTAATTTTATTTAAAATCTAAACGTTTTTAAGAATACAAAAATGAAAATACAAAAGTTTTACAAAACCATAGAAGGACCAATAGCGCTACGGTTTACGAGCCGCACGCAAATCCAAGGTTCGAGCTTTAGGTTTAGGCTGTTGTCACAATTCCCATCATAAATATTGTTTAATTGGAGGAGTAAATCACTAAGCGAATGTTAAAATATTAGTAATTTCCTTAAAAGAGGATTGCTATTATTATAAAAAGTTAATTTAAAAATTTAAATCGTTTTTTAATGTCGATTAGAGAGAATTGTATAAATGAGGTCGAGGCGCTTTTTGGTGCGGCAAAAATATAATCAATTAAAAATACGGCTTGTGTCAAAAATATATCGCAAACAACTTCGTCCCCGACGGGAGTTATTTGCTACGACCGCACAATCATATTTTTTTGTCACCGAGTGCCCGGACTCACGGTCGAACGGGCGGTCGTTCCAGATGGTGCACTACTACCTGTCGTGCAAGGTGTCGCGGGAGAACGCGCTGACGGCGGAGCTCCGCAACGCGCAGCGCGCCGTGGTGGCGGTGCGGCAGGCGCTGGCGGTGCTGTCGCGCGGCGCGCCGCAGCTGTTCAACGACCCCGGTGGGTGCGCGCGGCGCGGGGCGTACGTACTACTCGATCACGATATCTCTGCACCCCGCTCGACGACGTCACGGTACGGCGTGCAAATAAAAGTAACACGAAAGTAAACAAATTATCGAGACGCGTATCAGCAAAAAAGATGCTACTCGCTAACCGTACCGACGGCGCGCGAAGGCGGAAGCGGGAGGGGCACCGCATTCCGGCGAGGCGCGGAGATATCGTGACCGAGTACCGCCGTACGAGCGTCGCTCACGGTCCGGCGGCGCAGGGCTGCAGCCGGCGCTGGGCGCGCTGGGCGCGGGCACGGGCGAGGCGGAGCGCGCGCTGGTGTCGCTGAGCGGCGCGCTGGAGTGCCGCACGGCGCGCGCGCACTTCGTGGGCGCCGCGCGCGCCCTCTGCGGCGCCGGCCTGCAGGTGCGCCACCCGCGAGCGGGCTGACCTACTTGCTAGTAGACTTTCGACGGTCCCTGACCGATTCGAATGCTTATATCTGCTCTATTGATGTAGAATATATCGAATGTAGGTTTCGACTTCCACTCGCTAGTTCAATCGAGTAGGAAGATGAAAAAAAAAATCACTTTTTTTTTGTACTAAAATAGTCTTTAAATGATTATAATAACGTGTCTGAAAAAATTATGATTATATATGTAATGAAATGACATTTCATTATTCCAAATTTGCTGCGCTCCGCGTTTTTAATCTGTAACTAAAAGTCAGTTTGCCGCGCATTTGATGGTTGAATGACAGAATGACGGATAATGTTTAGATTATTTTGAACTTTGATATTATAAAAAAATAAAGAGATATAATAGAGGAGGCGATATTAGTGAACTTTAAATGTCGCGTTTCTTTGTATTTTCGGAGAAACAATTTGTGTTTCATTTTGAGCATCCTCAATAACCTATCTTATATATATATCGTGGAAACTTTTTTTTAAATAAATATATCAATTAGCGCGTCGCTCTCGTATAATTCTCGCTCCGTCCGAGTTTTGGCCGTGACGTCATTTCGCCCAGTCGTTATTGCGGGCGACTCTTGCTATACGCGCGTTGATAATTCTGTATTTTTTTATCCCTTTTTGTGATTTGTGTTATCGCATTCATATATTATTTTATGTTACAATAAGAACAGTATTTTCGATCGATCGTACGATTGCGGATTCTATCACAAATCACTCGAAATATGTTAGTGAGCTTATTGTTTTTATTGTTTATTTTAATAATTTGTTAATGCAGTCGATCATAACTGCTATCGGCACTACGTCCGTACTCTTTATGTAGATACTAGCTTTACGCTTTCGATAGAAGATAATATCGGTATTAAGTATACTATACATTTCCTACATTTTTTTTACATACACAGTTCGGGACGCGATATTTACAATACAGAGCCACGGCATATTATTGTACATTTGCTTGTGACGAAAGTGCAAATAAAGTTGACAATCTCGAATGTGAAGGATGCAAACATAATGTGGCATTGGTCACAGCGATGTGAGGAGCCCACTTGCAATGAAATAAACTGTTATTGGAAGATACGTTTTTATGTAAAACTGATTACCACTGTCCAAGGACGCCTGCAACAACGGAGTGCTTGCAGGTGCGTAACCGGCCTTTAAAGAATGTGTAAGCTCTTTTCTTAAAGGTTTCTATGTCATAACGGTTCGGAACTGTCGCTGGGAAATATGGTTCCGCAAAGTGGCTTTGCGAGGCAGAAAATGCTTTAAAAATAGCGCTGTAGTGGATTTTCAGACGTCGAGATGGTATGGATCGAATTTAGAATTTAGACGCGATCGCCGGTGGCGAAATTCAGCTGGGATTAATCAAAACAGTTCTCCGTAAAAGATGCAATAGAAGTTGCAGAGTGATCCAACATCTTTCCCGCCCAGAGTAGAGGGCAGTATCCCATGTGGGGCTGAATTTTCCTCTTGTAGAATTTTAGGCGATGAGCTGATGTGGAGTACTGTATTGCCTTCTGTGATTTGGCTTCACCTTCCAATTGACCGCGGAATTGAACCTCCTGATACTGGATATGGCAGAAAGGCGGTATTCTCAAAATGAAGGGATGTGACAAAAGGTGACATTTTAGCACGTGACAGTGTAGTAGTTAAAAACACCTAATTTTGGTGTTCGTAAAATATCTTAATAATTTTTGTAAATACGCAAAAATTTTTATAATCAAGGTTGGAGAATTAACTATATCTCGGAAAATATTAACAACAGAGAAAATCTAAAATAACGCGAAAATTCTGGCAAAAATGTTGAGCGATGTGACGTCACGCGTTCATCGGTCGATCCAGAAAATAATTTAAGAATTCGTAACTTTAAAAAATTATAAAAAAAGAACATCTTTGCAGATATCGTAAAATTTTTATAGCTAGTATGTTTTATATTTTAAATATGATTTTTTGAGATCATAAAAAAATAATCTCATTTCCCTAAGTATATTCATGTGTATTAACAATTATTTCACACGTTATTTCAGGCGCTATCTCTGCAACTATTGGCTGCCGTAGTTGCAGGACTCCTGTTCACCGCAATCGTTCTAGTCGATTCTCATGCTTGGATTTACATTAACCCCAAGTAAGCACCCATTTTAAACGATATAATCGTAAAAATAAATTTTCATAATTCAGTTTAGGCTCTTTTAGCGATAAGATCCACCTTTTGTGCTCTTATAATTTTTTTAAATAGTGTTTATAAATGCATGTTTTTGTGAAGCATATTCTATTCTAAAATTTATTTTAATATGTTGAGCTATTAAAAAGCATACAATATGACATCTCCGTTCTCTCCAGACGCAGCGTGTCGGGCGAGGAGCAGGCGCCCTTCCTGTCGACGGGCAGCGCCGGCTCGCGCACGCTGCCGCGCCCCGCCCCCTTCCCCAACGGCAAGCCGCCCTCCTACAGCGCCGCCGTGCAGCTCATGGACCTGGCCGACCGCGACCGGGAACGCGAGCGACCCAGGTCGGTCGTAGTCGCGTACATCATAAACGCCCATTTGTCGCCCGATATTGCAGCTTTTAAATTTCTTTTTTTCTCCCGTCGAATTGAACGTTTTTTAATATATATTGTATACGAATAACACGAGCGATTCTCAAAATGTGTTAACAAATAAGTGACTCGGTAATAAATAAAGCGTATTAAGATATATGTGTACTTTAACTTAATGATTTAAACGTGCGAAGTATTCATTCACATCGTAGTGACGAGTATACGAACGTGCGCGGTCCGACCGGCAGGTCGCGCATGTCGGGCAGCGCCACGCTGGGCCGCGCGGCGGGCGCGGCTCCGGCGCTGGGCGCGCTGGGCGGCGCGCTGGGCGGCTCGCACACGCTGGGCCGCGCGCCGCACAACGGCAAGTACGCCACGCTCAGCAAGCAGTGCAAGACGCTGGAGAGCAACGACTTCTACTGAGAGCGGGCGGGCGGCGCGGCGCAGGAACACGCGGCGGGTGAGTCCGCGACGAGAGCTTCGCCTCGGCTCCCCGTCCGACGTTTCGACGGGAGTCGCAATCGAATCGATCCGTCGGAGGTATACAAATAACGACCCATCCTTCCAGGTCAGACGAATCGTTCGGGCTCGCTGAACCGCTTCGACCCGAAGTACGCGTCGTTCGGGCCGCGCGCGCCGCGCCCGCGAGCGCCCGCGCCGCCGCCCGCCCTCGCCACGTTCTCGCCCGACGCGCCGCGCACGCACGCAGCGCACGCGCACGGCCCGCCCGCCGCGCACGGCCCGCCCGCCGCGCACGGCCCGCCCGCCGCGCACGGCCCGCCTGCCGCGCACGGCCCGCCCGCCGCGCACGTCGGGCCCGACAAGTACGCCACCGTGCGCCCGCAGCGCCGCGCCGACCCGCAGCCGCTGTCCGCCGCCGCGCTCGAGTACCGCAGCCTGCAGCGCCCGCGCCGCCAGCAGAACGCCACCGCGCAGCACCGCCGCCGACACGACGCGCGCGACCAGCGCGACACGCGCGACCAGCGCGACCAGCGCGACCTGCGCGACCTGCGCGATCAGCGCGACCTGCGCGACCTGCGCGACCAGCGCGACCTGTACGCGGTCACGGAGTTGTAGGAGCAGCTGCCGGGGACCAAGCAGCTATCTGTGCATCTCCGGAGTTCCTACGATTATAAAACGGCTACGAAACTCTAAACGTGTATCGTGTACATTTTTATCGAGTATTCGTTTTACGAAGTCCCACTAGGTCGACAGTTCTCAGGTGAAAGTGATTTCTACGAAAGTGACATTCTAGTGACCAAATCGGCTTACGATAACTCGACGGCAAACGATGTAGATGTTAGCAGGTAGAGAAAACGTTTTACTTATTGGTAACCATCGGACATATTGACTTTCTCGTTTATCTGGAACATCTTTTTTAATTATTTATCATATTTTATTATTAACTCAAACATTAGCTATGCTTATCATAGTAATGAAGAGAGTAATGATGGTCCGACGACACTATTTGATGACGATTAAGTAATAAAAGACAAACTAGGATTTTTAATTATTAAACATATTCCACACTGCGCTTAAAGGTCGCAGTTTCCTTGACTCTAAAAATATTTTCATAATGTTTGCGGGGTTCGCAATTGTTTATCTTTAAATATTTGAATACGCTCAATCGTAGTTCAGTTGTTTCTCATTTATATAAACTGTGGTCTAATATTTTTGTAGCACAAGTGTATATGCGTATTGAATAAATTCGGCACAATTTTTTTTAGATATTTATTCATTATCAAAACAGTGTTTTGATAATTTTTAGTATGGCCTATAATTTTATACTGAAGAGAGGAGTCTTTGCTTGAAAATATCGAAATGTGATCTTGTTGAAACTATGACAAATCATCTGAAACTAAAATGACATCTTCAAATCATATTTCGTTCAAACCACAAATATTACATTAAAATAACGGATATACTGGAATTATAAAGACAGTAATGTAAAATTTCATGTACCAATTTGTAAATGTCATATAATATATAAGGAGTCCACAAAAGGCTGTGCTAATAATCAGAAGAATTGACCAAAAAGTTCATGCGATTTTGGTATATAATAACGTCATCTAAAATGACGTTACAACTTATAACGTTACAAGTTGTAACGTTATATTAAACGACGTTATAAGTTATATCGTTACGTTAAAACTGTCTCTTCGTTGATTTATCGAATCGGTTTTCGCTCAACTTAGCTGTAAGGTAACTTAAAACTCTCTTAGGAATGTTTTACGTAAACACTGATATGTAAAAAAAGACTTGACGTAAATTCACTTCGAAACGAATAACGAATGACATTTTTTTATATCTTTTAAAAATTTAATTCGGATTTTATAAATAATAATCGTGTAGTTTCTAAGTAATGTAGGAATAAGTCGAAATTCTGTGAACATATTCGATTTAATAACGGAATGTGTATGGATAGCTAATTATTGGAAGAAGCGATAGGCCATAGACAATTGTATTTGATATCGATTGGTGTTTCAGAGGCTCGAAGCCTTCCGTCTAGAGTTAGGTGGACGTGTACATCATATAGATAAATTGTTTATAAAAATATTTAATACATATATCATACGGTAATATTAAATAACGTCAAATGATTTCAATTAACTGAAAGTCGTGTGGAGCTTGTGACGATTGTATGCTTGTAATGTTTGATCGACTTAAATTTACCCTCATCTAGGTATATAATCGTATTGAAAGTTACACATCTATTATGATAAGAATCTCGTAATGAAGTATAGTCTTAATTTGTCTACCTACGTAATTAAAATCGGCTCAATTTAAGCGGTTTTAACTAGTTAAAAATAGTGGACCTATTTGTATATACACTTATTAGGTATATTTTCATTTCGACTAATATAATATATTCGATTTATAGTTGAAATTGAAATATTCAATGAAGCATTCCATCATCTGTAGCTAAAAGTGGAATTGGTAGTAAAGTAATCTGAAATCGACCTAAGTGTATGGTTATAAGGTGCAAATTTAAACTGCCATTCAATGATCGTTTAGTAATTAATGAACAAAGTATGTTCTCACTGTGACACCACAAAACGTATTTTATAATCAACGGAATATGATCACGGAAGTTTCTTGCACCGAAAATTTAAGCTCGTTTCAAAAAAAAAAAAAAAAGAAATGACAGCTCAAGTATTTTCGCGCCAAATATTGTAATTTTCGCGATCATCTTTCGAACGTAATATTCTTATTAGTTGTAAATTTGTACGTAAGTGTTAATAGGGATGGTACCAGTTTTTATTCAGTATTATGATAGATAATTTTTGTGAGACTTTACAACGACGTTGGTACATTTTTTATGGTCAATGTAATGTTATTTTTTTCTCATCGTAACTTCACGGTACCGTAAGCAGTGTATTCGCCAAAGATAATGCATAATTTTATATAAGCATAGATAAAGTAAGTTTAATGTAAGATTTTAGATTTTCGTGGCTGCTGCGTATTGCCATATGTTTTATTTAATTAAACTCTAGGCTTCTAACGTAAAAAAAAAAATATATATCTCTAAGCAAGTGTTAAATCCACGGTCGTATACACAGGTCTTGCAACTTCAATATGGGGTACGTTGACATATTGACCCTGTTAAGTTCAATTTACGGCCGCCAGAGGTATGACAATTCGCGTTATAATTATCCCGAACATTTTTTCAAAACCAAACAAAACAGTTAAATAACAAAACAAAAATAACAAGAAATCCGCAAAACTGAACAAAACGATATAACAATGATTAAATAACACAATACTTGGGAGAGAAAAATATCATCTTCGATAGCAGCGACGAGTACGTAAAGCGGATGGTATTGCGAATTAGCAGTTGTAACACACTCGCACCTCATCTCTCACCACTGAAATTGGACTCAGTTGCAAGACCTGTGTATACGACCGTGGTTAAATCCCAGTCAGACATAATTGTTGCGTATGTTGCAATATTTTAATTAAACATTGCTCAACTTATATAATTTGAGTATCGCGTGTTTTATACATTTTTTTATTTCGCATTTTTTTTTTTTATGTCAAAAGTTTTATAAATAAAAATCTACACGCAATAACAAATTATATTATGGTATATTATGTGTAAGTTCACTGTCTTTCGATGTAATAAATGCACTCTATTTAACGACATTCTTATTAATAATTAGGCAGGTGTAACATTTCTGAGGGATATTATAAATTATATTGTTTTATGTTAAAAGTTTGCAATTATGATAACATTTCGACATTATTTCATCAAACGATGGTCCGTACATAAATGAATACATGAAAAAAAAGTTACCAAAGTGTGGGTTATTGCATATTTAATATCCTGTGAACGCGTGAGTGTAATGTACGTGCCATACTGTGCTGTAAAATTAAACTTTTTTTTTTATGTCTTTCTCGAATATAGTACATTATTAATAAATATATTATTAAAAATTATAAAGTGAAACAATTTTTTGTTTGTTCTGTAACGATTTTTTTTTTGAATTTAGAATATACTTTTGTTAATTTATATAATTTATTTTAAACATGTATAATATTGTTTTTGTTTTTAAAATCATATGCTTTATGCATTACTATTTTGCTTTTTCAAGTCAATTATGGTGCATGTATGTTAAATTTATATACAACCATTACATTACAAGAAATATATATGTATGTATGAGTATATATTTTTTATTAAATGTTAGTATCCGTTTGTATGAAATAATTGTTTGTTCTTAAAATATTCATCTTTATATGAATATTTCCGTTAGATTTAAATTTTCTTAGCTACGCTTTTCACTGATTTAGTTACATAATTTTTAGTCACAAGACAAGATATTGTCTTAGTTTTAATAAGAATCGTCCCAGAGAGTTAATTACAGTGTTATAAGTAGTAACTTGTAACTTTGATTACGTCGCTTCAAGCCCGCTTCATAATATCCCACTGCTGGGCTAAAGGCCTCCTTTTTGAGGAGAGGGTTTCGAGCTTTTGCCACCAAGCTCTTCCAATGCGGGTAAACTTAATTGAAACTGCGTGTTATTTCATTGTTTTTTTTTTACAATATACATTTTTTATTTCTTGTAATGTATAAAGGCTGGTTAATTATCTATGGTGATGTAATGACTTGTATAAGGTAAATTATAAACGGTTGATGAATAGATCAAGTGTATGGGTTTACAATGCAAAATAATAAATGGATTAAAAATGTATGATGTTGTTTTATTGAAATTTATTATTTGTTGAAAAAAGATTCTTGACATATCACTATCATTATATCATGATATCATTGACAGTAAATATTATAAATTAAAAAAAAAATTAAACCTGATGCACCAAAACATCCAAGGAATGTTAGAAAAGACTTAGAAATTGAGTTATTCATTAACAATAATGATATTGATATTTTATGAATTACAGAACATTGGCTCTCAAATTATCAGTGTATGTTTAACTTTGATGGTCACCAGTTAGCTAGTCTGTTCAGTAGAAAAAAAGCAATACGCGGTGACTCATTAATACTCATTAGTAAAAATTTCTAGTTTAAGGAACGCAACGATGTGAGCCTTTCTATTGAACAGACTATTGAAATATCCTATGCAGAGCTGGAGCGTGTCATTGTTGTATGCGAATACCTCCCAGTGGGTTATAAACATGAGACAGTACTATTTGCTGATGATACTTCCTTAATTTTTAAAATAAAAAGAAGTTTATCAATCAAAAGAGGTGAACAATCCTCTCTCTGAGATAGTTCATGGATTTAGTGCTAATAATTTACTGTTAAATAGTAAAAAGACAAAATGTATTAAATTCACTATTACTAACGTAAAATTTGTAAAAACGATATAAAATGGGGAAGCTTTAGAAGCTGTAGAAGCAACAGAATTCCTTGGTCTTACTATAGATTCTAAGCTTCAATGGGGCCCTCTCATTAATAAATTGGCTAATAGACTCAGCTCTACGGTTTTCGCGGTAAAAAAAAAATAGAATGTTGACTGATGTAGATACGGCTTGCCTAGTGTAATTTAGTTATTTCCACAGTGCAGCCGACATTAATACGATTTTGTACTGCAGAAGGGCATCGTGCAATTTATAATCTGAGCCCAAAAGGTTCATTGAGATGTAAATTTAAAGACATTAAAATAATGACTGCCGCTTCTCTATATATATTTGATAATGTTATGTGTGTGCGCAAAAAGATTTTCCCAGAAATTGTGACTTACATAATGTTAACACCAGGAACGAGTTTAAACTTACAACTACTATTACCCGGTTAAACAGGGTTAGTAACTCTTTTATGTGACAATGTATAAGCTTTTACAACAGGACCCCAGAAAACGTTCAAAAATATTCAATTGTGAAATTTAAAAGAATCGTTAAAGAACGCTTGAACGCTCAATCAATGACTTTTTAGACGATTGCACACCTTAGGAATGAAACGATCGCCTCCAGGCCATTTCAAATAAATAAAAAATATATATCTATTGTTGTATGTTACTTGCAATTGTAAAGCATGAGATCTAAAAAAAATCCCTCTGAGTTTCTTTCGCCGGTTCTACTCAGGTCTGAGGTGTTTATTTCCGAACCGGTGGTTGATTTATGACAGTCAATAAGTAAGTGTAACACACACAGTTTTTTTACTTTTAAACATATCGCACATAAACAAAGAATATATTTATTGATAAATTAAATAGTATTCATAGCAAAATACAATAAAAAATATGTAAACATCAATAACTTAATTGATTTCTGGGAAGCGTAGGTCAGAATTCTTCATGTGTTTCTCAAAATATTCGTCAACCTCTTTCTTCATTTTGTCCGTATTAAAATAATTAATCCAGTTGCCAGATTTACCTGAAAAAATACAACAAATAAAGTAAGTGTTGTTTTAAAAAAATTTATACCTTAAATTACAACATATTTGACATAAATTCAATTTCAATAATAGTAGTGCATAACTGCGCAGGAGTATATTCTGTGGGTAAGAAGACATTCTTATAAATAAACCTCGCCTCCAAAACTCTCCTCTCCCTCCCTCTCTCAGAAACAACTAGCAACGTACTGCACATTTTTGCGTCACTGGTACCTCTGAGCATATCACAATAACGATTCAATCCGGCAACAATCTTACGTGCTTCAGTAATATATATATATATATATATATACATGACGGCGAGACTAAGAAGTCATCGATGGACCGCCGTTAATTTAAAACGAAAGAACGCGAAACCAGATAGTGAACAACAATAATTATTTAAGTTGAGTTGGTTAAATCTTTGACAATGGCTCTGTCAATCTGCTTAAAAATGATAAAATATACTAATGAAAAAAAAAAAAAAACTTTTAGTTCAGTAGATTTCGGACTCTTCGAGTATAAAAATATATTTAAAATAGACCATAGTTTCAATAACGGTTCTCAACATATTTAATTCAAGCTAAAGAGGTACTGGTGGTTATTTCGATTAATTAATTAACATTAAAATATATTGTATCTTGCATGAAATCAACGAATCTCTACGATATTTTAATCTCTCGAGCAAATACATTACAATACTAAGCATCGAAACAAGCATGCTATTGTTTATTAACTAAGTGGGTTAAACGTATAGTATTAGAGTTATATCAGAAATGTAAATAAATCAGTTTAAAAGTAACCTTAACATAAATTAGATTGGAACTCGTTTGCATCCGGTAAACATTCATGTTTGCTTACTTGAACCCACATCGCGCTAGTTCCACTCACAATTCAGATTTGTTTGACTTGGAAATTAGTGTACCTCCATGCTTTTTAAATATGTTTGGATTTATAGCAGTCTCGGTTTGAAAAATATTTTATTTACTCTACTTTAATAATTAAGTAAACGCATTTTTTTTTTATATTACATCTATGATAATGGAGAATATGTATTTTAAAAATAAGATTATAATTCTTGGTATTCATAAAATATACAAGTTTGAACTTTATTGATATAGTACTTCTTCTTAGTTTTAAATGATAGTCGGCTAAAGATTAGTTTAGTGTAGTGTAATTGTAGCCACAGACACGGATAGACTGACAAAATGACATGAAAAAATCTAAGACATCTTAAATGTTTTACAATCATATAATTTCTTTTTTTTTTTTATAAATAATCAATAAAAATGCTAAAACATTTACCTTTTCTCATAAATGTTACTTCGCTGTCCTTATTGTCGGATTTGCCAAACTTAAAACCAGACGATTTCTTCATGTTTTCGAAACTAAGATATTCAGCCAACTTCTCTTTTTGTTCAGCTGTATATTCTTTGCCGAGGAATTTGGATACTTTATCTATTACAGATTGTAGATTCTGTAATAAAATGTTTTGTGTTTACGAATTTATAATAGGTAATGACCGACATTCGACATTTCGAAAAATAAATCATAGTATATACGTAATTATATAACGTATTAATTCGTAAATAATTGAAGAACCAAGGGACGGATAAATAAGATCAGACTAGGGTTTATAATACTAAATATTAATGATGTCGGAATGATGCTTTTGTACTATTATACTATTAAAGTAGATTTTATGAAATAAAAATATACTTAATTCCAGTAAAAAGGCATGTTACATGTACATTGAATCTTAATGTCAATCAATTGAATGAAGTGTAAAGCGGGTTCCGAATATAAATTATAACATGGTTCATGTGAGGAACCGCTGGAAGAAAGAAGATTAATGAAATGCTTGTCAGTTTGTTAAATTAAGTTTTTCTTATATACACAAGGTAAGTAAAAATACAAGTTTTACGGAATTTAAAAATAAATAATTTGTTGTACATCAAACTGTTGTCGTAAATGTATTAAAATTGTATAATATTGCGAAACGAAACATAGAAAGGAAAGTCATTATATATATCAAATATAGAAACGGACATATAAGTGATCCTTGTGTAACACCCGTTCCTAGTACAGATTCAGAATACTTAACACCATAAGTAGAAACTTTTTCAAGTTTTTGACTTAAAAAGAGGCTAACGAGCTCTACACAATAAAAATACTGAGATTAAGCAAAAGATAGGTCAATAGCATTTTGTGATTCTTTCTATTGAACCATATACATACTTAAATGCTTAAGATTGATATACAAACATCAGTAATCGAGCTGCCTTTAGCAAAACCGTATGTTGTATACAATTATATTTATACCGATATACCTACACCATTTTACAAGTTGAAAGTTATATTCAATATAATTCAAATTTATTCAATATAGAAGCTTTACGCTTACTTATTGATTGTTAATTTAAAAACTACTACCGGTTTGAAAAGAAAATACTTGAGAAGAAGAAGAAGTGATTAATTAAACGCCGATAATGAAATGAAAGAAAGTGAGAAATCATTGTGAAACTATTAAACTACCGTCATACTAGGTTTAGCTAAATATTATATAAAATACCGCATTATTTCTATAAATGTTGTCAAAAATAAATACCTTTTGCATGTCCTCGTAGAACAAAAACATCATGTTTTGATGATCACGTTTCGCCCAAGCCTCCTCTATGTGCGGGAATATTGGCATGTGTAGTACTGGAAATTTATTTTTGTCAGAATTTTATTACAGATAATGTAACATATTAAAGATTACAAAAAAAATGTTTAACACAGCAATATAAAAGTTTTTAAAGTTACCCAAGTGTTAAAAAGAACACGATACTTCGGAAAACCGGGATGTTTTAAAATGGATTTACGTACTATATACATTTATATATAGACATCATTATGACTGCAATAATAATTCAATGTCCAAGAACAATTGCTTAGTTGAAAAATTCACCAACACCAATTATAAAAATATATGTCTATTTATGAAAGAACTAATCTACTTAAAAATATTACCAATTAATTACAGTTAAATTAACAACGGTTAAGTTATTTTTGAAAACTTTAGCTTTCGATATGTTTATTAAATCCCATGCAGATGGCAAACTTGATATAAAGACATGCAGTGTAGTATCACTTTAAAAAAAAATCACTAGTTTCGAAAGCGCTTTGTTTACAAAAGACTGTTCTGAAATTTTGACAAAGAATATTAATAAAGCCTTAAAGCCATTCCATTCTCCAACTAAGCGTTGAAGTTACTCGAAGCGGGCACAACAATAGCCTGAGGGGTCAGAATGGAAAATGCCTATATTTTAAGCTATTGTGGCTTAATTTAGTAAATTGAAAACGAGAAATTGTTATGAAAATTTTATTTCATTGGTGACTTTTCTCGCTAGTCTGCCACTGAAGTAATTTTCGCTTTTTACTATTATGATGTCGATCAGTCTTTTCTTTCTCATAGATTATAATAATCGCTATGAATATTAAGGGAATTTTCGATCTTCTTAAATACATTACACTTACTCACATGACTTAGCCCATTATATATGTATATTTTAGTGGTAGAGCTTTGTGCAAATCCGCCTCGTGTGGGTACTACCCACTCATCAGATTTGATACCACTCAACACTATTGTTGTGTACCGGTTTGAACGGTGAGTGAGCCAGTGTAACTACAGGGACAAGGGACATAGCAGTAGCGCAATGGGGAGGTAAGGTAAGGAGGTAATTTCTTACATCGTCAATTTAGGGCGTTGGTGTCATAAATATATATAGTATATGTATATATTAAAATCATGGTAAAAACAAGTATGAAACTTACATAAGTCTTTCTTAAAGAGTTCCCAGAACTCTTCGAACGTGACGCCTTCGTCGAAATATCTGAATAGTTTGTGCATAAAATGGAATGACACGGCGACGTCGCGAGGATCTCTGGCTATGTAAAGTACCTGAGGAATATGTAACGTTCTAGTCATTTTATTCTTTGTCTGATTTCCAATAACCAGGAACATGCTTTCAGCTTTGTGTTACATTTTGAAGAATTTTAGCAATGCTTACTTATAGAGAATTATTTCTTTAATGTATCTATAACTTTTATCTATTAAAAATAATTGTTTAATTAAATATAGTGTCTGTTTCCCAAATAAGAGCTGAACACTTCCCTTTCAAGCTGAAAATAATGACTGCCTAACTGAATCGTAATCCTTAATGGTGATTATTTGTTACTTCAATAAAATGTAAAAAATTGGGTGTGCGTCATACAAAGATCATTGTCAAAATATTATCAGCGTTCAATATCTATTTAGTAAAATATTCGTTTTTAATATTTATTATTTATTATTAACAAATAAATGTTTAAAAGTTGCCAGTCATTCTGACGTTATGATGATCAGCCAAATATAACTACCGCATAAGGGCTCCGTATTGTGTATTTATTTTTAGACAAGTTAAGTGAATTTAATATTCATTTATATTAACTAGATAAATAAAGAAAAATGATGTAGAAGTTTAAGTGCAGTAAGCGAATGGTATAAAATCCTTCATCATTGAAAAATTATATGTGGCTTTTAAGGGAAATCGGTTTAACGGTACTCAAATTTTTCGGCTATAATAAAGCAGACGTCAGACTCAAAATTCGATCAAAAATAGGATACAATGCTTATATAAATTATAAAATGGTGATATTACCTTAGCAGTGTCGAGCAACTTCGGCGGCAATAGAGACAGCGGCAGATGAGTTTTAATAAAACGGGGCGAAGTCAATGTGTGAAGATTTCTGAAGTCATCGAATGTGGCTCTGTGATGGCTGTTCGCTGATGGCTCCTCTTTTCTTATTTCTGAAGCCTGTGTAGGATATCTAAGTAGCGGATAATTTTGAATTAATTATTATTCTGCAATCGTAAATTGCTATTATAGGATTTATTAAATTTAAAACATCTGATAATTATAAATAACTAGTTATCCTATGATTCATAACGTATTCTTATATAGTCTGTAAACTTAAATTCGATAAATGGGTTATTTAAATAGCAAAAAGGAAAGTAAAATGTACTTACCATAGAATAATAACGGTACTTACTCGATGAATGCGTATCGTTTAGTAAGTGACGTAGACGCGGCGCCATCGTAATCCAGATCGTTAGCAACCATCCACACCAGTTCTTGTAGCCACGTGGTACCTTATGAAAAACAAGTATTGTACGATTACTAATCTTTTATTGCGGATGAATTTTGTAGAAGGGAATAACCAGAGAAATGTAAAAATAGTAATAATTCATGATAAATTGTATAATGCAGTTTCTATGTTTTGAATTATACTGGTGCTTTTACTCGCGTACATTGTAAAGTAATATAATACTAAATAATTTAACGTCAATAATTTTATTTATGCATAATTTTCATTCGTACGACGTTAACAAAGTAATCCGTGCCCATTGGGCTAGAAACTACGTAGTCAATAGTTTGAATATCGCGTTTTTCAAATTTTTTCGAGACATTGAATATCTATTGTAGATACAACATTCAACTTACGTACAAAGTTAATGCTAATGCATTGCAGAAAGAGCACCACCTGTTTGCATAAACCAATCCATCCACCAAAACATTTTAAGGGTGGCTTGGTGACAAGCAGGATCCCGGCTATTAAAGCCTGCCAAGTCTTTTTTTATGTACCTTGCGCGAACTCTAGTCAGTCGAGTCAGCAACGACAACATTGGTGTTCCTTTTTATTCAAATTTATTACCTGATCTAGAAAAAGAGACGACCCAAATATCATCGGGCCTCACTTCAAGGTTGTAGATGTCCGAAGCGTGGTCACCGAAACCTGCCATCCAGAAGTATCCATGAGGTCCGACACGGATGAACGGGCGAATATAGTCTTGAAAAAAAAACCACAACTATTTATTTATTCATATAGATTATATGTGAAAAATAAACATTTTTTCAGCGGTTATAAAAATGATGAATCTTATCAAGTAAATTCGCAAGTAATTAAGTTAGGTGTTAAAATCGAGCCTGATTATATATAAAAATATATCTACTTAATAGCCTTATAACATTAATGATATATTGTGATGCACAAATGTGTGCGCAAGCACAATTTCACTCTGTTCACTCATTCCGACGGGACAGAGTTTAGGTGTAGGACCGACGACTTTATGTGCTTTCCGAGACACAAAGGGCTGGTGGCTAGCTTCTTGAGGTCTTGGGTTCAACCAAGACCTCAAGAAGCTAGCCACCAGCCCAACGTAAATTAATATCATTAACGTTTTCTTATTTTAATACTACAAATATTAATAAATAAAGTGATTTCTGAGAAGTTGCATTTCATATTTCCAACGGAATAAGTTAAAAATATTACGTTCGTGGTGCATTTTCGATGCATTACTTGCACAAAACATTTTTCTTATAAATTTCTAATCTCAAAATGTTTGCTGTATCTGACAGCGTTATTATGACAATAATTTTGTGTGCAGTGACGTGGAACGCAAATTGGATATTTCAAAGGATACTGGGCTATGAAATTGAGCTAAAATCGACTGAGAGTAAGGTTCTAGCGAAACAAAGGGTTCATAAAAGTGGTTTTACCAGCAACATAATAGGAAGTGTAGTCAATTTATGTTGTGTGATATGCTAACAAGAATAAAGTCAATTCAAAAAATCACATTAATTATGCAAAGTTCAAATTGAGCAAATCTGGTTTTGAAAGTAAAAGAAAAAAAGGTAGAACAAAGAAATAGTGGGCTGTTGACAGTGCCCTGGATAGGGGGATCATTCTTCACCACGGAGAAGAATGCTTTTACCCAAACGGGATCCATATCAAATACTAATATAAAATAATACTAATACTCGTAATAAATGTATTAAACTTGACTAAAAAAACTAACACTGAATAGGATTTTCTCATTAATATATTAATACTAATATACTACATATATTGTAAATAAAAGATATAGAATAAACACAGGTTTCTTATATGTTTTTTATTCTATTTATAAAGCAAAATAATTCAATATTTTTTTAATATATCATATTATGGGAATTCGGAGTTGACTAACAACACAACACTAACAACTAAAAATTGACAACTAAGAACTGAATATGAAATATTAACGTGCTCTCAATTATTATCAATTTTTCATCACTTTAGAATTTATGAACAAAGAGTAAAAGAAATTGCGTTTTTTCTTCATTTCTCAAGTTTAATTTCTTATAGTCATAACAAACGGAAGTATGCACTTTTGAGACCTTTTTATCGAGTATAATATTCTTACAGTTTTTATAAAGTTGTTCAGTACAGAATCTGTAAGGTTTAAAGAGCATAACTTTTAGCGATAATCTTTGTGCACACTTTAAGATATTTAGTTTTTGAAGTTGAGCCTGTACGATAACCTATACAGAATGAATAAGAACAAATTATCTAGTCGTTACATATCTAAGATCCTTTCACAATACAAACCGGTGACGAGCAGGTTGGCGTGGTTGGTAAGATACTTGCCTTTCACGCCGCAGGTCGTGGGTTCGATTCCTACTTAGGACAGACATTTGTGTGCATGAACATGTCTGTTTGTTCTGAGTCTGGGTGTGATCTGTATTTATTTACAAAAGAACAGTATTTTATGTAGTATATTAGTTGCATGGTTTCCATAGTATGAGCTCTGCTTAGTTTGGGATCAGATGGCCTTGTGTGAATAATGTCTCAGAATAATGTCCCAATGCAGATCAATTTTCTAATTCTAAATCTGTTGATGTCATGAAAGTGGTTTTCTGTAGTATTGTCGGAGATACCACGAAAAATTATATCGACGAATCAATACTTCGTTCAGTATACTTTCCTCAAAGCGATTACTACCCTATAGCTTTGGTTAAGATTTTTTATTTATTTTATTGAATAGGTAGGGACGAGCATATGGGCCACCTGATGGCAAGTGGTCACCAACACCCATAGACAAAGGCATTGTAAGAAATGTTAACCATCGCTTACATTGCCAATGCGCCACCAACTTTGGTAACTAAGATGTTATGTTCCTTCTGCCTGTAATTATACTGGCGCGCTCACCCTACAAACCGGAACACAACAATACAAAGTACTGCTGTTTTGCGGTAGAATATCAGATGAGTGGGTGGTACCTACCCAGACGAGCTTGTACAAAGCTCACCACCGTGTAATATAAAATAATACAATAATTAATACAATCTGACATTAAATAGTCGAAGATTGGGTGCAATATTTAATTTCGTCACATGAAAAAGATCTAAAATATAGTTTATATAAGATTTAATATAATGATAATTTTTATGGTATACCTTTATAGTATTTTTTCGCCAGTTTGTCTTCTTCTTCCGTGACGTTTTTGATCTCGTACGGATATATTAATTTTTCCGCCATTTTGTCCTGTAAATGAAGACAAAACCTATTTTATTATGTTACCTTAGAATGAGATTAAAAAAAGTTTAATTTGTTGAGATAATTTGTCATCGTCCGAAAATCTGAAACAGTTTTTAAAGCTATTACAGGGACACGTCCCTTAGTTTCCAAGATTAGTAGAGTATTGGCGATATGCTTACCGTCTGGTGGTCCAAATTCCAGTCTGCCTATTTCTTATAAAGAAAAATGAGAAATTACAATTATATAAATTAACATAGTTTAAAAAGTGTCTCGGAAAGAGTAAGAAAATAATAAATAGTTAGAAACTTAAAACAGATGACGGTAGTCATAGAAAAAATAATATACAGAATGTAACAAAATTCGTGTCCGACCCGTGAAGTGGTTATTAGGTATCGTGTGTCGGTTCTATTTATGTAATAATTTTTGAAATACTTTTTAAAGTACGTAGGTACATAATAAGGCGTTTGTTAAATATAGGAAAACTTTGCACTCCGAATATTATATATTTTTTCCATAGTAGGTTCTAATGTTTGGCAACTCAAGCTTGCGTCATCTTATAGTGCAGTACGTTATGGAATGTTATTTTGGAAGCGTTATTGGGAGTGTGTTTCCTGTGTTATTTCAGTTAAATTAATTAATATTCTATCCTCATTTAAATTGAAAGAAAAACGAAATCAAAATCGGTCCATAAGATTAGAAGCTACGATATCATGTAGTCACAGATACAGATGTTAAATTCTATTTATCTTACATTAATTTTTAATATTTTCTGTTAGTGAAAATTTCTGTTTTCACTTTCCCATATGCACAATTATTTTTAGACATATCAATGCATAAGCCGGTCACAGTAGTCACATTAAAAGGTAAGTCAAGCTTTCGGCGTCCTACGCCGAAAGCTTATAACAGCACATAAGAGCTGTTCATAGTTCGAAAAGCCGATACGACTGCTGAAAGTTTAAGCGCAGGATCAACAACGGCTTTATTTAATCACCGAGGCTTGAGAGTGTAAAACTGCCAACTTTTTAAATCCTGGCTGTTATTATTAAGAATTGCTTATTACTATTATTATCATCCCCTTTTCATTGCTTTAAAGTCCATAAAATATGACATATTAAAGGACATTGAGAACCGCGAAGGCTTAAGCCGGCCCTCCGCAAAGATCCGTTTCCCGAGTAGCACGGGACTATTGAGAATTTGTTGACAGAAATACTCAGCAACTTTGTTGTTGGCTTGACCAACAAAGCACTTATATTAAAAGATATTTGAATTTATGGAAAAAGACGCTAGACGAGATATAAGCTTGTCTGGCAATAAAATAAATTGGGGATAAACCCTAAGTTTATCCGTGCGAAGTCAACGACTGAGAATATGTTGGGAATTTATATTATTAAATACCTATGGTATAAAAATGATTGCCTGTTTTTTTTAAATATCTCAAGTATGCCCCAACCTTTCTCTGTAATAGATTAAGCACTATTATCCTCAATATTAGACTAATATTAAAATTGTCATTAAAATATTTAAAAAATGTTAAAAAAGAAATAAGAATATAATAATAAGAATTTCAGTATGTATAAAATACGTGAAGAAGATCATGCAAAGACACTTACTAAGTTACTAATGTAAATATTAAGTACATCAGAAGATAGGCCTACACTTAAAATTTAAAGGTTAAAGTCCAATTATGCAGGTATACAAAAAAATAATGTTAATGAAAACAATATAAAACCATAAATTCACTTGGTGTTAGGGCTTTGTATACGCCTGTCTGGGCAGGTACCACTCACTCACCAGATATTCTACCACCAAACAGCAATACTTAGTATTGTAGTGTTCCAGTTTGAAGGGTGAGTGAGCCAGTGTAACTAAATGCACAAGAGACACAACTTAGTTCCCAAAGTTAGTAGCACCTTAAGAATGTATGCAATTGTAATATTTTTTAATGACAATGACCACTTAATATCAGGTGGCTCATGCACCCTTTAGTATGCCTATTTAATAAAAATAATTAAAGGCATGGACGTGTCCTTTGTTAAGATTTCTTTGTTTAAGAAAAGAGTAACAGAAACCAATTATTTATTATATCATTAGACATTTTAACATGGAACAGTTCACTAATAATGTAAAATAAAGAAGAATTATTTTTTCTAAAATATATATATATTTCAGTCACTTATTATACATAAAATTATTGTTTGTGAGTGTGAGTGTATTGGCATTTGAAGAAAGCTCTTCAGCGCTGCGGAGGAGTTGGGACGAGAAGTTACAAGGGGACGAACAATTCTCAATTCAATGTACTTACGTAGTTATTGATAATGAAAGGTATAGATTTCTTCATTTTGCCACCTTATGAAGTGTCTACACTTGCTGTCAAATAAAGTATAAATATTTCTTTGGCATTTTTATTATACTGAATTTTTTTGTATTATCATTTTACGATACTTCTCTTATCATTTCACAAGCAACAAGCTACATTTATTGTAATTCTTTAATATCCTTATTTTAAGCAATGGTTTCGCGTATTTTTATTTTCATATAGATATTTCAACACAATGTTGTATGTAGGCACGCTTTTTTAATTTGGTCATATCAATGATATGGTTATGATGCACCGAATTTCAGTGGTATTTCAGCAAGCAACTACTTCTATTAATATTGGTACTAAAATACATTAGTATTGGCCTTATATAGAAGCGGCATCGCGCGCTTCACTTAGTTGGTTTGCAGCTACCGAATCAGTAACATATAATATTAATAATGCCGAATCGATGTTATTTGCAAAAATAGAACGATCACTACAAATATTAACACAAATGTTGATACATGATTAATTAATATAAATACTTAATATAAGTATGATTAATATCAATTTCATAAAGTTAGTTACATTCTGTAGTTTTTATTTTATTCAAATCTATTGATTTTCATTAGTTACCTTATTATACATATGGTAAAATTGATATCTTTGTGGCTTAAATATTGATTTTCTTTGTACTGTTTTGCTGTTATATTATATATAATGTTATAATGTTTCAAACATTTATTAAACATATAATTCTTAAGTATTCACGTTCACGTGAATCTTATGTATAGTGAAGAATTAAGAATTTAGGTACAACAAATATACGTAGTGAGTTTTTAGTTTGTGAGTTTTCCAAGTCTTATATCCAATATCAGGGGTACAGAAAAATAACAGGATATAGGATACCTAATATTGCGATACATACACGGACGGAGAAGGTGGGGTACGGAATGTACAAAATTTCTGTAAAAAAACGGTTAAACATACAAGCTACGTTAGATAAGACATCGATATGACAAATCGAATTAGAGAGATATCAACTTTTACTGCTCAGACTTTATTAAGTAAAATCTGTCAAACGTTATATTTTTTTAGAATTCTTTAATAAAATATAATTTCCAGTCACGAACTCGGTCTATCAAACGGAATATTATACGGTCTGAAAAAGGATTTTTCAATTATTATATTTTGGAATTGAGCCAAGAATATTTGGAGCATATCGCTTTACAAGCGCACTATCTTCTACGATTTTAATAACAAAGTGGTTTTAATTAAAACCACAGATTCAGGATTCGAATTAAGAGCGGATTTATGTGATTTCTTAACATATTTTAATATATCAAATTATTATATGTCGAAATTACGTTGACCGCAAAATATATTTACGTATTTTTATTATATTTATGTTCACTTTTCCTGTCCTGCGGTGTAAAATTTGTAAGAACATTCCGAGATAGTTGCTCAATTTTAATTACAAGAAAGCTGAAACGCCATCGATCCGTGTTTGAGATCAAAGTAGAGAGGCGGTAACAAAGGTTAGATTGCTTTGAAGTGTCATCGAGTTTAATGAGCGCGTGTGCGGCGACTTTGGAGAGCTGTGTACGCGAAACTCGTCTTTATGATTTAAAATGAATTTTGCTTTGTGGATCTATGTGTCTGATACATTTTATAAAACTCAGTTTTTATCTCAATTATTAGCTTAAACTAAACAACATAAGTAAGTATGTATGTAATGGTTGAGCCAAGACGGTTCAGTGTTTCAAGCTACTATAATTTCGTGTGCTTATTGTGTATAATATATAATTCATCTCGCGTTTGCACGTGAAGGAAAACATCGTGAGGAAACCTTCATGTATGATATGAAAATCTATCATATTTGCAGTCTGTTATTTTAAATGTATTAGTTTGTTTAGTACGAAAAATCTTTTTTTTAGCATTTATTCAATAATATAACAACAAAAACGTGTACTTAAAACTCTTAATAACAAACAAATAATGAATCATCGATTATATCAGTCATAATATGTATAATCATCGTATTATAAACATTATCGGCCTTAATTAAATAAACGTTGCATAGCGGCTGTTTAGTTAAACACTGATTTTTCTCTTTCTGTCATTATTGATTTGACATTCGAAAGAAGAAGACGCAGCATTATTTAACACCCGATCTTATTAAGAAAGAAACGCCACCAAACTAAATCATTAAAATATTATGGAATTTATATGTTTTACACCGTAATGACTTCAAAATGTTGCAGATTTTTATTTTTTACTTTTGTCTTATTTGCTTTTAGAACATGTAGTACATGATTTAGATGTCTTTGCGTAGATTAAGGATGTATTGTGCAAATACAGATGTTAGTTAAATTGTCTATATTACTTATGAATTTTACTATAAATATTGAGCTATCTCCTTTGAGGAGAATCGTATTATTTATTTAACAAATCGTTTTTAAAATTGTTACAACAATTAATAATAACAACCGAAAACACTTGACAATTTTGGATGTGCTTAGAGGAATTGTACTCAATTTGTATTTTAAGAACAGAAGCGATATATTAAAGATGTAATTAATCACAAAATTACGAATTTAACTACATTTTATAAAGACACCAATGAAACAATTTAAATTTGATAATTATGTGATAAAGGTCATTTACAGATCATATAGATATCTCTTTTTTTTCTGGCGTGATATCGAAGTCTCACACAGTGTTAATAAAAAAAAAATAGCCCGTGACAGTTACGATGTGTTTCCAGCCAGTGCTATTGGACACAGATATTTGTTAACAATATGATATAGTAATCTATGATGCAAAATAAAATGAACAATGTTGTGAATGTTTAAACGGCCCACGGGTTTTCATAATAATAACGTATTGTGTGATAAATAGAACGTTTAGTAACTACAGTTGTTACTAAACGTTCATTTATAAAAAAAATTGCAGCTACTGAATTTAAGGCGACTGACAAGATTTATTTATTATATATAAAAAAAAACTCACACACAATTTACTAAATCTCTTTTTATATAGAATAAATTGTTTTGTCTAAGTTTATATAATATATTGATTAATATTTATATTTATTTTTAAGTGTGATTAGAGAATTAAATAATTCAGCGTTCTTCAGAAGTTAAACTCAACCAAAATAAAATTTAAAGTATTTTATAATAAATAATAGCTTCTTTTTAAATTTTAGAAACAAAAATTAACCCGGAGACAAATTCTTACGTTATTATTATTCGTATACGGCGATCAGTACTGATTAAATTAATAAAATAATATAAATCAATTAATAAATTTTTGACTAAATTCGTTGGTACCCAAACTAGGAGGTCTGTATCGTGGAAACCCGTTTACCTTTAACAAAGTAGGTATTGGTGTACCTCGCTCGAATATTATGTTTTAGCTTTAATTACAGTATTATAGAGTGATAGGAATTTGCCTGCATATTATGATGACCAGATTCGTTACTTTGTAAATTATTTTATCCCAAATAAATAAATAAATAAACTTAAATAAGCTAAGTGTTAGTAAATAACAATTAAAATGGAGACGTTCAACTTTATAAAATCAAAGGTTAAAAGTTAAGTTCGTGTTTCATTCATTTTTGTCAATCGAGATTGCATAAATTTAATCCCGTAATTGTAAAACGACCGGAATCCCGGATAGAATTCTCTAGGTGTGATGTTCAACAAGTAAATTACTAAATATGTTTCATATGATTTTATTAAACGCGAATTTTTATATATATATTTTGCTTTCTCAAAGGTTTCTTCGCAAGGTTTCTTGCCTAAAATAATACCTAAATAATATAAATATATTTAATATATTTTACAAAAACTTACCTTAATCTCGAAGTGGTACTAAGTGGTACGAAGTGGTATTAAGAAATACGTGCACTCGGGACTCGGAATAATATAAGTGTGTGGTTTACAATGAATGTATTTGCAGACTGGTTTGTGCGATTGACAAATGTTTATATATATTATAGGTTTTATAAGACCGGATTAAGTCGAGATCTTCTATTGGCTGTACGTAGTCCGAGATCGCGGGTTCAAACCCGGAGAAGCAAAATTGACTTTTCATGTGCTTAATTTGTGTATACATAAATAGTGTGTATATGAGGATATTTATTACGTCTGTACTATTAATTTCCTTTTTTTTCAGTAATTTTAAGTTGATTAAAGAAACGCTTTTATATTTTTTGAAGAGGTCAGAAAATCATATAACTGTGACGTCACTGTACTGCATTCAAGTACATCCCTTAAATTTTCTATCATCATTATCATCATGTCAGTCAAATGACGTCTACTGCTGGACAAAGGCGTCTCTCAATTATTTCCCTTTTGGCCGGTCTCGCGCTGCCTGGATCCAACGGCTTCCTGCGACTCTTTTTATATCGTCGGTCCACGGTGTAGGGGGCCTGCCCATAATTTTTCTGTACCAGAAAGGTTTTCTATAAATTTTAATATTACCTTATAATAATGTTGTATTATCGATATTTCTACCAGGGTCTTCAAGTATCCATATCAAGTTATTGAGGTCTTGGCAGAGTATTTCGACAATGTAAGGATTACAAGGATTTGGTGATGGAAGATGATACATCTATACTACTATATAAATCTATTGGCTCTGTCTGTAATTTTTTTTTCACCTAATTTTGTGATAAATAATCTTCTGTCTGTCTGTCTGCATGCCTTCTTGTAACTCAAAAACGGCTTGACCAATCTTGATGAAAATTGGTACACACAAAGAACATGTGATGGCTCAAATGATAGGCATATATAAGATCGGTAAATCCTACGGTATTTTATGAAAATTAATTTCAAATCGTTAATTACGTATTTCTTTACCTTCTATATGTGTGTGTGTGTGTATGTGTGTGTGTGTGTGTGCGCGTGCGTGTGTGTATGCGCGTGTGTGTTATTATAGTAATAATATAATGTATTATATTTTTATTAATTATACGCGGGTGAAGCCTTGGGGCACAGCTAGTTATATAATAATATTGTAGGTTTTAGTACTACATTAATTGCTATTTAGTGCTCCCCGTTTTACTACTACTAACTACTAATATTTCTATTTACCTCTAATTAAGCGTGCAGCTTTGCTATGAGAAGGAGTCAGTATGGAACCGTCGAAAAGCGCCCCGAAAACCCGTGCGCTATTGACGCTTACTTTATAATTTCCTTTGAGATTATGAGGCTTACAGTCAACCAGCCGAGTCGGTCGAGTGGGAAACACATGATTCTTAATGGAATACTGCTGAATCAATCCCGGGCACCGCTGTATTGTCATGTTCTTAATTAGTGTCTATAATCTCATGCATGAAGACGAAGGGAATCATCGTGAGGGCGAGAGGGAACATTGCTCACGATTAAGAACAGAGCGATACATCAAATCCTCCTGTATTTAGTTAATTAACACGCTCGAGGTACTCCGGAACGAATGAAAATTGTTTTATTCGAAGTGAAAATGGGGAAATATTCAGTGATTTGTTGTAAGAAGGATCGGCTGTGATAAATCATCAATTAGTACCTATAATATCATAAAATATCACGCTCAGTAACTTGTTTATATTTACAATATTCTGTAAGTGTCCTATTGGTAAAGTCTATGCATTTGAGGAGGTTGCGGTTGGTACAATCTACCACAGGTCGCAGATTTTCTTTCGACACGTGTGGGTTTAAATATGTGGGTGGGTGGATTATTAAAAACAAATTGTGTACATGAAAATTCATGCTTGTCTTAGTTTGAACCCGGAATCATCAGTTGTTGCAACCTGTTTAAAGCACTGGACTACCTCAGCTTTCAATCAAAAGGCCAAACAAGGTGAACTATTAGAATATTCTTAAGTTATTTCAACTTATTATTGATAAATTTCAAATTCTATTCAATTTCGCTTCTTGCTATTCAATGAGTTGACGTCTTTATATAATTCATTTATTAATTAGCTATCTTATGAATTCCATACTGCCTCTATTTCAAATTTGTATCATCGATTCATTGGTTTATTTGTAAGGACGTTTTTTTGATTCTTTTTTTTCTCCGCTCACTTTGCATCCTTGCTCTTTTGAGTTCTCATTTTGTTATGTTTAATTTTTGATCTTTTTGGCTCCGTTCTGCACTTAATAAGACGGATTTCACCTACCTGAGATTTGTTCATCTCTTCAAACGCCGCGGTTTTTTTATCATTTATAGTTGAAGGAAATTAGATATAGCGTTTTCTATAGGGTTTTACATTAGAACGACTAATTTAATTGTTGTATTGTTTTATCATAATAGAAAGTATAACTGACTCTCTGACTAACTGACATACACACACCAGTAGTGCAGTATAGTACAGTAATAGCTTGTGGATGTCCCACTGCTGGGCTAAGGCCTCCTCTCCTCTTTTGAGGAAAAGGTTTAGAGTTTATTCCACCACGCTGCTCTAATGGTGGAATACATATGTGGCAGAATTTCAGTGAAATTAGCCACATGCAAGTTTGCTCACGATGTTTTCCTTCGCCGTCAAGCACGAGATGAATTATAAACACAAATTGAACATATGAAAATTCAATTGTGTGAACCCACGATCATCGGTTAAGATTCACGCGTTCTAACCACTAGGCCATCTCGGCTTACGACATATCAACGCACGGACTTAAATAATGCGGCTTCATGAAAAAATGCATAATATGGTAATTAGAAATTCTGATGATGCAAGCGAAGCCGCGAGCAAAGTGCTAGAAATAAATAACTTACTAGTTTACATCTGACTCATCGGCATAAATAATATGATTCAAAATATATATTATAACATATATAGTACATATTAATCATATGTTATAATATTGTTTGGTATTTATCTATCTTAGTAGTGTGTGTGTGTTGACAATATCAGTGCTATTTTAATATTATTTTGTTAGTGAATGATAATGTAATAGACTTTTATGACACAATAATATCACCCGAATGTTTATATCATCATCCACTTTATCGTCCACGTTTTTAATATAAGCAGCACTCCTTAACGCTTGACTGCGGCCCGCGTTTCAGGTTTCAACCCCTTCGAAAGAAGAGAAACTTTAAAAGTTCAAATTAAATAATAATAATAATAATAAAATCATTTATTACGACCAACAAGCATCATATGCAAGACAATAAATAATAAAAAGACAAAAATTACAATAACAATATAATCCGTATAATCCGTAAAAAGATGTAATTTACGGATTATACGTCTATATTAATATATTATTATACGTCTGAAACGTAGCTTTTGTATGAGACTAGACGAAACTTCGGTTTATAAGGTGGGTGATCATAAATATGTACGCAAAAACGCGAAAGTGATTTGTTTGTTTCGCTTTCACGTTTTGAAGGTCGGTTGGATCGTCATGTAGTTTTGCATACACGCTGTCAGAGACGTAGAAAGGAACATAGGTGCCTAACACCTGACTCTTTGATCAAACACGAGTGAAGCCGCGTTTAGAAACTAGTATTGTATATTTACATTGGACCATAGCAACAGAATTATTTACATTGGATCATAGCAACATAATCGTTCATCTCAAAAATTCTCTGTTGTTATTAGATAACATCTCTATCTGCATCAAGTCTCGTAACTTTATAATTTATCAATTCAAGCTATGACCTGGGATCCTTCAAACGAGGCGTGAAGAGGCATCTTGCGGGCCGGCAAGGCAGGGGCGGCTAGTGCAGATTATTCTTCCCGACTGCACTAGCCGTCGTCGCGTTTGGACTCTACTTCCACTTACCATCAGGTGGAGTAGAATAATTTGCCCTCCTAGGTCATAATATAAAAGTACTACTTTAATTTAACTTAGATTATCAATTCATACTAAGTATTTCAATTACACAAAATAGTTGACAAATTTGATTTTTCTGAATAGTTTATTTTTCACTGAAAAAAACTCATTCCCGTCATGTTGGATTCGCCGTCCTGTCATATTATGAGAGTGAGTGAATAGAGAGTACACTTTAGTTTGCGCATACACTTGTGCACTGTAATATATTATGTCTGCGCAATAGATTCTATGGAGCTTGGTCCAAAGGGTCAAAATCGGTCAGGAAGACAACCAAAATTTACTCAAGAGCGTGTGATAATGCCATCCGTACTAGACCTATCAGACACCTTGATATGACGGAAGAAACTATGCCAAACTGAAGCTTGGTGGAAAGTCTCGAAAACTTCTACTTCCTCTTCGGAAAACATTTGCACAGCAGCATTGTACCAACATTTACTGGCAATTGCTTTCCTCATTATCTTTACTTTTCAAACAAAGCCTGCCGTGTCTGTTTGTGCGAACGCGATAAAGTCAAAATCTACCGAACGGATTTTCATTCGGTTTTCATCACTGGACGGATTGAACCATGAGAAAGGTTTAGGAGTATAATTCATTACTGTTTTTCGCAAAATTTGCTGAAATATGACAATGGTTTAAATTCAAATGCAAAATACTTTATTCAATTTGAAACACCCAGCCCTGAGAAGTACCGGCAAAAGAAACTCAGTAGGTTGAATTAATTTTGTGACTTTTTGTATGTATCATGTTTTGTTTACAAAAATAAATAGAAATAGCCATTACGGCGATCGTCTCATTCCCAAGGTGTGCTATTATCCATAAATTCATTAATTGTATAAAACCTTTAGCACACAAGCGTCCCTTTACAGTTTTTTTAAATTTAGCAAACTGAGGTATTTTGAACGCTTTCTGGGATCCTGTTGTAGAACCGTATGTATTGTCCCACAAACGAGTTATTGACTCTATGCAGTCAAGTAACGGGAGTAATTAGTTTGTATTTGTTCCTTGTACCAATGGTTTGAGCACTTCACACTTTCTCACAAAATCATTAATGTTTTTCCGTACATACATAACATTACATAATATGTATTGAGAAGCAACAGTTAATATTCTAATTTCCTTAAATTTCTGTTTAGGGTTATAGATTGCGCGAATAGCCCTGTTTTGCAGCACAAATATCGTATTGATAGCGGCCGCATTACCCCACAGCATAATACTGTTATACATTATACTGTGAAAGTAACTGAAATATACCGTATCAATCAATACTGTTGAAAATGTCGAAAAAAAAGCATGCAAAACTGGGTGATTTATTGACGTGTACCGTGTAAACTATATGAATTCTATTATGTATTACGATATAATAAACGTTTAATGTTGACCCCTATCCAACCTATGCGAAGCTTGGCAGGTTAGCTATTAAAAAAAAAAAAACACTCACCAGTCTTCTATTTTTAAAAAACAATTTAATCAGCGAATAATAAAATAATAATCGTATCACGGCTGAGTGCAATGGTGACACCAATGTACTGTAATACTATCACTAGATATGAGCAGACGCTGGACAAATATTTGATATAGAAAAATACATATTATTGCGATTGGCCTGTTCAAAGGGTTTACTCGCTTATCTTTAATGCTCTTGAGCCCAAATAGTCCAGTAGATGAAAAAAAAACAAAAGTAATGTAATTGTTTCATTTATGTTATATATTTATATATACATAATGTTATGAACATATTATAATTATTTACCTAATCTATACATCGATACAATTAAATAAAATTGAAGTGTAAGTCTGTGATTTCCACATAACTGCACTATTTTTAAGTTAATATGGCTATTTGAAAGTTACCAGACATTTTAATAATTTAAATATTTTATGTGTTTTATTCAGGCAGATTTGAAAGATTTTCGTGTCATTTGGAATTCCACGCTGGCGAAGCCACGCGGTTTGCTAGTAGTGATATTGTATCACCCGTGAAATTATTATATTCATGAAGCAGTATACCAAATTGAATCACTAATTAATACTGAATTGGTCATTGTAGCATATGGATGCAATTATTCGAGCTTGCACACAAAAGAGGTACTAATGAGGCAATGGAAGCAATTTGTATGGAATTTTAAACTTTATCACTTAAGATATAAGATCAACTTTATGATATTCGAGTACAGGTGGCTTAGTTTAGTAAATTATGAAGGTAATATTGAGGAAGATTGCATAAATTTTATGTTTAAATCTTCCTTGTAAGTGTAACATAAATCAAAGAACCATTATAACTAAATACATATGTTATTTTAATATCTAAAAGACAAAAGTAATTTGTATGTTTTACGAGTCCACAATTATGCAACAAATACCGCTGGTAGGGATTCTAGCTGGCACGTATGGGTGGCAGTTGGCAGCAGCGGCCGGTGTATTTAAAGGTATTTAAAGGATATAATATCCACGATTCGAATGTTGGTCACCATTGTGGAAAGACTAGCTCATATTTCAAACAGTGTCAATGCCAATAAGCGTTGGTACGATCTGGTGGTTAGTCTATGAGGTCTGAAAACACAAATTATATGAAATATGTTACGAATTGAAATAGCTTAATTTTTTAGTTATTAAGAAAGATGCTTATAAATAAGATGCGTGAATATTTTATGAAATGTTTGTGCTCGTGGATGGAATTCGATATTCAACTTAAGATAACACATTTAAATAAGAATTCAATTGTAATTTATTATCTATGTAAATTTATTGTCGAAAAAGAGCAACTTCTGAGTTTCTTGAAAGTTACTCGGTAGAACCTTAGGAACAAAGATTTTATGCATCTAGACCGTTATAACAATACAAAAATATATATGTATATATGTAATATAATCTCATCTATTTAAAACACAATAATTCTAATTTATACGAATTGTCCGTGTCCTGTAACATGCAGTGTCCGCTAGCCGGCCACGGGATAGCTGGAACACTATACCTTTCTTCCAAAATTCATCTTGCATGCATGTCGGTATATTTGTTGGCACTCTCGCTACAATGGAATTGAAGTTGGTCTTGAGTATTGGATCAAGTAGAGGACTTACGCCCAGAAGGTTGGTCCACAACGAAACAGCTATTCGTGAGATTTATTTTCTTCATCTGCGTCTTAATAAAGCTCTTTTTGTTACATTCTTATTTTCTGGTTCTTTGCTGGACTTAGGGGTTGCAAATGACTCTATCAGAAATGCGTTGGTAATGCGTCTTGTTTCTCCCTGGACGTTTCAGATTACCACCCCATCAGTTTATAGGAGTAAATTAATTGAAAGTGCACCTGGGTTTGCCCTATTATATATCTTGCGCAGTTTGAAGTATTGGCAGTAATTAGTAGAAGCTGACCATAAAAAAGACCTAATAACGTCATAATTAAAATTTATGGCAAAATCGGATCTAAGTTGTCTTTAAACACTTAATTCTGAACAAATCCTTCCTTCCTTAATTCTTGTTCATTACATAATATTTACGTGACCGCTCTTAATATTTAATTTAAGAATTGATAATAATATGCTATATTTAATCTGTAACACTAATTGTACAGATACTTATATTTATTATAATTTAATTAAAAATTGTAATTTAAAAAGGCTATAACTAATTAGGCCGTAGCGTCTACGTCGTCGTCCCGAGCGCGTACGTCACTGGAAACACGTGCTTAGTGATAAATGACGTAACAATGGGACTTCATTAGCGCGCAGAACATTAATTAATTTCACGTCACGGATTCCACAAGACATTGAGGGCGCCTGTTGTGATTGTCCTGGTGTGTGTATCCTTGTCCCGATTTAAATTTGATTTCGTTTTATAAAAGTTTGTTTATGTTAACGTTTTCTTGAATGATACCGGTTTTATTTAAGTACAAGTTCCTTAGGCATGATGAGCATACAAGGTTGAAAATATACTTCTGTGACATTTCTGATGTAAAAAGGTTTTACTCCTGTAACGCTTATGAGTTAGATGTGATTTTTTACGATTCAATGTATATTATGTCATACTGGTTATCGTTTCAACGTCGTATGTGGCAAAAGTAAGTCCGAATATTACTATTAATTGCGTCTTGGTCAGGAAACATTCAAATCTTGTTAGTATTTTTATATATATAATAGATATTGGTGCTGAATGAAATATTAACATTGAGAACTAAGATGTTATGTCCCTCGTGCCTGTAACTACACTGGCTCACTCACCCTTCAAACCGGAACCCAACAATACCAAGTACTGCTGTTTTACGGTACAATGTCTGATGAGTGGGTGGTACCTACCCAGACGAGCTTGCACGAAGCCCTACCAGTGGCCACATAAATGCGACATCGATATGAACGAAAAAAATATATATACGAACGCTTTTAAGTTACGCCTCGTAGACAATCTTACGACCTGTAAGCGAAACGAACCGTTTCTTGAATATAACAACCGTACATACTATATATATACTTTTTTGTATCTATACAATGTAATGAGAAGAAATTACACTGTATAGATACAAAAAAATATACTAAGATATAAATAAAGTCTTACTTACTATATCAATATTTATATGTAATTAAAATGAAAATTCATTATTAAAATTCCTTATTGTAAGACATTCAATCCAACAATGACAGATTTCAAAACAAAATATACGAGCATTAAATGGCAAATAAATATAAATTTAAAATCGAAAGCAATCCGTACCTAGTCTATTATAAATCACTTGAAAATTTAATAAGCCCTTTGTTGAATTAATAAATTAATTGATCCGGAACCGTAAGCAGTGTCCACAGAGTCGTTGGAACGGAACGTGATCAATTGAACACGGATCGATGATGTTTGTGTAAAATTTTCAGCTTGAATTTCTTCAAATATGAATACGAGAAGAGTCACAATAAGTCAATAAATTAATGAAAACCATTACTCATTCACAAGTCCCAGCAATTATTACAAAGGTTAATCTTACAAAGGTATTTTTTTATGTGAAACATCTAATAGCACATCTCTAGGGTAAGACTCGTGTGCCGTGACGGCAAACGGCACTTTTTAATCCTTTGTGTGTGCGTGGTGTATATACTATAGGGTTTTCCAATAGGGACGCTTGAACTTTGACAGCTGATTGCGGCCATGTTGTTTGAGTGACAGCTGTCAAATGCAGTGTGTTATATTCATTCCGTCCTCCCAAACCACCATGGCAGGTTACAGTGTCGAGCAGCACGTGCAAATCATAAAATTGTTTTATGAAAATGGGTCTTCAGTTCGAGCAACGTTCCGCGCACTTCGCCCGTTTTACGGTCGCGATGATCGTCCTGCCGAGTCGACTATCCGTCGATTGGTGGACAAATTCGAGTCAACCGGGTCAGTTAACAATCAGCCGGTTCCCGTGCGTCAACGTAACGCGAGATCTGCCGAGAATATCGCCGCTGTGCGCGACAGTGTCCTCGAAAACCCGCGGCAGTCAATTCCGCGTCGCGCACAGGAACTCGGCCTTTCGCAGACGACAACTTGGCGAATTTTGCGTTGTGACTTGAGCCTGCACCCGTACAAGATCCAGCTGACCCAAGAGCTCAAGGTTAATGACCATAGACAGCGCCGTGTGTTCGCTGACTGGGCATTAGAGCAGTTGGAAGTTGTCGCCGATTTTGGCAAAAAAATCATCTTCAGCGACGAGGCGCATTTTTGGATGAATGGCTATGTCAACAAGCAAAATTGCCGTATTTGGGACGAGACCAATCCACACGAGGTTCACCAAGTGGCAATGCACCCGCAGAAAGTGACTGTTTGGTGCGGATTTTGGGCCGGAGGCGTGATTGGTCCGTATTTTTTCGAAAACGATAATGGTGTGACCGTCACCGTCAATGGTGAGCGATACCGGTCGATGATAACCAACTTCTTTTGGCCTGAAATCGAGAATATGGATCTGGACAACATGTGGTTTCAACAGGACGGCGCTACGTGCCACACAGCACACGCTACGATGGAAGTTCTGCACGATCAAGCGCCCTTAATGGAAAACCCTATATATGCTTCGTTGCTTCACCGTGTACGAGATTTTATCTCGATCGAGTATTTCTTATTAATTATACTTCATGAAGCATCAATGTAAAGGGCAAAGGTGGCCATTTACCTTCAGTTACTGGTGGTAGAGCTTTGTGCAAACTCGTCTGGGTAGGTACCACCCGCTCATCAGATATTCTACCGCAAAACAGCAGAACTTGGTATTGTTGTGTTCCGGTTTGAAGGGTGAGTGAGCCAGTGTAATTACAGGCACAAGGGACATAACATTTTATTTAAGGTTGGTGGCACATTGGTGATGTAAGCGATGGTTAGCGTGTCTTACAATGCTAATATCTAATATAATATAATAAAAATTATGACCATAATTATATTTAAAATGTGGGCCTAAGGTAAGGATTCTGTTTGAAATTGGTGCTTAAGTATTCGTAATCATTAAAGTCGGAGGATAGTAAAAATACACCCGAGACGTAGCTCATAGCTGTAGAAATAAAAACAACAAATTCAAAAATTTGAATAGAAGAAAATAATCACAGAGATTTGGAAATCAGAATGAAAATAGACAAAATATTATTATAACCAAAATATCGAGGAAATACACGAAGAATTTAATTAAATGTTAAATTTTAATAAAACGAAGCAAATAATAACACAGTCGGTAGCAGTTGGCAGCTTTGCAACAATTTCATAATTAAACTCGCTTTACTCTCACCGGCCTAAATTATTGTATAATTTTTCAGAATCAAAGAAATTAGGCGTTGCATAAACATTGTAACTTTATTATTCATTGAAGTTGTCGAAGAATTGACAAAAAATGATAAGTAATCATAATTTTTTTAGTTTATATGTTTTAGGATTAATCTAACTTTAGGTTTTAAATTTAACATCAAATATTTATATGTTTCAATGTTGTTGTTTCTCCTTTCTTTTAGATCTTGTCACTTGTAGTAAATACTTTGAAGCATGTTTAATTACATGTATATTTGACAGACGCGTTGTTAAACAGAATTGTTCGGGCGCATAAAAAATAATTGACCTCTTGTAAATTCTCAGTAGACGGAGTTTGGGGGGGGTTTACATCCCTGATCTCTCACAGGTTAATTTGCAGTCCCATCTAGATATAATACTAAGGGAATAGAGAGTGTACATTTGTTTTGTGCATCATTATATATCTTGCGATTTGCATCTTGCTTGAAATTTGCAGCCGTTGCTGAAATTAGTTCAGAAGGACTTCCTTTAATGACATAAAAAGAGGCATATTTCATTGATTACATTTTCTCTTTACTTAGAGACTAATAATGATGTCCACAATAATGAAAAATAATTAATAAATATATATCACAAAAAGTTCTTAACATGAAAAAACAAAAGAGCGTTCAACTAGAAAATTGGCTTGAAGTTTTCATAGATATAAATTTTATGATGAAACCGATAGCCACGTTTTCGAACTAATTAACTGATATCGCTCCCACTCATCTGATTTCAGAGCTGAGGCCTCTCAAAACTAAAACTCCTAAGAACTTTATTTATTACTATTCTTCCACGAATATAACCTCTAATCTCAAAGCAATAAGGACGAAAAAAATAATATAACGAAGACACTTCTGACAATTTTTTTTATGCACAAAGCTTTTACGAAATTAACCTTTAAAATTAAACGAATAAGGTTCATTTTTTATCTAAATTGTATAAATTTAAAATTGTACTCTAGGGAATCCTATTTCTCGTAGGATTCCTTGAAGTTTGGAAGAAGTTTAATAGCTAATTAATCTGTCTACATCGTCGTCTGACCAACAGAAACTCAATTTACATAAAGAATATGCTTAGAGAGCATTTTTAGTTTTGAAGTCGTTTTTTTTCTTTAAATTGTAAAACGATAAGATGAACTCGAGTTAGAAACAGAAAATTGCAAATTATTCTGTGGTCTTTAAAATGGAATTCTTTACCAGCACACGTGTTCCCCTCCTCTTATGACCTGGGTTCCTCCAAACGAGGCGTGAAGAGGCATCTTGCGGGCCGGCAAGGCGGGGGCGGCTAGTGCAAGTCATTCTTCCTGACTGCACTAGCCGTCGTCGCGTTTGGACTCTACTACCACTTACCATCAGGTGGAGTAGAGCCATTTGCCCTCCCGGGTATTAAAACCTATCCTAACCTAACCTAAAGAAATCTATGTTACCAGCGAGTGACATAGACTAATTTTATTTAAAAATATCAACCAACCAAGCCCAGGCTGCATTCCAGGTCAAACTGACTCATTACAAACAAACACAATCTATATTTGTATAATTTTAGATAATTATAATATAGGGTTTTCCATTAAGGGGTTTTTTTATTTGGAAGGTCTATCGACCCCATTATGTATGGAATATGACATCATTCAAATGACCGCCACGGCTTCGGTTGGTGGCGCGCACACGAAAGGTCCAATTTTCGATGACTCTGGCGCACAAATCGGGCTGTAATTGATCGATGGCGTGGCGTATGTTGACTTTGAGGGCATCGGTGGTTTGCGGCTTGTTGGCATAGACCTGCGACTTAAGAAAACCCCACAAGAAAAAGTCCAGCGGGGTCAAATCGCACGATCTCGGTGGCCAGTTCACGTCGCCTCCGCGCGAGATGACCATGTCCAGAAATTGCTCGTGCAGAACTTCCATCGTAGCGTGTGCTGTGTGGCACGTAGCGCCGTCCTGTTGAAACCACATGTTGTCCAGATCCATATTCTCGATTTCAGGCCAAAAGAAGTTGGTTATCATCGACCGGTATCGCTCACCATTGACGGTGACGGCCACACCATTATCGTTTTCGAAAAAATACGGACCAATCACGCCTCCGGCCCAAAATCCGCACCAAACAGTCACTTTCTGCGGGTGCATTGCCACTTGGTGAACCTCGTGTGGATTGGTCTCGTCCCAAATACGGCAATTTTGCTTGTTGACATAGCCATTCATCCAAAAATGCGCCTCGTCGCTGAAGATGATTTTTTTGCCAAAATCGGCGACAACTTCCAACTGCTCTAATGCCCAGTCAGCGAACACACGGCGCTGTCTATGGTCATTAACCTTGAGCTCTTGGGTCAGCTGGATCTTGTACGGGTGCAGGCTCAAGTCACAACGCAAAATTCGCCAAGTTGTCGTCTGCGAAAGGCCGAGTTCCTGTGCGCGACGCGGAATTGACTGCCGCGGGTTTTCGAGGACACTGTCGCGCACAGCGGCGATATTCTCGGCAGATCTCGCGTTACGTTGACGCACGGGAACCGGCTGATTGTTAACTGACCCGGTTGACTCGAATTTGTCCACCAATCGACGGATAGTCGACTCGGCAGGACGATCATCGCGACCGTAAAACGGGCGAAGTGCGCGGAACGTTGCTCGAACTGAAGACCCATTTTCATAAAACAATTTTATGATTTGCACGTGCTGCTCGACACTGTAACCTGCCATGGTGGTTTGGGAGGACGGAATGAATATAACACACTGCATTTGACAGCTGTCACTCAAACAACATGGCCGCAATCAGCTGTCAAAGTTCAAGCGTCCCTATTGGAAAACCCCTTTATATTTATATTATTTTAATTTAGTTTATTTTTATGGAATTGTATGTTTTTATTTCGAAATTGAAATGTTAAGATAGTATTTTTTTAAAACAGATGACGATGGCTTATTTAAAAGGAAGTTATTGGTCTTTGCCAATATACTTAACTCGTAAATGAGTTGACCACAATGGCATGATTGGTACACGGATGCTTTTACGCGAATTTCGTATTCGATAAACTGTTTAATTTCTAAGGCATAAGCTTTATTATTTTATTTTATAGGTAGGCGGACGAGCATATGGGCCATCTGATGGTAAGTGGTCACCAACGCCAATGGCATTGTATGAAATGTTAACCATTGCTTACATCGCCAATGCGCCACCAACCTTGGGAACTAAGATGTTACGTCCCTTGTGCCTGTAATTACACTGGCTCACTCACCCTTCAAACCGGAACACAACAATACAAAGTACTACTGTTTCGCGGTAGAATATCTGATAAGTGGGTGATACCTACCCAGAAGAGCTTGCACAAAGCTCTACCACCGAGTACCACCTAAAAATAAATCAAAATGATTCATTTTTACAGAATAATATTATAACACCTATTATGACACATTATGTTTGGTAGGCAAAAATCGCTGATAATAATGATAAGGACGTGAACCGTAGCGTTATTGATTATATCTTGTATACTGATAGTAAAAACCTTCCCATTATAACTGATATATTATTTTATTTTCGTACAATACATTTATTTGTTCGACTATTACGTGTTTATTTTATATTAAAATAAGGTCCTCCAGCCCGATTTCAGCGGCCAATCTCAAGAGAGATTAGCCAACTGCGCAGGAGATATTATAGTGCACAAGTGTGTGCGCAAACACAGGTGCACTCTCTTTTCCTTAGCTCTCATAATCCGATGGGACGGCAATCCCACACGACTGGAAAGAGTTCAGCCGCAGGACGAACGGCTTAACGTTCTTTCCGAGGCACGGGAGTGTACACACTTCCAAAATCCAGACTCCGGGCTACTACTAAGAATTTTCTGACACAAAAACCCAATATCTATTTATTGGTCCGACCTGGGAATTTAACTCAGGACCACCGGGTTTGCGGCCTTATATCTAGCCACTAGTCAGTAGTTTATATTAAAAGTAAAGTGACAGCTAATAAATATTAGTCTGGTCAAAGTCATCATCAGTTACTTGCACGGATTATGCCTTAATTCTTCGTTTGAATTCTACAACAATAGCAGAAAAAAAAAACAAATACTTAACTTATATAATAATAAATAAAAAAACTTAAAACTAACTAATTTAACTACAAAGAGGACGTCAAATTAGATTGTCTCTGTAACCTAAAACAATATCGATTACTCAAATCCTTATATTGATTTTCAGTGACCAGGTACAATAATTGGCTCCAATGGAACACAGGGAACACTCTATGTCATCTAAAACTAGAGGAAACCTTTGCCCAACAGCAACTTCTGTTACAGGCTATTACTCTCTTATTAAATCGAAGATTTTCTTTGTCAGTTATTGGATACGTACTCGTAGTTAAATTATCGTTGGTAACAACTTTATTGCTTATGCAGTGTGATTTGCTATGTTTATTTTTAGATAGAGAAGATCTAATCTAGACGCTTGGATACAGTAAATTTGCATTATAATTGAAAAGGGACGTTTACATTATTTCGTAGTAATATAAAATTTGTTAGAAATGTTCTGAGAATTAAGACGAAATTTACGGCTTTGTATGGCGAAAGAATATTTTTGTTTACGAATGAATCTGTTGATTTTCTTTAGTTGATCATTATATTGATATAGAACGGCGCATTTAATGAACATTAAACCATTTTGATTATGGATATTTTTATACACAGGCGACAACTACAATATAATTATGTGGGAATGTTAACCATTGAAACCCATGCGATGGCCCTCATCGGCATGGACCGGAGAGGCCGTGAGAACATTTCCTCACTACGCCTCCGCTTTTTCTCCCGTGACTTCCTGAGGTGACTCAGTGGGTGACAGATTGATTTCACCCTTCGTACAGCATCGTGAGGCCATCAACGCGACAGTTTTTGAGGCAGACAAGCCGACTACAGTACGATAGGTGTAGGCTTTGTGCTAGCTAGTTTGGGTAAGTGCCACCCACTCATCAGATATTCTACCGTAAAACACAAGTACTTAGTATTGTTGGGTTCCGGTTTGGATGGTGAGTGAGCCAGTGTAATTACAGGCACAAGGGACGTAATATCTTAGTTCCTAATGTTGGTGGCGCTTTGGCGATGTAAGCGATGGTTAACATTTCTTACAATGCAAATGTCTATGGGCGTTGATGACCACTTATCATCAGGTGGCATAAAAAATTTATAGGATTGTTTTGTCTAAAGTACATTCCATAGGATAATATAGAACAAACCAACAACACACATCCATATCTATATTTGTGGTGTGGATTGTGAAAACGAAATAGTTAGATAATATTTTATTCAAATTGTTAGTTTGACTGTAACGCTTTGACTAATTGTTATCATGTGGACTTAATTAATGACTTAGCGATAGCAAGTAGGTCGCATTTCTAAATGGTGCCCGTATAAAATGTATATTCTATAACAAGAAAGTATTTTATATAAACTACTAAACATATTATATGGAAACAACAAGGTCCTCCAGACCGATTTCGGCCACGGCGGCCAATCTCAAGAGAGATTAGCCAACTGCGCAGGAGATATAATAGTGCACAAGTGTGTGCGCAAGCACAGGTGCACTCCCTTTTCCTTAGCTCTCGTAATCCGATGGGACGGCAATCCGACACGACCGGAAAGAGTTCAGGCGCAGGACCAACGGCTTAACGTGCTTTCCGAGGCACGGGAGTGTACACACTTCCACCTTCCAGACTCCGGGCAGCTACTGAGAATTTTCTGATAGAAAAACCCAATAACTATTTATTGGCCCGACCTGGGAATTGAACCCAGGACCACCGGGTCTGCAGCCTAACATCTAGCCACTAGACCAACGAGGCAGTCGTAATGTAAACAATAAAATAGTGTCGATAGAAAAATATTTCTTGAGTTTTGGTTGAGTCAGTTTTCCAGATGGTAAGTAGTTCAGTATCGACTATAGACTCTGGCACTGCAAGATTTCGCTTCTCATATTATCACTGTCCAACCATATGGTCCATATAGCCGTTGTTATTATAATATACTGGGTCACTCATCCTTCCGACTATAACAGAGTAATTCAAAGTATTGATATAGTCTGGCGGTTGAGATACTGATGAATGTGGGCTACCCCCAGAAAAGTCGACTCATAGTGTTTTTGGTAAAATGATAACATATCGATTTTATTAGCCTAAGCTATCTGTTGTCGGTTATTCCATCAGCATACAAATATGCATTGATTTAATGGTAGCTGCTTTTGCGTATATTTTGGAAAATAGACCAACGAAGCGGGAAAATACCGAGAAATTCGTTTGTAGGAAAGATCAAAATTAATATCAATTAAATTTATATTCGTTACGTCACGTGATTAATGACTGACGTATGGAAAATCATGTCGTTAATTGCTTATATTCAAACGATCAATATTTTTAACATTACAGTAGAATCCCAATTAACCGGAGTTGGGTTATCCGGGGAGCGGATTAACCGTACATCTCTGCGCCTCCCGTGCGCGACGCGCGATACCCGTGCGAATTCGCTAGCGGCCTCGGCGCTTTGTCCTGATACAAACTTACAATGTAACAAATACTCCAGGTTACATTGTAACTTACAATCATTACTAAATCCGTCGAACTCATATGGATGAATTTTACTATGTAGTCAAAATAAAAAGTCGTGACCCTTAATTCGGATTAACCGTGGTATCAATTATACGTGGACCTCTCGGTCCCGACCCGTGAAGGGTATTAAGAGGTACAAATCATATAATCATTTATTTAAGTTGTATAGGGTTTTCCATTAAGGGCGCTTGATCTTTGAAAACTTCCATCGTAGCGTGTGCTGTGTGGCACGTAGCGCCGTCCTGTTGAAACCACATGTTGTCCAGATCCATATTCTCGATTTCAGGCCAAAAGAAGTTGGTTATCATCGACCGGTATCGCTCACCATTGACGGTGACGGCCACACCATTATCGTTTTCGAAAAAATACGGACCAATCACGCCTCCGGCCCAAAATCCGCACCAAACAGTCACTTTCTGCGGGTGCATTGCCACTTGGTGAACCTCGTGTGGATTGTTCTCGTCCCAAATACGGCAATTTTGCTTGTTGACATAGCCATTCATCCAAAAATGCGCCTCGTCGCTGAAGATGATTTTTTTGCCAAAATCGGCGTCAACTTCCAACTGCTCTAATGCCCAGTCAGCGAACACACGGCGCTGTCTATGGTCATTAACCTTGAGCTCTTGGGTCAGCTGGATCTTGTACGGGTACAGGCTCAAGTCACAACGCAAAATTCGCCAAGTTGTCGTCTGCGAAAGGCCGAGTTCCTGTGCGCGACGCGGAATTGACTGCCGCGGGTTTTCGAGGACACTGTCGCGCACAGCGGCGATATTCTCGGCAGATCTCGCGTTACGTTGACGCACGGGAACCGGCTGATTGTTAACTGACCCGGTTGACTCGAATTTGTCCACCAATCGACGGATAGTCGACTCGGCAGGACGATCATCGCGACCGTAAAACGGGCGAAGTGCGCGGAACGTTGCTCGAACTGAAGACCCATTTTCATAAAACAATTTTATGATTTGCACGTGCTGCTCGACACTGTAACCTGACATGGTGGTTTGGGAGGACGGAATGAATATAACACACTGCATTTGACAGCTGTCACTCAAACAACATGGCCGCAATCAGCTGTCAAAGTTCAAGCGTCCCTATTGGAAAACCCCTTAGTTATTCTGTGAGAGCAAAACTCTCTCTCTCTCTCGAAACTCGCCGCAGAAAACGGTCGTGAAATGTCAGAAAAAGATATACGACAATGTCCATAATAATTATAGATAATATAAACATTAATTAACTTGTACATAAGACAATCAAGTTTTTCAATTAAAACTAATTCATAAATGGCAGTGAACATGCAATTCAGTATTATAAATAAGCAATACATTTAAAACGTTAAGTAAGCAGTGAAGAAAATAAAATTATTACTAAATTAACAAATTCTCATTTATTTATTTTTTGAATGTTTTGAACGATCGTACTCGTTTATCACCATAAGTCGGTTATCGACATTTCACGGATGAGTTATGTATTGAGTTCTAAAATAAAGCACCGCTGAATAGTCTTTTTTTCAAAATTTTCGCAAATAATTGATAAGTATCGATTTGTGTGAACGCGTCTAGAAATCACTGACGATAATAAATCGAACGCTTTTTGTTTCCTCGCCTCGCTTGTTATTTTTTTAATGAATTCGAATTTTTGAAGAACGAATTTTAAAAAACTTAATCCAAATTATTTCAGAATAAGTTTTTTTTTTAAATCACATAACCATTGAACTTATGCAATGTAGTTGATTGAATTTGAACGTTAAGTTTATTATATATATAACAGCACAATTTTATTTTCATTAAAATTGACAATAACGATAGAGTCAAACTTTACTCTTTTTCGTTAAAACAAAATTAACATACCCATATCGCTATTCAAGGCCTTTGTTATCAATTTAATAGACAATTTCGAACTTTAAACATTTATGAATAAGGATAAAAATATAAGTAAACAGTTGTCGTTTTCAAATTTCGAATTAGTGAAGTTTTCGCCGAAATAATTGTCAGTTGGTATTACTTCGTCATACATGAAGGCAATAGTAATTTTATCGAAATAGTAGATCGATAGGAGATTGATTAGATATGCTTTATTGAAAACCGCTGGATCTTACAGTTCTACAGCAGTACAGTGCTCTGCGTGGTCGAAATGGCACCTTGTTTGGAACTACCCTATGAAATATGGGACGTGACCAAAGAGGAGGATAAAATAATTAAGAAATGCCTATTAGGTGCGTTATCGATGTGTAGTGTTGTGCTTTGTTACATTTTTTTAACGGTAAGGTACGGTGATTTTATTTTTAAATTTAGAACACCTTTGGCATGTTTATTTTTCGATAAACTGTTCATTGATTTATTTACACAATTAATTTAAAAAAAAACAAACGAAATTCACGAAAGAGGTTAACCGTGTATTTAATTTATACAATGTAATACTTAATGAGCGTGAAAATGCGGTAAGCGTTTTTTTCTAATTAAAATAAAAATGCTCGCGATTAGCATATACAATTTAAATATTTTAATTAGGAAAATATTATTTACATACCAATAATAAGGTTAACTTTTTATAACATTAACGGCCTTACTTATAAACGTTGCTTAGCGACTGTTTAGTTAAACACTGATATATCCCTTTCTGTCGTTATTGATTTGACATTCGAAAGAAGAAGACAGCATTGTTTAACTAATCACCCGCTAAGGCCGTAAATATAAGGTTTTAATTTGCCACGGAAAGTCATCATTCTGCTTCAATCGATTAATATTCTAAGATAATTGTTAAAACTTTTTCTATTTACTTTCATCATTATAAGCCAATCGTAAATCTCAACTGGACATATGTCTCCCACTGAAAGGTCCTTTCCCGCCATCCGGGTTGTCTTCAGGCCAATTCTGGTCGAAATTTAAGACCAATTTAAATATTATTTCAATAACGGATATTTTTATTTCGTCTGTTAGAGTTTTATATGAGGGTCGAGATGGTATATAGAACGCGTTTATCATAACCGATAATCGCGGTTTCAACTCCAGGCAAGCATCAATGGTTTTTCATGTGTTTATAATTCATCTCGTGCTTGGATGTGAGGGAAAAAATCATGAGGAAACCTGCATGTCTAATTTCACTGAAGTTCTGTTACACGCTTATTCACTAACTCGAATTGGAGCAGCGTGGTGGAATGGGGCTTATTCTTCTCATTAATGAGAGATTGACATTCAGAAGCTGTTACTTTATAACTATAGCGATTATCAAAAAGGAATCCTTAGTTTATTGTGTAAATTTAAGCTCTTAATAAAATCAATTTAAATATTATTATGGAAATTATTAAAAAGATAAATAAACGTAGGCAATAGTTCAATCATCCATTTTATCAATTTGTTATTTATTGAATGTGTGAAGTTAAAAAAATATCGATAAGCACGGTCGTTCCTACGAATCACTATAACTATATTGTGAAGAAATTATTTATTAAATTACATTTACCTTTCAACCCTAAGGAAATGAACTGCCTCTCTTCTAGCCCTTGCCCAGCAGTGGGACACTTATAGTAACAGCCTATACGTTACGTTTATTTACTATTTATATTTTATAACAGTTTTTATCGTGTATCTTATTGATTACGTCGATTGTTAAACGCAGCGTGAAAGATAGACAAAATATTTAAAAAAAACCCAAATTTATATCATTGTGGATTCCAATCTTATCTAGTTTTCGAAACCATTTTAGATCGAATCAACTTGGAACTATATATTACTCATACTACGTAACAATATACTTAGCAAGTTTAATGTTTTCGCTATAGGCACTGACGGCATACTGTGACGTCATGAAACTGTTTAGGTAGGGTTGGCAAAATATTTTTTTATTTTTTGTTAATTAATCATGAAATAAATTATATATGCATCCAGTTCTTAAATTTTGCTAATTTCTGCATAATTTGAGAGTCATCAACGCAAGCAGTAACAACAATGATGTCATATTTCATCATAATCATTATGTCTTAATTAGTTTAAATATTATATTAAATACAAGAAACCAGTATATACATAAAAAAAAATCTAATTAATCGGACAAAGAATTAAACGATGTAGAGATAAAAGTTACGTTTCCAGTATACTTTTTTACAAACTGTACTTTTCAAGTGCTAATCGGCAAATCAAAGTCATTAGTGTTCCTGTTCTTACTCAAATGGTTCACATTATACACAATTACCGCGTGTTTTAAATGTTATTTCGTGGTCATTTAGGCCGAGTTCTCACAACCCGAAACTGGCAACTTACGCGAAATCGAATTTAATAAAATAATTTTTAATTAAAGAAAAGTAACAAATATATATTGTTTAAAATAAATAAAAACATAATTTCTTTAATAAAATAAATTATATATTTTTTACTATTTTAGAAACATATGCTATATAAACAGACACACACACACATTCACAAACACACTCTCTCTCTCTCACACACACCCACACTCACACGCTCTCTCTCACACACAAACACACACAGACACAAAAGGGCGTAGAAAGCGTTGGTTTAGATCGGTCACGACGGATTAACAGACCGTCATGTTGTTCGCTGTTACGGCATTGGTTTACAAGTGCATTTGCACGAGGCTAATAGCCGCGCCAATCCACTTAGCCAACCAAATATTGGCTTCGTCTAAATAGAGACAATGAAGAAAATCTCGTATACAGGCCTGTGTATAAATTACATTGAAGTAAAGACTGGTTTAATGTCTTGGCTTAGTAGATTGGCTCGGCTATTGGTTTCCTGTAAATACACCGTAATAGGCAAGGCACGCCAATAAAGGTTTAACATCCAAATTATGCATATTATGTTCATAATCGTGTTTCCATTTTAAGCGGTTAAGATATTATGAACTAATAGTCGTGCGTTGTAGATTTTTTCAGTTAAGCTTATTCTTATTCTATTTCAACAAAATTTAAACAAATGCTGTCGACTGATTGAAGTATTGCAAACAGTTAAACACAGAATTTAGAATTATTTAAGTGGTAACACACGTTTCATATCATAACGTCGTAGGTTTGGTATTTTAACAATGCAATTTGACATTTCTTGCTAGTAACGTAAATATTATAATCCTTTGAAAATATTTCGTAAATTTATCTTATCTAGTTACTAAATGAAGTAAAGCTACATAATATATAGATTGAAGTCAAGATATCAAAGATACGGTGATCTCCTTTCAGCCTTGAGCTGAATCGATTATCCGTATCATGTATTGATCAGTTGAAAATATTTCATTAAATGCACCGTACATCTTTAAATAGATGCAATATTTTAAGTTCAAATAAACTTTTTTTTTTATTGAATGTCCACAGACATTTTTTACCATAATTGCGATTACTTCTTCTTTAAATGCTAAAAACAATTAATAAAAATACTCAACACTTCTTAAATTATGGAAGTAGACACTATAAAGATCTAGAAAGATAACAAAATATATATATATATATATCTACACTACCGTTCAAAAGTTTGGAAGCAGCCAGGTAAAATCAAATAAAAGACAAAAAAGCTGTGTTTTAAATTGATTTTAAATTAATAATCAAACAAAAAATAATTTTAACAAAGTAAGAATTAAACATACAATATGATTATAGTGATTGAGATGGAAGGGCCACGGTTTTTGAAATCTTTTCATGTTTTTTCTTGTTCAAAAACTTCTGACACAGTATCGACGAATGCTTAGAACATTATCCTAATGAAAAACGAATCCAGAACCAGTGAGATTCAGACCACTGGGTATGGTGGCATATTTAAGTATTTTCAAATAGCCTTTCTTGTTTAGTTTTCCGGTTATCCTCACAAGATTTCCGGGTTTACTGTTGCCAAAACACTCCCAAACCATGACATTCTCACGACCGATTGAGATGAAATTTTGTATACACGTTCAGTTCTGATGACAATGCATGGTTAGCTGTGTGACGTCATTCTAAATCCAACATGGCGGCACACCCAAGATGGCGGACTAGTTATTTTTCATGCACTCCTATAATATGGGTATCAAATGTAAAGGCTTGCTAAGAATAACTCGAAAAATAAAGTGACGTCACTCTAAATCCAATATGGCGGACCTCTAAAGCTTGAAACTCAATTTTAAAGCAAATATCTTCAAACGATTGATCTGAAATTTTGTATACACGTTTAGTTTGGGTGACAACATATGGTGGTTAGCTGTGTCACGTTATACTAAACCAACATGTTGGAACACCCAAGATGGCGGACTGATTATTTTTAATGCATTTTTACAATATTGGTATCAAATGAAAGGAGTTGCGGAGAATACGAATACGAGTTTTAAAAAAATAAGATGCTGAACATAATCTCCGTTGCTCCAATTCGTCTGAACTTTTGGTGTGCTGGGGTTTTTGGAGTCCTCAATTATGATATTGGTCGAATTGTTCAAGTCTGTAGCAGCGGTTGATTAACTTTGACTTGTGTAATTTGGTGAGATAGGCGTCAAAAGCATTGGTTTGCAACCTGTCTAAAAGAAGAATAAAGTAAGCTTCAATAATATCAACAAAATTACTAGAAAAATAACAGAAAACATTGTTAATGTGGCTCATGAACGGAAAGCAGAGGAATTCGCTTGATTCTTCCTCCTAACTTACGGGGTAAATGGTTTAAACCAACCAAACTGGTAACTTTGGCATTGAAAAAGCTCTGGGAATTTATCCCACTAACCAACAAGTATACAATCACAACAAAACTGTTCTCGAACATTTCCGAGCTCGTGGTGTAACTATTAACAAAATAATAGTACAGGACAGTCTAGTAAATCGTACTCGACATAGATTTAAATAATATTATACCGTCCGACATAAATAAGACAGGAGGGCTACCTAAGGAATTAGAAATATTCGTCGGGGTCAAGGTGATGTTGCGTTACAATGCGTGATTTAGTTGTGTAGATAAACAAGTAAATTAAATAACTTGATGTGATTGATTTCACCTATTCAAATTTTCAAACTAAGTGAATACTAGTACTCAAATCTCGCGATAAGCTTTTACACCATATGTCATATAAATTGTGTAATGACGTTATAAGTTGATAGTAAGTTTTAAAGTATAAGTTATTTTTTTTCATTTTAGGGCATTAAAGTAAAAAGTAAAGTAACAGCCTGTGAATGTCCCACTGCTGGGCTAAGGGCCCTTGTGAGAAGAAGGTTTGGAGCTTATTCCACCACGCTGCTCCAGTGCGGGTTGGTGGAATTCACATGTGACAGAATTTCAGTGAAATTTGACACATGCAGGTTTCCTCACGATGTTTTCCCTCACCGTCAAGCACGAGATGAATTATAATCACAAATTAAGCACATGAAATTCAGTGGTGCTTGTCTGGGTTTGAACCCACGATCATCGGTTAAGATTCACGTGTTCTTACCACTGGACCATCTCGGCTGTGTTAAATTAAATTAAAGCTTGTATTAAAGGTTTTTTACTTTTAATTTATTAATTCTATGTATACATGCTCCACGGAAACAAAGCCACCGTCTTAAACTAGTAATATATTATTTACGATATTTCATTATCATCTGAATTAATTAAACAATATAGTTTGCCCTTAGACTCAGTACAGACGTACTTTTATCTATTTTGCACTTAATATATTAATAGTGATATTAATCAATCAGATTAACGCTCCAAAACAATAAACATGCGTCATCAAACGAATTATGAATAATAAAAATTCTCTAAAATTTCAAGTAGTTTGATAAAAGTTTCAAGTTGTATTTTATTTTTATTTATTATATCAGTTAGAACTAGAACCAAAACATCCATACGTTAGTCGAAAATCGTACAGCGTTATTGATTAATAAATAAATTCAAATAATCTGTAATTGGGGATGAAAATTACTTTAACTAAGTATAGTTTAAAGATTGAAGTATAGTTTTTTTTAATTACTTTTGGATGTGGTATATCTATTTGTCCAATTTGGGACTGACTCGCACGCTGTGACGGCAAATGTCATGACACTCTTTTGCCTTTCCCTCTATTGTCTTGCCCACTCCCTACTCCCGTATGTGTGCGTGTTGGCTGTACACTTACACTTCGTCTCTTCTCTGTGTATGCGTATGTAGCGTATGTAATGCACAACAAAATACTGATATTTATTTTAGTAACGAAACATGATTTTAGTTTATTGTACAAAATTTTTTGTTATTGTCTTCTTTTAATTATAAATTCTTTCAATAAACATCCACTTCGATGTCTTACATCTACATTCTTATTATTTGAATATGTTTGGTTTTAGGGTATTTTGATTTAGTTAAACAAAAATTGGTTAAGTATCTTTTCAATTAATAACATAAAAATTGCTTTAAAAAAACCTTTTTTAGAGTAGACAGTAATTGACACTAGAAATGTAGTCAAGTCCTTTGAGAGACTCTTTCAATTCTGGCTCCGACTTTAATGAGAACAAAATTAATTATGATTATTTTTAGTTTTTTCACATGATAAGTTATAAATGCGAAAGTGAGTTTGTTTATTTTTATTTTTTGTAACGCAATACGCATTGCTTACTAAACCGGTTATCATGAAATATTTCTTCAATATATATATATATATATATATATATATATTTATGTAAGAGTTGGCAAACGAGCAGGAGGCTCATCTGATGGAAAGTGACTAGCCCTCGGGTATTGCAGATGTCCATGGGCGGTGGTAGTCATATCATATCTGTTCGGAAAAATAACATATAAATATTGTGTAAAATAAATAAAAACATAGTTTCATTACTAAAATAAATTAATATTTATTTTTACTATTTTAAAAACTTATGCATCAAAAAAATCTTTTAATTTTACGCCCTTGTGTTTGTGTGTATGTGTGTAACACACACACACATACACACAAACACAAGGGCGTAAAATATTCTTATTCTAAAGAATTTTAATAGATTTTTTTATATCTACCGAAAAATATCTTATATTATTCGTTATTCGCTTGCCTTTATCCATTTGCTTAAGGGCGACGCAGAGCAACCCGGTCTCCTGAGTGACGTTTGTTGGTGATAAGTCCCAACCTGTCACCTATGTTGTGTTTGTGTGATGTTTGATTTAAAAAATGAATTCGTTGTATATTTATTTTGGGTAGCTTCGCTTATAAAACAATTATTGCTGGAACGCTTTTGAGTAACGACTCGTAGATGATTCTACTATCTGTAAGAAAACGTTTTTTTTTTAATAATAAATATTTAAATATATATTTTGTGCTTGACGGTGAAGGAAAACATTGTGAGTAAACCTGCATGTGTCAAATTTCACTAACATTCTGTCACATGTGTATTCCACCAAAAAATAGGCCTTAGCCCAGCAGTGGGACATTCAATGACTGTTACTACTACTACTATATATTTTATATAAAATGTACTGTCGTATCCTGAAGCGCAAAGATAGCTCTAAGATTAAGGATAAGAAAAGGTATTGGCACTTTGATAATAATAAAATTAATTAAGAATCAATATTTATAGTTAATTTATCAGCTACTAAAAACAATCGAAAATACTTTTCAACGTGACTATTCACATTTCTAGTTACCTAGAAGTAGGGCTTTGTGGAAGCCCATTTGGTTAGGTAATACCAGTCATCAAACATTCTATCGCCAAACAGAAATACTCGTCATTGTTGTGTTCCGCTTGGAAGGGTGAGTGAGTCAAAGTGATTACAGGCACAAGGCATAACATTTGGCTCCAAGGTCCTCTGGAACCAAGATTGACAAGGGATCGTTAATGTGAGTTACAGAACCATTGTATATGAGCGTTGGTGACCACTTATCATCAGATGATCCACTTACCAATCTGTCTACTTAAGCGAATAGCGCTATGCGTGCAATGGTAAAAGACAGTTTGTGTGATTGGGCAAAATGTGATTAATGAAATCAATCAACCAGTACATTTGAATAATCAAGCGTTTATATATCAATAAATGTTTATAATATAATATATAATGCGATAATACATTAATTAGTTTAAATATAAATATATTATATACGAAAATGAATATTTTATTGTTTATTTTTAAAGGTTATACGAAACCGTTTGTGAAATGTGGCAAGAAGGGGTACGTGATGCCGGGCGCGTTCAGAAATCACGCGGAGGCGATATACAACCTCAAAGTCCGACCGGACGATATCTGGGTGATCACATTCCCTAGATCAGGTAAGAATTCACATATAAACTATATTATTTGACTAGGCCTTGTGCGAACACGAATGGAAAGATACGACCCAGTCATCAGATATTCTACCGCCAAACAGCAATACTTGGTATTGTTGATGCATGAATGCTTAATATTTCCCACAGATGGAAGGTCTGTCAACCTATATATAATAAAAAAGACTATTGTCTATGTATCAATAGGCAATGACAAAACAAGTTAGTAGCATTTTCGAGTCTGTTTTTCAATCGTGTTTCTTTTGTTTTATTGTCTGGTAGCTATTGAGGACATAAGTGTCATCAATGAAAAACAATTTGAAATTAGAATAGAAAAAAATAATTCGCAAAAATGTTTACTGAAATTTTCAATCATGACATAATCATTTTTCGAATTTCGAACTTCGATAACTCAGCGAACACTCGTATTAATTCACCCGGTTCATATTCAATCGTTACTTTACATTAGTAATCTCTTATAAGATTTTTTTGGGTTCCACTGGTTGACGTTTCAAAGTTTGTAAGTACCATTCATCATTACCAAAAATTAGCGGCGTTGCTTATAAAGCGTTGTTAACTGTTAAATTATACATATATTTCGCTCTTTCTGTCATTATTGATTTGACATTCGAAAGAAGAAGACAGATGATTGTTTAACAATTACTCGTTAAGCAATGTCTACAAGAATATAGAAATACAACACAAAAAGAAAAAAATCTATGACAGAAATGAAGACCTTGTTGATAATTTTTTTTTTTCAAAGGTACGACGTGGACACAGGAAATGGTTTGGTTGATTGAAAATGATTTGGACTTCGAAGGAGCTAAAGAAAAACCTCTCTATGAACGCTTTCCTATGTTAGAGTAAGTTAACATATGAATTTACTAATATAAGGCGGAAGTTTGTTTGAATGATAAAATTACAAAAATTGGCAGCAAGATTTGGAAAACCATTTTGTTGTGTTAGGTATTCTATTTATTGAGAAGTTTTTGACTATATTGTTACATCATGCTAAGATCGTAGTGGGCGTTGTGCAATATATTCAAATATAGGTTTGAAGGGTGAGTGAGCCAGAATAATTACAGGCACAACGGACATATCATCTTAATACCCAAGGTTGGTGCATTGGGTATATAAGGAATACCTAATATTTCTTAAATCACCTATATCTATGGACGCAGAAAATATAAAATTGGGTTTTAAAACAACTGATAATAAATTTGTAAAGCTTGTTAGGTTGAATTCGCTAACGTCGGGAACCAGTCCTATTTAAGTAATTATTATTGTTGTGACCGATATTTAATTAACTGAGTAATATGTAAGGCTATATAAGTTTAGCTTACGACCCTGATTAATAAATATAATCGAAAACCAACATAGTAAACCATTCAAAACGGCAGATATTCTGGTAGTCTGGTAGCTATTGAGGATTTAAGTGAGATACAGATATTCTGTTAGAACCCACTTCGTATTCGTGAAGTTTTGAAAAACGTCTAACGGTGATAAACTATTTTGATCCGTGAATTTTTTAATAATAATAAATATCGTCAATGTCTCACCAGATATTCTACCACAAAACAGCAGTATATTTGTTTTCCGGTTTGAAGGGTTAGTGAGCCAATGTCATTACAGGCATAAGGGACATAACATATTGGTTGCCAAGGTTGGTGGCACATTGGCGATGTAAGCGATAGTTAACATCTCTTACAATGCCAATGTCTATGGGCGTTGATGACCATCAGGTGGCGCAAATGTTCGTCCACCTATGCTATTAAAAAAAACCATCTGATTTTTTGTTGTTCTTTGGATAATTTTCAATTTGTTCTTGAGAATAGCTCCGGCATTTTTATATTTAATCACAACGCAGATTGAACCAAGTAGCTAAGCTAATAAAGCATTACCCGTCTATTACATAACATATAAATGAAATGACGATATAAATTACAACGTTTAAATACGAATAAATTGTTCAATGAAATAATAAATACTTCTGATAGCATATGCTAATTACAATTTACGACATATAAGCACTATTATCGATATTACATATACATTATCTAATATTATTCAAGCCGAATATAAATCATAAAATAATCCTTGATATATAATTTTTTTGAATTCCAGGTTAACCTCACAGATACCCGAGCTGGCTTTTAAGCTTATTAAAAATAATTTCATGAATCTGAAAAATTTCCAAGGGCTAAATCAAGCAACCAAAGTTTCAAGTGTCAAGACGATTGAGGATGCGCCTTCTCCACGATTGATTAAAACTCACCTGCCTCTATCTATGTTGCCCCCAAGTCTATTGAACACTGCCAAAGTCATATACGTAGCCAGAGATCCAAGAGATGTTGCTGTTTCATATTATTATTTACACAAAATGGTTGGCAACATTTTCGTGAGGACTACTTTCCAAAATTTCTGGGAAGCATTCAGAAGAGATTTGCGTAAGTTTTTTTTTTAGTTAATTAAAAGGCAAGAATTGACCGCCTAATCAGTCACCTTCCCGTATATAAATTAGAACTGTATGATGTAGAATTTTTTGTTAACTACCCGATCGAAGATATCCCGAAGATGTCACACATTCATCAAACCGATACTAACAATGGTAGGAGAATTCGTGAGTGAGTTCCAGACGGGCTTACTCTATCTTACCTACTGTTACACCTTACTGGTATTCGTTTTAAGTACCTATTTGCCCATCGATAAATGGTATTAAATCTAGATGTTAAAAAGTAGAATCTAAATGTTTATAGTAAGTAACAGCTTGCGAATGCTCCACTACTGGTCTTTTTTTGAGGAGAAGGTTTGGAGCTTATGTCACTACGCTGCTTCAATGCGGTTAGGTGGAATACACATGTGGCAGAATATCAGCGAAATTAGACACATGCACGTTTCGTCACGATGTTTTCCTTTACCGTCAAGCATGTGATGAACATAAACACAAATTAAGCACGTGAAAATTCAGGGGTTCTCGCCCGGGTTTGAACCCACGATCATAAGTTAAGATTTACGCGTTCTAATGACTTGGCAATCTCGCATCTTATTTCTTTTTAAGTATTTGTCCATCGATAAATGGTATTAAATCTAGATGTTAAATAGTTGAATCTGAATATATATAATATACTCGGACCTTGGAGTAATAGTGCAAAAAATTTCATCCAAAATATTACACCCCGTCTTATTGTCTCTACTGGTGACAGGAGGGCTGGTTCATTTTTCGCCCAGAGAATCGGAATTGCGATTCAAAGGGGAAATGCTGCTAACATTCTTGCCACCATTCCACGCGATCACGATTTGTGTAGTAAATATTTTTAATTTTTATTTGTATTTATTAAAGGTTTTAATGTAATTATTTAATTTTTTTTTTTTATATACTGTTAAGCCTTCATCTCAAAACAATAACATTTTGTATTAGTTGAGTTTAAATATTACGATACGGTTCAAATCTATCAAAAATATTTTTTATTCAAATAGACTTCGCTCGCGTCATAATTCAGAATGGCTAAATACTAATTTCCATAGGTCTTTCTTAAAAAATGGACCTCAGGGGTTACATTTTCAAAAATACTTCGTGAGAGTTTTAGCCCAGTAGTTTCCGCTGTACGTCGATATGTCAGTCAGTTAGTCATTCACTTATTCTTTTATAAACTGTAATCTTTCACGATTATATAAAACAAAATGTAAAGTTACCACCGGTTCTCATTAGAGAAATACCCACAAGAAACTAATATAAAAATCACATTTGAGAAGTAAAGTCCAAGTCTCATAATATCGACTGTATATTGGTCTTCTAGTGGTAAAACTTTCAAAATGATAAACAATATAATTATACGCAACTATTCTAGAAGACATCAACTCATTTCCTTCTAAGTGCAAATGTACTAATATTGATGATTAATTTATCGCTTTAAAAAATTTAGATAACATTGATATATTCATAAAAAAAATATATTTATTGCTTTTTAAACATAATTGGTTGAAGTTTTTATCGATCGAATCAAGTGACATATCTATTGCATAATTTATTTTTGAAACTGTTGTTAGTTGTAAACATGGATAGTTCAAACTTAAACATTATCTTTTCTAATATTATATACTCGAAAGTAGCTCTGGCTGTCTGTCTGTTTGTTTTATTTTTAACTGAAATAAAAATGAAATTCGATATGAAGCAAGCTTAAAGAACATAGGCTATCCACTCCCTGAGATGCTAGTAAACTTTAGTATTTAACATTTTTATATTTGCAATATGATTGCTTTGTTGTCTAGCTTAGCTAAAATTCGGGCGTCGGAGCGTAAGGCCATTAGTTATGGGTATAATCTGCGAGTGAGAGAATAGAGAGTCCATCCGTACTTGCGCAATTGTGCTCTATTCGGTACGCCATAATAAAGATAAGGCGTTGGTCAAACATCTCTAAATGATTTTCGAAGCATAGGAGCAATAACTGTAAGCTTTCTGTAAGCCATTAGAACATCGACGCAAGAAGTTCCATATTCAAAATTTTAGGTTATTACAGCTCGTATACCATAGATGGGCAAAATATCCCGTCTTATTAAATATAATTATTATCGTCCCTTTCTCTTACTTCATAGGTTTTGCTCCCGTAAAAATGCAAAATCAAACAATTTAGAAATCGATGTTCTGCTTTCAGTGCCTTGGACTCCAATCATTGAGCACACAAATGAAGCTTGGAAACAGCGACATAATGAAAATCTCCATTTTATTTTTTACGAAGAAATGATTAAAGTAAGTAGTCGGCGCCTATATAATACTTCTGGCGGGATTGCAGCTGCGAGTTTTCATTAAACATCAATATTAATGTTTAATGAAAACAGTTGTAATTAAAGAGAACAGATATTTTTTCGTGCGTTGGTGTATATTATGGGAGAGAGAGTTACAGAGAGCGGCCATGATGGCTTGAGAGAGCGTTTTTCGGTTTGCCGTGACATCATGCAAGTCAGTCTTGCCCTCAAGTTGAGCCAATAGATGTTTCACATTAAAATAATATATATAGAAACAGTTGATTTTCAAAAGTCATGCTCCTATACGACGTTGGAACTAAAACGATTGTATTGTTACCAGCACCAAGTGTTGGTAAATCTTGGGCTCAAACTGTTTTCCAGAACTTTAAAAGCAGTTGCATGATTAGACTTACGCTACATACGAATATTACATTATATTCTCGACAGCAATGACCAAATTGTTTTTAAATCGAGATTAATCGATTGTAATTGCACATATTTTGTTAACAGGATTTACCGAAAATCATTCGTGATGTGAGCAAGTTCCTAAACCGAGATTTGGCTGAAAAGGAAGTAAATATCTTAGCGGATCATCTCAGTTTCAACAACTTAAGAAAAAACAAGACCGTTAATAATAGTACAAGTGAAAATGGCGAAGTTCAGTTCATACGAAAAGGTATTATATCATAAACTAGATGTGCCCGCGGTTTCATCCGCGTATAAATAATAAAAATATAATGAATAAAAATCAGCCTAGAAACTTCCTCGATAAAAGGACTATACAACACAAAAATATTTTTTAAATTCGAACCAGTAGTTCCCGAGATTAGCCGGACCAAACAAACAAACTCTTTAGCTTTATACATTAGTATAAATATAAATATGTAGCAGTTTTTATTCATTGTTATTTAAGAATTTACTTTAAAACTATTATCTCATTTGATAAGGAAACCATATATTGAAGTAAGCTTATAGATTAAGGCGTGCTTGTCTGTTAGAACTAACTACTATCTCATTCGTGAAATGTTGAATTGAATATCGGTACGCTATTTTTATTTTAATGTTATAATTAGACAGTAAAGTCAGTCGACTGCCTCGTTGGTCCAATGGCTACATGTAAGGCCGCGGACTCGGTGGTCCTGAGTTCAAATCCCAGGTCGAGCCAATAAAATATTATTGAGATTTTCTGTCGAAAATTCTCAGTAGCAGCCCGGAGTCTGGAAGTTGGAAGTGTGTACACTCCCGTGCCTCGGAAAGCACGATAAGCCGTTGGTCCTGCACGTGAACTCTTTCCGATCGAGTCGGATTGCCGTCCCATTGGGTTATAAGGGTTAGGGAATAGAGAGTGCACCTGTGTTTGCGCACACACTTGTGCACTATAATATGTCCCACGCAGTTGGCTAATCTCTCATGAGATTGGCCGTCGTGACCGAAATCGGACTGGAGGACCATCATCATCATCGTCATACAGTCGATGTAGCTTTTGTTATTTTTTGACCGTGTTCTACGGTCAATACTAAGTATGCTGTAGTGACGTGTATTTTAAGTGGACTTATATGTTACTTCTACATATCTGATTTTCTTACTGATTATAAAACGATTTTGATGATTTCATTTTAAAATCACTACATATTAAAAAACAAAGTCCCCCTGCCGCATCTGTCTGTTTGTACGCGATAAACTCAAAAACTACCGAACTTATTTTAATACAGTTTTCACCAATGGACTGAGTAATTCATGAGGAAGGCTTAGGTGAATAATTATTCATTATGATTTTGCGTCAAGATGATTGTTGAAGATTGCGGAAAAAGTCATGACGACTGGGAGCTTTACTTACGTTGGCCGCTTATTTAGACCTTTTTCATGTAGATCTTTATTCTACCAGTGCGAAGTCGGGACGAGTAGTTAGATAAATAATAAAATCCTTACTTGAATAAGAGTCGAAAACTAAAGGTATCATAACTTGCTTACCCAAGCGGCTCTGTCTTATTTAAGTAGCACGATTGGAATAGTGTTTTACTTATTTAGTAGGTCTTAATATTTTATTTATATAGAAAAATATAAAAAATATTTGACGTAAGTTATATGTTATCAGTTTTGTTATATTTGAATCAGCCAGCCAAAGCACTTTGCTTCGAGGCAAATCTATTTAGATATTAACACCGTTTTCGAAACTAACTGATAAAGTATTGATAATACTTATTTAACAGATATTTGATATATTTATATATGAATAGGCAAAGAAAATAGCAAAAAAGAATCAGTTCAGTATCTTTATTTTATCAACGTTTGTCAAGCGTTTTTGTTTTTAAGAAATGTAAAAAGTGTACACTTATATTGTGTGTATATGTTTTCTTCAGAATAATAATGATCATGGTTGAATTTCGACCACTGGCGAAGACTGGTTCAAAATAATATTCTCAAGTTTTGTCGACATAATATAATATATATTATATGAGAAAGTAAAACTATAATAAATCAATAAAAAGGCGTATGAACATGAATTGTTGTAGCTAATACAGTGTTTATAGGAATCACTTTAGATTCGAAACTTTTGTAGAATTCTCATTTATTGTCCTCAACAGTTTTTATGAGCCTACTTAAATGAAGAATATTTTGATTTTACATGATAAAATTTTCAGGCGAAGCTGGAGGCTGGAGGACACACTTTGATGCTGAGATGGAGATCCAAGCTGAAGAATTCATAACCTCAAGACTACGAGGTTTAGATTTAAAATACCCATCAATCAGCAAAGATAAAGAGGGAAGTTCGCATTTTTAGATCAAGCATTATTTAATAATTAAGAAATATAGCTCATGCTGTACTTTGTACATAAAATATTATTTAAAATCAGTATTTAGTGTATGTACGAATCGATCAAATTAGAATGACCAAAAATGTATGGTACTTGGTCTAAATGTTCAATACTAACGAGACCTATATAATAAATAGCCTACTAAATACTGAGCCATTATAACCAGACCGCAACAAAAAATATGAAGTCAGTAAAAAGTTGTAACTGAAAGAAAAGTCATGTTTTTTGACCTTTTTATGCGAAAAATATCGTTAACATAATACTATCCATCGCACATTTTGAACTAAACTACGCATGTTAACTCATGTTGCTTGATGTCCCGTGCCAAGTTTCGCTAAAATAGATTTTGATCAAAGGCCCAGAAGAAAGAAAACACAACGCGTGTTTCAAGTCGAACTAGACGAACCCAGGTAGGGTACCTCACTACTCTAGGTACTTAGGTAAAAACAGATTGCGTTAGTGCTCTAGCGCATTATTTGATGGCTCTGTTTAATGGACTATAAGTTAACATAGGTCTCATTAGTGATGGATTTTTGGACCACTTTTGGTAATAATTTTGCCGATCCAATAAATTTATTTGTCGCATAAAATTTTTTGTATACTTCAATATGAGCTGTTTAATTGTTTTTATTTATATAATGATTAAGTTCCTAAAATGTCAATTGGAAACGTAGGATGCGTACTGTTGCTGTTTAGTTTATGAATCTCTAACATACTAAGCAGAGTTCTATAGTAGATATATAGATTTATTGTTTTAAAAATTATTGTAAATAAATTATGTTAATAATGTATATAAGTTAAGGGATATGTTACGTTTATATATATGATTTTTATAAATATATTCATTTGGAATAATAATTTGATTTTAAAGGTTTTTCAATCTATTACCTGAAATCGATGTTACTACCGTTCAATAATCGATTCTAAATAAACGATTCTAATTTCAAATTTAGAATTTCCAGACGAAAAATTGCAACGCAAAACAATTAATTTTGTTTGTCTTCCAATTTTTTTATTTGCGATAAATTAATAATTAATACGTTTTAATTTGTATTAAGAAAGTCAATAGATTTTATTTCAGGTTTTTCTAGGAAAAAAAATAAATACGAATTTGACGTAGCTTTATAAGGCATGTAAGCGTGACGATGCAAAAGTAAATTGGTTAAAATACATTTGACATTTACGTACTATAATTTTAACAATATTTGATACTTATCAAGGCCGGGAACATTTGATGTAATAATATTTATTAGCGATGATAAGATTATATGTTATATCGTATACATAATATATATGTTTGAGGTAGATAACGTATTTGTCGCAGATATGTTGTAGATAATTTATGGGTTAATATAATATATAAAACACACAATCATAGACTGTCTGTTCGTTAGGCTATTTCTATTAATATAAAATAACGATCTTCGTATATCTGTTCGAGTTATATAGACTTCGGCACTATTTGACTTATTACCTTGATAGTTGGTACATAGGTACTTCTTCACGGTGAACTTGGTTATACTAGCCATTTTGTTGTTACACATATCTATATGGCGCTGCAGAACATCAACTTCTATATCGATAACGGTCGTTATGACAATTGGCATATGTATGTCTCAGAAGGAATGATTAATTAACCGTTTTGAGAAACCAAAAAAACTCTATTAGTATTTAGCAATCCATCTTAGATATTAACGATTTAAAAATGCCTAATTAAGCAATGTAGTTGATGGTGCGATGGCAATCACTTACCATAAAGTCGCTCATTTGCACGTCAAAAAAAAACTAAAAAAAAAAAAAAAAAAACTATCTTTGTCGATAGATTTATATTTTATATTTAGATTATTTAGATTGCCAGTAAATAATAAAAAAAGAATGTTTCTTCTGTTCTGCTTTTGTTTTTGTTCCTTAGCTATTCATCCAATTGCAGTTAACCTAAATTAAAAATAATCACAATATACTTCATTAAAATATACTTCAGTTAAGTAGTCTCTTCTAAGTTCTCTTCTTCTTCTTTTAATAGTCACTTTGCAAGTTTGAATGAAGTCATTTATTGCTTGGAATGTAGAGATTCTACCGAAAAGATCGAAGTGGTACTTTGTAGAGCCTATTTCATTTACAAGAGGAGTAAACACGAATATTTGCTGCATCGAATTGACGCGATATCAGGTCGAGATGTTGAATAAAATAAAAATATGATATTCACTATGGAATCACGTAAGTTGTAATCGGAATTGTTGTTATAAGTAGTGGATAAGTGAATTATAAAGATAGGTAAATTAATCAAGAACTGTTTGTAGTGTTTATAGTAGAAATATTAACAAGCATGGAATATGTAAATGTAAAGTTTGTGTATGTTTACTTCGATTGAATTGGTATAGGTACTCTTTTCAAACAATTTTATTAATATATTGTTAAAAACCAGAAGTAGGGTAATTAAAAAAAAATAAACAAAACTCAACTAAGCTTTTTCTTATATTTCAAATTAATAAAATCACCGTTAATTAAATACTAACACTTTAATCATTACAAACACTAAAATAATTATTTGGCTAATTATTTTGATTTTATAATAGCAGCGAACACATTACCTGTAGAATTTTTTTTTAAATAACATTATGAAATATAAAAAACGACTAGTTTAATTAATTTCTTTGAGTGTCGGCTGACCCTCGAACATGATCACTGGAGGCGGCGAACTCGAAGCGCCGTTTTGAACCCGCATTTTTATTAGAGGTCATGCCAGTTCAAGAAAGAAATATACGGCTGCAAATAATTATCTGTTTGAACAACTAAATCGACTTCAAATAAAAACGAAGAACATAAAATTTCCTCTCCGATTTTTTCACCCTTAGGGGCGATGTTATGACTTCTAATTTAAATGGTACCAAATAGGAATCCTCCAAAACAAAATTGAGAATTTTAGAAATCGGTTCATAACAGAAGTAGTTACGAGGCAAAACATTTTAAAAAAAATACAACCCAATTCAGAACCTCATGCTTTCTTCGAAATCAGTTGATAAAATCGCGATCGATTCAAGTTTCTTGGCAGAAGGAATGATCAATCAATTTGTTTAATCATTAAGATTGAACTAAACATTGGATCGGAAGCTGAGTTTCCAAGAGTTCGTTTGTTTTATTTTATGTACAAAAGTTTGTCTCAAGTTTGTATTGACGGTTTTTAAAGCTGTTTGTACGACCCATACTATTACATAATATATGATGACGTAGTCTTAGGATTCTTGGTGTCAAATAAAATATTGTCGGAGAAGCCAAACATATCCTGGCGTATTTATGTTTTTGTATATCAAAAAAAAAAAAAAATACGTACGTTTACAAGTTACCGATATTCAACTATATAATAAATTTGCTATAAATATAGGGTTTTCCATTAAGGGCGCTTGATCTTTGAAATGCAAAAAAAAATACATGTACAGGCTGTATTTGATCGATGGCGTGGCGTATGTTGACTTTGAGGGCATCGGTGGTTTGCGGCTTGTTGGCATAGACCTGCGACTTAAGAAAACCCCACAAGAAAAAGTCCAGCGGGGTCAAATCGCACGATCTCGGTGGCCAGTTCACATCGCCTCCGCGCGAGATGACCATGTCCAGAAATTGCTCGTGCAGAACTTCCATCGTAGCGTGTGCTGTGTGGCACGTAGCGCCGTCCTGTTGAAACCACATGTTGTCCAGATCCATATTCTCGATTTCAGGCCAAAAGAAGTTGGTTATCATCGACCGGTATCGCTCACCATTGACGGTGACGGCCACACCATTATCGTTTTCGAAAAAATACGGACCAATCACGCCTCCGGCCCAAAATCCGCACCAAACAGTCACTTTCTGCGGGTGCATTGCCACTTGGTGAACCTCGTGTGGATTGGTCTCGTCCCAAATACGGCAATTTTGCTTGTTGACATAGCCATTCATCCAAAAATGCGCCTCGTCGCTGAAGATGATTTTTTTGCCAAAATCGGCGTCAACTTCCAACTGCTCTAATGCCCAGTCAGTGAACACACGGCGCTGTCTATGGTCATTAACCTTGAGCTCTTGGGTCAGCTGGATCTTGTACGGGTGCAGGCTCAAGTCACAACGCAAAATTCGCCAAGTTGTCGTCTGCGAAAGGCCGAGTTCCTGTGCGCGACGCGGAATTGACTGCCGCGGGTTTTCGAGGACACTGTCGCGCACAGCGGCGATATTCTCGGCAGATCTCGCGTTACGTTGACGCACGGGAACCGGCTGATTGTTAACTGACCCGGTTGACTCGAATTTGTCCACCAATCGACGGATAGTCGACTCGGCAGGACGATGATCGCGACCGTAAAACGGGCGAAGTGCGCGGAACGTTGCTCGAACTGAAGACCCATTTTCATAAAACAATTTTATGATTTGCACATGCTGCTCGACACTGTAACCTGCCATGGTGGTTTGGGAGGACGGAATGAATATAACACACTGCATTTGACAGCTGTCACTCAAACAACATGGCCGCAATCAGCTGTCAAAGTTCAAGCGTCCCTATTAGAAAACCCCTTACAACGTTTGAAAGTTTGGATGCCATCGAAAGGTTATCCCCAAAATCAACATACGATTTAATTATTTAACGCGGCAACTTCCTTTTCTGCAAGATATATACGTTTAAACTACTCGGCCATCAATCATGAAATTTTGCTTATATGTTATCAAGGGTATATAGGTATCATAGGGCCTGTAATACCCGCTCCCCCCCAAACGCGATGAATCCGCAAGCAAAAACTAAATAAAAAGAGGTCACCAAAACGTTATATTATTATTAAAATAATAAATATATATATATACACATGTTATATAGTAAATAACTACATAGTTCTCTATTGGCAATCATGGCGTATAACTTTAATGTGGACGTAACTATTATATTGAGTTTCAGTCTTAAGCAACAAACGTCGGCGATACTTGGCGAAGTTATGACGGTTACTTGGTTAAATATAACCCTTATATATAATATGTATGTATTATTTTACAGTATGAATTTTACATATGAAAATGTTTTAAGTCATATTTCTGTAGGTCTATGAAATATACGATTAATTCGTTGATTGAGACTATAACATTACTTTAAGACGAACCAAAATCTTAAAGTAAATAAAATAACTTAATTAAAAAACAATACTTCCTGTGTTCCCAGTCAAACTTAAAGCTTAAATTTAATATTATAATCTTAAATATTTATGTATTTCTAATTAGCTATTTTGAAGTGTTCACATATAAACATAATATTGGCCATGCTTTGTCCTCCTTTGGTTACAGACACAACACATAAAGGTTTAACTTGCTTCATACATTGATAAATATATATATATATATATATATATATATATATCAGGTCGATGATATTATTATGGTACTAGTTTCAACTTCAGTTGCATTTTGTTTTTTTTATGATTGGTTGAGTTGGTTGGGTTTCGAACCCAGGATCTCTGAAACCTGCGGCCATATATTTAGCCACTAGAGCAACGAGGCAGTCATCAATTTATAACTCGGCGGACAACACGTGGGTAGTATGAATGCATCACAAGTTTTGAGATTAATTCAGTAGGTGGTTCTAGAAATCTAGATCAAATTTACGAATCAATATTATCACTAGTCATGCAAACTAAAATAGATCTTATTTTCAAAAACTTAAAGTCGTTTTTATATTCCGTTGAGATGTTCACATACGTACACACACACACATTGCCTTATACAATAACTCGCGGAAGGTTATTGTTATTTACTTTATGATTCTATATATTTCGAGAAATCGCAATATCAAATAAAAGCTGAGCATAAAATAGTGGGTTCCGCGAAAGCGTGATCAGTTTACGTTCAAAAGCATTAGCGAATATTACTGTATCTGGTATTCGAAGAACAGTGAGTTGAACATGTTGCAATAAGATAGTTAGCTTTACATGTTTCGGATAGTAAATAATTAACACCAATTTTTCCCATTTAAAAACACACGTTAGTCAGTTCCTGCTTGCTCCATTTTGTAATCAACTGATCTCATTGATTTATGCTTCTTCATGCCGTACATCATTCGTTATCCAATCGACTTGGTGGTAGGGCATTGTGCAAGCTATCTGGGTACAATCCACTTATCAAATATTCTATGACCAAATAGTAATAAAAACATTACTGAATAGAATTATTGTGTTTCCGGTTGGCATGGTGTGTAAGTCAGGGAAACTGCAGGCACAAGGAACCGAACTTGACGTCGGGTGGCTCATTTGTCAGTCCTATATAAAAACATATGTGTTTCCCCCATTTATACATATTTGTTATAATATATATTGTACGAAATTTAATTCGAGATTTATATATTATATAATACTGAAAACGAACTCAATACAAGATTACTGATGTTTCAAGTGTAAAGCTTACGTTACGAGTTGATATCACAATTTTCAAACCAATCCAGCGACTTTGACGTCACTGGGCGCGCCTCAACAGTCTCCAAATTATAATAATATCTCTATAAATATAGTACACACAAAATGATAATGATATATGCTACTAAAGTATGCCTTATTGGTTCCTACACGTCACGACCCTCTGTTAGTCTCGTTCCCGAACGCAGTAAATCAAAACGGCCTGGTAATAACCTGGACCATAAATCATGAGTGTAGCGATTCATTGTACGTTTAAATTTTTGGTTTGTTTTCTTATATGAAGTATTTATAGAATTATTATTATATTTCTATGATGTATATGTAAATGCAATTATGTTCCAAAAATACGTATAATATACGTCTGAAGTGACACAATACCCCATTAATTAATTATTTTTGTACAAAATTATACGATACGTATAATAATCGATGTTACCACATGCATCGCGTCTTACAATCCATTTCAAATTAAATTATACATAATATAAAAAAAAAAAAAACTTTTATACGTATACATATTGTAAACTATATAAAATTTAATCATTTCTTTATAAATACTGATATTAATATTTAACAAGAGATTTATTAAATTTGCATTTCGAAACGTTATTATTCTGTACTTTAAGCTAAAGCGAATACTAAACAATGGAAGTGTTTGGCAGGCTTTATTATAAATCCGTAGACCGTTAATTATTACATTAATCAAGCGATAAACGATGGCTGAACCTAAAACAGGAGTCGCTGCCGCTTGTTCCGTGATAAATCGTCCCGATGCAACGTATATTTGTTAAGCTCAAAAGTACACAGTTTATCAATAGTCGTGACTTTGTGTCCACAACGAAATGTTCCATAAAACAAATGAAATAAATGATTTTTCAGTTATATTGATATATTTCACAAAAAACAAAACAAAGTCACGACTATTAATAAACTGTGTACTTACTTTTGATCAATCATGACCTAATTGTTAACCTTGTATTTGGCTGGTGGCAGGGATTTGCGGTACCCATTTGGGTACCACTCACTCATACGTAATTTTACCATACCTTTTTCTCCTTACGCAGACATCAATGCCTCGTTGAAGTGTCTGAGTTTATCTTTTATGACTCTGTGACATTCTTAGAATTAATTAAATTAATCGTCCTTAAAATAAATTAATATATATCATTTCATGATTGCAATAGTCTTTAAGAACTTTCTTAATTACTAAAACATAAACACTTGTTGTGTTCCTGTTTGAAGGATGAGTTAGTCAGTTTTATTAGAGGTAAAATTGATCATCAGCGAATCATAATGCTTTCCAATCTGCTATAAATGTAATTCTGCTATCAATAAACTTATTATTTAAATAATCGACATCTGTTATTTCCTATTTTAATATTTTTTTCGAATACTAGAATATTTATTAAATAAACAAGATTGAGCCTGATAAAAAAATTATAGCAAAAAAGCTTAAGACGAAAAAGCATTTTTTTTTAAATTTATTTTGTGTTGTACAACATACACTTATTCAAGCCATAAATAATTTAAATAAATATTCTAATTAGTAGATTGACGAATATAAATAAATAATAGAGGTAAATTATATTATAATTTTTATTAATTTAGTCACGTAGTGCGTAAGAGAACAAAGCAAAAGTCCATAATAGCAGACTAAAACTCACCACGGCTCATTGTGAAAGATAAAGCGCTGCAAAATTAAGATAAAACCAGCACAAATGAACTTAATACATTCAAAATCGGTTAATCTCGGGTTGAAACAATGATACGATGAATAAGAAGCAGTTCCCGTTCCTCGTGTTCCTTTACTGATATTTGAGAACTTGATATTTTAGAATTCATTCGGTAACATTGATGAGAAATATACTTGTATTTATCTGGCGTCATATTGGTATAACCGCAATTATTGATGTTTTTATATGACTCCCTTCGTATATAACTTCCTGGAAATAAAATCCTATCAACAAATAATAGAAAAGGTAAACTAAAGGCATCATAACTCTTCGATTGCTGAACTATTCAAATAACAAGAAACAAAGCAATTTACGCTCCACAATTGGCACCGCAATAAAGCACAACATGAATGTGATGCAAAATCACAATTACCTTTGTGAGTTGAGTATCAAATCAATCTTCTATTGTGACTTAGAGATCTACAAAACATCAGCAAATAAAAGCAATTTACAATTTATATGGCGACGAGTTTATTACGAAGAGAGAAACCGTCGCACTATACATTTTTTCCGCGTGAAATATGTCAGCAGCTTAGGTCAAAAGAGTTTTATTTCTTGCTATTTGCAATGGATACAAAGAGTATATTATAATTATATTTGGTCATTTAGAAATGGTAAACACAGAGACTGTACGGTATTGCAAAGTATTTTATGAATGCATAAAATGTATCCTCTGATATCTGATATCATATGATTCCTGGTATTAAAAAAAACATAATTATGATTAAAACATGCATACTGAATGTTTAAACGCTTTAAGTAAATAATTTTAAAACAATTATGTATTGAATAAAAAATAAAGTATTCATAAAATATTTTATATCAATCAATCGAGATTTCAATCAGCATTTTGCTTAATATTAATTATTCTTCGTCCGGTTATTGGATAAATTTTAATTTACTTACATATATTATTATTCAAGTATTATATTGAACTAGTTGCATGCCATACCTTGTTTCAATCTTGAAATTTCTGAATACCACCACGTACCTACGCATGGCGCGATAATGGGATCGAATAATGGCTTAATATAAATAAAGAGAGAAAACTCAACATCTTAAAAAAAATATCCATAGATCGCCCAATTCAACAATTTCAAAAATAAAAGTTTCTGAAGAAAGTATATTATTATAAATAAAGTACTTATATCAACGCAATTTTAAATCAAACATGAATTTACAATAAATTCACTGTACAGCATGATCAGCGCGACGCCTTTAAGGGTCAAGTTAACCAATTATTATCATCACTATAATTTTCCACGATATCAATAACATTTGTTTCTTAGTATATCAAATATATATTTTGTATATATATATGTATTTATGTTTATATATATCTATGTATGTATGTATTTGTGTGAAAGAGAATGAGTAACTTTTTATCCTCTTGAATTAATTCGCGTTCTTTACTGCACTTCCTAAGATAGGAAAGTAAATAACGCTTTTAGCTTTAAGCTCGCTTTTAGTACAATATACATTTTGCGTTCTGTAATAATTAAATAAAAAGATTTATTAATTATATTCTTAATTACAATTTCCTCAGGGTCGTTGCTCGTAATATTATTTATTCCTTGCCTAAGTATTCATAATTAAGAACTTTGGCTATAAAAGCGGACGAATGACGACTAATGAGTATAGTTTGGCGCGGATAAACCATTAAAAAAGTTCAGTTATATTTTATGTTCTGTATTCATTAATTGCGATTAAGAAATTGCGTTATATACATGTATGAACGTATACTTTTGGTAGCAGGAAGGTTTTTAGATGTCCATACTTTCATATGCATAAATTGATATCGCATATTATTTCTTACACTAGAGTTTCAAACTTGAACATTTATCATGAGTGAGTATTAAGCGAATGAGCCACAGAGATCGCCAGAGCAAACTTCCTTGTCCCTTGACTATTAATATATATGTATATGCATTTAAACACGACTTTACTTTTATGCGTCTGAATATTCGTTATCTGTCTTTTTTTAAATGTTTGCTAACCAGTAATATTTTTGATCATATGTAATTTTAGTCCTAATATAATATTAATTAAAAACTATTATTGTTACTCTTAGTATTTGTCGTTTATAACATTGAGTTAAATGACATATCAAAGATATTGGTAAAGATTTGTCACACATTACCATATAAAAAAAAAAACGATTTGCTAATTCGAACCTCCGATTTTAAGTTACAATCTACGCATTTTGTCTTATGGATAATCGTGACTTACAAAGTTTTTAAATTATTTGAATCCGTATGTGTAGGTCCACATTTGATGTTGAGAAATTCATGAGGTCTTAGTTCAGTTTGGTTCTGGTTTGACGCTGCAGTTGAATTCGATCCAACATTACTGGAATTCAAGAATTCAAGGAACTCGTATTATGGTATATTTACCCGTTGTTTGTATGCCGGACCTAATAGCATCATATACTAAGACATTATCTAGGTCACAGGCAACTTCAATGTAAGATTTTGTTACAATCAGTTCATTGGATATACCTATCCAGTATATATTCCATAATGGTATGTAAGTATTTGTAGTAAATAGATAGATCAGTATATACAGTGTGTAACAAAAACCCTGTCCGACCCATGAACTGGTTATTAGGTATTGTTAGTCGGTTCTATTTATGTAATCATTTTTAAAATTCTAAGCAAAAAATATACCCCGATTTTTTTTTTAATTTACTTAAATGACAAAAAATACATGACATCACAGGCGCGGGCGACAGCGCTCGATAGCTCTTACCTATTAGGTAGCTACGACAAGAAATCATGACCTCAGCTGTCCATGAAATTTTCGTCATATACAATTGAAAATGACAATTTTTTTTTTTCGAAACATAAGAATATAATACTAAAACAAATTTCGTTAGTATCGGACGTCATCCGAGGACGGAGAGCTCCGGAGGCAGAATGCTACATATACATACTAGTATACTATTATATGATATGTGATGTACATAATGCTGCTGTTTAATAATAATATTGCAGTATTAGTAGTAGTATCACAATATGAAAAACGACAATAAATCAAAACATAATATAGAAACATAGTAAATAGAGGCACAGGCAACTGTGAACACTTGGATGTTGTTTTATTTAAAAAAAAAACAACAGACTGATATTTAAGACAATACTTTTGACATTGACATTTGTAATATTAGTTTGAATATTGGGAAACGCTACAATCCGGTTACAGGATTGGATTTCGAATAGATCTCCATTACGAGCATCGATTATGCTTCTCCTGTGTCTGAACACACAATTACTAGTGAGATTATTATAAAAAAATTGTAATTTCTACTATTATATATTATATTTTTTATTTAATTTTCGCATTTATTACGGTTATTTTGATTAAATTCGAAGTTAAATCGTCAAAATTTCAAAAAATTAACGATTAATTATAATTTGGAATAATAAATTGTAGGCACCGATGTCAATTGCTAATTATTATATTTGTAAATCTGTTTGACAAACGTTCAATTAACATTTATTATAATCTGAATTAATCTGTAAATTTATTAATGTACTTTACATTAACCATTCAATAGAAATCCTTTTGAATATAAAGAAGATCTCGCTAATCACGTTCAGGGATTAAATTCTAGTTGAACGATTGATATAGAGGTTCTGTTGAACGCTGGCTAACCACTGAATGTGGTCTGGACCTCGCTACATTTTGCAGTTGAATAGTTTTTTGTGGTCAGACTGGTTCAATATACGATGGCATTTAAAAATTATACATTAGCACCTGGTAGGTAATGTTGGTTATAGTTACTTGTATATACCTATATGATATAGATCTGCAACAACATAAAAACAATCTGTTTTTCTACTGCTGTTTAATAAGCTTTAGTTTTTGGTTAAAAAAAGGACTTGAAACAATATTTCGCGTTCAAGATTTGCATAAGAGACTTATAGCGGTTCTTCTCAGCCAAATCTAGATTCGGAACTTCTGGTAGCTTTACTAAGACATGAAGATAAAAAAAGTGCTTATGCTGTCTCTTGTATCTCTGGTCATATTAAGTCTTAGAATATTTTGGACATATAAACAGAACTGACCGATGTATCATTCACTAGACACTCACACATTTTTCCAACCAATCATAACTATCAACCAACCATTACTAATCAAAATATATGAGCCATAATAATAGTATAACAATATACCCTTAATTTGGTAATTATATTTTCCTTTATGAAATAAATAGCAATTACGTATATCGGTGGTAGAACTTTGTGCAAGCTCGTCCAAGGTCCACTCATCAGATATTCTGCCGTAAAACAGCAGTACTTGGTACTGTTGTGCTTAGGTTTAAAGGGTGAGTGAGCCAGTGTAATTACAGGCACAAAGGACATAACATTTTAGTTCCCAAGGTTAGTGACGCATTGGCGATGTAAGCGATGGGTAACATCTCTTACAATGCCAATGTCTATGAGAGTTGGTGGCCTACTTATGCTATAAAAAAAAAAATGAGGTCTAATAATAAAAAAAATAACATTCTTCGATCCAAGGTGTTTTGTTCGATAATAAAATTGTTACAATTTTAAAGAAATATTTCTTACAATCATTTACAATACAATACAAATAATTAAAACTCAATTATATTTTGGCTATAGTAAAGGTTTCACAGACAATTTTAAAGTTATTTGCACGCAAACATTATTAGGAGTTACGCAAAAAAACTCAGTATTAAAAAAAAAAAAAAAATTGTGGATTTTAGAATAGAAATACATTTGATAATATTCAAATACAGTTTTCCGTGATTATAATAATAAATGTCACGCCTTCTCTGACGTCATGTAACCTTGAGTGGCCCGAATCTATGAATAAACAACGCACTATTAGGCCGATTACACACTATGAACATTCCTTACGTACACTTTTATCATAGTAACAGAAATATTATTAGTACGCTTGATGTTTCATTGAATTTAATCGGTGAGATGAATAGTCTTGATACTAGCAAAAGGAAAATTGGAGTTGGGATGACGATTGATGGATCAAATCCGGACAGATCAAAGTTTTCATTATTATTATTATTATTGTTATCATTTAATTCATCTACAACCAATCTGCACTGAAGCAGCCTGGTGGAATAAGTTCTAAGCCTATTCCTCATGATGTGAGGAGACCTTGGCCCTGCAGTAGGTCATTTATAGGTTGTTACTACTTACCGACAACAGACAGGCTTAAGTAAAACATAGTTTAATATTTGTATCTTGTACCACTCGTGAGAATTCGTCGAACTTCGTTTAATTTCGCATGTATAATACGGGACTTATTATAGTCTTCTAGAACAGTGGCAATCATGTGAAATTATTTATAAATTATGGACAATATTCCATTATTAATAGTCATAGTTCTTATAGAAAAATTAAACGTACTTGTGCTTACATAAATGGTGAAGTTGCCCAATACATTACATTTTGGAATAGACTTCCTATTAATAATATCAAAAGCAATATATAAAACATATCTTTTTAAGTTTTAAGGTAACGTTGCAATTAAAAAAGAGCCTAAGTTTCGAAAGTTCTAAAAAGATGTGTTATGTACATTTTTGTTAGACATCGTTTTGTAAGTTGACGCTATCAGGAGTACATATAAATAGTATTAAACTAGTTTTTTTTAATTAAAAAAATCTGAAGCTTTAACACGCGTGTATTATACTAAACATAATTATGTAAATACAGACATACCCATACTTCTAAAATCATAATATCGAATTGAGAACGTGGAGAGAACAAAAATATAGTTGCCGGTTCAAGTGGGCTGATTTTAATTAACTATGATAATGATGTCTACCTGACTAATTTTTGCCACTTCGAATCTAAAGAGAGATTAGTCAACTGTGCAGGAAATAATATAGTGCACAATTGTTTACGTAAACACAGATGCATCATGCAGATCTCATAATCCGTCGAGACGGCAATCCAGACTCCGGAGTATTACCGGGAATCTTCGACAGAAAAATCAAATAACTATTTATTGGGCTGACTTTGGGTTTGGACTTTCGGGGTCTGCGGGTCTATATCTATAATATACTGCGTTAGATCACTTCTGACTCAATTTCGTTGAAGACGTCATATACATTAATAAACTTTGTTTTTTAAACAATTTCAAAAACTAAGGACATTATATATTTAATGCATACATACTGCGCGATCTATGCCCTATCGATAGCTTTGTAGTATAATCTATTAAATAATTAATCTAATTGAGTTATCATCTAGCTAAAGAATAAAACAAAACATTATGTAGGTTACATATTTAAAGTACGTATTTAAAGCTTATAAATATGCAACTGCACTACTGGACTAAGATTTATTTTCCTTTTAAATAAAGCTTGGAGCTTATTCCACAAACCTGCTCCAGTGGTTTGCGGAAACACATTCAACTGAATCAACTTTCGATCCATGCATGTTTCCTAACAATTTTTTGTTAATCGCTAAGAACGAAGTTAATTATTAAATAACAATTGTACACAATTATAAAAAGATCATAACTGAATGGTGCTAGACTGGTTTGAATCTGCAATCAAGTTTCAAGACACACGTGTTCTCGGTCAACCTATTGGTAGGTAGGTATTTAATGAATTTAAATTTTGTACGGAATACAATACTAATGTCTTGCTGTTATCTAAAGAATAAAATTATTTTTTATTAATTTAGATTTACTCTTGTTAAAAACTAATTACGCCAATAAATTGTTTGTTTTAAACAGTTTACGTAATGCGAAAACATACAGGAATTAAGAACAAACACAAATTATAACTCTTATCATAGATTAATTTATTGTAAACAACGTGTGCGAGAACCCGTTGCTGCTATCTGCTATGCCGCCAGCACATTGCCATTTGCCAGTCGCTTTGCGCACACGCCGGCAACGAACGTGTTATTCATAGCATACAAAATGGCGGCGCGCACGATCAGCCGGTGTTTCGTTGTGTCCACGAGGAGTTACAGCTCGAAGACAGATAAAAATGTCGCTTTCCTCGGCCTTGGGAACATGGGAGGGTATATGGCGGCAAATCTTGTCAAAAAGGTAATTTAAATTTTAATATTCTGTTAACTGACAATCGTCGCATAACTCGCATATTCTGGTATTGGTTTATTATGTAGTTATAAATTCAAAACTCGAAGATATATCCACGATATTACAATGTTAAAACGTGATATGCGATAATAATTGTAATTATTATAACATTAAAAGGATCAAAATAGCGTTAGTTAGTTTTTTTACATTCGCGCTTCGAGTATCAAATTGTTTTTTTAAAGCTTTACCGTATATGTATAGACGTGCGCAATCGATAATACCTTTAGGTAGGTACCTTAATATAATTATCTAAACATTATCCCTTAGGTCGTTTAAACTTAATACTTTCTATTAGTTTAAATGACTTTCAATATTTATTATTAATGCGTACGTGATAGACTTTTAATCTTGTATTTTTAAAACGGTTGCTTGTTTACGTGAATCTAAATTCTTCGAACATGTTCCGTAGACCAATTTAAATAATTTATTATCATATAAAGTAACACCCAGTAAAACTTTTTTGATAAAGGCCTCCTTTCATCTAAAGGAGAAGATTTGGAGTATATTCCACCACGCTGCTTTGCGATACATGAGGTCTCTCGCGATGTTTTCTTTCACAAACAAAATTGAGCACTATATAAAATATTAGAATCTACTCACTTTGGTTAAGATCCAAGTAAAGTCAATATTGTGCGATCAAGGCTCTTTTACGTCATAATACCTATGTATTAAAACTATACGTTATTTGAATACAAATAGCTACTTAACACATTAATTATTATCAATATTATTTAAATATATATAGTAGTATGTATATAGTCGGAAAAAATTTGGTTGGTTCATAATGTTTTTCTGTTATAGAACTCGTTTAAATAATACAGTTTTATAACCACATGTATATAAAACGAATTAAATCATGATATTGATTCTAAGTAAGTTCTGTATTAAAGATTAAGCTTATAAATTCTAAATAAAAACGTAATCGATAGGTTTTTAATCAACCGTGAATCTTAAACGGTCATTGCGGGTTAAAAACTACACAAGCCCCACAGAATTTTCACGTGCTCTATTTGTGTTTTTTAATTAATCTCGAGCTTAGTAGTCTAGTAAAACATCGTTTGATGCGATTAAAGTTTATAATTCAAGCTATTGTGGTTTTTTAAAAATCGATTAAAAATATATATGCTGTGAATCGATACGCATTCATTAATATAAATCACCTTTAAAGCATTAATTTGAATAAGAATAATAGACATTGAGGAACAAATGAAAATTTAAAATTGCTATTGTAGTGCATGACCGCGTTTTATAGTGGAAATCGCTATCAATGCTCGAAAATCTGATCCACTATGGTCAAAAATCAAAGAACGAATTTGGCACGCTCGAAAAGTTTCTAACACCGCTAAGAAAATGCTTGACCGTTTGTTTATTTGCTCAATATTGATCTATGGATCGGATGGAGTCCTGGACGATCGGAAAAATATAGGTGTTTTATAAATAATAATAATAATATCCTGCGACAATATTCACACAAAGCCATCTGATCCCAAACTAAGCAGAGCTTGTACTATGGAAACCAGATAACGGATATACTTAAATATACTATTTTTTTTGGTAAATACATACCTATAAAAATAATTACATCCAGACTCAAGACAAACAGACATGTCCATGCACAGAAATGTCTGTCCTGGGTGGGAATCGAACCCACGACCTGCGCCGTGAAAGGCCTTACCAACCACGCAAACCGTCTCGTCAAATGTGATGTTGGAGAAGGATACTTCGCATAAATAATAATTAATAATAATTCACAACCGAGAGCATGAACCAATCTACATAAATTTGCATATCATTTTTAGATATTTTACCATCGAGATAACGTTAAATTTCAATTATTTATTATTGTAGAACAGCCTAACGTCAGAACAGGTATGTTCATTTTAAAATATTTGGTTAACAATAACACGTTTTGAATGAATAAAAAGTCTTATTAACACTGCTAATAAAATGGAAAAGACGAACAGTTGACATTTCATGATCGTTCTCATATTAAGAGTTTTTATAATCGTACATAGAATAACTCCACTGACGTGAGCGATAACGCGAACTTGTTCCACTTGTCTCTGTATTTAAGCCTTCCATCTCGCACAGTTACATGTCGACTATATTACATTTTACGCACGACTGTATAACCAAATACTGCACACATTAAAAATGTACAATCATTTAATGCCTTTAAGAACAAACTTGCTGACCATATAACGGAGCGTTCACTTCGGTGGGGACAATAAGAGAGAAAAAAAATGCATTGAGTGAGTGACTGTCTGGTTAACGACGAACATGAGTGTTATGTCATTTTATATATGTGTTCTCATGTAAGTGACTTACGTCTTTTTTGAGAATAAATGTCTATAAACTTAAACCTACATTGTCCTTGTAAAGCAAGATTGGTTACTATCAGAGTAACTAAATAAAAGTTTGTGTTAATGTATATGTTATCTCGGAGTTTTAAATGATAATAGCAACGTGATAACGAATGGTTGATTCCGTTGCAATCAGTATGACCGCTCAGATAGTATTTATCCTAAATGATGTCCCCACGCTAAAAATTACGTAAAACTGTTCGATAATGATTAAATAATTATTTGTCAATTAAAAGTTTCAAATATATTTTTTTTTCAAATAAATTATTTTGCATTAATTATCATGAAAGCCAAAGTGTAATTATACTTTGTCCATTTTATTAATAGTTTTTTGACAGCTCACGCCCATGAAGTTTCGTATTGATTAAGTTAAAATTTCATACAAATAATATTTTACCCGTCCATGAAGTAAATAACCGCCCTCTTAGTGATGTGCCAAACATAACGATTACTACGATTGTGCCACAGATTACAAATAATCGATAGAAATAAATGCTAATATGTAAATAAGGTGTCATATATTATTTAATCAGGAAGTCAACAAAATTTTAAGGTTGTAACCAATAAAATTAAAATATCAACATTATATAAAGTTTTACTTTCTTCTTAGTATAAGGCATACAAATAAAACAACTAAAATAGTTTAATTCCTTTTATTAACATGAGTCTTCAGTATCATCATTTACGCTAGATTTGCCGATGGGGAGCGTTCAGTAATATTAATGATTTTATTTTATTTATATTATTTACAAAAAAAAAACGATTATTACGTTCTTTATGACGTCACTAAAGCTTGTCAGTCAGTATAGTTAATGCTAATGAGGATTAACAGTAATTCCTAGACAAAGTATGTATTCATTTAATTAATCTTTGTTTTTTTTTTTTGTTAATATTTTGCAGTTTTAAATTGATTTTGAGTTCATGCTTATTTATTGTTATAATATGAACTCTTGACAGAATATTGAAGAATATCAAAAAGTAGCTCCAGCAGATGTTGCGTATTTGTGAACAAATACAAATGCACATTATTCCGTCATGATAAAACAATGGGACGGCATAACCGACATCACCGCAGGCGCGTAACTAAAGACTTTATGTTCGGTATAGATATTTCGAACTTTCTAGTTGCTCTTATTGGATTTCTTGTCCGAACTATTCGATAACTTTTTATTTATCTGATCCGATGTTTGAACCTAGTACACATTAGGATGTACAACTTTTAAAATATTTAGCAGTTCCGTTATATCTGCTCTTACACACGCACGCACGCACACACACACATTAAGTAATAGTTGTTTTTTATTGTAGATTTAAATACTTATACTGTTCCTAATTTAAATTTTCTTTTATTTTTCGTAATATAAAATTGTAATTCTATGTGGCCTTGCTTTATTACCTAGTAATAACTGTACAAAGTAAATAAATAAAATAAAAAAATTCAGTACAAATAAGTCCTGCGGGCTTATTACTTTTAATAATATAAAGAAGAAGTAATGAAAAGTTAAATTGAAAAGAGCAATTTCCTTGAAATGCGGATAAAAATAATGCATAAGTGTCATGAACTAATATATGGTCGCTCTGAGAGCGATCCATTCGAAATCGCTTTCACAATTAAAAATTTAAAACGGGTAATCAAACTGTATAAGGGTGAGGGACGAAGAAAACAAAAAACTAACATTCGAGTCATGTTAAATTCTCTGGATTCCGCACATGGAGGAATTAATTTTACTAGTTTTTGGTCAGTAGTCGAAATTTGACCATAATTATGATTTCAAAATTTGATTTAAATTAAGATATCTTAACTAATATTATAAATGTGACACGAAAGTGAGTTTGTTTGTTACGCTTTTACGCAAAAACCACTGAGCCGATTTTAAAAATTCTTTCACTATTTTGTCCCCGTATTCCCATGGGAACGGGAACTATGCGGGTGAATCAAAAAATATAGGAAATACGTTATTCCGTCGACAAAAAACTTACTGGTGTTCTGGTAAATTGTCACTTTATCGTAACCTTATCAAAACGTAATCGTTTAACAGTTTTTTTTTCTACTAACACACAGCCATGTATGTATGTGTGCACTACAGACATACTACATACTTAATACCGTGTGCCGTCACGGCATTCGCGTCGGTCTCACCCCCAAGGCGCGGCAATAGATGTTTCATATTGTTGACACCTTTTTTTTTTTTCGGTTTGAGTATGCTGTTGGCCCTATTGGCCTCTACAGCGTCACCGGGCGGGATGGGCCGAGATGAACTCAGGCCGGAAATTGTTGACACCGAACTGCTTTCTACATTATAAATACTCAGCAGCGAATCTAGACAGCGCGATTCAGGAATGTGACAAATTCAATCAACACCATCTATCGCTACCAAGTAGTAATACACTAAACAAACACGCATAAAAAAAACTATGCAATAGGTGGAACGGACGGATAACAGTTAGAGTAACTAGGAGTCCCTATTATAACTAAAATATTACAATAACTACATAGCATCATAAGATGATAATCATTTCTATTTAGAAGTTGAACCCTAAAAAGTCCGAGAAACCATTCAATACTGGCTTTTACTGGTATTTAAAATTAAAATCAGTTCAATTAATGCAAATATTATGTTAAATAATGCAGATGGGCGCTTTTCGCGTTAATGCTTAAGGTCGTATAGTAATGAAAAATACATTACTCTTATATTATTGTATTAAAGGTCGCTTACGTATTCCGATATCAATGACGAGAGTTCAATTATTTCATATTACTTTGATGTGATACGGGTATGGGCAAGTCGATGGTGTTCGGGAATCTTGGCTCAAGTAAGGGTATCGTGATGGCATAGTGGTTAGTATACCTTAATCTTAATCGAAGATTGCAGGTTTTAAGCTGATTTTTATTGTAATATTTCTTGTAGTGCCGATGTCTATGGGCAATGGTAACTACTTACCGAGGTGGCCTATTTGTCAGTTTATTTAAAAAAGCAATTATTTATGTATATAGTTAAGTAGTGTGTATTAAAACTATTGTTATAGTAATTTGAGTTAAGTTAAATGTTTTAAGTAGAATACAAACATTAAACAGCGTAGCAATTTGTAATTTGAAACCAAGATAATTACTGAGAAAATAATTACTATGCTTATATATCTCACTGAAGAGTAATATGTTTTTTATATGATTCCGAATTTCCATCCATCTTAGGGGGAGGAAGGTCTTAGTTACAGTACATGTTTAGTTATATATGTGCTGATATTATTATGAATTACGTCAGATGTATAATTATAATTAAATTGTATAATTCGTATTTATCATATTGTCAACAGTCTTAACGTTAATTATACATAACGGCACAGCAAGGTTATTTGTAGATAAAAGTTTTATTTCGTCTTTATATAAGATCAATTATGTAACGAGTGCCTGAATAATATGTTCTCTGAAAATCTATGGGTTTACCAATTGCAAAAAAGGAATTCTCGAATCATCTGTATATGTGTATATATGTAAATATAAATATTGACTGCCTCGTTAGTCTAGTGGCTAGATATAAAGCCGCAGTGGTTCTGGGTTCAATTCCCAGGACCAATAAATAGTTATTGGGTTTTTCTGTCAGAAAATTCTCAGTAGCAGCCTAGTTTGAAAGTTGGAAATGTATATACTCCCGTGCCTCGGAAAGCACGTTAAGCCGTTAGTTCTGCACCTGAACTCTGGTCGTGTCGGATTGCCGTCCCATCGGATTATGAGAGCTAAGGAAAAGAGAGTGCACCTGTGTTTCCGCACACACTTATGCACTATAATATCTCCTGCGCAGTTGGCTAATCTCTCTTGAGATTGGCCGCCGTGGCCGAAATCGGTCTGGAGGACCTTATTATATGTAAATATGTCCATGTATAACATTTTTTTATGAATCTTTTGTGAAGAGGATCCCATATTAATTTTATTTGTATTGGAAAATGTTAATTTTTTAATTGTAAGGCAAATTTTTACATGTAAATAAAATTTTGGTAACTCGATCCTGTACTTTATATCTTATTCTATTATTTAAATTCCAAATTTTATTAGAACCCGCTTAAGCTTGAACTTTGAACTTTTAAGTTATGTGGATAACCCAAGCGGTGATAAATTACTTTCAATTTTATCTAAGCTGTTAAATTCGGGGTTCATTTCGGCCAGATGTGGACCTTTTTTTTTTTTTATTGACTCTGGGAAAACGCATTACTCGTTTTCCCCCACGGGAACAGTGGGGGGGTATGTGGGGCTCGCCATATGTCCAAGGCACCGAGTGTGCCTCGGTCATCGGAATACCCACTAAAAACCCAGCGGTACCCTTCCCGTCTTAACGGGAGCGCCACGGGATCGCTTGCGCATGCTACCGTGAGCCAGATGTGGACCTAGGGTAAACTAACTTATTAAGCGGGTTATATTGTTTTAGTGCACCAGTGCAAAAAAGCCCTTCCCTTCATTCTCTTAATACGATGATACGGCAAATCCGTCACGACTGGAGAGAGTTCGTACCTAAAATACCAGTATTACCTAAAATAACCGACCAATTGTTACCAACGAATTTGTTTAAATTACTTAAGGTAATAACTGTTTGTTAGTTCAACGTATTTATTTTCCATTTTCAAACACATAGACAATTTGTATTGTAAATATTCATTGATTTACAAGTAAAAAAGAAAATGGAAAAAAAGTGTTACCCCATAATATTTGTAACGATGTTTAATAGATTTCAAAGAGAACTATCCTTTTTTTCAGGGTTTCAATGTACGTGGCTACGATCCATCGAAGGATGCTTTGACAGCCGCCGCCAAGGACGGTGTAACCGGTGCTACCTCAATCGCCGCAGCTGTTGATGGCGCGGATGTCGTTGTGTCGATACTGCCTAGCAACAAAGTCGTTCTTGACGCATACCTCGGCCAAGATGGTGTTGTTAAACATGTAAGTAATAAAAAGTAACCGAACAGATCACTTTCATCAAATGACTTGATGATGAATCCCATAGTTATTAAATGATGATGTTGATTATTAAACTTTCTGAGTAAAAGAAACATAACTATTATATCTAAGTTAGAGTATTATATTTTCAGTTTCTCCAAGCGTTGACAACCAATTATTGATTACGCTCAATCAAGATTTATAGGTAGGCTTCCCATCCCGGGTTCACAGGGGGAGAATAAAGATTTGAATAAATCTTTTATATTGAAGGACATACACATAAAAAAAGACTTGGTCCAGGAACGTTTGCGATACATTGCAGTTTCACCAACATTTCTTTATAGCTGGATGAATGATTTATCTTTGATACATACAAACATGCATTTGTATTTATTAATGATAAATAATACACATTTTAACTTTTTTTTTGTGTAGGCTGGCGGACGAGCTTGTAGGCCACCTGATGGTAAGTGGTCACCAACGCCCATAGACATTGGCATTTCAGTTTTAATTCTATAGTATTATTTAGTAGTATAGCTTTTTAAGGCTATTTATAGAGCTAGACTATATTTTCGTGATGAAATAAAATGAAAAGAAAAATAAAACTTTTTTTTTAAAAAGCTGTATCGCGATGTTTTCTTTATACGAATCTACGCTCACTCTCTTGAAGTGAAACAGAATTTCTATAGGCCCCTGATGAAAGGCTATTTGAAACAGACGGAGAAGTCAAGTCGCTAGCAATTTTAAAAGAAATGCGGAATAATTTTTATGAACGACGACGTAAAATATTTTTAGGCAGTTATTCTAGTTTCAACAGTAATTTTTTCGGTTAATAATAATAATAATAAGAAACTGATTCTTATTTTTGCATCTGTTATTGTTTTGCATGCGATTTTCTAATCGTTCTGCTGTATTATGGACTATAAACATTTCTTGATTAATTTACCCTTATTTATAATCATTATTCCAATTAACAAGCTTTAACCATAACCACATAAACCCTTACTTGCCGCACCTCTGTAGCATGGGGTAGATATGTCCCCCAGTGACAATAATTGTTATAAAAAATGAACTACTGAATATTTCGAAAACTGTTGTAGAACACATTGAAAGCTTTTATTAAAAGCTTGTTTACATTATATAGCAAAAAATAAAATTTAAGTACACTAAAAAAAATGCTAAAGCCAACAAAAGTGGAAAAATTACTATTTTCCTCAATAGGCCTGGGGTAGTTTTGTACCCCGAGGTGGCAAGTAAGGGTTAATTTAACAAAAAGCTAAGGGTTAATTTAGCCAAAAATAAAATTTAAGTACACTAAAAAAATGCTAAAGCCAACAAAAGTGGAGAAATGGCTATTTTCCTCTATTGGCCTGGGGTAGTTTTGTACCCCGAGGTGGCAAGTAAGGGTTAATTTAACTTTCGAAATTCCGATTACAGCTTCGCGGAGATTGAAAACGCCATCTTTTTGCGAGTTCATAGTGAATCCATATATTTTTCAAGATCTCGACCAATGATATCGCGTCAATTGATATCGATGACCAATGATAACGCATTAGTTCGGTGTCAAAGTTGTTTTTTTGGGTTTATTTCTGTTGTGGTTGGAATAGGCTATAGATTCTACCGAGATTGTTTTATAACCCATGGTTAATGATAATGTACTATAATTTTATTATAAATTAATGACGGTGAAAGGTTATCTATATTGTTTCAGTGTCCAGTGTTTCGCAAAAATATAAACATCAACATTTCTAAAAGTAACAGCCTGTGAATGTCCCACTGCTGGGCTAAGGCCTCTTCTCCTCTTTTGAGAAGAAGGTTTTTGGAGCTTATTCCACCACGCTGCTGCTGTACATGTGACAGAATTTCAGTGAAATTTGACACATGCAGGTTTCCTCACGATGTTTTCCTTCACCGTCAAGCACGAGATGAATTATAATCACAAATTAAGCACATGAAATTCAGTGGTGCTTGCCGGGGTCCCACGATCATCGGTTTAGATTCACGCGTTGTGAAAACTGGGCCGTCTCAGCTTTTTTAAAAATTAACTCTAAATTCTAAATTTACCCGTATTCTACGGTTAAGGTTCACTGTTCGAACCACTAGGCCTATCGGCTATTGTGTAAAATTTTAAATACGATAATTTAAAAAAAATAACGGATTTTCAGGTCCCTAAAGGTTCATTACTCATCGACTCAAGTACTGTAGATCCGAATGTGCCGAAGCAGATATTCCCCGTCGCTACCGAGAGTGGCGTGGGCTTCATTGACGCCCCAGTTTCTGGAGGTATATTTTCACTCATACTTAATAAGACTTGTGTATAAAAAGTCCTAAACGATCCAGTGAATAGAATATGCATATCTTAAACGAAGACTGCTTCTGCATATCTTAAATTAAAAAAAAAACCGAAATTTGGAGTCTTTCCCTCCTATAGAGAGGGGTTGGAAAGCCCGAAAAAGTTTGGTTTTCCAAAGCCTTTAATTTTTAATATTTTTTTTTTTACATTGTGGTTAATACTTTATTTTTAGTTTAATCAATATCAGTCAGTCATATAATAAGTTACTTCATTTTGCGATATGATTTGCTCATGTTCCATAACATTAAAGTTCAAATGATTACGAGATAATGAGTAGTGGTTTAGCTTCAAATAGGGAGTGTTTAGAAACTAGCCCTGGATTTTATTTAAAATTAAAATGAATAAACAATTTAAGAACATTAAAATTAAGTCTTGCCCGGATTTTAAAACGTAATCTTGTGTTCAGATTCAAGTATTCTGCCCACTACACTGTCCCCGTTCTTTTTGTGACATATTATTGTTATACTGATTACCTTATAACTGCTCGATAACTTACTGACCTTTGAATACAATTAAAATATGACGAATAATGATTACGCAATTATATAGCCACTTACAAAATTTGTCAAGTTTATAATTGATAAATTATTTTACCATTCGCATATTTAAAAAAAACAATTCGAACGATCGATTTAGGTCATAAACCATAGTTATTAGACCTCGTGTCGAGATAAGAATCGCATCGAATAAATAATTCGAATTTTAATTAAATGCTTTTTTTTTGCAGGTGTAATGGGCGCCCAGAATGCAACACTAGCGTTCATGGTCGGTGGTAATAAGGAAGATTTTGACAGGTCACTACCAATGCTCCAAGCAATGGGAGCCAAGCATTTCCACTGTGGTGGCAGTGGCACCGGCCAAGTTGCCAAGTTGAGCAACAATATGCTTATGGGTATCACTGGTATGGCAACAGCTGAGTGTATGAACATGGGTATTAAGTGAGTATATATTAAAAAAAAAATCTTATTTAACAAAGTTAACTATTAATTCTGTAATGGTTTGAACGCAAGCGTTACTAAATTTTCATGTACTTAATTTGTGTTTATAATTCATCTCGTGCTCGTAATTTCTGTCACATGTTTGCATTCACAAAACTGCATTGAAGCAGCATGTTGGAATAAGCTCCATATCTTCTCCTGAACGAGAGAGGAGGAGCCCTTTAGCCCTGCAGTGGGACTAATACAGTCTTTACTTTGCTTTACTATACTTTAACTATTAATACTATAATTAGTTAGTAGCTAACATGTTTAAGCCACTGACCTGAGATGGCCGAGTAATTAAATCTATCGATATGTACATATATGTATGTATATCTAAACGTTTCAAGGGTCGGTGATTCGCAAACCATGACCGTTTACTTTAGGCAATTAAGAGTAATTGTCAATATTACTACGTCATTGACAGCATATGACAAAAAACTTGATTGACATTCGATGTCGGCGAATCACTGTTTGTTGTATGTTTGCTTATATGTCGATAGCATTGAACATCATTTATTTTCATTATTTATAATAACATGTTTTCATCTCAAGGTAAAAAAATAGTATTGTATGTCATTATCCCAGATACAAGTTATCTCATTGTCAAACATCGTCAAAATCTTTTAGGTTAGATGTCTCAGATTAGGTATAACAAGTAACAGATGCACAGACAGATGGACTTTCAACATTTATATTAATAAGTTTAAGTCATTTTATTGCAAGAAATGCCACAGTGTTTAAATTTGATTTATTCTCTAAACATCCATTCAGCTTAGTGCGAAATAAATCAAACAATTCACAGACGTCCGAGTTCATAGCTTTTCATTATAGTAAATTTGCCCATCAGTTTCCCTTGAAAGCCGGAAATATAGTCACGTGGAGTAATAACAAAAGCATCACAGTAGGGCTGCCTTGAAGTGATGTTATTATAATATGAACGTTATACTTAGCGTGTGTTGAATTAGGGCTAGCTATATGTTTTTTTTTTTTTTTTTTATTGTATAGGTTGGCGGACGAGCATATGGGCCACCTGATGGTAAGTGGTCACCAACGCCCATAGACAATGGCATTGTAAGAAATGTTAACCATCACTTACATTGCCAATGCGCCACCAACCTTGGGAACTAAGATGTTATGTCCCTTGTGCCTGTAATTACACTGGCTCACTCACCCTTCAAACCGGAACACAACAATACAAAGTACTGCTGTTTTGCGGTAGAATATCTGATGAGTGGGTGGTACCTACCCAGACGAGCTTGCACAAAGCTCTACCACCGAGTAAATCTTTCTTGTTCTTTGTATGTTTTACTAAGACAAAAAATTAAAAAACTATCAAGTGATATTTAAGACCCAGCAACCTCGCAGGACTAGATAGTTAACACCATAAGTAACAACTTTTGTTCTACGACTTTTGAGATTTTATTTTCATACAATAATAAGTATTCTTTTATTTCCCGCTTGAACGCTTATAAATCTACGCGCATCGCAAAGATCGACGCGTCGCGTCGTCCTTTCGTTTATGAGTGAAATATAGACCTAAAATGTCACGACAGTTTTTTTTTCATGTATTGAGTTCTGTCCGAAGTCGTATAACAAAAGATGTTGCTTATGTTGTGAGCTATCTAGTCCTGCGAGGTTGCTGGGTCGTTACAAATAACTCTGTATATACTTATTCAAGCGATCTTGAATCGTCATTATGTAAGATAGTTTACACAATGACGATACATAATTTTTATTTTTTGTTATTAGTTTTTACATTATAGAAATACCAGAAGGAAAAGAAATTAGTAGAAACCGGCAACAAACTCAGATGTTAATCTGTTTCATAAATCACATAAAATAAAATGTATCTATTCTGTATGAAATAAATGAACATTATTATAACTCCAAGCTCTTAATCGTTTTAAGATACCTTATATTATAAATGATAATTCTTTTGTTTGTTTGTTATTCTTTTTCAAACTAATTACTTGACCGATAATCATGAAACTTTGCATACAAGTTCTCAGGGGTACAAAATTATTAGATCATTTAAATATTGTTATTACTATAACAATACATTGCATTATTAAGAAACAATCTTGCCATAACCCTATGCGAAACTATCTTCATCTCTAGACGCGCGTGCGGCTTAATTTAATTAAGTAAGATAGATGCATAAATGCAATTTACTTGGTTGTATCTCCTTGTTTTGTAGTTAATCACACTAATAATATAATTAGCTGACTGTAACATTTTGCATTGTGTAGTACTTACATTCCAACATTAATGACTGGCTTTTTAATTATTTCTAAATTCAAAATATTATTTTATGTTCTCAATTTGTTTTTATTAATCATATCGTATTTCCTCACGATGTTTTCTTACACTCGGTAAATAAATTGTTATATGCTTATCTTAAGCTATCACGTAGATGAGATTTGAAGGAAACATTCGTTGTGTAATTAAGAGGTTCACTGAGTATTGCGAAATTTTATTTCAAAGGCAAAGCGGAACTTTTGACCAATCCGTTTAAAATTTTTATTTAACAACGCAAAGACAAATAAATTTGGTTATATAACAATTTATATAGATCAGACAAAAATGTCGCGCTAAAAAACCCAATTTTTTGTTAAAAATCTGGTGATTACCATATTTTTAAACCCTATAATTGTACATTATTTTTGATGTGCCTGTTATTGTTCATTTTATATTATATCCAAAAATTATAAATTTTACTTAACTGTAATTTAATTATTAATTTACTATATAATGTTAAATAAATTATACATGTGTAACGTTATGTGCTATTTGTGACAAGAATTTCGAAGTCAAAGCAAATTGATATTCCGATCGTCTCAGCCCTAATTCATAAGGAAACTACCGATCCCAGTTATATTACCAGACAGTCCGGACAAAATGAAACCTTACCAATCATATTTATATGTAAATGAAAGGGTAAAGGGTTTTTTTTATTAAACAAGTCGAAGTGAAATTTGTCGTCAATTCGTTGAAGATTCACGTCTGGTTGGCGTTGAAGATAATTTCATTTCGCTTCTCGTCTTTCTTTTTTTCAAGTACTTACTCGAAGAGACTAATTATAGGGAATTACTCGTATTATTTTATTGTCCAGTTAATATTAAACCTTGTGTCAAAAGTGAGGATTTAAGCCCAAGGATCGAACCTGCACCTTTCACATCACTAAGCAACCCGTAAACCGTTGTGTTATGAATGTTTAAAAATGCAGTTGCTCTTGCCCTTTAAAAGGTCGTGCACTCTGTGAAATATCGCAAGTGCAATTTTACGACTCACTCTAAAAATACTGTTGAAAATTTTCTATTGTAACGGCTAAAGGGTTGAATTCACTTGAAACGGCTCTCCAAAATGTTAGATAAAGAATATTTGTCCGACATATTGTCTGAGCAATTTCATAGTTTTTAAATTTTTTATTTCATTCACTCACCTAAGTTTAACTATAAGCCCTGTAATCCAGATTTTTAACATTTAAACATTGTAACTTAGAAGTAAAGTACTAACAATTGATGGCTTGGACCTGATGAACAATACATAAAATACATAGTTGATAAGACTTGCTCTTGTAATCAATCTATGGAGAAATAAAAACAAATTACACACAACAAATTCATTCATACATAGTTTTTATTAAAATGCAAGAACAGAAATATAATAATAACATTATAAACACTGAAGAAAGAAAACAAAATTAGGAACAATGGATTCCTTTCTTTTTCCTTTTTCTTTGTTTCTCTTTCACGCAAAATCTACAGAACGGATAGAGATAGCTGAAACCCTGACTTAACATATGTTACCTAATACACTTTACTATATACGACAAATTAATGTTATATACTTATTATGTATAATATTTAACTTTCAGAATGGGACTTGACCCGAAAGTTTTGCTGGATGTGCTGAACAACTCATCGGCAAGATCGTGGTCCACTGAAGTGTACTGTCCTGTTCCTGGATTGGTGCCAACTGCACCATCCAGCAGGGACTATGACGGTGGATTCAAGAATGAATTGATGGTTAAGGTATGTATTTCTTTGGTACTTATTATGATTTTAATCTAAAGTTTTGTATGAATGAAATATCGAAGTAGTTAGTTCATTAGTAAATTAAAAATAAGTAAAAATTCATTTAAGTTTTACACTATACCTGCGTTGTCGATAATAATCATTTGATAAGGTTACTTCAAATATGTTATAATTATATATTATATACTCGTAAGTGTTCTTTGTTGGAGTTTGTTCGTTGCATGAATAACCCATAATAGGCTAGCGTTAGACCGTTGTCTTGCCTGATGTTAAGTATCGACACGGTCTACGATGTAGCACCCTTGCCTAGAAGATACCCGTTAACTCTAGATTTGAAGACACCAACGTTGTACCTTCCTTCCTTACATGAGCCGTTTAATAATTCGTTATAAAATGCTATTCAAGATTGTATATTCATCAGCATCATTTTGTAAAAATTACATTGAGTGAAACTTAAGGTTTGAAATTTAAGATATAAACATTTTGTGAAACTATAAACACAATAATCTATGTTTTACAATAATTAATGTATGTGTAAAAATTAAATACTCGTAGAAAAAGGTCTTAGAATATTTGTGTGCCAGCTTACAATGGCAGATATTAACTACATACATAATTTTGCCAAGCTCATATTAATAAATAAAATAATGTCCTCCTGAACGATTTCGGCCACGGCGGCCAATCTCAAGAGAGATTAGCCAACTGCGCAGGAGATATTATAGTGTACAAGTGTATGCGAAAACACAGGTGCACTCTCTTTCCCCTAGCTCTCATAATCCGATGGGACGGCAATCCGACACGACCGGAAAGAGTTCAGGCGCAGGACCAGGCTTAACGTGTTTTCCGAGGCACAGGAGTGTGCACTCTTCCAACATCCAGACTCCGCGCTGATACTGAAATTTTTTGACAGAAAATCACAATAACATTTTATTGGCCCGACCTGGGAATTGAACCCAGGACCACCGTGTCTGCGGCCTTACATGTAGCCACTAGACCAACGAGGCAGCTAATATTATTACTACCCAATAACTATTGGATCACTATATTAACATATGTTATTGTTTTCAGGATCTGGAGCTAGCTAGCTCAATGGCGTTAGGAATCCGGTCTCCCATACCTCTGGGAGCTGTTGCAACTCAACTATACCGCATCGTGCAATCTCGTGGTTACGGACAGAAGGACTTCTCATTTATATACCAGCTTTTGAAAGAAGAAGCCGCTAAGAAGTAGAATAAAATGTGTATCAGTTACTTTGAGTTTTATTCTTCATTCTATTGAAATGAATCTAGGTCAATTATGAAATATTTTCGCATCTTTCACGGAGATTTCTCCGAGGGTTTGGTAAAGAATAAGCACACGCACATTTCATTGTTACCAACGTTCAAATATTTGATATTATTAGTCGGCAAAACAGTTTCTAAATTAATTAATTAATCAGAAAGTAGAATTTTGAGAAATTGAGTTTTTTTTGATTGGATTTATTATTATATGTTTTGTAATCCTTACTAACACTTACTTGCTTACTTTTCACGTCTTAACTACTCGACCGATCATCATGAATTGGGTATCTAACCTTACCCCACAGGTCAATCTGTGTCATGGATTGAAATATTATTTTATACTTTACTTGCGTATGCTTGTCAGTAGGTAGTTTAAAATGAATCATAAATTTTAAACATATAAAGCAGCTTTAATACTTGGAAGACTTAAGATTTTTTTTAATTTAAATGTGCAATTTGTGTATATAATTATTTTGGGATTTGTATTTATTTAAAAAGTATTGATTGAATTAATTAATCATCAAGTCGAAAACTTACAAGCGTTTGCATAAAAATTAAAAGTATCCAAAGGTTACGTGGCACAATGAGATTTTTTTTAACGATTGAATAAATAAAAGTAAAATAACCGAAGCAGAACACCTGAGGTTAATTAGTAATTTATTAAGGGATTTTCGGAGAAAAGAGAAATTTGAAGGAGATTTATTGTAATTAATTAAAGCAAGCTTAATAAACTGTAAAATCACGTTCGGGCCGTTCGGGAATTTTTAATAATAAAATAATTTGATTTCTAATATCAAGAACTCAAATTTATAGGCAATAAATATTAATTAATTATAATAAAATCATAATATATGATAGGATATACCTTTAGGTTTAGGTAAAAATTAATTATATAATTGATTAAACTGTTAATAACACCGCAAACAGGAGATATTTAGTACCTCTGACCTTCGCCGATCCAATACTGGTGGTTACATAAGTGAAGAATTGTATTCTCAACGTGGCTATCTTCAACATAACTTGCCCGGGCTTAAATGCGAAACGTCTTCAGTTAAAATTCACATGTTCTAGCCACTGAGCCATATCGACTCTTTGAAATGTTAAGTTATGAAATAAAATTACATAAAAGTCACCCAAATTCTAACATACAATAAAAATGACAGCGACAATGCGGCCATGATTGCTAGCCTTTTTTAATTTCCCGACTGGGCTTAGGCAGCAAAAATGCGAGCCATATTGAGGTTTTTTTGTGCGAGAAAAAAATCGAATAAAGGACAATAGGAGGGACGGTTTGTGTCATAATCATATTTTTCTCAGCACAAAGGAGTTCTTACGTTAATGTGACTGGATAATAAATGAAAGTCGGAGGTATGTTGGGTGGTTTTTTTTAACAACGTGTGAGCGTTTAAGTTTCATTCAGGAATTTCAAAAGTCACGCTCGTTCCTTTTAGCTTGTAATTATCGTTTGAAAAGTGCACCCTTATGTTTTTAAAGGATGTCGCGTCAGGCCTTCAAGTTTAGTGACAAACGACGTCCTTAATAAGGGCGTGTAGGACAAAAAATGGAGAGATGTGAAGCTGAGTCATCAGATATATGTATATCTGTGTAATATTACTATTTTTTTATTTTAATTGAACGGTATTCTCTATATCATTCGGATGTTGAAATGTCAATCAAATAGTTTTTTTGTATGTTGACGGTTTGTATTAAGTAATTAGTTAATATATATACACATAATATCCGTATAAAGTACTATTCCTTAGAAAGAATTATTGTTTTCTTATTTAATGCTTTTTAGAACCTACTTAATTAAGACGAAAATTTTGATTTTGAAATTTGTTAGTTTGGAAAAAATGTTTTATACACAATGGACCTAATGAACATAATAAATAATTAATGAAGATACAAAAGATTTTCCCCCAAAACGAATATGTCGCAACAATTATTTTCAAATTTAACACACATCAATATTCCGAACGCGTATACTTCACAAAGGCAGATTAAGGCGGCTTGTGTGAAAGCGTTCAATGAACTTTTTGAGTCTGTTTTAGAAATGCGGAGTGGACTGAAACAATAGTTTAGATAATTATGCACGTGCGTGAATGAACATGAGTGATGACATGAGTGATGAAGTCGATAAGTCACAAATTCGTAATTTCATACAAATGAGCATCAATTTTTCGATTTTGATATGCAAATACTATATTATGAGATAGATAGTAATGAAATTAAATCAAAGATTACAAAAATAGATTTATCGATAAAAAAATAGGAACGTAATCATTACGCCGGTAATATAATCACGAACAGAAAGTGAATGAAAGTAATAGACAAATTAAATAACCTTTTCATGACGTTTGTATGACGATCGTTAGTAAATTTGTATAGGGACATAACACCTTTAATTAAGACCATATTACCTTATTCCACTCATGTCTTCAAATATATTAAAAACTGCTAATTGGTATATAAGTTTTACTTAAAATAGGATTAAATATTTTTTTAGATATTGTATAATGTCCTCCAGACCGATTTCGCCCACGGCGGCCAATCTCAAGAGAGATAAGCCAACTTTTATCTGACAGAAAAATCCAATAACTTTTTATTGGCCCGATTTGGAATTGAACCCAGGACTTCTGGGTCTGCGGCTTTACATCTAGCCACTAGACCAACGAGACAGCAAGATAAGTACTAAACAATAATACCGTCAAGCTTATATAAACGAATAAATCCTATTTTTTACAACGGTATTATCATGGGATTATATTTATGATCTTTATATACCCAAGAAAATGTAATAAAAGATATAAGACCTAAAATAGTGAATTAAGCTTGCATTGTTAACAAAATATGGTTGTCGTGATACGTCACCAGATGCGCAACATTGAAAGTAATATTTATGTAAAGTATTTATAGTACAAGGCGCACCAATATACGTTTTACATCAAATCACATTTCACACGAAAGTACTATTTGGCAACTTATAATTTTAACTAAAATATATTCATCAAAACATAAAAAGAATTTGTAAACAAAAGACGCCATTACAATAAAAATGTTACCAGTTATGGAAAATATACTATTTACCACGATAGCTTAATATTTTAAATAATAAAATAAATAAATATTTAAAATTATTATTTTAACTTTTTTAAGTTACGTATAAAACATTAATACTGTTCAACTAATTATAATTTTTTTTTCTTTATGATTATACATAAAATAAAAGCAATACTAAATAAGTTTACTAAATAAATTAAAAAAAAGAGAACATTATAATAATAAAAGCTAAAATGAAATAAATAATATTGCAATATATAATTATAATACTTACTGATTAATTGTAATCTTTTTTAGCTTTCCTTCGATTTCAATTGCTGCTGCTCGATGGATAGATAAAATACAACTTAATCGAAGAGAAGAATATTCAGCGAAAACTTTTCAGCGTTGTTTAATACATTTTAATGAAAAAATAATAGTGTCCAATATTATTATCTGACAAATTGTCACATCTGAATACAACCTACATAATAATTCAAATTAATTAAATGCAAAAATTGTAATTTGTATTGTATTTATGTGATTTTGTTTTAAAGGTTACTTGTGTGTGTACTGAAGCCGTAAGCATTTTCCTAATTAGTATGCATGTTTTGTATTTATGTTATTGATTAATATTAAAATCCAAATTTATATTGTTTCTTCTTACATATCCCGTCCTTATTCCATACAAAGCTACTATTTATACAATTTACTGTCAGAAAACCTTTCAGCGTTGTTTAATTAATTTTAATGAAAAAATAATAATGTCCAATATTATTATCTGACAAATTGTCACATCTGAATACAACCTAATAATAATCATTCAAATTAATTAAATGCAAAAAAACTATATTTCATAATTCAAGTTCCAACAATATCAATTTCCTCATTTTATGGGGAAAATGTGTATTCACTTGCAACATAATTCAGTCGTATGTGGGCGTGTCGGTGTATGTAACGTACGTGACACTTACACACACATTAATTTTAGTGACTTCAATTTTGAGCGAAACTTTGTATGACACTATCCTTCTAAGCGTTATTATTCTATGCATTCTTACATTTTAAATATTCATTCATAGAGTAAAAAGTTTTATCTATTAACCATTTTTCAACATTGTTACAAATTCTGTTATTTACAATACAAAAGCAAGCACATGTACCTATTTATTTTTATATTTTTTGGAACATAAAACAGTACTTCTGTTGGAGGTTTTGATGTTCTGAACAATGTTTACATAATATAAAATAATACATTAAATAATTTAAAAAAATATGTATGCACACCTATAGCACATGGAGCACATGTACGACATGACAAAATAAAAGTTTACTACAGCTATTATAGCTGAAGAAATTATAGTCAATACTAAGCTAAGTTTAATTTTTTTTTATGTAAGAGGGGGCATACGGGCCAGTCGCTCAGCTGATTTGCAGGTGCGTTGCTGGCATTTGAGGAATGAGTATTGTAGTGTTTGTATTTAAATAATAACTATATTAATAGTTATTTACACTGTCTCGTGCTCACGGTATAGTGGGGCGAACGTCATTCGAGCGAGAGCCATTGGCGAGAGCGGACATGTCGCTTACGCATACTGTGTGTTGTCGAGCCAGTGAACCGCTTAACACGGGTGTACACTACAAGTATGCTCTTTTTTTGAAGGTTTTAATGTCATATCGGTTCGGCAAAGTCACCGGCGAAAGCTGGTGCCTGTGTGAAACGCAGTACATGCCTTTAGAATCGCGCTATTGTGGATTTCCAGACATCGAGGTGGTGAGGATGGAATTTTGAGTTCTGGCGCGATGTTCGGCGGTGAAATTCAGCGACCGGGACTAATCAAAAAACTCCTCAGAACATAGCCCATGATATATGCGATAGAGGGTGGAGAGTGACCTAACATCTCTACGCAAATCCAAGGGATCAAGCCGGTTGTTAAGAGCTTGATCGTCGACATTTCGAATTGTTCTACGTTGAATGCGGTCAAAGGAAAGAAGCTGGTATTAAAGAGCTCCCACCTAGAGATGAGAGCAGTACTCCACGTGGGGCCGAATTTGCGCCATGTAAAATTTTAGACGATGAATCGACGTGAAGTACTGTCTCGCCTTGTTGAGCACTCTAAGCTTTTTAGAAGCCATTTGGCTTTAACTTCCAATTGATCGCGGAACTGAACAACGTTCGAAAGCACGATCGTATCCCGATACTGGCTGTGGCAGCGAGGGGAGTCTTCTCGAAATGAGAAAATATGACAAAAGGTGACTTTTTAGCGGTTAACGCTCAAACTTGAGTCTTATTGGGGTTGAATTGGACGAAGTTTAGTCGGCCCCAGTACAAGACTTTAATAAATTCTCGAGAAGTTAATAAAGTCTCGACTTCAATCACAAGTTTGTTCCGACACTCGTCAACGTGTTCCCGCGAAATATAAGCGCGGCCGGTGTATAGTGTGTCTACAGTGCTGTCATCTGCATCGCAGTGAATGTTGCTGATTTGCAATATGTCATTGATGTGCAGAAGAAATAGAGTAGGTGATAGAATTCCTTGTGGAGCAGAATAGACGAATTTGAAGTCAGAGCATGCACCGTCGACAACGAACTTGATTCTTCTATCTGCCAAAAAGCTGGTGATCCAGTTGCATAATTTCCCAGGAAGCCCGTAGGAAGAAAGCTTCGAGAGAAGCGCTTTATGCCATACCCGAGCAAAGGATTTCACTATGTCCAGACTAACTGCTAGTGCCTTCCCCTTGGACTCAATCGCTTCAGCCCATCTGTGAGTCAGGTAAATTAGAAGATCACTGGCTGAGCGACACCGTACTGGCGGTCGCTAATCAGCTGGTGGTAATAATGGACTCCATTATTTTGGAGAACAAGAAGGTGACACCAATAAAAAATGTTATTTTAAAACAATAAAACAACAGAAAATTTAACTTAGTGGTATGAACTATTCCATTCCAGCAAATAATTTGCCAGTAATACAATCCATAATATAAACTTCGTAAAAACTCGACGCAAATTAAACCTTTTTTTCTGTAAAGTCAGATGGGACAGGGACAGATGTCAATTTTAATTTGAAGGAAAGAAAATCTTATTTTCAATGTGATAATATTATGGTTTTATGATTTTCAAATCTGAAGAGTATGTGGTAATTGCTTTTTTCTTTTTAAAGGTTCGAGATAGCCCAGTGGTTCGATCTCACGTGGAGTTATCATGGAAATTGTGGGTTCAAAGACGGGCAAGCACCACCAATTTTTATGTTTCTAATTTATGTTTACAATTCGTCTCATATTATAGCAGCAAGGCCTTAAGATTGTAAATATTTGTTTAAATATACATATGACATAATATAAATTTTTTTTTTCTAGATAGACTTGAAGCTTTTATTTTTTTTAAAACGTTTGACTTTTAATTTTTTTTTTATATCGCTATCGTCCATAAGATAGAGCTTTACATGCAAGGCAAAGTGTATCGACAAAATTCAAATGGCATTCCTCTCACGAACAGCCATTACTCGCTGACAGTGACTTCCAATTCTAACATTTTATGCTAAAAAGAAATATAAATATGCAAAAATAAATCAAAATTAAGCCTTTTGTCGCAAGAAATAGAGTTGACTTTAAAAATTCTATAAAAGTAAATGTGTCGCTTTGGAAACGTGGCGAAAATGCCGTAACGTGAAAATTTAAAATTTCGTGTTTAAGTGAAATTTTATTGGAAATACCTGTTTTTATTGGGTGTCTTCCAAACGGCTACGATCAAATTGTTAAATTATTCACATTACTACGAGGTTGACTAAGTAGTTGTAAAAGTCATAAAAATCTATATTAAATATATAAAAATATTTTAATACATACGACCATGAAGTGTCAATAATATAATTATGATAACTAAAAAATACAACTTTACAGGAGGCAAAAAGACGTTTCATTTCGTAAATATATTAGCTTTGAATTATTATTTATTTTCATATGTATTATTAAGCGGTCTGGAAATGGGTGTGCTATGATGTTTTGATTAAATTTTACAGGTTTTTTTAATTGTGTAAGATAGCATAAATTGTTCGTACTAGTCAAGCTATCGTACTGAAATTTGAAGTTGTAATATCTTGCTAGTTGACATCGAAGACACAAAAATATATAACATTTGCTTACAAAATTGTAATTAAACATAAAATAACATTTTTCATAGCATTTTCGGCCACCTGTACCGGCCCCTGCACCTGTGTTTGCGCACACACTTGCATATATCCTGCGCAGTTGGCTAATCTCTCTTGATATTGGTCGCCGTGGCCGACATCGGTCAGGAGGACCACTACTAAAATACATTAACCTAGTTAGTAGGTGTAAAAAAGTGTAAAAAGTTCTAAATAATCCATTTTAATCTACAACCTCATTGGGTAAGACAACTGTTATACGGTACGGTTGTTTTTGTGTTGAAATATACATTAGTTAACGTCAGTTAGTTTAGCGGCTGCAAATGACAAAACAACGCAACTACTGTCTAGCGTATTCGTTTTCATTAGTGTACTGGTGCCAAGATGGCCTGGTGGCTAAAACACGTGAATCTAAATCGAATATTTTGGCAAACTGGACAAGAAACATTTAATTTTCGTGGGCTTCATTTATCACACACAGGAAGCCCGCTGCGGAGCAGCTTGGTGGATCTTCAAACGTAGAACATCCCAGTCCCAGCCGTGGGACTTTTAGTTTTTTTTTATTGTATAGGTAGGCGCACGAGCATATGGGCCACCTGATGGTAAGTGTTCACCAACGCCCATAGACATTGGCATTGTAAGAAATGTTTACCATCGCTTACATCGCCAATGCGCCACAAACCTTGGGCCAATAAGATGTTATGGCCCGTGTGTCTGTAATTACACTGGCTCACTCACCCTTTAAACCGGAACACAACAATAGCAAGTACTGCTGTTTAGCGGTAAAATACGTGATTAATTTGTTAGTACTTACTCAGAAGGGTTTGCACAAAGCCAAACAACACCAAGTATCAATTTGCCGTTGATTTTATGAATACTTTTGTCATTTTGCTAAAACTGTTATATTGCCTATACGATATTAATCCCACGATATATTGGCTCTAAAGGATAGCTTTGATAGCTTTATGTTTCCTAGTACAAAGACTTAGTCGTGAAAATGGATTCCCTCGAGTGATGTTAGAATTGCCTTTCGTCTTCTGAGAAAACACCTTATCTTGCAAGATTTTTAGAAAGCAGGATAACGCTCACTCTGAGTATAAAAGAAGTATCATAGATTATAATAAATAATACATTCTGTATTGTTGATAAAAACAAAAAAAAAAACATAAAATACTCATGACGGTATTTTGACTCCAGCGGCTTCAATCAAAGGAAACTAGCGAACCCAGCTCTGCTGTTTCCTTATAGATCACGACAATTCCACCAACGACAGGGTGACCAGGGGACTAAACAGTGAAGAACCCGGAACGGACCAAGGATCCGTTACGTCACAGTCGCGTCAGACATCCGACATGATAAACAACTACTTCAACTTACCTACCTCACAATTATACCCTATATATATATGTCATTGATTGCATCCCACAAAATAGTCAATAAATAATCGAGATATTTCAGTGTCGTTTCAAGTATCGAAATTGACTGAAACGACCGGCGGAACACTTTGATTCGCATTGTATTGCTTATAATGTTCAGCGAACGCGTCTAGTACATTAATTTGATTTCCAATACTAATGCAAAGCTGTCGTACAAAATTCAGATTAAGTTTTAATAGCTTTTCCTAACTGAGATTCAAACTTCGAGCTATGACGCCGATGTTGCACACTTGATACGCTTAACCGAATTAGTTTTTGGTTCTGATTGTTTGTTCTATTAATTATATGTTTTTGTTTTTGATTATTGTTTTAGTAATACATTCATATAGATTATTGACACGCATCTTATGCTTATTATTTAATAATATAGGCAGACCGATATATGGGCCAACTGGTATCCACTTACGAACACTTGCTTATAAATTTAATTGTATTTTATTTTAGCTTTGTCATATAAGTTGTGAAAAAGTAAAAAACTGGGTTTTTTGGTCGGTTCTTCTCGCCATAATCGATATGTCGAACCGGTGGCATCTTTAAGTTTAATAGTGGGGTATAAAGCAAAATAGTTAATTATATTTCATTAAATTTTATATGGATAAATTCGTTTTAAAGTTATACTTTTAGGATTTTGCCTTATCAATGATATAGTGCTGGCTCTAAGCATTTTTGGAAAACGCTTTCGTTTGATTTTTATAGAAATAGAAATCTTTTTGGCAATCATAATAGTTAGGAGATACCATATTCCATATTCTTCGTAAAAAAAATTCTGCCGGTCATTGTAGATAGAGAATAAAAACTGAATCGCGTCGCGAGAGGAGCATGTAAGAGACACGCAGGTGAAATTTAAAACTCCGCTAGCTTCAGGCGCACTCGTAAGGTAATGTAAAATGAAGATTCGCTTGTAAAAGCGATTGACTACTTGAACAAAATATACATTCATTTTGATTTATTTGATAACATGAAAATAATTATAAAAAAGAGACTGCGATTTGATTGAAAGGTTGATAAAATCTCAACTCAAAAGGGTTTGAATTTAAAGTATGAATTCAACTAATTTCCTTAGCGCAAGCATAGTTGTAGAACCCAACGTTATATAATAAGCGAAATAGTCTTATTGCTTAGATAAAAGTAGTCTTACAAAATATTTAAAAACAAGATTCAAATAAAAAAAATATGTTTATCTTAAAATACATAATATTTAACTGAATTTTGACATTAACATTAACTTGTGAAGAGCATCATAATGTTATTATTAATCTATAGATCGAATGTTTAAAAAAAGATGAATATTTTGCAAACACAAAAACAAGAAAACATTTTTAAAATTTCTTCACTAAAACAATAATTAAATTGTATATGTATATGTAAGAGGTATTTTTTTGAAGTTATATGAATAAAAAATACCTATTAATATTATATAACAATGACTAAAACATGTATTAAGATAGTCATGAAAATTTATATGCTTATCAATTTGTTGTTTATCAAATTAATTATTAGTAGGAATGTAACCGAGCCATAGATTATCAAAATATATATAAAAAGGGCACCTTAAAAGTCACGGACAAACGAAGTCTGTTAAGAATAAAAAATATGATCATGTAATAATGAATGTATAACAGAAAGAACTGTTACAGCGGAAATATTAATTATCGATGAAACACTTTTAAGTAAGCTTCTAGCACTATCATTGATGAGTTTTTACACTTTGATAATGGATTGGGCAATTTTATAATAATCAACGTCACCCAGACACCTTGTTAATATAGCTTTGTCCATTTTTCCGCCTGCCTTTTAAATTAATAAAAATAAGGGAAAATGTTACCACTATTTTTATTGTATTTTATCCCGATGTGTTACATCGATGAAATCTTTTTCTTGTCTGCTTCGTCTCGTGGTGAGATACGAGTATAAGACCGCCGATCCCGAGGGTATAAGCCCTTGGTCAGGGTGATAACCTTCAGTAGATTTTTCTGTCAAAAATTCTCAATACCAGCCCGAAGCCTGGCAATTGGAAGTGTACACTCCCGTGGCTCGGAGAGCACGTAAAGCCGTTGCTCTTGCGCTTTAACTCTTTCCGGTCGTGTCGGATTTCCGCCCTATCGGATTATGGTATTGAGGGAACAGGGAGTCCTTCTATGTTTGCATACACGCTTGTGTTCTATATTACATATTATATCCTGCGCAGTTGTTTAATCTGATTTGCCGCCATGACTGAAACCGGTCAGAAGGACATCATCGTCATCATTTTTTTTCCGACTATTGTGCAAATTATTTACAAATTACATTTTATATTTAATATTTATTTTAACAACTTGGCTTAATTTTAGGTTATAATCCGATGACATTTAAAAGAATAAGTACGATTATGACGGGTTGAGCGATGGCTAAGCGATAGTGCCGTCATTTTAGTTGGCTTATTCAGGATTTATGGCGAATTAATAATCACAAACAAATTCACGGGTTTCTACTAATTACGAAATTAAACCCTTAAAGAGCCCCCAAACCGACTCTGTCCGCGTACCGCCATTATAATAACAACTGACGTCGCAACGCTTACCACACTCCTAGTATTACAACAGTCAAATCAGTAAATAATTACGTAAATCGTTTTCCACGAAAAGCTTAAAATAACATTTTCTCACGTAACGTACGTTTAATGTTTCATAATGAAGCTGGTTTTAAAAATTAAAATAAATTAGTATGAAGCCAGTGACAGTTATAACGCGAACGCACTGCAGCATCTGATGACGTAGACCGCGGCAGTATCAAATTAATAGTTTGCGGACGTTTTATAAAGTGCCCGGATTAACACACTCGCCGCAACTTAACGTAGCATAAAATGTTGATTGGCATGAACATGGAATGGCAGTGTATTTTATCCAATATGTTTGATTAATGTTGATCGTGAATTCGATACCCGTTCATGGCAATTATTCAGATAGACGATGCTGACACTAGTTTTGCACACATTTACTATCTCTGCTTATTATGTTATACGAAGTAATTAAATAGGAAAGAATAGCCGATTTATATATATTTTACAATAAGTAGGTGGATGGGCAAATGGACCACTAGATTTTAAGTGGTCACCAACGCCCATAGACATTGGTGCTATAAACAAGAAACCGAGATATCAAGTAAGTTTCTTATGTCCATTATCAGTATTATTTCTAAAATATAGCCTGAGAGCCGATACTTGAAATCGTTAATTGAGTTTACATTTTTTATAGTAGGTGGTAATTTGTTATAAAGTTATACTCCCTCAAACTTTATATCCTTTCCTGTACACTTAGTTCGAATTTTTCGTAGAACTAGTTAACCAGGTCGGCGTGTGCTACGCTTACTTACATGCTCCAAAACAATCCAATAGAATTTTTAACTATTTAAAACAATTCAATGCTCACACATTGAACTGTCAGGTTCTGACAGGTCTCGTAATCACATAAACACGTAACCAACGCTCTCCCACATATGGTGGCAGCTATCCAACCGCACAGCTAAATAATTCTCAAGGAAGGGTGACGTCAGCTGTAAAAAATACTTGTTTTACAACCGTTAAAAACTTGTTGATGCACTATCTATCATTATCTATTTATACGTGGTATTATAGCATCCATTATCGCGTTTATTGTTGTTGTTATTATTATAAGTAAATATAATTAAATATGCGGTGATCGTTCGGCGTATATAAACGCGAGATTTAAGTAAAACGCGGTCTTTATTTAAAAAAAATTGGATGTTCATGTGTAGTCCCTTTGACCATGATAATGGCAGTGTTTAAAAAAAGTAAATCGTTAGGGTCCACATTTTAAAATAATATACAAGGTAAAAGGAAAATACACAACACGTTTACTTTAAGATTTCTCCCCACGAAGCGTCCCCAAGAGGAATTTTGAATTCGAAAGACATAAGGCTCTGATGAGGCAATAAAAACTGTCTCATTGTTACTTGAATCTCAACTTCTTGAATTCCAAGTCACGTACGATCTTCTGTCTTTGACGGGACGTGTTTTGGATTTTTTTCGTTAAAACATTTTATTTTCAGACGAACTGTGAGAGCTTTTTAATAGGATTGCGACTTGAAATTTGGTAAACAGTAATTTGCATTGTATTAATTTTATTTACAATGTTTATTTGTATACAAAACGTACTATTCAAGTATACTCTCACAAACACTTTTGATTTGTCATTGATTATTTTAATATGAAGTTGCCACCGGTTCGAAATGTAGATTCTACCGACTAGAACTTCAGTAGTTACTCGTTTTAACAATCAAAAAATTACATATTACAATCATAATATATAATTTATATATCTGATATATAATATGTATATCCTCTATTATCAGCGAATACTAACTTTTATTGGCATAGGAAGGCGGACGAGCATATGGGCCACCTGATGGTAAGTGGTCACCAACGCCCATAGACATAATAACTGTAAGAGATGTCAACCATCGCTCACATCGCCAACGCGCCACCACACCTGGGAACTAAGATGTTATGTCCCTTGTGCCTGTAATTACACTGGCTCACTCACCCTTCAAACTAAAATACAACAATAGCAAGTATTGCTGTTTTACGGTAGAATATCTGATGAGTTGGTGGTACCTACCTAGACGAGCTTGCACAAAGCCCTACCACATAGTAAATCTCCAAGCTCTTCTCTCATTTAAATAATCTTGTAAATAACTTGAGCATCAAATTTAGTTATTGGTAATGTAAAATAAAAAAGGCCATTTATGTATCCAACCAAACATTGGAGCAACTTGGTGAATAATATCAACACTTTCTCATCGAAAAGATGACAAGGGCTGAGATGTGGGTTTCAATATACCATAGGTACTGTCATAATTATTCTTGCTTTTATTATTTTATTTAATAAACTATTTTAAAGTACACAAACGATACAATTTTGCTCGAATGAGATAATTTTACGAATCTCTTATCTCAACAGATGGCTGGATACAGTTGTTACAAAAAGGGCTTTTGGAAGCTCTTATTTTTATTAAAGCGCCCAAAACTTGCCGTAGCTGTGACAAAATTAATATCGAAAGCAAGTAAATTATGAAAAATAAATTTATATGTGTTATTAAATATTCACATTACTCACACTCCAGGCTCGAAGATTTTTTTTTGTAGAGATAAGCTCTCTTTTGTATGACCATTTTTGCTTAATATTTAATATTTCCAAGAACATTTATAAGGATAGTTAAAACTCGTTTTTAAAAATAACCTATTATATACAAGCCGAGATAGCTCAGTGGTAAGAACGCATGAATCTTAACCGATGATTGTGGGTTCAAACCAGGGCGAGCACCACTGAATTTCATCGGTGGTCGGTGAAGGAAAATATCGTGAGGAAACCCGCATGTGTCATATTTCACTGAAATTCTGTCATATGTGTATTCCACCAACCCGCATTGGAGCAGTGTGGTGGAATAAGCTCCAAACCTTCTCAGCTCAGCAGTGGGACATTCACAGGCTATTACTGTTGCTTTCATGCAGGATATATAAATCGATAGGATTCAATTAACATACGCGTACCTTTGTAATTTTAGGAATTTAGTAAATACTGGACTTCCAAACCAATAATTCTTATTGAATATTGTAAATTGGTGCTTCAAAAGTGTCTGCTAGAGCTGAATGAAAAATATTTAGATTTTTTTGTGAATGACCTTTATTTTTATTGTTAGTTGTACAGAATAGCGAGTAATTATTGAATTAATTAGCAAAAGTGGTTAAACAAATGATTTACGTTAAACGGATTTTTTTTTGATTCTCTCCCGTAAAATAATTCTCTCAAGTTCAGAAAACATTTTACGAACTCCGAGTACTTCATATTCCGCCTGACACTTACGTGCATAATTCTTTCTTAAACAAACCAAACCAAACCAATGTCTCTACTATTTGTTTTCTATTCTTTATTAATTGTATAAATATTTGATTTATAATGGATTTTTCTTAGTGATTTATTATTCAGTTAAAATGTTATAAATTTTTCCTGCATTATACCGTTTCAAGTTATCACCGAGTAGGCGTTTCGTGTCTCGAAACTATTTTTATCAAACAATCAAATAAATAGCTACTATTTAACGTACGAATGACGAAGAAATGCTCGTCATGTGAATCAATCAATCTCGTATATGGTATAAACCCATACATGCAAAAACTGAATCCAATACCCACCATCTGAACGTTGCAGTGGTAGAGCTTTGTGCAAGCTCGTCTGGGTAGGTACCACCCACTTGTCAGATATTCTACCGCAAAACAGCAGTACTTGGTACTGCTGTGTTCCGGTTCGAAGGGTGAGTGAGCCAGTGTAATTACAGGCACAAGGGACATAACATCTTAGTTCCTAAGGTTGGTGGCGCATTGACGATGTAAGCGATGGTTAACACTTCTTACAATGCCAATGTCTATGGGCGTTGGTGACCACTTACCACCAGGTGGCCCATACGCTTGTCTGCCAACCTATACTATAAAAAAAACCAGCGAGACCTTAACTGACAGTAATGTTATATAAAAACAACCTTAAAATTTTATTTTCATGCTTCTTTTACAAAGTTACTATAAAATAACTATTGGTTTTCACACGTCGTTATTGTAACGTCACTTACAATGCTGAGAACAATGGTAGTGGTGCTCGCATTATTTCAGTCACGGATTTACAACGCCTCTGAAATAAGACAAACGCTTCGACGCAACTTTGCAAGCAAATTTCGCGGCCGAAAAAATACACTCTAAGAATCCTAAGCGACGCTCTCAAAGGCTCACTGGAATTACCGAAACCACAAAGGCGTTTATTGGCTTCGAAGTTTTTTTTTATACATTCGCATGTTGAATGTGAATCTTGTTTTTCAATATCACAAAGGTTTGAGTTAATACGGTACATCCTTTATGCAAATGTTGTTAATGAAATACTTCTTTGATGTTTACGATTGTGGAACTTTATTTAATGTTTGGAGAACTTCTTATGTTTTTACAGAGTAACGTGAAGTGTCAGTCTATTAATGTTTCATTTCAGAACAATGACCTTTATCAAGAAGGGTTTAGAGATCTTTCAACCACAATACTCCATTGAAGGTTGATCAATGCTTGGTGGAATTTCATTCGTCACATGCAAGTTGAAAGGCACACACACAGACATTTTGGAAGCTCATAGTTATAATAAAATTTAAAATCAATTTTTAAAATTTTCAATCCATTTATTCAATTAATATAATCAATATTCAATTCTTAAATCTTATTCGATTATGTCGATATACTGCCAAAAAGTTAAACATTAATTTTCTTGTGAGTATACTACCGTTTACAAACATTACGAAGCGAACAACATCATTATAATAGGATTTTCTAAGCCTTTTTGAATCTTCACGATACAAATATGTCTTGTCAGTTTTACGTGAAGTTTCTATGGGCTTAACGTCTAGCTCATGTCCAAGCATACAATGTATTTATACGCTTGTATGCTGCTGTATATAATCATTGTGTTGTAAAGTTTCTATTATGATTAATTTAAAAAAGAATTGCTGAGTTTCTTTTTGTTTTTTGTCGGCTTAGATACAAATCATGGATCAAATCTCGCAACTGAATATTAAATTAGACATTGCCAACAAATTTAACTGAAATTTTGCACACATTTTTGGTATTGATGACAAAATAATTTAGTATTATAAATATTATTCGTTGTTCTTGGATTAAATATATTTTGATTATTTGATTATAAATAGCAACTGTACAAAACATGCCCGGATTGAAAGGTGGATTAATAACGCAACCGTTCAATGTTTCGTTTCATTTTTTGATTTGTATTTTGTATTATATGGTGTAGCCGTGATTGCCTTGTGATTAGAACGCGTGAATCTTAACCAATGATCGTGGATACAAACTCGGGCAAGCACCACTGAATTTTCACGTGTTTAATTCGTGTTTATAATTGATCTCGTACTTGACGGTGAAGGAAAACATCGTGAAGAATCCTGCATGTGTCTAATTTCACTGAAATTCTGCCACATGTGTACTCCGCCAACCCGCATTGGAACAATGTGGTGGAATAAGCTCCCTTCTCTTTAAAAAAGGGAGAGAAGGCCTTAGCCACGCAGTGAGACATTTACAGGCTGTTACTGTATTAAATGGTGATGTTTTTATTTTATGTACAACCATTTAGTCGGTAATTATGTATTTTCGGCTTATGTATTTATATCTTGGTTTTATCCTCATGTAAATAGAACTTGAAATTACATTGCAAGATCTGTTTTAAATCTAAACAAATGTGAATGTTCATTTTACAAAACACTTTTTGGGCTGGTCCAGAATGTATGTACCGAAACGAACTGACAAGAAATTCATTACTTATATCTTGTATGAATGAACTATTATATTTGTACGGGCTTCTTCATTATATATTGGATTGAGTTATTTGACAAAGTAGCTTACAAAAATTCTAATTCAAAATATGTATATGTGTGTATGTGTGTGTGTGTGCGTGTGTGAGGGAGAGAGAGCGTTTATAAACATATTATGTGGTTGCTACACGATCTCTATATTCAAAATTCAGGAATCAAGTTAAATATCGCATATTATTTCGTTTTACAATATAAAATAATAAAATTCGTACTGAAAAAGATTGTTATTGAAAAGTTACGAAAAATATTCTCGCTTCGAACAGCGAAATTTAGGCACCAGCGAGCGATTATTTTCATTGATCGAAAAAAAAGACCGCAACAGCGACAATGTACCAACATGGCTGCGACAAATTCAATCAAAGTTGTGACAGGCATATTTCCACTACAGAAAACTATTCCGTTCGACGTAACAGTTTCAAATATACGAGTTAACAAGTCACCGTGAGTCCTTCAAACATTGAACTTTATTATAAATAAGTGTAAATATTAACTAGAATTCTAATAGAATTAAAAGGGCATAAAATACAAAACGAAAATTATATGGCAACACAGGTGCGGCCAATAGTGCTCGATAGCTCTTACCTATCGGGTAGCTAACGAGGTCATGACCTCAGTAGTCCACGTTTTTACCACCAACAGTGTCGTTAAACACAATTAATATATTCTTTTAAGTAATTTTTTTGCTTAGTATTTTAAAAATTATCACATAAATAGAACCGACACTCGATACCTAATAACCACTTCGGACACGAATTTTGTTACAGCCTGTATATATATATATTTTGAAAGCCGAGATGGCCCATTGGTAAGAACGCGTGAATGTTAACCTATGATCGAAAGTTCAAACCTGGGCAAGCACCACTGAATTTCATGTGCTTAATTTGTAATTATAATTCATCTCGTGCTTGACGGTGAAGGAAAACATCGTGAGGAAACCTGCATGTGTCAAATTTCACAGAATTTCTGTCACGTGTGTATTCCACCAACCCGCATTGGAGCAGCGTGGTGGAATAAGCTCCAAAACCTTCTCCTCAAAAAGAGGAGAAGAGGCCTTAGCCCAGCAGTGGGACATTCACAGGCTGCTACTGTATATATATTTAAAAAAATATATATTTTACATCCACAAAATTTAATTTAAAAAATATGATTAGGTACACGAAATTGACAAATAATATTCGCTCTCGCGTAAAAAGGGGATACATAAAAAAAACCTAAATGCCTGCCAATTTACTACTAACGAGCACAACCCTTTAATCTCTCGACGAGCTTCAAAAAACCTGTACCAGAAATTACAGTTTGACTTTTCTCTGATAAAAATAATTGCTATTTCGTAGCGAACTCCAGGGACGCGGTTTAAATTGGCCAATCAGCGCGTGACATTTTTTCAAAATGGCGGCAGATCGTATTAGCGTAACGACATATGCTCCTAATTGCACATTACAAATATAAGGGCGACGCTCTCGAAAGCACGCGTGCAGACAATATATAATTCATTCATATTAAATAATAAAATATGAAGAAATAAATTTGCAATTATATTGGTAGTCATGATTTAGACTAGTAAAATGAAGAAGGTATCATTTCAGCTGATCATTTTGTATTTGCAATGTAATCTTCTCAGACTACGATCCGATTATGATAAGTATTTCTATTGTAGGGTGATTGCATTTAAATATGATGGGAAATTCCACGCGTGGAATACAGGGAACTCACTACTTATTTCCTTTGATCGACGATGGAAGCGTTTCACCCATATGAGTGGCGAATCATTATATTTGATGTTACTACATAAATAATAAAAAAAAGTATTATATAATATAATACTTGAAACCCGAATTCAATAATTTAATTATAATAAGCGGTCTTACTTATAAACGTTGCTTAATAAATCTTTCTTTATCCCTTTCTATCATTATTGATTTGACATTTGAAAGAAGAAGAAAGCATTGTCTAACTAATCACCAGCCAAACAATATAAGTTTGTCCGAAGAACAATACCTTTATTTTATAACCAAGATATTATGTAATGTAAATATTTAAATATTACTTTAAAGTTCATAGCTTACGAATACATGCAGGTATCCTTTAGAAGACGGTTTATAAGCTGTATTTCTAACGTGTCTAGAACTATCGTGTATCACGATTCTCTTACGTCACGTGTGTGAAGTTGAAATTTCACACATCGTAAACATACACGCATCGTGGTTATTCTCGTACCGCGCTGTATTTGATTCAAGGCATGCGTAATCCTATTCCTTCTAAGCCATTGCATTCTACACGCTCGAGTTACAGGATCCATCTATTTTCAATTTTTCCGTCCCCCACGTGACGCCAAATTGGTTGTCTACCCAAGTTTACGCATGACATGGGTGAGATTGTCGACTTTTTAATTTGAACGGTGTAGAGACAGATCTTGTAATGGGCATTGATTTTATGTCCTTAGGGGTATTTTTAAATCGTTGAATAAAAGCTAAGCTAGCTTTTTTTATATAGGAAAGGAAAATTGCGAATGTAAATGCCTACAACATGAATAATACTCACAATTTTAATGATTTGACATATTCCGCACTACAAAACTGTCGTAAGAAATACTTATTTATGTACTTCAATTAATATATTATTAATAACATATTTTTATATTTTATCCGATTTAATAAAAATATAATCGGTTTCAGAACGTCATTGGTATTGCTTAGTGATACAGATAAAAAATAGTTTTCCCGCGCTTTTATAGAAAAATAACTGATCATCGAAATAACTTTATATGATATTTTGTTTTACTTAGATTAAATTTATTACTTGTACTAGTGTATTTATTACTATTAAGGATTAATTAAATAATTATATTGTCAAATATATTTTTTTTAGAGTTTAAACTATTAATAAAAGAACTAGAAATCCTAAGATGTATAATCTGTGCTAAAGTAACTTCGAAAGTCTCGATTTCTCAAAGAATGTAATGAAGAAAATAAATTCAATTGAAGCAAATTGACCGTTTCAAACAAACGACATCGCTATGACTAACGAGTTTTATCGAGTAAAACATACCGTCTATCACACCGATATCAGAATCACTATTTTTAATAAGCTGAATATATTTGTTAATTAAAGCTATTAGAGAAATTTAAAAATAGAACACAATAAATCTATTTATTACCTTAAATAATGATTACACTTTATAATTATAAGAGTTAATTAGACTAAGTTGTGTAATAAGCCAAAGTGTACGCTAAAAGCCGTTAAGTAACAATATTCTTAGTTGCTGTATTTCATCCGCGAAGCGTAATTGAACCAGTGTAATTACGTTAACAAGATGTTACTCGTAACTTTGCTGTGGACGCATTGGCAGTACATAAGTACGTAAGGCGATAATGTCATTTGGATGTATAATAATTTATTTTTAAGCACCGATGCTATGCTATGGTTTTTACTATTAAATACATAAAATGCTTTTATTAATTTTTTCGTTTTATTTCTTATTATAATTATTATCCACACTATTCTTTACTTTTTTAGCTTATTTTTGTAATATTAAATGTCTTTTTTACTTTTGTATTTACTTAATGTCATAAATTATATATTTTTTTAAATATCATCATGTACATTGGTTTGACAGTGAAGTGACATTTGACAGTTATCTTATTCAGTATTATAAATAAAAGTATTATTTTTAGTATGTACGGTGTAATCGAGGAACACCGTAAAATTCGATAAAATTAAGTCGACTAGAAACTTCCTGTGTCAGGGTTTAATAAAAAAACTGTTGTAATAATTAATAAATTAATGTAAATAATCCTTTATGGGATATATTTATTTCAATGTAATTCTTATTAGTCAGCAAAAAATTTAAATCTACGACTACCTTCAGTTACAGACTCACGTCACTTAAAAGATTATCACTAGGATAATTCTGTTAGAGCAAACTCGAAACTCATCGCAGAAATCGGTCGTGAAATGTCAAAATATGATATTATGCGACATTGACCATAATAATTATAACATTTCAAGAACACAAGTATCAAAATAGTATATCAACATAAGTCGGTTGACAGCATTGAAGTGATTTCTTACATAATATCACTGCAGTTGTATTTTGTAAGAACTCGTATCTCACTCGTGAAATATTGACAACGAATGTACGGTGATGCGCTGTTTTAACTTTTTAATATCCTTTAGATCTTATGATTATTGTAATCAATGGCGCATTCACTATTCTGACATTTCACAAGCCTAGGCTCAGTCATGGGATATTTAGAGTCTGTCACTTGTTCTAGACTAACCGCCTTATTCATAAACTTTATTTAACTGGTTAAACAATATTTTGTCTTCTTCTTTCGTATGTCAAATCAATAATGACAGAAAGAGACAAATCAGTGTTTAGCTAAACAGTAACTAAGCAACGTTTATAAATAAGGCCGTAAGTGTATAGTTATTGTTTGTAACCTTAAAATTTCGCGCGCCGGTTTTAGACAAGAATTTTCTTTCCAAGTATAATTGCATTATTTCTTATAATTATCACTATAGAAATATCTCCTCCTGAACCTGCTCTTCAAAAAAGACAATAGATCGTAGTGTTTTCTTATTTTAAAAGTAACGAGTACCAGTATCATTATGTACTTAAGGTACTACTCGTAAGTATTTTTTTCGTAATTAATCTCATCCATATTACGAGTGTATTCAATGTACAGCAAAGCCTTTGCTATTTCATAACGTTTGTACTTTATATTCTTAAATAAAAGCTTTCGATAACGACCAGTGGGAAGAATACGTGAATAATTAACCCATTATGTGGATGAAAATATACCAAATGTTTATCCAAGAAGCGTGTTGTTGGATGAGCTCCGAACCTCCGAAAAGAGAGGAGGCTTTGGTAGCTTTGGGACTTTTAGAGGTTATTACCTTAATATATATTTTTAACAACAACAGCAGCAAATATATACTTGCTTTTATATACCTCATTTGTAATTTGCGCACATATTCAGTACTTACATGATCTATGTAAACGAAGGAAGACTAAAAAAGGCCTCATCGCTCAAAAGCGATCACTTAGAACCTTTAGGCATAGGACGATGTTGCAGAGATATAATAGAGAAACCGTTAACGTTAGGGCCGTGATGGATGCTCGAACTTTTAAAGGCAAAACAAAAAGGATATTCTTAAACCAACAAGAGTATCGGATGGGAATAATCTATCGCCACAAGTTTAGTCGTTAACAGTTCGCAACTCAAACAAGGGGTGTCTAAACTTGCGTAGTAAGGGTTTTTTATTGTATATTCGGGATGGCAAGAATGGCTATTGTAGTAATTTTTAGCTGATACCACACTTACATTATAAAGACCATGGAATTTACCGTGGCTTTATTTTTGTTTATTGAAAATTGGGTCGAAAATCGATATATCTTTCTTAAGTTGAAATTGAATATGGAGTCTCCATTAATGTTTATAGAAATTGTTATCGGCTTTCAAGAGTTCAGTTGAAACAACGGCTTTCCGTTCTTCCAGTGGTAAATTAAGCTATTTACTGCTGATTTTTAAAAATGACGTTAGAAAATAAGATGCTCTTATAAAATTCAATATCGTTCTAATTTTCAAAAATAAAATTTCGAATACCATGTTTCTTGTAGAAGAAACGTACACCACATACTGTTTAAGTATTTAAACATGGCTTATCTTTATGTATTTCAAATAATCGTTTGTATATAAATCATAATAGATAATACTGATAAACTCAAACCAAAAACGAAGCGCATAGGGAACCATTAGACTAACACTAAAATATATTACATTGGTAAGCCGAACTCTGAACATTAATTTAATAGTAAATGTGTCTGCTGGGATATCAGAAATATATATGTAGCTATTTATATATAATTATATAAATACATTTAAATTAATAATTATTTTCACACTGAGACAACACACGAACTTTATCACATACACACGCACACATACACCTGTAACATTTACACATGCATAGTCAAATTTCGGTAATAATATTGTAATTAAAAGTCGACCCATGTATAAAATTGATAATTAAAAGGAATTTCAAATATAGAAGTTTAACATGGATATTATGATATTAAACACAGACGCACAACATACACAAATACACTTACACAGACAAATTACATTTATAATATTGTTATGAAAACTCGAACCATTAATTAAATACTCAAACGGGTAGGGATATCCAAAATATAGAGCTAGTTCAAATTTGTGGAAAACTATATACGTAAATTAATTTAAGCTCCGTCGAAAACTACTGCGTATCCGTTTTGTAATATAAACATTTGTTTAACTAATTTAATTGTTAAATAAAACGTGACGTGCTTTGTGGATCGTTGATTTATTTGATCGCTAATTAGGCAATTACTTTTAACAATAATTATTTAAATTAAAGGCACGGACGAAATAAAGTTTAAATACAAATAAAAAACAGAGCTATGGAAAGTACTCCGCGAGATTGAATTCGAATTTCGCTGGGGTAGAAACTACCTGGGGTAGAAGCGACCACAAGCTACCTGGGGTAGGAGGACGCGACGTGGATTCTTGGCAGTCCACAAGTAACAAGGTGGACAGGTGAAAATATTAATATTGGTAAAACTATTGTTATCATCGAAGATAGACGATCTTGAGATCAGAAACTACTGGATGAGGAAAGCGTAAGACCAGCTATTGTGAAGATCCTTGGAGGAGATCTTTGTCCAGCAGTGGATGATAACAATAGATTTACCAAAATAAATATTTTATAAATTTCAACCAATTACATGAGCCACCTATTTGGGTTAAAAATATGTTTATTTATTTTAAATTGGTTGTAATTGGACATTACAGTTTTTGCTGTAACCTGCCCCTGAACTCTTCCCGGTCTTGTCGGATTGCCGTCTCATCGGGTTACGAGAGTTAAAGAATAGATAGTGCACCTGTGTTTGCACACATACTTGTGCACTATAATATTTCCTGCGCAGTTGGCTAATCCCTCTTGAGATTGGTCGCTGTGGCGTTATTAATCGTAATCAATATTTTCCATAGCGTGATGCATGAATATTCTTCGACGTTTTCATACAACCGGTCTAACCTCGACTTTATTTTATTATTTTATGTGATCATTGAACTAAATATTGGAAATACGGGTTAGGACTTTGCTCATGGCCTTGCTCATCATCAACTATAACGTAGAAACAATAGCTTGTTTCATAATTACGAAATACATATAAAAATATGAAGTCGTATTCGTCGAAAAAAATAGCTATCATATAGAGTAAATTTTAGATATATAGATACTATCAAATTAATAAATAATCAACATATTTTCAAAGGAAAAGATTAAGATTTTTATTTTACATGTAAAACTTTACTGATAAGATTACACCGAAATACAACACCGAAGTAATACCAACTTATAATCACCATTATTATTACCATAATAATTAGGGTCAGACACTTAAAGAACATTTAATCTTAAAACTTCCAGAACATTACTATTCTATACTTAACTATTATTAACCCTTTGTAAGCTGGGCAAAAAGTAAATTTGAATAAAATAAACGTTTCATAATAATTTATAGGACGTTTCAGAACGTCATTGGTATTGCTTAGTGATACAGATAAAAAATAGTTTTCCCGCGCTTTTATAGAAAAATAACTGATCATCGAAATAACTTTATATGATATTTTGTTTTACTTAGATTAAATTTATTACTTGTACTAGTGTATTTATTACTATTAAGGATTAATTAAATAATTATATTGTCAAATATATTTTTTTTAGAGTTTAAACTATTAATAAAAGAACTAGAAATCCTAAGATGTATAATCTGTGCTAAAGTAACTTCGAAAGTCTCGATTTCTCAAAGAATGTAATGAAGAAAATAAATTCAATTGAAGCAAATTGACCGTTTCAAACAAACGACATCGCTATGACTAACGAGTTTTATCGAGTAAAACATACCGTCTATCACACCGATATCAGAATCACTATTTTTAATAAGCTGAATATATTTGTTAATTAAAGCTATTAGAGAAATTTAAAAATAGAACACAATAAATCTATTTATTACCTTAAATAATGATTACACTTTATAATTATAAGAGTTAATTAGACTAAGTTGTGTAATAAGCCAAAGTGTACGCTAAAAGCCGTTAAGTAACAATATTCTTAGTTGCTGTATTTCATCCGCGAAGCGTAATTGAACCAGTGTAATTACGTTAACAAGATGTTACTCGTAACTTTGCTGTGGACGCATTGGCAGTACATAAGTACGTAAGGCGATAATGTCATTTGGATGTATAATAATTTATTTTTAAGCACCGATGCTATGCTATGGTTTTTACTATTAAATACATAAAATGCTTTTATTAATTTTTTCGTTTTATTTCTTATTATAATTATTATCCACACTATTCTTTACTTTTTTAGCTTATTTTTGTAATATTAAATGTCTTTTTTACTTTTGTATTTACTTAATGTCATAAATTATATATTTTTTTAAATATCATCATGTACATTGGTTTGACAGTGAAGTGACATTTGACAGTTATCTTATTCAGTATTATAAATAAAAGTATTATTTTTAGTATGTACGGTGTAATCGAGGAACACCGTAAAATTCGATAAAATTAAGTCGACTAGAAACTTCCTGTGTCAGGGTTTAATAAAAAAACTGTTGTAATAATTAATAAATTAATGTAAATAATCCTTTATGGGATATATTTATTTCAATGTAATTCTTATTAGTCAGCAAAAAATTTAAATCTACGACTACCTTCAGTTACAGACTCACGTCACTTAAAAGATTATCACTAGGATAATTCTGTTAGAGCAAACTCGAAACTCATCGCAGAAATCGGTCGTGAAATGTCAAAATATGATATTATGCGACATTGACCATAATAATTATAACATTTCAAGAACACAAGTATCAAAATAGTATATCAACATAAGTCGGTTGACAGCATTGAAGTGATTTCTTACATAATATCACTGCAGTTGTATTTTGTAAGAACTCGTATCTCACTCGTGAAATATTGACAACGAATGTACGGTGATGCGCTGTTTTAACTTTTTAATATCCTTTAGATCTTATGATTATTGTAATCAATGGCGCATTCACTATTCTGACATTTCACAAGCCTAGGCTCAGTCATGGGATATTTAGAGTCTGTCACTTGTTCTAGACTAACCGCCTTATTCATAAACTTTATTTAACTGGTTAAACAATATTTTGTCTTCTTCTTTCGTATGTCAAATCAATAATGACAGAAAGAGACAAATCAGTGTTTAGCTAAACAGTAACTAAGCAACGTTTATAAATAAGGCCGTAAGTGTATAGTTATTGTTTGTAACCTTAAAATTTCGCGCGCCGGTTTTAGACAAGAATTTTCTTTCCAAGTATAATTGCATTATTTCTTATAATTATCACTATAGAAATATCTCCTCCTGAACCTGCTCTTCAAAAAAGACAATAGATCGTAGTGTTTTCTTATTTTAAAAGTAACGAGTACCAGTATCATTATGTACTTAAGGTACTACTCGTAAGTATTTTTTTCGTAATTAATCTCATCCATATTACGAGTGTATTCAATGTACAGCAAAGCCTTTGCTATTTCATAACGTTTGTACTTTATATTCTTAAATAAAAGCTTTCGATAACGACCAGTGGGAAGAATACGTGAATAATTAACCCATTATGTGGATGAAAATATACCAAATGTTTATCCAAGAAGCGTGTTGTTGGATGAGCTCCGAACCTCCGAAAAGAGAGGAGGCTTTGGTAGCTTTGGGACTTTTAGAGGTTATTACCTTAATATATATTTTTAACAACAACAGCAGCAAATATATACTTGCTTTTATATACCTCATTTGTAATTTGCGCACATATTCAGTACTTACATGATCTATGTAAACGAAGGAAGACTAAAAAAGGCCTCATCGCTCAAAAGCGATCACTTAGAACCTTTAGGCATAGGACGATGTTGCAGAGATATAATAGAGAAACCGTTAACGTTAGGGCCGTGATGGATGCTCGAACTTTTAAAGGCAAAACAAAAAGGATATTCTTAAACCAACAAGAGTATCGGATGGGAATAATCTATCGCCACAAGTTTAGTCGTTAACAGTTCGCAACTCAAACAAGGGGTGTCTAAACTTGCGTAGTAAGGGTTTTTTATTGTATATTCGGGATGGCAAGAATGGCTATTGTAGTAATTTTTAGCTGATACCACACTTACATTATAAAGACCATGGAATTTACCGTGGCTTTATTTTTGTTTATTGAAAATTGGGTCGAAAATCGATATATCTTTCTTAAGTTGAAATTGAATATGGAGTCTCCATTAATGTTTATAGAAATTGTTATCGGCTTTCAAGAGTTCAGTTGAAACAACGGCTTTCCGTTCTTCCAGTGGTAAATTAAGCTATTTACTGCTGATTTTTAAAAATGACGTTAGAAAATAAGATGCTCTTATAAAATTCAATATCGTTCTAATTTTCAAAAATAAAATTTCGAATACCATGTTTCTTGTAGAAGAAACGTACACCACATACTGTTTAAGTATTTAAACATGGCTTATCTTTATGTATTTCAAATAATCGTTTGTATATAAATCATAATAGATAATACTGATAAACTCAAACCAAAAACGAAGCGCATAGGGAACCATTAGACTAACACTAAAATATATTACATTGGTAAGCCGAACTCTGAACATTAATTTAATAGTAAATGTGTCTGCTGGGATATCAGAAATATATATGTAGCTATTTATATATAATTATATAAATACATTTAAATTAATAATTATTTTCACACTGAGACAACACACGAACTTTATCACATACACACGCACACATACACCTGTAACATTTACACATGCATAGTCAAATTTCGGTAATAATATTGTAATTAAAAGTCGACCCATGTATAAAATTGATAATTAAAAGGAATTTCAAATATAGAAGTTTAACATGGATATTATGATATTAAACACAGACGCACAACATACACAAATACACTTACACAGACAAATTACATTTATAATATTGTTATGAAAACTCGAACCATTAATTAAATACTCAAACGGGTAGGGATATCCAAAATATAGAGCTAGTTCAAATTTGTGGAAAACTATATACGTAAATTAATTTAAGCTCCGTCGAAAACTACTGCGTATCCGTTTTGTAATATAAACATTTGTTTAACTAATTTAATTGTTAAATAAAACGTGACGTGCTTTGTGGATCGTTGATTTATTTGATCGCTAATTAGGCAATTACTTTTAACAATAATTATTTAAATTAAAGGCACGGACGAAATAAAGTTTAAATACAAATAAAAAACAGAGCTATGGAAAGTACTCCGCGAGATTGAATTCGAATTTCGCTGGGGTAGAAACTACCTGGGGTAGAAGCGACCACAAGCTACCTGGGGTAGGAGGACGCGACGTGGATTCTTGGCAGTCCACAAGTAACAAGGTGGACAGGTGAAAATATTAATATTGGTAAAACTATTGTTATCATCGAAGATAGACGATCTTGAGATCAGAAACTACTGGATGAGGAAAGCGTAAGACCAGCTATTGTGAAGATCCTTGGAGGAGATCTTTGTCCAGCAGTGGATGATAACAATAGATTTACCAAAATAAATATTTTATAAATTTCAACCAATTACATGAGCCACCTATTTGGGTTAAAAATATGTTTATTTATTTTAAATTGGTTGTAATTGGACATTACAGTTTTTGCTGTAACCTGCCCCTGAACTCTTCCCGGTCTTGTCGGATTGCCGTCTCATCGGGTTACGAGAGTTAAAGAATAGATAGTGCACCTGTGTTTGCACACATACTTGTGCACTATAATATTTCCTGCGCAGTTGGCTAATCCCTCTTGAGATTGGTCGCTGTGGCGTTATTAATCGTAATCAATATTTTCCATAGCGTGATGCATGAATATTCTTCGACGTTTTCATACAACCGGTCTAACCTCGACTTTATTTTATTATTTTATGTGATCATTGAACTAAATATTGGAAATACGGGTTAGGACTTTGCTCATGGCCTTGCTCATCATCAACTATAACGTAGAAACAATAGCTTGTTTCATAATTACGAAATACATATAAAAATATGAAGTCGTATTCGTCGAAAAAAATAGCTATCATATAGAGTAAATTTTAGATATATAGATACTATCAAATTAATAAATAATCAACATATTTTCAAAGGAAAAGATTAAGATTTTTATTTTACATGTAAAACTTTACTGATAAGATTACACCGAAATACAACACCGAAGTAATACCAACTTATAATCACCATTATTATTACCATAATAATTAGGGTCAGACACTTAAAGAACATTTAATCTTAAAACTTCCAGAACATTACTATTCTATACTTAACTATTATTAACCCTTTGTAAGCTGGGCAAAAAGTAAATTTGAATAAAATAAACGTTTCATAATAATTTATAGGACATTTAAATTACGTCATAAAATTAGAGATAAGCTCCTGGTCTATCTGGAAATATGGCTTCCATTTTAGGACGGCTACTCGACTCAGAACATCGGATGCGTTACAACAAAGTTGCTTATTATAAGTCAATATAATTATTAATATTTAAATTATATTTAAATATTATTTATATTTTTATTTTACTTTTGTTATTCTCACTTGACTGCCTCGTTGGTCTAGTGGCTAGATATAAGGCCGCAGACCCGGTGGTCCTGGGTTCAATTCCCAGGTCGGGCCAATAAATAGTAATTGGGTTTTTCTGTCAGGAAATTCTCAGTAGCAGCCCGGAGTCTGGAAGTTGAAAGTGTGTACACTCCCGTGCCTCGGAAAGCACGTTAAGCCGTTGGTCCTGCGCCTGAACTCTTTCCGGTCGTGTCGGATTGCCGTCCCATCGGATTATGAGAGCTAAGGAAAAGAGAGTGCACTTGTGTTTGCGCACACTTGTGCTCTATAATATGTCCTGCGCAGTTGGCTAATCTCTCTTGAGATTGGTCGCCGTGGCCGAAATCGGTCTGGAGGACCTTATATTTATTCTCACTAAGATATTTGCTTATCAAACTTATTTACTCAAAGAGATCTATACTATGATAGATCGCTTTTAACGACTTGTGCAACATTACAGTACAGTGAAATGGTCACATCACTAACGAAATAGCGTTCATACTGTGCCTACCAAATGCTACAAAATGCAATGCATTGGGCGTTCGAATTTAGGAGGTCGATATAAAGAAGGTTGAGGTGCTAGGTAATATAATCAATTAAAATCTACATTTTAAAACGGTTTGGGTCGAAAAAATATCGCACAGAACTTCGTTCCTGACGGGGGACCCTACAATTTCTTTTTTTTTTTAGTTATGTTTAGATAAAGTATAAAGTAAAGCATGATTTTGGATTGTGTGCATGTAAACAATGCACCATGAAATCACTTCCTTACAGACAATAAATGTCCCTCTGCTGATCATAGACGATCATAGTGGAGTTTATTCCAATATTTCGATTTGCTAAATATACTTATATTAAATACTTTCAATTTGTGTCCTACATGGTCCGCGTTAATATAATATTCTTATTATCCAGTTTTGCCCCATGTATCGCAGTAGCTACATCGATAATGTAAATAAATAATTAACATATCGTAAATAACTCGTTGAGATATACGACAAATGAAACAATAAAACGAATTAAATTTAAATAAACACGAAATTTAAAAGATATACATAAGATAGTCTATCAATACGCTACAACGGGTTGGTACTTCGACACCGTCCGACTAGATCAGTTTCAGTTTCTACAATGCGGCTGTCGTTGTATCTAGATTTAGTTCATTAGTATGTTTTTGCAGTAGAATACTACGGATATTAATAATAACTATAATTATAATTCACAAATAGAACTGAACTGACCATGAAGCAGCAATTAAAACAAATATCACTGAAATGACTTATAGTATTACCGTCCGCCATTTTATAATTTTCTTGTGACGTCATAAAACATATAAAGTCAAGTATATGTCTTATTATTTAACTTCAAATTTCCAAATTCAAAACGAATGTTAAATTTCCGTTAACATGGCCGGCTTAACTTATAAAAGTTTCTTAGCGGCTGTTTAATTAAACACTAGTTTCTCTCTTTCTGACATTATTGATTTGACATTCGAAAGAAGAAGACACAGTATTATTTAACTTATCGCCCGCTAATCAACTTTTATAAAGCGTTATATTGAATAGACCAATCTACGTTTGAAATTATAACTCCCTGAGTAGTCACTCAAAGCATAACACATATGCATATAAGCGAAATGCCACTCATTACGAGATCTTCTAAGATGTCCGCTCGATTTAATTGGAATTAGTCAAAGTTACTCCGACGTAGACGTACCTCACTAAGAACGGGTTTGACGCAAATTCTGTCCAAAATAAATTGAAAGAGAAAACCTTATCACCCGTGCGAAGTCGAGACGATTAGCTGGTTATTTCATATATCTAAAGCGTTACACTTGCTTATTGATTGTCAATACTATAGTTCCGGTTCGGAAGAAGAAGAACCGGCGAAAGAAACCAAGCGGTATTTTTTTCTCATATTTTACAATTATAGGTATTACACAATTATATAATTATATTTTTAACGTGATAACGTCTTATAAATCGATGAACGCCGGCTGCACGCACGAAAAAGCATGACGCATTGTCACGTTCCGCCTTAGCACCTTATTTAGATGATTGTATATAGGGAATGATTGTCAGTGGTAATTGTTTTTGTAATATCCTTTAGTGCACAAACGTTCCTTAGTGATTCTTTTAAATTTCACACTTGAATATCTATGAACGTTTTCTGGGATCCTGTTGTAAAACCCTGTGTAAGGCGAATGTGGTGATATAAGGAATTGCGCCAATGTCTATGGTCAGTGACGACCAATTATATTTGACAGTGACATATATATTTGAAGCTGTGATCATCGGTTAAGAGCCATGTGTTCTGTCCACTGAGTCATTGCAACATTCAAACATATTATATTATAAGGAAGTCGGAATATGAATTTTGCATTTAAAGTCATGAATGTCATTCAGTTCTCATTTACTCGACTAATTATATGAGACAGACTCCGATGTCATGGGAGTTTCATCTCTTTTAAGCTACACACTGTCCTGAAGAATTAAATAGTAATATTTTTTGTCCTTCAAAATATTATTAAATACGAGTTCGGATGGGTTTATAGGTGTTTGATATTAAAATATAGCCTTCACTCATGAGGCGTAACATCTTAGTTCCCGAGATTGGTGGCGCATTGACGAGATAAGGGATGGTTAATATTTCTTACACTGTCAATGTCTATGGGTGTTGGTGACCACTTACACATTAGAGGCCCAATTAGCTGTACACCTACTTTAAAAAAAAAAACTTTTTAATTGTCATAATAATGTTATCACGATAGTAATTTCTATATTTCAAGGAATTTTATGTATAATATGTGTTAGTTGTATTTGCAATATTTATTTAATTACATAATTTTAACTATTTAAAGTTTTTATTCTAAATTAATTATTCTACAACTTTTGCCTTAATCAACTTTACATCTAAAATACTTTCTTAACTTAAATTGTACTCAAATCACGCGCATTTCAAATATCGTTAATATATAAAATGAACGCCGTAGCTGTATGTCATTTATGCAGTTGTTCCGTTTCATTCCAAGGGATTCACATTACTCTGAAGTCTGAATATTCACTTCTGACGTAACGTCTAAAATATACTCGAATAAGGAAAAGGGGCATACTCGTGGAGGCGCTGCAAGCGTAGATATAAAATGGTTCAGGACGATTCATATATATTTTGCTGGAATCTTAGTTATTTATACTTAGAATCATATCTGTCACCATCAGTTCACTGCTGGACATAGGCTTCTTCCATGGGAGGTAAAATATATATAGACATGTGAGCACGACTGTGGCACCGTCATTGATTCAGACTATTAAATTTTAGACGAGAGTGATTGCATCCTTTTTCTTGTTATGTCACTCTGGTGGTATGTCAACCGGGCAGCCACCTCATGGCTGGGCGTCATCTACGGATCGCCGTTAATTTTATTTACGATTGAATTGTAATATAAGGTGGGATAACCTAATATCTCTACTGATACGTCGATTGATATAATATACAGGATATATAATGTAACAAAATTTCGCAAATATTGCCCGCACCTGTGTTGCCATATAATTTTGGTCATTTATTTAAAAAAAAGTCCAGGATAAATTTTTTGCTTAGTATTTTAAAAATTATTACCTAAATAGAACTGACACACGATACCACTTCACGGGTCGGACACGAATTTTGTTACACGCTGTATATATAGGGTTTTCCAATAGGGACGCTTAAACTTTGACAGCTGATTGCGGCCATGTTGTTTGAGTGACAGCTATCAAATGCAGTGTGTTATATTCATTCCGTCCTCCCAAACCACCATGGCAGATTACAGTGTCGAGCAGCACGTGCAAATCATAAAATTGTTTTATGAAAATGGGTCTTCAGTTCGAGCAACGTTCCGCGCACTTCGCCCGTTTTACGGTCGCGATGATCGTCCTGCCGAGTCGACTATCCGTCGATTGGTGGACAAATTCGAGTCAACCGGGTCAGTTAACAATCAGCCGGTTCCCGTGCGTCAACGTAACGCGAGATCTGCCGAGAATATCGCCGCTGTGCGCGACAGTGTCCTCGAAAACCCGCGGCAGTCAATTCCGCGTCGCACACAGGAACTCGGCCTTTCGCAGACGACAACTTGGCGAATTTTGCGTTGTGACTTGAGCCTGCACCCGTACAAGATCCAGCTGACCCAAGAGCTCAAGGTTAATGACCATAGACAGCGCCGTGTGTTCGCTGACTGGGCATTAGAGCAGTTGGAAGTTGACGCCGATTTTGGCAAAAAAATCATCTTCAGCGACGAGGCGCATTTTTGGATGAATGGCTATGTCAACAAGCAAAATTGCCGTATTTGGGACGAGACCAATCCACACGAGGTTCACCAAGTGGCAATGCACCCGCAGAAAGTGACTGTTTGGTGCGGATTTTGGGCCGGAGGCGTGATTGGTCCGTATTTTTTCGAAAACGATAATGGTGTGGCCGTCACCGTCAATGGTGAGCGATACCGGTCGATGATAACCAACTTCTTTTGGCCTGAAATCGAGAATATGGATCTGGACAACATGTGGTTTCAACAGGACGGCGCTACGTGCCACACAGCACACGCTACGATGGAAGTTCTGCACGATCAAGCGCCCTTAATGGAAAACCCTATATATATATCATTAACATAGATATAAAACATAAAGATGGTATAGATAAAGACGTACGGCAGCTTGATCTTTAGCTTTCTTCTTTCAGAACAATATAATTATTACCGATTCAAATGGCAGTAGAAGAAAAGATAAAATATGAACATTTCACATAAGAAAAACCGTTATTTAACAAAACTAGACTTTTTCCATTTATTCATTGCTATCAACTATAACGGTAGAAATAAGCATAGTAAACAAATTAAAAAATAACTTTGTTGTTTATAAATTGGTCACACCAGAGATAATCAAGATGGCGACTGACCAATCGGAGACCATCTTTTAAATCTAAAGTGGCGTCATAATTTTTATCCGTACAATATAATTAATAACTATAATAATAAAAAATTCTAACAGTATATATAATAAATTCAATATCAATTGTCTTTATCTTAATCTTTTAAAGTAACTTTAATTCACAAGCTGTTCATAAAGCCTTATCTATAATTATTGCTTAGCGGTTTAATGTTTAAATTCTTTTATCCACAATAGAAATCGTAAATCCGTGAAAACTACAAAAACAACAAACAAACACGACGCAAAATGTTTTTTTCTCTTTGTTCCAAATTATTTTAGTGATCGAACTAAAGCTTGTCAATAGATAACGAATAAAAAAAAACGAAAACAAAATCAATTGACAAACAGCGAAGAAAAGAGAACTGACTGCATTGTCTTATTTTTTTTTATGTATAATTATGTATAAAGAGATATACATTTTTTATTTATTATTATTTATACCAGATTCCTCAGAACTAGTATAATATATTCTTACCAATATGTTATGAAAACGTCGCAGATAAATATAAATTTTATCAAAATTAAGACCTTTTGAAAGATAATTTCTGAATGGTATTTGAGTTTCGAATTTGTTCTAATAGAATATGTCTTTTGAAATGAAAACTTCGTTAAATTATAAAGAGACAACTACTCCCTCTAAATAAATGTATGCAGCGAATGTTTCAAGGAAGCAGGATTCGGACGTGCTCGTTCAAAAATTTAAATTCAAGTTTCACGCTACGCAAGGTCTCCTTTGTTTCCAAATATATTTTACATTTGATTTAGGACAGAAATGGAATATTTCCTACATCATATTACTACGAAATGTATTAAATTAAATTATGGTATGTATGTCTATACAGATAGCTTGCGTCCTGCGTGCGGTCCTGGTTTCTGGTCGTGTCGCATTTCCTTGCGATGATGGTCTCCTCATTTATTCTATTCTGCTTGAAACCAATCGCTACCTAATTGCCTGTTTGATCTAGTGACTAGTTTTTTTTTATAGTATAGGTAAGCGGACGGGCTTATGGGCCACCTGTATGGTAAGTGGTCACCAACGCCCATAGACATTGGCTTTGTAAGAGATGTTAACCGGCACTTACATCGCCAATGCGCCACCAACCTTGGGAACTAAGATGTTATGTCCCTTGTGCCTGTAATTACACTGGCTCACTCACCCTTCAAACTGGAGCACACAATATTTGAGTGTGTACGCATAAAAGTCTGTAAAGTATGATTCAATAAATTAATTATATAAATTGATATGAATGTGGTTAAATACATCGGTTTCGAACGAGTAATAAAAAACAAGAGAATCGTTACGTACTGTATGAATATTATTTAATCAGAACTCCGAACGATAAATGATAATTACAACTGGCGATACTGTTTGTCGAATAAAATAAAATTATACGATTAATGAAACATTAATTTACGAACGTACGGATGTTTCCGAACGTAATGTAATTTTGTTATTGTCTCGTTAAGTGATATAAAGCAACTTGTTTTTATAAATCTTTAATTTTATCTTTATATTATTCTACTGCAAAACAGCAGTGCTTGGTATTGTTGTGTTCCGGTTTTAAGAGTGAGTAAGCCAGTGTAATTACAGGCACAAGGAACATAACATCTTAGTGTGTAAGGTTGGTGGCGCATTGGCGATATAAGCCATGGTTAACATTTTTTACAATGTTAATGTCTATGGGCGTTGGTGACCACTTACCATTAGGTGGCCTAAACTCCCGTCCACCTACCTATTCTATAAAAAAAAATATGATATAAGTGTTAGGTAAGAATTTATTGATGTTGGGAGGTTTGTTATAAAAAAGTACCCTATGTCCTTTCTCGTGGTTCAAACTTGCTTCATACGAAATTTCATGAAAATCTTATTGAGTACTTTAGCCATGAAAGCTTCACAGACTTCGTTTCACAGAGTTACTTTCGTATTAATTATATTAGTACGAATATATTTAATTATATATTTATATACCTATCATATATAAAGATTTACAACAATACCTTTATTTATATACATTCAATTATGTATATATTGTGATATAATATTATTTGAATTGTTTGTCATTTTCGGCTTGACAATTAACGCACAGCTTAAATGTCAGAGTAATTTGAAATTTGAGATATTCGCTTCGCAATTAATAGGCGCACAAAGGCGCATTAATACTGAATTTACAATAATAATAAGGTGGATTATTAAAATAATATAAATAAATAAATAATAAACATGGTAATTTACACATTCATTATTGTTTACGAATATTTGGAGCCAAGATGGCACTGTGGTTGGTACTCGTGATCTTAAACAATTATTGCGGGTTCATATCTACGCACTATAACTGAATTTTTATGTCTTTATTTTGTGTTTATAATTGGTTTCAGCGGTGATGATAAACATCGTGAGGAAACCATGTGTTGAATGAAAATCTTCCACTAGTATATTTACCAACCAGCATTGGAACGAGACCTTAGCCCAGCAGTGGAACATTCTCAGGTTGCCAATATATGTTTTAAATAAATTTTATTATCAACAAAATAGTTCTAGCAGTTGCCATCACTAGACATAAATACGGACACATTATTTAAAATGGTGCTCACTCCAGACGTCGCGAGTCAAGAAATAATTCTGATGTCATTTTCCTTTAAGAAAAGGAAAAAGTAAGTACAGTTTTTAGAGAAAAATTCACGGTATACATGTGTGAGAGATATTTATACATAAACGTCATCATTTGTCTATGTATGTGTGAATTTAAAGCAAAAAGTTTCATTATATTAAGTAATTATATACAAATTATTCAGACTTCTTACATATTTATATATTATTCATGAAGATACGTTGATTTGTGTGAGCTTGTTGATATTTAAGGCTCTAATAGTCAATGTTTAAATTATGCAATTGCATATAAATTATGCGAACTAGTCATCAACAACAAATTGAGGGTAATTATCGCATCATCGTTAACGAATTATATGTTAAGCTTATCATAATTTATTTACAAAAAAATATACGTTCGAATTTTAAAAAGAACGCACGTGATATCAGAAATTAAAATTTATCATACTATGCTCTATACTTCGTCCATATCTGTAATTATAATGAAGACGGAGGTCATTTGTAAAGCTGACTAGCGAAGTAGGATGTATTATAAGGTATAAGTATGTCCGCAAATACGAAAATAATCTCGATTCACAGTCTCATAGTTCGCTTTTATCATATATTTATGATCGTGTTTATTATTTATTCAATGTCTTTTATTTCAAAATAATTTAACCAATAGTAATCCAGTAATTATCTTCTATCTTTAAACTAATATAAAAATTAATAATTTTGTCCCTAAAACTAAATATAAATACTAGTAGTCAGTATACAAGTGCACTTGAAGATAGAGCTTCGTTACGAGAACATGATTCAAAATGGCGTCCCCTCGAGATGTCGCGCCGCGAGAAATTATTTCAGGATGTCACTTTCTTTATTTTGCTAAAAATTACCGAGCCGAACAAGGGCATAAAGTTATAAAGTTGAAATTTAAATACGAATGTTCTGTCTAAAATATTTCGGAATTATTTTATCTCTTAATTTTGAAGACTTTTTTTAATATTTGAAATTAAAAAAGAAGGAAGGAAAACAATATAACATCGTTTTCATTTATCGATTAAGTGTGTTCACAATATACAAGAAATATAATTATTTATGTTAGTCTACGTCTAAGTTGATAGAACGGTGACGCGTCTCTTAATCATTCATTTAGTATTAGTATAGCTTAAGTATGTGAACAATATACATATTCTAACATTGACTTCAGTGTAATTTCACGCATGAAAATAGATGCTCAGGTAAACAGCCTACACATTTTTATGGTCCTTCGAGCCGGATTACCAGTATCAGAAATATTAGTAATACAAGTATCAATAAATAATTTAATGACGATATAAATAATTATATTGTTTTAAGTAATAGTGATATATTCCAGTCGATAGATCATGCATAATTAATATGCAAGTTAAATTCAGGGCAAGTAACGAAGAGCAGTTATAATATGCTAAAATGCTTATAATTTATGTACTGATTTTTTTTTTTTTTTTTTTTATGTAAGAGGGGGCAAACTACCTCGAGGCTCACCTAATGGTAAGTGACTTCCACCGCCCATGGACACCTGCTACATCCGTGGGCTTGTAGATGCGTTGCCGGCCTTTAAGGAAAGAGTACGTTCGTTTCGGTTCGGAAAAGTCGATTTTTTTGTGTTAAATTTGTGTTTACCATTTCATCATTAACTCCAGCCACATATGTATCCATATACTTAAATTACTTTGGTGAAATGAACTCAAAACCTTCTGTTAGAGGAGAGGAGGCCTCAGCCTAGTAAAATGGACTGGCCAATGAGCCACCTAATGGTAAGGTTGCCTCATAACTGTATAAAGACGACAAATAACAAAATTAACATTGAAAAATTTAATAATCGCATTGTGAGCAGTAAATAAATATGGTTTTGTGATAATTAAAATAAAGTATGATAACGAACAAGATGTGTAGTAAAAACAAATATTATACTTGAAAGTGGAAAATACTTAAGTAGGCTGTTATGAAATGATTTGGGGCATTCGTTTTTTGAATTGAATTTTAGATTTTTGAGACTCTTATATAATAATTTATTTTTATATTATGTTAATACTTGGTTTTCATGTAAAACAATGCTATATTACATATATTGTATACTAGCGGACCCGGCAGACTTTCTCCTGCCATACATCGCTTACATCGCCAATGCGCCACCAACCTTGGGAACTAGAATGTTATGTCCCTTGTGGCTGTAATTATACTGGCTCACTCACCCTTCAAACCGGAACACAACAATACCAAGTAGGTACTGCTGTTTTGCGATAGAAAGTATGTGAAGTGTGGGTGGTACCTCCCCAGACGAGCTTACACAAAGCTCTATCACTGGTCGTGTCAATTATCAGTAATTTTCCAGATTTATAGACGGTGAGCATAGAAATTGCGAGAAGCGTGTTAGTAATAAATAAATACTGTTTAATAATGGTTTCTAGCTTCGGGGTTTTTTTCTGTAAAAAGATTTGTTACACAACATTTTTTGGTCATTCAAAATGAATTATCAGACGTTTTATATATAGGCGTTTATATATTTCTTATATTGAAAAGGAAAAGTTATTTCATGCTATAAAAGGGTCCTTAGATACAATATCATCTTAATGATGATTCTTTCTGATATTGTGTGTTATATAAGTTGTATTATATATGTATACAGGTTGTAACAAAATTCTTGTCCGACCCGTGAAGTGGTTATTAGGTATCGTGTGTCGGTTCTATTTATGTAATAATTTTTAAAATACTAAGCAAAAAAATTACTTAGAAAAATATATTAGTTGTGTTTAACGACACTATTGGTGGTAAAAACGTGGACTACTGAGGTCATGACGTGTCTTAGCTACCCGATAGGTAAGAGTTATCGAGCGCTATTGCCCGCACCTGTGTTGCCAAGCAATTTTCGTCACTTAATTTCCCTCCCATAAGAAGTTATCACTTCAAAAATAAAATGTAAAAAAGCATTTTTGAATTTATTTATCTGGTGACGGTGCACTACTAAAAACCCAAAACGTCTCCAAACTTATTTGACTCTATTAAGAATAAGCAAAAACATACCAATTACTATTAATTTATCTATATAACACTAGAAAACCCCGGCAGACGCCTTTATATATACATAAACCAAATGACATATGCATAAAGCATTGACAACAGGTTGAACATTAAAGAAGGTGGTGCTATAGCACCATTTTGCGGAGATATACAACAGATAGTATAAAACGTTTCCATTAAAATATTATATAACCTTTTCATTCATATATTATATCTTATGAGTTATTTCTTACGCCGATGATAGCCTGGAAGAGATAGATCGCTATGTAGCGATAAGGTCGCCAAACGTACTTACATTTAGGTTGTATAAATTCTTTGTATTTTTTTTTCTTTGTGGTGTATAATAAAAGTATAAAGTAAAGTTATGCTAACTTTTATGGTAATCCGACAATTGGTGCAGGTCGGTATATATCGATATAGTCGATGCGATTACGTGATTTCGTTCGTGTATGCGTATATGAATGTTGTATGTTAGTGTGTAAAACGACTGTTAGTGTGGAATTTAAGGAAAAAGTCTTTGCCAGTTTTCTGTCAATAGCTGTAGTTTGAGTTACGCTATACAAGTAACAAAAAATTAAAAACAACTATAAGGGTGCGAAGCCCGCAATATACCTCACAATTTGCATGGTTAGGCTTCAATGTACACCAGCTCAAAAGACGACGCAAGTTACATGGCATCTTAACTTTTGGTCCAAGTTTAAAAAGATGACGATTTTCTCTGTCCCCTGAGGATGATGTTGAAAGTATCAAAGAATTCTATGAAGTAGCATGAAATTTGCTATACGATAACTCCGATGGAATCTGTATTATGGTTTAAGTTTAAGCGTTTGATGTATAGGGGAACCAGAGAGTTCTTCTTCCAAGTTTCAGTCAAATCTTCTAAGTTTTACAAATTTCAGCACTTATTAAGTACATTTCCTTACATTTCAAAGGTCAAAGTTTGAAGCCTATTCCACCACGTTGCATTACGGGTTCGAGAATATCTCTCCACCGACATCAGCTGAATTACAAACAAATTAAACACGTGATATCGTGACATTCATTTAAGACCTTAAAATAATAAGCGTCATTAAAACGCTGCATCCTATGTCTTGTACAACACGAACGTCCCACAGTAATACTCGAAACACAATGGCGTGGTTCCTTTGTAGCTTCTGAAGGATCGCGGTCGCCATCCGTCAGCGCAGCGCGTACTTTTTATACGTTTCCTTCCCATTAGCACATAAAAAATGCGAGTGGACTTTAATGCCATGGAAATAAGAATTCATTTTCAGTACGAAAAATATTACATCTAGGCTAGACGGTGTTTTAAAATGTACTAGCTTTACTTACAACTGTAAACGGAAACTTATGTTTTCCATTGTGAATCTGTCACAAAAATATATTACTGCATTTTACTGTAAGATAAGAAGTCTTTTTAGTAACATTTTAAAATATTTTTTGTAGCATTCGTCTATATTAATATTAATAAAAATGCAATCCGAACCGCTTGTCGCTTTGGATTAGAAAGGTACTTTTAGTAATAAATTTGAATGAATTATGTTTTGAATTTAAAATCGATTTATTTATATTGATAAGCCATTTCTTATTTCATAAATATCATTCTTAACAAAACAATCTTTAGGTATTTAAATATCAAGGCTTATGAAAGAATTGAGTGGAAAATAGAGAGAAATGCACTTGTCAGATCGGTGAGGTGGATATCATTTTTCATCCTACGAATTAAGTAAGCTATCAAATTTACACATGAAACATAAGGGACGACGACTTTGATTCATTTTTATAAACATATATTTCGTTGAATGAAAGTTTATAACTATACAAATATAATATTTATTTAAACTTTTAAAACATAAAATATGCTACATACCTAGTTTTACAACAAAGCAAATATACTTTATCATAAAGGTCCTTTGAGAATAAATAAAATGTAACTGATATTACTCTGGCTCATTTTTTCTTGAAATTACCTCCGCTAGAAGTTTGCGGTGAATTTCGTCTCAGAGGAGTTAAGTTCATTCTTATCGTTTAAATGTTTGGAATAATGCGAGTACTTCTTTTATAACTTCCAAGTGCTTACTGAATTTAAAATTAATGTCAATAAATATTAATAAATAATGAAAATTCAACTTTTAATAGCGCAGTATAATTATTAGTTTGCACAAATTACTTCGGCTATATTTGCGTGGTTAATAAAAACATCGTTTAATTTTGTGATCTGTCTGAAATTTACATATGTATCTGGTAATTTGTAATGATATTGCGTAACGAATTGAATTTAAAATTTTTGTACTTACTTATAAAAAAGACAACAGCAAATAAGTAAATTAACTTAAAACACTTTATTTTATTAGGACACAAGAGCTATTTGTGTCTTTGCATGATGTTTGCGCATGTTCACCCTCGGCTTGGATTCATTTTTGAATCATGTCTGCTGTGTTTTGTTTAAGAGCCAATTTTTTTTACTTCGTCTGAAAAACTAACTCCGATGTGGTACTCGGTGGTAGAGTTTTGTACAAGCTCGTCTGGGTACCACTCACTCATCAGATATTCTACCGCAATCCAGCAGTATGTACTTTGTATTAAAATGTTTGAGCAATACCTCCGTATTGCTCAAACATATCCTATCGATGAAATATTATATATATTTTAGTCTATTAAATACCGAACATGTTTCAAGCAACAATTATATAAAGGCAGACGCATATTTAATACCTCATTTTACTATTGTTTGAAAAAATCATTATCTAAATTGTTAGTTTAACAAATTGTTATTAATAGTGTATTCAATATTATAATATGCAGTATTTATGACTACAATACTCAAATCTATTAATTTCGGTCATAAAATTGTATCGGTTGCCCAAGATTTATTTATTTATTTATTTATTTATTTGTGGCTCTATCAATTAAGAAAGTGCTCGAAACAGAGTCGGCTCAAACAAACAATAGGGATACAGCGGCCTCTTCTCCTTATCTTCTAATTGGGAATAATTAGGCTCTTAACACATGTAGCGTCAAATTTACGTGCTTAAAAATACTCCAACTGATAATGCCGAACTTTTATTTGAGCTTTTTTTTCACTGTGTACTACAGCGAAAAAAACTACTCTTAGAAAGTGTCTTAGAGTTTCGGCAGAACTTTTATACATGTAACTATATTTACATTAGAAATATGCAGTGTCGATTTGGTTTTGATATGGTAATTTTGCCAATAGATTATTTTAGTATTTAGGAAGCGATATTAATGTCGTCTATATCAACAATTTCATCTTCATCAACATTCTCCAAACTTCAATCTTCCGGTTGGATATACATTTATTAACAAAAACTAATTCTATTATACGTAGTTTTAATTTATTTTATTTTATCTGGTAAATTTATAGTCTGTTTGCAAGTTTAATTTAAAGATCCCTCCACACGAAGACGTAAAAAACGACCACTAGAATCACCTAATTTAATTTTGTCCAAAGACAAAGTCGAAGTTAAATCTTTTTCTCTAAATGGAAAAGATATTTAGCACCCATTTAAGTTTCTTTTCGTACTATTAGAAGAGTAATTTAGAAAGCAAGTTAATTTTTTTTGTGATTACTTAATCATGAGCATTAAAAATGAGAAGCACATATTTTTCAAATTAATGTTTTCCTGAACAGAATTCGACCAAAGGCCATTCGGCTAATATTAAGGACTAGTGCACACGTGTGTACAACAAACACAGTAACTATGTACTCTCTCATTTCCATAATCCAGTGAGATGGAAATACGACACGATCGCAGAGAAATCACTTGCAGTACCAACGACGACTATACATGCTTTCCAATGCACTGGTATCTAGTGCATTAGACACAATGCCAACTTACTAACTCCTAAAAAACTTGTCAATTTATATAGGTCCATTCCTCGGAATTCTCGATTCGCTACCTCAGATTTCAATACCTTTGGGGCTTGCAGCCTTACAAGCTAATTACTGGAATAACGTGGCAATTTTGTCAAAGTAATTGGAGTATGCTCTATGGCTAAGATGTAGACGTGCATTTGTATAGAACAAATATTCAGATCATTTACATATGTTTTTGTATCCTAAGGCTTGCAAACTCATACCAATATCATTTATATAAAATCAGCTTGAGACAAAATAGTAACGGGCATGTTATTTTAGTTTCAATTAGTTAATGGAGGAAAATTAACCCTTTGCAGAACAAAATACAAAATAATGGAATAATAATAATGGTCCTCCTGACCGATTTCGGCCACGACGGCCAATCTCAAGGGAGATTAGCCAACTGCGCAGGAGATATTATAGTGCACAAGTGTGTACACATGTGCATTCTCTATTCCCTAACTCTCATAACCCGATGGGATGGCAATCCGACACGATCGGAAAGAGTTCAGGCGCAGGACCAACGATTTTACGTGCACGGGAGTGTACACACATCCAACTTCCAGACTCCGGGCTGCTACTGAGAATTTTTAACAGAAAATCTCAATAACATTTTATTGGGCCGACCTTAGATTTGAATCCAGGACCACCGTGTCTACGGCCTTACATGTAGCCACTAGACCAACGAGGCAGTCTGCCACAAAATACAACAAACTAGTCTTAACACTGCCTATATTTTACTAAAAGTGTCCGTCGCGGCGTCGTCTGTGAGAAGAAAAAATAATAGTTCGTTTTTATCGCGACGCGTTTATCTGATCAGGCAAATATTTATCATATTTCATGTTATTAAATTAATTTTGATGATTATATGTTATTCTATGTTTTTGTTCTATGCTATATTGTTGCTTCTATGTTTCTACTAAGGCAGTTAAAATTGTAGACTAATAATATATTCAATGACAAAAACAATACAGCTGGTATTGATTAAAATCAAAATGGATTACTTATAAAACGCCACACGTAGCTACCGCTTTTTTATACGCCATCCGTTTAAGCGCAATCTTAAGGCCTACGCACTTGATTGAAAAAGTTCCTTTTACATTTTTCCCCCTGTAAGCGGCTTAGGACGGCCTGGAACAATCAATTAGGAAGTTTCATTCCGAATTGTAAATGCGATGCGAAAGCTTGTTCCGGATTTTTGTGGAAAAAAAGAATTATTACAAATACATAAGTGTTAGATTTAATAAAATTGTAAGCATATAGCAATGTCGATGAGTGTAGCAGGTCGATATAGTTCTAATCCGATATTTTATACTGGTTAATTTTTATCACAGAGAGGTTTTACCGACTTACGGAATTACTTTACTTCATTTTGCTCAAAAACTTAGACAGAATATACAACAAAAAACAAAGACCTAGACAGAATATATCCAATTAATAGCATAATTGTTTTTAAACAAATTTTAATTAAAAATATTTAGTTCTTCGTTTGGTTACTTCAATAAAATAATATTTATACTTAGTATAAAAATATTTCAACATTTCTAAGAAATAATTTCAAGTCGCTTTTGCTACATTTCAAAATTACTCCGTCATATCTAAAAGAAGATGCAACAAACTTACTCATTACACAAAGACTTTGAGACAAGGGTTTTCTTTACGAATAAAAAATAACGTCGAGTGTACAGGGTGCAGGGAAACGTTCTTTTATTTTCGATACGTCTCTAGAAGTCAGATGTGATCCCCTACCATGAGTTTTTCAATAATATTTTTATGTAATACTATAGACACTACTATTATAATTGTCAATATCAGACACTTAAGTAAATTGTTAGCGACCAAATTAAGAAACCAAAATGCAACTTTTGTCAAATATTACGCTCATACGTCATAAATTATTAATTTCGTAAATGAAATAATACATGACTAAACATTAAAACCTTTTTTTTTCTTGCGTCACCAACGCCCATAGATATTGACATTGTAAGAGATGTTACCATCGCTTACATTGCCAATGCGCCACCAACCTTGGGAACTAAGATGTTATGTCCCTTGTGCCTGTAATTACACTGGCTCACTCACCCTTCAAACCGGATCACAACAATAGCAAGTACTGCCGTTTTGCGGTAGAATATCTGATGAGTGGGTGTTACCTACCCAGACGAGCTTTCACAAAGCCCTACCACCGAGTAAGAACAACAAGATCTAATATAAGTACCTTAATTAAGTAATTTTTAATAAGATTTTTTTTTTAAGTTCTTTAAATTCGCATTTGTCTTGAAATCTGTCATTTTTTTACACGTCAAGCTGCATTGGAACAGCGTATTAAATAATCTTGTAGTAGAAAAATATTGTCTTGATCTTTCCATCGGATTATGAAAGTGAGAATGGCCGTATGACCAATGAAGTTAGAATAACCAAGGTTAATATTAATTACATACAATACGTTATTGCTATTTAAAATTTATTTATTTATTTATTTATTTATTTAGGTACACAAAACAGAATGCAATCAGGACTTAGACTTAAAGAATTAGGAATCTATACAATTTCAAACAAAATTACATCCCAAAACGTGTGTACACGGCATGCTTTTATTATTATTTATATATATATATATATATTAAAATGTATATAGAACTCTTCAGTTTTATATTAGAGTAGTATATAAAAGTAGTTATTTTCATTAATTTATTCTTTTATTCTTATTGAACAAATTAATACCGTTATTTGTTTTAATTCTTAACGTTTTTTCCAATTTTTAGTTTAGATACATAAAACTCTTCTTCGTTAGAAATTGTTCCATTTTAATTTTTAACATCCTTTGTTACAAGTTAAGCTATCAAATGTACGACTAAGTATTAAATCCTTAAATAATTAGCGCTTTTTAATCAAAACATTTTAGGACGATTAATTTGTTTTAAATCGACTTATCTAAGCTCTGTTTTCGAGATCATATAGTAGGTACTCCAGCTTTATGTTTGTTGTAAGTAAAAGAACTCATATGTTTTCACATTTTTATGACAAAATGAATGTATGTATGTACAATGCGTCTCGAATTTTCTACTGACTTTAAATTAAGGAACGTTCTTTTTTTATAAAAATGATCTTAAACAACAAAAGGTGCAGGATTTAAATGTGATAACTGGATAAATATTGTTTTGCTGCACACTGGAGGTAACATGATGAGAAAAAGCTTATCCATTTGAATATACACTTGAACACAACAATGTTTTTTTTTACATATATTTAACAGATAAACGACCTTATAGACGTTGCTTAGCGACTGTTTAAGTAAATACTGGTTTTGCTCTGTCATTATTGAATTAACATTTGAAAGAAGAAGATAGCATTGTTTGACTAATCTCCCTTTAAACAAGGTTTATAAGTAAAGCCGATAATATTTAACGTATTACTTAAGTATTCATTCAGCGCGAAAATGTAGCGAATTCTATCTGGTAGTTAAAACAATTCTCTAGTGAGTTTCAATTCCACTTGCAGTAAAGTTTCTCTATTGTAACATGGATGTGAATCAGGAATGGTGCAATTGAAAATGCACCTAAGGGCTCGAAATATTTAGTGAATTTTCAAATATTTTCCTTAATAGATCACTTAGGAATTATCGACGTAGTCTTTATTGGATTACCGGATGCTATGAAGGATTTTGAATTCCCTGGCTGCTCTGTTACGTCGGGTTTGAAGGATATTTTATGCAATTGAATTTGAATTTATTCAGAACTTGCATTAACAGACAGTAAAACATATAATATGTATAAGCCGAAATGATCCAGTGGTTAGAACACGTGAATTTTAAATCGAAGATCGCGGGTTCCTTTTCGGATAAGCATCTCTGAGTTTTCATGGGCTTAATTTGTGTTTATAGTACATCTCGTACTCGGTGGTGAAGGAAAACATGGTGAGAAAACCCTCACGTATCGTAAAATCTGCCACATACCTATCCATCAAGCTGTATTGGAACATTGTAGTGGAATATAATCGTATATTCGTAATTTTCCATTGGATTTTTAGTAAGGAATTAGAGACTTTACTATTACATTTCGTACTAGAAGTCGCTCTGGTCCAAATGGCAAGTATGACCACAGAAGTGAGGAGAACTGATAATATTAATATATGCATGTATGTATTTGCTATTTAAAATTATGGTTTGCTACAAAATGTATATGGAACTCTTCAGTTTATATATAAATATATTTATATTGAACATCATGTATAACATTCGTTAATTTATATTTGACGAGCCGGTTGGCGTGGTTGGTCTTTCGCGCCGCCGGTCGTGGGTTCGATTCCCACCAAGGACAGACATTTGTGTGCATGAACATGCCTGCTTGTCCCGAGTCTGGGTGTCATTATCTATGTAAGTATGTATGTACCAAAGAAAAGTAGTGTATGTATATCAGTTGTCTGGTTTCCATAGTATAAGCTCTGCTTAGTTTGGGATCAGATGGCCGTGTGTGACCCAGGATATTATTTATTTATAATATTGATATTTATATTAACAAATTAATAGCATTTTTTGTTTTGATTCTTAATGTATTTTTCGATTTCAGTTTAGATAAATAAAACTCTGGAGTTAGAAATTGCATTTCTTTTATGAGAAAAATAATCCAATTGCAGTTCACCTCTTGGGATTGGGTGATGCTGGTATTGTCGGACCACGTCGTTATATATCATAGATTGTGAATAAGCAGAACTTAAACTCTATAAGGTAGCTTATACCTACACGCATGTCAGCTCTTCGATGATTGCCAACTATTAAGAATTTAGCGTAATAAGGAAATATTTATTTATTTTGATTTGCCTTTGTTTTTAAATAATTATTGCTAAAAGAAAAATCATTTAAAGGCAAACACAATTTGTTGGAAATAAATGATGTGATTAATATTATTTTATTATACTCTTAATAAAGTTTTATTTAAAAATGTATTTTTTCTTGTATATTTAGTATCATAAGAAAATAGTTTTTTTTACGAATATCGATCAGATGAATTCAAATTGACATCGCTTCTTGATATGCCTGCGAAGTTCCAAATTAGTCCGAAAGTATGAAACTTTGAAGTACAAATGAGACCATTATTATATCATACAGATCATCAAGCCATACTTATCTGATCAACAAGTCTTCTTCTTTCGAATGTCAAATCAATAATGTCAGAAAGAAAGAGAAATAGCCTGCGTTACTTAAACACTCATTTCGATATAAGGCCGCCATAGTTACTAAACAGCCACTTAGCAACGTTTATAAAGGCCGCATGTTAGTAATAGCTTCTTAAAACAATCTAACTTATTAAATTATATTATTTTCTTATTCTTTGAGCGAAAATGTTGTCTTCTGGAAATTAGACACTCCTCCCTCGCCCGCGGCGAGCCGCTTATTTACATACAGAGTGGGTACAAACAATTCTCGTTTGATTATTTCTATTATTCTCGCTTGCGCTTCCCTTTTCAACGTATTTGTTCATATCTTTAGACTATTGTTAATATTCCCTAATAGAAGATTTACCTCAACAAACGCGGTTAAAATAGACACCTAGCTGATATTGATACTGCTCAGTAACAGCCTTTGAATATCCCACTTCTGGGCTGAGGCTGCTTTCCTTCATCGAGGAAAAGATTTGGAGCTTATTCCACTACGCTGCTCCAATGCGGGTTGGTGGATTAATCATGTGGCAGAATTTCAGTAAATTAGACATGCAGATTTCGTTATGTTGTTTTGTTAACCGTCATACAAGAAATAAACTATAAACACAAAATAAGCACAAGAAAATTCAATGGTGCTTGCCCGGGTTTAGCTCGGCATTTATACTGCTCGATTAAGTGTATTATTTATTTTCATGGCATATTCGTTTGAGGCAATGTTACATTTAAATTGTTTTCAGCATATAAAAATGTCTATCCATTCTTTCATAATCAAAAATATTTACAAGAATGATCAAAATAATATCGATTTTAATGATAGCGGTAGTCATTGTTTTAAGTCGAGATGTAAACAATGATCCGATTCCACAAAGTCAATACATTTTGTCCAGGGCTTTATTTATTTCTATACCAAAAGTAACCAATTGAACAAACCGAATTAAAATTAGTGTTGTCGCCACAATCAAAACGGCGATACGTGCCATAGTCTGGACAGTTCTGGAAGCGCTTGCTGGAGTTGCGAGAACATTTAAGTTCCCCAATCAACAGCGCTACATGCAGATCGTCTATTATTGCAGGTCATTAAAAAACTATATTGATATATAAAACATTATAAATTGTTAATATTAAAACAATAAGAAAATCCAGCCACTATTAAGTGGTATGATGAATAATAGCATGTTAAAAACAAATTCACGTGAGTAAAGGATTACGAGTTTATCATTTTAAGCGGCTTAATGGCTTTTAAAATATGGCACTTGCATATTTAATGGTAAAAATACAGCGCTAACAGCGTTAGCGGGACCTATTTTTCATTTATATTTTCACTATCTTTTTAATGTTCGCTGTTACTACATAATCAAACACACCTTTGTACACGCTGTTAACACGTTGAAACATGTTTTATAATTACATATCTATTATATTAAATTGTGTGTAATGTTTTGATTAACCGGTGTCTGCTAATCTATACTATTATTGTAATTGCGAAATAACGCTATATGTTTCTTACGCTTTGACAGCTAAACCATTTAATCGATTTTGATGAAATTTGGTATGAAATAACATTTGGACAAGGAAAGGAGGTTTCTATAACTAACACCTGCATATCCCAGTCAGTGTATGCACATGCCATTTTATTTTTCGTCCTCTACATATTTATATGACGCGATCAATCCCAGCGTGATTTTTAACAAGTGTGACCTCAGCGTCACAATCACCATACGTGGTCATACTCAGAGCTAACTCTGAGTAGTTTTAGGTAATAATAGAAACACGTAAACTGATTTATTATGATCAATATCTTTTTATTCGTCTATAGTACACGAGAGGTCTAAACACTCCGACTGTTCGAGCAAGAATGCCTCGGGTGCTGTCGGGGGCCCGCAATGTTTTAAAACATTGCGGGCGTGAAATTAATTGTCAGTGTCTTAGTTTGATATATTATAATTCATTAATAATTGACAAATGATTATTTGACATTTAAATTCAACCATTGTCACGCTTATATATATTTATTAAACGCATTATATTTTTCTCATCATATTAATGATATCTATATTATTTTGCCAATTCTAAGTAGATCTAAATACAGTTATTAATAAAAAAAAACGTTTCTTAGAATTAAACAGTTTTTTAACAAATTAATTAAACATGTACATGCCTACACTGATACTCTTTTAAGCAGACGAAATCTTTAAAACATACCTCGGGTTCCCGGGGTAGCAGTTTATGTGGGATTTCTCGTCACTAAATCAACCCTGTCGGCCGGCCGCAACACGGATTCGTAGGGGCTGTGTGATCTTATTAACATAACGCATCCTTCGGTCTTCCTGCCCCGTAATTGTAGCCGGTGTTTTATAAATGATACAAAATAAGGATATTACGTCTCTCCTTCTATAAAATAAAGAATAAAAAATGGAATACGTTCGATAAACAAAAATTTAAAATATTATTTGAATATTTCATTATTACTAAATAATTCTGATGTGTGTGGCTTTAGGCATTACAAAAGATGACGTTATATTTATAGTCATTAATATTTAATGGTTCCACTAACACATATTTTGCTCTTTCTGACATTATTGATTTGTCATTAGAGAGAAGAAGACAGCATTGTTTAACTAATCACTCCTTAAACAACGTATAAGTAAGCCCGTAAGTTTTCATGCCAGTTTTTGTCGGTATAATTTTTATTTAGAGTATGTGATAATTTTAAGTTTAATTTAATCTTATAAAATGACGATTCAAAAGTGCTTGTCAAGAGCCTTGAATTAAGTATGTTTGTAACTATTGAATATCTGATACTAAAAATTGTATACTTAGATAATTATATAATTTAGAACTTCCATTAAATATATACAATCAAAAAGTATATACTGTTAGATGGCTATTATTAATAAATCTACCCGCATCGGACTTGTATAAAAGACGAAGCGGTAGTGCCGAACGAACACTATTAATCGAGATTTTGAGCTGAATGGACGTTTTTTTGTTGTATTTACATTGGAATTGTTAATTGTAATTTTGTAAAATTTAATTAGTTTTAGGTTATTGTTAACAAATCATTGTTTTTTTATAAACGAATCCTGCTTCTTATTTCCTAATAATATAGTAATTACAACAGGTACAAGATAGACACTTAATTGATGTAAGCATCAAAATAGCGTATCACTGTAAGTCGGTTATCAACATTTCACGGGTGAGATACGAAACTTGCTCTAACAGAATAGCAATGCAGATCCTAATGACTCTAATAATAACTTTTATATATACATTCAAAGAACACTCAAAAATATAATATTGTAAGAATGATTGAATGTTAGAAAGAGACGCATGTATATGTTAGACAGAGATAAATAGTCGTAGAGTTATGTAAGTACAGTTTAATTTAATAATATGAATAATTTTATAGTAATTATAGAAAATACAGCGACGTACCAGTTGCTATTTAGATATTATGTTGTAACGGCTTGAAATTATAGTTCCCTATATTATGTATAAAATTTATTATCTGTGTAATTATAGTGAATTCTTAAATTATATAGTAGTACAATGTAACTGCTTATTATTCGAATAACTACTTTATTCGGTTGCATAATATTATACTACAGAAATTGAAAATTTCTAAGCAGTAAAATTCGATAACATTTTAAGGTTTCTTTTTGGGATCGAAACTAGAACCTCGGGATTTGCGGCTATATAATCTAGCTACTGGATCAACGAGGCTATTACGGTATACATCATACATCACACTAAATTATAACAAATACAATACATACTGACATTGGTTCCCTGGGAACGGGGACGGGCCCTAGTGTGGGACGCAACATGTGTTGACACACTAGCCCCGTCTCATATCAGAGAAACAATGTTAAAAGCCGGTGCTGCCGCGGAAAAAGTGGAAACGAACAAACGTAACAAATATTCTTCTCTTATTCAAAATTATATTTTTATTCCCTTTGCAGTTGAAACGCTTGGACCTTGGAGTAATAGTGCAAAAAATTTCATCCAAAATATTACACCCCGTCTTATTGCCTCTACTGGTGACAGGAGGGCTGGTTCATTTTTCGCCCAGAGAATCGGAATTGCGATTCAAAGTGGAAATGCTGCTAGCATTCATGCCACCATTCCACGCGGTCACGATTTGAATAGTAAATATTTTTAATTTTTATTTGTATTTATTTAAGGTTTTACCAAGAACTGATTGTAGTAAAAATAATAGAAAAAAAAATACAATTAATATTGAGTCTAGTGACTTATCCAATACTACACAACGTCGCTTTTTAATAATACGATTTAAATAATTTTATCTATTTTCTTAGAATAAGTTTTAAATGAATATATTGTATGACAATTATATAGAACGAAATTAATCTAGGATTTGACATAGCTTTCTTGATTCTGTTATGGTTTTGACAGCGTTTGTTTGTAAAGCACGCGGTCAGACAATTTCCTCTCCGACGGCTTCGACGAAGTAAACCTACATATGTATATCCCATTTCCGTTTGCAACTACAATCCTTACTTATATTATAAATGGATGGAGTCGTTTGATTGTTAGTTTGTTTGTTCGTTTTATCTCTTAATTACTCAACGAATCGTCATAAAATTTGACACTGTGTTACATAGTTGTCAAGGGTTCAGAAAATGATCCTCTAACACGGGCAAAGCCACGGGCAGAAGCTAATCTTTTGTAACGTGAGAGTTTGATATTGATCATATTATTGGGTTTTTCGTTAATAATCATCCTAAAACAAATATATTTATCTAATAACCACTAACCCAAATTAGAGTAGCGTGAAGGAATAAGCTCCAAGCCTTCCCCTCAAAAAGGGGATGAGACCTCAGCCCAGCAATGGGACATAAGTAGGCTGTTACTTTACTTTTATTTAACCTAATTATTTATTTATTTATTTATTTTACATTAATGGAAACAAACACTACATAATAAATTTTATGAATATCAAATATTGGAAAATCATTACCAAAATAGTTTCCAATGATTAAATAAATTAAATTATAATAAAAATGATTTGATGATGTTCTGTAGACCGATTACAACCACGGCGGTCATTATTAAAGGAGACTAAGCGTGGTGTACAATAAGCTAGTAATCTATTTATGTATCTACGGAATAGATCGTACATACCTAGAGTCATACTAGCCGTTACTTGAACAATCTGTAGTTGACTTATAACATTAGTATGAAATTAAATGGTACTTAACCTCTTATGTCACGTTTCGTAACTTAACGTGTACTTAAATCTTAACACAAAAAAGACACAGGTGATTTAACATGATATATTGTTACCAAATCGATCAAAGTTAATCCCTTGAAAATTCACCGAACCGGAACCGAGATTCTGAAATGAACTTACCGCGTGTGGCCCTTGGTTAATCATTTGTAATTATATAAAATCCTTTGAAATAATTAAATTTGATCATTAAAGAAAAAATCCACCAATTCGGGTGGAATGAGAGTGAAAATTAGGGGATTTATTACTCATTGAGTGTATTAGAAATCTTTACTCATTTCGAATTGAATGTATTTTTTTATGGCCTATGAAGGCACTGTAAGAGATGTTAAGCATCGTTTACATCGCCAATGCGCCACAGACCTTGGGAACTAAGATATTATGTTCCTTGTGCCTGTAATTACACTGGCTCACTCACCCTTCAAACCGGAACACAACAATAGCAAGTACTGCTGTTTTGCGGTAGAATATCTGATGAGTGGGTAGTACCTACCCAGACGAGCTTCTACAAAGCCCTACCACCAAGTAAAATAAATAAATAAATAATAATTTTTGCATAAACAAACAAACCATTTTCTTCAAAGGACGATGAGTTATTTCCTCTGTAGAAGGACTTATACTGGAAGTTGGAAATTGCCCGCGTGTGAGGGGCAAATCCAAAGGCGGCAGTTGCTTGCTAATCTTTATATAATATTTATGTATATGAATATAATATAAACATATATGTGGCTTTAACCTTTAAATATTTTGCTATCTATTATATTATGTATGAATATTCTATTCCTATGTTGTTCGTATGTAATGTATTTTTATTTTCGTTGTGTGTGGCTTGCAATAAAATATTAATCTTATCTATCTATCTAGGTAATGGATAATACACATCTAAAGTCATTTGGGCAATAGTGGATGACCAATACACATTTACAAACTAAGGCAAAACTTTAAAAAAAAAGATTGGCACTGCTGTAAGGATTTACTAATTTTCCTGCATAAATAAACCATTGCATTACTAATGTTTTTTTGGTTATATACATATATATGACTAGGCAGTCATACTTAGTTGTACATAATACGCCACACGTCACGCTACAACTATCTGATTAACGATATTTGAAACAGTTGCAATATTAGATTATAATAAAATTTCCAGCTCATTGAATACTATTGAAACAATTCATATATTATGTATGTATGTATCTATATATAGTAATTGTTCTATAAATATAATAAGTAATATCATTAATTCACTATATTGTTGAATTAATAATTTAATTTAATTCGTGTATGTTTTTATAAAGTACTGTTGAAATTATGTATTACTTACATTTTATGTATCTGTATATATGATCATAGTAACTTGGAAATATTGTCTTTATCATTGTCAGAGGAGATTAGAGTCACCCATCTCAACCTGTGGGTGTCGTAAGAGCTGACAAACCAAATTTCTGTCAAGCGAATCTATTGATACCATTCAGCACTTAGTTCTTTTACCGTCTTTTTACCTATCTGAGATACGTGGGACTCTTACTCTCTATGGATACTACGGAAAAGTTTAAATATTGCACAATGCGAAAAGGAACCGTAATCGTGCGGTCTTATCGATCCAAATTAACTAATTTCGTTGAACGCAAAATTTGACCAATCTTTTTATTAATTTTTTTTAGTCTATTTTAAATACCTTTTTATATAATAAATACTAAAGTAATTTACAAACAGACATTTATGTAAACTGACACTTAATATATAATCTATATAATTCAATGTAGATACTTTTAAATAAGATACAATTTGAATCGCATAATTGCTGATTGTAATCTGAATCTTCAACTTTGTAGACGATCTTTTGGTTCGTTAAGTCGCAATGTGGGCGTTGAACACACACAGACAAGAAACTCTGTAGTAACTTATTAACGGTGAATTTTTTTTACAAGTTGCTATATCAACTCATATCTTCAGATAAACTTATACGCATATGTCCTTCGATCCTAGACTTGCTCAGAATAAGCGTAGAGCAGTTTGCAAGACTATATCACGTGTATCATTCTTGACAGGCCAACAATACGTCTACCTAAGTTCAGTGATGTACAATAGAATAAATAAAGAGATAAATATTTATTCACTGAACGTTTTTCAATGTAAAATTCAAGTAACTAACTGGCTTCTTACTTCAAGTTATGATGAGACTGAAAATTTAATTAACAGTTTTACACTATAGCAGTTATTATCGTTCACATTTTGTTAAGATTTGATATGATGCTTGAATAAATTATTATTATTATTATTATAAACTTACAAAACCTAAAGCCTAGCCTACTCCTAATCTAATTAAATCAGTTAAGTTCGCGTCGGAGTTCGTGTGATTGAGAATAGAGCCACATTATATCAATCCTGGTGGTGTGTGTTTTTAGCTTAGCTTAGCCGAAAACTCCTATATTAGAAGAAAACTAACTAAACAGCAAAAAATAATTCCTAAGGAGAATTGGCATCAGGCAGGCGGCCAACATGGAAAAGTGTAACCGATTAATTATGCTTCAATACATTAACAAAATTACGTCTAAAATTAGATATTTTAAAAAGCATAATATATTTGTTAATCAAAAAAAGTCTTATATATTCTAAGTCACTCTTCATACAACTCAAGTATGTGTACTTAGTTTAAACTCTATTCCAAATTAGTGTTAAGTTTTATCTCCATTTAAGTTCGTGAACGAAACTTCGGGCGTTTAAAAGTTACCACATAATTAGGTTAATTAAAAAAGAAGAAATCGTACGTCCACAGTAGATCGGTCGGCAGACTGGCGGAGCGCCAACTGTTCATTACGAGGAATAATTGAATTTTCTCCACAGACTTCTCTTTATACTTGTATGGAATTCTTTGATTGACTATGATGTTTTCGATTTGTGTGTTATTAACGCTTTGACGTCTCAGTTTATTTCTTATTAGTCGTTAAGCGAATGTTGACTCTTATTTGTGTACCGGATCCTCTTTTTTTTCGTTCTTTTCGTTTGATTTTGTTATTAATTTTCGTGAAAACCTCTAATCATTCATCATGACATCTTCGTTATTTTACGTGAACTCTCCTTCACAAATAATGTAATAGACAACATAAACAAACAATGCGATTTATTTTAAAGTCAATAATTATTATAAATATTAAAACTCAAAACATTTTATGTAAATACAAAGTTTCTTAATTATAATTCACCAAAGTGGTTTATAAAGCCGTTTCATTACTTTAAATTGACGACGAATCCCAATCCTGTCAGCGGCTGTCCCATCAATCAATTGGTAATCCGTTTTGCTAACAAATGATTACAGTAATCGCTAGTCATGAACTGATTTTATATAATTTATATACATATATATTTTTACTATAGTAATTCATTCATCATACACGATACATTGTTTTTATAAAAAATATATGTCACCGTTAAAGTATAACGTTGACTTAGATTATTTGGTGGTGGGTCTTTATGCAAGCCGGTCTAGGTAGGTACACTCATTATGTATTCTATCAGAGTGAGTAAGTTAGTGTAACACAAAGAACTGCCTCACTGGCTCATTCACTCTTCAAACTACAACAAAATAATACAAAATATTGCCGTATTGCGATAGAATATGTGGTGAGCGGGTAGTTTTTTATTTTGTATAGGTAGGCGGACGAGCATATGGGCCACCTGATGGTAAGTAGTCACCGACGCCCATAGACAATGGCATTGTAAGAAATGTTAACCATCGCTTACATCGCCAATGCGCCACCAACCTTGGGAACTTAAGATGTTAAGTCCCTTGTGCCTGTAATTACACTGGCTCAGTCACCCTTCAAACCGGAACACAACAATACAAAGTACTGATATTTTGCGGTAGAATATCTCATGAGTGGGTGGTACTTACCCAGACGGGCTTGCACAAACCCCTTCCACAACGTAAATTGTACCAAATAATTCTAACTATTCATATTGCATAATATCAATTGATAAAAGAAGTAAGATTATACTCTGTAGTACGTATTCATGCTATATCAAAATTAAATTCCATTATTGCATACAGGTGAAGTTTTAGTGGCGTTTACTGAAGATATAACAGTATTAAACAGACAGAGTTTCAAACTAAGTTGCCAGAACTGAATGTATTATATCAGGAATTCTCGCATTTAGTAAATGTTACTATAATATGCATCTACTTACATATGTATGTACATTGGCAATATAAGAAATATTAAACATCTTTTTCATTGCGCCAAAAACCTTGGGAACTAAGATTTAAGGTCCCTTGTGCTCGTTACACTGGCTCACTCACCCTTCAAACCACAACGCAGCAATAATAAGTATTGCTGTGTTCTATTTGATGATAGAATATGTGTTGAATGGGCAGTAGTTATTACCCAGGCGAGCTTACACAAAGCCTCATACATAAGACTATACATAATATCATGTTGCCTGCCTCGTTAGTCTAGTGGCTAGATGTAAGGCTGCAGACCCGGAGGTCCTGGGTTTAATTCCCAAGTCGGGCCAATAAAAAGTTATTGAGTTTTTCGGTCAGAAAATTCTCAGTATCAGCCCGGAGTCTGGAAGTTGGATTGCGTACACTCCCATGCCACGGAAAGCACGAAAAGCGGTTGGTCCTACGCCTGAACTCTTTCCGTTCGTGTCGGATTGCCGTCCCATCGGATTATAAGAGCTAGGGAATAGAGAGTGCACCTGTGTTGGCGCACACACTTGTGCTTTATAATATCTCCTGCGCAGTTGGCTAATCGCTCTTGGGATTGGCCGCCTTGACCGAAATCGGTCTGGAGAACATTATTATATCATGTAAGTAAACAAAATATTATATAGTTTTAAACTATAATAACGAATTAAAAAGCTCTCTCACCAAGTGATATTAATTGCGTTATAATGTTTGATGTTTTATTAATATAGAATTAGTGGAATTTTCAATGGCTCGTGAAATACATTCATTCAGTTTTAATATTTTAAATCATAGTTTTAAATGACATTTAGACAGATCATAAATTACTATTAAAAATAAGTATTAATTATATTTGTGTCTATAAAAAAATCTCTATAATTATTTCTGTGTATTGAATTGTTGTTCCTATTGATTTTGTTTATCAATTTTTTTATAATTTATTTAAAAAATATGTTTATTTTAAATATTTTTACTTAATAAAATAGCATCATTCAATTACTAGTATTTGGATAACTGAGCTTGGCATGATTTTTTTTATTTTTGTGGAAATTTGCGTTTTTTCAGACAAGACACTTATATCGTAAACTTTAAAAATATTAGATTTTGCTTTGATTAGATAGTGCCCAAGTGTGTACCCCCACACTTGGGCACTATCTAATGCACGCATGCACTTTCGTAATCGGATGGGATGGAAATCCTACAGGACTGGTAAAAGTTCAGGTACAAGACCAATAGCATTACGTGCTTTCCGAAGCACGGTAGTGCACACACTACCATCTTCCAAATTCCGGATTGCTACTGAGAATATTTAGACATCAAAACCCAAAAACAATTTATTAGCGCGACTTGGGGTTTGAAACCAAACCCTGGGACAAAAAATATATACAATAATTACTCATATAAGATTATAACATTAATTAATAAACTGCGTCTTTTTGTTACAGCCGTGGATTCCGCGCCAACATTGAGTAGTGATTACGTTAGGAATATTCAACTAAACAATCCTCAGTATTCGTAAGCTACTTAAACACTGTAGTATCTCTGTTTAAAATATACTCGGTGGTAGAGCTTTGTGCAAGCTCGTCTGGGCAGGTGCCACCCACTCGTCAGATATTCTACCGCAAAACAGCAGTATTTTGTATTGTTGTGTTCCGGTGAGAACCCAGTGTAATTACAGGCACAAGAGACATAACATCTTAGTTCCCAAGGTCGGTGGCGCATTGTAAGCGATGGTTAACATTTCTTACAATGCCAATGTCTATGGGCGTTGGTGACCACTTACCACCAGGTGGCCCAGATGCTCGACCACCTACCTACACAAAAAAAAGACATTACATATATACAATTATATAACGAGGCTTTTTCAGGAGGCAAGATCTCAAAACTAAGTTTACTTACATTAATTAACTAATAATTCGGGCGAATTAATCAAAATCTATAAAGAATTAAAACTTCTAAAACAAATAATGCCTTTTCGTAACTGCTATCCGTCTTTCTTTTAATTTGCAAAGCGCGTTAATTGCCTTTGAGAAAAGTTATATTTTATAAAAACTTTTCTCAGTTTTGATAGTGAAAAATTGCGTGAATTTTATTTAGCTTTGATGGATTATAGTTGAGTCCGATTTTATTTAGAATAAGAGCTTCAGTACAAATTAATTTTATATGTGTGTGACGTCGTAAAAACCTGAAAAATATTGCAAACTTATGATTTTTTAATTCATATAACATTGACATTTAACATTATTTTAAACGTAAATAGTACGTAAGGAAATTTGATCAATGTATAAAGTTAAGGACGTCATTTATATTTTGAAGAATGATAATGTTTTAATCTAGAAATAATCTTTCTTTCTTCTCATATATAAATTTAAATGTGAAATAAACAATACGTTCTAATAAATTATTGGAATATTTTTTAATAAGGCTCATGTTTACTTGGTGGTAGAAATGGTACCACACACTCATAAGATATTCTACCGCCAAACAGCAATGCTTAGTATTGTTGTGTTGCGGTTTGAAGGATGAGTGAGCCAGTGTAATTACAGGCACAAGGGACATAACATGTTGATGGCGTATTGGCGATACAAGAAATGTTTCTTACAGCGTCAGTATCAGCGGGCGGTAGTAATCGTTAACCATAAGGTGCCATATTTGCTCATCCGCCTTCCTATTTTTATAAAAAATAACATATTTATATACAACTTCATTTTTAAATTTATTTTGTTGGGTTTTTTTTTGAAGAAAATCTCAGTGGCCGGCCGATGTTCGAAACGACACGTAAAACAACTGATGCTGCCCATGAACTGTCTGTAATCGTGTCTGATACCGGCTTATCATACACCATGACAGTAAAGAAATAGAGAGTGTACTATAATATGTCCTGCTCTGTTGGCTATTCTACATTTTATTACCTAAAGTGACATTATCATATCACATTTTATTTTTCATATTTTGGACTATAATTAGCCCCAACAGGGTCAACAGTAACAATCATTAATCCACTTTATTTATGAACAGCAGATAACATTAAATTTTATTAGGTACGCTTAAAGCATCAAGTTGCTTATCTTGACCATTAAATTAAATTACCACAAAATAATTACTCCGAAACGAGATCATTGTGTAATATCTAAATTAAATGATCATTACGACACATAATTTCGTCTAATGCCCCCATTCGCTGGCAGACATCTTGATATGGGTACTATAATTCGCGCCCTTGTCATACATGACATATTTATGACTAACCCTGTTTTAATTTTACATACCCTTGTTCCAATGGTGACGTAAAAAAATGTTTTTATAAGAAGTTATTATCTTGTTCTCTTCGTTATCCGACGACGCTGGAAGAGAGAATAATGTGTTAATATTCATTACATTAAAGCAAATTACGATTTCATTAATGCGTACAATAATATTAGTTATTGACTGTAACGTTTCGTAAGTTTTATGACAACATAGCAAAAAAACTTCATTCCTATATAATTAACTAAATTCTACCCGGGGCTACAGTCGCGTGAAAAGGAGGGGGGGGGGTGTAGGCTATATGTTAAGTGTATTCTAAATTTTATAAAAATCCTTTCAGTACTTCTTGCGTGAAGGATTAACAAAGATTCATCCATCCATCCTCACAAATCTTCACGTTTATAATATTAGTAAGATGTGTTGGAGATGCGTTCAAATGAAACTTAGTCGAAAAGTCGGTTAATAGTAATTAAGTTTCTTTCACATATTGTACATAAATTACACTTAAGGTAATGCGCGTTGGTCATCACTTAAATGTAAGTAAATAGAGAGTAAAGAGAAAGTAAGTGATGACCAACGCTCATAGACATTGGCATTGTGAGAAATGTTAACCATCGCTTACATTCCCAATTCGCCACCAACCTTGGGAACTAAGATGTTATGTCCCTTGTGCCTGTAATTACGCTGGCTCACTCATCCTTCAAACCGGAATACAACACCAAACCAAGTACTGCAAAATATGTTTATGATTAAAACATAAATGTCGTAGAAAATAATAAATATGTTTTATGCTAATTAAAAAAATAAGGTCAATATAGGTACGAGTACATCGTAAATGGTTAATTTTTCTAATTAAATATCTTTAATGATCAAAGGTTAAAAAGAAAAGTTGCTCTAGTAAGTATCTCCTTCTTTTTTAATTGATTAATAATGTATAATGAGATAATTATGTTTAAAAGAACGAAACCTTTGAAGTTTATTTAAAATATTAATTACATTAACTGAAAACTGTACATAAAGTTATATAATTTCATAAATTACTAGCTGCCAAGCTAGCTGAATACAAATTAAGAACATAAACATCTAGGTTGGAATCGAGATTCATGTGATCTGAACACAGCTTCTCGACCCTCAGTATAATAAATCAGATCAAAATATTATTCTTTTGCAAGTTCTTATAAAATGTAGCGTACAATGTAGATTTTTTGTCAAGCAGGTACGGATAGTCTTTAAATATATTAAATAATAATTATGATCTTTTATCATTTGTTACATTTACATCATGATAAACATAAGTTTTATATTTAGTTAGTCTACATATTTAAAGTTACAGCATAACATATAATATTTATAAAGAAGGTTTTGAAACAATTTAAAAATGACGATAATCAATAAATAAAAATGGAGTAGAATGTTTGTAAGAACAGTTGAGTAATTTAGACGTGAGCGTAAACAAACAAATAAAACTCATTTTCGCATTTATAATATTAGTGAGGATATCACGTAGGATGGAGAAGAAAAAAAGAAATTTGTACGGGTAAATTTTCTGACCACATACGTCGCGGGACCGTGCCGAACTAATTCTTCAACTGTCCAATTAATCCAGTTGTCAGTACTAGAACATTTGACGAGCAATCTTTCAAGCTATTTCGTAAAAGTACTCAACAAAAATCTTTTGAAAATTTTCTGAGGCAAATCTTTCATAGTCGTGCTAAAAACCTATGCTTTTATACCTTTATACACATAGTTATTATCACGTACAATAAGAATATATTTGTATGATATTATGTCAGTACTTTATAATTGAAGATCGTTGTATAAACTTTTCATATAAGTCTATAACTTTTCAAAAATACCCATAAATCATTCTATGGCATTTTAAAACACTTTTTATGCGAAGATAATATAAATAAAAGTATAAAATGATATAGACTAATTTTATATAATCATGATTCTCAGTTTATAAATAAAGTAAAATACTTTTATCTATCGCCTTTTCCTGCAAGCCCATTGGTTTTGCAGATGTCCTGGTACCATCATGTGCCTTCAGAAAGTTTGCATCACAAACAAAAAAAAAAAAATTTTTATACGATTTCGATTGCATATTTTAATACGTTTTTTTACTCATTCTGTACACACAACACAGAAGAGAAAGTCGCTTTACGCCAGAATCCTAATTAAGTTTCTCATATATCTCGCTTAGATTAACTTATAAAAGTAAACAAAAAATAACAAACTTCCCTTATATTTTGTTGGAATAAATTAAAATTTTAATTTATAATATCAAGACTAACATCCGTAGAGTTAAGTACAAAAACCCGTAGCGGTGTATGTTTCAGCTGAAAAGGATAAACAAAAGTTATGGTAAACATCAATATTATTATTATTATTATAATAGAACACGAATCTCGGAATGAATATGACGATGATGTCTTCGAATATTATGGATTTATATATTTTACTGGATGACGAAAACTTTTCCATTGTCCTTATTATTTCCTGTAGTCACAAACTGTTTAAAAAACCAGATATTTTAATATCTTACCTGGACTATTTAACTATTGCTTATAGAATATCACATATCGATAAAACTTTGTTAAGTTTGTATCATAAAGAAAGACGAAATTGACATCAATGTAGACTTCATAGCAATTATAACAAAATTCCGACCGGCATACTCTGCAACAGCTCCCGTCCTAATGCTATGAAAGCGTTCTCGTGTTCCAAAACAATTTTATTGTTCGTAATTGGAGAAAAGTCTGGTTCTTATGGCCGCCAATACTTATGTATGTAATAAAATGATATGAGCGTTGAAAGTAGAGAGCTCACTTCCATTAGCTAATCAATGGTTGAAGAAAGTCTTCGCATTTCTTAATATTAGCGAATAATATTAAGGAAGTTTCTACAAAATAATAGTGGTACGGATGATCATGATGATGGTCATCGATAGTTTTCGTACGTCGTCGTCCGTGTGAGTAGAGGAGAGATGGGTGTGTGCTAGATATTGGTAAAGAAGTAGCTTATGTCCTTTTTCGGAGTTCAAGCCCGTTTCACACCGAATTTCATCAAAATCGATTCAGTGGTTTACGTTCAGAAAAAGCGTAACATACAGACAGACGAACAGACAAGAGTTACTTTTGCATTTATAATATTAGTCTAGATAATTTAGGCACATAAAGAAAAAAAAAATCTTCAACTTGACATTTATAATCATGTATATATTACGAGACGGATAAGTAAGTCTGTAAATTGCCACAATCTTTTTTATAACAAAATTATTTGCATTATTTCACTGAAGCGTTAGTCGCCATATTGGATAGAAAATTAAAAATGAACGAGTTATTTATACAAGTTAAACTAAGAGGAAAAGTACGGAATGAGTTGCTTGATGAATAAATAAACCAGTAACGAATGATACGCTCTATTATGTTCACTCAATATAATTAAAACTGTTTATTTTGATTGATATGGGATAGACGTAAAATAAAACTTTTTCTTTAAGTTTTTATTTAAATTTCAATTGTATTTTTTTAAATGCTTTTTATGTGTGCATACATTTATACCATATAATTTGCTTTTTATAATACGGTACTAATATCTTAAAATTACTGTTACATGTAACATAAGTATATTTGTTCTTTTACGTTAGTTGAGAGCGTAATAGTCTGTCAATGTCATGTATACATAGGCCTACATACATATGAATAATCTTACGATGTTTTCCATCATGATACCATTGCGAGGGAAGCTACGTGTGTTGAATGAAATTCCGTGACATATGTATCCAAATAACATTGAAGCAGCGTGGTGGGATATTTTTTTTTTTTTTTTTTTTTTTTATAGTTCCCGGGATGGCAAATGACTCTACTTCACCTGATGGTAAGTGATAGTAAAGTCCAAACGCGACGACGGCTAGTGCAGTCAGGAAGAATGACTTGCACTAGCCGCCCCCGCCTTGCCGGCCCGCAAGATGCCTCTTCACGCCTCGTTTGAAGGAACCCGGGTCATAAGAGGAGGGGAACACGTGTGCTGGTAACGAATTCCATGTTTTAAAGGTGCGACAAAGAAAAGAGTTGCCAAATTTCTTCGTGCGCGATGGAATTGATGTCACAGTTAGTCGGTGACATCGAGAGCCAGCACGCGTAGATTTGTGAAGGAAAGGGGAAGCAGGAATGAGGGTGAATAGCTCCTCTGAGCACTCGCCGTGATACAGTCGATAGAAAGCGCTCAGTGCCGCTATCTCTCGACGCAACTGTAAAGGCTCGAGGGTGTTGGTGACCTTTACGTCGCCAATAATGCGAACCGCACGTCGCTGCAACCGATCCAAGGCCTCCAGTAAGTACTTAGCGGAGCCATCCCAAAGGTGCGAGCAATATTCGACGCAGGACCGCACCTGTGTTTTATACAACAGGAGCAGTTGTTGTGGCGTGAAAAAACGCCGCACCTTGTTCAGGACTCCGAGTTTTCGTGAGGCTGTTTTTATAACAGCCTCGATGTGATCCTTTGGATTGAGGTCGCACCGAACGTCAATTCCCAGTATGGCGACTTTGCCTTGTATCTCCAGCGTAGTGCCACAGAGGGAAGGAGGAGGGGAAAATGGTGACTTTTTCGCTGTGAGAGCGCATACCTGTGTTTTCTTGGCGTTGAACTCAACAAGATTATCAGAGCCCCATTTGGCAATGAGTCCTAACGTCCTATCGAGTTCAACAACAAGATCCCTCCGTCTCTCCCCAGTTTCCGCCCGCCCAGCTCCTGCGCTTCCGTGGTATCCCCCGTGCACTGTACTATCATCTGCATAGCAATGTATGTTCCCGAGAGAGAGCATATCATTGATATGCAGAAGAAAGAGTGTGGGGGATAGCACAGACCCCTGGGGGACCCCAGCATTCACTACATGGAATTTTGAAGCGCAGCCATCAACTAAAACGCGAAGGCTACGCTTGTGTAGGAAGCTGGCAATCCAGGTGCAGAGCTGAGCTGGCAGACCGTATGCCGGCAGCTTGGAGAGAAGACTTCTGTGCCAGACCTTGTCAAAAGCCTTGGAGATATCGAGGCTGACAGCCAACGATTCCCCACGCTTGTCGATAGCTTCACCCCAGAGGTGTGTTACGTACGCTAGAAGATCACCTGTGGACCGTTTCGGTCGAAACCCGTATTGACGATCATTAATCAGACAGTGATCTTCTAGGTAATGGATCAGTTGGTTATTTAGAATCCGTTCCATCACCTTACAAAGTACTGAAGTGATAGCTATTGGCCGATAATTAGCCGGGTCTGACCGATCCCCTTTTTTGGGAACCGCTTGCACATTAGCCTCTCTCCAAGAATCCGGCACACGTCCTGTATAGAGAGACAGCTGGAACAGGCGCGTCAACACAGAAGACAGCTCCGCTGCACACTTCTTCAGCACTATGGCTGGTATTCCATCGGGACCACTAGCTTTCCGTACATCGAGTGATTGCAGCTCTGCACGCACATCGCGCTGCCTGATTTTGATGTCAGGCATCGTGTGGCCACATGAAGGTATTGAAGGTGGCTGTGCACTGCAATCATCGATCACAGAGTTGTCCGCAAAGAGTTTTGCCAGAAGATCGGCTTTCTCTTGCGGACTGTGAGCTAGCGATCCGTCCGGATTCCTGAGCGGTGGCAGCGAAGGTTGGCAGAAATTGTTTTGCACAGACTTGGTCAGACGCCAGAAGCTACGAGAGCCCCTAGGATACGAAACAAGGTCGTGACCAACCTGTACAATGCGCTGTGCATCCGCTCTCGTGTATGCCTTCCTACAGGACTTGGAGCTTTTGTTGTAGGTTGCTTTCAGTGAGTCAATGTTAGATGCCCCACTAACGCAGCCATTGATCCATGCGCGATATGCCGCCTGCTTAGATGACACAGCATCGGCACATTCGCGAGTGAACCAACGGTTACGCGTACCCTTACTGATGAGGTCTGAGTTAGGAATGTAGTATTCCATCCCCAACAGGATCTCATCAGCAATAGCAGCGGCGCTAGCTGTCGGGTCATTCTCACTAAAGCAACGTTCCCTCCAAGGGACTGACGCATAGTAATCGCGCAATCCGTCCCAATCTGCCGACTTATAGTGCCAAACACGACGTTTGCATACCGCTGGTGACGGCAGCTTGGCCTGTGGCACCTTGGTAGATATCAGGCAGTGATCCGAAGAACCAAGAGGAGCCCGAACCTCAACCTGATATTCCACCGGGTGAGTAGTCAGCAGAAGGTCCAGTAGAGAAGGCGCTTGCCCGTCAATATCTGGGATCCTGGTGGGCTGATCAACCAGTTGGGTCAAGTCTTGCGTGAGAGCGAAAGCATGAGCAGTCCTCATGCCCCAAACCTCCTTTAAACATTATGTTTTCCAGAGAAAACATTTCCAGAGAACAAAACATTTATTTTGCCGGCGACTTTTCCGAACCGACATGACATAAACACCTTCAAGAATAGAGTGTACTCTTTCCTCAAAGGCCGGCAACGCACATGAAAGTCCTCGGATGTTGCAGATGTCCATATCGGTGGTAGTCACTTTCCAGCAGGAGATCCACCTGCACGTTTACATAAAAAAAATACAGGCTGCTCCTTTAGATGTATCTACTCAACTAAGTTCATTCAACGGAGAAAATCTATAACTCGTTTCTAAATATAGCCGAGTTCTCGTTTCTATATATTTGCTATAGCAAATGTCGTAACTGCTTTACCTTCCTTGTACTGTTGTGTAAAATTTAAGCATTAACCGAAAATTGTTCCTTGTTACACAGTTGTTATTGTACATTTCAAGTCCTATTAAACTTGCTTCAATTGCTCTTTTATTAACGGTGTCGTCATAGAACAGAGACTTATGTACATATGGTATAGGTGAATTATATAATATCTGGTATTAACATACCTTCGTGCCTTTTTACAAAAACAAAGGCGATGTAACAGAATGTGGAAACTACAGGGGTATCAAGCTGACATCACACACTGAAAATTTGGGAAAGAGTTATACATAATGGAATATAACACCTAACCTGCTTAAGCCTAAATCAATTTGGCTTTACCCCTTCAAAATCAACAACAGATGCCAAACAGGCCGTTAGAATTATGTTAGGAAAACATAGAGTCAACAAAAAAGATCTGCACCTAATATTTATAGACTTGGAGTAGGCTTTCGATAGGGTACCTCGCAGACTAGTATGGCAGGTACTGAGAGCCCAACACGTACCAGATGTCTAGGTACAATCAGTCCAAGATATGTACACTAACGTTCGCACGAGAGTCAAAAGTCCTGCAGGGTTAACAGAGGAATTCGAAGTGGGAATAGGGGTTCATCAAGGCTCTGCTCTTAGCCCGTTGCTTTTCAACCTAGTGATGGACTTCACTACGAAACCCATTCAATCTCCATTGCCCTGGAAACTCTTGTACGCAGATGACATTGTCCTAATTGATAGATCAACAGCCGAGCTCCAAACCACCTTGACCGCATAGGTAACAGCCCTTGAGTCCGCTGGTCTTAAAGTGAGTAGAGCAAAGACTAAACATCTACAATGCCGGTTTAGTGAGAACAGTAGCCCAGTCACAATATACTACCCAGATTGTACCTCTGTGCCGAAAATAAATAGCTTCAAGTACTTAGGATCAGTTATAACAGACCAGGGAGACGTTGATGCAGACGTAGTTCATAGAGTAAACGTGGCATGGCAAAAATGGAGATCTCTATCCTGTGTTTTGTGTGATGTTCGTATGCCTATTAGAACCAAAGGCAAGATCTACAAGACGGCCGTGAGGCCGGCTATGATGTATGGAACTGAATGTTGGCCAGTGAAAAAGACGTACGTACAAAAGATTCACACTGCAGAGATGAAGATGCTGAGGTAGTCTGGAGGTGTGACGAGGCTAGACAAAATAAGAAACGAGCATATTCGAGGTAGTTTCAAAGTCCTATATCAGAGAAATTAACAGAAAGCCACCTCCGATGGTATGGTCACGTCATGCGAAGAGACGAGGATCACGTAGTGAGAAAAGCATTGCAACTGCCCGAACAAAAGAGAGGTAGAGGACGACCCCCTGCTACGTGGCGGACCAGCATGACGAAACTCTTATCAGAGGAAGAATTGCCCGACCCGACAACCCAGGATAGATTGTCCTAGCGCCATAAAACTAGGAGAGCCGACCCCACATAAAGTGGTAATGAGCATGGAAGAAGAAGAAGAAGAAGGTATTAACATACCCACTATGTGGTCAAGTGGATACTTATAAAGCACCGAGTATGAGAGCCTAGTAAAATTGAGATAAAGGAAAATAAATAAGTTAATAGGGTTTGCTTATTGGAGTTTCTTTTGATTTTTTTGTCAATTAATTAGGACTGTATGGGCAAGGTCAATAGAGATTGTACTTACGGTAAAGTATTCACTTGTGCACTATGATGATGTCCTCTTGACAGATTTCGGCCACGGTAGCCAATCTTAAGAGAGACTAGCCAACTATACGGGATATAACATTATAGTGCATGTGTGTGCGCAAACACAGGCGCACTCTCTATTCTTTCACTCTCATAATCCGATGGGACGGGAATCCGACAGGATCGGAAAAGTTCAGGACAGACGGCTTCAAGTGCTTTTCGAGGCACGGGAATGTACTGCTAGACTCCGGGCGGCTACTGAGATTCTTCAACAAAAAATATCAATAACTGTTTTAACCTCCGCATTTTTTGCACAAATACCTACAGACACACGCAACTTAAAACATATCCAAACATTTATTTGGTGGTAAGGCGCTGTCCGTGGGTAGGTACCACCTACTTATTAGATATAATACCGCCCAATAGCAATATCTAATATTGTTGTGTTCCGGTTTGAAGGCTTACCAATTTTACTACAGATGCATGGAAATGTAAGGAATGATTACTGTTTGATAGTGATTGCTTACCATCAAGCAGATTAGGCTAACCGATTTCTTTAAAAAAATGGGTAAATGTTAACAATTTCACTATATTATTGTTACTTATGCTTCTTCTAAAATGCTCTATTCTATGGCATTAGACCGTATTTTAACCCGTGTGCTATGTAAATTGTACCCACCACCGCATCATTTACTCGGGTCTATTTAAGTGGACATTTCATCCGCAATCCGACCCTATCTGCCATTTTGTGTTTTTACTCTACATTAAAACATACACACAACTAAATTACCGAATTAATGAGGATTAGATACGAGTTTATTTATGTTGAACTTTTACGGAAAATTTAAACAGGTAAAAGCTTAAAAACTAAAATCCGATTACGTAACACATTTAAAAAATAACTCCTTTGACGAATTATAAGAAGTGGTTTAAAAATATGCTTGAACAATTGATCATACTTGTTGGATAGGTACAGGTCTTTAAGAAAACGACTCTTATTCAGTTTTCTAGCATTTATTTCAAGTCACAATTGCCGTCTCTGTTCGCGTCTATTTTACAATTTACTCCATTTTTGTCTTAACGTCATCTAAAAACAGAATGACACCTCTTATGATAATAAAACCCTTTAGTAAATTTACAATCCGTTGTTATTGATTTACTGAAAAATTGTAATTGCCTGATAAATTTATCTGTGAAACTTATTATTCAAATATACATATTCTACATAGAAGTCAACCATCGCTTGATATTGATATTTGTACCTTATTGGACAACAATTAAAAAATTAACTTAACACGTTATACATAATATATAAGGTAATAATAGGTAATTTATTAATTCTTTCGGCTTACACGGTCTTTCTTGTCCAAGGAGTTCAGAGAGGCTTTTCCGCCGCAGTTCTCTTAATGATACTATTAAAAGGGCTCTTGCCACCATTGACGTTTCTGCTCTTATTGAGCCTCATGGAATTAGTCGTGATGATGGCAAGAGACCTGATGGACTCACATTGGTTCCCTGGGAACGGGGACGGGCCCTTGTGTGGGACGCAACATGTGTTGACACACTAGCCCCGTCTCATATCAGAGAAACAATATTAAAAGCCGGTGCTGCCGCGGAAAAAGCTGAAACGAACAAACGTAACAAATATTCTTCTCTTAATCAAAATTATATTTTTATTCCGTTTGCAGTTGAAACCTTGGAGTAATAGTGCAAAAAATTTCATCCAAAATATAACACCCGTCTTATTTCCTCTATTGGTGACAGGAGGGCTGGTTCATTTTTCGCCCAGAGAATCGGAATTGCGATTCAAAGGGGAAATGCTGCTTGCATTCTTGCCACCATTCCACGCAGTCACGATTTGTATACTAAATATTTTTAATTTTTATTTGTATTTATTTAAGGTTTTAATGTACTTTTCATGTCATTTGGTAATTAATGCCTTTGTGTGGCAGTCTTGGCACCCATAAAATTAAAATCAAAATATTTTTTATTTAAATAGATTTACAAGTACTTTTGAATCGGCTACAGTAGCTCACTCACCCTTCAAACCGGAACACAACAGTACCAAGTACTGCTGTTTTGCGGTAGAATATCTGATGAGTGGGTGGTACCTACCCAGAGGAGCTTACACAAAGCTCTACCATCAACATAGATCATAATTATTTACAGTTATTGCATGTACTTGAATGCGTTTAAGCGCCACTATTGCGTAACTATGACCGTTTGATACTCAGTCAGGTTAGCCTTTATATAAAGATTATTTATTTATTTAAAACAAAACAGGATTTTTTTAAATTTCAAGTAGATTGGAAGACCGACAAATTGCCCACCTGATAGTGTGTGTAAGTGGTCACTAACGCCCATAAACATTGGTATCGTCAGAAATATTAACCATTTTTTACATCATACTGCGCCGACAACAATTAAGAAAAAAAAAATACAATCTGTGAAGTGACTGTGAACATTCCGTCCGTCGAGATTGACATTTGGACACGCGCGAATGCCGAGCGCCAACAAGTGGCTTGTTAGCCCCGCCGGTAACGTTTACGCCGCTTGTTAGCTAGACCTGTCGATGTCATCGAACGGATATGAGCTATTAACCGAACTAAACTGCCTAGTGCAGTTTGTTGTAACACGTCATACTCAATTCATTGTGGCTACAAAATATCATGGTTAATCTTTCGCACCCATTATGTGTCACTACTGCAGTTGGGTGCTTACTATTTTATATGACACATAGTCAAACTAAATTTAAAAACGGTGGGAGTCGAGCATGAGTTAACTGCTTGGCGAATACTTGTAACAGTGCAAATGTCAATGGGCGATGGTGATCACGTACCATCGGGTGGACATTAGCCAGAATGCCAACCTATTTAAAAAATAGTAGGGTAGAAACATTTAGATGCACTTTTTTGTCACCAGTTTGGAAGTGCATTTTATATTATACCAGACCATCTATTTTTCATGCACTATCTGATCCTATTCTTACTCATACTGACAAAGTACGTAAAAGCAAAGTGACACTTCTCGTCAGAGCTTAGGGCCTGTGTCGCTAATCCTACCATCCGTCTTGATCGCACGCACGAGCCTGAAAAATTACTCCGTTGATGGCGTTTTGTATTTTTTCCATTTATTATACATGTTTCGAGCGCTTTATCTCTTAACTTTATTAAAATCAAGCGATGTTTTCTCTTATTATACTTTTTGAAGGTTAAATTTATGAAAATATATTTTTCTAGAGTATCATATAGATATATCAAATGATTTATAAATATATATTTTTTATTATTATTTTGAAATACTTCGTCTAAAATATATTAAAGAAAATATTCTAAAATTGCGCAGGCCCATATAAGACACCGTTGAAAATAAAATCAACATCTTAAAAATATTCTTTACTGGCTTCACTTTAACTTTAGAGAAAAACCTGAACTTCTTTGGAAAACGAAAAATATCGTTAAATAAAATAAAAGTGAACAATGCAAGTATTAGTTTAAGTGGAAAAAGAAAAGAGCAATATAGTTTTGAAAGAAATCTTATACTAAAAAAAGGTTGGATATCAAATAACATTTTATTGCTGTATCGCCTGTCGCAAAGGCAAGCTTTAGCACGCTATTTGAATGTTCAAGGATTGAACACACCTGCGCATTCAAGCAAAGCGGAAACGACTGTGACGCGGAATCGTTTATAATGCTCCGGTCACACATCTGCGACTAAACGACTGAATATACTTGAATGTAGTTATCTTACTTCACTTCACTGGTGGTTTACATATGTTTCCGAAGACATTTTCGATTTTATTGGATCTTTATATAATTAGGAACTTGCTCAAGATGTACTGAGTTTTAATATATGTATTTCGGAAGAAGCTATGAGTCGGGTTGATTGATGTTTGCATACAATATTATTTGTTTACATTTTCATTACTTTAAGAATGCCAGATTTGTAACATTTTTCTAGAAGTTAAAAACCTTTATCATTTAATAAAAGTTATGAATATTGTATTTCACGTAACCACCAATCAGGGCAAGGCATGTGCCTCGAGTGGGGTCGAGGCGCCATCTTGACTTTGGAGAGGTATACAGTTTGTGTGACACATTTGGAGAAAAGCAACGGATCGAGTTGAATCGTTGAAGTGGATTCGTCTGTTAAAGTCGGATCGGTGAACCCGCTGCTCGGTGTTGTTACTCGTTAAAGCGTTAATTAATTAATTTGTTTTGTTAATTAAAATACTGTGAAACCGTGATAGTTGTGTTTTGTTCTTGTACTTTACCATGATGACACCCATTAAGCCCGCAACCACTAATGACTATGTCAACGATTACGATGCTTCTCCGACATGTATATTCGTATTACTTTGGATCCTCCAAGTCTATCCACGGCTATCCCCACATAGCAAATAGTAATACTTTCTATTGTTTCAGTTCCAGTTGTGTTTGGAATCCAGCTTGCAATTAAGAAAACCAGTGTAAATATATACACACACACATACTCACACAAATACGCTCACAAAACTCAAAATCAGTAGGTGTAGGTCATATTAAATTCAGTTAGGTAGAAAATTTCAATTTCTTAAAAGTTTCTTACATCCCAGTACGTCATGATTCTCAGAAGAAAGTAGCAGATGCAAGTGATCTGTCAACAAAAAAGTCTTAGAATCAGATCGCATACGATATATAAATGTTAGAATATTGCTAGCGAAAGCTAGTGGAGGTTAAACTTATAGTTCAAATGATCGATTCTGATCAGATTAGTGGCCGAGTTATTAGTTTTGAGCTTAGCAAAGAACTAATGATCGCTTCCTTCTCAATGTAATAATAATAACATAGAAATATAATTGATATGAAACCTGGTAAATAATTAATCGCGAAGGTTGTGGGAGAACGTTATGGTTGTCTACTGCGGAAGACATCATATGCCCATGATCCCGTGATATGAAGTAAATAATTAACACAAAGCGCGAAGCACACATGACAGATAAAAAATTTAAACGTTTCATCGCAAATTTACTATTTTGAATTAGGCAAATTATTAAGCATCAAATACTTATAAAACATTTCAACTTGTAATTATTTAAAGATTCTTCAATTTCATATAGCGTCAAAGTAACTAAGCCCTGAGTTCCATTATGTGTAGCTCGACTTTGTAAAATAAACAGGAATTAAAAAGTATATTTTAACAGCGAAGTAATCCTACGTATGCGTTTATTTTTGCACTACACCAAATGTACGTAACATCAACAGGAAACGTTCGCAAAAACTGGAAACAGCTTGCTCGGACCCGGCAAATACCAGTTTTTACCGGATTAAGCCGGCGCAAGTCGGATATGCAAATAAGTGTATGAGAATTTACAGTTGTTGTATGCAAAGTTGCAGTTTAACTAAACCTTTTTAATACTAAACGAACACTAATCTTTTACTTTTGTAGAGAAAATGCTAGACGTTTACTTACCCAAACGTTAATGCGAATAAAATGTTTATCATTCAAAATTAGTTCTTACTCATATAAATATAGAGTACGATTTAGCTTATAACGAAACGTGCAAATAAAATATTTGTAGCTGCAATCTTGAATAACGAAAGTTATGTGAAAAGGAGGAAACATGTCACATTATTCATCGTTTTATAAAGTTGTAGTCAAAACGAGCCTACCAATAACATTATGTTAATACAAAAACATATATATATATATATATATATATATATATATATATATATATATATAGTATTTTATATTAAAGGTAAGTGGTTACCACCGCACATAGACATTGTCGCTGTAAAAATATTAACAATTCCTTAGATCGCTGATGCGACAAGACTTAGGAACTAAGAAGTCATGTCCTTTATTACTGTTATTATACTGACTCATTCTTGTTCAAATCGGAATATAAAAGTACTAAGTAATGCTGATAACAATAGAATAAATAATGAATAGTGACTATCTAGACGATATTGCAGTTTTACCACTTACTGTATTTGCTATAAAAATAATTTAAATTTATTTACATTAAATAATCTGTGAAACAATTTAAAAAGGTACGTTCGTAATCGATTGAATCAATCGCGTTGTTTGAGAGCCAATGAAATGTTTGCCCAATACACGTTAGCAACTGAAAAATAAGATCTTATCAGTTTAAATTGGATCAAATTAGTACAATTACAACGGTTTACATTAAATTTAAATACGGTTACGCACGATATTTCTATGCTAGTCTGACGTGAATTGTTTTTTGTGAAGTAAATCTTAAAAAAAAATCTTCACAAGGTATATGAGGAAGTGATGGTTACAAATATTATCGACTTTATCTATGAATGTCGTTTAAGAAGTAACTGTAAAAAGCATTCAAGCTACTTCTAATACCGTTATTGCCGCTACCTAGGGTTTTAATAAAACATTGCGTTTGTGTTAGAATCTATATATTATTTTTTATTTATTATAATGTATCTATTATTGTATAGGATGACAAGGATGGCTGCAATTTAAATTTAAATAATAGTCTGCAAAATAAAGCTAAATCCGATTAGTTAGTCGCCATCTTTGAATCTCTCTAGGATGATATGACCATCCAGGATGATAATGACCAATTGATAAATATTGGTGAATAACGAAATATTATTTTGAAATGTAGGCTAAACGTGTCGGTTTATATAGCAGTTGGCTGGAGTTGGTATCAAAAAAAAAATTTTTCGCTCTCGTAGTGTTTCATAAGATTTTATATTATATCAAATCTCTTTGTTGTTTGAAACAATAACAATATATTAAACCTCTTTGACATTGCGATGACAGCACGATTGACGGAATATGAAAAGCAATTTTACTTGACATTTCATTTGAATGATATGAAGATAAATCGATGTGTTTGTCTTATACAGGCTTTTCCATTAAGGGCGCTTGATCTTTGAAATGCAAAAAAAAATACATGTAGGAGAGATATTTGCGTAATTTTTTTTTATTTGGAAGGTCTATCGACCCCATTATGTATGGAATATGACATCATTCAAATGACCGCCACGGCTTCGGTTGGTGGCGCGCACACGAAAGGTCCAATTTTCGATGACTCTGGCGCACAAATCGGGCTGTATTTGATCGATGGCGTGGCGTATGTTGACTTTGAGGGCATCGGTGGTTTGCGGCTTGTTGGCATAGACCTGCGACTTAAGAAAACCCCACAAGAAAAAGTCCAGCGGGGTCAAATCGCACGATCTCGGTGGCCAGTTCACGTCGCCTCCGCGCGAGATGACCATGTCCAGAAATTGCTCGTGCAGAACTTCCATCGTAGCGTGTGCTGTGTGGCACGTAGCGCCGTCCTGTTGAAACCACATGTTGTCCAGATCCATATTCTCGATTTCAGGCCAAAAGAAGTTGGTTATCATCGACCGGTATCGCTCACCATTGACGGTGACGGCCACACCATTATCGTTTTCGAAAAAATACGGACCAATCACGCCTCCGGCCCAAAATCCGCACCAAACAGTCACTTTCTGCGTGTGCATTGCCACTTGGTGAACCTCGTGTGGATTGGTCTCGTCCCAAATACGGCAATTTTGCTTGTTGACATAGCCATTCATCCAAAAATGCGCCTCGTCGCTGAAGATGATTTTTTTGCCAAAATCGGCGTCAACTTCCAACTGCTCTAATGCCCAGTCAGCGGCGCTGTCTATGGTCATTAACCTTGAGCTCTTGGGTCAGCTGGATCTTGTACTGGTGCAGGCTCAAGTCACAACGCAAAATTCGCCAAGTTGTCGTCTGCGAAAGGCCGAGTTCCTGTGCGCGACGCGGAATTGACTGCCGCGGGTTTTCGAGGACACTGTCGCGCACAGCGGCGATATTCTCGGCAGATCTCGCGTTACGTTGACGCACGGGAACCGGCTGATTGTTAACTGACCCGGTTGACTCGAATTTGTCCACCAATCGACGGATAGTCGACTCGGCAGGACGATCATCGCGACCGTAAAACGGGCGAAGTGCGCGGAACGTTGCTCGAACTGAAGACCCATTTTCATAAAACAATTTTATGATTTGCACGTGCTGCTCGACACTGTAACCTGCCATGGTGGTTTGGGAGGACGGAATGAATATAACACACTGCATTTGACAGCTGTCACTCAAACAACATGGCCGCAATCAGCTGTCAAAGTTCAAGCGTCCCTATTGGAAAACCCTATATTTAAATAACACTATAATATTTGACTTTTTTTCTTATTATTATATTTTTCTGTTCATATATTTGATTTTCTATGGATAGAATTTTGTTTATTTTTTTTGAATAAATTAAATAGAAGCTTACTTTATTCAACTAGGCTTTTAATAGCACTTTTGAATGGAAATTTCACAAGATTCTCGTCCTGAATTAGTCAATAAACAAGGCTTTTATCCCGTGCTACGTGTAAGCAATAATATAAATCTCTATTGGAATAGTTTTACCCTGGGACCCTAAGTTCGGAAGACCCGTATCTCAGGGGTCAATGACATCCCATACATCGACTACATTGGACATTATTAGAATATGAGTATATACTTGTGTACATCTTGTTTACTTACTGTCACTGTTGTGTATCAATCATACTTATATGGAAAAATCTAAGTTTTGTTCGTTTGTTTTTTCAGTTTCAAGCAAAAAATACTAATGCAACTAATTGTTAGATATGCATTAGGAACATGAAAGGTGTATTAATTAAACGAGTATATTAACCAGTACAAATTATTTTTATTTTCCTTTCTTTACACATAAGTTTCGATCCATTAGGCCTCTAAAGTATTTAACTATAAAAGAACAATTGAACAGAATATGTATTAACGTACTTACTTATTAACCTAAAAAACTCTATTATAATTAATCAAGGACCTTAACAATATTAACTATGTCATTCATTGCCTCCCTTACGTTATTATTAATTTACATTGTGACTATATAAATAATATATGTATTATATAAATAATTATATTTCTCAATAAAAATATTTCATATAAAAAAGTACTTAAATTGTTTAATACTACTCGAACGAGCCACCGCAACTGTCAACTGCCTTTTTCTCATCCACGTGAAAATAGTATCTCCCGTTATACAGCGTAGTTTTGTCCAAAACTTCTTCCTCTCAACATCCGCTGAAAAAGTTCCCCTCGTTTTTCTATTTTTCCACCTCCTGTCATTTCTTTTTTCACTGAATGTCTATTGACATTCTAAGTTGACAGTTATAATATTATATGGAACCTTTATAAAATTTTATAATACTTTATACTGTCAGGTTTGAAACTATATAGTATGTTAATATGTTGCATATTTTGAGAAATATAACTTTATACTAATATAGTCGATGATCCTTTATTTACAACGATATTATTTTTACTGATTATAATGTTATTTATTTTGATGAAAATTGATAAACATTGGATAAAGATTAGAAGTAAGGATAAGCTTATAAACAAAAGTATCCAACACTGTGAAGTTATTCCAGGGTATTATTAAATTCTTTTATAAAATTCCGAAAACATTTATTTCCTACTTCTAAGTATAGAAAAAAAAAGATTAGAGAGTAGATTGTATCAAATAGAAAATCGATATTCTTGTCAGTTCTCCTCGATAGTATCTACCTTTACAAATTCGTAAAAGCCATCTATACTTTAAAAGGTACACACCAAAAACTAATGGGTCTAGAAAGCTGGAATTTGTAACATAGATTTATTCTATAACGTAAGCGAAATGGGAGAAATAACTTTGCATGAATTTTATCCGTACGAAGTCGGTATAGATAGCTAGTAAAGTAAGTACATTTTGTTTTTAACTTCATAAAGAAATTGGTCAATTTTTAACTTCCAAAATGACTTAACAATGTGATTGTATTCATCGTAATACATTATCCGAAGCTGAAAATGACTGACGATCACCCAGGTGTCAGGACGATACAAAGCGAATTGAACGAGATGGATGGCTGTGGTCGAAAGGACCATGACAAATTGCCCAAGGTTTTTTTAGGGTTAAGACTGCTTCATACGAGAATTGGGGTACGATTGAAATTCTATTTGCTCCGAATTTATTGATGAATTTGTCTAAATTAATGACAGAGTTATTAAGAGCGTGATTGTGATTAATTTTGAAAATGGAATTGAATTTCGACTATTACATCTGATGACGAATCGAATGAATCAAATTGTATTATATAGAACGAAATCATTATTTTATACAATTAAAATTTATATAAAAACTTTTTCTGAAACTTAAACTTCTAAAAGAATTGATAAAATGCCAATAATTTACTACAAAAATGTTTTTTATGAAAATTTATTTTTAATAACCGCTTTCAAAATAAAGAGGAATGTACTTGTAGGAGAGCTGCTAATTACATCCCTTCTCATGTAAAGAGAATAAATTTTTATTGTTATCTGTTTTAAAAAGAATAATATTTCCAAAAACAAGTGAGATAGTTACTTTTAGTTTACTTGGTGGTACGGCTCTGTCTGGGCAGCTACCGTCAAACAGTAATACTTCGTATTATTATGTTCCGTTTTGAAGTTGCCCATGATATTTTTATTATGATTTTAATGCAAGAATATAAAGTAAGAATTAAAATTGATAAATATCATAATTAAATATAAAATAGCGAATTATAAGTTAAAAAAAGAGTTCAAATTATATTTAAATTTGTATAGAATTGAGGTTATCTCATTGGCCGCACACAATCCTTATTATCAAATCTGAAAATTAGTTTACTTACACATACATACATACATATACAACTGCTAGAATAGAAAGAATCGGTAAGAAAGAAAGAAAGCTTCTGCCAGGTTACTCTACTTTGCAGTAGTAAAAGAACTTTGTTCCAATAAATGAAAAAATATGTAGAGCATGTTGTACTTTACTTTATGCATTATTATAATATGCCCTGTACCGAACACACATACACTGTACTGTATGGGCGAATGTTGTTATCTTATTGATTAAAAAATGCACGGGATAAAATCCTTATTTTACCCGTACGAAGTCGGGTCGGGCAGCTAGTATATCTATATATATATATATATATATATATATAGTACGGATGCAACAAGTGACCAGACTATAGTCAGGAAAGCTAGAACCAGTACACATTTTGAAATAAATTAAGAAAAAATCTTGAATCTGTCTCACAATCAATCTCAATTTTACTCGGCGGTAGAGCTTTGTGCAAGTCTGGGTAGGTACCACCCACTCATCAGATATTCTACCGCAAAACAGCTGTAGTTGGTATTGTTGTGTTCCGGTTTGAAGGGTGAGTGAGCCAATGTAATTACAGGCACAAGGGACATAACATCTTAGTTCCCAAGGTTGGTTGGCGCATTGGCGATGTAAGCGATGGTTAACATTTCTTACAATGTCATTGTCTATGGGCGTTGGTGACCACTTACCGTCAGGTGGCCCACATGATCGTCCGCCTATCTATACAATAATTAAAAAAAACAAAGATACTGCAATAGAAAGTAGTTATAAAGTAAATAGCCAATAAAAATCATCCAACGATCTTTGACGTTACAATTTTTTTTCCATAACAGAAAACAGATGGAGCCAGACAAACTAAAAAACAAACAAACCTCATCAAATACGGTTCCCGCAGTTGAGAAGTTCGCGAAACTTCTATATCCATAAATACTTATCGCCCAGTCAGGAACATGCACTAGCCGAGCAATATTTCTTGGTGAAACTTCACAAATGTCATAACCAGGTCAAATTGAATTTGAATTAAACTTTGTATTTGTTCATTGAATTTTATTTAACTTTATGTTTATTTATATTTTAAATTGAGATTGTGTAAATAGTGATAAGCTAAGATAGTCCAGTTGGAGCGAGCAGAATTTAATCGTAGAACGTGTTTTCAAATTCAAGTTTTTAAGGCATTTGTATTAATAATTCACTTTATGGTCGGCTGTAGAAGAAAATCAAGTGAAGAAAATTCCTTCTTTTATTATTTATAATACAAGAATTCATTTATTGAACCTATATTATATACTAGCTGTTGCCCGCAGCTTCGCTCGCGCGTGGTCTTTATCTATACTAATATTATAAATAAGTAAAAATAGATTTTTTGTATGTTTGTTTGTAGCGAATAAACTAAAAAACTGCTGTACTGTTTTTAAAAACCTTTTTTACCTACAGAAAGATACGTTATCAGCGAGTAATTAGCTGCCCGTCCCGACTTCGTACGGGTAAAATAAGGATTTTATCATTTTTTAATCAATAAGATATAAACATTTACCAATCGATTTATTCGCCCATCCAGTATAGTGTATGTGTGTTCAGTATAGGGCATATAATAATCCTACTTCTTACTAATATAATAAACTCGAAAGTTTGTATGGATGTATGGACGTTTGTTACTCTTTCACGCATAAACTACTGAATGGATTTTAATGAAACTTTACAATAATATAAGCTTAGGGAATACCAATTAAGTGGTACATATGGCAATAATGGAATATGTTTTTTTTATCCAAACATCACCAACATAGTGAAGTTCGTATATTTCTCCCTAAGAGATATTGATATAAGATATTGCGTATTTTGAATTTCATTATTTGCACCCAACTCTTCCAAACAAAAATAAAAGTTTCTAAAAACTTTGAAATTCATGTTTATTAATTCAATCAAAAAACTCAAATAGTATATTTCTATTTTTTTAAATTTTTATACTAATGCTTTTACCCCGTTTCTCCCGTTTGGAGTTAAATTTCTAAAAACGACGAAATACGTATGCATAGCTTTAATACTAAATATCATTCTTCTTACACCAAAAGTGACGGAATCCCCATACAAACTTTCAACCCCTTTTTTACCCTCTCAGATTTAGATTTTCGAAAACGCTGAAATACATTTTTATTTATTTTTAAACTTGTTCATTAAATTTCACGCTTCTAACTTTAAAAATGACTGGTTTCTAAACAATCGTTCAACTCTTTAGTGTTATAAAATGTATCAACTGCCAAAATTTCAAGTTTCTAACCCCCGCAGTTTAGGCTCTGCGTTAATGAATCAGTTAGGAAGAGTAATAATATTATGTGAATAGATATCAACAAAAATACGTATTTTTATAACTTTTGATAGACTCAACTAATTTTGATGAAATAAAGGCTAAACGGAATCTTGAAATAGTTCTTATAATAATTCGGTTTTTTCAATTTTTAGACGATTAAAAGATACAGACATGCAGACAGTAAAAAAATAAAAAAAATAATTGCTTTGGTTTTGGTAAATCGTAAATAGCCATATAACCTTTAAAACAGGCAGTTATTTTGAAATAACAGACAGAAACTTCAATTTTATTTATATGTATGGATAATTTATTAATTAATTCGTTTTTGTTATAGATTTATGTTATTTTATGTGTACAATATAAAGTATAAAGGAAAAGTTTCTTCTGTCAGAGACTAAATAAAATCAGACTTAACCAAGGCTACTAATTTAATTAAACAAAAAAAGGGAATTAAAACAAATGTTTTCCATTGAACTTGACACACATCTGAATAAGCTGCTTAAGCGGCCATTTTATGTAGAAAAAAATATATAATATACAAACAAAAGCAGCTATATAACAATTTTAATTAAAGTTTCAAAAGCAGTTATTTGACCGCTCTGGTAGGTTAAGTGTTAAAAATGAGATGACACTTATAGCATATATATATATAAATATATACATACATTAGCTACGTTTCCACCAACAATAATTACACAATCATTAAAATAAACAAAACATATATAAGATCAAACAGCTAAACCATCATAATCAGTAAAGGTGCAGTAAGATATATATTTTTTTATAATCAAATATAATTAATTACTTAATGAAAACACAAATTTAACAAAAACAAAATATAAATGAAATCACATAGCTTAAGCATTATTACATTGAGTAAGGCCAATAAAATGCAGTAAATAAATGATATATATATTATTTATATATTTTTTAACCAAATACAATTAAAAGGCAAGCAAGAATATGACTACAGTACAAAATTTATAACAAACTAAAATATTGAATATTAAGATGGGTTGGTACATTCATTTTATATAAATTAATACATTTCATACATTATTATTTTTATCCTATTTATGTTATTTTTGCAGTGATTTTTTTTTAAATATATAATATCAATATCTGAGTACACTTAATTATATATTATATGTTTGCACAGATCTACTTCTTCCTATTCATGATTATGCTGTCGCAAGCTTGATGTAGCCAAAGACCAATTGAATTAAGCTGAGAGATTACAAAATACTTTTATTCGGTTTATATTGGGATGAGGCAAATATAACCACGTTTCACAATTTTGTTCTCTTCTTAATTAGTTGCCCGTCTGACTTCATAGGAATATGCACATCTTCTCTATTCTGTACTGTGTGTTTAACCCTTTTACTCCCCCTTCATCACTTGATATTCATTAGATGATGACGGTGATGACAACATCTCAGTGCTTTTATTTATGTGCTCCGTATTTTGTTGTTCGATCACTACTATTTTAGCTATCTCTATAGCTTTCTTTAGTGACAGATCAGACCGTTGTAATAATCTTTGATGTTTGGCGAGCTACTCTAACACATATTCGCTGTAAATTTATCACTGACCAATGACTATTAATTCAACGAAATCGCATTTTAAACTGTAATTTTCTAGACTCGTAATAAAGTTGGTTATATTTTCGTGTTTGCTTTCTTTTCTCATAAAAAATAGATGTCAGGCCATAGTTAAATTTTTCCTCGGTTCGAAATACTTGTTACATTTATTAATGAGGTCTTCTAAAGTAATTTCTGTTATTTTAATGTTGAACAAAATTGCTATTTTTCTCTATTTACACTTCTTATACATAACCAGTGGCTAATACTCCTTATATATATCCAGAGGCTAATAAATATAGTTCAAAATATGGTTGCCATTTTTTCCGCGTTAAATTGTTATTTATTTCGTTGTTTAGAAACACGAATTTACGAAAAAATTATACCTATTTAAAGTTTTAAGAAGTGATATACCGTTTTTGTTTAAAGCAAGCACTTCTAAAACCATGTATTATTGTTATAGTTGTTTTTTAGGCTTTGGTTATACACCTATATACTAATTACGTATTAATTACTGTCACTGAGTTAACTGACTTGCTCACACGCAGTCTTAAAGCGTACTGTTATGAAAGATATAAGATGAGATCATAAAGATACACACAATATATATGCAATATTAGTTTTTATGCAAAAACAACACACGAAGCTACTGAAAACACGAAATTGTTAACAAAACTTTTTGATTTTGACAACTAACAGGTGCGCGTACTTTTCCTACAGATAATAATTTATTGATTTTTAGTAGGGATACTAAACTTATAATAAATTAATAAAGAGATTAAAAATTATAGGACAAAATATAGGATAAATCATAAGCAAAAGTATAAATTACATGTAATATTTAATCTCTTTTCAGTTTGACCATAACCATTTTTTAATAAATGTTCTACGTGTATCTTTAAATTGACATAACTTTATTATTTATGAACCGATTGAAATAAAACAAACACTAAATGTTAAGTGAAGTTAGCCACAATACATTAGTGAAAACCGCACTCAAATCCGTTAAGCCGTTTTTAAGATTAGCGTGCACAAACGCACAGACAAACAGACAAACAGACAAACAGACAAACAGACAAACAGACAAACAGACAAAAAATTTATTAATCATTGTTTTGGGTTCTATTGTGTTTATAAAGACCCCCGATAAAAGTTTTACTCATTTATCTTCCATGTACAGACATCGACCAGTTACAGATTTATTATATGTATAGATAAGTATTATTTACATTAAGGACTTAAATATGTATATACAAATAACAATTATATTTAGCTACTGTACAAATAATGACCGCGTGGAATAGAGGCTAAAATGCCTCAGAAGAGAATTTTTCTCAATTGAATCGTAATTCCAATTATCTAGAGTCTAGAAGAAAAATGAACGAGCCTTGTTTTCAACAGTACCGGCAATAAGATGACCTGTTATATGTTTAATAAGAAAAATCGCACTATTAGTTCAAAGTCCGAGAGTGTCAAATGAACAAAGACATCATTTGAAATAGGAATCCAATATAAACAATATAATAAAAACTTTAAATATAAAAAAAAAAACAAAAAACGGTTAACTTGGTTAATGCAATGCTAAGTGCACCATAATCAAGAAATAAATCCTTTGCAATATAAAGTATGAAATGAGCCTAATCACGCAGTTTTACGCCGATGTATATTTGATGTCAGTTATAGCTTTCTGACGAGGGTATGGCATGTTCTTAATAGCTGCAAATAATGTGCCTTGAAAGTTACCTTTCCGTTTTATTGCGATCAATGTTGGTTAATACAGTATTATATTTTATTTGTTCGACCAAAATAATAAACTCTGTAGGTAAAGTATAGCTTAATACTATTGGGATACGATTCAATATTGCTTTTTAATATACAGGGTTATTTGTAACTACCCAGCAACCTCGCAGGACTAGATAGCTAACACTATAAGCAACAACTTTTGATCTACGACTTCGGACATAGCTCAATACATGAAAATAAAATGATTTTACAAGTTTTTGTCGTACTGTCGTGACATTTTTAGGTCTATATTTCATTCATAAACGAAAGGACGACGCGACTCGTCGATCTTTGCGATGCGCGTAGATTTATTAACGTTCAAACGGGAAATTCAATTAATACTTGTTTTTGTATGAAAATAAAATCTAACAAATTATCAAAAGTCGTAGAACAAAAGTTGTTGCTTATGGTGTTAGCTATCTAGTCCTGTGAGGTTGCTGGGTCGTTACAAATAACCCTGTATAATGATGGCAGATAAGCAAAAAGTCACCACGAACTAGACATGTACACAGCGAAACTTTAAGAAATACTAATGTCATTCACGCACTAAGAAAGGAGTTCCCATTTTTTACGAAGTCTCTGCAAAACTTGTGATGCCGCTCAAAGTGACATTAATTTAAATAAAATATTATACAAGCCAAATTTCGGCCTACAAAATAGTCAGTTAAAATAAAAGTAGAAATTAAATAAATAACATTTCGCAGGCGAAATAGGACGTAATTAATAGCACTATTTTAAAATGCATGTGAAAGGTTGATTTTTTGATAGTGTTTCCTTTGAGCTCTCGTCGCCATCTTGAATAAGGGGATAATTTTTTTTTTGTTATGTATCGGTTCCATCGTGATACGAAAATTGCGACTACATACTTTTTTACGCTCTATAATTTAGGTCATATATATTTTTCACCTACCGTAGACCGTTGTCGAAATTTATCGAGATAGTAAGAAATTAAGCGATTGAAATTTGCTTTTGGCTGTTTTCCTTGTCGTGATATATGTATATATCTAACAATGTATAGTTCTTTTGAGACTTGTGCAAATAAGTTGAAAAAAATTTAGTAAGAATTTGCCTATTATAGTTGTAAAGGAAAAATGACCTACAACTTTGCAAACAATGGAAATCTTTCATAGACATTGGCTGAGAGTTTATACCTAATTCTAACAAAGTGATAAGTTTTATTGGTTTGTTTTTTCCGTACTCTTGCAAAATTTATAAATCCATTTTTTTCTCTCTCACGTTTATAGCTAATACTTTTAGTTTTATTGATAGAAAAAGCTTGTTATTATTATACCATGTTGTGGTTTAATTTACGTTGTTTATCGAGGAATGTCGTATCAGTTGATGCTCCATAATTGTGCGAATGATAATGTTCCCAAAACATGCCGAGTTTCCTCGATAAATAACGTAAGTTGACCGTAACGTTATTTCATAATTATGGTGTCCACTTCTCTCTTATTAGATAAAATAAGTGTAAAATAAAAGTTGCTTATATGACGTTGTGAAATGAATAAAAAATTGTAAAATGCAAAATCAACTTAGACGAGCCGGTTGGCATGGTTGGTAGATACAATGTTCGACCTTTCGCGGTCGTGGGTTCGATATTTGTGTGCACAAACATATATGTTTGTCCTGAGTCTGGGTGTCATTATCTATATAAGTATGTATTTACAAAAGAAAAGTATTATATGTATTGTATCAGTTCAGTATCTGTCTGGTTTCCATAATAAGAGCTCTGCTTAGTTTGGGATCAGATGGACTTGGGTGAATAATATCCCAGAATATTATATTTTTATACAAATTAAATTTTATATGGAAATTAATTTAACTCTTTATCGTCTGCGCCATTATTCTAATAATGATAATATTGTATATTAATGCCTTGTTTTATATGTACATAGTCGGGTTTATTATCCGACATATATAATCTTATTAATTTTAAGGATTGTATATGTGCGTTTTTTAAATTATTAATAAGAACAAGGAAACTATTTCTTAATCAACTAAACATATGGGCCACCTGATGGTAAGTGGTCACCAACGCCCATAGACAATGGTTTTGTAAGAAATGTTAACCATCGCTTACATCGCCAATGCGCCACCAACCTTGGGAACTAAGATGTTATATCCCTTGTGCTTGTAATTACACTGGCTTACTCACCGTTCAAACCAGAACACAACAATAACAAGTACTGCCGTTTTGCGGTAGAATATCTGATGAGTGTGTGGTACCTACCCAGACAAGCTTGCACAAAGCTCTACCACCAAGAGAAGTATGACATGTATGACAGTAACTAGTAATTTCGACACCAGTTACTAGTTATTTTTTTTTTTTTTTTTTTTTTTTTTTTTATAGTTCCCGGGATGGCAAATGACTCTACTTCACCTGATGGTAAGTGATAGTAAAGTCCAAACGCGACGACGGCTAGTGCAGTCAGGAAGAATGACTTGCACTAGCCGCCCCCGCCTTGCCGGCCCGCAAGATGCCTCTTCACGCCTCGTTTGAAGGAACCCGGGTCATAAGAGGAGGGGAACACGTGTGCTGGTAACGAATTCCATGTTTTAGAGGTGCGACAAAGAAAAGAGTTGCCAAATTTCTTCGTGCGCGATGGAATTGATGTCACAGTTAGTCGGTGACATCGAGAGCCAGCACGCGTAGATTTGTGAAGGAAAGGGGAAGCAGGAATGAGGGTGAATAGCTCCTCTGAGCACTCGCCGTGATACAGTCGATAGAAAGCGCTCAGTGCCGCTATCTCTCGACGCAACTGTAAAGGCTCGAGGGTGTTGGTGACCTTTACGTCGCCAATAATGCGAACCGCACGTCGCTGCAACCGATCCAAGGCCTCCAGTAAGTACTTAGCGGATCCATCCCAAAGGTGCGAGCAATATTCGACGCAGGACCGCACCTGTGTTTTATACAACAGGAGCAGTTGTTGTGGCGTGAAAAAACGCCGCACCTTGTTCAGGACTCCGAGTTTTCGTGAGGCTGTTTTTATAACAGCCTCGATGTGATCCTTTGGATTGAGGTCGCACCGAACGTCAATTCCCAGTATGGCGACTTTGCCTTGTATCTCCAGCGTAGTGCCACAGAGGGAAGGAGGAGGGGAAAATGGTGACTTTTTCGCTGTGAGAGCGCATACCTGTGTTTTCTTGGCGTTGAACTCAACAAGATTATCAGAGCCCCATTTGGCAATGAGTCCTAACGTCCTATCGAGTTCAACAACAAGATCCCTCCGTCTCTCCCCAGTTTCCGCCCGCCCAGCCCCTGCGCTTCCGTGGTATCCCCCGTGCACTGTACTATCATCTGCATAGCAATGTATGTTCCCGAGAGAGAGCATATCATTGATATGCAGAAGAAAGAGTGTGGGGGATAGCACAGACCCCTGGGGGACCCCAGCATTCACTACATGGAATTTTGAAGCGCAGCCATCAACTAAAACGCGAAGGCTACGCTTGTGTAGGAAGCTGGCAATCCAGGTGCAGAGCTGAGCTGGCAGACCGTATGCCGGCAGCTTGGAGAGAAGACTTCTGTGCCAGACCTTGTCAAAAGCCTTGGAGATATCGAGGCTGACAGCCAACGATTCCCCACGCTTGTCGATAGCTTCACCCCAGAGGTGTGTTACGTACGCTAGAAGATCACCTGTGGACCGTTTCGGTCGAAACCCGTATTGACGATCATTAATCAGACTGTGATCTTCTAGGTAATGGATCAGTTGGTTATTTAGAATCCGTTCCATCACCTTACAAAGTACTGAAGTGATAGCTATTGGCCGATAATTAGCCGGGTCTGACCGATCCCCTTTTTTGGGAACCGCTTGCACATTAGCCTCTCTCCAAGAATCCGGCACACGTCCTGTATAGAGAGACAGCTGGAACAGGCGCGTCAACACAGAAGACAGCTCCGCTGCACACTTCTTCAGCACTATGGCTGGTATTCCATCGGGACCACTAGCTTTCCGTACATCGAGTGATTGCAGCTCTGCACGCACATCGCGCTGCCTGATTTTGATGTCAGGCATCGTGTGGCCACATGAAGGTATTGAAGGTGGCTGTGCACTGCAATCATCGATCACAGAGTTGTCCGCAAAGAGTTTTGCCAGAAGATCGGCTTTCTCTTGCGGACTGTGAGCTAGCGATCCGTCCGGATTCCTGAGCGGTGGCAGCGAAGGTTGGCAGAAATTGTTTTGCACAGACTTGGTCAGACGCCAGAAGCTACGAGAGCCCCTAGGATACGAAACAAGGTCGTGACCAACCTGTACAATGCGCTGTGCATCCGCTCTCGTGTATGCCTTCCTACAGGACTTGGAGCTTTTGTTGTAGGTTGCTTTCAGTGAGTCAATGTTAGATGCCCCACTAACGCAGCCATTGATCCATGCGCGATATGCCGCCTGCTTAGATGACACAGCATCGGCACATTCGCGAGTGAACCAACGGTTACGCGTACCCTTACTGATGAGGTCTGAGTTAGGAATGTAGTATTCCATCCCCAACAGGATCTCACCAGCAATAGCAGCGGCGCTAGCTGTCGGGTCATTCTCACTAAAGCAACGTTCCCTCCAAGGGACTGACGCATAGTAATCGCGCAATCCGTCCCAATCTGCCGACTTATAGTGCCAAACACGACGTTTGCATACCGCTGGTGACGGCAGCTTGGCCTGTGGCACCTTGGTAGATATCAGGCAGTGATCCGAAGAACCAAGAGGAGCCCGAACCTCAACCTGATATTCCACCGGGTGAGTAGTCAGCAGAAGGTCCAGTAGAGAAGGCGCTTGCCCGTCAATATCTGGGATCCTGGTGGGCTGATCAACCAGTTGGGTCAAGTCTTGCGTGAGAGCGAAAGCATGAGCAGTCCTTCCAGCATGGTCAGTTTTGGGAGACTTCAACCATGACTCGTGGTGAGCATTAAAGTCCCCCAAAAACACCAGTTCCGCGTTAGGAAACTGCTCTTGTGCAGCATCTGCCACCCGACTAAGATGGTCAAATAGTCGGCTTGTCTCCAAGTCACCATTATGGGATCTGTAGAGGCACACGTAGACTCGACTCTGGCGAATCAGGTCCACACGTACCACCAACATGGAGAAGGAAGGGTCCTCCAAGCAGCGCAGACGGTGACAGCAAACATCCGTCCTGACGAACAAGCATACTCCGGCTTTCGCTTTGAAGGATTCTTCTAGCATGTAGCCGGGATAATTAAGGTAGCTGGTATCGACAGGACGGAGTATTTGAGTCTCCGTAAGAAACAACATTGCTGGCCGTGCTGTCTCAAGATGGTGGTGGACAGCATTGAGGTTAGCATGGAGTCCACGGATGTTACAGAACTCGACCTCAAACAGCGAAGGTATGGTGGGGGTGTGCACCGCTGATCGACCGTTATTTCCTGTATGCGCTCTCATTTGGGAAAGGAAAGGACGAGACGTGAAGCGAGCGACGCATTGCCACGATAGGGATGGTCAAAGTGTGGAGCTGTGTTTCCCCAGGAAGCTGCCAGAAGGGAAAATAAACTGACCCGCCGGACGGAAGGGCCCCCGAACCCTCCCGGTAGTGGCCGCCGGGACCCCACCGTCCGGTCACCAACCGGCACGACGGTCCACACCGAGATTATGCGTGGCCTGGTGGGGCAGCCTCGCGAGCTGGTTAAGAACGCTTGGGCCCCTGTACTATGCCACGGGCGGCCAGCGGAACAACCGTTTCTACGGGTCTCCCTGTCCGGCAGGTCAACATAATTTCCCCCGGCATTGGTTCAACACCAACTTCCACCGGACCACCACATATCACGGCGATGCGCGCTCGTGCACTGGCTGTACGCTGGCTGATCTCGAAACGCGACTGCGAACAGCCACTTCACGAGTTTTTCACCATGCGTACGGTGGTAACAAGCCAGGCGGATGAGAGTCATCCTACCACCAGATGAGCAGATGGACGCTCAGATATCCCTTAGTCGCCTCTTACGACACCCATGGGAGAGAGAGGGGCAGTGAATTGTATTCTTACTCCGTCACTGCACGGAGATACTAGTAACTGGTGTAGAAATAAATGTAACGTATCGGCTGGAATATTTCAAATGTAGGTTTGGTCCACTTGTTCACAGTCCAAGTTATATGCTCCAATGTGCAATAACTCGAACTTTATCGCATCACAGTTCAGTTTGTTTATTTTATAGCAAGCATTGATGTCAGAAGCGATACTTATAAAGCTGGAACGTCCGCAAGGAATTTATGCTCCCTGAGGGAGCTGTTACAATGATAAATGTGATAGCAAATTATCTGTTACCATAAACAAGGTGAGGTAAGAGACATTTGAATTGATACGGAGAAGATATGGTCACAGTGATAAAGGGAGTAGAAACATCAAACAAATAAATAATCTTACTAGATTTATTAAAATAGATTCGAAAGTGAGTTTGTATATCTTTCACGTTTTAACTATTCAACCTTTCACCCCCACAGGGTTCAGCCGCGGGAGCCAAATTCTTAAGCTAAACGCTTGAGAAAAAAGTAAGGCGAGATATTATTGATAATTTAACTTTAAATATACAAATCAAATTTATTATACATTAGTAATTATAAGCATAATATAACCAAACTTACACCTCAATTGCGTCGTGCGAATTTAGAACGGGTAGCTGGCTATATATACTTACAACGGTTTTAATTTTGTCACTTCTCACGACGCCTTGTCATCAAGTGATTTCATAAGACTTGTCACAAAGTCACAAATGACAATGCCATCTAATGCCTTCTGCTAAGAGCAGCAATCCCTTGCCAAAATATAATTTTAAATAATAAGCACACTTAAGTTGCTACTTTGATAATACAACGGGCAAAACAGCTTTCTCGCTACTGTCTGTATTTAAAATAGGAAAATATAAAACTAGTTCATTCTTTATGTTATATTTTAATATAAAACATAGGTTTACGTCGTTGTAATGTCGAGGGATAAAATGGTAAATGAAAAAACGAAAGTACTTTCACTGTTCACAAGACTTAAATTTATTGATCGTTTCTAGATAATCACTTCCTACATTATATATACTCATTAGTGAATCTGACAGCGCGATTCAGGAATGTGACAAATTCAATCAACGCCATCTATCGCTACCGAGTAGTGTTATACGCCATTATATAATATAATGTTTTATTATTATATGCACATAATGAGGTTCAAGTACCTCGATACATCAGTAACGTATGCAATATCTGACAGGTCATTAATAGGGAATGTCAATTGACAATGAAGCGCAATGTGTGGAATTGACGAGTTACAGCAGAGCTAGATAGATGTTCATGTAAGTTAATAAAAGAGACGATTGTGGCTATACATTTCATTCATATACTTTAATATAAATGTTTTTCGTTAGCTTTCATCTACTGGATATATTCGGCATTGTTGCAACAATTTCTAAACATAAGAATGACTATTTTTTTTTATTGTATAGATAGGCCGACGTGCATATGGGCCACCTGGTGGTAAGTGGCCACCAACGCCCATAGACAATCGCATTGTAAGAAATGTTAACCATCGCTTACATCATTATGGTCACACGTAATGCGCCATCAACTCTGGGAACTAAGATGTTATGTCCCTTGTGCCTGTAATTACACTGGCTCACTCACCCTTCAAACTGGAACTCAACTGTACCAGGTACTGCTGTTTTGCGGTACAATATGTGATGAGTGGGTGGTACCTACCCAGACGAGCTTGCACAAAGCCCTACCACCGAGTAAAACAATAAAAATACCATACTGCCATACGAAGTATGTACTATATGTACACTTATGTTACCTGATATTTTTTTATTTATATTATAAAACCGGCCAAGGGCGAGTCGGACTGACGCACGAAGGGTTCCATACCATTATCTATAAAAACAGCAAAAAAATTATGTCTGTTGTATGGGAGCTCCATTTAAATATTTATATTGCTCTATTTTTATAGCGGCAACAGAAATACATCATCTGTGAAAATTTCAACTGTCTAACTATCACGGTTCATGAGATATAGCCTGGTGACAGACGGACAGACAGACGGACGGACGGACGGACAGCGGAGTCTTAGTAATAGAGTCCCGTTTTATCTTTATAAAACGTGCCCTATTTACACGTGGTAAGTGGGAGTGATGTCTACTATGGGATGTACGTTGTTATGTTTATTGTGAACTCTTACACTGGCTCACTCAACATGAAAACCGAAGCCCGATACAAACTATCGATGCTTAGCGGTTGAATTATTGATAAGAGAGTGGTACACAGATGAGCTTGCAAACGGCTTAGCTCTCGTATATATCAAATGAAACATTCTGCGTATAATTTGTTAGATATAAAATTAATTGAATTGAAAACGTTTTCCGTTCAAATAGTTAACGTCACGCAAATATGTTTATCTAAAATATAATACGGAATGGTGTTTCAGTACATATAGATGTTCGGTCAAAGTGACAGCAAGTTAACCAGCAACAAAGGATAAACAGGATGACTGGTTATAGTACATTGAATACTAGTATTATTTTCGAAAGTAACAAAAAATACTAGTTTAATTTTATTGTAATTAACCATAATCAATTTAGAAAATGGTTATTTATTGCTTTTTTTTTTCAATTTACTCCTACAACATACACACACATACACACACAGGCGCGCGCTCAGATACACTCACACGTTTACGCGTGCCATTATATTATATATCACACGATCATCTCCTCTTGGCCGTCCACAACGGCCATACTTAAAACAGATAGTCAATTAGATGCACTCGATTCTCTATTTCCTCATAATTTTTTCCGCTTAACACCAACGCATGTTGATACAATATGTATGAGTATATTATAAGATGACATATTTCCTTTGTTTTCATGACAGAACGGCTTAACGAACGAAATAATAGAAAAGTGTTTTTTTCGATCTCAATTCGACCATATCAATTATTATTTCAAGGCTCTAATATTTCACGAATCGTTAGTGATTGGAGTTGATGTTAGAATACTACATGTTACTTTGAAAAATACGAACAGTTATATGGATGCTTTTAAATTACAATTCATGACATACAGAAACATATAAAATCCTTTCTTTATGCTCTTCTAAAACCAAGCATTACGCAGCTTTCTAGGTATCACTTATTAAAAACCGTAAAACCTGTTAATATTTCAGTGTTCAGCGTTCCACCTCACTGCCCCACTGCGGATTGCGTTAAAATTTCAATTTACACACGTAATATCAACTTAAATTGAACGTAACTCAAGTCGTCTTGATTTAACTTAATTATGTTCGTAAAGTTTTTAAATAACTTTATTTTGATTTCTTTACACTTTTGGACAGAATAAAATAAAATTTAATTTAACGCTACCAACAACGATTCGCTAATCACCTAGCATAACTAGACGAATTTTTAAACCTTAGTCGTATAGATAGATTGTTTTATACAGGATTAACGTACCAGACCCGCTTTCAGTTTAACCGCACCCTACGGTGACTACAAATCTGCGCAGCTCCAATTAGTGGAGCTTAACGTTAATCCGTGTGGAACAAGCCGAAAATAACAACAACACGTGAATGAGCAAATGCTAGGAGATTAGTGCGGGCGCGAATTTGTTTTAATTACGACATAAATCGCTGTTTGTTTGAGCGACAGAATCTCATGCTTTTAGCGTTGGTAGAACTTTCCTGGAAAACTTGTTCAGTTTAAATGGACAATAGGTAATATATTGATGTATTAATTAACAGCCGTATCAGCAATCGACAATTAATTAATGCGTGACTAAAATTTGTATATTGAAATTAATTTATAAATAGCAACACATCCGCCTATTAAGCAGTCCATTCTCCCGGGTAAGCTTGAATTAAGCTTGAAGGTCATCAGGTAAACTTGATTACTATCATTGATGTGACTATTCAATAATTTGGGACCTAAAATGACTAGTATTAAATTTTCTTCCAAATTAGAAACTTCCATTAAACTTGACTCAGCTTAAAACTTTCTTTATGAATTTTATTAAATTCCAACATTGTTTAACGAGCAAAGTTAAATAAAAAAATATATATGTCCAAAATAAAACCGTCTATACTAGTAATTTTGTTGATGCCTATTTGTATGGGCAAATATTTTAAAAATCATTTAATGCCGTGATATTCGATACAGTGACTTCGACGGATTTCCTTGACAGAGACATGGGGGTGTAATGAGGGCGTTACGATAGCAAAATCGAGGGTGCATTAGTCGATAATGGGAGAAACTTTTGATATCAGAGCATATGATGTCTGATAATGGGTAAGTTAGTGAATTTAATATAACAGTATTATGTTAGCTATTATCATATTACATGAATGATGATTTATTAATTCCATTTTCAAACATCAACTTTAAGTATAAGGCATAAAGGTTTGAAATTTTGAAGGGCCTTTATTTTGTAGTGCAGAGGTGAATTTAGAAAGGATTATACTTATTCCAAATATATATGTAGATTATACTATTTTAAACAAATATATGTTACTGTAGAATTTTATGATGTTATTTAAAATAAAATACCCTTTGTTATAATTAGTGTTAGTAATTTCTAGTGATTAAGGTGATAACTTATTTTAAAACGCTTATTAGTAAATAAATAAACTTTACGTAAATATACGAAATGTTTTTCTACAATTAATGATGTTAATTAATGTGATTTTGAAATTATAACCTATCTGAGAATGAAAGTTGTAAGAACACATTTATAATATTTGTATTTTTGACAAACACGAAAACAAAACCAAGCAAAACATTCATTTTACTTTCTGAACCATCACATTTTCTTCCAATCTATTTCCGTACATTTCCCCTAAGTACGTTAACACGTGGTGCTTCTACAAACATCTGCGTGTTTCGTTACTCCCTCATTAGTTAATGGACCCTCAGAACACCTGATGCCAACTATTCCATCAGATTATTTATTCATCTTCGAAATAAATTACGTTTGGATATTCTCGGTATATATTATGTAATGTACGCTTCGACTTACACAGAGTTACGTTAATATCAAGTTGCTTCAGCTTCATTTTTATATAAAATTCTACACTCTTAAACTGAGTTTTAAAATGAGTTACAGAATTTATTATACAGTTGATTAGGTTGATATGGAGATTAATTTATGGATATTAAGATGTTGAGAAAAAGATTTTTCTAGCAATTGTTTGTTTTGACCATAATTTGATATTCTAAATTCAAATTTTACTTTTATTTGAAAATATATGCTAAGTGTAGATGAAATTATGAAACTTTTTTACTTTATATTCTCCTTTAATATTTAATTTACTACGTAACTCTTAAGTATTGCTTGTAATCTCAAATCTTAAATCGAAATTGATTTGTACGGGAAGTCAAACACTTCATCTCGACTCCGTTGAAGCTATTAAATCGGACGCAAAGCTCTAATAATGTAAAGGCAGCAATAAACGTAGTACACGGCCCATGAATATTTAGACGATGCAAACACCTGAAGGTATTGAACGAAGTTAAGGCCCCTTTACAGCCGGCGTTTATTTTCACGTTTACGATCCAACGCGGATGTTTAGATTATTTTTTACGAGCGCAAGGAATTATTTTAGGGTGCAAGTGATGGGCGGTTTGTTTGTTTTGTAATGATAGATTATTGAAGACAGTCTGATGAAATGAAATGACCTGGCGGGTAGAAACACATGGATGATTTTGTTAATGAGAGAAAAATAATGTGGAATAAGTTGCGAACATCCTTATTACCAAGCCGTAAAATTGTTTATTCAAGTTTTTATATTAATAGGATTAAGCATACAGCAGTTAAATTTGTTAAATTTATTTTTTCTATTAAATATTGTCTTTTTAAAAACCGTATATATTTCTATATTTATTGCTTTTGCAGGGTTAGTACTCAAAAAGCTACCCGGGTTTTGGGTAGGACTTGGGTTTTGGCAAGGAACGGAGAGGTTACGGGGCCGTTCCTGTGGGAAACTGTGTAAAATGTAGGCTTTCTTTCAAATTCTGTCAGGGATAATTTAGGAAATTATTTAATACTATCTTATCCTTCATGATTATATGAGAATAAATGTCGCTTAGTAAAATATAACTGCTAACTGAATTACTTACTTTATACTTTATTGTACACAATAAAGATTAAAAAAATATTACAAAACATGGAAACAACCTAATTATAAGTAGCATATAATTTTGGCGACCTTATTGTTATTACGTAGCACAAATTACATGACAAGCATTATTATATATTACTTAAAACTAAATAATAAAAAGTTCAAATGCTTGTATCTTGCTTAAAACCAAAACGTTCGAACGCTATCGTCTATGAATTGCAACGAAGATCAGACGAGTAGAGTCATTATAATAGATCTGAATCGGCGATATTAATTTTTACGGCGACAATAAATTCCAACTGAGTCTGATCACCTTTCTTACCCTAGAATTGGGCGCGCAATATCTGAAGATATATAACTGATAATAAATTGTGATTTCTCCTTTAATATTCCTCCTTTGCAGCGCATTCATAACATTTTAGTTTTGAAAATGGTATTCATTTTTATTCTATAAAGATTTAGTTTTTAGTTTTGTTTGTTTATTGTTTTATGAATATTAATTACTAACAAGATGGATATTTTTTTAGGGGAATGGTCACCTGATTGTTAGTGGTCACCAACGCTCATTGATTGGTGTTGTAAAAAAAATACCATTTCTTACATCGCCAAGATATGATGAGTATACTATGTAGAGGTACATTATTAGGCAGGCTTGCACAAAGCCCGACTACCATGTAATAAGCTTATAGATATTAACATACATTTATATATTTTATTGATTAGTACTACAAATATTAAGATTCTAACACACCGCAAGAACATTCAAAATATTGAATTCTGACGTACAAACGAGTCTAAGATTGTCACCAAAACTTTTAGAGTAAGTTAAATTCATACGTCAACTAATGGAACTTTGAGTTTCTGCCGACACCTTGAATTTGTCTTAAGTTATTCACTCGCTTTCGCAAAGTGAAAAATATTGAAAAGTATAGCGATGCGCTATGAATCATACCGCTTAAAATCTTCTTTCGAAATGGGATATAAATTTCGTTGAATACACGGAATCGCCGTCAAAGGATATATCGTTTTAAATTATTTACGAGTATGAACGCATTTAGAAAAAAAATGTTTTCATTGCTTACTTTAAACTGAAATAGATATGATTTGTAATTTGTTTTAGCATTTTTTTGTTATTTATTAAAAGTAATATATATTTATTGCTTTTTTTATGTTTTAATAAAGAACTTTTTGATTGTTATGTAATTAGAGTACAATTTATTTTTTAAATAAATAATATTGATAATGTTGGGTGTCTGAATCGTTACTTAGCTACTGATTAACTAAAGTATTTGATAAGCTTCGATTAAAATCCGGTAAATTATTTCGAAAACGTAAACGGAAGATACGCAACTAGCGGCTCAATAACTATAAAATGATAGTTTTATTATGTGGCGCTAGTTGGGTCTCATACCAACTAGATCGAGTCAATCAATCGATTAAAAATATAGTTTTAACATTTAAATAAGTCATTGATTACTTATATTGTTAATAAAAAATTTTCAAAGAATAAAATACCACATGTAACTCAGCCAGCGGCTGTAAGTAAGTCATCATTGTCCAATCTTTAAAAAAAAGAAAAAAATCTAATTTATTTATTTATAGCATTCGTATTATTAAGCGAGTTCTTAATTTAAATTCTTCATCCGTAAAAGTCCTTTCATAATACATTTCGTACGATTTAAGTTTTAAGCTATTTCTACGACTATATAAACTACGTCCGTACGTATGTAAATATATTATAGTAAGTACCGAAGTTTAAACTAACATTTAATTAAACTCAGTTCAGGTGGAGACGGAAAACATTGCGAGGAAACTGAAAATTTAGCCACATGTGTGTCCACCAATCCACATTCAAGCAGGGTGGTTGAATAAGGTCCAAATTTCGTCCTCAAGAAGCCTTTGCCCAGTAGTGGGAATAGGAATCATATGAGCTTGTATTCAATGTTCTTATATGAAATTTATTCTTGTTAATTTTTAATAAAAAAAGTAACAAGCGAAGTTTTTCACAAAATTAAGCACGAAAAATAGTAATACTGAAACTAATAAATGCAACAAATTGATTCGTTAACTTAGGTTTAAACGGAGATCCCCCTCCGAGTGCGCTTGAGGCGTTGAAGCGGCGGGAACACTGGAGGGCTCTTGCGACGTGGCGCGACCGTCTCTGCGAAGAACGGTACGCGCGCAAACGCATCGGAGCGATCCTGCCAGACTTCGAAGCCTGGATGAGACGAAAGCGACGACGAAAGTAATGACCGGTCACGGCTGTTTTGGAGAATACCTGTGTAAGATCGGACGCGAGTCGACGGCGATGTGTCACCATTGTGGCGCGGACCGGGACACCACTCAGCACACGTTGGAGGTGTGTCCCACGTGGAGTGCGGAGAGGCAGATCCTGGTCCGTGAAGTCGGACAAGACCTGTCCCTGCGAGCAATTGTGTCGGCGATGCTCCGCAGGGAATCGGCGTGGAGGGCCGTAGCCTCCTTCTGTGAGACCGTCATGGTCCAGAAGGAGACGGCGGAGCGGGAACGGGAAAGGGCCGATCCTGCTCGGCAGAGACGACGTCAGCGTCGTCCCGGCCTTCCCACAGCCCCAACGTCCGGGGCTTTAAATATAGGGCGTAACCCTGGGGCCGTGGATGCGTGAGGTGGGGGCTTCACGTGTCCAATTTCAAACGGCCCTGAGGAGGACGGCAGCCGGAATTGCCTCGCGCTGCCGTACGCACTAGCGAGGAGTGCGGAGGGGCGAGATTACCTTCGCTCCCTGAGGATAGCTCCGCCGAACCACGAGCGCAGCGCAGCATGGGAGGGGCCGCGGATGCGTTATATCAACACGATCCCGCAGCCCCTCCGATCTGTGCCGAGGACGGCCATCTCAGTGGTTTTAGTGGGTAAGAATCCCACATAACCCGGTTCTTCCCCCAAGAGAGTCGGGTACCTTTCTGAAGGTTTCCAATGCGTGAAAAAAAAAGGTTTAAACGGAGATTAATTTATATTGAACTGCTAAGATACTTCTGAAGAAATGTTTAATAGCCTTATATTAGTTTACTTAGATTTTTTTTTTATAGCATAGGTAGGCCCTTGCATATGGGCCACCTGATGGTAAGTGGTCACCAACGCCCATAGACATTGGCATTGTAAGAGATGTTAACCATCGCTTACATCGCCAATGCGCCACCAACCTTGGGAACAAAGATGTTATGTCCCTTGTGCCTGTAATTACACTGGCTCATTCACCCTTCAAACCGGAACACAACAATACCAAGTACTGCTGTTTTGCGGTAGAATATCTGATGAGTGGGTGGTACCTACCCAGACGAGCTTGCACAAAGCTCTACCACCAAGTAAATAATAACTGGTAACTCTACATAAATACTTTTTAACATTATTTATTCATTTCATATTTTAAAATCGAAACTAAATTCACCGATATCCATGTTTAAATTATCATTTTAATTTAAAAATCATTTTTATTACTTCAAAAGTTAAACAATGATCACACTTTTCCAAGACTTGACTTAATTAACTCGGAACGGTCTTAAAGGTATGAAGTGGAAAAAGTTTTTATTACATTTTTTGTACGTCATTCTGCCATCTCAAGGCTGAATGCTTGATACCTGCGATTATATAAATGAGTAATGAGTAAAAAAAATACATGAAAGAAGGATTAACTGAGGATTTCTTTACTACATTTTTTTATATAATATTATAGTTTTTATGAATGTTCAGAGTTTATTTTATATGATTAAGAATCTACTTTATTAATTTAGGCAATAATGACTTGTATATTATCTATTAAAACATAATTTATTGTATCTGATTAATTTAATTATTAATTTAATAATATTTAAATATTATTTGAAATTTTTACAAGCTTAATATGGCTTCTTTATATATTAAAACACTAAGCAAAAAATGTACCCCGAATAAAATTTAATTTAATTAAATGAATTTAAAAAAAAATTTGATCAAATACATTCGAAACAAAGTGTTGCAAACGCACCTATTTTAAAATTAATAGTTTGTTATTACGTACATACTTTGTATATATTCTTGTTAATATATTATATTTGTTTATATTTTTACACATTATCACACACTCAATCTCAAAATTGGATATCAAGATATCAAATTTCAAAATTGGATTGTGTTTTCTTACTATAAGTGAACTGTAAATGTGTTCTTAAATATTTACAATCAAGAGTGAATGCACTTTACGCCGTTAATGTTAATACCTTAATTAAACTTTAAAGATTAAAATTATAAAATTTGGAGTTTATTTTGCTTCGAAAGATACTGTATTCAAAAAGTATTTCTGAATTTTTTGTTTCAATGTGAGTTGTTGATATTCTCTCAAATGGCCTAGAAACCATCACCTTATCCCATTTAAGAGCGCATAATATGCGCGTCCTGTGCGTGGGTCCTCCTGTTATGGCGAACTTCGACTTAGGAGGGCTTCACCCGTGCATAATTAATAAAAATATATTAAATTATTTTATTACTATAATAACACACACGCGCACACACACGCACACACGCATATGGCTACTGGTAAAGAAATAAGTAATTCACGATTTAAAATTAATTTTCATAAGATACCGTAGGGTTTACCGATCTTATATATGGCCTAACGTTTGCATCAAGATTGGTCAAGCCGTTCTTGAGTTACAAGAAGACATGCAGACAGACAAAAATGAAGAAATAGTATAATGTGAATTACTGCATCATAAAACGATTATTTATCACAAAATTAGGTGAAAAAAAATAATGCACAGACAGAACCAATAGATTTATATAGTAGTATAGATTTCACAAAGACGGATGTGTTAATTGCTGATTGATCGATATGTGGCAGAATTTCATACGACATAATACTTCTCGACGGCATCTTCGCGACGTGTTCCAACACTGCCGCTAGTGCTTGCTCGGATTCCAATCGTCTATTTACGCCAAGCTATAAAAATAACAACGTATTTATGAATATATTAAATAAATATATTAATGTAACATATAAATTTTTAAAAATGAAGCATTTAAAATATGTTATATTAAATTTGACACTTTTCTCTTATAGTCTTTCTTACTCACTCTTATTTGCAACAATATGCGCTATCCTGCGACGTGCTGCGCATCACCTTGCGATGCCAGTTTTACATTTTACGTGTTCCCATGTTTAATGTGGGGTAATTTTAAACGTGAACCTAACTAACTAACCGTGCAGCTTAGCATCTAAAAATTTACTTTTCTATACATATATATTTTTATATATATTACGTAAACTTCGAAGATAAGTATTAGGCAAAGAGCATATCTTGTCGAGGAGTTTACTTCAACAAAGAAAATATGTACATTGTACACAAATGAAGTACATGAATCTTAGTAAAACTTATCCGGACTTGAACTCAAGATCTCCTGTTAAGTTTCACGTTCTAACCACTGGGCTATCAAGGTTCTCTATTTACAAAAATATTTCAATGGTAACGAACAGTATGACACTCGTATTGCTAGATCGTAAATACTGCACCTGCTGGCTGGATTTTATGCTTTTATTTGGAATATTCGGAATTCGGTAAAATATCGAATAACGAACTCCCAAGCGTGTCAGCTCTCTGCGTCCTTATTACATAACTCCGATTCTTTGTTCCAGTTTGGTCTAGATAATTCCTTTAAGCATATTTTCTTAAACACCTCATTCTAATTTCTGATTGATCCAGCAGCTTATGTTTTATTAATACAAAGCACATACATATTATACAAATTGCTTTCTTAATGATTTTCATTTCGAAATTATTGCCATAATATAAATAATTATTTTTTTGCTAATTAAAATAATTAATAAAAAAGCATTACTTGTCTTTAAAAATAGGTTTATGTTGTCATCACGGTTAATGTACATAATTATATATATCAGTGTCCCGTATATATATGTTGTCCCGACTTGTCTCCTTACAATGTGAGGTTTAGACCCAGCATTAGTTGTTTATAAAATCAAAATAAAAAAATATATATTCCATTTATAACATATAACATGAAGCTTTAATGCAAGTTTTTTTGTTTAGAGATACATCATCCACGTATTTTAATTCATTTATAAAAATGAAAAAAGCCTATAAAACGCAAATGGCATTTTATATATCGTTTTAAAGCGTTAACAGTGAAATGGTATACGGGCCACCTAGCAATGTAAAATTCGTGGATTCGATTTTAGTCATATCAAAAGTCAAGTCAAAGTCAGGAATTACTAATATACCTAATTAGTAATTCCTTAAAAAAGGCAATGCTTTTATAATTTTTATTATAAATTTAATTAACTAATTAGTTCCTTGGCTGGTTTCGATAAAATATAGATTCTGGATATAAGTACAATTACAGTCTTACAAAATTGAATGATTCAAAATTGACTTTCAGAACTTAACTGAATCTTATCTTTGTTTTTGCCAACGATTGGACAACTTAGCATTTCTTTTATGGGTTAATAAGCTTACCTTATAGATATTATGTTAAGAGGAGGAGAGACAATAGCCCAGCAGTGGGTTATTTACAAGCTATTACGTTACTTTTATGTTATGGACGTGTAAACAATTTAGCAGTCGGTACACGGTAGCTAACTGGGAATTCGGGCGTAAGTTAAGCGTAAGTTTTCGTATGTCAGATGACGTTAGCTTCTTGATGCAAGTTAATATATGCATAGTAACAGCCTCTGAATGTCCCATTGTTGGGCTAAGGCTTCTTCTCCTCTTTTTAAGGAGATTCGGAGCTTATTCCACCACGATGCTCCAATCGGCTTGGTGAAATACACATGTGACAGAATTTCTCACGTTTTCCTTCACCGTCAAGTACGAGATGAAATATAATCACAAATTAAGTACATGAAAATTCAATGGTGCTTGCCCGGGTTTGAACTCACGATCATCGGTTAAGATCCACGCGTTCTTACCACTGGGCCATCTCGGCTTGTGCGTGAGATCGGCTTACATATCAACCCATCTGTTCTCGTGAGGAACTTGGCCCTTTTTATCATAAGTAAATAAATAGGGTATCAATAAAAGAAACATTGTACAAAATATATTTATTTTGTGAACATTTTCCAGTCATCAAAATAAACAAATAACATAGTAATTGCTTTTTACAAAACACATTCGCTTCACTAATTTTAATGCTTAAATATAATTATAATAATTACATTAAAGAAATGTGCGTTCTCTTTATAATTTAATATAATTATTATGGTGTTGACAGTTCTATTTTAAGCTGTTTGCAATTCTCCCGTGGAAGTCGTCGACAGATTACCGTATTTATTTTCGTACACAGCTATTAACTACATCAATTTTCTTATATAGTTAACTCCTTCATAATTTGTGTGCAATAAAGACTCAACAACAACAAATAATTACAGCTTGTGTATTCCTTCGATGTGTAATTAAAAATGAAACACCTTAATTGTAAAGGTACAGCTTAAATTTTATTATTATAACTTATAGTAATTACAGAAACTTGACCAACATGTGTTTGCAAGTCAAATAAATTACAATTTTTCTTCTGTGGACACTCAATGAATACGACTCTACAAGTCACTATGTAATATAATATTCAGTATGTTTTTTAGGGTTCCGTACCCAAAGGGTAAAACGGGACCATAAGACTCCGCTGTCCGTCCGTCTGACCGTCTGTCCGTCTGTCACCAGGCTGTATCTCATGAACCGTGATAGTTAGACAGTTTAAATTTTCACAGATGAAGTATTTCTGTTGCCGCTATAACTATACAACAAATACTAAAAACAGAATAAAATAAATTTTTAAGTGGGGCGCCCATACAACAGATATGATTTTATTGCCGTTTTTATAGATAATGGTACGGAACCCTACGTGCACGAGTCCGACTCGTACTTGGCCGATTTTATTTGGTTAAATATAAAACAATGCCGGTATTCGTCTAATCAAAATCGCTTTTGTTTTAACAATTTTGTGATATCGCGTGTTTGATAATAAGTCGAAAAGTCTAGAACTATATCAACATTAGTAGATGTTAATGACGCATTTATTCCTTACACATATAATATAAAAGTGATAATTATCGTATAACTAATGATCTTAATTTCGCTTTAAATTAATTTTCGTCTTCGCTCATAATAAATGCTTTACACTTAATTGGAGAAGATAATTATAATATTAGTGATTAACTGGAAACATGCATTACTAATATTTTTTAAAAAATAGTTAATATAAGCGTTCCAATCAAGCGATTTAAAAAAAAAACCGTTCTTTTTTCCATAGAAGTCTTTATTCAAATACTAACGACGTTTTTTATTAAGCCTTCTTTAAATAAAAAATCCATGCGGTCATGATTTCTTGTATTGATTTTGTGCTATGTTTATTTATTTATGTTTTTTTTTAGTATGTTGTTTTACATTTAAAGGACAAAAAAAATAGAATTTAACGTGTAAATAAAATAATTAAAACAAAGGCATAAAGGGATTTTAAAATAATTGGTATCATTACAAATAAATATTTGCTCAACTAACGCCTAGTCAATATCCGCCAATCTTACATTTTATAATATTATCTATGGTTTTATTAATTGTCTAATGATTGCAATTAAAAACAATATATTAATTACAGATGGAGCATGCAGACGAGCTGGAAATAACGAAATACATATCCATATAAACTATGACTTTTTACACGTAAAAAAACAAACATGAATGATTGGCTGTAAAGTCGGTTTACGGACGATAATTTTACGCGTTAACGTCATAAGAAAACATTGGTGATCACTCGGACGCATCGGCCGATGGAGTGGAAGAGGGATAGATGCGTTACGGGCCGAACGCCTTAGCGATCGTGTCTCTCTATCACTTGTTCCGCGCTCTCGCTTGCACACTCTTCTCAGGCGGAACGTGACAATGAGTGATGCTTTTTCGTGCGTGCAGCCGGCGTTGATCGACTTATAAGACAAAATGTCAAAATGTCATCGATAATTAATATTTATATTTTTCACAAAAAAAATCATATGAAATATGAAAGATAATAATTATGTTGTTAAGATCGTATTTGATATTATCAAAGAAATTTTTAACAAAGAATAAAATCGTAAGGAATTTCGGTAGGTATAGCTTACATAAAGAGATGTATCATATCCCAATAAATATGTATTTATGAGAGCGATATTGGTATTTCATCAAATAACAAAGAAAAATGGGCAAACAATATTGTTATTTTAGACGAAAATATAATAAAACGACATAGCAAAATAAATTATCTTTATACTAGCACAAAAATTATTATATATATTATGTTAAAAAAATGATGATTGAACTATGAGATTGAAAGGAAATATTAGTTTAACTATAAGATATTTTAAGAGGTGGATATACATCCTTGCTCGATTGTGTAATTGATGAATATGCCGCGTGGAGACATAATACCCCTGTGGCCTGTATTTGAAAATAACTTTTCTCCTGGCCTGTTGACACAAAGTTTTGTCCCGCATGATTTTCGCGTATCGATTGACGTAATCGAAAATTACCGTTAAATAAATCAAAAAAATATATTTCGCAAAAATAAGCCAAAGGTTCCCTAAATATATTGTTACATAATATTATGCTGTTAATAAAAAAAGCTAATAAAAAAAAAAACAAATAGTACTTTGGATATTATCTAAATCTATTACTTATCTATTGAAACACAAAATATTATATTACAACACATATTTTTTTTAGGTATTTTTCCGTCATCGGTTACGGTGGCTTACATAAAATGTATCAATGTGGCTCAAATTAAGTTCACGTACTCGTATATTATACTTGAATATAAAATTTGTTTTATCGTTGTCTTTTCCAATGAATATCAGAAAGTATTGATATATGTGATAAATGTATCTTCATTTATAATAGCCAGTATATATATCATAATACATATTATAAATACAAATCGAATAGTGCAAAATATTGAAATAATTATAATGATATTAAAAATTATTACAAATTTATTTGTATCCTATTTATTAACAAAAAAATTACCATTTTACAAACACTCAAATCCTATATGGCAATTGCAAATGTGTTAAATGTTATGTTTTTATGTACTTACCAATATTATAATTAATGTAATTATTAAATTAAAACATATTTGTCGCCCGCGTGTAAGGTGATACAATACCCTTCATTGGAGGTCAAGCTTGCTTCATATAAAATTTCATGAAAATCGTTTCAATGGTTTACCCGTGCAAGCTTAATATAGACAGACACACAGTTATAATACTAGTATAGATAAAAAAAGTAATGTCTGATATAAATTTGTTAAGTAGATTCTTTATAGAACGGCTAGTATGTAAGATGGAAATATGATTTCTGATATTGCCAAATTTTGTTTGTAAAATGAAAATATATCATTAGATTTTTATCAAATGACAGGATCTGAAATGTAAGCAACTAATCTAATCATCAAGCCTTTATAATATGAGAAAAATGTTGTACTAAAATTATATAATTTTTTAACAGTACTTGTAACGGCAGTGATAAATAATGAGAATAAGAGGTTTGATGCTACTTAATTAGGTATTAACTTTAGGTATTATACGTCTAGGAATATTTACACCGTATCTGTATGTTACGTCGTACGATATAGCAACAATTTGATTTAGAAAAGAATAAAATATTATCAAGATGAAAGTTTCTTCACTAGTAACTCAAACTTTTACAATTTGAAGTCGGAACGGTTCCACCCGTAACTTTCAGCTTACTTTGAAGTGAACAAGTTCACCTGCTTTTTATTGTGCAACTTTGCAAAACCTCATGACTGCACCTCCGGTTATTACATTGAGGTGTCATAAACTTTTTTAGCTTTAAAACTGTGTCCTTTTGATATATTTTTTTGTTTTTATTTAAGGTAATATGACATTTTCTTGAAAATATTAAATTTGTAATATTTGCCTTGTAGCTGAAAGTGATGAGGCCTTTATTTTAAAATGTTTCGACAAACACATTAATATATCTAAATATATTAATTGGATATCAAACTTATATGTATGATTGAATATGAATAAGGACTACCACCTTATATACTATCAATAATTACTTAAAAACTACGTCTATTATCACCGTGTACTAACCTATGATCATTCATTTGAAGCATTCTTTAAATATAGGGATTAGGGATAACTATATAAGAATATATACATTCATAATATATACAGGTAATATAACTCGAGCGCCTTTAGCCGTCACCTGATAATTAATAGACGTAGAAAATCTAACGACATGGATTCAGAGAACAGTGAGCTATTTTAATGTTTGCTAATTTGTAATATTCTTATTATAACTCGTTAGTAGTAACATTCGATTTCATTAGGATTCTTCGAAATAAGTGAGATTCACAAAAAACTGCTTTAAATATAGTCAATACTTATTATTAGTACGAAAATAATTAATAAGTGAAATTGATTATAAAATTACAATCGGAAACTTTTAAACGTTGGGTGTTATTTCAACATAATGTTCTGAGATCTTCATGGTATCATCAGTCATTTAGAAATCAACAATGCAGGGCTCTGGCGCTCAATAAAGTGTCTGTCAATGTAGACTCCAGTCTAAATGTAGATCTCTAGAAGAAGATCTCGAGTGAAGAGTCGGCGGCGCATGTGGTGCACCGCGTGCCGCGTGTCAGTAATCCAATGATTCTTCATCTGGAGATCGTTTGCGGCAACACAAGCGCCACGCAGCTCCTAATGCACACACTCCAATAGCAATCGCCAGTCCAGCTCCTAATGCTGGCGCTAACCAGTCCCCACCTCCCGCACTCCTTGCCCCTGCACAAAGTTCTGGTGCTTCATCATGAATTTGTCCCAATGGAATTCCACTAAGTGCATCTAAGTAACCGAGGCGGCGCAAACTGTTTTCAGAATAAACTTCTCTTGCTCGTTTTTCATCAGCTGTCCAAAATTTTCTTTCTCCAGACGTAACATTAGGGCAGTTGATAACACCATTGCATATGAGTCTGGCTGGAATGCAAAGTGCTTCTTCGCCTGGACAAATAAAGTCGCAACCATGCCCAGACTCGGAAATTGCAGAGCCCCCTTCCGTTAAACGTGAAGTCATCAATGTTCCATCAGAGTTTTTGGGTAAATGAAATAGACCAGTCCATGCGATTTTGAAAGATGCACGAGCAGGTGATGCACTTCCTATAAATACGATTCTAATTGATCTGGTCTTTTCTTTTTCCATAACTAGAGGATCATCTAAAGATTCAAAACCAAGTTCAACCGCAGACAGCGGCGGCAGCTCACGGGCAAAGGATACATTTTCACCACAAACCGATAAGTACGGTTCAATTCGTCCAGGTAGGTAAATTTGAATATTACCATCATCGCAATGACGTGAAGCGAACTTAATGCTATCAAAGTGAAGCCAAATATCTCTTTTTTCTTCTATTTCTAAATCCCAAATACATTGTATTCTTTTCGGAGGTTCGGTATAACCTAATGCTTCCAAGTGCGGGTAAACTATTTCTCCCTCTAAAGCCGCAGCTAGTACCGGTGGTCCGCATAGTGGGCCATGAACAAACTCGTACCTAGCTTCAAAAAGTGGTGAAGGATTTTTAAAATAAGAAGCAGCAGCGTGTGCGTTATCAACGATAAGTTGTAAATTCAATGTTTCGCCTGATGAAACTACTCTGTATGGTCTTGCACGAGAGACAGTATTAGAATGCTTGGCACAGAGACATGAGCCAAGAGATCTTTGTACCGCTAAATGTAATGGCAAAGGCGTAGTTGTGATACCCATAGATTTATTAATTGTTTTACCACCGGGAAATGGCTCCCAGATAATTAATTTATCAGCTCTGTCTTCATAGCAATTTTGACAGGAAACAGGTGTATACGGGTGTTCCTGAAAAAAAAAACTTTTAAACCCTAAAGTATAGCATACAATAACTGGTCGATAAGCTTACTATCGCGAGATCAATCCCCGGTTACGATGATTCTTTTGGATTGGGACCTTAATAACTTTTCGTGTTTGCGTAAATATAATCATTTATAATGCGCAAAACCTACGAAGCTAAGGCTATAACAACCTACTATTTTACTGGAGGTAGAGTTTATGGGCAATTTAACGGAACATTGGGTTTTGCATTTAACGTTTAAAGTACGCAGACAAAATGCAGCTATAACTTTTTATTTCGATTTGCATATTAAATAGTTCCCTGTGGTCCCTTAAAGCGCTCATATTTCCAACAACAACAGAATACTAAATGAAAATTGTTACCTGAGGTGTTATATAAAATTGAAATTAGGTTCTGTATTTCTACATTAGTTACTATTCATATTCAATAGTATGTACAATGTACATAAATAATATAGAATCATAGAAGTTATTACCTTGAAGTTGACACTCAATATGGTTAATATAACTCTTGCATAAATCCTTTTGTCAGTGACAAATCTGTACAGGCAGTGGACATCTTCACCGGGTGGAGCCTGTTTATATACAAGCGTGTTTAAGGGAGATCTCAGCCTACCAGCTCTTTGTTTCCAAGAAGCTATCACTTCATCACAAGCTGTCCCCTGAACCGGTTCTCCGAACCTCGTGTTGTTGAAAAAGTCGTAATGTGCCCAATAGTAGAGAGATGAACTGGAATTATGACTAAATATTAAAACTGCAATCTTGCTTTATTATTACCATTTAGAAGTTTCTGTGCGACAGGTCTGACATTAGCTTTGACATGCTTTAAATAAGCGATAAAATATTGTTACAATTATTACGAAAATTTATATAAAATTAAATCTAGTTAAATTAAACAAAAAATACCGTATTAAATATTCTATTAACCAACGTACGTATGAAACGTTATATCTCAATCTAAATGTACCTGACCTAATTCTCTTGGAATACCAGCATTTGCGAATATACCTCTATTGATTCGCACCCTTTTCATCTGTTTCTCAAATCAATGTGAAACTCCACTAATAATGTTACAACCGAAATTGTGTAATAGAGTTCTATTATTGTATTGGCTTTGGTTGCCTTTCCGACTTGGCTTGTAAGGTTTTCCTTATAGCATAACGAATATTATAACTGACACGCGATGCCGACACGTGAATATGGCAGCTCTATAATAGAAACTATTAACCAAGTTAATACAGTTGATGTTGAATATCGTGACATAATTGTTTCTGATTATATTGAAATAGTTATGTTTACCTTTATTTGAATGTAAAAGCTATATCAGGAGTAATTTTCGTTATTCGAAATTCTTCAAACGATTTTTTGGAACAACTTGATTGTAATTGAATTAATTGATATTGTCTTTTTAAATATCTGCATTTATTAGTACGATTTCTGGATCAAATATTTTAAAAAGATTATATTTCTGGATATGACGTATATATTATCATATGTATAATTTACATTATCATATGTATTTGTTATTCAAAACTTGTCTTATGATCTTAAATATTGTAATGCATTATATTCTTAGTTCATACGTTTATATTTGTATGATAAAATTACAAAGTTAGTGATAAAACCAAACAATTACACTCGCGGGTGTCTTAACAGAATATTTTGTTCTAACCGCATCCTGTAATACTTTTGAAGCTTAACACCGTGAAAAGTCGTATAGTGGCGGAAAACCAAACCAGCAAAAACATTTTCAAGGGTGGATAACATCAGACATAGCTCACCGGAATTATGTTGTTATTTTTATTTATTGTTATAACGCCACCTCAAATGTATAGGATAATGGCAATTGATACTCGTAAGATACATAATTTGACACACACTCACCCACTGTAACTCCCAGTCTTACTCTCAAATCTCACAAACATCGCATTTCCAGTCGACACAAAATCATGCTTCTCCATTGGTCTGCTAAATGTGTCGCAGAATGTTTTGATTATCTTCGCGTCATCAGGTCTTGGCGCATCGTATAGCGTGAGTGATTCCCCGCAGTCACCCGTCCATGGTGATATAGGGGATTCTATTCGGTTTATTCGAAAACTGCGAGGAATAAAAAAAGTTTTAGAATTGGGGATTTTCGTGCACACCATTAATTTAAATTCTTTATGTGTTTGTTATATAACCAGATAGTTGTAATTTACGGTGTTCGATATGGTAGATGATAAAGTTTGATTTAATATTTACCTTGGAAAGTACAATCTCACAACTTGACCGGGAAATCCTTGCATTAAATAAGTACACGATGTGTGTGGTGGGTACCAATGCGCAACAGAAAGAAATATCCCTTCAGTGTCGCCGGATTTCTTCAAAGACTCTGCTGTCAGTAGCCAGTCACAATTTCCTATTTTGGAGCCCGGAGCTTCCACATGGCCAGGCCAGTTACCAACGTTGAAATGGAATCCCGTATTTAATAGTGGTCCTGAAAGTAACACCTATGTAAGTGTCTAATATCTTATAATGTTATCAAACAATACAACTGCTTTGTTAAAAAGAGCAATCATAAACTACGGACATATCTGTAAGTTACCAAACTTGCTTATAGAGCGAGTTTTTGTCGATTTACAAATAATATTTGCGTCACAGTGAATTCGTTTTGACACGCCAATGTTTTTTTTTATCAAGTAAAAATTTGTTGCGTGATGTTTTAATACTTGTTCTACCTTTTATCACATCAATACTTTTACATCGTTTCATTAATAAGCGCAACTACGAAAACAATAACGTTACACATCGTTCACGTTCCAACTTTAAAATCGACAACAATCTATCATAATAGCTAGGAAATTTAAATTAACTAGTTCATTCAGTTCATACCCGCAGGTGAGCTGACGAACTCAACAAACAGGTCCTGGGACGTGCCGATAATGGAGTAAGGAAACTTTCCCATGCCACAGAAAGTTCCGATCACGGACGCCGATTCGTCTTTACCATCGTATATCCTGATGTAATCGTATGGACAATTTTCTGAACCTAAAACAAAAAAAATGCATTGACATCAAAATGTAAAATACGTAGTGAAGAATAACATAAATAGTACAAGTTGTGTATTAAATTAACAACATTTTGTTTTGTTTAACGATTTATTAGATTTTAAATATTAGGCCGACGTCATCAGTATTAAAACTACGTTAAAATTGTCTTGTTTATTGAACTACTGAATAAATTTCAATGTCAAGGACATTTCAGGTTAAGAATTCAATATATTATTATATTGTTTTATTGTATTTGGACACACTGCATGATTATCAAAACATGTAATAAAATATCTTTCTTAAACTGAGTTTAGCTGCTCAGAGAGAAAGTACCAGCGTCTTGGGTACAATAACACAGGACATGCAGCGTTTTCTATAGTATAGTTTTGTTTACTTAAATCCCATTAATAGTCAAATAAAAATACATTTTCCTTAGTATCGGATTCAGTGTAATATAATCAGTTTAAGCAATATAAAAGGTTCACTCTAATTATCTGCTGTGGTCGCAAGCACACTGCCAGTTCGTGACAAGTTTCTGTCGAAATGTCGGAAAAATAATAAAAAAATACATTATCGCAGTTGAGACTCGAATATAATATTGGAAAAACTTCCTCGCGTAAGTTTAAAGTGTACAATATAAAACTACGTTAAAATTGTCTTGTTTATTGAACTACTGAATAAATTTCAATGTTCTTGGTTGAGAATTCAATATATTATTATATTGTTTTATTGTATATGGACACACTGTATGATTATCAAAGATTTAAAAACTTGGGATTTTATTGATACCAATATTTGTTTAATAAAATCGTTTATAAAATAAATATGAAAAATACGGATAGTTAAAGCGATTAAAATTAATTGTATGCAATTTGTAAAAATATGTAAGCAATTTTTTATCATTCTGAAATAAAGGCAAAGGTATTCGCAAAGAGGCTCCTTGAGAAAAATCTAGTAACCATTAGTTTTTCCTTAGTTATTCTGTGTAAGGTGAGCTCGTAATTTATAACGAACATAAATAACGGACATCCAATAATGTACATTAAATCTCTGACGGCTTTCCAAAACTTCTAACCGATATTACATTCTTGGCAACTGTCAAAACTTTTTGTACCCTCGTTACATTGTAAAAGAATGCAAGGAAGATATATAAGCACATGTATTTACATTTTGTTCGAAATTATGTTTAAATAAAGAACTCATAATTCAATTTAAAATTAATTTTCGAAATAAAAAACAATTTCCGTGTTTTTATAATATTTATCTAATAGTATAAGCATACTCATTTTATTATATTTACTAGCTGCCCGTCCCGATTTCCTACAGATAATAATATAAGCAATAATTATAGATAGAATGTGCGTAATAGTTTTGTAATGGAACTAACGCTTCGGAGATCTCATAATTATTTATTTATTATTTTAAAATCAGACAACGAGTAGTCCATTATATGTTAGTAAGAATGATAAAATTAAATTAAATTTGTTAGTAACTTATTCTATAATTTTAAATATTAATATTCTATAACTAAGAGCGATTTAGTCCTCTGCAGAAGTTTTCCCATCAAAGGACTATCCGCCTTACCAGCTATCATGCGCAGAATGCTGTTGGTGCTGCCACGGACTCTGGAAAGGAGAGAGGCGGTTTTCTTTCGCCAGACAGCATCAAAGCCATCTGTACGTTCTTTAGCAAGCATATTGGAGCCACTACAGAATCGTGGCTGCCACAACAACACCCTGAACGCATTATTATATTGTATACGCAAGGTATGTAAGACCTCTGCGCATACCGAACCCACAGGCTCGCTGAGTATAAAGATGTACAGTACGCTTTGAACAGCTTTGAATAATGAAAGTCAGTCAGTGGTCTTTGGCTTATATATGTAACATTGTTTATTATACTTGAATAATTTGTAAACAACATTAATATTTATTCAGATAATACTTATTTGAAACCTAATAATAGAAGATAATGAAAGAAGCTATACTTTAGACGACGTAAGAGAAATTGTGACAATATATGCAAACAAAACGCAGATGTTCCTAACATTTATATTGTTGTATGAATCTATTTTCGATTGAAGTTTGCTTTGTAAAAGTGCAGCACTTATTTGCTACAACGTGTAGACTCAACTTTATATCGCAAACATTATCCTCGTATCATTTATTTATAAGTCAAACCATTTCATTTTTTTTCATTGGTCATTGTGGTCAAACTTGATACAAACTTAGTACTACTCCTATATAACTTTCTTTGTTTTAGTTTTTGTGGGATATTATTGTTTAAGCATTAGGTATCATAACTCTTAAGGTATGACGAGATTAGATTCAATAAATTTAAAAAGATAAATCTATAAATTAATTATTCAATATATCTAAGTGAATTGGTTATTTAATTATTTTTATTTGACCATTTTTTTATAGCATAGGTAGGCGGACGCGCATATGGGCCACCTGATGGTTAGTGGTACTAACGCCCATAGATATTAGCATCGTAAGAGACGCTAACCATCGCTCACATCGCCCATGCGCCACCAACCTTGGAAACTAAGATGTTATGTCCCTTGTGTCTGTAATTAAACTGGTTCACTCACCCTTCAAACCGGAACACAACAATACCAAGTACTGCTGTTTTGCGGAAGAATATCTGATGAGTGAGTACCTACCCAGACGAGCTTGCACAAATCTCTACCTAACTAGTGGTGAATTTGTATTACAAATTTAAAAAAATCACCTAATCACCTAATCAGACGAGCCCGCACAATACTCTACTACCAAGTACAGCGTATTAAATACTACGATACAGAAACATCCAGAAATGCAATCGTTCACATTTTATATGTATTTATTTATATAATAAATACCCAAGAGCTATTTACTGTTGGTGTCACTATCTATTATTTTATTTATTCATGTAAAATATGCTGAGGACCAATTCTACTAACAATTTGTCTCATTTTATCGCAAACGAATAAGAAGCCTGATCGTTGTCGTTTTCCTATTATTTCATTTAATTATTTGAATTAGGTTTGGTTTTAACATAACGGTATATGTTAACATGTAATATATTCGTTCATTCCGGTCGGTTCGTTTCCGATTCGAATAAATATAGATTAGTCGAACTTGGATAGGAATCGAATCGGAAACGTATCGTAATAGTTATAGATTAGTAGAATTCACCCCCTGTTACTAGTAGTAATTATAAATAGACATTATTACTGCTTCTGTTGTTAGATAGTCATCTGTAAACTCACCAACATCAACTCATACTTTTTCTGTGATCCTGTTGTGAAATTATATACATTTACATACAAGAGTAACTTTCTGTATGCGTTCGAGTAACATGGGTAGTAAGCTTGTGTTTGTTCATTGTATACCGTTTGTATGTTAAAGTGTGTGTAAATTTGCTTGAATACCACATAAGGATAAGTCTTTTATAAAGTTTAATTTACTTAGTAACATGTTCTGTGTGTCAAAATTTATGTACAATACATATTATACCAATTATTTTCTACGTATGTACATTTCTATGTCATAATCATTGTAAATATACCGGTAACATTATACAGGATGCTCTAGACTCACCTGATGTGATTGGTCGCATGGGGCACGTCATAATGTTCTCGCAGCGTTGCCCGTCTATGTTGAACTCCTCATTCTCTATGTACAGCTTTATATAGGGCAGTCTCGTGTTTAAGTGATATCTAGGGAGCATAAACATAACACAATTTAGAGCTATATTTACGTATAGTGAATTACATAATTACAGACTGGGCAGAATCGTTATACTGTAATATTATTGTGTGTTACGTACGACTCTCAAATATATTTTGACTTTGTCAAGGCTCTATAGTTATGTTGTCTGGAAGTGATCGTTCCTTATCGATTGGATTGTGGCATGTGGAAATAAATAGTACTTTTATTGTTATTGATCTTATCTCTCTCTCTTTTTTCGGATTTATAATCAATAATGATTTAAACGAAACCAGTGCTTAACTAAACAGCTGCTAAGTAACGTTTATAATAATATCCTGGGCCATTTGATCCCAAACTAAGCAGAGCTTGTACAATGGACACCAGATAACTTATATACTACATATACTACTTTTCTTTTGTAAGTACATACTTATATAGATAATTACACCCAGACTCAGGACAAACAAACATGTTCATGCACAGAAATGTCCGTCCTGTGTGGGAATCGAACCCACGACCTGTGGCGAGAAAGGCAAGTATCTACCAGCCACGCCAACCGGCTCGTCAAAATGTCGACATAAGGTCGATAGTCTAAAGAAAAGCGTAGAAATTATACGCTAAAGTGTAAAAAACATGAACGAGGAAAAATTACTCTCAATAATTGCGGGACTTAATGCTACAATTATTTACAAAAGCGTACACACTTATAAGTAGGTAACTTTCTTAAAACTGTACCTGCAGTGTAAATTCCTCGGGTACACGCCTGGATAAGCAGCCGACTGTACGTAGCAAGTCTGCAACCTGCAGTCTCGAAAAACTCGCTCGCAATACGACCTATAAAAAGTTACGATGAACAGTTCGCTCATAATGAATCCAACTTCACTGTTCAACTTTTATAACAACCATATATTGTTAAAATAAAATTTGTTTGACAAATGAAAGTGTTTTGTTAATTAAATAACGTTAATTGTATAACGTTGCTAAATCTGAGAGTAATTTTTGTAAATTAATTATCTGTATAATTTTAAGTGTCTCGTTAGTTTCGTGGTTAACTTATAAGGTTACAATTCTCGAGGTCCTGAGTTCAAATTTCAAAATTATCTCAGTTACTTAAGCGTGTAAAGTTACCAACTGTGTTTGCGCACACATTGAGCACAATAATTATATTTTGTCTTGTTTATTTAGTTTTTAGATTAATAATTATATATTCCAATGGCGGTTGTACTAAGTATTGTTGCTTTGCGGTAAAATCCTCATGATATACTAATGACATGTATCCTATGTATTACTCATTATATACACTAGTATATAATGACGTACATGTCAATTGATATATTAATAGTGATAATTTTGAACTAAATAATAGCATTTTTAATATAAGAATATATTAAAACTGTGACATAAATCAGCACTTCAGTATAATTGGCTCGAATTGGCAAAGGATGACATTTCGCGATTTATTTTACCATAACGCTGATACATTCGCGCAATCACACGTCAATAGCAGCAGGCGAGAGCAAAATATATCGGAATAGATGCCATTATAAACAGAAATAAATGGAATATGAAACCTAGTCGTCTGATGGATGACTCGAATTTGCAACATTGTTTTCCCATATTATTTTACTTCTAGTCAAATCAACTGTCTGGCGCAGCTAAGTCTAGACTATAGTTGTTCTGCATTTGTTTGTTTATTTGCATAACAGTCAATTGTTTTATCTTTAAATATAAATGAGCAAAGAGAAAACAGTTCAGTACCCTTTCCGTCTCTGTTTGTCAACTAATTTCCTTTTTTGTTTGAGTAAAATAATTAAATAAAGAGAGAAACGAGAGTAGTCAAAAATGTTCGTATTATGCAAATTCTAAATGTTTTCCTCAAATTTTCAATAATTATCATGATCGAATTTCGATCGCTAAGCGAACACTAGTATAATAATATTTGACTGCCTCGTTAGTCTAGTGGCTAGATATAAGACCACATATTCCGAGGTCTTTGATTCAAATTCCGGGTCGGACCATTAAAAATATATTGGGTTTTCGATCGCAGAATCTCAGTAGTAACCGGAATCAGGAAGTTAAGTAGTAAGGAAGTTAAACTTCCATGCCTCGGAAAGCACATGAAACCGTTGGCCCTGTATCTGAAGTCTTTCCGGTCGTGTCGGATTGCCGTTCATCGGATTATGAGAGTAAGGTTACATCTGTTTTTGCCCACACACTTGTGCACTATAATATGTTCTGCGCATTTGGCTAATTTCCGTTGGGCCTGGCGGCCGTGGCCGAAATCGTTCAGGAAGACATCATTATAACATTGGATATTGGTACATTTATTTGAGTTTAATACACTTAGAATGATAATTATTATTAAAGTCGGTGCATATTCAGGGTTATTTGTAACACACCAGCAACCTCGCAGGACTAGATAGCTAACATCATAAGCAACAACTCTTGTTCTACGACTTCGGACATAGCTCAACACATGAAAAAAAAAAATGATTTTACAAGTTTTTGTTGTACTGTCGTGACATTTGAAGGTCTATGTTTAATTCATAAACGAAAGGACGACGCGGCGCTCGCGCGCGCTTAATCTTTGCGATGCGCGTAGATTTATAAACGTTTAAGTGGGGCATTAAATTAATACTTATTTTTGTATGAAAATAAAATCTAACAAATTATCAAAAGTCATAGAATAGAAGTTGTTGCTTATGATGTTAGCTATCTAGTCCTGCGAGGTTGCTGGTGTGCTACAAATAACCCTGTATATGTATGTGTATATTTTTGTAGAATTTCTTTATACCAGACTCTATAGAGGCAGCACGTTAACTATTCTCCTCTAATATAAAATTAATGTTTATTTTGTTAGTCCGTTCATTTGATTGAGCTTAACTTTAATTAGGTATCTGCCAAATTCGTCATATTTTTTCCAAAAATATCGGTTATAAAAAACGTGATACTAGTTATAACGTGAACATTACAAAGTTGTTAAGACTGCTTAAAAAAAGGATCGTGAATCAATTAAGGTCCCAGTAAAATGTCTCCTGGGTAAAGATAAGGTTATTCTACCACATTAAAACAATAGCCGTTTCCAAGAAATGCTCATTTTTGACCATAAGTGATTCTAGTATATTCTATTATGTATAGCGTTGATGTAACTTAGACAATATACTCGTAGAATCCCCGGCTGGAGAATGTTCGGAAAGTAACATTTAATATGCAACTAACGATCTCTTACATTATAAAAATCTTAATATCGCTTCCAAAAACACCCCAGAGGCTGTACTACTATAAATAATGATTAAATGAGGTTATTTCGACCTTTTTAAGGATATTAAGATATTTATATTCTTTTTTTAAATTAGTGAAAGAAAATTTATCTTTCTATTCAATCTGGATATGTGCCAACATTCTATTACTGGTCAAAAAAAATTGGAAAGGCAAATGTACCCAAATAAAATAACTTTTCCTGACAAATGTCGCAGAGCTCACGGATCCCGCATTCAGCAATTGTCCCGCACTCAAACACTTGATTACATGGCATAAATCAGAGGGTGCAATAATAGGCTGAACTAGCGCAGACCATTCTGCGCGATTTATTCACCATTTCGGTCACGTAGCGACCAAAGAGGTAGCCATTTGGAGGCCAGAAAATGATTCTGGCGACGTTTTAGGGTCTATGTAATTGAAGGTTGATTTATAAGATGATTACTGAGTTAGATGCTTGTCAAAGTTCAAATGTGATTCGTTTTTAGAATTCATTATTATCAACCACTGTGCTGTTCGATCAATAGTCAGAACAATGACAAACATTTAGTACAGATGTCGAATAAAAAATTTGAAGAATTTTAGTAAGTGTAAAATTATTATTTTTATAAATTTCGATTATTCAAACCGCAGAATAAATGATAATGCACAAGCGTGTGCGCAAACACCAAGTGAATTTTACTCTCATAGTCCAATAAGTAAAGAGGCAGGACTACGTACAAGCCTGACTGGGTAGGTAGTTAGGTACCACAGGTCAGATATTTCATCGCTAAATAGTAATAATTAGTACTTTAACTTTCTAGCTCCGAACTCTGATATACTTTAAAGGTATATCAGAGTTAGGCTTACGTCTACGGCACGAATATTAGAGACTGCCAATAAAACAAGTAACGCCCAATATAACAGTAGAATCGATAAAGCTACACATATTATGTACGTATGCCCATAACCCTTCGCTGACTGCGTTCTATTTACCGAACAAATTGCACGGGAACATCAAAGCATACTCATTGAGCATTTTGAAACAAATCGCATCCAACGATTACCATTGTGGCTATCACAGAACAAGGAATGGAAGGGGCGTGTGTTTAAGCAAAATTATTTGCTTGCGAACTAACTTACAAATAAAAAAAATCAATATATAAAATAAAATGACTTAATGAAAGCGCTGCTAAATATTTATATGTTTCACATGTGTTTTGTGGAATAAGCTCGAAACCGTCTTCTCTAAGTGAAAAATTACTTTTGTAAATAATGTCATGTATTTTAGTTAAATTAACACAGTAATTGCCCTACTACCGGGCTTAGGCATGGGCTTAGGCATCTTTTAATGTTTAATTCTTATTTTCTTATTAATTAAAGCTGAATTTTATCCGAAATATGCAGTTTATCTCACGATATTTTCACAATCCTCGGATGAGTTTCAAGTTTATAGCCACTAGTACAAATTATTTGAAAAATAAACACAAGTTAGATAGCATATCCGTTCTGTTCATGTTCTGTGGGCTTTTCGATTGTTTAGCGATAGCGGTATAGAAACGTAATCTAATCTAACTTGAATATTGGAATGTATTTGGATTAGAATGAGCAATATTATTGGAAAATAATGAATTGAAACAGTGCGCACTGTGATAATTTACAAGCTTTGTGTTAGGCGTTTATAGACCTATATATCTATAGCGATTATGAAGATAAACGTACTCATATAGTTTAAGTTAATATAATAGCGCCGATAATATCCAGTTGAGCAGATAGACACATTAAACTTAGTCGATAACAACGGGCTTAAATTCGGTATAACTCAAATAAGCTTTGAACATTTTAAAATTTGTATTCATCATGTAACCTTTAAATTAAATGTTTTCTGAAGGCAAATAAAATTATTTATAATATGACATGAGATGTACTATATATAAGATCGAATCGCGTATATGGTTGACGGTAATTGTTTTAAAGCATATTATTACATTTTATTAAAATTTATAAAATGTTAAAAGTAGGTCAGTATTTAAAATGATGTCATTTGCTAAAATAAACTAAACAGCTAATCTAGAATTCATTGCTATTGCACTTTGGTTATATTTGAATGTATTGCTTTAAAAATAAAATAAAATGTATTTAAGTGACAAATAGCGTAAATGTTTTTTTTAAATATCGGGTTTTTTCAAATTTGTTACACAAAATAGTTTATATCAATGCCAAGTTAATGTAATTAGAATGATGTTATTTATATATAAGTTAAATAGAATTGTACATAATGTATTACTTTTCAAATGATTCACAGATTATATCTGAAAAAACATACAATAAATGATTAAACGAATCGATTGGAAAATACAAATTGCGAATTCAATTTTTATTAGATATTTTATATTATAACATAATTTATGAAGAATAACAATTTCATTTCTTGATATTTAATTGAATCATAAATAATAGAAAAAGTATGATTTTATAGAATAAAGTACATAAGAATATACTTATACATGTGCGCTAACACGTGTACGAGAATGTCGTGACCTTCTTACTGTTCGTATTAATACCTACAATACATGCCAATAAAGAAAATATTGTGAAGTATTTATTTGAGTGTGGGATAATAAAATGAAATAATGTAATATTCTTTACACAATCAGATAAATTTGTGCAGTTTTTGGCGTTCTTAATTATTAACCTGGTAAGGTATAATTATGCAAATGGATTTACTTAACTTACCATTAACGGCCTTACTTATAATCGTTGCTTAGACAAACACGATTTTATCTCTTTCTTTTGTTATTGATACGACATTTAAAAGAAGAAGACAGCATTGTTTTATTAAGCACTCGCTTAACAACGTTTTAAGAAAAGCCGTTACAATATAGCTCTGTTCTTAAAAGCATTCCTATTGTCAGAGTTTTCTCTCGGATCAATACGAAAAACTAACAATAAGGATGTTAAACAAATAACAAATTATAATAAAAAACAATCCGAAAGCATTACGTACGTAAAAATAACGATTGCTTGAAATGCAAATTTTATGTTTGCGAACTTTATTTCGTACCTATAATGCGCGGAACTGAGATAGGAATAGTAAACGAGAGAGATGGCATGAGATTAGGCGCCATTTACATAAATAATTTTCTTTTATATCGGGACCGTTTTCGTTTAGGGCTAATGATAATGACTAGCCAATATATATTGTAGTGCAAAACTGTATGCACAAACATTAATTATCCTTGACTGTCATAGTCTGATGAGATCACCAAAAAGAGTTCAGATTCCAGACCAGAACAGCCTTAATACTTTGAGGCACAGGATTGTTACAATATAATTTTCCTAACTCCGGCCTGCTACCAATTGCTTGACAGAAAAATCGAATGACCATTTTATGTGTTAGTATTTTTCATAATATTTACTATAAAGTCATTTAAGTATTTGGAATAATGTAGTATAATTAAAAAGTACTTACCCAGCTACAACTTCGCCGCGCCTGTTAGGATACAGCTCAGGATGTTGCCCATATCTTAGATACACTTCAAATTGTTGTTCCGCTCTGTTTAATGAAAAATATTAACAATTATAGCATATTTTTATGATTGTAATGTTAGGAGTTGTATTCTAATAATCCTATTATTTTGTTTGAACTAAAAGTTGTAGCGTTTTATATATAAAGTTAAAAAGTTGTACTAAAATTTGACCTTAAGAAACCCTCGTGGATAAAGATGGTTATTGGTTGGGGCTTTTGGCGCAGGCCATGTACGCCTGGTACAAATCTCTCACATTTTACTATAAACAGTACTTTGAATTCTTGTGGCTAACTTTGAATGGAAGTTATACTCGTTATAATATCAGAGGTTGCTTCAAATTAAATCGGAACTTCTTCCGTATTTTTTAGTACAATATTTTTAACACGATAGTCGAGAACTATGAGAAATGTTATGACGCAAGTTAAATTGCTTATTCTATTGATTTATATTTAAGTTACCTTGAATCAAAACTAAAGTACGTTTGGTCCGTAAAATTATCAGCATGGAAGACTATCTTCACGAAGTTCGTCTCTGATATGAAAGTCTGCGGCTGTTCGATCTCACCGCAAAACAAACCAGGTTCCTTTCTGTTTGAAACATCTGTCTTCGCATTACCGTCTACTATCTGGAAATAAAAAGTGTTATTACATACAGGAAAACCATTTGTATTATATAAAATTGTGCGGTCGGGGGACCCCCGTCAGAAACGAAGTTCTATGCTATATTTTTTCGACCCGAACCGTGTTTTGAAATGTAAATTTTAATTAGAAAGAGACCTCGTAACCCTCTTAATTTGACCTTCTTAATTCGAACGTCCAACGCATCGTATTTTGTAGCATTTTGAATAAGATATATTTTTAATAACAACATGATTTTATATATTTGAGAGAGATAAGCCATTTTTGAAATTGTATTTATTTTAATGAAACTACACGTGTTAATTACATTTATAAAATGGATATTCTGATTTTTAGATCGGAAAACCGACCAATAAGAAAAAAAGTCTTAATTTCAGATTTGTTTTCTTATTGGTCGGTTTTCCGACTACTAAACAATTAATTTTTATATATAAGATAGACAGATAAGATTATATGATATAAGACTCGTCAAAATAAACCTAATGTTCTTAGAATCGAGGGGCTTACTAATAGTGTAACTATAATAGTAAAGTAATTAACTGACATAGAAATATATCGGCACATGCCTCATGCTCAAGGTCCAGTGATAAGAACGCGTGAATCTTAGCCGATGATCGTGGGTTCAAACCTGGACAAGCACCACTGAATATCCTGTGCTTAATTTGTGATTATATTCATCTCATGCTTGACAGTGAAGGAAAACATCGCGAGGAAACCTGCCTTTGTCAAATTTCACTGAAATTCTGACACATGTGTATTCCACCAAACCGCATTTGAGCAGCGTGGTGGAATAAGCTCCAAAACAAAAGACGAGAAAAGGCCTTAGCCCAACATTGGGACATTTACAAGCTGTTACTGTTACTGTTTAAGTTTCAATATTAGTTCAATTTTTTCCTTTAATTTTATATGATTCGATTAATCCTAAGCCGCAATTCATAACTAGTTTTAAACAAACAATGATACACTAAAGTCTAAAACCAATTTGAATAAAAAGTCTCCGAAATATTCGGAAACGACAAAGTTTATTCACTTTCGAATTTTCGAAATCACGACAGGGGAATGATCCAATAATTATCCATCCGTACTGCCGCTGTTCGAGTTCTGAGTTCTTTTAGTTCACGAAGTTCAGAAATTAATTAGTTGAATTGGTAAAGCGCTCACCAACTCGATTACATCTTCTTGCTTGGTGATTTTCGGGTCTTATGGACTTTGGCTTTCTGTTTTATTTAGCATAATTTCACCCTTAACGTATTTTCTGTTTTCACCTTTATGTATTAAATTATATAATTCTAGAAGCTTCTCATTTAAGTACATCTAATTTAGTCTGTCGTTACTTGTTTGTATACATTTGTAATGAGATGAATTTATTCTGGACGAGGTAAGAGAATCAATGAGATAAATATGAAAATCTCACTTCTAACACAAGATTCATGTTTAGATTTTTGTCTGGGTCGTTACAAATAACTCAGTATATTAGGTAATCGTTAAATAAGTATCTATTTCTAACTACAATTAAGATCAGAAACTTGACTTGGTGACGAAAATAGTTCTCATCTAGCTCTTCTCCTTCTAACTTAGCATACGTCTAAGTTTGGCATACGTTCCACTTAGCAAGGCAGAAACTCTTGCTCTACCAGTAAATCATTTATAGGCTTGTCCAGTAAATAATGTAAACTTATTATCAAATAATGTCGTAAATGAAGTGACGTAAGTGAGTTGTATTCAAGCATACCTGCATATATCCCTTGTGACACGTTGTGCCATTCATTAGAGTGCCGACTTTGAATTTTTTAAACCGTATTCTGATTATCCAGTCCTTTGGCGACCCTCGGAACGCTCTAAACCTGTGAATACAAAGGTGATTGTGAGTAATTGTATAGCTGGGTGGGAATGAATTGGTCACTAAAGAACGAAAGACTTAACTAGACCGCTAATAGTCAAATGTAACGTTTCAAATTATATATTTTTTAATATTTATCGTTATAGTGACCGTAGTTATTTGACATATTTTCTTGTTGAGGACGAAGAAATTATGTCAAATCTTGTTATGGTTCTTATTGCTCGATTGCTTTTATATAATTATGGTTCGATTAAAAGGTTTTGATACTTTTTAATATTAACCTTAACATCAAAGTCCGAATTCTACTAATCTATAGCGATTATAATATGTTCCCGATTCAATTCCAATCCAACTTTGACTGTTTTGTATTTACTCGGACCGGCACCGAGCCGATATGATATTAACATATACCGTTATGTCAAAACCAAACCTAATTGTTAACTTTTATGTAAAATAATATATAAATAGCAACGATCACGCTTCGATTTGATTGCGATAAAGTGACAATTTGTTTGTAGCGTCTTTTTAATATAGATATTTATTATATATTTTATCGATATTTCTATTGGTATAAGAAGATCATAACCCGGGTACTACACTAAAACATTAATAAGCCTAAACATTATTTTATTATAACACTTTCGGCCATATGCGTTGTTGAACGGCTGATTAGTTATCAATGTTATGTCTTCTTCTTTCGAATGTCAAATCCATAATGACAGAAAGAGTGAAATCTATGTCTAACTAAATAGCCGCTAACGTCAAGGCTTTTAGTGTTTATCATCTTTATAACCTGCCGTAAGTACCAATCCAATGGTAGCTTCTGAGTTCTACTCGTACTATTCTTAAGCATGAATCAATTTATGAACACAGTAACGAGGCGAATATTATTATTTGTGTTATTTGAAATGTTTTTCATTAAAAAATAAGTTTGCTTTTATGGATTTGAAATTCGAAAATTAAAAAAATCGACTTCTGTTGTCACGAATATTAATCTGTTTTTGTACGAAAGGAATATTCCATCTTAAATTTCTCGATCATTTTCACCGTCTCCTTGATTTTTCTTACTGAATATTCTAGATGTAAAATATGACACTTACCTAAATGTACAAGTGAGAGGTCGACCGAAGTTTTCAGCTGTCACCGGCGGCGATGATACATCTTCATATATTTCAACGGTCTTGTTGCAGTGATCTCTCTTCGAATCTGTAACAGAGTAATAATATTTTGACTATATTTTTAACTATTTAGATTCATAGAGTTAATTTCGGTTTTAAAAAAATAATTTTTCAATTTTCGAATTAATCGCGTGATATTTTGTTCAGATGTAATTTTTATTGATTCATATATAATTGATTGGTTGAATCAATCGTATAATCGTGGCATTCGTTGGCTGTGTAAAGTACATCCACTTACAAAAGAGGAAACATTGTAAGGCAATGTCACTACTATCCGCTGTACTTAGCTTAGTTAATTTTCTTTAATAATAAAAAAGACTTAATTGTTTGTGGTCGCTGCGATAAATAGCCAATTTAAATTTGAGAATCTCTTATCAAATCAAACGTCTACATATATTTTAATAAAAACTCCAATTATTATAAATATTCGTAATTATAACAAAGGAGTCCTCGTAGTCCTCGTAGCCTTTTAGCGTCGTAGCCTTGTAGCCTCATAATCTCGTAGCGCCGAAAAATTGTTTTGGTGCGGGCATTGACGGTGTTGATATGCTCGTGTTATTCATATTGATTTACATTATATTTTATTAATTAATTTTTATTATATATATAGGTTATATTTATATCAGAATTCCCTTTTTTTATATAAGTTAAAGATGGATTTTTTATTTTGTTTTTCCTTATTAACAGCTTTTTTTATTTTTTGAATGTTAAGTTAGCCTGTAGTCGTTTATATATTTTGTTACAACATTTTTATACATGCAATTAGACAAATGTTTTTCTAAATATATATCGTTGGCTTCCTATCTGATAAAATACAATAAAATACATTACATTAAATTCTTAGTATTGCTTTGTCTTAGTATTCTTAGTGTATCTATCCTTCGATTACGATGTGTATCTATCTATCTATAAGCCATCTTTGTATAGATACAAAAGAATTTGTCCTCGGAGCAATTTATAAAATGACTTTGTTGTACTGTTACAATGAATCTCTTCAAGTTGTTTTTCTAAGGATTATTTTATAGAAAGGGTATCTCACAAACTTTTACTTTTCTAAGTTCCCTTTTTATCCATTGTTTGGCATAATTACTTTTGTAATAATACATTTCTAAATTAATTTGTACGTGGAAATAATATAATTATATTAATTATTTTATTTACTTAATGTTATTTATGTTTTTATGATATTTTATAGCTGCGGTCAAATATTGAATTTAACGACTTTAGTGATAGAATATCGAGGTTGTTATTAGAACCAGAAATTTATACGAATATAATAAAATCCGAGCAAGCACAGCTGAATTTTAATATACTTAATTTGTGTTTAGAAAAGCTGCATGAATAGGATAAAAATGTAACCCCATGTATCCATCTACCTCTTTTAGAGAACCGACAGAGAAAAAGTAGTTACAAATATTCTTCTCAAAAAGAGAGTAGATCTTGGCCCAGCGTTGGGACCAGTTAGAGGCTGTTGTTGTGTCTGCAATATCGTAGTATCTCTGTTTTCCCATCCAACTATTACGGCCAACGTCAAACAATAATAATCATAATGGAATATGCCCCTCGCTAACTTCGTAGCATACTGTATAATTGCTTTTTCAAACTTGTTTGTTTTGCATTGTTCCTTCTTCCGTTTATATCCTCTCGTAATGCAGTCGTGGAATTAATTGATAATAATTGAGATTTCTGAAATAGCTCATTAGATCATTTTTTTTTATTGAATACAATAGTTAGGCTGGTTAGCAAATTGTCTATCTGATAGTAATTAGTGTCATTCACTCATAGATAATCTCAATTTTGATTTATTATAGAACCATTACACTTTATTTTTGATGACCATCATGATTGATAACAGCACATACTCCTAGACGTTCTTACTCAAAACTTTGGCGCTATTTTTTACCGGTCTGCTATTTTTAACAGTCTGCTCGTATGTCAATATGCTAAGTGCTTTTGCTTGACGGTCTAAGTGAATTTTGACACATAGATTGTCATTAAAAACTTTTTGGGGCTAGATCTTTCTAGGTTATTCTGTTATCGAAGGAGAAATAAAGTATCACGGTTTCTCTTGCATTTTCACTTTCTACATCAAGAATATGATGTATATAGTATCTATTTAATTAACGGTTTCCTTTGTTTTTATCACAATTTAGTATTATTACTTTGTTATATACCGCGTCGTAAAAGGCTTCAACTGTAGATGATAACGTAATTATAAAAAAAATGGTTTTCATGTGAATTTTGAGAATAGACCATAATATTTTTAGCTACATATTAAAAAGTTATTTTTTCAAATTAAATCTTAGCAATGCGTGTGTGTTTTATATAAAACTACCTTATTAATGGCACGACCGCCATACGTGAAGTTTTATTGTATTTTTTTGTTATTAATAATTATACCAATATGTCTCACTGTATACAATGATGGTACAATGCCAGAAGCCTTAATGCAAGTGCCAAAACAAACTGTACGAATTTCAACTCAATACGATAAACGACGCTTGACATCATTGGTGTAATGTTCGTTTGTAAAATTAAAATATTTTTTTTTATGTGTAAACATATAAGTTTATGGTCTCGAGGTTCGTAATTAAAGTTCAATTACAACGTCTCTGAGTCATTATTTATTGAGATTTGACATTGAGAGTAATTTTGAATATTGGCCGAATTGTATACTGACCACATTAATTTTTATGTGTCTAATATGTGACAATTCATCTCATGATAGGCGGTTAAGGCAAAATCGTTAGGTATCTTCATATACGGTATCTGGACGAATATCCCCAGCAGCAACATCTCAATTATTAATATAATATGTTCGAAAGAATTAGTAATAGACGATATGTTATTAGAAAAGCAAAAGTATCTATCTTTATTTGAAATGATGAATATAAAATCATATATTACTAAAACTTTATATAAACCAAATAAATAGATAAAAACATTCTTATCATAAATAATGATGTAAATATAAATAGAAAGTAACGCGATTCACGCAGCGTGAATCCCCTTGACACTCGGCTCAAACCAAAATATTCCTGAAACCTCATAATGGCGAAAAAAACAGGAAAAAGTTATTCGGTCCTCTGAGGCTTTTGAACCATACATCATATATAACGTATCTCTTCGAATATTATGTCTATTACATTAAGTTGGAAGAGAAAATGCTATAAAACTATGATATATCGCGTTATTGAACTGTCGTATAATCCATTACTTTGATCTGGAGCTACGGGGTTTCACGTAACTTTACCGACCATAAATCAATTAGTTGTAGAAGGATATATCAAAATTGTTAAATTTCGATTTTGATTTCATAAGTATGGTTTTACATTTACAAGTAACTAAATTTCTTTCATAAATCAGGCCTATTGTATTGTACAGGATTATATAAATGATTGGAGAGCTTGAAGTTAACACAAGTTGATGATCGTTGATGGTCATACATATTATAATAACAATATCCTGAGACAATGTTCACACAAAGCCATCTGATCCCAAACTAAGCAGAACTCGTACTATGGAAACCAAACAACTGATATACTTATATATACTATTTTGTAAATACATACTTATATAGATAATTACACCCAGACTCAGGACAAACAGACATGTTCATACACACAAATGTCAGTCTTGGGTGGGAATCGAACCCACGACCTGCGGGGTGAAAGGCAAGTATCTTACCAACGAACAGGCTCTATTATGTTTATAACATGTAATTTATTGATTTTTAATAAGAGTAACTATTGAGTTTCTTGTCGGTTCCTTTTGGTGGTACATCCGAACCGATGGTATGTTTATCTTAAGAATGAAATTATATTATATGACTATGAATCAAAAGTGCTTGTGAGAGCTTACTTGAATAAAGTATATTTTGACTTTGATAAGATCCTCCAGACCGATTTCGGCCACGGCGGCCAATCTCAAGAGAGATTAGCCAACTGCGCAGGAGATATTATAGTGCACAAGTGTGTGCGCAAACACAGGTGCACTCTCTTTTCCTTAGCTCTCATAATCCGATGGGACGGCAATCCGACACGACCGGAAAGAGTTCAGGCGCAGGACCAACGGCTTAACGTGCTTTCCGAAGAACGGGAGTGTACACACTTCCACCTTCCAGACTCCGAGCTGCTACTGAGAATTTGCTGATAGAAAAACCCAATAACTATTTATTGGCCCGACCTGGGAATTGAACCCACGATCACCGGGTCTGCGGCCTTATAACTAGCCACTAGACCAACGAGGCAGACTTTGATATAAATTGAATGTATCTTAATTGGTTGTTTTATAAAGTCCAGTTACGATTTAGCTGTATGAAATGAATTTGTCTTTTTTATTTATTTATTCATTATTATTAATTATTATCATTCATTTAATTATTAATTATATTTTCAAAAATTTCATACAAAAGCAATCCAATGGTTTTAACGCTTGTAAAGTTTGCAAGATGAATTATGATATTTATATTTAAAAGCAAAACAAAATGTTATAATGAATAAAGAATTCCCAAGTTAATTTTAATGTAATATACAATTTCAAAAAGTAATATTGGAAACGGGAAACCATTTAACATTTCAGCTGAAAGCGTAGTTAATATTGAACAAACAGTTTATAAATCATTGTGGTCGACAAATTAAAACATGGTAATGAATAATTGCTGGACAAACTAACGTTAATAACGTCGTATATCTCGTTAAATGAGGTCGATGAGATGAATCAACGTTCGTCAGCTAAGTGCTCAGTAAACCAAATTTATTAATAGTAATTATTATGTAGTTAAAGCCATTTCAGTCACTTCAAATTATCTCTTATGTCAGAGAACTGCATGTTTCGGAGACATCTAAGTAAGGAGATATGTATGTTGGTTTGATGGAGGGACTGGATTAAAGTGGCTTATATGACTGGAGATCGTAAGATCTCGGATTCAAATATTGAACCAAGTGACAGCATTTATATTTATTTCGGAAGTACATGGTATTATATTTCCGTGCTTGATCTTATTTTGGTTGTATTAATACGAAATTTAGAAAAGAGCGATGAATCTGGCGTAATAATATAGCTGTGCCCGCGGTTTCACCCGCGTATAATTAATAAAAATATAATGAATAAAAATCAGCTTAGAACCTTCCTCGATAAAAGGACTATACAACACACAAATAATTTGAACTAGTAGTTCCTGGGATTAGCCGGATCAAACAAACAAACCCATCAGCTTTATATGTTAGTATAGATATAGATATGCAGACGCAGTAAAATAGAGTTTATGATTTCAGACTTCGATTGCCGACATGAAAAACGTCGAAGCTGATATTTGTTGGAAAGATAAGAAAATAATCATTTGCCAATAGATTGATGATTTTTAAGATTGTTCGATATCCAAACAAGAGTAATTTCAATGATAGGCACTGCGAGATTCTGAAGTCGATTCGATTCATTCAATACGTAAAAGCTTTATTTGAAATATCAATAAGGATTAAAGTTTGAGTACTAGAACCAGTAAAAACATTCAGAATTTTTAAACCCAACAAGCATCATAAATTTGATATCACAAAAGTGAAGATAAAAAAGAATTTTGAGGCAGTTATACTCAACACAACGGTGGTAAATTGAATGATGCACGGATTGTAAATGTTTTGGTGGTTTTGATTCACAAAAATATACCAGCTAAAAATTTTATCTCGGACTTTTCAATTTAGTCGTATTTTTCCTATTTCGCCTCATCCATCCTAATTTAGTTTGTCCAACTTTACCTTTAGTATTCATATTCAGGGATGGTTTTTCTCGTTCAAAAAATAACGGGAATGGAATTTTCCAGTAATAGGCACAAGTGCTTATTTTTTCGGTCATAATTTTTTTTTAACAGATGTGTTACTTATTTTACCGGAAAACAATACATATGGTACCTGGTTTGAAGTGTGACTGTAAGTAGTGGTTGGAGGGGCATTGGCGAAGGGGAGTATTGCTTATTATCTAACCTCTACCTAGTCACTAAGAAAGTAGTTCGAAATGAAGTATAAGCATTTTTTATAAATAGCAAAAATAAAAGCGTAGTAATACAAAACTCGCGTCCTCCGACGAAGCTAGTGCGAACTGACAAAGTTTTTACACTTCCTCCTAACAACTCCGAACAAAAAGATCGTTTCGCCTCTGAGTGTAACTTTTATTTACTGGTATAGATAAGCGGACATCCTTGACAGTTGCTGCGCTAATATATTACGATATCGTTAAAAAATTATACCGTCTTTGTTTCCTGAGGAAAGTTTGGTCGTTAGCGTAAACGCGGGGATTATAATATAAGTTTTGGTACAAAGTTGGATCAAATTTGTGTTATTCGTATAGTGTTTGTGGAATGTAATGTACATGCATACATATGTGAATATATTTCACGAACAAAGTATAAATATATTTGACCCCCGCGATGACTGTCTCTTTCGAGATTGGTGGTAGGGCTTTGTGCAAGCTCGTCTGGGTAGGTACCACCCACTCGTCAGATATTCTACCGCAAAACAGCAGTACTTGCTATTGTTGTGTTCCGGTTTGAAGGGTGAGTGAGCCAGTGTAATTACAGGCACAAGGGATATAACATCTTAGTTCCCAAGGTTAGTGGCGCATTGGCGATGTAAGCGATGGTAACTTCTCTTACAGTGCCAATGTCTATGGGCGTTGGTGACCACTTACCATCAGGTAGCCCACATGCTCTTCCGCCTTCCTATCCAATAAAAAAAAGATTATATTATCAATTGTTTAGACTTGACCATGATGAAGATTCCATTACAATTTTTTTACTTTTGGCTTGACGTGCAGACAGAAACGACAGACTGATTCCGTCTCCCATGGCCATTTTCAATTGAGACTATCAAATAAAGGTAATACTATAGTAAACAAGCGTAAACACAAGTGCACTATCTAATCCATTTCTATCACAATCCTATCGGCTGGCAAACCAGGCATGCCCGAAAGTATTTAGTTGCTAGACCAACGGCTTTACGTCCTTTCCGAGGTACGGAAGTGCACACGAATTCTCGACAGAAAAATTAATATTTTTTTGCATACTAGGTAATCCCGGCAAGTTTGACCGCGTATACATTTCTTCTAGACAATCTTTAATGTAATGTAGACATATCTATGCACTAATTCTGGCTCCAAGCTACCTCAAAATCCAATGAAGGCTATCGTTTCCTGGTATCACCAATTGGCACTACACTACTAGCGAGTAAGATCACAATGCTGTCGTTGAAAAAGTATTTGTTAGTGCGGCAGAGCCAATACATTTAATTATATTTTAAATAATTGGTAAAAATCAAACAAATAAAAATATAATATTGATTTTGCCTCAGTATTGTGCAGTCCTGCTTTTTTCCGAAGAAAAGGAGGCTATATGTTTTCGTTTCAATAATTCCAAAATATTTACAGCAAACATGAAAATAATTAGTAATATCCGCGACGCTTGCACGTTTGACTTCTCACTTTTCACTAGTGGCTCTCGCGACGAATTAGTCATAGCCATAGTCATAGTCATAGTCTTCATTCGACTGCGATCGGATATATGTATTGGTCGTTATAGATTAAAAAAATATAGAGAAATAACTTTTAACCAATAATACAAGTTCATATATGCATTTACATTAATAAAATTCAATTCGCACATTCCAAAGCAACAGTACACTTGGTACAAGAGTTTTCACTTAAGAGTTTCATATAAATGTAGTTACATTCCACGTTCACTTGAAAACTTTTATGGGTATCGCTTCTTTTACCTTATAAAATATTAAGTGAAAAATATTTCTTCATTCAAACATGAAACAAGTACTGGAACGCGAGGAATCCATTTTTGATTCATATTAGATAAAGTCTGCTTTAGACTGCCACCTGAATTTTCTTGAAAACAATTATCCATTACGAGCATAGAGGAGACCTCAACTACTAAGTGGGACATTTCAAACATAATTTTAACGAATGAAAGGCGCGAGGTGATTTTACAATTTTTTTATATTTTTTAAAAAGTAATATATAATAAAATGAGTAAAGAATATGAACATTATTACGCAGAAGATATTTTTATACATTTTATTTCATTGCAGTTAAATAAAATGATAAATTGCGACACTGATTAATTATAAACGAAGTCTAATTAAACCATTTTATTGGACACATGAAAAATGTCTACGTATTCTGAATTAATAGGAAAAAATCCGTAACATAAGCGCGAGAAAAATTAGCTTCACTTGAAAACGCTTATGCTTTTTCATTAGAATTCTACGCGATTAATGTTCAAAGATATAAAAAAAAAAAAATTAATGATTTGTTAAATTTATACGTAAATGTTTTGATTAAATAAAACGTTAGTCATTAATATAGTAAAATAATTTATGTTATTTAATTTCGTTCATTGAATTAGTCGAGAAAACTCCTTATTTAAACTAAATTACGAGCTCCTATCTAATTTTCTTGGCATGAGTGTTCGCGCTAACACAATCCTAATGCGTGGTATAGTATTCTCCATAAATGAAACTAGACCTTATTATCCTTACTATAGAGTTTATATTCGATCGATAACGTCAGTTTAATCAGCTGATTGCCAGCACCAACTTTTATTCCGTTGTAAAGAACATAATTCGTGCAGTTCGATGCATCGCGAATGCTGTAAAAGAGTTGGAGAAGCTTAGTATTAATACATTTGTATATTTATTACGTATTAAGAATATAGATAATGTTAAAAAAAAAATATCTATCATGCGTTAGATAAAATTTTCAACCAGCCAAATTTTAAAATTTTCGGTCAGTTACTTTGAGTGCGGCCAGTGGATGCAGAAAAATGCGAATTTACTTAAGGGTCTTCTTTGACGTTCCGCCGCACGAAGTTTTACGTTTTTAGCGCTACTGTCGCAACTATCGAGGCTCGGGCACGGCACGCACACATATACGTATGCAGAGTGGGGTCGTCGCACTTTTTTTTCCTAAACTAAATTTTAACTTTATTGTCACTTATTTTGAAATGTTGTCAAATACATATCTATAGCGTTGAGGTGAGTAGTTTGGTATAAATAAACTTCTTGATGTCGTAATGTGGAATAATAAAAAAAAATTGACGAAAGACGAATGTGGAATGCTTTATTAAAAAACGGAACAAGTATATATACAAAAAGTGAAATAAAAATAGATCAATAGGAATACAAGAAAAACATTATATAAACATTATTGAAACAAACATTTTATGCTAAAATAATAAAAACAATATTATTATTACTGTAAAAATAAATGTTTTATTTTTTTAATTACTCAATATAAAAAAATATGTGAATAAATACATAAAATAATTAAACTTCTAAAGAAAAATATATAATTCCTGAATCGAAATATATATTTTACAACATTTATTCTACTATGAAATTCACTTTCTCTCTTTCTAACCAATTGGAATAAAGCGGAATAAAAAGGATAGCGGGAATTTTGCAGTTTGACTTTCGGTTTCTTGGTTCTGCTACGGAAATCTATTACACAATAATCGACTTTACTGATAAAGTACCTAAAGACTATATTTGCCTGAGCACGTTAGCTAATAAAATAAAAGGATAGCTAAGTTCTCAGGCGATTTGATGAGGCTAGGCATTACCGAATTCAGATATCTAAAATCGGATTTTGAAATCGATTTGTAAGTCTGAAATCGGATAAATATCAATTTGCAAAACCAATGATGACGATGAGGCATGAAAACGTTTCGTATATCCTCACTAGATAGCGCTTTGACGTAACAAAAAACTAAAAGAAACATTTTATGCTAAAATAATAAGAACAATATTATTATTACTGTAATAATAAATGTTTTATTTCTTTAATTACTCAATATAAAAAAAAATATGTGAATAAATACATAAAATAATTAAACTTCTAAAGAAAAATGTTATAAAAATGTATAATCCCTGAATCGCGGTATTAAAGTTTTTAACGCAGCTTATTATATATACAAGCGTGGCGGTCTTCCAATTGGAAGTGTGTTCTTTAGTGTGATGCCACTACTGTTCTTAGATCACAGTTACAAGGATTATGTACTTCGTTCTACTCATTTCCACTTGAGTACTATATTGCCCGCTGAGTTGAGAGTCAGTAATTTACTGACTAATGAGGGTTTGTTAGGTGGGCCATCACGCGTGTTTCGTTTTATGCATAAATGGGATTTGGTCATTTTTATTATTTAGTGTTCAAAACACTATTTATAAATACTTTGTTTAGTTTTACGTTATCAATGAAAATAAGAATAATTTGAATTTTTACGACAATAAATTTATTGCCTCAGTTGTTGTTTTACTGGCCAATATAACTAGGAAATGGACGAAATAAGTAATTATATATATAAATATTTCAAAAAATTATATTTATTTATAAAAAAATTGCAATGTATCATTATATATGAGAGTGTTATAATTATGTAACTAGTTAGAATTTCAACTCGAGCTATTTTTTGTTTTTTTATCAAACTACAAAATATACAAAATATTATCAGTAAAAATATCGTATCAAATGATAAAACACTAAAAATACCAAAAAAAAACAGAATACATAAGCCGGTGCGCGCCCTAAAATTTATGATGAACAGTCGGTGACAACTAAAACGTTCAAATAAATACTAAATACGCTATTTACGCACACATTGATTTTGTGTAAGTACACGGTTCGATCGCGATCTATCAATGCGGCGCAAACCGACGTGCTCTCACTTCGGAGGCGCGTGGCCGACTGGTCTGCGAGGATTATCGGCGGCTCGCATAAGAAAACGCGTACAATTTCATTGTAATTTATTATAACAAAAAATAAGAAAATGTTTATTAAAAAATGAAGACTCCAGACGTTTCTTTATAGTTTTAACTTTATTATTTGATAAAATTCATTTCTAAATTCTCGACGATTACGATAATTTCGTCTCAATAAGGAAGTGCGATTTTACACGTTTTAGTGATTTTTCTGATTTTTTTTACACTTATCCATAAACATTATCTTAAATTCGAATGCTCTACACGTAAGTTAAATTCATTGGCTAACTGTGTGATTTATTTCAAGGTTGTGGAGCATCGCTTTCTATATAATTCTATCGAAATCCCGACCTTCGAATTTCAACAAACGTCAAAGAAGACCCTTAAATGACTTTATTAAAATTATAAATTAAACTAATGACTACCGATCGAAGTGGGATCAAGTTATAATCATTACGACCTAAAATTATTTCTAAATAAACTAATTAGACGGCTACTTTCTTTTCTTTTTTTTATTGTATAGATAGGCGGACGTGCATATGGGCCACCTGATGGTAAGTGGTCACCAACACCCATAGACATTGGCACTGTAAGAGATGTTACCATCGCTTACATCGCCAATGCGCCACTAACCTTGGGAACTAAGATGTTATGTCCCTTGTGCCTGTGATTACACTGGCACACTCACCCTTCAAACCGGAACACAACAATACAAAGTACTGCTGTTTTGCGGTAGAATATCTGATGAGTGGGTGGTACCTACCCAGACGAGCTTGCACAAAGCTCTACCACCGAGTAACCCTACTTGATACTAGATCAAGGAGTCATAAAATCATAACAAGCTAAAACTATGACTAACTAAACAAAATGGATGGCTACTGATCTAATATGTTAGATCAAGCAGTCATTATTACGAGCAAAACTTATAACTAATTAACCTAATTGGGTGACTACTGAGCCATGATAGATCAAGCAAGTGGAAGTGGTTAATTTGCTTATGATAACGCACAATGTCGTGTGATTATGTCTGTGGAGATGAGCAACATTTGTGTATTTAGTAGGAATTAGTGAAAATACACCCATTTATTCATTGAAACTAAGCGTGTATGACGTAACTTAATAAATTTATTTGATAAAAAAATATATTAAGATTTAATTTTAATAGAATTTAACTACGCTATAAGTTATTTTCAAAGAAAACATTAAATATTATAAGTTCATTACCTTTTTCTGAAATTTGTGTTATATTAATATAAATTTCATAGTTAAGTAACTGTCGCATACTTTGACTTTGATTTATTATGTTCAATTTTAATGAAGCTTATGAATATATTTTTGAATAATAATATTTTTGGTGGTAAGGCTTTGTTCTGCTGGTAGAGCTTTGTCTCGGTGGTAGAGCTTTGTGCAAGCTCGTCTGGGTAGGTACCACCCACTCATCAAATATTGTACACCAAAATAGCAGTACTTGGTATTATTGTGATCCGGTTTGATGGGCGAGTGAGCCAGTGTAATTACAGGCACAAGGGACATAACATCTTAGTTCCCAAGGTTGGTGGCGCATTGAAGTTGTAAGCGATGGTTAACGTTTCTTACAATGCCAATGTCTATGGGTGTTGGTGACCACTAACCATACGCCCGTCCAACTACCTATACTATAAAAAAAAATGTAATTTACATCAGCTGTCTTAGCTAGCTAAACTAAAGACTGTAAATATATAATTTTTATATATATATATATGTATCCTGTATACAAATTTATAAAAAAAATAATAATTTACTTAAATAACGAAAATTACATGGCAGCACAGGCGCGGGTGACAGCGCTCAATAGTTCTTACCAAGACAAAGCTCTACCACCAAGTAAGTTTGTTGCGTTTTCAATAGTAAGGATTAAAATGCCTTCTCAATTTGTTCATACATTCTAAAAACGTCTGCTACACGTCGGTGCTCAGACAGCAAAATTACATTTCAAACAAGGTAGCTCAACTTCACCTTTCCCGACTATTCTTTTAACGGATAGATTCGAATGTCTTCAGGCTGAAACATTATCGTTCTATAGCCTATGGATATGGATTGGAGTTTCTAGAATTTTCTGAATTTGAATTTTTATATATTTTTTCAAATATTTTCAGTTAAAGAAAGTAAATAATAGTGAAGTAAAAACTAAATTAAAAAGAGTAAATAAAAAGAAGAAAACGCATTTTTTTTTCATTTATCGTATCAAACGGTGTAAATATTTTTTTACTCGCTTAATTTAAGCCACAGATAAAAAATTATTATAGATTGTTTTATTTATAGTATTGTAATTTTAAGCTTGGTCATCTACACTGGTTTTATTTACACGAGGTTGTATTCTTTGAGCCGGTTGGCGTGGTTGGTAGACACTTGCCTTTCGCGCCGCAGGTCGTGGGTTCGATTCCCACCTAGGAGAGACATTTGTATGCATGAACATGTCTGTTTACTCGAGTCTGGGTGTAATTATCTATATAAGTATGTTTTAACAAAAAAGTAGTATATGTAGTATATCAGTTGTCTGGTTTCCATAGTACAAGCTTTGCTTAGCTTGGGATCAGATGGCCGTGTGTGAATAATGTCCCGGGATATTATTATATTATTATTATTATGCATAAGTTATTCAATGCTTTTGTAAATGACTAGCCTACCACTAATGACGGCCTGCCACGACTTCCTCCGGGTTGAAAATTTATCTTTTTTACGCCAATAATTTCTTTTATAGGAAAAAATGTATACATTTTTTTATATTATTGTAATTTTTATTTGGATCTCAAATTTTTTTGAAAATAAAATAAAAACTAGTTACTCGCTGACAACGTAGGCGAAAGAAATTTTAAAATCTCATAACCCTAACAAACAAACATAAAAAATATTAAATCGTTTCTCGATATAATATTAGATAGACTACAAGCAGAATTTAAGCAATAAATTCTCGACATCGGATTTTTTTTTAAACCTTACATTTTATATACTATTTATAAATTATTATTTGAAGTAAATACATTTATTTTGCGAAATTTTGTACTTGGTATCAAAATATTCCGCTAACGTTACTTGTCATTAGAACATTCAAAGTAAAAATTGGCTTGCAATTTTGATGGCTTAATTAAATCAAATAAAGCTAGCTGAAAATTAAAGTCTATACCTAAAATATAATAAAATATTTTTAAAAGCTATGCTAAGAATAGAGGCGAGTGTCAGTCTTCATTAAATAACATAATAATGCAAAATTCAACGGAAACGCAAATGGAATCTTATTTTTTATAAATTATAACATATTTAAACAAGGCATTAAATTGAATTTATTACTTTTTTTTTGTTTTCCTTTAATGTATGTTTATGTTACTGTGTGTACAATAAAGCATATAAATAAATAAAATAAAAATAAATAAAATGTCATATCTTAATTTTAATCAATATATAATTTAAGACGAGCTTTTATTGGTTTTAGTACTTTCTATAATAAGCGGAATATATGGCGGAATAAGCTCACGACATTCCCCTAAAGAGGAGAGAAGGACTTCAGGGCCTCATGATTTCAACATCTAAGTTCCCAAAGTTGGATGTAGATCCGATTTCGATGTTTTCTTAGATAAAATCAGAATTATTATTAATCATTATTAGTTTCGATATAATTACAATATTGGGTATATAACTTAAGCGTATTTCGGAACTAATTTAGTTACAATTACTTTTATATAACAAGAGACAGCACTAACTAGATGAGTCGCGAAGTACAGACAGCAAATAAAAGTCGAAAAAAAGTATTAATTACAACTCGAGCTTAGCTGTATTTGCACAATAGACTTGGAGGATAAATTAATTGTATTCAACGTATTTCTCTGAAGCGAATTCTTTTAAAATGACATTAAACAGGCATCTTAAATTGTTTCAATCTAATTTAATTCGTGTTTTGAAAGATATTTTATGAACACATGCATAATAATAATTAAATGTATAATAAATGCTGAGTCTATCATCAGGTCAGCTTCACCCTATTCGATAATTAATCAAAGAAAGTTTCAGAAATTAGCGAGTTGAAAAAATTTAACTCTTCTTCAAATTTATCATTTATAAAATAAAAAATAAAAATATATAAAATATTCTTTATTCCAGAACAAGGTTCCATATTTACATTAAATAATAATAATGATAATTAAAATTTAAATTACAATTGGAATTAAATTAAAACTAAATTGAATTAATTAATTGAAAAAACCAAAACAATATTACATTGAAAATAAAAAATAAAATTAAAAATGAATAATTTACATGATACACTAATTACTTGAAAACTTACTCCATACATCACTCAACACACACCCTGCAGGTTTGTATGTACATGCGACCAGTGCCTGGTGATGTATCCCACATTGATTTGCACAGTTGCCTGTATGAGCTCGTTACCGCTTCGCTACTTACGAAGCCATGCTGCCATGTTGTCGCGATTTTTTGCCTCATTAGAGCCCAGAACCCATGAAGTCGGCCCGCAGCAAACATTCCTGAGGCACTGCAGTAGCGAGGTAGACCAAATAGTATTTTTTTTTTTTTTTTTATAGTATTGATTAGTGGACGAGCATGTGGGCCACCTGATGGTAAGTGGTCACCAACGCCCATAGACAGTGGTTTGTATATTTCTTTAAAAAAAAACAACATCACCACTGCGCCACCAACCTTGGGAACTAAGATGTTATGTCCCTTGTGCCTGTAATTACACTGGCTCACTCACCCTTCAAACCGGAACACAACAACACAAAGTACTGCTGTTTTGCGGTAGAATATCTGATGAGTGGGTGGTACCTACCCAGACGAGCTTGCACAAAGCTCTACCACTAACTACCACTAAGTAGCTCTACCACTAAGTATGCGATAGGCGTTATTATATTGTACGCGGATGGCGTTTATCGTTGACTGGGGATACTTAACCCAGAGTTCAGTTGTGTACAGACACATACAATAGGTTCTGAAGATAATCGCTTTTACGTCCGTATTGCATCTATGAAATCTTCGGGCTATCACATTCGCACGAATAGCCAATTTATGTGTCTTGCGATAGAATAGAAGAATATATAGAAGAAGTCAGTAACCATCCAAATTAATAAGCACAAAACCCAACCAATAGTAAATAAAAATAATATTAAGTTGGTACTTTTTAAAAAAAATCAATTTTGTTATTGTTTTTAACCGCACAAAGCAATCACAAACCTTTGATACACTATTTTACTTCGAAATCAATATTGTGTGGCTGAACACTAAATTACCTCTTTCATTGGCAAACTACTACATCTGAACAGCGGTTACCCAAGGCTATTAATGAACACAACGTGTATTGGTAAATTATTCATTCAATCTAAAACAGCCCTTATACGGTGTATATAAGTGTGAAAATATTTCTCATTTATAAAATTCCATACGTCGCGGTTTAGAGTGTACAATCAATTGTTGTTTTGGCAAATGTCTCAAATATAAACAAGCTGTTTTTTGATAGAGATAGATCAAGCTGGATATGATATGAACCATATATGGACATACATTTGTACCATATTTGTGATTGTATCATTCTTTCAAACAATGTGTAATCAATAGTTTGTGTAATTGCTCAATAGCACTCATTGCGATGAGAGAGTCGAGAAAATTTTATTGCAATATGCAGTTTATTGCATTATGCGTGTTATTAGTTTTTATTTTTATTTAAAAAAGGGAAGCGGAATTGAAAATGGGTTACCTGGTAAGTGTAATCATAAACCAATCCCTTAGTGTAAACCAGTATTCAGAATGTTTTGTCTATTGTGTCTTTTAAGTTAGCTGGCTCACTAACCCTGCAAAATGGAACACAACAATATTGAGTGTTCCTATTTAGCGATAAAATATGACGAGTGGGTGGCAAAAGAGCTTAATCAGAGCCAAATAATATTGTTTTTACTTGATGCTAGATCAAGTAAAAACAATATTACTATAATCTTACAATTATTTGGAAAGACGACTGTAATTCTTACTAATAATATAAATGTGAAAGTGAGTTTGTTTGTTACGCTTTGAAGTTTTAACTACTCAACCGATAATAACGAAAACCTCACACCATCACACGTGGGCAAAGCCGAGAGCGGAAATCAGTATTTTCGTAACATTACTTGATCCCGTTCTATGCTTCTAAATGTAAGGGAAGTTTTTAAATAATTTTAATTATTCAGTTAAATTTGTTGTTAGTTAGTCCAGTCATATTATACCAAATGTATTTTTAATTTTATTTCATTAATTGTTTATAAATAATTCTAAATCATCATGACGCAATGCATTCGAATTTCATTAGTATACGACCAGACCTTCGAGCGTGAATGAACAAACATCCAAGCAAACATTAGGAACATGTTTATTCATGCTTATTGTATCACTGAGATATCGAGGTTTATATGTTAGATGGTGTAGTGGATAGACCATGTAAATTTCAACCGAAGAACGGCCGTTCAAATCCGTGCAAGGACTACTGACTTTTCAAGGCTTAATTTGTGCTTATAATTACTATCAGTTTAATCAGAGCAAGAATTTGTTATATTATGTATATTCGCCGTATGCAGCGGGAAAGCGGGACGAAATTAGATCCAAACATTTTAACTAACAGTAAAGTCTTTGCCCATCAGACATCAAGGACATTTATATAACAGCTTCTAAATGCCCAACTGCTTGGTAAGAACCTCATCTCCTCTTGAAATGATTTGGATTTAATTAAAGCTCATTGCACCATATTGCTCCAATACGGAACTGATACATTCATATTTCATCGATATATTATCCTTCACCACTGACGATGCGCACGAGATCTTGCCCAGGTCATAACATACAATCTTTGGTTTAGATTCATGTATTAATACATACATACATACAGTGACATTTATGTAACAGCCAGTAAATGCCCCACTTTAATTGCTCCAATATTTGTCACGTATATCGGAAAGTCATCCAACACGTGTATATTTCTTCAAAACATTATCCTTCTTCGCTGAGCTCAAGAACTCTTATAGCTTGCCCGGGTCACAACTTGCAATCTTTGGTTTAGATTCATGTGTCTAACCACAGTGACATTTATGAGCTGCTACAATGGTTACAAGTGACATAAAACGTTACATTGTGTAACGTCTTGTCCTTAATAAATTCCGTCAAGCTCCACTTGACAGAACACTCACCCTAAACCGCGCGACCTCGTTCTATTGTTTTATTCCAGGTTTGTTAAAAAAAAACACACCTCATGAATGTAGTGTTACGTTTTTTTTAATTCAAGTAAATTGGGTTCAATTCAGATGTAGTTGGATCTACTATAAGGTATTCTAAAGATAGAAGACATTTTACTTGATGGTAAGGCTTTGTGCATGCCCATCTAGGTAGGTACCACCTACTTATCAGATTTGTAGCGCAAAATACTTAGTGTTTTTGTGTTCCGATATGAAGGATGAGTATCTACAGACAGTAGTGACATACATAACGGAATATAATACATTACATAATATAACAAAACAAACAAACAAGAGAAAACAAAAAGAGATGATTCTAGAATATCCCCACGATAATTGATATTTTGTGATTTACGCGTGATATTTAAAAAACTAGATTATGTTATTTGGTTTTCAATACATGGACATGCGAAGTTTTTTGAATACATTTTCATTAGGCGAATGAGATTATATACTATACATCATCTTCAATGGACCACTCACATTCTCTCAGCTCTTATTATTATTTATTCTTTTAGTAACGTTATATATGTAACTTAAAAATCAAAACCGCATCTAAATACAAAACTTGAGTCAAATCGCTTAGTAAATATATATTATAAGAAAAACTCATCATTGCCTCTTCATTAATTATAATTACGTTCCATTGTAATGTTTATTATGAAACGCTTTTATTTATTAGATATAAAATAATTACAATTACAATAGACATTGGCATGCTTAACATCGCTTATATCGCCATTGCGCCACCAACCTTGGGAACTAAGATGCTATATCCCTTGTGCATGTAATTACACTGGCTCACTCACCCTTCAAACCGGAACATAACAATACCAAGTACTGCTGTTTTGCGGTAGAATATCTGATGAGTGGGTGGTACCTACCCAGACGAGCATGCATAAAGCTCTATTACCGAGTACTACCTAGTTTATCTTATAAAAGTAACCTACACTTACTGAGAAATAAATGAAATTATTGTTACGAAGTCATCGGTGTGAATAGAACAATTAGAACCATAAAGGCGAAGAAGCATCGAGAATAATAATAATAATAGAACGCGTCTTTGATAGCGTAACGAAGACACACATCGTTGGGTTTTCGTAAATGTAATGTAGCGAAACGTACATTATGAAAGTAAAGCTAATAAATGTTTATTGGTTAATAGGGCGATGACACATAAAATTGGTAAAGTTCAGGCAAAGGTAAGCTTGTGTTTGTTATGCTATCACTATTCTATTAGGATTTGTGAACCTTTAACTGAAATTTTAACTGATTTACTATTGCAGTTCTAAAGCCTCGTGGCAGATAGAATTTATCCGACACATTCGATTAACGCCCACGCGATTGGACCACCGGTACCAGCGCTATGACCATCATTTTCCTTTTTGTCATTACGTAATTAGACCCCCTGAAGAGTAATAGTCATAAGTACTTGTAAAACTAAATTTACGTTTATTTTTTGCCACACGTGAAGAAATATAAATATTCATGGTAGCTTCATAAAATCAAAAATTATTTTGTTAGAGTGGGGTGGGTTATCCATAGATATTTGCACTACAAGAAATGTTGATTATCTTCATCAAATCACCACCAACACCTTGGTAAATAAGATGTTATATCCGTGAGCTTTGTACACTAACCTTCACTAACCACTTAACCTTCAAGCTGGAACGCAACCGGGAGAAAATGTGATGAGTGGGTGATACCTCCACCATTAGGCTTGCAAAAAACCTTACCACCAAATGAATTTAATAAGATTTTATTAATCTACTTTATAATTTAACTGTCGGTAAAGCCAACATTAACAAAGCATATGTTGATTTTTATATTTGTAATGTTTCGTTCAAGCCTTTGACTGTATATGTCGATTCTAATATTGGAAACGAAGATAAACATCATGTGATAGCAATCCAATAACGGATTATGTGCAATGTTCCCTATACAGCAGATTGATATATTTCATTGAATTCAGAATATCGTTTACGATATTAATAGATGGACGAAATAATACGCAACATTCTAGTAAATTAATTACTTAAAATGATATTTTAGAAAATGTGCATTTGGTTTCCTGTTTGTTATATATAAAAAATATTTGAATAAGAACTTTTTTAATTACAAACACGGCGAATATATATTCCAATTTGATTGATAAAATGTGTGATAAATTTTTTAATATCCTGGGACAATATTCACACATGGCCATCTGGTCCCAAACTAAGCAGAGCTTGTACTATGGAAACCAGACAACTGATATACTACATATACTACTTTTCTTTTAATTAGTTAAATTAATTAATTACAATTTTTTTTTTGTATATACATACTTATATAGATAATTACACCCAGACTCAGGACAAACAGACATGTTCATGCACACAAATGTCTGTCCTGGGTGGGAATCGAACCCACCTGCGGCGTGAAAGGCAAGCAATCTTACCAACCACGCCTACCGGCTCGTCAAAATTACCAACAATCTAGTCAGACATACTGTAGAATCCCGTATTTTTGTCTATTATAATAATTGCCAATATTGTTAGACGGACGACATCTTCTCTAATGTCCTTGACATTTGGGACACCACAATAAATGTAACGACATATCATATTTTGTCTATATTGGGCTAATAATTTGGCTGAGAATGTTTTTGTAAGAAACGGTCGATTTCGGGAAAAGTTACAAGTCCATTATCATGATGGAATGTTATTAATAACATTTCCCCTATGATCATATACTCACGACTTAATTCTGACCACAGTGTTCTCAATACATAGACTGGTTTTATGTAGCAGAAGCAGTCTCTTCAAAGAGAGTAAGAAGAATAATTCTTATTAATAATATTGGATCATCATATTAATGGATGTCCCTGGCATCACCATTTTTAGGCAGACTAGCTTAGCCATAAGATCAACGAGGTTTTTGATTAACATAAAAAAAGTTTAACTTACATTTTACAAACAGAGCCACCATTTTTTTAAATTAGGTGATTTCGTGGCAACTTTTTCGTAAAAATGTTGTAATAAGAAAAAGATGAATAGTGCATATATTCACTGTAATTTCTAACTAGACGTTGATAAAAGAACTCCCTAAGCTCGTTACCACGTTCATTACCCACTAAAACTATTTCATATCCGCTGGGAATAACAAATTACTTCCCTAAGTACAACTTGAATTTAATAAATAAGAACTGAATACATTGGGCATGCAAAGTTTTTTGAGTGCATTTTTATTCGTGGATGATTTTACTAGTGTAGTTGCGTAATTACATATTTTTTTATATTCGATACTAACTTCTCGATGAAATTTTAAATTAACATAAAATATTCTGTCATAAATATATGCCTTAATTTTACCGGCGTACGGCGGCGGCGTCTTTTGCGTAAGAAGTAAGAAATAATAACGCAATAGAATAACGATAACTTTTTTTAAGATAGTTAAGTTCTTAGATAATAAACATAAAATTTATTGATAAAATTTTCACTGAAAAACACCGTCGAATACTAACCTCATAGAATTTATAATATGGGTTATCTAAGTTCGTCAGTCGGACATTACTTATGTGTGTATTACTTAGACAAGTCGATTATCTTATGTTAGCGGTCTCTGCCCCCCAGAGTAATCAACATGGTTAGGTGTATAAAAAGGCACGGTAAACTGCAGAATCACTTCACTTCGTCTCCGTCGCTCGACTTGATCGTACGTCTTTCTTATAACTTTAAAAGTAAACTTCAACGCTAACACTTAATTATTAATTTCTTATTTTATTTTTTTATCGAGTGCACATGTATAGTTTTACTGCTATAGATTAAATTATCTCTAATATATTTTATTATGATGTGTAAATCAGCTGTTTTAACAAAATCATATCATAAAATTTACCAAATACAATCCAAAAATGGAACTATTACTGCCATTTAATTTACATAGAAATTATGTTATAAATTTATAGTATAACGACGGTAAAATAATGCTCGACATTTCAAACAAATTGTGTATTTTAATGAGAATTAATTATAATTCAATCACTATCATAAATTACATTTTAAAAATGTTACGTGGTTAGAAATTATGATTTTTAGGTCCTCTAGAATTAATGACTAGACATGAATATAAAAGTTGGACGTTTTATAATATATTTGTTTTATAATATAGTTGACTGAAAATATTTTGCAGTGTTATTTTAATTTTATTAAGGTATGCTCATCTTATGATTATAACTTCACTTAAATATTGTAAGAAATATGATATTATGACATGAATGACAATAATTTGAAAAGAGTTCTTGCATCCCCTAAATATTCAAATCGATCATTGATAATAATCTCGAAAAAAAATAAGAGAGAAACGTATAATCGGAACTAAAACAAGCGATTCTCATTCCTTAACACTTAACGTCAAGTCAATTTTCTTAAGTGCGTTTCTTCGACGTATAAATATTATTTTTCCACAGCACCCTCACACCGAATTCCGACCACGTATAAATTACGTATACGAGATGCTTTATAATCTACTATGCGCATACTGCGATGGAATTGATTTAGTAAAAGAAAGTAAGCTAAGCAAGTATCCCACTGTTGGTCAAAGGTTTCAGCCAATACGAGTTGGCTTCATATGTGGTAGAATTTCATCAAATACATAGAAAAATACCCCATGATATTTTCCATCACAGTCGCTCACAAAATGTATTAACAACACAAATTAATCAAATGAAAACTCAATGGTGCTTGTCCGCTATATACATTTTACTATTACAAATCATAATTAATTAGCAATTAAATCTATTAACTATGCATGAAAATCAACGAATACTCGTCGTGCTTTCGTATTATCCATAATTAATATAACATCTAGAATATAACGCAGCATCATTAATATCAGTTTATATTCCTTGGCGAGAACATTCGAAATAATATTCTGTAGCGAATAAGCAGGCAGACATACAGAAATGAGAGTTTGTATAGGCCTAATGAAGCATCAGAATAATTCATTTCATTATATTTAAATGAAATAATATTGAAATACTTGTTTAAAATAACATAATAAACTAAGATTTTTCTAAAAAGCATTATTGATTTTATTCGTTGCTATAACAACATCAATATTTCAGATGACAAGATTAATCGACCGTCTTTTGCAAAAGGCGAATGGATAGAGGGTACTAAAATTAGTCATTTGGGATTATCGATAGAAACGTTTACGCTTTTAAAATCTCTGGCGACTAGTAAATAAGGTTCAATATTGCTTGAAATCAATCGTGCAATACGGCGAGCTGGAACTCGATTCGGAGCAAGTATAGTGTGTACTCGGCTTAATTTATGTGGATAGCATTGCAAGAAATGGTTCTGTCATTGCCAGCGGTTCCTATATTTGATTGTTTCCCTCTTTTTTATAGAGTCAATATTCTTGGTTTTCCAAGGAGGATTCCACTTAGAAGTTAATTCCCTATATAGTATTTGTAATTTAGCTGAATATTAATATAATTAACCTACTTCACTCTTGTTTTAAACAGGTTTATGAAGAACAATTTACGAATTTTCTAAGAAAAGTTAACGGAGCACTAATTCACAACTTTGTTGCTCTGTTTTTGCTTGTATTTTGTACACTTAGAGAATACTAATCCGGTATCATTTCTGCAGACATTTGAAGTATCTATTAATTAACGAAATTCTATATCAAAGCATATAGAATTTCGTTAATTATTATTATTAATGGAGTTACGTTCGCTTTATGATATATCAACGAACTTGTTTTATGGTGCATTATAGAAACACAATATCCAATTACAAAAATGAAATTATAGTCAAATTAATGTAATGAGCTTTTAGTGTATTAGTCAATATTTTATACTTTATATTAGTTTAGACATGTTTTAAAAACATTGAGCTGATTTGAATTTTTTTATATCTGGTGTTTAAGCGATTTTAAAATAGTAACTTCAGGTTTAGTAAAGTCAGTTAAATAAACATTGACGTAAATCGCTTCCTAATAGAGAAAAATTGAAAGAGCAAAGAATATCACTGATACTTCTTAGACATTCTGATGAAAGGTGACGTGAATTAACTTGAAGACCGCTTTTGAAAGAAATAATGAATTGAAGGTATAGCAACACTCCTTACTTCTTAATTAATTAAAACCGGGGCTAGTGGATGTCATTATTAATTTATTTCCTTTTTGTCGTCAGTCGCGTCTCTCTTTGTTTCATTATCTCTTTGACAATCACCAGGAGTTGGGTTTTTTAGATGATTCTATTTTCGATACGGCTTTTGACAATTGCGTTTAAAATATATTAAACGATATCTTCTTCAACCTACTTTTATTTGTTGAGTATTTTATTGTTAACAGTTTAATTTAATTTAATTTAAATAAGTTTCATCCAAACGATTGAGTTTTAAAACATTAAATAAAAACATAATTTATATAATACATTTATACGTTAAACTTAATTATTTGTTTAACCTTTTTAGTATATAATATCGTCTGAACACCGATTTCATTTGATATATATCAAATGAAATCGGTTCAAATTCATTTGATATAAAGTCATGATTTATGATATAGTTTACAAGAGGTATACCCACGTCAATCAGCCGAAACGCGCTATCAACGATCACATCACACTGACGGGCGGATGATCTGATTTCCTCAATCTATTCGCGTTGATTGTTGCGACGAATGCTGTTTTATTTCGGATTTGACATTTGCTGTAAGTAACGGCTGTAATGATATTTTTCTTAACGTATTTATCAAATTTATTAAAGGGTACTATTCATTGTTTATAATTTTATAACCTTTTTCCATGAAAACATATTAATCGTAGTATGCTATATAGCTTAACCAGACTGTTTTGTTGGTGTAGTAGCTGTCTAGCCAACGAGGCAGTGGGTTAAATCTGAGATCGTGCCAGTAAATAAGTTACTGGGTTTTTGTCGAATATTCTCAGTATTAGCTCCTCATGAAGAGAAGATTTGGCTAACTCCACTATACTGCTCCAATGCTTGAAACACATGTGTTAGATTTTCTTCCGACACACGCAGGAAGTTTTGCTCACGATGTTTTCTTTAAACGTCGTTCACGATATAAATAAAAATTTAGTATAGTATAGTAACAGCCTGTGAATGTCCAACTGCTGAGCTAAGGCCTCTTCTCCTCTTTTTGAGGAGAAGGTTTGGAGCTTATTTCACCACGCTGCTCCAATGCGGGTTGGTGGAATACACATGTGACGGAATTTCAATGAAATTTGACACATGCAGGTTTCCTCACGATGTTTTCCTTCACCGTCAAGCACGAGATGAATTATAATCACATATTAAGTACATTAAATTCAGTGGTGCTTGCCCGGGTTTAAACGCATGATCATCGGTTAAGATTCACGCTTACCACTAGGCCATCTCGGTTTATTAAAAATTATAATTAAAAATTAAGTATAATATAACAACTCATTGATGCCAGACTGAAATACCTGTTACATTGGCTCTTTTACCCTTGGCCAGAATACAAATTATTGATATTCAGCGGTAGAATATATAATAATATATAAATCAATAGCTATATTCAATAAGGTCATTATATATATATATAGGATTGTATCACAGCTTAAGGTCCTCCAGACCGATTTCGGCCACGGCGGTCAATCTCAAGAGAGATTAGCCAACTGCGCAGGAGATATTATAGTGCACAAGTGTGTGCGCAAACACAGGTGCACTCTCTTTTCTTTAGATCTCATAATCCGATGGGACGGCAATCCAACACGACCGGAAAGAGTTCAGGCGCAGGACCAACGGCTTTACGTGCTTTCCGAGGCACGGGAGTGTACACACTTCCATCTTCCAGACTCCGGGCTGCTACTGAGAATTTTCTGACAGAAAAACCCAATAACTATTTATTGGCCCGACCTGGGAATTGAGCCCAGGACCACCGGGTCTGCGGCCTAATATCTAGCCACTAGACCAACGAGGCAGCCACTAGACCACAGCTTATAATGCGTACAAATAATATATATTACTTTACTAATTTCTAAAACATTCATAAAACATACCGTGGCATTACTCTAAGGTTATTTTTGTGTTTATAGTTTATAAAGAATTTATCATATTCCATACAATCTTCTACCAACATATCCTTCAGATGAAATTGAATTGAAACCTCCCGGGAACAACTTCACTGGCTCTTGAACCTGATATCTAGATAAAAGGAAGGTAAATAACATATGTATGAGATGCTACATATATTGTATTCAACACAAGCATCTTCTAAGAGGTTGGTTTACTTTGGTAAAATGATATTATTACATTGAACGAAGTAAAACTTTGTACAGTTTATTTTATCAATTGTATAAATTATATATTTCAGAAGATCACTTGAAAATTAATTGGCATTCATTGCAAGTAATTATTACATTCCTCAAACATAATATGATACATGTATATTAGGAAATTATTGAGTTTTGCTGGTCAAGATCACCAGCTGACTTTTGAAAATTGGTGTTAAAAATCTCATGCCTGGGTCAGCACATGAAGCGTTGAATTATGCCTCTACGTGTATATTTGATATTTTATAATTGTTCCAAGATTATAACACAAATCATTTTTATGAGAAATAAATAACAATATATAAAAAATCTATTTCGCAGCGAACATTTAAACAGCGACTAACTTTTAGCGGCTATAACAGAAAGAAATTGATATATATATTATTTATGACATAAATTTGTGAAATGCCTCAGGGACGGCTGTTTTTTATAATATAGGTAGGCAAATGGGCAAATAGACCTGATGGTAAGTGGTCACCACCGCCCATAGACATTGGTACCATAAGAAATATTAACCATTACATGCGCCACCAGCCTTCGGAACTAAGATGCTATATTCCTTGTGTTTGTGGTGACATTCCTCATTCCTCCAACCGGAATACAACAATTTTATGTATTATTCTTTGGTGGCAGAATGTGATTAGTGGGTGGTGCCTCAGATAGGAACAAAGTCCGACCACCAAGTGATTTTAAATAGCACATTAACTTCCTCAAGAATTCTATCAAACCCAAAAACAATCTTCCAAATCCGACGTGAAGTTCCAGAGATAAGTTCAAACAAAAAAATAACCTCTATTACACTAGTATATATTATGTATATTACATGAAGAAGTTATTGTACGTTTCACAAATCCGTATAACTCCATAAATTTCTTTAAATAAAACGAAATAGAGCAAATATTTCAAGCGTGTTCATAAAAAAAAACTGTACCAAAGTATTATGAAAAAAAGCACTCTCCAATATTAGATTTTACAATATGACAGCTTGTGTCTGCGTTATTGTATCTCTGCTATCATCACATAGCACACGCAGCTCATCACATTCGGTCTGTGAATCTACGTGTCATTTATTAAAGTCGTTTGAAGGTTCCACATACAAGGAATACTCTGCTATGACAATGTTTAATAAAAGTTCGTATCTTAAGTAAGGCTTTAGAAACTAAGTATAAAAATCAGGATAATGTAATAATGAACTGAAGAGCACTCGTTTTCCATGACCGCTTATTCATGGATGTTGAATTCAGAAACCAGAATGTATGTGTTTGAATTCTATCTATTTTTACTTCGGTGTAAGTTAAAAGTTAGGGGCGGGTTAAACAATTTAATAATTATTTAATTTTGTTTCTTTTTTTGGTTTTGGCTCAAGATTGTAGTAAAAGATTTAATATTATAAATGCGAAAGTCACTCTGCATTTTTCAAATCCAATGACATTAACATAAACTAGTGAATAACATTATGATCTAATTATGAATCTATAGATAAAAAAAAAATTAAAAACCCGCAAATTTTCTGTAAGTACGAAAAATAAATTAAATATTTTGGTACTTTTAAATTTAATTTAATTAATTAAATAACTAGGTAATCGCCGGCTGATGTCCATTTTAACGTATATTTTAAATATATGTATAAATACATACTGAACACAGACTCGTGGCGGTAGTTGCAACCACGAAGCGGAAGGTAGAGTCACTGCTAAGTGTGCCAACGGGCCAGTAGGATCCAATATTTCAAGTCAAGTTCAAGTCATTCTCAGCGATGACAGAAAACATTTTGAGGAAACCACCGCTGTGTTGGATGGAACCCTGTTAGGGCTTAAAGTCGATTCAAAAACAGGTATTGCTATTATTTATTTATGTGCCTGTAATATCACTGACCCACCTTTCACACTGATGCTATAAATAAATGGTAGTAACCTAGTTATACTTGAAGAATAAAATAAATTGTTTTCTAAATAGAGTAACTTGTGTTCGCTTGTGACTTGTACCACAACCTGTTCCCTGCAATTTTGCGCGAGCGCGCTCTTAAGTACTATGCTTTGTTTGCGACATCACTTTATCGTTGCATGCTATTATGTTCCTTATATATTTTGGCATAAGACGGAAGCTCGCGTGGATAAAATTTCCTCTTGTTGATGTAATTTGGTATTGGGTGTTCGGTAAATTCATATTGACTGCTAAAGCAAAGTTTATTATGCAGCGCTTGTCAGCAGTGGAGAAACATGAAGTGATGTGTTGTTATTAAATTACTATTTTATTATTTAATGGTAAAAACATTTTTCTTGTTTGATAATGTATAAATAATTTAATGTAGATAATATCTTTTTTCTTTGTAAACTACATAATAAAGTGATTAAATGTATGTAGTTATGTATATAAGCTGGTTCACAGCCCTATTTTTTCGGTTTTTTTATTTAAAATCAAGCCTTTTCATTTAAAAAGCCACACAATATGTTTTTTTCTATTTTTTCCTTCAAACTCGCCCACAAAAACTATATTTCATTTATAACTATTTATACATGCTGACTGGGTGTATATTTTTTTTTTTTATAGTATAATTTGGCGGACGAGCATATGGGCCACCTGATGGTAAGTGGTCACCAACGCCCATAGACAATGGCATTGTAAGAAATGTTAACCATCACTTACATTGCCAATGCGCCACCAACCTTGGGAACTAAGATGTTATGTCCCTTGTGCCTGTAATTACACTAGCTCACTCACCCTTCAAACCGGAACACAACAATACAAAGTACTGCTGTTTTACGGTAGAATATCTGATGAGTGGGTGGTACCTACCCAGACGACCTTGCACAAAGCTCTACCACCAAGTAGTGTACGAATTATGTGAAAGTACACAACTCTTTTCGTTTATTTGAAGTAAATAGGCCGTGACAGATGGACATACATATAAGGCTGATCCTTTAAAGTAGAACCTCTTTTTCAAATAAACAAATTCCTTAAAATATGAAACATCAAAAATAACAAACTACAATATGAAAGCTGAGCCTGCTTCAACTTCTAAATCAACTTGATTTTTGACGGTCTTCGTAGCGTTGTTCATCCATCCTTTATGTAGAATATTATTTATTATAAGACTGACTTTAACAAGAGCGTGCTATCACGTCTTACGTGCGATTAAAATTGAGTCAATATACATTCATATATTATGTACATACTCGTATACTTGTACATAAACAAGTCCAACAGTCTGTAAATATCCCAGAGGTAAGTATATATGTAATTACTAGCTGTGCAAAGCGGTTTCAGCCGCGTATAATTAAAAAAATTATAATAAATAAAAATAAGCCTATAGCCTTCCACGATAAAAGGACTATCCAACACAAAAATAATTTTTAAATTCGAACCAGTAGTTCCTGAGATTACCCGGATCAAACAAACAAACTCGTCAGCTTTATATATTAGTATAGATTTAAAATTGTTTGAGTAAATTGACTGAAATATGAAGATGACTCTTAAACATTTATATAGAAAAAGTCATGCCAACAGTAAGTTTTACTCACGTGCATAGCGTTAATAAAACAAGTTATTATTATTTATTGCGATACGAACGTTTTATGTAGACCATAATTCTGACGCGAAGCTGAGACTAAAATTTGATAGTTTATATTGAATTGGCCTTGTCTAAAAATATGGCGTCGCTAAGATTACGTAAGTTTTATTTATTGAAAAATACAAAAACGTTTATCCAATTCTTTTTTTAAGATCGGATGAGGTGGAAAAATTTAAAAAAAAATTACAAGTTATTTTGTTAGTACTTAAGTTGTAACTTCAACGTACAAACAGACTTCCTTAATAACAGTTTAATAGCAATAGCGATTTTGCGGAGTTTCCTGACCAGTTATAAATTATTCCTCAAAAGTTATCCGGCAACGTTTCGAACTCCAAACTAAATAATTTCAACTTAGTTAAGACGGCACAGAGTTAATTTTAGTAGTTTTTTAATTACGTGATTTTCATTTAACGTTTTAAATATTCTATTCGAAATTTGAATTTAAATTTTGAATATTAATATTATCACCATGTTTCTATTCTTTTAATACTTAATAAGTCTCAAGTGTACGTGAGTTTAATATATTTTGACTGAAATTTACGAAATAAACGAACAATAGAAAACTAAAATGGATACAATAATAAGTCCAATTATGTTTATACGAACTACAAGTTAGAAAATAATTAAGCCAATTATTGTGTTCAATGAAATTATTAAATCTTTTCCATTCTTTAAAAAATAATAATAATTCAACAAAATAATTTTATACGTATTTCAATATTAAAAAGTGAACATTGTAAAATACCGTTAACATTATTTTTTTACTTATAAATGTTTTTTTTTTTATAATATCTCACTGAAAAATGTACTAAGCCAATATACATACAACTTATACAGTGAGACGCAGCGCGGTTCAGAACAGCTTTTAGTATATATTATAATTACGGTCTAAGTAAGTGCGCCTTGCAGTGAATTTCATATTCTTTTCTTTCTTTTAAAAAAAGAAGGCTTGAGGATAGATGGATTGATCCTTATGATAATTATGTCCATTTGACCATTTTCTCTCAAATAAAAAAAAAAAAAAACTCTTTAGTCAATAATAAAAGTATAACATTAATTTACTGACTGTCAAAAAATCTACCACCGATTGGTGATATAAACTTCAGATCAGAGAAGGATTTGAGCGGAACTAAGCTCTTTTTTTATATATATATTCAACAATATTGTTATTATTATTAGTATTTACAATTCAATTGTTCATATTTCCATTTGAAACGGCTTGGAGGCGTTATGGCGTTATATGTGGAGGCTGAGGTTTCATTACCAAATTTTGTTACCATCTAAGAAGTTATTAGTTACATAATATTAATTTAGACGTTACTTAAACATTTTTGAAATGAAGCAATTGAATAATTTTGAAAGTTTCCTGGGATTCTGTTTTAAAAGAGCCCATGTAGACATTGCCCAAAAAATTTTTTTTTAACCCTGTGTAGTCGGGAAACATTCGTAGCTTGATTGTTCGTGTTCCTGGTACGAATAGTATGTACGTCAAAATTTCTACAAAAGTATTTTGTATTTCTACGAACATATATCACATTATCAAGTGTATATTGTCACGGGGGAAATATATTCTTCTAATCTCGACGGATAATAGCAAAACTGCGCAAGTGATGTTACAATGTGTTCAAACACAAACACATTATCTATTCCATCACTGTTATAATCAAAATTTAATACTTGGTGGTAGAGCTTTGTGCAAGCTCGTCTGGGTAGGTACCACCCACTCATCAGATATTTTACCGCAAAACAATAGTACTTGGTATTGTTGTGTTCCGGTTTGAAGGATGAGTGAGCCAGTGTAATTACAGGCACAAGGGACATAACATCTTAGTTCCCAAGGTTGGTGGTGTATTGACGATGTAAGCGATGGTTACCGTCTCTTACAATGCTAATGTCTACGGGCGTTGGTGACCACTTACCATCAGGTGGCCCATATGCACGTCGACGTACAGAAGCTACAAAAATTTTTTTTCCCGCCGCCGCTTCTCTCTTTAAATAATGATTTTTAAGTATCTCTGGGATTTATAAATATCTATGTATTTTTATATCAACTAAGCGACACTAAAAGAACATGGTGGAGTGAGATCCATAAGATGACAATAGCCTTTTGGCCAAGATTTATAAGATGATTTATAACTTACTCTATTATCCTAAATAATAGTATAAATGTTAATGTGAATTTGTTTGTTTGTTTGTTACGCTTTCACGCGTAAACCAGTAAATCGATATTTAAAAATCTTTCGCAAATGGAAAGCTATGTTATCAGTGAGTAACACAGACTATATTTTATTTCTATATTATCACAGAAACGGAAACAGGTGAAACCGCGAAGAAAAGGTAGAAGTATTATAAATGTGAAAGTGTGTTTGGTAAGTTTTCACATCATAAACTACTCAACCGATCATCATGAATATTACATACACGTTGTCAGGGATATAGAAAAGGACACACTTTCACTTGTCCCTTTCTCCCTCTGGAGTTGAAATTATTATGTACATATATTAATAGTTTCAATGAATTGTTCCGAATATTTCACGTTATACACGAAGATTTATCGTAAATATCTTGTACCGTATCGTGAAACACGTAACCGTCAGCTGGTGTGAGGTGTTATTACCGTCATGAACATTTATGCTAAATGTCAAAGGTAATGGCACCATTAGCGTGTTCACTTCATTCCAACGTTTAATATCTTAGCGTACTTCACTTTGCTTCAACATTTAAGTAATTAGGCTGGCGTGAAGCGTATCGATTTTTTAAAATTAATTTCCAAATTCAAAAATTTAAAATCCGTTTCTTCTTATGACCTTGCTCTAAGCTCCTTCTATTAAGGAGAATTTAGGAGAATATTCTACACTTCTTTTCTGGCGAAGGTTGAACGTCATACAATCACACTACTATAATAATAATAATAATAATTAATTGAGACAAAGCATAGCTTTACGGATAAAAATACCATTTTTATTATACTAAATAAAAGAAAAACAAAAGAAATATTAATAATAAAATTAAATAACAAAAATAATTAAATAAATAAAAACACGATTATGATATAAAAGCTAGGGACATGAAATGTGGTAGGCTAATTAGAGTTATTACTCTAATGTGAGTTGGCACAGCACGAGATAAGAATTTTATTCATTTCATGTATGTTGGATTGGAAAATCATCGTGAGGAAACCTGCCTGTGTTGGATGAATATCTTGAACATAGGTAGGTAGGTGGAAAGGCAAATGGACCACCTGATGGTAAGCGGTCATCACCGCCCATAGATATTCGCTCCAAAAGAAATATTAACTATTCTTTACATCCCCAATGCCACCAACCTTGGGAACTAAGATGTAATGTCCCTGGTGGTCGAAGTTTCACTGACTTACTCACCCTTCCAAGCGGAACACAGCAATACTATTTAGCGGTAGAATATTTGATGAGTAGACGGTACCTACCCAGACGGACATGCACAAAGTCCTACCATCAAGTAGTCAAGTAGAACTTATCAAGGTAAATAGTGATAATAATTTATTGCTAAAAATGAACATAATTATGTAGTTACATTCGGATAGGACAGACATTTGTGTGCACGAACATGTCTGTTTGTCCTGAGTCTGGGTGTAATTTTCTATATAAGTATGTATTTACAAAAGAAAAGTAGTATATGTAAGTATGTCAGTTGTCTGGTTTCCATAGTACAAGCTTTGCTTAGTTTGGGATCAGATGGCAGTGTGTGAATAATGTCTCAGGATATTTATTTTATTTATTTATTAATGTTAAATATGCAATATATACATCTCTTGTACAAAAAACATAACGTAGGTACATATGTAATCATGAGCTCTCCGCCCAATGTAATCGACAGGATCAACTGATGCATGAAACGAATTGCTTTTGACTTTTAATTTTAAAACATTCGGTCAGTTATAAATATAATGTTTTAATAAAGAAATATACATAAATATAATCATGATAATAAAAATATGATCTTATACGTATGAACTCAGCATTTTACACCTAGCCTCGCTCGCTTCATAATTCAGACTTGTTAATTTGAAGAAAGAGCTATGGAAAAAAAATCATACAAACGTTTTTCCCCTTTATTCCACTACCTTAAGAGTAAATGTTCAAAGAAAATCCTTAGTGCAAACCTACTATCTAAGAGTAACCTACAGTAGTCTGGTATTTACGTTGATAATTTAATTTAAGATAGAAATACTGCGCAATTACAAAAGATAATTGTTCCATTAGTAGTTCATATTGTAGCAGTTGTGTATTTTTTTTTTACACAAAAAACAATAAGTGAAACAAGAAATATGGTATAAGAGAGCGTTATGCTGTTTATTTTACCTTGTAAGGTACCAAAAAGGAGCCGAAATGTAATTTTCTTAAATATTATTTATCGAATTAAATTCAAATTTATTTATTCAATATTGCATTATTAATTATATACAGTCAAAGTAAAACGTACCACTTTAATAATACACAGTAAATACTTAATGCAATAAATTATTCAAGTATTAATTATGCAATTTGCGTCGAATGAAGTGGTTCCGAGTCTATATGATTATTTATTCTCAATATCGACGAAGCAAAGTGAACAATCACGAATACACAAACATATATACAAGATTTGAAAGCTATTTCTAAAAAAACATACAATGAAAGTCCAAATAATTTTAAATCCGTGTCAAAATATGAACTTGGCTGGTTCAATTTTCACACAGAGGATCGGAATTGCATTTCGAAAGGGAAATACTGCTAGAATTCTTGCCACTATTCCACACGGTCATGATATGTATGTTAGTAGCCTTTATTAATTTTTTATTGGTATATATTTGAGTAAATAACCCTTATGTAAATTAACAATTTAATTTAATACACAAATTATCAATAATATGGTATGTTACTGAACGCGCCATTTAGTTTGGTCGGCCTGAAGTTTGAGTCTCCGAGAAGTTCGTATGATTGTAAATTTTTTTTTTAATGTAATTTCTATATAACCATGATGTTAATTTTAGTATAGGCAATTTCTTAAATAACATATAAAAAAAAGATAAGTTATTTTTTTGTATATGTTGTTAGTTACATATGTCTCAATGTCAAAAAGTAAAGGTAGGTAATTCCTTTATATGTACTAACGTCTCACATACATTGGAGTCCAAACTCTCAAAAATTGGATTTTGTAATTCTGTTGTTTCTTTCTCAAATTCAGCGTATCAGAGTTTTTCTTATTGATTAAATAAAAACCTTTCATCCGTTGCATCAGCAAAGATGACTTTATTTATGTTAATTTCATTCGTGTACTATTCGTATTTGCATCTTTAGACTAACTGACAAGCTTATACTTCGATATTATGTTCCTAAAACTATATGTACCCCTTGACTAATACCTGATTGTAAAATAAATAAATTTTATTTGCGCGTCTTGTAAAATATATTTTAAATTTAACTTCAGTCGATTAACGTAAAGATTCACTCCTATGTAACATATGTGTGGATATACTTACTTAACTTAGTATACAGAGAATTAGTATTCCAAGTTTGAAATAGTAGCCCAACTTTTTAAATTTGGAGTTTAGTCGCGCGGGTAATTTTAAAGTTTGTAAGTATCCAGAAAGTTAGGCTGAGATAGTAAAAACTGAGGGTACTCGAACTCCGTACTCGTAATACGTGAAGTAAAAGTAAAGTTAGAATTTCAATCATCTGGAACTTTCGTAAATCATTGTTTGAGTTTTCCTTCGATTTCGAGAATACGTACGAATTAGGGAATCATGACTCTGTTTTAAGTCTCATAAATATTTAGTACCGAAGCGACTGAGCTCTGCTCTTGTTCTGCATCTTCGCGTTACATGGTGACATGTTTATGTATGTTTTTCTTAATGTATTTATGGATGCTAAAAGGAATTGAGAATGGTAAAACTTGCTAAAAATTTTTTGATACAAAGTCCATAAGCTTTGCTGAACTTACGTTCGAAATATGGAATAATATATATTTGTTTTACGTAACAATATACTGGTAAGCATTGATCACCTGATAATTAGTACTTACCTCTGGCCATACACAGTTAAACTTTTAAAAGTATAAAGCACGCACATAATTGATAATTCACTAAATATTGAGTAATTTAATAATAAAAAAAAAATTGTGTTGCAAACCTTATCTTTTCATTTATAGTAACAAAAAAAAAAAAACATTTATAGGCTCTACATATTTATACGTCATCATCATTGCATGTTGATAAAATGATGATTATGGTAACGATAATGACTGGTACCATTAAGAAATTTGCAAATATGTTCTCAGGGATACAGAAAGAGTCATAAAGGTAACTTACCTACACCCTTCAGACACGGGTGAAGCCGCGAGCGGTAACTAGTAAACCATAAATTTAAAAGAATAATAAATACTGACTTCATACATGTTTACCAAGCCATAATTAAACTGTCCAAGTGTTTAATCTGTCATGCAAGTGTTAATAACATTTAACCGACGTTTCGTGTATGATAATGGATTGGCATTTATGTGAAAAGCTTTTAGCTTTTAAACTATTATTGTGTTTTTGCTTTCATTATTCAAGAGTTTATTTCGCTTTATGGAAATATTTGTTGTTTTTTTTTTATCGTTGGTTTATTGTTGTTCGGTTCAGAATTTACTTGATATGGTATGGAAATAATATTTAGTTTGTTATAGAGGATTTTTAATTTAACTTTATAGCTAGTAATTAGTTGGGTGGGTTGTGTAACAAAACTCCTTGACAAAGAGTTTACAAAATTAAATTAATATCAGCTTAGAATTTAAGATGTGAAAGCGTAACAAAAAAACTCACTTTTGCGTTTATAATATTAGTAAGGGCTAGCTCCGTCAGTCTGTCTTGTCCAAATTTACAGATGTTAAACTAGTCAGTTTAACATCTGTAAATTTGGATAATACATAAATATTTCACGTTTTTTGACGGATTGGTTGGAGTTTACTATTATTGCGAATTGCTCCCAAGGGTAGTAGCACAAGAGAGAGTTTATAGCCAATAAACTCACCCAATAAACGGTATAACAAACGCAGAGATAACTTTTCAAATCAATCAATTAGTCTCCAGCTCAACATATATCATAAAAAAATTTGATCTATTTTATTTCTAATAAATATTTTGTTTTCTATATATTGCACGAGACGCCTCTAAACAATAAGTATTCGCAATGCGTCATGTGATTATTGGTATATAACAAAAATACATTTATGATGTACATACATATATAATTTTCTACATTCAAATATAAACATTTCGTAAGGTTTAGATGATAAAGAATGCTTATAGCGTTAATGTCGTTTATAAAATATACAGTTTCTTTTGTAAAATGAAGTGTTAAATATATTTGACGACAAATGTCTAGACTGTTACTCATATATATAAAGCAAATATTTATTCAAATTACAAAACCAACCCAAAAATACGACCCGAAGAAGGCAACGAATATAATTTCAAATAAAGAATCCGTCAATAAAACCACAACCCGACCGATAACAAACAAACAAATCGTTCCGAACGAATGATTCAAATCAAAACATCAATAAAATATGGTTGCGATACCGATTCCTTTTTCAAACCCTTTTGAATGATTAACGCGCGAGAATCATTCAACGTCAACGCACATTAACCGTTCGTTTGCGGCCTATTTGTTCATTCGCTCGTTCGCTCATTTAGTTACGTCATTAGTACAACACCCGCGAATTTTAGAGAGCGATTTTTTACTAGCCCCAGTTAATTTGCTAAGGGCGGGTAAATAAATGTGCGGGGCTTAGAAGGATGGTTCCCGAATGGCTGCCGACTTAAAATTCTTTGTGTTTTTTTTTCTTGTTAATCCTTTTAGTGGATTAGGAGCGACTAATTCTGAGCTGTAGAAAATAATACGCAGTCGTCTAAGCGAAATATTGTTTTTTTGTAGGTAAAAAAGCTCCGTCAGACATTTTATCAAGTAATTTCAATTAATTTAATTACAGATATTCGTTTGGTATAAATATTAATGCTAGTATGCTATTTTATTCTTTAACAAACATATCAACAGTATATAACACAACACATATCATATAAAATTATAAGACCAAAAAAATAAGGTCGCAAAAATTTATACAATATATATTTTAAATATCGAACATAACCCGTTATCCCCGGTAACCCTGTATCCTTAAACGCTGCGACTATCAAACATACGATGCAGCTTATCACATTTTTTTAACAACGTTTATTTTTTATGTACGGTTAAATTGCGATTTTCATGCGAGCTGTTCCAAGTGTGAACACCGCGCTGTTCTGGGATATAATACCTTATTTATGCAGCTGAAGCCAGGCGTTATATAAATATTGTGTTCGATTTTTAAACGATTACGGTAAAATCAAAAGGACGTATATCTGGGTGACCTTTTTATAGTATATGTAGGTGGACGGGCATATGGACCACCTGATGGTAAGTGTTTACCAACGCCCACAGACATTGGCAGTGTAAGAAATGTTAATCATTGCTTACAACGTCAATGCGCCACCAACTTTTGGAACTAAGATATTATGTCCCTTGAACCTTTAATTACACTGGCTCACTCACCCTTTAAGCCGGAACACAAGAATACCAAGTACTGCTGTTTTGCGGTAGAATATCTGATGAGTGGGTGGCACCTACCCAGACGAGCTTGCACAAAGCTCTACCACCAAGTAGTACAATATGAAGCGTTTCTGATGCAGAATAATAAGTTTAGGAACGTAATAAACAGCCTTTAAATGTGCCTGAAGATGTTTGGTTCTTATTCCACCACACAGCTCAAATACTGGTTCCTGGATGTACATCTGCCAGATGGCCATCCGACACATACAGCATCCTCACGATTTTTCGGTTCAGCGTCAATCTTGCGTTAAGGTTCACTTGTTCTAGCCACTGGGCCATCACGTCGCAGAAATGCTACATCCGACATAAAGCCATAATGACCAAGAATCACACATCTTGCGATTTGAAATATACTTATATCCCAATTATTATCACGAAAAAGCGTAGTTTATTTACAAATTAAACTGTAATGGACCGGGAGACGGTGACACAAAATTACGTAATGACGAAAAGGAAAATGAGGTTCATAGCGCTGGTACCGGTGGCCCAATCGCGTGGGCCTTTATCCGAATGTGTCGGATAAATTACGAGAGTCGAACGATTTGTTCCACAAAAATTCTAGAAGAGTCGCCATACTGGTACAAATGACCTGGAATAATGTGTCAGTATTTCTCGGTCTATAACTTATACACGACTAAATATTCTGGCTTAAGACATTTATTTCTCAAAAAAGAATACAATTCACTTACTATGAGAATTACACGTTAATCATACAACTAAATATAAGAATTATGGAACGAGAGGGTATTAGTAAATTCTTAATCTATCTTGTTATAATTTAATCTAACATTGTCATAAGTGGGTAGGAGGAAAAAAGTAAGGCTACCATTACAAATATTTGTATGCATAAATATGTTTTTTAATCTATAAAATGCCTACCAGATGGTGCGGCAATATACGTACATCGTGTTTTGTTCTCAATTTACGGTAAGCGCTTATTGTTATGAATACTGTCGATATTCATTTGGTTTTTAAAGTTTGAAATATTGTTAACACTGTAAAGCATCATGGGTTAAATAGAACAGATTTGCACACATATTTAATGCGAAGTTTAATAAAAGACGTTAAAGCTTGAAACATTTCATTCTAGCATATTGAAAAACAAGTCATATCTTTAATATATAATAACTCCATCCTAAAGACGAAAAATGAAGATATGATTCTCCAATTGTGCATCATATTGTTCGTATATGTACAACTGGCAACGAACTATTCAAAATAAATTTTAACTAACATAGCTTTAATTCTTTATACTAACCCACTATGGGCGCTACTTCTGATCTGAAATAAAGTTTATTTTATTTTATTTTTATGATTCATAATAATACTATAGCTGGGCAAAGGTAAAGGTAAAGGACTTGCACAAAGCTTTACTAACAACCAAATATTCTTTTCAAACCCAAAAAAAAAAATGGATAGGAACAAGCGTAAGAGCATTCAGTAATGTCCTTTAATTTACGAGATCATTAAACGTGAGAATAACATCTACAAACACAGCAATAAACAGGGCAATGGGAGAACTCGGACAACAGGCAAAGCGCTATAAAATATTAATTGCAAAATCGCAAAAAATATATACTTTATTTCACAAGATTCATTAAAACTACCATCAATACAGCGTATAGATTTAAACGAGAAGACCAAGCATAACCGTCATTTATTAAACGGTATTTTATCAAATTACGTTAAATACGTTTTATGAATTAAAGTGTTCAAAGACTCCTTATATTTAAAACGAATGGAATATGTCTTAGATGGAATTAGCATAGGTAATTTACTTATTCAGCTAAAATGTCACTTACGCATACTGTAAAAAACATTGGTACCAATATATTGGCTTACTGTTATTTTCTTTTTTTTTTTATTATATATAATACGTAATTTGATAAAATACCGTTTTTTTTTATTGTATAGGTTGGCGGACGAGCATATGGGCCACCTGATGGTAAGTGGTCACCAACGCCCATAGACAATGGCATTGTAAGAAATGTTAACCATCACTTACATTGCCAATGCGCCACCAACCTTGGGAACTAAGATGTTATGTCCCTTGTGCCTGTAATTACACTGGCTCATTCACCCTTCAAACCGGAACACAACAATACAAAGTACTGCTGTTTTGCGGTAGAATATCTGATGAGTGGGTGGTACCTACCCAGACGAGCTTGCACAAAGCTCTACCACCAAGTAAAACATTGGTACCAATACATTGGCTTATATCTATCTCTAAGGCAGGTCAATTCGCGTATTGTCAACTCCTCCATTATGTATTTTCCCACGGTATCTATGTTACCAAGGATAGCTGTAAGCTGTAATCGATCGCGAAAGCGGTGTTGCAACCCCTGTCTTGCCTTATACAGACCAGACCTGTGACCTGTGACCTTGAACAGACCTGTGACACTTTTCGCCGTAAACACAGAACTCAGGGGCTTTGAGGCAAAGCGCGATAACGCCCAATAATAATCACCTCTTAAGGACCGCGTCTGCAGTTCTGCAGTCATTACGTTGCATTATTAAAAGACAAATCATGTATATAAGTGGTGCGTCTAACAGCAATTTGGCAATTACTTTGTATTGCTGTTTGGCAGTAAAGGGACTCCCCCTTTACTGCCAAACAAATGTAATCGACAAAACAAAAGACGCACAACATTACATGTTCCGTAGTTGTTATTGTATTGATGGTGTTACAGCTAGTAATTACTTCTGACTGTTAATGTCTATGGGTGGAGACGACAACTGATTGTTAGATTGTCCTAATGATGTATGAATATAATGGGTATATTTGACTTCACAATAGGTAAGGTTTCGGATGATAAGAAATGACTATTTGTTCAGTATATTTTAAGTGAATGTAGCTTAAGTCATGAGTAGCTTGTTTGTATAGCTTCAGATCATGAAGCACTGGACTCAAATTTTGTGTTGCGCTAATGAAGTTATTGGTTTGCTTAGGAATTTTTCAGTATTAGTGAGTCACTACCGTACCCCAATATTCATGTAAAGCCATTAGTAGTACCTCTTATCTTATATATATATATAAAACCTTGATTAAATAGGAAACGATTTTTAAACTTTCTAACGATCCCATTTTTTAAATATTGAACAGATGACTGATGAGATACTGTAAGAGCAAATTATAACACTCGGAGATACTGTAAGACTAAATTATACAAATAATATTGAAAATATTCATGTAAAAGTATCGTTAGCTTTCTAACAAAATACCCGAAATTATCACGTTAAAAAACAGAAAACTTACCACTTTGTTCCTGAAATATGCAAAATTTACATTACATATATTATTATACATTATATATATTATATAAATATACGTTTTTATGTGTCATATTGAATAGTTATGAACAATACGGCGTTCACCCTACAGCAATTATAAATCTAGTACATCATCTCCGTACCCTTGCAGTAATAGAAGTTATGGTACCTTGTAATTTAATAACTAGGTATTAATTCGGTTCCCTTTAGGGTGACTACTTGTGAATAGCAATAAGTAATCTTACTACGTTCTAATGGTCATGGTAAAGCGGGTTACGGAGAGGGCAACTCCCCTAATCTAACCACATGGGGTCCTGTGTTACGCACCTATTACATCGGTAATTAATTAAGCGAGAGCATGACGCTCTCTTTGACGGTTTTTATGTTAGAACCCAAGTTAGCCATCGAGAAACGGGTACTTACTTTTAAGTTCTTAATACTTCTGAAATGTGTGTTTACTGATGTGTAAGAATATTAGCGCTCAATACAGGGCACGGGCTAACGGAGACATCGAGCCGCAGATATATAAGCGAAAGATTTAGTGCATCGGATTTCGAACGTTAGATGGCGCCAGTGTAAGATTTCGAACGACAGAAGGCGTCAGCATAGGACTGCATTTTTGGAGTTGGGAGGAACAGGGTGTAAAGTTCCTCATCCACCATTGAAAACGGAGATTGTTGGTATGGTGGGCTACTGCCCGACGGTTGTTGTCGGGTTCTTGTATATATGTTCAATCGCTCGGATAACTTTAATATCGCGATGTAGGATACGTCAGTTTTTAGTTTTCATATGTGGCGAGATAGATGTCGCTACACATTCATGCGAAAAATTTATAAACGTCGAATATCATGTAAAATTATAAATTATTATTGTTATTATTATTTATTTAAGTAACAGAAATCATTTATATTTAATTACAAAAAGAAAGCAAACACTACTATCTATAACTAAGACATGCTACTGCTCCAGCTGAAACTTTAACGGAGCGGTTTATGATAAATAAATAAATGCAAGAAGCATAAGGCAGCTTATATAATATTTAGTAGATTTAATATCCAAAGAACTAAGCTCTCACATCAATGTAACCGAATAATGTATAATAAGGATATGCAAAACGCCTCATAAAGTATTACTGATAAATATAATAATAAAATAAATGTATGTTACTAGATAACGTAAAAACGAGTTATATATATAATAAACATCTTATCGTCGGTAAGTGCGTCCTTATTTTGCATAACACGGACGTAAACGTTGAAACTAACGATATGAGATATATACAGTCATATATATTTTTCGTAATGACTTCTAAACGGCCATTTAAGGCTAGCTACTTAACCTAACTTCACACATATAAAATTAAAGTTAATATCACAAATGTATATATTAATTGGTAGAGTCCTTAAGCAAAATAGTAAATGACTTACTACTGGGCTCTTCTACTCATTTCGAGATAGTTTAAACTATATTTATACTGTTTACTGGTGGTAGGGCTTTGAGCAAGCTCGTCTGGGTAGGTACCACCCACTCATCAGTTATTCTACCGCAAAACAACAGAACTTTGTATTGTTGTGTTCCGGTTTGAAGGGTGAGTGAGCCAGTGCAATTACAGGCACAAGGGACATAACATCTTAGTTCCTAAGGTTGGTGGCGCATTGCCAATGTGAGCCATGGTTAACATTCTTACACTGCCACTGTCTATGGGCGTTGGTGACCACTTACCATCAGGTGGTCCATACGCTCGCCCGCCAACCTATAAAATAAAAAAAATTCTACCGCAAAATATCAGTACTTTGTATTGTTGTGTTCCGGGTTGAAGGGTGAGTGAGCCAGTGTAATTACAGGCACAAGGGACATCACGTTTTATTTTCCAAGGTCGGCAGCGTATCGGCGATGTAAACGATGGTTAATATTTCTCACAATGTTCTTACAGAATATCACTTTTAAATTACATGTTTGAATTCACACATCAGAACGTAAACTCTTTATAAAATGTATTACTTAGATAGTACTATAAATAAAAGTAACCGTTAATTATTCGACGTTTCGAATTCATTGAAAGTAGTAACACAAAACATTATGAAAGATGTAAACACACTTACCACACGCGACATTTCAATCCATTATAATACGAACGTTATATTATTTACAACGTAGTATATAATGCGATTATTAATATCAGCTCGAGTCAGGAGCGTGTGGGTATTTGTTAAATATTCATAGCCTAAACACATTACGCTATCCGGCTTAAATCGGTGCTTAAGTCATGAGCGTATACCTTGTCTCGTATATCCTTTGAATATCCATCTCACTTAACGTTTCAAGGCCTTACTTATAAAGACAGCTTGGCTAAACACTTATTTCGCTCTTTCTGTCATTATTGATATGACATTCGAAAGAAAGAGACACAGCATTTTTTAACAAGTCACCCGCTAAATAAAGTGTATGGTGTATGGTTTTACTTGTAAACATACAAAACATAGTATTGATGATGTCTTTTGTTATTGAATTGGACATTTTATTGTTTGTCATATCGATACCAACTGACAATTCGACAAGTCCGACATATGTCAGAAATCGACAATTCGACAATTTTTCTGTTTAATAAAAGTTACATGTGACAAAATTGTCATGTGAAAATTTTCAAATCGGATTGTCGCGACAATTCGACATTTTTCTATTTAATAAATCTTTTTGTGCGACTTTATGTATGACACATCTTCAGATGATTATATATATATATATTATATACCAGTTCATCAACCCAGAATACATATACATATATAATACATTACATAATACTAGTTGTAGTTTCAAATAAGATTCAAACGAAATGATACGGTTTGAATTAACCAGTAAAAAAGCCACAAGAGACTTTTTTTTTCATTCTTTATGTAGGCGGACGAGCATATGGGCCACCTAATAGTGGCCACCAATGCCCATAAACAATGGTATCGTAAGAAATGTTACATTGCCAATGCGACACCAACCTTGGGAACTAAGATATTATGTCCCTTGTGCCTGTAATTAGTTAATTTTAGTAAGTGGAACATATAAAATTTTAGTTAGCAGAATTAACCGATTGATAGATCATTCACCTAATGGCATATAATATTTACCTAATGGCATATAATATGTCATTAGGTAAATATTTAATTTAAATATAATTAAAAATCATCAAATGTTTATCAATAATAAATAACACGTAGGTATAATCAGTATTTACACATATATAAATTATACTGGTTTTAATTATCATCCCTGACTTACATGATATATTTTAAAAAATATACGACCAAAACAAAAATATATATAAAATATCCAATTCATACAATACCTTTGAGCTTCAATGTTCGTAAATAATTGTTATTGATACGAAATCTATACGGTTTTATATGTAAATTGAATACAAAATCGATGAATAAGATACCATGGTATAGATAAATGTTATAAGTTTTTCTTTTTAAATAGTGTGATTTGATAACTATTTATATTTTACAGTGTAACCAAATGGGTCATCTGATTACAAATGTTCACCACCGTCCATGGTTATTGACGCTAGCAAAATGTTAACTGTTATGTACATTGCCAATGCGCCACCAAATCTGGGAAACAACATGTTATACTCTCCTTGTTCCTGTAGTTACACAGGCTCAGCGGAACACAACATTATATAACGTATTGTTTTGCGGTAGAATATCTGATGAGTGGGTGGTACCTACCCAGACGGGCTTGCACAAAAACACAATCACCACATTATCAATACCAAAATATATGTTCGCTGTTCACATAATGTTTATATACTAGTTACGTCGAGCGCAGCCAGCGGATGCAGAAAAATACAAATTTACTTAAATTCATTTATTGATTTGAAAATATCAATTAAACGAATTACTACCGATCGAAGTAGGATCTAGTAATAATGATTACGAGCTAAAATTATTAAACCATATATATAAAAATATACCATACATAAATGGTTACATTGTAAAATTTAAGCTATTATCAAATCACACAATTTTTTATTTTATTTAGGTCATAGAAGCACACCAACATCGCAATTCATATTTGACTTTAAAACATATTTTTATTTTAATACCGCGTTCAGAATATTATATAGTCGATAAAAGGAATATATTTAGTATTAGATGATTCCTACATAGTTTTGTTTGAATAATTTATTGATAATCGTCACAAGATTATAATAATAGCTAAGCTGTGACCTTGTTGTTCTAGTGGCTATAAAATGTCGAGGTCCTGAGTTCAATCTTCGAGTGGGAGAAATAATAAATTAATTTAATTGGTTTTTCTTTCAAGGCGTCGGGCAGACGGCTGGCAGTAGAATTATGTTAAAACCTTCTTTTTTTTTCATGTAGCTAACACTGCGTCGAATCCACATAATTGGGATAAAGATATACTTATATTGCAATTCAAAACACAATTAAAAATTCACGTAAAGAACATACTGAGATACAATAAAATCATATTAAAACGTTTAAAGAAATATCAAATAATAGTTCCCTTCAATCAATGAAATCATCCTCTTATGACTTTGGCCGAAGGCAAAGGTCTAGTGAGTGACCTTGGCCCATTTGCCAAATGTTTACCTGGGCTCGATCCATGTAAATCGTCCCATTGAAGGATGACCCTTTGCATAAATATATTATAAACTAACCTCGAATCCAGCGCGGGCATTACCATGTGGACTCTTAATCTGTGTGACCTATATCAGATATAGTGTCGAATATTCAAATGCGAATTAAAGTAATCCTCTGTCTCTGCTAAATTGGGGTATATAGGTAAATAATATAGTTTGTCAGCTTAGCGGTCGCTTTAAATATTCAGCGGTACTGAAGTATATATTATATGACTGGGAGGTTTTGCCAATTGAACCACCGGTTCAATAATATAATACAGTACAGTACAGTACAGTAACAGCCTGTGAATGTCCCACTGCTGAGCTAAGGCCTATTCTTTAAGCTTATTCCACCACGCTGCTCCAATGCGGGTTGGTGGAATACACATGTGACAGAATTTCAGTGAAATATGACACATGCAGGTTTCCTAACGATGTTTTCCTTCACCGTCAAGCACGAGATGAATATAATCACAAATTAAGCACATGAAATTCAGTGGTGCTTGCCCGGATTTGAACCTACGATCATCTGTTAAGATTCACGCATTCTTACCACTGGGCCATCTCGACTCCTATAATAATATGCAAAAAATAATAAATAGCAAAAATATTTTTGGAAACAAAGTTTCTTATAGAAATTTTGGTGTTTATGCTGTCAACTGTTGAAGAGTTCCTTCGTCTGGAGCCAATCCTAAATTAAATCACGCTTTCTATAAAACGCATTGTCATTGGAATTGAACCAACATGACAAATTTCAACTCTGTGGAAATCTATCTAATACAGCTTGCAAGATTCAACCCAAATAAAAAATCAAACATTACGAGTGAAATAAAAGCGTGTAAAAATTTATTGAATTTTTCTTAGTAGCCTGTTTCTTAGAAGCCTGGAGTATGGAAGTCATGCTCTCCTTGTTCATGGCAGTGTTTATGTTTCTGTATCTCGAAGAGCAGGTAAAGCCGTTAGTTCTAACTTTCGCACCCTAACTGTTTTATTGTCGTATAGAATTCTCCTAGACATTGAATTATGCGATCCAGAGAATAGAAAGAGCATCTGTGTGTACACATGTTATTTCTCCTGCTTAGTTGGCTTGTTTCATGGCTAAGCCGACCAGGAGGTCATCAACTGTATGAACACCTCATCAGATATTCTACCACCAAACAGCAATACCTTTGTTTGTTGTGTTCCGGAATAAAGGATGAGTGAGTCAATATATGTAACGACAGGCAAAAGGGACTTAACGTCTAAGTTCCCAAGGTTGGAGGTGCATTGGCGTTGTAAGTATTGTTTGATATTCCTTGCAGCGCTAATGTCTATGGGTGGCTATGACCACGGTGGTTGTTCATTCACCCGTCTGTCTGCCTACATTATAAATAAGTTAAATAAAAAAAAAAGTTAAATTATAGTTATTATAATTAATTTTATGTGAATAGTTATGAATGTATGTATATAGTTATAAGATAATTTAGCACTGCCCAATGTACTGCAGACTTCAGAAGTATATGCAGATATACTCCCGCAGGGGAGACATCACTCCTAAGACCACTGTTTTTAGACTCTTTATAAAATCATAACCAAAACTATACTTATTCCAGCAAGCCCTATCGAGCACTTTTCAATCGCCGGTTTACAATATCATATAAAATAATTATACCTACTAAATGTAAAGCCAGAAATTCGAATATTTTGTGAAGTGTCTGCCAAGAAACTGAGAGGTTTGTCTTTTCCAATTAAATAATATAGATTTGATAACTAATACGTTATTACTATATTCGTAATCATCTGTGTATCATGTCTTAGCAAAACTATGTCCTGATAATTTAGTAAAATTTTAACTTAACAATGTCCATTGTATAATCGCTCAATTACGCGGCAAATCAGAGGGCGCTTAATCTTTTAATCAGTGGAATACGCCTAAGAATTAATTAACACAAATCTTGAAAATCGTCCCGTCAAACCAGTCCGTAAGTGGAGTCTTTATGCTGAAGGGTCAGGGTCAGGCCCAAATGACCCCTTAGGGCGACCCTTTTTAATGAAAGCTTCAAACAACGCTTGCGTCAGTCTCGTCGTATTTTTGTTTGAAGAGCTGAAAGCCGAGTACCTCTCAGTCATCAGTCTGATGGTTTGTTTCGACATTCGTGACATTTTTAATTTTAAAAGCGGTGGAAAATTATGTTCTAAAGCTTTAGGTAACGTTTCGTCATTGCTAATGTAACGTTAACATTTCCTAAATATTTTTAAAAGATATGATTTAAATAAAGGATTTTGTATTCGTTGATTTTTGTATAGGACATATTAGTTTAATTGTATATAATTAAATATTTATTCCTAAACGATAGAAGCTAAATTAAATAACATTCCGATTCAAAAGTACCTATAAAAGCTTCGATGAATATAATATATTTTTTTATAATAATTTAAGTAACTTTTAGTAACTTCTTTAACTATGGTATAAATCGTGCAAATTAATTTTCAAACCGAAGCTGAATTTTGTACACATTTATTTTTTGTGATGACGATGCACTAATTTATTAACTATTGTATTTTTTTTTCGTTTATATATCATTTAACGAAGATTAATTATATTTAATTAAAGTTGTTTCAGAAATATTCAAAATTCAAATTCAAATTTCTTTATTCAATGTAGAAGCGATACTTATTGATTGTAATAAATCTACCACCGTTTCGGAAATAAACACCTCAGACCTGAGAAGAACCGGCAAAAGAAAGTCAGCGGGATTTTTTCTTTAGCTTATTATTTACAATTATAGTTGATTTACATTATAATATTCTTATTTATTTGAAATAGCCTGGATGCGATCGTTTCATTCCCAAGGTGTGCAATCATCTAAGAAGTCATTGATTGCGTAATATCGTTTAGCACATACAATTTATCTTGAGAATGTAACTGTTAATTTTATGACATTTGTTTTTCTTTTAATGAACCAGCTCGGCTATAATTATAATACAAAAAAAAAAAACGTTTCAACGTTTAAAAGAACTACCCTGGCGCGATGAATATAAATATTTCCTCTTTTGTTATTAGCTACGATAAATCGCCCAATTCTTGATCAATCTTATGACAATAGAAATAAGGGCTATATTACAAAAACCAGGATACACAAGAATGGCGCATTGTATACAGCAAATTGCGTCTTTCCTATTGAACCATAAGCCATTGTATGGAAGTCAGTTTGATCAGCTTCGTACAGATTGTTATCGGTTTTAATATCTGCTAAGACGTAAATATTAGCCTCATTATATTTATTAAAAATATATATTTTGGTAATAACGTCTTATTTTCGTTTTTAAATAGCTTGATTAAAAATTGTATATAAAGTAAAGTGAGAAAAAACCTGTAAATACCTCTCTTCTAAGCTAAAGCGTCTTTTCTTTCTGAGGAGAAGGTTTAGAGCCAATTCCACCACGCTGCTACAATGCGGGTTGGTTCATCCGACACAATATACATTTTTTCTGGCAACTTTTTCCTTCACCGTCAAGTACAAGAATAAACAAATTAAGCAGTTGAAAATTTTAGTTGATTGCGGGTTTGACCCCGCAATATTCAGTTAGATTCACGTAATCGAACCACTGTGCCAACTTGGCATATTACATATGATTTCCATAATCATAGGTCAGCGTATGTAAATGTATATTTAAGAGAAGTCATTCTATGTAAGGATATTTCAAACAAATCATGCTACAGAGTTATCGAGTGAAACACTCAAAGGTCTATTCATTATTCGTCGGTCTGTGTTGGAAACGAGCCAAGCGGCCTAGATTTTTTTTTCTAAACAAGAAAAAGGAATGATATTTGTTCTTTGCGTAACGTAGCAAACGGTTTAGTGATGATTCATATTATATCCTTTGTTTTACTTAATTACTCGTACACTCTTAAGTATTCATAAACTCTGATATATTGAAAACTATAAACCTTCTTCCTTCTTCTCAAAAGAGGAGAAGAGGCCTTAGCCCAGCAGTGGGACATTCACAGGCTGTTACTATATTGAAAACAGACCTTTTATTTTTTTTATTGTATAGGTAGGTGGACGAGCATATGGGCCACCTGATGGTAAGTGGTCACCAACGCCCATAGACAAGGACATTGTAAGAAATGTTTACGAATCAAATCCAAATATACACTAACAAAGTAGGCTTTGAGCACTTTTGAATTTTCATTTTCCAATATTAAATTTAATTTAATGCTACATGTAAATTCTACCGCGAAGAACCGGAAGTTTAGGTAAAAGGCGATTAAAAATACTACTTCTTCTTAAGTCTGTTCTGAATAAAAATATTTTGTTTTGGTTTGTTTTAAATGCTATTATACTTTTATAAAACTTGTATTTTTGATCTACGTAGTTACTGGTATATAAGGACCTGACCCTTACTAAAACCTCATACGTCATCAGATTATCGTCCCATACAATTTTGTCAGTAAAAGTAAAAAAAGTAAAGTTATAAGCCTGTGAATATCCCACTGCTGGGCTGAGGCCTCCCCTCTATTTATAAAGAAGGTTTTTGGAGCTTATTTCACCACCTGTAGAATTTCAGTAAATTTACACACAGGCCAGTTTATTGACATATGAATTATACCCACAAAATAAGCACATGAAATTACGCATTTGCCTGTGTTTGAACCCTCTATCATCGGTTCAAAGATACACTTATTCTAACCACTGGGGCATATCTACGAAAGAAGGGAATAGAAAATGCACTTATGTTTATTGTAATATAATTAAGCCGTACGTAGTTAGCTAGTCATTAAGACAAGCCCTGATGGCTGAAAATCATTCAAGATACGCTTATTATTTAATTTATTATATATTTCAAGTTTTGTCTTTAGTTAAAATATCTATCTATCTATCTATATATTATGAATGTTTTCATGTGAAATCTTAAATTTAATCTTAATTATATTTTTTAAATCTTGTAATAAGTTATCATTACTTTAAATTTCAATTATCAAACAGATACACACACGAAACTCGAATAAGAAATAATACTTGTCGATGTTTATTGTTAAGATAGAGCTAGGAAGATTTGTAACAACCAAATTGATAAGCTAAGCTAAAACATGAAGTAGGTCGTCTGATAATTTCTGCTAAACTACATGAAAGTTCTGGCGGTGTGCCAAACGTTCCGAATTAGAGACAGCACTTCGTTAGGTAAAATGATAAGGTGAGAGAGGAACTTTCAATTTAGTTGGATTCATGTTGGGTGACAGCGATTTGAAAATTTGAGTAACATTTTTATCTGAGTGAACATTTTTTTTTTAAATGTGTTGGTCGTCATTTCTGCGATTCTTAACCGTTTATCCGATTGTGAACTTCGATGAGTTACTTGGCGTAAGCTGGCGACAGTTTCTAGCTAAAAAATTTCCTTCAATATAATATTTTTATATAATAGTATGTACACTTGTTATAATGTAATTTAAAAATATAATATAGAAGATATTTTTTTGCGAGGCATCTTAGCGCTAACAGAGCGGTATCTTTTGTTAAAAACTAGATATTACCTATTTTTATATATTTTTAGATATTATTATATTATTATTATCTATTTTTAGATATTATCTAATTTTTAATAAAATATACCGCTCTGTTAGCGCTAAGATGCCTCACATAAATTTCTCTTCCATATTCTATTTTTAAATTTCATTGGCTTACAATAAGAAGTATTTATATAACCAAGTCTGTTATGATTTGTCAAAATAAACCAAACGTACCCAACGTTGAGGATTTAATCGTTGTTAAAGACTAAACTCTCGCCATCAGATCAGCAACGGTTATTGAACAATCCAAATGTGTGCACTATTTCAAATGCATAAGAAAATTAGGCAACTGAAATGGACTTCCACGATTCATTTACATAGTTTGTTCCACAAAAGTAAATATAAAACGACGAAAATGGGATAATATAACATAAGACTTTGAATTTTCTAGTGTAAATGTTAGTTACCCATTTAGTTGTGGCTACGGTATCGTTTTCACAAACGCTGTCGTCACACACCACACGCGGCGCACTACACTGACACATTCGAAAGTTAAACATTTTAGGCGGTTCACTTTTGTGAAATGTATATCGTTCCGGGTTTGAGTTATCGTGTGCTTAACATTTATAATTCTTTATTCATCCAACACAAAGTACACGTAATCCAATCAACTCCAATATTTATTTGAACTCGTATGCCTTGATGGTAGCTGCGTGCGTGGCGCATATACTAAAAACGTCGGGTATAGCATATATATAGTATAGATAATAATAATGTTCGGACCGATTTCGATCATGGAACGCGGTACGGAATCTCAAGAGAGGTTAGCCAACTGCGCTGGTGATATTATAATGTACAAATATATGCGCAAACAGAGGTGCACTCGCTATTTCCTAGCTGTCGTAATCCGATGGGACGGCGATCCGACACGACCGGAAAGAGTTCAGGCGCAGGACCAACGGCTTAACGTGCTTTCCGAGGCACGGGAGTGTACACACTTCCACCTTCCAGACTCCGGGCTGCTACTGAGAATTTTCTGACAGAAAAACCCAATAACTATTTATTGGCCCGACCTGGAAATTGAACCCAGGACCACCGGGTCTGCAGCCCAATATCTAGCCACTAGACCAACGAGCCAGTCATAATAGAGATATTATGATAATAATAACATACTTGATTTCGTTACGTAACTTTTTATATTTATAGGTTTTCTCTCATTATAAATTTCAATAACCATAAACTTCAATGACTCACATCTGCCGGTCGTCCCGTAAAGCTAATTTTTTTTTTTATAAAATGGCCATTACGCATACATAATGTGACTGTGACTATGGTTTCATTCTATATCTTATAATATGTATATGGAAATCAATCCGCAGCCCCTCGGGGAGCTCACGCTAATCCGAATTTCATTTTCAGCTCAACAAACAAACGGCTTGAATTACGCAACATTGTTAACAATATTTGAGTTCTTGATACAATACAAAATCCGTTTTATATTAGAAACGAGACGGATTATTAGTTTTTTTTAATGCATTATAATATGTTATATAAATGTAACATAAGTTTACGTGTTAGAATACGTGACACCAGCTTAGAAGCTGTCTTGCTTAATTTACAGTTAAAAGTAGTTTGTGAGGTTTTATTTAAAAATCGTAGCTTTTTTTATTTTTTATTTATTGTATATGTAGGCGGACGAGCATATGGGCCACCTGATAAGTGGTCACCAACGCCCATAGACAATGGCATTGTAAGAAATGTTAACCATCGCTTACATTGCCCATGCGCCACCAACCTTGGGAACTAAGATGTTACGTCCCTTGTGCCTGTGATTACACTGGCTCACTCACCCTTCAAACCGGAACACAACAATACAAAGTACTGCTGTTTTGCAGTAGAATATCTAGCTAAGTGCGGTTTTACTTGCGTTAAACGTGATCCACATCCGTGAGCCGTAGCGATGTGTTATAATAAGTCCTTTTTTAATATAGGTTTGTGAGGATAGAAAGATCTTTGAACTCTTTCACGCAAAAACTACTAAACGAATACTATCTATACAGAAAAAATTCAATTTTTCGCCAAAAAAATCTAATGACTTATTATTAGAGCCGGGCTCCCAGGTACTGGTTTTAATATGAGCGACTATGTTCGAAATTAAGTTATAATTTAATAATAAATTCAAAGGTACGTCAAAAATTATATTCGAATATATATTATGCGTATATATTCGGCTACGAAGGTCCATATGAAGCATATGATGTCTGATGCCTTGCTTCTATTTAGTGATGCGATAATTAAAAGTCATGGTTTGGAATTTAATAATTATAATACGTATAGTACAATGATGTTGCGAACTGAAATGTAATGATTCTAATATGGCTGCGCCGGTGGTGGTCCCCTTCCGTGGTACCACTGCTGCGACGTCACAGCCGGTGTTGCCGCAACACTATCTATCTCGAAATATTTTAATTTAATAAATAATATATATATAAGCAGACGAGCTAAAGAGCAACCTGATGGTAAATGGTCACCACAGCTCATCGACATTATCATCGACTGATGTAAGAAACGGTAACCATAGCTTTCATCGCCAATGCGATACCAACCTTGGGAACTAAGATGTTGTATCCCTTGTGACTGATCTTACTTTCTCACTCACCTTTCAAACCGGACAAAACAATAGTGTCCCTTGTGACTGCTGTTAGACGGTAAATTATATTTCTTTGTAAATTAATATAAAATAGCTCTTATTATGTAGTGCAAAAAGATCTTTTTTTAACGTCAGGATATTATTGCGTTCGAATAAATAAACTCTAGATTTCTGATATAGCTATTTCAGATTTACGTGATTTATTTTCTGTTATCAAAGCCGGAAGCCCCACCCTCATTCGTCGTCCAAGGTCGTATATCCAGAATGGAGTTTTAAAAAGCAATAAAAATATTGGACTGGCGCGTTGGCACAGCGAGTGTCCTTCCGCCCCAGGGTTGCGGGTTCGAGTCTGGCTGGTAATTAATTATACATAGGTAATTATGTATATCAATCAGCTGTTACCTATAATATCAAGTTGCCTACATATGTACTTACACTAAATCATTATACTTAACAAAGAAATCAATCTTCAAGCCTAAATATAGGTACTTGTTTGTGTCTCAATTTCAGTTTTATATATTTTTTTATAGTTCCCGGGAGGGCAAATGCCTCTACTCCACCTGATGGTAAGTGGTAGTAGAGTCCAAACGCGACGACGGTTAATACAGTTAGGAAGAATGAACTGCAATAGCCGCCCCACCTTGCCGGCCCGCAAGATGCCTCTTCACGCCTCGTTTGAAGGAACCCAGGTCATAAGTAGAGGGTCATTTTATTTTATATGTATAATTTCACCATATGAGTGAATCTGCAAAAAAGAACGCTTTCATTGTCATATTTCGTTTTCATATAAGCGGTAAAATAATAATATAAATATTCAAAATGTATACATAAAACCAGATAACTTATAACCTCATTTATATAAATATATATATATATACATAAAACAGTATTCAAACAATGCCAATCTACATAGTGAATGCCAAATAAGTTGCTATTGGTTGACATAACACGACCGGTTTAAATATCCATATAAAAAGTCCATGCTACACATGTTAGGGGATGTATTTCAAGCAGCTGGATAACACCCGAAGCGGGAGGAGTTTAGAACATTCACTGTCAAGATATTGGCATGGATCCAAATTAACAAGTACACTTGTAATGGTAATAATATAAGGTATAAGCGTTTGTAATAAACACCGATCGTATCTATAATATTATACATAAATGGGAATATAACTTTGTCTGTTTGCTACCTTATAACGACTAAACTAAACTTTTTTTTAATTTATAGCATAGGTAGGCGGACGCGCATATGGACCACCTGATGAAAAGTGGTCATCAACGCCCATAGACACTGGCATTGTAAATGTTAACCATCGCTTACATGCCCCACCAACCTTGGGAAATAAGATGTTATGTACCCTGTGCCTGTAATAACACTGGCTCACTCACCCTTCAAACCGGAACAAAACATACCAAGTACTGCTGCTTTGCGGTAGAATATCTGACGAGTGGGCGGTACGTACCCAGACGAGCTTGCACAAAGCTCTACAACCGAGTATTTGTTACGTTTTAACGACTAAACTATTTTATTTATATACGTGCGATATGACTGAGGATATTATATTTATTTTTTCTTTGTATGTCGTCTATTTGTCTAGTTTTAAATCTCTTTGTCTGGAAAAATGCCTTTTATACTTAGTTCTCGTTTGATATTATTTTGTATCTGTATTATATAGGCACTACAATTACGTTAAATAAATAAATGATCATTTTCTTATATCAAATGTCAGGGGGCAGGTTTATGGGCTACCTGATGGTAAGTCACCACATCATAGACATTGGCGCCGTAAGAAATACTAATCTTATCTATATCTCCAATGCGCCCCCAACCTTGAGAACTAAGATTTTATGTCCCTTATACCTGCAATTACACTGGCTCACTCACCCTTGCAACCGGAACACAATAATACTAAGTGACTGCCTCGTTGGTCTAGTGGCTAGATATAAGGCCACAGGCCCGGTGCTTCTTGGTTCAATCCCCAGGTCGGGCCAATAAATAGTTATTGGGTTTTTCTATCAGAAAAATTCTTAGTAGCAGCCCGGAGTCTGGAATTTGGAAGCGTGTACTCCCGTGCCTAGGAAAGTACGTACAGACGTCCTGCGCCTGAACTCTTTCCAGTCGTGTCGGATTGCCGTCCCATCGGATTATGAGAGCTAGGGAATAGTGGGTGCACCTGTGTATGTGTGTAGCCCACACACATGTGCACTATAATATCTCCTGCGCAGTTGGCTAATCTCTCTTGAGATTGGCCACCGTGACCGAAATCGGTCTCGAGGACATTATTAATACTAAGTCATGCTGTTTCAGACAGACGGAGTTGCACAATGCCTCACTACCATGTAAATCACATGTTATTTTAAATGGTTCACAGTAACTATTTTGCCTTTATATGCAATGAAGTGTATTATTGTGTAGAGGTGCGTCATTAGATTGTAATTTTAGAGTATTAAAGGATAATATTAAATGTAAAACTCCCACTGGTTCAGAATGAATAATAACATTGTCAATAAATTCTGTAGTTATTCTACATAAATATTTAATTTAAATATTATATTAGTAAAATATTTGTTGGTTATTTTTTTTAATTATTAGCTAGCGCTCGACAGTTATAACACCTGATGGAAAGTAATGATACAGCCTAAGGTGGAGCGCGCTTGCCTAGAAGATGCCTATTCACTCTTGACTTGAAGATACCCGTATAATATTAAAATATTGTTCAATACATATGACTATTTCATATTGTTAGTTGACAAAGGATTTCTTATGAAAACAATTTATAAGAAATATTCTTTGAAAGGCATCCACCTGATCCGTCAAAGAAATACCGATGTATTAAAAGATCATCTTATGCGAGATATTACCATGGCAATATTTTTTTCAAAGAACTCCTTTTGTTACGATCCTCGCGACTTGTTATCGAGATTTTTCTTTTTATCATTCGTTGTATTTTTCACGCACCTCTCGCCCTGCGGCATTCGTGACCGGAATCCGAACATAGAATATACATGCAGACAAAACAATTGTTTCCATCTGTTAGTCACGTTTATTTGCTTTTGACTATAATTATTGGTGGTGGAGCTTTGTGCAAGCTCGGCTGGGTAGATACCACCCACTCATCAGATATTCTAACAACAATACTTTGTATTGTTGTGTTCCGGTTTCAAGGGTGAGTGAGCCAGTGTAATTACAGGCACAAGGGACATAACATCTTGGTCTCCAAGGTTAGTGGCGCATTGGCGTAAATGTTGGTTAACATTACTTACAATGCCATTGTCTATGGGCGTCGGTGACCACTTACCATCAGGTGGCCAATATGATTGTCCGCCTACTAAAATTAAAAAAAATATATTTATCTGCCTGTGTATCTTTTAGAATTAGTCTGAAAGCCATCTAATAATTAATGCAATAAAACAAAATTAAAAAAGAACTGGTTGAATATAAAGAGGTTTATAATTAAGAAAAAAAAAAGAACTATGAATATAAGAAAATAATAACGCGCGATCGCCTACAAAGTCATGGACTCATTGGTGCTTAGTTTGGGTGCCTCGGACATATTATAATGACTGCGTCATAGGCTGTTATGTACTTTTGGTAGGGTATTTTAATTATTGTTAATTCATATAATTTTTATGTAATGCTTATTATCTCTTTAAAATAAAAAAAAATAAAAAGCTTAGGTATTCGTTTGAAAAAGTAAATTTAGAAAATATATTCTTAAAACAAAAGAAATGATGGTTATTATTATAAATATATTTATTTTATGATTGCAATAAATTTGTTATCAATAAACTCGATATTGAAGCTAAAAACGCTGAACTACTATGTCAACAGCGTGTTGCAGCGACAGCGACGATCTTTAAAACAATCTATACTAAGATATGAGAAGACGTTATTTTGTAATGCCTTACTAATAAAATTACTAAAACAATATAATATGAAATTTCTATCAAAAGAATCAGCGCGTTTTTTAGAAGATTAGGATATACCATTATTATAATAAGCCTGTCGATGTCCTACGCTTAGCAATTGAAACCAATTTTATTTCGTTAAACATCATAATTAAACAACACTGCATCTATCTTTAAAGGTATTCTTAAGAAAGAAAGTAAAAATGTGTAAATAATTAAACTGTAAATATGTAAATTTATTAAACAAATAGAAAATTGGGAGGAAAAGCTAATCCTACACTCTTTATATAAAGAAATAAGATTTTAGAAGACTGTCGACATATCAGAGAGATTAAATTTCACTGCAGCGGCATGGTGCATGAAGCTCCAATCATCTTCCTACACAGTTGATGAAGCCAGCATCTGAGCACGTCGACAGGCTTATTATATTGTAAACAAATAATATCACATTTTATCTATTTATAGCATTTTCAATACATTATAATTCATCGTGGTTTAATAAATGCGTTAGTTCTGAAAACGAGTGAATTATTAAATTAAATCCGCGATTTAATGTGGTATAAATTCGTTAAAGTTATTTAATTAAATTTCGTTAAACTTATTTTTACAGAACTATCGTATAAAATAGACATCGTTATGGCTTGAATTTGTCATTATTAGTTGGAAAAGAATAAGTAATGAGTTTCTCCCCGGTTTAACGATAAACGTTGATAATTGTAATATTGATCTTGTAAAATGACAATTAAAAAAATACTCAAAATATAATTTAGTATTTTCTGATTTGATCGCGATAAATACAGTTTTCACTGTAAGAAAATGATGTGGCCGTTATGGGACAGCAGATATGAAAGAACGAAATTGTAAACCAAAAAATAAATAGCTTTATTTTTTATATATATGATATATATAGATTATCTTATTATAGCAATTATATATTACAACGAAGACACAACAAGAACGCGTATCACGGTATTTATAAGCGGGAGTGATACCGTTGGCTGTCACGCCATGTGATCCGGTCTTACCACTAAGGTGCACCAACGGATGTTTTACATCAACGTTAATTGCTACTGTTGCAGCTTATCTCATGCGAACCATGGTTTCTTTAATGCTTTAGCTTAGTTGTCCGACGTGTTTCTGTTGCGACCAGTGCATTTTTACCTCATATAATCAAGCTGACTTAATATATTCTCGCATATAAAAATTTATTTGAAATACATGGAAAGTTATTGAATTTATGTGTGTAATATTTTTTTAAATTATTTGTGTTTTTAATAACGACAGTGACAGCTTAAAATATATTATATAAATATAAACAGCAATATCGAGGGTCGGCAGCAATGATTAAATTATAATCTTGTTCTTTGTTAAATAAACATTATCATTTTTAATATAAAATATCTTACTCCGCCGTACGATTTCGATGGGCTTGTTCCATTTCCCTGTGTCGGAAATAATATATCTCACATACATACATACGTGTTTAAAAGTAGTAAATACAACAAAACCAATAAATATAATTTCCACTATATATATATATATTTTTTTTTTTTTAATTTATTTGTTCACCGTCTTTATCTATTAATTTTTTCTCTAACGACGGTCTATCAAAGTGGTACGTGCAAGGTACAAATACAACTGGATTGCGCCGCGCCCTGAGGTCACGCTTCTGATATGTCATTCTAACCACTATAATACCATTAGCATTACATTTCTCAGCTCTCACAGTACTACCATAACTTAAATTCGGTAGATATAGCGGAGTATATAGAGGTTCTATTAAGTACCATTTTTATATTATGTATCGGGTTTTTCAAAACATATCGAATGAACTAACCAAACCAATAAGGTAACAGTGAGTAAATATCCCACTGCTGGGCAAAGGCTGCCTCTTGTCGCGGAAAGTAATGAAGCTTATTCCACCACTCTGCTCCAATGCTGGTTTACGTGTTGTAGTATTACGAATCAATCTCTGTGTAAAAATGGTGATATTAAGTTTCGGTGAATTTTGATATAATATGTCATGAAGTTTAGTTCTCCAATGATTTTTTTTATAGCCTAGTGGTTAAAACACGTCAATGTCAACAAAAGACTATCGATTCAAAGCAGAGCCGAGCAGTAGGACATGTACAGTTTGTTAATTTAACTTTTTTGTTTTCAAACACTACACAAACGTCACGCGAATCGTATTTAAATCAGTCATCATGTTCATTATTGAATTAAATAAAATTAATAACGTCAAGAATTATTTATTTGATTCGATGTAATTAACGTAAACCACTCGATTACATTAGATCCTAATTAAACAGCAATTATTCGGTTTGTCAGCTAATATTTTTACTGATGCTCTTTAAACTGGCGGGATTAATTAGTTCGTTAATTATTCGGTAATCAGTGAAAATTTGGTGGTTAATTAAATTCCCTTTTTGATATGTTTGCATTGGACAAATTGATTGTTAAACTTTAACGTGATAAAAGTTTAACTTATTCTACTATCGCAGCTTGATATATACTCATTACCGATATTAGATAATATTAATGTGCATATTATTTATTAACAAACATGTTATTATTTATTATTGTTAATAAATAGTTTTATTTTATTTAGTTTTTCAAATTGACACAATTATCACTATATTTACTGTACCACCCACTCATCAGATATTCTACCGCAAAACAGCAGTACTTGGTATTGTTGTGTTACAGTTTGAAAGGTGAATGAGCCAGTGTAATTACAGGCACAAGGGACATAATATCTTAGTTCCCAAGATTGGTGGTGCATGTAAGCGATGGTTAACCATCGCTTACAATGCCAATGTCTATAGGCGTTGGTGACAAATTACCATCAGGTGGCCCATAAAATAGAATATACATATATATTTTTATCTACATAAAAAAAATTCAAATACCACAGATTTGTAACATTATAAGTTATTTCGCTAAAATATTATCTTATACTCACTATTTCAATCTCTCATAGTATCCCCGAACGATATTTCTAGCCCGAGTATATCTCACCGGACACCTTTTTAATCTATCTAAAACTACTAACATCGGATAAATGTAAGGGAGTTTTCAGATAAAAAAAAATAAACGTTCAAAATAGTTACAACTATTAATTATATTATATTTAACCTTCAACACGGGTTGGGAATGTAAATTCTATCGAAGAGAACCGGTAAGAAACCGAAGAGGGTTGATAAAATACAATTAAAAATATAAATCTTGCCTGAAAATCAATATTTTCTGTTCGACACGCACTTCAAATCTATATGATTTTGCATTGTGAATGATATGCCTTATTTATTCCTGATTTTTAAACGTAAGATATATTACTATTAATTCGCAGATTTATTGTGGAATTTTATTATGAAAAGGAATCCCATGCCTCGAGAAGAATTTGTTTGTTTGCAGGGTCGCAAACTTGGTGACCCCATGTTGTTCCGAAACTTTAAGATTCACAGATGTGTATATGTAACGATAAATTGGGTGTTTTTCGTATCATTATACTTCTATTATAATATACAGCTTCTAATTAACAGACACAAAAAAGAGGTTGTATGTTTGAGGCATATTCTTTTTTATTTATATCAAAAAGATTGCATATAGATTTGACTTTATTTATATGCAGGAGTGTGTCAAATTTCACTAAAATTCTGTCACATATGTATTCCACCAACCCGCATTGGAGCAGCGTGGTAGAATAAGCTCCAAACCTTCTCTTCAAAAAGAGGGGAGGCCTTAGCCCAGCAGTGGGACACTCACAGGCTGTTACTGATACTGATTGATATGCATCATTTATCATTCATCATTATCTATAATTCTTATATAACATTTTTCCTATTATGGCGTAGTCTCACTTCAAAACTTTCGGGTAACAAGGCAATTATATATTTTTATTCGACTTTCGAACAATCTTTTTCAAAAACAACACAATAATTTAATTTAAATTAGGAAATCTTATTCTGAAATGACAGATGGGACTATCGTGAAGTATGCTAATAGTCCACGTCACCCATCGTTCAGCCTGTACGCCTTTGAGTTATAAATGCTTTTTATCATACTACAATTATAATATGACAATCATCTCAAGTTAGAGTTACCATGGAACATCGCACAGTATCCAGAGCGTTTGTATCACAGAGCGCTAAATGGACGTCAAGTGCGCTCAAATTGTCTCGGGGCACATTTGCAGCGGCATTGTTTCGTGATAAATTGTTTGCACCATTTGCAACGATACGTGTAGTCGTTGAGCGCGTATTACAGCGATACCCATTGATTGATCACGTTGTACTGTCTGGTGGCGCGTTCTATACTATGTATGCGTGTTTATTTAAATTTCATATAGAAGTATTGCGTTCAATTTTAGGTGAACGTACTAACCAGCGTTCGATTCTTTATTTGAAATTTTGCTATTTTATTTAAAAAATAGGAAGAATTATATAAAACCTTAAATCGATCTTATCGCCAATTTTATGCTTGTGCAATTTTTATTTTTATAAAAACTAGGACACAAATCCGAAATATCACAAAAATATGTACTTTATATTACAATACAATAAGAAATAAAGCCTCGACATAAATATATTTGCTTCGAAGAAGGTTATAAGTATGTAATATATACGAATAACTCATTAATTTTTGTTGTTATTTAGTGTCAAAAATATACATACATACTTAATAGCATAACATGCCAGAATATTAATATAGCCGTTGCTATTGTAAAACTTATTTATAATTAACTATTGAGTTCAAGTTATATAAACTTAGAATTTATAAAAATTAAAAGTATATTTTAATTCAGATTTTAGGATATCCAGAAAATTCCACCTTATTTGCTATATCGGTGTAGATTGTTAGTATAATATAATATTACGTCAAGCGCTAAAACAATTTTAAACAGTCTGCAATGACAGCGTTCTGTAATCATGTTTAACTGTCTGGTTCATGTGTTTCGTGATATACGGCCTTACTTATAAACGTTGTTTGGTGGCTGTTTAGTAAAACACTTTCACTATATAATTATTTACCTTTAAATAAAAAGGTGAAGTCATTACTGTTTAGTGCTTAATTTTATATTGTTCTAAATTTAAATTTGTTCCAAAATCATGTAATTGTGGTTGTATTAAAATTTTAACTAATTTTATTTCTATTACTATAAATAACTTGTCCATCAATATATTGAGGTTGATGATTGTTTTAACAGTATGTGTTTAAGTGCGTAATTATATAATACCATCATCAATATCGTGATTATATTAATTTTCAATTCATAATTTAATATTAATTTTCAGTTTTAATATGGAATAATTATTTTCTTTTTTTTTTACAAAATTATTGGCGAATCTCTACAGTGATTAAATTGTTTAATCGAAGAAAACTTTATGTATATAAAAATAGAGGACTTATTTCCATTGTGTTAAAAATTAACTGCCAGCTATTTAAGTGAGGTGATAAAAACTCTTTTCGGCTTAATTGCCGTCAACACGAAAAAATCGGAATAGTTTCGATATTTTTAAATACTTCTTATTTGAATTTTTATTAACTTACATTGTAACTAATTTGTAATTCAAACCGTTAGTATACATTTGTACTTGTTAGTTTTTAGTAATTAAGGTAACAAAAATTGTAAATAAGTTAACGTACAAATTGGTTTACAATAAAAATTTAACGAAGGCCTGAAATTCAAACTAATCTATACTAATATATAAAGCTGAAGAGTTTGTTTGTTTGATCCAGCTAATTTAAAAATTATTTTTGTAATATATAGTCCTTTTATCGAGGAAGGTTCTAGGCTGATTTTTTTTTCATTATATATTTATTATATTATATAGATATAAGGTCGCAGACCCGGTGGTCCTAGGTTCAATTCCCAGGTCGGGCCAATAAACAGTTATTGGGTTTTTCTGTCAGAACATTCTCAGTAGCAGCCCGGAGTCTGGAAGTTGGAAGTGTGTACACTCCCGTGTCTCGGAAAGCACGTTAAGCCGTTGGTCCTGCGCCTGAACTCTTTCCGGTCCGGTGGATTGCCGTCCCATCGGATTATGAGAGCTAAGGAAAAGAGAGTGCACCTGTGTTTGCGCCCACACTTGTGCACTATAATATGTCCTGCGCAGTTGGCTAATCTCCCTTGAGATTGGCCGCCGTGACCGAAATCGGTCTGGAGGAGGAGGACCTTATATTTATTAATTATACGCGGGTGAACGCACGCATGCACAGCTAGTAAAGGAATATATTTGGAAAGGCAAAAAGAGACAAACACAAACTATATACAGATATTTTTGATATCCGCATGTATTTTCGTAAATATATTTTTCAAGCCTTAGCTTATATTTTAAAGAAACAAAAACCATTCCATTTCTTATATTATTAAATTAAAATGAATAATAAAAATATTTGTTCATATCAATAAAAATACATTTTAGAATCGATAAGAAAAACTAGCATCTACGTAGGCATTTATTAAAAAGAAAATTATTTAACAAGCAATAAAAATTTAACAAACAACAGACATCGTTATTTACGAATTAACATCTAAAAGTAAAGAAAAATTAACAAATTGCATGAATACTTTTATCAGAATATTCTTATTAAATTCCGTATAGTAAATACCATATTACCCTGAACCTAATGTGTAGTCGGTATGTAAGATATTTCTGCCACCACACCCGTGTGAAGAACAATCCAGTATAGTAAATGGGCCAGAAGTGACAAGTGGATTTAATTATTAACAACATTTTAAAAGTCGATCTTGTTAGGCTTAGGTTTTTGTTAATAAAATAAAATAACGTAATGAAAATAAAAAAAAAAATCCCGACTATTTAGATATCTAAGATTATTAGACACACACGGACAGATGAACCAGTTACAAGTGAATTTTAACCATACATTGCAGGTTCAAGCAAAGCATCTTAAAATGATCAATTGAATTTCTAAGTATTTTTTTAATATTTGCCGGGAAGTCAACTGACTACTTCGCCTGATGGTAATTCACGCCTCGTTACTTATGTAGTTACTCGTTGTGTTTAATGTCCTATCACATATACTTCGCAAAATCTACATGTATATCCAAAAACCTGTATGGAACAGCACGTGGGGATAAGCTCCAAATGTTCTCCTCAAAATGAGAGGCAATGTTTAACCTTCGTGGTTGGACTCATAAGGTCATTAATATTTCGTCTTTAATTTAAACTGATATGAAATTAAAAAAAATCTGCAAACCTTACACGCAATTAATTGCCTAATAATTATGAGAGAACTATTTGTAAAGAGGCGTACAGATTAAATTTTTAGTTATAATTCAAATAATGTTAATTTTTAAATAATAACGTCATTTCTAACTTATTATTTGTCCTATAGACGTCTAACCTTGCTAGCGAGCTAGCTTGCGTAAGCGAATTTAAACGTAGTTGTTAGTTACAGCTTTTACTAATTAGACAGTTGCAACTGTGATATAAATTTAGCTTTTTCAATGTTTTTATTAATAACATCATTTATCACTTACTGATAAAGACACACTCATACATTTAAATATATAGAAAACATAATACAAATACGTATGTATCTAAGTATAACTAGGAAAGCTTGTGATTTGTAGTCGCATATTATTATTGCCCGATTGACAGATGACAGATAAAGAGAGGTCCAATTTTTTTTAAAGTAATCTGACGTTGCATGCCATCTCAAGCATCAAATAAAAAAAAAAGTTGGCAACTTTTGATTCATTAACGCGTTACTGACGAATGTTTTTTTAATATTTTTTTTTACGGAATTAGATACAATGCTGTTTAATTTTATTGGTGCCCACCAAGCTAGGTAGCCTTGACGGTATTATGAATAATTTATATTTACAGTACCAATGTTTATGATGTGGTAGCCGCCTACCATATTATATGGTATGATAAATAATCATTATAAAATAACAAAGGGTACGTTATTGTGTTTTATACTCGGCTTTATATCTTTGGTATTTCGCGATTGATTGAATACACGTATGAGTTACAAGCATTAAAAAATAATTGAAAATCATCTATTTTAGTATATAATAATATTCGTCGATAGTCTTAGTTAGTTATTTAAAAAAAACATAGATCGAATATATTACTGGTAGAGGTTATAATGGGTAATAATCTGACCTACAGAGGGTAGGTCAGATTATAATCACTCCATTTAAAAAGTAATCTATCAAATCTTTATTACAGTAACCAACTGACTTTTGTAGAATGTCAGGATAGTACGAGGAATAAAAGTTAAGTAGTCAATAAATCATAAATAAATGAGGAATTATACTCAATACAAGTATATATACGTATTTGATAAAGAAGAGTAGAGAGAAAGCGAGTACTTTTATAGTTCGTGGATTTTCATGCATATATATTTAATTATATTTGATTAAATTTAACTAAGAGTTTCTCTATCTAGAATCTACATCACAAACTTAACTTAGCTTAACATTGGATTAAATCTTGTATAAGAACGATTAAAACGTGCTTGTTTGACTGAGAGTTTTATATAAAACTTTAGCTTTATTTTATAATATTTTAAATTTAAACTATTATAATAGTTGTAACTTCTCGAAATTATTTTTTCTTATGTAACTATCTATTGGAAAAACACTAGAACTACCTATTTGACCACCGCTCACATGCACGCGTGTGCGTAGCATATATATGTATGTGACACACATACATATATAGCATTAAGCCCACCTTTTGTACAATACATATTTTGTCATGTGCAATAAACAGCTAAATAAAGAATACTAAGAAAAATATATTTATTTCATTATTCTTTTCTCTCTCATTCCTTTCTTTGCTTCATATTTATATGGCTTCACAGAAATAAAGTCAGAATCTTTGGGTCCCTTGGCGGCCACGTAATTTTTTAAAGAACAGCGAATCTCGCCCCATTTGAGTAATGTCCTTGGTCTTTTGTTCATAACTCGTTTGAGTGTGCGTAAAATTTTAATTACTTTAATTAGATATTTTAAGGGACAAATGTTTCATTTAAAAATCGAATTATAATTAAATTCGTATATCTGTCTACGTTTAGAAAATTGACACAGAATAAACAATGTGATATATTACGGGATCACCCGTTCTGTTTTTAATATAGAGAAATATTACCTCTGTTTTGAGGAAACCCCATGATAGATGCAATAAAACGTGGAATGGTTATATGTATACCAAAAGTCAAATAAAATTATGTATAAGGATATTTCATATAAGAGACAAAGCTAATATTCAAAATAGACGGAAATGAGACTTCGCGCTTGACACAAACGTAACGTATTGAAACGTAGCGTTCAAATAAAACCTTGACATTTCGCTTCATTTGCGCCTATAACAGTTTCACATCAAAATAGATATTAAGGCTTCACTCTCCAGGACTTTTGACAGAAAACTCGCTTCAAGGGTTTTAAAAAAAAAACAAAATCACAAAAAAACAACCGTATACAAATATTTGTTATTTTTAAACAACGGTTTCAACCATTTTGAGGAATATATTATTTTAGTTCAGAATAGATTTATTAATATTTATGTTTCAAAATGAACATTATTCACTATTTAGAAATTATTTTTAACAAAATGAAAGTCTATATATAGTTCAAGGTTCCACCCACGTGCAAGCAAAGAAATATAATTTTAACGCTTTCAAATACTGTCCCTTTGTGTTTAGCCAAGTTTAAGAAGAAGCCTGCATGTCACGAGGTTGAATTCCACGAGTCATTAACATTTTATTAAGTTTTTCTGTCAATAGCCCGGAGACCACGTATAGATTATACGAGACCTAAAGATTTAAAAATTGAAGTTTTTAAAAATGGATGAATAAAGGATGAAATTACAAAAGAAAACGTTTGTATAAAATACCTTGCTTTTAATTTATTTGTTTGTAGAGTGTGCAAGCCTGACTGGGTAGGTTCCACTCAATCATCACAAATTCTACTGACTAATATTAATATTTAGTATTGTTATGTTTCGTTTTAGGGTGAGTGAGCCAGTGTACAGGTACTAATTCGGCGCCAATGTATTTGGGTGGTGGTGCCTACTCACCATCAGGTTGGCCATTTTCCCGTCCACCTACCTAGTTTAGTCTTAAACATAATTGCTTATCGCAATCGAATATAAGAATGAAAAAATATCGAATGCCGCCGGGTGTCCGTATGCAGTTGTACAGCATAATATGATCCGGGCATTTTGCTGTCATTGAGATTTTTCGGTGTAGCCAAATAAATCTCAACTAAACTTCTAAAATTAGTCTAGAACGAATATGACAGCTTAGCAACCAGTTAAGCTAACAAGTTATACATCAATGTGTCTGAATACTATTTAAACATATTTAATTTCTATTCAAAATAATACAAAGACAAAGTTTCAAATATTTTTAATGACAAGTCGAACCTTGAGAACTTTTTCAATTTCTGTTCATAACGAATGAATTATTTTTGGACGCCTATTTTACTTTATAATTAGTTAAATTGAAACTTTAATTGTATTTGACATTTTGTTTGTAAATAGCACAAAATCGAAGTTGAAATTTTGGCAAGCGATAGCGGTTTAAGTTCGTTTCACACTATCAAGATCAAAGATTAAATCATAATAGTGTTGCGTGTGGTTAAAATTCGTCTATTTTATTTTTGACCAAAATCAACTCTTTCTTGGTACGTATATAACGATACATGATGAAAAAGCATTCATAATATAGATTAGAAACTTCATCAAATAAACTAAATATTTAAACAAGCATGCTTATTACAGAATTATTACGACGGAAAAAAATAGTTAATTTAAAAAAAAAAATGAGATGACACAGTGGTACACATAAATCTTGTCCGAAGATTATGGGTTCAGATCCGGGTAGGCATGTGCCTAATTTGTGTTTATAATGTATTTCGTGCTTGTCGGTAAAAAGAACATCGTAAAGAAACCTGTTTAATGCGGATAAAAATCTGTCACATGTGTCTGTCACCAATCAGTTGTGAAATGAGCTGCTTCTCCTTAAAAGTAAAGGAGGCCTAAGCTAGTGGAAGTTATAGACTAATATTTACTTTTGGATTGAGACGATGATGTTTGCTTATTTATGGGACACTAAATCATATAAATTATGGATTTAACTATTTTACATGCAACAATAAATAGATGATTGTTGAAACGAAATAATACATTATTTTTAATTAAAAGAGGACTTTACTAATTTCCTTAACATAAAATGATAAAAACAAAAATAACTACAATACAACATAAGTTAACTATGTAATAAAGACTAAAATTGACAAGCAAACGGTTTTGTATAGAAAAATCGTAAAAAAAATCATATAATATAAATAGAATATATGCATATATCATTATGTATATCACTTTACATTTAAGATTGATGAACTGTGGATGATATTTGCAAGAAGGGAGCAACAAAGAATTCACTATAAACGGAGATGAATGGAAGGGACAATATACTGCGCCGACCCCAAATAAATGAAATACGACCAAGAGACACATTATGTTGACGAAAACTCGATTGAAAACCGCTGTCGACCTTCGTTAAGAAAACTTATTACGTAAATTTAAAAAAATAACCCGTTTATCTAACGGATTGTAATTCTCTACGAAGCGTTATTCAGTAGCCACTATTGGCTTCGTACTTTTGGTTCATAGGTTACGAATAACGGAGAGTATGAGGTATATGAATCAAATCTTTATTTAACATATTATTACTTTATTAACTTTACAATTTACTGTCATTTATTAATTGATTGTCATAAATCTACCACACATAACGGGCGTAAGAAACCCAACGGTTTGTTTAATGAAAATGAAAGACAAATAATATAATATAATAATAACAGACATGACATGAATGACATATTATATATATATATTAAACTAATTAATTACTGGTGGTAGGGCTTTGTGTAAGCTCGTCTGGGTAGGTACCACCCAATCATCAGATATTCTATCGCATAACATCAGTACTTGGTACTGTTGTGTACGGGTTTGAAGGGTGAGTGAGCGAATGTAATTACAGGAACAAGGGACGTAACATCTTAGTTCCCAAGGTTGGTGGCGCATTGGCGATGTAAGCGATGGTTAATATTTCTAACAATGCCAATATCTATGGGCGTTGGTGATTATTTACCATCACGTGGCGCAAAGGTTCGTCCGCCTACCTATTCTTTAAAAAAAAAACTTTTATTAAAATATAAAACCTCGGTTTATTACTTCTACTGGTGACAGATTGATTACCAATCATAACGCCCAGAGGATCGGAATTACATTCAAAGGGGAAATGCTGCTTTCCACGCTTACGACGTCATGTTTTAAAATTTGGCTATTTTTAATTTTTATGTATACATTGTTGTCTTTATTGTAAATCAATCGACTAATCTCCCGGAAAAACTTTGTTTCATGAAGAAAACTTTATATAACAAAAGCAATAGTTATTAATCAGTGAAAAGATATCATTAAAAGCGAATGAAGCGTTCTACAATTACCGCTACGTTGCATTAATCACCACAAAGTAATTACTGTTGCAGGTTGAATATGTACGTACATGTTAGTGGATTATCGTGCAGGAATGCGTGAAAATATGGCTATACTATCTATTATCAACCTGCTTCGATTAATTATACATATATAACATACCGTTTTGTATTGAGAAACACATTCATGATTTCAAATAAAATGTGGTCAACACTCGCGGCAGATGTGAAACATCGATACTTGTGTTTATTCAAATATATAATTAAAGAAAATTAATAATTTGTTCTTTGGTTTGGATTAAAATATTAACAGTTACATTACTTACTTATATTATTATATTAATACTAGCTGTGCCAAGCGGCTTCACCCGCGCATAATTAATAAAAATATGATAAATTGTTTTATTACTATAATAACACACGCGCGCACACACACACGCATACACATATACACACACGGACGCACACCGATACACACAAACACACACCGATACACACAAACACACACCGATACACACAAACACACACCGATACACACACACACACACGCACACACGCTAACACACACACACATATTTTCATAAAATACCGTAGGATTTACCGATCTTATATATGGTCTAAAATTTACGCCATCACATGTTCTTTGTGTGTACCAATTTTCATCAAGATTGGTCAAGCCGTTCTTGAGTTATAAGAAGACATACAGACAGACAGACAGACAGACAAAAAAAATAAAACATAGTATAATGTGAATCACTGCATCATAAAACAATTCCTTATCACAAAATTAGATAAAAAAAATTGTACAGAACTAATAGATTTATATAGTAGTATAGATGAAGTAACGAAGTGATATACGCACATAATGGGTTAGAGAGTGGTGGCTACGAGACGGCATGACGGTAGAAGAAAGCCGTCACGTCATACGAATCGGTCTTAACTCCAAGTCGCGCCCATAGATGATTCACATCAAACATGTTATATATTCTGTTTCACCACATAATCGATTTAACTTTAAATTTTTATTAGAATCCACCCAACCATATGCGCTTAGATTTTTGTTAATAATCTTAGTTTATTAACAAAAATATAAGTGCATAAGTGTCGACATTTGTCCGCGTGTAGTAAATTTTCTAGTCGATACCGTTTTTTCTATTTTCACAGTAATCTTCTTTAAGGTCGGTCAAGGGTCGAGATGAAATAACAAATAAAAACCGATAATATCGCGTTTAGAATTTTGCATATTTTTATATATTATTGCTTATGAAATTTATTATGTAACAATAAATATATGAATATATAAACAATAAAACTAAATATGTCTGATTAAATAAGTAAATTAATAGCACATTATATCATACTTGTATTTTGTAAAAGAATAAGCTTAATAGCTGACCTTTATTTAGTGGTATGCACTTATAAAAGCTCGTCTGGCATGTATGTACTATGAACTCATATATTCTAACGCCATCAGCAATAATATTTAGAATTGTAGTATTCCGGTTTGAAGGATGAGTGAACCAGACAAAATACAGACACAAGAAACATAACATCTTGGTTCCCAATGTTGGTGGTGCATTGGCCATGTAAGCAATGGTTAATATTTCTTACAACGAACTGAAAACTTAATTTTACTAAAAACACTCGACTTTCCGTGAAGTTTTTAGTTTATTCCAGCACTCAGATTGTTTATACACGTGTTAGAACTTCATCAGCGATATGCAGGTTTTATGCAAACATATATTATATAGAAAATATATAAAACATGAAAAGTCACTTTTTTATCTTGTTATAAATCGAAATACTAAGATCCAATATTTTTATTTTATTTATATTTATACTTTATTGCACACAACAACAGATATTTTTTTACAAAAACTTAGACAGCCTAAGTATAGCATACAATTTTGGCGAACTTATCGCTACATAGCGATCTCTTCCAGACAACCAACGGTGTAAGGAATACCCACAGGATATGATGTAGGTGGTGCAGTTATAACAAAATAAAATAACATTATAATAATAATATAAATATAAAATACACATATATAATATTATTCTATCAACTAAACTATCAAAGAATAATGGGTGATTTTTCCAAAAAGATTTTATGTAAATTACACACAAATGTCGGTAAGTCAAAACTAATTTGAAATTACAAATTAATCAATTGTACATTATTGTTTATTATCATAATACGGGGTTGCATCACGGCTCATTCTGCTATTTTGTGATATACGCAAAAACATTCAAATATTATCTTTGACAAGTAATTTTGAAACATAATTCCATATGTAGAATAATAAATTGAAATAAAAAACTAACCTTAATTTGATATTGTGTTTACAATTTTCATTAAAAATATAAACAAAATATAATTAACAAAATATATTGTTAAAAAAAAATATTAACATAATCTAATATAAAAGTTAACTAAACTGGTTAAAATAAATTTATTTATTTATTGTAGTATTTACCTTTACTAGTTAAAAGTAAGTCTTACACGAAGATAATATATTTATAGGATATTTGCCAATATTATTATAAGCATTTATACATACATACATAAATCTGAATAAGTTAACATATTTGATTTAGTATCAATGTTAATTAAAATTTAAAATAGATCAATACTGACTTCGTATCGTTTGTTTTGTAACATAATACAAACTAAGGAAATTATTAACAGTAACTGCCTGTGAATATTCCACTGCTGGGCTAAGGCCTCCTCTCCTTTTTTGAGGAGGTTTGGAGCTTATTCCACCACGCTGCTCCAATGCGGGTTGGTGGAATAAACATGTGACAGAATTTCCGTCAAATTAGACACATTCAGGTTTCCTCACGATATTTCCATTTATCGTCAAGCACGAGATGAATTATAATAACAAATTAAGGACATGAAATTCAATGGTGCTTGCCCGGGTTTGGACCCACGATCATCGGTTAAGATTCACACGTTTTTACCAATGGGCCATCTTGGCTTAAGGGAATTATTGACACAAAAACATACATATATGACGTATACTAAATACGTTATAATTATATTAACATAATGTGAAGCGTAAGAAATTTCATTCCGTAGTTATTCATGTATGCTATAATTATTATTCCAAAATCAGGCGTAGTTCAGTTAAAAAGTAAATATACTGTAATTATCAATGTAAATGGTTGATATATGTAAGAAAATTTCATGTATTTTAAATGAAACATGTAAATAACAAAGCAATGCTTGTTCTAATTTTAAATTGTTCATCGAATTCGTAGAGTTTATTAATTCAAAATTGATAATTTAATTCATGTAATTCTGTTATCAAATTTTATATTTCTATTTTTTAATTTTCCTATCCGAATTAATTCCTCTCATAATAATAAATTTTGTGTTAACTATAAAACTATTTATCAGTTATCAAAACATACTATATAATAGAACGTCCAAATATAAAGAGATTTTATTTTAGAATAACATGTGAGGTGATAAGAAAATTATTTTAATACCCGCCATACATATAATGAGACTAATTTAATTTAATTTGATATGATTATTTACTGTTTACTGATAACATTCGTAGTTACAAAGTGTACGTTGATACTGTCATTGTAAAATTTTAAAAGTAATCACATTTGTTATTTGCACTTACGTTGATATATTATTATTCAATGACAAATTTTAAATTATTTATAATAATATCTATTTGAAATCAAATATTCAATTATATATGAAATGCGAACTAATGTTAAGTACAGCTTTTGACTTATTAAAATAAATATTATTATATTTATTGTTGTTTTATAACATGTTACGGTTTATGTATAATTTTAGATATTTTTAATCGTAAAACATCAAAACCTACGTCTTGTGTAAACGGCTTCTTTGTTCTAAGCAAACCGAACCGATACCCAATAAGTGTAAATCAAAAATAAATTATTCACTTACCTAACTTCGCCGGATTACCGCAAACCCCAACGAGAAGTGTTAAAAATGTTACGTATAATTTCCAATCCATAGTTGCACTTTTGAATCACACTTAGAAAAAAAATTGAATTGACACGCGTCTCACATTCTACGAGTCAAGCTTCGTAGCGCGCTACGTTACGTAGACGTCCGTTCGACGCAACGGCGCCCAGACTACTGGCCTACGACGCGGACGGTTACATTCAGTTGTTATTGATTCTTTTAAATGTTATTTTTGATGATTTAATATGTTATAATATAAAATGATCGATGATATAAATCGTTACATTTATTATTTATGTTTATTGTATTTATATGACGTCTTTAAAGTTGTTATTTCAGATTGTTTCAGTAATGAATTTTGTACATTTTATTAGGAAATTTGTTTATTTAACTGGTTCAAATAAACAAAATTTCGTAAGAAAACGTACTAAATACGCAATAGATATTACTTGGAATGATTTGAAATATATTTAAAGGTAATGAAATTCTAAATATAGGACCTATTCGGAGATTATTATTTCATAATATAATTTTATTTTAAGATTGAAATAAGAATATTTATGGAAATTAATTTTATAAGCATGTATATAGATATATACATGGCCCAATACAGAAACTGTATCTTCTGACCGTGACGTATAAATGCCTGTCTATATATTCTTGTCTATCTATCTATATAAAAATGTGTGTATGTTTGCTCTCTATGCGTTCCAAAACAGTTGATCGGATTTTGATGGGAATTCGGCAAAGATTCCTGCTAAATTGTATGTTTTTGTTTTAATATAAAAAACAGAATTATATTTTTTTGCTTAACCGATGATCGCGGGCTCAAACCCGGGCAAGCACCATTGCATTTTCATGTGCTTGATTTGTGTTTATAATTCATCTCATGCTTGACGATGAAGGAAAACGTCGCGAAGATCAACATCAACAAGAAACATCAGGTTGCATGTGTCTCATTTCACTAGAATTCTGCCACATGTTTATTCCACTAAGCCGCATTGGAACAGCGTGTTGAAATATGTTCCAAACCTTCTCCCCTTCAAACAAGGAGAGGAGGCCTTAGCCCAGCAGTGGGTCACAAGCTGTTACTGTATCGACGTTTTATGTAGATATTATTCTGCACGAGCGAAGCCAAGACATGTAGCTAGTGTATGTGTACAAATCTGTTATTAATTATAGCTTTGTTTATCAAATGTAAATGAAATATGTACTTGATTCGAGTATTCTTTTCTTCTGATAACTGTTTAGAAGATTAAGGAAGAAATTCAATAGACATTATTTTTATAAATAAAGTGTTTTATTACCATTATATTTTATTCGGTGGTACAGCATATTTTTTATAGGATTGGTAGGCGGACGAGCATATGGGCCACCTGATGATAAGTGCTTAGAAATTGGCAATGTAAGAAATATTAACCATCGCTTATATCGCCAATGCGCTACCAACTGTGGGAACTAAGGTGTTATGTCCTTTGTGCCTGTGATTACACTGACTTACTCACCCTTCAAACCGGATAACAACAATTACATGTACTGCTGTTTTGCGGTAGAATATCTGATGAGTTGGTGGTACCTACCCAGGTGAGCTTGCACAAAGCTCTACCACCAAGTAAATATTTGTTTCGATCTCATAAATTGCCATAAAAGTTAAAATTGTAATATACGATTGATGTGACGATTGTAATGTATATATATCTTTCTACAAATTCATTTATTTGTAATATTTGCAGTTGAAGCACTTGTAACTATGTATTTTAGACATGTTTTTGTACACCCCGTCTTATTGCCTCCACTTGAGAAAGGTTCGTTTCGCGGAGATCGGAATTGCGATTCAATGGGGAAATGCTGCTAGCATTCTTGCTAACGTTTGCAATCATTCTTGATTTGTACAGTAGCTATAGTTCATATTGATTCTATACATATTGAAGTTCTTAAAGTAAAAAAGTATTATGTCGATAAAATAATGTTATTTTATATTCTATCCGCACAAGTTACAAATAAAATTAAATACTTCAAGCTAAAAAAAATATTATTTTTAATTGGATAAACATAATTATTAAAAGCGTGTTTAACCGCGATTAACTGCTACATAAGTCGAAAGCGATTTTAACCATCTAATAATATTGATAAACGAACTGATTCGTATGCCATTTTTAGACTAATACTTTTAATTTTTATTCATTTTAAATTTATATTGATCAATAATTAATGTTCAATTAAAAAATTACCCGGTGAGTGCTCATAAGTTTAAGGTATTAGACATGGGTCATGTATTACATTCATAATTGCTGTGCGTAAAATAATACATGTCATTTTAAGGCTTGTTTCGCTGTCCTACTAACCGTTACTACCGAAACAAAACACAAAGCAATGTTCGGTGCTAGGATAAATGGGGTTATGGGTTAGGGCAATGTTTAACGACGGGCTCATTTTGAATTATATTACTTTATCTATGAATTTACTTACAATTTCATTTAAAATTATAAGGGTTGTATTTTAAAATGAAGTGTTATATTTAAGTTTATTGTTAATTAAGTTGCCGATGTAAAATGTGATGCTCATTAGTGGTAGCCCGTCGTAAAATATACTTTGTTCGAATACTAAGTACAATAACTGTTGATCGTTTACAAAGTAACTACGATCACAATATGATTTCGTCATTTTACAATGATTAATTTAATGTAAAGCAACAAACGGTTCCACGAATAATCGTCAAGAATATCAATAATTTCTTTTGTATATATATATATTTACTTGGTGGTAGAGCTTTGTGCAAGCTCGTCTGGGTAGGTACCACCCACTCATCAGATATTCTACCGCAAAACAGCAGTACTTGTATGCTTGTGTTCCGGTTTGAAGGGTGAGTGAGCCAATGTAATTACAGGCACAAGGGACATAACATCATAGTTCCCAAGGTTGGTGGCGCATTGGCGTTGTAAGCGATGGTTAACATTTCTTACACTGCCAATGTCTAAGGACGTTGGTGACCACTTACCATCAGGTGGCACATAAGTTCATTCGTCTACCTATCATATAAAAAAATATACATATACATAAAAAAATGTACATGGATGCAAAAGGTTTCAATCTTTAGAGAACACCCACAAAACACGATACGATGTGGTTTAATATATACTTAAGATGAAGCATATGCTGCAGACATCTCACTACAGAATAATCTAATAACGCTTATGTTTGTACGTGTGGCGTAAAGGATTTTTTATACTCTAAGGGTGAAAGTTTACGCTGTTTACAAGGATACTAAAATTTTATGTAGCTTTGAGTTACTTTATTGAGTCAGAATTCAATAATCTGTTAGTGACGTGTGTAGGAAAATGGATGAGATGTTTGTTGTTACGCTAACAGTTAAATACTAATAATTATTATGCGAGTGAGAAATCTCCATAGAATGAGGAAACTTTATCAAATACTAAAAAATCATTGAATATATGGAATATATGTTTTTCTTTAGATGTTTTATTTATTTAAACGATTTACAAATGGATAGATTATACATAATTATACACCTTTGAAACAGTATATTATATCAAGTTTCTACAAATACTAATTGAAATTATAGGTGTGCATAATTTTCTTATATAATTCAAAGTGAACTGGGTTATAGCAATAAAAAAAAAAAACGCCGGCCGTGCGGCCGCAACCGCAACGCACCTGCAAGCCCTCGGGTGTTGCAGATGTCCATGGTCAGATGTCGGTGGTAGTCACTTTTCATCAGGTGAGCCTTTATCTTCTTTGCCCATTCATAGATAAAAAAAAAACAATAAAAAAAAAGTAAAACAAATATACAGAAAAAGATTTGGTACCCTATTCGTTTTGTTTTCTAAATTATCAGTTGTCTGTGAAATAAGTGCACATGAGCTAGCTAGTTATAGATAAGTTATTTGATCGAATTCAGACAAAGACGATTATAAATTTCCAATACTAAGGATTATTCAAGTTTCATATTCGCAGGACCTGCAACCGATATGATTTCAACTAAGGCGGAGTAAACTGATATTTCGTATTCGGTATTTTGTATACTTACTTTGTATTGATAGTAATTATTTTATTCACCATTATTTATATTTAAGCCAAGATGGCCGAGCAATTAATGCGAATAACAACACATATTTTTTTTTCATGTATTTATAAGCGTCTATTCAAAATAATAAAAGAAGATTTAATTTAAAAGTTTTGAAATATATAAGTAATTAATAAATTTTCAAATTAAAAAACCCATCAAATGACTGCTCCCGTCTTTCTAGTGGTAAACCTCGAATTCTTTTTATTAATAAAAACGATAAAATAATTTAATTTTTAGTTAATATTTGTATAGTTCTAACATTATAATAAAGTTGCTCGTATCAGTAATATATGATATTAAGTCCCCTTAAGTTTCCGTATAAATTGAACGTCGATAAATTAATATCAGCAGAAACTTGTCAAATGTAAGAGCTTCATATTAAATTATTGATGCAACTTGTATTCAAAGTGACACGCCTAATAAATTACGAGGATCGGTTTTGTATGATAATTAACAATCGAGGTAACAGAGATTTCAATCCATGTTAGATAAATAAAAGTTACAATATCCTGTACGCCAATAATATGTTTATTGGCATAAAAGACATACAAGAAAGATACACAAAAGGAGGCCTTATCGCCATGGCAGCCATGTCTTCTATGTAACCTTAAGGTAGAGGAAAATAGCAAAAAAAGAATGGTACGTGACATAAATAAAAGTAATACGTATAAATACTATTTATACTATTTTAGTAGCATAGATTTTTATTGAGTGGTTTGTGGGCTCAAAGAGTCGAAGAAAGATTTCAATTCAATATATTATTTCACTTTCTTATTGAGCATCAAAAATCTACCACCATTTCGTAAATGATACTCAAGACCCGAGAGGAACTTGTGAAGAAACTCAGATGGATTTTTTTTTCAACATTTGAAGTTTACAATTCACATATTTTAATTACAAACACACACACAAACACACGCACGAGATAGTATCATAGGCTGCGATAAGTATTATGTTACGCAAAAACATAATTTATTATAAAAAATTAAACAACAAATAAACGAAAAAATAAATACAAATCAGTCGTTAGGTATTTGTTTTCCTAGTTCACAGAAACGTTGTTTCTGTGAACTCATCAACATTATTGACTTCCTACGAAATAAAAATTGCTTATCAAATTACCAATTATTTTAATTTTTTATAATAAAAAGATGGCCTTTATAAATGTTTAACCTATCTTCAACTTTATTTTTTGTATTAAGAAAATCATTAATTACTTACGCAGGTTCACGTTCAAATACTAAATGGTAATATTACTTACGCCTAAAATATGAAATATAATTATGCTGATTTAGATTTATTTTCGTATGTACATATTTATGCTAGCTACTTCGCAAGCTTTAAAGGTGATTCTCGAGGTTCTGAGTTAATATCTAAGTTCGGTCAAGTAAAAATAATATTAGGATTTTCATGAAATGAATCATTAACAGTACGAAGCTTAGAAGCTATCAGTGTTTACAATCCCGTAACTCAAAAAGCGCGTAAAATCATTTTCTTTTCCGTGAACTATCTTTGGTTTTATTGGGGTATCCCATTAGGTTATGAGAGTGAATAATATAAGGGAGTGCTCCTGTGTTTGCTCACTTATACGCCATAGTACCTCCTGGGCAGTTCGCTAGTCTCTGTTGACAGCATTCGATCAGGAAACATTTTTATGTATGTATAATTTGTTGAAAAAACGGATATTTTCTGGTACGTGTTTGAATATTACCAATTATTTTAAGAACGTACTTCGTAGATGTTCGCACGAGCATGACTTTAAAGTCATGTAGCTCCTTTGTTCTATAGGTAAATATTTCACTCGCTCACGAGTCTGATACAAGCACATATAAATATCTGCGTTTCTTTGATACGTTGAAAGTTACAACGCAATAAAAATATATTGTATTTCGTCGCGTGAGAACGAATCAAATATTAAAATATAAAGCAACGTTACAGTTTCTTATATGTACTATTTTATTTGTATTTTATGTTGTCATAAATTCATTATATTTTTAGATATTTAATCCATAATAAGCGACTGCAAGAGCGAGTGAAGGAAGACAAATTAAACGTTGGGAAGATGACCTAAAAAAAGTGTCTGGCCCAGAGTGGAAGAGAATGGCAAGAGAAAGAGATATATGGACAATTCTAGGAGGCCTATGTCGAAGGACAAGCTGTGGTTGTAACCGGTCGTCTATGATATTAAACTTATTATACTTAGTTTGTAAATTTAAAACAGCAATAAAGGCTTATTTATTTATTTATTTAAGCGACTGTAAGCACATATTTATATTTCTAAATTTTAATTAATATCCATTGTGTCGGGTTTTACAGAAAGCAATGTAGAATATTAATGAACTCCTGGTCAAGTTTCGGTCAGTCTCATAATGGTCAGTTTCAAGGAGCCAACTGAACAGGAAAATCATTGTGTGTAAGCACAGGTGAATTCTCTTTTCTCCCCTTCCCTTTCTTTCAAAACAATCACTAGTCCGAAAAGTAACTCTATATTTGTATGTATATTTAAGAAATGAAATTACTTCATCAACGAGGTGTATAGACAAAATAAAATGTCTATCATCTAACTCCACGATATTTTTTTCATTGTCTGCACATTAAATATATTAAATTAAAAAATTAAATTTATGTAGTAGAGATATATACAGGGCATATAGTATTTCCCTGATTACATCAGAGTTGATGGCGCGAGCAAATTATGATCCAGTTTCATGAATAGGTCGATAGGTAGGAATAGATGTGTGAACTAATCTATACTACTATATAAATCTATTGGTTATGTCTGTACATTTTTTTTCCACCTAATTTTGTGATAAATAATCGTTTTATAATGCAGTGGTTCACATTACATTCTTTTTTTTCATTTTTTCTGTCCGTCTGTCTGTATGTCTTCTTATAACTCAAGAACGGCTTGATCTTGATGAAAATTGGTACATACAAAGAACATGTGATGTGTGATGATATACCATGTACAAGATCGGTAAACCCTACGGTATCTTATGAAAATTAATTTCAAATCGTTAATTACGTATTTCTTTACCAGTAGCCATATATGTGTGTGTGTGTGTGTATGTCCGCACGTGTTATTATAGTAATATAAAATAATTTATTATATTTTTATTAATTATACGCGGGTGAAGCTGGACACAGCTAGTAATATATATACTAATTATAGATGAATAATCTGATTTGAGCCAAAACTAAATTAACGTTTCGTTAGATTAAGCATTTATTATTTATAGCTCAGTTATTGAGTTTATATGAATCGCAATCCAAGCTGCTAGATTTATAGCAAGCACTCGTACCAAGGTTATTTAATTGAGCGTAAACTAAGTTTATACAGCCTTCATTTATAGGCCCTCGGTAACAAAAGTTTGGTAGGTTAAGCTGTTATGGACGTTTTGAAGTGGTTGCTTTGTTGTTTAAAAAAAGCTCGTACAATTAATTACACGTGACTGAAGTGAAGTCATATTGCGTCAGAAACGATTTATACGAAATATACTTTTTTTTTTCAAGTATGTAAGTAAACTGTATATAGACCATGTGATAGTAAGTTATCATCACCGCGTATAGACATTACGATATCAATACGACACAAACGTTGGCAACTAAGATGCGATGTCCCTTGTGTCTGTACATATAATGGCTCACTCACCCTTCAAACCGGAACACAATAATACTAAATATTGTTGTTTGGCAGTATTTGACTATGTGATGCAGTGGTACCTAGCCTGGTGGGTGTACACAAATTGCTGCCATCAAGTTAACATATTACTTAACATATGGCGTGGCGTAACATATTTAGCAGAATAATTTTAACGTTTTATATATATTTTCAGTCTAAATTGTAATTTTTTCAAGGTTTAATGTTTGGTGTACAGGAACAGCCTGTGACTGTCCCACTGCTGGGCTAAGGCCTCTTTACATCTTTTTGAGGAGAAGGTTTTGAGCTTATTTCACCACGCTGCTCCAATGCGGGTTGGTGGAATACACATACGACAGTGAAATTTGACACATGCAGATTTCCTTCACCGTTAAGCACGAGATGAATAATTATAATCACAAATAAAGCACATGAAATTCAGTGGTGCTCGCACGGGTTTGAACCCACGATCATCGGTTAAGATTCACGCGTTCTTACCACTGGGCCACCTCAGCTTTTTGGTGTAAATTACCTAAAATTTGACGTTTTGTTGAAAATGTCGGAAAAATCGGAGACGATTGTACTTGTATTTCTAATACTAAGGATATTCGAGTTTCATATTCATCGGACCTACAGCCGCTCGACTATCCAGCTAAGTGAGTTCATATAACATAGCTGTGATTTCAACTAAGGCGGACTAAGTCCTACATATTTTATATTCGGTCAAATTGACTATTTATTTTGTATTGATAGTAATCTGTAACATATAACATTTGAGTCATATATAATATAAAATATATACTTTTATACAAAATACACCAAAACTCGGGGCAGGAATCCCGGAGTGGAAGGCAGGGCCACGGCCAACTGCGCCAACGGACCAATCAATTAAATCCAATTAAATTATCATACAAGAAAGTTGAAGGGTACTAACTTATAATCAACACAGTCTACCTTCCTTAAATAAAATCAAAACGAGACACAAACGAACATAAATATATAAGACAAAGGTATATGTAAATAAATACGGCAACAAAATATACGCGTAGTAGTAACGCTTGGATGAATTTGTAAGAGAACATCTAACGTTTCTTCTAAAAACGTTTTTCCTTATATAAAGCGGACGAAGTAAAAGGAACTCCAAGCCAAATAAAAATATATTATATCACTAGGCGATTTCTATCGACTATATCATGGCGAGTGATCCTGCTTCCCCTTTCCTTCACAAGTCTACGCGTACTGGCTCTCGATGTCACCGCCTAACTATGACAACAGTTTTCTTTGTCGCACTTCCGCAAAATGGAATTCTTTATGGGTTTCTTTTTGGGTTCCTGAAAACGAGGCCTGAAGAAGAAATATTTTCGGCTCGCAAGGGGGCGGCTAGTGCAGATCACTTTTCCCTACTGTACTGCCGTCGTCGCGTTTGGAAAGAATATTTTAAAATTTCTTGGAGATACGGATTTTCCTAGTCTAAGCCTAACCTTAACGCCTTCTAATCACATATTTTACGTACCAACACTTACTGTTTTTGTGTTCCAGTTCGAAGGGTGAGTGAGCCAATGTATGAAGGGCATAACATCTAAGTTCAATGTTAATGGCGCGTTGATGATGTAAGGAATGATTTATATTTTTTAAATATTTATTGATTTCGATCAACAGCGTTACAATTCCTTTTTGTACAAAACTACATACTTATAAAAGAAGGCACAACAGATTACACAGTATAACATTTTTACAACATAAATTATGACATTAAATATATTATTAAAAAAAAAACATATACATATATAATATGTATATGTGTGTGTAAGTAAATATTTGTGTGTGGTTGTGTACTTGTAAAATAATGGTGTGCTAAGTATTATTTTTATTATTTTGTATATTATAAGTTCAGTTAAATATCAAGTAAAGTATTAATAATAAGTTGCCAAGTTTCAAATCATTTAGTATTATTACAAGCAAATCCAAGTGAAGCTTCCAAAAGGGGAACGTAGAATTTGCTTGACCGATCACTTTGATGTTACAAGAGGGTCTCATTTGTATATCTACAAAGACGAGTGATTGGAATAAATATATGTATATACAGGGAAATATGACTTCAGCGACGCACCCTTCAATCCATTCCGATCCAATAGAATGCAGAGATAAAAGAAATACTTGAGACTTCACATTTATTACTCGATAATAATTTTATAGATTTCTATCTACGAATGAAATTCTATTGATTTATAAAACAAAGAGAAAGAGTATAATTATGTGATTTAAAATAATAAAATTGTAGACTCAAAAAAATAATTATATATCTTTTTTTAAATATTATACTTCACGTATATTTGTGTGAATAATATATTTAAAAAAAATAGACGAGTTACATTGCTGTAATGCACCCACTTCCATGTGACTACTTGTATCATCTTGGTGTTTTCGCGTATTCATAAAACGGTTCCTCCCACCTGTATTTGTTTTTTTTTTTATAAGCATATAGTCAGACTCGCAATGACCCACCTGATAGTCAGTATTCATCCATACATAGCATAGATTGATACTGTAGAAAATATTAACTATCCACCACATAGTCAATGGGAAACCGATCTTGGGAACTAAGATATTATATGCCTGTAATTTACTGGCTCACTCACTCTACAAATCTTGTATTGAGGTATTAGATAACAAACTGCATACAAAGATGTCTAATTTAAACTATTATAGCGGATGTGAACTTGTTTGTAAATGATTGAATTATAAATTCAAAGTTCACCATATAAATTTTATTTGGAAGGAGTAAACTGCGTATAAGAGCAAGACATAATGTCACAGGGTATAAAACATTTAAAATTATTAAAAATTTAAGCACAAGAAATGATTTAATATAATAAAAGTAGTAATCAGTAATGACGAAAGCTAGACTATGTGACTCGCAGAAATTCGAGTTTCTTATTTAATAAGTATTGGTTTTCATATATTAACTGGCGCTTCACCCGCCATATTAATTTCCATAGTTCTCTCTTCGAAAATGAAATCATTTCATACGAACTTTCATTCCCTTTTTCACTACTTTGGATTCTATTTTTCAAAATTATTTTTTCGTACTAGCCTACTGTGTAATAGAAACCCATATTATACAATTTTAATGGCATTAGGCGCAGTATTCTTTTATGTACATTAAATATTCTCCAAGGAGGTATATTAATTTTAGTTATTTTGTATAATAAAACTTAATATATTGTTATAAAATTTGATCAAAAGTATGATAAGTAGAAGCATACAGTGTATTTAAGCTTAACAAAATCTTAGAATAAATTATATTTTTTTTTTTTTGTTAATTAGTTGTGTTATTATAATGTGGTGGGATCCGACTTGAGCGTATGGTGGACATCCGGGACCTTGGGAGAGGCCCATGTCAATCGATTACAATTGGCTGATGATTGATTGATTGACTTGTGTGCTGTATGGCGTGTACTCGTTTATCTTTGAAGAATTTCGAGTGGTCTTTTAATGTAGTCAAGTTGATAACATTTTGTGGTTAACTAAATATAAAATCGAGGTCAATTCAATTCAATAAGCTCTTCATATATAATACAGCGGGTATATGTTCGGTTTTAATAGAGATATACTCATAACACCACACACTGTGTGATAACTTAGGCGGAGAACGCGGCACCCCCGTGGAGAGAAACAGTATGTGGCCTTAATGTAATAAAATTAAATTGCAAAATGAAATTAATTTACTTAGAAAAATTGCTTAGCGGGTGATTAGTTAAGCAATACTGTGTCTTCTTTTTTCTAATGTCAAATCAATATTGACAGAAAGAGATAAGTCAGTGCTTAACTCAACAAACGAAGTGTTAATAAATAAATCCGTAATATATTATTATATTGTTGTTTATTCCCGAGTTGTATCTCCACAGACGCGTTGTCTGTTGTTTATAACTATAATTTGTATTTATACAATAACAACAGTTTTAATGTGTATGTTTAATTACCCGACAGAATCACAATCTAAATTTCGGGATTATAAATTGATGACACTATAGTATTCATATGCAAACACGCATAAGTTTGTATTGAACTCAACGACGACGACTTCTTCATTGTGTGTGTTGTTTTTCTGTATTTTACACACACTTACATATTTGTATTGTATTTCGTTGCGGTGTGTAGTGTTGCATTATCGTATCGTGTTGTGTTTTATTTTATAAAGAAAAAATAGGAAATTTTTCAAAAAGAAGAATTATTTTCTTAACCTGTCAAATAAATTCAAAACGTTTCATAAAGTTAAAAAGTAGACAAGTTGTATGTCCGTCGAGTGGCTTCAGTATCGCATTTGAATTCACAGCTGGCGAACAGCCAAGCCTGATGAGTTATAGCGTCCAGCCTTACCGTGAAACAGGTTTTTAGTCTGAAAACCTAAGTGGAGTGCGGGCAAGAGTTTTTGTTTATTGAGGCGAATATTTTGCTGACTAAAACAAGATAAATATTTCGTTTCGCAATGTTTTTGTATTGAGATCGTATAGATTGTTATCGATTTTGTAGAACACAATGTTTAAGCCGACTAGCCAAAAATACTTTATATACTTTTAAACCATACAAGAGAGAGATGTATCTAATATTTAGGCTTCCTAAATTAGCTTAGTGAATACGTATACACAAGATTCCACGGGTATCAATGGGAATCTAACAATCTAACCGTTATTGGATTTTTGAACCGTGATACCTCGGTATTTCTACCCGTTAGAATAAGCTACATGACCAACGAGATTTTGAATAGTATGTCATGTATTATGTCGCCTTGATAATAGTTTATGTATATATGTTCGGTCTAGTCTAATACTTTAGTTCTTCAAACTTAATTGAATATCTAATATTTGGGCTATTTAAATTATTACTTTTAAGCTTATCGGAAATATAATTTAGTTTTTAATTATTCAATGATCCAAGTATTACATTGAAATCAAAACTAAGGTCGAACAATTTATAATCCAATATCTGACCGCTAGTTTCTGGTCTTAGCAAAGTCGGTTAGTTTGTGTGACTATGTTCCGGATAGAAGGGCGAACGTGACAATGTAATTACAGATACAAGGGACGTAACATCTTGTAATCTCCGGTTGCAACGCGTTGACGTTGTTATGATTGGCTTATATTAACTGACTGTCTGAATCTTGTAGTGGCTAGCTTATAAGGCTTGGATTTGGATTCGAACCAAGGATGATCCAATAAAAAATTGCCTATTTTTTTTCCTGTGTTTCCCTGGTATGCAAATAACTCTACCCCACCTGATAGTAAGTGGTAGTAGAGTCCAAGCGCGGCGACGGCTAATACAATCGGGAAGAATGGTCTGCACTAGCCGCTCCCGCTTTGCCGGCTCGGGAGATACCTCTTCAGGCCTCTTGAAGGAAATACGTGGCTGGTAAAGAATTACATTTTATAGAGGTGCGATAAAGAAAAAAGTTGCCAAATTTCTTCGTGCGTGATGGAATTGATGTCACAGTTAGACGGTCACATCGAGAGCCAGCACACGTAGACTTGTGAAGGAAAGGGGAAGCAGGAATGATTTTCACAATTTCAGTTCTGTAGTAATCTCCATCCATCATAATACGATACTAAGAAATAGAGAGTGCATTTGTGTTGGCGCGCATACTCGCACACTTTAAAACATATCGTCCCGATGGCAATCCTTCTTAAGAAAGGCCGCCGTGGCCGAAGTCGATTGATCGATATAATCATCATCATATTTTTAAGTGTGTTTGTATATGAGACGATTATGAAAATTCCAGCTCTAAAGGAAATAAAAACCGTAGATTCATATAAAAAATAAATAATCACTGAGTCACATTCTTCCGCTACAAATACTCCAGTAATAATGGAATCTTAAAGGAACTAGAATAGTCGTTCGTCATTTTCTCATCTTCATTGAAATCTCTTCTGGGTCAGTAAGTAGAAGTATTATATTTGAAACTAGCTGTCGCCTCCGGCTTTGCTATTATCGTTGTTATATCATCATCAGAGATTGCTTTTATTCAACCGAAATTAACGTGTGTTTCATTACGATATTCGAGATATAGACGTTGAGAATATAAAATATATATTTTTATAAAGAGCTGTTGATAATTGTACCAAGTCCATTGTGTCTACTTTTTCATTTACATGCAGTGTTGAGTTATAGTAAAAACAAAATTGATTTTTAGATTTAATAATTAGAAAAAAAAAGACATATAACGCGATTAGTCTCAATATCGAGTCAAGCGATCGATCCACATCTATTGTATGTGTATGTTTTACCAATAAGACTAAGGAAAAAAAAAGAAATTTATTATAGTATGTACTGTCTTAATAATTTAATGCATTTTTACGAGAATCCATAAAAAAGCTAATCTTAGCTGGTAATAACAGTAGGATTGAGGTTACCTGCGAAGTTATTTAAATAGGGTATGTAAACACAGTATATAATGCGTCTTATAATTCCAACGTCTAATTTTGTTATGTGTTACAAATATATTATTTCGATGTATTTTCAATCGTATTATAAATAAGGTCCTCCAGACCGATTTCGGCCACGGCGGCCAATCTCAAGAGATTAGCCAACTGTGCAGGAGATATTATAGTGCCCAAGTGTGTGCGCAAACACAGGTGCACTCTCTTTTCCTTAGCTCTCATAATCCGATGGGACGGCAATCCGACACGACCAGAAAGAGTTCAGGCGCAGGACCAACGGCTTAACGTGCTTTCCGAGGCACGGGAGTGTACACACTTCCAACTTCCAGACTCCGGGCTGCTACTGAGAATTTTCTGACAGAAAAACCCAATAACTATTTATTGGCCCGACCTGGGAATTGAACCCAGGACCACCGGGTCTGCAGCCCAATATCTAGCCACTAGACCCACGAGGCAGTCAGCATATTATAAATAAGGAAAGTGGATTAAATGATTTTTGCAAAATATATTTTTGAACGCCAACCACAGGATCTAAGTTAAGTCTTGTACCTGTTATTATACTGGTTCACGTGATAGTACAAAAAGACCCTTCATATTGGACAAAAAATCTGCCATCTTTAAAAGCCTACAAAAACACCTAACTTCATACATATTTAAATTAAGCTTTTTTTTAAACGAACAGAAATTCCAAACCTTTTATTTATAGATAAAAATATACCTACGAGCGCCAAGGGATCAAAGATTCTTAAGGGTTGAAAGATAGTATCGCAAGGGAGGGTGCGTGACACTATGTAGTAATTTTGTTATTTGATTCTGTCGACGATATGAGTAAGATCGAATTCCTTGAAACTAATTTCGAATTCCTTGAAATTTATTTATTATTTTTTCATATATAGGAAGGAAATAATTGCTATATTATTTGTAATATACCATGACATAGATGATAGTATTAAGTGTAAGCTGGCCGGTCAATTTTTTTTTATAAAAAGTAGGCAGGCTGGTAAATAGTGACTTAATGGTAAGTGGTCGCTACCGTCTATAAAAAAATAACCATCTCTTTCATTGCGCGACCAACCTTAAGAACTAACGATAAGATTGTACCTGTAGTTCGGGATGTTTTAGCAATTAAGGTATACTTTTGTTTGCGTCACAAGTATGTGGTTAATATTATACTTTTAACTATATTTCTAGTAACAGCCTGTGAATATCCCACTGCTGGGCTAAGGCCTCTTCTCCTCTTTTGAGAAGAAGGTTTTGGAGCTTATTCCACCACGCTGCTCCAATGCGGATTGGTGGAATACACATGTGACAGAATTTCAGTGAAATTTGACACATGCAGGTTTCCTCACGATGTTTTCCTTCACCGTCAAGCACGAGATGAATTATAATCACAAATTAAGCACATGAAATTCAGTGGTGCTTGCCCGGGTTTGAACCCACGATCATCGGTTAAGATTCACGCGTTCTTACCACTGGGCCATCTCGGCTTTTATGTAATTAAAAGTATATATATATATAATATATATGGGTGGTTCTCTTAAATTTGGTTAATTTGGTGTAAGCAGCAATTTTCCCTTATTTATTTCAATTTTACCCAATATTTGCAACTACTAGGCAATATTATAAAGTTCATGTTATTTGGTCGCACTGATTTATATCACAATATTTTTTATATCCGAAAATCGCTTCTTTCTACTCATAATATCAGTTCCTAGCCATGTTATATAATACATACATTCTAGGCTGTCCCAAAAAAATCAAAGTCGTTTTTTTTACGCATACCCAATTTTTTACGTTTAAGTCAAAACAATTATAAATAAAATCTTAAGAAGGTAGGACCTCGGTAACCCCTGCCGTCTTACATCCATACATGTCAGTACTAGCTCTCTAAGGCTGACGCGACCTAACGTGTCGATGTGCTTGTGATTACTCGTTATTAAGTTATAGAACTCGCATTGTTTTCAATCAGTCAACATGTCAGTGCAATTACGCAGTTCTAAAAGGGGTATATTTTTAATAGGTGACGTAAAACATCAAATAACGGGTTCAAAACTTCCGTCTAATAGACAAGTTCTAGCAGTTTTATTTTACAATATCCGTGAAGTGCAAATTCTTTGTTGTGATACTACTGCTTCAAATACAGGTAGTATAAACAGTGCCTGTGTGCTTCTTGAACAAAAACTGAACAGAGAAATGCTTAATTTCGCTTGTCGACATCACATGTATGAATTGGTCTTCAAAAATCAGTCAAGTAACTACAAGCCCTGATATTCCGCTCTTTAAAAAGTTCCGAGAAAACTGAAAAAGTATTAATACTGATAAAATACAGAACTATAGAGAAAACCTTACACAGCACCTGACTAACTCTGAAAAATTTGCTAGTGCAATTTGCTAGTGTTTTACCGAACTGAACTGACAAAAGAAATAGTGAGAGATAATTAGCGAGAGTTAATAGAGCTTTCTGTGATATTTTTAGGTAGAGATATCTAGAAAACAATTAAATTCCGACCTCCAGGTGCCATGCACTAATCTCGATGGATGGCGAGAGCGATTTATTCCCTGAAAATATCGTTACTTAGTGCTCAATTCAAGATCACAAGCAAAGGACAAGGGCAGCATTGATTGACGTTTACTTGTTCATCGTTATATCCTACGTTAAACTATGGCTTCAATGCACTTCAGCAATAAAATTAGCTTATCAAGATTTGTGCTTTTTGAAATCAATAAAGTCTTACGAGAAAATTGATAAAACGATCTCAAAAGCAGCCTTGCAGAAGGCATACTCAGCATTTGTGGTATTTAACTGACGACGAAGTTTAATTATCATCACTGTTTGATGATGATGTGGACCAAGAAACTAAAGTTAAAATGATTCAAAATTTAACCAAAGAGGAGGAAATAACTCATGGAAAACGATACATCCCATCGAAAGAAGAACTTTACGGTTCATTGTATGGTAAGTTTATTAAAGAAAGCATTAATACTAAAATAAATTTTTACTTTAGTTCACTGTGAATGTAAATATTTTTTAACACTCTTATCTTATTTTGTTTCAGAAAAAAACATCTCTGACTTCATTTCAGTAAAAAGCAATTCTTTGTTCAACCGCCTTAAAATTGAAGTCAGTTTTCGACATGAATGTCTTACTATGTGTTGACCACGTAGTAAGACATTCATGCTTCGTTTCAAAAAGCCAGAAAAAAAGTTTCAGCTCTGAGGGTAGTAAACGATGCAGCCGAAAGAGCGGTTAAGTTAATGCAAGACTTTCATGGATTAGGCAGCGGAGCGGGAATGGGAAGGGCCCTCCCACAGCCCCGACGCCCGGGGCTTAAAAGATAGGGCGTAACCCTGGGGCCGTGGATGCGTGAGGTGGGGGCCTCACGGGTCATATTTCAGACGGCCCTGAGGAGGACGGCAGCTGGGATGGCCTCGAGCTGCCGTACGCACTAGCGAGGAGTGCGGGGGGGCGAAATTACCTTCGCTCCCTGAGGAGAGCTCCGCCAAGCCACGAGCAGAGCAGAGCACGGGAAGGGCCGCGGATGCGTTATATCAACACGATCCCGCAGCCTCTCCGATCCGTGCCGAGGACGGCCATCGCAGTGGTTTTAGTGGGTAAGAATCCCACATAACCCGGTTCCTCCCCCGAAGGGAGCCGAGTACCTTTTGAAGGTCTCCACTGTGCTAAAAAATAATAATAATAATAATAATAAAAAAACATGGATTAATCACTGTTGAGGAGGAACAAAAACAATTTTTATTACGTTGCGTACAAGAACACCGGAAAATTTATCCTGACTCTAAAAAACAAACGTTAAAAAGAAAGTTTGATGTTAATAATATTTTTTAATGTAAATGAATAAATAATATACTATTTGGGTGTATTGGAGTTTTAATTTAGTAATAAAAATTAAGTTCTTAATTCCTCCTACAGTAAGTCAGTACAAATTTTCATTTTTAGGCTTTATGTGCTTTCCGAGGCACGGGAGTGTACACACTTCCAACTTCCAGGCTCCGGGCTGCTACTGAGAATTTTCTACAGAAAATCTCAATAACATTTTATTGGCCTGACCTGGGGTCCCAACCCAGGACCCAGAACCCAGGACCACCGTGTCCGCGGCCTTACACTGGACCAACGATTAACGAGTATACACACAAAAATTAAATGTATACTAACCACATATACCATGTCCAGGGACATGACATTAGATTCTATAATAAGTTTCTACAGATATTAATTCTAATTTGTATTTATTTATTTTGTTGTATAATAAGGTATGTATATTACTGTTGGATTCTCGGTGGTAGAGCTTTGTGGAAGCTCGTCTGGGTAGGTACCACCCACTCATCAGATATTCTACCGCAAAGCAGCAGTACTTGCTATTGTTGTGTTCCGGTTTGAAGGTTGAGTGAGCCAGTGTAATAACATCTTAGTTCCCAAGGTTGGTGGCGCATTGGCAATGTAAGTGATGGTTAACATATCTTACAATGCCAATGTCTATGGGCGTTGGTGACCACTTACCATCAGGTGGCCCATATGCTCGTCCGCCTACCAATGCAATAAAAAAATAAAAACCACTATCTGTGGGCGTTGGTGACCACTTATCATCAGATGGCCCATATGCTCGTCCACTAACCTACACAATAAAAAAACAAAATTAATTCGATTAAATATCTTTGAAGTAAAGCTATAGTTCATTGACCCTCGGCTTAGAAATATTGGTCTTTAAACTGAAGCACTTGGAACATTTTTCATCACACTCTTATACGGAAGCCATATAATTGCTTTGTTCAAACCGCTGTACGACATTCCTTACGACAGCAAACGAGATTAACCGAACTCGATTAAACTGAAGTCAAAACTCTTTAATACTTGTTTTATTAAACCTCATGTTTTATATCTCCGAGTTCTATCTTTCCTCTATCAAGTGTATTATATCATATATATTGTGTAATATTATTCATATTACACAATATATATAATATACTGTGTAATGAATATTGTTGTTAAGTGCACTTGACAGTTTCGACAGAAGCTGTCTCCAACCATCTATTCTCGAAACCACAGACTGTGTATTCTGTCATGTAGAGAAAATTAAGTGTTTGGTATGGGGCTTAAGATTGTATAAATGTTTAACAATTATCTACTGCTGATTGTATATATTGTTATTTACTTTCCGACCGCGTATGAAGGCGAGGGGTTTGCTACCCTATGTCCTTTTATGTATCCCTGACATGTAAACCTGCAAATTGATAAGATAAGAAAAAAGATGAGATTGTGTTTTTATATGTAAATATTTTTTTTTTTTTGAATTTTTAATATATAGTTCCTTTTTTACTTTTCTTATATTCATTGATTAATTTTCTTTTGATTTTGGAACGAAGTTCTTTTACGTGGCTTAGAGTAGATTGAAATGGCAGTGGCCCAAGGTCATGTCATATAACGAAATAGTGTTATGCCTACCTCTAAAACGCTACATAATGCGATGCGTTGGACGCCCGAATTCAGTATTGCGCGAGTGCTTCTGGAGGTTGGACTTATGCCGAATTTTTGAACGCCTAACTACGCCAAACGAAAGAGCGTGAACTGTATAGTTCGCCTACCATTTTATTATTAAGTTAATAAGCAAGCTCAGTCAAAATAATTTATTTTATTTAAATACTTAACTAACGTTCTTAAAAATGCAAAACCATATAAGAACCAATAGCACGCAAGTCCCAGGTTCGAACCCTGGGCTATTGTCCCAATTCCTGTAAATTATTAAAATATTAGTAAATTATTAAAAAATGGGGATTGCAAGTATTATATAAAAAAAAAAATATTGAATTTAAAAATTTAAATCGTTATTCACGGTTTGTGTCGAAAAAAATATCGCAAATAACTTCGTTTCAGACGGAGTCCCTTGACCGCACAATTTTTATTTTTTTATTCTGTTGAATTGTCTTATTATTTAGATATTTCGAAACATTAATTGTAACTTTATGACTGCAATGTTTGTTTGTCCTGAATAAATGTTTTATCGTTCTTATTCATGATTATGAGTTTTATTGATTATGATGATCAGAATAGTTAAAACGTTAAAGCGTAACAAAAACATAAACAATCAAATTCACTTCCGAATTTATATTATAAAAATTAAACAATAATGCAATTATTTAGTGAAATTTGAAAAATATATCAATCGTTTGTCCGTAAAACGATGCGATCTTTGATATAAAATTATGTAGTACATTGACCTTGTGACATCATATTTTACCCCTTGATATAGAACATTATCATAAGTCCCAAGTGACATAATATCTTGGTTTCCAAGTTTGGTGGGACGGTTTTTTGTTATGTTGGTAATATTGACAGGTTGGAAGGTTACTTACTTACTTAATATTGACAGGTTGGAAGGAAGAAGTAACTTACCATCGAGTCATCGACTTTACCTTACTTACATTTTTAAGCGACTTACCTTTCGCTTACTTACCTATTTTAAGCCCTACAACTTATGAAGGATATTAACATTTATAATCGATTCAATCGATCGAAAATGAAGTTATATATGCTATGACACTTGTTTTATTGATATGTTTGTTCACAGATTATATGAAAACTAGAAGCTAGATGCGTTTCGATGATTTAAGCTGCTGTGAGTTTTCAAATGGTATTATATATTTTTCTTTTATAAAAATACAAGTCTTCCGACAATTTTGGAATAATCATGATTATTATTAGTCTGATCTATATAACATGTAAGTATTTCGTTGAAAGAAACATGTTTTTTTTATGAATATTGAGTTAGTACTTTTTAGTTATTTAATGAAACTTATAGTTCTTCTAAATACTTTTATAAATAAAATTATGTATAAAAATTGCCCTTTTTTGATATTGTAAAAAACTTGAATTTTTAGTCTGGTACTGAAATTTGGTGAAACAAGTATTTTATATCGTAAGCATTTACTTAAAACCATTATATGAAAATTATACAACTTTAAGTGGAACCGTGTATGAAAATCTCCCAGCCAAAGTCAACACTTAAGACGAACAGCTAGCGGTATAATATAAAGGGCAGTGTTTTTTGTGATGTAAAAAATATTGATATAAGCATACTAAAGTAGGCCCTAGTACTGTAAAGTAAAGTAAAGTAACAGCCTGTGAAGGTCCCACTGCTGGGCTAAGGCCTCTTCTCCTCTTGTGAGGCGAAGGTTTGGAGTTTATTCCACCACGCTGCTCCAGTGCGGGTTGGTGGAATTCACATGTGACAGAATTTCAGTGAAATTTGACACATGCAGGTTTCCTCACGATGTTTTCCTTCACCGTCAAGCATGAGATGAATTATAATCACAAATTAAGCAAATGAAATTCAGTGGTGCTTGTCCGGGTTTGAACCCACGTTCATCGGTTAAGATTCACGGGTGCTTACCACTGGACCATCTCGGCTGTGTCCTAATACTGAGAGACAAATAAATCATAATGATTAGTTCTAAGTCATGAACTAATGGTTATAAATTACAAATCGCAAACAATTTGATGTTTTCACTCTAATAACAGATACTTGCCAAAACAATAAACTCGACTAATAAGCGAAATGAAATTGCTATAACAACAATACACTTTGATTATATTACGGGTAGTACAGCTTTCTTAACCTACACTGGTCGCTTCTAATCCTACACAAAAACGGGAAAATAGATTACCCGACTATGAAAAATAACAGAAAACATATTATTTTTATTGACGAGCCGGTTGGCGTGGTCGGTAGATACTTGCCTTTCGCATCGCAGCTCGTGAGTTCGATTCTCACCCAGGACAGACAATTGCATGAACATGTCTGTTTGTCCTGAGTCTGGGTTTTATTATTTATAAAAGTATGTATTTACAAAAGAAAAGTAGTATATCTAGTATATCCTTTGTCTGGTTTCCATAGTACGAGCTCTGCTTAGTTGGATCAGATGGCCTCGTGTGAATAATGTCCCAGGATATTCTATCATATTATATTTGAAATAAGGTCCAAAATATTTTAATAAGTCCAGCAATGTAATACTATAGGCTGTAATAGACAAGTAATTATTATGTTTTGTGTGAATAATAAATCGATAATTATATTTATTTATTTAATACTTTATTGCACAATAAATAAATAACAGACGACATAAGGGTGACAGAAAACAATAAATCAAACAACAAATGGTGTGCAAAGGCGGTCTCGTCGCTTATAGCGATCTCTCGCATACAACCTTTGGTGAAAGAAGTAAGAGAATAGGTAAGTGCATTTAAGTATGAAAAAGATAATTATAATCAAAATGTCTTGTCACTTTTAATTTGTTATTGGCTAACGATCCATCTGATGACGGTAAGTGATCACCACCAATTGATAATGGCGCTAGAATAAACATTAACAATTTTTTACCAATACGCCACATGCTTTGGGAACTGCGAAGTTATTGCCCCGTATACCTGTGATTAGACTGATCACTCACCGAAACACAAAAATTCTAAGTATTGCTGTTTAGCGGCAGAATAAATGCTTGCAGAAAGCCCTTCCACTCACTAAATGTTGTTACAATATATTTTACGTCATTATTTTATGATATAACAAGACAAACGTTACTGATAAATTCTGGGGAAATTACATAATTGGGGAAACTCCATGGTAACACTTTGTATTGCAAACATCAATAGCTACATACATAAAAGCTAAATAAGCGGGAAACAGTGTCAGGTGTTTTGGTAAGAGACACCCTCATCAAATGAACAGACAATGGCTGCCACTTCGCTGTATTATTAATGACGTATTCGATCGATCTCGTATTTAACTCTGTACAGGCGCGACGGACGGTAATATGACGAAAAGTTAACAACTAATACTATAATATGTAAAATGGTTTGTACACATTTATAGACGTATCGTTTCGTTAGAGTATTTGTTAGTTGTTACTTTTAAGCTTTTACTGATAAGTTACGTAACTAACTCAATAAATACAAAGTATAAGTACAAAGGGTATAAGTAACAATTTTTTTTTTTAATTTGTCTATTTTTTTAAAAGATGTTTAAGCTCTAAAATCATGTAAACACAGGAATGACAACAAAGCGTACAACTTAATAGTTTTTCGCCTTTATTCTTATTTCTCGATTCCTAACCGGTCTTTAGCTCAGCGTCAGTTCAAATAGCTCAGCGTGATAATTATTTAATAATATTATTGATTTGCACATAACTAAAAAACTTCTAGTTATAACTCAACAGAACCTAAATCTTTATTATCATTATTTAAATAAATAAATAAATCTCCCATCCTGTTCAAATTTTTTAAAGTTTGATTGGAACTGACGCTAAAAAGCGATAGGCCTTTAATATCTGTGTAATGTGGTTTAAAGACTTAAATAAATAAATTAAAGTGATTAAACTGACCTATAAATAAATGATAAAATTATATTTAAAATAGAATTTTATCATTTATTTGCTTCAAATAACTAAAAGTATTTATTCTAACATAGTGGAGAGTGGTAGAAATATTGGTAGGCTAGTACGCGTTGTAAATGGTGAAACGGTGAAAAATGTGCAGTGCTCGTGAGCCGTGAATAAAACAAACTCTTGTTTAAAAATAGATCATCTACCTAATGCAACTTTATTATCAAAGGCTTCGGATTCATTTGATAGTAGTAAAATTTATTAAAAATACATGTAATAATACAATTGTGCTACTGATTTTCTTTTTACTGAGGCTTATTAAATTTAGAACAGAAATTTCGAAGAGATTTATAAAAAGGAATGCTTACTTCTACAGTTTTGCTTTGTTCGATTATTATAATTTACGAAATGCATCTGTGTACTTTGAGCTGGTATCACATATAAATCGCGCTTGTACAGAATGGCGGCGTTATGTCGGTGCGGTGATAGAGCTGCTCCGATGCGGCAGCGGTGCGGGGCAGATAAGGCTTCGTGAAGAGAAAGCCTTAAATTATCAATATGCTTAAATATAATAACGCGCGTTACAGCATCAATACGCTGCCACGTATAGGATCTGAGGCTTCCTATATTGTTAGGTGTTAGAAATGTCTCGTGTGTCTGAGGCAAACGGCGAACCATTTTTGAGATTATTTACTCTGTGACGCAAAGTTCTACAAATAACCTTATGTATTGATTTTTTGAACTAACTAACACTATTTTTAGCTCAAAGACAATAGAAAGACAGCTATGTCTTTTTACTTTGAGCAAAAAATATTGTTCGGCGTTGCAACATTGTTTTAAATATTAACGTAACTATTTTAGATTGATATTATGATCAGAAATTGTGAACATCTTGTATGAAAGCTGACTAAAAAGTAATTCTGTAATTCTTCAAAACACAGGCGTGAAGAGGCATCTTGCGGGCCGGCAAGGCGGGGGCGGCTAGTGCAAATCATTTTTCCTGACTGCACTAGCCGTCGTCGCGTTTGGACTCTACTACCACTTACCATCAGGTGGAGAAGCGTGAATTGCCCTCCCGGAAAATACAAAAAAAAGGTCGCATTTTAGCAGTAATCATTGTCTGTCTATCAATTGTCGACCATGACTCTCGGGCAAAACAAAAGTGAATGTTTTTGTATGATTGTGGAAATACTCGAGTATTATGCATGAGCTTACGAGCCATGCTAGCCATTCCAATACCTAGATTTCAGTCTTAATTTTCTGTTAAGTAATTAACTCATTACTTTAATAATAAATAACATAGTTAACAATAAAAACAAAGCTTTGAAAATTTATATATAGAAATGCTGACAGTTTTCAAATTGAAAAAAAAAAAACAGATAAGATTTTTACTTTGAGATAAATGATGAATAGAAATCAAATGTTTGGCAGAATATTTTGCAAACAACTAGCGTAAATACACGCCAGTAAATAAAGAATAAAATATAAAAAGATACATTTAATGTGTTTTGTGATTTTTCAGAAAAACGCAAGTAAAATTTCATTGATTTATTCCTAAATACTCAAAAGGAAATATATATACGTTTATTTAATATTTTATAATTTCTTCCGCTTTTATTATTAATGAACTAATGGTGAAATATTTATATAGAAACGAAAAGATTTACCCAAAATAGAGTATTTTTTCTCAATTAAAATTTTGCTGTATTTTATAATGACATATACAAAGTATTAAAACAAGATTCTCAAAAAAAATGTTCACTATATGAAGTACAAAATGCCCAAATCATTGTCTTCGTTTTCTTCAATAGCCCTTTGTTTCTTGGGACTATAACCTTCATATTGGAATATTCCGTTTATTTTCACGTTTCCTGAAAACAGAACGGAAAATTTCAACGTTATAAATAAGTAAAAATTGTTATATAAATATATATTGCTATGCCTGTTTTAATTACAAAATATTTCTGTTTTGTAATTAAAACTACTTGCAACTGTGCTGTAAGGAATATAGTATTATATATAACAAAGCTTTATATATAAGTCGATCGATTTTTTAAATCTATCCCACAAGTCATAAAACCTTTTCTTTAAGCCCTATAAAAATTTATGGGATTTTTTTATAGTGCGTCAAGTGCCAACGTGGAATAATAATAGAAAAATTTTAGAGTTCCGCAGAGATATATAAAGTGGAAAGAAAATTGCTTACAGAGGTATTGCGTTTCATTAAGATCCTTCTTAAGTTTGGATGATAGAATTTATATTAACTTTTCAAGTATCGTACATCGTTAAAATCATTTAATTTTAATATCAGAGGCATTTTATTTATCCAATTTATTTTACATACATATTTTTGGAGATACCATAGATTGTGAATAGCTGTTGAAATTAAAAATTTACGGCCTTAGTTACAAAAGTTGCTTAGCGACTGTTTATTTAAATACTCATTTCTGTCTTTCTTTCATTATTGATTTGACATTCAAAAGAAGACACAGCATTGTTTAACTAATTAACTACTAAATAACTTGTAAAATTAACTTTTACGTTTATTTTTTAATATTTTGGCTGCGTTATTGATCTAATATTTAATAATTGAATGTTTACTTGCGTGTGCCACGTAAGCCACATAGTTATAAGTAACAATACAAACGTTTACAATGTGGGACGGGCAGCTAGTATATTTATAAAAGTAACTACTTACAACCAGAGTAGTATTGATACGCGTGCGGATAAAATGCTGATAAAAATGCACTCGGCATATTTTTCATTTAATTAAGTTTACCCTTTTGCTCCAAGGATTTTGCTGTCTCTATAAGATTTGGTCGTTGAAGGTGTCGCCAATGCAGCATCGATTTCCATTCCGGCTGATGTAATATGGGGATCGTGAGCTTCATTTTATATGATTCAGTTTCCGGATAAATGTCAACTTCAGTGACCAACTTAGTGTCGAGTTCTGTTGGTATTTCTGTGGTCGTTAACTTTCTTTTTTCTGTAAGCATTAATTGATATGATATTAGTCATATTACAGGTATACAATGTAAAATACGCTTAACAATAATGAATTAAGTTATAATAATATTCGTCTTCATAGTCAAATTGTGAATATCTTAAAAATCGACCTCGACTCTTAAACAGAATGTCGCACTTATCAAAACGGTTTTAACCTCTAGTAATCGTCTTACACTACTCTAGCGATACATATAACGCAGTTATATAAACCTCCTAACTTAAAAATTTAATAACTATCTTAAAACTAAGTGTATGGCGATATTTATTCTGGTGATAATAACAATAAAATGTAATTTATTACATTTTCATTTCAGGTAGTTCGTCGAGCAAATTTTCATCCAGCTATTTTTTCAATATAGCGTGCAGTTTTTTTTTAGTAATTGAACAAATGTTGAATAAATCTATTTAGACAAGTAACATATTTTAATAAGCAGTATGTTTATACTAGGAAGGAAAATATCTTATAAAATCTGTGTTTGATAAATATCTGTATCTTATCTATCTATTCTCTTTTTAATTTATATAATAGAAAATATATATAAGTCGCATATAGTCTTTGATAATGCTAGGCTTATTAAACATTCCTTTAATCGTTAATGAAATATTTATGTACTTTTATTAATACTGGCACACTCATCTTTTCAATCGGAACACAAATGCAGTATCATTGTTTGCGATTAATTAAATAAAGAGGGAGTGATACCTATCAGTGCTTGCACAGTCTGACTTCTTACACGTCAGGATATCACTGACGTCATAGATATTAAGAATGATTTAAGCAGAATCGCAAGCAATAATTTGAAATATCTCGAACACTCTTTTCTTATTTGGTACCTACTCGTTGCTGGATTATGTTTTTTATATAACATGACATAATTATTTTAGACATGTTATTTATTGTACTTTACGAAATGTCGCAAAGAGAAAAATGTACGTATTTTGTATAATGACAGGGAGATGAGCACGTCATAGAATAATTGTGAACTCAATTAGTCCAAATTAAGTCTAACGAAATTTCGAAGGAATCATCTTACAATATCAAGGCCAATTACTAACCGAGCCTAATGTTATTGTAAATTGGGTTTTCCGTTGACAATTTTCTAGCGGTGTTTATAATTCATCTCGTGCTTAACGGCGAAGGAAAACATCGTGAGAAAACCTGCATGTGTCTAATTTCATTGAAATTCTGCAACATGTGTATTCCATCAACACGCATTGGAGCAGCGTGATGGAATAAGCTCCAAAAACATTATCCTCAAAAAACGAGAGTAGGCCTTAGCCCAGCCGTAGGACATTCAAAGGCTGTTACTGTACTGTACAATCTAGTTGAATTTATTATTTATCGACGAAGCTTGTAAATAACCCGTGCCATTATTAATTACCAAAACTGTCTGTTTGATCTTTTGGCTAGTTAATAATATGGCCTTATTAACTAGCCAAAAGATCAAACAGATCTCGAAGGTTCAAACCCTAAGTCGGTACATTAAAAAAATATTCAATCGGAAAATTATCAATAACAGCATGAAACCTCCAATTTAGCAGTGTTTTAATCTGTGCCCTGAAAAGCACGTTAACTTATTTGTCCGTCGCCTGGATTATTTGCAGTCACATTAGATTATGATTGTGAAGAAATTGAGAGTCCACATATATTTTCGCACGATTTTGTGCATTATAATAAGAATATTTAGTGCAGTTGGATAGTCTTTCTTGAGAATGAATGCTATAGACTGGTTATCATAATCATCTCTTAAAATAGAAATATTACTTCTTATTATTACCCTTCACGAAAGAAGCAGCTTTTGTCCAGCAACTGTATTTAGCAGTAATAAAATATCAGATCATCGAAATGTATACAGCGTGTAACAAAATTCGTGTCCGACCCGTGAAGTGGTTATTAGGTATCGTGTGTCGGTTCTATTTATGTAATAATTTTTTAAATAGTAAGCAAAAAATTTAGGCCGGATATTTTTTTTTAATCAGAATGACAAAAATTACTTGTGCACCTGTATATTACCTAGTACCTAAACACAATTCATGCTTTCTTTTGTTAGATAGTGATAGGTAAAGACAGAACAAAGAGGCCAATCAATAGTGAACTAATGGTATAAGAGAAGCCATGGGACTTTCCTGAAATAAGATTAAGAGTGAAGCCGGTTTAAAAATAAGTTGAAAAAATAAGTTACTTGTCGGCTTCATCGAACATAATCTTCGCTTATTGAAATAAACTTACTATTTCGTTTTGGTTTTCTTAATCTTGGAGTTTTTATCGCTTTTACTATTCCCTTCCAGGCATTGCTTGCAACATTCTGTTAAAATTGAATTAATTAATTTATATGATAAATATGAATAATATGAATGGTTTTCTTATATGCCAATGCTGATACTTGGCCTAATTAGCTTATAAGATTGCAGGTCCCAAAGGCTTTCGTACAAACCCTGGATCAGGCTAATAAATTCTGTCACTACAAATGTCCGGCAGATGTGAAACAGCGAAATTGATGATGGTTAAAAGAATATATAATTAAAGTAAATATTTATTATATAAGTCAGTGGCGTAACTATAGGGTGGCAGGGCTGGCAAAACGCCAAGGGCCCCCGACCCGATGGGGCCCCGCCCCAGTCCGAGATGGCCTGAGCTCAGAAGTGTCTTAACATTTTTATGATTTTTTTGTATTGTAATTTTCAATAACATTTTACGAATTTTTGCTTACTCAGATAGAGGGCCCCGTATCTTTGGTAGCTAGCCCTTAAAGGGGCCCCATGCAATGGATTTGGCACGGGCCTCAGTTGGTATAGTTACGCCACTGATATAAGTAAATATGTAATTAATTAAATTAAAAAAATCACATTTAAATCTTAAACTAGTTTCAAACTTCAAGTCCAAAAGTCATAGGCTACTTTTAATATCCAACATCTGCCCTCCTAATAGTCAGCCGAAAACTAATTATACATTTATAACAAAAAAAAAAATCAGTATGTCTAGCCTTAAACTTGCATTTCTCGAAGTTGTTTCACCGTTGAGCATAAGGCGAGCAGACAGCAATGAAACACTTCCATGATAGCAATGAATTTTATACTCTTAAAATATAGAAGAGAATCTGTAGGACTCTTAAAAGCAAACTCAAAACTCACTGCTTAAATCAGAACATGATATGCGACATTAGCAATGATAATTATAACATTTTAAGAATATACGAATCAAAATAGTTTATCACCAAAGTCAGTTGTAAACATTTCACGGGTGAGTAATGAAGTGCGTACTTAAAGAATATCAATTCACCACTTATAATAAAAGAGAAATTAAAAATTGTACCTCAAATTCTGTCGGCAAATTCGCTATAAATTCATTAAAATTGCAATACGTATCAAGAACGCATAAAAGTAATATGGCACAAAGAACATACTGGACTAAACCCATCACACTATATGAATTAATAGCAGTCATCACCAAGCTAAAGAACAATAGACGATGTAAGACCAGTAACCGTAAATATTATTCGGACATAATAGTTCACATTCACAATATTCGACTAAGTATAAATACGACGACTGACAATCGTAGTGTTTCTTTTTTATTATTTATATTAAAGTCAAACGAGCAATTGTGTCCGCTCGTGGTAGTAATCTTAAAGTTAAGGGAACTAACACGCTTTGGTTTTTTTACCCTGGCTCACTCATAACCAGAATGTACCAAATTTGACTGAAAGTTTCAGAGTTGACACGTTTAAACAAATGGAACTGTTCTCTTGACTAATATTATTTATTTTATTGAGGTAAATAATTAAAAAAAAAAAACAAAATTACTTAGGAGTAAACTTGATAAACTTGGTTCTAAGGCTTTGTACAAGACCGTCTGGGTAGGTACCACCCACTCATTATATATTCTACCCCAAAACAGCAGTACTTGCTATTGTTGTGTTCCGGTATGAAGGGTGAGTGAGTGTAATTACAGGCACAAGGGACATAACATCTTAGTTCCCAAGGTTGGTGGCGCATTGGCGATGTAAGCGATGGTTAACATTTCTAACAATGCCAATATCTATGGGCGTTGGTGATCACTTACCATCAGGTGGCCCATATGCTCGTCCGCCTTCCTATGCATCAATGCGAAAGTAAGTAATATATTAACTTTACAACCCAACAACATGAAATTTTAGATGAAGAACGCGTTTGCAAAACCACGGGCGGACACTAGTTAAACAATCACATGTAACATTACTTAAGTATTCCTTTAAGCAATATAATTATGTAGTACGCGCAATTATATACTTTATGTTAATTTAATAATTTCATATTTATAATCTAAACAAATAAATGAAATTGAAGTGTCTGAGTGTAAGTTCAAAATAATTTCCTCTTTTAAATTCAATATTTGCTATTTGCGACGTTACCAAAACCAAAATAATGTATATTTTTTTAGACCACTGCGTTTAAATAATATATTTAGTTCCTATTTAAATTATATACATAAATATGAAACATGTGGGTTTGGAAAGATTTTCGTCATGAGTGTAAATTAGGTACACGTTGACGATACCCCGGATTTTGCTAGTTATTTACACACAAACCCAAGATTAATGCAAGTAGGATGTTAAAAGTACTTGATCGTTTTTCGTATATGACAAAAAATAGTGATCGATGTCACCACATAACACCTTTGATCTCGACTGTACATATCCAAAGCCATGACCTCGGAACCGGACACAGCTATTCGTAGCAAAATAAACAACACGATAAGAGCTTCTGAACTTTATTCAAATATTCAAAGCTTTACGAATGTAGGACTAAATTAAGTCAAAAAACAACTAAAAAAAATCTGAATACAAATTGCAAATTTGGCATTTTTTAGTCTTTTACGAGTCCAGTAATCAAAGTAATAACCGTCGCGGAAAATGAAGGTACGAATTTTAGGTAGGAAATTACAACGAAATGAAAATATTCATGTTCCATCTTGTTTTATAAACATAAAAGAATTTATTATTACATAAAGTTATTGTTTTCTGAATTAAGCACTACTGCCCTTAGATTTCATAAGTCCTTGGAGCGGCCGATCATTATAGTCAGATGTATTGGTAAATTAGGCCAGTGAAATGACGAAAGCGTTTTTGTACGAAGTTATTTGAATTTAAAAACACTAGACTGAGAACAACCTATGGTTTTAGTAAAGTGGAATAGAATTCCGATTCCACTTTCATAGTGGTAGTGGTAAGCCAAAGTAATTTTTGTTAAACAAAACGATTAGTAAGTAGTGGCGAACCATCCCACCAGCGAAAACATTTGTCAAACATTCCCAAGATAGTTTATCTTGTTTTATCAACGCAACGGAAATATAGCCTGTCTTTGAGAGGATTCGGGTTATATAGGAGGCTTGCCTATTAAGCCCCTGCGATGTCGGTTATGTCCTTCTCTCCTTTTGAGATAGTTTGGAACGTAGTCCTTCACGCTGCTTGTATCCACCATTGGTAAATACGAATGTGGCAAACTGATATCCTTGGCATGCAGGTTTCCAAACGATGTTATATATGGATGAATTATTGATTATTTTGTAAATAATAATATTATTGGCTTTTTAATTTGAATATAAATGTTTATTAAAAATATGTTCAGCGATTATTTAATTAAACACTAATTTGTTTCTTTTTATCGTCCTTGTTTTGACATTTAAAAGAATATATACATCATTGTATAGCCGTAAATATATATAAATTGATAACACAAATCATGGACAAAGAGATGCTTGTCCCGAAATAAATCTGCAGTTTTTAGTTAAGATCCACCCGTCCACTAAACCATCTAGGCTCACACTATGATAAATAACCGTCAATTACTTTGTAGGTCCCGTACTTCGACTGCCGCCCCAGACTAATAAATTTCAACTACCTTTCATAAAGATATATTTTATAGACAGTGAATGAATGTAAATTTTCATATATTTTGTCTGCAGTTTGTTTGAAATTATATCTCTTTTATTCTGATTTTTTTAAAGATATTCCAGTACTTTTTTTACACAAAGTTCAATTTAATTTTAATCTTTAAGCTACGTCATTTATTTTCTTCGTTATACATTTTTAGGTATACAAAAATTTTGTTTAAGAAGTGTATGTGAAGAGAAGTTTCACAATTATTTATTTCGAATGTCAAAACAAGGACGACAGAACGACCCAAATCAGTGGTTTATTAAACTAAACATATTAATAAATCTTTATATTCAAATTAAAGTGCTGTGAATCTTAACCAATGATCGTGGTTTCAAAACCAGGCAAGCACCACTGAATATCCATGTGCTTAATTCATCTCATACTTGGCGGTGAAGGAATACATCGTGAGGATACCTGCATGTGTCTTATTTCACCGAAATTCCGCCACATGTGTATTCCATCTACCCGCATTGGAGCAGCGTGGTGGATAAGCTGCAAATCTTCTCAAAAAAAAGGAAGGCCTTAACCCAGCAGTGGGACGTTCACAAGCTCTTACATGATTCAAATTAAAAAGACAATAATTCTAATAAAAAATAATCAAAAATATAAAGGAACATTATAATCGTTATTATTCCTAATTATTTTAATACCTTTGCAGTTAAAACTCAAGGACATTCGGAAGCATTTTAAATACTCACCAAGATAAACCTATTATACATGGCTAGCTGTGCATTAATTATACGCGGTTTCACCCGCGTATAGTTAATAAAAATTATAATGAATAAAAATCAGCCTAGAACTTTCCTCGATAAAAGGACTATACAACACAATAAGATTATTTTAAATCTAACCAGTAGTTCCTGAAACAAACAATCTTTTCAGCTTTATATATTAGTATAGATTCAAATGGAATAAACTGCTTTGCCAAAATTTTGCGCATTTGTGATTTGTAGCGTAATTATCATTAAAATTTTGATTTACGGTATATATTTAAATAAGTTCATGGATAAAGCATAATTTATTATATATAGAACCGTCGACTGTGTCCATCTTGGTTTCAAAGATGAAAATCCATCCATCTATGTGTGAAAAATATTTTATTTTTAGATTAAAGTTGATGTCAGTTAGTAAGAAAGGGACAGGCTCTGCACTCAATAGTATTGTTATAGTCCCAAGCCCGTGTGGGTAGGTACCACTCACATAAAACAATGAAAACTTAATATTGTGGTGTTCTGATATGAAGGGTGAGTGACATCTTAGTTCCCAGGGCTGGTAGTCCATTGACCATGTGAGTAATGTTTTATATTTCTAACGGCGCTAATGTTAATGTGATGGTGAATAGTGGTGGCCGTCAGTTTCATTATATTTAAAAAAAAAGAAATCTCCATGCATAATCTTACTACTGTTTGCATTGAATCCTATTCAAAATTTTAATATGCTTAGATAATAACGTTTTATTCGTCTTATTCCAATTATATGCTAAATTTTATAATAATTTAATTCTTAATATCTCGCTCTACTTGTTATAAATAATTAATTTTTATTCTGATTATTAATTTTGTGAATTTGAATTATTGATATATTTTGCAACATCTGTGATTAAGAAGACACACCATTAATATAACATAACGTCTAATGACTAATTATGTTAGCCCGAAGCATGAAGACAATTAATAGAGGTTAACGCTTCGGCGTCCATGCTTTGGGATCATATGTCCTGGGAAAAGATTTGTTTAAAAAGTAAGTTTATTCGATTAGAACATAAACTTCTGTTCGGTCGTGTCAATTTAGTTTTAATTAAATATTTTAAAATTAAAATTTAATTATATTTTTTTTTTTAAAAGGCTGTCGTACTCCCGTAAACTTGTCTGACTCGATTGTGTTTATTAGTGTACTCCTTGTTGGTGTTGATATAATAATCAATAAATAATCAGTACAATATTTTCTACCTAACGTAAGAAAATCAATGAAGTATAAACCCCCATAGAGCACGAATGCTCTTTAAAGTTTTTACTGCATGATGACGATTTTCAACTAAGGCGAGTTTCATAAAAATCCATTCAGTAGTTTAGAATTTAAGATAAAAAAATGTTGTATTAATTGTAATTACACGCTATTAGAATTGTAATTGTTCGTAATGAACGTGTGATTTCCATAACAGAGCGAGTACAATATTATAACATGGTATATCTAATACAAATGATAGACACGAATGAACGCCTTCAAAATCAACTTAATAACACTTAATTTTTTGACGTCTGATCTTTATCTAATAATAATTAAATAAAACTAAATGAAATATGTAAATTAAAATATATTACTTAGAAGGACTGTGTGTGTGTGTGCGTGTGTCTGTGTTTTTGTGTATGTCTGGGTATTTACCGCCCACTTATGAGACATAGTATTGTTAGAAGAGTGTAATTACAGACACAAGGGACATAACATCTTACTTTCCAATGTGGATGGCGAATTGGCAATTTAACGAATGGATAATATTTCTTACAAGTGCCTATGTATATGAGAAACATCAGTTGGTCTATTTGTACGTCCATATTCCTATTTTATAAAAAAAAAAACGACCCATTTTTATAAAAAGGAGATTATTGTCAAAGTTTTCTGTAATTACCTTAATTTGCGAATATAGGAAATGCCATCGATTTTGTAGAAATTCAATATTAAAAGCACTTTTATGATGTAATTAAACAATAGTCTAATGTAAATAAAACAGATACAAAATCCATACATATTTAATATCTTTAATATGAACTTTTATGTATTGAAAATAATTATGTATCAATGTTTTTTTGTATGTTATTTAAATTTATTAACACTCAAAGTTAAATTTAATTTACATTACAGAACTGTCAGTAAATAATTTTAAAGTTTCGATAAACTCAGGACCATATTTTAATTTTTTGCCACTTTTTGCATATTTAAGTTTAATATTGGAAGACGTATTTCCAATGCCCAGAATTTAAAATGTATCGTTATATCTCTTTAATTAATTCTCATCTCTGTACAGATACGATTTTTTACATTTTTAAGTCTGATATTCGTCGGGAATTAGCTTAATATTCTGTTGGCTACCTAATTTACCTAATACCAACCAAAGCAGAAAATATTCATCGTAAAAATTTTTGCATGCTCTATCATCCTAGCTAGAATGATAATCTATACATATATATATATGGTATCTTATGATAATTAATTTCAAATTGTTAATTACGTATTTCTGTACCAGTACCCATATATGCGTGTGTGTGTGTGTGTTTGTGTGTGTTATTATAGTAATAAAATAATTTATTATATTTTTATTAATTATACGCGGGTGAAGCCGCTGTCCACAGCTAGTATTATATAAATGTGGTTTTGCAAATTACAATTTCCTTTGATGAAGCAATATGAGCTATATATTTCAACTTCTGTATGAGATTATAAAGATTTTTTCTATTATATACAATGACTAGGAAAACCCACTAGACGCAAAAATTAAAGATTTATAAACTTTCAGAAACTTCATAGACGAGTTTTATGACTTTTGTATGTATATCTATTATCTCACTTATATCACAATATAAGGTCCTCCAGACCGATTTTATATATATATATAAGGTCCTCCAGACCGATTTCGGCCACGGCGGCCAATCTCAAGAGAGATTAGCCAACTGCGCAGGAGATATTATAGTGCACAAGTGTGTGCGCAAACACAGGTGCTCTCTCTTTTCCGTAGCTCTCATAATCCAATGGGACGGCAATCCGACACGACCGGTAAGATATATATATATATATATATATATATATATATATATATATATATATATATATATATATATATATATATATATATAATATGTATGTATATCCTACATACATACAACTAACACAGCGCACACACACACACACACACACACATACACAAACACACACAAACGCATACATATACACATATTTTTCACTTTTATTTTGGTTTTTCTTTTCTTAATTTCATTAAAAAACAACAAAAAACGTCCTGTCCAATAGTGCGTTGAATAATCAGTCAAGATATGCCTTTTATATACATATATGTATATGGATCAAAGGCAATGTTTTGAATGCTCGACCCTTTCGGATGTATTGTGTCCGATAAAAGACGGATTCAATACCCTTCTTAAATCTAAAAGAACCGTGTCATCTGTCTGAATTTCGTTGAATTGTCGAGAATGTGCATTCGCTGGATAAAGATATGGGATGTTAAAAAAGAAGACAAATTTTTGTTCTTTCAGGTTTGTGATTGAATGTATTTTTTCTATTTATTTTATTTATATATAATATGTCAGCGAGACTGTAGTGCCTTCATTAATTTGACTATTCAAATTGAAACGAGAATGATAGCATACTTTTGGTTGTTATGGCACTCTGGCGGATCTTCAAACGGACAGCCATATATCGTGGTTGGACGTCATCAACGGCTCGCCGTTAATTTTAATTACGCTGAATTATTATTTAGTTTGGATTACAATATCAGGTGGATTTACCTAATGTCTCTACTAATACGCCTATAAAGTAATAATAGTAGAGACATTAGATACAAATAATATTTTATATATTGTAAATGAAAAAGGTCGTATGTAAAAATTAAGGTCAAATATAAAACTGAAATAAGTTATTGTTTTTGTATATACATAATATAATGCTTTAGAATATATTAAGTTACCATGGTAACGGCAAAGAAAACAGTACGAATTTGATGTGAAATGAAAATATCTATAAAAATAAAGTAGTTAGTATTGTACCAGCACTGTTAAACTCTTTATATATGTAAATCCCACTTCTGGGCCCACTATAATACGTAGGTTTAACGCATGGATCCCTCGATTTTTTTTTGCCTATAGTATTGTGTGTGGCGATCCTATTGGCGTGGTTGGTAGATTCCTGCCTTTCGCGCCGCAGGTCGTGGGTTCGATTCCCACCCAGGACAAACATTTGTGTGCATGAACATGTCTGTTTGTCCTGAGTCTGGGTGTAATTATCTATTTAAGTATTAATTGACAAAAGAAATGTAGTATGTATAAGTATATCAGTTGTCTGGTTTTCATAGTACTAGCTCTGTTTAGTTTGGGATCAGATGGCCGTGTGTGAATAATGCCCCAGGATATTATTATTATTATCATTATAGATCAGATATCCTTAACAAATGGATGTAGTTATTGTATACAATATGTAATATTTGGAACTATTGAATTTGTAGTGTTTGTTCAGTTTATTGTACTCACATAGGATTTGTAGTTTATGTATTATTAATATGAAGTTATTTTTTTTATATTTATATTTTGTATAATCATTATAAAATGAATTTTAATATAAATTGGAAAATAAGAAAAGAAAATTAAGGCAAAATAACTCTTTTTTGAGTATGTATTTTGGTATTATCATTTAGTGTCTTAACGGTCAATGTCAATCGAAAAGGTATCAATATTTTATTTATTTATACTTTATTGTACACCACAAAAGAAAAAAATATATGGATACAGCCTAAATAATAGAAGCATACAATTTTGGCGAATATTAATTGAAAACCAATATTTTTAAACTTTGTTTAGAATATATTGAACAGGATGCCTATGATTCCGCTATTGATGCGGTCGAATTAATGGGTGAAAGCCAGCAATTCAACACAATTATGTGGCATCCAATACTAACATATCTAATTTATATTTAAGGCTAGGCCACATTCATCGCGATAAAACGAATATTCGCTCGATCGGGATGTTTGGAGCTATATCTTCGCCAAGACTTTGGTACCTATTTCGGGCAAAGCCAAAGACATTTTGCGAAGTAAGTTTTTATTGCGATTAAATTTGTTTGCGCAGTCATACTTCAATCGGCCACCGAACGCATGAAATATGACGTTTGTACAATTTCGATATGTCCATAACATTTTAGACCTTATTAGCGATTATCCTTGCGACTTCGCAATAAACTACACAGCGATACAATGTGGCTACGAACATGCACCTAATCCCTTATTAATGGTCGTATAAATGCATGATGCGTCTTTTTCTTTCGAATATCAAATTACTGATGATAGAAAGAGAAATCAGTATATATTCGATAGTAAAATCAGTATATTTTTGTCATTATACATACATTTAATTATTAAAAAATAATGGTAAAGGCTTATCAAAAGTAAATTAAGTTAATTAATGGGCCATGGCTGGTCTTACTCCTTTTAATCTGAAGTTGGTGCTTGAAGGTTTTATATATAAGAAAAGGCGAACAAGCGCTCTATAAAGTACGCCATGTCAGCTCTTTTTGCTTTTAATGTATTCGAATATATTTATCGTTGATAAGGAAATTCAAAGTAAAGATTCTCTTTTAAAGTCGCTTAAAAAGGTAAATGCGGTGGATTTGAAACTTAGAACTCTAACTTTTATTTCTCGGAAACCTTTTTCAGTCAAGAACGTACTCCAAAACTGAAAGTCACCGCCCAAGTGGTTAGAGGGTAAATTAGGATTGCGACACAGTGAGAGAAAAATAAACAATTTTAAAACATTATATTTCTTTTCAAACTTTGGGTCTATATTATAGTATTAGTATACATTTATCTAAAAATGATATTAGTAAAAAAACGTGTGCGTCTCGGGACGCCCGATAGAAGTGATAATATTTATTATTAAATTATAATATATTAAATACAATTTAAATTAGTACTTGAGTTGCTAAATTATTATAAGTACTATCTGTATACGCTAGACTGCCTCGTTGGTCTAGTGGCTAGATATAAGGCCGCAGACCCGGTGGTCCTGGGTTCAATTCCCAGGTCGGGCCAATAAATAGTTATTGGGTTTTTCTGTCAGAAAATTCTCAGTAGCAGCCCGGAGTCTGGAAGTTGGAAGTGTGTACACTCCCGTGCCTCGGAAAGCACGTTAAGCCGTTGGTCCTGCGCCTGAACTCTTTCCGGTCGTGTCGGATTGCCGTCCCATCGGATTATGAGAGCTAAGGAAAAGAGAGTGCACCTGTGTTTGCGCACACACTTGTGCACTATAATATCTCCTGCGCAGTTGGCTAATCTCTCTTGAGATTGGCCGCCGTGGCCGAAATCGGTCTGGAGGACCTTATTATACGCTAGATGACGTTAGGTTGGTAACTCTCAGGTAAAGCAGTCCTCGTCGGTAATAAAATAGCATAAATAAATAATAAAGTGAGAGCGGAGGAGCCTGCCTACTGCTGCCGTATGCGTGAGAGAAAGGGAAGCCAGACAGAGTGGCGCCGTAACGCGTTACGCTACGAAGCGGTTTACCCTCCCATAAGAAGTTATCACTTCAAAAATTAAACCTAACGTTTATTAAATACTTGCTGCCGCCTTAAATTGACATGGCTGTGGGCTTAACGACATGTGTATGTATCCAGTGCCTCAATATGGGAAGGTCGAGGATTCCAAGTACCGCCTACAAGTTAGCGTTTGTGATAAGAAAAAGTCTAAGTAGGATCGTAGCTGCTACTGAGTATGTTTGACAGAAAAATCTAATAACTTTTAATTGGCTTGGCTTGGGATATGAACACAGGTTCTGCGGCCTTATTATCCACTAGACCAAGACAGAACATATTTTTTGTTATATTTTGTTATATATGAAAGAGTAATATTTATTTCATAATAAATAAAGTATATGTGTGCCGGAACCCCATGACGAAGCAGTCGACTTCTGAACCAGTGTCAGCAGTGACTTTCAAAGTCCAAAAATTGCCTATCACTTCACATAAAACCACGAACATCTATACATATAATAAATCTGTAACTGGTCGATGTCTGTACATGGAAGATAAATGAGTAAAACTTTTATCGGGGGTCTTTATAAACACAATAGAACCCAAAACAATGATTAATAAATTTTTTGTCTGTTTGTCTGTTTGTCTGTTTGTCTGTTTGTCTGTGCGTTTGTGCACGCTAATCTTAAAAACGGCTTAACGGATTTGAGTGCGGTTTTCACTAATGCATTGTGGCTAACTTCACTTAACATTTAGTGTTTGTTTTATTTCAATCGGTTCATAAATAATAAAGTTATGTCAATTTAAAGATACACGTAGAACATTTATTAAAAAATGGTTATGGTCAAACTGAAAAGAGATTAAATATTACATGTAATATACTTTTTTGCTTATGATTTATCCTATATTTTGTCCTATAATTTTTAATCTCTTTATTTATTTACTAAAAGTTTAGTATCACTACTCAAAATCAATAAATTATTATCTGTAGGAAAAGTACGCGCACCTGTTAGTTGTCAAACTCAAAAAGTTTTGTTAACAATTTCGTCTTTTCAGTAGCTTCGTGTGTTGTTTTTGCATAAAAACTAATATTGCATATATATTGTGTGTATCTTTATGATCTCATCTTATATCTTTCATAACAGTACGCTTTAAGTCTGCGTGTGAGCAAGTCAGTTAACTCAGTGACAATAATTAATACGTAAATAGTAATAGTATAAACAAAGCCTAAAAAACAACTTTAACAATAATACATGGTTTTAGAAGTGCTTGCTTTAAACATCAACGTGGTATATCACTTCTTAAAACTTTAAATAGGTATATTTTTTTCGTAAATTCGTGTTTCCTGTCAAAAGTTTTAAAACGGCAGATAAAAATTCAAAAGTTTTACCTACCGAAGTTTTTTCTAAACAACGAAATAAATAACAATTTAACGCGGTAAAAATGGCAACCATATTTTGAACTATATTTATTAGCCTCTGGATATATATAAGGAGTATTAGCCACTGGTTATGTATAAGAAGTGTAAATAGAGAAAAATAGCAATTTTGTTCAACATTAAAATAACAGAAATTACTTTAGAAGACCTCATTAATAAATGTAACAAGTATTTCGAACCGAGGAAAAATTTAACTATGGCCTGACATGTATTTTTTATGAGAAAACAAAGCAAACACGAAAATATAACCAACTTTATTACGAGTCTAGAAAATTACAGTTTAAAATGCGATTTCGTTGAATTAATAGTCATTGGTCAGTGATAAATTTACAGCGAATATGTGTTAGAGTAGCTCGCCAAACATCAAAGATTATTACAACGGTCTGATCTGTCACTAAAGAAAGCTATAGAGATAGCTAAAATAGTAGTGATCGAACAACAAAATACGGAGCACATAAATAAAAGCACTGAGACATTGTCATCACCGTCATCATCTAATGAATATCAAGTGATGAATGGAGAGTAAAAGGGTTAAACAACACACAGTACAGAATAGAGAAGATGTGCATATTCCTATGAAGTCAGACGGGCAACTAATTAAGAAGAGAACAAAATTGTGAAACGTGGTTATATTTGCCTCATCCCAATATAAACCGAATAAAAGTATTTTGTAATCTCTCAGCTTAATTCAATTGGTCTTTGGCTACATCAAGCTTGCGACAGCATAATCATGAATAGGAAGAAGTAGATCTGTGCGAGCATATAATATATAACTAAGTGTACTCAGATATTGATATTATATATTTTAAAAAAAATCACTTCAAAAATAACATAAATAAGTTAAAAATAATAATGTATTAAATGTATTAATTTATATAAAATGAATGTACCAACCCATCTTAATATTCAATATTTAAGTTTGTTATAAATTTTGTACTGTAGTCATATTCTTGCTTGCCTTTTAATTGTATTTGGTTAAAAAATATATAAATAATATATATCATTTATTTACTGCATTTTATTGGCCTTACTCAATCTAATAATGCTTAAGCTATGTGATTTCATTTATATTTTGTTTTTGTTAAATTTGTGTTTTCATTAAGTAATTAATTATATTTGATTATAAAAAAATGTATATCTTACTACACCTTTACTGATTATGATGGTTTAGCTGTTTGATTTTATATATGTTTTGATTATTTTAATGATTGTGTAATTATTGTTGGTGGAAACTTAGCTAATGTATGTATATATTTATATATATATATATGCTATAAGTGTCATCTCATTTTTAACACTTAATCTACCAGAGCGGTCAAATAACTGCTTTTGAAACTTTAATTAAAATTGTTATATAGCTGCTTTTGTTTGTATATTATATATTTTTTCTACATAAAATGGCCGCTTAAGCAGCTTATTCAGATGTGTGTCAAGTTCAATGGAAAACAATTGTTTTAATTCCCTTTTTTTGTTTAATTAAATTAGTAGTAGTACCAAGGTTAAGTCTGATTTTATTTAGTCTCTGACAGAAGAAACTTTTCCTTTATACTTTATATTGTACACATAAAATAACATAAATCTATAACAAAAACGAATTAATTAATAAATTATCCATACATATAAATAAAATTGAAGTTTCTGTCTGTTATTTCAAAATAACTGCCTGTTTTAAAGGTTATATGGCTATTTACGATTTACCAAAACCAAAGCAATCATTTTTTTAATTTTTTTACTGTCTGCATGTCTGTATCTTTTAATCGTCTAAAAATTGAAAAAACCGAATTATTATAAGAACTATTTCAAGATTCCGTTTAGCCTTTATTTCATCAAAATTAGTTGAGTCTATCAAAAGTTATAAAAATACGTATTTTTGTTGATATCTATTCACATAATATTATTACTCTTCCTAACTCATTCATTAACGCAGAGCCTAAACTGCGGGGGTTAGAAACTTGAAATTTTGGCAGTTGATACATTTTATAATACCCACTAAGGTAGGATTTTTGGAAATTCTACCCCTAAAGAGTTGAACGATTGTTTAGAAACCAGTCATTTTTAAAGTTAGAAGCATGAAATTTAATGAACAAGCTTAAAAATAAATAAAAATGTATTTCAGCGTTTTTGAAAATCTAAATCTGAGAGGGTAAAAAAGGGGTTGAAAGTTTGTATGGGGATTCCGTCACTTTTGGTGTAAGAAGAATGATATTTAGTATTAAAGCTATGCATACGTATTTCGTCGTTTTTAGAAATTTAACTCCAAACGGGGTAAAAGCATTAGTATAAAAATTTAAAAAAATAGAAATATACTATTTGAGTTTTTTGATTGAATTAATAAACATGAATTTCAAAGTTTTTAGAAACTTTTATTTTTGTTTGGAAGAGTTGGGTGCAAATAATGAAATTCAAAATACGCAATATCTTATATCAATATCTCTTAGGGAGAAATATACAAACTTCACTATGTTGGTGATGTTTGGATAAAAAAAACATATTCCATTATTGCCATATGTACCACTTAATTGGTATTCCCTAAGCTTATATTATTGTAAAGTTTCATTAAAATCCATTCAGTAGTTTATGCGTGAAAGAGTAACAAACGTCCATACATCCATACAAACTTTCGAGTTTATTATATTAGTAAAAAGTAGGATTATTATATGCCTTATACTGAACACACATGCACTATACTGGATGGGCGAATAAATCGATTGGTAAATGTTTATATCTTATTGATTAAAAAATGATAAAATCCTTATTTTACCCGTACGAAGTCGGGACGGGCAGCTAATTACTCGCTGATAACGTATCTTTCTGTAGGTAAAAAAGGTTTTTAAAAACAGTACAGCAGTTTTTTAGTTTATTCGCTACAAACAAACATACAAAAAATCTATTTTTACTTATTTATAATATTAGTATAGATAAAGACCACGCGCGAGCGAAGCTGCGGGCAACAGCTAGTTTGCAATATGTTCTTCGGTCGATGACACGCGTATAAAATAACCATTTTGAATTAAACATTAGATCGTTTAAGTCGCCCGTAATTGGAAAGCTGATGAGCAAAATTTCTAAATGATTTGCTTATAAGCCAATATATGTTTATATATGTTTATTAGAATATAGATGTATGTGTTTGTGTATATAAGTTTTGAAATTCGACCATAATTATTAAAAATTTCAGTAAAAGTGTAGCGACATCTATCTCGCCACATACGAAAACTAAAAAAACTGACGTACCCTACATCGCGATATTAAAGTTATCCGAGCGATTGAACACATATACAAGAACCCGACAACAACCGTCGGGCGGTAGCCCACCAGACAAACACCCGTCTGGTCGGAGGATCCTTCCTTTTCAATGCTCAACACCAAACTGGTGACCCCGAGCATGAACGTCAGCGCAGCCTTCGCAAAAACTACGTCATCGTGACGTCATCATCACTTCTTCAAGCTTTCGAGCAGCGAGTCAGCCAGCCAGCATCCACGACTACTACGGGTGTCCTGACCACCAGCATGCAGCGGACGCGCATTCCTGGTCATCACCCACAGTCTTCTCAGCGACCTTGGCACAGCACACTGCACTTCGGCCGGTCAGCAAGCAGAGACGCACTTCTCTCCTGGTCGACGCAGCAGCCAGCCACTACGCAGCACTGCACCACTCCGACTCACTGGAGCATTTGCAGCATCACCCCGACTCACTGGGGCATCACCGCAGACAGTTCCGACTCACCGTGAACTATGCGGCATCTGGTTCCGACTCACTGGAACATTCCACTGGCCCGGCAAACATCACAAGACATATGGACGACTCAACCTGCTATCGACCTCCGGTCTCGGAGGGGAGTGATGTAGCGACATCTATCTCGCCACATACGAAAACTAAAAAAACTGACGTACCCTACATCGCGATATTAAAGTTATCCGAGCGATTGAACATATATACAAGAACCCGACAACAACCGTCGGGCGGTAGCCCACCAGACAAACACCCGTCTGGTCGGAGGATCCTTCCTTTTCAATGCTCAACACCAAAAAAGAATTCGAATGTTTTGAACATTTTTTATCTCAATATATAAAATTCTTTAACAGCAACCAAAAAAAAAAATCAATAAAATTTTCACTAAAGAGTAAAGTAACAGCCTGTGAATGTCCCACTGCTGGGCTAAGGCCTCTTCTCCTCTTTTGAGAAGAAGGTTTTGGAGCTTATTCCACCACGCTGCTCCAATGCGGATTGGTGGAATACACATGTGACAGAATTTCAGTGAAATTTGACACATGCAGGTTTCCTCACGATGTTTTCCTTCACCATCAAGCACGAGATGAATTATAATCACAAATTAAGCACCTGAAATTCAGTGGTGCTTGCCCGGGTTTGAACCCACGATCATCGGTTAAGATTCACGCGTTCTTACCACTGGACCATCTCGGCACTAAAGAGTATTTGTATTATATTATTTATAGTGATACTGTATAAGAAACATTCAGAAAAATAAGCAACGAAAACATATTAAGCTACATTTTCTAAACACCGGGAGTTCTACTAATAAATTGACAAATTATCGCAATCGAATCGAAGCGTATTCGTTGCCGTTTATCCGTTTTCCTAATATTTAATTTAATTATTGACGATTAGCATAAATGTTAATTTTAGTTTTGACGAAACCGTATTTGTAACATAATATTGGTTCGTTTGCGATTCGAATAAACATAGAATAATTAAAGTTGGATTGGAATTGACTCGGTAGTGTATCGTAATCGTTATAGATAAGTAGAATTGATCATCCCCCAGGATGGAAATTTATGTAGAATTTATTCTTAAAAAGGTATCTCTATCTCTCTCGCTCACCGAGCCTATAAAAGTTGACACATGTTTTTTATTCTTTTATTTTCTCAATGGTTTCTTTCAAATTTGTAACAGTAAAGTTTTCAAGCATCTCACGTTACCTTACTAAGATTTTTTTGGTAATAAATAGGAATTAATTCATAATTTGTATTATATAATGTGCTAGCATTCGCATCGATTGGTGTTCGTTTTAAAACATGACAAAACTATGCATACATTATGTAAACGGAAAAACAAGTTCGCGTAATCAATTCCTAAAATTTAAAAATACGTTTATTAAAAACTACAATAAAATACAAGTCAGCTATAATTTTATTCTCACAATATCGAAGGAGACACTAATATCAACGTATTATAACAAAATATAAAAATAATTAAATAACTGTCTATTTATAAAAACATTCCACGATTGGAAACAATTCTTATAATAGTAATTGACGTGATTGTTAAGGACAGCAGAACGCTTTTAAGTTGCTGAATATTTTATGTCCGTTGTCCAGTTTCGCGCACAAATTACGGAATTGTTTATTTTCGGAACGTCTGTATGTCTACGATATAATTAAATAATAAAGACTATAAAGCTAAAATAGCTGATATATATTGAGAAATAAGGCCATACTAAGAGTTTTACAAGATTTTACTTTATCACGCAATTCAATCAACATGAAGTGAAACCCGATGTTGTTATTTGAATTTAACTTGACAATATGACAAAATAAAAGATTAAAAATGTCTTTATTATAATATCAATAGATATAATTTATTTATTTATTTATACTTTATTGTACACCACAACAGATTTTTTTACAAAAACTTAGACAGCCTAAATAAAAGTATCATATAATTTTGGCGAACTTATCGCTACTTAGCGATGTCTTCCAGGCAACCAACGGTGTAAGAAATAACCCATAGGATATGAGGTAGGTGGTGCAGTAATAACAAAATAAAATAACATTATAATAATAATCTATACCGAAAACAAACTAATAAATACATATCAATATAAATATAAAATACACATATATCTATATATAAATTATATTATCAATACATATTAAAATTACAAGTATATAATATAAATAAGTACAATAAATACGATACTAAAAACGATAAATCCTCAAACAACACGAGAAAAGAAAGAAAAATAATCCAAAAAAATAAAAATAAAAGAAAATTATTGGTGATAAGGTACTTGAGAGAAAAATAGATGATGAAAGATTTGGCCTCCCGAATATTTAAAGGAAGGTCGTTCCAGAGTTTAATAGCCTGAACTGTAAAAGAATTATTATAAAAGGATGACTTGTGATCGGGCACCCTGAAAATCAATTTCTTCGAAGAACGGAGAACTTCTCCAGGTTTCCCTAAAAATAAAAAAATCTCCTTTCGTTCTGTTTCGTTTCTGTTCGGTATATGAGAGACCCGGAGGCCCAATCCCCCTCTCCACAAAATGAGTGCGCAGAGGAGAGTACCATCTGCGACCGCGGTGGACAATCCCTCTCTGGACATCCACGCTCAGGACATACACCACCTGAGCAGGGATGCCCAGGCTGCCCTTCGAATTTTTGGGGGAGCAATTTCGCGCTCTAAAATGGTCGGGGCAAACGGAGCAGGCATCTTAAGGCAACCCCTTCCAGTTTCGCTGTGGACTTCTGCAACATAAGGGGACTGAATTCCAACTTAAACGCCATCCTCTTCCATCTTGAGACGGTGAAGCTGGCCTTGCTCTTTTTAACCGAGACCCAGATATCGTTCCCGGCGGACACTTCATTCCTCTCCTACCCGGGATACAAGTTGGTACAACATTCTTTTATACTACGGGCTGGGGTGTGTGTTTACGTCAGAGAGGATATCTGCTCTCGTCGCCTCGCCTATCTTGAAGGGAGGGAGCTATCCATTCTCTGGCTGCGCGTAGACTGCGATGATCATCCGCGAATCTATGCGTGCCTATATAAGTCCCACAGCGGTAATGCCGTAACTGACCGGCTCGTTGAACATATCCAACAGGCTACAGATTCCGTGCTGCAGCAGATTCCATCCGCAGAGATCGTGATTCTTGGCGATTTTAACGCCCACCACGCCGAATGGCTCGGATCACGTACTACCGATCATGCGGGGAGATCTGTGGTCGATTTTGCCTTGGCATATGATCTGACACAACTGGTTACCTCGCCAACGCGAATCCCAGAGGTGGAGGATCATACACCTTCCCTGCTAGACCTTCTGCTGACCTCTCCTTCGTGTTTCCGTAGAGCCTCCTCTTGGCTCGTCGGACCACTGTCTTGTCCGGAATACAGTGCCGATTACACGCACCTCACGGCCTCGTTTCGTGGGATGTCGCCGTGTGTGGCACTACAGGTTAGTGGACTGGGATGGGATGCGGTCCTTCTTTGCATCCTACCCATGGGGGCGGATTTGTTTCTCGCCGGATGATCTAGATGTCGTTGCTGACTCGGTCACTGATATTATGTTTCAGGGTATGGAACTCTTAATTCCGTACTCTGCAATACCCATCGGCGGCAGATCCCGGTCCTGGTTTAGTCGCTTCTGCAAAACGGCAGATGTAAATACCAGCGCACTGAAAAAGGAATACAACTCTGCCTCCAGGTCTTTCAAAAGTATTATTGCCAAGACGAAATCGGAGCACATTGGCAGGATTGGTGAGAGACTGGTGCGACTTCACATTTTGGTTTCTCGCTAAGGCTGTCTTAGGGAATTTCTGTCAGCCCTCCCTTCCATTTCTGCACAGGAGCGATGACTCGTTGGCCCATACTGCGAAGGAGAAAGCCGACCTTTTGGGATCTCTCTTCGCGTCCAACTCAACTCTTGATGATCAGGGAAAGGCACCACCGACAATCTTGCGATGTTATACCACGATGCCGGAAATTAAATTCCGGCAGAGTGCAGTTCGTATAACACTTCTTTCCTTGGACATCCATAAGTCGAGTGGGCCCGATGGCATTCCTCCGATCGTGCTGCGTACTTGTGCTCTCGAGTTGGCACCGGTCTTAACGCGTCATTTTTCCCCACTCCTACATATTAGGCGTAGTCCCGAATTTCTGGAAGAATGCTTTGGTGCACCCGATCTCTAAAAAAGGCAATCGCTCTGATCCAACAAATTATAGGCCTATTGCTATCACCTCCTTGTTCTCCAAGATAATGGAGTCCATTATTAACTGCCAGCTCCTGCGGTATCTAGAGGAGCACCAGCTGATTAGCGACTGCCAGTATGGCTTCCGTCGGGGTCGCTCAGCCAGTGATCTTCTAGTTTACCATACTCACAGATGGGCTACTGCGGTTGAGTTCAAGGGGGAGGCATTAGTAGTCAGTCTGGACATAGCGAAAGCCTTCGATCGGGTATGGCACAAAGCGCTTCTCTCGAAGCTTCCTTCCTACGGGCTTCCCAATAAATTATGCAAATGGATCACCAGCTTTTTGGCAGATCGGAGTATCAAGGTCGTTGTCCACTTTGCATGCCTAAAATCGATCTGACTTAAAATTTGTCAATTCTGGTGTTCCACAAGGCTGCGTTAGTTCACCTACTTTGTTTCTTCTGCATATCAATGATTTATGTTACAAATTAGTAACATTCACTGCTATGCGGATGACAGCACTGTATACACCGGCCGTGCTAATATTTCTCGGGAACACGTCGACGAGTGTTGGAACAAACTTGTGCCTGAAGTCAAGACCTTGCTAACCAAAGTCTCGAACTGGGGCCGACTAAACTTGGTCCAATTCAACCCCAATAATAATCAAGTTTGTGCGTTAACCGCAAAAAAGTCTCCTTTTGTCATATTCATTTCGAGAATACTTCCCTCACTGCCACAGCCAGTATCGGGATACTTGGCGTCGAGATTTCGACCGTTGTTCAGTTCCTCGGTCAACTGGAAGTTAAAGCCAAATTGGCTATCAAAAAGCTTGGAGTGCTCAACAAGGCGAGACAGTATTTCACGTCGGCGCATCGCCTAAATCTTTGCAAGGCGCGAATTTTGCCCCACATGGAGTACTGCTCTCACCTCTGGGCGGGAGCTACCCAGTACCAGCTTCTTCCTTTTGACCGCATTCAACGTAGAGCTGTTCGAATTGTCGACAATCAAGCTGTTACCGACCGGCTTAACCCTTTGGATTTGCGTAGAGATGTTGGGTCACTCTGCATCCTCTATTGCATATATCACGGGGAGTGTTCTGAGGAGTTGTTTGGTTTAGTCCCGACCGCTGAATTTTACCACCGGACATCGCGCCAGAACTCAAAATTCCATCCTCACCACCTCGATGTCTGGAAATCCACAACAGCGCGTTTCCTAAGGCATTTCCTGCCTCGCACAATCACTCTGAGGAACCAGCTTTCGCCAGCGACTTTTCCGAACCGATATGACATTGCAACCTTCAAGAAGACAGCGTACTCTTTCCTCAAAGGCCGGCAATGCACCTGCAAGTCCTCGGATGTTGCAGATGTCCATGGGCGGTGGTAGTCACTTTCCATCAGGTGAGCCTCCAGCTCGTATGCCTCCACATACATAAAAAAAAAAAATAATAATAATTAGGAAAGCTGTCGGTCGCTGCAATGGGTAGAATATGCATATTGCACGCTTCACATATTGATGCAAGCTTATTAGCCCTACTTTCGCCCTTCAGAAGACATGTATTGAAGTCGCCCATTAATATGGTGTGACTATAATTTGGGACAAACGTTTCTAACAGAGCTGCAAAAGAGGAAAAGAAATTCGTTGATAGAGAGGGGCTATAAAAAACGCCAAGCAGAATTTTATAATCGTCACCTGCAATCTACCTTTATCAGCTATTTTATAGGATAGGTAGGTGGACGAGCATATGGGCCACCTGATGGTAAGTGGTCACCAACGCCCTTAGACATTGACAGTGTAAGTAATTTCCATCCCTTACATCGGCAATGCGACACCAACCTTGGGAACTAAAATGTTATGTCCCTTGTGCCTGTAATTATACTGGCTCACTCACCCTTCAAACCGGAACACAACAATACCAAGTACTGCGGTTTTGCGGTAGAATATCTGATGAGTGGGTGGTACCTACCCAGACGAGCTTGCACAAAGCTCTACCACCAAGTGAATGCGGCCTATAGGCGGTACATAGGCCTTCTTTTATACCTGCTATTTTTATTCATAATGGTATAACGGTGAGTCGGCCTTCAACCATAAACACTGGAAATTCCAGATATATAAATGTATATATAGTATGGCCTACTCTTCACACCGGCAAGACTTTAGCTTCTAACAAACCTCGTTATTTGCTAATACGTAAACCGAATCATTACATAACATACAATAATTTTTCCCCGTTGCGTCTCTCTGTCTGTATGATCGCGATAAACTCAAAAACTACCGAGCGGATTCTCAACGGTTTTCACCAATGGACAGAATGATTCATGAGGAAGGTTTAGGTGTTTCATTCATTAATGTTCTGTGTAAATGTGTAATGTCATGCTGACTGGGAGTTTTACAGGCGTTCGCTGTGTAAACAAATAGAGTTATAAGTTTTACGATATAAAGGTTTTATTTAGATCTTTATTCTACCTGTGCGAAACCGGGGCGAGCTTAAATTACATAAAAAAACATTTTTAGTGCGTATTTTTTAAAGAAAACATTTGCACAGTCCAAAGAACTGTAACACCCCCCCCCCCCTGATTCATTGTGAATAAACTTATGGTGTTACATGTACCTAATGTATTTTAAACCCTTAAATAAATGTAGAAGCCCAGCACAAAAACGTTGTCGCCAACATATGTTTTTGATTTATTCGTTACGGAGAATTTGCTTTCGAGGGAAAGACAGGGACAAAATGTGAACCTTTACAAATAATCCTTTATTTATTTGACTTCCGTTACGGTTAAAAATAATAGAGATTTATAATATACAACAAGATAGTGGTGTTTTTATTTCAATATAAACCTACACTGATTTTTTAGTTGTCTGTCATCATTTGATATTAAAATTTTACTCTTTGTTTACTTTGTGTACTTTTTGTTTAGCTTTCCAAATTCAATCGTAATAGTTTTATTTGAAATTTAGCTTCGTAATATAATATATATAGTTAGAATTTTGCCTTTGTTGGAACAAATTAATGCGTTTTACAAAAAAAGCGCTTATTTCAAACTGCCAATTTGTCGGTGGAAAGAAAGGTAAAGTCATTATTGGCTCGACTTGTGATTTGTTGAATGTGTGCAATTGTGTTATTTGTATTATTAACGCTAATTTTGTGAGTTACTTAAATAAATATGTATGATTACCTGGTAATCTGTTTTTATAAAGACCATTTTAGGTTATTATAAAACCAGCTTACATATACTTATACACTGGACCGCAAAGAAAAAGGGTCGGACCCAGCTTTATGAAATAAAGACTAAATTAAAGAATATTTAATGCCAGATAAAATATTATATAAAACCTTTTTATTTATTTTTGATAATTGTATAAAAAACTGTAAAATGTAAAATAATGGTCGTTTTTTAATTTATTACCAAAAAATTCAAATCAATTGTTTCGCGCTTGATTTAGTTTTACATTTTTATATTTGAGTATCTTTTTTATATGCTATTAAGATATTTCTATCTCTTTCCTTCCTTTTGCATTCGTTATAATATTGAAAATGTTTTTATATTATAATAATTTAAAATGTTTTGTGTCTTAATTGTCGTACTCTGCTTACTTAATCAGTGTAAGCGCAGCTCAAGAATCTGATCTGAAAGCTAGACAGGGTAATCTCATGACATTGATGGGATTCAGTATAGTTTATAGCAAACAAGCGCCGGATAAATCCATAAGCGCTTTAAGTGCTGTTATGATCACGTTCTGTTAAACTGTCGGTTTCATAATAAAAATATACATAATTAATCGATGGTTATATCCAATAAGGACATTAAGCGCTTAAATTAACCAGGAGACCAAAAACTTAAAGCATAACTAAAGATTTTGGATTCGAATTCTTGAAAGTATCAACTAATTTACTCAATCAATGTTTACTCTCCATCTCGTATTTGGAAAAATTGAAGTATAGTATTATTAAAGTAGTATTTTATAGCAACCTTAAATAGGAATAAGCTTCAAATTTTATAGAATAGGTCATTATCTAGTAGGTATAGTAACTTTACTGTCTTTAAGTAACACTACTTATTACATTGTATTTGGATAAATTCTTGATCATCGACTACATACAACACACACGTTAACATGAATGTATAATTGTTGTATGTAAGAGAATAACAAAATGACATATTAAGTTGAAGTAAATTTTATTAATAAATATAAATAATAATATTCAACATTATAAGCGGTAAGCTTTGCCTTTTTTTAAGAAAAGGGCATAGTATTCCCTTAAAGTCCGCAACGCACCTGCAAGCCCTCCCCCAGCAAGATGTTGCAGGTAACCATGGGCGGAGGTAGTCACTTTCCATCAGGTGAGCCTCCTGCTAGTTTGACCCCTTTTTGCTTATAAAAAAATAAGCTGTGTTATTGACAACACAGACAGTGTGTTCATACTTTCAGTCAAGTTTATCAATCCAATTTTCTAAATGTATTTATTTTATTTATAGGCATGAGGTAATAAAGATAGCAGCGTAGTTTTATAAGGTTTAATGTAATATTTATGCTGCAATAAAAATATATCAATTTTACGAAAAAACACGATACGCTTTTGAATTATTTTTTTCACATTACTCTATTAGGTATTCGCAAAAATCATATGTGTACATAATGCTTTTAAATACATTGAAAAAACAACTAACATATTAAGTCAAACGGTAGAATAAAACGGCAGAATAAAATAATATTATATGAGTTTGTAGTACCTACCGATGTGCTGATTGATGTGTTTCAAACAAATACGATACTAAATAACTTTTATGCAACATAATACATCAGAATAACATCATTCAGATTTATTAGAGTCTAAGGAGTGCAGACCCCTCATTACCAAGTTTTCAATGCAGCAAGCGGATCTCTAGTTAAACGGTATAATCCTAAGAGATGTTCGAGGCGCCCCTTTGAATATTTACTTAAAATCTTTCCTAGGAGAGAGGAGGTCAAGTAGAGCTTAAGATGCTCGGTATGTACATATTATAAGACCATATTTAGCCGACTACATAAAAGTGGAGGTAGAGGATTATTTTATGTTTCAAGTAGGTTTTGGAAGAAAGTGCCATTTGAAGAAATTTTGTACCAGTCAACCTTAAGGTAAAACTTAGATGGTATTATACCATCTTCCAATCAAAGAAAGAGTTAAGATAATATATAAACAATGCTTAGATTAACGTATTCTATGCGATTTGCTAATAACTCAGCTATATTATACACTACAAACAGTTCGCGATTAACATGTCTTTATTTTATAATATAACTCTTTTCCACATTAGTTACCTATATCCATTTTAGTTTTATGTCCAAAGTTTCGATAGCAACTAAGACGCCATTTTGTCGCAAATCCGTAATGAAAATCATATATATTATTCAAGATTTCGACCAATCAATATCAAAGCTATTTATTTGCATTTATTCATCTTGCGGTTGGAATAGGCTCCAGGAAGAGCCTATAGGATACAACTCGAGTCAACACGCTTCATTAGAGCAAACGGGCAATCCGAGTGTGTTTTGATCCTGTGCCTCAGATGCATACACCTTAATATTTCATTCAATACACACACACACATACACATACATTTAACAATTTTATTTTAGCATATCCAATTCTTAGATTATAACCTCCACTGCCTCGTTGGTCTGGTGGTGGTCTAGATACAAGGCCGCAGAGCACGAGGTCTTGGGTTCAAATCCAAAGTCGGGTCAATAATCAAATTATTGATTTTTTTTCTTTCGAAGATTCTCTGTATCAGCACGGAGTCTGGAAGTTGGAAGTTTACACACACCCGTGGCTTGGAAAGCACGTAACGCCGTTCGTCCTGAGCTAAACTCTTTCGGATCGTGTCGGCTTCCCATCCCATCGAATCACGAGAGAGTGCATCTGTGTTTGCGCATACACTTGTGCACTATAATATGTCCTGCGCAGTAAATCACTATTGAGATTGGCCGCCGTGGCCGGACCCAGTCAGGCAGACATCATCATAATCTCTACATACTATTACTATTAGATAGCTAATAGACGTTTCTTTATTTATCTAATAATACAATTTTAAAATTTCAGTTGAGTCAATTTAGCGTAAAGATGAAAACATGAAATCGGACACCTGCAAATTGTACTAGATGTGGTGTTTCGGATAACAAGATTATGGAAACCAGGCGCCTTGATTGACACCGACGTTGAGCCTCGAAACTAGAGTATCTTATATTATATCTACATATTTTATAAGTATAGTGCGTTAAGAACACTTCAATAAGTACATACAAAAAATGTTTAAAAATTGCTATTGTACAAATTATAGCTGTTAAGTGTGAGTTTAATGCTGGAAAAATTACTAATAGCAATTCAAATATAACTTAACAGCTGTCAAAAATCCGCTTCTATCCTCTTGTCACCTCATCACACCACTCCACTTACTACTTACTTACCTTAAGCAATGTATAAAGTTTAATGTTCTGTGAGCACTATGAGGGTGGCATCTTCTGAAGAAAAAACCGTCTTTAAAATAAATGTTAAAAAAAACCTCTTTTCTCCTCAACCTCAAAATATAATACATATATTTAATTAAGATTAACAAAATAAAATAGTTTGAATTCATACGTGGGCACACTATCGAAACCCTTGAGATTCATATAAATCCCTAGTTGGCTTTGGCTATAATTTGCAAATTGTAATTTACCTACCAAACAAACGTCTAAACTATATAATTTAGACTTTCTATTTATTATTTATTTTATTTCAACAGAATAATTCATGGCCTCATTATCTATCCAGCGATAAAAACCGCTTCACCCGCTTTAAACTGTTCTATTGACATGACGATGAAAATCACGTTATTTTTATTTCTTATAAATTAATAATAATGAAATAGCACAACAGCGTGTTTAATGGCCTCACTATCAAGGCATCCCAAGACACTGATGAAGCCTGATTGCGCATTACAATGTCAAGCACACGTTCGCCGCATCCATGACTGATACGTTCATCTTATCTCTGACATACAAAGTGAATTGTAGCCTTATCTATGCTGTGCTGTGTATTTACTCTATTGTTCATTGACAATGTGTTTACATATTGAGATAAGATATACTTTTAGCATTATATTTAGTACCAAGTTGCTGTTATTACTAAGTTAGTGGTGTGTTTTACTACATGGTGTACCCACGTATGCCCCTCTGGGTACCATGCTAAATTATTGGTTGCAAATTGCCAAGTCAAAACGGTACCTTTTTATAGAAATTAATATGTAATTTAATCAAAAAAATAAAAAATAATAATTACTATAACTTAATTGGATATTTGGTTAAGTATATTCAATGATAACAATTGTAAATCTACAATTTTTCATCGGGTGTAACTCGACCTTATTTATAAATCTTATAATAAGAGACGGCGACCGGAGCATTCTTTAAGACTAAGAAAACAGAAAATAAGCGACAATAACGAGTCTCAGTAGTATCAAGAAGTACGTCTTTGTTCTGTTTTTTTCTACGTTTTCTTTTCCTGTTTTGATATCACGACATAATGTAAGTACTATGTTGTCTATAACGGCCTTAAGGGATAATGTGACTGCACCCTTATATAATGGTTTCGTTTATAATTAAAATAATTTTCTAACTTTTTTTTTTTAATTTTGTGCTTCACAATTGCTCTGTACTTATACTTACTTCAACCGTTTTTTCTCAATGTACATGAATCACATAAAACGTATATTTATATTGGATAGCATACTGCAATATACAAATTGCTAATGTTTTTCTTTGATTATAATTTTTTTAATAATAATAATTTACCGCGCGACCCTTGACGGCCGCTTTTTTTTCATCTCCTTATTCCAACACTAACACATTTAAGGTTAGGTCTGGCTATTTAAACCAAAAACAACAAATCCAAACAAACTTCTAAACTAAACAAAATAAATTCTTCCCCTTGTTAATGTTGATTAGGTACATGACTATTGTACAAAGGGATCGTTATAAATTAAATTTACTCCAGCGGATTTCATCTCTTTCGGTTAAATGCCTGCTTAAAATTCTAAGTGACCAAAGAACACTGATAAATGTAAAGGTCTTAAATGATCATTTCAACGAATGAGAAACGGAGTAAGTTCATAAAGAAAAGCTTCACAAATGCTTAATATTAAAACATGGAATTTCATTAGTAACACAACAAAAGCTATTGAGTTTTCGTCAGAAACTTTTTATTACGTACAATGCACTCGAATTTGATCTTGAAATTGTATTCAAATCGTGACTAAAGTTACATAAAATAGATCGATACTATACATTTAGATATTTTACCGTAAAACAGCAGTACTTTTATTGTTTTGTTCCGGTTTGAAGGGTGAGTGAGCCAGTGTAATTACAGGCACAAGGGACATAACATCTTAGTTCCCAAGATTGGTGGCGCGTGGGCGATGTAAGTGATGGTTAACATATCTTACAATGCTAATGTCTATAGGTGTTGGTGACCACTTACCATCAGATGACCCATATGCTCGTCCGCCTACCTACGCCATACAAAAAAAAACATTTAATAATATAATCAAATTTGTTTTCTAATATCAGCTTGAAATCCTAAGAAAATTCACATATTATATTATCATACAAAAATATTATAAACAAAGTAAGCAAACATACCAAATAAACAGATATATGAAATGAATTTACGAATCCTATATCGCTTATATCATATATAGTAGAATAATATACTGTAAGTTGTGTTTGATAAAGTTAAACAAAATGTCCCGTCAAAATGAAATAAACATAGAAACGAATAATCTAGTTCAACCGAAACCAATAACGACTGAATTTAAAGCAAAATTTAAATCAAATATTAAAAAGAAAAACGATATTAAATAAATAGTTAAATTCATATCACATGTTTACTGTTTCCGATTTCATATTCGTGGTGATTTATTTTCGATGTTTTTTCTTAGATCTAAAGTATCTTTCCGATTCGATACCGGTTAACATGTAATATTTATACGAAAAAAATTTGGCTCAACTGGATGATACCTGTGTCATTATTCTTGACGAGCCGGTTGGCGTGATTGGTAGATACGTACTTTTCGCGCCGCAGGACGTGGGCTCGATTCCCACCCAGGACAGACATTTGTGTGCATGAACATGTCTGTTTGTCCTGAGTATGTAACACTCTATTTACAAAAGAAAAGTAGTATATGTAGTATATCAGTTGTCTGGTTTCCATAGTACAAGCTCTGCTTAGTTTGGAATCAGATTATTATTATTATAGTAAAAAAAAAAAACAAAGGAATTTCAAAAGCTTGTGTTGTCATTGGTTGTTTGAACATAAACTATGAATGTTTTATCTTATTTAATTTAATATATTTGTTACAAATATGTGACAATATATGTCCGCCTATCAACACAAAAAAAATTTGTAATAATCTTAGCGGTTTGCATTCTTTCTCTATATGAACTTTAACTATGCCAAACCTTACTAACCTCTGCGTAATATGCTTGCAAAATTTTCTCTTCACCTATTAATATATAGATACAAACCTAATATATTGAATATAGATTTTGACTTTGAGTCAAAGTGAACATGACACTACGTCCAAAATACAGAATTTAATATTTGATATGCCTGTGGTATTAATGGTAAGCTGTTCTCTGAATGTGTTTGTTTCATGTTGTTAGTATCCCGGATTACAGTGTCGATATAAATGGACTCCAAAATATAGTGAACATGATAGGGCAAATAGCTACCAAACATTACGCAGTAAATGTAATTTTTTTCATATATAATAATGGTGCAAATAGGCCATATGATAGGCGCCACTATTGCTCATAGACATTGGTACCTTAAGAAATATTAAACATTTCTTACATCGCCAATGCGTCAATCCTTGGAGCGTAAGATGTTATGTCCCTTATTCCTGTAGTTTCACGGTTCCAATCGGATCACAATAATACTAAGTAGTGCTGTTTAGCAGTAGAAGTATATATAAGTATATATAGTAGATGTGATGCCGACGGTCTTGCACAAAGCACTATCACTAAGTAAATGTGAACACGCCCCAAACATAACTTTCGAAATTTTTTAAAATAATGCGTTAGCTGGTGTCTTTATAAGATATATTTTATTAGATTATTTATCAATTAAATGTTAATCTTATATTTTCTATTTTGTTCATATCTTGGTCAATATTAATTCAACTTTAATTCGCAGTAACGAATAAATTGGTATTGCAAATATGGCTAATCCTGCCTATCCCTCCAATTATAGCTTCGATCCTAAACACACATAACTTCGGTTCCCGAACATATATTTAGATTAAAATTTGACGGATGATAAAAATAATATTGACCACTTTATTGCATATTTTTTAGATAAGCTCAAAAAAATCACTTGTGATTATAACTTAAAATATCCAAAAACAAAAAAAAAGCAATCTTATAAAATTTATTTTTATTTTGCAACAAATTATTATGATACAAATGACATTGGTTCTATAATATAAAGTATTCAAAAATTACCTAATTTAAGCAGGCTTTAACCACGATAGCGATTATTTATATTGCTTAGCATTTCAACGTATATTACTTAACAACTGCCAAACAATTAATGATTGACAAACTTTAAGACATATATAAAGATAGGTACAAAGATAGATAACAAGTGAGTCATTAGTAAAGAGAAATTTTCAGCGTAGAATCCCGCCCGGCCGTCACTCACTAATCGTCCGACGAACGCAATACAAGGAAACGCTCTCAGGTCTCGATCAGTATTTATAGAGGTGATTTGTATATCAGACGGATTGCTACTTAGATCTCCGCCCCCCCCTCTCGATCTAAGTATGCAGTGAATTGTATTAATGCTGACTTCACGAAATGTCAAGTCAATTACTCCACACTTATCCCACTATTATGCTCCAGTTCATTGCAAAATTAGTTCTGTCATATGCAGGTTACTCGATCCAGAACCACGCCCGTGATCAATTATAAATTCAAATTTAGAACAAGATAATTCAATTTATTGCGAATCTAAGCCATCTGGGTATATATTTTTTATCCATTTTAGTTTAGTATTTATAATAAGTGGGCAGATGGGCAAGAATTGTACTTAATGGTAAGCGCTCACCACCGCCTTTAGATACTGGCACTGTTTGAAATATTAATCAAGCCTTATATCACCAATTCTTCACCTAATTTGGGTACTAAGATGCTATGTCCCTTGTACACTAGTTCACACACCCTTCAAACTGGAAACAATAATATCAAGTATTACTGTTTACTTCTATTATATAACCTGGGTATCGTAGGAGCCGACTAAAGACTGTTTTTTTTTATAGAATTGGAAGGTGGAACACTTGGTCCACCTGAAGTTAAGTGGTCACCAACGCCCATACACATTGGCATTGTAAGAGATGTTAACCTTCGCTTACATCGCCAATGCGCCACCAACCTTGGGAACTGAGATGTTATGTCCCTTGTGCCTGTAATTAGACTGGCTCCATCACCCTTCAAACCGGATTACAACCATACCAAGTACTGCTGCGGTAGAATATCTGATGAGTGGGTGGTACCTACCCAGACATTCCATCTATTCAGCACATAATGCACCTCAGCTGCCCTTATAATTGGTAACCAACCATCAAACGCATTTATTAATAATGCTACTAATCTACAACGACGGCAATTTGAATATATATATATATATATATTGTGTTTAACATATTTTACAGATTATTCTGAAGAATCTAGTATAGTTATATTAACTAAAATATAAAATTATAATTAATACTATGCGCTGTCATTTTTTTCCATAGTCCGCTCGTCTTAACAACGCAGTTTGAAACAAATTTGTTTGGAAGTATAGGTGGCATGCTATAGGAGATAAGTTTTTGCGAAAAGAAAATGTAGTAGGTCCCAAAATATGACGTGAAAGTGCAGGTTAAGCTGTAAGAGTCACCCATTCATTACAATAATATGTATTACACCGGTCTCAAGGTAATTGCGAAAACAAGGCCTAAAGCAACGTAGACCCTTATTAAGCATACCTGACCCGTTTGCCTATCTGACTTTCTTTTTGTAAACAACAAAAGTTTTTTTCCTTAACGAAAGCAGGGAACAAAAATAACAAAGTTATTATTCTTCTCTTTAAAAAATATTTCTATGTCATCTAACAATAGTCGCTTTATAAGTTTTAACGAAGGTAATGGTATCGAAATAAAAATTGAAAATGGAAATATATTTCTTTGTTTATTATTTCGAGTATCGAGCTGAGATTGGTTATGCCCGGTTCTTATATTTAACGATCTTCTAATAGGTATGCAAGATTGTTTATTTATTTAAAACATTATAATTATACGTACCAGAAAAATATACATACAAAACGTCAAAATAGAAATTTGTATAAAAGGTCCACCTAAGAAAGAAAAAAAAATTTAGCCAGATAAATACGGTTGTTAATAGCTGTAGTGGTATATACATTGGTATATCACTGGATCCGTCTGTGTATTTTTCTATTACTTTATTTTTGTGAAAATGCATATTGTATTTCAAATAAATAATTAATGGACACGTACTATACAATATCTTAATAACAACGTACATTGAAAATCAGATATCATCAGCACTTACGATATTGTAAAATCCAATGTAAATTAAGATTAAACGGTATTATTTTTCATTTATATATTTTTTTGCCTGATACTTGACAATATAATTTAGACTTTTACTTGGGAAAATGTTTGTAATATATTTATTTTGGATACGAAATAAACTCGCAAAAATTATAAAAATATTCAAAATACACTTTGATAAATTTTGTTTAACTTATATTTATAAAAAAAAATCACGAAAGAGAAGAAAGAAACCGTAATATCGGGATCTGAATAATTAAATAAATCAATACTTATTTTTTAAAATACACTTGATTATATAATTTGTATGGATCATTTTAAGAATAAAAATCATAAATGGTTGTCTGTACGCATCGGCCGATGGAGTGGACGGGAGATAGATGCGCCACAAGCCGAACGCTTAGGCCGATCGTGCCGCTTGTCCCGCGCTCTCGCTTGGGCGCTCGGCTCAGGCGGAACGTTACTATGAGTCGTGCTTTTTCGTGCGTGCAGCCGACGTTCATCGATTTAAAAGACGTTATCACGTCAAAAAACAATTAATACCTTGCATTTATGTTATGAATATGATAAAGAAAATAAATTTATTGCCAAAGAAATTACTCACTTTGAACTAAAAATTATTCAATATTTTTTAGTTCAAAGTGAAATTTATGAAATTCCACCTACGCTTTACAACGAATACCAGACTGTCAGAAGAGGATCGAATATCCAATTTATGATTTACCGATTTTCTGAACGTTGAATAAATGTCGCTGGACTCATAAAAAAACGATAAAATAAATGAAATTCAATCTACGTATACTCGTACCTCTTTTAATGGCTTCCAAAGAACATTGTGTGTTGATAACGAATATGAAAATATTCGTCGCATATTTAGGTATGTTAGTTTTATTGTTTTCATTTTTTCAGTCGTATAAAACAGTATCGATCGAAGAATAGATAGCTCTTTTTTGTGTATTATTTTATATTATACGTGTACATAGAATGATTTATCGCCAAATAAAGATCAATTTCAAGCAAGCTTAGAATACTCGGTGGATTAATTGTATTTTAAATTAAAACATATGTACATTTGGAGATAGGGAGGAGCCGGGTGTAAAGTTCCTCATCCATCATTGAAAAGGGAGGATCCTCCGACCAGACGGATGTTAGTCTGGTGGGCTATTGCCCGACGGTTGTTGTCGGGTTCTTGTATATGTGTTCAATCGCTCGGATAACTTTAATATCGCTATACGTCAGTTTTTAGTTTTCGTATGTGGCGAGATAGATATCGCTACATACAAAATAAAAAAAATATTGTGATTGCGTATATAATAAATATATACTCATAAAATGCGACTTATGTCAATAAAAAGTTATTGGGTTTTTCTGTCACAAAATTCTCAGTAGCCCGGAGTCTGGAAGTTGGAAATGTGTACATTCCCGTGCCTCGGAAAGCAAGTAAAGCTGTTGGTCCTGCGCCTGAACTCTTTCCGGTCGTGTCGGATTTCCGTCCCATCGGATTATGAGAGCTAGGGAATAGAGAGTGCACCTGTGTTTGCGCACACACTTGTGCACTATAATATCTCCTGCGCAGTTGGCTAACCTCTCTTGATATTGGCTGCCGTAACCGAAATCGGTCTGAAGGACATTTTTATACTCATAAAATGCGACTTATGTCACATAATGTTATTATATGCCTATCATAGAATAAATCAAGTAGTTGCTAAGTTTTTCATTGGAAGAGGTTTCTAAAATACAGGCTCGGCCTAGCTTAGACCACAGGCATTTCATTTACAAGAAATAGTTTTTAAGTCAATGTTGATAAGATACTTAATGTCATATTATTTTTATGATAATTGGATGGAATTTGTAACATTTGTTGGTGGTCGAAGCCTAACATTAATACTCTATATTGTGTGTTCCGGTTTGAAGGGTAACTGAACCGGTGTGATTAAATTAATAATTAATAACATACATAAGGGATGCAAAGTTACTATTTTCGATCCCATGATTGATGTAAGTTTCTTCTTACCACTTTAGATTTATTGCCACGACAATAGGAGAAGCTGGCGTACAACAATAGTTTTGTTCAATTCAACGTTAAAGTTAAATCAAATAGCTGTATTCAATGTAACCAAATTATAAATGATTTGGTAATTGTAAGACTCAGTCATATTGTTATATATAACATTAGATGTAATAAGCAGTGGCGTAACTATAGGGTGGCAGGACTGGCAAAACGCCACGGGCCCCCGACTTGACGGGGCCCCGGTCCGTGAGGCCCTAAACTCAAAAGTGTCTTAACATTTTTATGATTTTTTTGTATTGTCATATTCAATCGCATTTTACTATTTTTTACTTACTCAGATTGAGGGCCTCGTATCTTTGGTAGCTAAGCCTCACGCAATGGATTTGCCACGGGTCTCAGTTGGTATAGTTACGCCACTGGTAATACGAATTATTATTAAATATTACCGAAGAGTATCTGTTATTTTTGATATTAAGCAATAATAAACTCTATTTTAACATGGTGGAGAATCGATTGACTTTGAATTCATTCTTACGAGCATTGCGTGAGTTGATATCAAATTCTTACATAATGTTTTTACTTAAAAACGGATTATTTCGATTAAGGATTAGTATCTGCTTATTCAATATTATAGTTAATATTGTTACAAAAAAGTACTGTTATGGTTAAATCTGTTGAAAGTTTAGTTAAGATTTTAGATTAGCAGTTTCTGCGCTATTCTTGAAATGACAAGCGAAAATAATTTTCCTTTACTACAATTTAACTTAAATGCTATAAAATTATTAAGTTAAATGTATGATAAAAGAAAGCAATTATAACTTAAAGCTGAACTTCTTAATTTGTGTAAAGGTCCCTTAAATACTATTATGTTTCAAAGGAGCAAACTTGTTAAAAGTATTTAAAAATATATAATATAAGCTTTGTGATTTCAGTTACACTAACTTTTTTCGCTGCAGCTTATGAACCTTTGATAAAAATATATGAAATTCGAAGAACAAGACAAGAAACCGACGATGATCAGTATTATCCTAATGACGTAAAAATGACACCACAAAGTCGTGATGTCTATAACGAAGTAAATGGAAAGCTACGAAATGGTGTAATCAATAAATTTCAACGAATATCAAAATTTAGTGATGAGGATTATGATTATACAGAACAGGAAGAATTCGATGACAAAACTAGAAGTGTGCCGGTCTTTATTGTATCAGACGATAAATATTCTAATCAAAAGTAAATAAAAAGAAAAATTAGTAATAATGTAGCAATATCTTCTACCCAAAGGTTAAAGACACACTATCTATAGATCTCGTATTTACTTTAGAGTATATTTTATCAGTTCAGGGATCAATATAAAACCTTCCGTTCTACTACTACCTGCCACACCCAGAAACATTAATTAATGGCTATATATATATGATTTAAGGCCTGGGTTTGAGCCCCAGGCCAGACCGATAAAAGTAATTGAAAGTTTTTTGGGGGATATTTTCAGCTGGTTCTGCCCCTGAACTCTTTCCGATCGTGTCGGATTTGCCGTCCCATGAGATTATAACAATGAGGGAATACAGAGTGCACCTGTGTTTGCGCATAACTTGTGTACGTGTACGCGTAATATGTCACGTGTAATTGGCTAGTCTTCCTTGAGAAAGGTCGCTATTGCTGATCTTTTGAGTATGTCAATGAGAGCATTAATATATTTTTTTACATGCTTATCTATAGCTCTCATAACAGAACACATTCTATCAATAGATCTCACATAACATTCTCAGGGTTTTATAGAACGATTGTCTTTTTGTTTTATCTTTATCTGTGAGACAAAGCTGGTTTACCGTTTACACTACATTACTTATTATTTTTTGATATAATAATCTATATACATAATATATATATATATATATATATATATATATATATATATATATATATATATATATATATATCTAACACTGGTGGTAGAGCTTTGTGCAAACTCGTCTGAGTAGGTTCCACCCACTCGTCAGATATTCTATCGCAAAACAGCAGTACTTGTTATTATTGTGATCCGGTTTGAAGGGTGAGTAAGCCAGTGTAATTACAGGCACAAAGAACATGACATCTTAGTTTCCAAGGTTGGTGGCGCATTGGCGATGTAAGTGATGGTTAACATTTCTTTCACTGCCAATGTCTAAGGGCGTTGGTGACCACTTACCATCAGGTGATCCATAGAAACGTCAGAAATACAGAAAACAATTATATATGTAGAATAATATTAGGCTTCTACAATTTTATAAACCATTACTAATATTATAAATGCATATAATAAATTCCAGGATAAAAGTGTGAATGACGTGACTGAAATCGCGGGTAAAATATTGGTTTTAATATTACACGTATAATATAATATATTCGTAATGGAACAAATTGTAAACCAACACGTACAATTCTAGTTACGATAATTAACAATAATCCAAGAAAATACATATTGTTATAGAAGTAACAAATTTACCCAAACTTAAATAGAGCAGACAATTAAAGGCATTCGTTAAAAAAAAGGTTTGGCCGAAAATTGTAGTAGACTAACAGGATTTCTAGACACAGTTCGAATTTCGAACAACGAACTTGTTAATACATATCGGGTATTCCCTGTAAATTTGTTTTTAAAAATCTAGTGGAAATATAATCATACTCAATATGAATCGACTACCTGGAATAGCCAAATTTGTTTTTTCTTTTTTTTTTGTTTTAATTTGATATATTTTTTGTTAAAAACTATTTAAGTTCTAAACTCTTTTTACTTGACGTGATTACGTCAAATAAAAATAAGAATTTTGAATTTAAAAACTGTTTAATATAATAGATAGAATCATCGGCAACAACATGTTCGGCTTTTAATACTATTGTTATAGAACATAGCCACGATTTCATATAGAAAAATTGTTTTCGTATTAAGGAAATAATATTATTTTCGTATCATAGTCCCAAATCCATATCGAATCTTTTAAGAGTACATAAGCTTAAATCCGTAACCGTGATACACGTCACATGTTACGTCCCTAGAATTCAATATGAAAGCAATAGTCGCCAATACGTGAGCCCCGCAAATCCAGGTAACAAATAGGTCGGCGGCAATCCCGCGCTATCCCGCGCAATCCTGCGACGCCGGGATCACTGCGGCGCTTATTCAATTAGCGGACTACGGTCGACGGGTTTATTCCTACTTGTACTAGATGTGAAATACATTTATATATTCGTCCAAATTAGACGATAATATAAAATAATATAAGTTTAAAAAGTTTTATTTTTGTATAACATGATAAGCTCATTTACTAACATCAAATTATAAAAAATAAAAAAATAATGGTGGTATTGTTTTGGTGATAAACTTTTCATTACTTGTCAATGGTACGAACGAATGACTTTTTCATCATATATTTTACCTCTATTTGTGTATTTTATTATTGTATCTGTATGCACAAATAATCGAATTTTAAAATTAGAAAGTCGGCTCTTCAAAGGCTCAATTAAACCTTATCTAATAATTGAATGGACAGTACAAAGTGGAAACCTCACTATTACGCTATTGTTACGCTACCGGATTTATTTGTTCGGCCTTTGAGACGGGTCTGACGTTGTAATTTAGCCAACTGGCTTAAAATAACTATTTTTTAAAAGCAAATTTACATGTAAAAGCTTCGAAAATATTTAAACCGGTTTTATTAAAGGATTTGTATTGAAACTTTTGTATGATTTGTATGCACAGCGTTTTGTAAAGACCTTTTATAATGGTATTGTTATTTTCTTTTATAGCGCGGATGTGTTTTTGGTTTAAAAATGATATTTTTTAAGATATGTTTTTATGAAATGATTTTTTTTAAGATATGAATTTTATTTAAATTATATTTCTAATGTTGGACAAACTGTTTACCTTTAGGCTCCTTCTATCCCTGTATCCATAGCTCGGCGGGTAAAGATCTCATTAAGAGACGTCACGTTGCTCTCAATGCCCGCAATTTCGTTTACAATCATAAATGCATAACATAACTTTAATTTTCCCTATAATAAATTCAAATCATATGTTAAATACGTTAAAAAGTTAAACGGAAAAGACATTTAAAAAAAAAATGTTTATGGGTATTGCTCCATTCTCAATGAATAGGCAGCAAAAAGTCTGAAGCAAAAAGTCGTTTTGGAATCGGACTTATAGTTTCTGTGATAAGCTTTTTCAAACTCTCTGGCTTTATAAAACAAATATGGAGTGGAATTTGAAATAAACGTCCATATCGTTATAAGCCTTTAAGTTAAAACAAATAACGAATGCTTAAAATATTAGAAGTTAATAATTGAGAGATTATTTAAATTAAATAGAATTATGTTTGAATCCGTTCAGTTATCTGTTACTGATGAAACATATACAGACATAGATATTATTGTCAACAAAGAACATTATTTTATTATATTATACGAACTACAAATCAACAAATCAAGTTTGTACCGTGAAGATGGTTCGTTAACTTGAAACAAATACTTTACCTAGTGCAAAAAAAACATTGTTGCGTTTTATGTTTTAATGATTTGTTATGAAATAAATACATAACTTTAAATTTAACTTTAATATACTAATCTAAATGATATATGTATAACCAAGTTAGTTTGTTACCGCCAAACCGGATTCAAAATCCTGGTCAAAGAGTGCGTGAGGTATTGTAATTATAAGGACAATAGATACATTTTCTTCAATCAAACAATTTGTCTAAGAAATCAGGGCCTGAATTCTACTAAGCGATAACGATTACGATACGTTCCCGATTCGATTCCGATCCAACTTGACTATTCTATATTTATTCGAATAGGAACCGAACCGATATCATGTTAACATGTACCGTTATGTAAAAAACCAAACTTTATTGTTAACTTTTAATTAATAGTCGATAATTAAATTAAAGAATAGGAAAACGGATAAACGGCAACGATCACGCTTCGATTCGATTGCGATAAAGTGGCAATTTGTTAGTAGAAATGGCCCCCAGCTACGGCTACAGTTTATTTAGTTATAGCTTTTGTGTTGTGTATAGCACATTTATTAAATCTTGTATTGTACAAAATTGTAAGACTAACAGCTATACTGAGGATGAAGCAGAAAATATAGGAACGAACATCTTATTTAATTTGTGCGGTAATGAATCAAGACAAATATATAGAAAATATGACAAGAAAAAAATATCTATTAACTAGGTTATAATATATGAAGATTCTGAAAGAATTTAAATAGTAGACCGAAATATGTTAAACGGTAGACTTCGTTACATAGGAACTAATTGATATTATTATTAATCAATGTAATATATTTTTAGTAATTGTAATATATTTTTGACTAGCCTGTTGGTGTGGTTGGTAAGATACTTGCCTTTCACGCCCGCAGGTCGTGGGTTCGATTCCCACCCAGGACAGACATTTGTGTGCATGAACATGTCTGTTTGTCCTGAGTCTGGGTGTAATTATCTATATAAGTATTTATTTACAAAAGAAAAGTAGTCTATGTAAGTATATCAGTGGTCTGGTTTCCATAGTACAAGCTCTGCTTAGTTTGGGATCAGATGGCTTTGTGTGAATAATGTCCCAGGATATTATTATTATTATTATTATTATTATTATTATTAGCATCGGAAGTGGAATTTTAAATAAAACAATACAAACCCAACAAAAAATTCATTTATTTACAATTTGAATCAAAATCAATACAAATAGAAACTATACTAGTCCAATACACTTAAATTATTATATAGGGTTTTCCATTAAGGGCGCTTGATCTTTGAAATGCAAAAAAAAATACATGTAGGAGAGATATTTGCAATTTTTTTTTTTTATTTGGAAGGTCTATCGACCCCATTATGTATGGAATATGACATCATTCAAATGACCGCCACGGCTTCGGTTGGTGGCGCGCACACGAAAGGTCCAATTTTCGATGACTCTGGCGCACAAATCGGGCTGTATTTGATCGATGGCGTGGCGTATGTTGACTTTGAGGGCATCGGTGGTTTGCGGCTTGTTGGCATAGACCTGCGACTTAAGAAAACCCCACAAGAAAAAGTCCAGCGGGGTCAAATCGCACGATCTCGGTGGCCAGTTCACGTCGCCTCCGCGCGAGATGACCATGTCCAGAAATTGCTCGTGCAGAACTTCCATCGTAGCGTGTGCTGTGTGGCACGTAGCGCCGTCCTGTTGAAACCACATGTTGTCCAGATCCATATTCTCGATTTCAGGCCAAAAGAAGTTGGTTATCATCGACCGGTAACGCTCACCATTGACGGTGACGGCCACACCATTATCGTTTTCGAAAAAATACGGACCAATCACGCCTCCGGCCCAAAATCCGCACCAAACAGTCACTTTCTGCGGGTGCATTGCCACTTGGTGAACCTCGTGTGGATTGGTCTCGTCCCAAATACGGCAATTTTGCTTGTTGACATAGCCATTCATCCAAAAATGCGCCTCGTCGCTGAAGATGATTTTTTTGCCAAAATCGGCGTCAACTTCCAACTGCTCTAATGCCCAGTCAGCGAACACACGGCGCTGTCTATGGTCATTAACCTTGAGCTCTTGGGTCAGCTGGATCTTGTACGGGTGCAGGCTCAAGTCACAACGCAAAATTCGCCAAGTTGTCGTCTGCGAAAGGCCGAGTTCCTGTGCGCGACGCGGAATTGACTGCCGCGGGTTTTCGAGGACACTGTCGCGCACAGCGGCGATATTCTCAGCAGATCTCGCGTTACGTTGACGCACGGGAACCGGCTGATTGTTAACTGACCCGGTTGACTCGAATTTGTCCACCAATCGACGGATAGTCGACTCGGCAGGACGATCATCGCGACCGTAAAACGGGCGAAGTGCGCGGAACGTTGCTCGAACTGAAGACCCATTTTCATAAAACAATTTTATGATTTGCACGTGCTGCTCGACACTGTAACCTGCCATGGTGGTTTGGGAGGACGGAATGAATATAACACACTGCATTTGACAGCTGTCACTCAAACAACATGGCCGCAATCAGCTGTCAAAGTTCAAGCGTCCCTATTGGAAAACCCCATACTATAATATATTATCTATGCTACTATATAAATCTATTGGTTCTGTCTGTACATTTTTTTTCCACGTAATTTTGTGATAAATAATCGTTTTATGATGCAGTGATTCACATTATACTATTTTTTTCATTTTTGTCTGTTTGTCTGTCTGTATGTGTTATAACTGAAGAACGGCTTGACCAATCTTGATGAAAATTGGTACACACAAAGAACATGTGATGGCGCAAATGATAGGCCATATATAAGATCGGTAAACCCTACGGTATCTTATGAAAATTAATTTCAAATCGTTAATTACGTATTTCTTTACCAGTAGCCATATGTATGTGTGTGTGTGTGTGTGTGTGCGCGCGCGCGTGTGTGTTATTATAGTAATAAAATAATTTATTATATTTTTGTTAATTATACGCGGGTGAAGCCTCGGGGCATAGCTAGTGTATATATAAAACTTTGAAAATTCAAATTATGATCTTACGCACGTTATTCCAATTACAAACAGCAACATTTAATGTGTTCAAGAAAATGTATAATTATCATCGGAATCGCCACTTTTAGTAATACCAGAATCCATACGCAATTATACTCAACACGAGACAGTGCATCGCAGCTATCGCAATATTGAACACAGTGCAGATCAATACGCGTCAAATGAGAAGCGTCCATATGACAACTTTAACTTCGGCTCAAATTGGCGCATCAACCTATCTGTTGGTGTCTCATGTAGTTCGCCTTTGAGTTTTCGTGAGCTACCATCAGAGATTCATATAGGATAAATAAAAAAAAACTTATTAAAGCATGATACAATGAATAATTATTTGCTGGACTGTTTTTAGACATTTCAGTTTGTCATTTTGAATTTTAATTAGAAACATATTGTCTATTTAATTATTTAGTAATTATGCGCTTAAATTTAATCTAGTTAAGCTTGAGTTAATCATTTAATTTATCCAATTTATATACCTTTAATAATATATATATATATATATATATATATATATATATATATATATATATATATTAATAGAATTATTTTAATTTACTATTGGTGTGATCTGTATTTATCATGAATTACTTGCTTACAAATACAGGGTGTAACAAAAACCGTGTCCGACCCGTGAAGTGGTTATTAGGTATCGTGTGTTGGTTCTATTTATGTAATAATATTTAATATAATAAGCAAAAAAATAGCTTAAAAAAATAATTGTGTTTAACGACACTGTTGGTGGTAAACACGTGGACTACTGAGATCATGAGCTCGTGTCTTAGCTACCCGATAGGTAAGAGCTATCGAACGCTATTGTCCAACTAGTGAAGGTTAGCTGTCAGCTTCGCACACTCCGCTCTGTCTCTTGCTAGCCTGAACAATTTTGATGCATTTGAGATCCCTGTCTACTCTCTGATGTTACGTACTATTCACGATTTCTTCCTACGCCCAACACTTTTTTTTCCTGAAATCTTGCCCATCATTATAAGTTGTAATAACTCATATCTCGTATGTCTTAAGACGTGTCCCAGATACGAAACTTTCCTTCTTTTTAATGTTTGCAAGATTTCTTGTGCAACCCTGTCGAACTCCTCGTTTAATTTCAATCTATTCAGATTCCTCTCAGGACAGTTGACCGTTGATTCCAGTAAAGGTTCTCGATTATGTGTATGTCTTTGTCGTCTAAGGCATGTAGCCTTAAACGACATTTAAAATCGTGACAAGCCGGTCGTGCATCACTCTGTCAAATGCCTTTTCATAGTCGAAAAAGCAAAGAAAGACATCCTGCTGCATATCTCTGCATTTTTCTGCATATATCGTCAGTCATTAAATAAAAAAAAAATCCAGATAAATTATTTGCATGTATATTCGTTTGCCTATCGTGAGCGAAACGTATTTATTTTATTTATTTATTATTTGGTTTACTAGCGATTTTTACATAAATAAGACTCTAAAAGAACATGTAATATAAACTTAAAACTTGCACAGAGTAATGCAAAATCATTTAAAAGCAAACACAACTTGCTGGAATTTCTGTAAACACCTTATTACACTACAATTGAGACAAATGAAACAGCTATTAACATCCGAAAATAATTAAAAAAATAAAAGTGAAAATGTGTAATTTAATAACTACAAATAACTTATATTATAAAAAAGCAAAAAAAAAAAAAGTACATATCCAAAACAAAATGAACCCACTTCATAAAATATAAATTAAATCAACATTACACCACATAACTTATTTAATCCAAAGTACAGTTTTTTTAAATAAATGTATCATAAGCTTAAGAGAGCTTGAGTGACCTGTTTGTGGAAAGCTCGACTGAGCTTAACATTATGTACATCAATATGTTGACCGATTGTGTTATAAAATTAACATAACCGAGGTATGATGGAGTTTGCGCCAAAGACCGTTCTTGTGCGTGGCGGTACAAGTGGGCTAATAGCATGCCGCGGGAGACGATGTGGAACTCTAAAGTTAATTATTGTTATTAGGTATATATTAAGAAATCATAAAATCTGTATATCTACATTTTATACAAATAAATGCTTACGATTATGATCAGAAAATGCAAATACAGGTTAGTTATAATATAAATAATAATAGCATTTTATTACTTTTCCATGTGTTTAATTTCAACGATATAAAGTAAATCTTAGAGCTTATTAACATTGTATGTAGCTCTGATATACATTAATATTTTTTTATGTTATAGGTAGGCGGGAACTTCAAACGGAAACGCAACAATGCTAAGTATTGCTGTATAGCGGTAGAATATCTTACACTTTGGAATGTAGCGTGAGAGGTATCATCTCCTTTGTTATTTAATCTGTACATGAATGATCTTGTTATGACATTCACTCATGTTGAATGCTAAGCTGGCAAGACAAGTTTTAAAAATAAAAGCTATAATATCTGAGGGTTATAACAGGGCATAACGTTTGCAATACATTGAATAGTTTTTCTTCGGTGGTAGAGCTTTGTGTAAGCTCGTCTGCGTAGGTACCACCTACTCATCAGATATTCTACGGCAAAACAGCAGTACTTGGTATTGTTGAGTTCAGGTTTGAAGGGTGAGTGAGCTAGTATAATTACAGGCGCAAGGGACATAACATCTTAGTTCCCAAGGTTGGTGGCGCAGTGGCGATGTTGTTGTTTTTAAGAAATGTACAACCCACTGTCTGTCGTCGTTGGTGACCACTTACCATCAGGTGGCCCATATGCTAGTCCACTAGCCTATACTATAAAAAAAAACCTTTATTTAAAGCAGGTTAAAATCAGCTCAACTATGTGCCTCCAATATGCACGTGGTGGAGATAAAGTTGAAATGTGACATTGGCTATAAATATAATAATTACAACATATCAAGAATACACGCACCAAAATAGTATATGACGATAAGTTGTCAATATATCTCGTGTGAGTTATGAAGTGTATTCTTACAGAATCAAACTGTTGAAGAATAAAATAATAATTAAAAAAAAATACAATTCTTCGGTCTTTTATTAAACAAAGTCAGCCAAATTCACACTGTATATATGAATAATTCGTTTGATAGCTGAAATATAGTCAATATGTTTCCAGAGAAATTCTGTCTCAAGCCTTTAAATGTTGGGAATGTGTAAATTGCAAGGCATACGTGCTTCGAATCACCAGCTACAATTTAGTCCCAGAAACATAACACAGTCTAACAAATGAAACGTGGTAAATCTCCGCTTCACGACAGTCTAATTGCTGAGCACTTGAGCGATGGAGCTAAGATATATACCCTGGGTTTTCGAATTAATTAAAATATTATAAATTACTATATATATGTAAATGTATAGATATATACATAAACAAGGGATCTTAGTTCAGAAATAAATATCTAATATTAGGTATTACAAAATAATATTTTTTGGACGTATTCTATGTGTTTATGTTCCGTTCATCCCATTAAGCACTTTTAAATTTAATTTTGCACAGTTGATTTTAGTCTTATCTCTATCGGATAATTGTTGACACCAAAAATTGTTTCTAATAATTTATTTATTTATTGCTTTTATTTATTGATAGTGTAAAATATAAATTAAACGCTTGGTATACATATTATGTCATAAACGAAACGTTAGCGAAAAACGATACACATCATTTCATTAACATTATAATGATAAACCCAAAACACGATACACAAGTTCAGTCATCGAAATCGTTTCATTCAAAAAAAAATCACATAGAATCATAAAACAAGAAAAAATCATAAAACAGTAACAAAAGTCCATCAATACTCATAAACCATATTGATTTTATTTAGCTACATAATCCCAAGCTCACGCCAATGGAGCTGTAAAATCAATCACAACTCGACATGCTTAATTCAAGGGATGTATAATGAAATGCAATTCGGTACGTGATCGGCAGTCAATCGATTTAAATTGCTTTTATTACAGCGCTTGCTTGAAATAACTGACACGGACTAAATGTACGTATGTTACGTTAAAGTTTATTCTCATTAATTGCCACGACGTCTAGTGGCTAGCTTACAAGTCTGCAGATTTTGAAATCTTCAATTTAAATACTTCAATTTTAATACAATTTCTAAAAGAAAATACTTTTTTATGGATTTTTTATTTCCGAGTTAGGAAACTTAGGAAAACGCGAAATACTCTGCATCTTCCGTCTTCTTGCTGTTCAATTAGATTATTCCAATTATTACTAACTATGGGAATAATTCCGTAAAAAAGTGGCTCAATAGATCAAGTCCATTATATTTTCTCTCGCTCTAATTGTTTATTTTATTTAAAAATAACATTTCAAATAGAATTAAACATTTGACAAACGGATCACATTACCTTCTAACCTGATTAGTATCAACCCTTGAACCGTATGCTAACGTTTTAATACCGTATGCTAATCAGAGTCGGACTGCAAAATCAATCACAGTTGCTGGGCGTTCAGTTCGTTAGCCGGGTAATGAAATCGGATACGGAACGTGACCGGCCGTCCGCATCGTCTCTTTGTTTCCTTTGATTGCATTTTGTCCCGAGATACCGGACTATGTTGTACTGATTGTGAAAATTCCGCTAAGATTGTTTAACTTTGAACTAATATAAATTTTCATTGTTCGTTCTGTTGATTTTTTTAATAAATCTTAAAATAAATATAAGCCATTGTGATTTGTTTATGTCTTAGCACGGTACACGGTAAGGGCTAAATGAATTTTCGAGCGTCGAACAAGTTTAAGATTTCGTGCGTCAGATGATGTCAGCTTAAGATTTGTTATTTACACATAAATTCCCGTAAGTACCTTGGCAATCACACCATTTTCACTAGAATCATTTTGTATACACCCATTTGAAAGTATACACTGCACGCGTAGTGTTCCCGCGACGAATACAATTTCTTAAAAATATTACAGTTCTTGACAATAACAGAAAAAATTAAATAAAAACTAAGTTACTAACCATCAAAAAATTTACATGAACTAGATAATCAAAAGTTTTCTAGAAATCGCATAAAACAAGCAAAAATGATTGAATTGATAACGGTACACCAAATATCCATCTTTTTTCTTCATTTTTTATTAGCTTAGTTCTGTAATTAATTCCACCAAATACTTTACATTGTGAAAAAAATTATGGCTATTAGTTAATAAACGGTAGCACAGATAGCACAATGCGTTGAGTTCGTTACCGGTTTTATAGTTAAAAGCTAAATTTCGACAGTCATAAATTTAATTTAATATTATAAATTACTATCTTTTACATGACGTAACGAGTCTATTCGAATAAAATATATTTAGATTTCATTTGATTGTTGCATTAATATTTCGGAAATTTGAGTTTGCGGTATAAATTAGTTGTTTGATAATGAAAATTTTAACCCTTATCGTGGCAAGATATTTTTTTTTAAGAAAATCAAAAAATTGTTATATATGTAGTTTCTTTGGGTTATAAAAAACATCAAAAAAATAAATAAAAATAATCACGATATGGAAATTTTGGAAAAACAATATGTATACTATGATATACATTGCTACGCTTACAGTGATTATCGCATTTTTGGGACTGTATATTATGCTATACATTGCTATGTTTTGGGAGAGTTTGAATTAAACTGCTAGCTAGCTTTTAAGATAGACAAAAAATATATAAATTGCAATATTTTTAAATAAAACTACATGTATTAGTGGAGTAAAAAAATATTTAATAAAAAAAATATTGCTTGAACAAAATTCGTTAAAAATCTTATTATAAAAACATAGACCTATGTTTGTGATGGTACTCCAAAAAGCAATTTCGGTTCTTCTCGTAACAAAGATGAACCTTACACTTCGTGCAAATCGTACTTGCCTGGCCAGCTTTGCAGTACTTGCATCTCTGATATCCAGTTATTTGCGGCCAATGGTCCTATTTGCCGTATCGCACATCATCACATGGTCATTCAGTTACCGGTTTCTAAAAAATCTAGTATTTCTTCCCTTGTAACTTTCACGGATGTTCCAGTTCGTTGTACGCTATATAAATTTGTGTGAGTTGTAATTATATCTACTAAGTCTTCTGTAAAAAATCTATAAAAATTATCTAAAGACGACCAATTAGTTGGGACATTTTCCAAAAATATAGCTTCTGCTATTTCAGCCTTGTCTTGGAACTGTGCTTTTTGCCAACGAAAAGATAAATTATTTTTTCTAGTACAATATCTTTTTATTTTTCTTGCAATGATGGCTGGTGCTTTGCGTTTAATTTTTTGAGCGCGTGTCAAACGTGAACCAACAGGCGTTGATTCAAGTGGCTGATTTGAAGGCAAAGAGGGTAAAGATGAAATTGAAGGTAATACGTCATAATTACTTTCTGATGGATTAGGAAACACCTGACTAAGAACAGATGTAAGAGGAAATTCAATTGTTTCAGCATAAATATTATCTGTATGCTTTCCCAACTCATCATCAGAACTTTGTAGAAGGTTTAACCTTTCGTAACTGGAATTTAGCGAGGGTGCTTCAGAGCTTTCTACCGATCCAATCATTCCAGCTTCATCACTACTTGCCCCATCACTTGCGTCAGAGCCTGCACTCTTTTCAGGCACCAAGGATACAACGCGCCTAGCTCTTTCACTCATTGCAATCTAAAACCAAAGCAAAAGAAACATGCAAAGAAACCATCCCAACCATCATGTCAGTTAAGCCAAGCAATAATGTATTGTAGATAGATAAATAATTTATTATTTGTCCCCTTATACAAAAAACTATTCATGCAGTATTAATTATAACACAAAATAATAATAAAAGTTATCGTATTTTTTATAAGAATCGAACCCACAACCTCGTATGCGTGTCAACAGACGATTTTTACAACCGCCTCCTTGGTAGTACTTTTTAAATTGTAATAAAACTGGTTCAGTAGTTCAGATAGAAAAGAAAATCGCAATTTTTATTTTATATTAGTCCAAAAAAATATTGATCTCGTGAAGTTAGCAATGTATATTATTCTATACACATCAAATGAAAGGTAATTTACTCTTACTGCGGCATTGTATAGTATAATATACGTTAGTAAAAAATACGACAAAATCATGCTAATTCCTAAAACGACAACAGCATTTTTATAAAAATATGTGAGGACAAACGTTAGGGCTTCAATAATTAATATAAAATAAAACTTACCTTGGATAAAACAGAACGGTTCATCTTGACGGTTACTTTTCACAACTGATTTAAAATTATGACAGATAACCTACTATTTTTATTTTTTAAGTGTAATAATACGTCTAGAAATATCATATGTTTAATAAAACTAAGTTAAAATATATTTGTTATGATCGTATATTTTTGTGAAGTTATACGTATGGTATACTATACAAAATGAACATAAGGGTCAATAATGAAATTTATATATTTTTTTTTAAATCTATTTTTTACAACACGACATGGTGGTAAGGCCTTGTGCAAGCAGGTAGGTATCAGCCGATGATCTTAGTATAGCAGTGCCCGAAATACTGCTTTGAAGTGTGAATGAGCCACTTCAGGAATTTTAGCACCAAAAATGCGTTCGATCTGCATAAATTCCGCTACTCGATTTTTCGAATGGATTATACCATATTTCCAAGATATTCTACGAAAATCAAACCGTGTTTTTAACGAGCTATATCTCAGAAAATATTAACAATAGAGAAAACAATTTCAAATAAAAAAGATAGGAAATTTTATCTTCTATCAAAAAGATCTACTATTATTAACATAAAACTTACTGTTTCCGAAATATTTGCAAAAACCCCCCTTAACATAATCAATAAGTGTGTAAACAATATTAATATTAAATTCTGCAATACCTATTACAAAAAAACATTTTGAATACAATACGTATACAGGATATAATACAATATGCCAGGAATGCAAAATTCCTGTCCGTCTGGCATTCTGGAATTTAATTTAACCTAAAGTCCTTCTTCGATTGACAAGAAAATTCCTTTCACTAAATAAAACGACAATTTTCACTGAACATATTAAAAATACTTGTTTTATCATTAATTACTTTTAAGTTCAGTGGACATACAATTGGTTGATCCATTCTTTTATTTATCCAAATCATTACTAAATTATGTAATTATTGAAAACATATGATTATTTAATATAAAATGAAATTAATTGAATTATTGATTTAATTATTTAAAAATAAATAAAGACCAGTTATGTATTATAACATGAGTGTTTGATTATTATAATAGAATACTTCGTAGAATAAACGTATAAACTAAACACGATGTTAACGAATTGTGGAAAACCTTTTCATAAATATTTGAATAATATTATTAATTATATGGAATTCCGTGCGTGATAATTATTTGGAATGGTCGGAATAATATTCAATTATCAGAATGAAATATGCCTAACGTTGTTAGGTGGGATGATATGACGATATTTAACGAAATGTTACGTATTGTGTGGCTATGAAACAGGTATTGTATGGACGTTTTGGTGTCTAAAATATCATATTATGTAAGATATATAGGCTGGAAAGTGACTACCACCCATTGACATCTGCAACACCCGGGGGCTCGCAGGTGCGTTCCCGGCCTTTAAGGAATGTGTACGCTCTTTTCTTGAAGGTTGCTATGTCATATCGATTCGAAAAAGTCGCCGGCGAAAGCTGGTTGCTAACCACAGAGTGGTTGTGCGAGGCAGGAAATATCTTAAAAATCATTGATATAGTAACTAAATAAAATTGACTCCTAAATGCTGTTTTTGAAAAGAAACTGCTAAGACATATACATAAAAGTATGCTTTTTTTCCAGCATGAAGAGCCATTGTTACCTTACATAGCATCTTAGCTTCCAAGTTTGGTGGCGTATTAGTGATTTAAGAGATGGTTAATATTTTCTCCCCGGCTGATTGACTACCTCGTTGGTCTAGTAGCTAGATATAAGGCCGCAGACCCGATGGTCCTGGGTTCAATTCCCAGGTCAAAATTCTCAGTAGCAGCCCGGAGTCTGGAAGTGTGTACACTCCCGTGCCTCGGAAAACACGTTAAGCGGTTGGTCCTGCGCCTGAACTCTTTCCAGTGGTTTCGGATTGCCGTCCCATCGGATTATGAGAGCTAAGGAAAATAAAGTGCACCTGTGTTTGCGCACACACTTGTGCACTATAATATCTCCTGCGCAGTTGGCTAATCTCTCTTGAGATTGGCCGCCGTGGCCGAAATCGGTCTGGAGGACCTTATTATATATTTTCTACATTACCAATGTCTGTGGATGATGGTGACCACGAAACCTCAGATGGCCTTGCCAGTTTACCTGCACCCATTACAACAACAAAAAAAACTTTTCACTCTAGTCAACTTTACTTAATAGAGATTAGTTTTGTAGGTTTAAAATACTTGGTTTAAAGTACTTAATAAAATGCAAATATATAAATTTCAATAAAAATATTTACATCGATGAAACGCTCCACTCATAGCCCAATGAAATTGATTGTTCAAATTGATATGGGCATCAATTAGGATGTGCCGAGTAAATAAGTCTTTCGTTATTTTTTTCTCGCCTTTTACTGATTGAGACGTCCTCTCCGCACCCGCAGGGTTATAACCTCATCGGCCGTGGTCTGCTACAAATAAATCGTCACCTCGTCTTTGTCAAATACGATTGCCATTATTTTGCTATTTTATTTGTCTGTCTACCATTTGTACTAGCTGTAAATTTTAATTGTTAAACGATTCTTAATAATTCAATTGTATTTAATTATATTTGTAAATTCATAATCGAAAAAGAGTAGCTACTGAGTGCCTTGCGTTTCTTTTCTTTGCAAAATCTACATTCCAAACCGGTGATAGATTTAAATTTAATTGATTGTTAAATGACGATTCAAAAGTATTTGCAAGAGCCTACTTGATTAAAGTGTATTTTGAATTGATTATCGAGGAATGCCATCGACATGTCCTCTCATGTATAACGTAATTGAAACCGGACTAATAGTTTAGTTAATAATAATATTCAAAAATTTATGTCTATATAAATATATATAATATAAATTATCAATAGAGATTAATACAATAAATAAACGGAATTGTTTTATAATTTATTTAAAAAATCTTATATTTTAAATTATATTTATTTCAAACCAAGTTCTAACATTCAGTACCGCACTGTTAGTCTAAGGTAACCTTTCCTTTTCGAAGAAAAAAAATATGAAGCTTATTCCATCGCGCTGTTTATTTCACCACGCTATATTAGATAAAGATTATATTAAATGTATATGATTCGATTATAACAACAATTAAGTCGCTCCGAGAGCTGTTTCCGACGGAATCGGAATAATGCAAACTTTGTTCAGAAGCAATGTGACGGCAGATCGAATCAAGTCTGCATTGTTATCAGTCGAGGCTCACTAACCTCGCCGTTAATATGGATCAGCTCCAATTCAAAAGAGAACTTCACAGGGGACCTCAAATATATCAGTTTTACTGATTTATTTATATAATCATATCGACTCCTAATTGCAAATTACATTCAACCGAATAAATATGTTAACTTAATATAACGATTATTTTATTTTTAAAAACTTGTGCGACTCAAACCGTTCGTTGAAATGTAGATTTTAATTGATTATATTACTGTATTTTTGTCACACCAAGCACCTTAACCTCCTAATTCGAACGCCCAATGCATTGCATTTTGTAGCATTTGATAGGCACAGTATGAACGTTATTTCGTAACATGACGTGACCTTGGGCCATTGCCATTTCACTCTACAGTAAGCCTAGTAAGCGTAAGCTTGCTAAAACACTTAGCGTATGATAAATTATCGTGATTAGTAGGGCTTTGGGCAAGCCTACCTGTTCAGTACCACTAACTCATCAGATATTCAATCGTCAGCAGCAATAGTTCCATCTATATATTTCATTAAAAAGATTTATATTGTGTATAATGCAGGTAACTAGTAAAGGCCAATTTATGTCATAGGTTTGATTTGAACGAATGGCATCCGATCTGAGTGAGTAGCGCAGCAAAAATGCACTCAATAATTGATGTCAGGGACGTACGCGCTGAATATTATATTGGAAGCGTCAAAAACGTAACAGACAGCAAACGAAGTACTGCGATCAGAACCCAACCGTCGTTTTTCCATCGACATCTCCATCATTGTGGTATTCCTATCCTGTATACGAGATAAATTAAGTCAATGGAATAATTGACGACTATTTTGTAAAGATAGCAAAGTTTCAATAAGAGTTTACAAATCTTGTGTGGAGCTTGTTTCGTATTCATGACAGTTTTGGTAATACAGTAAAGAACCCAATTTTCTACAGTGCCTACCCAGATAGACTTGCTCATAACCTTACTACAATGTTTACAATTAATTAAGACAATATTTAAGTTTTTTTGCGCAATGTTATAACTTAGACCAACTTAGATAACGCTGAGGACACATCGAAGCGCTCGACTATCACACAGCTCTGATACAAACAAGCACTATTAAAGTATATACGGTAATGCAACTTACAAGCTATCTTCCACGTTTCACACACACACTCCCACTAATAAACTCGTAAATAAACATTTTTTAAAACTCTAAAATATAAAAAACTAAGTTTATTTATTACCACAAATCAACATTACAATAAATACAATTAAACAAGTTCAAAAGCTACAACACTACACAAACTCTCGCACTTCGATATACTAAGTACCACTGATACCTAAGTAAGTAAGTAAGTTAAGTAGCAGCCTGCGGAAATCCCACTGCTTGAAGGTTTGAGCTTATTCCACCACGCTGCTTCTCTACGCGTTGGTGGAATTCACATGTGTCAGAATTTCAGTGAAATTTGACACATGCAGGTTTCCTCACGATGTTTTCCTTCACCGTCAAGCACGAGATGAATTATAATCACAAATTAAGCACATGAAATTCAGTGGTGCTTGCCCGAGTTTGAACCCACGATCATCGGTTAAGATTCACGCGTTCTTATCACTGGGCCATCTCACTGATACCTGCGGTAACAAATCATTACGTCACCTCTAACTAAAAGCTAAAAAAGTAGGCATACAAAAAATAAATTGGTTGGACAAAAATAAAAGTCGTATCAATATAAATGTGTTTGTATAAGATGCCATTCATGGGTAGTTTTATGGCTAAATATAACATGGCTCGTAACATTGAATGTATATTTAATTACAATAATACATTAAATGTTAAAACTCGATTAAAATCTTAAAGTTATTGGCGTCCGTAAGCAGTTATATAAACAAAAAAAGGTAATTGTATAATCAAAGCTTACGATCGGGGGATATTTTATCTTGGTTTACAATTTGGTTTGGTAAAACAGAATACATTTGTAGCTAACTCCGTTCCAGTTCTAATCTAATCTTCGTATAAAATAGCAATTACTACTTAACAGGTAACCGAGACATTCGTGAATAATGTGGTATAGTTCCGTAAAATGTCCCATCATTCTCTTGAAATGGCCCCAATTTTCCCTGTACTGCCTACGATCACGCATGACCACTGTAACGCAAGCAAAACTCAACCTTTTTACATACAAATAAGGCTAAAATTCATTTCAAAGTAGAAAGAAATTAGAAAAAAAAATGGAGAGTAGTGTTCGCAAATCGCACCCAGCGGGTGTCAGGGAGAGTTATCAATCTTGAACGGGATGAAACCCGTTTCAACGTTTATTTATGTCTGGTCGATGGTTTTTCGAAAATGAAAAAGATAAGGGAGGACCCACTGTATTATCAATTCCATTGTCACATGGCTTCCGATGCTGGCTGAAAAGGATTGGGCAATTTGATTATTTGCTCCATAAATTAACTTTTTAGACCCTTTTATGCATAATTAATTAAGAAGTGTCTTATATAACTATGACGACGAATAATAGATACATATATATTAATGAATAAGAGACATATAAACTGTTAAAATTACTTCTTATATAATCTGTATAATATTATTAACACATATAACACACACAAACAACACGCAGCTTACACACGAATAAAAAAATATTGCGATATTCAAATCATGAAACATGTATCATAAAAATTAACGATACACTCAACAGAACATCGTAATATGAGTACTCTTTTTTTGCTGTTTCTATTTATGTGCGATTGTAAATGCGTATGTGGTTGTATGAACATCATTCTAATTCATCATTTTAATTTATTCTATTTTGAATATTATGGCCACGTAATTATTATGCCTGCTTATCTTATGTTTATTGTATAGTTTGATAAATGTTCATAGTGTTCGTCTTTCATAATAATCGTCACTGGATTGCTCTCTTTTTGATTATTTGGAATTTTGGCTACAGATTGGCATAAATCGGGCCAATCAATAACTTACCTTGAGAATGCTATTGTTGGTGGATAGGTTCCATCCCACTACACGAGTGGTTGTGGATTTCTCTTCCTTTCCCTTAGTAAATGCTTAACATGAGATGGCTGTATTTAAGTTTCTGGAAACTTCCACGCCACTTTTCATAATGTAGTCTTAACAATATAGAATACATAATGAATGCAATGAAACATTATATCGACGTATTATATCATATTACATGTTGAATTATGTGAAGTGCGTTTGTCTTATCGTTTGGATGTTATGTTTTACACTGATTAACACTAACAAGACAGGAAAATTTAAAAACTGACGTGTTGGGTGTTAAAACACATACCACGGACTGTCTAACTCAGACCATCATGATTGCCCTGTTGGTTGCCGAGTGGGTGGCACCTACCCAGACGAGCTTGCCCAAAGTTCTACCACCAACAACAGCCCCGACGCCCGGGGCTTAAGAGATAGGGCTTAACCCTGGGGCCATGGATGCGTGAGGTGGGGGACTCACGTGTTCTATTTCAGAAGACTCTGAGGAGGATGGTAGCCGGGATGGCCTCGCGTTGCCGTACTAGCGAAAATTAGGGGGGGGGGGGTGAGATTACGTTTGCCTCCTGAGGAGAGTTCCGCTGAGCCACAACCGGTGCACAGCATGGGAGGGGCCACAGAAGCGTTATATCAACACGATCCAGCAGCCTCTCCGATCCGTACCAAGGACGGCCATCGCAGTGGTTTTAGTGGGTATTATGTGGGGTATCCCACATAGACTGGCTAAATATAAGGCTGCAGATACCGAGGTTCTTGGCGTAAGTGGAGGTGGAGGTCATTTCATCAACAAAACTCATCCCGTATATACACGTGTCTTCACCCTTTCCCTTATCCGCCGAGCACGAGATGGAAAAGCACTGTGTGATAAGTGATTGGATTTCAATCTTCAGATAAAAGCCGATTTAATCACGATTCTATTTGATCAAGTTATACAATAGGGTTAATAATAATAATAAGGTCCTCCAGACCGATTTCGGCCACGGCGGCCAATCTCAAGAGAGATTAGCCAATTTCGCAGGAGATATTATAGTGCACAAGTGTGTGCGCAAACACAGGTGCACTCTCTTTTCCTTAGCTCTCATAGTCCGATGGGACGGCAATCCGACACGACCGGAAAGAGTTCAGGCGCAGGACCAACGGCTTAACATGCTTTCCGAGGCACGGGAGTGTACACACTTCCAACTTCCAGACTCCGGGCTGCTACTGAGAATTTTCTGACAGAAAAACCCAATAACTATTTATTGGCCCGACCTGGGAATTGAACCCAGGACCACCGGGTCTGCGGCCTTATATCTAGCCACTAGACCAACGAGGCAGATAACAATAGGGTTACCATTGTTATATTCAGTTTTTCAAACGTCTACGTAAAGTCTAAATTACTGAGTATACAAAAAAGAGACACACTTAAGTAAATGGATCACGTTATCACAAATCAGATTTGAGTTCCAATAAGACGGTTTTTACGCGTTCAACGTTCATCTCAGAAAATGGAAGCAATTTAAGGGGTCCCGATTTTTTATATTTGAACCGAAGGGAATTTCAATCTTGGATAACAGTATCATTATTTTTCAAATCGTCGTTTTTTATACTAATAACGATTCTTGTATATTACTGTATCAATTTTTTCGTTAATTTGATTCGAAATTTAAAAAATAAACTTAAAACCGGTATTAAGCCTTTGGACATACTCTTATCTTCTCACTGAGCGCTCGTTAATTAATTAACCACCAAACATATATTATAACTTTTTATAACTTTGCGTCGGTTTTAAAGGTGAGTGAGTCAGTGTAATTACAGGATCGTACTTCAGATCCCCAGCGAACTGACGCATTGATAATTTTTTTACATAAAATTGGTTTCACTTCGAGTTGGTCATTAGCTTGTTTTCCTTAAATAAGTAATGATGCGTGATATAGGTAATGATGACCATTAAGATAGATCATTAGCTCGTCTACCTTCTGAAAATTATTAAAAAAACGCTTCCATTAATTCTATTTATATGATTTCAATAATGTCTGAAGTTAACTGAGATTACGCAGTGCTTAAAACACTTGAATGTTAATTTTACATCATCAAGCTTAAGCAAGCACCACTGATTTTTCATGTGCTTAATTTATGTTTTATTATTTATCTCACGGGGCAGGAAAACATCGTGACGAAATCTGCATGTCATGTCATGTATTTTCGCCAAATGCATTTTTACAAAAATACAACGAATTAAATATTAGAATCGAGATATCCCTGCGTTAAATGATTACCATTAAATCCTAATTGAAATATGGGTGCTTAAAATCAGGCACTGATGCATGCGGCATTTTGCACTTTTCATGTCTAAAATGTTGTCCTTGTTAGTGTATGAAATCATCAGCTGTCATTTTTATATCCACCAACCCGAATTGCAGCAGTGCAGTGGATACATATATACTCCAAACCTTCTCCTCAAAAGGGGAGGAGGCCTTAACCCAGCAATGGAACATTTACAGACTATTTTCTAACTTTCAGAACAAATTTCAATCTTTCACTGAAATACTTAATAATTTTATTATTGCCAACCTAATAAAATATATAAAGAACGTAAAAGAAATCGCCCAAAAAATCCGTTAATCTCCAAACAATTCAAGTTCCCGTTCAACATTTTCAATCAACCACTCAAAGCGAAACTGTGTGAACACCCAAAGTCAAATGGCTTGGAATCGGATCCTTTTATACAGCAGACTCTGGTGTGTTCAATCAGTTGAAAAACCACTTGGTAGTCGTATGCAGCCAAATAAATTAGCGCCGTGCCTTTGCTGCACTTTCAGCCCAAAAAGATTATTTCGATTTTGGAAAGGATTAATATACGGCGACTATATTCATATTACAGATATTCCCATAATATTCATACAATATTTTTATATTATTAGATTTTTGTTTGATATTTATTTATTTTATTATTTATATATTTTGTTCAATAAAAAGTGCATCTCATTATTCATAAAACCCACGAGCCCACGTAAGTCTTAGCTCAAGATTGCAGGTTCAAGTCCAGGCATGACTTTACAGACATGAATTTACATGTGCTTATAATTCATGCTGGTGAATTAGTCGTTAGGAAATATGCATTTATTCGATGAATTTCAATGAATAAAATCTGACATGTGTCCCGTCATCAACCCGTATTGAAGCATTTTTGAAAGAGACTAGACAACGGTGCATTAATATTCATATTGCGCAAGTGTGCTTAAACAAAGGACACTATTTCCTTTCATCATCAGATACTATAAAATCAATATATATAAACTAAACTAATTTCAAATCCAACTTTGATAATACGAGTAACAAATGCAATACTTGAAAATATCCAGCGTTATATCAATTATTACGGTTCAAGTTCCAGCGTCCTATTGTCATTTCAACAATGAATTATGACAAACGACAGTATAATTTTAATGTAATATTTCCGTGAAGGTATTGTATAATAAATGAATAACTTACAGAGACATTTGAATTATGCTTTTATACAAGATTTTAATAAATTATAGACTTGGTTCGCATTAAGTCATAAAAGCCGAAAATACAGCTAAATTGAGGCTCTTAAGTTGAAATTACATAACATCAAAGGTTTTAGACTTAAATTAATACAAATATTAAATCAAGGATGATTGTCAATTATATTTTAATAATTAAAAAATAATTTCTCTCTCAATTTGAAATTGATTTTAACCTAACAGAAGACTATTGCCATTTCCATTGCAGAATCTTCTTGTACACCATTTACGAAATACCCACTAATCCTTGCAATCTGAATTGAATCTTATATGAATGTAATAAAGCATGTTTTACAATTCAGTTCATCCGGGTGTATAATTTTGTACAACTTTACAATGCTAATGTTTTAGCTATAAATCTCTCCTCAGTTGAAAATAAATACAAAGCGTAAAAATATACACTTTTAAAATGTAGTTTTGGTAGATGCTTTAATAGAAATGTTGGGTTTCTCTTGTTGATTTTGTAATATAGCTTAAGTAAAATTTGACTGTGTCATTAGCTAGATTATATGGTCTCTGAATCCAAGATATTGGTTTCAATCTCCAGGCAAATACAATTATTAAATGTGTTTTACTGTTAGAAGTCCCGACTTTTGAAGCTGACTGGCCGAGGTGTTTACAGTCCCGTGCCTCGGATAGCACAATAAGCCATTGGACCTACCTGAACTATTTCATGTCGTGTCAAAAAGGTCTGGACATATAACACCATTCCACGATCCACGGGGGCTGATTACTGCTCTTAGCCACCTTACCCAGCTTATTCCTTCCTATTTCTCGTGTCCATAGGCGGTGGTAGTCACTTTCCATCAAGTGAGTCTCCTTGTTCGCTTCCTCCTTTACATAAAAAAAAAACCAAATAAACAAAATTCGATCCAAAAGTGCTTAGCAGACTCTATTCGATTAAACAATATTTTAATTATTTCGTGACTATCGGTTTAATAACTTTATGTCGTTCAGAAACGACACAACAATTTCCTCTTTATAATAATAATTTTATAAAATTAAACGAGGCACCATTTTAAATCATATCCGTAACAAAATTAATAACATGTTAAATTATAATTTCAAGCGACTGGTGTCTGGCTGGAACGGATATTTTAACCTAAAAATTTAATCAGTTGTTCCTATGGGAGCGGATTGAGTCCCGGTCCAGTCCTCAGGGCATCATAAATCTTAACTAAAAAGTATATATTATGGCTCGTGTAAACTTCCGTTGAAATACTGTTCGCAATATTATTATAAAGTTATTATAAGCTATGATGTTAGAGACGTTTGAAAATAGCTTCTATATACAATTAGGTAAATATGATTTATGTTTTTAGTTTTGAATTGAAATTTGAATTTGAATTATAATTGCATGATCGTTGATAACGGAAATATTCTTGTAACTATTGTTTTTGAACGACTATAAAAAAGGAGGGGATTCTCTTTTCGGTTGATCTCAGAACTCCGTCATGTTTACTTGAGTGGGTTTTAATTTTAAAAAATGTAATTTTCAACATATTGACATATATCATTGTAGGAAGAAAAAATAAATAAATTGTCTCAGAATAAAAGCAGTATACAATAGAGGTCGCCTTCACATATGCCTACACGTGAAGAGTACTCAAGGCTCATTAAAATGTCGCTGCACGGCGTGAAGGGCCGTCCAGGACTTGCGGCTTTTGAAGTGGTCATCACTGAATAGCGGGATTTTATGTACCACATCGGCACAGGGCTTTCATGTAACATTAATTACTTACGAATTATTTTAGTGGAATTATATCAAATACATTAGTTATCTTAAAGAATTTAATTTTATGATGAGTGATTACCTTATGATTAGAATTAGTGATTATTTTATGATTAGTATTTTTTATGATACTTCATACCAAATAGTGCACCACAAATATAAGTTTAGTACACGCTAGTTAAGATCACGCTTGTTGCAGATGTTGGAAATAATAAAATAATATACTTCAATTAATTATAATTTTTGTGACAGCGATTTTTTTCTAACAAATTTGGGAGTTGCCTTGTGGTCTTTGATATCAATTATTCGATTTATATAATATTGTTTTCTATGATGATAACCTTTAAACAAAATAAGGATTACATATTATTCTTTAATAAAAGTTTGCACGTAATCAATGTAATTTTTAGGCATAAACTTAGGCAAACTATTTTAAAATATAGCTTCATCGTCCATATGGTCCTCCAATTTATACCGAGCTGAAGGGCGCTCAGGGTTCATTAAATGTCGCTGCACGTGTGAAGTGCGGTCCAGGACTGAAGCATCGAGTGGTAGCCATTTTGTGAGCCAGTTTTACATGATGATAATAACTTGAAGCTGAAAAGAGGTTTTAAGAGGTCAAAAGTTATAAATTTTTGATGAATGTCCGGGTTTTGTACATGTATGTTTTCAATAAATGTTGCTATTACAATACATTCAAAATATAATTTCTTGTAAAACAAAGAATAACATACAAATATAAATTTATAAAAAGTTACAATAAGATGTGCTTGCGACATTTAATAAATAAATAAAATTAAATATCTAATAATAAGTACCTAAAATTAATGTATATATATATCTAACATACATTAATAATACTCTGAGTATTATTAGTGTAATACACACCAGCACAAACACACACAAACGAGAGGTCCGATCCTTGGTCGTATTCGATCCACCCCCTCCCCGCTCAGTTGCAAAAAAACGTATATCAATGGGGCTAACGAATTTTATGAAAATCTCTACAATTAGTGAAGAGACAATCACTTTAAATTATTACACAGGTAACTAAAGTGTGTGTGTGTGTACTGTGTAACTTTAAAATTAACTTCTGTTGGTAGGTAATGATGACGAAACCGCGCCGTGGAAATCCTCTGCTCGGCCTCTGCTATCGAAGAAAATCCAGTGTGTACCACCATCCTTCATTCTTGAAAGAAAATCATTTCTGGGTTATAAAGACTATGTCCTCTTTTTCATTGTAAACACTAATACCATAGCGATGGTTTTTTATACGAAAAACTACTAAGTTATTGGAACGATGTTCTTTTCCGCGGCTTACAGTAGAGTGAAATGGCAGTAGCCTAAGGTCATAGCCAAGGTCGAAATAACGTTATGCTTACTTCTAAAATGCTACAAAATGCGTTGGACGTTCGAATTCAGTAATTTAATTTTATTTAAAATACTTACCTAACATTTTCAAAAATACCAAAACAAAAATATAAAGCTAATACAAAACCGTATGAGGACCAATAGACTACGGCTTTCGAGCCGCACTACATTGTTTAATTAGAGGGATAAATTACTAAAATAACATTAAAATATAAATAATAGTAAGTCCTTAAAATGGGGATTGATATTACTATGAAAAATTATTAATTGAATTTAAAAATTTAAATCGTTTCTTAATCGTTGAAAAGGAATAATTTAAGTATTTTTAGAAGAACGGTGGCAAAATTATAGGAATTATACAAATCTATTTGTACTGTAGATTTTTAGATTTACAAAACATCGTCAGATAAATGAGCTAAATAATTTATTTGTCAAATATTGCACTTGTGTTCCGTGGGATTCAAGCTTGTCTCAAATCAAATTTAATCAAAATCGGTATAGTGGTTCGTATTACTTACGTATTTGTTATATTAGTACAGATAGGTCTTCTATTAACATTAAGTATATATGAGATAACGATATTTTATCTGTGCAGAATTCTTTTTTTAAATATCTCAAATCAAAACACTCAATTTAGAGCATAAATGTTTGAAGGTCTCTAGCTGATGAAACAAATAAGCTAAATTATAAAGCATCAAAAACAAGCTAGACTACTTAGCTTGAATAGCCAACGAAGCGACTGTGAAATCTCTTTGTTATAATTATACGCTTAGTTGCACTAGTAAGGGTTTAGTTTTACTGACTTATATTATTTATTGAATTCAAGAAAGGAAATGAATTAATTACCTCTTTATAAAGGATATTGAAATTTTTTATCTGTATAAACTTTACTTCACATATATATTATATATACACAACTGCCTCGTTGGTCTAGTGGCTAGATATATGCTCGCAGACCCGGTGGTCCTGGTTTCAATTCCCAGGTCGGGCCAATAAATTGTTATTGGGTTTTTCTGTCAGAAAATTCTCAGTAGCAGCCCGGTGTCTGGAAGTTGGAAGTGTATACACACCCTAAGCTCTCACTATAAATTCATCTTTAATATTGCATACCACCATTAATATAAACACAACTCAAACAAAGGACGAACACATTATGAAACGTTATAATTAATATTAATTTGACGTCGTAATTAATTCCTGATTCGCAACGCAACGCATTGTCTATAATGCCCTTTGATTTCATATTGCCTTTTGTTTTAAATTGTGGTTTCTTTCATATTAACATGAACATAGTAGATACGAGTTTGAATTGAAATTTTTATATCACATATTTTATTATTTACATTTATTTTATGATTATATAAGCTTCATTGTGTTCGCGTTTAGGTTGTTGCTGCTTAAGTATAAGATTTTGTATTTAAATAAAAAATAATAAAATTACACAAAGTATTCTTACTTTTCTATGTAAATCCTTCAAACCGGATATTGGCATACATTTTTGAAATAACTTTCCATCCAAAAACCAGTGCATATTTAGAAAAGTAGCAAAAGCAATTAAGGCCTTATAACCTGAGGGTAAGTGATCACAATCGCCAATTGACATTGGCACTGAAAGAAATATTAACAATTCTCTATATTAAATATATAGAATAAAAAGTGAGGTCTATTGTGCCTGGTACATTGGCTCAATAAACTTTCAATTCGCAATTAAACAATAATAAGTATTGCTGTTTGAAGGTAGAATATGTGATGTGTAGTTATCCAGACAGGCTAGCACAAAGCCCTACCACAAAGCCATGTGCATCATTAAATATTGAAGCAGTCCTCAATAGATAATCCATCACAGTCCGTACGAATGTGTACGAAGCAAATCAGCTCATATATGTATATAATAAAATGTGAATGTTGGATGGGTCTAGGGTTGTAAAACAATTAAGTCGACCGCCGCTATAAGCTAGGGGCATTTTGCACGTAACCTTAACTAAGAAATGTGTGGCCATTGAATATTCTAAAATCAACTTATGTTTATTTGTGTAAATATTATAAAATAATTTGTTTTTTTTTTTTTTGTTGGTCGGTCGTTATTGCGTCGGCTGGCTTATTTGTATAACCTTCCTTGCTTCCTTCTATTTAAATAAAAAAATACGGAAGATTACTGTGTCACAAAAACTGATTGATAAATGTTGGCATAACGTTTGTCATGTATTTTGACATAACGCAGTTCGATGAAAAGTAAAAACAGTTCTGTTTCTTTAGTATGACGTACGTAATTAGTTAACATAATTCAGTGTAAGTATAAAAACTATTGAGACACTTCAATGAAGTGCTATATCCAAAGCACTATTATTTTCGATCTAATATAATAAAAATATGTCAAGCAATTGAGGGATGTATTATGATTTCATAAACTTTTACTAATCTAAGTACAAGAAGGTGAGCTGTTAAGTTTGTTATTATAGTAAGAAAAAATTGTCATTATATTACTTATTACTCATATCTTTTAAAACGAAAACATATCGTAATGTATATAAGTTTTTCAATACAACGCTGATTTAATGGCCACACGTAGTACACGTATTAACTCCGCCGGGCGATGATGGCCGACAGTTTGTTACTTGCAAACCTGCAACGAGCATTAATTAATGATCTTTATTTTCAAAATCACAGTCTAACTTACTAAACATTTTTTATTATAAGTTAACCTTCTTATATTATCCTTCAATTTAAACAATTATTTAGCTCTTTTTGTCTAGATGTCAAATTAATATGACATTCGAAAGAAGAAGACAGGGCGCTGTTTAAAAAAGCGCCATAAATACGAAAAATTCTACTTATAGAACGTTCATTTCGCACACTTCGAAATGTTAATTATAACAAATTATTAATTTGAATATTATTTTTTTTAAATTCAATGTCTGTCTTCCTGTTGTCTGTTTCTTTGTAACTTTATACTATTTGATCAAGTTGGGTAGTTTGTGTTTTTATTCGATTCGACAATCGAAACAAAACGGATAATTGCAGTAACTTTATTATATTCAATTAAAAAGAAATATTAATGGAAGAAATATTAACCATTCCTTACATCGTCAAGGCACCACCAACTGTAGAAACTGAGACGTTATGTGCCTGTTACGCTGTCTCACTCACACTTCAACCGGAACGCAACAATACTCAGTATTTCTGTTTAGGAGTACTATATCAGATGACTGAGTAACTACTAGGATTTTTTTATAGCATAGGTAGGTGGATGTGCATATGACCCACATGATGGTAAGTGGTTGCCAATGCCCATAGACATTGGTATTGTAAGAGATGTTAACCATCGCTTACATCGCGAATGCGCCACCAACCTTGGAAACTAAGATGTTATGTCCCTTGTGCCTGTAATTACACTGGCTCACTTACCCTTCAAACCGGAACACAACAATATCAAGTACTGCTGTTTTGCGGTAGAATATCTGATGAGTGGGTGGTACCTACCCATTCAAGTTTTCAACTAGATTAAAATATTACCAGGTTATTACTTTGTACAAATGTTACACGTACCCAAAGGGACAGCTAGTATACATAGATATTTTTTTATAGCATAGGTAGATGGACGAGCATATGGGCCACCTGATGGTAAGTGGACACCAATGCCCATAGACATTGTAAGAGATATTAACCATCACTTACGTACTTACGAGATGTTAGCCACCAACCTCGGGAACTAAGATGTTATATCTTTTGTGCCTGTAATTACACTGGTTCACTCACCCTGCTGTTTTGCGGTAGAATATCTGGTGAGTGGTTGGTACCTACCTAGACGAGCTTGCACAAAGCTCTACCACTAAGAAAATATATATCAGCAGTAGAACATATTACGTAAATATAGACATAAGATAAATCCATCTTATATTGTAATCCAAATCAAAGATTAATTCAAACGTAATTCAAATTAACGGCGATCCGTCGAAGACGTCCAACCGCGATATATGGCTGTCCGTTTGACGTTCCGCCAGAGTGAAATAACAAAAAGTCTGCCATCATTCTCTTCTCAAATTCAATAGTCAAATTAATGACAGCACCACAGTCTCGCCAACATACATAATAATATTAGTAGTACATCATTTTACGTACAGATTCGATATGGTTCATGTTGGACCCTGATGTCTATTTGGATTGGAAGTTTAGATTGCAATCCGTCTGGAAATCCAAAGCAGGACATCCGTTTAAATGGCATACATGTATGCTTATAACAGTCATGAATACATTTGAAAGACCTTTAATTTAGATTGATGCACGCCTAATAGTTTCGTACCGTACCTTATTACTGTCATAAGAGCTATTGAGTTCAAAGGGAATATAAAGTTAGGATATCCATTTAAACCTTTACCATTGTTTAAAAAAAAAAAGATGCGTGCTATTATCATACAGCTGGACAGAAAACTAAGGGAGTTATTGTATTATTGTTTGATTGTTATGATTTGTTATCTGTACGATTGTGTTATTGATGATTTATCAGTAATCGAGTGATTTGTTTTTGTATTTCTTATTATGATCAGTTAGAGGTTTTTATAAAATTAGGCGCTATTCTGGATGCTATATTCAGAAATGGGATACGATATTTTTACGATGATTATATTTCAAGACTTGTATAAGTAAATCAAATATTCATTGTTATCTACGCAGCATTTAAAGTACGAGTGAGTAGGTCATTTTTTATTTTATAATTAGACGTCCGTTAAGACCATTAAGAAATATTAACCATTTCTAGGTCACCAACCTTGGGAACTAAGATGTTATGTCTCTTGTATCTGTTACACTGGCTCACCCACCCTTCCGGAACTCAACAACACTATATAAGGTCTACCTACGTACACCCTTATCCTACCCGCACGAAGCCGGCAAAGGTAGTTAAAGGTTAAGCGTGTATAATCTGTGACACTTTTAGAAATACCGTAAATTAAATTATTTTAATCTACATCGTTAAATAAACGCGTAACATAAAGTAAGTAAATCTTACAAACAGCATTTTCGAACAAATACAATTTTCAGGGTAAAGAATTTTATTAAAAGCTCGGGAGTATCGTAGAAACAAGACTAAATTTATTCATTCAAAGACTTAATTCCGGCATATTTTAATAAAAAAAAAACAAGCCTGGAGACCGACTTTGTGATTTGAGAATTTTTTACACAGAACCGTGTCTCATCTTGTAGAGGTATTTCTAATTTACAAACATTTTTTTTCCTGATTAAGAATTGCTTTATGAACGTTGCGTTTTATTGCGTTTTTAGCTTGCATAACATCTATACATATAATAAAGCAGTAGAAACCGTGTCTGTACATTAATTTATTAAGCAGAGCGGATTTTCTTGTCGTTTTTGCACCTGATTTATTGAAATTGGATGACCTAGAATAAAGCTACCGTCATTTAAATAATTTTAAAATCATCTTCGTAATACACTTTATATTTACATTCGACCTTTTTCATTAGTATTTTGTTAGATGGTGTAAATTTTTATCTTTTATTTATATTTATCTGTACGTATTCGCGCCAAAATAAACTCGACTAGAAACACAATACGCGAGCGGATTGATTCAGTATTGATGTAGGTTTTTTTTAATTAGCTTTTATCCAGTCGCTTTAGTCAGCGTAACTTATAAATGTTTGTAATTTGTTTTTATTCCATGAAATAATCGATTTCCATGTCATTATTTTACTAGTGTCTCTAAAGCTATTCCACTGTATTGTTATAACCAACAACTCATCATCATCACCATCACTTTGTCGTCCACTGCTGGACATAGGTCTCTCCAATGGCACGCCACTGAGCTCAATCTTCAGCTCTCAATTTCCATCCGCCGCCATCTTGCGTACCAACAACTATAATATATTAATTACATATTATATCATATATATTTATAAGCAAACAGGGTACACACGTTTTGTAGTGTAATTTTGTTTAAAATTGTATAATTTCCTAATTATCTCTATCTCCTGATTACACTATGTTTTGTTTACCTTAATAAATAAATAAATTACATAAGAATTATTTACACTAAAGCCTTACATATGTATATGTAAATAAAAATTAAAAATAGTTTATGTACAATTAACTATAATAAGTAACTTGTAACTTTTAAGCAATTAATAAAATTTTTTTGCTTGACTCTACCTGTACTTTGAACCTAATAACTCGACGTATATGCTATGTTGTTATATTAAGTTAATAATTGGAATTAGGGACCGTCTTATGCCTCGGCTCGTTAAGGATAAATCCCTCGCAAGTTACTCAATTAACTGCTTCCGTACCCGACAGATACGTGTTCCCTATCGTTTTTTATTGACAGATTACCTATTGAACTCGAGATATTTTTTAGTATTTCATCTTAGTTTCTATTAAATATTTTAAAAAAATTCTCTCAGGTGTTTCAAATAAATATGTTCAATTAATAATTATAAGTAAATATTACAAATTAATATGAAATATTTATTATTAATATATTATAATATTATTATATTAACAAAGCAAATATTAAATTCAACAATGATGAAGACACAACAATTTGTCAACAAAACAACGGATAACAAGCTGCGCGGTAATAAAATGAATTTATATCGAATTTAATGTGTCGTTATTTATATTTATTACTGACCACAGTTTATGTTTGAAAGAATTTATTTACGGAAGTGACCATCTGTGGCTTAATAAAATACGAATATGCAAACCATATATTTTATAAATATTATATAATATATTTTTATTATATAATTATTTATTGAAATTGATATACAATAGCTATTTAAGTTCATAAAAACCAAATTTGAAACAAGCTTCTTTAGATTTGTTGGCTTGTATAGATTTTTTTTCTTATATTTGTATGCCTTGTAATGACGTGTATGACGTGTAACGTCGGCTGGCTTGTAATTCTTGTATTTAATATATTTTTATATTATATGCCTAAAACTTATAGAAATCATGGTCGTGTGTCATGGTGAAAAATTAACCACGAGAGGATTTTTTCCACCTTTTCACCAGTAGAGGCAAGACGTATAAGATTTTGCACTATTACTTGGATCATTTCAAAATATTTTTGGTAGTGAAATAATCGCCTCTGGTCCGTTTCAATAATAAATTATTTGAATTAGAAAAATACACAAATATATAATTTTTAACAAATATTAGCGCGGTTTGATTACATTAGCATTTTCCAGTGAGTTAAGATTGATTGAAATGAAAATTGTGAAATGATACAATGCTCGAGGCCAAATCTTTTAACATAATTAACACATTATCGGAATCGAATCGAAACATAATCGTTAACGCTTAGCTTTATCCCTATTCTACTAATACAACGATCCAATTGCGATCCGAATCGTCCTTGATGGGACGTCAGAAGTTAACAATAAAGTTTGACTTTGACATGGTTTTTTGGCTTTTGTATATGTAACATCATACCGATTCGGCTTAATGAGGAAGAGTCGAAGCTGGATCGGAATCGAATTGAGAACGTTTATAAACGTTTTACATTAGTGGAATTGGCTTACTGGCTGATATTTTGGGTTCAATGCCCGGGTCGGGTTAATAAAAATGTGTTTCCGTCGAAAAATTCTGTGAAGCAGCACAGACTCATGGAAGTGTTTAAGCGTCCTTGCATAAATGAGAACGTCAAATTATTGGTCCTGCTCCAGATCTCATTCCGATCACTTCTGAAAGTAAGACCGCATTATGAGAGTGAGAAAATAAAAATAAAGAGTTCTTACTTCGATATGATTGAGTTGATATGAAGATTATTGTACTTCCTCAAAAAAAGGCTGCACACGCTGACATAAGTTAGTAAGACGTTATCATCCTGTATACCTACTGCAAATAAAGGATTTGACAAATTCTAAGTCAGCCTGAGACTTAAGAGAAAGCGCCTTATGAATTATAATAATAAATAATATTAAACATGAAGTAGGCGACTGCGATGTTTATCAAAATGTTTATAATATTAAAAAAATCCTCGTAAAAACCCGCGCTAATATAATAATTCAGCTTATTACTTTAAGGAAAAAAATATTAAGAAAATAAAGCGTACTTAACGGGGTTATTTTGCCTATAACAGAGGCTTCGAAAGTTTCGTAATAAACTCGGACTTAATTAACTTGGGTGTGGAATTTCTAGTTCATTCCTGGCTTAATTGTTTTGCTTAAATTATAAAATATTTTTTTAAATATTTTTACTCGGTGGTAGAGCTTTGTGCAAGCTCGTCTGGGTAGGTACCACCCATTCATCAGATATTGTACCGCAAAACAGCAGTACTTAGTATTGTTGTGTTCCGGTTTGAAGGGAGAGGGAGCCAGTGTAATTACAGGCACAAGGGACATAACAACTTAGTTCCCAAGGTTGGTGGCGTATTGGCTATGTAAGCGATCGTTAGCATTTCTTACACAGCTAATTCCTAAGGGCGTTGGTGACTACTTACCATCAGGTGGCCCTTACCCTAGTCCGCCTACCCATCCTATAAAAAAAAAATCTTTTGTCCAGAAAGTGAGTTAGTTAGTAGCTTTTAACTTATTCGAAGGATGAACAAGAAAAATATTATACAACTAAGTATGTGATCCGAGATGGCCCCGTGGTTCGAATACGTAAATCTTAACCGATTAAGGATACAGGCCCGGGAAAGCACCACTGAATTTTCATGTTTCTATTTGCGTTAATAAATCATCTCGTGCTCGGCGAAGCAGAGATGTGTCTAGTATCAATAAAATTCGATAATAAGTGGAACATTAACGGGCTGTTACTCTTGAACTGTGCCCATCATAATCGGTCTATTTGTTGCAGGTTCTATATTAGATTGAAACAGACATTAAATAATTAAAGCTTGAATATAATTAAAAAAGTATTGGTTTTTTTTTGTAAGAAAATGATGTTAATATAATAAAGTGACATTATCGTTGGAAACTTTAAGATAGAAATATTAAATTGTATTTCTTAAATATTCTAGACTTTACGAGAGAAAAATTGGAAGTTAAAAACACATTAACCTGAACGACCCAAGTTTATTAAGGTAATTACTCTCTGATAGGCTTGATCGAATCATTCAAAATAATCGTATAATTGAGTGTTCAAATCGAAATGACTTTTTGGGTCACTCTTTCGAGTTGACAAATCACTTCAACGTCATTGATAATTAACGAGAATAGAGCGTTTCGCTTGATAATTGAAAAAAAAGTCGGTCGATACAAACTCTCTGGAGGTGTAATGATTCAAACTAACTCGAAAATAAATGTTCAGTGGTAATATATCGAAAATAAATCTTTATTTATTTTATATTTTATATAGTGTATTTTTTATGGTAGTTGGTACATTCACATTACGTGCCCATGTCTGCAAAATTTTTATAAACACAATTTAACTTTGTACTTGGTTATCTGTGGTTACAATTCAATTACATATTAGTATCTGAGCAAATTGTTTTTCTAAAATTATTTAATAAAATTAATTACGCTGGAAAGTAATTTTCTTTTAACATCATAATATAATCAGATTTATATACATATACAAGCTGCCCGTCTCGACTTCGTACGGGTAAAATAGGGATTTTATCCCGTGCATTTTTTAATCAATAAGATATAAATATTCATACAGTACAGTGTATGTGTGTTCGATACAGGGCATATAATAATAATGCATGAAGTAGAACATGCTCTACATATTTTTTCATTTATTGGAACAAAGTTCTTTTACTTCTGCAAAGTAGAGTAACCTGGCAGAAATTGTCATGTAACAAAAAAGCGTTGTCCTCCAAGCGACCGTTCCCCTCTTTCTTTCTTAATGTTTGTTTCTATTCTAGCGGTTGTATGTGTATGTATGTGTAAGTGTGCAAATTTTCGGATTTGACACTATGGATTGTATGCGACCAATGAGATAACCTCAATTCTATACAAATGTAAATATAATTTGAACTCTTTTTTTAACTTATAATTCGCTATTTTATATTTAATTTTGAATTAATTACTATTTTCCTAAAGTGTTAAATGAAATTTATAAATTTTTATTCTAACTTTACATTTTTGCATTGAAAACATAATAAAAATAACATAAAATATACACATTTGGAGGACACAAGGGAGAGTTGATTAAGAAGGGCAATGCTTTTTGGTGTGATAAAAAATAAGAACAATTTCTCCTTTTTTTTTCGCTGGAAAAATGCATTTAAGCGTTTACCCCACATGAAGTGGGGGTTATGTGGGGCTTACCGGTGCTGAAGGTGCCGGAATACCCACTAAAAAACCAGCGGTATCCTCTCCGTCTGGTCGGGGGGCGCCACGGGATCGCTTGCACATGCTACCGTAACGCCCCGGTGGCTGTTAAGGTGCGCATAGCACCTACGCCTTCTCCCCGGTCTTCTTCGACGGATCGATTCAGCGGAGGCATTTTCCTCGCGCTGCCACTCCGTGGCCTCCTTTTCCGGCCGCGACATGCTACTCTCCCATTCCCCCTCCCTCCCAGAAGGAGACCATTTCCAACATGGCGTTAATCACGCTCGGTAGCGCGAGATCTCCACCGACTATCGCCGCCAGGTGCTCTCTGAGGACCCACGCAGCACACTCCGAAGAATAATTTCCGCCTCACCGATTTCGACCGCGATGGCCAATCAAGAAAGATTTGCCAACTACGCAGGACGTATTATAATGCAAAAGTGTGTGCGTAAACACAGATGCACTCTCATAATCCGATAGGACGGTAAACCGACGCGAACGGTAAAAGTTCAGGTAAGAGGCAGGACCAACGGCTTTACGTGCCTTTCGTGGCATGGGAGTGTGACAAATATACATAAATATAATAATTAAAAATCTACAATTTAAAACACGTTTTAAGTTAAAAAAAATATCGCAAAGAACTTCGTTCCTCCCGGGGGTCCCTCGCATATTTTTTATTATATTTTTAGGTTCTGTCTACGGTTGCTCATGCTCATCGTACAATGGTCCCACACTAGGATATAGACCTTTTTGAAAAAGTTGGTCCGTTATTTGTTTTTTTTTAATTATAATAGGTCTAACGCATGTACATAAGTACACAAACATTTTTGTTATTTAACTTACCTTTCACAATATTTTTCGTTAAGAATAATACACTAGAAATACTCTTAATATTTATAATAATAATAATAACAGCTCTGCAAATTTATAATAAATTTAGTTGAGAATTACACGGAAATGATAAAATGATAATTGTAAATATCACTACTGCGATCGATGTACAAACAATAATAACGGCCGATTTTTGTGAAAACTGTGTAAGAAATGGGATACAGAGAACAATAATAAAATAAGAAAAAAAATCTATTAATCTACATAATACTGGGGTTCCAGGAACTATTTGAAACCGAAGTGAATATCTGGGGAAAATGGATCTCAAACATTAACGAAACCATTCACAGTACCGCAAAGATGCTGAGCCACCTCTGATAGTCGATAGAAAGCCACTAAAGGGGCTCTAATGCGAATATTATACAGTTCTCAGTTTTCTTTACGCCCCGGCCGCCTTCCTCTTTTTCGGTGTCTGAATTATAAATAAGCGAGGTCGTTTATTATTTGCGCAAAACAATGAGAATATCTATCTTAACTTGGACCATTAATGTCATGATGTTTTTTACAACGTTCTGTTTTATGCTATCAAAATTATAATTTAAAGTAAATTATACATTACTCCATTTGAAATTCATTTAATCTTAAAACATCTTTAATAAGTCATTCTAATGAATACTGTCAAACGAGAGTCGTAAAATATTGATTCATTAATCATAATTAGTTAGTTCATGAATGTTACTGAAGATTACAGTTTCAAGCGCAGGTAAGCTCAACTGTATTTTCATATATTTATAAGTAATTTCATGCTCGACAGTGAAGGAAAACATCGTGAGAATACCTGATTGTTTCCGATAAAATTGAGCCCAAGTGTGTCCACTATTCTTGTTTTCGAGAGGCGTGTGACATTTACGGCTTGTTTAATTTTTTACATTTATTTTTATTTTATTTACATTGTATCCTTAAATATATGAAAATAAAATAGTTACTGTACAAATCGTGACCGTGTGGAATAGAGGCAATAGTTTTTTGTTTTTTAGTCAATCGTTGCGGCGGCGCCTTTGAGATGAGAAAATAATTTGGCATGTTTTAAATGAAAGTGGCAGAATATCGTTTAATTAAAGGTAAGAAGTTGGTGACGGCAGAAATTCAATGGAAGCAGATATGGAAAGACTTATTGAACTATTTATAGTATTTGTATCGAAAACACAACTTCGACCATCGATCCGACCTCAGCTAGACCTACATTCTTAATTGAACCGTTTCAAAATATACCTCGGGTAAGATGAAAATTTCAATGTTAAGGTATTTGTAATATTAATTTTAAAATGAAACGATGATGATATTTTATCACATCTATCGAGTGGCAGTTGCTCATTTTTCTCTCTTCTTAAGAACGCGCCTTAAGATCAGATTTTACCCTCGCGTCTTACACGGCCTACTCGCGACGCGATCTCCTTTTTATGATTTTTCTATATACAACCAGTATGTAGTTAATTATTTTTTTCGTATTGCACATATTTAACAAATTATTCTAAAGCACATGATATACATAGTTCTTTTAACTATAATTATATGATAATACAAAGCACTAATTTTTTTTCCGTAGTCCTCTCGCCTCAAAAGTGCCGCAACGATTGACTTAACCCTTAATTGGGTGCGCCTAAAAAGTGGCATAAGTGGTCGCGTGGAGTGTTTAGCACCCCAAATTAGTAAATTAAAATAAAACAAGAAATACATGCAAAATCAGACTTTTATTAATGAGAACATTTCAACTTACATATGAATCAACTTTTAAACTTCTCTTTAATATAATTAACAATTGTTTTAAATATGATAAATTTCTTTTACAAATCTTAGTTTTATTCGGTACTATTTCGGCAGACTACTTGATTTGATCATTGCACACATTTTTACGGCACTTAGAGCATTCGGTCTTAGTTTTCCAGTCCTTAGTTCTTGGACATATATGGCACCTTTTGTATGCCTGCGACCGGCTTGCTTCAGAAGCCGATTCTTGGTCTTGAATTTCATAAATCGATTTCCACTTCACGATCGAAATTCACTAATCGAGAAAAAATCGATTCCTATGCCATCAGTAGGTAATAAATCTTGATAGTTCAAGTGCGATGATCGAAGCACTCCCGACATATGAAGCAGTCCAAAGAATGCAAGTAACTCTTCGTAAGAAACAACTTTGCTGATATTATATATTTCTTCGTGTAAGTCAGAGTAAGACTTATAGCTTCCATTGCATTTTACTGCTAATCTAAAACAAAAGTACCAAAACATAACCTCAAAAGTGTTAGAGTATTATATTTCAACTTATATAACACCTTTAGCATTGATAACTTGTCAAATTACAATGCTTGAAGCTTATGGAAATAATTTTACCAAATATCCACTTACCCGCAAGTCAGACCATACAAACAGTCACCTGGGGTGTCGTACACCCCAAACACGCTCTCTGCACCCAACCGTCCACTACTGAGTGCCGATCGCAACTAAATTGTGTGTGTTATACGTTCTTACGAAGCTACCTAGGAGACCAGCGTGCTCAATTCAATTTTTTTAAGTTATGAGCCTGAATACTTTCTTTGGGGTGTACGACACCCCACGCGTCAAATTAAGGGTTAAAAAAACAATTACATAATATGTGTTTGAAATATGGATGACATCCGAATTATAGCGAATATAAATTGAAGTACCGACATAAGCTTTATATCGTTATATATATACAACGACAGAGTTTTACAAAAAATTCTAAAGGCAGCCCTATATTATTTGTAAATATAATTAATTTTATCTAATATTTGCTTTCATAACCTATAGCATTTCGAATATAAATCATGAAAATGTAAATATTCGTGAATTTATGCTTTTTATTTCTTTGATGTTTAAGAGCAAACAACACTTGAAAATATCATGTAGTTTACATAAAATATTTTAATTTTAACTTTGAACTGGATTTAGCTATACAAAATTGAATAAAAGATTAGCAATTTAATTTTATGACCCCTCTTAAGTTATGAATAAATGAAAAAACTTTCATTCCTTTGAGAATCGACGCTTCAGATTTACAGTAACAAATTAATGTAATAATTTATATGTCTTAAAATCTTCGTCTTTTACCTAAATTACATTAGAAATTATAATATGTCATTGTCACATAAAATAACCAATAAAATTGATAAAGTGCACGACGCATAGTGGTTGTATGTATGTGACACAGTGAAAGCGTAATGGAAGCGATTTCTATGCTACATAGCCATATTAAATACGGAACGAGGTGCGTATGCTATAACTACTACTAATAATAATAAAAAATATAAACGTCGTGTAATTATTATTGTGACAAATAAAAAATTATAATCAAACTATTATCTATTCTAGTAGATTCTCTCAAGCAAATTTAAATCATTAAACCATGTTACAGAATGATGTTAAATTTCGATTCGGAATGTATAACCGGAAAAAAACTCAGTAATTACTCTTTACCGTGCTTTTATATATATATATATATATATATATATATATATATATATATATATATATATATATATACAGTGGTGGTCATATAATTAGAAACACTTCTTATGAATAAAGAAAGTATAACTTCAACGTACAAATGTTCGTAAAAAATATACACATTCAATAATTAATAATCATGCAATAATATAGCCACTCAAATAAAAAACTCATTAAATGCATAAATTAAAAAACATATCTTACTTTTAATTGCAAAATGAGTCTTACATGTAGGAGTTTATTTTCTGTTACTGGCCGCTTGGACGCCTAATTAGAAACATTTTAAAAAAGCATCCATAGCTCGTTCTTTGTTTGAAATTGGAGAATAACATTTCTTTCTGGGTTTTTTTTTATTATTTTGGCGGCAATTCAAAATTTAATCTGAATTTTATTTTGTTCAAAATGTTCAAAAATAAAAGTTGTAACGCGTCAACTAGGCAAATAATTGTTAATTTACATATATGTAGATCATAAGTGGGCGTACAGAAGAATAGCTGAGCATTTAAATTGTTCTGTTAAGAAAGTTTTTAATGCAATTGATCATAATAAAACATATATGGTACTGTTGAAAATGTTCTTAGAAAGGCTCGGCCAAGAAAAACTTCTCCCAGAGAAGATATGCTAATCGTTCGTGTTGCTAAAATAGACCCAAATAAAGGCTCCAACCAGATTAAAAACAAAGTTTTTTCGCCTGATGACGCGAGAAACATCTCGTCAAGACTGATACGCCGAAGATTAGTGGAAGCTAAATTGTTAGGAAGAATCTCTCGAAAGCTACCGCTTCTTACTAAGCAACACCGAGAGAAGCGATTATTATTCGCTAAAAAATATATTAATTGGACGGTACGAGAATGGAAAAAAGTGTTATTTTCAGATGAAACAAAAATAAATATGGTAAATTCCGATGGAAGCGCTATGTTAGACGCCCTGTAAACAATGCTTTTAATTATAAATACACAAGGAGTATAGTCAAGCACGGTGGCGGTACAATGGATTAATGGCAATACAAAAATATCTTAGAGCACACAATGATTCCCTACTCGGACGATCATTTGCCTATAACCTGAATCATTCAGCATGACAATGACCCTAAACACACGGCCAATAGCGTCAAATGTTTCCTTAGCGAACAGCGTATAACCGTTTTAGACTAGCCAGCAAATAGTCCGGAAAGTCTCAAACAAACGTAACTCCAGTCAAAACGAACTATATGAAGCATTTGTTTATTTATTTATTTATTTATTTATTTATTTAATCGATACACCACAGTATTTGAAATATGGCACTTAAAACAAGAATACGATAAAATGACAGATACAATTTCAAACACTTAATAGGTATATACAGCATTAATAGTTACGTTAGCCTCCAATAACAATTTTTTTTAACAATACTCTATTTAATAAATACTACAGACTGCAATATAACACGCTTATTAATTATTTGACATTCAAACAATTAGCAAAAAAATAAAAAAATGAAGTAAAAAAAATAAAAATAACTAACAATAATTACAAACAATGATAATATAAGATTTTTAGAGATAATACCATAATTTACAAAGTTGAATATAACTAACTAAATATAACAGTAAAGATATCACAATCACAACAAAGCTCCCAGCGTTAATTTTTTGCGAAAAAGAGGTAGTGAGTCGTGAAAAATGTCAATGCCATCACTGTTGACTTTATTATATAAGTTTATGAGGTGGTTGAGTGGAGAGTATTTACCTATATTTGATTTGGAAGTTCGAGAGGAGAAAATTTTTTTTAAAGGTTGTCTAGGTGCAGTTCGTGGCACTGCTATGTTAATATTTTGTAGTAGATCTGTTGCATCCAAGTGGTTATTCAATAATTTATAGAGAGTAATTAGAGAGGCAATTTCGCGGCGTTTTTCTAGAGTGCACAGTCCAAAATATTTTAAACGTGATTCATAGTCGGCCTTATAAGGGCAACTGTTACTTCTACTAGCCAGTAATTTTGTAAATTTGTGTTGTATGCGTTCTAACCTTTCAATGTAAATCTTATAATGCGGATTCCATACTACAACCGCATATTCTAAAGCGCTACGTATAAACGAATTGTACAAAGTTATGATAGTTGCCGGTCTCTTAAAATCATTGCAGTTACGTCTGACAAAACCGAAGTTTTTCCAGGCCTTCGTGGCAATATGATTTATGTGAGTGTTAAATTTAAGTTTGGCGTCGATCATAACACCTAAATCACGAACAACCGAAACTTCCCCCAGCGGTTTGCCCTGTAAGCTATACTGATGTCTTATTATGTTTTTATTTCGCGTAAACTTAATAAACTGGCACTTATCGACATTTAGTTCCATTCCATTCAAATCACACCATTTTTGTATGGAGTTTAGATCGTCTTGGAGCAGTTTGCAATCATTCATGGATGTTATAGAGCGGTAAATCTTTAAATCATCAGCAAAGATAGAACATTTGCTGTTCTTGATACAGTGTGCAATGTCATTGATAAAGATGATAAATAATATTGGGCCTAGGTGTGATCCCTGTGGAACACCAGAGGTCGCAATAAACTCGTGAGATTTGTAACCACCGAGTGTAACTCTCTGTACTCGATCAGATAAGTACGATCGGAACCAAGATAGCAGGGGGTCATGAATGCCGTATAACCTAAGCTTGTAGATTAAGATTTTATGATTAACTTTGTCGAACGCGCTACTGAAGTCGGTATAGATCGAGTCAACCTGTTGTTTATTGTCTATGCACCCAGAAATGTAATGTATGTAAGTTGTGAGATTTGTAGTGGTTGACTTACGCTGGCAAAATCCATGCTGATCACTTGTAATCATGGTTTTGATATATTGGGACAAAATTGGGGTAATTATACTTTCAAAGGTTTTGGATAATACGTTTAACATTGAAATCGGTCGGTAGTTTCTTACATCGCTCTTTGATTTCTTTTTATGAATTGGTAAAATATTAGCTTCCTTCCACTTCGTAGGAAAAGTTGAAGTCTGAAGAGATGTGTTATAAATAATTTTTAATGGGAGTGCGAGAAATTTACACGTTTTTCTGAAAAAAAGAGGAGGAATGCCATCAGGACCAGCTGACTTGCTTGGATTTATAGAACGTAATGCCTTCGATATAGTACGTTCATTTAGTGTGACGTGAGCGAGAGACATTTGAGAATAAAAGTCCGGACTTTCCTCTACGAATTCTACACAAGGCTGCAAAGAAGAATATGAGGACGCAAAGTTCTGTGCGAAAAGATTACAAATCGCTTGGCCAGAATGGGCTGTGGTGTTACCTAGTGACATTTCAGATGGGACCTCGGATTTAGCTCCACGCCGTTTTTTAACAAAACGCCAAAATTTTAAGGGATCGCGAAAGATTGAATCCTCGACTCCAGAAATGTAACGGCTGTAACATAATTCAAGTAGATTCTCGACGCGCCTACGGCTTCTTGCTAACTCTAATATATCTCTAGGATTCTTATAACGTTTGCACAGTTTCCTAACTTTCTCCTTTTCGTTAATTAATTTTATCAGGGAAGATGTGAACCAGACAGGATATTTAAATGCTTTTGGCTTGATTTTTGGAACATGAGAATCAATTATAGCGTACAAGATATTATACAATTTTTCTACCATAGCATCGACATTCCCGCAACTCCCTAATTCGGAGTACCAATCAAACTCTCCTAAACATCTGTTTACCGCGTCGTAGTCTGCCTTTCTAAATAAATATGTAGCAAATATTTTATTGTATAAAAATTTATCGGCATTAATTCGCAAAGATATTTCTAGTGCTGGATGGTGAGGATCAACGTTACTTAATAATTCGCAAGCTTCAATTACTGTTAAATTGTTAAAATTATTCATGACCAAATCTAGTATACGTTGATTGTGATTCTTAATTTTGTTGTATTGTGTTAGTGAATTGAGTGACAAAAAATCGGCAAAAGGGAATCCCAAAATATTATCGGTATGGTCGGGTTTTAACAGATCCTCGATTTCGTCCAGCCGCCAGTTTAAAAAACCCAAATTAAAATCCCCCAAAACTACAACTTTACCAGGGTTAGATTGCATTACAACACTTATATTGTCCAAAATGAGGTTTAAACTTTCCAACGAGACAGGCGGAGGAATATACACTGCACAAAATAAAATGTTCGTAGAAACTCCATTTTCGGATACTTTTACAGAAATCCATAGATCTTCACCGTTACTTTCCAAATGATCAATTCGTCTAGATTCTATAGATTTAGATACTGCAATAAGTACTCCCCCACCAGTCTTGCGTTGAGAGGAGGTTGACTGACGATCTCTTCTGTAGATGGTGTATTTATCCGTGAACAATTCCCCGTCCGCAACAGTGTCATCCAGCCATGTTTCGGTTGCAACAATCATCTCATAGGTAGTTAGTAATGTTGCCATTTGTATTTTATGCAATTTAGTTTTCATTCCACGAAAATTCTGATAGTAAACCTTGAATTTTGTTAACTATCTACGGACTAATAGTAAATAAGAGATTCTCATTTTAAAGATTGTTCAAAGAATTGTAGCTTTTGATTTGTTTAGCAGGTGACTGATCATTTTTCCTAACGAATATCCGACCATTGCGAATCCATACGTATCTTATTCCTTTTTCTTTTGCAACGATCCTGGTGCGTGCATGTAATGCTTTGTAAAAGGGGGAAAGATGTTCAGAGACATATATATTCGACTTGTTACCGCCGTACCCCAGATCGCCTGAATTCAATCTTTCGGTTTGTCTCTTCTTATTGAACTTGGATACTGCAGCGATGATACTGTCTCTGACTTTTGTATTACGCAGTTTGACAATTACCGACCGGGGTCTGTTATTGGTTTCATCCATTTTCCGTACCCTTGTGCAAGACAATATATCGGTCTCGGGAATAGGCAGTGAGACGGTATTTCCGAGTTGATTAATAACTGAGTATAAATTTTCAGATCGATTCTCTGGAATACCGCTGATTTCCAGGTTGTTTTCACGCGAATGTTGTTCAATAAGATTTAGTCGAGCAGATAAAGATTCAACAGTTTGATTTAGGGTACTGTTGTCTTTTGCAAGAGACTTAATTTTTTCCTCGGAAACTGCCAAATCGGCCTTAACTCGGTCGTATTCGAAACTCAGATACTCTACAGATTCTTTTAGTTCATTTAGTCTTTTCAGTTCATTTATTATAAGCTCGAATTCTTTGGAAAAGAAAGTGGAAACAGCTGATTCAACAGACTCTTTTACTGTATTTTGGATGATGCGTTTAATTTGTAACATGTCTGGGTACTCCTTAGTTGGAGAATTCGATTGTAATAAAGTATCTTTACTTTTTTTTCGCATTGTGACGTTATTACTCTGTTCATTGTCTGTTTCCTTGTTGTCTTCGAAGTGAATGTTTAATGATTGTGGTACCGAACCCGTTGGTCGAATAGGTGTATTTGTGTTGTCACTTTTAGGTTGTTTACAACGACATCCGTGGCACATCCAAGAGCTCTTGTTTTCTTTTGACATTGAAGTAAATTTGTGATCGGATACGTTAGCACACAGTAAGTCGAAGTATTGCTTGCACTTTGAGCAAACGAGGTAATCTCGACCTTTGATATTGTTGGGACAAGCTGCGCAGATGATAGTATTTTTATTATTTGACATTTTAGATCCGAAGTTTACTTTCTTAAAAACTTAGTTAAAATTTATTTGAATATTTTATTTCAGTTTTAGCGGGGTTCGAACTCAGAACTACCAGTGATTTTGCATTTGTTTCTTCCAGTGTATCCACTAGACCAAATGTTCAATTAACTATGCAGGTGAAAATAAGGTACCATACTTTAGTGGTAGAAATCGTTGATACAATTTGAATTTGTTGTGGCAGCTTATTGTCACATTAAAGGTTATAAAAATTTAGCACTTAAAACGTGTTGTTTTCCGTGTATATAATAAGTTTCACTTGATTCCTTTGTAAATGTAATATAACACTGTGTTTTTTAATACGATTTTACGTTGTATTTAATGAATTAAAGCGATTATTAACACTGATTATTTTTGTTCCAATAACTGTAAATTCACTTAGTTATTTCAGTGTATAACACTTGTATTTAGTTATTGACTTATAACACACAATTCACCACGGTTAATATACGGGATTAATAACAAATACTTTTTTAAGAAATAAATTGTTACGGAGACTATGTTTACTGTTTGGCTGACATCTGTCATCTCCATTTGTTGAAGCATGGAATTCAATCCCGCTAGAAAAATGTATGAAATTGATTGAATCAATGCCACGTAGTTGCAGTGCTGTTATTGAAAATAAGGGCTATGCCACTAAATATTAATGATGACTATTGGTAGGCTGTGGATAGTAGCTATTTCGTAAATAACAATACTAATTACTAATACTTAAAAAAATATTGATTTTTATATTTTTTGTTGTTGTTTCTAATTAGTTGACCATTATTGTTCATACCTTAAAACTGATTTAAATGTTTATCCGTAATGTAATATTGAAACTGCACATGTGTAATGGAATTTATATTGTTTTTCTAATAATATAATAATAAAATAAATCGTTGAACATATTGTTGTCCTTTTTATTGTTTAATTTCAAAATAAAAACGATTGCGGTGAAGTATCTTACATAATGTCAAGGACCGGTGGTAGTGTTTCTAATTATATGACCACCACTGTATATATATATTAGCATCATCGTTTTTTTCATTACATTTCAGTACCAGATGCTCACCAACATAACTAATCATGAAAAATCTCAGACTTTCCTAAGGAGTTTCTTTGGTTCAGGTTATTTTCTTTTCCAAACCGGTGGTAGTTTCTAATTTAACAATCGTTAGTGAGTGATTAAGTGAACTGCATCTGCATTGAATAAAGTATTTTTAATGTTAATTTAAAAGCCATCGCAGATGACATTATTCGAATGCTTGTTAGCATTATTTTCGCTTTGGCATCGCGTGATCGTGCCAGTGTGTTCGATCCTTTAAACTGCTGAAGAAATGGACAATTGCCAATAGGGTCCAGCATTTATCTTAAAAGGACATTTAGTTAAAAGTTTTTAGATTTTCAACAGATTTATAGGACAATCCGCTTTTGGACGTTATAATATTAAAATAAGATTTCTTGGGTAATATATTTTAATATATAAATATTTTTTTATGTATTATTTCTGTGTTCTACTAGATCGTCCTTTCTCAAGGACAAGCCAGCCAGTAGATAGTAAAATGCATAAGTGTTTGTGCCCACACAGGTGCACTCATTATACTCTTACTCTTAGAGTCCGATGGGGCACCATTCGATAAGACCAGAGAGATATCAGGTACAGAATCTGCAGGATTAATTTTAATAATTTGAATTACATTATTGCAATTTTCGTAAGAACCGCAATTTTTTTAAATAAAATGCAGCCTATTTTGCTTGCTGATAATGAAGCTTTCTGTTGGTAAAATAATTTTAATAATCCGTTTAGAAGTTGTTGCCTTATAAAATTAATCATTACAAGATAAGAATAAAGAATAGAAAACATCAATATCTGCGCCTTTGATTAATTTAATAGCAAGTTTCTTATTTCTTGGTTGCTAAAATAGTAAAAGTTTTACGCGTGTTATATACTTACATGGTTTGGATGTTTTAACTGAAGTCAAACTTTAACTTGTTTCATTGTCACAATCAGTTAAAATAAGTCCATTGATCGTCAGTACGTATAACGATTGATAAATTGATCATTAAATTAAGACGTACATCCATATCCATGTATCAGCTGAGATAATACTATTGGTACCATATATTATGCGACCATGAATTTCTCCGGTATGATTTATAAATGTACAGTCGTCTACAAATTTGTAATCAATTGTGATGTAGGCTTTTTACTACCGTTTTTAAAGAATTAAAGAAACAGTCTTTAAATGTCCCATTTGGCTAAGGCCTCTCCTTTTTGAGGATAACCACGCTGCTTCATACAAATGTATATAAGGTCCTCCAGACCGATTTCGGCCACGGCGGCCAAGAGAGATTAGCCAACTGCGCAGGAGAAATTATAGTGCACAAGTGTGTGCGCAAACACAGGTGCACTCTCTTTTCCTTAGCTCTCATAATCCGATGGGACGGCAATCCGACACGACCGGAAAGATTTCAGGCGCAGGACCAACGGCTTAACGTGCTTTCCGAGGCACGAGGGAGTGTACACACTTCCACCTTCCAGACTCCGGGCTGCTACTGAGAATTGTCTGACAGAAAAACCCAATAACTATTTATTGGCCCGACCTGGGAATTGAACCCAGGACCACCGGGTCTGCAGCCTAATATCTAGCCACAAATGTATAAATGTGAATACAAATGTAAGATTGGCATCCGACACATGCGAGTTTCGTCGCGATGTTTTATTTTCCCCGTTAAACAGTCCCGAACTTCTTACAAAACAAGATACTCTATACTTCACACGATTTCTGTTTAAGCGCAAGGATATAGTCAATAACTAACTTTTTTTTTTTTCATACTTGTATATTGTAAAATTTGCCCAAAAAACCAAACTCTTTACCTTATTAATATTACTATAGATTAATCTCACGTAAATGTATTTAATTTGAGACGACTGTACAGAAATAGATACTTAGTAACTTAACTCTTACTCTAACATATTACATATTACGATAAAATATATATACAATATATATGAGCTATACCTACCGTAACGATATTTATCTCATTATACGTATTACTAATATATCAAAACTACAGATTGGCATGGCGATTACTAAAATCAAAATAGACAAATTATTTATTTTAAGTATTCGTCCGCGTACTTATACAATAAAAAGAATGGTTTTTTTATAGGGCGACTGATGGTAAGTGGTCACCAACGCCCATAGACAGTGGCATTGTACATTTATTTTAAAAAGAAACATCGCCAATGCACCACCAACCTTGGGAACTACGATTTTATGTCCCTTGTGCCTGTAATTACACTGGCTCACTCGCCCTTCAAACCGGAACACAACAATACCAAATACTGCTGTTTTGCGGTAGAATATCTGATGACTGGGTGGTACCTACCCAGACGAGCTTGCAGAAAGCTCTACCACCGAGTGAACTCTACTAATCACTTAGATTTTATCGTCGTTTTAGTCGAGGCACAAGAGACATAACTAAGTTCTCAATATAATACTTATCTGACATGATTATTCTTATTTTTCAAGTGTCTCCAACTAGAATTTGCATATTACGAGTGCCAACACGGCTATACGATGAATTAATTTATTCTTCTTGCTATGTTTTTTCAGACTCACATGTAACCTTTAACAGTTTAATTTTCCACTATGTCTTCTTTAGCACATATATAATACCTAAGGGGATTAACAATATAAAATGACAAAGAGAATATTAATACTAAGTCTATCACAGAGGTCAAATAAAATCGTAATCCAGAAATTTCAATTGTAATGCTGACTGAATAAAAATAATAGAAAACATAGACCAAAGCCACGAAGACACGTCTGCGGAGGATTTGTTAGTTTAAGTAATACCAAAAAGTATGATTCTTTTGACAAAATAAGTTATTTGAATTTATTCACTATTGATTCACAAGGATTAGTCTGAGGAATACCCTGTTATTGCCAACTATTATTTATTTAAAAACGTAGATAGGTAGGTAGGTAGTTTTAGTATGGGTAATGGGCCAATTGTATCTGTAAGGGTTTCCCGCGATAATGGCAATGTGATATTAACCATCCACCAACCGCCAATCACCAACCTTGGGAACTAAGATGCAGTATATACTAGTCATGATTATAATCTTTACGTCACTGATAACAATATAAAATAAAACATACATCCAAATTTGGCTAGATCATCTGAATCTTAAGCAAAGATTGCATGTTTAAAATAAATTTTCATGTTCTTAATTTGTTTTTATAATTCATTTCTTGTTCACAATCTGCCAAATGTTTATCCACATGTATTGGTGGAACATGCCCAGCATTGGAACATTCACAAGATGTTATTTCGGCTACTTTCGGAGATACTTGCAAAATAGCACTCGTATTTAACCTCACCCGACAACCGGACTATTATCGTGTAGCTTTTAATAAAATAAACTTTATTCAAATTATCTCATTTCGAGTAGCTTTAGGTAAACATATGGTAAATGTTTACCTAATTGAAAAGTTATCTCGTGGCCTTTGTTTTTATTCGTAATGGCAGATCTGAGTTCATTTGGGGTTGAAATATTATTAATTATGTATTATTACATTAATATTTTAGATATTATACAGTAATTTTTTATAAACGTGTTTTTTTTGCGTACCTTTTTTTTGGATCCGGGAAAGAATAAATTGACAGCCGAGTTACCATGAAGCCGATTGAATTATAAATGTAACTCACATAGGATTCGACGATGAATGCAAATATAGTCAGAAAAGCTGTGAGCCGTCACAGCTTTTCTAACTATGTATTATTATATTATATTTATTATATATTATATGACTAATATATGTATATCCAACAAAACGCACCGGACCAGCATGGTGCATTAAATTTCGAACCCTCTCCTTTATAGAAGGACATCATATACATAGATTCCGGTCTCACTTTATTTTAAAACAGATGCAAATTTTTAGTAGAATTTTATATTCTAAAGTGTATTACCGTTCCGTTATAGCTATAAAATTGTAACTTAAAACACATGGAAATCCACTTTAAATAGTTTTAAATTATGTAGATTATCCGTACGCAAAGTAATAAACAGTATACCGCGTTTCGCGGATTACGCTTTGTTTGTAATTATTCAAAACATTAGGCACACGTGTCTAATGACCTCCCGACCATTACGTAAGTATTTGTTTCAACGAAGTCTCTTTTTTATAGTATATGCCACATATGGCACATGGGCCACCTTATGGTAAGTGGTCACCAACGCCCATGTACACATGTACTGTGTGTATATTAAATTGATATGCGTTATTATTATTATTTTACATAACAATTTTCTTCTAAGATTGGTTAGTACATGTAGTAGCGTTCATTTAACCTTTTATAGAGTTTAATTTTGTTGTGCAATATTAATATTTATTTATATATATGTAATAGTTTATAAATAAATAAATAAAACACAATTGAATAAGAACGAAACGAAGAACGAAGAAACAAACGAAATAATACACTACAGATAACATTTGTAAACAATAATTGCTTCTTGTCAGCGTATTTTATTACATAGTCCTCATTTCTTATTAATCAGAAACTTTTCATTACTGTTTTTATTGTTATAGCTCCGGTTGTCTTCGACGTGAGCAGATAAAATATATCAATTTTATGTCTGAAAAAATCGTTCCAGTAGTTTATTGGTTAATTGTCGAATAAATATATAATTAACAAATAAAAGTAAATGGCCGATACTACTTAGAGAAACAGCCTGTTATTGTACCACTCCTGGGCTAAGGTCTGGTCTTACTTTTAAGGATAAGGTTTGGAGCTTCCTCAAGCCGATAAGCCAAGCCTGTTAGGTACCCTACACATCAGATATTCTATCGTCAAACAGCCATACTTAATATTGTTGTTCTGGTTTGAAGAGCGAGTGAGCCAATGCGAGCGAGTGTACCTACAGGCACAAAGGATATAACATCTTAGTTCTCAAGGTAGGTAGTGCATTGGTGATGTAAGGAATGGCTAATATTTCTTACAGCGCCATTGGCTATGGGCGGTGGTGACCACTTACAATCAGGTGTATCAGTTGTCACTGTGCCACCTTATTTTAAAACAAAAAAAAGTGCGGTTGGGAGACCTTCGTCAGGAACGAAGTTCATTGCAATATTTTTTCAACTCAAACCGAGAGTTTTATGTTACTGTATTTTTGTCACACTAAAAAGCACCTCAACCTCCTTTATATCGACCTCTTAAATTCGTACGCCCAACGCATCGCATTTTGTAGCATTTGGTAGGCACAGCATGAACGTTATTTCGTTATATGACGTGACCTTGGGCCACTGCCATTTCACTCTACTGTAAGCGGCGTAAAAGAACTTCGTTCCAAAAACATTCACCTTTAAATATACAATAAGTAAAAAGCTATTTACAATCAATCGACTAATATGATCGTTGCCGACGACAAATCGTATCGTATGCTCATAAGAAGATCTGTAAACATCCTTTAAATTAAGTCTGTGTAATGAGGTATAAAACAACGTTGTTTAGTGAACTAGTTACCGAGTTCATACACTCGTACATCAAGCGACATTCGTTTTGTTTATTTTATCTCAAACGCTGTGTATTGTTTCTATTCTGAGTTTAAAAAAAGAATAATTTTAGAAGAAGAAGTTATTATTCACTTTACGAATAGCATAATTATTATATAAGAACAAATTTGAAGATCACCGTAGATACGATTGTGGAATGCCAGCAAGTGATATGCGACAGTAACTTTAATTCACATAACATTTGAATGATACAAGCGCTAAAATAACTTATCTCAGTCAGTGAGTAACTTGAGTCAGTGAGTTTCACGAGTGAGATACGAAGTGAGTTGAAGAGTTTTTATATTTACTAGTTTTCGCCCGCGGCTCTGAGGATGAGGATGGACAGTTATTAGTTACCATATTATGTCCTTTTGTGCTGCGTAAGAGCAGTTTCCTAGCGCGGAACTGGTGTTTTTGGGGGATTTTAATGCTCACCATGAATCATGGTTGAACTTTCCCAAAACTGACCATGCTGGAAAGACTGCTCATGCTTTCGCTCTCAGGCAAGACTTGACCCAATTGGTTGATCAGCCCACCAGGATCCCAGACATTGACGGGCAAGCGCCTTCCCTACTGGACCTTCTGCTGACTACTCACCCGGTGGAATATCAGGTTGAGGTTCAGGCTCCTCTTGGTTCTTCGGATCACTGCCTGATATCCACCAAAGTGCCATAGGCCAAGCTGCCGTTACCAGCGGTAAGCAAACGTCGCGTTTGGCACTATAAGTCGGCAGATTGGGACGGTTTGCGCGTTATTACTATGCGTCAGTCCCTTGGAAGGAACGTTGCTTCAGGGAGAATGACCCGCCAGCTAGCGCCGCTGCTATTGCTGATGAGATCCTGTTAGGGATGGAATACTACATTCCTAACTCAGATCTCATCAGTAAGGGCACGCGTAACCTTTGGTTCACTCGCGAATGTGCCGATGCTGTGTCATCCAAGCAGGTGGCGTATCGCGCGTGGATCAACGGCTGCGTTAGCGGGGCATCTAACATTGACTCACTGAAAGCAACCTATAACAAAAACTCCAAGTTCTGTAGGAAGGCATACACGAGAGCGGATGCACAGTGCGTTGTACGGATTGTTCATGACCTTGTTTCGCATCCTAGGGGCTCCCGTAGCTTCTGGCGTCTGACCAAATCTGTGCAAAACAATTTTTGCCAACCTTCGCTGCCACCGCTCAGGAATCTGGACAGATCACTAGCTCACAGTCCGCAGGAGAAAGCCGATCTTCTGGCAAAACTCTTTGCGGATAACTCTGTGATCGATGATTGCAGTGCGCTACCACCTTCAATACCTTCATGTCATGTCATGTCATTCAGACACGATGCCTGACATCAAAATCAGGCAGCGTGATGTGCGTGCAGAGCTGCAATCACTCGATGTACGGAAAGCTAGCGGTCCCGATGGAATACCAGCCATAGTGCTGATGAAGTGTGCAGCGGAGCTGTCTCCTGTGTTGTCCTCGCCTGTTTCAGCTGTCTCTCTCTACAGGATGTGTGCCGGATTCTTGAAGAAAAGCTAATGTGCAAGCGGTTCCCAAAAAAGGGGATCGGTCTGACCCGGCAAATTATCGGCCAATAGCTATCACCTCAGTACTTTGTAAGGTGATGAAACGGATCTTAAACAACCAACTGATCCATTACCTAGAAGATCACTGTCTAATTAATGATCGTCAGTACGGGTTTCGACCAAAACGGTCCACAGGTGATCTTCTAGCGTACGTAACACACCTCTGGGGTGAAGCTATCGACAAGCGTGGGGAATCGTTGGCTGTCAGCCTGAATATCTCCAAGGCTTTCGACAGGGTCTGGCACAGAAGTCTTCTCTCCAAGCTGCCGGCATACGGTCTGTCAACTCAGCTCTGCACCTGGATTGCCAGCTTCCTACACAAGCTAATCCTAGTCAACTAAAACGCAAAGGTAACCTTCGTGTTTTAGTTGATGGTTGCGCTTCACAATTCCATGTAGTGAATGCTGGGGTCCCCCAGGGGTATGTGCTATCCCCCACACACTTTCTTCTGCATATCAATGATATGCTCTCTCTTGGGAACATACATTGCTATGCAGATGATAGTACAGTGCACGGGGGATACCATGGACGTGCAGTAGCTGGGTGGGAGGAAACCGAGGAGAGACGGAGGGATCTTGTTGTTGAACTCGATAGGACGTTAGGGCTCATTGCCAAATGGGGCTCTGACAATCTTGTTGAGTTTAACGCCAAGAAAACACAGGTATGTGCTCTCACAGCGAAAAAGTCACCATTTTCGCCTCCTCCCTCCTTCTGTGGCACTACGCTGGAGATGCAAAGTAAAGTCGCCATACTGGGAATTGACGTTCGGTGCGACCTCAATCCAAGGGACCACATCGAGACTGTTATAAAAACAGCTTTACGGAAACTCGGAGTCCTGAACAAGGTGCGGCGTTTTTTCACGCCACAACAACTGCTCCTGTTGTATTAAACACAGGTGCGGTCTTGCGTCGAATATTGCTCGCACCTCTGGGATGGCTCCGCTAAGTACTTACTGGAGACCTTGGATCGGTTGCAGCAACGTGCGGTTCGCATTATTGGCGACGTAAAGGTCACCAACAACCACGAGCCTTTACAATTGCGTCGAGAGATAGCGGCACTGAGCGCTTTCTACCGATTGTGTCACGGCGAGTGCTCAGAGGAATTATTCTCCCTCATTCCTGCTTCCCCATTCTTTCACAAGTCTACGCGTGCTGGCTCTCGATGTCACCGCCTAACTGTTACATCAATTCCATCGCGCACGAAGAAATTTGGCAACTCTTTTCTTTGTCGCACCTCCAAAACATGAAATTCTTTACCAGCACACGTGTTCCCCTCCTCTTATGACCTGGGTTCCTTCAAACGAGGCGTGAAGAGGCATCTTGCGGGCCGGCAAGGCGGGGTCGGCTAGAGCAAGTCATTCGTCCTGACTGCACTAGCCGTCATCGCGTTTGGACTCTACTACCACTTACCATCAGGTCAGTCATTAGCACTCCCGGGTAATAAAAAAAAAATATAATTGAGCCAGTGTAATTACAAACAAATACAATTTTAATTATAAACAAACACTACATTTAATCCCGTAATATGATTCAAAAAAGCTCATACCGCCTGTTCTACCCAGCTCAGGTTATTTCCTTTCCGAGCCGGTGGTAGTTTCTAATTTGACAATCAGTAAGTAACTGTAATACTTCTAACTTGAATAAAGAATTTGATTACATTTGCTTGTATAATATTTTGATTCAGATTTTTTTTTATTCTGTTATAATATTTATGTCAAGAATGGCTTAAACAAGGATGTCACATTCAAAATAATGAGACTCTACATAATAAATTCTCTTTGTGTTTTTAAACGTAAAATTCGGTCGTTTATTCTTGTGGACACATTTTGGAAAATTTATGACTATTTCCACCATAAATTTAATTTGGATTATAATGATAAGAACACCTTTGTTAGTCTTATAAACTGCCAAACAGCAACACTTAAAATTGTTGTACTCTGATTTGAAATAACCCTGGGAACAGGTTGGTGGGAAGGTATTGACAATGTAAAGAATGGTTAATATTTCTTACCAGTCTACCTAACCTACCAACCAAACGAATTTTCATTTCTGTTACGTATTACGTATATTGTATAGTACACGATTTGATTTTATTATTTATTGGTAATCTAAAAGCGTTTCTGTTCTAACATTGTACGGTCGTACAATGTTGACTTATCCGATACGAAATTACACGAAGGTCATATAAAAGTTTTATTATTCAGTAAAGTACGTTATAAGATAAATGCTCAACTAAGTAATTGAAGTAAATAAGTAGGAAAATTCAACTAATCTCTTTATTTTACAAAGTAATGTTTGCTCATTGATTTCTCGAAGCAGATAAAGGATTCCTCGTATCGAGGGACGCGTTCAGTTCTTCTTTATCACACTATTATATAATGTTCAAGATATATTGTTGGAGTTAGCGTTTCTCCTGCGTAGCACCGGATATGAATGGGATAAGTGCAAGCGAATTATATTAACGATAATATAAGAGATTATAATTATGTATAAATAATGAAATAGTTATTTTAGTTCAACAAATTGATTTTTCTATGAGAGCCGAGATGGCAAACTAATTGAAGAGCCGTAAGGACTAAGTGGTTAGAGCACGTTAATTTTAACCGAAGGTTGGCCGAACTCAGGCAAACAAGCAAGCAAGTGAAATTTCATGTGCTTAATTTGTGTTTATTATATTTCTCGAGAGGTAAAAATTGGTCAGGAAACCGGCATGTTCCGAAAGGCAATCTACCACATGCATATCTAACCTATGTTTGAACAGCGGTGTGGAATAAGCTTCAACCTTAAACTTCTCTTCAAAAATGAAGAGGCCAGCAGTACGATATTTAGAGGCTGTTAATTTTAGATATTTTGTCGCTTTATTTTATTACAATTAGAACTATGCTCAATGATGAAACATCGTGACTTAAACTCGCATATGTCGTAAGAAACGCTAAAAAATGTATATTCAATTAAGTGCAATAGCAGTGATGATTTAAGCAGTTTTCGTCAATATTAGTTTTTTTTTATATCGACAGAACATTTTATACCCTACATAGTAGCAACTATGTACTTTCAATCAGCTTTTGTACTGATGGAAAAAAAAATTGTATAAAAGAGGCCGTACTGCTTCAAGAAATTACTTTGAAAATAACTTCTCAATTCGATGCTGACTTTGATGATGTCTCAAACTACAAACAAACACCTAAACAAGCGAAGTTCCTTTTGAACAAAACAACCGTCAGCGGAACTGTCAAAACTATATACGAAACTTTCTCGAATATAAATCACAAACGAATTTGAACTTTAGAACCTTAAGAATAAAGTTTTAAACAATGGAATATTGTAAGTCGAATCTTCAATATTTCATAGAGACGTCGTATACTACTTACTAAGGGTCCATGATATCTTCAAGTTAGAATGGACAAGGAACATGATAGTTTCAAAGAACGTTATAATAAAACTTGATATCTCTGGAGTGTCCATTCCCTTATGAAAGTGGATATGAAATTGTGATGTAATTTATAAAGTGAGGGTTATACCCTTTATAAATAAACTGGCTATTGCCCGAGTTCAAATACGAAGGAACCTATGAACGAGTAATGTTTTCTTCATCGTAAATATTGAAGACTTATTATTTATATATCAGATATTTATCATTTACTTACAGTATCAAAATGTATGGTAGCTATTTGTTTAGTCTTGAAATTTTATTTATTTATGATTACTGATTACATCGGTTTGATGGAGACGAGAATAATGACAACTTTTACTGTCTGGTTATTTATTCATTTCGTACCAGAGAACCGTTTTTTGTAGTGTTTCCTATTTTCTTATTGTTCTTTCTTACATATTTAAATGTCGCTTTGGCCTCAATAAGTTCACATTTTGTCTGAAGATATTATCTTATTATTATATTAATATTAAAGAAAAGAATATTCACACATTAATTAGTATAGCCTTTTTGGTCTAGTGGCTAGATATAAGGCCGCAGTGGTCCTGGGTTCAATTCCCAGGTCGGACCAATAAATCGTTATTGGGTTTTTCTGTCAGAAAATTCTCAGTAGCAGCCCGGAGTCTGGAAGTTGGAAGTATGTACACTCCCGTGCCTCGGAAAGCACGTTAAGCCGTTGGTCCTGAACTCTTTCCGGTCGTGTCGGATTGCCGTCCCATCGGATTATGAGAGCTAAGGAAAAGAGAGTGATTGGCCGCCGTGGGCGAAATCAGTCTGTAGGACCTTATTATATATATATATATATATAATTGTGTGTGTGTGTACTAGTCCAGGAATTAGACGAGATTCTTTTTAAATCTCGGACACAATAACCGAAAAATATGCAATTGTAAATATTACAGAACGAATAAAATACGAAACTCATGGCTTGTGAGCTTCTAAAGCATAGTATAAACATTAGTTACCGAACAAAGCAACTGTTCCTTCCAAGTGATTTACGTTGCCGCCGCGTTAACGCGGAGTGCGATACAAATTCTAAGGAAAGGCGAAATGGCATGAGTCTTTGCGGGTTTGTTGTATTAAATTATGTTAGATTCTTAGACACATTCTTCTATAGCAGTGAAATGTTCGCGTTCATTTCTTTCGTTATTCAAAGCTTCAAACTTTTCTTTGTGAGAATATTACCTGAGAATATAGGGCATAGCTAGATGTAACTGATTACGTCCCCAATAAATTTTGGATAATAAATGCCTGTTTTTGTTAAATCAATACATTTTATAATAGTAATAATAATACCAAGTAAATTTCGACTGACTTAAATAATATCCATATATAACGATTTTAAATGATTTTATATCAATTGATAAGACTATGGAAATGAGTGCATAGATTTACTACTATATTAGTGCTACTTAACACATTGGTCTGGCAGCTTAAAAATTTGCATATACCAGAGCCTAGAATCAATTCACACGTCGATCCAATAAAAAAGGTATGGAGTGTCACTCAACAAAAGTGCTCAGTCACAATAATAGTTTAGTCTATTTTTATTAGTAACTGTCTGTGAATGTCCCACTGCTGGGCGAAGGCCTCTTCTCTTTTGACGAGAAGGTTTGGAGCTTATTCCACCACGCTGCTCCAATGCGGGTTGGTGGAATACATATGTGACAGAATTTCAGTGAAATTTGACACATGCAGGTTTCCTCACGATGTTTTCCTTCACCGTCAAGCACGAGATGAATTATAATCACAAACTCAATAATAGGTCATCATATAATCTGGTTTATGTCTCAATCATGTTAACAATGTAGCATATGCAGCGGTCAACCTTATGCAATCCATGTCCGCATATATTTCCAGTCAGCTATATCTTAGCCTGGCTTGGCACAAAGACAAACAGTGTAATCTTTGTTTGAACTAACATCGCTCCGTGCCGGTGACGGTCCCAACTGAATCCGTTTAGTGGTTTTAGGTCATCTTACAAGGTCAAACCTTAGAATATTAGAACGAGGATTTTCGAATTTTAAATATTTTATAAACATTGTCAGAAAAATTTGCTATCGAATAAAGGTCATTCAAAAAAAGCCGAGTTGTATGAACGCGTGAATCTTAACCGATGATCACATCGTGAGGAAACCTACATGTGTCAAATTCACTGAAATTTTGTCACATGTGTATTCCACACGCTGCTTCAATGCAGGTTCCACCAACCCGCATTGGAGCAGCGTGGTGGAATAAGCTCCAAACCTACATGCAATTTAATCATTTGTTTTATGTTTGTAGTTAAATAACCTTAAGCATTGTAACCATGCGTAATATTGACTATGGCATATTCGGTAAGAAAATACTTATGTTACTTAACGAGAAGCAGGTAATTTCAAGTAACAGACATTCAAATTTTATTTACTTATAGTTCCTATTTTTATATAATATGTATTTGAAAATAAAATCATTTTATTTTATATTTAAATTAAGGCTTTTTATAATGCCAGTTAAAGTAAATATCAACAGGAAACAAAATATACTAGTGTCCGATGTCAACGGCGTCTTAAGCCGAGGTTCGGCCTCACTGGAGGCACCCTTAGGACGCGCGTTGACGGAGCCCTTAAGTGGGCTCCCAACATCCGGCTGCGTATTTTAAGATCTGCGCCCCGCCTGGTGACCCCGTTGAGACAACATGCAAATAGTCAATTCGAAAAAATTTACATATATGTACTAGAGAGTATATTATGTTTGTGGTTTGACAGCATCATATTATAATCATTATTTTACCATTAAACACTTATAAATATTTTTTCGTATAAGTTATAGTTATATAAATAAAAATAATTCTATATACATATTTTAATCAGCTTAATAAATTATATGAATTAACGTCTCTAAGCAAGTTATAAAATCTACGAGTATATCTTAATTCTCATTCAAAAACATTATCTTAAAGCAAACAATTTTAAAGTAGAAAAATAAATATCCCACGAGCTATTTTGTGTTTTCGCTTAACAGAAAGAATAAAATTTCTACCAAGAAAATGTTCTTTGTGAAATTGAAAAAATGTTTTCAAGCGACTGAAAACCAACTTGTGGCAATGCAGCGAGCTTGCTTTGTATGAAAATATCTGATTAATAAATATTAATGAAACGCATTTCAACTTTTGTAATGTTGATTCTGAACTGTTTACATTGAATTAATTGCCTCGAAGGTCTTATGGCTAGTAGCTACGGATTTAAAACATACAGTAAAATATGTGAATTCCTGGTTCACAATAGTTATTCGGGTAGTCAATAATATTCCGTAGTATTTGAAGGTGTTTCCCCAAAACATTTCATTCCAGAACATTCCCGAAAATCTGAAAGCTCGTAATGAAAGTAATACCCCGCCCGATTCTGTATTGAACTTGTGCCCACATAAAACGCTTGCATCGCAATATTATACATAAAACTCTATTCAAGCTTCCATTCGGCTGTCTTTTTCCGTCTTCTTCAACAATCATCGTCATATATCAGCCAATTTATACAAAATATTATTTGAATTATACGCCTGAGCATTCCTCATTAATCACTCTATTTATTGGTGGAAACTGAAAATCTTTTCAGTAGCTTTTTAGTTTATTTCATTCAGACAGGCAGAAGTATGGTTGACTAGTCTTTGTTAAGAATGATGTGCTGTGGTGTGAAAAACAATGTTAAATCTAGGTATATGAAACGCGGATATGTAACATAGCGTCTTTTTTTAGGATAGGATTTAGTTAGTTATTGTAACAATTACTGCCAAATACTTGAATTCATATTACTTGACACATGGATTTTTAAAATGGAATTCAAAGTGAAAACACTCGAAAATGATTTTAAGCAAAAAGTTTTTTTTACTTAAAATCATTTTCGAGTGTTTTGTATGTAACTTTTAATATTTATATTTAATTTTAACAAAATAATTGGCTTAAGATAAATTTGAACGCTGTTTTGTACAGATTAGTGAATTTTCCTCTACTCCAATTAATTAATTCGCTGTAAAGTTTGATGGGAATAATTCAGAATTAATCCAAGTTATTTTTATCACAGAAATATTAAAATTAAGTCAGCATTCAGCCAAATCATTATCTTTTTTATACAAGTAAAATTCCGAATATTTTTTTTTATATAGTATCGCCACTGTAATGAAACATGACCATTTATACATTATATTTAAAAGACAACATTGCAACAAAATATTACATTCTTGCTGCATAGAACGTTCATTTAAAATGTTAAAACGATTTTCACAGGCATATTCAATTAAAAATTGTTCTGTAGAACAAAATTTAAATAAATATAAAATAATTGTTATAAATAAACTTAAAGATCTATATTACAAAGCAATAGAGATTGTATAACTTCGTTAATCTTAGAATTAGTAGACAGATTTGAAAAATAATTTATGAATTAAATAAGCCTATTTATTGAGAAAAGTTATAAATTATATATCAAGCTAAGACCCATAGAGAAGGAGTTAACTCTTAATGCGGTTGAAGCCGGGCGGAGAACAAAACATGTATTTAAATACTAGTTGTGCCCAGCGGCTTCACCCGCGTATAATTAATAAAAATATAATAAATTATTTTATTACTATAATAACACACACGCGCGCACACACTTACACACATACAAATACACACACACACACATATGGCTACTGGTAAAGAGTAATTAACGATGTGAAATTAATTTTCATAAGATACCGTAGGGTTTACCGATCTTATATATGGCCTAACATTAGCGCCATCACATGTTCTTTGTGTGTACTAATTTTCATCAAGATTGGTCAAACCGTTCTTGAGTTATAAGAAGACATACAGACAGACAGACAAAAATGAAAAATATAGTTTAATGTGAATCACTGCAATCAATAAAACGATTATTTATCACAAAATTAGGTGAAAAATTATGTACAGACAGAACCAATAGATTTATATAGAAGAATTATTTACATTGAAAACAAATGACAGCAGCTATTAATACTTATAAATACTGCTTTCGCTTTTTCTGTCATCATTGATTTTAAATTCAAAATTACAAGAAGACACAGCATTGCTTAACTAATCACCCGCTCAGCAATATATACAAGTTCTCGACTTAAATTTTAAAACAACATACAAAGAAACACAAAAATGTATAATGATTATTATTTGACGAACCGATTGGCGTAGTTGGTAGCAACTCACCTGTCGCTCCGTAGGTCGTGGGTTCGATTCCTACCCAGAACAGACATTTGTGTGCATGAACATGTCTGTTTGTCCTGAGTTTTTAATTATCTGTACAAGTATCTATTTACAAAAAAATAGTATAATAGTATATGTAGAATATCAGCTGTTTGGTTTCCATAGTACGAGCTCTGCTTTGTTTGGGATCAGATAGCCTTGTGTGAATAATGTCCCAGGATGGTATTATTATTATATATACTTATGATGACAAACAACGAAATAATTTAAAAAAATATATATATATTCTTATTTCATTATCATTTCGAATTCGAAATGTTATCTTCAATGTTCACAGTGCGAACTGAATTCCAACTCCCAAGTTATAATTCCGTAAATCCTTCAGAACATTAAATTTATAAGTTGAGGAGTGAGAGTCGGTAAGATAAGCTCTGCATTTATGATGAACACGGAAGGGGACCGACGACGTGTAGCTTTTGAACGGGTTTATACGAAACATAAGCAAGAACTTGTTACATGTTTAACGTGAAATATGTTTTTTTATTGTATAGGTAGGCGGACGTGCATATGGGCCACCTGATGGTAAGTGGTCACCAATGCCCACAGACATTGGCATTGTAAACGTTAACCATCGCTTACATCGCCAATGCGCCGCCACCCTTGTTCCTGTATACACACTGGCTCACTCACCCTTCAAACCGGAACACAACAATACAATGTACTGCTGTTTTGCGTTAGAATATCTGATGAGTGGGCGGTATCTACCCAGACGAGCTTGCACAAAGCACTACCACCGAGTACCATCGAGTAATGCGGCTATTATACATACAATTTGATAAGACGTTTTTGACTATTCGATTGAACTTTATTGTTAATTTTGAAAGAAATTCTGAAATGTACCAATTCCTTGTTAGTGATATTAACAAGTTGTTGCTGAATTTATATTTAAGAAGTAAATGACGATTATATGTATTCATTGTTTACAAAAACATAAATATCGAATTATTTAGTGAGTTTCTACCTCAAAATAGAAGACTAGGCAACATTAAGAACAACAACAACAGTTGAACATAAAAATTAAATGAATTAAGTTCCAGAATAATTAATCAGAATCAATATTAAACAAAAGAACAGAAAAGTCAATTTAACGTCAACTCAAAGAAAATTCAACATTTCAAAAATAGTGCCCATAACACCTCACAAAAAAACTTGCCAGTATGAAGATTCCGATTGCTAAAGTTTCAGTAGGGAAGAAAAGTAAGGTATAAAATCCACCGTCACTACACAGATGAAATAAAAGCTTATTATTAAAAAGTTTAACTCAGTAACTTACTTAGCAATTTCGTCATAAAGAAATACATTCATATACGTCTGTCTGTTCATTAGTATAGAGAACACGCACAAGAAATAGATTAGCCAACAAACTAAACAATGATTTGTCAATGTCGAAAACACAATCGATTGTACAAAACTGGACGGATTTATGACACGTAACGTTAAGTAAGTAAAGAATGCGTAGCGACTGTTTAGTAAACACTGTTTTCTCTCTTTCTGTCATTATTTATATGACATTCGAAAGAAGAAGACACAGCGTTGTTTAACTAATCACCCGCTCAACGACGTTTTTAAGTAAGGCTGCAAAAATGTATAAAGTTAACATATACATAATTACAGAAATTTCTGCTCTAATGTAAGTTTAAGGGCAAATAAGGCAGAATTTAATCCGACACGCAGGTTTCCTCAGGATATTTTCTTTCATCGCCGAGATGAATTACGAGTTTGCAAGGTACAATATTACTCGCATATTCAATTAAAATTCACGTCTTCTAGCCATTGGAATACAGCGGCTTGCCTGTTGAAATAAAAATAAACGTATCAATTGCATTGTTTCAGTGAAACTTTTTCGAGTATAAGAATAGAATTACACGGATTTTGAGTGCTACGTTTGAGTGAAAAGTTTCAAACGTAAAAAGGTTTTACTTTAGCCAAGTGTATTTGAGGAGTGGAGGGAATTGCGTAACACGCTATAGTTTTTTATACAGCAGTTACAGCTGTATTTATATAACTAATAATAACTGTGTTTTTCAATCTGTAATAATGCAATTCTGGATTTAAAGAATGAGAGCGTCTCGGGACGCTCGACAGAAGTGATAATATTTATTATTAATTATAATATATTAAATATAATTTAAATTAGTACTTGAGAGTTGCTAAATTATTATAAGTAAAATCTGTATACGCTAGATGGCGTTAGGTTGGTAACACTCAGGTAAACCAGTTCGCGTCGGTAATAATGGCACTGTAACGCGTTACGTTACGAAGCGGTTTACCTTCCCGTAAAAAAATATCACTACAAAAAATATTTAAGCAAAAAAATGTATCATCTTGTTTTCATTACAGAATAACATAAGTTCATAGTTCGAATTTTAAATTAATTTCTTAAGTTCTTAATATTATAGTAGATAATAAAAAAAATTAATCAAGTCGCCACGCCGTACTCTTTTACATACAAATGACAAATTACATAATATTTCAAACGCTAGAAAGGGTTGAAACTTGCCAACCCTTGATATATAGCCGTAGTTTATCTCTTAACCAGTCAGCTGGCGTTTCGGGATCTTTAAACATAGTTCGAAACTTCTATGTAATGTTCATGACATATTCACATTTATGTACTGAGTATAAGCCTTTTATATAACATCTATATTATACTCTATACAAATATAAAAAGCTTGTTTGTTCGTTTGAATTTCCTACTTGATAAAAAGGTCTTACAAACTTTCAAAGGTCCGATTTTTTTAAAACATATATTTTGTGTCGGTAAGTCTGTAAACAGTATTATGTAAAGGATAAGTCACCGTACCTACAAAGTACTCTCCTTGACCAGCTGTTGTGGAACAAATAACGACTTGTAAAAAAAAAATATGACAGGTATCATTTTTAGTTTTCCGTACCTCATAAGGAAAAAACGGAACCCTTATAGGATCACTTTGTTGTCCGTCCATCCATCCCTCTGTCCGTCTGTCTGTCTGTCAAGACCTTTTATCTCGGGAACGCGTGGAGGTATCGAGTTGAAATTACGATATAGTCAGGTCTACAGTCTCTTGAAGCTGTGAAAAAATTAAACTCAAGGGAATCAAAATTTATAGGGTATTTCCCGTTGACCTAGAACTATGAAATTTGGCAAGTAATACCGTCTTATACTACAAGTATAGGGAAAAATCTGAAAACTATACATTTGTAATTAAATCATAAGAAAGGGTCTTTATGCAAGGAACGATGGTCCAAATTTTGAATTGAGTTAACCGTGTCATGTGGGGTATCGTATGAAAGGGCTTCATTGGCACAAGCTTAAACAGATTTTTGATAATTTTTATGATGTATAGTTTTCGATTTATGACGAAGAATGAAAAAAAAACCTTTTCCCTTTTTTATAAGTATAGGTAGGTACCTAATAATTCACAAGTAAGGCACTAGTGGTAGTGCCATGCTGCATACCTTCAGGTTGTAGCCGAATGGGCCGGCACGCCCGAGGAAGTACCACTCTCTCACTTAAAATCGGCGTAAAGTGCTATATTACCGCGTTTCGTTCGGTATATGATAGTCCCGGAGGCCCAATTTATACCTATACCTATAATATTAAAATTCGTCAATTCTGTTTCAACAAATCAGTAACATTTACTGCTATGCGGATGAAAGCACTATAGACGTCCTTTGCACTATTGACGGCTGTGATAATATTTCTCGGGAACACGTCGACGAGTGTCAGAATAAGCTTGTGTTTGAAGTCGAGACCTTGTGAACCAAGGTCTCGGACTGGGGCCGACTAAACTTGATCCAATGCAACCCCGATAAGACTCAAGTTTGCGCGTTAACCACTAAAAAGTCTCCTTTTGTTATATCCCCTCATTTCGAGAATATTCCCCTCCCTGCCACAGCCAGTATCGGGATTATTGGCGTCGAGATTTCGAACGTTAAAGCCAAATTGGTTTCTAAAAAGCTTGGCCCATCGCTTAAAACTTTACAAGGCGCAAATTCGGCCCCACATGGAGTATTGTTCTCACCTCTGGGCGGGTGCTCCCCAGTACCAGCTTCTTCCTTTTGACCGCATTCAACGTAGAACAGTTCGAATTGTCGACGATCAAGCTATTACCGACCGGTAATACAAATTTCTACGGAACTCTCGGTGGGCGAGTCCGATTCGCACTTGTCCGGTTTTTTTAATAGTAAGCTTAGTCATATTAATAGTAACAGAATGAATACGTACAGAGTTACAGATTCTATTCTGACTAAGGGTTTCCTAACAAGCTTTACGCATAACTTGATATTCGATGACAGAATTATTATTATTATTAATTCTATTAATATTAAAAACGGACCTTGTTAATAGTCTATATATAAAAAACAAAGCATCAATTCAAAAAGTTACAGTCCATATCATACATGTGATCTCGTTTTAAACAAAATTCGAGTTTGTAAAAGACAGCCAAACGTAAAAGGATATCGCCACAAGCCGACCGAACCTCGGCTGTCCCGTTAATGAATGTCGGCCATGTTGTTTTGGTCTAGGCCTCACTAATTGAGTGTCTATCCATATCCAACATCCAATTACGGCGAAAATATAAATGAAACGATTCAACAGACGCTTGAAACTTGTAAAATACAATTTATGAACACTATGATTACTCCAATATGGATTAATATTTAATGGTTATTACTTATATGCAGTACATTCAACAACAAGATACACCAGTCATGTAGACTGTTTATATGTAACTTAAAATGAAAGGGTATATAATTACAAGAATAATACAGGACCTAACAAAAACCCTGTCCGACCCGTGTAACAGTTATCAGGTATCGTTAGTCGTTTCTATTTACGTAATCATTTTTAAAATTCTAATAAAAATAAGCAATTGTAAACGAATTGAAGTATGCCGAGTTAAAATGAGCGGATTTGCGGACAAATTCAACCTGTAAATTTTGTGTGACAATGATGCGCGCGCATCTTAAAATTTCACTCTCATCATTTTTTCATAACGCGCCTTAAGAAGTATAACTTCAAAAAAATTACCCATATAAAATATTAATTGTCATATTCAATTGTAAATGACGAAAATTTCATGGACAACTGAGGTCATGATCTCGTGTCCTAGCTACCCGATACCGGTGCGTTGTCGCCCGCACCTGTGTTTCCATGTAATTTTCGTTACTTAAAATTTTTTTTGGGGTTAATTTTTTGTACTTAGAATTTTAAAAATAATTACATAAATAGAACCGACTAACGATACTTGATATCCTGTTCACGAGCTGGACAGGGTTTTTGTTACACTCTGTAGAAATGATTTAAATGTTATATTCTAATGAATGATCATATTATTAGCGCAGCAATTAAATTTTATGTATCGGATGAACTTCTAACATATTTTTTTATATATCATTTATAGGTCACCGTTTGACCGTTGACTTGCCTGATTGAGCAACTAGAAGCTGATACTGTAAGGTCTTACAATCTTATTTTATGTTATCCTACTCAAACACAGGAAGTGCGCTTCCACATTTTCTAATAGTCGCAGAAGAAGACGCGATTCTATGTTCAAATCCTAGCAAGCACTACTGAATTTTCATGTGCCTAATTTTTGTTTACGATCGAGCGAGAGTTTTTTTCTCTTCAATTCAGCCAATTTTCTTTTTTTTTGTTCAGTAGCTGTTATCTATACAAAAAATAAAAATAACAGTAGACAAAAAACTGTTTTATACATGCAAATTCAAATGTTTTTTTATTATTAACATATATTCCTCACATTATCAATAATGATTTTTGTCGGATTTAGATTACTGGGCGAATACATTTAATACAAATGTTACACACACTACACAAACACTGACTAACAGCCTGTGAATGTCCCACTGCTGGGCTCAGGCCTCCTCTCCTTTTTTGAGGAGAAGGTTTGAAGCTTATTCCACCACGCTGCTCCAATGCGGGTTGGTGGAATACACATATGGCAGAATTTGAGTGAAATTTGACACATATAGATTTCCTCACGATATTTTCCTTCACCGTCAAGCACGAGATAAATAATAAACACAAATTAAGCACATGAAAATTCAGTGGTGCCTGCCTGGGTTTGAACCCATGATCATCGCTTAAAATTCACGCGTTCTAACCGCTAGACCATCTCGGCTTATTCAAGAAATGTTAACACGCGTTTATATTAAAAACAACTTAACAATAAAATACTCGTAATTGGAAAATCCTAGACAGATATTTAAACGAAAACCCTATTTAGTCCCTTATTTCGTCCATTACCGACCATTATAAATTCCTTAATTCATGATATTCGTGCCCGGAACCCTGACCGCAGCATGATAAATGGAGGTGCCTTAGATCCTGTTTCATTATCATTAATTATTTCTAATACGTCTACCCGGCTATTTACATAAGCGCTCTTCTTTAACAGCTGTTGTAAAACAATTTTTCAAATAATTAATAAACTCATATATTTCATAATTTGTACACATCATAACATTTAACACTGGGTTTATTAATTAAATCCATCAACGAGAATTGTATAAGTTTTTTGAGTATTGAAAGGAGCTGCAAACTTCGCTTTAAATATATAATAACAAACAGTTTATCCTTAGTTTAGAGAACTGCCTCGTTGGTCGCCTGGGTAAGTAATAAGGCCGGAGCCCTTGGGGTCCTGGGTTCCATGTCAAAGTAAATGCAAATGGGATTTTCTGTTAAATAAATTCCCAGTAGCTTCCCGGAGTCTGGTAGTTCACAAAACTCTATCAAGTTGATATAGATTACCATTCCCATCAGATAAGAGAGTTGGAAAAATAGATATTTACTTTTCGTTTGCGCACATAATTGTCCACTATTATATCTCCTGCGCAGTTGGCTAATCTCGGTCTGGAGATCATTATTATTATCAATCATCAGTGGACAAATTCAAATCTCGCCCTCATCATCATCACATTCACATTCATACAGCCCAACCCATGGTATCCACATTAATATACTTCAAGTATTTCTAATCACAAGAACAAGTAATGACAAAAACCTTTTTAAGATTAAATAGAATATCATTACTCCGAGCTATAATTATCTTGCTCATATTAAATCCTTTATAGGCTTAAAGCCCTTTTGTTAGTGCACATTTGCGGTCTCCACCACTTTCACCTCCACGTTTTCATTATCAAATAATATATAGTATATATATTTGAATAACAACAAAAGTTCTGTAATCAATTTATAAAGGTTAGTATGTTTACTATTGTTTCCGAAACGAAGTTTCAAACAAATTTGACCTTTATTGCCACAGTATAAATATATAATAGTGGTAGTGCCACGCTGCATACCTTCAGGTTGTAGCTGAATGGGCCGGCACGCCCGGGGAAGTACCACTCTCTCACTTAAAATCGGCGTAAAGTGGTAGCCATGCTACCGCGTTTCGTTCGGTATGTGAGAGTCCCGGAGGCCCAATTCCCCCCCCCCCAACAAAATGAGTGCGCAGAATATAAGAAAACTACCCCAGGAGGGTACCATCTGCGACCGCGGTGGACAATCCCTCTCTGGGCATCCATGCTCAGGACATACACCACCTGAGCAGGGATGCCCAGGCTGCCCTTCGAATTCTGACCGGCTCGTTGAGCACATCCAACGGGCTACAGATTCCGTGCTGCAGCAGATCCCATCCGCAGAGATCGTGATTCTTGGAGATTTCAACGCCCACCACGCCGAATGGCTAGGATCACATACCACCGATCATGCGGGGAGATCTGTGGTCGATTTTGCCTTGGCGTATGATCTGACACAACTGGTTACCTCGCCAACGCGAATCCCAGATGTGGAGGATCATACACCTTCCCTGTTAGATCTTCTGCTGACCTCTCATCCGGACGGGTACCATGTTTCCGTAGAGCCTCCTCTTGGCTCGTCGGACCACTGTATTGTCCGGAGTACAGTGCCGATTACACGCACCTCACGGCCTCGGTTCGTGGGATGTCGCCGTGTGTGGCACTACAGGTTAGCGGACTGGGATGGGATGCGGTCCTTCTTTGCATCCTACCCATGGGGGCGGATTTGTTTCTCGCCGGATGATCCAGATGTCGTTGCTGACTCGGTCGCCGATGTGGTGTTTCAGGGTATGGAACTCTTCATTCCGTACTCTGCAATACCCATCGGCGGCAGATCCCGGCCCTGGTTTGGTCGCTTCTGCAAAACGGCGTCACGCCGAAAGGTAGAATGCTATCAAGCCTGGGCTGAAGCATCGGCATCTCGTGATGTAAATACCAGCGCACTTAAAAAGGAATACAACTCTGCCTCCAGATCTTTCAAAAGCGTTATTGCCAAGGCGAAATCGGAGCACATTGGCAGGATTGGCGAGAGATTGGTGCGTCTTCCTTCGGGAACACGCGCATTTTGGTCTCTCGCTAAGGCTGTCTTAGGGAATTTCTGTCAGCCCTCCCTTCCATCTCTGCACAGGAGCGATGACTCGTTGGCCCATACTGCGAAGGAGAAAGCCGACCTTTTGGGATCTCTCTTCGCGTCCAACTCGACTCTTGATGATCAAGGAAAGATACCACCGACAATCTTGCGGTGCGATACCGTGATGCCGGAAATTAAATTCCGCCAGAGTGCAGTTCGTAAAGCACTTCTTTTCTTGGACATCCATAAGTCGAGTGGGCCCGATGGCATTCCTCCGATCGTGCTGCGTGCTTGTGCTCCCGAGTTGGCACCGGTCTTAACGCGTCTTTTCCGCCACTCTTACACATTAGGCGTAGTCCCGAATTCTTGGAAGACTGCTTTGGTGCATCCGATCCCTAAAAAGGGCAATCGCTCTGATCCAACAAATTATAGGCCTATTGCTATCACCTCCTTGTTCTCCAAGATAATGGAGTCCATTATTAACCGCCAGCTCCTGCGGTACCTAGAGGAGCACCAGCTGATTAGTGACCGCCAGTACGGCTTCCGTCGGGGTCGCTCAGCTGGTGATCTTCTAGTTTACCTTACTCACAGATGGGCTACAGCGGTTGAGTCCAAGGGGGAGGCATTAGCAGTCAGTCTGGACATAGCGAAAGCCTTCGATCGGGTATGGCATAAAGCGCTTCTCACGAAGCTTCCTTCCTACGGGCTTCCTGAGAAATTATGCAAGTGGATCACCAGCTTTTTGGCAGATCGGAGCATCAAGGTCGTTGTCGACGGTGCATGCTCTGACTTAAAATTCGTCAATTCTGGTGTTCCACAAGGCTGCGTTCTTTCACCTACTCTGTTTCTTCTGCATATCAATGATATGTTACAAATCAGTAACATTCATTGCTATGCGGATGACAGCACTGTGGACGTCCTTTACACCGGCCGTGCTAATATTTCTCGGGAACACGTCGACGAGTGTCGGAATAAACTTGTGTCTGAAGTCGAGACCTTGTTACAATTGGAAGTTAAAGCCAAACTGGCTTCCAAAAAGCTTGGAGTGCTCAACAAGGCGAGACAGTACTTCACGTCGGCCCATCGCCTAAAACTTTACAAGGCGCAAATTCGGCCCCACATGGAGTACTGCTCTCACCTCTGGGCGGGAGCTCCCCAGTACCAGCTTCTTCCTTTTGACCGCATACAACGTAGAGCAGTTCGAATTGTCGACGATCAAGCTATTACCGACCGGCTTGATACTTTGGATTTGCGTAGAGATGTTGGGTCACTCTGCATACTCTATCGTATATATCACGGGGAGTGTTCTGAGGAGTTGTTTGGTTTAGTCCCGGCCGCTGAATTTCACCACCGGACATCACGCCAGAACTCAAAATTCCATCCTCACCACCTCGATGTCTGGAAATCCACAACAGCGCGTTTCCTAAAGCATTTTCTCATCATCACTCTGTGGAACCAGCTTTCGCCAGCGATTTTTCCGAACCGATATGACATAAAAACCTTCAAGAAGAGAGCGTACTCTTTCCTCAAAGGCCGGCAACGCACCTGCAAGTCCTCAGATGTTGCAGATGTCCATGAGCGGTGGTAGTCACTTTACATCAGGTGGGCCTCCTGCTCGTTTGCCCCCTCTTACATAAAAAAAAAAAAAAAAAAATACAGTACTCTGTCTTCATACAAATAAAGAACGCAAGCGTGTTATCGCGTACAGTTAGGGATCAATTTTATTTGTGAAATAATGTGCGCGTTGTTAGGGGAAGTTGCTTGACGAATCATTCATCACTTATTTTACCATACATCAATATTTTACGAAAACATAACAGTGGAAATGTAGCACTTTGTGTTTTATAACACTGCTAGATTTGATTTGGCAGATTTTCCGCTAAGTGTGAGGTTCCAAATAAATAAAATAAAAAGCTAACAAGACAAGACGTACGTAGACATTTTATTCTGATTTACAAAGGAATTATATAAACGGATTCGAATTTAACACAAACGAATCCACTCTAAAGTCAACTGACCTTAATATACTTTAATAATAAATTCGTTCCGTTTATTAAAATTTATTACTTGACGTTTGGAAATGTCTTCGTAATATCAAAATTAAATGAAGTATTTCTAAAACATTATTTAAAAACGTTTCTTGCGAATGATGAAAAATTAAATTGTCCATTATAATTAAAAAGCAATCTCTTTGAGTCTTGAGTCTGACATCGTTATTTATTTATATATCTTTTAAAATATTATATTCAGATCATTTCATGGCATGAATAAATGAATCAATCAATAGTTAATGTGTGTCCTCTATGCTTTTGTGAGATGTCGGTAAAAATTATTATAAAGAAGAGAACGATTATTCATAATTTAATTAAAATAAAAATGAAAATATTATTTACGAAATATTTAAGAAGATATTATTATAATTAAATTGATTATAAAGTGTTTTGTATTACATCCGATAGTCAGAGGTGGGGCAGAGTAGTGTTAATGACTTCATACTATATAAAGTGACGTCGGGCAATGCGAAGTATTAGGCCTCAAGATATATCACAGAACGTTGTGCTGCCTTCTGTCGGAGTGATTCGACTCTGAGTACCTATTCTTAACAACTTCAGATAAGTATTGCTGTTAATTAGTTTAAAATTCTTATATTGTTTATTTATAAGTATAATAATCTTGAATTGTGAAATATAATTTATAAATGTATGTAGCGATAATTAAATAATTGTATAAATATATTATTTGTGATCTTTTATAGTGAATATTACTACATATATATGAAATTATGTACACATGAAGTTAAAATATACATATATTTCATTTTATTTTAATATCATTACATAACACGTTCTTATAGTATTCGATTGTAATAAAACTTTGGTGAACGTACGACAGCAATAATTTTTTTTCGTTAATATAAACTTTTTATGTAGACCTTTCTACATGTGCCAAGCCGGGGTCGTCTATCTAGTTGTTAGTAAAAACAATCTTATTTTTGTATTCAAGTTCCATTGCTATATTACAATCAAAGTCGGGATTAATAATACAATAATACTTTATACACAATTGTAGCAACGAGTCGTAAGACAGTTTCTAGACGTGTTGCCTGTACGTCGGCTGGCACTGAAGTAGTGTCGCCGACTCGCACCGACCCATCTAGACTCCGTCGAAGCGATATCTAACATTGACAACGCTTGCGGCTCGTTGTCAAAACAACTCCCGTATTGTTGACATCTCCGACAGATATACATATATTAATTTTGACTTTTATTCATTGTTAGAACTCGCTTCGTATCTCTCTCGTGGCATTATGGACCAAATTACGGAGATACGCTATTTTGTGTTTATAAATCACATTAGATATCGCAATCATTGTCAATATCGCATATGACTTTCAGTAAGTGATTTTCATTTCACGATCATGTTCAGCGGTGAGTGTCGAATATGTTCTTGCAGAATAGCTCTCTTGAAAGTACGAGCATTACTTGTAACAATTCTAATTAACTATTTGGTTAAATAAACCGCGAGTAACTATTATGTCACTAGCAGCGTGCTACCGTGTTCATCCCGGCCGATTGCTCAATTTATCAATACAGCCATCGGCAAAAGATTAAGATTTTCGTAAGCATTTTAGCAGATATGACAAATTATTATTGAGATCGTAAATGTATTAAATTAAATGATTTGGTTACTAATAAAAATCGTAAGTATAGTATGGGAACATCAACACTACCGCAACTGTGATTTGTCGTATATCATATGATATATAAATGAGTTTTTGATTACTTTACTGAAATACTATTCCTCTCATACTCAGTAGATAATACGAACGCTTCGTCATTTAATTTGCCAGTACTAGAAATTGAATTGAAATGTGAAACATTTGCGAACAATTAGGCAAAATGGCTGTTGTCATGTTTCATAATTGGAGGAAACGTACAAAAATTTAAACTATAATCGTAACCGAACCGTTTGCTTAACTTTATCTGACGTGATTAATCATTTACTTTAATCATGAGACGATTACCTCTTAGAGACTGCCCTTTATATCCGTCAACTCGTCCCTTAACTGGTGCATCTACATCGATTAATCTACGTGAAATAGGGCGATAGGAAGTCGACCGCCCGATTTATTTGAAGCCGACTAAGTCTGTATCACTTACGTAAGATTCACCCCATTCCGTGATATTGCCTCTGCACGGTTGGCTCCGGTCATCAAGTGCAGCTATTTTCGACGCAATTACACAGCTATTCGGAGTTTTTATTTGGTTGAAATAATATTAAAAGCGAAGTAAGATTTTTACTTGCTTTTACTTAGTATTTAGAGAGATTTTTAGTTAGGATCTTAAATTGTCATCTATAAGGTCCTCCAGACCGATTTCGGCCACGGCGGCCAATCTCAAGAGGGATTAGCCAACTGCGCAGGACATATTATAGTGCACAAGTGTGTGCGCAAACACAGGTGCACTCTCTTTTCCTTAGCTCTCATAATCCGATGGGACGGCAATCCGACACGACCGGAAAGAGTTTAGGCGCAGGACCAACGGCTTAACGTGCTTTCCGAGGCACGGGAGTGTACACACTTCCAACTTCCAGACTCCGGGCTGCTACTGAGAATTTTCTGACAGAAAAACCCAATAACTATTTATTGGCCCGACCTGGGAATTGAACCCAGGACCACCGGGTCTGCAGCCTTATATGTAGCCACTAGACCAACGAGGCAGTCATCTATATATACTAATCTATACAACGTTAATATTATAAATGCGAAAATATCTCTGTCCGTCTGCCTGTCTTTATGATGATGCTTGCCCGGCTATACTAATAAACCGATTTTCGTGAAATTTGTTTTGAAGCAAGCTAACTTACAATCAGTTACCGCTCTTCCTAACAACGGTCGAAAACTAGTATAAAAAAAGGCTCCTTTAGAAAAATACACAACATATTATATATAAACATCAATTTAACACTAACCTATAACCTGAATTATTTGACAGAAAATAAATATCAATTATGTGAAAATATTTCTTAATAGAAATGAGACAAAGGGAGAACAGTCGATAAGGATGAGTTTAAAAGACAACTCAAATGATCTGTGAAATTGGAAGTCAGAAACATCTATAATGGACGTACTTGAATCGGTGTTCAAATGTTCGAAGCGTGAACAACACTGCTTCGGTACACTATTGATTTTTAGAATATTACAAGTTAACGATAACGAACTAACGCGGGACGACGTTGGAATACATTCTTTAATGGATTATTTTCTGGTTAATACCAGATATGCAGAAGCTTATTTATTTTTAGGGGAAAATGTGTACTCTATATATATTTATATTAATATTTATTTCGTTCCCAAAACTGGATATAAAAAATATGTAATAATAATAATAATAATGACTGAGAATGATAATAATTGACAGATTTCGGTCAATTTCAACAGAGATTAGCCAACTACGCAGAAGATATTATAGTGCACAAGTGTGTGCGCAAACACAGGTGCACTCACTATTCCCTAGCTCTCATAATCCGATGGGACGGAAATCCGACACAACCGGAAAGAGTTCAGGCGCAGGACGAACGGCTTTACGTGCTCTCCGAGGCACGGGAGTTTACACACTTCCAACTTCCAGACTCCGGGCTGCTACTGAGAATTTTTTGACAGCAAAATCCAATAACTATTTATTGGCCCGACCTGGGAAATTTATTGGGAATTGAATCCAGGACCACCGGGTCTGCGGCTTTATATCTAGCCACTAGACCAACGAGGCAATCAAATAATATATAGTACATACATAAACGCAATAAATATAAAATAAAAGAATTAATAATATCATACTGAATTTTATGTATGACATATAGTACAAACTTTGATTATATTATAAAAAACTTTGGCTATGTGATTTTCATATTAATCGCAATCACCTCATAACGATGACAATCATAGTCGTTCCGAAATATATCGATAATACTTCGACAAACTTCGTATATCAAAAGGAAGAAAATTTTGTATATCTAATATTTTTTAGAGCTTATAATTAATTTAGTGCTTATAACGGCTATATGGCCAAGTGGTACCTACTTCTAGTGCCACCCCGCCTAGACAATGCTCGAGCATTTATCGATCGAGACTCTCTCGAATGTGAGATGTTAAAAAAATTGACATTTATTTAAAAACATATATATATTAATTAAAAGTTTGGAATAAATTAAATGATCCGGCTCAAACCAGCTTGGTTACTTAATCCCTCAAACACGACCACTACTGACAATTATTATTTCATATATATAGACATTAATCCTTAGTGACAAAAGGGAATATTTTGCAATATTCAGGATGGAAAAAGTATTTTAAAAGGGAAATTTTATATGGAACAGTTGGTAGCAGGCGTTTCGTATAAGCCGGGTAAGGACCATTTCAAACAAGGTTTTTCATGCATTATACCCAGTTTTATCGAGTTGCAGTTTGAGTTTAAGCGAATCTGTTCATTAAATTAACCAATCACATGTCCTACTTTTGATTGGTTAATTCAATGATGATAATACGTCTATCCTCTGAGATAAGGCTTGAAACTTATTCCTGACTACCTCGTTGGTCCTAGTGGCTAGATATAGGGTTTTCCAATAGGGACGCTTGAACTTTGACAGCTGATTGCGGCCATGTTGTTTGAGTGACAGCTGTCAAATGCAGTGTGTTATATTCATTCCGTCCTCCCAAACCACCATGGCAGGTTACAGTGTCGAGCAGCACGTGCAAATCATAAAATTGTTTTATGAAAATGGGTCTTCAGTTCGAGCAACGTTCCGCGAACTTCGCCCGTTTTACGGTCGCGATGATCGTCCTGCCGAGTCGACTATCCGTCGATTGGTGGACAAATTCGAGTCAACCGGGTCAGTTAACAATCAGCCGGTTCCCGTGCGTCAACGTAACGCGAGATCTGCCGAGAATATCGCCGCTGTGCGCGACAGTGTCCTCGAAAACCCGCGGCAGTCAATTCCACGTCGCGCACAGGAACTCGGCCTTTCGCAGACGACAACTTGGCGAATTTTGCGTTGTGACTTGAGCCTGCACCCGTACAAGATCCAGCTGACCCAAGAGCTCAAGGTTAATGACCATAGACAGCGCCGTGTGTTCGCTGACTGGGCATTAGAGCAGTTGGAAGTTGACGCCGATTTTGGCAAAAAAATCATCTTCAGCGACGAGGCGCATTTTTGGATGAATGGCTATGTCAACAAGCAAAATTGCCGTATTTGGGACGAGACCAATCCACACGAGGTTCACCAAGTGGCAATGCACCCGCAGAAAGTGACTGTTTGGTGCGGATTTTGGGCCGGAGGCGTGATTGGTCCGTATTTTTTCGAAAACGATAATGTTGTGGCCGTCACCGTCAATGGTGAGCGATACCGGTCGATGATAACCAACTTCTTTTGGCCTGAAATCGAGAATATGGATCTGGACAACATGTGGTTTCAACAGGACGGCGCTACGTGCCACACAGCACACGCTACGATGGAAGTTCTGCACGATCAAGCGCCCTTAATGGAAAACCCTATATAAGGCTGCAGACCCGCTGGTCCTGGTTTCAATTCCCAGGTCGGGCCAATAAATAGTTCTGGAGCCGAAATCGATCTGGAGGATCTTATTCCACTACGATACGATGCTCTTGTGTTGGTTGGTTGATATTCATGTGCATAATGCAATTTTGGCCGCAATACATACTTCTTTCGCCCTGAAGGCGAAGAAATATTTATTTTAACAGTCATCATTCGAAAAGTTAAATCTGCTTCTTCTATCAGATCTACTAATTACTACAAGTGATAAAACAATCAAAGTTTCATCCCTTTGGGCATAGATTCTTATTTTACCCCAAAATAACAATACTTTATATTTCTATCTCGGTGTGTTGGATAACAAAGCTAGTCTTATTATAGGCACTAGAGATGTAACATCTTTGAACTCATTAAAACCTTGACAGTGTATGAAACAGTTAATTAGAATATTAACTGTTCCTTACACTTTCAAGGTTTAGTACCCGTGTCAATATTGATTACTCTACTTATCCTGCTTGTTTTTTATATTACTGATATATCGCTCGCACTGAGACCGCACCATAAGTAGAGATTACCGGATACTTTGTGGCTACAACCGGTCAGAATTATCCAGGACTCTTTTGATGGTCGAACCGGACACGCGTTATTTTATCCATTATATTGAAAAATATTACTATGTAAATTTTCAAACTATTAAATAATCATTGTAAAAACATGTTCTGTTAAATATTATTGAAAAAATTTAAATATCACGTACGAAATGAAACATTATGGTTATTGAAATAATGTATACTTAAATAAAATCAATTAATTAATTTGGTGCACAAGAAATAAAAACGTACTAAATCGTTAATACATTGAATGTTTTTCTTCTTATTATAATAATATATAGGTATAGTATACACACGCTACGCATATGGTGCATGACATAGAAAGGAGAGCGTCATGCTGCCAACTGTCACGGCGTACGAGTCGGGCTTACCTTCAATGCCAGTAGAAGATTCACATTAAAAAATATTTTATATGCGATTATGTCACAATAATGATGTGATTATTCTGATCACTGTCATTTATACGGATAAAATGGAGATATTTTAGGGTCTGGGTGAAAAAGCTGACGCTAAAACTACACATTTTGATGTTAAATCCCTTTTATCACCACAATACGGAAAATGAAATTAAACATAACGAGATCATATATATACATTGCGGCAAACAAAACGTTAGCGCGATTCAGATTTTTATTCCATATAAAAAGTGCAAACACACATATTGTTTTCGTAAATATTTATACTACATACCAAAACATAGTTTTTGTGATGTCGTATAAACTTCTGTAAAATATATTTATTTTTAATATAAATAATAGTTTCAACTGTGGCTTTGTTTCTCCATATTTTTTCGGTGCAAAAGTTACCTCTGTAACTAAAGAACGAATCAACTCTTTCGCATTAATAATATATCACCAAATACGAGGCATCTAGATCATGGGTCGTTCAAAACTGAATCATTTGGATGATCCTTAAAATGGGAGCTTTATATGGTTTGGAAAAAAAGTTTTTTTACATAATATTTTCGGCTCCAGTCATCAACATCATCATTTATACCGGACGACCTTCACTACTGAACAAAGGCATTTCCAAAGGATCCGCGATGCTGGTCTCGCGTTACCCGTAACCAATGGCTTCCCGCTGCCCTTACAAAATCTTTAATCCAAAGTGTAGTGGACCTACCTACCCTGCATGTGCCTGTTCGTGGCCTGTTGGATATATGCCTCGCCATCTGCTTTTCTAATTGTGTGTATTTAAAATTTGATGATATATTACGATTTCACAAAAAATATCTTATCTTAACTAACTACAAAAAAACAGTACAAATTCAAACATCTTGCTTGTTGCAAAATGCTGTATTAGGTCATCTAAATAATATGGAGGTCTGTTAATAAAGAATTTATAATACGTCAATTCTAAGTTGCAGTGCTTGAAAATAACAAAGAATCGAAGAACTCAGAGAATCTAGTAATAATCGAAAGAAATCGATATCACTCGCGCAGCCTAGAACTGGAGATAATATGAAAATCAATGACAAAGAACGGAGAATGAATCGCATTTCATAAAATTCCGAAGAGGGAGAAAAATTAAAAGGTTTTGCGTTCCTGAAGCCGTGAGCCGGAAACAGTCGTGGAGGAATCCCTCTTAAGCTTTATTAAATTCAACGGAAAATAATTGAGAGGATCATTATATGGATAAGTTCGTCCCACTATCCTCATTTCTTTACAAACGTATTTTATTTCAAACACTTAAAATGTGTCAATATTTATTAATTAATTGGGGCCAATTTCGAAAAAAAGATATATAGTTTAATAGATTTTAAAGTATACCATTTTAATACCAAATTTAAAAATATATGAACTTTCAGCTTAGTTAAAAGTTAAGTTGTAAGAAAGTATTGTTGTTAAATAAAAGCTCCTTAGGCATTGTTAATTATTTTTTATTATTGATGTATGTACATAGAACATGAGAAAAGTATTAGAATTACATTTAGCTAATCTCAATATATAGGTATGTAAATTACTAGAAAACGCGAAAAAATAAGATTATATAGAGTCGCGGGAAACATCTAATAGTTTTTATAATAATAGCGAACAATTTCATCAATTCAAATTTGAGAATTGATACACTAACACTAGCTGGCTTCATCGTTAGGTTTTTACTAAAAGCGGGCAGGTGTTCCACACGCCACCTGTGCATTATTTATAAGTCAGCCGGAGTGGACTCTAAGAGTTTCTAATAATTGATGAGTGTGTACGCGCCTTTTACAACGATTTTGGTTGCACGTTGAGAGTCATGAATTAAAAAGAAACATTGGAGGATTTACGCATTTATAATTCTAACTTTTTATAATATCGCATATGACAGTGATGATTATATTATTGTATATTGTTTTTGAATGCGAAAGTTATTTAGAAATCAAAAATCTTGACAGTCAATTATGTCTTAGTAAACCAGCTAGAGAGATTTTTTAAATTATTCACAACAAAATATTAAAAACACTTAAGCCAAGCGGGTCGTTACTTGCTTATACTATTATTATTTGACTTAAAAATTTAATATAATAAAGAAAAACAAAACTAATCTTGTTAAAGAAAAATATGAAAAAGTATTTACCGCGAAAAGAAGATTCAGGAGTCGACGTCAGTATCTCAAACTCGCAACGTAAACGAAGCTAAACTTTTTCGTGTGCACACGCTTACCAAATCTAAATATAATGGGAAAGTAAACAATAGCAAGTTGAGCGCCATTCCATCAGTCGCGTGCAAATGTTTATTCTTTATGGAACAAGATATAAGACTAGTAATAAAAATATGATATCACTAACTTTCGTCCGCAGTTACTCGTGTGAGGACACAGGGATTGATAGCATGTGTTACGTCACGATATAAGCTATCTCTATACTTCCCTATCCCAAACTTCATCCAAATCCATTCAACACTTTTTGTGTGAAAGAGTAACAACCATCTATTCTCATACATTTTCGCATTACAATCTTAGTAGGATAAATATATATTTACACAAAGTTACACATAAAAAATCACACTTATATATCATTATATGTATAACCGTTCTATTACATACGAGTAGACTAGTCACTTCACTACCTTCGTCCTGGTCTAGATAGTTGGATGCCATAACGTCAATGTTATATTAAATATAGTTTCGAGTGGCCTTTTATATGTTATTTTCGTTTACAAAGCGTATAACTTGTACCAAACAAGTAGGCGTACATTCAGGATTTCTCGTAAAAAGTTAAAAGAATATTCTCAGCGACACGGCACCGAAATGAGAGAACTTACCGCATTATTTTTACTTACGCCACAACTTTTATATGAAACAGCTTCGGGACACGACATAATCACTTACCTGTCGTAACATCAACGCTCTTTTTTATTCCATATTTTTTAAAGACTATTACAGATGAATTATATTGTGATTGCGTTATATTTGCTTTGAACAATAATCCCGTTTAGTTAATAGATTGTTGTAGATAGTAACTACATATTATAATTATAATATTTAAAGAACGCACGTAACAATATACATAATTATATAAAATTACTACCTGTGCCCGGCGGCTTCACCCGCGTATAGTTAATAAAAATATAATAAATTATTTTATTACTATAATAACATACACGCGCGCACACACACACACACACACACACACACACACACACACACACACACACACACACACACATATATGGCTGCTGGTAAAGAAATATGTAATTAACGATTTGAAATTAATTTTCCTAAGATACCGTAGGGTTTACCGATCTTATGGCATGGCCTATTATTTGCGCCATCACATGTTCTTTGTGTGTACCAATTTTCATCAAAATTGGTCAACCCGTTTATAATTATTTATCACAAAATTAGGTGAAAATAAAATGTACAAACAGAACCAATAGATTTATATAGTAGTACAGATATAGAAAAAATTAATTTGTACAACACAAATTATTTAAATAAAAATATTTTGTAGCTAACAAATCCTTTATAATAATTAATTAATAATATATTTCATAGAAATTGGAATAGTAACAAAGTAATATCTTCCTAAATATCATAGTTATTATTCCAATTTTAAATCCATAATCGTTTTTTATTTGAAAACCTTTGGATGAGTGACACTTGTGTGTTCGACACAATGAAAGTGAGTGTTTCGGCCGGCGAAGGGCACACTCTCGGTCCACTGCGGAGCTTCGTTATTGACAAATATAAATTATATATCAGTTAAATTTGTTATAGTAATTATCATGTTAGAATAACATATGTATATACGTAAATATATAAATGAGCTGTGATTATAGAAACTATAAAATTGAGTAAAGGTTTTTTTCGTTAAAATTAAATATTTTGTTAAAATAATTTTTTTGAGTTAGGTTAAATTAATTATTTTGAGATCGTAAATGGCTCATTATTATTTTTAATTGTAGTAAAATGATATATTATATGAATATAAAATAAAGTTAATTAGTATTTTTTTACGTTTAAATGTTTTTTTTTTTTCTAATATCGCAATAAAATTGCATAACATTGTAAGTCGATTTTCATTTCACAAGTGAAAAACAAGATTATTTCTGACGGGAAAAATCTGCAAAAATAATTTATAATCATTTAATTAATTAATACAATCCTACTAATATCATAAATGAAAGATTGTCTGTTTGGATGTTTATAACACTGATTGTGTTACAAAAAACGGCTGGACGGTGGATTTTTTTATTTTTTTATTGTATAGGTAGGCGGACGAGCATATGGGCCACCTGATGATAAGTGGTCACCAATGCCCATAGACAATGACATTGTAAGAAATGTTAACCATCGCTTGCATTGCCAATGTGCCACCAACCTTGGGAACTAAGATGTTATGTCCCTTGTGCCTGTAATTACACTGGCTCACTCATCCTTCAAACTGGAACACAACAATACAAAGTACTGCTGTTTTGCGGTAGAATATCTGATGAGTGGGTGGTACAGTCAGCTTCAAAAGTAAAGTAACATTCAACATTATCAAATACATAGAAACATCTAAAGTGGTCAATAACACCTATACAACCAAAGTCGTCAAATTGATTAAACCATCCATGTTGTTCAAATATATCGGAGCGCGAACATCGTCAAATATATGAGTACATGCAAATCGTCATTAGAATAGTAACAATCAAAGCGCCAGTGGTTTCGAAGCATCCAAAGTGTTCAAAAATATGAAACACATTATAAAAACGAACCTTATGACAATATATTTTAAGTACACTTCAAACGCCCAACCGTTTGAAGTGTACTTAAAATATATTTATGACATATTGCAATATTTCTGACAGGAAAAATTCTATGTATTTAATAATGTTGACTGTTGCTTTATATATCAAGCTGACTGTACCTACCCAGACGAGCTTACACAAAGCTCTACTACCGAATAAACTAGTATATTATTCTTTATCACACAACGCTTATCAACGTCTCTTTTTACAGTAAATCCAGAAAAAACAGAGAATATTGACAACGTATTTAATTATGTTATTAATAACTTCCACTCAAAATCGTAAAATAAATCGAATTCATAGCAAACAACATTTTGAACGGGAAAGTCCAATGTGATGAGGCAATTTCCGGCTGCAAAGGTTTTAATGAAGGTAGCAATCAAAAGTTTCGCTATGAAACCCTTGTGAATTGTGAAGCTATACGTCATTGCCTCGAAACTATACAGTTGCCTATTAAAACAAGTATCAAACAATTTACTGTTCCAATTATATCGTCATAAAGTATCAAAACACTGAATTTAACCTTGATAATTTAGTATACTGTCTTGTTTATCTATCTATCTTTATCAATGTTTTGACTTAAGTTAGAAAGTATTACTTACCGTCTTATATTCAATGGCATTATGACTGTCTAATACTAATAATCCATGATTGTATGTAAGAGCAAAATCACACGTCTGTATTTACCATGACCACTTGATCACTGCTTCTAGATATTGAAATTGTTATATTCCAACCAATGGAAATTCTCGTATTAGCACAAATGCTACCACAAGTATTGGTTAGAGGTATATGGACGAGCGACAAATTGCTACAATTAGTTACTTGGTCTGTACCAGTAGTTTGTTTAATTGGGATAACTTACAATATGAAGCACGTATGAATACACGTTTTCATGTGTACAGTTAACACGCTACGCTGAAAACGGAAATTGTAACAGTACGTAAATGTCCCACTGCTGGACAAAGATTTCACTTCATGTTAATGGGAAGGTTTGGAATTGGATCTACTACGTCACTACGTTGCTTTCTTTTCTAAATATGATAAATAGACAAACATCAATTAATTACATGAAAACTAATTTGTATTTGTCCGGATTTAAGGCCACTATAGAGTAAGTATAATAAAGATCCGATCGTTAACCGAAGGCTTGACTCGCTGGGCATATACTGGCATTTTCCACTGTGAATTTACTGATAAGCTCAACTGAGTTCATATTCCTCGTTTGGGAGATACATCGTCAAACGAATCGAATATTTTTCATCAAAAAATACTCTTAATCCGTAGTATGAACAGATTGTCTGTAACGACCACGAAAGTGGAACGAAGTTCATATTAAATTCAACAGTGAAAGATTACAATATTGAATGGACGAATGCGTATTTTCGGAAAAAAACTCGAGTACCCTTGAATAATTCAGATGCAATCACTGGCTATCTCATTTATTCATATTCTCCGTCAAGCGTGATGTTTAAATTTTACACGTAAATCGTTTATAATTTTAAATATAGTTAATTTTTTACACTCAAACATTTAGATGTAATACGTTTGTTTAAATACAATACAATCATTCATAAATACAGATTTGAGAGATTTGCTTATATTTTCTTTTTACTTTATATATGAAAGATTTTTTTAAAAAGTATTTAGGTAATTGATTAATATACCGATATTGAGTCGAAAAATGGTTAGCTAAATAATGTTGAAGCTAACAGACGTGGAATACCACACACTGACCACAAAGTTATGAGTATAATAAACTCGCTTTCTTAAATCCGCAACAAACAACCTTTTCTTGCAATTGCGGAAAATCATAATGAGTGCTATGTTAATGTGGGATTTTCAAAGTTTTACTTCTTGTTGAAAATATTTACTAAGACCAAATTTGCAAAATAAAAAAAACACTCGCGCACGATGTGTTCCGTATTTTTATCTATAAAAACGGCAAAAATATCATGTCTGATGTATGGGAGCCCCACTTAAATATTTATTTTATTCACTTTTTAGTATTTGTTGTTAAAGCGGCAACAGAAATATATCATCTGTGAAAATTTCAACTATCTAACTATGACGGTTCATGAGATACAGCCTGGTGACAAACGGACAGACGGAAGGACAGAGGAGTCTTAGTAAAAGGGTCCCGTTTTACCCTTTGAATACGGAACCCTAAAAACTTCTTTAGAAACAACAATTTTATTTTTTCTTCATATCTCTCCACAGGCTTGAGCAAATTGAGCACACAGAAAGCGATCTGGAACCCGCAATCTTAAATCAAGATGAGTCTAACCAGTAGTTAACGTTATTTCTCAAAATTAATCTATCCGCTCGAGTGTATTCTTCATAAAGTATGTATCAATCAATATTAATTTACATACAATCCGCGAAGCCACATGAAAGCGAATTAATTGAACAAACAGACCTTAATCCCGATCAAAAGACGTCACAAACGCTTTAAATGTACAAAGTGCGTAATCTTTAGATATATCTCAATATATTACAAATGCTTAACGGTATGCTAATGGAGTGATTAATATATTATTCGTAAACAAGATGGCGTCCATGATAATATGTACTACAGATTTATTCTTACATAACATGACGATAGACATTACTTATGTATTTTTTTTTATAGTATAGGTAAGTGGGCGAGCACGTCGGCCGCCTGATAGTAAGTGGTCACCAACGACCATAGACAGTGGTTTGTACATTTCTTAAAAAAAAAAGCAACATCGCCACTGCACCACCAACCCTTGGGAACCAAGATGTTATGTCCCTTGTGCCTGTAATTACTCTGGCTGACTCACCCTTCAAACCGGAACACAACAATATCAAGTACTGCTGTTTTGCGGTAGAATATCTGATGAGTGGGTGGTACCTACCCACACGAGCACAAAGCTCTACCACCAAGTAAACATTTACGATACTATACATCAAGCGCTAAAGCGGTGTCCGATTGGGGCGATGCCAATTTGGTCAAATTCAACGCAACCAAGAGGCAGGCGTGTTTGTTTTCCGCCAAAAAGAGGGAATTCCAGCTACTTCCCTCTTTCCGAAATGTATCCGTTCCTATAACTGACCACCTTAAACTTCTTGGCGTTACTCTCACATCAACTCTAAATTTTGGCTCTTTTATTGAGTCCAAAGCCCAAATAGCCGCTCGAAAACTTGGTATCCTCTCCAAGGTGAGACGTTATTTTACTCCAGAGCAGCTGCTCACCTTAGACAAAGCACAAGTGAGGTCTTGTATGGAGTACTGCTATCAGCTTTGGGATGGCTCTGCAAAGTGCCGCCTTCAGGCTCTAGAGTTGATTGAGAGAGGTGCTAGGAGGCTGATAGGAGATGAAACATTGGTTGAGTATAGGCTCCTAAGTCTCGAACATCGACGTATAGTTGCGTCACTTTCCGTATTCTATCGAATACATTTCGGAGAATGTGCTCAGGACTTACACGAGTTAATTCCGCCCGCCCCATTCTACTATCGGACGACTAGGCAAACGCGACCTAAGCGCCATAGGTTCACCGTGGAAATTCCCCGCCTACGCAAGAAGCGCTTCGAGTCCACATTTTTCATTCGTACCGCAAAACTGTGGAATACTTTGCCTGAGTCTGTATTTCCCGATAGGTAAAATGTTGGTGTCTTTAAATCAAGAGTTAACAGGTTCCTTCTAGGCAAGCGTGCTACATCCTAGACCGTGTCGTGTCGTTGCTTACCATCAGGCAAGACAGCGGTCAAACGCTTGTCTATTAAAGATAAAAAAATAAAAAAACACACATATATGGCTGCTGGTAAAGAAATACGTAATTAACGATTTGAAATTAATTTTCATAAGATACCGTAGGGTTTACCGATCTTATATATGGCCTATCATTTGCGCCATCACAGGTTATTTGTGTGTACCAATTTTCATCAAGATTGGTCAAGCCGTTCTTGAGTTATACGAAGACATACAGACAGACAGACAGACAGTCAAAAATGAAAAAATAGTATAATGCGAATTATTGCATCATAAAACGAATATTCATCGCAAAATTAGGTGAAAAAAAAATGTACAGACAGAGCCAATAGATTTATATAGTAGTATAGATAATGTTGTTGTAAAAAAAATCAGAAAACGATTTCTTTATACGGATTTTATTAATGCGGATATCATTTACAATAACTATAAATGATTAAATTGAACAATATGCTTTGTGAGTGTGGGTTCAAATCTGGATGATAACCACTGAGTTTCATTTTTTTTTAATGTAAAATGGGGCAAAGGACCTTAATTTTCACCTCATGGAAAGTGACTACCACCGCCCATGAACACCTGCAATATCCGAGGGCTTTCAGGTTCGTTGCCGGCCTTAATGTGCTTAAATCATTATCACAATAATAATAATAATATCCTGGGACATTATTCACACACGGCTATCTGATCCCAAAGTAAGCAGAGCTTGTACTATGGAAACCAGACAACTGATATACTACATATACTACTTTTCTTTTGTAAATACATACTTATATAGATAATTACACCCAGACTCAGGACAAACAGACATGTTCATGCACACAAATGTCTGTCCTGGGTGGGAATCGAACCCACCACCTGCGGCGCGAAAGGCACGATAAAGTCATATATCTACCAATCACACCAACCGGCTCTTCAACAACAATATTGGTTATATTTATAGCTTATAATTTAACTCTTGTTGCCGCCAGGTAAAGTCAAGCCGTCTCCTCATGGGGAAAGGTAGCATTTGCCCATCAGTGAGACATTTACGCGCAATTTTTTTTTTTTACTTTGATAAATATTGTCACTTACAAATAAGTTGAACTAAATACGCGAATTTCTTAAGCATAAAAAAATTACTGTGAATGTTATACTTATTACAAATAATTTGCATATTAATTTCCAGTACAAAGTTGACCTGTGTAATAATTTCACCAGCACTAAATAAGCTCCTAGATTGAATTCTCTCGGTCTACGTTGACATACTTAATTTCAAAAAAACATTTCCGGTCAATCTTCGGAATATGAACCGGCGCAAAATGTGAATTGAAAGTCCAAGGTTCAATTTCGATTTATTTGTATATTAATTTTAATTGTAACGTAACACCGAGGTTGCAGGGGGAAAATAACTATTAGTATTTACTCGGAAACAGGCAGGGTATTTTTAATAAACTCCCCGAATTTAATTAAAAAACGAAATTCGATAGCTTATGCCATTGCCAATCTATAAATTTTATCAACTTCATGAAAAGAAAGGTTATGTGTTTCGTCCGTTTCGATTTATGTATTTTTTTGTCATTACAGTTATTCTATAAACTCTCGAGTATTATTAAAATACTAACTAAGAACTGGGGTTTAAAATAAGGAGATAATAATTAAGACTTTTTGCAATCCGCCTATGTAGGTATCAACCAAATAGTATATTTTTCCGCCAAATAGCAATACTGAGTATTGTTATGGTTTAATGGGTGAGTGGGCCAGTGTACTTGGCATCTTAGTTCCCAACATTAGTGGCGCATTGGCGATGGATTGATTAATATTTCGTATAGTGCCAATGTCTATAAAATATTATTACATCCCACAATCCACAATTCTTGAATTTGAAATAAAAATATGATAAAATATATTGTTGTTATTATTAAAAAGCGTTTAAAAATAATGTAGATTGTCTGTTCTATAAAATTTATTTAGAACGCTTTTTGTTTAACAATAACAGTTTTGGCAGCGTTCGACAGCCGTTGTTTTCTCACCGGCTGTGTTGATATAATATTTCAGTAACTTACAAAATATAAACATATAATATTGGTCCATCACGAAACTATAATAATCAATCAAAATGAGAAGATTTCATATCAGCAGTTTCATATAAAACTGAAAAGTTACCTATTAGTTTATAATTATATATAATTTATTAATTTATATAAAGCTAAGTAATAAAATCCATACTATCGTATAAAATGAAAGAGTAATTATTCAATAACTAACATTCATGTAGTGTTTTCAAAGCGATGTCGCGGGCAGAGTTCGTAGGACAATAAATTGCTACGGAGTTCTCCACTCTACGCTTTACTGCGAAAAGGGAATGAAAGTGGGTACGGCTTTTTAAGAATTATTAGCGTCTTGGTCGCTCGAGTACAAACATTTTTACTTCGTAAGATGAATGTTTAGTTATTTATGGACTCGCCACATACAGAATCAGTGGCAAGTTGAAACGCCATTATATAAGGCTTTTATATAATAACGTGAAAACTGTGATACCGTATATATAAAATTAGAAATTATATATAAAAACTTTTTAATAAAATTGGCCGCAGGTTTGTGAGATTGTTAAAGTTATGTTTGGAGAAGAAGTGAAGAAAGCTAAAATATATGTATATTTGTGCTATAAATACATTATGTTAAATAAAATAACACTTAAATTCAAAATTTAAAACCCGCCGATATCCTTTCATTTGATAACTCGGGTATGTTCACTGAATTTAGTAAATTTATCCCCTTCCCCATTACTACCCCCATCCCCCCATCAAACAGCTCACTGTAATACACTAATCAAATCCTTTCAATTGGATGTATTCGCTTACTATCGTTTATTTATCCCCCTTCCACTCCCGTAACCATTAAACGGCTGAATCAATTTTCTTCAAACATAACCTAAAACACTTTCTAAATGAAAATCGGTTCATCCGTTCGAGAGCTACGATCGCATGTAGACAGACAAACAGAGATACACACACATATGTCAAACTTATAACACTCGTTTTGCATCGGGGGTTAAAACACTCATAGTTTACGTTCATACTGCCAATATCTATATCACAAGCCATATTTTGTTTGTTGTCAAACGTTTTTTGACATTTCATGAAGTTAATTTTTTTACACCATAAATTTTTATACACTTTACCTATGTATCTTATGAAAATTAATTTAAAATTGTTAATTACGTATTTCTTTACCAGTTGCCGTGTGTGTATATATACAAGTTTTTTGTTAGATATAAATAAATATGTAATTCAAGGTTGAAAATTTACCCCCCAAGAGCGTGAAATACGGGTTGAAAGTTTGTATGGTGGGTGCGTCATTTTTGATAGAAGAAGGATGAAATTTTATATATAATCTTCTGTTTAGAAATAAATAAATACGTACTTCAGGGTTTTTTTAAAACTACCCTATCCTTTCCTTGTTTTAAATGTAAACTAGCTAACTACAGAGAACATTTTATAGTGCACAAGTGTGTGCGTAAGCACAGGTCCATTATATTCCCTCTGTATCATAATCCGATGAAACTGGAATCCTACACGACCGGAAGAGGCACTAGACCAACAGCTTCTTTATAATAGAAATGTAAATATATGAATAATAAAATCTATATTACATTTAAAAATAAAATAAACTGAGTAAATTTAAAATTTATAATACAAGTTGGATTTCAAACGACGTAACGTACATTCCAGTTTGACACCATAAAAGCAGCTTTACGAGTAGCCTGGACTATATCTCCGATGTCGTAAATATATCGATGCATGTATTAATGCTGTGTTTGTGCCACTATTCTGAGTACACCGAGTAACAATTTAATTTTTTTTTTTGTTTTCTATTTGTTAAGCTAATTAACAACGGGACAATTTAATATCTAACAAATACCTTTTTGTTTCAAAATATGGACCTGAAGATATTGATATGCTATTTTATATAAAAACATTGTTCTTTTTTAAACATTGATTGCAGCATCATTGGTGGTGGTAGGTAGGCTGGCGGAAAGTCATCATGTGAGCCTCGTACTCGTTTACCCTCTCTTACATTAAAATAATAGATAGCAACAAAGTTTGATTATACAGTACCAGTTGACTTCAAATATTTGAACAACATATATATTTTTTATATTTGTATAAAATAAAAATAAAAAATATAAATAAACTAGAATGATTATACTTCATTAACGTTATTAAATGTAATTTTTTGATTGCTTACTTTAGTTACTGAGTTCCTTGCTGGTTCTTGCTGGTTCTTATACATATAATGTAGACTTTACCAATTTTAAAATAGATCTTCCCCATTAATAGAGCAAATTTTTTTTTTTATGATCATCCTCTTGTTATCTTATTTATATATAAAATTAAAATTGTATATAAAATTGTATAATTGTATATATAAATTAGGTCTTACATATGAAATTAGCGTTTTTTTCGTACTGACCACTTTGATCTGAAATATCTCCTCTTTGGTTAAGAAATCCAAATTTCAATTTACAAGTTCATTTAGCTGGTACATTTGAGTTTTGAAAACAGTCGTTCATTTGTTTTTTCCTCATTATTTTTTTCCTTGGCGTCGCTTATTGCCGCACAATGGAAAACATGAAATATCGGTACATTTACGAGTATGAGTTCTACCGTGGCACCAGTGCTGCAGAACTTCACTCGGTGGTAGAGCTTTGTGCAAGCTTGTCTGGGTAGGTACCACCCACTCATCAGATATTCTATAGCAAATCAGCAGTACTTTGTGTTGTTGTGCTCCGGTTTGAAGGGTGAGTGAGCCAGTGTAATTACAGGCACGAGGGACATAACATCTTAGTTTCCAAGGTTGGTGGCGCAGTGGTGATGTTGTTTTTTTTAATAAATATACAAACCACTGTCTATGGGCGTTGGTGACCACTTACCATCAGGTGGCCCACATGCTCGTCCACTAAACTATACTATATACAAAAAAAAAGCAGCACGAATGATTAATGATGTGTACGGCGCTGGTGTTGCAAAAGAAAGCACGGTACGTTTTTGGTTTCAACGTTTTCGTTCTGGAAATTTCGACCTTCAGAACCAACACCGTGGACGGCTGGAGACCAAAGTGGAAAATGAAGAATTAAAGGCTATTGTGGAAGCGGATCCATCACAAAGAACTTCAGAGCTGCAGGCTTCGAGGTAAGTCACCATTTTCGCCTCCTCCCTCCTTCTGTGGCACTACGCTGGAGATGCAACGCAAAGTCGCCATACTGGGAATTGACGTTCGGTGCGACCTCAATCCAAGGGACCACATCGAGGCTGTTATAAAAACAGTTTTACGGAAACTCGGAGCCCTGAACAAGGTGCGGCGTTTTTTCACGCCACAACAACTGCTCCTGTTGTATAAAACACAGGTGCGGTCTTGCGTCGAATATTGCTCGCACCTCTGGGATGGCTCCGCTAAGTACTTACTGGATGGCCTTGGATCGGTTGCAGCGACGTGCGGTTCGCATTGTTGGCGACGTAAAGGTCACCAACACCCTCGAGCCTTTACAATTGCGTCGAGAGATAGCAGTACTGAGCGCTTTCTACCGATTGTATCACGGCAAGTGCTCAGAGGAATTATTCTCCCTCATTCCTGCTTCCCCATTCCTTCACAAGTCTACGCGGGCTCTCGATGTCACCGCCTAACTGTGACATCAATTCCATCGCGCACAAACAAATTTGGCAACTCTTTTCTTTGTCGCACCTCCAAAACATGGAATTCTTTACCAGCACACGTGTTCCCCTCCTCTTATGACCTGGGCTCCTTCAAACAAGGCGTGAAGAGGCATCTTGCGGGCCAGCAAGGCGGGAGCGTCTTGAGCAAGTCATTCGTCCTGACTGCACTAGCCGTCGTCGCATTTGGACTTTACTACCACTTACCATCAGGTGGAGTAGAGTAATTTTCTCTCCCGGGTAATATAAAAAAAAAAGTGATAAAACTGTATTAATCCAATTGAAGCAAATCGGGAAAGTAAAAATACTTGAACGATGGGTACCTCATGAATTGAGTGAATCGAACTTGCAAACACGCCTCGACTGCTGTGTTACTTTGCTCAACCGACACCATTATGAAGGGATTTTAAATCGAATCATTACTTGTGATGAAAAGTGGATACTGTACGATAATCGGAAGCGCTCGTCGCAATGGCTGAACCCTGGAGACCCAGCCAAATCCGGCCCTAAACGAAAATTGACTCAGAAAAAGTTACTTGTGAGTGTTTGGTGGACTAGCGCCGATGTCGTTCACTACAGCTTCCTAAAACCTGGCCAAGCGATTACGGCAGATATCTATTGTCAGCAACTGCAAACCATAAAGGAAGAACTAGCTACTAAACAACCGAGATTGATCAATCGCTCTAGGCCACTGCTGCTTCAGGATAACGCAAGACCACACACTGCACAACAAACAACCACTAAGCTAGTTGAGCTACAATTAGAGTTTCTCCGACATCCACCGTACTCCCCGGACCTTGTTCCAACAGATTAACATTTTTCCGGAATTTGGACAACTTCTTACAAGGAAAAAAATTCAACCCGATGCAGCAGTACAAACCGCCTTCAAAGAGTTTATTGATTCTCACCCCCATGGTTTTTTTAGTAAAGGGATCAATGAACTACCTATGAGATGGCAAAAGTGCATAGATAACAACGGTGCATACTTTGATTAATTAAATATATTTTACAAAAAAAAATTGACTATTTATTCCTCCCGTACAAAACGCCAATTTCATATGTAAGGACCTAATATATAAAATTAAAATTGCGAAATGACGATTTAAAAGTGCCTATGTGAACCTATTCGAATAAAATATATTGAGACTGACTTTGGACTCGGCAATTCAAAATATACAATGATAAATAAGGCACCAATTTAATTAAGGCTCTTAACCTGATTCCAAACTTAACACAAACTCAAATGGCTGAGAATAAAGATAAGCTTTATTTCACATCTTATTAACAACTTCGAGTGTAAGGGGAAACGTTCGTATAAATTTAATGACGACTTGTACAAACTAATTATTATTTACTTATCCATTAAAATACAAAGTATATAGAAGGTTAAGAGTTAAAATAATTCTGGTACTAATTAGATTTTTAATAAAAGTAGAAATAGTATAAGTAAAAGTAGTATTAAGAAAAGCTGATATCACCTCATCGCCGTGCTTTTATGTGCCTGATTTTATGCTTGGTGGTGAAGGAAACTATCGCGAAACCTGTATCAGAACAAATGTTATAATTATCATCATGACCGCTACGACCCAAGGGGCGGATTTAACCCACGTTTAATATAGGTGTAACCGCGTAAAGCAGCTAGTCTATACAAATAAATAAAATTGGAGTGTCTGTTTGTAATATTAAAATAACTGTTTTTTACTAAATATATATACGGTACATATACCAAAATAATATATTTTACATTTTTATCTGTCTGTCTGTTTGTCTGTGTCTGGCTTATCTCTGAAACGGGTGGACAGATTTTGACGGGATGGAATTGGCAGTGGCAACCACTTACCATTAGGTAGACAATTTACCCGTACACTTACTACTTCATAAAAAAAAATATTAAATTATATGTTATTCCAAATAAGAATTTAAAGCAAAATACAATAATCATACACACAAATATAACTATAACGAATATAAATACACATAAGTGCTTCAACGATGATCTCACTTTACAGTTTGGAATAATACCCAGAATATACCCGGCTAACAGTATCGTGCCATAAAACATATCCCCGGTTACTATCATACGTGACTTCGAAGATATACCGTGCTTTATTTAAACGCTAGCTAAGCCGCCATATTAAATCCCTGTCGTTATTTATACGATTCACATATCACACTCGATACGATGGTTAAATGTAAAATTATTATTGGAAAATTAAAATAAAATTTAACGTATAACGAATGCATTTTCCCAATGAAATATTTTAAATGCATATTACATTGACTAGCTGTTATATTGACGCGTCCTGTTTTCCTATGAGTAAGATGAGAGTTGTAATTTTTTTTAATTATACTATTTTTAAAAAGAGTTACATTTCTTTGTTATCTTTTCGGATTGACGAAAAATTTTCTAACGATGGAGCTTAAATGTTATAGTAGTTAGTTCCAGGGCTATATAGCCTGTATATAGTAAGTGTACATAATTATAATTGTCGGAGGGACATCAGATCTTCGATATCTATTGTTGTACATCATGTGGGCGTACAGTGGGTTGGTGGGTTATTTTCGTTCCATTGAGAGTCTGTACGATTGACCGGGTACGAAATATTAATTAACGTAATCGGAAATAAAAAGTCGGACACTTTCAAAAAGAACACTGTCTAGCAGTAGGACATTTACATACATTACATTTTTAAATAGCAAGTTACGCGCCTATAAAAAAATCAAAGTAATCTGAAGTATAATTTTATGATGATCAGTTGAAACGTGAAGGCTTATCAAACAAACATATAAACGAAATCACTTTCACATTTATAAAATTAGTAAAGATTATATTAAGCGCGACAAATTTAATTTAATAATATTTCTTTAGCCATTATGTATTAAGTTATAATGGACTATACATTGCATGTGAGAAAAAAAAACTAAGTTTCATGCAGAAAAAAACGTACTTTGTATGGATATTTAAAATCAGACGCTGATGCATGCGGCATTATGAACGTTCCATGTCTAATTTTTTGTCTTCGTTAGTGAATGAAATCATCAGCTATCATTTTTTATATACCAACCCGCATTACAGCAGCGCAGTGGAATATACTCCAAACCTTCTCCTCAAAAGGGTAGGACAGCTTTGTGCAAGCTGTCTGTGTTGGTATCACCCGATCATCAGATATTCTAGCACGAAACAGCAGTACTTGGTATTGTTGTATTCCGGTTTGAAGGGTAAGTGAGCCAGTGTAATTACAGGCTTAAGGGGCATAACATCTACCACTATGAACCACTTACCATTAGGTGGCCCATACGTTCGTCCGCCTTCCTATCCACCCAGGCAGACACCCACTCATATTCTACCCCCAAACAGTAAATGTATGTTTAAGTAATATATGTTTAAGTACAGGCACAGCGGAGGAAAAAAATTTGCACTTTTTATAGGCGATGAAGAGTTTTATCTTCAAATGGCTGAACTAGTTTTCTTTAATCATAGCTCCGTTCAAGCCACCCTTCAAAAAACACCTAAATAATAATAATAATATAATAGTAATATCCTGGGATATTATTCACACACGGCCATCTGATCCCAAACTAAGCAGAGCTCGTACTATGGAAACCAGACAACTGATATACTACATATACTAGTTTTCTTTTGTAAATACATACGAATATAGATAATTACACCCAGACTCAAGACAAACAGATATGTTCATGCACACAAATGTCTGTCCTGGGTGGGAATCGAACCCACGACCTGCGGCGCGATAGGCAGGTATCTACCAACCATGCCAACCCGCTCATCAATCTAAATTACTTTAGGAGGTACGACGCTACAGGCACACATATACACATATTTAACTTATAACACACCACATTTTTCATCGGGGTGTATAAATAAAAAAGTCTGTGAGCAGATTTAACCAATTATCAACTGGTAGTCCATTTGCGTCTATTGCCTTTTAAATAAAAAACCGAGCATTCCAAGACTTGAAGACAATCTAAGCCTTAGATTAAATCCCGGCTTTCCACCTTGTTTATTTAATACAACAGCATTACAGAGCGCGTTTAACTGACTATTTAATAAAGCGAGCCGTTGATTAAACCACGTAAGTATAAGGAGGTGTACATACTAAAGAGTGAACGCTATATTCAAATATTTCTTCCGTTTACCGTATTCTCAGTACTTTATATAAGATTAGTTTTCGCCACCGGCTTCCTCCTCGTATCATGGGACAACTGCTGAACTTGCCCCATGACACGAGGAGGAAGCCGGAGGAAATGAAAGCGTAACAGACGAACAGAGTTATTTTTGCATTTAAAATATCAGTATAGATGATTGTATTGGCTGTCGGGTTAAGGACTGGTTAGGAAGGCAGTTTTAATTAAGACGTATAGTGTTATGTCTCTTAGCCAAAAAGACGAAATATATAAATACATAATCATATAAGTACGTATGAGAATATACTTTACTTTATACTTTATTGTACACCACTAAGAGAAAAAATACAATACTAATAAATAATATATAATAATGTCCTCCAGACCAATTACGGCCACGGCGGCCAATCTCAAGAGAGATTAGCCAACTGCGCTGGAGATATTATAGTGTACAAATGTAAATAATGTAAATGCGCAAACACGGGTGCACTTTCTATTACCTAGCTCTCATAATCCGACGGGACAGGAATCCGACACGACCGGAAAGAGTTCAGGCACAGGACCAATGGCTTCACGTGCTTTCCGAGGCACGGGAGTGTTCACACTTCCAACTACCAGATTCCGGGCTGATACTGAGAATTTTCTGAGAGAAAAACCCAATAACTTTATATTGGCCCGACCTGGGAATTGAACCCAGGACCACTAGGTCTGCGACCTTATATCTAGCCACTAGACTAACGAGGCAACACTAAATAAAGTACCATACAATTTTAATATATATAGAAGTAACTTGAGAGGCATAGAGATTGGCATTGTAAAGAATATCCATCCCGCACATCGCCAACGCGCCACCAACTTTTTTTACATAGGTAGGCGGACGAGCATATGGGCCACCTGATGATAAGTGGTCACCAATGCCATAGACATTGGCAGTGTAAGAAATGTTAACCATCGCTTACACTGCCAATACGCCACCAACCTTGGGAACTAAGATGTTATGTCCCTTGTGCCTGTGATTTCACTGGCTCACTCACCCTTCAAACCGGAACACAACATTACCAAGTACTGCTGTTTTGCGGTAGAATATCTAGAGAACTAAGATGTTATTACCCTTGCGCCTGTAGTCATACTAGCATTCACCTTTAGACCGGAATACAAAACTAAGCATTACTCTGATATTACATTAATATTCGTTTCGGAGTCAGAGGTCCACCACCTATTTTGCTTATGTAAGAACCCTAGATTAAGATAAAACTGCAAATTAAGTCTACATTTTTTTGGGTGTAAATAAAATTTATTATTATTATTATTGGCGGTAGAATGACGGGCTTACACAAAGCTCAATCATCAAGTATGGTACAAATATACATTTTTGATGACCAATGTTTTTATATACTAACCATTTCGTTGCCTAATACCTTACAATAATTAAATTATATTATTTACAAGCAGAACGAAATCTTTCTGAAAATATAACAAAAAATTAAATCGAGTTGTACACGTGTGCATATTTAAGTGTAATCGCTTATATAACGTGTGTGTGTGTATTAAAAAAAATTAAAAGTAATTTTAACAAGATATAATACTAGTGTTCAGTGTATGTATGTCTTAAGAGATGATCGTAAACCGTGTCGGTATTAAGTACGCTTCGCACCCATTACCCGTTTGCGCAGTTATCCAGGATTATATCCGGATCGACTTCAACACGCTGCTATCATGAGCCTATGTAACCTTATTAATATGTATGAACTTATTACTCTAAATATGTATAGTGCATACATATAATAAATCAATAGAAACATTGAATAAATATGTGGTCGATAAAAATAGAGTAACAGAATATGAAAACGCAAATTTTTAAGTTGTTATTGATTTGTCTGTCTGTATTTACTCGCTAATCTCTAAAATTACGAAACGGATTTTCTAGCGGTTTTCACAAGTAGATTAAGCTCAGCTTAGAGCAACATTTGCTTCATTGAAATCTGATGTTAGTGAAAAAAGTTATCGTCATTTAAAAATAATTTTAAATTCGTCTTCTATAACTTTAAGAAAACAATATACGCCGTGTGTATAAATTAAATATATTAAACTGCATAAATTTATCAAAAGTGTGGATAAAGAGTAACAGAAGACGAAAATACATCTTTTAAAACATAGTATGGTTTTGTCCCAGTTTGAAGTATAAGTGAGCCAATGTAATAGGACAGTGGAGTAAGAAAGTTAATTATTAGTTCCCGAAATTGATTGACTCGGCAATCAATCGATCAATCAAAAAATTAAAAAACGAGAAATCAAAACCCTTCAATTTTCAATTCTCTTTAATAAAAAAAAATCGAAAACATAATATTTTCAACATGTTAAATATTCAACCAAAACTATGAAAATCAACTAAAAATTTTTGTTGGGCTGAAATTTCACGATGTTATGGGTGCAGCTGAAATGAAAAAAGAAAATATTTTAACAAGTTTATCCCCAATTTTATTATTTCCAAGCCAACTAGCGAGCTCGTATAGCACTGCACAAACTTTTTTTTTTTAAATAAATAAAACACTGCTGGTTAAATACAACAGAAATAGGTTCGAATATTTTTATTTTAACAATATTGTTCTTGCTGGTTGTATTCGGTAGAACGGACATACGTATAGGAAACACGTAATTATTGATGTTTAAAAAATATTACTTACACATATATGCTACTAACAAACAGTAATACATAATAATTGTTGTGTGCTGGTTTGAAGGGTGAGTGAACCAGTGTAACTAAACGCACAAGGGACATGACCGACCGATCGAGGTGGCGCATGGTTACTATTGTGGTAAGCACTTATCTTCCATTTTTCAATGAGAAAATATAAAAAAATACTTTTTAGTAAATCATTAACTTTGTCCTGCACTGTATGCGTTCCCAAGCCATTCAACCGATAGTGATAAAACTTTGGTGTACTGTTACGAGTACGCCAGCGAAATGTCCCCAAAAAAAACAATAATTGTTCTTTGTTTTATAAGAGTTATTTCATTTAATTATTTCTAACTAAAGAGTGTGAGACGAGACGACCCAATGGAATAGACTTTGATTTTAATTAATTGATATTTCCGAAACGATATTATGTATATGTCGTCTTTGTATTCCAAATTTAAAAAAATATTATTGGCTCAGATTTTGTATATCCTAATGATTTAAATCCTAATTATTTTTCATAGTTGACACAAGATAGTCCACTAATATCGGGCAGATTGAACTTAATCGAAGATCTCCTGTTTATATTACAAACTACTTTTACTTTTTTTAAGAATTTTATTTTATTTATTAAAACTAAACAGTAGATAAGCATACAACAACATAAATTCGGCATCGATGGCCTAGTAGTTTATCAGGATGCAGATATCGTTATTTTGGGTTCACATTCCGGAGTCCTGCAAATAAAACTTTATTGGGTTTAAGCGGGGAGTGCTCATAGTTGAGGTCATAATTATAAAATTAATTATACATTTCATTTAAAACTGAGTCGATTCTTCTCGATAGAATCTAAATTATAAACCGATGGTACCTTTCAATATGATTCTATAACATAATGAATCAAATGTACTTATTGTATACGCTTACTTCACAAACGACCTGTTAAGCTCAAGTTTAACACCAATTTAATAACTTAGAAATATTCATGTCAAAATAACTACAGTTACAGTGTGAATGCCCCACTGCAGGGCTAAGGCCTTGTCTCCTTTTTTGAGGAGAAGGTTTAGAGCTTATTCCACCACGTTGCTAAAATGCGGGTTGGTGGAATACACATGTGGCAGAATTTCATAAAAATGAGGCACATGCAGCTTTCCTTACGATGTTTTCCATTCAAATTAAGCACATGAAAACTAAGTTAAAATAACTTTTATAATATTAATCCAAGTATAAATTATTTTGATAACAACGAAACGCTTTATCAAAATTATTAATATTAAATGGATATCCTCATCGTTAACTAAATAATCCATTGGCTATATATCACGCCCCTGGAAATAAATCGCGTCCCAGCAAATGGGTTATTGTTTGTGAAATTAAGCAAGAAATATTGATCGTAACGCTGGTGTCGTGTTTACCAAACATTTGAGCAAATATTGAAGTCATGGACAATTCTCACGATTAAGTTAATCTACTTGATTTGTCTTTTCATCAATTAGGATAAGCTTAATTTAGATCTTAATAAAAACATTCTTTCTAAATATAAATAATTTCATTAATTTCATTTTTTATAAAAAATTAAAAGAAAATCATACTGAGTTTTTCATCAGTTCCTCTGAAGTCTGAAGCCTTTACCACCGGTGCGGCAATAGATTTTAGAAAGTCAATAAGCAAGCAACGCTTGTAATACATAATATTTGGACTTTGATATTAAGATAAATTAATCTCAGTGATAGCACAATATTTATTAACCAATCGGTTCAAATGTTTGATCCAATCCGTATACTCGAGGTCAAAGAGCACATAGCGGAATCGTCCAAATAGTTCAGCGTAAAGTTAACAAATGGGATCGGTCGCGGCTTGCATTGCACTGACGCAGTTTGCCCTAAGTTTGGATGTTTTAATTTATTTTTACTTTACTTCCTTTCTTCGATAAAAGTGTTCAAGTAACTTTTAAATGTTAGAGTTAATTTTCAGAGGATTTGTCTCAAGAAATTAAATGCTTTTTCTTTATCATATTATTTGGAAACCAAACGATAGGTATGGCCAATTTCAGTAATTTCAGTAGTTTGCATAGGTATCGAATTTAATTCACACCAACGAGTTGCGGTGTTTTATATTCGTGAATATTGGGAAATTAAATTATTTTAAATAAAAAACTCAAAAAACTCGGCATTACAACAGAATAGACATAAATATTTTCATAAAATCCTTTAATAAGATTGCTGTCAATAAGTATATATTATGATTTTGCTATAAAAAATGTCTAATGTCTTGATGAGTATTTATCTTTCCCTGCAGACCACAGGGAAAGATAAATAATTTTATGACTATGATGTAAATTGACAAACAAAAAATGTAGAATATTATTTATTAAATAGTTAGTTTATTTTTCTTGTGTTTTTTTTATATGTGTAGTCTAGTAATATAATTTTCTTACAGTAAACTAATTGTTATGAACATAAATACCCAAACACACAACTACACATATATTCTTCCAAAAAAAAAATATTTTTTTATAGCATAGGTAGGCGGAAGTGCTTATGGGCCACCTGATGGTGAGTGGTCACCAACGCCCATAGACATTGGCATTGTAAGAGATGTTAATCATCGCTTACATCGCCAATCCGCCACCTACCTTGTGAACTAAGATGTTATGTCCCTTGTGCATCCCTTGTGCATATTATAAATTATAAAAAATAATTACAATATTCGCTTCCGCTTCTGACTTGCTTTATCCACACAGTCCACGGCTTTTCACGCACATTCAACAATTCAAGTGATTTATTTAGGCTCTAAACTAAACTGGAGCGCTACATCGTTACCGCAGCGCGAAATTATGCTGCAAGCGTTATATTAAAAACGTTGACAATTTTGGCAACGAATGGCCACTAACAAATGAACCATTAAGAAATGGGAACCGCTCGTAAACACAATGTAGAACTTCTATGTGTAGCGTCCAAATAGGTAATAACGAGATTGATAAACATTTTAAAATGCTTGTAGCTGAAAAGAATGGAAGGATATTTTTTAAATTTAAATATTTAACACGAATTAACATAGAATGTTTGAAGATTTAAGATAGTAAAAAAATATTAGTAAAGATGACAAGATGGCGAAGATCTTGTAATAGAAGATCCAGGAGGGCTTCTATTACAAGGGCAGGTTTCCTCACGTGTTTTCTTCCACCAGTCTCAATATTATAAACATGCATCAATAACACAGAAATACCTCTTGCTGATTTCATCTTGCGATCTTCAGATTGCTCACGTTTCATATTCACTAGATAACTTTGCTTTGATTTCTTAAACATACAACTGAAAAATCAAACCTACACTAATTACGCACACTTAATAATCTATGTAGATAAGATTTCATGAAACAAGCAACGCCGTATCTGTCAATACGGCCGAGATTGAAATATAGGAAGCGATCTTCATTTCCCCAGGAACCGTATTCAGTTTTATGTAAATTTTAGAGTTGCAATTGGCTTTTGCATCTGAAAAATTGTGCCTGTTCAGTAGTTTCGCGGCTACCTACTTTTACGATATTCATTTTTGTTTGTAGCGTATTCAGTTTGATGTAAATTTTAATCTAGATACATCTTTTTTTTAAGTATAGACGTGATGAAAGAATGGATGACGGAACATTACACGGAATGAATGAGTTCATTGATTGAGGTTGCTATTGGAAAACTTTTTTATAAAAAAGGTTTATTGAAAGATACGTGGACTGACAGATGGGCCGCTTGTTGGTAAGTGTACCCATAGACATTGGAGATGGAAAACATATTAACCATTTCGTATGCCTCATCGCCACCAACCTTGGGAGCTATGAGTGCATGAAGTTACACTGGCTAACTCACCCATTATACCAAAACACAACAATACTAAATATTGCTGTTTTACGATAGAATATCTGACGAGTGGGTACCTACCCAGGTGGGTAAAATGCTTACCACGAAGTGTAAATTTTAACATATTATAATATTTATACATTATTAAATTTCTTCCTTAAGTCAAATTTAATCTAAATCTAAATCTAAATATATTTAATTCCAGGAGGCTCTTAAAGTACAACCAACGGTTCAGAGTATAGATTAATTCTCTGGATAAGAACCGTCTAGACCCATTAGTTCCTCATATATATAATGTTTAATATATTGCTAATATCTACTATTGTGTAAAAACTGAAACCTGAAATGTACTTATAAATAAGAAGATAATTAAATTATTTTAATAAAATATATCAAAATGTGAATAAAATGAAGCGAAATTTATAAGTTTGACATCACATATTTAAATTTTAGAATACATATACGCTTTAAACATAACTTAATATAAATAAATTGGACAAATAATCAAAATAACAATCAAGATAAATAATTAAATTTATACAAAAACACTATCACAGATAAAACAATAAATTTATTATTAATCATTAGAACAAAAACAAAAATAGATTTTGTAATAATATTACGATTTCAACAAGGTCTTATAAAAGCATCAATATGAATGAAAAAAGCTTTCGGTACACGTTGGGCTACGTCAGTTTCAATGTTTCGGTACAATCAGTGACGGGTCTATTATTCATGACATTACAAGGATGACACTGATGTAGGAAGGGTTATTGGATACGTCAGATATTATTAAATTAAAGGGATTTCGGTTTTTCAAATAAACCCTTTAGGCCTGTAAGTATAACTTTAAATTCGAATTTGAGTGTATCGTATACATTTAACTCTCGAGTGAAAAGTTTGTGACGCAAAAAGGTTTTACTTACGTACTGTCGCTTGTAATGAAGCCCCTTAATATGTCGTTATTTATATGGTGCAGCAACGTTAACGTCCAATAAGATCAATTGTTTTGTTTTCTTCAAAAATATAAATGTCTTTTTTATAAGACTAACTGTTTAAATAATTATAAAATCTAAAGGTCTCACTCACAATGCTAATTTTAATATCAAATAACAGGATAAAGTTAACTTCTAAACATTAACTATGGAAATTATAAACCTGAATTAAATATTTTAGTTATTTCAAACAAGCATTTTTTAATAGTCATTTTACGAAATAGAATCAACCTTTTTTTTTTTTTGTTTACCTTTTTTTTATAAATAAAAGTAGGCATTAGTTTAATTAATAAAACATGAAATTAAATTGTATAACATTTTTTCGTTCACCTATGTTAAATTGAAAGCAATAACCTTTCATAAGCTTAAACAATTATTTTTTTTATTAGTAGTTCTACCAGCAAATTGCCCGATAATAATTATTGAATATAACTACATTTAACTACTACCTTCGTCTATACATGACTGGCAAAACAAGGACTAAAAATCCCATTTTATACCATCAACGTGCCAAACATTGAAAACAAGATATATCATAAAATTACAATTGCCACACTAACATTATAAGCCGAAACACAATACAAAATAGTTGTGTCTTCAGATATAATCTATACTAATATTATAAATGCGAAAGTAACTCTGTTTGTCTGACTTTTACGCCTTTACGGCTAAAGCGCTGAACTGATTTTGGTGAAATTTGCTATGAAGTGACTGAGCCAGTGTAATTACAGGCACAAGGGATATAACATCTTAATTCCCAAGGTTGGTGGCGCATTGGCGATGAAAACGATGGTTAACATTTCTTACAAAGCCAATGTCTATAAGCGTTGGTGACTTACCATCAGGTGGCCCATATGGTCGTCCGCCTAACTATGCTATATAAAAAGTTGGCCCATATGCTAATAAAAAAATATATATTAAGGATATAGACTATTTTTATACTTACTTACCTTTTACTCGGTGGTAGAGCTTTGTACAAGCTCGTCTGGGTAGGTACCACCCACTCATCAAATATTCTACCGCAAAACAGCAGTACTTTGTATTGTCGTGTTCCGGTTTGAAGGGTGAGTGAGCCAGTGTAATTACAGGCACAAGGTACATAATATCTTAGTTCCCAAGGTTGGTGGCGCATTGGCGATGTAAGCGATGGTTAACATTGTTTTCTGGACATTTCTTACAATGCCATTGTCGATGGGCGTTGGTGGCCGCTTACCATCAGGTGGCCCATACGCTCGTCCGCCTAAGTATACAATAAAATAAAACAAAACCTAACAACTATTACTACAGATAAATGCATTCAACCATTCTCAAGGTAGATTAACCAACTGTGTAAGACGTAATTATACATACCTATTATTGGCAGATATTAAAGTAACATAATATGCAAATAAAAAAAATTAATATGTGATGATAACACTTGTCGGCTATATCATAACTAACAAGGCTTACCTATATTTTACCCTTATATAGTCTTGAAACATTTTGCTGTTCAATTCAACCCAGTATTGAAAAAAAAAAATCAAATTTAATTCGAAAATACTACATCCATGGGCGTACTAAAAAGCATCCAGTATATGAAGATACCTCATAACTCTTGAAAATTCCTCTTTGATATTGCAAAATTTAATTCAGCCTCGTATACAGGGTTCATTTTACACGAGTTTCACGACCTCCAGGTCACTAAAACAGAAGTTTTGTATGAGATTTTTTTGTACCGACCAAAAGCCTTTGGGACGCTTTCTAAATTGAGTTTTGGCCTAAAATGACGGAACAACTCCGACTGCAGTCATTTTTTATTTAGCATAAATTTTACTTTTTTGATATTACGTTATGCGGAATCGCGTATTCATATTTTTTGTGGAGAACTTCATATTTAAGCGAATAAGCAAGCTACCTGATATTATAAGTACATATTTGCTTTATAAATATTATTTATTGTCATAATTTTATTATGCAACTGGTGAATGCCTGCGGCTTCACTCACGTGTCAGTCGGGAGGTAGGTCAGGTGTTATGTACCATTTATATTTTTGTATGATTGGTTGAGTTGGTAAGATTTCGTTTAAGCGTTACAAATAAAAAAGTGACTCACTAATAATATTATTTAGGATACATTTTTTTCTTTTTTTTTAAGAATATAAAAACTATATTTATTTATTCTTCTATAATAGAAACAATATGTATATCTCTTTGGTTATAACTCGTGAGTAGTTGACATTGCACTCGACTTTTATACCGTTCAACATATCGGTATGACTAGCAACATGTTTTGCTAGTAGAATCTATTAATTATATATACAACTAGCTGTGCCCAGCGGACACACACACACACACACACGCGCGCGCGCACACATACACATATACACACACACACACACATATGGCTACTGCTAAAAAGATACGTAATTAACGATGTGAAATTAATTTTCATAAGATACCGTAGGGTTTACCGATCTCCGCGAGGGAGGGCTGTCCAGGTGTGGGCCCTACTCTCCAGCTTGTCCCTACTTAACAGGGGGCAGGTTCAGACCTGCGTGCGCCAGCAGGGGGGGTCCGTGGTGGACTTATCGTTCGCCACCCCTGTAGCCGCGCGCAGGATAATGAATTGGAGAGTTGAGAAAGATGTGGAGACTCTGTCGGACCATAGGTACATCCGATTCGAGATCTCCACGTCTCGCAGGCTGGCGGAACCTTCAAGGGTGCCAACCACGCTCCCAAGGTGGTCCCTTGGGCAGCTCGATCGCGAACTGGTCCAGGAGGCTGCCATCGTGCAGCGTTGGGGTTCCGCGGGAAGGTGGGAGGGTGCCAGCGTGGATGAGCTGCAGGCCGCATGCAGAGTGCCCTGCGAGAGGTCTGCGATGTGGCCATGCCGAGAACCCGGCGCAGAGTTCCGCGCCGGCATATGTACTGGTGGTCGCCCGAAATAGCCGATCTTCGGGCGACGTTCAACCGTGCGCGAAGGGCTTACGTCCGCTGTCGAAGGCGTAATGGCCTCGACGCGGATCTGGAGGGACAGCTTTTGGCCGCTTACCGCCAGCTGAAGAAAGATCTGCAACTGGCGATAAGTCAGGCCAAGGAGAAGGCGAGAAAGGAGTTGCTGGCGGGTCTCAACCGAGACCCATGGGGGCGGAAGTACCGAGCTGTGCGTGGAAAGTTCCGCACCCAAGCCGCCCCCGTGACGGAAACGCTGCCGCCGGAGCTCCTCCTGCGCCTGGTGGGGGAACTGTTTCCCCACCCGGGCGAGTTTGTCCCTCCGCCTATGGCCCCCCGCTCCGTGATAGAGGATGCAGTGGCTCCACCACTGATCACGGAGCGGGAAATGGAGATGGCCCTTGGTCGCCTGAGGGCCAAGAAGACGGCGCCGGGTCCGGACGGTGTTCCAGGGCGTGTTCTGTGCGACGCCCTGGAATACCTAGGTGCAAGGCTTCGGGGGCTGTTCGACGAATGTCTGATCAGCGGGCAGTTTCCGAAGCCTTGGAAGCAAGGGAAATTGGTGCTGTTGCCGAAGGAGGGTCGACCACCCGGTTCCTCCTCGGCATACAGGCCGATTGTGCTGCTGAACGAGACGGGTAAGTTGTTTGAGAAGGTTCTCGCAGCCCGTCTCGTTCAGCGCCTCGATGAGGTTGGTCCGGGTCTCTCTAAGGCCCAGTTCGGGTTCAGGGTGGGTCGCTCGACGATCGACACCCTGAGCGCCCTGAAGACTCGGACCACGGAAGCGGTGGCCCAGGGGCAAGTGGTCCTGGCGGTTTCGCTAGACGTGGCGAACGCCTTCAACAGTCCCATTCGAGACGATCAGGGAGGCACTCCGATACCATGGGGTGCCGACCTATCTGAGGAGGCTGTTGGAGGCGTATCTCCAGGACCAAGAGGTCGTCTGGACGGGGGGCGATGGCAGGACGCACTCACCCCTTCAAACCGGGCCCTCCTGCGAAAACCGCAGAGGGTCATAGCGGTGAGGGCGATTAGGGGTTATCGTACGGTGTCGTGGACAGCGGCGACACTCCTCGCGGGCGATCCGCCCTGGGAGCTCCAGGCAGGAGTGCTCGCGGAGGTGTACCGCTTCCGGGCCGAGGCGAGGGAACGCGGCGACCGTCCAGGGTCGGCGGAAGTCGGGCGGATCAGGGCTCTAGCCCAGCAAGCCCTGATCACCCGATGGGAGGAGGACCTCGGGTCCCCCCGGCGGGCCTGGCGACAGTGGAGGCGGTACGTCCCCACTTGAGTCGCTGGGTCAGAAGGAAACGAGGCACGCTCTCGTTCAGGTTAACGCAGGTACTTACCGGACACGGATGCTTTGGTAAGTACCTGCACGAGATAGCGCGGCGGGAGGTGTCACCCTCCTGCCACGAGTGTGGTGCGCCATTTGACACGGCGCATCACACCCTGACGGAGTGTGCCGCGTGGGGACCCCAGAGGCATTCCCTGTCGGCGGTAGGCGGAGACCTCTCCCTGCCGAGCATCATCAACGCGATGCTCGGAAGCGAGAGGTGCTGATCGGAGATGGTCTCCTTCTGTGAAAGTATGATTTCGCAGAAGGAGGCCGCGGAGCGGGAGCGGGAGGAAGATGGAAAGCGGCGCTTTGCGCACCTTCTCCCCCCGCCACAATAGGCGCCGCCGGGACTAGGGGGGTTCCCAGTACCCTGGGATTCCTCCCTAGTGAATGGAGGCCCGCATAAGCGAGCCGGCCGTCGGAGCGTCACGGTAGCATGCGCAAGCGATCCCGTGGAGCCCCGTTAAGACGGGAAGGGTACCGCTGGGTTTTTAGTGGGTATTCCGATGACCGGGGCACTCTCGGTGCCCTGGACATATGGCGAGCCCCACATACCCCCTCACTGTTCCCGTGGGGGGCAACGCGTAATGCGTTTTACCAGCGAAAAAAAAAAACCGGCTTTACCGATCTTTTAAATTTGAAAATTGGTACACACAAAGAACATGTGATGGCGCTAATGTTAGGCCATCACATGTTCTTTGTGTGTACCAATTTTAATCAAGATTGGTCAAGCCGTTCTTGAGTTATAAGAAGCCATACAGACAGACAGAAAAAATGAAAAAAATAGTATAATGTGAATCACTGCATCATAAAACGATTATTTATCACAAAATTAGGTGAAAAAAAAATCTACAGACCGAGCCAATAGATTTATATAGTATTATAGATCTTTTATATGATAAAAATTAATGAGTGCTAAGAATATCACGCATAAGACATCTCTTTCAGTAATAAAAAAAAAAAAAACATAAATATATTCAAATGACTTCACAAATAAATATGACATGTTTTCAATTAAATAATATAATGATTAGCTATGACAAGTATGTCGCCCTTTAAGATGAAAACGTACGTATGTTAATTTTTCAATATATCCAAGAGTTACATTTTGACTAGCAATATCTCTTGACCAACGAATCATAAAATCCCATTGCAGAATGTGACTCGAATATCAATTTCGATATTCGCAAGTTATGATTTTCAATTTATTACAAAATTCTATCAAACATATTTTTGTGCAAGCTCGCATGGGTAGGTACCACCCAGTCATCAGATATTCTACCACGAAACAGCAGTACTTGGTATTGTTATGTTCCGGTTTGAAGGGTGAGTGAGCCAGTGTAATTACGGGCACATCTTAGTTCCCAAGGTTGGCGCATTGGCGATGTAAGCGATGGTTAACATTTCTTACAGTGCCATTGTCTATGGGCGTTGGTGACCACTTACCATCAGGTGGCCCACATGCTCGTTTTTCTTACTATTTTACACAAAAACTTTGAAATTAGAAACAAATGAAAAATGAAATCCAATCAAGTGTCCAGTCGAGCTTGTCAAGTGTAACACCCTGATGGAACTTTTATACAATTGACACATTGACCCATAAGGCAATATTGTTATTTAGCTACAACGGTACTTTCTGTTTGATAAGGTCGAAATAATGTATAATATTACAGTTCAACATCAACGCAGATATGAAAACGGCAACATTTATCCTCTCAATGATATCTGCTCGATAAAAAATAAAAAGATTAGGACCAAGTATAACTTTCTTCACCAACCCGCATTAGAGCAGCGTGGTGGAATAAGCTCCAAACCTTCTCCTCAATGGGTAAGCCATAGCCTAGAAGTGCGAAATTCACAGGATAATATTTCACCTCATCTTTATAACTGTCTACGAATTCGATCTAGAGTTGGTAATGTAAAAGGACCTATTTATCACGTCTTTGATAAGCTGAATAGAATGGGAAAGTGTGGTTAGCAACGTTTCAAGAGAACTACCGTCGCAGTTATTTGCATTTTAATCTCAGTATCATTTTGGAGACAGTTTTTGTGTCTACAGTTTCAATTCAAACGGAGAACAAGTATTTCAATCTTATAAGACCGCCTTTAGTAAATTGCTTTGTATTTTTTTACGCTACTTTGTTTTTGTTTTGCCATATTTGTCTTGTATTTGTATGTATATACTGACATCAAAAATTGCTAATCAAGCCATATTATTTCATTATAAATAAGAAAAAGAGTAAGAAAATATTATCATAATACATATTACAGATATTATGTACATATATAGTTTAGCCGAGATGGCCCAGCGGTAAGAACGTGAATCTTAACCGATGATTGTGGGTTCAAACCCGAAAGCACCACTGAATTTCATGTGCTTAATTTGTGTTTATAATTCATCTCGTGCTTGACGGTGAAGGAAAACATCGTGAGGAAACCTGCATGTGTCAGATTTTCATCGAAATTCTATCACATGTGTATTCCACCAACCCGCATTGGAGCAGCATGTTGGAATAAGCTCCAAGCCATCTTCTCAAAAGAGCAGAGTCCTTAACCTAGCAGTGGGACATACGTAGGCTGTTACTGATATCTTTTATCTTTATCATCATTAGCTAAATATGCTAAAACATTTTTCTTACCCTATCTTCTCCCTGATTGATTAAAACTGTGAAACCCACATACGTAAAACTACACTACAAATCATTTAACATAACGACACTATTTACATAAAATATAGGCCTTAGCATGTGTTCTTACCCGTCACGGCTTAAACTTTGTCCGTAAAATTATTCGTAACTCTTACACATGTTGTGGGTGGTTTGCAATTAAAATAATCCCATGTAAGCAAGCCTCGCCGAGTTAGACCGCAGCTTCACAAGTTGGTTGAAGATACGTGACGCTGAACACAGTACACTCAACTACGTATATGAAGACGAGGAAATATACAAAATTAAAGTATTTTCAGTTTTTGTTAAACAATAACTTTAAATGAATGAAATAAATACTTATTACATGAACAACGATCAAATATTTATTAATTTAAAATCATATTTTTTAATGAAAAAAAGTATTATATAATTAAATAATTTGTTAATTTACACTCAAGTTATAAAAAATTATCAAACATAAAAAAAAATCTTCACCTGTTTATAAAAAAACTCCAAAATCACAAAACTCCATATTTTTATCTCGCTGGAGAACCGCTATTATGCGTTTTCCCCATATGAAGTGGAGACGTGAGACACGCCGGAATACCTACTAAAAAATCAGCGGTATCAAATCACTTAAGGGGATCACAAGACGGCCTGCGTAAGTGATATATAAACATAATAATACAAATCAGAGCTCCTTACGGTAATATCCAACATCAAAATAATTAAATGGTTCGAACGTACAATTACGACAGTATTCGATGAAATGCACAAATTGCATTTTGGGTGTTCCCATTTTGTTTTAATTTGTAGAAGGTTTGATCTAAAACTATTTAAAATATATACAAAACTGCCTATAATACTAATAATGTCCCTCTGACCATTTCGGCCACGGCAGCCAATCTCAAGAGAGATTAGCCAACTGCGCAGAAGATATTATAGTGCACAAGTATGTGCGCAAACACAGGTGCACTCTCTATTCCCTAGCTCTCATAATCCGATGAGACGGCAATCCGACACGACCGGAAAGAGTTCAGGCGCAGGAACAGTGGCTTTACGTGCTTATCTCCATTTTCCATACTCCGGGCTGCTACTGAGAATTTTCCGACAAAAAGCCCAATAAGTTTTTTCCTTTCACACACACACACACACGTATGGCTACTGGTAAAGAAATAAGTTATTAACGATTTAAAATGAATTTTCATAAGATACCGTAGGGTTTACCGATCTTAAATATGGCCTATCATTTGCGCACATGTTCTTTGTGTGTACCAATTTTCATCCAGATTGGTCAAGCCGTTCTTGAGTTGTAAGAAGACATACAGACAGACAAAAATGAAAAAAATAGTATAATTTGAATCACTGCATCATAAAACGATTATTTATCACAAAATTAGGTGAAAAAAATAAATGTTCAGACAAAACCAAAGTAGATTTATGTAGTAACATAAATATAGATAAATTAATTTATATTAAGAATAAAATTTGCAATAATCAGTTAAGAGATTAATGTATAGCTATCACTTTAATAATTCGCTTAATATAATATTTTTATTTTTGTGTTAAATAGCTTCATAGTAAGAGTTATTTATCTATGTATTATTTCTAAAGTAAAGTATTAGTCTAAAAATTTCCCACTGCTAGAAAGCCTCCTCTCCTTTTAGGTTTGGAGCGTACACCACTACGCTGCTCTAATGATTTTGTGTGGATTCTTCATTTTCAGCAGGTTTCCTCACATCGTTTTTCTTCACCGCCGAGCACGTGATGAATTATAAACACAAAATGAGCACATAAAAATCATTACTGGTAGCCCGAATTTGAACTCGTAATTATCGGTTAAGATTCTCGTCTTCTAGCCACTGTGCTGTCATGGCATTTCTAATCGTTAACGAATGGACTGATTTTTATACAACATGTAACATCTGACTGGAATATTAAATAGAGTTAACTACAACCTGGGAACATACCTGATTCTTAATAATCTAAAACTAAAAGTTTTCAAGAAAAATAATTATTCCCTTTCTACTGGTATCTTTACCAGCGCCTGGCGCACTGCCTTTATAATTCCTATCCCGAAAACCCCAAATCCATCTACTAACTTACATTTCCGTCCAATTTCCATCCTGCCATTTTTATCCAAAGTCCTTGAACGTGTTACTCTCAACTTAACATTTATCTAAACAGTAACAATTTCCTTAGCCCACTTCAGTCAGGTTTCCGTAATGGTCATAGCACTGCTACTGCGCTTGTGAAAATATGCGATTTGCTATTGACAATAAGCTCATTACAATTATTGTTCTTCTTGACTTTAGTAACGCGTTTAATAATGTCGACCATGATTTACTTTTAGCAATGTTGCGTGCACTTAATCTATCACCTAGTACCGTAGACTGGTTTCGTACATACCTATGTGATAGGCAACAGTACGCAAGTTTTGACAATATGTTATCCTCTCCTTGTTTTCTTCAATCTGGGGTACCGCAAGGTAGCGTTCTTTCACCTTTGCTATTTTCTATTTTTATTAATTCTGTCTCATCACTTCTTTCCTGGTATTACCATCTTTATGCCGATGATCTACAGTTATACGTAACGACACCAATTAACAACATTGCTAATGCTATTCACACATTAAATTCTGAAATTGAAAAAATTGCAGTATGGTGTCGGCAGCTCCCAGCAATGGTACAAAATTAATCAGGCCCGTATCCCTCCCATCCTTCTTAATGGTAGTGCACTTCCACTGCTCCCTAAGGTTAAAAACTCATAGATAAGTCGCTTTCTTGGGTCCCTCAAGTGACAGAGATGAGTCGTAAAATTTTCGCCACCATTGGCTCTCTCAGGCGCTGGAAAAAGCTTATGCCGTATAAAATCAAACTCGCCTTAGCCAACTCTCTGCTATTGCCCCTATTGGACTATGCCGACTTGGTATATCTGGATCTTTCTGAGGAGCTGTTAGATAAACAAGAACGCTTGCAGAACATGTGTATTCGCTTCATATTTGGTTTACGCAAATACGATCATATCTCCCAGCATCGTAAAGCGTTAAAGTGGCTGCCAATACGGTTGCGTCGAAATATGCATGTTCTGTCCTTACTTTACACCATACTCTACCATCCTCAAACTCCAACTTACCTTAAAGAGCGGTTCACCTTTCTTGGTTCCCATACACCAATCAATCTACGCACCGAGCAAGACAATAAATTGCTGATGCCGCTGAGTCACACCAAAATATATAATAGTTCATTTACTGTAAAAGCTGTCAGACTATGGAATTCCTAGCCTAGTGACATTCGTCAAGCTGAATCCGTTAATACTTTTAAGAGTCGTTTACATAACTATTATTTATCAGTATAAGTATGTATTTACTATATAAATATATGTATATATATATATATATATATGTATAAGTGTATATGTATGATTATATATATAGAAGTATTTGTGTCATATTATATATTTTATTAAGTTTATAAATATTTAATTAATTTTATGTATAAATTGTTCGCACACTATGCCCGATCAATTCTCCTGGCTAACAACAATATGTTTTTACTATAGAGGTTGCCTGGAAGAGATCACTGTAAGTGATAAGGCCGCCTTTGCATACTATATTATGTAAAACTTGTTCTTTGTATTTGTTATGTTTTCGTAGTGTGTGCAATTAAGAATAAATAAATAAATAAATAAAAACAATCCAACGCTTTGAACTTCGTCGACTTTTTAGAGTCTAATAATAAGGATAATTGACCACTTCAGTATTTTAATCGGTAATGATGTACTCGGCCAATTTTATACAGTGCTACTTAATATCATAATTATATGCTTTGAATTACGCTTAAAGTACTCAATAAATCAGATTCTGAAATGTTGGTAACAAATCAAAATGTTAACAACTTGATATAAGCATATTTTCAATTAAAAGATCCAATTAAATCGCAAAAGGAGTTGTTTTTGAGTTATACAACTTTGCGGCACTCGCTACATGCATGACATTACCAGTTTTTGCTGAGCTACCCCTCCCTTCCGATGAAATAGGAACGACAGATAAACGGCGGTACGTGTGACCGTTTCCAGAGTTCAACTGATTGGTCGTTTTAAAATCTCGCGGAATACAAACGATCCCACTTAAAAGTTTGATGCGTTCCGAATAAATGCCATTAACGTTTTATGGTTTTACATTTTAAACAGATGTTTGGTGTGAAATATCTGAAACGGATATAAATGCGATTAAACAATAAAGAGATGCATCATATTAAATAAATATCAAAATTGTTAGAAAACCGATGATACAAAAATCTTTAAAATGAAATGAAGTGTCTTGAACATATCCTCTAATGCATTAGTGAACAATTTCGGGGAAATGACATCCCCTTGTCTCACTCCTCGATGCAATAGGATAGGGTCAGACTGCTGATTCTGTACTTGAACGATCATAATAAGTGAGATGGAGATACACTTGGAGATGCTCCGTGCAGTGACGGAGTAAGAATACAATTCACTGCCCCTCTCTCTCCCATGGGTATCGTAAGAAGCGACTAAGGGATATCTGAGCGTCCATCTGCTCATCTGGTGGTAGGATGACTCTCATCCGCCTGGCTTGTTACCACCGTACGCATGGTGAAAAACTCGTGAAGTGGCTGTTCTCAGTCGCGTTTCGAGATCAGCCAGCGTACAGCTAGTGCACGAGCGCGCATTGCCGTGATATGTGGTGGTCCGGTGGAAGTTGGTGTTGAACCAATGCCGGGGGAAATTATATTGACCTGCCGGACAGGGAGACCCGTAGAAACGGTTGGTCCGCTGGCCGCCCGTGGCAGAGTACAGGGGCCCAAGCGTTCTTAACCAGCTCGCAAGGCTGCCCCACCAGGCCACGCATAATCTCGGTGTGGACCGTCGTGCCGGCTGGTGACCGGACGGTGGGGTCCTGGCGGCCACTACCGGGAGGGTTCGGGGGCCCTTCCGTCCGGCGGGTCAGTTTATTTTCCCTTCTGGCAGCTTCCTGGGGAAACACAGCTCCACACTTTGACCATCCCTATCGTGGCAATGCGTCGCTCGCTTCACGTCTCGTCCTTTCCTTTCCCAAATGAGAGCGCATACAAGAAATAACGGTCGATCAGCGGTGCACACCCCCACCATACCTTCGCTGTTTGAGGTCGAGTTCTGTAACATCCGTAGACTCCATGCTAACCTCAATGCTGTCCACCACCATCTTGAGACAGCACGGCCAGCAATGTTGTTTCTTACGGAGACTCAAATACTCCGTCCTGTCGATACCAGCTACCTTAATTATCCCGGCTACATGCTTGAAGAATCCTTCAAAGCGAAAGCCGGAGTATGCTTGTTCGTCAGGACGGATGTTTGTTGTCACCGTCTGTGCTGCTTGGAGGACCCTTCCTTCTCCATGTTGGTGGTACGTGTGGACCCGATTCGCCAAAGTCGAGTCTACGTGTGCCTCTACAGATCCCATAATGGTGACTTGGAGACAAGCCGACTATTTGACCATCTTAGTCGGGTGGCAGATGCTGCACAAGAGCAGTTTCCTAACGCGGAACTGGTGTTTTTGGGGGACTTTAATGCTCACCACGAGTCATGGTTGAAGTCCCCCAAAACTGACCATGCTGGAAGGACTGCTCATGCTTTCGCTCTCACGCAAGACTTCACCCAACTGGTTGATCAGCCCACCAGGATCCCAGATATTGACGGGCAAGCGCCTTCTCTACTGGACCTTCTGCTGACTACTCACCCGGTGGAATATCAGGTTGAGGTTCGGGCTCCTCTTGGTTCTTCGGATCACTGCCTGATATCTACCAAGGTGCCACAGGCCAAGCTGCCGTCACTAACGGTATGCAAACGTCGTGTTTGGCACTATAAGTCGGCAGATTGGGACGGATTGCGCGATTACTATGCGTCAGTCCCTTGGAGGGAACGCTGCTTTAGTGAGAATGACCCGACAGCTAGCGCCGCTGCTATTGCTGATGAGATCCTGTTGGGGATGGAATACTACATTCCTAACTCAGACCTCATCAGTAAGGTACGCGTAACCGTTGGTTCACTCGCGAATGTGCCGATGCTGTGTCATCTAAGCAGGCGGCATATCGCGCATGGATCAATGGCTGCGTTAGTGGGGCATCTAACATTGACTCACTGAAAGCAACCTATAGGGTTTTCCAATAGGGACGCTTGAACTTTGACAGCTGATTGCGGCCATGTTGTTTGAGTGACAGCTGTCAAATGCAGTGTGTTATATTCATTCCGTCCTCCCAAACCACCATGGCAGGTTACAGTGTCGAGCAGCACGTGCAAATCATAAAATTGTTTTATGAAAATGGGTCTTCAGTTCGAGCAACGTTCCGCACACTTCGCCCGTTTTACGGTCGCGATGATCGTCGTGCCGAGTCGACTATCCGTCGATTGGTGGACAAATTCGAGTCAACCGGGTCAGTTAACAATCAGCCGGTTCCCGTGCGTCAACGTAACGCGAGATCTGCCGAGAATATCGCCGCTGTGCGCGACAGTGTCCTCGAAAACCCGCGGCAGTCAATTCCGCGTCGCGCACAGGAACTCGGCCTTTCGCAGACGACAACTTGGCGAATTTTGCGTTGTGACTTGAGCCTGCACCCGTACAAGATCCAGCTGACCCAAGAGCTCAAGGTTAATGACCATAGACAGCGCCGTGTGTTCGCTGACTGGGCATTAAAGCAGTTGGAAGTTGACGCCGATTTTGGCAAAAAAATCATCTTCAGCGACGAGGCGCATTTTTGGATGAACGGCTATGTCAACAAGCAAAATTGCCGTATTTGGGACGAGACCAATCCACACGAGGTTCACCAAGTGGCAATGCACCCGCAGAAAGTGACTGTTTGGTGCGGATTTTGGGCCGGAGGCGTGATTGGTCCGTATTTTTTCGAAAACTATAATGGTGTGGCCGTCACCGTCAATGGTGAGCGATACCGGTCGATGATAACCAACTTCTTTTGGCCTGAAATCGAGAATATGGATCTGGACAACATGTGGTTTCAACAGGACGGCGCTACGTGCCACACAGCACACGCTACGATGGAAGTTCTGCATGAGCAATTTCTGGACATGGTCATCTCGCGCGGAGGCGACGCGAACTGGCCACCGAGATCGTGCGATTTGACCCCGCTGGACTTTTTCTTGTGGGGTTTTCTTAAGTCGCAGGTCTATGCCAACAAGCCGCAAACCACCGATGCCCTCAAAGTCAACATACGCCACGCCATCGATCAAATACAGCCCGATTTGTGCGCCAGAGTCATCGAAAATTGGACCTTTCGTGTGCGCGCCACCAACCGAAGCCGTGGCGATCATTTGAATGATGTCATATTCCATACATAATGGGGTCGATAGACCTTCCAAATAAAAAAAATATTTCGCAAATATCTCTCCTACATGTATATTTTTTTGCATTTCAAAGATCAAGCGCCCTTAATGGAAAACCCTATACAACAAAAGCTCCAAGTCCTGTGGGAAGGCATACACGAGAGCGGATGCACAGCGCATTGTACAGGTTGGTCACGACCTTGTTTCGCATCCTAGGGGCTCTCGTAGCTTCTGGCGTCTGACCAAGTCTGTGCAAAACAATTTCTGCCAACCTTCGCTGCCACCGCTCAGGAATCCGGACGGATCGCTAGCTCACAGTCCGCAAGAGAAAGCCGATCTTCTGGCAAAACTCTTTGCGGACAACTCTGTGATCGATGATTGCAGTGCACAGCCACCTTCAATACCTTCACGTGGCCACACGATGCCTGACATCAAAATCAGGCAGCGCGATGTGCGTGCAGAGCTGCAATCACTCGATGTACGGAAAGCTAGTGGTCCCGATGGAATACCAGCCATAGTGCTGAAGAAGTGTGCAGCGGAGCTGTCTTCTGTGTTGACGCGCCTGTTCCAGCTGTCTCTCTATACAGGACGTGTGCCGCATTCTTGGAGAGAGGCTAATGTGCAAGCGGTTCCCAAAAAAGGGGATCGGTCAGACCCGGCTAATTATCGGCCAATAGCTATCACTTCAGTACTTTGTAAGGTGATGGAACGGATTCTAAATAACCAACTGATCCATTACCTAGAAGATCACTGTCTGATTAATGATCGTCAATACGGGTTTCGACCGAAACGGTCCACAGGTGATCTTCTAGCGTACGTAACACACCTCTGGGGTGAAGCTATCGACAAGCGTGGGGAATCGTTGGCTGTCAGCCTCGATATCTCCAAGGCTTTTGACAAGGTCTGGCATAGAAGTCTTCTCTCCAAGCTGCCGGCATACGGTCTGCCAGCTCAGCTCTGCACCTGGATTGCCAGCTTCCTACACAAGCGTAGCCTTCGCGTTTTAGTTGATGGCTGCGCTTCAAAATTCCATGTAGTGAATGCTGGGGTCCCCCAGGGGTCTATGCTATCCCCCACACTCTTTCTTCTGCATATCAATGATATGCTCTCTCTCGGGAACATACCTTGCTATGCAGATGATAGTACAGTGCACGGGGGATACCACGGACGCGCAGGAGCTGGGCGGGCGGAAACTGGGGAGAGACGGAGGGATCTTGTTGTTGAACTCGATAGGACGTTAGGACTCATTGCCAAATGGGGCTCTGATAATCTTGTTGAGTTCAACGCCAAGAAAACACAGGTATGCGCTCTCACAGCGAAAAAGTCACCATTTTCGCCTCCTCCTTCCCTCTGTGGCACTACGCTGGAGATACAAGGCAAAGTCGCCATACTGGGAATTGACGTTCGGTGCGACCTCAATCCAAAGGATCACATCGAGGCTGTTATAAAAACAGCCTCACGAAAACTCGGAGTCCTGAACAAGGTGCGGCGTTTTTTCACGCCACAACAACTGCTCCTGTTGTATAAAACACAGGTGCGGTCCTGCGTCGAATATTGCTCGCACCTTTGGGATGGCTCCGCTAAGTACTTACTGGAGGCCTTGGATCGGTTGCAGCGACGTGCGGTTCGCATTATTGGCGACGTAAAGGTCACCAACACCCTCGAGCCTTTACAGTTGCGTCGAGAGATAGCGGCACTGAGCGCTTTCTGTCGACTGTATCACGGCGAGTGCTCAGAGGAGCTATTGACCCTCATTCCTGCTTCCCCTTTCCTTCACAAATCTACGCGTGCTGGCTCTCGATGTCACCGACTAACTGTGACATCAATTCCATCGCGCACGAAGAAATTTGGCAACTCTTTTCTTTGTCGCACCTCTAAAACATGGAATTCGTTACCAGCACACGTGTTCCCCTCCTCTTATGACCCGGGTTCCTTCAAACGAGGCGTGAAGAGGCATCTTGCGGGCCGGCAAGGCGGGGGCGGCTAGTGCAAGTCATTCTTCCTGACTGCACTAGCCGTCGTCGCGTTTGGACTTTACTATCACTTACCATCAGGTGGAGTAGAGACATTTGCGCTCCCGGGAACTATAAAAAAAAAAAAAGATATCGCCAATCGATTTGACACCGTTGCAAGGACTCCAGAACAGACCAAGTCTCAATAGAGTTAAGTAAATACTAAGCACAGGGGCTGATTATACTTCTCTGTTGAATTATTTACATAAAATAAATTAAACTATACCACAAAATATAGAGTAATTCAGATAAATTATAATTTCGTAAACTTTATCATTATAAAGGCGGTACACCAAAACAAGTTCTAACTTAATCCGCAAGTTGGTGTGAACGGCACAGCTGTTCTCTTATTTATTTTTACTCAACATAAAACTTACAACGAAACGCTTTCGGCAGTACATAGACGCGAACTTTGCGTGGGACTTAGAAGTTTTACACGTGTTTAAAAGAAACGAAAATATACGATGCATTTTAAAATAAGCTCTCGCGTAATCATTAAATGCTGCTAGCATTCTCGTCATCATTCCACGCGGTCACGATTTGTAGAGTAACTATGTTTAATTTTTATTTGTATTTGAAGCTTTAATGTAAATAAATATTATTAACACACATAACATTATATTGGTATATTAGTATTTGTAAATTAATTCCAAAATTCTATTCAAAGATGTCAAACTGTTAATAAGAATTCGATTAAAAATAATTCCTGCAGAATGTTTACGTTCCGTACAATGTTGAAATGTTTATTCATTGTTCCAACGGTTATTTAGACAACAAACAGTTTTGTTGATCTCCTCGGAAAAAGTGAAAACAGAGCAGTCAGTAATTGAAAACACTCCAGAATGGACGCAAGAACTTTGTCCGTTTTCTTTTTACTTCTAACGCCAGTTGTTATTGTAAGTAGGACAAAGGGAACTTACTGCTATGTACTGTTTTCTCGTGATAATTTACCAACTAAGACTTAATTTTAATTATCGTTTCAGTTTAAATTTTTGTTGCTTTTTTTATATCGTATGCCGGTTAGTTTTAATTAGAAACACACAGCAGTGCTTAATATTTACTTTTACATTTTGTTAAAAAAAGTCGCGAATGAAAACTTTAAGGAAAAATCACATAACTAAGAAAGTAATTATGAAAGAGTTTGTAAATCTTATTATCTGAGAACAATTTTAAGATTTATATGATATTATCACATAAATGATATTTATCATAAAATTGCTAATTATATTTTATATATAGGTGACAGGACTTTATGCGAGCCCATCTGTCTAGGTACCACACGAACACTTATTCAATCACCGACACTAAATAATTAGTATTGCTGCTTTCCGGTTTTAAGGGTGAACAAACCACTGTAACTAAAGTCACAAGGGACATAACATCTTGGTTGCTGAGGTTGTTGGTGGGTTGTGTTGGCGATGTAATAAATGGGTAATATTTCTTACATCGCCACTGTCTACGGGCCCACTCATCAGCAGGGTCCATGCGCCCATCCGCCTGCGTATAACATAAAAAAATGTGCATATTAACTATTAAAATATTATAATTTTTATTTGGAAGCATAGATTCATCGGGTTTTTATGGGTTTTTTTTTTCTAGGAACCTTGGCAAACTGTGGACACAAAGTCGAGTCGAGAAATGCAAAGACATTTGCATTACCATGCGAAACTACATATGTTACCCCGAGATAGTGAAAGAAAAAGACATATAACCACAAAAAGGTCAAAAGAATTCAGAAAAAAGGTATTTTGATAAGATGATTTCTAAATATAACGTTACCAAAACATTTAACATAACTTTATTGGAGTAGACGTAACGTATCATATTAACGGATTTAACTTCTTACAAAAACTACAAATGGAAGTTAATGTTAATAATAAAGCTATTTACAGCCTTCAGGTCATCTCAAGCCACTTCAAGAAGATGATATGGAAAACGATGAATTCATCTCCGTAGCCATTGGGCCACCAGCGATACGACCGATGTATGACAAAATTGTAAAACATCAAAACAAAACTTTTAATCGTACAACAAATCCTGAAGAAACTGCAGCAACGAACCTTGTCAAAGATGTTTTGGTACAAATGGGAAGGGAATTCTTGACACGTCAAGTAAATGAAGACTTTGTGTTCGGTCAATACGTTGGAAATTCAATGAGAAACTTGACTAATGATTGGAGGCTAAAGATGCAGCACGAAATTTTAGATTTAATAGTTAAATATCAAAGAATGAATCGTGAAGGCCAGAAAACAACGTCCCCTGAAGAAAAAATCATGATCACGGTGTTAAAAGAATCACAAAATGAGAAAAAAACAACAAACGATACTGAAGATGGGTGGCCTGATTTTACCAATTTAGCTAAGATTGTCGGTTAGATATAATCATAAAACTAATGAAATTAAAGTTATGTGGCTGCCTTTAGTCTATTCTTTTGCTCAACTCTTCAAATAACTTTAAAGTTATAGAATAAAATAATAATAAGCTCCAAGTCTGTCACTCAAGAGGTTAGTATCAGTATCAGTTTATATATATAGTACGTATACATTATCAGTGTCCAGCGGTGTTAGAGGCTATTTTTAAGAAAAATGCAATCCTTAATACAAACGTACAATGTGAATAACATTACTACTGTGCTCGTCCATACCGTACGTACCGTAGTACGGAAATGAAATGAAAATTAGATACGATCCTTATTACCTTGCTTTATCCTGACAATATTGTAGCTATTTTCTATATATAATGTATTGGATATTTCGGTCAATTATTAAGGTAATACTTGTTAATAATAATAACCTCCTCGAACACGTATCCCGACCAGTTCTGCTATCAATGCTGTATTATATATTGATCAAATAGTGATAACAAAACTTTAAGTAACGTTAATAGAAATAATTTATAATTAAAGATATTTATTTATTAAATATGGAGTAAAATAAATTAAAATATAATTTTGTGAGTGAATACATATTATTTTTAATTATTATAATGATATAGTAACAATATTAAGGTCCTCCAGACCGATTTCGGCCACAGCGGCTAATCTCAAGAGAGATTAGCCAACTGCGCAGGAGATATTATAGTGCACAAGTGTGTGCACAAACACAGGTGCACTCTCCTTTCCTTAGCTCTCATAATGTCGATGCGACGACAATCCGACACGACCGGAAACAGTTCAGGCGCAGGACCAACGGCTCAACGTGCTTTCCGAGGCACGGGAGTGTACACACTTCCAACTTCCAGACTCCGGGCTGCTACTGAGAATTTTCTAACAGAAAAACCCAATATCTTTTTATTGGCTCGACCTGGGAATTGAACCCAGGACCAGCGGGTCTGCGGCCTTATATCTAGCCACTAGACCAACGAGGCAGTCAACAATATTATATAGTATATAGTATACACGCCACACATACACGAGGAGGAGAGAAGGGCAACAAAGAGTCATACCGTCTGGCGTACGAGTCGGTCTTATTCCAAGGCGCGCCAGTACATATTGCTAATTAAAAAAATGTCACTAAAACTTATTTTTTTCTGCTATAGTGACTTATAACTCTTGTTGGTACTGTAAGTTCTAAATGCATGTTTCGACGGATTGTTAACACCTAAACACGGAGCGACGCTAACTCGACTTATCGTATCTAATACGGATCTGCCGGCTCCCATTACAGCGTTTCAAAGCAATTTGCCATCTGAAAAGGATATTTTTCTACTATTTTTATTCATTGCTATGAATGGTCTTTCATGTTAGTCCGCACGACGATAAGACTTTTAGTTTTCAAAAGGACTGCTGCAAAATGTTGTGCTTAATATTGACTTCGAATATTATAATGAGAGCTACGAATAAGATTGTATAATTGTATAATTTAAAGATTCTTTAGTAAAAAATATAAAATACCCATTTAGAGTAAGTATGTAATTAAATTAATTATAAAATAACAAAAACATTAAGAATAAAAACCTTAATTTGAAAATTGTTATTCCTTTTTAGTATATCTGATGTGAGTAAATAATATTTACTCGGTGGTAGAGCTTTGTGCAAGCTCGTCTGGGTAGGTACCACCCACTCATCATATATTCTACCGTAAAACAGCAGTACTTTGTATTGTTGTGATCTGGTTTGAAGGGTGAGTGAGCCAGTGTAATTACAGGCACAAGGGACATCTTAGTTCCCAAGGTTGGTGGCGCATTGGCAATGTAAGTGATGGTTAACATTTCTTACAATGCCATTGTCTATGGGCGTTGGTGACCACTTACCATCAGGTGGCCCATATGCTCGTCCGCCAAACTATACAATAAAAAAATATATATATATATATTCGTACTGAATGTTCCAGTTTCACAAAAGTTTTCTATTGAGAAATACTCGACATGTTTCGGAAAGACTACGATTCCGATCACCGGGGAGCGGACGCGATCGGCGACGCATGTCACGTCACATCCGACGTGAAATGTTAAATACGGACATTTAATAATATCACTATGAACACTCACTATAAACATGACAGCAGCTAAGATAGATTTAACAAAATTCAACTTCGAAGAGAATTCGCGCGATCGTCAAAGGTATTGAAATTCTACAACTTAAGTATTTACTTGAAACTTGCCAATATTATGTACAAGGAGAGGTTAGTTATAACTATGCTATACTAACTACATATTTCAATAATATTAATTCAAATATTGAGAGAACGAACGGTCATTACGAAAGTCAACTTCCAAAGGATTATAACATGTACTGTGAAGATGTCAATTAACAAAACACGACAGGTTAACACTTAACAGTCTAAGCTTGAAATATAGTTACTTAAAAGGGCACTCATGAAAATATATTAACAGATAAGTTAGTGATAATATGAAAATTGAAACTTGCATGATGTCCAAATTTTCTTTTTCTAATATTTTATTAATTAGCCAGCGTATATATTCAAAAAAACCTTTCTTATTGCTTATATAAAAATAGTGTAACAAAATATATATCAGTTATAGACTAACTTAACATTCAAATAAAAAAATATCTAATTGACGAAAAAAAACATCCTTAACAAAATATATAACTGAATTTTGTCATTAATTTAAACTAATGAACTTTATAATGATATAATGAATCTATAAATAAAAAGTTCAAACATAAACACTCATATTATTTAACTCTAATGACGTCAAATTTTGCACATATATTCGTTTTTTATGCGTGTATTCTAGATCGTTCTCTCCAATTCGCTCTCTCAAGCCAACACATTGATTTACCGCTAATATCATAAAAGAAAACAATAAGCCTTGCAATTTTTTATAATAATAATAATCTTTATTTGTCACAAACATGGGTGTAGATAATGACTATGAACATTTTTTACAATAAGCCCCTGCATGTTTTTCTTATGATATGGCATGCAAATATTACTAGTCAATTACAATTGATTATAATTTATAAAAGTAAAAAAAAAGTAAAGTAAAGTAACAGCCTGTGAATGTCCCACTGCTGGGCTAAGGCCTCTTCTCCTCTTTTGAGAAGAAGGTATTGGTGCTTATTCCACCACGCTGCTCCAATGCGGATTGGTTAAATACACATGTGACGGAATTTCAGTGAAATTTGACACATGCAGGTTTCCTCACGATGTTTTCCTTCACCGTCAAGCACGAGATGAATTATAATCACAAATTAAGCACATGAAATTCAGTGGTACTTGCCCGGGTTTGAACCCACGATCATCGGTTAAGATTCACGCGTTCTTACCACTGGGCCATCTCGGCTTTTTTCTAATTTATAAATTCTTATACAATTATCATTAAGTAAAACATTGCAGGTAAATAATAATAAATATTATGATTAAAATTTAATTGAAATTAAATTGATGTTTGATTTAATTAAAATTTAATTGATGTGTATATAAATAATTAAAATATAACAATGTCAATTGATCAATATAATAATTAGTTACAGTAAATTCAATATTTATGAGTATTATGTATTTACATACAAAAATAAATTCAAAATTTCGTTACAGTAAATTGTGCTAGAATTTTATTTTAAGGTAGTCATTGTTAATACACTGATCTAATAATAAAAACAAAAAATAAACACTTTTTTTTTAATTTTGACTAAGAACAAGCAGCTATAAAGAACCCTATATAAAATTATCCTGGCTAGAAAATTGTTTTAAATTAATTCCTTTCAAAGTTTTAATAAATATAATAGCAATACACTTTTGTCGGGTAATAGAGTACTTTCAAACCGAAATTCACACTTAGATCATAATATAATGAAGCATACAGATGGAATCAATAACGACCATCTGTATGATGATTATGAAGCTCATTGATCGTAGTCAATGACCGACACATACGTTCCAATTTCTATTTTGTGGAGAAAGACGAAAGGGTTCCATCCATGACGGATTTTAAGCTTCAAAGCTAATTAAAATATAGTTCTTTGGTATAAGCCGTTGAAAGGCTACAGTGGCTCTCTTATGTTATGCGTATGTCAATTTCGTAACCAACCAATTAATATATCTTGGCAAGCTGAAAAAAAAAATATAATGCGATCGGACGAAGTTGGTGATTTATTTGATGTAGTTGGTAAAGTTAACAATAACTCGACACTATTTCTTAAAATTAAAATTGTAGGAGTATTAATTGTCAACAATTGTCTGGTCGAAAAATGAACTGATCACCACTGAGTCACAAGTAATACGTGTCACACATATTAATTGTGACTGGGTGGGTGTTATGTGTTTCTGATAAATTAAATATAGTATTTTTTTTTTATATTTTTTTTATAATATAATACTATGTATATAGACTATACGTCTTTATACATAGGTTTTTTAAGTAATAAGTAACATAAATATCACATAAGTTGTGTAAACGTCTAAGTTAAAGAAATCTTAAGCGCATACTCAGCCAACATTTGTTAAGACTAAAATAATGGTTTCCGGAAGTGACGGCTTGTTAGCTTAAATTGTAGCTGAGATGCCCCGAAACTCAAGACTTGCATTTGGCTTTTATTCATTTTACATTTAATTCCCTCTGAAAATCGTAATCTTGCCTTCTACGACCCACATAGCGCTACATGGTTCAGTAAAAATACTGTAATAACGCGTTTTTTACTATTTGTTGTGCATTTTTATTGAAAAAAACACACCAATTAAATGTTTTTTGGAACGAAGTTCATTTACGTGGCTTACGGTAGAGTGAAATAACAGTGGCCTAAGGTCACATCATATAACGAAATAACGTTCATACTGTGCCTACCAAATGCTACAAAATGCGATGCGTTGTTCGTACGAATTTAGGAAGTCGATATAAAGGAGATTGACGTGTTTTTCGGTGTGACAAAAATAGAGTAATATAATCAATTAAAATTCACATTTTAAAACACGGTTTGAGTTCAACAAATATCGCACTGCACTTCGTTCCTGACGGGGGACCCCGACAGCACATTTTTTTTATTAACCGACTTAATAAACATTATTTTGTAGTACATACAAAATACCTATAAATAAAAAGAAAACATAATTACATTTACATATGAAGCACAGTCAATATAGCACAATATTGAGCTATATCGCGATATATACATGTGGTCTGTAAGCCTTAACTACAAATGAAAGATTTAAGCTCGTATTAACTTGAACTGAAATTCTAAGCCGACAAAAATACTTAAGTTTTCAACAAAGTTAATTCAAATATCTTATTGTTTCATTATGAATAGTTTTCATTGTAAGCGAAGTTTTCATTTGAAACTTATTGCAGGTGGTTTTTTATTCTTAATAAGGATTGAAAATGAATCCTTTGTCGCTTCTGTCGTTTTATCTGTATTAATATATAAAGCTGATTAGTTTGTTATATAAACGGAATAATCTCAGGATCTTCTAGTTCATTTTAAAAAAAATTTGAGATAAGTTTTAAGTAATAAGCCGAGATGGCCCAGTGGTAAGAACGCGTGAATCTTAACCGATGATCGTGGGTTCAAACCCGGGTAAGCACCACTGAATTTCATGTGCTTAATTTGTTATTATAATTCATCTCGTGCTTGACGGTGAAGGAAAACATCGTGAGGAAACCTGCATGTGTCAAATTTTCACTGAAATTCTGTCACATGTGTATTCCACCAATCCGCATTGGAGCAGCGTGGTGGAATAAGCTCTAAAACCTTCTTCTCAAAAAGAGGAGAAGAGGCCTTAGCCCAGCAGTGGGACATTCACAGGCTGTTACTTTTAAGTTTTACATAAAAACTATATAAATGTTATCACGCTACGAATTTCAGTGCCAAATACCAAAACCCCGCAACGTTATCGACCATCATCTGCTTTTTTACTATATAAATAATATTTATTTACATAAATATTTCTGTATTAGAAAGAATATGTATATTAAAATCTTTGTTTTTCTATACCGAGTTGTTTGACGAGCACGTTAAAAATTCTTGTTGATATATTTGATTATATAATATAACGTTTGCTTACCTATAATTAATATATAATAAGCTTATTATTGAAAAAATAAATGTCATATATATAGAAGTTATATATTAATTAAAAACTTTAAATGAATGCTTAGAGTTTAATTCGGTAAACAAAATATTTTAGGGCAAATATATATTTTTATATACGTGTTTGATTTTTTTACAATTATTTTAATAATATCAAAGGATTGCGTTACGATTGAAATTTTATTATCAATTAAATATAACATTCGGCCATAGTGTGTGATTAATAGGAGTATGTAATTAAATTGGCGTCAGTACAGTCAGAGAAACAAGAATTTTCATATATTAAATTCTAATTATTATAGAACAGTTAATATTTCTTACAATGCAAATGCCTATAGGTGGTAATCACTTACCATCAGGTGACACATTTGCTCGCTTACCTATTCTATAAAAATGCGTTGAAAGAATCTTGCAATTCGCAGAGCATACGTTTATGGAAATGCTATTATTCTGATAAACAACACAAAGAATACAATGCATCCATCATTCTGTTCAGATTTACTTTGGTGCCACAGCATATACGATCTAACGAACTATATCACAATAATAGAAAGGATAAATATAATATACAGTAACAGCTTGTACATTCCCCATGCTGGGCTAAACACCTCTCTTCATGTGAAGTCTTACAATGCAACTTGGTCGATACACTTATTTGTAAATCGAAAATCTATGTGTAGTGTATAAAGTAATTCGAAATTCATTTTAAATTAATAAGTTTTTTTTATCGAAAGTCAATAAACGAATTAATTTTTTTTAAATTCGAATAAGAAGAAAAATGGCGTTTGGTTAGCGGTGTTATCACGAAGCTCGTTTGATGTTCTTGTATCAATAAAAATTAGAATATAAATAGGACGATAAAAACTTGTTCAGCATCTTAATGGACACTTAATAATTATTTTATTATTTACCCTATTTGTTATTCGTAACCAATGGTAGCTTCTAAATACGCCTGGTAGACAATTCGTACTTCACCAGCTGTTAACCGTAAGCTCAACCAAACGTACGATGATGAGAAACCAATCAACAACAAAAGCATCCCAAAAAGTTTCAGGCAAGTTTTTATTCCTGCATAGACACTGCGATATGATAATAATGACGTCACTAATATTTAAGCCCTGAGTATGTTTTAATTGGACTTCCATCATGTTTCTTTCAAATTAACAAAAAAATAGCACAATTAAAAAAAAAAAAAAACTGCATCGATACTCTTTTTTTTAATCCGCCTCGAGTGTATTTTCATCTGTATCACAGTTGCAACTAAACATTAATTATTAAAGTAACACTCTCCGTTTTTAGGAAATTTTGAGCTTACTCGACCACACTCCGATGCGGGTTGGACAAACGGGGGCATTTTGATCCGCCACATGCAGGTTTCCTCACAATGTCTTCCTTTACCGCCGCGGACATGACGTATTATAAGCGCGTATTACACTAATTAAGAACATGAAAATTCATTAGAGCTTCCAGGTTTGAACGAATCATCGATTAAAAATTTAAAATTCACGTCTTCTAAACGCCTTATTTACGCATCCTAACTAATATTATAAATGCGAAAGTGAGTTTGTTTGTTTGTGACACTTTCACGCCTAAGCCACTAAGCCGATTTTAAAAATTCTTTCACCAATGGAAAGGTACATTATCAGCGAGTAACATAGGCTACATTTTGTCCTCGTATTCTTACGGTAACGGGAATTACGCCAGTGAAACAGCGGACAAAACGCTAGTATTATATATATACAGAAACCGTCTTACAAGTGCACCATTTAATGAACATAGTCAGTGTTCAGGATCGTGGGAATTTAGTTCGAATTAACAAACTTTTACTTTGGTATTCGAAACTGAAGCCAAAGAATGAGATGGCTGTCTTTTGGCTGTGGTTTAGCTTTTAGCTCAAACAAAAGATGCCTCGATCTTGTTATCTATCAAAAGAATTTTTAAATTATTTTCCTCTTTAAATTTCATAAAAAAGAATGTTTTTTTGCACATTCGATGTGACGGCAAAAAATTCTCAACCCAAAATGTTTACGCATCGTTTCTGTCATAATGCGTTGTTTACACGAACTTAGCTACTAATGCTTAGTACTTGTCATTTACCCTAATTTATTATGCAGAAATACTGATTAAGTGTTATTATAATACTGAGTGTGTATTAGGAAGGCAGCCAATGCAAGTGGATATAAGTCGCTTCTATGTACATAACGGCAAGTCGACTACCTCGACGAAAATTCACTAAGCACTTGTCGTTTGCTTACAGTGTAAACAGCTACGGCAAATGCTTAGTAATAAATTGAAGCGGCAAGCATTTTTGCATAGTGTTTCAACACATTGCGCAAAATAAGCCACCGGTGTTAAAGTTAATGACTGGTTAGAAAGAGAAGAGACTATATAATACAATGTAATCATAAATATCTATCAAACTTGTTAGTCTAGCGGCTAGCTTTTAGAACCACTATCTGTGGAATCTAGGACATGATCAATTATTTCATATAAAGCTAATAATAATAGTCCTCCAGACCGATTTCGGCCACGGCGGCCAATCTCAAGAAAAATTAGCCAGCGGAGATATTATAGTGCACAAGTGTGTGCGCAAACACAGATGCACTCTCTATTCCCTAGCTCTCGTAATCCGATGGGACGGCAATCCGACACGAACGGAAAGAGTTCAGGTGCAGGACCAGCGGCTTAACGTGCTTTCCGAGGCACGGGAGTATACACACTACCAACTTCCAGACTCCGAATGACTGAGAATTTTCTGACAGAAAAACCCAATATCTATTTATTGGCCCGACCTAGTAATTGAACCCAGGACCACCGGGTCTGCGGCCTTATATAGCCACTAGACCAACGAGGCCGAAAGCCAATAAAAATTATATCAAGAAACACTCAGTTCAATCCCCTAGTTAGATATATACAGATAAGGCAACTAAGCTCCCTTTTTTTGGAATGCACGTACACATATGATCATAAACCTTCAGCCGTCTTAAGAGCGAAATCTCGTTTCTATGCTGTTTCTGTCGACAACGACCGAAAATAAAATTAAGGGATATTACAAAAATCCCTAAAGGCAGCCCTAGTTTATTTGTAAATATAACTAATTATCCAATTTTTGTGTTGATAACCCGAAACATTACGAGTACACACAAATAAATATAAAGGTACATTTCGTATTATCATTCTTTCTAGAAAAAAATATGTTTTCGAGCAAACACAACCCTGAAAATATATAAATAAGTTTATATATAATATTTTATTTTTATAGTTGAACTCGATTTACTCATACAAAAATAACTAAAACATTAATGATTTCTCTTTATTGCCATTGCATTCGTATATGAAAATCATGATTATCATAAATTCTGTTCTGTTAAAATTATCTAGTTTATTCTTCAAATACTTAACATTGTATGTCTTCGTTCTAATTAGACGCTGTTCCTGAAGTTTTTTAATTGGACTCATAGACTTGATCCTTCGGTAAGTTCGAAGCAGGCAACTTATAGCTCGTTGTTCTACTTGATATAACTTTAAACGCTTTATATAAAGTTGTTTAAAATTGGATGTGAGCAATTTTTACTCAACTACGACTGCCAAATTAGGGAAGTCTGTTTAATTTTTTGTTTTATAGGATAGGTAGGCGGACGATCATATGGGCCACCTGATGGTAAATGGTCTAACGCCCATAAACATTGGCATTGTTAGGAATGTTAACCATCGCTTATTAATATTATAGTTATTTATAGTCAATACTTATGGGTCGGTATATATAGTATATCAGTTGTCTGGTTTCCATAGAAGGAGCTCTGCTTAGTTTGGGATCAGATGGTCTTGTGTGAATAATGTCCCAGGATATTATTTTATTCTGCTAGAACCGCACGGCAGTCATTCCTCAACTACGCTATTCGACTTTAGCGATTAATAATACAATATAAAATTGCTCTTGATCTCTTACAGCGTTCGAAATTAGCAATCAACAGCTATGAATATTAATTCGTATCATTAATATGTATATCTGTCATCAAATTAGTCCATGTTTGTGAACGTGATCAACATCAGAATCGTTGTCAATGATATTGTTTGTCAAACTGTTTTTGATAGCATTGTGCTGCGATTCGAAAAATTCTTCTCTCATTGTCATTCAATGTCAATGATCTTTTGTCATTTTATTGATGTTTCAATAAGTTTATTTAAAGCTTCAAATAATGTTTTCGAGAATTTATACTCATCGCCTGATCAGCCATGAAAACGAACCAATAAAGGATCATGGCAGACGTAATCGAACTTACTTCATTTCATATCGTTCTTGCGTCCATTGGCTAAAATAGGTCATAATGATTGGTACCAATCATTTTTATTCTACCACGGAAAATAAATATCACGTATTGTGGTGTTCCAGTTCGAAGACTGAATGAAATATTGAAATTAGAGCTACAAGGAACAAAGTCTTAAGTCATATGATTGCCAGGGCATGACGATGACAATCTCATCTCAATCAATAAAAAAAAATAACTTGAAGTTTTAAAAATATAATATTAGCAAGTACCATTTAGATTTGGACGGATAAAGAAAACCATTAAACAATATACACTTAACAAACATAAATCAATCATATAAAGCACATAATGAAACGCAAGAGAGATTTTAGATGATTTGTTGAAAATTGAACTTCCAAAATCATTACTATTCTGCTTCTGCAAAGGAAATTAAAAACAAAATTCTTAGCAACGGAAATTAACACCAAAATTATTCTAATAATTCACTAAAAATATAATAATTTTATATTAATATTTACTTAATAATATCTTATTCATTTCACGGATGATATTGCAAAGCATCGTAAAGAAAAAATCTACGGTGGAGTATTTCAAGTGAAGTTGAATTTTGCGGCCATAATTGGCAGTTGCAATAACGTTGCGCCTAAAAGCAAACAGCAATAAAAAAAAAAACTTGCCGTTCACTGGGAAAGGTGGGCTGTATGAAAGGTAAGGTAATAGTGTCAGCGGTTAAAACTCACTAGTTTGCAAGAAAAATAACAAATAATTGGGCTTGTCCAGAATGAAACGCTAATTAGTCATATGAATGTCTCTTGTAATAATAATTAACCATTAGTTGTTTTTCCTGTACTATTTTCGTGTGGTGTATAATATATAAAAAAATGAAATAAAATGTGGCTGTCTGCGGACGCCCGGCAGAAAAATCTAAATTGATGCGAATTTAAATAATTTATTAAATAACCGATTGTGTAATCCTATTTCGGTTTTAGTTACATTATATAATATAATAAGGCAAATATATTATTAACTTTTGGGTTACCAAATAAAGTGGAATAAGTTCAAAACTCTCCTCTTTTTGAGAAGAAGGTTTGGAATTTATTCCACCACGCTGCTCCAATGCTGGTTGGTGGAATACACATGTGACAGAATTTCAGTGAAATTTGTCACATACAGGTTTCCTCGCGATGTTTTCCTTCACCGTCAAGCACGAGATGAATTATAATCACAAATTAAGCACATAAAATTCAATTGTGCTTGTCCGGGTTTGAACCCAAGATCATCGATTAAGATTCGCGCGTTCTTACCACTGGGCCATCTCGGCTTCTTCATATAGCTTTCAATAAAATTAGCAGTTTGTTCACTTTGTTCTGCAATGTGTTTGTATTCAATTTACTATTCATTGTAATGTTTGTAAAAAATATTATTTTTAATAACTGCTTAACCTAACTAAAATATGAAACAGTCTCTCAATAAGCAGTTCTGCACAATACGATATATCTTTTTAAATTATTTAATAAAAAACCTACCGCTATTTATGCAATAAATAATAAACGTGACTTTTACAACAAATATATGATTTTTATATATAGGATTTTTATATTTTAAATATGACGGATTTATTGGACAATATCGCTGACGTCGTTTGTATTGCTGCTATAAATAACTGTACAACAAGATAAGTAACGGCGTTGTCAAAAGATATACAATAGCAATATTTTTATATGAGATTTAATTTTTTGGTTTTATATATATATATATATATATATATATATATATATATATATATATATATGCAATTTTTTTTTATATTTTAGCTTTAGTAATTCGTAAAATAGTCAGTTCTCTAAAGTCAATATAAAGACTTTAGATTCTAAAAGCTCTCTTGAGTAATTTTATTGCAACTTGGCCATTGGATTGTAATTTAAATAATTAAAAATAGCGATGGCTCTATTGTGTTACTACAATTTGAAGTTTAAAAGAAATTAATTTCTAAATTTATTTTCAGAAGTAATGAAGTTATCCTTTGTTGTGTTGTGACATTATATATTATTTAAGTAAATTATCAAACTGTTCTAGAAGAAACCAATATGTTACCAGTATTTATTTAATTATATAAACACTATACTTTATATTTTCAAGTTGCCACCATTGTTATAATAGTGAATAAAAATGTTGGTATTCTTACTAATACCGGCTTGAAACGCTATCGTTAATCTATAGTTTAGTTAACCTAGTTAAATAACCACGAGTTAACAGAGAGTAACATGCGTCGGTGACTTAGCTAGGCGGGCTAACCGGGCCCCTGTCCCCCTGATGTAATGTTAAATATTATCTACCTTTGACATTTAAATATTTCAGTGTTACCACAATAATATTTTAGTGACATTTAAATATTTTAGTGTTACCACAATAATATTTAAATTCCAAAATCGCTAATAAACGGCCTCGACCCATTTTAAGTAGGATATCTTGGTAATACACTCACGGTAAATTAATTTCTTCCGCTTCAAGACCTTTTTACTTGAACAAACATTGTTAATTATTGGTACACTTCGTTGAGTTCACTATAAATAGACTACAGTTAAGGTTTTTTAGTGTAACTTAAAAGTTTAGTTTTAACATAAAAGGAATGTATTATATTATTTAATCATAGCGACATTGACTTTATATTTTAATATTATCCTAGTTGAACCTGCAGCGTTGCTAGAGTACATATAGAGTTTCGGACGAAAATCTGACATTTTAATTTTACTCCTAAAATAGTGGACAGCAAAACTGTAAGTGAAATTATTAATTGTTAAAACTTTTGATAGACTCAACCGATTTTTATGAAATAAATACTAAGCCTTTGAATATTTACAATTTGTATACATACATATATTTTTAGCCGCTTCAAAGCATATCCCGAACGAACAGACGGACAAAAAAAATAATAATAGTTGTATTAGTTACTTGCACATCGCATTTTGTAGCATTTAAGAGGTAGGCATAACGCTATTTCGTTATGTGACGTGTCCTTGGGTCACTGCCATTTAACTCTACTATAAAACGAGTAAAAGGAATTCGTTTAAAAAATAATAAGTTTCAAATATTTAGATCTTCCAATATAAGTTGAGCCCAAATCTATATGATCAAACTTATTAAATAGAGTTCAGCTTATGCTGGCATACGTTGCTTAACTCACCCATGGGTAAATATATCTCTAATCTCTGTCTTTTAAGGTTGACTAACTATAACATTTTGTATGGTAAACAAATTTGTTCTAATATAATGCATTAAGTCGTTTTTATAAACATGGCATTAATGATATATAGGGATAAGACCATAGACCATTTTTAGTATTTTTATAGTTTCGACATATCTCATCTCATATCTAGTTATACAAGTTAAGCAAAGCCATACAAATAAAAATTATAAATAGTTAATAATAGTACAAATCGTGAACGCGTGGAATGGTGACTTGAATGCTAGCACCATTTACCTTTTAAATTGCAATTCCGATTCTCTGGGCGAAAAATGAACCACTCAGTCGGTTAGTTGATGATAAATTCTTATTGAAACAAACATCACAATAAATAAAGCACAAGAAATTCAAGTATATTGAAATAGATTTAAGGGAACGACGTTTTTCTCATGGCCAACTGTATGTTGCCCTATGTAGATCCGGGTGTGGCAAATACCAATAAGTATAGTTAGAACACAACATTATAAATTGTCTGCTCTTAGTGATTCCTTTAAATTATACGCGGATGAAACCGCGGGCACAGCTAGTAATGTATAAAAGTGTTATATAAAATCAGTATAATAACTTTACATACTCATACTAACACGGCCGAAAAAAACAAAAACAACACACTGATTTGTCTCTTTCTGTCATTATTGATTTGACATACGAAAGAAGAAGACAAAATATTGTTTAACTAATCACCAGTTAAATAAAGTTTATGAATAAGGCGGTAAGTGTAAAAGTAACTCTATCTTTTTGTATGTGCGGTACACTTTTACGGCTAAAGGATTTAGATGAAATTTCTTACGAAGCAAGCTTGAAACTCAAAGACTATAAATGTTGTCTATGTCCAGACAACATTTATATTAAATAAAACACGGTTGAAGCTGCGCACAAAAATTGGTATAGCAAAATATAAAATTTCAATTCCATCATTTTAAGGAAAATACATATTTGACGTAAAAGCTGCACTTCAATCAAGCCGATATTAAACTTGCAACGGTAATCGTAATCGCTATTAATACTAACATAATGTATGTCCGCTTAATGAATCCGTTATCACAACATTGATTGCTATCACGATTTATTGATACTCTAAAATCACATCCCGCACGCTGTGAACCGAAATAAAGATCAGAATATAAACGTGATGAATAATAAGCGATAGTTATTATCAATGAACACTATAACTAATGAGTTTCGGAGAATCAATACGTGAACATTATATAGTGGAAAAACAAAACTATGAAGAAATAGCATAAATGGTTGTCTGTAAAGTCGGTTTACTGACGATAATTTTACGTGATAACGTCATAAGAAAACATTGATGAATACTCGGACGCATCGGCCGATGGAATTGAAGAGAGATAGATGCGTCACAAGCCGAACGCTTAGGCCGATCGTGCCTCTCTATCGCTTGTCTCGCGCTCTCGCTCTTGCACGCTCGACTCAGGCGGAACGTGACAATGAGTCATGCTTTTTCGTGCGTGCAGCTGGCGTTCATCGACTTATAAAACGGTATCACGTCAAAAACATATAAATTTAAAGGTGCCATAGTGTATGTCTTAAAAAAATTGTCTAGGAGTAACAAGCCTTAAATAGATAGCCTTAATAAGCTATTGCTAGAAAGATAATTCTTCCTCTAGATCTAGGTAGGTTCTTCCCAGGTCCTGAAAGGATATCTCCTACCATGATGATGATTATTATCAGTCTTTGCTATTCGAAAATAAACAACAAGCTAACACAAGTGCCCTTTTTTCGCCTTCATAATCTAATGGAACAGCAATCCGACACGTCCGGAAAGAGTTCAGGCGCAGGAGCTTTACGTGCTTTCCGAGGCGCAGGAGTTTTAACACTATCAAACTTCCAACTCAATGCCTAATTTGGACTGACCTGGGACTTGAACCAAGGACCTCGAGATATACTTTAATGAGCACATAGAATGTCAAGTAACTATAACTGTAATTGGTATGCGGTTAAAATTACTTTACAAACCAATTATTAAATATTGGAATGAAATGAACCTTTAAGATAGTATGTGTTCTGCCGAAATGCATAGTTCCATTGGGATTCGAACTGAGCCCGAATTTACAACGCTTGAACGAGGTTTAATCAAACTCCGAGTTGATATGTGTGTTTGTACTGCGACTTCATACTAAGCATTAATACCAACATTTATACTTGGCTTACGTTACAGCTATTGCATTTATATTAGGACGTTAAATTAGTATTAACACATGAATCTTTCTTTTATCTCATAACTACTACACTTATAATTGATAAATTACAATTTTTTTATTACTTTACTACTGTCTAGTGTCATAATAAATAATGTTTATAGAGTCATTTGTACTCCCGGTTGAATAAAAAAAACATTTTTATTCAACCATAATTATTTGAAACTTTCAATTGTTAGCAATCATACTGTTGAAAACAGCACGATATTTTATGAAGAGTATTTTAATTTTTAATATCTTTTAATTTTACATATATTCACCCATAGAGTATAAAATATTATTGAAGAGAACGTCATGTAAAATGTTTTATCTTTTTATCCTTCATAAGTGGCTATTTGTTTTTTAAGCATCACAAAAATTAATATACCGAGTTTAAATTAAGAAACAAGTTAATATCCCACTGCTGGGCTAAGGTCTCCTATCTTTTAATCGGATGATTTAGAACTTATTTCACCACACTGCGGTGTCAATGTGGGTTAGTGAACAAAAAATATTGGCATTACTTCATCCGACACATGGGTGTTTCAAAATCATTTCCACCGCTAAACACGAGATTAATTATAACCACAAATTATACACATAACAACCCAGCAATGCTTACCCAAGTTCGAACCTATGACTTTCAGTCAAGATACACATGTGAACACGGGGCCAGCTCAGCTTAATAATAGTCTACTTACTTTTCCGAATTCAAAATTCTGATATCAAAATAAACCACGCAACATTTAAATAACTTCGGTATTTATTTGATGACCATAATATAATTATGAACAAAGTAATTTCGCTTAATTCAGAATGACGTGTAGACAGTTCCTCGTTAACGTTCCATCAGAAATTCGATTTCACAAAAGCATACCTATTTCCGTAGCGCAGCAAAGAGCGTACTAAAATCGCACGATTCTATTGAACCTGAACTGTGCAATTTGAAATAGAACAGTGAAAAGCCTACAATTCGTCACCTACGACAGCTTATTCTCAATAGTCACGAAATAATAGCCCTACACGTTACCAAATATCGGGAGCAAACATTATAAGCTTTATGACTCATGACATAAAGTTCATACTACCCGCATAAAAATAAATGTTGGCAAAAACGACATGACCAGTTCGAAATGACCCCTGATCGTTAGTCAGAGGTGATTATATTGTAGAACAATTTTCATAGGGTGAGAGATCAATGTTGTATGGACTTAAAGAGAAACACATAGTACGTCAGCAAAATCGCAACATTCGATAGGGACAAAGTGCATCTAGTTGGGGGGGTTACAATATGCCATCAATATTGGCTCCCCCCTCATTCAAAATGGCGTTGACGTGGAGAATTCGAGACAATGATGACGCAATTCAAAACTAGTAATGAATGGATATTATATATTTGAATTTATCTTATGACAATTTTAATGGGGATAAACTGAGATGTAAAGTATAATGTTTTATTGTTTTGTAACATAAGTAGTAATCAAATTATGTAATGGGTGGCGCATATCATATCGTATCATATTTTAATACATGTAATATGGTAATACTCTAGTCATCGCCCGCGGCTTCGCGCGCGTGTTGGGGGAGGCGTTAGGTGTAGCCAATGTCCTCCCTTGAAGCTTAATCTTGCTTCGTACCAATCCCATCGAATTCGGTTTTGGTTTTAGCCGTAAAAACGTGCTTAAAAGCGTAACAGGCTGACAGAGTTGCTTTGGCATTTATAATAATAATAATTATTATCTTTATTCAAGTAACTAGTTACTCATTATGGTTAGTAAACAATATTTCTTACAGACTAGGTTAGTTGTATTATTGCATTTTTTTTTAATAAATGTTACCATACACTCGAATCACCGCTGCACCATTCCGCAACGGCACGGCAACGATTCATATATATGCAATCCAGTTTATTGAATATCATGCCCAGAATTCTGTTGGCGCTACCCCGTACCCTACGCACCAGAGACCCACATCTTTTTCTCATGAGGGCGTAAAACAGTCAACACGCGCTTCAGCGAACATCCCTGAGGCGCTGCAGTATCGAGGCAGCCCCAACAGCACCCAGAACGCGTTATTGTATTGAACGCGGAGAGCACTATTAGATTTTTGAGTATATCCGATAGATAGTGTCCGAGATATTTAAAATTATCCACCCTATCCAGAATACAATTATATAGTAATATCGGTGGTAACTCTTTGGTACACTTGCCTCGGACATTAAACACCATTATTTGGCTCTTTTTTACATTATAAATTAGGTAATATTAGATTATTATAGACAAATGAAATTAACCATAATATATAGATATTTCAACCGAAGAAACCGTAGAATACGAAACTCATTTAAAATTCCTTTATTCAATTTTGTATTTATATAAGGTTTATTTAAAGCTGTGGTTTGTAAAAAAACACAATTTTTCACAAAGATATATGTATGACTAGCTTTTATTCTAGACCCAAGCGAAGCTCGATCGTCCAGGTAATTTAATATTAAATACGATAAGTAAGTAACAGCCTGTGAATATCTCACTGCTGGACTAAGGCTTCCTCTCGTTTTTGAGGAGAAGGTTTGAAGCTTATTCCACCACGCTGCTCCAACGCGGGTTGGTGAAAAACACACGTGGCAGAATTTCAGTGAAATAAGACACATGCAGGTCATAAGACACATCCCTCACGATATTTTCCTTCAACGCCAAGCACGAGATAATTTATGAACACAAATTAAGCACATGAAAATTCAGTGGTTCTTACCCGTGTTTGAACCCACGATCATCGGTTAAGATTCACGCATTCAAACCACTGGGCCATCTCGGCTCCGATAAGAGTATTTTTTTTAATACTTATTTTGTTATAGATCATTAATTTTTTTTATATATGAATATTTTTTATGAACAATACGGTCTAGATATGTAAATACTATATATACCATACTATATAATAATAATAATAATAATAATATTATATAAATAGTCGAAAATCGTAAGTTTTTTTAAAGAAAATATATGGCATATTACCTGATTACATACACTAGAAAAGCATAAAGCATAAGTTAAATTACTCATAATAATTAAGTAGTCTAGTGACCAGGAGTGGGACTTGTCAGTCTCAGAACGTAGTTATTTTTAATAATAATTCGTATATAAGGCCTTAATATTATTAATTCCTAAGTAAATAAGTATCAAAAAAATATTACATCAAACTTAGATAAGCCACTTGAGGGTATGGTGTTTTTATGAACGCCATGAGAGTCAAATTTGAAAGTCGAATGTGAGTGTTAACATTTTATAGTTTTTTTTTTTTTTTCTATTCTACTAATTTTAAATATAAGTTTCAAATATTTATTTTTTCGTATCCGAGATACTATTTTAAACTATATTCATGTATGTAATTGCAATTTCTCATTTTTAAGTGATTTATTTGTATTATTTATGAGAAATAAATGTATTTTAAATGAAACAGCAACAGACTGCGATTTTTCAATATGTAACGTACGTTTTAAATTAAAATATTTCTTACGTCAAAGCAGTTTTCATTGGCCTGTGCTTTTTTCTATTTCATATAACAACCTCGCTGTATCGTTGATACATTTAAAAAGTATACGAATAGTTAGTTATTTTTTAAAACATTTTAAAGTTTCAACCAACATGCATCCAGTTCTGTAGCGGAAAACGGAAACATTTCCACGAATAAAAATACAAAACAAATTTGTGGAAAAACTACGGTTTTGGATATCCGATAGATAGACTTGTCTATTGCACACTTTCTTGGGACTTGTGAGCCAGGAGTTCTAAACATTTGAATTTTTAATATTTAAATACGATGAGCGAATTGAACTGAATCCGAAATGATTTTTCTCCAAATCAAAGTAATACTTTATATGCGTATGGTTTTACAAGCACTTTGAATTTTATAGGATTATTTTAAATGTAAAACTACCACCAGTTCGAAATGTAGATTCTACTGAAAGGAGTTGTCGCGAAACTCAGTAGTCACCACAGTTCGATTCACATCATCTCTGGCTCGCTTGTCCTGCTTCAGTCGGCTCTAAAGAGGCTGACCGAGATGGTTTTACACTGGATCAGATCAGGGGTTTTGTAGCTGAGGATCCCATAACCCAAACTTAACCCTTGATATCAAAAGAGCGCCTCATATATCCGGACGGCGGATATATTCTATATCATCAAATCATCATCAACAGCCAATCGTAGTCCACTGCTGAACATAGGCCTCTCCCAAAGTGCGCCAAAGCTCCCGGTCCTCCGCCTTCCGCATCCAGTCGGTGCCCGCCACCTTCATAAGGTCATCGGTCCACCTGGCTGGAGGGCGCCCTACGCTGCGTTTGCCGATTCGCGGTCTCCACTCTAGGACTCGTCTGCTCCAACGGCCATCGGTCCTACGACATACGTGACCAGCCCACTGCCACTTCAGCCTGCTAATTTTGCAAGCTATGTCGGTGACTCCGGTTCTTTTCCGGATAATCTCATTTCTGATCTTATCCTTCAAAGATACTCCGAGCATAGCTCGCTCCATAGCACGCTGAGCGACTTTGAATTTGTGGACTAGTCCCGCAGTTAGTGTCCACGTTTCGGCACCGTATGTCATGGCAGGTAAGACGCATTGGTTGAAGACTTTCGTCTTCAAACATATTCTATATAAACATTGATTATATTCATGTTACCATTATATACTGCTGAAACCCTAGCCTTCATATATGTATATACGTATCTCTATTTGAATTAGTCCAATAACAATTAGTAAAGATAGAGAGCTATTTAATATTTACAAAATTCTCATTACACATTTATAAGCTCATTAAGCTAGGCGCAAACAACGCTAACAGTGCTTGCTCATAATTAACAGCGTGGTAAATTTTTAATGCTATCACGATTAGTTAAAACCCACTGCTTACTTTGTTTAATTATGTACATCCTTAATTTATATTGTTAAGTGCTTTGAATTCGATATTTAGAATGACGTTTTTTGATGAATTATAAAATACGAATAAGAAATTATAGTGTGCAACGACATTATTAACAAAAGTTAACACACATGGTTTTTTTAAATAAATTCTTCTAAAACTAAATTTATATAGTATTTTTATGTGATATTATTACGTGAATGAGTAAAGAAAGAGTGCAGGAAGCTAAAATATATGAATAATAGGTATTACGAATACATTATATTAAATAAAATAAATCAATCATGGTTTACGTACAATGTTAATGACACACTTGTCAAACAAAGAGAAATAACGCGTTTTTTGACATTGTATTTTTTTTCTAATAATAACAAGGTTTCGTTCATCTAAGCCTAATTGTTCCTATTTGAGTAGTATGTATTTTCAAACATGATTTAAAAAAAATATGTTAAAATCATGATAGATTTGTAGCAGATAATCTCGAAATTGTTGTCGAATTTTATAACTTACAAGAACTTAGCGAACTGAGACTTAGTAATTTTAAACAATATAATGTCACAGTCCTATTATATCAAACCATATTTTTATTACCAATGAAATAAAAAAAATACAAAATAGAAAAAATAATCTTACGAGTATTCACTCGAAAAAAAAAGGTTTAACTATATACTTAACTGCAACTTTCCAAAATTGCCTGATAAAAAGGTTGAGAGCCGCAGCCTCGAAGTTTATTGCAGTACCGAGCTCTAGTAAACAAGGAACGCCTTAGACAAAGGAAGCAATATCGGGACTCTTCGTGTTGAAACAACCGGGTCGGCTTCATCAATTGATTTCAGACATATCATGTGATTCACTTCGAGTTAACACAAACCTTGGCTGGGTACTAATTAATTTATACAAATGCAAATCTACGTATATTAAAAAAAAAAAGTTAGATTTTTACGGCTATTTGCATGCCTACCAACCATCCATGGGAGTACATTCGTCACCATAAAACTTGTTGATATTCATATTTTTTCACACACTGTGGATGAGCAAATGGGACACCTGATAAGTGGTCACCACGGCCCAGAGACATTGGTTATGTTAAAAATATTAAGCATTCCGTATGACAATGTTATGTCCCTTGTCCTACTGACTCACTCACCCATTCGGAACACAATAATACTAAGTATTGCTATGTTATGAGTGGATGGTACATACCCAGGCCTTGCACAAAACCCTTCCATCAAGTAAATAATACAAAAAAAATATTATAATAATAAAAAGAATATATATACAAAACGAGTTTGGTAGTCTCTGAGCCGAACAAGTTCGATTACTAAACAAAAAAAATCCTCAAAGATAATATCAACTAAAAACATATGATAAAACCTTTTCCTGTCTTCCTACAACCTATTAAATCCTTTACAATCTGGTTTTAGATCTGGTCAAAGTACGGTTACTGCATTGGTTAAGATTACGACATCAGATTAGCCATGGATAACCAAGAACTTACGGTTTTAACATTGCTAGATTTTAGTAATGCATTTAATACTTTAGATTTTGACATACTCCTAGCTATATTAAATTCACTTAATATTTCTCCTTCGGTAATTAATTGGTTTAATAGTTATCTCCACCGCTTTATTAAGCTCATGTCCTTGTCCCAAAGGTTGTCTGGAAGAAATCGCTCTCTTAGCGATAAGACCGCCTTTTGTGCTACCGGAATTTATTACTTTTTTTTTCCATTAATGTATGTTTCTGTTACTGTGTGTACAATAAAGCATATAAATAAATAAATAAAATCGATACGAAAATCGTCACGTATAATAACTGTTATTTTTTATTTATTTATGAACTCTTTCCGGTCGTGTCGGATTGCCGTCCCATCGGATTATGAGAGCTAGGGAATAGAGAGTGCACTTGACAGACAGACAGACAGACAGACAGACAGACAGACAGACAGACAGACAGACAGGGATCTGGGATGGGATATCTTAATATTTTACAGTAATAATCTTGTAGAAGGACAAAGGATTCTTCAAGCACAACAATGATCAAATAAGCTTTTGTAATTATAATTTGTAGCTTAATTATGTAATATTCCTTTTAAAGTAAGCTATAGGCTCTCGGCAGACATTTAGAACAATGGACCAAGGGTCAGGGCTGATCAACGGATTTCAGATGTCTGGGCAGATTTTATACTAATAAAGGTATTTATTTATTTAATAGGAAGCCAAGATCATACACAAAAACACGATTTATCTGATAATTTAGATAACCGTCACTCATAGGCTGTCTTAGCATTTGTAGCGTTATGTTTAAATCTTATATTTTGTCGTCTATACGTGTATACTTGTATAAATAAATAAGCTTTATTAAATCCATTACAGTTTTACAAAATTAAAGGGAATGAAAAAAAATTAGGATCTTCATTGTTATTATCCGTATGTACATATGTATATGTATATATTTTCTATGTAATGGACCCCTTTTGGGTAAAAGCCTCCTCCAACGATTTCCACTCTTCTCTGTCCTCTGCGGTGTGCATCCAGCCTGATCCTGCGGTCGCGACTATCTCGTCCTGCCATCTTGCGTATGGTCGGCCTCTATTTCTGGATCCTGGTGATCCTTTCCATCTCGTCACTTTTGTTGTCCATCTGTCATCTGTGCATCTAGCACGTATATAAGTAAAGAATATTCTTGTACGAGTTATTTGAGATAAAGATTTTTTTTGTTTTTCCTTAATCAGAGCTTTGAACTTTTATTTGACGAGCCGGTTGGCGTGGTTGGTAAGTTGGCCTTTCGCGCCGCAGGTAGTAGATTCGATTCCCACCCAGAACATAACATGTCTGTCTGTCCTGAGTCTGGCTGTAATTATCTATATAAGTATGTATTTACAAAATAAAAGTAGTATATGTAGAAAATCAGTTGTCTGGTTTCCATAGTACGAGCTCTGCTTAGTTTGGAATCAGATGGCCTTGTGTGAATAATGTCCCAGGATATTGTTATTATTTGCCTGTAAATTTAGCTTGTAATTAGTATGTATTTTGTAACGTATATTATTGTTCCACAAAATACTTTAATATAATAAAGAGGTACTAAGAAAAGAAATTTTTTTTTAAGTAAGACACTGCTCTCCTTTGTCTATTTCAGTGGGAACTCGTTTATCTTAACCTAAAGTTCAAGCCCGGACAAGCACCGATTAATTATCATATTGTGTGTTCATATGCTTATAATAAGTCATCCTGCCTGTATGTGTCAAATGAAAATCATGTGCTTCCAACGCACATTGGAACAGTGTGGTGAAATATGCCTCAAACCTTCGTCTCGAAAGAGGAGGCTCTTGCTCAGCAATGGCTAATTTATCGTTTGTTACTTTAATATTTTTACTGCACTTTTACTCTTCATTTAAACACCAAGATATTTTTTTCAAGTTAGACAAAGACGTTCGATGTTGAAAACTTACCTACCTACATAATTATAATGTTATTATGATACTAAAAATAGAAAATAATTATCCTTTAATGGTGAATAAGTCTAACTGCTAATATTTTTTACATTCTTTATTATTAAAAAATGGTGGCAGTTTTACTATATAACAAATCAAATAAAAGTATATATTCAAGAAAGCTGATAAAGGCACTTTTGGATCGTCATGTTACATTATTGAAATAAATGTAAAGCTACCACCGGGTCGCAATGTAGATTTTAACGAGAACCGGCAACTCAGCAGTTACACTTTTTCATCATTTTAATAACAGAGTCAAATACAATTAATAATGCATATCTTGCTTGGAAATCAACAAATATTTACTTCACGCTTTTTTATAATTTATAGAAGACTAGCGTTTTCCCCGCGGTTTCACCCGCGTAGTTCCTGTTCCCGGGGGAATACGGGGACAAAACGTAACTTATGCTACTCGCTGATAATCTAGCTTTCCATTGCTGAAAGAATTTTTGAAAACGGTTTAGTGGTTTAAGCGTAAAACTGTCACAATCAAACAAACAAACTCACATTCGCATTTATAATATCAGTAAGAATGTGTTGAGTAATATGCCTTGACATTTTTTAACGTACACAAACGAGTTTCGACCATAATTTTATTATACCTATCTCGCTAGTACCCAATATTAACTAGAGCGTGTCCATGTTCGCTTCGATACCTCCCCTTACGATTATAGCCCTCCTGTGTTATAATATTAGAGTATAATTATAGAGGTCCATAAGTACCTCTTCGAATTTATATGCAGACCAGCGCTTTATGAGTGGTTTTGCTTGCGTCATATAGTGATATACTATTTTGATGCGTTAACACTCATTTACACTCTAATAAAGATTACTCTTGTAATGTTATGTTTATTATGGTCAATATAACTTTCTGATAATTTACGACCATTTTCTGCGGTGAGATTCGAGTTTGTAGATTTGAGTGGAAGAACTTTGTACAAGCTCGTCTGGGTAGATACCACCCACTCATCAGATATTCTACCGCAAAACAGCAGTACTTGGTATTGTTGTGTTCCGGTTTGAAGGGTGAGTGAGCCAGTGTAATTACAGGCACAAGGGACATAACATTTTAGTTCCTAAGCTTGGTGGCGTATTGGCGATGTAAGCGATGGTTAACATCTTTTACAATGGCAATGTCTATGGGCGTTGGTGACCACTTACCATCAAGTGGCCCATATGACCGTCCGCCTACCTAAGCTATGAAAAAAAAACTGATGTATGGCAAAATCACAAATATGTATATTTAAAAGAAACACTGACCAAGCGTCTTTTATTCTTAACACTCATTGGATTTAGCTCTCACCGTTATGAATAAACAAAAAACCCGCGTTATATAATTAATGTAGAATGAACGGATACAAACGAAAACATAAAAACAACGTTTATGAAAGGTCTAATGTTCGCTCTGTACAGTTTTTAATTATTTTTTTCACTAAATATTTTCCTTTCTATTAACATAAATAATGTTTTAACGGAATCTCGCGTACTGAAAATGTTTCGTAAACGAACAAAAATAGGTGTTTTTATTTACTTAATTACCTTTTTAAATACGATTTTTTTTTCCACCATTGTTCCGGTTTTATTTAAGCTCATTATTTCAGATGACACAAATGGAAATCGAATGAACCGCCATAATATTATATACAAACAATTAACATTTTTTATAATAATAGCAATCCCTATTTTAAGGAATTTAATTTTATTTTATTTTATTTTATATATTAAGATGTTATATATTTGTACTTGTAAAAATATTGTCATAAATAATTAATTATACAAAAAGAAATCTTATTTATTAAGTACTAACTAATAAAATTTAGATTAATTTACCGTTAAGACAATTGTCAGTCAGTGATATGGGGCATTAACCATAATAATTTAAGCATTTCAAGAATACACGCATCGAAATAGCTTATCAACAGATGACAATATTTCGGCTGAGTAAAGAAAATATTTTTTAAAGAATAGCATTACTGAATTCGTGAAGATTTTAAGCGAGACATAAACTTACTAATCATTGCTAACAGTGAACAATATAACGCATCTTAAAAATACACAGAGATTCATGTATATTTTATCTCGAAATTGGCAAAAGTTTTGTTTAAAAAAAAAATAAAAAAATAAATCTTTATTCCAGAACAAGGTTCCATATTTACATTAAATAATAATAATGATAATTTAAATTTAAATTACAATTGGAATTAGATTAAAATTAAATTGAATTAATGAATGAAATGAATAAATTACATTGAAAATAAAAAATAAAATTAAAAATGAATAATTTACATGATACACTAATTACTTAAAAACTTACTCCATATATCACTCAACACACACCCTGCAGGTTTGCTATGTGGTTTGCGGTGGTAGTGCCTGGTGATGTATCCCACATTGATTTGCACAGTTGCCTGTATGAGCTCGTTACCGCTTCGCTACTTACGAAGCCATGCTGCCATGTTGTCGCGATTTTTTGCCTCATTAGAGCCCAGAACCTATGAAGTCGGCCCGCAGCAAACATTCCTGAGGCACTGCAGTTTAAACATTTAAAATAGTATTTTTAATTATTCAAGCTCAAAACCATTTATTATTGTTATTACCGGCGAAATTACTTTTGAACATTGTTATAACTATCGACGTAGCTATGACGTCATCCAACTTGAGCACGTATCGTCACATCACGTTTCAAACTGAATTACGTGAGCAAGTTTGAATAGTATCATGTGCATGGTAGTTGGATTTTGTCAAAATCAAAATATACTTAACTAGGTAACACCCATTTATCAGATATTCTACCACTACACAGCTATATTTAGAATTGTTGCGTTCCGGTTAGAAGAGTGAGTCAGCCAATGTAACTACAGCCAAAAGGGTCATAACATCTTAGTTCCCAAGATTGGTGCATTGGCGATGTACGATATGGTTCGTATTTCTGACTGCCTCGTTGGTCTAGTGGCTACATGTAAGGCCGCAGACACGGTGGTCCTGGGTTCAAATTCCAGGTCGGGCCAATAAAATGTTATTGAGATTTTCTGACGAAAATTCTCAGTAGTAGCCCTGAGTCTGGAAGTGTGTACACTCCCATGCCTCAGAAAGCACGTAAAGCCGTTGGCCCTGCGCCTGAACTCTTTCCGGTCGTGTCGTATTGCAGACCGATTTCGGCCACGGCGGCCAATCTCAAGAGAGATTAGCCAACTGCGCAGGAGATATTATGGTGCACAAGTCTGTGCGCAAACACAAGTGCACTCTCTATTCCCTAGCTCTCATAATCCGATGGGACGGCAATCCGACACGACCGGAAAGAGTTCAGGCGCAGGACCAACGGCTTAACGTGCTTTCCGAGGCACGGGAGTGTACACACTTCCAACTTCCAGACTTCGTGCTGCTACTGAGAATTATCTGACAGAAAAACCCAATAACTATTTATTGGCCCGACCTGGGAATTGAACCCAGGACCACCGGGTCTGCGGCCTTATATCTAGCCACTAGACCAACGAGACAGTCATAATTATTATTATCATATTAAATAAAACATCCTTTATTACAGTAAACAAGACTATTAAATGTTATTTTACAAGTCATGCTAATAATTATTATTGGATTCCTTAAATCATATTATCGGACTCATTGACTCATTCAAAAAGTACCCAAAATTGTTCTCAAATAACAAAGAGGATTTATTTCGCAAAACGTAACAAAGCATCATGATGAAGAATGTGTGTTGAAAAGTTTTTGAATATGGAATACAGTACCTTTACCCGGAAGGGCTTAATGAGCTTAAAGGGTTCCTTGTTAAACTTCGTGTTTCTATTTGGAACGAGCGAAATATCTACTTGATAAAGTTTAATGACTAACTGAATTTGTTTAGTTAAAAAAAAACAGTCATACAATTTATTTTACATCATATACTTATGATAATGTGAACCTGTCATGGTATAACTTTATTTTAGCCGTTTTATTGCCTCTGGTGGCAGGAGAGCTGGTTCATTTCATCGCCAAGAGGATCGGAATTGCGATTTAATTGCTGCTAGAATTATGACCATGATTTATACTGTAGCTGTTTTTAATTGTATAAACTCAAGTACCTAGTGTTATGTATATACGAGTATTATATATATAAGTTACCGATGATATTGCGATAAATCGAAATTCCAATCCTGTTAGCGAAAAATAAAGCAACCCTTTATTTTTTTATATAAGAGGGGGCAAACGAGCAAGATGCTCACCTGATGGAAAGTGACTACCACCGCCCATGGACATCTGCAACATCCGAGGACTTACAGGTTTATCAGAGGAAATAAGAAAGAAGCAACTCGTGTAAATAAATCATATTTATATATATTAAAAATAATAAGGAAATACTTGACATGCTTATAATTCAAGAACAAAAATATTCATATATCCCGAGATGGATGGAAACGGTGGGAAAATTTGAAAAGTTTTAACGATATAGCTGTAAAATATTTTTATACTCAAATCATAAAAACAGAGAAGTGTGTAAACCTATTTCCCGTTTTATTATAAAAATATAATTTTAAATTAATTATAAGTACTACTTGATGGTCGTGCTTTGTGCAAGCCTATCTGGGTAGGAACCAAAACATCAAATATTCTACCGCCAAAAATATAATTCAGTATTGTTGTGTTCCAGTTGAATGGATCAGTGAGCCAGTGAAACTTCAAGTACAAAGGACATAACGTCTTAGTGCCCAAGGTTGGTGGCGCATTTACGATGGTAAACGGTGGTGACCATTAACCAGGTAGTCCATTTGCCCTACCGGTATTATAAAAAAATATACATATTATCTGAAACTAGATATCACACTCGGCTTGACATTTCGAATGTACCAAAATAATACAAAATGTTTTTTTTTCATTTAATGTTTGATGAAGATAAATAAAAGCTTCTAAATGTAGTTTACAAAGTGGTAATAACAATTATCATTGTCAAAAATAACGAGTTAATTCGTTAAAAGTACATATTTATCTCATAATTTGTCTGCAAGAGATTCTTCATCTTTTAAACCAAAAAGAATTTCTGAACATGATAATATTACATCCTTGTTAGATTTCTTTGCACGTGATAAAAATATTTTTCACCGTTGACATAGGAACTAGTCATGAATGCTTAATATAAAAACTAGTACGTAAAGACAAATCGTACCTCAAAAATTCAGCCGTTACCTTAAGTGCTCCGCTGAAAATATGCTACGAACGTTTCGCTTCAATAGAAACATTACTTGAATAATTTAAAAAAATTCGAGATCGCAAAATATAAGTGGAATCTTGAATTTTTAGAAGCTCGTATTAAGTATACAAACACTTAGAACATACCTGAACATCTTAGAGCAAATATGTCTGCTTATAAAATGTCGAAATAACATAATAATATAATGGCTAAATTTCTTCTGACAATGGCATTGAGTATAAATGCTTAAACAATTAAATTACATGAATTGCTTATCAATCATATTAATTTTATAAATATATAAATATATATTTCTCTCCTAATCACGAGCACTAAAAGATAAATGCAGAACATATAATATTGGTTCTGTTGCACTATACATACTAGAAAACCAAATTTTAGTCCATATACTTATACGTGAATTACATAACAGTTCGTTATTAAAAAAGATCATTAAATTTTTCTTGCTATTAATCTCGATTAAGTACATAAATATACAATTTTATCTCTCGTACTCATTGTTGAACTACAAATGGGTGTAATATAAACACCAGGGTCGAGGCAATCACCTTCAAAATGCGAGACAGTCTAAGCTTTAATCGGGCGGTAAGAATCCAGATAAATCTAGGTAAGATTTACTCTTATATTCATTTAAAATGTGTCGTAAGCTTATCTTTATTTCTAATACTTTCCCTCACAAAATGCTCACACGTCGTCGTAATGGTTCACGGTAGGTTAAATTTATTCGCGACGTAAAATACATGCTCAGGTGACGAAGGCATTGAAGTGATGCTCTGAGCAATTTTGTTGGCATGGAATAGCAAACATCCTAAAAAAATTACCTACTTTGTGTTGTTATTTTAAAGTTTTATTCATTAGACATAAATCAGAAGAATAATATCTCTTAATAACGATTGTAATCGAGTACAAAAAAATCTCGATTGTCATGAAAATTAAGAGATATTTATTTTGAAAGTACATATTATCCATACTACTATATAAATCTATTGGCTCTGTCTATACATTTTTGGTTTTTACCTAATTTTGTGATAAATAATCGTTTTATGATGCAGTGATTCACATTATACTATTTTTTTCATTTTTGTCTGTCTGTATGTCTTCTTATAACATTGAAAATTGGTGGTGGTTCTTATAACTTAGAAAATTGGTACACACAAAGAACATGTGATGGCGCAAATGTTAGGCCATATATAAGATCGGTAAACCCTACGATATCTTATGAAAATTAATTTCAAATCGTTAATTACGTATTTCTTTAGCAGAAGCCATGTGTGTGTGTGTGTGTGTGTGCGCGCGTATGTTATTATAGTAATAAAATAAATTATTATATTTTTATTAATTATACGCGGATGAAGCTGTGGGGCACAGATAGTATTATATAAGTGTTTATTCTTGGATATAGAGGAATTGAAAATTTTAAAGTTATTTACAAAGAAAAAGCACAAACTATTATTTATAAAAACTGTAAGCTGTGTGAATATGAAAAATAATACTGATATCTACGGAACCTAAAAATCTGCACTTTGAATAACAGCCCAGGATAAAGCAACAAAAATGATGTCGCTCAACAATAAATCCTAATAATCGATTTAACAGTTGAAATCCTAACGGGTTATCTTTCGCCTGGTATACTGACAATAAATCCAGATTTCGTCCTGTTGTGCTGTCTCGTGATCGAGAGTAGTTCTTGTTGGAGAATGATTTTTCTCACATGTTGCATTCACACTTGCAAACTGTTGTTGAGACGTGATTATACGATAGCTGCTGCTACGAGTATGTTCCATAACTAGGTTACAGCTTCTCAACTTTATGAGAAGAAGGATTGTAGCTTATTCCACCACGCTGCCTTAATGCAGGTTAGTAGTTATACATTCGGCATTTTTATACGAATCATATTATAAGGTCCTCCAGACCGATTTCGGCCACGGCGGCCAATCTCAAGAGAGATTAGCCAACTGCGCAGGAGATATTATAGTGTACAAGTGTCTCTTTTCCTTAGCTCTCATAATCCGATGGGACGGCAATCCGACACGACCGGAAAGAGTTCAGGCGCAAGAACTTAACGTGCTTTCCGAGGCACGGAAAGTGTGTACACGGAAGTGTGTACACTTCCAACTTCCAGACTCCGGGCTGCTACTGAGAACTTTCTGACAGAAAAACCCAATAACTATTTATTGGCCCGACCCGGGAACTGAACCCAGAACCACCGGGTCTGCGGCCTTATATCTAGCCACTAGACCAACGAGACAGTCGAGGTAGAACCATATTATAATTATACCACGTCTTCATTTAAGAAACTATGTTCATAACAGAGCAAAAAGAACGAACATATTATGTTTTATGTACTTAGTACAATAACGCCTACCATATTTCAGACATAATGCTACGTGATAATACTGAGCAAGAGTCTAATATTATAATTCCCAAAAATATATAATATTTTGTGATAATTGTATGAATAATACGAAATCAACTTTTATGAACGTCCTTGTTTGAAACGTTGCAATCATCAATGTGAATTGCTCATCAGTATTACTTTAGACATGGAACTCCATCAATCACTTGACTTTGATTATGATTGTATTGAAATTGGTATAACTCGGTGGTACAGCTTTGTGAAAGCTCGTCTGGGTAGGTACCAACTCATCAGATATTCTACCACAAAACAGCAGTACTTTGTATTGTTGGGTCCCGGTTTGAAGGGTGAGTGAGCCAGTATAATTACAAGCACAAGGGACATAAAAAAATTGTTCCCAAGGTTGGTGGCGCATTGGCGATGTAAGCGATGGTTAACATTTCTTACAATGCCATTGTCTATAGGCGTTGGTGACCACTTACCATTACATGGCCCATATGCTTCTCCGCCTACCTATACAATAAAAAAAACTCTTTGTCTAGTATAAGCCAAAAATGTAAGTTGATAATTACGCACGATTTACGTGAACGTGTAATTTTTTTTTGAGTGCTCGGTGCTTTCGCTGTCGTAAGTGGGTCGCCTACATGTGTAATAGCGTATGAGCCATGGAAAAAAATATTAACACTAATATTTTTACTGGTTTAATTAAAAGTATATTTTTAAAAAATACTTTTAATGTTGCGTTTTAATTTTATCGTCGTTTCTGTGTGTAGAATTTAAAACAAACCGCGGTACTACTTAACTATCCGAGCTTTTTAAAATAATTATATTATTTTAGTAAAAAATATATAAAATACATTTTTTTTCTCTGAATATTTTTAAGTTCTACAAATAGAGAGTAAGTGGGTCTTCTGGTTATATGATAGAAATATATTATATTAATGATACCATTTATAAAGTTTTATTTTAACACTAACATATCCGTGCGGTTTTGCCCGCGTGATGTTTAACGAATACTCAAGAATCGATAGAAGGATATCAATATTCATTCGCAAATTCCGACTGCAAGTTTCAGATGTTAACAAAAAAACAACGGGTTGCACTCCGGGAGTGCCGGCAGAAGTGAAAACTTGAATATTAACGTTGTGCATTTTTGATATTTTGGAATGATTAGAGAAAAATGTTGCTTGAATTTCTATAATTATCAGTATAAAAGTACTATCATTTATGTGATAAAATACAATATTTATTTATTGCGCTATCGTACATAAACATGACAATTTATATTTCATTAAAAATTTAACACTTCAAAATCCGTCTTACGAATTTTCAATCAGGGTCACGTTACCTGACGCGAGTTTAACATTTTTTACCCATCACAAAAAAGTGCACAACGCCGCTAAAGAAGTTTTCACTTCAAAAAACAAACAAACGGTTTATCGTTATTATATTCAGTAAGTACTTTTTTATGAAATAGATTAATGGACTGGTAAAGGTCACCTGATAGTAAGTGGCCACCACTGCCCATTGAAATTGGCGATGTGAGAAATATTAACCACTCCACCATTGCGCCACTAATCTTGGGCTCGAAGATATTATATCCCTGGTGTCTGTAATTAAACTGGCTCATTCATGTTTTTTACAAATTTCACAACACTAAACCAATGTACTATTTCAGAAAGAGCATTGTTCACCTCGTCATATGTTGATAAACTTCTTTTTATTTTAAAAATTAAGGATCAGCAATATACAGCGTGTAACAAAATTCGTGTCCGACCCGAGCAATGGTTATTAGGTATCGTGTGTCGGTCCTATTTATGTGATAATTTTTAAAATACTAAGCAAATAATTTATCCCGGATTTTTTTTAAAATTAATTGACGAAAATTGCCTGGCAACACAGGTGCGGGCAATAGCACTCGATAGCTCTTACCTATCGAGTAACTAAGACACGAGGTCATGACCTCAGTAGTCCACGTTTTTACCACCAACAGTGTCGTTAAACACAATTAATATATTTCTTAAGATTTTTTTGCTTAGTATTTTAAAAATTATTACATAAATAGAACCGACACACGATACCTAATAACCACTTAACGGGTCGGACACGAATTTTGTTACATTAGAATATTTTATTATGTATATTTAACTGTTTGAAAAGTAATAAAATAATAAACTATTTAAATTGATTTTAATTTAATTATTCATTATAATTATAACACCTTTGATTACACGATGCTTAAATATGCCATGTTAAAATCACTCGGTGTATTAAATTAATTCACAGCACGACACACTTACTCGTGTGATGAAAACATTACGTCAAATTAAACAAGGCTCTGGAGCTTGAAATATCTAAACTGGAATAAACAGGGAGCTTTTCAATTACTTAGTAATAATTAATTTGATATGATGAAATGGACGTTTCATAAAGTTATTTTCTATGCATGTACATTTTTAAATATCGTTTCTCACTAGTCTTAAAACCATTTTTCTTTAAGCCTTATTTTCATAAGCTGATGGGAAGGTAGCTTAACATGACCGTCGAGAACCTGATGCCATGACCATGAATGTAACATTTTCGTGCTTTCTACATCTACAGCCTTTTAAACTAGCTACTAGATATATGAAGCGGAGATAGATAATACTGCATCTACGTGTTGCATCTACGAGTTAAGTACTCGTGGATACATTTGAACTTTAGTACATTTTTGTTTGTATATTAAATTTAAAAAAATATATAAATAAAAAATATGTAATACTTCAAAAGAGTTGTGTCAATAAATAAGCTTAGTTGTACGAGTGATTGGAGGCAGGTGTATTAACAATGGGTACCGTAAACTGTTTGCGGTCACCCGGTTTCATTACGGTATATCCGGATAACGAAGCCGGGACCGATATTATGGTGACGTTAGCGAAATGATTTACAGTGCAATTGCGTTTAAACAGTTCAATTAATGTTTATTTAGTGATGTGTAATGGTTTTGGAAGATATTTCGCTTGATAAATCTATTTGGGAGTTGTTTATTGCTATGAGAAATACAATTACAAATACAATTCATGCAACATAACTTTCTTTAATTTTATATCTGGAACACAGAACTATTAAGAAATTATTCAATACCTTAAGCGATCATCGACCCCTATAAACTTTGAGATTCAAACATAAAATAAAATATTTAAAAAGCAGGCTAGTTCTTGGAACACAAAGTTAGACTTGAAGTAATAACTTCGGCATATCAATAATACATTAATTCACTAAAGATTAATGCATAGAATAGAAATTATTAAGTGTTCATTTTCTATCATATATTTTAAATATATTTTCGCCATTATTCTAAGCCGCTATCTAGACAGCGATAGGCGTATCCATGTAATTAACTTGCCAACAAACACTCTAGAAAGCGTGTACCGTGAAATTATACTAGCACTACAAATTAGACTCAGTTTTAGTTAAAAATTCACTGAGCCTGCATAAAATATGAGAGCAATTGTTGTTTGTGTCATAAATGCTAAGTTGTAAAATTGTGTCATTATTTATTTAGAGGATCTCGAACAAAGGATACACACTTACAAGTACATTGATTCGTTGAATAATAGTGTAACATATGTGTGCTCCTTCAATTACATGAGACCACAGCAAGAGCATAAAGTGATGACTAAACAGAATTAATTTTTTTTGTATAATTCTATAAAGAAAGAAAGAAATGTGGTACACGATAAATTAATAATTTAGGAACTATAAAAAAGGTAAACAATGGAAGTTAAGACTATGTTGAGCAAACTGTGAGTTAAGTACATATATGTAAGTCATATTATGTACGTACATAATGTATAAAACTGTTCACTATGTATCTAAATGTAAATAAATAGATTAGCAATTTAAGATTATCTTATATATACAAATTAATTATCTAACGATAACATATTATCGTTCACGTATTTTGCACCCGATTACGTTAAGACTTTGTACGGTTATTGTTGGGGCCTTTTGTGATGGTTTCTGAAACTTGAAATTAACATGTAATTGTTTACGTGCACATAAAAATTAAAGAGGCACTAAAAGGCATAACGGCATTAGCTAACAAAAAAATGTTTTATGAACACCTTAAGACCGCCACGCAAATATGGATTTTGTATGTTTTTTGGAAGTTTATAAATGTGCCCGCATCGCTATATTTCTTTTAACGCACATAATATATTGGGAATCATGACATCGTAGTATAAACTAAGTACTTCTTCCTACGATAGAATCTATAAGGATCACGTGATAGGATGAAAACTGATTGCATCCTATGATGACGACGTGGAAATAAAGTGGGCAAATCGAATCGTATATTTACCAATTTTCTTCTGTAAAGAACTATTCAATAAGTATTATTAATTTTATAACATGACTTTTTTTATATTTGTCTTGCAGTGGATGTCTTCTGGCTGAGATGATGATGATGATGATGATTGTCCCACTTGGATCCCAACTCGCAGCTCATGGTCTGCAGCCATTCAAAGTAGCAACAAGAACGAGTCATTTAATATTACAACTTATTAAAATAATTTTTAATTATGCCTGCTACCTTATAACAAAACCTTTTCTCCTATATAACTTTGGAACAAACCGTTCCTGTAATTTCTTTAAATGAAAAATAAACTGTGGAAAACTAATTGGAACTCGTTAGGCTATACTTTAAGAACGAATTCAAAACTCACAGTTAACTTAAACGTGGAATTGAAAATACTTTGTTCACTAACCGTATCAATTATTATTATTATTATATATTATTTTTTATTGATTCACAGTTTATAAACTGTGGATGAACATGTCAGCATGTATGTACGCGCTACTACGCACTTAAAATGTTTTTGTTTTTTTTATAATATTAGAAAACGTTATAATATATTTGTCGCTTACATGATGATTCGATAAAGTTACATGGAAGTAATGTTATATTATTTAACTGTTCAAAGAAAGCTAACTGAGAATTTACTGGTAGCCGTGTAAGTCCAAAGTAGATCGCAACTTCATAAAAAATATTGTTTGTTTGGTTTAAAAAAATCGTTAAATATCATATGCCAGTTCTACTCAGGTTTGTAGTTTTTTCTTTCCAAACCCATGGTAGATATTTTGACAGACAATATATAAGTATATTATGTACTGCCTCGTTGGTCTAGTGGCTACATGTAAGGCCACAGACACAGCGGTCCTGGGTTCAATTCCCAGGTCGGGCCAATAAAATGTTAATGAGATTTTCTCTCGAAAATTCTCAGTAGCTGCCCGTTGTCTGGAAGTTGAAAGCGTGTACACTCCCGTGTCTCGGAAAGCACGTAAAGCCGTTGGTCCTGCGCCTGAACTCTTTCCGGTCGTGTCGGATTGCTTTCCCATTGGGTTGTGTGAGTAAGGGAATAGAGAGCGTACCTGTGTTTGCGCACACACTTGTGCACTATAATATGTCCTGTGCAATTGGCTAATCTCTCTTGAAATTGGCCGCCGTGGCCGAAATCGGTCTGGAGGACTTTTATTATATTATGTACTTACTAAATATTTCAACTTTTGGCTTAACCGGTTAAACTCGAGAACTGCCACTTGAATAATTTTATTTTTACATGGTCAGACGTTTATTGGCTATACTATCACTTTGGGTTACGGCTGTAAGGAGCGATGCTACATCCAGAAACTGACAAACATGTTTGAAACAGGCGCGTAATTCAAATTAAATATTGATTAAAGAAACATACTTGTTTTAATTAACATTTCATAAAATCAATGTTAGGTTAGTTTCGGTAAAATTTAATTATAAAGCTAAACTTAGACCGTTTGTTTTAATAGTATAAATTTTTAGTTATTTTTGTTTCTGGTGAGGATATAATTAATACCGTAGAATTCAATTTAATTATTTCTCAGTTAGATATGATATAATATCATGAAATATTGAGACTAATTTATATAGTTAATAGCATAGCAGTTAGTTTACCGCACTAGATATCATTAACACTAAATGTAGGTGTTGTTCAAAACAACTGCACTCAATTATTCGCCGGAACACATTACCAGGAACTTGTCATTAGTGTTGTTCGATATATCGATAAAGAACGTCGATTAAGAAATTGATTTAACATAAATGACCAATTTAAGTATTAACTTTCAAGATATACTAAAATTTATAAGGTTTTAATTAAAAGCACAAGGAAATAACAAATGCTAGATACTACTAAATAAGGACTATCAAATAAAACTGAGCTTTTTGTAAGTGGTAATAGGGTTTTTTTTTATTAAGCAAGCTACTCTGAGCATATTTGTTACTCTTTCACCAAAGAACAATAGTCTGTATATATTCTGGTAAAAGGATGAGCGTGTCATTGCAATCACTGGCACACAGGACTTAACATCTTAGATCTTAACTATTCCTTACGTCATTAAGTTATATGAGCAGTATTGACCAATTACCGTATACTCAGATGGACCTGTAAACATGTTATGGTTAGATATTAACAATTCCTTACGTCATCAATTTACATACGCGGTATTGACCAATTACTCAGATGGACCAGTTTTTAATCATCGATAAAAAAAAAAATATCGATAATTTACTTGCTCATGACTACTGGTAACACAATTTATAGCATGTCTTCCTAACGCGCGAGGTGGTGCATTAGTAGAATGCACTCGTATCGACCCCATAGTATGTGCTTTATATGAGGACTGTGGCTCTTATTACTTACAAGTTATCGCTTATTTCTTCCGTTCGGTGAATTATTTAATAATGCAATTTTGACTCGAGGAAGAAACAGTTGGGTAGTAAGTACTTACTTCTTAAAGCTACAAGCATCTACGATATGTAAGTACTTACATGATTGCTTGATACAAATTTTGTAATAATTTTTTATTTTTCTGTGTATTTCAAAGCATATATTTTATTGGTATTAAAACTTCATAAAGGGATATCACCGTCTTAGTGCAAAATTTCTGAATATAAGAGTGCATATTCCCATAATAATTCTTTATTATAGACAATGGGCTCGTAATGATTACTGATTTAGATTTAGAAGAATAAGATTATAATGAGTTTTAAGATCTCTTATGTTATCTGATACTAGTAGGTTAATTGTTTAAGTAATCTTTCGAGGGCTAACTATTGGATTCTGAGGAACGCGCTGGACACTCAAAACTTTGATCGTATCCAAGTTATTCAGAAACTATCGTTGCAATATGTGGCCAAGAATTCTCCTATTTTCTATAATGTGTAGCTTCGTGTCTGCTACTATGAATACACTTAAGCCATATTACGACACCTTTAACCACCAACTTATTAAGCGTACTTTTCTCGGAATCATCTCCATATTAGCTCTTCAATCATTTAGCTCAGATCAAAGAAAGTCATCGTCGAAATCAAATCGTATATATATAGTCTTCTCGTACGTACTTCGATGTGAGCGACTGAAGTAATCTATAGTAATCTGGCTATAATTTAATATAATAATATACGTGGACATTATTCACACACGGCCATCTGATCCCAAACTAAGCAAAGCTTGTACTATGGAAACCAGACAACTGATATACTATTTTTCTTTTCTAAATACATACTTATATAGATAATTACACCCAAGCTCAGGACAAACAGACATGTTCATGCACACAAATGTCTATTCTGGGTGGGAATCGAACCCACGACCTGCGGCGCGAAAGGCAGGTATCCACCAACCACGCCAATCGAATCGTCAAACGAGAGTATACGAGCTCTCCGTCAAACTATAGCATGTCAATCTCGCTTAATATTGCGAAATGATAGACTTGGAAACAAGCACTTGATAGTAAATGTAAAAAATTGAATTATCTACTAGGACACGTGTTACCTCAATCTCATAAGGTTCCTTCAAACAAGGCATAAAGAGTCATCTTGCGGTCCGGCAAGGGGCGGCTAGAGCAGATCATTCTTCGCGACTGTACTGGAGAACAATTCTACTAACATCATTTTCACATTATCGGAATTGAATCGAAATATAATCGTTGACGTTTAGGTTTTTCCCTATTCTACTAATAGAACAATTCAGTCGCGACTCAATTTGTCCTTGATGGAACGTCAAAAGTTAACATCTAAGTTTGACTTTGACATCGTTTTTTGGCTTTTCTATATGATAATTTCACACAGATTTAGTTTTATGGGGAATAGTCGAAGCTGGATCGGAATCGATTCGAGAACGTTAATAAACGTTTTACATTAGGGGAATTGGCCTCCAGGTCGTCGTTTGGACTCAACTACCCCTTACCATCAGTTGGAGTGATTTGGCTACCCGGAAGTTACAAAATATTAACGTGAAACGTCATATCACCGGTATTTTATGTCACCAAAATGAGTACATTACGCTAAGCTCCATTAGTCATTTACGTTACCGCCAATGTTTGAATTAGGGGCTTAGCTTGCATGTTTCTTTTTTAGTTTATTTCTATGTAATTTTTGTAGCTTTAGTTTTATGTCTGCACATATTATGAACTGAAATAAAACAATACTCTTCATACTACATTTGACTGATACTGGATACTATTGTTAGAATTTTATAACCGAATTGGAAATGTGTTTCTAGAAAATTCGAATATGTTCAATAAAATTCAATTCACCGTTTCCGTGATATCTTCTTCGGCGGAGAACCGGTGTAATCCAATGTATCGTTATCAAAACTGAATAACGAACTCTCATCTCGCCCGGACTCTGTGGTTTGTGTGGACTACGTCCTTACCATGTGTTCTCATAGAATATAACTTATTAATATTTTTAGTTTATAGTTATGACACTTTTATTTGCAGACTCAGAATAGCCAGCGTTACAGAATCAGTCACAGGACTATATGATTAATCATTATGGATATAATCAGAAATGCTTAAATCTAGTACTTTGCTTTGACTCAGCCATAAATCCTTTGTGTTATGAAATTTTTTTTTTTTTATTCTATAGGAAGGCGGACGAGCATTTGGGCCACCTGATAGTAAATGGTCACCAACGCCCATAGAAAATGGCATTGTAAGAAATTTTAACCATCGCTTACATCGCCAATGCGCCGCCAACCTTGGGAACTAAGATATTATGTCCCTTGTGCCTGAAATTACACTGGCTCACTCACCCTTCAAACCGGAACACAACAATACAAAGTACTGTTGTTTTGCGTTAGAATATCTGATGAGTGGGTGGTACCTACCCAGACGAGCTTGCACAAAGCTCTACCACCGAGTGAAACATATTCTTACTTTCTTAAAGACTAGGTAACTACTTGTCTTGCTATATATTTTGGTATGATGCTTAGTAGTGAATTATATATATCAATAAGATTAAAAGCGAAGTAAAAGTGAGAACAGAATGAGTAACAAATAGTACGTTATATTTGAATACTGCATCTACGGTACTCTTGAGCAGGGATCGACCTCATTAGGGGACGTCCTGAACTCAAATTGAACGTACAACATGGGATTTTTTAGTTTAAAAAAAAATACTACTAATTCTTCACCGTCGAACACAAGATAAATTTATAAAAACAAATTAAGTACATGATTAACGTGAAAATTATATTACAATTTCGAAATTTCGATTAAGGTTCACATGCTCTCGCCACTGGACCCAAATAATGAATGAAAAAGTAAGTTGCTTATGTATAAAAAAATCAATAGTAACTAATACAGGCGGGATTAATAATAACATTCCAGTACAGCTGGGATGCAAGTGGATTCATTTAAACCGTCTCTGAAATTCACTGACGCCATTAATAGATCTAATAGTCTTATAGACGATCCGATGGTCAATTTTTTAATCTAGCACGCACATCACAATGTCACTGGAAAAACGAATAATGCCAATCCAATGTATTTCAGTGCAGGTACAGTTAGTACGACTTTATCTGTTTTTACGGATATCATTTGTCAAAAATTGTGAAAAAATTCATCAAACAACAAATTTTGTTTATACAGATGATAGTAGAATGTAACATCAAAATTACGTTAAAATCATCGCACATGCTACTACTAAAAAAAAACGTGTGCGTCTCGGGACGCCCGACAGAAGTGATAATATTTATTATTAATTATAATATATTAAATATAATTTACATTAGTACTTGAGAGTTGCAAAATTATTAAAAGTCTGTATACGCTAGATGGCGTTAGGATGGAAGCTCTCAGGTAAAGCAGTCCGCGTCGGTAATAAAATAGTATAAATAAATAATAAAGTGAGAGAGGAGCCTGCCTACTGCTGCCGTATGCGTGAGAGAATGGGAAGCCAGACAGAGTGGCGCCGTAACGCGTTACGTTACGAAGCGGTTTACCCTCCCATAAGAAGTTATGACTTCAAAATGTATCTTAAAATTATTTTCTATGTATCTCAAATTTTTTATACATATTTATTCTAATTTAGAATTAATTTTAAATTTGAAGTCTACGACTGTTGCGAATGGTAAATAATATAACCGATAGCAACCATATATGTTATGCTAAAGCAAAATAAGTTAATATGATAATATGCCGTTCCTTACGAAAAGAAATCTTGAGTCATAATGTTTCATCAGAAACATACACGCAGACACTTCACATTCCAATAATATTTAAATATTTTACAATATGTCAGATATAGGAAATAGCACTTAATTTTAATTTAAAGAAAATGTAAAACCAAATGATTGATGTATTGATGACGTCACAGAAAATGATAGTAAGCCTTTCGAGACGAAAAATTGTATTAAAGTCAAAGTACACTCTTACACATAATTACACAGCAAAATCAGCCTTAATACAAAAGAGAAAAGAACAAAATCCTATACAATACCCTCCCTCAAAGTTTCATTGTGCCTGATCGTAATGATTCACGGTAGATTTAATTCATTCGTGGCGTGAAATACTTGTTCAGGTGACGAAAACATCGAAGCGACAAATTGAACGAGCCCCTGGGGCATGAAATGGCAAAAATAGAAAGCGTATTTACTATGGCATTCGAAAATATTCAATTTTCAATACTAACAAACTTCGTTTATTTGAATAATTCGACGCCGATGTTTGCCCCACAAATTGTTTTTTTTTTTTTTATTTACGCTGAAATTTTTACTTTATATTGATTTGATCCAGTGGGTTGTGGACGTAGAAGTTAACTGACGATCGTGGATACATTTTCCTGTTTGTGCCACAGAGTTTTCCATATGCTTAACATATATTTAAGTGAAACTTATATTATAAACCCCTCGAGTTAGTCTTTTTAAAAATGGAACACTAAATCGTACTGATGAAAACAGCTCACTAAATTACTCTTAAAAATTAAAATGACACATTTCAACACATTCAACAAATCACAAGTCACGACAACAATGATTTAATTACTTTAGCTCTCTGTCCACGAATAATGGCAGTTTGAAATTAGCGCGCGTCTGTTTTTTAAAAATGCTGTTGTAGGGTTCAAAGAATCTCCTAAATGTATGTATACTGATATTTTAAGCTGGAGAGTTTATATCTTCGAACGCGCTAATCTCGAAAACAAGACTGATTTGAAAGTTTCTTCATACGTTTGAGAGCATCTTTAATGAGGAAAGTTATAATATAAGACTTCACGCAACGACCCTTAAGAGCGGAGCAATAATCATAAAGATCAACCAATCTGGTAGACTGTACTGTTATTATGTTAATGAGATGCATATTTGTACTTATTATATACTTATTATATACAAAAATTAAGCATATAAATAATCTACTAATTATGTAGGCAGCTCGTAAATTCTACTGCTGGAAAACATACTCCTTTAATCTTTTGGAGAACGGTTGGGTTAGTTCCATGTTATATTGTAAAAATATACATAAAACTTAAGTTAAAAATTGAAAAAACCCCCGATAACTAGGGTAGTTAAACGCTTCAAATAGTCAAATTTTTAATTCACAAATCAAATCCTTTCATTTGATATTCCTCTCGGATATATTGGCTTACTATTGTTTATTCATCCCCTCTATCACCCCCCATAACTATTAAACAGCTGAATATATTTTTTTTCAAACATAACCTGAAACAATCTCGACTAAGATATATTTCAAACAAAAGCAACTAAATTAAAATCGATTCATAAGTTCAAGAGCTACGATCTTATATAGACAGACAGAAAAACTGACACACTGTTTGTCTGTTTACTCAGACACATACGTCAAACTTATAACAAACAAGGGGAATTTGCGTCGGTGGTTAAAAATAAGTGACACACTGTGGTTAAGAACCATGTGTATGGTACCACTTAGCCATCTTAGCTCACTGTCTGGTAGAGTATGTAAAAGTGTCCCAGTTTATATATGAAGTTAATATAACATTTTTATTTTAAAACTGCAAAATATAATGTACTTTCAACCTATGAATTTATTTAAGCCGCACGTTCTGGGATGTCCCGAATGGTTTGTTTAAGGAACGTTCTAGAAATTTCCTTGAAATTGTTTTACTTGGAATATATGTATTACAGTAAAATTCTCAGTATATATCTACTAAAGCACTTAAAGTAGCGGATGAATGTTGAGGTAATGCACACATTATATATAGTAAAGTTTTTGTTATTTCATTTATTATTTTTACATGCACCTATCTCATATCCTAGAAGGAGTTCCTTAAGCCGTTGGTTGCCAAAGTTGTATGCTATTGATATAATTAGGTTGTCTCATCCATGTGATATGATCTTTATTTTTCTTTTTGGTTATATTAAAAAAATATATGTGGGTCAACTGTAAAATATAACTAGGATATAAATTTGGAGTCCTTTGGTACATTTTTTAAATATAAAATATAAGGTTCTCCAGACCGATTTCGACCACGGCGGTCAATCGCAAGAGAGATTAACCAACTGCGCAGGAGATATTATAGTGCATAAGTGTGTGAGCGAACACAGGTGCACTCTCTTTTCCTTGGCTCTCATAATCCGATGGGCTGGCAATCCGACAAAAATTAATCCGACAAAAAGACACGATCGGAAAGAGTTCAGGCGCAGGACCACCAGCTTAACGTGCTTTCCGAGGCACGGGAGTGTTCACACTTCCAACTTCCAGGCTCCGGGCTGCTACTGAGAATTTTCTGACAGAAAAACCCAATAAATATTTATTGGCCCGACCTGGGAATTGAACCCAGGACCACCGGGTCTGCGGCCTTATATCTAGCCACTAGACCAACGAGGCAGTCAAACATAAACATAAACTATATACGAACATATATAGTCGGTATATAGTAAAAATGAATATGATATCAAGCATGTTATCATTATCATCTGGTCCTGAAACAACTCTCTTAAATTTTGTAAAAAGTAACAGAATACAAGCCATTTTTAGGTAACGGAAAAACTCAAGCGAAGATCAAAAGCGAAAGTTTTCCACAGAAAACTGAAAAGTACTCAATCGAATTACGAGTTCAACTACAATTGAATATTGATTTTTTTTTTTGGTGTTCGAATTGTCTTACTAATAGGAAACGATCACCACCACCCATAGACATTAGTGCTGTAAGAAGTTCCTCCATTTCTTTCATAGCTGCGCATTTATAGTCAGTTACTCGGTCAGGACAATCTCCCTTCTTCTTATACAAGCTTTTATTTAAATTGCAATGTTTATTTCTTGGTTAAGATCATATCATTGTGGCGGAATTTTTAAGGAGTGAAAATTTCATATGTCGGTAAAGTTCTCATGACAACGCATTTTTATGGTAACTATGATATTATTCTACATACAGGATTGACTTCAGACAACGAAACTCCTCAACGGTCAACAGCGTACGCACGAATTTTTGTATATAAAAGCTTGTTTCTAAATATCTATTTTTAATTATTAATAACACTCGTAAAGGGCTATCCTAAACTATCCGCCCGATTGACTTGAAATTTGTCACAGTTACCCCTTCCACGACGTAGACGCTCGCTAGAATTGATTTTACGCAAATCCTGTCTAAAATACATTTTTCTTCTTACGTAACCGTGCAAAGCCGAGTCAATAAGTTGGTAATTTATATTTACCGATAAATAAATGTGGGATGAGTAATTAATTTATTCTACGCCAGCTAACATGCATCTAGCTAACATGTAATTTCTATTCCAACTTCAAACAGCTCGATCACGTATAGCAGCTTAAAACGGTACGTGTCCTGGTTCATATTTGTGATCAGAGAATGTTAAATCATAAATTTACCTTTGTATAACAAAATCTATCTCTTATATAGAGGTACTGTTTGTACATTCAGAGTTGCTGCAACTACTTATAAAGCTATCATGGAAGTTTCACATTAGGTAAGCGTATGGCTTGGAAATTAAAAACTGCTCGATACTCTGTTCATGTGTACATTTCGTGTTATGACGATTATGTGTCATAGGCATATTTTGTTATAACGACCATTCTCACGGTAAAGCAGCCAAATGAACGAGACATACTAAAATGCTCAAGTGTATGCAACTCTTTCAAGTGCACTCTTTAGTCCACTCTCGAAATCCAATGTAATGACAAATCTACAAGACCAACGTGTACTTTTTATTAACCCGTTTCTGGATAACAGGAACTCGAGATAGACATCTTGGAGATATAACTTATATATATAATAGAACAGAAAAAAAACATGCTCCTTAAAAATAAGTTTAAGTTAGGGAATAAAAAACGGAGGAGATTTATATACCCCAATTAAGCAATTAATTTTGAGTTAGAAGCGGGGAAGACACTTAAAGCTCAAAGCGTGAAGCGTGAAACTGCGATTTTTACATGTAACAACAATATGTAATCTACCCAAGAAAAATATTAAATATTATCATATATATCTATATATTATATAGATAATCATTATTGCATTAAATGAAACAATAGAATCTGATTGGTATTAACGCAATTTCTTATAAACGTTATTAAGTAGGTGTTTAATTAAACACTGATTTCTTCTCGTCAACATTCGCAAAACGGAAAAACAGTGTTCATTAACTAACAAAACCAACAAGCCGTAAGTGCATGTTGTTTGTTTGCTTTATTTTTTTCATATTAAATAGTCTCTAGCACATGATATCTGTTCCAGATAGGAAGTAGGTTGATCACGTAATGCAGCTTAAAACTGAACGTGCCTCGCTCCGTGCTGACGCTTAGAATGTCTTTGATTTAAAAATATACTTAGGTTCATTTCATTAAACATAATGTTATTATATAATTTGAGTATGTATGTGTTGATTAAGCTTAAAATAATAAACTATTTGAGAGTACGACTTATCGAAAAATGTTTTCTAATTATGGAAGGAAAAGTTTTGTAACTTAATAATTTAATAAGCTACCAATATAAGTTAGAAACTTGTTTTAAAACATAATATGAATCTGTCATGTAGTTTCTGAAAAAAAACGCTCAAATGGAAACAAAATAAATGGAATAAGGGAGAAACAAAGAACCTTTTTAAGTCGTTTAAAAGCAATTAGCACGACCTAAATTTTAGGTAAAGTTTTTAACTGATATGTACGTACATATATCGTTTAACTAAACATATTATTTTCAAATAATACTATATGCCTAGCGCACACTTGGTAAAGAACAGCGATGACGAGTTTTATTACCAATTAATTAATTTGACGAGCCGGTTGGCGTGATTGGTAGATATGTGACTTTATCGTGGCTTTCGCGCCGCAGGTCGTGGGTTCGATTCCCACCCAGGACAGACATTTGTGTGCATGAACATGTCTGTTTGTCCTGAGTCTGGGTGTAATTATCTATATATGTATGTATTTACAAAAGAAAAGTAGTATATGTAGTATATCAGTTGTTTGGTTTCCATAGTACAAGCTCTGCTTAGTTTGGGATCAGATAGCCGTGTTTGAATAATGTCCCAGGATATTATTATTGTTATTATTATTATTATTAATTAACTAATGATTCTAAATATACCTACTTACATAAAATCACAGACCCAAATAATAGTGCGTAGGAGTGCGTTTGCGCGATCGTACGATCAAACTATTTAAGGCATGTCTAGCGGCATCATCGCGCGTTTCCTCTCATGTACGCGCCGTAGGCGATACCTACGCTAACATGCTCTGTACTGCGTTTTGCTAGTATGCGCCGAATTTTAAAGACTTTAAAACATATTCTAGATCTAAACATAAAGTTTAATCACGTATTGCAACTTCATATCGAACGTGACTGGCTCCGCGCTCGCGAGTAGTGATTGTGTATTTTGATTTTAAAACACTTATCATATAACATTTTGTTTAATGATTTAATAGATAAATCTTTAAACAAAACATTTTTATTATTTAAACGTTTGTAGCAAACGGTAGAAGGATTACAGCAAATAATTATTATCTATCCACAAATAATGTTGCGTGTATTTGTCTGATATGGATTGACAAAAAGATTTACAATAAAAACAGTGTCTTGATGTTATTATGATATTTCTTTTAAATATAGTTTTACAATTTAAAATAACTAAATGTCAGAGTATAAAATCACTGTTCACATAATTATAAATAAATATTAATAATAATTGTTTATAATTCATAAGAAGCGTGGTGGTATAACCTCAGGACTTTCAACCACGAGAGATAAGATGGGATAAGTCTTAGCCCAGCAGTTGGACATTTACAGTATGTAATTTACTACCATTATTTATACATTCTTTCCATAAGAGATTTGGAACATTAGTTAGGTCAATACAGTGAAAAGCGCTTAAAGAATATTTAATTAAAAACTGTACGGAGAACATTTAACTCGCTTAATAAAGCGCTGTTATATTTTATCTCCATTAAGTTCGTATTTGTACGCAATATAATTATAAAAATGCTTAAATAAATTCAAATAGAATGCAGAACTGGAAACGCTTTAGTTGAAAATCAACTCTATGTTCGCTGATGATTCTTCAGAACGCAAGAGCAGGCATCGCTGAATGATATATTCTGGATTCACATATGTACTTAATAAAATATTTAAATAGAATTTTAAACATTTGTGAGCCGAGATACCTTAGTGGAACAAGTTGATCTGGCTACAAGCCCTAATGATTGTTCATGTCATTAATTTGTGTTTATTACTTTTAAATTCATCACGAGCTCGGTGAATAAGGAAAAATTGTGAGGAAACCAGTCGAAACGGTACTGCGTAATGTTTTAAGAATCCGTATTAGTACTGCGTCGTGTAGCGGTAGAATATCTGACAAATGGGCGATACCTACCAGACAGGCTTGTAAAAAGCCCATAAAAAAAAAAGAATCTCTGTCTATCTAACATCATATTATCATTACGTGGTGGTAGGGGTGGAGGCATTCTCGTCTGGATAGGTACCATACATTAGATATACCAGCAAAACAGCAGTACATAGTAGTGTTGTAATACAGTATTGTTTTGTTCCGGTTTGAAGGGTGTGTGAGCCAGTGTAACTACAGTCACGAGAAACATAACATCTTAGTTCCCAAGGTTGGTGGCGCATTAGGTATGAGGAACAATATTTCTTACAGTGCCAATGGCTATGGGCAGTGGTGACCACTTACTTTCTCTTGCCGTTGTCCGACTAATTACACTATTAAAAAAATGATGTTCATCAAACTCTTCATCTTATACTTATTTTATCCAGTCAACTTACATGAACATTTTTGATAGCTCAAGCTAATAAATTAATGTGTTCAAATTCAACGTGTAATTCCAGACTTATTTACTACTTAACATTATGATAAATCTTCATACGAGAAATGACAGACAATCGCTCACGTCTCACCCACACAATGTAATACAAGACTTATTAAGCTTACGGAGATGTTACAACGAAATATATTATTATTTTATAATGTACGTCTTTAAATGTTACAATTTACATTCTAAATACCTCAAATGATTTTGATAGATAAACGGAACCTAATGGTAACTCATATTTATTTATAATATTACAATTATGAAGATGAAGGCAACATTGTGCCTCACCTTTCAAAGATCAAGACTAAATTAAATTTAAAGCGGTAAGAACCTGAACAATAGATTACCACCCACATTACATCAGCAGTTAGCTTGCACAAAGCCTATCGCTATATATTCCAATAAATAACACATGTAGTAAGATTAACACAACCAATACAACACGAATAATAAAAATAAATATATTTAATTTAAATTACTAATAACCTAATTTAATGTAAATAATTTTATTTTAATCACGATATATACACAGTAATTATAATATAATATGTAAGAATAAAAATTTGATTATATCTAATTATAGAATATGTATATATCGATTACAATTGAATTCGCAAATATCGGAGCGAAATAAAATAATAATTCTCGAAAAATAACAACAAAAGTCTGTTTAGTATAAAGAATTATAATAATAAGAAAAAAGAGGTTTTAATACAAATACATAATACAATGTTTTACTTAGTTTTACCACAGCAAAAACTTTTTCCTGAAGAAAACAGTAGAATTTCATAATCGAGTCGGGGAAAAACATTAAGTATTTCCCACAACGAGACACAATAACAATGGAGTTACTTCAGAAGTCATTCAACTCGTATAGTTATGAAGAAATTAGCTGACTTTATGCACTATAGATTTATCTAAACACTTTTATCACCCACAAAGATAACAAGCGCAATATTACTGCGCCTGAAGAAATCATTTAATAATTAACATAGTCATAATATGTTACCACCACTCGCCACATACGTAAATTAAAAACTGAAGTATCCTACATCGCGATATTGAAGTTATCCGAGCGATTGAACATACAAGAACCCGAAAACACCGTCGGGCAGTAGCTCCCCAGACCAACACCCGTCTGGTCGGAGGATCCTCCCTGACACTAAAATACTTAATTCATATATTATAAAGTGTACGTGTAGTGTATCTTTTAAGGAGTCTAAAACAAAAATGAATACTTATGAGGGCATATTTTTTCCATTCTACATTTACATGTTAACTGTACTTTAAATCGTGTCGTTATGATCAATATTTGTATATTTACATTAAAAATCTTATCTATTTATAAAATTAAAATTTTATTATTATAAGTAAAAGATATGCTAGACACACACAATTATGTCAAAAAAGTATGAGAATGGCAATTATGTGTGTCATATATGATGTAATTTTTTTTTAATTTAAATAGCATATCAATTATTTCAAGCATATGAAATTAAAGAGCTCTTTTAATAAATAATAATTTTAATATTAAATACATTTATTTTTATTTAAGATCATAACCGTCAGTTGAGACATAATAAACACCGGTCGCGTTACCAGAATTCCAGAATCCTGCGATGGTGCTATCATTAGTAGAACAATATCCTTTTCTAAAAGATTTGTATGTATCACACTTCCACGCCAAAAACCAATTCGGATTACTTACGGTTGCCGTGTAAATATCAATGCATGCTCTATGGTTACACTTCGCAGCTTTTGAAGAGTCAAAAATACCTGGTATCAATGGTGTTTTACAATTCGGCTGAGATGAACCCTTCTTATTGACAATGAAGTCTATATCTCCCAGAATACTTGTCGTCCCCAACCCCCCAGAGTTACAATGATACACTTCAACATAATCCGCCACACCAGACCTTACTTGTTCCTGTATCAAGCTGTTGGAAAAACAGGGTCCAGCTGGGTCCAAAGCAGTAATTCTGGAAATTTTGGTACCAGTGTTATTGTAAAAGATTTCACCAGCTTGACCCAACATTTGAGCGCCCAAACTGTGGCCAATACAGTGTATATTCTTAGGAGAAATCCCACCTTCCTTTAAACCGGTCAACATTTGGGCCAACGCTTTACCAATATAGTGAACGTATTTGACGGATCTTTCGTAACTTTTAATGTGTCCTTGTCTGTCGTTAGTGTACGGGGAATGGTCAAGAATAATTAAGTAGCTGTTAGGATAATTTCTGAATGTATCCCTAACACGTTCCTCTGTTTTCTTGTTAATGTTTGACTTGTATCCACCGACGAAGATTAGGAACTTTCTGGTTTTATCCAGTTCGTTTAGCGAAAGTATTCCCTTTGCAGCGTTGTCAATTGTAAATGTTTCGACGTCGTTCCTCGGGAAGTCATAAAAGTAAACGTCGATTCCGCTAACATCCAGATTCAGTGTTCTATCGTGTTCACCTGCAAATTAAATTAAGTACATTTACTAAGTTGTTTTAAAACCGTGTGACCGTTTTATAAGAAATTACTGATATTCCTATTTAACCTTACAATTAAGCGTAAAGCTTGTGTTAGAGAATTCGAACTGTGACTTTTTCCTCGCTAAGCGGCCCGTAAAAGATTGCGCTATTGACGGTTTTAAGTTAACCGAAAAATAGAACGAACAAAAAATTAGTACATATACGTTATATTACAATATTATAAATATGATTTAATTTTGCAGAACAAATATTTTATCATAATATTAATCAAACAAAAATTTGGATAAATATTTTCCCCACAAACTGAGTCGCCTCATGACGTTACGGAGCGTATATACTTAAATAGATGTTCGCGTTTACGAATAATCTTCTTTTTTTTAAAACCAGGAAAACACTTCAGAATTCACTCGTACTCTATGCTTCAACCTTTTTTTTCAAACAACACGGTTGTCAGTTCCTAAGGTAGCCAATTTAACGTCTGTGTAATAGGTAATCCAAATGACATACATATTTACACATATAAAAACACAATACATGCTTATCTACATAATACACCTAAACTCGTGGCGGGAATCGAACCCGCAACCCCGGAAGACAGGGTCACTGCCAACTACGCCAACCGGCCATTCTATTTATTGACAACTTATACTCTATTCTCATTGAATTGAATGTGACACGGCGTTGTTTTCTTGTATATTTACATAACAATATGTGAATAAATAATGCGAAAACGTTCACACTACTACTATATCAGAGTGATAGTATTGTTGTTATGTTAATATAAAGTAAAAACAGTTTTAAAGATATAAAGTAAAATAACAACTTGAAAATGCCCGTACTTGGCAAGGATTTCCCTCTTGAGGAGGAGTTCGTACCACCGCCATGCTAATATGGGTTGATGACACACATGTGACAGAATGTTATCCGACAGAGTATATCAGAGATGTATTTCATCAAAGCTGAGCGCAACTAATTATGATCATGATTTAAGCACATGAAATCACACCTTGAACCCGAAGCCGAAGCCCGAGTTTAAACCCGCTATCATTGTTTGAAATACACGTATTAAAGTCGCCAGCTCGGTTTAAGATATTAAAATATTTCTTTATTCTATTCCAAGTTTATGGGTCGTATCTATGTATGTACAGCCCGCAAACTTGAAATATAATAAAGACCGCAGATTCTGCAGAGAATCTATTACAAATTAGGAATATTTTAAAGCAGTACCAGGTATTGACGTGTTCCGACTTGCAGCTGGAGTAAGTCATTCTAACGTGTTCAAAGTTACTTGTATTTTATAGAAAATCAGAGTCTAAGTAGTTGTTCAATAATTCTTGATGTATGTCTCAATGTTTATTTACTCTGCTAAAATTAAAATAGACGTCAAATTTAAATACACGTTGTCAACATGTTTTAAAAAGATAGAAATCAATTCGTAATAGTGCAGGGTTTTATTGTTACTTGATTTATTTTGAATGATACATATTACATAGAACACAATAATAGTCTACAATAGAGACCGGAATCACATATACGGTTTCATATACCTACATATATACAGTTAGTATAAAGATAAATTGAAATGATTACACATCTATACTAATATATAAAGCTGAAGAGTTTGTTTGTTTGATCCGGCTAATCTCAGGAACTACTGGTTCGAATTTGAAAAATATTTTTGTGTTGTATAGTCCTTTTATAGAGTAAGGTTCTAGACTGATTTTTATTCATTTTGTTTTTATTAATTATACGCGGGTGAAACCGCGGGCACAGCTAGTGTTCTATAAGTTCGAAAACGTGTTTTTAGATACTTGGTGTAATTATGATTAATTAGAAAAAATGTATATGTTAATTCCGAAAGCTGTATTTATTAGTGTTATGTGACTATTTAGAATTTAAAAAAATGCAAATAAAATATATACAGAAACATAGAATAATGTCCTTGTCATGACATTAAGTGTTTGTAATTCTCAATGAAATAAGTGTCGAGATCTAGGTTATTGTAACGTTCGTTTACTTTTAGCTTAGTATTTGTTTATTAAGAAAGAAAAATGTTTATCAATCTGTATTACGTGATATATTTGCATAATCGATTTATTATTACAAATAAACGAACTCAAGAATAGTCCAATATTCTTGAGTTTTCGATATGGTCCAGTGGTAAGAACACGTAAATCTTAACCGATGATCGTGGGTTCGAACCTGAACAAGCACAACGGAATTTCATGTGCTTAATTTGGGATTATAATTCATCTCGTGCTTGATGGTGAAGGAAAATATCGTGAGGAAGCCTGCATGTGCCAAATTTTCCGAAATTCTGTCACATGTATATTCCACCAACCCGCATTGGAGCAGCGTGGTGGAATAAGCTCCAAGCCTTCTCCTCAAAAGAGAAGAGACCTTAGCCTAGCAGTGGAATATTTACAGGCTGTTACAGTAATGTACACACTATAATCTAATTTACCAATGAAATTTAAAAACTAAAAAGAATATATTTCTTACATTAACAATATTAGAATATTATAATTTTGTATTATCCAGTATAATAAAAATGAATAATCAATTTGAACGCTCATATTAAAAAAGGTAATCGAATATAAAAAAATATATTCATTCATAAGAATTATTATTAGTAATCATAGATGAAATATAACTATTTAGAAAATAATGACATTATGTTTAAAATAAGAGATTGTATCCTAAATGATTACGCCCTATTCTACAAATGTTTTGCTGAAAAAGTCGAGAGGCCGAATCTGGCTTCGTAAAAGGGTCAAGTTAATTCTAAAGTTGTACAAGTAGGTAAACATTGTTGAATAAACATGTTTTTTCCAATACATTAGGAAACGAGAAAGAAAGAGCTGAATTTCACAATAGCCAGAATACTATAACCTTAACTAAGTTTAGCCGGTTCAATTGAATACACATTTAATGAGTTTTCAAGCTAGACTTAGTTACTATTCGCTTATATTAACATACAGTAATACTTCAAATTCACTTAGCGAAGTGACCCGAATAATATTTTTTCAATAGTTAATAGACCACTAAATTCTGATGGTAGCCTGTCACCCAGGGCCGGATTATCCATAAGGTGGATTAGGCAACTGCCTAGGAGCCCCGCATCGACGAGGAGCCCCGTGCACGCTGCTAGAAAAAAAGCGTTTCATCGGACAAATTTTTTTTGAAAATCTGTATTCTTCCTTAATATTATTCCTTTTTTTCGACGCATGTTGTCAGTTATATGAATTTATAATTGAGTTTTTAATTTAAAAAAAATGGAATTTTATAAAATAAGAAAAGGGTAAAAGAAGGGGGCCCCGAGAATTGCATTGCCTGGGGCCCTGATAGGGTTAATCCGGCCCTGCTGTCACCACCCTCAAACATTGAAACTAAGAAACATTATCTAATGCCTTTTAAGCTAGCCACTACACCAGACAATTAAAAATATATGTAATTATTGGACAGATAAAATAGTATATAGCACAGTTTAGTTTACACTTATCTTTAAGTAATAATATGGGTATAAGATAGTTTTTCGTTATTTGTTAATGTGGTCTGATACGCTCTTGGAAGAGCGGCCGTGGGTGTCTGATAAATAATGATTTTTGTTTTGTTTTAAATGACGTACTTGGTGGGTATTTCGTATTGTATATTTGGTACAAATTCAATCGTTTGTTAAGTTCTTAATATCAACGTCACTGGATGGTGATGGTCACGTTTTTACTTTCTTAACTTAATTAACTTTTCCTACTTAATATAATATAGTCACCTACATAGATTTAGGTACATAAAATTATTTACATTGGAGACTAAAATAATTAAATAATCATAAAATAAAATTGGTAACAAAAAAAAAGATCAAATAAATATTTCTTTCAAATTGTTCACAATATAGTACTGTTGTAAATAAATAAATTAAAAATAATAATATATTCAATATTAATTTGAAAACAAAAAACTTACATTTAATTAATTTTGAATGCAAAGCCAATTGGAATGGTCCATATTTCTCCAAGTCACCTCGACCCCACGACCACGCGTGACCCAAAACGCATAGAATCACGGCGACACCGATTTTCATTTTTTTTCTGTTTATTTTTGTCACGAAACACCGCACTTGTCGAAACTGCGTCTGACTCGGGTCTCCGTCAAGTACTCACTACATATATAATGAGATTGTGACGTCATAAACAGCATACTGTCACACCTTATTGAACTATTGTGATTCATTAGATAACGCGATCTTACACTGTATGTAGGCTATCGGGGATTTTTAAGAAAAAAATTAGTTATTGAAATACAATACTGTTTCGTAATTAGAAATCAAATAATATAATAATATAAATCTACTTTTTATCTTATACAAATAAAGTATGTTTTTAAGCCCCTTTGGTTGTTACAGATCAAAATTAAAAGATAGCATCGTGTCACGTTTCGAAATTTCCGCGACAGAGACGGAAGATATATGTGAGGAAGAAAGATAGCATATTTCACTTATTTCATTCGCACGGAGCACGTGCTGTTATTAAATTATATTAAAATTTATCGTAAACACAAACAACCATTCATCAAGACTACAACAATATCTGACGTAGTTGATTAATCATTGTCTCAAAACATCAGCCAATCTCTAACCTTGTATGTAACTTACAGCCTCGTTGGCTCAATAAATGGATTATACGGCTGCAGATCCAGAGAACCTTGGTTCAAATCATGGGTTGGTCAAAATTGTTTTCATTTGACTAGCCTGTTGGTGTGGTTGGTAAGATACTTGCCTTTCACGCCGCAGGTCGTGGGTTCGATTCCCACCCAGGACAGACAATTGTGTGCATGAACATGTCTGTTTGTCCTGAGTCTGGGTGTAATTATCTATATAAGTATTTATTTACAAAAGAAAAGTAGTCTATGTAAGTATATCAGTTGTCTGGTTTCCATAGTACAAGCTCTGCTTAGTTTGGGATCAGATGGCTTTGGGTGAATAAAGTCCCAGGATATTATTATTATTATTATATAGTTAGGCGGACGGGAAAATGGGCCACCTAATGGTAAGTGGTCACCACTGGCCATAGGCATTGGCGATGTTAAAAATATTATCTTTATTTTTTAGTCTTGGTTAATAAGATGTAACGTCCCTTGTGCTTGTAGTTCTACTGGCTCACTCACCCTTCAAACCGGAATACAACAACACTTATTGCACGACTTATCACTATATTAAACCGTTGGTGCTTCGCCTCTTCTGTCTCCTGTCGTATCGGTATGATCAGGCTCCGACTTAGAGATCCAAAGCTTTTTGGGAAGCCTGTTAGCGTGTTAGAGTAACATTCTATTGATTTTGACGGGGTGGAATCCGTCGGTTGGTCTGGCGCCTAGACCAGTGCCTTGTAGGCCCTACATATAAATTAAGGGTATGACATCGATGATAATAAGATCATGTTCCACCTGTGTACGCACCACACATGCTGTCTGTTACCCCTCAGACCATAATATTTTCTACGTAATTGATTCGCCCTTAAAATTGGTCACTGACGGAGATTCGTTCAAGACTTTTTTCTTTCATTTATTCATATAACCTAGCATTTTATATGGCATTGTCATCAACACACTGCCATAGAATATCAAAGACTTTAGTATCGTTTTAGTGATGCCGTTAATTTAATAAACAGCTAAGAAATGTTAAAAGTTTATAGTGTACATGTAATTTTGGATCTGTTCACAGGATTCAAAGGAAACAAAAAAAAAATTAATGCGCACGAAATGTTTTTTGCAAATATTTTGTTATAAAATTAATAAATTAAGATCTTTTGTTAAACTTACACTTGTATAACGCACTATTTATTTATTTTTGTTATTTTCCTGATATTCACTTGCTTCTATAATACAGCGGCTTTGGGATTCCCCTCACGTTTAGTAATATCGTCTTAAACAATTAACGTACTAAAATAACTAATTTGCAATTAAATGGAATACTATCGTACATGTATTCTCGGTGAACTCGGTGGTAGAGCTTTGTGCAAGCTCGTCTGGGTAGGTGCCACCCACTCATCAGATATTCTACCGCAAAACAGCAGTACTTTGTGTTGTTGTGTTCCGGTTTGAACGGTGAGTGAGCCAGTGTAATTACAGGCACAAGGGACATAACATCTTAGTTCCCAAGGTTGGTGGCGCAGTGGTGGTTGTTTTTTTTTAAGAAATATACAAACCACTGTCTATGGGCGTTGGTGAACACTTACCATCAGGTGGCCCACATGCTAGTCCACTAACCTATACTATAAAAAAAAAAATGTATAAAGTCGCCGGTGAACATAATGTACGTTATGATTGCTCTTGTTGTATATTGTTTTTAATTTCAAGTACAGAGTAAACGTTTTATAAAAATTAAGAAAACATAACTAACATAATGCTCTACAAACACATGCCCTGACATGTGTTTGTAGAGCAATCGTAAAAGGAATACAACACAAACACTTTGTAGCATGCAAACGTTTAATTTGCAATATATAACAATATGTTGGCGCGACTGTTTACAAGAATTAAAAGTGATTAAACGAAGCCCTTTCACTCGATCGTGATTTTTACATGGATCTATTATTCATCCCCTAATATGGGATGGAATGATGATACTACTATCATGAATGTAATTTCCAAAAACCCCATATTGTACAACCTTTTTTCAAAAGACTAACAGTACACTAACACACTTATTTGTATATCTTTAAAACTGAAGAACTCTTTCTTCTGCATATCAATGATATGCTCTCTCTCGGGAACATACATTGCTATGCAGATTATAGTACAGTGCACGGGGGATACCACGGACGCTTTTTTTATATTTCCCGGAATGGCAAATGGCTCTACTCCACCTGATGGTAAGTGGTAGTAAAGTCCAAACGCGACGACGGCAAGGCGAGGGCGGCTAGTGCAAGTCATTCTTCCTGACTGCACTAGCCGCCCTCGCCTTGCCGGCCTCTTCACGCCTCGTTTCGAAGGAACCCAGGTCATAAGAGTAGGGGAACAGGTGTGCTGGTAACGAATTCCATGTTTTAGAGGTGCGACAAAGAAAAGTGTTGCCAAATGTCTTCGTGCGCGATGGAATTGATGACGCAGTTAGGTGGTGACATCGAGAGCCAGCACGCGTAGATTTGTGAAGGAAAGGGGAAGCAGGAATGAGGGGGAATAACTCCTCTGAGCACTCGCCGTGATACAGTTAAACGCTCCGTTCAATTTTAATAATATTTGCGTACAATTTCTTGCATTATAATATGAATACACATCGATTTAAACAGCGTACCATTACACACGAGTTTCTACCATAATAGCAAATACGATTAATTTCAATTTAACGAAGACAAACAGAAACGCAGTGCAAAAGATGTAAACTAGAAATTGATATTAATAAAAGCAGCTTAATCGATTTCAGTTGAACTTTATACTACCATGGTTTTTTGGGATTTATTGATCGATCTATATAAGTGTTATAAAATTCCCCACGAGCTAAAACAATGCAATTAATATAAAACAATATTTTTTTAGAATTACCAATGATAGACCATAATCTATAAATTATATTAATTGTTTTAGATCGCACGGTATGTAAAAAACTACTTAAGATATATTTAATTACAATCAATATCCAATTATGCTACCATTTATTGATCAGCACATAGTCAAGTAATAATTATTATGATTTTAATATTAATTGCATGACCAATTGATTTATTGATATCAATAATAATTAACAACTCGTAAGTTTATTTATGATCAAGTCTCGTCTTGTAATCCTCCTCGCGATTGCGCATCCAAAATTCGACATACACACATTCTTATATATTCAACTCATACTGGCTAATGACTTTCACTTGGACGTTTTAGTTACGTTTTATTATTTCTCGTTCTAAATTAGTTTACGCACAGATTTTTTTTATAGGATAGGTTGGCGGACGAGCTTTTGGGCCACCTGATGGTTAGTGGTCACCAACACCCTTAGACATTGGCAGTGTAAGAAATATTAAGCATCGCTTACATCGCCAATGCGCCACCAATCTTGGGAACTAAGATGTTATGCTCCTTGTGCCTGTAATTACACTGGCTTACTCAACCGTCAAACCGGAACACAACAATAGCAGTACTTGGACTGCTGTTTTTGCGGTAGAATATCTGATGAGTAGGTGGTACCTACCCAGACGAGTTTGCACAAAGCTCTATCACTAAGTGAAATATTGCGACGTTACGTTGTAAATTATATTATTTTTAAATGTATCAAAAATCCGCTTTTATGCGACTAAGTTTGTTAAAGAGTTTTAATATAAATACGTTTTTAATGTCTAACAATTGTATTTATTTGCCTACTGTTCTGTTATTTAAGACAAAAATCGGGTAGCATGGAATAATTATCGCAATATGTGACCTATTAAAGAGCACGTTATATATTAAGTAAAATGTTGATATTGTTATGACTTAAGGAAGAAAACAGTAAATAAAAATAAATATCAGAAATTATTGGTTTTACTATAAAAATTACACACATCATAAATAATCACTTCGATTCTGAAATAGGCTAAAGCTACCTTATATGATAATGTCAAAGTATCAAGAACTATCACTGCATTATAAATAAATAATTATCTATCTATAGATATACACACGTCTAATCTATTTTATAAGCCTCCGTAGAGAGATAGAAAACACCAGTCGCATTTCCTGGGTTCGAGTACCCGGCTATCGTCACTTCGTTAGCAGCGCATTTTCCATGAGAGAACGCCTTGTATGAATCACATTTCCACGCCAAATACCATCCTGGATGATTAACTGTTTCAGCCCAATATCGCATGCATGATTTGTGGCTACACTTTGCATCAGAATCGCCGAGACTCGAAAGGAAACCAGCATCACAATTCGGCTGAGTTTTGCCATCGTTCATGAAGAAATCGATGTCAGCTAGAACGCTAGTCGTACCCAAGCCACCAGCATTACAGTGATATACTTCCACATATTCAGCAACTCCTGACCTTAATTGCTCTTGAATGAAGGTATTTGAAAAGCAAGGCCCTGCCGGGTCTATCCCGGTTATTCTCCAAACTTTTTCCGCCGTTCTGTTCAAGTAACTCGAACCTGCATAGCCAAGGATCTGGCTTCCCAAGCTGTGCCCGATACAGTGCATATTCTGTGATGTAAATCCATGGATTCTCAATTTTACAAGAAGATCTCCAACGGCCTCACCCAGGTAGTACGAATAGTGGACGGAACGTTCGTAGCTTTTCAATTTCCCTCCATTAGCAGACGTGTACGCCGAATGGTCTATTATCATTAAGTATATGTTCGGAACATCTTTGAAGGCATTTCTGATGATTTCAGATGCACTTTTAAATACGTGAGATTTGTACCCAGGTACGAATAAGATAACGCGTCTCGAAACGTCTAAATTGTAAACTTGAGTAAATGCTTCAATAGCTCCATCGATTTTGTAACTCAAATTGAAGTTGTTTTGAAAATCATAAAAGTAGACAAGTGTTTCGTTGACACTTAAATCCAAACTCTTATTGTGGTCGCCTGGAAAAAGAAAAAGATTAATTTATTTTTCAGACAGTAATTGAATTTAATAAATAGAACGATTTTTCAAGATGTACGAGTATATCTGTAAATGTTTGTGTTTTACATAAAAGCTGTTAGATTTTGTGAAAATCAATAAGTAATAATATGTAAAAAATATAATTTCACTGTGGATGTACATAAAATTACAAGGTTCTAATCGTAACCATAATATAATATTACCTAAATAGAGATATAAGTGGTGGTATTCTTTTTAAATACATTCTCGATTCATAGCGTTAGCCTTGTGTCTCACGTGACATTAAGGTAAATACGGAATTTGATATACTAGAGGTATATATAAATGTGGACGGTAAACTTTTACTAAATGATATATTTTTCCCAAGAGATACATAAAGCGTATCACTATATGTGCAAAGTAACCATTGTGTCGACAAAAGAATTATTTATTTCGTGTTTTTATCCATGGAAAAAATTATAGCCATAGCAAGATAAAATACTAGTACCCATAAGGTCATTGCGTTCTGTGCCGGTTGCTGGGCCGAGGTAGGTCATTGGTTAGAACGGATGAATCTTAACCGATAATCGCGGCTTCATATACAGGCGAGCACAATTGAATTTTCATGTGCTTAGTTTGTGTTTATAATTCAAAAAACATCGTGAGGAAACCTGCATGTTTCTAATTTCATTCTGCCACATATTTAATCATGTATACCCCGTCCCGCATTGAAGCTCAGAAATCAGCTCCAAATATTCTCAACAAAAAGAGAGGAGTCGTTAGCCTAGCAATGGGACATTCACAGGCTGTTAAGTAAAGGTAAGGTCATTGAACTATCGTTCCAAATGTTATAAGATTATTGTTTGTTATTAGCTTAAATAATCTTTTAAAATAACGATTTCATAACATTCACAATTATATATTTATATCGTTCAAGATTTTTAATTATTCTTATAACTTGTAAGCAGTTTGTTTTTAAATGATTTTTCAATTGTCTTGATATTATTACAACCAAACGAAGCAATTTACCTTATATGCTTTGTAAAACCAATCACAGGCCTTGAAGACTGACCTTACATGATAAACAAAATATATACACACGATTCTTATAACAAATACAAGAAATGTAAAGCAAACTTAAAATGAACTTACATGTGATCCAGTCGGAGTACAATAAAGTTTTAAACGGTCCATAATCAGCAACCCAATTAGTTTTGACATTTACAAATAAAAATACACTAATTAAATATATAAGGAGCGTCATTGATAATACGTCCGTTCGTGTCAATGGTCACTTGATAACTGACGTGAGTAAACGTTTTCTATTGAAGCATATTGACAATATATGTTAATATAATTAGTTTCATGTGAATGAAACCAAATGATTTGATTTATTTACGTGTTTAGCGATACATGTATTTGTTGTTGTTAATCTATTTTAGGAGGGCAGGTGACGCATTTAGTATAAGTGGTGGACAATGGCACTGTATTAACCGCGTATATTTTAATATAACTTTGATATAAAAACATATGTTATAAACCTAAATGATGCTATGTAATAGAGCCCTCTTCGGGCGAAGGCATTACGGGACGCTAGTTCGATGTACGTTTATTACATTTGGGAGGAGCAGTTAATAGCGTAATCGTATTTCTTATACTTACTTTACTAAAAATAAAAAACAAACAATTTCTTACACGCGAAGTTGCAACTTATGCTTGTGTTACAAGCACTATATCTATACTAATATATAAAGCTGAAGAGTTTGTTTGTTTGATCCGGCTAATCTCAGGAACTTCTGGTTCGAATTTAAAAAATATTTTTGCGTTGTATAGTCCTTTTATCGAGGAAGGTTCTAGGCAGATTTTTATTCATTATATTTTCATTAATTATACGCGGGTGAAACCGCGAGCACAGCTAGTTTAATAAATATAGTAACTAAGGTACTTGATGGTAGGGCTATATGCAAGCTCGTTTTGGTCAGTACGACCCACTCATCATATATTCTATCGCCAAATATCAATGCTTAGTATGTTTGTGATACGGTTTGAGTGAATCAGCTAATGTAATTACAAGCATAACGGACATAGTATCTTAATTCCCAAGGTTGGTGGCGCATTGGTGATGTAAGGGAAGGTTAATAGGTATGAATTATAAACAACAATTATTCATATGAAAATTTAGTGGTGTTAACTCAGACTTGAACCCGCAACTTATTTTAACATTAACGTGTTCCAACCAACAAACCTACTCGAATCACTGAAAGAAGTACGGTATTAAAATATATCATAATAATATAATGCAAACGTAGTATAAGCTACGTAATTGTAAGTAAATTAAAATTTACTGATCCCATTTCACGTCTTTAACAAGGTACCGTAAATAACGCCATAATTACTACACGGCTCGTTGAAAGAAAGCGCTAAATCACCAATTATCAGTTTCACAGGATCAGGCATCCAGTTCCGAGGTGCGAAGGCGCGAAAAGTCAATTAAAAACTTTTATCGTCGTCGCCGATTAAGCCGGTTAATTACTAGTTACGGAAGCCGATTATCCGACGACTTTTTTATTTTTATTCTTAACTGAGAGATTAAATACTAGTGGAATGTGATGTTAAGTACTCGGTAACTGCTGGACAAAGGCCTCATTTCCTTTTACGGTGAAGGCGTGGTGTTGATTCCACCACAGCTGTATTGCGGGTTGGTGGTGGCACATTATAAACACAAATGAAATGAAAACAGGTATACTTTGATTTGAACCCAAAAACTTCGGATGAGGTCAACGTTTTTTATCCATTGGATATTTTGCTTACTTATGTATGGATACAATTAAATAATATTTAAGAATAGTTTTAATTTCGGCCCTATAATGAACGTGGTTCAACGGGTAATTAGTTACATAATGTCTTCTTCTTCTTCTTTTGAATGTCAAATCAATAATGATTATGGCGTTGCGAAATATTATGCGACATTCACTGTAATAATTATAACAATTAAAGATTGCACGCGTCAAAATAGCGTATCACCGTAATTCAGATTAAAACACTACACGAGTAAGATACGAAGTATTTTTTATCTGACTAGAACAGCTGAACTGTGTAAGAACCTTTGTCCTTAACATAATGGACGAAGCTGCAATTACTGTCCCATCTCGCGTTTCGCAGCTGTATAAGTATAAATAAATGTCTTCTTTCCTGTTACTGATCGCTGAATGTATGAAGAGTATAATGCATAAATATCATTCAATTTAAGTAGTATTTCATACTCGGAAGGATCGCACGGAATATATACCTAAGGAATAATATTGGTATGAGGTGAATCTTTTATCTCCATAAATCTATAATCTACTCAAATACGAATTTAGGAATAGGTGCGTCATGCTTTTTTAATGGTGAAGTTTGGTCTAGTGTCAAGTTTATTATCCCTCAGGTCCAAGGTTTTGGCTACGGGTTTGATAGCGATAAAGAGGTTTTTTTCCATCGAATTTTGCCTGAATATTCGCGCTTGAACCTAAGTTTGCAGTAACTAGGAAAGTAAATGTCGCGCTAGCCAATTGGCTTGAGCTCTTGAGAATGACCGACATGCCTGAAATCGCATATCATAATCACATTCAATTTTAAAAACATATTGTTATAAAACATCTGGGAAATTTCGTGCCAAAATAAATAAATCTAGCGTCACAAATGCCAACGTTGGTACAACGTCACCAATATCACATGACCAACGTTAAATCATTACGGAACCCGCAATTCGTGAATAAAAATTCGCACTTGTACAAGCTTCATATACAAAAGGCACCCCCCAAATGTCACGCATTTCGCATCAAGGTAAGATTAATGCAGAGACGCGTAACAAAAGGCCTCCCAACGAATATTATAGAACGCCGTTCAGGAAATTAAGTGTATCCCACAAAATATTACGTTCCATAATGGATGTCTCGGCTTCAATGTGAATGCTTGGAGAATTTTTCATCTCAAATTCATTCTATACAAATAAATGAAATATTCTTAATTGTGATCAGAATAAGAAATTCATTAATATAATTTTTATTATTGCCATATGGAAAATATGAAAATATGAGGAAATTATGGAGACGTAGGTACTTTGTTACGATTGTTTATTTACCATAATTTTTTAAATATTTTTTTATGAATTTAATTTAATGTTTAATGTTATTGTAGGTAAAATTGTAATTCTTCTAGCTTATATACCACCCTTTGTTATTTTTTTTCAAGGTAAATTTATATTGACCCATAAATTCGTTCTCTGTGACATATGTATGTATTTGTCATTGTGTCGGTAAATACCTTGCGTATCAAAAAAAATGATCTGATGGTTTTTACAGAATAAGACGGGCAAATGGGCCACCTGATGGGAAGTTATCACCACAGCCCATACACATTAGTACTATAAAAACTATTAAGCAACCCTTGCATCGAAAATGCGCCACCAACCTTGAGAACTAAGATCTTATGTCGCTCGTGGCTGTGGTGAATCTTTCTCACTCACCCTTTAAGCCGGAACACAACAATACTAATATTTTGCGGTAGAAGCGGTCTGTGGAGTGGGTGGTACCAAACCAGGCGAGCTTGAGCAAACCCCTCCCACCAAGTGAAGTTATTTTATAATATAGGTTTTTATCTTGTAATGACAGAAATAAATTTAACTAATCCAACAGCGAGATTACTTTTTGATTTAAGTTCATCCGTTTAGGATATTTTCATTAGCATTTAGACTTTGCAATTTTATCGTTTAGCAAAAAAATAACGAGATTTTTTTATGGAACAAAATATAGTATTATAAAGGCGAAATATTTGTCTACCATAGGAATAACTTTACTGAACGAAAATGTAGGTGTCTATGGGCGGTGGTGGTCACGATCACGGTCGTATACACAGGTCTTGCAACTGAGTCCAATTTCAGTGGTGAGAGATAGGTGCGAGTGTGTTACAACTGCTAATTCGCAATACCATCCGCTTGAGGTACTACGTCGCTGCTATCGAAGCTGATATTTTTCTCTCCCAAGTATTGTGTTATTCAATCATTGTTATATCATTTTGTTGAGTTTTGCGGATTTTTTGTTATTTAACTGTTTTGTTTGGATTTGAAAAAATGTTCGGGATAATTATTACGCGAATTGTCATGCCTCTGCCGGCCGTAAATTGAACTTAACAGCATCAGTACGTCAACGTACCCCATACTGAAGTTGCAAGACCTGTGTATACGACCGTGGTCATGATCCATCAGGTGAGCCTCCTGCCCTTCGCTTCCCTCTTAAAAAAAAACGTCTACAGAATTAAATTGTAAAAAAAATAAAAAACAAAGGAAGATAAACATTTTATTTCTCTAAAACATTTATTATAATATTACAGACACAGACCACATAATGTATATAAGACATGTTATAATACATTCATAAATATAATAGTCCAAATACAGATAGAAAAATTATAAATCCTTCTTTATAATATATATAAAAATAGATTTAGGTACATATTTATGTTCGTCCGATCACCGAGAAAGTTGGCACATTTTTATATTTATTATATAGATTGGTGGACGAGCGTATGGGCCACCTGATGGTAAGTGGTCACCAACGCCCATAGACAATGGCATTGTAAGAAATGTTAACCATCGCTTACATCGCCAATGCGCCACCAACCTTGGGAACGAAGATGTTATGTCCCTTGTGCCTGTAATTAAACTGGCACACTCACCCTTCAAACCGGAACACAACAACACCAAGTACTGCTGTTTTGCGGTAGAATATCTGATGAGTGGGTGGTACCTACCCAGACGAGCTTGAACAAAACTCTACCACCGAGTAAATTGTATAATAAGTATAGTTAAATAATATAGTCGTAGTAATAGGGGTAGAAAAAATATACATACTCCTTTATATATTATATACCCGTCCTTATCTCACACGGGTAACATTAGGTATTTATTACCCTTTCTTTCTTAATAATAATGAGATCAATATCGAGGCAAGGTATATCCGTTTAATTACTAAATGATCATACCGCAGGCTCAAATTTTTTTATGCCTTCTTTCGAATATATTATGACATCTTACAAACTACTGCTACAATGTGTAAACATTTAATATATGAAAAGTCTTTTTTTTCGATGACGATTAAAACTACGTGATAAATATTTGGAACTAAAGCTATCGATTATATTCTTTGTTAACATTTAATCGGTTAATAATGAGACTATATAAGCATATATATATCTTATATGCTGTCACAGTATCTTTAAATATTGAAGATCTACAAATATTACAATATGTGTATACAGGGTTATTCTAACACACCAGCAACCTCGCAGGACTAGATAGCTAACATCATAAGCAACAACATTTGTTCTACGACTTCGGACATAACTCAAAACATGTAAAAAAAAATATTTTACAAGTTTTTGTTGTACTGTCGTGTCATTTGTAGGTCTATGTATCATTCATAAACGAAAGCAAGACGCGACGCTCGCGCGCGCTTTATTTGCGATGCGCGTAGATTTATAAACGTTCAAGCGGAAAATTAAATTAATACTTATTTTTGTATGAAAATAAAATCTAACAAATTATGTTGCTTATGGTGTTAGCTATCTAGTCCTGCGAGGTTGCTGGGTCGTTACAAATAACCCTGTACATCTGATAAGAATTTGCATGGTTCGCTTTGAAATCGTCCGGACTAACAATTTACTCTACAACTTCTTCCCTACATTGATATAATAAGATATATATCATAAGATATATTTTTTTTGTAAATACACTATGGAAGATAAAATAGCCTCTTTATTTATATAATATGATTACGTCTAATGATGATTTTTTTTTTATTAAAATGTTCCTGTTCACCCGTCCAGCGTAACGCTTGTATGAGGAGTGAGGACAATAATCCAAGGGGTTATCGAACCTGCGACTCCTACATCGCTGGGCGGCCCGAAAACCATTGCGCTATTGACGCTTAAAGAGACGCTCTGCGGTAAAAGTAAATCTCATATGATAGCTACATAAATGTACGAAATATGGTAACACTATAGTCGAGTATGGAGTATGGTAACACATATAAGTCGAGATGGCCCAGTGGTAAGAACGCGTGGATCTTAACCGATGATCGTGGGTTCATACCCGGGCAAGCACCACTGAATTTCATGTGCTTAATTTGTGATTATAATTCATCTCGTGCTTAACGGTGAAGGAAAACATCGTGAGGAAACCTGCATGTGTCAAATTTCACTGAAATTCTGTCACATGTGTATTCCACCAACCCGCACTGGAGCAGCGTGGTGGAATAAGCTCCAAACCTTCTCCACAAAAAGGGGAGAAATGGCCTTAGCCCAGCAGTGGGACATTCACAGGCTGTTCTTGTAATTTTATAGTACATAACCTTGACATTGACATTTATTTGACAAGCATAGATTAAACAGACATACATTTCAGCTTACAGTTACTTAATATAAAGTACAGAAAAATTAAGAACTAATAATTGTGCAGATCTACTTTAAAATAATTAGTAAATATTTGAATATCTTAGGAATCGGAGAAAAAAAATAACTTTGTATTGGCCATGTACATTAGACAACGCATATATACATGGTTATTTGTAACACACCAGCAACCTCGCAGGACTAGATAGCTAACATCGTAAGCGACAACTTTTGTTCTACGACTTCGGACATAGCTCATTACCTAAAAAAAAATATTTTCCAAGTTTTTATCGTACTGTCGTGACATTTGTAGGTCTATTTTTCATTCATAAACGTGTTAGCTATCTAGTCCTGCGAGGTTGCTGGTGTGTTACAAATAACCCTGTATATACATAAAATACAAATTCACAAAAAATATATTTTTGATAATATATAAAATACTTATCCAAATGTAGGCACAGTCGAAAAAATTTTTTATAATAAAATTATAATAATTAATTTTATGTCCAAAATATAATAATAAGGTTGTATAGCTACATTATAATAAATCATTTTCTTCAAAACAAACTGAAAAGTGGATTCGTTAGAAAAATTATTAAATGCATAACACTTATACTACGCAAGAAATACAATTAAAGCTTACTATATAATATAACTTCTTTTTTACGTAATAACGTCTTATAAATCGATGAACGTCGTCTGCACGCACGAAAAAGCACGAATCATAGTAACGTTCTGCCTGAGCCGTGTGCGCAAGCGAGAGCGCGGAACAAGCGATAGAGAGGCACGGTCGGCTTATCGTTCGGCTTGTGACGCATCTATCTCTCTTCCACTCCATCGGCCGATGCGTCCGAGTATTCATCAATGTTACCCTATGACGTTATCACGTAAAATTATCGTCCGTACACCGACTTTACAGACAACCATTTTTTTTTTTTGTAAATTAATAAACAGCAACTTCCTACAAAAAGATCGAATATTAATTTATTTCGGCCTAACGCTTGATCCAGCTTTGATCCGGTTCAATGTCGCTTCGAGTATCTTCTCAAGCCCGCTCACTGTCGGTGTGAAGTTAGTTCCCATCCATTCTGAAACGCTTCTCTTACCGGTAATTAAATTCAAATGAGCTATCAATGGCCTTTGTATTTCTCTGAAATGGGTTATCAATCTGCAATAGACAGAAATATATGAGATACATAGTATATGTAATTATAAGTTAGTTATTTATTATATAATAATATCCTGGGACATTATTCACACACGGCCATCTGATCCCAAACTAAGCAGAGCTCGTACTATGGAAACCAGACAACTGATATACTACATATACTAGTTTTCTTACATCTAACTATCTTACAAAACACATACTCAGATACATCAGATATTCTACCGCAAAACAGCCAGTGTAATCACAGGCACAAGGGACATAACATCTTAGTTCCCAAGATTGGTGGCGCATTGGCGATGTAAGCGATGGTTAACATTTCTTACAATGCCATTGTCTATGGGCGTTGGTGACCACTTACCATCAGGTGGGCCATAAGCTCGTCCGCCAACCTATACAATAAAAAATATAACCCACCCAGATAATTACACCCAGACTCAACGCAAACAAACATGTTCATGCACACAAATGTCTGTCCTGGTGGGAATCGAACCCACGACTTGCGGCGCGATAGGCAAGTATCAACCGACCACGCCAACCGGCTCGTCATATTATTGGAAACCTTATTAATTTATGTATTTGTTGAATTCATTTAATTTGTGTAATTATACTGTTTGTTTCTTAAGATATTAATAAATAAATTGTGATCGCTCTGTACAAACTACGGCTAGTTGGGATAACGATTCGTTTTGCTTACGGCTATTAGAACTGTCTACGAGGCGTAATTTAGAAATTACCATTGACCTACTTACGGATCGTATGTAATTTATGTACTTATATAGTATGTATCTTCTATATGTAAACTATAATATATAGAATTTTGTATTGTGAATGAATTTAGAACCTCACAATATTTTAAAATAAGAATCATAAAGGCAAATCTCCATAAAAAAATGCCCAAATTTTGCCATTGAGGGCCATTAATAATTTATTCATCATTAATTTTTTTAAGCCTCTAAACTTTTGAGTTTATTAATAAGTTATTTCAAACTCACGTCTCCGCTGCATTCTTGATACATTCCACTTGTACCGGACTCGTGAAGGCGTGTTCCAATTGCCAAGGATTCAGCCATGTCGCTACCCTAAAAAATGGTTTTCCAATATAAAGATAAAAAAAGTCGATTTTGAAAGTAATTTTTCTTAATGAAAATTGATCGGCAGACCGTCCAATATGCCACCTGATGGTAGGGCACCACCGCCCATAGACATTATCATTTGCGTCTTCGTGCAAGAAAATCTCAAGAACGAATTGTCTTTAAAAAGCGTTACTGTGGACTTTATATGTTAATAGCATTCGCCCGCGACTTCGTCCGCGAAAATACTAAAAAAAACTATTACTTAACGTAAATTACGCATTTGTTAATAGACTAAACGCAGAACAGTTGTAGTTTGTTCAAACCGTGTCAATTTTCTTATTTAGAGAATTTTTATACCCGCCCTTCCTAGCTTCAAAACGAAAAGTCCTATCCACATAATTTAAAGTGGAAATTACATGTACATAATCAAACTTAATTATCAAACCATTTAAATGGGCAAAGATTAATATCATGATATCAATATCACCACTATTCTACTCCACCCGTATTTGAACTTAATCATTTAAACAAAACCTGTTATTGTGGCTGAACTAAACTCAGCGTCAAAAAAATCGCACCTTTTGGTATTTTGACTTCAAGCAACTATAAACCCTATTTCATCTATGGTAAGGTATAAGTGTGGGGCCTCATTTTAAAGGTTATTGAATCCTTTAAATAATAAAACTGTGATAGTGATTACTAAGCATATAAAAAACATTTTTCATGAAATAAGGAAAAACACGCCAAAATTACTTAATTTAATTAATCTAAAAACATAACAAAATTAAAAAATACAGTAAAACAAATTCTTAAAACTAAACTTAGAACCTAGTGTTACCTCCCTTAGCCCTAATTACAGCCTCCATGCGATCCTTCATTGACCTCACCAACGTCACGATGCGTTCTTGAGGAATGTCACTCCACTCCTCGACGACGGTGTCCCGAAGCTGTTCAAGGGTGGCACGGGCAGTATCACGAGACCGCACCCGGCGTTTCAGATCATCCCAAAGGTGCTCTATGGGATTCAGGTCAGGACTTCTCGCTGGCCACTGCATCACGGGGATCCCAACCTGATTCAGGTAGTCCCGAACAATGATTGCCGTATGGGAGCGGGCGTTGTCGTGCATGAATGTGAATTTAGGCCCGACAAAACCAGCATACGGGACCACATGGTCCTCCAGTATCTCTGTGATGTACCGATGAGCAGTCAGGGACCCCTGGCCACGTGCACCTCCAGTGCAGGAGACGCACACAAGGTCGGTTTTTCCTTGGATTGAAATTCCGCCCCAGAACATGCAGGATCCTCCTCTGTAGCTGACGGTTTCTTCAAAGCAGGCCTGTGAGTACCGTTCCCCCTGCCTCCTGTACACTCTTCTACGCCTATCATTGCAGAAAAGGCATACCCTAGTCTCGTCGGAGAAGAGGACAGACTTCCATTGGTCGATCGTCCAATCCACGTGGTCTCGGGCAAACTGAAGTCTGACTCGCCTATGCTCTGCTGTCAATTTGGGGCCAGTAGCAGCCCTACGGGCCTGGATTTTCTTCTCTCGCAGCCTTCTTCTTCCTCCGAGCTGTTCGGAGCTGCTGTTGCAGCTCAACAGCGTTGGAGAATCGGTTACGCCAAGACGTCGTCTCTGTCGGAAGTGCAACGTCGTCTTCCGGATCCATGCTTCCTGATGTAGCCTCCAGTCTCCTGGAACCGCTGGGATACTCGTTTCACCCGGAAACGGCTTATGTTGAGTTGTCGAGCAATATCAACTTGGCGTAGTCCTGATTGCAGTAGTGCTACCTAGTTGAGCTGCTTCTTCTGCCGTGGTATCCATTTTTCAGGGTTTTTTTCTTAATGGAGCTGTTCAGGTGTGACTTCTGTGATGTCTGGATAGCTAACGACCCATAATTAATTTTTACCCCCCCCCCCCCTTTTATTCGTGTCCAAGGTGGCACAAGTAGTGAGTCCTCTAAGAGCTTTTCAGCACTTTTTTTTTAAAGACCCTAACGTTTCTTGATTATTGTTTTTACAGAAAAGAACGATACGCGTTTTTAAAGTGTATTAATTGTGCTTTCAAATGATATTAATTTTGGTAGGGTACAATAAATAAGTTAAGAGTATTATTCGCTTGAAGTCAAAATTTCAAAAGGTGCGATTGTTTTGACGCCGAGTGTATAATAGTTAGGCATACACCATCGTGGACTTTTATGTAAGCAATTATGAGAACTATTAATATATAGAACACTATTTCATATATCATCAACAGTTTTCGCAGCGCACGCAAAATAATGACTTTTGTAGGTAACATTTTGATACCTTGGGTTACATTGTACCATTTTAGGTAGAAATCTTTGATAATAAACTTTTTGATGATAATATAGCATATGTTACTCAGTAAAGATGTAGCTTTCTAATGGTGAAAGAATTTTTAAAATCGGTCGAGTAGTTTTTGAGTTAAATCGTAACAAACAAACAAATAAACAAAAAATCAAATCTTTCCTCTTTATGATATATGTATAGATATTATTAAAATTCGTTAAAATAATAAATATCATCACATTTCCCACTGCTGGACTAACGCCTCCTCTACTTTTTCGAAGTTTCAAAGATTACTCCACGTCACTCCAATGCGGCTTAGTGGATACACGTGTATGATTTTCATACAACACACGCACAGGTTTCCTCACGACGACACGAGATTATAAACACAACTGTCTACCTCGTTGGTCTAGTGGCTAGATATAAGGCCGCAGACCCGGTGGTCCTGGGTTCAATTCCCAGGTCGGGCCAATAAATAGTTATTGGGTTTTTCTGTCAGAAAAATTCTCAGTAGCAGCCCGGAGTCTGGAAGTTGGAAGTGTGTAGTGTACACACTTCCGTGTACACATTTTCCGTGCCTCGGAAAGCACGTTAAGCCGTTGGTCTTGCGCCTGAACTCTTTCCGGTCGTGTCGGATTGCCGTCCCGTCGGATTATGAGAGCTAAGGAAAAGAGAGTGCACGTGTGTTTGCGCACACACTTGTGCACTATAATATCTCCTGCGCAGTTGGCTTCTCTTGAGATTGGCCGCCGTGACCGAAATCGGTCTGCAGGACCTTATAAACACAAGCCGAGCACGTGAAAATTCAGTGTTGCCTGCCTGAGTTCCTGTACGTAAACATATTCAAATCGTTGCAGTACTTACAAGTCTCCGTGTATGAGGTTGTTCGATTGATCCTTTAAGTTGGCGAGCCTGTGCGTGATCATCTCCGCCAAGTACATTCCGGGCCATTCTATTAGCGGCAAGTCGTCGATTATAACGATATTATCATCTGCAATAGATGGAAACGCTTAAAATCAAATTACCTAAGTAAGATGAGTGGTCACCAACGCCCATAGACATTGGTATTGTAAGAAATGTTAACCATCGCTTTCGTCGCCAATGCGCCACCAACCTTGGGTACTAAGATGTTATAACCCTTGTGCCTGTAATTACACTGGCTCACTCAACCTTCAAACCGACACACAACAATAACAAGCACTGCTGTCTTGCGTTAGAATATCTGATGAGTGGGTGGTACCTACGGAGACGAGCTTGCACAATGCTCTACCACCAGTAAAAATACGTAACCATTCAACATAGTACCATTACACATACTTATTGATAGTCAAATTAGAAACTATCACCGGTTCGGAAAATATATACCCAGCCGGAAACTCAGCTAGTAACTTACTCATCTGGTAACCGGCGACAGAAGCTCACTTAGTAACTTTATAGATGATTCGACTGAATATTATTATTCCAAGTACTTAGTGGTAGGGTTTTATTCAAGCCCATCTGAATTGGTACCACCCACTCGACTCGACTCGTTGATAATGTTCGAATCCTCTACTCCGGGTTTGAAGAGCGAACCAGTACAACTACACATACGTCTTAGTTCCCAATGTTGGTCGTGGATTGACGATTTCAGGAATGGTTAATATTTCTTATAGCGGCAACAATGGGTGGCGACGACTTATCATTGCTAATTTTTCAATCATTTTAAATATAAAATAAACGGGAGTCGAAACAACTTCCAAATTACGAACTTTTTATCGTCCCGACTTAAGCTTTGAACAAAGAACATTGAATAATCACATAAACGCAATAACGATTTCTTAAACCCACCATTCCGCTTATGTATTGCGTTCCAATAATTCATACAAGTCGCCAAACACGGAAACGCCACCGGCATCAGCTCGCACATTGTAGCGTAGTGATCATATCTGTAATACAATTGCGTGCCAAAGTGCTTTAATCGAAGTAATCGAGTAAATTTATCAAAAAATGAGTGTGGACGATACCCTTAACCTACCGTCTAGATACCGTTGACCCCCTAAATACCGTTGGGTCACTTTTGAATCGTAATTTTACAACATTAAATTAAAATCAACCACCGATTCGGAATTAACTCTACAATTTGATCGAGAAGAACCGGCAAGGAACTTATTAGTAACTACTACTCGACAATCAAGTAACACAGACAATTAAATACAAATGAATTATTATTTAAACATGCATGGTAATCACAGCAGTACTTTGTATTGTTGTGTTCCGGTTTGAAGGGTGAGTGAGCCAGTGTAATCACAGGCGCAAGGTACATAACCTCTTAGTTCCCAAGGTTGGTGGTGCATTGGCGATGTAAGCGATGGTTAACATCTCTTACAATGCCAATTTCTATGGGCGTTGGTGACCACTAACCATCAGGCGGCGTTGGCATTCTATTTGATAAAATAAAATTAAAAATATAATTACCTCGACCATCCCGTAAAGATCATTCCGTAGAATCTAAATTTATATTTATTGTTTTTGATCAAATGCATCCAAGCCTCCTGGTTGCTGGCATAGCGTGCGATGGGTGACGACATCTGAAGACATAAGCGTTATATATTATACATGACTGCCTGGTTGGTCTAGTGCCTTAGTTCCCAAAGTGTTCCAAGTGGACTCCCAGGGGTCGACGGGAGACTCGACGGGGGTCTGCGTGACAAAGAAATGGGGGTCCACAAGTCATAAGTTCACGAAATATCGTTTGTTTTCGATAGTGAAGAACTAAAATCTAGTGGCTATATATAAGGCCATAAAATCTCAAGTACAAAGGACATAACAGCTTAGATAATTAACATATTAAGTGTAAAAAAATTGTCTATTGCCTTATTGTTAAAAAAAATTGTTTTTTTTTTTAATTTTACATACCTTACAACTCCCATTGGCTCCTTTAAACGCAGACCCGGCCCATACAAATGTGAATATCTGTTCGTATGAAGTCCACATCTGCGGCGAGAAATGGAAATGCTCCTTAATATTGTAATTCCATATAACCGGCTGGACCAGTTCCCCAATTTTGTAATCTGAGACAAGACGATATACATCAATATATTAAATACAAAAAAAAAAAAAATGTTTCTTTGTTGTTTTACAATCACAAAACATTTCACAAGTTAAAATTGCGCACCTTATATCGCTTTAAAGCGATCGAACAACGAATGCAAAACGTATAGAGAATGCGCACACATGCCTGCACTTACACCTCCTACGCTATTGGCTACTCTCTGTACTAGAGAAAAGAATAATAAAGCAAAATCTCACTTTTAACGCTTATACGACACGCGGTAACTGGAGCAAACTGGTTTATACCGGTTTTAGCAACTGTATTACGCTAATAATAATAATAATAATAATGTCCTCCAGACCGATTTCGGTCACGGCGGCCAATCTCAAGAGAGATTAGCCAACTGCGCAGGAGATATTATAGTGCACAAGTGTGTGCGCAAACACAGGTGCACTCACTATTCCCTAGCGCTCATAATCCGATGGGACGGTAATCCGACACGACCGGAAAGAGTTCAGGCGCAGGACCAACGGCTTTACGTGCTTTCCGAGGCACGGGAGTGTACACACTTCCAACTTCCAGAATCCGGGCTGCTACTGAGAATTTTCGGACAGAAAAACCCAACAACCATTTATTGGCCCGACCTGGGAATTGAACCCAGGACCACCGGGTCTGCGGCCTTATATCTAGCCACTAGGCAGTTGCGTTTGTATTAGCATTACGCTAATACAAACGCAAAAACGTCTCCAGGCCGATTATGAAATAAACTCACGTTTCAAGGTCTCCACGTTGATGGTTCGTAGCATATCGTCCCACATCAGCACAGTCACTGGGACTTGAGAGTAGGTCTTGATGAACGTGACAATTTCTCGTATGTGCTCCAAGAATATCGACGGTACGCCATGCTCGTTCGACATGGCCCGTTTCTTACAGTCGTCGCACACGGCTGTGTGCCAAACCTGAAAAACCCTTTTTTTTATAGAGTATGTAGGCGGACGTGCGTATGAGCCACCTGATGGCATGTGGTCACCTACGCCCATAGACATTGGGATATTGTAAGAAATGTTAACCATCGCTTATATCGCCAATGCGTCACCAACCAAGACGTTAAGTCCCTTGTGCCTGTAATTACACTGGTTCACTCACCATTCAAACCGGAACCACATTTTAAATTTGGAACTTTTAATAAAATCTAAAATATTTACTTAATTCAGTTAGTTTGTGATTTGCAATTTTAACACACATAATGCCTGTAATAGTCATAGTCTCAAATATAAAAGATGGTTGTTTTCGATACTAGATAGTCGCAAATGGATTTAAAAAAAAAAAAAATTAACGTAAAAAAGTACGTACGTGAACTTTACAGTAGTTTTGAAAGACTCAATCGATTTCCATGAAATAAAGATTTAAAGATTAAGATTTATCTTAGAAAACTGCTGAAAATCATTGAAATATTTATTCGTTTTGAAAATTGGCCCGAACAAACAGACAAAAAGACAGCTTTATTGGTTTTGGGTAGCTCGCAAATAATTAACAACATTAAAAAAACTAGGAATAAGATTAGAAAAAAAAAATCAAAACATAAATATAAGTTTCTCTTAAATTTTCAATAAAATTATATTCAAAGTTCGGCCACGAATTTAACAATAATTTACCTCATCACCTCCAATGTGAATGTATCTGGCATCCGGTTGTAAATCCATCGCCTGTCGCAGCATCTCCTTCACAAGGCTGACGGACTCTGGACGAGACGGGCACAGCACAGATGGCGACTTACGTTCCTCCCTCAGACGTTTGAACTTGGGATGCTTAAGGACAAACTCCATGTGTCCAATTGTTTGTAACAATTGAATCTGAAATTATAAAAATAATATTTATTCATTAGATATAACATCATTTTCAAACGACTTTATTATAAAATTCATAGAGCAATTAATTCTCAAGCATAATTTACAATTAAAACATCAAAATATAAAAACAGTGTGAAATGAATCATTAATATATTTGGATAATTCAGCAGGCGATATAACTATAATGTGTTCAGTTGACACAATATTACTCACAAGCCACACAAAAACACCCTCACTCATTCAGTCTTAAGCATTCCACAAAGATTAGGTCATATTCAATCGAATTATGAATTAATAAGGTAGTAATACAAAATAAGTCATTCACACACAAATAGAACTTCATACACAAAAATAACACATTAAAAATTTATTGACGACTACCCCAACATACTAAATAATTATATAATTATGTTATATAGAATGAGGAATAGCAGATCAAAGAAGTGATTATTATTAATATCCGCCCTCCGTTTCACGTGATGAATCCCCTTCGGTATGTCAGAAAAGGAAACGGAGTAAACCCTATGGCCTTTGAGATACCTCCATCGTGTATACAAAATTTCATGATGATTGGTTGAGTAGTTAAGATGTGAAACAAACATACAAACAAATTGCTTTCAATTAATTAGAAGACCCAACCAAGTCAACCAATTCAAAATTTTAAAAACCCCCGACTCAAAAACCCTTTTGAAAGTATATATCTTATTACTTATTAATTAATACAATTCAAATGCTCCGAATCCTATACAGTCAGCTGAAAGTTATTGAGTTAAATATGATGATGATAAGATAAGATGATGCTTCAGTATTAGGACAGTATATCAAGTTACTGTAATATCATTGAATAATAATAACCAACATAAAAACCAATTGATAGAAAAGGTTGGAGCATAAAATATTCAACATGAGTAGAGCTTACACAGTTACTAGTTATAAAATTCGCCTTAAGTAACTTAGACAGCGTTGAAAAAATCTGAATTCACAAACAAAAAAAGAAAATGTTATTAGTTGTTACCATATTTATTTCATTAGACCAATAAAATCTTACAGGCATCCATATTAATTCTAAGAGATGAACCTTATGTAACTGATTGCACCCAGCAAACTTTTTAGGAAAAGGAAGATTAATTTCTTCATATAGAAAAGTCAACTACAATACACAATATCAAACCCGTCTTTTTAATTAACATAACCACGTAAAATGAAGGCAAAGCACAATAAATTAAAATAACATGTATGAGGCACTTGCGAAAGTTACAATAGACCCAATAATTTCTTCTTCAATTGGCATCACACTCAAACATACTTAAATCAAATCGAAACAATTTGATTTGTGTTTTTATCAAACACATGTGATGGATTTTCATCAAATGCATTCCTAATTTCTTTAATAAATGAGTAAGTTAAATTATAAACACAAATTAAGCACATGACAATTCAGCAGTTCAATCTTCGGTAACAATTCACATAATTATGTTAAATTCTATACTATATCTGCTTTAAATCATATTAAGGTTTTATATAATAACAATAGTATCTTACCGCATCATAGCCCAGATCATATGAACACTTAATTATATACTTCGCTTCCTCTCTTGTGTACATATTGTCACCACAACTGGACCCATTGCTGCCGATATCTACAAGCTCACCGGTATAAGGAAATGTGTCCTCCCACTCTATCAAAACTCCTGTACAGCCCCATTTAACGGGAGATTTAATCACCTTTAAACAAAAAATGCATTAAACATTATATAATCCTATATTTCATTAATTTAAAAAAGCAACTTTCACAGACATATTGTCCATGCATTTGGTGTATCTTTTAGCACATTACATTTTAGCATCTATCACAATTGGAATTTCAGGATTCAAATTTTAATAGCATTCTATTCTTGTTTTTTTTTCAGACACTATTTGCCATAGATGTCAATTTTATACATTGTGTATGAATCGTTAGCATATTACATTAATTAGCACATACATAGTTATTCAAATAAATACAATAATAGAATGATGTCATTATATTTTAACACTATTTGTACTGAAGTATTGTGTGCAAATTTAAGCACAATATATTTGATTTATAAAAGTATTAGAAATTTCAAATTATTTACCTCCTCGAAAAAAGGGATTTTCATAGGGGCTCCTTTTAGGTCCAAATGCAAAATTCTGCAATTAAATCATCTTATAAGCTACTATTTATTTAAATAAATATAAATTTTACAAGACTGCTTTAAAACACTTACTTATGCATTTTGGAAATTAAAAACAACTATTAGCACTTGTTGCGGACGACAATATAATAGACAAAACAATTGGTTATTGTTTATTTTCAAGTCTTTTTATTATTTAGCTTTTACTGATACCACTAACCACTGTCCTTACTTAACGATTTCAAAATAAATCAATAATTTGATAATACAATATTCTTAACAAATTTAATATACATTGATAATTTCAAAATAAAGCGAAGTGATGTGCGATTTGTGTTTGTGAGTTATCGAATAAATTGAAAATGCAATATTTTGAATTTTTGAAAAATCTGGTGTTTGATATTAATATTCAGCTTTATCGATGTTGTTTCAAAGAGAATAGGATCCTGGAGGGACCTGGATCACTACGTTTCTATGTTATTTATGAAGTAATAAACTATGAACTATGACATTATAATTTATAAAGGCGGGTGCGCACGGGTGACTTTTGTCACGGTGACAAAAGTTTTTATCATTGTTACGTCACTTATCGAAAGCGGAGTGCGCTCACCACGGTCTTGTATACAGGTCTCACAACAAAGCTCAATTTCACTGGTGAGAAATTGGTACGATCGTTTCATAACTTTTATTTCGCGTCAACGCAGCTGTACATCGTTGCTATCGATGCGGTTACGTGCCGGTTGAGTGACACGCGGTACACATGCGTTACGTGTGATAGAAAATGAGACAAAATGCTATTCAGTCTTCGTTGCACAGCACACCCATCTATCGTCATGCCTCTGTCGACCGAAAATTGAACAGAACAGCGCAACGATTAAGCCGACATACCCCCACTACTGTTGTTGATAGACCTGAAGGCTGATAGTGACAGATGCGCGCACGTTGCGACGAAACAACTTGGTGATATTTTTGTCACCCGATCAGCGGACAAGTCCGTTACAAAATTGTCACTCTACGCCAGTAAAGTCACCCGTGCGCGCCCGTCTTAGCTGTTATCACTATTGGAGGCATTATGTATAGAGGTAAGGAGAAGTATCTTTGAGTATAAAAAGTGTCCCTTAAAATGTTTGAGATGCAAACATATTTTAGAGTTATAAGGTGAGATTTGACGGAACACGCTAAATTTTGATAGAGTGAGAGAAAATAAGAGGGAGAAAGTTAGACATCACCTTCAAAATAGTGTTATTTTAAATTATACTAATAATCAATTTTATAAATACCAATTAATAAATGCATATATTTTAATTACTGGTTCCCTCTAGCTACAGTAGCGCCATTCATGGATATTTCATATGTATGCCTTATTTCATACATTTCGAAAGACACTTTTTAGGTTGTAAAGCTATATGAGATACTACTCCTTACTTTTGCACTCTATAGCTGTTATCACCCGCACGGTCGTATACACAGGTCTTGCAACTTCAGTATGGGATACGTTGACATACTGATGCTGTTAAGTTCAATTTACGGCCGCCAGAGGCATGACAATTCGCGTAATAATTATTTCGAACACTTTCAAATCCAAATAAAACAGTTAAATAACAAAACAAAAATAACAAAAAATCCGCAAAACTCAACAAAACGATATAACAATGATTAAATAACACAATACTTGGGAGAGAAAAATATCAGCTTGTAATAGCAGCGACGTAGTACCTCAAGCGGATGGTATTGCGAATTAGCAATTGTTACACACTCGCACCTCATCTCTTACCACTGAAATTGGACTCAGTTGCCAGACGTGTGTATACGACCGTGATCACCCGATTATTTGACAACTTGTAAAAGTTGCCAGTAATTTTTTATATGCCGAACCATATAAAAAAATACGGACAACTTTACAGCCTGAGCCAATGTCGCTCGCATTTTTAAATGTATCGATTGTGTGACGTAATAACATTTTTTAATTTATATAAATTACCCTATAGGAAAAATACGAATAGTAGAACAAACTTAATGTTTTATTATTTTAATGTTCTGAAGTCTCGTTGCTCAGGAACAATTTTTTTTATGGCATAGGATGGCGAACTATCACCTGATGGTAAGTGGTCACCAACGCCATTATTACATTGGCATTATAAGAGATGTTAACCATCACTTACATCATGCGCCACCAACCTTGGGAATTAAGATGTTATCTCCCTTGTGCATGTAATTAATCGAATATTTAATTTAATGAATATAAAATTTATATTTAATTTGTATGAATATTCCTACGAGAATGCATTTCGATTACATACATAGATTAATGTGTACTTAAATGATCATATGCGAATAAAATAAACTTGGCGGTGTATTCTTTTTTAAATGTCAAATCATTAATGACAAAGAGATAAAACAGCTTTTTACGAAACAGCCTTTAAGCAAAATATTTTATAATTATTTGATATTTAAAGTTTAAATAAACAAAAAACAACATTTTCTATTTCAAAGTTTAATGGTTATATACTTGAATACATATTACGTGCATAACCTAAATAAGTAGGAAAAAAATCCTAAAAATCTACAATACTTTCAAAATATCTTATAAAATATAAATTTATTATCTATAATTATATTAATTAGTTAACATCGGAAGTTGCACATTTTTATAGTATTGGTTATAATAAGGAGGGGAATGGATTATTCGAAACATACAGTACCAAACATATGCTTATTAAAAGAGGCGAATTTCGATCACAAGTAATCCTAGTTATTATAAAACTACAGCACGTACAAAATATATTTCGATTTTATTCATAATTAATTTATTGAAACACATTAAGTATGACTTATACGTAGTCATAATAATACCTATAAGATTTTTAACAATTATTTATTTTTAACAATAAGTAACCATTAATTAAAAAATCTTTTATGGCAGCTTTATAAATAAATTCATCATTCAACTATATCCAATCGATTCTGAAGATAAGAGAAATAGAATTTTATTAACGTAGAAATAGCTATAATGAGATTGTTCCATTTCTAAATAAGTTATATTAAATCACGAAATATTTTTTCCAAAAACAATTTGTAAGTTATATTAAATCACGAAATATTTTTTCCAAAAACAATTTGGAAGGCTGTATTTTGACCATATAATAAATATTTAATATTGTATAATGTACATACAATTGATTACGCAGAAACTGTATTAAAAACTATTTATTTTTATATTCTACACGAACACTTTTTTTTTATAAGTAAGCACTATTATAACAATAGTAAGAGTTAAGCCACGTTTCCACATACAGAAAATTTGCAAATTGTGTTGCCAGCATGGTCATAAGCTTCAATTTATACAAAAACTGTACAATGTTGAATAATTATTATTCGTTATTTCTTTAAGTGTTGCAAACATAAACACAAATTTGCCAAATATGACAGTGAAAACGCAACATAATTTACTTATACAATAAGTACAAATGCTTTACAAAATAACTATTTTTTACTCCACAAAAAGCCTATAATTAAGTTTCACTTTGCGACAAAACAAGAAATACAAAATAATTAAGCTAAAGCTAAACAAACGATACATTAAGTAAATGTCAAATCATCTTAAAATGGATATTATAATAATGTTGCCACAAAGCAATATAATTTGTAAGAAAATGATTGTATTCTATTTTCACAAAATCATACAGGCAAAAGTTTATTAAAAACTACCTACCAATAGTAACTGTCATCTTGTCAAGATTAAATTAAATTCAATCGATCCAATTTCAAATTAATGGGCTATAATTATTTTCACTCCTGGTTCAGGGTCCACGGCGACATCTTTAGCGAGGGGTGCGTTTCCTATTATTCTAAAGTTCTTCGTGTAAGGGATGACAGCTACCAGCAAACCAGAGACAACGACCCATATGCCGGCCACGTAAAACGCTGCATCCCAATAACCAGTTTTGTCTTTTAGAGCTCCTGAAACAATATAACAATGAATATTATTCGTAAAAAAATGGTCAATTATAAACATTTTAACGATTAATAAAATACAACTTCATTTCTGTACTTAATTTATTAGTTTCTTAATGAGCAATATAGGTTAAGTAATAAAAATGGAAGTAAGGAATACGTAAGATTTTTCATTTATGGTAAATAGAAACAAGTTATTAAGGTAATTATAAAATTATTACTTTTTTATAATTAAATGTATATAATTCTTACCAGCCATTGGCGGTCCAATCAAATGCCCAATTCCTTGACTCAAAAGAACCAACCCGTATGCCATAGTGAACCTTTCTAAAGCAATCAACTCGACCAATATACTTGGCGTGTAAGAATACGAGCTAGAGAATGTTAAGCCAAATATCAAAGAATTTAAGGCCAGTATATAGAAGCTGTAAGTTTCTTTAGCATCCATTATCCGTATCAAAATTGGGAACAAGACAATAGTAACGCCGCAAGCCACCAGGCACACAGCATATGTTTTCGTTATGTTCACCCATGGAAGATCACCGATCCAACCAAGACCCACCTGGAAGTAAATAAACAAATATATGATTTCAAGGGTGAAATATATTTATTCTGTATCAACATTATAGGAGAAAAGAGTGCACCTGTGCTTGCACACACACACTTCTCATAAAAGTAACATCTGCGCCGTTACGCCACGAATATCTAATTATCTACTTTTAGGAACTGCCAACTGAGGCAGATGTTGCAATTGATAATTTCTCGGTAACCTAACTCAATATTATACTAAATATTATTGACCAGACACATGAGTGTAACTCTAGTAAGTTTAATTTTTATTTTTTAAATCTTGTCAAACTATCCGTTTCTATGCACAAACGTTTAGTATAAATGACGACAACTTCTAAGCTTTTCTCATATGCTTTCTATGTAATAGTAATCATAGGAAATAAGGCTGGGTGTGACTTATTTCATCCATTAAATACATTACACGTATGTTAAAAATGTTTCGATATCTGATAAGTGACAGCCTTGACACTTGAAACCGGTCTGAGAATCTAAGATAAACATTCTCGAGAAGCGTAATATATGTAGATAAGATAGACAGATCGCACACGAATCTCTTGGTATGGCTGGTATATCTACATATAAATAGCTTACATTAACTTTATCACTGAGCTGTAGAACGAGGTTTATCTCCGGACTTAGTTTATAAAAGTGCAATAGTTCATCTATAAGTATAATTATTTATGTTCAATTAATGAAAACGTAACGCATTGAACAGTTGTCCGTGTACTAAATGCATATCTTAAGCCAAATAAATATTTTTTTTTTTTTTTTTTTTTTTATTGTATAGGTTGGCGGACGAACATGTGGGCCACCTGATGGTAAGTGGTCACCAATGCCCATAGACAATGGCATTGTAAGAAATGTTAACCATCACTTACATTGCCAATGCGCCACCAACCTTGGGAACTAAGATGTTATGTCCCTTGTGCCTGTAATTACACTGGCTCACTCACCCTTCAAACCGGAACACAACAATACAAAGTACTGCTGTTTTGCGGTAGAATATCTGATGAGTGGGTGGTACCTACCCAGACGAGCTTGCACAAAGCTCTACCACCGAGTAAAATTACCTTTTAATTTTAAATTTTAATTATTAATTAATAATTGATCGAAATTAAAAAAAATATCGATATTCATTTTTTTTAAAGGTCCGTGACCAATTTATTTTTTAAAAAATATTCTACTGCTGTAAGAATGGAATGCCAATGACATCGCAATTATCTCTTCGCATTTTTTAACATAAATATATAATAAGGTATTAAGTAATATACACAAAACAAAATATACTTACAATACCAATGATAGTTGCTACACCAAATACACCCAACATCATAGAACCTTCGGTTTCAGTGTAACCATTGTCTTCCATGAAGGTCGATATAAAGAAGTAAGGCACAATAAACCATATAAAGAGCACCAACGTCGAAAGATTCATCATTAGGAAATGGAACTCAGTGAACATGTTGAAATCGAATGTCTTATTAATCATCTTCAGGAACCTTTTACCCCATGTCTGAAAAAATAATAATAATAATAAAATACAATATTGCTTTAGAAATTCACATAACGAAGTAAAGCATTCTTGCTACCGTTCCATGCGGTCACGATTTGTACAGTAACTATTTTTAATTTTTATTTGTATATATTTACGACGTATAAAACTTATTATGTTTTTCATTACGCAATTATGCGTCTTCGGGTGTACATTATTATCATTAAAAACAAACTTCACGAACAAAAAAAAAGAAACAAGGATCGAACGCTTGACGTCACCTCTCAAACGGATATTTGTTTTCTCATTAAATAATTTAAATTTTATTACCATTGCAATCAATTCATAATCGGAAATAAATTATGCAAAAATAATAATAATTAACTAAGCATCCGTATTTTAGATACAAAAACGTTATTAACCTTTTCTTCCGGTTCCTCGACCGACCACATCGAGTTTTTATAAATGTCAGGACAAGATGACGCACGCAGTTTATATTTGGCTATATTCATCATGGCTCCTCGATGCATGATTGAGTTCCGATGAACCCTAATATCTTTTAAGTAATGGTGGTCCGTTTGGAATTGCCTGGAGAACCAATCTTGACGTCTTGGAGCAATTACAGCTGTATTATTCTCGGGAATTGGCTGAAGTAACTTCTCTCTAACTATCTCGAGCTTTTTATCGAAATCTTTCTTTTTATTCTTCTTTAGTTTTTCTTTATTAGCTCCCGTTGGCAGTTTTGTCTCTGAACTGGTCCGTAAAGCTAGTAAAGAAGGATAATTTTGCAATATAATGTTGTAAAGTCTATCGTTAGATTTTAGCTGTTCTATAACCTCGGGTGGTACCTGAAAAAAACAATATAATGTTATTAGATGTAAAATTCCAATTATAGAACATATTAGTCAAAAAAAATATTGTATTTACCCTTTCATTTTGTAATAGAAACGTTGGCAAATTAATAACCGAGTTAACTTTATGTTGACTCGATAGGTCAGCGTTTCTTTTTGTAATGGCTTCAACATCCTCAGCATCAGCAATAGCCGACAATAATGCAGAGAGTATATGCTCAGGGGCCTCACCACTATTTATCATAGTTTTTAACTCTTCTGCACCGGGGTACATGGATTCTCCACCGCCTGATTTTGCTGAAATAGACGTGGAACTTGATGCTCTTTTAGCTTTACTTAATCTTCTCTGTTTTTTCTGTTCCAAGATCAACCATTCCGGATCTCGCATTACAGCTCCGCACACGCAAACATTAAGTACTGTTCCAGCTAAAAGTAATAAAGCACCCCTCCATCCATATTCGTCCAACAAATAAGTTGTTAAAGGAGAATATACGAATGTGCCAAAGCCGACTCCACATGATCCTAAGCCAACAGCTAAGTTACGTCTTTTCTCAAACCAGTATGCAATGGATACGACAGCAGTTACATATAACAAACCCATACCCAAGCCAGCAATCAATCCATATGTTATATATAAGGTCTCTACACTATTACTGTATGACGCAGCAACAAAACCTATAGTTGATGATATGCCACCAACAATTGTCATTTTTTTGCATCCATATCTATCTACAAGCGCGCTCATTATAGGCCCAGCTATTAATGGAACTGATATGAAGAGACTTCCAATCAAAGAAGTTTTCGCTTCACTTGCCTCGAAATAGTCTACAAACTTGATTTGTAATAAGCCATAAGAGAATGCAAGTCCATCTGCTACAGTCGCAATAAGAAACGAAGCGGCCACCACCACCCATCCCCATCCACCGTCTGGTATCTGAGGTCCTTGTTCAGGTGGTGGTTTGCTAGAACAAATACTGTCAGCATCGCTCAATCCCAAGAATTTTACTCTTTCATTCGTTGACTTCGCGTCGTCGTCATTTTTATCATCCTTTCGATATGCTACAGTAAGGTGGTTATCTTTAAAATCGTTTTCTTCCGTTTTCATCGAATTGATTGTATTGAGATCGTTTTTAGACTTGTCCGATTCTCTCAAATAGTTTCTGTCATCGTTCACCGAATCGATGTATTTAAGGTCATTAGTTTTAATGAGTAATGGTGACGTATTCTTCTCCTCTTCAGACGGTACTTTAGATTCATACTTGATAACTTTATCTTTACCTGGGATGCCATTTGCGTAGGCACTTTGCGTGTCCATTAGTGTTGGAAACGCTGGTAAGTACAAATCCAAGTACGTACTCACTCACTACTGTCTCTTTCTGAATCTTCTCTACTGACACAGAAAGGTGCAATTTGGATTCAATGTCCAAAATGCGATCGTCTACGTCGAAGAGATGATTAGTTCTCTGGACCAATTTCTTAATCTTGGGTCTCTAGCTGAATAGCGACAAGAGATTTTTGATATACAAAGTGTCAGAGCGTAAGGATTGTAACTTGTGGAGTTCATCAAGGACCGGCTAGTCCTCGATTTCACACTTTTAAAAAATGCACTTTTTATATTGTTTATTTTTGGATTACTAGTTGAAGTACCCTTTCTTGACATGTAGATTTAAAATTTTGCTTTGTGCAACATTTCAGAAAATGGCAGCAAATTGTAAATCTGTAACAAAAGAATTTTGTTTTATACAAATGTTCAATCGATTTCACTTTGAATGTCATTATTTATCATTCCAAAGATATAATAAACTCATAATTTCGAATTATCCATTTTAATCAGCCTAAATAGAGATAAGTTGATCATTTATTATAGAAATGGTTGGATTTAAATTGGAAATTGTAATACGACCGAAATCCTACTTTAAGTACGTAAATCGGGATTTAGATACAATAAACGGGTATGGTAAACGAAACGATTGTAAATAAATCAATTGAAACATAAGCAACCTTAAGACTTAAAATTTTTGGTAGTACCTACACGGGGTTTTCTTTTATATGTATATTAGGTATTGTTGTTAGAAAATACATTTACCAAATAATAATCTCTATCAATGTATTATGTGCATGCCTTATATTTGAATTTCTCATAAAAAATATATATATTACATACATATATACTTAAATAAACTAACGAAATAAAATATATTGTAAATAAAGAAAAAAATATTAATATCTAAAAAGCAATAACATAATATTTGACGTAAAAGACTGTTGTTACAGACGCTTGTCGCCATATTATTTATGTTAACTTATGCCTTTATCACTTAAGTTAAAAAATGAATTCATATTTCAGTTTCATATCATTCATAATTTCACAAGCCGGGGCAGGAAATGTAATATATACTTTCTGTAAGTTGAGATCTAACAACAAAGGTTCATTATTATCAACTTCTCTCGGAATAGTTGGATAAAAAAAAACTGTCGATATGGTGACTAGATAGAAAGATCGATAGATAAATGAATTGATAACTTTATCACAATCACTGCGTTAACAGAGAAAAGCACATATAACGAATAAAAAAAGAAAAATAAGTTTAATCTATATATTTAAATATTTACCTAATCAATTACTTTTGGATATGCATTTATCTAAACAATTAAAATGTTTTATATTTTATTGGTAATCAATTTATAGTTTTTATGAAACGGCGAGTTTTGAAGTAACAGTTGTTTGTACCCTTAGTGGTATCTTTTTCTTGTAATTCACTTGGACCGACCTTTAATCGTATAATCTTTGTAAAATACATAAAAATAAGCATCAATAAATGAGGACTATCGTTTCGGGTGAAAACAGTAGTAACCCGGTGTCCTATTTGTTAGTGCGGCAGAATCTATACATTTGACTTTTATTTTGAGTAATTGGAAATAACCGAATAAATAAAACATTTGTTATGCCTCAGTGTTGCATTGTCGCGATTTGTGCCGAAAAAAAAAATGTGGATTTACGTCAGACAAAGCTGGCGTGAACGGTTGTGTACCATATGTTTTACAACAATCGTAAATAATTAGTGAATATCCGCGATGATAAGCTCGCAAACAGAAAAAGTTCAATGGCATTTGACTTGAGATTTCACTCTACACGAGCGCCTCAGGCGGCAGTTTCAAGCCAAGCCAATTAAAAAATAAATGTTGCCTGTAAAACAGCAGACACAACACCACATACGCCACAAATCGTGATTAGGCAAATTGTATGAGATACACTTCATTTGATAACAATTCGCAGAAGTTACAGATAAGTGCATCATGATGCCACCCATGTCCAACATAACTAACTGCAAAATATATATATTGGTTACGAGGATATTTTCAGAAACAGGATAATCAATGAGGAAAATAAAACATAATACAAATAAGGTTTTTATTCATAACTAGTGTCCTCTGGTGGCTACGCCCAGAGCAGTGAAATAAAGCGATGAAGTAAAAGTTTTTTTTATGTGCAATGTTATTTATATTACATACGGGATATGGTCCTGGCCGAATGCCAGATTATGAATTAAAAGCCAGCGCTATCCTCTCCGCCATTTTAACGCGTCTCGTAAACGCTTGCACAACCTACAGCGCCGCACCTCGCGATGTAGAGATTAAAAGAAACTATTATTTTAATGATATTCTTGTTGCTTTACAGGTTTCCACATTCACACACCTTCTAATTTAGCATAGACTTTATCTGATATTTTATTGGAGATGGTCATGATATCCTGAACGATTTTAGGTATTCTTAATGGTTACTAGCTAACTACGCAGGAGATATTATAGTGTCGAAAATTGTGCGCAAATATAGATTCACTTTCAATTCCTTCACTCTAATAATCCGATGGGTCAGCAATCCGACACGACCAGGGAGCCAATTCTACTAACAAGTTGCCACTTTATCGCGATCGAATCGAAGCGTGATCGTTGCCGTTTATCCGTTTTCTTATTATTTAATTTATTTATCGACTATTGGCATAAAAGTTAACAATTTAGTTTGCTTTTGACATAACGGTATATGCTAACATAATATGGGTTCGGTTCCGATCCGAATAAATATAGAATAGTCAAAATTGGATCGGAATCGAATCGGGAACGTATCGTAATTATCATAGTTTAGTATAATTCAGCGCCAGAGTGGATTTAAGTGCAGGACAAAATTCCAACTATGTTTTATTACTCGGCATTCGAAAATTCGAGACCTGGACAAACGAGACAGATACAAACGCAATAAGATGCCTTGAAAATGCTTCAACACACAATTACCTTATTGTAATTATAACCAGTTGTAACAAGATTGAACCCAGTAATGAGATAATAAAATGAAAATAACGCCACGCATATGTGTATAGAAATCTGACTTCAGGTATGTGGAACAAAACGAGGCCGGTTTGAGTTAGTATTTATAAATAAGCTTGTGTTGCAGACCTAATTCGATTACTGTACGTATACGAATCAACTATAATAAAGAGGTTCATAAACTTATCAACGTCTCCATTCACAAGTATTTTTTTCTTAAGAAATATATAATAATAGTCACAAAAATTGTTTTCGAATAGTGTGTATTAAGTGCAAAAACGTTTTATTAGTGGTTAATATATCATCTATAACAACTTTCACGTGAAACATATGTTATATAACTTATATAGGTAGAGTGCAAGGTCGACAGACACAACATGATTTAACAATATTTCTTCTCTTTATCAAATCGTATTGGAAGAAAAGAGACAAGCGATTTGTTTTATAAGCAAAGTTCAATAAACTCAATAGTCAAGGACGCGAAAACTAGAATTCTACCATAGGGATGAGGCGCGATCTGCGTCTATTATTAAATATTTTAATACGAAACTCATATGAGTAACATGGATAATAAAATAAATTTATCGTGTCCTCGTATTATTTTTTATAATCACAACTTTATTGGATTTATCTTTAGAAACATATTTTATAATATTTTTAATAACCCGTTATCATACGTATTAATTTTAACTTTTTATTAACCATAAAAAATTATTTATCTGTGCATAAACGTAAAATGCACCAGTAGACGAATTTAGAAGACCGGTTATAACGATTCATCGGTACAAATCCTGGTAATTTTCCACAGTGTCTGTAACGAAACGAACGCCATGCATACGTGATGTAAGCGTACATATTATTTTATCGTTGAGCATTTTATGCTTGAAGTTTACTGCTAGTTAGGTTAAATTTTATCCAGTCAACTTGTGAAAGAATCTCGAAGCTGTAAAAATCAATCCCTTTGCTTTAAATGCCACTAATAGGATGTATAAAAAAACCATAAATCATTTATTAACAGGTACTTCTACATAAAACTAATTATTTAATTACTTAATATTTTACGCGTTAATATTTAAGGCGATTATTTTTTACGAGTTTCAAAAATAAAACAGACAGACTTATCGGCTTATAACATCTCTATCCCCTTCTTGATTTATGGCCATGTATTGCCATATAAAAAAAAATTGACAAGTTTTACTTTCATTTCTGCAAAACGAACATTCCTTAAAATAACGTCACGTTTTAAAATAAAAGAGAAATTAAAAATAATTTAGTAACATAAATGAATTGATAAACGAATCATTTAGTTTTAGAACCGAAAACTCTACGTACTAAATAATCTATAAACAAATAAGTATCATAAAACTGTAGACAATGAAATTAGCTGTGTGAACCATATTATCATATCTGTTTACGTTTACATTTTTGTTATTGTATACAAAAATATGACATTCATACGAATCAAGATCGTAGTAGGTACTTTTTTTTATAAATTACATGTTATAATTATTCTATTGATGTGACCTATACGTCTCGTTTTCACTAAAAGCGGTAAACATTTGGGTCAAGTTAGGTCAGTGCCGTAAACGATTATTGAACTACTATACTTTTTGTAACATTGGAATTAAATATATTCCTTTAACTAGCATTAAAACAATATCCTAATTAACGCCTAAATACTCATACATACCGTTATGCTCCTAACGGAGTAAAACCTTCATTCAATAAAACTTCACAATTAACCAATTGAGGAAGTAACTGGCAAGTGGCAATGAAAATTTCGGCTTAGATTTAAAAAAAAACTTCAAACTGCAGATATTATTGTGAATAATGTAAACGGAGCTCGAGTCTCAGATGACGTCAACGGAAAGCGTAAAGGGCACACGTCCGAACGCACGCGACGCGTTTAACTTTGTGATTTTGAATGACTCAATTCAATCGAAACATGGAATGGAACAGAACCGATGCGACGCGTACCCCCACGCAACGGCTTTATCGTTTCAATCGATACTATTAATTTTAATTTACAATACAGTAACAGTCTAAACGTTATAATTTATGCTTTATTACGTAAACATAATTTTCCCTTTTAAAGCATTTTTTTTTTACTTATATGGAAATATAAAAACTATCGCCAAAACTATACAATTAAGGAAGATAACCTATAAATAAAAGATAGCGTTCATTTCAATTACGAGACGCAACAGAAAGTAATAATAAAGAACCATATGCTTTTACTATTTTTCTGTATTTGATTCGTTTCAACAACGAATATATAGATCTAGTTTATTGAAAATCAATATAGATACAATATATATCTAATCTATTCTAAAAATCGGTATTAATTAAAAATAAGATTATATTATTTTTGCTTTTAGAAAGTATCAAGTCTTTTATCATTGAGTTGACACTAGTCACTACTTAGCTGGGAGCTAGACAAACCTCATGCCACGAATGCAATACCTAAGAATAATTGCTTTTCTTTCAATATATTTGTAAAAAATACACAAACAAGGAAAATAACAAAAACTTGTAATACTGTTATTTTTTTTAAATATATTAAAGTCACTTTGACCTAATGTCAAACAGTTATACGAAAGCAAACAAAACAAAAAGTCAAACTTTATTAAATACGTCCTATATATATATAGAAGCGATACATTTGCTTATTCATTGTTAAAAATGTAACAACGACGCTACCAACGCGACGCTTCGATAAGAAATACCTTAGAAGAACCAGCGGAAAAAAAAACCAGTGATATTTTTTTTTTTTATTACCACTAATTTGCTGTCGCCAGTTCTTCTCAAGTCTGGTCTATTCTTTCTGATATATTTTTTCTTAGATTTTTTTAATAATCAACAAGTAAGTGTAATGCATCTATATTTTAAAAAGATTTTTGGCTTTCGATTTTTACTTGAAATGGCTTGATACAATTTTCAATTAGTCACAGATGTATGTAGAACTCTGACTTTATGTTTAGACGCTGATTTAAACCTTGTTCCTAGAAACTACCAAGGCATGACGTAGTCTATTATATGTTTGTAAATCAACGATTACGTATGTGTTCTGCATTTCCTTGCAAATAAGCGCAGAAATATCCTGACTAATATTATAAATGCGAAAATGAGTTTATTTGTTTGTTACGCTTTCACGCCTAAACCACTAGGCAGAATTTAAAAAATCTTTCACCAAATGAAAGCTACATTATCAGAAAGCAACATATGCTACATTTTTACCCGGTATTCCCACGGGAACGGGAACTACGCGGACGAAACCGCGGCCAAAACGCTAGTATCTATATAAATTAATAAACGTTTTGTTAATTTTCAATTATTTACATAATTCATTATTAATTTTACATATTTGTGACAAATACATAAGATGCCATGAAAATCAACAACAGTGGTTGGAAAAAGTTTTGTAATATATCATGGCTTGTGTTGCCAGTGCGAAATTTGTGATGAAAACAGATGCATAATATTCCGAATCAACGTTTACAATACAAAGTAAGATGTTGAATATTTACTTCCATGCAATCGCTTACCATTTTCATAATTAGCAATTGAGCAACGACACAAACTACATTCAACAGGTTGCAATGTACTTACTTTAGAACATCGTGTTACATGTTGACGTTACGGTAAGGACCACAGTTAAGCGATAAATGTTTTAATAAATAACTTTTTTCCACATTTAAAACCTTTTTTATTTAGTTTGTACTATTAATATGCTACTATTTAGTAATAACTAATACTTATAAGGTACTACTTACTAGTATTTCAACATTGTCGCAAACCACCTATAGCGTCAGCCATTTCAAACATAATTATCAGAATTAATAACACAATAGCTGTTACATGGGCTTTGCACGTAAAATTAATTCCATTCTGCTTTGAGTATCACATTAATATTCTATAACCTTGTCAGACAATCAAGGTGAGAACAAACGTATACTGGATTAGGCTGGTGGGACTGAATCTACGGAATACGTAAACCGATCGTGGTTACAATTAGAGTATACCAGTCGATGTTTGATCACACACACACAGAATGGTCGCACACAACCATCACAACATCTAGAAAGATATACTGACGAAAATTGGCAGTCCAGCCGACCTTCTTCTGACATGTTATGTATCAAATTTAAAAGCATTTATTTTGGCTCAGCTCTTGAAATTCGAAAATGCCATTCATCATAACATCTGAGGTGCATAATTAACGGTTATAATATTGACTTGAAGACGTAAATCTTTAAAGAAACTTCAGTTACGTTAAACGGAACGCTATTTTGGCTGGCGTCCAAAATTTTAATAAGATGAATCTTCAAGGTAATATGCGAAAAAAAAGTGCGTACTTCGTATCGGTACTGCGTTGTTTTTTTAGAGTAACGCAGTAAATAATATGTAGGTACACGAAAAGCCTCTCTGTCTCCGCGGAGGACACTGAGATTTTAAATATTATATAATTACTTGTATGTTAAATGTGACATTTGTTTATCATACCTAAAAGAAAAACATAAAATTTTATTTATTAAATTATTCCATAAGACGTAAACCCGCTTTAAGTTTAGACTGTTGGTGTAACAAGCGCGAATTTCATATTCCTATTATACTATGTATACCTATACTATACTATTAAACCTACCCTTTAATGTATTAAAATTAAAATCAAATTATTCTTGAATCAAGTTTTTAATCATCAAAGTCATCATTAAATTTAAAAAAGCTACCTAGAAGAACCTGTAAGAATCTCAATAGCCAGGTACCGTTTTCTACCAATTAAATTAGATAAAGTTAAAGTCATCAATATTCCATTTTTTTTTCTATTATATAATATTCCATATCTTTTTTGTTTAAAAAAAGAAACAACTTTAAACTTTTTGAACATATTACAAGACAAAGATTGCAATCGGAACATTTTGTTTGACGCATTCCTTTACATGAAGAAGGTGACAATGGACAATGGAACGCTTTGTTGTTTGAAAATATGATCAGCGTTATCGATTGTGAATTCTTTGAATACCCCTTCCCTTCAACAAAAACACGCTCGTGTTACTATGGTAACAATTTAAAGTTACATTATAACATATTTCATTCGTAAGTTCCAAAATAATTTATACGAATATCTTTCCTATGACATCCAACGTCCGGTAAATATTAAAATTCTTCAGTCATCAATTTTATCTCCATTTATTAAATGTTTAATAAAATTTATTGCAAGGAAAATAAACCATAATTATTATTGTATTATATTATTTGTATGTTCTATTCCATTAATTCATACATTTAATTATCATATTCTAGACATCAACTATAGTTTTTCATAGTTTCTAAAACACTTCAAATTTGAAACTGATTTGATCTCATATGTGTCACCACTTTTATACTCTGAAATGGGCAGAATGTTTTGCTCCACTAGCGTGTACACTCCAGAAAAAGAAAAAAAAACATTTTTCATAGTTAGGTATTTATAAATGGGTTTAATTTCATTTAACATCAAATAAGTTATATGAAATATATCATATGATATGGAACATGATACAATATAGCTATTAACTAAAGTTGCATTTTTATCTTTGCTGCATTTATATATACACAGCCTGCGAATGTCGTCCTGCTGGGCTAAGGCCTCCCCTCCTTATTTGAGGAGAAGGTTTGGAGCTTATTCCGAAACGCTGCACCAATGCGGGTTGGTGGAATACACATGTGGCTGAATTTCAGTGAAATCAGACACATAAAGGTTTCCTCACGATATTTTCCTTCAGCGACAAGCACGAGATGAACTGTAAACACAAATTAAGCACATGAAAATTCAGTGGTGCTTGCCCGAGTTTGAACCCACGATCATCGGTTAAGATTCACGCGTTCTAACCACTTTTTATATATACATATGTTTAAATATTTATATGAAATTTAGTCATTTGCAGATTTACTTCCACATAATAGGTTTACCAGCCAACCATTCTTACATAAATTATACCAATACTAACTATAAAATTGATTCTAATTTATTTAATTTACAATATATAAGTTTCAAAAAGATTAGTAATATTGTACTAAGGAGTGCAAAAATAGTAGCAGACATCGTATGAACTGTTCATTGACTGGTCACATTTTATTATGAATAGGTACAACCATTAATTATAATCTTTTACACTTATCAAACATATCGTCATGTAACAAATGAACAATTGGATCATTATCATTCATTCATAATATGCTAATCAATCAAAAAAAATATTTGGATTAACGTGATAATTAATTTATAATATCAATTTGTATGTTTCGATGTCAAATTGAAAACAAATTTCAATGTTAAACATCTTTTGGCTCGTCTTGGGTTTGAGACCGCTTCGTAAGCGGTGTCGGCAAACGGAATAACGCTTTCGTGTGACGTCATGACCGTTCTCCGACGGCATTCTCCTCCCTGGCGCATATACTATCTATATATGTAGTTAGAAAATTGCTTGGTAAATACAGCCTTGTTAAAAGAAATATATACGCGATAATTTTAAGACAGCCATTTTGCTGGTGGACAGAAAGTTAAAGTAGGTAATTAATTCATTATTAACGCGACTTGTGATTTGTTGAATGTGTTCAATCGTTTTATTTATAATTTAAAGAGCAATGTTAGGTCCTCCAGACCGATTTCGGCCACGGCGGCCAATCTCAAGAGAGATTAGCCAACTGCGCAGGACATATTATAGTGCACAAGTGTGTGCGCAAACACAGGTGCACTCTCTTTTCCTTAGCTCTCATAATCCGATGGGACGGCAATCCGACACGACCGGAAAGAGTTCAGGCGCAGGACCAACGGCTTAACGTGCTTTCCGAGGCACGGGAGTGTACACACTTCCAACTTCCAGACTCCGGGTTGCTACTGAGAATTTTCTGACAGAAAAACCCAATAACTATTTATTGGCCCGACCTGGGAATTGAACCCAGGGCCACCGGGTCTACAGCCTTATATCTAGCCACTAGACCAACGAGGCAGTCAAAGAGCAATGTACCCGTATACCTGTATATGTACAGTTGTAACATCTTGTCAGGTGATACCGTACGTAGAAGCAGAAACTGATCATTTTAACAGATATAGGTATCATATATCAGTTTGATGTATTTTTTAAAGAAATTGGTAGGCGGACGTGTAAATGGGTCACCTGGTGGTTAGCGGTCACCACCGCCCAATAAACATTAGTACTGTAAGAAATATTACCATTCCTTACATTATCAAGGCGCCACCAACATGGATAGAATGTAAGGAATATCTGGGAAGTATCTGGTAAGTGGGTTGCACAAAGACCTACCAACCAGAAAATTATAATTAAATAACATTTTTTATAACTGTTTAATCTCCTGACTAAACGTCCATGTTATCAGATTTGGCATTATCATACATATCTCGGTCAATCTATTGGCTTGCCCTAAATTCTCGTAGAAAACATGTCTAACAATTCACACTTGATCTAAATGTGTAAGACTAAAATATAAATCTATTATCTAGGTTGTTCGTAAGCAAATGGATAACTAACAAATCTCAAGACGACTTTTAGTTCAGAGTGAGTGTAACACAACAAATGCCTAGCGCTGGACTTTTAAAACCTTATTAATACTGATCCGACCTAAGAATTGGTCTCATATTGATGCCCATATCCTTAGACCTCATAATATATGGGCATCAACATCATAAGCTACCAGCTACATCAATACGGAAAGTAAAAGTAGGAAAATAAGTAATCGACCTTTTTAATTAATTTATCTAAATTTATAATAATTTTATATCCTGACAAGATGATAATTAAAATGAAATACATCGAGTAAAAATTTAATTTTAAAAATAAATGACAGAATGGTGTTATAAATATTAGATAAGAAATAAAGATAACGATACGATACGATAGCTTAAATACATTCGCAGTACTGTTTGAAATCAGTTGACTCTTTTATGATGAATTACTCTTTTATAATGACGAATTTTATACTCACCTTTGTGAAAATAGCCGAGATGGCCCAGTGGTAAGAACGCGTGAATCTTAACCGATGATCGTGAGTTCAAACCGGGCAAGCACCACTGAATTTTATGTGCTTAATTTATGATTATAATTCATCTCGTGCTTGACGGCGAAGGAAAACATCGTGAGGAAACCTGCATGTGTCAAATTTCACTGAAATTCTGTCATATGTGTATTCCACCAATCCGCATTGGAGCAGCGTGGTGGAATAAGCTCCAAACCCTTCCCCTCGAAAAGAGAAGAGGCCTTAGCCCAGCAGTGGGACATTCACAGGCTATTACTTTACTACTTTGTGAAAATAAGTAGAATGTGATATGCGATATTTACTATAATAATTACTACATTTGAAGGATACATGTACTATAATAGCGCATCACCAGATGGCGGTATGTTAAAAAAAATCACTGAGATACGAAATGAACTCTTATAGAATAGAAATCGTATGCAAAAAATATTCAATATAATTAAATTATGTGGGAACGATTTCAATATGTATTCACAAAGGTAAATAAAAATGACGTGCTGCGTCAGATATAAGCGGAATTTAATTCAAATTAGACTCCAGATACATGCTAAGCATCTCTGAATAAATGAAAAATATGAATTGTAAAAATTATCACATACATTTAGGAGATCTGTGCAAATGTAAAGGCAAATAACGACTACTATTATTACACACATTATCGTGAATCGGTTAAATAGATTTATAAATATTTCGACTATTACAAGTTTATTACAAAAGGAGAAAATAATTCGATTAAATAACTGATTTACAAGTAACATTTAGCAAGACATGAGTATACTGTAAATTAAAAGTTGTAATTTGATTTTAAATTAAAAAGAATGCTTTCTTTTTTCAAATATCTATCTTGAAGAATCCTTCACAATTGTATTCTATTTTATAGATAATCATGTATCACTGATGATAATAACTAATTATAATTAATCAGTGCAACTGGCCTAGGAGACCTTCATCTACAGAGGGGTTCTTGCAGATAGTAACTAAATATCGAACATTTACATCTAAAATAGGAATAATTAAATATATAATAATAATTTTATTGATATATATATATATATATATATATATATATATATATATATATATATATATATATAAATAAAACTAACCATTACACTTAACTAAAAACTACTAACAAAATATCATGTATTTTTTCCTTTTGTAATCTGCAACGAAATAAAAGGCTTTTTATTTTATTTTTTATTTATAAACAATGCAATAAACTATTTAAATATACCTACGCTTGCTAGGAACGTTGCTTTAACTTACTCTTACCAGGGTGCTATTTTATTTTATTCTAAGTTTCATCAAAGTCAAACATATAAACTGGCATTGGAAGAAGTTTATACCGCTTCTTACAACCTTGCCGCTAACCATATTATATTGAATAGTATGATTTAAAAATGCAGTTGAAACCTGGATCTCAGAAGCTATATCATATTAGCTAAGCTAGCCACAACATTATATAATTGATTTAAATTAGCATAAGCTTCGGGTTATGAACAAAACATTAATGTAATGCAATACTATGTTAAGAATAACATAGTAACTCTGTTAGACGTGTTCTTTTTTTAGCCAATAGGACGAGCATATGGGTCACCTGATGGTAATTGGTCACCAAGGCCCATAGACATTGGCATTGTAAGAGATGTTAACCATCGCTTACATCGCCAATGCGCCACCAACCTTGGGAACTAAGGTGTTATGTTCCTTGCCTGTAATTACACTGACTCAGTCACCCTTCAAACCGGAACACAACAATACAAATTACTGCTGTTTTGCGGTAGAATATCTGATAAGTGGGTGGTATCTACCCAGACGAGCTTGCACGAAGCTCTACGACCAAGTAAAGAGTTAAAATTACTTATATATTTTTGCAAGCTATTTGCATCTGATGTACATGTATTAACGGAGCCAATAATTTAGTCGCACGATTGAAAACTGTTCATTTACGTAAATCGCATACTACGCAACTTTAAACGATATTTAGTTTTATAAATAATTATATTATACGGAACCTAAAGATATTTGAGTTTAAGCCAGAACGATCTATTTGAACATGTGCAGTCTAGACCGAGTAGGTGTGGCCTTGGGAATACTACAAACTGTATAATTTTCAAATGTCCGTAGAATATTAATATCCATTTATTTTCATTCAGAATGATAAATCTAGGACGAATCTAACGACACGGCAATCGAAAATCGACTATTCATGTTTCTAGAAAAAGTTACAGGTAAGCTTGTTAAGATTCCGACTCCACAAAGTCCTTCATAAAATTGATGATAAACGACTATGACCTTAGTACTCATTGATTTGATTGCAGGATAAATAGTTATTGAATTGTACTGTATTTATTTAACATGCCTTAAAAAATGCTAAGCAAATCTGCGATGTCTAACTACTGCATTTCTTGGCGGTTATTCTTTCTAGGATTGGCATTACGAACCAGCGGTGGTTTTTTAATTTTATATTTAAAATTGTAACAAGACTTCAAAGGTAGATTCATAAGGTGATTCGAAAGAAGAGTATTTTGATTATACTTCAAATAAGTAGCAGTAGTAGAAGCTTGTAAAAGATCATTTAAACGAAATAAATACTAACATTCGCGTAAACCCACGATTATATTATTTAACACATGCTCAAACTTCACACACACACTAACAAATGTAGTAGAATAAAACTATCGATAACTAGTCAACTTCGTAAGTATAAGCCACACCTTACATCGACAATATACTATCAACCATTGGATCTACTTTGTTGCGTCCCTTGTGTTTGTAAACTAACTCGAATCAACCTTCAAACCGGAATAGCAAAATAATACGGCCTTACTTATAAACGGTGCTCTGCGGCTGATTAGTTACAAGCACTTATATCTCCCTTTCTGTCATTACTGATTTGACATTCGAAAGAAGAAGACAAGGCACTACTTAACTAAACAAGGTTTTAAGTAAGGCCGCGTAATTTTTCAAAGAAGAGTAACTTTATAAATGATTATTTATCGAGGAATGAATGATATTGAGGCGAATACCTCATTGGTCTCAATTTCTAGAGGCTAGCTTATAAAGCTCCGGATCTAAAGATCCTGTGTTCAAGTCCAAGCTTGGGACACTAAAGTGTGTTGTTTTTATTATTGTACCTTTACATATAAATATATAAATGGCATTCAACAAAGTGCACCAAGTTCTACCGGTAATATTTTCGAAAACTTTTAAATCCGTAATATAGACAGAATCGACGAGAAAATCAAAACAACTATTTATTTCCGACTTCTTTGCAGACAAACATTTTCTAATTCTAAAAAGTTTATTTATTTTATTGTTTTCATACATATATGTATATAAATACAAATTAAAAACGCGTCCTCCGCCTGTACTCACGGTCACACTAATCTCAGGAACTATATAATCTTTGTTTATTTCGCTAACTTTCCGGTACATTTATACTATTTATAAACATTATATAGTGAAAATTAATTATGACAATTATCAATAAAAATAATCGTAGCAACTTAGAGCTTCATAACGTACGCTGTGTAAAATTTTGAATCGACAAATTTATGAAAATCATACATTATTGTGGTAGTGTTTTTTATAAATAGATCTAATGAAACATTCCCACGACAATATACCTAAGTCCGTCATAGTTATACCTGTCCATAGGCAGGGCGAATAGATAGTAATTTATATATAAGTTGCAAATTTGACTTTTCTAAATGAAAACTCAATTTTTTATTTCAACCTTAAAGTTTCCCATTTCCTCTCGCGATCAAAAAAGTGTCACTTAAAAAACTGAGATTGTTTTCATTGCCAAATGTCTCATATGATGTATTCAGTTGTTTACGCAACGTAGGCCGTGGCGAAAAAAACTATAAATTTTTATTAGTTTATATTAATTATAATTATCATAGTTTATTTAGTATTATTAGAGTTATCCGTTTTTCTTAATAATAATGAATGTAGAAATGTAGATGGGCAGACGGGCCACCTCATTTTAAGTGTTCACCACCTCACATTGACCCCGTATGTAACATTAAACATTCTTTACATCACCAATGCGCCACCAACCTTGGGTCTCTTGTGCCTGTAGTTACACTGGCTCACTCACCATTCCAACCGGAACACAACAATACTAAGTATTGCTGTTTGGCGTTAAAATGTGTCATGAGTGGCTGGTACCTACCCGGACGGGTTTGCACAAAGTCCTATCACAATGTAAACTCCAAGTTTAACTAAATAACAATCACAATTTCTAGTATCAACTTTCAACCGAGGACCAATTATACTAATCTATAACGATTACATAAACCTTCCCGTTTCAAATCCAATTTAACTTTGAATATTCTTTATTAATTCGGATCGGAACCGAACCAATATAAATTATGATGTTAATATATACCATTATGTTAAAACTAAATTTAATTGTTAATTTTTATAGTCGATTAGTCGATAATTCATAATATAGAAAAACGGATAAAGGGCAACGATAACGATTAAGTGACATTTTGTTAGTAGATTTAGCCTCCTGTTTACGAACTCGCGTATGTATTATATTCATTAGGTCCAGCAGTTGAATTACAGAGATCAGTTCGTTTGCTACTGAAACTTGACGACCAACATAAAACCATTTACAATTCAGTTTAACGAATAACAAGGCATCATTACGAATGTGTGTCATCGTTCGATTGAACTCGAGATAGTACGACATCGGTGAAACTAGATAAAGCTGTAACTTACCGACTGAAACAACGCATTTCCTTTCTTAGTCGACGTTTTGTTTTTTTTATGGCTCTTGCTAGTCGTCCGATAACCGGGTAAATAAAATAAATTAATCGTCAGCTAAAATGGATTAAAACATCAGATCAAAACATTAGTATCTTGCCTTTTCTAACGGGTAATAGTTTTTAACACTAACAATTAATGTTTCATAAGTTTAAACGATGCAATTTTTTTGTATTTAAATCATTTTTGCGGACGATTAATTAATTTTATTCATCCAGTAATCGGGCGACTAACAATTTGTCAAATTTTAACCTCATTCACAATCAGATGAATGAGGTTAAAATTTGACAATTTGATAATAAAACCCCTATAGTATTAAGGTACAACAAAGAGTTAAAATCGTCAATGTCCAAAGCCTCTCATTATCTCTTACGGCCTATAAATTCCAATCTTATCTAAAATCTCTAGATATTAAGACCGAAATGTTTAAGTAAAATTTTTAGTAAAGTGATTGTATAGTTAATCGACAGATTGATATTATTACAGTAATAATATTCACATCCATACTATAATAGTATAAAGAAGTCGATGAGTTTATTTTTGTTTGAACGTGCTAATTAAGTCGTCGGGTTTCAAAAAGATCTTTTTGCATTTAATAGCTCAAAAATTAAGAACGGTTATTAGGTTAGGCTTTGAAATGAATTAAACTTAAAAAAATCCCCAGTGTGCCACAATGAGGTGCACAATAAAAAAGTTCGACCCATAATTTCAATTATATATGCAAAAATTAAAAATTAAAGGTATTAATAATACTATGTATTTAAAATAACTAAAAAAGAACAACCATTTATAGAAATAAGTTCCATTAAATGATAACATTACAAACGAATGCCAATTAGTTTAATTAAACTGCATTTAAATAAACTTTGAAAGAGTAAAATACGAGCTGAAAATTATTTAAACACGTCATTAATTTAAAAACTGTTTAAAAATAGCTTACAGTTCATTTACAGCTGCAAATTAAAGCTAATTATTTTCGATAAATATTTCGAAATAATAGAGAAGTTTTGACGCAAAACAATCGATGTAATTATGTGCTAAATACCGACATTTATTTATTTAGTTCAGAAAAGTCGGTTTTGTTACAATATATTTAAACAATGTTTATGTTCTGCTACTCTTTTTTCATCGCTAACACTCGTTGTTTTGACGAATTTATTCAATATACAGACACACGGTTTCTTCTGCTTTATTTATGTAGAGTTTAGTTAATAAGAGGCTCACCCAGAGCCATTATTACAGGTATAATGACATAATTATGTAGCACTTTGATTCCTATAGTTTGCTTCGCATCGATGGTGATAGCCGTAAAAACTGTTAATATATCCAACCGTGTTAATGTCGGCGCCATTCCATGGTCCGTTTGCTCAAAACCCTTAAATATATAAACCCTTCTGGTTAATTTATTTTGGATTTCGCAATGTCGTTTTCATTTTAACGAAGTAATCCGCCAAGATCTCGCGTCGTTTCACAAGATATCACCGAAATAGAGGTATCGTGTTTGTAACGTTGACGTCATTTGGCAGAGATGTCTCCAGATATCGTATGATCAGAATTAGATGCGAGGTTTGCCGAATATACGCCTACAGAGGCAGCTTATTTAAATGACTGCGTTATTGATCACATCACTAGTGTTTAGCTTTTTAGGTCGCAAGTACCGAAGGCCTGGAATCAAACCAATGTTGGGCTGATTAAGTTATTGGGTTTTTCTTTAGAAAAAGTTGTAAGATTAGTACGATGTCTAGAAGTAGGCAGTATTTACACTACCATGCCTCGGATAGCACGTAAATCGATGCTAACGTAAATAGGATGAGGGAGTAGATAGTGCACTTGTGTATTTTATGTTCTTCGCAGTCTGCTGGTGTCCCTTGAGAATGTCTGCCGTATCGGAAATCGGTCTAGGACGTCTTCTATATATATAATAAAGAATTATGCACATGTGTATGAATAGATTCCTCAAAAAATGGACTTTTCTTATTAAACAATTTTATAAACTATTGGCAAGACATCGTGTGTATGTAAAAAGGAAGTATTACACAAATATACTTTTAATAAAACCACTGAGCTCAGCTAGAAACGAATATCCATAATCCAGAAATTGAAACACGAACATTAGTCAACGAGTCATATGTATCATAAACTGACTGCCTCGTTGGTCTAGTGGCTTGATATAAGGCCGCAGACCCGGTGGTCCTGGGTTCAATTCCCAGGTCGGGCCAATATAGTTATTGGGTTTTTCTGTCAGAAAATTTTCAGTAGCAGCCCGGAGTCTGGAAGTTGGAAGTGTGTACACTCCCGTGCCTCGGAAAGCACGTTAAGCCGTTGGTCCTGCGCCTGAACTCTTTCCGATCGTGTCGGATTGCCGTCCCATCGGATTATGAGAGCTAAGGAAAAGAGAGTGCACCTGTGTTTGCGCACACACTTGTGCACTATAATATGTCCTGCGCTATCTCTCTTGAGATTGGCCGCCGTGGCCGTGGTCGGTCTGGAGGACCTTATCATAAATTATATTTCCATAGACTTATTATGTATAAATTCAGATTTATGAAAACACGGTGAACCGAGACACGATTACGTCATCGGTTGGCACACTTCAGCGTCTGGTCTCCCGTCCTAAGATACCGTCTGCGTTTTGTCTGACTATAAAAGCTAAGAGCGAATAACATTCGATTTATATAACCCGTTTTTTATTTGCTTACATCAGCCGCCTGACTTGAGTTTGTTTTTAAACACTTACGATTCGACGTTGCGACGACAATCGAAATAGTTGGCAAAGATTGATTTCAACTTTTAAAATTATTCAGAAGTTCACCGACAATTGGACGGAGTTATGAGAAATAGTATAGTAGTGTAGTCCTCAAAAATCTACTTTTCAGCTATTTTCATAAATGTAATTGACACCAACTTTAGTGTCTACAAAAATATCCAAGCCGAATAGAAAGTGTATACATATATTAATTTACCAAAACTTAAACATTCTCAAATGTTAGTTTTTGTGGCTGAATCCATTTACCATGACTTCGTCAACTACATCTAAATTTTGTTGACAGCACAACTACTTTCAACACAACTACACTACAACTATCCGGAAATACATAATTGAGGAACGTTACACTTGTATTGAAGACCTGTAAAGTATTATATTATATTCTGATTAACTTGTGACTAATTTATAGTCACTTTAGACAATGTCTATCTGGAAATAATATATTAAAACACTATAAATACAGGTCACTTCTCACAATAACCATTTAAATCATGGTCAGCAGTGTATGAACATATCATGAATGATAAAATTTTCTACAATACCAATAAAGTGATAGAACGAAGTGACAATTTGTTTGATAGCTTACACTGTAAAGACGTGCAACGCAGTACATTACACTGGTTAATCCTTTTGCACTAGAAGGATTTCACTCAAATTTTAAACACTCTAAAAATACAAGAATCTGGAGTAATTTTTAGGTACGATAGGTTTCAATGCCCTGTCAAAAAAAACTATCCTAAAGTGCTTTTTCTTACCTTTACCGGCAAGAGATAAGATACTCTTACAATATACTTACAATAACTCGCGATAAGGCTCTTTTACAATTTCTTTATTCTTCTAATAAGTTTCAATATAACAATATACAATATCATAATAATATGTATAAATCAGTTACTTACCTATAAACACAGCCTAAAAACTACCAGATAAATTGGTTACGATATGATGGAAACTACATATTAGTTTAAAAAATCGGAGGAAGGTATTTCTTATTCAGTCTTATTTAAAAGAGACGATGATTTGTTTAATAAGAGGCGTATTTTCTACCTCGTATTAATTTATGGGCTAGATACATTAATTCATAGAACGTACAATAATATACAGCTGAGCTATTTAAAGACATATATTCGTATGTGGCAATCGCCCAAAATGTGGAAATGCAACCACAGTTTACTTGAGCAACGTATCTTAGTGCCAAATAAAGAGGCTGCCCGAATACCATCCAGACCATCCTAGGAATTCGAAATAACACTAAGATCAATTGACAATAACGAGGAAGTTATTGTCAATTAATCTCAGTAAATTGAAACAAAATAATAATAATAAAAAAAAAATACAATCCAAATGATTGAGAATTGACTGAAATTTAAAACATGCAGGCACATAATACATACTCCTAAACGATACACCGATAGGAAGATACACAAAGGACATGGACACTTCTGTAGAGACTACAAGATAAAAAAAATAAAAAAGTACCAAATAGAATATAAAAAAGCTATTGCAGAAGTTTGAAATAACACATATAAGTAAGTAAATAAGGCTACACTTTGTTTTTTTTCTTATTATTAATTATATTATTTCCACAGATTATGTACCATATTTGTATACCATTTTTCGAGTTTCGGGATTTTTTTGCTTTTGTCTGTTTTGTTTTGCTTTGCTTTGTTAATTCCAAACTTATAAAATTGATTTATATTCTTTTTTTGCGTCTACGTATGTAAAGCCGTTGATCCTGCGTCGCAGCATGAAGTAACGAATCTCTCGACACCAGGCCGCTTTTCAAAAACCACGATATCTCCGTTTTGAAGGGCCATTTTGAATTCACGATACCTTACTTGTGCTACTTGGAACGGTACATGGATTTGGAAGTATATCTGTCTTCTTCTCGCATTGTAAAAATAAATCTCTATAGTTCCATCTCTCTCCCGCAACGAAAACCATAAGTACCTGTTCTTACTGATTCGTGGAATTCGTAACATCGTGTCTTAGAACGATAAAAATGTCAGGTCATAACCGCTGCTAGCCGAAATGGATTAGTTTGTATTACGATTGCATCGCTCCATTGTCAAAATAATAAAGATATTCTCTTATCGCTCATCAAAAATTCATGAATGTAATAAAAGATAACAGCTCACCGGGTCGTTGAACAAATATCACAAACATTTTTGTGTTAGCTACATTGAATAATTACGTTAAATAATTAATTGAACTTTTCTTCTGTTAAAGAACAAGATGTTTATTAGCATAAAAAATTTAACACAACATGAGAGCCATGTCTCCAACTTACGCGAAAATATTAATAGTTTTAAAAAGTGGATGATAGATTTTGAACCATAATACAAGTATAATATTCATTCAAAACTTTTTTATACGTAACAGATTAAAAATATAACAAAGCAGAACTAGTAATAAAAGGCATGCAAATTGCAATACCGAATGTGGAACAGAATTTATATTATTTGAATTTAGAACGATCACATATTTCAAAGCTATTGTTATAATTATAATATATTTTTATTGATGAAATGGCGATAAATATGAACAGCATCTGTTTGTATTGACAGATAACATTTCATTAAAGAGATCTATTATTAGATACGCACTAATGGATATCGTTTTGTTTCAATTAAAGCTATGTATTTGTGTCCATTATAATAACACGCAGTTCAATTTCATGTCATCTAGAAGTTTCCATGTCTCGTTTTAAACAATTACATTATGAGTTGCATTTATTGTATTGTATATCAATAAACTGCAATGATCACTCATATGACAATGCAATATGCAAGCTATACATATCACATACGTAATCATTTATACCAAAAAGTTTCAACCTACGAGTATTAACTCGACGAGTATTAATTATTATTTGGTTAGTTATGCAAGCATTCATTATAATGATTCCGATTGTAACGATGAACCTGGAAGATCGAGACTGTTCCAAATAACGAGATGAGCGTTCGTGCGATGAAAATGACTGAAGAACATAGAGAGGTGTTCGAGGAATTGACGAAACCGAGGGCTACGACATTTAATTTGATCATCACACCACATATCTTATAAATAATATTAAATAAGCAATCCGAAAAAGCTAGCAGATACGGGATGGATGTGGGTTGCCCAAGCTCGGTATGGTTGGCGTTCTATGGAATATATCTCGGTACCGGCTCTTACAATTTGGTTCAAATTTTGTATTTAGATAAAGTTTTTCTTTTTAAGTTTATCTATATAGGTAAGTGTCATATGAAAAAATGCAATTTTTCATTAAAAAAAAACCATTGGGTAAAAACATAAATTTATCCATGAAATTTCAGGCTATTATAATATTGTTATTATTTATTTAAGTTATTGTTATTATGAAGTCAATATAAACATGTCTACATAATATATTTAAGCTTAAGGAGATCCGCGTGTATTATATAATAAGTGTCAATAATAGAACCGAGCAAAGCTCAGTCGGTAACAATTAGTACAGTTGAGAATAAGTTAGGATCTTCATATTATATTTGTAGTACAATGGATAATTAAAGATAAATTAAAAGAGATAGACAACAATGGAAAATGTTAGAGGAGGCTTATGCCAAGAGGCACACTGAATTAAGATACATTTTATAAAAAACACACAATAATTGCAACTATATACATACCAAAAAAAAAAAAAAAAGTTCAGGATAAATAGGCTTATTTATTGATTGATTGATTGAAAAAAGTCTTGGTAGTTCAAAATGATACTGAATATATTTCGCATAACACCATCCACTCAATTGGATGATATAAACTCAATCATCAATAAGTATGGTATTAAATTCCAGAAGCTTCTACACGGACCGTCCCATTCCGTATCGAGAAACACATTAAGGTACCGGCTTTCTACTGTGAAAGCGTTGACAGACGCATGAATGACATAGGATGTAGGTATATATGGACATATATGACATATACTTTCTATGTGCTTAACAGTTTTTAATCATTTTGATAAATACATAGGTATCAATTTTACATTTATTTGTCTATTTCCCGAAAAAATAAGCATAATAGAAAATAAGTAAGTAAAGAGTAAGTAACAGCCTGTGAATGTCCCACTGCTGAGCTAAGGCCCCCTCTTCTTTTTTGTGGAGAAGGCTTGGAGCTTATTCCACCACACTGCTCCAATGCGGGTTGGTGGAATACACATGTGGCAGAATTTCAGTAAAATACATGCAGGCTTCCTTGTAATGTTTTCCTTAATTATGATGATGAATTACAAAATACAAATTAGGCACATGAAAATTTCTTGAATGAAAGTGGCGCTTGCCCGGGTTTGGACCCACCATCATCGGTTAAGATTCACGCGTTCTAACTACTGGGCCATCTCGGCTTTTTTAATAGAAAATAGTTTTTAATTAAAAACAAATATACAATATACTTATTTTCAAATACAATTAAAATGTTTTGGAATAACGTGAATTTATTATTAACAGAACTTAAAAGACAAAAAAAGAAAAGAAAAAAATTACCGTGATACAACAAACGTTTTTACTTGAAAATGGTACGTATACTCCAAAATACTATAGCACGCACGCAAATAAGACAAAAACATTCCTGTTTTTGGACGAGAGACCTAAAATTCCGTAACAAAGACATCCTCTAATTCAACGTTGACACAAATGAAGTTAACTCTTGAATTCTATATTTCCGTGCGGAAATGCGTCGACATAGTTACTAAGTGGTTTGCACAAGCAACTCAAGTCAACTTTGTACCTACTCGTATTACAAAACACCTATTAATTATAATATATACGCGGATCACCTTAAGTTTAAATATATAATGTAAACATATTTATATTGACTTCATAATAACAATAATTTAAATAAATAATAGCCTGAAATTTCATGGATAAATTTACGTTATTACCCAATGGTTTTTTAATAATTAGACATAAATCAATATTATATTACAATTATTATATTATTTATGGTTTACATTAAACCACAGCTCAAACCAAAATACAACATTCACGTAATCAATATAATAAATAAATAAAAACAAAACCTTTACTATTTATATTATTAACATGATGTGCGTTAGATATTTTTATTGATATACAATAAAAATATAAATACTTTTATGAGAGTCTAATGACTTTATTTATAGTTTTTTTTTTTAATCTGAATAAATAATAACTTTATCTTAAAATGTAAATTTTATTAGTAAATTATATTTATTTGTATTAATTACAATAATAACGATTTCATTATTAAAATCAATATAACCATTGATGTAATTAAAGTTTTTAATACATCAATGAATATAACACGAATTAATTAATATTTTTGGTCCTACGAACACAGATAATACATTGCATCCTCAATATAGTAATTTTCGTAACCTTACCTGTTTGCAAACAGAGGTCGATCACCTTGCTTCACTAAGGTTATATAAATACATTATACCTTGGTATACCCAAGGTCTATACACCGTAGCCCTTCCCTATCGCAACAATCAAATACAATTCATATTTCCGACGTGATAAAATTGAAAATCGATTGAGTAAATACTATTAGATTTAGTTGCGTGGCCCACACGTGGATGCAGTACATTAACGCAAGTTTTAGCTTGTTGAGGTAGGATCACTCGCGTTCAAATATATACGAAAATATATGTCAGTTATTAAGCTGTTAAATGTCTCAAAGCTGAGTGAAGGCTTCGGTTACAGAAGAATTATTGAAGAAATATTGAGCTTGGGTAAAACATCGACACAATGAACGTCATAGTTCACCGTCTTTAAATGAAACCTGATTTGTTATCAAGCTGATTTCTTATGTCAGAATTACTACCAAGACATTTTTGAAATATCCTCCAAGAGATGTGACAAACGTATTTCATTTTTAATTCGTACAAAATTCAAGAGACTATTTTGTTTCTTAAAAATGATTCACGTTGATAAACAATCACATACATTCAATATTATATTGATTTCCACTCAACCTAGACGATGACGAACGAGGTTGTACTTATTATCATAGATGGCGCCGCTTTAAACGCGTCCTATATTCAGTTTCCACGTTGTATTCCAATCAGCCTTTATAATAAGATCATTTGTAGAATGTCAAGTTAAGACGTGAGCCTGAAAACAATTCAATGACTACGGAATGTTTTACTTATAAATGCATAACAAATACAAGCAGTTATAACTATTGTCTTAATCACACACTTAATTCCTTTTAATGAAGCAAATAGAGATTCCTTACCTAACAAATTTATATGTAAGTACATATATATGTTACACTCGCGAGAATATTTTTTGGTTATAACTATTTACGTCAAAATAAATCATTTAAAAACAATTTTGAGAAGGAAATGGGTTAAGTTAGTATTATTTTTGTAAATATCGTCGGAGCGTCACGGTAGCATGCGCAAGCGATCCCGTGACGCTGCCGTTAAGACGGGAAGGGTACGGCTGGTTTTTAGTGGGTATTTCGATGATCGGGCGAACTCGGTGCCCTGGTCATACGGCGAGCCCCACATATCCCCCACTGTTCCCGTGGGGGAAACACGTAATGTGTATTTCCAGCGTTAAAAAAAAGTACAATTTTTGTAAGCGTGCCACCTAAACGTGTGTAGCGTGTCTCAGTAAAGTCCAAGGTGAGAATCAAATTACAAATTTCGAATAATTGCAAAAAACAAACAAGAAAAAATCACAGTTTGTTTCATTTAACGTAAATCAATTTGTTTCAACAAAACTAAAGTCTTGACGTAATCGCTCAGAGGATAAACACTTTTAATCGTGTCTGGTTTCTTCAAGGACTGGTGTTTAAATTGAAAACATTAAATCTCAAAAAATGTAGATGCAATATGCTTTAATAATATCGATTACTAATGAATTAATGAATTGCTTAACAATTGTGTGATCACAGTACAAGCTCGATCTTTGTTATGTTCATTTACTAAAAGAGAAATCAATTTTTAACTAAACAGCCGCCGGCAACATTTATTGTTGAGGCAGTAAATGAGAATATAAAAATATTTTGTTACCCTTACTATAAAAACTAACATATTTGTAAATGCTAACCCTTAGTAAATTTAAAGAAGAAAAATAAATACATAATTATTTACTGTATAATTCTTTTCTTTGCCACCATTTTGTCATCAGGCAATATAAAAAGTTTGTCCTTAATACTTTACACGCCATCTTTCATTTACTTCCACAAATGCCGCCAAATGAGAACAATGCACTTTAAATATAACTGAAGCACGCTGTGTTTATAGTGGAAAATATAACTCAGTGTGCTATTTTGTGGTATATATAGATTAACTGGTGCGTTAAAAACCAAGCCATTACTCTATAGGACGGTAACCTAAATATTGTAAGACTGTATCGGATTCATAATATTATACCTACTTCCTTCATTTCATGTGGGTAACAAAATATTTATATATCCTATTGATTAATGAATCGTACTAATGTATTTAAAATATTAGAAATAAAAATTATGAATAAAAATCTTCGTAGACATAATAAAAAAAACTAACATAACTGACTCCGGAACATTGTTAAAATCCCTGCCTAGAGAAGCTATCTCTACGCTATCTAACAATGTTGATCCAATATGTATAAAATATTCTTGTATAATTCATCTATTTTTTTCTTTAATACATTTGCTTAAATACAAACATATTTCTTAATATCATTAATTCATAACAATACGTTCAATAAATTCATGATCTCTCGGATAGAACAGATTTAACCAAAAATTGTGTGTTCAAATCTAGACAAGTATTAATTCCCATGTAGATGTAGAATAGAGGTTGAACACAATATCTTTGGTTCACGAAATTCCACTCACTAGCTCTAAATGACTAATTACTAATACTTCCTTTTTTTTCTTAGTGTTGCCAACTTCAAAAACGCAGCGACAACGTTTTTAAGTTCATAATTTATTTCATTATATAATTTTATATAAATATCCAACCAATATATATAAATACGGTAAAAATATTACACAATATTTATAACAACACAAATCTTAACAAAAAACCCAAAGGACAGACGGGATTAAACAGAAAAAAAATTAACAAAAAATGTCCGACCAGACAGAGGCAAGCTAACAAAAGATAAAACACGTTTTTATCTTATTATATAGCCGTCTCGCTTGAACTTAAATGACATGGTATAGAGTAGAAAGTAATGGAAGTAGCATCAACGTTGAGACTTATTACCACAAACTTCTAGTTAACTGATTAAATATCTTAAAAACATACCTGTTATTTGAATTTGATATTTGTATCATAATTCTGCATGCATATATCTGCTTGAATTAACTAATTTCTACAATTCCATTGATTTGACAGCAAACAACGTTACGACAGTATGATTGTATGTTTAATAATTATTTTGTTGCTATGTAAGCACATTAATACGGAAATGCAACGAAGTATATTTGGTTGACGGCAGGGGTTTGTGCAAGCCCGCCTGTGTGGGTATCAACCCCCACTGGCTGGATAATATTGTTATGTACCGGTTTGAAGTGAGTAAGCCCGAGTAACTATAGGCACCTAGGGACGTTACCCTTATATTACATGTTAGTTGCCAAGGTTGGTATCGCATTGAAGATGGAAGTGATGGTTAATATTTACAGTTCCAATGTCTATGGGCGGCGGTGTCTAATTACCATCAGGTAGCCCATTTGTCAGTCTGCCTACATTCAGAGGCGCAATTCTACTAAACTATAACAAGTACGATACGTCATCGATTCAATTGTAATCCAACTTTGGCTGCTCAATATTTATTTGGGTCGAAAACGAACCGGTATGATGTTAACATACACCGTTAAATCAAGAGCAAACTTAATTGTTAAATATTTTGCCAATAGTGGATAATTGAATTAAATATTGGAAAACGGATAAACGGCAACGATTACGCTTCGATTCGATTGCGATAAATCGACAATTTGTTAGTAGAATTGGCTCCCAGTTATTAAAATTATATTCTTAAAGCTATTAACAATTTAAATTGAAATTTCTTATCTTAAACATGTTAAATGCTATCTAATCGTAAGTATTATAATGTAATTTCTCTCAACTATCTAATTAAGATTTCATCACTCATAATACTATAAAATTGTGTAAATTATTTAATACTATGCATATTTAATTAATATTTCCAAAATGATATCAGATTTTTCATGAGGCTTTCATCTAAAAGAAGTCAGTAAGTACGTCGTGATTAACATAAAATATATTATTATAAGTATATATCTTTGGCGAAATATTCAGACATTTTTCTCTTTTCTTTTTTTTTTTTGCAAATATCATAGGTATTACAAAGAAGCATATACAGTAATACTAATCGTAAGAAGTATTGATTAATTACACCGTTATTTGGCTAACGCAACACAGCTCCTGTACATTTTATTACACTAGCTGACTTAACTTTTGGATTGACTGATCAATATAAAATGGTTGGGTTACCAACCCATAACGTACAAACACTTAACGTACAAGCCTTAAGGATATTAACTGCAAGCTTTGTTAAACATCTATATAATCAGTATCATTATATAATCTTGACTTAGAACTTCGAAACGAATCAGTAACGACGAAATAAAAAATTAACCTAGTTATTAATGAAATTTCAATCACATATATGTACTCTATGTGTATCCGAGTGCCTGATCCAGAGGCTAATCTTTAGTGCGTTTTGCATACAACATTAATTACCTTTCAAACATAATCTTACTTGACATATTATTATTCCCGAATAGATATTTTAATAATAGAACAGCTTATGTATTTTAAAATGGAAAATACGTATCATGTACTTGGTCATAGGATACATAAATCTATATGTCCATATGCTGGACTATGGTTAGTACATTATTAAACAAACTGAAAAACCACAGCTAAGAAAATCTTCTTCCATTTGTAGAAAATGACTTATATTTTAAGCTTTTGTTCCATTGTTGATTGCAAAGAAGAAAGTCAAATATTCATTCATTAAGATTAATATTATTATTTCATAACAGCAGTACTTGGTATTGTTGTGTTCCGGTTTGAAGGGTGAGTGAGCCAGTGTAATTACAGGTACAAGGGATATAACATCTTAGTTCCCAAGGTTGGTGGCGCATTGGCGATGTAAGTGATGGTTAACATCGCTTACAATGCCCATGTTCATGGGCGTTGGTAACCACTTACCATCAGGTGGCCCATATGCTCGTCCGCCTACCTATATTATAAAAAAATAAGTAATAGATAGCTTTAACTATATTGTTTTCTATGTTTTTCAAGGCTTTCATGTTTTAATGAAGTACAAGTTAATTGGATTTTCGAATCGTAAACGACTTAACGTTATTGGATGAAAGAGCACAAAACGAAAACATGACTAATATTTACGTTATTGATTATCTAATACTACATACGTTATTTTTAAATATGTTTAGGCTTTTTTTTTAAATAAAATAGGTGTTTGTACGAGCACATAGGCCTCTTGTTGGCAAGTGGTCACCGCTGCCATTGGCACCGTAAGAAATATTAACGATTCCTTACAAAGCAAACGCATCTCTAAACTTGGGATAAGATGTTATTTCCCTTGTTCCTGTAGTTACACTGGCTAACTCACCCTTCTAACCAAAACACGAACATACTAAATGTTGTTATTTAGAGGAAGAATATCTGATGAGTGGGTGATATCAAGACAATCTTCTACAAAGCCCTACCACAGAGTAAAGGCTGTGTTCGTATACCTCAAAGAGTCAAATTACACGACATCTTTATTAAACTGAACCATTAACCATTAAAAGTTTGATAAGTTCTACAGTATAAACGCATAACGAATTGACAGTCGCAAGTCCGATCCTATTAAACTGGGTAACAATTTACTGCACTACCATCTCTCACTCACTCCCAACACATTGATTTGAAAGAATGTATTGATTCCTTTAAATTGGACATAAGTAATATTTTATTTTTTATTTTAAAATTCGAACCTTGGATATGAAACCAAAGATTCTCTCGATAATGAATATATTTGATAACCGACGACCGAATATCTTTCTGTAATCTTTGTCTGTGACGTAACAGAATGCATCCAATCACTTTATTGTTTTAGGAATTAACGTTATCATTTCTTATTTAAGAACTCCTCTTTTACAGACAGCCTATAGTCAGGCTAGTCTTTAGATACGTGACATAACGTGATAATGTATCACTTTATCGCTTTGGTTCCCAATCTTTTGAAGCTGATGAATTAATGTTTGAAAAAATATAATATGTAAATATAATTACGTAATCGTACATTATTTATATTTGTTTATATTCTGTATTTATGACTAACTATTGATTAATGGATGGGCCATTGAAAATCTCTATCCTTAAGGTTGTCTTAAAGGAATCAATATTAATCGATAGAGAGCCGCGGTTTGTACCTATTTGTGTTTATTATGATAATACTTCTGTATTTCTACTAGAAAAGTATTTCTCTCTATCTTACTGATATTTCGTTTGATGGATCTTTTACGATACAACGTAATCTTTAAAACAGATAAATGGTTTTTATGAATTCGAATTACGCGAGCGAAGCCGTGGACCGTAAATTCAATATAAATTAATTAAAATTAACAAGCATAGCTCTTCTGTTAACTTCTTTCATATTTACTCTTACATCTTTACTAATATTGGTATAAATCTATTGGTTCTGTCTGTACATTTATTTATTTCACCTAATTTTGTGATAAATAATCATTTTATGATGCAGTGATTCACATTATATAATTTTTTTCATATTTGTCTGTCTGTCTGTATGTCTGTATGTCTTGTTATAACTCAAGAACGACTTGACCAATCTTGATGAAAATTGGTACACACAAATGGCAATGAATGTGATGGCGCAAATGTTAGAAACCCTATGGTATCTGAATGAAAATTAATTTCAAATCATTAATTAGAATTACGTATTTCTTTACCATAGCCATTTGTGTGTGCGTGTGTGTTTGTGTGTGTGTGTGTGCGTGCGTGCGTGCGTGCGTGTGTGTTATTATAGTAATAAAATAATTTATTATATTTTTATTAATTATACGCGAGTGAAGCCGCGGAGCATTGCTAGTACACATATATATTGACGAGCCGGTTGGTGTAGTTGGTAGATACTTGCCTTTAGCGCCGCAGGTCGTGGGTTCGATTACCACCCAGGACAGACATTTGTGTGCATGAACATGTATGTTTGTGTGTGTCCTGAGTCTGAGTGTAATTATCTGTATAAGTATGTATTTATAAAAGAAAAGTAGTATGTGTAGTATGTCAGTTGTCTGGTTTCCATAGTACGAACTCTGCTTACTTTGGGATCAGATGGCCGTGTGTGAATAATGTCCCAGGATATTATTATTATTACATAGAAACACAGGGATTGTATTATAATAAACACATTAGAGAACCAATTATATTTATTATTGATAATTAAAATTTGATAATGAATTATATTATAAAACAATCATAAAAATAATAAAAACATGCATTCAAATCTAATTGATTACTACAAAACATAATCAGATCATAAATTTGGAATAAAAAATAAAATACGCGTCAAATATATAACTTACTTTTTGATGAATAATAAAAAAAAAAATCTGAATAGAAGACAAATTGAAAAGACGAAAACGTGTCATTATGTTATGTAAAAAGATAGTTCCATTATATAATAAGTGGCTCAGCGCTCTTGAATTTCATTTCATCAAAATATTTTTTTATCTATACAAATAAATACTTTTTTCTATATGTGTAGGTGAACGTGCAGATGATCCACCTGATGGTAAGTGGACACCACCGCCCATGAACATTGGAGCCATATTAACCACTCCTTACATCACCTTGCATCACCAACCATGGGAACTAAGATGTTACGTCCCTTGGCTCTGTAGTTACACTGGCTCACTCACCCTTTCGTATTGTTGTTTGGCGGTCATTTCTATGAACTCTAAGTTACAGGGAGCAAAGCGAATTAACTATTTTCTGTTTGAAATCGAAATCATGTATTCAATATAAAAGCAATACATTTATTTACTAAAATCTACGACAGGTTCGGAGAGGAAAATACTTTGACCTGAGAAGAACCGGCGAAACAAACTCAGTGGGGTTTTCTCTTCATCATAAGGAAATAGCCAGGAGGCGATCGATTCATTATGATTCAAGTCTAATTTCGCTGAAATTCCGCTACATGTGTACCCAACCCGTATTGGAGCAGCGTGGTGGAAAACGCTCCTTCTTCTCAAAAGGAGAGGAGGCGCTAGATCAGCAGTGGGACTCATACACACTACACAGGCTGTCATTTTTTTATAGTTTTTGTTTGTTTGAACGCAAAAATATCATATAATAACTTATAAGGCCGTAGTTCATGGGATCAAAGTCTAGTTTTTAAAAAGTTATTGACTTTTTCTACCGATAAATTCTCAGTAACAGCCCGCAGCCACAGCCACAGCGTGTAAAGCGGTTGGTCCAACGTTTGAGGAAATAGAGACTGCATTTGTTTACGCAGACACTTGTGCACTATTATAATTTGCAGCGTTGCAATTTAGACTTCCATAAGAATAACCACCGAGGCCGAAATACGTCTGAAGAATATCATATACAGATTATGAATTTACTCTGTAATATATGTCGTTACACATATCTTATAACACGAGTTTATTGTAACCCTAAAAAGCACTTAAATCCAGATTTCGGCCTTCTTTTCTTTACATTAAAACACAATCACAAATAAAATAAGCCATCTAACAAGAGTCAATGCAGCGATTAAGCCGTTGCATTTATTACTCTCCACACTGGTGACGATTAAGTCAAACAAAAGATAACATAATAAACACACAATTAGAGACCGTATATAATGTTAAATAGAAACCAAAATTGCTTGCACTGTTATAAATGTAATCACTCAAGGTTTACAATTGTAGGTATTTCATAAAATAATCTATCAAGTCAATGCATATATAGAAGTGCTTGGAGATATATGCATTAATAATGTTATATTTGATGAATGGATTCAAAAGTAAAAAACTAGAATTAAGAAGAAGGAGAGTATATTTTGTTTTAAAATATGTACCTTATATTAAAATATGTAATATACGTTGCGATTAAAAATATTATTTATTAATTTAGCATTTATTGTACAAACTATATACTTAAAAATGAGTTAAAAATATATACCTAACTTTTACTTTTGATCAAGAAACAATACGTTTTTTAAATCATTGGCACAGTTTGTGTTGGCAACACCAATTCGTAAAAACGTAACAAAACTATCGTTGTCAACAAAAAATATTGAACGTCGTCTATGTTGGTGACTTTCCGGAGATGCAAACACAATAATCCAAAAGTAACATAATATATTCGCAGCTCGTGAGTTTTAGAAACTATTTTAATTTGTTATGTACAAATATTTTTCAAAGTGCAAGTGTTTTAAATACAACGGTACAGATACATAATTTCGAATTCGTTAATTATATTTTGTTTTGTTGTTTTTTTATTCTTAATCGTATTTAAGTATGGTAATTATGTTAATTATTTTGCTAAGTGACATTGGTAAGTAAATACATTTTAGCGTAAATAAAATTAGTCCGGAATTTTGGCTCAAACTCAAGCTCCTTACCATCTGCCTGTCAATCGACCGATGGCGCCAAATCTTATTAATCTGTGATTTATGATAATTAGATTCAGTTAACTATGTTCTATTCTGTGAAATTTAAGGAAACAGATTAAAACTATAACATAACAATATTACGTGAAGAAGCCGAGATGGCCCAGTGGCTAGAATGCGTGAATCTTAACCGATGATCGTGGATTCAAACCCGGGCAGGCACCACTGAATTTTCACGTACTAATTTGTGCTTATAATTCATCTCGTGCTTGACGGTGAAGGAAAACATAGTGAGGAAACCTGCATGAGTCAAATTTCACTCAAATTCTGCCACATGTGTATTCCACCAACCCGCATTAGAGCATCGTGGTGGAATAAGATCCAAACCTTCTCCTCAAAAAGAAGAGAAGAGGTATTAGCTCAGCAGTGGGACATTCACAGGCTGTTACTTTATTTTATTTTTATTACGTGAAGATACTAACTACTTGATATATTTATTTGTTATGTTTCATGTGGTAGAAATTCACTTTTTGAAAATAGCTTTCAAATGTTATTATTTGTTCCGATAATTTTATAATAAATAAAATAAATATGTACGACGATTTTCGATGTTCTCGTATTACACAGATTATATAATCACTAATTACAAAGTGAGCGTTGTCAAGTGAATTACTTGTTTTAACGTAAACTATGCACAAATGCGATCGCAGGTAACAAGTCAACTTCCCGGTAATGAACGGTGAACTATTCTTAGAACCTGCATAAATTACAGCGAGGTTTTTTACCGTGGTCGGGCAAAAATATAAACATAATAAAAGAAAACGTACGGATACATTTATAATATTATCCTCAATCGAAACGCATACGACGGATATTTAAATTATCACATCGGTGCCATCAACATGCAAATATAACAATGAATAAATTAATCGAGTTACGAACCTCAAAACGGCGTAATCGAAGGACACCAGGAACAGCTGATCACAACACAAACACGTGCGATTGGTGGAACCATTCAACCAAGTCTGAAAAGTACTGTGCCCTATAACACTACGAGGCGAGACTTAGCGCGTCGCGCCTCTCACCAACGCACCGCATTTTTGCCAACAGTTTTCTTCGAAACGCACAAAATGTCTGCACAGCTAGCTATCCTCACGATGAATGCGGTGTTATCACAGACGATAATACTATTTGCATGTACAAATACTCTTAATTGGTGTACACTTAAAATCCTTGAGTGGAAATTTACATTTAGGGATCAAACGGATAGTATTTCATTATTTGATATATTTTTTTCTTTTTTTTCTCTTTTCTATTATGGCTTGTAGCTACGCTCGATCATAAGTTATTCTGCCAATGTTACGTATGACAAATTTATTTTTAAAAACACGATTGATCTTTCCTAAAAAGTTTATATATTACCTTTGAACTATTGCCTAAAAATTTATAATAAGTATTTGTATTTGCAAAACACAATGCAATCGTTGAGATTTTTATCGTTTTTTTTATTATTATTATTTTGTACGATGTTTTTTTTATTGCTACCGTATAGTGCACTTATTTATATTTGATATAAATACTATACGAAACACATAACATTAAACTAAGAACACGTCTGCCTATATCTTTACGACTACACATATGCATTTTTTTCACTCAACGTCTTTTTCGTCGAACAAAGTATGAGATAATATTTAAACTTTGACACGTTAGGGTCGATAATTCATCAAAACTACAATAAAAATTGATATAAGAGTTGGTATAGGTTATCTGGATAACCATAACATTGTGTTAACATCCGAGGCGCCTGAGATATACGCTCATGATATCGAGGCTTAAAAGTTAAGATATCGAATATTTTATTAAAATTATAAAAAATATAAATTACAAGCATATTACAAGTATGAAATAATTGTTGAGAAATGTCAAAAGTAAGCCAAGGAGTTCACGGATTTTGTTCTATGTAGTAATATATAATGTATTGTAAAACGATTGTTTTTATGTGATTAAAATTATTGAAACTATCATATCAATCTCGCTAAATTATAGTCTTTTTTTTCGAAAAAAAAAAACATATGTTTCGTTTATAAGGCTTAGGTGTGTGAGCTTAGAGGTTTTATATAACTTATGTTCTATTCCGTACCACTGATAAGGTATGCAACAGTATGGTTGAGTAGTTAAGACGTGATAGCATAATAAACATTCGCATTTATAATATTAGTTACGATTTTGGCACTCAAACTAGATCTTAAAATTATTTCTATTATAGAGAAGTTTCACATCGAAGTTCAAAGTTACGAGTCCATCTTAATAAAATAATATTAAAAACATTGATATTACTTTCTCTTGTGTTATTAATCTCTTTATTATAAACAAACGCGATTATAATAATAAACCAAAGGTAAGTATAAGTTAAATAATTAATATACGCACTTCGAACCTTTTATAGATATTGAGACGGAAATAATATTAAATATGTGGATAATTTTATTGGAAATTATACTATTTAAAACTAATACGAATAAATAATAAACTAAACTAATCGGAAAGAAGATTTGAATACAAGGATTTTTAGAGCTTTAGTATAATAATCACCGACTAATATGTAATTAAGTCATAAGTACATCAATTGAAGTGTATTTCTGTGATTTAAAGATGCTTCTATTTAATTTAATATGGTTATATGTGAGTTTTTTTTATGTAACGAGCAGGAGACTCACCTGATGGAAAGTAACTACCACCGCCCATGGACATCTGCAACGTTCAAGGACTTGCCACACTTTGAGGAAAGAGTACGCTCTCTTCTTGAAGGTTTTTATGTCATATCGGTTCGCAAAAGTCGCCGGCGAAAGCTGGTGCCACAGAGTGATTGTGCGAGGGAGGAAATGCCTTAAGAATCGCGCTGTTGTGGATTTCCAGACATCGAGGTGGTGAGGATGGAATTTTGACCAGTTACCAAAACCAAAACATTTTTTTTTATTTTAGATATCTGACAAAAATGTTTAATTAAAATAGGTATTATGTACATTTTATTGTAACGAAATTTATATTCTTTCTTTAAATATTTCCGTCGTATCAAATTATATTTATAATAAATTATTTATTATTTTATTTATTTTTTCTTTGGTAGGCTTTCGTCCAGCAGCGGACGGTGATAAACTGGAAAAAAAAGAAGAAAATGGTGTTTTATTGTATATATTAATTTAAGAAAATATTAGTTTCATAAATATAAGTAGAATTTAAAAAGTTTAACATTAGAACCTAATTAGATACGCCCTTTTGTACTTAACTACTCTCGTGCTAAGTAGCGTTTAATAAGTACCATAGATATCTGTATTTATTTACTCTGTGGTAAATATGTACCTATTAGACTATTTGTATTATGGTTTTGCAAGCATAACAAACGTTTATATCGCTCGTTTTTATCTTTAACTGCCATAGATAACTATATCTCAATACATATACATACTACTTTGAAACAAACAAACAGTCTATAGTCGCTTAAGAATAACAATACAAGCAGTTCTAGCGTGAAAATGGTATATCAAATGGATTACAGTTTTTTTTTAAATAAAATTTTCCTGTAAATGTTCCACAACTGAGCAAATGCCTGCTCCCCTGCACCAATTCCTCCGCTGACACTCCTCAACACTTTACTTACAATAAAATAAGCTGAACGCGGATGAAGTCGTGAAGAACAACACGTTGATGCTGAAAGACTTAGGAAACGACGGCCAATCTTGAGGGTGACTAGCCAACTGTGCAGGACATATTATAATGCACAAGTGTGTGCGCAAACACAGGTGCACGCTCTATTCCATCACTCTGTTAATCCGTTGAGACGGATACTTCGACACGACCAGAAAGAGTTCAGGTGCATTACCAACGACTTTACGTGCTTTCCGAGACACGGCAGTGTACACACTTCCAAATCTCATCAAGACTCCGAGCCGCTACTGAGAATTTTCAACAGAAAAACTCAATAACTTTTTAATAGCCCTAGGTATGAACCCAGGACATCGGAATCTGCCGCCTTATATCTACCCACTAATCCAACACGTACATTAATATTCGTTAAGTGATAGGCTAGACACAAATTCAATTACCCTAATTGTACCCAAGTCTGTCTATGGATATTAGGTCGAGCCATTGAGCGGAAACCGTAACAAAACGGGGTTATAAAGCTATAACTGGCGCAGGGTTATTGTGCCGTGATATTATAATCTGATATGACATTACACATGTGTAGATTTTAGCCAGACTTTTCAATTTGATACAACATTACATAATGAATAATATAGTTTCAGTTGCTTGTGACATTCTAAGTGACGTCACGCTATACATTCTATATGATTCAATTGGATCAGATTGATTAGAATCAGATTCTGGCACTAGGTGCTTATTAAATATTCTATCGGCAAACAGCATTACTCAGTACTTTTGTGTTCCGGTAGGAAGTGAGCCAGTGAAACTTTAGGCACCAGAGATGTACTCTACGCAGCAGAATAGTCGTGTGAAGAGTCCAATCAATACGCGAGCAATGCTTGCATTTATTTTATTGCTTCATTGGCAAATATTCTGTATCCAAAACTATAAGGATTAATGAAAATAACTATAAGATCCTCGATGGACTGTCAGGAGTATGAACCAATTTTAATGAAACTACATTTTTATCATTTAGTATTCGAAAATTTTTAATTCTTACCGGTAACTTCTCATACTTACTTTATTATTTAGCTATAAAATTATTTATTACAGGAAAATAATTCCACCGGCCGAAAGAATTGCTAATAAGAATCAAATGCTTGGAAGAAGTTGGAAGTTTTAAATAATAAAGGTTTGATCAAAAAAAAAATACTCAGTTTAAATAAATATGCCAAAAATACTCATCAACTGAGTATTTTGACTCTTTATGTGACTTCACCTATTATCATTAAGAATAATTAGCGAAAAAGATTAATTATAATTTATAACTTCATATATATTTAACGCCATGTAAAATAGTAAAGGACAAAATGAGCTCTTTATTTTGCTTCTAAATACTGCTTATTACACAAGACTTATCGTCAATTGTTATATTCGATTATATCAAAAGATTATTTGTAAAATTATATTTAGATATACTGATTCCAATCATAAGAGGAGCAAAACCAAATAAATATTTGACATTATATCTATACTAATATATAAAGCTGAAGAGTTTGTTTGTTTGATCCGGCTAAACTCAGGAACTACTGGTTCGAATTTAAAAAATGTTTTTGCGTTGTATAGTCCTTGTATCGAGGAAGGTTCTAGGCTGATTTTTACTCATTATATTTTTATTAATTATACGCGGGTGAAACCGCGGGCACAGCTAGTCTTGAATAAACTATAAAATGCCATTTTGTGTCGGTGAATTTGTTATCGGAACATTGAAAGTATAATAGCCGACATAAGTAGCTGAGTAATATAGTGTTATTTTAGAAATATAATGTTATGTAATAGAGAGCAAACTGTCAGGAGACCTACCTGATTGAAAGTACCAACGCGGCCAACGCCCATTAAAGTCTGCAACACTAAAGGAATGAGTAGGCTCTTATCTTAACGTACCCAAATCATTTTGGTTCGGAAAAACCGAAGAATAGATTAACCAAGAACTGTTTGTAGTGCATACTATAGCAAAGCTCTTAGTAAATCGCAAATAATATAATAAATCTAATGTCTGTCTTTACTTCTTCGATTGAAATTCGTCTATTTGTTCCTATAGTACTTTATAAAGCATAATAAAGGCTGATTATTTGCATACATTTTTAATACAATATTAATAATAATAATCCTCCAGACCGATTTCGGCCACGGCGGTCAATCTCAAGGGAGATTGGCCAGCTGCGCAGGGCATATTATAGTGTAAAAATGTGTGCGCAAACACAAGTGCAATCTCTATTACTTAACTCCCATAATCCGATGGGACGGCAATCCGACACGACCGGAAAGACCAACAGCTTTACGTGCTTTCCGAGGCACGGGAGAGTACACACTTCCAATTTTCAAACTCCGGACTGCTACATACAACATATAATATAACAAAAAAGGGGACCATAAAAATGTTTAAAAAAAAAAACAAAAAAACTTAAGCCATAACAGAATACATATTGCTTTAACCGTGTTTTTTTTTACAAAGGTAGGTACGTGATCGCCATTTATCAATAAATAGACAATCACAAATTATTGAATACATATTTTATTTAATTACCATACAAGTCTAAGTAGTTGAAATTCGAACAGTTTTATTCAGACAGTATTCAGTGTTTACACATTAAAATATAGATCAGCATTATTTTTATTAATCTTATAAAATTGATTATATTTTCAAAAATCTTAATTATTCAAAATTTATTAATCACAAGAGGAGTAAAAATTAACAAAGTTACATTGAATTGACGCGATATTATTATAGATCAGTTTGTATTGCATCTTAATCTAATGTGTTTGTTTGTTTGTTACGCTTTCACGCCTAAACCACTAAACCGATTTTAAAAATTCTTTTACCAATAGGAAGCTACATTATTAGGGAATAATTTTATCCCCATATTCCCACGGGAACGGGAACTACGCGGATGAAACCACGAGGATAAGGTAGTATAATATAACAGAGCATTTTTGAAAATCGCATGGAATATGTAAATCGACGATTTCTTTATCTTTACTCCTTTTTCGATTAGTATACATGTATAGGTATGTAGAGATATACATTATTAATTATACGATAGTAAGAAATGTTCAATTACGATTTGAATTAATTATTTATTACGTAGTATCATAATATTTGGAAAAATGTTACAAACATTGATCGATTGATTATATATTAATAAATTTGTTTTAGTAAAATAGATCATTCTAGAAAAAATTAATCTAAAATGTTATCATATTTGGACATTGATTACAAATTATCTAAAATATTACAAAGTGGCGTAGTTCGAATACAAAATAATATATATAATCGTCTAAAAATGTAAAATTCATACAAATCACATAAACTGGATATTATTATCAAGATTGAAATTTTATCCTCGGACTTCAAAAATAAAAAATACATTGCAATTGATTCAATAAAATGAATCAATAAAAAAACATTAATAATTGTAACTTTGCAATTCAACGGATACATAGCAATTGCTCATTATATATTTGCTGCTTGTCTGCATTGCTCTAATTGTAAGCAATTAACTAATCTGCTTGAAAATGCTGTACAAACACTTTGACCTCAGTCCTACATATTTTAACTATGTATATCACACGTAAAATGTTTCAACCGACTTACAGTGACACGCTATTTTTATGCATATATCTTGTATATATACATATATATTTACTTGGTGGTAGGCCTTTGTGCAAGCTCGTCTGGGTAGGTACCACCCACTCATCAGATATTGCTATTGCTGTGTTCCGATATGAAAGGTGAGTGAGCCAGTGTAATTACAGACACAAGGGACATAATATCTTAGTTCCCAAGGTTGGTGGCGCATTGGCGATGTAAGCGATGGTAACATATCTTATAATGCCAATGTATATGGGCGTTGGTGACCACTTACCATCAGGTGACCCATATGCTCTTCCGCCTTTCTATGCAATAAAAAAAGTATATCACCCGTATCACCCATATCACTTTCTAACTTATAATAGCTTACTATCATGCGTATCTTCAAAATTTGTGCTAAATTAATCAAAATTTCAAAATAATTTAGACGGAAGCGAAGTTTGCAATCGCATCGGAAATATTATCGAATGCGCTTTGCATAGCCCAATCTCTAAGCACTTATAATCTAATACTAACATGATAATCAATGGGTATCGAGTTACCACTCCTTTCTCTCTTTCCGACGTCATACATTTGACATTCGAATGAAGAAGACGCATATAAATTTAAATCAAACGTTAAATATTCCAACATCATAGATAATTTAATTAAATATAATGTAGGAATGAATATAATTTATATTATTAATCCTACGATTACATCTGAGTACTTAATAAAAAATCGATTAGGCATTTTTAAATCACTACTGGCTATTGACAGATTATACAGAACTCTAAGAATTCATAAATATCAGATTAATATTTCATTCTAAATACTTTTTAAATTAGTTATCTTATAAATACTGATTCGAATACAATAAGTTAGATCTCATGTTATTCATGAAAGTGAAGATAAATTTTATCGCCATGTTGGACTTTTTAATTTTTTTACTTTAAGCCCAAATATTTATTAGTGAATAGAAAACGACCGTATATATAGTACAGTATTATATACGATTATATAGGGTATATAAGGTTATATAGGGGATTAATAAGAATAATTATTATTTGATTACTACAGGAGTATGTACCTCATACAATACAATATCTCCTTATACATTAATTTAAGCTACGCCATTTTGAATTTGGCTTTCAGCAAGAAGGCGCCTCTGCTGGTAGACTTTGATGGGATGTATGCAGGCGATGAGTAATCCAGCAACGACGAGCCATCCACCAGCCAAGTAGAATGACAGCTCCCAGGACAATGTTAAGTCGTAAAGAAGACCTAAAATGTTTTAAAATTAATTATCTTTCAAATAATTGTACGATCGTATTAGTTTTTTTTCTATACTGTTAATGTAATGTTATAGGTACGTCGATTTTCAACATGGTAGAATAGAGCTATCTCATCTCAACCTACGCTTGTAAAAACTAACTATCAAAATGTTTTCATGACTATCATTTTTCACACCTTAACAACCCGCATAGAATCTAGAAACTGACTCATCAGCAAGTGCATTTCACAGAAAGGTTGGAGACATGGCCGACCATTAAAATCTATCAAATACTCTTAAACAATAATAATTATGCTATTATGCTCACCTGACAATGGCGGTCCAATCAGATGTCCTATTCCTTGAGCCAACAAAACTAATCCATAGGCAGCCGTAAAGTCATCCAAAGTAACCAATTTCACCAAGAGACTCGGAGTAAATGTGAAAGATGCTGCAAATAGCAACCCAAACGCTGCAGAAGCAGAGGCTAAAATCCAGTAATGAATGGAGGATGGTGGTATTAAAGCAACAGATGCTCCGCAAAAAATGAGACAAACTGCGTAAAGCGTTCCAACTGATACATTCGGAAAATCGCCAATCCAACCGAGAGTCACCTGAAATTAAATTATTTATATTATTAATCGTAGTGAAAAGTGTTATTCAATGTAGAGGAATTACATATGAAGCTACCAACTGTTCAAAGAAAAACACTATAGCCCTAGAAGAAGAGAAGAACTCACAACTAAGTTCACTGTTTATACTCATAAAGATTTGTCACACTAACGTTACTTATTGTTTATTTTACTGAATATAGACACGATTGTAAAAGTGTAAACATCGTCCCACAAAAGAGTTTTATTTGTTAATTTTTGTATCTAAACACGAAAATAACTAAAACCTTGTTAAAACTAGAGCTCAAAATAAATATAGACGTAAAATCGCAAGAATTTGGCACAAACACGACGTTCAGAAGTTCATTTTCAATGCTAAATAATTTGGTTAAATTTAAACATCCCAAGCTTTTGTCATTTTGGAATTAATGTTGTCTAATTTTAAAATGTTTGTCGCTTTTTCTTAAAACAGTGAACACTCCGTTTTATTATACGCTGATGCTTAATTCATCAGCAAATAAAATTTGCGATTGAGGAGGAAAATGGTACTAGATTTTTAGTTATATATTAATTATATATTTCGGTTGCTTAGATGTCGTTATTATCGAGCCACTGGTGCCAGTGTCTCTGAGCGAAATTAAGTTTTAACCATTATGTGTTAATAGGAATAGGAAATAGGAAAGTAATGAAGAAGTAGGAAAGAAAAATTAAATAAAAGAAAGCTTCTTGTCACCGTCCCGCGAGATTTTTACAGTAGCTAATTTAGTTATCAATGTATTATAATCAAATGTAATTTATGTTTATAAAAAAATACTTACCATTCCAATCGTGTTAGTGATGCCGATTAAACTCAACATAAAGGCTCCCTCTTCTTCCTTATAACCCCTTTGTGTCATATGCTCGGCAAGATAGAAGTAAGGGACGATAAACCATATGAATACGATGATAGTACTGAAGCATAGAATATTGAAGGTGACCTTTTTGAAAAGAGTTACGTTGAACATGTCGGCGAGGCAGCTGACGCAGTCTGCAGACCAATGCTGTTGGCATAATAAAACATTTACTACTTTACCTATAAACGTTGTATAGGTGATTAGTTAAACATTGCTGTCGAGAACAGAGAAATCAGTGTTTAACCAAACATCGCTAAGCAACGTTTAAAAGTAAGGCAACTATTTTCCACTATTTCAATTACATAAATTGTTATATTCAAATAAAAAAATCAACTATACTCTCCGATTTTTATCATCTATAAAATCATGTGTTGAGCTATGAGTAATATTTTAATATTAATTAACAAAAGATTTAAATAATTAATGACTAAATATACACTTTTAAAAAAAATAAAATATGGTTAAATAGTCAATAAATAAATTAAGCAATTTTGTTAAGCTGTTAGTTACTGTAACTCAAAGGAATTGCAAATTGTTGCAAATACAAAAATTGATAACAATTTAATGGAATGTAATAAGAAAATATAATAATAATATCCTGGTACATTATTCATACAAGGCCATCTAATCCCAAACTAAGCAGAGCTCACGTAAACTAGACAACTGATATACTACATACACTACTTTTCTTTTGTAAATACATACTTATATAGATAATTACACCCAGACTCAGGACAAACAGACATGTTCCTAAAAATGTGTGTCCTGGGTGGAAATCAAACCCACGACCTGCGGCGTGAAAGGCGAGTATCCAACCACACCAACCGGCTCGTCAAGAAGTTAATGTTTATGTTTAAATGATTAAAAATGTTTGCTACATTTGCACATGTTCTTAAATATATATTTATCCCATTTTTTATTTAACTAGCGTGGCACTTAAAAATTATCAAGAGTTAGCTCATAAATTCGATATCATTTTAGACATTTCTAGAGAAATATAAATTGCGTTTTTCTTACATATTTTTTTCTATTGTTATTTTCAAATCGTTTTTAATATAACACTAAAATACATAATTACCAAACAAATAAAAATTAATACCGGTGGACAAACAGAGGAGAAAGAGATACTAAGCTGTTTTGTCTTTGTCTATTTATAAATACATATGTAAATCAAAAGTTATAAATCAAAGTTTCCATAGTATATACATTACCTCTTCTTGCTCATTTACTGTTATCATGGAATTCTTGAAGATATCCGGACAAGATGATGTCTTTAATTTGTATCTCTTAATATTAAGCATAGCATTCCTATGGCTGATGGAATTCAAGGGCATTTTGAGATCATTTAAGTAGTGGTGATTTATTGATAATTGTTTTTTAAACCAATCGCGTTTACTTTCCTTGCTATCCTGTTTTAATAAAGCCTTATTTTCCTTTGTATCTGATAACGATTTTTCGACTTCACCAAGATTCGGATGTTCGGATTGATTATTTTCAAGTAATTTATCGTTATGATGTTCTATTTTCTCTGACCTTGCCCTTTGTAATGCTTCCGATGTAAATTTAACTACTTGTGATCGGTTTGCTTCATCCATGCCTTTCTTTTCCAAGGAATTGGTTTCAAAAGACGAGCATATAACTTCTGTAAGGCCGATGTTATCACATTTTTTCTCTGATGGATTTAAAATGATATTTGACTTCTGGAAAAATAGTTTACATTATTAGTTATTCGCCAAAAATGTAGGATATTAATAAACTTTTTTTCAACAGACATTTATTTATGTAAGATATTAGTACGTTGGGATCTGAGGCAATAAGGAAAGAATAAGATCCTAAAATGAATAATAATAATAATTCTAATATTTATTATTAAATGATTAAACTTTCATGTGCTTAATTTATATTTAAACGTCATCTCGTGCTTTGTGAAGGAAAACATTGTGAAGAAATTAGTATTTATCAGATAATATGCGCTGGTGCAAGTTCCAAGGGAATCAGTGAAATTCTATTAAGTCAGAGTGCTCAACATATGCTCTGGAACGTCTGTGGTGCGAAAAGCGGTTTTATAACAAAAAAATCCATAGCGGAAAAACTTACATTAATTTAACTGGTGGTAGAGCTTTATGAGTGGTGATAGAGCTTTGTTCAAGCTCGCCTGGGTAGTTAACATCCACTTATCAGATATTCTACCGCAAAACAGCAGTACTTGTTATTGTTGTGTTCCGGTTTGAAGGCTGACTGAGCCAGTTTATTATAGGCACAAGGGACATAACATCTTAATTCCCAAGATTGGGGCGCTTTGGCGATGTAAGCGATGATTAACGTTTCTTATATTACCAACGTCTATGGGCGTAGTTGACTACTACCATCAGGTGGCTCACACGCTCGTGCGCCTACATATTCAATTTAAAAAAAAGAACTCTATGAATAAACATGATTGAAATAATATAAATTTAGATGTATAGTTTACTTACCTTACTTGGGTAATTTAGGTGCGTTGGTATATTATCTAATGACACAGATCTCGTATTTTTGGATTCTGTGTTCGATAAAAGCAAATTCTCGTGTCGAATAATACTATCGACTTCATCTTTTATCACCGTGTCAGGAGCGAGACCTTTATTAATCAATCGCTTCATATTTTTCCCGTGTGTTAGAACGTCTGAATCAGAACCATAAGCAACTGAAACAGAACTTGAAAGTTTAGATTTGGCATCTTCTTTATTATTATCATCATCTTTGCCACTTCTATGCTTTTTCTGCTCCAATATCCACCACTCTGGATCTCGCATGACCGCACCGCACACGCACAAATTTAGTAATGTTCCTGATAGAATAAGAATTGTACCCCTCCATCCATACTCTTCAATAAAGTACTGGGTCATTGGAGCATACAAAAAAGTGCCTACACCCGTTCCACATGCTCCGAGGCCCACAGCAAGATTTCTTTTTTTGTCAAACCAATACGCAATTGAAACTACTGCAGTTACATAAACAAGCCCAAGGCCTAATCCAGCTATGACGCCGAAAGTTAACATCATCATTTCCAACGTTGTTGAAATTGAAGCCAGTACAAAGCCTAAGGATGAAATAATGCCTCCCAAAATCGTCATACTCCTACAGCCATAGCGATCTACAAGTGCGCTCATAACCGGACCGGATAACAATGGAACAGCGATAAACAGACTGCCTATCCAAGCCGTCGTCGACTTACTTGCTTTAAATTCATCTAAAAACTCGATATAAAGTAAACCGAACGAGAAGCTAATGCCATCAGCAATCATTGATATTACAAATGATGAACCCACTACAACCCAGCCCCAGCCTCCATCAGGTATAGGAATCTTTTTTTCATTACTAGTTATAAGCTTCTCATCTTCTAATTTTGGTTTTTCAACTTCAATTATTTCAAATGCATACTTAGTCAATTGTTTGTCGTAAATATTACCATTAACATTTTCAATACCACCCTCATTAATTCCATCAATATCTTCTTCATATTGTACACTTTTGCGTACTTTTTCGTTTCTGAAATCTTTTTCAAATTCTCTATTACTGACTTCTATTTCCGGACTTGAGAATGAAATGGTACCAATACTAGTAGAATCATCATCGCCTTTGACAATTCCTGAAGTAGTATCAGTCAGTAATGACTCGCGAACTGCATCTGCATCATGCGTTCTGATTTTGTCACGATTACCTCTGTTTCTAAAGACCACATTGGGGCTTTCTCGTTCAGATTCCATTATATTTAATCGTATACTATTTTAAACAATAATACTGGTGGTATCTTTTTGAATAATTAACTTCTTAATCTTGGATCCCTAGCCGAATAGCGACAAGATTGTCTCGCCACACTGTTTAACTTGAGAGTTATCGGTTTATTTTGATCCAGGACCATTAAGAATCGGATGAGGAGGCAAGAATCAATACTAATGTCACCCATATAAAATTATACGTAATAGTGACGCAGGAAAGCGTCACGATCAAATCACAAGGTTTGTCACGAAAGTTGTAATTCGTACATCTGAAAGAAAATTTTATACTTATTATATTAATGCTAACGCGCGAGGCCCTTTAACAAAGGTGTGCCGAACCTTGACCTAAGACTATAAATATAAAGATATCGCTTTCCTTCTATTATAATGTATTCCCGCGACAAAATGATTTACATATTTTCAGAATATTAACTAAATAATTTTGATTTATTGCTAAATCATTGTGGTATATAATATTATTGTTTTTTCAGTCATAATCTTTATTAAATATAGAAGCGTTACACATATTGATTGTAAAAAATTTACAATCGGATCTGAAAGAAAAACCTCAGACCAGAAAAGATACTCAGCGGATTTTTCTTCAAAAATACGCGCCAATGTCTATGAGTAGCAGTGACTACTAAACATCAACTGGCCCACTTGGCCGTCCGCCTATCAATTTTATAAAAAAAGATAATATTTGCCTTAAAGTTAATAACGTATAAAAAATATTAAAATTGTTTAAAATATTGAGACGATCGTTTCATTTCCATTGGGAATAACTTAAAAACTATCGGTTTTACTGCTAAAGTATATTACAATTGTCGTTCGTTCATAAATGGTTCTTTAAAATTTGCAATTGAATGTTTTTGATCATTTTCTAGGATTTTGCTAAAAGCGTATATGTAATATATTTTGTTTTTATTGTAATGTTGTTCCATAAAAGAGTTGCCCTGTGTAATTGGGAAATAGAAAAAACAAGTAAAATAATTATACAATAACGGTCCAGTGCGGAAAATTCTAGAATATCCTTTTAATTTTTGCAAATATACATACATATATAACACTATTAAATAAAAATGTATATAAAAGATTAAAATACCTATATAAATTGGTGGAAAAGACTAACTATTGAGTTTCTTCCTGTTTATTATACATAGCTTTACCTTAATTCAATATTGTAACATCAAGATTTTAAGAACTTAAGAGCCGACTTGATAAAGAAAATTTTGATTTTTAAGTGACTGTCAATAATTTTAGATCTAAAATTACTCTTCCATACATTACATTATAGTATTTTATTAAAATAATATCGGACTAGCAACTGATATATAATACAGTATATTATATAAGTATAGATTAACGGCCTTAGAGCCGCCATTGAATGTTAATAAACTGAATCTAATTGATTTTAACATTGATAAGACACTTTTGGTTTAAAATGTATTGAAACTAATGTTCTGATTTGAACAAATATTTAAATTAACGATCACGTACTTGAATATATATTTTAAGGAGATTAAAATTCTTATAAAAGAACGTAAATATGCGTTCCTTAGTTTAGTTAAGCAGACGATAAAATTTCAAAACATTCAACTCCCAAAGCGATGAAAAGTAAATAACAATATAGTTTTAGCTAGCCAAACAAAGGTAATAAAAAATGTGACATACAAATAATGGTCTCTTTATTTTATGCTATATTTAGTTATCGTAGAATATTCTAAGAAGAAATTCAAGTAAAATGGATTCTTAGAAAATATTTCTAATTCGAAAGAGACAGAGAGGGAGAAATAATTAAGAGAAGCAATATTGACATGAACCTCAAAAATTAATACACTGCTTCAAACATTGTAACGCCAGCCAATATCTTTGTACTTATATTTATATAACGCGCCATAGCGTAGCCTCATTATATAACACAAACATAACATTCACAACAAATCACGTTTACGCTTAAAATATAATATTATATGAAAATCAATTAACAATTGTTTTTTCAACTAATTATCTATTAAGACTAAATAAAAACACTTAACTTACTTGTGAGTGAAATATGGCACAGGTAATAAAGATGTCGGACTTAAATCAGATCAGCTTGCAACGCCGTCCTCAGTTGAAATACATCACAGGCAGTTTACTGTATAGCAGCGGCGCCAGTTGCGATCAATAAGTGGAGGAACTTGGCGCAGACATCCCCCACCCGATCATAGCCCGGGCTATGAACAAAAGCTCCCTCTTCGGGGTGGTAGCTATGAGACTCAGAACCAAAACGTTCTAATTCAGCTTTGATATGACGTCGTTAAAATAGTTGTTTACACAGCCATCGCTAACTATCGAATGAAACAATAAAGTATAAAGAACAGTATATTGTACTCATACTGATATTATGTACAATGTACATATATAAACACATAACACCATGAGAACATATTGACCTAAATATATAATGAAATAATTTTATTTTACTTAAATAGGTATTTTATATACATATAACGTTTTACATACCCATATAGACAAATTATAAATAGTAATTTTGAAAATCAATCGTAGTCAAAGACCGGCAACGCACCTGCAAGTCCTCGGATGTTGCAGATGTCCATGGGCGGTGGTAGTCACTTCCCATCAGGTGAGCCTGCAGCTCGTTTGGCCTTACATAAAAGTCTCCGTAAATTTTTGATTTTTAATTTTTTTATGTTAAATATAATAATTTAAATAAATAAATAAGTATTATTGCATTGATGACTTTACTAAGTACATAAAAATCATACTTACCTTTTATTATTAATTACTTAATTTTAAATGGACTGAGTGACATACCATTCCACAGCCAAAGCGCTGATCATAACGGGATACAATTTTGCGCATAAATTCCATATGGAATATGAGGACCAAAAAACAATTTACTGAAATTCATCTCCTAACAGGTTTAAATGAGGAATGAAAGCGGTATTGAAAATTCATCACTTAAGAGGATGAAACATAAGATAGATAGAGAATCTACATATGGAACTTCGTCATTTGAAAGATGGAAATAATAGGTTTGTCGGTGGTAGAGCTTTGTGCAAGCTCGTCTGGGTAGGTACCACCCACTCATCAGATATTCTACCGCAAAATAGCAGTACATTGTATTGTTGTGTTCCAGTTTGAAGGGCGAGTGAGCCGATGTAATTACAGGCACAAGGGACATAACATCTTAGTTCCCAAGGTAGGTGGCGCATTGGCGATGTAAGAGATGGTTAACATTTCTTACAATGCCATTTTCTATGGGCGTTGGTGACCACTTACCATCAGGTGGCCCATATACTCATCCGCCTACCTATACAATAAAAAAAAAAGTTTGATAAAGATAATTTAAATATTTTACTATTCCAATTATGATATAATTAATACGTATAATATAGTGAATTGGAAGATGAACAAGCCTAAAGACGTGTAGTGATAATAATACAACATCTATCGATAAAGGTACAAAATATTAAATAAAAATTGTGAAGGAAATATTATAGCGACTTATTTAAATAAATGAAAATATAATAAAACTTCCACGCGACTTATTATTCTATACATGCGTGATATTTTACATTAACCTTTGGGAATAAAAACCTACCATTAACGATCACGAAAACCTTTAGTTTTTTACGAATCAACGGACAGAAAATTACATTGTCTTTTCTATTTATAATTTTTAGAACATTGCACTGTTTTTCGATAAAGTTGATTAATGGAATTATTTTTAATATTTACTTATACTATTACCTTAACTCTTTGTAATTGTGGGTCCATTTGGTTGTCGAAAGAACCAATAACGTATTTTGTTTTCAATAACATCAGCACCTCAACTACTCATGATGAACCATCTACCGAACATGAGCATTTCAAAGATAGTGACGTCATACAGAATGCCTCCCGTTAAATTCTGTCAAAATCTTTTCTCTTGTAGAGTTATAAGCCCGTCTCACATACTAGCTATCATAGGGCAAGGCGATGCGATAAACAGGGCCCCTTAAGATATGATGGCCCCTAGTCGTAACATATGAAATAGAATATATTTCAAAACTAGCAATACGTATTTAATTTTGCATACCATTCTTTCATTTTTACTTCATTATTTTCGTATTTCATATTACAAGGAGAAAAAAAAATCCTCTAACGACACTTGTACCAATCAATGGAACGCTGCACTGAGCCTTTATCCGCCTAGCAACGTTACTGCTCACATAAAAAGAACAGAAAAAAATATAATGATTATTATTATGTATTAACTTAAATCGAGTCATATAAAATCATATAAAAAATATATCATATAAAACTTCGCACTATAGAACATTTTTTCCTGGAAGAGACAAAAACCGCCGTACGTACCATCGATTTGTCTTGTGAATTAAGTATATTAAATACTATCACTTTACCCGACCTTAAAATTCGTCTTCTAAGGTCATATTACTTAACTAATATGAAACTACACTCTACGTAGCTTAGTTTTGAAATATTACACACCTACATGCTTTCGCGGAGTAAGATTCTATACCAAAAATTACATGTAGGTAGGTATAAACCACATCGTATGAGCTAGTACACCGAGGCTACGGGTTCTCCAACTTTTGTATCTAGTAGGACACCACCACCTTCTTCAGTCCAGTCGTCAGTCCACATTGCCGGAGACAGGGTCGGTTTTAGGAGAGAAAAAGATTAGCCATGGGGCCTCCGCGATATGATATATTTTTGCAGATAAAAAAAACAACAACTCGACGTCGTTTTTGTCCCAGGGCATCAGTCTTTATATCTGGCCGGACGGTAAACTGGCCTTTATTGAACCGCGGTCTTCACTTTAATATTATAATATTTTTTTTATAATATAGGTTAGTGGACGTCCATGTGGGCCACCTGACGGTAAGTGGTCACCAACGCCCATAGACAGTGGTTTGTATATTTCCTAAAAAAAAAACAACATCCCCACTGCGCCACCAACTTTGTTATGTCCCTTGTGCCTGTAATTACACTGGCTCACTCACCCTTCAAACCGGAACACAACAACACAAAGTACTGCTGTTTTGCGGAAGAATATCTGATGAGTGGGTGGTACCTACCCAGACGAGCTTGCACAAAGCTCTACCACCGAGTATTAACAGTGACTAAATACTTTAACTGATCGTACTAAAATAATTAAGTGATACATATTCTAGGCTAGCTATATGTAGAACGGAGTATTGATTTAACATTTATGATGTGTTCCGCAATGGGTCTATTCAAAGCTATTGACGTCAAATGCACTTCATACTGTGACAGGACGATAACGATAGGTAAACGAGGTGGAAATAATAAAAGATGGCGGAAAGATTGGTTTGAAAAATCTAGTTTTTTTTTATGTTACCCATTTTTATGTATTATGCTGTGATCTTTTATTATTTGAAATATGCTTTGATCAAGTAAGCAAGCACTTTGAATTTACAGTAATTTTACAAAATTTTATTAAATGTAAAGTAACTTAGTGGTGCAAGCCCGTCTGTGTAAGCACCAGCACTCATATATTCCATAGCCTAACAGCGATAAACTGTTACAAGACTGTTATGTTTCGGTTTGAACAGTGAGTGAGCCAATGTAACTTCAGGCACAACGGAACAACTTCTTAGTTCCCAAGGTAGGTGGCACATCTTTTTAACAGCGCCAATTTCTATGGGCGGTGGTCACCACTTACCGACCGTCAGGTGGCCGTGCACCGTCATGTGCCAGCTCGACAGTTTGTTTTCAATAAAAAAACAATGCAACCTAAATGTAAAGTTTCTGAAAGTAGATTCTACCGATAAGAACAATATATATGTATATTCAAAATCAATAGTAAATTCCACCGCAACCAAAACGGCAAATATTATTTTGTTTTCTATGATTACTGCATGTTTTTCGGTATAAAAATAAATATTTTTTTTTTATACATGCATCGAGGCTTTCTCCTGTCAAATTCAATTTGTTCAACTTATTAAAGGTTTAAATAACTTCAATAAAACTTTTAACACTAACTGAATACTCCTGTATGTAATCTATACTACTATATAAATCTATTGGTTCTGTCTGTACAATTTCTTTTTCACCTAATTTTGTGATAAATAATCGTTTTATGATGCAGTGATTCACATTATACTATTTTTTTCATTTTTGTCTATCTGTCTGTATGTCTTCTTATAACTCAAGAACGGCTTGACCAATCTTGATGAAAATTGGTACACACAAAGAACATGTGATGGCGCAAATGATAGGCCATATATAAGATCGGTAAACCCTTTTTTTTAGTGCTGGAAAAAACCTTTACGCGTTTCCTTCACGGGATCAGTGGGGAAAACGGAATACCCACTAAAAAACCAGCGGTACCTTTCCCGTCTTAACAGGAAGCGCCACGGGATCGCTTGCGCATGCTGACCGTGACGCTCCGGAAACGAAACGCGTGATGGCACATCTGACAAACCTCATCAGGTTCGCGAATTTACCTCCGTACTTCGTAGAACTCATACTCCGTCCGTACTCCGTTCCTAGATATTATGATCTAAGGACAGTACTGGCATCACACAAAAGAATACACTTCCAAGATCGGTAAACCCTACGGTATCTTATGAAAATTAATTTCAAATCGTTAATTACGTATTTCTTTACCACTAGCCATATGTGTGTGTGTGTGTGTGTAAGTGTGTGTGTGTGTGTTGTGTAAGTGTGTTTGTTATTATAGTAATAAAATAATTTATTATATTTTTATTAATTATACGCGGGTGAAGCCGCGGGGCACAGTATTACATAAGTGTGAGCAACATCATTACGTTTAGTGCTCATAATATTTCAAAATCAATATTTGCTTTGCAGCTTCGAAACGCCTGTATAACTTTTATAGTAATAACCCCTTGTACGAGTGTGTAAGTGTGGACAATGAAATTAAACGCCTGCAAAATTGCATTAGCAATATAGTTCGATAAAACATTATTTATGTTATGGAAAATATATATTGTTAATTTAGAATATAAAAGTTATGTTTGAAAAAATCAAGTAAATGTTAATACCATCATTATGGTAACCTTTTACCTGATTTGTTTCGTCCCAAGAGAATTTATAATATAATGAACGAAATGAATGAACCTAGAAAATGTATAATTTCAATACTGTCTTGCTAAAAAAGACACTCTTACACATTGAGTAATAATATACATTATAACAATGCTCTTACATACAATAAGTACAATAACGTTACGTTACGTCTACAATAATTAGCTTGTTTAAATTTATTATTTTGTCTGAGGCTAATATTTATTATGCCCATACCGTTAAATTATAAAGATGTTATTTTACTGTTGCCCCGTAATATAGTAATTATTATAAAAAACAACATCATTTATATAGCATTTGATTGAACGGTTAGGTTAGTACGAGCTAGTTAGGATCTATACTACACTAGGATCTAAACTACAATCCACTCCATAGCAGTTTACATACGTAAATAACTCGGAAAGGTATGGTTGCTGTTACCCAGTCGGCCGCAACCTATTCGCAACCAGGTTTAAACAGGTAATATTTTGTTACGTTCATGACGTATAAATATCTTTTATATATCACATTGAAGCTAATTTTTTTCTGTGCTCCACAAAATACCTCTGCCTGTATAAAATTACCCGCAAATAAGGGTTGCCTGCTGTTAAAGATTGATTAAAGTGAAAGAGAGTTAGCGCGTTACATCGGTAGTCAGACGAGGATAGCGATATAAGCTGATATTAATTATTGTATTTTTTTTAATTGACACTATGAAATAAAAATATATAACGCATATAGTGCACTAGTAAGTGCATTCGGTGACAGCTGGTGTTCTCATTTAAACAGCAACATTCTCATTCTAATCGTATTGTTTTGGAGCTCGTCACCACGTGCTTTTATTACTAATCCAGGAATTTTAGCAACAAAGCCTTTTTGTTGCTAAAATTTTGAAGGAAGTTTGCTCTGCATAAAATCCCGCTACTCGATTTTTCGATTGGATTATGTTAGGGGGCACCACCTAAGTATAAAACCGAGTTTTTGTCATCCCAGACGGCGAGCGTTAGCCATTTTAAAAAACGTATTTTTACAAATATCTCGGAAACGGTGAGTTTATGAATTACGTTGATTTAAAAAAAAAAATCGTAATACCAAAACTTATTTAGATATTTTACGAAAACCAAAGTTCGGTGTTTTTAACTAACTATATATCGGAAAAAATTATTAATAGAGAAAGAAAATCACCGTCCCCTGATATTTATTATCTTCATTTTTTTCAATGCATATTGCTAGTATATAAAAATGTACACAAAAACATTCATGCAAAAAATATTGAATTAATTAATTTAATTTAAACAATTGTTAATAATAGTAATTATATTGTATTCTGTAATAGTTAGGTAAAAATAAATTATTTAATACGCCAAATAATTATTTAAAATATTTTTATGGTATTAAATTTAAAATTGCTTACAGCAACACTGATACGTTCTTTTTCCTGGTGAAGTTGTTAGAGACACGTGCGTATATCGCGCCGAATTCTCTAAAATAATCCAAAATGAGCGAAGGAACAGCGACTATTCGCACTCGCAAATTTATGACCAACAGGTAAATGTGCATAACATTGGATTTTTCGAAGAAACATGTTGTGATATGCGAAATGATTGTTGCAACCGTGACAGGTTATGTGTGACAACTTTTGTGATATTCCAGGTTGTTGGCGCGCAAGCAGATGGTTTGTGATGTCCTCCACCCGGGCAAACCGACTGTTAGCAAAACTGAAATTCGTGAAAAACTCGCGAAAATGTACAAGGTGACACCTGATGTCGTGTTCGTGTTCGGCTTTAAAACAAACTTCGGAGGTGGCAAATCGACCGGTTTCGCTTTAATATACGATACCCTGGACTTGGCTAAGAAATTTGAGCCTAAGCACAGACTAACACGCCACGGATTGTATGAGAAGAAGAGGCCAACATGCAAACAGCGTAAGGAACGTAAGAACAGAATGAAGAAGGTGCGTGGTACAAAGAAATCCAAGGTGGGAGCCAGCGCCAAGAAGTAATCTGTTTATATTTGTAAGTAAATAAAGAAAAAACTACATATCGTGTTTGTATTTACACCTCCTAAGATATAACCATTTTGACTTCTAATTGAATAATAATTATATAGATATTGCTAGGTTATATGTAGATTTCAATCAATAATTTCATTTTTCTGTCATAAAAAGTATTTTGGATAAGTTACTGCTTAAATTCATTCTTATTGTGAAGAATTTCAATGTGCAACAGGATTTTTACTTATAATTTTGTACTCTTTACTATAATTAGCTTCAAGCTATTATTTCAATGACCCAACAAAGCTTAGTAATACTAAGTTATATGATTGATATTTAAAAGAAACTTATTTCAACTTAATATATTTTATTTAGGAACTAATTCCTGATGTGTGGTAGCTTGGTGTGGTACCTTGTCTTATTTTAGGTCTATTATGAAGTTTAAGCTCACGTTGGTGATTCAAATTTCTGAAATAAAATACAATTATCAATTGGTGATAGAGCTTTGTGCTCGTTTGGGTAGGTACCACCCACTTATCAGATATTCTACCACAAAACAGCAGTGCTTGGTATTGTTGTGTTCCGGTTTGAAGGGTGAGTGAGCCAGTGCAATTACAGGCACAAGGGTCCTAACATCTTAGTTCCCAAGGTTGGTGGTGCATTGGCAATGTAAGCGATGGTTAACATTTCATACAATGCCATTGTCTGTGGGTGTTGGTGACCACTTACCATTTTTAATATATATATTTTTTATTTTTATTGTATAATTAGGTGGCCCATATGCATGTCCGCCACTATACAATAAAAATAAAAAAAATTGTTTTGTTTTCAACAAAGTTAAGTTTGAAGTGTCATGTTAATTCTTTATATGTAATAATAGGTCTTTCTCTTATTTCCAAAAAAGTATAAAGGTGACAAGTTTAAAATTAAAAAGCATATGGGATTGTTACCTCTCTGAATCTAAATCCTCTACTGCAAGCATTGCACTTGTAACTGGTGGGTAAGAGAGTGCGTCTGTGTGAGGTAAGTTTGGAAGTGTCGCTAAAGGTGGCTGGACATCGACCACAGAGCAGCGGATGATCTCCTGAGTGGGTTCTCACGTGTACCAGCACAGCATAGCGTGTTCGAGTGAGGTATGGACCTGAGCACACGGGTGATGTAGTGCACCCGAGTGAATCAGACTAAATATGTTTAATTTTAGTGATCCTAATTCTGTATCTGACATCCCACTGCTTTCATTGTAGTTACAAGCACAGGTCATATTCATATAAAAATTAAAACTTCAGTCTGTGCATGGAACCTGGGATTCGAAACCCTGGCTTAAGCTCTGCAGGCTCACTAACTAGCCACTAGTTCAACTGAAAATTTGAATTGATTAAGTTATGTATTTAACATTTTAATAAATAAAAACTAGACTGATAAATACCCATACCTGTTCAGCAGAGACATGGATTTCAATTCAATACCATATATTTCACATATGTTATCCATGATTTTGAACTTTTTTGTTTCGTTTTCATTATTGGTATATTGTTTTTGATGTTCAAATAACTCTTTCTGTAGTATAATAATGATTTTAAATGAGTTTAAATTATTGTAATAATATCAGAAATATATGTATGTACTTATTTGTGCTGTATGTGTTTCTAGAATCGCTTGAATCTTTCGTGCGGCAGGTTGATTCCCACCCAGGACAGATATTTGTGTGCATGAACATGTCTATTTGTACTGAGTGTAATTATCTATATAAGTATGTATTTACAAAAGAAAAGTAGTATATCAGTTGTCTGGTTTACATAGTACAAGCTCTTTTTAGTTTGGCATCAGATGGCCTTGTGTGAATACAACTAAATATCAATACATTGTATTTTTCTGTACCAATTTCAAATGGTGGTCAACCACCGTATTTAAAAAACCTTTTTCAAAAACCTTTTTTAAAAGTTGAATAGTTAAAAAAGGTTAAGTATTTCGATAATATAAGATAGCTTAGAGCAATCAAATCTAACTAAGATATTTCAGTGACTTCAGATTTTTTATGTTCATCAATCATAGCTACTTTTGTAGCTAAAATAATACATACAAGTTACGAATAAATATTACAATAATACTAATATAGGGTGTTAGTATTTATATTTTACTAAAATGAAGTTAATGTTTATTATTATTTTCGTAATTTTGTCAAAACTATTGTGATACGGTATGATAATATAATCTCATTGACAAACAGTGCTACCAACCTCTGCGAAGCATTCCCCCTAGAACCATCTCGAAATCCTCACATTTTCCCCTGACCGATGAATTGAATTAAATAGAAAACCAAGCAGCACTGTTGACAATTATAGAACGCACTACACAGATAAAATAATATGAATAATAAATTACAGATTAGAAAAAAGTTGGAATAATTGACTAAGATCCGCACCATCCTCCATTCTTCATCCTCAATTCATTGCAACAATCTTGTAGAATTGTGAATAAAACAAACTGAATAATATATTTCACTTGGAATATGACTCATTCATAATATGACTGAAATGAGAAAACAAAAATGACTTGTCGTCTTTAGAGCAGTGTCAGGAGAATGGTGAAAAGTTTTTTGCAAATTACTTTATAACAGTATAGTAACTAGAGGGCCGCAGAAGTAGAGGCAGGCCCAAGCTCTGATGGTTAGACGGCGTCGAACAGGACACCAATACCTTAGGGGTGACAAGTTGGAGAAGGAAAGCCACGAATAAATCGGACTGGAGAGTTTTACTGGACCAGGCTAAGGCCTACCCGCGGCTGTAACGCCTCAGATGATGAGTATACTAAGTTATCATTTGAACATTGAATAGCCCAGATTTATGCCTAGCCACTAACTATTTTGTACTGCCTAGTAACTATTTTGTTGCCTATTTAAAAAAAACTCATATTTTGTTTGTTTAATGTTTTATTTAGAAGGAAAAAGCTTATATACATTTTATCTTAGGTTATCCTTACTGATACTGTCTTATATATTATCTCGGTAATTCAGTGTCGTTTGTTACATAATGACAGTTAGAAAAATTATCAATCTATTTACATATTATGAGCCAAATTGATTTTTGTACAGTACATACGTTTTAGGACAATATTTTTTTGCTAATCTGGTAAAAGGCGAAGTTTTCTTCGCCTTGTACGTTTTAGTATCATGTCCCCCAAGATAGTAAGTATAAGCATTATGGATTCTTATTTCTCCGGGTGTAAAAAAATCCCGGGGACTCTCCTGTAAAATAGGATAGAAGAACTGAGATCCATATACCTCGAAGCCTGAAAAAAAAAAAAAAAATTGGTTGTCTTCAAGTCGGTTTACGGACGATAATTTTACGTGATAACGTCATAAGAAAACATTGATGAATACTTGGACTCATCGGCCGATGGAATGGAAGAGAGGTAGATGCGTCACAAGCCGACGAACGCTTAAACCGATCGTACCTCTCTATCGCAGGTGCCGCACTCTCGCTTGTCCGCTCGGCTCAGGCGGAATGTGACAATGAGTCATGCTTTTTCGTATGTATAGCTGGCGTTCATCGATTTATAAGACGTTGTCACATCAAAAAGTATGTCGATTAATAATATTTGGCGAATTATTTTCTGTGATCAAAATAGAGATAGAGTAATGTACTTTTATAAACATTTATATAATATTTACCATTACAAGTTATTGAAGACATAAATTTTGTTTCGGTCGTCGAACATAAGCTTCGAAGAATTTCATTGATTACTTGTAGACGGCGGGTTTTACACCAATTTCTCGTTTTAAAATTTGATTGGATATTTCTAAAACAAAATAGAAAAATAATTTAATTGAACACATTAAAAATATTTAACAATTTCAGTTTTCGTTAATTAGTTCCACAAATAGTAAAAAATATTCAGAAGTGACCAGAGTATATACCGTATGGCCGATTCAGCAACAATTTTTCCAATTCTGTCTTGGGAAAGTCCAATAATCCCATCAGCTATATCTTCATCATTTTCTCGTGTTGCCCAATTCCTAGCTAATGATCCAAAAGATCTCGCTACAATTATATCTAAGTCAATAAATATTCCACCCCATCTTCGTAGCATTAAGTATTTCAATACGTCCAGTGTCCGTTCGACGCCCCGGACACATCTCTTCAAAATACCACTAGTTACCAATTCTTCGAACGGGGTCTCCTTTGTAAATTCTTCAATATTAATTTTCCAGAATTTTATGTTCTTCGATTTCTTAAACTGTGTGAGCTTGTTTGCCGTCTGAAAAGACATTCCTGAAAATACGACGTTGATCTGCCAATTCGGATTCGATTTAGCGGCTGATTCAATAGCACAAGATTGTCTTGATGTCAAATTACTAACACATGATGGTTCAATGAAAAATATAGATCTTAGTGGTAAAGATTCATTTTCTCTTAATATTGGCAAGGAATAATTGTTGTAGACAAGGTAACATGATATGTCGACTGACGGACCCCAAAAAAATACTGTCGCCATGCACGTGCACAAAAATAGTAAAACAGAAATTATTAACAATATAAAAAGTAATACTTTCTGTCTAGTTCTTTTGAATAATCTTCTTACGTTCATAGTTCTAATAGTTTTATTTCGAAGCCAATACATTAGTCATAAAAATACTAAACAAGTTTAAAACAAAATATTAAGGGCAACTGTTTGATAGTGTCTATATACGGTAAACATTTATTTTTTTAAGAAATGTTGTGAACCACACACTCCGTCTCGCCAAGTAATATCACGTGATATGGAAACAATTTTCTTACTGACATTTTTAGAAATTTATGTAAATATATTTTAAATACTGATAAACGTTTGCCAAAATCACGAAGGCGTCAACTCGCAACCGTGTAACAAGTTGTGTTTATGCTATATCTATAAGGTTTATATAGTCGATGTGTATTAAGACATTGAAGATAGCGGGAATCAACAGTTGGTCATATTAAAATGCACTTTACTCGATGATACGAAATAGGGGCTATAATATGATTATCTATAATCTAAGCTAGCGATACTCAACCTTTTCTCTATTAGTCGTAGTAGTAGTTAGTCATGGTGTTGCGGGCCGCAAACAAAGTATAACAAGGGACCTAATTATTTTTTAGGTTTCGTGATTGTTACGACTTATATGTAACAACTATTAACGGATTTATCAAATGGTGTCAAAAAAAAATCATTGAAATTTAGAATATTTTAAAATAAAGTAACATCAAGTGGGCCAACCACAAAGCCCGGTGGGCCGTATGCGACCCGCAGGCCGCAGATTGAGTATCGCTGATCTTAGCGAACTCTCAGCTGACTGGTAGACTTTTTCTGGGGAGACCTTTATTTTTGTGATATAGGGGTGAAATAAGGAAGAATTTGCAAAATTTTTATTTAAATAATTTTCGCAACGAAACCTAATGCTACAATGATAAAAATACTACATAAGGAGTGTGTATTTTAGAATTATAAAGGTACCTAGTCTTAAAATTTGATTAATTAAAAGTTAAATATCTTGTTACTTGGGCCAACGTGATAGTAGTTAGCCGCATGCGCGCTATTGACAGCCGCAGAATTATTGACGTTCTATCAAATGAGAGCTTACTCACGGTCGTATACACAGGTCTTGCAACTGAGTCCAATTTCAGTGGTGAGAGATAGGTGCGAGTGTGTTACAACTGCTAATTCGCAATACCATCCGCTTTACGTACTACGTCGCTGCTATCGAAGATGATATTTTTCTCTCCCAAGTATTGTGTTTTTTAATCATTGTTATATCGTTTTGTTGAGTTTTGCGGATTTTTTGTTATTTTTGTTTTGTTATTTAACTGTTTTGTTTGGATTTGAAAAAGTGTTCGGGATAATTATTACGCGAATTGCCATGCCTCTGGCGGCCGTAAATTGAACTTAACAGCGTCATTATGTCAACGTACCCCATACTGAAGTTGCAAGACCTGTGTATACGACCGTGAGCTTACTTATACTTAAATAATTGCAAATGTCACATTGACAGAATATTATTTCGCTACTAGCAAAATGAAATATTTTAATTTACGGTTAAAAATATATTTTGATACATTTATGATACGAAATTTAAATACATTTTACAATAATGGTAAAACCGATTCTTTTAAATTGGATTCTAAAGTATGCTATATATTATGTAAAACTACTATGCAATACATTGCCTTCACAAGTTAAAAAATAATTTAATAAGATTGCAATCGTTGAATTTTCTAAAATAAGTTTGTACACTATTCTAATTAATTGGATAGGTAACTATTTAAACACAAATGTAAATTAGTACACTGAGGAGATGAGATGAAGCCAATCGCTACATAATGGTTACTACTCTGTCGTTCGGGCTCGTAGTGCCAAGTCATATTACCTAGACCCTCCCTCAATATAGATAAAAAGGATTGCTATTTTCTGATCGATGATATTGAACATACAGTTTCTCAGCTTTATAATATATATATTTTTTTAATTGTATGATTTGTACTACTGAGGCAAGTTATGTAGAGATAAACGAATTCGTTTGTAGAGACATTCATATTTCATATATTCAAAAAAGAAGGACGAAATAAATCGATTCAACTCGAACCCAATGCATTTCTCTAAAGCCCTTTATTTTATTGTAGTACCAAGTAGTCGGATTTAGAAGAAATTTATTATTATTACTTTATAAGTAATGAAATCATTACTCGATGGTAGAGCTTTGTGCAAGCTCGTTTGGGTAGGTACCACCCACTCATCAGATATTCTACCGCAACATGGCAGTACTTGGTATTGTTGTGTTCCGGTTTGAAGGGTGAGTGAGCCAGTGTAATTACAGGCATAAGGGACATAACATCTTAGTTCTCAAGTTTGGTGGCGCATGGCGATGTAAGCGATGGTTGATATTTCTTGCAATGCCATTGTCTATGGGCGTTGGTGGCCACTTACCATCAAGGGGCCCATATGATGCTACGCTTACCTATACAATAAAAAAAAATATATTTTATAAATTATAAAAATAAAATACCAGACATAACATTGCATAACTTTATTTGTTATTATTTTAAAACTTAAATTAAAAATCACAATAAATATATCATATATATAATTAAAGTGTTTAAATTACAATTATTTGTATATATTCTATGGAACTATACAAGAATATATCCCAGCGAAATTAAGTGATAACTTCTTGTTACTTTCTGTCCCTGAATTTATTACATCAAACATACCGTTACATTATATATTTTAAATTATTGCTTGACATAGGAAACTATAATTACATAATTATTTACTACAAATTACCATTTTCTTTTTCTTATATGACACCTTTCTCCAATAAAAAGTGTTACAACCATTATTGGAAAGTTGAATACATTATTCTACTGAAATTATTGTAAAACTTTATACATATTTGTACTACCGTGTTACTCTATATACTTACGGCTTTAATAATAATTGTTGTATATTCGGCGAATTGAAACCACTCATTATCTCTTTCTGTCACCAGTAATTTTACATTCGAATGAAGGAGACAGTATAATGTATATATACGTTTATTAGTAAAGAGTTTATAGTAATACACTTTGTAATGCAAGTAATAAAACTAAAAGCATTTAATGCATAACTGGGTTATAGTAAGCATCCTTGATTTAAATATTATATTAAAAGTTAATTAAATAAAATAGTAGTCTAAAGGTCGAATATTATTTTTCAGACGATTCCAATGACAGGAATGACACATTTGACCCACGGTCTCATACACAGGTCTTACAACAACAGTAGTGGGGGTACGTCGGCTTAATGGTTGCGCTGTTCTGTTCAATTTACGGCCGCCAGAGGCATGACGATAGATGGGTGTGCTGTGCAACGAAGACAGAATAGCATTCTGTCTCTTTTTTTATCACACGTTTTTCAACCCTCACATTACTCGAATTTATTTCGTATTTCATAAAAACCATTAAATTAATAGATGATGAAAATACAGTACAAAGCTCGAATTGCTTTATTCTCATGTGTTTATTATATAATAAGCACTCCGGTACGAACTGCGCACCGCACACATCGATAGCAACGACGTACAGCGGCGTCGACGCGAAAGAACGTTATGACACGATCGTACCAATCTTTCACCACTGAAATTGGGCTCCGTTGATAGACCTGTATATAAGACTACAAATTCAAGTGTTTATCTATACTAATATATAAAGCTGAAGTTTGTTTGTTTGATCCGGCTTATCTCAGGAACTGGTTCGAATTTAAAAATTCTTTTTGTGTTGTATAATCCTTTTATCGAGGAAGGTTCTAGGCTGATTTTTATTCATTATATGTTTTATTAATTACACGCGGGTGAAACCGCGGGCATAGCTAGTATTATATAAAATGATAAACGACCCTTAAAACTATTATGAAAAAATTAAAGCAATAAGTAGGCTTGTATGGAAATTTCAAATCTATTAATGCATCATATTGGACTAATTAGAAGTGAAGGCATTTGATTAAACATTTTGGTTTACATTCTATTACAATAATGGTAGCGCGACTTATAGTTTTTATCGAGATAAATAAGTAGGTTAGAGACATTTAAAATTAACTTGTAATACAATTTACAATAAATTTAATATAAGTCCCAAAACAAAACACTTTTTCGCTGAACTTAATATTAAAGACAGTCATTTTATAATTAAAAAAATTGTGACCAAAAATAAAAAATTTAAAACTAAGTATTCTATCTTAGATTAAGATGTTATCGCACCTTTTTTTTTTACTAAATTTAGTTTATTTGGAATTTACTGAACTAACCTAAAAATAAATAACTGGATTATTTTCTAATTCGATTTATTAAATACTGATTTAACCGTTTTATTTTATTTATTTTTTGTGTTGGCAGTACTTACGTTCATAATTGTAATCAAGGGCTAAGCTGTTTTTATTATTTTATTTTTTTTTATTCTCGTTAGTCTGTGCATTGATTGCGTTGTGAATAAATTCAATATATGTTATTGGGTTTTTTATATTGGAAGTTATAAATGGTCTCCAGGCCTTGAAAACCTACCTACCTTCTTAACATAGACTAGCAAACTACCCAGGCCTGCTACCATTATAGTGCAGGTGTATGTGTACAAATACATCTGCACTGAGATCAGCTGGAGGACTCCCGTTTTTATATGTCCTTTAATGAGCTTCAAACCCATCCTATCTCCATCGAACTTTTATAACCAACATCCAAATCTGTAGTCAGACACTCAGCTTTTTAAATATGTTATTTATTTGGAACAGAAAATTAAATTTTTATTACGAATATGAATAATTCAATTAACTGGATTACTATTTCATTGAATTCTAATAATTACTAAGGCAGTACTTAAAATTAATTATATTACTTTTATTTTTCACTAATGGACATCACGCTACAGTATCAATATTCTATCCTGTTGTTATATAAAAGCTACACTAAATACATTTTTTTAAATCACATGCTATGTTATATAATTAGACCCCGTTATATTGTTTTTTATAATTAGAATTTGTATTGTTATATTGTATTGTATAAACAGAAATATTTTCAAAAATCTTGGTGTTCCTTTTGGCGTTATTAGACGTCTTTTTATTGTACCGACCACAGAACATGAAACATGAAGATATTTTTGGCAATATTTTTCAACGTGTTTTCAATATCTTCAATATTGAAAATAGTATATTTATTTAAGCTATGATAAATATGATTAATTATTGTTTTTTGTCATATGTGCGGTCATATTTATATATCTAATAATAAGACTTAATAAATAAAATCGATTACAATCGATTCTCAACTATGTAAGTGCACTATTTTACTTAGATCGATGTATACAGGCTTATTTGTAACACACCGGCAACCTCGCAGGACTAGACTGCTAACACCATAAGATACAACTTTTGTTCTACGACTTTTGATAATTTGCTAGATTTAATTTTTAATTTCCTGCTTGAACGTTTATAAATCTACGCGCATCGCAAAGATCGACGCGTCGCGTCGTCCTTTCCTTTATGAATGAAATATAGACCTACAAATGTCACGACAGTACGACACAAACTTGTAAATTTTTTTTTTTTTCGTGTATTGCGCTATGTCCTATGTAGAACAAAAGTTGTATCTTATGGTGTTAGCTGTCTAGTCCTGCGAGGTTGCTGGTGTTACAAATCACCCTGTATATAGTGCGACGAGATAACGGAATCTAATTATAATTAACAATTAGAACATACACTATCGGTATCGGAATAATTATTGCACTTTATATTGATATGTGACATAATAAGTTATTATTATGAAACACACATCCCAGACGGCCTCTGCAAAGAAAATCTTGCATTAAGGGTCTGGAAGAAACTTAACCAAAGATAAAACTGTGAAATGGCCTTTACAAATATTTTAGTTACGAGCAGGAATCCAAAACCAAAAGTTCAGAATCCAAAATGACCCAACACGAATGTGGGTAACATTTTTTTATCTATGCATGTATTAAATGGAAATGGTTTTTTTCTAATAAAACATTGCATTGTGATATTTCATATCCTAGAATAAAATACAATGCTTTTACCTACATTTGAAGAAAAATCAAAATATTTCATTTCAAATAGATGAAAAAGAAGTCACTAGCTGTCTTACATATCATATAATTTTATAAGAATACAATAATATGAAAACTATATAAGTTATTTCAATATAACATACTTATACGTATGATTTTGGCATGGCAAAATATATTAACAAGAATATTTGAACAAATTTAAGCTTTATCACTACGTATTAAGACCTAATTTTATATGCTGCTTGCCTTGCCTTTACAAGAAATAATAAAATATGTGAATATCATTCAAAGTGCAATGGATTTTCAACTTTATCAAAACAACATAAAGTTGTATTTTGTGTGACTATTTAATGCAGACTTTCTTTATTCACACAGTAGACTATTCAATAAATTATATACTATACTATTACATAAGTATAGTAATGAAACTTTAAATTTAACTATTGCAACTTTTAGAATGTTATTATACTTTAAGCTTTATTACGTAGCAATAAAGTTAATTATTCGTTGCTATACAATAGCATCATATGTGAGTTTTAACTCACAAGTTAACCGCTATTGGTCTTCCTGTTTGTTTTGTCTCGTGGGCGAGTGCGCGCGCGCAGGTTCTTCGTTTTCTTTCTTTTGAACGCGTCTGTAACATTACAGATTATGTTATGAGAGAATGCTTATAACAACAGGCACTTGGTGATGTTGAATGTTTGACGATAAAGCTTACAGCTATTTATATATTTATGCACATAATATAATAAATTTAACAATTTTATTTAATTAATAATTTTAATTTGCGTACATGGATTGAAGTAATCTTCTAATTCGATAAATGAATATTTATGCCCAGTAATAATAATAGCTATTTATCATTGGCTCATTATAGTGTTAAATTTAGACACAATGAGGGGTATTTTCCCTAAAGCAATAACTATATTGAGCCCACAGAGATCGAGCTCTGTGGGGTTGCATAACGGCGACGGAGAGGGGGAAATATGGCGTAAGCGAGCGTCATGCCGTTTGCTGTCAAGGAAGTCAGTCGTACCCCATTGCCTCGCCAATTGATGTATTGCATCAAAACCAATTGAATCAGATCAACGTGATCAATTTTTTTACGATTTCAATTACAGTTACGGTGTGTCTGTCAGCCGTCTGCCGGTGTAATGCGGTGTATTGGTGCCAATGTAAATCGACCTTAAGTATGAACTAGTGGCCTTTAGTTCACCGCGGAGGCGTTATAGGGCGGGCGGTACCTGTAGATGTCCTCCGTGGTCTGCAGCTTGCCGTGCGCGAGCAGCAGGCGGCGGCCGGCGGGCGGCGCGGGCGGCGCCCACCACGACACCACGCGCCCCACCACGGGCACGCGCCGCAGCAGGCCCTCCTGCCACGCCTCGCGCGCCAGCTCCTCCTGCGCCGCGCTGATGCCTGCACGGGGACCAACTGACTTCGTCATCGTATCGACTTAACGTCTTCGACCAGTTGTACTCGACCTGCGGCCCGTCGGTCTTTCGTGATTGGCCCACTTGGTGTTACTTTATTTTGAAGTATTTTCAATTTCAAAGGTTGTATTATTAATAAAAAAAATTTATTAACATCTAAATAACTGCTCGAGGCGGACTCTACAAAACGTTTGAAAAGTCATGAAATGCTAAAAAAAATTTTTAAATTTACTCGTTAAATATTTGCGGCCCGCGACACCATGACTGACACGTGTCAGTGGTCCCTATAAAGAAAAGATTGAGTATCGCTTCACTATCGTTGTCTGGCTTTGCATTAATGGTATGAGAAGTTGTTTATACTTCTTGCATGCCATAGGTGAAGGACCACATACGGTCGAGTGTGATATATATGGTTTATTCTAAGATTAATTTAAAAAAAAGAATTACCTTTCTTTAAAACTTCAGTCATGTCGGTTAGTTGTTTAGAATTCTCTTCGACGTCCTTCCCCGCGGATATCACTAAGTCGAGCAGCTCATCCACATCTGTGTCCGCTGTTACCATACCAAATCTATAACAATTACACATAAAATATTATGAATCAACACTTCTCGATTATATTCAAGTTCAAATCAAATCACATTTCGTAAATTTATCATGAGATATTCTTAATTTATTTTAATTTAACCCCACACCTAATTTCTTATTATTTATTATTGTTCTTATTTTCTTTCCCGATTGATTAAAATGTATATTGTATGTGTATACAACAATTTTTATTATTATTGTTGTTTCCTTGTTGTTATCAAATGATCTTCAATGGGTATCATTAAGGCACAAAACCTGTGTCTATGCATTAAGAATATTTCTTTAATTACATATTGTATATTATTGCAACACATACACATATAAAAGATAAATATTGAATACATAAATTTACACGTTTCTTTTTAAAGTATATTGGCCTCGGATAGCTGTATATACCATTGGTTATCATTAAAAATGATATTATCGATCTTACTTATAAACATTGCTTAGCGACTGTTTTCTCTCTCTTTCTGTCATAATTGATTTGACAATCGAAAGACAAAGACAGAACCTTTTTCGACTGCTAAGCAACGTTTATAAGTAAGGTCGTATATTTTTATAAAACTTACCTAACACAAGCCATCCCATCGTCGCCGTCGCCACACGAGAAAGCGCCGTCCGTGGCCCTTAATGTTTCGACCAGCTGTCGATTAAGAGAATTAAGCTCATCGATGGGCGCCTCATCCCACCCTGGAGGCACGTATCGAACACCGCCGAGACCTGAATGTTAAAAGAATAGTTAATTTTTTTTTATTAATACTGGTCCACCTGACGGTTTAATGGTCACCATTGCCAATACACTGACGCTGAAAGTAATGTTAACCATTCACTACATCGTCAATGTGTCACCAATTAAGTTGTAAGATTTGAAACTAAGATTTAATGTCCCTTATGCTTGTTACACTGACTCAGGCACCCTTCAAAGCGGAACACAAGCATACTAAATATTCTTATTTGTTTGTTAGTTAAATATCTGATGATTGAGTTGTACTTGGCCAGACGGTAAAGTCAGTCAGTGGTCAATTCTGTCGTCTTTTGTGCCTGTATGTATACCTTATATATTAAAATAATTTTGTTCAAATAGATTTTTACTAATACTTTTATATCTTCAAGCGCTACTACCGGTTCGGGACATGGTTCGCTCTGCGGACTCGGGAACTCAATTTTCAAAAACTCAAATCCGAGGAACCCGATGGGCTCACACCAATAGCAGTAACGGTGTAACCGTACACTGATATGATGATAAAAAAAAAACCATCGAGTTTCTTTGATCGATTCTTCTCAGGGGTTGGGCTACTTCTCCGAACCGATGATAGTTTCGAGGTCGACTGTCGTTAAGCAAGCGTAATGCTTCGATGTAATTATTTCTCCGAGACTGACCGGCCCAGCCGGGCACGCGCACGAGGCGCAGCGTGGGGTGGTCGGCGAGGCGGCGGCGGAAGGGCTCGCGCAGCGCGACCGTGGCGCGCAGCACGGCCAGCTGCGCGTCCAGTGCGCCCGCCCACGCGCCGCCCGCGCCCCCCGCGCCCTCCGCGCCCGCCGCGCCCTCCAGCGGGCAGTAGCGCAGCACCACGCCGTGCGCCTCCGTCTCGCACACCTCGATGCTGATCTGCCGGCACACGCTTCACATTAGCATTGTAACGTTCGACAAATATTCATCGCTCACGAGCCGTTTCGGACTCGTTATTCAATGTTATGTTTAACGTATGTTAGTCTAAATATATCACATGTTTATTGGAATTATATATACCGCAGTTTGTATGCTTTTCACTCAATCACGATCATCCGTCGATCGTCAATAAAATTTGACATAGAACTCTCAAGTGATCGATTGAAATATTTTTAATACTGTCTTTCATTTACACCGAGCAGAAGGTGCGATAATAGTTAGTGTTGATAATGTACAAATCATTTTCTAAAGATTCACTTTATATAGAGGACAAGTAAGAATTTATTTATCAACAAACTTGAGTTAGGAAATTTATATATGTTCCATTATTATTTAACTTTCAAATCTAACGGTGATGTTTAATTTGGATTTATCTTAAAAAAGATGCTAAGCGACTGTTTGGTTAAACAATTTTTCCTCTCTTTCTGTCATTACCGTTTCGCCATTCGAAAGAAGAAGACAAGGTATCGTTTAACTAATCATCCGCATAACGTTAATAAATAAGGCCCTAGATAATTAATTCCATTAAATAACTCACCATATCCGCTTCTCTTTGTAACACTTGTCCTAACCAAGAATTTAGCTTGTCATAATAAGCTGGCGGTTTGTCTACATCCGGTGGGGCGAACTGAAAGGCTACACACGCTGACGCTTGGCTCACTGCTTCCTGAAATGTGTAATATAGTTAGTTACCTTGACCTTACGACGGCGTTGTCAAAAAAAAACAAAAGACGCGCGCTAATTTAAAACCGCCATTTTGTTTTGGACAGACGGGGATAATTAATTTAGTAATTTTGAATTCGTTGATTGTGTTATTTGAATTTTTTGCGTAATTGAGTGAGATATTAATTTGTATGATTTGGTGTTCTATTTTTAAAACGACAAATTCGAGGTTTTTATTAAATCACTTCTGGATGCTAAATATGATTTTTTTTAACAATCAAACATTATAATACATTATAGAATAACATATATCAGAGTACAATAACATTATCAAACCTGTTATCAGATGTTTTTGTTATAAATATTTAGTACTAAGATGTAAATATTAAAGAATAATTATATCTTTGAAGTTTATTTAATATTAATTAATTACTTACAACTAAATCGACGTTGGGAGGTTCGTCGCCTCCAGGCCTGTCACTCTGAAAATGAAAAAAAATATACATAAATAATTCCGTTAACAATAATATAATTTGATATCAAATGTTACGAGTACTTTTCTGATAAAATGAATGTGATCGCTTCTGTTCGTAAACACTGAGAAGGAGGATCCTCAAAGGAGGCGTTACAAATTATTATAGGATCAAAGATGTTCCTTCATTGTGTCCATAAGTAGAATGATTATGATTAGAAAAGGCTAAAGGCTTCGATCAATAAAGGTTACCGGTAAGCGTCTCAAAAACGGCCCGAAAAATAACAGCACAAATTCGATTGTGGTGTTAATTCAAATTAGTATGGTCCAATCATAACCAACGTTAAGACGTCAAAATTTGTGGAGATAACAACCGCAACAGCTCAAGTAAAATATTGTGTCTGTAATTATCTGCTTTATTGCTAACGAAATAAGGTTGAATTTGGAAGAAAATTTATTGTACATTACTTATTTCTTTTCGTCATTAATGATTTAAGATCGTAAGTGAATGTTAATACAATCTAAACCGCACTTTATTGCTCGGGAATAAGGCATAGTTTATGTTGAAATAATTAAACCTTAACCTAGTTTTCTCCATTTTATTGTATAGTCAGTCGGTGCCACATTTGAGTATTGTTTTTGTTCGTGAAGCGTTATCTAGTAGTATTGTTGATCGAAGGCTAAAGGTAACACAGTCAAGGTTGATGTCAGTAATAGAATGAAGTACAATTGATGCTATGTGCAAGCTCGTCTGGGTAGGTACCATTCACTCATCAGATATTCTACCGCAAAACAGCAGTACTTGCTATTGTTGTGTTCCGGTTTGAAGGGTGAGTGAGCCAGTGTAATCACAGGCACAAGGGACATAACATCTTAGTTCCCAAGGTTGGTGGCGCATTGGCGATGTAAGCGATGGTAACATCTCTTACAATGCCAATGGGCGTTGGTGACCATCGGGTGGCCAATAGGCTCGCCCGCCATACAATGAAAAAAAAAAAAAAATAGTCACCAGTATCTTGAGGTCGGCGCTGGCGACGACGGCGCGCGCGGCGCGGGCGTCGCGGAAGGCGCGCTGCAGGCGGCGCGCCAGGCGGGCGGCGCCGGCCGCGCGCGCGCACGTCCACAGCGGCAGCGCGCCCAGCCGCGCGCCGCCCGCCGACAGCCCCGCCAGCGCCGCCAGCGCGCCCTCGCGGCTGCCCGACTGCGCACACCACACGTTACCGTTACTACCGCTTGTGTACCCACCCACCCACGCTGTAAACATTCTACAAACTTCGACTACAAATGTTACTATTAAACGAATATGTCTAAACCTTTATTTTCATATATTGCGGCGTGCGTGACGTGTGCGTTCTTGTTGCTATGAAAAATATTTCGTCGTACCGCTACAAATATTTCGTTTTCTGAATTACTCATCTATTTTTATTTTATATTTACAGTACCCAGCTATCGTCTTAGTGCTGTCTACTTACGCTATCTGTGCACTCATTGTGAAATATGATAGTTTAACTATATTTTTGTATAATAATATGTTGCTTTTAGTGACTGTAAATGTTCAAGTGTGACAAATAAATAAACAAACGGTAGTAGAATACTCGATAAACTTACCGAATTCACTCCCTTCGAGTGTTCGTTTGCTGTTAACGGTTCTGGTATTTTGTAAAATGTCTGAAATTGTCTTTAAGAAAATATTTCAACATAATAAAAAAAAAGAAGAATTATTCGATTCATTTTACATAAATAATAATTACTACATTTATAAAAATCCAACGATCGGGCGACGTATGTTTATAATGACATAATTCTTATATATAACACTTATTTGCAACTTGTAAACAAATTCGACAGAGAAATAATTTGGCCAAACAAAAACCAATAAATGTTTTGCTTAGATTTTATCTTGGTATTTTGTTACCAAGTAACTGGTTTAAGTCCAAACAGAAGTTAACATGACGACTTTTGCCCACATATGTTTACTAAAATATTTAAAAAAAAACTTTGTTTGTTTTTCGAAAGGATACAACAGTCGGCAAGCCGGGAACACCGAACCAAGGTCCGGGCGTTAACGTGAGCGAATCGGCTACGCTATACGTCTGAAATAATAAAAATATTATTTTCATGTACCTACCTATATTTCCTACCTACCGCGGACCTGGAGTTTGTAAATGAGTTTGTGTACCTGGGATCACTTATAAGCAATCAGGGAGGCTGTGACAAAGAAATTCGGAGACGTACGCAGATGGCCAAAGCAGCTATGAGCAAGTTAACCAGAATCTGGCAAAACAGAAAAGTGTCGAATACCACCAAGACCAGACTAGTGCGAGCTTTGGTATTCTCAATATTTTTGTACGGTTCCGAATCATGGTCAATCCGTGCAGCTGACCGAAAGAAGATCGAGGCTTTCGAAATGTGGTGTTACAGAAGAATGCTGCGTATACCGTGGACAGCAAAAAGAACCAATAAGTCTATTCTCGACCAACTGAAGATTACTACCAGACTATCCAATATATGCTACCGACGAGTCTTAAGTTATTTTGGTCATATTGCCCGGAGACAACCAGACAATCTGGATAAACTGGTTGTAGTAGGGAAGGTCGAAGGCAAAAGATCACGCGGTCGATTACCTACCCGCTGGTCCGACCAGATTAAAAATATAACGGGACTCAATATTCCGACTGCCCTGAGACAAGCCGAGGACAGAGTGGTATGGAGAAATCTAGTCAACACATCGTTGAACGCATTTCAGGACAAGCACGTCCTTCAGTAATGAAGCACGCGAAGAAGAAAGAACCTATATTTCAAGTCCTGAGAGCTGCGATAATTTTTTTATACTGTCGTAATTAACACTCATAGCTCTGCAACTTTTTATAGTTAATCATTAATAGTTACATTGAATAAATTATTTGCTTTTCAAATATTATCATGCCATAAATATTTGTATACAAATTTCATATTTATTGTTGTAGTATACATAAAATTAGATAGAATAATGTAAGGTAATTATAAATGTCGGCGACGCACCTCGTCCCGGCCCATGGCGGCGGGCAGCGCGAGCGCGTGTCCGCGCACGTGCAGGTGCGTGTTGGTGCGCGCGCACAGCGCCGCCAGCGCGCGCAGCGGGCAGCCGCGGCCCAGCGGGGGGCCGCCCACCTCGCCCAGCACCAGCAGCGGCGTGCGCCCCGCCGCCGCGTCCTCCGCGCACAGCCGCTCCAGCGCCTCCAGGTCCATACCTTTACCTGGGACGCGATTGTTTCTTAACCGACTTCAAAATAGGATGACAGTCCCAATTCGTCAATACTAGCCATTACCAAGTGTAACATCTAGCCCCCTCCCCCCTTTTCACCTCACAGTCTAAAACTAGTTAATAATGAACACTTACCATCCGCACAAACTGGCACAGGTCTCACACAAGCTAGCGGCAGACCAAGCTGCCTGCAGAGGTGTTGCACCACGCCCAGCGGGCTCGCAACGCAGCTGTATATAGAAGGAAGTCGGCTTGCAAACGCCAATGCTGAAATTGACGAGGTCTATATAAAACATTATAACATTTGTGCATTATTTTATATATACCAGCTCGAAGGAATTATCGCTGTCGAAAGAAAATACATGAAAAAATTAAAAATGCAATTGATTTATTAATTAATTTCCGATCTGTTACAAAGAAAACTAACTTAGTTTTAAAGGGAATGCTGATAAGGAGTGAGGACGATCATAGACACCGATGGTAGATTTATGGCAATCAATAAGCAAGTGTAACACTTGTACAATATAAGAACCCCTCTACCCAACACCAATACCTAACATGCGGACAAATATTAGTTAACAATAAATATGCATTATACTTGCCTCCATCTTCGAGATACCGAGGGTATCTGTGATGCAATAGCATTCTCGTAACTCTCACGAGACCTTCCATTTGTTCTTGGTGATAATATGCATTGTAATCTGATAATCTGTTAAACAAAAAATTGTATATTAATCATGATTTTGCTTGATTGCCATTTCAAAACGTCTCATTAGCATGTCCCGACGGCAACAGGTCTTTGTATTTTTATTATTAAAAAAAATATATGCTTGTATAACAGTCTTATTTTGTGATTGTGTATTTTAATTTTTTTTATTGGCAATAGTCGGTGGTGAACGATGATGGAGTCCATGACGGAACTCGTTTGCATAGAAATGCTTTTTACTCTTTTAAAATACCAGAATAATAATAAGCGTCATTTTAGAAAACACAGACGAAACATTCCTTACTTTCCCTATGCGGATAAATAATTAGGGTTAGATGTCTTAACATACGATTTGTCGATAAAACAGTCACGGCGCCTAGAAGGGAAACTGCTATCAAAACATCTAACATCCGTACGGAATCTCCGAAGAAACGACAAATTCTTGTACGTGATAAACAATAGCGTTGTATACATTTTTACTCACACATTTACAATAAAAAATGTGGGTGAAGAGTTGATTGAAACAGTTTATGAATGTTGTAGGACGATGCAAAGTAGAGCATATTCATTACTTACTAATTATGATAGTTATAACCAATTACGAGGTCACCAAACATATGTTATAAAAAACATAATATGTTTTGTTAATTTATATTAAAGCAAATTGGTACTCTGTAGCGCTAAGCACTATATTTATTTGTATTGATGGCCTAATCAACATTTTGAACGGATCGATAGAATGAAGTTGATAAAGGAAGGAGTGCAATGCAAAATTAGTAAAACCAATTAATGAGCTACAGTATGATACAGAAATCACTTCCAAATTTAAATTCCCTGTTTTGTAGATATGTGTGTTTGTAAAATAAGTCGATGAGAATATTGCCTTGATACAACGAGAATACAATCAGAACTTAGATGATTTAAATGATTTAATAATTGAAATAAGCTGTTTTAATCAATTGCTCTGTTGAGCGTTTCGTGGCAACCCGAGGTACGATCTACAGAATAAAAAGAGATATTGTGTTGATAAAGGTTTCATTCTTGTTTTATTTTATATTATTTAGTTAAATATTTTTATTATAGTTTTACGTATAATTTAAGCCCAAGACCTCATAATGTGCAGCCTTACCAAACTAGCAACTAGATGACTACACCAATGAGGTTGTATATATATATTATACGCTTAATTATGTAATAGGCACACAGCAGATGATTTTAAATACATTTAAATTGTATACATTTTATCATTACATTCATTGTTATGCAGATAGTAAAATTTAACAACAGTAACATTAACATATGCCCTTGTAATATAAATATAATATAACAATAAATTCTTTAAACGGTTACCCGTGTGTAATGTGTATATTATTAAACAATATATTTAAAAAACAAAAATGTGTTTTAATAGATTGATTACTATTTTTATTATAAAATTCATGAGTTTTAAAGGAATAAGTATAAAACAACCATTTATTATCCAATTCTTAGGCTGTGAAACCTGGTCCGTACGTTAAACATTTGAGATTTTAAATTAAAAAAAAAAATACAATATCAAAGTTGTTAACAAACCTATAAAATTATTTGCTATGTATATTTTAACACACAATCACTTAATGGCAGCTATTATCAATTACCTTGAGTTTCAATTAAATCTGGATAAGATTATTGGTTATAAAATGTTTATATGCTAACAAAGTAGATTGTGATAACTATCCTAGTGTATATATGAACTTTTAAATATGTAATCAAAATAACATTCTTTCTTTCAGTTTCTCTAGTTATTTGACAAAAAATTTTTTCAACAATAAATACCTAATTTGTATCTTATGATTCTTTTTATTATGACAATAGAAAATTGTATTTGCATATATATTAAAAAATAAAAATAGGTTTTAATTACCTGAACATATGAGACATCCAGCGCGTTGTTTCGCTTGCTATATGAGCGCCAAGTCTGGCTGCATGACTTCTTTCTAATCGTGCAAATAAGGCGGATATGCTATGAGACAAGATAGCTGCTCGCGTTACAGCATCAGTCGGTAATAATGGGGGCTCCATACTCTCACAACTAGGATCAGTCTTCAAAACAAGATCTTCCAAAACTTTTAAGATATCATCCATAGCCATTTCTTCTGGTTCGAAGAAACTAGTACTAATTTTTCTAGTTTCCGGTTTTTTTTCCTCTTCTTCCACATCTTGGGCATTAACACCGGCTTCTAGCCTTCCAACTACTTCAGAAACCTGGAATTCCAGCCCCCCAAAAGGCTGCCGGTCCTAGCGAAAACCATACACTTTTATCAACATCAATAAAAAATATATAAAGTTTAACTAATGCAAGATTATTTTACCAATTCAGTAGGAACATCGTTCTCGGGACTAGGTATATTAGAGTCCATTTCTGTAGCCGGCGCATCTCCCATGCTGCGTGGCGAATTTTTGCAAATTTACGACACTCCGAGAGGAATTTGTAAACGTCACACTAATGCAATGTTTTGCTTTTGACGTTGTGACAGTTACACAGATTAAGTGATAAATTCACAATAATCATTGTTTGATTTTGGATACTCAAAAATTGGAATGAATTTTATGTGTGTTTTAATAATATTATATATGTATTATTTATATATGAAATTATATTAACTAAATACACGAGAGAACAACGGGTCATGCAAATTGGCCAAGCGTACAAATATTTGCACTTCGTTATTATTGTATTTATAAAGCTTACTTAAAGTGCTATATTATAACATTTAATAAGAGACACATTTTTAATATATTTTAAGCATTAAATAAATAAAAATCATAAATTTGTCTCAGTGGTAGTATTGATCGCGGTCGTATACACAGATCTTGCAACTTCAGTATGGGGTACGTTGACATACTGATGCTGTTAAGTTCAATTTACGGCCGCCAGAGGCATGACAATTCGCGTAATAATTATCCCGAACATTTTTTCAAATCCAAACAAAACAGTTAAATAACAAAACAAAAATAAAAAAATGTCCGCAAAACACAACAAAACGATATAACAATGATTAAATAACACAATACTTGGGAGAGAAAAATATCATCTTCGATAGCAGCGACGTAGTACTTCAAGCGGATAGTATTGCGAATTATCTCTACTGAAATTGGACTCAGTTGCCAGACCTGTGTATACGACCGTGGTATTGATTTTTTGTTTTGATACTAATAACATTATGACAGCTGCTTAGCTGTTGATTTTTACATAATTGTCAAATGGACATCTCATCTGACAGAGTTCGACTTTCAATCGATTGGATTTAGCAGTCGCAAGTTTTTCAATTGAAAAACAAAATGTCCTTAGTAAAATTGTTTTCATTATCTACACGAGGTAAAACGTTAATTCTGCTTTTATTACATGGGTTCAGTTTATTAAAAATCTTATTTGGTGTATTAAAATTTGATTGTTACGCAACGGTATTTATAACCTTTTTAAAAAAATAAATAGACAACAACAGTATAAATTACGCATACATTTTGTATTACCATATAATTATTAACTGTGTTTATTTATATATTTTTCCTTTTTAACAGAAGCTGTAGTTTTATAGGCATAGTTTATACAGTTAAAGTATTATTATTTCATTTCAGTGCGAACGTCTGGTGCTAGTGGTATGCTAGTTCGTTATGCCAGTTCCAGTCAAGAAGGCAAAACTGAAAAAGTATACCCACCTAATGTCCCTGGCTTTAAATATGTTAATGCTGAAGATCCAGACATGAGTTTCAAAGAAATGTCCAACAGGGCAGCACAGACATTATTTTGGACTGAACTGGCAAGAGGTTTTGCTGTTACCCTAGCTCATATTTTCAAGGTAAGCTTTATACTTATTTTTGATATAATGTATAATAGCCTGATGTCATATAATTATTATTTATTTATAGCCTAACATTAAATATTTAGCTTTATAAGTAGCTCAAGAGTAATTCTTTTTGCATTTGTTAGTTAGTTTGTCAATTAAATGAAATGGGACTTCAATTTAATACAATCATTAATAATATAATAAAGTTTTATTATTAGTTAATACTGTTTCTACTTTTTCTATTAATAGTTTTTTAATTTTTTTATAACTGGACTAGTTGCTTATGCATAATGCATCTGTGGAGTTATACCAATTTTCCTATGAATAACATGTTTAATAATAATAATAATTGTTTATTTATAATTTCAATAAATGTGTATAACTATTAACAATTTTACCGTAATTTAAGAAAAACATTGTATTATTGCTTATATAAAAACATTGTAACAAAATATATAGCAATAGGTTAACTCAAATAATCCTATATTATTTTTTAATCCTATATTATTCACTAAAGCATTTAAGTACTAAAAATTTTAGTTTTGCTTTTAACTTATTTGGTGACTGGAACTCACTATCAATTCAAAGAATAATTGATCAAAATTTAATAATTATAAGCCTTTATATAAATATTGTGTGTTTAAATGGTTTTTTTTATATCAAAAATTCCAGGAGCCAGCAACTATCAATTACCCATTTGAAAAGGGGCCTCTGTCGCCACGATTCAGAGGAGAGCATGCATTGCGCCGTTATCCCTCTGGTGAAGAAAGATGCATTGCCTGCAAGTTATGTGAAGCAATTTGTCCAGCTCAGGTGCTTATTTAAATTAAGACCTTATTTAATATTTTCTTTAAAATACTCGAGAAGTCAATTACTACAAATAAAGCTAGAATTTTAAAAGAAGAATAGGTTTGAATGTTTGTTTACTTATTCTTTGTTACTAGCATTTAATTTGAGCAATTCTGAAATTCGATTAAAGTAATGAATTATAGAATGTAAGGGAGCACAACTACATCAAACTGCTCCCAGCCAACCTCACCTGCACGTGGTACATCCTGCCGATTAGCAAACGAGGCTCTGGCGACCGACTAATGGCGGTATAACCATTCTATTAAGGCGCAGCTAAACAGTGCAGACAGATGACGGGCAGCAGCGTCACCTGTGCGACTAGCTACGCTCTGCGATCACCAACCCTCCTGCCCAGCGTGGTGATTACGGGCAAAACCTTCTATGGCACACATGTATTCACAACGGCCCCTAGTTCCCGGTGGCCCCGCTGTTCCTGGCCAAGGCGGCGGTCATGGTAAAGGTGGGGCAGGGGGTGCTAAGAATCCCTGGGTTACGGTAGGCCGCCAACACCAACTGACTCTGGCTACATATAACGGACGCACGCTACGGCTCGACGAACATCTGGCACAACTCGAAGAAGAGCTGGGGAATATAAGGTGACATATTTTGGGGCTATGTGAAATCCGAAGAAAGGGGGAGGATACCATAGCTTTAGAATCAGGCCATCTTATGTACTTCAGAGAGGGAGACCAACCATCCCAAGGGGGCGTCGGTTTTTTGGTCCACAAGACTCTCAGACAACATCTTAGAAATCTCCAGTGTGACAAGGGTAGCGTATCTTGTAATCAGACTTACCAAGAGGTATAGCCTCAAGGTTATCCAAGTGTACGCACCGACTTCGACACACTCGGATGATGAAGTGGAAGAAATGTACGAAGACATTTCAAAGGCATTTCAACGCTAAAGTGGGAGTACATACTAGCAGCGAAACGGTAATAGGACAACACGGATTTGGTAGCAGGAATCATAGGGGGCAAATGCTTGTCAACTTTCTTGAGAAAGAGGGGCTGTTCTTGATGAACTCTTTCTTTAAGAAACAGCCTCAACGAAAGTGGACATGGCGAAGCCTTGATGCTATGATTAGAAACGAGATTGACTTCATTATGACGGACAAGAGGCGAATATTTAGAGATGTCTCCGTAGTCACAAGGTTCAATACAGGAAGTGATCGCCGTCTTGTACGAGGCACTTTCTAGTACGTTTCAGTTAAAACTGGAAAACCGGTTCGCTGCCTTGGAAACCAATATTGACGTTGACATCGACGTTATCCTTAGGGACGAGGGGACGAAATTCTATCAGGCGCAAAACACCGGCAGAAGGTCCAAACTTTCGGGAGAGTCTCTAGAGCTAATGCGAAAACGACGTGAAAATCCTTCAGTCACTTCGTCAGATCTTAGAAAGTCTTCGTTCAGCAACTTGGTCGAAGCCATCTGACGAAGTTGACCACTTCAAAGGGAAAAGTCGTCGCTTCCAAGCTCGAGATTCTTAGGGAAATTCAGGACTTCTACGGTAAATTATATACATCAAAATCGCCTCGTCCCCAACCGGACCCTAGGGATCCAAGAGCCACTTTAGCCCCATTCACAGAAGAGCTGCCAGAAATTAGCCAAGACGAAATCGTGATAGCTTTGGGGTAGCTTAAAAATGGAAAAGCTCCCGGGGAAGATGGAATCACGACGGAGCTACTAAAGGCAGCTGGAAAACCTATACTAGCGCAGCTACAACGAATATTTAATGCTGTCATCTTTTCGGGGAGAACTCCAAAGGCGTGGAGCAAGAGTGTTGTCGTAATGTTCTTCAAAAAAGGAGACAAACCCCTTTTGAAGAACTACCGACCTATTTCCCTCTTGAGCCATGTTTATAAGCTGTTTTCCAGGGTCATCACGAATCGTCTCGCGCGTAGACTTGACGAGTTTCAGCCTCCGGAACAGGCCGGGCCACATTTACACACTGCGGCAGATTATACAGAAGACCGAAGAGTATAATCAGCCCCTGTGCTTAGCATTTGTGGACTATTAGAAGGCTTTTGACTCTATTGAGACCTGGTCTGTTCTGGAGTCCTTACAACGGTGCCAAATCGATTGCCGATACATCCAAGTGTTGAAAGGTCTGTAAGACGCTGCTGTTATGACCGTCAAAGTACAGAACCAGCAGTCTGACCCTATCCTCATGCATCGAGGAGTGAGACAAGGGGATGTCATTTCCCCGAATTTGTTCACTGGCTGATTCCTCTGCTCGAATTGGTCTCCGGATGAACTTGGACAAAACCAAGTTAATGTTCAATGAACACGTCAAGCCGGAACCAATAGCTCTTAACGGAGTTCCTCTCGAAGTTGTTCAGGAGTACGTGTACCTTGGGCAATCTTTGCAGTTGGGTCGAAACAACTTCGAGAAGGAGGCACGTAGAAGAGTACAGCTAGGCTGGACAGCGTATAGGAAACTTGGTTAAGTCTTTTCGTCACGGATACCGCAATGCTTGAAGACAAAAGTCTTCAACGAGTGCGTCTTACCGGTTATGACCTACGGAGCCGAGACGTGGACACTGACAGTGCGTTTGGTCCACCATTTTAAGGTCGCTCAGCGAGCTATGGAAAGGGCTGTGCTCCGAGTTTCTCTGAAAGATCGAATCCCAAATGTGGTGATCCGACAGAGAACTAAAGTTATCGACATAGCCCAAAGTATTAGTAAGCTGAAGTGGCAGTGGGCTGGACACATATGTCGCAGAACCGACAACCGTTGGAGTAGACGTATTCTGGAGTGGAGACCACGTCTTGGCAAGCGTAGCGTAGGACGCCCTCCGACTAGGTGGAGTGACGATATACGCAAAGTGGCTGGCAGCGGATGGAGATTGAGAGCTGAAGATCGAGCTCAGTGGTGTGCCATTGGAGAGTCCTATGTCAGAAAGGGATGATGATGATGATGATGATGAATGAATTATAATATTGATTGGGCGATTTTGGTACAAGTTGTCAATTTGATCCCTGTGTTTATATAATTATGTTTACAGGTATATTTTTTTTTATGTAAGAGAGGGCAAACGAGGCTCTCCTGATAAAAAGTGATTTCCTCCGCCCAGAGTTACCTGCAACACCCGATTTTAATTTTCAACGTCTTTTGAAATACAACTTATAAACATAACTTATTTTTCTTTTTGTAGAAGTAGGAAAAATTATGGCTACTTAGATTGTAATAAAAATTGCATAATTATTTATTAATTTTAATGTGATTGATTTATGTAATATTTATTTATTTTTATTTTATCATCGGATTTGAATCCATATCATTTAGTATAGAACACCAGTGACTTAAATTAACGTCGCTGAAACTAGCCGACAGATGACATTCCTAAGCCTAAACTTTTCTACACGACTGTACTTCATTGAAGCTTGTATAACGTTTTAACGCGTTGACTTAGAAACTTGAAATTTTGTATACTTGTTAATTAAACATATCCAAAAAAGATAGTAACCACAAAAGTACGGCGCAGAAATTTTAAGCATAGATTTTTTGAGATTTTCTGCGGTAAGGGGAGCGCGCGCTATGGGCATATAACACTTAACGCGTTGACTTAGGAACTTGAAATTTTGTATACTTATATAATATAATATAATAATAATAATTTATTTATAATTTCAATAAATGTGTATAACTATTAACAACTGTATCTGTAATTTAAGAAAAACATTGTATTATTGCTTATATAAAAATATTGTAACAAAATATATATCAATGTTAAGTTACAATTCAAATACATACATTATTACATACATTCAAATAATACCATATTATTTTTTATTCCTATATTACTTACTAAAGCAATTAAGTAGCATTTACTAAAAATTTTTGTTTTGCTTTTAATTTATTTGGTGACTGGAACTCACTATCCTTCATGGGCTATTTAAATAACCTGTGTAAACTTATAATAACTTATTAATTAAAGATACACAAATTAGATAGTAATCGCAAAAGTACGGCGCAGAAATTTAAAGGATGGGTTTTTTGACATTTTCTGCGGTAAGGGGAGCGCGCACTATTGGGCATGAATTATATGCACATAACAATTGAACGCGTTCACTTAGAATCTTGAAATTTCGTATACTTGTTAATTAAACAAATCTATAAGAGAAAGTAACCACAAAAGTACGGCGCAGGAATTTTAAGCTCATATTTTTTGACATTTTCTGTGGTAAGGGGAGCGCGCGCTATTGGGCATGTTTTAATATGTATTTAACACTTAACGCGTTGACTTTGGAACTTGAAATTTTGTAAACTTATTAATTAAAGATATAAAAATCAGAAAGTAATCGCAAAAGTACGGCGCAGAAATTTTAAGCATAGGTTTTTTGACATTTTCTATGGTAAGGGGAACGAACGCGCACTATTGGCTATGTATTATATGCATATAACACTTAACGCGTTGACTTAGAAACTTGAAACTTTGTATACTTATTAATTAACGATACCCAAATGAGAGAGTAATCACAAAAGTACGGCGCAGATATTTTAAGCATAGGTTTTTTGACATTTTCTGCGGTAAGGGGACCGCGCGCTATTGGCTGTGTATTAATAAGCATATAACACTTAACGCGTTGACTTAGAAACTTGAAATTTTGTATACTTATTAATTAAAGATACACAAATGAGATAGTAATCACAAAAGTACGGCGCAGAAATTTTAAACACAGATTTTTCAACTTTTCTACCTTAAAGGAAGCATGTAGTAGTGAGCGTGGACAGTAAGCCTAAAAAACTATACTTTTAATTTCTGCGCCGTACTTTTGTGATTACTATCTCATTTGTGTATTTTTAATTAATAAGTATACAAAATTTCAAGTTTCTAAGTCAACGCGTTAAGTGTTATATGCTTATTAATACACAGCCAATAGCGCGCGGTCCCCTTACCGCAGAAAATGTCAAAAAACCTATGCTTAAAATATCTGCGCCGTACTTTTGTGATTACTCTCTCATTTGGGTATCGTTAATTAATAAGTATACAAAATTTCAAGTTCCTAAGTCAACGCGTTAAGTGTTATATGCATATAAAATCAGGCCCAATAGCGCGCGCTCCCCTTACCGCGAGAAATCTCAAAAATTCTATGCTTAAAATTCCTGCGCCGTACTTTTGTGATTACTACCTCATTTGTGTATCTTTAATTAACAAGTATACAAAATTTCAAGTTTCTAAATCAACGCGTTAAAACATTATACAAGCTTCAATGAAGTACAGTCGTGTAGAAAAGTTTAGGCTTAGGAATGTCATCTGTCGGCTAGTTTCAGCGACGTCTTAAATTAAATTAATTCTTAAGATACCGTCTATGATACAAATGCTTGAATCAAAATAATATTTATTGTATTATGGTTTTATCTTATTTTTTTCGGTTTTATTGTTTTCATTACAGGCAATTACAATTGAAGCAGAGGAACGCAAAGATGGCTCACGTCGGACTACAAGATACGATATTGATATGACTAAATGTATTTACTGCGGTTTCTGCCAGGTGATTTATTATTTTGCTATTCAAAAGTGAAAAATATTGAATAATGAAAATGATTGAACCTACAAAATCATGTCAAAAATGAGCTCACCGGTCACACCTCCCTCAGTCCACGTAGTCGTCATACTCCACACCCCTGTCAGTCATACTATAGTAATTAGTATGTGTTAATCATAACAGGAGATTGGCGGCTCAATCCTAGGCTAGTTTCATGGTTTTAATTTGTGTTATGATTCATTTTGTGCTCGGTGAAGGAAATCATCATGAGGACCTGCATGTGTCCAATATTCCGCCACATCTGTATCAACCAACGCGCAATGAAGTAGCGTCGTGGAATAAGCTCTTAGACTTTAGCGCTGTAGTGAGATATTTACATGCTGTTATCTCGTGTTTCACAATAAAATTAATTGTATTAAAATTTTCTAATAGGAAGCATGCCCAGTAGACGCTATTGTCGAGGGTCCCAACTTTGAGTTCTCGACCGAAACTCACGAGGAACTTCTCTACAACAAGGAGAAGTTACTATCAAACGGCGACAAGTGGGAGAGCGAGATAGCATCCAACATCAGAGCGGATCATCTCTACCGTTAAACAACAACCGCTCTTAGTTTACATATAAGATTCAATATTGCAAGTCAAACATGCGAAATGGAATCTTAATTAGGATTATTAAATTATGTGATAAATAAATAATCAACATCTCGTTTATGACTTTTATTCAAACTATAATAATGGATTTACATATATTTTATGTGCATTATTTGTAGGCGTTTATGGCCCCAGCTTGTAGTTACTTCTTCGATGGTAGATTGATAAATTAGTGGTCCAGGAGGTAGCGTTGCATTTACAAAAGTCATAGTAAGCCGGCTGATGTTGACATAGATAGTAGATCTTATGTAGTTAATAAGCAAATCGATGGATTTGGTTGTGGGAGGCTACGCCAGATGAAATTGAACTATGTCATTGCTTAGATATTTGGAAATACGCAAACAACCGTCAGCTGCCTGGGTTGCGGTGGAAAGACCGTCAGCTGACGCATTAAAGGTAGAGATTATTCGAGCGATTCGAACATTTTATGTTTTTGTCGTGTTTATTGAATACATACATGTATAGACGACTAACTCGTTGGTCTAGTGGCTAGATATAAGGCCCCAGACCCGGTGGTCCTGGGTTCAATTCCCAGGTCGGGCCAAATACTTATTGGGTTTTTCTGTCAGAAAATTCTCAGTAGCAGCCCAGAGTCTGGAAGTTGGAAGTGTACACTCCCGTGCCTCGGAAAGCACGTTAAGCCGTTGGTCCTGCGCTTGAACTCTTTCCGGTCGTGTCGGATTGCCGTCTCATCGGATTATGAGAACTAAGGAAAAGAGAGTGCACCTGTGTTTGCGCACACACTTGTGCACTATAATATCTCCTGCGCAGTTGGGTAATCTCTCTTGAGATTGTCCGCCGTGGCCGAAATCGGTCTGGAGGACCTTATATGTATGGAAGAAATGCACAAAACAAAATAATACAATGTAAGAAATAAAATATTAAAAAATAAAGGTAATATAAAAAAACAGAAATATAGAATTGATATCTTTACAGAACTATTCGTTATCAATGGTATCGCTATCGTAACCGTCCGCAACATACATACAGCATAATATTTTTCTAGCTTATAAAGTACTAGCTGTGCCCGTGGTTTCATCCGCGTATAATTAATAAAAATCAGCCTAGAACCTTCCTCGATAACAGGACACAAAAATAATTTTAAAATTCGAACCAGTAGTTCCTGAGATTAGCCGGATCAAACAAACAAACTCTTCAGCTTTATATATTAGTTTAGAATATTTCTTACATTGGAAGTGGAAAATAATAATAATAATAATATCGATAATGGCTTGAACTAACATAAAACAAAGTTTGTCTGTTATTTGTATACAATATAATTAAAAAAAAATCCATAATTTTGGCAATATGAAGTTCGGATCGGTATCTAGTTTAAAAAAAAACCAGTTGTATTTAATTATTTATTACACAATTAAAACAATTTTTCAGTGAAAAAAAATATCAGATTAGTCAACATTAATTCAAAATATTTACAGCTTTGCTTATAAACGATGCTAATTTAGAAACTGATTTCTCTCTTTCTGTCATCATTGATTTCACATTCGAAAAAAGAAGACAGCATTATTTAACTAATTACTCTAAGCAACGTTTATAAGTAAGGCCGAGAAATTTTAATAAATATATATAATTACTACTACTACTACACCCGTATTGTTCTTTGAGTTATCTATATAAGCATATTATGTATAAATTCTTTTACAATAATTTTATTTAAGACAATTTCTCTTGATATAAGATATATTTGATTATATTAAAACTTGTATCTAGATTTTCTGTTTGTATCCTTTAAAAGAATAATGGCGGGTAAATAGTTTTTCATAATAATATATTTGATCAAAACACGTGTCAAATAAATAAAAAATTATAACATTGAAACATTAATGTCAAACATTTAACTTTAATCTGAATTTTGATTGGTTGATGGTAGCTGATGTCGCAATAGTCGACCAATGAGAGTTCAGTATTCAATCGTATTAGACAATCTGACATTAATTACCGTTTCAGAAACTACACGCATTTTACTTCTTGCACATGTTGATCAAAAACTAAAGCTATAGCCTCACTCGTGAAGTTACAAGTACGATAACATTAAAATTGACAATTAATAGATCGTAAAATAAGTTTCTGAAAATTAATAAATATATTTCTAATTATATTATCGTCTGAATAATAAATGTCTGTTATAAAGATAAATTAATATTTATTATTTGTATAATTAAAAATCTTTATGCTGGTTACATAATTCATATACATACCTACTTCAGTGCGAGTACATAACGATTTGTGCTTATCAATTAAATAACATACGCTTATCAAATTGATGCTTTTGATTCTACTCCTATCTTTGTAGTTGTAATATCAATTGAAACATATCCTTTTTTAATAATTAGGTTATCCAATACAAAAAGTTTTTTCAAATTGGACACGTTCCTAGTTCCATAAATGAATTATTTAGGACATAGAGGTTATTCACCTTTATATTAATAGTTAAGATCTTTGTTTGTTATCTATCTAATCAATATAAAGCATCTAGTCTGTTAATACATTATATATATATTAGTTAGTGTGATTACCACCTAATATTTTATAACTGTATCGTTCTAAATCTTCTTCGACACTCTCTATGCTCCGATCGGCGTCAATCGTCAGCACCTCGCAGCCAACGTCAGGGGAACTCAGCCAATTCTCGTAGGATTCATGAACCTGGAAGATTTTTTATTCAGTGATAAATGTTTTGTATTACTAGGTCACAATATCTCTGCACCTCGCTCGATGACGTCACATTAACGGTACGGTGTGTAAAATAAAAAAAAACATGAAAATAACCAAATTATATCGAGCTGATACGCGCAGCAAAAAAGATGCTATTTGCTAACCGTACTGACGCGATCGGGGCGAGAGCGGCGTGTGAAGGCGGAAGCGGGAGGGGCACCGCATTCCAGCGAGGTGCAGAGATATTTGTGACCAAGTAGTAACTATATAAGTTCAATTAAAGTAATTTAGTGAAGTGCCAATTATTTTTGTATTTTGATTGTTAATGGCTTTTCGTTGTGGCTTTTATCCTTAAATATATAATTTTAAATTTTCTTTAAAGTTATCTTCGAAGTAGAATTTGATAAAAGTTATCCTATCAAGGTCAGTAGTAATTGCCAGCATAAATATTCCCAAGCATCAACACATCGGTAATATTTCTTGGAGTGAAATAAAGAATCTGCGGCAACACCAAACAAAAGGACTACTTCAAGAAAGAGTGATTTGAAATAAGAATTGTAAGATTCTTTTTAAAAGCAAACTTGTAATCGACATACTTGTTCTAAATACTCTAGTGGCACTTCAGACTCCTCAGCTCTTCCGCGTTTCATCATCCTCTCCCAAACTGTTTTAGGTGTTGTTCGTAAATAAACTGCAAATATAAAATGGTGTTTAGTTATGTTTTAGCGTATATGCAGAGATACAAACAATTGGTCTTTTGTGAAATAACTTTAATAGAAGCATAAGATTAAATATTTACTTATTTATTTTAATTATTGTATAAGCACATTTATGGGCCTTAAAGTTTAGTTTGACATATTATAAATTGTCCATTTTTTTATATTGTTTATTTTTTGAATTATAATACATATTATAAATTTTCCTTTTTTAAAAAAAGAATCCTTATGGAGTAGTTTTATTATTAATATTGGTATTGCCATTGTTTAATGAGATTAAACAACAACATTTAGCTGCTTATCCATTATTACAAGGTTTTATTTTACTTGACTCGTTTGAATGTGTGTGTGCAATCTTGCAACAGGATTTTAAACAAGTTTCACATAACTGAGCAGACACTTCGGGACACTTGGCGCTGGTAACAATTCAATTTATAGCCTGTTCCACCAGTAAGAGGAGTAATGGTAAATAGACAACTCTGACATTGAATTGGTTCATTATGGTTTAAAGAAAATTGTAATTTTATACAGGTTCAAATCTTTGCAACATTCCGAACTTCTTTAGGTGCCTAACAAACATTTTTAATTGATTTTGTGCTCGGATAACAAAGAAAACATAAAGTGTAATTCAGTCATGTCTACACCCACTTACTTATTATAGGGTAAGATAGAAAGAATAAGAACTAAATAGGAACCGACCAACGAGGTCTAAGCTGGTGTCTAAATTCTTCTCTGTGTAGTCAAACCATTGTTGAAGTACTTGATATTCTGGATCTTTTAGGAAACCCTGCTTCTTGGCATTTTCAACAAAACAGTGCCTACTGTTTTGAACAGATCTGGCAATAAAAAAAAGATTGCAGATTAAAATATTGCCGCTTCTATTGATTTTGTTTATAAGTAAGTGTTTATGGTTATGAGGAAATCTTAGTCATTTTAAAGAGCCTGAAACATAATGGTGACATAAATCCAATGATACACATAACTCATTAGTGCTTTTTTATTTCCATTGTCAATATGTTTACTCATTTAAAGATTTTTTTGAGAGTATAGACAATATCAACATAGCAGTTTATAAAAATGTTGTTTAAAACTAACCTTTCAAACATTTTAACTGTTATGCTGGGGTTTGAAGGTGGACTAATTTGTATTTTGAGGCGGCTGAGGTGCACATAATGCTGGAAGGCAAAAGTCCATTCTTTCATATCACTGTATACAAGACCGAGTAGGTTGTGACCACTAACATTGCGCCATTCAGATATTGGTTCCTGTTGACCAGTACATTAATAATTGAATTAAACACAAGTATATTAATGATTGAATTAAACACAAGTACAAATTTTGATAAAATACTAAGTTGATATAAATAAAACTATAGTGAAAAATATTGTTTTTCAATATTGGCCTTGATTATAATTATTGATATTTAATAAAACATTCACATTTGTATGAAACGAAATCATTTTTGGTTTAATTCATGATGCAAATGAAACTTGCAACGAAACTTTGTGCTTACGATTAAATAAACAGTACCTATATGAAATGTAATGGTTTTTTAAGAAAAAGTTAAGATTTTGCCGCAGCTTATTTCCTTACCGCATGTGTTTCTACAACGGGATATTTTTCGAAAAACTTGATACAAGTAGATTTACCGGAACCTATGTTTCCTTCGATTGATACTTTAAAAGGTCTTTTGTTTACCATGCGTACAGCATTTGTTATTGTTTTTACATTTGACATGGTAATATGGTTTGTCTAAGTCAACTTTACAAAGTTGGTTCATGTAAGTACTTGTTTTAATTTAAAAAATATACACACAATTAATTTTAATCTTCTAATTATGGTGTTAAAATAGATATTAGATAAATTCCGACCGAAAGAAACTAAAAATTCATATCAAATGTCAGTTGTCTACCGTCACTACGGTCGTATACACAGGTCTTGCAACATCAGTAGTGGGGGTACGTTGACTTAATGACGCTGTTCAGTTCAATTTACGCCCGCCAGAGGCATGACGATACGTTCGTGCTGGATACAGATACTCAAAAAACTATTGTACATCCAAAATTATATCCGTCCGTTTGACGTTTATGTGGCCGATGCTCTCGCTTTACACACTTTTCCAGCGAAGGGTAATACAGTTGACCATTTCTTTTTTTTTCTGCCTTTCACTCAATAACACTGTAATTCAAAATGTTGTATTCAAACATGTGTTTATTATATAATGAGCACATTAGATGTAATATACATATATGTATAATAAGCACAAAACGAGTTGTTTTATTGTGCACTAAAGTAAAATTATTTTAATAGGCGATAGAAGAGACGTACAGGGGATGTTATTGCGAAATAGAAGTTGTAACACACTCCCACCTATCTCTCACCACTGAAATTGGACTCGGTTGCAAGACCTATGTATACGACCATGACCGTCACGCGTCAGTCGTTACATTAATGTCATGTCTTTTTTTTTTAATATTTTCTGAGCTCTGGATACAAGTTCGTTTAATAGGACTGATGGCATATTTTGTTGTATCAACTTTTAGTTTTGCAAGTTGTTATAACGTGGTTTTCTATAATAACAATATATATAATTATTAAACATTTGTACATTATATAGCATAGCGCGTATACAGCCAGCAAAATTTAAAATTTCATCCACGCATCCCTCTCTATGCGCGATCTCTATTTGTATGTTTTTCTATCTAAATTGACATGTTTTTCGCGGATAGAAATACGCCAAAAGCTTGTTATCGATATAAAAATAATAAAACGAAAGGCTTTTACAAAAAACTATATTATTTGTAAATGTGATTAATTACACAGCGTTTGTCTCAATAACCAATGGTATTAAGATTATAAATCAGAAAAAATCAAAGATAATAATGTGAAGATAAAAGTAATTTCGCGATTCTTTTTGTATCGCGAAAACTTTATAATTTTACGTTTTAGATAACAATAATAGAAAACATTTAAAAATATAATGTAGTTTACATGCAATATTTTATTTTTATCTTTGTATTGGATTTAACCATACAAAATTAAATAAATAATTAAATATATTGCTTTATACCTCTCCCGCAAGTTTAGATTATACTTGCAAAATCCTATGCATAGGTATGCTTGCATGCATGGTAACTTTATAATTGTTTTTATTTGTTAATAAGGGTATTTGTAGTACATAATATGTCTATGTTTCCTAATAAGCGTCGTACAATACAAACAAATATTTAAATGAGCTGCTGATATCCCTCCCAGATTGCTGTGCAATTTGTATTAAGGAGAAACAGTTTGCCTCCCTAGTCTATAACTATACATAAAAACGGTGACATTGTCTATCGATATGTTACCTTACCCTTATCTTAATTTGAAAAAAAAATACTGAAATTACAAGACCTGTGTATGTGTACCGTGGTACATATATACATCCAGAAATTGACATGAACGTGAAAGCAATTTACGGTATGAAATCAATTTATAATAATTTATTTTTATAAAAAGAACTGTACCTACCTATGTTTATATTTGCAGTGACAAAATAAAGAAACAAATTATTAACTATACCTAATATTATCAATGTTGAAATTTAAGGTAAAGGTTTTGGTGTCGTTTATTAATTTTACTCATTATCTTTAATCAATAGATTTTCGAAATAATTATTTTTAAAATTCTATTTGGATACAACACAAATATCTTAACTTTACAATGCTTCGTGTATATGTAAACGGTCGATAAAAAAAAAAATGATGAAATCTCTCTGGATTGACAAATAATTGACTTAATATCATTATCTAATTTCATTATCGAGTTCTGCTCTCAGACCCTTTAAGCTTTTACTTTAATTCTATTTACTTCTTTAAAATAATATTTTACTCTTTATATCTTTTATTGTCCTAAATATAATAGTTCTGAAGCGAGTTTTCGAAGTTTGTCAGAGCTCACGGAGCGTATGAAATGGTGGTCGAGTCACTCAAAAGCGAGTGTAGTCGTAGTGTAAAATTTATACAACAAGGTTTTCAATTTTGAAAATGCATTAGAAAAATTGCAAGCTTTTATGAGTTATCTTATATTATTTTCTGTTACATCGATGTTGTCTGCGCTTTTATATAAATTTTGTAATATTTACTTCGTCAGCTAGTATATAGTTGTTACATTGTAATTTATTAAATCAACGTCCATTCCATTTTTTAAATTAATATAAAATTTAATTCAAATAAAATATAGGTGTAAAAATACAGTTTTAGTACATGGCTTAAGTAGAAGATTGTTTTTAAAGTTATTTACATTCCTGAATCAGTGAAAATTTAATTTCGCGTCTCAGTTTACATTATTACGCTTTATTAGCCTAAACCGCGTCTATCCATCAAATAGTAATTTTAACTTTATTAAAATTTCACAACGGGACGTCCCGGTTCATTAAGTAATGGAATAATGAATGCATTGTTTGACTTTCAGCACGTAACGACAAACTTCCGTTTAAAGCGCGGTTTCTATTGTCTCGCCAATTTTCATACTTCGTTTCGTTGTGGTTGGACTAACTTTTTTCGGGATCCGCTTTTAGTAAATTGTTATTACAATTTATACATATAATTGTTAGTTTGTTGTGTAAGTAATTTATAACCAATAAGCCAGTGGTTAGGTGACTATAAACTTAACATCTGCTTCCCCCCAAACCACGCGGGCGTTGCCGCAGGTGGAAGCTAGTATATTATATTTTTCTTGCTTAAGGTAAAACTATTGGAAATATTTACAATGAATATATTATACATTATAATATTATTTATAGCAAGAAGCTTCAGTAACTATAGTGGTAGCTTTTTAAAAAAAAAATTAAATCCAGCCGAAGTAACTATGAATTACACCAAGTTGAAGAAATAGAGTATAAAATCTAAGTATTATAGTTTAAATTAAATGTATGAATAATATTTTCTAAAATTCAATAACTTTAGGATTTGTAGTTTTAATTTTTGGCTGAAGTTACACGGAATACCATATACCGTACGCTTGTTTACCCCTAACACGAAAAGTCCTAATAGCTATTAAAAAAATAAGTAACCTTTTAAATTGTCAAAAGACGTACTTTAGTGTATTGTTACAATAGTTCTAAGGTGAAGTGTTTTAAAGAAGCATGTGAGAGAAGTAAAGGGGTCAGGGTTGGTGGAGTATTTGTTGAAACACTACGAAATAGGGTTCTGCGATTTGATTTAAAAAAAAAAGTTAAGCACAATTTTTTCACATTATATCAATGACATTTTGTTCTTTAAATTGTGACTTTTAATATCAAAGGTATTCAATATGTTCAATATGAACGAACGACATTGTCTAGTCTAGACAAATAAAATTGAACTGTTCTGTTATTAAAACGATTGAAATTCTATTCGCATGAATAACTTTTGCAAAAGTAATAGAAATAATGCCAGTCACATTTATTATATAGAATACATTTTATAAATCATATTTATTATTCTCTAGGCAGCTCAGTTATAAATAATAATACCAGTTTGAAACATAAGCATATGGTGGACCGTAAAACCGTTGTATCTGCGCCTGATCTCTCTCAGTGATGGACAATAACAGACTATAATAGCATGAAATTCAGCCACATGTGTATCAACTAACGATTTTATTCGAGCAGCGTGTTGCAATTACTTTCCTTGGTCAGCATGTTGGATTCGTTTTATTAGGACATTATTGGAGTCTCATTATACAAAGTATTACTCGATGGTAGAGCTTTGTGCAAGCTCGTCTGGGTAGGTACCACCCACTCATCAGATATTCTACCGTAAAACAGCAATACTTTGAATTGTTATGTTCCGGTTTGAAGGGTGAGTGAACCAGTGTAATTACAGGCACTAGGGACATGACATGTTAGTTCCCAAGGTTGGTGGCGCATTGGCGATGTAAGCGCTGGTTAACATTTCTTACATTGCCTATGTCTATGGGCGTTGGTGACCACTTACCATTAAGTGGCCCATATGATCGTCCGCCTACCTATACAATAAAAAAAAAGAAAAAGAAAAGATAAATTAAAGCGTATGCAACTTAATACACGCAGCAAAAGTTTACTCGGTGGTAGGGCTTTGTGCAAGCCCTCATCAGATATTCTACTGCAAAACAGCAGTACTTTGTATTATTATGTTCCAGTTTGAAGGGTGAGTGAGCCAGTGTAATTACGCATAATATGCTCGTCCGCCTACCCATACAATAAAAAAAAAAGAAAAAGTAAAATTGTTTTTGTCATAAACGCTATGTAGAAATCTTACCCTTCAATTCGACCTTAAAATTTAATTTCTCACTCAAAAGTGTCACTTAAAAAAATGGGGAATGATGAAATATTTTTTTACTATATACAGAACCGTTTGAAAATACTATAAAATGTGTCCAGTGTCTTGACAGCGAGCCCCAGAAATAGTATTCGTACAATGCCTACAGTTTGACTGAATAGCTGTTGACATTCCATTGTCAGCGAGACAATGGGTGTGAGATGATTCTGTTTGTTTCATTTCATCGTTAGTAAAACTCGTCGCGATTGTAGTCAGCTTCGTCAGTTTGGTTGTTTTTATTTCGAAGGGCTTACATTTGCTGCAGAATTATGCTTAACGAAGATAAAAAATCGAGTGCTTTGTTACATTTCTGTTGACCTTACTTTTTCAGTTTGCATATAAAAAAGATGTGACTTTATCGATTTATCTTGGTATGCTAAAAAGAAAAACATATTGTAAGGATTGGATGAAGTGATTTTTGCAAAAACGTTTAACTTAGTAGGCAACTTTGTCGTACAAATTTTATAATTTGTGCTGGGTTTTGACACTCACGACATTGTCTTTTTACAAACTTTAATTTGACTTTGTCTGTTCTTATGCTATGTGGTACAAATCTTGCAAGTAAATAACCAGTCTACTCAACCTTTTAAGTTGAAATTTTGCAGACACTAGTTGACAATAATAGTACACAAAATTCTTTGTGCGTACGGTACACAGATTTAATAAAGACCAATAACAATGAGTTTTTTAAAATATTAATACACTGCCTTAACTAGCATGTCTAAGAGATGAATGAAATCCTGTGTATAATTTCATTATACACCTTATGGAATGTACGTGAGTAGTGAGTACCAAGAAAGTATATTTCAAAATTAATCTTAGGGGTTAATGTGTGTATAAAAGTTAGTTTCAATAGATACTCAAGTAGATACAAGTTGTACTGAAGTGTTCCTTAATAAAATCCTTCAATCTGTTTTATGAATTTCATATTAAAAAACTCCTGTCATAAGCCTTCATTCCATGTAAATTGTAAAGTTGAAATAATTACAGGAAAATATGTAGAAAATTTTCTGATTATATATTTACGTGAATTATGTCAGATCTAATCTAGAATTTCGTTAGTTACATAATGGGACAACTGTGGCCAGCAGCACGCATTAGTATTAATTATTTGTATCACAATGTTCTGAATTAGGGTTTATGTGTAATACACACACTAACTGTTAAATGGGTACGATAATTATACAACGGTATTATTACAGCTATTAAATTTTATTGCTTAGGACCAGGAGCCGAGATGGACCAGTACTTAGAACATCTGTGTGATTGTGGGTTCAAACCAGGGCTAGCAACATTGAATGCTCAATATTATATGCTTAGTTTGTGTTTATAATTCGTCCCGTGTTCACTTTATCGTGTGATTAGAAACGTCACATTAAAATTATTACAGCAATACTTAGTACTAGTATTGTAAAGTGACCGACTGATGAACAGCAGTGCTATTCTGTAAAAACTCACTTCATTACACACCCGTGAAATGTTAACAACTTACTTATGGTGATATAGTATTTTGATGCGTATATTCTTGAAATGTTATGATTATTATGGTCAGGGTCGCATGTCACTTTCTGACATTTCACGACCGTTTTCTTTGGTGAGTTTCGAGTTTGCTCATACATAACCTACATTACTGTACTTGTATAAAGCTTCGTTTAAACATTGTATGTGTCACAGTTATAAAGCAACATTGTTCTGTTACCATAAAGTTCGTTCATTTTAATAAGATTTAAATTACACATTTCTGGTTTCCGAAATCCTTCTTCGAGTTTTGTTTGTTGCCATTACATATACGAAGTCACAATTACCATGTCAGAGGCACGCTATGATTAAATTTGTTCCCGTCAAATTACGGAACAACAAGGAAAGGCGTAGTCGAAATAAATTTAACTTATACTTCTATGTACTTTGACTTTTGACTGTTATCCTCGCTATTATTGCTATCTTGATTTTCTTTGGGATTTCTTGAGTAGAATTAATGAGACATGTAGGCGAATCACGGGTAATGATGCCAAAATTTGAATTCTCTTGTTTATTTGCTCATCTTGAGTTGAGTGTCGATTATTTGTTATTATTGTTATTCGACATTGGCGCCTTGGAAAATCATGCATTTAGATATGTCAAATATTTGAACCTGGTGCACAAAGATAGCTTCTGAAATGCAAAATATTAATATAAAAATAAGAACAATATATTTTGTAGCGGCGGCGGTGAGGGGTTGAATAACCCTCGATGATGTTGAAGATACTTGATGAGTTATAAAGTTGGCGAAAATGAAAGATGTGTTGTGCTCTCAATAATATTGCGTGTAATACGATGGTCAGTATGCCAATGTACAAAGATCGAGGAGAGGGGGTGTGGGAACAATATTTTAAAATTTAAAATTTAACCAATTGCTATCGGTAATGACGTTACTTAAACTTCTCGACCCTAGATGTCGCTAACTGTCTACTTCGATAGCAATTATGAACATATTTATTTTAGTAACTTTGACTCCGTATTATATATATTTATTAATTAGTAGCAAATTCTTTCAATATCAATTAATTCCGATGTTTCACATCTGCCTACTCGACCGATTTGAATGAGTAAAACTTCATTCTATTGATGTTCATTTTTATTTTTGACGTACAATATACCATTTTCCGGAAAATCGGGAATATTCATATTGCAGACTGTCAATGGTTCATGCTTTACATTGGTTTTTTAATTCTCAAATGACTACAATTGCGTTATATCTATGGAGTCTTGGAAATAAACACGTGAGTTTTTTTTATAGCATAGGTAGGCGGAAGAGCATATGAGTCACTAGATGGTAAGTGGTCCCCAACGCCCATAGACATTGGCATTGTAAGAGATGTTACCATCCACCATCGCTTACATCGCTAATGTGCCACCAACCTTGAAAACTATGATGTTATGTCTCGTGTCTGTAATTACACTGGCTCACTCACCCTTCAAACCGGAACACAACAGTACCAAGTACTGCGGTAGAATATCAGATAAATGGGTGGTACCTACCTAGACGAACTTGCACAAAATTCTACCACCAAGTGAATAAAAATATTTTATTGAAACAGATTTCAAGTTTCTTATTTAAATGTATATTAGATTGTAGCTTTCAATGACATTAGACATTAGTTTTAGAGAACTTTTATTGAAGCACACTGTTTTATTTTATAGTCTAAAAACTTATAGTACATAATCAATGAAATAAACACGCTAGCTTCACGTAGTCATTAAAATGAACCGAAGTTTTTTTTAAAACATAAGTAAACAATATGAAGAAGTTTTTGACAATACGTACTTCCTAACGGGTAGTAGAAAGGGGTGACAGAAATTTGTAAAATTATTGGTTTGTAGGGAGAGTGAGACAACTACAGGCTTAATCATTTTCGTTCCGAATGTCGGTGGCACTTACCAATATTAATAACAGTTAATACTTAAGTTAATACTTTTTATGTCGCCAATGTTTTTTGTTGGTTGTGACCACTAACCATCAGGTGACTTATTTCCGCGTCCGGCCTCTTAAATTAAAAAAAGTTAATTAGCGTCATTTTTCCAGTGGGAAGCATGATAATTCGTGGTTCTCTATATTTGATTTGATTATGCAAAACTAACTTAAATATCCGTTATTTTAACTGTACCCGTTACTAATAAGGTTGAGCTTGTATTGCTAAAAGGATAAGGTCGATATAATAGTTTATTTTTGGGCTTGGCATCGACTTCAGACAGTTTTGTACTACATATAAAACCTTTTAATGAAAACTCAATTCGGTTTTTCTTTTTTGGTGCATTGTCTGTTATTTTAAAAATCGATTTAATTTGTACTTAAAAAAGTTTTGTTCAGTATTTTTTCTAGACGCATAGTTTAGTGTCGAGTGACATATATTTGAGTTGGAGGGGAGGTGTAGGTTTAGTTTAAGAAGAGCCTATGTGCCTCCTATTTCAAAGCACGCCTCATACCAATTCAGCTTTGTGGTTTAGCTGTAAAAGCGTAACAGTTAAACAGAGTCACATTCGCATTTATAATACTAGTATTTATAGATTGTTTAGAAAAGTAACAAACACGATTAGTTGACTATGAATTATTTAGTGGATAATTTATTTGAGCGGTAACAGCAAGACCGAATTCCCTCCGTACCGAATTCTCTCTAAGCGCTCATTATCTATTAGAGAAATTCCGGTACCCGTATCAGTAGACACATTAATGAACGCGGTACCAATAATAATCGTGATACTATACTCGTTACATTCAATCTAAAATACGTTACATGAATTGTATTGAAATGAAAGTAACTCTTTTATGAAATGTGCAGTCTGAAGTAATCTGTCAAAATATACAAAACTATTTCATTAGTGCTAGTATTGTAAAGTATATTGTTTATCTTAAGGTTTTTTTATGTTTTCGTATCTCTAAATATATATTGCATTGGATGCAGCTGGCCTACCCACTTTTTCAATTTTACAATTGTTTCTTGTAGTCGACTCTGAGAGTCGGAGTCTACGCTTCAGTCGGTTTTAATCCTTGGATGACGTCGGATTGTTGAATGTATAACAGTAGTATGATAAGTTGTGAAAATATATATCAAAAATCAATATTGTTTTAATATAAATATCGATTTAAAAGACTTTACAAAATAGACATTTCATATCCATACACATTGGTTTAACAACGTTACTCCTTAATCAAACCATGGGATCCCTTGTACCTGTAATCATTAGATCACTTAAAGCAACGAGAACACAGCGATACATATTGATGTTTGGCTACCCACCCAGATGGGGTTGCACAAGCCCATTCTATTCGGTTTCATTACCTCAATAACAAGCGATGTTTAATTTATATGCTTATCACGGTCAGCGCACAAACAATCTAATGAAATGAAATGTTTAGATGCCTTCAATTTAGCTATTTTGTTTGTTTGTATAATGGGAAAAGTTATTATTAAAAACTGTTTACTCTGAAATTATTTGGACAAATATTATTTGGAGTAAATATATATTTATGTAGTAGGTAACTTTGTTTGTTACGCTTTCACGGCTAAGCCGCTGAACCTATTTTGATGAAATTTGCTATGAAGTGAGATTAAACCTCAAGGAAGGATATACAGTAACAGTTTGTGAATGTCCCACTGCAACAAAGCACGAGATGAATTATAATCACAACTTAAGCACATGAAATTCAGTGGTGATTGCCCGGGTTTGAACCCTCGATCAACGGTTAAGATTCACGCGTTCTTACCACTGGGCCATCTCAACTTTTTTTAAGGAAGGATATAGGCTCTATTTTTATATCTAATACTTATAAAATATACTAAATTCAAACCTTAACTGTTAGTATAGATTTTTATGTTTACAAGAAAATCTGTATAAAAATTCCAATTAAATAGTAATAATGTCCTCCAGACCGATTTCAGCGACGGCGGCCAATCTCAAGATAGAAAAGCCAACTACGCAGGAGATATTATAATGCAAAATTGTGTGCGCAAATACAGGTGCGCTCAATATAGTGAATACGCTAGAGAGGGAATATCCTAGCTCACATAATCCGATGGGACGGCAATCCGACACGACCGGAAAGAGTTCAGGTGCAGGACCTAACGGTTTAACGTGCTTTCCGATGCACGGGAGTGTACGCACTTTCAACTTCCAGACTCCGTGCTGCTACAGATAATTTTCTGACAGAAAAACCTAATAACTTTTTATTGGCCCGACATGGAAACTGAACCCAGTACTTTCTGGCCAGCGGCTTTATATCTAGCCACTAAACCAACGAGGTAAGGTAGTAAGTATTTAATTGGACCTCGTTGGTCCTTGTGAATTAAATACTTACTAGTTTTCAGTAGTCTGTGAATATTATACAAATGTTTATTTGGAGGACTATTCTACTGAGGTTTTCATTTCAGAGTACGAATATGTTAGAATAGGAATTTCATGACACATCGTAAAATGTAGATATTTGAAACTTTTATATTTATTTATACGCTACGCACCCCACCTCGCTTGAGTAAAATAACGGATTTACAGCTAATTTTTTTTAAATAATAAGATATTTAAACTACTATTAAGACAGCCCTAGTTTTCTCTTGGTTACCTTAGACATAACATAAAATCAACGAACAGTTTACAGGACAAACAATAACATATATAAAATGAAAATGTTTAAATTCTAACATTTTATTAAAAGAATATCAGCTCCCAATCAAATTAAGCGAGAAGTTACATCTAACTGTATTGTGTAGTCTATCTTCCAGGTTTCACAGGCAAATTATCTTTAAGCAGCCATGATAGATGAGCTCCGCTGTCGGCTAGGAGGCAAACATAGCGAGCTCCATGCTAGCTCGTTCTTTGGAAAGTAGCTGTCATGAAGAGAATCGTGACAAAAGCGAAGTTGTGGCTTTTACACATTGAACAATTAAAGCTGAATTATTAGATAACACTTCAAGATACCATAAAAACATTAAACGGACATTTTCTTTATTATATTTTCTATTTTTCTAACTAAGTTTCATGAAAACGGCATCTCAACTGTAAATTTAAAAATAAAGGTGTGAAAACCGCTCTAGAACTCTCGAAGTACGGTGCATCTTCACTATCTTTATGATTATTGTAGTCCGCATTTTCTGTTCCAGCGCTTTTGTTTTAAAATATTTTTACAACACGACAGCTTCGTAGTTGCATAAACATGGGTTCGAAATTTAAAAACATAAAATTATTATTGTCACAGTGGTAACTCCTTTGTATATTAGATTTTTCTTTTTTATGACGTGGCATGTTTTTTATGATAAATTATATTGATTATCTGTGGTTGGTGTATTAATATAAAATTCGTCTTCTTATTTCATGTAAAATATTTAGGCAATATGAGGTTTATTCGTTTCCTGTTTCGTATGATATAATTTGAGGGGGTATTATTTCTTCGATTTCATAAAGGTTTATTGAATTTTTCGATGTATGTTCACGATAATGTTAGCTCTCAAAATATATGCTAATTCACACTGCATTATATTGAGTTAGCATATATAACACGTATTCAAAGAGTACTTAACATGTTAACTCTGATGAGGAATTCAATCGATTAGCTCTGTGCTCTGTAGCCTATAAGAAGAAACTCGAAACACACCGCAGAATAGAAGAAGATCGTGAAATGACAGTAAGTGATATGCAATAATGAACTTAATAAATTATCTTATTTACAAAAGTTACTTAGCGATTGTTTTGTTAAACACCGATTTCGCTCTTTCTCTCATTATCGATTTGACATTTGAAAGAAGAAGACACAGCATTGTTTCAATAATCACCCGTCAAACAACGTTAATAATTCATTTAAAGTATCAAAATAGCTTACCGTTAGGTCCGTTAGTGGGTTTTCAACATTTTAAAAGTTTGATACGAAGTGAGCTCTTATAGATTAGCACTGCTGATTAATTTGAGCAAGCACTATTGAATTTTCTGTGCTTAATTTTTGTCATCAATATTTTTACGTAATATTTGCCTAATAAATCTACTGCATTACAAATAGAATGGACTAAGGTGTAATGCAATGAAAACGTTAGATTTCACGTACAAGTTTAAACGTTGGTTCATTGTCGAGGACACGCGCCATTATGTGCTGAACGATACGGTGTCCTGGACTTGTAATGTAAATATACATGTTCGAGCAACATTCAAGCTTGCTTTGTAGTTACGTATCATGAACTGGTCTCTGTTTAATTATAATTTACGTAATATTGGATTTTCAATGAACATTATTTTATAATCCTTACTAATATTATAAATGCGAAAGTGAGTTTGTTTGTTTGTTCATTCGTTCGTCCGTCCGTTCATTCGTACGTTAAATTTTGCAAACAGGTTGTCAGAGGTACTGATGAGGTTATATGGTACGTAACGCCCCTCCCCCCTCAAACGCAGGTAATGCCACGGTCGAAAAATATTAATATTATAAATGCTAAAGTAACTGTCTTCAACATTTTCACAGCTAAGCCATTGAACCGATTTTAATAAAATTTGGAACGAAGTAATCTTGAGCCCCAAGAAAGGACATATAATTTTTATTCTTCTATTTCGAAGTTAAATGTACAATGTTGTACCTTTCTGACCAACCTTTCTGAAAAACCACAATTGTCTTAAACCGGATTATTTATTTTAATATTGAAAGTTACAAAAGAGAATTACCGATTTTCTTACATCATCAGTTCTTCTCAGGTCTTTGACTAATAATAAACTATCTCTATGGCTAATGGTTGGTCTATCTTATGGCTAATAAGATCGCAGATACCGAGGGCCTGGCTTCAAACTCCCAGGCCAAGCCGATAAAAAGTTATTGTGATTTATCTTTCTAAAAAAATTCTGTAGCAGTCTGAAATCAAGTTGGAAGTGCCTCAGAAAACACGTAAAGTCGTTAGTCGAGCTCCTGAACTCCTTACCGTCGTGTCGGATTTCCCGTTCCATCAGCATATATGTTTGCGCACACTCTCACACTATAAATGTTTTCTGCGCAATTGGCTTGTCACTTTTAATATCGGTCGTGGCCGAAGACGGTCAAGAGGACGTCATTAGGTGAGGGTGATTCATAAGCTTTATAAAAAGTGTAAAAATATTGACTAATTAAGAATGAATAATACTTAATAAAAAAATACTAAATCTTAATAAATAATATCTTTAAAAAATATGACCGCATTGAATTGTAGCAAGAATATTAGCGTTACTCTGTTGAAGCGATATTTTACATTTAATCATAAAAGCGTTAGCCTTTTTTATATTTTGTAGTTTATTGTAACCTGGGGCCTAGAAAATGTCGGTTTCGTACTACAATTTTCGACTAAAATAAAAAGTCTACGTTCAAAATAAAATATGCATATAAAATATAGAAATATTTTGCGTATTTCATATCATTCTCAATTACTTTTCGATATCGAATGTGGTGATGATTTCTATTGTTCCTTTGTTTTTTGGTGATAAAATGTACATACATCCGTAAAAATATCAAATATTTCTCTAGAAATTGTACATGTACGTACATACTATATAGACATAAGTTTCAGCTAATTACGTATGTTGTCTGATAACAGGGTAAATAATTATATAGTGGACTAGCTGTGCACCGCGGCTTCACCCGCGTATAATTAATAAAAATACACACACATACACACACACACACACACGCACCCACACATATGGCTACTGGTAAAGAAATACGTAATTAATGATTTGAAATTAATTTTCATAAGATACCGTAGGGTTTACCGATCTTATATATGGCCTATCATTTGCGGCATCACATGTTCTTTGTGTGTACCAATTTTCATTACCAAGATTGGTCAAGCCGTTCTTGAGTCATAAGAAGACATACAGACAGACAGACAGACAAAAATGAAAAAAATTGTGTAATGTGAATCACTGCATCATAAAGCGACTATTTACCACAAAATTAGTTAAAAAAAATTTGTTCAGACAGAGCCAATAGATTTATATAGTAGTATAGATTATGACACTTTAACAATAGGATTCAAAAGCGTTCAGAAAAGTAATTTTTTCAATTGTAAAATTTTAAGGAGCGGTCTTTATTTTTTTACATAGGCAGGCGGACGGGCCATCTTGTCACCCTGGTGGTAAGTGGTCACCACCGATCATAGACATTGGCGATCTAAGAAATATTAACCACTCCTTACATCATCAATGCGCCACCAAACTTGTGAACTAACGTGTTATGTCCGTTATGCCTGTAATTACCCTGACTCACTCGCCCTTCAGATCGAACAAAACAATACTTATTGTTATTTTTCGGTAGAATATCTGATGAGTGGTACCTACCGAAATGGGTTTGCACAAGGCCCTCCCACCAATAATAATCAAATAAATAGTCCATTCAATTTACAAATACAATAAATATTATAAGTACGTAAGAATCTCATGGAATGAAGCGACAACGACGAGCCGGTTGGCGTGGTTGGTAGATACTCGCTTATCGGGCCGGTTCGCGTGGGTTCGATTCCCATCCAGGACAGACATTTGTGTGCATGAACATGTCTGTTTGTTCTGAGCCTGGGTGTAATTATCTATATAAGTATGTATTTACAAAAGAAAACTAGTATATGTAGTATATCAGTTGTCTGGTTTCCTTAGTACGAGCTCTGCTTAGTTTGGGATCAGATGGCCGTGTGTGAATAATGTCACAGGATATTATTATTATTATAACTAGTACAATAAATAAATATCGGTACAATAAAGATAAATAAATATATTCCTTTAATTATTATGTTACTAGAATATGTTTATGTTATAAGAGTAAGCGAAACGAAATATCACGATCTGTTCCGTAACATATACTCGTAATAAAACCACTAGACGATCCGCGTCCGAACTCAATCGTCCCGGAAATTGCTCTGAGACGTTTTGATTTAGAAAACGTTACGTTTGCCAAGTGGAACGGCTGTATTATTTTATATCAAGATATAGATTCATATTGGATATGAGTAACGGCGAATACGCTCGCCTGCATTTGATGTAGACAGCTTTCTGACTTTAATTGAAACTGTTTTAAGTTATATGATCAAAATCTGATATGTCTGTGTTTTATTGACTTCTATTACATATAAACACCGGCACGTTAGCATGTAATTTTTTTTAAGTAACCGGGAACGCTAATGCCTCCACTCCACCTGATGGTGAGTAGTAGCGGTCCAAATGTGACGACGGACAGTACAGTCGGAATGAATGTTCTGCACTAGCCCCCGACTTGCAGGCCCGCAAGATGCCTCTTGACGTTTCGTTAATATAATAGGAGATTATATGTGAATTGTTCTAAAATATAATTTAAATAAGCAATATATACGTCTTATTACAGAATAGAATACAATAGCGGGGAAGGAAAACATGAAATTGAAGTTCACCACATAATTATTTATCCACCAAGCCGCCAAAATGTAAACGGAGATGTAGCCTTAGGCTACATTTGTTTATTTCGCATACATAACTAATTACAGCCAGTAAATACATTGTTATACAAAAATAAAGCTAGATTATAATATTTCCCAATGCGTGCACATACAACGTAAGTAGACAGTACTAGAGGGTTAGTGAGGTACTATTAAATAAAAAAATAATATTGGGTTAGTAATTCAGAAAATAAAATAATAAACCATTAAAGAAAAATTCTATAATGTCTTTTTTAAGTCCATACAATTTAGATGATTAGATTAGGGTAGGATTATCTAGAGATATTAAAAATATCAAGGGTAAAATTTATCGAGAAATAGCACTGCATATTTTCATTTCAATTCAAGCATCGGTATATTGACGATATAAGCTATAAAGTACGGGCGCGTATTGTGGGAGGTTTCAATAATCCCACGTAAGGGTCAATCAGCCGATTGCCTCACGGGCAATTGGGAATTATAGTTTTATATCATCCACTCGTTATTCCTCTTTGACTGCACAGTGAGTGAGGACACAAAGCGCGATTCCGCTTGATATTACGTGAATGAGTGAACGTATCACATAGTTTAAAGGAAGCGTTTTGTACAGCCTTTGTAATACAAAGAGAAATATTAAGGCAGTTGAATGGTATGAACGATAGTAAGCTTAGTAGTATAATATGCTTTTATTACGCATGTATGGTATCTTAACTAAATTGTTCCCTCAAAATCACTTAAATAATATATCTATTTATAAAATTATTTACTGATCTAACAGCTATTGCTGACGCCACCTATTAAGGCGTTGTTCTTGATTCTAATGACGTAACGTCGTACTGTTTCAAGCGTGTGTGCAAACGTGCACTCTTCTTCTTTTTCTTAAAGTGTCATCTTCAATCGAAGGTTGGCGATCATTAAGGCAACTTGTATCTTTGATGCCGCGGCTTTGAATTAGGAATGAGTGCTTTTTCTAAACCATTGGCGTAGGTTTTTCAGTCAAGATGTTCTTCATCGACCCACGCGTCGTTTTCCTTGGATCTTACCCTGTATGATGAGTTGTAGTAGGTCAAATTTTCGGTTTCCCATTATGTGGCCGAGATATTCAAGCTTTCTTTTCTTTACTAAATATACCACTTCTCGTTTTTTCTGCAACATTTCCCCCATGTGAAGTGGGGGGGGGGGTATGTGGGGCTCACCGGCGCTGAAGGCGCCAGACTACCCACTAAAAAACCAGCGGTATCCTCGCCATCTGGTCGGAGGACGCCACGTGACTTCTTTATGCGACTTAGCACGGTTACGTTTTTTTTTGGATATCCTTAACATTATCCTGTATACCCACATTTCGAAGGCTTCAATCAACGAATAAATTTACTTGGTGGTAGAACTTTGTGCAAGCTCGTCTAGATAGGTATATATATAGCTAGATAGACCACCCACTCATCAGATATTCTTCCGCAAAACAGAAGTACTTGGTACTGTTGTGTTCTGGTTTGAAGGGTGAGCGAGCCAGTGTAATTACAAGCACAAGGGATATAACATCTGAGTTTCCAAGGTTGGTGGCGCATTGGCGATGTAAGCGATGTTTAGCGTTTCTTACAATGCCAATTTCTATGGGCGTTGGTGACCACTTACCATCAGGTGGCCCATATGTTCGTCCACCTATCTATGCTATAAAATAGTGCACTCATTATTTTCATTTACTCTCATGGTATGATGGACGGTTCAAACTCTGTTGTGATAATGAACTACGATTTAAATGCAGACACTCGGCTTTTTAAGTCTCATAAGCTAGAAATGTAACAACGCAAGTCAAAATGATTATAAATACGATACAAAAGTTAAATACATTTTATTAAATTCAATTACTTAGCTCTGTACGTTTATTTTGTTTATATTTTTAAAAATATATCCATAAAACTCGAGTGAAAATAAATAACAGAATAATAATAGATTATATTTGATGGCCTTATTACGAAAATAGTTTTCTAAAAGGTTGGCTCTTTTAATTTCATTTGTCCACTGTCCTCCACACCTCGCGCGTGGCAGCCATATTTTTCGTTTGGAAACCGATTTATGTCGTCGTTCCCGGTCGTTTATTTGTTCGGAAATCGGCGCAAGTGATTAAGTTGTAAAAAACCGGTAGATACTGATCTTTCGGTCTCTTTGGTGCTAAATTTCGTATTCCGGTCCATTTCGATACTGAAATTTATTTTATTGTATATTTTTTGGCATTTCGGAGTTTCCGGCCTGCGTTTGTATTATATTTATATATAACATCACGATTACTTACTTTCAGTACTATTTTGGAATGCCGATTCGAATAATAAATTTAAACGTTTTTTTTTATTTTAACGGTGAAACCGAGGTAAAAGGTTCAAAAACAAGGCTTCCTTTAATGAAAATGGTTTGAAGCGTAAGTAAGTAAATTTATCAAAGCTTGACAAAGGCCTTCTTTGAAGGAAAATATTTGAAATGTAAAAATTAAAATTTAAACATTTATAAGTAAATGAATATATTTTTTTCTTAATGTACGTTCGGTTTCTTATTTCCTTTTTTCGGATACGTTGTAAAATGTTTTCATTAAATTTAAATTTACACGACATTTATATTTATTTTTATTATCTCTGTATAGTGTTCCCAGTACGGGAAAATAACGGGTTCGTTATTTCGTAGCAATAATACATACACGCGCAAAAGTGAAACATTGCGCGTAGGGTACCCGGCAGCAGTTCTTTGTGAAGGGCCGTCTGGGTACAGAAAGCTAGGAAACCGGGATCTATTAGACACAGACATGTAAAATACATACATTCATAAAAATGTTCATACCCTTGCTAATATAATATAATAATAATAATAGTCCTCCTGTCCGATTTTGGCTACGGCGGCCAATCTTAATAGAGATTTGCCAACTGTACAGGAGATATTATAGTGCATACACTGCGCAAACACAGGTGCACTCTCTCTTCCTTAGCTCTCATAATCCGATGGGATGGCAATGCGACACGACTGGAAAGAGTTCAGGCGCAGGTCCAACGGCTTAACGTGCTTTACGAGGCACGGGAGTGTACACACTTCCAACTTCCAGACTCCGGGCTGCTACTGAGAATTTTCTGACAAAAAAAGCCAATAACTATTTATTGGCCTGACCTAGGAATTGAACCCAGGACCACCGGGTCTGTGGCCTTATATCTACCCACCTCATATAACCACTAGACCAAGGAGGCAGTCGGCATAATATAATATAAGGCCGGCAACGCACCTGCAAGCCCTCGGGTGTTGCGGATGTCCATGGGCGTTGGTTATCACTTAACATCAGGTGGCCCATATGCTATACCATATACTATATATAAAAAAAAAAGATTTAACTAAACATAAGATCATTTGCCAATAAGCCTTCAGAGGCAACTATCTTTACTATTTTTACTTAAATTATTTTAAATAACAACGTGATATGTATAACAATTGAACTTTCCTTTTTACCCACATAATAAACTCCATACTGTGAAACCTTCAGCCATCTGTTCAATAATATAGACGATTCACAGGCAGATACCGTTAAACCGGTAACATTGAATTATATATTTTGTCGCTATGAAAATAAAGTTTAAATTTAATTAAATTTTTGACAAATGTCATTATGAACACATATGGCTTTTATATATCAAAGAATAAAGATCAAAATGCAATGGTGTGATGTTATGGCTAACTGTTCTGAAAGAGCATAAACGATATTATAGCTCGTATGTTAACACGCTCTCCAATTTGATTATCCCAGCTTTAGCGTTTTATTTTTAATCCTATGATGACAGAGGGCGTCTGGCGATATGGGGTAGTCTATTTAATACAATTACGTACGAATTTTAAACTTTTTATATTAATAAAATCTGGTCATAAAATGTACTTTAATAATATAAAAAAATCGCTAATTTGCAGTTGGTTTTATATTATACATTTATTAATTTGATAACTTATACAAAATACTTTGTATAACACAAAGCGAATTTAAGCATAGTATTACAAAGGATTTGACTGAAGGTTATATTATAAATTTCAAAATAGATTAAAAAATGCGTGCGATTGCTCTGACAGATATAAGTCAGATGTAAAACCTTTTTGTGGTTGATGCTTCACTTAAATGTTACAACGTTGTACTTAAACTATCGAATTTGACGAAAAAAATCTTATTATAATCGGTATTCAACACTTATACCATAAACTTTTAAGTTAACTTTGACGAAAAACTCTCAACGTGTACTTTACGAAAACTCTCCATAAAAACTTTACTTTTGCGTATACGTAACGCTATTAAAGCTCGCCCGAGGTGCATGACCAGTCTTTCAAAAAGTGCACGAGACTGAAACCGCGGGTACTGCTCTTTCAAAATATGTTTGTAATTAATCAACATTCCTTTTAAAGGTGCTTCAATTTATCTAACACATCACTTTCAATGAAAAATATATATCCTTTACCACGATTTCAAATTAAAATGTACGTCGTGTTAATATACGAGATAGATTTTTTTTACTTTGGTGTTTCTTTTATTTTTATTTGTTTTAGACGCACCTATGGTATTTATCATGAATTATTTTCTATATCAAAATGAAAGTACTGCCGGCTTAATATTTTAAGTTTCACGCCCCATCGCGCATCACTCGGCCATCAGCGACTCCATCCATTCGGAAAAATAAATATAAATACTTATTAAAGCAAATATCTTACAATCAAACCAGAAAATTTGCTTTAAAGGTATAAGTAAAATAAAACGTAAAAAAATATTACAGATTTTACAATAAAATAATAATGATGGGTCTGATATGAAACCGAGCTCAACTAAACCTTCTCGTAATCATAGTATTTGTAAGTGCTCCGTAGCACTCGTTCGTTCCGTAGCAGAAACGCTCTGCGCCGTACATACTACGTCAGGAACCAAAGTGTTTCATAGAAGACGACCCCAGGAAGGCAAAAGTTCCAAGGTAACTTAAAGTCCTCATCCCCCACTTGATGAAGCCATAAAGACCAGTAAGAACAATAGTAATTATGCAATTAGTAACAAATAATGCCATCGGGTTTATTTTGCTTTGAAACATAATTTAATAAAAAGTTGTTATTGTATAAAATATACATGTAGAAACTTCTAGAAATAAGTACATTAAACGACGCAGTTATGAATGTTTATGTGTGAACTAATTCTTGTATTAATAACGTTTTGTTACACCCTAGAGACCAATACATTAGAAGGGTTAAATAACAACTTTCATTGTTGTCATTATACAATGTACATATATTTGTTCGCTATGTTAAGTATTGGACTGCCCTCTTGGTTTCGGTCTTTTTTTTTACCTGGGTTATTTTATTACATAGATTTCCTTGTCTGCCACCCGGGTCGTTGTCATTTTTTTTTTTTTGCATTGTTAGGCGGACGAGCATATGGGCCACCTGATGGTAAGTGGTCACCAATGCCCATAGACATTGGCATTGTAAGAGATGTTAACTACCATTTACATCGCCAATGCGCCACCAACCTTGGGAACTAAGATGTTATGTCCCTTGTGCCTGTAATTACACTGGCTCACTCACCTTTCAAACCGGAACACAACAATAACAAGTACTGCTGTTTTGCGGTAGAATATCTGATGAGTGGGTGGTACCTACCCAGACGAGCTTGCACAAAGCTCTATCACCAAGTTGTCATTGGTTCCTTTCAAATTTCAAGAGGAGCATGATAGAGTAAAATATTTTAATTACTATCTGGTGTCCGCGGCTTCGTTCGGTTGTATTACGCATCCCTTTATTTAGGGCTCAATAACATTACTTAGTGTTCTTATTTTCCGGTTTGAAGGGTGGATGAGCCAGTGTAATAACAGACACCAGGAATTTTGGTGGCACAATGCCGATGTAAGGAATGGTTAATTTTTATTACATTGCCAATGTCCATGGGCGATAGGTTCACAGATAGCCTACCTTTAATAAAAATAAAAAATAGAATCGTATATTGCATTCAATCAAAATCACGAAGAAATAAATTGAAACCGCATTCAATTACAGCCGACGAGGTCACTCCTTTATTTGAGATGCGAATTATTAAATGATTTATTTTCACCTAATTGATTTGTTTAAGGGCGTTGACGTGGGTATTAATTAACCCCATGTCTACTACCGAAGTACTCGGAGGGAACAAATGATGAACGAAATAAGAACTATATTTCACTATTTACTTTACTTTAATAAATTTGATCAAAATTGTTACATTGACATTCTGTATAAGTACATTTACAAATAAAACTTAGACAGCGTGATTCAGAAAATTCAAATAATTAATCAACACCATCTATTGACAAAAAGTAATAAACATGTTTTACTGATGTAAAAACGTTTTACTAATGAAAAAAGTTTGTAATATCAACACCCCATAATATTAGAACCTTCTTTTTGGCATTTTTTTAAAAGTTCTATAATCATATATTATCATAGTGTATTATATTTGTTATGCAAATTTAAAGTTTTCAGTAGTTAAAGTATCAAAGACATCCCACTACTCCAACACGCCGTAAATAATAGGCACATAATTTGTTGACATACAATTATTTCACCTGAAGTATTTACTCTTACATAGTCCACTTATTCGTAATTTCATTAATTTTAATAATGATAACATTATATTCTTACAAAGGTAACTTATCAGATAGTAACATTAAATTTATGTTCAATACAGTATTCATCTCTGCAGTAAAATTACTCGCCGTGTCAATTTCACGGGCTGGCGGCTAGCGCGGCATATGGTGTTATCTGAACCGAAAGTGCTTCAGAGTATGCATATTATACAAAAATATATCTATACAGTAGCTGTTGTGCACGCCACTTTATGCACCGTCTCGTTAGGTGTGGAATTGCAGAAGCATTACCGCACCTTTCAAATATTAATGACGTAACTTAAAACTACTGAAACTACTTAATAAAACGTGTAATATAAACAAATACTATCACTTCGTCTGCGACTTCATCCGCGAACATTTAAAACTATTATTTAACGTAAATACGTAAATTAGCATTTGGTAACATTTGCAGTTCGTTCAAAGTGACAATTTTCTTTTTTAGAGAATTTGCATACCCATCATAACTTCTAAACGAAAAGTCCGATCAGATGCAATCAAATGCAATCAAATTTGTGTATTATTCTACGATAACCCGCTTTTAAGTTCAAAAAAAGCTTTGTAAAATCAACACGTCAGTTCCTGAGCAGCGCTAATATTTTGTTCACTATATAATGGTATGTCAGAATGATTTCCCTTTGTGATTAATATTACACCGTTCATAGAAAACTTTTATTTAAAAACCTTTATAATAAAGGCTAATAAAACAAAATTTATTGAGGACTAAATTTTTTCCAACAAGAAGTTCTAAAAAGTTTGAAAGTTACAAATGTTTACTCCTTTTCCTCTAAAAGCACGTAAAGTTTAACTTAGCGCGACGGTCCCGCCCCTGAATTCTCTCCGGCTGTGTATCGGATTCCCATCCCATACTATTATGAGAGTGAGAGAATAGAGTGTGCACCAGTCTTAGCAATTAAAATCTCCGCGGCTGACTTAAGATATCACGCCGTGACCTAAATCGAACACGACATATGTGAAAATTAAAAAAAATATATAGGAATTCGAAAAAAAAAACACCACAATCACGTTTACTTACTTTGCGTTACGCATTAATTTAATTAAAGCTTTAGATTAAAAAAAAGAAAAAAAAACTTAAAAACAACGATCCGTTTCGAATTACAAGCTTGTTGCAGATTTTAAGGTGAAAATAAAAGGCGAACTCACAACTTTTGTTAAAATTTCAATGTTTACCTACTGAGCTATTTTACAATACTATCGGGAATCATAAATAATAATGGAAACTACCAGGAACACATAACTAAAAAGAGATGACATGACGGTCTGTCAAGTCATACGTTTAATTCAGTTGGACTCGGGCTGTGATTGAGTACTCGTCCGTGCGTCCGTGTTGGTTTGAAATGAAAAATCATTGGACGGTCGAGTAAAACCGTCCTGTCCAATACACGAATTTAAAAACGAGACATGGAGATGACGTGCACGAATCTATTTTTGTTTTTGTTTAAAGAAAACATGATAGGGAATTTCACTACATCGAAACGGTTTTTAAATAAAGAATTAGCTATAACTTTATTTAATTATTATCATTACGTATGAAACAAATAATAATGTTTTTTAGTAATCATTTTATTATACTTGGTGATCAAGTTATGTGAAAGTCCGTTTCAGTGTGTACTCTCTACTCATCACATCTTCTACCTTCTTCTATTCCGTATTGTTGTTATCTGGTTTGAAAGATTACTGAACCCTTGTTAATATTTCTTACAGTGTCAATATCTATGTTTTTTAAGGTCCTCAAGACCGATTTCGGCCACGGCGGCCAATTTTAAGAGAGATTAGCCAACTGCGCAGGACATATTATAGTGCACAAGTGTGTGCGCAAACACAGGTGCACTCTCTTTTCCTTAGCTCTCATAATCCGATGGGATGGCAATCCGACACGGCCGGTAAGAGTTCAGGCGCAGGACCAACGGCTTAACGTGCTTTCCGAGGCACGGGAGTGTACACTCTTCCAACTTCCAGACTCCGGGCTGCTACTGAGATTTTTCTGACAGAAAAACCCAACAACTATTTATTGGCCCGACCTGGGAATTGAACCCAGGACCACCGGGTCTGCAGCCTTATATCTAGCCACTAGACCAACGAGGCAATATCTATGTACGAGTACATTGGTAATCACTTAAAAGGTGAGTTGACACATTTTCCAGTCTGTCCACCTGTTAAACAATAATTTAATATATATATATATACATATACAATTTTCCCAAGCGAAGCCATCTTTAAAGGCAAGTAAGATAATTATGAAAATATACACAAAAATTAAGGTAATAACAAAATAAAATTTATTCAAAATTTAATTATACAGTGGGAAATATTTCCACTCTAATTGAATTATAGAACAGAAGTGCCTAAACAATTAACCTTACAACGAATAGTTCTACAGAGTATAATTTACCCGAAACAATTAATCAATACACCCAAAACGAGAGAGTTAAGATGGATATCAAATTAACAACAACATGAGATCCAATCAAATTAACGAATATGTAATTTATTTTATTTATTGGTAGAGTAACATTTTTAAAAGTACGGATAATAGTTAAAATTGGTTTTGTAAATTGTCATAACATATTTCATTGAAAAAATTATAGAATAAATGTATATTATAGAATAATATATTTATACATTAATATGTCTATAATTATAGAATAGCTATCAATCAATCTAAAGTTGTGGTGTTTTGTTTTCCCAACGTTGTGGATTCAAACCCACACAAAAATCACTGAGTTTGCTTGCATTCATTTTATTTATTCATCTACTGCTCAGCGGTGAAGATGAACTGTATGAGGAGATCTATACGTGTCTCTTTTCTTTCTTCTCTAAGCGGAGGGGATGCCTTAACATAATAGTCCACCATTATTAAACAATGCTTTGATGTACGATCTTAAACACACACTAAAATATTACTAGTAGATAATGTTATTGTGAATAGTTTACATCGTGGTGGGGCTTTGAGCAAAGTCGTATAGGTAGGTTCCACCCACTCATCAGATATTCTAACGTAAAACAGGAGTACTTGCTATTGTTGTGTTCCGGTTTGAAGGGTGAGTGAACCAGTGTAATTACAGGCACAAGGGACATAACATCTTAGTTCCAGAAGTTGGTGGCGTATTGGCGATGTAAGCGATGGTTAACATCTCTTACAATGCCAATCCAAATGGGCGTTGGTGACCACTTACCATCAGGTGGTCCATATCCTCGTCTGTCTTCTTATGCCATAAAAAAGTTACTTCGTCGTCTTAGTGAGACACTGCATAAAAAGTTTAATTTTTTGGGATGTATACAAATATTAACGAATTTTTACGTACATATATTCTCAAACATAATATAAAACGTCGATTAATTTTAATCGGGCCACATTAAACCGAACCGCGTTGACATTTGCGTTTGTTGCCCCTAAATTGGCCACCATCTTGATTTCCCGACGAAACCGCACGCCTGCTGCTGACTGGCACATTTGTGTTCGCACATTGTTTCATATGCCAATGGTTACAAGATGGCAAATTCTAATCTAATTTTATTTATATTAAATTTTATTTTAAATTAAATTATTTTTCAGTATTTTTTAAATAAAATCAATGCAAAATAAAAACTATATGCGACATGTAACACGTAATAGTTAAAGTTCCATTACGTATGTCTGTAAGTACCTAAGGGTTTCAATCGCACAAATAACATATATTTATATTTATAATGAAACAAAGTTGATATACTATTTTTAGAGAATATTATCGCCTGAAATATAGGTTTTTGCTCTTGTCTCTGAGCTAGGTAGGTAGGTAGCTTCGGATCGTACTCTTATTAATGTTGTGTATGTAATGTTATTTGTCTACTGTGATTAATAATGTCACATCGCGGCGCGCGGCTTTCAATACGCAAAATAATTATATGGTTTAGTAAGTAACAATAATAATAATAGTAGATGTAATTATATTATATGTAGCATACGACTAGACGTAGGATATAATATGTGTATTATATATTAAAAATACGCAATTAAAGGAGAAACAAAAGAAACATGACACGGACTCGTGTAGACAAGCGATGACACGGTAAGTCTGTGTAGATATGGTAAAACAATTTAGATTTAATTATAAAAACAATAGTAAAGTTCCTAGTTAATATTTATACTTATCAAACTTACTTACCAAACTTACATACTTACCAAATATATCTAAATATATTTGGTAGTAAATACATTCTATAGCTCCGGGTCTTACTTGGCGCAAAGGTTATCCATTGCCGTACAGCGCGGAAACGCGGCCTGTGTTATGGGCAGCTTTGCGTCGAGTGAGAATCTGGAGGCAATATTTTAAAATTTGAAACAATGCATGTGTAAATAAAAATAATAATACATTATAATAAGGTCCTCCAGATCGATTTCGGCCACGGCGGCCAATCTCAAGAGAGATTAGCCAACTGCGCAGGAGATATTATGGTGCACAAGTATGTGCGCAAGCACCACCTGTGCCACCACTCTCTCTCAGGCAATCCGACACGACCGGAAAGAGTTCAGCCTCAGGACCAACAGCTTAACGTGCTTACCAATGCACGGGAGTGTACACACTTCCAGCTTTCAGACTCCGGGCTGCTACTGACAAATTTTTGACAAAAAAACAATAGCTATTTATTGGCCCGACCTGGGAATTGAACCCAGGACCACCGGGTTTGCGACCTTATATCAAACCAACGAGGCAGTCTAGAATATACTCTATATAGAGTAGGTAGTGTGTCGGGTCCCAAAACTACTGAACGGAATTGAATTAAAACATTGGCACATACAAAGCTTCATTCGAATGCGGTTAGCAGTTTAGAAGTAACAAGCTTTCAAGCATACAAACTTCGGCGTTGATAAAGGCTAGGCAAGGGTCTCTTTCACTCCTAAGTGCTTGGAGTTTATTCCACTAAATGACTTGTACTGTACGTACTAACATGTGGTATTTCTGACACATAATATATTTATTTTTGATATTTCCGTACTTACTGTCTACAAGAGTTGTAAATTCACATTAAGCTCATGAAAACTGAGTCATACTTGGCCGTGATCGTGGTTTAAGTTCCATGTGTTTTATTCAATTTAATTCGCGAATGGAGTTTAATGGAAATTGCATAACGGAGACGTTTTATATCTTCTCTGTATTTTATTAACCTGTATTCAAAATTATTTTATAATTAAATACATTAAATTAGTTAATAACAAAAGGTATTTTAGTAGCAAGTTATGTCATGTTATCTCTTACAAAGCTAAGGTATTATTTAGTATATCTAAATATTTTAAGTACAAAATACATTTATGATCATACAAAAAAAAATCCGTATCAATAGATTTTGAATTTGAATGAATCTGAGAGAGGCATCCGGATTCATTCCTCGCTCAATACCGAAAGCAAAACGGGTACAATTAATAATAATAATATTATCGCTCAGTTTTAGTAGCGAAATTATTATATTTTTAATAAATTGAAAATGTGATTGCTTCTAACTGGATACCTTTCCACTTTTTCTTTTCTGTAAAAATCCTTGCTAGAAAAGCGCAAAAATGTGAAGTGAACGTTTTTAATCTGTCGCTTCACTCTGGCCATTCATTATCTGTCAGCTGGCTGATGGGCATGGCGGCCGCGAGGGAGCGCGGGAAAAGATTAATCAATATTGTTTTATACTGAACCATCGATCGATCGTTATTTATTAACTCGACGATCGCTTTTCTAGCTTGGCCGTTTGGGCTTCCGTTGAATTATACACATACGAATTGTACAAAGCATGCCAATACTTTATTAAACCAGTTGCGTGCTAGCTGTATGTTACATGCACTTACACATAATTATGACAGTTATTTAAGTTTTGTTTATTATATATTTAATTTTATGCTTTTAATAGCTATACTTGGTATTGTTGTATTCCGGTTTGAAGGGTGAGTGAGCCAGTGTAATTACAGGCACAAGGGACATAACATCTTAGTTCCCAAGGTTAGTGGCGCAGTGGCGATGTTGTTTTTTTTAATGAAATGTACAAACCACTGTCTATGGGCGTTGGTGACTATTTACCATCAGGTGGCCCATATGCTCGTCCGTCCGCCTATCTATGCTATAAAAAAAACTTTTACAAATTTATTTCAAAATTTTATGATTTTCAACCGGGATCTCAAAAATTTATCGTATTTAAGTGACATAACTATTTGTTTTCTACCGTTAAACAACAGTACTTACTTATATGTGTGTTACGGTTCAAAGGGTGAGTGAGCCAATGTAACTAGAGGCTCGATGGACGTAACAATTCCCGAGTTTGATGATGCATTACTGATATATGTGTTCTTGACCTCTTCCCATCAGACTTTATGAGTCCACATACGTATATTATACAACTAGCTGTTGCCCGCAGCTTCGCTCGCACGTGGTCTTTATCTATACTAATATTATAAATAAGTAAAAATAGATTTTTTGTATGTTTGTTTGTAGCGAATAAACTAAAAAACTGCTGTACTGTTTTTTAAAACCTTTTTTACCTACAGAAAGATACGTTATCAGCGAGTAATTAGCTGCCCGTCCCGACTTCGTACGGGTAAAATAAGGATTTTATCATTTTTTAATCAATAAGATATAAACATTTACCATTCGATTTATTCACCCATCCAGTATAGTGTATGTGTGTTCAGTATAGGGCATATAATAATCCTACTTTTTACTAATATAATAAACTCGAAAGTTTGTATGGATGTATGGACGTTTGTTACTCTTTCACGCATAAACTACTGAATGGATTTTAATGAAACTTTACAATAATATAAGCTTAGGGAATACCAATTAAGTGGTACATATGGCAATAATGGAATATGTTTTCTTTATCCAAACATCACTAACATAGTGAAGTTCGTATATTTCTCCCTAAGAGATATTGATATAAGATATTGCGTATTTTGAATTTCATTATTTGCACCCAACTCTTCCAAACAAAAATAAAAGTTTCTAAAAACTTTGAAATTCATGTTTATTAATTCAATCAAAAAACTCAAATAGTATATTTCTATTTTTTTAAATTTTTATACTAATGCTTTTACCCCGTCTCTCCCGTTTGGAGTTAAATTTCTAAAAACCGACGAAATACGTATGCATAGCTTTAATACTAAATATCATTCTTCTTACACCAAAAGTGACGGAATCCCCATACAAACTTTCAACCCCTTTTTTACCCTCTCAGATTTAGATTTTCAAAAACGCTGAAATACATTTTTATTTATTTTTAAGCTTGTTCATTAAATTTCATGCTTCTAACTTTAAAAATGACTGGTTTCTAAACAATCGTTCAACTCTTTAGGGGTAGAATTTCCAAAAATCCTACCTTAGTGGGTGTTATAAAATGTATCAACTGCCAAAATTTCAAGTTTCTAACCCCCGCAGTTTAGGCTCTGCGTTAATGAATCAGTTAGGAAGAGTAATAATATAGGGTTTTCCATTAAGGGCGCTTGATCGTGCAGAACTTCCATCGTAGCGTGTGCTGTGTGGCACGTAGCGCCGTCCTGTTGAAACCACATGTTGTCCAGATCCATATTCTCGATTTCAGGCCAAAAGAAGTTGGTTATCATCGACCGGTATCGCTCACCATTGACGGTGACGGCCACACCATTATCGTTTTCGAAAAAATACGGACCAATCACGCCTCCGGCCCAAAATCCGCACCAAACAGTCACTTTCTGCGGGTGCATTGCCACTTGGTGAACCTCGTGTGGATTGGTCTCGTCCCAAATACGGCAATTTTGCTTGTTGACATAGCCATTCATCCAAAAATGCGCCTCGTCGCTGAAGATGATTTTTTTGCCAAAATCGGCGTCAACTTCCAACTGCTCTAATGCCCAGTCAGCGAACACACGGCGCTGTCTATGGTCATTAACCTTGAGCTCTTGGGTCAGCTGGATCTTGTACGGGTGCAGGCTTAAGTCACAACGCAAAATTCGCCAAGTTGTCGTCTGCGAAAGGCCGAGTTCCTGTGCGCGACGCGGAATTGACTGCCGCGGGTTTTCGAGGACACTGTCGCGCACAGCGGCGATATTCTCGGCAGATCTCGCGTTACGTTGACGCACGGGAACCGGCTGATTGTTAACTGACCCGGTTGACTCGAATTTGTCCACCAATCGACGGATAGTCGACTCGGCAGGACGATCATCGCAACCGTAAAACGGGCGAAGTGCGCGGAACGTTGCTCGAACTGAAGACCCATTTTCATAAAACAATTTTATGATTTGCACGTGCTGCTCGACACTGTAACCTGCCATGGTGGTTTGGGAGGACGGAATGAATATAACACACTGCATTTGACAGCTGTCACTCAAACAACATGGCCGCAATCAGCTGTCAAAGTTCAAGCGTCCCTATTGGAAAACCCTATATTATGTGAATAGATATCAACAAAAATACGTATTTTTATAACTTTTGATAGACTTAACTAATTTTGATGAAATAAAGGCTAAACGGAATCTTGAAATAGTTCTTATAATAATTCGGTTTCTTCAATTTTTAGACGATTAAAAGATACAGACATGCAGACAGTAAAAAAATAAAAAAAATGATTGCTTTGGTTTTGGTTAATCGTAAATAGCCATATAACCTTTAAAACAGGCAGTTATTTTGAAATAACAGACAGAAACTTCAATTTTATTTATATGTTTGGATAATTTATTAATTAATTCGTTTTTGTTATAGATTTATGTTATTTTATGTGTACAATATAAAGTATAAAGGAAAAGTTTCTTCTGTCAGAGACTAAATAAAATCAGACTTAACCAAGGCTACTAATTTAATTAAACAAAAAAAGGGAATTAAAACAAATGTTTTCCATTGAACTTGACACACATCTGAATAAGCTGCTTAAGCGGGTGCTTATTTAGAAAAAGTATATAATATACAAACAAAAGCAGCTATATAACAATTTTAATTAAAGTTTCAAAAGCAGTTATTTGACCGCTCTGGTAGGTTAAGTGTTAAAAATGAGATGACACTTATAGCATATATATATATATAAATATATACATACATTAGCTAAGTTTCCACCAACAATAATTACACAATCATTAAGATAATCAAAACATATATAAAATCAAACAGCTAAACCATCATAATCAGTAAAGGTGTAGTAAGATATATATTTTTTTATAATCAAATATAATTAATTACTTAATGAAAACACAAATTTAACAAAAACAAAATATAAATGAAATCACATAGCTTAAGCATTATTACATTGAGTAAGGCCAATAAAATGCAATAAATAAATGATATATATATTATTTATATATTTTTTAACCAAATACAATTAAAAGGCAAGCAAGAATATGACTACAGAACAAAATTTATAACAAACTTAAATATTGAATATTAAGATGGGTTGGTACATTCATTTTATATAAATTAATACATTTAATACATTATTATTTTTAACTTATTTATGTTATTTTTGCAGTGATTTTTTTTTAAATATATAATATCAATATCTGAGTACACTTAATTATATATTATATATTCGCACAGATCTACTTCTTCCTATTCATGATTATGCTGTCACAAGCTTGATGTAGCCAAAGACCAATTGAATTAAGCTGAGAGATTACAAAATACTATTATTCGGTTTATATTGGGATGAGGCAAATATAACCATGTTTCATAATTTTGTTCTCTTCTTAATTAGTTGCCCGTCTGACTTCATAGGAATATGCACATCTTCTCTATTCTGTACTGTGTGTTGTTTAACCCTTTTACTCCCCCTTCATCACTTGATATTCATTAGATGATGACGGTGATGACGACGTCTCAGTGCTTTTATTTATGTGCTCCGTATTTTGTTGTTCGATCACTACTATTTTAGCTATCTCTATAGCTTTCTTTAGTGACAGATCAGACCGTTGTAATAATCTTTGATGTTTGGCGAGCTACTCTAACACATATTCGCTGTAAATTTATCACTGACCAATGACTATTAATTCAACGAAATCGCATTTCAAACTGTAATTTTCTAGACTCGTAATAAAGTTGGTTATATTTTCGTGTTTGCTTTGTTTTCTCATAAAAATACATGTCAGGCCATAGTTAAATTTTTCCTCGGTTCGAAATACTTGTTATATTTATTAATGAGGTTTTCTAAAGTAATTTCTGTTATTTTAATGTTGAACAAAATTGCTATTTTTCTCTATTTACACTTCTTATACATATCCAGTGGCTAATACTCCTTATATATATCCAGAGGCTAATAAATATAGTTCAAAATATGGTTGCCATTTTTTCCGCGTTAAATTGTTATTTATTTCGTTGTTTAGAAAAAACTTCGGTAGGTAAAACGTTTGAATTTTATCTGCCGTTTTAAAACTTTTGACAGGAAACACGAATTTACGAAAAAAATATACCTATTTAAAGTTTTAAGAAGTGATATATCGTTTATGTTTAAAGCAAGCACTTCTAAAACCATGTATTATTGTTATAGTTGTTTTTTAGGCTTTGTTTATACACCTATATACTAATTACGTATTAATTATTGTCACTGAGTTAACTGACATGCTCACACGCAGTCTTAAAGCGTACTGTTATGAAAGATATAAGATGAGATCATAAAGATACACACAATATATATGCAATATTAGTTTTTATGCAAAAACAACACACGAAGCTACTGAAAACACGAAATTGTTAACAAAACTTTTTGATTTTGACAACTAACAGGTGCGCGTACTTTTCCTACAGATAATAATTTATTGATTTTTAGTAGGGATACTAAACTTATAATAAATTACTAAAGAGATTAAAAATTATAGGACAAAATATAGGATAAATCATAAGCAAAAGTGTAAATTACATGTAATATTTAATCTCTTTTCAGTTTGACCATAACCATTTTTTAATAAATGTTCTACGTGTATCTTTAAATTGACATAACTTTATTATTTATGAACCGATTGAAATAAAACAAACACTAAATGTTAAGTGAAGTTAGCCACAATACATTAGTGAAAACCGCACTCAAATCCGTTAAGCCGTTTTTAAGATTAGCGTGCACAAACGCACAGACAAACAGACAAACAGACAAACAGACAAAAAATCTTTTAATCATTGTTTTGGGTTCTATTGTGTTTATAAAGACCCCCGATAAAAGTTTTACTCATTTATCTTCCATGTACAGACATCGACCAGTTACAGATTTATTATATGTATAGATAAAAAAAAACTCTGGGCGAAAAGAATAATTACTGAATTTCTTATCGAAAGAAATTACATTCCGAACCGGTGGTAGCTTAACATTTGATATAAGTCCTGTAAAATGACGGTTTAAAAGTTCTTGAACAAGGTAATTTTTTTGATTATTTAGATCATTGTTATGCATATCAACGAATAAAAATTTAACAATATCAAATCTACAGATATATTTTTTGTTTTTTAAACTACATAAAAATAGTAAATCATTTTCAATCTATTCAGTTTCAGAAACACTTCTGGAAGCACGCCACGTTTGTGTTCTAAACGCTACCCTGGGAATAAGACGATTGCCAGCAGGATATTTCAAATGATAGAAATTTAATTATAAGCGAATATATTGTGGAAAAAAAAGAACCTCTCTGATTTTTTTTTCATTACTCGTTCTAATCTCTGGTGTTTTAGTCGGTATGTTATTTCCAAATCGTTATTAGATTTAAATTTGAAAATACCAATAACCAAGATTCTGTGAACGTTAAATATTCTTTGTTTATGTCATATTACGCATTCCTAAATAATTCATGTGATTGATTTTCGCGAAACAGTGGTTTTAAAATTTCCTCTAAATTGACACTGACTATAAAAATAATTTTAAAAATTTTTATTTGTAGCTTTATCCGAGTGAATAACGGGTATTAATAAACGTTGTTTGGCGGGCGATTAGTTAAACAATACTGTCTTCTTTTTTCAAATTTCAAATCAATAATGAAAAGAAAAAAGAGAAAGAGCGAAATATGTGTTTGAATAACAATACAATAATATTTATAGTTTTAGACAAATATATATGGTTATATACGAATTTGGTATTACGTGTTGAACTAAAAAGGATTTTAATATATAACATAAACTCGAAACGTAGAGCAAACATGATCATCGATATTGTTTATTATTATAAAATATAATGTATATATGTATCAAAATAGCGTGTCACTGTAAGTCGTCGTCGTTATCAATATTTCACGAGTGAGATACAACGTGACTTCTTACAGAATATCACTGCAGTATTTCTGTAAGATATTCTGTAGGACTAATCACGTCCAGAAGTATTTTATTTAACTACATAGCAAAAGTACATAGCACTCTATGTGACAAAAGAACAGTGTCTGAATTTGTTAAAAACATAGTTTTCTAACAAATATACTGAGATATATGGAACTGAAGAGCATCAGCTGATTCATAGTATGATTAATAATTCAAAACAATTTCAGGGAGCGTTGTACTGGCTTAGAGAGTAACTATACTTTTTGAGAAACACGACTATTAATATATTCTTACATTAAGGTATACAATATAGGAATCTAGTTCTTTTGCTTTTTATATATATGTATTATGATATTAGGTCCTTACATATGAAATTAGCGTTTTGTCATACTGACCACTTTGATCTGAAATATCTCCTCTTTGATTAAGAATTCCAAATTCAAATTTATAAATTCATTTAGCTGGTATATTTGAGTTTTGAAAACAGTCGTTCATTTGTTTTTTCCTCATTATTTTTTTCGTTGGCATCGCTTATTACCGCATAATGGAAAACAAGAAATATCAGTATATTTATGAGTACGAGTACTACCGTGGCATCAGCTCGAAGGATTAATGATGTGTACGACGCTGGTGTAGCAAAAGAAAGCACGGTACGTTTTTGGTTTCGACTACTGTGTTACTTTGCTCAACCGACACAATAATGAAGGGATTTTAAATCGAATCATTACTTGTGATGAAAAGTGGATACTGCACGATAATTGGAAGCGCTCGTCGCAATGGCTGAACCCTGGAGACCCAGCCAAATCGTGCCCTAAACGAAAATTGACTCAGAAAAAGTTGTCAGTGTTTGGTGGACTAGAACCGGTGTCGTTCACTACAGATTTCTAAAATCTGGCCAAACGATTACGGCAGATATCTATTATCAGCAACTGTAAACCATGTTGGAAGAACAAGCTGCTAAGCAACCGAGATTCGTCAATCGCTCTAGGCCACTGCTGCTTCACGACAACGCAAGACAACACACTGCACAACAAACAACCACTAAGTTAGATGAGCTACAATTGGAATGTCTGCGACATCCACCGTACTCCCCGGACTTTGCTCCGTCAGATTACCATTTTTTCCGGAATTTGGACAACTTCTTACAAGGAAAAAAATTCAACTGCGATGCGGCAGTCCAAAGAGTTTATTGATTCTTGCCCCCCTGTTTTTTTTAGTAAAGGGATCAATGAACTACCTATGAGATGGCAAAAGTGCATAGATAACAACGGTGCATACTTTGATTAATTAAATATATTTTACAAAAAAAAGAAATGATTATATTCCTCCCGTACAAAACGCCAATTTCATATGTAAGGATCTAATATAATAATTTTTTGTAGTATCTACTTATATTCTTAACTAGCCGAATCGCGATCCTTAATTTATATACTAATTAATATTCCTAATTAACTTTTTAATTATTAATTTACTTTATTGTTCTGTTGTAATAAATAATCGGCTGGTTATTTCTCAAAACGTAAGAGATAAATTTGATACAATTTGTATAAAAAATATTCATTTTGGCAGTAAGAAGTTGAAAGTTTACTAGTATCAATTTTATAATTGATTATTTATAATAACTAGAGACTATCCGTAATTATCGTGAAATATGCTGACCCCCTTCTTAACATTGAGGTAAGCGTTTCTGATACGATTTCATATTCATAGCTCTGTTCCAACCCAAAATATGTTTAGTATTTTGTTTGAAATGCATTTTCGCTGTCTAAGCCTATATCACAGTTTTGAACAATGTCTTAAAATATGTAGTTGGCCTGCGAAATAAAACGTAAGTCCTTGGTAACGTAACCTCGTTGGTCTAGTGGCTAGATATAAGGCCGTAGACCCGGTGGTCCTGGGTTCAATTCCCAGGTCGGGCCAATAAATAGTTATTGGGTTTTTCTGTCAGAAAATTCTCAGTAGCAGCCTGGAGTCTGGAAGTTGGAAGTGTGTACACTCCCGTGCCTCGGAAAGCGCGTTAAGCCGTTGGCCCTGCGCCTGAACTCTTTCCGGTCGTGTCGGATTGCCGTCCCATCGGATTACGAGAGCTAAGGAAAAGAGAGTGCACTTGTGTTTGCGCACACACTTGTGCACTATATCTCCTGCGCAGTTGGCTAATCTCTCTTAAGATTGGCCGCCGTGGCCGAAATAGGTCTGGAGGACCTTACTTACTTATTGGGTATTATCAAAATAGTAATAAAGATAGTACCCATTCTCTTAGTTGCAGTCGTACTTTGATAAACAACACAAGTGACATAATATAAATAGTTGATAATACGTATTCATTCTTAATTTTAATTCACTATTCTTTATTGTCCTGCAAACATATATTGTAATTTAATTAATGATTTGTATAAATACTTTTGTACAAATTTATTTTTAATTAAAAATAGCTACAGTACAAATCACGACCGCGTGCAATTGTGACATGAATGCTAGCAGTATTTCCCCGTTGAATTACAATTCCTATTCTCTAGGAAAAAAGAATCAGCCTGACAGTGAAGGCAATAAGACGGGGTGTTATATGTTTTAGAAATATTTTGCACTATTACTCAAAGCCAGAGCTGGATTATCCCTACCAGGACCCCTAGGCAATGCAATTCTCGGGGCACCTTACCCTTTTCTTACTTTTTAAAATACATTATTTTTGTATTAAATTCAAATATACTAGTTCTACTACTAGTGTTCTACTACTATTCAAATATTCTACTATGTATGAAGTATTTCATACATAGTATGAAATACTTCATTCATATATACATTTCATCAACTAACAACATGCATCATATACAAATTATGTGATTTCTTAAAACTGTCTAACCAACACGTAATATTGCTATTCGTAAGGCGACGGGCTGGATTTAGGGTTGTTAAGAGCATCCAACTATTATGTTAGCACCTCAACCATTTGTATGGTGGTGGGGTCGCCAAGTAATCAGTAAAAGTATTCACAAGAGGGTTGACGTCAGGCAGGCGACCGGCCTTAAAAGATTGAGTCAATTGGAGGAAAACATTCAAATAAATGGGATAAATGTAATTGATGAATAACGTTACTTTCTTCATATTCATATAATTATAATAACTTATATTACTCACACGATGAGAAGCTTGATAGCTCAGTGGCATGAAACGTAATCAATACCGAAGTTTGCTGGTTTACCTCGTGCTCGGTGGCGAAGGGATACTTCGTGAGGACCTGGATGTGTTGAATAGAATTCTGCCACATTTCTATTCACTATCCATATTGAAGCAGATTGATGATAAAGCTAATCCTTCTCTTCAAGAGTAGGGGCCTTTGTTTATATAGGTTTCAGGTTTCAATTTACTTTTGTTCTACTCTTATGATCAATACTTAATGGAGAACTTGGACCTGGTTGTAAGCATGTATAAGGGACACGACAGAGTTAAATTACTTTTGTATTGCCATTTAAAAAATATTACTATGTATTATATTATTTGATATTGATACAGCAGTAAATATCGTATGTGTATATTTCACTCCTAAATGCATACATCAAGGATAGAATATATAGGAGGATGTGTTAGTTATGAATAATTTAATGCACTTAACATGTAGCCGGATGCACGGACGAGCAAAGGATAGACCCAAGAAAGGCCTTAATCCCCCATAATTTATAGACTTGATTGGCTTAATTTAAAATAATTGAAATATTGACGAAGCTATTAAGCTTAATGTATCACGTGTCATTCTTAATATATCTTTGAGGTATTTTATTAAAAGTGACGTAATGTTATTAAAAATAAATGTATACAAATTATTATATACGACGGTCGCGATTCTCGTATTTTATAGGTAATTTTGACAATAATTGTAATATATGAATTTATGATATAAAAAATAGCAATTAACGCATACTGTTTACTTTGTATGGTTAAGTTATTTTGTTTACTTATTTCGTTACAAACAATAGAAATAAATTAAGATATACTTAGAAGAACGTGTCATTAACGAAACGATGATTTTATGTAATTGGTAGTTTTATATTTTTGAGTCGATTCTTATTCGTTTACATAGGCCATCACGTATAATAGTGCTTAAAGTTTTAAAACGTGAGAGCTTAATATACATCAATTAAATCACAACACAAAATAAAAAAGTTTAAAAACGTAATAGTGCAAGTGTTCACTTATGTCACATATGTCTTCAAATCTAAAGATAAAAATGAAAATATATAAAACAGAACACATACAAATGTTACCATATACAAAAATACTCATTCAAAATGGCCAGTACGTTTAATATATTTCAAAAGAATGAAAAACTTGTTTTAATATTAACGACACTCGCGAAATGAATAGATAAATTATTAACTAAAGGTTAAATTTCAGTGTACGTTTAAAATGATTTGACTTGAACAAGGGAAAATGCGTCTATTCACGCTGAATAATTACACAGATGATCACTCCTGTAAAATGTATGTGACAGTGATATTGTCAAAAGGGAGGCTTTTATTATAAACGATTTTTTTATGATTTACTAGTATCTCGTGGTTTTTCGCATTATATAATACATGGAATAAATATGTATTTAAGTTTAAGTTACAACTTCGGATTGACTCAATCGATGTTTATGAAATACATATATACTAAATACTCTCTAAGACAATCTAAATATTTATGTTAGTAATTTTTTACCCTTTTAAAGATTAATTCTGATATCCGGCTGTCTGGATCTCAGTCAGATAATAATGAAAAAAAATATTGTTTTTTTTATTGAACTTTAAAACGGTAGTTATTTTTATATCACAGAAAGACTTTCTGTCACACGTAAATTCTATTTATTTGTTTGCAATTTTTATTTTTGCAATATATAGCATTGCCCATCAACCTTGGCGCTATAAGAAATATTAAACATTCCTAACTTTGCAGTTGCTTTCAACCAAAGACGTTATGTCCTATGTGTCTTTAATTACACTTGTACCATCAAACCGCAACACAAACTATTGTTGTCCCAAGATATAATATCTGATGAGTGAGTGTACCTACCCTGACGGGCTTGCACAAAGCTCTACTATAAAATGTAAATTTCAAGTATATTTAAAAATAAATAACGTAAGCAGGTATTCAAGATTGAGTGTAACACTTAGTAAGAAAATATATCAAGATTATAAATTCATATATAATTTATAATATGGCTCTACATAATTCAAAGCTAAAATTGAAGCCACAAAGCAACCGTAGGTCGGTCGTAAGAAATTTTCCTATACAAATATTTGGTAAGCAAACAATACCCGTACTTTGACTCATGTCTCCAACCTCTTGACCTGGAAATTCGGAACTTTGAATAATCGTTTGAGTCACCTTGGGCGTGAGGTAAAACGAACTATTATAACTTAGAATCGTTGAAGAATAAATCAATGACGGTGTTTTAGCTGTCGTAGGTTTATTTTAATTTTATAAACATTCAAACTGTGTTACCTTTACAGTGATATATGTATACATACAGTAAAAATATTAAAAGGTGATCTTGTACTGTCGTTCTTCAAATTAAGGTTATTTAAAACAAAAGTAAATATTATTATAATCTGACCTAATTTTTATTGTTCTACTTCTTCTTTACCAAAGAATTATCTTTTTAAATTACATTTAATGATTTCTTTGTCATGAATGATTTTTTAAGCAAGGATAGAATAAAAACTACATAGTTTCAAAAAAAAAAACAGTGATAATAAATAGCTTTACGAGAATCAAAATGGAGATAATTGATAGCAAATAAAAAATTATGAATGTCCCACTGCTACGGATAGGCATCCTCTTCTTTTGAGGAAAATGTTTGAAGCTTACTCCATCACGCTGCTCTAATGCGTTGGTGGATACACTTGTGGCAGAATTTTAGTGAAATTAGCCATATGCAGGTTCACCTTACGATGTTTTCCTTCACCGCCGAGTCCAAGATGAATTAACCCTATTCAGTGGATTTGAACACGCGATCATGGGTTAACATTCACGCGTTCTAACCACTGGGCTATCTCGGGTTTTTACTTTGACATCCTACATTCTGTTTCATTCTTGTACAATTTCGTCTCATCTGTATAATTTTCTTTGTTTTGTTGCTGTGTAATTTTGGAGCAAAATAATAAACTAGTTACAATAGTAAACTGATAGAACAAATATGAATGTGTGTATTTATATGACGATATCATATCTTGGACACGATATCGCATCGGTAAGTGTAAATTTTCTTGCAGGCTTTTACGTAATGAGTAAAGCAACTTTGTTAGTCCTCTCATTTCGCTTTTATGCGGACCTCGTCACCAACAAAGCGAATTCGGTTTGGACCCAATAAGATTTGTCATTTAATGCTCCCTTATGAAAATACATTAAATTATCTCTGTATTTCTTTTTAATCAAGCTTTCAGTAACAGACGGCACTGGACAACGATTTTCAATCCATTCATGATGGATTATTTTACTTGTTTCGTTTATTAATGATTTAATTACAGAATTTTTCGGATTTGTATTAGACAGAGTGGTAAATGTAATTAATGATAGGTAATTGATCTTGCCTTGAAGGCACTGAAGAAATAAATATTATTGTCTCTTGTGCCTGTAGAATGGCTCACGAATCCTTAAACTATAAAATGTTGATGTTTGGTTATATTAAAAGAATTAAGTGTCTAGATGAGTGTCCAACTAGATGTCCAAAGCTTTTTTATAATTTCTTAATCCATGTCTATTTATTTATCCCTATGAAGAAATATTGGGTTATTTATGTCTTCCTCTTTGGATAGGCCTTCACCTAAAAGAGTTCGTGTTTAATACTAATAATTATAACAAGGAATTATTACAATTTAAATTACAGGTAATAAAACGGTGTTTTAGTTTCTACTTTAATGTTTATTAAATCATCGGCGATATATACGATTGTCTATAATTATTTATTTATTAAGGACCATTAGTAGTCACCATACTTTCACATGTAATAATAAAAACATATATAGACTTAATATAAAGCGTGCGACTCTTTAAGTCGGCCACAACATGCATTTTAGGGTATAATATATTTTTTTATATTACTTATAACATATTATAACATAAACAATATTTTACTAAAATACTAGAGATTTTTAACTAAATTTCATTTTGAAAATAAAGCAATAAAAGTGCACTACTATAATTTATCAAATTAATAACGTATAACAAAATAATTTAAATAACAAAAAGTAAATAGTAAAGAATTAAAAAAAATAAATTGGGTAATTATAACTTCAAATACATTTTTTCATTAATATCTTAAGCTAACATGCTTACAATATTTTTTACTCTAATAAGAACTCCAGATATTTTTTTTATATTTACTAATGGAATCCACGAAAATGTCAAGTGACATTGAGTATTTGTTTTTTACTTAATCTTACAAGAGATCCATTTAGTCCTTGTTTAGTTTTTGATGGTTTATATAAAATACACTGATTGGATAACGTGGACATACTTTCCTAGGCACATTGATTTATTACCTTAAGAATTTGAGGGCAGTCGATTTTATTTTTGACAAGAACAAAAGATCCAAGAGAACTCTACCACATGAAAGGCTGTACATGTTATAAGATGTTAACTGATCTTTGTAATTATAATTTTGTTTTCAACCTTCCCTTGAAAAAGTTAAATGTCGCACAAATATTTTTAATTGATTTACGTTATAATGTGGTGACCATACTTTACTACAGTGATGCTTCGTACATATAAATTGTATAATATTATCAACAAATTGGATCTGTAACAAATTTTATTATAAGAGCTGCTTCGAATGGATTCCCTTTAAGTTTTAATAATATTAAAGTTGACGTAAACTCGAGATGTTACAGGGTGAAGTTTCATTGGACTTCATTTCGAAGTTTTGTGCATTTATGTATAATGTTCTTTTAATATATATTTATATACTGAAGGAAACATGTACAACTTTTATTTAAAAGGACATAAAGAAAAGAATGGAATTTAAGGATTGAAATCTAAGCAATGGAGATAGTAATAAATCCCCGAATTCCTTTTCCGAAGTAAAACATAATCGTAGAAATTCACCCGATCTAAAATTACAACAACGGCCCTCGAAACGGAGATAAAAATTCGGGACTCACTGTTAGCCTGCGGGATTTCCCGGGATCGTTGCGGGATCAGTCCGGGATGGGGAATAATAGACAAACTCGATTACAGATTTCCCTGGGCGACGTTTTACAATCGTACCGTCACGAGTGGTTTTCGAATTCATGAGATTCCTTTTTTAATTATTTCAATTTAAGTGAGTTTGTTTTTCGCTTAACAAATCCGAGCGCTTTAATTAATTATTATTATCAAAAATTATACATTGAAAATGGAATATTTTTTTTATTCTTTAAAGTTGACGTTTGTTTGAGTGTTGTAGTCTTGACTTCAGGCTCAAAGAACGAATGTTTACAATATAAATTTACTGTAAATGGTGTTAGACGACGCTTCAAGTAATGTACTATAGTATACACTGGTCATCAAAAAAATCGCCCCACCTGTATTTTTACCGCAAATTACAGTTTTTCCACAAACTAAAGAGAAAAATTGTTTGGAAACTATGATTAATTAAACTTGTTTATTTACACAAATGTAAGCACACAAAATCATTACAATAAATTAAAAACCAATTTCGATTAAAAAACAAAATCCTTAATTTTCCGCATTTTCTTTGATTAATTTCAAACACAGTTTATGTTTAATCATGATAAAGGCACCACATGGTCTTCCAAAACCTCGGTAATGTATCAAACAGAAGTAAAAGCTTCTTATGAAAACGAGCTTCAATCAAAGAAATCCCACCCCAAAACATTACAGAGCCTCCAGATAACTGACCGTTTCTTTTATGCAGCACTAGGCATAGCGTTCGCCTGGCCGTCGCATGACATTACGACGTCCATCAGGACCGTATAAAGTCATTCGACTCTCATCACTAAAAAGTATTGACTTCCATTGGCCTATAGTCCAGTTTACGTGATTTCGCGCAAATTGAAGTCTGGCTTGTCGATGAGCTGTGGTTAATTGTGGCCCTGTTTGTGGCATGTGTTAAGTACTATTCCCGAAGCATTCTTCTAACAGTACTGTCACTTTTGGCTAACCCCTTATCTTCACGTAAGCGTTGCTCTAGCAACGATCGACACCAAAAAGGTGTTGATTTCGTAGAGCTGATATCACTATATAGCGGTCGTCCCTTTGAGTTGTCACCTTACTTCTTCCAGATCCAGATCTTCTTCGATACTGCCCAGTCTCTAGAAACCTTTGGTAAACTCGCCAAACTGCAGAACGGCTGAGCCAGCCACGACACATTGACTTAACCCCTGTTGCAGTTCAGCGGCAACTTGGGCCGCTTCAGCTTCAGTTGTATCCATTATTCATAGACAAAATTAATCAAAACTACAGCGTCAGTAAATAAACTTAACGTGATTAATAACAGATCCCGAGAAAAGTCAGTTTTGGACTGAGAACACGGGCATAATTTGTCCCGACGTAAGCCGTCAAATCAGCACAACAGTATTTCTGTATAATCCTTTCCTCCCTTATCCTTTCACATAATTTTATACAGGTTTTAACTAACTTCTACATAAATATCGTTTATATATTGTACATAATTATTTTATTAAGTCCTATTTTGACTTCGCACTGGTATAGGTTTGTTAAATAATAACATATATAAATATAAAATTTACATTGAATGCATAGTTTCGTATGCTTTGATTTTTCAGGTCTTCAATCATGTGTTGTCATATCATAGAAACTAATCGTAATTGTGAAATACAAACGGCCAGTTCAATACAATAAAATATTTTCAAATTACTTATTTTAATGTCAAATAGCTTCCCGTGCCAACTGTGTACGGGATGGGGAGCTAGGATGTATATTCACAAAAAGTGACCCATTCCATTTTGCTTAAATTTAAATTACAAATTCTTTCTTCACGTTATATATATAAAAAAATGTTTCTAGTTTCGTAGACTCATGCGATATTTAGGACAAATGATATTATAAGTACATAATTGGTATATTAAAAGGTTGCAAAAATATTATTACACGTATAAAGAAATGTTTTCGTAAACCATTATGGACCCATTTAATTATTTAAAGTACCAGCATTTCCGGGCTCGAAATCAGCTGTACGAGGATCATCGGGAGAGATGTAATTAATTGAATTTTGTTCTGTGAAAGAAAGTCCATTTAAATGTAAACAGGGGACATTTTTCTGCTAATGAAATTTACGGCAATGAGTGAATAAACGTTACATTACACGGGTGCTTAGGCTTCGTGGGAGTGTAAGAAAAAGTCATTTGGGGGAACGCGGATTGGATAATTTATTGATAAGGCGTATGTGATAATGTGAGATAGAGCAGTTATATGAAATAATTCAGCATTATTTTGAATTTTATTTTATTAAAATTTTGTTAAATTATGGGAAATATGTCTTAAAAACAATATTGTTTATAAATTGCAATAAGAAATTGATACTTTATGTTATTTAATTTAAATTCCATTTAAATGAGTTAAGTTTTGCAAACACGTTGCTATAATTTTATACTTTATTAGTTGAGCAAGCACTTTTTGTTTTTTTATGATAAAAATAATAATTATGTAAGTGTACAGTAAGTCCTAGGTGGCCGGCAAACGCGGTAATGCGACGAGATGCGAAGCGACGCGAAAATATCATAAAGTACTTGTGTATATTTGCGTCGTCTATTTGTCGTTTTAATTAGCCAGCGACGAGATGCGACAAAGTGCGGTCTTGTTCTACGCAGAACTCTCTAAATTTATTTCGCTCTAAGTATATATTTGTCGTCTATCTATTGTCTATTGTTCTTTGTATTCGTTTCTTTTTTAAACCAAGTTTTTAAATATGAATTTTTGTTCAATATATTGTTTTAGCAATGGGCAAGTACCCATTGTTAAAACAATAATGAACTGAGATCGGTGCGTTTCTCGCTCAATGACGACTACAGAATACACTCGTCATGTGAAGGTTTGGTCGCATTATGTCACATCGCTGCATGTCGCATCAAGTCGCTCACTTGGACAACGGATAAGGAGTATCGATTCTAGCGAGAAGAAACGGCAAAAACATCGGTACTTCCTTTTAAGCAAAAACGAATTTACGTTATCAATAATATGCATTTAAATTTATATGTTCTGCGTGAAAATCCACGAAAACTAAGTCTAAGTTTAAAATAAAATTTCATAACCCTTTATGATCTGTAATTATTCTTCTTTCTTATTTATCACAAGTAAACCCGCTTCGCCAGCATATAATTCAGACTGACGAAAATCCATAAAAAATTGCCATTTTAACGTATGTGCATAACGCCTAGGTGACTTATTGATTAAAAATATTTAAATTATTAGATAGAAGCGGTAGTCTAAAATAAAAAAAAGGTTCTTTTAGTTTTGATAACTCACAAATTAACATATTAACTTAAGAATAGGCATTTATTTTGAAATCACTGACATACATTTCAATATTATTTTTTTGTATCAACTAGCTATGTCCGTGATTTCATCTACTATGAAAAGGTTTCTTCTAGGCTTTATATCAGGCAAGTCAACGGTCATGCGCGGGCCAATATGAGATAAAAAAAAATTACAGCATAGGTAGACGGATAATATGGGGCCACCTGATTGTAATGAATGTTCACCAACGTCCATAGACATTGGCATTGTAAGAGATGATAACCATCGCTTACATCGTCAATGCGCCACCAACCTTAGGAACTAAGATGTTATGTCCCTTGTGCCTGTAATTACACTGGCTCACTCACCCTTCAAATCAGAACACAACAATACCAAGTACTGCTGTTTTGCGGTAGAATATTTGATGAGTGGGTGGTACCTACCCAGACGAGATTTGCACAAAGTTCCACCACCAAGTATATGACTCGGTTCGTTTGTATGATTAAGCAACTTATATGATTATTTTGATTTGTTAATTGCACAGGTTATACATTTTATTAGATAACGAATTACTTAAGCGAAGCAGAAACCAATGCTAATATTTGTATAATTTATATCATTGCTTCTCTGTAAACTATATTCGAAGTCGAATTTCCAAGAACGTGTCCATATAAATTATTTCAATTACTAATACAAGAGCCATGTACAGTTGACCTTGCGAAAAGTCGAGCCGTTCGAGCTCTTTGAGGGTTCCAGTCAGACTGTTAAGGTTTGCTTTATCATAGGAATTGCAATAGGAACTATTCCTTTGCGCGTAAGTGTATATTTGCTCAATGTACACACCGTTCCGTAACACACATAGTACGAGCGACGTAGATGTATAGCGACGTGCAGAGATTTTTAAGTTTAAAAATAGAATATAATCTTATTCATTATGTATTTTTATTCGATTTTGATGAAATAATTTCGAAATATTCCTCAGAATAAAGCCGTGAACTATTTCGTAATTATTATAATTTTGATTCCAATTACAAGCTTTTGCAAACAGATAAAAATATCAAAATCTGATTTTTTACGTTACAACAATTATTATTAAACAAATTAATGTGCAACACACGGAAAATTGGATAAAAAGATGGCCACTGTTTCGTGCAGACATATAAAAAAAAAATATATATAATTAATTTATGTAATAATTTTAAAATGTTAACACTTCTATCTTAAACTTAGCTGGAGAGAGAATAGACATGATCACCAGATGTATAAAAAAACAGACACACACAGCACAATAATGGTAATCGTATTTGACAGTGTCCTCAATAATTTAAAAACAAAACGCACATTAAAGACCGGAAGTTCATGTAAGAAGGTCTCTTTTAACATCATAATATATCAATAGTATATTCGAATATAATATCATATCCAATAATATTTCCTCAGCGATGTTGCTATGACTTCAAACCGTCTGACGTTTCGCTTCGTTACCCCCGCGACGCCATTACCCTCCTCATCAAATTTCCACTTTATTTCCTCCATTACCTATAAATGTTACGAATTATCTGACTTATTATTCTGCACAGGAAGATTTATCTCCGTGACACGTGAACATTTTAAATAATTTATGAAAAATGAAATGTATATTTTTCCTTAAAAGCACTTAATACTTTATTAAAGGTTTTATCGCTGACTATACTTCGTTTTTATTACGAAATATATAATATTATATATTTCAATGTTATATAAAAGTAAATATTACATTTATTACAAATTAATTATAGCTTACTTGAATGTGTATGACGAAAGCCCGAAGTTATTATTTAAAAGCATGACCTAGAAGTGTAGAAGCAGTGACCATTCGTCAGGGTGGTCACTTACACATATAAGGTGATAAATCATAGTAATAGTGGCAGTACTTTTAAAACATTAATAATTATCAATATAACTTTTTTCAGCGATATCACTCGAGAGGTCTGTTCACTCTGACAGTCCGAAGAAGAATGAGCCGAGATCTAAAACCCGTACAAGCAATGTTTACTAGCAACGAAAATTATGAGTTTGACATTTAACAATTAATTAATCTTAACAAAAAATTATTGAACGGTAAGTTAACTATTGTTGTCAACCGAGTTGTTATGTCCTTCAAACCTATAATGGGTGTGAAGGGCATAACCTCAGCCAAGGTTTGGGGCGTATCAACGATGTATGGGATGGTCAATGTTTCTCACAGTGCCAATGACTATGGGTGGTGGAGACCATGATAAAAAAAGTTAACTCTAAACTAATAATAATTGTAATATAAATCGTTTAGGCAATGTGTATTGTGAATTTAGTAAACATAGAAAGCCATACATACAAATGCATACTAATAAATAAGGCGACGTATTATTTATAATGCCAAACTGAAAAAAATACTAAAGCAATACATAAAACTTATAAAATAGTATAGATATTATTCAGTTTCTGCATTCAAAAACCATTGACGTGACAAACGTGGATATCATGGTATAATGACGATAAAAAAGAGTAACCATCAGGAAAATGCATTGTTTTTAATATATCGCAATAAAACCAACTCTTACGTGGACGAAGTCACAGGTACGAGTATATTACATACCTCTTCCAGACCAAAAGTTGTCGCTTATGATGTTAGCTATCTAGTCCTGCGAGGTTGCTGGTGTGTTACAAATAACCCTGTATATATATTTTTTATTGTCATTATACTCGTTTTATGTTAAATCTATTCAATGTACATACATACGGTTTACTGCTTTATTATGTGTATTGATAAAAGAAAAAAAAATGAAAATATATTTCACACAAGAAGCATCTTTCGTTTAAAGATGTTTGCAATTTTTCAAAAGACAAGGCCTTTGTGATCGCGATTAAAGGCAGAAATACATTTTTTATTTATTACAACGTACAAAGACTAGTGACGAAATTTATTTTAGAAGAAGCGCTGCCCTCTCCTACCCTCTATTGTTGGAGTTTAAAGACTTTAGTGAATTGAATGAAAACGCTTAATTTCGTTTTTCTTTGTTCGTAGTTGTATATATAAGATATATTTGTGGACATTATACCTGTTATAAAAGGACATTTGCTGTTTTAATATACTTTTTAAATGGCAAAAAAAATCATTATCATTTATTGTTGACATTTATCCGCTTTAAAAAGGATTGAGTACTTATTTACTTGGCCTTTCAGCTCAGCTGTAAAGTAAATAAGTACGTTAAGTTTTAGGTACGTAATTTTTTTTAATGAAATGGGCAATTTATCCATCTGATAGTATGTGGTTACCGACGCACATAGACATAACAAATATAAATCAAACCGTACGTCGCTAATGCGACAATGTGCCACAAACCTCGGGTACTCACTTTTCAAACCAGTATTTGGCGGTAGGACATCTGATGACCCAGTCATCAGATGTCCTGATGACTGGATGAAAGCATTCCAAAGGTATGATAATTATTTTTATATTGTTGGTAGATACCTGCCTTTCGCGCCGCAGGTTGTGGGTTCGATTCCCACCCAAGACAGACATTTGTATGCATGAACATATCTGTGTGTCTTGAGTCTGGGTGTAACTATCTATATAAGTATCTATTTACAAAAGAAAAGTAGTATATGTAGTATATCAGTTGTCTGATTTCCATAGTACAAGCTCTGCTTAGTTTGGAATAAGATAGCCGTGACTGAATAATGTCCCAGGATATTATTATTATTGTATAATATTATTGTATTGCTGTTCTGTTGTCTTACTTTAGTGTAATTATATAGTTATATATATTTATACATACAGTAAATTAAATAAATAAATAAATATGCCATTAATACAATGTAATTTTGTATGTAAAATGTAACTATTAGCAATAAGAAATGAAATTAAGATTATATTGTGGAAGGCTGTATAATATGTAAATATATAGATAAATATAAAACATAATGGATTATTATCTATGCTCCTAATACAAGGTTGATCCTCATAATCTCTATGGTAATAAATACTAGCAATAATTATTAAATAAATAAATATTAATTTAACCATTCATATTATTATTTTCTAAAAATTATTCATCACTCTCAAGATAAACTTTCGTGGGTTTTCTAGTGCCATAATTTTTTATTTGTTAGTTTGTGTTGTTAAATCAATGAATGCGTGTAAATTATTTTATAATTTTATTAAAAGATAGAATCGTGAGCAAGCCTGCACATGTCGCGTAAAATTCTGCTACATAATTAGCGTGGTGGAATAAATACGTCAGGCCATGATCTAGCAGGCGGACATTTATAAGATCTTAAATTACTTTAATAATCTGTTTTTATCTCGAAACTTCCAAGTGGTTAGAACACGTGAATCTTAAGCGAAGATTGCTAGCTTAAGTACGGACAAGCACGTCTTAATTTTTGACGTGCTCAATTAGTGTCATTCTCATGTCTGCATTACAAATTGCCTGCGTTGGATAAAAAAATGTATTTAACCCGCAATGGTGCAGCGCTGTGGGATAAGCTCCAAACCATTTCCTCAAATGAAGAGGCTTTGCCTCAGCTGTGGGAAATATACAGTCTGTCACAATTTTTCTTGCGTAGCATACAATTTTGTATATGATCTTTTGATCTAACTGATATGATTCTCTTCATTAAAGTTGAACGTTCGCGATGTAATTGATAATATGCAAATTATACGATCGTCTGAATTTGATGATTTATTTGAAGGGTTCCATCGGAGTTATGGAAAATAACCTCGGTTTTCAATTGGGTAAGGGATAATGAATTCAGTTTGCTAGTTCCATTAATAAAATGTCATTTAGTTTGATTTCGGTTACAATAAATCGCACGTGAGCATAAATTAATTTTATCGTCTGAATGGTTCAAGAATTTTAATAAGTTTTAAGATTTGTACCAATCTAAATATACGAAAATCTTGGCACATAAATATAAAAAATTTCAAAGAGAAGGTTTTTATGATACCCACTTCAACTTGTATTCTGTTCTAATGATCGCCACGACTGTTCATAATATAGGTACATAGACAGGATAACTTTTGCCAGGTTTTTGTGTAGCAGTGTAACAAGCACTAGGGACATAACGTCTTAGTTCCTAAGGTTGGTGGTACATTGGCGATGTAAGGAACGGTTGATATTTCTTACAGCGCCATTACGGATGGGGGAAGCGGTGGTCCTATACCAAGGTTTCATCAAAATCGGATGCATAGTTTAGAAACGCATAACGGACACACATACAAACGCCTTTTATTTAAAGAAGATATTTAAATGGTATAATTATATATATATAGAGTTATTTATTTTATCCACTAATCCATCTGGCGCTGCGTTTGAACATGATCACGGAACGCATCCAATCCCAAAGGACGAACATCGATTGATGGCCTAACTGCCTGTTATCTAACGCGTTCATTACGCTCCATTAGTTTCGTGTGTTTTGTTCCGTTATAGCTGATACAAAACCATTAAAATTTTACATTTATTTGTGTTTCCTGTTACATGCATATGTCATTTAAAAGTCACAGACATTTTAGATTCAAATGGTTTAATAAATGAACCAATTCTAAACTTGTCGAGCGTACAATTAGAGTAGGAATAAGAAGAATTTCTTTCCGAAAATGCACCGAATCCATATTACCTTTTTTCCCTAATAGCATTGCTCTTTTATTTAAAAAAAGCTACTTCGACCTCTTGTTCAGATTCTCATCCGTGATTAGAACATTTCTGGAAGAGGTCCTTTGATCATACAACTCTCGGAGAACGGAAGTCAAGAGATGAATATTTTTAAATATAAGCTATTCCAAAAATCGTGAATGCGTTAAGAAAAGATTTACATATATCTATTCACCAATTCCGTTGAGCATAGTCTAACAAATTTCCAAAAAATCTATAATGCACTAAAATAGATTTAAAAAAAGCTTACGTTTTATACAGGGTACAACATTACTTAAACGATATAGACACTTTATATTCCCTAAAAAAAACCCAGAATGATCCCCTTAAGTTAAACTTCGCGACAAAACATTACACAGCGTAGCTTCAAAGGCAACTAACTCCATTTTATATTTAATCTAACCGACGCAGAGCTTAGACAGTGTGGTCTTAGGTTGTTAGTATTTATGATGTAATTCTGGAGCTGGAAGACACAATAAATATTTAGGACTTGATTCTGAGACTACATCTGCGTAATGTCTCTCTCGAGCATACGGTTTTTCTCTTATAATACTGTTATAGAATTTTATTCTAAAACTAAACTAGTGGAACTATTTACAAAAATCTTCTAAGACGAGACCTTTGTCCAGCCGTGGGACATTTATAAGCTGTTTTTAATAATTTAAACGTGAATACGATTTGTTACATGTTTATATTTTTAATACTCTATTTCTTTATTTCTTAAGGCGTACAAAATACCAGTAGGTGACCAAAATTGGCGACGTCGCAATTGTTAGTTTAAATACTTCTTAAGAAGGGACCAGTAAGCTTTACAAGGTACATTTGCATGTCTTTTTAAATAATCAGAGTATGATTAAAAAAGTCAAATTTAAGTTAACTGATTTCAAAATCAAGATCATGTAAAAGTTATAATCTTCATCACGTGTCCTGCACGTGCCTAATTATTTAAGGTCTCAGTCGTATCTTCTTTGAAAATATGTCATGAGTCCAATTAATTACACACAGTAATGTTATTAATTGTGGGTCCGTGGTCATTTATCATTGTTTATCTAATATATTCACAGGAGCATCTCCATATTATCTATTAGAGTCGGCGCACTGACAGTATACTGTTTACTGAATGTAGTCAGGAACCATATCGTAAAATATAGTGTATATTTTAAAATCGATCAATTAGAAAAATTCAGAACACATATAAATTTGAGTCATTCTGAGAAAATTTCAGCCATAAACAGAAGTTATATGTATGAGATATTATCGTTTTCGCAAACACAGTTGCACTCTGAGCTCACTCTCATAGTCCATATGATGAGATGGTAGTCAGGCAGATTACTTTGTATTTACCTGACACGGTATTCAACCTGGGACCATAGATCTTCACCTTTATTTTGGGAATGAGACAATCGCCGCTATTGTTTTTTTTTTTGTGTTAACAATATATGATACATAAAAAAAATGATTGATAAAATCAGCCCGCCGATTTTCTTTCGCCAGTACTTCTCAGGGCTGAGTGTTTCTTTTCCGAACCGGTGGTAGTTTCTAGTTTGACAATCAATAAGATAGTTTAATACTTCAATATTGAATAAAGTATTTTGAATTTGAATTTATCATCTAGCCACTAGAGCAAAATGTTATAGCTACCAAGTATGACGACGCATTGACGATATCAAGTATGTTTATTATTTCTTATAACGCCAATGTATATCCAACTAAACATTCAGGTTAATCTTTGATTCATAAGATCCGAATATTCCTTTATTTATTTTTAAAATAATCAGGCCGGTGTCTACATTGTAAGAAGATGCTTTTAAGAAAAGGCTTCGGTTATGTTTTGTCTCCAAGATCAGGACGGGTTGCAAGTTAAATATAAACCGTAATGGTGTATCAGCATCCGAACAACCGTTAAGAAAATGGTCGACACCTGCTAACCACTTTAATATACATAATGAGGTGATTCAACGTCCCACTGAATTCAATCTTTTGTATTTTGAACCTTTTACTCTTCGCCTTAAGAACTATAACATTGAAACTGATAATGGTTTTACAAATTTATATATATTGTCATATAAATTTTAATAAGAAATTAGCGTTAATTCTTTGTAATGAACTGTCGAATAGTCTCAATACTCGCAATAGCCCAGTTGACAGGATTTTGTTAGAAAAAGAGGTGCAACATTGCCACTCCCTTGGTCTCCATACTCATTAATACGAGGTAGAAGTAGAATAGTATCTTTGTACTAGAGAAGTGAAGTATTTCATACAAAAAATGTCATATTATGGTGTAAGAAAAAAAAGTTTTAATTTATGCATTAATCACCCAAATATATTTTAACGTCTAAATTTTAAATCGGAAAGGAATTATAAATTCGTATTTGAACTACGGCTAAAACTAAAGTATTACACTTTAGTACGAAATAACTTTGTTTTATTGCAATTCTGAATTAGCAAACAGATATATGAATCTCTGAAACTTTTTAGGGCATTGCATTAAAATGCATGTAATGCACTAAACTAAAATTGTATAGTCATCTTCGTGGATGTTTCATGGATAAAAACATGGCGGCCACATCAAAAATAAGAACAATTTAAAAAATTATAACATCATAAACTACATTTATGTTTCTGAGGTTTGTTTACTACAGTGAAACTATTTAGTTGAAATTTGAGACTTCATCGTACACTCCGTGAACCGTTTCTTAATTTTCCGTTTTTACAAAACGTTAAAAGCAGAGTTGTATACAGCCAAAGTATAATCTTAATGATTAATATAAGCTTAGTTGTGCTATATTATTTCACCCTTGAATAATTGTATACCCACTTTCAGTATCTAGAAATATTCGACAATAAATAGCCATGAATGTATCTGTTATCATTATAAAAGCAATATCAAATAAAATAACGTATATCAGAATGTATAATAAAATGCCGCAGCTCATAAATATCGTGGATTAAAATCGGAAATTTAAAACTTATTTCACACACATTACTCGACGGAGTTTATGGCTTCAGATCGATTTGCCGGCAATCCAGTTTCATCCGGTCTCATCTCGGCCCTATCATATTATTATTACGTCGTTAGGATATCAGGGCTTAAACATCAAATAAGGGGCTTAACGGGGCTTAGCGGTTCAGTTATGTTTCGAGATAATATTCCGCTCAAATGGAACCTTATTGTTTAAAGTATTTCACTTTCTCTGAAACAAATATATATTTTATTGAGTTATCAGTACTCATTTGCCACGAATTTTTTTATAAATGTAAAAATTTGAATATTCTTGATAATATACACAATATTTCGTTTAATCATGCAGGAAAAGATTAAAACAATATAGTATAATTTACTAGCTTACATTCTGAGATTAAATATTGTTTTTAAAAACTGCAAAAATTTAATACTAAGTGGTTCTGGTCTGCTATTATTAACTCAATTTGATAGGTAGCACCAACTTATTTGTAATTCAACAATTAAACATGAATACTCTGCATTTCGGTGTGTGTCATTTAAGGTTTTTGCCCATAATCACCACGCTGGGAAGGCAGGTTGGTGATCGCAGAGCGTAGCTCGTCACACAGGTGACGCTGCTGCCCGTCGCCGGTCTGTGATTTAGCTACGCCTTCATGGAATGGTTATACCGCCATTTGTCAGTCGCCAGAGCCTCGTTTGTTAATCGGCAGGATGCACCACGTGCAGGTGAGGTTGGCTGGGAGCACTTAGATGTAGTTGTGCTCCCTTGCATCCCTGAAGATCGAGCTCAGTGGTGTGCCATTGGAGAGACCTATGTTCAACAGTGGACAAAAAATGGTTGATAATGATGACTCTGCATTTCTGTGTTCTAGTTAAGAGGTGAGTACGCAAATATAATTAAAGAATCTGTACGACTATTTGCTGCATACGATACGCTATTGGTTTTGGACATAGGTGCGAGCTGGCGCCGCGTATGACTGCTGACCTCAGTAGATGGATGGAGTTGTACCATGTATGTCAATTCTTAGATCCCACAATAACTACGCATTTCCAGATTACATCTCACATAGTGAGAGTATCTATGGACCAAGGTAATTAGTAAACATTGTACGTAGAAGTCTGTTCATGTTCATCCGCTTCTTATGAGGTTTGGAGCCAATTAACGTAGTTATGAATGATAACTAAAGGACGACAAATAGTAAATACACAAAAATAAATAGTATATGTGTCGTGGCGGTCAAACCTCACATACCATACATATTTTCGGTCAGTAAGGAATGACATTGCAAAATTCATAAAACAATGACTGCTTGACTATGTAATCTATACGCGACGTTGACGCACAATAAGAATGGCAAAAGGATACAAACGCGATCCAAAAAAAAATTTCAACTTAAAATTGGAACATAACTTTTCAACTAAATTTAAAAAAAATGTACAAATTAACACTTGTAATGAATTCAACCCGCACAAAATCGGGATATGCAGACAGTTATTATTCATACAAAAACACATTCTATTCATAGATTCGGTTAAATATACCGGTATTCGGTTATATATATTTAAAATAAAAAATATCTTATTGATATTTCATTCTATAAGGATTTCAATTCAATTTCAATTTCACGAAAACAAGAGGGATATATTTGTTTATGAAACCTTAAGAAGGTACGGAGTCAAGAGTGGATATTTAATTAAGTACCAGGCAATTAGCAATGTTAGCAGCAAAATTGAACTATATATGTGATATTGAATAGTAAGGAATGTTACGTCACTGTGATTTAAAAGCCAGAAAACTAGTTTTAAACTATTTGTGTCGGTCTTTCGTACAACCTCCCAAAGAGAGGCCAATCGAAGAATTTAAGTTCGGACAGTTTTCGAGAAGGTTCTATTTTTTTTCAACATTTATCCTTCGAATTCTTGGAAGTTTTTAAATGAAATGAATTCTGAGCCTTGCTATTACTTTTAGATTTTTAATTAGTCTGAAGCGTTTATACTCTGATGAATCTTTCCGGAAAAAAAATTATTTGAATATTAAAATGAATGCTAGCCGGTCTTTAGGCAAAAATGAACAATTTAGTTATTTTAGACGACACTTGAACGTGCAAGTTTCAGTACCTAACTTCGTATAAATGATAATTTCGTTTCCGATTTCGCAAGTGAGACTAGGTAATTATGTAAAATATATAGTGCACTACTCGCACAAGTGTGTACGCTAATACAAGTGAATTTACTATTTCTGCTATTTCTCTCATATGCGAAGGGACGGCAAGTCCAACACGAACGTTAAGAGTTCAGGCGGATGATTCAGGGCGTTACGTGCTTTGCGTAGTACGGGAATGTACACACGTCCAACTTCCACATTTCGAGCTGCAACTGAGAATTTTCGACAAAAAACTCAATAACGTTTTACTGACCCGATCTGGGTTATGAACCCTCGGAGTCTGCGGCCTTATATCTAGCCACTTTTTTTCACGCAGTGGAAACCTTCAGAAAGCTCCCTTGGTGGGGAGGACTGAGCTATGTAGGATTCTTACCCACTGAAACCACTGAGATTCCCGTGCTGTGCGCCGCTCGTGCGGCGGAGCTCTCCTCAGGGGGCAAAGGTAATCTCGGCCCCCCGCACTCCTCGCTAGTAATATAATTGTCGTTGTTTTGTAAAAAATGTGCCTTGGGTTATTATTAAATATAGGAGTAAAACGCTTTGTTAACTTTAAACTAAATTTTGCAGGTTTATAGCCTAACAATAAATTATCAATTCACTGTAGTGTCATACTACATCAACCACCGTCAAGTACATAATATAGGAGTGTATAGTTTAGTGTTTTTGCCTAGTGATGGAATGGGATAGAAGCGATTACGGGCTCTTACTAAAGACCTATTAAATCGATACAGCCTCAATAAACGTGTATATATCAAAGTGACGTTAGAGTTTGAATACGATCAGTGTTGCATAAAATCTCGCCTTTGTCTAAGACTCAGTCGAGTCTGCGTCAATGCACTAATTAAGAAGCTGATTCTAGGCCACCGACAATGACTACGTAATCAATGTTGAGTTACCTTGATAAATTAGATCTGTATGTAGGTACACTAAGTGATGATCTCGAATTGTTATAATTTATGGTTATTAGTGTGTAATAAACAAGTAGATAGCTGTAACTAGAGCTATCGAGTTCGATGCTTGTTAACACTTGCTTAAGCGACTAGTATCTAGACTTAATTTATATTGGCTGAAGTTTTTACCTAATTAAAAATAATTGCTTGTATTGTGGACAAAATTCAACCATAATTTATAATTATTATTTTTAATTGAAAATGAATGAATAATTATTATTTTTTTTATGTTCCTAAGTATTTTTTATTGTTCGAACACTAAATCTCGTCAATATCAAATAAAAGAAAAAAACGCAATGTCTTTGCGTATTTATACATAATATATAGTAAAACTAATAAAATAATGTACTTAGTTGATTCTCGTGTAAATATATTTTAATACAGAATTATTTACTTTAAGCCCTTAAATAATACTAATAATATCCTGGGACATTATTTACACAAGGCCATCCGCACCAATCCCAAACTAAGTAAAGCACGTACTATGGAAACCAGACAACTGATACTACTTTTCTTTTGTAAATACATACTTACATAGATATTTACACACACTAAGTAAAAACAGACTTGTTCATGCACAAGTCACAAATGTCTGTCCTGAGTGGGCACGATAGGCAACAATCTACCAATCACGTCAATCGGCTCGTCTAAATACAAACTTAGGGCCTTATTTATAAACGTTGCTTAGTTACTGGTTAGCTAAACACTGATTTGTCTCTTTCTGTCATTATTGATTTGACATACGAAAGAAGAAGATAAGATATTGTTTAACTAATCACCAGTTAAACAAAGTTTATGAATATGGCGGTAAAACTAATAACAATATAATATGTACTTAATTATGAAGTAACGAAAGGCGGTCCTATTGTTAAAGAGGTATAGAGAGATATCTTCCAGGCAACTAAAGAAAATATTCTAGTGACTCTATGTAGGTGTACAAGTTTATGAGTAATTTCAGATCAAAATATAATTTCAATTTCACGGCTGGAAGCGCTTTATTGAAGTAAGGATTGGCTAAGGCATCTTACGACATCTATGGTTTCCGCCTCATTTTCTCAGCTTTGATACGAAAAATAATTATAATTAAATAAAGTTTCTTTATTATAAAGACTGGAAATATATATATAATTTGAAATTTAATTTGTTAGCAATATATGTGAAAATTTATTATAATATAAGAATATTTGCATATTAATTGATGTTCAAGATTTAATGTAAATAACTAATTTAAAAAAAATTTTGCTAGGTCTTAAATATATGAATAATTAATTAATATGGTTTCAATTAAGTGGTCCATTTTATCATCTGTCTACTTTGAAAAATAAACAGTAAGTCAGTAACAGCCTGTGAATGTCCCACTGCTGGGCTAAGGCAACTTCTTCTTTTTTGAGTAGAAGGTAGAGCTTATTCCACCACGTTACTCCAATGCGTGTTGGTGGAATACACATGTGACTTTCAGTGAAATTTGACATAATATGCAGGTTTCCTCACTTAGACCCACGATCCTCGGTTAAAATTCACGCGTTCTTACCACCAGGCCATCTCGGCTTTAAAATAAACATTTTCCGCAAATTTACAAAAATACTATAGTCTGTGCTCGTGGCTACGTTCGCAAATGATAGGTTAAATCCGGAAAACTCCCCAAACGCGATAAAAGGTCCACTACGAGTATTCTGAGCCCGAGGGTGGGTAGGTATTATTTATACGAATGTGCGAATGAAAGCATTAGACGGCTTCATTAGACAGCTCTTAGTTTCTTTATAGGAATGTTTTTTAATTATTCGATAATATATTATTTATAAAAAAATATTGAGATAATTTTCGCCATATAAAATATGCGATGTTCTATTAATTATTTTCGAATGTAACTCTTAATGAGAATAACTTAGTAATTAGTTCTAGAACAGATTACCTCAAGCATTAATGAAACGTTTGTGTTTGTGATTGTACTTGTATAACGTTATAATTGTACAATTAATATGCGTATAATAACATCGTAACTTTATAATAATTAATTAGTTTTTATACGAAACTTCGCTTCGTCTATTCTTTTCAAGATAAACGTCAAGGCCTACGACAAAGGCTGTCTCAATTTATACTAGTATTATAAATGCGAAAATCACTCTTTCTGCCTGTCTGTATGTTTCACGTTCACGGCTAAACCGATTTCGATAAATTATAGTATGAAGCAAGCTTGAAGCCCGAGGAAGGACATCGGCTTTTTTCGTTTTTTACACTTAACACCTGTTTTCCTTCAAAACACGAATCGATAAATATGCTTTCGCATTGGTAATATTAGTATCGATTGTCTTAATTTTATCATGTACTTGGTAGCAAAACCTTTCTTTCCTATGTATATGGAAGCGCGCCTACAGTTGCGATCTTGACTTCGGTGTGGTTCGGTAGAACTTCAGGGCGCTTTAGACAGAGTCAATTAATAATCATCCAATAATATAGCCACTCAAATAAAAAAACTCATTAAATGCATAAAATATAAAACATATCTTACTTTTAATTACAAAATGAGTCTTACACATGTAGGAGTTTATTTTCTGTTACTGGCCGATTGGACGCCTAATTAGAAACATTTTAAAAAATAATCCATAGCTCGTTCTTTTTTTGAAATTGGAGAATAACATTTCTTTTTCTATTATTTTGGCGGCAATTCAAAATTTAATCTGAATTTTATTTTGTTCAAAATGGGCAAAAAAAAAGTAGTGACGCGTCAACTAGACAAATAATTGTTAATTTACATATAGATCATAAGTGGGCGTACAGAAGAATAGCTGAGCATTTAAATTGTTCTGTTAAGAAAGTTTTTAATGCAATTGATCATTATAAAACACATGGAACTGTTGAAAATGTTCTTAGAAAGGCTCGGCCAACAAAATTCTCTTCCAGAAAAGATACGCTAATCGTTGGTGTTGCTAAAAAGACCCAAGTAAAGGCTCCAACCAGATTAAAAATAAAGTTTTTTTCGCCTGATGACCCGAGAGACATTTCGTCAAGACTGATACGCCGAAGATTAGTGGAAGCTAAATTGTTTGGAAGAATCTCTCGAAAGGTACCGCTTCTTACCAAGCAATACCGAGAGAAGCAATTATTATCCGCTAAAAAATAAGTTAATTGGACGGTATGAGAATGGAAAAAAGTGTTATTTTCAGATGAAACAAAAATAAATATGGTAAATTCCGATGGAAAGCGCTATGTTAGACACCCTGTAAACAATGCTTTTAATTATGAATACATAAGGAGTATAGTCAAGCACGGTGGCGGTACAATGGATCAATGGCAATACAAAAATATCTTAGAGCACACAATGATTCCCTACTCGGACGATCATTTGCCTATAACCTGGATCTTTCAGCATGACAATGATCCTAAACACACGGCCAATAGCGTCAAAATGTTTCCTTAGCGAACAGCGTTTAGACTGGCTAGCAAATAGTCCGGATTTAAACCCGATAGAAAATCTCTGGTATATTGTTAAAAAGAAAGTCTCAAACAAACGTAACACCAGTCAAAACGAACAATATGAAGCATTTGTTGAAGCATGGAATTCAATCCCCCTACAAAAATGTATGAAATTGATTGAATCAATGCCACATCGTTGCAGTGCTATTATTGAAAATAAGGGATACGCCACTAAATATTAATTATAACTATTGGTAGGCTGTGGATAGTAGCTATTTCGTAAATAACAATACTAATTACTAATTCTTAAGAAAATATTGTATTTTTATATTCTAACTAGTTGACCATTATTGTTCATACCTTAAAACTGTTTTAAGTGTTTGTCCGTAATGTAATATTGAAACTGCACTTGTGTAATGGGATTTATATTGTTTTTCTAATAAATGATAAATCTTTGAACATATTGTTGTCCTATTTATTGTTTAATTTCAAAATAAAAACGATTGCGGTGAAGTATCTTACATAATGTCAAGGACCGTTGGTAGTGTTTCTAATTATACGACCACCACTGTATATACGTATATACATACCTATATACTTATACATACATATATACTAAATACATACTTATATTGATAAATAATAATTATGTAAACGACCCTTAAAAATATCTTATTTCTAACTATGGATAAGGCCACTCTGTCGCTTTGGGTTACCTGTAATGATAGACGTGAGATTTCAAAAAGTAAAATAATAAATTATGTTAATAGTCATGGCCAAGGCTTGAACTGTAAAGATGACCATGACTCCCGTGGTGTAACCAATGGGGCTAACTCGTCTGTTTAGTAGGTACACACATCATGAACAATTACACCACAAAATCTATATTAATTATTTTATTAGCGTCTAATCCCGATGTGTACTAAAGAATTAATCCCGTGCCAAGTTGTATAATGCAGAGAGTTTGCAACATGTCACCGGTTCTTAATTACATACATTCGCGTAACAATCGTCTAATTCTCATATTCACGTTATATATATTTAAATACATAATTTAGCCTTCGGCTATCGATTAACCGCCTTATTCATAAACTTTATTTAACTGGTGATTAGTTAAACAACAGTTTGTCTTCTTCTTTCGTATGTCAAATCAATAATGACAGAAAGAGACAAATCAGTGTTTAGCTAAACAGTAACTAAGCAACGTTTATAAATAAGGCTGTAAATAGTTAAAAGTCTAATTATCGAATACGTTCTACTTTATTTAAAAAAAAAAAACTGTAAATATCTTCAACACAATTTATATTTCATTATTTACTGATGATGATTCACAAGACCCGTGATAAAGTAACAAGTTATAGTATAGAACGAAACACAATACAATAAAAAAAAGTATCTTACGACATATCGCAAGCTTTAAAAAGTTTCGTTAGTAATATTACTATCGCTTACCCGAGGATTGCTTAGCACTATGTAGTTCCATTTGTAACAAAACATAGAATATCGTACGATTTATCGTTTGTTTAAAGAAGTATATACGTTGTTCAGATTGAGTGCGTACATTGTAAGCAATACGTACGTACCAGCTGAGCATCCGAACTTTATTTAAGATCGATGCTTCTTCAATTTCACGCAGTATTTACTTTCACTGAACACAGCCATGTCGCATTAGAACAGTCGAGCTACTTGAACAAGTGGATCTTAAGTTCATACAAATTTTAATTTGATTATACACATAATAACTGGTCAGGGGTCTGGCGAATCACGATAATTAAGTAATTGTCCCCACAAAATGCACTTAGTAAGCAATTAATATAACATTTTAAGGTGTATTTTTTTATGTCTGACGAAAAAATATTTTCACCTTTTAGTAACATTCTTTCATAAATACTGTCACTGTAAATAACATAACCCACTTCTAACATGATCAATGCGCCGCCAACCACGGGATCTGAGATGTTATTTTCCACGTACCTGTGATAAACTGCCTCACTTACCCTTTAAACCGCAACACAGCTACCGTCTGACTTTGGGATAAGTGGTAAGAGTGTGGTAAGCAAACCCACCCAGGTGGACCTTCACGTCCCTACTACAGATCATATACATTTGTATCGATATTGTATGCAATACATAATATATTTTATTGAGCACTTTTCAGTATACAAAAGATTTACCCAGCATAGATACATTTACTTTCATTAAAAAAATCCAAATTATACTTATTTTATTTCACCTTAAAAATATGTTCTTGTAAACCCGACTCCATTAGATTTAATTCAAGGCCACGGCTCGGATTGTACCAATCAAATTGGATCTCTTATTGGCAATCAGGAGATGTCGAGAAAACAATCAAATACATTCTTGGAATCACGCAACAATTAACCTTCATTTACATTCGTGCACGTGGACTCACAATTCAAATTAGTACATTGCTTAGATAATGTTACGAGTGATATATCATTGTAACATTATATTGTCTTATTACTCCGGGAACAAAAATGATTATGTATTTTTATAGAGATAAATAGTATTTTTAACAATAGAATGTTTGTTTCAAAACTACAGGACAAAGGTTAAGTGAATTATGCAGACGATGAATAAGTTACATTAAAAGTGTACTCGTTTCGTTAATTATATTTTCGCTCCTCAGTTGTTGATTGGTGATTTATCATATTATCACAGACTTAGTTTCGATACTATGAAGGCTTCATCTCAATGTTGTTCTATTGTCAAGTACAAGCTGAAGTGGAAATAAATATTTCAGCATTAAAAAACTTAAGTGGCAACTCAAACACACTCAACCACCTGTATAGTAGCGAGAAATCAGTCGACTAGAAAAAGTTTTCCTATGGGCTGGCGTAAGGAAGACGGATGGCCGTAAAAAAGTGTCAAATACTTTTTTCATGCATAGGGCGCTAAGGTAAAACATAGACCGTTGTATATATGATGATGACGATGAAAAGGGTTTTAGGAAATTTGAAAAATCTTTTTTGGTGAACTACACTCGATCATTCCGGCGAATAAATAACACTTACACAATAACACACGCAAAATAAATAATAAATTCTTTAGGATTATTTTCTACGAACTAACAAAAGTCAAATACGAGCTAATCAATTTGTAAAAATGTTTAAACAAGGCACGCGACATCCTTTAGTTTGCCTACAAGAAAAACATAGTTTCTTTTGTTTCAAGTCGATCTTTTCTGGTCCGTTGATCGCGTACGTTCCCTGAATTGATTTTCCTTTTACCAATAACATCCCCGTGTTTGTTGCTTTTGCCAAAATGTCTCAATCCTTGTTATTCGCACGTGATTCTTTTACTGCGTTTCGATGTTCATAATCTATGCTATCATTTGGACGAATTTATGGTGTTATTGATGTTTATACGGTGTTATTTTTTATAAAAAATACATATTATAATTTTTTTTTTAATTCACAAAAGTTTAAATTAAGAAATACAAGAAAGCAATTATGAAATACATTGGAAATGAAAATAAAATAAAATTAATATACCTGTAGCTTGACCAAGAAATACTGTTTCAGCTTTTCCTTGATACTGTTGCGCGCATTATCATGACCGACAAATCGTTAATAGTCGGTTTTTCACCGTACATATCTGCCGTCCTAAGAAAAAAAGACGCATCTAACACTTTTTTCAAAATTGAGTTTTTCCCTTATTTATAATCAGTAAAAAAATACGCATCTGCCAATATTTTTTATATTCTCCTTTGACTTATACAAACTGAGTTAGCAGTGCATAAATAAAGCGTATTTGCAAATAATTTGATCAAGCATTAAGGATAAAAGACGTTTCTGATGGTTACTAAGTAGAAAAGGCGAAAATATGTCGCTGTCGTGATCATTAATCTAAGAAAGAAAGACGTATCTACGTAGATATGTATTTTCATCGTAGTATTAACCAAAATCAGTATAACGCAAGTGCCAGAAGTGATTTTTCTCCTTAACATTGCTTAATTTTCGGGGTGGAGTGGTAGGAAGACTTCGCAGTCAGTTACGCCCAGGCAGGCGACAAGGATACCTGGAAGGATACACAAACATATGCTGCTATTTGGCATGAAGCTACTTCTGGCCGTAAAATGGGTGATATTACAAACTGCTTCTGAGCCTTCTTGCTAGCCAAGTCAAATTAAAAACTAGACTCTGTATTCTTATTTGCTTTATCTAATAAATTCCGTTGAAGTCAGTTTTGCAAGCATACGATTAAAATACTTGGAGGTAGGTACCACATATATGGTCGCAGACGAATTTCATTATCAAGTAGAACTGTCTATTAAAAGAAGAAAACGTAATTACGATTTTGAAGATTCTCATCAATCAATTTTCATCAAAAAGAATAGTAAAAAAAATATATACATTTTTTTATATTCGCTGGGAAGGCAAATGATTCTACTCTACCTGATGGTAAGTGGTAGTAGAGTACAAACGCGACGACGGCCGGTACAGTCAGGAATAATGTTTTGCACTTGCCACCTCGCAAGACGCCTCGTTTGAAGCAACCCAGGTTATAAGAGGAGAGGAACACGTGAGCTGGTAAAGAATTCCATTTTTTGGTGTGCGACAAAGAAAGGATTTGCCCAATTTCATTGTGCGCGATGGAATTAGCATCAGCACGCGAACACTTGTGAAGGAAGGGGTAAGTAGAAATTAGAAAGAATACTTCCTCCTATTATTATTATTCTAATTTTTATCACTTCGAAGACTGTTCTTCTTCGTACAAGCTTCAAAACAGCGGTTCTTCTCACATATAATTGAGCGATATATGCGAAGCAATATTTATAGAGGTAGTCGCTATGTTCATTAGACAACGTTTAATGATGCCAAAGAGTAGATATTGGACTTCTTGCCTTCAAACGAGGCGTGAAGAGGCATGTTGCGGGCCGGCAAGACGGGGGCGGCTAGTGCAAGTCATTCTTCCTGACTGCACTAGCCGTCGTCGCGTTTGGACTCTATTACCACTTACCATCAGGTGGAGTAGAGTCATTTGGCCACATGGGTATTATAAAAAAAAAAGTAATAAATATCAAATCCAGAATACCACCTCCATAACCGAAAAAAAATACAGACGTTTTACCAAAGGGCGCAAGGCAATGATCATACCAAAGCCTTAATGCCAGATAATAGAAGCTTATTTTGGTATAATTTACCCACTAATAAAAATAGTGTTGATATCACTCACGAAGAATATTTATGATTACATCTGTCTACTAGATAACTAAACCAATTTATGTTATCAAGAACTGTCCATACCGTTAAGAAGTTTCATTTAAGATTCATCTATATCTATTCTAAAATTATTTCCTAGGTTATAAGTAAGCCGTTTTTGCTTAGTAAGCATTACTGTGATGAAAAAATTTATAATGCATACCAAAGTAAAGTACGATGTATTAATACCCACGACCTATAATAATTTAATTAAAATTCATCATAGTTTAATTTATATTAAAATTAAATAATTTATATTAGTAATTTGATTAAAATAAGTTTGTTTTTAAAATATTTATATAAAGTATAAGAAGTCTGACCTCTAATTTATCACTTAAGTGTTCTAAGATTTTATTATAACATATTTTTATAGAAAATATTATGTTCACATAAGTTCATGATTTATTTTTCTAAAAGTTTAAAATAAGTATTATTTACGTATATGTGATATTTTATTGAATAGCAGATCCTAATTACAGATTACGTGTAAATAGTATGATATATCATATTAAATTATCAAGTTAAAAGCAACAAACAGCTGAAACGGTTGTTTATAATTAAAAATATATTACAAGTAGCTAAGAAGAGAAGACGTTTTTATAAATTGCTAAATTGTAAGAACGCATGTAGGTACGCAGATACGTAGTATTGCTTATTTTCCCATATTTATTTTACTAAGATGAAATAGAAAATATTATTTAATTATTATTTTAAATTGTTTTTTATAAAAAAACTAATACTATTTTCTAAATAAATGTACAGTCACACACAAAAAATAGCATTATTTTAATTTTTCTTTCCACAGCAACAATTTTAATTTTAAAATTACAAAACATTTATTTCCTTCATAATTTACTTTGTGTAGATGCGTATTTTTTCCTTAAGACGGCAGATATGTTTCGCTGGTTCAATACGTAATCGGTTCGCCGTTCCATAAATACGTTCTTTATTTAAATTTATATCCATTGTTTCCATTTTGCATGTACTGCATAGGACTCTTAGTTACGTTCGCATGGTCTTACATTTGTTTAAGTTTACAACTGTTTAAGCAGTCTGAAGATTAGGTTTAAAAAGTTTGATAGCGCCTAATTTAGTTATTACAGTCAGACACTTTTAATTTTATGATTATATATACTATCCATTACTATTTCAGAGTGGGATAATACATAGAACATTACGATAGGATGGGGTAAGATAAATTAGTATAAAAAGTGATAAGAATGACAATGTAATAGTCGAAGACGGAAGTGAAGGTAGGTAAAATAAAAAGTCGATTTTAAGTGTTTGGCAGTTTTATGTTTTTCACTTAAGTACGTATTTTGTTACATAAGCCGTTGATCCATTACGCTTATTGCTATTAATGTTTTAAAAGGTAATTATTCGGTATTGCGCTACCAGCGATTGTGGGGCAGATTTTTTTTTTACAGGCGAGTTATGTCTCATTACTAGTATTATTAGGAAGGCGAATGGCCTATTTAATTAAAAAAATAATTTAAAAAATTCACACGACACGAAAATTCAAATTTTTCGGCCCATGTTCGTGACCGCGTGGAATTGTGGCAAGAATGCTAGCAGCATTTCCTCTTTGAATCGCAATTCCGATTCTCTGGGCGAAAAAGGAACCAGCCCTCCTCTCACCAGTAGAGGCAATAAGACGGGGTGTAATGTTTTGGATGAAATTTTTTGCTACAATTTTTTACTCCAAGGTCCAAAAGTTTAAACATCTTTAAGTTGTATATAAACAGTTCTTTGTTTGACAATGAAGCTCAAATTAAAAAAGTATGTCTAATTTATGAACAAGTTGAGATTTGCTCAACTGTTAGTTTAAATGTAAATCTGTCTTTAGATATCTGCAAATAGAATAACAGACGTATTTTATACGTTACATAAATTAGATTCATCTTACATTTCCAATCCACTTGCGTAATTCGAAGGGTAAATAAAATTTGCTTATCCGCTGCGATTGTAAACAGCACTATGAAAGTTTGTAGAAATGGCATGTCGCTAATTCGATCAAAACAATTTGTAATTCAAAAATGTTGCAGTAATAGTATATTTGGAGTTATGAAATTCCAAAATTCCAAAATCAATTAAATAAATTATTTATATATGCATAGGTAGGCGAGCATATGGGCCACCTGATGGTAAGTGGTCAGCAACGGCCATAGACATTTATTACCATACCATCGCTTACATCGCCAATGCACCACCAACCTTGGGAACTAAGATGTTATGTCCCTCATGCCTGTAATTACACTGTCTCTTTTCAAGGGTGAGTGAGACAGTGTAATAACAGGAACTCCACAGTACCAAGTACTGCTGTTTTGAGGTTGAATGTCTGATGAGTGAGTGGTACCTACTCACAAAGTTCTACCACCAAGTATTGAGAACATATCGAAAACATTTCGTAAAAGTTACTCCAAATATAATTCTACGAGTTGGTATATAAGGTCCTCCAGACCGATTTCGGCCACGGCGGCCAATCTCAAGAGAGATTAGCCAACTGCGCACGACATATTATAGTGCACAAGTGTGTGCGCAAACACAGGTGCACTCTCTTTTCCTTAGCTCTCATAATCCGATGGGACGGCAATCCGACACGACCGGAAAGAGTTCAGGCGCAGGACCAACGGCTTAACGTGCTTTCCGAGGCACGGGAGTGTACACACTTCCACCTTCCAGACTCCGGGCTGCTACTGAGAATTTTCTGACAGAAAAACCCAATAACTATTTATTGGCCCGACCTGGGAATAGAACCCAGGACCACCGGGTCTGCGGCCTTATATCTAACCACTAGACCAACGAGGCAGTCAACCAACTAACCAACACAACAATACCAACACAACAATACCAACCGTCTATGTTTTCGACTAATCAAAATTCAACATCAAACGAATCTACATTTTAAAAGACAAAGACAAAACATTTTAGTGGTTTTTGTCCTCGCTTTGTCAGTAAATTTTTCGCCTTTTTTGTTTGATAGTTATGGGAGAGCTTTAGTGCTATAAATAAAAAAAATAAAAAAATAAAAATAAAAAATTCGAAACGTGCAAATTAATATATATATATTCCTCAAATTTACAATGATGACTACAGCCGAATTTCAACCACTGGTTCATCCAGTAGTTATTATTGATATTGTATTTCGACCAGCAATATTACAGATTGAATAGGTAGACCCCCTACGGTGGTGTGCACGTGGTGTGCTGGCATAATATTGCCATTAAATAAATACAGACATACAGATAAGCGTTTCTAATACAACTTTCTAGTTGCTTCATGATTCATGGCTTTAATTGACATCTTTTTAGATGACAGCGTTTATTATTATTAAATTCTCTGTTCTGTGGTAAAGAAAGTAACTCTAAATCTACCGAATGATAAGGGTGTGGAATTGTTACCTTTATTTCTGGATAACTGTCGACACTAATGTGATATATACTCGTATCTTGGGACTTCATAAACAATAAAGCTCGTTTTATTGAGTTAGGTACATGAATTTACATTTATTTTTTTTATTCTTTGGGAGCACTGAAGGTCGAATTTGTATATAAAATTTTAAAGTAAAACGTCTTTATCACCAGAATAATTATCGCATTATTTTACTTAAAGTATATTTGGAATATTAATTATTTTATTATTACGAGGTATGATAATTGTGAAAAATGAATATGAATTTATTGATGGTGACGTGAATCATAAGGTAATTTTTTTTTTACGCAATATGAAGTAAGTTAGGATAAAAATAAAGTCACACTAATAAATAAAAACGTCAGAGGTACAAATTCGGTCTTTTCTAAATCAAGAAATCTTGAACTCTAAGCGCATTAATAAAATTTTCTTTACGTTTTAAGGCATGTTCTAAAATCCAATACGAAAACTTCAAAATAGTTTTATTTTATTTGCATAAATATGACTGAAACTTTGCATACTGAAGATCTTATTGACGAAGTTTTTTTTTACAATTTCCTCCTATTTTATAGCAAAGCCACACCAATAACTCGATTTAAAACGATAACCGAGATTGCAAACAATGGAGTTTCGCGAAATTTGTTCATTGAGTTAAAACGCAAATTCGCCGAGTTGTAAACTTAATTACATCTTTAGAAGCTCTCTGTAAATACTTGAGGGGATTACTTCTTATCCGATATTAGGGAATTTCATAAGGAAATCGTTTGTTCGACGATGTATTATATTTAAAATATATCTATGTAGGGCGATATAAGCTAGTGATGCAGACTTGTATTATAATTTATAATATAATTTTAATAATAAATACTTTTAAAAATAATGCTACACTAACTTACTAAACTGACTTTATTAACTTAATAAACTAATTTTTAAATGACTAAATGAATATTAATGAGAGTGTTTGTTAATGATTTATGAATTAAAAGAGAAACATTAATAAAACTTAACCAATAATAGTTTCCGATATTAAATAATACAAATAAGAATTAAAAGAAAGGAGATGCAAAAGATAACTGAAATTTTAATAAAAATTATCAAATTTAGAAAGAGAGAAACTGAGAGAGATTCTAAGATTTTATTAAATAATACAAATGAGAATTAAAGGAAAGAAGATGCAAAAGATAACTGAAATTATAATGACAATTAACAAATTTAGAAAGAGATAAACTGAGAGAGGTTGTAAGATTTTATAAAATAAAAACAATCAGCTAACATTTATTAAAATATTCATAGCGTTAAATTGATTAAGAGATAGATGGAATAATTTTTAAATGTTTGTAATATTTAATGATGGTTGATGAACTCTAAGTTTATTAAACCGCACAACGTGAATTAGCCATAATTAAAGTCAGTTGTTTGATGGTGCACTGTGCAGTGCACTGAACAATGTATAATTGTAGTTATCATATAATAATGTTAGGTAAATAGCACATTTAAATATGAAATTTTATTTATGTGAATAAAGGGAATTTATGTTGTAAAGATCAACGAAATCCTATTAGAGTCTTATTACTCCAATTCAATTGAACTCTTGTCATCATAAATTATAATATAAATAATAATTGGCGAAGCATTTTGTGCGAGATGCTCAAAGCTTAGCTATTCAATATCTGGCGCGTTCAATTCATGATGTTATTTCTAAATACAAACGTATTTTCTTATTTAATTTATAATAGGATGATTACTAAATAAGCTATGTAATCCTGCACAAATAGGTGAAATTTTAAGTAATATAAACATCAAAATATATCCTAAATCTTCAAGTCACTACCAGTGTTACCAATTATTATAAGAACTAAGATGTTGTTTTGTTGTAATACTGGCTCACTCAGCCTTAAGCCAGTTTTTCAGTAGAATAACTGTTGTAATAGGTAATTTAAATAACCCATGAAGGATAGTGAGTTCCAGTCACCGTATAAATTAAAAGCAAAACCAAATTTTTTAGTATATGCTACTTACAATGTTATGCCTTATTATATATAAAAGAAATGTTAACATTAATGTCTGTGGGAGAGAAATAAATTTATTAAATAATTATAATAATAAATTTAAAGTAAATTAATAATTATATAGTTTATACTAAATTCAAATTGAAATAGTTTCATATTATATACATCGCTCCGTATAGAATTTTTTTTTAATGGATGAATTGTAATTTCTAAATTAAAAAAAATGTTCAAGCTGGAAACAAAAGTAATCCTAAAAATTAAAATGAACTAAGCTAGTAAGGTACATAAACAACGCGTAGGAGAAATCACAATGCTATTAGTGAATTGTTTTATCTAAAGCATTTTATTGTGTAACATAAAAAAATATATCACATAGGAAGAATTTTAGAGTACAATTGCACTTTATTTAATTGCTTCTCAACAATAAAATAAGCAATGCAGTATTCCATAAGTGGCCTAAATATTCTGGGTCTAATCTAAAACAGAGCGTTTCACAAGGATCAAATGTAGGTCCATTTCTATTTTTAGTGTATTGTATTGTTTAATTTTGTTTCACCAACTCGTTTTTAAGTCAGGAAGAAGAAAATGTAAACAATATTCAACTAGTTACGCAAACCTGCTCCAGGAAGATAGCTAACGTAGATTTCCCTAGAACCAAACAATAATGTGCATTTATCGGGAATGCTAAATTGCAATTTAGAAATGAGTTTCTTTATTATAATTTTCTCACCATTATTATATTGTAAAACTTACATCGAGTAGGTTGTACATTAAGTTTAATTGTAATTTTAATTTTAATTAATTAAATTAGTTTTAAAATAGTTTTTGGTATTTTTTCGGCTTTCCGACTGTAGCTAACGTAACTGACTTGCTATGAATGATTTCGTTTTGTAAACTAAATGTTTGGTGTTTATTTTATTCTATGTCAGGCAACAAATCTATGCTCATGTTAATATAATATAATATAATAATATAAGGAACATATATTTACGGTAGCGTTAAATATATATAAAACTTTGTCATCTATGTGCACAAAAATTGATGATATTATTAGAAATTATTACATATATTGTAAGTAAATATTTGGTAGTTTAAAATTTTATTTCTTTAATATTTTAAATATAATATGTTTATGTAATATATTATGCAAGCACAACAAAAAATCACACTTGTAAAGATATGAAGGAATAAGAAGAAATTTATATACTTTCAAAGACGAGAATTTATTACTATCGTATAAAAGAGAAAATTTTCATTAAAGATAAATTTATGAATCAATTTCGCGAAGGCCATCGGAATTCATAACAAAAATCCAATCAGTACGCGATGGCAGTGACATAAAGTTAACGGCAACGAGACCAAGTGGTCGATCCGATTACGCCATTAATTGAACTATCAAACCCTTGAATTGTTGTGCATCATCACAATAGTTTAATTACGTACATTATTTTATACTTAATATTAGCTGAGAGACTATCACAAGATAATAGGTATTTTATCATATCAATATATAATAGCATGATGATGATGATCATAATATCCAACTCGGTAACAGCCTGTAACTTACAGGGACATTTTATCCACTTCTGGGTTAAAGCGTTATCTCCTTTTAAAGTTTGGTGCAGAGGTAGTTGATGGATTTACTTGTGCATACTGATGCACGTTTTTTCAGGATGTTTTCTTTTACCGCAAAGCAGGAGATGAATTAATAGCACAAACACTAGCGGTGATTGTAGGGTTTTGAATCTGCAATAAAGTTAGGATTGATGTGTATTAAACCACTGAGCCATCTCAGCTGATTCGTAAATGTTATTATTATCTCTTTGGAATAGTATTATTTATTTATTGAATATACTGATTTTGATATTTGTATAGGCTATTAAAAAACTAAATTAGCGTGAAAATTTTAAGATAGTACTGAGTACAGCGGCGAAGGACAGGATATGTTTTAATGGTATACAAAAAAATTATAATTTTATAAAGAATATAAAAACATAATAATAATTTTAAATTATTTCTTAAAATAAATGTAATTAAATCTATCTGTACTACTATATAAATCTATTGGTTCTGTCTGTACATTTTTTTTTACTAGTAGCCATGTGCCTGTGTTTGTGCGTGTGTGTTATTATAGTAATAAAATAATTTATTATATTTTTATTAATTATACGCGAGTGAAGCCGCGGTGCACAGCTAGTATTTAATAAATGCAGTGTAAAATACTTTTAGAAGAAAATTCATGTTTACTGGATTCATATAGCGGTTCCCAAAAAAGGGGATCGGTCTGACCCGGCAAATTATCGGCCAATAGCTATCACTTCAGTACTTTGTAAGGTGATGGAACGGATCCTAAATAACCAACTGATCCATTACCTAGAAGATCACTGTCTGATTAATGATCGTCAATACGGGTTTCGACCGAAACGGTCCACAGGTGATCTTCTAGCGTACGTAACACACCTCTGGGGTGAAGCTATCGACAAGGGTGGGGAATCGTTGGCTGTCAGCCTCGATATCTCCAAGGCTTTCGACAGGGTCTGGCACAGAAGTCTTCTCTCCAAACTGCCGGCATACGGTCTGCCAGCTCAGCTCTGCACCTGGATTGCCAGCTTCTTTAGTTGATGGTTGTGTTTCACAATTCCATGTAGTGAATGCTAGGGTCCCAGAGGGGTTTGTGCTATCCTCCACACTCTTTCTTCTGCATATCAATGATATGCTCTCTCTCAAGAACATACATTGCTATGCAGATGATAGTACAGCGCACGGGGGATAGCACGGACGCGCAGGAGCTGGGCGGGCGGAAACTGAGGGGATACGGAGGGATCTTGTTGTTGAACTCGATAGGACGTTAGGACTCATTGCCAAATGGGGCTCTGATAATCTTATTGAGTTTAACGCCAAGAAAACACAGGTATGCGCTCTCACAGCGAAAAAGTCACCATCTTCCTCTCTTCCTTCCCTCTGTGGCACTACGCTGGAGATACAAGGCAAAGTCGCCATACTCGGAATTGGCGTTCGGTGCGACCTCAATCCAAAGGATCACAGCGAGGCTGGTATAAAAACAGCCTCACGAAAACTCGGAGTCCTAAACAAGGTGCGGTGTTTTTTCACGCCACAACAACTGCTCATGTTGTATAAAACACAGGTGCGGTCTTACGTCGAATATTGCTCGCACCTTTGGGATGGCTCCGCTAAGTACTTACTGGAGGCCTTGGATCGGTTGCAGCGACGTGCAGTTCGCATTATTGGCGACGTAAAGGTCACCAACACCCTCGAGCCTTTACAGTTGCGTCGAGAGATAGCGGCACTGAGCGCTTTCTATCGACTGTATCACGGCGAGTGCTCAGAGGAGCTATTCACCCTCATTCCTGCTTCCCCTTTCCTTCACAAATCTACGCGTGCTGGCTCTCGATGTCACCGCCTAACTGTGACATCAATTCCATCGCATACGAAGCGACACGAAATTTGGCAACTCTTTTCTTTGTCGCACCTCTAAAACATGGAATTCGTTACCAGCACACGTATTCCCCTCCTCTTATGACCTGGGTTCCTTCAAACGAGGCGTGAAGAGGCATCTTGCGGGCCGGCAAGGTGGGGGCGGCTAGTGCAAGTTATTCTTCCTGACTGCACTAGCCGTCGTCGCGTTTGGACTCTACTACCACTTACCATCAGGTATAGTAGTCATTTGCCCTAAAAAAAAAAGAAAAAGAAAGAAAAAATTTGTAACTTAGGACATTAAAGCTATCAATCAAAGCAATAGTTTTTCGACATTTGATATATCATTCGTGTCGTTCGATTAAAATATTTTCTTTTTCTTATATAAACATGGAATTTTACAATTTGTTTGGCTAAAAAAATAACTAACTAATATATTCGACAAAAAAACAACAATTATATATTATGTACTTATAGCATGAGCATAGAGTGTGTTTTATTGAGGATTTTTAGCGCTTGGCTATTTCACTGACTTCATATCCTCTCAACAAGTTTATAGTGATGGGCTGGTGACGGATTTCTCGAAAGATATTACTGTATACTAAAGTTTTATAATTTATTTATTTATTTGGGAAACATACAGCACAGTATAACACACAAACATTTGATATCAAAATTAGTGTCACATAAGCCAACAAAGTTTCCACTGTTACGTTAAAACATGGAGTGAACCTAATAAGAACAAGTTATTTAAGTACATAATTAAATTGTTTTTTTATTTATTTTTTAATAACTCCATTAAATAGATTTTTCGAGAATATAACGTTGATTGCTAGCTAACATTAAATAGGAAAACGTAATCGGGCAACTTAGTCGTACACACTACGCAAACGTACGTCTAACGTGCCGCTTACACACACTTTTATGTTTTAGGCTTCAAATGTTAACGAAACTTATTTGTGTTATTAACTCTCTGGTAAATAATTTGTAAAATCTCTATTTGTTTTTGTGTTAAATGGAGTATGAGAAAAGTAAAACTTAATTCCAAAATCGAATCTAAATGATTCTGCTTTTAATTTTTTGCTACGTCATTTTAATTTTTTCAGTTGACAAAATTATAAATAATTAATACCAGGCTTCCATTATATTGAAATTTTCATTAACCTATACCGTCGTATTAACTCCAAAGACGTCGTCTAAGAGATCAACAATTTAATTTAATTTGACTTATTTCGTTCATATTGTCTTCGTTTCTTCAAAGAGTTTTAAGGCTCTCTTAAACATAAACTTGTTACTGATTAATTGAAAAATAGCTGAATCTTCAAAGCATGTATACTAACTTTTTCTTGCTACAATAATTTGGTACTTACCGTTTTGAAACAGAGATTGTTTTCGTTTGAACATATTGAAATTTTAGAAAACCTTCGCTTGAAGCGTGCCTTGTAAAGTATATTCGATGAGAGCAATTGATTTTTTCGATACTTGTAAACTTTACGATGGCAATTGTTTAAATTCAGTTACCAAACCGTATGACTTTCACAAAAGCAATTTGAAGCGCAACGTTGCTACATTTATTCAATACTACCCGCGGCTAAACTTTATTTTTAGATATTTATTTTATGATTGAATGCTCTTTTATTTATCGAGTATCTATATGAAACCAAATACTTAGCCATTTTATTACAATAATACTTTTTTGATTTCATCAAATCATTTCATAATATTATTTGATATTAAAATGTATGTCGATCAGTCAGTTAAGTTAAACTACGCCAATTTTTTCGAAATTTCATATTAGGCACAAGGTAAATGTCATCTTATTCCTCAAGGTTGGTACCAGGTGGCACATTGGCGATACAAGGAATAATTAATATTTCATACATTGCCAATATTGGTGGTGCCAAATAAGTGGTCACTTACCACAACAAAGCCCACTTGCCAGTCTATTTCATTGAAAAATTGTAAAAATTGTTAATTGCCTTAAAGCTTTAGATAAAATTAATTTGAAGTCAATATAATAACTCGATCTCAAGGTATAACAGAGACAACTATTTACATCATGGTTAATAATAAAAAAGCCGAGATGGCCCAGTGGTAAGAACGCGCGAATCTTAACCGATGATCGTGGCTTCAAACCCGGGCAAGCACCACTGATTTCATGTGCTTAATTTGTGATTATAATTCATCTCGTGCTTGACGGTGCAGGAAAACATCGTGACGAAACCTGCATGTGTCAAATTTCACTGAAATTCTGTCACATGTGTATTCCACCAATCCGCATTGGAACAGCGTGGTGGAATAAGCTCCAAAAACCTTCTTCTCAAAAGAGGAGAAGAGGCCTTAGCCCAGCAGTGGGACATTCACAGGCTGTTACTTTAATAATTAATGTTCATATTCCTAAAAATAAATTAAATAAAATAACAGAAACGTTACCTCCTTCACTTACATTATGATTTGATTGTTGTTCGATCTTTTCTATTTCCCACTTTAAACTGATACTTAATGAAGATCCAATTTACAACTTATATTTAAGTAAGTTCGAATCTCTTTCTTCAGAACTTTTCTCATTCGTTGGAAACTTTTTAATTGCAATCTTCTCGATTGTATATAAAATCAATGACTTTAATAAAACTATCTGATCTGGTTTTAAATCAAGTTACTGTTTCTTGAAATCTCGTTACGTTTAGATATTTTTAATGATTTACGTTGAATATTTTAACTGTTTAGAAATATCAATTACTAGACTAGACTAGTTATCATTGTGTTTTTCTTAAAAATATTATCTTATATACTAATCTACGCCATAAAAACATATACTACGTCAATGTCCATCTGAGAGCCAAGATTTTCTAAATACATGAAATATAAACTAAAATTTCAATGAAATATTTGAGTATATTCCATATGTAGCGTTTTTGTCGTTTTTTTTACTAAAATAAAATGCTAATCTTTTCTTTGATTTTAATTAAGTAAGTCCAGCTCAAATTTAAAAATAAAATGTTGTATGTATAAATAAATTAGACTTGGCGTTTGATGAAGAATATAAACGAATAAAACACATATCTTTGTATGAATTATCATATTACAGATTTATTAATTATTTAAATTCTTCAGAATAATGTATAACAAGATTAAAGATGAAAAATATAGAATCAATCACCGAGAGGGACGTGATATGGGCGATGGAGAAATCTGAAAATTTGCTGGCTTTAGGCGCGCTCTTAAAGTGGACATTGGCCTTTTTGTGGTAAGCTGTTATCACTGTATAGTAAATCTTGTATTGTAATTATTATAATTTATTTTATGTTATCTATGTGCTGCCTGAAACAAATATAGTATGATGTTTATCACTTTTGTTTATCAATTGCAATGCGTGCTGACTCATAATTAACTCAACTTACGTAAATCGGAGCATGGTAATACAAAGTAAAACAAAACACGATTACAAAATTATTTTAAAACAAATTAAGTCTAGTTTATATAAGCATATTCTTCTTGTTAAATAAATTATATGTACTCTGATGTCCTTAAAAAAAATATATGTTTTGCTGAACAAATGTTATATTATTATCGTAGCCATAAGTTATCTTGTAAATGATTCTGTTGTAATGAGAAAAGTAAATAAAGATCTTTAAGACAAAAGTATTACTTATTAGGTCATGAACACGATGACGACCATACAAACTTTTTGTAATGAACAGAAATAGAACCACCCACAATTAACGTAACAGTTGTTACCACTGGGCCAATTTTTAGCCGTGAAATGAATACCTAATGTATTTAATGACTGAAATCAAATGCACATAAATTTAATTGGTAATTTATATACGTATAAAATTCAAGTAAGTAACGATCTAGAAAATTCTTCCGTCGCATTCAGTGAAGAATTTTCGATCACAGCTCCGCTAAATCTCGAGTCGTGATTGAGTTCCTTTATCTCAAGCCGTTCCAATAACGCCATTACGCCACCCTTTGATGCTTACGCGGCGACTTCTTCAGGGTTTTATTGAGGGATCGATTGGAAATGAAACTTTAATCAACTTTCCATAGCGAAGTGGCTATCGGAAAGTATAATAACTATATTACATCTCATCTGTGAGCTTCTTATGATTGAAAATCTATATATAAAAATAATTTATGTAGAAAATAATCTTTAAATTTATTTACACTAATTTAAACGAAACTACAAAAAGATATTTTTAATTTCATAGGAAGAAAGATTGATTTTAAGGCAGATAAATCTATCTCAATAGTTACGTTACACAATTCATGTTATTTAAATTGTATTGGATACGGGCGCGTTATTTACTCTCTAAATAATAGCATAAACAAATGTGCTATAATTTCTTTTTCCCGTAAGCGTAAAACTTTGCTTTATAAATATACTGTCAATAATAACGACATATCAAGGAAGAACGAGGTGAGAGACTTAGGCGTGACACTGGATAGCAAAACCTCTTTTGGTTCTCATATTAGAAGTATTTCAACAAAAGCCTATCGCATGCTAGGATTCATCATGAGAACAGGATCTGAATTTAAAAATACTTCTACTATTAACCTGCTTTATAACGCGTACGTCCGTTCCATACTCGAGTATGCATCTACGGTATGGAATCCTCAGTACAATATTCATATAAATGAAATTGAGAAGATCCAAAACAAATTTTTAAAATATTTGTCTTTTAAATCTAGCGATTCTACCCATGAACCTTTATTAGCTCTTTCAAAACGCCGATCTATGAGAGACCAAGTTCTCTTATATAAAATTATTAATAATATTGTTGACTCCCCTTTTCTACTTAGCAAGTTGTCTCTGAACTGCCCACGATCCAACGCTCGTCAACCGTTATGTTTTTATACTCCCACTTGTCATTCATCACATAATGCTAACTGTTTTCTAATCAGAGCTTGTCGCGAATATAATAAGCATTTTGGGAACATTGATATATTTCATTTATCTTTGATTAAATTTAAAGATAATATTTGTAACAATCTTAAATTAACTTAATTATATACTTTTAATATTGTCCAATAATTTTTCTCTTATTGTGTTAAAATATTTGAGTGCATTTTATGTTTCATCAATCGGTGGAAACTTCGCTGGATAATGTGATATTTAAATTGTATTATGTAATTAGATTATATTTTATATCTGTTTGTTTCCCAAATATTAAATAAATAAATAAATAAATAAATAAATAAGGGCGTAAAATTTGAAAGGTATGCGCCTCGTACCTTAATGTAGATTCTACTGCTTTCTCTTTCTCTCGAGCGTGTTCTCGTTTAAGATTCTTTATCAATATTTGTTCCCAGTTACTGCACTTATGGAAGTTCTTTTGGGAGAGTTTTTACCGATAACATTAATTATTATTGGTAGTGGTGTGGTCAACGCACAAACACAAAGCAGAAAGCAAAACTGAAGAACAGCATGCCTTCTTCTTAAAATATTATTATTAAGGTACGGCGCTTGCGGCGGATCTTCAGTTGTTACATTGTCTCTTTCTTCTTTAGGCGTAATTAGGTAAGAAAATAGGGACAAATATCGGAAGCGTTTTTTTAAAGAAATGACAGGCGATGTGTCAATCTATCTATACTACTATATAAATCTATTGGTTCTGTCTACATTTTCTTTTTTCACCTAATTTTGTGATGAGTAATCGTTTTATGATGCAGTGATTCACACTATACTATTTTTTTTCATTTTTGTCTGTCAGTCAGTCTGTCTGTCTGTCTGTCTATCTGTCTGTCTGTATATCTTCTTATAACTCAAGAACAGCTTGACCGATCTTAATGAAAATTGGTACACACAAAGAACATGTGATGGCGCAAATGTTAGGTCATATATAAGATCGGTAAACCCTACGGTATCTTATGTAAATTAATTTAAAATCCGGAATTACGTATTTCTTTACCAGTAGCCATTTTTACTAATTATACGCGGTTCAAGCCGCGTGGCACAGCTAGTGGAATATAAAAATATAAATAATGAATTTATGCAGATGCAATAATATTTTATTAAAATAGATAAATTGCGATTAAATGCGTCATCATAAATATTTATAAAACTTTATCATATATTTTCGGAACAGATATTAATACAGCTAGGCCTACATATTTTCAACAAAAAATGTCAAATAAAACATTTAATTTTAATAAAGTTAAAAAGATATTCAACACAGACTTAATCGATAACAACTAACTTAAATTCAACAAGATAGAAAACCCAGAGCATAGAAATACAAGTACAAGTGTGGATTAAAGGAACAATTTAAACTTTTTAGTCTAGGAGTCATTCTCTTTGATAACTTCACATAGTTTATCGAAAGTTGTACCTCCTTCGAACTCGTCGTACATTCAACAATATTTTGTGGTTGAAGTTTCACGCGAGTCAGAAAAGTCATATCATTAGTACGAATTTAACCTTAAAACGCATATAACTGGATTGTGAAGAATAATAGATCGTATTAAATTTAACTGGTCATTGGGCTTTGTGCAAGCTCATGTGGGTAGGTATCACCCACTCATCAGATATTCAAACGGCAAAACAGCAGTACTCGCTATAGTTGTTTTCCGGTTAGTAGGTTGAGTGAGCCAGTGTAATTACAGGCACAAGGGATATAACATCTTAGTTCCCAAGGTCAACATTTCATACAATGCCAGTGTCTATGTGCGTTGGTGACCACTTACCATCAGGTGGCCCATATGCTCATTCGCTTACCTATTATATATATATATATATATTTAAGTGTAGCTTAGTATCCTATGTTCATATGTTGTATTGTTATGAATAAAATGTTGCTTTGATAACATCTAATCATAAATATCAGGCGATGAGAAAACGTGCACAAAGAATTGCTCGAAGTTCTTTGATCGAAGTTAAGCGAAGTTACCGAGAATTGATTAATTTTTCAACCAACCTCGTTTCTGAACTGCAATTTGTATTTTGCTTTGTATGAAAGTAACTGTAATTATTAAGGAGGTAACGGTTTTACGGTTTCTTTGATATAAGCTAGTTGTTAGCGATTATTTTGACCTATTAAATTAATTTAAGGTAATTTTAAAGGCTGCCTTCCCACGCATCTATAGGAGTTCAATTATCGTTTTACCTTGATTTATATTGTCAAATTTACGAGTACTTTTATCGTTAATAATGTGGGTTAAATATATTTAGACGTCTGCTTTTCATTTTTTTTTATAAGGACAACACAATATTATTTTAATCATAGTTCAAATATTTCATCGCAAATATATTAATATTCAAATATTTGTAAACAAAATTTACACATTTGTAATGTTTATAATTTTAATAATGTATATTCTAATAAAATTTAACAATAGAATTTATATTGTATACACAATTAAAAAAATATTACTCATTTCTATATATTTATTATCAGTCTACCTTAGCATGCAAAGCGTAAAAGTAATTGAATGAACTTCAATAAATGAGTAAAAACTAGTAAAAACCTTTAATTAAAGTAAAAGGTCCAAACGAAAGAAAATTAAAAGAATAAACGAAACTTAATCATATTTTTTTATTTATTAGCTGTGCCCGCAGTATCACCCGAGTATAATTAATAAAAATATAATGATTAAAAATCAGCCTAAAACCTTCCTCGATAAAAGGACTATACAAAACAAAAATAATTTAAAAATTAGAACCAGTAGTTCCTGGGATTAGCCGGATCAAACAAACAAACTCTTCAGCTTTATATATTAGTATAGATTTAACGTCACACTACACTCTAAAAAATACAAAAATACTCTGAATGATACAAAAAAGTAATAATGATTAATTACATTTTTTTTTAACATGTAAAATAATTTAAATTTGATTGGGAATTAAAACCAATTTTTTTTTACAAATCTTTCAGAATACTTCATCATATTCATCATTTATGTAGGTATAAATGATTGTATTGTACAAAGGTATTTGCGTCTTTGTTTCAAATTAAAATTACTCGGTGATACGTACTCGTCTCCTACTATAACGAAATATGTGTCGCTGTAACAATCCATACAATGACCCACAGTAGGAGACGAGTATGTGTATTCGAATATCGTATAATTTTAATATGAAACAAAGACGCAACGAACTTTGTACAATACAATTTCAACCCTAATATTATTTAAAACTAAGTACGTTTTTATTTTAATAGTTTCTTTAGCACTATTAGTCTTTTTTATCTCGAGCTCATTGATAGTCAATCAACTGTAATCCCGAGCTGATTAAATGTACATTTAATTCTTCTTTAAAGTCCCTAAAAGAATGTATTAAAGGGTGAAATTATAACATTTAACCCTTAGGAGGTAAACATTTCTTAAGTTCACGAACGGCGTGTAATCGTCTTTGTAAAGGATACAAAGCTCCTTATCAGCTTAATATGTTACGGTTGAACTTTGATGTACTTTTCGTTTAAAAATATATTAATTACGGAAGAAATAATAATATAACATAGAACGATAGGAATAGTAAGCTTATATACTAAATTAATGTATTTTGGTATAAAGACATAATAGCTCCATCCAGCCCAGCTTTTAGTTGATTATGAGTTCATCTATTATTATGTCTGAATTATATATGTCGGAATGAGGTGATAGATACGAGCGGATTTCCTCACCATCAGACATTATGTATGGGCGAAATGTGGGGTACGTGTAAAAAATAACATATATGGAATCACTCAAACGGCTTACTATTATACAATAACACTTTATTACACAATATCACTTTATTGCACAATAACACTGTGGCGAACTGTCGTGTCGCCGACTCGCACCGACCCATCTAGACTCAGTCGAAGCGTTATCTTGAAGCGTTGTTTTGACAACGCTTGCGACTCGTTGTCAAAACAATTCCCGTACTGTTGACATATCCGATATTTTTATATATATTTTTTTTCACTTATATGTAATTCCACTTATAACTAAACACATAATAAGAGCAGAACAAATATATTATGAATATATTAAAATAATCATTAAAAAAAGGGGAAATTTAAAAGTAAAAGATTTATGTTTTATGGTTCCAACACAAACTTCCTAAAGTTAGCGAGTGATTCTGAAAATATATCAATACTCGAAAATTTATTGTTATATTCTCTACAGACTCTATAGGTATATAAAATAATTTCGCGCATAATTAGATTTTAATAAGGGCAAACTAAACAAAGCCTTATTTCGTGTTTGTGCATTAAGACACCTGAAACTTAAGCAATTTAGGAAGTATGGTGAATCTATATAATTCCTAATTAATTTAAACAAAAATAATTGATCTCTTGATTTGATTGATATGACACATTTACTTTGGAAGCATTTCTTATTACGTTTGCTATTTCAATCAGTTATATAAAATTGTATCTATATGTATAAAAATCTCGTGTCACAGTTTTAGTGCTTATACTCCTCCGAAACGGCTTGACCGATTTTGATAAAATTTTATATGTTTATTCTGTAGGTATGAGAATAGGTTTATAACTAATTTTTATACCTCTAAATGTTAAGGGTGGCTCACCCCAAACATTTTTTTTTTCATTTTTTGGACGTATTCTTTTATTTTTTTTATTATGTGGCATTAAAAAATACATACAACCCTAAATTTTCACCCTTCTACCATCAACCCCTATTTTTTAATAGAGATATTAGTAATTCAATCATTTTCAACCTCGGTCGATAACTGCATCAATTAACACTTGATCAGTTATATAGTCAGGGGTCTTTTGGTGTTACTTCTCACCATGTAAGCAGCACGGAGTAGGGATGGTTCACGGAGTAGGGTTCTCCTGTCTCTCTTGCAATAAGCTGTATCTCATTTCTTACATAGTTTTCGGAAAAAAATCTTCCATTATTATGGTTTGTACATCGATCGCAGTAGTGACCTTTACAATTATCATTTTATCATTTCCGTATTATTCTTAAGGAAAAATATTGTGAAAGGTAAGTTAAATAACAAAAATGTGTGTGTACTTATGTACAGGCGTTAGATCTATTATAATAAAAAAAAAAAACGGGCCAACATAGTGTGGGACCAATGTAAGAGGGGCATGAGCACATAGAAAACGTAGACAGAACCTAAAAATATAATAAAAAATGTGCGATCGGGGGACCCCCGGGAGGAACCAAGTTCTTTGCGATATTTTTTTTAACTTAAAACGTTTTTTAAAATGTAGATTTTTAATGATTATATTTCTGTATATTTGTCACAATCCCGTGCCACGAAAGGCACGTAAAGCCGTTGGTCCTGCATTTTACTTGAACTTTTACCGTTCGCGTCGGTTTACCGTCCTAACGGATTATGAGAGTGCACCTGTGTTTACGCACATACTTTTGCACTATAATACGTCCTGCGTAGTTGGCAAATCTTTTAAGATTGGCCATTGCGGTCGAAATCGGTCAGGAGGAAATTATTCTTCGGAGTGTGCTGCGTGGGGCCTCAGAGGCATAACCTGGCGACGATAGTCGGTGGTGATTCTACGAGAGTGTCATGTCGCCAAAGAGGCCGCGGAGTGGCAGCACGAGGAAAATGCCTCGGCTGATTAGATCAGTTGAAGAAGACCGTAGGATTCGAAGGAGAAGGCGTAGGCCCTACGCGCACCTTAACAGCCACCGGGGCTAAAGGGGTTCCCTGTATCTGGGAACTCCGGGGCGTCACGGCAGCATGCGCAAGCGATCCCATGGCGCCCCCCGACTAAACGGAGAGGATACCACTGGTTTTTTAGTGGATATTCCGGCACCTTCAGTGCCGGTGAGCCCCACATACCCCTTACTTCATGTAGGGGAAACGCGTAAATGCATTTTTCCAGCGAAAAAAAGGAGGAACTTGTTCCTACTTTTTTATCACACCAAAAGGCGTTTCCCATGTTATTTTTATTATGATTTTAATGCAAAAATGTCAAGTAAGCATTAAAATTGATAAAATTAATTTAATAGTTTAGAAAAATAGTAATTTATGCAAATAGCGAATTACAAGATAAATAAAGAGTTCAAATTATATTTACATTTGTATAGAATTGAGGTTATCTCATTGGCCGCACACAATCCTTATTATCAAATCTGAAAATTTGCTCACTTACACATACATATACATACAACCGCTAGAATAGAAAAATCAGTAAGAAAGAAAGAGGGGAAAGGTCGCTTGGAGGACAACGATTTTGTTATATGACAATTTCTGCCAGGTCACTCTACTTTGCAGTAGTAAAAGAACTTTGTTCCAATAAATGAAAAAAATATGTAGAGCATGTTGTACTTTATGCATTATTATTATATGCCCTGTATCGAACACACATACACTTATTTTATGTATGGGCGTATGGGCGAATGTTTATATCTTATTGATTAAAAAATGCACGGGATAAAATCCTTATTTTACCCGTACGAAGTCACGTTACGTAGTACGTATAAAATAAGTACTACATAATTTCTCGTCTGTTCTTCTGATTTGAGTCTACATTTGAAATAGGTAATCTTATTAAATTACGATCATAATATTGATCATGATTCAATCGAGGATATGTCATTTTAATTTATTATTTTTACATCAACTAGTTAAGTAAGTATATGAAAAACAAAATTAAAAATCGCTAATATACAAATGACGTGACCTCTGAAGTCATACACAAGTAACTTAACTTACTAACTTACTTAACTAAGTAACTTCGTTACAGATATTGTATTCTATGTCAAAATTGTGTTCGTGCTGCCAGTATCGTATTTCTAACTTATTATCTGCATCGGTATTCTTGAGATATGTTCGATCATATACTGTCACGGGTTACGTAAGCTCTAGGGTAGATATAAAGTAGAGTGATATTAAAAGATATATTATGTAAAACTCTGGCTTCATTCCAATCCAACGCGGTACGTGAGTTGCCAGCCACGAACGTAAATTATACTATATTGTTCTTTAAATCCCATTAAAAATGCATTAATTCGACACTATATCACGTACTGAATTATGTTTCAGTATTAACTAGATAATACTATTCGTGAAATAAATTTAATAGATGGATAATATTTGGAGCGTGATGTTATTGACTTTATTATTTATTTATTAACTAATAGTTAACACATTTACGCCTACTTTATATTTGCGGCGCAAAAGCCGTAAACCACAAGTGCACCTGGTTTGGTGTCGGTTTTTATTCCCGCGACAAGGCGAATGAAAGGAATCGTTGCGAAACCAAACGGCCATATATTTCGCGGCTAAAGTATGCGGTCGCGATTCATCGGCGAGTGTAGAACTGGCTTTAAAAAAGTGTCAAAGTGCGACCTCCACAGACATTGACCTTGAAAGAAATATAAACCTTGGGAACTAAATGATAAACGTCGACTTATCGACATCATAATAGTGACTCACTTTGATGCCGATCAATGTAAAGTATCAACCAATCATATACCGAAACCATCACCGGCTTTCTAATCAATACAATTATGATAAAATACTCACTAATTCATACATGGTACTTACTAGTGCCTGTCATAATTATGACGTCATACAAGGCATATCTTATTAGTAATAACTCTATTGTTCAAATAACGTATATTTCATCGCAAATATTGTACTGGCACGCAACCACAAATCATCAATCAATCTTTTCGCAAAGTTAATTATTCGGATGCAGTGAAATTTAGTATCGACACCATTATTTCGTGGTCAACATGGTTAGATATTGTTTAACTTTATGAAATTAATTAAATATTATGTTGACAAGGCGTACTTTGAAATGAAAATTATTATTCGGCGATTCGATAACCGGATAGGAGGACGAGAATTGAGATCAAAATTTTAAGGGCGCGTCAAGTTTAGGCATATTCACTCGCACAATCACTCTGTGGAACCAGCTTTCGCCGGCGACTTTTCCGATATGACATAAAAACCTTCAAGAAGAGAGCGTACTCTTTCCTCAAAGGCCGGCAACGCATCTGCAATGCCTCGGATGTTGCAGATGTCCATGGGCGGTGGTAGTCATTTTCCATCAGGTGAGACAACGGTACGTTAGCCCAACCTTACATTAAAAAAAAAAATTGGTTCCATAAGAGTTTGATGTATCTGTTGTTATAAAAATGTTGCTTAAAAAACTAACAGTAAACATGTCTAATCACGGCTGAATCTCAGAATAGCCTTTTTTATCATCTATAATTCTTAATCTATAAAAATAATGCAATATTATAGCGAGGGAGGACTTCCAACGACATGAAAATATGTTATTTTTGAGAACCACTATTTATAAGATACGATTGATAGGCTTGTCGCTGGCTGTCTGACAAGGCTTGCTGCTCACTCTGAAGGTCGTCCCCACTTTTATCAATAGAAAACTCGTTACAAAGAAGTTGTGAATTGGCAATGGACGATGACGAGGCTTACATCGATAGAACAAGTGTGAACGGCGCAATACAATGCTGTATGCTAATAAGCTCAGGTCGGTTAGACCTAATAAGTAAATCGTGGTTGAACGTCCCGTCAATGTGTCGTAGCCGGTATATCGGATTTCACTGATGTATTTCTTTCGTCATAAAAGAAATAAAACTAAAAGTCAGATAGAATAAAAGTAAAATCATAAAAGAATAACGTCTGAATTGTGATATTAATTTCTTTCCAATAGTCGATTAATATTAAATACTACAAATCAACTTAATTAAAATTGAAATGTGTGCTGGGACACCTAGTAAGGGGTTTTCCAATAGGGACGCTTGAACTTTGACAGCTGATTGCGGCCATGTTGTTTGAGTGACAGCTGTCAAATGCAGTGTGTTATATTCATTCCGTCCTCCCAAACCACCATGGCAGGTTACAGTGTCGAGCAGCACGTGCAAATCATAAAATTGTTTTATGAAAATGGGTCTTCAGTTCGAGCAACGTTCCGCGCACTTCGCCCGTTTTACGGTCGCGATGATCGTCCTGCCGAGTCGACTATCCGTCGATTTGTGGACAAATTCGAGTCAACCGGGTCAGTTAACAATTAGCCGGTTCCCGTGCGTCAACGTAATGCGAGATCTGCCGAGAATATCGCCGCTGTGCGCGACAGTGTCCTCGAAAACCCGCGGCAGTCAATTCCGCGTCGCGCACAGGAACTCGGCCTTTCGCAGACGACATCTTGGCGAATTTTGCGTTGTGACTTGAGCCTGCACCCGTACAAGATCCAGCTGACCCAAGAGCTCAAGGTTAATGACCATAGACAGCGCCGTGTGTTCGCTGACTGGGCATTAGAGCAGTTGGAAGTTGACGCCGATTTTGGCAAAAAAATCATCTTCAGCGACGAGGCGCATTTTTGGATGAATGGCTATGTCAACAAGCAAAATTGCCGTATTTGGGACGAGACCAATCCACACGAGGTTCACCAAGTGGCAATGCACCCGCAGAAAGTGACTGTTTGGTGCGGATTTTGGGCCGGAGGCGTGATTGGTCCGTATTTTTTCGAAAACGATAATGGTGTGGCCGTCACCGTCAATGGTGAGCGATACCGGTCGATGATAACCAACTTCTTTTGGCCTGAAATCGAGAATATGGATCTGGACAACATGTGGTTTCAACAGGACGGCGCTACGTGCCACACAGCACACGCTACGATGGAAGTTCTGCACGAGCAAGCGCCCTTAATGGAAAACCCTATAGAAGTGAAACTTTATTATTATTTATTTTTTATTTAAATTTTTTTTAAAACAGATATAGAAACAAAATATTTATATCTGTAAAGTGCCATCTATTAGCTAATTCGGATTTTAAATAATATCCGCCGCCTCTCACCACGCGATATATCGTCTACCCCCTTCACGCGGCCGTAACGCTTTTTCGTGACAGAAAAATCCTAATACCCCCCGTCTATATAGAAGTTTCACTTCAAAAATATTCCAGTAATCTCTAACCAATAACGTCTATTCATCGTTGATAATAATCAAAGCTTATTGGTAAGCTAAGTGACTACAGATCCCCGCTTCAATTACGTAACATAATTTACCGAGGCGTAAAAGAGCTCGAGAGGCTGATGAATAAATGAATTGATTCGGATAACCGCAGGGAAGGGTGAAGATTTTGACAAGCATCTATTGTTTGTTAACTGTTCATAGAAATAAACGATTTTCTAATAAATGGGTCGCAAAACGGACCCTCCGTTAAAGTTACGCCAGACTTGTTAATTGTATAATTATTACATTTATGTGTCAATTTTCAGAAGTTCAAAATGATGTTAAACGAAATCTTAGCAATTTGCAGGAGATATAAAATCTGATAAATTAAATTCATTTATATTCATTTGCGATGTTCTTTATTTAAAACATAATCTATTTCATCGACAATGTAAGTAAAGGCGTAAGTGGTAGAAACTCGGTGGTAGAGCTTTGTGCAAGCTCGTCTAGGTAGGTACGACCCACTCATCAGATATTCTACCGCGAAACAGCAGTACTTTGTATTGTTGTGTTCCGGTTTGAAGGAAGTAAGCCGGTGTAATTACAGGCACAAGGGACATACCATCTTAGTTCCCAAGTTTGGTGGCGCAATTGCGATGTAAGACATAGTTAACATTTCTGAATGCCATTGTCTATGGGCGTTGGTGACCACTTACCATCAGGTGGCCCATACGCTCGTCCGCTTACCTATACAATAAAAAAAAGCACATCACTATTCAATAACTATTATTTAATTAATTACTTGATACCTCAATTATAGATTACCTAAGATGTGCATCATTTCAACGTAAACATTGTCCAAACGATGTGACGTACTACTGTGATACCGTGGGGTAGCATAGATTAAATCAAGAGTTTAATACTTCTTGCTCACACGTACTTGGGATATATACTTTTGCATTTTAATTGGAATTCTCTAGTGGCAGTAATGAGAACTCTTAAATCATAATAAGTCCTCAGTTTGTATAATCACTATCTCAATGTGACACTTGATACAAAAATGGTTACTCAATATTTTCTGTTATTTAATCGGCGTAATGTGTATATGCATAAATTGTGAGAAAAGAATTCTTCCACTTACCCTGAATATATACCCATAAAAAACGCTAGTAAAACGTTACGGTATCAATAGCGTGCCTCTTATATTTAACGATATATTTTCGACGTATGTAATAATTTTTATGTTTTGAATGCTATTTTTATTTCCACCTTATAATTTTATATAATAACAAGCACTTTGCCCGCGACTTCGTCCGCGAAAATTTAAAAACTATTATTAAACGTAAATTAGTATTTGGTAATATACTAAACGTAGGACAGTTACAGTTTGTTCAAACTGCGACATTTTTCTAACTGAGAGAATTTTATAGCCGTCATAGGAATTTACATTTATTTTTTTTTTTTATTTTATTGTATAGGTTGGCGGACGAGCATATGGGCCACCTGATGGTAAGTGGTCACCAACGCCCATAGACAATGGCATTGTAAGAAATGTTAACCATAACTTACATTGCCAATGCGCCACCAACCTTGGGAACTAAGATGTTATGTCCCTTGTGCCTGTAATTACACTGGCTCACTCACCCTTCAAACCGGAACACAACAATACAAAGTACTGCTGTTTTGCGGTAGAATATCTGATGAGTGGGTGGTACCTACCCAGACGAGCTTGCACAAAGCTCTACCACCGAGTTACATTTTACATGTAAATAATCATCCTTAATTATCAAATCATTTACAACGGATAAAAATTAATAATATCATGATACATATAAAATACATTGAAAATATAATTTAGCCTATGTTACTCGGTAAAGATGTACCTTTGTAATGATGAAGAAATTTTTAAAATCGGTCCAATAGTTTTTGATTTAAATCGTAACAAACAAACAAACAAACAAAACATCAAATCTTTCTTCCTCTTTATAATATTAGTATAGATAATATTGTAAGTGATCGCAATGGTGATATGGAAAAGGTTAGATTAACTTATGGATTAACTTAACTTAGAATAAGAACAGCGTGGTTGCGGAGCTCCGAAGTTTCTCAACAGCTTGTTCTGTTGAGTTCACGCTTACGTACAGCATAATAAAGAACGGCAAAAACGTATTTAGGAAGTATTTTTAATCCGAGCTATTTTTAACCAATGAGATAGAACATTCCCCAAATGGTCTATTCGCCCGTTATGCATCTCGTTATATTTCCATAGCTACCGATTCGAATTGGTGATTTACGATTCATTTAAAAATTATATCGTCTCATTCAAATGAGTGAAATACGTCAATTCTTGATATCGTATATTGCTATGATATTTTATCTTTTCGATGGTTTAAAATGAGCTCAAAGAATACTACGGTACTTCTTCTCTGTAGAATCGAAGAACCGTGTAGCTTGCTATTGAACTTAGATTTCAAATTTCGATTAAGAATTATATTTAAATTCTATTACCTCCAATTTATTTTGTGGTGTTCGAGTCTTAGTCTACGTTATTCAATATAAATACATATTCTGAGAAATTTTACGTTCAAATTAATGATAAAATAAATAAAACTCTATAAAATATAATCGTCGTTTGCTAGTTCTTATTCTATTTATTTTAGGTTGCTTTTTAAGTTGCATGAAAATATTTGTCAATTTTTTTCAGCTGGCCAACTGCTAGACGCTTACATTTCTTAAGTTTAGGTTCTTTGGTTCAGATGATATTGATGGATGCCACAAATGTCTGAGCTCACTCTTACGAAATCAACAGGTAGAGTTGCTCAGTTTTAATTCACAATCATATGGCAAACATACATGAAATAAATGGGTAGTTCTTCAGAAATGTTTAGTAATTTCTCTTTCCACATGTATTTCTGCTGAAAGTCTTGTTTTCAAAATATAAGCTTGCTTTTTAAAGCTCGATTATTTTAGAGATATTATTAACATGCGTTTTATTTTTATTACGTTTAAAAAATATTGGTAGCTTTGGTATTTATGGTAATATTTTATAACTTTTGATTGATTTCCGAAAAAGTTGTATTTTTTAAATATATACTTTATCGTCTATAACATTGAAATATCGCCATGATAAAGCGTAAAATAAATATATTACTTACGAATAATCCTGTTCAGTAAATCATTTTTGCTGGTTCTTCTAGGATGTAAAGATATCTTTTTGTGTGAATCCGAAATGATATCGCAATTGATATTTGATTTCGTAGATGAACTATAGAGAGTTATATTACAAACGTTACGCTTAAAAGCAAGGGATTAATGAAAATATTTTACTGCCATTAATTTTAAATAAGTCCTTATGAATATACATTCAGAATCCTAGAAGAGCTAAGGATTATCCATGAAACTCCGGAGATAGGTATGATTGTTCTTACGAACTATTTTACACTAATATATACCTAAAATTCTAAGCAATAAGTGTTATAATCGGTGGTAGAGCTTTGTGCAAGCTCGTCTGGGTAGGTACCACCCACTCATCAGATATTCTACCGCAAAACAGCAGTACTTTGTATTGTTGTGTTGCGGTTTGAAGGGTGATTGAGCCAGTGTAATTACAGGCACAAGGGACATAACATCTTAGTTCCCAAGGTTGGTGGCGCATTGGCAATGTAAGTGATGGTTAACATTTCTTACAATGCCATTGTCTATGGGCGTTGGTGGTCACCAACGCCACCAGGAGACCCATATGCTCGCCCGCCAAAGTATAAAATAAAAAAAAGTAATTGACTTATATAGGTCTAAGCGTAACGTTAAATGATACACGTGGAATTAAATTAAATTGTTTTTTATTACTTTGAACTGTTATGAAAGACTAAGAATTTTGACGATCAATAAAATGTTGAAAAACAAGTAATTTAACTTAAAAGACAAATGAGTATCATGTAGATAATTTACCGATGATTTATGAGAATGTTTGTATTCGGGCTGCTTGTTGAATCTAGATAGCTATTTATCACGTCACATTCTGATAAGAGGGGATATAAAGCATAGACAAATGTTTATCTTCTTTGATTTTGCATAGTTAAATCGAAATTAAAATTAAAAATGAATTATAGTATGTATAATTATTATATATTATACTTTCGAGGATCCTGTCAGATCAGAAACAGAAATGAATAAAATCTTCTCGATAAAAAAAATCACGAAATATCCATGTTCCATTTGTTTGATTTATACTCTTTATTGAGATAAATACTAGATTATTCATTATCATTATGTATGGTGTAGTATCAAGGGCTGCTTGATGTTAACTAAAACCTTTTCGTTTTATATTCATAGCGATAAGAAGCTTTTGGTGATTTCTACATTTTCTTTTCGCGAAAACAACATCTCCTGTCATATCGTCCATACTTCAAATATATATTTGTTTCTTAAAAAGTTTGTAAATGAGATCACCTGTCAAGAAGGGCGTGGGACGCGTGAGTGAAATCTGAAATTTTGCTGGCACTCGTAATGTAGCTAGTTTCACCGCACAGACACTGACAGACGAGACTACAACACAAAAATCCAGTTGCGACGTGCCACGTAAATGAAATACAAGCCAATTTCTTTCTGACCTTGGCTTTTTGAATAACTGAGGTAGTTAACAATTGTGTGTGTGTGCGATCTTGTGTATATTCCCCACCTATTGAGAGAAACGAGATGGAAGGGTGGACCGCCAGATGCTATATTTAATAATTTAACCTTTGTCTATAAAATAAAAAGAACCATTTCAGTAACTTAGCGGTGTTTAGTATCGTAACATTGCATATCCTTTAACTATTTACGTTTTTTAATTTAAATGTAAGAGTTTTTGTTTTACCCTGATAGAACATTTTCGAAAAAGAAATGGTAAGAAGGTACTTAAAATGGAACTAAAAATATAACTTACGTACCTCCCATTGAGCGAAGACTGTTTAACATTTAAAGTAAATGTGAAAGTATAGTCTACGTGTTGTGAGAGAAAAAAGTAAAGCAGACACATTTGAAGCAAATCACGTAAATATATGGACCATAAAAAGTTTGTTTTATTATACTAGTAAATTGGCATGGATAAAAAATGTTTTTATATATATTATAAGCCATTTATAAGCTCGTTGAACACAAACGTTAAATATGAACAATAAATGTAGTAAGCTTCAACTATTAAATGCTGGGTCTTATCTTGCGAGTAAGTCATTAGTAAGATTATTTGAGGGTTCAAATACGTATCGATTTCTTAAATTGGCTGTATATTAATAACATTATTTCTATAATCCACGATATATTATGTCAGGCTTAACATGTTGAACCATATTGATAAGCCGAGATGGTCCAGTGGTAAGAACGCGTGAATCTTAACCGATGATCGTGGGTAAACCCGGACAAGCAACACTGAATTTGATGTGCTTAATTTGTGATTATAATTTATCTCGTGGTTGACGGTGAAGGAAAACATCGTGGAGAAACCTGCATATGTCAAATGTCACTTAAATTCTGTCACATGTGTATTCCACCAACCCGCATTGGAGCAGCGTGGTGGAATAAGTTCCAAAATCTTCTCCTCAATAATAGGAGAAGAGGCCTTAGCTCAGCAGTGGTACATTCACAGGCTGTTACTGTAACCATATTTAATGAAAGCAAAATGTACTTAGTACTATGCTAAATACATATACATATATGTACATATATTCCCGGAATCACGCAAAAATTACTAATGAAGTTTTCATAACTTGATCGGTTATGGTTTTTTATTGTATAGATAGGCGGATGAGCATATGGGCCACTTCGTGGTAAGTGGTCACCAACGCCCATAAGCAACAACGCTTACATCCCCAATGCCTTGGGAACTAAGATGTTATGTCCCTTGTGTAAAATCCGAATGAGATTTAAAAATATCATATCAACAATGTTATATTTTTTTTACATTTATGTATAACTTTTTATAAGCAAGAAATGTTTGTACGAGTATTATGCAGTATTACGCTGAATTTATTGTAAAAACAGACGGTCGAATCCCATTTCGTCTAGTGTTTGTTTTTGAGTCTGCAAATAATGTTGAAGCAATATCACATTCAATTACGAAGACCCGAAAGTGCTTGAGGACGTAAAAAGCGGGCCAAATAAGGAATAATTTAATCTTGGTCCCCTCGACATTTTGATCAAGCCGCAAAGAGCTGTCAACGTAGTTATTCAGATGAAAGTTTGAACAGAGGGACAGAAGATATTAATATTAAGTGGTGTTTGTTTTATAAAATAATTTATTATAGTAAAATTTAACTTTTTTTTTTCATTGTGTATATACTGTACAACATTTATATTATAAGCCTTTGTCCATTCTCATAATAGCCTAGCGGTGACAATTTAATATCAAATGGATTAGTATTTTTGCATGAACTAGGAAAAAATTAAATAAAACTCACGTCTTGATAACTTTAGGATTCAGTTGTATTCTAACAATAGTTTGACTGCCTCGTTGGTCTAGTGGCTATTGATAATCAGTTAATCACGTTAGTGTTAATTGGTACACGCAGAAGAAGGGCACGGAGCGGCAGTAAGAGGAAAGTGCCTCTGCTGATTCAATCCTCCGATTTGTGGCATCCTCCGATCAGAAAGAGAGGTTACCACTGGTTTTTCCGTGTGTATTTCGGCGCACGCACGCAAGTGGTCCCTCATACCACTTCATGTGGGGAAAACGCGTAGATGCGTTTTTGCAGTGCCAAAAAAGTGGCTAGATACAATGCCGCAAATCCTGAGGTCTTGGGTTGAAGCCCCAGGTCAGGTCAATAAAATGTTATTGGGTTTTCCTGTCGAAGCCCATGCTTTCTTTCTTTCAAATAATAAAAAAGATATCAACAAAACATTTTTTCCTACAACGTAACTTTGATATTAAATCTCGGTTATTATTCAAATCTTAAGATATGTAAATATGACAAGATATCCTGTGAGATCCATTTTTCAGTAACTTTGAGCCTTCGAACTGCCCACAAACTGACATCCCACGAGGGAACCGTTACACGGAAACATACTTCAGTATTTTTGTAAAAATATATTAAGGTAGGGTAAAGTAAGGCGGTAACATGTTCGATAATTTATACACATTTACCGATTTAAAAAAAATAAGGTGGTTCTCAACTTCTGAATAATATAATATAATATAGGTCGGAGAACATGTTTCTCATATTAGATTACTACTGTTTCTTCGAATTTTATATGCAAATATAGCTAATTTTGTGCTATTACTGACTCTGCGTTAAATTCATAAATCACGCGATTTCTATTGAAAGAACTTGAAATCTCGCAATTAAATAATAAAAACTGAATTGGAAAAAATATTGTTTATTGTTATAATAAGCTTTTATGAATAAACGTACCTGTCGTCTTTAAATATTCATGATAGTTGCTTGAAAGGTGCGAGATAGATAGCTGCTAATGAGCGGTAGTGAGGCGGGTCAATTCGAGCTAAGGTTTTATAGACTTTTAATAATATAAAAGTATAATTATTAAAACGATATACATCCCACTTTCTATATTTAAATTGCTTGTGTTCAGCAAACGTGTTAATATAATTGATACAATTTAACACGCCCGCCGTGCGTTCATCATGTTGTGACCAATATGCATTGCCGTCTTGACCGCAACACCCGCTTCCGTGACATTTCGGGACGTACTCGTATATTGTATGAACATCGATTCATAACTCGGTGAAAATCGAATAATTCTAATATTAAACTAATCGATTAATTGCGGTCGTTTTGATCATTGTTCTATGCGGCGTTGCATTTCTTTTTATATAAAACTTTATTGGTCAAATAAAGTTAATTAATTGTGAAAGTTTGGTTTCAATAGCAAGGAGTATATTATGGTTTGGATACTATTCCATATTATCTGTTCTGAGTACTATATACTCATTGTTAATCTGATAGCTCCTAGCTAATCTTTTTTTCGAAGTCACGGTTAATTACTATAAATGTGAGACATTTTTTTAGTTAACTTGAGTGAATATATAATCTATACATATAATAAATCTGTAACTGGTCGATGTCTGTACATGGAAGATAAATGTGTGAAACTTTTATCGGGGGTCATTATAAACACAATAGAACCCAAAACAATGATTAATAGAATTTTTGTCTGTTTGTCTGTTTGTCTGTTTGTCTGTTTGTCTGTTTGTCTGTGCGTTTGTGCACGCTAATCTTAAAAACGGCTTAACGGATTTGAGTGCGGTTTTCCTTATGTATTGTGGCTAACTTCAATTAACATTTAGTGTTTGTTTTATTTCAATCGGTTCATAAATAATAAAGTTATGTCAATTTAAAGATACACGTAGAACATTTATTAAAAAATGATTATGGTCAAACTGAAAAGAGATTAAATATTACATGTAATATACACTTTTGCTTATGATTTATCCTATATTTTGTCCTATAATTTTTAATCTCTTTATTTATTTATTAAAAGTTTAGTATCACTACTAAAAATCAATAAATTATTATCTGTAGGAAAAGTACGCGCACTGTTAGTTGTCAAAATCAAAAAGTTTTGTTAACATGTTTTCAGTAGCTTCGTGTGTTGTTTTTGCATAAAAACTAATATTGCATATATATTGTGTGTATCTTTATGATCTCATCTTATATCTTTCATAACAGTACGCTTTAAGACTGCGTGTGAGCAAGTCAGTTAACTCAGTGACAATAATTAATACGTAAATAGTATATAGGTGTATAAAAAAAGCCTAAAAACAACTATAACAATAATACATGGTTTTAGAAGTGCTTGCTTTAAACATAAACGTGGTATATCACTTCTTAAAACTTTAAATAGGTAAAAAAAAATCGTAAATTCGTGTTTCCTGTCAAAAGTTTTAAAACGGCAGATAAAAATTCAAACGTTTTACCTACCGAAGGTTTTTCTAAACAACGAAATAAATAACAATTTAACGCGGAAAAAATGGCAACCATATTTTGAACTATATTTATTAGCCTCTGAATATATATAAGGAGTATTAGCCACTGGTTATGTATAAGAAGTGTAAATAGAGAAAAATAGCAATTTTGTTCAACATTAAAATAACAGAAATTACTTTAGAAGACCTCATTAATAAATGTAACAAGTATTTCGAACCGAGGAAAAATTTAACTATGGCCTGACATGTCTTTTTTATGAGAAAACAAAGCAAACACGAAAATATAACCAACTTAATATATAATTAAGTGTACTTAGATATTGATATTATATATTTAAAAAAAATCACTGCAAAGATAACATAAATAAGATAAAAATAATAATGTATTAAATGTATTAATTTATATAAAATGAATGTACCAACCCATCTTAATATTCAATATTTTAGTTTGTTATAAATTTTGTACTGTAGTCATATTCTTGCTTGCCTTTTAATGTATTTGGTTAAAAAATATATAAATAATATATATATCATTTATTTACTGCATTTTATTGGCCTTACTCAATGAAATAATGCTTAAGCCATGTGATTTCATTTATATTTTGTTTTTGTTAATTTTGTGTTTTCATTAAGTAATTAATTATATTTGATTATAAAAAAATATATATCTTTGTTTAGCTGTTTGATTTTATATATGTTTTGTTTATTTTAATGATTGTGTAATTATTGTTGGTGGAAACGTAGCTAATGTATGTATATATATATATATATATATATATATATATATGCTATAAGTGTCATCTCATTTTTAACACTTAACCTACCAGAGCGGTCAAATAACTGCTTTTGAAACTTTAATTAAAATTGTTATATAGCTGCTTTTGTTTGTAAATTATATACTTTTTCTACATAAAATGGCCGCTTAAGCAGCTTATTCAGATGTGTGTCAAGTTCAATGGACAACATTTGTTTTAATTCCCTTTTTTTTGTTTAATTAAATTAGTAGCCTTGGTTAAGTCTGATTTTATTTAGTCTCTGACAGAAGAAACTTTTCCTTTACTTTATACTTTATATTGTACACATAAAATAACATAAATCTATATCTATAACAAAAACGAATTAATTAATAAATTATCCATACATATAAATAAAATTGAAGTTTCTGTCTGTTATTTCAAAATAACTGCCTGTTTTAAAGGTTATATGGCTATTTACGATTTACCAAAACCAAAGCAATCATTTTTTTAATTTTTTTACTATCTGCATGTCTGTATCTTTAAATCGTCTAAAAATTGAAATAACCGAATTATTATAAGAACTATTTCAAGATTCCGTTTAGCCTTTATTTCATCAAAATTAATTGAGTCTATCAAAAGTTATAAAAATACGTATTTTTGTTGATATCTATTCACATAATATTATTACTCTTCCTAACTGATTCATTAACGCAGAGCCTAAACTGCGGGGGTTAGAAACTTGAAATTTTGGCAGTTGATACATTTTATAACACCCACTAAGGTAGGATTTTTGGAAATTCTACCCCTAAGAGTTGAACGATTGTTTAGAAACCCGTCATTTTTAAAGTTAGAAGCATGAAATTTAATGAACAAGATTAAAAATAAATAAAAATGTATTTCAGCGTTTCTGAAAATCTAAATCTGAGAGGGTAAAAAAGGGGTTGAAAGTTTGTATGGGGATTCCGTCACTTTTGGTGTAAGAAGAATGATATTTAGTATTAAAGCTATGCATACGTATTTCGTCGTTTTTAGAAATTTAACTCCAAACGGGAGAAACGGGGTAAAAGCATTAGTATAAAAATTTAAAAAAATAGAAATATACTATTTGTGTTTTTTGATTGAATTAATAAACATGAATTTCAAAGTTTTTAGAAACTTTTATTTTTGTTTGGAAGAGTTGGGTGCAAATAATGAAATTCAAAATACGCAATATCTTACATCAATATCTCTTAGGGAGAAATATACGAACTTCACTATGTTAGTGATGTTTGGATAAAGAAAACATATTCCATTATTGCCATATGTAACACTTAATTGGTATTCCCTATGCTTATATTATTGTAAAGTTTCATTAAAATCCATTCAGTAGTTTATGCGTGAAAGAGTTACAAACGTCCATACATCCATACAAACTTTCGCGTTTATTATATTAGTAGGAAGTAGGATTATTATATGCCCTGTACTGAACACACATACACTATACTGGATGGGCGAATAAATCGATTGGTAAATGTTTATATCTTATTGATTAAAAAATGTACGAGATAAAATCCTTATTTTACCCGTACGAAGTCGGGACGGGCAGCTAATTACTCGCTGATAACGTATCTTTCTGTAGGTAATAAAGATTTTTAAAAAGAGTACAGCAGTTTTTTAGTTTATTCGCTACAAATAAACGTACAAAAACTCTATTTTTACTTATATATAATATTAGTATAGATAAAGACCACGCGCGAGCGAAGCTGCGGGCAACAGCTAGTACAAAATATATCCTAGATAGACTCTTAACTTATCGTTAACAACTTTCTGTACGGTATGTCGAAAGATAAGGATAGTTTGATCGAAAATGTACATGAGAACATATTATATAGACATAATAATTTTATTATCAATTTTATGTCGAAAGTTTTTCTCGATTATTTTTAGTGAATTATTAATCGCTCCTGAAGAGATTTTCATTTTAAATATTTAAGTATGATTGCGATCGAAATGCGAATTTAATATTTATAATACATATCGCGAAATTCAAGTACATTTCAATGTTTTAACGTTGAATAGTAATGTGCTAACGTACTAGAACAGACAGCGTGAACAAAATCTGTGTAGCAGGCGCAAGAGTGCGAGGCGCGGGGGGGGGACTAATGAGTCATAGATGCGATGTCACCGTCATAGACGCGACACTTTATTTTTATAATGTTAAATTAATGTGAGTTTATGGTATTCAAGGCCGATGGTGGTAAAAGCCCGTGATAAATCTGAACGGACGTGAACTATTTATTTATTTATTTGACGACACCAACAAGTAGTACAATAAAAATACACAATAAACCAAAAGTCATCATAAATAATTGGGTAATTGCCTACTTTTTTACAGGTGTTCTAAAATTACACGAAAATTGAAATATAAGTCAGCATTGTAAAAAACGATAATTATAAAAAGTTAATTGATTAAATGAAACATTATAAAATTAACAAAATTAATGAGACAATAGGATAAAAGTTTAAACACAGTTTTTTTTGTCAATATATTAAAAATGAGTTAAGTACAATAAACGATGGTGAATTTGAATAAATTGTAAGAATAAATGTCATAATGGAAATATAATTGAATTATTCACATAAGCGTAAACAGTGTAAATGTCAGGACTTAAAACCAGGATAACTATTAAGAATTTATGTATAATTACAGGCTATGAATTATTATTTGTATACAGTATTGTTTTTTTCTTAAAATTACGTATATTGTCATTAAAAATGTCAATGTCAGGATTAACCGTTGAATTATTTTTGTAATGTAAGGAATTTGCAGTTTTGCATATTATGCTGTTGTAGTTGATCATTAATCTATTCATTGGGGATAGACGACCAAAACGTGAATGAGCAAGTCTTTCGACAAAAGGCGTGTAAGTAGATGCTCTGAAGGATCTTGTAGGAGCGCGAAACGTTATTTTGGACAACAGATAAGATGAGTCTATTGACCCATTCACTAGTTTGAATATAAATGAGTTATCTAGTACGCGTCTGCGGTTATAAAGCGAAAGGAGATTGAAAAATGATAGCCTCTCATCATAGTTTTGTAGTTTTTTAGCTTTTAAAATGAGTTCATCAATTTAAATATCTTGGGCATTACGTAACCGATGACCTTGATGATCAGGTGGATATTGAGAGGGAACGTAGGGCGCTGGCAGTTCTTTGTAATGTTTTGGCGCGCAGGTTCGCACGTTGTAGCGTGGATGTTAAAACGACGCTTTTTAAAGCTTACTGTCAAGTGTTCTACACGTGCAGCCTTTGGGTTAATTATACTCGGCGAACTCTCAGTGCCCTGTGGATCCAATATAATAATGGAATTAGGATGCTGATGGAGCTGTCGTGATTCTGCAGTGTATGTTCGCGACGGCTAATGTTTCCGACTTCTATGCCATAATACGACATAAATCTGCTTCGTTGTTCTGCAGAGTATGAGCCAGCTCCAACTCCATCTTAAAGACGATTGTTGAGAGATTCTCCAATTGTGCGTCATGTTGTTCGTATATGTATAACTGGCAACGAACTTGTGACCAAATATTAATAATAAATATTTACTAACAAAGTCTTTAAGCTTTTAATTCTTTTTACTAACCCAGCAAATAAGAAGCATCCATATGCTTCTTATTTGAAATAAAGTTTATTTTATTTTATTTTATTTATTTATTTATTTTCACTTCCTTATTTAAAAGTAAATAATGCAGTTAACTACAAGTTAAGTCTTTGTTTAAGGAACCAATGGACGTAATTAATTTCAAGCCTAAAATCTTATATATAAAATATTGATATTTTCTTCATTATACTCTTAACTCAATTCAAACATGTATGTCATTTCAAACATAAGGTATCATAGTCCACAGTTCGAATCAAAGGATCGAAATATCGAATTTCGCTTCCATTTGACTAAGATTCAACTGTTTACCTTTTGAAGTTTCTATTACATATTATTCAAATAAATATTGAATATACATATAATATTATTTCTCCCATGATCTATATATAGGGTTTTCCATTAAGGGCGCTTGATCTTTGAAATGCAAAAAAAAATACATGTAGGAGAGATATTTGCGAAATTGTTTTTTTATTTGGAAGGTCTATCGACCCCATTATGTATGGAATATGACATCATTCAAATGACCGCCACGGCTTCGGTTGGTGGCGCGCACACGAAAGGTCCAATTTTCGATGACTCTGGCGCACAAATCGGGCTGTATTTGATCGATGGCGTGGCGTATGTTGACTTTGAGGGCATCGGTGGTTTGCGGCTTGTTGGCATAGACCTGCGACTTAAGAAAACCCCACAAGAAAAATCGCACGATCTCGGTGGCCAGTTCACGTCGCCTCCGCGCGAGATGACCATGTCCAGAAATTGCTCGTGCGGAACTTCCATCGTAGCGTGTGCTGTGTGGCACGTAGCGCCGTCCTGTTGAAACCACATGTTGTCCAGATCCATATTCTCGATTTCAGGCCAAAAGAAGTTGGTTATCATCGACCGGTATCGCTCACCATTGACGGTGACGGCCACACCATTATCGTTTTCGAAAAAATACGGACTAATCACGCCTCCGGCCCAAAATCCGCACCAAACAGTCACTTTCTGCGGGTGCATTGCCACTTGGTGAACCTCGTGTGGATTGGTCTCTTCCTAAATACGGCAATTTTGCTTGTTGACATAGCCATTCATCCAAAAATGCGCCTCGTCGCTGAAGATGATTTTTTTGCCAAAATCGGCGTCAACTTCCAACTGCTCTAATGCCCAGTCAGCGAACACACGGCGCTGTCTATGGTCATTAACCTTGAGCTCTTGGGTCAGCTGGATCTTGTACGGGTGCAGGCTCAAGTCACAACGCAAAATTCGCCAAGTTGTCGTCTGCGAAAGGCCGAGTTCCTATGCGCGACGCGGAATTGACTGCCGCGGGTTTTCGAGGACACTGTCGCGCACAGCGGCGATATTCTCGGCAGATCTCGCGTTACGTTGACGCACGGGAACCGGCTGATTGTTAACTGACCCGGTTGACTCGAATTTGTCCACCAATCGACGGATAGTCGACTCGGCAGGACGATCATCGCGACCGTAAAACGGGCGAAGTGCGCGGAACGTTGCTCGAACTGAAGACCCATTTTCATAAAACAATTTTATGATTTGCACGTGCTGCTCGACACTGTAACCTGCCATGGTGGTTTGGGAGGACGGAATGAATATAACACACTGAATTTGACAGCTGTCACTCAAACAACATGGCCGCAATCAGCTGTCAAAGTTCAAGCGTCCCTATTGGAAAACCCTATACATAATATGTGTGTTACAGAGCCTCACTGCACCTAACAGTTAATTCTACAAGCTTCCAAAAATATAAAAAAATGTATGTAAATATAGTGTCATTATTTTAAATAATAAGATATGGCTAGGTACATATTATCATAAGTTTCGTGGTTTTTCATGCGATAATTAAAATATCTTGGAATATCTCTCAAATTTCAGGTCCAGAATTGCAAAACGTAAAATTTTAATTTAAAGCAAATTCTTAAAATTAATTATCTTAATATAATATTATTAAATTAAAATAATGTTACCGTTTTTCCAACATTCAAATGAGGTGGCCAAAAAGTACATTCACGTACACATTAATAACAAATATATTGTATATACAATAAAAATAGCAAAAATGAATTACTACGAAGTTTTTAACCTCTCCGAACTTGGGAGTTTTTATATCAAAATATTATGTAATGCAAGATTAATTTTAAGTACCGTTTGTCTACTTCCACCATAATGGACTACAGAGAAAGATAAATAATCATCAAGCCATTTGACATTTTTTATAGCAAAATCATAATCTATACTTATTGACAGAAACTTATTTACTCGGTGGTAGAGCTTTTTTGCAAGCTCGTCTGGGTAGGTATCCACTCATCAGATATTCTACCGCAAAACAGCAGTACTTTGTATTGTTGTGTTCCGGTTAGAAGGGTGAGTGAGCCAATGTAATTACAGGCACAAGGGACATAACATCTTAGTTCCCAAGGTCGGTGGCGCATTGGCGATGTAAGCGATGGTTAACATTTCTTACAATGCCATTGTCTATGGGCGTTGATGACCACTTACCATCAGGTGGCCCATTTGCTCGTCCGCCTACTTACACAATAAAAAAAGCAATCTTATTAAAGGATTTTATGAAAATTTTTACATCTATTCTGTTGTAAGGCCGAGTTTTTGAGTTTTTTATTTATAGCACTTTAATTTTCCAATATTCACGAATATAAAACACCACAACTCATTATTGTGGTGTGAATTATATGTGGATGTGAATTAAATTCGATACCTATGCAAGCCGCCATACAGAAATTGGCCATGTCCTTTAAACTTAACGTTATTAAAAATATGTAATATACATATAGTCTATACATATAATAAATCTGTAACTGGTCGATGTCTGTACATGGAAGATAAATGAGTAAAACTTTTATCGGGGGTCTTTATAAACACAATATAACCCAAAACAATGATTAATAGAATTTTTGTCTGTTTGTCTGTTTGTCTGTTTGTCTGTTTGTCTGTTTGTCTGTGCGTTTGTGCACGCTAATCTTAAAAACGGCTTAACGGATTTGAGTGCGGTTTTCACTAATGTATTGTGGCTAACTTCACTTAACATTTAGTGTTTGTTTTATTTCAATCGGTTTATAAATAATAAAGTTATGTCAATTTAAAGATACACGTAGAACATTTATTAAAAAATGGTTATGGTCAAACTGAAAAGAGATTAAATATTACATGTAATTTACACTTTTGCTTATGATTTATCCTATATTTTGTCCTATAATTTTTAATCTCTTTATTTATTTATTATAAGTTTAGTATCCCTACTAAAAATCAATAAATTATTATCTGTAGGAAAAGTACGCGCACCTGTTAGTTGTCAAAATCAAAAAGTTTTGTTAACAATTTCGTGTTTTCAGTAGCTTCGTGTGTTGTTTTTGCATAAAAACTAATATTGCATATATATTGTGTGTATCTTTATGATCTCATCTTATATCTTTCATAACAGTACGCTCTAAGACTGCGTGTGAGCAAGTCAGTTAACTCAGTGAAAATAATTAATACGTAAACAGTGTATAGGTGTATAAACAAAGCCTAAAAAACAACTATAACAATAATACATGGTTTTAGAAGTGCTTGCTTTAAACATAAACGGTATATCACTTCTTAAAAGTTTAAATAGGTATAATTTTTTCGTAAATTCGTGTTTCCTGTCAAAAGTTTTAAAACGGCAGATAAAAATTCAAGCGTTTTACCTACCGAAGTTTTTTCTAAACAACGAAATAAATAACAATTTAACGCGGAAAAAATGGCAACCATATTTCGAACTATATTTATTAGCCTCTGGATATATATAAGGAGTATTAGCCACTGGTTATGTATAAGAAGTGTAAATAGAGAAAAATAGCAATTTTGTTCAACATTAAAATAACAGAAATTACTTTAGAAGACCTCATTAATAAATGTAACAAGTATTTCGAACCGAGGAAAAATTTAACTATGGCCTGACATGTATTTTTTATGAGAAAACAAAGCAAACACGAAAATATAACCAACTTTATTACGAGTCTAGAAAATTACAGTTTAAAATGCGATTTCGTTGAATTAATAGTCATTGGTCAGTGATAAATTTACAGCGAATATGTGTTAGAGTAGCTCGCCAAACATCAAAGATTATTACAACGGTCTGATCTGTCACTAAAGAAAGCTATAGAGATAGCTAAAATAGTAGTGATCGAACAACAAAATACGGAGCACATAAATAAAAGCACTGAGACGTCGTCATCACCGTCATCATCTAATGAATATCAAGTGATGAAGCCCCCTTCATCACTTGATATTCATTAGATTAGTAAAAGGGTTAAACAACACACAGTACAGAATAGAGAAGATGTGCATATTCCTATGAAGTCAGACGGGCAACTAATTAAGAAGAGAACAAAATTGTGAAACGTGGTTATATTTGCCTCATCCCAATATAAACCGAATAAAAGTATTTTGTAATCTCTCAGCTTAATTCAATTGGTCTTTGGCTACATCAAGCTTGCGACAGCATAATCATGAATAGGAAGAAGTAGATCTGTGCGAGCATATAATATATAATTAAGTGTACTCAGATATTGATATTATATATTTTAAAAAAAATCACTGCAAAAATAACATAAATAAGATAAAAATAATAATGTATTAATTTATATAAAATGAATGTACCAACCCATCTTAATATTCAATATTTTAGTTTGTTATAAATTTTGTACTGTAGTCATATTCTTGCTTGCCTTTTAATTGTATTTGGTTAAAACATATATAAATAATATATATATCATTTATTTACTGCATTTTATTGGCCTTATTCAATGTATATATCATTTATTTACTGCATTTTATTGGCCTTATTTAATAATATTTAAGCTATGTGATTTCATTTATATTTTGTTTTTGTTAAATTTGTGTTTTCATTTTAAAGTAATTAATTATATTTGATTATAAAAAAATATATATCTTACTACACGTTTACTGATTATGATGGTTTAGCTGTTTGATTTTATATATGTTTTGATTATTTTAATGATTGTTGGTGGAAACTTAGCTAATGTATGTATATATTTATATATATATATGATATAAGTGTCATCTCATTTTTAACACTTAACCTACCAGAGTGGTCAAATAACTGCTTTTGAAACTTTAATTAAAATTGTTATATAGCTGCTTTTGTTTGTATATTATATACTTTTTCTACATAAAATGGCCGCTTAAGCAGCTTATTCAGATGTGTGTCAAGTTCAATGGACAACATTTGTTTTAATTCCCTTTTTTTGTTTAATTAAATTAGTAGCCTTGGTTAAGTCTGATTTTATTCTGACAGAAGAAACTTTTCCTTTACTTTATACTTTATATTGTACACATCAAATAACATAAAACTATAACAAAAACGAATTAATTAATAAATTATCCATCATCATCATCATCATCATCATCTCAGCCGGAAAACGTCCACTGCTGGACAAAGGCCTCCTCCAAGGATTTCCACGATAGTCGGTCCTGCGCTACCCGCATCCAACGGCTTCCCGCGATCCATAATTATCTTATTATTCTTACATATAAATAAAATTGAAGTTTCTGTCTGTTATTTCAAAATAACTGCCTGTTTTAAAGGTTATATGGCTATTTACGATTTACCAAAACCAAAGCAATCATTTTTTTAATTTTTTTGCTGTCTGCATGTCTGTATCTTTTAATCGTCTAAAAATTGAAAAAACCGAATTATTATAAGAACTATTTCAAGATTCCGTTTAGCCTTTATTTCATCAAAATTAGTTGAGTCTATCAAATGTTATAAAAATACGTATTTTTGTTGATATCTATTCACATAATATTATTACTCTTCCTAACGGATTCATTAACGCAGAGCCTAAACTGCGGTGGTTAGAAACTTGAAATTTTGGCAGTTGATACATTTTATAACACCCACTAAGATAGGATTTTTGGAAATTCTACCCCTAAAGAGTTGAACGATTGTTTAGAAACCAGTCATTTTTAAAGTTAGAAGCATGAAATTTAATGAACAAGCTTAAAAATAAATAAAAATGTATTTCAGCGTTTTTGAAAATCTAAATCTGAGAGGGTAAAAAAGGGGTTGAAAGTTTGTATGGGGATTCCGTCACTTTTGGTGTAAGAAGAATGATATTTAGTATTAAAGCTATGCATACGTATTTCGTCGTTTTTAGAAATTTAACTCCAAACGGGAGAAATGGGGTAAAAGCATTAGTATAAAAATTAAAAAAAATAGAAATATACTATTTGAGTTTTTTGATTGAATTAATAAACATGAATTTCAAAGTTTTTAGAAACTTTTATTTTTGTTTGGAAGAGTTGGGTGCAAATAATGAAATTCAAAATACGCAATATCTTATATCAATATCTCTTAGGGAGAAATATACGAACTTCACTATGTTGGTGATGTTTGGATAAAAAAAAACATATTCCATTATTGCCATATGTACCACTTAATTGGTATTCCCTAAGCTTATATTTTTGTAAAGTTTCATTAAAATCCATTCAGTAGTTTATGCGTGAAAGAGTAACAAACGTCCATACATCCATACAAACTTTCGAGTTTATTATATTAGTAGGAAGTAGGATTATTATATGCCCTGTACTGAACACACATACACTATACTGGATGGGCGAATAAATCGATTGGTAAATGTTTATATCTTATTGATTAAAAAATGATAAAATCCTTATTTTACCCGTACGAAGTCGGGACGGGCAGCTAATTACTCGCTTATAACGTATCTTTCTGTAGGTAAAAAAGGTTTTTAAAAACAGTACAGCAATTTTTTAGTTTATTCGCTACAAACAAACATACAAAAAATCAATTTTTACTTATTTATAATATTAGTATAGATAAAGACCACGCGCGAGCGAAGCTGCGGGCAACAGCTAGTACATAATACATTTAAAAAATATGCTTTTCCGAGAAATATACCCCGAGATAAGCTTTAATAAGGCTTTGCAATTGCGACATCAAATGAAATAAGGTTGATTTTCGAACCTGTTAATATGAGCGAATACTATATATATATATATATAGATTATAAATCTATTATTATAATGCCACCCTATACACATACACAACACTCCTCCCTCATAGATAACATATTAAATATACTATTTTCGGTATTTTCGGGTATTCGGATATAACACAATATAATCATTAATTTAACTGTTTATTCTTTATAATTTAACCTTGGCCAGTTTCTTAGTGACATAAAATATGGATTACGCGTAGAATCTTGAAGTTGTTGATCCGAAGACTCATTGTTTCCTACTATATCATCACAAATGTTACAATCTGTCTCTCATATTGCTTCACTCCACTCCTCCCTCTCTTCGACCTGTGCCTGTGTCTGTTTCATGTGTACTGGTGAAGATGTTGATGGTATAGGCGAATATCAAGATTGCGGTTGAGCACATACATACATAGGAGACTCATTGTTCGGTTTGTTTGAGTCTGAGAGATTAATTTCAATATCTTGATAATTTTCCGCTCTACCGCCGCTTTTGATCCCTATGTACGGTATTACTTGATTTTTATGCTTTTTCAATAAGGCATTCGTAATAATATCCCTAATTAAATAAACTACTTTGCCAAGCATTTTTTGAATTATACCACGTTTCCAGATAAATTTATTTTTACTACTATATGCTTTGAATAACACTATTTCTCCCACTTTAAAATACTGTTCGTTTTTTCCACTTACAATTTTATTCTGCAAACACTACTTAAACTTTACATGTTGCGCGATATCCGTAGACGGGGACGGTAACGGGTTAGGTTTAATTAAATCCAATCGAGATCTTAATTTACGCCCAAGCATTAGTTCAGCGGGTCGTCGAATGAACAGAGTTTCGATAATCGAAAAGATATTTCAATAATTTTTGTTTAGATTCTGTTACACAACGGCTATTGATTAAACTTATTTTAATTCCTTTTTTTATAATTTTAACGTAAATTTCCGCTTGACCGTTACTCGCAGGATGATATGCGGGTGAAGTGACATGTGCTATCCTGTTAAGACCACAAAAATTTTGAAATTCTTGTGATACAAAGTCCGTGCCATTATCGCTAACTATTACTTCCGGTAACCCGGTAAGCTTGCACGTGAAAGAAAATCAGCACAGTTATCTGCGCTTCTTATGTATTCGATCCAATAGTTATATCCACTTAAGAATAAAGCATATCTTTGTAATATATTTGCCGAAACTTCTGGAATACCTTTATATGGACCAAATATACTAATTAAAGGCTTATGATCCGTGCGTCATATGAAAGGCTCAGATCGTCCAGCAGAATTTAGTGTACGTGATGCGTAACTTATCGGACATTCTAAGCCGTTTTTATCCATTTGCGATAATATAGCACCTAATCCGTTCGGAGAGGCATCTACTGTTAAAATCAATTTCGCATTTGGATTAAAATGCGCTAAAATATTTTCCGATGACAAGTGTGTTTTTATTTCATTAAAAGCGGCTTCATGCATAGAAGACCACTGCCATTTCGCTCCTTTTTTAATCACTTATACAAAGGACTTAGTATAGTTGAAGCATTTGGAACAAAATTTCTATAATAATTAACTAGACCTAAAAATGATTGTAGCTTATTTATGTTTGTAGGAACAGGAGCGTCTATAATAGCCTTAGCCTTTTCTGACGATTTTTTTAAAACATTTTTATCAATAACATATCCTAAATAGCTTACTTGATCTTTAAAAAACTCACATTTTTCCTTCTGTAAAGTTAAACCGGCGTCTTGTAACTTTTCTAGAACAATAATTAATCTTTGTATATGTTCCTCCTTATTTCTACCCGTTACAAGAACGTCGTCCAATAAAACAAGAACACCATCTATACTTGATAAAATACATTCCATTGCACGCTGAAAAATAGCAGGCGCACTCGATAAACCAAATACTAATCTAGTGTATTTAAATAATCCTCGGTGAGTATTAATACATGTATATTTTTGTGAATCGTCATCTAATATGAATTGATTATACGCCATTGAAAGATCTAACTTGGTGAATTGTTAACCTCCATATAACTTGGCGAATAATTCTTTCACAGTGGGTAAAGGATGCTGATCTATTATTAATTGCTTATCGCGGAAAAGTCTACACAAATCCCAAGAGTGTCATTTCGTTTAAACACGGGGACTATAGGTGAAGCATATTCCGAATGTTGAACCGGTGTAATAATACCTAACTACAACATACGATTTATTTCATTATCTACCTTTTCTCTTAAAGCAAAAGCTAGTGGACGCGCTTTAAAAAATATGGGTTTTGCATCGGCTTCAATTGTAATCTGACTTTATATTTATTAAATTGTCCTAATGTGTATGAAAATATTTGTGGAAAACGTTTATGTAATTGCTTTACAAAACTGTCGTCTGTATTTATATAATTTGCTGATGATAACTTTAAATTAAAATTTGATATAAAGTCTCTACCAAGTAGAGGTGGCCCTCCATCACGTACCACATATATATTAAATGTACGTGTAAAACCAGCGTAAACTACAGGTAATTCAACCACCACTAAACAAAAAAATATTGTTACCGGTATACGTTACTAAGCGTTTCGTTGTATTCATTAGTGGCACGTCCTTAAAATGAACGATATACATTTTCTCAGGTATCACTGTGACCGCGGAACCGTTATCCACTTCAAATTTAAATGTAATACTTCTAATCCAAATATTTTTCATCAAAGGTTCGCCTATTTTTGAATATATTAAAAAAACTTACCGTCATCGTACTCGTTCACGGTATCGGGTCGCATATAATAAACTTTTTTTTTATTTTTACACATCTTACTCAAATGCCCTATCACATTGTATTTTCTACACTTATAATTAGCGAAACGACACTTAGATGACGTCATCGAAGAATCAGAACGCACTATTTTAAAAAGCTGCTCCTTCCCCGCCTCCTAATGTACTGCAACCGCCGCGTCAATCCTTGCGCAGCAAAGTGTGTCAGCCAGTTCAATACATTTTGCTAGCGTTAACTCTTTCAACTCCTGAGCAAACAGTTTATCTCGTTCTGGTCCCGGCAACATACCCATCACGAATCTATTACGAAGTGCTTCTTCAACATTCATAAATGCACAATGAGCCGTTAAACCTCTTTATCTCGCTGCCCATTCTCTCGTTGTTTGCGTTGCATTATAAAATTTAAAACGTTCGCCAAACCCACAACGCTTTGGTAGGAAATGTTCATCTAACAGCTTGATTATATACTCATATTTTACTTCTTGCAGCTCTTTGGGCAACGCCAAGTCCGACGCTAATGCGTAGGTAGCTTTACTGAGTGCACTAAGCAGTATCGCTCGCCTTTTAATGCCAACCGGATCATTATCATTTCCAATATCATTTGCTATGAACCATTGAAATAAACGATTCTTATATGTTGCCCACGATTGGATATTGTGATCAAATGTTGATAATATACCAAAATTCGAGGCCGCCATTTTTAAATTAAAAAGCGCGGGAAAACTCGTCGCCACTGTTAATATGAGCGAATCAAACGCCGGTTGGCAATGCACTGGTTTATTATTTATATATATACAGATTATAAATCTATTATTATAATGCCACCCTATACACATACACAACAGAACCCAATCATTGTAATAATTGAAGCCGACACTCCATTTTCTCATACGCTAACAATTTGCGTTCCAAATTTGATTCTGTTTATTATCTTCATTACGCTGATTACACACGGGTGAGGTGAAGTTGAAATTATAGTGTTTAGTAGAACACAATATGTTATATAGTGTAATCTTACATATATAGTATAATTGAAGATAATGTGGGTACCTTACTTGTGGTTTTGTTGCCATAACAACATCAGACGGTAATTGGTCAGGGTAAGGTTTGTTACGGTAATAACTATTGATTGAACTATTTTAACTATGAGCTTATTGCGAAGCAGAATAATATAACATTATTTTTTAATGTATCGCTGTGCAGTTTGCTATTGGATTGCTTATTTTTTATATCGAAAAATCTCATCTCCAGCACCAGCAGAGTAATTGTGAAATTGAAAATAATGTAAATCAAGAATAATATTAATATAATACCTACTTTTTCAAACGGATTTCGAAACAGAAAAATTGGGATTAGTAGCAATAAGCTAATCACTAGACTGAATAGATTAACTTAAATATAAATATTTTTCTAAGCCACGAATCTAAAACAAAATAAAACAAAAAATATGTAGTTATTAAAAACATTTTAAACCTTTGAATGCATTATTGCCTTTCATCAAGACGAATGTCACAAATGAATGAACAAAATACTCCGCCTGTACGTCAAGACGGGCTTTGTGGCGGCTTTCTTTGTGGTTCTTTGTCACGTACCGCTCGCCGCAGCCACAGTAGACGTGATGGCTTGTCAAAACGTAAAACTAATAATGGAGCGAACGAATGAATGAAGTTTATATAAAATGTAATGTGTACATAAAATATTATATACCCGGTGGTAGGGCTTTGTGTAAGCCCGTCTGGGTACCATCCACTCTTTAATTATTTAACCGACAAACAGCAATATTTAGTATTATTCTGTTTTAGTGTGAAGGGTGAGAGAGCTACTAGCAGAGAGGCACAAAGGACAAAATATCTCATGTCCCAAGGTACGGTAAGGTACGTTGAGGATGTTTAATAATTCTTCCAGTGCCAATGTGTATGGGCAATTGTGGCAACTTACCATCAGGTGACTTATTTGCCGGCCTGCCTACAAATTTGATATTCTAAAAAATGTAATTGTTTAGATGATTATCGAGAAAGAATTATCTGTTTAAACTAAGTTATTCATATATTACAAAAGAAAAAAAAACATTTTGTTTCATACAACGCAAGTGAAGTCACGTGCATAGCTGCTCTTATCTCTATTGTAATATATTGGAAATGTTGTAAGCGATCACCAATTAAGATGGTTATGAAATCCTTTGTTGCAGGAAAATTATAGTAATCCACTATTGTATCCGGGCAGAATATTTGCCTATATATTCAGATATGCGGACAGATTTGATTTTGATTGGTCCAGTTGGCAAAGCCAAGCGTTGTAGTGGGACATTCTAATTTCAGCGAGCACAAATGAGCTATCCAATCATATAATCAGTGTTTACGATTGAATTCATGATCGTAAAAAATTTCAACTTGTTACTGTCTCACTGCTGGGCGAAGGCTTCCACTTTTTTTTTGCAGAGAAGGTTTGAAGATTACACTTGGCAGATTTATATCCACCACATGCAGTTTGACAATGTTTTCCTTCACCGTCGAAAAACTCGTGTTGAATTTTGAATAATAATTTAATTATTTTTATTTAGAGACATTTAATTATGTATTAATCATCACGTCGTTTCACTCAAGGTTGGGCTAAGTAGGGATTTGTGCAAGTCTTTTGTGTGGGTTTATACCCTCGTGGTAAAGCGGAAGCACTAAGAAGCACTACAAAAAAAATGAATATTTTTTTGTATTTATATATATGTAGCTAATTTTTATAAAAAAATTATAAATAAATAAAGGAAGATAACATCTTAGTCCAAAGGTTGACAGCGCGTTGACCGTGGAAAGCATGATTAAGATTTCTTACATTACCAATGTATATTGGCAACCTACCCTACCCATTATTTGTTTTTTATTGTAATACCTTACCAAAATAGAATGAATTAGTTAAATAATGCTGTCTTCTTCTTTCGAATGTTCAATCAATAATGACAGAAAGAGCGAAATCAGTGTTTAATTGAACAGACGCTAAGCAACGTTTATAGGTCGATAGTTTTTTGAAACTACAAACATAAAGTGAATCATCTGATTAAAAGTGTTAGTATTTGTCAATACAAATAATATGGTAGATATCGTTAACAATACGATCGAGGTTGTGAGGTTCTTTGTTCTTATAATTACGACTTAATTACGAGCATATTAGCTCATTTATCCTTACAATAACACAGAGATACAATGCATTCCTCATTAGTGTAGAAATATAATAGGAAAGTAAGTACTCGACAGGTTTCTCTATGGGATTCTATCATTGATAAAAAGTGCTTCAATTATGTATTTATCAAAAAATAAAGATTGGTTGAATTGGGATCCAGAACCTTCCGTATGGACTTGTTTTACGTAGTGATATAAGTTGTGAGTTTAGTCAAAATGAGGTTTAATTGGTTGAGTATGAAAATGTATAGAGAAATTTGTGTATTTATGCTATTAATCCCGGTTCCTGAATTGGTTTTTTCTCATACAAAATATACTATAAACCTTGAAATATTTTTTGTCACTGGGTTTTTTTTTTATAAATTTCAATAACCAGTTTAAGCTAGTTTCAACCATATACTCATTATTTGTATTATCAAGTATCAACGCTTTATGTATTTGGGTTTGTATATTAGTAGCATAATCGGGGGCACTCGCTTCACCTCACAATAATAATTAAGCCACTCGCATATAATGCTGATATTAAAACATACTTCCTCGTTGGGTCCTGTATAAGCCTATAGATGCTCAGGTCATATTTTTAAATCTCAGGTCCTGCCAATTAAATTTTACTAAATGTTTTTGTTAGTAAGTTATTTTGATTTTGATTTTTAGCAGTGTTTATAGTGTCTTAGGAAGTCTTTGGTCTTGCGTCTGAATTGTTTTATGTTATTTGGATTACCATTCCCTCGCCTTATATAAATGAGGAAAACCATCCGCAATTTCACCTCTACCAATTCCACCTATCTCCAAGAACAACTTCGAAGGCTGGTATGATGTTTTTCTGTGCATTGTACAGTTTTAAAAAACTCAATAAAAACTCGTTTGAATTTTTAAGCTGGGCGTAACTTATGAATCACATATCAGATGATTTACATGTAGAAATCCCAAACGTGGCATAAAGCTAACATTTTTGTAGAATACTTTGGACTTATCTCATGAGTTACTGAATCGTGCTTTTGCACTGCCTCTGAAAAATTATTTACATATTTATATTGATATTAGTTACAATTTTAGTAGCTGTCAGGGACCTGTGTCTCAGCTACAGGGAGTCCTTTCCTTCTGAGGTTAAGATTTGGAGATAATTCCACGCTGTCCCAATGCAGGTGATTGACTCGATTCTATGAACCAATGAACCTTTTTAATAAATAAAATAAATATAGTTAATCTGGCATACCATTTTCTACAATAAGACATTCTAATTCTAACACGAATTTCGACCTTGTAGAATCGGCAGCTCTTTCGACAGGTTGGAGAAAGGGGTTGTTGCTTGCATCATTATCCTCATCATCATGACGTTTTGTGCAGATGAAACAAATTTATTTTTTTGTAGTTTTTGAAAACTCAACTCAAGCTTTGATGTTTGGGATTTTATTTTTATTATTTAGATAGTTCCCATTCAGTTTGGTTTTTATTTTTAATTATAGCTAGTTTCCACCAATCAATCAATTCCACCATCTTTGATGGGAAATATCGAATTACCAATAGATAGTTGAATAGTGCTCCTCCCTAGGCGGGTGCGTTAGGAAGACCGGTTCATAAGCCGTGACGGTAAACGGCATTACGCTCCCTTTAACCGTCGTGCTACCTATCTGCAGCCGTTCTCCATTCGCTTGATATTACTAGGGGCCTTGACTGTATATACTTTGTTGCTATATATTAGTATAGCAAAAAGAAAAATTTATTTATTTTATTAAGAAATTCATATGTTTATTTACTACGCATTTACTTATTGGTTTATTTTAATAATAAATTATTCCAAAAACTATCAGTTTCGATGTTACACATCTGCCGTTTTTTTTTTTTTAATACATTTGTCATTCATGTGCTCGTTATTATGCTTAGGTATAAATATATTGTAAACTATGCCTTGCTCCCGAGCAATAAAGTGCGGTTTAGATTGTATCAACATTCACTTAAGGTCTTACACCAATGACAGAAAGAGATAAGAAATGTACAATTTCTTTTGTTCCAAATCTTCCAAATACAAACCTTATTTTATTAGTAATAAGCAGATAATTACAGACACAACATTTTACTTACGCCATTGCAGTGGTTATTTCTAGAAATTTTGACATTTTAGCGTTGGTTATGATTGGCCGTTTTTGAAGCGCTTACCGGTAATCTAGTACATTATTGATCGAAGATTATATACGCTGTAAATTATTGATATGTATGCGACATATTTGTGTGAGATATTGAATGTCAAACAATGACATTATTGATGTCAACGGATGACACACAGTATGTATATGAGATAGAGTACAATGCAGCCTGTATGATGCATTGTCATCAAATATTATAATGGTATAAACATAGAATAATAACGCTTAGAAGGAGTGTAGGCCCAAGCGAATTGAAGTCATTCAAATTGTTACTAGTCTCAATACATTTGACGTCACGTGACACGTCTCAGTCGTCAGTCGTCACGATAAAGTGTCATAGTAAACATCTCGCGCAATTTATTAAAAAAATGTTGCCAGCTAAGGAAAATATATTTACCACGATTGCTTAATATTTTAAATAATAAAAATGTAATAATTATTTAAAATTATTATTTTAACTTTTTTAAATTACATTTAAAACATGAATACTGTTCAAATAATTATATTTTTTTCTTTATAATTATCTTTTCTTTATGAATATTATGAAATAAAAGCAATACTAAATAATATTACTAAATAAATGAAAAAAAAGAGATCATTATAATAATAAAAGCTAAAATTAAATAAATAATATTGCAATATATAATTATAATACTTATTCATTAATTGTAATCGTTTTTAGCTTTCCTTCGAATCGGATTGCTTCTTCTTACATATCCCGTCCTTATTCCATACAAATCTACTATTTATCACAATTTACTGTCATAAAACCTTTCAGCGTTGTTTAATTAATTTTAATGAAAAAATAATAATGTCCAATATTATTGACTGACAAATTGTTACATCTGAATACAACCTACGTAATAATTCAAATTAATTAAATGCAAAAAAATATATTTCATAATTCAATTTCAAACAATATCATTTTCTTACTTTATGGGGAAAATGTGTATTCACTTGCAACATAATTCGGTCGTGTGTGGGCGTGTCGGTGTATGAAACGTCTGTGACACTCACACACACATTAATTCTAGTTACTTCGATTTTGAGCGAAACTTAGTATGACACTATCCTTCTAAGCGTTATTATTCTATGGGTATAAATAATTAGTTTATGTTTTGTATTTCTGTTGTGAAATAAGAATTAGCTATGAGTTAAGAGCATATGTATGATAGCAAAATGGTTTGTCCTGACTAGCTTTGCTGCGTGCAGGATGTTGAGCTGATAATGATAAGTTTTGTTTACGGATAATAGAAATGCCAACGAGGCGTTATTCAGAAGCTTCAATTGGCTTGCTACTTACGGATCAGAAGGCTACAAATAAGTAGTATTAATGTAGACGATTCCATAATAGGTGAGAAAAACGTTGGTGTTATTTGAATAGTAACCTGGCTTTGAAGAATAAAAATATTTTTATTTCATTTGAAGTACAAATAAAATTGTACTCTATTTCTATTTAATAGAGTATAATTTTATATTAGAGATAGATTTGTTTTATTATTTTACGAAATGAATTAAACACAAAGTTGCATCCCTACAACAGGAATATTCACAACTTGTGTGTACTCAACACTTGTTGGTGATTTTATTAAGAATTGCACACAGTTACCAGCAGAAATTGAGCTGAAACTCTGAATCTGTTCTCCGAATTTTATCTCAGTATTGTATTTTATTCTAATTTTCCAAGGTAGGCACACGATAGACAAAAAAGTAAAATGAGTATAACGAAACAATCACTCATAATAAATGAAAACCAAATATAAGTATCGAAATATTTTATTTCATTATTGTACTTGATAAATATTTGAGGTCGACTGTACACGACGCTGAGCACGTGAGCTATAAAACGTAGTCTTTTAACTCTGCCCACTTGCGCCTATTTCCTCGAATTACCACCCAATAACAATTCTTAGTCCCAACCGCACAATTTTCGCTTTCAATTGGTCCAAGTCAGAAACTTAAGTATGTCGAAATTTAAAAAAAATGCCTTATTAAAAAGCCGAAATAGCTTTTGTTAGCAATTACTCTTATCGAAAAATCTGCTACATCCAACACGACGCAGTGTGGTAACCCTCTCCTTTCCTTCCATAGAAGAGTATTTACGATTTAATATATCCCAGCAGGAAATAATCCAAGCTGTCACTATTTTAAACGTAGAATGCGTAGAATGCAATAAGCATATAAAGCGTAAATTAATAATTTGGTTAATTTGTTTTGTATTATAGCGACAATTTTATTCAATTTCTAATTTTGTATGTCAAGTTTAATGTATTTTATATATTGCTTTTGATGTTTGTTTCCGAATAACATTAATTTAACTTATATTCAAAGTACGTTCTTTAATTTTTACATTTTTTTTATTTGAATGCCTTTTCCAATATAACGAATTGTTGTCAATATAACGAATTTATTATTATTAGGTCTGATCACACTATCAACATAATCTTTGCCAGCTTTGATAAAACAAGTCTTCATGAAAGTAGTAATAAATGTTATTATTACTTTTATGAAGACTTTTTATAAAATCGAGCACGGAAATTTACAAAGAAAGCTATTGACATAAACAAAATTTAATTTCCTGGGAACTGGGTAAAAAGCAGAAAACAGTCACTTTATCAACCACTGAGGCAGTATATGAGAATTTGTGAAGCATAAGCGAGGCATTTTGAGGAAGAAGCGAGTTAGAAAGAGGTGACCATCACCGAAGATTGTGAGCTCAAATCTGGGCCAGCATCACTGAGTTATCATGTGCTTAATTTGTGTTAACAAGTTAAAAAATCTTCATGTTTCACTTGTGCTTACAATTCAACTTGACCTTGACGATAAAGGATAAAATCATCAGAAAACGTGCCTATTTTGGCTGCCCTGACACGTGTCCACCCTAGAAAAGAATAACCTACAAAACCAATTAACAGAGCTAAAAAACCTAAAAAGTATTAAAAAAGGGCACAGTCTCAAAAGCCAGTGAACATACAATTGATATTCTATGTTCTTATTATTATTATTAATAATAATAATAATAACCCCCCCAAGGGACCACCTGTCGTGGTGGAGGGGCTTACGAGAAAACCTGACAGGTCTCTTGAACTTGACCTTACCCTGTTAAATAAGTGGAACAGGTGATACACAAAATTTAATAGCCACTAATACCTTGGCTAAGTCTTTCTCAACTAACGGTCCCAAACCCATATGGAGATGAATAAAATAATCTACAATTTACGGCCGCTTCCCGGGGTGCAACGGGGCGCATCTGGAGCCGATGCTGGATGCTACAGCATGCGATCCATCGGTGGTGAGGAGCTGAGCAGGCGGGCACTCGCCAGTAAAAGTGTTACAGCCGGTCGTTGTGAGCTGAACAGGCGGACTCGCAACGTAGAAGTTACAGCCGATCCCTTGGGCGATGATACAAATCTACTAATTTTATCTACCCCTTCGACTCGCCCCCACGATATGACCCTAGCAGAAGATAAAAAGGACTCCAATATGTTTAATGAAGTAATTCCATCGACATCATCACCATTCAATTCATATGAATCGCCTATTACATCTCCACTTTTACACCATATTTCATCAAACATCATTTCACCTACGTCTGTGGATGTTGTGCAGGAGGCACTTGCCATTGAACCTCCGCCCGCCACAGGCACACACCCTGCGCGCAAAAGATGGCGCACGTACCTCATTGCCACAAAATTATCTACAAGCAAAATATACCTCGATCATTTACACCACGAATTTCCAACGAAATTCCCACATATGCAGGCATCTAGACAGAGATTAGGTGACCAAAGCCGAGCAATTTTAAGAAATAAATTACTCCCCCAAAATACATTAGACCGAATAAAAAAAGAAGTTACAGATTACCTACAGCAATCCAACAACTAGAACATAGCACAAATCATACAAACTGATTCAAACATATATACACACAAAAACTGTCATCAAGGGTTACGGCAGAGAAGAAGATGGACTGCTGAGTACAACGAAACAATCATTAGAAACTATTATAAAATTATTTATTTATTTATTTTTATTTATTTATTCATGTACCAAAAACAAGTAACACAGAAAAATAACAAAGAAACAAAGTGATACATAGGAAAGCTTATCTCTATGAGAGATCTCTTCCAGCCACCCTGGAGTGTGAGTAATATTATGTCAAATTAAAGAGAAGGTAGGTACATCTTTAATTTTGGTGACAAAGAGAATAATTATATTACGTTTTATTTATTACTTTACATAAACATACTTAAATAAACATAAAACTATTATAAACTACATATTAATTTACATAAATACAAATAATATATACATACATACATATACAAAATAAAATACACATATATATATATATATATATATATATATATATATATATATATAGCTGTATATATATATACTGCTGTTTTGCGGTAGAATATCTGATGAGTGGGTGGTACCTACCCAGACGAGCTTGCACAAAGCTCTACCACCGAGTAATCTCTCTCACACACCACTCTTACACACCTCATGTACATGGATGACATCAAATTATACAGCAGCACAATAGTATCACTACATCATCTTGCAGATATCAGCCAAACTTTCTCAAGCGACATCCACATGGAGTTTGGAATAGACAAATGTAAGACATTCAACACAAAAATGGGAAAATCATACCAAATAGCTACATCTTAGAATCAGGAGAGATTATTGAACCTCTAGAACCATACACTACCTACAAATACTTAGGTTTTGAACAAGCTAAACAGATTAACCAAAAAGGAGCAAATGATAGTCTTAAAACTAAATCCAGACATCGATTAAATATTCTATTCCGGTCTCAACTCAACTCCCGCAATTTGTTTAAAGCAATAAATAGTTACGCAATCCAGATACTTACATATTCTTTTGGTATAATTAAATGGTCTCAATGTGAACTACCTAACCTACAACGTATCATAAACACTTCTCTAACTGCCCACCGAAAACACCATCCTAGATCTTGCGTACAAAGAATGACCCTTCCCAGAGGTGAAAGCGGACGAGGCTTAATAGATGTTGTCAACCTACACAACAAACAAATCACATCTCTAAAACACTATTTTCATCAAAGCTCGGAACACTCTCCACTGCATGAAACAGTAACACTCGCAGACAAACACATCACCCCTCTAAACCTTAAAGATGAAAACCTACAAAGAAATGAACGTATTACCGACATAAACGAAAAAACCGCCTCGTGGCAACAGAAATCCCTTCAATATCAAAACGCGTCAAACGGCGTCAAACGCTTGGCTGAGGCGTGGTGAACTCTTTCCTGAAGCCTTTATGTTAGCGATCCAAGACCAAGTCATTGACACCCGGAACTACCAGAAACATAACACGCACACTTAATCTCCAATCAGATACATGCCGACACTGTCATTCTAATCTTGAAACCATCCAACACATAACTTCCGCCTGCAGAGCTCTTGGACAAACTGACTATAAACATCGACACGACCAAGTGAGCGCCATTATACATCAACATCTCGCACATAAGCATAATTTTATAAAAAAGGAGACTCCATATTATAAATACAAACCCAACACTATACTAGAAAATAATAGTTACAGGATATACTGGGAGAGAACTATAATCACAGATAAAACAATACATTTCAATAGATCCGATATCACATTTCATGACAAAATTAACAAAACTATTTATATTATTGATATAGCTATCCCTAACACCCATAACATACAGTCGACAATTTCGGAAAAGCTGAGTAAATACCAAGATCTAGCAATAGAATTGAAGCGTCAGTGGCGAGCAAACACCATCCATATTGTTCCCATTGTCATATCATCAACTGGAGTCGTACCTAAAAGCCTACTACGTAGCCTTGATATGTTACAGGTTCCTCAACATACTCATCATTTACTCCAAAAGGCAATCATACTCAACACATGTCGTCTCACTCGCAAGTTCCTTACGTTTTCATCCATCTCATCTGCTTATACGATCACCTAGCATCTAATCACGCTTGGCTACGGCCCGTGTGTTTAGATTTTTGTTACTTCATAGGAGAGAAAATGTAATATAACAGTTTAATAATAATAATATTCTGGGACATTACTCACACACGGCCATCTGATCCCAAACTAAGCAGAACTCGTACTATGGAAACCAGACAACTGATATACTACATATACTACTTTTCTTTTGTAAATACATACTTATATAGATAATTACACCCAGACTCAGGACAAACAGACATGTTCATGCACACAAATGTGCATGAACAAAATCTACGACCTGCGGCGCGAAAGGCAGGTCGCCATCGCCATCTACCAACCACGCCACTCGGCCATTAATATTGTTTATGTAACTTAATTATAATGAATATATAAATAATATGTCATGCTATTTACACCCTACCATGCTTTCTTTTATGTTTTCCCTTAAGATTGCCTGGAAACTGCCACCTTGTACATACTTCTTGAATATATATACATATATATATTCAAATGTATTGTTGAATAGAGATTTTGACGTTGATTGATTGTATTAAAACCCGCTTCAGCTTACAACATGTACTGCACTTCTAACATGATAGCAGCGCGTCCGGCTCGTTAGCGTCGGTAATGTGATTTTAACTTTCGCCGCTATGATAAGGGCAATTCCCTGTATTACTCGAGTTTTGCTACGTAATTGTTCAACTAAACAAAGGGTGAATTGTAAAAGGTTTCTTACGATGATTAGGTCCGTAATTTTTGTAATATACTTTTAATCGAGTATGATTAATATTTAATTTAAATAAAAAAATATTTTCAATTTAGTTAAACGTAAATTTATTGATATAAATAAAAAATATATTGTTGAGTTAAGTAAATATGTATATAAAAGCCCAAATTAGAAATAGCTTTTACATGAACTCGTAAGATGGTGCCAAGAATGCTATTTCTTTGTTGATTCGCTATTCTGATTCGCATTTAGAGATAAAACATTCAAATGGTTATATAATTTTCTACATAATGTAATGGAGGTAATATAAAAAAATATTTAATAGTATAGTAACAGCCTGTAAATGTACTACTGCTTGGCTGAAGTGCCCTCTTTTTGAAGTAAAGGTTTGGAGCTTACTCCATCACGCTGCTCTAATGTCGGTTGGCAGATTTTCATTCGATGCATGCAGGTTTCCTTTCAATGTTCTCCTTCACCACCAAGTACGAGAAGAGCGAATGAAAATAAAGATGATGAACTCAGTGGTCACTCAGTGTGCTTGTCCGGGCTTGAACTCCTAGCCTTAGGTTAAGATTCTCGTAGTGACCTGACCATCTGGGTTCACTTACTATTTGGGTCGTGACTTTATTACTGTTTTTAATTCACATCTGTTTCGTATGAGGTGCTAAAATTAAAACAGATGATAAAATAATTGATAACCAACAACTGAATATCTTCTCGTAAGAATCTACAATCCGAATTGGTGGTAGCTTTCTCAATACTAATATTATAAATGTAATAGTAACGCATTCCCGGCTAAACGACTGAACCAAACTTGATGAAAATTTTTATATAAGCAAGCTTGAAACCCAACCCAATCTATGTTAGATTACTATTTTATACCTAACACATAAATCTTCCCCATCGCAGCGTTAACACGCGGGTGAAAATAAGTATTTAATATATTCTTTAAAATGAAAAGTTAAAAATGCTTTTAAGGGACAACGTGCTAAGGTTCCTCTAACTGGCGATATAAGGCTAAAATGAATTATTTAGCCCATTTACTAATTAGCTCAATAAAATAAATAAATGGAGTTATACAATTGCAAAAGATCATTAGAAAATACCATTTAATTGACCCTCGTTCTTACCAAACGGTACCCTAACCCGAATCAGAGTTCTGCAGTCAAATCATCATTTAATAACTATCACGGAGTCATTTGAAACCGTTTCCAACTCCACAGGAAGTTTCGCCCCTCTTCTAATTAGTCAAACTGAAAGTAAATTAACTGATAATTAAGAACCACCTGTAAACGCCCGAGGGACATCGAGTCCTGGATTAATTAACTTCGATACAGCTCCTTAGAGTTCTGTAATGTCGACGGAAAACTGTCCGGTCTTTAGTCGTGATTTAAGGATTACAAATAAATCTTAAATTTGGTAATTTTTTACATAAAAACTGTGTAGTTTTTCATATGAATAATGAACTATTTACTTTTGTATCGATGGATAATAATGCAGAAAACATAATTTTAAATTCATATGATATTATTAAATTCAAATGTGATATTCGTAAGCTTAAAAGATTTGGTATGATAGAGTGACAATTTTATTCTTTAAGAACAAACTCCAAGCTCGCCGAAGAGAACGGTCGTGAAATGTCAGAAAGTCATATGCAACATTGACCGTAATAATCATAACGTTAAATGAATACACGCATCATAATATAATAGTATATAAGTAAACACAATAAGTCTGTAGACATAATTTCAAGGATATGCAACGAAGTGAGTTCATACCGATCAGCAATGCTTGTACGTGTACGTAATAGACGTATTCCTCTAATCAACCTTTTGACTCCATTCCGATGATGGTTATTGTTATCTTTGTCGATTTTTATATATTTGAAAACAGCTGATATTTACTATCTAATAATAATTAAAATATTTTATATGTATCAATTATACTATTGAAAAGCGTGAATTTCATGTTTTTGTAACATTATAAAAACATAAGTCTTAATTGGTTGCTTGGCCCGGATTTACGCAAAAACTACAAATCCGATTAGTGTTGAACACTATAATAGGTTATCAAATAATTATCGGTTTCAGGAAGGACATATAATATAATATGTTTGTATGTTAATAATATATAAATAGAGATTACACTATGCCTGGTAGATTTAAAGGCAAAAAATGGCCAAAAACAGGATAAATAAATAATAACTTTAGTTCAGTTTATATTGGATATAGCACTATGCTCTTACAATAATAACAATTTATTGGCCCGACCTGGGAATTGAACCCAGGACCACCGGGTCTATGGCCTTATATCTAGCCACTAGACCAACGAGGCAACGAGTTTGTTATTATTAGTGTGATGTTAGACACACATATCAAAATACAAAGAGAAACGGTAGGCACTAGAAACAACAAAGTGGTCAGTACCACAAGGCAACGGTGGGCTGATGAAATTGAAGGAAAAGACTGGGTGGATATTTATACATAAAATACAAATATCAGTGATATATACACATATATATTGTTGTTTTAATTTTTGTGTATTGTATTAGTCAAAATGTACCAAAAATTATACAGAATATTTGTTATACAAAAAAGTACGCACGCGGCTAACGTTTCACAATTCCGGCGGGTAGTGGCGTTAGTAGGAAGTGTTTTCCTTTGTAAATATTACATTTATGACGGCTTTTAAAAGTTATGATGCTTTCATAATCGTGGTAATGACTCTCGCTAATTTATTTCTCTTGCTTTAAATATATTAAGTATTGTATTATGTATCAGATTTTTTTATTATCAAATTGAAGGTATGTTTAACGAATTGTTACTTTATATTGACTTTTTATTGATCATGAGATTAATAGATTGAACTGTTTTTTATATGTGCTTTTTAAATAACTCCAAAAAATAAGTGTTTATATATTTAACGTAACTTTATATAATTTGGTGCATATTTCGAATTCAGCTTTAATGTTTTTTTGTTAAAAAATTGCTTGAGTGATATCTTTGTAATAACAAAAATCACAAATTTTCGATTACAGTATTTAAGAAAAAAGATTTACTTAAATAGCAACAGACCATTTCATTTTACACAAATAGCAGGGTATAAAACGCATTAGTAGCTTGATATTAACATCACGTACATATGTGTGTGTAATGCTACAGCTGACTCCATAAAACAATCGCGAGGAAGCTTTGAGACCCACAAAAGAGCTATGATTAATATGTTAGGAAGTTTAAGCTGAGTTCACATTGTCAGATTTTATTACTATCGTTAAAACTTATTTATGTGTACTCAAACCATTAGGCTTTGATCCTTGAAATTCGTTTTTGTCCTTCAAACTCTGACAAAATAAGAGTATAAAGGAACAGAAGAAATGTAATTTTTTTTTATATTTATATTCTAACGTTACTTACTCCTCTGTTGTCACGACAAAGACACCAAATAATATTTACAATAATATTTGAGGGAATTATGAACATATATATATACTAGCTGTTGCCCGCAGCTTCGCTCGCGCGTGGTCTTTATCTATACTAATATTATAAATAAGTAAAAATAGATTTTTTGTATGTTTGTTTGTAGCGAATAAACTAAAAAACTGCTGTACTGTTTTTAAAAACCTTTTTTACCTACAGAAAGATGCGTTATCAGCTAGTAATTAGCTGCCCGTCCCGACTTCGTACGGGTAAAATAAGGATTTTATCATTTTTTAATCAATAAGATATAAACATTTACCAATCGATTTATTCGCCCATCCAGTATAGTGTATGTGTGTTCAGTACAGGGCATATAATAATCCTACTTCCTACTAATATAATAAACTCGAAAGTTTGTATGGATGTATGGACGTTTGTTACTCTTTCACGCATAAACTACTGAATGGATTTTAATGAAACTTTACAATAATATAAGCTTAGGGAATACCAATTAAGTGGTACATATGGCAATAATGGAATATGTTTTTTTTATCCAAACATCACCAACATAGTGAAGTTCGTATATTTCTCCCTAAAAGATATTGATATAAGATATTGCGTATTTTGAATTTCATTATTTGCACCCAACTCTTCCAAACAAAAATAAAAGTTTCTAAAAACTTTGAAATTCATGTTTATTAATTCAATCAAAAAACTCAAATAGTATATTTCTATTTTTTAAAATTTTTATACTAATGCTTTTACCCCGTTTCTCACGTTTGGAGTTAAATTTCTAAAAACGACGAAATACGTATGCATAGCTTTAATACTAAATATCATTCTTCTTACACCAAAAGTGACGGAATCCCCATACAAACTTTCAACCCCTTTTTTACCCTCTCAGATTTAGATTTTCAAATCAACGCTGAAATACATTTTTATTTATTTTTAAGCTTGTTCATTAAATTTCATGCTTCTAACTTTAAAAATGACGGGTTTCTAAACAATCGTTCAGCTCTTTAGGTAGAATTTCCAAAAATCCTACCTTAGTGGGTGTTATAAAATGTATCAACTGCCAAAATTTCAAGTTTCTAACCCCCGCAGTTTAGGCTCTGCGTTAATGAATCAGTTAGGAAGAGTAATAATATTATGTGAATAGATATCAACAAAAATACGTATTTTTAATAACAATTCGGTTATTTCAATTTTTAGACGATTGAAAGATACAGACATGCAGACAGTAAAAAAATTAAAAAAATGATTGCTTTGGCATTGGTAAATCGTAAATAGCCATATAACCTTTAAAACAGGCAGTTATTTTGAAATAACAGACAGAAACTTCAATTTTATTTATATGTATGGATAATTTATTAATTAATTCGTTTTTGTTATAGATATAGATTTATGTTATTTTATGTGTACAATATAAAGTATAAAGTAAAGGAAAAGTTTCTTCTGTCAGAGACTAAATAAAATCAGACTTAACCAAGGCTACTAATTTAATTAAACAAAAAAAGGGAATTAAAACAAATGTTGTCCATTGAACTTGACACACATCTGAATAAGCTGCTTAAGAGGCCATTTTATGTAGAAAAAGTATATAATATACAAACAAAAGCTATATAACAATTTTAATTAAAGTTTCAAAAGCAGTTATTTGACCGCTCTGGTAGGTTAAGTGTTAAAAATGAGATGACACTTATAGCATATATATATACATATATAAATACAACAATAATTACACAATCATTAAAATAATCAAAACATATATAAAATCAAACAGCTAAACCATCATAATCAGTAAAGGTGTAGTAAGATATATATTTTTTCATCAAATATAATTAATTACTTAATGAAACCACAAAGTTAACAAAAACAAAATATAAATGAAATCACATAGCTTAAGCATTATTACATTGAGTAAGGCCAATAAAATGCAGTAAATAAATGATATATATATTATTTATATATTTTTTAACCAAATACAATTAAAAGGCAAGCAAGAATATGACTACAGTACAAAATTTATAACAAACTAAAATATTGAATATTAAGATGGGTTGGTACATTCATTTTATATAAATTAATACATTTAATACATTACTATTTTTATCTTATTTATGTTATTTCTGCAGTGATTTTTTTTTAAATATATAATATCAATATCTGAGTACACTTAATTATATATTATATGCTCGCACAGATCTACTTCTTCCTATTCATGATTATGCTGTCGCAAGCTTGATGTAGCCAAAGACCAATTGAATTAAGCTGAGAGATTACAAAATACTTTTATTCGGTTTATATTGGGATGAGGCAAATTAACCACGTTTCACAATTTTGTTCTCTTCTTAATTAGTTGCCCGTCTGACTTCGTAGGAATATGCACATCTTCTCTATTCTGTACTGTGTGTTGTTTAACCCTTTTACTCCCCCTTCATCACTTGATATTCATTAGATGATGACGGTTATGACGACGTCTCAGTGCTTTTATTTATGTGCTCCGTATTTTGTTGTTCGATCTCTACTATTTTAGCTATCTCTATAACTTTCTTTAGTGACAGATCAGACTGTTGTAATAATCTTTGATGTTTGGCGAGCTACTCTAACACATATTCGCTGTAAATTTATCACTGACCAATGACTATTAATTCAACGAAATCGCATTTTAAACTGTAATTTTCTAGACTCGTAATAAAGTTGGTTATATTTTCGTGTTTGCTTTGTTTTCTCATAAAAAATACATGTCAGGCCATAGTTAAATTTTGCCTCGGTTCGAAATACTTGTTACATTTATTAATGAGGTCTTCTAAAGTAATTTCTGTTATTTTAATGTTGAACAAAATTGCTATTTTTCTCTATTTACACTTCTTATATTTAACCAGTGGCTAATACTCCTTATATATATCCAGTGGCTAATAAATATAGTTCAAAATATGGTTGCCATTTTTCCACGTAAAATTGCTATTTATTTCGTTGTATAGAAAAAACTTCGGTAGGTAAACGTCGCTGAAACTAGCCGACAGAACTAGCCGACAGATGACATTCCTAAGCCTAAACTTTTCTACACGACTGTACTTCATTGAAGCTTGTATAATGTTTTAACGCGTTGACTTAGAAACTTGAAATTTTGTATACTTGTTAATTAAACATATCCAAAAAAGATAGTAACCACAAAAGTACGGCGCAGAAATTTTAAGCATAGATTTTTTGAGATTTTCTGCGGTAAGGGGAGCGCGCGCTATGGGCAAGTTTTTAAATGCATATAACACTTAACGCGTTGACTTAGAAGCTTGAAATTTTGTATACTTATTAATTAAAGATACACAAATGAGATAGTAATCGCAAAAGTACGGCGCAGAAATTTAAAGGATGAGTTTTTTGACATTTTCTGCGGTAAGGGGAGCGCGCACTATTGGGCATGGTTTTATATGCACATATAACACTTAACGCGTTGACTTAGGAACTTGAAATTTTGTATACTTATTAAATAAAGATACACAAATGAGAAAGTAATCACAAAAGTACGGCGCAGAAATTTCATGCATAGGTTTTTTTACATTTTCTGCGGTAAGGGGAGCGCGCGCTATTGGGCATGTCTTTATAAGCATATAACACTTAACGCGTTGACTTAGAAACTTGAAATTTTGTATACTTATTAATTAAAGATACACAAATGAGATAGTAATCACAAAAGTACGGCGCAGAAATTTTAAGGATAGATATTTTGAGATTTTCCGCGGTAAGCGGAGCGCGCGCTATTGGGCATGTTTTTATATGCATATAACACTTAACGCGTTGACTTAGGAACTTGAAATTTTGTATACTTATTAATTAAAGATACACAAATGAGATAGTACTCGCAAAAGTACGGCGCAGAAATTTAAAGGATGAGTTTTTTGACATTTTCTGCGCTAAGGGGAGCGCGCACTATTGGGCATGTTTTTATATGCACATCTAACACTTAACGCGTTGACTTAGAAACTTGAAACTTTGTATACTTATTAATTAATGATACCCAAATGAGATAGTAATCACAAAAGTACGGCGCAGATATGTTAAGCATAGGTTTTTTGACATTTTCTGCGGTAAGGGGAGCGCGCGCTATTGGCTGTGTATTAATAAGCATATAACACTTAACGCGTTGACTTAGGAACTTGAAATTTTGTATACTTATTAATTAAAGATACACAAATGAGATAGTAATCGCAAAAGTACGGCGCAGAAATTTAAAGGATGAGTTTTTTGACATTTTCTGCGGTAAGGGGAGCGCGCACTATTGGGCATGTTTTTATATGCACATATAACACTTAACGCGTTGACTTAGAAACTTGAAACTTTGTATACTTATTAATTAATGATACCCAAATGAGATAGTAATCACAAAAGTACGGCGCAGATATGTTAAGCATAGGTTTTTTGACATTTTCTGCGGTAAGGGGAGCGCGCGCTATTGGCTGTGTATTAATAAGCATATAACACTTAACGCGTTGACTTAGGAACTTGAAATTTTGTATACTTATTAATTAAAGATACACAAATGAGATAGTAATCGCAAAAGTACGGCGCAGAAATTTAAAGCATAGGTTTTTTGACATTTTCTGCGGTAAGGGGAGCGCGCACTATTGGGCATGTTTTTATATGCACATATAACACTTAACGCGTTGACTTAGGAACTTGAAATTTTGTATACTTATTAAATAAAGATACACAAATGAGAAAGTAATCACAAAAGTACGGCGCAGAAATTTCAAGCATAGGTTTTTTGACATTTTCTGCGGTAAGGGGAGCGCGCGCTATTGGCTGTGTATTAATACGCATATAACACTTAACGCGTTGACTTAGGAACTTGAAACTTTGTACACTTATTAATTAATGATACCCATATGAGATAGTAATCACAAAAGTACGGCGCAGATATGTTAACCATAGGTTTTTTGACATTTTCTGCGGTAAGGGGAGCGCGCGCTATTGGCTGTGTATTAATAAGCATATAACACTTAACGCGTTGACTTAGGAACTTGAAATTTTGTATACTTATTAAATAGAGATACACAAATGAGAAAGTAATCACAAAAGTACGGCGCAGAAATTTCAAGCATAGGTTTTTTTACATTTTCTGCGGTAAGGGGAGCGCGCGCTATTGGGCATGTCTTTATAAGCATATAACACTTAACGCGTTGACTTAGAAACTTGAAATTTTGTATACTTATTAATTAAAGATACACAAATGAGATAGTAATCACAAAAGTACGGCGCAGAAATTTTAAGGATAGATATTTTGAGATTTTCCGCGGTAAGGGGAGCGCGCGCTATTGGGCATGTTTTTATATGCATATAACACTTAACGCGTTGACTTAGGAACTTGAAATTTTGTATACTTATTAATTAAAGATACACAAATGAGATAGTAATCACAAAAGTACGGCGCAGAAATTTTAAGGATAGATATTTTGAGATTTTCCGCGGTAAGGGGAGCGCGCGCTATTGGGCATGTTTTTATATGCATATAACACTTAACGCGTTGACTTAGGAACTTGAAATTTTGTATACTTATTAATTAAAGATACACAAATGAGATAGTAATCGCAAAAGTACGGCGCAGAAATTTAAAGGATGAGTTTTTTGACATTTTCTGCGGTAAGGGGAGCGCGCACTATTGGGCATGTTTTTATATGCACATATAACACTTAACGCGTTGACTTAGGAACTTGAAATTTTGTATACTTATTAATTAAAGATACACAAATGAGATAGTAATCGCATAAGTACGGCGCAGAAATTTAAAGGATGAGTTTTTTGACATTTTCTGCGGTAAGGGGAGCGAGCACTATTGGGCATGTTTTTATATGCACATATAACACTTAACGCGTTGACTTAGGAACTTGAAATTTTGTATACTTATTAAATAGAGATACACAAATGAGAAAGTAATCACAAAAGTACGGCGCAGAAATTTCAAGCATAGGTTTTTTTACATTTTCTGCGGTAAGGGGAGCGCGCGCTATTGGGCATGTCTTTATAAGCATATAACACTTAACGCGTTGACTTAGGAACTTGAAATTTTGTATACTTATTAATTAAAGATACACAAATGAGATAGTAATCGCAAAAGTACGGCGCAGAAATTTTAAGGATGAGTTTTTTGACATTTTCTGCGGTAAGGGGAGCGCGCACTATTGGGCATGTTTTTATATGCATATAACACTTAACGCGTTGACTTAGGAACTTGAAATTTTGTATACTTATTAATTAAAGATACACAAATGAGATAGTAATCACAAAAGTACGGCGCAGAAATTTTAAGGATAGATATTTTGAGATTTTCCGCGGTAAGGGGAGCGCGCGCTATTGGGCATGTTTTTATATGCATATAACACTTAACGCGTTGACTTAGGAACTTGAAATTTTGTATACTTATTAATTAAAGATACACAAATGAGATAGTAATCGCAAAAGTACGGCGCAGAAATTTAAAGGATGAGTTTTTTGACATTTTCTGCGGTAAGGGGAGCGCGCACTATTGGGCATGTTTTTATATGCACATATAACACTTAACGCGTTGACTTAGGAACTTGAAATTTTGTATACTTATTAATTAAAGATACACAAATGAGATAGTAATCGCATAAGTACGGCGCAGAAATTTAAAGGATGAGTTTTTTGACATTTTCTGCGCTAAGGGGAGCGCGCACTATTGGGCATGTTTTTATATGCACATATAACACTTAACGCGTTGACTTAGGAACTTGAAATTTTGTATACTTATTAAATAGAGATACACAAATGAGAAAGTAATCACAAAAGTACGGCGCAGAAATTTCAAGCATAGGTTTTTTTACATTTTCTGCGGTAAGGGGAGCGCGCGCTATTGGGCATGTCTTTATAAGCATATAACACTTAACGCGTTGACTTAGGAACTTGAAATTTTGTATACTTATTAATTAAAGATACACAAATGAGATAGTAATCGCAAAAGTACGGCGCAGAAATTTTAAGGATGAGTTTTTTGACATTTTCTGCGGTAAGGGGAGCGCGCACTATTGGGCATGTTTTTATATGCACATATAACACTTAACGCGTTGACTTAGGAACTTGAAATTTTGTATACTTATTAAATAGAGATACACAAATGAGAAAGTAATCACAAAAGTACGGCGCAGAAATTTCAAGCATAGGTTTTTTTACATTTTCTGCGGTAAGGGGAGCGCGCGCTATTGGGCATGTCTTTATAAGCATATAACACTTAACGCGTTGACTTAGGAACTTGAAATTTTGTATACTTATTAATTAAAGATACACAAATGAGATAGTAATCGCAAAAGTACGGCGCAGAAATTTTAAGGATGAGTTTTTTGACATTTTCTGCGGTAAGGGGAGCGCGCACTATTGGGCATGTTTTTATATGCACATATAACACTTAACGCGTTGACTTAGGAACTTGAAATTTTGTATACTTATTAAATAAAGATACACAAATGAGAAAGTAATCACAAAAGTACGGCGCAGAAATTTCAAGCATAGGTTTTTTGACATTTTCTGCGGTAAGGGGAGCGCGCGCTATTGGCTGTGTATTAATACGCATATAACACTTAACGCGTTGACTTAGGAACTTGAAACTTTGTACACTTATTAATTAATGATACCCATATGAGATAGTAATCACAAAAGTACGGCGCAGATATGTTAACCATAGGTTTTTTGACATTTTCTGCGGTAAGGGGAGCGCGCGCTATTGGCTGTGTATTAATAAGCATATAACACCTAACGCGTTGACTTAGGAACTTGAAATTTTGTATACTTATTAATTAAAGATACACAAATGAGATAGTAATCGCATAAGTACGGCGCAGAAATTTAAAGGATGAGTTTTTGATGAGATGAGGAGCGCGCGCTCCCCTTACCGCAGAAAATGTAAAAAAACCTATGCTTGAAATTTCTGCGCCGTACTTTTGTGATTACTTTCTCATTTGTGTATCTCTATTTAATAAGTATACAAAATTTCAAGTTCCTAAGTCAACGCGTTAAGTGTTATATGTGCATATAAAAACATGCCCAATAGTGCGCGCTCCCCTTACCGCAGAAAATGTCAAAAAACTCATCCTTTAAATTTCTGCGCCGTACTTTTGCGATTACTATCTCATTTGTGTATCTTTAATTAATAAGTATACAAAATTTCCAGCTTCTAAGTCAACGCGTTAAGTGTTATATGCATTTAAAAACTTGCCCATAGCGCGCGCTCCCCTTACCGCAGAAAATCTCAAAAAATCTATGCTTAAAATTTCTGCGCCGTACTTTTGTGGTTACTATCCTTTTTGGATATGTTTAATTAACAAGTATACAAAATTTCAAGTTTCTAAGTCAACGCGTTAAAACATTATACAAGCTTCAATGAAGTACAGTCGTGTAGAAAAGTTTAGGCTTAGGAATGTCATCTGTCGGCTAGTTCTGTCGGCTAGTTTCAGCGACGTGGTAGGTAAGTTTGAATTTTTATCTGCCGTTTTAAAACTTTTGACAGGAAACACGAATTTAGGACAAAATTATACTTATTTAAAGTTTTAAGAAGTGATATACCACGTTGATGTTTAAAGCAAGCACTTCTAAAACCATGTATTATTGTTATAGTTGTTTTTAGGCTTTGTTTGTACACCTATATACTATTCACGTATTAATTATTGTCACTGAGTTAACTGACTTGCTCACACGCAGACTTAAAGCGTACTGTTATGAAAGATATAAGATGAGATCATAAAGATATACACAATATATATGCAATATTAGTTTTTATGCAAAAACAACACACGAAGCTACTGAAAACACGAAATTGTTAACAAAACTTTTTGATTTTGACAAATAACAGCGCGCGTACTTTTCCTACAGATAATAATTTATTGATGTTTAGTAGTGATACTAAACTTTTAAAAAATAAATAAAGAGATTAAAAATTTAACAAAATATAGGATAAAACATAAGCAAAAGTGTATATTACATGTAATATTTAATCTCTTTTCAGTTTGACCATAACCATTTCTTAATAAATGTTCTACATGTATCTTTAAATTGACATAACTTTATTATTTATGAACCGATTGAAATAAAACAAACACTAAATGTTAAGTGAAGTTAGCCACAATACATTAGTGAAAACCGCACTCAAATCCGTTAAGCCGTTTTTAAGATTAGCGTGCACAAACGCACAGACAAACAGACAAACAGACAAACAGACAAAAAATCTATTAATCATTGTTTTGGGTTCTATTGTGTTTATAATGACCCCCGATAAAAGTTTTACTCATTTATCTTCCATGTACAGACATCGACCAGTTACAGATTTATTATATGTATAGATTTACATGGTGAGCAAAAAGAAAAGAAAAAAAAATCATAAACACAAAGGTATTTCTATTTGTATGTACAGTATGTTAAATTCTTTCAAACAAAATCGGACTGCATCATGTTTGTCTTATATTAAAAATTACAAAGTATAGAATTATTTTAATAACGAACTTTACAAGGTTTCTAATGAAAACAGAATATTACATAAATGCTTGCATGTTTGTAACATCCTGTTTTCATTTTCAGTTACAAAAAATATGAGGTAACGAAACCATGATAAGGAATTACGTCAATTTATTGTCATTTTATATTTTTTAGATTCCAGTATACGTTACTCGTTACTTTGTCTGCGTGAAATCTTTAAGTTTCATATTCTTATGTAGGATCACTATGCATATCCGGGATTAAAAATAGACAAGGTCTTATTAAAATTCGGTTCAAACAAAAAATCCAATGCATTAGTATTATTCAATACAGTTTCGGTTAATACAAAATTATGAAAACAATATAAAAATATACTTCATTGATGTAGGATATAATAAACACTTTCGAATCTCGATTTTACAAGATTTAATTGGACGTTTAAATAATTTGTATAGATTTAGGAACAAAGAATACTCACGTTAAGCTAAAGATGAGTCGATCAGCGCCACTCGTCTGGAAGTGGCGTCTAAATAAATGGACGGGACAATGCTCCGTGTTTGTCTACTTAATTACCGTTTCAAGATATCTATATATACAGGGTTACAGGGTAATATGTCACGATCCTTTTAAAGGGTTATAGTTCAGGACAATAGCTATCAAATGACCCCCAAAATGCTTATGCAAAAGTGTATCGTTTTCGAGTTATTAATTTTTTAATATTTTTTTTATTTAAAGGATGTTTAAGATTCTAAAATTCAATAAAAAAAAAGTCAACGTATTTTCCCTATTTTTTTTTGTATTTCTTGCTAGGGTACATCCTAGTTAATAATAACCAGTTATAAAACAAAAACAATCTTCAAGCATTTTTAAATTACAGATCCAAAACTGTACAACTTTTCGATTTTTAATTTTGATTCTTTAAGTTACTCGCAATTTTTTTGTAAAAATCACTATGGCTCTTATCGTGCGGATCATTTTAAAAACATCTGCGTTTCCTTAGCTATCCATCGGTACATAAAAAGTACAGTAACAATCATAAACTCAGGAGAAAATTAGATAACAAAGAGACCAGGTAGGAAATTCTAAGAAATGCTATTGTTAAGAAATTAAATCTGGATCAAAGACAAAAGGACCTCAATGCAAAGTAGTTAAAGATTATTTTTAATAGGGGTAATAGGTAAAAAAGGAGAGATAAACCAGAGCTGTTTGTGGAATACTATTATCAATTCCTTTGAATTTACCGTCATTTTTTCTAATTTCCTTTTGTCTCATTTCTTTTAGGAATAAGAGTAATAAAACCTTGTCGGGGTACATAATACTCACTGTACTTGCACTGCTCGTATAGTGTGGACGCGCTTTAGTGAATATTGATCTCTTAAATTTTTGAAAAAAACCGCTTCGTTTACTGGACTCTGTTTCTTACAACTTCGTGACTCGGCTAGCTAAAAGGAATTTGTGATTTGTGTTTGTAATAACTTGGCGCGTAAAAAGGACTATTATGGCTGCAGAACAAAATTCTTCTCGTCGTCCGTACTCTAATGAGGAATACGCTGACATCTTATTTTGCTATGGATATTGTAACGGTGACGCCGCAGCTGCTCGTCGTGAGTATAATCGTCGATTTCCGGATCGCCGGACACCTGACAATAGTGTCTTTATTGGTGTGTATCGTCGAATTAGAGAAACTGGTCGCGTGCAAAGGAGACAATCTGATTCTTCTCCAGATGAAGAAGATGTAATTATTCGTCATTTTCGAGAGGACCCTACAGTTTCCACCAATGATGTTTCACCAATACAAACAATTGAAGAACTCAAAACAAGAATAATGAATGCTGCAAATTCTATTCGACATAGCTTGAGTAGTGTTGTAGTAAAAAGTGAATTAAGAAAAAGAATGCGTATTTGTATACGAAATAGGGGATCTCATTTTGAACACGAATTATGAATAATAAACAGTGTAATTTCGAAAGTATGGAGTAACTAAAAAGATTAAGTATTTTGTTTTTGATTAATGATGATAAATTTTTGATTAGAATTTCCTACCTGGTCTCTTTGTTATCTAATTTTCTCCTGAGTTTATGATTGTTACTGTACTTTTTATGTACCGATGGATAGCTAAGGAAACGCAGATGTTTTTAAAATGATCCGCACGATAAGAGCCATAGTGATTTTTACAAAAAAATTGCGAGTAACTTAAAGAATCAAAATTAAAAATCGAAAAGTTGTACAGTTTTGGATCTGTAATTTAAAAATGCTTGAAGATTGTTTTTGTTTTATAACTGGTTATTATTAACTAGGATGTACCCTAGCAAGAAATACAAAAAAAAATAGGGAAAATACGTTGATTTTTTTTTTATTGAATTTTAGAATCTTAAACATCCTTTAAATAAAAAAAATATTAAAAAATTAATAACTCGAAAACGATACACTTTTGCATAAGCATTTTGGGGGTCATTTGATAGCTATTGTCCTGAACTATAACCCTTTAAAAGGATCGTGACATATTACCCTGTAACCCTGTATAATAAAATTGTCCAACTATACATAAAATATGGATTTAGAGACTGTCGATATTGAAAATGATTTTATTTTTGGTAGTGATACTTTTGTCTCTCATTATACTACAGAATGGTATGATGAAAAATACATTTTCATCTTTCATTTTATTTACATATGTGTGTGTGTGTGTGTGTGTAGGTATACCTCTTCTGTTGTGAAGAAAGATTTTTGAAAGTTATATGACCATGCTGCTTGAATATGTACCTACATATGTGGTAGAATTTCCCCTACGCGTGCATTTTTTTTTGTTATTGTATAGGTAGGCGGACGAACATATGGGCCACCTGATGGTAAGTGGTCACCAACGTCCATAGACCATGGCATTGTTGACCATGGGCTTAGGTTAAGTACTAACATAGACATTTAAGTTTTTTTTTTTTTTGTATTACTAACAAAAATGAGTCAATGATACTTGAAATAAATATTATTATTATTATTATTGTAAGATGTGTTAACCATCGCTTACATCGCCAATTCGTCACTTGCGTTCCTTGTACTTGTAATTACACTGGATCACTCAACCTTCTCTAGAATATTCTTCACGATGTTTCCTGTAATCGTTGACCACGTGATGAATTAAACTAATAAAAACTCAACTTCGATCTCACAATCCAACGTAACCAGGTAGTCTCGTCTTTAAATTAAAATGACGTATCCATATATAACTTCGCAGACAGTAAACTTTGGCCTAACATTAAAACGGCAGTAAGGAAATGTTTTCAAAATGACCTATTAAGGAGGTAATGTCAAAGAGCGCTTCATAGTGCGGGCTAAGTTGTTAATAATTCCTCTAAGGAAATGTTTTCAAACGTTGTACCTTTTAGTTAAATAGTTTTCAAACAAGTTTTGTAGGTAACAGGAAGGGTGTCAGTTTCGGCGTGACGCAAGTTATAAGCAAGTGCGTAATACATTTTTGCAGCTGTATTCATTTAAGATAAGAAGATACCCGAGAATATGAAGATAGAAATATTGAATATAAAAATAATGTTTTATATGGCGTTTTGTTCAGTTATACATAAAAGTAATTTGTATTCAAAAATATAATTATATAAAACATGTATGTATACTTTGCAAACTATATAGTACTTTGAGTTAAACACTTCTGCAGTTATAATATTTAATAAAAATATATCACTGAATTTTGTTCGGCCGTGGTAGTTTTTACTTTAACTATTGAGAAGCATATTAGTCTATACCCTAGACTGTTTTTTATGAAACCGAAGACGCGGAGGGAATGCCTGTGATTCCTTTGCCCTTGGATAGAGATGTTTTTCCCTTATTACCAGAGGCATTTGGGTGTCGCGATTGTTTTATTATAAAAACAATTAACAAAACATTTTACTAGATTTGGTCTAGTGAAATGACACATCATAATATTATGGTAGTATTATATCATATCACTAATAGATATCTAGATATTGTAGTCATATTTTCAGTATAAATAGATTAGAATATTCTAAATCTTCTGTGATTTTATGGCAACCAAGGAGATTTCACGTAATTCCTAATATCCTCATTTGATCATCATTCCATTTTCCTCATCCTCATAAAACAAAGGAATTTAATTTTAGTAACTACTTTTTTTTAACGACTTGCAATGTCGCTTCAGCTTATGACTTGGGCACAGTCCGTAGGTAGAAGTTAGTAATGCCATTACTTCAAACTCAGCTTTGTGAACGCGAATCAGTGACTTGCTCTCGGATCTTTTACATTGCTCGTCCCCCACTTTTACTGTCTTCTTAGATATTCCTTTATTCTAAACAAAATTTAATAAAATTAGTTTTGAAAATATCTATAAAAAATATGATTTTTATAACCATTAAATATTAATTGCCTTATTTAAGTAGCTACTTTTTACACTTTAATTATTTATTCTAATATTAATTATGAAGTTACATCATGTAATTAATTAATTAATTAATTTGTATTTAAAAAAGATGTAAGTAAATATTTGAAACTAATTAATAACTATGTAATTTAAGTCTCGGATTGTAGATAATATTCATTTCAAATGGTTATCAATTACGTTTATGAAGAAGTAAAAAGTTATGTGAGCTTATAGTGCATACGTTTTAAGACAAAGTAGTAATCGTTTTCAGTGATGGAAATGACGTTTGAAATAGAGAAATTTCTTTGTCTTTATTACCATTATGTGTATATTGTTCTTATTATTTTGTATCATTTAACAATGCTACTTAAATATTCTAGTTCAATCAGTATACGTGGTTCAGTAGTTAAGACGTGGACAATAGTACAAAACAACAGCATTAACTGAGTTTGTATTTATGTCATATGAAATACATTCATTTGTTTACAATTACTATAATGTAGGTCTTCCGGAAAGAGAATAAATTGATAAATTTAAATAAAACGCAAAGTTTTCCGCTGAAATGTGGTAAAATTTTGTTGCAAGTAACAAAAATATCACATAATACGGTAAAATATTTTCTCAATAAATCCTGTGTACTTTAGCGATTTAATGTTATCTTTAGTTTATGCGAATGGACTAAAATAATATGTTTGTTTCGCGTTTTTATTGTCTCAAATTTCCAAGGTAGTATAAAAGTTTTTGTGATGGAACAATATGATATATTTGTATATCGTTTTAAGCTAAAACTATGTTGTTAAACTATGTATATAAAAATTTCTATATAAAGATTTTTTTTTATAGGTAGGCGGACGAGCTTTTTTGCCACCTGATGGTAAGTGGTCACCAACGCCCATAGACATTGGCATTGTAAGAAATGTTATCCATCGCTTACATCGCTAATGCGCCACCAACCTTGGGAAATAAGATGTTATGACCCTTCTGCCTGTAATTAACCTGGCTCACTCACCCTTCAAACCGGAACACAACAATATAAAGTACTGCCGTTCTGCGGTAGAATATCTGATGAGTGGGTGGTACCTACCCAGACGAGCTTGCCCAAAGCTCTACCACCTTAACATACATATATCTTATGTAAACTTAACATGTCTTTCTTCGATCTATTGTTTCTTTAATAGACATTATTCATTTAAAAAATCATTTTATACATTGTTAGACTGTCCTTGCTTCCGTTGTTAAGATCTGTAATAAAAAAAATTGTCAATTTTACAAACTTTATTTATAACTAGCCGTGCCCGCGGTTTCACCCGCGTATATAATTAATAAAAATATAATGAATAAAAATCAGCCTAGAACCTTCCTCTATAAAAGGACTATACAACACAAAAATAATTTTGAAATTCGAACCAGTAGTTCCTGAGATTAGCCGGATCAAACAAACTCTTCAGCTTTATATATTAGTATAAATTGTGCTTTTTATATTACCTACGTAATATAAAATAAAATACGTGAACTTAAAAAGGAGGATGCAAGGTTATTTTAATTACAATATTACATAATATAAATATGTGTACAATAATTTCTTATTTCAAACGATTAAGGACCTATTAAAATTAACATCATAATAAAACTCATTATAATTATAATTTCCAAGCCAAGCGATAGTACATAACGAAAATATTATTTTAGTTCAACTTTACAAAAGAAAATACACAAATACATTAATCACTGTTTTAGTGTTTTCATTGAAACAACACAGCGACCACATTTCTACATTAGATGTTTGTGAGATAATATATCGGTACATGTTTGAACCAACTACATACAATACGGCTGAAAGTTCTATGGAAGCAAAACTATTAAGCTATCTATACAGACTATACACATTAAAAAAATGTGGGCTATAAAAATAGAGTAAAAGAACATGAAACTGTTTTTTTAAGTAATAAAATCGACTTTCACACGAACGAATAATTATATAAATAACTCGCGAGCACCAGCGAGTTATTTATATAATTATTTGACATTCTTATAAATGTATTTGACAGCAGACAATCTATGTGATTTGTTAGTAGGTTTGGGTGAACAGTAATTTAAATATCATACAATATTATTTAAATGTTTATTACATTTATTTATTATATTAAATCAATATTCGCCTCGTGTGCTTAAAAAGACATTAAATCCGTCTAATTAATAGTTATCGATAAAAGTAAATAAGTATTAACGATAGAATGACATATAAAATATAGTATTAGCTTCGCTTTCGCAATACTCTTGATGCCTTAATTACTGGTTAGAAGTGCTATGGAAACAGTGACTCAAAGGAAATAAAACGTTCCATAATAGCGCATCGTTCATTAGCTAAGCTTTAGTGATTGTGACAAACTCGGTAAAAAATGCTTATTACAAATTCTAGGAATGTAATTCTTGTTTCCTTTGTAGCGTATGATCTAACTTTCGCGTAGAAACGTGTTATGTTCGTCTATTGTAATATATAAGTTTGGAGATAAAAATGTAATGAAAATACCAAAATGTATATATCTCGGTATGTAAAAAGCTCTGACATTGAATTGCGCGATATCATTGGTCGAGATATTGGATCTATGGAATTTTGTTGTATTACAAAATATTATACGTAAATCGAGAATTGTTTCTAGTATTTGAGAATTTGCTATACTTATATATTATATAGTTTGTGTACATAATGCGCGTTTAATCTTACTGTACTCATTTAGTTAACCGAACGAAGTTATTATAGTACTTAGTAGAGGGAAATATTGATTTAGCACATCTATAGGATGAACGTCACGACATCTTTCTTACTACCGTTCATGGCATACGTTAATAATCAGTAAATTCTATAAAAAAATACGGATTTAATTGAAGTAAGCACAATTTCACCTTATTCCGTTATGCATAAGTGCTAAATTTACTTTTCATCGTAATTGCAAAAAAAAAGGCGACGTGGAAAAAGTGCACTTGAAAAATAAAAAAAAAATACTAGTAAAGAACGGAACAGCATTAGTAGCAGGTGCAAGGTGCATTAGTGGGTAAATGCGTCCGTACTTTGTGTCGACACTTTGATTAATACCGCTTTATGTTTTCTGGATTGCGTTTCGAGTTTATTTTCGTTTTAAGTTCATAACCTTATACGAACAGTGACCGACGTCGCGATTCATAGAACTAATATACTTAAATGGAAATTTTCTAATTTTGTAATGGAATTCCATTTCGATTTCAATTTGAATTAAATAAATTAAAAGTGTAGTTTGTTTTTATATATTCAGCATCCAGAAATGAAATTGATTTTAAAAAACTTCGAATTGGTCCTTTTTAAAAAAAGAACGCCATGCAATTTGATATAAATTACTCACTCAGTATAAACTAAACTAAAATAACTCATATAACTCTTAAAAATTTAAATAACACAATTGAACACATTAATTAACACAACACATATATAATGAATAATTAACACAATAATGAATTGCGTCATAATCAATCATCAATAATTTCCAGCTTCAAGATAGAAATTCAAGCGTGTAATTATTTATTATTATGACATTAGAAAAGTTGAGTTTGACACTATGATAATTCAGTGCTGCCATTTATAATAAAGTATATATTTAAATTTAAATTTGATTTTTTACAAACAAGTTATCTTTTTTATTTTCTTTAATGAATTTGTATTTTAATTGGAGTGCCAGAAATGTTGGCTTTTTAAGATTTTTTAATAATTATTCCTCTTAATGACAACTGTTGATAAAATATAAATAACAGAATCAAGAGAACTGTCAGTTATTGTCAGTCAGTGGATCTTCAAAACTAAAAGCACGCGACTATACATCAGTCCACACAACGTCCCACTTCTGGACAGATACCTAGACGATGTAAGTAGGCAATTACTTTGTAATTTTCTCATCATGTCTATTTCTAATTTCTACCATCACAAAAATAGATATAATGCGATGCGCTTTGACCTTTGATGAATATTTTTTATTAAAATTTTATTAACCCCGAAATTTACTCTCTTAATAATTACTATTAAAAATTTAACAAGTATAAATATTACAATAAAATGTGTTAATAGTTATTGTTTCATAATTATACTTTTCGTAAGAAAACCCGACGCGTGGCATGCGTAAAGATGAAAATACGTTCCAAATTTGAATACAAGAAGATTTAATAATGCGAGATTCGAACACGAAGAAATCGAGCTCAAAAGGATAAATAAGGAATTTTTATTGCAATATCTTTTGGGAATCCGAGACAACCGCTCGACGAGATGCCTGGAAGCGCAAAAATATTTGGATGAAAGCGTACAAGAATGTACGATGTTCGCCGATGTTTTAGAGAGTACGGGTATTACTAAGGAATTATTCAATTTTGTACAAAAAAAAAAAAACAATAACACAAGATGGTTGAGAGGACATGGTCGAGACTTGCTTTGCCCTTCATTGTACTTTGTATTGAATGAAAACAGGTCCTTGGTGGTAGGCTTTGCAAGCCGTCGGGTAGGTATCACCTATTCATCACATAATCTACCGCCAACAGCAATATTTAGGTTTGTTGTGTTCCCGTTAGAAGCCAGTGTAATTACAGACACAAGGGACATTACATCTTAGTTCCCAAGGTTAGTAATGGTAGTAAAGTAATGGTTAATATTATTAACAATGCTAATACTAAGAACTAGACCAGCAGATTCAAATATTTATATTTGAAATTCAAGTTATAAATAAACCTTCAAATAGCGGGTGGTAATTTTTAATGATAATGAATTCAAATTCATAATACATTATTCAATATTGAAGTATTACACTTTCTAATTGATTGACAAACTGGAAACTATCACCGGTTCGGAAAAGAAACACCCAGCCCTGAGAAGAACCGGCGAAAGGAACTCAGCAGGTTGAATTTTTTTTTTTTTTGGTCGTTGAATGAAGGCAGTCCCAAGTAAATTGGTCGAGACAATCTTGATAACCCTTTAAAATGTTGACAGTACAAAATTGACTGTTAACTATTAATATGAGAAGCGTTCTTTAATGTGAGATTAATTATAATATTCCATATAATGTAGTTAGTTACTTTATGCGTTGTAGTTTTTTACCTCGTATAATTCGTAATGCTGTATGAAAATAGATGGCCTTTTACTTTGATGTGAATGTGAGGCTACACAGCATCGTTGAGTGTGAAAATACGGGACAATATTATTAACACTAAAAAGATTTTAATCAAATAAAAAAAATATATAAAAATATCGCCTAATATATACAAATATTTTTGTATTGGATATTTATATCCATTTGCGTATATATTATTGAATGAAATAACGAGCTTTTTCCTTGTCATGTTATCTTATACAATATGATATATATAAATAAAAGTAAATTTAGTAATAAATTGCACACAATGTATTTCATAGTTTCTTGAATTTTTTTTCAATACAAGTAATGTACATTCTTACCTAGCTAAAACCAGCTTAATTCCATACAAGGATAGACTTTAGTAACGGTCCAACGCGTGTAATAAAGGGTTTTCCAATAGGGACGCTTGAACTTTGACAGCTGATTGCGGCCATGTTGTTTGAGTGACAGCTGTCAAATGCAGTGTGTTATATTCATTCCGTCCTCCCAAACCACCATGGCAGGTTACAGTGTCGAGCAGCACGTGCAAATCATAAAATTGTTTTATGAAAATGGGTCTTCAGTTCGAGCAACGTTCCGCGCACTTCGCCCGTTTTACGGTCGCGATGATCGTCCTGCCGAGTCGACTATCCGTCGATTGGTGGACAAATTCGAGTCAACCGGGTCAGTTAACAATCAGCCGGCTCCCGTGCTTCAACGTGACGCGAGATCTGCCGAGGATATCGCCGCTGTGCGCGACAGTGTCCTCGAAAACCCGCGGCAGTCAATTCCGCGTCGCGCACAGGAACTCGGCCTTTCGCAGACGACAACTTGGCGAATTTTGCGTTGTGACTTGAGCCTGCACCCGTACAAGATCCAGCTGACCCAAGAGCTCAAGGTTAATGACCATAGACAGCGCCGTGTGTTCGCTGACTGGGCATTAGAGCAGTTGGAAGTTGACGCCGATTTTGGCAAAAAAATCATCTTCAGCGACGAGGCGCATTTTTGGATGAATGGCTATGTCAACAAGCAAAATTGCCGTATTTGGGACGAGACCAATCCACACGAGGTTCACCAAGTGGCAATGCACCCGCAGAAAGTGACTGTTTGGCGCGGATTTTGGGCCGGAGGCGTGATTAGTCCGTATTTTTTCGAAAACGATAATGGTGTGGCCGTCACCGTCAATGGTGAGCGATACCGGTCGATGATAACCAACTTCTTTTGGCCTGAAATCGAGAATATGGATCTGGACAACATGTGGTTTCAACAGGACGGCGCTACGTGCCACACAGCACACGCTACGATGGAAGTTCTGCACGAGCAATTTCTGGACATGGTCATCTCGCGCGGAGGCGACGTGAACTGGCCACCGAGATCGTGCGACCCCGCTGGACTTTTTCTTGTGGGGTTTTCTTAAGTCGCAGGTCTATGCCAACAAGCCGCAAACCACCGATGCCCTCAAAGTCAACATACGCCACGCCATCGATCAAATACAGCCCGATTTGTGCGCCAGAGTCATCGAAAATTGGATCTTTCGTGTGCGCGCCACCAACCGAAGCCGTGGCGGTTATTTGAATGATGTCATATTCCATACATAATGGGGTCGATAGACCTTCCAAATAAAAAAAAAATTCGCAAATATCTCTCCTACATGTATTTTTTTTTGCATTTCAAAGATCAAGCGCCCTTAATGGAAAACCCTATATATTTTAGTGCTGGTAGATAGATCAAATATATTTCATATTTCTAATAGCCTACCCCAAGATGAAATAATAATATGTGCGACAAGAAAAAACGCGCAACGAATCTAAGCCGGTATAGTAGTCAAGTCCATACGCTCTCAATCATCAATGCCGTTTTAATAATTTCTGTAAAAGCTAAAAACTAATGAGGTGATAGTGTCAAACATATAGATAATAGTTGATTGGAAGCATCAAAATTTTGTTGTATTAGTATGATATGATTATCAGTTTCTCATCTTTTACTGTGTCGAAGTCCCATCGGAATCGATTCATAAGTACTTCTAAAAGTCTGTTTGAATAAAATATATTTTGATTTTGATATGAAGGTGAAAGAATAAAGAGTGCATCTATGTGCGCACACACTTATGTACTATAATATGTCATGCGCAGTTGGCTAATTTCTCTTGAGATTGGTCGCCGTGGCCGAAATCAGTCGGGGCATCATCAAATGACCACGCTGTTATTATGGCCTTCGTTTTTTTTATTGTATAGGAAGGTGGACGAGCATATGGGCCATCTGATGGTAAATGGTCACCAACGCCCATAGACAATGGCATTGTAAGAAATGTTAACCAGCCCTTACATCGCCAATGCGCCACCAACCTTGGGAACTAAGATGTTATGTTTTGTGTCTGTAATTACACTGGCTCACTCACCCTTCAAACCGGAACACACGAATACAAAGAAAGTACTGCTGTTTTGCGGTAGAATATCTGATGAGTGGTTGGTACCTACCCAGACGAGCTTGCACAAAGCTCTACCACCGAGTGAAATCGCGGCAGTATCTTTGATTTATAAATTGCAAGCACGTGTTACTGATATACCAAATAAGTCACAATTTTCATCCGTATTTTTCACAATGACGTGTACACATGAAACACTTACACGCCACGCTTTATTATGACAACTTACTCTGCAGATACACTTCCCACATCATATTAAGTGCCACGTAAAATCACCCTTTAGGTGATATATATAAATACTAGAATTGCATTTGCTGTATTTTAATATGTTATGCGAATATTTAACATTGTATAAGTAAATTTTTTTTTTATAATTTCATTGAAACGTAGTGTGGCACTTTTGTGTACATCATTATATAAAATATTACCATCGAAAATCAGTACATGATTATTTAGGTACCTAATCAAAAAAATTGTATTATGAAATAAGTAATTCATTTATTGGTAATAAATAAATATCAACCGCAAAGCAAAAGAAAAACTATAAATTGTGACAGTAACAATACAAACTGTACCTAAGTACAATTATTAAAAAAACAGTCAAAAGTTAACTATACAAACATTGACTATAATAATTATAAAACTGCTTGTATTTACATAGTAAAATAATCTGAATGTTGGTTTTCAACATTTCATGACAGACACTAAGTGAGTTTTTGTATAGAATTGATGGTTGTAATTTTTTTTTGTCTATTGTGTCCGCTATTTAAATCGTTTGTACGGTTTGATACATTTTAGTCAATTGTCAAGTTTAATTGTTATTCATTCGCTGTTTAGTGACAATCCTCGTTGGTCTAGTGGCTACATGTATGGCCGCAGACACGGCGGTCCTGGGTTCAAATCCCAGGTCGGGCCAATAAAATGTTATTGAGATTTTCTGTTGAAAATTCTCAGTCGCAGCCCGGAGTCTGGAAGTTGGAAGTGTGTACACTCCCGTGCCTCAGAAAGCACGTAAATCCGTTGGTCCTGCGCCTGAACTCTTTCTGGTTATTCTTTCTGGTATCGGATTGCCGTCCCATCGGGTTATGACCCTGGTTATGAGAGTGCACCTGTGTTTGCGCACACACTTGTGCACTATAATATCTCCTGCGTAGTTGGCTAATCTCTCTTGAGATTGGTCGCCGTGGCCGAAATCGGTAAGGAGGACCATTGTTATCATTATTATTATTCTTATTTTATCTACAGGCATGTTACATTTTATTACACGTATAATAACGAGATAATAACGACTACCTCTTTTGTTTCGGTAATTTTAACCGTGTGTTTAGTCCAGGAAGCTCTCTACACTTTACTTCCCATTTCCCAACCCAAGAATTGAGGAGGGCCATTAAAACGGCGTTTTAATGTTAATACTTTTTAATTTGTAGAAGGATATCTTATTAAGTTAAAATAAGTCATTAATATAAATATTACTAACACAAAAAAATCAAATATCATAGTGTAATTCAAATTCAAATTGCTTTATTCAATATAGAAGCGTTACACTTGTTTATTGACTGTCATAAATCTACCACCGGTTCGGAAATAAACACCTCAGACCTGAGAAGAACCGGCGAAAGAAACTCAGCGGGATATTTTTTTAAGCTTATTCTTTACAATTATAATTAATTTACATTATAATATTCTTATATATTTGAAATAGCCTGGATGCGATCGTTTCATTACCAAGGTGTGCAATCATCTAAGAAGTTATTGATTGCGTAATATCCTTTAGCACATAAGCGTTCCTTAACAATTATTTTAAATATAAATAATACTGAAATATAAATTCAGACATTAGTTGACGGCAGGGCACCAAGCCCGTCTGGGCAAGTACCACCCACTCGAAATATATTCCAACACCAAGCAGCAATATTGTTATACTCGAGTATGAATGGTCGTTAAACCAGTAAAACTACAGGTCCAAATGACATAACACCTTATTTCCCTAGTTTAGTACATTGGGCATGTAAAAAGTGCTGATTTATATACGGTTATGATCCCTTACTATCAAAAGGCCCACATGCCTGTCTACAAAAACATTTTAGCTCATTACTTTTAATGATTTTCGGAAAACGCATGAAAACTGGATTTATTTTTCATCATAAAAACAAATTTAATTCTTGTACTTTGTAGCTGTTGATTTCAGAATAGTATTGAGCCCTAAGTGTTCCTAAATACGGTAAAGTACAGTTGCAAAATCGACCATCTATAAACAAGTGTATTCCATATTGAATAAAAATGTCGAATTAAAAAATTATTACAATAATTTATTTAACAAAATCACGTTCGGATGGAAGTTGGGCTATGTCTGTCAGCTGTCATTCGGCTTAACCATTATATTTTTTTCGTTAACATGCGATATACGTATGTCAATACATGCCATTTCGTAGGCAGTCAAATAAGCACGCTTAATAATGATTGATATTAATGATATTAATTCTCCTGCAAAGGAGAGGAGGCCTTAGCCCAGCATTGGGACATTCACAGGCTGTTACCTCTACTATTTATATATTTTATCATTAATATGAGTAATTCTGATGGCAACAATTTACACGATGGTAGCTTTATATTTAATTTTATCTTCTAAAATTCTGATTCAAAAGTCATTGATATTATATATATCCTGTGTATCAAATATATTCTGGTTGAATTTTTTTATACTTTCAATACATTCAAATAATCTATTTTCGTATAAAATTTAATTAATCTTAATAAAATTTAGTTTTAATTAACATATTCATTATGCGGTCACAAACAAAACGTGCAACATCGTTCAAATGAACTATTTAGAGATAATAATAATCCCTCTTTGTTCCCTCTTCCTGGCCCCAGGAGAGTGCTTCTCGGCTTTCATTAAAAGCGTGCCCGCAAGTAACCGCCCCGACGTCACTTCCGCCCATTTCTGTCCGCGTAAAAACTTCTTTCTACCCTTAAACATAATAAACCCATATCAATTGTTACATCTAATAACGTGGAATGGTACAACGTTAAAAAAATATGTACTGTATTTAATTAGCATTTAAGAAAAATAAAAAATATCCCAATAATATTTATTAAAAACAAATTATGTTTTTTTTGTGATATAATAGAAACAGTGGCAATTATTGTCAATAAAAGTTAAGATTTGTATTTGTCATTACTATTTATTATTGAGAAAAATACACTACGCCAATTGAAACGTGCCAAAGGTCGTATAGATAATCGAACAAATCTTTATTTCGAGTGATCTGCTTGATTAATTGGAATATTTTTATTTTGAAAATCATTATATTTTCATTGTTAATTGTTATTTCATATTATATAAAAAGGAATACAAACATGTTATCATTTATAAACATTTAAACGCATAATGTTTTACGAGATTTTAATTTATTATTCTTTTATTTTTTTAAAGTAATTGTATGTATATTTTGAACGAATTATTGGAAGTTCAATGATGAATATTGTTTTTACTATGTTCGTAAACTCCTTAGTCTAAACGCTAGAAAGGCTGCTGATTACGGAATATCCTTGCCGTACCGGATTAGGCCAGTAATTGATATTGGATTATTGTGATAAAAACTAACAACAACAAATAAAAACTTCAAATATCCATTGATTTCGCTTGCTATTTTGTTGATAGCTTATAATTCCTAGTGATTAGAACGCGTGAATCTTAACCGTTGATCGTGGGTTCAATCTCGGGCAAACAACGCTGAATTTTCATGTGCTTAAATCGTGTTTATCATTAATTTCACGCTTAACGGTGAATGAAAACATCGTGAGGAAACCTGCATGTGTCTATATTATCGTTCATTGTTACTTCAAAACGTCAGTACGTACAAAAATAACTAATTGAAAACTTCAAGTGTCACTCCATCTATATTCATCGCTTTAAACTTGCTTTAAAAATAAGGTAACATAGAATAATAACGCTTAGAAGGATAGTGTCATATAAAGTTTCGCTCAAAATTGAATTATCTTTAGAATTAATGAGTGCGTAAGTGTCACGTAATTACATTCACCGACACGCACACATACGAACGAATTATGTTGCAAGTGAATACACATTTCCCCCATAAAGCGAGGAAATTGATATTGTTTGAACTTGAATTATGAAATATATTTGTTTGTATTTAATTAATTTGAATTATTACGTAGGTTGTATTCAGATGTAACAATTTATCAAACAATAATATTGAACATTATCATTTTTTCATTAAAATTAATCAAACAACGCTTAAAGGTTTTCTGAAAGTAAATTGTGATAAATAGTAGATTTATATGGAATAAGGACGGGATATGTAAGAAGAAGCAATCCGATTCGCACGAAAGCTAAAAACGATTACAATTAATGAATAAGTATTATAATTATATATTGCAATATTATTTATTTAATTTTAACTTTTATTATTATATCATATATAATCTCTTTTTTTTAAATTTATTTAGTATTGCTTTTATTTTATGTATAATCATAAAGAAAAATATTATAATTATTTGAACAGTATTAATGTATTATATGTAATATAGAAAAGTTAAAATAATATTTATAAATAATTATTACATTTTTATTATTTAAAATATTAAGCAATCGTGGTAAATATATTTTCCATAGCTGGCAACATTTTTATTGTAATGGCGTCTTTTGTTTACAAATTCTTTTTATGTTTTGATGAATGTATTTTAGCTAAAATTACAAGTTGCCAAATAGTACTTATGTGTGAAATGTGATTTTCTTTTCCTTATTTTTTTTTTATGAGTAGCGTTGTGACACCCTTTTACTACACAGTAAGTAATTTTTTAATAAATTGCGCGAGACGTTTACTATGACACTTTATCGTGACGGCTGACGTGACGTCAAATGTATTGAGCCTTTGGGTTACATTGAGTGACTTCAATTCGCTTGAAACTCCTTCAAAGCGTTATTATTCTATGGTAATAAATATATTAATGTTATATGAACATTTGTAGCGATATGCTTAGCTTTATGGTTATTATATTATGGACTGCCTCGTTGGTCTAGTAGCTACATGTAAGGTCGCAGACACTGTGGTCCTGGGTTCAAATCCGAGGTCATACCTGTAATAAATACCTAAAAGCTATACGAAGAATTTATATATCAAAAATATCCCAAAGTCACACTCTAACGGCCTTACTTGTAAACTTTGTTGACTTGATTTCTATTTCATCATTGACTTGCATCATTAACAAAGCATTGTTCCACTGATCACCCCTTAAATATTTACGTAAAGGGGTAAATTATTACAATAATTTCCCGTACACTTTACTACCAGACTATTAACTTTCATTAACTTGGAAATACTTAAACATGTGTGAAGTTTTTAATATTCTATCACGACCCCGCTTGCATCCTATCCTGTAACTTATATGTTATATAACTCAGCTAAAAGCAAAATTTTAAACTTCGCTTTTAACTATTCTATAAAATATTTACATTTTCTTTGTATAATGTAAAATGTAAATTTTATGTTTATTTTAACTTTGTACTTAGATAGTCGTTAGTACATTGTATTAACTGTGTCCAGTTATAAAGTAAGTACTTGAGACGTTAAGATAATAAATTAATATTATAATTTTAGAACAGCCATTTTAAATCTTGAGATAACAGACCGGTTTCTGAACAAGTTTAATTCTCACTAGGTGATCGTTCATTAATAGGTAAAGCCAGACGTTAGATAACTATTAAACCAATTTTTTCAGTTCCTGAATAAGCTGAGAATTGAGTAGAGTGCCAATGGGCCTAGTTATGATATTGAGTTTTGATTTTATTATATAAGTTATTCTTTGATGTTAGTTCGACATTTTTTTTAAGTGATGTAAGAATGACAAAACCTTAAAATACTTAAAAAAGAAAACAAAACGGAACGGAACGGAACTCGTGTTATATACGAGTATGTTGTCATTAAAAATTAATGAAGAGCACCCATTACCGAGACCAGTTAATTAAGTTGAGTTATAGACAAGCCGTCGTGAAAGTGCCTCGGAAACCAGGCGTGATTCAATAAGCTGCACTCGAAACATATTTGGGATAGTAGTTGAAGAATGGAAAAATAACTACATATTCAAAGTCAAAGTTAAAATATACTTCATTCATGTAAGCTCTCACACTTTTGAATCGTCGTTTTACAATTTTAATTTTAATATAAACCTACCAATTTCTAACTACTATAGAATTAATATAATAGTAATAGTAATAGTCCTCCAGACCGATTTCGGCCACGGCGGTCAATCTCAAGAGAGATTAGCCAACTGCGCAGGAGATATTATAGTGCACAAGTGTGTGCGCAAACACAGGCGCACTCTCTATTCCCTTACTCACATAACCCGATGGGACAGCAATCCGATACGACCGGAAAGAGTTCAGGCGCAGGACCAACGTCTTTACGTGCTTTCCGAGGGACAGGAGTGTACACATTTCAACTTCCAGACTCCGGGCTGCTACTGAGAAATTGAGATAGAAAATCTCAATAACATTTCATTGGCCCGACCTGGGAATTGAACCCAGGACCACCGTGTCTGCGGCCTTACATATAGCCACTAGACCAACGAGACAGATTTAATATAAGGCTATTATAAAACAAAGTCCCCCACCGCGTCCGTCTCTTTGTCTGTTTGAACCTCTTTGAACGTGTTAACCTCAAGACGGGGAATTTACTGAGTTAAAAACGATGCAGGTTTAAACTGAATTATACTTATTCAAATAAATAATTTAATTAAAAAAATTGTCATATATATATACTAACAATATTATAAATGCGAAAGTGAGTTTGTTTGTTACGCATTCACGCCTTAACTACTAAACCGATTTTAAAAATTATTTCACAAATGGAAAGCTATATACATTATGAGCGAGTAACATAAGCTACATTTTTTCCTCGTATTCCCAAGGAAACGGGAACTACGCCGGTGAAACCGCGGGCAAGACGCTTGTGTGATATATATTATATTTATTATTATTACTACTCGTGGCTTTAAATGCGGAAACGTAAACGACGCATTGGTCTAGAATCAAAAAGCCTATGAGAAAAAATGTGAAAGGATTTTGGCGGTTTAAACGGGTGAAGTTGATAATTAGAGGCATAAAGCCCTCCGCCCTTTAATATTAAATATCTATCACTAATACTCGCTGTGTTTTGATAGATAGTCCGTTAGTTAGACCATTGAATTTAATACATAACATAAATTTGAATTGTATCAAACGTTTAAAAAAAGAATTTAAATCAAAATCGAAACGTTCATAAATATTCACATTCACTGCTGCTGTCAGTTCGTAACAACAACTGACTGAACTCCGTGAGAACGTCATCATGTCGGTCAAAAAATAACCCGAAGGCTTAAAGTATACAGCCTATAAACACGTTTATATTTAATTCATATTTGATTCATATTCGAAGAAATAAAAAACGAATAATATAATTTTATTTTCGTTAAATTGAAAAACTTGGCTTGGTTATTTTTACATAAAAAAAAATCCACCGCACATATTCTTTTGAAATGGATCGTACGTTTCTCTGCCAATTTTCAAGTTTTAAAATTTTCTTTAAGCGATTAATCTTGTTGATGATGCAAACCATCTCGTCAGACAGGTAAGAAAGAATTCCTTTATTTTTCTGGCACGAGAATACAATATGGATCCAGAGTGGATTTGGAAATGCTTTTAACGAAATAGCACGCGAAAGAATTTTTTTAAGGTAATTACTTGGTGGGCTCTGAAGCTTTCGTTAGTTCATCTCTTGAGTGAATAGATATTGTCGTGGGAAGTAATTGGTAATAATATTTTAATGTATTTTTTCATTACTAAAATTACTGCTAACGGTTAATTGGAGAAATTGGTATTCTTGTAACATTTTTAAAAAAAAACATTGCTTAAAATTATTGTTTAAAAATGTTATACAACTTGAACTGGGTACTATTGCTTTTCTTTAACCCTTATAATGATAATCCATAACCCTAAGCTAAAAAACGAATAATTACATTCATTTGTTAACATTCATTCATTCTTGAATCTTAGAAGACAACTGAACTTCTAGACCCATTAGTATAATGACTTAGATTTTTTATATATTTCTAATATTTAGAATTAATTAATCAAATAAGGTCGTAAGTTTCTCAAAGCACTTCACTGAATCTCGGTTAAAAGGCCGTTACAGTAATATTAAGACGCTCTCCTCTGTAGGACCTCATGAATTTCAAAAAGCCATCGAAATGCATTAACTGAAGATGCCTTCGTTTTCAAGCATCAGAAATTCTCCAATGGCTCTCCAATGATTTATGCGAGACCTTTAGGATATTGGAGTCTTCAGTTATTTGATTTTGAACTTGAGGAGTAAGCCTTCTAAATACATAACTGAACTCTCCTGTATCCTGTTTGGTGTACATGTACTAAATTATAAAAGATGAAAACTCGATTTTCATGTAATTATGCTCATTGAAAATGCTGCGTTCTGATCTGTGTTGAAAATTGAGTAATTAAGTAAAATTGAGTCCAACGATATTAATAATGATAATTAATGTAACGTATGAAAATGAAAAAATCATATTTTTTCGTTGTGTGTTAAAAACAAACATTTTTAGTTTGTACTTTCTGTCTTTTCAGAACTCTGTAATGTAATGGTTATAGGTTTCATCTTTGAAAATTCCATCGTTGCGTAGATGTAGTTCGATAATATAAATACTATATACAAACATTATTGATTATTATAATTCCTATTCTCTAATAAATTTGTTACAAAAATCTCGCCCCAATACGTATATTCTTATACAAATTCAACAATTTCTTAATACACCGCACCCTAAATTCCATAAAACATGAGTTAATAAGGTAAGGTCCTCCAGACCGATTTCGGCCTCGGCGGCCAATCTCAACAGATTAGCCAACTGCGCAGGAGATATTATAGTGCACAAGTCTGTGCGCAAACACAGGTGCACTCTCTTTTCCTTAGTTCTCATAATCCGATAGGACGACAATCCGACACGACCGGAAAGAGTTCAGGCGCAGGACCAACGGTTTAACGTGATTTTTTTGTGTTAGTAATATTTATATTAATGACTTATTTTAACTTAATAAGATATCCTTCTACAAATTAAAAAGTATTAACATTAAAACGCCGTTTTAATGGCCCTCCTCAATTCTTGGGTTGGGAAATGGGAAGTAAAGTGTAGAGAGCTTCCTGGACACACGGTTAAAATTACCGAAACAAAAGAGGTAGTCGTTATTATTAGATAAAATAAAAATAATAATAATGGTCCTCCTGACCGATTTCGGCCACAGCGGCCAATCTCAAGAGAGATTAGCCAACTACGCAGGAGATATTATAGTGCACAAGTGTGTGCGCAAACACAGGTGCACTCTCTATCCCCTAATTGTCATAACCCGATGGGACGGCAATCCGATACAACCAGAAAGAGTTCAGGCGCAGGACCAAAGGCTTTACGTGCTTTGTGAGGCACGGGAGTGTACACACTGCCAACTTCCAGACTCCGGGCTGCGACTGAGAATTTTCAACAGAAAATCTCAATAAAATTTTAATGGCCCGACCTGGGAATTAAACCCAAGACCACCGGGGTCTGCGGCCTTATATCTAGCCACTAGACCAACGAGGCAGTTTTGCCCTGAGTTAATATTATAGTCATTTCCGTAAAACTAGATTAGATGTCACAGGGCAATGTTTTTCATTTGCATTCAAAATTTTGCATGTTTTGTTTGTAAAGTCCGACAGATATCAGGTGATAGTGTTGACAACAAATATATGTTAGTTTAATTGTTTTAGTTTCATTTTGTTCATACTTATACGCTATTAAACTACGCAATTTAAATGTATAAATTATAGTCTAAGATCCGGCTGCAAGATCACTACGTTCATAGCGTACACAGTCCAAATCTAATTTTTATGTATAATTATAAATGGGAGAAAAAAGTCATATAAAGCTGATAGCATTGTGTATAATTAAATGAAATATAAATCAAAAGTGCTTAGATATAATAATAATATCCTGGGACTTTGTTCACACATGGCCATCTGATCGAAACTAAGCAGAGCTTGTACTATGGAAACTAGACAACTGATATACTTACATATACTACTTTTCTTTTGTAACTACATACTTATATAGATAATTACACCCAGACTCAGGACAAACAGACCTGTTCATGCACACAAATGTCTGTCCTGGGTGGGCATCGAACCCACGACCTGCGGCAGGCAGGCAGGCTGCGAAAGGCAGGTATCTACCAACCACGCAAACCGGGTCGTCGAAATAAAAACACATTAATAGAAATATAAAAACACATTAATAGTTCAAAAAGAAATTTAATAAAACTAAAATTTAAAAATTTAAAAACCCCGATAACTATCCCCCCATCCCCCTTCAAACAGCCAATTCTGAAATACACAAATCAAATCCTTTCATTTGTTACCCCACTCGGATATATTAACGTTTATTCATCGCCTCTTCCAGTCTCTCTCGAGTACGATATCTTTCAAACAGAAGCAACTAAATGAAAATCGGTTAATCCGTTCGAGAACTACGATCTCATGTAGACATACAGTAGACAGACAAACAGAGATACAGACACATACGTCAAACTTATAACAACCCTTGGTCAAAAAAGATCAATTTGTAAATATAATGCCGCAAATAAGTATAACTTTTGCTCTTACATATGACAACAAGACTATATTAAATTTTTTACTTATAGTATGATATTAAATTTTTACCTATAGGTAAAATATGAACTTATTTGTTCTTGAGTTTTGTTTGTCGCTTACAATATATTTTTGTGACGCTTCAAAATCGAACATTTAAAGTTGATCATATTAATTTTATTTATACATGCTGCATTAATACTGCAATTAGATATCAAACCATTTGATATTTTATAGTCAGCTTTTATAGCGAGCTGTAAAATTTAGTACCAGTAATTCCTGTCAGCGTCGATAAATTTTAAAATCTAACTCGGCTGAGTTATATCTGTGTGTGTTGTGCTCTGTGTCGCAGTCGCGTCGTTTTTACACGAATTTATGCGGTCGTTTGACGTAAGATACGATCTTTTCATCAATCCTTGTCTATAGACCCCATATAAACTTAGACAAAAGAAATCTTTGAGAAGATTATAAATATTATAAAAAATAAATTGATAGTGTTGAGATATATATATTGATTTGACAATACATAAGAATATTATGACAGTAGACAAGCAGAAAATAATTCATCATCAGCCTTTCGTCGTCCACTGTTGGATATAGGCCTCTCCAATGGCACGCCACTGAGCTCGATCTTCAGCTCTCAAAATCCATCCGCTGCCAGCCACTTTGCGTATATCGTCACTCCACCTAGCCGGAGGGCGCCCTACGCTACGTTTGCCGAAACGTGGTCTCCACTCCAGAACACGTCTACACCAACGGTTGTCGGTTCTGCGACACACGTGTCCAGCCCACTGCCATTTCAGCTTGCTAATCCTTTGGGCTATGTCGATAACTTTGGTAGAAAATAATTACATATTATTAAAATAAATTTTCAAGATATTTACTTTATAATCGTCACGTTACAGTATTAAATTAAAAATCAAGTAGTTGCAAATAAAATTCAATTACACTTGGTGATACCAACATTACCACAAAAACAAAATCAGAATATTTAATAATAACAATAATTATAATGCTAAGAGAAATTGTCGATTGACGCTTCACGTTTCATAATTACAAAAAAGCAATAACAATTACATGCGTATCTCTCGATTTCAGAGACAATTATTAGTCTATCTGCCTCATGAGCCCATGTTTGTGGTCTAGCAATTTTCGAACGTAAAATTACAATCGGAATTTTTATATAATACGATGCGATATATCGTGCCACGGAATGCGGAACATTTATATCGTGTAGGTATTAAGTCGCAAGAGCTTTATTGTGACTTAAATTAAAGATAGTTCATCCAACGTTGCTACTATATACTAACAAAATGATAAATATTGCTGTTTGGTGGTACAATATGAGATGAGTGGTTGGTACCTACCCAGACGTACTTGCACAGCCTCTTGTGGGGTACAACCAAAGAGATAGCACCAAATAATGTTGATTTATATAATTATATAATATGTAGAAATAAGCCTTTCGAATATATAACAATAAGTATTAAAACTGCGTAAGTGAAGACCCTTATTCTACCCGTGCCAAGCCGGGACGTTAATTTATTGGTTCAGTAAAATAATTGATCCAAATAAATTTTTAATAGCCATTTAATTATTTTGACTCCGACCTTCGTACTACGCAGTCAATGACAACTTTGCTACGTGTATGCTACGGACAATATTACCTTTGTTTATTTTCTTTCTTAAATTTTAAGGTATATTGCATTCTGAAATATATTATTTAATATAATTGACAATCATAATAATGTATAATATAAATGTGATAATAATGGAACTGTATATAAAGTAAAACTCGGTTTGGAACTTATTCCATTGTGCTGTGAATGCGATTTGAAACGCTACAACATTAATTCCTGTTTAGCGGTGGAATATCTGGTTGTACCTACCCGGACAAGAGCACAAAGCCCTGCCAGAAAGTAAATCAAAGTAAAATTGTATTAACCACCGGATTTTTACGGGTTGGGATACCATAGCAACCATTGGCATAATATTTTGTTTATATTTAAATAACTAGGTAATCGCCCCGGGTTCGCACGGAAAGATAATAAGAAAAATATATTATGGATAGGATTTAAATATATCTATTCGAATTGAGCGCTTTGGCGAAATAAACGATGGTTAACATTTCTTACAATGCCATTGTCTATGGGTGTTGGTGACCACTTGCCATTAGATGGCCCATATGCTAGTCCATATACAATAAAAAAAAAAAAAAAAAATTAGTAAACATACATTTCTTTCTGTACCTTATATTCAAGATGTTACTTACCAGGGGGTGTAACTCAGTGGTAGAGTGTCTGCTTCGCATGCTGAAAGTCCTGGGTTCAAGTCCCAGCACCTCCACAGGAATTTGATCATTTAATCGTATATTTTTATAATAACACTAATAACATAAATTTTTATTTACATTAAAGCCTTAAATAAATGCAAATAAAATTAAACATAGTTACTGTACAAATCGTGACCGCGTGGAATGGTAGCGAGAATGCTAACAGCATTTCCCCTTTGAATCGCAATTCCGATTATTGTTATTATTTATTGCTATTTAATATACAATTTGTTACCTCTCAGGAACAATTTCTTTTTCTGCTAATGTAAACAAAAAAATTAACATTTGAATTATTTATATTTTAATACTAAAATACGACTTAATTATTCAGGTTTAAGATAGATGTCAATTAAAATTAAAAAACGTTATTTATTGAGATATATCGAATTGTATATAATTATATTTATATATATATATATATAAGATAGCGCCAATATCCATTGTTGATATTATAATCAGAAATTGAACTTGGAAATCGTAACGTTTAAGCAGCTTAGTTGCAGCAGTCTGTATTTTAGTTAGGACAGTAAACACGCCCGCCCGCATACAATACCCCGCATCCGAAATTCGAATCCGTTTAGAAATTGCAATACACATTGAACACCTTTAAATACCTGGATTCCATTAAATTTAACAAATTTATGGACAAACATTAACGGTTGATGCTATCGATGCTAACGCAATCGTAATAATTAATTTATTTATTTAAATAAAGTAAAATTATTTAGTTTTGTAACACTCCTCGGATACTTCCTTTGAGAGAAAGCTGCACCACACGGCTCGGCTGCGATCATCGGTTAAGATTCACGCGTTATGTTTCGAAAAAGGAGTAAAATTTGTTTGTTTTTCTAATGTAATGTAATAAAAAAATGATTGACGCGGCGTTATTCTCAAGCCATGGACAGTTGCTATCACCATCGCGTCTATTATAGACCGAGAGCGAAATGCTTAATACACGTCATGTACTTGACATTGCTGAAGAGTAGAAGAGAGTAAATTTATTATGTATGTTGTTATATTTTGATTTTATGTGATAACGAACCTATTTTGTTGCCCATACCTCTGTGTCATTATAAAGCATCAACTAAATTATAGATATTTCGATGTATAATAATGTAAAATAAGCCATATTATATTATAAATTGTTAATTGGTTTCAGTATCTAATTAAGGCAATAAGATAATAATTTTTAACTTTGACGCTTAATTCGTGTGTACAACTTTAGTTTGATAAACAATTGTATTTAATTTTCGCTTGTTAAACGAGAAATTTGAAACACTCAAATTTAGAATTAAATCGAATTTTAATTATTCACAATAAGTTCTAAATCTTCTCGAAAAGAAAATTATAACTGTAGTGCTATTCTGTAAGAATTCACTTCATTACTCACCCGTGAAATGTTGACAGCCGGGTTATGGTGATATCCTATTTTTATGAAATTTTATAATTATTGCTGTCATTATCGCATTTCTGGCATTTCACATCCGAATTCCGCGGTGAATTTCGAGATTGTTCTTACAGAAATTGACACCTTTATCTAGCAGTAGGTTTGTTTTCGCCATTGAATAAAGAAATAAAATTAAATAATACATTATAAACAATATAAATAATAAACACATATAATGAATATATATACATATATTAATTATAGTTATTTATTACTTATTTATTTGTTATTATTGTTATTTACGTATAAAAATTATAATGATAATACTCGCCGTACACTAATACAAACGCAGTGTGCGTCGAGAGGTTCAATCCTTGTTCTTACCCATCCGCTCTTAACCGCCTCCGCTCAATTGCAAAAAAGTGTATAATCGATGCGACGCGCGTGCGACAGTTACCTCCCGAATTGTTATAAAAATCACTTACATTTAGTGAAGAGACAATAACTATAAACTATTAACTAAAGTACGTGTGTGCTGTGAAACTTTAAAATTAACTACTGTTTGTGGGTAATGATCAAGAAATCACGCTGTGGAAATCCTCTACTCGTCCTCTGCTGTCGAAGAAAAATCCAATGAGCATCTCCATCCTTTTGCCCATACGGCCTTTATAGACTATTAATTCTCTTTATCTATTTTTCAAAACGTAAATAGTAAATTGAATTCACAGAAACAACAAAAATTATCTTTAGTTTTTAAAGCTTATTTAAAAACCATAATTAAAAAAATTCAACAAATTTCAACATAAACTCTATTGTAGTGAATAATCCAGTTCAAATAAGGTAATTAGTTGGGCTTAATAAATTAGATGAACCCACTTTGCATAGTCAGCAACTCGAATCGCTCGGGGTATCGATTCGGCTATTACGGATCGCATCTAATTTTCGATACGCACCGGCTTACCGAATTGATTGAAATCTAGTTAGGTACCGATACGCGACGTAAATCGATTAAAACAATTCGTGAACTACCTACGTGTGTAATGTTATTTCTGTACAATCTTTCGGGAAAGCATGATTCCCTATGTAGTGTACAATTTTAATGAAGTGAAAACTTCTTTAGGCGCGTTAGTATCGTGGGGGAGACTGCCTCGTTGGTCTAGCGTCTAGATCCGACCGCAGACCCAGTGGTCCTGGGTTCAATCCCTAGGTCGGGTCAATAAAAAGTTATTGGGTTTTTCTGTCAGAAAATTCTCAGTAGACCGAAATCAGTTTGGAGGACATTATTATTATTATCGTGGGAGATATATTCGTGGCCTCGCGACATCGACATACTAATGTTAATATAATGAAATCGAAAGTACAAATAATTTTAGTATTGTGGAAATTAATGAGGATAATAATGATTGAATTTTGTGTAAACTGTATTTATTTGACTGACTAACGGAGTGATTAACAGTATTTATTTATTTATACAAATAATATAAGTACTGAGTTTGCGACATACTATGAATTTAGATATATATTGGTGCCAATAGATGTGGAATTTGGGCAAATATATGGTATACGTTGGTGTTGCATTGGCGATATAAGCGATGTTTAACACTTCTTACAATACCAATGTCTATGGGTGTTGGTGACCACTTACCATCAGGTGGCCCATATCCACCTACCTGTACTATAAAAAAAAAGATATACGTGAATTAAACGTTGGAATGAAAGTCACTATACATAGAAGATACATTTATAAACAGTTTAGACAAGAAGAAGTTTCGTGCAACAAGAAGGCAAAGATGAGAGCATACACATATTAAGGCATGAGAAGATTTATTTTTTGGTAGGTATTGCCTAACTGAAAAAAGTACAACATATGAAAGTTATACAACGTGTTTCGATGTATATAATACATGGTCAGGCAGACAACATATGTCGACGGATTTGCTTCTAGTATGTATAAAATAGGCGCTGTACTCGTGTCATAAATCAGCTCTTAAATATTAAGAATTTTCATATAAACTTTCATCCTCTTTATACTACTTATAACATACTATATTATATACTTGAGTTGTCACGAAGTGGGCTTCAATTAGTTACAAAAAAAAATCTTATTAGTAAGCCTTAGTCTTATTAGTAGCTCTGTTACTTAATATACAAGGTAATTGGTAATTCGACTTATTCCCGTTAGGAGGTTTCCGCCTTTGTGATCATTTTTTTTTTAGTTGCTTTGAATTAAGTTCCTAGTTGTTATGCATTTTTAGAGAGCTAAGAAAACGGTTATGTTTTTAAAATTAACTGCAAGCCAAGTTTCAAAACGTTTTTTTTTGTTTTTAAGACATTTTAGTGGAAAAAAATCTCAATAAAATATTGAAATAATATCGGTTTTCGTCTCGCATTTTTAAATTTGGACCGATAATTGGGGTTTAATGTTTGATAAATAAAAAGTGTTTAATCGTTTTTATAAATCAGAAGAAAAAATGAGATTTAAATTGATACTTTTTTTTAAATAAATGTTTGATGATGCATTTTAGATTTATTTTGAAAAAAGAATCTTGGTGCTCGCATTAGTAGTTTAGGCTGTGCGTTGGTATGTCAGTCAGATTATTTTTTATATAGTAATAAGCACTAAAGATGACGTATGACAAAGCCAGACACGTCTTAATGAACGTCCAAGGACGAGAATAGTGATGAACTTGAAAAGACGGTGTTTATTAAAATAAATAAATAAATATTCTCGCACATGCTTTAGGTTTTTATGATTATTATTGAGGACTTATGAAGATGGTGATTCGAAAATTTTAATATTATGTATAACATGATATATTTAATAGAAGTCCTATTAAATATATTGCGTAAAAGGGAATCCAGCTTGTTGTGTTCGTAATTCTTGTGGGCGCACCACAAGTTGCGCACGAAATTCGTGTGACCGATACGTGGCTAAAACATTGTAATACGGTGTACAAGTTATTGTGATTTTTATTATGTTATATTGTACGTGTACCATGAATATTTATGATGTATGTGTTTATCTAATATTTCAGAAGTTCGAGATTCAAAATCAAATCAAGACTGAAAATTGTTTTACATATATCATGTGAGAAAAGCACATAATATAAAAGAATCCTTCAGTATTGTAACGTATTATAACATTCCAACTCAAACACTCAAAATTAGAAAAAGGTTTTTTTCAAAATAGATACAAATAGTTTTTTTTTTAAATATTTTTACAACTGGGCCTTCAATGCTATTTTGTTCAGTTCAAAATGAATAAGTGTTGGGCAAGTTGAGTTAGTACGATTTTAATTAAATAATTTCAATGAAACTTCGTACTTTTCAACTTGTTAAATGAAAAAAAAAAAACATGAACGGAAATGGTGCAAGGGAGCTTTGAGTGAAATGGAATATATTTTTAATAGACCCGGCTACTAAGCTTGTAGTGGTGGTAGTCATTTATGCGTCGGGAAAAAATATAGCGTTACAAGTTTTTTTTTTTTAAATAATTCTATTAAAGCAAATTTTCACACGTACAATGCCGCGTCATCGTAATATTCATTTTCTAATAATGTCCATAACGAATATAAAAGAACTTTGCGGGTATGAGCCTGTTACATATATATTTATTATAATTGACATTGATTTTTAATTTAATTTGAATCATAGGCTTATTATTTTAATGGTGGTAAAACATTAAAGACGCAAATAAGGTCACCTAACCTATCACATCACCATTTCTACTAAACTCTAAGACTTCATACACTTTCGTTTGAAGCTAGAAGGGTCGGTCAGCTAGTTATTCCAGGGAACATTTTTGTCGTCAGGGTAGCATGCGCAAGCGCTTCCGTGACGCTCCTCGTTGAAACGGAAAGTGTACCACGAAAGTGAAAGTGTATTGTTCGGGGCGTACTGGGTACCTTGGACAGCAGCGAGTCCACCATACACCCTTGTTCCCGTAAAGGACACGCATGCTGCGTTTTTCCAGCGTTAACAAAGAAGGGGAACATTTTTGTAAGAAGCTCTAAATTTCAAAAAGGTTTCCGGGAAGGGGTAGGCTATTGTTTATGCAACGTGGATATCATATTAAGTGCATATGCGTAGATTTTCAACATGAATAATAATAATAATAGTCCTCCAGACCGATTTCGGCCACAGCGGCCAATCTCAAGAGGGAGAGATTAGGCAACTACGCAGGATATATAATAGTGCACAAGGTTGTGCACAAACACAGGTGCAATCTCTTTTCCCTCACTCTCATAGCCCAATAGGACGGCAATCCGATACGACCGGAAAGAGTTTAGGCTCCGGAGTGTACACACTACCAATTTCCAGACTCCGGGTTGCTACTGAGAATTTTCGACAGAAAATCTCAATAACATTTTATTGGCCTGACCTAGGATTTTAACCCAAGCCACTAGACCAACGAGGCAGTCAACATTACTTATATTATGAATCGATTGACTTGACCATTAATTATTATTATAAAGTGAACTATACATTTTATATATTTCTAAAATAATTACTTTTTCTTGTATAAAATAATGAAATATTTCGATGAGCTCCAACGGCTGTTATCATATAAAATAAATACATTCTTTCGAATACAGCATAAGTAATATTATATAATAATTTCATTTTGTCATACATCAAGTAAATAAAGTAAACATATTTCTTAGAACGTCCTAAATACGCTTATCAGTCCTCAACGGGACATAAATCTCTTCATCCAATCACACGTGACCTCTCTGTTTCTGTCAACCTAACTCTATTTACTCAGCGGCAGAGGTCAAGTTGCATTTGATGTGATTCGGCTGTCATTCCCTCGATTTGGCGTCCCATTACTGGAATTATTTATTTGTTTTCCGCTCGGAATAATGGTCAAAGATCAATGTAATGTGTAGATGTTCAATTGATGTATATTATCGAGAAACTCTTGATATCTTACGACACTGTCGAACAAAGGTCTTTTAATGTCTGTTCTATTCGATATGTCGAGCACGAGACGAACTATCTACTTATTGACTTGCCACTATTAATAATCCGAATGGTAGCTAAATATTATGCAAGTTTAAATCTGCGATATTTAGCTACCGTTCGTATGTATTTTTTTATTGAATAAGTAGGCGGACGAGCATTTGGGCCACCTGATGGTAAGTGATCACCTGCCCGTAGACATTGATATTGTAAGAAATGTTGACCATCGTTTACATCGCCAATGCGCCACCAATCATGGAAACTAAGATGTTATGTCCCTTGTGCCTGTAATCGAACTGGCTCACTCGCCCTTGAAACCTGAACACAACAATAACGAGTACTGCTGTTTTGTGGTGGAATATCAGATAAGTGGGTGGTACCTACAAAATGCTTTATCTGCTGTGCTATCTCGGTTCCCATATAAGCAATCTGCGACAAAAAGTAAATATGAAATTATCAGTATAAGGACCATTTTGTCTCTTCGAACTTAAGCTCGAATAAAACTAGATTTAATTAAGCACATAACAACACTCGGTTAGTCAAAGGTACAAATGAATATTCTGACTAAAATAACCGATTATTAATAATAATAATAATATCCTGGGACATTATTCACACACGGCCATTTGATCCCAAACGAAGCAGAGCTTGTACTATGGAAACCAGAAAACTGATATACTTACATATACTACTTTTATTTTGTAAACATACTTATATAGATAATTACACCCAGACTCAAAAAACAAACATGTTCATGCACACAAATGTTTGTCCTGGATGGGAATTGAACCTACGACCTGTGGCGTGAAAGTATTTTACCAACCATGCCAAGCGGCTCGTTAATTTTAGAACTTTTTCATAGTGAAGTTCTGTTTTGTTTACAAACTATTCTTTGCGATTTCCCTTATAATAGCTTCTCATGTTCCTCTGTCAAAAGAAGGAATTACTTCATCGTGTACACTATACTGAGACGGGTAAACAAAGCGTCCCTAATTGGAACACTGACATGGACTATTACATTTACACGATTTTATCTCGGTAAATATATATATGTCCATATATACCTACTATCTACATTTATTGAGGGCAAAAGGAGGTTGAGAGAATTGTATGGAAATTTTCCGTATTTAAAATTAGAAATACGATAATTAACAGTTTGACTTTTGTGTAAAAATCAGTGAGACGTGTTTTTTGATGGCTTTCAAGTTAGTGTGAAACATTCGTGTTTGAATTTGTTATTACTATTATTCAAAAATATCTATTGTTTTGGTTTTTAAATTAAAAAAGTTGTATAAAGCGACGCGTCGCGGATTTATAAACGTTCAAGCGGGAAATTAAATGAATACTTATTTTTGTATGAAAATAAAATCTAGCAAATTATCAAAAGTCGCAGAACAAGAGTTGTTGCTTATGTTAGCTATTTAGTCCTGCGAGGTTGCTGGTGTGTTACAAATAACCCTGTATAGAAATTGATGATGATTGAAAGAAAATATTATTACAGAAAAAAATAAAATATGGAGTCGGTGAAACGAAATCATCGATTTACCTTTATAAATAAAGGTATAATTCTTGTTGTTATAATAAGATAACGAAGCACATAGTATATGCGTTACAAATACACACAAGGTTTACTGGCCGCGGAGAGTAGGCATGCCGGCACAAGAGAGTGACATGCCGTCAGCCGACACGGCACACCAGTCGCCTTACCAGTTTTGCGCATTAATAGATGTTCAACATAAAAAGACCATAGGGAGATAATTGGGCTTAAATGTTTGCGTGTCAATTGCATTGTGTTTTTATTTGATTAATTCATTGTGAAAAATTATAGTGTCTTATACGAAGACTGAAACGCTGACTACATTCATATAAAAAAATGTATTGTATTTATTTTACAGATTTATGATTTCCGATGAAGTGATCTCATTAATTGCTTTGTTAATTAAAATACCGAAGTCTGAATCATATACACTTGATAAAATGTCCGTTTATTATTCCAGTATTATAACATAAAGGTAAAGTGCTTTTATGGATCTGTATATAGGCCAGGCATAATGATCTTTAATATATCAGTCTTACCACTTTCCATCAATCGAACCATCTATTTGTCCGTCATTTTATCTCAAGTTATGTTTCATTGCTAGTTTTATTAGCTATTAAAATCACTACAATATTTTTTTATTTACGTTTATTTTCATAATGTAAAACGTAAATGGTTCTATAGAACCTTGTAAACAAATTATTAAATCGACTTTAAATTAATTTAATCTGAAGCTTCAAAGTAATCAACAATATTTGTTGAATTAGATTGTTTTGTTTTTTGGTAATAAACATATTATAAATCAAAAACAAATCATGTATCATAATCTCTCACTTTATTCAGCTCTTACAAGTACGTAATTTTGCAGTAGCTACCCTTTTCAACAGACGTATGTATATACCTGTAATTTATTATTTACATATTATTTTGTATAAAAAATAACTTACATTCTATAGTTTAATATTATAATATTAATATAAAAAACTTTTAACGAAAGATGCAGTGCGTTTCGTAGTTTATAATACATAAAATATTATTATTATTATATAAGTAGCAGTGCAATTTAACCCGTTACAAATTTATTAAAGTGACAAGTGTGATTTTTATATTATTTTCATATAGATAATAGAATTATCCCACTAATATTATAAACGCGAATGTTTGAATGGATGTTTGTTACTCTTTCACGCAATAACTACTGAATGGATTTTAATGAAACTTTACAATATATATTATTCAGACGCTCATGCGACAGAATAACATATAGGTTATAATTTACAAAGCTATTGAATAAATTGGCCAAAATGTAACATATAAATATAACAAAATAATGTATGGTGAAATTGTTCCCCTTTCATTGATCTACAGAAAATTCCGCGATGGCATATAATGTCTATCTTTTAAGGAATGCTAATTATAACCCACTTTAGTGTTTAAAATAATGGTTACATAATAATGTGATAATTGGAAAGCTGTAAAAATGGATATGAGATGAATCCTTATAAAATAAATTACGTTATTTACTTTAAGCATTTCATGAATATTATAATTGCCCTTTACGATTATTTTTTTAGGAATATTTACTCTGCTACCTGGGTGAAGCCGGGGCGGGTAAATAATATAAGAAATATATAATGTTATTATTTCTCATCGATTGATTTCCCGCGTTTTCGTCATTAGAAATTAGCAGCTACAAATTTTAACATACCTTTCAAAGTTTTGTTATGTTAAGAATGTTCTGTCAACTGTCAAAATCGACCAGGAGAGAAGTGCGTCTCTGCTTGCTGACCGGCCGAAGTGCAGTGTGCTGTGCCAAGATCACTGAGAAGACTGTGGGTGATGACCAGGAATGCGCGTCCGCTGCATGCTGGTGGTCAGGATACCCGTAGCAGTCGTGGATGCTGGCTGGCTGTATGACTCGCTGCTCGAAAGCTTGAGGAAGTGATGATGACGTCACGATGACGTAGTTTTTGCGAAGGCTGCGCTGACGTTCATGCTCGGGGTCACCAGTTTGGGGATGTTGAGCATTGAAAAGGATCCTCCGACCAGACGGGTGTTTGTCTGGTGGGCTACTGCCCGACGGTTGTTGTCGGGTTCTTGTATATATGTTCAATCGCTCGGATAACTTTAATATCGCGATGTAGGGTACGTCAGTTTTTAGTTTTCATATGTGGCGAGATAGATGTCGCTACAGCGTTATACCATCTGATTTTCCAGATAAAAAAAAATAATTTATTATATGTAATTTAAAAATGTATTTTATTATAAATATTAGTGTCTCCGTGATGTAAAATCAAGTTACGAGGAACGCAAAACATTCCCTCATTTAAAAAAAATATCGTTTAGCTCATTGTGAGCTCGGAACTTTGTCGTTACATACACGTCCTTTCCCATTTCGCCTTTGCTCTGTGTTACGGTGAATGTAAAAAAAATATATGTTATGGAAAAGTCTTGAAGATTTCGTGTGATGGCCAAACGAGGATTATTTTACTTATTTCTGTCTACGAGTATTTAAATATTTTATAATAAGTATGCGTTATTTTATTTTCTTTTGATACGTGTATATAGTAGCAAACAAGAGCCGAATGTAGGCCCAGTGGGTAGAAAACAAAATACCCCAGAGGGTAGAATTTAACGGTAGATGCGTATATAAATTCTGTCATGCATGGCTAAGTGGTTTAATAATGTGTATTGAGAATGGAAGATTTATATAAATTTTATTAATAACCACAAATTTTATTAATAACCTGACTACATCGTTTTTTTACGATGAGCCTACGTGAATTATGGTCCATACATACAGTACAGTAACAGCCTGTGAATGTGTCTCTGCTGGGCTAATGCCTCCTCTCCTTTTTGAGGAGAAGGTTTTGAAGCTTATTCCACCAAGCTGCTCCAATGCGGGTTGGTGGAATTCACGTGGCAGAATTTCAGTAAAATTAGACACATGCAGGTTTCCTCACGATGTTTGCCTTCACCGTCAAAATTCAGTGGTGCTCGCCCGTGTTTGAACCCACCATCATCGGTTAAGATTCATGCGTTCTAACCGCCGGGCAATCTCGGCTTATCGCCATATCGGCCATACATTTACAGGTTTTTAATACGACTACTTAACTATTCATCTTGGCGATAAAACAAATGTATTATGAGACTATGATCTCAATAAGTCGTTTCGATATACATGATCACTAAGGCTAATTTCAAGCAACCGGAATAGTCTGAATCCAGTTTATATTTGGAAAGAACGGAAATATAATTTAAGTATTCCCCATACACATTCTGAATTATGACAAACGTTATTAATTCCGGTACTAATTCCGGTATTTATAATATAATGCACTGGAATTCAGATTATGAATTCAGAGAACCAAAAGAATGAATATTATATAAAATGAAGAAATGATATACGACTGTATGTATATAGATATTTTATGTATTTCCGGGTATAAATGGATATTTATGAATCGTTTTTATCTAAATGATTAAAAAACGCATTATATTTTATGGAAAATAAAAATTACAATGAAAAACAATTTCATGTGCAAAAATTGAATTTCAAAGCACACTAATAACATTGAACCACATTATATTATGTTAATCGTGTGTACTCAGGAACGACTATATGATATTTATTGCATATCGACCCGCCTTTTTTAACGGTAAAAATGTGGTATAAAGAGTAGACGCTTTAAATATGAGCGTATAATATTATTTGAATTTTATACAACAAAACGTAAAGTAAGGTAACAAGTCTGTAAATGTCCTATTGCGGGGCTGGATGCTGCCTCGTCTTTTGACGAGAAAGCTTGGAGCTAACTCCACCACTCTGTTCCAATTCTCCAATTGTTAACACGAATTAAGCAGAAGATCCAGTGCTCGTTCGGACTTGAACCCGCAATCAGCGGTTAAGATTCACGTGTTCTAGCCACTGGGCCATCTCGATTCAATTTATATAATAAAAGTATACAAAAACCATTAATATGGCTTACACGAATCGATAATATATATTGTAAGGGATGACAGCTTCGCTCACTGAATATTAATATCTCGTAATTGCATTGACGTGAGTTTTATCAGGTGAATCTATACACATGTTGTGTATGAAAGGCTTTATTGCGATTTTTGAAATGAAACCGCCTTTGTACGTTAATGGATAGAAAAAAATTAAGGTCTAACTATTTATAATATGTATGGAATGTTTTAAAATGAAATGTGTCTAATCGTCAGGGATTTTATTTTCACGTTTATCGAAAATCTTGAGTTTCAGAAGGTATGAATTTAATTTTTTTGTAGACAGAGTAAAAGTAATCGGTTTTATCCCGTTCTTGTTTTGTTTTATTTATTCTTTTTTTTATTAATTTACTACAGTTAATCCTGTAATATAATTATTCAAAAGTATTTATAGAAGCCAACTTGAATAAATCGTATCTACTACTTGACTCTCTGAGCAATGTATTGAACTTTTCAATCGCTGTATATTTTCACTTCCAACACGTGTATTGAATTTTACGCATTTTATATTTGTCACGTCTTAGTAGAGTAACATTTTAATATCTGTTTTCTATACGCTGTATTCGTAACAAATTGCAAAAGCTTATTGATCGTCTCACATTTGATTTACTGTTTGAGTTAATTCAACTAAATTTTTATTATGGTAATGATGAAAGTTTGATTCCGTTTTTTATAATTAAAATAAATTACATTAAAATAAAATAATTAAAAATAGAATTTAGGTTTAGGTTTATAGACATTTATTTACAAAAAAGAAATGAGTCACTTACATGAGAACACATATAAAATGGCACAATACTCATGTTCGTCGTTAACCAGGCAGTCTCACTCTCAACTCACTCAACGCATTCAGTCAGCAAGTTTGTTCTTAAAAGCATATTAATTATATTTTATTGTATCTTCACTTCAGAAAACCAAGTTTATTCCACTGTTATGTTTCTAAGTTGATAATTGTTTTTCATTACTTGGAAATGCAGAAAATTTTACTCGAGGGTTTCTTAAATAAATACTCATTATGAACTAAAAATATAAGTACTTTTAAAATATATTAAATAAAAATAATTACGCTACTCATAAAATGTAATAACTTGCTTTTTATTTATTTTCTAAATGGTTTATCCTTGGGTAAAGTCCAACTTTATATACCTTCGTTGCCTTATATATTTAGTTCAAGTATCGTATGATCATTTCCGCACAAAAAAAGTTATGTTAAGTTATATATTTAACTTTATCATGAAAATTTACAAACTTTATTTTAACTAGAAACTCGCACAATAACCTTCTATTTTGCTAAATGGTACGTTTTTTTAAATATACGTAAAATGTTTACATTAGCTTACTTAGTGAACACCCAAATATAAAATTTCAATAATTTTTGGACGTTTTTAGAAAATACCAATTGAATATTACAAACTGTAACATATAAACTTGTCTATGCGACTGGGGTACCGATGCCGCGTTATCAACACACCGAGCCCCGAGGGTACTTAGTTGCTAACTAAATTTACCATTTGTATTGAAATTTATCCCCACAGTCGCCATATTGTAATTTGGCAAACAGGCTTTTCACGCGTTATCTTTATATTTAGTATTTTTATTGAATTGAATTTTATATTATATGCGACTACCTCGTTGGTCTATTGGCTAGATATAAGGCCGCAGACCCTGTGGTCCTAGGTTCAATTGCCAGGTCGGGCAAATAAATAGTTATTGGGTTTTTCTGTCAGAAAATTCTCAGTAGCAGCCCGGAGTCTGGAAGTTGGCAGTGTGTACACTCCCGTGCCTCAGAAAGCACGTTAAGCCGTTGGTCCTGCGCCTGAACTCTTTCCGGTCGTGTCGGATTGCCGTCCCATCGGATTATGAGAGCTAAGGAAAAGAGAGTGCACCTGTGTTTGCGCACACACTTGTGCACTATAATATCTCCTACGCAGTTGGCTAATCTCTCTTGAGATTGGCCACCGTGGCCGAAATCGGTCTGGAGGACCTTATTATTATTATATGCGATGAATTTTATTCCTGAGACTTGAGTAAAATGTTTATACTAAAAACTAGTTGATTTGGATAATTTGAATTTTATCTAAAGTAGCAATAATTATAAAAAATAAAATTAAAATTGAATGATCTTTGGAGGTGCTGGGATTTGAACCCAGGACTTTCAGCATGCGAAGCAGACACTCTACCACTGAGTTACACCCCCTGGTATTTTAAAGCTTTAAATATAAGGTACCTAATGAAAGTTTGGTTATCAATTTATTTGCAGTTATGTTTACAATAATACAAATTTATTTAAAATGATTTTCAATATTATATACATTACAGCTAAGGTACAGTTAAGATAATTACATTTCTGCGTCCAAGTATAAATCGATTTTTAAAAACTTTTATACCTTAATAAAATCGTTGGGCGCAGCGTAACTTGAATAAATACATAAATATCATTCATTGTATTTGACTTGATAGAAATTTATTGCGCTCGACGATTTTACTTTTTTGTCTAATTAATGCCCTAGATGGATGAAGAGAGTGGTGTAACGACTGGTACCTAGGATCCACCGAATTATTTTTTAGCTTTTAGTACATTATCTACATCATAATTATCTTTATATGAAATAAAACCGTTTAATTTAAAATTATTTTTTTACTAAATTTTTTATTTATGATTTTGCATCCAAGTCCAGTTCAAAAACTTTTATAATGCAATGCAATGCATTTAAAATACTTATCAATACACATAAATTAAGCCTCAAGTTTACAACAACACATTAAAATTCTATTATTTAAAAAAAAGTACGACTACCTTGAATTTATAGCCAAAAGCATTCGGGATGTTGGAGATTCTATCGTACATCCAAATCTGTTCAGGAGTTAAAAAGTTATGGTGGAATTAAAAACTCACTTACATACATTTATCTTTAAACATGAACCCTGAAAACATTACACTCCTTTTTTGTGCGTTAATTATTTAACAAAATGAAATTACCTTTTGATTACTTTCCTACTAAGTTAACGATCTGTCAACATATTAAACGAGACCCTAACAAAAGGTGAAGTCACGCTTAAAACTTACAACATTTCACCCGACGCACATTCTAACCGCAGTATGGCGACATCTCCTTACAGGCAACCTTCATTATCAAATTTTCCATATTACTAAAATAAATAGTAAATTTTGATATGATATTCATTGCGTATTCAATACATCATTAGATGTTTTTCAATGAATATGCGAAGCAATGAAAGTTGTGCTGAAAAAATGTTAGCACGGTATAATCGGAAGGAAGTCGTTGTACCGGCTTGGATTCCTTTATCGGGACCTTTTTGTTTCCCGCAACCCGCTAATCCCGGTAGATAGTGGGATCGAGATCAGATTGCCGGGTAACTGCCCCGGTCAGACTCGGCATATATGAATATTTTCCCACGGATTTAACGGAAAAAATTCAACCGCACGGAACGAGATATGTATCATGATAGCACAATACTTTAGTCTTCCATTTTGTTACATTTTCCCCAATATGAAAATATGTTATTTACATTGGCTTTTTGAATATCATGTTCTTCGAGAGACCCTCTTTGGATTTTTTTTATACGTCCTTGTAATAAAATTATTGGCAATATTTTGCCTATTTGTAAAAACCGTATTTGTCGGTGGATTTATCTCATACTTATTGATGGAGGTATATATTTATATTTATGTTTTGCAACTAATTTAGTAGCCGATATGGCTCAGTAGTAAGAATGCGGGAATCTTAACCGATGATCGTGGGTTCAAACCCGGGCAAGCACTATTAAATTTAATGTACTCAATTTGTGATAATATAATTCATCTCGTGCTCGATGATGAAGGAAAACATTTTGAGGAAACCTGCATGTGTCAAATTTCATTGAAATTCTGTCACATGTGTATTTCACCAACCCGCATTGGAGCAGCGTGGTGGAATAAGCTACAAACCTTCTCCTCACAAAGAGGAGAAGAGGCCTTAGCTCAGCAGTGGGACAATCATAGGCATAAGTAAGTATACTTATGTTTTGCAAGTTCATTTTATTTACATATATCAAATTGTACATATAGATGTAGTTGTATATAGTTCGAGTGTATCATTATGGCTTAAGTAGATAGATCATTGGTTTCTTGGAAGCCAACGTGATCTCCATTGGATGCTTATATGATTACCCATCAGTTGTGATAGAGATCTCACACAAGCGTATATACATATATATAGGCTTACCTTCGGGTTCGAAGCAATTAACACACGTACACATGGATCGAAAAGAGCTGTCCGATCAATTTATAATCTTGGAGCTCGGGACTTCCTTAGCGATGTTTATAATAAAGTCTATCGCTTAGCGCTTATTAGCGAGCCTTACCCGATACTTGTACATACATTAAAGAAATAGTGCCAATCATTGTAAATTTGGGATGTGTAGATAAACTTATAACACCTAGTATCTGAACCGATGGTAGCTCATGAAGATTCATAAGTACATTTAAATGTCAATTTAAATAAAAATATTTTTATTCTGATTTTTTAACTTTACAACGTAAATAAATCCTTCTTGGGGCTTGGTATTTATCGTTTTAATGATAAAACGATGCAAAAGAGTAACTAGTTCTTGCATTCCGAACAGGCTTTATATTTACTTCAATACTGTAATATGACGATTCAAGAGTGCCTTTATGATTCTACTTAAATTAATATTTTTTCAGTCACTGATTTGTGTGTGTGTGTGTGTGGTGTGTTAATAATAAATATATATGTTTTTAAACAAGATCATTAAATTAATATTTGAAATGTCAATAGTCTAAATTGAAAGCGGGAGAAATTGCGAAATACAGCTACTTATGTAATCATATCATATACTAAAACCGTCTCCGAAGCGCGTTGTATCTTTTAGTATGGCAATTTAATGTATATTTAAGTATGACACAAAAACTATATTATTTGAAGGGGTGCAGCTTTTCAATTCATTACCAAATGACGTTATAAATGCAAATCTATACATATAATAAATCTGTAACTGGTCGATGTCTGTACATAGGAGATATATGAGTAAAACTTTTATCGGGGGTCTTTATAAACACAATAGAACCAAAAACAATGATTAAAAGAATTTTTGTCTGTTTGTCTGTGCGTTTGTGCACGCTAATCTTAGAAACGGATTTGAGTGCGGTTTTCATTAATGTATTGTGGCTAACTTCATTTAAGATTTAGTGTTTGTTTTATTTCAATCGGTTTATAAATAATAAAGTTATGTCAATTTAAAGATACAGTTAGAACAATTATTAAAAAGGATAATGATTATGGTCAAATTGAGCAGATATTAAATATTACATGTAACATAACTCTTTTGCTTATGATTTATCCTATATTTTTCCTTATAATTTTTAATATCTTTATTTATTTATTAAAAGTTTAGTATCACTACTAAAAATCAATAAATTATTATCTGTAGGAAAAGTACGCGCACTGTTAGTTGTCAAAATCAAAAAGTTTGTTAACAAATTAACATTTTCGTGTTTGTTTTCAGTAGCTTCGTGTGTTGTTTTTGCATAAAAACTAATATTGCATACATACCGTGTGTATCTTTATGATCTCATCTTATATCTTTCATACGCTTTAAGTCTGCGTGTGAGCAAGTCAGTTAACGCAGTGACAATTAATACGTGAATTCTCCTCCTGTCGAAAGTTTTAAAACGGCAGATAAAAATTCAAACGTTTTACCTACCGAAGTTTTTTCTAAACAACGAAATATAATACAATATTTTGTACTATACTTATGCCACTGGATATAATATATAAGGAGTATTAGCCACTGGTTATATATAAGAAGTGTGAAAAATGGCAATTTTATTACATTCGATTGGTGGAAAAGGTGTCTAAATGTTCAATTCATTCAAAATTAAAATAACAGAAATTACTTTAGAAGACCTCATTAATAAATGTAACAAGTATTTCGAACCGAGGAAAAATTTAACTATGGCCTGACATTTTTTAAAAGAAAATAAAGCAAACACAAATATATAAACAACTTTATTACGAGTCTAGAAAATTTCAGTTTAAAATGCGAGTTCTTTGAATTAATAGTCATTGGTCAGTAATAAATTTACAGCAAATATGTGTTAGAGTAGCTCGCCCAAACATCAAAGATTATTACAATGGTCTTATCTGCCATCGAGAAAGCTATAGAGATAGCTAAAATAGTAGTGATCGAGCAACAAAATACGGAGCACATAAATAAAAGCACTGACTAAAAGGGTTAAACACCACACAGTACAGAATAGAGAAGATTTGCATATTCCTTCGAAGTCAGACGAGCAACTAATTAAGAAGAGAACAAAATTGTGAAACGTGGTTCTATTTGGATAATCCCAATATAAACCGAATAAAAGTATTTTGAAATCTCTCAGTTTAATTCAATTGGTCTTGGGCACGTCAAGCTTGCAACAGCATAATCATGAATAGGAAGAAATAGATCTGTGCAAACATAATTTAAAAAAAAATGTTGAAGATGACCCAAAGGCCTCAATACAGCAAACACTTGCCTGCTTATTTCATTCACATGGGGATTCCAGCTTAAAGTATATTCGAAGAAAACTCCCAGGTTTTTAACATAATCACAATAAATTCTTACTCAATGTTATGTGTTATTTTATATATATATTACATGTATAATGCTATAAGTGACATCTCATTTTTGTTTGTTAAAAATAATGAACACTTCACACTACCAGAGCGGTCAAATAACTGCTTTTGAACCTTTAATCAAAATTGTTATATAGGTGCTTCTTTGTATATTATATACTTTTTCTATATGAAATGGCCGCTTAAGTAGCTCATTGAGATATGTGTGTCAAGTTCAATACACAACATTTGTTTTAAATCCCCTTATTTTTTTGTTTAATTAAATGAGTAGCCTTGATTAAGTCTGTGATTTTATTTTTTCTCTGACAGAAGAACCTTTTCTTTTACTTTATATTTTATATACACATAAAAGAACTATCTATAGCAAAAAACGAATTATTAAATAAATTATCCATACATATAAATAAAATTGAAGTTTCTGACTGTGATTTCAAAATAACTGCCTGTTTTAAAGGTAATATGGCTTTTTACGATTTACTAAAACCAAAGCAATATTTTTTTATTTTTTTTACCCTGTCTGTCTGTTTGTCCAGGCTAATCTTTCAAACGTCTTAAAATTACAAATTGAAATAACCGAATTATTATAACGACTATTTCAAGGTTCGGTTTAGTCTTTATTTCATCAAAATCAGATGAGTCTATCAAAAGTTATAAAAAATATGTATTTTTGCTTTTATCTATACACATAATATAATGACTTTTCCTGAACTATTCATTTACGCAGAGCTTATAAACCACGGTGGTTAGAAACTTGAAATTTTGGCAATTGAAACATTTTATAATGTAAACATCCACTAAGGTAGGATTTCTGGAAATTCCACCCCTAAAGAGTTGAACGATTGTTTAGAAACCCGTCATTTTTAAAGTAAAATACAATATAAAATAATGCAGCTTAGCTTAAAAATTAATATACCTACAAGCTTAATAAATAAAAATGTATTTCAGCGTTTTTGAAAATCTACCCCCTAAGAGGGTAAAGAAGGGGTTGAAAGTTCATATGCGGATTCCGTCAATTTGGTGTAAGAAGAATGATATTTAATACTAACGCTACGATGATACGTATTTCGTCGTTTTTAGAAATTCTACTGCAAACGGGAGAAATAGGGTAAAAGCATTAAAATAAAAAAAAAATAAAAAAAATAGAAATTTACTATTTGTGTTTTTTGATTGAATTAGTAAACATGTATTTCGAAGTTTTAGAAACATTTATTTTTGTTTTGAAGAGTTGGGTGCAAATAAAGAAATTCAAAATATACAATATCTGATATCAATATCTCCTAGGGAGATATATATTTTTATACAAACTTCAATATGTTAGTGAAGTTTAGATAAAGAAAACATATTCCATTATTGCCATGTGTACCACTTAATAGGTCGTTTATCCTTTACTTATACTTAAGCGCGAGCGAAGCCGCGGGCAGCAGCTAGTTTAATTAATGTATTTAAAAAAAACCGGACAAGTGCGAGTAAGACTCGCCCACCGAGGGTTTTTTAAATTTATAATTTATTGAGGCTTATTATAAATTTAATTTATTTTGTGATTGCTTTTTCTTTCTAATCTGTTGGACTGGCGTTCAATCTGGCCAGAGTTGGTGAGAGAGAGTAGATATCCAACAGAGACAGAGGAGAACTCTACAAAACTCTCCTCTGCAGGCAAATACTAATTTGGAGACTTTGCTAGAACCACATACCTTTACACCTATGTTTTATTAAAGTAAAATAAAAGCAAATTTTAGGTATCCTACTGGATAGGTAAGGTGTAAAAATGCAAACAAGGCTATCAATTTCCATAATTGACTGTTGATTATAACTATCAATATGAAACGATATTCGCATTTATCACCGAACAAGACATGACTCCAGCATCAATTGTAGTTGATTATCATTCGCTTTGAAATGCGAACCGAGTATGATTAGCATAATTTAATGTTCATCGATTCTGTACACGTTTCTGTTTCGGTTACGAAGCTATTTGTTGAACTTTTACTCGATAATTGATAAGCAAAGAAAGTGTTTTATTTTAGTAACTAGTAGCAGTCAGTATGTATTACAATTACGAACAATATGTAGCAACGAACTTGGGGACATGACGGCGTAATAGACCACCATGACGATTATCGTCACGGCATACGAGCTAGTCTTATCCTTAAGCCACTCCGATAGATGCTTCAATTTTTATTTTATTTTATTAGGTAGGTGGTGGTGGTCATTACCTATTTTAGGTTGGGGGACATGCAAATGGGCCTGCTACCCACTGATCATACTACTCATTCGTTGCCCAGACATGGGCCCCGTAAGAACTAATAACCATTCATTTCATCACCAATACGCCGCCACTTTGGGAACTAAGATGCTACAAGTATATCCCTTTATACCTTTAGTTACACTGCTCTCTCACCCTTCAAACCGGAATACAAAACACAAACTATTGCTATTTAGCAGTAGAATATCTGATAAGTGCTTCCCGTACCACTCCATCAAGACGGGCACAAAGGCACAAAGCCCTACTCTATCACCAAGTCAATCTTCAAAAACATACACATTATCTCGTTAGTAATCTGATGATTAAAATTCGATATGAAACGACTTTATTATATAAAGATTTTTCGTGACACCATTCATTATGTAGGTACAAATAAGATTGTTTTAACAAAGGTTATTTTGATTGATTAATGTAAGGAAAACAAAACATCAACTTCGAGGATGATTACAATGCTCTTTGAAACACGAATAGGGACTAACAAGTGTAATTTCCATTGTATTAAATTATAGGAGAAAGCCGTGTATCGGCACAGCAGTAGACAGTATTATGTTACGTAATGAAATATAAAGACAGCGTTTTCAGTACTTTAATCTGAAGAAACAAATTGATGAATAAGTGTTGATTGTCCAAACCAATTATTATTGAATACATTTTTATTGTAATAGTTAAAAGCCAATGATCGGGTTGAAAAGGAAGCACCATTTGAATAGGTAGCATCAGATTTCTTTTTTACATAAAAAAGATATCCACTCATGTTGATATTTGTTTAGCTAGGACACTATGATGTATCTTTGCGTATGTGTGATGGCAGCATCACAATCGAACAGGATTTTTTTTTTGTTGGAATTGACATGTCTGTAAACAAATTTTGTGTTGATTATGAATAAGTTGTACGTCTAAAATGCAAAAAAATATATTTAAATCTTTTTATCGTTTTTAATTCTATCACCTAAAAATCAGAAAACCTTTAAGAAATAATTTATATGTACATTCCAGTATGGAATCAAATTAAAAACTTCGACTTGACTAAAGTTATTCGTTCGCTTCTGAACTTTCAAATTAATAACTGGATTACATATGTTCTGAGGACCTAAAATTAATGATTTCAAAATTAACCTGTCTAACTTCAGTTGAACTTAGCTCAAAGCGTTCTATTTTAGTGTATAACTTATCAAGAATGTTTAATTATTCATACCACAATTTGCTTATGTTTAATTAAAACAAGTGGCACTTATTCATTAGAAATAAATATCGTTTTTGAGAAAAGAGAAAATTAATTGCTTTGCTTTAAGTTGAGAACCTTGACTTTATTGAAGTTGAATGAGCTGGCCAATAAAAAATGTAAAAATGAATTACTATGTAGTTTTCAACCTCTCTGATTTTGGGAGTTTATAGTTTATATTTCAAAATATAATGTAAAGATTAGATGAATTTTAAATATCGTTTGTCAACTTCCACCATAATGGACCACAGAGGAAGATAAATACTCTTCAAGCCATTTGACATTTGACATTTTTTGTAGCAAAATCTTAATCTATACTTAATGACAGCAATCTTATTAAAGGATTTTAGGAAAAAAAATTACGTTTATTCTGTTGTAATGCCGAGTTTTTTGAGTTTATTATTTATGGCAATTTAATTGCCCAATATTCACGAATATTAATCACCACAACTCATTGGTGTGAATGAAATTCGATAACTATGCAAACCGCCATACAGAAATTGGCTATATCCTTTCTGTCTCATCAAATTATAAGAATGAGACAATATATACTGTATTTGTATTTAGGCACGTACTTGTATTATATGTCCTGCGCAGTTGACTAGTCGTTTGGCAATGGCCGCCGTCACCGAAATCTTTAAGAGAACAAACAATATCGTTAAAATTGACCAATATATAATATAAGCATATAAAAACAGACGAGCAGATAGGTGAACGTAAATACATAAAATGTAATCTTCATTGATTCGTGATTATATTTTCTGTTTTAGTTAAATCAAAACCTAAATCAAATCATATTTCAGTCCGTCCTTAATGTAATTAACAATTACGAACAGTTCGCAGTTTGCTCAACTGATTTTAATTGTGTTCTTTGCATATCTAGTCAGTCGTGATTCGATTACTTTCGCAACAATGTTATTTAGTTAAGCAGTTTGGACTGGCCCTTTGTATTTTCATTGTTTAACTTACTGTTAAGACGTCCTTATTACGGATTTTTATTTATATGAAAATATGTAATATTAAAATACTTAATCGTAAAAAAATCTAAGATGTAAGAACTTTACTCGGTGGTAGAGGAGCTTGCATAAAGCTTGTGCAAGCTCGTCTGGGTAGGTACCACCCACTCATCAGATATTCTACCGCAAAACAGCAATACTTTGTATTGTTGTGTTCTGGTTTGAAGGGTGAGTGAGCCAGTGTAATTACAGGCACAGGGGACATAACATCTAAGTTCCCAAGGTTGGTGGCGCATTGGCGATGTAAGCGATGGTTAACATTTCTTACAATTCCAATGTCTATGGGCGTTGATGACCACTTACCATCAGGTGGCCCATAATCTCGTCCGCCTACCTATACATTAAAAAATAAAACAGCTGTTAAATAAAATTCAAAGTATTATTTTGGGCTTAAGTGATTTGGATTGTAGTTTTTAATTTAATGAATTCGCTGTTGATGATGCTGTTGCTTATTACGCTACAAATACAGACTTAAACTACTTTTTAATAGGAAAAAGCAGCTTCGTTAATATGGTGTTTTTTTTTTATGTTTGCGTCGTCGTTGTTTTTAAAAGTTCTTATTACTAACAGTAAGTGATATTAAATCAATATCAAATTAAAAAACGATAAGATTTTGAAGATGCAAAAATCAGCATCTACCACCGTCCATTATGTGACGACTCTTACTTCCAACTAGTCAAAAAGTCAAAAGACAAAAATCTTTATTCAATATTCAAGCATTATACTTACTCATTGATTGTCATAAATCTACCACCGGTTCGGATATAAACACCTCAGACTTGAGAAGAACCGGCGAAAGAAACTCAGCGGATTTTTTTTATTTCATCTCTCTACAGACATAATTTATTTTTTTACATTTGGAATACCCTGGAGGCGATCGTTTCATTCCCAAGGTATGCAATCATCTAAGAAGTCATTGGTTATGTAATATCCTTATGCAAGTGAATTATTAAGTTATTAATACTTAAAAAACATATTTAGTTACGTTACGTTTTTTGCTGCATCGTATACAGTTGAATAAATTGATTTTATTCAGATAAATGCTGAAAAACAGGTTTTGCGTTGCGGTTACGCGTTTGCGTTATATTTATTATATATTTATGAAATATATAATGATCGTCAATAGAAAGTCTGGTTATTGTTCGAATATTTTTTCCATTTATTCTCAAATATGTACATCGTATACGAAACACAAAACATATATTTCATAGAAATTTATTTTTTTGTCAAACTTTTGTTGTCTTTTATGTTGACTATAAGTATTAATAATTATAATAAGTTCAAATTAATATTGCTCATACCTGAGCTCTAAGGTATTTAGAATTTTTTGTATTGTATTTCCTTCGCGGTTCCTACGTCAAGGTTATACAGAATATGGACACCACGAGTAAGCGAATTAACTTGATTATAAAAGGGCTGATGTTTACAGCAAATACCTTCCGTCATAAGATAATATTTTTTGGAAAAAGGAAAGCCAACGGAATGAGATCAGAAACTTCTCATTTTTTTTCCTCTTATATTATCAAAATGAAAAAACCCTTACTTTAATAATTTAATTTTATATAATATTCTTAAAAAAAAGCTGGAATATAGACGGTGAGGAGGTACATTTAATAATTAATAATATTGTTATAAACACTTAGGATGTAGTTTAGTAGTAAGCTCGGTGGTAGAGCTTTGTGCAAGCTCGTCTGGGTAGGTACCACGCACTCATCAGACATTCTACCGCAAAACAGCAGTACTTTGTATTGTTGTGTTCTGGTTTGAAGGGTGAGTGAGCCAGTTCAGTATATTAACCAGGCCAGAGCATCACTTGCAAGCTACCTTCATTATTCAATAATATATTTTATAAGTATTTATTATATTTATATCCATTATTAAAAAAAATGAAGTTGTTTCTAAGTGAATAATAATATATCTATTTCTAACTCGGTGGTAGGATTTTGTGCAAGCCTGTTTTCATGGATACCACCCACTTTCATATTTTCCACCGTCAAACAGTAGCACTTAGTATTGTTTTGTTTCGGTTTGAAGGGTGAGTGATTCAGTGTAAGTATACACACAAGGGACATAACATCTTAGTTCCCAAGGTTGGTGGCGCATTGGCGATGTAAGCGATGGTTAATATTTCTTGCAATGCCATTGTCTATGGGCGTTGGTGTCCACTTACCATCAGGTGGTCCACATGTTCGTCAGTCTGCTTATACAATACAAAAAATATATAGTATAAATAATTCAGATTTTATCATTTTTGTTACCATTAGTAGTTCCACTAATGGTTCCTGGAAACTAATAATTTTAACTAACCTGTCAATAATTATAAAAAAATGACGTATGACGTATACTACGTAGGGGTAGTAAATAAATTTGGAGGTGCTGGGATTTGAACCCAGGACTTTCAGCATGCGAAGCAGACACTCTACCACTGAGTTACACCCCCTGGTAATGAAACTTTGAATATAATGTACTCAATGAAACGTATGTTTGCAATATAATCTTTTAAAATAAAAAAATGACATCAGTGTATCCAAGTCAAATTCCATTTTCAAAAATTTTATAGCTTATTCTCGTACGAGAATTTAAATATCTTAAAATAATTGGTAAAATTTACCGTGATTCATGTATTTTAAATACTTATCAATAGACATCAATTAAGCCTCAAGTTCACAACAATAAACGAAATGAAATGATTATTTATTTACCATCACAAAGAAAAAGTACAGGTAATTTGATTAATCAGTAGTGTTATACGATTAACAATGTTCACGTTACTTTGTGAGAGACTGGTATCCGTACTAGTGAAAACGGTTTCACAGATTACCAGGCACCCACTCGCACGGACCGGTACAGAGGTAAATATTTACTATTGAGTAATATATTTAGTCGATATAAATTAACATCTTATTACATATTCGAAAATACGACTGCCCTGAATGAATGAATTTATATGCCAGTAGCATTCGGGATGATTTGGATTCTATCGTACATCCAAATCTTTTCAGGAATTTAAAAGTTATTGTGGAATAAAAAAAAACAATTACATATAGGCTAGTCCAACCATAACAGGGAGAAACCCAAATAAACAACTTCGAAACCGATACCATTGGTCAGCGATATCAATTGACGCGATACCATTGGTCGAGATCTTGAATAATCTATGATATTCACTATGGATTCGCGAAAAGATGGCGTTTTCGATGTCCGCAAAGTTGTAATCGGAATTTCGAAAGTTAAATTAATGTGGTTATAACTGGTTAATTGGATTAGTGTTGTATTATAAATATGGGTAATTTAATCAAGACTTGCTTGTAGTGCAAAGTACAGCAGAACGATTAGAAAGTCGCATGAAATTTGTAAATCTACGGTCTGTTTACCTTTATTCCAACTCCGATTGGAATAGGGTATATATTTAAACATGAACTCTGAAAAAATTACACTCCTTTTTATGCAGTCGTGTTGGTGACTATCGTATCGTCTGAGAAATTTTTGAGGTTTGGTATCATTCATTCCTAAATGGTAGTATTTAATTATTTAACAAAACGAAATTACGTTTTGATATTCATTACGTTTTTAGAACATCGTCAGGTATTTTCAGACTTTTGTATTTATTTTTCTATTACGTTATCAAAATTAAAGGATATTATAGATAAGAAGTGCTTACAAACTACTCGTAGTTTGTAAGCACTTCTTACGACATCGGTACGGATGTCTAATAGAATGTTTTTTTTTTATCTCATAGGTAGGACGAACGTATGGGCCACCGGATGGTAAGTGGTCACCAACGCCCATAGATATTGGCACTGTAAGAAATGTTAACCATCGCATATATCGCTAGTGCGCCACCAACCTTGGGAACTTAGATGTTATGTCCCTTGTGCCTGTAATTACACTGGCTCACTCACCCTTCAAACCAGAAGCGGTAGAATATCTGATGAGTGAGTGGTACCTACCCAGACGAGCTTGCACAAAGCTCTACCACTAAGTAAGCAGCGCGATACGCAAACCCTCTATTTATCCACTCGCACAAACGTATGGCTAAGCGCTGTCAAAGCGTGGCAATTTCACGCGTGCAATTCGTTTTCAATTGACATACTGTATTAATGACTTTTTCAACACATTCGTTGTCAATTGACGTCCAGTATTAATGGCGTTTTGTTTTACGTGTGACACGTTTTAATAAACTTTATTAATGTAACAATTGACTCTTCTAACACCTTTGCTTCAATTCATGTTATTCATAAATATCTTTCATAAATATTCGTGTTGTCATTAATTTTTGGTCTTTGCTTTGTTTTTTGTGCCCAATTGGCCTACCATTAAACTGCATTGCCTAGCCTCACTACCAACTAGTATCGAGTTTGTAATCAGGTGAGTTATAATAAATAATCTTTAAGTTGTTTTCGATGTTCAAAAGATAACAATTCATTTGGCTCAGATTGAATGCTTTGAAATATCTAGATATAACCCGCCCATACATATTGTGAAAATGTATGATTCATGAACTAGGATGTTATTTCCCGTGTAATTGTAATTACTCTGACTCACGTACCTTTCAACTCGGAATACAGCAACTGAAACTATTGCAGTTCATACAGGCAGTAGTGTAAATGATGAGCCAGACAAAACCCTGCCAAGTATTAATTAAATTATTCCAATTATCCATTCAGATAGAATAACTTTCAGATCATAGGTGTTATATGTTTGGCTCAAATAAATTTACTGTTAACTAACAATTATATTTCTATTTATATTTATTAAAATCACATAAAACTTCTAAGCTTTACGTTATAAAATCACATAAAATCATTGTTATAATTCATAGATGCCGTAATATGATAAAAGCAGTTTGTTTTTATTAAGTTTAACATGTAATTTACGATATTGGTCTATAAATACAAAATCTTCAATCATCATGCCAATTTCATTTTGGCACAAGCTAACAATACTTTCGAAGCGTCCATTAAGTTCCACATAACTCCGACAATGGTTTCCAAGCAATACATTTCCATAGCTATTAACTTTCTTCCGGAGTTGTCCAGCTATTTTGTTTTGTACGACGTGGTGTCTAAATCACTTGAATGGGGACATGTGGGCTTCCTTATTGCATGAGATGACACCAATTTATTGTCGCGTAACTTTCCACATTTAAGACCGCTATACGATCTTTCTTAATGGGTTGAGTATCTACCAAGAGTATTTTTTGTTGTAAAAATAAAAATATTGTGATTTAAAAAACTTTTTGTATATATTGGATGTTTGGTGATAATCCTAATGGATAAATATCTGCCTATAACTCCAATCGCATTAAGCGCAAAAAAGATTTGTTCTTTGATTTCACCTTGAAAATAAAATTATCGTCATATATTCATTATCAACGCATCGAAATCGTATTTATTTTAGGTTTAAAATAAAAAGAAACAAAATTAATTTGACATTGTTTCTGTTCTACGCTCACCAAGTATTGTCTGCTACATTAATAGTGCCTTCTGTTGTTGTGGGCGTTGTGTCTGCTTGTGATTAAGGGTAGTGATTGTTATCGACTATTGGCTTAATTTTGACTACAATCATCGTTTATGATGGAAGATATTTCCCAAGAAGATGGTGCTTTTGAAAATGCTTCGTGTGAATGGGTGGAGTGTTGATGACGTAGCTAAGGTAGGTATATATCAGACATTATATATTTATATTCCATCTACTCCTAGTTTCCTAATTTAAGCATATTCTCATTTAAAAAATTACCACGATTTTGCCAGCGTGGAATTCTGTGTGTCGAAAATCCTTTAAAATAAATGGTAGATTTTATATTAATTAAAAGGAAACAGAGGTAGTTTAAAATAAATAGTTGTTATAGTTTTGGTAACTCGTTTATAGCTATATTAACTCAAAGAGGCAGTAATTATGGACTCATAAACACACAATTTTATTTATTTCCATTGATGATTTTTTGAATTAAATTAATTCTAATATTAAGACTACTAGGCAATGTCCTTCAGTGCCGGTGAGCCCCACCTACCCCCCCACTTCACGTGGGCGAAACGCGTCAAGGCATTTTTTCAGCGGAAAATAACCTTGCATATAGCTATATTAAATCAAAGGCATACTATATACGTAATAATACATAATAATTCTTCATTTAAATAACACTTATAAAAACGATAAATACATATATTTGGCATTTATTGCAGGAATTATTTTACAGCGTAAAAACATTTGTCCACCAACCAATCACGTATTTTTTTCTTGAATCTTAAATAAGGCAAACCCTTAATATCGGTAGGCAATCTAGTACAATATTTTAACAATCATGGTCATAACTCTTTGAGCTGCTTAACACGGTAGCGAATATAATTTTTATGGATATTGCGTATTAAATGATACAATATTCTGATTAGTCTCCATGATTCTATTGGATCTTTGTTACATATTGCAAGAATACATTTTTTTAATGATAAATATTCTGTTCATTTCTTATGCATTGCCCAAATTATAATACCATATCGAATATTGGATGCAACATAGCCATGATATACCGATAAGGCTGTCTTTTGGTCAATAATTCTGGATATTCTTCCTAAAACAAATACAAATTTATTAATTTTATTGCATAAATTATTAATATTTGGACTACTTGGAGTCCAAATATCAAAATTCATCAATATGTATACCCAACAAAAGATATTGTAGATACCTGTTCTAAATATTCATTATCACATGTCACAGTATTATATTTATATGTCATTTTTTATTTCTTAATATCATATATTTAGTCTTTTTCAAATTTAAGGATAAATAATTACTACTTAGCCACTAGCCTTGGACTTCATTAATAGTATTATTTATTTGATAGGCAATGTTAGCATTTTTGATACAACACACAACAATAGATACGTCAAGTTCGAACATAAGACACTTATGTTTCGTACAATCAGAAGATCGTTGATGAAAATGAGAAATAATAGTGGCCCCAGGACACTTTCCTGTAGTACACATTGGTGGTTTGTAATATTATATAAGGAATATATTATTTTTTCTATTACAGACTTCATTAGGTAGGAGATATAGAATTATTATCGTAATAAATATATATATTTACTAAAATACATAAACATATAAAATCTGTAATGACTCATGGGTTAAAATTCATGCAAAAATCTAAGTCTTCACTCACAGAAACTTAACATTAAATATCAACGAAACAGACAAACTGTCATTGCCTTATAGATATAGAGATTTGAATAAGAACCATAACGCCGAGAAAAAAACTCATAAGGGAATAAAGTAAGGATGTTACAAAGTTTGGTAAATTTTGATATTTTCTTAAAAAAACATTGTTATACACAGTTGGCCACTTTTTCCGAGCATTTCACCCAAAACTTCGGGGAATGGAAAGAAAACACAAGTTTGTTTATACATTTTATAAGAAAGTTTTAGCGACATATTGTCGAGGGGCGACTTCGTTTAGCCCATTTTGCTTTTCGTATATAGATCAATATAATAATAATCAGAAAATATTTAATAATACCTAGTTTGTCCGTGATGCCCGAGTGATTAAAACACGTGACTCGTAAACAAAGGTTGCGGGCTTATACCCAAGCACACACCACTGTATTTGTATGTGCTTTTTTGTTTTCATCTCGAGCTTGGTGGTGAAGGAAAACATCGTCAGGAAGCCTGCCTGGTGCATGGTGAAATGTTTGCCGAGCAGTAAGACATTTTCAGATAGACTTTTTGGGAGGGGGGGTGTAAAATGCCTTATTTTACTTGGTGGTAGAGCTTCGTGCAAGCTCGTCTTGGTAGGTACCCATCAGATATTCTATCACAACAGTACTTGGTATTGTTGTGTTCCGGTCTGAAGGGTGAGTGAGCCAGTGTAATTACAGGCACAAGGGATATAACATCTTAGTTTCCAAGTTTGTGGTGCATTAGCGAAGTAAGCGATGGTTAACATCTCTTACAATGCTATGTCTATGGGTGTTGGTGACCACTTACCATCAGGTGACCCATATGCAAGTCCGCCTATCTATTATATATATATATATATATATGCTATAAAAAATATCTTTACTTTTTACTGTACCCCTGACAACGTGGATGCAAAATTTGATGATGATGGGTTGAGTAGTTAATACATAAAAGCATAATAAACAAACTAACTCACTTATTTATAATATTAGTAACCTGACCTCTGTCAAGCACGGGAAATTCCGCGGACAAAAATTAGTTATTTATTATTTTATTTTATTTATTTTATTTTATTGTATAGGTTGGCGGACGAGCGTATGGGCCACCTGATGGTAAGTGGTCACCAACGCCCATAGACAATGGCATTGTAAGAAATGTTAACTATCACTTACATTGCCAATGCGCCACCAACCTTGGGAACTAAGATGTTATGTCCCTTGTGCCTGTAATTACACTGGCTCACTCACCCTTCAAACCGGAACACAACAATACAAAGTACTGCTGTTTTGCGGTAGAATATCTGATGAGTGGGTGGTACCTACCCAGACGAGCTTGCACAAAGCTCTACCACCGAGTAAACGCATTAACCTAATGATAAGTTATCATTACAATGGATCAAAAGTTAAGGTAACGCAATAATCCCGACTTCTCTCAGATGTTCTACAAATTATTTCGCACTTTGAATTTGTGAAGCCTTCGACCGCGGAAGTTAACATCAAAGCCAACTGACGATTAGTTTGGCTGTTATGCTTGTCGTCCATCGCGTAGCGCTAAGCAAAGTTTTATTGAATATAACAAAGTACTTTTAAATGGACATTACAATACGAGCTTACATTATTTTCTACCTATACTAATTTAATATACAATGCAATGCGTAATGTTTCGAATTATTTGTAGAAATGATCATGAGAAAGTTTTTTAGTTGGTCTTGTCCTTCTTTCACAGAATAACAGACCATTACCTGCATATGAGCTTTTTCGTATATTTAGCTTATGAACCGAAGCTATTTTTACACTTATTATTGGAAAAAAAAACAGAATAATCTACGCTGCTAATGGGTTGTGTTCGGTTCCTGTGGACTGTGTGGCTAAATCAAATAAAAAAATATTTTTATCATTGTATATACCTATTCTTCTTAGTCGGCATCTTCATTACTAAAGGTCGTGTTTAGTATGAAGAGTTGATAGTTGTTGTTTAGATCGCTCGTTGCACTATGCTCTTCCACGTGTTTCTCTCCTCGGCGGTATTAATGGCTTTAGGTATTGGCAGGCCAGTGAGCGTTTTTATTTGGTCTGACCAACGGGTAGGTGAGCGACCTGGTGGTCTTTTCCCTTCGACCTGACCAACTACCATAAGCTTTTCCAGGCTTTCAGGTTTTCTGCGAGCGAAATATGTACCTATAATTATAAAAAAATAATAAAAAATATAATAAAGTTTAACCTTGAGTATCTATCGCTATATTTTTTATTATTATATATTTCTGACTTTGACTTTGGATGAATATGACAAACAATAATATTAGAATGATAAAATATTTTTAATTTATTGTGTAATCGGCTCGCATTCTGTGGATGGCTTGCCGTTTCCTTAACAAGTCAGGGTGTATCAGCGAATTTAATTACGACTCAAACTAACCCGGGCCTATGAACAAACAGCTTGCTCAAAATGGATGGGGACTTAGTGATAAATTAATTATTCCATATAGCTGTTATTTCTGACATATTCCTTTAATAGATGTTGACTAAGTGAGACTTTAATAGTAATACTAAATAGGTAACACTTTAATAGGTAAATGAGCCAGCTGATGGTAAATGGTCTCCTTTCATTGGCACTGTAAGCATTATTAACTATCCCTGATATCACCAAAACGCCACCACTCATAACCAAGATGTTTGTGCTTTGTGCTATATCAGGCACACCAGCTCACTCACTCTTCAAAATGGAACACAACAATACTAAGTATTGTTAATTTTAATTATTCAGTTAAATACGTCAATTGTTTATCACGTAAGTCGAATAAATTGTGTAATTTCATGTTGACAATTGAATAAGAATGGCTCTATTACAGGCGATTGAATGAAGAGACCAAATATACAGGCAGTTTGAAAAAAATACAGTTATTTCTAATATGACCACGTTTAATAAATAATCGACCATTCTAAATATATATTCATAGGAACACCATTCAGTTATAACGTTATATTCCGTTATTTCAACAAAACCTTCACGATAAAAGCCTTACTTTATCTAATGTAACTAGAATGTTCGTGAATGCTTTCCCAGGGGTGACGTCCGCTGAACTCTGTGAAAGCCTTGTCTTTTATACTTTCCAGGGATTAATATTCATTCCCCTTAAAAGCTAATAAAATGATTACGAAGTTAGCAACACAGAATGTGACGGTAACTATGTTTTGTTATATATGTATTTGTATATTATAATGGTGTTATGTATGATAAAAGTTATATTATTTTTTATATAATATATAAGCGAACTGGCAACGGGGCTATTTGGTGATAAGTGATCGTAGCTGCCTATAAACATTGGCGCTGTAAGAAATATGATCCGTTCCTTACATCGACATTGCACCACCAAACTTAGAAACTAAGATGTCATGTCCCTGGTGCTTGTACACTGGCTCACTCACTCTTCCAACCGGAACACAACAGTACTAAGTGTTCCTGTTCGGCGGAAGAGTATGTGATAAGTGGGTGGAAACTATGATATTATATACATTTAATGAATATTTATCTCATCTAAGCGTAATATAGACATTAAGAATTTAATATTAATTCGTTAAGCAACTTCGGTGTGTTGAGACAAATAGTGAAAAGATAAGACGGGTAATAGGCTTAAAACCCTTAAGCTTACCTGTGTTAAGTCAAGGACGGGTCGATAGCAATACATATAGATCGAGAACATTAGCAGAAGTGTCAGGAAACTATTGTCATGGCAATAATTGTGTCAGCTCCCGTGAACCCTTTTACATTGTACCCGATAACGAGGTCACATAAAACGTTCTCGTAGATTCTCAGCCTTTATTTTTTTTGGTAAGTCATATGGGTCTTGTTAACAAGAAATCTTTTGTCTGCAATTTCGGCTTTCTCTCTATAGAAGAGAAAAAGTGAACTAAAATTATGAATGAATCAATTTTATAATGTTGAAATAAAAATTATATTTTTTTGTGTTATTAATTAATTAAATATGGCGACATGTAAGATCCTCCAGACCGATTTCGGACATGTACTAGGGAAACAAAAGCTATAAGAAGTTATTTGCTTTTATGTTTTTCTATAAAAATTTTACCTATTGCCACAGAATAAATATATATTTTTGTAAAATAGTGTAACAGCTTCTCTGATTTATCTGTCTATCGCTATGCGCTATCAACACAAAAATACTGAGTGGTGTTGATGGGAGATAGAATGTTTGATGAGTGGTACCGACGCAGATGGGCTTGCACAATGTTCCACCGCCAAGTAAAATACGCGGTAATTAAAATATATTTATAAATAGTAGTTAAATAACCTACAATAAAAACAAAAGTTGACTGAATAAGTCGTTCCTAATTGTGAATGAGCCTCAAATCTTACGACTAATAAAAACAAAAACAAAAAAAAAAACAAAAAAGAATAAAAAATATCTGTCAATGTATAAATTGTCTGTATTGTAAAGATGAGGAAAAAAAAATCCCGCTGAGTTTTTTTCGCCGTTTCTTCTCAGGTCTGAGGTGTTTGTTTTCGAACCGGTGGTAGATTTATAACAATCAATAAGTAAGTGTAATGCTTGAATATTGAATAAAGATTTTTGACTTTAATATTTGAAATATAATTTTTCAAATAAGTAGAACATTCATTAAATATAAATGCGGGGTATTTAGTTTAATAAGAATTTGACACTAGAATAGGTAAGGGTGTCGACGCGCAATTGAATTTTCCCCGACAGATCGATGTTCACATAAAGGTTATGAACGCCTAGTAGTCGAGCGTTTTTAAATTTGAAGTGTTATAAAAAAAGACATTAAGCCGGCTTTTGACTATGGGATATAATATAATATATATTATATCTTGAGATATAATATTTTATCGCTCGTCATACATTTTGTACGAGACCGTTCACACTGTGCTATAATATATATTACATTCCAAACTATAAATATTTTTTCGACTAAATTAGCGATATTTTGAAGGAATATATTTTACCTCACGCCCCCGGACGCCGCGCTTCCCCCTGCCTCGCCCTCAGTTTGAATGGTTGGCGTTCGTGTGCAGACGTGTCAACTGATCACGTGTTTTGAATTTTTGTTTTGTTAACCATAGATGTAAGCTATAGGTATTTGGAGTACGTAATCCTTACCTACGCATTAAATTATGGAGCATTTTATAGAAAATGTTAGGAAATATCCTTGGATATATTAGGGCAACTAACAGTGAAGAGGATAAATTAAATAAAATTAGAATGAAGTTAGAAAAAAATAGTTTTATTCATCCTGTAGTAATTAAAACACTTGTCTTCAATGAGTTAATTAGTTTAATATGATTCGATATCCAAAATCGACGTTTATTATATTTTTTCTTAATAATCATACATGTAAATCGAATACAGCATCATCGTCGTCTGATGAACTATCGTAGGAATCAAGCAAAACAATCTCCATATTATCCATTTCAGAATTCAACCGTTCAACCGACCATAAATGACGTGATAGGCCACAGTGGTGACCGAAGCTGAAGTGTTCCAAAATATATATTTTACAGTGTGAACAGCAATCGCGGGATGTAATATATAGCCTGAGATATAATGTATATTACATCCCATAGTCAAAAGCCGGCTTTATTCACAAAGTATATAAAATAATCATAAATTGATATATGATTTGAAACGTACATTTGACGCGTCTGTAAGACCTCGTACGTACTAGGTGGTTAGGTATTGTGCAAGTCTTACCTAGGTAATCCATCATCCACTCATCAGATTTCTACCGCAATTATTAGTATTGTTGCGTTCCGGTTTGAAGGCTGAGTAAGCCATTGTAACTACAGGCAAAAGGGACATAACATCTTATTTCCCAAGATTGGTGGGGCATTGGCGATTTAAAGAATGGTTAATATTGCTTACATCGCCAATTTTAACCAGCGGTGGTGACCGCTTACCATCAGGTGATCCACTCGGTGGTCCGCCTACATAAAACATAAAATAATGCCGCGACGGCTATCGCCGCTCTCTACTCTTTTGTGTGTGTGTGTGGCGCGTATACTTCGTTGCCTCTATGTACTTTTTATTCTAAATTTATGTATTTGTTTGTATGGTATATATTTTTTCAATAACCATTAATATCGACAATTTACATTGGCCGTCCCTTATCTGCCTCATTTTTATATTGGTATTAAACATTGCGGGCCGGCAAGGCGGGGACGGCAAGTGCAAATCATTCTTCTTGACTGCACTAGCCGTCGTCGCGTTTGGACTCTACTACCACTTACCAACAGGTGGAGTAGAGACATAAGTCATCCCGTGTAATATAAAAAAAAAAATTGGCATTTTTTCTAGCGTTTTATATCTAATTGCGTGTTCAATTTTTCCACAAAATCGCAGTCTAATTAACTATTTAAATCATTTATCGTTCGGTAATAACTCTTCGCCATCAGTTAAATAAGATACAGAAATTTCAAACGTTCTAAAAATACGATAAGTACCATTTTTGCTTAATAAAGTTGTAACGTATCGGTGTTTGTAACACACACACCTAAACAAATAAACAAAATACATTACTTTCCTTTATCGTATATTTATCGTAGTCGGTTATTCGGTTTAATGGTTTCATTCGCATGTAACAGACGCTGGAATCGAGTTTTGAAATTAGTTTCGGGGATTATATTAAACGTTTTTGTTATATGCAGTTTTGATAAAGTACTCATATTGTTTTCAATGAGAATTTTCTTATACGTATATTAAATTCTGCCAACAGCTCAGTGGTTTGAACACGACAAATTCTATTGTGATTTTGAAGATTGTGGGCTCAGCCCTGCGCAAACATAATGGAAATTTCATGTTTTTGGTAGAGCTATGTGCAAGTTCGTCTGGATAGTTACCACCTACTCATCAGATATTCTACCGCAAAACAGCAGTGCTTGGTATTGTTGTGTTCCGGTTTGAAGGGTGAGTGAGCCAGTGTAATTACAGGCACAAGGGACATAACATCTTAGTTCCCAAGGTTGGTGGCGCAATGACGATGTTTTTTTTTTAAAGAAATGTACAATGCCACTTTCTATGGGTGTCGGTGACCATTTAGCATAAGGTGCCCCATATGCTCGTCCTTGAAACTATGCTATAAATAAAGACTCTTGACAGACAGACAGACGGACAGACGGACGGACGGACAACAAAGTGATCCTATAAGGGTTAGGTTGTTTCCTTATGAGGTACGGAACCCTAAAAAATTGCTTAATCCTAGGTGAATTAGATAGGAAACCTGCATGTGTCAGATGAATATCTTTCTCAAGTCTATCTGCTGACGCGTATTGGAGCAGCGTGGTGGAATAAGCTGCAACCCTGCGGCTTTGTTCTCATGTGGGGGTTCGAGGGTGGGGATCAGGTAATGGATATAAAACAGTAGCATATATTGGATACAAAGCTTGTTTCATACCAAATTTCATCAAATTCGGTTTAGTAATTTAGGCGTGTAAGCGTAACAGACAGACAGTTACTTACGCATTATAATATTAGTATACATTAGTTTTGTAATATAATTTATCCATTTAATAAAAACTAGAATTTGAACTATTTCGTATTACACACGCAGACAGGATCTGTTGTTATGTAAATAACATGAAACAGTGTTTCGCATAAACACTACAACATATTGTATATTTTATGCATCGTATGTATGTAATATTCTATTTGAGATGTTTTTATAACTTTTACCTAAAACTGGATCATTTTTATATAAAATTTTATGGTCAATCTACTAGTGTAGCATTACCGTTTCGAAATACAAAGTTGTTGCTATATATATATTGGCATTGTTTGTTCAATCATCAATATATATATATATATTGAACACGGCATCAATGAACTATGAGATGGCAAAAGTGCATAGATAACAACGGTGCATACTTTGACTAATTAAAAACATTTTACAAAAAAAAAAAAATGACTTTATATCCCTCCCGTACAAAACGCCAATTTCATATCTAAGGTCCTAATATATTATAATATATATATATCACGATTTAAAATCCCTTCATTATTGTGTCGGTTGAGCAAAGTAACACAGCAGTCGACTCGTGTTTGTAAGTTCGATTCACTAAATTCATGAGGTACTACCCATCGTTCAAGTTTTTTTACTTTCCCGATTTGCTCCAAGTGGATTAATATAGTTTTATCACTTACCCCGAAGCCTGCAGCTATCTCTGAAGTGCTTTGTGATGGATCCGCTTCCACAATAGTCTTTAATTCTTCATTTTCCACTTTGGTCTCCGGCCGTCCACGGGGTTGGTTCTGAAGGTCGAAATTTCTAGAACGAAAAAGTTGAAACCAAAAACGTACCGTGCTTTCTTTGACACCAGCGCCGTACACATCATTAATCCTTCGAGCTGTTTCTGCAGCACTGGTGCCACGGTAGAACTCGTACTCGTAAATATACCGATATTTCATGTTTTCCATTGTGCGGTACTATGCGACGCCAACGAAAAAAATAATGAGGAAAAAACAAATGAATGACTGTTTTCAAAACTCAAATGTACAAAAAACAGATTTTGTTCGGCTAATTCGGACTCAACTAGCATGCTGAAATATGTAAGCAATAACGTTGTGCGGTTTGGCTAATTATAGTTATGAGTACGTATGAAAAAATCCGCTAATGCTTTTACGCTGCCAGGGTGGATGACTTAGCGTTCACGCTAGGTTCCCTTCACCCTTTGCAGGCATACCGACTTTTTACATAGAGAAATATGCGTAAATTGTGTAAAGTGCGAATGCAGAGCCTGTCAACAATCTTTCGCAAGGCATGGCTCAGCGGCTAGAATATTTTATTTAGTTAGATTTAATTTTTAGTCAACTTTGCTATCTTTACCAAAATTATACTTACCAAATTCAAAAAAAATTACAACCAAGTAAACTATTGGACTCATAATAAAAGTAAATGAGATAAATGACGTATATCTGTACATACATATATTAATTGCTCTCCTGTAAAATTTGCTTTTTCAGTATAGTGACGGTATTGGAATAAATGTGTGTATGTGTAATATAGTATATTATGTACATAACATTTTGTCCTGTTTTTTTTTTGTTATTTTATTTTTGTTTCGTTAGTTGTAAGGTCGTGTTGTATATTAATGTATATTTAACTTTTAACTTAGTTTACTAAGCTGTCAGGTAACCTAAACTTATCATACTCTTTCAATACACTTAATGTAAGTGTTACTTAGTTTAAATAAATAATTAACTAGCTTCAAGGCAAGAGGAAGACCGAATTAGAAGCCATTGTTGGGATGAGATGTAACATTAAAGATTAGACAGGATACAAAGATGAAAGGAAAAGAAAAATAATGAATAAATAAATGTGTAAGTTTAGGTGCATAAGGATTACAGAATAACTTTGTTCGGATACGAGACATACACGGATCACCTCTTGGATTTGCTTGGGTTTTTTTAAATTTAAATTAAATAATGAATTCAATAAATACTTAGCTATTGTCATGTTGATCGGCTAACGACACGATAGTAAACACGATAGCTATCTGTCACGATATCTATCTAGCCACTTAACGCAGTTCAGCCCAGAAAGGTACCCGGCTCCCATGGGTGGGGGGAAGCCATTTTATATGGGATTCTTACCCACTAAAACCACTGCGATGGCCATCCTCAGCATGAATCGGAGAAACTGCGAGATTGTGTTAATATAACGCATACGCGGCCCCTCCCGTACTGTCCTCCGCTCGTGGCTCGGTGGAGCTCTTTTCAGGTAACGAAAGTAATCTCGTTCCCCACACTTTTCGCGGCAGCGCGATTCTATCCCAGCTGCCGTCCTCACCAATGCCATCTGAAATAGGACATGCGAGGCCCCATCTCACGCATCCACGGCCCCAGGGTTATGCCTTATCTTTTAAACCCCTTGCGTCGGGGCTTTGAGAGGGCCGAGACGGCGCCGACTTCGTCCCGCTCCAACGTATCCTTCTGGACCATGACGGTCTCACAGAAGGAGCATCGCCGATACGATTGCTCGCAGGGAGAGCTCCTGTTCGACCTTGCTCGATCTCCCTCTCCGCACTCCACGCGGGGCAGGTTTCCAACATTTGCTGAGCGGTCAATATATAATTTGCCTTTTTTCATCACACTAATCGTTCAACGGTCAAGGGCCTATTCGCAATAACTATCACATTCAATAAATAGTCAAAGATATACAATTCAATTTATATATACCGTATGGGAGTCAAAAAATACGAGTACGTTTTTTTATCATTCAGAATTTCTTGTATTAGTTATCAAGCTTTAATATAAGAAATTAACTTATTAATAAGCAGAAATGCTTTTATAATTATAAATATGTAATTTTGCATCTTTGTCACACCACGGACTAGACCGGTTCAAACAACATTTAGTATAAAGAATACCAGTAAGTGACAGCAATAGTTAGTAGCATTAATTAAACATACACTTGGACATACTTAAACAAACTTACTTGAACTTGTATAATAAAACTCAAAGAACCCATCCATCCAGTGTATTTTTCCAGACTTACATTGGTATTTCGTTACATATAAAACGTATAATTTTATATAAAACTCTCTTTGTGATGGAAATACCAAAATTCTCGACCGAAGGCGAGCTGTTTCCAGTACAAAGAAGTCAACGAAGCGACGTGATGTTGAAAAATGGAAAGGAAAGTTATGTGAAAAGTTATTTGAAATTAGCGTAAATTGTATAAAAGACATCTGCAATCACATTTTTAGAATATCAGGAATAATTTTGCGTAACATACATAGGGTACAAAACTTCTTCGTATTATTGAAAGAGAAGAAAGTACTTAAAAAAAATTCGCCTATCGAGTTCTTTGCTGAATGTTCCAATGCGTTGGAAAAAATGTAGCAGAATTTCATCCAACACGAGTGTTTTCCTTACGATATAACATGGCCATTCACTACGGAACACGAGATAAATGTAAATTAGGTTTGAACCCATAAACAAGTTCCCTAGCCACTGGGCTCTCTACGCAGTCTATAATCTAATTCATATATTAATTATAAAGCTAAATAATATATATTAACATTGAATATTTTTGAAATATAACTCACTCGCTGTGCCCGCGGTTTTACCCGCGTATAATTAATCTTTCTTCGATCTATTGTTTCTTTAATGGACATTATTCATTTAAAAAATCATTTTATACATTGTTTGACTGTCCTTGCTTCCGTTGTTAAGATCTGTAATAAAAAAAAATTTTCAATTTTATAAACTTTATTCATAACTAGCTGTGCCCGCGGTTTCACCCGCGTATATAATTAATAAAAATATAATGATTAAAAATCAACCTAAAACCTTCCTCGATAAAAGGACTATACAACACAAAAATAATTTTAAAATTCGAACCAGTAGTTCCTGCGAGCCGGATCAAACAAACAAACTCTTCAGCTTTATATATTAGTATAGATTTCGGTTCTTTGATAGAAATATTTAAACAACGAATTTAAGTGCAACGTTTCTATAAAACACGTAACGCTTAAATATAAAACGTTTCTGACAGGAACATGTTTCATTCTTGTCACGTTTCTTTGCACGTGATATTTAATATTTAATTATGTAAGGTTTCCGTTATTTTATTTTAATAGTGATTCAGATATCGTAGTTCAGTTCCATACTCAATGAAGTACGTAGAAAATTATAAAAAAAGCTTAAAAGATACTTTTAACCTGATTAGAAAGGATCTTGACAATTTATTTTGACTATACTATTGACCGTGTTATTTTTTTCCATACATCACCAACATGCCATCACAACAATAATAAGTATTGCTGTTTGTATTCTATTTAGACACAATATCGCATCAAAAATATTGTTAAAAATTAATAATTTATAAATAAATAAATACAGGCCCTGGTATTTGAAACCAGGACCTCTGGGTCTGCGGCCTTACATCTAGCCACTAGACCAACAAGGCAGTGAAGACATTTATGATACCCGTGCCAAGCTGGAAGAACAGCTAGTTGTATTATAGAATAGATTAGCTTTACCAACTTATATTTAAAAAAAAGATTTTCTTTTCTTTCTTTTGAAATGTACAATACAGTTCAAGGCTTGACATGACAGGGGTTTTCAACCATTCTTTTCCGAATTTCTCAACCAGAAAAATGTTTCTCATTTGCGAAATATTTACTTATTTCAATTGTGTTATTATAAAGCTAACGTTTAATTGAAGCAAAGCAAGTACATTAATACATACAATACTGTTGTCAGTCTTATTGGTTTCTCTGTTTAATTTCTTAGTAAAAATGCTGTCCATCAAACATATAATGTTCCGTGCAAGACTCGCTTTAATAATTGTCAACATTTTCATTACGCAAGTACTCGTGACGTAAATTACATTTTACTAGTATTCTCATTTTCAGACATAATTTATCCATACCAGAATTCGTCACCAAAAATGTGATCCACCTAAAACCGGAAATCCACGTAAAACTGCTGGCACCGGAATCGCTGGCCAGCCATAATACAATGCCAAATATTTTGTCTTCAGGGTGTCCCCAGGAGCTTGCTATATTAAAACCGTTCGAGATTTTGAATATGCTATAAATAATGTGTGTGCTAAGAAAAAAAGAAACCGTAAATCGCAAAGCATATTCTCTAAAAAGTCCCAAAATATAACTTTAAGCCCAATCACGCGTAACTGGCGTAGTGGGTACAATGACTAAAATAGTTTTAGTCGTACTCCAGTGTTAAGATTGTGAGTATAAACAAAGCTGGGATATGAACGTAATCGCAAAAAAGAGTTAACCCTAAATATAAAACACTTTTATACTAATAGAATAAAAGATCAATAGCTTGAGGCTTATCCCATTGGGCCAATCTTATCGTGAGTTTAATGAAATTTTTTAGAAACCACACATGACATGGCCTTTGTATTCCTCACTATACAGATACCGTACGCACGCCACTGAAATATGTACCAAAAAAATGTAATAAATAAGGTTTATTTTTCAATGATATAAATTACGGCTTTTTAGATTATTTGAAGGAGTTGTTTGATATATGTGCTATAGCTCGAACTCGCCCAGTAAGTTCGTAAATAGAATTATCCGCGCTTGTCGATCAAGTTTTAATGAGTCGGGAAACATGTATACGTTGATTACGTTATTATTTATTATGTGTGTTGTAATTTCGACTTTGTGTTGTTTTCCTTATAAAAAGGATACTCCATGATTTACTTGGTGGTATGGAGCTTTGTTCAAGCTCGTCTGAGTAGGTACCACCCACTCATCAGATTATCTACCGCAAAACAACAGTACTTGGTATTGTTGTGTTTCAGTTTGAAGAGTGAGTGAGCCATTGTAATTACAGGCACAAAGGACATATAACATCTCAGATCTCAAGGTTGGTGGCGCATTGGCGAGGTAAAAATCGCTTGCAATGCCCATGTCTATGGGCGTTAGTGACCACTTATTACACTATGCTATAAAAAAAGTTTATGTATACGATTCTGCAGCACTAATTCGTGTTGAGGATTTAATTTGTTAGAACTCTTTAGCATGCTTCGTGGGAATATAGGAAACCCAATCAAACCTTGGAAATAAAAAGAAAGAGTTATAGCCATTTCAAATTAAAAAAAAAAAAACATAATTTTGTTATTATACAATACCTATAATTATAAAATATGAGATAAAAATAAATCCTGCTGAGTTACTTCGTCGGTTCTTTTCAGGTCTGAGGAGCTTATTTCCGAAACGATGGTAGATTTTTGACAATGAATAAGTAACGCTTGTATGTTGAATATAGATTTTTGGGTTTGCACTTTAAATAATTTACTATTCTGTAATTGCAATATTGTTTAGATTTTTAATAATAAATTCGAACAACATATCGAAAATTCGTTTCGGGATAAGAAACCACATCTCTAATATAATTGCTTTTTAGTTTTTCTGCTAATAATGTAATTGCTTATATATATATTAATATAACGGGACGTCAGGAAGCTGGGCTTGAATCTAATAGCTGTTTCGTGAATCCGTAAGTACGGGAATCCATGGTGGGCGTTATACTTCAGGAAACGTTAAAATAAGTGGACAGCAATGTTGTCTTTTGTTACAATTTTAATTATACAAACACTTATTACTTGTACAATTAGGGATTACACTAATAATAATTAGCGAATTTGAGCCAATGGGTTTGCGAATGACCACCACGTACAACCGCTGTCAACAAGACCATCATTGACATGACGTTCGCCGTGACAAACACAACGCCATTCGGTGTTATCCGCTTTAATAAACTAAACAGAATAATTTACCAACGATAAAAAATAACAAAATAAATTATATCTTTCAAAATTAACTGATTTTCATTATTTAATAATATCATGCGCCGTTATATATTAAATATGTAAGTCTTTTACTGTTAAATATACTAATTAACTTCCAATTTCTGTAATACTTGTCCAAAACAGATTTATTAATCTAATTTAAATTAATTAATTAGTCATTATTATTACTATATTCATTGGATTTGTGCGATGAGCTCGCATTTCAAACCGCAATACTTACAATTATTATTTAGTCCAGTCAATAGTGATAAAAAAGACTTGTTTTGCAAGAGTTGTTGGTATAGGTTTGCACTCTGATGCAAAATCCAAGTTTTGTGAAATTGATGAGTTATTTATTATTTCACAATCGTGAAAAAAGAGTGAGTTGACTTCATACATCATTCGTTTTATTTCACTGTAATTTAATTGTAATTAATACTCTTATATAATTGTGTTATTTAATAAGTAAAATTTATTTAACGTTATTTAATATATACATATTTTTAATATACAATGAACAAAGACGTCTTTTGAGTAACAAATATAAAATTGTTAAGAAAAATATTTCAAAGGCATAAAGCAGCAATCAAGACGAAACCAAGAATTCATAATTTTAATTCAACAATGAGAAAACCGAAAACATTAAGGGTCGAAATAAAATACCGCAGCGAAATGAAACAATCAGATTTAAAGTATTACGACCAGTAAAAGCTTAACTATAAGTATATTTGAATATTTAAAATACCATTTAGTAAACCGTATAAGAGTGCGGCCCCAAGATTGTTTTATTTTACCAGTATGAGGTTTAAATGTGCTTTAAAGTCAAGAAACAAGAATGAGATTGCAATCTGTATGTGTGTGTGTGTGTGTGTGTGTGTGTGTACTCATTGGTTACTTTATTTCTAAGACAATTGTCTACTTCTCAAATTTTATAAGTATAGAATATAACATACAAATATATAAATGACGGGATTTATAAACACTCATGGGGACACATTTACCAGTCTGTGCTGTTGATATTTATATAGAGCTGCATAAATTGGTTTTCCTTTAAAATGATAGACAAAAACTTCTACCTTTGATCGCATATTCTAAGGTCTACTTATTACTACATATATATTTTTTAAATTTTCATATAGATGTTCTTGAGATGAGTCCGATTTTAGTATATAAAAAAATATATAAAAAAAACGTATGTAAGAATTAAGATTTCTTCTGTAGAAAGCCAACTAAAAACAAAAGAACTCTCGTACGCTTACACTCATCCAACATAATTGTGCCAATCTTTTAAATAACATCTTCGGTATTGGTATGAACATTTTCTTATATGAAAGTTTTAACAAATAAACACTATTGGTTTTTTACTGTAAAAACTATAAAAAAGAAAACAATTATTTAAGATAGATAGATAACAATTATTATCTTCAATAAAAAGGCTTGGTACATTTATTGTATGGGATCAAGGTGTTTATATTTATTTTACGTATAACGTACTGGCGCTCTCACCCTTCAAACTGGATCACGATAATATATAGTATTACTTCTCAGCGATAAAATAAACTGTTACCTCAGCCCCTTAGAGAATAGGAAGCCATGTTTTGGGACTCTGTGGCTCTGCTTTGCTATGATAAGCGTTATTAAGCCCCCATCAATATATGTTTGTTGAATTCAACCAAATATTAGTATATAAGTCTATTAGCCATAATTGAAAATCTGATATCCAGTCGCAAAGCCCATAAGGTAGCCCGTAGCTAGGAAGCTTGCTCAGAAGGCCTTCACGCCAGACCCGGTCGAAAGCTTTGGACATATCGAGTGAAACGGCTAACGCTTCACCGTACTTGTCCACCGCTTCGCCCCAGATGTGAGTAGCGTACATTAAAAGATCTCCTGTTGATCGATTCCGACGAAAGTCGTAATGTTGGTCCGATAGGAGTTCGTTTTCTTCGAGGTACTACAGAAGTTGGTTATTCAATACACAACCCACCCCATAGCAATCACCTCCAAACTTTTGCAAAGTATGGAGGTGATTAGGTGTGTGACCGTCCACGTCTGGCACCCGTGTTGCTTCATTTACCAGCTGAGAGAGATCTGGGGATAGGGCGAATTTGAGCGGTTCTCTCCCGGCGTCGTCGGTGGTCTGGTATGGGAATAGTCAATCTTGGTGGTGAGCGTTGAAATCCCCCAGAAACACCATTTGAGCACTCGGGTACCGATGTTGGACGGTATCAGCCGTCACGCTGAGATACTCGAACGTCCGAGTCGTCTCCTGGTCACCATTGTGCGACCTAAAGACGCAGGCATATATAATCTGCTCCAAACCCGTATCCGATAAGCACCATATTACCGAAAAATCGGGTACCTCCAAGTTTCGGAGACGCCGGCAGCAGACGTCATTACGAGCGTACATGCAGACCCCAGCACGAGGTTTGAAGTGTGCTCAAGTGAATATCCGGGATACTGTAAGTACGCTACATCTGCTGGATTGCCAATTTGTGTCTCCTTGAGAAAGAGCAGGTGTGGCTTGGCGGTCTCAAGGTGGTGGTGGACCGCAAAGAGATTGGAGTGCAAAACTCGTATATTTGACAGATGCACTGAAAAAGAGGGGTGGTGCAGCCTCTGTGAAACTATTTTTCTTCTATTTTCACGACTGATTTGGCGTGGGAGTGAATAGATATGGGGAAATGGAAGTTGTACGAGGCGTCGCATTTTGGACACCGTGACTTTCACCGCAATGACGGAGATGGTAGACTCAATTGGAGACCGCGGGGACGCCCGAATCCCCCTGTAAATCGCCACCGGGACCTCTCTTTGGTCGCCAACCAGCACGATGGAATCTATCCCAGGATTTTTCGCAAGTTGGCGGGGCAGCCTTTCGTAGATGACGAACCTACTAATTGGGCCCCCTACTAACTGTGGTCGGCCAGCGGTGCACCGTGCTTCGGATCCCGCTGCCCTACAGATTGAGCCGCCCGGCGCCACTACGACTACGGTCAGAACCTGTCACCAAATGCAGAGCACAATTGTACAGACCCAATCCCCCATGAAGAGCTACTGCGAGTATCGCACCGGGACACGACGTACTGCATGACAAGTTAAATCTAGGCACTCGACAAATCGCTTGGCGGTGCGGCTTTGTTTGCAGGGTGGTAATCCTAGCTAGCCGGAGCCTACCACCTAGAGTATGTTGCTCAATTAGCACCACCCAGAGGCCACGTGTAGGGTGATGAGGGATAAAACCTGACTTTGGTGAGACCTACAGACGCGAGCAACCTTGGACCCCCTAAACGTATTGTTTTCACTCCCGTGTTTTGAAGAGCAATGCTCGTAAATCCGCCGGTTCTGTGCCTGAAGTTTTTTCGTCCCAAATACCCGTCACTTTGCATCATTAGAAGTAAAGGATCTTGTACTATTGTTTGCGCGTACACTATAATGTGTCCCGCGCAGATGGTTAGCCTGTCTTATAAATGGCCGTCGTTGCGAAATCGCTGAAGAGGATCATCATTACAAAGTAACTTTATTATGTGGCTTTTAATTATATATAACAAATAGCGAAACATTTCTTATAATCTACTGTACAACTAGCATTTTGTGCAAAAATTTCATCTTGTTTTTAAATTCGTCGCCAAATAATGTTTTCGATGTAGCGGAGTTAACTTGACTTCTCATTATAGTATCGTCAGGCCCGATCGCACCGACTTATAATTTTCAATTGTTTCTTTATTAAACTTCGTTTAGAGAAAATATGTTATGAATATAGTTTGTAAGTTTTTAAAAGCTTGTTAATTTAGGAAAAAAGATCGTGTCTATTGTTTCTCAAAGCCGTATTGGTTAATGCTTTAGATTCTGCTCCGCTACTTAAGGTCGTACTGAACAAGTTCTTAGATTTACTTGGTCGTGGGGCTTTGTGTAACCCCGTCTAGGTAGGTACCCACTCGTCACATATACTACCGCCAAACAATGATACTTAATATTGTATTCCGGTTTGAAGGTTGAGTGAGCCAGTGTACAAACAAGCGCAAGGAACAAAATATCTAAGTTTCTAAGTTCTAAGGAATGGTTAAAGTTTTTTGCAGCACAGGTATCCGTCCGCATATTTTATATATAAGAAAAATTAATGCGTTCCATAGATATACTACAACTAAGGATAACACTGTTAACTAAAATGTTTGTTTATTTTATTAATTAGTAGATAAACTGCATTTAACTTATATTTATGTATGGACATATTTATGCCAATTATTGTACACTTTAAACCTAAAAAGTTTTGAGTGTAAGTTTTGACTCTTCAAACGTATTATGGCTTTCAAATATTTCCCTGACTTCATGTCCTCTCTACAAATTTTATTTTTACACAGCATAGAAACATGAAAAATATATCACGTAATTAAAAAAATTAATAAGTTAAAAAAATCAAAAATAGATGCTGGTAAAATTTAAAACTGAGCTTATGGTGCCACTGGGCGTCTCAGCTTCAGTTACAGCGTCTATTTCTTTGCGTCGTCTAATGGGTGGAGACGCTTCGTTATTCGAGGCTGCACTGATATTGCTTCATGTTACGATAACTCTCTTTGTAAATAAATAACCACTTTCCACGGTTTATTGCCAACGTTTATAGTTGAATAAATGCGAGTGGTTTAATGAACAGGCGTTTGTTTTACTGACTTAAATTATGTAGTCGATTTTTGTAGCTTTGCATAAACAGCTTAAATGTCTCTTAAATTTCGTTTGTATTATATACTAGCGGTGACCGCGGTTTCACCCGCGTATAACTTGAATAAATCACAAAAAGAAGACTTATAATACTTCAGTATATACAACATTTTTGGTTTTGTTTTCGTATTGATTGGTTTTCGGTGCACCGGATCTAGAAAGGGCAACATACAATTGGCCATGAGAAAAACAGCATTTCTACAAACGATACCTTCACAGAAAATTGTGTCCTTATAAAACTGAAAGGTAAATCTGTGTATTTAAAGAATAAGTACTTATTCAACTAACGGACTGAGTAAAAATTTAACAAAACAATGGTAAAAATATATGCGGTGACGAAACGAAATACCTACCTAACCTAACTTACTTATAATAACACACACGCGCACACACACACATATATGGCTACTGGTAAAGAAATACGTAATTAACGATTTGAAATTAATTTTCATAAGATAATAATAAATAAGGTCCTCCAGACCGATTTCGGCCACGTCGGCCAATCTCAAGAGATTAGCCAACTGTGCAGGAGATATTATAGTGCACAAGTGTGTGCGCAAACACAGGTGCACTCTCTTTTCCTTAGCTCTCATAATCCGATGGGATGGCAATCCGACACGACCGGTAAGAGTTCAGGCGCAGGACCAACGGCTTAACGTGCTTTCCGAGGCACGGGAGTGTACACACTTCCAACTTCCAGACTCCGGGCTACTACTGAGAATTTTCTGACAGAAATACCCAATAACTATTTATTGGCCCGACCTGGGAATTGAACCCACGACCACCGCCACTAGCCTATATCTAGCCACTAGACCAACGAGGCAGTCATAAGATACCGTAGGGTTTACCGATCTTATATATGGCCTAACATTTGCGCCATCACATGTTCTTTGTGTGTACCAATTTTCATAAAGATTGGTCAAGCCGTTCTTGAGTTATAAGAAGACATACAGACAGACAGACAGGCAGACACACAGACAAAAATGAAAAAAATAGTATAATGTGAATCACTGCATCATAAAACGATTATTTATCACAAAATTAGGTGAAAAAAAAATGTACAAACAGAGCCAATAGATTTATATAGTAGTATAGATACGCGTATATAAAGTGTATATCAGGTACCAAATAGGTACTAAATGATCACGCAGAGACAAATGCACAATCATAAACGGCCGGTAACGTTGACATCAATTACTGGGCGTTTTTTAAATAAAATTACATTGATAATACCATAGGTAACAAATACATATTTAAAAAAAGGTAGTAAATAGTACAAATACGCGGGCGCGTTTAGCCGACATGTACCAGCATGAGCTAAACCCTATTTAATATGATTGATCATATAAATCTGAAGTCAACTAACGTTGGAAGCATCGAAAACTCTGAAACTGTTCATCATCATTTTACAGACTATAATTTATTACCTATAAAGCCAATGTTTCAGACAATTCAACTGAACTGTTATTTTTTTTAATTTATAGTTTTTTTCCAATATCTTTAATGTAAAGACATTTTTTTATAGCATAGGTATATTATATGGGCCACCTGATGGTAAGTGGTCACCAATGCCCATATACATTAAACATCGCTTACATCGCCAATGCGCCACCAACCATGAGAACTAAGATATTATGTTCCTTGTGCCTGTAATTACACTGGCTCACTTATCCTTCAAACCGCAACACAACAATACCAATTACTGCTGTTTTGCGATAGAATATCTGATTAATGGGTGGTACCTACCCAGACGAGCTTGCACAAAGCTCTACCAACAAGTGAGACATCGGCCTGTTACAATTTTAATAATACATACATTTTAATAACATCCTTGAAACTTTCTATTGAATAAAAATATTTACAGCTTTATCGATTTTAAATTCAACTACGCAGTGAAATGTAAATTATCTGCGGATATGTTTTATTGAAACGTAGAGCTTTTTATGGTCGCGTTCCGGTGTGAAGGGTGATTGAGCGAAGGTAATTACAAACATAAGGGATATAACATTGGCTATATCTGATATGCGAATTTTAATGTCAATATATTTTAATATTAATAGACAATTTTCATTAAAATCTCTCAGTATTGGAATGAATTTAACTAATATTACTGGAGGAGGGACTTTGTAATTATTACCATACCATTGATTGATTGTATTTTCGTTTCAATGGTAGACACCAAATGTACCGGTTTCGGGTGGTATCCAGAGCGAGCGGCGACCGTCCAGGATCTTCGGAGGTGGGACGAATCAGGGCTCTATCCCAGCAAGCTCTGATTCGTAGATGGGAGGAGGACCTGAGGTCCCCATCAGCAGGCCTAGTGACAGTGGAGGCGATTCGGCCCCACTTGAGTCGCTGGGAAGGAAAAGTGGCACACTTACGTTTAGGCTGACGCAGTTGCTTATCAGACATGGCTGTTTCGGTAAGTACCTGCACAAGATAGCGAGGTGGAAGATTTCATCCTCCTGCCACGAGTGTGGTGCGCCACTGGGCACGGCGCACCATACCCTAACGGAGTGTGCTGCATGGGAGCCTCAAAGGCATACCCGAGCGTGATTAACGCCATGCTCGACAGCGAGAGGTGCTGGTTGGAAATGGTCTCCTTCTGCGAAAGTGTTATGTCACAGAAGGAGGCTGCGGAATGGCAGGAAAGCACCTCCGCTGTTTCGATCCGCCCAAGAAGACCAGGGAGGAGGCATCGACGCTATGCGCACCTTCTCCCCCTGCCTTAACAGCCGTCGGGGCTAAAGGGGCTCGCTGTATCCAAGAACCCCTTTAGAAATAGAGGCACGCATAGGCGGGCCGACCGTCGGGGCATCACGGTAGAATGCGCAAGCGATCCCGTGGCGCCCCCCGACCAGACGGGGAGGATACCGCTGATTTTTTAGTGGGTATTCCGCGCCTTCACTGCGGTGAGCCCCACATATCCCCCACTTTATATGGGGAAAAGCGTAAAGGCGTTGTACCAGCGACAAAAAAAAAGGCACCAATACCAGATAAAGTATTGACGTTACCCAGGGGAATACTGAATATGTTGTTCAGGGCAGAAGGGCAGAGGTTCTCCACAAATATATTTAGACAAGATAAAATCTCATTACAGAAAGATCTGGGCGACTAAACGGAACCATCCAATGACTAGAATAGAGAAGTATTTGAGAGGCAGCTTTAAAATGGTTGTCATCAGTACCCTCAGTCAGCTGGTGTACAGGTTTCACGCATATTTTTTATTTTATTTTATAAGTAGGTGGACGAGCATATGGGCCACCTGATGGTAAGCGATGGACGAGCTTGCACAAAGCTCTACCACCGAGTAATAGGTAATATAGTAGGTATAGTCATAACATCCCATCCCATGTCCCATCATATCTTGAATGCCATGGATTCTTACACCGTGTTAATGAATAAAGGCAAATTTACGATTAAGTACCAAATTTGCTTGACTGCAATTCTAAAATAAATAAAATATAACATTATGTATGGTACGTGGGTAATCAATTAGGCAATTTCTGAATGATTCTCGAATATTCGATGATATATATTTTTATAAGACTTTACGTTCCCAATAAAGGATGACTCAAGTATAATAAAACAAGATAAACACGAGATATAAACGTAAAACATGATACACTGGTATGAAAATGTAATAAAACGTACTAGCCGTTACGGTCACCTGTCCCCTCGTATGAAAATAAAATATCATATTCGTGTGTACGTCTGTTTCGCATGTATTTTTGATTTATGTACGGATTATTATTTGGTAAACGAATGGAAACTTATGTTTAAGACTTTTAACATCTTAATAACTATTTTTCTGTAGTTATGCGAATACAGATTTATTTTAATATTGCTAACCATACTAAATAAAGGATAATACATTATTACAAACAACCACAACAATAGTTTGTCAAGTAATATTTAAAAAATATCATCATCTAATCATTGTCCTTTGCAAAGTATTTGTATTGTGGTAAATAATAGAAAAAACACGACTTTAAACTTATACGTTTAATATCAAATTACTCACAGGATTAGCTCTATACGTACCCAATTTTCTAATAATTAATTATTAAACTGAGCACTCGTTAATGAATCTTATTTTTTCAATACTTATTAGTACAGGTAGCATGAGCTAAGTTTGGCACCCTATGACATCGCTGCATATGTAATACTTTAATAAGGATTTGGTCCTGCGGCCCATTAACTGACTGGTCGCAGCGGGATTTACCACACCTGTCGAAGCCTGTCTCGTCTAGCCGAGCAATTCCCATAGTGAGTGGCCCTGTATATTCTGACGATCAGTGATTTTAACTTAATTACTTTCATAATGGTTTAAATTTACGCGGCTTTACTTATAAACGTGGTTTAGTTTAATCACGCATTAGATAAACTATGTTTTGTCTTTTTCTTTTGAATGTCAAATCAAATAAAAATGACAGTAAAAGAGAAGTCATTGTTTAAGGCCATTAAATGTTAGTTGAGTGAAGGAGATCCATCATATATGTAAACAGAACTGCATTCGTACAGTACTCGAAAGCTTTCTCACACCTCTTTACACCTTTTAACTTATCTACTCCCGATGGACCGGGCGACTGACGATACCGTCACGGTCACAGCAGGCTACAACGGACGCGTAGGTATTCAAGGCCTGTTAGTCTTGCTAGAAGCGTTTGGCCTGTCAAAAACATGACGTGAGCGATTGAAGACGTTTTTGTATATCTGTAACAAAATCGTATCAAAAAATTATAATATATAATAACGCAAACAAGCGGTCTTAACAGGACAGAACACCGAAGTAAAACACAACGTTAATATACAGAGTGTAACAAAATTCGTGTCCGACCCGTGAAGTGGTTATTAGGTATCGTGTATCGGTTCTATTTATGTTATAATTTTTAAAATACTAAGCAAAAAATACTTAAAAAAATATATTAATTGTGTTTAAGGACACTGTTGGTGGTAAAAACGTGGACTATTGAGGTCATGACCTCGTGTCTTAGCTACCCGGTAGGTAAGAGCTATCGAGCGCTATTACCCGCACCTGTGTTAACATGTAATTTTCGTTATTAAATGTAAAAAAAAATCCGAGATCATTTTTTTGCTTAGTATTTTAAATGTTTTTACATAAATAGAACCGACACACGATACCTAATAACCACTTCACGGGTCGGACACGAATTTTGTTACACGTTGTATAGAACGATATTTAAATTAACTAAAATACACGTAAAAAGAGCGACCAATTTTATTTATGATGTTATTTTGTTTTCTTTTAACTTTTTTTTGGTTAAAGTCACTAATGAGTTTTTAGGTGCATTATTTGTTCAAGTAAAACAATGAACGTATTTACGTGTTGGAAAAAAATAAAAGAATACTAACAAGCTTACCGCTGTGAAAAGTAAGAAAACAATGAAAAGAAATCGGGCGTTACCACTAGTTTCGTACTTGGCGCGAGATGAGACCAAGTTTATGATCTTTTGATATTGGAAGCACTCTACGTTATCAATAGCTGTACTAGCGACGGGAAGTTTTAGGGTTCTGCATATTTTAATAGCTAGAATATCATATTACTTTACTTAATTGTGCAAGCCTTAGCGTGTTTTAAATTACTTTAATTATTTCGAGAATATTCGTTCAATTAACGCCTGTAGACGTCATAGCATTTACTTAGCTACTGTGTCTAGTTTACTGTCCCTGAAAGTGTTAATTGCACTCCAATACATTGTGTCGATGTAGATAACCAACAAAGTCTGAACTGATTAATTTAGAAGCGTGAGATTTTACACGGGAGGTTCATCAGGCAATGTAAGTGAGTTTTACTTAAGAAGTTAGTGTAGAAGGAAATGAGTTTATTTAACCGGTACTTCTCAGGTCAGTCAATTAGCTAGCGTAATTTTTATTTTGAATAAAGGAAAATTGTGTAAACTCATCGTAATAGTTCTTACTGTTAGGTTAGAATAAGGAATGAAAGTTTGTATGGAAAGTGCGTTATCGTTGTTAGAAACGGAAAAGTTCCGTGGGCTCTTTAGTATTTATTTGTTTACGTGGCACTACTTTATCGCTGCTAAGATTAAAAAGACACGTAGGCAAAACATTGTTACTCAAAAAAAAACAAATTAATAAAAGTTCTTCTGGCTTCTGATTGGCACACGACTAGTATCTATATTGATATAATTACTTTAATTAAAACACGAAAGTATTGTCTTAGTAGTACTTATCGCACATGGCTTCGCTCACGAAGTTTGAGAGGGCTCACCCGTGTGTGTGTTAGGTATGAAAAATAGTATATCTTAATATGGAGTTCAAGCTTGCTTCTTACTAAATTTGATCAAATTCCATTTAGTGTTTTAGCTGAGAAAGCGTAAGAGGCAGCTGTCTGTCTGTACATCTGTATGTACTATATCATTTACAATATTAGTACAGACAGCTTACTGCGAATATAAAAAAAATCTTAAAAATGCAATAAATAATAATGATGACGACATTAAAAAAAAGATTAATCTTAATATTGAGGATATTTATAGTCCACGGTAATCCCTGAAAACACTGCGTTAACGTCCGATATTAGGGTGTAATTGAAATGTATGGGAATATAAGAAGATAAACAAGATAATGGACTTTGAAAGAAATATTACTTTTGTATAAAAAAAACTTGTGTTTATCTTTCCTGTTTTAAAAATGTATGTAATATGTATATTCCATAATTATGTCAAGTATATTTATCGTTAATAATCCAAATTTAGATAATATAGCAGAAAGTCAAAATTATTACATTAAGCATTACATACATATAAAAAGTGTGAGATGTACTCGCCTGGAGAGGAATCCATAGTATTGCGTATTTTGTGGAAATAAACATACCTGATACACTAGACTTGGACATGAGTTTTCCTATAAACGCTTTCCATACAATGTTTTCCTTTATCGCAGAACACACAAGTGTACACACTTCCAACTTCTTAAGATTCCGGGCTGCTACTGAGATACTCGGCAGAAAATCTATATAATATGTGCATATAATATACCATACTGAGGATTGACGTTTAGTGCCACCTCAATCCAAGGAATCACATCGAGAAGGTTATAAAAAAGCTTCACGGAAACTCGGAGTTCTGAACAAGGTGCGGCGTTTTTCACGCCACAATAACTGCTCCTGTTGTACAAAACGCAGGTGCGGTCTTGCCTCGAATATTTCTCGCACAATTGGGATGGCTCCGCTAAGTACTTACTGGAGGGCTTGGATCGGTTGCAACGATGTGCGGTTCGCATTATTGGCGACGTACATGTCATTAACATCCTCGAACCTTTACTATTGCGTCGAGAGATAGTGGCGCTGAGCGCTTTCTATCTGTATCACGGCGAGTGCTCTGTGGAATTATTCTCCCTCATCCCTGCTTCCCCTTTCCATCACAAATCTACGCCTGCTGGCTCTCGTTGTCACCACCTAACTATGACATCAATTCCATCGCACACGAAGAAATTTGGCAACTTTTTTTTTTATTGCACTTCCTCCTCTTATGACCTGGGTTCCTTCAAACGAGGCCTGAAGTGGTATCTTGCGGCCGGCAAGGCGGGGGCGGCTAGTGCAGATCATTTTTTCGACTGTACTAGCCGTCGTCGTGTTTGGACTCTACTACAACTTACCATCAGGTGGAGAAGAGTCATTTCCCCTCCCGGGTAAAAATAAAAAAAGAAGCAGGGACGATTAGCTAGTTATACATATAATGGGTGAATTTTTACAGCGTCTCGAATAATTGTATTTATTTCATGTAGATTTAAAAAGGCCTGCATTAAAAAATATATATATAAACATTAGTACGACAATACTAGGACAACGCACTTTAATATTGAATGTTCTCTTTAGGTATTTAAAATTATTGTTTTGAAAATTCAGTTTTATTCGATCATATAGCATGCTGTAGATTTTTTTTTCATGCAATCGAGCAGGTGTCTCACCCTATGGAAAGTAAGTACCACCTGCCATACCTGCAAGAGGCTTACAGGTGCGTTACCGGCCTTTAAGGAAAAAGTACACTCTTTTCTTGAATGTTGCTATGTCATATCGGTTCGGAAAAGTCGGCGACTTTGAAAGAGAAAGCTGGTTCCACAGAATGGTTGTGCGAGGCAGAAAATGCCGTAATAGTCGCGCTGTTATGGATTTTCAGACATCGAGGTGGTGAGGATGATGGAATTTCGAATTCTGGCGCGAAGTCCGGTAGTGAAAGAATTCCTCAGAACATTCCCCGTGAAACATGCGATAGAGGATGCAGAGTGACCCGACATCTCTACACAGATCCAACGTATCAAGCCGGTTGGTGAGGAAGCTGGTATTGGGGAGCTCCCGCCCAGACGATGACGATGAGTCGCCCTTAAGTACTGTCCTTGTTGAGCACTCTAAGCTTTTTAGAAGCCAATTTGGCTTTAACTTCTAATTGACCGCGGAACTGAACAACGTTCGAAATTTCGACGCCAAGTATCCTGATACTGGTTGTGGCAGCGAGAGGAGTATTCTTGAAAAGAGGAGATATGACAAAAGGTGACTTTTAGCGGTTAACGTGCAAACTTTAGTCTTATTGAATTTGACTAAGTTTAGTCGACCCCAGTCCGAGACTTTGGTTAATAAAGTCTCGACTTCAAACACAAATTTATTCCGACACTTGTCAACATGTTCCCGCGAAATATAAGCGTGGCCGGTGTATAGTGCGTCTACAGTGCTGTCATCCGCATAGCAGTGAATGTTGTTGATTGGCAACATGTCACTGAATGCATCCCATAACAGCCTGCTGACTTGTAGTGCCACACACGGTGGCAGCCTGCGAACCGAGGTACTATACTCCGGACAAGACAGTGGACGAGACAAGAGGAGGCCGGAAAAATGGTAGCCATCCGGATGAGAGGTCAGCAGAAGGTCCAACAGGGCATATGTATGATCCTCCACATCTGGAATTCAAGTTGGCGAGGTAACCAGTTGTGTCAGATCATATGCCAAAGCGAAATCGACAACAAATATCTCCGTATGATGAGTGGTATACGATCCAAACCATTTGACATGGTGGGCGTTAAAATCCTCAAGAATCACGATCTCTGCGGACGAGATTTGCTGAAGCACGGAATGTGTAGCAATTTGGATGTGCTCGAGGAGCCGGTCAGTTTCGGCATTGCCGCTATGGGACCTATATAGGCACGCATAGATTCGCAGATGATCATCACAGTCTACGCGCAGCCAGAGAATGGATAGGTCCCTCCCGTCAAGACTGGCGAAGCGACGAGAGTAGATATCCTCTTTGAAGTAAACGCACACCCCAGCCCGCGGTACAAAGGAATATTTCAACTTGTACCCTGGGTAGGAGAGGAATGATGTGTCAGCCGGAGATGATATCTGGGTCTTGGTTAAAAAGAGTAAGGCCGGCTTCGCTAATACAGCTCACAAGTCGTAAATCATTGTTATTTGGGTTTGGATTAGTTCCAAACTTAAAAAAATAACAAATAGCGTTTTATTTCTCATCCAATTTTCTTTTGTCTAAAAATTTAAGTTTATAGATGACAAATTAGGCGCATTACTTAAAAGGCGAGTACCAGGCAGGTATACGTCGGATGGAGTTCATATTTTACACCCGACCAAGCGGAAACGTGACCGTCATTCTAATGCTTAAACGAGAATGCACGTAGCTTCAGTATTTATACGGACAATGTTTAAATTTAAAACCATCTAAATAAAAATGTGTTACATATTGTCTTATTCTAATACAACTTCGAAAGTGCATTTTATTTTTACAAGAAATCGATTTTATTTATTACGATTTTGTTAAAGCGATCCGATTACATTTATTACAACTACAGACGATATCGTTTAAACATTTGTCTTTATATCTTATCTTATTATAAGACAAGATTTTCTTTGTTTTGTTGTATATAAATGTTAAATTTAAACGTCGTAAAAATAATGTATTTCTAAAGAAACAACGTACAAAAAGAATTTGAAATATAAAAACGACCTCAAAAATATTAACGATTAATTGGTAAGGTCTACGATAATTAGTCTCGTTCATTCATCTCAATCTTATAAAATACATTATTTTTAAGGCTTTAATTTTACGGTGCAAATTTAAGGGTGCAAATTTAACCATGAATGTTATAATTATAATCAATAACTGTGCAATTTAGTGATCAAAAAATATTTATATGAAATGTCATTAATAAGTTTACGTGAGGTTTTCGGTAGAGCTTTTATGCTCCTGGTACTATTGGATTTGCAACGCTTTGCCTCCTTACAAACAAGTAAATGGGATGGGAGCAAATTTGATTTATTTGAGTGAAGAGAGTGTTTGAAGACTCTCACATGTTGCTACTCTCCTAGTGTAATGTTTGAATTTAATTATTAATAATAGTTTTGCTGCTATAACATATGTATAACAATTATGTTATGTTTGTATAATTAAAATATGTGGTGGGTAAATATTGAATAAAACAGAATAATAAATGCTCTGAGTATATAACTAAACAATTACGATTAAAATTCATAACACGCTTAAATATTTAAAATTGTGAAGTTAAAACAAACAAAACTGAAAACAACCTCGTCAATATGAAAACATTCTAAAGGGAATTGCATTTAACCGCAATAGTACCTACGAATCGAAGCATAAATTTTTAATGTTTTCATTTATCAAAGAACAACTTTTTAATGAAGACCGATCATGAGTTACGACTCGATTCATGTAAATCAACTAATCTCATAAACTATGCGTATAAAACAGCTCGTTGTTCCATTCGCTAGATTTAATAAACTATGGACAACGAACAAACTTGGATGTGGTATAAAGTGACTTTTGTAAGTAGTCTTTTTTTATGGCATAGGAAGGCGGACGAAAATATGGGCCACCTGATGGTAAGTAACTCTAAATAGTTTATATGATAATTCTTGTTTTCTAGAATAAATTTAAATGTTCCTTTTAAGACCTTTTCGTAAAACCGTTTTAGGAAGTAACTAACCTGTGGCATGTTTTTGTAAAATCTTAAACGAGCACAGTGCCTCCCTGGATCCATTTGGTGAATCTAAGTTCCGTAAGAAAATGTTGTCCGAATTATAAGCAATTCGATGGTTATTGTTTCGTTATCTATTTTTTTTGTACTCTATTTTGCTTATTGATATTTTTTTGTAACTTTTCAATTAGCATAATATGTTAAAACTTGTAAATGCACATATTTTTATCGTGAGGTATTCTCCTTTATAGGTAATGCATTTAGTTTTAAGCTATGTTGTTTTTGTTACTAATATTGTATTAATGTAATTACTCCTGGAGGATCTTAATAAATAAATAAGTGGTCACCAACGCTCATAGACATTGGCATTGTAAGAGATGTTAACCATCGCTTACATCGCCAATGCGCCACCAACCTTGGGAACTAAGATGTTATGTCCCTTGTGCCTATAATTACACTCTTACTTACTGTTCAAACCGAAACACAACAATACCAAGTACTGCCGTTTTGGGGTAGAATATCTGATGAGTGGGTGGTACCTACCCGGACGAGCTTGCACGAAGCTCTACCACCAATTTTTTTGTCAATTAAATAAATACAGATATATAAAATAGTTAATTATTTTGTTACACTTCTATTTGTGAAAGACCAGTTCAAAATAATTGTAGCTAGTTAAATTAATACAAATGTCTTAACTATTTAGTTAAATTGGAAATATTCGCACATAAATGTAATAATAAGAAAAAAATATGGCTTGTAAGGAAATAAACATTTTCAATTATATTTGTAAATGCGTAATTGTTTTGTTGTACCTTATTTATACCCCCTTGTATAAAAATATCGCAAGGTAAACGACATTTGTCAGTAAATAATTAGTCCTTTATTTTATTATAAAAGTAAATAAACTGCCAGTAAATATTCTACTGTTGCCCAACTCTTGAAGAGACTATTCTCGAAAAAATTATATGCACTGACTATAATAGTTGTAACAAATAAAGGATCACGCATCAATATAGCCTAAGTCGATTTTAACATTTCACAATTAAGACAAGAAGTGATTTCTTACAGAATTGCACCACCGTGGCTTGCATTGCAGACAGTTTTTTTAACAAGGCAATTATATCGTATATAAATACAGCTAGGGGCGTCAAATGATGAAAATTACTATTATATTTTGTTTTAAGATTGGATTAAAATTTCAATTCGAATGAAAATTAAGTAATTATTTTTATCATTATATTTTATTACTATTATTGTATTGCTTCTCTAAGGTGGATAATATTAAAATCTGACGTATCCATTGCAAGAAATTCATATCTCTTCTATTCTAATATTACTTCGACAAACTTTGTTATTACTTTACCCGAGTTTATTTGGAAATGAACTGGAAACTGGCGTCCAGCGGCGACGCGCGATTTATAATCTCTCACTTGCATACATATGCCATTTTAGACTTTACCACAATGTTATAAGGTTCTGAATTAACGATTAAACTTCTTCGAATTAAACTTTGTGAAGCCACTTTGTTATTTAAAATGAACTTTATACCTTTATGATAAGGTTAAAATTTGTAAAAGATTGAGTTTGAAAATTTCCCTTTCATATTATAATTAGATGCATATCAAACTTTCAAGGGTGCAAGAGGGTGTAAGTTCGTTTTTAATAGGTTTTCATGGTAAGTAATAGAAAACAAATTTGTATAGTTTGAGTTAGCTTATAATTACGGGCACAAGGGACATAACATCTTAGTTCCCAAGGTTGGTGGCGCATTGGCAATGTAAGTGAAGATTTCTTACAATGCCATTGTCTATGGGCGTTGGTGACCACTTACCATCAGGTGGCCCATACGCACGTCCGCCAACCTATACAATAAAAAAAAAAAATTGTGATAAAAAAATTCAGCCTTCAAAAATAGAAGCAATTGCGCTAATAAGTTAAAAATACTTAATAGCGTTATATGTTTATGTAATACAAAACTTGAAGTTGTTGTCAAGCTCTTGGATAATTTTAAATTTTGTTTTGAATATTTATCTACTAGTCGAGTAGATATAAACCCGCAGATCCCCAAAGGGTTCAAACTTACTATTGACCTTTCCTGTTGAAGATTCTTAGCAGCATGGAGTCTTAAAGCTGGAAGTGTGTACACTCCCGTGCCTTGAAAAGCACGTAAAGTCGTTGGTCTTGCGCCTCTTTTCGGTCGAGAGTGAGGGAATAGAGAGTACACTAGTGTTTGCGCACACACTTGTGCACTATAATATGTCCTGCGCAGTTGGCTTATGTCTCTTGAGATTGCCACCACGGTGTATGTCACGACACCATCAGCATATTTAAAAAAATGAACCTAACAAGCGTCACAATCCTACAATTCTGAAACATTATGTAACATAACAGAAATTACTAGACTTTGTAAATTATAATCTAAAATCGCAGAATCGCTTAATACTAATATGTTAATAATATTGATAACGATAAATTCATTTAATTTTTTTAAAGAAACGGTAAATTGTACGTCAATGATAAATATGAGATCACCCGGGATCTCAATAGAATAAATAAATCGGCTTAACCATTTACGAGTAATATGTAAACACGTAAAAAAACAAACATGCTTAACGAATAAACACTACCTTTTGTAAGTTTGTTGTAAAATGACAATCGACGGTATCCAATCTTATATTATTGAAAGGGCAAGTATATAAATTTATTCGCGTATATAGGAAGCAGCTTTGTACGTGTGTTTTCTGTAAAAAAGACAATATTCATCTCTCGCCCAGGTGCTAATATTATATTACTTTATATTTGTATGTTTGTTACTGAAGCACGTCAAAATAGATTAACGGATTCGAGTGCAACCCGGTACGTAGATATAGTCCTGAAAGCAAGCAAAAAATCGTTTTCTTTTTCGATTTATAATAGGTAGTAAATACCGGCCTATTAGAAGATATATTTTATTGAAGAGAAGATTGTCCTGTACTGTACTGTTTGTGTTATTTTATTTGTGTTCATTGAAAATAGTTATTAACAACAAAGAACTTATTACTGCAAACGTCCTTTAAGATGTGAGGGCATTGTAATGTAATATTTTATCTTAGATATAAATAGAACCAAATCAAATTATCTTTTAATAATTAAATAGTCATTATAGTTACATTATTTACAAAATATTTATTTGGATTCGCAGTGACTACATAAAAAGGGACTGTTCAACGTCATCATTCCTTAGTATACATTTGTTAGTATATTGGTTCTCCAAGATCGTAGGTGTGTCAACGTTTTTACGTTTTCGATTGATTGCTGCGGGTGTCTTTTTATTTTTTATTGCATAGCTAGGCGGACGAGCATATGGGCCACCTGATGGTCAGTGGTCACCAACGTCCATAGATAATGTCATTGTAAGAGATGTTAACCTTCGCTTACATCGCCAATGCGCCACCAACCTTGGGAATTAAGATGTTATGTCCCTTGTGCCTGTAATTACACTGGCTCACTCACCCTTCAAACCGGAACACAACAATACCAAGTACTGCTGTATTGCGGTAGAATATCTGATGAGTGGGTGGTACCTACCCAGACGAGCTTGCACAAAGCTCTACCTTTACGAAAGCTATATATCGCTAAATATATTATTTCATTTTGAATCTAAATTCCTAACTGTCAGAGTCCCTATTAGAACAACTCGCCTTCGAGAACTACATAATATTGTACATCAAAAAACTGCATAAAGTAGCAAAGTGGGTGAAAGTTGAAATGAATAAATTCGAGTTTAAAAGACAATTTATTATCCTACAGTCATCACGGGGCGGTGCGCCGAAAATATGAGTTATGATGTACTGTTTAAGAGAATGAAATATTTTAAAAGTTTTCAAACTTTAAGTGAATTTACGGTAGGTTTCAACTTGAGTTTACTTCATGTTGGTGATCGTTCATTTTGTCATTTCCGTATTTATCGTTACATTTATTTATTATATAATTTCATAATTAATATTCTAATTATGCCCTCCGCTCTAGTTAAAATCTTATCGCTCGTAGGAGTCCCTACGAGATTTTAAATGAAAATATTCCAAGAGGTCAGGGTCGAACCTATAACTTTCAAATATATGCCTTTATCTTCTTTCACTTTACTTTAATATTATGAGTATGATATAAAACTTTAATATAGATTTGATTTATTATCATGCATCTATTATGATTACATAATAGGAAATCAGAAAAACGCCGATAGACATTGGCATTGTAAGAAATGTTAACCATCGCTTACATCGCCAATGCGCCACCAAGCTTGGAAACTAAGATGTTATGTCCCTTGTGCCTGTAATTACACTGGCTCACTCACCCTGAAAACTAGAACACAACAACACCAAGTGCTGCTGTTTTGCGGTAGAATATCTGACGAGTGGTACTTACCCAGACGAGTTAAAATATGAACTTTATTACAGACATGAATAACTTACCTCAGAAGGATTTATTGGCTGCGCGGAATTTTAAAAATTGGTGATAGAACACCAAAAAAATAAGAAAGCGGGAAGCGCTTCGTTTACTATTTTACTAATTTTCGCCGATTATATAAAAACAATTGATACATTGCTATCATTTATTAAATTATTGTAATGTATCTAGTAAGAATTCTTATTTTGTTACAAACAACTTAAAAGCAAACTCGAGCTCCAAGGTAATAAATGGACCAGGAAGCTTTTTTTTGTTGAGTGAAAACTGTTTCAACATCGATAGCGTTCTCAACGTAAAATGTCGTAAGTCGCATTATGAATATAATCAAAATATACTCGTACTAAGCGAATAGCTATAAATACGTTTAATTTATTACTTGTCATATTATGTTATCTATTTCGACGAGCCGGTTGGTGTGGTTGGTAGATACCTGCCTTTCGCGCCGCAGGTCGTTCGATTCCCACCGAGGTCAAACATTTGTGCGCTTGAACATGTCTTTGTCCTGAGTCTGGGTGTAATTATCTATAAAAGTATCTATTTACAAAAGAAAAGTAGTATATGTAGTATATCAGTTGTCTGATTTCCATAGTACAAGCTCTGCTTAGTTTGGGATCAGATGGCCGTAAAAAATGTCCCAAGATATTATTATTATTATTATCCGCGTTTTTTGCAAGGCTATCTCTCTGTTAAGGAACCATACAAAGTACTTCATTCAAAATATACGTTCATTTATATATGTTGAATACACATTAAACAACATAAATACTTGTTCCAACAAACGCGAACTGTTTGAACTGAAGTTCCTCCAGCTCTACGTCAAATGTGTGCCACTAAACTTCGCTGTATACGAATTTAGTACCTCAATAGTTATATGATTATTTAGACATTGTAAGTACAATAACGTATGTACAGTTAATAACACTTTACAACGTTTATATTTTGAGTATCCGCTAAGCATTATGTAGTAAAAAATTAATTCGGTCGTTGTTGTAGTTATATTGTTGGACAGTTGTAATAATTACTGAGTTTTATTTAATTATTTTTAGTTTATGAATTAGGTTTTAGAAGAGTAATAGATTAGCATGGTATGGGCATGTGATGAAAAGGGATGAAAAACATGTTACTAGAAGGATGATGAGTATGAATGTTGATGGATATAGGGGACGGGGGAGGCCGAAGAAAGTGTGGATGGATTGCGTAAGAAAGGTGTAAGTACTGAGGTGACGAGTGACGGAAAGAAGTGGAAGAAAAATACATGTTGTGCTGACCCCACGTAGTGGGATAAGGGCAGGAAGAAGAAGAAGAAGAATTAGGTTTTAATGCTGTTTTCATTCGATACGTTTTAAGAAAAATTAAATAAAAATTGGACGTCTCCGATTGGCAGGACACATCCTCGATATTAATACTGTATAATGTTTGTGTGATTAAGTAATGTATGTATTCCATTAAGTAAAGTATACTATAAAGGTTATAACAGTAATAATACCTTAGGTTGCACCGCATCAGTAAAATTAGAAATGTGACCTTGAAAATGTAAAAATGTTGACCGATAATAATTACCTGTTACACTTACTACCCAAAATCAATAAAAAAACCGACAGTCTTAAATTACACTTTTTTGTTGCATGATTAATGGTTATGAAGGTATGTCTTTTTTAAGCTTTGATTATTCATTTTATACATTATATAATTTGGTTGTTTGAATCACGAAAAACAGTTTAACCATTTATAAATATGTACACTTGAGCTGTTTTAATTTTTTTAGTAATGAAATAAAAATTTTGAACTATTAAGCATAGGTGTCATATAAAAATATAAAGCTATATACGCCTTCTATTTGTGGCAAAGTACATTTTATATTTATTTTGCCTGGAGGGTAGCTGTTGTGGGCATGACGCTCTGATAATTATGCCGCCATGCCCTTTATAGTCCCTGGTGTGTCCGTGGCGCGTATATTATAGTATACTTCGTTTCTATATACTATTACCAGCGCTTTATTTAGAATTGCTAAATACCTATTTCTGTAGCTGTTTCTCCAAAAATTTAAGATTTTCATACAAACTTTCATCCCCAATATCACCTTAGAGGTTAAATTTTCTTTAATGATAACCTACAATGTAAAAAAAACCTTATGAAAATTGTCATAGTGATAACTCCTAGTTTGGGCTGTGTGCTGATATGTCCGTTGGTCAGTCAGGTCTTCTTTTATATACACTGACATACTCATAAACTGCATCAATGTCCAAGACGCCTTTGAAATAAACTTTTTAACCAAGTAATCAAACTTTTTATACAAATTTAAATTGAGACCTGTAGTTTGGTTCGTTAACTTCATAACAGCGCAGTATCGTATCCTTAAGTGTACGTTTGTATACTGGAATTCAATTTTTTTGAACAGAAACGATAAATGTAACAAAAATTGGTTTTGGTTGGTTTATTGAAAAATAGGTTTTTACAATAAAAAAACAAAGTAAAGGTTGCAGCATAGGTTTTTTTTCTTTTAATAAGGTGTATTGCCTCCACGTGCCCTTATTACAGATTTTAATCGGTTCCGCATAGACCTGATTAGGGTTATTAAACGGTCTTGCGGATTATTATTCCATTCTTGTGAAATCGCTGTTCTTAGTGCTGCTACTGCTGTGGGCACAGGATTTCTCGCATATACAGTTTTTTTTAAACTGTCCCAAATATGCTCAATGGGATTAAGATCCGGACTGCGTGCTGGTCAATTCATGGTACGTATCCCATACTCTTCGCAATATTGTCGAACTTGTGCAGCGGCGTGGGGTCGGGCATTATCTTGCATTACAGTAAAATTTTTACCTATTAATTGCATGTAAGGCACTACGTGCGCTTCTAAAACCTCTGTTATATAGCGTTCTGCCGTCAAACCACCTCTTCTACCGTTTTGACGAACCATGTCGATGAACACAAGTTCCGTTCGCCTGACCATCGAAATGCCATCCCACACCATACACGAACCGCCTCCAAAAGGAACACGCTCCTTAATGCAACTTTGAGTATATCTCTCCCCACCTCGACGGTAGACTCTTCTGCGACCGTCTACACCATTTAAACATGTCCCACACTCCTCGGTGAACAATATGGAGGCACATTGGTCTTCAGTCCAATTAAGATGTTCACGCGCAAATCTCAAACTACTCGGTGGTAGAGCTAACTGCTACTACTCCAGAGCCTGAAATCACCACTAATTCCTACATCGTTGCAAAACTGTAATTTTGAATTATCTAAACATAAATAAAAAATGAACCGAGCTAGGAAGGAGAAAGACATGGACAAAAGTTATGCTCAATCCGGAAAATGTCACGTGTTCACACATGATGTAGAAGCTGTAAAATTGGCCCCATATCTGCAAGCTAGTGCTATAATATATTACAAAACTAAGTTATGCGTTCATAGTTTTACTTTATATAACCTTGCAACCAAAGAAGTGGTGTGCTATTGGTTTGATGAAGTCAATAGCACGCTTGAGGCCTCCGTTTTTGCTTCTTGTTTGGTGGATCATTTGAGTAAGAAATTACTACCAGTAATCTTGTTTTCAGATGGTTGTTGTGGTCAAAATCGCAATGCGATTTTGAGTAATGCCTTATTACGCCTATCTATAGAGAAAAAAAATTTTATCACTCAAAAATACCTCGAGAAAGGGCACAGTCACATGGAGTGTGATTCTGTCCATAGCGCCATTGAGTGCAAACTAAAAGGAAAATAAATAAATCTTCCGAACCAACACGTCTCTATCACAAAAATAGCTAGAAAAGATCCAATGCCATATGGATTACTCATTCTTTACGGATTTTTCGAAAGATTTGATCTACAAATCAATACGCCCAGGAAAAAAAATTACGACATTTAATGATAAAAATACAAAAAAATGCTTTTAATATTATTTCATATCTATAAACAAACCTTCTTAAGCTAAAATTAGTACATCAACTATTAAAATCAATAAATCAAACAGATTTTTTGTTCTCCTGTAAAGTTGTAAAAAATGAGTAGGGCAGTGTTGTTTGATAAGTACCGGTACCGGTACCGGGTCTCCTTTTGTAAGAACCTGTCTCTACAAACCTTCGGTATACTTTCGAAACCGTAGACAGGCTTAAATTTAAATTTCTAGCATTCGTTCGTTGATCCAAGCCTTCCCGCACCAATGCCACAATTTCAGCGGCTTGTTCGGACGAAGTATCCATATTTATGGTGACGAAACTTTTGTTGAGTTTAAAAGATTAATAATCAATACTCTTGGTAACAATAACTTAAATCGCAAAAGAAAAAAAAAAAAAAAAAATTTTAAGCTTTACTCTAATAACACACGAATTTGAGACTATGCATAAATTTTATTTTCGCGGCTATAATTTTATCTTTTACTGCATTTCTATTTTTAAATTTTGTTTTTTTTTTTTATTATATTGTCAGTCTCGACATTTTCATTTAGTTTAATCTAAAAAGTTTGCATAGTTATGAAAAATATTAATTCGAAAGTAATTCTGATGCTTATGATATGATAACTTTGATGCAGTTTATGACAGATGGTATAATATATATATATATATATTATAACAAAAAAATATCTTTATTTTGTTAACAAAACTATAACCAACACAATAAATTCAATGTTAAATAATGATTTACTTAATTTTTTTTTTCCTGTAATCTTTCATATGATCCTATGAAACTGTCGATATATCTGTCTCCTATCATTATATCCTTAGTAACACTTTTATTTAATAGGATTACATTATATCTTGGTATATCTTAATGATACTTTAGGTTAATGACCTTTACATCGACTCTTTTATCTCCTATAATATTTGAACATTTTAATTTATCCATTACATTTATAGATTCGTTTTATTTATATAAATGGATTACTCCGATTCTAAGTCTGGATTAAAGTTGATTACATATAGTAATTTACTACTACTGTCGACTTAAATAAAAGCGAAACTTTTTACAAAACGTTATTTTATTTTAATTCTAGATTACTCGGGTGAAATTCCAATAGCCGCTGTAGAAAGTTTGTAACTTGTTGCGAGAAGTTACGATGAAACTTTTGATATAGTGCAGTTAAGTTTTTATTCTCCCCTTCGGCGCTAAATTCGGAACCATCTGTTACCGTTATTTATACGTCACTTCTCTTTTTAAATATAATTTATACACGTATAAATACATTCATACTACATGCATACGTCTATGTACTAAATTGTATGAAATAAATGTGACATTACAAGTTAGATCAATGGTTATCTATCAATGAAACCTTAATAGTCGAGATAATCTAGTGGCTAGGACACGTGAATTTTAATCGAAAAATATTCCTTGTAAAAGCTGAGTTTAATTTATGTTTAAAATTCATCTCGTCCTCAGCTCTCTTAAAGACTGATTCGTGGATACCATTATTTAGAAATATATACATATGCGTGATAAAACTTCAAAATACGAAATAATTTGTTATTTAAAGATAACGGTTAACGTTTTAATTTGTTTCGTTATTTGTACCGTCAAGCGTGGCAACATTACCATATTTTTTTACTTTTTTGCAATTTACTTCAACATGGAGCTTGTTGTTTAAGTTTTCATTGATGATGTTTTACAAATAGGTGTTTCTTTTTTAATTGAACCATTGAATTCTACTACATCTCACATAGAAACGCTATAATAACCAAAAGTATGAGCGAGGTAAAATTGACACAATTTTGGCATCTTTACCTAACCTACAGTTTGCTTATATTATGTGTCCCAAAGAGCACGCGACACAAATTTACCGATCGTCCTGGCGCTATAAAAGCGATGTATTTATTTTTGAAGCTGTTATGTTTGTTTAAATAAGCACTGCCAATACATAGGTAAAGTTGACCCAAGAAAATCTAAACTTTCATAGAAACATTTGAATGTCGGCAGGGTTGTCAAAAAAATAATAAATCTTCTTTTTTTAATTTTTTTTTTTGAAGGCGTCTTGCATATGTCTTAAAGGTAATGAAGCAAAGTAGTTACCTACTATCAAAATATTTCATCAAAAAAAATCTATATACAGTGTAAACTCTATATAGTGATTTTTTTTTTATAATACCCGGGATATGACTACTCCACCTGATGGTAAGTGGTAGTAGAGTCCAAACGCGACGACACCTATTTCAAGACCGTGAGGCTGTTTTTATAACAGATGATCCCTTGGATTGAGGTCGCACCGAACGTCAATTCCCAGTATAGCGACTTTGCTTTGTATCTCCAGCGTAGTACCACAAAGGGAGGGAGGAGGGAAAAATGGTGACGTTTTCGCTGTGAGAGCGCATACCTGTGTTTTCTTGGCGTTAAACTCAACAAGATTATCAGAGTCCCATTTGGCAATGAGTCCTAACGTCCTATCGAGTTCAACAACAAGATTCCTCCGTCTCTCCTCAGTTTCCGCCCGCCCAGCTACTGCGCGACCGTGGTATCCTCCGTGCACTGTACTGTCATCTGCATAGCAATGTATGTTCCCGAAAGAGAGCATATGATTTGCAAAAGAAAGAGTGTGGGGAATAGCACAGACCCCTGGGGGACCCCAGCATTCACTACATGGAGTTGTGAAACGCAACCATCAACTAAAACGCGAAGGCTACGCTTGTGTAGGAAGCTGGCAATCCAGGTGCAAAGCTGAGCTGTTGGGTCATTCTCACTGAAGCAACGTTCCTTCCAAGGGACCGACGCATAGTAATCGCGCAAACCGTCCCAATCTGCTGACTTATAGTGCCAAACGCCGCTTGTGGCGGCAGCTTGGCCTGTGATACTTTGGTGGATATCAGGCAGTGATCCGAAGAACCACGAGGAGCCTGAACCTCAACCTGATATTCCACCGGGTAAGTAGCCAGCAGAAGCTCCAGTAGGGAAGGCGCTTGCCCGTCAATGTCTGGGATCCTGATGGGCTGATCAACCAGTTGGGTCAAGTAAGGCGTGAGAGCGAAAGCAGTCTTTCCAGCATGGTCAGTTTTGGAAAAGTTCAACCATGATTCATGGTGAGCATTAAAATCCCCTCGCCGCCAGCCTCGCGAGCTGGTTAGGAACGCTTGGGCCCCTGTACTCTGCCACGGGCGGCCAGCGGAACAACCGTTTCTACGGGTCCCCCCTGTCCGGCGGGTCAATATAATTTCCCCCGGCATTGGTTCAACAGCAACTTCCACCGGACCACCACATATCGCGGCAATGCGCGCTCGGGCAGGTACAGTGGTAAACATGTGCTAAGCAATTACAGCAAACAAATGGACATATTTCTAAGAATTTTATGGTACGTACGAAATATTTACCTTGTATCAGTATTGTGTGTAAAGGTCAGTGAAATTAATGTTTATTGAGGTCTAAATAACGATGTATTGTTTCGCTATTGAGAGTGGTTGCAACGCTATAAAGAGTGTTTCAATACAAGAGTAACAATGTAAACCAAACAAACCTTAGCGATTTCTACATTTTAAAGAGTTTTTCGTTAAATAGAAATTCACTATATAGAGTTTACACTGTATATTGTATTTAAAATTACTGTTTTGGATGACTGAAATCCAGAATACTACTCGTGCAAAATTTGACAGCCCTAGTCACAGGTAAAGTTGCCATTCGTGCTAGTGAGGTAACTTTACCTAAGCTCAAGCAACATTACCTTTTCTAATAACTCAAGAAATGAGATTTTAATAGAATTGAATCATTTCGATACACCTCAATAACAATATATCAAATACAATTTAATATAAGTCACTTATCTACATTTTGATTTTCTGTAAGAACTACCGATTTCTAAGCGACGACGCTGCGAACGCAATTGACCATATGTTATGAAAAAGTACTATATTTTAACAATTAACAAAGCTGCCAGCTTGAAACACTTTTTGGCATTCCACAATTTATTATAAAATCTACCAATATGATTAAAATTGTGCCTACTTCTTCATATAAAAAAATATTCAATGGAAACTAGTATAGGGTATGCTTAGGTAAAGATGCCACGTTTGACGGTAATCAACAGCATTACATAAATGGTTGTTCAGTTATTGCTTAGTACTAAACTAATGCTACATAGGATTACAATTTTATATTACGAAAATAGAAATGAAAGTTAATTTCAATTTTATTTTAGAATAACAAATTTACATGACTCTTCCAAAACAGTAAAGAAAGAGTTACATGACGATTTTGATCGAATGTATAAAATCTAAAATAAATCCTATTAACTTTAATGGTATAAGTATGATACCTTCAGCTTGAAATTCGTAAATTAAATTTCAATCCATCAAAAGTAATTTCATCCGTCATATTCAGGTTTCCTCACAATGTTTTCCTTAATTGCCAAACACGAGACGAAATTTGAACACAAATCATTAAGCATGTGGTGCTTCGCAGTTACAGGATTAATATGAATATAATGCTACCACTAGCTTGGAATGTATACTGAGAAGTAACGGTAAAATACTCAGTGGCCACTTTTTTTCTACATCCTAATTTAAATATACAATTGATCGTCTATCATATTCGGTGTGTAAAATTACTTACTCCACTCTTTTTATCATTTATATATTCTCGCATAATTTAATAAGCCACCCAATTTAATTAAATTAAACTTATTATTAAAGTAACAGTAAAGTAATAATATGTCATAAAGTAAAAAATATACAACTGAGCTAAGGCCTTCTCGTTGTGAGGATAAGGTTTGAAGCTTACTCCATCATGCCGCCCCAATGTGGGTTGGTGAATACACGTGTAGGTTTTATATTCATACACATGTAGGTTGCTTCACGATGTTTTGATTCACCACCGCATACAAGATGAATTATTCACACAAATTAAGCCTAGGTAAATAAATTCAATTGTATTAGCCTAGATTAAAACTCGGAATCATTAGTTAAGATTCACGTCTTCTAACCAATGAGAAAAGTTAAAAATATTTGCACAATCTTATAATATAAAATAATTCTTTCCTCTAGGTAGGATGTATTGACTTTAGGGACTCAGAAACTATATCCAAAGCAAGGATTACGAGTTACCTTTATCAGAAATTATGGCACCAGTCCCTTAGGTATTAGTTTCTTTATTGGTTTAATCATTATACCACTTAGTTTTAATTAATACTTAACGAACTATTTATTGTTTGTTTGTGAAGGAAAATATCGTGAAGAAATCAACCTTGGAAGATTTTACCTGAAGAAGATTTTGCCAATCTTTTTATATTACTGTTTCGTTTTGAAGGTTGAGTTAGTCAATGTCAAATAAAACCATCTAAGCAGCTTGATAATCCGTATGAACAAAGTAAATCAGATGGCTCATTTAGTAACTCACTAACATAAATAACGTAAATTAAAAAAACATACTCATCTTTTCCAAAACAAGACAGGTATGTAATTTATTTACTAATTTAAAATAATACGAGAAATGTTTCTGTAAAAATAATAAAATGTGACACACTTAAAGAAACATTTGGTATAAAAATAGATCCTTGGACTTTAAAAGCTGCAGGTTTATAAGTTAAATCAACAAGACAGTTAGGTCAAGGTAATATTAATACGTTAACTTGTTAATGATAGCAGACTGCCTCGTTATAAAGTCAGAAACACAATGGTTACATAATTAGCGAGCAATCAACGCGAACCCTGTTTTAATAGGAAAAGTACATCTTCAAACGACCCATTTTTCTTTTTGCGTCTTGTTTTATGAATGTCATTCGTTTCGCTAATGTGCCGTTCGTACTCGGCCTTTCAAAACGAAAACTGTAACGTCGTTCTTATCAAGATTTCGGATAAGGGATAAGATTTTTTATTCTATTACGATAACGAGTGTTTATATTTTCACACACTTTTTGTAAAGCTTTTCATTTGTATGTAATTAAGTAAGTCACTATCTACATATATTATTTATTCAACATTTGCAGATTTCATTGACTTAGTATTTTTTATTATGTAATTCTCGTGTCTTTGATTTTATAGTCGAAAAATTCCTTTCATATTTAGATCTCTCGCCAGCCCCGGGCGTGCAGTCCCGGGGGCCGAGATAATGGCGTAACTCGATAAAAGATTTCCCGGGAGATCTATACTTCATAGTCAAGGAGTGTATATAAATGGACAAATGAGTATAAATAAATGCTAAAAGCTTTACAAAGTAGTATTTCTTCGTACTGAATAAAATAACATAAGCAATTTCTTTTTTTCATTTAATGAGTTACTTATGGTGGATTATACTGCAAATAATTGAGTTCTAAAACATGTGTACTATACTTATATCGATCATTGTTGATTAAGAAAGTTATTATTCTGTTTTAGTACAGTGTTATTATAATCGAAATAAAAATTAAAGTTTAAAACATAGTCATTTTTTACAATATATTTTTTTTTTAATTCATTATTTTGAAAAACCTATGTTATTTTTTTAATTATTTAACAAAACTCTTCAATTTATCATTCGCTCCTAACCTATAACAGCATTTTGCCGCGACATTTTAACTTCTCAAGAAGTAAGAAGTTGGTTTTGATTTCAACTTTCTGATGGTCTTACTGTTATCATAACTAGGATGGAACTTGTTCCAACGTTCCGTCTTTTGGGAGTCGCGTGAGACGAAATTAACTACAGTCTTTGAAATAAACAACAATGTGGGTATCACGAAGAATCCCACTGCAGGTTTGCGGCTTGCGTTTTTTGTATTGAGATTTTAGCGCACTATAAAAATAGTAGTATCTATTAGACTTATAATCATCGGTACTGACTATCTAATAGTATCTAATTAGTTCTAGAAAGATAATTTTGGAACATTCGTTATTTGTATTTGGAACAGGCAACAGGCTGCGAGCTGCTATGTTATAGAGTAACATATGTTTCTAGTAAAATTTAATTTTCTTTGCTTAAATTTTTAATTAATACAAATGAACTTCGTTATTTTTACTAATTAATTAATTGATCAGTAGCATCTTTATTACAAAATGTGGTGATTGAAATTAATGAATGTTTTTCCAGGATTGAAAGCTATTTTACTTACCATTTTTTCATTATAAAATATGTTGCCAGAAATAAAAATGATATTAAAAGTATATATCAAATCTAACATAACGCATTACACCGTTTAAATCCGATAAAACTTAACGCTAAAATCACTTCCGAGCGTTTCCAATGAAAGTAATAATTCAAGCGTGTTTTTAATCCCCGGCTGAAAGTTACCTTTTTTACATATGGTAACATTGAACAGTGATTTCTAGCATTGCGGAGTAAAAGCCGATGCTATAAAACAACAGCGATATTTTAATCATAAAGTAAAGCAGGAATCTAACTCGACCAATCATATTTTTATTTTCGAGTTGAGCCATATTTAATATTATGAATCAGTGGACTTTTTTAAAATTATTTATTAGTTATGCTGCTAGCATTCTTGCCACCATTCCACGTGGTAACGATTTGTACAGTAACACTTTTTCTTTGTATTTTTTTAAGGCTTTAATGTAAATAAATAGAAATTAGATTAAAAAAAAACATAAAAAAGCGATAGCTTTTATTGTACTCTTATTTTCATATAGATAATATAATGTCGTCTACACTTTTCAAAGAGATCAGTGGTTTAACGAGAAAATCGTGAAACGTTAAAAACTTGTATACGATAAACGTCTACGATGATTTGATGTGTGTATACTTTAAATGTGTCCAGAGGGTGTATCTACCAGGCGTCTGTCCGACATCTGGTTGGAATCACTACGGGTACGCTACCCCGGACTGCTCGAGCTACTAGTGACACAGCCCCCTACATTCCGTGGTCACAGTATCCTTAACACCCCCCATCCCTCTCCTCGATTCACCTTTGGGAGTTCCCTTTCCTTATTCCCATCCCTTGTTTCCTTCCCCTCTTTGACGTAGTGGTGTAACAGCGTTGTTCTTCTTCCTCAAAGTCGCTTCGCGAAATAAAACCTGATGAGGGGGTGCTGTGATCACATAACGATTCTGAGACATAAAATCTAGTCTCTAAAAAGAAGGAAAACTAGTATTAAACCCGGAACGGTGCCTCCGCTTAGGCGCAAGCCAGGCACCTGCGGCCAAACCAGCACCACACGTATTGACTCGTCATTCCTGTGGATCCTGCTGGGGAGGAGGAGTGGGTGGCACGGGTATTGGGCAAGCCCGTGCTGCCATAAAGTCGTCTGACCCAGGCATAGCAGCATCCGCGGAGAGGACACTTCGCTCACCTGCTTTGCAGTTGGAAAACAACACGGAGAGTGACAGTGACCGGTTATAAGCCAGCACGAATAGGCGTAAGTGCGGGCGCCAGGGGCCACTCTCGACAGTAGGAGGATCCATCGCAGATCCATTGATCAGTTACCGCCTGCTTTAAGTCGGGCAGCCCCCGATCAATAAGGTACTGATCCGTCTCAGTGTTAACTTGTTCCGCCCGGGTGAACGGAACACAAGCCTCACAGCTGGACGTTGACGCTGTAACATTAACCACCTGCTCAAAAAAACAGTAGAAATCCCAAATATAATACCAACGCTGCTTATATGCGCTTTGCCTCGTGGAATGTCCGAACTATGAGGACAGGCTTCCCGAACACCTGCGGAAGTTCCGATTGCGCCAAAGAGCTGCGCAAAACTTACATTATCGACGTGGAGCTCAAAAGGCTCAATATCGATATTGTAGCCTTACAAGAGACCAGAACCGAAGACGAAGGGTCTCTGAGTGAAGCAAACTACACCTTCTATTGGAAGGGCAAGAGTTCCTCGGAAACACGAGAGCGTGGTGTAGGTTTTGCGGTCCGAAACCATCTCATCAATTCCATAGAGACACCTGTAGGCGTGTCTGAGCGGATTATGGTCTTGCGTCTAAAAACAAAAAGCGGCTTTGTCACTCTAATTTCCGCCTACGCGCCGACGCTTAGTTCAAAATCCGAGACCAAAGACCAATTCTACGACCAGCTCGAAGAAACCGTGCGCGGAGTGCATTCTACTGACAGACTGCACATTTTAGGTGACTTTAATGCCCGCGTCGGTCAGGACACATCATCCTGGCCGCAAAGCCTCGGTGCACATGGCATAGGCAAACTTAACGATAATGGGCAACGATTGTTGGAGTTCTGCTCAAGGCACCAGCTGTGTGTTACCAACACCTTCTTTAAAGGCAAAATGATGCGGAAAGTCTCGTGGATGCACCCCCGATCTAAGCACTGGCACCAGTTAGACCTTGCTCTTACAAGAAGGAGGGACCTGCGAGAAACGCTCCAGACACGGGCGTTTCACAGTGCCGATTGCGACACCGACCACAGTCTTGTTGCTACTATAGTCCGACTTGTCCCTAAGAGAATCCATTCTTCCAAGCCGCTTGGACGAAAAAAGATAAACCTTTTCAAGACTCGTGACACGGAATTAGCGAAGTCATTTGGGGCACTCGTCCATGAAGAAGTCGCAACTTGGGACAGTTCGGCACCAGTGCAATTCGAATGGCAGAAAGTTAAATCTCTTCTCACTGACACTGCAGGCAAAGTTTTTGGTTATCAAAAAGTGAAAACTTACGACTGGTTTCTAGAAAACGAGGTGCACTTACGTCCCTTGATTGACTCCAAACGCCAAGCCGCTTTAAATTTTCGCCTTAACCCTTGTGATGCGACGCGTGAAGATCTCACGAAGGCAAAATCCTCACTCCAGCGTAGCACGCGCTTCTTTGCAAACGCATATTGGACAGAGCTCTGCCAAAGCATCCAAACGTGCGCAAACGCAGGGGATATTGGCGGGGTTTATGCAGGCATCAAAAGAGCTCTTGGACCTACTCCAAAGAAGACGGCTCCTCTCAAGGAAATCGACGGTTCTGTCATAACACACAGCACCCGTCAGATGGCAAGATGGGTAGAACACTACAAGGAGCTTTACTCGTGCCCCGTGGATATTCAGCCAGAAGCAGTGGAGCTTGCCCCAAACCTGGCAACTTGGCACGAGCTAGACGCCACACCCACCGTAGAGGAACTTTACCTCGCCGTTAAGCAGCTCAAAGGCGGAAAGAGTCCTGGTAAAGACGATGTTACCACCGAAATCGTCAAGCTTAAGTGCCTTTTGCCCATTCTTCACAACCACCTGGCCAAGTGTTGGGAAGAAAGCTGCGTCCCTCAGGATATGCGAGATGCTAACATCGTCACCCTTTATAAAGGCAAAGGCGATCGCGGTGACTGCAACTGTTACCGCGGAATATCCCTTCTTAGCATCGTCGGTAAAGTCTTTGCAAGGGCCATTTTAGGCAAACTACAGAAGCTCGCTGACCGCGTATACCCTGAGGCACAATGTGGTTTTAGATCCCAACGGTCAACTGTCGACATGATATTTTCTCTCAGACAGCTGCAAGAAAAGTGTAGGGAGCAACAGATCCCCCTAGTCGTTGCATTTGTAGACCTAAACAAGGCTTTTGATACCGTGAGCAGAGAGGGGTTGTACTCAGTTCTTGTCAGAATTGGATGCCCCCCGAAACTCCTAAAGTTAGTGCAATCATTTCACGAAGGTATGGAAGCTACCGTTTTGCACAATGGCAACACATCTATGCCATTTGACGTACGCCGTGGTGTTCGTCAAGGTTGTGTACTGGCCCCTACCCTGTTCGGAATATTCTTCTCGGTACTTCTGAAGGTTGCTTTTGGGGATGACCAGCAAGGCATCCACTTACACACACGATCTGATGGTAGGCTGTACAACATCTCGATGCTCAAGTCTAAACGCCACAGGGAGGATCTATTTGTAGATAGCCTCCTCTTTGCTGACGACGCTGCCTTTGTCTCCCACGACCAAGCTCATCTCCAAAGCCTAATGGACAAATTTGCCAAGGCGTGCGACCTCTTTTCAATGTCCATAAATTTCAAGAAGACCGTTATTTTAGCGCAAGGATGCTTAGAGCAACCAGTCATCTTGCTCAAAGGCGCACCTTTGGCGGTGGTTACCAAATTTTGCTACCTTGGTTCGCAACTGTCGAGCAATCTCTCGCTTGATGCAGAGATCGATTTCCGCATCGGCAAAGCAGCCTCTACGTTCGGGAGGCTCCGTACAAGGGCTTGGGACAATAGACACCTTACGGTAAAAACGAAAATGATCGTTTACCAATCATGTGTCCTAAGCACACTCTTGTATGGAGCAGAATCATGGACAACGTACGCAAAACAAGAACGCCGTTTGAACACATTTCACTTGCGCTGTCTTCGAAGCATTCTGGGCATTACGTGGAGGGACCGTGTGACAAACGAGTCTGTTCTAGGCGAGGCACAGCTGCCTAGCATCACGGCCATTCTCAAAAAGAGACGGTTACGGTGGTTGGGTCACGTGCATCGAATGGAGCAGACTCGCCTGCCAAGGCAAATTCTACTCGGAGAGGTTGCAAATGCGAAAAGGTCTATTGGGCGGCCTATGCTCCGCTTCAAAGATTGCGCTAAGCGTGATATGTTTGCGTTTAACATCCCAAGCAACCAATGGGAAGAGCTTGCCGAGGATCGTGCCAAGTGGCGACGCCTTGTTCACCAAGGTCAATCAAGGCATGACAATGCCTGGTTTGAAGCATTAAAAGAAAAACGGACGAGGCGTCAAGAGCGGGCCTCAAACCCCCGTCCATCTGGGGGCACATACACTTGTCGGAAGTGCGGCCGACGGATCCTCTCTCGCATCGGACTCTTTAGTCATGAACGCAAGTGTTTTCGCGATGCAGCTTAAATCATCTGTCATAGATGTAGAGGCCTATTATATATACTTTAAATGTTATAATTATTTGATGTCGATGTCGCATGTTACCTTCTGATATTTGACGACCGACGACGTGTTCATCGATGAGTAAAGAGTTTGTTCTCACAATATAACCGTTATTTATTTTTATTCTACATGCTTTAGCACATCGGTTCCATCCGATAACAAATATCCGTTGATAATATTTGTAAAAATGTGTTGTGACTTCAAATCGCATGAAACTCATGATTTTTATTCCAAATATAAAAAAGGTCTATCTTATTTATATTTTGTAATGTATTTATTTGTATTTTATTAGGCATTAAACACGTTTGTTTAAAACAAATTAACCTTTTATTTATCAATCGTTGAGTGCATTGATAGTTCATAAAAATTTACTGTTCGTTATAAAGTTTTCTATTTATAAAGTTTTCACGATTCATTTTTAATCGCCTGCCAACGCTAACAATGGTGAAACATGTTTGTACACACATGCATATTATAGAACCGAAATAAATACCGTGCAGTTTTCTAACGAGCACAAAAAATAGGAGAATTGTTGATGAAAAGTTTAAGTTTTATTCAAAAAAATACATTTCAAATTATAAAATATAATGTAACATCCTGCGAATGTGCCACTGGTGGGCTTACGCCTCCTGTTTCTTTGAGGAGAAAGTTTGGAGCTTAATCCGAGAAACTGATCCAATGCGACTTGTGGATACACATACTGGAATTTTAGTGGAAACAGGCACAAACAGGTTTCCTAACGCTGTTTTCCTAAGCCCCATAGCACGAGATGAATTATAAATACAAATTAAGTGCATAAAATATCAGTGGTGCTTGCCTGGGTTTGAGCCCCCAATCATCGGGTAAGATTCACATGTTCTAATCATTGTACCATCAACGCTCATTAAATCTTAATCAGTAGTAATGACATATGTTTGGTAATAATAATGACAACCTTGCTTTGGCAAGTTGGGATTTGGATCTTAAATTAAGATTATTGAGTTCTATCCACTAAGTAACTTAAGTTTTTAAATTAATAAATACATAAGAATATTTGAAAGCCTGTGCTATAGAAATGGACCTGTGGATAGACAAAGATCAATGACCTGAAGAAGGTAGCGGACTGGATTCAGAAAGCAGAGGACAGGACAATTTTGTGCACTTTAGGAGACCTATGGCGAGTGTGCTATGGCTGACTGATAATGGTAATAGACCAAGTACTTGTATATCCATCGACCTACAATAGAGCAGACTACAGAAACTTCATCTTAAATCGTTCGACGATCCATTATTCTAGTTTGACATTACACACTTCGATATAAGTGAGAAGCAAACACCTGTTGATACAAAGTATTTTATTGATCCGATACATCCATAAACACAATTCATTAGCTTTGAAAGTATCAACCAATAGTTTTGTTAGTTCATTCCTTGTTACAGACGAATACATCATAGTGATTAGCTTTTAAGTGTCGTTTGAATGATATACCAATAATATAATTAGTAGAGCGAATCACTCAATCAGATGACAGAGAGGGTTCTCATATTAATTATTATAAGAGGGTGCGGTACAGTCGCGAACACTATTCACAATATTTGAAGTTTTACTATTCACTTTTTTAATTTATATCATTTGTTTTTTATCGCTTATTATATTAAGTGTCATTATTATTTAATATATTAGTAAAAATTCATTATTGTTCATTATTACTTACTCGTAAGTAAAAGTAACAGCCTATAAATGTCCCATTGCTGAGCTAAGACGTTCCTTTCCGAAGGCAGTTTGAAGCTTATTTCACCACGCTGTTCCAATATTGGTAGACACAGAGACTCACCATCACATTCTTCATATACGTACATTTATAATTAACAATGTAATTAAGTTTCCTTTGATAATCAAATCAATTTGTCTATCAAGAAGCGAATTATACGTAATTAGTTTATTGGTTGTGTCTAATTATTATTTAAGGTTTATTGATCATAGCGATACTGTTTTTATTAGTGTTTAAAGCCGACTGCAAAAGAAGGGTTGCATTTTTCTCGTGTTACATTCTTCATGGTAGTATTAGTGTCCTGGTGACGAATAAAGTTCTATTAATCACATAGTCCTTAAATAGAATTAAATTTAAATATACTCCATTAGCGGTAAAACCGACTTGTATGCCATGACGGAAAAGAGCATGTGCTTTCTTACCACTCTAACTCCCTAGTAGTAATAGCAGCCTGCGAATGTCCCACTGCTGGGCTAAGGCCTCTTCTCCTCTTTTGAGAAGAAGGTTTTGGAGCTTATTGCACCACGCTGCTCCAATGCGGATCGGTGGAATACACGTGTGACAGAATTTCAGTGTAATTTGACACATGCAGGTTACCTCACGATGCTTTCCTTCACCGTCAAGCACGAGATGAATTATAATCACAAATTAACCACATGAAATTCAGTTGTGCTTGCCCGGGTTTGAACCCACGATCATCGGTTAGGATTCACGCGTTCTTACCACTGGCCCATCTGGGCTTTTCACCGTATACTCCCTTGTATATATATATTTTTTAAATAAGAAAAACATATAATGGTTTTATTAAATATTTCTTGTTTATTTATTTTATACTCGTTATTTTTTTACTGGGTTCTTGCATAATTAAAAATTCCTTCCATAATAATTAATTTGACGGCCATATTATCTTCTTACCAAATGTACAAAGAAAGACATTACTTAACACAACCCTATATACGTCTTAATTTGAAATTTGGAACGCATTGTATATATATATTTACTCTAAACGTGAACATTTAAAATGCACTTTCTTTTTTATTTTTTTATTGTATAGGTAGGCGGACGAGCATATGGGACACCTGATGGTAAGTGGTCACCAACGGCCATAGACAATGGCATTGTAAGAAATGTTAATATCGCTTATTTTGCCAATGCGCCACCAACCTTCGAAACTAAGATGTTATGTCCCTTCTGCCTGTAATTTCATTGGCTCACTCACCCTTCAAACCGGAACACAACAATACAAAGTACTGCTGTTTTGCGGTAGAATATCTGATGAGTGGGTGGTACCTACCCAGACGAGCTTGCACAAAGCTCTACCACCGAGTCTTATCTCAATATCTCAATATACCTATTATACAAGTTCGAAGTAGTATGAGCCTCATAAATAGATACATTCATCAGAGGCGATAATCTGCCAAACTAATTTAGAAAATAGCCGGAACAGTTTTATCTTTTCCATAAGACCACTAAGGAAGTAATTGTACAAAACAAAGACCACATTAACGAGCCAACGATCCGAGGGCCCGATCGGTCGTAAGATAATGTTAGTTGAATTATAAAAGTTTTGTCGGATATCGTCCAAGCTACATGATAAGGATTGAGTTTATTTTCTTTATGATACATATTTTGTACAGCTGCGGGAAGTTGGAATGCAATTATGAATTCGCTTTAATAGTTTCTGTTGAGAGTGAAATACGTTTAATATTTTATTTTGATGAAGTTTTGATGCTTTAATTAAAAAAACCCTTATGGTATAATAAGACTCTGTTGTACTTTTTTTTAGAATAGGTAGGCATTTTAGCAACCTGATAGAAAGAGGTCACCAATGCCCATAGACATTGGTATTGTAAGAAATGAAATGCCTAGCTCAATCATATAATAATAATAATCGGCCAATCTCAAGAGAGATTAACCAACTGCGCAGGACATATTATAGTGCACAAGTATGTGCGCAAACATAGGTGCACACTCTATTCCCTAGTTTTCATAATCCGATGGGACGGCAATCCGACACGACCGGAAAGAGTTTAGGCGCAGGACCAACGGCTTTGCGTGCTTTCCGAAGTGCGGGAGTGTACACACTTCCAACTTCCAAATATCAATAACATTTTATTGGCCCCGACCCGAGATTTGAAACCACCGAATCTGCGGCGTTACATGTAGCCACTAGACCAACAAGGCAGTCATATTATATTATCGTTACAACAGTATAAGATTGTAATACATATTACTTTCATAATTAGAATTATAAACAATTGCTAATATGTAATTCATGACATGTTTGTCCATGTCCATTATTTCTTGTTGTTTAAACAATACCAAGTTCAAAACAACAACAGATATAACTGTAGATACGTTCAATATAACTTAAGCCTGTTTTCAACTGACGTTCTTGTACAAGTTCTCCCAAATAGCTGAAAGTTAGTTCATGAAATAGGACCGAATGAAATATGTGGATTGACTAACAAATAATTTATTAGAACGTTGACAACTATTTCCATGTTAAGGTTTATTTTTTATATGAGTTTCTTGAGAAATACTGTCAGGAAACTTTTAGGATTCCTTTCTCGGAACTATTACAACTACATTACTATTATTTAAATCCCTATTTATTGTATTAAGTAAAAGCGCGGCAAACTTAAGAAGTTGGTTATATATTATATGATCCCAGATAGCATGTTTTTGCATATGCAAAGATTAAAATGATCGTATAACTTTTTATCTTGTAATTTACAGTATTACAAATTTACTTTTATTATTTATTTTAATGCCCGCTCTACATTCGCGGCGTGAATATCTGCGACAGCCGTGTAACGCAAGTGCAGATGGCTTACCCGTGTCGCGATCGAGCTTCGTGGCGTTTCGGAATCGGTGTCGATTTTTAGTCCAAATAAACTAAAAAATTATGAACGAACCGTGAACGTGAACGTTACGCGTGTAAAAAGCTATATTTTCGTAGGCGAATCGTGGCTACAGTTTGCGGCCGAAGAATTATTATCTACTACGGCACCAATACGCTAATGTATGAAAAAGAAAATTATATACGTAAGCTGTGTTCGAATGTACATACTGTTTATTGAGAAACCGTTTGTGGAACGACGGGTTTGAAGAAAAAGTTACAAAAATGCCAGAGTAAAAAGTTTGAAATTGACTTCTGTATTCGACATGACACGTGTTCAAGGATTGACCAATAGAAAATTAGGGAGAATTTTTCCATATTCGAACGCGATGCAGAGAGATTGTGTTCTATTTTTATTTGCAATCAATCTGTTTGATGGTGACTTTTAAGCTATTTTGAGGGGTTTACATATATTCGCTAGACAGAAAACCATTTAGATATGCAAATTTGATATATTTTTACCATACGTTTCTTCTGTCTGTCGGTTTTTCATTTTTGTATAAGATATATTTATTTGAGATTGTCGCGGATGTTAACAAGATATACAATAAGGAATACCTTTATTAATATTGTATGAAATTGTTACACTAAAACCTTACAGAAACTGTGGATAGTTTTTGGATCAACATTTATCATATATATGTAAATGACTGGATCGTTTAGTTATTTAATTATAAGAGCGTAGACCTCGAGGTCCGGGATTCGTATTGCGCTTTAAAACAATATAATGTATGTATGCATTTGTTTGTATGTTTTTATCGTCAAGAAAACTTTCAATAGTTGTTACTCTTCTCTTTCTCGGTAAACTCATAAATATTAATAATAATAATACTTTTGTATCTAAAAGCCTTCTCATCGGACAATGAAAGTGACGGAATAATTAAGCACATATGTGAGTTTCTAAGCTTTATTACTTATTAGACCGTAGACCTCAAAGTCCGGGGTTCTTATTTTGATTTGAACCCATAGAATGTATTTGTTTTTGTGTTTTTATTGTCAAGATATTTTCAATGGTGTACCCATCCCTGCTTCGGAAAACGCGTAAATACGTTGCATCTGATGGTCGTCTTATCGGACGATGAAAGTGTCGGAATAAATAAATACCTATGTGTTTGCAAGCTTTAATTTATCGTGCAAAGTCGTCTAACCTCGGAAGAAATAAAGAATAGTCAGAGAAACTCCTGTCTGCTTATAAATATAACGTTCTATCTTAACAACGTTAGCGTTGTTTTGTATATATTATACTTGTTTGGTCGAAGTAAATGATTTTATTATTATTTTTTATTATTAACAAATGAATAGTATAAAATAAAATATTTTTAATTAAAGTATAAAAATACTGATAAAGCTTCGCGATCACGATCTTATCAAAGTCACAGTGAAATTTGGCGTAAAAAGAATTCTTCGAGAGCCAATGTCGATCCTTATTTATGAGTCAGCGTATTATTATGACTCGCCAATTTTCCGCAAAATAAAATCCCGTTACAGCCGCGCGCCAACGATTCCGGGACGTGACTGGCGGATTGCTTTCCGATCTTTACTGGTGTTTTGTATGATAATATTGCGTTTTATGCCTCCCAAGAATGTTCGTAATCAAAGTGCCGGGACAAAAAGTTCAATACGAACCCTTTTGAAATGAGTTGGATATCGCTGCGGATAGTATTCGGAATTTATTTTATATCTGTCAAGTGTGTTAATGTATTTTAAATAAAGATGTTTAGTAAATTCCAGCCAGGAATATATAGATATTAATAAATACGCGAAAAAGCGAGTAATTTCGTACAATTTATTACTTATATGATCAAAAAAGAATTTCAACATCTTTTAAAATATTTCAATAAAATCCATAAGATTTTTTATGTAAATTCTCTTTGAGCACAAATAACTTTCTCGGGCCTTACATTTTCGTTCTCGACTTGTCCATCATAAAAAAATATTTATATTTTCCAGCTTAATGACTACAGACATTTCTCTTTTGAAACTCTTTTGGTTGTGTGCTATACAGATGTATATATGTAGCCTATCAGCAGTATATCTTAGCAATTGATCGCAACAACATATTGATAACCACCATCAACGAATAATATAATATTATCTCAAATTAATAATATTGTTAGATTTTGTATAGAAATTGTATGTAACTTATATAACATTACTAGCGGTACCCCCGCGACATAATCAAAAATAATAAAATATGTTAATTATTTTAGCTGTGAAAACAGTAAACTTCAAGCAGATCAGACCATTTTTTTATACTAATGTGTCTAACCCATTTTTCCAGTTTGGGGTTGAATATTCAAAAATGACAAAATAGATATGCCTTTTTTTTGCTCAGAAGCTTTAAAATTTTCGAAACCCTTGAAATACGTATTTATTCATTTCTAACCAGAGGCTTGTATTTAAAATTTCATGCTTCTTACTTCAAAAATGACGGAGTCGCCACGCAAACTTTCAACCCCTATTTTACCCTCTTGGGGAGTAGAGTTTCGAAAACTCTGAAATACGTATTTATTTATTTCCTACCAGAGGTTTGTATATAAAATTTCATGCATCTTACATCAAAAATGACGAACTCCCCATATAAACTTTCAACCCCTATTTCACCCTCTTATGTGGTAAATTTTGGAACTCTGATTTGTATACTTATTTATTTTTAACCAGCAACTTGTGTATGAAATATCATGCTTCTAACTTTGAAAATGACGGATTTCCATATAGTGGCCCATCCCTTGTTTCAACCCTTTAGGGGTAGAATTTCCAAAAATCCTTTCTTAGTACGCGTTTTCATTATAAAATGCATCAACTGTCAAAATTTCAAGTCTCTAACCACAGTGGTTTAGGCTCTGCGTTGATGAGTCAGTCAGGACAAGTTTTTTTATATTTATATAGATTTTCAGGTGTCTGATCAAAAGCATAAAGAGCACAACATTTTCTTAAACGAAAAATCGCAAAATGTCATGTAATCTTTACATTTTTCTGATTTATTTACAATACTGATGACTTACAAATAATTTAAGGCTGTTACTAGGGATTTCGTATAAAACCCTTTCGTTTTGTTTTTATAACGATGATAAGTTTTTGATATTAACTACAATTTATTTCCGCGGAAAACCACATCTATTTTCGCATGTTACCATGTTATTTTTGTAATATATAGGTATATTTGAAATCCGAGTCATTCGAATTATAGGAAGAAACGTTGCAATCATCAAACAGATTTTTGACAAGCATTAACTGAATTTTCATATCAAAATTGATCTCTTATACTGAAGTACCAACATTTAATCTGTCGATTGATTTTTGATCTTAAATCTAAAAAAAATATTTTGATTATTAACTGCAGTAATGTAAGTTTTTACTCGCTAAATTGATACCTATGAACCTCACAAACAAAGTTTAGCCGATGATTAGTTATACGATGTCTTCTTCTTTCGAATGTAAAATCAATAATGACAAAAATGGAGAAATCATTGTTTGACTACTCAGTCGCTAAGCTTTATTTTTAAGTAATGCCATATTTAATTCATTAGTTATCATAATGTTATTAGAGATTTATTTGTCATTAAAACAATAAAAAATCGTTGCTGTATAAATTTCTTATTCAATGGCCATCTTTCAAATGTACTTAATTTCATTCCCCTCTTTTTCTTCAATAAATCTAGTGGTTTTATTGCTCTTATCAAAGAGCGCTAAAACGGGATAAAATGTCGCAAATATCTTTTAGTGGGCGAGATCGGTTATAAACGCGTAAACTATGCCCTATCAGATGTCCATGACTCAAGACAGCTTACTTTCCAAATTAGACGCTGTAAATGAGAAATGCTTTGTGTCTTTACGACTTATTATATTATGTATATTAAATATAATATAATGCCGAATTGTCGACGGTCAAGTTCTTACCGACCGGCTTGACACTTTGGATCTGCGTAGAGATGTCGGGTCGCTCTGCATGCTCTATAGCATGTATCACGGGGAATATTCGGAGGAGGTTTTTTGGATTAGTCCCGTTTTTATGAATTTCACCACACATCGCGCCAGAATTCGAAATACCATCCTCATCACCTCGATGCCTGGAAATCCACAACAGCGCGATTTTTAAGGCATTTCCTGCCTTGCACAACCACTCTGTGGAACCAGCTTTTGCCGGCGACTTTTTCGAACCGATATGACATAGCAACCTTCAAATAAAGAGCGTACTCATTCCTTAAAGATCGGCAACGCACCTGCAAGCCGTCGGGTGTTGCCGATGTCCATGGGCAATGGTAGTCACTATCCATCAGGTGAGCCTTCTGCTCGATTTCCCCATCTTTCATTAAAATATATATATATATATATATATATATATATATATATATATATATATATATATATATATATAATGCATATGCTATTTATTTGGTGTGGTCATTTATTTGTTTAAACATGAAATATATACTTATCGTTAAAGCTTAAAGCTAAGTTGTATCCAAAACAATGAACTGATTTTATGCGGTATAGTTTTTATACATATTATGTACAGTAACAGTACAGTAACAGCCTGTGAATGTCCCACTGCTGGGCTAAGGCCTCTTCTCCTCTTTTGAGGAGAAGGTTTTGCAGCTTATTCCACCACGCTGCTCCAATACTGGTTGGTGGAATACACATGTGACAGAATTTCAGTGAAATTTGACACATAACCTACATGTGTACTCACGATGTTTTCCTTCACCGTCAAGCACGAGATGAATTATAATCACAAATTAAGCACATGAAATTCAGTGATGCTTGCCCGGGTTTGAACCCACGATCATCGGTTAAGATTCACGCGTTCTTACCACTGGGCTTCTCGGCTTTTATTTTACATATGTACCCAATTGTATATATATATCTCAATGTATGAGATCAACGAAAAAGTAATAACTATGAGTTTATCGACTTCTTTCGATGTGGGTAAAATCAGGTAGACCTCGTTTGTAAAGACTATTCGAAGTCATTCAATTAGAATTTTGACTATTAAGAAAACTAAAATTTAGTATCGGTGTATACGTTGACGCCATTAGATACAATGTTTCTTATATGTGTGCAATTACATTAAGATAATTGCAATAAAAGGTTATTATTTTTCGTCCATTGCGGTAACATCTGGAGTACCTCAAGAGCCCCATTTCGGACTATTATTTATTAACAGCTATATTAATGACGAGAAGTATATTTTTTGTCATGAAAAATTGTTATAGCTATAATATATTTGTTAAATTATAAAAAGTCTGTATTTTTCCATTTAGAGCCTTGACATGGCAAGCACTTCAGACACGGACTTTGGATGTTTGCCATTTTTTTATATGGCATTTACTGTGCTCTTCATTCAACTCATCTAAATTTATTTAATTTAAATAACATATTTATATGGTAAATATTGTTGATATACAATCCATATAAACATGTATCTTGCTAATTCTTTTTGATAGAATCTAATTTCTGAATCAATACTTTTTATTAAAACCAGGTCAACTAGAGCTTAAGAGCAAATTTGCTAATCGTCGATATTGCAGAGTTGAATCCAGTTCAAAGTTAAAAATAAAATATTGTAATGTTATATATATATTTTTTATTTTCAAGGGTTTCGTTTTATCGTAAACATAAAAGAATAAAATTTTCTCCTATAGAGAAAAATCACGAAATGTCATCTAATTTTTAGTTTTTATTTTGATTTAGACTCGAAGATCGAGATTTTTTAAAGTACAGCGAAGTGAAGAAGTCCCAAAAAACGTGTTTAAATTTAAGAATATTTGAATATCTATGATAATATATATTATGGAATATAATATAAGTACGTTTACTCGGTGGTAGAGCTTTGTGGAAGCTCGTCTGGGTAGGTACCACCCGCTCATCAGATATTCTACCGCAAAACAGCAGTACTTAGTATTGTTGTGTTCCGGTTTGAAGGGTGAGTGAGCCAGTGTAATTACAGGCACAAGGGACATAACATCTTAGTTCCCAAGGTTGGTGGCGCAAAATTTCTTACAATACCATTGTCTATGGGCGTTGGTGACCACTTACCATCAGGTGGCCCAAACGCTCGTCCGCCTCCCTATACAATAAAAAAAAAAAAAACGTATTGGCCTTATGCTTGAAAATAAAGGTAATGCAAAATAAGAAAGCAAAACTACACTATAAATACCGTATACATACCTACATGGAAAAATAATTAATAATAAATATTTTAAAAAAGTGTATGTCAATGAAAAAATAATGTTGATTCAGGGCAAATAAGTAAGGGAAACGGTGATCTCAAAATAACTAAACAATGACCTTTAATATTAATGAACTGGCTTTTATTCCTCCGTTGACAAAAGGTTATCGGAAAAAAGGTCCTGAATACCAATTACTCGCATGAACAAAATGAGTTTTATTCACAATGAACGGATTATGCGTAGAAAAAGTCAAGTAACAACAGTTCAAACGGCGCACTGCTAAGCTAAGGTATTCTCTCCTTGCTGTGCGTTCGTGTGGAGTGTAGTTCGTTTGATACACATGTAGCAGATTAACACGTACTACCTGCAGTTTTCTTGACAATTATTTTCTTCATCGCCGAGCACAAAATGAATTTAAAGGTCGTCTTTTTTTAGTAACTTCCTATTACTTTAATTATTTATAGGTACGACCAGTTATTTTAACGGATACAATTTTTGGATATATATAATTGTTAAATACCTAATTTTTGAATTTGAGAATGTCAAAGGTGTGGGTTTTGAATGTGTGTGTATAAATTGTGCACGTATTTAATATTTAATATTGTAGACATATGTAGAGTTTTTTAAATAGTATCTAATATAGCAAAATATGTAATTATGTACGTGCGAACGCATGTATGTGTGTACATATGTTAGTAGAAATGTGAGTGCTAGATTTTCTGTTTTTGAAATCACATTAATAATATTTTTTAAGTTTCAGAAGAAACCTTTTTACTTGGTGGCATACGTTCGGCATACGTTCTCCCGTCAAACAGCAATACTTAGCGTTCTTGTGTATCAGTGTGTGTTGGAAGAGTGAGTGAAGCAGTACTTCAGGCACAAGAGACATAATATCTTAGTTCTCAAGGTTGGTGGCGCATTGCTGATATAAGGAATGTTTATTTCTTACCGCTCCACTGACTATGGGCACTGAACTACTTACCAAAAGGTGGCACATTTTCCCGTCCGCCTACCATATAATCAAAAAAATGCAATATAAATAATTAGAGATAATATTGAAAAAATATTTGTTACTGGGTGGTAGAGCTTTGTACAAGCTCGTCTGGTTACGTACCACCCACTCATCAGATATTCTACCGCAAAACAGCAGTACTTTGTATTGTTGTGTTCCGGTTTGAAGGGTGAGTGAGCTAGTGTAATTAGAGGCACAAGGGACATAACATCTTGTTTCCGAGGGTTGGTGGCGCATTGGAGATGTAAGCGATGGTTAACATTTCTTACAATGCCAATGTCTATGGGCGTTGGTAACTATTTACCATCAGGTAGCCCATATGGCACGTCCGTACAATGAAACACTAAAAAAAATAAAAAAAATCACAAACCATTAAGAGTACATTCTTAGGTAGCCTAAAGTGTAAAATACAAAATAAAAATTTAGTATTTCAACCACACTTTTGTACATGTTTCCATCACTATATGCAGCTGACGTAGACTGATTCTGTCATGTGCTAATGGACTTTAACAAACAGTTAAATGTAAATTATAATAAAAAACAACTGAAAATCAAAAAAAAAAAAAAACATTGACACGTACTAGATATCAATTACAGGAAATAGAAAATGATAATTGTAAACATACATTTATAAACATATGTTTACAATTATTATTTGGACATAGATCGTCAATAAGAACAATTAAAATAAAAAACGTAATTAAAACAAAACAAGGAATTTATATATAATAAAAAAGGTCTACTTAAACAAAAAAAAAACACGCAGAAAAGCCGAGATGGCCCAGTGGTAAGAACGCGTGAATCTTAACCGATGATCGTGGGTTCAAATCCGGGCAAGCACCACTGAATTTCATGTGCTTAATTTGTGATTATAATTCATCTCGTGCTTGACGGTGAAGGAAAACATCGTGAGGAAACCTGCATGTGTCAAATTTCACTGAAATTCTGTCACATGTGTATTCCACCAATCCACATTGGAGCAGCGTGGTGGAATAAGCTCCAAAACCTTCTTCTCAAAAGAGGAGAAGAGGCCTTAGCCCAGCAGTGGGACATTCACAGGCTGTTACTACAGCTTATATCGGCAACCTAAAATCATCATCGGCTATCTAGCACCAATGCTAATTTTGAGTTAATAGCCGCTTTACAATAATTAACACGATGAATTAATTAATTTATATAACGTGAGCATACGCAGATTGCGATGGACGTCAAGAGTGACAGTTAACACTCAAAATATCGTGAAGTAAAACGTACGTATTGACAAACAATCAACCAATATACAAAACACAAATTCCATACAAATGGTTAATCACGATAGGATACAACACCGTTCATGCCGTGTCTTTTTTATAAGAAGGTAGAATGGGAAATAATCGATAAATATGTATACCTACACAGACGGACTTTACGCAGAGCTCTACCACAAAGAAAGGTAATACCAATCGGTATTCACTACAATTTTCATATCACAGAAATAATAGCTTACTTTCTGTTTTTATGTTTAACATTTGAAAAACATAATAGTTTATCGATCTTGCTTATACTAAGTAATACACAATTCCCGCTAGATTTGAAGGGAAAAAGATAGGTGTTAGATACCCTGTCCTTCTTTGTACCTCTGACGTATATGCAATATTTCATGATAATTTGAGTAGTTCAGACATGAAAGCGTAACAAACAAACCAACTTACTTTCGCATTTATAGCATTAGTTAAGCTATTATGTGAAGCAAAATAAAATCTATACTACTATATAAATCTATTGGCTCTGTCTGTACATTTTTTTTTTCACCTAATTTTGTGATAAATAATCGTTTTATGACGCAGTGATTCACATTATACTTTATTTTTTTCATTTTTGCTTGTCTGTCTGTATGTCTTCTTATAACAAGAACGGCTTGACCAATCTTGATGAAAACTGGTACACACAAAGAACATGTGATGGCGCAAATCTTACATTAGGTTAAGATCGGTAAACCCTACGGTACTTTATGAAAATTAATTTCAAATCGTTAATTACGTATTTCTTTACCGAGCGTGTGTGTATTTTTATAAATTATACGCGGGTGAAACCGCGGGTCACAGCTAGTATGCTATAAAACCTCAAAAATAATACTTAATTCGAATAATGTTTACCAACTCCTTGAATATTTAAATTGCCATTAAGAACTAAGATGTGTTAAGCCCAACTTGTTTATTCATATAAAACGCCCATTAAAATATTCTTTAGTGAGAAAATATAAAAGTTTTCTTACATAAATCTCTGTAAATAGCTCCGAACCTTTTTACCGGTTGTTCGCATATAAAGAAACAATTTTATTATACGGTATCGTGAATATACTGAATATTTTTCTATAAAAACTTTCCCGCTGACCGCATGCGAAGCATTTTTAAGGAAATTCTGTAGAATAAACGCTTTTATAATGTTCATGACAATGGTTTTGGATAAATAGGAAATACGAGAAAAATGGATAAAATTCAATACTTATACGAGGCGTAATTTTTATACTCAACTAGATAAGAATGGCTATGTCCTCACGACTATTTATTTGATATCTCCTTTAAAAATATAAATGTATATAAAAGGTATTCGATAGTTATTCTAGCTCCAATTGCTATAGTCTGTTTTAAATAACTCAGATATAATCAGACATATATATATTTTTTTTATTTCTTTCTAAATTGGTCACACATTAATCCTATCCTACTATATTATATTAACTCACCAGCTGTAATCAGCTTTAAATAATATAACTTTACCAATATTATAAATGTGAAAGGTCTGTCTGTAACGCTTCTACGGCTGAACCACAACCCATTTTGATGAAATTTGGTATGCAGCAAGCAGTGAATATCGAGGAGGAGTTGTATATAAAAGCCTCGAGAGAGACCTATGTCATCTAGCGGACACGTCTAGCCCGCTGGATTGCGATTGGCTGATCATGATGATGACAATGAAATTAATAAATGCGTTTGTTGAAAACAAGGCCTGAAAAAATAATTTGGGAAAAACGTATAAAATTTTTTTAGTAAAGATTGCATCAATGTTAGCAATGCGGAACGAAGTTCTTTTTCGCGGCTAACAGGAGATTGAAATGGCAGTGGCCCAAGGTCACATCATAATATAACGAAATAGGGTTCATACATCCAAATGATACGAAATGCGATGCGTTGGGTTTTCGAATTTAGGAGGTTGAGGTGCATTTTGGTGTGACAAAAATACAGTAATATAATAAATTAAAATGAGTCGAAAAAAATGTCGCACGGAACTTCGTTCCTGATTCCGTGGGGGTTCCACGACCGCACAATTTGTTTTTTTATTTTTTTGTTAAAATTATATCGCACAATTTTAACAAAAAAAGAAAAACGGTCATATACTATGACCTAAATCAATAAAGATCTTACGAGTAACATAAATAATGCAACAGACAGATCACTTAAGATAAAAGAGATGAGAATCAAAGGTCAGAAATGGTATTACGTATAAAATATACGCTATTGGACGACTAACTACAAGTTCTATTATTTTCGTATAAATTGATGGTCGCTTTTACGATCGTCTCGAATGAAATATTGCCGCCGCGAAACAATACGATATAAACTGCTGGGTTAATGCCCACTGCTGAAATAATATCCTGCAGAAGTGTGTCTCCATTGCGACGAACACTAAAATTAATTGGGAGATACACATGAATAAATTCCGAATACTTTAATAGTTCAAAGTTGTAAATACAAACTCTCCTAGATACTTTTAGGTCCATAGTGCCTTAATAAATTTTGGTTGATATTTAATTGTTCCCAATTATACATCAGTGGCTGTGGTGAAAGTAACTATCTGTCTATTTGTATGTCTGTTACGCTTTCACGGCTAAACCACTCAACCGATTTCGATAAATTTAGCTACGGAGTTTGAACTCCAAGGAAGGACATAGGCTTTTTTAAGCTATAACAATTTCTTACTGTACAACAGAAGTGTCAGTTTTAGTTCTATGTACTCTTGCAAGTACATTTTATAAAATAGATTAAGAAAACAAAATTATTTCTCGAAAGCGCATATTTGCATAGTTTACTTCAGATCTAGTTGTCCGATATAACACCCCGCGTTATTGCCTCCTCCGGCGATAGGAAGGCTGATTAATTTTTGTCTAGAAATTGTGAATAGTTATTTTAACGGGGAAATACCGCTTCAATTTTATAAAGAAAGGTTGTAGAGCCTAGCGGCCTTCGTCAATTTCGACCTATGTATTTAAAATGTTTGAGTAAACTATATTTTTTAAAATATATATATATATATATATATATATATTATGTCCTTACATATGAAATTGGCGTTTGTTACGGGAGGAATATAAAGTCAATTCTTTTTTTGTAAAGTATATTTAATTAATCAAAGTATGCACCGTTGTTATCTATGCACTTTTGCCATCTCATAGTTCATTGATCCCTTTACTAAAAAGACCATGGCGGCGAGAATCAATAAACTCTTTGAAGACGGCCTGGACTGCCGAAGAAGTTGTCCAAATTCCGGAAAAAATGGTAATCTGTTGGAGCAAGGTCCGGAGAATACGGTGGATGTCGCAGACATTCCAATTGTAGCTCATCTAACTTAGTGGTTGTTTATTGGGCAGTATGTGCTCTTGCGTTGTCGTGAAGCAGCAGTGGTCTAGAGCGATTGACCAATCTCGGTTGTTTAGCAGCTAGTTCTTTCTTCATGGTTTGCAGTTGCTGACAATAGATATCTGCCGTAATCGTTTGGCCAGATTTTAGAAAGCTGTAGTGAACGACACCGGCACTAGTCCACCAAACACTCACAAGTAACTTTTTCTGAGTCAATTTTCGTTTAGGGCAGGATTTGGCTGGGTCTCCAGGGTTCAGCGACGAGCGCTTCCGCTTATCGTACAGTATCGACTTTTCATCACAAGTAATGATTCGATTTAAAATCCCTTCTTTATTGTGTCGGTTGAGCAAAGTAAGTCATGTAGTGAATGCTGAGGTCCCCCAGGGGTCTGTGCTATCCCCCACACTCTTTCTTCTGCATATCAATGATATGCTCTCTCTCGGGAACATACATTGCTATGCAGATGATAGTACAGTGCACGGGGGATACCACGGACGCACAGGAGCTGGGCGGGCGGAAACTACGGAGAGACGGAGGGATTTTATTGTTGAACTCGATAGGACGTTAGGACTCATTGCCAAATGGGGCTCTGATAATCTTGTTGAGTTCAACGCCAAGAAAACACAGGTCTCCCAGCGAAAAAGTCACCTTTTTCCCCTCCTCCTTCCCTCTGTGGCACTACGCTAGAGATACAAGGCAAAGTCGCCATAATGGGAATTGACGTTCGTTGCGACCTTAATCCAAAGCATCACATCGAGGCTGTTATAAAAACAGCCTCACGAAAATTCGGAGTCCTGAACAAGGTGCGGCGTTTTTTCACGCCACAACAACTGCTCCTGTTGTATATATAAAACACAGGTGCGGTCTTGCGTCGAATATTGCTCGCACCTTTGGGATGGCTCCGCTAAGTACTTACTGGAGGCCTTGGATCGGTTGCAGCGACGTGCGGTTCGCATTATTGGCGACGTAAAGGTCACCAACACCCTCGAGCCTTTACAATTGCGTCGAGAGATAGCGGCACTGAGCGCTTTCTATCGACTGTATCACGGCAAATGCTCAGAGGAGTTATTCGCCCTCATTCCTGCTGCCTCTTTCCTTCACAAATCTACGCGTGCTGGCTCTCGATGTCACCACCTAACTGTGATATCAATTCTATCGCGCACGAAGAAATTTGGCAACTCTTTTCTTTGTCGCACCTCTAAAACATGGAATTCGGTACCAGCACACGTGTTCCCCTCCTCTTATGACCTGGGTTCCTTCAAACGAGGCGTGAAGAGGCATCTTGCGGGCCGGCAAGGCGGGGACGGCTAGTGCAAGTCATTCTTTCTAACTTCACTAGCCGTCGTCGCGATTGGACTTTACTACCACTTACCATCAGGTGGAGTAGAGTCATTTGCCAACCCGGGAACCGCACAATACCGCACAATGGAAAACACATTTGCAAGATCGCACATTGTGCGGTAATAAGCGACGCCAAAGAAAAAAAATAATGAGGAAAAAACAAATGAATGACTGTTTTCAAAACTCAAATGTACCAGCTAAATGAATTTATAAATTTGAATTTGGAATTCTTAACCAAAGAGGAGATATTTCAGATCAAAGTGGTCAGTACGACAAAACGCTAATTTCATATGTAAGGACCTATTCATTCATTTAATCTTAGAATATGGATGAACCAATACATAACTTGATTATTAAGTGGTAATTTTTGCTTTGTAAGCAGAGCATCAACCGTTAAACTTAAGACTTTATTGATTACACTGGCTCGCTCACCCTTCAAACCCGAACACGACAATACCAAGTACTGCTGTTTTGCGGTAGAATATCTGATGAGTGGTACCTACCAAGACGAGCTTGCACAAAGCTCTACCTTTACGGAAGCTATATATCGCTAAATATATTATTTCATTTTGAATCTAAATTCCTAACTGTCGGAGTCCCTATTAGAACAACTCGCCTTCGAGAACTACATAATATTGTATATCAAAAAATGCAACAGTCGTGGTGGACTTCAAATTACGAATGTATTTTGAAAATAATTCCAATGCTATTGTTACATTTATGGGTAAAAATAGCTTTTAATCTTACATGGTACATCTATTTTGGTTTCGAGTACATTGTTGCTATAATAATATTATGAATGTAGATTATATCAACGGAGAAGAGGTGCAATTTTTTTTTTTTTTTAAATAAACCTTGAAATATTTTAGTATGTCTTTTTTTTCAACTTGCCCACTCGCTCTACTGTACGTCGACATAAGATCCTACTTTAGAAAAAAAACTCATGAAAAGTAATGGAGTTTCTTTTAAAAAAAAAATCATACATTACTCTGGTGATACCTTCAAGAAATGTTTCTTTTTAAAACAGCTACAAAGTTTTTGGAAAGCACGAAGTTTCCTCAAATATGCTGTTAAAGTTTATCTAGAATATACCTGTAAAAGGAATCTTAGATGAGGGATCTCCTGAGGTCCAGGTTCTATGCGAATACAAATGAAGCGTGCACCTTCGAGGATCAAGTCTTGCAACAAATATAAATATACAGGAGTTATTCAAATGTCAACTTTAAATAGTACAACATAAGGTACAATATCCTTCGAGACATTTTTTTTATATTGTAGAGCATAAGCGCAGTCACGCCTCCTAGATTTCTCCGATAACGCAAAGACTACAGCACTCTTTATTAAAGCAGTAAGGAGCTTATTACTGAGCTTGAAATATCGTTTAATATAGACACGGTGAGAAATATGAAAATTGTAACACCGACTAATAACATTTTAAAGAGAGCTGACCATTTTGTAACTTATGTGGTTGGAATACAAACTATAGTCTGCGACATGAAATACTGTTTGATTTTTACCTGACATCCAATTTATAGTGGACGATATATGAAAGATATATTATGTATTTCTAAAACAATCACACCGTCGTTAGATTGTTGATAACGAATAAGCAAATGTAACGCTTCTTTAATGAAAAAAAAAAACATTTCGATATTCTAAAATTCATTAGATTCCTTTGAGTATAATTATTGTAACTAAAGTAGATAAAGAAGACATCCATTATTATTAGCCTTATATACATATATTAAAAAGTTATTATTGTAAACATCTAATTATATAATAACGAAAAAAATATTTATTTTGACCTGGATCTTCACGGTTGTTCAAAAACCCTTTTATAGAACCTCAACCCAAGTACTTTTCATTTACCATAAGAAATAAAATTACACGATGCATTTTTGGAAATGCGCTTGCTTTCATGAAGATGGGAGGGGAAAAAATGAATTAAAAGGAAAAAACCTTAGAAAACGTTACGCTTAGAAAATTGTATAATATTTTATATTAAATTACATTTTAAAAGAGGGCATTGCGGATATGTTTTATATAGGCGATGTGTACATAGTGGGCGTCCTTAGAAACAGACAGTGCTAGAAACGTCGTCGTCTACACTCAGCTTTATATGTATAGACAGATTAATTTTACTATAGAGTTAAATTTGTGGCATTATTTTTTCATTTTTAGATATACATAGCCAATCGCAATCTACAAATAAGAATCAAAATGAAAGTATCGGTCCATAAATGTCTCACTATCGACCAATGGTGTCTTATCCTTTTAAGTGGAAGAATTGGAGCTTTCACTATTGTGTGTGCGTATTGTTTTGTTAATTGTTGTTAGCTATGATTTTAGCTATTAAGAAACTAGTCTAGGATTTTCGAATAATTTAAAGTGAAATTCACACGTACATAATCAACCTAATTATCCAATCATTTAAATTGATAAGGATAAATACCATGATACCAATATTCGATTCCAACCGTATTTGAACTTAATAATTTAAATAAAAACTGTTATTGTGGCTGAACTATAATAGTTAATTATATACCATCGCGGATTTTGTGAGCAATCATGAGTTCTATTAATATCTATAGAACACTATATTATATATCGTCCATATTTTTCGCAGCGCACGTAAAATAATAACTTTTATAGGCAGAATTTTGATACCTTGAGTTACATTGACAAACAAACAAACAAAAAATCAAGTCTTTCCTCTTTATAATATTAGTATAGATTTATACCTGTGAATGAAGATATCATGCAGTAAGTCGGTAGCAGTTGGTAATATTAAAGTGTTTTAAGTTTACTCTGCGCACAGTATACTCTATACAAAACCACGCTATGCATTCGCGGAGTGGCCTCACTCACGCTTCGTTACGCCGCGGATCTTGGGCCGCGACAAGGGTTTTTGTCTGCAAAGGAAACGAGAAAATCTGCAGATTCTTGCGTTTTGTTTATTTTAAGCCCGCTTTATCTTGTCACTGTAGACGCTAATTGTACTGCAGAGGACGAATGTGTCGATATTCACTTTGTAATACTCGTTCTAGTATTTGTTTTTCTAGTTTTTTAATCAATACTTTATTATGTGTTTTTTTCACTGAGGATTGGTATCGCTTGACAGCGCACGTATTTATGACATTATTATATGCATTCTTCTATAAATAATGGTAGGATGTGATAAGCGCTCGATAGCTTAAATATTGTAATGAATACGTGTGATATACGCATGCTATTTCTTCGATGTGAAATTTCTATTGACAAATCTTGGGGTATAATCGTTTTGTTTTCCGTAACGGTAAATGGCGTAACGCATCTCTTATGGTGCCATGTCCCTATCCTCGCAGTGCTATATACCTTTGTATGTGCGTTGTACGTATTTACTTCGTTGCTATATAAAAGTAGCAGCTTGTGAATGTCATACTGCTAGGCTAAAGGATTCTCTCTTTTTTTGAGGAGCAGGCTTGGAGCTTATTCCATTATGTTACCCCAACGCAACGGGTTGGTGGAATACAAATGTGGCAGAATGAAATAAGCCATACGCAGGTTTCATCACGATGTTTTCCTTCACCCTCAAGCACGAAATGAATTATAAACATAAATTAAGCACATGAAATTCAGTAATACTTGCCCGGGTTTGAACAGACATAGCTTTCCGGTGCTATAGTAAATTATTATATAATATGGAAATGATTTTCATGTTATCATCGAATTTCTATATTTACACAATTTGCCTTAAATTCCTTTAAGACAAATTGTGCTGTGATGGTAAGTGGTTGCTGCCGCCCAGTGCATATAACACCACATCGACATGATATACATTTATTGTATACATTATTAATTTTTGGTGGGAGAATAAATGGTGGGAGAATTAATACTTGATATATTTCTATTACCCATTTATAATGAAATCATATTAGTTAAAAGTAATAAATATTTGTACAAATGTCTCCAAGTAACCCTTGTCTGATGTTGTATAAAAATTAAACACACTAAAATCAAATATGTTTTGTAGTAAAACCACAGCTTGTATATCAGGAACAAAAAATATATTTACTATCTCATTGTTATTCAGAATTTATGTACATAAAAAAGGGTAACTTAATAATTCGCTTAAATAATATGCAAATAGCTAATATCTTCTTTTGGATCTGTGCCAAGCGGTCAAACCGTCCCGAGGGTTGACACTTTTTTCGCCCCATCTGAACCCTGGACGTGTTTAATACTTAACGTGTGTGTTGGTGACGTTTTATATCGATTAAGAGATTTTTTTCCGTACTAACGTTTACGTAGAAATGTTTTTGTGGAAATGTAAAATGTGTTCATTTTATTATTAATGTGTTCTTTATAATATATGTATTAATTAACACAGACTTGCGTTTGTGTGTCTATATAATTATATACAGTGGTGGTCATATAATTAGAGTTCACACTTCTTATGAGTAAAGAAAGTATAACTTCAACGTACAAATGTTCGTAAAAAATATTTAAAGATTAAAAAACATGCAATAATATAGCTACTCAAATAAAAAAACTCATTAAATGCATAAAATATAAAACATATCTGACTTTTATTTACAAAATGAGTCTTACACATGTAGGAGTTTATTTTCTGTTACTGGCCGCTTGGACGCCTAATTAGAAACATTTAAAAAAAGTATCCATAGCTCGTTCTTTTTTTCAGATGAAACAAAAATAAATATAAACGGTAAATTCCGATGGAAAGCGCTATGTTAGACGTCCTGTAAACAATGCTTTTGATTATAAATACACAAGGAGTTATAGTCAAGCACGGTGGAGTTAGACCCGTTTGGAAGATTGAAGGTACAATGGATCAATGGCAATACAAAAATATCTTAGAGCACACAATGATTCCCTACTCGGACGATCATTTGCCTGTAACCTGGATCTTTCAGCATGACAATGACCCTAAACACACGGCCAATAGCATCAAATGTTTCCTTAGCGAACAGCGTATATCCGTTTTAGACTGGCCAGCAAATAGTCCGGATTTAAGCCCGATAGAAAATCTCTTGTATATTGTTAAAAAGAAAGTCTCGAACAAACGTAACACCAGTCAAAACGAACTATATGAAGCATTTTTTGAAGCATGGAATTCAATCCCCCTAGAAAAATGTATGAAAATGATTGAATCAATGCCACGTCGTTGCAGTGCTGTTATTGAAAATAAGGGATACGCCACTTAATATTAATTATAGCTATTAGTAGGCTGTGGATTGTAGCTATTTCGTAAATACCAATACTAATTACTAATACTTAAAAAAATATTGTTTTTTATACTTTTTTGTTGTTGTTTTTGAAAATTATTGTTCATACCTTAAAACTGATTTAAATATTTTTCCGTAATGTAATATTGAAACTGCACTTGTGTAATGGGATTTATATTGTTTTTCTAATAAATGATAAATCGTTGAACATATTGTTGTCCTATTTATTGTTTAATTTCAAAGTAAAAACGATTGCGGTGAAGTATCTAACATAACGTCAAGGACCGTTGGTTGTGTTTCTAATTATACGACCACCACTGTATATATATATTGATATAATATATTTTCAATTGCATGGCCTCAATATTGTTTAATATTATTTTGAAAGTATCCCTTTATACAAAATAAACCAATTTAAACGTGTTCATTTTATATAATGCATGATTTATTTAATTAATTAAGAATCTAATATATACAGTCCAGTAACAGCCTGTGAATGTCCCACTGATGGGCTAAGGCCTCCTCTCCTCTTTTGAGGAGAAGGTTTGGAGCTTATTCCACCACGCTGCTCCAATGCGGGTTGGTGGAATACACATGTGGCAGAATTTTAGTGAAATAAGACACTTGCAGGTTTCCTCACGATGTTTTCCTCCACCGTCAAGCACGAGATGAATTATAATCACAAACTAAGCACATGATAATTCAGTGGTGCTTGTCCGGATTAGAACCCACGATCATCGGTTGAAATTCATGCGTTCTTACCACTGGGCCATCTCGGCTTTTAATATATACAATAACAAATATAATATGATTAATTCGCTAATTAACGTAAATCTTTTTATTAGTACATTTGAGGATTTAATTTATCATCATATAATATCAAGTTGACTTTTTAAATATATTTTTGTATGTATATTGTATATATTTATTTCATGTACATGTACATTAGATATACGTGTAAACTGGTTATGTGAAATAATTAATTATTCTGTAATTTTTTTGTAATATATTGTATTATACTATTTGTGTATTATTTTGTGTTGATATCTTTTTTTTTATTGTATAGGTAGGCGGACGAGCATGCGGGCCACCTGATGGTAAGTGGTAACCAACGCCCATAGACAATGGCATTGTAAGAAATGTTAACAATCGCTTACATCACCAATCCGCCAACCAACCTTGGGAACTAAGATGTTATGTCCCTTGTGCCTGTAATTACGCTGGCTCACTCACCCTTCAAACCGGAACACAACAATACCATGTACTGCTGTTTTGCGGTAGAATATCTGATGCGTGGGTAGTACCTACCCAGACGAGCTTGCCCATAGCTCTACCACCGAGCATTATATTATTGACGTGTATTATGAAAATGCTTTATATATGCTTGACAATATTAGCAAATTGTGTATATTTGAAATTAATTATGTAATATTTTGTAATTGGGTATATTGATTTTCTGTTTTTTTTTTTTTAATTTATATTCTATTTGTAATCTTAATTCATTTTAGTAGCCCTTATAATGGAGACGACGAATCAAATATCATTAAGATCGAACACCCACACATGGCATCAATAAATTTATTTTGAATTTGGAATATATAATTACGCCATGCCCTCTCGACTATTCTTTTCACCCATAAAATTTTATCTGATTTATATAAATTAAAAACATACGTTATCCCTTTTTTAAATGTATTAAATTCTTATTTCTCTCACAGAATAAACATTAGGATCTTGTTGTTATATGTGTGAAAAAAATAGATACACGATGAGATGATATCTGCTGTGCCCAGTACACGGGCTCACACAAAGCGCCATTGTTGTTAAAAAAAGTTTTATAATCTGTCAAATGTCATCGTCGTTTGACGTTGTTCATAGCGGCGTAAAATTCACTTTCATAAAAGTCAGTATTCTATAAATTTATTAAAAACAAAAGTTTTACAGTACACATTAATTGTAATATATAATTTATTGGAGTCAGTATATTACAACAGTTTAACAAAGACCCTTAGGGCGATACTTTCGCCGCGACTAATAAATTTCACTTTGCAGTTGAAAATTAAATATATTAAATCAAGACATACGACCACTACATTACTGTTACAGTCTGGTCCACTAAATAAGAATTAATTGGTTACAGCGACCGGGTCGTTGGCTGTAATGTAGTTTGTTTCTCTTAATAACGACGACGAGTTTTAGAACTTTTACATTCTATTTTACATAAGATATATATAATACACATATGTATTAAACTTATTTGTGTTGCTTTTGAATATGTAATTAAACTGAATAACATTTTGACATATTGTGTTAATTATATTATTATATATTACTCTTTTGAAAACAAGTAACAGTAAAGCCTCCTCTCCTCTATTGAGGAGAAGGTTTGAAGCTTATTCCACCACGCTGCTCCAATGCGGGTTGGTGGAATACGCATGTGGCAGAATTTCAGTGAATTAGATACATGCAGGTTTCCTCACGATGTTTTCCTTCACCGTCAAGCACGATATGAATTATAATCACAAATTAAGCACATCTAAATCAGTGGTGCTTGCCCGGGTTTGAACACACGATCATCGGTTAAGATTTACGTGTTTCTACCACTGGGCCATCTCGGCTTGTGAAAAACAGAAAAATGAAAACATGTATAGATAATTATGTTTATTTTTTTTATTTATATTTTTTATGGCTAGTTAGCTATTTCATCCAGACATCCCAATTAAAAAAGAGACTTAATTAGACGGATCGTACAGTAATAAAAACTATAGACCTACAAATAAGTAATATATTCGTTTTTTAAATCGGATCTATTAAAAGTTGGAAATCCGTGTACTGTAATTGCTATTTAATTGGGATCGGCGCATTATTTCAGCTGCATGAATTTGACAGACTGGTGTATTGGTAGATGAGGCCCTTCATAGAAAAATCCGTAATTGGCTATGACGACACGCGTTGATATGAACTGCTAGAAAGCACTCTTTTTGCCATACATGAATCACACGGTTTGAAGCAAATGCATACTGCTTGAAAAAAAAAATACTTTTTTAATTATTAGAATTTTTAAATTTAATAATAAACAAAAAAAATCTTAATTTAGCACATTTAACAGTAATCCGTAACAACAGGTGTTGGTGACGTACCCTAATGTTAGTCAAAGCACGGAGGGTCTAATACGTGTATGTCCCCACGCTACCGTTCCGACTTAATGTCACTGCTCTCGGCTTTCACGCGTTATCATCCCGTTACCTTGATGTGGACAATCTCTCCGGACACTTTAAACTTTCACTCGTACGTCTACGAAGCGAGCGATAGCGTACATAAGTAAAACAAAAACAAAAGACAGAACAATTTCATATGACGTCATTATGAGTTAAATATTTTTTATAAATTTTTTTTCGTATATCGGTAATAGCTTATTGGACGAGCATATGGGCCACCTGATGGTTAGCGGTCACCAACACCCACAGACAGTGGCTTGTACATTTCTTTAAAAAAAAAACAAAAATTACGATGTTATTTCCCTTGTGCCTGTAGTTACACTGGCTCACTCACCCTTCAAACCGGAACACAACAATACAAAGTACTGCTGTTTTGCGGTAGAATATCTGATGAGTGGGTGGTACCTACCCAGACGAGCTTGCACAAAGCTCTACCACCATTACTAATCTCATGTTGAGTTGTCCGTGCCTTTGGTATATCTTTCTATTTTTTGATGGGAGTTTGGTAGTTTAATTTGCGTGTTTGTATTGCCAGATATCCTCACAATCAAAATTTTCAGTATTAATTTTTTTTGTCTTCTTTATTTATTTATTGATTACGACAATAATAGTCCAGTACAGTGTGATACATCATCATAGGCATTTAAAAAATACAATTGAATGACTAAGCATACAAAATAAACAATACAATTATAACGCCAACATTACACTTAATAAAGGTGGAAAGAAATAGCAAAAATAAAAAAATAACAGTCGAACTTGTTAGTGTAACAAAACGAAATAAATAAAACTCCAACACGGCAGCTAGTTCAGTGCTCTCATTAAAATGTTCTTAAAATTATTTAAGCTTTGACTATAAATGTCATGGGACTTGATATCATTACAGGCTCTCATACAACGATTTAAAAATTTACCTGTGTTATATTGTTGTGTGACTTTCGGTTAAAATCCCGGGGTTGAATCAATAAAATGTTATTAGTAAGTTGGTTATGTCTGCTGCGCCTGAAAACTCGTCAGCCGTGTAAGTCTTCCATCCTGTTGGATTGTGAGAGTAATGTAGATTCGAGAACTTGATATCTCCTGCGTAGGCTGATATTCATTAGGAACGGATTAATATCCGTTCATCACAATTGATGGAAATCGGTCAACAGGACATCATTATCAATTTGAATATACAACAATATTGTTCTCGTTCTATTTTTAAATTGATATATCCGTTATGTAGTCGAATAAAAATAACACGCAGGTATTGCTCAAGAATAGCAATAAAAGTAACATGTGTTGAAATAAATGTTGAAATATATAATATGTCCGCTAATCTTCACTGAAGCAGGAAGCGTAACGTCTATATTGTCTTTGACAAGGAAGCTGTTTGCACTGCAATGAGTTATTAATAACAATTGATTGTACTCTTATTTACTTTAAAATTAAATAATTAACTGTTAGTTTAATCGTTGATGTGATATGTTTTTTTATAATTTTTATCATATTAGTTATGTTTACGATTATAGAAACGCATGTTACCATATTCTAAAATACTATTAAAATTCTTAAATAATGTAATTTATTGTAAGTGATTGATATATTATATTTTCTAGACTATTTTTGATGACATTTTTATATATTAAAATAAGGTAATCTGATATTGTGCGTAACTTTTTGTAGTATACATAATATATATATTATATGACATTTTCATACCATCTAAGGGTTGTTGTGGTGAGATTTTAACCTACAATGGTTGTAAACAAATAATTTACTTTATGCTTTAAGGATATATAAAAGACGATTATATATCTGGCTAAATGTACTGATTAATGATGCTTGTATTAGGAAAAAGGTATTATTATTAATGAGAATATTAGTGATATTAATGAGTGCAGAGTAGAATTGAATAACCCCGTCTCTGACCGTGGATATCATAAAAGTAGACTTTGGAATAGCCCTTAGTTGTGTCTGCTTAAAACATGCAGCTAGTTTCGTGAAATTGAATTAAAAAATTTAGTACTTACTTAAACGCTCTTTTAATGGCCAAATGACAGAACTTTTACGAATTTGATGGTAAAATATCACTCTGACATGTTGTTTTTGGAAAAACACCCAAGGGTGACATCTTAGAGCTCCGTGGGGTATTATGTTTTAAAATAATAATGTATCTTTGTTAGCTGGAAAAGGTTTATTTTAGTATTTCAATGGAGTGCGAAGTGATGCTGATGAGAGGTATTTTGTTTCAGTGATTTGAATGTTAGATATAGGTATAGGTAATGTATATAATATATTGACTACTTCGTTGGTCTACTTGTAAGGCCGCAGACACGAAGGTTCTGAGTTCAAATCCTAGGCCGGGCGAATAAAATGTTATTGAGATTTTCTATCTAAATTTATTAGTAGCAGCCCGGAGTCTGAAAGTTGGAAGTGTGTACACTCGTAAAAGCGTTGGTCCTGCGCCTGAACTCTTTCCGGTCGTGTCGGATTGCCGTCCCATCGGGTTATGAGAGTTAGGGAATAAGTGCACCTGTGTTTGCGCACACACTGTTCACTATAATATGTCCTGCGCAGTTGGCTAATCTCTCTTGAGATTGGCCGCCGTGGCCAAAATCGGTCTGGAGGACTATTATTTTTATTATAATTTATACATATAATAACGTCACAGTAAAAGCTTTCTATTTTATAACTGGCAAGATTTATATTATCGAAGTAGCATAACTAGTCAGAGAACAACTCCACTTTATAAATGTTTTTTTTTAAATAATATGAAGTTGTCATACTGGCCGTTACAGCTTCACCGGCCATGGGCGAGTACTAGACCGCCGCTCTAGAATTTGAGCCTTCTCAATCAGTCATGAAATGTCATCATCATCACATATAGTTATAAAACACATACATGCACGCAAACTTATACTTCTAAATAAATACAGCAAGCTAAGTCTTTGAATATCAAAATGTGAATAGATGTAAATATTTGTAATTTCTACGAACTAAAATAATAATTTCTCGCGCACGTTAAATGCCTTGGGGGTTTGTTAGTTAAATAATAATATTTATTTGTAATTTACCTTTGAATTCAAAAGGTTACTTTTGACAGTACTATGAATACCTAAGGGTCGCAGGTTAGAATGAAAGGAAATGATATAAAATTTTATAACAAATTAAAGAAAAATGAGAATAACAGGCAAACTCAATCCCGTCTTCAATAGGAATCAACTACAGAATGTCCGAGCTGGCAGCGCGATCAAATTCGCTGCCCCTAAGAGTATGCTTCAAGTCACGAGCAATAATATATTCTTAAATTATCATTTTGAATTAAATAAAAACTAAATATTAATAACGAAAAGTATTATTTTTAAGTGTAGAATGCATATAGAATGCATTGGAAACTTAACAAGAATACTTAGAAGGTAAATTAGATTAAAATTATTTGATGTAGTATGAAACAAATTATCAAAAAAGTCCCTGAAAAGAAAAAAATATATAATTTGAGTTTTATACCAACAATACCGACTGTTGCTGTTTGGTGGTAGAGTATGTTAGAAGCGGGTGGTACCTACCCAGACAAACTTGCTCAAGGCCCTGCCACTAAGTGAAACAATCAGTTTAAATGAGGATTAATCACGTAACTCGGTAAGGTGATGCCGAGGAATTTAAACTGTAGCATTGTTAATACAAAGTTTGGCATTGAATAATGCGTCAACATGGCGGCGGATCGGCTACCGTCAAGTGTGGCAAAATTACCATATTTTTTTTACTTTTTTGCAATTTACTTCAACATGGAGCTTGTTGTTTAAGTTTTTATTGATGATTTTTTACAAATAGGTGTTTCTCTTTTACTTGAACCATTGAATTCTACTAAATTTCACATAAAAACGCTATAATAACCAAAAGTATGAGCCAGGTAAAATTGGCATCTTTACCTAGCCTACAGTAGCATAGATTGTGTGTCCTAAAGAGCACGTAACGTAAATTTACCGATCGTCCTGGCGCTATAAAAGCGACGTATTTATTTTTGAAGCTGAATATATCTGAAAGGTAATCAAGCAAATTAGTTATCTACGTACATATGTAGTTCTTTAACAGCAAAATATTTCATCAAAAAAATCCATATATATTGTATTTAAAGTTACTGTCCTGGATGACTAAAATCCAGAATACTAATGGTGCAAAATTTGACAGCCCTAGTCACAGGTAAAGTGCTAGTGAGGTAATTTTCCTAAGTTCAAGCAATATTACCTTTTCTAATAACTCAAGAAATGAGAGTTTAATAGGATTGAATCATTTCGATACACCTCAATAACAATATATGAAATACTATTTAATATAAGTCACTTATCTACACTTTGATTTTCTGTAAGAAATACTGATTTCTATGCGACGAGGCTGCGAACACAATTGACCATATGAGATGAAAAAGTACACTATTTTGACAGTTAACAAAGCTGCCAGTTTGAAAAACTTTTTGGAATACCATAATTTATTATAAAATCTACCAATATGACTAAAATTGCGCCTACTTCCACATATAAAAAAAATATTCAATGGAAACTAGTATAGGGTATGCTTAGGTAAATATGGTCATGGAAGGTAAAGATGCCACGTTTGACGGTACCAAAAACAAGTCACAGTATTTATCACATTAGCGCATACTCTCTTGTAGCCTATCCAGAAGTTATTGTATAATAGCTTTATACGATAATTATGAAGCGTGGTTTATCGTTGTATTAAGGTCGCGTAAGTAATCCAGCTTCACTTATACAAGAGTAACGTAGGTATTAATGACATAATGAGCACTTACGGTACATTTAGCAGCGAAAGCTACATACATCTACTCTCTCCGTAACCCGAATAACAAGAGTAAGGAACATTGGTATACACTAATAGTACTTAGCCTGGAATTTTGAGAAGAACGTTAAGTTTGTCTTGTTCCAAAAAGGTAGCAAGCTTTTTGAATATTTTATTTTTAGTCTCTTTTTGTAACCTGTATAGCTTGAAAAATATTATATGAAATATATAAAATAAATATGCTTAATGCGATTTGAAATAATATTTTTGACAAATGCGAACCATTTCCAAGAAGAGTTCTGTTTATTCAAACCAAGAGCACTGGGATGGATTAAAAACAAATTAAAATCTTTGATATAATTTATTTTTCTAATTAATGTTATGTATGCTAAAGTGAATTTGTTTATTAATAACGCTTTTATATCTTAACTGCTCAACAGATCGTCGTGAAATTTCGCATGAACGTTTTCAGGGGTATAGTAAAGCATACATACCACCTGAATTTCCCTACATACAGGCGAAAAGTAGTTTCGAATAGGGCGAAAACTAGACAAAAAAAGTATGTAACGAAATCAGATCATCACTTTTTTTTTGCGATCGAATTTCGATACTATACGAATTTAGATTTGACGAGTCTATAGTAAAAAACAGAACATTCGGGAATTCATTCTAATAATATTCATCCATATTTCAAGTATTGCGATTAAGATTGCGATTCAAAGGTTTTTATATAGCTCTACAAGGGTTTTTTAAGTCGAGTCTTATTCTTTCTATACCCATATAAAAATATATAAATATAATAACTCATTACAATAAAATAAAAAATACTTCATTCAAGTAGGATCTCCATGAACGTACTACAAGCACGTTTGAATCGTCATTTTACAAGATGATATTTAAAGCTACTACCGTTTTCGAATTTAGAATTTACTGAGAAGTATTACTCTTTTCCACGAATCAAATAATGTACCTGTTATTTATTATATGAATTTATATAACCTGTATGAAAATCAACGAATTTTAACTCCACGTAAATATCATAGAATATTATTATTACTTTATACATATATATTTTTTAAGCAGGCAAGTGAGCCACCTGATGATACGTGGTCATCACCGACCATAGCATTGGCATTGTAAGAAATATTAACCATTTTTTCCATCGTCAATGCGCAACCAACCTTGGAAACTGAGATGTTTCCTCCTTGTGCCAAATGCACAAGTTACACAGACCGACATACCCTCCAAACCGGATCACAACAATACTAAGAATGGCGCTTGTTGGTTAAATCTATACTAATATATGAAGCTGAAGAGTTTGTTTGTTTGGTCCGGCTAATCTCAGGAACTACTGGTTCGAATTCAAAAAATATTTTTGTGTTGTATAGTCCTTTTATCGAGGAAGGTTCTAGGCTGATTTTTATTCATTAATTTTTTATTGATTATACGCCGGTGAAACCGCTGGCACGGCTAGTATGATATAAGTGGGTGGTACATATCTAGACGGGCTTGCCCAACCATCCACCATCAAGTATTGTTGTTATATCTAAAAACTAATTTTTAATTTGTTCTTGTTATCATTAATAGAGCTACTAGTAGATGTCTATCTGGATGGGTAATCACCAATTATTACTATTCTACTGGCAAATATCATTACTAGGCCCATGTAGCTTTTATAATGTGTTCCGGTATAAAAGACATGTAAACCAGTACAAATAAAGCACCGCCATGGCAATCCAAGGTTTGTCATGGCGGTGCCAGTCTATAAGTGAACGTGACCATTGACCATCGGGAGGTCTATTTGCTCAGCTAATGTCTTATAATTAATAATATTTATCAACATATCGTTATTCAATCAACTCTTGGACCACACGGAAGCACTCAATTGAAGTAAATAAGATTTTCTATACAAAAAGTCCAAGGGGATTCTTTTTCGAATTAATCTTTTAATTCCGACCCTACGCTATTCATTAAAGTGATAATTTATGAAATAATTAATCCATGACTTTGTTTTAGGATTATATTAACTATTTCATTTTTTTTCAATTCAATTCAAAGTTCAAATCGATCGAATAAATACACAATAATAATATTATATACAGTTTTACTCGCTTTTTGTACATTATATTCGTATTTTAACATCGCCTGCCTCGTTGGTCTAGTGGCTAGATATAAGGCCGCAGACCCGATGGTCCTGGTTCAATTCTCAAGTCGGGCCAATAAATAGTCATTGGGTTTTTCTGTCAGAAAATTCTCAGTAGCAGCCCGGAGTCTGGAAGTTGGAAGTGTGTACACTCCCGTGCCTCGGAAAACACGTTAAGCCGTTGGTCCTGCGCCTGAACTCTTTCCGGTCGTGTCGGATTGCCGTCCCATCGGATTATGAGAGCTAGGGAAGAGAGAGCGTACCTGTGTTTGCGCACACACTTGTGCACTTTAATACCTCCTGCGCAGTTGGCTAATCTCTCTTGCCGCCATGGCCGAAATCGGTCTGGAGGACATTATTATATTATTTTAACATCGCTTATACTTTTTTTCTAATTATTATTATTATTTTGTCTGAATTTTGACAGAGTTATTTAAACCTGCAATAGTTGCGAGCTGATAAGGAAATCACATGCTACATACTAATACAATGTAGTCATCCAAGTAATTTTATTAAAATATTATATTGGCGTATTGCCAATTTCATAAAATTGCAAGTGTCGGAGTAAAATTCTCGCGGTGTGTTTGTATTATTGTAATGCGTTCCCAGTATTAAATTATAGTAGAAATAAAGACAGCGAAAATGTGACAGAGTTAGATGAGGAAGACTTGTGAAGACGACGTCGTGGGAGGTAATTTGAGAGGATCGACTGCGTTTAAAACACAAATATTACACATAAAATTTAAAGTATCGCGTAAGCTTAGTGTTCAGTTTCAATGACTTATTGGTCATTGCTTGTTTCAAGTAGATTATGGTTAGGAAAATTTATTCCAATAAACCGTCTAGTACGCTCACCTTACTTTTTATAGCCTTACTTGAGAGGTTTAATTATATAACTTAATGATTATACCTATAATAATAATATGGACGTCTTGCCAAGGTAAAGCTTTCATTTAATTACATCGAAAGTACCTAAATTCTATCTCCATGTTTAACTGTCACCTTCAGTAAATTTAATTATTCAAAGTAGCATGTATACACAAAATCTTCTATTTAATATGAAAAGATTATTATCCGTCAAATTTATCATGAAACATCCATTCAACTAATTACAAATTATATTCAAATTCAAAATTCGAACAATCGCCAATCTTTATTTTATTTATGTTTATTTTAAGCTAAACGACATGTTTATCTTATCTAAACCGACGTTTTTTTAAGAATGTTAATATTAACGGCGTATTACTCACTATAAACATAGCTCAGCCCGTAATTAGTTAAATAACACTTTGTCTTCTTCTTTCAAATGTTAAATCAATAATCACAGAAAGAGCGAAGTCAGTATTTAAGATTACATTACCAATGGTTTCTTGCGGACTAGCGGCCTTACTTATAAACGTTATTTATTGAGTGATTACTTTTTAAGATTGTGAAATCAAGTGAATTAGTTAAATATAAGTCAGGCCATTAGTAAATAAACTATTCTGGAGTAATTACACACTTTAGCGCACTGTTTTGTGAAGCGACATGCACTACCTCGTCGCTTCAGAAGATTTTCAGTGTTCTATCAAACTGCGGTGTGGATTTCGAGCTTGCAATCTAAGCGAAGAATCACGCCCACTTGCATGTACGCTTCTATATCGCTCGAATTGTCAGCGTAATCGTTGTCATCTATAAAAATTGAAGTTCGTGACAAATATATCTAACTTTTGCGTGAGAAATCAGGATTAGAATCAATCAATCGTCTCCAAATAATATCACCCAATTGTCTGTATTTATAGAATAACAATACTTTACTTTCTTAAGACCATGTAGCAACCGTACGTCTAAGAGCTTATTATTGATTGATTATTGAATAGACGTTTATACTGCCGAATTTAAGATTTCATAGCGCAATGATTGGCGCCTAGCGGTGTATAAGTTGTAGGTTCGATCTTGGCCTCTTGGGCTATTGTCGTTGCTACTCTTAACATACGTAATAAAAAAAACTACGGTAGTAATTTAGGGAGTATTCAAATTTTTACATTAATTTTAATTTTCTCGTTTGTGTAAAACGAGTTTATCACAGAATTGTGATTCGCTCCTATAGTATAATTTGAAGCCCTTCATAAGAGTCTCTCGTTTTTTTACCTGACATTGTAAAAAATATTCGAAGTGCATTTAGTAGATTATGAAGTTGAGGCAGTTTGTAAACAAAATTATATTTCGACTTGTTTTTTTGTTAAAAAATGTTGTCAGTAAAAGTACAGTAACAGCCTGTGAATTTCCCACGGCTGGCCCCACATCTTTTTTGAGAAGAAGGTTTGGAGCTTATTCCACCACGCTGCTCCAATGCGGGTTGGTCGAATACTCATGTGGCAGGATTTCAGTTAAATTAGGCACACGCAGGTTTACTCACGATGTTTTCCTGCACCGTCAAGTACGAGATGAATTATAAACATAAATTTAGCAAATGAAAATCACGGTCATCGGTTAAGATTTACGTGTTCTGACCAATGACCTATCTCGGTTTATTTCGTAATCATATTGGTCTCGCAACACTAAGCGTAATGTTTGTTACATTATGTTTAGTTTATCTTTTTTCAGATCACGGTAAATTATATAAATTTGTGTTAGGGCTGTCGCTTAAGCCCGTATTGCTTGGTAATCATCTCGTATTCTACCTCCAAACAATAATACTTTAAATTCAATACTTAGTTTTTTTTTACATTCCTTAAATCAGCAATGCGCCACCAACGTTGAGAGCTATGATGTTATGTCCCTTGTGACTGTAATTACATTGGCTCACTCACCCTTCAAACTGGAACACAACAATGCAAAGTACTGCTGTTTTACGGTAGAATATCTGATGAGTGGATAGTACCTAACCAGACGAGCTTGCACAAAGCTCTACCACCGAGTAAAAAAAAAAAAAACAAACGAATATAGGTACATAAAAATATACCAAAATATGCATCGCGTTTTGGTGAAGGTTGTAGTATATAATATTATAATATATACATATATAGCTGCGCTTAGCAGTTTTCTCTGCTTTGGAATATAAACGTGACAATCGTGAATTTTGTATATTTATATTTTATGACACGTGGATTCCACACTAGCAAATGTTAAGCATAACAAGATAAAATCATATAAACCAAACTCACTTCGACTCAACTTCTCAAAAACCGTTCTCTGCTAACATTAGATTATAACATGCTATTACTAGTTGAAATACTTTTTTATACATAGACTGAGGATAAGCGCGTAACGATTTTTTTTAGAAAAATCCCATTTTCCTCTCACACCGCAGAACATGAAATGAATTTCACTCGCAAATTTAAAAGCAAGCAAACAATTGTTACCATTTTAAAATATACAGATGTTCGCTCGTTTTTAAATTTTCCTTTAGTTACACGGTATAAATGTGAAGACAGTAAATTGGATTAGAATTCTTTGTTCGAAAATCAAATTTGAATTCAAATTATGCTGATTAGAACAGAACATTTAATATTATATTTGATTATTATGAAAATAATTTAAGGAATAACTTGTATTCATGTCACTGATTTTGTTTACTATGTCATCTTGAAAAAGGAGCATAATTTATTTATTTCGAATATGGGCTGCTGAAATATATTAATAAATAATAAAGGAGAAGATATTAAATTGGATTGAGGCATCTTTGTTTGAAATTCAGATGTAAACATAAAAAAACTTGTCAGACCAGACCGAATACTAGTTACGAGAACGAGTTTTATACATAGATATAGATAAGTACCTTTTTGTGTAAGATAGGTTTATATTAACGGCATATTTTCGTAAGACAAAATCATTATTCAAAAGTATCGTTGTTGTAATAGAATAAGCCTAACCTATCATAAATTTATTTCTGTTAAAATTAAAATACATTCAAAAACATATTAGTGCGTGCATGTGTATTGTTATAACGTTATTACTAGCTATTTTGTCCTGCGTGATTAATTATGTAACTATTAGTGAAAAATTAAGCCTATTACGCGACGCTTATACATTATTAACTGTAAGTGTTTTATAAACAATAAATTAATGATATTACGCACACATATGTGACTCGTATTTTAATTAATACGTGGTTTTTACGCACACATATATAACGTCTTACTTTCAAATGATTTGCTTCGAGACCCTATTGACACCTACGCATCTTTGTTAGCGTCTTGTAATACAAATAAGGCGCTAGCGTGACGTGTATTGAGTTCGATTTAAAATAACTTACATGTATGTAGGACGGATACGACCCGATCTTATCGGTAAAATAAACTGGCGGCTGACTAACCGCTTATTTACGTTCAATCATGTGCTTAATGTATGTTTATAATTCATCACGAGCTCATTATGTATAAACATCACGAGGAAACCTGCATGTGTCTAATTTCACTGTGATTCTGTCACATGTACTCTATATCCATCAACCCAAAATTAGTGGTGAAATAAGCTCCACCTCAAAAGGGGAGAGGAGTCCTTAGCCCAGCAGTGGGACATTTTCAGGCTGTTACTTTAAAGGAACAACTAAGTTTTTAACATTTGAAACATTATTATATAATATATTTATGAAAACATTTTCTATTTACCGGTGCATGTTTCAGCGTTCTATTTACTAAGTCGGTTTTGATAAAACTAACCATCATTTGAACACGTAGTCTTGCTTAATATGATCTACTTGTTTTCACTTAATTAATGTCCCCTAATTAACATGAAATAGTATCAGATAAGTACCTTTTCGTTTTATAAGTTGTTACAATTTCTGTTAAAATCGTATTGGCACAGTTAATTGTAAATGTGTTTGTTTTAAAAAATGTTAGCAAGATTTCGGTTCGAAATATAAAAAGAACTTGTGAAATGTGGCGGTCGGGGTAACGAAGCGCAAATTGAAATAGACTTCTGAACACATAAGGAAGCCCTTTTTATTATACGTAATCGGGTAACGATACACCATCGCTCTTATTTCTCAAGATATAAGGTTCAATTTCCTATATTCTAAATGTTACAAAGTTAGTGTTAGTTTAGGATTTGTTGACGTCTGCAAGGCTTTGTTAGGGAAATGTTTCTTTTAACTTTCAAGGATACTTTTACGGTCTTGTAATCAATTACATGCAATCATAAATCAACGTTCATTTCTTAATTGTAATATTTAAAGATAATTGGCCTTTATAGGAAGAAGTTATTGTATTAGTGGATTTCCAGGAAGACCCTTTTTAATTGCCTAGTATAACGATAATCATTTTAGTATAAATTTATTAGATTTCCAATAAATCAAATCGATTTTAATAATTTCAGCTTAAACTATTTTGCACTTATCGGCGTGACATGATCGTGGATCTCGTTGTATTGATTCATTTTCATCATATTCCGGTAGTTCTTCATGCCAGTGCCAAGTTCGCCAGAAGATACCGTGGCACCGCCGCATACTATACAATGATGGTCTTAGAACACCATTTGCTACAATTTGCTGACTATATTGGAGAAATCTTCATGATATTATAAAGCTACACGTAGTAAATATTTTAGCCGGTGCTTTGAAAAGGTCGGTCTTTGGCTTAGTCATAACCAAAAAGAATTTCTATTCGCAATCGTTCAACAAGCTTTTAAGCTTTAAATTTAGCTCCTAGCCTTCTAAGATTTGGAAACTGCCATCAGAGAAGAATGGGACCGCGTCCCAAACGTGATCGTATAAAATTTAATAACATCGGTAAAACGACGAATGCAGTCTATCATTTGAGCAAGATTAACACATAATATAAAATTAAAACAAAATTTATCACAACACTTATGGTTATTTTTTTTTTAATACGTAGGCGGATGCGTTTGGGCCGTCTGATGGTAAGTGGTCACCAACGCCCATAGACAATGGCATTGTAAGAAATGCCAACAATTACACTGGCTCACTCACCCTTCAAACCGGAACACAACAATACAAAGTACTGTTGTTTTGCGGTAGAATATCTGATGAGTGGGTGGTACCTACCCAGACGAGCTTGCACAAAGCTCTACCACCGAGAAAAAAAATAGTTAAAGTAAAGAGTGTCTTATATATTTGTAATGATTAGAATATTTATACAGTTATTAATTATGTTGTATTTTAGATATTTTTGAATGGTAATTTGGCACTTGTATGTTCCTTTTAAGTGTGTGGAAGTTAAATACATTTACATAAATCAAACTATTTATTTATATATTCCTTTTGTTTCAATAAATAGATAAGCGTTTCTATATTTCATTAACGTTTTAGTTAAAAGGATTTTCTCGTTGTTTGGATTTCATTTCATTTAATTTGAATTTCACGAAATGAGTTCTAAGGGAATAGTCTTGAAGCTGTATCATTCATCTCTTTAATCATCAATTTAACTGTATTATTTGCATAATTATAAGTACAAATTGAGCCTAACATTTAATTTAAGCATTTTGCAAACATAAATAAGTACATTTTATAAAAGAAAAGACATGAAAACCCACGAAAACACGAGTAATGTTTGTACGTGTGTACACGTGTAACGTGAAATACGTAATAACTTTTTATCGGCCCGACCTGAGGTTCGAACTTATGGCCTTGGAATAGAGAGCTTTATGTCTAGCTATTAGATTTACGAAATGAGGTCAATCTTTAGACTAAGAGGCAGCTTTGAAGATATGATAGTGTAACAAGGGTCATGATTCTTGCCTTACAAAATCAGGAGCCAAAATAAAATTTAAATTATTCAATGAATGCTCAGTATTAGTAACGTTTCGTTTTGTTTTTGATTAGCAGGTCTATCTACAAGACAATTCAGAAGCTATAGTCTTGTTAAGTAGTAGACTATATATGTATACCGGTATGACTGCCTCGTTGATGTAGTGGCTATATGTAAGGCCGCAGACCCGGTGGTCCTGGGTTCAAATCCCAGGTCGAGCCAATAAATTTTTTTGATATACTAACTGTGCCCGCGGTTTCACCCGCGTATAATTAATAAAACTCAGCCTAGAGCCTTCCTCGATAAAAAGACTATATAACGCAAAAATAATTTTTAAATTTGAACCAGTAGTTCCTGAGATTAGCCGGATCAAACAAACAAACTCTTCAGCTTTATATATTAGTATAGATATTGCATATGTTAAATATATGTATGTATTTATAATAATTAGTAAGGTATTTACGAACATTTTCATTCTCCATTTTTTTATTCATTTACTTAATGCAGACCTAATAAAACTCTCATTTGCATTAAATTTTTTAAAACGTATTTTGTTAAAACCGTTGAATAATTACTAACCATAAATATATGACTTATATAAATCAAAATAAAATGAGAACACTGTTTTTATTTCATTATGTATTTTTCCAACTTATGAATCAACTTATGAACCTGCGATTTTCACTTCACAAAAGCATAAAAAATGATAGCAAAAAATCTTGTACAAGCGGTTAACGATGCGTAGTGATATTTTTTAAATTCCTTTTGCCTAGATTAGTAGAAATAATAAATTTAAAAATCATGAGAGCTATAATAACACATTTTAACGTACCAAACTTGAAGCACAGATTTCTAGTATATTCGTAAAGTTCATTTAAAAGCCATTCAATATTGCTATGTAACATTACAAGTCCAATATCAATGTGAGGGATCAAATTCTGCTACCGTTGTATCTATCAAGCATTCGAATAGCATGGTGGGATAAGACATAAACCTCTTAAATGAGGTCCCAGCCCAGCGGTGGAAAATTGACAGGCTGTTATTTACATTACCTTTGCTTACATACGGTGTTCAAAATTAAAAAGTTTTAGCTTTTTGAGTATCCTTTTTTTGGATTATCAATAGATAAATAAACCATTATTCTTGCTTAGCAATTATCTATTTATTTATTTTAATTAATTTATTATCTAAATTTTGGAAGTAACATTAAAGTGGACATTCGTTTTACGTGTACTAATGTTGCAATTATAAATAAAGATATATTAATCAACAATTGTTTGTAGTGTATAATAGCTGACTTTCCTATTTACCCCTTATCCGATTGGAACTGGACTCCTTATTCGATTGGAATAGGCTCTACATGTGCTACGCACACACATGGAACTCGTGCGCGACGGCGACAAGACGGCATAGGATAGTGTCAGGCTGCTTGCGATGATTTTACCTACAAGGCGCGCCAATTTCACATCAACATTGCACAATATCTGCATTTATCATATTAATAATACATTTATCATAACGTGACCATATCACCGAATTAAGTGGCCGTAGGTTCAGAGATTAATAAGATCTCAGTTCCCAAGGTTGATGGCACATTGATGATTGGTTAAAATGCCTTATAACGTCAAATTTTGTGGGTGGTGGTGATCACTTACCGTCAGTTAATTTGTCAGTAAGCGTGCCTATTATAAATATTTAACAAACGCATAGTTACAAGCCACTTAAATTACTTGTATATATCAAATATTTTTAAATAAAGAACTGAAGTTTAAACATATTTCAATTTCAATGCTTGGAAATCGTTTGAAAATAGAACACAAATGTAACCAATGGGGATGTTTTACAATTTTTCCATAACGATGAGGATGAAAAGGCCTACAGTGGGAAATTTAGTTCCGTCACAACCGTTTCCGTAATGGATGCCAACAATGACATTAAACGACTATGAAAACTTTTACGTAAAGCTAGTATATATATCAAAGCTAGTATATAGTCCAATTAGTATAACACTCAAAATTCGTCGCTTAAATAAAACTTTCATTTATTCCCTACCTATATCTACCTACTATATATGTATAGTATTCTTATTCCAAATTCACACTTTAATAGTATCAAGTCAAATTGGTTGAATCTACGAAGCTTGACTATTTATATAATAATATTATTCTTAAACTTTCTTGGAAACACGTTGCATTTCTTGGTATAAGTTTTATGTGTATTGGTTTAGTAATATCATCAGCATCATCATTTCAGCCAGAAAACGTCCACTGCTGGACAAGGGCCTTCCCAAGGATTTCCACGATATGTCTTGTGCTAACCGTATCTAACAGCTTCCCGCGACCCTCACGATATCGTCGGTCCAACTTGTAGGAGGCCTGCCCACGCTGTGTCTTCGTCTTCAGTTCGTGGTCGCCACTCGAACTCTTCAGCCCCAGCCGTCAGTTCTGCGGGCGATGTACCCCGCCTGCTGCCACTTCAACTTAGCATATGTGATTTTTTTTAAAGGTGTATAATTATATGTGGGGTATAATTATATAAACATCACGTTAAGCCTCACTGGTTCGGGGTAATTACGTTTACAGGCAAATCACCTAGTACTTTATATTTTTAATTTAAATACGAATTAATGCAACATGATACGTATTAAATAAATTGTATTTGATTGACTCTGTAATTAAAATGGCAAAAAAGAGTAATAACTGAGTTTCTTGCCGATTCTTCTTCGTTAAAAGACACAGGTTCGATCTCGACTACTTGGCATATTGTCGTCCCCACTCCTCAAGCTTTACGCTTAATTGGTGGATTAAATAGGAATGTCAGTTATTTTCTTATAAAAGGAATTGCTAATGATTATAACAAAATAATAATCTACATTCTCAACCAATGGCAGCTTTACATTTAATCCAATAATGATAGAATGTCACTAAGATTCAAAAGTGCGTTTATTATGAGCCAACTTGATTATAAAGTGTTTTTGAGATCATTTAACAGATTATTAAATATTTTGAAAGTATCCATATTATAGTTATTCATATAACCATCCATATATACATAAATGTCAATTGGTAATGTATGTGACATCAGTCGATAAGATAATTCAGTTTTACAGGCTTATCACAACAAAATAACTCCGGGCTAAATATAATAATAATATATTCAGATAGATAAATCCATAGATTTCAAGTAGGCTAGGTACTGCATGTTCGTTAATTAATATGGGAACGTGTCATTTTTCAAACGTGCGATGACGTCACGCAAAGCTATTATGGTGTCACAAAGTAAAGAGCATCGCTTTATAATGTATCGTTACGAACAAGAGTAGTTACGCTTGCTTGTAATACTATTCGATTTTCTAATAAATTATTTGATACTTCTTGATATGCTATTGAATCATTATTAAATAATTTATCTTCTACATTTTTTTAATATATATGTAATTTTTTTTGTTTAATAATATTATTTAAATAACAAATAAATAATATCCTGGGCCAACCGGCTCGTCAATGTTTGAAGTTAAATATTTTATAGATTTTTTTATAGATATTGATATTTTTATAATAATTATAAATGTTGTATATACCTAGGCAAGGCACATCATATAGTTTTTTAAGATAAAATGTATTTTTCAACAAGTATTTAGTGATTAGTCGATGGTAAGAATTACTTAAAGTAAATAAATATTAAGAAAAAAAAATGTTGTCTGATAATTACATTATATTTTTCACCATCATTATATAAAGATTAATACACGTTAAGCTACGGTTACTTCTTGAAATAAGTTCTTAAATTACACGTAAGACACACACCATGAGTTTAAATTAACTGAAAAATATTCTTATTACTTTTACTATTGTCCCTGAAAAAGGACTAACTTAATCCATTATTGATTCCTTAGAATACTATTACAATATCGAAGTAATTAAATAAAAAATAAGCAACATTTAACAACAATAAGCATCAAATTTGGATTGTGTTTTAATGAAAAAATAAAATTGTTCGGTTATAAAATTTTCAAATTAATAATAAAATTGCTCTGCTACTTAAATGAAACCATGTCTCTTATCAATGACTCTTTCAATTTTTTCATAATTAGTAAAAGTGTTTGACAGCTGCGCAAATAGACGCGCAGCAAGAATATGTGTGGACTCATGTGTCAGGCACGCTTGGACTAAGTGTTTGTGGCATCCAGCCTACTTAAAATCAAACGAAAGTTTCTGGACCCGACGTAGAATTAAAACCTTTATGAGATACTGTAAATGTAGTGCAGTGTAGGCTAATCAACACACTAACAATATATTATATATAAGTAATCATCACAACATACACATTGGCATCATAAACATTAAACATTCCTAACATTGCTAATGTGCCACCGACCATGTTAAATAAGGTGTCATGTTCCTTGTGCCAGCAGTTAAATAAAAACCAGCGATAAACAAATTAAAGCGACGTCATAACAAAGTGCCCGTGACTCAATAACGACCTATCGTCGTATTTTGTGGCAAATAACCAAAATGAAAAATATACTCGCTTATTACGTTTTAAAACTGAATTTATTACCGTAAAACTTTCTCTGTAGATAATTATGTGATGGTCATTGAGCCAATAAATTATGTACGAACTGCTCGCTACTTCGTTGGAATTGATGTTTAAACTGAAAAATTATATCATATTTTTAATTATATAAACCTATGTGATAAAGTTGCCATTTTAAATTTCGATTTGTAAACATATACTCTTATGTTCTTGTATATAAGTTATTCGTATTTCATTTCAATATGATAATTTATAAATTATATTTGATTCAAATTCATTTGTTAAATGTTTAACCATTACACTTAGATATTGATAACCAAAGTAAAACCTACCACCGGTTTATAAAAGTGAATCGAAGAACAAAATAAACCTGACTTCATAATATGGCGGTATGGCTTTGTTCAAACCCGCCTGGGTAGGTACCACTCATTTATCACATATTCTACCCCCAAGCAGCAGTACTTACTGTTGTTGTATTCCGGTTCGAAGGGTGATTGAGGCAGTGTAATGACGGTTATAATAAGGTATATATAGGCCAGGAGGCGATCGTCGCAATACCAATTTGTGCTACCATTCATTAACTCATTACTTATTTATGCATATATTTTATGTATTTATTTAATTTATTAGGCTAACTTACAATCCCTTACACTATAAATAATACATTATACAATACATTTATAATACATTTATAGACAATAAATACAAACTTATTATCTAAGTGTAGAGATCAATTACAAGTAAACACAATATGCTATTAAAAATGGAAAACAGTCCATAAATACAGAAAAATAAACTTAATAAAAGGAAGAAACAAACAAAAATTTATAAGTTTATATATAACGGAGCGTGATATTATTAAATAATGAAAATCAGTTAATTTTGAGAGTTATAATTAATTTTGTTAATTTTTGTCGTTGGTAAATTAACTTGTTCAGTTTATTAGAGCGGTTAACACCGAATAGAGTTGTGTTTGTAACGGTTTGTTTGTTCGCAAACCTTAATCGCTAATTATTAGTGTAATCCCTAATTGTACAATAAGTGCTGGCATAATTAAAATTGTAACAAAATTCAATATTACTGTCCACTTATTTTAACGTTTCCTGAAGTATAACGCCCACCATGGAGTCTCGTACTAACGAATTTACGAATCAGCTATTAGATTCGAGCCCAGCCTTTCCGACGTTCCTTTCCCGTTATATATATATATATATATATATATATATATATCTAAAAATTGATACTCTTAACTATTTAACATTCAGGTACATATCTACATAGGTTCTAAAGTTTTGCATTGAATCCGCGTGAATGCCAACAAAAGAACATACCCGGTTCAGGAGTTTACACAGTCTTGGAAGTGGGGAATTTGCACCAAGAACGGTTCTATTCAAAGGTGGCAAAGAGGTATTATCGGAGATCGAGGATATCTGGCAAGAACCCTAAGTAGGTTTTTTAAAAGCGATTCTGGACAGTAGACTATATTGTTGATAATTTTATATAAAAACAGCAGATCCAACAGTTCTCTTCGTTTATTCAACGATGTTATGCGGTCTGTGTAGGAGATTTTTTTAACAATACCTTCATTAAAAATTATATGCCATAAAGATTTTTTTTTTGAATTCTTTCTAATCTTAGAATATGTGTGGCATAATGGGGTCGCCAGACTGTCGATGCATACTCTAAAATGGTACGGATTTCTATTGTAGAGAAACTATTTAGTCTGAACATTTTTAAACAATTTGGCATTTCTCAACGCAAAACCCAACATTCTAGAAGCTTGTGTGCTCACCTTATCAACATCATCATTTATAATATTAGCGTATTAGTAGAGTTTTATTATGACTATCGAAAAGTTTCCAATTGTTAAAAGCCGTATCCTTTACGTGAATAAATTAATAACGTGCTAACGGTATGCTAACGCATTGTACAATGTGACTATTGCACGTGAAATCTCTGCATTAGTTACAGTCAGTGGTACTGTTAGCAAAAAATGTGTTTGTGTTTTTATTTAAATAAATTTCATCTTATTTAACTTGCTTGCATCCCAGGATGTGGAATGGGGTTTAAAATTTTATAACTGTTTATAAAAAAACAAGGGAGAAAAATACATTTTTATTTATCAAGGAACTCATACAATATCATTATAAACCTCATAAAAAAATTATGATTGCAATAAATAATAGTGTCATAAATTAGATAATGTCGATTAAATGATTAACATTCAGTTTCAAATATTATATTTCATAAATAATAATTAATTAATATTTAAAAAAACAATATTTAATTTATGAATATGAAGCCTTCCGCATATCGTCAGATTTTTTACCCTATCGCGTCGTCAATATTATTAAATAATTCATATTTTTGATAAACATAATATTATTAACTTAGCAACAGGTTTCTAATTTAACTTATAAGTAGCTGTTGTTTATAGTTCGTCTCGTGCTCGGTGGTGGAGAATAATGAGACTATTCGTACTTAGAGGAGATGGCTAACTGTAACTCAACTTAGGTTATTTGCGTAGCCAAGCTAGAATAGTCAGTAACAATGCTTTAATTTACCTGTTCGTCAGATTACATACTAAGCTTTCTGATGCCTCGTTGGAGGCTAGATATAAGGCTACAGATCCGGTGGTGCTGGGTTTAATTTCCAGGTCGGGCCAATAAATAGTTATTGGGTTTTTTTAGTTAGAAAATGATCAGTAGCAGTCCGTAGTATGGAAGTTGGAAGTGCATACACACACACATACATTGATCCTGCGTCTTAACTCTTTCCGGTCGTGTCGGGTCCGTCTCATCGGATTATAACTCGGTTACATCGGATACTCGGTGGTAGAGCTTTGTGCAAGCTCGTCTGGGTAGGTACCACCCACTCATCAGATATTCTACCGCAAAACAGCAGTACTTTGTATTGTTGTGTTCCGGTTTGAAGGGTAATTGAGCCAGTGTAATAACAGGCACAAAGGACATAACAAATTAATTCCTAAGGTTGGTGGCACATTGGCGATGTAAGCGATGAATAACATTTCTTACAATGTCATTGTCTATGGGCGTGATGACCACTTACCATCAGGTGGCCCAAGTGACCGTCCACCTACCTATACAATAAAAAAAATTATAAGAGCTAGGAAAGAGAGAGTGAACCTGTTTTTGGACACACACTTGTGCACTATAATATCTCCTGCGCAGTTGGCTAATCTGTCTTGAGATTGCCATGACCGAAAATCGGTCTGGAGAATTATTTACTAAACTTTATAATAAGTAAGATGAAACACATCATCATTAATGAACATTTTGAGGATAAAAATTAAAATTGTTTTTACAACTTCATTAAATTCAAAAAGTAAAATTAAATTTTTTTTTTAATTAAAATAAAATACATAACTTGAGATTATTTTGTTAATTAAATATAAAAAAAAATTATAGCATTATTTAGTATACTTAGTAGTTAGTTTAATTATAATTCATGATTTATTTATTGTACGACTTATTTTTGAAGTTACTTTTTTTCACGATGATTCAGCAAAGGGAAATAATGTACAAGAAATAAAAATTTATGTATCCCTTAGTATACGGAAGCATAATAATATTAGGTCCTTACATATGAAATTAGCGTTTTGTCGTACTGACCACTGATCGATTCACTGCGTGCTTATAAGAGTCTATTTGACATAAAAAATATTTTACTAAATAATAATTATGTTGTGTTAATTAAAAGATTCGACGACCGTTTGATTGACATTACACGCTTTAAATATATTTTTTGTTGACTGTACATCATTCTAATAAACTGCGTTCCACAAAATAGCATTGTTCCACGCACGATTGGCGGTTTAAGTTCATTTACCGTAGCTTTAAAGGTCGGTGGTTGCAAGTCTATTAGCTCGTGGATATTCCAAACTTTATTAGTATACGTTTGTTTATAACGCCCATTACCTGGGTAATATTACTCCGCTATTAATTTCACTTTGTAGGCTTTAATATAAATCTTTTGTCTCATTTTGTATTTGTTAGTAAGTCTTTTGGGGCTTATTTGCTCTAGTATTAAGGACTTATTTTAAAACATGTTTTAAACTAAAGTAATATAAACATTCATTTTAGTTTATATTAAACAGAAAAGAACAAACTTTCCTTTGTGTTTGAGACAAGTGTCCTGCTCCAAGTTTTATTAGTTTATCGCTCTTGCTATATAAGTTTTATATATTTATATATATATGTATATATATAAGGTAAGAGGCAGACCAAAATGATGATATGAACACAGCGAGACATTGTGTTTTATTTTTTAACTTGTAAAAAATCACTATTCCAAATGAAAATTCAACGTATATTATATTTTTCATTTCTAGCCTTTTTATTCAATACATCACAAAATTTGCTTATTTTTTAATTACTCGTTAAGTATTTTAACTTAAATTCGACTTTGTTAATTTTCGATATATTTATACGTCCATTATCGGTTCACACGTGTGCGACTACCCAATCTTTATTTTATTTTATTGTGGATTATATAATAGCTTAAATATACTATGACAGACAGAGACAAAAGTATTCCAATAAAAGTTCCGTTTTTTCATCAGAAATAAAATGGGTTGTATAGTTGCGTAGTTTTTTTACGAATGTAGCAAAAACGTGGGCACGTAGCAGCGCTGTATGCGTTACGCAAGTGTGTATCAACTACGATCGCTACATTAGATCTACGCCTCTACGAAAAATAATTCACGTGATTATTTTTTGTGTTACAGAAAACATTTAGCTAGTTTGTTCGGAATTTGATGTAAATTACTTTTTTCTTTTCATGATAATTTTTTTTTATAACAATGGCGTTTTGCTTTTTTTTTCTTTTTTTTTATTGTATAGGAAGGCGGACTAGCGTATGGACCACCTGATGGTAAGTTGTCACCAACTTCCATAGACAATGGCATTGTAAGAAATGTTAACCATCGCTTACATCGCCAATGCGCCACCAACCTTGGGAACTAAGTTGTTATGTCCCTTGTGCCTGTAATTACACTGGCTCGCTCACCCTTCAAACCGGAACACAACAATACAAAGTACCGCTGTTTTGCGGTTGAATATCTGATGAGTGGGTGGTACCTACCCAGACGAGCACGCACAAAGCTCTACCACTTCATTAATAATTACTTATTATTATTTTTTACTTACATATCGATCATAAGAAAACTCATTACGCACTGTGACTAACTATCCAACTGTGACTAAGTCACAACTGGTATATAATTAATGCAAAAATATTTTCCTATTTGAGATAGTATGATGTCACTCGAGATGGTATTTAAATGAAAAATCAATCTTACCTTACAGTCTTTGACGTAACATCAAACAAGTCAGCTCATCTTAATATACGCTACTAACGCAGCTCACATGTCGATAGAAGGAAACGCGTGACGTCAGAATGATATACAGGAAGTACAGCGTTTCAGTAAACGATAATTAACTTCAAACCTGAAATAGAGTAAATATCTACAAAGCTTAAATGAAATAGAGTATTCAAAAATACATTACAGTGAGCTGAGATGACCAGCACATAGAATATTTGCATCTTATCTGAAAATCTAATCAATTCTTCAATTGTTTCTAGTTTAATTAATATCATTAAAAATTTACCATGATTTCCTGCTGGTTTATTCCGGCCACGACGCCTATTCTCACTATCTATTCCCACTCTCTCGTGATCTCATGAAACAAGAAATCCTAAACGACCTAAAAAGTTTAATCGCAGGACCAACAGCTTTACAGGGTTTCCAAGACAGAGAAGTATAAACTGGTTTCACCCATTACTAAAGAAAACAAAGATGTGCCTAGAAATAAAGAATTGTTTTCATATTTTTTCTACTCAGTGGTAGAGCTTTGTGCAAGCTCGCCTGGGTAGTACCACCCACTCATCAGATATTCTACCGCAAAACAAAAGTACTTTGTATTGTTGTGTTCCGGTTTAAAGGGTGAGCGAGCCAGTGTAATTACAGGCACATTTGGTGACGCATTGGCAATGTAAGCAATGCTTAACATTTCTTACAATGCCATTGTCTATGGGCGTTGGTGACCACTTGCCATCAGGTGGCCCATATGCTCATCCGCCTACCTAAACAATAAAAAAAACCATGTTTATATAATATGTCTAAGTTAATTTGAACATAGTCACGGACCTAGAGACGCTCCTTTGAAATACTTTTAAATCATATTACCTTAGTAATTTCAGCGTACCATCTTAGAGTCCAAATCCAGACACAGAGCGAAATATAATAATTATGCAAATCCTTAGTATGTTAATTGCATATTGTCGCAACAGCACAAACAAAAGCTCGCAGGTAAGAAGCTGATTCAGCTAATCTAGGAAAGTACGGTCGAAAATTATTTCAAGCCATTTTACGTTTTATCTATTTAGGATAAAGTATAAAATCGCACTTCATTTGTTAGTTTAATTATATCATAGTTAAGATTTAACTTGATTAAATTTGACTTGGAGACAATTTCGTGAGTAACTTGATAAATTAAAACTACTATAAAAAGTACTAACATTTTGTATTATGAGTAGTAAAAGCTTTTTCTTTAAGAACAAATACTAATATTATGAAAGTCTCTTCTTTAAATATATAACGGGCGGGAATTTCGGTTTCAGTTTAAAATATGTATTTAAAAATGTCGTGAAATAAAAATAAGATCTTCTAAATGTCCTACCGGACTAAGGCCTCCTTTCCTATTAATGAGAAAGTTTGAGGTATATTTCACCACGTCGCTCCAATGCGCGTTCATGAATACATGTAACAGACTCCAATCCTAAACATGCATACTAAGCACAAAATGAAACTCATTAGTTCTTGTCCGGGTTTTAACCTGCATCTTCGGTTAAGATTCAAGTGTTCTTATCAGTGGGCCTTATATCATTTAAGAACTAAGGTTTAGTAATTACATTGTCTCTCAAGCATATCACAATGCTCACTCATTGGATTATATAATACTAACTGGATACTAGGATATGCATGAACATGCAGATTAACAATATAAGGGTTAATTAAATGATCATATTAACCAACAGAACAGTTGCATTCTCAACTGTTTATAAACATTTATTTTCTGAACGTTGTAGGACTATAAAATTATAAATCTCTCTGCCAAACCACGCTATAGATCTAGAGATAGTAAAAAAATACCAAATCAATTTGGTACAAGTATGGGGACCCCATGGTAGGTGAATTACGTAATTAATGAAACGAAAATAATGCTTGATAGCTATGAAGCTATGATCATTATTTACGTTTCGTCCTGCGATTACGTCCCGACAACTGGTTGTCGCGATTAATCGAACTTGTTGGTTAAATTACGCATTCCAAACGATTTATTACAAAACGATTCTTTTATTTTTTGGTCAGTAATGAATAAAATCTACCGACATATCATATCAATAAAGAATACTTCGACTTTGAATTTTATGATTTAACAGTAGTCGATTAGCAAGATTTTATTCAATTAGGTTCTAGAATCATAGTTAAATAATTATCATATTACATGATAAAATTATATTTGATAATTAAGCTCGTAGATTCCTTTCAATAAAAAACGAATATTTTTTAAGCTTCCCGAACGTTAACCATTGTCTACCGTTCCGAAGGTCATAAATAACTATTTCACCGGCGCAAAGAAGCAGTTATTATTAATATAATACAGTTTTATTTTCAATAAAGTTGATGTTCATAGCAATATATTGCAGCAAATAGAAATACAGTAAGGATGTGGTGTAATAATAGTTTAAAAATATCTGGCTTTATTTGCAATTTTTACATCAACGACGACCTAAATTGCATCCAAATAACAAGAAAAGCCTTTTAACCATACCAGTATTTAGCAATAAATTACCGAAACTTTTATATATTTGTTGAAATAGATGCTGTTATGTTCAACTATGTTTATTTTATATACTATTAAAAAATGTAATAATAAGTTTTAATATTAAAGAGAAATCTTTTTATTCAGGAACACTATATTGTATATCAAATGAACAATTATAAAATTCCTTCTTATAATTAAATTTTTGTATATTAATGAAGAGAGTATTCTTATATTATGAGATCGAATATTTCCCGGAATCAAAGGATCCAATGCGAATCCATTCAATTTAAAAATATTAAATTAATTGCATTTGAATAAAAAAAAAATGGGCAATTTTTTTAAATAGCCGAAATCTGTTACTGTAATTTAATTAAAATAGATTAAATCGTTTTCCATTTAAAATTTATTAGTTGGTAGAATTTATTTATTATTTAGTAGATAACGGAAATTCAGTTTCCAAATCCGTAAAAACAACACGACAAAAGTCACGTAAAACTTTGGTCAGAATAAAGTTTTATATTTATACATTTAAAATTTATTTATCCATTTGTGTAACATACAAAACATTAAAAATATTGATAGCAGCTAAAAAACAACGAAGGTTTATACGTGTGCTATCGTTAGTCTACACTATAAAATAAAACATTTAAATACTATCACAATACAAAAATTCAATTACATCAATTCATTTCATCATTCAATTCAATATGGCTTAAAATGTTACCTACAAAACTATGTATATATGTGTGTGTGTGTTTCCATCCTGTTATATCTGTATGTTAATAAAATACAATGGAAAAGACAGTTAAAAGTTTCAAAAATAAATTTTACAAATTCTTTATATGACGATATGTACAAACTACATTAATTTGAATTGATCTTGTTCTGCTGTGAATTTTGTAAAATGACTTACCAATTTTCGATATTTTTTCGATAAAATTGGTGTCATTTTAGTTTACATTATTATTATTATTATTAATATTATTACAACTTAAAAAAATATTCTTGTCTTTGGTGCTTCTATCATCTGGTTGATATTGAAAAGCAAAAGCATGTTAAAGTTGCATTCTCAATGATGTCAAAATTCTTGTCCAGATTTGAAAGTACAATAGTCAATAGTCACGTATCCTGAACACTGAATTTCCATTTATAGTAAAATAATTCTTAATTCTAAATATAATTGAATGAACCTTAAACTTCATTACTGTTTAATGAAATATTCATATATCATACCTTTCGTGTTGTATATGAGTAGGTAATCCAAGAATACGTTGGGAGGGGGCCCTGTCTTCAAACTTTAAATACTGTCTAACGAAGCAGCGAAGGAATAATAAAATGGATCATAACTCCGCTCCTATGCTGAATTATTCTAAGATTAACTGCAGCAAAGATCTCAGAATAGCATCCCGCATTACTAATCCCATTATTATTATTATTGTAAACGCTGCTGCAGTTACGGCTATTATCTATGTTCGTGCTTAAGCTACCTTTGTTTACTAAATATTAATTAAGCCAATTTGAACTTTACACAACGGTAATAAGATACGAAAACTTCTATTAATATATTATTATTTACTATCAGTACTAAATAAAATAAATAATTTATAAAAAAATACTATTATATATTATCTAGTGTATGTTTTATGTCTTTTAAATTAGTATTTGTTTGGAAAATATTGTATTTGTATTAAGACAAATCAAAAGCGAAATCTGAAGATCGTAATATGTAAAAAAAATCTAAAGGAGAGCACAAAAACAGATCTTCTTATAATTTGTTAATAGATATAATATCTATAATGTTTTCCCTCTGCCGTTTCCATGGTAAATATTAAAAATAACGGTCTGGTAATGTTCTGTTGGGAAATAACTTACTATTCTCTTGAGAAGAAGTAGATGCTTGGAACTAAATTCACATGGTGGATTTCAGAATTGGATAAAGCAAATCGCTTATCATAATACATATTTTTTTATATTAGATCATCGACTCCATCCATCCATAATAAAAACAAAATAAAATAATACTTACAACATAAAATTTTCCATTAAAATATTTTCCATTCCATGAATATATAATTCCACGAAATAATTAAATTTAATTAATCTTGAACAATATGTTCAAGATTAATTAAATAACATAATACGTGTGAAAAGTATTTTTGTAATAGCAACATTATGTTAAAAACTGCTGTATCATCATGTAAAAATTTATTGTTGCGTCTTGAGCGCCGCCGCTCACCATTTTCTTCTTTGTGTGTATCACGTATTTGTTGTATCGTATCGTTGCTATATATAACATAAGTAATAATCCTACTCCATATTTATTTATTAGTTTTCTTTTGATTCATAATTCTTTATAAAAACAAAACATTACATAATTCTTACGCATTTCAATTAAGTCGGCCTACTAGTGAAGCTGAGCCAATATAGTTCAGCCAATGTGGTCCGCAAATAGAATAACGTGAGAGATTCGACAGGATCAGCTTTCGAAAGCAAACGTTTGTTTGGTCCGAATTGACGGTAAATATACGTCGTATACAAGAATAGTGACTTTTAAACTTTATTTTGTACTAGCTGTGCTCTGCAGAGTCACCCGCGCTGCAATTGGCTAATGTTTGTTTTAGAAAAAGAGACAACAAACTACTTACTACTTACTCAAAAATAATAATAAAATTAAACTTATGATATTTATGAAATTCATAATATAAATAACATTACTGTAATGCTTCTTCTACGCTGGGTAAGTTTAAAGTTTAAGTGAGCTAGTATAGATACAGGTTCACGGGGCATAACATCTTAGTTCCCATGTTTGTTGGTGCATAGGCGATGTGAAGACTGGTTAATATTTCTTACAATGCCCAAGTCTGTGGGTGGTTGTGACCATTTACCATAAGGTTGTATGCCAGAATTTCTACATATTTTCAAGCTAAAACTTATATACCTATTGAGCTAAATTGGATATAAGCTTTTTATTTCAATTACATTACCCAAGCTGTCTCGTTATATAAGCCAGCTAAATGGTATCCTTAACAAACATTGTGAGTCAAGAGATTCGATGGCATCATTTCCACAAAGCCAATATTTATCTGATCCGAATGAACGGCAAACATTAACTGTTAATTGTATCGTTGATCCAGTGGCTAGCTTGAAAATTATTAAATAATAGTAACCCTGAGTTCCTAGGTTCAGACCCCAGGTCGGGTCAAAAAAGGTTTTTTGAAAGTTGGCAGTGCTTACGCTGTCTGAACTGAGAGTTGGGCAATAGAAAATGCGTTAGCCCCCTTGAAAATTGCCGCAGGGCCTGTAATCAGCCAGGATGATATCAACCTCATAATTAAATATAAATTGCTTACAATCCTATATTTTCTATAACTTAATATAAAATATATATAGCATACTTAAGACTTTTTCATTCCAATATATCAATTACATTAACGGAGCTGGTTACGTTCAGCTAAATCAGGTTAGCTGGTGTCGTCAGCAAACACGGTGACGTGAGAGATTTGACAGAATCAGCTCTACAAAGGCAACGTACGTTTGTGAGTAATGTTTGTTCCGAATGAACGTCAAACAAGCGGTGGTTTACTCAGCTTGTATTTTTACGAATAACCCTTTCTAGAACGATCTAGAAAATATGTCTAGTTTTGTCGGTAGGCTGTAATGTGGCTGAAATTCAATGTTTAAAATATTAACTAAACTTGATAAATTATTTACTTCATCAAATCATTGATTAGGAATCTATATCAAGAAGACATCAATCTGCACACGCTAGAGATGTTTTGTTTATGATTGACTTAGATTGATTTAATTTGCTCTACACAAAACAACTTAAGCAATAGAACATAATAATAAACTTAATTAATAAACATAAATGAATTTAAATATTTTTAAATTAAAATTCCGCTTCGAGTACTTTAGATGATTCAAATCGCTTCCATGTTAAATTTACTACAAGATATGTGAAAAAGTATTATATTTTATAAATATAAAGCATTATACACAATAAAGCTACAGGCGAGTTCAAATATAATTCAAAACAATTCTCACTTCACTACTAATCCTAAGATAACATATATTTTTCACATTCAGCAATCATTAATAAAATATTTACGTAATAAAAAGGATTATACTTTCGTTTTATATCAAATTTTGCGCCAAAATAATAAAACAATCAAATAAGACATGTCAACTGAAAAACAAAAAAATACCAAATTTAATATTACTTTTATTTAAATAAAACAAAAATCGGTGCAGATTAATTAATTAATCCTTATCTCGATCTCGTAAACAAGCTTTAATAAAATTGTATTTATAACAAAACATCGATCAACAGAAGCAAGTACATAAAAATTAGTCTAATGCAGATTAAAGAATTTCATTAACATTTATATCGTAATTTCTATTTAAATCATACTTACACACGCAACCTACACACGCAAACACTCCATAAAGTACACTGAACATCGAATTTAATATTATTTTGTTAAGCCTGTTTCATGTACATATCAGAGCTCAAATACAATTGTGTATTTCAACATTGTAATATTTAATATTAAACATTTAAAAACTGTCGGATTGCCGGTAAAATAATTACGTATTTAACTAAATGAAATTGTGGAACAAACATATATTTACAAATCAAAATAATTTTAAAGATAACAACCGTACAAATCATGACCGCGTGGTATATCAAAAAGAATGCTAGCAGCATTTTCCCGTTGAATTTCATTTCAGATTCTCCTATGACAAATTATTACGAAACCTATATTACGGTGATAAATTTATTCAACAAAATTGTATTTAATCTATAGTATATTAATTCACTAAGTCTTAATTGACAAATGAAATTGCTCACATTATTATCCAATGGACAGGCAAAACAGCAGTACTTGGTATTGTTCTGTTCCGGTTTAAGTTAGGGCGAGTGAGAAAGTGTAATTACAGGCACAAGGGACATAACATCTTAGTTCCCAAGATTGGTGGCACATTGGCGATGTAAGCGATGGTTAACATCTCTTACAATTCCAATGTCCCGACTACGTATGCTGTAAAAAAAAGTCTCTAAAACATTAAAATAAACTCATAATACATATAATTTACGATAAAATTTAAAAATATTTACTTTTTGCGTACCTTAAAAAATCTTTTCCCACAACGATAAAAAAAAACACTTTCACCCAGGTCACAATACTCGCTCGAATGACAAATTCGAAATCGCGTATAATGATTGAAAGAGATCACTATTGTTCAAGAGGAATTACAGTATTTCATATTAATAAAACTATTTCACGGCTACTTCACTTTACTAATTAATATAACTCTGGCCGTATAGAACATATTTCTTTTATTTTCAGTACTTTTATTAATTTTCTCTAAGACGTTTAATAATCACATCTTAGTCTCAGGAAAACCCCCATTGTGAACCAGACAAAGGATCTTCGAAATGCATTCCCGGTTCTTTCATCGTTGATAAATTGCAGGAAAGGCATCCAGTGCGGAAACAATACGGAAAAAACCACGAGTTAAAACTTTAAGATTTATTCTCGGATTTCGCTTCGACTTTTTTTCGATAGAATTGATTCTATTTGGTGTAGAGTGAAAGAAGCGTACTCAATATAGCTATTTAGGAAGCTTTTAAATGCATAAGGTAATAAATGTACACCGTAACAAATATTTTCGTATAAAACATCATACTCACAGTTACTATAATTAAGGCTCTTTCTTCCTTTATAACTTTTGCTAGTCAAAATGAGTGACGTCATAACACGCTGAGAAGTTACACAAACTCTCTCAACGTGTCAAGATGTGTTTACATTATAATGTTCTCTTTAGCTAGTTTGAGAAATATCTCAAAAATTAAGTTTACGATATTCAGAAAACCTATGTGGTTTTGTCTTGCATAATATTACAAGAATTTTCGTGTTATCGTGAAGCTTGAACGGACTGTTTGTAGTGCTATTCTGTAAGAACTTATTTCATTACTCACGCGTGAAATGTTGACAACTGACTTATTACACTATTTTGATGCGTGTATTTTTGAAATGTTCCAATATTTATTTACAACTCGCTTATCACATTCTGGCATTACACGAGCGTTTTCTGCGGTGACTTTCGGGTTTTGTTCGTACAGAATATTGTTATTGTTATTATAATAATTTACAAAAAATGTGGCATTTGTATAAATTTAAAAAACGCGAATAAATCGTAAAATAATTATCTGTAACTATATTAAGTTTAACTGTTTGGCGGAAGAATTTTTAATGAGTCGGTGGTACCTACCTAGACGGACTTGCACAAAGGCCTACCACGGCCTTTGTGCAAGAAATGGTAGTGTTGTATGAAAAAGGTGATGAGAAAAGTTCCACGATGGAATGTTATTTTTATGACCCTTATGCGCATGTGTTATATAACAGTCGCGCACTCACCTTTCAAACCGGAACAAAATAATACAAAGTGTTGCTTTGTAGCGGTAGAGTAACAGGTTAGTAAGGGGTACTGACCTACAAGGGCCTGCAAAATTGCCAATAACGTGAAGGTACCACAATTTCTAGCACTACCGCAGTGTTAGTTTAAATTCCGCAAATGATTTTAGCCTTGCAAGCAAGTTTCATTAAATAGTAGACTTTATTTTAAGAAAACAAAATTCTTTCTCGAAATGTCATTTTTGATTCTTTGTTTCAGAGCTAGTTCGATATAACAGCCCGCGTCATTGTTTCCTAACACCTACTTGGTGTTTAATTAGTAGTTTATTAATTGAGGTAAGAAATATCAAGTATTATATTAAACATCTTGTTGAAAATAACCCAAATTAACTCTGATATTCTTTTACAATCAAAACACGGTTGAAGGAAATCTTGTAAAATTAAGTTATAATTAAAATCGTTTTGTAATTATTTGTTTGCTTTGTACATTTCTTTGAATATTAAATTTCTTCCGTTACATAATTTCGCTTCGTCTTTTGTGAATTATTTTTCGTCTTTTATATTTTTTTAGATATATTTTATCTCTTATATATATTGTCGAGGTCGTGAAAATAATTTACTTTGATTTTAAAATCATAATATAATATTTATTTTGTAAAACATTTCAATAGTTTTATTCAGTTATTCTTTACAAACAATATATCAATTATAAATTTAATTCCTTTAATATAACTTTAAAAAAAAAAAAATTATAGCGTATGTAGGCGGACGAGTATATGGGCCACCTGATGGTAAGTGCTCACCAACGCCCATAGACATTTACATTGTAAGAGATGTTAACCATCGCTTACATCTACATTGGGAACTAAGGTGCTATGTCCCTTGTGAATGTAATTAATGTACTCGGTGGTAGAGCTTTGTGCAAGCTCGTCTGGGTAGGTACCACCCACTCATCAGATATTCTACCATAAAACAGCAGTATTTTGTATTGTTGTGTTCCGGTTTGAAGGTTGAGTGAGCCAGTGTAATAACATCTTAGTTCCCAAGGTTGGTGGCGCATTGGCAATGTAAGTGATGGTTAACATTTCTTACAATGCCATTGTCTATGGGCGTTGGTGACCACTTACCATCAGGTGGCCCACACGCTCGTCCGACAAAACATAAAAAAAAAAATTACACTGGCTCACTTACCGGAACACAACAATACCAAGTACTGCTATTTTGCGGTCAATAATATAGGGTTTTCCAATAGGGACGCTTGAACTTTGACAGCTGATTGCGGCCATGTTGTTTGAGTGATAGCTGTCAAATGCAGTGTGTTATATTCATTCCATCCTCCCAAACCACCATGGCAGGTTACAGTGTCGAGCAGCACGTGCAAATCATAAAATTGTTTTATGAAAATGGGTCTTCAGTTCGAGCAACGTTCCGCGCACTTCGCCCGTTTTACGGTCGCGATGATCGTCCTGCCGAGTCGACTATCCGTCGATTGGTGGACAAATTCGAGTCAACCGGGTCAGTTAACAATCAGCCGGTTCCCGTGCGTCAACGTAACGCGAGATCTGCCGAGAATATCGCCGCTGTGCGCGACAGTGTCCTCGAAAACCCGCGGCAGTCAATTCCGCGTCGCGCACAGGAACTCGGCCTTTCGCAGACGACAACTTGGCGAATTTTGCGTTGTGACTTGAGCCTGCACCCGTACAAGATCCAGCTGACCCAAGAGCTCAAGGTTAATGACCATAGACAGCGCCGTGTGTTCGCTGACTGGGCATTAGAGCAGTTGGAAGTTGACGCCGATTTTGGCAAAAAAATCATCTTCAGCGACGAGGCGCATTTTTGGATGAATGGCTATGTCAACAAGCAAAATTGCCGTATTTGGGACGAGACCAATCCACACGAGGTTCACCAAGTGGCAATGCACCCGCAGAAAGTGACTGTTTGGTGCGGATTTTGGGCCGGAGGCGTGATTGGTCCGTATTTTTTCGAAAACGATAATGGTGTGGCCGTCACCGTCAATGGTGAGCGATACTGGTCGATGATAACCAACTTCTTTTGGCCTGAAATCGAGAATATGGATCTGGACAACATGTGGTTTCAACAGGACGGCGCTACGTGCCACACAGCACACGCTACGATGGAAGTTCTGCACGATCAAGCGCCCTTAATGGAAAACCCTATACATCAAAGTCAATATATAAAAATACCTATTTAATCCTACTTCTTAATATTGTGTTTGCTATTGTATAACCAAATAATAATTCATAGATTAAAGGATGTGCCTTATATAAGTATACATTCATTTTAAATTTCAAGATTATATTATTTTCGCAAGCTTTAATTAAAGGCCACGGTCGTATATAAATAAGGCACATTTGAGATAAGTCACTCGCTGTTTGTTCTTCAAGCGATAATAGATAGCAGAGATAAATATTGGAAGCGATTTTTTTTATTTTTAACAAACAAAATAATACTAAATTAACTTATACGGATGCCAAACAAGTTTCTATAGAAAAAATATTGATATTGATAACGGCAACGTCAAAAATATTACGAAGTAATATTTGCAATTCAAATAATAATACAATATTTTGTCATCAAATGATGGAGCCAGTAGGTGTTTAAATCTACTCTACTAATCTATCTTGGTTGTAATTTAAAGCCTCGAAGTAATTCGACATGAATGAGTCCTATATTAACTTATGTAATATTGCCTCTACTGGTGACAGGGGGGGTGGTCCATTTTTCGCCCAGAGAATCGGAATTGAGATTCAAAGGGAAAATGATGCTAGCATTCTTGCCACCATTCAACGCGGTCACGATTTGTATAGTAATTATTTTAAAGTGGCTAGATATAAGGCCGCAGGTGGTCCTGGGTTCAATTCCCAGGTCGGGCCAATAAATAGTTATTGGGTTTTCCTGTCAGAAAATTCTCGATAGCAGCCCGGAGTCTGGAAGTTGGAAGTGTGTACACTCCCGTGCCTCGGAAAGCACGCCGTTGGTCCTGCGCCTGAACTCTTTCCGGTCGTGTCGGATTGCCGTCCCATCGGATTATGAAAGCTAAGGAAAAGAGAGAGCACCTGTGTTTGCGCACACACTTGTGTATGCGCTGCGCAGTTGGCTAATCTCTCTTGAGATTGGCCGCCGTGGCCGAAATCGGTCTGGAGGACCTTATCTTTTATATTTTTAATTTTTATTTGTATTTATTTAAAGTTTTCATGTTAATAAAAAAAAATGTAATATTGTGTTTTTAGTTATTTATAAATAATAATTAATTTCTAATTGAATTCAAGCTCTCGAAATATTATCGAGAAAACTGATATAATGGAAATTACTTGAAACGTTTATCCAAAAAAATACATTGTTAAAATGTAATTCGAATCAGCTCAATATAGTTTAAGTTTAATATGTAAATGTATCGCCGTCAAATAATAAAGTAATTTCTAGGTAAGTCTAAAGATTAAAGAATGAAACAGAAATTTAATAAGATTTAAATAATATTGTTATAGAAATCAATTTGTATTTCGAATTAAGATAACTCTGAAATGTTTATATATTGTCTAGATGAAGATTTAAATGTTTTACAAAGCCACAAGATTTGTTCGAATCAAGAGTTCAAGTTTTAATTATTAAGCTTTGCTTGGAAAACAACTACATACCTAAACAATCACCCATTACCAAAAATGATTGAAAAACATCATACAAAATTATACTCTTTTATTATTTAGTTATGGATCAAAATAGCGTGAACATTTATTGGTTTTAATAACGAAATAATAGCGTTAACGTTTTAAAGGGCGATTCAGTTCGCTTAACTTGCCCTTTGTTCATAATATCGAGGGACTTCATAGTGAGCTTCTCTTTCCTGATATGGTGAAAGCTAAAGTCATTGTATTTTGATCCTCATGTCTTACGAGATAAGGACCATTAAATTGAGCGATAATAAATAAAGCGACAAAAGGGTGAAACAATGTTTGAGTAAAGTGTCTAAGAAACTTACGGTTCCGTTATTCTTTCTTTATTACGTTAAAAGGTTTTATAAAAGAGGCTTGATAACCGCTTTTAGCGAAGGTTTGAATTTTGTATGGACAAAGTACTACCGTTATTCATTTTATTATATATTTGGGACTTTGTCAAAGTGAAGTTTGAGTATTGTTATAATAATTTATAAAAAATATTTGAGTCTGAAAAGATGTATGTGCTTAAGCTATATAGTTTCGAGGAAAGGTGTTGCTTGGGTGGTCGTGTTAGAAGAAACCAATTTTGAATATAGCTATCTTACCCATGTAACCTTCATCTTTTCTTAGCTCTGCTTCCCTGGTACTATAAGAGGCCAATCTGATTTAAGGTCCTTTTCATAATATAAACTCTGAAATTATGAAACCATTCTCAAGCGAGACTATCACTGTGCTGGAAATATTTATAATATCCAAATAAGAGTACAAGCACAGCTTATAATCCGATTCAGGTAGAGTTCACGCGTAGGATGCACGTGCTTTTCAAGGCAAGAGATTGCCATCTTTAACAGATTTAAAGATATATTGGGAGATTTTTGGCTGTTAAATTAAAACTCGGGTCTGATACTGTGAACTTTTTGAGAGATAAGCCAGACAATTTTTCAATGGGCCGACTGAGGGGTAGAATCCATGGCTTCGGAATCGTCAGTCATCATTAGTGTGAAAGTCATATATTTTATCAAAAGTTTTAATAAATATTATATTTTTTAAAATAACATAACAATAGGTACAAAACATACATTGGCACCAGATTGGATCCAACGTCTTGGCTTGTAAGTCACGAAAAAAATTCTATACGAAATCGGAAAAGTTTTGCCGTCATTGTAATATATCTTTAATCGCTATGTTGTATTAGTATTCGAAGCAACAATGCAATATATTGGAACCCGTCGGTACACCAATCAGGCGAAAAACTAACTTATCCAATATTAGTTAAGTGTTCTATTCTGGAAGTAATCGATATTTTATTATTATTATTATTATACGAAATTGTTTAACTTTATCAAAAATCATAAAATTCGCTTAGGATAAAAGTAGATTAGGATTTATTTTATACAATAAGTAGGCGGACGAGCATATGGGCCACCTGATGGTAAGTGGTCAACAACGCCTATAGACATTGGCATTGTAAGAAATGTTAACCATCGCTTATATATAAGTACTATTGTTTTGCGGTAGGATATCTGATGAGTGGGTGGTACCTAATCAAATGAACTTGCCCAAAGCCATACCATTAGTAAGGAATGACATCTACCTTATATAAATACAAACTATCAACCAAACCATTAACAAGATAAATTATTATATGATTAAGCGAAATAAATTGATATACTTAATTGCTAATTAGAAATAAGGTAAACGTGTGCAAACTCAGATACTCTATCTATTTACTTGCTTCGATACACAGTCGGGCACAAATATGAGAAACGAGCGGAGTGAGTAGTTCCAAATTTATCACATCTTAAATTATTTATCGAGTAACATCTCAATAGCCCTCCGTTCATTCGTATGCAGTCCACGGTGTCTATCCTATGGAATCGGTATCTTATGTTATTAATATCGGGTTTTATTTTTTTCATTAAAACCCTTCGACTATGTTTATGTAACTCATATTTCATAATATAAATTGCCCAAAATTGGATATACTTTCAGTATTTTTCATAGTCCTCTTATGAGAGTTGTATTGTTTTTTTTTTCATTTCTTGGAATTATTTATAAAAAAGAGGTAGGCGGGTCGACATTGGCACTATAAAAACATATTACCCGGTCCTTACGCCAACGCGCCAACCACCTTAGGAACTAAAATATTGTCCGTTGTGCTTGTAGTTACACTGGTTCCTTCACCTCGCGGTTTATGAGTGGGTGGTACCTACCCATACAGGCTTGCAGAAAACCCTACCACTGAAAAAAATGTTCAATATAAATTTCATGATTACTTTGTTTTGCTTAAAAATTATAATTAATACATCATATAATACATGAGCGGACATTCTTAATGCAAGACTTATACCAGAAGAAGCAGCCCGTTTTGAGAATTGCACTTTTTACATACAATTGCGAATTTCACGTTATTTTAAATGTATTATTGAATAATAACATATTATATAACCCACACATCGTGATAATCGATTGATGAATAATCCCAATAAAATTAATGCAATTTTATGTTAATCAAATTTGATTCAAAGCATTATAAATTTTATCGGGATTATCGTTTTATTTATTGAAAATACTCAGTCACTTTAGAAAAATATCTACTTACACTATTTGTTTATCAATGATAAAATGTAACGTGTTGTCAATATCTCATTGTTTTATATTATCAACTAAATCTGTGTCTTACGCATCTAGCTCTGAATTATTATTCGTATTCTTTGTCTTCTATGTCTTTATTGTTACTAAGTTCACCAACATTGAGACTTGTATTATTATTTTTAACCCCTGACGCAAAACGACGGGTGTTACAAGTTTGACGTGTATCTCTGTTTCTCTGTATTTCTATGTGAGATCATAGCTCTCGATCGTATGTACCGATTATCTTGACTTGTTGCTTTTATTTGAAATATATCTTAGTCGAGAGTGTTTTAGGGTATGTTTGAAGCAAAATTGATTCAGCCGCTTAATAGTTATCGGTAACGATAGTAACCGAATAAATCCGAGATCAAATGAAAGGATTTGATTTGTGTATTAAAAAAATGAGTGTTTTAATTTAAGTTTTATCTTTACTTATTAATAGTACATAGAAAATTTGGATATAACTTCTACTATGCAGTAAACTGTAAGTAATTCCTTACATTGACCTATATGTTGATACATTCAGTAAATTAACTTTTATTGTTTTAAATATATTTTAATAAAGTTCGAGGTTAAGTGTTGTTATTATTTTGTCTTATAATAATATTATTATTGTTAGCCAGGGAAGGAAACATTCAGCTAAGCATGATCTATAGCTATATACCAAAATAGTCTGAGTCCTTATTAAATTATAGCACATAGTGATATAAATGAAATATTGATTTTTGTAAGTACAAAAATATGTTGGTAGTATCATGTATCATAATATTTTGAGAAATAAGATATTTTCCTAATTACATAAAAACCTATATACATGGTTCTAGCCCCGAGATTATAAATAGCCTCTAGTCATCTCAGCCGTTTCCACTAACATACCATAAGACATGGTCCTTTGAAAATAACTAAATAATATAATTATCATTTCAGTTTATATTATATTTAGTTCATATCATTCATTTATATAATATATTATTTTATACAATATGTAATTTTTATAATTTCATTATTGTATAGTAAAGTAATAGTAATCCCCACTGTTGGGATTAAATCTCTTTTCATGTTTAAGAAAAGGCTTTTTCTATCACGTTGCTCCATTGCGAGTTGGTAAATACAAATGTAGCAGATTTAAATAAAATCAGGTTTGCAGACTCAAATTTTAACCCGCGATTCTTGTTTAAGTTCTACGTCCACCACTGGGCTATCTCACCTCTCAATATTGTTGTTAATTTATCCTAGATTATTAATGTTATAAATTGAAAAATCCTCGTGATTTTTAGTTAGCTACGGTTGCCTTCATTATAAAATGTTCGCGTCAATATATTCGTAAATAACATAATTGAAGCTTAATTAAGTAATAATATTATTATTAATACATTACAGTGACTTAAAAATAATTTTAAAATAAAACATATTATATGAGATTTACTTTCAATTATCAATTTAGTTACAGTACTGAACAAAATGATATTATACAACTATTGTAATAAGTTTAGCTTAACTTAACGTTTACTTCATTTATAGATAAATGACCATTAAACAATGCTTTTTTATAATATATTTCAAAATTAATAAATAATAAATATATATATATATATATATATATATATATATATATATATATATATATATATTTAATTTAATATCTTTCGAATCCCTGGGGCTATTTCTGTGTGCTTAGAATGCATGCTTGACGTTTGGGTCTATCTCATGCTTATGTGAGTGTCTGTTGTTTTGTTGTTTGAGTATTAATGTTAAATTCGTAATGGATATACCGTGATGCTTGCTTGAGTTCGAAATGGACTTGCAAGAAATTTACATAATAATATTTTTTATTAGCTTGAATATATTTTTATGGTATAAAGAAAAGTCAATAGAGTGGCCAGACAAAATTGTACTCAGACCGATATTTTGTGTTTAAATATTAATAAGTGTTCTAATAAAATTCACACACGGTCATCTGATCCCAAACTAAGCAGAGCTTGTACTATGGAAACCAGACAACTGATATACTACATATACTACTTTTCTTTTGTAAATACATACTTATATATATAATTACCCCCAGACTCAAGACAGACAGATAATATGTTCATGCACAAAAATGTTAGTCCTGGGTGGGAATCGAACCCACGACCTGCGGCGCGAAAGGCAAGTATCTACCAACCACGGCAACCGGCTCGTCACATCAAAAGAATTAAAAAAATTTAGTCGAAGGAGCGTAAATACGACGTAATAATAAATTTCAGCGAACCTGCTAGAGTAAGACATTTTGATTATTAAATCAAGTATTCAATCAATGGCTATCTTTGTACTTAAGCTTAAAGTGTATTATTTCTAGAAACACTTCGGTGATATCAATTCCATGTCTACTATCTAACGTAGTTATTTGAACACATTAAGCAGTAATCAAACACCAACTGGATCGAACCGGTTTGCTGACGATGTCATATTGATTTGACCGTTTGTTTGCATCTGGAATGCTCAGGAATAATCATTATGAGAGCATGAATGTTGTATTTTATGTTAATTGTTGTTCAATTTTTGAATTGAAACTTAAATGACAGGTTATATTAAATATCATATTAAATTATAATTATGCTAATTACTATACTTTCTGATGTCTTCAATTTCAAATCTTAATTTTTTTTAAATTAAATTAAATGATTAAATTTCGTTTTTTCTTTATTATTATAAACATTTAAATTTCGAATTCCTGGTGCTATTTCTGTGAGCTTAGAATGCTTATGTGAGTGTGTGTTGTTTTGTTGTTTGAGTATTCATGTTAAATTCGTAATGGATATACCGTGATGCTTGCTTGAGTTCGAAATGGACTTGCAACAAATTTATATAATAATATTAGTATAGCTTGAATATATTTTTATAGTATAAAGAAAAGTCAATAGAGTGGCCAGACAAAATTGTACTCAGACTGATATTTTATGTTTAAATATTAATAAGTGTTCTAATAAAATTGTGTTTACATTTAAAAATTCTCGATAACGTTAATCTATTTATTCAATACATCATCAACAAAATATATACGAACATAAGCATTATAACATAAGTATTCTCGGTTGGAAGGGTGGGTGAGTCGGTGTAACTACAGGCACGAAGGAACTAAAATATTAGATACCATGGTTGGTGGAGCATAAGCATAGTTCATATTTCTCACAGAGCCAATATCTATATTCATTGGTAACCATCTAACATCATGTGGCACATCTATCTATTCGTCTAACTATAAAAATTAATAATATTATGGAAAGCAGTCGCGACTTCTCATTAGTGAATTATAATGTTAATATTTACGCTGAAAGGCACAAATAAGTATCAAAGGATGGACTAATTACAACTTAACGGGTCTGGGGGCCGTGATTACTGTATTCAGTTTAATTATAGAATGTTATTTGAAATACTTGAATAATGTTATATAACTACACAATATGATCAAACTCGTTAAATTATAGAGGTGACCTCAATACTCATAAATCATGTTAGGACAATAAACTTGATAATGTTTGTAGTTTAAGTATTTATAAATAAAAGTTTGAGGTTAAATCTTTTTTATATGCGTATTTTGTTGAAATGGTTTAAGAATTACTATCAGTTTTTTTAATTCAATTGCTGATACAATCGAATATAAGAGAATATTATCGAAAATTTTATCAGATAAGTTAATAGTTATAAAATAATTTATCATTATAATATGTGTAATACTCTGATTTTGATTAATACATTTTTATTTTTTTTAATGTTATAAATATTGCCATTCTAATAAGCTCGTTTTTAGCTAGCTTAGAGACTGTAGCCTCTCCGACCTATGCCGAACTCACTTCGCAGGGGTTTCAGTGAGTACTAATCTTAAATATACTAAATGCCGGGTAACTTTCTTAGGTGTCTGTGCGTTAATAAGTTGCTCGTACGACTGCTGATTATAAGGTTTTTAGTAGTAGCCCGTAGTTGGCAGTGTTGCGAGAAGTAGACTTGTGGCTGATCTCTTTCCGATTGTGTCGGATTGCTGTTCCATCGTACTTTGAGATTGCCATGTTCGCGCACACATTTGTGCACATTAATATGTTCATTTTAGTCAGCGTTGATAAAATTGGTGAGGAGGATACCATCATTAATTTTACTAAACTCTTTTATATTCAGTCTTTGCTTTATTACAGTTTAGTAAAGGATCAATAGCGTTTATTACGTGGTATAAAACAAGGTGACCGTTTCAGCTCATATCTTCGGATGTATGTTGAAAAGGATTATTGATTGTGATCCAGTGCCCGTCAAAGGGTTAGTCTTATCTCGAGTATTTGTACAATATATCAGTAATAATACAAGAATTTGATATATGCTGTCCCATTCCGCATATAAGAATAAGTTTAAATGTAAGTTAAATTAGTATTTCTTATGACATTAAAAAAAAGTTAATTATAAAATAGATTGTCATTCTTTCTTTTATGTTAATCGTATTTCATCTGCAGTGGATTTCTGTAAGAAATCACTTCGTTCCTCACTCGTGAAATCTTGGCAACCGACTTATGTTAATATACTATTCTGATGCGTGTTTTCTTGAAATTTGAAATTTGTTCTTCTTAATACGTTACTCAGTATAGATAGATTTTGAAAATAATATGAATTTTATTTATGAATTTAAACTAAACATTGATATCTTCGTAACTTCGTATCTCGTTGTGAAATGTGGAAAGTCGACTTCATGTGATTTTGATACGTATATCTTCTAAATTTTATAATTATAACAATCAAGGTTGCATATCACTTTCTGATATTTTCCGATCATGTTCTCGGGTGATATTCGAGATTCTTAAAAAGTTATCTACTAGTAAAACTACGCGAAACTTTCTTGAAAGATAAAATACCTTGTTAACACGTAAACTCTTTCAATGAAAAGCATCTGTATCTCTTTATATAGGTAACTGAATTAAGCCGTTGATAGGATTTAGTTGCAAAACCAAAATTTCTGAACGTTTAACTCTATTAACCGAGCTTGTAGTTTGAACGTACACTTTTAAACATTTTTATTGGCATGAATACTTTTACGAGAGCCGAGCTATCGAAAAGTTTGTAAATGTTTTTGCACAGGAATTTTAACGTTGGTTTTCATGGCAATTAATAACATAAGTTATCCAGCACACAATGTTAATTAGATATTGTTTCATTGTCATTTATAATTATAGCAAATATTAAGTACATAATTTTTTTTACCACCAAGCATGAGATAAATAATTATTCAACCAATAGTAGTCCACTTCTGGATATAGAATTCTTCTAAGGTGTGCCAAAGTTTCTTCGTCTAAATCTAAAACGAGTTTTGCCATAAACACAAAACCGTCATGTTTGATTAAAATTTATCCTTTTCAAGCATTTTTAGATCGACAATGTTACCATGTTTGCTACGTTATATTTACAAAATGCAAACAAACCAGCGATTGTTAAATAAATAAGTTTCATCCTAAAAATGTACAATAATATGTGTATAATAAATAATTTACTATCTCACTCATGATAATAATTAAATTCCATAATGTATACAGCAAACAACAACCATAGTTTACTTGCAATAGTGATGAATATCGCAAAATTCTTAGTGTATCATATATTAACACAGGCGCACTGTAATTCCATATATAAGAGAAACTTTTTGGTATGAGATGAATCACGTTACTGGTTAATTAAAAATATTCGGCAGCGCCAATGAATGCCAACTGACACGCTACTTCCCTATAATAAAACCGAAACGAAGTGGGAAACGAACATTACATTATATTATAAATATGACATTAAATATATTATGGCTATTGTAGTTTTGTAGTCTGTGTGTGTTTTAAAACGTAAAATTTGACAAATACAGCGGGATTAATCCTACGCACTCGTGCACTTAACTTACGTTTATGATTAATCTCTTGCTCGGTGGACAATAAAGAAAATTTATTGTGAAGAAATGTTTGTGTCGGATACAATTGACACATGTACAGAGGAACAAACTCGAAGACTTTTCTAAGGGAGAGGAGGCTTGTGTCTGGCAGTGTTACCTTCACAAGCTACTATTTCACATATCACAAGACATGATATTCACGCTCGTCTTGTCAAAAGTCTAAATTTTAAGCGGAGGTAACTGCAAAGTTCATCTCCTTGTATAATAATATTCCATACTAAAACTTTCTCCGTAATGCGCAGCATCTTCTTCTATAAGTTTTATGTATATTGGATACGTAGGATTTTCAGTAATACATCAAAAAAAAAAAGACTCCTTGTTTATTATTAAAGGTAGGTGACTATGTAATAAATATAAATCTAAATGTTTAAATTATAAATGTATGTTTGAGTTAAAACCACTTCTAATTAATATATAACTATTATTGCAGCTTGTTCATAATAATACGTTGTTTATAATATTATGTTATCGGTATGTGTGATGGGAGTGTTCTAAAATGTGGTTGTTTCCATTTTATTAATATCGATAATACACAGGCCGATAAGCAAAACCAAACTATCTAGATGGTAAGCCGTGAGCATGACCGATTTGAATCGTTCCCTACATTTAGAATACGACGCCAACCTCATAATTTAAATCGATTAGTCCTTTGTGTCTGGAATTATTCTCGCTTTTATTTCCCAAATCGAAACAGGTAATAAAGCATTCATGTATCGCTCTTTGATATATATCACGTACTTGATAAATGTATATCACATCAATAAGTTAAGTGAAACTGGAATAGCTAATTATAATATTATAATAATCACTTACGGTTCCATTAATAGTAAAATTGTATACATAATGGTTTTGGCGTAGCACGCGTAACCGCGTAGTCACCGTAGCGCTAGATATCGTTATGTCGTAGCGAATAGCTTAAGCAAGTCAGCTACGCTTGTGTCCCTCGAGAATCACAACTCTCGTATAATCCGTAACAAAGTAGGCTTGAAGTAGCCAACATGAACTGTAAAGTCGGCGTGTCATAGTTCATACGACTGCGTCATACGCTTCTTATTATTATTTTTACCCGAGTTAAGAGCTCATATTATTAAGATATCATAATTGCAAATTTGATTCGAGCGTCCGTTACACTGTATTTCTCGGTGCTCGACTTTTCTCTTTATTATATATTCGCGTTACACATATTTTAGAAAACATTCTGAAAATTTTATATATTGTAAATCCATTTTTTTTTTTATTTAATTTCATATATTATTGTAGTTTTTTTAACTATAATAATATGACAATTAATAAATGGTGCTATTAAATTTTTTTCTATTCAAAATTTTCTTATATTTTATTTCTTTACATTTTAACATTTTTTTTAAAGTACATTTATGTTTTTCATAAATGCAATGCAATTATATTATATTACCGGATTATAAGTAACAAATCGCAACTCTTGTTTTTTTGTTAAGGTGACTTGTCCACAGATATAACAACATGTAATTACCAAACGATATTATCGGCTTAAATAGATTTATGAAATATCTAAAAGAACGTTTGAAATAAATATATAAATGAAATAGACTAAAAAGAGTTATACTTACACGAGCCTCAATACGATTGCGATAATTGAATACAGAGTCTATTTAATTAATATAATTTCATAAATTACAAAATTCAAGTAAAATAAAAATGTACGGGGCTTCTAAACTTGCATAAATGATTCTATTCCTAATAAAAAAACATACAAAAACAATCTCACAAATGATAAGAATATATTAGCTAATTTACTCTTATAGACCCAAAAGAATTTAAGTATAGACAAGAAAATTAAAATTTATTTTAATAAATCGTAAAAAAAATATACTGCAATACATTGCAATATCTCCCCTTTTGAATCACGAGAATGTAAGCGGGAGAAAGAAAATCAACCCCGCAGTCATTCCTCATACCTCAAACAGCCTTAAACAGACCCTTCAAGCGCCTTCAAAGTGCTTACATTTTAGCCCATTAATAATATGCTTCAATTTTTTTTACAAACAACAAAAAGTTAGACGATCGAAATTTGTTTTACAAAAAACTGCCGTTCATAATTTTAGAATATTAAAGGCATGTATAAATTTTTTAAATAATCCGCTAAACTTTTTCAACATAATTCTGGTAACTTGTTCCATATCGTAGCTGATTCAATTTTATGCGTCTAAAACCACCTGAGCCCACTGCCAGTGTTCGATAGACCACAGCGTCGGAACTTTTTGTTGGGATTAAAAACCCATTGTAGATTCCGAACCTGAATCTCGCCTCGCCTTTATATTGCTCTGGCTGAAGTTGAAAACATACGGAATCATAATTGAAGCTGTTTTGCAGAGTAAATACGAGTACATGTTTTGGGTTATGTAAATTAAACAATGTTTTGTTTTCTTCTTTCAAACTTCAAATCGATGATGAAAGCAATAAAAGGCATTATAGACAAGATGCTTATCTTACATTTACGATGTCATGAATCAGTCAAACCAACTCGCATGACGCTCTTCTATGACATCACGCCACCTCTCCGCCGCTGCACTTTACGCCCTTTTATGTTTGCTATATATTTCCTTGCTATAGATAATTATAATAATAAGAATGATATATTTATTTTAATAACGAAAATCTATTTAGTTTTATGTAATTATTTTCTTAATTGTTTTCAATTATTATCAATTAACATTTCATGTCTGCTGGATGTCCTGTGATGAGCACGTTATTTTTTTTTTATAATATACTTATATTTTAATATTTTATAATTAATTACTGGACTCGTTTTGAATGTATATTTGAGTAAGTATAGTTTATGTTAGAGGCGATTATAAGAGAAAATTATCAACGTATGTTACAACTAAACTGTCTCATTGTTATGTTAATCTGTAATCGGTAGCATTTGCCCGAGTCTCGGGCGGGATCGGAGCGATTAGAGTGTTTCAGTTTTGATGGACGGTTGAAGCCATTTTGAAATTCGAATAATCGTTTGATATCGAACCTGTATAGTACGCTGAAATAGAAAATATATAACTGCCTGTAAATTTCTGATTGCAACGCCACGCTAGTTCAGTGCATGTTGACGGATGTGGCATTCATCCAACACATGCATATTCCATACCACTGACCACGTGATGATTTATAAAGAAAAGCTATTATATTAATATGAAAATTTAGTGGTGTTTATCCGGGTTGGAACCTGTGACTTATGGTTAATATTCACGTGTTTCAACCACTAGGCCGTCTCAGTTCTACACGCATATAGTGAACAGATTGTTAATGTTTAATAGCATTCCAAAGAGTTAGTTCTTATAACAAATCCTATTTCTATCCTGATTCCTAAAAATATATTATTTATATGAGTGAGTAAGCAACAAAAATCATTTTCTTTATTATGTACATTATTTTGTATTGAATTTTTCATTACCTTTACTCAAAGTTCAGTTAATTCCCTAAAGAATATATTTATACTTGAAATCAGGATTTTTGTATTTAGAAAAAATTCTCGGTAAACGAAATTTTGATTCAATATTTTTTCATAATACAATTAACGAACACATATGTGACATGATTAATTTGCAAAATCGAAAAGAATGTGTTGCGTTATAATCAGAACAGAAGGAAATGTAAATGACTGGCGACGGTAGGGAATTGTTCATTCCGAATACATTCTGTTTGCAGCTAGGCGCTGATTAACCGGCGCCTAATCGAGTAACGAACTCTCCCAGACTTGCTAAACAGTCAGCACCACTAGCGGGCCTGGCGGATGTCGCGAGTTATAAGAGAACCGCGTGGGAACGATACGAACCACTAATACGCTTGACTTCGCGTTTGCGTTTTACACTTAATATGATGTATATATTTTATTAATATATTGAGGTATGTTTGTGAGTACAAAATGATATATAAGTCAAAGTCAAAAATCTTTATTCAATATACAAAGCGTTACACTTACTTATTGATTACTATAAATCTACCATCGGTTCGGAAATAATCACCTCAGACCTGAGATTGAACCAGTACAATAACGGTAATTTATACAATAACAGAATATGCGTCTTAATTGATACTTGTGCAAACCCGTCTGGGTAGGTATAACCCTACCATCAGATATTTTACTGCCAAACAGCAATACTTTTTATGGTTGTGTTCCAGTTTGAAGGGTGAGTGAGCAAGTATAATTACAGGAACAAGGGACAACATCTTATGTCACGAGACTATTCACTTAAGTACTTATATTCACTTTAATTATAATTCCAAAGTTCCAATATCAACTTCATCACCATTCAAAACGCAATTTTTTCACGAATCCATAATATCATCATCATCATAATATCATATCATTGATTAACGAATCAAAATTCGACCAACGACACGCACGACATCGCATCAGTTCAATTTAAAAATAGTATTTGTCTTTGTTCCTCTTATGCTTGGAATAGACTACACACAGAAAGGTTACAGGTGGATTATATCCGAGAATATATTTGCCATACGTCTTGTACTTAAACTATGGCGATTTAAAATTATTATTATATAAATTGGCTTCTTGTAAATGAAAACGTATTCGACCCGTGAAGGGTTATTATGTTTGTGACTATGAATTTTCCGTTACGATCAGGTGATCGTAGGTCAGGTGACCTACGAGTACATAAATAATAGTAATACGTTATTTTTTTGTTGAAAGTTGGTTTTTTTTTTGTGAATTTATAACACCTTTCAACTATATAACGTTCATTGTAAAATATTGAAATTTATTTAACTTTTAAAACTATAAATAATTTCGCATTTTGTTTGTGTTTATTTCGAATTTTAAAATTTAAAAGAATCAATTTGTTTTAGTAGTTTATTTTAAAAGATTGTTTTTAGAATTATAAATATAATCGAGTAAAACATTTGACTTTGTCTTAAGGTTTTGTCGCCGGTAGCTTATAACTTGCATGTCACAAAGTAACTCACTAGTCGCGATTCTGTGTAAATTCGTTATCACAGCTATTCTTGCTAAATATATTCAACTAATTGTGATTATATTCCACAAACTACGACGACACTTTATCCAATTATTATTAAAATTTACTACCGTTTATCTTTCGTATTGTGTCTTCGTTAAAGACTGTACATGATTGCACGCTCAAAAATTTACGTGTTTCATTTGTGATGGCAATAATGAAATTGTAGATATTTGTTCCTCGATTTCGTATCCTTACTGCCGTTACAATGTTTATTACATGCATATATTTATTATAAGAAAGACACCAGCGATGATGCAATTGCCTTCTTCGTCTAGATGGCTCAGGCTTCTAACAAAGCTAAAATAGATTACAGAGGTTCAATTAATTTATAAAAAAATAACAAAAGACGTTTTATAAACAACTTTGGCAAGTTATGAATAATTTATTAATCATGAAATTATGAATCCTCCTTTATCCTAAACGTAGCCTCTTTAATTCGTGCTGATACGGCTGAAGGGTTTTAGTGGAAAATAATCCCATATAAAGGTTTTCCCCCAAGAGTTATCTTTCCGAAGGTTTCCCTTAAATAAAAAAAGAACATGACTTTCACATTCAAAATATTTGCAAAGTAAAACATTTGTATAATATGGTGTTTTTCAAATAAAAGTTTTTTTTTTTTAAAGCGACATGTTTTTAGTTTACAATATTTGTACCAAAGCAGTTATATATAGTTATATATATATAAGTATATTAATTACTTTTTTTCAATTTCAAATTTATTTATAGTAGATAATATAAGTAGATAATCGTAGTAGAACCTTTTTACTTTAAAAATATGAAATTCAGCGCTCTTTATGTAAACGACTAAGAAAGTATGAATAAAATCTGTCAACTATAATATAATAAGGTTGAAATAGTTCAATTTTTTTTTAATAATATATTTTCCATGAAATAGTAATTTGGCTCGGGCTAGTCCTTAACAATTTTATGAGAATCAACCAAAAATAATAAAATAACCCACACTGTGAAACACAAATATTTTCGTTTCGTTTTAATATTTTGATGCAATACGTCGAATCCATAACAACTTTGAAACCTGTGGTTTACAGGAAATACGGGAGTGGAAATGAATATTCTGTACTTTCTCTTTATATACTCATTTTTATGTTCCATTAGTATACCGTCATTATTAATAAATAAATATATAATACAATTATTGTACATGATAAAGTCCCTGACCGATTTCGTCCACGGCGGCCAATCTTAAGAGAGATTAGCTAACTGCACATAACTGATGCGTACGCGCACGACGTGGGACGGCAATCTCACACAACCGGAAAGACTTTATTAATAATAATAATAATAATAATATCCTGGGACATTATTCACACAAGGCCATCTGATCCCAAACTAAGCAGAGCTTGTGCTATGGAAACCAGACAACTGATATACTACATATACTACTTTTCTTTTGTAAATACATACTTATATAGATAATTACACCCAGACTCAGGACAAACAGATATGTTCATGCACACAAATGTCTGTCCTGGGTGGGAATCGAACCCACGACCTGCGGCGCGAAAGGCAGGTATCTACCAACCACGCCAACCGGCTCGTCAATTAAAATCTTAAGAGAGATTAGCTAACTGTACACAACTGATGCGTACGCGCACTATATGGGACGGCAATCTCACACAACCGGAAAGACTTTATTTTATTTAAAATCTTAAGAGAGATTAGCTAACTGTACATAACTGATGCGTACGCGCACGATATGGGACGGCAATCCTACACAACCATAAATTTAAAAACTTTTTTGACCACCACGATACGTAGTTGGAACAAAAGGCGGACTTAATGCGGAAGACATTATCTCCCAGTCAACTTTTAGGTCAAACAGAAATCCGTGAATATGATAATTAGTAATCACCACCTTTTGGCGCAGGACCAACCGTGTTACGTGTTTTTCGAGGTACGAAAGTGTACACACATCCAACTTCTAACATCCGACTACTACTGAAAATTTCCGGTAGAAAATCTCAATTACTGTTTCAAATTTAAATTCAAATATATTTATTTAATGTAGAGGCGTTACACTTGCTTATTGATTGTCATAAATCTACCACCGGTTCGGAAATAAACACCTCAGACCTGAGAAGAACCGGCGAAAGAAACTCAGCTTATGACCGGAACAGGGGTTTGAACACAGGACCTCAGGATTTGCGACATCATATCCAGCAAGAAGCTGGCTAAGCCAACGAGGCAGTCATTAATATAAATTATAATATCTTGTATTCTCTGTTAAGCATCCTGAGGAAGTCCTTTCCGTGGATAACTGTTCAGATAAAAGCGATTAGTCCTTAAGGCTTGCATATCCATTTCTGTAAAGATAGTCGCTTGACATAATTTTGTAGCTCTGTATAAAAGTACGGTTCACTTGTGATATGGATGGCATTTAGGGTTTCGGATGGAAAAAACCCTTTGCGTACATTTCAGTTTGCCAAAGATTTTTTTGTTATGATTTTACGCACATCTATTTTACAAGCATCCAAACTTTAAAAAATGATTTTAGGTCCATACATTTAAAGTTCGATTTTATTGTTTTAGAATGCGTGGCGTGTACAGAACGCACCATTCTTATCATTTCTAGTTTCGCTAAAGGATACTGATTTTTTTAAATAATTTAATTTAATTAAACCTTTAAAAAGACACAAATTAAAGGAACATGGCTTCTAGCCTTGAAATGAAGTAAATAATAATTTTTACTTCATTTCTTTCCCCATAGACTACTCCGTGTTTTTTTTTGTCCTGCATTTTTAGACGATATTATGCATTATTTTAAATTGTTAATTAATAATGATAAGTTTGTAATTTATCCGTATATTAATATGTACTTTTAATACAATAATATTTGATTAACATAGAACGTGTTATTATTTGAAACTACGACAATTTATGACAAGTATGAGTAGCAACTGTCAGTGTTCTACGTTTAGGTCAGCGCTTCTCAATATTCCTGCCCGCGTAGTTCCAGTTCCCGTGGGAATACGGATACGAAATATAGCCTATGTTACTCGCTGATAATGTGGCATTCCATTGGAAAATGAAGGATTTTTAAAATCGGTTTAGTGGTTTAGGCGTGAAAGCGTAACAAACAAATTCACATTCGCATTTATAATATTAGTAGGTAATTAATGATAATTATTTATCGAAATCAATAAAAAAATATTTAAAAGATTGATTATGAATCGAAACCAGCTTTACACGAATCAATGAATAACGAAATGTAAACACGCTAGTTGAACTAAGGCTATTCCTGTTCACGGTAGCATGCGCAACATACACCCCCCACTGTTCCCGTGGGGGGAAACGAGTAAAGATATTTACCACCGTCAAAAAAAAAAAAAAGGCTATTCCTGTGGGGGGCGGCGACAGCGATGATGGTGATTTAATAAGTTTGTTATACTTCTTACTGTGTCAGTATCTGGGTGACCATTTATTTACCTTTCATTTATAAGATATACATCAATGAATGGTTCTCAAAGGCTGTATTTCCAAATCGAAAGTGAAATGAAGATGCACAGTAACCCGTAAATATTGAATATTAATAATAACACTTTGAGAACCACAACCTCATAATGGATTCTACCTATTCAAGCATCTTAGATTCTCTGATGCGCTTCGGAAGTTCGAAGTTTAAAGACAGTTATGGACAGCGTTGTTCGACAAGGCTCATATTATAATCTAATTGTGACACTCGAAGCAGAATCGATTTTCTAATAAACATATTATATCTGTGCAGACTTTGTCTACGATGTTATATATTATAGGTTTCATTAGTGTAAGCTATCGATTATTTTGTATCTAATATAATTAATTATAGAATTATTTACATCGAAGCCTTAGATAGATATACAAATAAAATTTAAAAATAGTTACTGTACAAATCGTGGTCGCTTGAAAATGGGGGCAAGAATGTTAGTAAAGTGCAAATATAGAGTTTCATTAAAGATCAGATTAATATATTTAATTAGATTACCTTACTGATATTTATTTCTACCGTCGTATGTATATTAAGATTAGTTTGAGCCTTACGGGCTAATCTTTCTATGAGTAGGTATCCAGTTTACAAAATTTCTATGCCTTTTAATAGTATGTACGAACTTTTTTTATACATCCGGTAGTCGGACGGGCAAACGGACCATCAGATGGTAAGTAGTCACGACCACCAGTAGTCATTTGCGCCCCTTACAATCATCCCTTACAATCGCATGTTATATCCCCTGTGCCTGTAATTACACTGGATCACTCACAATTCTAACTGGAACACGACAACACTATTTATTGCTGTTTGATAGTAGAATATGTGATAAAGGATAGTACCTCAGACGAACTTGCACAGATTCCTACCACCAACGATAATGATTATGTGACGAACAAATAATTAACCTCAATATAACAAAACCTTTAATAATATCCTGGGACATTATTCACACACGGCCATCTGATCCCAAACTAAGCAGAACTTGTACTATGGACATCAGACAATTGATATACTAAGGGGTTTTCCAATAGGGACGCTTGAACTTTGACAGCTGATTGCGGCCATGTTGTTTGAGTGACAGCTGTCAAATGCAGTGTGTTATATTCATTCCGTCCTCCCAAACCACCATGGCAGGTTACAGTGTCGAGCAGCACGTGCAAATCATAAAATTGTTTTATGAAAATGGGTCTTCAGTTCGAGCAACGTTCCGCGCACTTCGCCCGTTTTACGGTCGCGATGATCGTCCTGCCGAGTCGACTATCCGTCGATTGGTGGACAAATTCGAGTCAACCAGGTCAGTTAACAATCAGCCGGTTCCCGTGCGTCAACGTAACGCAAGATCTGCCGAGAATATCGCCGCTGTGCGCGACAGTGTCCTCGAAAACCCGCGGCAGTCAATTCCGCGTCGCGCACAGGAACTCGGCCTTTCGCAGACGACAACTTGGCGAATTTTGCGTTGTGACTTGAGCCTGCACCCGTACAAGATCCAGCTGACCCAAGAGCTCAAGGTTAATGACCATAGACAGCGCCGTGTGTTCGCTGACTGGGCATTAGAGCAGTTGGAAGTTAACGCCGATTTTGGCAAAAAAATCATCTTCAGCGACGAGGCGCATTTTTGGATGAATGGCTATGTCAACAAGCAAAATTGCCGTATTTGGGACGAGACCAATCCACACGAGGTTCACCAAGTGGCAATGCACCCGCAGAAAGTGACTGTTTGGTGCGGATTTTGGGCCGGAGGCGTGATTGGTCCGTATTTTTTCGAAAACGATAATGGTGTGGCCGTCACCGTCAATGGTGAGCGATACCGGTCGATGATAACCAACTTTTTTTGGCCTGAAATCGAGAATATGGATCTGGACAACATGTGGTTTCAACAGGACGGCGCTACGTGCCACACAGCACACGCTACGATGGAAGTTCTGCACGATCAAGCGCCCTTAATGGAAAACCCTATACATATACAACTTTTCTTTTGTAAATAAATACTTATATAGATAATTACACCCAGACTCAAGACAAGACAAATAGATATGTTCATGCACACAAATGTCTGTCCCGGGTGGGAATAGAACCCACGACCTATGGCGCGAAAGGCAGGTATCTACCATCCACGCCAACGGGTCAATTTTTGTTATTTTTGTTCTGTTTGCAGTTTTTTTCTTTTTCTTTTATTCGATATACATTTGTCACTTGTGTTTTATGAACACAATTATGTTGCTTGTCTATATTACTGAATTGTGTTGTACAATATTTTGTTATATAAATAACTTGAAACTAAATAAATTCTCTAAAAATATAATGATTAAGAAATTAGCGTAAGTAGTGCCGTAATATGAAGGATGTGTATGCATTACAGCGAACTGGCAATTTAGGCGAGGTCACACGTTCGGTGCCGCCTGGGAAATCTAGTTTATGTGCGCTTATTATTTATCTGTCGTCGTCAAGTATGTGCTACTTGACTAAAATATGAGACTGGATATACCGCGGAAATATTAAATTTAACTGCTTAGTACGTATCAGACGACACAGTGGCTTTTAAAATTAGTTTCAAATATAAAATGTTATGTCAAAGTGATCAATTGGGATAAAGTTAAAGATTGTGAAAAAATTAAAAAATACCGACTATGTAGTAATAATGCATCTCGCGATCAGAAGGAAAATATCGCTAGGAAATTTGTATATCCACCAACCCGTATTGCAGCAGAGTCGTGGAATATGCTCCAACCCTTCTCTGCAATAGGAGCCTTAGCACTGCAGTGGGAGATCTACCAGCTGTTACGTTATGTTTTAATCAATATTTGCATCAGTCGTATAAGGAAACAATACAAAAGTGTTACGCTGTTGTTGTGTTGAAAGTTCACAGCTCTATATAATAAAGTTGATGATAATGTTTTTGCGAGGGCATGGTATCAAGTACATATTATATCGGTGAAGTTTCGCTAACGCTCTCAACTTCTCAATGAAGACCCTTAACATTAAAGTTAACTTTACCAATCTTACTTACTGAAAAAATTTTGTCTGTATTTATAAATTATTATGTTATTTTTTTATTCGTTATCTGTTAATATAATATTTACGTCAACATTTTCTTCAAAAATAACTGTTCATGTGAAGTTGTTTAATTGTTAAAGTCATTCAAATTCTAAAAGAACAACCATTTGTGAGATAAAATGCAAAATGTTTATTGTTTTCAATATTCAACAAAAACAGTAACAATTTCTTATTGAATTGGTTAAAACAAAATTATATGCGCAAGCGATTCCGTGACGCCCTTCGAAAATATAGAGTGGTACGGGTTTGTTTTTAGTGGATATAAGGCACGGCACAGGTAAGTCCCCTTCATTCTGCCTTCAATCTGGTCCTGTAGTGGATTTACGTTTAATTATTTTTTATAATTCAAAAGTTGAAGTCATTAATTCAATGTATTAAAAATTTTATAAATTTATTTATGAACAACAAAATATTAATATTTATTTGTACTCCTGACACCCATAAGCCTTGTTAGCTTGTCTGGATGTTGCTTAAACTGACAAACATAAACTCTAGACAAAATAACATTAAAACACAGACAAATATAATAATTAGAACTTAAATTATTAAACGGATTAAAGTTATTAATAAAATATAAGCTACTTTTCATATTTATAGTAACATGATAGGGCCAAATACAAAAACAAAATTATTTTATTACAATACATAAAATAGCTAAATGAACAAATCTCTATGCACAAAAGGTTGTTGCTCTTTTTTCATTCATTCATAATTTTCTTTTGTATCCGTGTCGACTCTACCATCTGTAACATATATTTCCATAATCGTTGAGATGGGATTTTGAAATTAAATACGAAGGAATAGTATTCATTATCCCTTGAAACTTGCATTCATTTAAATGTAACGAAGTTCAGTGAATCTCGGTCCTAGGATTAGTTCCCCACTTAAGTTGGTCGCTTGTTGGGATTCCGTGATAAACGGGCCAGCGTACACGATAGTTGCAAATTATGGTCGTGTTATATCAGCCATTTGATACGTTCATTCACAAAAGCATTCAAACGTTCGATATTAAAAAAAAAATATATTCAAATCCCAGTTAATTAAACTCGATTCCGGGATTTTCTGCCAATGGTGCGTTGGTCGTTATACTCGTAAATTCTTTTCATTCAATCATTGGATTTAAAAGAACAAATTGGTTTCATGTTTAGTTTTGCGGAAGCGATGAATTAATAAGTGACATTTCGACGTTTCGAGATAGTGAATATTATATTTATTTTAACATAACAGATTAAAGTGTCGTGTCGTGTGTGTATAAGTATAAGGGCTTTTCTTATGTAAATATTAACAAAGGAATTTCGTCACAATTGCTAAAGCTAATTTGTTTGAAAATATATAAAAAGAGTTTACATAAATAGAAAACTTTATCATAGATTTATTGCATTCTTGGAACCATTCTCAAGAAAAAATATTCGTGAAGTACCGTCAAACGTGGCATCTTTACCTTCCGTGAGCATCTTTACCTAAGCATACCCTATGCTAGTTTACATTGAATATTTTTTTATAGGTGGAAGTAGGCGCAACTTTAGTCACATTAGTAGATTATATAATAAATTGTAGTATGCCAAAAAGTGTTTCAAGCTGGCAGCTTTGTTAATTGTCAAAATATTGTACTTTTTCATCCCATGTGGTCAATTGTGTTCGCAGCGTCGTCGCATAGAAATCGGTATTTCTTACAGAAAATCAAAGTGTAGGTAAGTGACTTATATTAAATAGTATTTGATATATTGTTATTGAGGTGTATCGAAATGATACAATCCTATTAAACTCTCATTTCTTGAGTTATTAGAAAAGGTAATGTTGCTTGAGCTAAGGTAAAGTTACCTCACAAGCACGAATGGCAACTTTACCTGTGACTAGGGCTGTCAAATTTTGCCCGAGTAGTATTCTGAATTTCAATCATCCAAAACAGTAACTTTAAATACAATACACAGGGTTATTGGTAATTCGACGTATTGCCGTTAGGAGGTGATAAGGGTGACTATTTGCGATAATTTTAACCCCTATATGCATTATAAAAATAAATAAAAATAAAAAAAAATAATAAAAATCTTTTATTGTCAAGCAACATAGGCTCATAGTTGGTTAGTACAATATAATTACTTAAGAACTATGTTAGTAAAACAAAACACACACAAAAACAGAAAATAAATAAATAAATAGCTACCACAGGGAGATTGATCCAGTCACATTTTGTACATGTAACCTTATAAACCTCCCCATGGTCGGCCCATCCAGTCTTTCTGCAAATAACTTCAGGATGCTGTTGGTGCTTACCCTCACTCTTCTTATTACTGACGCCACCTTCTTACGCATTATCGCAAAAAAATCGTCAGTGTGAGCATCTGCAAACATGCCTGACGCACTACAATGATATGGGAGCCTCAACAGCGCCCTGAAGGCATTATTGTATTGAACTCGCAGGACGTGTGCCGCTCTTCGGGTACAGCTAGCCCAAAGGCTGCTGGTGTAGAATGTTTGGCAGTAAGCCTTAAATAGTGTAATTTTAACAGGTACAGAACCAGCAAACCTTCGGGCCAGCATATTGGCCCTTACAGCCAACGCCCTGCGTTCCCTTTCCATGTCTTTGTCGTCTTTTAAATTTTCAGTAACAATGTGTCCCAGATATTTAAATTCAGTCACTCTCTGTAAAAGTATACCACTAAGTTGAACAGGTGGGACACATGTTGGACTTTTATTTTTCCCTGTAAAGACTAATACCTTAATTTTCTTATGATTGTATTTTAGGCCATGTTGCTCAGCATATCTTTCACAGATTGCGATTATGCAAAAGTGAACCATTTTTGAGTTATCATGTTTTTTAGCTTTTTTCAAAATAAGTTTTTTTGATGAAATAGTTTGATGTTAAAGAACTACATATGTACGTAGGTAACTAATTTGCTTGATTACCTTTCAGATATATTCAAGATACCTCCAAAGAGTAAAATAAAAAAAAAAATGTTTTATTATTTTTTTGACAACCCTGCCGACGTTCACTTGTTTCTATGAAAGTTTTGAAATTCTTGGGTCAACTTTACCTATGTATTGGCAGTGCTTATTTAAACAAACATAACAGCTTCAAAAATAAATACGTTGCTTTTATAGCGCCAGGACGATCGGTAAATTTATGTCGCGTGCTCTCTGGAGCACACAATCTATGCAAACTGTAGGCTAGGTAAAGATGCCAAAATTGTGTCAATTTTACCCCGCTTATACCTTTGGTTATTATAGCGTTTCTATGTGAGATTTAGAAGAATTCAATTGTTCAAATAAAAGATAAACACTTAATTGTCAAAATCATCAATAAAAATTTAAACAACAAGCTCCATGTTGAAGTAAATTGCAAAAAAGTAAAAAAGTATGGTAATTGCCACACTTGACGGTATTATTGTTGTGTTATCTCCTTTCAGAGAGATTATTCCATCACGCTGCTCCAGTAGATTCACATGTAGAATAATCACTTACTGTTTACACGTACAATTATATTTTAAATTTAAAACTATAAGCCATTTCATGATTGTTTTTACTAAATTGAATAGTTGAATGTTTCGAATTTACGCAATGCGATATCCGTTTGAACAACGAAAATAGATCGAGACCGGAAAAATAAATTCGCCTCTTTATCTTAACCGAGTCCAATCGGAATGCTGTTCCGCAAATAGGTCAACAAGTTTAGCCGGGTCGTTTTTAAGCTTAAACGAAACAAGCGACAATCGCAATATAATTTAAGTTTAAAACTCTAAATTGTACGAAACACAAGTTCGCACAGTTCGGTTTTGCAGCTGCTTACATCGCACAACTTTGTTAAGATATAACTCCGCTGGATGCTGTAATTAAATGTATAATCCATATCTCATAGCTGTCCGTAGTTATTCCATTTTGTGAGTTAATAAAAACATTTTGATGTTATTATTTTTATTATATAATTTATTTTATTTTTTATTATATAATTTACTTATTGTTTAATATAAAAAATGCATTGATTTATACATACCTTAAAGAATAACTAACAGTCAAAATGACAAATCGACGCATAGCCCAAACTACTTGGGCTTTCACTATGAAAATATCTATAAAGATTTCTTTTACACAGTAGTGCTAATAACTAAGGATGTTTAAAATGTAACCTTTAAAGTCTATTTATTAAAGCATACCAACAGTTGTACACACTAAAATAAACACTTAATACATTAAAAAAACCACATGGAATAGCGTAACTAACTGCAGGTAAACACCGCTTGTAATTAAACATATAAAAGAAGCTACAGCAGATTAGTGTATATGCCTTAATACTTGCAACACTAGTGTAAATATAGATAAGCTTAAGCTTAATAACAATAACAAAAGAATATCTGAGACAAAAAAAATGTGAGCCGTCACGGGACGCCTGGCTAATGTGAAACATCGAATGAAATAAAATGATGACGGTTTGTTTATTCATTCAACGTTTATTTTCATTAAATACAAAAATTTATTTCAAGTTGCGACAACTTAATTCTTCTCCGACCAGATAAAATGGATGGTTGAAGACCTGTAACTAATACAAAAAAAGAAAACGTAATTAGCTTAACAATACTAGAATAGTTTAATGAAATTTATGTCCTTGTAGCAGTGGATTGACAATGTCTGTTCTTATTACGAAATATTATACGATTAATTATTTATAAATAATTTACTATCAAACTTCTGTAGCCTAAACATGTAATTAGTTATACCAGTTGAATATGTAACTCCACATCATTAATTATAATAACCAGGGACCAATTCTACTTACAAATTGTCAATTTATCGCAATCGCTTCATGAATAACACGAAAGTTAAATTAATGTTGATAAACCGCCGTTCCTCTATGAATAAGGAATCAAACGAGTTGGTGGTCAAGTTAATGCTACTCCCGATGTTTCGCTGCATGTTGAAACATTTAATAATATTATGTGGCTAGATCAATGTATTGCCCCACTAATAAGTTAATATTATCATTTCAGTGGTAAATAAGCTGATACAAAAAATAAATTACTAAAAATAAGACCGACTGCTGGAAAAATAAACTATAGAAGAGTATAATAACTAATTTTATAAAAAGAACAAATACTAAATAATGTTTTAAATTGCAGGGTGAAGGATCAGGAAATTCATAGTTCTATGAAAATAAGAAATATATTATTTTTTTCATGTTAGACTTCCCCTCCTCAATGTTACATGAAATATCATTAATTATTGATAAAAAACATGTCTTAAAAATTTGGGGCCATTTTTCACAAAAGCCACGATTGTACTATTATATAAGAATATTTACCAAAAAAAAACGTCAGGGACGATGTAAGGATTCTAACGATACCACATACATCGAAATCTGTTCAGGCATTTAGAAATTACGGTGGGATAAATAATCTCCCACCTTGAAAACATTACACTCTTATTTTGGGCAGTCTTGTGTAAAAACTGGATCATTTTGCAGTAACATCATTGAAAAAAAAGATAGCATTTTTTATGTATTATATGTTAAACTTATCAAAGTTATTATTTTATTACAATATTCTTGATTGAAACGAAATAAGGCTTAAGCCTTTCACATGCGAACTTCACCCCAACAGTCGCGAGGAATGTATATTACAACATCAGATTCAATTTTCCTTGTGTAATATTCCTGGTAATATTAAATAGCTCGACAAAGGCTGGCAAAGGTCCTAAAGAGGCAATTTTTCTGTTAGACTTCACATGATGTAAAAAATTAAAACAGAGAAAACTTCCACATACAATGGGTGTGGCGGGTAAATATTTTTTCACATGGCCCGAATTATAAACGTGAGGTTGACAGCCTTGAAAAATTAACCCCTGGCGGAATAAGGCAAAAACATTACCCTCTGTTGGACTCACTGTTGGATAAAGATGACATCCACCGGTCACGATTTTCCACAATTTCTAATCTATATAATTTTATAAAGTTTGTTTGTTTGAATACTCTCATCTCAGAATTTAATGGTTTTATTGAGAAAAAACTTGTTGCAGTGCATAGTTCATTTATTTATTTATTACATGACATCACACTATGGTTTACGGGAGCGGAGCAGAAACGCTTAACGTGGGAGAAACCATGTGCAACACCTGGAGTAATATGCGTTGTCAGTGATACATAAAGAGTGTTGAGGGAAAGAGATAGAAAACATAATAAAATAGAGAAAAGAGAATAAAATCTTGGAAACTAAGATATTATGTCCATTGTGCCTGTAGTTACACTCACCATTCAAACTAAAACACAACAATTCTAAGAATTGTTATTTGGCGGTATATGTGATGAGCGGGTTCTTCTTTAAACAAGATTGCACCAAGCCCGACCACTAAGATGTCGAAAATGAAATAAAATGTACCATTTATTACTAAATAGTAGATTTTTTATATCTTCATTTCGCGATACATAATCTCTGGACATCTTACCTAAGTAGGCTGCCCGCCAAGTTGAAAAAGAAATTTGTTTCCAACGTAATTGAAGACGCGAGTTCCAGAGTATGCGAGTTTAATGTACGTTTAAAGTTTCGTTTCAAACAAATGCATTGTTTTGGAGAAGTTGAAACATTTATTAGCAAACTTCTACTTTGTGTTTCGGCTGACATCGTCGAAAACAAATTATTTCGACATTTAAGATGTACTTTTTAAAGGTAGATTACTAGAATTGGTACATACTATAAATAGTTCACATAAGCCCATTTGCTTTTATAGAAGATAGACCCACTTCACGAAGATTCACTTATTCAAAACATTTATTTTGCTCATTTACAAATAGTAAATGGATGGAATGATGACAGCCGTTTATTTTCAAAAAGGGGACGCCAATCTGATTCGAACTGAGAGAGTTTAAGCCTACTGATACTAGATCATCCGGCGAGAGACAAATCCGCCTCCATGGGTAAGATGCAAAGAAGGACCGCATCCCCCTCCCAGTCTGCTAACCTGTAGCGCCACACACGGCGACATCCCACGAACCGAGGCCATGAGGTGTGTGTAATCGGCACTTTACTCCGGACAAGACAGTGGTCTGACGAGCCAAGAGGAGAATCTACGGAAACATGGTACCCGTCCGGATGATAGGTCAGCAGAAGGTCTAGCAGGGAAGGTTTATGATCTCCCTGAGAGACATCTGAGATTCGCGTTGGCAAGGTAACCAGTTGTGTCAGATCATATGCCAAGTCAAAATCGACCACAGATCGCCCCGCATGATCAGTGGTACGTTATCTAAGCCATTCGGCGTGGTGGGCGTTGAAATCGTCAAGAATCACGATCTCTGCAGATGGGATCTGCTGCAGCTAACGAGCCGGTCAGTTTCTGAATTACCGCTATGGAACCTATATAGGCACGCATAGATTCGCGGATGATCATCGCAGTCTACGCGCAGCCAGAGAATGGATAGGTCCCTCCCTTTAAGATAGGCGAGGCGACGAGAGCAGATATCCTCCCTGACGTAAACACACACCCCAGCCCGTGGTACAAAGGAATGTTCCAACTTGTATCCCGGGTGGGAGAGGAATGAGGTGTCCGCCGGAGATGATATCTGTGGCTCGGTTAGAAAGAGTAAGACTGGCTTCGCCGTCTCAAGATGGGAGTGGACGGCGTTTAAGTTGGAATTCAGTCCCCTTATGTTGCAAAAGTCCACAGCGAGGGTGGAAGGGGTTGCCTTAAGATGCCTGCTCCGTTTGCCCCGACCATTTTCCAGCGCAAAATTTCCTGAATTCGAAGGGCAGCCTGGGAATTCCTGCTTAGCCGCCCCTTCGGCTACAACCTGAAGGTATGCAGCATGGCACTACCACTAGTGATTTACTTGTGAATTATTAGGTACCTACCTATACTTATAAAAAAGGGAAAAGGTTTTTTTTCATTCTTCGTCATAAATCGAAAACTATACATCATAAAAATAATTAAAAATCTGTTTAAGCTTGTGCCAATGAAGCCCTTTCATACGATACCCCACATGACACATTTACTTGGTGGTAGAGCTTTGTGCAAGCTCGTCTGGGTAGGTACCACCCACTCATCATATATTCTACCGCAAAACAGCAGTACTTGTTATTGTTGTGTTCCGGTTTGAAGGGTGAGTGAGCCAGTGTAATTACAGGCACAAGGGACGTAACATCTTAATTCCCAAAGTTGGTGGCGCATTGGCGATGTAAGCGATGGTTAACATTTCTTACAATACCATTGTTTATGGGCGTTGGTGACCACTTACCATCAGGTGGCCCATACGCTCGTCCGCCTTCTTATACAATAAAAAAAAAAAAAAAAAAAAAATGACACGGTTAACTCAATTCAAAATTTGGACCATCGTTCCTTGCATAAAGACCCTGTATTTTATGATTTAATTACAAATGTATTGTTTTCAGATTTTTTCCTATACTTGTAGTATAAGGCGGTATTACTTGCCAAATTTCATAGTTATAGGTCAACGGGAAATACCTTATAAATTTTGATTCCCTTGAGTGTCGAAATATACGTTTTTTGCGGCATATACAGCCATATATTTTTTTTACGATAACGTAAAAGTTTGATTTTTTCACAGCTTCAAGAGACTGTAGACCTGACTATATTGTTTTAATTTCAACTCTATACCTTCACGCGTTCCCGAGATAAAGGATCTTGACAGACAGACAGACGGACAGACGGACGGATGGACAACAAAGTGATCGTATAAGGGTTCCGTTTTATCCTTATGAGGTACGGAACCCTAAAAACAACTTTACTTTCTTTTATGACAATTACAAGCAACCGTCATGCTATAATTCTAGTGATGAATTTGCTACTAGAACTATTGGAATATAAATTTCATGTTTTAAGATATTTATAAAATAAAATCATTTGTACGAAAAGTTAAAACAAAAAGATCAATATTTGATAATTATTGCCGATAGATGACGATATGCCCCTACATGTACCATACATCATACATGGCATAATTCAATGCTTAAATTTTTTGGTATTTTTTTGCATTCTGAAGTTGATGTTGGAATATTTTTGATAGTTTTTTGGCGCTGAGCATATGATTTCACTATAATTTGTCTGTAATGCATGAAAATGGTAAACATCAATCATAAATCAATCAATTGAAATTGAACGTTTGTAATGTGTAAGTACTTATATTAATTTATATGATTTATTAACTTATTTTTTAAGGTTGCATTATTTACAGTTGCTGCAGATTTAAATTTTCGACTTTCCGCCATAAAATTTCGATAAAGACATGATATAAGACCCGTGTAAATTAAAACGATAACAAAAGAAATGAGTTTAAATGATATTTACATGAGTATTTTTGATATTCTATACACATTTAGGTTATATCATTGGTCGTACACGATGCTTACTGTCAAATCTCAAAACTTGCACACTCACACACATAAACGAAAGATAGAAAAGGTCGCTTGGAGGGGGCATAACGCTTATTATGTGAAGATTTATGCCAGTTCGCTCTACTGTAAGCCGCGTTAAAGAACTTCGTTCCAATAAAATACATTGTTTTTCGTTCGTTGATTTTCATGCAATAAGATGGAACAATAACAGGTACTAAGATGTTATATCATGTCCTTGTGCTTGTAGTTACACTGACTCACTCACCCTTCAAATCGTAACACATTCAGATACTACTAGATATTCCTATTTGTTACCGTCCCCTGGATATAATGACAATATGTATTTTGTATTTTGGGCAACTTTAATACCTGCTTAGCATAAAGGTGGACAGGCAAATAATGTTAAAATAGCATTAAAACCGCCTAAGATGCTATACAATTGTTAGGGGCCTATAAAATAAAATAAGTAATAAATGAATAAAATATTACGCATATTTGATTCTATATTCAGTGTCGAATGTTAGCCGTGCGTTTCGAGAAGGCTCGATTCCGAGCGAACGCGTTACCCGATACGAATCCTTACTTTTTTCAAATTGTTTAATTGAACGAGTTAACGTTTACTATGCATTCAATTTATTTTAATAAAGTTTATTTTTATACGATAAAACGAAATTTTATTCAAATTATATATTCGTCAAGTATTTTTTTTTTTTTTTTTTATTGTATAGATTGGCGGACGAGCATGTGGGCCACCTGATGGTAAGTGGTCACCAACGCTCATAGACAATGGCATTGTAAGAAATGTTAACCATCGCTTACATTGCCAATGCGCCACCAACCTTGGGAACTAAGATATTATGTCCCTTGTGCCTGTAATTACACTGGCTCACTCACCCTTCAAACCGGAACACAACAATACAAAGTACTGCTGTTTTGCGGTAGAATATCTGATGAGTGGGTGGTACCTACCTACAAAGCTCTACCACCGAGTAAAGTCAAGTTTCGTCAAGTAATATGAATAAAATGTTTATATCGTATTCCTTACTTAATATTATAAATGCGAAGGTGAGTTTGTTTGTTACTCTTTCACGCCGAAACTACTAGACTGATTTTAAAATTTATTTCACTAATGGACATTATCAACGAGTAACATAGGATACATTTTGTCCCCGTATTCCCACGGGAACGGGAACTTGGCGGGTGAAACCGCGGGCAAAACGCTAGTAAAAAATATAACGATTAGCTTATACGGCGCACGCCAATAAAGCTCAAAGTCGTCATGATTTTTTCGAAATCTTGAATTGTGAAACAATTATTGTCATAGTTCATAACAATTTAGCTCAGACCTTGATGAATTATACAGTAAAAGCTTTCTGTCTATTAATAGTAACTGTATGGAAATCCGTTCGGAAGCTTTTGATTTTATTGCATTCAGACAGACAAACAGAAGCAACGGGGGACTTTATTTTGTTATATGTAATTTTAGTATAATATACCTTATATAAAAATACTTTATTGAAAACTAAATAAATTTTAAATTGGTAATCTTCAATAGAAAATGTATAAACCTGTTTTATAAAATATTTAACCATTTGAGAAAATCACATTTATCTCAATCTTGCTGCATTAAAGGTCACACTCCACTGGCCTCGGTCCAAATACATCACCACATAGCGCTATAACGCGACAGCATTGCGATTTCCAAGATTTGTGGACGAAGATAAAAGTACTGGAAACTGTGATTGAACAATATAGTCTGAGAATTCAATTTGTTGACTAAATTTCGTTGTCTCTGATTTTTCTCATTTAAATTTATTTTAAGCAAGCTGGTTGTACAATGTCGTTTTTTGTGATCGATCTAAAAACGTTAAGTTTTGAAATTTAAATGAAAATTTATCTTTAGTTCTGAAGCGATTTTTATATAACGTCCAGGGGACGGTGGTAACAGTAAAGGCCTAGATAAGGTATCTGGACCTGATCCTGGATGGAAGATAGAGCTTCGGACAGCACTTTGTCCAACTGGGCCCGAAGCTTATCAACGCTGCTGCTGCCTTGGACCGCCTCCTGCCCAACGTGGGAGGGCTGCAATCACCATGCCGGCGCCTATACGCCATGGCACTGTACGGTGCACCCATATGGGTGGACGCTCTCACTGCTAAGAACAAAGCCCTTCTGCGGAGACCGCAGAGGGTCATAGCGGTGAGGGCGATATGTGGTTACCGTACGGTGTCATGGACGGAGGCAACACTTCTTGCAGGCGATCCTTGCGGGGAACTTCAGGTAGAGGTGCTCGCTGTCTACCGGTTTCGGGTGAAAGTCAGGGCGAGCGGCAACTGTCCAGGATCAACGGAGGTGGGGCGAGTTAGAGCTCTAGTCCAACAAGCGCTGATTCGCAGATGAGAGATAGATCTGAGTTTCCCATCAGCAGGCTTGGCGACAGTGGAGGCGATCCGCTCCCACTTGAGTCGCTGGGTAGCAAGGAAAAGCGGCACACTTTCGTGTAGGCTGACATAGATGCTTACCGGTATTTTACTCGCTATTTCGGTAAGTGCCTGCACGGGATAGCGAGACGGGAGGTATCACCCTCCTGCCACGAGTGTGGTCTCGGCAGCGAGAGATCTGGTTGGAAATGGTATCGTTCTGCGTGAGTGTCATGTCGCTCCTTCTGCGAGAGTGGCAAAGTGAGGAGAGTGCCTCCGCTATTTTGACCCACCTAAGAAGACCCGGGAGGAGGCGACGGCGCTATGCGCACCTCTTCCCCCCGCCTTAACAGCCGCCGGGACTAAGTGGGTTCCCTGAATCCAGGAACCCCCTGGGTCCTCATTTCATGTAAGGCGCGATATAACTGTACTATAATATTTATTTTTATTGTAATAAATAGACAAAACAAGTTATAAGTAGAGTCAAGTTTTAATATGAATCTGGTAATATTTAAAACCGATTTTATTTCATAAGAATTCAATTTCATTCATATAGGGTTTCCTTCGCTATTTCATTATACTCGATGTGAATTATAAATAAAAACAAACTAGTGGAAATTTTAAGTATTAGGATGCTCATGATTTTTGTTAAAAAATCACGTCGACATATTTTATCATTAAATATTAATCAATATTTTTTTATTAGCATTTTATTTCTTTGCAATACGTAAACCCCGAATACGATCTGGACTATCATTTACAAAGCTCGATCGTTTTGTTAGCATACTGTTAGACGTTTGGAAACGAGCACTATCGGTTCTGATTGAAATGCCGATCGCAAGCATCGACGTTACATCCGACGCGGTGTAGTGAATTTGTGTGGTGATTTACATAGTGTAGAAATATCAGTATGACAAAAATTATCCAATGATATTATTTTAATAATTTAATAGATTCAACTGATCTATTAAATCATATTAAATTTACTAATTTTATATTACATTGTTCTTCATTCATATAAGGACAATAAACTTATGATGCTTATTGGCTGAGCTCAATTCTATAGCTTCCTTGTCAATGCCGGCTCAATAAAAAAATGGTGGCCCATGTAAGTTCTAACAGCTTATAATTATTTTACTGTTAAGCAACATTCATATTATTCATTTAATATAGCTGCCGTTATATAGTTTATTTTATATAAGGGCAAATATGCCAATCTAATTATTACTAACTCAACCTTAAATCTTATGTCCCTTTCATGGCATTTTCAATACCAATGTTATAATGTACAATGCCACTTACCATCAGGTAGCTGTTCTACTCAAATATATTTACTAAATTGTGAATTTTTATTGTATTTTAACGAAAAAAACTTTAAGATTAAATAGAAAAAAATATTTATGATATATTATAAAGTATATAATTAGTAGAATCATTTCATACGCTGTTTTCTTTACTCTGTTAACCGTAACGGTAGTAGATTCAATTAGTAGCGGTATTAACGAGAGATTATCGATGGCGACATCCTCTCTACTAAGATATTAATATTGTACGACGGACAGAAATTACCGGTCTCTTTATTAGCTCCATTACCGGCGATTACAAAAATCATTTGCTCTTAAAGTATGAAAAGAGTCCATAGAAGTAGTTTCGATTTGAATTACGTATTTGTTGTCAAAGAGATTTGGTATCTTCATTACTTGAGATAGTCTGTACTAAATTATTGGGCGTATTATTATTAGTGAAGTGGTCTGAATTGCAGCAGTATTTGACATGCAGTTGTTGCAGAATGTAACAACGAAAGCTGCACTTACCTTGCGTATTCGGGCGCATTTGACGGGGTTTTTGATACATAAAAATTATGTAACCAAAAACGACACACACACGACGTACGCAAAGGTACATAAGGGTACATTATAATATAAATTTAAAAAAATGATTGTGTGGTCGGTGCACCCCCGTCAGAAACGAAGTTCTTCGCGGTACTTTTTCAACTCAAAATGTGTTTTAAAATGTAGATTATTGTTGAATATATTACCAATGCAGGCCGTTGTTATCGTTTATTGTTTTTTCAATGAAAATATTAAGGAAAGATTTAAATCAAAAAACTTCATTTAACATTTTAGCAAAATACTAATTAATATATTTAATAAGTCAACTTAATTTTATTTTTTGACAATTACACAGAATCTTCCTTTTTTTAATTCAATCAATGAATTCGTCAATTCGTGTTCATCTGATTCCTTGCAGGCTTACTTCAGCTCCTTGACGACGTCGTTAAATGATTGATAAGAACTCGAGTGAAGTATGTTTTGATTTAATTGGATGTTAAGAATTTAAAGAAAGAGGGTACTCAGAGCACATTTTATTCTACTCTGACGTTAATGAGCAATTACAAATATAGAAACGCTACGTTACATTAGATTGGATATTTTAAGTTTAATAAACAGGCGGACAAGCAGTCACCTAATGGTCAGTGGTCACCTCTGTTTTAAAACTACTCTTACACGATCGATTTGCAACCTAACATGAAATGTAATTTATATATATAGTAAGCGCTGTCCCATTTCATAAGTTGTATTTTTTCTGATTTATGGTCAGTTATATAATAGACACTACAAATCATGCTCGTAGGGAAGTGGTGCCCACAAGAGTAGCCGTGTTTCCGTTTCCGCAATTCTTGGGGAAAAGTGAACTCTTCGGTCACCGAATTGGAAATCAAAAAAACATTTTTGCACTATTATGTTGAACAAAATATAGCACAAGGATGTGTATTGATATGCGTATATGATATCTTTTTAAAATAAATAAAATATATGAATACATAAATATTTGATTTCTTCCCACCACTGGTTTAGAAGACGTGAATCTTAGTCAATGATTTCGAATTCAAACCCAGGCCATTGAATTTTCACATACTTAATTTTTGTTTATAATAAATATTCACCTCGTTCTCGGTGGTGTAGGAAAATATCAAGAGGAAATCTGCAAGTGCCGGATAAAAACTTGCTACGTGTATTCACTGAACTTCATTGGAGCAGAATGTTGGAGTTAGTTAGCTGCATAACTTCTCAAAACGAAGAGCCCAACAATGAGAACTTTACTTTGCATATGAAGAACAGAAAAAATTAAGTGCTATTGTGTGAGATCCCCATGCGTGAAATGATGTAACCCAACTTACGGTGATACTCTATTAAGACGCACACGTTGACTGCCTCGTTGGTCTAGTGGCTCGATATGAGGCCGAAGACACAGTGGTCCTGGGTTCAATTCCCAGGTCGGGCCAATAAATAGTTATTGGGTTTTTCTGTCAGAAAATTCTCAGTAGCAGCCCGGAGTCTGGAAGTTGGAAGTGTGTACACTCCCGTGCCTCGAAAAGCAAGTTAAGCCGTTGGTCCTGCGTCCGGTCGTGTCGGATTGCCGTCCCATCGGATTTTGAGAGCTAGGGAAGAGGGAGTGCACCTGTGTTTGCGCACACATTTGTGCACTTGAATATCTCCTGCGCAGTTGGCTAATCTCTCATGAGATTAGCCGCCGTGGCGGAAATTGGTCTGGAGGACTATTATTATTATTACTATAATTAAGACGCATACTTTAAGTATTATAATTATTAAAATCAATATCTTATATCACTTTTCGACGATTCGCGAACGTATTCTGCGATGAAATTCAAGTTTTTTTTTCTTATAGAAAATCTCTACCGATTATAATTATTCTTATTTAATTCATTATCTTATTATACAACTAGGTATGTTCTGTGGTTTAAAGTGGATACATACTTACCTGTTTCAGGCTGTTTCATTTAGATACATACATTAAATGCATCTGAATAATTAAATACAAGATCAATTTAGGAGGTAAGTAGCGTTTATGATTATTGCTCTCTTCCTTAGGGACTCTACCTAGTCGTATCCTAACCTTCCTTAATATAATATGAACGGTATCAAGTTAAGCGATTGTTTCGAATTGAATCAAAAGTTTCAGAGATTAACCCGTTAAACATACAAATTAGCCTCAATAATATTAGCATAGACTTATCTTGTTATTTTATAGCTTCAGATTTTTTGAAATTAACCTAAATCGCTAATTCGACACTATTGCATTTGAAATAATATCGATATTTGTTTACCTTGCAAATCAGCCCAATTTTTCGGCGTTAGAGCCCAATTAGCTTGTCCTGTTTCCAAAAGGAGTGTTTAATTAAGGCGTATGTTCCAATTTCCTATTTTTTTGTTTTATCTGTTGCAATGTTCATTAGCTTTGGCTGCTCTGATTTTCGATTTAACCTAACATTCACAACATTAATATTTCATGTATATTTTTTAATATGGCTTACACAAATCTTATTAGCATTTATCAAAATTGCCGCTTCTAGGATTGAGGTATTTATAAAATTGTGTGCGAACGTATTTATACTAATAAATATTTAAATATTTATTATTGAAATAAAATATATTTCTATTATTTTTATTTATCGACAACTTAAATTAAATTCGTTTATTACTAGATGAGATGCTGTGGAATTATCCTGGATATTATACGTAAATAAGTAATTGCTTAACATTAACCTACATGCAATCCCAATGACGTCGTCCAGTGGTATTATTAATGTCATAAGCTGAGTGCACATTTTTGTCTTGTACGTCATCATCAATGTCTCCTCAATATTGCAATGGCTTTGCTTCTCGAGGTTAAATGAACTTGTGCGGCCCACATTTATGGTGAGTAAAAAAGTTTTGTCACCGCTCTGAGTGACCGGCGGTAGGTACTTTATACGTTTGCTTTCAATTAATATTATTATATTCGTATGTCAAATTGTTGTTACTGATTTCAATAAACTAAATTAACATTATTTTTTCCTAAAAACAACAAGTTTTTTTTTAATTATTAACAGCAATAGGTACAATTATAGGACAAAGGAATTCAACCATGATACATTAATTACTATGAAAAAATTAAGTAGGTTTTAAGTATGTACCTACAATATACAATAAACTGGACAAGCAATGGAAAGGACCAAAGGACAAAGTGTACTTGAGAAAAATTAAGGGACTTTTCAAGGACTTTAATAATTAAATGAAAGTAACAGCGTAACTAAAATTATTTTTTTAATGTTATATTATATAATAATAATAATAATAATAAGTAACTTTATTCACCAAAAAGAAACAAAGACAAAATTAAGTTACAAAACCATAAAAAGAAGAGTTAACAATATGATATTTGATGATTTGGTGAAAAGGTCGTAGTCTCAGCTAGGCTGCTTTTCAGTCTACGCCTTGTACATATGCTGCCAACACAAACGTTACAGTCATTGCAGTAAAAGGTAAACGAAGATATAATTACCAAATAATAAAAGTGAGTACAATTTATAACACGCCCAATAGGCTAAAAATAAAAAAAAAAATAAAAAAAACATGCATGCATTATTAAAACAGAGGTTTGCTTTTTTTTTTTTTTATTCTAGTAAAAGGAAAATATTTCATATTGAATAAAATAATAATATTTAAAATGTAAAAGTAAATAGCGATATATATTTTAATAAATTACAATCAAAATAATAATTAAGTATATTAAGTTTATTTACACACATTTGTCCAGACACATTGCGTCTTTTGCATAGATAGAAGCCATTGCTTGCATTGTGCCTTAAACTTATTTTGAGACGTACTGTTCTTAATCGGAGGTGGGATATCGTTCCAACACTTTGAAGCTGCGAAGCGAAAGCTACCTCTAAATGCTTGCAAATGTGGTCTAGGCAGTATTAGTCGCGGAACTCGGCTCAATCTACAATTGGATTCATTTGTTTCGGACCATTTAAGTTTATCCGCCAAATAATTGGGAATTTTACGATATTTTAAGTTGAAAGTGATATTATTTAATTTAAGTGTACGGCGATTTTTCATATTTAATATATTCTTGGAATTTAAATAAGGTGTAATATGTGAATATCGAGGTATATTGTAACAAAATCTAAGACAAGAATTTTGTATCCTCTGTATTTTCCTTTCAGTCTTTTTATAAAGGCAGGGGCCATAAAGGATATCACAGTAATCCAACTGAGACAGAACCAAGGACTCCACAAGTTTAGTTCGCGCTGATTCACTCAAAAATGGTCTAAACTTATAAATCATTTTGAGTAAAGCGTAACACTTCGAAGTAACAGATGATATGTGTTCTTCAAAGCGCAATGACCCATCCAACTTCACCCCAAGATTCCTCGCTAGCTTAGACTCAACTAAGGAATGACCATCTATATAAATCCTATGACATATTTGACCAATCGATACCATTTGTTGTCTAGTACCAAAAATTATGTAAGTACATTTTTGTGGATTTAATGACAGGTCATGGTTCTTCGACCAACTAAAAATTTGAGAAAGATCATCATTAACATTTTGGATAGTTTTATCATTATTTATATATGGATTGATGTTCAATAATAACTGTGTATCATCTGCGTACATGTGGACTAAACTAGTTTTGACACATTCGTGAAGATCTGCCGTATAAATTGAGTACAAAATTGGTCCAAGTATAGAACCTTGGATAACACCTCTATTAACTTTTATAGCGCTAGACCTTGTAGGCCTTCCATTCATGCCAGAGACTTCTACTATTTGTAATCTATCTTTAAAATAACTAGAAAACCACTTGCATACGAGATCAGAACAACCATAAAATTTCAATTTGGCCAGAAGTAAATCTATATTAAGACAGTCAAATGCTCTACTGTAGTCTAATAGTATTAAAATTGAAGCCATATTATTATTAGATGCAGAAAGAATTTCATCAACAATATGTAATAACGCTGTAGTGGAACTGTGTGACTTTCTAAAACCGGATTGACATTTCGGAATAATGCAATGTTTTTCAAAATAGGAAACAATTTGTTCATTTACTGCCTTTTCCAAAACCTTTGATAAAACAGGCAAAATTCCAATTGGTCGTAAGTCTTTCACTGAGTCTACATTTGTCTTTTTCGGAAGAGGTTTAATAATTGTAGTTTTCCACGATGTTGGAAAGTATCCCGTGCGTAATGAAGTATTTATTATATGTGTAACAGCAACTAACGAGTATGGGAGGGTAAGTTTTACCATTTTAATAGATATGTCATCAATACCTACGGCATTAGAGACTATAGAATTAATTATTTTTAAAATGCTCTCGGTTGAAAGTTCTGTAAAATCACATCCAGAATAAATCGGTTGGTTATACTTATTTATAATGCTACTATTATGTGAAACACTAGGTACAGAGTCAAGGAATGCTTTATTTATTATATTTGGATCACATAGATGAGCTGGAATTGTGTTAGTGTGAGTGCCTAAAAACTTTTTAAGTTCACCGTGCATTTTTTTCGGATTATTAATAAATTTATTAATTTTATTTGTGAAATAAAAAGATTTTTCTTTTTGAGTTACCTCAAATACAGCGTTTCTCAATTGTTTGTATGAATTTATATCACGATCAGAATTCGTTTTTTTAGCAATATTACAAGCCTTATCTCTGTCTATCATCATTGCTTTAATGGTATCTGTAATCCATGGGGAAGGGGGATATTTGAAACGCTTAGTTTTCAAAGGAACAAAATGATTGAAAAGGCCCAGAATCAAAAAATTAAAACAATCTACCATAGCATCGACATGGTCAAACTGTAATATCATATCCCAAGGTGTAATAGATGATGCGAATTGGTATGTATCAAGATCAAAATTATTAAATGGTCTGTACTGAATAACTCTTGGAATTGGTTTATTTACTTCCAGAGGTATAATTGCTGTAATGAAAGCATGATCACTCAAATCATCATTATATTGAACATTAATTTCACTTATATTTAAGCTATCATTACAGCAGATAACATCTATTAGAGAGCTAGATGTATTCGTGACTCGAGTAGGTTTGTTAACTATTTGATTCAATTTATATTCCGCTATTAACGTTAAAAATTCATTTTGAGAAATACCATGCGAATTTAAATCAATGTTTATGTCACCAGTTACAAATACGTATTCATATTTTGGTGTTAAAAATGATAAATTGTCATCTAGCCTAGATAAAAAAGTGCTAAAACTAAATTTAGGTGGTCGGTAGATGACTCCTACAGCAATTATGCATCTTTTAATCTTAATTTCAAACCACTGTTGCTCAAGTGCCGAAGAATCCATTGGCAATATTTTTACTCTCAAATTTGAACGTATATATGCGCCTACTCCTCCTCCTCTAGATTGCGAGCCTGATCGTGGTTCATGAAAAAAATTATAGCCTGGGATATTGTAATTTTTTAGCGTGTATATATATATATAACACAACTGAATAACGTGATATTATGAGACACATACTTGCCCATAAATTAGATATGAATATAAGTTCTGATAAATAAATTAAAAAGATATGTTTTTCGAACAAATAATGACGAAGATGATGAGGATCTCTCAAAAATGAATTATCGTAGAAGTTATATCGTATTTATTTACTCTTAATTTATATAACTTTCTTTTTATATTAATTCCAATGGCAAATGATCCGTAATCTTGGGTCTTCTTCATTTAAATAAGCTAAGTATCAAATACAATATCACATTTATTTTAGGATTATGAGGTTATTCTATGAGATCAGATAATCTTTGAATGAACGATTGGGAATACTGCAAAATTCAATTACAATAATATGATTATAGAATTCGATTTGTTTTTTCTTAAAGTATTATAATAAGATACCATTTATTATTACTTCATTTAATAATAGAACATCAACAAAGTACGCTCTACGTCACTAGTATAAAAATAAAAATAGTTATTAAGATACAGACTAAATATTACCTTAATTATAGGTGATAACAACATTTAACATAACAATTTCTTAAGAATAAATATTTCTGCAAAAAATACGAAGATATACAAAAAAAAACAGCTTAAAACAGTAACAGATTATAAAAATGAAGTACAATTAAATTACTTTTTTAAGTATGGCTTTAAAATATTAATAAAACTTTTTACATAACAAAATATTTGTAGATATAAATTTTACTTCACCATAAGACATGCAAGGATCGATGCTGTATGACATGAGCCGTTGTAAATCCCGATGAATGTATACCTGGCGAAGGGTGTTATAAATTACCGGTCATGTATCAGTAAGCTAAGCTGTGTCGATGTACACGTCAAAATTATATCAATCTACAACTAGTTGCGCCATAAATTTCGTTTTAACGATAGATATATAAATAAGTAACGTTAGAGGTCAAAATATTTGATATTCTACTTTATTTCCTTCATTGGCGACAAAAGTCATTCTTTCCTTTTCGCTCCTGCTGTCAAATGTAAGTTTACTGTTTGTCAAACTTGAAAATATAGCTTTTTTCTAACATTGATAAGTGTTCTTTAGTTCTTTTAATCATATAAAATATACGACGATAAACTTGTTTTATAAAGAATCTTATGTATATAAATGTTCAGTAATGAATTATATACTATCCCGTAATATCCTTGTAGTGACACCTTTCCTTTTAGAAGGGAAGCCTTTGCAAGGCATATACAGGCTTATTTGTAACGACCCAGTAACCTCGCAGGATAGCTAACATCATAAGCAACAACTTTTGTTCTACGACTTCGGACATAACTCAATAAATGAAAAAAAAAACGATTTTACAAATTTTTGTCATACTGTCGTGACATTTGTAGTTCTATATTTCATTCATAAACGAAAGGACGACGCGACGCGTCGATCTTTGCGATGCGCGTACATTTATAAACGTTCAAGCGGGAAATTAAATTAATACTTATTTTTGTATGAAAATAAAATCTAACAAATTATCAAAAGTCGTAGAACAAAAGTTGTTGCTTATGGTGTTAGCTATCTAGTCCAGCGAGCTTGCTGGGTCGTTACAAATAACCCTGTATATTATATGCTGCTATGCTGTGTTCCTGTTAACAGCCAGTTTCCGCTTGTTAGCATCGTTGATCGTAAACATAATTAAGTGTCTATCGAATACCTTCCAAGTGAAATTTACATCTTGAAAATTTAAGACTTTATTCTATTTATTCTCATGTCTCGATTTTCTTTAACTAAATAGTCTTGTTAGTTAAATGCGTCTTATATTATGTCAGACATTTTCAAAATTATTATATTACATGACTTTCCGCTAGTCATGTCAATACTCTAAATTTAAAATAGATGAATCAACGATGCGCAGCTCTATTTTAAAAATATTACTACTTCCAAAAGCTTCTTCGAAATGTGTTCAATCTTCTTGGACAAGTTTTATTTATATTGGTTTAGATATATTTGTATATTTTTATATATATATGACGGTGCCGCCACCTTGTTTTTAAAGCAGCACGTACAACAGTCACCCCCCCCCCCCCTAAAACTCTATAAAATGCAGCGCTCGACAAACCAGAGTCTTTTCGTTCGACGGCAGTTGCTCGTTGCACACGCTGCATCGTAGCAATAAATGTTGTAATTGTGTACGTGTGTAGTAATAAAGTGAATAATCAATTATTATAATAATTAAACTTTACTTCGGAAGTTTGGTGTTTATTATATAAAAAAAAATGTTTACGCGTATATTATGTACACTTATAAATGAGAAGTCGTTTTTTTTTTGTTAAGCTTAACTGAAATAATAGTGTGTATTAAACTATTGTTTGTATTAGTTTTTTCTTTTTTAATAAAAATTAAGGATTGGATATAAGATGAAATTTAGCAATATCCAATTTAAAAGGTACCCAACATGGAAACTATCTGTGATAGAATTAGACATCCATTTGTATATGTATAATTAATTAATATGGAACAAAATGTATATTCCAACATCAATGCCCCAATTAAAACTAGAATCCAATTGAATAAATAATCGAAAATGTTAATACAAATATTTATAATTACTATTTCGTTTCAAATTAGATTTAATTTGTCACATATTGTTTTAATGTAAAATAATGAGATTGAACTTTTTAAAAGCTTATTATGTTTCATGTTAAACATTTCTTTCTATTTTTCGAATAATTATTTAATTATAATTTTTTATTAAAATCCCTACTTGTCTTGAATAAACGAGTACTCAATAAAACAGTCCTTAAGTATCTAATTTTATTTGAAATTATATATTATATACACGAGCTTACAGAGTTTCATTAATTAGAATATCGTGTTTCCTGATATAAGGTACAGTAGACTTGAATGCATCAGTTATTTTCTCTGAGCGCTTTTCCCTTTCAATTTGGAATAGCGAACCCTTTGATTAAGGGTCTCCTGACGGTAGTGTTGTCCTTTGTGTGATTTCGAGCTGCTGATGTTATATTGACCCAACATTGGATTAGATTTCTAAAACATTTGATGCAATTTGAATTATAGAGAGGTTCTTGATTAAGAGACGAAATTGAATAAACTAAATTAATTGCATGGTATTAATATAACTGTATTTAAAATTGTATGGACTCTGCATGTAAAATATGTTAATTACAATATATATTTATTAAATATTGGTCATTTACGCTTGTCACGTCAATAATCTACATTCAAAATGGGTGAATCTGCGAATATACTTACATGATTCTATTATAATATACTAACACCGTAGATATTATATATAATGGCCTATGAATGCCCCATTCGCGCTCAACTACATTTATAAGTAAATCTGAGGAGTTTAAATCTTAATTAACATTTATATTCAAATGATGACAAATTCTGTTTTTAATTATTAATATATTCTTATACATTAAAAGTGCAATTTATAAACAAAATAATACAAAGTAAATAATTGAAGATTATTGTAAACATTCCTTATCATTCGTTAAATCAGATTAACTTTTTGTTTGATTATTTAAAGCTGTGATTTTATATTATGTACATAGTATGAGTAGTATCTAGTACTAATTATAGATGATAGATTAAAATAATTCATACTTGCGTTTAATGTTAGTTCTGTTAGTTCTGATAATAATCAAAATGTCTAACTAAATTAACTTAAATCAAGCTGGCTTAGCAAGTAGCATTGTCTGCATAAAAAGTTAGATCGACGAGAAGATTCATATTATGAAACTTTAAGCTTAATTCTGCTTTGTTATCACAATTTAATTGTTTAACTCAGCTTCCATGAACCGAGCACTTTGAGGTTTCTCCTTGATCTTGTCTTCTATAGAAGTTAGCTTACCAAAAAATCACATGAAACCAGCTGAAACTTGTTTGTCAGTCCTAATAACTAGAATTTGATATATCAAGCGTTCTTCCCAAAGTTCTCATAAAGGGATCCTTTAAATGTAAGGTTTCAGACATCTAGAAACTTCTAACAATAGGAGTTTCGGAGCAACGCTGAATACTAATGATTCGGGTTGAAAAGTTTTAGATCGATTTCATTATGTTTGTTGTGCCCATTATCTTCAAACTCAGAGAAATATTCAACTATGTATTGACTAAAGTTATAAGTTAGTTCTTGTATAAGTTTTGTAATAACATTTCTCCTTTATAATATCCAATTATTCAATTCGTAGTACAATACTGTTATTTTTAAAGCTTTAAATATGTAGTTGCATTTATAAAAAGTAATGTTTTATCAATATTTTATTTATGACCCAGTGGTTAGAACAAGTAAATGGTAATCGAAGTTATGGGTTCGAATTTTCATAAGTTTAATTTGTGCTTGAAATTTATTCCGCGCTCAACGGTGAAGGAAAACATAGTTAGGCATACCTTCGCATAACATATTGAATGCAAAGTTGCCACATATATATCAACTAACCCATATAGGAGTAGCGTGTTGAATAAGAATAGAATAAAAGCTTCCAGCCATCTCGTCAAAAAGGAGAAGAAGCGTAGCAGCAGGTCATTTTCAGTCTGTTACTTAACAATATATATTTTTTCCAGTTTTAACAGGACGTATATTTAAGTATCCATATGTATGTAAGTATTTGCGCCTATTCGTTAACCTTCTTTCGCCTCACATTGCTTGAGATCAAATGATGGCATAGACTTGAAACCAATTTTATTCTACGCGTTATAGCGCAATGAATGTTAAATTCAATTCAGTACCTAATGCTTTTACCGGTTGTATGGCTTTGTATAGACCCCACTGTGTGGGTATCTCCCACTCACGTGACTGCTTCGTTGGTCTAGTAGCTAAATATAAGGCAGCAGAGCCCGAAGTCCTGGACACAAACCCTAGAAATAGAGCAATAAAAAATATTAAGTTTTTCTGTCGAAGTAACTTACTAGCAGCCCGGAGTCTGGAATTTAGAAGTGTGTATACTCCCGTGCCTCGGAAATAGCGTAAAGCGTTGGTCCTGCATTTGAACTCTTTTCATTCGTATCAGATTGCCATCCCATTAGATTGTGAAAGTTAGGAAAAGAGAGTACACTTGTGTTTACGCACACTCTTGCGCTCTATAATATAGGGTTTTCCATTAAGGGCGCTTGATCGTGCAGAACTTCCATCGTAGCGTGTGCTGTGTGGCACGTAGCGCCGTCCTGTTGAAACCACATGTTGTCCAGATCCATATTCTCGATTTCAGGCCAAAAGAAGTTGGTTATCATTGACCGGTATCGCTCACCATTGACGGTGACGGCCACACCATTATCGTTTTCGAAAAAATACGGACCAATCACGCCTCCGGCCCAAAATCCGCACCAAACAGTCACTTTCTGCGGGTGCATTGCCACTTGGTGAACCTCGTGTGGATTGGTCTCGTCCCAAATACGGCAATTTTGCTTGTTGACATAGCCATTCATCCAAAAATGCGCCTCGTCGCTGAAGATGATTTTTTTGCCAAAATCGGCGTCAACTTCCAACTGCTCTAATGCCCAGTCAGCGAACACACGGCGCTGTCTATGGTCATTAACCTTGAGCTCTTGGGTCAGCTGGATCTTGTACGGGTGCAGGCTCAAGTCACAACGCAAAATTCGCCAAGTTGTCGTCTGCGAAAGGCCGAGTTCCTGTGCGCGACGCGGAATTGACTGCCGCGGGTTTTCGAGGACACTGTCGCGCACAGCGGCGATATTCTCTGCAGATCTCGCGTTACGTTGACGCACGGGAACCGGCTGATTGTTAACTGACCCGATTGACTCGAATTTGTCCACCAATCGACGGATAGTCGACTCGGCAGGACGATCATCGCGACCGTAAAACGGGCGAAGTGCGCGGAACGTTGCTCGAACTGAAGACCCATTTTCATAAAACAATTTTATGATTTGCACGTGCTGCTCGACACTGTAACCTGCCATGGTGGTTTGGGAGGACGGAATGAATATAACACACTGCATTTGACAGCTGTCACTCAAACAACATGGCCGCAATCAGCTGTCAAAGTTCAAGCGTCCCTATTGGAAAACCCTATATGTCCTGCGCTATTAGCCAGTATTCCTTGAGATTGGCCATTTTTGCAGAAATCGGTTTTCATCATCATCAACTTATCATTTATTCTATAACGGAGTCTGTTAGTCTGATGATTTTAAAAATAATTAAGATAATATAACCGATATGTGGCATACAATCTTAAGTCATCTCTGTTTGGCGAGAAAACGACGGTATTTTAGTAATAATTATACCAGTGTTAGTTTCTAGAGGCAAAGATAAGTATATTAAATAAGAGTAGATGAATTATCGTTTCCAATGACGTCCAATCGAAAGGTAAATAAAAGTCTACATCAAAACTTACTCGTATATAACGAATCGTATAACTAGCTTTTTCTTATATACTATTCATTTGATGAAGTAGGAAAATAAGTTGGCTAAGAAATTCGTCCATTTCCTTATCTCTTTGGAAGGTTGTACGAATCAGACCAAAGATCAACTTTTTTTCATCATTAGCTTGTCCTTATTCCGTTTATCACGCAATGTGTAAAATACATAAAATATATATAGGTTGGGAAAAAAGATTTTTCATGTATTATAAGCAAATTATTTTTGCGTTATTTTTTCTCATAATAAGGTCCTCCAGACCGATTTCGGCCACGGCGGCCAATCTCAAGAGAGATAGCCAACTGCGCAGGACATATTATAGTGCACAAGTGTGTGCGCAAACACAGGTGCACTCTCTTTTCCTTAGCTCTCATAATCCGATGGGACGGCAATCCGACACGACCGGAAAGAGTTCAGGCGCATGTCCAACGGCTTAACGTGCTTTCCGAGGCACGGGAGTGTACACACTTCCAACTTCCAGACTCCGGGCTGCTACTGAGAATTTTCTGACAGAAAAACCCAATAACTATATTGGCCCGACCTGGGAATTGAACCCAGGTCCACCGGGTCTGCGGCCTTATATCTAGCCACTAGACCAACGAGGCAGATTTTTTCTCATAGTTTATTACTTAACCTTTAAAGATAATATGTGTTAGGAGAAATGACGATGATCAGGATCTAGCGGTCTGGTCTGGTCTCTACTTTAACATCACAAAGTGTCTCATATAAACCGGACAGTAAGTACGTTTTGAATAGTCAAATTGTACGTTTAAGATAGATAATAATAGTCAAGCTATTCCAAGATAATGGTAAGTTTTCGCTATTTTGTATAATATAGCTGTAAAAGTTACCAAAACACTATTTACCCATAAGCACGCGTTTGCACGAGCAAACGAGTAGGCGTGCATTAAGACAGCAGTTATTCCAACTACAAAAGATCCAAAAGAAAATTACAGCAAGCAATTACCAGAACAATAAAATTTCGACTAACGTTAAGGTAAAAAGCTTTTACAAACGGTTAAGCGACACAAATGCATACATAATTCAGAGCGAGGATATTCAGCCGATATCTTTCTCTGTACGTTAAAGGATCTATTTATTAACAATTCAGCGATTTTAAATAGAATCGAAAACGTGCCAACTCGCCCGTAGCCGGTCTGCGGGTTCTTCCGAAATGTCATATAGTATTAATGCTGCGGCATTATTCTGGACCAATCATGGCTAGGCAAAAGAATGTAAGTTGATGTTCAACAAAAAATTCTAATTTTTCCTTACTTTAATATTCTGGTCTTTAAGAAAGAAGAATTCTAAATTAACCTTCACAAATATTATTTTTACTGACATAAAAATTGTTATTACCTATATACTTTGGTATGTAATGACTATTATGTAATTTGTATTTAAATAATTCCATTTATTATTCATAACAAAATATTAACATGTCGATCAGATTTTATCGAATTATATTCAAAGTACTAACATAGTCGATTTCTCCAAGAATAAAGTCAAACATCACACATGAAGGTATAAGACGTGCCTTAGCCGTTAGCCATAAATTTAAAAATGCATGTAGCAACGCGCTATGTATGGAGTTTTATTGCAGACAATTTTCCGCGTACATTTGTTAACATTTTTATGCAGATATCTCTATAAGATTAGATCACGATTTGTTTCGGTTTTGTTCAGTATTTTAACATTTATTGATTTACCGATGATGAAATGTATTTGAATTAGATTAAAGTTGGTATTTACATAAAAACTTACAGTGCTCATTATGTATACGAGTTGATATTATGAATTAGCTAATTTGATTTAAATTCCATCATTTAAGCGGTCGTGACATAAAGTAGCTAGTAATACTTAATTTATATTTATACATATTCAAGGCTTTTTAACGTAATAATAATAATAAATGTTTATTTACAGATAAATATCCATGGTGTTATTTACAAGCTTAAACACTATGTTACTAGATATGTTACCTATAATTTAGCATACATAAGGGGTCTAAAACAACGAGTAGATACATGAAGTTCTTACCTATTGCACTAATTATTTTTACTAAAAGTCCCACTTGTTTTCTTCTTAGATTTGTTTATTTTAATATATTTTTATTCTATTTGTGTTTGTTTGTTTCTTGCTTTCAGGTCCTAACAATTGAACTGATCTTAATCAAGTTATGGTAAATTTATGACCCCAGATAACGGGTATCCATTTTTTTTAAATATAATTTCTGTGTTATATGAAAGACAGAAAATACCCGCCACCGTTCCCGCCCTCACATATATTGTAATTTAACTAAAAATACTGATATTTATACGTGACGATATGTTTATATAAAATATGATTACGATGTTATATAATAATAATTATCTCCAATTAATCTCACCTTCATTTAATATATATTGTACACGTCGAATTTATCTGCTCTAGCTTTCTTATTACTAACTAGCGAATTGCCCGCGGTTTTACCCGCGTAGTTCCCGTTCCCATGGGAATACGTGGACAAAATGTAGCCTATGTTACTCGCTGATAAGGTAGCTTTCCATTGGTGAAATAATTTTAAAATCGGCTTAGTGGCTTAAGCGTGAACGCGTAACAAACAAACAAATTTACTTTCGCATTTATAATATTAGTTAACATTTTTTTAATTTCCACTAATCACAAGCGACATGAATTTTGAGCTCGATGATACATCTATTTCGATAGGGTAAAATAAAATTAAAAACAAAAAAATTACGATTTACCTTCTGTGCAAGCTATTTTTTATTCCGTTCAAATATTTCTTCATAATATAAGATGGACGACTTTTTTTTTTCTTTTACAAAATAAATATTTAAAGACGTTGCCGAGACGCCATTTTGTATTTATGAAAGATTTTTCGCTACGAGTAAAGTGTAACAGCTTTTGACCTTTTAGGTAACCTTTGTATTGTGAACGACTTAGCATAAAATCTTTAAAGAAAATAAAATATAAGGTGTATAAATTAAGGTTATTTTCTTCAGAATATAATATTAAACTGACGATAAAGCGGAATGATGTAATTGACGAGCCGGTTGGCGTGGTTGGTAGAAACTTGTCTTTCGCGCCGCAGGTCGTGGGTTCGATTCCCACCCAGGACAGACATTTGTGTGCATGAATATGTCAGTTTGTTCTGAATCTGGGTGTAATTATATATATAAATATTTATTTATAAAACAAAGGTAGTATATGTAGTATATCAGTTCTCTGGTTTCCATAGTACAAGCTCTGTTTAGTTTGAGATCAAATGGCCGTGTGTGAATAATGACCCAGGATATTATTAGTATTATTATATTATTATTTGACTGCCAATAAATTGGGGAATGCTTTAATTTGAAGAATAGTGAATGAAGAATAGAGCTTTTTTATAGTAGAGGTTAGTGGACGAGCATATGGGCCACCTGATGGTAAGCGGTCACCAACGCCCAAAGACAGTGGTTTGTACATTTCTTAAAAAAAAACAACATCGCCACTGCGCCACCAACCTTGGGAACTAAGATGTTATGTCCCTTGTGCCTGTAATTTCACTGGCACTCACCCTTCAAACCGGAACACAGCAATACCAAGTACTGCTGTTTTGCAGTAAAATATCTGATGAGTGGGTGGTACCTACCCAGAAGAGCTTGCACAAAGCTGTATAATAAGAATATTATATCATAAGATTATACAGCGTATTGATAATCCTCTGGTTATCATATTTCCTGTGACACATTTTTATGTGCTCTTTGAAAAAAATCACCAGTATTATAGTCCATTTGTAAATCCATCCCCGCGTATTGCGAGGATAGACGGACTAGCCATTTTTAAATTTGAAATATCAAATACAATACAAAAAGAATAAAAATACAATACAAAAATGTTTAGCCGTGCTTAAGAATAACGTACTTTTCAATACGCCATTTTTTATGTTGATATCTTCGCCGAATTGTGAATGTATTATTACAATTAATTCGTTATTAAAGCTTCCTTTTCATTAGAAATATATATATATATTGCATTAGGCTTGGATTTTCTATTTATATTTAAAAAAAAATTAAAAACTAAAACTAGGTAGGCTTAACAGACATGTTTCAGAACGCGGTCATAAATTTAAAGTGAAATTGCAAGGTCCCATATTTTTAACAAAATATACTTACATACACACACTTGGCACAATATTTTTAGACTGTTTTCAGATGTAGTAAAATTTAATTTAGCTTGGTATAATTAAAAACAAAACAAAGTGAAAGCCTGTCCCATTTTAGTCTGCAAGTACCAGGAGTGTATATAGTAATAGGAGTTCTGAATAAAAGACGTTTTGTTTGCAGAACAGAAGACGTGAAGTATCGCTTCACTTCTTATCTTTACACTGACAAAATTTACAGATGCAAACATAATACATAAGTATAAAAGGACGGTAAACGTTGGTATTACAATATTAATATATATTATTTTAAGTCTTTACAACATTGTAATTTTTTATGGAAACATATATTGACGCGACTTGGTAGTTATATACCTGTAATTTTAGTATGTATTGATATTATAATTTATATATTATATGTGTATATCATATTTATATTGACATGTATTCATTAGTTTGTTTATGGTGTAGATTATAACAAGCAAAATAACATTATAATAATCCTATGGGTTAATCCTTACACCGTTGGTCGCCTGAAAGAGATCGCGATGTAGTAATAAGGTCCCCAAAATTGTATGCTATTATTATTTAAGCTGTATCCATTCTTTTGTAAATTTTTATTCTTTGTTGTGTACAATAAAGTAAAAATAAATATGTCGTGACGGCAAACGGCACGATGCTCTCTTATTAATTCATGATACCTATCCGCTGTACCTCTCTGCGCCTTCGTGGCGCGTATATTATACTTCGTTTCTTTTCATTTAATTTTTCTAGTCCAGCCTAGTTTGTTTTTATAGTCCATTATAAGCGCACAACAAAATATTCTTCAAATTAACATACAAGTGAATATCTTCTTCGCAATATGTGAACCATATTGAATTTCTCATATGACCATAACTACTGGTATCAAGAGACCGTGAAAATTTTTCTATAAAAGATATTGCGACCAGCTGTGCAATATTGTTAGCATTCTTAGCACAATTCCAAGCAAATTTTATATGAGTATCTGTAAATTTGCATAAGGAATGTTCAAATTCGTATATATAAGCGCTTTCATCGCTGTAAAAGTAGTTCTTATTAAACTATGCCTAATGTACTAGTAACGATAGAATCAATAAACAAGTCCATATATATTTTGTTATTTATTTAAAAGCAGTTTTATTTTATAGAACATTCGTTAATTGTTAAACTTTATGATACGATAAATTTAATGTTATTTTTAATAAATATTATTATTATATTTGCTGACTAGCTGATAAAACATACTGTTAGCGGTTTCTTCCCCACCAGAGTAATCAACATGGTCGAGTGTATAAAAAAGCATGGCAAACAGCAGAATCACTTCACTTCGTCTCCGTCGCTCGACTTGATCGTACGTCTTCCTTATAACTTTAAAAGTAAACTTAAACGCTAACATCAGAAGTGGGATCAGAATCTCATGTGTTCTGATCCGCTCTGCTATCTGTGGTAACGTATTGTACGATGAAAAGGATCTGGTGAGTGCGCTCCATTTTGTTTAAAAGCGATAGACACTGTCTTACTGTGGGTGGTACTTTATAAGCAATTTCACAACCTACCTACATTGCGATAATTTCTTTATTTAACTACCCTGTTTTGCATTATTAATTAATTATAGTGATCTTACGCAATAACAGTTATGAAACTTGCCTAATAAGAGTCGTGTGAATGTGACTCTCATTTCAGAAAGCGATTAACATCGTTGTTCTTAACGTCGTCGTTAAACCGTTCACCTCCACGCGGGCAGCCGCCGCGACCGCGTGTAGTAATTGTGACTATAGTGGAGCATCGGGAATTCTACGGCATTGCCTTCGCCAGGGCGTTCCGTGAGTGCTACCACGAACCACGATGCGGGAGCGATCAATCGTATCATTGGTTCGATATGATCTAGCAAGACTACGGTGAGATCAAATCAATATTTTTCCCGCAAGCTTTTAAAGCCAAAGGAGTGATATTAAGTGTTTCTCGCATTTGTAATTATCTGATGTGATATACTGCGCTGTTCGATTGAGAGTAAAAGACTGTACTGGCCCTACTAGTCAGTCTTAATTTTTTATTTATTTTTTATAATGCGGGTTTTTCTATTGATTTAAAGAAGTGATTTACAGGTTATACTATCAGTCAAGGTCAGGAACAGCCGAGCGGAGTGAAACTTCGTGTTCAAACCACCAGCCTGCTCCCCGCTGGTGCTGCGGGCTGACCATTTCCGGTCAACAGTCCCCAATCTGCCAGACGTGGTGCTTCAGTGCTTCGGGTGCGATACAACAGCCTGCGCACAACTGGTGCTGCTGGCTAACCCATCGCCGGGAAGCTCTCTCCTGCCTGACGAACGTGGTGCTGGTGGCCGAGCGTAACGAACGCGCAGGCGTGTCCACCTGTTTGAATCTGCGTGTGACACATGACGCGTGGTGCTGGTGGCCGAGAGACGAACACACAGGCGTGCTTATGTTGGTATAGTCTCTGTACGAACTATGCTTGTCTGATGAGCACGCAGGAGAAGGTGACACGTGACATGCGTACTGGCTTGGTACCTCAGGGGTATCAACTGACATGACTGATGCATGTGATCTGACGAGATGATGGATGTGATCATGGTGATCCAGCTGAATAGACTGCAGAAATTCTGTTGTATTATCATGTAGGAAGTTACGATTACATATGTTTGTTTACTTGTATTATACTTGGTGTAATATAGTGATTGCTTTAAATGCCTTTATGTGTATTAAGTGGTATGGGGTGACCTTGAAAAGATCCGTGCTAGTCTCATTGTCACATAATAGCGAGCGTCGGGTTGACTTAGAGAATACCTATATAAGTCCACGTTATGTAGCCTACGGTATGGGGTGATTGGGAAAAGACCTGTATAAGTCTCACTATTTGATCGTCGGGGTGACTCAAAAAAGACCTGTGTAAGTCCGTGTTTAATATGAGTACGAGGTGACTAAGAAAATACTCTTGTAAGACTCTGAAAGAGCGTAGGGGTGACTCGGAAAAGACTTCTTTAAAATCCCATCAGTAAAGTCAAAAAAGACCTGTTTAAGCCCGTGTTTAATATGGGTACGAGGTGACTGAGAAAAGATTCTTGTAAGACTCTGAAAGACTCGGAAAAGACTTGTTTAAAATCCCATCAGTAAAGTCGGAAAAGACCTGTATTAGTCTCACTGAGCGTCAGGGTGACCGCTGTAGGGACATCAAAATAAAGGCATCATAAAGACACTTCACTTAAACCGACAACTTCTATCGCAAGCTGCCAGAAAGTCTGGATGAGCTTTTACGTATTTTTACTGTAAAACCAAGTTGTACTGTTTCCACAAATTTCAGACAGTGACCAGAGTGAAAGCGCGAGGAAGCTGCCTCGTCAGGAGAGGCCGTGTTAGCGGTCTCTTCCCCACCAGAGTAATCAACATGGTCGAGTGTATAAAAATGCACGGCAAACAGCAGAATCACTTCACTTCGCCTCCGTCGCTCGACTTGATCGTACGTCTTCCTTATAACTTTAAAAGTAAACTTAAACGCTAACAATACATATATGTTTTTTTGGTCGGTAGGTGTAAAATAAACAAGTCGAAATTCTTTGTGCTCCTCATATTTTAATTTGTTAAAAATACAAAATCAAGTTTATAATTATAATAAGTATGTTCATGTGACCCCTTACCGACTGCCAGCTACTTTACTATAAAACAATAACTGTGCTTACGCTTAATACAAAACTGTGAATTACCAAGTGATTAACTACAACAACACATTGACATTATGGAGTCTATTAAAGTCACTATTGAAGAACTCACTACACTTTTTAACACCAAAATGTCAGAGTTCCAAAGAGAGCTGAAGACTTCTATACCCGCGACGAGCCCAACATCCAACATCAACTCGCAGTTCAATGCTTTTCGATCTTTTGTCCTGACTGCCTTAGAAAATTTGCAATTGCAAGTTGAATTTCTATCAAGGCAATATGATCAGCTTGAAATGCACTCGAGGAAGAAAGTTGTTCTACTGCATGGAGTCGATGAAGTGAGTAAAGAGAATGTTGGTGACAATGCGTTGAAAATTATCACTGAGCATCTTAAACTGCCACACATTTCTCCCGACTCCTTTAAGTATTGTCACCGGCTGGGTCACACGGTCACTCAGAAGCCCCGTCCGATATTAATTAGATTTAAGGATGGCAGCGTGAAGGACAAAGTCTGGTCGGCTAAGACGAACCTCAAAGGCACTGGGATAACGATGTCAGAGTTCCTTACGAAGAGTCGGCACAAAACATTCTTGGCTGCAAGGATACGTTTTGGGGTAACAAAGTGCTGGACTCGGGACGGTATCATCATAGTTCTGTCTCCTGATGGCACGCGGCATCATATCTCCACCATGGCTGAACTTCAGGCGATTCCAAACTCTGTGACTGATGCATCAATCCCGCAAGCGTCGACACTTTCAGAGGAAGCCTCCAAAACCACTAAAGGCATTAATTCTAGGAGTGTAAGGGCGGTCAGGACTGTTAAAAAGTAGTTAGTATACTTGTTATTATTCACGAACGATATGTTTTATTATGTGGGTGCTTCTGATTTGTTTATTCCACTTTGTACATGAATTAGATTTAGTTCTGCCCACTTATTGTAAGCTTTTAATGTAATAACTCTGATATATTGAATTTACGTATTTAATTGTTATTAATATCAAAATTCAATTGTCAAACGTCAATTTGTAAAGAATTGGCAAGTGACAGATAAAAAGATAAAATATTGCGTTCGGAAACATGTTAGCAGTTATAATGATGTAAACATAATTTAACTTTTAGTGTTGTTTTTAATTTATTTATATAGATCTTTTTTTATTTAGCTACTACATTTAATAATCTTAACGATAGATATATATTTGGACTCGTTTAGTTTAATATTTACTATTGTTTACGCGTAGTCTGGTTATTGTTAAATATTTGTTTGTAATTTTTATTGGTATTTTCATATAGCTGGCGGGTTAGAAGGTGGTTGCTGTTTACATTTATTTATTATTTCATAACAGTTTAGTGTAGGTTTATTTTAGTTCATCTTATTGATATTTATTTATAGTCTATTACATATATTTATTGTATTTATTTACAATTATTTTATTATTATTAGTATGTCATCAAATATTAGTTTAGATAGTGACTATTTTCTGTCTTTGTCTTCTGATGATTCATCCAGTGATGATAGTTATCACAGTACATTACGTCTTCCGCTTAATGTCGCCATTGATTCTTACTTCTCAGACTGTCTGAAAAATTTTAATGTCATTCACATTAATGCACAAAGTATACCGGCCCATTATCCTGATTTGCTTGCGTCTTTTGACTCCCGTAACATTCACGCCATACTTGTATCGGAGTCATGGCTTAAGCCATGTCTACCTTCTACATCGTACTCATTACCTGGTTTCAGACTTATCCGTAACGACCGCATTAGCAAGAGAGGAGGCGGAGTGGCGATCTATTTGCGGTCCCACATCCCTTTTGCTTTACTTAGTTCATCACCTCCGTCTTCCTCGGCTGATGCGGCCGAACACTTATTTATGGAAGTTTCCTTATCTAATTGCACTAAAATCCTTCTTGGTGTCTACTATAACCCTTCTTCACTAATCAATTACTACCCTTCTTTTGAAAACCTATTAGGAAATCTTATCCCAGGTTACAGCCACGCTATCATTATGGGAGATTTTAACACCTGCTTGCTTAAAGGCGACACTAAGAGCAGGCAACTAATAGACATAACGGAATCCCATAACATGAAAATCTTACCTCTAATGGCAACACATTATTTTCCTGGCTCTTCACCTTCACTTCTGGATCTTATTATGGTCTCTTCTCCGGACTCTGTTACTAAATTCGGCCAATGCTCTGCTGACGCCTTCTCGTATCATGACATGATCTATCTCTCATATAAAATCCGTCCTCCCAAAGCGAAATCGAGAATACTTCTGCAGCGTAGTTTTGGAGGAATGGACCTGAACCGGCTTTGTGACGATGCTTCCAAACTAGATTGGACTGCGGTTACAGCTGCCAAAACAATCGACCAAAAACTTGAAGTTTTCAATTCATTAATTACGCAGCTTTATGATAAACACGCGCCCATTAAACCGATTAAAAGAAAACACCTCCCAGCGCCTTGGTTGAGTGATAATATAAAGGATCTAATTGATAAAAAAAATAAAGCTAAGTTCAAATTTAAATTAAATAACACTGATTCTAACAGAGAAAAGTATAATAAAGCGCGAAATCGCTGCAATACATCGTGTAGAGATGCTCAACGACGCCACATTTTTCAATCTGTCGAAAACAGCGACACAGCAAAAACTTGGAAATTTCTCGAATCTCTTGGAGTTGGTAAATCCTCTCATAATACTTCTATAAATATTGGCATTGAACTCCTTAATCAACACTTTGCTTCTTCAACCGCACTTAATAGCGACGAAAAAAGTAACACAATTAATATTATCTCTTCTCATCCAACTCCTAACTTTCCTCCGTTTAGCTTCGCGTCTTTCTCTGACTGTGATGTTAAAAAGAACATAATGTCGATGACCTCGAATGCTGTTGGCACAGACTGTATCAGTCGTAATATGATCATCCCAATCCTTGACATTGTTACTCCTGTGTTAACTCATATACTCAATTTCTCCCTTACCTGTCAAAAGTTTCCTGACGCATGGAAAGATGCATTAATCATTCCAATCCCCAAAAAAGGTAATCCCCAATCAACTTCCGACTTTCGTCTTATCTCTATTCTCCCTTTCCTTTCCAAAGTACTTGAAAAGCTAACTTTCCAACAATTTAACACTTTCCTTTACGAACACTCTCTTCTTGATCCTTACCAATCCGGTTTCCGTGCAGGTCATAGTACGTCCACAGCCTTAGTTAAAGTCACAGACGACATTCGATGGGCTATGGACAATAAACAGCTCACAATTTTAGTGCTCCTAGATTTCAGTAACGCATTCAATTGCGTCGATCACGATATCTTGTTGAGTCTGTTATGTTCTTTAAACATATCTCCATCAGTGAAAGATTGGTTTCAGAGTTACCTCAGAGGTAGAAGACAACGAATTCGTATCGACGAGACTTTCTCGTCATGGTGTGAAGTCCGTGCTGGGGTACCACAAGGTGGCGTGTTGTCTCCCTTACTTTTCTCTATCTTCATTAACTCGATTACTCATGTTATTTCTTCTCTCTATCACATGTATGCTGACGATATTCAAATATACCAACACTCAACCCTCGAGAACCTGCCTAACGCAATTGCTGCTATTAACAGAGATCTAGTGGCAATCTCTAAATGGAGCAATCAGTACGGTCTTAAAATAAATCCTACCAAGTCACAAGTCATTGTTATTGGCAGCCCAGCTATGACTGCAAGAATTGATTGGGCGAACATTCCCCAAGTTGTATACAACGGCACTAATTTATCTTACTGCTCAACAGTTAAAGACCTTGGCATACATCTAGACCGAACACTTTCCTGGTCAGAACATCTAACTGGAATTAGTAAGAAAACATACGCGTCATTGAACTCCTTGCGACGTCTACAAAAAGTATTACCAATTCCTACCAAAACTATGTTAGCAAACTCCCTTCTACTATCTATTCTCGATTACGCGGACGCAAGCTATCTTAATCTAACCGAGGACCAGCTTAATAAACTTGTGCGATTACAAAATCTAGCTATTCGGTTTATTTTCGGTCTCCGAAAGTATGACCATGTTTCAGAATTTCGTTCAAAGCTCAAGTGGCTCCCTATACGCCGTCGCCGAAACTTGCATACTCTCTCTCTTCTGTACTGTGTGTTGTTTAACCCGACTGCTCCTTGTTATTTGAAGGAGAAATTCGAATTTCTTGGAGATCAGTCTAGTATACGATCATCACGAAGCCTCCTCCTAAAACTGCCTACCTATAGCAGTAAATATTATAAGCAGTCCTTCACTGTGCAGGCAATAACACTTTGGAACAACTTACCGCTAAGCATAAGACAATCTAAATCGCTACAAATATTTAAAAATTCTCTGAAGAAATTCTATTTGGACACTAATAATGATGACATTTGAGATACAGTTATTTATTATCCTATTATACTTTCTATTATACTTATTAATAATATTATATTATTTTATTTTTTTTTATTTTTTTTATTACAGATACTATATAGATATATGTATGTATATATGATTTATTTATAAATATCTATAATCTGTTTTATATTTTATTTATTAGTATTTTTTTGTATTTATGTATCTGCCATATTTATTGAGTTGTATTTGTTATTATTTCATAATGTAAGTTTTTACTGCACCACCATATTGCCGTCTTCCATACACATTATTCCTCTAACCCAAAGGTTGTCTGGAAGAAATGGCTTATAAGCCATAAGACCGCCTTTTGCTTGGCCAACATTGTTTTAAAGAATATATATATTTTTCTTTTTTTTTTATCTTTATGTATATTTGGTGTGCAATAAAGAGTAAAATAATAATAATAATAATATATACATATATAAACATAGATATATACATTTGTTCGGGATACGTCCCATATATATCCTACCGTCCAACTTCCTATTTTATAAAATAAAAAAAATATATTATACCTCGCGCTAAGCTCGCCCGTTCAAATTGAACAAAGTAATACAAAAAATATTACTGCTAACATCATTCTCGAATCAGTTGTACCTAACCAGGCAAGCTCACACAGAGGCCTACCACCAAGTGTCCTTTGTATTATCTTAGTATTAATGTATACTATTTTAAATTAACCTTCATTGTATTTATAATGGAAAGAAATTAAATGGACCTATTAAAACAGGCGCTTAGTTATCACTACAATTTATTGAGGCGTACACTTGGCTCCTTAATCGTTAGCTATCTTGCGGCGCTGTAATGGCTTTCACCCAGCGCTGGTCTAGACGAAGTGTCATGTAGAAGATAACATCTAACATTGCCTCTTCGCTTAAATAGCTTTTAAGACCATTTAAAAAATAAAATATGTAATACTTAACACTCTTGAAGAATGCTTTTCTTTGTTTGTGTTGTTCGTAAGCGTATGATTATTTGTAATGCTTCTTTTTTTTAGGTATTTTAGTTAATTTGCTTAATCGAGTGCTAAGAAAATGTGTAACTTATAATATTTTAAGTGTCTAGTAATGGATCTAACATTGCAATCTATTTGATAAGTTAGTTGAAGTATGGTGCATATATTTAATGTAAATACACTTTTTCAATTGTTCTTTTTGACCGATTTTCGTTAGTGACTATTCAACTTATATATCTCAATGAAGAAAACGTTATATTTTCATCATATAAATCACCGGCAAAAGCTGGTCCTACAGAGTAATTTTAAGATTTTATTTCAATACAAAATTGTAGCCATTCCTAAATAGCTTACTTTAATTTTTAGACATACTTTAATTTTGTGATTTATATATTAGCTTGACATGATTCAGTTGCAGTCTAATAATGTTTATGAAAGAATTTTGCATACCCATCGTAACTGGTACGTCGGTGGAGATGCGCGGCATATGACAACAAAAATATGCTCTACGAGCAATGCATCACTGAATTTTTGACGAAAGGAAATACCTATCTAACCTTAACTTTAACCTACAAAGTCTGACAGACTCAGCCATTTAAGCTTTTCTAACTCTTTATAATCTCCTGGTACATGAGACACTCGCTCCATAACCAAGATTGGAGTCATTCGCGTTCGATGACACCAACTCACTATGTTTGATCTCCTGTTATATGAGACACTCGCTCCAAACCAAGATTGTAATTCTGCATTCGATACGACTTCTCACTTTGTATGATCTCCTGGTACATGAGACACTCGCTTCTTAAACAAGATTGGAGTCATCCGCGTTCGGTGAAACTTTCTTACTGTAAAATCATAGACCCATACAACATTTAACCTTTACATTACAAAAGTTGTGACAATCTTCGTTTTGGGTTCTATTGCGAATAAAGGCCCCCGATAATAGTTTTACTCTTAAATCTTCTATGTATAGACAGCAATCAGTAACATTTTTATTATATGCATAAATTTTTGTGATCCAATTTGAAGGGTGAATGAGCCACTTTAACTAGAAGCATAACATCTAAGTTCTCAAGGTTAGTTTTAGGAATGGTTAAAATTTCTTGATAATTTATCATTTGCACAACTGCATACCTAATTATATTTATATATTTTTTTATAAAATTACTATTTGATCCTACTAATACAAGTATTTCAAGAGAAAATAGGAATAACAGGATTCTTTTAAATATTTCAATCCTATCCTCGTGTTATGTCATCGTGCATGTGTTTCATTTTTTTTTATAAAAGGAATAAAAAATACCCCTTCGTGGCTTGCAATGGTTATTTCACGCACAAAATGTGTTCGGCCATTTTTTTTTGTATACGATATTCAGCCGATAGTAAACGTATATTAATACATATACATACATACAAATTATTTCGCTTTATAAATTTCAGATAAATAATTTATGAATGAAATAAAGGTAGAAAGCTAGATGATCCATCAATTGTTCTCTTTAAACTGCACTCGTTTATTTTAAGCAGAATAAAAAAATAAAAATATTTTAATGAGAAACACGTTCGTAAAACACACATAAACTAAAAAACTTGTTAATTAATATGAAATGATTTTATTATGTTAAATGAAAGTTTATAAGGACAACAATTTATTTTAAAAAAATTAACCAGTTATTCGAGTAATCATCTTATTATAATAGCTTTTACAGTATTAAAAATAACATATTTTTGTTATAAGCCGACAAATTGGCCACCTGATGGTAAGTGGTTACCATTTCTTAAATCGCCAATGCGCCATCAACCTTGGGAATTAAATGTTATGTCCTTGCGGTTGCGGAGCGGTAGAATATCTGATGAATAAGCTTGTCTTACCCAGATGAGCTAGCACAAGGCCATATCACCTAGTAAGTTTGACTATCTTTGAAGCTTGATATATATAGTAGTAATATATATATATTTACATAACGCTTTTTCTGTTTAGCTTAGGGCTGACATGGAGATAATTCCTTTGGCATGAAGTGTACCTTTGCATAAATTATGCAAATATAGAAGACTCATCCTGTTTCTTGAAACTTCGTTTAATATGAATTCAAAACTAAAACAATTTTTTTTTAATGTAAAATACTCCATAAGACTACGGCCCATGTACTTAGTCCGCCCGGGTTTGAACTTATAACCGGATCTGCGGTCTAAAAAGGTCACTTCTAAACCAACGAACTGTTAAGATATATGTTCTTTTTCAATAAGATATACTTAATAATCGAAACAAAAATTATTTTTAATGCGTGTGTAGGTGAATGTGTATAAGTATTGCTATTTTACTCATTAACGTTGCTTAACTTTTCGAAACCTGAAAAATTACAACCTAAAATCACAATCATTTAATCTGACTACAGCGAAGCATAAGGGAAGGCTATAATTTTATTGGTAGGAATAAAACAACATTTATTTTTTATTTACGTTTATTTGCCGCCATTAAGAACGTGACACCCAATGACAATATCATATAATACATAATGTAACACGACCAAAATAACTAGACATTTACCTCTAACGGCAGCATCATAGCCACTTGTCTATAGATCTTGGTCGTTTATTATATAATATACAAACTAATAAACACATGTATCACAGAATAATTTGATAGTGCTAGAAATTGACCATACTTTAAAAGGTGGACGATCACAATTTAAATACTCAAAAGACGGGTCACACGAAAATTATAAAACATTTAATTTTAGAGATAAACTACTAAGACTATTTCATGTTTTTAATGAGTTATTTTTAAAATAATATCAGTTAGATATCATGAATCACAAACACTAGAGTTAGCAAGTGAATTGAGCCCGATGATCTAATAAATGGTATTGTTATTTATGATTGCTAAACAATGAGAGAAATATTTTAAGCTCTCTTATCAATTAATACCATTCAGTTTGCATGCACGATTTTTTTCGGTATACGCACACAGATACAGCTGAGAGTGTTTCGTATATTTGATATCCTTCTTATATATAAATGTAAATTTTGTCCGCTTCTTCATCGATTTTAAGATACTCGTAACAGCCCGTAGCCAGTGTAAGCTTACAGATTCACCATGAGTTTTGAGCTTTGTGCGAATTGAGCGTGACAAAACTGATATTTACCTAAAAAATATTTACAATCGAAGGTCAATAAGTAGACGTGAGGCCATAAGTTTGTCAATATTAGCACAACATACGGTACGAGAATATTATACGCAGTAAATAGACAAACAGTGATTACAACTTCGTTATATGTATATATGTAGTTTGTTTTTGAACCACTGTATAATATTAATTCATATATAAGAAGAAAAGGATCACTGAAAATAATTAACATTAAATAAAGTGAAATATTTAATTTTTCTTTAAAAAAGACACGTAAATTCTATGTTAAATTGCAATTATATGTCAATAATTAAGTAGAACGGACATATTTAGTCCAAGTATTAACAACAATAGCCCTCTGATTAAACTCGTAAGAAAACCTGTAAGGACTCTTAAATTACAACATAAGTTAGTTGATTGTCGTCGAAAACTTTCGAAGTTGTTCGTGTAATCTAGTATATTTTCAAGTTCTTACGTCACCGTGTTTAAAGACGACAGTTTTCAACCATTACGTCTTCCCTTCTTCTTATACAAATCATCAAATAAACTGTGAGACTAGTCCACTTATTCAAGGATTTGTATGATTATCTTAGTACTATTAATTAGTGTAATGAAGTGGTAATGGTTGAAATAATAGCCGTTGAAGCAAACGAGCATCAGCTTTGAGATCGTTGGACAACGCAGAAAAGCCCTCCTGCCTATACCAATCATCTGACGAAAGTGGTCGAACCGAACAGGATGCAGAAGATAAAAATCAGATGGGTTTCAACGCATTTTGGTAAAATTGGCTGAATGATGATGCGGGTGAAGTTGGGAAAATTATAAATAAAAACTTATCATAGTCTCAGTAATTCATCCCTTATCTACGCAAAAACCAAACGAACAATCAAATATTTTATCCTTAAATTAGTTTAGACACCTTAGTACGTAATTATTAAGTTTACATATATATACACACTTGTAAATTATAATAGCGTTATATTATACAAATTGGCACAACAATCATTGCGTTAACTAAGCCCAAGTTTCATATGAAAGATTTTTTGTACATTGAAATAAGTCCAATATATAGATATATTCATGTTCACAGAAATCATGGCAATCCCTGGATTTATCTAAAACTCTGGTTTTCTATGAATATCAGCCAAAACGGGTGAGCTCTACCTAACAATGGAAAGAGTTTTTATCTATTTAAGTAAACTGGATTTTTATCGTCATAAAACGTAAAAATATCCGCAACTACATTACAGCTGGTCTAAGCATCCCAAGTTGAAGAGAGAGAGATTTCAGAGCTCATTCCACTACTCTTCTCTTTCTGCTAGGTGGGTGGATATACATGCGATAGACTTTATCCAAAACATGCTGGTATTCTCTCATTGATTTATCTTTACTGGTGATCATAAGATTAATTTGTAAATACATATATAACATATGAGGAGTTAGCCAAGTGGCCGAACCAGTCGAGAGTTATGTGTTCTTACCAGGACAGCGATGACAGGAAAGGCCAAAGCTGCGATGATTGAGTGTTATTAGAAATGACGTAATGAGTTATGAGCTCACTGATGAAGACGTCCTAGATAATGGAAAATCAAGAGCACATAATATTATTTTAAATAATATTTTATTAAAAACCATACTGAATATATTTAAAAAAGTCTTTGAAACTGTTCGATCATAAGTTTGTGACGTTAACAAAACATCCAAATATCCGGCCGATTTTCAGAACGTACTTTCGAATCAAAATATATTTATTGTATCTTGAATTTACGTATTTCCTTTTCAGCGCGCAATTACTTGGCACAGTTATGGAAGCGTTCAGAAACATGTTTTACGCTTTTCTGTAGTCAGAAGTGTCACACGAATTGAGAATCATATAAATAAAAAATCTAAAAAATAAAACGAAACGTTTGACGGTTCTTTTTTTAAAACTCGCTGAATCTGAGGTTTTATAACTTCTATTTTAATTACAAATGAAATCATTCGATTTTCAAAAAAAGAATCGATGGAGTTCCATTCATTATCAGTTAATTAGGATTCAAATTTGTTTACAACTTTGCCAATAATTAATTTGAACTTTGAAAATAATATTTAAAAGTAGTTTTCTTCTTGTTGATGAAATATTAAAAGTCCTTTCACTTTGTTAAAAATTGAAGTCAATTGGATTTAATGAAGAAAGTTTATGTTTAATACAATTTTAAACTAAATAGATATTAAAGAAAACAAATTAAAGTGAAGTTTTTTAGCAACTTTTTTTTAAAATTATACGCGGACGGAGTTGTCACTCGCAAACATTAATAATGAATGTGAACATAAAACTTGGGCTGAGTTTAATCATAATTTATCCTAAGTTGACAAAGTTATCGGATTTAATAATATTATAATATTCAAATACAATTAAGATATAAACAATTGCAGCTGTTAATAAATAATAGTTTATAACAGAATATTCACATCGATGATATTGTAAATGAAATAATAAATGAATATATGGCAAAAATGAGACACATGATGTGGTAAAACATAGGCCCTTAGATACAATTAGATTCGTTATTTTCGTTGCGAAGCAAAATCTTAAATTCTTAGACAACATTTATAATTTTTTTTTTTTTTTAATTTACAGATTTAAATTTATTTATTTCGGCTCCCGTCGTAACATATGTAAATATAATTACAAACTTTACGTGTAATAAAACATCGAAATTCAGTGCTTGCTATATTTATAGATAATATTTGTTTTCATATACTTAATTTCTGATGTCATTTCGTATAAATTTCCATCCACTCCACACTACTTGAAATATACTTAAAAACAACAAGAAAATTTGAAAAGTACAACCTTTACGGTTTAAACAAACTCGAAAATATAATATTTTTAAGGAATTCCGTTTCAATTCAACATCGGTTATATCGAGTTCTTGTTTAATAGAGCCTTTTGTCCGCAACAGAACTGTCAACACAAAGCCGTTTGAGATCGCAATAAAAAGAATCACAAAAAAAAAAGATGTAAAAATGAACAGGCTTCATAAATCGTAGGCAAGAACTATGTCTACGATTTATAATTTCAATATGAAGAGTTTTGTGGACAAAACAAGCCTTTGATAAAATATGTGCATTTAATTTCAGCAATTGGATTTGTAAGATAGATTTCTGATGGTATGTAATTATATGTCGATTGTTATGGACTTGAATTAAATTAAAATTACAATGGACAAACAAAATATGTGAAAAATCCTATAAAATACCTCCTTAAATGTCAAGGAAATGTTTGCTTCGATGTTCTCGACTCGACTTTTACTTTATTTATTTGAAAAAAATCATAAAAAAACCGATGTTTAAAGGTTAAGTCAACTCGAAGTTGAGTACAGAATATAAATATGAAAAACACAGATTAAAAATATTAAATAAAAAAACCGCATACACACACTTATATAAACAAGTTTGAACACGTATTTATTATAACAGGAAAAAAAAGAATAACTCGAGTCATAAGGAAATCATACAGTAATAAATAGTATCGCTTTTTTATTTTAACAAAATATTCTTCAAATTAACATACAAGTGAATATCTTCTTCGCAATATGTGAACCATATTGAATTTCTCATATGACCATAACTACTGGTATCAAGAGACCGTGAAAATTTTTCTATAAAAGATATTGCGACCAGCTGTGCAATATTGTTAGCATTCTTAGCACAATTCCAAGCAAATTTTATATGAGTATCTGTAAATTTGCATAAGGAATGTTCAAATTCGTATATATAAGCGCTTTCATCGCTGTAAAAGTAGTTCTTATTAAACTATGCCTAATGTACTAGTAACGATAGAATCAATAAACAAGTCCATATATATTTTGTTATTTATTTAAAAGCAGTTTTATTTTATAGAACATTCGTTAATTGTTAAACTTTATGATACGATAAATTTAATGTTATTTTTAATAAATATTATTATTATATTTGCTGACTAGCTGATAAAACATACTGTTAGCGGTTTCTTCCCCACCAGAGTAATCAATATGGTCGAGTGAATAAAAAAGCATGGCAAACAGCAGAATCACTTCACTTCGTCTCGGTCGCTCGACTTGATCGTACGTCTTCCTTATAACTTTAAAAGTAAACTTAAACGCTAACATCAGAAGTGGGATCAGAATCTCATGTGTTCTGATCCGCTCTGCTATCTGTGGTAACGTATTGTACGATGAAAAGGATCTGGTGAGTGCGCTCCATTTTGTTTAAAAGCGATAGACACTGTCTTACTGTGGGTGGTACTTTATAAGCAATTTCACAACCTACCTACATTGCGATAATTTCTTTATTTAACTACCCTGTTTTGCATTATTAATTAATTATAGTGATCTTACGCAATAACAGTTATGAAACTTGCCTAATAAGAGTCGTGTGAATGTGACTCTCATTTCAGAAAGCGATTAACATCGTTGTTCTTAACGTCGTCGTTAAACCGTTCACCTCCACGCGGGCAGCCGCCGCGACCGCGTGTAGTAATTGTGACTATAGTGGAGCATCGGGAATTCTACGGCATTGCCTTCGCCAGGGCGTTCCGTGAGTGCTACCACGAACCACGATGCGGGAGCGATCAATCGTATCATTGGTTCGATATGATCTAGCAAGACTACGGTGAGATCAAATCAATATTTTTCCCGCAAGCTTTTAAAGCCAAAGGAGTGATATTAAGTGTTTCTCGCATTTGTAATTATCTGATGTGATATACTGCGCTGTTCGATTGAGAGTAAAAGACTGTACTGGCCCTACTAGTCAGTCTTAATTTTTTATTTATTTTTTATAATGCGGGTTTTTCTATTGATTTAAAGAAGTGATTTACAGGTTATACTATCAGTCAAGGTCAGGAACAGCCGAGCGGAGTGAAACTTCGTGTTCAAACCACCAGCCTGCTCCCCGCTGGTGCTGCGGGCTGACCATTTCCGGTCAAGTCCCCAATCTGCCAGACGTGGTGCTTCAGTGCTTCGGGTGCGATACAACAGCCTGCGCACAACTGGTGCTGCTGGCTAACCCATCGCCGGGAAGCTCTCTCCTGCCTGACGAACGTGGTGCTGGTGGCCGAGCGTAACGAACGCGCAGGCGTGTCCACCTGTTTGAATCTGCGTGTGACACATGACGCGTGGTGCTGGTGGCCGAGAGACGAACACACAGGCGTGCTTATGTTGGTATAGTCTCTGTACGAACTATGCTTGTCTGATGAGCACGCAGGAGAAGGTGACACGTGACATGCGTACTGGCTTGGTACCTCAGGGGTATCAACTGACATGACTGATGCATGTGATCTGACGAGATGATGGATGTGATCATGGTGATCCAGCTGAATAGACTGCAGAAATTCTGTTGTATTATCATGTAGGAAGTTACGATTACATATGTTTGTTTACTTGTATTATACTTGGTGTAATATAGTGATTGCTTTAAATGCCTTTATGTGTATTAAGTGGTATGGGGTGACCTTGAAAAGATCCGTGCTAGTCTCATTGTCACATAATAGCGAGCGTCGGGTTGACTTAGAGAATACCTATATAAGTCCACGTTATGTAGCCTACGGTATGGGGTGATTGGGAAAAGACCTGTATAAGTCTCACTATTTGATCGTCGGGGTGACTCAAAAAAGACCTGTGTAAGTCCGTGTTTAATATGAGTACGAGGTGACTAAGAAAATACTCTTGTAAGACTCTGAAAGAGCATAGGGGTGACTCGGAAAAGACTTCTTTAGAATCCCATCAGTAAAGTCAAAAAAGACCTGTTTAAGTCCGTGTTTAATATGGGTACGAGGTGACTGAGAAAAGATTCTTGTAAGACTCTGAAAGACTCGGAAAAGACTTGTTTAAAATCCCATCAGTAAAGTCGGAAAAGACCTGTATTAGTCTCACTGAGCGTCAGGGTGACCGCTGTAGGGACATCAAAATAAAGGCATCATAAAGACACTTCACTTAAACCGACAACTTCTATCGCAAGCTGCCAGAAAGTCTGGATGAGCTTTTACGTATTTTTACTGTAAAACCAAGTTGTACTGTTTCCACAAATTTCAGACAGTGACCAGGGTGAAAGCGCGAGGAAGCTGCCTCGTCAGGAGAGGCCGTGTTAGCGGTCTCTTCCCCACCAGAGTAATCAACATGGTCGAGTGTATAAAAATGCATGGCAAACAGCAGAATCACTTCACTTCGCCTCCGTCGCTCGACTTGATCGTACGTCTTCCTTATAACTTTAAAAGTAAACTTAAACGCTAACAATACATATATACATATATAAACATAGATATATACATTTGTTCGGGATACGTCCCATATATATCCAACAGTCCAACTTCCTATTTTATAAAATAAAAAAAATATATACCTCGCGCTAAGCTCGCCCGTTCAAATTGAACAAAGTAATACAAAAAATATTACTGCTAACATCATTCTCGAATCAGTTGTACCTAACCAGGCAAGCTCACACAGAGGCCTACCACTAAGTGTCCTTTGTATTATCTTAGTATTAATGTATACTATTTTAAATTAACCTTCATTGTATTTATAATGGAAAGAAATTAAATGGACCTATTAAAACAGGCGCTTAGTTATCACTACAATTTATTGAGGCGTACACTTGGCTCCTTAATCGTTAGCTATCTTGCGGCGCTGTAATGGCTTTCACCCAGCGCTGGTCTAGACGAAGTGATAACATCTAAAAATATGCTTCTTCGCTTAAATAGCTTTTAAGACTATTTAAAAAATAAAATATGTAATACTTAACTCTTGAAGAATGCTTTTCTTTGTTTGTGTTTTTCGTAAGCGTATGGTAATTTGTAATGCTTCTTTTTTTTTAGGTATTTTAGTTAATTTGCTTAATCAAGTGCTAAGAAAATGTGTAACTTATAATATTTTAAGTGTCTAGTAATGGATCAAACATTGCAATCTATTTGATAAGTTAGTTGAAGTATGGTGCATATATTTAATGTAAATACACTTTTTCAATTGTTCTTTTTGACCGATTTTCGTTAGTGACTATTCAACTTATATATCTCAATGAAGAAAACGTTATATTTTCATCATATAAATCACCGGCAAAAGCTGGTCCTACAGAGTAATTTTAAGATTTTATTTCAATACAAAATTGTAGCCATTCCTAAATAGCTTACTTTAATTTTTAGACATATTTTAATTTTGTGATTTATATATTAGCTTGACATGATTCAGTTGCAGTCTAATAATGTTTATGAAAGAATTTTGCATACCCAGCGTAACTGGTACGTCGGTGGAGATGCGCGGCATATGACAACAAAAATATGCTCTACGAGCAATGCATCACTGAATTTTTGACGAAAGGAAATACCTATCTAACCTTAACTTTAACCTACAAAGTCTGACAGACTCAGCCATTTAAGCTTTTCTAACTCTTTATAATCTCCTGGTACATGAGACACTCGCTCCATTACCAAGATTGGAGTCATCCGCGTTCGGTGAGACCAACTCACTATGTTTGATCTCCTGTTATATGAGACACTCGCTCCAAACCAAGTTTGTAATTCTGCATTCGATAAGACTTCTCACTTTGTATGATCTCCTGGTACATGAGACACTCGCTTCTTAAACAAGATTGGAGTCATCCGCGTTCGGTGAAACTTTCTTACTGTAAAATCATAGACCCCATACAACATTTAACCTTTACATTACAAAAGTTGTGACAATCTTCGTTTTGGGTTCTATTGCGAATAAAGGCCCCCGATAATAGTTTTACTCTTAAATCTTCTATGTATAGACAGCAATCAGTAACATTTTTATTATATGCATAAATTTTTGTGATCCAATTTGAAGGGTGAATGAGCCAGTTTAACTAGAAGCATAACATCTAAGTTCTCAAGGTTAGTTTTAGGAATGGTTAAAATTTCTTGATAATTTATCATTTGCACATCTGCATACCTAATTATATTCATATATTTTTTTATAAAATTACTATTTGATCCTACTAATACAAGTATTTCAAGAGAAAATAGGAATAACAGGATTCTTTTAAATATTTCAATCCTATCCTCGTGTTATGTCATCGTGCATGTGTTTCATTTTTTTTTATAAAAGGAATAAAAAATACCCCTTCGTGGCTTGCAATGGTTATTTCACGCACAAAATGTGTTCGGCCATTTTTTTTGTATACGATATTCAGCCGATAGTAAACGTATATTAATACATATACATACATACAAATTATTTCGCTTTATAAATTTCAGATAAATAATTTATGAATAAAATAAAGGTAGAAAGCTAGATGATCCATCACTTGTTCTCTTTAAACTGCACTCGTTTATTTTAAGCAGAATAAAAAAATAAAAATATTTTAATGAGAAACACGTTCGTAAAACACACATAAACTAAAAAACTTGTTAATTAATATGAAATGATTTTATTATATTTATTTTAAAAAAATTAACCAGTTATTCGAGTAATCATCTTATTATAATAGCTTTTACAGTATTAAAAATAACATATTTTTGTTATAAGCCGACAAATTGGCCACCTGATGGTAAGTGGTTACCATTTCTTAAATCGCCAATGCGCCATCAACCTTGGGAATTAAATGTTATGTCCTTGCGGTTGCGGAGCGGTAGAATATCTGATGAATAAGCTTGTCTTACCCAGATGAGCTAGCACAAAGCCATATCACCTAGTAAGTTTGACTATCTTTGAAGCTTGATATATATAGTAGTAATATATATATATTTACATAACGCTTTTTCTGTTTAGCTTAGGGCTGACATGGAGATAATTCCTTTGGCATGAAGTGTACCTTTGCATAAATTATGCAAATATAGAAGACTCATCCTGTTTCTTGAAACTTCGTTTAATATGAATTCAAAACTAAAACAATTTTTTTTTAATGTAAAATACTCCATAAGACTACGGCCCATCTACTTAGTCCACCCGGGTTTGAACTTATAACCGGATCTGCGGTCTAAAAAGGTCACTTCTAAACCAACGAACTGTTAAGATATATGTTCTTTTTCAATAAGATTTACTTAATAATCGAAACAAAAATTGTTTTTAATGCGTGTGTAGGTGAATGTGTATAAGTATTGCATTTTTACTCATTAACGCTGCTTAACTTTTCGAAACCTGAAAAATTACAACCTAAAATCACAATCATTTAATCTGACTACAACGAAGCATAAGGGAAGGCTATAATTTTATTGGTAGGAATAAAACAACATTTATTTTTTATTTACGTTTATTTGCCGCCATTAAGAACGTGACACCCAATGACAATATCATATAATACATAATGTAACACGACCAAAATAACTAGACATTTACCTCTAACGGCAGCATCATAGCCACTTGTCTATAGATCTTGGTCGTTTATTATATAATATACAAACTAATAAACACATGTATCACAGAATAATTTGATAGTGCTAGAAATTGACCATACTTTAAAAGGTGGACGATCACAATTTAAATACTCAAAAGACGGGTCACACGAAAATTATAAAACATTTAATTTTAGAGATAAACTACTAAGACTATTTCATGTTTTTAATGAGTTATTTTTAAAATAATATCAGTTAGATATCATGAATCACAAACACTAGAGTTAGCAAGTGAATTGAGCCCGATGATCTAATAAATGGTATTGTTATTTATGATTGCTAAACAATGAGAGAAATATTTTAAGCTCTCTTATCAATTAATACCATTCAGTTTGCATGCACGATTTTTTTCGGTATACGCACACAGATACAGCTGAGAGTGTTTCGTATATTTGATATCCTTCTTATATATAAATGTAAATTTTGTCCGCTTCTTCATCGATTTTAAGATACTCGTAACAGCCCGTAGCCAGTGTAAGCTTACAGATTCACCATGAGTTTTGAGCTTTGTGCGAATTGAGCGTGACAAAACTGATATTTACCTAAAAAATATTTACAATCGAAGGTCAATAAGTAGACGTGAGACCATAAGTTTGTCAATATTAGCACAACATACGGTACGAGAATATTATACGCAGTAAATAGACAAACAGTGATTACAACTTCGTTATATGTATATATGTAGTTTGTTTTTGAACCACTGTATAATATTCATTCATATATAAGAAGAAGAAAAGGATCACTGAAAATAATTAACATTAAATAAAGTGAAATATTTAATTTTTCTTTAAAAAAGACACGTAAATTCTATATATGTTAAATTGCAATTATATATCAATAATTAAGTAGAACGGACATATTTAGTCCAAGTATTAACAACAATAGCCCTCTGATTAAACTCGTAAGAAAACCTGTAAGGACTCTTAAATTACAACATAAGTTAGTTGATTGTCGTCGAAAACTTTCGAAGTTGTTCGTGTAATCTAGTATATTTTCAAGTTCTTACGTCACCGTGTTTAAAGACGACAGTTTTCAACCATTACGTCTTCCCTTCTTCTTATACCAATCATCAAATAAACTGTGAGACTAGTCCACTTATTCAAGGACTTGTATGATTATCTTAGTACTATTAATTAGTGTAATGAAGTGGTAATGGTTGAAATAATAGCCGTTGAAGCAAACGAGCATCAGCTTTGAGATCGTTGGACAACGCAGAAAAGCCCTCCTGCCTATACCAATCATCTGACGAAAGTGGTCGAACCGAACAGGATGCAGAAGATAAAAATCAGATGGGTTTCAACGCATTTTGGTAAAATTGGCTGAACGATGATGAGGGTGAAGTTGGGAAAATTATAAATAAAAACTTATCATAGTCTCAGTAATTCATCCCTTATCTACGCAAAAACCAAACGAACAATCAAATATTTTATCCTTAAATTAGTTTAGACACCTTAGTACGTAATTATTAAGTTTACATATATATACACACTTGTAAAATATAATAGCGTTATATTATACAAATTGGCACAACAATCATTGCGTTAACTAAGCCCAAGTTTCATATGAAAGATTTTTTGTACATTGAAATAAGTCCAATATATAGATATATTCATGTTCACAGAAATCATGGCAATCCCTGGATTTATCTAAAACTCTGGTTTTCTATGAATATCAGCCAAAACGGGTGAGCTCTACCTAACAATGGAAAGAGCTTTTATCTATTTAAGTAAACTGGATTTTTATCGTCATAAAACGTAAAAAAAATCCGCAACTACATTACAGCTGGTCTAAGAATCCCAAGTTGAAGAGAGAGAGATTTCAGAGCTCATTCCACTACTCTGCTCTCTCTCCTAGGTGGGTGGATATTAATGCGATAGACTTTATCCAAAACATGCTGGTATTCTCTCATTGATTTATCTTTACTGGTGATCATGAGATTAATTTGTAAATACATATATAACATATGAGGAGTTAGCCAAGTGGGCGAACCAGTCGAGAGTTATGTGTTCTTACCAGGACAGCGATGACAGGAAAGGCCATAGCTGCGATGATTGAGTGTTATTAGAAATGACGTAATGAGTTATGAGCTCACTGATGAAGACGTCCTAGATAATGGAAAATCAAGAGCACATAATATTATTTTAAACAATATTTTATTAAAAATCATACTGAATATATTTAAAAAAGTCTTTGAAACTGTTCGATCATAAGTTTGTGACGTTAACAAAACAGCCAAATATCCGGCCGATTTTCAGAACTTGTACTTTCGAATCAAAATATATTTATTGTATCTTGAATTTACGTATTTCCTTTTCAGCGCGCAATTACTTGGCACAGTTATGGAAGCGTTCAGAAACATGTTTTACGCTTTTCTGTAGTCAGAAGTGTCACACGAATTGAGAATCATATAAATAAAAAATCTAAAAAATAAAACGAAACGTTTGACGGTTCTTTTTTTAAAACTCGCTGAATCTGAGGTTTTATAACTTCTATTTTAATTACAAATGAAATCATTCGATTTTCAAAAAAAGAATCGATGGAGTTCCATTCATTATCAGTTAATTAGGATTCAAACTTGTTTACAACTTTGCCAATAATTAATTTGAACTTTGAAAATAATATTTAAAAGTAGTTTTCTTCTTGTTGATGAAATATTAAAAGTCCTTTCACTTTGTTAAAAATTGAAGTCAATTGGATTTAATGAAGAAAGTTTATGTTTAATATTACAATTTTAAACTAAATAGATATTAAAGAAAACAAATTAAAGTGAAGTTTTTTAGCAACTTTTTTTTAAAATTATACGCGGACGGAGTTGTCACTCGCAAACATTAATAATGAATGTGAACATAAAACTTGGGCTGAGTTTAATCATAATTTATCCTAAGTTGACAAATTTATCGGATTTAATAATATTATAATATTCAAATACAATTAAGATATAAACAATTGCAGCTGTTAATAAATAATAGTTTATAACAGAATATTCACATCGATGATATTTTAAATGAAATAATAAATGAATACATGGCAAAAATGAGACACATAATGTGGTAAAACATAGGCCCTTAGATACAATTAGATTCGTTATTTTCGTTGCGAAGCAAAATCTTAAATTCTTAGACAACATTTATAATTTTTTTTTTTTTAATTTACAGATTTAAATTTATTTATTTCGGCTCCCGTCGCAACATATGTAAATATAATTACAAACTTTACGTGTAATAAAACATCGAAATTCAGTGCTTGCTATATTTATAGATAATATTTGTTTTCATATACTTAATTTCTGATGTCATTTCGTATAAATTTCCATCCACTCCACACGACTTGAAATATACTTAAAAACAACATTTGAAAAGTACAACCTTTACGGTTTAAACAAACTCGAAAATACAATATTTTTAAGGAATTCCGTCTCAATTCAACATCGGTTATATCGAGTTCTTGTTTAATAGAGCCTTTTGTCCGCAACAGAACTGTCAACACAAAGCCGTTTGAGATCGCAATAAAAAGAATCACAAAAAAAAAGATGTAAAAATGAACAGGCTTCATAAATCGTAGGCAAGAACTATGTCTACGATTTATAATTTCAATATGAAGAGTTTTGTGGACAAAACAAGCCTTTGATAAAATATGTGCATTTAATATCAGAAATTGGATTTGTAAGATAGATTTCTGATGGTATGTAATTATATGTCGATTTTTATGGACTTGACTTAAATTAAAATTACAATGGACAAACAAAATATGTGAAAAATCCTATAAAATACCTCCTTAAATGTCAAGGAAATGTTTGCTTTGATGTTCTCGACTCGACTTTTACTTTATTTATTTGAAAAAAATCATAAAAAAACCGATGTTTAAAGGTTAAGTCAACTCGAAGTTGAGTACAGAATATAAATATGCAAAACACAGATTAAAAATATTAAATAAAAAAACCGCATACACACACTTATATAAACAAGTTTGAACACGTATTTATTATAACAGGAAAAAAAAGAATAACTCGAGTCATAAGGAAATCATACAGTAATAAATAGTGTTACTTTTTTATATTTAAATTCGCGTCAGAAGTGGATGGAAAAATTAACTACCTAAAGACTATCTCCTTCGTTTATACAATTACCAATTTCCTATCCAACTTCGTTAGACTTCACTCAAGGCACTGTATTTAGAAAATATATGTACGGAGATGCACAACGCCAACAACATAGCGACGTCTGCGGTACTCGAACCTGTTGACAAAACGTAATATATACAATTTCATATAATAAAAAGACCATTGAGAAATATATGTATGAGACCGGGCCCATTTCTAAATACTAATGACGGATATAAAAAATCAAGTAGAGTAAAAAACATTGTTACAAGAAATGTTTAAATGTTTTTTCAAGTTCAAATTTTTGGTAGATTTATGTGCCAGCCTGTCTGGGTATTGATCCAAATTGATTAATTTATTGTGACAAATTTTATAATACGGCTGGTGTTTGTATATATATACCTACCTACCAGACGGCCTTACAAAATGCGTTCCAACCACATGAAGCAAAACATGGCTTAGGTCCGAGACGGCCAAGTAGATGTGACTTGAAATACCAATAATAAAATGAAGGTACAGGGTTAAAATCACTACAATTTCATGTACTGTACATGTATATTTGTGTTTATAATACATCTCGTGGTTGGTAGTGAATGAAAACATTTTTATGAAACGTACATGAAACGATGAAAGTCTTATACAAGTTTATATAGAACCTTCTTCCTCAAAGTCTCTGGTCTTTGACCAGCTAGTCAGAACGTCGGAACTTTATTAATTTTACTTTAGTTTATGAAAACATGTCTCATTGCTCTACCTGTGTTTATAGAATATAAAAGTAAGAGATTTAACTAATCTGTATTTAAGTATAAGTTACATTTATATAAATTTAATTTTCAAAACAACTAACAGGCATTCATGTTACAATCTAGTGATATCGTAATATGGTATTCACGTTTGGCCAAAAAACTAAATCAAAAATACTACAAGTTCTACATGTAACCAACTAGTGCATAGCTTTTCCAAATTACTCGAATGCTTTGTGATCTAAAGCTGCGTTACTATCAAAGGAAAATTGGAAACTTTTGTATCGTCAACACGCGTTGGAAAATGAAAGCTCCTGTAATTAAATTAAGTTGTCAAAAGAAAATAATGCAATGTTGTGGTGGAATTGCAAAATTTGCCAACGCGATAATTGCCAACTGTCTTAGTGGAAACGTTCCGTAATACAGCGATGGCAATATCTTCGTTTGTATGATTTTTTTATCTAGATATGCCTACACGGATTTGCGAAATTATTTAGCGCATGTTTTTTTATAGGATAGGTAGGCGGACGAGTATATGGGCCACCTGATGGTAAGTGGTCACCAACGCCCAGACATTGGCAGTGTAAGAAATATTAACCATCGCTTACATCGCCAATGCGCCAACAAACTTGAGAACTAAGATGTTATGTCCCTTGTGCCTGTAATTACGCTGGCTCACTCACCCTTCAAATGCAAGCTCGTCTGGGTAAGTACTGTTGTTTTGTGGTAGAATATCTGATGAGTGGGTGGTACCTACCCAGACGAGCTTACATAAAGCTCTACTACCTAATAGTAGTGTTACGCAAATATTAAAAATAAAAATAGTCTATGTCGTTAAAATTTAATGAAACTACAATTTATTTTTCATACATAATAATATGGCTATATATTAGAATATTTATAAAATTTAATTAAATAAAATTATAAGTCTTGCATGAAAATTAACGAACATTAATTTCTATGGAATAGTAAGTCATCTACATTGATATTTATTAAAAAAAAAAAACTTTGAATTTAATTTCGAATGAATGCATCTGAAAATCATTGTAGTACTATATCGAGGGAATAAATTATTTGTTCTACTCCCAGAAGTCTTCATAACAAGTCACAGTCGAAATTCAATTAATTTTAGAGATAAATAAAATATAATTAAACATATTCATATTTGAATCAATCAAATCAAGTTTCTATATTTGTAGCCAATGTCTTCAACATAAATAAATCGAATCTACATACTCTATTGTATGCTCTATTGTTTCAAAAATCGTATTCAGAAGTGCTTTTAATTTGAATAGATTGTTATTGTAAGAATTAATAATTAACCTTTCCTTTGTTTCTATTCTCTTACTTTTCATATATATTATTTTATAATACCTAGATTAACAAACAAACAACCATTTGGTAAATGGCCGCCACAGCCGTTGACTTTGGTATTCTAAATCAAAATTAAAATATTCTTTTTTCAAGTAGGCTCTTACAAGTACCTTTAAATTGTCATTTCAGAAACTATTTAAATTTACATCGACCACCGATTCGAAATGTAGATTCTACCGAGAGGAACCGGCACGATAACCAGTAGTTACTCAATTCGGAAATTAAAGGAATGAATTATTAATTATTCTACATAACAAACAGTGAAAGCTAACTCCACACTTGCAGTTCAGCAGTAGCAGCCTGTGAATGTCCCACTGCTGGGCTAAGGCCTCTTCTCCTCTTTTTGAGTCGAAGGTTTTGGAACTTATTCCACCGCGCTGCTCCAATGCGGGTTGGTGAAATACACATGTGACAGAGTTTCAGTGAAATTTGACACATGCAGATTTACTCACGATGTTTTCCTTCACCGTCAAGCACGAGATGAATTATAATCACAAATCAAGCACATGAAATTCAATGGTGCTTGCCCGGGTTTGAACTCACGATCATCGGTTAAGATTCACGCGTTCTTACCACTGGGTCATCTCGGCTTTCTGGACCACACTTTCATCTTCAATATGTTCATTGCGTGTTCCATTCACTCACCTTTCAATCCGAACTGCTGAGTAATTAATGAATATATGGTACAAGCCTCGATGAATATAGCCTTACCGCTAGTAAGTAAATTATATATTACATATATATATACCTGCTATTAGCTGAACTTACCAGACGCCGTGTACATAGATAAATGTGGTGATCTCGCGACAACCAGAGTTGCGTTCGAAGCTCTCATGTAGGGTGGTCTTGTCGGCTGATTCGCCTCACAACGGACCGCGATGAAGCCCCTGGCGGTGGCTACTCGCACGCGAAGAGGACGCCAGCTGGACCGCAAGCCGAAATCGTCGGCAGATGACACTTCCGTGTTGTCGCTCATCCATGGTTCCGTCTGAGGGAAAATTACATTTTTAATTTTCTCCGTCTTACAGAACATGGATTAATTTTATTACCAGGCTTAGATCCACATTTTATTACAGCTTATTTATTTCAAAATTACAAAAGGTATACGAGCTACACTAATTACGTTTGTTGTAGTGGGGTGAAAATGTTAGTAACTTAAAAATATTCATAATACTTTAAGACAGTTGTAAAAACAACTTCGCTCATGGCATAATGCAGAATTATTTAACACCAATTTCTATGGCTTTATCTTCAAAAGAGAATGATTTTTACCTTATGGGTTAAATTTTCAAAAACTTTTGTCTTTACTTATCTAACCTTCTATATAAAAATAACCCATATGTAATTTTTTATGGTAGTAACCGCAGTAATTTGAGCTATGCGATGATATGACAGACTGTTATTCTATAGTTTTTACACTTAATTAATTGCTCAGCCAGACAAAACATTTACAGAGAAAATGAAACAAAATAATAGATGTTACAAAATGCATTATCGTTAAAGAGCGATCTCTTCCACTCAACCTCTGTCCCAAATAGAGGAATTGCTCTAGAAAATGTGTAAAAGTCTTGAAAAGCACGGCAAAGATAAATGGATGTGTAAGTATACTGTAATAGTCTATTTAAATAAACTATAGTTCGTCCGGAGGTCGAAAATCGACATATGAATTTGCATGTTTCAAACTTTGTTTCTACTCGTTTTCTATTTTTTATTAATTGCACTAAATGTATAATAGCTACCAAACAAAAAAGGGAAAAATATTTTTTTTATGAAATAGACGGTCTGGCAAATGGGCGATCTGATGGTGATCACCACCGCCCATAGATACTGGCGTATATGTAAGAAATATTAACCATTATTTACATCGCCAATGCGTCAATTAGACTATGATAATCATAATGTTTTTTTCTAAATCTACGAAAATGGATAGACATGTTATTGTTACCTGATAAAAAGAGTTTATACATGAAAATAAAATTAAAAATAATACCTTTTCAGGTCTTCCATCGACGTACCACACAATGTTCGCTGGTGGCATTGCTGGTTTAGTTGAACAATTGAGCAAGACATCTTCACCGAGCTGAACGTTCCCGGATGCCCCGGTTATCACTGGATCTTCTTTCAACGTTACTAAATTTACAAAACGAGAAAAGTAATTTAATATAAAAAACAAATAAATATATAAACTTCCTAAATTTGAATTTATTTGATTGCAGTCGTAACTTAACTACTAGGAAATCATAAATGGAAGGCGGTAAAAAAAATGAATGGATCGATAAAGTAAATGGAATCGATATGTAAAAAACGGACCATTTTACAATAAATAGGAACCAGGTTATCATAAGAAACGTATTTTGTCAATTTTTGAAAGCACTGTTCATTTATTAATATAAGTTTATCTTGTTTGTTGTCTTTGTAAGAATGGTTTTAAAATAAAGAGATTATTCATACATATTATTTATATCTAATCTAATTTTTTACAGATACATAAAATTTTAACTAAGAAATATAAAGATATTGTTAAAATGAGACAAAATACAAGTGATATTATTCTTAATAATAAAGTAGACACACTGTCAAAATATATAATAATGAAACTAGCTCCGTGAAACGTCAATCATAAACTTAGGAACTGTATCACTGAATGATATAATAAATATTTAACGAGTGTTACATACCTTCCAGCCAGCTTGCAAACTTTATTTCTGATAAAGTGTCGTCTAATTTAACTGTTATTAATATTTGTTATTAACAGAAAATAAAATTACCAGCAACGGTTAAATATTTCGTCTGATTGACGACAGCGAATCTCGGGCCCTCGGTGGAGACCTCGCAAGTGAAGGATATCCTTGTGTTATACCTCCTTGGTAGAACAACGCTGATGGAACAGCTATTCATGTTACATGCGCCACGAGAAACGCTGCCGGCGGTCGTGTTGAAGGTTCTTGTTGGAGGCTAAGCAAAGAAATTTCGAACTTAAATATTTCATTTTACAAGTATAGATATTATAAGTTATTTTAAAAAATAAATTGTTTTGAAAAAGAAAAAATATGAAGGATGTACCAGTTACTAGTTATTTTAATTTGTATTATCTCTAAAAACACTTATACAAATATATAATGATAAGGCCATGTTTTTTCATAAGCCTGAATACTATTAATATAATAATTGTTTAATTCGAGTGAACCAAAAGCCAAAGTCATTTCTGTAAGGAAAGAAAATTCAATCCAATAATAAGAAAACAAAATTCAAGGACAACTTCAGGTTGTCCACTAAATTAATCTAATTTCAACCCTATCCATTTTTTATTACGAATTCGAGTAGATTTTAATTTTGACTTGAACGATTACACATTAACAGAACTTCAATTTGAAATTTAAAAAATCGCTCAATTTGTTAGTTCAATGAATTTGTGACGCCATTTTTCGAATTTTCATTTTAGTTCTCGTAAAACGACATCGAATCGACAATTTAAAACCTTTAATTAATTAATAACATGTGAATTGAATTTATTTTATTTTTATATATATTATACTACAATTTTACTACCTGTATAAGTGTAATTTAAAAAAAAGCAAAAATATTACTTAAAAAAATATATTAATTGTGTTTAACGACACTGTTGGTGGTAAAAACGTGGACTACTAAGGTCATGATCTCGTGTCTTAGCTACCCGTTAGGTTAAAGCTATCGAGCGCTATTGCCCGCACCTGTGTTGCCAGGTAAATTTCGTCATTTAATTTAAAAAAAAAAACGGTGTAAATTTTTTGTTTAGTATTTTAAAAATTATTACATAAATAGAACCGACACACGATATCTAATAACCACTTCACAGGTCGGACACGAATTTTGTTACACGCTGTATATAGATAGTCAACATAAAAACCACGACGATTCGGAAAATAAAATATTCTGATCCGAGAAAAACCTGCGAAAGAAACTCAGCCTCATTTATATTCTGCTATAGCTCGAAATTTATGCAACACATTAACATTCTTTATGTGTATCTCTGTTGTGAAACAACATACTAAAATAACAAGAAAGTTCCATATGAATATAATTAATAGTTCTTTATTTATTTCGGTAAAAACATGCCACCAAGCGGAAAAAAAAAAAACGATATTCACGTACTATTATAATGTTTAATAATGAGCTATTAAACATTGCGTATAATTACTGTCAATTGCTTTAATTATTTATTATTATTAATATAAAACCCACCTGTTGTCCGGGCGTGAAGCGGAAGATCTCATTGTTGTCACGATACCACTTCACGGAATGCAGGGGCGGATCTCCTTTCTCGCTTACATAGTGGCATATGAGGTCACCATCGCGCCGTGGGTCGCCGTATTGTGGCACCTCTAAGTAAGTGATGTTGTGTGCCGTCGCTATAACTGGCAACAAAAACGATAATTTGAGAATTATATGTTCTATACTCAAGATAATTAGCACAAAAATTCGATTACGGAAAAAATAATAATGGCACATTATGGTCATCATTAACACAAACATAAAAAATTAGATTGATAAGTAAAATTCTTAATTTATTTAATCTGTGGTACTCTTGTAATAAAATTATACCAATAAAACATGTACATTTACAAACAGTTACCAGAATTTGAAACACGACCACAGCATACTAATGAGTCGAGTCCAATGTTGTCGGATAATACAAACTACCAGAATTTAATCATCGCGATTGTAAAAACGATGTGAAATACAATTTAACACGTATTCAACTCTTGTTAATGAACCACTAAAACTTATATTGTTATCTGTATATATTTTTAATTTTAAAAATATCCGTGTCCGTAATTTAAACAAAAAGATAACAGCTAGAGGTTGCTCAATGAGTTATAGGAATAAGTTTTACGTTGAAGTCGTTTTTTGAACTTCGTATCTGGCTGTCTGTTAGTTACGAATATGTTAGCATTTATGTATTGTTTGAATATTCAAGACTCTTAATTTAATTATTTATTTCATTGCATTTTGTTCACAATTAATATTAAATGTAACTTAAAAATATTTTGTTGTTTCTCACATTGCTGTCACTTTTAATTAAGATACCATAACATAATATTATGTATGGAATGATAGACTCAATATCACATGGCACGACACGATACTTTTAAGTCTTAGATGTTTTTCTTTTTCTTTATTGTATAGGTAGGCGGACGAGCATATGGGCCACCTGATGATAAGTGGTCACCAACGCCCATTGACATTGGCATTGTAGAAATGTTAATCATCGCTTACATACAAAGTACTGCTGTATTGCGGTAGAATATCTGATGACCCGCGTGGAGCGCGGAGAGGCAGGTCCTGGTCCGCGAAGTCGGACATGACTTCTCCTTGCGAGCAATCGTGTCGCCGATGCTCCACAGGGAATCGGCGTGGAGAGCCGTAGCCTTCTTCTGTGAGACCGTCATGGTCCAGAAGGAGACGGCTGAGCGGGAATGGGAAAGGGCTGAACCTGCTCAGCGAAGACGACCTCGGCTCGTCTTGGCCCTTCCACAGCCCCAACGCCCGGAGCTTAAAATATAGGGCGTAACCCTGGGCCGTGATGCGTGAGGTGGGGGGTCTCACGTGTTCTATTTTAACGACCCTGAGAAAGACGGCAACCGAGATGGCCTCGAGCTGAGCGCGGCGACGAACTTGCACAAAGCTCTACCACCGAGTCCGAATGTTTTCAAGTGTAGTTAAGTTCTTATTATTCTATTCGCCCACTTTCTAAAAATGTTAAATTGATTTAAATTCGAAATATTATGAATAAACTTGAATGGCTTTAGTTCATTGCAATTAAAAATAGATGGCACTTTATACTAAAACTTTAAAATAAATGAAATGATAATTGTTCACGTAAAGAAAATATAGACAATACCATATACATGGATCTATTTATAAATAATAAATATACTAGTCATTTGTAAATGCTTTTTACGCTCATTAGTTCTGACTAACTAATTAGTGTTAGTTTCATTCATTAGCTTCTTGTTCACTATTTTATTAATGTTATATATTATTATAATTATTATATAAAACAAACCCAGACAGTGATATATCAATATAAATATAGTAGCTGGGCGACCTAATTCCGATTGGCTCTGATAAATCATTTGTTGGTTTTTGTAAAATAGTTTTCGCGTTCCATCAAATACGTCAATAAATCCATAGAATATTTGCCCATTTAACAGTATGTGATAAATAACCTTGAAAGGAATCAGTTCACAGTAATTAAAAATTCCTTTAAATATCTCAAAAACCTCTGACCCGTGATGGCTCAGTGGTTATTAACTCATGTACAAAATTCGAAAATTGAATTCTCGCGTGTTTTGAAACATCACACGGAAACCTGCATGTGTCCAATAAAAATCTACATACTGGAAAAATGAAGATGATGATGATGAAGATGAAGAACTGGAAGATTGTAAATCTTTAGCCATTTTAATTACCATAATGTATTATAATATGAAACAAACTCCCTCCGCCGCGTCTGTTTGATCGTGTGAAACCAGGAGGGTTGCTTGTGACATTCAAACATACTTTATTAAACACGAAAAAAATTACATAATAATTTTTTTTTTTTATTGTATAGGTAGGTGGACGAGCGTATGGGCCACCTGATGATAAGTGGTCACCATCGCCCATAGACAACGGCATTGTAAGAAATGTTAACCATCGCTTACATCGCCAATACGCCACCAACTTCGGGAACTAAGATGTTATGTCCCTTGTGCCTGTAATTACACTGGCTCAATCACCCTTCAAACCGGAACACAACAATACAAAGTATTGCTGTTTTGCGGTAGAATATCTGATGAGTGGGTGGTACCTACCCAGACGAGCTTGCACAAAGCTCTACCACCGAGTTATTATATACCGAGTTATATTACCTAAGGCGGTCTTATTGCTGAAACAAAGATTTCTTCTAAATTTCTTTGATTTGTTTTGTTAATATTATATACGTATAAATATTAAATAGATAAAAGGATTATAGTTATTAATAATTTATATAAACAAATTAAATATTTGATCAAGAAAGCCCAAAGGCCACAGCAACAAATTTTTTTTTAATTTGTATACCATTATGGGATAATTTAAAAATGTATTAAACATTTGTTGTACGAAAGTTCCTATGAATAAGAAATGAGAATTCGACGATAAACTAAAACCGGCGAAAATGTGGCATTTAACATTATATTTATTATGAGGCTGTATATGATTCATGACAACTATTTGAATTTCTATCTATACTAATATTACACTGACGGACTCATAAACTAAATCAATGTTCAAGACGCCTTTGAAATAAACATTTTAACCAAGTATTCATTTTTATACAAATTTAAATTGAAACCTATAGTTTGGTTCGTTAACTTCGTAACAACGTAGTGTCATATCCTTAAGTGTTTGTTTGTATACTGGAAAGGACCATTCAATTTTTTTTTAACAAAAACGATAAATATAACAAAAAATGGTTTTGGTTGGTTTATTAAAAAAATTGGTTTTTACAGTGAAAAAAGAAGTTGCCTTGTTATATGTATGTAAAACTAATTAAACGATATATTTAATAAGCAAGCTCCTCTGAGTTTTCAGGTGCTTAATTTATGATTATAAAGTTTTCTCTTGCTCGGTATAAGAAAACATATTGAGGAAAGCCGCATGTGTCACAGAAATTCTGACACATCTTTCCACCAGTTTGTTTCAGCGGTGTGGAACAAGCTCGAGACCCATTGAAGAGGGAAGGAAGCCTTTGGCCAGCAGTGGGATATTTACAGGCTGATACTTTTCTACCATTTATATCCTTAATCCCTATCAAATTCTGGATATTTTTTTCATAGGATATCGATGTATATGCGAATATTTTAAAATGTTCAAAGAGATTGACCACATGTTTATTTTGGGCCATTAGTATGAAAGTTTATCAATGCCAATACACGTCTAACCGTTTTTGATAAGTCCGAACGTTTGTAATAGAAGTTATATAAAGTGACTAAAACTGGAAATAACCAGTTTACGCTAGTTACCACGTATGTCGCACTCTAGTATAAGTAGCGTTAGAAGTGTCATTTTGCTTAATATTCTTTTCTTACTAATTCATTCATGATAAAAAATGTCACAATGAATACGAATGCTATAATTTATGCCATAACTGTATAAGAATGGATAAATGTTTGTCTAATATACGAGTACTATTGAAGAGAAAAATAAATCCCAGGGTAACAATGAGGTATAAGATAGATTATCAGAACGAAATGTCATTAAAATTAATGTATTGGATGAAAGAGAAGACGAGGATGACGGTGAACTATCTAAAAATGAAAAAAAAAAGGTAAAATTACGTTTAATGTGTATATCATTAAGTTCATATCTCTAAAATAAAAAATATATATTACGAAAATATATTTTTTTTATTTATCTGCTAATGGCGCACTACAAACGCAAAAATGTCTTAAGTTGATATGGCTGTAGGCTTCACAAGCAATATCAGAGTGCTTTAATAAAGATAGTTCTCTCTGCCAAGACTACAATACCAAATGACGTGTTACTACTCGGCAATCAAAAAACAGTAAAACTGTTTTTTTCGATCCATAGTTAGACTCTTTTGCCATCTGTTCGTGTCCAACACAGCTGTAATTGATTAAAATTAACTTTACGTTTTGTTTGCGCAGTATTAACGCTTAAACAAACCATAAAAAGATGAATTATATCAAATTCATGGTTTTAAAACTTTAATCGGTAAGTATTTAAGCTTATTGTATTGAATCGCGAGAAAATCTGCTCATGTCAGAATTATGGCAGAATTATCCTGTAGCCGATTGGTGCAGAGGACGACCACCGCAGGGGTTTTAGGAGGTAATTATCTTACAAGACCCAGTTTCCCTCAGGGAGCCAAGATACCTTATGAAGGTGTCAATTAAAAAAATGGAAATATATTCTAATTTACAATACCTAGTAGTACCATAGTATGGTTTTGAAAAAGTAAATGTTCGGTATAAAGGTAAAGTCGAAGGTGTCGAGTCGTCTAGCATATATTATGTCAACATTGTATGCCAGACGATCAATATTTACATAATATATAACATACTTATGAATCAAATCGTACTGATCTCGTATTATTCAAAAATATAGTGATAAGATTGATCATCTTAAATAGTCATTCAAAAAAAAAAAAGTATATGTTGATTAAATTGTGAATCTTATTATATTCTTCTATTGACTTAAAGTTATATTTTTGCACGCTGTTATCATCTAGTAGGAAACAATTATTTTATTCTTAATTATTTATGCAACACCTTATTTATTGCACGCAGTTTGCGCACGAAATAAATAAGAAAACAAATTTAACTTAAAATGAATATGCTCGTCCGACTACCTATAAAATTAATTTCAGACTTTTTTACATAAACATACTTTTATTTACAGTCGAAAAGCTACTATGTTACCAGATGTTAACCGCGTGTAAATTATCACAATGATATCGTTTATAAATTAATACATTACGAATCGATCGATGCTTATAACAACAATGAGTATTTACATGAAGATCTAAGTTATTGATTTCCTTGCACATCTTATTCAACTAACTCTTTTCAAAAGAATCAAAAAATCGGTCCTTTCATAGCAGGAACTTAGACAAACAAAATATGTGTCTCCTTCGACCATTGTCATTGGCACTGTACGAAGTTTATGTCAGGCAGCTTAGGCGGCTTAAAAAGCGATGACCCAATATTAAGCCAAACAAACGTAATTTTCAAAGTTATAACAACTAGCATTGTTACATATTAAAATTAAGGGTATTGAATTATTGTTGTATTATATTTTAGGAAAGTACATTATTAAAATTACTTATTGAATAATTTTCGGAAAACAAAAGATTTCTCAAATAATATTACATTACTTTTCTTAGTATGTCTTCAATAGAAATTGGTACTGCTATAGCTCAGTGGCATTCAGATTACTAACGATATAAAAAGTCGTAGGTGCCATTCAGTCGTTTTTTAATCGACGATAAACTGCAGCTGTGAAACATTGATAATATGATGTTCTTGACAAAAATTATAATTAAACAAAAGCAATAAATATGGAGTTAAATAAAACGTCGAGTCTCGTTAGAAGTAGTAGTAGTAGTAGTAGTAGTAGTAGTAGTAGTAGTAGAAGTAGTAGTAGTAATATAAGCTGTATACGCGCCACGCCACAATGGAATAGAGAGTGGTGACAAAAGGTGAATGACATAAATAATATTGATTGGTGATTCAAGTTTCACATAAAAAATTTTTAATTATTAACAAAACGCTACGTTTTTTTAATACTTGTCATTATGCACGTAATCCAGCATTACTTTGATACAGATTTCATCTACACGAAGTGTCTTCGTATGAAATTTTAATTAGGCACTTAGGTTCTTAGTGTTAAAGCACTAAGCTGCTCGAATATACACTGTACCTTGTATTATTTAATGAAGTTTCTCCGCATTTAAATCATAAATGTTTCATTAACATACCTAAGAGATTATCCACTCAATTTTACAAACGAAAACAGCTCAGGTATTTCTTGTGATTTGATGACTAGTTCGTTGGTCTTGTTGTTAGCTTATACTGCAGCTGCAGATCCTGAGTTAGGCCAAGAATGATTTATTGAAAATTTTGGTCATCTAAAGAAGCCACGATAGGCATTAAAACAAAAATAATTATGTTATATATTTATTGAATTGCGCTCTTCAAAAAAACTTAAATAATATATAAGTCAACAGTAACAAGCAAAAGAGCAACATTATAATTAAAATTGTATAATATGTGTTTCAAAGAAATTAAAAATTTATAAGTTTTTGTATTATGTTGTTTACATATTATTTTCATAAGCATAATTATTTGTAATCGATTATATGTTTACATCTTTGTTATCATTATTTATTTTATTTATGTACGTCATTATTGTCAATAAATAAAATCATTTAAAGAACTTAAACGCATTATACTATATTTATTTCAATTTATATTATTATACTTGTAATAAAAAAGGTGTGAATAGTTTTTGTTCAGATGTAATGTTTATTTTAAAATAGTAATCGACTACGAACGAACGATGAATGAACAACAGTCCGAAGGGAAATACATCATTCATTTTTAATAAAGCCGGTTTTTCAACTTGTGATTTAAAAAGCATTCATTAAGGTTTATGAAATTCTAAGTCATTTTAGGATACATTTGAATTTCGAATGGATTCTGCAGGCGGAATTGCGGCCAGTATCAAAAACTGCCACGTGCGTATTAAAACATAAATAAGAATGTCTATATTTAAAAATTTTAGTCTAGCTGAATGTAAAAGTGTTCGAAGTGAGATTTTTCTATTGAAATTTCTTAGTAGCAGCCCGGAGTCTAGAAGTTGGAAGTGTGTACACTTCCGTGCCTCGGAAAGCACGTAAAGCTGTTGGTCCTGGGCCTGAACTCTTTCCGGTCGTGTCGGATTGCCGATCTATCAGGTTATGAGAGCTAGGGAATAGAGAGTGCACTTATTATGCACACATTTGTGCACTATAATATGTTCTGCGCAGTTGGCTGATGTCACTTGGGATTGGCCGCCGTGGACGAAGTCGATCTGGAGGATATTACTATGCTTGACATAACACCAACGAAGCATAATATTTGTAATGGAAATCGTATTATTAATTTCAGCAGGAATATAAAGAAATGGGTGACGACTGTTAACGACCATATTTTAAACATTGGAACTGTTTGAAATATGGTTCTTCAAACAGTGAATATATTTATGTCACAATTGTTTTATTAAATCAAAACAGTTTTATTTATATATACTTGTAAAAGTACCATTGAATCATCAAGTGTTACCGTTTTGAAATGTGGATTTTTATCGAGAAGAACAGGCAAGAACTTCAGTAGCTACTAAGATGTTATTGGCCGTTGTGAATGTAAACTTACCCACTCACCTTTGATGGAAAAAAGTGTTTAATTAATTATTTACTTGCCTTTTGAACTAACGTTCTTTCTTGCACCTCCTACAAGCTGCTTGTAGTTAAATTTCTTTGCATTAAGTATGTACTTAGCAGCTTAGTTTACTATATAGATATATTATATGTATACAGTAAACTTTGCGCAGAGGCAATATCGTAACCAATGAGGTTAATCCGAAGTGCGATTATTGCTAGTTGAAAACTTTTCATCCAAAATATTACACCCCGTCTTATTGCCTCTACTGGTGACAGGAGGGCTGGTTCATTTTTCGCCCAGAGAATCGGAATTGCGATTCAAAGGGGAAATGCTGCTAGCATTCTTGCCACCATTCCACGCGGTCACGATTTGTATAGTAAATATTTTTAATTTTTATTTGTATTTATATGTAGTAGTAAACCCTATATATATACAGTAAACTTTAAATATATGTCATAAATGTTGTGTTGTGTAATAAATTACCAATGCATTCCTGTGAGACGAAACAAAAGTTTCGAATAAGATACATATTTCTAGCTCCTTGAAGGAGATAAAAAACAACCGGGATTGGTATAAACTTATACACGTAATAATATGTTGCATGAATATTATTAAGGTTTAAGACATTTATTTCCTAAAAAGAACAAAGTCCACTTACACTTAGGAAATACCATTAAATCAACATACGTACCATACCATAAGTTACAAGTCTACATTTTGTGGCAGTAAATATTTTTTTAATCTTTTTTTGATTGTATTTGCGTTTATAACGTCTTTTTAATAACGAATTATAAAGCTGTGCTCCTTCAAATAATATAGTTTTTATCCCATATTTAGTTCGGAATTTGGGTAATTCAATTTTATGCCGGTTATTATTACAATAAATATCTAGGTTACATAAACGATCGTTACTCAGTTATTTAATGAATGAATAAGGTATTAACTTCATTCAGCTTAACTAATATTATTAATTCGAAAGTCAGTTTGCTCATTTGTTTTTATATTCGTCTTAATAATCAACCACATTCAATCACGTTTTAGTTTACGCACTGTCAAAGGTACAGAAAATATCATAGGGTACCTAAAACCTGCCCGACTCTCAAGCCAGCGACATTGCGATCGGAAACAAGTCATAAATAAGGAATATATGATATTATGTATAAGGAAATTTAAGTATACATGTCTCGTTATGTTGGCTTTTATTAAAATGAATGCATCATAATACTCTTGTTTATGAATAAGACAAGTTTATTTTATGAATGTATAAGAATTTGTCTTTTAATTTTATTCAGGTCAAGTCTTTTTAGTATAAACGCAGTAATTGCTGTGATTTCAAGGTACTGAATACATTAAGTATAATGTTAATGTAAAATGTACCCATGTTTTTAAATATGGCGCGGTTAACGTTGAGAAATACTTTATTTAAAAATTATGTTAAGAAATAAGACAATCTATTTTTTATGCCAGTTCTCTGCTGATGTCTTCGAACAACGAGACAATATTAAATTATCATCACTATGAATTATGCATCAATTCATTTTAGTAAAGTATGTGCAATTATATTCTACCGGAACAAAATACGTGGCAAACAGTAGTCAGTCATATCATAGATAACAATAACATTAATTGTTATTATATACATTTTAATTTCGCATATCGTTAATAAGTATCAACAAATACTAGCGTATTAATAACTGTTTATGATTTTTATACATTTTTTAATTTAATATAAGTTGTCAGTCAGTTAAATAAATAACGCAAGTTGAAAGTTTCGCTCGGTGTGGTTTCTATACTCTGTAAGAACAAACTCGAAGCTCACCGCAGTAAATGATCGTGTTTGGACAGAAAGTAATAAGAAACATTGACCATGGTATTCTTTTTTTTTAAATAGGAAGGACACCCAAATGGTCACTAAGATGTAATTTCCCTTTTGCCTTGTTACACTCGCTCACTGACGCTTCAAATACAACAATACTAAGTAATGTTTGGTGATCGAATATATGACGAGCCGGTGGTGATTACCCTGACGGGCTTGCAGGAAGCTCTACCACCGAATAAATTATAACATTTCAAGATTACGTCGGTTATAAGACGGTTGTTAACATTTTACGGGTAACGTAAAGGAAGTGTATATATATATAGGGTTTTCCATTAAGGGCGCTTGATCGTGCAGAACTTCCATCGTAGCGTGTGCTGTGTGGCACGTAGCGCCGTCCTGTTGAAACCACATGTTGTCCAGATCCATATTCTCGAATTCAGGCCAAAAGAAGTTGGTTATCATCGACCGGTATCGCTCACCATTGACGGTGATGGCCACACCATTATCGTTTTCGAAAAAATACGGACCAATCACGCCTCCGGCCCAAAATCCGCACCAAACAGTCACTTTCTGCGGGTGCATTGCCACTTGGTGAACCTTGTGTGGATTGGTCTCGTCCCAAATACGGCAATTTTGCTTGTTGACATAGCCATTCATCCAAAAATGCGCCTCGTCGCTGAAGATGATTTTTTTGCCAAAATCGGCGTCAACTTCCAACTGCTCTAATGCCCAGTCAGCGAACACACGGCGCTGTCTATGGTCATTAACCTTGAGCTCTTGGGTCAGCTGGATCTTGTACGGGTGCAGGCTCAAGTCACAACGCAAAATTCGCCAAGTTGTCGTCTGCGAAAGGCCGAGTTCCTGTGCGCGACGCGGAATTGACTGCCGCGGGTTTTCGAGGACACTGTCGCGCACAGCGGCGATATTCTCGGCAGATCTCGCGTTACGTTGACGCACGGGAACCGGCTGATTGTTAACTGACCCGGTTGACTCGAATTTGTCCACCAATCGACGGATAGTCGACTCGGCAGGACGATCATCGCGACCGTAAAACGGGCGAAGTGCGCGGAACGTTGCTCGAACTGAAGACCCATTTTCATAAAACAATTTTATGATTTGCACGTGCTGCTCGACACTGTAACCTGCCATGGTAGTTTGGGAGGACGGAATGAATATAACACACTGCATTTGACAGCTGTCACTCAAACAACATGGCCGCAATCAGCTGTCAAAGTTCAAGCGTCCCTATTGGAAAACCCTATATATAGTATAGGGTCCCTATTGGAAAACCTATATATAGTATAGGGTTTAATTATTATTAATATAATACAATAATGTAACATTAATATCTTATAGTTACAAGAATGGTCTTACGGTAAAATTTCCTGTAGCTATAAGATATTAATGTTGATTGTTAATTATTTTTATATAAATACAGTTACGTTCTGACATCTGATTTTATTATGCAGACTTGTTTTATTGAGTATTCCTATACAAATATATAGTACCGAATGCAAGGTGTTTACTATAAATCTGCTTTGAATCTGGATGTAACAGCTATCAGGATACAAATCAGTGTGCTGTGTTTAAATTTTTAGATTAGATTTTTTAGCAATGTCACTAAGTATTCTTCATAGAATAATTTAATGGAAAATGTAATAAGGAAGAAGGTTCTAGAGACGCAAAGACTTGACGAAGATTTTAAAAAGAATGCACCTAAAGAGATTTTATTACCACACGCATAGTTCTATCTCTAAAATAAAATAACTGAAAGCACCCATTGAGACTGTACAGCAAATTAAAGTACATTTAAGAATTAACGATAAAATGATAAAGTATCAATGAAAACGAAACATGATTAAATTTATGTAAGTGAATTCTAGAAATAAAACGGTTGCATTGATTTTGAAGTCGAGTACGTTTGTCATTTGAAAGAACATTGTGCAATCGCTTAAGGGAAGGCACTGAAGTGTCTTTATTATGAAGGCGTTTAATCTGAAAATAGAAAATTAAGTCCTGTATTGTGACATTGCCAAAAATCAACTATCCTCATTAAAATGTATACTTAACTGATTTTTGTGACTATTACCTGCTATGCTCTCGTATAAAATTCGTTTGCCATTGTGTTATATGTAAAACATATATTGCAATATAAATCCATATTAAAAAAAAAAAATACATGAACGTTCAAACAGAATCCGCATATAATCCGATCTGAGTACACATTCCGATTTTTTTTCTTTTTCAGTACAAATTTGACAGAAACAAGCTTTTTTAAAAAAATAAATACATTTCGTTTCAATGTTTGCATCTTTGCTACGTGTTGTTTTAACGTTGTTTCCGATCATGTATACAAGTTCTTCTTATTTATCAAATTAGTATGAGATTGGTAAAAATATTTATTGGTATCGTACTTTCTCTGCTTCCATGCCCTACAACCAGGATCTGCAGCTTTAAGCTATATATAAGACCAATAAGGTAGTTAAAAATTCCAAGTGCAATCTATTGTTCGCGTTACTACGCCAAAAAGTTTCACGCAAGCGCAAACACCAGCCGTACAGTTTCATTTCAATCGGTTGAACGATGCGTGAATGTGTCGAATACATACTGAAACCAGAAATAGTTTTTATACCATAAAACTACTGTATAAATCATGAATGCTTTAAAAATAAGCTTTTTTTATAGAATAAGTAGGTGGACGAGCCACGTAAACGGCAACGCCAACGTAATTACAGGCACAATGGATATCTTAGTTCAAAAGGTTGGTGACGTATTGGCGATGTAAGCGGTGGTTAACATTTCTTACAACGCCAATGTCTATGGGCGTTGGTGACCAGTTACCATCAGTGGCCCATATGCTCGTCCGCCTGCCTATACTATAAAAAAAAACTTGCTTTAACCATTTCACTTGTATGTAGAACTCAAAACGCTGGTGTATATAAACAATTATCAGATTGTAGTAAATCAGGCAATTATCGTTATTTTAAACATAATATCTATACATATTTATAGATTTCTTAAGAAAATGTTTAGTAACTGTTTAGTCTGATGTAATATTTATGAAAACGCTGGATTTTTCCTCTTTCAGCTTTTAACGTTCATTTCGAAATATATAATGTATGAATGTTCACAGTAAGTCCGAAATAACATTAAATAAAACACACAAACGTAAATAAACATGCTTAAAATCGAATGCCTTAATAAGTAAAATAAAGCTACGATTCCCGTAATTGTTTTTTGTATACCATAAATTATGGTAAATGATTTAAAGAAAAGATAAGTTATATCGGACCACTGTCTTGTCCGGAGTACAGTGCCGATTACACGCACCTCACGGCCTCGGTTCGTGGGATGTCGCCGTGTGTGGCATTACAGGTTAGCGGACTGTGATGGGATGCGCTCCTTCTTTGCATCCTACCCATGGGGGCGGATTTGTTTCTCGCCGGATGATCCAGATGTCGTTGCTGACTCGGTCGCCGATGTGGTGTTTCAGGGTATGGAACTCTTCATTCCCTACTCTGCAATACCCATCGGCGGCAGATCCCGGCCCTGGTTTGGTCGCTTCTGCAAAACGGCGTCACGCCGAAAGGTAGAATGCTATCAAGTCTGGGCTGAAGCATCGGCATCTCGTGATGTAAATACCAGCGCACTTAAAAAGGAATACAACTCTGCCTCCAGATCTTTCAAAAGCGTTATTGCCAAGGCGAAATCGGAGCACATTGGCAGGATTGGCGAGAGATTGGTGCGTCTTCCTTCGGGAACACGCGCATTTTGGTCTCTCGCTAAGGCTGTCTTAGGGAATTTCTGTCAGCCCTCCCTTCCATCTCTGCACAGGAGCGATGACTCGTTGGCCCATACTGCGAAGGAGAAAGCCGACCTTTTGGGATCTCTCTTCGCGTCCAACTCGACTCTTGATGATCAAGGAAAGACACCACTGACAATCTTGCGTTGTGATACCATGATGCCGGAAATTAAATTCCGGCAGAGTGCAGTTCGTAAAGCACTTCTTTCCTTGGACATCTATAAGTCGAGTGGGCCCGATGGCATTCCTCCGATCGTGCTCCCGTCTTAACGCGTCTTTTCCACCACTCTTACACATTAGGCGTAGTCCCGAACTCTTGGAAGACTGCTCTGTTGCATCCGATCCCTAAAAAGGGCAATCGCTCTGATCCAACAAATTATAGGCCTAGTGCTATCACCTCCTTGTTCTCCAAGATAATGGAGTCCATTATTAACCGCCAGCTCCTGCGGTACCTAGTGGAGCACCAGCTGATTAGTGACCGCCAGTACGGCTTCCGTCGGGGTCGGTCAGCTGGTGATCTTCTAGTTTACCTTACTCACAGATGGGCTACAGCGGTTGAGTCCAAGGGGGAGGCATTACCAGTCAGTCTGGACATAGCGAAAGCCTTCGATCGGGTATGGCATAAAGCGCTTCTCACGAAGCTTCCTTCCTACGGGCTTCCCGAGAAATTATGCAAGTGGATCACCAGCTTTTTGGCAGATCGGAGCATCAAGGTCGTTGTCGACGGTGCATGATCTGACTTAAAATTCGTCAATTCTGGTGTTCCACAAGGCTGCGTTCTTTCACCTACTCTGTTTCTTCTGCATATCAATGATATGTTACAAATCAGTAACATTCACTGCTATGCGGATGACAGAACTGTAGACGTCCTTTACACCGGCCGTGCTAATATTTCTCGGGAACACGTCGACGAGTGTCGGAATAAACTTGTGTCTGAAGTCGAGACCTTGTTAGCCAAAGTCTCGGACTGGGGCCGACTAAACTTAGTCCAATTCAACCCCAATAAGACTCAAGTTTTCGCGTTAACCGCTAAAAAGTCTCCTTTTGTCATATCCCCTCATTTCGAGAATACTCCCCTCCATCCCACAGCCAGTATCGGGATACTTGGCGTTGAGATTTCGAACGTTGTTCAGTTCCGCGGTCAATTGGAAGTTAAAGCCAAACTGGCTTCCAAAAAGCTTGGAGTGCTCAACAATGCGAGACAGTACTTCACGTCGGCCCATCGCCTAAAACTTTACAAGGCGCAAATTCGGCCCCACATGGAGTACTGCTCTCACCTCTGGGCGGGAGCTCCCCAGTACCAGCTTCTTCCTTTTGACCGCATACAACGTAGAGCAGTTCGAATTGTCGACGATCAAGCTATTACCGACCGGCTTGATACTTTGGATTTGCGTAGAGATGTTGGGTCACTCTGCATACTCTATCGCATATATTGTTTGGTTTAGTCCCGGCCGCTGAATTTCACCATCGGACATCACGCCAGAACTCAAAATTCCATCCTCACCACCTCGATGTTTGGAAATCCACAACAGCGCGTTTCCTAAGGCATTTCCTGCCTCGCACAATCACTCTGTGGAACCAGCTTTCGCCGGCGACTTTTCCGAACCGATATGACATAAAAACCCTTAAAGGCCGGCAACGCACCTGCAAGTCCTCAGATGTTGCGAATGTCCATGGGCGGTGGTAGTCACTTTACATCAGGTGGGCCTCCTGCTCGTTTGCCCCGTTTGAAGTTGAAATATTGTTTCAACTCAAAACATGTGTATTAAGAATGCATTTAAATTGTTATGTATTTGGTATATGTAATGACTTTTATTTTAAAGCATAAAGATAAGCAGTCCGTTTGTGATTAATCTTTGGCACTGTGCTATTAAATAAGATCTAAGATGTTCTGTCTGTTTTTCTTGTTACTCTGTCTCACTCGACGTTTAAAAGCCGGTTGAAAAACTGGCAAATGGCTTGTTCCCACCCAGGAGATTACACAAAGTTTTGAAGTTATATCAGGAAATCATACGTGTTTTATATTCAGTTTGAAATGGCGATAAATTATATAGTTTGAATGAAAGTTGCTTCAATTTAATATGCGTTATGTTCGTTAGCTCGTGTTAAATGTGGTAATTATCAAATATACTAATATCAACAACATTAATTGACACTTTAATTGAAATGGACTAATTAAGGCTCTTTCAAATATTATGTAATTCGTAATAGCTTTCAAATAAATGTTTAATATAGACATGATAGCTAGGTCGGTTAATAACGATAAAAGCGTCTTTGTATAAATTTTCCTATTGAATTCGTTATTATTTTGTAATTACATTATTATAACCTAACGACGATGAGTAATATGATGAAAATAAGCCTTGTCAGTTTGTTCGTTAATTTTGATTCACTGTGTAGTAAATCATTAAAGCAATGGCCAGATTTATCGATCATGACTATAACGTGAAACTATCAATATAATATGTACTATATTGTAAAAATGCCGTCGAAAAGTTCACGATATATTTCACCAATATTTTATTTTACGTAATAAAAATGGACATTGTATACCTGTTATATATTTTCGTAAATTAAATTAATATATATATATATATTTCTTTTTTATTTGGAATGTTTGATGTAAGCAAAAGTCCACATAAAAAAAGCGCAGGGCGTACGATAAATGATATTAGCAACGATTAAGATAAAGAGATAAAACGGCTCGGTAAAGCCGGAGTTAAGCGGATTATATTAAAATATTAGTTACGTAATCTTACAAATTTTTACACGACTTTAAAGTGATCATAATATTTTTTATGTATAATATTTTCCTATCTTCGTTGATCGTGATCCGATTTTAGTAATCATATTTTATATCAGTTATATAATAATAGTTATCACAATGAAGTAGAATCGAATCGACCGGATCCGATGACCGGTTTTTGTGTGCTGATTGCATTGCAGTCTCCGAAGACATCAAAAAATTGTCATAGCTATAATATAAACTTATCGTACAATAATATAATATTATACATATGTATGTTAAACGAGTCAGTTCACTTTTGGGTAGGTTAGTAATGTATTGTTGTAAAAATTAAATCACATACGAAGTTACTGACTTGGTAGATGAGCTTTGTATACAAACTCGTCTATAGCTATCAATTACATTGAGTATTGTTGGGTTTTGTTACAAGTACCATTAAAGCAGTATAATTGCAGGTGCAACTTCTTAGTTCCGAAGATTGCTTACGATCTAAGGAATGGTTAATATTTCTTCAGCGCCGATACTATTGCAAATGGCAGTCCGCCTATCTGTTATTAATATAGAACTCTTTGCGCTTCATCTTCTGTCTTCGTAAATTCGATCATATTTCTCAATATCGTGATAAATTAATATGGCATTCAATTCGACAACGTAGAGACTTCCGATTACTATCTTCTCTTTTCTCTATTCTCTTTGATACTCTCTCTCCTGATTATTTGAAAGGGTATTTTAAATTTCTGTGTGATAATCACAAACGTTCCAAGGATTCTTACCTTCTTTCTGTTCCTATTCATACTTCCGGTTTCGTTTCTAATTCTTACTCCGTTCAAGTTGTCCGATTATGGAACAAAGTACCCAAACATATTAGGAAAGCTCCCTCTAAATTTACTTTAAAGACTCGTCTACGTGAGCACATATTGACAGAGAGTTCCTAAGCCCCTAGTTCTCATGACATCTATAATGCGCAATCACTATTATTTATGCGTTTTTACTATAGATATTCTAGATCGATTTTAATTTTGAAGATACTACATGTGTATGTATGTATATGTTTATTAATTCTATAGTTTTATATAAAAGCATGTATATTTTCGTGTACTATTAATTATTAATTACCGCCTTCATCGATTTCTATTTGACCTAAGGGTTGACTGGCAAAGAATGCCTTCAGGCATTAAGTCCGTCTTTTGTTCCACTTACTTTGTAGTGGTCAATGAAGCCTTTAAATAAATAAATAAAAATATGTACAATGAACAAAATCATAAACGTGGATATTTCTCTATTGAAACTAAAAAATCCTTTTCGATTAAATCTACGTGGAACGCTCACTGGGACAAGAGTTGAACAAAAAAATTCATGCGTGATGTTGTAGATTTGGTAGTTTTGTGGAAAAAAATTAACTCGTTTGTCAAATTAAAGACGACATTGTCTATGTAAATACAAACACTACACCAAAAAATTAACGCTTCACTATTGGCAAATTGAGAACGAAAACACCGTGACTTGACGCTGAAAGAAACCTGCATGTGTCTTATTACACTAAAATTCTGCCATATGTGTATTTCACCAACCCGCATTTGAGCAGTGTGGTGGAATATGCTTCAAAACCTTCTTCTTAGAAAAGGAGAGACGGCTTTAGCCCAGAAGTGGGACATTCACAGGCTGTTACTATTAACAAGATAGACTTTTGAGTGACAGACATACGCAACATAGTTGATGATTTCATTAAGGTCAATTTCCTTTCAGTTGGTAGCAAATTTAAATGTACGTTTTATTAGTTTAGTTTCGTTGGCCTATGAGCTTTTTTATAAAGATGCAGGTAATATAATAGCTTAGTCTTGTTTTCAAACCTATCGGCACTCCGAGGTTCAATTATTATATAAATTATTCAATGCTTTATTGATTTATCAAAACATGATAGACAGTGCAAACGCAGTACATGATACAAATACAAGTATTAACAATTTCAATAATAATTATATTAATTTTTATTATTATTTTAAATTGTATTATTTATACAAAGTATTTGTACTTGCATTATTTATAATAAGCTAACTAAAAGTAGAAATAAAAATATCTATATAAGTATTTATTTACAATAGTATATAATATGTAGTATATAATATGTAGTATATCAGTTGCCTGGTTTCCATAGTACGAGCTCTGTTTAGTTTGGGATCAGATGGCCGTGTGTGAATAATGCACCAGGATATTATTAAAAAAAATATATAAATAGCAGCCCGTAAATGTCCCACGGGCTAAAGCCTCATTTTGAGGAGGAGGACGGGATGGTGGTTAGTGTAGATGTTCAGCCAACATACAGCAATCCTCACGATTTACTCGGTGGTAGAGTTTTGTGCAAGCTCGTCTGGGTAGGTACCACCCACTCATCAGATATTCTACTTTAAAACAGCAGTACTTTGTATTGTTGTGTCCCGGTTTGAAGGGTGAGTGAGCCAGTGTAATTACAGGCACAAGAGATATAACATCTTAGTTCCCAAGGTTGGTGGCGCATTGGCGATGAAAGCGATGGTTAACATTTCTTATATTGCCATTGTCTATGTTGGTGACCACTTACCATCAGGTGACCCATATGCTCGTCCGCCTACCTATACAATAAAAATAAATATATTTTCGTTCAACGCAGAGTTCAAGAAGATTTTTAAACCAAATAAAGCTAACATAAATTATTCTGTGTTTTACTTTCATTATAATTGTCATGTGTTAAACATCTTTTCAACCCACGTTACCACAAACTACTTTCTACTCCTACAACTCGCCTCTATATCTATACCGAAATATTTTAACGTAATGGCGTAATTAGAAGTATGGCAAAACTGTTTGATGTCGATGCCAATATCAAAATAATATTTTAGATTTAAATTAATTAGATTTTTATTTTTTATATCTATACTACTATATAAATCTATTGGCTCTGTCTGTAATTTTTTTTTTCACCTAATATTTTGATAAATTATCGTTTTATGATGTAGTGATTCACATTATACTATTTTTTTCATTTTTGTTTGTCTGTCTGTATGTCTTCTTATAACTCAAGAACGGCTTGACCAATCTTGATGAAAATTGGTACACACAAAGAACATGTGATGGCGCAAATGATATATAAGATCGGTAAACCCTACGGTATTTTATGAAAATTAATTTCAAATCGTTAATTACGTATTTTTTTACCAGTAGCCATATGTGTGTGTTTATTATATTTTTATTAATTATACGCGGGTGAAGCCCGTGGCACAGCTAGTAATAAATAAAAACATCAAGTTTTGCTAATATTCAAATACCATAGTTGATTAGTTTTGCTTTAACAAAATGATAATTTTATATTTGAATATTCATATTTCAATGCAAGACTTTTCTTAGTGCTTTTAAAGTTTCGCGAGAAGTCTATTTTAGCGGCAAGAATTTCAATACATTGTCAGTAAGCCGACGCTCATATAAATAATACCAAGCCGACGACTGTACCGTATATTCTGGAGAATTTAGTGAATAAAAATATTATGCTCCTGAAATAATAAATGTATACCGATTCGTGTCATGAGCAAGCAAAATTACTTTTTAAATATATAGTGTTAAGGACTCTATTGTCTTATACGTCTACGTCTTTAGTGGAGTATATATGACCCAAATAAATGTGCTCTCAGATTGGACATCCCGCAGTTTTTGCTGAAAATGACTACTTTTTCTTGACTGAATAACATTGTGTTAGTTTGGCGAATTACGACGACGGGAATATTATTGTAGTGAATTGAGACGACAAAAAAATATATTGGAAAGAATGTATTCTATATTTGAAATTTATTTACAACAAATAAAATAACACTTTGTCCAAAAGACACCTGTTTTGTTCACACTAGTAACATTTGTGAGGAGATAATTTTTATTATTGCCAAACACTGTACTGTGTCATTGAAACGTCATCCTGCAGCTACCTTCCATATTCGAATATGACTTCATTCAATCCAAACATGTAATTTGCAAAACTTTTATAAATACACACACACAGACACACGCACTTTGAAGCTTTAAGAATAATAATAACTGTCCTATTAAAATAAATTATTACAGCAATTGATTACCAGAGTTAAAATTATTGTCACCGATGAAGTAGTAACGAGTTAAATTTAATTTCAGTGATGATCGCTAATTGAAATATATCCATTGATTACATAAATTTTACTATCAAGCCTTTAAACCACAATGCATGGTTCCAAAAACGATATTGTTTACGCCAATATTACATAGATTTTCACGTATGATCGTTGTACACTCAGCGTAGTTTCCGCATACTTATAACATATTGGAAGATGATTCGCTTTATTAAAATAAATCACCTTTGGTTTAGTTAAGCTTTTTTAATATTTTTCAATCAGTGCCGAACGACCTATATTATATACCAAATATTTTTTCATGTTAGGAGGGGCAAACGGGCAGGAGGTGTGGTTGTGATGTCCATATACATTGATACCTCAAGATATATTATGTCCCTGTAGTTAAGACTGGTGAGTAAGTGGTGAGTGAGAGTGATGAGTGGATGGTACCCACTCTAACGGGCTTAAACAATGCCCTACCACCAAGTAAAATGTTATTCGTTTGAATAGCCTGCAATAGTCTATCCATGCCTAGAAAAAATACCGATAAAGAAAATGTAAAGATATATAGGTACGCGACAGAATAACAGCATAAAATAAAGCTTACAATTTGTCAAACAATTCCAAAGAGCACTAATTTCTAATTAGGGAAAATCTGGAATATTTATAGCGTCTTGTAAGCTGCAATTGTAGGAAACAAACCACTTTGTACACTCGACTTGCTTCACAGCGTTAATCAAATGGTCGCATGCTAATCCGGGCTTACTCGGGATAAAGCAGTCTGAAGACCATGTTCTGGCGCGTAAGCTAGCTTTGCATAACAAATATTGCAGCGCAAGTTTAAGAAGGGTCACGCTAAAGACGCCGTGTCATCTTAAGATCTTGATATTTAACCTTATAGTTAAGTAAGAAAATACGTTGTTATTTTCTTATGTATCTAATTAAGTGATGTTATTATAAATATATATATTAATTAGGTATATATATTACAAATATTTTAGTGACAAAGGAACTTCGGTTTCGGTAAATGTTTAAAACAAACGATGACTTTTTTTTTTAATAATATTGGTAAATCAGATATTCATGAAGTTATAACTCTGTTTATTTATTAAAATAATGATTTGTCGTGTCTCAATGAAACAACAACACTGCGCAAATAACGATTCATCATCATATATCGATTATTTTAGTAATTTTGTAAACTCGGTTCGGTTGCCGACATAAGTTGAGAGGCTATCAGCAGATCCTAATTAAGACGTCTTTTTAACACTATAATATAATAATATAATTTTATCATCTACTTTCACAACAATTCTAAATTTTCTAGCTGTAATAAAGAACTATCACCAAGCGTCGGATTCATGAATTCAATAAAACGTGTACGTACATATGTCCGGCCGTTCAGAGCAAATTAAGTGTCTATTAAAATCCGGACAGAATAGAGGTGTAATGGAATGGGCAGCGAGTCGTAATTTTGCATATAATACTATTCCGTATCAAATTTCGTCTCCTATTTAGAAGAACGCTAAGAGCCTAATTCTTAGCTGAACTGTAGATGAGTGTGGATGTACATGTTCAATTTTCATTCTATGAAATTGATGAACAGATAGACATAATATATGTAAATAACAGATTGTGATAATGATGGTCTTTTTGCCGCACTCCAATAAATTTGGTATGTTTTAGTTATAATTATTACACACTTTCGCATTTGTAATATTAGTAAGATAAAAAAAAAAAAATTTGTAACCGTTACATTTAATTATTTTCAACAAAATACATACGTATTCTATTATTACTATATTCTAAGCTAATATTTAAAACCATTCCGTTTAAAACGCATATTTATTTTCTAGAAATCACGTTTAAGCGTCAGGTTTTAGATGATGAAGTCAATTTTGTTAAAGTTTGACTTGTTTCAGGCCGAAATTGGGTACAATGATAGTAAATGAAACAGGTGATTTAAATGTTTCCTACTGAAAAAGGTACACATCGACTCGACATCTGTTACATTTTTATGTACTATATAAATATTACATGCCAAGAAACCTACGACTTTCCACTAGTAACAACACCTCTTAGTGCTCTTTAACTTGAGTTCAAAGAGAAAATACTTTCATGAAGCCCTCTTTAAAAATTAATTTGGATACGATTCTTGTTCTCATTCGTAATAATTTTTTTATTTTCCTCGGGTCTCTAAATTTTTTCTTTCATCTTAGGAATAATCATATATTTATGGAAATACCATTAGGGAATAACTTTTTTTCCTACTATCTATATATCTATACACATACAAATATATATAATTGAAGTGTCTGTCTGTAATTTCAAATTCACTGCCTCTTTTTAAATAGTTAATATAATTTGCGAGTTACCAAAAGGAAAACAAATAAATAATATATATATATATATATGTATATTTTATAGCATTGGTTGGCGGACGAGCATATGGGCCACTTGATGGTAAGTGGTCACCAACGCTCATAGACATTGGCAGTGTAAGAAATGTTGACCATCGCTTACATTGCCAATGCGCCACCAACCTTGGGAACTAAGATGTTATGTCCCTTGTGCCTGTAATTAAACTGGCTCACTCACCCTTCAAACCGGAACACAACAGTACCAAGTACTGCTGTTTTGCGGTAGAATATCTGTTGAGTAGGTGGTACCTACCCAGACGAGCTTGCACAAATCTCTACCACCAAGTAGAGTTTGCCGGAGTAATCTTAACCCGTAAAAATTACAACGGCATAAAACCAAATTATAATAAGTTAAGTATTCCAAGATATAGTTAAGTTTTAGTTTTATTAAAATCCGGTGAGTCTATAAAATGTTATAACAAGTTTAAGTTCACATACACACAAGGACTAGCCTCGTTGTACATTATTTTAGACATGTTCAAAAAAAAATTGTGTTTATGTATGATTTAAAATTCCTATCTAAAAATAGTTATAGCCAAGCTCTACATAAAGGATATTACCAAGTATTTTAATAAATACTATAGAGATACCAGTCATTATAATTATATTAAATATTTGATGTGTACAATTCAACAGGCATTATATATATTAAAATGGCAGATTTTGAACGATTTTCGTCATAAACCGAATTCCACGCTTGCGAAGCCGCGAATTTTGCTAGTCATGGAATAAAAGCAATAAGTAAATTCCTGAAACGTGCGTAAAATTCAATTTATGGATACATATATGTGTGCAATCTAACTCGTTCCTCTATATAAAGGATATACCGTAAACGATTCTTTATTTATTTATTTATTTAGGTACACAAAACAGAATGCAATCAGGACTTAGACTTAAAGAATTAGGAATCTATAAAATTTCAAACAAAATTACATCCCAAAACGTGTGTACACGGCATGCTTTTAAAAATAATACAGTTAGTTAGGTAATTAATGAATTACAATAATAAAGGCAATTAATAATTTAAATTAAATGAATCAATTAACAAAATAAATTAAAATTAAATTCGAATTGATACAATAAAATAAAACAAAACAATAAAATTGACAATAAAATTAAATTTATAAATAAAATTTGTATAAAAAATGTAATGCCCAAACTAAGAAATTGTGTATAATCAGTCAATCATTGGATCGAAGATATAATATTCCTCAGTGTTTTTGAATTTTGGGAGATTGGAATTGAAAATATCTAATATGTTACTGTGTGTTAAAAGTAAATCGTTATAAGTGCGGCAAAATCTTAAGATTGGATTATAATAAGATGTATTATTAATGTGAACACTGAGCACAAAACTATTTAAGTGTGGATGACGAGATCTAAATTTAGTATTAAAATTAAGAAACGATAACAGGGCAGAAGAGTATATTTTGGAGTGAATTATTTTGTGTAAGGTAAAGAGGTCATTACATATACGTCTTTGTTTAAGTGTATACATATTAAAATATCAGATTTTATCGTCATAAAGCTTTAGCCTCCTGTGTAATCCCAATTTATGACATAAGAAATAAAGAAACTTTTTTTGGACACGTTCAATGTTATCACTATGAGTGGAATAGAAAGGGGCCCAAACAGTTGAGTTATACTCCAAGGTACTACAAATTAGTGACCTATAAAGACGAAGGAAGCTGTAAGGGTTCTTGAAATGCTTAGTAACTCTATAAATAAAACCGAGAAGGCGCATGCTTTTGTTGATTATGTAATCATAGTGACTACTAAACCTCAATTTGTCATCAAACAGAACACCCAAATCCTTAATGATGGTCTTCCTCTCAAGGCAAACATTATTCAATGTATAGTCAAATTTAAATATATATTTTTTTATGAGAAAATGAAATTACATTGCACTTATTGACATTCAGCACCATATTGCTTTCTTTACACCAATTATCAACACTATTCAGATCTGATTGAAGCTTCATAGCATCCTCAATATCATTTACCACTGTGTAAATTGTAATAATAAACAAGGACATGCTAATCTGTCAATAAGGTCATTGATAAAAGTGATGAAGAGCAGGGGACCTAAATGAGATCCTTGTGGGACACCAGAGGTAACCTTAACCGGAAGAGAAACTTCTCCCTTGATAGCAACAAACTGGCTTCTATTATCGAGATACGAGACTATCCAACGTAATAGGTCACCATGGATGCCGTATTGCTCTAGTTTTGTGCACAGTATTTTATGGTCGACTTTGTCGAACGCTTTAGAAAAGTCCGTATATATAGAGTCTACCTGCAACCGCTTGCCAATAGCCCAGCACAGGTAGTTTTTATACTCCAACAAATTCGAACACGTAGACCTACATTTAATAAACCCATGTTGTTTAGGTGATATAAATGGCTCAAGGTGGTGATATAACACATCGTAAACAATTGATTCAAATAATTTTGCCAAACAGGACACTATAATAATTGGCCTATAATTTTCGCAGCGGGATTTATCACCAGTTTTGTGTATGGGAATTATGTGCGCGGTCTTCCAGACTGATGGAAAAATACCCGAACGAATCGATTTTTCAAAAATTATAGAAAGCGGTAAGCTTAATTCCTGACCACACATTTTGATAAAAATTGGTGGTAACCCATCAGGTCCTGCACCTTTGTTGACATCTAGTTTTTTAATTTTGTAATAAACTTCCTTTTTATCTATTTGAATAGTACTGAGAGCACTATTGTATTTTGCTGATATTTTAGGAAGTGAGCCGTAAGTATGTGACGAAGTGTGTTTATCAGTACGCAGTAGATAGAAATGAAATTAAGCCGTTGGTAATTTTTTTTTTTCATGAAATCTTAAAGAATGTAACGTTACCAAGAGATTTGACCATAGATTATTTCCTTCCACATGGGTCCAATATATCCAGCTGCTTATCGTGCAAGGAATAGGTCTATTGGGAATTCGTAACTTACAGGCTAGTTTTCGAGTTAAACTTTAGTATGTGTAATGCTACTAACATTATTTTTAAGACACGTTGTGCCGTCCAAGGAAAATTTACACAAGTGACGATAGGACAGTAATAATAACAATATCCAGGGACATTATTCACACAAGGCCATTTGGTTCCAAACTAAGCAGAGCTTGTACTATGTAAACCTGACAACTGATATACTACATATACTACATTTGTAAATCCATACTTATATAGACTCAGGACAAACAGACCTATTTATGCACACAAATATCTATCCTGGGTGGGAATCGAACCCACGACTTGCGGATCGAAAGGCAAGTATCTACCAAGAACGCCAACTGGCTCGTCAAGTAAAAATAATTAATATGCTTTTTAGAATTTTTTACATTTGGCTGTGATCTGTCTGTAATTGTGGACTTGAAAAGGCACTTTGATATAATACTTAATTTAAAAGACACAATGAAATATCACCTGAAGTCTGAAGATATATATTTCTTTCAATAGGCACTTGGTTAAAAAGGCAACTTAAATATTTCTTTATTATATCGGTCTATCAGGCTATGAAAACTAAGAATGACTTCTAAGTCGTAAAGACATGTGTACGACAGATGCAATGCTCCATGGCAACTGAGGCTTGATAACGGAGGACGGGTCTGTTTTACCATTGGGAATCAGCCTATAGATTTGATTTGATCAGTGAAAAATTGAAACTTATTCTTGCTTGCTGAGTAAAAAATATAGACCTAGAAACTTGAATTTATAGAAGAGCTATGAGGCTAAAAACAGCTGTTTTGATTTTCGTATATGAGATAAATGTTAACTTGATAATTAAATCCATTATTTATACAAAAAGCACCTCAATGTACGGACAACGAAGTAGTCCATTGGGGATCGATTTCTTACTTGAAGTACGGAGCGTAAAAAAATTTGATTTTTTTACAATCTCTCTGAAACAATCTTTTATTCGCTATCTTTTTTAAACTTTTCTTATTATAGGTTAGTATCTATACGGCACTAACTTTACTGTACTCGTGTTGAAACTGCTCATTATTTCACAACTATTTGAGTTATTTAACAATTCATGTTAATTTAGGTAAGTAGGTAACATGGCTTTATTATTTCCTTAAAATAAGCTTTTTTTTTTTTTTTTTTTTTACGCTGGGAAAACGCATGACGCGTTTCCCCCCACGGGAACAGTGGGGGGGGTATGTGGGGCTCGCCATATGTCCAAGGCACCGAGTGTGCCCCGGTCATCGGAATACCCACTAAAAACCCAGCGGTACCCTTCCCGTCTTAACGGGAGCGCCACGGGATCGCTTGCGCATGCTACCGTGACGCTCCGACGGCCGGCCCGCCTATGCGGGCCTCCATTCACTAGGGAGGAATCCCAGGGTACTGGGAACCCCCCTAGTCCCGGCGGCGCCTATTGTGGCGGGGGGAGAAGGTGCGCAAAGCGCCGCTTTCTTCTCCCCAGTCTTCTGCGGCGGAGCGGGTCCGCAGCGGCATCTTCCTCCCGCTCCCGCTCCGCGGCCTCCTTCTGCGACATCACACTTTCACAGAAGGAGACCATCTCCGACCAGCACCTCTCGCTTCCGAGCATCGCGTTGATGATGCTCGGCAGGGAAAGGTCTCCGCCTACAACCGCCGCCAGGGAATGCCTCTGGGGCCCCCACGCGGCACACTCCGTCAGGGTGTGATGCGCCGTATCAAATGGCGCACCACACTCGTGGCAGGAGGGTGACACCTCCCGCCGCGCTATCTTGTGCAGGTACTTACCGAAGCATCCGTGTCCGGTAAGTACCTGTGTTAACCTGAACGAGAGCGTGCCTCGTTTCCTTCTGACCCAGCGACTCAAGTGGGGACGTATCGCCTCCACTGTCGCCAGGCCCGCCGTGGGGGACCCGAGGTCCTCCTCCCATCGGGTGATCAGAGCTTGCTGGGCTAGAGCCCTGATCCGCCCGACTTCCGCCGACCCTGGACGGTCACCGCGTTCCCTCGCCTCGGCCCGGAAGCGGTACACCTCCGCGAGCACTTCCGCCTGGAGCTCCCAGGGCGGATCGCCCGCGAGGAGGGTCGCCGCTGTCCACGACACCGTACGATAACCCCTTATCGCCCTCACCGCTATCACCCTCTGCGGTTTTCGCAGGAGGGCCCGGTTTGAAGCGGTGAGTGCGTCCACCCAAATCGGGGCACCGTACAGTGCCATCGACTTCACTACGCCGGCATAGAGGCGCCGGCATAGCGATCCCGGTCCTCCCACGTTTGGTAGGAGGCGACCTAAGGCGGCGGCGGCATTGACGAGCTTCGGGCCGAGCTGCACGAAATGCTGCCCGAAGCTCCAACGCCCGTCCAGGATCAGGCCCAGGTACTTCATCTGGGCCTGCACCTCGATCACCGTCCCGTGGACGGTGATACTCGCCCCTCGTGGGGGGCCCCTCCGTGGACCGTGGAAGAGGAGGGCCTCCGTTTTGGATATGGAGACCCTCAAGCCCAGCATCTCCATCCGGTCCACGGTCAGGGTTGTTCCGACTTCGGCCAGGCGGGCCGCCTCCCGAAAGTCACGCCCCATCACGGTGATGAGGGTGTCGTCTGCATAGCACAACACCCCCATACCGGGAAGGACGGGGGCTCTCAGGAGCCAATCGAAGCCGACGTTCCACAGAATTGGGCCGAGAACCGACCCCTGTGGAACGCCGCAGCCAACCCGACGCCGGACCAACCTGCCGTCGCCCCCCGCCCAGACGACCTCTCGGTCCTGGAGGTACGACTCCAACAGCCTCCTCAGATAGGTTGGCACCCCATGGTATCGGAGTGCCTCCCTGATTGTCTCGAAAGGGAGACTGTTGAAGGCGTTCGCCACGTCCAGCGAAACCGCCAGGACCACTTGCCCCTGGGCCACTGCTTCCGTGGTCCGAGTCTTCAGGGCGCTCAGGGCATCGACCGTCGAGCGACCCGCCCTGAACCCGAACTGAGCCTCTGAGAGACCCGGACCAACCTCATCGAGGTGCTGAATGAGACGGGCTGCAAGAATCTTCTCAAACAACTTGCCCGTCTCGTTCAGCAGCACAATCGGCCTGTACGCCGAGGAGGAACCGGGCGGTCGACCCTCCTTCGGCAACAGCACCAATTTTCCTTGCTTCCAAGGCTTCGGAAACTGCCCGCTGATCAGACATTCGTCGAACAGCCCCCGAAGCCTTGCACCTAGGTATTCCAGGGCATCGCACAGAACACGCCCTGGAACACCGTCCGGACCCGGCGCTGTCTTCTTGGCCCTCAGGCGACCGAGGGCCATCTCCATTTCCCGCTCCGTGATCAGTGGTGGAGCCACTGCGTACTCTATCACGGAGCGGGGGGCCATAGGCGGAGGGACAAACTCACCCGGGTGGGGAAACAGTTCCCCCACCAGGCGCAGGAGGAGCTCCGGCGGCAGCGTTTCCGTCACGGGGGCGGCTTGGGTGCGGAACTTTCCACGCACACCTCGGTACGGCCGCCCCCATGGATCTCGATTGAGACCCGCCAGCAACTCCTCTCTCGCCTTCTCCTTGGCCTGACTTATCGCCAGCTGCAGATCTTTCTTCAGCTGGCGGTAAGCGGCCAAAAGCTGTCCCTCCAGGTCCGCGTCGAGGCCATTACGCCTTCGACAGCGGACGTAAGCCCTTCGCGCACGGTTGCACGTCGCCCGAAGATCGGCTATTTCGGGCGACCACCAGTACACATGCCGGCGCGGAACTCTGTGCCGGGTTCTCGGCATGGCCGCATCGCAGACCTCTTGCAGGGCACTCCGCATGCGGCCCGCCAGTTCATCCACGGTGGCACCCTCCCACCTTCCCGCGGAACCCCAACGCTGCACGATGGCAGCCTCCTTGACCAGTTCGCGATCGAGCTGGCCAAGGGACCACCTCGGGAGCGTGGTTGGCACCCTTGAAGGTTCCGCCAGCCTGCGAGACGTGGAGATCTCGAATCGGATGTACCTATGGTCCGACAGAGTCTCCACTTCTTTCTCTACTCTCCAATTTATTATCCTGCGCGCGGCTACAGGGGTGGCGAACGATAAGTCCACCACGGACCCCCCCTGCTGGCGCACGCAGGTCTGAACCTGCCCCCTGTTAAGTAGGGACAAGCTGGAGAGTAGGGCCCACACCTGGACAGCCCTCCCTCGCGGGTTCGTGGCCGGGTTTCCCCAGGCACGCGATTTGGCGTTGAAATCGCCGAGGACCAGGACTGGCCTCGGCGACTGCCTGGCCACCGCAGCTCTGACGGAGCCAAGAAACGTCTCGAACTCCGCCAGGCTGCGATTAGGGGAGAAGTAGATTCCCACAACTACGTACTCTCCCCACCCCGCCACTACGTAGCCCGAACCTCTCTCAATGAGTGAGAGAGGGGGACCCGTTCCGCACCGAGAGAGGACCGCCACAGTGTCGTCCAAATCCCCTACCCAATGGGGTAGGGGAGGGACGTAATAGGGCTCGCAGGCCACAGCCAGGTCGATGCTCCACTCCGCCATGGACTGCAGCAGTAGGTCCTGAGCCCCGGCGCAGTGGTTGATGTTACTCTGAATCCTTAAAATAAGCTTAGTTTAAGTATATATAAGATTATATTTCAAAGGCTAGTGTCGTCTTTTCTTAGATAGTTAGATAGAACGATAATAGTATATTGTTTTTAGTATACACTTAAAAATATCTACTGGATAACAATAACACACATATTGTTTTTCATCCACTGCAAATCTATAGATATTTATATTTTATTCGAATAAGATGTATATAATACTTGGTGGTAGGGCTTTGCGAAAGCCCGTCTGGGTAGGTACCGCCCAGGTACTCATCAAATATTCTACTGCTTAACAGCAATACTATGTATTGTTGCGTTCCGGTTTGAAGGATGAGTGAGCAGGTTAAACTAAAGGCACAAGAGACATAACATCTTCGTTCCCAAGATTGACGGCTCATTTACGATGTTAGGAATGGTTAATATTTCTTAAATCACCAATGTCTATGGGCGGTGGTGATCACTTAACATTAGGCCGCCTACCTTTAACATAAAAAAGATATATTCTAACAAATATTACAAATTCGAATGTGAATTGAATATGACATAGGGTACCTTACACCTGCCAATCTCTTGTTTTTATACGTGAGGAAATCCTCATGGATACCCTCTACCCCTCTGATGATGATAGAGAGTTATATCGTACTCTCACCGACTAAAACAACCACGGTCAGTCTTCACTCCGCAGGGGGCGTTCAATTAAAGAACCCTTCATTGGAACTCCTATTTTTATTTTGCTACATGCTTCTTGAAATTGGCACGCTTTCATCCTAGGACCTTATACTTTTCGGGCAGTGAATTCCCCCTATTCGATGCCCAAAAGTATTCTTCACGGAAGTAGGAAGTTGGCGTTATTACGCCGTCTTTATTACTCTCCTATGCCTTATCGGTGCTGCCAGAGTATCGTCCTACTTGCCAACCCCTACACGCAAAGCATACTACAAAAACGACCTTAAGCATATTCAAATAATATTATATTGATTCGATAAAAATGTAAATAATAAACCGGAGCTAAATTGGTATTCGTAGATTTTCATGAAGAAATCTAAAGTTTACCTGTACATATATATATATAATAAATATATGTCTTTATGTAGGTATGTCTTGATTTTTATATGGCATAATTTCTATTAATTGATTTGTTGGCTGATGTTTCTTGGTAGAGTATAATTTCCGAATCAATGGTGGCATTATTTTTAACCATTTTAAAATGTGATTGTGATGATACGTCCAGCGTTTGACCGGCAAAACGTTTAAAAGCTCTTTCCACTCTTTTATTTAATGTCTTTACATAGATTATGTAAGGATAATTATACAACTACCTGGGAAGCAAGTCATTGACCTCGTGGTGAACCTTGGACATGGTTAGTACGTACTCTTCTCAGAATAACATCTTATCTTCTTAAAAATATAAATGAACCTACTAGTATTAGTACTGGAATTAGTTCCAATAAAATTATAGTCGAAATCACAGGAGTATAATGGGTTGAAATTTTTACGCTTAAAAACTATCTTAAATTCTTTGACATTAAACCGTTTCTTTTATTTAAACTGTATTTCCGTAGCTAACAATGCCTTGCTACTTACGGATCAGAAGGTCACTAATAACGGATATCATGTGTGAAGATGACAGTTACTAGTATTATTTTAAAAAATTGCAACACTAATAAGACAGAGAACTAGATCACGAAGAACGAGTGAACAAGATGAAAATCGCCTGAGTCTTAACTGGTGATTGACGATTCATATCGTGCACAGTGGTGTAGGAAATCATCGTGAAGAAGACTGTATGTATGTAATTTTACTGATATTCTGCTACATGTGTATCCACAAACCCGCATCGGAGCAGCGTTGTGCATTACCTTTTCTCGGAGCTAGAGGAGGCATTTATTTACCAGCGTACCGTCATTGTCTCTTCGGGGAAGGGGTGCGGGGCACAAGAACAAGTGGGGTCCGAGATCGCTTGTGCATACTACCGTAATGCCCTGACGGTTGACCCGCTAATGCGGCCTCCTTTGTTATTTGGGTTCTCGGGTTACAATGAACCCAACCAGCCCCAGCAGCGCTCATGACGAGGCGACAAGGTGCGCATAGCGTCGACGCCTCCTCAGTCTTCTTCAGTGGATCGGATCAGCAGAGGCACTTTTCTCACGCTGCCGCTCCGTGGCCTAATTCTGCGACATAACACTCTCGCAGAAGGAGACCATCGCCATCCGACATCTCTCGCTGTCGAGCATGGCGAGATGGTCAAGCTCGTGGTGCGCCATGTCCAGTGGCAGAACACACTCGGGGCAGGAGGGTAATACCTCCCGCCTCGCTATCCTGTGCAAGTACATACCGAAGCAGCCATGTCCGGTAAGCACCTGCGTTAGTCTAAACGTGAGTGTGCCGCTTCTTCTTGCTACCCAGAAACTCAAGTGGGGCCGGATGGCCTCCACTGTCAGCAGGCCTATTGACGGAGACCCCAGGTCCTCCTACTATCTGCGAATCAGGGCCTGCTGAGCTAGATTCCTGATTCGCCCCACCTCCGCAGATCCTGGACGGTCGCCATTCGCTCTGGCTTCCACCCGAAACCGGTACACTTCCGCGAACACCTCGGCCTGAAGTTCCCAAGGTGGATCGCTCACAAGAAGTGTCGCTGCCGTCCATGACACCGTGCGGTAACCTCGTATCGCTCTCACCGCTATGACTCTCTGCGCCTTCCGCAGAAGAGCGTTATTACGAGCAGGTAAAGGAGGCCTTAGTCCAACAGTGGAAAATATCAGGCTATTATTTAATTACTTAATAATTATACAATTTCAACATCTGTTAAGAAAACTTTTTTTAATATAGTAAACGGAGTGTTATTGACATTTACTAAGTTTTTTATGAGCATTACTTTTCTATCTTTTAAATCAATTAATCCAACCGAATTTTATAGCAATTTCACCAATGAAGAAAAGGCTAGGCAATCGCCAGTACTAGAGACAAAACGTCCAGTTTCCATGACAAGTCTACGGATATTGGTCACCAGTTAGCCTCAAGACTCATTTGCTTGAACCAAAATTATTTGTTCCATTAATGGATGTTTATTTAAATCACGTCGCAGTTCCATTGTTCTCATACAATGTGTCTAAAGCAGCTATGACTGACATAGAAAAATAAAGTATACAACGAATAAAAATATAATTTGGAAACTGCAGGCGCTCTCTCTGTTTTGTTTCTGACATGTTCCATTAGCAACTGTTTTAGGATTATGTTTACCTTCTTGTTATGTTTACCTTCTAGGGATAAGATGTTAGGTCTACTATTAGGTGATTCTTGTTTACACATTAAATGATCGATTAAGAACGATACTTGAATTAATCAGAATATAAACATCTTATCTTGATATTTTATTAGATGAAAGATGTGTTTAATAACAGTCAGATATATTTTGCACTCAATTAATACAATAGTAAGTTTTGAGGAAAAACTAAATAAAATTATATGTAAGTAAAGGCTAAGGAACAGTTAATATTTCTGACTGCCTGACTGAATTACCATCAAACGAGCCAATTTCCCGTTCGCCAACCTATTTCATAAAGAAAACCCGCACGGTAGTTATGATAATTATATTCGGTTATATAAAATCTCTTTCGATACATTGATATGTTTAAAATTTACTATATTAACACAAATACCTTAAGTGTTATTTAAACTTATAAGTTAAGTTTTGTTATCGTTAGTTTATTTCATTTTCAGATGTAATTATTTCACAAACGATTTATTGACAACTTTTTGAACAAAAATATACTTTTATTGATGTACTTTCTTATTTGTTTACGATATTATAAAGATTTCGTAGAGTAAAATTAGCATTTTTAACTCGATAACATGTATGCAAAATGTTGTTGCATGTGCATGTTTTAACTGACTTCACAAAAGGACGTTATACGAGTCGATTATTTTTATTTCACTAAATTCTTTTCTCGTTCTTGGTGCTAAAAGAGATCTCTTAAATTTTGTAATAGACTTTTATTGTATATATTTTGTATAATAAAATATTATAAAATACTTTAACAAACAACGCAATTTATATCAAATAAAACGTATTTCATTTGATTTTATTGTGTATTAGTCAATTTTTATATGTATTCGATGATCAAACATAAAGTTAAGTTAAATAAGTTCTGATAAAATATTCTCAATATTCTGATCACAATCATCAAAAAGTTAAGTTACGCAATATAATAATTCTACGCTTCCAGTACCAAGAATTACTACTTTTACATGCTCCGTGAAGTCAATATCTTTATTCAACTCACGACTGAAGCTAAAAGCCAATTGTGCTGGTAAAGGTCACTCTTATCCGATTTCCAAAGCGAGATATTTGTTATGTCATATTCAGTGCAATTCTATTTGTATATTGGGAAGTTAATTCTCTCAATTTCTGAGTAATGAAATGCAAAATTTAATAATTTAAGATTTTGGTTGGTTTGAGTAATGAACGTACTTAAATAACGTACATGTACATATTGGACTTGGTAGCAATACATGCAGGTTATAATACAAGTCAAGAATTTCAATGATGGTTATGCTAATGTCCTGACCATACATTTCGGCTATCGCAACAATTTTCAAGTGTGTGCGATAACACAAGTGTACTCTGTATAGGGAATAAAAAGTAAACCTGTGTCGTCTCTTAAATTTTGATAGTACCGCAAATTCACCTCTATCAGAGATAATTTAGATGAAATACGGTTTATGTGCATTCCGAGGCATGGAGGGCAAAATCCAATATTTTTGTAGAAAAAGATTGGGATTAAAAGCAAGCTAAGGATCTGATTTGGCTCTATATATATATAGCCATTAGGTCAATGAAACAGCGATAATTTTATTATACCATTAACAAGATTTGCGTCCGGGTTAAATAACAGACTAGGTCACTTACGAGAAATCCAATATGGTAAACAGTAGTTGACGTTTTGCCGATATTTTTCTATTTTATTTACTTAGGACTGATTAATATAATATTCAAAATTCAAATTCAAAATACTTTATTCAATATTGAAGTGTTACACTTTCTTATTGATAGTCAATCAAGAAACTAACACCAGTTCGGAAAAGCAACACCCTGAGAAGCCCTGAAAAGAACCGGCGAAAGAAACTCAGCGGGTTGTTTTTATTTTTGTCTTATTTTATTTTATCATGTACTGTTTACACACAAAAAAAATTGAAATCGCCATGCGGTGATCGTGTCATTCCCAAGGTGTGCTATCATCCATAAAATCATTAATTGTATAATAACCTTTAGCACACTAGCGAAATAGAGAGTATATAAGTATGTACTTATATTATAATGTAAATAGTGACATTAAAATTGCAGCGTGTTATGCATCGTCAGTCTCAATTTCACTAAAATTATAATTAAGGCGATCAATTTTCAATCAGTAAAATTATGTAAATAATCGTTAATAGTAGTTAAATGAAATTATTAAAAATTAAAGGAAAACGTATTTTAAAGCATTTATTATAAAGGTTTTTTCGACAAGAAAATTTCACTCTCATAGTCCTTACCAGACCATTACTTGAACTTTATATACATCCCTTATTACATATAAACTTAATAAGCCCACTCACTAATTCGTACAAAGGTCGCGCTGGTTCTTATAGGATACTGTTACACGCCCCAAACTCCACGCGATAATTAATTAAGCGAAGAAAAATAACAATATTGATACATAAAATCATTAAATCAATGACCAAATAAACTGCAACAAAACATAGTTTGGTCATTGTTATTGTATTTTTTTTACCCTTAATAGGCTAGCGTCTGACCGTTGTCTTGTCTGATGTTAAGTATCGACATGATCTAGCACGATGTAGCAAGCTTGCCTAGAAGATACCTGTTAACTCTGGATTTGAAGACACCAACGTTGTACCTATCAGGAAATACAGACAGAAATTGTATGAAATTGAGACGGTTAATTTCATCGCTTCGACAGTCTTGCGATATAATTATATTAATAATGAATAACGTGCTGTGTACGCTTACATTTAAAGCTATATTATATAGTTAAAGTTATTCGGCCCTACAAAAATTGCTTAGCGGCTGTTTAGTTAAACACTACTTTGCTCTTTCTGTCATTAGTGATTTGTCATTTGAAAGAAGAAGACACAGCATCGTTTAACTAATCACCTGCTAAGCAACTGTTTATAAATAAGGCAGATTATATTAAACAAAAATGTTTTATACATTTTTTTGAATAATTGCTGCCTTAACTTTTAGTTTTAAGTGATCATAATCACTTAGTGGATTCATTATTGTTTTCTTAAATTTACTAGGTGGTAATGCAATTGGCAAGTCTGTCTGTGTAGGTACCACGTGTCACTTATTATATATATACCGCTAAGCAGCAATACTTGTTATTGTCGTGTTCTAGTTAGAAGGGTGACTAAGCTAGTGAGTTTTCAGGGAAAAAAGCCGCAACATCTTAGTTCCCAACGTTGATGGTGCATTGGCGATGTAAATAATCTTTACTGTTATCAAAATAGCATATTGTAATCACTTTTGTATATTTTTTTCTTATATAGATAAATTGTGTTTATCTATATAAGTATTTATTTACGAAAAAAAGTAGTATATGTAAGTATATCAGTTGTTTGGTTTCCATAGTACAAGCTCTGCTTAGTTTAGGATCAGATGGCCTTAGATATTATTATTATTGTGTTTGAATATAGTCTACAAAATTGAAGAATCATAACGCTTGTATAAGTTATACATTTATAAAAAATGTATATTGAGAAGATAAGAACATAAGCCTCACCTTAAATTGATGTAAAGGCAATTTTATTTATACGTTAATACAATTACGATTTTATAGCGTGTGAATAGTTAGATAACGATGTCTCTTTTGCCCAAAAGCAATTTAACCGAACAGAAAGCATTTTAAGGGTCTATATAATTATAGAGTGAGATAGTGCGTAATATGTTATTATGGGTTATCTTGTATCGGTTATAATATGTTATAAGTGCTTAAAGTTTGCTATCAAATTTCAAATTCTAAACGATAGGTTTATGATATGATTTTGCAATTCAATTTTTGATCAACCAGAACAGAATTATAGGTATTTTATTTGAAACACTTCTTCTGGCGATAGACAAGATAATATTATGCTAAAATACGTATAATCATATGTAATATTTTGTAAGAAAATAAAAGCTATGACTAACTTCCCTAGAGTTCGATTTTATTCTAAAGGATTTTGTTTAAGTGACCTTGAGTTTCCTATCCTATTATTCAGTAAATAATTGTTAAATATTAACATATTTTATGTGGCTAAAAAGGAAATCAATTGGTTTCTATATCTATCTATCTAATGCGACTAAGTTAGTTTTTAATTTTAATTTGCTCTAAAACCGAAGTTTGGATCTAAAACAAACAGTGCCACTATCGTACGGCACAGAGCGATTGTATTACTATTCTAACAACTTAATCTTCAAGTTTCACGTCAAAATCACAAACTTCTTGGTAATCAAATGGACTATCTATATTATAACCTAGTTTCTCCGAACCATATCGAAACCCTCCCAATTTTAAAGATGATTTCATTCCTCTGGCTCCGTTTCAAAGATTTTCTGTTCAAACATTTACTTTTAAAATAAAATAATTAATAGCTTATTCGAATTATAGACTTTTCGCGTATAGAAAAGTATTTGGATTGCAATTTATTAATATTTTGTAATTAAATGAACCTTATCGCTGAAAATTATTACAGTAACAGCATGTGAATCTCCCACTGCTGAGCTATGGCATCCTCTCCTTTTTTGAGAGAGTTTAGAGCTTATTCCACCACACTGCTCCAATGCGGTTTGGGTAAGTCATTTATTAATATTATATTCAATATTCAACCAAGTTATTTCAATATATTAAAAACAATGTTGACGTTGATAAAGTATTGTTAAAACCAATACCAAACAGGCCCAATGGTCAATCGATGTTTTCGGATCCAAACCCTGCCTGGTGTTTCCAAACGCTGAACTTCCAAACACACTTTCTGATTATAATTCAACCTGTACTCAGCGGTCAAGGAAAACACCGTGAGCAAAACCTTCATACGTCAAAACAAATTTCGCCACATGTATTTCCACTCACCCGCATTGGAGCAACGTGATAGAATAAGCTCCAAGCCTTTCCCCAAGAGGGAGATAAATACTTTACGCTTTTTTATGAAATAAGATAAAATTTATGTCTATTGGCCGTCAAATGCTATTTAGCTACTTTCAATATAATTCATATGAAAGTGATTTTATTATATTATTCTATTCAGAGTAATGAAAAGGAAATATTAATACTATTTAAGTATTTATATAACAAATTTACTAGTAAATAACCACCCTCCAGTAACTGGCCACCCTCGCCATGCAGGCCCGCAAGATGCCTCTTTACGCCTCATTTGAAGAAACCCAGGATCTCTTTTTTAAGATCAACCTTAGCTTATTCCACCGCGCTGCTCCAATATGGAATAGTGGATAAATATGTGGCCGATCTTCATCCGACATAGTCAGGTTTCCTTATGATGTTTTCCTTCGTGCACAAGATGAATTATAACAACAAGCACAAATTAAGTACGAGGAACTTTCATGTGTTCTCGCTGAACCATCTTAGAACACATAATAGCAACTATTTATTTTATCATAATAACTACATCACTGCGGAAAAATGGTTTTTATATTTAAGCTGTAAAACTCTCCAATAGGAAGACACATCATGCCGTCGATGATCTATTATCAATAACCATATGACAACGAACAATTTACTTGAACCCATATGTTACGTAGAAACTTTTCTACGCTTATCATTTTTACTGTACAATATTCCATATATCCGAAAGTTGAAATTTTTGGAAATAGAAAACATGACTGCATATGTTACGTAGATTTTATTTAAATGACTTTTGTCTAATAATATGTTTGATGTTAATTTGGTAATACTTCTTCTTTCCAATTACGTCACTTCATTTATTTATAGTTGTTGATCTATTCAAAAACGAAATATAAAGAAACAATTTTACAATTCGATCGGTTAGAAGCGAATTTTCCAAAAGGGCTGCAGCCCTTTGATTTTTATTTTAAGTATAAAAGAATGAACTGGATGTAAAAAGAATGAAAATAAATATAATATTATTAACCCATATAACCCCGCCGTGCCCAAACGAGGACACTTAGAGAACTACCCTCAATTTGTTAACATATTTATATTTGCATCGTATCACTGTGAAAACGTAATGCTTATGAAGCAATCGACGTATTATTATGCTAAGAAGTGAATTAAAACAGTTAAGAACGATTTCGCAGTGCAATTAGTGGAGCTGTTTTGAGAATTAGTTATTACGCAAAGTAAGTATTTATTATATGTAACTTTTTCCTCAAGAACTGCTAGTTTTTTTACATCAAATATACAAATATAGTGTATACTAACAAACAAAATTATATCATGGTTTATTGAGTATTTATAATAAAGGAGGGGATTTTACAGTGGTGTCCCCAATCGGGGCCAGTGGGAGCATCAGAGGTAAATTATTCGTGTTTTTGTCATTAGGTATTTTTTGGATGAAAAATGGCTGAGCGAGCATTTACCAGTCTCAACGAGTATCATGGGCTTCAAGAGGCACTTGATGCTGCGTTGCTTGAAGAAGATGTTGATGCAGCAGTAGATTTAGTTGCACTTCCTCCAAAACCAAGTGTGCTTACTGACAAGGAAGAAGGTGATGAGGACAATATTCAAAGTAATATTTTTCCGCGAGATGTACCAGGAAGAGTCGAAGTGTTCCAAAATCAACACGAGGAGCACTGGAATAGTAGTGATGACGAAGTGCTTGCTGAAACTAAGAGACGTAAAACTGATATTGAGGCACCTCGCTGGTGTAAGACCGAGCCAACCTACGACCCTTTGATTTCCAACGAAAATCAAGTCCATGCGCGCCACGACAAATTGGTGGGTGAACTGAAAAACCATACACCTTTATTTATTTTCGAAAAGATATTTGATGATGAAGTTTTCGCCATGATTGTACAATATACGCAGACTTACGTGACTCAAAAAAATAAGCATGACTTCAGTGTAACTGTCGATGAATTAAAAACTTTCTTCGGTATTTTTATCTTGACTAGGTACCATACGTTGCCTCGAGAACGTTTGTACTGGTCTCTAGACGAAAACTGAAACATTTCCATTGTGTCAAAAGCTATGCCAAGAAAACGTTTATAAGAACTAAAAAAATTTTTCGTTTCTTTGACAATCTCGTCGAGATGGAATCATTAGATAAAATGTTTAAAGTGCGACCGCTTGCAGATGTACTAATGACAATTTCTCCAGTGGGGTGTGTTTCATCAAGATTTATCCATAGATGAGTCTATGGTGAAATATTTTGGACGACATCCTGCGAAACAATTTATACGAGGCAAGCCAGTGCGGTTCGGCTACAAAAATTGGATGGTCACCAGTTCAGACGGATACTGTTATGCCTTCTCCTTTTGTATGTCATAAAAAAGCACGCTGGCAATACAAAAAGTGTGTAAAAACATTATGCATTGAAAAATAATGTTTTGAATAGTTCCATTCCACATAAACCTACTGTCCCCATTTGAGGACGGGTTTTTTTACTATGAGGATTTTTTTTTTTTTTTATTTCTTTGTGTTTTTCATGTAACAATATTTTTTTCTGTCAATTAATAAAGAAATTTGAAGATTTGCTCCATTGGATTTCATTTGGGTCCAAATGGGTTAAATAGTAAATTATTACGTTGTAACATAAAATTAACATCAGATTATTATAAAAAATAAATATAAAACAAAGAATAGATAATTTAAAATGATTGTCATTGTAATGAAGAGAAATAGATGAAATCGAAAAAAGTTGTAATAATCTTTTGAAGTAACATGTTTTCAACGAAGAAAACTTTTTAATGTGTGCTAGCTAAGGAAGTAAATAGCGAACAAACTTCGCATCTTCATTATATATATATTCATCATTCATCATCATCAATAATTTGTTTAAACTTCAGTTGTAGTAAGTTTAAATATATTTGAATAGGAGACGATGACGTCTGTTATCGTTACATATATCAGATATACTGTTTTTAAGCAATATTATTTATTAAAAGTAATGTTGATTTACCTTCACAATTAAAAATCATTGAAATAATAAAAAAATATATTTATAAAGTAACTTACCCACGAAAAGTCCAAATACGAGAAGGACAGTCATCGTCAAAACTAAATTACGATATCACTATTAGACAGGTCTTCACTTATCATTTCACATTATAAAATCATAAAACAATTTTATATAACACTATTCTATATAATACACTAAAATCGTAAATTGAACACACATTTATGCTGTTTAATTTTTTAATAAAAATTTCTACTTGAAGAAAGTTCTAAATTTTATTTCCGCGATGTCTCCGCGTATCGTAGGTGATATAGAGGTCTGTCTCACGCAGATGCTGGCTCCCGACTGCGGGATAGCATCCCGTGTTCCCCGTATCCCTTCCCCCTTTACACCCCTTATCAAGATCCCGTAATTAGATAAATGTCATTGCTGTTGTCTGTGTTTTTTTGCTTTCTTTCGCGAATTTTGTTGCTCTTATTAGACTGAAGTCAAGTCATTTGGGGCTCTTTGCGTGCCCCGCGCGTTTTCCGTGCCCCAAGTGATAAAATACGTTGAGAGTAGTTCTTTATGAGATTTCCGGTTTATTAGCTTTATTGTATTCTACTTCTGTTAGTGTTTCGCTCTTTATTGTCTAGTATATGTTGTTTTATTTCAGTTTAACATTTCGTATACTTTCATATCGTGGAGTTTTACACTTTTTTTTTTGAACTAGTCCAGGCACTATGTACTAATGTCGTAGTATTTTATATATTTATTATTATTGTAAAAAATAAAGTGATTTCGTAAACGCTAAAATTATACCGTTGATTTTATTTTTGTCGCGAAAGAAAATACGCTCTAATATATTTATAAAGAGCGTAAAATTGTCTCTAAAAAATATTCAAAGATATGTCTATAGAACAGGAAAATGTACCTTAATATGTTTTCCAACTCTGCTCAGTCGATCAGATAACTAGCATTAAAAACATTAACACAAATGATATTAAATATCCATCACTTGAAGAAGGTGATTTTTTTAAAGCTTAATAAGCAATCATTTAGAATAAATCAATTGCTCCGATGCTGCTAGCATTCCTGTCATCATTCCACGCTGTTATGATTTGTAAAGTATATATTTTTAATTTTTATTTGCAAATACTTCAGGCTTAAATATAAATAATTATATTGTGTAAATCAATTGTTCCGATTATATAATTATCATTTTATACTCAATGTATTTTCGTTACACGAATTCCTAGAATATTCTTTGACTGAACAACGATGTTTTATTATTAGTAATATATTTATTCAGAATAAAACACTCTCTTCCAAGAATTATGTAAGAGGTTAGATGCGAATGTCGATCAAATCTTTGTAATAGCCAGCTAATAATCCGAGCCGGCTTAGATAAGTCACAACGTATTATATTATAATAATTATACACTATAATTCCTTATTATTACTTAATGAATAAATTAAACAAGAATTTACTTCTAATTATTTCCCTATTTTTATTTTTGATTTGTATATTTAATTCCTTTATGTAAATTGAATATTGTATATAAAACAAAAAGAGCACTTTTTATCAAAAATATTGAATTATTAATCTAAATATGAATCCTCTATTTTATTTGAAATGCATCTGTTCTGATATAAAAAAAAAAAATCATAAACCAAATACGATGCCAAAAAATGATAACCGCGGAAACAATGCGACTTTATTGTGTTCATACGAACGAACGCCTTGGAACGAGAAAAATGGATATCATCATTCGAAAAAGTTTTATATTATTTTTCTTTGATCTTTTTAATTAAGATTCCTTTGATTTTTTCATTATTGTAACATCGAATTTACGTTTAATAATATTATCATTAAGCATTAAGTAAATTGTTTTCATACCTTCGACTTGAGAAGAAAGTCATAAGTTCAAAAGGTATTATTATTTATTGTAATTAAAATTGTACATTATGAAAAAGTTATCAAATACTATTCATCAATAAAGTTATTGTGTAAAAATCACTTTGTACGTCTCTAGACAAATCCAAGTTATTTTGATACGCTATATTATTGTGTATTTAAACCTTTAAACGTATTATGCGACATTGACTAATAATATAGTCGACGTAGCAAAACAGTTTCTGACTTTCGGTTTTTGTGTCAGTCAGTGAATTTCAGTTTTTTCTTAATTCTTCAATGGCATTTATTTTTAAATTTCATTATTTATTTTCCATAATTATTGATACGATATTGAGGTTGATATTCGAATTAAAAATTATAGCACATTATTTTATTGGGAGAAAGCCTATAATTAGCAATTAATTATATTGAACAAAAGTCATAAATCTGATATACCCTTGAAAGTTTTTTAACGAGTTTCTGGGATTTATATATGTATTAAAATATTTTGATTACGTAGTTGGCTATCCTGTTATCTACATTGCAGATCATCAGATCAAGCACGGAAACCGTTGCTTGTGAGACTGATTTCTTTCTCTGTTATATCGAATTGCCAACATATGGAAAGAATACTTTTGCGTAGTGCTTTTAAATATCTCTTGCATAGTTATCTATGAACGAAATTGGCCAGGGGATAATTGTACTTCTCTTTTTGTCAATATTTGTTTCTTTAAAAATACTCACAAAACAAACTTTTTAAAAATATTTTGTTTATTTAAAATTGTTATTTAAATGTATTGGCTTTTGAACTTAAAGAAAATTCAAATAATTCGCTTTTGGCTGCCACGTCCTCCCAGCATTTACACATGAATGTGGAAACGCAATATTTCAAATCTCGCTAGCTCCTGCTATCTGCGACCATTAATTATACGGGCAGGTCGATATGCCGCAATTAAAGTGCGCCGGATGTTTTACGTGTTACTTTGTCGTTTGTTGCCAGTTTGTTGCGTGCTTTGTTAAATATTGCGTAATTTATTGTAATAAATGTAATGTGAGTCTTGTTTTATTTTTTTGAATATGAGTAGTATTTGATTTTTTTTTTTAATTAACTTTTTTTATTTTTTCATAGAGTTTATACGGCTAAGGTTAAGTTATACTATTTTTATTAAAATCACGTGTAAATTATACAATAATCCCCGAACATAATATGTTCGGGGATTATTGTTACATATAATATATTAAAAATATTATACGTATTTATTTCATGACAATTTAATTTAGCAAAAAAACTATAGGTAAGTGTCATCGCAAGTACTACAAACAGGTGTAAAAAAAAGTAAAGCGATTTGCAAATATTATTATAAATGTGGAATATATCACTCGCAATGATTTACTTCACCGCTGAGTTCTATATAATTTACAAAAAGAAATCAGTACCTAGATAAAAAATCAATGGTAAAAGACTTACGGCCGAATACTGAAACGTCCCTCAAAGTTAAACGCTACTTAACATTGTAATCTCCTAAATTAGTATGGGAAATTGTAAATTAACGGCGTCTCAAATAATTAAGTTGAATTTAATATTTAATTGACGCTTCAGTATTCGGCCGTTAGCCCGCATATTTAAATTTACATGTTCCAACTGCCCAAAGAAGATGTGTCCACACAAATATCGGGGCAAGTCCGAATTACTCGTTAGATATACGAATGACCAGCAATGTGTAATCAAAAGCAATTGTCACAGCATCCATTGTAGCTGGTCGCATGCGTAGCATACGTTACGATGAATTGACTTGCCCTGTTTTATTTCTAGAATATTGCTTCGATTTCGAAGGACTCGGCCGCTAGTACCGTAATTCAGCTTGATGCATGCTTTTCACTCCGAATTTCTATTACTCTGCTATTTTAAAGGGTAATCCAAGTTTTCTTTACACATGCCGTTTAATTATAGCTGGCAACATAAACGATACGAAATTATCAATATTGAATATATATTTTTAAATGAAATCCTAGTAGAAGGAACAAAAGTTTTTGACTACATAATTCATTCATATATATATATATATATATATATATATATATATATATATATATATATATATATATATATATATATTGGCACTATAAAATTATTTACAACAATCATTAAAATTATATAGCAACGCTCTTATTTCTACCCATAACTTTCAAAATTGCGAATACTTAAGACTTTTATGTTACTAGATATTCTTATGTATAATAATTTTTATAGATTCTGCGTATATTTATATGGTATTATAATTTTAAATTATGTTATCATGAGACTTATGTTATCATATTATGAATAAAGGCTTATAGCTTATTCCACCACACCGCTGCATCATGTGAGTTTGTGGAATCACATGGAGTAGATTTTATTATAATTTATTTATATAGCATTAATTATTTTTAATCAGAATTAATATCGAATATTAAGTAAAGATATGAATGAAGACATTATTTAAGAACATTCACTTGCCTTATATACATTTACTAGTTAATGAACTAGGATACATTATTATTGGCTTCCTGCGTTCGCCCACTATAAATTAGTTCTGATCTTCCTACAAGAACAGATAAATTCGAATGTCTTATCATATAAATATTTTATGTAAAGTTATATAAGCTTTACGAGAATTTATTTTTAAATTTATTAGTGATTGCGGCTGCCATTCTCAAGGGCGACTAGACTATTGTTTTTTTATAGCATAGGTAGGCGGAAGACCATATGGGCCACCTGATGGTAAGGGGTCACCAACGCCCTTAGACATTGGCATTGTAAGAGATGTTAACCATCGCTTAAATCGCCAATGAGCCACTAACCTAATTAAGATGTTATTTCCCTTGTGCCTGTAATTACACTGGCTCACTCGCCCTTTAAACCGGAACAAAACAATACCAAGTACTTCTGTTGTGCGGTTGAATATTTGATGAGTGGATGGTACCTACCCAGATGAGCTTGCACAAAGCCCTGTCCAATAATATTGTGCATATTATTATAGCGCATAAGCAAAAAATGTAGGGAAATATGCACTTATACACAGACTAATACGAACTTACAATGAGTTGTCGTTAGAAGTCAAGGCGATATCTAAGTTATCGCTTATAATAATGTCCGTCACACCTTCATTGTTGACGATTATAATATAGTTAATATTCTTGTTTCGGATGATTAATACATCCGAATCAAGAATCTTTTCGTAACATATTAACTTAAATTAGGTTGTTCTTTCCAAAAAGTGTTCTCCTTTTAATTGTTTTATCTTGGATTTTTTATTAATACTCAGCTTAATATTGACTGTAATTCTTCCCACCACCAAAACTACACACAAATACTATAATAGACAGATGTGCTTTCCGAGTTACGGGAGTTTACACACTTCCAACTTCCAGACTCTGGACTGCTTCTGAAAAATTTTTGACAGAAAAGTCCTATTTTTTTTAGTTGGCCCTAGTTAGGGTTTGAACTTAGGACCTCGGCGTCTGTAGCCTTATTACAATGCGCCAATGATCTTCTATATTTTCTGACTAGCCAACTAATTTAGTTGAAATTATATTTAAACACTACTCACATACGTGAAATCTTCTAAATCAAACAATCCAACTATGGAAACCTCACGACATTGATAATTGTGAAAATGTTTACTGATGTTATATTTATAAGTAGCTACTTCGTCACCATGGGTAGTATCGTTATTTTAAATAGAAAGCATCTTCAAGAAATATTTTTTAAACCCGACTGATAATGCATGATATCAGAGTACAAACGAAAAAAAAAAATCTTATTATATATTTAAATATTTGTAATTTTTAGGGATTATTAGATTCGGATAGTATATTTATTGATATTTCACAGCGTATTACAATAACATAATTTATGTTATTAAATGTATGTGCCAATAATATCGGCTTACATGCATTAATCGTTCATGTTCAAATTATTACAAATTCCAACAACAATCAGAGCAATTTTACGTGTAGTTTGAATTTCGAACGGAACGGAATAAATGAAAATAATGAATGGACGAGAACGGAGTGGTCATATATCAACCAATTTACGTCTGATAGAATATTTTCGCCTACAATAATTAGACTGGCGCATTAATATTTGTAACATTACTAATAATGATATCATTGTGAGATATAGCCGAAATCCCTATTACAAAGTCGGAACAGCTTATAAATGCTAACATACTTCACACGATCCAGAAAGCCATTATTCTTAACACATGATATAACACCAGAAAGTTTATATCATCTTCAAGTTTACCGTCCACGTATTTATATAAGCACTTAACTCTTGGTTTCCGCCAGCGTCTTAGATTTAAGCACCGCGAAACAGAATGTTGTTAAATAATAATATAACGTATACAAATTTATTATTTATATATTATTTCAATTCGGTTGGCAGACTGGCAAATAGGAAATGCAAGAAATAATGACTATCATTTATATCATCAATGCGCCACCAACCTTGGGGACTAAAGCTTTGTGGCCTTAGTTCACCAGCTCACTTAACCTACACAACAATAGTAAGTATTGCAGTTTGGAGAAGGATTTGTGGGTAGAATAAGATTAATAGGTACCTACCTAAACAGGCTTTCAAAAAGCCCCAAGTATTTTAAGTCCACATCTAAAAAACTCTTGCGTATTGTTTGCATCAAGGGCTATATACTCATATAAGGCAATTGTGCTTGTGGTTGTGCTTGAGGCACTTATGATGAGGAAGTCCTGTGTCTGAAACCTCAAGCTATGTAGTTGTTTAATTTTTTATTGTTAATGGTAATTAGTTCTTATAAATTATTATTATTTTTATTTATTTAAGGTCATTATTATACATACCACCATCCACCACCACATAATAAATGACATTGTTATTGCCAAAAATAAATTAATTTGGCACAATACCCCAAAAAACTAAATAGAAACGATATAATAGCGAAATATTACAGGCTCACAGAGAATAATACCAAGATTTATCAGTTTTCTCCAGCTAAATCTCGCTTTAGACCATGAATGAGAAATTATCTCGGAACAGTGGGGATTATCATAAAAAACCACTTAAGAATGACATAAATTGGATTATATATTTATTAAAACTGATGTTTTGTTATGAGCCAGATATGTAACGATATTTGTGAAAATAAATGATATATCAGATAGCGAAATATGAGAAAGGAAATTAATATAGACATAACATTCTGACCCTCGTTTCTTTCTGATAATATTATGACAATTTGTCTCTGTTCTTTAGCAGTTACGGGTATATTTTAATAATAATATAGATATATTTTAGTTCTATTGTGACTGAATCAGAAGTATACACAGAGAATGAATAAGTTTAAGTCAGGACAAATGTTCTTGGTTACTTTTAATCGCAATAAAGTTTCTGCAAGAACAAAAACTTTGCCTTCCTAATATACATTCTAAAAACGAACGATCGCAAAATTCAATAAGGCCAATTATAAAACCATTTAAATGTCATATACTGTTGCCCATAAACATAGAGTTGACTTACATAATTAAAATTTATAATCTGCGTATCTAAAATGAGCAAAGACTATAGATAGATACTTGAGAAAACTTGTAATCAAAGGCAAGTTAATATAAAACGACTTATTGGTAGCGAAGGTAGCGTTAGGTTATAATATTAAAAGTTTTATTAGAACGAGCTTCATTTTCTATAATATTAGATAGACAGGTGCGAAGAACCCATTACAGTTTACAGTTGGGTGAAAATGGTTTAGTAAATAAAGCAATTTTGTATCCATAACATTCTTGAATTGACCATTGTTTCTAGGAAATCTTTTCACTTCAACAGAGTAGTAGTAATAATATATCTCAAATCCTCTTTATTGGAGTGTTCTATAATCAGATAAGATGTGAGTTAATATTATTATCACTATATAAAATCTATCAGTGTTATCCAACACAATGTTTGCTCGGCGGCTTCATTTCCGTCTGTCCATTGCGGACGAGCGACAGTTTTGTGTTAGTATAAACGATATTTTCCTGATTATTTTTCTTGCGTCGTCACGGATTCTTATACAAATATAAACTTATTAAAATCGATAAATAAATAAACAAACACCTTATGTAAGAACAACGACATATAATTTTTGAAGTGAAAACTTCTTTAGCTGCGTAGTGCACTTTTTTATGATGGGTAAAAAATGTTAAACTCGCGTCAGGTCACGTGACCCTGATTGAAAATTCGTAAGACGGATTCTGACGTGTTGAATTTTTGAAGTAAAAACTTCTTTAGCGGCGTTGTGCACTTTTTGTGATGGGTAACAAATCTTAAACTCGCGTCAAGTCACGTGACCCTGATTGAAAATTCGTAAGACGGATTTTGAAGTGTTAAATTTTTAACGTAATAAAAATTGTCACGTTTGTGTACGATAGCGCAATAAATGAATATTGTATTTTATCACATAAATGATACTACTTTTACACTGATAACCAAAGCAATTCGAGCATAATTTTTCCCTAATCATTCCAAAATATCAAAAATACACAACGTTAATATTCAAGTTTTCACTTCTGCCGGCACTCCGGGAGTGCAACCCGTTGTTTTTTTTTTTATCTTACTTAAAATTATATATGTAAATATGACTGTATAATGTATATATCAGTTGGTTTTACCGATAACACAGTTATTACGTCTTATACCTTAGGAACAGACTTTAAAAAATCTGGTGTTTTTTTTATACCTTAGAAATCTGACATTTATGAACCAATTTGATTATGAATATTTTTGGTGTGAGAATCGAAATGTGTTCTCATTTGATCCTGTTTAAGTTAGAGGAAAAGATTTCACCAACAACAACCCTGAAGATGAAAATTAGGACATAATTTTTTATGAGCTCGATTTTTTTAAATCAGCTAGTAATTATTTAAGAGGAAATAATCAAGTGCCAATAAGTAGGTTCGTTATCCTTATTCACAAAACAATGAAGAAACCTTTAAAAAAAATATATAACGATTTTCATGATAATTTAATTAGCCTAAGAGTAGAGTTCCTAGGGAGCTGAAAGCTGTAAACATTTATTATACTCACCTGGGCCTTAAACGCGTTGTTACATTTTTGCTAATTTACCAGACACCATTACATTTACATAGGAAAAGTATTCTAAAGAAAACAATACGAATAGTCATATAAAAAAACATACAAACACATAGTAGCTCGAGTAAAATTATTATCCCATGTAAGCCGCTCTTGATTAACGTGCTCAAACAAACAAACTCTTCAGAAATATAATATTAGTATAGATTATTAGATAATGAGCCGTTATAGCTCAGTGATGACATTAAACTTAACCAATGATTGCAAATTCAAGATAAATAAATAAATATCTTGGGGCATTATTCACACAAGGCCATCTGATTCCAATAATAATAATAATATCTTCCTGACCGATTTCGGTCACGGCGGCCTATCTCAAGAAGGATTAGCCAACTGCGCAGGAGATACTTCTCCCTTCTTATTACATCTTATTGTGCACAACTGCACTCTTTTTTCCTTAGCTCTCATAATCCGATGGGACGGCAATCTGACACGACCGGAAAGAGTTCAGGCGCAGGTCGTGCTTTCCGAGGCACGGGAATGCACACACTAACAGAAAACCCCAATAACTATATATTGACCCGACCTGAGAATTGAACCCAGGACCGGGTCTGTGGCATTATATCTAACCACTAGATCAACGAGGCAGTCGAATCTGATCCTAAACTAAGCAGAGCTGGTACTTATATGGATAATTACACCCAGACTCAGGACAAACAGACATGCTCATGCAAACAAATGTCTGTCCTGGGTGAGAATCGAACCCACGACCAGCAGCGCGGAAGGCAAGTATGTACCAACCACGCCAACCGGCTCGTCAAGCACCGCTGAATTTTAATGTGCTTCACTTGTTTATCTTGTGCTCGGTGGTGAACGTAAATATCGTGAGGAAGCCTGTATAAGCCGTAGAAAAAAAAAACTGCCACTTGTATATCGCCCAACCCGTATTGAAGCGGCGTAGTGGAATAAGCAGACCAATATTTATATCCTCGAAACAGACATAAGATAATGTGCATTAGGAAAATTGAAGTAAGAAATAAGTAAAAAATTATATAACAACTCAAAGCATTTCCATATTATTGACAGATGCCGTAGAAGCCGTTCTTTTCGTAGACACCGTGCATTCGTTTATCCGCTTGTCAGACGCAACGCACGGCCTCCGGCGACGGGGACGTTATATTTTTTTTCCCTCCATTTAAATCTGCAAAGGACATTTTATATCATAGCGAACATTTTTTATTACATAACCCTCTATAATTGATTACTTAGAATTTTAAATAATATCAAATTATTATCTCATTGTTCACATAAAAAAAAAAAAAAAAAATTAAAAGTCTATTCGACTTCTTTCATCGTCTCTTAAAATGCTTTTTATAAATAATATATAATGACACTGTAAAAAAAATACAATTTGCAATCTACCTTTGAAATCGTTTGTTCATATCTAAAGAAATTTATCTTACCTTAGCTAACGTCGATTGTGAAAACATAAATTTTATAAAAAAAAATAATCATAAGCGTTGGATCATAAAAAAATAAAGGACAATAACATAAAAATTAGGCCCAATTGACGGCTGTGTTCGCTTTTAAAATAGGGATAAAGAAAATGAGCATTTAAACCGATACTGCTTTTAAATACGACAATTATAAATAAACGTGACAACAGCATCAAGTATTAAAGGAACCTTTTAAAGTACGTGGAAAATGAACAGAACTACCTGTTATGGCAATTTTACGCCGCCAACTATAAATCAGTAATATTAACAATGGCTGTCGCATCCGGCACAAAGGACCACGAGGCCGCGACACGACAACGCGACGGGGACAGATGGTGTGACGTCACGAAGGCCGCGTGCGCCACTATCAATCACAGACCGTATTAGGATTGGACGTAGTCTGAAATTGGTTTATTAGACTATTTTTTATCTGATGATGTCATAACTATCTTGTTAAACACATCTACGTCCCTACATGCTTATACAACACAATAAAACAAAAAAAAACGCGTTTATTAGATATACCATTTTATATATCAATGTGGTATATATTATGTATAAGAAGTTTGAAGTGATAGTATGCTATTATATATAGATATAAGATAGATAACGTAATTTAAATAAGATATGAGACAGGTATATGAACTCAACTTAATTGTAAAGTCACAATGTTAATGTTGCACTGCTGGGCTAAGACCTTCTCACCTTTTGGGGCTCCTTCCACCTCATCACCGGGAAACATGTAATTCGCGTTAGAAGTTAACAAACAATTATTATGAGAGTTACACTTCTTAATACCTATTTACTCTCGAAAACACCGAGAAATAAAAGATCATGATATGCTCACGTGTGAACCTAATGCAGGCTTATCGCTTTCGTTATAATTAGAGTAAAATATATCCGATTTCACAATGACAGATAATCTCTCCATCAAGTCTAGTACTCCACCTTTCCCAATAAAGATTATCCTTATTAGTAATTGCGTTGATCACGGAAATACATTAAATAAGATAACAATATAATAATACTATTAACTTTTAATGCTACAAAGATTAGGAATCGAATTACTGTATACGATAAACTATTGTTTATTTTCAACTGCTTTTGTTTATTTTTGAGATAAAACCTTATAGCACCCTTTGGGGATAAAACTGACTTATATGCTGTAACGGCAAACGGTATGACGTCATGTCTTTCTCTCCTTATAAAAAATAAGACAAAAGTGAAATTTAGCATCATTCTATTTATCGATCTAGTACCTATTTTTCGTTCTTTTCGTTACGTCATTAACTACCAAATAAGTTTTAAAAAAAATTTTATTCGAAAAATACAATGTTATAAGTAATATTTAACTTTTTATATGAAATATTGTTTTTAGAATATCTTGGGAAATTTTCCGTTCTATAACACCAGGTTTCCAATAATCAGATGCAGCTTGTATTGATGTTCAAAAAGGTTCAGCGAATTGTAAAATTCTTATTGCGATTATTGTGCAGAATCTTAGCGCCGTGAAAATCTGCTTGAACCACTGAGGCGACCACTTCACTTCGCTATCATTTCATAACAAATTCACCTTATCAATTTGAATGAATTCCTGAACAGTATCAAGTTGCTCCAGGCTAATTTTTGTATAGTTTTATTTGTATGTCTAAGCGCGAGCTTATAACATAAATATAAAACGTGATGTTCAAAGACCAAAACCAGTTTATCTAAGAAGGATAAAATAAAAAAAATACTAAATTCTACACAACAAAATACGTAGCTTGTTAATATATCGACACGACCTAGCAATTATTTATTCAATGCAAATAAAAATACAGATAGCGTTATTTAATAAGATGCTTCTATTAAAATATTATTTATTAAGTTGAAGTAATTATTTTTCTATTATAAAATTGATGTAAATATGTCACTTTTCACTCCTAATAATATTCTTGATGATTTCCTTCTGATAGATTTCAGTCGCGGTAACCATGCTCTAAGGAGACCAGTCTCCTCCATAACAGGGCTGAAGCCGCGGGCGGAATCTAGTTAAAATAAAAAATAAAGACTCTTACAAGCACAGAGTTTTCATGTTAAAATATTGTATTAAAATAAGGCTACCGTCGTAATGTACATTTACTGAGAAGTACCAGCAAGATAATATTTATGGAATTTTATTATGGAAACGTAAGAAAATTTAATTGTGGCGAATCAAAACCATAGTTATATAAATTTTATTATTTATATATTTGTGTTTCATGTACTGGTATTAATTATTAATACAATGATGAATTATGTAAATAAATATATTGTAATAGAGCTTGAATCGAAAATAATATAAATACTTCTACTAACTACCTATATATAATGCGAAGCTTTAATCACAAAGGCTCTTTACGTTTTTTGTAAGCAATTATAAGATACGAACACCAAGAAAACGGTGTGAGTACCAATGTACTCACGAGAATTATTGTGTAATCTTATGAGCTCTCGGTCTCAGTTAGCCCGGTTTGTGTACCGATCACGCGCACACATAAACGCACTCATAATAACAAGTCTTACGCTGACGTAATCTGACGCTTGAAAGCTAAAGTGTGCATGTAAGAGATGGAAAATGTCTAAAACAACGCGCGTTGATTGTTTAGAAATCGCTTTATCAGTTTTAGAAGTTAATATAGGCGTAAAGTATTTAAGCGGACTACAATATGGGGATATAGCTCAGTGGTAGAGCATTCGACTGCAGATCGAGAGGTCCCCGGTTCAAACCCGGGTGTCCCCTAGCTACTTTTTGTAATTCTTCTAATTTAATATACTTTTTTTTTTTATTTACCCATTTTTCTTCAATATTTTAATGTTAATTCATAATTTTCGTTTCAAAATTTAATATGAACTTCATTATCGTCTAACATATTTCGTTCATACACAAAGCAGCCATGAGCCGTTATACAAAAAGTCACACAAAGTACTTTGTTGTACGCTCCAAGACCATTAAGGCGTCATATCCAGCTCAAAAAGACAAAGCATTTCGCCCTCATCTAGAAAATGAATGGCTTGACGTCTATCCTGTCATTTCGTGTGGAATGACGCCAAGTGCATTTGTTAATTTTATTGTGTAATTTTGTCATTTCTGAATATACAAAGGTTATATTTAATACGATAAAGTAATTGTTATTATGGCAACTGCCGAAAATCAGTATTACCTTGTAACAGACGAATGTGTATGAATGATTATCGAATAAGTACCTATAGAATAATTGATTTTAGTGTTCGATAATTAATTTTGATAATTGATAAATAATTTTAATATTTAATAATTGATTTTAGTGTTTAATAGTTAATTTTAATGATTGATAATTAATCTTAATATTTCATAATGATTTTATTGTTCAATGATTAATTTTAATGTTTAAAAATTATTTTTTAATAGATGATAGATACTAATCGATAATAATTGAATGAGAATTAATGAGAATCAAATGTCTAATTTATGCACTACAACTATTATTATAATGTATTTAAACTTACTTTACCACTAATGATCTATTTGTTAATTCCTGTTATTTTTATTTTCTTAACATTAATTCCATACATGCTACATGCATGTATGGAATAAATAAAGCTTTATTATTATTATTATTATTATACATATAGAAAAGGATCTGGTTTACATTTTAATAATATGTTAAATTATGTTTACTGACAAATTAAGTCATTTACAGTAACAGCATGTGAATCTCCTACTGCTAAGCTAAGGCCTCCTCTCCTTTTTTTTGCGGGGAAGCTTATTCCACAACGATGCTTCAATGTGGCAAATGGGCAAATTTCAGTAAATTAGATACATGCAAGTTTTCCGAATTATAAACACAACTTAAACACATGAAAATGTGCATGCCCGGGTTAGAACTCACGATCTCGATGATCGTGAGTTAAGACTCAAGCGTTCTAACCACTGGACCTTTTCGGCGGTTCACTTTATAGATTTTATTTAATACAAACGAGTACATTATATATAAAACAGAAGACGGAAAGATCAAACAGTCTAAGAGCAAGATAGTCACAGCAGTTGAGATTAAAAGTTATTAAGAATTAAAGCACAAGAAATAAGACCGTCTCATGGTACACCGTTACCCTTGAGATCTACGTCATGATGTCCTATGTGATTTGAATCATGAAGTGACTCATCCAACTGAAACGCAATATATAATATTGATGTTTAGCGGTAGAATAGTTGATGACGGGCGAGCGCAATTCCCTGCGAAATTTAGATAACTGCGTGCATAAAGTTAAAATCAAAGTAGGCTCTTCCATGCTCTTTTGAATGATCAAGCTATTTTTTATTTCTATCAGAGTACAATTCTATGCAGAATTACTTTAGAGTAATATACCATACGACATGATACTAGGATAATATCCAACGTATACCAATCAAGCAGTATCAATATCAATATTTAACTTTACCCTGCATAAATAACTACAATACTTAATTACTACAAACCATTTCTGGACCTTATTTGATATTGCACGCGTTAAGACATGATATTATATCATATTTTATTCAATAATTATAATAATTATATCATTATACAGATATGATGCCTGTTCTAAGACAAGGATAAAAGTAAAAGTAAAGTATCACCATATTAATGCCCCACTGCTGGGCTAAGGCCTCTACTCCTCTCCATTTAGGAAAAGGCTTGAAGCTTATTGTACCACGCTGCTCCAATACGAAAGGAAACACATGCGGCAAAATTTCAGTGAAATTAAAACAGATGCAGGTTTGTTACACAACTGAGACGGCCCAGTGTTTAGAACACGTGAAACTTAAACGATGATCCCCACGATCAAACCCGGATTATTAATTTGTGTTTATAGTTACGTGCTTAACAGTAATAGAAAAAATCGTGAGGAAACCTGCAAGTGTCTTATTTCACTGAAATTCTGCCACATGTGTAATCCACCAACCTGCATTGGAGCAGTGTGGTGGAATCAGCTTCAAAGCTTCTCCTCAAAAAAGGAGAGGGGGCCTTATCCCAGCAGTGGGACATTCACAGACTGTTACTGCAAGTTTCTTCACAATGTTTTCTTCACCACCTAGTAAAAGATGAAACATAAACAAATGTCAATTCAGTATTGTTTACCTGGGTTTGAACCAGCAATCATCGGTAAAGCGCATTTTAACCACTGTTCTATCTCGGCTCTTCAAGACAAGGAAAGAAAGAAAACATTCCTTTTACTCTTTCCAATTAAGGCCAACACTTGTGCGACGTCAATGACGAAGAGAACGTTACAGAGAAGAGCCGTTTGAACCTGCATTTTGTACATCACTATGCGAACCGCACACCGTTGAACTATTCATAATTCAAATAACTAAATAAGTTTTCATATTTAAATTAACAAAAACACTAGTAATAATTATTATTCAACGCATTAAACTTTCAACTAGACATATATCCAGTTGAATGACTTCATTGACTGGATTCAAATTATAAATTAATTTAATTTCTCTATAATATTATAGTTCTATTTGCAGCAGCTGTAGTGAATAAGTAAAACAAAATCGATGAACGGCAATAGAGGATTCACTTAATATAATTACACCGCACATTTAACTTATTTTATATGAAATATTTATTTAAATAATACGATCTTGCTTGTGAATTCTTAATTATCTAAGAAACGAAGATCTTCTTATTTGTTTGGTTTTGGAACGAAGTTCCTTATGAGGCGTTGTGGAGGGGTACCCTAGCCTGCAAAAAACGTCCGTAACGTTAAAAAAAAGCGTAAGATTTTTAATTGAATTTGACATAGCTCGAAATGTCATTCTAACATAATCTTTTTTTTTTAAATAAAGTAGTTCCCAAAATGTTAAATGAAATTTATTACTTTAAATCCTAACTTAACATTTTTGCATTGATAAAATAATAAACAATAGCATAAAATATACAAATTGATTGGAGATAGAGGTAAATAAAAGATGAATACACTTTTTGGTTTGATAAAATACAGCAGTCAATGAAAATATACATTTTGAGACACGTTTTGAGTTGAAATATTTCGCAAAGAACTTCGTTCCTGATGTCCCCCGACCGCACAAGTTTTATTTTTAATCGATGCCCTACTAATATTGATCCTATTTATTGAAACAACGATTCTTTTAAATGAATGAAATAATGTGCTTTTCAGGATAAAATAAAAACTTAATTTCATTATATCTCTTTTATATATATATTTAAGAAAATATTAAACATTTTACAAAGAGATTCATAAAGTAATAAAAAAGCAGTAGAAATGAGTTTATCTTATAATATTATAATCTTAATACAGAAGCTCAAAACGTAATCCCTATTACTCTTAAACTTCTATTAATATTAAACATATTATGCCTAAAGTTCGCTTCGTCTCTTTCCATCTAACTAGATATGTATTTGTAATGACAAAGACAAACGGGAACAAAGCGGGGAATACTTAAATACCTACTAAATGTAAAACCGAGTTTGTGAGTCTTTGCTTTGACACCTCAAAGGATAATCTTGAATTGCAGACGACGGGAGATTTTAGCTAAAGGAGATCAACCACGTAGTATTATTTAAGTAATTTATTAGAAAACCGTATTTATTGATTAATAAAAGAAAAATGTATTTTAAATTAAATAAATAAAATATAAATAAGAGAAGCGTACATAATGATATTTGATAGTGAAAAGTTTTTTTATTTTTATTGTTTTGGTAGGTGAACGAGCATTTGGGCCACCTGGTGGTAAGTGGTCACCAACGCCCATAGATAATGGCATTGTAAGAAATGTTAACCATAGCTTACATCGCCAATGCACCACCATGATGTTATGTCCCTTGTGCCTGTAATTACACTGGCTCACTCACCCTTCAAACCGGAACACAACCATACCATGTACTGCTGTTTTGTGGTAGAGTATCTGATAAGTGGGTGGTTCCTACCCAGACGAGCTTACACAAAGCTCTACCGCCAAGTAAAATCGATTCGAATAAAAGCATAACAGTGTAACTGGGAGTTGTACTGATGAACTCCACGCGAAAATAATTATCGAAATCGGTTAACAAAGTTATAACCGAATTTAATATACCTAACATGTGCAAAGCCTTTGACATTTTAGATTTTTCTGTAATCATTTTTCAGGTATTTTATAAATTCAAAAGGTATATTATAGGCTTAGCTGAGCTTTTGATTTTTACACAAATAACACAAAAATGATAAAAAAACCGCGCTATTGGTAATTAAGTTTAACATGACTATGAATATAGACTATGAATGTATTTTTCATATAGGTTGGTAGACTGGCAAATTGGCCATCAGGTAACTTGTAACTGTCACCATAGACAATGGCGCCGGAAGAAATATTAACCTGAAGTTTCACTGGTTTACACAACTTTCCGGTACGAGTATGATTAATGCTAGATACCCAGACCAACTTGCACAAAGCCATCACCAAATTGTTGTTCAGTTCAGTAATTTTAATAAATACGAGAAAAGGTATATGCTTAGACGTCTAAAAATGTATCGAATATTCATATTTTTTGCTAACGTTAAATATAATATGAATTCGAACCACATTTCATAATTATATGTAAGCCCTTTTTAAATAAATGTTATTTTATGGAATAGATTACCGATTCAGCAAATTCACAACGTCTGAGCTGGCACTAATTTGCATAGAATATTAAATCTAGGCAGCGCAGTAAGAACTATGCCGCAGTCTAACTTGCAATTTTAATTATTAACTAGTTGAAATCTGCGGCTTTGGGCTGAAATAACTAATAGCTTCTATATTACTTAACATATCGGCTTTAACAATAAATCTTCTATCTTATTCTTTCGAATGACAAAACACGATGACGGAAAGAGAGAAATCAGTCTACAAACCCTCTAAGCATTGTTGAATCATTTGTTAATAAATAACTACTAATATTCAAATACCATGTACATTATTAACAGCCTTACATATTAACGTTATTTAGCGAGTAAATATTTAAACAATGCTGCGTCTTCTTCTTTCTAATGTCAATTCCATAATGACAGAAAGAGCGAAATCTGTGTTAGACTTAACAGTCGCTAAGCAACGTTTGCGGCGAAAAATAAGTTTAAATATAAAGTATCATCTTTTAAAAAATGGATATCGTGTGTTACGGTTAACATCTATATAAGGTTAAACCAAACCCGTATCTGTTCATGGAATCAAAGTGTACGAGAAACTCTGTAGTTACTATTTGTTGGAGAATTTCCAAGGGTACTGTTAAAACAGATATAAATGAACTTTGTCAGTATTATGACTTACACGTGTTTTTTGACTCAGGGGAAATCTGCTTTACATATTTTGCTGTTAAACTTTGTAGTCGATACTCACGTTTTGTTATAATTATTTTTAGAAATAATTAGTGATTTATGAGAATGAACACCGATTTCGTTTACGCCGGCCTTTATCAACGGAGACTATGATCTACATGTTTTGTTCTTCCTCGATCCGATCATTCTACCTTTACTATCATGTTAAGACGTGTGTTTGGTAAAGCCTTACATGCCGTGCTCCCCTCGTAGCTTAAGTGAGCTGTCCTCAGGAGGCGAGAGTGATCTTGTCCACGCGCACTTTTCGCTTATGTGTATGACAGCGCGAAGTTGTCTCAGCTTTAGTCCTCCGAGGTTATAAAGTTCATTGTGTCAATTGACAAACCAAATTTATAGGGATAATTTTACAATAATCCCCTTGTTTCGTTTTGTTGTACATAACATTCGAACATTTATTTATTTGCTTGTTCAAAATTATTAGGTTGTGTTAAATATAAATCAATACAAATGTTTACTATAAATTTATAATTGATTTAAATCTTGAGATGAGTAAAAATATCCAGATATAAAATTAATTTATATTTAAAAATATATGTTCTTTGAACTTAGGGGACACCCGGGTTTGAACCGGGGACCTCTCGATCTGCAGTCGAATGCTCTACCACTGAGCTATATCCCCATGTCAAATAACAAACAAAATTGCAATAATCATAAGCACTTAGTCATCATAAAAATCAATATTAAAAATATAAACATATATTTCTTGTACTTGATATGACAAAGAGAATGATATTTTTAACTTTAATAATTTTTTTTTTTATTACATAGGAAGGCTCGTGAGCCTCCTGATGGTAAGTGGTCACTAACACCCATAGGCATTGTAAGAGATGTTAACCATAGCTTACATCGCCAATGCGCCTCCAACCTTGGGAACTAAGATGTTATGTCTCTTGTGCCTGTAATTACACTGGCTCACTCACCCTTCAAACCGGAACACAACAATAACAAGTACTGCTGTTTTGCGGTAGAATATATGATGAGTGGGTGGTACCTACGCAGACGAGCTTGCACAAAGCCCTACCACCAAGTATTATGAGAATAACAATGTCTTCTACACTTTTAAAATAAATTACGATCGTAATTATTTAAAGAGCAATAATTAAACGATATTCAATTTAATTCAATATTTTATTCTATTTTAATTGACGAACTGAATTAACACGAAGCTCTATCTCCTCAAGGGAGACCATCAAGACGGGCACCACCCACTTATTACAAATTCTTCAGGTTATCTATTTGCGAAACTGCCTAAATATTTACAAAAAAAAAATGTAACCACAGAAGATGCCTATTTTTCTTATATGGAGATACATCTTAACGTTGTAAATAAAGTATTTTATACAGTCATATTATACAATATATTAAACTAATTTTATATTAAATATCATATTTTGATCAATTCGTTTTAGATGTATGACTAACATTCGAATGATTTCAATGCTATTGTACGTATGTATTTGTCATGCAAACATGACTTTAATGGATATAAGATCGATGTGATTCGATATTTGAATTATAATATTGAATTCGATATATGTATGTATAGCTTGGTACAGAAGCTTTACAAGTACTATATAAATAACTGGGTAAAATTGAATGAAAAAATAATTATTGAATTTTGATGTTACGGCATAAAGAATTTTCTGCTTTTTTTAATTAAATAAATTGGATACTTGACGAATGTTGACTCCACATTGAAATAATTTTAGATCAATACATATTCATCATCGGTCGTATCTTTACTGACGATTTAAGCAGAATCTGTGCTATCAGATACACGGTCTTTGGTGGCTATATTGTCCAATATGAGAATAACAATTTCTTCTACACTTTTAACACATATGTTTTGATGTTTCACTCTCTTCCCCGCAAGTCTATCAAAATTAAAACACTCTCACATCCTGTGAATGTATGTCTATCCCACTGCGGGGCTAACGCCTCTTCTCCTCTTTTTGAGGAGAAGGTTTGGAGCTTATTCCATCACGCTGTTCCAATGCAGGTTGGTGGAATACACATATGTGACAGAATTTCAGTGAAATTTGACACATGCAGGTTTCCTCACGATGTTTTCCTTCACCGCCAAGCACGAGACGAACTATAATCACAAATTAAGCACATTAATTTCAGACCGAGCGTTTTATAAACGATAGCTGACAATACAATGAACGTTACACGAAAAGTTTATTTGTCAAAGTGATAGATCTCTAACAAATGGCTAAACTAGAAACAGCACCGACAAAATCTTCTCTTATAGATAACTTACAAAAAACAAACAAACAATAAATTGAAATACACTTGTTTTCAGAAAAAAATGTTACGTCACACGTATTGTCCAGGGCTTAGAACCTGGGGTCGGTCTTTCGTGTCTCGGAATGATTATATGTGGCCTGGTTCTAAAAAAGCCAACGTCAATAGCCCTTAATTTTGATATATATACCTACATACAGAGATTTTACCGTTTCATTAAAAATAAATTTATGATTTATATATGTTTAATTTATTTTTAAGTGATGTTTAACAATAAAATTAATTTCATTCATTCCATGTACGAAAAATCCTTTAACCACTTTTATTTAAGGGAATAAAATGATGGGTTATTTTAACTCGATTTATTGTGTCATAACAGTATTAACCCTTATCAAAATGGCGTATGAATTATAAACATTTTTTGTAAATAAAAAATGTCATTTACTTAATAGACTGTTATTATATTGATTTTTATGCTGTTCTAGCTGTCCATCTATATTTTATATTAGGAATTTTATGGTTATTGAATAACAAAAAAACGTCTCTCCTTTGTACTATACTATGCTAAAATGCTGATTATATAAATGTGAAATGATCCGTGTATTACTTCATTGAAAATATGAAGTTATGAGTATTTAATTAGATAGTTGATGTTTATTCAATTAATTAAAAATGAATGAGCTTTTGGCGTAAAGATAAACGGATAAAATTTTATAAATCAAATCCTTAGCATTTCAAAGATAATTTCAAAACTAGTGCAAATTCAAATTTTTAAATGATTTTAACGTATAAAAGACTTTGTATTTGTATGACGTTATCCGTTTTGTATTTTAAAAGAATGAGAAATGCAGTGTGAATTCTAGAAAATAAATCTCCGGTTTATCAAAGTTAAGTAATATCCTTAATGCTTACAATTCATGAACGTCAAGAAACAAACTAGAAAACTACGAAGAACAAATTAAATTACAAAGCGATTTTGTTTTACTTACCAGTCTATATTACATTTTGTTATGGGATTTATTTTTCTATTATACTTTAAGATTGAATTTATTTACTTGAGATAATAAAATCATTTATGTATTTATTTAAATAATAAAATTTTTGATGTACAATCACCGTAACGCTTAATAACAGTCGTATACACAGGTCTTGCAACTGAGTCCAATTTCAGTGGTGAGAGATAGATGCGAGTGTGTTACAACTGCTAATTCGCAATACCATCCGCTTGAGGTACTACGTCGCTGCTATCGAAGCTGACATTTTTCTCTCCCAAGTATTGTTTTATTTAATCATTGTTATATCGTTTTGTTGAGTTTGCGGATTTTTTGTTATTTAACTGCTTTGTTTGGATTTGGAAAAGTGTTCGGGATAATTATTACGCGAATTGTCATGCCTCTGGCGGCCGTAAATCGAACTTAACAGCGTCATTTTGTCAACGTACCTCATACTGAAGTTGCAAGACCCGTGTATACGACCATGCGCTCAATACACGGCTAACTGACAGTTCGAACGTTAGATGACGTCAGCGTAAGACTTGGTATTGTAAATGCGTTAATGTGTTCGTGAGATGTACAGGATATGAACTCACATTTACACATAAATTCTCGTGAGTGACCCATCGCCAAGCAAAACGGATATAGTGAATGCGTTTTTTTCTTTTAAGCGGTACTTTTAGGCGGTACGGGGCGTCATGAGTAGCGGCCCATGGCGTAGTGCGATCCTAAGGTGCCTAAGGCACCTATTCCAATGAAATCGAAATTCCTTTAATTCACTCACTAGGCTGTAGACAGCATACCCTTGTTAAATACAAGGACGCTTGTGCTACCTGATGCTGGCATTCTAATTTTGATGCTTGAACTTTTTACTAATTGAAGGGAGAGTGAGATATTAATATATCTCACTCTCCCTTCAAAACGGAATACAACAATACAAATGACTAGTGTTTTTCAGTAGAATATCTGATGGGTGGTACCTACACCGACGAGCTTGCACAAAGCTCTACCACCGAGTAAAATTGATTAATCATTACCACATAACATGATTTGATACAATATACGTACCGAAGTCACTTTGATTTTTAAAATAAATGAAGAAATAATACAGTTTCAAAAGTATACTTGACGCATTCGTTTGTGGTAGGATTGGATGTGGATTCGTTTCTTAAATGATTACCAGTATCGTACCAAATGATGTTAAATAAGCTCTGCCCATAAATACTGGTATTTAAAGAAATTTTAAAGTACAAATTATAACGCGCGCTACTGAAACCAATAGAGTTACATATATAATACGATATAAAAGTTATAGGCCCTTATTCAAACCGTGCAACGCCGAGACGAGTAGCTAGTATTATACAACATGTAACAAAATTCGTGTCCGACCCGTGAAATGGTTATTAGGTATCGTGAGTCGATTTAATATACGTAATCAATTTTTAAAACACTAAGTAAAAAAATTACCCCGAGTAAAATTAATATTTAACTAAATAAAATGACGAAAATCACATAGCAACACAGGCGTAACGAAAGCGCTTGCTAGGTACTTAGCTATCGGGCAGCGAGGACATAAGGCCATGACCTCAGTTGATCAGCTGTTGTTAATCGTTCGGTACAGTAGTAAGAAACTGAATTTTACTAGCACCGTTGCACATAGTTTGCACGGATGCGTTGTAGCACATTTGCTCCTGATTTAATTTGGTCATAATTACTCATACTCAGACATATGAACATATTGAAATACTCTTGATTAGAAAACGTAAAACATATCGCGGAACACAAGAACAGCTACAAAACGACCACTCGCAAGTAGTTTACGCGCCAAACTGAATGAGTGAGTGTAGTGTAGTAGCTAAGTGAAAACAATTGTATCGATAGTTTATCGATACCATTGACACGTGTGAAATTTGAAATACTATTAATAACAGCAATACTACTGATACTATTGATAGTAATTCATTCGATAAAAACGATAGTGTCGTTAGTATTGCAAAATACATTAGTTTTAACCAAAATCTATCGATTCTATTAATAGCATCGATGGTTTTGTACAATCAATTTAGTTAATGAAAAATCATTAAGATAGTCTCCTTTTCAAGTTTGCACTTACCTGCTCTCTTACAAAGCTCTGTTCAACAAAGGTTGTCTGTGAGAGATCGCTATAAGCGATAAGACCGCCTTTGCACATCATTATTTCTGATCGTCTGTTTCTTTTCTCTTATGATATGTATATGTTGTTGTGCAATAAAGTGTTAAATAAATAAATAGTCCAAAACTAGCAATAAAATCAATAAGTTTTAGTTAAAACTAATGGGTTTTGCAATACTATCGAATGCATTACTATCGATAGTCAAACTATCGATTATTCTACATCATCACTTCTCCATGTCACGTGCCGACGCTCGTAATTGCTTGTAATTTAATAAATAAAGAAAATAAATAAATTACGCGCTAGAGTCCAATTAGCTCAGATCATTTGCTGAGAGTGTGAGCTAGGTGGTTTGTGGCATTTTTATTTTAGTTGGCAAATAATATCGCACAATATCGCGCTTAGTAGTAGTGACACGGCCTTACACGTGCCAGCGGCGTTTCAAAGGCACTCAAAGGAGCCGCCTAACGAATCTGGTGTTGTCACATTTCAAAAAATTTGCTCGATGTTGGGGAATTAGTTGGGCACTAAAAAGTGTATTTTAAATGATTATAACATTTTTTTTAATAATGAATATTTGATATTTAATATTATTTTTGTCTATTTATGTCTATAACACACCGATATGTCCCTTTCGATACGGACAGGGTTTTTGTTACACACTGTATAAAACACATTCATTTCAAAATATATACAACCCAACTAGTAATCTTACAATACCATAACAATTTATTATTACGATTAAATATTGAATTCTACCGTTTAATAATTTATAGATAATAATGAAATTGATTAAATACGTCATTCGCACTCATCAGTTATCGTAACTGGAAAATAAAATAAATTTTAAAATATTTTAACGTATTAATTGAATACGCAGCGGAACTAATTAATTATACCGGTGAATTGAAAATCCGCCCTGATTGGTGGGAATGTGGTTTTATTTAATTGCTTATTGGTTATTATATCTGTATTGAGTAAATTTCAGACGTGAAATTATTGTTAAACAGGTAATTTTGTATAACGGCACGACACGAAAGTAATATAATGTAAATGTATTTATATTTATTTATTTATTTATGTATTTATATGCTTTATTCTACACACAGTAACATAAACATACATTAAAGGAAAACAAAAAAAAAAGTAATAAATTCCGGTAGCACAAAAGGCGGTCTTATCGCTAAGAGAGCGATTTCTTCCAGACAACCTTTGGGACAAGGACATAGCTTAATAAAGCGGTGGAGGTGTACAGGTCAAATACTTTAGCGAAAAAATTGTTCTATTTAACTACTATACATAATACTAATATACTATATACATACACACGTGTCTACACATATTCAATAAACTAAATACATAAACTATATATAAATTATATATATATATATATATAAATTATATATATATAATAAAATAATATATTTATAAATACATATAATAAAGTAATAATAAATAAATATGTAGCTAAGATAGTTTTAATAATAACCAATGGGGCGCGATAATAAACAAAACCACACCGAACAGGTATTCATAAAGTTAAATAGTACGCCTTAAGTCGGGTTTTAAACGTGCTGATAGATTGAGATCGTTTTAAGTGAATCGGTAAGGAATTCCAAAGACGAACTGCTTGGACGGAAAAGGAATTAGAATAAAAAGAAGAAGAATGAGAAGGAATTTTAAGAATAAGATTTTCATCAGATCGTAGAGTGCGGCCATGCGAGTCTTTAAGAAATTCGAAACGTTGCTTAAGATAGTGAGGAGAATTTGGATTAAAAAGAATACACTAGAGAAGAGAAAGAATGTGAGTATTCCTGCGTAGACGGATTGGGAGCCACTCGAGTTTTTTGCGAAATTCAGAAATGTGGTCATATTTGCGAAGTCCAGATATAAACCGAATACAAAGATTTTGAATACGCTCGAGTTTATTTAATTGCTCTTTTCTGAGATCAAGATAACAGGTATCAGCATAATCAAGGATGGGAAGAAGAATTGTTTGAGCTAAAGCAATTTTGGTAGGAATTGGTAGAAGATTACGTAATCTGCGAATGGACCCGATCGACAGGAACATTTTCCTGCTAACTTCGCTTAATTGTGAAATCCATGAGAAATTTTGATCAAAAAATATACCTAAATTTTTAACTTTTTTACTTAAAGGAATTACAGTTTTATTAAATACAATAGGTGGCAAAAGAGAATAGTCTACACGGGGTAATAATTTGTAACTACCAATTACAATAGCCTGACTTTTAATAGGATTTACTTTAAGACCAAAAGAAATACTCCACTGTAAAATTTTTTCTAAGTCAGAATTAATTAATTGTATGGTCTGAGGTAGATCAATAATTTTAGAATGAGCATAAACTTGGAGATCGTCGGCATACAAGTGGTAGGAAGAAGATATAGATTGGGTTACGGAGCTTATGAAGATAGAGAAAAGAAGAGGAGATAAGACACCGCCTTGAGGAACACCGGCATTTACCGTCAACCAGTCAGAGTGAGAATCCTGGACTCGTATACGCTGACGGCGACCTTTGAGATAACTATTAAACCATTTAATTACCGAAGGAGAAATATTAAGAGAATTTAATGTAGCTAGGAGTATGTCAAAGTCTACAGTATTAAATGCATTACTAAAATCTAACAATGTTAAAACCGTAAGTTCTTGGTTATCCATGGCTAATCTGATGTCGTCATTAATCTTAACCAGTGCAGTAACCGTACTATGACCAGATCTAAAACCAGATTGTAAAGGATTTAATAGGTTGTAGGAAGACAGGAAAAGGTTAAGCTGTTGATACAAAAGACGCTCAAGAACTTTTTGAACTTTTGAATGTATTTATATATTTTATAATAAGGAAATATTATCATCATCGTATTATTGAAATGTATTTTAATTAATGTAACATTTTTTGATTTGAAACTTCTATTGTCGCTCCACGACAAACGGTTTTACGTTCTCTATGTATACAACAATACCAAGTATTGCTGTTTTGCGGTAGAATATCAGACGAGCTTGCACAAAGCCCTACCACCAAGTAAAATATAATTTAAAACAGATTATTCCTCACGATGGTTACTTCACTACCGAGCTAGTAATATATGTATACATATACACGAAGCTCGTGAAATTTCAATAGTAATGAACCCGTAATCTTCGTTAAAAATTCACGTGTTCCAACCACTAGGCCATTTCGACTTATGTTACTATACGGTATATAGTGACCTTACACTCGTTATTATCAAGTTTTTTATTTAATTATTTCTTGTTCAATCAATAATATTTTATAACTAACTGGCTTAAACGATGCGCAGTTATTCAGTCCAATGCATTTAAACGGTAGTTAAATTTAACAAAATCAATAAAATTTAATACGACCCCAACTGTATCGATATATGGGTTTATCCGTGTATTGGGGATATATTTCTGTTTGAAATTTACAATAAGGACCTTGTATTTGTTGGTTAATATGCCTTATCAATTAGCAATCAATAATAATTATATTATCTTCTTTAAATATAATCGATGTTTGTTGGTGTGATATGGAACAATAACTTATTACTAAAAACACTGGCACTCAGAGACTTTTTGAAAGTAGATTCATTAATTAAATGATGTTGATGAACATAAGTCATCTTCTCTGAGGGGCATATACTAACTATTACTATCGACTAATATGTATGATGGTTCGATAACTCTATCCCACCATTCTACGTGACTTTAATGATTTTGTGGTTATTCTTCCACAAAGTCCACACAATTCTCGTTAATCAAGCTGCAGTATGATTTTCGAAAATTACTCTGTTAGTAAGTAGGACAACTATTTAGACAGCTATTATGAACAGATCTGAAACTAATATGTCTCATATAGTACTATCGTTGCAATGTTATTGTATTTATTAGTTAGACCGTTTAATATTTAAAACAATAAATAGTTTTTTTATTGTAGAGTATTATACTTTATTTGAACCGTGATAGTCCAGTGGTTAGATAATCAAGGATGTTTAAAGTTCAATTTTCATCTACTTTTCACGTCATAAATTGTCAATTAATAATTTAAGATTCATCTCGCGCTCAATGGTGGAAACCAAGAGTACTTTGACAAAATGAGAGCTTAGATCTATTGAAACCGTAAGCGACATCAAATAATACTACGCTCTATTACGCTTTGTAGTTGCAGAATTATAATACATAACAAAATTTCTGTCAACCGGAAACTGAGCTCAAATTCATCGAAACAAGATTTCCCAGAAATCGGATCATGATTTGCAATTTGCAACTGATTCCAAATATGTCTAATATATTGCCCATTATCATTCCAATAGCGGGTTCAGGAATAAAACAAAGCCTAATGTTTCGTCGCATTTGTATTTTATTTGATGCATGCATGCATTTCATGGATGTAAATAATTTATATTTCAAGCCGCTATTCAGAAATAACACGATATCATAAAGAGAAAAACGATTACGTCATCAATGAAATACGAAGTAAATAAGCCTTGTTCACAAGTTCTAATTACTTACTGCACCAAGTGGAGACCTTCTGATAAAATCGGTCGGTATATATTTCACATCGATTCAAATCTATATCTAAAAATATGCTCAGTTGTCCTCTTCTTGAAAACATTAAGTATGTTTACGGACGATTATTTTACGTGATAACGTCATAAGAAAACATTGATGAATACTCGGACGCATCGGCCGATGGAGTGGGAGAGAGATAGATGCGTCACAAGCCGAACGCTTAGGCCGAACGTGCCTCTCTATGAATGCTTGTTCCGCGCTCTCACTTGCACGCTCGGCTCAGGCGGAACTTGACAATGAGTCATGCTTTTTCGTGCGTGCAGCCGGCGTTCATCGATTTATAAGAATTTTCGAGTTATCACGTCAAAAAATCAGTTATTCTTCTTGCTTTATAATCTACATTAATTGCACCTTAACCTAAACCTACATGCAATAATTCATCTATCTGCTTTACATGTCTTTGATAATCAGATTTGTTTCAGCTTTTTTGACACCTAACTTCCTATTTTATAGCCATAAAATATGACCTAAAGAATCTGACTGGAACTGACGGAGACTGGATTGGGATTAATTGTTGATTGAATTAGTCTGCCTGACCCATTTATTGTAATATTTATACAGTATATTATAAGCGCTAATTATAGATCTATTACAATATTCTAAGCTTTGTTGGTTTATATAGTAGTTTTATTATTTAATTGGTTATTTCCAATATACATAAACAGAAAGTGGTCAATATGATTTATCTTTAAACGAAGAATGAAACAATATTTTTCTATGAAAATTGTTTGTATAAGGAATATTATCGTGTTGTTTGTTCTTTTATAGTTTTGTCAGCGTTGGCCATAAAGCACTATAGCGACGATTTTCGCTTCAAGAGGCTAACTCATTGAATATACAATATAATAATTATGATAATTCTATTCCTCAATATAAAACTTCATCTATAAATAAAAACGAACTAGTTGATTTATTAAAAGATTATCTGTTTTTCTAGAATTTCGTAGAACGAATCTTAATAAGACAAAATATATTAATTTAATGAAATAGCTCTAGCAACTAAACAAAAAAACTTACATGTGTAGGTATGAAATAAGAATAATAGCATTTATAGTAAAAGATCACAGAGAATCATAAACACTCAATATTAAGGTGTAATACATTTTAGCTTGTCATTTTTTAAATTGCATAACGTCATGAGAAGAGGCTAAAAAGCCGAGATGGCCCAGTGGTAAGAACGCGTGAATGTTAACCGATGATCGTGGGTTCAAACCCGGGCAAGCACCACTCAATTACATGTGCTTCATTTGTGATTATAAATCATCTAGTGTTTGAAGGTGAAAGAAAACACCGTAACCTGCATGTGTCAAATTTTCATTGAAATTTTGTCACATGTGTATTTTACCAATCCGCATTGGAGCAGCGTGGTGGAATAAGCTCTTTTTCCTCAAAAGAGGAAAAGAGGCCTTAGCTCAGCAGTGGGAAATTCACAGGCTGTTCCTGTTACATCGCAAGAGGCTAGCGTCTGAGATACAGGCTCGGCCTAGTTCAGACACTTGTACCATGAATAATAAGGACACAAAATTTATTCTCTATTTTTATTTAGTGTACAATAAAGTATTTAAGTAAACAAACGATTTAAACACAACAAAAGTTAAAGTAATGACTGTCAGAATCATACGATGTTATTAATTCCGCTAACGCAGACAGCGCATAGCGAAAAGCGTTGCGGTACACAGTATGTCACAATGTCAGAGCGCGGCTGAACAATGTTGAAATTTCTCTTAATATAATATGCATAAATGTACCAACTGAAAGTCTTTATATCCTGCTTAGAATAATTTATACAACGTCATGAAGTTCAGACCAAATTTTAATTTCTTTTTTTGTCATTATAATAGTTATAAAAAAAAATTACCAAAAAAGATAAAAACATTTCCCGCGTGTACGTTGATGTTTGCCCACTAGATGAATGTAGAGAATTATAAATCTAGCTACTTTTCACTCATTAGCAATGTGGGCGGTGACATCAGGTGGCCCATTTGCTTGTCCGTCTAACTATAGCATAAAAAATTACCTACAAGTACACTTAATCCAAAAATATAAAAATTACAGGTTTAAATTTATCAAAATTTTATACACACGCAACTACGTACGCAATACCTTTGCCGATATTAAAGAGGAGGTTGATAACCTCCTTCTTGAAGTCTATAACGATTATCAAATTAATTGAACCAGTGAAGACGAATAGTGAGCATAACTTGTAATAATAAATTAATACCTTATTTTATTTTAAGTCATTATTGATTATATTTTATCCCAATGACATTTTAAAAAAACAAAGATATGAAACGGATGTTTTAAGTAACATTTCGTTTGAAAATTTTGCTAAAACAAGCTATAAATAATTATTTTAACACTGTGATGTTTATTAAAGAGTTTAAAAGCATACTTATATAGTTATTTAAATGAACAGAAAATAAAATTTGTTTATAATAATCATTCTTTATATTAGTGTTTTGTTAATAATGAGTTTTAGCTTAATAAATAAACTCATAAAAATAAACAAATTAGTTAAGTTTAATAAATAAATTAGAAATTTTGAATTAACTGATAGCACCCGACTTTCATATTGAATTTATAATTATTTTTTTTATTAATTTAATAACTTATAATTTATATAATATGACGTTTATTTACTAAAAATACATTTCCCTTTGCATGATAACTTTATAACTTGAGTTTCAAAGTACATCATTTAAAGCAACATTATTCAAAGAAATGGACTGCTTACTACAAATAGCGTACAATTAAAATTGTTAAACTCGTTCACGTCTACCCTTCATAGCAATGTAGTCTATACATCGACAGTAATAAGGATGTTTATTGTGTGGTTTAAATAAATGTGCAGAATTTATACTGTGTAATGTACAACCGGAAATTTCGCTGGACCGCGGGAGGAAATGAAATCGGTTAAGACAATCACTGTTTATGCATTGTCCAATTTCTTATCGTTATAATTTATATGACGTCTACTTGAGCAAATGCGAGTCGAGATGATCTTCGCCTCGGTGATTATTCCATGTATTTCATTACATACTATTCTACTCATTTGTAGGGCTTTGTGCAAGCTCGTTTGGGTAGGTACCACCCACTCATCAGATATGCTACCGCAAAACAGCAGTACTTTGTATTGTTGTGTTTCGTTTTGAAGGATGAGTGAGCCAGTGTAATTACAGACACAATGGACATAACATCTTAGTTCCCAAGGTTGGTGGCGCATTGGCGATGTAATCGATGGTTAACATTTCTTACAATGCCATTGTCTATGGGCGTTAGTAACCATTTACCATATGCTATGTAATTATTAATCGTGAGGCGTTTCTACTGCGGGACAAATAACAACTTATGACAATATCATATCGTCTATAGTTTTATAAAACTAGGACACGCTTAGATATCTCATATTAGGTATCCAGATTCAGTTCCGGGTAGATAAACACTGTCTAAACGCTGGAAGATGAAACCGGAAAAATTGTGTACGTGATTATTTCTTGTCCTAACTCACCACCGAATATTAACTTCAAATTTTAATCAATACCACTTGCAATTTGTTTATTTGATAGTGGCAATTGTCTGCATATAATAACTGTGATTCGCCAAGCCTGTTATGGGCTTCGCGAATCACAGTTACACGGTGAAAGGTTAATTCAATTATGAGCTATTAATGTAACATCTTTCGAGAGAAATATTCCTAAATTCCAATAGATAATATTTAACCGCATTATCGCAACTCTAATAGCCTCGCTTCATTTGTTTTAAATTAAATTTATTGAGATTAGAGAAAATATAAATGCAGTATTGGATCTTCTCTTAGAGTGCTGGAACTGATATTATAATTTAGCTTTCAACCAAGCTCTCATACATAGTAAGTAACTTGTTTGTTATTCCTTATCTAGATTTTAACAATATCTAATATTGAAGCATTTATAACTTCATATATGCAGAAGAGATCAGAACTTGATATTTTATACATAACTTCAAAGAGTTTTAAATACTGAACGTTTATTGTTCTGCTCCATCAAATACCTCTATTGAGGTTTCCAGTTAGTGAGTGTAATCATGATCAGCATTTAGCACAATTTGAATCGTCCATAATGATGTATAATTATAGGAAGAAATCTTCAAGCGCAAAATCGTTTTACTATTCACTGTAAAAGGTATTGTGTTGAAGAATTTGATTAAACAGTTAGAAGATACAGCACAAAAAGAACATAAAAAGACATTTAATCAAATAATGAACTTTCTTATATTGAAGTATTTCCAACTTTTTTCCATATTTGTAATATAAAGTTGCATTAAGCGAAAAACAAATCCGCAAGATTGCACCAGTCTGTTTTATGATTCCAATTCCAGGTATAAATTTTCTTTCCGGATTTATAGCGAGATTGATGTAACTTAAGCCTTATGAATAACAGCTCAGTCAAACCTGCTTGTAAAAATTGTAAAAAAATTGTAGCTCACGCAGTAAACATGTATAATAAAAAGTAAATAATTATTATCAATGAAAATAATCATATTAATTTACATATACACACTACAATTTTTTTTTTTTTTTTTTTATTACATAAGTAGGCGGACTAGCATATGGGCCACCTGATGGTAAGTGGTCACCAACGCCCATAGACATTGGCAGTGTAAGAAATGTTAACCATCGCTTACACTGCCAATGCGCCACCAACCTTGGGAACTAAGATGTTATGTCCCTTGTGCCTGTGATTACACTGGCTCACTCACCCTTCAAACCGGAACACAACATTACCAAGTACTGCTGTTTTGCGGTAGAATATCTGATGAGTGGGTGGTACCTACCCAGACGAGCTTGCGCAAAGCTCTACCACCAAGTACAAGTACAAAAGACACAAAATACCATGTTGTTACAATATCAGCAGTTATATAACTTATTTTAATTTATATATGTTTATATTTCATTTCAGAAAAATATACGAAATACCATAGATTAGTATAAATATACAATCTCCATAAGTTTCAAATTTAAGTAGTACGTGGACAAAAGCTCGGGCATTCCTCGCTTCGAATCATTAAGACACTGCCGTAAAGTTCAAGTAAAGTGGCTATTCGAAAAGTATATTCAAGTCATAAAATTAGGATAGGCATAATTGTTCTAATTGCCCTTTTAAACTTTTCTTAAAAGACGCAATTAGAAAAGTAAGCCAGACTATGATAGACATAATCTTGTATAATACTAAAAAAAAAAAAAAAACAATTTTAGTTAGCGTAGCGAATTCAATAATAATTTAAATTGAATAAATATAAAAATAATTGCATTAATTTTGGTTTTGTAAAACGTTACATGGTTTGTTAGTGACGTTGTATTTTCTATCGGCATTAATGGTCCTCTTGACCGACTTCGGCCACGGCGGCCAATCTCAAGGGAGATTAGCCAACTGCGCAGGAGATATTATAGTGCACAAGTGTGTGCATAAACACAGGTGCACTCTCTATTCCCTCACTCTCATAACCCGATGGGACGGCAATCCGACACAACCGGAAAGAGTTCAGGCGCAGGACCAACGGCTTTACGTGCTTTCCGAGGCACGGGAGTGTACACACTTCCAACTTCCAGACTCCGGGCTGCTACTAAGTATTTTTCGACAGAAAATCGCAATAACATTATACTTATTGGCCAACCAACCTGGGATTTGAACCCAGGACCACCGTGTCTGCGGCCTTACATGTAGCCACTAGACCAACGAGGAAGTCGGCATTATCTATAAACCATATATTATAGCGAGTATAATTAAACAATAATTTCACTCAATCTATCTTGGACATTCAAAAGAAAAATATTGCTTAACTAACCTTCATAGACAACCCTATGAGCATAGAATAATAACGCTTAGAAAGAGTGTAGGCCCAAGCGAATTCAAGTCATTCAATTTCACCCAAATAGGTTCAATACATTTGACGTCACGATAAAGTGCCATCGTAAACATCTCGCGCAATTTATTAAAAAATGACTTAATGTGTAGTAAAAGGGCGTCACAACACTACTCATAAAAAAAATAAAGAAAAGAAAATCACATTTCACACGTATGTACTATTTGGCAACTTATAATTTTAGGTCAAAACGTAAAAATAATTTGTAAACAAAAGACGACATTACAATAAAAATGTCGTCAGCTATGGGAAATATATTTACCACGAAGGCTTAATATTTTAAATAATAAAAATGTAATAATTATTTAAAATTATTATTTTAACTTTTTTATGATTATACATAAAATAAAAGCAACACATAAATATAATATAAATAGGTAAATTAAAAAAAGAGATCATTATAATAATAAAATTAAATAAATAATATTGCAATATATAATTATAATACATTTACAAACAAACAGTATCAATTTCCTCGCTTTATGGGGGAAATGTCTATTCACTTGCAACATAATCGGTCGGTATGTGTGCGTGTCGATGAATGTAATTACGTGACACTTACGCACTTATTAATTCTAAAGTTACTTAAATTTTGAGCGAAACTTTATATGACACTATCCTTCTAAGCGTTATTATTCTATGCCTATGAGTGATCAAATCAAACTTTTGAGAACTAAGTATCAATATTGCGATAAATCTATGGTCGCTTGTATAGGAAGTTCTATGACATAAACATATACCGAAGAGTTAAATATATACAGATAGCTAATATAAATATTTTATCTCAATAGGATAAACATAACATAGGTGGTAAGGCGTTATGTAAACCACTGTGACCACTTACCATTATCCATTTGCCCGTCCGTCTGCCTATAACAGATACAAAAAGGTGTCACACACAAAGAAATCACAGTTAGCCCCTACCTTGAACCCAGCGCTAAGATTATTACACGTCAAAAAGGTAAACATAACATTTTTCCATGTAAATAATACTAAGTGTAAATTATAAAACTAAGCCTTGCAGTCATATTTCGATATTCGAAAATAAATAAAAGTAACTTCTAAGGCTTTGCACCTGCGAAGGCAATTCGATAAGTAAGTAAGATAATATCGAGCCATAAAGTGAAGTCGGTGCTGAGCTATGATCGCTCTAATGGCACCTCATTGGTATGTAAATACGTTTACGACCGAACGCGTAATAAGATTTTCATCGATCTATTGGATTTTACGAATTAAATTCTATTGTAAATTTCTGCATATTTTTAATCAATAAATATCGACATTCATCTATAAAATAACCTCAAAAAGTATCATACAGTAATATAGTATTTTCATGTATCTATACTAATATATAAAGCTGAAGAGTTTGTTTTTGTTTGATCCGGCTAATCTCAGGAACTTCTGGTTCGAATTTAAAAAATATTTTTGTGTTGTATAGTCCTTTTATCGAGGAAGGTTCTAGGCTGATTTTTACTCATTACATTTTTATTAATTATACGCGGGTGAAACCGCGGGCACAGCTAGTCTGATATAAACATAAAAACACATACCGTTCTCTCATATAATTTCTGATCGATAAACGTAAAACTATTACATAACTATACATAGATGTTAACATATATGTATTATTGTATATTTATAAAAATATAAAATGGTTTGAATATTTTAACTTAGAAATAGTATTTTTTTTTTTTTTTCTTATTTTGTCTAGAGATATTTAATAGGTCGTGGGCTTTGTACAAGCCCGTCTGGGTTGGTACCACTTACTCATGCGTCAATGTAACTAAAGGCACATGGGACATAACATCTTAGTTTCCAAGTTTGGCGGCGCATTGGCGATGTAAGGAACGGTTTATATTTCTTACAGCGTCAATGTATATGGGCGATGGTGACCATTTACCATCAGGTAGCCCAATTACCCGCCGAACTCTTTTATATAAAAAAAGGGAAAACCGTTCGAATTTCTGATTATTATCTGAACGTACATGCACGACTTGGAAACGAGTTGACTGATTGACATCGTGAAATGCATTTGTTGAATTGATATAGGAAATATAAGAGTAAATATAAGCGTCTCGTGAGATTGTCGATAAACCATTATCTATTAAGCCAAAATAAAAAGAATATGTAATATCATAAAGTATGACGTCACAGCGTCAATATTTTGAACTAATTTGTCTCAAATGAACTCCTTTAAAAATACATTATTAATAGCATTCTATTATCATTAGCAAAAAGTTTAAAAATAAAATAACGACGCCATAATTTACTAAACTAAAGCAACCAAGAGCGACCGATCTCGCATTCGATAAAAAAAGCTAAGTTTAAATAAAGATAATTTTAAAAATAAAGTTTTTTAATACTGTAACAGCATCAAAGGTTGATGCGAAGTTTCATTTTAATAAATTGGACGAAACTGTCTTCGTCTCGTCTTTGAATCTATAAACGAAATATGTCAAAATAAATATTACGAATGTTTTACTTTTAGGTGCAGTATGCAAAAAAGAGCTAATAACTACTCACAAAGAATTTTGTTTGTAATAAATAATAATTTATAAAATATTACGCACATTCGAGCTTATTTTAGAAATTAATTTAGGTTTATTCTTACATGCGTTATAGATGCGCTATGTATGTACATAAAAGGGTATTGCAAATCGTCACTTAGAATAGACTTCGATCCCGAATCCATACTAAATGTATCGTAAAATTTATTATAGAAATAATAATATTAGCATATTAACATGTATGGAAATGTTAGATGTAGTTTAACAATTTTTGATATATTTTTTTTTTAATGAAATATGTAGTTGCTGGTATATGCTAAAAAATTTCCCCTCATAAAAGGAGAGAAAGCTTTAGCCCAGCAGTGGGACAATCATAGGCTGTTACTGCGTTCTATTTGCATCTTAAAAATGATTGGAAAACCTGGAATTACACATAAAATAACGCTTCTTTTCAAACAATATATCCAGGTTTTAACGTAGCAAGGCGCATCTATTGGATGCAGATTTCTCTTGATTTTTAAACCAAATACCGATCCCAAGCTTGTCGGTTTTTCTCGAATGCAAAGATAAATTGGACTCTGGAAAATAAATAGTTAACATTGCTACTCGTGGTATTAAAAGTAATCCGTAGGATTTTGTTGTTCTACTAAAGTAACTACGTTTTTTAATGTCATAAAATAAACGCAAAGACTTGTTAATGTATCTTTTTTTTATTTAACGAAGGCAACGAGTTATTAATTGACGAGTAAAATATATGCTTACGATTTGGCCTAGTAATAACAACATCAATCTAAGGTTTTGGGTTCACGCCTGGGCAAGCGACACTAAATTTTCATTTGTGACGTTGGTAGAAAATTTATCGACTACCTTAATAAATTAATTATTGGAACATAGTTCTTTTGTGCGGCTTATAGTAGAGTGAAATGGCACTGACTCAAGTTATATCACATAATTTTTTAATTATTTTTTTTTATATTTTATTTAATGACGTGAATTACATGGCAACACAGGTGCAGGAATACCACTCGATAGCTCTTACCTATCGGGTAACTAAGACACGAGGTCATGACCTCAGTAGTCCACGTTTTTACCACCAATAGTGTCGTTTAACAGAATTAATATATATTTTTTAAGTAATTTTTTTACTTAGTATTTTAAAAATAATTACATAAATAGAACCGACACACGATACCTAATAACCACTTCATGGGTCGGACACGAATTTTGTTACAACCTGTATAAAAGAAAACTATATATATTAGTATATGCTTGAGAGTGTGTATATGTGTTGTTGTGTATCTTGTCTATCTTATTATCTCATCGACATTGGACAGATGTCGTGATAAAAATATACGCAAATTCGACCGTACATAACTCTCGTGTTTCATATTTAATAGAATCGATTCATAATTCGCTACATAATATTTTTATACCCAACTCGCTGTCGTTGACAGGCGGATATAGGGACTCTTACGTCGTCATTTTAGACGTCATTACGTCACTCGATACTTGCGCAAAATACTATACCAGCATGTTACATTTCTGACATATTTCATTTATTTTACTATCTCGAATATAATTGTGTCGCTTATGTGTCGTATCGTCACTTATTCCTTTGTACATGAAAGTAACGTAAAAGATCACATATTCTCATCTCGTTATCGTTGTTTCTGTTTCCATGTAGCACACATATGAATGCGTGGTGCATAGCGATATTTTGTTTATAACATTCATGTTTACATATTAGAAAGAATCATAGCCAAGTTGTATTGTTGATTAATCTTTAGAGTTGTATCATCATTATGCATTGTCTATGGTTAGATTTGGGGATGTCCGTCTGGGTAGGTACTACCCACTCATCATAATTATATTCTAGGGCCAAACATTAGTAGTATTGTAATGTTCTGGTTTGAAGGGTGAGCCAGTCTTAACTGCTCCCCCATAATAGATCAACAGATTAGAAAAATTGAATAGTTGAAAAATCACGGCTTTATTTTATTTTATTTATTTATTTAATAAACACTTCTGAGCATAAATTAATTACTAATTAAATAATTTATAATAATTTTTAAGTGTAATAGTATTTCTATTTAAGATATATTTTTAAAGCAAATACAGATAATACAATAATACAACATATTATATAAGATCGGTAAACCCTACGGTATCTTATGAAAATTAATTACATATTTCTTTACCAGTAGCCAAATTATGTGTGTGTGTGTGTGTTATTATAGTAATAAAATAATTTATTATATTTTTATTAATTATACGCGCGTGAAGCCGCGGGGCACAGCAATTTATACTATAAAAACTAAATAAATATAACTAATTTTAAAATACACACACAAATGAAGTCCATTTTAACAATATCACTTCACTTCACTCACAGGTGTAAGTTTTAACCGAACTCAGAAATATGATAGTTCCAATACTGACCAATTAAATTAACAGTTTTAGTGTACGCCATTTTGTATGATAAATTTTGAAAATTAATTCGAATATCCTCGACGTCAGGACTAAAGCGATAAATAATTTGCCCAACTACCACCGCTATGCGCATAGAACAATGTTTATTATTGCGTGCACGCCTGCGACAGATGTAGCTGCGTGCAAAGGTTTTATTCTTAATAGTGTCATATGTTATTATATATATAAAGGAAAAATGAACTCTAAACACTATGAAATACAGAGTATTTTAACACGAAGATGTTGTCGTTATACGTATTTATATGTGTAACAGAACGTGTCCATTCACCACAGTCATTCGGCACGTACACTGCTATCCCATTGCATCGCTCTGCAGTTATAAACGTAAAACCGGACTTACACTGAAAGAAAATATGAAAAAAAAATATTATAAATATAAAATTCAGTAATAATAATAAAAAAATAATAACAATAAAAATCTTTATTGTCTCATATAAAAAAAAAACACAGTTTTAACATTTTTACATATTATACCATAGGTTTTAGGAAAAACACAAAACTTATAAAACTCTGACTTCTGAACTAGGAGAGTTCCTGTATTTCAGAAGCCAGTGCCCTCGCAAAATGGGTACACATTACATAACAGTGACGAATACTTTAATCTTTATACAATTAACAATATAGATTGTTTAATGAATTTAAGAAAAGAAAAACCAAAATAATAAGTAATCAAGTGAAAAATATGTGTATGTATTTGGGTGTGTGTGTGTGTGTGTGGGTATGTGTGTGTGCGCGCGCGTGTGTGTGAGTGGGTGGAGCGTATGAGTGCGTGCGTGTACATGTATGTGAGTTCGTGGCGTATGTTTGCAGATCAGTGTGTTCGTATATACATGTGTGGAAGTCTAACCATGTGTTTTGTGAACATCAAGTGCGTTATTCCATTATAAAGTCCTCTGTATTGCGGTAATCCAATTTAAGGAGAAATATTTTTAAGAGAGATTTGCATGTGTGCCTCTTTACTGGAAATATGTCTCTTACTTATATTCTTATACAATTTTGATAATAGGTATGTATTTTATCGAGGTGACCCAGAGTATCCAAGCTCGAGCAAAAACGAAAGAATTTCCATGAACTTAATTTGTATGTATAATTTATTTCGTGCTCAGCGCTGAAGAATAAAATCGGGAGGAGTGTATCGGATAAAAGTCTGCCACGTGTTTATCTACTAACAGGCGTCGGAGAAGCTAGATGCAATAAGCCCCAATCCCTCTCCTCAAGAGTGGAGGAGGTCTTAACATAGCAGTGGACTAATTACAGACTGTCATAGCTTTTTTACTAGAAGCATTCATAACTCATCAATTCATAATGACAGGATTGGTCTCGAATCAGGCTAATTACCGGTTGGGTTAGTAAAAGAACAGTTAATAATATTGCGTTTAATATCAAGTAATTCACAGTAACCCGTTGCCTTGAAAAGAAAGTACTTTTTTTATATAATCAGACTTAAAAAGTAAGTAAACTTTACTAATTATTGAATTTAAAGGTGTTGCATTTATTTCGATGTGTTCTATGTATGAAAGTAAGATGTAAGAACTTCTTTTAAAAATGTATATTAAAAAAAAACATTAAGAGAAAATAGTTGAGAAAAATGTTAAAAATTTACACAGACGAGAGCGAGCGTAACTTTTGTAAATATCCATAAAATTATTATAAAAATGCTTTAATGTATGCCTTGCATATGCAAATACGTTATAAAACGAGTCACAGAGAATACGCAAACAGTTCAAAACTCATGTCGAAAAATATCTACAACTATTTAAAACTTGACTTAACTACGTTCGTATTCGTACAAATAACTAAAATGTTGTCATAATGAGCTTATGAACTTTAGTTCACAATTTATACAAGTGATTATAGCTAAACAAAAAATATATCAGTAACGTGCAAACAGCCTTATCACTTTTTTTTATTGAATAGGTAGGTGGACGAGCATATGGGCCACCTGATGGTAAGTGGTCACCAACGCCCATAGACAATGGCATTGTAAGAAATGTTAACCATCACTTACATCGCCAATGCGCCACCAACCTTGGGAACTACGATGTTATGTCCCTTGTGCCTGTAATTACCGGAACACAACAATAACAAGTACATCTGTTTTGCGGTAGAATTTCTGATGAGTGGGTGGTACCTACCCAGACGACCTTGCACAAATCCCTACCACCGAGGAAAATAACGATAAGTCACAATAAAAATAAATTAATACGTTATAGTTAAAATATAAATATAGGATGTGAGTTTTCGTTTTAATAACAAATAATCAAAATATTATACAAATTAATTAGATAAATTATAAAAGTCATTTTATAAATAATGTGATTATCGATTAAATTCGTCATTGCAACGAAGATGAATATGGGAATAAATATAATATAGAGTACAAAGGCAACAGAGAAATCGAAACAAGAGATTTGTAAATTTTAAAATTGAGGAATCCCTTATATTGATTACAATATGAAATATTATATACAAGTGTTTTCTTAATTACTACTTAACGCTTATATTAATTGATAGCTCGTGGGATTCATCTGCACTAGTACAAACTAAAAGCGGGAAAAAAATGAGTGATACATTTAATGAGGTGCAGTTCTCAGAATGTCGTCAATATAAGTTATGAAAAATATACTTTTTGCGAACTTTCCGTTTCTCTGACATAGTCTTATTCAATTCAGAATCTAGAACCGTATACAAAAACGCTTATATATTTTTATCATCATTATCATCTTAGTCAGAAGACGTCCACTTATGGACAATAGCCTGTCCCAAAGATCTCCACGACAGCTGGTCATGCGCTACATGCATTCGCATAATATATTTTTATATGTTAGACTTACTTATAATGCCTGAAATTTTTAACTAAAAGGTTAATTGAACTGGTATCCGCGAAAGAAGGCTGCGGAAGAAAGGTGCTCCTGCTCTGCTGAAGAAGACCAAGAAGACCGTGACGCTAGCGCACTTTCTCTCTCGCCATAGAATAACCACACTAGAATTGGGGGTGTACTCGATACACCAAGACATTCTCGATCACATTGTCTTACAAAGATAAATGCCGCATAACCCGTCATATTACACATGGTAATGAACAGAGATGTATTGTATAGCAAGAACAAAAATGAAATTTGTTCTTGCAACATGGCTGATGCCATCTAACTATACAGACAAACATACGTAGTGTATCTCATTAAGACCACAGTTAGAGAAATCTTAAATAACATCCTTCACTTTGACACAGTCAAAAGTGTTGCCTTTCAAATGTAATTTTGACCTGGTAAGAATTCTACTTAACATATACATATTGTGTATAATTAAGATTATTTCGGAAAGTATTTTAACATTTAATATTAAAGTTTTTGTGAACGAAGCGCATTATCTCGTTCGTATTTTTAAGTTATGTTTATTTTTCTCGAAGTCGACGTTCGAAGTACGCGAGTAGAATAGATTACTAGAATAAATCTTCAAGGTAACACCACAAGTCTAGAATACCTAAGTGCAAACGTGTAGTTTTTATGATAGGCTTCACAAATAATATTTGTAACTTAGATAATTTCTACGCTCTCTTTCTGACCTTTTCACTTTAAATAAATACAATTTACAAGCATAAATTTTCTGTTACAAATAAAAATAACATTATTTCACACCAAATAATAAACTTATACACGTAGATAAAATAAATGATATCATTTTTTTTACAAAAGACGTTCTTATCGCTTAAATACAAAATCTCTTTCAAACAACCTCTGAGCTTGAAGTTTAATAAGATGGCAAGGAGGTGTTCTGAAGGACAAATATACATATAAATAAGAAAATATATACAATTTGGTTATATACTAGCTGTGCCTCGCGGTTTTACCCGCGTATAATAAATAAAAATATAATAAATAAAAATAAGCTTAGGGCCTTCCTCGATAAAAGGACTATCCAACACAAAAATAATATTTAAATTCGAACCAGTAGTTCCTGAGATTAGCCGAAACAAACAAACAAACTCTTCAGCTTTATATATTAGTATAGATAAACAATCTTTAAATATCAGTGGCGAGCCATTGGAGAGGCCTATGTCCAACAGTGGACAACGAAAGGTTGATGATGATGATGATGATGATGATTGTTTTATTGTGTTAAATATTTTGGCTGTGTAAGGTGACGCCGCTTACAATGTCATTATAATAAAATATTATTAATAAATAAATAATACATGAACCGAGAAGTGGTAAGGACATATAAATCTCAATTTAAGATTTCATGTGCTTAATTTATGTTTATTATCCATCTTGTATTTGGTGAAATTGAAAAATTACTAGTTTTCGCCCACGACTTCACACACACACACACATATACACGGGAGGATATTATGCGCTAGTTATAAAAAGAAGCCTTGTTCTTCCTTGGATTTCAAGCTTGCTTCATACCAAATTTCATCAAAATTGGTTAAGTGGTTTGGCCTCGAAAGCTGGACAGACAGACAATGTTAAATTCGCGTTTATACTAATAGTAAAGATTCACTTTTTCCGTTTTATATACACAGTAAAATGTTTCAATACAATGTAATATATAAAACCTTACACTATGTCCGTGTTGTCGCTATGATAAATGTAAATTATATGATAAGTAATGTATACATGAATATTCCACCGGCTTCGTTAACATGAGAATATGACGTTGCTTTGTTAACGAATTAACTTATTAAATACACGACTCCAGAACCGACAGTCATATGCTATAGCTATGAGCACGTGTCTTTGTTCACATTGATATTAATTATGATAAAATAATATCTACTTACATTGCTCAAATTAAACTTTTTGAAATAGTATAAATAATATTTTATTATTAAACAACATAACGTGATACATAATTCATGACAGACGTCCAGACAATTTTCAATTATATTTTTATAGTAAGGTATACAGACGCGGTATATACTCGGACATAATACTTAAATGAAAATACTAACCTTTCGATTTAAAATACATTTATTGTATATATGGATGTAATATCAATAAAAATGTTTTATTTATAAAATATTGGAGCTAATTATTTAATAACAAGATTCTGAATCGCAGTTCCAAGTCAAAATAACTAATATTACTCTAATCTGAATTGTAATTGGTCGATAGCAGCCGATGACGCAATAGGCGACCAATGATCTTTCACTATTTAGACTGCTTTGTAAATCTGACTTTGACAAGTGTTACAGAAACTGATGGTGACTGCCTAGTTAAGACTTACTTTACTTCCCTGCCGCAGATTTATTTGAGTGCGACATCATTCATTCTACCGCCAAACAGCACCAATATTATTAAGTATTGTTGTGTTCCAGTTTGAAGAGTGAAGCTAGTGGTCTCAAGGTTGATTGTGCATTGACTATATAAGGGAATGTAATATTTCTTACAGCGCCTATTTATATGGGTGGTGGTGATCGTTACCATCACGTGTCCCATTTGCCAATACGCCTACCTTCATAAGTTTTCTCTCTTTTTCTATTATGCCGTGCCTGACTGGGTCCATAATGATCTCATTATTATAAATTTACATAATGGAATGCAACAATTGATTGAGTTTTTGTTTTGTATTATTAATGTTTTATACATATTTAAAAATACGGTCCAACAAATAATATTTTATTAATTTTGGAATGGTTTTAAAAACGGTTTTTAGATAATTTACTTCTTTAGTAAAATGGCTCTCGGCGACACAATGCACAAAACACTTACGATAAGAACAAGCGATGCAACTTTAGAGCAAGTAAATTCATAGAAATGTCATCAACAATTTCTGTCGTTTTTACCACAGCTTTTAATTAAATTGTTATTTTTTTATACCAAAGCAAGCAATACTTTAATATTTTAAACCTCCCAAAAACTCGTTACGACTTAAGACTATTGAAGTTAATTAAAGTGAGAGTAACTTCGTGTAATGAAATTTTGTTACGCATGAACTACAGTGAAATAGACGATATGATGTTTAAACTTTGTCATAGCTTATACCATGAATATGAAACTAGATTTGGGGGAGTTGACACAAACGTTGAATCTATATTATATAATATTATATGGGGTTTTCCAATAGGGACGCTTGAACTTTGACAGCTGATTGCGGCCATGTTGTTTGAGTGACAGCTGTCAAATGCAGTGTGTTATATTCATTCCGTCCTCCCAAACCACCATGGCAGGTTACAGTGTCGAGCAGCACGTGCAAATCATAAAATTGTTTTATGAAAATGGGTCTTCAGTTCGAGCAACGTTCCGCGCACTTCGCCCGTTTTACGGTCGCGATGATCGTCCTGCCGAGTCGACTATCCGTCGATTGGTGGACAAATTCGAGTCAACCGGGTCAGTTAACAATCAGCCGGTTCCCGTGCGTCAATGTAACGCGAGATCTGCCGAGAATATCGCCGCTGTGCGCGACAGTGTCCTCGAAAACCCGCGGCAGTCAATTCCGCGTCGCGCACAGGAACTCGGCCTTTCGCAGACGACAACTTGGCGAATTTTGCGTTGTGACTTGAGCCTGCACCCGTACAAGATCCAGCTGACCCAAGAGCTCAAGGTTAATGACCATAGACAGCGCCGTGTGTTCGCTGACTGGGCATTAGAGCAGTTGGAAGTTGACGCCGATTTTGGCAAAAAAATCATCTTCAGCGACGAGGCGCATTTTTGGATGAATGGCTATGTCAACAAGCAAAATTGCCGTATTTCGGACGAGACCAATCCACACGAGGTTCACCAAGTGGCAATGCACCCGCAGAAAGTGACTGTTTGGTGCGGATTTTGGAAAACGATAATGGTGTGGCCGTCACCGTCAATGGTGAGCGATACCGGTCGATGATAACCAACTTCTTTTGGCCTGAAATCGAGAATATGGATCTGGACAACATGTGGTTTCAACAGGACAGCGCTACGTGCCACACAGCACACGCTACGATGGAAGTTCTGCAAGATCAAGCGCCCTTAATGGAAAACCCTATATATGCGAAAGTAACTCTGTTCCAAACACGCGAGTGAAGCCGAGAGTGAAAATTAGTTCATAATATTTTTGCGTTGAGACTATTTTCGGACTTACTTGTTTACCTTAAATGTATGTTTAATCAGCGAGTAGATTTTATGTATTTTATTTAATTGTATAGTACATATATAGTGTATATAACGAAACTGTTTTTATTTTTGTTGTTCCTTTTATTTATTTACTGGTTCTCTTAAATAATCAATACTTTTTTGGTGTTGACCATTGAAAAGGAAGGATCCTCCGACCAGACGGGTGTTGGTCTGGTGGGCTACCGCCCGACGGTTGTTGTCGGGTTCTTGTATATATGTTCAATCGCTCGGATTACTTTAATATCGCGATGTAGGGTACGTCAGTTTTTAGTTTACGTATGTGGCGAGATAGATGTCGCTACATCACTCCCCTCCGAGACCGGAGGTCGATAGCAGGTTGAGTCGTCCATATATCTTGTGATGTTTGCCGGGCCAGTGGAATGTTCCAGTGAGTCGGAACCAGATGCCGCATAGTTCACAGTGAGTCGGAACTGTCTGCGGTGATGCCCCAGTGAGTCGGGGTGATGCTGCAAATGCTCCAGTGAGACGGAGTGGTGCAGTGCTGCGTAGTTGCTGGCTGCTGCGTCGACCAGGAGAGAAGTGCGTCTCTGCTTGCTGACCGGCCGAAGTGCAGTGTGCTGTGCCAAGGTCGCTGAGACTGTGGGTGATGACCAGGAATGCGCGTCCGCTGCATGCTGGTGGTCAGGATACCCGTAGTAGTCGTGGATGCTGGCTGGCTGTATGACTCGCTGCTCGAAAGCTTGAGGAAGTGATGATGACGTCACGATTTTTGCGAAGGCTGCGCTGACGTTCATGCTCGGGGTCACCAGTTTGGTGTTGACCATTGAAAAGGAAGGATCCTCCGACCAGACGGGTGTTGGTCTGGTGGGCTACCGCCCGACGGTTGTTGTCGGGTTCTTGTATATATGTTCAATCGCTCGGATTACTTTAATATCGCGATGTAGGGTACGTCAGTTTTTAGTTTACGTATGTGGCGAGATAGATGTCGCTACACTTTCAATAACTATATCATATTACGATGACTCATTGATGTCTCAGTTAGGCGGTGACATCGAGAGCCAGCACGCATAGACTTGTAAAGGAATGGGGAAGCAGGAATGAGGGAGAATAATTCCTCTGAGCACTCGCCGTGATACAATCGGTAGAAAGCGCTCAGTGCCGCTATCTCTCGACGCAATTGTAAAGGCTCGAGGGTTTTGGTGACCTTTACGTCGCCAATAATGCGAACCGCACGTCGCTGCAACCGATCCGCAAGTTACGCAAGAACGCACCTGTGTTTTATACAACAGGAGCAGTTGTTGTGGCGTGAAAAAACGCCGCACCTTGTTCAGGACTCCGAGTTTCCGTGAAGCTGTTTTTATAACAGCCTCGATGTGGTCCCTTGGATTGAGGTCACACCGAACGTCAATTCCCAGTATGGCGACTTTGCTTTGCATCTCCAGCGTAGTGCCACAGAGGGAGGCGAAAATGGTGACTTTTTCGCTGTGAGAGCACATACCTGTGTTTTCTTGGCGTTAAACTCAACAAGATTGTCAGAGCCCCATTTGGCAGTGAGTCCTAACGTCCTATCGAGTTCAACAACAAGATCCCTCCGCCTCTCCTCGGTTTCCGCCCGCCCAGTTACTGCGGGTCCGTAGTATCCCCCGTGCACTGTACTATCATCTGCATAGCAATGTATGTTCCCAAGAGAGAGCATATCATTGATATGCAGAAGAAAGAGTGTGGGGAATAGCACAGACCCCTGGGGGACCCCAGCATTCACTACATGGAGTTGAGTTGATGTCCCGACTGCCACGTTTTTTTAATAATATAAACAGAAGAAAAAACAAATATACAATTATTTATAGATATTTCATAATTCAGTCTCTAAGATAGCAAACAAAGAAATAATTAGTACTGTACCACTTCTGGTATAATATTTGGTCTTGAGACACAGCCGTAGCGACTCAATGTTAGTTTTATCTACGATACTATTGTCTTTTGATGGAGAAACTATTACGAGTTCAGTGGCTCGCGATCTTTTGGGATAAATAAACGCGATGGTTTTATGGTCGACTATTTAAAATATAGTGCACAGTTATAAGTGTGATAGAAATGCCAAAATAAACGGTACCCACTCTCTCTTCGGAGGATGTCACAAGGTACCGACGGTTGACCCGCTTCTGTGGTCCTCCAATAGGTCCGAAGCCCGAAATAAATAGACCCTTTATACAGTATATAGTGATGATTAAAAAGCATGAAATTTGTATTCCATACAATTTTTATATGTTTTACATAGCTCGTCTGTTTTTTAACGAAGCACGTGCACTGGCCGATGGCCATCTTGATGGTTAGTTGACTACCACCCATATACATAAGAAATATTATCGTTAATCTTTTCTTATCGATTTGATATTGCTGAAATATATAACAATAATCAGCGAAAATAATCTCAAAAAACGTTCACAATAATTTGGTCGGTGAAAATGGTTGAATATTTATTTATATCTATTTTTTATGAATATCTAAAAAAAATTTCTCACAAGAATTTGTACAACGAATAGAGTTTTAAAGTAATAAGATATTTAACGTTACAATCAAACTTTATAATGGTAGACACAAAGGAAATTGTAACTGACGACTGTACAACCGCGTCTGTTTAAATATTACCTAACTAAAATATGTATAAGAAAGGTAATTTTGAAAATGACAAACTTTATCAATTAGGCATTAATAAGCAGTTTTCAAGAAACTCAATTAATATTCTCCTTCAATTAAACTAATTATATAGTATAAGTTATATATTCAACGCTTTTAAATCTATAATTGACAAATATAATTTTCCCGTTAAGGAAGACGTATAGAGCGTCATAGTCATTTCCGTGACCAAACTCTTTTAATAAAAAAAAGAAGTAGTCTATACTTAACATTATAAATTGCGGATATTTGTATTTTTATGGACCGGATGGGACAACTAGTAGTAAATGGTCACCATGGCATATATAAATTATTACCGAAAGAAATAATAGCCATTTCCTACATCGTTCTTGTGCTACCAACCTTGGGATTTTGTTACATTGGCTCAATCACCCCCCTTCCAATTGGAACCCAACAAAACAAAATATTTATGTTCGGCGGTACAATATCTGATGAGTAAGTGGTACCTACCCAAATGGGCTTGCACAATACCCTGCCACCAAATAAGCTTTATATTTAATTTAATTATGTTAATTAAAACCAGGTTGTTCGCTCTTGTTAGTTTATTTAGATTTTGCTTTAAATTTTAGTTATTTGCTATAGTTCAAAGTTATTTAGTTATTATATTATAATATTTATTATCATATTATATAGTTATTAAGTTATAAGAATAAATAATTGAAATATTAATAATTTTTGATAATTTTTTTTTATTTGATTTTGTTGAAATTTAATCGCGCTAACCGAACCAATAATGATAATATTATCGGCAGGAGGTTTACTGAGCACCGGAGAAAAACAATTTTGATACGCATAATCGAACGATATCTTATACTTCAGAAGGAAATTACCAATATAAAAGTCCACTGGAATCCTTCCATTTTCTGGAATGCTTGTTCAGTAAAATTGACCATTTGAATTGAAGTTGGCTTATTTATTAATCCAATGTAATATATAAATAAATTATGTATGTGTTATACATTATTTTTATGAATACATAGGCGGACGGGCAAATGTCACCTGATGGTATGGTCACGTCTATGGTCATCACCGCTCAAAGACATTGGCATTGTAAGAAACATTAAAGATCCCTCACATTCAACCAAAAACTTTGTGTCAACGTTGAAAACTAAGATATTATGTCCCTTGTGCTTGTATTGTGCTTATACTGAATCACCCACCCTTAAATTCAAACACAACAATTCTAAGTATTGCGGTAGAATATCTAATGCTAAACATAAAAAATAGAAAAAAAATATGTAGGCATTAACATTTAACACTCAGTAATTAATATACAAATAATATTTACTTCATGGCCTCCCAAATATTTCGAAGTACTTATTACAAGTTATAATATGAACCGTGACATCCAATCCACAATGTACAAATATAACTAAATACAGTTGGAAACGAAACGTTCAAGATATCATACGATTTTTATTTATTTCATGCTCACAAACGATTTGTTCTTATTTGCAACAACGACGCGATCTAACGATCACAATTTTTCCTTTAAAAACTGGAACAATCTTCCGAGAAATCTTTTAAATAAGTAAAAGAAAAGGACCCATTTTGTAATTGCGCCCGAGCGACTGTAAAGTGTTCGGAGTACGGAGAGATCGGAAGAATCGCTTTCGTTATTTCTACACTGCACCAATATTGACTGGTTTTCCTTAACACAAGTTCATAATAATAACCAAATAATTATATTTAATACAATAATACTCATAAATTATCTTATGATTATATATGAAATTGGATATAGGTATATCTGAGATTATAATACTAAGGCATCATTTCACTGTTCGCAATGAAAGTGTGACTGACTAACTAACTCGCGATTAGGTGGCGCTTCAGCATAACGTACATATACCATTCAATATATCGTTTTGACAATAATTGATATTTGGAGAATATTTGAGCGTAAGTCGTACCGGAGTTTAGAAATCAATTTGAAAAGTAAAAATTACGTAAATTTAGTAGGCTTGTGATATATATATGACCCATCCGCCTATGATGATATTTCCTTTGTGCCATTAGTTACACTGGCTCACTCACAATACTTAATATGACTTTTTGGCGGTAGAACTACTGATGAGTGGGTGACACCTACCCCGATGGGCTTAAACAAAGGGCTACTACCATATGTCATACATAGGGTTATGCAAAACTTCTTCTTAATATTGCTCATATTGTTCCAAAAAATCTATTAAACTGTTATAAACTTTCTTTTTGTTACTCTAACAGACAGAAAACGAAGATTGAAGCATAAAATTCCAATTTCAACGCGTTGAATATTTAGGGCGTCAACGGTCAAACGTAAATACTTTATACAGCCCACTATATAATTCCGGGGTCGGACCGCTATGTTGTGTCTTGTCAAAATGTTTACAGTTTTATTAAGGAATTTCCGTATATTTCGAATCAAACCTCTCTTGTTTATAAGCATATAAAGTTACGTAGTTTTTTTATCTTTTATTATATGCTGATATGTAGTTTTCGAAAACAACGAATCCTTTTAATTGTTACCAAAAAATGATAGTGCTAATAGGAACAAACCGAAAAGATTGCACTTTCGGGCACTTAAAGTAGAAGTCAAAACGTTAAAGAAAACTTAAAAGCTACTAGTTCAAATTGTTCTCGAGGGACGATCTACCGAGTGATTCCGGTGTAACAGGACAAATTATGCACAAGTTATCGATGTTTTAAGTATTTCAATAATATATAATATGTCATTTCGAAAATTAAAATTATATTTGATAATTGAATTGAATAGATGTGTCAAATATAGTGAGCGAGAAATATTAATAATATTCTCAATTGCCTCCTTGGGTTAGTTACCAGAGACTCTGCATTCGAATTCCAAAAAAAATTACTAACTACTTAAAATTACTTTCATACCCAACCGCTATCGGATGATAAAAGCTTTTAGTGCTTGACATTTTCATCAGAAGCAAGACCCCGAGAAATGCCATATATTGTTTTAAGGTGTGATAGTTTATAAGACATACTCTGTATATGACTTCTTATTTTGAAGTATTTGGTTTAGTACGCAATAAAGAGTTTATTTGAAACATCCTGCCTTTTTTACAAACAGGTTGGTATTCACAAAATAACCACGTAACGTATCGAGGCTACGAAGTTTTTCATCGAATAATGTTTAACAATGGCGTCCCAATTCTGATCTTAATCAACAGCCCCTTTAAACGTATTTCCCCAGCAAACGCTGAACAAATGATACATGGCCGGAAAAAATATCAAGCGCCCAAACTGCATAACAGTTTTTTCCCGAGCTCCATTGAAAAATCGCTCGAAATCGCCAACGTACTGTGACCTCTTGATTTTGTAACTTTACGCTTAGCACCAAATAAATTTTCGCAGCGACAGCCCGACGGCATAGATCTAGTTAGATTGGTGAATTTCTGTCTGAAATAGGTGCCGCGTTCGAATGCCTCGCTTTCCGGTGTTAGAAACCGCTCCGCATTTCATGTTAGCCTGGTACTTGGAGGGCGTTGGCAACCGCGGAAACTGAGATTCCATTTGATTTTTAAAGGATTTGTGAACTGAATCCTAAATAACCTTTAAACGTTTCGTTTCGATCCTAAAATATATTTATCTTATATGTTTGTTCGTGCTAAGTGCTCTGTTCAGATCGAGACACTCAATTTAAATGTAAAGAGAACTGTTCTATTTATTTAAGAAAGTACGATAACTAAAATACGACCAAAAAGGTTTGTAAGTAAAATTAAATAAGTTTTGAACATTATCTTGGCAATCAAAAAGAGTTAATTAAAGAGTAAAATATATATATATATATTTTAAATAAATTTGTAACTGTTTTATACACTGTGTAGTTTTAACCCAAAGAAGACAATGACATAGTACGTAGAACTTGTAGGTTAAACAACCTAAGGTAACTTGTAACAAGTTCTAATAGCAAAATAAATAGCATTCCAGCAGTGCTCGCGAGCCACGATCGGAAGCATATTAGTTAATAATTATGGTAAAAACATAACAACAAATCTAAAAAAGGACGATTGTTTTAAGTTTCATAGGTAATTTGATAGAAATGTAATTTAATTCTTAATAACTCACCTGCGTGGGGAAAATTAAGTGATGATTTACGTAAGAGTTAAGATAGTTCGATAATTCTATATTATTTACGTAAGTTAGTGTAATGTTATACGATTGCATAGACAAGTTAACACGTTTTTAAATTTATAATCATATTTTGATTCAAACACATACATATGTACGTGTGTAGAACATAGGCGTTGTCTAATTGCCTTGATAATCCAGGAGTATGATTTTGATTTTAAATAACTAAACGTAACTTTCTCAAGTCTAATCTGATCATTGACATTCCATAAGAAAACAAAAGGATTTATCGAAATTAATATAATTTACTATATAACGTCGACGCGAGGAAAATTTCAATTTAAGTGAGGCAATTCAATTTCACACAGCGTTGGGTATAAATGGGCGTAATTTTAAAGTGAGACTCAAACTGCTTGAATTAGAACTTCTTAGTTTACTGGCGGTCTAGGTAACTTAGACGGAACTTTTAATAATCCTTATGAGATATTGTCTTTCCATTCGCGTTTCTTTATGAGGTTTACGTATCAACTTATGGTTATTTTATGCATTCAAATATTTTAAGTACTTATATGTTATATATAATGATATCAATATCAATATTATTATTATTATTTTTATTTTACATTTTCTTTGCTCTCGTTTTACCGAGGGTTTTTTCCGTTTTTGCGGGATCTTATCCAAACAAAAAACGTTGGGAATTTGACCTAATCATTTGATAAAAATTTCCGGACAATTCTGCATGTGTTGAGTATGACTGCTTTCTGTAATAAAATAAAAGTTAATTTGTGAATGCTAAGTGCTTCTAAACTAGTAAATAGTGAATAAGGTATGACTCCAGTTGATGAGATGATAATAGTTATAGTTTTTACGTCTTTTACTTTCCATTGAGATTTGATTTCAATAGACAAATCAGTATACTTCGCAATTTTTTCGGTGAAACTGGAGGCTAAATTATGGGTATAGGGCACGGCGATATCGATAAGGTATACTGTTTGATTTTTCTTGTCATGCAACATAATGTCCGGTCTATTAAAGTGCACAGTCTTGTCAGTTAAAACAGTTCTATCCCAGTACAGTTTAAATTCACGCGATTCGAGGATGATTTCTGGTTTGTATTTGTAATAAGGCGTTTTGTCACTAATAAGTTTGTATTTGAATGCGAAGTATTGATGAACAATGGCAGGTATTTGATCATGTCTATGTTTGTAGTCTGTCTGTATTATTGAACTGCAGGCTCCCGTGATATGCTATATTGTTTCGGAGCTATTGAGGCAGTGTCTACAAAGGTCTGATTGTACTGTATGGTCTTTGATGATGTGTTTTCTATAGTTTCGAGTGTGTATGATTTGATCCTGAATTGCCATCATGAAGCCCTCTGTTTCAGGAAAAAGATCGCCGCGTTTGAACCACGTATTAGACGCTATTTTGTCTACAATTGGGTTCATCAAATCACGGCGATGTCTTCCATGAAGTGACTTCTGGAGCCAGGTATTAATTTTATCTTGTGTGAGATAACTGTTTCATTTTTATGTTTTGCGTGATCTGCAAGGTTGAGAGGAGTGAGTTTAATGTCTGCATGAACTATAGCATAATGGAGTTCTGTCTTGGTGGCTTGATGATGAAAGAATGCGCGAATAGAGGTAATTTGGGAGTTATGGAGATTTTTAATATCGATGAGGCCTCTACCACCTTCTATTTTTGGGAGCGTTTGTCGTTCAATGCAGGATCGTGGATGATGTTTTCTATATTTTGTTAGTGTTGTATTTATAAGGCGTTGAATTTTTATTTAATTAGTTTTTGACCAGTGTATTATATATACCAAACGAGTATGATAGTGTTGGAATGGCAAAGGTATTTATTGCTTTTATAGTATTTCGGGCGTTTAGGTGTGTGTTGAATAACTTATGCAGTCGTGATTTAAATAGTTGTTCTAATATATTTTTTGTTTGTTTCTCATGAATTTGTTTAGTTTGGTTGAAGCCCAAGTATTTATATCCAGATGTCTCATCTACGGGTTCTATTATTTCTCCCGACTGAAGTTGATACGAGTTTTGTTCAATTTTGCCTTTGTGAATTGATTGTATGGTACATTTATCTATGCCAAATTCCATATGAATATCCATTGAGAAGTTTTCTGTTAAATTAGCAAGACTGTGGTCTTCGCTTAAACTATTTCCATATATTTTAATGTCGTCTATGTAGAGTAAATGTGAAAGAGTGTAACGTTCATTATTGTATGTAAGCTTGTAACCCATGTTTGAATTGTTTAGAAGCGTAGATAGTGGGTTCAAGGCTAGGCAGAACCACAAGGGGATTAAGGCATCCCCCTGAAATATTCCACGTCGGATTTCTATGGTTTCTGTTTCTAAGCAAGCGTTACCATTATACAATTAGCGAGTGGTTTTCCAATGAAGCATTGTATTTTTTAGGAATTGTATTATGAGTGGATGAAGTTTATAATGTTCAAGTATGTATATGAGCCAGCTATGAGGTACTGAGTCAAAGGCTTTTTTGTTATCAATATACATAGTGTAAATATTTCTTTTTTTTGATAGCCGCTTGCTTAGAAACAACTGTATCAATAGTTAACTGTTCCTTGCATCCTAAACTACCCTTCCTACATCCTTTTTTGCTGTTCCGTTAAAATATTTTGTGAGATCGCATGACTGTAAATTAATTGGCTAAGACAAGATGTAATGATCTTATATATGCTCTGGAGACAAGTTATCGGTCTATATTTAGCAGGATTTTTTCGGTCAGTTCGGTCTTTGGATATCATATATGTTGAGCCTAATGTAATGTAGTGAGGCATCGTTTTAGGGTTCTTTATAAAAGCCTTAATATGAGTAAGTAAAAATGGATGTAAATAAGTAAACTTTTTGTACCAGTAATTGTGGATTTTGTCAGAACCAGTAGCTTTCCAACTGTGTGTTTTGTTTATAACTTTTTTCAGTGTATCAATATGAATTTCTTCAAATCTCATTTCACGTAAATGTACTAATGACTCCCTATCCTGCTTTATCCAATCTGTTTCACGGTGTGATTTAGGATGAGACCATATATTAGACCAAAATTGATGAAGACTTTGTACTTCTGGCATAGCTTTTACACTATCCTCATTATTATCTTTTATATTTATATCTGTACTAAGGTTTCTATAAAATAATTTCTCATTATTATTAAATAATGCATTTTGTTGTTTTCGAAGAGTGGTTTCTTTATATCTACGTAACCGGTTAGAGAGAGCGCTTAGTTTTTGTTTTAGAGTGTCAAGAAAATCTAAATTGAAAATGTATTTTGTAAGCTGTTTTAATTTTATCAACTTCGCGTTTTAAGTTTACACTCGTTTTTCCGTTGATGTATTCAGTTAGTCTTCCAATTTTTGCTCTAAGGGCTGTAACTTTATCTTCTAGTCTTTTTTGTCATTTCGGAATAAATCTTGTTTTGTGTATAGGTTGGTGATCACTAAATTTGCCTCCATTATATATAATTAGCTGTAACGCCGCTACAGTATACTGCGTTTTGAATTTCGCTAAAATCGGATTCTTGTGATATATAAGATGGAAGAACTGATAGGTTTATATATTGCACTATAGTAGCGAATTTTTTGGCAGTCCTTTGTTAAGGAATACTGGGTCTAGAGGTGAGATCCGAGTTCTTAAACTTATTTAATAGGAATAAAAATGTCTCTTTAATTTGATTTCGTAGATCCATAGGCAGGTTAGATAAATGTTTTAGGTTATCACTGTTTTCAGTATCTTGATGATTGATCGCAGCTATTATAGTGTTTTCAGCAATAATTGGTAAACTTTCCAGAGTTACAGGTAGTAAAAGTTTTGGAGTTGCTGTTATTGCTGTATTGGTGCTATCTAAAATAAAATGATATACTTGTGAACTTTGTGAGGGTGTGTTACGTTCAATATGATTTATATTATTATTGATAAGAATGGCCAATTCTATTGCAATTTCATCTTTTAATTCTTGAAGTCTGTTAGGGTTAATAAGTGTATTATTAATAATTACTCTACGTTGGTCTGCCACGCGTAGTTCAGATACATGGGATAAGTTTGGGTATTCTACAATAAAGGATTGATGTAAAAATCGCCTGTACGCAGTTTCATTAGTTTCAACTTTAGTAATTCTGTAATAGCTTCTCATTATAAATTCATTTAAATCATTATTCCAACTCATTCTTTGACTAGTGATTACGCTATTTCTCATATGATTAGGAATACTTCTCAAGAAGTCCTCCGCCTCTTCACATATCCTTTGAATTTGTTCAGTAGTGAGTAATTTATTGCGCACTATCGCTCGTCACTGGCCTCCTACGTGTTGCCTGCTGGCCTGCATATCCGGAAATTTTTCTGTAAATCTAGAATGAAGTTCGGGAAGATAGGATTTTGTATTAGTTTCTATAGATGTCAGAATAAAATATGTGCGTAGGATAAAGATATTCATAGCTTCATTCCACTTCCTACGTGCACGTTTGCTAGCTTTGGCGGGTGCAGGTTTATCAGCGTTTGCCTCCTGCACAACATCCGCAGCCAATAACGACGATATCGATTCAGTAGTAGTATCGGAGTCCGAGAGACTAGCATTGGTCATCTGATAGTTAAAGGTTCCCATCCGGAGATTCATCTAGCTCCCCCTAGCCCCTAGCTCCACGAGGTAACTGCTTACTATCATCAGCGTCCCTCTTGGAGCTACCGGGAACTGGGGGCTTATTTTTCGGATTTATATTCATAGCTTTGTTCGTTTGGACAAGTGACCTCATCACACTAGTCATGTTTGATAAGCGCGCAGTTAGCTTCCAAACTAAGCCCGTGGACGCCGCCGTTGGTATACGTGATACTCTTCCACCGCCGTCCTGTAACTGACATCCCACGCTAATGCCAGTTGTACCATCTAAACCTTAGTAAGGCATTCGCCTAAAGCTCTAGATAGCCCCCCAGATGGATATACCGCCATCGATCGGTCGCCATTGCCTCGTTGGTTTGAAGGAGGGTGCACCACGTGCAGGTGAGGTTGGCTTGGAGTGTGTCCCCCCCTTTTCACTCCCTTACACCCCTTATTATTATTATTATTATAACCAGATATACTGATATACAGGATGACTGGTTAATTACTATCAATATTTAAGGAGAATACTCGGTACATGATTCTCATTCGAATTATGTAAAAAAAAATAGGTACTTAATTTTTGACCAAATTTCCGTATAAATAAATAAAGTGTGGACACGTTCCCAGCCTTGCCGGCGGCGCGTGCGGCGGCGTGCTGATACAACACCACGCCGCCGCACGCGTGTGTCGCTACTCCCAACCCCCGCCCCGTGGCTAATCAGTCGGGCGAGCGCCGCCGTAAGGTCTGTACGTCCGTCTTCCCGCGCGCGCGCCTAGCGATCGATCTTACGCGTATACCTAATCTGTCGTGTGTGCGTGTGACCCGTTATTACTTATTAGTAATTAAGTATGGTATTAACGTACACAATGAACATTGGTGGAGTCATTCCAATCCATACGTTACGCGACAGGACGCTTATCAACACAGGTTTAGTGTTAACGTGTTGGCTGGTGTTTTAAATAACTGTTTGTTAGGGCCGTATTTCATCGAAGGAAGACTCAATGCTGTGTCATACTTAGACATTTTAAACAGTGCGGTGAATGACATGCTCGATGATGTACCACTGAGCAATCTCCAAAACTTATTTTATCAACACGACGGAGCACCCGCGCACTATCAGACGCAGGTACGTGAGTACTTAAACAATACGTTTGGAGATCGCTGGATAGGGCGCGGAGGGCCTGTGCCATGGCCAGCTCGCTCTCCAGATCTCACTCCACTGGACTTCTATTTATGGGGGGAGGTAAAACGTCTTGTGTATGCTACAGAGTATGTCAACAGAGAGGAGTTGAAATTAAAAATCACTAGTGCTTTCGAAACTATTAAAAGTGACCCATTCGTATTAAATCGTGTGAAAGACAATATGCGTAAACGTGCCGAACTGTGTATCACACGAGAAGGAGCTCACTTTGAACATTTGTTAAGGTTAGTGTAGTTATGTAGGTAAATAGGTAGTTTCATGATTGACAATTGTTGTAAATATGTATGATTCCATTTTTAAATACGCCGGAAATACCAAGATAGGTAAACAGTTCATATTATTTTTTGTGTCAAGTTCACACCATTTACCTAGTCAATAAATTGGTTGCTTAAACGAATGAAATATCTTGGTATTTTTGCCTGTCCTAAGCCAGGATTAAAGTATGAAGGGAATTGGATCATGTTTGTTTATCTAAGGTAGCCTGCTACCCTGTTAACACGCGGCGGCGCGCGGCGTTTGGATGTAGGTAAACTACCGCACGATAACTAAATGTACCTACCTACATAACTGTTTTGTGTCGATAACGCAGCTAGGGTGTTCACACGATGCGTAATTAATTACATAACTTTTGGTTAACTTTACTTAGAAGTTTATTAATATTTATGTTATATTAATTTTTATTTTGTCATATATGATCGTCAAATATCACGTCCTCATGTATCGATAGTAATTCACCAGTCACCCTGTATATACTTACATATACTACTTTTCTTCTGTAAATAAATACTTATATAGATAATTACACCCAGACTCAGGACAATCAGATATGTTCATGCACACAAATGTCTGTCCTGGGTGGGAATCGACCTGCGGCGTGAAAGGCAAGTATCTTACCAACCACACCAACCGGTTCGCTAAAATTGTATGAGTAGCAATAAGAACTGAACTGCCATATTGCGTATTTATAAATTAGTTAAATTTATAAGTCCGCAAATACCCGAGGTTCTAGGTTTGAATCCCGAGTCAGACTATAATCGTTTTAAGGTATTTATTTCAAGAAATCCTCTGTGTATTCAGCCCGTTTTATTCCACTATATTCACCGCCTACCTCGAGTCATGCATTCTATCTATTCGTATACACTATAATATCTCCTACATCGCTTATCATACGTACTGTTTTTGCCGTTGTCCGCGATCAATATTAGATATAAGATAACAGTAATTAACATGTAATTAAATATTACCATGGCAAACTCAAGACAACTTCACTCTCTCACTTGAGGCGTTCATAAAAATCTAAATAAAATTAATTTATATTATATAGTGATGTACTCGCTTCTTATTCCGAATAATATCGATTTTAATATTATTCATAAGCCCGATGCGGACTACACGTAGCCAGCGACATCGTTATCGTCCATATATTGAAAATTTTCACATATTTTCAATATTGAAGCAACGCTTATGAAAATTTTCAATAGAATTTTTTATAACGTTTTTCACCTATTCGTAAAATTTTTAGTAGGTATTTTAGTTATTTCGAAACTTTCAAGTTTTGTTCCTCAGCTCTATAACCTTTTAATAGACAGTAAAATATCTTTATGATCTGAAATATGTCTAAGACATAGGATGGAGTAAGTAATATCATATTCTGGACAATATTTTTAGTTGTAAATATAAAACAGGTGTCTGCCATTTTAGTACATACTGAAAGTCTGTTTGAGTATTATGTTAGTAAGCCCTGGATCGTATATAATACGTTTTGAGAGTATTAATACAGGTGTAACAAAATTCGTGTCCGACCCGTGAAGTGGTTATTAGGTATCGTGTGTCGGTTCTATTTATGTAATAATTTTTATAATACTAAGCAAAAAAATTACTTAAAAAAATATATTAATTGTGTTTAACGACACTGTTGATGTTAAAAACGTGGACTACTGAGGTCATGACCTCGTGTTTTAGCTACTCGATAGGTAAGAGCTATCGAGCGCTATTGCCCGCACCTGTGTTGCCAGGTAATTTTTGCTATTTAATTTTTTTTTAAAAATCCTGGGTTTTTTTTAGCTTAGTATTTTAAAAATTATTACATAAATAGAACCGACACACGATACCTAATAACCACTTCACAGGTCGGACACGAATTTTGTTACACGCTGTATATCTTCAAGTCTCAAAATTAAATTACCAGAGTAATATAGGTAATTATACGACTCAAAATAGTTTATTTATAACAGTTTCAAGATGAGTTTAATTTTTAATCTCCAGCATTTTAATTCTTATAATTCTCCATTCATATATAAATATCTTGTTATTTTCAAGTGGGTGATTTAAATAAACATTTTTTTTCCGAAATCCGCACATACGGCACATAAACTCACATCGAGTTTATGTGCCTTGGGATAAATTTAGTTTATTAATATGTATAAAATGTTTGCTTCAAAATAAAACAACAAATACTAAATACTCATTATATCGTACTCATATACATTGGCTACTATATACATGAATGTTAGTATTTAATACAATTTAAGACTAAATACCTTTAGCATACAAGACCTGTACGGCTCATATAAAAAACTCGAAACTCACCACTGTACTAATTCTTTAAATATTAGAAAGTTAATTGTGATACGAGAATAATAAAAAAATCCAAGTGGAATTAATTGTAAAATTGTAACAATATCAGCTCATATTTATTTAGCACCGCTAAGCAAATTACTACCCTCCAGTAGGAAGTATATTGTCTAAGAACTCGATACTCACCGTAGATCTCGATCGTGTAAACTCCGAAAGTTATATGTGATTTGACTGTAATAATAATAACATTGAAAGGATAGTAGATCTATATAGCGTTACTGTTAGACGGTTTTCAACATTTCACAAAGTGAGTCCATACAGAATAACACTACTTATTGCTAGGTCTTGTAATCAATATTGTTTCCATGAAAACAAAAGTAAAAATTGTATCCAATAGCTATTAATTTACGCGCATAACACGTTTTTATCATTACACGAAATAGTCCAAACAATATAATAGCGCAAGTCCATTAGCTACATCGTAATTAACAATATACGTTGTGACAAGGACGTGAGGATTTCGCGCCAAATTTATACTCGCCAAACAGAGCCGCCATGATGGATGACGCCATTTTGAATGCTACTTTTGTAAATAGTACGGACGTTTGGCTGACACTTTTTTTATCCTCTATGGGTCAAGCTTTATGTGAATTTATGGTACAATGGCAAAAAGGTTTAATTTATATAATAATATATTATTTTATATATACATACATAGGAATATCTTTAGGGATTTACACGTATTACGCAATGTAGTATAAGAGATTATAAAATGAAAAATGTTGTAAAATTATTTACTCGTGGTATTGTCTGTATTAAATATTATTTCATTATAATTTTTTTTATAAAACAGTATTGAAAATGTTTGTTATTTTGAAAATTATATTATCTGTAAACATATAAAAATAATCTTGCACAATATGATAGGAATACCTTATATATAGGGTTTTCCAATAGGGACGCTTGAACTTTGACAGCTGATTGCGGCCATGTTGTTTGAGTGACAGCTGTCAAATGCAGTGTGTTATACTCATTCCGTCCTCCCAAACCACCATCAGGCAGGTTACAGTGTCGAGCAGCACGTGCAAATCATAAAATTGTTTTATGAAAATGGGTATTCAGTTCGAGCAACGTTCCGCGCACTTCGCCCGTTTTACGGTCGCGATGATCGTCCTGCCGAGTCGACTATCCGTCGATTGGTGGACAAATTCGAGTCAACCGGGTCAGTTAACAATCAGCCGGTTCCCGTGCGTCAACGTAACGCGAGATCTGCCGAGAATATCGCCGCTGTGCGCGACAGTGTCCTCGAAAACCCGCGGCAGTCAATTCCGCGTCGCGCACAGGAACTCGGCCTTTCGCAGACGACAACTTGGCGAATTTTGCGTTGTGACTTGAGCCTGCACCCGTACAAGATCCAGCTGACCCAAGAGCTCAAGGTTAATGACCATAGACAGCGCCGTGTGTTCGCTGACTGGGCATTAGAGCAGTTGGAAGTTGACGCCGATTTTGGCAAAAAAATCATCTTCAGCGACGAGGCGCATTTTTGGATGAATGGCTATGTCAACAAGCAAAATTGCCGTATTTGGGACGAGACCAATCCACACGAGGTTCACCAAGTGGCAATGCACCCGCAGAAAGTGACTGTTTGGTGCGGATTTTGGGCCGGAGGCGTGATTGGTCCGTATTTTTTCGAAAACGATAATGGTGTGGCCGTCACCGTCAATGGTGAGCGATACCGGTCGATGATAACCAACTTCTTTTGGCCTGAAATCGAGAATATGGATCTGGACAACATGTGGTTTCAACAGGACGGCGCTACGTGCCACACAGCACACGCTACGATGGAAGTTCTGCGCGATCAAGCGCCCTTAATGGAAAACCCTATATATATATTCGAACAACATAAAGCAAAGAAATTAAACAACACATTCTTCAAAAGTCTCCAAAAATAATGCTAACATTACCGATACAGATGACTCAAACCATAAAATTAATTTAAAATGTTCATCGAAATAGGCTTAGCCATTATTATAATTTAAAAGCCAATGATAACCTAATATCATAAAGTGAAGGGAGGCTTATGTCATTTATACGCCATCCCATTCAACTAAATCCTTTTCATGCGACAATCAATAGTGCGTATTCGATTCCAAGCATGTAATACTGAGTCATAAACTATGCTAACATAATAACTTTCGTGGCGTGTCAGGCGGCTTGACAGATTGCGATGAGGGAGTCATCTATCGGAATATGTGTCCTACTTTTGTAATATATGTGCGTGGCTTTTAGCTGCTATTCATATTTTTCTGTCATCTTTCGTTGAATATCAAATTCGACCATGTTTGGGCGACAAGTTTTAGGATTTTTCCATCCAAAATTCTTGTATATTTCTTTATCTGCTTATCTTCACAGTCAACTAGTTAACCAATTTGACAGATCTGATAAGAACCCCTGGAATGAGAAACAACTATTTTAGAAAAGAAAGTATAATTTTATCTTAGGTGTGTTTCTAACCTAGTTCAAATGTTTATATTGAAATATGCCAAAGTAATGCTCTGTCTGTCTGTCTTTTAAAATCTAACTAAACCGATTTTGATAAAATTTGGTGTGAAATAAGCTTGATCTGTAAAAAAGGACACTACTTTTTTATACTCAACACCTGCCGAAGCGCCTGCGAAGCCGCGAGTGAAAACTAGTTTAAGCTGTATTATGAAAGCTTGTAACAGAAGCAATCATTAACAATTCGCTGCTCAACTTCTGAATCCAAATAATGTATCTGACATTTATGCTTTGATAAATTAAATCATTAACTCGAATCCAATGTTGCTTTACAAACTTTTGTTGTTAATATTAAACCCTACGGCTGATTTATTAATTGTCACAGTTCAAGTCGATAAAGTTTGCGTTTAATCCCCAAAATACGGTATAAATAACTTAACTTTGATTTTCGTCCAGGCCTTTTCCAGAAAATACCTTTTTTCCGAAACTTAAAGAAGAAACATTTACGTAAACGTAATAAATCGATACATAGTTGTCAAAGTCAACCATAACAAACACGTTATGGAGAAAAATTATCAGCCTAGCGAAAATTGTATTTGCCGCCATTATTCACCTGTACAACACAGGGTTGCTAGAAATACTATCAATATTTTTTTAATTTAATTTCTATCCCCTTTAACCGAATCTGTCGATTGATGTGAAAGGGAATTAATTGGACTTTTATTATTATTATTATAAATATTAATATTATCCGTGATACAGGGAAAAGAGGGAATTTTTAACCATTCGACGAAAAAATCATATTAAAGAAATTTACAATATCGAATCGCAGATGCCTCTAGTACTGCAAGAATCCCTTATGCTCTTGCATTATTTGGCACAGACAAAGAGTGGTCCTTATAAACACAAGCAACAACGAATTAATAGTGAAAACAAAAGAATATTAAGTGTTTCAATATTTGACCACCAATCTTATATATTGTCCTTGTCGCACTTAAATAATATAAATTTGTTTTGCTGCTCGTATTACGTTGTTTTCGACATCTTAGGTCTTGCTTTGCTTAATTCTAATCACAATAAATGTATATAGCTTAACATTTGGTTAGCGCCATTTGATAAATTATTCTGTGAAATTGTAATAGAGACTGGCTCTATTGCCTTTTTGAATAGCAAGACATTAGTCTCTGAGCAAAATAAACGCCGCTCCTGAATTACTGGATCCAGATACTTGGATTAGTCTTGAAGAGAGTTCGTATATTCTCCTATTTTGAAAGGCATATTTAAATGATCACATAGTTATTATAAGTATCATCAATGTATATTATATAACCTATTTCAAAATTTTCAGTACTTAAAAAATATTAAGAAAAGTAAATCTGAAGCGATTGTTGGTAAAATATGTATGGTACTAATTTTCACAAGAAAGGCCCCGGGGCTTAGAAAAAGCTACATGCCAATTAAAATAATTGTCAGTAGATAAGACCCAAATGTGGAAAATTATTTGATTGATAAATGGAAAAATGACATGTTTCAATCGATCAATTAAGTCGGCATATTATATAAGCACAAAGCTCATACAAACAAAATTTTAAACAAGTTTCTTATATTCAAAATTATATAATCGAATTCGATTCGAAAATAATTAAGGAATGAATTTAGCATTAGAAACGTTACCGTCTCTTAAATATCAACCCATAACTAATGATATCATAAAACACACAACGGTTATGGCAAAAGTTGTCAATTCATAGTTAAAATTCTTAATTTTTAAAATCTAACGTTAAAAAATATATCAGCAACCCTAATTCAAAATCACGGGAAATCACACGCTGTGCCGTGTCGCACATCCGCAAACATTAGTCACCTAAAAAAGGGGAGAAAAGACGCGAATCGGTAGAATTACAAATAGTAGACCGGTTCGGGGTAATTTGTGAGCGTGAGTCGGCACATCACGTGTTGCTTTACTCGGCCTTCGAAGTTTTACAGACTTGATTTTAGTGCTACAAACATTATATGTTATTGTTGATTTAAAGTTAGATCAGAATATACTATATGTTTTGATCTGAACTATGTGAATAATATAATAATCTATTCTGCCAGGTGATTTAAGGTAAGAAAACTTTATCTAGATAATCTAACAGTTTATAAATTATATGTCAGTTAGTACATCGTGTCAAAATTGAGTTCAATTTTTTTTTTTATATTGTAACACTCTGAGTAACTACAACCAGTAAAGGTGTTTTGTAAGAACAAACTTGTAACTCACCACAGTACACGATTGTGAGGTGCCTGACAGTGATGTGCATCATTGACATAATAACTATAACCTTTAAATAAAACACACACTCGCACACACATCTCTATTGTACGTCGGTTTTCAAAATTTCACTAGTTCGATACGAAGTGAGACACTGCAAGCAAATATCACTGCTGTTTCAAAAAATATTACTGTAGTTATTCCCAAAGGAATAACATGTTATCCATCCATGTTGTAAGTCTTCTTTCAATTACATGGACTCATCTTAAAACGGTAGAAAGTATTACAACTAATTCGTGTCTGGGCAGCTCGTTATTATTTTAATTTGACTTTATATTTCAAGATTAGTTATTAATATCTACAATAAAGGTTCATATATTATGTCCAACTGCTGATCAAAGGTCTGCTTTTTTAAGGTTTATATCAGAAGCTATATATTTAAACATATAGGATTTTTATCAAAAAAAATATAAAATATGTGATATTTTGAAACTAACAGCTTGTAAGTGCAGAAATTTTAAAGCAATTCATACAATACTCACTCAACGTGAATTCAAAAAATAATTGGTATACTAAGTGAGGTCTGGTGAACGAGGCGGCCAAGCAATATCCCCGCGTAACAAGATTTATTTTCCTGGAAACAGTTTTAAGGCTTAGCTTTTAAAGAAGCCAAGGCTTCAACACATCGCGTCGGCCCCACACACTTACCGACCTCAAGAAACTAATTCAATTCATATTTTATATTTAATATAGAAGCATTCGATAAAGAAAATACTCTGACCTAAGAAGAAATGGCAATATAAACTCAGCGGATTTTTGTAAACTTTTACAAATGTTTACAATTTTTAATGTGAGATAGACTTAGCCAGCCGTTCGATGCCCAATATGTGCTACCTTTGAACTTATTGCATAACAATAACCTCTTCCACGCAAGGCATCAATTTTTTGGAAAGTAACAAATGCCGTTTGCTCGTTTTCCGGGATTCTGAAAGAAAAAGAAATGTACTGACTCTATACAGCCCTGTAACAGAGAAATTCGTTTGTGTTTGTTCCTGGTGTAATGTTATTAACTGTTACATATATCAAAATTTCTCATGAATAACAGACGGACGTAAAAGCTATTCAACAAATTATGACAGGATTGTTATTAGATTAATGACATTGTCTTTTGATCACAAAAGGCAATCCTTACTGATGTTCAAAACATTTATATTTTTTATAGGTTCTCATTCTAATTTTAAAGAGACGTATGTTTTCTATTATGTTAGATTTTGATTCGGTAAACTATTATTATGCTTGAAGCACTAATAGATATTGTTCACATCCGTAACAGCCACGTGCGGAACTGAGTAAAATAAATAATATATAATAAAGACATTACGCTCAAGACAGCGCCACAGCGCCGCAGTAATCAAAACGAACGACATGCGTGTAGCGAGGATAACACTGCGGAATTACCACCTCAGATTACACTGACGACCGAAATAATTGCCCTCGTGAAGACAAAATATATTAAATATAGCAATTTATTTAATTTGAAAATGTAAATGGTATTAGGTATGTTGTGTACACTCATTGAGAGAAGAATTTTGGAAGTAACATCTAATTTTTTTACGAGAGTTCGCATTATTTAAGTTCATTCAATCGCCTAATATTGCAATATAAAAATTAAGTAATTTAGGTTTCAAATTGGTTTTAAGGTAGTGAAAATGCGTGTTATACATTTAAATAATAACTATTTGAAAAGAAGAAGGAGCCATACTATTTTTATTTACTTAAAAGTGAAAATATTTATATGCACCAAGCATAATCAAACTGAAAATTAGAATAATAAATAATAAAATAATACCTAATAATAATAATAATAATAGTATAATTTTTTTTTTTTTTTAATCTGTTTTTTAATAAGTACTTTAAAACCTTAAATAAATATAAATAAAAATTAAAAATATTTACTATACAAATCGTGACCGCGTGGAATGGTGGCAAGAATGCTAGCAGCATTTCCCCTTTGAATCGCAATTCCGATTCTCTGGGCGAAAAATGAACCAGCCCTCCTGTCACCAGTAGAGGCAATAAGACGGGGTGTAATATTTTGGAAGAAATTTTTTGCACTATTACTCCAAGGTCCAAGCGTTTCAACTGCAAACGGAATAAAAATATAATTTTGAATAAGAGAAGAATATTTGTTACGTTTGTTCGTTTCAGCTTTTTCCGCGGCAGCACCGGCTTTTAACATTGTTTCTCTGATATGAGACGGGGCTAGTGTGTCAACACATGTTGCGTCCCACACAAGGGCCCGTCCCCGTTCCCAGGGAACCAATGTCAGTCCATCAGGGAAAAAAATCAAAATTAAATAGTAAAATAAATACTTATATTTTTTTTCAATATAAAAAACGAATACCATAATCTATATATCATGTTGGCGCTGCAAGAAATAGAAAACCTATCTTAACCGTCATTGTGCCGCCAACATCGGATCCAATATATTATACCCCTTGCAACTATAATTACACCCACTTATGTTTCCAACCAGAACACAGCAATACAAATTACTGATTTCATAATTATTTATTTACAAACGTTGGCTCAAATCATCCATACAATCAGTTACGTATATAAGTTGAGCCAAGTTTTTAGTAAAGTCCAAGCTCCTAGCAAAAGGTGCATAGTTCACTAACTGTAGGATATACAACTGGTAATGAAAACAGCTGCATTGATTTTCACAATGTCCCTACATAAATATTATTTCCTTCCTCATTCTTTCAAATAAAAACATACACGGTCTCCTGTCTACCGTAAATAAAAATATATATAAATTAATGTTAAAACATTAATATGGCAAGCGGTGTAGCCCAGGTGTTCTCAACCGTTTTTATTCGCTTTGTTCCAATGTTTATTATGAGGGATGCCGATGTTTTTTCTTCTCTTACTTACCTTATTGCATTGCTTAGGAATAAATGCTTGTGAATTGTACCAGTTACGAAATAAAGCCTCACAAAGATTTTACGTATTAGACTGAATAAAGATTTTATTTAAACTATGATGAATCGTTTCTATTTTTGTGACCACATAACATTTTTACACTGACTTAGTATTTCAATCAGCGTATAGAAAGGAAGCACATCAGTTTATGTATCACCCCGAAGTAAATATTAAATTATTTTTGTTCAATCATGTTTAATCATACTTTACAATTTAAACCGGCAGTACAAAATATTGCTGTTTACCGGTAGAATATATGATGACTACCCAAACGGGTTCTTACAAAACACTATCACAAAGATGGCTTCGCACTTACTAGCAGCTACTTACTAATTTATATTTTAATTATAAACTCTCAAATTTCACTTTTATATAGCACAGAATAAAAAATAAAAAAGAAGGTCTTCATTTATCTTGAAACTCTTTGAAACGTTCCATATTTTAATTTCGGAGCCATCAGTTTCGAAAAAATTCTAGCAATATTTTGGATGTAAAAATATTTCCCGTTATAAGCCAGCGCGATGACGGCGCGGGATTTACCGTAATCCCGGGACAATCCCTGGCGTCCCGGGTTAGTGGTGAATTTGAACGGGATAAGGTCTTACACCGCGGCCGGTAATTTATTTTATACGTGTCTCATGTGCTGAATACTTAATTGAGACATCGTGTTCGTGGATCAGCTATCAGATGACATTATTGAAGCGTTTCACATCATCGTTACCTTTTGTTATATAATTCTCTAAGTAATTTGATACTTGTCTCTAATATGTTTCCAAAATAATGCCCTTATGATTGATTTCATTCACCACAGCATTCTTTCTTATTTGCTCGGTGGTAGAGCTCGTCTGGGTAGGTACTCATCAGATATTCTACCGCAAAACAGCAGTACTTGGTTTTGTTGTGTTTCAGTTTGAAGGGTGAGTGAGCCAGTGTAATTACAGGCACAAGGGACATAACATCTTAGTTCCCAAGATTGGTGGGATATTTTTTTTAAAGAAATAAGCAAAGCCACTATCTATGGACGTTGGTGACCAATTACCATCAGGTGGCCCACATGCACGTCCACCTACATATAATATAAAAAAATCACAGTGGAGAGGAGCCAACTTTTCAAGATTTATTCATGATATATGCTCTAGTGTTAATGCAATAATAGGCAGTATTCATCCCTTCACTCACGTAGCCTGATGGGATGGAAATCCAACACGACACAGTTCAGGCACTGACGTACTTTACAAGTCACGAGGGTTTAATTGAATATTAATGATAAATTCTTGAAAAAAAAAAAAAAAAAAAAAAACAAATTATTGGACCGACCCAAAATCTGGCTCTTAGTATCCTTCTCTACTAGATCAACGAGGTATTCAGCTTTACAAATACGGACAGCGAACGCTGGAGCCGCTAGTCTGGATTATCGTATTCAAAGTAAACTGTCAAATAATACGTTCGAGCAACTGTAGTGTAGAATTTGATGATGAAAACTTCAAATTTTTTATCTAACAGCTTTGCATATAATTACTATTTTATTTTTATATAATGTAGCCCTATGAGCACTACAAAAAATATATTAGGTATTTTTTATAATCTTATAAAACTGACTAACTAAGGTGAATTTGAATGGTATATATTTTTTATATAATACTTTCTAATAATATCAAAACCCATACAAGAACAAGTAGAGTCGTATATTTAGCAACCAGAAGTGAGTCAGAATTTTAAAATATCGAATTTAAAAAATAGAATAATACAAATTGATTTGAACAACGCACTCTATTACTCTTAAAAATCCAAATAACACAATTTTTTTTTCTTGCCACCGTTCCACGCCGTCACGATTTGTATAGTAAATATTTTTAATTTTTATTTGTATTTATTTAAGGTTTTAATGTAATGATTTAAATTAAATTTTCATTAAAATAACACAATTGAACACATTCAACAAATCACAATTCGCACAAATAATTACTTTAACTTTCTGTCCACCAACAAAATATCGTTTTTAAATTAGCGCGCATCTTTTTTTTTAACAACACTGTTGTAGGGATCAAAGTTTTCTAACTCTATATATACAAATTATTTAAAGCAAAATGTTTAGAACCTTCAGTGTACCTACTTTGCTATCAAATATGAAACGATATTCCCTTAAATATTTTAAACAATCAATATTACAATTTGCTTACTATTTGTTTATTCAAACAATTGGTAAGGCAGTATTAGTTATTGTTTAATGTTACTGATTGTATACAAAGTCTTTACAAAAGGATCGAGATGACTCAGTGGATGGAAAACGTAAATTTTAACCGAAGGCTCGAATTTAAATCTGAGTAAGAAGCACTGGTTTTTCTGCTTAGTTTGTGTTTTTAATTTATATATTAGAGATGGTGAAATATATTCTAACCTACCATCCACCTTCTAACCATCTAGAGCCCTCTGCTCTAGCCATTTTTTCTCATAGACCACTTTCAAAATTCAGCTGGTTCGGGTTGATCCCCTGCAGCTACATTTCTACCATATTCCCAAAACTCGGCAAAAAAATGTGAAGATTAAATCTGACTATGGAAATTTGCGTAAAAAAAAGTGAGAACTGATTGTTTAATTAATTAATTAGTTGTGAGTGGATGTTAATTTACCACTTGTTTTACTATATATTATAATATTGTTCATGTGTGTTTTATTTATAAATATTTAAGTAATAAAAACAGCACTCATTTAAATAAACATTTTCAAACCACGTAACCCAAGGGTTGTCTGGAGGATATCGCCAGTAAACGATAAGAAAAAGACCGCCTTTGCAATATTTGCAAATATTTCAGTATTTCTTTTCTGTAATAGATTTAAGTGGAATAATGTTGAATGATATATAAATAAAAAATATTTTATAAGCCTTAGCTATTTTAAATTAAACGCCATTTCAAAAATATTCTTTTTTTTTCGCTCAAAAAATCGGAATTGCAATTTAAGTAAATGCAAGTGATATTCTTGCAGAGCTTATAAATGATCTTTATGGCGTTTGCTTTTCAAGCACAAAACTATAAACACAAATTAAGAAGATTTTTTGTTATTTTATTTCTTAAGTTTAGAAAAACTTAAATATAAAAATGGCATAACTCAATTATAGGATAACTTAACACACACAGAAAAAAATAGTGCATTATCTGTAAGTAACATTTAAATAAAAACACACAATTATATAAGCAAAAAATACTATTTATAAAAACAAAAGAAGAAAAAGTCGTAGCACAAATTTATTTATACTTTCACATTATAAGAAATAATAGTATCTTACAATACAGCCTAAACTGTCGAGGTAAACGGAGAACATATTGTCAGTTCAAACGGACACAACACAAATACTACCAACATTTTGGTAGAAATAAAAACCTCTATGGAAAAGATTTGTAAATAAGCGTATGAAAAAATACACGGGGCGCTTTAAAAGACGCATTAACACAGTACAGCTAATAGATCAGCTTGAGACTAGTACAAACTACTAGCTGCTCTGTGCAGTTTGACCCAAGTCCCTGCTCCGCGCCCAAGGGCCGTAGCGTGATGTTGGATAACCTAAAACCTTCCTCAAGGATTTGGCTATCAAATGCAACCTGTTTTTTTCAAATTCGATTCGGTATTTCCACAGACGTTTCGTTTGAACGCTATAAGCGTTCAAACGAAAACACTCTTCAGCTCTATAACATATATATGTTTTAACTAATACCCGATAACGTTCTTACTTTACTCAAGCGAAGTTGGGCGAGTAGCTAACAATAATAAAATTAATAACACGTTAAAATTGTATAAAACTAAAATTTATAACATAATTTCGGTGCATCGAAACCGAAAAATAATAAAGTTGTTTCGAATACAGGCTGGTTGGCTGCCGCAGCACGAACAAAGCGTCATTGCCACCGGTTAATTGTTAAAAACTTTTAATTGGCCGCAAGTTTCTGTTTTGAGTCCCATTTGGAGCCACGCGAGACGAGTACGGGTGACCGTTATTGTTCATAAACAATATTATGTATATTCTTCAGAATAAACGAACACTTACTTAATTGTATAAATGGGAAACACAGAACAAATTTGCGATAAAAACCCTGAATGAAACTCGGACTTTCAACACAATAACATATATTCTAATTTGTATATAAAATGACTACTATTTGTCTGTATATTTAATACACGCGGTTTTCTTTGATTTAATTAATAATGTTTATAATGTATTTCCACTTGTAGGGACCATCTCAGTTTGTAGCGACTCGCTGGTTAGTCCACCGCGAAGTATCTATTTTATTGCTGTTTATATATGTACATAGAGCTTGAGTATGAGCTTAAAAGATGATCTAAGTATTCTCTCAATCTAATAATCCGAACGGAAGGTAATCTTCTACATTTTAATCTGGAATCTCGGCTGCTGCAACTTTAACCCTTTCTTTATTAATTTTTTTAACATATTCATATTGCATTAAATCAACATAAGCTCAATATATTTCTTTCTTATTTATTTGCTAAATAGTCAACATTACTTTCTTACTATTTTCGTTACAATCAACATACAAAACAGTTTCAATAAATATATTTTATAAATCCTTACGTACCATAAGCATTTCTGTATCGCTAATCTACTAACCACAAATGGTAAAATTCGTAGCGCGCGATTCTCCATGAAACTCTCCGCTCTAAAACAAACGAGATAGAGGTTGAAATTCCAGGCAAAAGATAAATTAAGTTGGAAGGTGATAACTTTAACCGAGTCGTTAGTAACTAACGGGCTGGTAACCGGAGGGGACAGATTGGACTCGATTTTATTCTACGCTAGTCTTCAGGGATGATAAGAACCAGTTAAAGAATTGAAAACTCATTTTTTGATATTATGGAAAAAAGTAACGAGGCACGAAATAATATTTTAATAAATGAAATTAAAAATGATCTTTTCAGTGTTATTTCATATATTCAAAGTAGCTGTTTGAAAAATGATTGTTCGAAGAATCGGCCTTATGTAAGTTTTTTTTTTATTAATTATATTGGGCTCTTTCTATATTTAATCAATTTAATTTCACTCAATCATACTGAGCAATCTTTTTTTCATAGTATAGGTAGGCGAACGAGCATATGGGCCACATGATGGTAAGTGGTCACCAACGCCCATAGACATTGGCAATGTAAGAAATGTTAACCATCGCTTACATCGCCAATGCGCCACCAACCTTGGGAACTAAGATGTTATGTCCCTTATGCCTGTAATTACACTGGCTCACTCACCCATCAAACTGGAACACAACAATAGCAAGTACTGCTGTTTTGCGGTAAAATATCTGATGAGTGGGTGGTACCTACCCAGAGGCCACAAAGCTCTACCATCAGTCATAGTCTTTATCTTTATAATTTTCACATCAATATATTATTTCTTGGGTGGAGGTAGATCACTCACCTACCCTACACTACACTAACCCATTTGAGAATCCACCTACTTATATTAAAAAAAAATACTGTCAATAATCTTAGATTCTGTGTGTATAGACGAGTTCGTAGTAAAATTTAAGCGAATGCATCAGACATGTAATCTTCACCGCTGAGCACGAAATTAGCGAACGAGTTAGTTAACTAACGAATTAAACGACACGTTTATTTACAAATTAACTAGGTTTTGTATTCAACCCGCTTATGACACGGTTAGATGAAATTGAAATTTACACATAATTGCAAAGATTCATTAGATTAGTACTAAAAATATAATTAATTTTATTCCTAAATTATTGACGCCGAATTTCCATCAGATATTTTGATTTTTAGAAGCTCTGCGTTGTCAGGGTGTTGCTATTTAATCCTTACAAATAGTATATAATTATACGAATGTGAGTTTGTTTATTAGTCTGTTTGTTACGCTTTCACTTATTAACTACTGAACCGATCTTCATAAAACTTTGAATTTTGTTGTCAGGGTAGCCGAGATGGCCCAGTGGCAAGAACGCGTGAATCTTAACCGATGGTGGGTTCAAACACGGGCAGGCACCACTGAATTTTCATGTGCTTAATTTGTGTTTATAATTCATCTCGAGCTTGACGGTGAAGGAAAACATCGTGAGAAAACCTGCATGTGTCAAAATTTCACTCAAATTCTGCCACATGTGTATTCCACCAACCCGCATTGGAGCAGCGTGGTGGAATAAGCTCCAAACCTTCCCCTCAAAAAAAGGAGAAGAGGCCTTAGCTCAGCAGTGAGACATTCACAGGCTGTTACTACTACTTGTCAGGGTTACAAAAAACAACACAGAGTAGCTTACAACTCCTCCCCCATCGCACACGGGCGAAGCCGCAGGCGGAAACTAGTACACATATATTTAGTATTTGTTTTTGAACCCGAGCCCGGCACTGGGATATTGCAAAGCTGCAGAATTCTAACCGAACTTTACGTGTAATTTAATTTGCTTAATAATATAACAAAAATTAAATAATATATTATTTTGGTACAACATTAAAAATACGCAGAACCTTCGACATCGAAACATCTATAACCCGTTATTATATCGATAAAAGTAAATAATAGATCCGATAATCAAAATATTACATTACCGAAACCATAAGTTCCATTTTCAAATTCAAAAAGTGAATATCCGTTTTCAACATCGAAAAACGAATAACCTCAAATGCCTGGTATAAAATATTTCACATTTAAATACCGCCATTACTAAAACTTTAACCAGACTAGACTCAATGGCTGTCTCGAAGTTTGATATGAGTAATAAACAAGGTGGCGGTGTGATATATCTCAGTAAACAGTATCCAGCATCACAGCCCACCGTAATCTGAATTTATGATGCCTCTGACGACAGTGGCGGCAAATGAATACTAAGTTCCCTTTATGAATGGCGCGTGTCGGGAATAAGATGAGAAATCCTTAAAAATTGTCTCAGCACCCTCATAGATGCTACGAAAGTTGTAAAGGATATTATATATAAATGTACGTGCTTTTAATTCTCTATTTATATTATAACTTTTGTATAACGTTTGAATATTTATTTTCACGAATTATACAATATCAGACTTGATCAGATAATATAATGTGAAATAATATAATTAAAAAGATTATAAAAAAATATATCGAATCCACGGACAGTATTATAAGACTAAAGTGAATATAAATTGTTGGTATAATATAAGTAAAGGAATTGACTTAAAACGCTTTATATATCTATACTACTATATAAATCTATTGGTTCTGTCTGTACATTTTCTTTTTTCATCGTATTTTGTGATAAATAATCGTTTTATGATGCACTGATTCACAATATAGTAATTTTTTTCATTTTTTTCTGTTTATCTGTCTGTCTGTATGTCTTCTTATAACTCAAGAACGCTTGACCAATCTTGATGAAAATTTGTACACACAAAGAACATGTGATGGCGCAAATGTTAGGCCATATGATCTATATAAAATCGGTAAGCCCTACGGTATCTTATGAAAATTAATTTCAAATCGTTAATTACGTACTTCTTTACCAGTAGCCATATGTGTGTGTGTGTGTTTGTGCGTGTATGTTATTAAAGTAATAAAATAATTTATTATATTTTTATTAATTATACGCGGGTGAAGCAGCGAGGCACAGCTAGTCAGAATATAAAACACTAATAAGTATGAAAGATTAGCTTTTTTCTATCGAGTTAAAACTTTTAGTTCTAGTTTATATTGAATGGCTCACTCACCCTTCACACCGGAACACATCAATACCAAGTACTGCTTTTTTGCGGTAGAATATCTGTTTTTTTTTTTTTGCGGTAGATTATCTGGTGGTATCTAAATTTCTAGTTTTGGAGATCTCATCAGATGCTTATATATACGTGACGTATATAGATATAGATTAGAGTAAGTCGTTCGTTTAAGGGCTCGATGGATAAGCTGTGGTAACATATTTTCTAACTACATACGGACTGAGGGAAATCTAGTAAGCTATCAGTAGTTATACTGTTACTTGTATCAGAAGACATCGCTCTTCTGCACTTCATAAATTAATTATACATAGAAAACCAAATTTGGTTTCATCATTAAAGTACACATATACAATATATTATAATAATACAAAACAATATAAGAACATGTGTATGTGTGAGTTTACTTGCGTGTGTATGTGCTAGGCTATAGAGAGGTTTCTGGTGTGCAGTCCGAAGCAAGCGGATATTCGTCAAGAAATTATTATCAAGCGCAGCTCACAGTTAGGAAGTTAGCAATGTTACATTCCTGTGCATCAGAAAATACGTAAAGCGCTTGATCTCTCCATTCGTGTCGGATTGCTGAACCACTGAACTGTGAGAGCGAGGAAATATTAATGTGTCACAGCGCACACAATTCCACAGTAATGTATTATACATGCTGTCTACGTTCAGAAATATATCCGTTATATCTTTAAATTTAATTTAATCATGTATCATGAGAAAAATAGTTATTATATATTTCAATTCGATTAGAAGCCGCGGTAGCTAAAATACGGTCAGAAATTGATTTTATTTTTTACATATTTTGAAAAAATTTTATACTATGAAACATATATATATATATATATATATATATATATATATATATATATGTGTGTCATTTTAGTCGGAAAAAAATTATACGCATGAACGCTTTTGTGGTATTCCTACGAAAAAATATAATATATTTAACGTTTCTTAATATGTCAAGACCAGTTGTTACTTCTAATTTTAAATCCATTAACTCTACGTAGCGTAAAATTTCTACATAATACGAACTGCTACTAACGAATTTATTACCATCTAGTATGAAGTCGAATTTTGATTCTCTCCAATTTGGCATTGCACCGGGAATTCAGCAACGCCTATCCATTTAAACAAATTGCTAACAACACTATTTGGCTTTATTGGAATACGAAAATAAAATATTTATTAATAACGAAATTGAAACGAGAGAATGAAACAGTTTTTTTTTTTTTTAATACGTAACAAAGCATAATGAATATAATGTTTATTGTTTTAGTAATAGAAGTTATGAAGTTAATTTTAAAGCACGCCTTCGTCAACTATAAGCCTTCAATATTTTAATCAATACAATTTCAACAAATTTACAGTACAATATGATTATTATTACACTAATATTATAATAACAATAGCCTCAATATTGGAAATTAATAATAATAATTATAGGTTAAGGCGAATCGACTTGCCTCGTAGCTGCAGACGTAATTATATATCTATGTATGTTATATGTGAATATATAATATCAGTATTATATTGTGTTTCTATTTCGGGATTTCTTTTATCCGCTATGATATTTACGTTATGTTATTTTTGACGTTCGTTAAACTATACCGAATTACATAAGTGACGCAATAAACAAAAACAATATAACATACAATTTTAATCGTGGCCTACACAAACTCTGTGGTGGAGCTTTGTGCAAGCTCGTCTGGGTAGGTACCACCCACTCATAAGATATTCTACCGCAAAGCAGCAGTACTTTGTATTGTTGTGTTCCGGTTTGAAGGGTGAGTGAGCCAGTGTAATTACAGGCACAAGGGATATAACATCTTAGTTCCCAAGGTTGGTGGCGCATTGGCGATGTAAGCGATGGTTAACATTTCTTATATTGCCATTGTCTATGGGCGTTGGTGACCACTTACCATCAGGTGGCCCATATGCTCGTCCGCCTACCTATACAATAAAATAAAAATATAGTAACTTAGATATAAATGTAACAATAAATGAAAACAAAAATATATTTTTATATTTAGTACAAATAACAGTAGTTCCGAAATAATTTAAAACTCATAACAGTAACAGACAGTAACAGCCTGTGGATGTCTCACTGTTGTCTAACGCCTCTTCTCCTCTTTTGAGGAGAAGGTTTGAAGCTTATTCCACCACGCTGCTCCAATGCATGAAATTTAGTGCTGCTTGCCCGGGCTTGAACTCACGATCATCGGTTAAGATTACACCTTCTTACCACTGGGCGATCTCGGCTTAAAACTCATAATTATATAAAATTATTTACTCAATATAAAAAATTTACGCTTTTGTTACGATAAAAATAATATAATAATAATATCCTGGGACATTATTCACACAAGGCCATCTGATCCCAAACTAAGCAGAGTTCGTACTATGGAAACCAGACAACTGATATACTACATATACTACTTTTCTTTTGTAAATACATACTTATATGGATAATTAAACCCAGACTCAGGACATACAGACATGTTCACGCAAATGTCTGTCCTGGGTGGGAATAGAACCCACGACCTGCGGCGCGAAAGGAAAGTATCCACCAACCACGCCAACTGGCTCGTCCTTATAACTTTATCAATATGTTTTTTTATTTTATTATATATGTATGTGGAAAAGCCACCTGATGGTTAGTGGTCACCAACGCCCAAAGACAGTGGTTCGTCCATTTGTAAAAAAAAAACAACATCGCCACTGCGCCACCTACCTTGCGAACTACGATGTTATGTCCCTTGTGCCTGTAATTACACTGGCTCACTCACCCTTCAAACTGAAACACAACAATACCGCGTAATGCTGTTTTGCGGTAGAATATCTGATGAGTGGGTGGTACCTACCCAGACGAGCTTGCACAAAGCCCTACCACCAAGTGACTTATCAATATGTATGAAAAAATAACTGACTGACTGAAATATCAACGCACAAATTAAACTTCTATTACGAGTTTTTAAGTAGATTAGCACTATATAATAATATTTGAAAATTCAACGCCTAAGGTATACCTTATAATATAAAAGCGGATTAAAGTTTATACGAAAATCCTTTATTTTTTTAATAAACAGCTACGGAAATAGGTATTTAGCAAGTCGGAATTACGACGCTAGTAAAAGTTTTTAAATACAGAAATTAATACATTTATAATTTAGAGCATTAATATCACGTCGTGTAAATCACAATCAGACCACACAGAAAATTTTAAGACATAAAGGAGAAAGAGCATTGACAGAAAATTAATCATCAATAAAATCTAATAACCAAATTTATGTGTAATTTTTTTTTCCTACATATGTTAAAATTCATATATGTCGAATAAAAAATACCAACGTACAAATTGACATTCATTCAATCTCTTTCCCAAAATCTCTGGACAAATTCCTGTTTTCCATTTTACTTATAAAATCAGCTGGAATGGAAAGAATTTAGAGTCCTTCCCGCTAAGAATCAACTTCCTCTTCGAGTTCATAGGATTATATAAGTTACTCTGGTTTAAGTTATAAGAGTATACTATATCACGTTTCTTGTATTTAGAAAATTGATTACAATGGATAAATCTTTGTTAAACTAAGTTGTTATAATCCTTCACCTTTAAAACCTCTGCAGAATATTGATGATATAAATAAAGCCAGCCAAGTGCGAGTCGGACTCGCGCACGGAGGGTTCCGTACCATTATCTATAAAAACGACAAAAAAATACGTGTTGTATGGGAGCTCCACTTAATTATTTGTTTTATTCTGTTTTTAGTATTTGTTGTTATAGCGGCAACATAGATACATCATCTGTGAAAATTTTAACTGTCTATCTATCACGGTTCATGAGATACAGCCTGGTGACAGAGGGAGAGACGAACGGACAGTGGAGTCTTAGTAATAGGGTCCCGTACTGGTAAATGATCAGGTGCAGGATCAACGGCTTCTGCGTCAAAGTTTAAAATAGCCAGCTTCATAATTCAGGGTACATCTCAATAACTTTTTACTAACGCGATGTGATTTGAATCCAGGACCTTGGAATCTTGGTAGACAAATAAGACAATGTAAATAAAATAAATAAATTATTAAGGCCTTGATACAAAGTCAAATTTAAGAGACTTTATATGTTTTAATATCGTAAGTTTTTCATATTTAACGTAATTTAATGAAACACAAAAAACGCTATCTTATGGAAATCTAACGAAATGACCCAAAGTCTCAATAGACTGAAAGAGCAGTAAAGATCTGATGAGGCCTAATGACAAAGATCGGTACCCTCGCGTTTTTACGATGTCTCGAAGCGCCGAAACATCGGAATTTGCGAGGGAGTAATAAAATTAAGTATTTCAAGTATTCCGCTACAGAACTTGCATGTTATTTGAAATTTACGTAAAAATGTCTTATATTGCCATGGGATCAGATAAATCTTTATTAGAGAAAATCTGTTTTTGAGTTGAGTTGTAGCGTTATTTGGAGGATTTCATTCCTGTTTGGTTGCTGCTTTGAATCATACGTTTACTTCATAGTATTCTTTTTTATAAATTTAGAGTAGGTACATTTTGTTTAGTATAGCGATATTTATAGGGTTTGACTTGGGATATAACCCAAGTCAAACCCTATAAATTTCGAATCGAAATAACGTAAATAAATATTTTATACTATCAGAATAGAAAAAATATATATATATTGCAATTTTCGAGTGCGTGTGTGATGATAGGAAAATGTTAAGAATAAAAAAAATGATGAATGAACGATGATGAATGAATAAATCACGGAATTATAGCTAAAATTTGAGTTTAGAAAACACAACATTGAGAGCACTTAACAAATCGAATGAAAGCGCATAATACTTAAGCGCCGCTTGACACTTGTCCCACTGCTGAGCTAAGGCCTCTTCTCCTTTTTTTTGAAGAGAAGGTTTTGGAGCTTATTCCATCACGCTGCTCCGTTGCGGGTTGGTGGAATACACATGTGGCAGAATTTGAATGAAATTTGACACATGCAGGTTTCCTCACAATGTTTTCCTTCACCGTCAAGCACGAGATGAATTATAAACACAAATTAAGCACATGAAAATTCAGTGGTGCCTGCCCGGGTTTGAACCCACGATCATCGGTTAAGATTCACGCGTTCTAGCCACTGAGCCATCGCGGCTTTCAAGCAAAAAAATTACCTAAAAAAATTATGAATTGTGTTTAACGACACTGTTGGTGGTAAAGACGTGGAAAACTGAGGTCATGACGTCGTGTCTTAGCTACCCGATAGGTAAGAGCTATCGAGCGCTATTGCCCGCGCCTATGTTGCCATGTAATTTTCGTCATTGAATTTTAAAAAAAATCCGTAATAATTTTTTTTCTTAGTATTTTAAAAAATATTACATAAATAGAACCGACACACGATACCTAATAACCACTTCAGGGGTCGGACAGAGTTTCTGTAATAATTCTCTTAAATATTTGTCAAGCTGCGCTTAAGTATTATGCGCTTTCATTCGATTTGTCACGTAGTGCTCTCAATGTTGTGTTTTCTAAACTCAAATTTAAGCTATGATTCCGTGATTTATTCACCAAACTTGATATATAGCAACAACAACATAAAATTGTAACAGTTTGAAGTTTTGTTCTAGATAAATTAAGAAAAAGTTGGCTTTGTAGACGAGCAGATAAATACAAGAGTGACTTCCAATAACCATAACAACTGTAATGGCTAGCTGTATCGTTAAAAATTGACTGAATTTATTTCAGGGATTTTAATAATCGAACTAATTGATTACTAAATTGGTTGTGTATTCATGCGTAAAAAGATTTACATAAAATAATGAAATGTCTATTAAAAGTAGGTTAATAAAACAGAAACCGATATAGCAACTTTGTTTTTACCGCGTATAAGAATATAAAAAAGCATTGCAATTGAAATATATATAACTATAATAAATATAGATGTTACTACACTAAATCTATTAATATCCTCTTTGAAATAGTTTCAGTACTTATAATCAAATCTGACAGTAAATGTCGATGGTATTGGCACTGGTCCGAAGCAAGGACGTGCACCGTTTTCGGATGATCGTGAAAAGTAGTTACTTTTGCGTGCGACCTGGATGCATTATTGTATTGAGCACGCAAGTCATCCTACTACCTGTTCTTGTAAATAATCCACAGGTCGCTCGTGTAATGAATAATACAATACTCTCAGAAAAAGAATCAATACAATACTCTCAGAAAATCATACATCAGGTCAGCTTGTGTCACAATTACATATGAATAAGATAAAGTAACTTTATCCTATAAGTGTGTAGTGAGCCTTATCAGAAATAATTATTTTTTACTTCATATTTCAAATAACAGTAAACTTGAATGAATCCGTAACAATTGGCCAGTTCTCTTGTTGAAAGATGAAATTAAACGGCAAGGACACTTCGCACCTGTCCGAAAACCGATTAAAATGATAGAACGATGTACGCGGATTTTTGACAAGGATAAATATTCACTGGAAGAAACGGATTTTTCTATAGGTTTACTACAAAAATATAAAATATATCTTTCTTAAATAAATATGAAAAACGACAAAATATGAACACAATTACGATATTCTTGTTTCATTCCAGCAGACTAAAATGCCAAAAGCATCTATCTAGGAAATTGTCTATGTAAGGTACATAGACGATTTCGAACGATAACATTTTCCTTTATTATGATCAATATAAATAAAGGAAACTGAAATTAACAAAACACAAATAAACCATTTAACGCTAAGCTTATAAACATGTTATTAATCTATTTTTACTTAACTTAAATTTAAGATGTCAACTTAAATAAGAAGACGGAGACGTGAGAACGACAAAAGTATATTGCTACATTAGAAATAGCTCTTAGTAATAGTGGTCTTGCTTCAATGGCGAGCACTATCATGAATGTGTGCGATCATAAAGATAAAAATATTATTTTTACGTACGCTACAATAATTTAAAAAATAAATTTAGCTTAGTATATTTCAGTTCGCACTTATTTTAACAAAATAAATAGCACACTGAAATCGGTACATTCTTACTTCGCATAAGCATTGCTATTCTGTACGATATCGAATCTCACTCGTGAAATGTCAAAATCTGTATTACGATGACTAATAATTGTGATGCGCCTATATGATTTAAATATTACAATTATTATCATTGATAATGTCGCACAATATGATTTAAAATGTAAGTAACATTGCACGATCGCGTTTAGTTTTGGAAATATTTCACTATATTAAAAAATATATGAAAAATAACTTGAGGCCTACAGCAATTTCGGCAGCAAAACATGCAATTTACAAATCCAGACGAAATATTACCGAGTTTTTCTTGCAAAAATTACATCCCTGTTCTTGATTTAATCTTTCATTCCCGCCGTATTGCTCGGGTGAAATTTTTCAAACGTCACCGGTTTGACAAATGCTCCGGGGAGACCCGCCGCAAATTACAATTCCGGCCATTTCGCCCGGTTTTTTTAATTGGCACAGATGTAGGTTTAGGTGTTCGAATCTTTTTGTCGTTTAAATTGATTTCCCTATGTGATGAGTCGCTTTGTTTATTTTTACCAGTAGCAATAAATACATGCTTATTTTAGAAGCTTAATAATTGTATCGTTACTGAACGTCAAGTTGGTACTGAATATAAAGTTTGTACAATAACACTCCCAGATGAATACTCAGCGTATTCGTTAACTGTATTGTTTAGATTTTACTTTGGGTTTCATATCATATCAACTGGAAAATGTCCACTGCTGGGCAAAACCCTCCCCCAAGACGGCTACGGCTTTCGGCGACTCTTACAATATCATCGGTTTATTACTTAATTATTTTAATTTTAATTTAATTATTAAGTTGTATGGTAAGGAGAGGAAGAATTACTACTTAATAATATAAAGTAATTAATTACGCTCGAACGTCTAATAGAATCTGATAAAAATTGTTTATGGGTAGTTTATTGCGTCAAATAGGTCATATACATTCATTATATTCATAAAAGAAACATAATTAAAAATGTATTTACGCGAAGCAAGCACTTAGCAGCCAGTTCTATAAAAATGATAATTATTTATTTTAAATAAGGGTGTTATTATCGCTGTTCATATATTATCTAAAATATTAAAAGCTATAAGTTTACGTGCCTAGTATAATGTAACGATAAACTCATCTACGAATTGCCGATGTTGAATCCCCGCTAATGATTTTATTTTCCGGAATATAAATTATCCTGTATGTTGACTACGTCAAGGGGATTCTAGGGGATACGAGGTATCAATATGGCAATTTTCATTGAAATGTATTCAGTGATTTACGCGTGATACCGAACACAGACAGACAGAATTTCAACGTCACCAATAAAATTGTTCGTAGTTAAATCTTTTGAAAACTTGATTATGTACAGCTATTTTGTTACGGCCTCATTAAGTAAATTATTCTAATTGTCTTATTAATACACTAACGGGTAAATAATTTTTCAACTATCTATCTCTTTCTGTCATCAATAATTTGATATTCGAAAGAAGAAGACAATGTAAATCTTGTTATATATCTTAGTACGAAAATAATAGTGCATAAAGATTCAGAACTTTATCATCAGTTGTGACCTTGTGATAAAAGGGCCAATAGCAATTACCAACATTAACCAACCAAGAAACATTGAACCAACATCTTGGTTTTAGCACAATTATTTTTATAATTTTCCAATATCTGTAGGCGGTGACTTGCCATCAGGTTATAAAAAAGTACACAGATATAATTAAAAATATTTATCGTGGATGTAGTCGTAGAGAACAGCTAGTTTATAATTATTATTGAGAATCGTCAAGTTGAAATCAACTTGAGCGACAACGTGTAACGATTCATTCCAAAAAAAAGCACGTAAATATTTAATCCTTGCCTCTTTCCAGACACTACAATTAGCGTATGCAAATAATAATTTATATTCCAGCCCGGAGGGTTTTTGTTGCACATGCATTGTACTTGTTTGTTTATCATTAAGCCTATCTTTTAATTGATAAGTGTTGACGCGGTACCATTGTTGATATTTTTAAGAGGATGTCATAATTGGGTAGTAACGTTTAAAAAAGGTAATAATGCATAAAATACTAATATCGATTGTTTTTATGATACTGCGTCTCTTTCTAGATCGTTTTCTTGTTTGCTCAAAGCTAAATTAATTATGTTTTTTGTTAGAAGACTTATGAGTTAATCAGCCTAGTGATATTTGGTTAAGTGATCATCTCTGTATGTTTACTTATGCTACATTATAAGTAAATAAGTAACAGCTTCTATAAAGGCTATCTCTTCTTTTGAGAAGAAAATTCAAGCTTATTTCACTGCGCTGCTTCAATGCGGATTGGTGGATACAGACGTGGCAGATTTTCATCCAACACACACAGGTTGTTTGATGTTTGCCTTTACTGCCGAATACGAGTTAAATTTTATAAGCAACTTATAATTTAATTTTCTTTTATTTTTATTCATTTTTTGCATTATTTTTCTTTCTTTCCTCGTGTTGTTTGAGGACTTATCGTTTTTAGTATCGTATTTATTGTATATATTTGTATTATATACTTGTAATTTTAGTATGTATTGATAATATAATTTATATATAGATATATTATATGTGTATTTTATATTTATATTGACATGCGTTTATTAGTTTGTTTTCGGTATAGATTATTATTATAATGTTATTTTATTTTGTTATTACTGCACCACCTACCTCATATCCTCTGGGTTATTCGTTACACCGTTGGTTGCCTGGAAGAGATCGCTACATAGCGATATAGCGAAAAGAAAGAAGAGTTAAGAAAGTATATTAATTGTGTTTAACGACACTGTTGGTAGTAAAAACGTGGACCTGAGGTCATGACCTCGTGTCTTAGCTACCCGATAGGTAAGAGCTATCGAGCGGTATTGCCCGCACCTGTATTGTCAAGAAATTGTCGTCATTTAATTTAAAAAAAAAAAATCCGCGATAAACTTTTATAACTATAAATCCTGTATATGTATATACAACATTGTTAGCGAAAGTGTTTGATATATCTTATTTGGCACATTTCTCACAATAGAACTCGTAATATTATCCTTATACCTGAAAATCGGAAATTATATTATTGTATAAAGAAAACCTCGAAATATTTTATTTTGTATTTAAATTATATTTAATTTCGTTAAATCGCAATAAAATCTTTTTATTCATATCATACTATATTTCTTTCGGATACTTACCGAGTATAAATTCCGGTTGTGTATCGTGGGGTGAATTAAATTAGTGAAATGACAACATTGACTCAGGAAATAGAAAATACTTTGTCAGATTCCGTGACGGTATTGTGTATTGAACACTATGATACGTTATGAGTCACAAACTATAGCGAATTGAATTTATCCACTAAGATATTAAAAACGAATGGAATATGAAAGCTTAATATTAATATTATTTTAACTTGAAGTTTATTTTTCATTAAATTAATATTTATTAATAAATTGAAATATTTATTTTGCAATTCAGAGGTGATGGCCTTTATTTGTTCGATATTTATGTCCTGTTTTATTACATATATGGCAAAAGTCATTCAATTTTTTTATACATAAAGTAACGCTCATTTATTGTATTATTTATACATTTTATAATTCATACTCAGAAATTCCCATGTCATTAATATTTATTAATGAAAATAAATAATAAAGCATAAAAACACACCGTCTCATTTTTATGCTAAAAATTATATTGAAATGCGTTTTGTATCAATATTGAATAACAAACGTGGTTTGCTATTTTTTAAAAATGTTTTCTGTATCTTAATGAAAACTTGGACCAATGTTTATGAATAATAGATCCATCTAACGACTTTGTCGTTTTTTGTCCTCTCAAGTTATTTTCCTGTTCTTTTGTCTGGTATGTTTATATTTAGTTTGCAGTCTTTGTAATAACTTTGTAAAATACAAGTATATAAAGAAGGATGTCTGTCATCAGAATTTTTCCTGATTCTATTTTCCGGTAGATATCAGATGATCGAAGTATTAAGCTGTGTAGATTTAGTTTAATAATTATAGTTTAAGAACTTATAGCTCGCTCCGCTCAACAATTTCATCGTTTGATGCTTATGTACTAACGTTAGTCATTCGACTGCCTGCCAACGATAGACTGCCTCGTTGGTCTAGTGGCTAGATATAAGGCTGCAGACCCGGTGGTCCTGGGTTCAATTCGGCCAATAAATAGTTATTGGGTTTTTCTCAGTAGCCGCCCGGAGTCTGGAAGTTGGAAGTGTGTAAACTCCTGTGCCTCGGAAAGCACGTTAAGCCGTTGGTCCTGCGCCTGAACTCTTTCCGGTCGTGTCGGATTACCGTCCCATCGGATTATGAGAGCTAAGGAAAAGAGAGTGCACCTGTGTTTGCGCACACACTTGTGCACTATAATATCTCCTGCGCAGTTGGCTAATCTCTCTTGAGATTGGCCGTCGTGGCCGAAATCGGTCTGGAGAACGTTATTATAATAATAATACTAAGCCTTTAATTCGGACAAAAGATTTACAAAAAACTGGTTTCTTAAGCTACTACACTTATTTTACATGATTAAGCTTATTCGCGTATTTGGTGTTTTTTTACTTTTTGTAAGTCCGTTTGCCAGTTGGCAAAGGCCTCCTCCAACCTACTCCATTCTTGTCTCTCTCTGGCCACTCTACTCCATGTTATACCTGCAAACTGCTTGATATCATCGTCCCATCTTTGTTGTTGTCTACCTCTTTTCCCTTTTCCCTCCCTAGGGTAGGGTAGGGACGTTATTATTAGTCATTCGTATACAGATTCCCTCTGCTGATTTCATCCAAGTCACTTGACGTCTCTAAGCGACTTACTGAATAAATTGAAAAAAAAATTAGAAATGTTATTGTAATATTTAACATATATAAGTAATGTATCTGTGGCCTAAGACGTGCAATTATGGTTGACGGTAAAACTGATAAATAGCTGGTACTAAACACATAAACTCTGAATAAATTAATACATAGATAAAACATATTTGTTCCGAAAATCCAAGGTAATATTTATTATGAAGCCGCCTCAAAACTTATCCTCAGTTTTGTGAGGTCTTTCCTTATTTATGCTCCAAGAAACATATTTTCCATTTTTACTTTTTTTACTAACTTGTATGGTTTACAGCATTATTTATGTTAGAGATAATCAATTTACACGGGTTAACGACCTCATTTATTAAGTCGTCAGTGGTCAGACGTCAAGTTGGGAAAAAATAAGACGGGCACCTATTTTGTTATACAGCCAAGTGATGGCAATATAAAGATTTACTGGTGTATCTGTCAGTGCGTGAGATCGTTTGTCGAGTGACACACTTGGTCTCTTGCTCTCGGTACAGCGCCAGCGCCGGAAGTGCGTACTGACCGACCTTATAAAATCAACATGTCGGACGACAATGGTAGCCATTTAGATGGCAATCCATTTGAATCCGCGACATGTATAACCTTAGATCGCCATTTTTATTTTACTTGGACCATACGGAGTTAACATAAACAATCTAGTCACGTGCGAGCATCGCGACTTCGTCACGCGGTGTCAACGATACTGATTTTCAGTTCTGCAGTTATTGTTCGAGTTACTTGCTAACATAACAGATCTCCTTCTATAACGGTAACCCTATACTTGTGATCCAAATCAATGTCTAACCGTTATAAAATTGTAGTAGAAATACTATAAATAAAATGTTTTTCTTGAAAATATGTAACAGGTCATAGAATAATAACGCTTAGAAGGTGTGTAAGCGGATTGAAGCCATTTCAATTCCACCTAAATAGGTGGAATACGTTTCACATCACGTCATGGTAAACTGCTCGCGCAATATATTTATATACAATGTTAAACCCTTCTATACCTTAACTTTCAAATGCCTAAGATAACACAATTGTATTGATCCCGCATCATGAAGGCGTTCAGTAAGAACTAAATATAAAAAAGACAACATCATTTTTTCGAGAATCGATAGTGAATATTATTGACTATTCAAAATCTCGATGCTATGTTTTATAATAAATTCTCATTTGTCTTCTTTTTATGTAAGTACAAATTTACATACAGTATATAAATACAAATTAAAAGAAGTACCATAGCTTATTTCTAGGTTCAATTGTTTTATAGTCACAGCTGAGCACAAATATTATAATGCTACAAGCAAAAGTTACAAGCACAAGTACAGTGCCAATTTTTCACTATCATTGTCCAATGAAATGACAATCCGTCACTACAGGAAAGAGTTCAAGCGCATTACAAACAAGCTGACAGGCTTTACGATGTGGAGTGTAACACTACAAACTTACAATCTACAGAGTGAATGATATTAAATGTGTTAATTATGTTTGTTGACTAAATCAACGAGAAAAATATATATGCCAATAATATTCGATCGAAAAACGAAAATGCTTTGTTTTGATATCATTCATTCTATAGATTTCTTTGCTTGAATATATTTGATTAAAATCAGCGTAATTGAAGCAAACAAGTAATAACTCAAAGCAAAACTATTTCTTCTTCGTAAACTAAAACATATCAATATGTTCATAAGTTTCTGTTCACCTTAAGTCATTTTTCTTTTTTGATTCATCAAGAAACGCGCTGGCATGCTTTTAAAGTAATATTAAAAATAAATAAAACAATATTTTATCTTATAGTAAGCCAAAGATATATAAATAAGAAATCACTATGTAAATTTCATCTAAAAGGATTTCAAACAAGGTGTCAAAATTCATACAACTTAATAGAATAAGCCGACAAAAGTAAACAAACACAATTACACAAAAGTCCCTAACGTTTTCATTCATTTTATAGTTCCATAATATATACTAGAGAAATGAATGTACACACTACATTCGCATTAAATCGAATAACTCGGCAAAACAACAGCCATCAACTAAAATCAAGTGTCATAACTCAATAATATAGCGAAAAGCGCTTTAAACTTAGTTGTACATACTCAAAATGTAGGTTAATTGGATACAGAGACATTACGTGAATTATTTATTTTAAAAGGGTAATTTGTGCTAGTACTAGGTACTAGTACAGTACCACCTATTCTACTGGCCACCAGTGATTATCACATCAAACATTAATACATTCGTGTGTTTGAATGGTATTTGGGCCAGCTTTATTAATTACACAACACAATATAACGCGATAGCGATGCCTTTATGTTCTAAGTAATGTTTTACACATGTTTCATTGCCAATGTTTCTTGGTGTAGATGACCACAACAATCAATTGTTAAGTTGTGCGTGTGCTATCCTAACATAAAAAAAAAATCTTTAAAATTATTTAAATTTGGACTCATTGGAGCTCCTTTATTGAATGTTCCAAATGACAAACGATGGTTTTACGGATATACGAATTGTAATGAATATAAAGGGTTTTTTAAATTCTTCACCCGTTCTCACTTTACATGCAAGCGTCTACTATCCTCGATATTATATATATATATATATACAAAATAACACGTTCAGCTTATAAACAAAGTTAAACCCTTCTATACCTTAACTTTCAAATGCCTAAGATAACACTTTTGTATTGATCCCGCATCATGAAGGCGTTCAGTAAGAACTAAATATCGCAACCATCATTATGGTTCAGCTTCTTGATTACGATTGTTCCTATTATTTAAGGCCATTTAACTCAAAGTAGACATATTTGTTATGTGACTTTAACGGAGCTATGGTGTGTATCGGTTTTCTTGTAATGTATCTTTTCACTTTCTGCTGCTTTTTTATCTTTAACAAATAAAGCTCATATTAAAAAACATGTAAAAATTTGCTTTAATTTATTTTATATTCAAACACTGATACATCGCAAAACATGAAAGTTATATTTACTAGTGTCTCTTTTTAAAACAAACCACCAACAAAAAACTCTGTATAAATAAACTCTGTAATAACACGAACGTCTCACGCATTCGTGTTTCGGTTTTATTGGCATTATATAGTGACTCTCAGTGAGTAACAGCTTATTAATGAGTACTGAGACCTTCGTCTAATGAGCGAGTTTCGCTCTTATGTGGTTATGTGGCCCTGGTAATTTTGTCGTTTAAATTAAATTTAATAAGACGCCAAAATTGTGATATTATTTTTATTACTCAGGGAGTATGCATGCGACTTATAATAAAATCATTTAAAATATCATAAACCTTATTCAATTTAATTTGAAACAAGTTTCAATGTATTATTTTATAATAATGAAATAGGAAAAGGCAAGTAGAGGATCGTAACCATGGAACGTTCTGGTTAATATGATTACATAAATCGGATCACGATTGTTTTAATGATGAATGTTATTAAGTGAATTACATACACATATTCCATTTAAGTCCTGAGAATATGCGACTCTCTGGTCACCTCGCGATATACTATAATGTAAAATATATCGTGAATATATTAAAAATAGTAAAATATATTCGAGCACAACGAGTTATAGACAAATCGCATGAGATTCGATATGAATTTGTCTATGGTGGTTCTGTGTTTGCCATAATTGCCTGGGCGAATAAGAGATATAACACAAATCGCTCCGTTTCATATTCGTTTGTGCCGTGTGCACATAGGTATTTAATTTTGTAACACTATATTTTTGTAATAAGATAGTCGTGCTCGATGTTGTAACTTCTCTGTACAGTCAGTCATACTGTAGAAAGCGCAATAAAGAGACGTAAAAATTGGATTCGTTGTTTGTTCTGCACCTCTTATAATATTTAATTAAATTATAAGAAATACCTACAGTAAAGGTATATTTGGTGACCCCGACGTGATTTTAGAGCTTCAAATTTCTTAGTCTCGGGCGGCTTTAATAAAATGTCACTTACTTGTTGAATCACCTCCTTGCCTAATTTAGCAACAACCAAATTGTATTTTGCTTCATCGCTCAGCTTCTGCGGTCCAAGTATTGCATCAGTTTGTACAAACCATAATCTGGGTTTATCACACCAGAACTCCGGAATCCTCGACGAAACTGTTATCGATGCTAAACCGGAGGAGTCATTTTGCGCTGCTGCTACTGATCCTGAACTGTTGGCGCTCGTCATTATGTAGGTTCTTGTGTCGGGGTCACCAAATATACCTTTACTGTAGGTATTTCTTATAATTTAATTAAATATTATAAGAGGTGCAGAACAAACAACGAATCCAATTTACCTACAGTAAAGGTATACGTTCATTGAGCCTAGCATAAATAAAAAAGATTTCAAACAGTTTATAATATAAATATTTTCTTTTTACACAGAGTTATATAAGTATAATATCTTCATTCAGCTATTTGGATGAAAAATAATACTTTTGATTTCTCAATTATATTCAAGTTTTAAACACCATTACACCTTTTTAACCGACTTCAAAAAGGAGGACGTTCTCAATTCAGCCGTATTTGTTGTTACCTGTTTTGTCCTTTTTAAATTTGAAGAAAAAATACCACATCTAATGGTGAAAATATAAGGAATAAATATTTTTATTGAATGGAACCATATGAAGTCTGTTTTGTTTTTAAACAAAAAAATATTATGGCTGACGTTTCAATATAATTACACCTCTTATGATCATGTACTGGCTGGGAGTTCTGAGTTTCCCCCACTTATACGATACGAGGAGTGGACTGGGAGTTCTGAGTTTCCTCCACTTATACTTACCTGTCGAAACATAAGGTAAAATAATAAAAAAGACTTGATTGCGGTAAAACCCAAATTGTATATGAAATAAAAAAAAACTATTATGTTTCCGCTAAATCTATACATAATTGACACAAAACCCGATTTAACAAGCATTAATAAGACGATGGTTTCATCAATAACATCTTATCATGAGTATTATGATGTAAACAGGTCCTTGTCAACTTGTCGGATGAGTCACAATGTTTTTTCTTATCTTTTGACTTAACCTATATATTTTCCCCTTCGAACAGATTTTCTTATGAATAGGATGCCCATGTTTATTCACACTTGAATATAAATAAAGAAAAACGTATCAGCCTATAAGTTAATTCTATTAGGTATATAATAGGCCTCCTATTATATATCAAGATTTTGGACTTACTCCACCACGCTACTCCAATGTAGGGTAGTAAATACATGTAGCAGATCTGATATATGCAGGTTTCCTCGCGAAGTGTTCCTTTAGCCATGGAAGCCTTGTTAAGATTCACGTGTTTTAAGCCCAGGTCCATCTTGGCTTTTTTATATTGTGATTTTATAATTAGGTAGGCTTTGCGCAAGCTCGTCTGGGTAGGTACCATCCACTCATCAGATATTCTACCGCAAAACAGCAGTACTTGTTATTCTGGTTTGAAGGATGAGTGAGCCAGTGTAATTACAGGCACAAGGGACATAACATCTTAGTTCCCAAGGTAGGTGGCGCATTGGCGATGTAAGCGATGGTTAACATTTCTTACAATGCCATTGTCTATGGGCGTTGATGACCACTTACCATCAGGTGGCCGAAATGCTCGCCCGCCTACCTATAAAAAAAAACTAATTTATTTATCGTCAATGTACTACCAATCACGGGATGTTATGTATTTATTTTGTCTATTTTACTACGACACCAAATCACCATGGACACCCTACCTCGGATGACTTGTAATCATATTATGATCGATGTCGGAGTCTCAATCATGTGACATATTTATCTGGTTCAGAAAACAATTTTTGCGAACCCCACCTTGTCTAGGGTGAGCTCGGATGTGTAAAACAACATTTATCAAAATCACTTGTTTATATCAGAAACACCGATTTATCTTTTCTTTTCTCGTAAACTATTTTTAATAAAATTATTAAGTGTTACATTGATTTGGTTAAGTGTACGAAGTATCATTAACGATGGCACGTTGAACGACTTCAAAATTTGTGGCCTAGTCTTGGCAGTTAGAGCCCACGTTTTGGCATCGCATTTCATGATAGGTGACACTTGGGTTGAAAACTTTTGTTCCTAAACATTTCGGTATAATAGGTAAGGACTCGGGGAAAACTGTTGCAATGGATATTAGTTTACGCGATTTAATTTGCCGAGCGAATGGAATGATTTACTTGATTGTTTTAAATTCATGCTGTAACAAAACATCAATTTTATTTCATAAAATCGGATTTTTGATAAAGAAAAATATGTGGAGATAACTCATCGCAGTTATTAATTGGAGACACACATCCTATTTGTCTCTATTCAACCTTCTTTCCATCCTTCGTCAAGAAGACGGCATTTTGGAATTGTAATCACAAAATTAGCGCTTGTAAAATTTAGTAAAATAAATTATATTGCTCGTGCGAACTAGTTAACAGTTTGACAAATTAAATCATGTCAAACAGCATCGATAGATGACCGCTTCCACCACAAAATACAAACACAATATATCGAATATAAATGTTATATGGTTCGAAATTCAATTTATTTACATAGACCTAAGTTGTTCCAAATTTGTTGCGGTCGAATTCAAATAGACCGTTTCACACAAAAGCCCAAATGAAAAGTACATTAAAGTAAATTACAATTAAAAACTCCTCAACAGCCCATCCTTTAAAAGTAAGCCCCTAAATATTAAGAGCGCTCAATTATTTATTAGTAGCAACTTTTTTTTATTTACAATTTTTAAAGATAGTAGTAAAAGTAAATTATTATATGACAATATTTTATATTTATAACGTGCGTGCAAGCCCGTTTTAGATAGCACTAAGTTTCAAGCAGTTCTATTCTGTAAGATCTTACCTCACTCTCGAAACGTTGAAAACCGTATATGTTATAGAAGCTATAATTAATTATTTATTACTTGCTACCTGTATCGCTTCGCACGGGTATATAGGATGAGAAATGTAGGTAGATGGTATTGAGTTTACCGCGTCAAGACTGACAGAAAGACGCGGCGGGGATACTTTGTTTTATAATAGGTATACATTCCCATAATTCAGAATCATGTTCCGTGGTGAGTTCGTTCTTATAGAAACTCAATAGCTGAGAAAGTTTTACATCAACGATTTTGAAATGTTAATCAGTAACTGGCCTATTCACGTACAACAATGCAGAAGATAGGGATGGTTGGGGTTCTATGGTTTTCGTCCAGCAGTGGAGTGATAAGCTGAGAAAAAAAGGAACATCATCATCGTACCATATTTATTTTGGGTCGGTGCAGTATGTAAATTGGATGATGGTATGCATTTCATTCATCTCAGCATCTTGCCTTTTTTTATGTAAGAGGAGGCAAACGAGCAGGAGGCTCACCTAATGGAAAGTGACTACCACCGCCCATGGACATCTGCAACATCCGAGGACTTGCAGGTGCGTTGCCGGCCTTTGAGGAAAGAGTACGCTCTCTTCTTGAAGGTTGCAATGTCATATCGGTTCGGAAAAGTCGCCGGCGAAAGCTGATTCCACAGAGTGATTACAAGAGTGAGAACAATGGTTGAAGAAATCGTGCTCCATATTACATTAGCTCAACTACTAATTAAGTACTTTTATTTAGTATTATTTAGTCAATTTTAGGAAATGCAGGTACCTTATAAGTGTGCTAATGGAGGAAAATAAAATACTCATACTAAGACAAGTTTTACCCAAACACATACAAAGATATATGTATGAAATAAATATCAATTTATTTAATATAATCTCCCATATCTAATATGGGTATTGAATAAACAAATGGGTTATTATGAACAAACAACTGTTACATGTTAGGGTGAAAACCTTTACTACGAACACAACACGATACAGATCGCTTTTATGTTTGTTATTTTAACCTAAATTTTCCCGCGAGTTTATTTTTTTTTATATTCAATCTTTCTAATCTTCACAGATGTGTTGTCCGTACCTTTGGCATTTCTATTAGTTGATCGAGTTTAATGTGAATGTTATTATTTTCAGAAAGCATTACGATCTAAATTTAAATTTTACTTGTAATTTGTTATTTATTCTAGAACATATTTGGCTCATATTATTTTGTATAAAATATAGTGCATCTATCGTAGATGTTTGAATTAAACGAATTGGTCTCGGTTTTGAATTATCTTTTTAAAAATTTTAATTTATTATTTTTAGCATACGTTTTTTTTAATTATAGGTAGGTGGACGAGCGTATGGGCCACCTGATGGTAAGTGGTCACCAACGCCCATAGACAATAGCATTGTAAGAAATGTTAACCATCGCTTACATCGCCAATGCGGCACCAACCTTGGGAACTAAGATATTATGTCCCTTGTGCCTGTAATTACACTGAGCTAACAGTGTATCGTTACATTACAATACACTGTTAGCTCGTGATCATTGTTTATAAAAGTAAATATTACAATTTCCAGGAATGGTTTCCGTGTTTGAAATGGAAAAATATACCTCTCTCTGCTTTCGATCAATGAAATCTAATCTCTTTTGTTTATGTTCAATTTTGACCCCTATTCTATTGAATTTACTCGTGACATTGCTTTCGTGTCTTCCATGCTTTATATAATAACTACTTATTTATTTTGGCTTGATATCGTTATCTAGGGCTTCTTTACTCTACTCAAAACGTTGGACACTAGACGAAGCTACATATTATGTACTAACATATATGATTATTATATGTTGTTTACCGCGTACACGCATTATTAAAGCGACTTTCGCGTTAGCTCAGAGATAGCGTTTAAACCCAGCATTACTTAATATTGGTGTATGATTTACTATATAAATAATGAAAACAAGTTACTGTTTGGAAAGAATAATGTAACAGGTATCAAAATTTAATATATAATACTAAAAATAAAGGCACAGATGCAAATATCTGTTTTGAGCTAATAAAAATATATGAAAAAAAATCACACAGAACACTAATGCTTATTATTATATTTATTCAATCATAAATATTATATATATAATGTACTGCATATACTTTACAGATAAGATAAGACGATACTCGAAGATATAAGTCATATAAGATCGGCTTATGTATTTATGGAGTCTATTGTTTCTGAGAAATCTGAAACCGATGCACATAATAACTTTACAACAAAGATTCCCCTCTATGTCAATGGTATTGAAATATTATAATAGCGCTTTCGCTCGCGTCATAATTCTGAATTACTTAATAAAAATTATATTAGTTCTTTCTTAAAAAATATACGATTTTCATATTATAAACTTTGATCCTTTATATACCTTATAGATAGATATCTTAAAGTTTAAATAAAAATAAAAACATCCCTTAATGGTAGCATACACTGTAACCCTAGAAGTTTGGGGTGTGCGTTGATGTCAGTCAGTTAAGTTAATATAATTATATTGATTGTCTTGACATATAAATTTAATTATTAATTTTATCGTTTATTTTATTCAATTTATTTCCTATATACTTATAACAATGAATCGATTAATATTTTTCACAACTCACTCAATGGTAAGAAAAATTTCAAAATGAATTTACGGACTTACAAAACATACGACATAGGTTTACCAAATGCACATAAAAACCCATATTCTGTGAATCAACGATATATCGTAAAAGAAATATCAATTTATATCACATTTTCACTTATTCTTTATAGCTGTTCTACATTCAAAGCTTTTTATTCTTACACGATTAAATGGAATCTCCCATTTAGCAGACGTGTCCAAAACACCAACATACAAACACGATTTCAGTTGATTTTATAAACGTCGTACATAAAATATAAACAACACAATTCAGCCAGTTTGAAACAGTTTACACTGGGGTCCACGAATGTATATTTTAAACCGTAGACCAACAATTGTAGGGGCGAATACATGAATTAATTCATGAGAATGTCCACGGACATTTTGCTTCAAACACTCGGATGTTACGTTAATTATACTGTCTGTCGGATATCTTGTTTGTACTTGTTGGTCTAGTGGTTATAAGGCTGATTACGAGGTCTTGGGTTCAAACATCAGGTCAGGCCACTAAAAAGTTATTGGATGTTTTCGTCCAAAAAATATCAGCAGTAGACTGCAGTCTGTAATTTGAAACCGAGTACTCTCTTTTTTATATAATATTGTTTGGCGGATGAGCAAATAGTCCGCCTGGTGGTATTACAGGTGATAGAGCTTTGTACAAGCTCGTCTGGGTAGTTACCATCCACTCATCAGATATTCTACCGCAAAACAGCAGTACTTTTTATTGTTGTGTTCCGATTTTAAGGGTGAGTGAGCCAGTGTAATTACAGGCACGAGGGATATAACACCTTGACATTAGTATTATGAGAAATGTTAACCATCGTTTACATCGCCAATGCACCACTAACCTTGGGTACTAAAATGTTATGTTATTTGTGCCTGCACTACACTGGATCACTCACCCTTCATAAATAATATTCTTGCACTTATTTGTAGTTTCATTGATTAATAGAATAGTAATCGCACTGGTCTCATTATATAAAACAGATAGACGGGTGGACAAATGGGACAAAAATTGTAAGTGGAACTTCATTTTCTTATTTTGTATACAGTTTGTAAGAAAACCCCTGTCTGAGCCGTGAATTGGTTATAAGGTATCGTAAGTTTGTTCTATTTATGTAATCATTGTTAAAATCATGGCAAAAAAAAGTTGTGTTTAACGACACTGTTGGTGGTAAGCACATGGACAACTGAGGTCATGACCTCATGTCTTAGCTACCCGATAGGTAAGAGCTATCAAGCGCTGTTGCCCGCGCCTATGTTGCCATGTAATTTTCGTCATTTAATTAAATTAAATTTTATTCGGTGTAAATTTTTTGCTAAGTATTTTAAAAATTATTACATAAATAGAACCAACTTACGATACCGTATAACCACTTCACGGATCGGCCAGGGTTTTTGTTACACACTGTATGTATAACGTACTAGTTAAGTAATAATATAAAAAAATAAGTGTTCATAGATTTGATTTTTTTCTTAAATAGAGTTTATTGGCCATTCGATTAGCTATTTAGTCATTGATATTATGTTATATAACTTTCAATTCAAATGCCTTTGATAATCAGCGTTGGATTTCTCCTCACAGACTTCAATTTAGATCCATGTTTTATCCACCAACCCAACCCGTCCCTTTGTCATGATTAATCTATCAATTAACTTTTTCCCGCAAGTTTTGAGTGAATATTTAGCGATATGTAGGACAACAATACTATCTTTGCAATTTTATTTGCACAAACGTATACTGTTTGGTTTACAATACTTTGTCTTTTTCTTTCGAATGTAAAATTACAAATGACAGAAAGATATAAATCGGTATTTACTTTTCACCAGCTACACGTTTATTTGTAAAGTTGAATAAATAAAGTTGAATTTTTTCTCGTTTCATGTAATCTGATATATTGAAAATACCGTTTCAAACATTCGCTTGTTTTTATTATACCAAAGACCGGTTCTTGATATTGCAGAAAACAAAAAATACTACTTGCTTTTCAACATATCATTCAATATATCAATGCTTTGCGGTGCTATCCACCCTTCTATACTTTTACCTAAACAAAATCTTTTGGGAACTAATTTGGTCTTCTGCACCAGACCTCTCAGGGGTTATTTGGAGTTCTAAGACTATTGTAGTCTCTTTCACCCTTCTTCTCTTCTTTTTTGCTCGGAGGAGTGTAATGGATATTCCACCATTGATTGGTCGCTAGAGCCTCGTTCGTTGCCACAGGAGAAGGTAATAAGTGAAGAGTTGATGAAGAAAGGGTGACCGTTAGAGTTGATTGACGCTACTGTCGTTTTTCAAATGATTTGGTATCATTGGTTTTTTATTTCGTTTTTATAACGTAGTAAGCAGTATAGTAGATATTAATGTTTTATATTCAAATTTGTACTAAAAATATATATTTTGATATGATGAATTTTATTATTTAATCTGGTCACAGATACTTATTTTTCTGGCCTCGACCGGTGCTGACTTCACAATTCACTGATATCGTATTTAAATTTTTAATCAACAATAACAATCCTATACATAAAAATATATTCGAGGTGAAGTAGGTGACACTGTTTTACCGATGACCATTAAAGTTGATATGTTAGGGTATATTTTCAATTTATATTTTAGCCATATAGTAGTTAAATTTATAGTTAAGTTCAAACTAAACGAGGATTAATTACGTTTGTCCTAATACTATTTTTACTAAATTTCTAGTTTAAGTGACATATCACAGAAAAAAGATTAATTGAGTCAATTCAGTGGTTAGAAGACATGAATCCTGACTGACTGTCGGTTCAAACTAAAGCAAGCACCTTTGAGCAAGTGCTTAATTTGTGTTTATTGTTCATTTCATGCAGAACGGTCACTTATCCGCATTAATATATGGAATAAGCTTCAACCAATATACTCAAGAAGACAGGACTTTCCTTTAGTATTATTTAGTCATTGAGTATTACTTAATGTTAATGTATATTTGTGAACGTTTCGACTCGGATATTTTTGATTAAGAAATTATTATTTTGACTACAAGTTCATCGTGATAATAGTATGACAATAACAGAGCATAAAACGTTCATAGAACTGGAATAATTATTTTATATATAATGTTAAAAAAACTAGATAAAGAGACTATGAATATGACGTTATAGTACAATAGAACATCTTTAAGTCGAACCTCGATTAGTCGAAAACCTCCAAAACTCGAAAAAATGTTTTGTTCCCTTCCGTTCAAACCCCAAAACCTCCATTACTCGAAATCTCAACCCTCTATTAGTCGAAATAATCAGTGAGTCCCTGCAAGCCATTTTGGTACGTATTCTCCCTCTATAACTCGAAAAATTAAATTGGACCTCTGTATCTCGAACATAACAATATTTTATGATACAACCTTTACAACTCGATAATTTAAAACTTATTACGTTTATTTTTCGAAAAAAAAGTTATCGACTTTAAGGATTGAATACTTTACGGAATTTTATAGAGCAAACCAGCAACTCTGAAAAACAAGAATTTTCTCCTCTTTATACCTTAGACAAGACTATAGATAGAGAGTAACTGAGTTATCTAAAGCAAAAAAAAAATACTGTCTTTTTTAATACACTATGTTCCTATAATTTTTTTTTTTATTTTGAAGATGTTTTGAAATAAGGTTGATTTATAATAAATAAGAACATGTTTGTTACCTCTGTAACTTGAATCTTTATTTATTTCACCTCTCTAACTCAAAATGAGTAAGAATAAAAATAAGACTTGTAGAGGTTCAGATTTAACCTCTGCAAGTCGAATCAAAATCCTCCATAAGTCGGAAAGTCTTTAACTCGAATTTTTTGGCGCGTCCCTTGATGTTCGAGTTATAGAGGTTCTACTGTATATATAATGCGAATATATTTATAAACGCAATGTCTTCTTATTAATAAATAAACAATTTTATCTAATTGCTTATCTTATTTACCATGCAAAATGTGTATATATTTATTGTGTTTTTTTTTGTTAAATAACAACTTATGAATACGACCAGTAACAACATAAGCGATCTATCCGCAAATTCCTAATCAAAATCTTACCGCATTTTCCACATCATTTTTCTTTCAAATATTTTCTAATATATCTTTATCTATACTACTATATAAATCTATTGGTTCTGTCTGTACATTTTTTTTTTACCTAATTTTGTGATAAATAATCGTTTTATGATGTAGTGATTCCCATTATACTATTTATTTCATTTTTGTTTTTCTGTCTGCCTGTCTGACTTCTTATAACTCAAGAACGGCTTGACCAATCTTGATGAAAATTGGTACACACAAAGAACATGTGATGGCACAAATGTAAGGCCATATATAAGATCGGTAAAACTTACGGTATCTTATGTGTGTGTGTGTGTGCGTGTGTGCGTGTGTGTGAGTGTGTGCGCTTATGTTATTATAGTAATAAAATAATTTATTATATTTTTATTAATTATACGCGGGTGAAGCCTCTGGGCATAGCTAGTCTATATCTAAAACTACTATTATAAATTACAAAGTATGAACACCATTTTTTTATTTGAAAGAAAAATGATGATTCATACATTATATGTATTTTATTTATATTTTTATAAAGACAACAAAATCTAGATATGTAGAATACTTTAATATAAAAAAGGCACTACTGCAGCTTCACAAAACAATAAATTTGAAATTGGAAAAAGATTGATAAATAAACTCTCTAAGGTATTACAGAAAGCGACTCAAGTGACGTTTAAACTTTAATCAACCAAAACTAGTTTTAGGTACAGATCAAGACTCAACTCAGATCAAATCGTTGCTTGAGTCATGATTTGATGTCAAATATGGTTCAAAAATTAGACACTACTCAGCTGAGTTCTGATAAATGAATCTCGTTTTAAAAATCGTTCTAAAATAAAAGCTATACTTAAAATTTGTTTTAAAACTAGTTTCACGACTGAGTGACGTTCTGTAATACGGGCCTAAAACTCTAATAAGAGTATGATACTCAAGCAATACATCAATTTTGATTGTACATAGATAAATTTAAATATATTCAATTTGTAACGCTTAAGTTTTAAGAATACAATTGGTCGACAACGAATTACTTCCTCTTTAATCTGATGGGACATCTCGAGGTTTATCCATAGTTTGCGCTACACAAAAAATATGAATGCATTGATGGATTTATTCATTGTTATTATTTAGCAAAACCAACAGTCAATCAGCAATGGATTGCTTACAGTACGGAATAGTCGTGAGTGGATGGTTTGAAGCACTGTATGGGTATCAGGTCGGGTTGGTGCTATCATCCTATACCAGTGTTCCCAAAGGAAAAAAATATTGGTATCAACCTTACTTGTGAGAGGATTACGATGTTTTATTCCATATTTTGTTATTTTTAGTTACTAAAAAGAAGAGGGTTATCGATTCGGCTGCTTTTTTCGCATATTACGTAATATTTTCGTATTTTTTACTTAACGTGTTATCTTACCATACATTAGTTGATTTTTGCATTCTTAAAAAAATAAAAACCTACTAGTACGTAGATTTTTCCATACTTTATATATAATGGGTATCAGGAAATGGATATAATTTTATACATTAATAATATTAATTAATAAAAGAAGCGTTTTAAGCAATATAATTAATTACTTTAGTGTGGACCATAATTATATGACGTCAAAAGTACACGGGCAAATATAACCGACTTATCCATTAACGAATTCGTGTTTAAACAAAAGTAAAAACAACAATAGTACCCAAGTATTGCTGTTTAGTGGTAGAATAATATTGAGCGATTGACTGCCTCGTTGGTCTAGTGGCTAGATATAAGGCCGCGGACACAGCGGTCCTGGGTTCAAATCCCAGGTCGGGCCAATAAAATGTTATTGAGATTTTCTGTCGAAAATTCTCAGTAGCAGCCCGGAGTCTGGAAGTGGAAAGTGTGTACACTCCCGTGCTTTGGAAATCACGTTAAGCCGTTGGTCCTGCGCCTGAACTCTTTGCAGTCGTGTCGGATTGCCGTCCCATTGGATTATGAGAGCTAGGAAAGAGAGAGTGCACCCGTGTTTGCGCACACACTTGTGCACTATAATATGTCCTGCGCAGTAGGCGAATGTCTCTTGAGATTGGCCGCCGTGACCGAAATCGGTCTGGAGGACCATTATTATTATAAATCATAATGGTTGACTTATATATGATGCCTTCATGCATTAAGTCCGCCTATTGTAACAAATACACTATTCAATGAAGTGTTTTAAACAACTACATACATAAGTACATACTATACTATATATTTGTAGAATTCAATTCAATTAAGATACAAGATCTATCACAGATACATTAAAACCCTAATAATAAATACCTAACCATACATAGAAAAATATTCACACGAGAATCCCAAAAAACAATTTACTATCAACAAAAAAATCTTATACTGTACTCAACTTAACTAGACAAGACAAAAACAAACTAAATTTCATAATAACGTTGAAAATAACCAGTTGAACGTAATAAAGTGTGTCCGAAACACATTGACTACCTACAATTGGATAACGCTTTTGGGAAGATATTAATTCATAAGCGATCGCTTAAAATTTTATTGGAGCTGGATAAGAATTTCCTCCCGCGTTGTTAGTAGGAAGATTGTCCACCCTTACTATTTTATTTGTAATGGAATAAAATTATGCAGTTGCTTATAACGAACATGAATTAATTTGAAATCTTATGAGAAAATATTTTTATAATACTGTACTAATATAGGAAAAACGAATACTGGCGGATGCTGCGCTTTTTGGAAAAAGTTTTAATATATAATATTATGATGTAGCTCACTTCGCAGTTTTACTCGCTTTGGCTCGGGATCTGGTGAGAATTTTGGTATATGATTTATTTGCTCACATTTGCCTCTGAGGCTGATGGTCAAATCTTGGAAACAAAGAAAATCCGTGATTTAGATATTCAAGGCTCTGCATGATGACGGGACGCAATTATGAAAATGTAAATAAATAAGCTCTACTATGTAATTTGCTCTTGGTTCTAGATTGAATCCATTCGATTCGTTACGACTACCGGAATACGAAAAAAAGAAACTGGCAGACATTGTGCTTGCTGCACTAACTCAGAAAGAAGACTATTTCTGATATCGTTCAATTACTTATCTAACAATAATTAATTATTTCCATTGGTATTTTAAACAGGAGAGTTGGTATTTTAGTAAAAAATATTCAAATGGTCTGGCTTTGGAAAATTAGAGGCAAAGTGTCTGTCTCATCAATCTCAAGGTAAATAACCTTCCAAGAGGCAGACACGAGCAAATTATAGAGCCCCACAATTTATTCGACATTTTCGAAAATTGACCAAAATTGGCAGACGCGATTTTTGTCAACTGTCAATATCACAATGTCATGAATCGGATTGTTGTATTCGGTCTTGGATTGTATATAAATACTGCAGTAAGGATGTATTGATAGTAGATATTATTTAACACAAGACCATAAAAAGCGTGAACTTTGTATTCGTCGGTTTTTTAAATTTAACTAATGATAAATTAATTTTATTAAAAAAATATATAAACCTGTCTTTTAAAAAACAAAGCGTTATTTTATCGCTCAACTCTCATAACTCAGGAATAAGCTACGCAGTTATCTCTACACAACAACGCAAGATATCACTCTATTAGTCCGAGTTCGTTATTCAAACAAAATGATCGTAGAAATAGTTATATTCCTACTAACAAGTCTAGCTGGCTATTTCTTATACAGACATAAATGGATCCACAGATATTTCGAAGAGAGAGGTGTGAAATATGTGTCCGGAGTCCCAATATTTGGAAATATTTTTAGAAGTACGTTCCTGTACAATCATGTAGTGGATGACCTCGACGCCGTGTACAAAGCTTTCCCGGATGAAAAGTAAGTTTAATATATTTTTAAATTGTATGAATTAAGAAGACACATCGACAATTAGGCCAGACAGTTAAATATTGGCACTACATAAAATAATAGAAAATCCTTACATAGCTAATGTTAAGACCGAATGGGGACAAATCGGTAATGAAAACGTACTCTTTAACGCAGCGATATAATTTATTGAATTGTTAACAGTTCAGCATTTAAACTAATTTAGGTATGTGTGTGTGTGTGTGTGTGTGTGTGTGTGAAATTGGTAACACAATGAAAAGAGCGCATTCAACTCAATACACGTGTAACTCAGGAACATTTTACTTTTAATAATACATATAGAAACGATGCATTTATAATTGACCACCAAACTGCAGTAGCATGGTGGTATAAGCTCCGAGCCTTGCCCTTACCAGCCATGATTTATGGTTAGTAATTACTACATAACTCATTCGTGAATCGTTGAGGTGTTGACGTACGATGATATACTATATTGATGAGTGTTTTCTTTAAGTGTTATAATTGTTACACTCGTAGTTAATGCTCCTTATCACTTTCTGATATTTCACAATCATTTTCTGTGATAAGTATCAAGTTTGTTCACTGAATAATATTCTTATAGCATAGTTGACATTTACGCACCTTTTGTTGACCCTTTGAATAATTTTACTAATAAAAATCACAAGTTTCCTGAGGACTTAGATGTCTAAGAATTCATTGAATTTATTCATATAAAATTATAAAAGCTGTGCCCGCGGTTTCACCCGCGTATAATTAATAAAAAAATAACGAATAAAAATCAGCCTAGAACCTTTCTCGATAAAAGGACTATACAACACAAAAATATTTTTTAAATTCGAACCAGTAGTTCCTGATATTAGCCGGATCAAACAAACAAACTGTTCAGCTTAATATATTAGTATAGATAATAATAATAATAATAATAGTATAGATACAGATAATATGAACTATACGATTTTTTTATCAATAATAAAGCTAATTAGTGAAACTATATACAAATATTGATGCAACATGTACGAATAACGTAATTACCTATTTTTAAAACAACGCATGAACTTTGATATTACACGCTAAAAATAAAATATTATCTTGTTTTATTGACATTTAATTACGTACAAATAAATATAACCATTAAAAAATTTAATAATCACTGTGATTATTTATTAAATATAATATTAGGCAGTCAGCATATGTATAGTTTACAATTATACATATGCTGACTGCCTCGTTGGTCTAGTAGATATAAGACCGCAGACCCGAGGCCCTGAGTTCAAGCCCCAGGTCGGACCAATAAAAACTTATAGGATTTTCTGTCGAATATTCTCAGTAGCAGCCCGGAGTCTGGAAGTTGGAAGTGAGTACACTCTCATGCCTCGTAAGCAGATAAAGACGTTGGATCTCGCCCGACAAGATAAAATTTAAAAATTAAATAGACTACACATTAACAACTGGCTTGATACAATTTATCAACCTTAAAACTTTAGTTTTTCATTCAGGCGCCATACATGAGTGTGTAAAAAACGAAAAATTGAATTGCACAAGAAGAACAATAACTTAACATATTATGTAAAAATATTAACATGAATGGCTCACAATCTACCCGCGCTAGAAATATCTCTGATTCAGAAAAAATATATACAATAAATAAGCGATTTGGACTAACAACATAAAACGAAAAATAAAGAAAATTGGTACTGGCTGTAGAACATTGAACAGAATGATAAAACAAGACCATCTAAAACATTTTATTAACATGTAATATATTGAAATAAAAATAAAGATACTAAAGACACACAAATTATCGTAATCAATAAAAAGATTCGAAGAACAACTATAAGAAATAACTTTTACAAAGCCTGATATAGTTCATAAAAAATTCAAAGCCAAGAAAAAGTCATGGGATACATAAAACAACAAATGAAATAATGTTTTTTCCAAAACATTGGTCACCAAACTTTTTTAATAAATTGGTAAAACATAAATCAATACCTAAATTCAAACTCTTGGATAGAGTATAAAATTGTGTTAACCTACAAAAAAGCAGATATTGCAAACTTAGCATTTAACTATCTTTTATGAAAATGTTTACTACAAGTAAACCAAAAAAATTCACCAGCTATCACATATTTTCGATATTTAAAGCTGGCGAAATTTAGAATTTAAGATAAATTATAAATAGTTCACTTGTCTTATGATACGTCAATTTGTTCGTGTTATAGGCAATAATCATAATAAAATATGACCACAAACAATTTAGATACAAACAATGACAAACTGATTTGCAATTAACATTTTATTCATGACCTTCAAGTTACATAACACATTGTCGACAATTTACCATGATAATTGTCGTTAGTACTATTAAATCAAAAGGGCTTCACTTAGTTTTATTAATTTGGCTATTTAATATTACCAATTCGTTTGTAGAAAATTCCAAAATGTATAAAAATTACACAGTTATAAAGTTTTAAGGTGATTTATAATAATAAGCTGCTGCATAATTGTCTTTGACAAGCGATCTATTTCTATTAGTCTCTTAATGGTTTATTCTTCTAATTGTATTTTCTGACATAAGTGATATTGGCAAATTATTGCGCTTAACATGCCGTAACAGATTTAAAAATATATATTTCGAGTCTATGTTATAAAATCGCTAAAGAATTTATATCGATTTTTTTGTATCATAACAATAATAAACATCCATATTTTTATTTTAAGTCAGAACTAAAAATTTAAAATATTCAAAATCTTAAGTACCACCTCGCGTTTGGCTATTTTATTCTATTTGAATTTAATATGTATATACTTTTTTTTTATTTTAACAATATAAAAGGCTGTGCGGCATGTGCTTGTTATGACGGCCCATAGCCGATTCTGATCTTACATATACATCAATATCTAAGAAATTCGATGTCATTGTTGTTTATTCTCATTTCTTGCTTATCACAGATACGTAGGCTACATCGAGGGCATAATGCCCATATTCCTAATCAGAGACCCAGAGCTGATCAAAACTATAACTGTCAAGGATTTCGACCATTTCGTTGACCATAAGGAATTCTTTCCTGTCGACATTGAACCCCTATTTGGAGGCAGCTTGATTATGATGAAAGGTAAAATTTAAATAATTAATTAAATCAGTTTCAATATGATTGGTTGTAACTGTTAGTGCATTTAACTGTCCAAACAATACAGTGACAACCTCATACAGCTGTATACCAGACTAGAGGCAAACAGATGAAACAAATATACTTTAAAAAAAAGTAATTTCATTCAACTTAAAACAAAACACAAAGAATATTTAAATTATACAATAATTGTTATGTACTTTAGTAAATAGTATGCTACGTTATCTGTGGCGGAAGTAAAGTCAGCGTTTTCGTAACTTTAATTTGTTTAGAATAATTAGTAGTAAGTAAGAACATCTGAGTATTAATTAGTTTTTCCTAAAGCGAACTAAATTTTTTTCATAGGAGAGAAATGGCATGACATGAGAACAACTCTAAGCCCAGCCTTCACTGGATCGAAGATGAGAAAAATGATGCCGTTTATGACAGAAATCAGCGCTAACATCATCGAACACTTAAGAGGTACCTATGTACATATATGTACTTTTTCATAGGCCGGCAACGCACCTGCAAGTCCTCGAATGTCGCAGGTGTCATTGGGCGGTGGTAGTCACTTCCCATCAGGCGAGCTTCATGCTCGTTTGCCCCTTCTTGCATAAAAAAATCACAATAAAGTATTCCACCTTTCTCTGTTCATGTACTATTTTATTTAAACTTATAAAAAATGTCTTATTCAAAAAAGCATTTAAATATGCTTGTAATTTGAATATATTACAATTTCAGTAGTTATTATTATAAATCACTCATATTACAAATAATAATCGTGGGTAAAAAGTCTGTAAATAATCGGCATATCACTCTCATTGAAATGAGTTTCCAAAACCAAACCAAATTTATTTCAAACCAAACCATTTAAAATAAATATGATTTGAAATACCATATGCTATGCTATCAATGCTATCAATATATTTGCAATAATAATATTTGCAATATAACAAATGCGTGTGTTAACTTGACAAGTATGCGTAATTTCGAATTAAGGGAACAATTAACGCTATTCAAATTGAATTTCAAACAGCGAGTGCTATTAAAGCAGAAATTACAAATTATTTACTCAATCAAAGAAACCATTAACGTACATCTCAAAATTCGTATTTTACCTTCGAATTATTCTCAACGACACACTAACAAATTTACACGTATTAAATACGTACTATATATATAATAAATTTTACCAGTTAACTGCGTTCGTTTACGACATCAAATCAGACATATTACAAGATATTTTACAAGATTTACGTAAAAACGTTACTTCAATTTAGATACAAAGACAGCATAATAACTTAAACATCGCAAAAAACATGCTATATGGCAATTTAAAAATCAAATTGCTGATTGTTTAAAACTTATTTAAAACTTACCTAATTAATCAAACAGTGGCGTACCTAGGTGGACAAGGGCTCCGGTGCATAGAGAAAGAATCGGGCCTTCACCCCCTCTTTCCACGTAGCTTGAAATTACGGAGTTCTGTAATTGTTGATGTTCATTTAAAAACATTAAAAAAAATCTTGTGATGTTTTTCTCTTTTTCTTTTATGCTCCTTTCTTTCCAAAGCTTAGATTAGAGGAGCCCCCCTGAACTCCAGGGCCCTGATGCACCACTTGGCCCTACGAGATTGAGCGTGAGAGCGTGTCTTTACAAGATTTTACTTAACCTCTTACGACCTTATTTATAAACGTTGCTTAGTTACTGGTTAGCTAAACACTGATTTGTCTCTTTCTGTCATTATTGATTTGACATACGAAAGAAGAAGACAAAATATTGTTTAACTAATCACCAGTTAAATAAAGTTTATGAATAAGGCGGTTAGTGTACAACGTATGTAAACCCGTCTGGCAAATCGGCCGTCGATTATGTTCACGGATTATAGTAAAGCGTAATTTTAATTGTATGTTTTAATGTCGCAAGAACGTTTCAATTTATACGAATTTAATATCAGATAGGATCCATAAGCTAGTGCTCTGTCTAGGTTTTTTATGCATTAGCCAAAGTCAGATCAATACTGAATGTTTATTCTCTATATGCGTATAAGCTACACTTATATAAAACGCTCTTATCTGACACGAACCAACGAGAGGAAATTTTCAACATTTTTATAATGTTTACACTAAATACATTTGCTTTATGAACATTGAGCAACAGAAGAACGTTTTTGTTTATTTTCGAAAAGTCTGTTATTAAATTGCATATATTAACTGTCCCACAAAATAATTGCTAAGCCTGTCAGGTAACAGAGGTAACAAGTTTACCCTTATTTCTGGCATAATATCTAAATATTTATGTCTATATTACGTACATGACATTTTCAAGTATATACTGAGAAGTAAAATTCAATATCCAGTAAGTTTCTGACTTTATATATTAATTAGTTTTGTGTCAAAGATTATGTAAAGTACGTGAAGTGTCAGAAGTGTAGTGTTAAATTGCTCTATTACAAGGTTCATATGACACATCAGTGAACAATCTAATTTTATTAACAAATATTTCAGAGGTGTATGAATCTTATCGTCAACTTATTAACGTGAGAATTCCATCCAGCTTAGCACCTGTAGTGATATTATGAATTGTATATTGTTATATTGTTTGTTTTTATACTAATACTTCGTTATTTAAAAGTACATCCGTTTTAAAACAAGTTATATTTCGCTTTATACGGTATTTGTTTCCTTTATTTATGATTAATTGCACACAATACACAGAATTTATAAAGAGTAATAAAAGTATAGGTATGAAGTTTACAAGGTCATCATATTGCTTACTGTAATGTCTTCCAGGAAACTTGGATTTAAAGTATCAAGACTACTTTAGAGAGATTATTGCATACATCACCATATATAGTTTATTTGTATTTTTTTAATATAAATTTCATCAACAAACAATACTATATCATAAAACAAGTCATTTGTATAAACGGAAAAGTAAAATGGACCAAAGAAGATCCCTATGGGATCCCTATATTTATAATTTTTATCCATATTTGTACTCAGAATATTATTTTTTAATTATGTTACCTGTGTGTTCTATTGTTTATGTTAAAGAACAGAAATATGAGTGCGGTTTCGCTAATACTGTAGTGACGAACCATACTAAGCCATGTTTCATGTTACACATTCGTTCATGTGTTCATGTTCGTGTATCAGATTATAAGTGTCAAGATGCGAAGATTGCCCCTTTGTTTCAGTCCTATAACATTTTCTGTACAATTGACTAGTGTACAATCGTGTGAAATGGTCACCATAGTAGGAGTTAAACCAGATAACTTGGTGGTAGACCTTTGTGCAAGTTCGTCTGGGTAGGTACCACCCACTCATTAGATATTCTACCGCAAGCAAGCAGTACTTGGTATTGTTGTGTTCCAGTTTGAAGAGTGACTGAGCCATTGTAATTACAGGCACAAGGGACGTAACATCTTAGTTCCCAAGGTTGGTGGCGCATTGGCGATGTGAGCGATGGTTAACATCTCTTACAATGCCAATGTCTATGGACGTTGGTGACCACTTACCATCAGGTGGCCCATTAACTCGTCCGCCTACCTATGCCATAAAAAAAAGAACATCATAATAGCATACAGTAACTATTTTTAATTTTTATTTGTATTTATTTAAGGCTTTCATGATAGAACTAATAAATTTTCATGGACTTTGTGAGCGTTATAATAATAAAAGAATGTTAAAAAATTATCATTTAAAAAGTAATATTAATATCATATAATATTGTATACGTGAATCATGAAATTTTTAATATTACGAAATCATGTGTGACCGCAAAGTTTTTTTCAGTATTACATAACGAAAAAATTCCCACAATTTTTATATATGAACCATATACATATAGGAACTTTGAAAGCGTGTACTTACTTTTAATGGTGTTTAAATCCAATTAAATTTTGAATGCGAATGTTATCAAACACGACGTGGCTTTGTTTGTTACTACGCAATTACGATGATGAGGTAAACTTAATTTCAAATATATCAACGTTCGGATTTCACATTCATAATAGAATATCAATTTTCTGCAACAATAACTAATATTCATTTACTATTAAATACTTAAGTGAATAATATCAAAGATTGCTCGTTAATCTTTGTTAATAATAATATAAAAATTAAAAATAGTTACTTTACAAATCGTGACCGCGTGGAACACTGGCAAGAATGCTAGCAGCATTCCACCATTTAATCGCAATTCAAATCTCTATTAAAAAATCAATAAATAAAATTAACCAGCCCTTCTGTCACCAGCAGAGTCAGTAAGACGGGGTGTAATATTTTTTATGAAAGTTTTGCACTATTACTCCAAGGTCCAAGCGTTTCAATCGCAAATTGTATGAACTGCTAAATTAGTACCAAGATATATTTTATACTTTATAATGGATTTATAATCGACTTTATACGATAACGATAAAGTTAATTTAAATGAATATTATATCTATTTTTAAACAGATAGCATTTAATTCTGTATTCTGCTGTTAGTAACTTATTTCAAAGCGAGTTTTTCTTTAAAATCTTAGTTCGGCATAAATTAATATTAAAATAAATACTGAGAAGAACCAGCAAGAAGCTCAGTAGGTATTCTATTTCGAGAATCAAATTACATACATATATAGTTAATATTATTATTATATTCTTTATACAAGTAGACTCCGATAAGGATGATAAATAATTTGAGTAGTCATGTTATAGCTAAAAGTAAAGTTACCACCGGTTTAGATGTAGATTCTACTTACAAGAGACCAGGTAACAAACCGGACTACATTCCGGTTTATTCTAATTATTTAAATTAGACAAAATTGTACAATATTACTGTAATTTATTACTCCATTCTCGTGGGAACTGAAAGCGTCGTGTTTTTGTTAGGGACTAACAAATATAGTAAGATAAAAAAAAGATATTAAAAGTTTCATTTAGTAGTATATACATCAACGACTAATTTTCTACACTTTTATTTGATTATTGTATTTTTCTTTATCTGATATATTATTTGATTATTGTATTTTTCTTACAAAATTTTAATGTGTAATTCAGCTAAAGAAAATAATATCAATTGCTGTCCAATTGCTATAACACAAACGATACGTAATATTGCATCTTGTTTTTGTCATACCCACATTATTTTAAGTGACGAGTCTAATATGTTGTTCTTTATTTTTGTGTACCGTCCGTATGTTGTATATATAATATTTAAGTATGTTAATACTGTTTCCTCAAATATTTAAAGTGAATTGTATTATTTTTTTTGAGAAATAAATTCTTAAACCAGATATTATCCTACAAGTTGTAACTGCGAGCTAGCGATTATACATGTTATAGAATTTATTGCAGACATAAAGCCGTTCACATAATTATTGGATGCGGTCAAATAATTGTGGAAATAAATATTCATTTTGATCTTATTATATTATGTCTTTGCACTCTCATACACACACACAAACATATAATATACACTCGATATAATGGGACATAACAGTCTGGCTTTAATTGTTTAATTTTAATTTAATACAAGTTAATTGTAAAGAAAACACATTAAATTGCTTGACTTATGAAACTTGACAAATAAATTATTGCAGATTTGTCGCATTAATTGTTCTCATACCTTTTTATTTTATGAAATAGTCACTCACTTGCCAAGTTATTACGCTTATTATGTTAATATGACTTGAAAATTTCTAATATTTTCTTTGATAATTCTATAAGCATAAAAAAATAATGAATGAGCGTTATATTGTAACATCTAAACTAACTTCATCTAACATTCTTTCAGGTCAAATCAACGAGGTAGTTGACGTGGAGGACCTGATACGTCGGTACACCAATGACGTCATAGCATCAGCTGCTTTTGGTCTACAAGTGAACTCATTGAAAGATAAAGACAATGAATTCTATAAGACTGGTCAAGATTTATTCCATTTTAATGTCAAACAACGGTTCGTTTTATTCATGATGGCTGTATTTCCTAATCTTTGTAAGGTAATTATTTTTTCGCTTTTTTTCTTATTCTTATATCTTTGTGGATATCTACCATGGTATCGTTACGTGGTGTGACTACCTGGTTATGACTAACTTATAAGGAGACCCCGTTGTTTGTGGCTTAAACTCCGACTCGTTCAAATAAAAAATGACATTGGGTTTTTCTATGGCAAATTTAAAAAAATATATCATATTATGACGTCACCTCCACTGCATACTAAATAATGTATTTACGGTCAATTAAACCAATACAGAACACATATATTGGGCGCAATTATCAAAAGAAGGGTCAAATTCTGATGCTACGCAATCTTTTAATATTCACGACTTTTTAATTCTAGAATACAAAAAAAATTCAATGGTATATATTTTGTTTCACAGAAATTGCGTGTTAACATATTCCCAGCGAAGACCACGCATTTCTTTAGGAATCTGGTGACCAGCACAATGGAGCACAGAGAGAAAAACAAAATTGAGAGACCAGACATGATTCAACTATTAATGGAAGCTTCTAAGGGTATTCCATATTTGCTTGCTTATCATCATTTAAATAGAATTGAAAACCCATTATTTCAATACTTTAAGTTAAGATTGGCCCAATTGTAGTGCAATTTGAAAATTTGACATATTGTACAATATGTCTAATAAGATGGAAATCATGATATATTTACACGTATATGTATTTTTTCATGGAGTACCGTTTTTACTCTATCACTTAGTAGTAGTATTTCACCACTATATTTATATGTTCGAGCCGGTTGGCGTGGTTGGTAAGATACTTGCCTATTACGTTGCAGGATATCCAGGACAGACATTTGTGTCCTGAGTCTGGGTGTATTTATATATATAAGTATGTATTTAGAAAAGAAAAGTTGTATATGTCAGTATATCAGTTGTCTGGTTTCCATGGTAGAAGCTGATCTTGCTCTGCTTAGTTTGAAATCAGATGGCCTTGTGTGAATAATGTTCCAAGATATTATGTATACATACATACAGCACAGCAACAACAATGCCAAAGGCAGCGTAACGTCTACCAGGTTGTATTAGTAATATGGTATAATTATACATCAATTACATAAATTGTTTAGTTAATCTATGATAAGCCGATTACTGTATATTATTGTGCAATTTCAATTGAAGAAAAATTGTTTCCTGATATTGTTTATGAATTTTGGTTAATTGATAAAATTCTGCAAAAGTATTAATTACATCATTAGTAAATATATTATAATATAATTTTACATTATAGACAGACTTGTATTCGCATATTCCATGTATACATCAATTTGTAATCCTACAATTTATATTGTGATGCTGCCTGGCATTAAAAACATGCGAGCAAATTACAACCTTAATTCCTTATATTCTGCAATGAAAATCCATAATATCTTCTTAATTTACCGAAGGCATTGCTTCATCGTTATGTTTATTTATCAATCGTATTGTTTCAGGTTTATTAAAATCCGAAAATGAAGGGAACGACAATTTCTCACTCACGGAGGACACCTTTAAACCTAAAACTCAACAAAGGCGTGAGTAGCGTTTTAATTACGTCATCGTTTTGTAGTTAATCATCCGTGAACTGACAAGAACTGTTCTATATTCGTGAATGATAAAAAATATTTTCCTTTTTTTCTCAAGAATAATCTTAGACATAATTCTTGAATATAAAATATTTTAAATTCTTTATGCTATGTACCTAATAGTTTTTGGTTAAGGAGCCGGTGAGTAAAATTTGTCTATCCTTTGCCCGTGCTTCTGACATTATTAGTGATAATTGCGACATAAGGCATTAAGAACCGATTCTGCCATCATCTAGCGCTACATTGACAATTCACAGCGCTTTGAATTTGAAATCATAAATACGAAAGTTGTGTGTAATGTCTATTTTTATTCCTGAACAGATTAATTTGACTTTGGTATAGATGACGTTTATTAATGTTTTATAAAACAATCAAAAAATCTAATTTATAATAAACGACAGGATTCGATAAAATCTGTATTGATTAATTTCGAAAGGTTTTATCTAGATTGTAATTCGAAAGAAATCCGCAATATTAACAACGTATATAGTTTTCATTTGCTTTATTGATACTAAATATATAACTATATAAGTTTATATATAACACAATTTTTTTAAATATATTTTTATAGAATGGACACAAAATGAATTGGCCGGTCAAGTATTTATTTTCTTCGTCGCCGGATATGAAAGTTCCGCTACCGCCCTTGTCATGTGCATCCACGAATTAGCTCTCAATCCTGAAATTCAAGAAAAATTATACCGGGAGCTCAGGAGCTTTAAAGAGAAACACGGGGAGTTAACTTATGAGAACATAAATACTCTTAAATATCTCGACTGCGTATTGAATGGTAAGTATGCTATTTCAATAAATAAGTCATTAATAAGTCTGATTACGGTCATGGTGGCCAGTCTCAACAGACATTAGCCAGCTGCACTATATGTTATAATATTAAGGTCACCGCCGTGCTATTCGAGGCCCAATCTATTTGAACCCAGTACTTCACACTTTGCCGCCTATTAAACTAACGATTAGACAGTTGTCATTCATAGCATACACAAGCACAAGCAAGCGATACATTTAGGCCATGTATGACTAAGTAATATAATTATATTGGATTATAGAAACCTCTAGAAAGTGGGCAGCTGCTCTTATAATGGATAGAGTGTGCAATAAAGATTACGAGTTGCCCCCACCGAGAGAAGGCGCAAAGCCAGTTCAAGTAAGTTTTCTCCATATTAAAACCGTACATGTATATAGATTAATCTATACTAAAACGCAATAAGGCAATATTGTAATTAATCGTCGTAAAATCTTCTCTATTCGTCCAAAAAGCTGCAAGATATTTTTTTTTTTCTAAAAAATGAAAAAACATTTGTTTATTAGTAATTAGTTCTTTAGCTTAATGTATTTGAATCTGACACAAAACAGACGTACGAAAAAGAGTTTTAAAAGTGTTTTTATTCCGAAGTAAATTGAAGTGTCTGTTTATCTAATCTATACACGCAGTTGTATAAAAGACCAAAATCATTTGTTTTATGCATTTCTTAACTAACAAATCAACACCGCAAAGAATTCAAATGTTATTATAATGTCCCAAAGACAGACAAACACTACAAAATCCAAATCAAGACTAATAATATAAAAAATGGTCACAGCTCAAACCTGGAGACGTGGTCTACAATGTCGTGAACTCAATCCACATGGACCCAAAGCACCACCCGAACCCTGAGAAGTTTGACCCGGAAAGATTCTCTGATGAGAACAAACATAACATCAAACCGTTTACGTACATGCCGTTTGGAATGGGACCTAGGAATTGTATCGGTAAGAAGGGATTTTTATTAAAAGTAAATTCAATTCGAAAAAACTGTCAGAAAAATCAACCAATCAATCAATAATTATTTGCAAGGATAATTGACAATATTAAAATGTACATGTTACGTATATGCGTTATGAATAAAATAAACATAAAACCGCAATTATAAAAAGCTGCAATGTGTCGATACTTGCACAAAATTCAAATCAATAAATAATTAATGTATATACAAAAAAAACAACATAACCTTAACAATGAGAATTCCAATGTTTATAGTACAGTACAGTAACAGCCTGTGAATGTCCCAAAAGGCTAAGGCCTCCTCTCCTTTTTGGAGCTTATCCCACCACGCAGCTCCAATGCGAGTTGGTGGAATTTACATGTGGCAGAATTTCGGTGAAATTAGACACATGCAGGTTTCCTTACGATGTTTTCCTACACCGGAAAACACGGGATGAATTATAAATACAAATTAAGCGCACGAAAATTCAGTGGTGCTTGCCCGTGTTTGCTAGTAATTAATTAAAATATTAAATGAATATTATGTTGTTACCAGTTTGAACGTCAATAGCGCTATGGTTTATAGTAGTGTATATAAAAGTCGCAGGTTACGACAATTGTCGTCCCCACATCAAACACAAGCTACTAACTTAATTGGAGGGTTAACTAACCGCCTTATTCATAAACTTTGTTTAACTGGTGATTAGTTAAACAATATTTTGTCTTCTTCTTTCGTATGTCAAATCAATAATGACAGAAAGAGATAAATCAGTGTTTAGCTAACCAGTAACTAAGCAACGTTTAAAAATAAGGCCGTAAGAATATTAGCAACTCCAAAAAGAGAAAAGCGGTATTGCTATTAAACGTGTGAAGGGCTAAGACTTCTCTCCTTTTTTGATGAGAAGGCTTGGAACTTATTTCGCTACGCTGCTCCAATGCGGGTTGGTGGAATACACGTGTGGCTGATTTTCAGTGAAATTAGACACATGCAGGTTTCCTCGCGATATTTTCCTTTACCGTCAAGCACGACATGAATTATAAACATAAATTAAGCACATTAAAATTCAGTGGTGATTCCCCGGGCTTGAACTCACGATCATCGGTTAATATCCAATAGGCAAATAGCTTTATAGCATTTCTATTGGTGCTAGTATATTTTCACAACCAATTGAACTCATTAACATAACGAATTTTAATAAAGTATTTTTCTTACAGGTTCAAGATTCGCGTTGCTTGAGTTAAAAGTCCTGATGTACAACCTCATACTAAATTACAAGGTAGTGAAATGCTCGAAGACCACTGATCCCATTGAGCTGAAACCTCATGAATTTAATATTAAACCGATAGGTGGTTCTTGGGTAAGACTAGAAGCAAGAACATGATTGATTTGTTCCTTTGAAACCTTTATGCTCAAGTTTTAATAATCCCTTACGTATTTTATAAGGGTTTTGATTAAAAAAATGAAGTAAAACATGGTTAATATATAATATTATTCTTGAATATTTTATTTGTTCGTTTTATAAAATAAATAAAACTTTAAACTGGTTGCGTCTAAGTTTCTATAAGTTTAAAGTAAGTTAAATTTCGTATTGAAATAATAAGTACATGTTTCTTTTGTAATCAATTAAATGGAATCGATAATATAGTTGTTTTATTTTATACTTTTGTTTACAGTCACAGTCCCACTATTGGGCTAAGTGGACCACCACTCTGCTCTAATGTGCGTTAGTTGGACACATCTCACATATTTTCAATCGACATATGCAGTATATGTCGGTTGAAAATATGTGAATACAAAGGATTTCTTCACCACCAAACATGAGATGAATTATAAATACAAATTAAGCACATGAAAATTCAATAATGCTTGCCCGATTTGAACCGGGATTTCGGTTAATATTCACGTTTTCTAACCACTAGCCCATCTCTGCACTCTGCTTTATTTATATTATATATATATAGGTAGACGGATGGGCAGATAGACCACCTAATGGTGAGTGATCACCACTGCCTATAAATATTGGCACCGTAAGAAGTATAAGCCATTCCTTCCAAAACAAATGCACAAACCTTGGGAACTAAGAAGATATATCCCTTAAGGCTGTACCAGTTACAGCTTAAGAATAAACGAACAGCTTACCAAGTATACGCAGTAATACAATACTGGAGATGGTTTAAGTATACCAATAAAAGTCTAAATTAACCCATTCAAAATGTAAAACGTAACAAATGAATACTCATTATCTTACGGGAACACGAATATTTCCTCGTTGTAAATCACCATAATATCCCAGCGGATACAAATTTTCAAGGAAAATGGAATGAAAACGCTCACACACACTTTTACATTTCTACTTAACTGCAATACATAAGTAATTAGCTCTTTTCGAACGTGATTTATTTTTATCGTGTCGTGTCTGTACTTACTAATCACTAATGTACAAGTAAGAAATAAATTATTAAAAATACTAGTTTCCGTCCGCGACTTCGTCCGCGTGAGAGGAGGTGCCTTTTAGTCCTTTGATGTTCTCATGCGCCAACATGTATGTAACAAATGAACAAACTCACTTTCACATTTATAATATTTTACTTCAGTCACTCACTTCGTATGACAATCTTGAAATATTGTAAGCTGACTGACAATGTTACACTATTTTGGTGCGTGTTTTCTTTTCATATTATGGACAATATCGCTTGCACTTTCTGGCATTTAACGATTGTGTTTTGAATTTTTGAATTGATAATGTGTTAGAGTACTTGTATATTACTTAAACGCTGCGCGTTGTGATGGGGTGCTCCACCAGAGTTAAGATTGAGTGGTGAAGGAAAACATCGTGAGAACATCTGTATATGCTGGTAGACAATCTGGAGCGCAGTGACCGTCACGGATCGCCCGGCTAATTTTGAAATTGTCAGTTATTGAAAGATATCCATATTTATTTATTGACTTTCTTTATATTTATAAATATAAATATATGTGGGCGAAGCCGCGGGCGAATACTAGTAAATTATAATTATTTTATTAAGGAAACTGTAACAAATATAAACTAAGTCAATAAATAAATATGGAGTAAATTAAATAAAAACAGTTTCGTTAGTAAAATAATTATAATTTACTAGTATTCGCCCGCGGCTTTACCCGCGTATTAGGGGAGAGGGGCGAGTATTAGCTAAAAAAAACCTATTTCCGTCCTCAGGTTTCAAGCTTACTTCATACCAAATTTTATCAAAATCGGTTTAGTATCAAGACCTTGAATGCGTAACAGACTGAATTGCTTTCGGATTTATAATATTAGTCCAAGATTCTTAGACTATATATAGTTAGTTAAAAACACAAAAAATGGTGTAATCAAGGTTGGAGAACAAACTATATCTCGGAAAATATTAACAATAGAGAGAAAAAATCATATAAAAAAGAGGGGAAATTTATCTTCTACAAAAAAGGTACCAACTATTTTTAACGTAAAACTTCCCGTTTCCAAGATGTTTGTGATAAGACGTTTTTCAAAATGGCGGCTAACGCTCGTGATCTGGGATGACAAAAACTCGGTTTTATATTCAGGTACCCCTAACATAATCCAATCGAAAAATCGAGTAGCGTAATTTAATGCAGAGCGAACGCATTTTTGGTGCTAAAATTCCTGGACTATATTAGTATATACTATTATTATATTATATATAGAACAACGAAGTACAAATATACATATATTATAAGCTTACATGAATGTGCTTGCCCTCACGGCGCACTTGTCGGTCTTAACCCAAATCGCGCGAATATATGTATCACATCAAAACAGCTTCGAATATTTTCTTTATGAGGCGAACATTTTACGGCTGTGAGACATTTACTTACATTATTATGTTCCTTTACTTTCTTTTTTTCGCAAAACTGACGAATGATTTTTATAGAAAAGTGCGTATAAATATGATGCGCGCACACACATTCATCAGACATTGCCGCTTTACATTGCGTATATTTGGCAGGCTTTCAACGTGTTTTTAGAACAAGCACATTTTAACTTGCCGCGGGAAACCGTTAAGGGTAACCACGAGTTCTGTAGTTCCCATACTCGTTTACTTTTATTTATATCAAAGCATTTATTTGTTTTTGGTTAATGTAAAAAAAATTATAAATGAATATCATCGACAATAACCAATTTGCTTAATATAGAGATCTATTAATCCGATTGAATTAAAATGGTTGTACAGCATTTTGGACGTATAGAGTTACGCTACTAAACGAACGAATCGCATGGTATTACCACTTACTTTTAAAGTTTCCCGTAATTTACTTTATTAAATAAATATCACCCTAATTTATTTTTAATAGATGTAAAACAAGGAAGTAATGAAAAAATTGTTGAAGAATAAAATTTATGGAAAGTGCACAAGGGACATAACATCGTAGTTCCCAAGTTTAATGACGCATTATTAATAAGTAGATATATTTCATATTTCTCACAGCGCCAAAGTCGTGATAAATGTTGGTGATGAATACTTACCAACAGGTGGCCCATTTTATCTTCCACATATTATTTTATAAAAAATACTGCTCATAGGACAATTCCAGCCATTAAGTAAAACCATGGTCGCCCTACAGCGGTCGGTGTGCAATTTGTGAGTTATTTTAATGTTAATTCAGTGCCGGCAGACGACCGCAGACCATAAATTCCCGTTGTCACCGCTTTGTTGCCTCTTTAATAATACCCTCTGCTTATTTAAAAGCTTAGCAGAATCGTGTAAGAAAATTTCTTTACATTTTTTCATGATATTATTTCAATCTTAAATTTTAAGTTTTAATTTTATTTATCATTCTTATCAAATCGATGATTATGCAGTTTTTAAAACAGCTGCAATCAAAATGATAACATGTAACAAAAGAATACGTTATGTTTTCTTCTTATATATCATGTAAGTATACAATAAACCGAATGTTGTAGTCATCGCTAGCTAGCTGACGGCACACGAATAAGGTTTTAATCCATTAACATTTTTTTAAATTACCTGCATAAAAAAAAAATACAATCAATATGGAGTCAAATTATCTATCGGCCCCGTATTGAACATTACGGCATGCGGCATGTGCCACTTTCTTAATTCATTAAATAAAATATGTTTTAATATTTACAAATGATCCAAATAACAAAGTGTATGCAATATTTTATTTTAAGATGCCTTAAAATTAATATATTATACATAAAATATAATAACGATTTTATCATGTCCTATTTTTTAACCATTGAGATATAAACATTCGCCAAGCGATCTATTCGCTCTTACTGTGTTAAAGCATCGTACATCATGCCCCTCGTCATTTTAAATATTGCAATATTTCTCGTTAAAAATGGCAATATTTATTAAAAACAAAATTATTAAAAAATATACATTTATTTAAAAAGATGAATTTTGTATTAGTGTTTGTTTGTGAAAAGCAATTTGTTCGTAAGCAATTCTTCGAGATTTATCAAATCTCACTTCGTTATTCAAATGTTTAATATATATGTAAATGTTGTTATATTCTATAACATAATAAAGATATGCTACAAATCAACCGCAAAATTCGGTATATTGGCATCACGACAAGATTGAAAGGTCGATAACAGACACAGAACATAAACATTGTTGTGACTTATATAAAAGTTACTCGTTCACAATCTGGCTGTAAATGGGATATCTCTATTGCTATCGAAGTATCTGGAACGCGGCATTGGAATGGTATTGCGGACCCAGGGCTTTATTGTAGAAGCGATAGACGAACTGAATCAGATAGAAAATAATAAAATAAAATTACATGCGTTTCTGAGCGTGGAATGGAACTTATGGTGCTAGGGGTCTATGTTGGCCCAGATATATTCCTGCTAGATACTTGTATTGCCGGCAAAAAGGTTGTATAACATAATAAATATTTATATAAAGTTTTATTTTTCTTCAATATCTGTTTGGCTGTTCGATACAAATTTTACAACCGTTTTTAAATAAAACTCCCGATGAGAGACTTGAAACTTGAATCATAAATCGCAATCGTATGATCAACGAATATTCCTGCAGTCCTAACTCACTTCCTTGTCTCCACAATTGTCTATTTCTTATATGTGAGCATCATAATCATCATAAATCATGAAAATACGTATATCACTTTTATTTATATTATTATTATTTATTTATTCAAGTAACTCATTTATAAAATTAAAAAAAGAAAACAGTTAAACGGTTACAAAAAGAAAATAACACTACTAACACATTCTTCTATATAAATCTATTGGTTCTGTCTGTACATTTTTTTTTTACCTAATTTTGTGATAAATAATCATTTTATGATGCAGTGATTCACATTATACCATTTTTTCATTTTTGTCTGTCTGTCTGTATGTCTTCTTATAAATCAAGAAACGCTTTTTTTTTCGCTGGAAAAACCCCTTTACGCGTTTCCCCCACGTGAAGTGGGGGGTGGGGCTCACCGGCATACCCACTAAAAAAATGGCTTGACCAATCTTGATGAACGCTTGGTACACACAAAGAACATGAGATGGCGCAAATGTGAGGCCATATATAAAGATCGGTGAACCCTTTTTATTTTTTTGACGCTGGTCAAAATGTCTTAAAAAATGTTTTTGTATCGCTTCTAGTTTATCCCTATACTTTGAATAATTTGGTGACCATATGCTACAGCAGTACTCTAAAACACTTCAAACGTATGAAAAATATAACATTTTTATGGAACCAACATCAGTAAATGTTTTGCATACACGTTCAATATAGCCTAGTTGTTTATAAGCTTTGTCAGTAATAATTTCTATATGTTCTGTCATCAGTAATTTATGATCCAACCATCCAAGATCTCTCACAGTGTTTACCTTTTGAATGGGATGATTATCAATGTAGTAGACAAATTCAATATATTTTACTATCCTTGAAAATGTTATATTTACTGTTTTTTTTTTTATGTTGACGAACATTTTATTTTCTTTGTAGAAATTGGAAAGACTTGCTTGGACTTGGAGTACATCCATTTAGGGCTAGGAGAAATTATTTTATAAACGAGTCACATCTTTTTAATCAAAATCTAAATATTTTTTATTTAAATAGACTTTTACAAGTACTTATGATTCGTCAAGCGCTACATACCGTTTATTATTCAATTTTCTTCATATAACTAGGATAATTATTTATTTAATGGATACTTGAGTAGACGAAATAAAATGAAAATTGCACTAAAGTTTACTACTTTTCTAGAATTTTATGAGGGTGTGACAGACATTCGAGAGAAGCGTGCGAAATTACGTAGAAAATAAAAAGTTCTATAAAAAAAACGATAGCGAAAAAAAATCTTCCCAAAAAATATTTTGGCGGCGATTTTACTGTACCAGGATAACATAAATGGCAAACAGTTTGTAACAAAAGAGCAACATTCCGATGCAACCAGCATTTGCAACAACTAGTAATAAATGATCCCTATACTCTCGCAAACAAATATGTTCATGCAATGTAGTTACCGAATAGAATCAAAATAAATTGGCAGTCATAAAAGGATAGCCGCTTTTAATACATATATGTTTAAAGATTTTTTTACGCGAGTTTAGTAAACTTTTAAGGATTGAGTGGAATGCAAATATGTATTTATTCCTTTTCTTAAATTTATTTTTGAGTGGGAAACGATCATAACTTTTTTATTACACCTTTGAATCCTTATTTAAGAAGATTATATTGAGCGAGCGGAAATTAGTATATGATCATGACATGTACTAAATTTTATTCGCTTAAGTACATGGAAAAGAAGTTTATTTTATAAATTATGAAATTAAAGTTCTAAGGAATTTAAAAAAAAGGTACAATTATATATTATTTACTAATTTCAATTGATAGCAATACAAATTATTGCTGTCTTTCGGCTTAAACACTCAATTAGCCAGATATAATAAAGTCCTATACGATATGCTGAAAAACAGTGAATTTTGTTTTCAAAATGTCGGAAAATTTAACTAGGTGGCACTCGTAAGTAACATTGAATTGAATCTTTGTAATGTAATATATTTGTTTAGTGAATATTAAAACACAATTACCTATTGAATGATTATTCTCAATGTTTTTATTTAATCATTTTCGTACCGAATATACAATTACAAAGTTACTCGAAACAAAATTGAACTTTGATAAAAAAAATTCAAATACCTGTACATACATTAAAAATTACATAAATATCCCATAATATTAATGTATATTTTATTAAGCTTAATACTACGTAGCTAAGTTTAGAATTATGATGCGAGAAAAACAGAGATGGCGCTAGTAATACATTAAATCGCGCTATCAGTTCGTTCCAGAATAATATACAAACACGGACTATTGAAGACTCGTAATAGTGCTGGTGCGTAGAAATTTTCTTTAAGGATTTCTTTGAGAATTTTTGAAATCGTCATAAAATGTCGAAATATATTTTATGACACTGACATAAGAATAGAGTGTAACAAAATGCATAAGTTTTTTCACCCTTAAAAATTTATAACCAATTAATAAGTTATAAACAGGGACTATAGCATTCCTCTTCGTCACTTCGCCCGCGAGTGTTAATAAAAGTAACAGCCTGTAAATATTCCACTGCCTGGCTGAGGCCCTCCCTTTGAGGAGATCAATTGGTGTATATTTCACAACCCTGCTCGAATTGTGGTGGATACACATGTATGACATAACTTCCATACGTCACAGGCAGACTTTCTCACGACTTTTCTCTTCGCCGCCGACCACGAAATTATTTACAGAATTCACCCGTGAATGTTCCACTGTTGGGTTAAGGCCTCTTCTTCTCTTTTTCCACCACGCTGCAGCAAGGCGGGTTGGTGGAATACACATGTGACAGAATTTCAGTGAAATTAACATGCGGGTTGCCCCGATGTTTTCCTTCACCGTCAAGCACGAGATGAAATATAATCACAAATTAAGCACATGAAAATTCAGTGGTGCTTACCGCGTTTGAACCCACGATCATCGGTTAAAATTCACGCGTTCTTACCACTGGGCCATCTCGGCTCAGTAAATCGAAATTATTTATGAACACAAATTAGGCACATGACAATTCAGTCGTACTTGGGTGGGGTTGGACTCCGATATATTCGGTTAAATTTCACTTGTTTGAATTGCTTATACAAAATTAAAATAGGTGTTAAATATTATTAAATACACAAATTTTCAAGATTCATAGTTTTATTTTAAACATATCCTATGTTCGCCAGAACATCACCTTCGTCAGATCATCTCATGGTACATACTTCAAGCAAGTTATGTTGCAAACACCATACTTCAAAGATAAAAATATATTTCAAGACAATATCTCCTAAAGTTTAACACACTTTGAAATCTAAGTTACCGCCAGTAAACTAAGAAGTTCTAATTCAAGAACTTTAAAATTACGCCATTTATATCCAACGCTGTGTGAAATTGAATTGCTCAAATTAAAATATTTTCCGGTTATAGTGATAAGTATTTATTTTATATATTTAGAACATTCTGGGGTAGACTACCTCACACGAATGTAAGGACCTTATGGAGTAGACTCCCCCAATTTGATGACGTCATAACACAAAAGAAGGTCTTCTGACTAGAATTGGCATTTAGCGATCGGGATCTGTTTGGATCGTAACTGTATGTGCTTATAATACATATATTTCGAAGGAACTCTTTAAAACAAGAACAAAGCTGTGCCAAAGAGTGACAACATTACTTTTAAAAAATCGAAGTAATTATGCTAGTATGCGTTAGATAGAAAAATGTTTGGAGTTGAACACATTTTGTCCTCAAGATTTGTGAGACAAAAAAACTTCAACGTAGAAGAATTGTAATTAGTTCTATGTTGAATAAAGGTTTTGAATTTGATTGTATTTACTTTATATGACTGTAAATATTTTATATATAGTCCAAAGGCAATGACGTCACAGCCAATTTTTTATCAGGTTTTTCAAAAACCCAGCGCTATAATTAACAAAATATTCATTTACATTCAAAACGTCCACATGTTTATCAGCTTACGAGTTTTTGTATCTAAATTCGAGCAAAGATAATATCATTAATTTTGTATAGACAATTTGTAAATTAACAGTAATTATTTAGAGCATAAACTAGGCATTAACCTATGTATGCATGTATATATTCCATTGTACGGCGACGTTTAGCAAACAATGTTTTAATGAAACTGCATAATGAAAGCCTACTTGTAAAAGCATTAAATTAACATCAGCATTAATTAATGGCAATTACAAAAATATATGACACAATGGATAGCACAAAAATCGAATCGCTTTAATTAATTATTAATAATTAAATTCTAGTCGTTGGTATTTGATTGATATGTAATGAAAGGTAATCTCTGTAGCAAATACTCTTCTTTGATTATCTTTTTTAAAAATTCACATTAATCTACAAAAAATGTTAATTAAATTTCAAATTCTATTGAGTTATTAATTATCTACGAGATTAATGAGGCGATGGGTGGGTCTTAGTTTCACGCATATTATTTCTACTATTTTTTTTAAACTACTACATCGATATTAATACGATTAAGTATTAATTAGTTATGCAATATGATAGTAAGAATTTCACTGAACATTATTTGTTAATCAGATAAGAATAAATCAATATATAAGTCACTAAAACCTAAATTAGGAAAACCGAAGAAATATTCAAAACACAACATTTATCAATTCTTGCCTAGACGATTCAAGCATTGAATATGCATAAATGCAAATTTCAACGCCTTTGTTCGCTAATATAATAATATGTTACACGACGCGACGCAGTATTTATTTAGAATACATATAAGTAACAACTAATTAAACACGTTTTCAAAGATTAAAATATTCGTAGAATTCGTTATGAAAATTGCGTAGAATTCACATGACACAACAAACGGGTAGATAGACGATGAGCGCGATTACTTCGGCGAAATGTTCACGCACTCTCTCTATTCCATACATACTACACATACGATATTTATAAAAAAAATACTGTCTCACACTATTCTCATTATTTTGACCTTAGCTCTCAATCTTATAATAAGCTTAAAGTTCATATATCACACAACCAGAAGTATTTACAATGATTATATAATGATTTACAATACATATGAGCTGAGATTGCCAGTGGTTAGAAGACGTGAACCTTAACCGATATAAAGTTCTGACAAAGAGTAACTACTAGATTTTTCACAACCAACTCGCAATGTAAAATCTCTTGGTAGCTTTACATTTAATTTAATACGTCTATTCAAAAGTCGTGCTAAAATTCCAATTTGTATGAAGAATATATCGATTTATATCATAAAAAGTTTAATGAAACGATGAAAATAATTGTGCTTTAAATGTAATTCCATAAGTAATCGTGGAACATCTAACATATTCATACTTCTACTGACTACGAATATCATATGAAAAATTTATAGGCATAGTGATATTTTAATTAAAAAAGTGACGTTCAAGTTTATAAATATTCTGTCTAACATGTAGCGTGTATATTTTTTCAGTAACGTAAAAATCTAGGTTACAGCTAAGTGTTGGTGATATGTCACATTTTATCTAAGCCTTCAGCAAAATTGTTAAAATGTTTGACTGAATTTATTTTTTGTATATATTTGGAATTGTTTAAAGAAATATTACTTTTACAATAAACTTTACTCCTATGGACGGCTTATTGACTTTTCAATTATGAGATATATCTACGTAAGATTTCCTCAAATACCCCACAGCTGGACTTAATACTGGAATATTCCAGCAGACTGTTTTTATAAATATCAATGGATACATGCGGTACAATTTTATCCGGCACGCGCAAGTTTTTTTAATAGAATAGGCAGGTGGACGACCATATGGGCCACCTGATAGTAAGTGGTCAGCAACGCCCATAGACATAGGCTTGCTAATGCATCAACCATCACTTACATCGCCAATGCGCTACCAAACCTTGGGAACTCAGATGTAATGTCCCTTGTGCCTTATGTAATTACACTGGCTCATTCACCCTTCAAACCGAAACATAACAATACCAAGTACAACTGTTTTGCGGTAGAATATCTGAAGACGAATATTTTGGTAAAATACGAAATTTCATAGAATACAAGCAGGGTATCTTCACAATTGTTTTCAACACACGATGAATGATTATAAACTGAAATCATGATTAGGATGTATAATAACTTAATAGTGCTTGTCGTTTTTTGTCTACTTAAGGGAGGCCTTTAAAAGGTTTTCTGCTCCCTGGGGGAACCCTTGTTACGTTGTAATCTGATTTCTTGCCCACTAAAATACCCTACAGTGGGCGTCTTCTGCAAGGATCGAAGGTAATTGTGGTATCGTTTTGACATAAAGTACCCAAGGACTTATCATTAATAAATAAGAAATTAAAAAGAGTATTGAATTAAAAGAAACATATCTTGACGACTCAAACCGTTTTGTTTGAAAATAACACCTATAAAATATCAAAATTGATAAATGTTAAAGATTGAATTATTAAATTAATTATAAAATGGTTGTGGGACAATTCAAAATGTATGAATTAGCTATTGCTTCTTCTATTATAATTTATATTCGTAATATGACATTGAATCTTACCATAGCTCTTTTTGAGTAAAAAATAATGATTAATTTCGAAATAAAAACGATACGAATTTTAGGCATTTCTCATTTCTATGTAAGATCTCCACGCCAAACGTCGTCGCCGTATTTCTCTCTAACGCTTTAAATGGGGTAAAAATGCGGCGAGGTGAGATTTTTGTTGAGATTTTCATATTTTATTATACTTTGGGGGAGTGTCAACTTATTTTACGGTTACTGGAGATTTTGTATCATATATGAAAATAAATAGCTATAAAAACCGGAGGAAATGTTACGTGTGACGTATTGTGTCATAATATCGGGCTTAGGACCGTTCTAATATTATGTAGGCGGTTGAGATGAAATGCTTCTTTATATTTGCTGATAAATCAATTAGGAAGTTGGAATTTTTAAAACATAATCGCAATTTTTGAAATCATATTTTGATTTGTTTTGTCTTATTAAGCCGAGGCAACTAGTGGCCGGAACACGAGAGTCTTAACGGTTGAAGCCCAAGCAAGCATTACTGAATTTTCAAGAGCATAATTTATGTTTATTGGCAGTAATGAAAAACATAATAAGGACCTATTACTGGTGGTAGGGCTACGTGCAAGCTCGTCTGAATAGGTCTTTATCCAGCTCTGACTTACGACAGGCCTATCCATTAACAAGCTATTCCTGTTAATCTATATTTATAAGATATTTTTACAAGTTTAATTTATTGAGCAAAAATTACAACAATGTACAAAGGGTACGTGGATTACGAGTAGTTTAATCGATTGAAAGCTTTTCCGTGAACAGAAACTGTATCCTATTGGCATTCGAAGGTTAAGAACCGAATAATTCATAGAATTCAAAGCTAGGAAGCTTGGAAATGAAAAGAAAACTAATAATTCGAAAGAAGAATTTATTCCCATATGTTGTCTTGCAACGACAGTTACTTATAGAAGTTATGTTTCTTAGAAAACTATTCGAACGCGAAATATGTTTAAAAATATACCATATAAAGTTGTGCCTGCCTCGTTGGTCCAGTGGCTACATGTAAGGCCGCTGTCACGGTGGTCCTGGGTTCAAATCCCAGGTCGGGCCAATAAAATGTTATTGAGATTTTCTTTCGAAAATTCTCAGTAGCAGCCCGGAGTCTAGAAGTTGGAAGTGTGTACACTCCCGTGCCTCGGAAAGCACGTTAAGCCGTGTCGGATTGCCGTCCCATCGGGTTATAAGGGTTAGGGAATAGAGAGTGCACCTGTGTTTGCGCACACACTTGTGCACTTGGCTAATCTCTCATGAAATTGGCCGCCGTGACCGAAATCGGTCTGGAGGACTATCATCATCATCATCATCATCATCATAAAGTTGTGAAAAGTAACCTGCAATAAAGAGATCTTTATATCAAAGATCCTTTTATTGCTATGAAAGTTTTCCATTAATTTTATCGCTTGTTTTCGTCACTACATAATAAATTTACTAGGTCTATTCGTCTCAAAATTTAAACCATAATGAGCTTTATGTATTCATAATATTATTACGATTATACATTCCGGTTTCACGAACATTATTTAGCGGAAAATGATCGCTATGTGTCGTGAAGACTAAATTCATTGATGAATAAGGATATATATTATGGCATATGTAATATTGTATTATTTATAAATTATACAATAAATAAATTTTGTAAATATTACGTATGGTATTGGTATTTTTATGTGTATGTATATTTGTATTATTCACAGATTCACACCTTCACAGATTTCTGTTTAGCTTAAACGTTAATTGTTAGAGAATGCCTTCAGACCTCACCTCCACTTCTTGTTCTAACTGCATATTGTGTCGATCAGTAAAGTTATTAAATAAATTAATACGTAAAAGATAAGATATTATGTCGTCGTCATTGCTCGATAAATAGCATGAGTGCGAAAATTTTAATAATAATAAGTTTATATCAACATTAGTTAGTTATACGAGCTTCGATCCTTCTTCCCTATTTTCGTTCAATTAGGAAGTGCTAAAGTTTAAACATAATCGAATCTCACGTCAAATGGTAAATGGCGAATCAGTGTACAGACATTGACAAAAGCCAGAGACATACTGCATTCCCTTGACACTCCCAATGCTGCCGACCGTAACGTTGAATTGTTGTACATCTAGACTCTGTAATTACGGTAGCTAGATCGGACAACGCACAGTTGCCCAAAGGCAATTGTCGGCTACGCTCTGAAATCTCTTTAAATAATAATTAAGTAAATTTTGTATTGTTGCATTGTATTTAGTTGAATGATGGAATATTTTGAATTTAACCTTTTGGGTATATCTGGCTTTGTCTCGGTAATTTGTTTGCGTATTGCATTTAAGATTTGATTTCGGAGTTCTATCACCACAATTTTTTTCATCATCATCATCCTCCTTTTCTCGTCCACTATTGGACATATGCCTTTCTAATGTCACGCCACTGAGCTCAATCTTCAGCTCTCGATTTCCATCCATATTGCGTAGATCTTCACTTTTTTGGTAAAATAATAAGAAGCTACATAATAGTGCAATCGAGTGTAATCCCAGTTTTTTAACGTTCTAGTCATAGTCAAAACAAAGACTAGATTTAATAATTAGTGAATCATGAATGATGATGGTTCACCTCATTTATTTTGTACTCCAACAAAAGGATTTTGACAAAAGGATTTTTACCGCCGGCTGGTGACCTTTCTTGGAAATATAGGGTTTTCCATTAAGGGCGCTTGATCGTGCAGAACTTCCATCGTAGCGTGTGCTGTGTGGCACGTAGCGCCGTCCTGTTGAAACCACATGTTGTCCAGATCCATATTCTCGATTTCAGGCCAAAAGAAGTTGGTTATCATCGACCGGTATCGCTCACCATTGACGGTGACGGCCACACCATTATCGTTTTCGAAAAAATACGGACCAATCACGCCTCCGGCCCAAAATCCGCACCAAACAGTCACTTTCTGCGGGTGCATTGCCACTTGGTGAACCTCGTGTGGATTGGTCTCGTCCCAAATACGGCAATTTTGCTTGTTGACATTGCCATTCATCCAAAAATGCGCCTCGTCGCTGAAGATGATTTTTTTGCCAAAATCGGCGTCAACTTCCAACTGCTCTAATGCCCAGTCAGCGAACACACGGCGCTGTCTATGGTCATTAACCTTGAGCTCTTGGGTCAGCTGGATCTTGTACGGGTGCAGGCTCAAGTCACAACACAAAATTCGCCAAGTTGTCGTCTGCGAAAGGCCGAGTTCCTGTGCGCGACGCGGAATTGACTGCCGCGGGTTTTCGAGGACACTGTCGCGCACAGCGGCGATATTCTCGGCAGATCTCGCGTTACGTTGACGCACGGGAACCGGCTGATTGTTAACTGACCCGGTTGACTCGAATTTGTCCACCAATCGACGGATAGTCGACTCGGCAGGACGATCATCGCGACCGTAAAACGGGCGAAGTGCGCGGAACGTTGCTCGAACTGAAGACCCATTTTCATAAAACAATTTTATGATTTGCACGTGCTGCTCGACACTGTAACCTGCCATGGTGGTTTGGGAGGACGGAATGAATATAACACACTGCATTTGACAGCTGTCACTCAAACAACATGGCCGCAATCAGCTGTCAAAGTTCAAGCGTCCCTATTGGAAAACCCTATACTTTTGATGGTTTTCTTTCCCGTCACCATATGGGAAAGAAAACCATCAAAAGTATTGATGGTTTTCTTTCCCATGTGGTTTATAAGAATGGTCGTGACACTTACTTCTCCCCCTTCCGCATTCCATTGTTACTATTATCAAGACTTCTTTGATAAGCAGTCTAATGACTGCCTACTAATTAAGAACTAATATTTTTGCTCAAATAATATTTGAAGGATAACACACACATACATAATAGAATCGAAGCATGTGATAATTTCTACGTAAAGTAACAATCTGTAAATGGCCTATTGCTGGACTCCTTTCCTTTTTGTGAAGGCTTGGAGCTTATGCCACTACGATGCTGTAATATGGCTAATTTTCATCAGATACATGCAGTTTCTCGATGTTAGAAACTCGCTGACTCGGTGGTAGAGCTTTGTGCAAGCTCGTCTGGGTAGGTACCACCCACTCATCAGATATTCTACCGCAAAACAGCAGTACTTTGTGTTGTTGTGTTCCGGTTTGAAGGGTGAGTGAGCCAGTGTAATTACAGGCACAAGGGACATAACATCTTAGTTCTCAAGGTTGATGGCGCAGTGGTGATGTTGTTTTTTTTAAGAAATATACACACCACTGTCTATGGGCGTTGGTGACCACTTACCATCAGGTGGCCCACATGCTCGTCCAATAATCTATACTATAAAAAAAAAATGTTTCCATGACCGCCAAGCACGAGAAGAATTAAGCACAAGTTCCGCATCCAAGCCACCCCCATGACGGAGACGCTGCCGCCGGAGCTCCTCCTGCGCCTAGTTAGGGAACTATTTCCCCACCCGGGCGAGTCGTCGCGGTGATGAGGGTGTTGTGATATGCATACACAACACCCTCATCACCGCGACGAGGCGGGACTTTCGGGAGGCGGCCCGCCTGGCCGAGGTTAGAACGACCCTAACCGTTGATCGGATGGAAATGCTGGGCCTGAGGGTCTTCATATCCAAAACGGAGGCCCTCCTCTTCCACGGTCCACGGAGGGGCCCCCCACGAGTGGCGTCCACGGGACAGTGATACTCGCCAAAAGTAAAGGCCAAGATGAGGTATCTGGGCCTGATCCTGGACGGAAGATGGAGCTTCGGGCAGCACTTTGTCCAACTGGGCCCGAAGATCATCAACGCTGCTGCTGCGTTGGGCCGCCTCAATATTTTTTGTTTTTTTTTTACGCTTTGGAAACCATCCCTAAGGTACCCGTCTCCCTTGGGGGGGGGACCGGGTTATGTGGGATTCTTACCCACTAAAACCACTGCGATGGCCGTCAGCAGTACAGTGGCAGCTACACTTCTTGCGGGCGATCTGCCCTGGGAACTCCAGGCGGAGGTGCTCGCAGAATTGTACCGGTTTCGGGTAGAAGCCAGAGCGAGTGGCGGCCGTCCAGGATCCTCGGAGGTGGGAGATAGATGGGAGGAGGACCTGAGATCCCCATCAGCAGGCCTAGCGACAGTGGAGGCGATTCGGCCCCACTTGAGTCGCTGGTTAAGGAAAAGTCGCACACTAGTTCCTTCTAACGTAACAATAGAATTAAAAAGACAGTTCTTAAAAGAAATAAAATTCCTTAAGCTCTATAATAAATATTACTAAATTAATATATATAATAAATATAATCTGTTTCGTTGTTGATCATTTGAATGTGTCAATTTTGATAAATTGACATCAACAAAAATGTCAACCTTGAAAACCGCAAATTTACTCAATATTTATATCAACATAAGTCTAACCGTCCACAAGGAACACCTGCTACAGTCAACATGTTTTTCCTCATTTTAAATTTTCTAATTAAAATGCGCATTACTTGAACACAGTAAAGAATGTTGCAAAAAAATGTCCAAGGACCACGCAAAAGAAAAAAACGCAACGATGAGACCGTGTCTCAGAACCTTTTACAGGAAACCCAGTTTTACCTACATAAACCACAATTTTACATGCTTTTTATACGAAATATTTTCAATATGAACTAATTGAAGCAGTTTGTAACATTCATTTTCTTTCTCTATTTTGACGTGAGTATCTAATATATTTATAATATAAAATTACTTATTTAGCGTTTATAAATTAATAATAAAACACATTTTAATAATAATAATAATTAAATAACACAATATGATATATGTAATGCTTTAATAAGTAAATAGACAATTCTTTTTTAACAACACACTCTCAAAACAAATTAAAATAAAACTCAGTGGATCTCAATAAAACTCTCCAGTCCACTCAAATACTTTATTGAGATCGTATCACATTAAATTACATCATAGCATTGAACATCCAGTGGTAATCGAGACTATTTCACGCATCATTACACTCTCGAAGACATGTTGATTTATGAAGGCCTAAATTCTAAAAATAAACGATTATACTGAGTTGATGAAATATGATTTATGAATTATGAGCAATCATTTGTTATTATTCAATCTTCCGATTTGATCTCGAACAGGTTAATTCCATTTACCATGTCACTGAATTTGGGCTGAGATATAAATATTTAATAGATATTTTGTTTATGTTTTATTTGCTGGTAAATCGAACAATCTGAATGATTTATTTAAGTCTTTTTTATTTTATTTTTATTGTTAGTATATATAGTTAGCTAGACGAGCATATGGGCCAACTGATGGTAAGTGGTCACCAACGCCCATCGCCATACGCCACCAACCTTGGGAACTAGGATGTTATGTCCCTTGTGCCTGTAATTACACTGGCTCACTCACCCTTTAAACCGGAACACAACAATACAAAGTACTACTCTTTTGCGGTAGAATATCTGATGAGTGAGTGGTACCTACCCAGACGAGCTTGCACAAAGCTCTACCACCGAGTAATTACGTAATTATCGCCGACCATGGATATTTGGAAATATAATATATCGTGCGCAGTTTGCTAGTCTCTCTTAAGAATGTCCACCATGTCCGAATCTAGCACATCATCATTATCAATATCGTCATACGCTTTTTAAACATCTAGTAATATCTCAACAAGAACTAATCCAAAATAAAAATAATAAGATATCTGAAACCGTATATGAAAAAAAAGATAAATTTAATAAATGTAGTTAATTTCCAGTAAAACTGAAAAAAAAAATAAACGAACCAATATGAAAATGATATCGCATTACCAACATTGAGAAAAAAGTCAATGCTATAAATTCTTATTCATTTTGTTAACTGTTCTCCTTTTCAAAAAAAAAAAAACAATTATTTCAATATCAATTCATCTGTTTACACAGATATATACCCTAAGCTCATAACCTCTCTTTTTACATCGGAGGTTTAAATACTTTAATACTCACATCGATAAGGATGTCCTGTGTAATCGCGGCAGAGTAGATTATAGTAGTCACCGGCTAAGGTAATTTTGTTAAGCGCGTCCATTAAACGAGCTTCATCAACTTAAGCTTTACAAACTGTATTGTGGCGTCGAACCAAATTACCAGCAATATTCCCAAGGATGGTTGGCCTCATGGCATCAACAACAAGTGGTAACATCTACAGTAAGCAATGCTATGTACAAGTAAAATAAAAAATCCGTGAACCATTACCGCAAACATATATTTGTTTACAATAAGAATATTTGCAGTATGTCGATGTATGTGGATAGCAGTTTTCCGACAGCAAAGTTAAGTTTGTTCCTTTCCGTTACGCGAGTGCGACCTGTCCCTGCCAATTTATATATAGTATTAGATATAATATAATTTAAAAATGTAAAATATATCTATCTTAAACATCTAATAATCTGAACGTCAATTTTACTGTATCAAAGCTGTATATAATTTCAAAGCGTCCTAGAAACATCAGTCTCGCAAGAATCTAGTTACCACTAATTAGGGCTCAGGAAATATCCCTTCAAAGGGCTGAAACTTGACGGTAACGTATTTTAAGAATATAAAAGCAACGGTACTAAAATATTTAATGAATATAAAATTAACAAATGATGTTAATTCTATATTCATTAAATATTTCAATTAAGTAGGTTAAAATTAAATGAAAGACGTTTTTATTATCTCTTTTTATACATATATTTGGTATTAGGTAAAAGTAGCCTTTATCCGTTCTTTGGGTTCAAACTTACTACGTACAAAATTACATCAAAATCGATCCAGTGGTTTGGCCCTGTAAGCGTAACAGATAGACTGAATCACTTTAGCATTTATAGCATAAGTAATATATGACTGCCTCGTTGGTCCAGTGGCTACATGTAAGGCCGCGGACACGGTGGTCCTGGATTCAAATCCCAGGTCTGGCCAATAAAATGTAATTGAGATTTTCTGTCGAAAATTCTCAGTAGCAGTCCGGAGTCTGGAAGTTGGAAGTGTGTACACTCCCGTGCCTCGGAATGCACGGTACGCCGTTGGTCCTGCGCCTGAACTCTTTCCGGTCGTGTCGGATTGTCGTCCCATCGGGTTATAAGGGTTAGGGAATAGAGAGTGCACCTGTGTTTGCGCACACACTTGCGCACTATAATATCTCCTGCGCAGTTGGCTAATCTCTCATGAGATTGGCCGCCGTGACCGAAATCGGTCTGGAGGACCATCATCATCCTCATCATATGGATATCTCATTATTTAATACAAAAAACTTGAACTCGATGAAATCTGAATTTTACTCGTGTGAAGTCGATACATAAAATTTATATGAACAAATTATTGCATAGTAAATAATACTCCAGCATATTTTAATTCCTGGAACAATTTATGTTTATAATTAAATTGCATTCGTGTTCATTGTCGGTAATATAATAACATAACTTTGTTATTTCAGAGTAAGTAAAACAACACAAACTATGTAACACTGAGCGGCTACTAAGCAAAGGAATATTTTATAAAATAAAGGATTCTTTGAAAAATACATTTTACATCACATTGTCGACTTTCATTATCCATTAAATAAGGAGCGCAATTAACTCACTTCCACCCTTTTAATTTTATTATAACAACTCAGTCTTATTTGCTAATACATGTTACGGCTGATTGAATGTTAACAGTCGCAACCGCCATTACTTGCGAGTGCGACCAGGTGTAAAATCTCCAATAGTGTGTGAATACGTCTAATGAGCTATCTTCAGTGATAGCAGAACAAGTCAATAGGTATTTTAATTAAAATTCTATGAACTTGGATATAATTTTCACATTTGTTCCTTAAGTTTTTAACAGTATAAATGTCACTTTTATAGTTGCGGTTGAATCTTGTCACCATTACGTGATTATGAGCCGGTTGGCGTGGTTGGTAGATACCTGCCTTTCGCGCCGCAGGTCGTGGGTTCGATTCCCACCCAGGACAGACATTTGTGTGCATGAACATGTCTGTTTGTCCTGAGTCTGGGTGTAATTATCTATATAAGTATGTATTTACAAAAGAAAAATAGTATATTTAGTATATCAGTTGTCTGGTTTCCATAGTACGAGCTCTGCTTAGTTTGGGATCAGATGGCCGTGTGTGAATAATGTCCCAGGATATTATTATTATTATTATTATATTATTGTAATTAAACGAAACGTTCCAAAATTGCCTACTCTATTTGAAAAGTCGAGACCTTATATATATCGGCTTGAAACAAACGTTAGCGTGATCCAGAAACTTGTTTTTTTCATACATCATTTTAAAAATATTTTAACGGTTTAAGAATAGATATGTCACTGATAACTTATTTTATGTATGTAACTCAATATATTGAAATATGCTTAAATACCTAATTCTGTTCTTCTGTTTCTTTTCTGAAATGAAATGAAAATTGAATAAGGTTGCCTCCTTTTTCAATTTTCATGTATTGAGTTATGTCCGAATTCGTAGAATAAAAGTTATTGCTTATGATGTTAGCTATCTAGTTCTGCGAGGTTGCTGGTGTGTTACAAATGACCGTGTATAGTATAATCAATATACTATGTAAAAGTAAACTAATTGCACTTATTGATGATGATATTGACCAATTTAGCCCAGGCGTCCAATTTAAAAAGAGGCTACCTGTTTGAACACTACATATTATACGTGTGTATTACGAGTGTGTATGCAAACATGAGTGCACTTTTTATTCCTCCAGATCTTATAACCCGAAGGGACAATAAATCTAATATGACCGGAAAGACTGATGGATTTACGTGGTATCTGAGGCATGGGATTGTGCTTACACCCCGGGATGCTAATGCGAAATCTCTACAAAAAAAAACAATTTTTTTTTTGACGACCCGGCGCTTATACTCTTGGTCTCTGGGTCTGTGGCCTTTTAAATATCCACTAGAGCAACGAGCCAGGGAACTCATAGTATAATGTTACAAGTATAAAATGCAACATAGACCATTTTCAGTCAAATTTATCCCAGAACATAGTTGATAATGGAGAAGGAAATTTTCCAATTAGCAGTAAGTGTGAGATCGATACTTGTTAGGTATTGAATGTTTCACGAAGGAGTCGTGCCGCCGCATACTAGACCAAGATGATCGAAATTTAAAAGTGTAGCGAGAATGGAGATATGAAACATTCAATGCGGTAGTTTCAATTATGGCAACATTATAATTATTTTAACATATTACATACAAAACATTGTCTAAATGCATCAGAACTATGTTCACTAAATGTATTTCTTATCATGTCCTATAATTTTAAGAAATGACAACATTAAAATACGTAAATAGCATAATATAAAATAGATAATCGACGGTAGGTATTACCAAAATATTATTTGGTGATTTTATTGTTTTAGAATGAACATTTGAACGCAGAAGCTTTAGGTTGAATTATATATTTTATTCTACTTAGATGTGTGAAATTCATAAATACATCAAACAAATTAAATGATTTGTAAATAATGTACTCTATTTACATAGTACTTATGCAAAATAAATTAATATGTATCTAATATAAATCTAGAAGCACGTACGTGTCATTCTTCGTCTTCTTGCTAACAACGACTACATAAATTATATATACGAATAATCCATACGCTATTTTGTTTCCGAACACATCCTTTAATTAACTATTGTATATCACTTTCTGATATTTCACGGTCGACTTCAAAAACGAGTTCTTGGAGTTATTTTAGTTCCACAAATGTCTTTCATAGACAGTTCAAGCTAGCCAGTATGAAACTTAGAGTTGGTAGACTATTCAAACCGTTAATATTGGGGAGTAGTTAGAATACTTTACGTAAGTCCATGATTATACTGTACGTTTTCTAATTAACAGATACAAGTATAAGGGATAGATAGCTCCTACTGACTAAAAGAAAAAAAATCTTACCTTTTTTTATAGTATAGGTAGGCGGCCGTGCATATGTCATGTAAATTTCTTTAAAAAAAAAGTAACATCGCCAATGCGCCACCAACCTTGGGAACTAAAATGTTACGTCCCTTGTACCTGTAATGACACTAGCTCACTCACCCTTCAAACTGGAACACAACAATACCATGTAACCACATAATGAAATGGAGAGGATTATTTTTGAGAATTCATATTCAAACATACTCATTTCAGTTCACTTTTGAACTCCTCCGAGTTCAACTCTGTATGTTTTATAATAATGTCCGATTTAGTAGTCAACTACATGGTCGATTCTTATCCAAACGACTCTGTATTAGGCTGACTTTAAGTTACCTCTTTTTGAGTTTTATTTTGATATTTTTTGAATGGGCAAAGAGGATTCTAGCCCATGCCAGAATTAGAAAGCTGTTGAACTGTTTTTGGAATTATTGGCGAACGTCGAATGATGATATTCCATCTAAACATTGATATCCTGTGTCGGTAGTTTGAGCAAAAATCTATTCCCAGGAAATATCATCATCATCATCATCCCTTTCTCGTCCACTGCTGGACATAGGACTCTCCAATGGCACGCCACTGAGCTCGATCTTCAGCTCTCAATCTCCAGGAAATATACTATATCAATATTCAATATACATCCTGTGGTCGTCAGCGTGAGGAAAGACTCGATTGTTCATTTCTATCCGATTCTGTATGAAAACCACATCTGTTTTTTTGAAGATCTTTGTCCCGCTTTTTAAAACAGGCTCGTGCTTGGGGCTTGTTGAATTTTTAAAGAGCACTAATTGGTTTACCTTTTAGTAACGACACGGCATTGGACCGCGGCGCGAGTATTTTTGCTGTGTTATCTGGTGTTGGAGTTTTTATTTTAAGATGTTGGCAAGTATTTTTAAATACTCTTATTCTGTTTGAGGAATTCTTAGTTTTTTTTTACTATTAATTTGAACTATAAAACGAGTACCTCTTAAAGTTGTCAAAAAAATGTGGTTATTTCAATTTATTTATTTAAAGCAATATGAATATTATCTATCATGAAAAACCACTCAAGTGCAATACAGACTCACGTAGAAAGGCTTCGTACTATTTGGTTTCCTGCTGGTTTTTTTATTCCAGTAAACGCCACGGCTGAAATCCTATGCAATTTTATTTTTATGAATTATATATTATTATTCAATTCTATCTATACATTTGTATATAATTTGTGATTATAATTCATCCCGTGCTTGACGGTGAAGGAAAACATCGTGAGAAACCTGCATGTGTCTAATTTCACTGAAATTCTGCCACACGTGTATTCCACCAACCCGCATTGGAAACCTTCTCCTCAAAAGAGGAGAGGAGGCCTTAGCCCAGCAGAGGGACATTCACAGGCTGTTACTGTTACTGATTTAATTCTAAGTTCAATTTTTCACCTTGCTTTTTTTATGTAAGTGTAGGCAAACGAGCAGGAGGCTCACCTGATGGAAAATGACTACCACCGCCCATGGACATCTGCAATATCCAAGGACTTGCAGGTGCGTTGCCGGCCTTTGAGGAAAGAGTACGCTCTCTTCTTGAAGGTTGCCATGTCATATCGGTTCGGAAAAGTCGCCGGCGCAAGATGGTTCCACAGAGTGATTGTGCGAGGCAGGAAATGCCTTAGGAAACGCGCTGTTGTGGATTTCCAGACATCGAGGTGGTGAGGATGGAATTTTGTGTTCTGGCACGATGTCCGGTGGTGAAATTCAGCGGCCGGGACTAAACCAAGATAATATAACTATGACAAATGGACACACACACAAACACGAGAGTATAGAACTCTAAAAACTCGTTGTCCTTAAACTAATTATTTAGTAAGCTATCATTTAAACAAGAAAATAATAATTTTATATTAACTCTAAAACGGTTGTTTTCTTATAGACTACATTCACATTAATTATAATATTAATGTAATTATTTTTTGATATTTTGTAAACAGACATTATTATCTATACTACTACATAAATCTATTGGTTCTGTCTGTACATTTTTTTTTCACCTATTTTTGTGATAAATAATCGTTTTATGATGCAGAGATCACATTATACTATTTTTTTCATTTTTGTCTGTCTGTCTGTCTGACTGTCACACAAAAAATATGTGATGACGCAAATGTTAGGCCATATATAAGATCCTACGGGTAAACCCTACGGTATCTTATGAAAATTAATTTCAAATCGTTAATTACGTACTTCTTTACCAGTAGCCATGTATTTGTGTGTGAGCGTGTGTGTGTGTGTGAGTGCGCGCGCGTGTGTGTTATTATAGTAATAAAATAATTTATTGTATTTTTATTAATTATACGCTGGTGAAGCCGCGGGGCACAGCTATTATAAAATCTATATTTCCACAGTACACTATAGCTTACAACGCCATCTACATTTCTATACACGAACTAAATCAGGCTTCAATGGCACATAATGTTTGTACTTGCTCATGGCTTAATTGAATCCATTCAAATGAGGGAAGTAGATAGAGGGTAACAAATGAGATGGAGAATGGCAATAACGCTCAAACAGGCAAGTTCGCCCTTTGCGATACAGCTTGGCGTAATTCGGTAAACTTCTAGCACTTGGTATGAGATCCATGCTCACTGCATTTGTAAGGATAAATGCTATATATATATATTAGATAGATATGTGATTATCGAACCTGAATCACACTAGTTTTTAAGCTCTTTAATAGAATATTTAAAAAGTAAAAAAAATTATTGAGCCAATGACTTAATTTTATAATTAAAAAATATATAAAAAAATGCTCTATTTCATTGTTTTATTGTAAACTAATCATTATGTAATGTAGATAATATTGCTATTAACAAATTAGTTTGTGTAAATGACCAACATTTCTGAATATTAATAAAAATAGCATTGCATATTAGGTACATAAAGAATGAATGGACAAATGAATGACGTAAGCAATAGTTTCTTTTCAAGCGATTAGCCGATTCGACAATCTTTTTGTTGCCGTCTGAAAGGTTTCTCTTCAAAGTTTTAGACAAACGAACACTTGTAACTTCAGTTTTCTTTTATTTTATTCGTTTACCTGTCGATTGTCGATGCTTTGTAGGAATAGCAAAAGAAATCGATGTTGGAAATCCCGTCGACAATTACCGAATGTATGCTGATTTTTTATTCATACTCTCATATGGTTTAAAATATATCTAAGTTGATTATAAAACACTTACATAAAAACTAAGTTTGTTTTTTTTATGTTATAGGTAGGCGGACGGGTAAATAGCCTACCTGATGTCAAGTGGTCACCATCACCCATAGACATCGACGATGTAAGAAGTAGTAACTATTCTTTACATCGCCAATGCATGTATTATATCCCTTGTGCCTGTAATTGCATCGGCTCACTCATCCTTCAAACCGGACCGCAACAATACCAAGCGTTGCTGCTTGGTGGTAAAATACCTGATGAGTGGGGTGGTGGTGATTTGCACCCCACCACCTTGTAAAAGTTCAAATACAATTAAGGTACAATGTGCTGCATTTATAAAAAAAAAACATCTTTAAAATATAAATAGTGTATGCTAAAACCGCACGGCAGAAGTGAAAACTTCATTGGCAATAATAATATTTATTTTTTAAACAAATAATAATATAATAAAAGTGAGGTAATTCTTAATTATATTATATATACATATATTGATATGCGTGCATGTATATATATGTCGGCGCAAATTATAAAAAGACACTCGATTGACTTTTGAGGAGGCAAAGTGCGTGATTGGCCGGCAGATGGCGCGACAGTGGGCACGAACGGAACGTCGGGGCCACCCCGGGTCGACAGCGGGCGGGCGCGTCGAGTGCACACGCATTCCTCCGAAGGTACGTTTGCTTCTTGCTCTTAACCTAACAAATTATCTAATTAAAGATTTGTAATTTAATATCAAGACAATTATTGTGAACCGAATTAAAGTGTGGATAATTATTGTGTTCGTATCAGTTCACAAACCTCTACCCTCATTAGTCGAAAGTATTTACCATGACTGACGCGAGAAATGGCTGTAATCTTAACGACAGTCCGACATATATACATATACATATACATATATATACATATATATATACATATATATATATATATGTATATGTATATATATATGTATATATATATATATATATATATATATATGTTTATATAAACATGAAGTGACTGACCTATACGATCGAATCACCTTATAACAACAATAACAATAATTATAATTACGTATCAATAATAACTATTAAGAACTATTGAATAATTTATAATAACTTTAGTTATAACAATTATAAAATATTAATTGAATATAGTAAACACAGCGAAACAGCACTGAAGAGCAGCTGACTGTATCTTTCTCCCTCGGGTACACTCGGCGGTCCCGAGTCCACCCGATCGAGCCTTTCACCTCAGAGCGTGACGGATCAGCCTCACTTACAGCTTACGAAAAAATGTGTGTGCGGTGCGCCAAAAGAAGTTTTCACTTCAAAAATTGTCTCTCCAGTCTTACATAATTCCCATAAATGGTCACCCTAGTCAAAGTTAGCTAAAGTTTAGAAATATGAAGAGAATACGCAATAAAAACAATCGTAAAAACTTGGCACGAAGTTGTTGTCAAATATTGCGAATATATGTAGTGACAGGATAGACTGTTATGCTTCCGGCGGATTTATGAAACCCATTCAATATGAACTCGTCTGAAAACGTTGGGGACTTTCTTTTTTTATAATTTTATAAATGTCTTGTTGTATTTAAAAATTAATCTTATTAATTCCTAAATGTAATTTATGTAGTAGTAGCTACACGTCCCGCTTTCCACGGGTATGATGATGGTGTACATAAAACGTTTATATCATAATACATATAACTCTATTGGTGTACGTGGCATACAGTAAAGCTCTCAGCCGGCATGTCTTTTTTTCGACATGTTTCATGAACTAGTCTGTCCATTAGTGAAAACCGTATGAAAATCCGTTCTGTAGATTTTGAGCTTATCACATCAGCGTCACGCAGACAGACAAACAGAGAGACGCGGTGGGGTCAAAAAACTAACCCGCGTTTCGCAGGGGTTTGCTTACGTAATCTTCGCGATATGTGTAGAGTTATAGTAATTCGAACGGGAAATTGAATTAATACTTATATTATATTATATTTGTATGAAAATAAAATTTAACAAATTATCAAAAGTCGTAGGACGAAAGTTGTTGCTTATGATGTTAGCTATCTAGTCCTGTGAGATTATTGTTGTTTAACAAGTAAACTTGTATACAGATACAAATTATAAAAATAAAAAAACTAAAAGCAACTTGGTAAATTTAATTTTCGCCAAACCTTATTAGGTAAATTGAAGACTTTTAGACTTTCTCTCGCGTACATATTTCCCAACTTCGAACAAAACGAAAATGATCATAGTTACTCATCGTTTTATTTTTTACTCCAGATATAATAGAAAATGAGAGCCTGAAGCGAGACTGCCGAAAGCAGCACCCGGGGCTTCGGCAACGAATATGAGGTTATGAATATTTCCTATTAAACGAAAAGCCCTGGCTATGAAATAAAGACTTCCTAACGAAGTTAAATGGTTTAGTAAAAGTTTTATGCTACCGTGGGCCACTAGAATAGAGGTGAAAGCCAAAATGTTTGTTCAAAATAGAAGCTTATCATCTGTCAACAATATAACGAAGAATGTATCAATGAGCACTGAGAATTTCAACTTTTATTATATTTATTTAAACCAAAGAAACACCTAAATACCATCATCAAATAATTATGATTTTTAAAAAACATAGATTTCTTCGATATACAATTTATGACGACGCCCTTTCTTACTCCCGACCACCACAGTGACAAATACTTAGTATAGGTATATAAGACATGATAAGATTAAGCTTTTATGTATAACCTTATGTGTATGTGTCTTTATATCACAAGTAAATTAAAATCGAATTTCAAATAAATATTTACACCTTTCTAATGTAAATAAACGCTTTCTCCATAGCCCAATTTTAGCTAATACGGAGCGGTTCAGGCGGTATAATGTGATTATTAGTTTATGAGATAAGCGTGACGCACGGACGGACAGCGCTGTTAGACGGCTTATTGGTAATTCCCTTGCAAATACATAATTTTAAACATATAAAGATCAAATTTGGTCTTAATTTATTAGGTTTGTTCTTTATTTTTATTTAGTAAAATCTAGATCGTGTCAATTGATAGTCGTTTTCATAAACTTAGTATTAATTCTTATCTTAATAAACCCGCTATTCGTCACAAGTATTTAATTTTGAAAAAATTGAGTCTCACATCATTTGATTTCGATGAATATCTTAGGAGATATCACAGTTTTAAAATAATTCCATAAATAATGATCATATGTGCGGGGTAGGGACGGCGTGGTAGCGAGGTTGGTCAGCTCTGCGAGGTAGCATGCCGCGCGCCCTGGCCCCAGGCGCGTGGTTGTCTCCCTACGGAATGGTTGTGTTCAGCGAACTGTTTTTGTATGTGTTTTTGCGATATCTAAGATTATGAAGCTATTTAATTCCCTAAGGATGATTATACGAATGTCATCATCGATCGTTGCTACCCATGTTTTTATTGACTAAGTACAGTAGATTTTAAGTTAAAAACAAATATCTCAAGAAGAATAAATGTATCAAAAGAAAGTTCACATTTAAAAAATAAATAAAACAAAAAAGTAAGTCGTATAGTGAAAAAATTATTATTACATATTAAAATAAACATTTTGGGAATTTATTTTTTAAAAATAATATCGTCCAATTGTCTTTGCGTTCACGACATTCATTTAATCGAGCACTAAAATTTTCCATGACGGCTCGGCAGGTATTCTCCGTGATGGCTGCCATTTCGTGACGGATATTTTCTTTTAATTGTGTCAGGGAAGTCGGTTTGTTGGTGAAAACTTAAGATTTGACGTAACCCCATAGAAAAAAGTCTATAGGGGTTAAATCGGGACTTCATGGAGGCCAATTTATGTCACCTCTCCTGGAGATCAATATGCCAGGAAAATTTTCACGAACTCGTAGAAGAGATCTGTTGGACGTGTGTGAAGTTGCTCCGTCCTGCTGGAACCATGTTTTTTGGTTATAACCAGGAAAGTTTTGCAGTTCAGGTACGACGAAGTCGTCTTACATCTCCATATAACGCTCTGAATTCTATGTAACTCTGCGTCCCCTTTCATCTTCAAAAAAGTAAGGGCCGATAATTCCTCGCGTCGACATTGCACATCGCAGCCCATACGGTCACTTTAGGCGAATGTTGGGTTTCTGATGTTTGTGTTTTGGATTGGTTGCACTCCAGTAGTGGCAATTTTGTTTGTTTACATGTCCATTAAGATGGAAATGAGCTTCATCCGAAAACAAGATGTTGGTAAACGTTGGAAAGCGCTCATTCGTCTGGTTTATGACTTCAAGCCTCTGCCCAGCATCCTGAGGCTTTAATTCTTGCAACAACTGCTAGTGCAGCTTTAAATCTTTGTGTAAAATGCGGAACAATGATGATCTATACACGTTTAAAGCAACAGCACGCTTCCGAATCGAAAGGTCCGGGTTGTCACGAACAGACTGAGTAACACTGTCTACGTTTTCAAACGTTCTCGAAGATCTTGGACGCCCGGATTTTAGTTTTTCCAGCGTTGTAGCGGTTTCTTCAAACTTCTTGACCCATTTTCCAATGAGTCAAGGGCTTGGCACATCATTTAAATGACGAACATGTCGAATACTGCAGAATTTTCTACGCGCTACAGTCGCTGAATTACCGTTTTTGTAAAACTCACGTACGCACAACGCACGGTCCGCTCCCGAGAAACGCTCCATAGCGACTAAATTCCCTGCAGCTAAGCTATCGATTGACATACCCCCCGGGCCCCTCGGAATAGTTGCGTTCACGCAATAAGCAAATCAAATGTGAACTTTCTTTTGAGACACCCGATACAAAAAAAATAAACATATTTGACCTCTTTATTATATTTGTATAAATATAGATTACAGTTAGTACAAGTATATGCAAAAACGCAGATGCAGTCTCTATCTCCTAACTCTTATAGTCCAATAACAACCGGACGTGTCCGGAAGCTTCACTCTGATTGATTGACTTTACGCTCAGTTTTACGTGCTTTCTAAGTTATATCAATGACAACTGCCGACCTTTCAGCCGTTCCCGTTCATTCAATAAGGACAATTATCAATTCTTATATATATTCTTTAATACACAAAAATATATTATAATTACATTAGACTATAAAGATCTTATAGATTAATATTTGTATAAATTACAAATAATGAAACGTATGAAGTCATCGCAAACGGCCGATAAAGTTTGAAATCTGCTAGCGCCATCCAGCAACAGCAATTCAACAATGTTATATATATTTCGTATTACCAAGCTGTTTTTTTATACCTGAATTGGCAATCAAATTTCAATTAAGGCCTATTTTAAAATATTTGTAGCATTTCGATGAAAGTTGTGCTACAGAGGCATATAAATATTCATAAATTCTAAGGGATTCATTACGGATAGCCATCATTCTTGCGTTATATAATATTACTATCATTGTGACGCGGATCCACTCTGGCTAAATTGTAATCATACATGTCTGGCATGGCATGGCAGGGCCAACGGTTTTGCGTTTCCGAGACACTATTCAGTAGTTCTGGTGCTGAGATATTTTGAAAAAAAACCGATAACTTTTTATTGACTTGACCCGAGGTTGATACCAACATCTTCTAGGTCTATAACATTATAAACTAGTCACCAAGCCCACGATACACTGAAATATATCCAAAAGAACTATCAGAAGCACCGACGTTATAAAAATCATATAAAGATTAACCAAATAATACTCCTCAATATCCTAAAAGGATAAATATTGTATTTAATTAACTCGGTTCGTAAACAAACAGCTCGCCGATCGATTCGGTTGATTCGCTCGTCGGTTGATTCGCTTTTACATTTTTACTTTTGTAAATATTCTATAGGCTTTTTCTGATATACAACTTTTAAGCTATTGATTTATTTATGCATTGACGTAATTTTTTTTATTTGAAACTGGTTAATGAGGCGTGTGGAATATCATCTTGACTAATTTAGTAGAAATATGTTTTTGATACAATTTAGTTTTTTTAATAAAATATATGTAAGGCCTTTAATCAAATAAATCTTTATTGAAATAGGCTTATGAGGTTATTTTTGAATAGTTACATTACAATATTCGATTCCACCAAGAAGAACTGGCAAGAAGCTCAGTAGTTACTCTTTATCATCCTTTTAATTACGAAGTCAATCAAATACAATTACATTTATGCATACTCTGTAAAGTAATCAACAAATACTAAGTCCACGCTTTTTTATCATTTCTATAATCTTGTGTTGAGTAACATTATTTATCAAAGATTTATACCTAATAAGAGGCAAAGTGAAAAATAATAACGAGAATTTTATTATAGAAGATATCTTATCTAAAAAGTTATTAAAAGTTTTTCAGCATAATACAAAACTCACATCACTTCGATGTTACATTATCGAAAACATAAACGACGTCACCTTTGCTTTCATTTTAGCTAATGTATTACATGACATTTTGTAATTTTTTGATATTCTAATATTAAAACTTGAGCCTCTCAGCTGAGTCCCTCGTGTGTCTGCGCACTTACTTTATGAACCAGGGAACGGAATAGGACGTAATTTTATAAGCGAATTTTAAACACATAATGCAAAAAACATTATGATAATAACATTGCTTAAATAAAATTATTAAAACATCATAAGCTTCTATTTTGATTATTAATTAATATATATATCCAGAAGTGAAAACTGATTTTATAAAAACCTCGAATTGGTCTATTCACATATAGAACACCAAATCATATAAATTAATCACTTAATTACTCTTTAAATCCAAATAACACATTTGAACACATCACAAATCATAAGTCGCACCAATAATGAATGAATTACTTTACCTTTATGTGCACTAACAAGAAGGCGGCAGTTTTAAATTAGCGCGCTTCTTTTTTTTTTTTAATAACGCTGTTGTGTCTCCTAACTATATTATAATTGTTTAATTTCATAATGGAAATAAATCTTTCAATAAACTTCTTGAACTTAAGTAACGAATAATTACGGCCTTACTTTAAAAATGCTGCTTAGATGCTGTTTCATAAAACACTACCTCCCTTTCTGACATTATTGATTTGACATTTGAAAGAAGAAGACAGCGTGGTTTCACTAAACACCCGCTAAATAAGATTTATAATTAAGGCCAGGGATTAAATTAAAAACTAATTTTACATAAACTTTATTGCTCTTTAAGCATTGTAGATTTTAGTATTATAATTATTAGCTTTTTATTTAGCCATGTCTCCAGAAAACCTAACAAAAAAATCATCTATGAAAGTTCTAAAGCTCGCAAAGTGTTATTTTATTTTATATTAGGATCAGCGCAGTGAGTACTGCATGGATATATTTTGATTGTTTTTTATGTGGCTAGATAAACTGAGAATGTAATTGGTGGTGGATTGTTCAACCAGTCACCTGCGGTAGCCGAGCCGTTTAAGTACCATTGACGGATGCGCTTAACCAAATGCTATTAAAATAAAATTCATAATTAAGACTTAGTACACAATAAAGTATTATATACTCGTAGATGATAAAGCGTGCAGTACATTTCCGCTGATTTCCATACGTAAAATTAAATATAAATGTGATCGTAAACATTTTATTTCGTTTGAGACATTACAAACCAGTGATTGCTTTGTGTACAATTTAATACTGTAACATGATAACATAGTAAGATGATAACTTTAACTTTCCTTTAAGAGACAAAAACTTTCGCCGGTTCCTCTCAGGGCTGGGTGTTTCTTTTCCGAACCGGTGGTAATTTCTATTTTGACAATCAAGAAAGTGCAATGCTTCAATATTGAATAAAGTATTTTGAATTTGAATTTATAAATGGCTTGAATATCGTATGTTTTAATTTTGAGAATGTAGTAAAAATTGAAAAAGCCAGTCCAACTTACGTTTGAAATCGAATATTTCAAAATCGAACTCTTTAAAAATCTTCCGTACGACAATTATAAAACTAACATATTGCAATGCATTAGTAAAAGCGGTTGTGTTGGACAATAAAACAAAAAAGCGAATGTTAGTTAAAGTGGTTTTTTTAAATTTTTAATATAAAATAGACTTTATGAACATGGAATATATGAAATTAAAGCATCAATTAAAAACATGAAGGAAATATGAAGAAAAATTGCCAATTCAGAAACAGGGCAAGAGGACATGGGTCACCGCCCGGGGCCTCTCGCTCTGAGGGCCTCGCACTCAACAAATGTAAACTAGATCAAATTGACTTACAGAGAAACTCATTTAAAAAAATATCTAAAAATGTGGCTTACAGGAACTCGTAGCTAGGTTAGCGAGACATATTTTTTAAATTTATTTTATACCCACACAAGTGAATTGTTATCATAGTGGTTACCTTCAAACAAATACCTATTTTAATAAATAATAATAATATCCTGGGACATTAATCACACAAGACCATCTGATCCCAAACTAAGCAGAGCTTGCAAAGATAATTACACCCAGGCTCAGGACACAGACATGTTCATGCACACAAATGTCTGTCCTGGGTGGTAATCGAACCCACGACCTGCGACGCGAAAGGTATGGCTGATGGTAAATGGTAATCACCGCTCATAAATGTCGGCACTGTATGAGATGTTAACGATTCCTTACATGCCTTATTTTATATTTGTATTATTAGTTAAGATATTGGACAACAAAAACACGTACGTGAAATTTAAGTTGTTATAACTTTTGATAGACTCAACGGATTGTTATGAAATAAAGACAAAATGGTATCTTAGGATACACTTTATAATTATTATTAGTGATTTGCATTTGTAATTTCTTGCCGTTTTGAAGATATAAACAGACAGACAAAATACCATAAGAAAAACGATTGTTTTGGTTTTAGTACTTCATATATAATCGCTATATTAAATTTAATATAAGCAGTCCTTTTGAAATCACAGACAGACGCTTCAGTTTTATTTACTTGCATAGATTTAGTTATTAACCTAAAAATAAAGAAAGAACATTCTCGACTCTCTTGAGCGTATCATAGTGCACATATTTACTCCCAAGTCACGATTTTTGCCAAAGGTTGTACGTTAAAACATAATTAACGATCCGACCATCCATCAATCCTTCCACTCGATTTACCAACTTAATCAGATGACGGCGCAAATATGGCGCCGGCAATATGGCGGCCGAATATGGTATCCCGCGCGAATCGGATGTTACGCTTATTTGTACAAACTTTGCTGTCATTTATTAGGATAAAAAATGGTCTTATGTACCGTGAGCTAGTCTATTTTCACAAATATTTCTCAGCATAAAATATAAGATATATTTCTTTTAACATTTTTTTATTAGAGTTATAAACTCTGAAACGTCTTTTTGTTGCTTTTAGGAATCACTTTTACTACATGAAGTTTTATTAAATATATGTAATGAATATTTTGTTTCAGTTTGGCCACAGGAAAATACTCGGTGGTAGAGCTTCTTGCAAGCTCGTCTGGGTAGGTACCACCCACTCATCAGATATTCTACCGCAAAACAGTAGTACTTTGTATTGTTTTGTTCCGGTTAGACGAGTGGGCTCACTCACTCAGTGTAATTATAGGCACAAGAGACATAATATCTTAGTTCCCAAAGTTGGTGGCGCATTGGTGATGGTTAACATTTCTTACAATGCCAATGTCTGGCATCTGGCATCAGTGACCACTTACCATCAGGTGGCCCATATGCTCGTCCGCCTACCTATGTTTTTGTTTTTCTATGAACTATGAATGAGAGCCTAATCTCTAATTTACGACCTTAGTTAAAGTTCCAATATCAGAACTAGTTCATTTTGTATAAATCAATTAATTAGTAGTTATTTAACTATATGATTAACAAACAGCTATTTCCATCGAGTAGACTCGGAGAAAATAAACAATAACAGACGGAAAGAAAGACCAAAATAATTCTCTGAAATAAGGGTTGCGATTTGCTATCGGATATATGAAACCCTAAAAAACAGAAGAGTATTCGGTAGAAATTCCAAACCTGTAGGAATTTTATATTTATAAAGTGAGGATTAAAATGTGCTTGTAACCAGAATAAAGTATTATTTTGATATTGAATTGATTGACTGTAATATAAGTACAATTTAGAAATATATTTTATAGTATGACGTCAGGATCCGGTAGTATTTTATAAACAAACTTGAACGTAACCATAATTGATCGAATATGAGTAACGTATCATTTATACACATTCATACACGTAATAACATTTTAAATGGTTTTATATGTTAATATAAACGCCATTTGCATTTAATATGTTGGCAAACTATATCATAGCACTTGGACTGACTCCCAATTGTGTGAAACATAAAATTGTGAAAGATACCCGTAATAGCGGTAATAAAGCCCCGTTCGTGAGCAAAACTATTCAAAACTAGGTGACATTTACGTTTTAATATAATTCTTTTGTTTCGTCTGCGAATGTGTCGTTTGCTTCACAATTACATCAGTGCTTGAAACAAGTTATTGATGCTTACATTACAGTACATTTAAAATTGGAGGCAATTTGTTTTGTATATCTATTAATGTAAGGCCGCACTGCACAATCATAACGCGCGATTTTTATTTTACACATTTAATATTCGGTGTTCGGGAGCACTGCGAATATAAATTGATCGTGATTTTTTTTCTTGTGTAATTTTTAAAATATATATACAGGGTTATTTGTAACGACCCAGCAACCTCGCAGGACTAAATAGCTAACACCATAAGCGACAACTTTTGTTCTACAGCTACAGTAGTTTGGGCTGTGCGTTGATACGTCAATCAGTAAGTCCATTTTAAATAAAGTGTTTTTTTTTAATTTAAATTTAGTTGATATTTCGTAGAAAAAATCCTCGAATCGAATATTTTTTCGTTTTATACCGATGTCTGGAAGGCGACATGTGACCTACGAGATACTATAACAAGAATAACTAATGACGAGTAACATTTTAAAGTCGCTCGTCTACATAATACATAGAATACATATATATATTTTTATATATCTTTATGTTACGTTGTTACATATTTATTTGGAAATATATTTATATATTAAAACAAGTTCTGACGGTTCAAATAACGATATTTAATTACATGGTCATAATCTAAATACAAATGTCTTGGAGTTAAGCTCATTTAAATTTCTGTTGCAAGAGCTGGCCCTACATACTAATAGCTAAGGTTACATAAAAGCTTAAAAATGTATTGGCTCTTGATATGCTTAAATAATTTTTTATTTGTTTTATATAGGTATGTCTGTCAAAGAAATTATATCCTTACTAATATAATATATAAATGCGAAAGTAAGTATGTTTGTCTGTTTATTTGTTTGCTGAAAGCGTATCAAGTAACTACTAACCGAACTAGTATCGTTAGCAAACTTGATGTGGTGGTAATAATCAGTCGTTTATGTCATAGATAATTGTTGCTGAAATATTTTTTTTACTTTCAATAATATTCTTAGAGGACCAAATAGACATCTATTGTTTGTCTGAAGATACTCTTAACAAAATGAATATGTATGACAAATTATTATGATATTGTAAATTTGTTTTTTATAGATATAAAACTTAATGTAAGATGTTATATAGCATTGCTTATACTTTTAAACTATACATATACACTATAATTAAAGAAGTGATCAACACAAGCGAAAAAGAAGAAATTAACGATTAAAGTTGACTTAGGCAAATGTATGCACTGAATGCTTAAAAAAGTTTAATTCTCTCCACCAATGGCATTCATTACCATTAAACCTCAATTCACTCTAAAACCACATTAAGCTGTACAAAAATATCGTGACGAGCGCCAAAATGCTGTCAGTGTAATAAATTTAGATTAAGTGAGCCACCCTCCACGCGTTGTGTAATGATATATGACGCGGCGAATAACTTACTGACAAACTTACTCAGACGTCACGAACACTTTGAACTTTAATAATATGACTGTCTCACTCGAACTTTATAAGTAATATAACGCAACTTTATATTTACACTTTTATATTAATATTAGTTTTCATTTTATCGTAATTAATTAATAATTATCGTTTGGACGAGCCGGTTGGCGTGGTTGGTACCTGCCTTTCGCGCCGCAATTTACAAATTAATTAACAAATTATAGATTTTAACCTTTTTTATAGTGAATTATTATCAATATAACTTTCATTTTGGACAAATGGCCTCTGACTTAGTCAAAAATAATGTAAATAACAGTGGTTATGTAAATTGTTTCACCATCACATTAAAAACATACCTATTCAACAAATATCTTTCCTGAAAGGTAATAAGAAAGCGGTTTAAAAGTATATTTCATACTTGAATCAACTTATATAAAATTGCCATTGCAAAATTATTTTCATTATAATATGTATGAAATGAATAAGTGAAGTATTATGTTGGTTATATTTGTTACTATTAGTCAAGAGTCCACACGCTCGGTGGTCACACTCGCCGCGTATATTTGAATACCGTAGCGTCCTAACATTTATATCGCGAGATGTGATTCTCCAAGCATGAAAATTTGCTATAATTTTATTTGGCATTCCAGAGATCGCCACAGTAATGGGGAATGGCGTTTATTCGTGTAACACAGCGTTCACGACCATTTTGTATCATTTTAAAGCTTATACTAATGTTTATCTCCTAATTAAATAATTTAATACTTAATATATTATTTTGTTTTGACAGAACTTAAGTACGAATCAAAACCCTAATGATTTTTTACGAACCGTCAACTATGTGTACGAACTTCAAAATCAAATTACAATATATTAAATATTATTTTAATTTTCCTTTTCGTTAATAGATGGCACTAGTTGTCTTTTACATCGCGCTATAACTATTTATTTCTGTAAGTATTTAAGGCTTGGCATATTTTAAATGAGAGAGAACAATAATTTTATCTGATCAGTACATATTCGGTGATTTAAAGTAAATGTAAAAGTAGTACAGTACTACCGGGTATCCCCAAACAGAATCCGTTATAAGAGAATTAAGTAAGAATAGGGCGAAATGTCCCAGTCTTTTTTTTAACGCTGCAAAACGCGTTACATTGCAACGGAACAGTGGGGCTCGCTGGTGTCCAGGGCGCCGAGTGCCCGGGCGTCATCAGAATCCCCACTAAAAAACTAGCGGTACCCGTCCCATCTTAACGGGGAGCGCCACGGGATCGCTTGCGCATGCTACCGTGACGCTCTGACACTCCGCACTACCAATCACGAGATGAATTTGTAACACAATAAGTACATATTTCTAGTTAAGATTGACGTGCCCTTACCAATGCCTTATTGGCTCATCTAATAAGATATAATGTGATCTATATATTTAAGCGAAAACCATTGATCACGAGATCTCCTAAGCTATCCGCCTGATTGAATTTAAATTTGTCCGTTACTCCTTCCCCAACGTAGACGCCCATTACAGACGATTTTACAAAAATCCTACCTAAAATATATTTTTCTTATTATCCACCCCCTGCGAAGCCAAAACGAAGCTGGTTATAATATATTTACTCAAAAAAAATGCTTTAGTGGGAGAAACCAAACCACTGTATTGCTGGGTTGTTCCATCAAGCTCACGTGCTCGGCTTAAAAGTTCCTATCGAGGAAATACGTTTTTCTTTTAGACATCTTTACGACTATCCGTAGATACATCTTATTTACTGCCTCCGCGGTTTCTGTTGCTCAGACGATCACTCGTTAAGGTGGATATATTCGCCTTTTAAAAGTATATACGTAATGTAACATTAAGACTATTTGCACTTACTAGTAGCTTGGTAGATATTCTAGCACTAACAGCTCTGTGTTCCTTTATTTAAAGTTCAAGTGTTCATCCAACACATTTCTTCACAATAACTTCTTCCATGTATGAGATAAATTATCACCACAAATGAAGAACTCGCAATCATCCGTTAAGATTTACGTGTTCTAACCACTGGGTCGGCTAGTGTATTGACGACAAGTGATGTGTTACTTGGTATTTTATAGATTTAATTATACCGACTTCAAAAAAGGAAGAGGTTATCACTTTATGAACAATTTGGATGTTTTCTTTAGTATGGTGTGGTATACTTCCGTTTTGGTCCTATTTAAAGAAAAAGTACAGATGAATTTTTTTATGCGCTTTTATTTCCAGTATTTTTTTTATAGTATAAGGACGAGCATATGGGTCACCTGATGGTAAGTGGTCACCAACGCCGATTGACAATGGCATTGTAAGAAATATTAACCATCGCCAATGCGCCACCAACCTTGGGAACTAAGATGTTATGTCCCTTCTGCCTGTAATTAGACTGGCTCATTCACCCTTCAAACCGGAACACAACAATATAAATAATAATCCTGGGACATTATTCACACACGGCCATCTGATTTCAAAACTAAGCAGATCTTGTACTATGGAAATCAGACAATGATGATGATGATGATGACTACTTTTCTTTGTAAATAGATACTTATATAGATAATTACACCCAGACTCAAGACAAACAGATATGTTCATGCACACAAATGTCTGTCCTGGGTGGGAATCGTCCCCACGACTTGCGGCACGAAAGGCACGAAAGGTATCTACCAACCCCGCCAACGGGATCGTCAACACAACACAATACAAAATACTACTGTTTTGCGGTAGAATATCTGGTGATTGGGTGGTACCAACCCAGACGACCTTGCACAAAACTCTGCCACCGTTTTAGGCTTTGCCGAGTAGGTTTTGCTTTTTAAACAGATAATAATTAAAAAAGTACTACCAGTGTAATAACAGGTTAACAATAATATCTTAAATTACTTCATTAGATATTATCCACTTATGTTATATGCATCAAAGTTAAAAGATTTTATACAACTCGATATACCACAACAATAGTGCTTGTATGCAATTAATATTGAAATGTTAGGCAAAATAAATATTGTCCGTCAGTCGCTGCAGACATCCCGCAAAAACAATTGAATGAACCCGTAGGGGTAACAGTAATACCCGATACGATCCAATACAGTTGCAGTGAAAAACATCACAAAAGAACTATTTGTTCCAGATAACTTGGTAATATGCAATGTTCTGGAAAAAAACGGGTGAATCATTTCATCCTTTGCAATAGCAAATAAAGGTTGTGGATAATCAGAGGAATACATCCACGGAAATGAAACATCAAACGAATTATATAAATATTTATATTTATGAAGAGGACATTTTTGTAATTCTTAACTAAAAAAAACACTCAAACAATTTACATAAAATTTATATCACAAACTGCAGCGCGTTTCGGAGAAGGTTTTATTACATAATATTATCGTTTTAGATATTGTTATTTTTTTCAGAATTTGGAAGCTGTGTTACATTATAGTTATATAATGAACATTCGTCCAAAATGTATTCATTTTATGTTCTTCGTTACAAAATACAAATCTCTAACATATCGAAATAGAAAAAGATTATGTGTAAGTAAGTAAGTGAAATATCATTATAATAAATTTACCGAGAACATACTTATAAGACCACAGACAACGTATTAGGGGTCCGTAAATAAATCTATTGCAATAAAATCTATTATAATAAAAATCAAAATAACATGCCTTGTTGATAAATGCTTTTAAGGTAATACTTTATATAATTATTCTATCCTGCTCATAGTTCACCTACGGCTTAATAGTAAATTATCTTATTTCGATTCTCGATTCGATTTTAGTAAGCCAGTGTAATGTAATGACAGGAATAATTTATATTCCTTGTTTGACAGTGCATTATCGTAGTTAGGGTTCGTTATAACAAACCACTTCAATACGATAACTTGATATGAAATGGTCAATCTACTAGCTTATACTATAAAAAATAGTAAGTTATTTAGTTAAAGGAACCGATATGGCTCAGTGGTTAGAATACACCGATCATAACCGAAGACTGCGGATTCAAACTCGAGCCCCACTCAGTAGGTTATATACCTAGTTGCTTAGTTTGTGTTTATTACAGGCGGTGAAGAATATTGTAAGTAAATGCATGTGTTAAAGGATAATCTGCCACATGACGGAATAAGCTCCAAGCTATTCCTCAATAGTAAGTACATTGGCCTAGCAATGGAACATACACGGTCTCGTATTACTCACTACTAAGTTAATTACCCCCCCTTTCAGGACATAATCGCACACGTATAAGTAAAGTGACACACTTGTCTGAAGCGCCAATGAACCATAAAGAGACAGTCCGGCTCGAGCTTGCCAAGTTTTTTTTTTACAGTTTCCTCTTTATGTTTTTTCCCCGAGTTGCACAGCCAGCTCGTAAATTACACAGGACGTGGCTGGACTAACAAATTCTCATATCGTGAATATTTGACGCCATTTTTATTTCGTACACGCTTTTTGGAACCGCTACGTAAATACTTGTGGGAATTAAAATACTCGCTGAAAAACGTTTGATAAGCGTGCAAAAAGCCCGAAAAACTAACGTTTATAAAATATTTTAAATACTCAATCTCTTCACGGTTTCGTAATAAGGTCTTCGTTTCTCGTTTAATTTTGTTTACAACAAACAAAATTTATAACAAACCACTTGAATGTTTTTAAAACTGTTATTCTATTATATATTATATTCTATGGGAACTCACTTCATTCCTTACACGTGAAATCTTGACAACCGACTTATGGTGATATACTATTTTGACGCATGTATTTTTGAAATGATATTATTATTAAGGCCAATATCGCACATCGTTTTCTGACATTTCACGACCGTTTTCTGCGGTGAGTTCAGAGTTATTTTTTACAGAATAACCCTACAGTTATGGAACTATTTCCTTTGTATTTTTAACGGAATATTTTAAGTTATACCTTAATCTTTTATTTACGACCATAATTTTTACGTCAAAACAATTCTCATGTACACGAAATGTTTAAGAGATAAATGGCTTAGTTAACAATAATATAAATTGTAATTTGTGTACACTCACTGTTCTTTTACAAACTTCTTCCACGGAGGGATGTTTGTGAGACAAGTGACCTTCTAATCTTTAAAATTAAAATAAAAAATAAAAAATACTGGACTAGAATTTCTAATTTATTTTATTTATTTACCCAAAAGTGTTGTTACAATTTTATCTTCTCCATCATGAGAATTTCTTTATAATAAGCTTAATAAAATAGGACTGGCAAATGGGCCACCTGCTGGTTAAGGGTCACCATAGGCCATAGAAATTTGCCTGTTACATTTTCTCTAACCTTTCAAATCGGAACAGAAGAATATTTAGTATTGCTGTTTGGTGGTAGAATGTGTGATAATTGTGTGGTACCTATCCAGACGAACTTGCACAAAGGCCTACCACCAAAATATAAGAACATAACTCCTAATAACAATATTACAATAACTATTAAGCTCCGAAATGTCTTTGTAAGAGGAGACCTTTGATAAAAAGTTAAGTCAGTGCCTGTAAATGTCACACCCCTGACATTTACGGGCACTCGCTTAACTTTTCTACAATTAATTTATTAAAGGAGACTCCAAGTGATTCAGAACATTATTTTAAATTATTATATGTAAAACAAGAAGTTTCGAGAAACAATTCGAATAACACAAATCACAGTTTATTTATGGGTTATTTACGAAACATTATAGTTGTCATGTCGTTCTCGTCTGCCATTACTCAGATCGGCTTAACTCGTGAATTTTAAACGGGATTTAGTATGGAGCTGCGATTGAACCGGTCTAGTCAATGGCACGGATACTCGTACACATTAATATTCCAATGCTAAGTAAGCAAATTATTACAAAGGCGGCTTTTTTAAAATTAAATTGTAATTGTCCCACTGCTGGAGAAAGTCATTTCCTTTTAAGCAGAAGTTTTGTAGATTATTCTAGACTCTCCAGACTCCTGCTCGTGAAACGGCCGGCCGGCCACGGCTTTTATAATATTTTAGGCTAGTATTGCATGGCCTATTTGATTTTTTCTCATATGGCGATATATATTTTTTTAATAATACAGAAAGGTGCACAACTTTCAATAAAAATAACATTGTATGTATATACTGATGTGAAACTTATATAAGCGTGCCCTAGGGTTAAATACGACATTTATGCCGTGACGGCAAACGTCATACGTCTGTACTCACTTGTGTGTTCGTGGTTCTTGTATGTATTACTATAATAATAAGATAAATATTTGTTTCATTAACCTTTAATTTTGAACGTCCCGTCTAGCCCATGCTTTTTTATTGATATTGTAAATAATATCTTTAGAAGATGTCGATTACAATTAAAACTCTCTAATTATATCGCGATTGCGCATAACAATTGTCACGGCTCAATTTACGTCGGGCATCGTAACGACAAACTGATCTCGATCAAATAACGCTTGAGACCTGAGATTAAACAATTTATTTTAATTATAAAAATGTGGGTACATCGTATTTTCTTACGATATGGCTATATATTTTCCTAGCTATATAAAAGGTACAGTACCCTTAGTAAATATAGCGTTGCTTATTATAAAATTGCATAATAAAATAAAATTGCATATTTTATCTTAATTTCAAAACCCGGTAGTACAAGTAGATATTTGGTTACAACGAATCATGAAGACGTTATACCAGCGTATTAGCAATCTAAAACAAACGCGCGGCTTGGCGAGGCCAAACCGCTGTTTAGCGCGAGATTGTTAGTAAGAGGATAATCTGTGTCGAGCTATTCGTTTTCTTGTTGTTTTTACTCTAAGTTTAATGAAATTAATAATAATTTTACTGGTGCCACTCATTCATCAGATATTCTACCGCAAAACAGCAGTGCTTGGTATCGTTGTATTCCGGTTTAGAGGGTGAGTGAGCCAGTGTAATTACAGTCACAAGGAACATAACATCTTAGTTCCAAGGTTGATGGCACATAGGCGATGTAAGCGATGGTTAACATTTCTTACATAGGCATTGTAAGGTTGCATAGGACATAAGTGTCCACTTACCATCAGGTGCTTACCAGTACAATAAAAAAATGTATCTAGTTTTAAAGGTAGCAACTAAAGTGTGTCGATTATTTTCATCTGTCTGTCACATTCGCAACATCTGTTTTAATATAAAGTAAGACGCAATAAGTCGACACGTGTTCGAACCGTTCCGTAGATATAAACTTAACCTTTTCTATTCCGATTTCCGATTTGTTAAGGTGAAGTTGTTTTATCAAAATTAGACTATTATTATTTTGTTAATTGAAAATTAGGTTAACGTTAAAGGAAATTATATTATGTATTATAATGTTTTATATATAATAAATGTATTTATTATTTTTATCGACCGTTATTTTAATCTGTACACTGCATTTTTTTTTTAAATTAGACGTTATTATTGAATACAAGTACAAGTAAAGATTTTAAAATTTAAAGTGTCACATCACTCCAATAGGAAAAAAAACAATAAGGCCGTCACTAACGCTTGGCATATGTGAACCATTTAAATAAGGTTATTGAATGCATTAATGTAAGCCAATAAATAAATGTGGAGTAATATAATACCGTTAATAAATAAAGTTTTACTCAACACAAGATTATATTGATAACACAGAACTTGTTGACTTTCAAGCAGAGAACCTATATATCAATTTAATTGAATTTGTTTCATAAAATTTTGTAGTGGAAATGTTGGAAAGAGTAACAATCGATTTTCTTGTTAACGACAAGCAGTGAATCTTTGTATCACTAAGTATTTTAATTTAATAAACTTAATCATATTTAATTGATAATTTATAACACAAATTGATTACCGTATTCCAGTTCGAAATGTTTACGTGGGTATGACGTCAGTATTTGTGCAAAAAGACACACTTTATTATAAATTATTATCAAACAATGTTTCTATGTAATTGCAACACTAGAAACAAATATTTAAACGACATTCAAGAGTACCAGACCTTAAATTCTGTTCGTCTATTTTACGAGAGTTGAGATTGAATTGATGTTTTAAAGTATGTATGATATGTATGAAGATAAAGGAAAGACGGTACTTGCTGTTAGAGTGGTCACTTTATTCCTAGATTAGAACTGACGCTTAACATTTTGCTTATACCTATATATACATATGTATAGTATAGGTATGCGTATAGTTCGGGTACACACCAATGTGACTTAATCTTGGTACTATAACTTCACTTTTAATTTTTTTACTTATGTACCTGGACCAAAACGCTCGTCAATTTGCGAAGACTTCCAGTAACTCCGATTATGCAAAGTGATACGGAGATAGACCGTGATTTTAAAAACAGAAATTTTATACAACATTTGTACAATATCTATGTATAATTTTAACGAGTTACGTTAAAATTTTAAATATTGAGATTATTTAACGAGTAATCGAGTACATTTTGATAAGATATCGATTTAATATGGCGTTGTTTAACATCAAAGCCTTGACGTCCGGTGACCTGCAATTTATTTTATGCTACTAGTGTAAAATGGATTTATTGATATTAATCCATTTTACACTAACAGCATAAAACAAATATATGACGTCAAGGCTTCGATATAAATAACGCCATATTAAATCGATGTCTTTTCTGTTCAGTTAGATCAGGCTGTAAAATATGGAAAGCAGGCCTTTAAATCAGCAGATCAAAACAATGTTGGCGTTTTTAATTTTTTACATACGTACCTGGACCAAAATGCTCGTCAATTTGCGAAGACTTCCAATTACCGTGTAATTGAATAAAACACACCAATTTATTATACAATATTTATACAATATCGTCATACTGTACTTGTTTTCTTTTAATTTTACATACAAAACAAACGCCTTCTAATAAAAAATTGTAATCACCTAAATTCCAAATTCCTTCCATTTCACTATATGTGCTCTAAGCCGGTGATATAAACATGATCTTTTTATTTTATTTTTCCAAAACCGAAAGACAGCGATGATTAACATTTCTTGCAATGCCATTATCTATGGGCGTTGGTGACCACTTACCATCAGGTGGCCCATATGCTCGTCCACATAACAAAACAAGAAAAAAAAAAAAAAAAAAATATTAAAAATTGGTGTATTTTATTCAATTACACAGAAACTTATAACTGTTTTACAACTCCTAATAGTTACCGGACTGTTAGTGTTTTGTGCGACAGAGATAACGCTCTACCATGCCGAAATTTGTCGATTGTCTCTTTTCATAGGTCGATGTGCAACATTAATTGGCGGGCACTATACCAAGATTATGGAAGAAAATAAAAAAAAATGATAAAATTATTTATACATTTATTATCAACATATATTTACATTCACATAAGAGCACCATTAGGTAAACAATTATTATAATTCTTATATACAAAACAAAACCTTAATTGAATAAATAATACATACATATTACAAAACATTACACAAATACATTATATCATCCTTACCGAACATTAGCTTTATAATACAAATTTTAACAAATCGTTCCAAGTTAACAATAAAAAAAAATTAAATTATTATTTAATATTAATTTCATTTTCCCCTGGCTTACAACAATAACAGCCCGTAAGCGCTAACTGTACTAACTTCCCCCCTCCTAAGGAGAACTTGTTACCTCATCGATACTCCAGATTGTTAGGGATGAAAGTGGACTTCCATCCGACACACACGTTCCACGCGAGGTTTTCCTTTTCGACTTACCAAGGCTGCCTCCAAAACTATTAATATTATGTATCCTTATCGCAATATAACTAAGCCGACATCCCTTCCCTGTTTATATCTGAAAACAAAAATGAAAGTAAAATTAACATATTAAAACATACAATACAGATCCTGAAGTCCAGTTTCCAATGGTCGAGTCTAAAAATTCTCTGCAAGGATTTCGTCATTTGATCAAATATATATAAAAAAAAAACTATTTTTTTTTAACCCTTACTTGCCATACTTCTGTAGAATTACGTACTTGCCACCATGGGGTAGATTTGTACCTCAGTGACAAACATTGTTTTAAAAAATGACCTACTGAATATTTCGACTTGAAAATTGTCGTAGAACGTATTGAAAGCTTATTTTAAAATATTGTTTACTTTATACAGCCAAAAATAAAATTTAGGTACACTAAAAAAAATTTAAAGCCAACAAAAGTGGAAAAATGACTATTTTCCTCAACAGGCCTGGGGTAGTTTTGTACCCCAAAGTGGCAAGTAAGGGTTAATTTGCAGTCACAAAATCTAAAACCAATATTTAATCAAACAATCACATGTGTTTAGCAGTTTATTGTACATCTAGATGTTGTACGATGAGTTAAATGACTAAATAAAAAAAAAAATCGACGAAAATTATAATTAGTATATTTGATTGTTTTCTCACTAGGGCCAAAAGAGTATGCAAAATTTCAATTCAATCGGTGGTGTGGCTTAAAATGTAGCCAGAAGACCCACGCATACAATTGATGAATTTAAATATTGAGCGAAATCAATTTCAATAACCAATCTAAATAGTCGACGCTCATTGGTCATTTACTACGTCATCATGCCATCGACCAATCACCATTCAGATAAAACTTAAATTAGTTAATTTGATCAGAGATGGAACTTGAAAATATGTTACCTAATATGAACTGGTCGATGCTGGGTCCGGATACGAATCTGGTGGAAATCCCGGGATGCAGGTCTTCTAATAACTTCTGATATTTCAAATCAAAGTTCCACAAGAGGATACGGTGCTTTTGTTTCTCTAAGTCTAATATCGCTGTGACAAGATTCTGAAAACATTAACCAGTGAATTAGAAAATGATTCGTTTTTTGTTTTTGAAACCACTTTTTTTGGATATTCATTTAACTGTTGCCGTTATGTTAAGTGAATATACGCTATCTATGGACCTTTACAACGAGAGGAGCTGCCAACGCATCGTCGGCCCTTGAGGTACCTTTATTTAAAAATATTCATTCAAAATACACAAAATTATAATCATTGTAAATTCTTACTGATATATTAATATAACATAATACCTTATCTCATGGAATATGTAACTGTAAGATTTGTAATTTTGTTAAATCTAATTGTATGTAAAGGAAACCCGACCGAAGCCGGAATTAATAAATTGTTCGATTAATGTTTAGGTGAACCGACCTCGAACACGCCGAAATCAGCGGCGCGTAAGTGTTTCGCGTCGAGCACGAGCACGCGCGCGTGCGCGGCGCGGGCACGCAGCGCGCGCGGCACGTGCTCCGCGCACGCGTAGCTCAGCGCGCCCTGCAGGGACAGCGACACGCAGTCCTGGTTGCCGACCTGATTCATACAACACTACTTGATTGTCTATTGGTTAACAGCGTTTCGTATAACAATTAATATATCATAACAATTATTAAAGATACATTAACTGTTATTCTGATTATTTGTATTTCACGCCATGATAAAAAGCACCACTAACACATGTGATATAATGCTAATAATAATGGCCACGCTTAAAACTGTCGCCTATGTCAAACAGATACTAAATATAAAAGATGTCCCAATGTTAAGCCTTGTGGTACCCCAGATGATTTGTTCAATATTTAATTATTTTATAATTATGGTTAAAAATGCGTTTCTGGTTAAATAGTGTTGAAAATATAAAGCAATAAACTTGATGTGTATAGTTGCAGTGCGCCTAATAGCCTCGTCCCTATGTGATTCGTTTATATGACCAATTTGACCCTGTTTTATTCATATCGGTCCATAGACATTGTAGTGTACACCCGTGTTAAACGGTTCACTGGCTCGACAACACGCAGTATGCCCAAGCGACACGTCCGCTCCCGCCAATGGCTCTCGCTCGAATGACGTTCGCCCCACCATACCGTGAGCACGAGACAGTGTAAATAACTATTACTATAGTTATTATTTAAATACAAACACTACAGACATATTCTGCGAACCTAAGTTTTTACAATTTTTTTTTTTTGCTAAAACGTTTTTGCGAGTAAAATACATCGTTGAATAGATAAGGGAGGCTGATCGCTCGGTACCAGGAGGCCAGGAGTACTGAGGAGAGTTAACCTTGAAGTGTTGCGTGTAGAGCTGAGGCCGCGCAGCTGCGGCGAGAGCGCGCAACGCGTCTGCGCCGGCACCGGCCGCGATGCCGTACTCCAGCCCCGCTGACACCCCCACGCAGAGAGTCAGCAACCACACCGCTAGCTCGGGCTCTATGGACAAAATATTTGTGAACGTGAAAATACATCCGTTTGGCAAGATACCACCCACTAATCATATATTCTACCACTAAACTGCAATTATATGTATTGCTGTGTTTGAAGGGTGAGTGACTAAGTAAGAGCCGGAGTAACTACAGGCACGAAGGGCATAACGTCTTGGTCCCAAGATTGGCGGCGCATTGGCGATGTAACGGATGGTTAATGATTCTTACAATGACAATGTCTTTCAGCTGCAGTCATCACTTACCATCAGGTAACCCACTTGCCAGCCTATCTACCTAGCACAATAAAATTTTTGGAGGAAATAGCAACATAACACCTAATTATACATACATACATATTGCATGGCTGGTGGCGCATTAACGGTGTAAGATTAAGAGTACATTTCTTGCAGTTGCCAAGTCTATTATAATGATGATCGCTTATCATTCGATGGTTTATTTGCCATTATGCCTTCCTACTAAAATGTAAATTACACATTCCAACCTTTTACATTTAATTAAATATAATGCGAAACAAACATTCTTATGTTAAGGGTCTTCTTTGACGTTCCGCCGCACGAAGTTTTACGTTTTTAGCGCAACTGTCGCAACGATCGAGGCTCGGGCACGGCACGCACACATATACGTATGCAGAGTGGGGTCGTCGCACTTTTTTTTCCTAAACTAAATTTTAACTTTATTGTCACTGATTTTGAAATGTTGTCAAAAACATATCTATAGCGTTGAGGTGAGTACTTTGGTATAAATAAACTTCTTGATGTCGTAAAGTGGAATAATAAAAAAAAAAATTGACGAAAGACGAATGTTTTATTAAAAAACGGAACAAGTATATATACAAAAAGTGAAATAAAAATAGATCAATAGGAATACAAGAAAAACATTATATAAACATTATTGAATGCGAGCGTCTTGTTACAAATAAATATCGTAGCGAGCGTCTTGTTACAGAGTTGTATATCGATTATCGAGTGCGAGTGTTTTGTTTCAGATAAACTGTTCTTTTGAACTATTCATTGACCATTGTTTCAAATGATGACGTCATATATTGCGGCATGCGTTGTGGTAGCGATGTACTGCTACAGCGTGATTATTAGTGTATAAATTGTACTTACTTTTAATAAATTCATTATATTACGTCATTACACAATTTATATGATATAAAAGCTTGTCGCGAGATTTTCCTGTGTAGATAAATAAGTAAGATACCTGCGCATGAAAACGTTTCGTATATTCTCACTATATGGCGCTTTGACGTGACAAAAACTAAAACAAACATTTTATGCTAAAATAATAAAAACAATATTATTATTACTGTAAAAATAAATGTTTTATTTTTTTAATTACTCAATATAAAAAAAAATATGTGAATAAATACATAAAATAATTAAACTTCTAAAGAAAAATATATAATTCCTGAATCGAAATATATATTTTACAACATTTATTCTACTATGAAATTCACTTTCTCTCTTTCTAACCAATTGGAATAAAGCGGAATAAAAAGGATAGCGGGAATTTTGCGATTCGACTTTCGGTTTCTTGGTTCTGCTACGGAAATCTATTACACAATAATCGACCTTACTGACGAAGTACTTAAAGACTATATTTGCCTGAGCACGTTAGCTAATAAAATAAAAGGATAGCTAAGTTCTCAGGCGATTTGATGAGGCTAGGCGTTACCGAATTCAGATATCTAAAATCGGATTTTGAAATCGATTTGTAAGTCTGAAATCGGATAAATATCAATTTGCAAAACCAATGATGACGATGAGGCATGAAAACGTTTCGTATATCCTCACTAGATAGCGCTTTGACGTAACAAAAAACTAAAAGAAACATTTTATGCTAAAATAATAAGAACAATATTATTATTACTGTAATAATAAATGTTTTATTTCTTTAATTACTCAATATAAAAAAAAATGTGAATAAATACATAAAATAATTAAACTTCTAAAGAAAAATGTTATAAAAATGTATAATCCCTGAATCGCGGTATTGAAGTTTTCAACGCAGCTTATTATATATACAAGCGTGGCGGTCTACCAATTGGAAGTGTGTTCTTTAGTGTGATGCCAATACTGTTCTTAGATCACAATAGCAAGGATTATGTACTTCGTTCTACGCATTTCCACTTGAGTACTATATTTCCCGCTGAGTTTGAGAGTCAGTAATTTTCTGACTAATGAGGGTTTGTTAGGTGGGCCATCACGCGTGTTTCGTTTTATGCATAAATGGGATTTGGTCATTTTTATTATTTAGTGTTCAAAACACTATTTATAAATACTTTGTTTAGTTTTACGTTATCAATGAAAATAAGAATAATTTGAATTTTTACGACAATAAATTTATTGCCTCAGTTGTTATATAACTAGGAAATGGACGAAATAAGTAATTATATATATATATATTTCAAAAAATTATATTTATTTATAAAAAAATTGCAATGTATCATTATATATGAGAGTGTTATAATTATGTAACTAGTTAGAATTTCAACTCGGTGTTTTTTGTTTTTTTATCAAACTACAAAATATACAAAATATTATCAGTAAAAATATCGTATCAAATGATAAAACACTAAAAATACCAAAAAAAAAACAGAATACATAAGCCGGTGCGCGTCCTAAAATTTATGATGAACAGTCGGTGACAACTAAAACGTTCAAATAAATACTAAATACGCTATTTACGCACACATTGATTTTGTGTAAGTACACGGTTCGATCGCGATCTATCAATGCGGCGCAAACCGACGTGCTCTCACTTCGGAGGCGCGTGGCCGACTGGTCTGCGAGGGTTATCGGCGGCTCGCATAAGAAAACGCGTACAATTTCATTGTAATTTATTATAACAAAAAATAAGAAAATGTTTATTAAAAAATGAAGACTCCAGACGTTTCTTTATAGTTTTAACTTTATTATTTGATAAAATTCATTTCTAAATTCTCGACGATTACGATAATTTCGTCTCAATAAGGAAGTGCGATTTTACACGTTTTAGTGATTTTTCTGATTTTTTTTACACTTATCCATAAACATTATCTTAAATTCGAATGCTCCACACGTAAGTTAAATTCATTGCCTAACTGTGTGATTTATTTCAAGGTTGTGGAGCATCGCTTTCTATATAATTCTATCGAAATCCCGACCTTCGAATTTCCACAAACGTCAAAGAAGACCCTTAATGGTAAATTTCTTCTTTCTTAATTAATTTAATCTAACTGTACTTTACATCGCCATCATATGAACATTTAAATACTCACTATTACTCATCCATAATTTCTTAACGATTGTGAAATCAATTATAGACATCATCGCCACCATGATGATCGCTGCCAGCGTGGCGCGCGGGATAAAGTAGAACGCCTCCGCCAGCAGCGTTACGGAGAGGAGAACGAGACTCGCTGAAATTCAAATTGAAACCTACTACGTTAAAGGAAATATATATTTATTATAGAGTATATAATGTATGATGAATTCGCTAGCAGTCGATTGAACAAAAGTTCATAAAAGGTTTAAATTGAAGGACCATACATACGAAGAAACAATCTTTTTTTTGTATTATATCAAAAGTTACATCAAAATCGGATGAATAGTTTAAGAAATCTTGGATGACAAACATACAAATTCTTTGTACTTATAATAAGCCCATAACATTATTTAACTTAATAGATTTATAAATAATTATACAGAAACATTATTTGTGGTTATATAAAATTCACCCTGTTATTGAGTTATATTTAAATATAGATTTTAATGAATAAGAAAATTGTGCGGTCGGCCCGTTAAGAACGAAGTTCTGTTCAATATTTTTTCGACTCAAACATGTTTTAAAATGTTTTAAATTTTATGTCACACCAAAAAGCACCTAAGCCTCCTTTATATCGACCTCCTAAATTCGAGCGCCCAACGCATCACATTTTGTAGCATTATGTAAGCACAGTTCGAACGCTATTTCGTTCTATGATTTGACCTTGGGCTACTGCCATTTCACTCTTCTGTAAGTCGCGTAAAAGAACTTCCTTCAAAAAAGGAAAAATATAATTAATCGGATATCGGAATCGGAGGAAAAATAATCGGATTATCCTGAAGCTGTGAGAAATTAATAATAAGAAAAAAAAGGTATCAATTTTAATTATATTATAAGAAAATTGTGCGGGCGGCCCGTTAAGAACGAAGTTAACTAACTCTCATAACCGAATGGGACGGCAATCCGACACGACCGGTAAGAGTTCAGGCGGATCAACGGCTTTACGTGCTTCCCGAGGCACGGGAGTGTACACACTTCCAACTTCCAGACACCGGGCTGCTACTGATAATTTTCTGACAGAAAAACCCAACAACTATTTATTGGCCCGGCCTGGGAATTGAACCCAGAACCACCGGGTCTGTGGCCATATATCTCGCCACTAGACCACCAAGGCAGTCTAGTAACCTACCTTTAAACAGCGAGCCGGCGGGAGTGAGCACGCCGCTGGCGTGGTTGAGCGCGGTGCGGGTGAAGGAGCCGGTGGCCGGCATGCTCTGAGCGAACGACGACAGCATGTTACAGGCGCCGATGGCTATCATTTCTTGTGTCGCGTCCACTGTTGTGCTGCCCGCTGATAATATCATAAGATAAGCTATCATATCCAGATGACGATTCATTGTGGTTCCAATGACGATGACCATGATGATGATGATGATGATGATGATGATGATGATGATGATGATTATGATAATGATTCAAAATGATGACGATGACCAAAATAATTATAATGAATCTTCATCGTCGTAGTCATCGTCACCAAGCAATGACTAAAACGATGTCAATGACGCTTCAATGACGAAAACGATGTCGATGGCGGTTCAATGACGATAACCATGATAATAATTATAATGAATCGATCGCCGATGATCGCTTTCTTACAAAACACAAAAGTTAAACATTAAAAACTCGAAAAACTATACTTGTAACATTTTTAAATCTAAAAACTGCTACAAAATCTTTTCTAACATTTTACCGTTGCGAGTTATGGATAGTCAAGGTGTGCATCCGAGGTACCAATCTTTGTAAGCCAAAGCCGCGAACGCCAATCTTTTATTTGTTTGTGAATTCGTTTTACATTTTTCAATATTTAGCAATAATTATTTTTATTATTAAAAATAATATACTTTTATACATATATTTATTAATTATATTTGTTGAACGTGTTGAATTTCCAAAGAACATTTTAATTTTTGAGAAATATATGTTGATTTTAAGTACCAGGGTATAAGAAATGCATCAAAGTAAGTTAGAGAAAACGCTCTTACCAAAGGCCTTCGCGATGGCGATGCTTTCCAATATAGCGACGAGTGGCATAGCGAAACCTTCAGGCCCAAACACTTGTAGCATCTGTTCGAAGTTGAGGGTTTTGTTGTCTACCGTCGTTGAGAACGGCGGTGGTCCGAATCGGGGCAGACCACCCTCGATCGTACCTAATAAACAGTGTTTTTAAGGCTATTTAATTAGGATATAGAAAATTATGAGAATAGTTCTGTGAATCAAGGTTATTAAAATTAGAAAACGATATAACGGCCACCCAGCAAATTGAAGCTCACAGATTCGATACTGACCCCTTGGACTATTAATATCTATTTTTCTGTTTTACTATACAAAAAGGCAAAGGAATAGCCGTCAGATGGTAAGTGGTACATTCGCTCATAAACACCGGAACATTAACACTCACTCACTCTGATTGATACTTAACAAAATACAGAATTCTAACCTGTAAGTGCGAATGGGGTAATTCCTTCTAGAGATAACACATAGGCCAGTATCAAGCCAACGAAGACGACCAACGCGTTCCTGGCACGGACCACGTATAGCCAAATGTTGGCCAACACCACGCGAACTCGACTGTCCGTAGATGATGTTGGTATCGTCGCACGCTAGAAGGTGTATAATGCATCGTTAATGCTTTTAACCCTTTGGATTTTTCTATTTCGACGAAACACAAATAAGAAGTAACTACTGTATGCATTTCGGAAAAGAACACTAGTCGAACTCAACATCATTCATCAGAGGGGTTCGTAGGTAGTCGCGACAAGTCGAGTAAAAAACAAAGGATTTTACGAATAAATTATTTTAGATGCATCCACGGGTGGATGTCGCCCTGGCCGCGGGTCGCTAAGTGCGTGCGTTACTAAGCGATTGCTTGCAAATGCCAGAATTCATTGACCGCCACGTCCTGGTAGTGTGGCAAGTCTTTTTCGGCATGCTTATGCTAATAGTTCCGTACACGAAACGAGGCGTTAGATTAATGAATTGATCGGTCGGTTTACTTTATACTTTATTCGTTTTAATTTGTGACGAAATTTTACATACTAAACAATTATAAAAATACTGTCTACCACACTATAAGTAATACAAAACATGAAATATTTTTTTCGAACTGAAAACTCCTCTCCACTTTTATTTTTGGAATCTTATTAATTAAAATCTATGTTTACCTTTAGCAAGAGTAAAGCGACGATGGTTGACATTCCCAATACAGTGTCCCACAAATGTACTGTTTTGATGTTTTTGAAGAAATGTATCACAGCCGTTATGAATGTACCGCCGGAAGCGCCTAGAAGTAAAGAAAGCATATGACATTTCTAAACGTACGTTACCAACGTGATAAAAGAATAATTTTGTTTGTTTTGACCGATTTATTTCACTTGGCGGTAGAGCTTTATAGAAGCTCTTCTGGGTAGGTACCACCCACTCATCAGATATTCTACCACAAAACAGCAGTACTAAGTATTGTTGTGTTCCCGTTTGAACGGTGAGTGATCCAGTGTAAGGTTGGTGGCGCATTAGCGATGTAAGGGTGCATGCATTGCTAATGTCTATGAGCAATGGTGACCACATACCATCAAGAGAAAAAGTTGCCCGCCCTACCTCTTTAAAAAATATTTTGCGGTCGGGGTACCCCCGTCAGGAACGAAGTTCTGTGCGACATTTTTTCGACTCAAACTGTGTTTTAAAATGTAGATTTAAATTGATTATACTACTGTATTTTCGACACACCGAAAAGAACCTCACCCTCCTTTTTATAGAGCGCTTAAACTCGAATGCATCGCATTTTGTAGCATTTGGTAGGCACAGTATGAACGCTATTTCGTTACTCACGCGACCTTGGACCACTGCCATTTCTCTCTACTGTAAATCGCGTAAAAGAACTTCGTTCCAAAAGCCAATTCTAATATCTAGTTTATTACTTTGATAAACCTACTTTTAACGATTATGAAATTCGTAACGAAACATTAATTGCCATTATCGTGTTTAAGAATCGGTTCAGTTCCCGGACACACGTAACTGCAATGCATTGAACCTCAATATGAACGCTATTTGTAATTCAAGCAGCGCATGAGCATACGATGTTCGGCGAGTAACTCGTGACCAAAGTTTCGTTATGAAACTATTACAAATAAATATTAATCGAGTAAAATATGATAATATTGAAATAGTACGAATTAAGAGTTGAGGCGTATCGTCACAGACATCAATACTTATTAATGTGTATATTATGTATCTTTCAATATGTATTGTGTACATTTATATATACGTTTATATACATATATAACGCGATCGCCCGTTATGTCTGGAAGAGATCATTACTTGAGTGATAAGACCGCCCCTTGCATGCTATCATTTTACAGTCCATAATAAATTATGATTATATAGCATGACTATTCTTAAGCTTTAATCTTTTTTTTCTTTTTACTTGTATTTTATTTTATTCCTTGTGATCGGGTAATAATGTTATTTAAATTTAAAAAAAATAAAAAATACAATATTTAGTACTATATAGTCATAGTGATGAGATTTCATCCATACTCGTGACTCGTGACTGTGATTTATACAAGAGTCTAAATGAATACATAGCAGTATTAACAAACGTCATATCAGAGAAGTTAAGATAAATAAACAACTCATCTTGAAATGACATGACGTCATTTATGAAAGAGTAAAATATTGACGTGATAACGTCTCATCGCTGCACGCACGAAAAAACATGACTCATTGTCACGTTCCGCCTGAGCCGAAAAGCAAGCGAGAGCGCGGAACAAGCGATAGAGAGGCACGATTGACCTAAGCGTTCGGCTTGTGACGCATCTATCTCTCTTCCACTCCATCGGCCGATGCGTCCGACTATTCATCAATGTTTTCTTATGACGTTATCACGTAAAATTATCGTCCTTAAACCGACTTTACAGACAAAAATTTGTTTTTTTTTTAAAGTATTTAGTATGGATTCATTTAGAAATGGATATAAGTAGTAAAGTGGAACAGTATTATATTACAAACTTGATGTGCATACGGTTTCACCCACGTATAATTAATAAAAATATAATGAATAAAAATCAGCCTACCAATAAAAGGACTATAAAATACAAAAATACTTTTAAATTCGAACCAGTAGTTCCTGAGATTAGCCGGATCAAACAAACAAACTCTTCAGCTTTGTATATAAGTATAGATTAAGATATATTAACCAAGAGCTGCTTGTACTACGCACTATAACCGAATCGCATGAAATACATAAATATAACGTTTGTTTATCTTTAGTCCTTCTTCCATTGGAACAAAGCATATAATATTCTAGCAATTAAAGTTTTACCTGTTGTATGAAACAATGATTTCAGTTGAGACGCCGATATTTGCAACGCCGCGGCCGTCGTGAAACCACTTATAACCGGTTTCGATATGAAGTCTAAAAGGAATCCTGTAAATCAAGTTATTAAAGATATTATTATTAATTATATAAACAAATATAATATAAAAAATAAGGTCCTCCAGACCGATTTCGGCCACGGCGGCCAATCTCAAGAGAGATTAGCCAACTGCGCAGGAGATATTATAGTGCACAAGTGTGTGCGCAAACACAGGTGCACTCTCTTTTCCTTAGCTCTCATAATCCGATGGGACGGCAATCCGACACGACCGGAATGAGTTCAGGCGCAGGACCAACGGCTTAACGTGCTTTCCGAGACACGGGAGTGTACACACTTCCACCTTCCAGACTCGGGCTGCTACTGAGAATTTTCTGACAGAAAAACCCAATAACTATTTACTAGCCCGACCTGGGAATTAAACCCAGGACCACCGGATCTGCAGCCTAATATCTAGCCACTAGACCAACGAGGCAGTCAGACAAATATAATAGTAGTCAAGTGAACGCTGGATTATGTAGCATTTATACTGTCGCGTCACACAATTCGGTCTGTCTAGAGCCTCCCCCATGGGAATCCATATTCCACGTTAAGGACCCTGGACTATGAAAGTGTTGAAGCATCAGGCCTCAGCCTCAGTCAGGCAGGCATAACGGGCACAAGGAATGATTAATTTGCTAACACTGGGTTTGTAATAGCGGGTAGAAGGACCGTCGGAGTGGGTACCACGTACGTATCAGTCAATCTAAAGCCGGACAGTAATAATGGTATAGCTATGTTCCGATTGTGTGGGCCAGTATAAATACATACATTTTTTTATGGCATAGGTAGGCGGACGAGCCTATGAGCCACGTGATGGTAAGTGGTCACCAACACCCATACACATTGGCATTGTAGAAGATGTTAACCATCTCTTACATATTCAATGCGCCACCAACCTTGAGAACTAAGATGTTATGTCCCTTTAACCGGAACACAACAGTACAGTTGGTACTGTTGTGTTCCGGTTAGTGGTGCATTGGCGATGTAAACGATGGTTAACATTTCTCATAATACTAATGTCAAGGTGTTATGTCCCTCGTGCCTGTAATTACACTGGCTCACTCACCCTTAAAATCGGAACACAACAATAAAAAGTACTGCTGTTTTGCGGTAGAATATCTGATGAGTGGGTGGTACCTACCCAGACGAGCTTGCACAAAGAACTACCAAGAATGGTGGTAAAATGGATAAAACATCTAAGTTTCCATGAGTGGTGACATTTTTTTTACATACTGCCCGAAGTGCCAATATGTGCGCACAAAGGCCCGTACTGTCCAGTCTATTAGTATGTCTAGAATTGTCTATCTACTTTAAAAAACACGAATGTTTGTAACTTTACATTTCATACTGCACCGCGGTTGTTTCGCTTGGTCGAGTTGATTATTGCTTTAATTACATTTATTATAAGTTACGTGAACATTATTTTCATTATATTAACATTAAATATCTTTTAAATATTTTATATTCGTACATTCTGGTCAATCTCAAACTGGATCGAAACCCAGTTATTTTTAAGCAGGTTATTATTATTCAAATTCAATTCAAATTCAAAATACTTTATTCAATATTGAAGTATTACACTTTCTTATTGATAGTCAATTTAGAAACTACCACCGGTTCGGAAAAGAAATACCCAGCCCTGAGGATAACCGGCGAAAGAAACTCAACGGGATGTTTTTTATTATTTGGCTTTTTTTGTATTGTATCATGCACTGATTACAAAAAAAAAAATTGAAATATCCATGCGGCCATCATGTCATTCCCAAGGTGTGCTATCATCCATAAAATCATTAATTGTATAATAAATAGCCTTTAGCACACAAGTGTTCCTTTACAATTTTTTTAAATTTAGCCTGACTGAGGCCTAGACTGAGGCATTTTGAACGCTTTCTGGGATCCTGTTGTAGAACCGTATACATTACCCCACAAAAGAGTTACTGACTCTATGCAGTCAGCAATTTGTGTTTGTTCCTTGTACCAATGTTATGAGTATCACATTTTCTCACAAAATCATTAATGTTTTTCCGTACATACATAACATTACATAATATGTATTGAGAAGCAACAGTTAATATTCTAATTTCTTTAAATAAGAAGATTTCTTAGGGATTCTTTATCTCCCAGGCTATATATTGCACGAATAGCCCTCTTCTGCAGTACAAATATCGTATTGATAGCGGCCGCATTACCCCACTGCATAATGTCGTAAGACATTATACTGTGAAAATAACTAAAATATACAAGGCGGGCCGTATCAACATCGGTAAAAAATCTTATTTTCTTAACCGCAAAAGCCGCTGAGCTTAGTCTACTCGCCAATCCGCCAATATGGGGGGCCCACTGCAACTTGGCATCAACAGTAAGGCCAAGAAATACAGTAGACTCAACTGGATCCATCGACTCCCCATGGATATGTACATCAGCTTTTACATTTTTTTTACATTTGGCGCGCTAAATTTTACAACTTTTGTTTTTTTATTATTTTACATAAGATTATTGACACTAAACCAATGTACTTTATCAGAAATAGCATTGTTTACATCGTCATACTGTACTTGTTTTCTTTTAATTTTAAAAACTAAAGATTTATCATCAGCAAACAATACTATGTCATATTTGTTCCCTACAAGAAAGGGCAGGTCGTTTATGTAAATGAGGAATAGAAAAGGACCGAGAATTGATCCCTGAGGGACCCCCATACCAACTGAAGCCCCAGGAGATCTTTTCCCATTAACGTCGACCTCCTGAATTCTATTCTTAAAATAAGAAGTCAAAAGCTCGAGCGCACCTTCTCTGATTCCATAGTGATTTAATTTCCTGACCAGAGTTTCATGTTGAACACAATCACAGGCTTTGGATAAGTCACAGAAAATCCCTAAGGCGTCCTGCGACTCCTCCTATGCTTCATAGATATTCCTAATAAGTTCTATGCCTGCGTCAGTTGTTGAACGACCCCTCGTGAATTCAAATTGTTTTCTATGAAGCAGATTGTGTCTGTTAAAGTGAGCAAGAAATTGATTTAAAATATTTTTTTCAAATATTTTGCTGAAGTTTGGTAGAATTGAGATTAGCCTGAAGTTATTGGGGTCTGAAGAACTACCAGATTTAAATATTAGAATTACTTTGCAATGTTTCATCAAGGAAATATACCACTTTGAACACAATTATTAAATATTATTACAAGGTAGGGTGCAATCACATCAATAATTGAATTGATTACCTTTACAGATAAACCCCACAAATCAGCTGTTTTCTTAACCTCTAATGATTCAAAAGTACTTATTATATCATTAATGCTTATACCAGAGAAATTAAAGTTAGCACTACATTCTCTAACATTTTCTATGATCAATGACTCGGCAACAATTGGAGAGGAAATAAGCGACTTTGTTGTCAAAACTGGTATGTCAGCAAAAAATTTTTCAAAGATAGAAGCATCTTCCCGATCATTACTAATTACTTCTTTGTTACTAATAACAGACATTTCGGAGCTGTGGATATTAATTTTACCAGTTTCACAATGAATTATATTCCATGTCATTTTTATTTTATCATGTGCATTTTTTATTTTATTTTTAATATGCAATGATTTTGCCAAAGAGCATACTTTTTTAAATAATTTTGTATAGTTTCTTACAAAATTAGCAAAAGTAGCACTATGATTGTACGTTCTTTCATAGTAAAGCTCGCACATAGTACGATAATAATTTATTGTTAAAGTAACAGCCTGTGAATGTCCCACTGCTGGGCTAAGGCCTCTTCTCCTCTTGTGAGAAGGTTTGGAGCTATTTTTTTGTTAGTATGTCATTTATTGTTAGTATGTCATTAAATAACAGTGTATTGTTGTCGGTGTAATTAGAAGTTAAACAGAACAGGAGCAGTCTGTCAATGTCCCACTGCTGGGCTATGGCCTCTTCTCTTTTTGAGGAGAAGATTTTGGAGTTTATTCCACCACGCTGCTCCAATGTGGGTTGATGGAATGCACATGTGATAGGATTTCAGTAAAATCAGACACATGCAGGTTTCCTCACGATGTTTTCCTTCACCGTCAAGCACGAGATAAAATATAATCACAAATTAAGCACATGAAATTCAGTGGTGCTTGCCCGGATTTGAACCCACGATCATCGGTTAAGATTCACGCGTTCTTACCACTGGGTCATCTCGTCTTATAATACATTAAAATTTAAATGAAAATAATTGTTGGCTTACCTAACTGTAAAACTCCCAGCAATAGAATAAGACACCCCGATAAAAATGTCGCGAGGTAGGCGAAATCTGGAGACTTGGCCACATATTTCGCTATAAGCGCGGCTAATATGGCCGTTGGTCCAACTGTCACATCCTTACAACTACCGAATATGGCGTAAACTATACCCGGAAATATACTTGAATAAAGTCCAACCTGAAAAAATTATTATTTTTAATAAATAATTTATTAATTATTAAAAATAATAAATAAATTGCCTTGACCTTGCACAAAACTACCACCATTAATATATACACAAACATTATATATACATTTCAATTCAATAAATTAACGCCAATCGATCGCTCTACACGTAGTCAGATATTACTAAATGTCTTATTACAATGACTTAATTTTTTTTATGACAAATAGGCAGGCTGACTGACGAATGTCACTTTCCATGGGTAATGTTGATGTAGTCAGTTATTCCCGTAAATCGATTATAATAATAATAATAATTCATTTATTGAAAGCAACACAGACTCAATTTGTTAGTTTTTACATCTACTTATTATCTATGTTAGTAAATTAAAAGTTAATATTATCAATTAAAATTAATTACATAAAATCATTGCCGCGATCTTCCATAATAAATGGCACAGCAATGACAGCACAGAGAGCCGCATCTCTTTCGCATATAGTAGATTATGTTGTAACATTATTAATTAAACAACAAGTGAATCCAGTTTGTGAAAGTTAGAAATGCCTTCTTGGTCAAGATTAGCATAGAGAGCTGGCTATAAATACGTAATAGAATAATACGAGCCAACAACACCGATGTAATTAGATAATTAAAGTAAATTTTATTGATCGAAATACATATTCTACTGTAGAGTGAAAGAGACGGCGACATGTGTATGTTAAATTATCAATCAATAACGCAAGATTTATCAAAGTCGCAAAAAATTTAACCAACCAAACGTTTTTTAGGTAGCAAATTTTTCGAATATTTGTTACATAGCAAAGACAATAGACATATGACTAAATCATATCCTAATATATTGATAAATTCGAAATTATACTCCGATTTAAAAGATATTATATAACAAACCACGGACATTAAAAATACGTTACATATATATAATCCATATAAGATACGAAGTGATAAACGTAACCGATGACCGCATCATGTCGAAATACTTTTCAAAAACTTTGCTACGTCTCACAGTATTCGATTTACAAACTTGTAAGCATGAAAGCAAGGAATTATAAACTTTCTCGTTGTTACATAATAATATTATTAATGACAAAATATAATCTTTGTAACTTTCACTCGTCTACTCGTCTGATCGGATGAGAATCTAATATGACGTATTTACGCATGTACATATATCATAAAAACTATTCTTAGAAAATCATAAGCACGACGATTATGTACTTAAGCATGATACTACGATGAGGTTGATGTGTAACAGTAAAATAAATCCATTAAATAAATACAAATGAAAGAATTCCTTATTTAACACGAATTCATTATACTTTTAATACGAACTCATTATACTAATGCTTTATTCGCAGATGCGTAATATATGTATAGAAGTACATAAGAACTGCTTGATCCGAGCGTTTCTCAAAAGGTTTTGAGGCCATAATATTAGCCCAAACGGGAAAGGAAGTATAGGAGGCAGCTGCGATAGCGGCAACTCAACTGAAACCGAATAAAGTCTAAAAAAGACCACCAGCCCCACTTTTCATCACTAACTTGCGGCAACTCGAGCACTACAAGCCCACTAAAACCTCTGCATGGATTGCGAAGAAAAAAGCGTAATCCAGGTCTCTGCCAAAGGCAATTCCTCGCTTATATCTGTGAGATCCCTAAGAAGAAAAGGTTCAGGGACGACCTACGTTGATGGCATTATAGCAACAAAGAGCCGCATAAAGACTACGCCATCGAAACTGTCGATCCTAGCGGGCGGTGACAATCGGAACGTTGCTCAATGCCCCATATGCCACGATCGGGGCGATCGGGCCTTGATACGCGTGTTTTTACACCGTATGGAAACAGTTGTTTTTTAAAGGCCACGCTACGCACAGCCACGCTATTTTCTTGAAACAAAAATGTAAGTGTGATCTTTAATCTAACTCTTACTTGTTCACCCCACACTTTGACCAATTTTGACTGATTGGTTTCATTGTTTCATTTTCACCAATTGAAACGAAAGATCGTGATTATTATATATATATATAATAATATATATATCTTTTGAATGACTCTGTCGTTGTTTACGTAACTCCATCCGAAGATTCATCGATAAGGGGTTACGTACCTGCAGTCTGATGCATTTATTATAATTGGGTTACGTAAATTCAACACTCAAAGGTAACATCCAAGTTTCGCAACTTTTATTATAAATAAATAAATAAAACATACAGTAATTAAGATTATTGTCAATTTCACTGTACGCTTATGGAAAAAAAGGTATATTACCTGAGGTGGTAGGCCCGCGAGCATAGCATACGCTATCCCTTGCGGTATAGATGTGAGACCAACTGTTATACCTGAAAGATTAAAAAATTAAACTAACCTTTATGTAAATGTAAAGAATGTAATTTTTTTTTATGTTGGTAAGAAGGCGGACGGTCTAATGGGTCACCTAATGGTAAGGTCACCAACATCCATAAACATCAGCGTTGTAAGAAATATTAACCATTTCTTAGATCGCCAATGCGCCACCAACCTTGGGTACTAAGACGTTATATCGTTTGTGCCTGTGTATGTTGTAATGGGTGGTACCTAACCAGATGTGCTTGCACAAAGCCCTACCCGCCAAACCAATTAATATAATCGAATAAATATTTGCAGGATTACAGGATTTACAGAAACAAGACATTCAACAAAATTTCCCTTAATCCATTCTAATGTAGACAGAGGTGGACTCCAACAGATCACCCATTAGATCGTCAAAGACACACAAAATATTTAAAAATACCTGTATAATGTGGATTCTTAGACGACGTTCAATATATTAAAGGCATGGGTCAATAAATAAATTAAATAATATGCATCGGAAGAGACTAAAATAGGTTGTGAATTGGTAGTAAGTACCTTAGGATAAATATATGTTCATTAGGAAACGATAGAGCTGACATTTTTTTTAATAAAAACTGAATAAGAAGTTGTATTCACATAACGTTATATTTTCTAAAATACATTTAGATATATCAGGATGTGGATTAAGATTGTAGTTACGTTTTTATCCCCTGCTTTATCTTGAGTAAAGAGATAAATATTACAATAATGCGTTGCCACCTGCGAGTAATTGAGACTATTTATGTAAGCGATGGTTAACATTTCTTACAATGCCATTGTTTTTTGGGCGTTGGTGACCACTTACCATCAGATGATCCAAATGCCCGTCCGCCTGCATAAACAATAAAAAACAAAAAATAGTTCCACTCACTCGCTAACTCTTCTAACCGGAACACAATAGTACGAAGTATTGATGTTGAAAGGTAGAATATATGATGAGTGAGTGGTACCTACCCAGGCGGGCTCGTACAAAGCCTTGCGGTCTGCCGTGGATGTTGTATAATATTTTTGTTTATATAAACAATGGTGTTAGATGTGTGTGTCATGATACACACATCTCATAGTCACAAAAAATCAGTGATAGGCATCTTTAGGATACTTCTCCGTTATAGGTGCAATATTTATCTTTTGAAACATAATTAACTAAGCAATAAAATTGGATCGAAATTGCACAATTGAATATGCATTTGAGAGATCGTGTATATTTACAATGTATATCGACAACGATAAGATTTATCAAATAATTATAAAGTAATAGGGTATCAGATACGACACTCATAATAAGTATCTACAAGCTATCCGTGTTCCTTTACCTGTTGTAATAAAGACATCCTTTAAGAAACTTAAAACACTTAGGTCTTAGACAGTATAACTTATACAATTTAGCAAAAACGTAATAAACGAGTATAATATATATTAATTAGTAGTGAGTTTTGAGGTTTTTTTTATTGCATAGGAAGGAGAACGAGCATATGGGCCACCTGATGATAAGTGGTCACCAACGCCCATAGGCATTGTTAGTGATGTTAACCATCGCTTACATCGCCAATGCGCCACCAACCTTGGGAACTAAGATGTTATGTCCCTTGTGCCTGTAATTACACTGGCTCACTCACCCTTTAAACCGGAACACAACAATAGCAAGTACTGCTGTTTTGCGGTAGAATATCTAATGAGTGGGTGGTACCTACCCAGACGAGCTTGCACAAAGCCCTACCACACAGTTGAGGTGTTTTACAAGTTTATTTAACATCAGCTGTTATTATATATGAGTTAAACTAAGCAATTGATTAATTTTAAACCAATTCCACACAAACGATTGGGAGAAAATTTTACTTTCATTTTATAGCGGTGATGCGGTACAAACAAACTTATCAACTTTATAATAATATTAATATAGATTTAGATTTTGATGATCTACATGATAAAATATATTCGTACAGTCTTCATCGAATCGATACATAACGAATGTATTTGATGTATTATAAGTGTTCATCTAATACCTAATCAATCAATTGATGTGTGATTGATTTTTATTCGGTTGTAAGCAATATTAGAAGTTACTATATCAAATGGTATTTACATTACAAAATAAATGCATGTTTTTACAAACCTGCAATAGCATCTCTTAGCAAACACTCCAGACTATAATTCGGCAACCAGATGGTGATCGGCATCCTTCGCCTCCATGATTCCATGTTGCAAAACTTACTCGCTGTGTTCCGCCATCTTTTACGTTCTCCTGCACAAAATAATAATAAATTATAGTATAAAATTGACTATAAAAATTAATACAACTTTATAAATAATTAACAAATTTATTTATAAATATATCAAGAGATGTTGGCAATAGACCAAATGATAGTTGCCTTGCCGGCAAATGTAAAAAAAATATCAATATGAAACAAATATGGCTTTACCGATAGAGCCGCTCATTCTGTTCTTTTTTCAAAAGATTTTAATATACATTTGTGGAGGCGTGTCGCGACCGTCACGTTTTATACTATAATGAAGTTGAAATGATCGCTGGATACACAAATCGCGGTACACGCGTACCTACTGCAGACGAAACGAAATTTAATACAGCAATGTTCTTATCATCTGTCGAATTCATTTGTAATGAGTGTTGATATTTTTATAAGCTTTTATTTAACTTCACCTATTTATATGCGTGGTAAACATTTTAAGCCAATTTCAACATTGAGCTGAAATTATATTTGCACTTTTTGTAGGCTATACAATCTAAGTTTTTGAAAATGCCTGGATTTTTTTCTAAACAGAGATTTATTTTCATTCGCATAAGTACGATAATTGCGATATCCTTTATATAAACTTTACTTATTTATGGTAATAACCATAAGTAAAGTTTATGGTAATAACCATAATTAAAGTTTCCGCGGACCTGGAGTTTGTAAATGAGTTTGTGTACCTGGGATCACTTATAAGTAATCAGGGAGGCTGTGACAAAGAAATTCGGAGACGTACGCAGATGGCCAAAGCAGCTATGAGCAAGTTAACCAGAATCTGGCAAAACAGAAAAGTGTCGAATACCACCAAGACCAGACTAGTGCGAGCTTTGGTTTTCTCAATATTTTTGTACGGTTCCGAATCATGGTCAATCCGTGCAGCTGACCGAAAGAAGATCGAGGCTTTCGAAATGTGGTGTTATAGAAGAATGCTGCGTATACCGTGGACAGCAAAAAGAACCAATAAGTCTATTCTCGACCAACTGAAGATTACTACCAGACTATCCACTATATGCTACCGACGAGTCTTAAGTTATTTTGGTCATATTGCCCGGAGACAACCAGACAATCTGGATAAACTGGTTGTAGTAGGGAAGGTCGAAGGCAAAAGATCACGCGGTCGATTACCTACCCGCTGGTCCGACCAGATTAAAAATATAACGGGACTCAATATTCCGACTACCCTGAGACAAGCCGAGGACAGAGTGGTATGGAGGAATCTAGTCAACACATCGTTGAACGCATTTCAGGACAAGCACGACCTTTAGTAATGAAGCACGCGAAGAAGAAAAAGATTTATGGTAATATGGATATTCTATTTATTTTTTTTGTTTTTTTGGGACATTCACAGGCTGCTGGGCTAAGGCCTCTTCTCCTCTTTTCAGGAGAAGGTTTGGAGCTTACTCCAATACGCTGCTCCAATGCGGGTTGGTGGAATACACATGTGACAGAATTTCAGTGAAATTTGACACATGCAGGTTTCCTCACGATGTTTTCTTTCACCATCAAGCACGAGATGAATTATAATCACAAATTATACACATGAAATTCAGTGGTGCTTGCCCGGGTTTGAACCCACGATCATCGGACAAGATTCACGCGTTCTTACCACTGGGCTTTCTCGGCCAACAAAAGTGAATTTGTTAATTTATTTGTTACGCTTTTACGTCTTAACTTCTCAGCAGCTATTTTATATATTAGTTATCAGCGGTATAGAGACTGAGGGTACCTAAGACCTCCCTCTGATCACACGCGGCGAAACCAGTGGGAACTAGTTTTCTATAATAATAATTTCTGTATTTTATCCCCCGAAAAAAAACCCAGTGCTGTTGTAAGTTTCGCTCCTATATCTTTCTGTTTGGGGGTACGTCTGTAACATCGTACCCCCAAACGCACTATTGAAACTCATTCAACCCACTAATAAGTTTATTAGCGTTCTTAACTACGCTACATATTATTCAGCCGTTAGTTATTTATTCCATTATACTTTTAGTTATATTATTCATTAATTTATAAAAAAAAAAAAAACAGGAAAATATCTTATTAATTAAAAGACTAAGCTATTTTTAATAAAATACTATTATGTTTGTTGGTTGACCATAAATGTATGAGTACAACATGATTATGCTGATAAAATGTTTACTCTATACTTATCATACATTAGTTGCGGTAAAAAGTTAAAATGAATTATCATTCGCTTATTCAAAATAAAGAGTATTGTAAACTAAAGTAGTGTTGTACTAATTTACAAGAGTACAAGAGTTCGTGTTTAAATATATTAGGCATAGAATTAAAAATAAAAAAAAAATCTTTATTTAATATAGAAGCATTTACCCCATCTTATTGATAGTCAACTAAAAATACCATCGCTTCGAAAAATAAACTACCCTCAACTGACAAGAAACCGTTTTGTAACTGTTTACAGTTTTTAATATGATAACGAAATTGATTCGACAATCTCAGCAGAAGGCGCAGGAGTTTAGTGCTCTGGTCTGCGCGTAAAGACATGACTTTCTTTATTCCATCGTTCTAAAGTAAAGTAATAGCCTACGAATGTCCCACTGCTGGGTTAACCTTCTCTCCCTTTGAAGAGAAGGTTCGAAGTTTATTCCAGCAAGCTGCTCCAACGGTTAGTGGTTGGTGTTATCCAACAACAACTTGCAGAATTTCATTGAAATTAGATACATGCGGGTTTCCTCACGTTATTTTCTTACACCGTTGAGCAGTAGATGAGTTTCAGACACAAATCAACGCATGGAAATTCAACGACGCAGCTTTGGTTTGAACCCACAATCATCGGTTAAGATTCAAGAATTCTAACCACTGGGCCACTTTGAACTTTCCAATAGGCAGCTCTCTGCAATTATAATTTTGTCCTAGTATTTGTACCCGTGAGCGTGATCTGCAGCAGTCAGGATATGTACTCAAGCAACGAGACAGTTATCGTTATAAAGACGAGACATTCTAAAATTATTTATTAAGCAAAAAGTTTAATTTATAAAGTAAAAGTACCAAGTATGTACTTGTGATACCTGCTAAGTAAAAGTGTTAGGATTATGGCAAAACTAGTGTTTGATAATAATTATTTGAGAAAGTGAGACGAGTCTACGTGCGTATATGGTCCTTCATGGAATGTTATCAAATCGTGTTGTTTACATCGTCTGTATAGAAGAGCAATGTTGTGTTTACGTAAGCGATACGATACTAACTGTCACATACAGAGATGTCTTTGAAATTTACCGATTATTTAAGGCGATCCTTAGTATAGATTTTATTCATATATATTTTATTTAAATATAATTTTCAAATACGAGTATAATATGGGTGTAATTTATTGATTCAATATATATAATATCGGAAATTTCATTAAAATAAATAAAATTGACAACGTTTTTGCTCTCAATTTTATTTAGGTACGTATGGTCCACACGTACTAATTTAAGTACCGTCAGCCATGTATAAATATTTTGTGTATATTTGTGTGTGTATGTATATGTAGTGGTACGGCTTACAGCATGTGTTACAGCTGAATTATAATTATAATTTCGAAATACCTGTAAACAAGCTAGAGTTAAGTGGTATAACACTCAATATAATTATTGTAAAACAAAGACTTGTGTATAATGGCAGTAGATAATAGATTTTACAACAAAACGGACAGTATCTATGCATGAACGAGTTCCTGTTTTAATAACTATAATTTAAATAAAATAACACGAGATTTATTTTATGTCTTTTTTATATTTTAATTATTGACATTTATTTTATTTTTTTAAGAATTATATAAAACCGGATTATATTGATAATATTCATAATATTTCAATAGTCCACCAGACCGATTTCGGCAACCGCGGCAAATGTCTATGCGAGATTAGCTAAATGCACAGGACATATTAAATTGTACAAGTGTGTGCGCAAGCACAGGTGCACTCTATATTGGGACCATGGGATTCCGCAGGAGGGAGTGATACAGGAGGTTGTACCCCTCCCCCTGTACTCCCTCACCGCACTTCCCACCCAAAATCGAGATGCGAATTTCTAAAGCGTTCCCTTTGAAAATCTAAATCTTATTGTTAGCGGACGGTGTAAGGCCACCCAAGGTTTATACCAAGGGAGGTTTTCCCCTCAATATATTTAACTAAATTAATAATAATATCTACGAGTCATAAAAATATGAAAAATATTTATTAAAAGACAAGGCGAACTCAGTAAAAAGAACTTACACATATGAGCGAAGATATTGCTTTGCGCAGTACAAGTAAATAATGCTAGAATATAAAAAAAAAATTGAAACACTGAGAGGATACATATTGTTATACATAAGGTATAAACCAATAATTATATCAATTAATTAAAAACCGGTTCTCCATTTACTCATACCTAAGTAACAAATAATAAAATTAAAATTAGTAATACAATATGTATTATAAAATAGTGTAAATAATTAAAATTTAACTGATCAGAACACCATAATCTCGAATGGATAGATAGTATTATGAATAGCCATAGATTTATGGTTAGCGGTACCGCATATCCCACCCAGCAATAATAATAATTTTACTCTAACCGCTTCATAATGAGGTGGCCACAAATATCAAACTGCCAAGGTTCTTTGGATCTCTAAGTTCCTGAATATGAACGGTGACTGTGTCCTCTAGTACTCTAAATAATATGACTAATTAAGCCCATGATGCCTGCCCTGGTAACATCTTTTCAGATTATATTTTCATACTACTTAACAGCATACACTGCTGTATTTAAGTATGAATGTTTTTATTATAGCAGTAATGGAAACCCTAACACCATCTATATATTTTTTAAATATTTAATATATAAATGACACAACACACACACACTGTCGAGTGCTTTGACTCGACTGGCGAAACAACAAGGCTTATGAAAAGAAAATAAAATAAGTCAAGATTTAATATCAAATCTCTTATAATAAAAATACTAATGCCGATGGTATAGTTTTGAGACTTGTAGTATTAGCTTATCAGTAGCCATGACAATAAAGATATGACTATAGATTTAAAACTCTTTGACTGACCGACTTAAAAGGATTAGTATTCCAACGGCTAGACAAATTAAAACTTTATAATGTATAATGCAGAAAATATAATACATATATCTAGAATAACACAGTGAAACTGGTAAACTGCGGAACCAGTACTTTAATATCCAACTATATTGTATTGTCTTATAATATTTACATTGCAGAAACTATATATATAAAGCCCTTTTTTGGAGAATACATAAGCTATTATATCTTAAACAAATATATTATGTATTAAACATTTCAGTTATAATATTTTTTGTCTATTATTACTGTGATTGAATAACAAATATACATTGATTATTACTATCTACATTAGTTTCCATGTAAGTGCTCAAATCAGTACACAGAATTGTGAATATGATTTCAAATTGCATGTCATAAAAAAACGATTAAAGTTAGAAAAAAAGTTACAAGATTATTTTTAAAATATTTTCTATAGTGAACGATTTAGTATTTGATTTCTAAAATCAAAATCTGCCATAAAATGTTATTATTTTAAATGTGTTTTGTAATAAAAAACATACCTAACAGGGGTTGCCGCGGGTCATCTGTATTCATGCTTATTGCGCTTACTAATAGCCATTGTATGATAAACTGGAATCTATTATATATTACATGATTCAATAATAATCGTATTTCTTGCTACACTATTTATTTACAATTTATTTTTGACACTTTGTCAATGTCATATCTAATGACACATCGCACAGACTATATTAAACAGATGTTTTGAGCGGCTGCTATTTCATAGATAATAAAAATAAAGATTAAATAAATCTGAACTATATAAATAGTTTTGTATAAAATAATAAAGATATACTATATGCTATTTAATTAATAATATTAATATATTTTTGTACAGGACATTATATTAGAAGTATTGTACTTAAGTAATTGTTGGAAGAGTTCAACTTTCACTTCAAATTTAAGAAATCAAACTATCAACTACCAAGTTACCATTTTGCAATATTTTTAATAATAAACAGCTCAAAAATATTTTTTTACCATCAATATTTTACCACCATTATTCATTATCATATAATTTATTACCGTTTATATTCGCTTTGCATATTATTCCGTTTTTTATTTCAATAGCTTAAATTGATTTCTTAAAACTACCTAAAAAAAAACGTACTTATATGTTTTTATTTTTAAACTATTCCCATGCTTACACGAAGTATGTGTTCTATCATTGATTCATTATATTTAATCGATTAAACATTTGCCACCAATTGGTAAAGAGGACGGCACGCGGCTCATACTGGCACAGATAACCTTACAATCTCAGTTACATGCGGTTCGAAGCTGTTGGATACAGATTACGTTACTTCATTAAACAATTTCACTAAATGCTTATATTATCGATAAGTTTATGTTTGATAGGGGTTATGACCGCAATGGAAAAATAGATCATAGTCTTATGAGAATAGATAATATGTATAAGTAAATCGTATAATAAAGTAAGTACATACAAAAAAATAATAATGGTGTTATTTATGCATAATTCAATAAATGTTATTTCGATACAACACATTTGCAAAATAAAAAGTAGAATTATAGTCTATGACTTTAACGCAATATTATATTATGTATAATTTTTGTTTTTAAATTAAGTTACATAGATGCGGCATAGCCTAGAATAATATTAAAAAAACTATATGCAGCTTGCGGCTACTTAAAATTATAAAACGGATTATTAACTTGTTATAATATTAATAAAAAGAATGAGGGAATATATTATGAGGGCCCTTTACTAAATCTTACACAAAGTCAAGATAAGGTAAAGGCTGTTAGCTTTTAAACAGATTGTTGTTTTGCATGCGTATGTCACGTGTGTGAGTAAAAATGGAAATAATGTGTGAGTGGGGCGCATAAGAAGCGCCGTCATATTCAATGATTTTATTGCTACGGATTATACGTTGATTTAAGGATTAACTCAGTATACACAAATAATATATACAAGTATTATTTTATGTCTTAGCATATCGAGAGTCTAGTCTTGCTTGAATCACTGCCATTAAAACTGTTATGTTTGCGTTGCATCGTTAATTTATCTTGCAATTATTAAACACACAGTTACGTTACTTATTCACGTCGCTTAAATCATATTTAAGGGTAAAATCATTTATTAGAGCCGAGATAGCTCAGCCACATAAATATTAACCGAAGATCGTGGGTTCGAGTCCTGGCAAGCTTCATCAATGTTTTAATTAATATCGTGCTTGGCGAAGAGAAGAATGTTGGGTTCTCTTATCAAGATTTTTTTAGCAGTAGCTCAGAGTTAGAGTCAGGTTAGCGCATCAGCATATATATTTAATTTATTAAGTGTTTTTAATTTGTATTTTTTTTTTTTTAGATATTAATCATTATTATAATTTAATGTAAATAAAAAAAATTGCTTAAACAATTAATCATTTTGAAACTGACATCATGGGCCTTGGCCTAAATGCGTTCCTTAGCTGCTGCGCTTGCTCTCTATGGTCATATCGGATTTATATCCTATTGAACAATTAGAGCGAGGAAGATAGGTAATAGAAGTGAACGGTGTGCTTGCACATCCATTTCACGTGGTATGTCGCAGTTGGTTAATCATTGATCGATCGTAATGGTCGAAGTCCTTACTACTAAAATAATTTACTCAAAAAAAGAGCTACACACAAAACTCATCCATATTATCAAACGTGTCAATTGATTTAAAGACTTAATTACTATGAAATTCAACTCGATAAAAAAGCAACAAATTGCATTTAACAATAAATAATTAACGGTGCAAGAATGGATGACTAAATTAAACTTTTTATTACATCGTATAGCTCTTTGAGTGATATAGAGCTTCGACATTCTACTTATTACAAAATTCAAATGATTAGAGATTTAATATTTGATTGTAGAAAGATAAGACCAATAAATATTTTTGAGATTTTCTCCAGCATCGGTCGAGATATGTGCTTACATACATACTTAAAGTTAATAAAATAAGAATCATTTTTAGACTTGTTTATTTTGTTTAGAATAATGTACTTAATAATAACTAATTATCAGGGAAATACATACAGTATTTCCCTGATAAGTAGTTTCTGTAATTTGTCTATTAATATTATTATCACTTGTTTACTGTTAATAAGCTATTAATAATTAATATTATTAATCGTCTCCGGTTGTGTCGGATTTGCCGTACCTTTGTATTATAAGAGTGGAGCAATTATTTCCCGCGCAGACCCAGGTGACCCATGAGAATGACATGCCGAAATCCATGCCGAGGTCTGGACTAAGCTGGATTTGAAAGTCTTTCATTCGGTTGTTTAAATGATAATTTATTGCAAAACAAATTAAATTATTTTAACAAACATTTGGAGATATAGTAAAATACAAGGATTTTGTGTATTATATCAACAAAATATAAAACATTTAATGTGGTTTTTTTTTTCAATACATTTCTATTGTGGAAGACCACTGTCCCCCGAATGATATTCCAAAATCCGGCCGTGGGTCAAGAGAAAAAAATCTTTCTTAAATAAATAACATCAATAAACAGTTTCAAGTTGCATTTTTTGTAAATGTTTACACGTTTAATGATAGCTTGACGATGTTTAAAAACCTTCCCTCGAGACTATCTTATAACTCCCTTGGCCTACAGACATATGCGTATTATTCCACTAAAAATATTTCGTCATTATTTCATTCTGCCTCTACGAAGTGTATTTTATATAAACAGCAAAACAGTTCGTCACATCTTGACGTCAAATGAACTATCATGCTATTATTTAGGCCGTGACAAACGGCGAACACGCTTATCTGCAAATTTCTGACACTCCTACAAAATTTGAAATAAAACGTCAATATATTCTTACTTGTATCTTTTAAGCTTCCTCGCTATCTTTCTTTGAATCGTCAATAGCGGATTGGCTTACGGACCGCCTAGCGACCTAAAAGTCGCAGGTTCTATCCAAACCCTAACAATCTATTTTTGTGATAGAGGATTTTAAATAACGCTTACGAAACTGTCTTATGAAACTAAATAAGATGATGATGACGTCTGACTGATTTCGGCTACTGTGGTCAATATCAAGAGATATTAGCCAGCCAATTCAGGCGTAGGACCAGTAGCGGGGCAAGACCTAAATTTTATGTGGGCGAGATACATTTTGCGAGGCCCTCTTTTTTTTAATCTCACTCGAAAATGTCTTTTACGTGTTTGCCCCCCATGAAAAATGCCTAGAACCAGTAGCGGCGCAAGACCGAGGCCATCGTTTTGACACGATTCCACCGTATGAAGGGAAATGCGGCTGACCTTTTTTTTATGCATTGCGTTTCCTACCCTTAAGTGACAGCCTGTGAATGTCCCACAGCTGGGCTAAGGCCTCTTCTCCTCTTTTTGAGGAGAAGGTTTTGGAGCTTATTCCACCACGCTGCTCCAATGCGGATTGGTGGAATACACATGTGACAGAATTTCAGTGAAATTTGACAGATGCAGGTTTCCTCACGATGTTTTCCTTCACCGTCAAGCACGAGATGAATTATAATCACAAATTAAGCACATGAAATTCAGTGGTGCTTGCCCGGGTTTGAACCCACAATCATCGGTTAAGATTCACGCGTTGTTACCACTGGGCCATCTCGGCTTTTTTTCCACTGGGCCATCTCGGCTTTTTTTACCTACCCTTAACCTACCCTTAATAATAATATATTTCGTTTCATGACGAGTCCAATTTTTCCTCGCTTTCAAAGCTTTTAAGTAATGCGTAACATGTTTCCGAGGCGTGAGGCCCCCGGACCGCGAGGCCCCCCGGACCGCGTGATCGTGGGCGGCCACACCGCCCACGCCTTGCCCCGCCTCTGCGCAGGACCAACGGCTTTACGTGTTTTTCGAGTCACGGGAGTGTACCCAATTCCAACTTCCAGACTCCGGTCTACTACTGAGAATTTTCCCATAAACTGAATATGGCAGTATAGTTTGGAAGCCTCACTATGATATTTACAAAAATAGGTTAGAAAGTGTACAAAAAAGATTTCACTGGCATTTAACCTACAGTCTCAATTTAGCTCAAAAACAACAAAGCTATGAAGAGAGGCTATCGTTTTTCAAACTCCTTTCCCTTCAAAACCGTAGACGCGAACTAGAGAACTCATTTATATTCAAACTAGTCAATGGGTCAATAGACTCACCTTATCTGTTGTCCAAAATAATGTTTCGTGCTCCTACAAGATCCGTCAGAGCATCTACTTACACACCGATTATCGAAAGACTTGCTCATTCACGTTATGGTCGTCTATCCCCATTGAATAGTTTAATTATTAACTACAATAGCGTATGCAAAATTTCAAACTCCTTACATTATAAAAATAAGGACAAAAATAATTCAACGGTTAATCCTGACTTGACATTTTTAACGATAATATATGTAATTTAAAAAAAAAACTATATGAATACTTGACTTTTATATGAATAATTCAAATTTAATATTTCCAGTATGACATTTTCCAAATTCTTACAAGGTTCAAACTCACAATCGTTTATTTTATTTAACTTATTTTTAATATATTGACAAAAAACTGTATTTAAACTTTTATTCTAGTGTTTCTTTTTTTTTATAAAATTTATAATGTTTTATTTTTTTTATCAATTAAATTATATTTAAATTTTCAAGTAATTTTAGAACACCTGTAAAAAAGTAGGCAATTACCTAATTATTTATGATGACTTTTGGTTTATTGTGTATTTTTATTGTACTACTTGTTGGTGTTGTCAAATAAATAAATAAATAAAAACTTTCTACCGGCCTGACCTTGGGTTTGACATTAGGCCAACAAGGCAGTCCTAGAAGACATATATAATAGCAATAAGTATGGTATTTTACCACAAAGGAAAACAACATATGATAAATTCTAGGAAATCTGTAATCGTCATTTCTATATTGTGTGCCAGACTCATATCCGAATACATTTCCTTAACGGAGAAACATTTGCTTTGCTGTCGAACCATTACCTTAGCATTTATGGTTTCCTGGTCATTAGCAAATGTGTCATGTACATTTTATTTATTCTTCTAGTGTTTTGAACTTAGATAGGTAAATTACTTAAAGATACACGAGTCACTTGTCCTAGGTCTTGCAGAAGACGTCATCAATTCTGCAGACAAGATTCTTTATCTCGTTATGGACGCGTATTTTTCCAAAGCATTGCATTAATAAAAAAATGCGTAGCTTATCGGAAATACTTATATAACATTAATATAAATAAAACCTGCTATATCAAATAATTAAAACACCGCGTTATTACCTACAATGAACATATAAACATACGAAACGAAAGGACATTATTTTTATGCCCACCATTAAAATTGTAGCCGAACTCTCATTTAAGATAAATGTTCGAATAAGATTCTGACGTCACGCAAGTTAAAGGACCGAGAAAAATACGTCAAAATATTTCTCTCAAATTGATAAAATATCACAAATTTTAAATAGCAAAGTAGAAACTATGGGCTATATATCAAATTCAAAATATTATATTTAATGTAAGCATTACTACGTGTAGGTAATATGTGTGAAGTGCCTGTCTGTCATTTTATTTGCCTCTTTTTGAGTTAATATGTCTATTTTAGTTTACCGCTGTTACCCAATAATTAAATATTTTGTATCATCTAAAATTCATAAAGGCATTTCATACATTAAAAATGACAGATTTTCAAGGATTTCTTCTTTCTTCACAAACAGAATTCCACACGAAGACGCAGCTTTTCTTAGTATGTCATATTTTTCCTTAGGAGAATATATATTGTGAAAACAAAGTTATTATTTTAATTTATTTAAACGTTATTTTATGTAATATTTAATGTCGAATGCATTAATAAGTTTGAAGTTATCCCTAAACAAATGGAAACGTAACATCTAACTTACACGCAAGCGTCTATTTACGTTACATCATTCAATATTACTTACACATACATTATTATAAACTTTGAAACAAATGTCAACTCAGCAATAAAGCGCGCAATAGGCGCTTAACATTGCATTAGAAATATTTCGTAACATATACAATTTAGAATTAGATTTGTATTTCCATTCAATTTATTTTGATATATTCTTTGTATAAAATAATTTTAATTCCTACATAGATTAGATAAATTTCATCATTTATTTATAAAACGATTATTTTTTAAGCTGGAATGTAACGTAACAGCCTGTGAATGTCCCACTGCTGGGGTAAGGCGTCCTCTCCTTTCTTTAAACTGGATTGTATTTTCTTTAATTAAAGCGATTCACGTTTTTATTAAGTGACTGCACTGACGCTAAATTGTCATAAATCATCCAATAAAAATGCTGTTAATTTGTTTCATATGAAGTGGTGAGTGGTGAGAGCTTAATCCAGGCCCTTAGTGGGTTGCTAATATACCAATTATTGTATCGACAAATTTCAATACTTTGTATTGCTGTATTCCGGTTGAGTGAGCCAGCGTTGTTACTACAATGGACATATCAATCGAATGGTGATATCAGAGACATTAATTCGAGTGAGAGAATTATATCAGATGTTCACTCGAGTGAACTTACATTATGCTATCTAGTAGCAATATCTAAAATTGTTGCATAAGTTCACAAGTTAATTAATTTGTCAGTTTTACTTTAGTTTGAGAGAAAGAGTAAAATGAACGAAAAATTAATACATTCATTTTGACGGATTAAGAAGTGGTATCAAAGAATGGTTTTTTTAAATTAATTTCGTTCCCTTTTTTTATATCTACGAATTATGATAATAACGAGTACATGAGTATCGTTAGAATCACACCCACACACATTTCTTGGCGTAAACAAACACGTGCAATGCAAAATGCGGGTTGGTTGCATCATGCTACAGTAACCGATTCTAAGCGCATTCTAATTTAGTTTAGAAATCATTTAATCTTAGAACACAATTTATTTTACTAAATAATCTTGGTTATTTTTTATTTAATTTATAATATATAGCAGACTGGCAAATAGACCTGATGGTAGATGGTCACAAACGCCCAAAATTGCTTATAATATTATAATTATAATTTATAACCATCTCTTATAAGTCGAAGATTTACTTGTACATCTAATTCGGTTATTTTTTGTATTGAGTTATATTTTATTTTACATTAACAATTTAATATATACAAATAAAAATTAAAAATAGTTACTGTACAAATCGTGACCGCATGGAATGGTGGCATGCTCGCATCATTTCTCCTTTGAATGGCAATTCCGATTCTCTGGGTGAATAATGAACCAGCTTTCCTATCACCAGTAGAGACAATAAGGCGGCGTGCTATATTTTTAATAAAACTTTTTACATTATTACTCCAAGGTCCAACGTTTCACCTGCAAACGGAACAATTCATTAATAACCAAATTATCTCAAAACGAAATCAACGGTATTCCGAACAAGAGATAAATACTCGTTATGGATGAGATAATGAAATTGCACGTATTATAGTTACAATGTAAATATATTTTGGAATTGAAGAATTATGAGTCTATTGGACACGACTTTATACGTATAATATATCTTTGGGCAACTTTGGTCGTTTAAACTTTGGACATGTAAATAGACCAATTTATTAGCCGACTTCGAAAAGAAGAAGGTTATCAATTCGCCCTAATTTTTTTTTTAGCTTCGTTGATTGTGAACTGATTTTGACAATTCGTTGTTTATTCGATCAGTTTTATAAAGAGTGTGACCATATATAAATTTTAAAAGAAAATCAACGTTAACATTGGAATATGGGATAAAGGTACTACTCGGAGGTAGAGCTTTGTGCAGGCTCGTCTGGGTAGGTACCACTCACTCATCAGATATTCTACCGCAAAACAGCAGTACTTTGTGTTGTTGTGTTCCGGTTTGAAGGGTGAGTGAGCCAGTGTAATTATAGGCACAACGGACACAACATCTAAGTTCCCAAGGTTGGTGGCGCAGTGGTGATGTTTGTGAGTGTGATTTCTCTCAAGATAGGCCGCTGTGACCGATATCGGTCTGAAAGACATTATTATAATATAACAACAAATAACGCGCAAAATAATATGGCATATATAGTTTTGTATAGTCCTTCATGTAAGATATACTATTACATTTTCGTTTTGTGTATTATATGCAAGTTATATGGTACCGACTTGTTAAACTTTCACATGTACAAATTTGAAATTGTTATGCTGACCAGACGATTACCAATAATATAATATTATAATAAGAAAATACTTGTGTCCTGATACTAAAACACTGTAACCTTAAAGAATGTAGGTACTATAAATGAAGCAAAAAAACTAATTTTTAAATTGCTTCTCTCTTTAAACTACACCGAAACAGAGAATATGCTAGCTAATGCAACCTAACTTATATATAATAATAGTTTATTGTCATGTCTTTATAAGAAGTTTAAATTTTATTTTTTATATTTTGTCATATTTTTAAGTTTCATTTGTGTACCGTTTTATTTAAGTTTCTTCTGTAATTTTGTTTATCGAGTATCTCTTACGTAATTTTTGTTAATTCTACTATGTAATTTTTAATTGGTTCCTCGCGATACAGGCGAAACCTAGTGCGAGGATCCCTGGCAATATTGTTACAAATTGTGATACCAAATAAACGAATTTGAATTTGAAAGGAAAATCGTATAAATATATGTGTTTTATAAAATATATAAATGTGTAAGGAGTCTATGTATACTGCAATTTATTTGATTTAAGTTGTTATGCTGGTTTCGTCATTTTAATAACACGTTGAAGTCGACCCATATTCATGCGCTTTCTTACTCAATATGAAAATTATATACTCTTATGCATCCGGAGAATGTTTATTTTAAGAAAACCAATAATAAAAAATAATTATTCTAAGTTTTATTAATTTTAACAAATAATTCAAGTCTAATATGACAGTTCTTATGTCGACACTGAGCTAAGTAATGTGTGTGTTGTGTCTATGTGTATGTGTGTGTGCTGAAATATTCTTATCGATTGACCTCTTTATTAGTATTTGTATTTAATTCCATTTTTAAATATATAAATAATTAATAAGTTTAAAATTATGTCTATTCTATACTTTTCAAGGCCTTTATTTATCACGTTAAGAATAAATAAAAAGTAGTAATGTGCGAATTATCAAAAATTCTGATAAACTTTGCTGAGAAATTGATTACTCTCTTTCATTATATAAACGCCTAACTGACATTAAGGTCAATTACCTACTTATTCCCGTTTCGTTTATATAGTAAACTAGCGGTTCACCCGCGGCTTTGCCCGCGACATAATCAAAAATAATAAAATATGTTAATTATGGTCTAATTAAGCTGTGCAAACAGTACATTTCAAGCAGATCAGACCATTTTTATACTAATGTTTCAACCCATTTCTCTCGTTTAGGGTTGAATTTTTAAAAATGACGAAGTACGTATGCTTTTACTTTTGCTCAGAAGCTTTAAAATTAAATTTCATGCTTCTTACATAAAAAATGACGGACCCGCCATACAAACTTCCAACCCCGTATTTTACCTTCTTGCAGGGTAGTTTTTAAGAACCCTGATATACGTATTTATTTATTTCTAAACAGAAGCTAGTATATAAAATTTCATGATTCTTACATGAAAAATGACGGTCCCGCGATACAAACTTTCAACCCCCATTTTACCCTCTTGGGAGGTAGATTTTCGAAAACCCTGAAATACATAATATTTATCTATTTCTAACCGGAGGGTTGTATATAAAATTTCATGCTTCTTATATCAAAAATGACGGACCCCCTATATAAACTTTCAACCCCTATTTCACCCTCTTAGGTGGTGAATTTTGGAAAACTCTGCGTAAATATTTATTTCCAACCAGAAACTTGTATACGAAATATCATGCTTCTAACTTTGAAAATGGCTGATTTCCATACAACGTTTCATCCCTTATTTTACCTTCTTAGGGGTGGAATTACCAAAAATCCTTTCTTAGTACGTGTTTTCACCATAAAATGCATCAACTGTCAAAATTTCAAGTCTCTACCCCAGTGGTTTAGGCTCAGCGTTGATGAGTTGATGAGAAACAGTAATCTTCCCGAATCACGGGGATTCCTCGATAAGTAATGTAAGTGAAACCGGAACGTATCTTAATAAAAAATATATTTATTAAATATTAAACTATCGGTAACGGTACGGAAAAGATATGACAAGAATCTTTCCAAAACTAACAATATATGTATGTATAATTAGATTCCTTGATCCATTGAAAGGCGTTGTTAAAAAAAAGACGCGCGCTAATTTTTTGATGGTGTTCAAATGTGTTATTTAGATTTTTAGGAGTAATTAACTCATTCATTAAGTAACTCATTCAGAGTTATTTACATAAATTAATATGATTTGGTGTTCTATTTTTAAAAGACCAAGTCGTGGTTATTATGTATTCAGTTTTCACTTCTAGATGCTAAATATTACGTCATAACAGTTTATTTTTGTTTTTTTTACTTTCCCGATTTGCTTCAAGTGAATTCATACAGTTTTATCACTTACCCCGAAGCCTGCAGCTATCTCTGAAATGCTTTGTGATAGATCCGCTTCCACAATAACCACTGCCTTTAATTGTTCATTTCCCACTTTGATCTCCGGCTGTCCACGGGGCTGGTTCTGAAGTTCGAAATTTCCAGAATTCGGAATTCTTAACCAAAGAAGAGATATTTCAGATCAAAATGGTCAGTACGACAAAACGCTAATTTCATATGTAAGAACCTAATATATAGGGTTTTCCATTAAGGGCGCTTGCTCGTGCAGAACTTCCATCGTAGCGTGTGCTGTGTGGCACGTAGCGCCGTCCTGTTGAAACCACATGTTGTCCAGATCCATATTCTCGATTTCAGGCCAAAAGAAGTTGGTTATCATCGACCGGTATCGCTCACCATTGACGGTGACGGCCACACCATTATCGTTTTCGAAAAAATACGGACCAATCACGCCTCCGGCCCAAAATCCGCACCAAACAGTCACTTTCTGCGGGTGCATTGCCACTTGGTGAACCTCGTGTGGATTGGTCTCGTCCCAAATACGGCAATTTTGCTTGTTGACATAGCCATTCATCCAAAAATGCGCCTCGTCGCTGAAGATGATTTTTTTGCCAAAATCGGCGTCAACTTCCAACTGCTCTAATGCCCAGTCAGCGAACACACGGCGCTGTCTATGGTCATTAACCTTGAGCTCTTGGGTCAGCTGGATCTTGTACGGGTGCAGGCTCAAGTCACAACGCAAAATTCGCCAAGTTGTCGTCTGCGAAAGGCCGAGTTCCTGTGCGCGACGCGGAATTGACTGCCGCGGGTTTTCGAGGACACTGTCGCGCACAGCGGCGATATTCTCGGCAGATCTCGCGTTACGTTGACGCACGGGAACCGGCTGATTGTTAACTGACCCGGTTGACTCGAATTTGTCCACCAATCGACGGATAGTCGACTCGGCAGGACGATCATCGCGACCGTAAAACGGGCGAAGTGCGCGGAACGTTGCTCGAACTGAAGACCCATTTTCATAAAACAATTTTATGATTTGCACGTGCTGCTCGACACTGTAACCTGCCATGGTGGTTTGGGAGGACGGAATGAATATAACACACTGCATTTGACAGCTGTCACTCAAACAACATGGCCGCAATCAGCTGTCAAAGTTCAAGCGTCCCTATTGGAAAACCCCTTATAACTTGTCAGAACTGGATTTTATAAGTGTATTTAAACATTGTTACAAATGGTATAGTCCATTGGGTTCCCTGGGCTAATAAAAGTTCGGAACGGAGGAATTCTCATTATAGACCGTAGTTAAGAAGCTGAGTTGACAGTCCCGTGCTTCGGAAAGAGCGTGAAACTGCACTTATCATACACGATTTAGTATTGTGCATCATAACTTTATTACTAAATCGATTACCTTGTCTCAATAATAAGATAATGCGGATCTATCCGGAGCCGGAAACTTAGTGTTACAAGTTTATCTACATTTCTCGTGTTTATACAATGTTTGTCACTGTTTCTAATAAAACATTATATATATATTTTTTTGTAATTCAAAAGTGAAACAACTACATTTTCATTTATTTCTTTTTTTGTTAAATAAAATATACTATACATATTACTTGCATTAAAATATTAGTTAATTTATATACAAAAATCAATTAAGCTTCCACTTAAATCTAATTTAATTAACGTAATATTTAATTTTAGTATAGTATGTTTTTGTGTGCATCTGTTTTCGTATTATGTTGAAAGTAGATTGTAAAGTATCGGACTCATCAAAATAAAGAAGTAAATCATTTTCTTATAATATATAAGTCGATAAAGAGACAGTAAACACGATTATTTATTTATATATCCTACCCTTGAACAAGGTTTAATGCATTCGTGAACTTAGCAAGCTTTATTTAATCGAGAAGGAAAATTTATATTTTTTATCTACAATGAAGATTATTTAATTATTTTTTATTTTCTTTATTCATAAGAAGTGTTTCTAATTATATGACCACCACTGTATATAATTATTATGATAAATCACGCTTATTATTTTACGTTTAATTAAGCTATAAATTTTAGTTGTTAAAAAATAAATAAAATATTATACAAAAATTAATCAACTTTATTTGAATTATTATGTAAAAGAGCGGAGCAAGCCCCGAGCAAAAAATTATCTACAAATCATCAACTTTTTGTTTTGATTGTAAAAGCATTCTTACTTGACGTATCACGGCGAACATAAATTACCGAGAGCGCACCCCGACCGATCATTTACCGCCAGAACGTCACAACGTCAACAAAACGAGTTCACTTCCTAGTTCCTACTAGTGCCCTATACCTAATAATAACTGTAGCCCTATTACCTAGTAATAAACAATAAGTGACAGTGCAAGTGATTTTTTTATTTTTTTTGGATCAGAAAAATATCAAGTGAGTGAAATCGTTTTTTTTTTTTATATATGTGTATGTATCTATTTTAAATTCCGCAGTGTTTATGTTCGAAAGGGCCCAAACATAAATAAGAGAATAAACATAAATAAATGATATTAGTTATGGAGAATATCATTTATTTATGTTTATTAATATATTATAGAACTAAAACGAAATGGAAAACAAGTCATAAATTTATAGAAAAAACACGCCGGTTCCATCTATATTTAATTGTTTTTCAATCCATTATTGATAATAATAACAAATTATTATTAATGAAACTATATAATAAAAGATAAATTACATATTAAAAATCAATATCAAGTGTTTTCTATAAAGTTCTGTCGTTCGATTATGATCACGCAATCACCATGATCTATTGCACGGAGTTAACGAACTCTGGGTGCATAGCTTACATTACATTACATAAATTATTTTAACTCACAGATAAGTATAAAATTAAGGAAATTGAATTAATAAAAGCTTAAAAATTATTATAATTAAATTATATATTTAAAAAACATGATTAAAGCAAGTTAATTAATATAATAATGTATAGATTAAATACAACTTAAAATGAACAAGTCTTACAACGATATAATTAAAATTAATTTTAAATATATTAAAATTGTTTTTTAAAAAGTAGCATTTGAGTTGTTTTTACAAACAGTATACTATTAGGCGTTAATATTAAGAAGTGGTAGAGGTTAGAGTTCCATTTATTTTAATTGATATTTTAAATATTAACGATAAATAAATGAAACGCATGTGCAACGGTTGATTATTTATATTTCGAAAACATATGTTTTATTTTATCAAACATTTGCACAGAGATGTGAATTCGACCCTATAAGATTTTTTTATTTATTTATATATATATTTTTTATTGTATATGTAGGCGGGCGAGCATATGGGCCACCTGATGGTAAGTGGTCCCCAACGCCCATAGACATTGGCACTGTAAGAAATGCTAACCATCGCCTACATCACCAATGCGCCACCAACCTTGGGAACTAAGATGTTATGTCCCTTATGCCTGTAATTACACTGGCTCAGTTACCCTTCAAACCGGAACACAACAATACAAAGTACTGCTGTTTTGCGGTAGAATATCTGATGAGTGGGTGGTACCTACCCAGACGAACTTGCACAAAGCACTACCACCAGTAGAGAATTATAAAAAAAAAACATATGAATTTAAATGTATTGAATATATATCTAGTTTTAAGTCCAATATTTTTTTATTGATAACACCAAACCTCGTCAATAGCTAACCAAACCAAAAAAAAAAGATTGATAAACAATTGAGAAAAAGGTACCTAGATGAAGGTACATATATAGATTGAGCGATATATAATATTTTATTCGTTAACTCACAATTAAAGCCATTTACTGGAGAAGTTGACGCTTATCTCCTATTTATGATTTGGCCTCGTGGAATTACCACATTATCCACATTGTTAGCTTGGAAGGCTACACACTGTAAATCCTTGGATTGTTATTCTGAACAATCCAAAGATGTAAATCAAAGTATGGAAGTACCTATTCAGTGTTTACACTCCCATGAAATGAAGACTAAGCGAATCTGTACTTAGGTAACCAGCAGTGATCTGATTACCAAGTTGTTAAAGCGAGTACCACCCATTTAACGTTTCCTAAATATCTTAAGAATAATTACAAAGCCTAACAATTTAGATAACAGACTCATCGATCTGATCAAATATTATCTGATCGAGAATAGATATGTAAATATGCCTACAGGGTTATTTGTAACACACCAGCAACCTCTCAGGACTGGATAGCTAACATCATAAGCAACAACTTTTGTTCTACGACTTTTGATAATTTGTTAGATTTTATTTTAATTTAATTTCCCGCTTGAACGTTTTTAAATCTACGCGCATCGCAAAGATCGACGTGTCGTGTCGTCTTTTCGTTTATGAATGAGATATAGACCTACAAATGTCACGACAGTACGACAAAAACTTGTAAAATCATTTTGTTTTTCATGTATTGAGTTATGTACAAATAACTCTGTATATTTAGTTTTAATTATAATAATAATAATGCAACAGTCATAAAAATAAAAATAAATATTAATACATAGAAGTTAAAAACTTCACATTAGAATTAATTATTTAACTTTCAATTTTATTTTAATTATATACTCGTATATGGTGTTTATTTAAAATGCGTTATTGCCTAGATGCTATCTATGAACAAATACTTGACCTCTGACGTATCCGGATATATTTGCTATTTACTTGAATACATAAATTATACATACATAAACATTAATTTATACATACATACAGGTTACATACTTATAGGTTTACATGTTAAATTTCGATATCGCAATATGTTGTACATTTTTAATTACTAATTATTATAAAAGGAGGTGAATGAACTTGTACCATACGAATTAGTTATGAAGGTAGTTGTTATTAAAAAGTTATTCAATAATGTATATATAAATATTTCTTTTAAAATAAAAATGTAACGGAGCCACAAAACGTCAATTTATTATATACATGGAATACAAAATACAATTTCACTTCACAAAGCTTTTCATACAAACTTTCATCCAATTGATTTGGGTTAAATTTTCAAAAATATTTACTTGTACTAACCTACTGTGCAAGCCCCACTAGTTTGGGTTGTGCGTTGATATACTAATCAGGCAGTGAGTTATTCTTTGACTGTCTTTCTTAAGTATTTCTAAGAATAATTCACCTAAATATTAGGTTACTACGTCCGTTAACTTAAGGCATTTGTTAGTGTCATAAAGGTAGCCAGCCTATTTTTCTTTAATATTTTAAATGCGCAATATAAGGCAAATAGCTGCCAGCTCTCAGTACTTTTTAGTACATTCGGAGTATAATAACAACTTGTTGGATGAAATCGCTAACCTCACTAACCCGCATCGGCGCGCTCAGGAATACGCTAAAAGCCTTCTTCTCAAAAAGCAGATGCAACGTTAGATCAACCGACATTACATACTGTTACTTAACTTTTCGTGCAACTTAAGCTTAGGCTTCACATGAATCCGTATACGAACAAACCAAAGCAAATTAAAAATGTCATTTCTATTATAAGTTTCGAATGCAATTCAACTCCTTATATCATTTGGTCACTTTATATATCAATCTTATACAGTTGAGATAACTGTTGCTAAATACTATCTCACTATGAGCAATTACGTGAATATTTCATCAACATACATGTAATATAATTATGTATTAGTCAGCCGTGACTACGAAACAATGAGATAACTTCAAAGTACGTTGACTTCTAATTTTATTTTATTTCGATTATAATTATGATATATTTAGTTATCTTTGTTTTCTATTTCAAAAGTCATTGAACTGGCAAGTTTTGTAAGCTCTTGATTAAGATTTTTTTGTATCTTTATATGAAGTTAAAGCAATTTGAAAAGTAGATATGAAAACAAATGAATAATATTTGTTATATTTTGCATATATTTTTCATATAATATATTTGTTATATTTTGCATATAATATAATATTTGTTTGTTATATTTGTTATATTTTGCATATATTTTTCATATAAAATATTTGTTATATATTGCATATAATATAATATTTGTTATATTTTGCATATATTTTTCTCGCTGTTATTCTTATTAAACATGGAATTCACCGTTTGAATAAAACAGATACGCGAACTAGCTAATCGACCACCTGATAGTAAGTAGTCACTGTTAAAAATATTAACCATCCCTTACGTCGTTATACGCCGACCTTGCGAACTAAGTTGTTATGCCCCTTGTGTCTCTATTAACACAGGCGTACATAATAATACTTAGTTTAGCGGTAGAATATGTGATGAGGGTGGTACCAACCCAGACGGTCGTACAGTGTCCTACCACGAAGTTACATAGGCGTTCGATTCGAAATCGAAGCGATTTCTGTCTCGTAAATTATTTTACGCGCGATTATCAAATGCTTATGTCATGACTTTCAAACAGAGGTGGAGTAGCAATATTATAAGTATTTTAATACCATATTTATTCATCAAACGGAAAAATACTGCCGTTTATTATAATTGAATTACGTCAGAAGTGCGAATGTTTCATGCAATTTTTACTCTATGTTCTATTATTATAAAATCTATAATAAAATTTGTTTTTAGCAAAACACAGTTTCATACACAAACAAATAAATCGTTCATAACTTTTAACCCCTTAACCACATACAATAATATTATATTATATTTCAGCGATGCGCGTGTGTATAGTCGGTGCTGGTGCTGCTGGGCTTTGCGCGGCACGCCACCTCCTCATCGAGCCATGCGTTACAGAGGTCGATATACTGGAACAGTCGTCGCAGCTGGGCGGGACCTGGGTATACACGGAGACCGTGGGATATGATGACTTCGGTCTGCCAATACACACCAGCATGTATAAGAGTCTCAGGTGAGTAATCATTTTAAGGCTCCGCCTTTGAGAAACGTATGTCTGTCTGTGACATCATAACACCAAACTGATTTATGTTATTATGATATTGAAGGTTTTTTTTATTCGTAATCATTCCTAATAGCTTACGGTTTTCGGTAGATACCAGATAAATAGAATAGGAGCAAGCGATTTATGGTTATTCAAAATAAAGGATCAGTTTAGCCACCGTATTGTGCTGGTGATCGTATTCTTTACCGATTCTGAGACATACGCATTTATTGCAATTGCATAACAGATATATGTCTTTAAAAAAATGCTTTTTGGTAGTAGATAATATCAGCTGTGCAAAGTCGGCGCTAGTCGCTTCAAATCTTTCAACTGAATTTTAAACCAGTTCCACTCAACCGATTGAACTAAGCATGCGTGCAGTTTGTTACATGCAGTTTGATGCATGCAGTTTTCTTACTGACTATAATCTATGCATTCTTTTCATAGTTTACATGTTTGTGCATGCAAGTGAATATCAGGACTGCACAATAATTATTAATTCGCTTCCATAATCAGTCAAAATATAATCTATTTGGTATTACTATTCATAGTTTCAGATGAAATTTTATTTATACAAATTTATTTTTTAATTCCAACAAAATATTAAAATATCAATAAGAGCCTTTCCAGAATCTTTGGGTGCTGGATACTAATAACGGATCTGTTTATCATTGGACTCTATTTATTAGTCGCGTTATTATCTAACTTGCTCTAAATATTAGATATATAATATACCACTTACCCACTGCGCTCATTTGCTCGAGAGAAATTTATGATAGCATCGATAGAAATTGCACTTCGATCGTCTCGTAATTATAGAAAGATACGCCAATACTACACCACAAACAACTATACAATGTAATCGAATGTAGTGTTTATAAGTTTTAAACATCCACAATTCAATCATATGTCCTCGTGTTATCTTCCATACATCAGTAACTCTGTCTTTGTTATGCTTTTACGGTTAAACTACTGAACCCATTGATATGAATCAAGCTTGAAGGACATAAGCTCCTTTTTTATGCCTATTTAAAGAATACCAAGACGCGGATGATGTCTTGGGCCAAAGACCGCATAAAATATTAAGTTACTTCTAAAGCCATTTTTTTTTATAAAATGTTTTATTTACATAGATACTATCTTAAAAAATATACTTACGTAATATATAGAGTTGTTGACAGTTACACTTTGAAACATACATAAATATTTATTAATTATTATAATTTGTATTTTGTTATCATCATATTCAAGTTAATTATAAAATAAACAATTTATTATTGTAATCGATTTTGAGTTGAAAAATATATAACGTGCAATTGTTTTATTTTATTACAAAAACTGTCCCAATAAATTGCGACCGATAATATAAAAATTTAACCTTCGTAATTTTAATGTATTTATAAATTTCAAATGATAGAAATAAATACATAAAAAACAGTCTCCAAATCCACACCGGATCAGACATGTTTTTTTTATCTGCTGTTTTCCTAACGCTTCGCCGCGCCGGGTCACAGGGTATCGGGGCGGCAGCATCGTAAGAATGTCTATTGACTAGACTCATATTGATCATTCTAGAAACTCCCTTTTAGGTTCTAAGCTATTTATAATATCCTTGTACAATATTAACTTTCAGTTAAAAAAAAATTAATTTAGGATATTAATTATTAATTTAATTATTTTGTTACAGAACGAATCTTCCCAAAGAAATAATGGGTTTCCCAGATTTTCCGATCCCTGAAAGCGACAGGTCATACTTGCCAGCAAAGGATATGCTCGCATTTTTACAACTTTACGCTGAGAAACATGGAGTCACGGAACACATTAAAGTGAGAGCCTGTAGCACTTTTTAAATTCTTCTTCTAGGGCCAAGATTTTTTAAGGAAAAGGCAATTAACCCCCACCACAAAAAATATTCATAATAAAAATGTAATTCTGTCCCTTTATCATAACGAACGTTGAACTTGGCTTATAAATAAATATCAGCAAATTGCAAATAAACATTCCACACGGTCATTCTAAGTTACTTAAATACATACAACATAAGTATGTAACAAAATTTATATAATAAATTCTTGAGTATATATTTTTTGGTTGTGCAGTTCAAACACCATGTGCAGCTGATAATACCGAAGGAGGGCGCCACTGCGGAGCTGTGGGATGTAACGTACAAGGATCTCAGAACTGGTGTGACGGAAACAAAGGAGTACGATTACGTATTCGTGTGCAACGGACACTATAATACGCCTTTCATACCGAACATACCAGGGCTTAAGCAGTTCGAAGGTAAATATTATTATAAATACGAAAGTTTGGATCGTGAATACGCACTACCTGTATTTATTTTATTCAGCCAGATTTACGAATTTCCTTGTGGTGTCTATATATAATTAATTCAATTTCATTTCGAGCTTAAATATTATTTGTCTGAACGAAGAAGATAAGTAAGACATTCCATACAACACCTCGTTTTGTTTGAATACGCGATACTTTTTCTACTTCAACTTTAAAGCTGGTGGTAAACTCAATTAGAAACTGTTAGAAATGTAACAGTGCTTTTTTGTATTGAACCCATTTTGTTTATAACTCGTAAAAACATAGGTACATAAACGTAAGTTCAGTAAGTTTTATTCCAAGTACCAAAATACGGTGATAGGCTATTTTGCTAGAACATCCTTAATTGTTATAATTACTACTGTCATATCGTATATAATTAAAATATCTAGTGCCTTCGCCGGCTAATATATAGTATATAATTGAAAATAACTCGTGTAATCAGGATAATATTATCTCTACACTATTTTATCTTTATCTGACTAATAACGATGTTAGACAATATTCTTGTCGTCTTGTAAACGATATATAATTAATCAAAAACTCGAAGCTAAGGCGAATGTAGATAAGTAATAAATATTATTATTGTAATGTCACGTGATATTTGCTGCAAATGTTTTGTGACCGGAACACAGCAATAATCGGTATTGTTGCGTTCCGGTTTGAAGGGTAACTTAGCCAGTGTGACTACAAGCACAAAGGACACATCTTAGTTCCCAAGGTTAGTGACGCATATTTTACAGCGACAAATGTCTATGACGATGGTGACCATTTACCAACAGGTGGTGCCTTTGGCCGCCTGCTAACATTATACAAGAATAAGGCTTTGTACAATTTTAATAGTTTTATGGCAATTATAACAGGTGATGTCATGCACAGTCACGACTACAGAGTGCCGGATATATTCAAAGGAAAACAAGTATTGGTGGTCGGGGCCGGTCCATCCGGCATGGACATCGCACTGGAGATCACAAGCATGACGGAAAAGGTGATCCTCAGCCATCACCTCAAGGAGCAGCCGCGGTCCGTGTTCCCGAGCAACCTTACACTGAAACCGGACGTCGAGAAGCTAGAAGGACACACTGCGTACTTCAAGGATGGAACTCAAGAGGAAATCGATGTTGTCTTTCTTTGCACTGGTGAGTAATTTCGTTCATATGTTGTATCATTATTGAATAAACGAAGTGAATTTTGTCAAATTAAGCAAATTAAAATAATGGCGTATTATTTAGTCATAATATATTTCTTTAACTTATTATTTTTATGTAATTATTATTAAGTCCAGTCATTTAAGCATAAAAAGAGGTCAACCTCGAAATGAGAGAGCTGGAAACTCGTATACACCTTCATTTTGGTGTTCTAAGAGTTGTCTCAAAATTATCATAAAATCTCGTGTCTCCATCGTAAATTATTCTAGGTCTAAGGTCACAGCACAGATAATATTTTTTCGCAATTAACAAGATCGCGCTTAAAGGGTTAACAAATTTCCTCCCAGACTGTATAGTGACTAAAATCGTATGAACCTTCGATATTAATCGGATTAAAAACAAACAAACAAAATTTACTATTTTATAATATATAAAATAGTAATCAATCATCAAATAAATATCTATCGTATCAATTCATCAATCATTCAATCCATTTCATTCGTATCGATTACCATCACCTTCAACTACCAGGAGCACATAAAATATGAAAGGTTATTTTTTTCCAGGATACCTTTACAACTTTCCGTTTCTACACGAGTCGTGCAATATCGTGGTAGAAGATAACTGTGTGGAGCCGCTCTACAAGCATCTCGTTAATATACAGCATCCCACCATGTGCTTCATCGGTGTCCCCTACTACGTGTGCGCTTTCTCGATGTTTGATTTGCAGGTAAGATAAAAAAAACGTAATTTGAGTAAGCTGTTCAAATATTTGCCATAACTCTATGCGATGTAATTATATCGTTTAATTTGTGTGTATTTAATATAAAAAAATATTTATACTAATATTATAACTCTCTATGTTTACCTGTCTGTCTGTTATGCTATTTGAATTTGAACCGATTTTGAATTTTGGCCGAGATTATATGTTTCATTATATGTATATTTGTACAATAACTATTTTTATTTATATTTATTTAAGGCGTTAATGTAACTAACAGTTGTGTCTATAAAAAAAGTATATTTCTATTAAAATACTTACCAATACATACTTTAAATCAAACTTGACGTAGCTGATGTAGATTATTTATTATAAGCCGGGAAATAGTGACAGAAAAATTCTCTTAGTCTACTTAAAATAAATTAGAAAAAAAACAATTATAATTCTTAAATCTAATGCGAAATGTTCCGATCGCCAGGTGCGGTATTACGTGCGGTCGATGAACGGGACGTTCAAGCTACCGACGCGCGAGCAGATGACGCGCCATTGGGAACACGAGAAGTGCGAGCGAGCCTCGCGCGGGTACACGCGGCGACAGGCGCACATGATGGGCCCCGACCAGGTACACTGCCACTGCAATAATACCTGTGATAGATCGATAGAGATAGATAAGTGAGGCGCAAAAGTAATATCGATAAACAGCTGGGGCCTATTTCTTTATAATATATAATATCCTGGGATATTATTTACAAGGCCATCTGATCCCAAGCTAAGCGGAGCTCGTACTATTGAAACCAGACAACTGATATATATACTACATATACTACTTTTGTTTTGTAAATGCTTACTTAGATCGGGAATCGGGACAAGGGAATCTAAAAATGTAATTTGACATTTATAAAAAAAAATACAACAATTACATAAGCAGTAAAATAAAATTTATAACTTATAAAAGATAGTAGAGTATATTTGAAAAATTCATACATTATTTTTCTTTCAAACAAACAATTATAAACAATTAGGACATATTTAACTTAAGTATTAGACGCGTATAAAAGTAAAAAGTAAAGTAACAGCCTGTGAATGTCCCACAGCTGGGCTAAGGCCTCTTCTCCTCTTTTGAGAAGAAGGTTTTGGGACTTATTCCACCACGCTGCTCCAATGCGAACTGGTGGAATACACATGTGACAGAATTTCAGTGAAATTTGACATGCAGGTTTCCTCACGATGTTTTCCTTCAACGTCAAGCACGAGATGAATTATAATCAGAAATTAAGCACATGAAATTCAGTGGTACTTGCCCGGGTTTGAATCCACGATCATCGGTTAAGATGCACGCGTTCTTTCCACTGGGCCATCTCGGCTTTCCGCGATTTAGACTCGTATATTACGTGTTAAATGCTTAGCTTATCGTTCATATATAGATATATAGCTTCTAACTGCTAAAGAGGCTGTCAACTTTTTAATTTCACTAATGGACACACGTCTATATGTGCTGTCGCGCAATAGTTTTTGGAACGATGTTCTATTACGCGGCTTACAGTAGAGTGAAATGGCAGTGGCTCAAGGTCACGTGAGTAACGAAATAGCGTTCATACTGTGCCTACCAAATACGATGCGTTCGAATTTAGGAAGTCGATATAGAGAAGGTTGAGTTGCTTTTCGGTGTGACAAAAATACAGTTTAATCAATTAAAATCTACATTTTATAACACGGTTTGAGTCGAACAAATATCGTACAGAACTTCGTTCCTGAAGGGGTCCCTCGACCGCACAATTTTTTCATTTGTTTTGCTATAAAATATTACCAGTACTTTTTAATTTGTTTAAACTGAAAAGTAACTCTCTTTATGGCACTTTGTTACGTTATGAAGAACATAATGACATCGCTGGGCTATTGTAAAGCCGTGACAAAGATAAAAAATAATTTGACTAGTAGTGTTATAAATTGGGTCAATAGTGTTATTTTCATACAATATCACCGACAAAATTCATTTAAACTGTATTATCAACCGGACACATTAATGCATTGATTTTCAATTAGTGGACATATTACGCGTCGGCCTCCCATTCTAATATTGCTACTATCTATAATCCTCACTAATATTATATATGCAAAAGTAACTCTGTGTCTGTCGATATGTTTGTTACGTTTACAAGGCTAACCAGTGAACAGATTTTAATGAAATTTTACATAAAACAAGCTTGCTTACGAAAATTAATATAATTAATAACTAGTAATATACGCATGTAACAATATTACTCATTATACGAAGAAAAGTTACATACGTCAATTTTATACTAAAAAAAATCATTCAACCCTTCGTCTTAATAAAGTTAATCAATCGTTTTCAAACCAGGCTTCAGTTAGTTATAAAAAATAATCTTATTAGTAAAGCCTATTACTCTGTTTATAATTTATATTATACAAATTTTACTTCTCCAATTAAACGTAAAATCTACATTCCGAACTGGTAGTAAGTCTATTTGAATAAAAATATTTTGATTTGACTTAAACCTCAAGAAAGCTAAAACCAGGGCTGCGGCCGAAAACCAGTCGATATTAATTTATTAGTAACCAGTTAAATTACAATTTAGCTGAAGTTGGTTTGTTATTGGTTCGTGATATTTTACTGTAAGTCAGCAAATGATTGATAAAATTCAATTTATTATATCACATAATATTAAGAGTTTTTAAAACATTAGTCTGTATAGTTTATAAGGGCACAGATCGCGAGGTCTTGGCTTCAAACCCCGGGCCAATAATCAACTATCGGGTCTTAATATCGACAAAACCCCAGAAGCAGCATCGTGTTTTAAAATGCCCGTAAAGCCGATAGTCCGCCGCACTCAATGTGATTGTGTTGGACTCGTCTCTTCGGATTATGACATTGGAGAAATAGAAAGTGCACTATAATATGTCTTGCGTCGTTGACAAGTCTTACTAAAATATAACCGTCGTGGCCGAGATCGGACAGAAGATCATCATCACACATACACACAAACTAACTCTAAAATGCTAAGTTATGGACTTATGTTAATAGAATTATAATTACAAATGTCACATTGACGTGTGACGGAGCATTTATCTTATAACCTTAATTAGCATTGAACGTACTCTGTCGTCACTTCCGCACGACTTCCTTATTACTTTTATAAAAATACATTTATCTTTGAACATTAAGTTATTGTTTATTGTAAAATACATACGATTGCAATATAGACAGACAGTGAGTCGATACCGTTCCAAAAAATACTTGGGAAAATAACAAGAATGGCCCAGAAAAAAATCACTAGTAACAATAATAAAAAGATATTGTACCCAACTTAAAGTTTACGTGATTTCAAATCATAAGACCCACATATGTTTATAACGCAAACGAAACTATTCAAATCAATTGAAAAATAGAAAATTTAAAATTTTAACATGAAATGATACGTCATCTTTCCCAAAAACTAGGCCGAGTAACTATTTCCGAGAATGGACAATCCGGCCCTGCAGTGAGTTCATGTAATGCAATCCATTCTTAAGACTTCCGTTCTAACTATTCAATGAGATTGTCTTGTCTTGAAATCCAAAGTAAACTGGTTTTTTAGACCGTGTCCTATGTGATGTGATGCGCTGGCCTATATGATATAAAGAATTGTGCGGTCGGGGGACCCCCGTCAGGAACGAAGATCTGTGCGATATTTTTTCGACTCAAACCGTGTTTTAAAGTGTAGATTTTAATTGATTATATTACTGTACTTTTGTCACACCAAAAAGCACCTCAACGTCCTTTATATCGACCTCCTAAATTCGAACGCCCAACGCATCGCATTTTGTAGCATTTGGTAGGCAGTGTGAACGCTATTATCGTTATATGACATGACATTGGGCCATTGGCATTTCACTCTACTGTAAACCGCGTAAAAGAACTTCGTTCCAAAGATAAAATAATAATAAGATAAGCAAATAAATAAATAATACACTGTAATACTAATTATTTATGCTATTATTATAAAGGATATGCAATGCGATTGCCTCATATTATCATGTAATTTAAAAACCCAGGCAGGATATTACGTATCACTGGCCCTCGAAAGCGGCACTGATCCCCTGCCGCCAGTCTTCACCGCCGTGCACAACGACTCCAGTCAAAGATTCCTTGACAATATCGCTGGATATAGAAACGATATTTATAAACTAATCGATGATAACGATTTTGTTTGCTTAAGTAAATTAAATATATAAAATTATTATAAACTATTTCAATGGTTGGTCATAAATAATAACAATATAGTTATAGGATCTTTCATACATACTCCTCTAAATGTACATATGTACGTGTTTGTGGATCAACATTAATATTTTTATTAGATAATAAAGTTTTGCTTAATTTCTCCTAATTTTATTTAGATCATAAGAAGCAATTTTTTATATTTTTCTCTGTAGGGCTGGATGAATTTGTGCTTATTAATTTCCACCAATGTGCCTTGGAACAGCGAAACAAACCTATAACCCTATTCCAATCGAAGAACAAATCTTAGATGTAGTTACATACATTCCATGCTAATAGTTTGATTAATTTACCTTTATTTATTATGCACTATACGACTTAATTAAGTTATGAACTTTAATTTAACTTCCAAAGTTCCGATTAAAACTTCGTGGACATTAAAAACGCAATTTTTTCGCGAATCCATAGTGAATATCATAGATTATTCAATATCTCGACCAATGATATCGCGTCGATTCAAGGTCAGCGTTGCTATTTGTATTTACTTCTCTTGTGGTTGGAATAGGCTTATATATACTAATATCCAAATTTTTGATCAGGCTGTTTTTATCTACATACACTGTCTGCAACCCTAGTTGTTGTTAAGTTACGTTTCGAATATTAAATATTGGATTGTTTTTGTAAATAAGGAAAATAGCGTGCTAAACGAGAAAGCCACTCACGGGCACTATGGTATTGTCAATCTCGTGACAGTTAAACTCTAACATGATTTCCCTTTTGTTGTGCTATAAAAATACTTGATTTTGCACGCAAATATCAAAACTTACCGCTACTCACTAGCAGTATGTTTATTTATTTAACATCCTTTATTTATCCAATCGAAGCTGATTCCGGATATTTAACGAGGCGCAATTACTTTTATACTTCCTTATATACAAGGTACCATAAATTGTCCAGCCAGTTAGAGCCAGACCTACATTTACAACAGTTCACATTTTATATCGCGTACATAGAATTACTAACCAGCCCGTTTGGTCATATTATATCCTATGACTGAAGACCGTTACCGTTTTACATTATGCCAACTTTTTGATAACTATTTTCCGCCGGCGGCTTCGCCCCTAAGTGAGGCATGATCTGAAAACGTGTATGCAAAATTTTATGATAATCGGTTGAGTAGTTAAGACGTGACAAACAAACTTCCTTTCGCATTTATGATATTAGTAAGGATGATATCCTTCAATTTCGACCTCTGCAGCCTTTCTAAGCGGAAACAACTGCAAAGCATGGCTTGATCCCATTGGACAGCAATCCGACATGACCGGAGAGATAGATACACAGGAACAGCGGCTTTACATGCCTTCTAGGCCACGGCCGCCCACGGTATTGCAATACTGTTAACTTCCTAATTGTCGAAGGTTTTCTTGCTAGTGAGAGTTTCTCGACAGAAAATCTAACTTATTCGCCTGGCCGGTCAGCACGAGACTGTCTAATAAACTACTTCATGCATCTTATAAAGTTTAGAATTGCTACGTTCTCAAGTCAACCTTATTATTTTTCTCAAAAAACCTAGTTTTTTAAATTATCTTTTCAACCCGTTTACAATTGCTCCCAATTCTTCTGAATTTTGGAGTATTAAGAAAATTTAGATATAGAAATTTTCCTAATTAAAAATGTCCCTATTTTTAAGCTGGCTGGAATATTTAGGGATAAAATTTCACAGTTCAAATTTTTTTTTAATTGTATACTTAGGTGGACGTGCGTATGGGCCACCTGATGGTAAGTGGTCACCAACGCCCATAGACAATGGTATTGTAAGAAATGTTAACCATCGCTTAAATCGCCAATGCGCCACCAACCTTGGGAATTAAGATGTTATGTCCCTTGTGCCTGTTATTACACTGGCTCACTCACCCTTCAAACCGGAACACAACAATACAAAGTACTGCTGTTTTGCGGTAGAATATCTGATGAGTGGTACCTACCCAGACGAGCTTGCACAAAGCCCTACCACCGAGTAAGCCATGGACGTCAAATCAATTTTAATTAATTTGCCTTAAATTTTAAAATGAAATATAACTTAAAAGTATTATTAAGATATGAGAAGAACAGTTAAAAGAAAAAAAAACATAAAGTCATCCAAGAAAATAATATTTAGGTATAATTATGTCAAATAGATCAAAAATATATAAAAAAATGAAACAACGAAAAGATAAAATATTTATTAATGAAATAAAAACAATTTGCGAATAAAAAATATTTATCAATCAATAAATAATTTCACGAAATAATTCACAAAATTAAATAAATATAAAAATTAATTAGGAAAAATAAATTTTATAACAAAAAACAAGTTTTATATATAAAATTGTCTATTTACCAAAGTACTAGGAATACATGACATTATAGAAGGCGCGTGATATCGATCGTAGTAATGAATATACAACGCTGTACACGTCTTGATCCTTCCACCCACTGCGCGAGACTACTTAATACTTATTGTTTTGAATAATGCAATATTCAATGATACATAAATTAATTCAACTTTATATTGTCATACTTAAGTTCATCAGAACATGTCTGTATCGGGTTATCGTTAATGAGAAGCCTTGTTAAGTATTAATACTTGAAATAGATCGTTCTTTATTTCTCATGTATAAATTTCTTTATTGACTTGTTTTTTTTTTTTAATTATTATCCATTCATTTTCATTTGACCTATTTTGTAAATAATATTATGATTTATTTGCTATTATACATCTCTAGTAGCTTGGTATTGTTTTCTTTTGCAGCAGTAGTATTTACACTCCTATGTCTAGTTTCCTGGTGGTCCTGCATCTGAATTCATTCCTGTTGTGCCCGATATGGCCATCGGATTATGATAGTGAGGGAATAGAGAGTTGTCCTACGCAGTTGATCTCCCTTAAGAACCCGGTCAATAAAGAAGACATAATCAACACTCACGATTGTTCTCGGCCAGTGTAGTTACAGGCACAAGGGATATAGCATCGGTTAACATCTCTTACAATGTCAATGTCTATGGGCGTTGGTGACCACTTGCCAACAAGTGGCCCATAGGCTGGTCCATCTACTTATGCTAGAAAAAAAAGATTCCATTTTTATTTTTCCTAGTGCCAATGTCTATGGGTGTTCCATAACTTCTCACCATTAATCAGCCAATTAATAAACACACATTATTGTATAATCCAAATAATTTTGTAAAGAATAATATAATAATATATTATTTCGATCAAATACATTTCCTCAGGAACAGTGGCGTAGCTATCGCAGGGCTAGGTGGTGCAGTGCACCAGGGCCCCGGAGCTCAGGGGGCCCTCTAACCTAATCCTCTCCAATTTTGAATGCCAATATAAGTTCAAGCTACTTGGAAAGGGAGGGTGAGGGCCCGATTCTTACTCTATGCACCGGGCTCTTGTCCACCTAGTTACGCCACTGCTCAGGAAGCGTGTATGTATTTACTTTGCAGGGTAGAATACATGGTGTTAAAAGTTGATGTAACTAATTTGTTTTAGGAAAAGTACTACGCGTCTCTCGCGACAGAGGCCGGCACGGAGAACATACCCTCGGTGATAACGAAGATAAGGGAAGAGAGTTCACTCCGCTTCCTCCACAACCTGCAGAACTACCGACAAGATGTCTACAAGATTATTGATGATGATACTTACGAAATATTAAGTAATGGTAAACGGGAAATTCTTTGTTGACCTCGGAAAATAAGATTTATGTTACAAACCGCGCAATCTAACTTTGCCGGTCTGAAGTTAGGCTCTGCGAAACATTCTCGCTTGTGTCAAACATATATTACAACTCATATTAGTATTCGCATAATGTATTGTTTTCTAATCGTAAACCGGCCAACTTAGAATGCGCGAGTTATTTAGGTTAAGTTTTAAAGAGGCCTTGTACTAAATTAATTAAGGGTTACTCCGCTATGGTGTTTATCCTTATGTCGAATACTTTAGACATTATTTTATTCGAGTTACCATAACGCGGTTAATATTGATAAAGAGAAATTAAGTTATAAATAAGTGTTAAGTTACTGATAATATTATTATAATACAATTTATATTTTATATTTCGAACGTTTATCTGTATGGAAATTATAAAAAAATGTAGTTTTTTTTTTATAAAATTGTATTTTTATTAAATAAAACACAACAGATCAGCCAAAAATATTTTATTTAAGCGTATTTATAATCTTTATATTATCAATGCTGATATATTATTACTCTTTAAATCTAATAATTATTTGTATGGCCTTCCCTTCCGAATACACGCTAAGGTTGTGAATAATTCAAGAAATTCATGACAGTCTTATAGCGAATTATGTACGATAAGGCTGTTTCGATTTTGATGAATTAAATCAAAATGTTAGTATACACTCGTGGGCCGAGTTAAGACTCGATCATCAATGAATTTGTACTTATCTTATACATCTTTTTTAAAATTAAGAAAAAAAAAAAAACGTGAATTCCTCATTATATAAAAATACCACATACTCTGAATATTTCCAAATTCGAAATTTTGTTTATTTTTTTTTTTTTTCGTTTCCAATAACATATTTTTTATAGATTAAAGTCCAATAATATATAGTTTATTTGTAAAATTAAAAAAAAAAAAAATCTTATTCCACTAAACTTATGAATGAACTTAAACATAAACCTATACGATAACGAACTACGATGTAAGTAATTGATTTTTAATCGGCAAAAAACTGTAGATTTATTTTAATAAAAAAAAAAACCGTGATTGCATTTTATTATCATTCGCACCCACGTTCAAGACCCAAAAATATAAAAAAAAAACTACGCAAGAAACAGCGATAGTTAAGCATTTTATATTATTTATTTTAAAACAAGTTGCTATCGCTAAAACCTATATAATTTTCAATAAATTGTTTATCACTTAAATATATAAAGCATATTATTAAAAAAATACAAAAAAAAAAAAAAAATCGGGACTGCTCCGTCATCCAGCTAATGATGATGGTCTGAGTATCTAAACTTATACGGCTGAAAATTTTCCATCATTTTCCTATAAACTGTTTTGGCCACTTCATACAAAAACCTATCTACGTTCCTATCCTTGGTCGACCTAGCTATATCCCTGTCTTTCAGTCCCTTCATGTACATATGAGTGAAAAGGATAAAAAGCGGGCCACGATCATACCCTGTTGAAATTAAACGTAAATAAATGTACATTATGGATATTGTAAATAATAATAAATGGCAACATCGGAGCGAGCGGACATCGAAATAAATTTATATAATAGTTATATTGAAACACTTTCTTCTAGGTCGATTATATACAATCTTATAAAGTATTGCAAAATTATATGAACAGTATCAAGCATCTAGCACCATTTCGAGATAAGGTATACATAACATAATATTATCAACCAATCAAAATATATAAAATCATATTAAGAAACAATAATATAACAAGTTCAGAAAAATTTATACAATTTTTTTTACGTTCCGTCGATTTATTTTATCAACGAAACCATTGAATATTCGACTAATATCATAAACACTGGTTTCTTTTGAATAAAATAAGGGACTAGCAGAAGTCATTGCATTTTATAGATAATATATAATTATGAAGAACTACTAAAGTATACAAATTAAAAAAAAAAAACATTAATGATACAACTATCTATACACTGAGATTATAGCGTTACGTGTATAAAAATAAATCACATATCACCGAATCAATCGCTTCTCAATCGACCGCGAACGCTCCACTCCAATTTTCATCACCGCAAACCAACTCGGCCCGTATATAATCGTGATGAAAAAAACGTAACATTCCAAAATGGATACGCTAAAACGTAACAAGGGGGGGGGGTAACTTTAACACGTACCTAAGTTACAAAGATCGTCTCGGGGACGTAAAGTGAAAAAATTGTCACATGTATTGAGCCTCAAAAATCTACATTGTACTTTAAGACCTGTATAAGTGATTCTCAAAGCTACGTCCGATAATTATCGTGGATCGGAAACAAATCTACTTGTAATACTTTCTAACATCGAGATTTTGATTAAAACTTGTTTTAATATAATTAAATCGCTATTGTTCAAACTTACACCCATTTTTCTCTTTAAAATTTATATATATAGTTTCAATACATGATTATTAATAAAATTCTTACTGTTTTAACACACTAAAAACTGATGATATAAATAAAAATTGGAAAATAATTATTTTAAAAATACAACGAACGATCAAACAAACATCCTCCTTGCCTGGAAGAATATTCCCGTTTAAAAGTACTAGGCGAGCATACACTCTTAAGAGGTCTTAGCGAACGGTATATCTGTTTCCATTCGTAGATTCTGTTGCGTGGGGTCGTAGTGGCCGGCGAGGTAGTACACGTCATTGTTATCGTAGACGGTGCTGTATTTGACTGGGTCGTCGCTCATGCGTTCCTTGTACTGCTCCAGCGGTAACACTTCGCATTTGTGTGATATAGTCTGCACGTCGTTCTCGTCCGTGTGTGGAGATTCAAAGAGGCCACCCTATAAATAAAAAGTTTTTTTATTGTTTTTTAATAAATTTATAACATAATTATGTATTTAAAATAAAACCTTAAACAAATAAAATTTTAAAAAGTTACTGTACAAAGTATTTAGTTATTAATAAATAAACTTTAGCCCTGATTTTTAGCAAAACAATTTGTACGTACAGGCAAATTGTCGACATAACCTTTCTACGTGACAACTGATTACTCAATTACGCAGAAAGACTTATTTATTGTCATTATAAAATTGATGATTGTAAATCAGAATACAGGCAAAATTAACCAAGAAACTAAACATGATTACAGTATTCGTATCTTTGTCATAAAGAGTCATAAACAGACACTAGACAAATATGTCTTCATTTTTTCATAAATTTATAAATCATCATCATCATCATATCAGCCAAAAGACGTCCACTGCTGGACAAAGGCCTCCCCCAAGGATTTCCATTTTAGCCGGTCTTGCGCTGACCACATCCAGCGGCTTCCCGCGACTTTTATGACGGCGGGGACTAGGGGCCGTGGTTTATTTGTATTAATCATTGGGGGGATGTGCCATAATCGCCACGCTTGGCAAACGGGTTGGCGATCGCAGTAAGTTGGTCATAGTACTCGGAGGGACGCTGCTGCCCGTTCTCCGGTATATATTCCCTCGGGTCGACTTCTACGCCCCCCACGGGATGAAATGGGGTGGTGATATTCTACGCCGTCACCACACGGCAATTTATAAATAATATACGTAAAAAGGTACAAACCGGATAGTGTAGCCGTTCACAGCCTGCTGTCTCCTCCGGGTGGTAGAACCAGTGCACTCGCACGGCCATCGCGCCTCGAGCTTCCCAGAGCGCCGCTATACGCCCGATGTACGGCCGGTCTGCTCGACCCGTTGACAGGAATACGGCTGCCTCACCCACCTACCACGTACCACACAAAGGATATCAAACCAACAGTCTATAACGTTTATTAATCCTTTAATGTAAAAAAAATCTCGAGTAGTTTTTTTCTCTTCATTATTAAGAGAGTTGACAAACATTTTGGTATATGATTTGCTCAAGTTTCAGAACTCGGAACTTGGTTTATTAATTTATGTATGTAAAAAAATCCTTGTCAAATTATAAGTCTCTTCTATCTAACCGCCATACAGGAATGTCCGTCCCCCCGTCCCCAAAAGAAAGCACCCGAATTCTCGAACAGCCCTTACCTTTACCAAGGCAACATAAACCAATAAGAGTAACGAAGTAACGACTCACGTGTAGGATCTCTTCCCCGCGCTGTATGGCTCGGTAGAACAGCTTGCGATGTCGCGGTCTCGCGGTGCGTCTGTAAGCGGGTCCGTGCCACCGCCATAGCGCGCCTCCGGGCAGGAAGGCTGCCATCTTACTCACACCGCCGCCGCCACCATCGGAGGATGTCGAAGAAACTGTTCGACGTTTCGTCTTCTGAAAATGAGAACATAAAAAAAATAATTAATAATCACAATAATTAACTTTGAGTAAAAGGTAAGATAAAGCTGTGAGTAAAATTTAAGATAAATCGATAGTGCCTAAGCTTCTTTAATACAATTCCTTAATTATTACGCAGCATCTAGTCTTTTCCCATCCTTTGATTAGTAAAATAGTTAGCTTAAATATATGTAATAATTATATATTTATTATTTAGATATTATATTCAGCTTTCAATTACCTTTTTATTTACATCAATAGTAGCTGCAGCCGTAGATGTAGATGGCCCTTCTTCTTCTAATCCAATTCCACTGTCTTTTAAATTGTCTTTTCCCTCGGTGTCTTTTTTCAGGGCAATCTTGCCCAAATTACTAAAATCTAGCACAGCGTTTTTCACCAAACTCTTCTTTGATAACACAGCTTTCTTAATAACTGTCTTCATTTTTTCTTCTGGTGACTTCTCAACTGCTATCAGAGTTGATAATCTATCATTTGAATCTACTGAATCTTCGTTAGATTTGTTTGAATCTATGTAATCAGAAGATGATTTCTGTCTGTGATCATCGCCTGATGAACTTGAATGATCTTTGCATATAGAATGATGTCTCTTCTTGTGTTTTCTGTGATGTTTCTTATGATGACGTCTGTGCTTGCAATGTTCTTCACAACATTTATGCTTCTTCTTCTTCTTTTTAACATATTCCATTGAAGATGGGTCTTCTTCGCTGGTTAGTCTTCTCATTTTCTCCTTGCGAAGCTTTTTAAGTTTCTTTCGGTCTCTGTGTCTGTCTTCTTCATCATTCTCTGCTTGTGGTAGGGATGATTGCTGTTGTGGCAGTTCGGCTTTGACCTCAGTACTGGTAGATGTCGTTGACTTCTTCTCCTCAGTCATACTAGTGTTTCTTCTTCTTTTGCCGAGTGTGAATAATGTGTTTTCGTATTCTGAAATGTTAAAATGTATATGGTTATTATAAAAATATAACTGAAATAATGACAAGACTGCATAATGAAAACGATATTACATTTACAGATAATTATTATAGATTTCAATAATTTCAATAAATACTTCTTCGATTGAGAGATACTAACCAACAACAGGATAATTCGGCTCCAAGAATCTGATATCTTCAATCGCTATCCTTCCCGAATCTCCATCATCAAACTCCACGGCCACAAACTTGTCATCATGCGGGTCCGGGGAAGACACAGCCACCGTCCCGGGGTATAGACAGCGGTACTGTTGAGACCAGTACGCGCACACTCGTGTTCCAGATGGTAAGTCCGTGACTGATGCTGGACTTACTTCGAGTATCTGAAGGGTTTGAAATACAATTAGTTTATTATTTTTATATTTTTTCTTATTAAGTCAAGTAACAGATTATGTTAAGTTTTGAAAATTGTAATTACCAATTCTGGAGTAGCATTTATCTGAAAATGTTGTGCCTTCGGAAACAATGAAATTAGTTTATTAAATTTTATATTTCGTATCACGTTTATCATAATTATGTTATGTGGACATCAGATTTAAAAAAGAGATCTCAGTATTATTATCCTAACAAGTTGAACATCAATATCAACACTACATTTTATATTATTATGATATAAAGTATTCAAAATTATTATAATATTTTACTTACAGCATCTTTTAGGGTTTCCTCTCTAGACAGAATGTGTGGTTTGTTCCCTCTTTCTCCATCTAACGTTATAGCGTAGACATCAGGAGCTTGCACGGCACTCAGCTTGCCTGCATAGAACAATCCTCCTCTCGCTGTTAGCACTCTAGGTGACGAATCCAATTTATCTTCTGTTAATGTACACCTTGATATCACTTGTGGCGGTGCAACCGGTTCCGTCGGTGACGCTTTTGACTCTTCGTCTGTTCTTTCCTTAGACTTTGAACTCTTTCGTCTCTTTTTCGCACGACGTTTTTCTTTATCACTATCACTCGAAGCGCTTGCACGTCGAATAGCTAATTCTATTTCCGAAAGATCATCTCTTGAATGCTTCCTCGCTAAGCGATCCACTTTTTCTCGATTTTTCTGACGTACCTCATTAAGGCTCTCCATTGAGGAGCTAGCTGATCTGTTAAGGCCCCAGTCATGTTCTTCCTCCTCTGAATACATCTTTACTATAGGTTCTGCTTTCAACTTAGGCCTTACTTTACTGGTCCTGTTTTTGTCCTCTCTAGAAGGTTCACCTTTTGAATATAAAATATTGCCTTTCAATTTGCCTTTTGCTAGTAAATAGCCAACTAGACTGCTCTTGGATTTAGGTTTCTTAGCTACAATTGTTTCAGTAGAATCAGGGCTAGATACTTTTCTCGGTCGTCCTACTTTACGCTTCTTAGATGACCCTCGGTCAGAGTCTGGTGAGAGAGCTGGAGTGCTCGGCGTGGGAGGGGTCGAAAGTACTGGTAAGGGTGGAGTCAGAGCATTTAATTGAGCTCGTTTCTCATCACACTGTCTTTGTAAATCTTGTAAACGTTCTCGCATGTCTTTTTCGATAGCATTTACAAGAGCTTGAGCCGAGGGAACTGTGGACGAATGGGAACAGCTAGTCAAACCGCAAGAACACGCCGTTACACGACGTAAGCTAGCTTCTAATTCACCTCCTTCCTCCCCTTCATCGTCTTTTCGTTCCCGTTTGTGTCGTCTCATCTTTTCCAATTTATGACGTAATCTGTCTTCTCTGTCACGACTTCTCTTTCGTCTTCCTTCACTCGAATCTTCTCTATTCCTGTGCTTTTCTTTCTTAGAGTCAGTTGTTCTTTCTATATCCTTTTCTGTAGGACTTAATAATGGTTCCGTTTTAATGAACGGTCGAGATGTTGAAGGTAAATTTGTTTGAGGACTTTCTTCAACCTCTTCCATGAACCTCTGCTCAGCTAAAGCACACAACAACCCGAGGCCGTCAAAGGAGGGTTTCCCCTGTTCCGTATTTGGTTCTGAAGCTGGGAACTCGAATCTTCTGTGAGGTTCCACTTCTGTACGGGGAGGTGATTTTGGAGATGTTTTTATTAATATATTTAATTTCGTCGAAGTTCTTGTGTCTACAGTTAAAGGCGTAGAATCTAATGTAGGCATATTACATCCAGGGGTAGTTCGTTCGAATTGTTCGATACTATTTGATAAAAGCTCCAATCCACTTACGTCAACCGGTGGTCTTGCTGGTAGTTGCAGTGGCGCAGGGAGTGGAGTCGAACTCCTCGCTGTGTCTATAATTAAGTCGTGAGGGCCCCCACCATTCGAATTGTTATCTATTGACTCGTCTCTTTCGATCGCATCAATCGCTTTTTCTACTGCACCAACTACGTTTGAAGCGGCCAGACCTTCTGAAGATGATTCCTCTGCACTATCGATAGGAGGTAAAGACTGCATGTGCATTCCATTAGACTCTTCAGGGAAATGAGCAACGCCAACGCAAGCCACCTCTCGTTCATCTTCATCAGCATGATTTGGCGATTCATCTTCATCATCAATGTGATCTGTTTGATTCGACGCATCTCTATGCGCAGGGGCTTCTGGAGCTTCTGGAGGCGGCGTGGGTGGCGCCGCTGGTGAAGTCGCTTGACTTCTACTACACGCTTGTTCCGAAAAATCAGGTTGATAATACAAATGAGTAGTTAGTAACGGCTGCTGGACAGGTTCCGGGGCAAATGTAGGGGGTTTCTCTTGAGGCGGTTCAGGTTCGATTTTTATGAGGGTATGATGTGGAGTAAGTAAAGGTTGCATAATTGGTTTCCTTTTATCGACTGAATGTTGAGGATGTTGTTGTGGCGGAGGAGCCGGAGCAAGAGTGACCAGCCGGGTGGAATGAGTGTGCGTGTGTTGAAGGGTAGCAGTAGAGGCAAGAAGATCTCCTGGTAATAGTTGAAGGTGGTGTGAAGGGTGTGGGGCAGGTGGAAGTAGTAGAGGAGCGGACGGATAAGGAACCCCACCCCAGACTACCGCGTGCGGAAGGTCTGGTGGCGCTGGTAACAGCAGGAGAGCACCCGATGTGGGCTCCCGGACCAGCTGGAAGCCAGACGAGACGCCACCACCAACTGATCCCACGCCAACACCGCCAACACCACCCACCATCATGCTCTCCATTGACACTTGTGCTGAAAACAAAAGTATTTGTAAGTCTTACAATATTCAGAAATAGCAAAGCATTAGTAGAAAATAACTTTGAAATTTTTACAAAGAAATAAATATCTAGAATATTTAGAAGTACCTGTATAAGAGTAGGTGTGTGTATTGCCACTAAAATAAAAAGTGTGAGCCGTCACGGACCCTGGCAGATGTGAAACATCGAATGAAATAAAATGATGACAGTTTGTTTATTCATTTAACGTTTATTTTCATTAAATACAAAAATTTATTTCAAGTTGCGACAACTTAATTCTTTTACTCAGTGACTTCAGTAATCGTTACACTCGAAGTTGCCTGAATGAAATGAATATTAAATTATTAATTAACTAAATTAATAGTTATTATAATTTTATTAAATGTTTTTTTCGCCACACCGTACGCACTTTTTTTTTTTTTTTTATTGTATAGGTAGGCGGACGAGCATTTGGGCCACCTGATGGTAAGTGGTCACCAAAGCTCATAGACAATGGCTTTGTAAGAAATGTTAACCATCGCTTACATCGCCAATGCGCCACCAACCTGGGGAACTAAGATATTATGTCCCTTGTGCCTGTAATTACACTGGCTCACTCACCCTTCAAACCGGAACATAACAATACAAAGTACTGCTGTTTTGCGGTAGAATATCTGATGAGTGGGTGGTACCTACCCAGACGAGCTTGCACAAAGCTCTACCACCGAGTCACTACTACGCATAGACTGTATATATATATGTATATATACCATAGTATAGGGTGGAGATGCGTCGCCACGGAATGCCTCGCCACTCGCCACGCCAACAATCAGTTTAACCCGCGGCTATAGATGTTTCACATCAATAATAATGAAATACACATATAATTTCTTGATGAAACACTTAGGTATATTATCAAGTATGAGCGCTGCTTAACCAGAACAAATAATTTTACTTCACAACGAAACTATTCTTATCAATTAATTATTTTAAAATAAACTCCAAACGATTTTGAGCCTAAAACCCATTATGATAAGAGCGAAAACAATATGACGTAACGAATCTATAAATACCACGTAAATTATGAATTCCTAGTAACATGGTGCATTACTAGTTCTTTAAGAGTAGCGACATTTGTATTCCATCTTCACGCTTCCGGCTTCAGGGTCGCGCGGGAATGTTAACAGCGGTGGGAATTAAAAGATAGATTAAATAGGATTCTTGCTCATTTTCTATTAATTTATTTGAAGCCGACCAGCTATCCTTTGTATATAAATTCTCACATTTTTTTTATATCCCTCTGTTCGCTGTGAAAACCATACGCATTTATTTTTAAATCTTAACTGATTATTGTTGTTCTAAGAATACCGGAAGAAATAAAAATATATTTTTCTTTACCGTAAACAGATCTAACAATCTAATAAAACATTTATCAGATTTATATGTGGTTTGTCACATTGGCTTTTGGTGCAGGCCGGTGTACCGTGTATGTGTGTGGGGTACAATTTATTCATCATTTTATTTGATCGCAAAACATCAATAGTTGCGAAGCGAAACGAAGCTGCGGGCGAGAAGAATAAATTAGTGAAATATTATTTTCTGGGAACGAAAATTGCCTAAATACATTTTCAACTTTCGATGTTCGATTGAAAAGAAAAGAAAAACCTGGTTTTGTAAGACAAATTTGTGAGGGATATTTCATACTAAAAAAAATTTAAAAAAGTTTTAATTACAAACGAACCTATTTTTTGTAACTTACACAACTCATCAATTACTCCGAGCACACGGAACGCATGCGACCCGAGAGATTCACCAAGGCGTGAAAACAAAATACGAAATACGATAATCGTCGGTTAATGCCATAATGAGTGGCGACACATATTCCACCCACGTCCGCACGAGTTAGAACGAGACAGCAATATACAACACACATGAGTTCGAGTGGGACAATACTATTTTAAAAAGGCCCCAAAAATATTTTTAATCTTTCGAATTTCGAATTAAAACGAATGACGCGTCGCATACGAATCGATTTTTGTAAACGATTGTTTCTCTCTCGATAAATTATTAATGGGTTCTTTTTACTGGGCCGATTTGAGTTTAATCGTATCACATTTTAGACATGAAAGGAATTTCAATTCGACGACTCGGATGTTAACATGATAATGTGTGAAAAATGACCTGCAACCGGTTTGGAATTACGTAACACATGTGGACCTATTTCACTTTGTTTGCTTATTATTATTTTTTAATTATTTCGAATATTAGCAAAAATAGTAATTATGAAACATCTGATTTTAGTTATAAAATAATGTCGATGTAAGTAAATGTAAACGAAACTAGGTATGTCTACCTAACCTTTCCAAATAATGTGACATCTAATTATTTATAAATGAAATTAATATAATTTTTTTACATTATATACAAATGTACTTAAAATCAGTTTCAACAGGTAAATCGTTTAACAGACTATTATTCATGCCTATATTATAAATAAAACTTATATCCAAATGAGGTAGAAAGGTAAAGGTAGTAGGTATGTACGTAACATTTCTACCTCTTTGGTCTAGTAGCTAATTAAGACTGGATACAAAGCACGTAAAGCCGTTGATTCTTAGACTGATCTCAAGTTGCCATTCCATCGAACTTTGTACACACTTGTGTACTATCTAACGGACAATCAGGCTTAAGTACTTTCCATTATCTATACTTATATAATCATTCGTCCTAACTGACTTAATGAACACCCGAGACAGTAGTTTCGGTCCAAAAAGATGAAATTTGTGACATACCCATGTTGTTTTTATGACGTAAGCATATGTTAAAAGGATTGTTGGTGATTTTCAATGGTTTAGGAATGAGACGGCTATCTTTGTATGAATTCTACATAATAGTTGTAGGTACGAAGTCGGGACGGGCAGCTCTTTACAAACATGTTAAAATCACTACGCAAAACAATGCCAGTCGAAGTTAAAAAGGGCAACTCCATTTTTGTACTATAATTATTGGTATTTAAATTGCGTTTCACTTAATCACCTAAGTAGGTAACTTAATACGGTATTATACCTAGGTCTTAATGAGATTTAGGTATTATCGTTATTTACTTCGCAGGCGTTATAGATTATAATGAACAAAATAGTTAAAACTGTTAATTTTGGTAAACTAAGCGATTGTCGACTTAGATCGTAGTTTTTATATTGTATTAGTGAGATTGAATAGATAGCCGATTCAAATCCCGGCAATCCAATAGAGATGACATGAAACGACTTCGTGTTCGATGGAAAAGGTCATCGTGAACTAATAAAACGTGTCGGAAGATTGTTTTTATTTTTATTTATTCGTCACAGGGACGAGCAAATAAGCCACCATATGCTAATCGTGATCACCTCTATATCGCATTGGTGATGCATCAAATATACACAACTTGGTGATAGGACCGTTGTTTATATATTTAAAGTTTACTCGGTGGTAGAGCTTTGTGCAAGCTCCTCTGGGTAGGTACCACCCACTCATCAGATATTCTACCGCAAAACAGCAGTACTTAGTATTGTTGTGTTCCGGTTTGAAGGGTGAGTGAGCCAGTGTAATTACAAGCACAAGGGACATAACATCGTAGTTCAAAAAGTTGGTGGCGCGTTGGCGATGTAAGCGATGGTTAACATATGCTCGTGGCCCATACGCTCTTCCGCCTTCCTTTTTTTTTATTGTATAGGAAGGCGGACGAGCGTGTGGGCCACCTGATGGTAAGTGGTCACCAACGCCTATTCAATATACCTATGTTCCTATACAATAAAATTAAAAAAAACCATCTCACTACCCCGAAAGCACGTGAACACGCGCCACCGTCCTCATGGACAATCGTAAGCACAATACAATCAGCGTTACATTTAATTTGCCTTCGAACATTTACAAATTCGCTACCTATTATCTTTACATTTTAGTAAATAATATATTACAGAAGTACCTGAAAATATTTTTATCTGTTTTTTTTATTTTACAGTCATCATTTTGTGTAATTTTAATATTTACAAAAAAATTACAAAAAACGTTGGTTAGCTTCATTTATATACCTAAAGCAATAATCTTCATTATAACCGATAAGGAATATTAGCTTATCATAATTATTAATGAGCACCGATCGGCCCCTCGTATAGTTATCTAACTGTGTAACTTCATACAAATTCATCATATTTCATAATTTTTTTCCGGCCCGATACTAATCGCGTGAGGTGTCAAATTCGTAACCGTAAACTGTTAAGACTAACTATAATCGCCAGTAAAAAAAAACAACAAACAAAAGCACTAATTCACAACACTAAAAACGTGAAAGGCGGACGCCAATCAGGTCCCTCCTTACGTAGCGAGCTCGTTTCTCATTGGTTGAGACGTTTTAAAGGCGGAATTTAGAAGGCGGCGCCCGGATTTAGGGCCGTCCGTGAGTCGAGTGGAGTTATCGATAAATGAGTTTTTACAATTTTTTTTGCATGTTTTTTTCGGATGATGGATAATTTATGGGTTGGGAGTGACATGAGTTCCGCTTGGCGTGTGGGAAGCGATTTAGCGGGTGAGCGATGGAATCAGTCGTGCGGTTGGTTTATATTTAACTAGACGTTGGCCACAGGTTACATTTTATAGGTTTCGAGTTACTTATCCTTTGTCGGTAAATACAATATAAGGTCATGATTGTATCGTGTTACATGTAGATTATGTTAATAGAAAAAACCTGGTTGAAATGTTGACTGTCTCAGTTGACTTCTTACAAAATTACTTTTTTTAAATACATTTTTTTATACAATGACGAAATATTTACATTTTACTTTTTAAAAAGTATTTAAAATATGGAACTATTTTAAATTTTTATAAAATATTTTTTTATGTCCATGTTGTTGTTATTCATTAATTAATGTTATGGGGTTTATAAAAGTGTTACAGTTGTTAATACAAGTATACTTGACAGATGTCAAATTCTTACTAGGTAATTACGGTTTTTTAGTACTCGCTGGCACAAATTTCATATGTGTAGCTTGTCATTAATTTTAATACGTACTTCTATAATACAAGACAAGGACACTTAATATAAAAGGGCGTAAGTCTAATAATATTCACCGATATAGAAAAATAAAAATATTTTTTGTTTTTACTTGTTATTTTAGTTAATCTACTTAAGTATTGGCAAATACTTACACAGGCAACATATATATATTATGTGATCACTGACTTAGATGTGTAAGGCGTTAATATTATTAAAACGATAAAATTAAAATTTTAGGTTTTATAAAAATACTAAAGCAAAAACAATAAAAAAACAACAAAAGAAAAATAAAAGAAGCATTAAATTTCTTAAATAGATAAACCAATAATTTATGCAAAAGAGAATAAATAAAAAATGGCCTTTGTCCACGAAATAACCACAGGCGCACGCTAGTTCATTACGGAACAAAACGAATCTAAAATAAAACGAATCGTTGAAAGAAACCGGTGGCCGTAATAAACGGGATCGAGTGTCGGCTAAAAAAAAATAAACCTTTAAAAAACAAATTAGACCGAAAGTGGTGGGAGGCTGATTACATCATTTATAGTCGGTCAAATTACACGCGGTTATGCGAGTTTGTTTGGTTTTAGATGGGATAAACTGCGTATATATCTTCTCATATAGTTTATAACGGACATACATACAGGTTACATAACGAGTCGAATGAATATAACATTCTTATAATGTGAAATTTAATTAAATTTATCTTGGAATATAAATTCGTAACGGTATGTTAAAATATCTTTTAATCTGACAATCCGAACGTAAAATAATCGATTACTAAAATCGAGTCCGTCCGTATCAGAGAATGAATGACGTAAACAAACATACCGAAAAACCGGTAAAAGCAACGGTCGAACTCAGTTGCAATGCCGCTACCAAAGCGGCATCACACCACAGGAGGTTGGCATTCAACGTTGTGGCGCGCTGGCAACGCTAAAACGGCGCTCTCGCAATGCAGTTGGCGCGTAGTTACCAGGCGAACATGAATTCGTGGGAGGTTTCTTACCGGGGTACTGCCATAGTGGCGCGGGGGGAGCAGGAGCGGGTGTAGGCCACGCCAATGGGGCGGAGCGGTCGTCGCAGAGCACGTTAGCCACGCCCACCGTCATGGCCGCCTGCGCTGCGTCTGCAATGACAACAATATGACGTTTAATCTGTATCGAAGGGCACAGTAAAGCTGATTGTAGCTATTAAAATGATTTTAGTCGATTGAGTACTTTATATTTCAATGGTTATAATATTTATGGAATTAACCTCAAATTCGAATCAATCAATCAATCGAAAAATACGTAATGCAAACCAATCAATGTTTCATGTGCTATCAATCTTATAAAATTCACGAAATTATCAACTACGATAATTCCTTAACGGATTTCATTGAACAACTTCGAAATTTGAAATTGTTTTACATAGATATATAAACAGTTAACAGTTATAAAACATTGACGATATCATCATCGACGATCTAACTTTTGAAGTTAAAAGTATAAACTTAGAACATCAATTCCTTTTATTAGCCAAACTGTTGTCACGAATCCTGAATACAATAACACTAGATCGATCATCGTGGTAATATATACCTACCTATATATAATAAGTAAATTTGGGTATTAGAAAATCAATTCGCATATTTAAGTAGTTTGTCGTACATATTTGTAAAACAAGTATGTAATTAATAATAATATTATTCTGTCGGGAGAGCCACGGAATCTATCTCTGAGGCAAGAAAAATGCGCTGTTTCCAAGGGATGATTTTTTCTTATTGTGTAGACGGACGAGCATATGGGCCACCTGTTGGTAAGTGGTCACCAACGCCCATAGACAATGGCATTGTAAGAAATGTTAATCAACGCTTACATCGCCAATGCGCCACCAACCTTGGGAACTAAGATGTTATGTCCCTTGTGCCTTAGTTACACTGGCTCACTCACCCTTCAAACCGGAACACAACAATACAAAGTACTGCTGTTTTGCGGTAGAATATCTGATGAGTGGATGGTACCTACCCAGACGAGCTTGCACAAAGTACTAACACCGTGTAAAGTGTAATGCTAGTGAATTGTTTTGAAAAACCAGCTTTTCGATCATGGATTTTTACGATTTGCAGCCATATTCGCTAGCAACTATATCGACGAGGCAGTTCTATATGAAAAAATAACTCGATACAAATTACACGTTTAAAAATTTCTTTCTTAGCACATTTCGTATACTCATTGGGTGTGGTACCAAAACGAATAAAAATATTTAAAAAAAACATCTTCAAATATTATACCGTTTATTATTATTTTAAAGATAACTTTTAATTTAGCCATACATAAGTGGTGGCTCCTATAGCAGGTAGAACGCGTAAGATTTATCTCGTGCTTAGGAATGAATGAAGCAAATCTTCGTGAACTCGAATGTACTTTTTTTTTTTATTGTATTGGTAGGCGGACGAGCATATGGGCCACCTGATGGTAAGTGGTCACCAACGCCCATAGACATTGGCATTGTAAGAGATGTTAACCATCGCTTACATCGCCAATGCGCCACCGACCTTGGGAACTAAGATGTTATGTCCCTTGCGCCTGTAATTACACTGGCTCACTCACCGTTCAAACCGGAACACAACAATAACAAGTACCGCTGTTTTGCGGTAGAATAACTGATGAGTGGGTGGTACCAACCGAATGTGCCAACCGAAATCCTGCCGCACGATACCACAAACCCGCAATGACAAGTAGGTACCAGGAGAGCAGTGACATTGAATACCTACTAATCTTCATAAAGTACCTAAATATCTACGGAAGTATTATATGTAGCACGCTGTTAGCCTGTTGAACTTATTATCTTATTGCTAAAATCTTACTTTATAAAACATAATTACTTAACAGAGTGCAATTTACAAGCTGTCTAGACGAGTTTTAATCTAGATTTTTATTTTTCTAATTTGATATGTAACAAAGTTAATTATAATGTTTAGTTAAAATGCTTGCATTGTATGAAAGATCCAGCTTATTTGTGACAAAAAGTGTGTATAATTTTAAATAACATTTTTATGTGTAAAACGGAAAAAGACTAAAATATTGAAATTAATTTATAATTAACGTAATAAGAATGAAAACTGCCAATATATTAATATATATTGGAATAAAAGCTATCTATGACAATAAAAATAACAGTTAAAAGGTCCGAATAGCTATTTCGCGGTTTTATCCGCGTTTAGATGTTGCGTGCCTGTTTAATACGTCATCATACACCATACCACGACTGTGACTACGCCTTATGGTGATAGGATGAAGTTATGTTTCAGATATTCTATCGCAAAACAGCAGTACTTGGTATTATTGTGTTCCGGTTTGAAGGGTGAGTGAGATAGATAGATTAATAAATAGATAGATAGATAGATAGATTTATTCCGGCTCGTCATAGTTGATAGATAGATAGATATGCCGTGCAAACGGTCGTTTATAAAAATAAGTTCACAGGAGAACATAAAAACTTATTAGATTATTTGTTATTATAATATTCATATTAGGTTTTGTAACTAATACATAAAACATAACTTATGAACCAAAGCAATAAGACATTTAGAAATTTTATTTAAAACTTACATTAATTATTATCTAATATTTAATTGGTACCGACTTAAGTATTCTATGAGATATTGAAGAGATTATTGCTTTAGTGGTTCCAGATTGTGTCCGAGAGTTCGTTGTATTGTTTACACTAAAGCCGGGCTTAGTATGAATACCAGCGTTACCATCACCAATTCACCACGGATATTACTACTAACAATACTATACTAGCCGTCACTGAGCATTCGTGAGGTGGCATACGTTCTAGTTTTCCCTGATGATCAAATAATTTTAAATAATTATTTTAGTATTAATTTGTTTTATCCCATAGTTTATAGCATACTCTTTGTTTTCCACAAGATAAATTAAAATATTGTGTATGTATTCCGCCCTTCAAATCTAGACGCTCTCGCTACTGAGATATATCACTCGCCATGTCGACCGGAGTGTGGACGGCGTAATAAAAATCAACGCCAATATTATACCCGACCCGAACGAAATCGTGTCCGGCAAATGTGTCGCCGCCGACAGTTTTATCGGATCGCCCAAAAGTAAACAGCACTATTGAAGCGTATGTGTATGGTATCTCGATATGCATCCGGCACAAATGTCGCTCCGGTAAAACTTAGAGTGAGCCCGCTCTTACTTAGCCTTAGTGATTCAAATAGAAATAGCGATCTTACGACATACAATAGAACTGCAAATTGTACGTCATCACTATAAATAACAACAATTTATACATACATAGGTACGGATGAATAAACCGAATATTCTAGAATAGGAGCTTCTAGAAGGTTCTAAAGTCTATTTTGCTTTAAATTTCTGATATTGAGACGTCCCCAATATCTGTCGTTATTTATCTGCTAGATTAATATAACAAATATATTACAACGATGTGGTATTGCGTTATACATAATCTATAACTGACATATTGGTTCAAAATCGAGTCAATAAACCGTTATTCGTTTAGGAGTTGGCAATATTTATACTTAGGATCCTGGAAACTAGGTAGAGCCAAAGGTCATCTCTAAAGTCCGATTTGCTGTTTAATCAGATGAAGAGTTTTTTGAACTCACTTGTGAACTAATCTTTTGCGCAGTTGAATGGCTTTCATGGCCTCAGTCAGTCAGGAATTTTTATTTTTTATTTTTTTATGGCATTTGTAGGTGGACGAACACATGGTTGCTTAAACCCCCTACGATGCAATGCATCGGTGACGTTTGTATGAAATACAGGTATTTTTCATCGCCACATAACGTTTCAGCACGAGAGAAAGAATAACACAAATTCAGGGATGCCCGGATTTGTAGTTTGAACCCACTGAAATCGGTTAAGATTCATCAGATTCAGTAACTCGACAAGCATGGATTAATAATTGATAATGTTAATTGTTAACGTTTGTTACCTATCAAGTTATTTATTATTTGATCTTAGATAACTTAACCTATCTAATCTGATATTAGTCTCGATACATGATTTTTAAAAACTACGCGAATTAGTTAATAATATGCTATGGTTTTCACAAAAGCTTACATTTTATTAAGTTTGTTTTTTTTCTTCTTGTATAGGCGGACGAGCATATGGGCCACCTGATGAGAAGTTGTCACCAACGCCCACAGACATTGGCATTGTAAGAAATGTTAACCATCGCTTACATTGCCAATGCGCCACCAACCTTGGGAACTAAGATGTTATGTCCCTTGTGCCTGTAATTACACTGGCTCACTCATCCTTCAAACCGAAACACAACAATACTTAAGACATTTATAACACTCTGTTATTAATATCTTAAGTAATTAAGATGATTAAAACATTTTGCTATCTACCTCTCATATTTGGGGATCTAAGAGCATACCAAGCCAATATAAGTTTTTTTTTTTCTTTATTTAAAGAGCTTCTTGGTCACACAAATGACTATGACGCTCTATATGTCTTCCTTAACTGGAAAGCTGGGCTTGAGAGATGATGATTTGGATCATCTTACTCTCAAGCCCAGTCTTACACTCGAGCCCTGTCACTGGGGCTTTAAGAGCATACCAAGCCAATATAAATTGTTTTTAAATTGTAAACATTACATACCGTGAATAAATACTTTTATTAAACATTTATTATTTAAAATAGTAATGTAAATTTATTTGTAGTAGTAAGTAAGTACTTTTTTTTGTCATTATTTTGCATATGTTGTTGTAAAATTTACAAAAAACTTTTCTCACGAAACAAATTCCCACAATGAGATGTGATATCGGAGCAGCAGCGGCGCGAGGAGGCAAAAAGATTATCATGAAAGGAAGCAGAAGCACGTGCTGGTATGTCTATCTCCTTCTTACAAATCGCCCTCTCTGTTTTTTCTCGTAATCAAACAGAGTAACTTTATCTTTCGAGACAGCTCTCTCTATTATTTTAAATATTTAATTAAATCCCGAAAATTCAATGAGTAACTATTTATTTATTTATTCAATATTTAATTTGATTTATAACTAACTAAATATTATACAGTTTGTTGTCTATATCTATATGTCTATCCATCATTCACTCTAACTACTTTTTATGTCTTTTTTTTAAATTGTTATATATTAACAAAAAACTGGATTCATTTCTTAAAGTATGTACAATATGTATTACAATAACAATTTTAACTACATTCAATTTAACGAATAGTTTCTCTGCCTTTATTATACACTGTACAGAGTATCAGTTGACCTTCACTGCGACGTGCCATTCTATCAACAGCATTCCAAGCATAAGCCCGTCTCGCTCGCACTTGCTGCTTATTACGTCGCGGAGTTTCAACGTATCTCCTAGTAGCCGCTGATAGCCTAGTATCACGCGCGCTGAAGAAAAGGGTTTATCCGACGCCGAATGACACTCAATCCCCTAGGATTTTCCGACCAACCAAACAAAGTTTTCCGCGATAAATTATAATCAAATAAAAAATGAAGAAGGATGGTTTAAAAATACAATTTAAAGTTATCTAAGTATATAATTTCAAAATAAATATAAATTTTTACACATATATTTTTTTTTTCATTATTTTGGAAGTCTCTATTTATTTATCTACTCGCGTATATTATTATAATTTTATTATTTTCACGGTGGGATTCTAGGCCAGATAAATAACGTCCCTATCCTAGAATAGAACTACGTCGCGTTGCGTGGTCAGCGTAGCGAGGCGTAGCGTAAATAGAATGACGGTATCGGCCGCCTGCAGAGTGCAGACCGGTATTTAGCGGTATTGAAACGATGCGATGCCGGCAGTATCGATTCACTCAGTGATATTTGCTATAAAATTAATATAAATCTACTAAATAATGTATTTATTACAGAGGAACGTTTATCAAAAATAACTCTTCCATAAGTTTCAGATCCAGGTAAGTATGTGGTATCCTTTCGTAATGTGTGTCTCGTGAATCGTAATGAATGGAATCTGGATTTATATCCCCATACATCTCAAAATCATAACGCCTTAATGTCAACATTCATTCATTCACTAACAATTTTCGGCTCTATTTTTGGGAAACCTAGGACGAAATTCACTTTTTCGTCCCTGTATTATAAAAAGCAAGAGGGGTTAAAGAAAAAAGTACCAGGACATCAGATAGCGGTGTGAGTATTTGTACGGATATCGCGCGCGATAACGACATATCATACAAAAAAAGCCAAAGCGAGCCGTAAATAAACAATACATATTGAAAACAATGAAACAAATACTACAATTTAATAATTATTGTTTAAGCCATCTATATTCGTAAATCTCACTTGAAATATCAATTTCATGACCTACCTGAAGTGAATAGCGATTGTCTGAGATCGAATATCGTCTAAGATAAAATTAATTGAATAATAATTGTTACTTCAATTTCGATTGACTATCAAATGCCTACAAACGAATAACGACCCTAAAATATTTATAATGTATCACTTATTATATATACATGATCACGTGACATAACGAGTATCATTTTTCGTTGTCAATCAGTAAGTAACATTGTCGCCTAGATATCAGTAAATAGGTATGTCTATCCGTTTCATGTTCGGTAGTTTTACTGGATATTAGTGTGCTGCTAATATGAATGTATTCTATGCTCATTGCAATCGATCAATTATATAATGCTGTTAAATTGAAAAGACTCACAGCTAAATAAGCCTTTTGGCCTGAAATGAGATAATTTTATATTTTAAATACAAAACCACGCTTATCATGTTGAGAGTCACAGAAAAAATATCTATTCGGAGCGGAGCACCTTGTGCTAGTTTATTTTGTACTGCTTTAATACCGATATTTTTTTTTTATTTCTTTCACTCTTTGTTTTTCGGTTACCTAAGTTCTCATTGTTTTATAACAAAGTATATTACATAACTTAACAGACTTAAACATTGAGTGTTTGGAATCGGTCTTTAATATATAACCAATAAATAAATAAATATCCTGGAACATTATTCACACAATCTCATCCCAAACTAAACAGAGCTTTTACTATAGAAACCAGACAACTGATATACTTACATATACAACTTTTCTTTTGTAAATACAAACTTATACAGATAATTACAACCAGACTCAGGATAAACAGACATATTCATGCACACAAATATCTGTCCTAGGTGGGAATCGAACCCACGACCTGCGGCGTGGAAGGCAAGTCTTACCAATCACGCCAACCGGCTCGTCATAGTTGTTCGTACAGTCATGACAATTTAGGTTAAAAAAATTACGTTTGTACTGTAATTTATAGTAAAATTTAAGTATCTAATTATAAAAATATATGTAACATTTAAATGCATTCCAAATATATATTTTGTTTATTAGTTTCATAATGGTAACTACTTCAAATTGAACCACAGATTATATACCTAAAGCCTAAAAATACCACCCGGAACATTCATAAATGTTTTTATTACTGGAATGATCGTAATGCGTGCAACGATGAACATAGTTGACAACATTCTGAATTCACATTGGGATTTAGGGTAGCTTAATGCATCCCTTTATAACTTCGTTGAAAGATATTAACCTTTATCTACATACATATAAGAATCAATTTACCTTAAAAGCGAGAACCTGTTTACTTTCTAAATTTTTTTATAAATTTTGTCACTGTGTCAGAAATATTTTATTTTAATATAACAATATTAAATTTAATTGACTATGTATTTCGAAGAATGTGTTCACATTAAGTTAATATTTAAACAGATTATTATTATAAAAATGAATTATTACAATTAATTTATCTAAAAATAAGATACCATTACAATCATAAGACTCCATCACGGTCTCATCTAGCTTTGATCAAAGGATGGTAAGAAATTAAGCTACGTTGTCGGTCTTAAGTTACAAGCTTTTACGGTATTTATTATATACTGTTTTTTCTGCTGCACCGTAAGATTGAATTTACAACACTTTAATTTTAAGAATTTTTTAGCGTAAGTTTTTTAGCAAATGTATAATTACAACGTTCAAAATTATTTTTAACTGATTTCAAAAATAGCGGGGAGAAGGTTAAATGTTTGATGTCTAGTGTCTAGTAACTAGAACAGTATATATATGTACCGGGACCATATACCGACTACCTTCATTAGCTACTTGAATTGAAAATGGTTTTAAGTTAAGCTTCTATGTTGTTTGTGATGTTTAATTTCTCTGATTTTAAAAATGTGCTGAGTACAGTTTCTATAGTTGGGTAGTGTCTACCTACCGATTAATTTAAAAACAATTAAAAAAATCTTCTAATTTTTTTTGTCTGAACGACAACTGAATGATACAAGGGTAGATAGAAACATCAGAACAAGTACCAGGGACTCATCGATGCGTAGCCAGCATTCCCTAAGTCCGGCAAGGGTCGACGACGAGGGCGAATTTGGTCTTATACTTGATATTATTTTTAATCAGGGTTGTAAAACGTTCATGAATAAATAATAAATTTATTAGCCATGAATACAATAAGTAGTATGAAATTGTATCAATTATTATGTTTTCAAATATCCTCATTAAAAAACTATTTTTATTTTTATTTTTATGTATAGGTAGGCGGACGAGCGTATGGGTCACCTGATGGTAAGTGGTCACCAACGCCCATAGACAGTGGCATTGTAAGAAATGCTAACCATCGCTTACATTGCCCATGCGCCACCAACCTTGGGAACTAAGATGTTATGTCCCTTGTGCCTGTGATTACACTGGCTCACTCACCCTTCAAACCGGAACACGACAATACAAAGTACTGCTGTTTTGCGGTAGAATATCTGATGAGTGGGTGGTACCTACCCAGACGAGCTTGCACAAAGCTCTACCACCGAGAAAAAACTAATTAAATAGTCTTGTTTGATAATGTACAATAACTGATAACGAATGAAAGATACAAAATCTGGCACTAAATTGCTTAAATCAACGGTCTTACTAATATAATTAAAACATGGTATGACTATCTAATTATTTCTTAGTCTTCGTGTTTAACAACCACACTTAGATGAATTGAAAACAGTCCACCTGGATTTAATTATTATTATAAATACAAATTATATTGCACTACTTAATAAATTTCTTTTTTTTGCTTTTTAATAAATTTATTTGATTTACATTTTAATATTTCATCATTATCGTCATCATCAACCTTTCGTTGTCCACTGTTGGACATAGGCCTCTCCAATATAAATATATCTTTTAATATTTAATGAGTAATAATTTATCATTTTACACGGATGGCAGCCCTTATGAGGTTACACTTAATGGTTGTGACGGGCAACTGGGACCGAATTGGCGAGACGTGATTAGATATACTGTACCTACTCTGCAGCCTGCAACAGGCCTTCGTATCTGTTCTAAAAAATATTTACGACTATGTATGACTACATCTGTATCCGTTTCAAATTGATTTGTATGTTATTAATTTATAAATCGTCATGCATGTTTGATCCAACAATGCTGAGGTATTAAGGTGTTTAATTTTTATTTTTAACGGAAGTTATCCTATTTTTTAAAACACAATAATACCCCAAAACATATTATTAAAATCAGTTAAAAACAAAACAAAAATATTCGTTTAATTCGAATGATTACATACATACGGCGAAAAAGAAGCGGCACTTCATATTCCTTTATTAAATTTATAAAATACATACGTCAGTTTACTTAATGGATTCTGAAACTTTAATAGTCCACACTCTATACCAATTAATATCCGCGACAATGTTTTCAAATAAATCAAATATAATTTATATTTCTGTCATAAGACCCCAAATGTTGTCGACCACTTGCCGCTGTGCTATTATCTACTCGAGTCACTTTGTTTGCTTTTGTTAATAGCTCCCCAAGCAATAATAACTACTACAGGTATGGGAATAATGACCACTTTCCCATAAACAATTGTTGGTCATGCGCCACGCTTTAATTAAGAAACCCGAATGCTCCTCTAATTCATGTCTCCCTAGTACTTGAAAGTCAACTTTATTCTCGTTTAGGTAGAGATTGCTTTGAAAGGAAGGGAGAGGAGAGTTTCATAATAATAATTACGTGTTTATTGTATTCGAACTAATAAGGGGTCGCGAAGGTTTGATAAATATCGTAGGCCGATATGATAGAATTAATGATTTTTTCTTATGTTATTGAAAATGGAAGCTTGAAAATTTATTTTGCTTATTAGTTAACTTACTACTCGTACGTAGTCGGTTAAAAAAAAGTAGGTAACAAAGCTATTTTAAAACCAAAGAGTAAATCTTATTTTATTAGACAATATTTATTGTTGCTGAGTTGTCTTTAAAACAAATTTTAATGAATCTCTAAACAGAAACGGATTTTGTGGTGCAAAATTGTTGTAAATCTGTTTTAATTTCGTTTTCCTAACTCACAAATTGTATTTAAGCAACGACGAGTTTATGAACAATGCGTGTAACGTGCCGAAGTTGCGTGTCCGTATTCCGAAGAATAAAAAAAAAATGCGTATTTTGTGCGACGTGAAAATTCATGAAGCAATAAAAGCGAACCACTCTCGCAATTTATAGTAATTGTAAAACTCTGATTAGCATGTAATTGGTCGGACCGGTGCGTTTTTGCCGTATAAATAAATTCGAGCTAGATAGCTGTACATCCGCTCGCTTTCGCGATGTTATCTGTTAATGCTAGAGTGAGAGCGCCGATGAGGCAGGCGGCTTTCATGTTTTTATGACAAAGTCCATTTGTTTATATGACTTCACTTACTACTTGGAACTATAAAGACAAATAAATAGAAATCGTTGAATTATTAAGTAAATGAATACGCCATGTAATTTTTTGTCTTAAAGGCAAATATTATTATCCAAAAAAAAATGTCCGAGATCCGAGTCCAAGATCGCATTAATAAATGTAATTCACCAACAAGCATAGACTGCAATTATTGAATAAAAATTCAAATTCCTAATTGACATATAACTTTGTTTTTTACACACATATATTTTTAACATTCAATTTTCGATTGAAATATAACGCTTTAAAATTCGCTAAAAGCTATTAATTAATAAAGGCAAAAAAACTGCGTGTGTTACGCTCCCGTAGTCCGCTAGCCGATACTCATTTTCTGCAATTAAGGCAATATCACACAACCATAAAACTGGCTAGCGTAATTATGATTTCATTAAATAAACTATACTTATTACAATAATAAAAAACAGTGACCGTTTTAATTTGACAGGTGAAAATAATGACGGACAGATTTGTGTTATGGACGTAATTTATTAATTACATTACAATGTAATATGTGTATTTATTAATATATTTTTAAATATCAATATGAATGAGTCTTTAAGTTGTGGAAAAGACTATTTATGAAACATAATTTATATGTTAAACATTAATATATTTGTATAATCAAAAAAATTATCCTAATTTGAAATTCACCCATTAACCGTGCAAAAACTTTATAGTGTTTTTCTCTTTTTGTAAACTACATTGCTGCATTTAATTTCATTTTAAGATAGCGTTAACAAGCATTTACTAAAATTAATAATTTATTAAGTACAAAAAACAATAACTAAAAAAGGAATAATCAAATATTTTAACTAATAATCCAGCGCGTGATCACATTAATTAGTATAATTCACCGATCATAAGAAGTCGTGCTTGGTACATAATTGTTTTTTGACTCACTTTTATATTCATAAATCTTTTAAGACCATTGCACATAACACTAACGATCTTTTTACATGCAAAATTAAATGTTAAGTTGTGAGTACAGCGGGAAACGTTAAGGAAAACCACAATTATGTACTTATTTATAAGTAGCCGTGATGGAAACACCCGGCTGATTCTATGTTAATGGCTCGTATAATTTACATGCTAAAGGTGGGTAGGTTAAAATATACACTTAAGTACATATTATACCTAAGCATTTATGCATTTAATGCTATTTTTAATGCGATTGGATATGTGGCAAAATTAAAACTTTTAAAAAGTGATGCAAGAAATTTGTATTATTTTAAATAATTACCATTCAAAAAAAATGTAATTTAATGTAAAAAGCGTTGTTTTTTTTCTCTTTCTGTCATCACTGATTTGACATCCGAACGAAGAAGACAAGCATGTAATTAACTAATCACCCCTTAAACAACATTTATAGGTAAACTACAAATCTTAACAAATGTTTATTAAAAAGTAAAGTAATAATTATTTAAAAACTTAAAAACAGCTTCTAAAATTGAACGTCAAATTTATTCAGAGTCGTATTTCACACCAGTATCGGTGGGTTGGCGTGATCGAAGCAATGCGCGATGCCGCCCGCGATAGAGCGATTTCGCTCCGACGCTATCAATTAAACTAGACCTTTGAATTACGATTACGATTTCACTTCATCGACGGACGTTTGGCATTAAAATGCGTATAATGTCTTTGAATTTATAAAAAACGTATGGTGGTGACCTTTATATTTTTTATACTACAGTAAATTTTAGTCAATAGAACCGGCTAAGAATTATACATAAACAACGAACGTTAAAATAATGAATGAGTGTAAAAAAAACCGCAAAAGCACCGTCGTAGTAGTTATTTAGACATTTTTTCATTTCTTCAAAAAAAATGACCATTTTTATTTTATTTATTTCACTTATATATTTTTTTTATTCCTTTTTTCTACATTGTACCGTTGTTAATACATAGTAGTACTAGGCTAACATAAATATCAAAGAGATTGTGATTACTTCATTGGTGACGCAACTACTATTGGCGCGCACAACGTAGGCAGTTCACAGTTAGCGGCCACTGAACTACCAAAAGGTCTCTATCTACTTACAAACAGGTAACCGTCATAAAATTTTTTATTCAACAACTCAGTTCTTATCAACTAGCAATAAACAAGAAATTTTACATAAATATGTAGAATATTGACTGCGATTGTGGTCTTTCGCATAATGCTTATGGATTACTTACCAAGTTCATGTAACCGTTGAGTATCCTTCTGCGAAAGTGCAGCAAAGAGACCGGTGTCGCCTACTCTTTGGCGAGCAACCGCTATCCCGACGGGTATAGAACCTAGAAATATTTATTTCGATGTAGAAAATTTAAATTAAAAATTATTTGATTGGAATTTAATTTTAATAAAAAATATAAGAAATAAAACAGTAAAATACATTGTCACTCGTACATAAACAACAAACATATGTGTTTTTTTATATGCTTGTATTATTATCACGAGAACCCAAGCGAACAAAAACAGCAACATAAAAAAATTCTTGTCATATTCATTGCATCATCATGCTCAAAGTTACTAAGAGTTCATAAATTGTGAACACGTCTTATTTTATCACATACTGGGTTTTGTAATTCTTAAATATAATATTGACGAGGTTTTTAATTAATATAATAAAATATTGTTGACTGATTTAATATTATTTTTCTTAAAACTATTAATGATAAATATTATATTATTCACAAAAAAAACAATATTATATTATTCAAACAAAAACATTGAAAATATGTCCCTGATTACTAAAAATTCCTTTACCTCACACCACGTGTTTTAACCGACTAGAAAAATCATTCTCATATTTATTTTACCTTGAGGAAAAATTTTGCAAACAGCTGAGTGTTGCAAACTACCAGAGAAACATAAACCAAAAGAAGTTACCATTGTTCAATGAAGCTGGTATGGCGGGCGGCGGTTGGTCCGGCTTGTTCCCGGGCGAGGCTTGTTCCAGCTTGACTGCGACTAGTTCGGATACGTGGACATGTTGTGGTTCTCGTTTCACTTGGACCTGTACGTTTTGACCAGCCACGCCTAGCCAGGTCACTGGATTAGTTCGACTGCAACCACCGTCTGTGTGTATGACCTAAAATCACAATTCATTATTTACATACAATCCTTTTTGTAACTCCTTTTTTTAATATCCGCGTATATGATTAATTTTTAACATCTCGATATGCGACGATCGCTTATTACGTCGAGGTAAAGTGCAAAAATACTAACAACATTGAGCCGCAGTATGAAGAAGCAGATCAATAGTGGAATGGCAGTCTATTATATCATATAATACATGAGTTTATTAAAAATACTGCTGCGTTCGGATTCCGAATTTTTCGATGTATCTTATAAATAGATGATTTTAAAAGTAACCTTTTTAGGTGAATTCGTCAGACAGGTGTTGCAGGTTCGCTTAGCTTGCTCCGTCTTGATAGTGAGGGGCTGCATCATGCCCACACCTTCGAGCATTTGTCGCTGGTCAGGACAGCAGAGCGATTCGGATATGCACTTTCCTAACTTGGCCTCCTCCATTTTACTGGATTCCCTGCACAGTTAGAAACCTAAGTTTATGAAGATAAAAGAGAATATCTTGCTAATCTAAAGAAACATTCAGTGATGTAGTTCAATTTTAAAACTTTCACAACTGGATATTTAAAAATATATATTATTAAAATTAATTCAAGATACGTTCCTAATAGTTAATCCAAAATAACATATAATCTTTGAATCAAACAAACAATAGAATAAATTAATTAATCGATTTAGATAAAACAGACGGTATTCTTTATTAATTTATGCAAAGAATGACACCTCTGTTGTCAATAAAAGAGCTCACCATAATAACATGCCCGAAAGCATAACGATTTAATAAACTAACTAAAAAATAAATCTATTAAAACAAATTAATTTAGCACAACAAAACCTGGGAGTGCTTAATAAAAGTTGTACTATTCTTATAAATAACGTGAAGAAATATATTTAATGAAATTCTTTTTACCTATTGTAATTATTAACTTTTCTTTTTACTTTTAAGGATTATTTTTTATCATTTAAAAAAAACTATAATTTAAATTGTATTCTTTTAATTTATATAAACTAATATTTCATTGAAATAATTGTATTGTCATCAGTTTTGAACACGGTTGCGAATTTTCAGATCGTTATAATTGAGCTGCGTAAAATTAATTTTAATTAGTGAGTTTGAAACCGCAAAACATCGATTATGATTCATGCTTTTTAACCCCTTGACCATCTCTCGGCTCAATATATTATATAAGTAATAGACACTAGACGCTAAACCCAATTAGAGTGATACGCTATTTTTAGGCATACCTCCTTTTGATATTATGATTATTGTAATCAAAATCGCGTATCACTTTTAAACATCACAAGATCAGCCCGAGGCACAATTAATATAAAAAATGTACATACTTATCTGTGACGAGGACCCGCTGCGCGCAATTGAGCAATTCCAACTGCAGCGGCGAGTACGGCGAGTTCGGCGGCGGAGTCGGCACACCGAAAGTCGACAGAGACGTTGAGAACAGGCTCTCTGTTACTGTGACAAAAAAAAAAACAATTTATTACTTTGTTTTGAGATTATATTTTTTTTGAAAAAAGGCCCATAGACGTTGGCACTGTAAGAAATATTAAACATCCCTCACATAGCCAATACACCACCAACCTTGGAAGCTAAGAAGTTATATCCTTTGTCCCTTTAATTAAATTAATTCAAATTGGAACACAACAATAATAAAGATTGCTGTTTGGCCGTATAATGTTCTACCAACAAGAAAAGTTAGGTTATATATAATTGTCTTATAAGTACGACTTACAATATAAGAAAATTATTGTGTGAATGTGACCTCAATCAAGTCAATCAGGCTCAGCAGTTACAAGATCAATAACAGACGCACTGGTGTTTGTAAAAATTTTTTTAGCCTGTATTATTCGCAATTGATGAAAATAATGCTCTCCGTGATATTTCGTGATATAGACTAGACAACATATAAGATATTCTTAGATATAATCGATTTGTCTAATAATCCGATGGAATGGAAATCCGACACGAACTAGGTAAAAAGTGAGACTTGGGAATTGAACCCAACCTGGGTTCTTAAACTTAAAAGCTAACTAGTCGACAAAGGTAAGTTTAAATTTACAGACAGACTATTATTGGATTAACTTTTATATACAGTTATATATAGATACCTTTATATTTATGTTACAACTATCTAAAACAAACAACAAGTAAAAACAACAAAAAAATATTCTTTAAATTCGTGCGACTAATAGAAGTATAGTGAGTAATGTGCACATGTGCGATGCGCGGGAGTCGCCGCCGAGTGACACAGTGATAATTAAGGCCCCTCCGGGCTCCGGCCCGCAAATAGACTCACAGTTTCACCAGTTATTTAATGAGTTCCATTTGTCATGCGTGTTTTTTTCAGTGTACCATATCGAAATTGGATAAACGCTATTACGGACGCCTCGTTTTATTCCAACTGACAGATAACACATACTGCTTTGTCTATACCTACCTGTCTTCTTCTTTAATATGCCAAATTAATTATGAAAGAAAGAGAGGAATTATTGTTTGACTAAAAACTCGCTAAACATCGTTTATAAGTAAGGCTGATATTAAGTTTTCGATGTGTGCAAGCTATGACCAATGGATTAAAATATTACCGCATCATAAGAAAATTGTGATAATCTCTCTTCGTAGAGAACTATTTTGCACGTCCGATATGATGCCTACTCTATGGTTACCATGGTAACACCTTATATCCATGATCAATCAAGATGTTCAAGAGACTGTTATTCTTGAATGTACATAACAATCAATGTGTCAATATATTTTTCGATAAATCTATGTTTCTTTTTAAAGTAAGTAAAAACCTATAAATGTCCCTTTGTTAAGACCTCTTCACCTCTTGAAGAGACGTTTGGGAGCTAATTCCACTACGCAATCATCCCACAAATGCAAGTTTCCTCACGATGTTTTCCTTGATCGCCTAGCACGAGATTAACTTTAAACACAAATTAGGCACATGAAAACTCCTAGTGCTTATCTAGGTCTGAACCCGCACTAGTTGGTTATTCAAGCGTTCTAGCCACTATGCCGTCTCGGCTTATGTTCTTACTATATCTAAATTATAATAATTTATCTGACACGATATAATTTCACGCGCATCACACACGCTTTAAACTAACTGAATATTTCGATTCAAAACAGACCTAAGTCTCAAATAATACATAACAGCTTGTGATTCTTTGAGGCCGTGTTTAATTTTTTTTTTTAATTAAATATCGTTTTGCGCGCTGTCACAGGATATATTCATAAGATCCACATATTAAACACTAAATCCGAGAAGCCGTCTGTCAGACACGTTACGTTACACGCACGTCACTCAAACGGACCTCTATAATTGTTACAAACGATACGATCTGAAGATTACCACGCATTCCTGTTAAAGTTTTTTGTTTACAATGTATAGTTTTCTTTAATTAAATTGTATACTTTCGCAAAAAGAATTTAAACAGACATTCGATTTTTCTTTATGTTATTCTTTAATTCATGATAGTAGGACTTTGTGCAAACCCATCTGGATATGTACCAAACACTTATCATTTATAGTAGTCGAGTAAACAGCCAGCCAGTGAATGTCCCACTGAGCTAAGACCTCCCTTTGACTAGATGGGATGGTCGATAGACATGTGACATTTTCGTGAAATTATGCTTTGCTTGAATGCTTTCGTTCACCGCCGAGTACGAGATAAACTACAAAAATATTGTTGTTTGAACCCGTGATCATCGATTAAGATTCTCGCTAACTAACCACTGCACCTTATCATTTATTCTACCAAGATCACAACAGCTCATCACAGTAGTCCTTTATCAACAGGTATCGAACTAACACATCACATCACTTAATGTCTGAATATCTTACAAATCCTTTACGTCACGTGCTCCAGAAAGCCATTCTAAACACCTGCTGTATTACACGAAATTCAGTGTTGTATTCTATCATGCATGTATTTATATAATGCTATCTTGCTCCGAGGGAACTGGATTACATACAATTTGTTCATCGAATGAAAATGATTAGCCATTTAAGGAAACAATAATAATTCTATTAACAAATACATTAATTAGTTTCTTTAAAGAAAATGAAAATAAACTTTAAAAGTGACTTAATAGCAGTTAGTATTTTACTTTATAAAAAAATAACATTCAAAATATAAAAAAATGTATTGCTAGTGTCACTCGGAATGATGTAAGGATTTTAAAATTTCATTCATTTAAAAGTTATGTCAGAATAAAGAAACATACATACAGTCCTGAACTCATTACTCGCCTTTTTGGCAGTCGACTAAAAATTAATCCTTTTTTATTTGTATTACATAGAACACATCCGGTTGTCTGCAATGGATTTTTAACAATTTTATAAAGCAGAAAATGATTAAAAACATGTTTAACAAACTTATATGAATAACTTATATAAATATACGGACGAAGTTGTAATAATCGCTAACAAACAAAATCCTTCGTATATCAGTTACCTATTTAACGCTCGCGGTGTTTTATGTTATACTAATTATAATAGCTTACATTACACGTTCAGCATACAGCATTGTAGGAACCATGAAGCTAAAACTTAATACTTAATTTTTATAACTTGCGTACTTGAAATTAAACACTTGAAACGCTTGCACCATTTTTGTCTTATTGCCTCTATTGGTGATTTTTCGCATAGAGAATCAGAGTTGCAATACAAAACTGCTATTAGCAGGGGAAATGCTGCTAGCATTCCTGCCACCACGCGGCTATGATTTGTACAGTAGCTATTTTTACTTTTTATTTGTATATTAAAGCTTTAATGTAATTAATTATTTTCGATTTATGGTTAACTTATTTTTCATATTATATTATAGAAATTATAGAAACATTTATTTACCTTTATGTATCTGTGAAGATCGGCCACCTTGGTTTGGAAATAGTGAATACAGTGGAAATCTCGTGACACCTGTGAAATAATGTTTTTTTTATAACAAAATAAAGAAAAAGATATTTTTACTTGTTGTACGTAGATATTAATTAAGTAGAGAGAGAGAGAGAGCGATTTTATTTAGAAAAACTGTTTTTTTTTTGTTTTGCAAATGTTTTTTAACTAAGGAAAATCAGCATAAAAGTTGTTCGAGTACTAGGCTCGCATACCTTGGTGCAGATCAGTGGGCGGGCGGGAGCGGGCGCCCCCCGCCGCCCCGCCCAGCATCTCCCCACGTGCTGAACCACCTCACCACCTGCGGACAAACCACAATTACATTACTATCATACCGACCATACTCTCCTAGTTGTTATACTTATTGCAACTACATCATTCTTGTACATATTTGGAAAATTAATTGAAGCTATTTTGTTAGAGAATTTACTGACTACTTACACTAAAAAAAAGTGTAAATAGAGTGTCGGCTCAAATTATTTGAAGGAAAAAGGTCGAATCGCCTGACGATGTAATAATTGTCATTTTTCTCGCTGACCGTACCTTTGTTTGGGAATAAATGGGTCCAAATAACTTAAACAATAAGCGCCGTGTTTGTATTGATATCACTTTTATTTACCAAAGAATATCGTCAAACTATTTACCTACAAGCGTTCTTTCTTTACTAAGTAAAAAAAACATTTCGACAAAAATTTTCACAACCTTGATTTATATATTGTTGAATCTTACGTAATTTTTTTCATACATATATGTTTATTTGATAAAATAGTTTCTTCCTTAAAATATAATTACAACTAATAATATTCCTTGAACGAATAAACTATTAATATGCGAACAAACAACATCGAGTACTGTGCCGATTGAAATAACCTAACGTGCTTCCAAAGCCTAAAACGCTTGACTTAGCAAAATTTCGTTATCGAATTACCCTTACAGGCTTACAGGCAGAGGGCATTAACCTATTAACCTACCTACGAAATTAGTCCAGTAATCCGTAAACAGACTGACGTTAGAAAGTTCATTTATGAAAACATTTTAATTACATTACACGAAGTGAAGCGTTAAGTAGCGGTGTTGTTAATAAAATCGTGTCGTCGATACATGAAAATGCTTTTAACCTCGCTCTCGTTTAGCTTAACGTCCACTATTGTTTACATTTTACTATGGAATAAAATTAAACCAAAGCAAAAAATGTAACTGGGCAAAATTATCGTCAGTTTCGACAATACGTGTTTCGCTAATAATTGATTAACACTGACTGAAAAGCCGTGTATCAAGGTTAATCAAAAATAATGTGTTGGTCTTAGAGTCGATGATGATTGTGGTATGATCTTATATTATACTGCGTAATATTATATATTAAGTAAGCGGCGTACATTTGGGCCACACGATAGCACGTGGTCACCAACGCCAATAGAAATAGGCGATCACTAATGCGCCACCAACCTTGGCAACTACAATGTAATCTTCCTTATGCCTGTAGTTATGGAACACAACAATAATGAACATTGCTGTTAGGCGGTAAAATATCTGATGAGTCTGTGATACCTACCAAGACGGGCTTAAAAAGCCCTTCCACCAGAACTTAAATTACATCAGAATGGGGCACAAATTTCAAATGAATAAATTTAAAAACAACCCAATTATAAATCTATAGACAGGAGCTACTGAGTGTATTTCTACTTTAATACCAAGCACGACCAAATACCAATTAATATCTCACAAATAAGGTTTTATTAAACCACGTCTGCAATTTATGGAATATTCAAGGCATTGTAGACTAAATTGTAGGTTAAAATTTCTTGTATTTCATGTCGGTTTGTTCTTTTATAACATTTACTTAATTTTAATTACAATATTAGTAGAATATAGTTTCTCAAACTAATCATCTATCTTTTCATTACATTTTATAAAACATTATTTACTATAAAATTTATTTGATCATTCAATATAAACGGTTTTGGTTTCTGATACGTATTAAGTAACTGTTTCATATAATTGCAGCAAGTCGGGCATTTAATTGTGTGTCAGTATTAATATTTATCTGATTAAGAACAACAATAGTGACAATGTAATGTAATATAATTATAAATTTATATTCCATTTTGAACACTGGATTACTGAAATAATTTGAAATAACCAATTACCACGTATCGTTTGTTTACAATATGCTACGATTAAAACATTTCATTACATTTTGATATATTTAAAAACATTGTTCGCATTATAAGTTGTAAATATTTTTATATAAGTAATAAAACTATTTTCTACCAAGCTACATTAAATCTCCGAGTAGGTCTTCAAGTAATCAAATCATTAAAATGTCTCTTACGAACAGACACAGCGGGAACGGCGGAAAATTTAATAGTATTTTCAAGTTATATAGCTAACTAATTAGAAACTATAAATTCAAGAATTCTAATCTTGTTCCACGTACCTTTAATTTAAGCTTTAAAAATACATAACCTATTATCATTATTTAATTTGTGTAAATATAAACTTTAATTCTTATTAGGTAAGGTTCGAAATAGCTCGAAGGGATTGAGGTAATCTGTGCCAAGAAGTAGGCGGCCCGACGAAACAGACGGACATAAAAAACCTTCATTGTTCCGTGTTCTATCGAAGTGTGAGATGTGGGAATAAATTAAGTTGACCCATTTCAAAGTTTTTACAGGTAAAGGGACTGCACCTTCTGAGAATTTTCGAGTAGATTATAGATTTAAACCGTCATGGAATCGGTTTACAGTATACCCTAACACGTTGTAATTGGATTGTATTCATTAAACTTCCAAAAGTAAATATATAAATGTTAATTACAAATCGAAAATCGAAATATACATATATGGAACTCGTATGCGAAAATTCAAATTGATATAATTTGCATTCGCAGTTACCAAAAAAAAAAAAAATATGATGCAAGATTTGATTATAAACATTTAGTAATACGTATATCGATATGTTGTAGTATTTGACGTCACGTAAGTAGAGGACAAAATCTCAAGAACTGGAATTTGTAGCGTTTTGAATATTTTCATATAACTCCTATTCATATATCATGGTTTATTTGTGTCACTACTGTCTTTAGTGTTGTCATCAAAAACAAGATGATGTATTTTTCTCAATAATAAACAAACAAAGCGTTTAAGTGTATAATTTATTAAGGGTTTTTGTAAATTGGAGAAAATATGACGATGTTTGATGAATACGCTGGAAAAAAACATGCCGAATGCGAGTTTCACGGGCGTGCGTCGCGTAAACCAATAGTTATGTATTACGTTATAAATGTTTTATGTAGACCCTTATTCTACCTAAATATAGTACGAAGTTGAAGCGGTTAGCTAGTATTATCTAATAATTGATATTTTCATTTATCCACTATTGCATTATTTGGGCGTAATGAGAGTAAATTTGGAAATTTGAAGTTTCTATATTTAATATTAAAGTTAAATCTTTAACGAAGTTTACTTTATAAAAATACAATTTTTTTTTTAATATACATTATGTGAAAATAACTTGCAGTTTTAGCATTTATAAGTGAATTTAAACTGACAGATCTTTTACGAGTGGTTTCATTACGTCGCTTGTCATTCTAAAATGAAAAAAAAAAAGAAAAGAAATTCCATATTTACTGACAGCTATTTAAACAAGACTGAGTGTTCGCGATGATCGCGTGAGGTCCAACAGTCAATCAGGTTTAGGAAAGCAGTATCGCCGCATTACTATTGACTTTGCACAAATTATAGACTAACTCACGAAAATACCTGTAATTAACAACTAATATTTCACTACTTGTTGATGGGAACAGAAGTTTGAAATTCTATCAAGATTTGCAAATAAATTTCACATTCCCCAACAATTATAGCGTTATTAGTTTAATCTAGTACATGCTTTTTTGTATGTATACAAACATTATGTGCTACATTATCTGCATACGTTGACTCGTGTCATTTCTATTTCGAATATTAAGAATACATATTTTTATGTACGAAATTTCGTGATGATGTATACTTAGTGATGTTATAGAGGGTTGGCCATACAAACTCGAATAATTATTTTTATTATCATACAGATAATTAATTATATACCATTACAGGGCCAGTGAGAGTAGCACGTGAATCGTAACCGAAGTTTGCGGATCAAACCCTTTTTTTTTTTTGACGCTGGGAAAGCGCATGACGCGTTTCCCCCCACGGGAACAGTGGGGGGGGTATGTGGGGCTCGCCATATGTCCAAGGCACCGAGTGTGCCCCGGTCATCGGAATACCCACTAAAAACCCTTCCCGTCTTAACGGGAGCGCCACGGGATCGCTTGCGCATGCTACCGTGTTGCGGATCAAACCCGAGCTAACACAAATTAATATGCTTAATTTGTATATATAATTAATTTCATGCTCGGCGGCGCAGTATAAGTGTGAATGATGGTTTGGATAAGCTCCAAACTGTCTTAAAAAGGGTAGACCATAGCCCAGCAGTGGGATACATACAGGCTCTTAATTTTATTTACTTTAGATATACATATTTGAGAGAAATCTTGTCTTTGCAATAGTTATACTTTGCTCATTTCAATGACAAAGTGAGAAATCTAACGACATTTTTTTTTATAGTACAGGTTAGTGGACGAGCATATGGGCCATCTGATGATAAGTGGTCACCAACGCCCATAGACAGTGGTTTGTACATTTCTTAAAAAAAACAACATCGCCACTGCGCCTCCAACCTTGGGAACTAAGATGTTATGTCGCTTGTGCTTGTAATTACACTGGCTCACTCACCCTTCAAACCGGAACACAACAGCACAAGTAATGCTGTTTTGCGGTAAAATATCTGATGAGTGGGTGGTACCTACTCAGACGAGCCTGCACAAAGGTCTACCACTGAGTAAATATTGTTTGAACTTCACTTTACCTCGGTGGTAGAGCTTTGTGCAAGTTCATATGTGAAGGTACCAATCACTCATCAGATATTCTATCGCCAAACAGCAATACTTTCTATTGTTGGGTTCTGGTTTGAAGGTTGAGTAAGCTAGTATAACTACAGGCAAATGTACTCGTTCGCATAACTGTTTAATATAAAAAAAATACTTAATCTCCACATCTAATATGTATAAAATGTTTTGTTCTAAATTATCGTATGTACCGTGACAAAGTTAGCAGACCTGGTAGGTTCGAATGGTATCGCGTGAGGTCCAGTAGTCAATCACGATGAGCTCGTAAAACTCGACGGCTATTCAACGTGAACTATTGGTACTGTATGGGCTGACGTGCATTTTATTGGCCGAGATGTCAATGACAATTTGAATTCATGGCTAGCTGTCATTTTATGAATCGAGGTCCTAATCGCCTCGTTTGTGATAAATTATGTTCCTATTACCAAACATAAAAACGCCAAGTAGTAAATTTTGGTTAGCAAAACTATTTTTGTTTGTAACTGAACTAGTACGTGGTTTGTATTTCGTATTTTTTTCCGACTAATCATAAAAGTAAATTAAATGAGAAAAGCAAGTTTGTTTATTACGCTTTCACGTTTTCATTATTCAATCGATCATCAATGTGATGATCATTTTGACGATGATTGCATATACGTTGTCAAGAGCTCATAACAGGAACCAGAGAACCTAACATCCTTTCCTCCCCCCCTTAAACGCTGGCGAAGCTACAAGTGGAAACTGGTATAGTATATCAATAATGAAAGGAAAAGATGGAAATAAGAAGCAGGATTAGATTTAAAAAAAAAGCAAGGATTTATTCATTAACAATTATTAATTCTAATATAGGACAAGCTCAACAAAAGTACGTCCGTTCGGCTCAAAAGCTCGACTTACATACTAGACCGATGCGGGTAGTTTTATAAAAATATGTAGCCATTTAACAATGTATAACATTTCACCTATGTTAATTAAGGCGTCATTTCGTAAACAATTGTCAATAATATAGTTAGTAACAATAAATTCACCGCTGACATTTTTATTTTAAACATTAACAATATACATAACGATAGATCAATGGCTACGTACCTATTTAACTAATTTTATTACGAATTTGTTTAGAACATAAGCCGTCTTATCGTAAACAAAATGGATTAATTGTCATTATTCTGTTGGAACGTTTATTAATCGAAAAGGAAACAAATACTATTTGCTTATATATTTGAAGAACATTTATATCAAAATATTTGCGAATATTACTTACATAGATCCGCCGCAAAGGGAATGTTGCTAAGCAGCTCGTTTCTATTCCACATCGCTAGGATCAGGAAACCTTAGAAAATTCCAATAAGGTACCCCCTTATAGCCTCCGCCTAAGTCGTTGCTGGGGAAATTCTTTTGACGTGAAATGAGGGGCGTCTCGTCCAAATAACTTGAGTAAATTAAAGTCAAAATCATCATATTCTAACATTCTATTCATTAGTAAGGGATTACTGTAACGAATTACGTAAGATCATGTAGAAATCTGTAGGGAAGATATATTGATGTGATTTTTAATTTAAAATATGTAGCCAGACAGGCCAATACGTCACTTGATGGTAAGAGATCATTAACTCTCATACAAATTTGCACTCTTAGAAATATTAACCATGCCTTACATCGCTAATTCACAACAAACCAAATAAGATGTTATGGTCTTTGTGCCGAGGTAAATTATAATCCGACTTATCTTTAAGCCGAAACGCAACAATACTAACTTGCTGTTTGGCGGTAGATTAAATGATAATCGTGTACTACCTACCCAGACGGATTTTCATTTTCGTAGAAGACAATTATACACATATTAATAGAAGATACGTTTTCAAACCGGCAAGAAAAAAATTTGTTTAAATAGACAATGATTACGTCAGTATTAAGTTACTTTGTAAATCTCATCTCGTATTATATATGTATTTGTGATTTCTATCTATACAACGAAGTAAGGCTTTTGAGTTCGGAATATAAGTTGCTAAGTCGTACGGAACGTGGTACGGAAATTAAAAAGTTCCGGAGGAGATCTCATATCCAATGAATTTCTAGAATAAGTTGAAGTATTTTCTCTTTTTATATACTTATAAGTAAATGAAAAGCTTACATTGCTGTCCTACCATTTCGTCTTTTAATATTAAAATAGAAGACTATTTTCATTTCAAATTTTAACATTAATTAATATTTACACACACACGAATTAATTCCTTCAAACATTCAAAACCATAATTGTTGGGTAATTAAAATGTTTAAACGAAGATAAAATAAAATGATACAATTGCTCAACATCGGTATATCCAGTGTCCAAACGAAGCGGCGGGCGGCGCAGTGGCTAAGCCGCAATTAACTAATTGTATTTAATGACAATTGCAGTGAAAGTGTAAATTAAGCAATTAAGTTTAAACGCGTCACAATTGACAGAACCATGTATAATGTTTCCTATGTCGTATATAATTATATATTTATATATACAAAATGAATAAACAATACACGCGATCTGAGCAGGGCGGTCAGAAGTTAGTAACGAATGGATGTTCCGTATATAATATAGTTTATATGAATGCCTACGCATATTTATCGGCTACAAATAGGTAGATTAGATAGGTAGGGTAAGAGTACTTACCAGGTATTCTAATGTGGTACCATCGTAATTGGAAAAATATCCATTAACGAGTATTAAAAACGACTAATTTAGCTACAATTTTTTAAAATACAGCATAAAATCAGATACTCTTAATGCTCTTCTTTAAAACAATGTGTTAATTTTGTGTTAGAATTTTTGTAAACTATAGTCGGAGAAGTCGGGGTCAAACTTACAGCGTTCACCTCACTAGGCGATCGGTAATCCTTTAAGCCATCGAGAGTAATAATTAATGGGTCTTAGAAAAAATGTCTGTCTGAAACAACAGGCGGATAGGTGATTGATTTTAAAGGTATATTATACCAGGCGATATTCAGAGCGCGATAATTATCTACTCTTAAAGTTAGCTAATAGTCGAGTACATTCGATCGCTCTTAATTCATAGTTAGGCTATGTTATTAGACTAGATCTTAATCACACTTAGACAGTTTGAAAATCGTCTGCTGTTAATATGCTTTAAGATTCAGCAAGTTAGTTGCGATTATCCTCAATTAATGATTTGAGATCATTTATGCACTTATCATTTATGCATTTTTTAGTGGTATGGCTTTGTACAAGCTCATCTGGTAGGTATCACCCACTCATCGAAACTACCGCTAATCAGCAATACTTAGTATTTTTGTGTTCCGGTTTAAAGGGTGAATGAGCCAGTTACTACAGGCACAAGGGACATACCATCTTATTTCCCATTGGCGCATTGGCGATGTAAGGGATCGTTAATGGTCCTTACAATTCCAATTTCTATGGGCGATGGTTTATCCTTCCGTCTAACTATTCTATATATATAAAAAATCGAGTAACTATATATATGTTTGTTTTATGATTTTTTTAATGAAATTCTATAATGACGATTTGTGTAAAGTATGAATTTCTTGCAAACAAAGACCTTATTTTATAGAATTGTATACAGCGCGTTTTTATTTCAATTACTTATTATGTTTTATTAATATTGTACGCCTCACGGCTTTGTTCAATTTAAAGTCCTCTAATCAAGGTTATCTGGAAGAAATCGATCTCGTTGCTTAGCTCTATCATGTTATCATTTTTGTAGGTTACTTTGTATTAATTTTTACAATAAAGCATTAGTGTATTGTATTATATTCGACTCGAAACGATTTTTGTCGTCTTTCTTTTTTATCGAGTGAAATATCAAATGTCATTTCTATTCGCTTTGGTGTTTTTTTATGCATCACAAACGAATACGTCAAACTATGCGTTGCTTGTCTGTATTTTACTATTAACTTTCCGATTTCCATATTCAAGAAACGATTCCTTTTGTTTACGGATTATAGGATTGACTACGAGGCGTTATTCAAAAGCATTCGCCTAATAAATGTTCCGTATTAATTGATGATAATATCTAGCTGACCGATTTAGGTCACGGCGGCCGATCTCAGTAGAGATTATCCAACTGCACAGGTCATATTCATACATGGACACATTATAGTACACGAGTACTATGATAAGAGACACATGATGATAAGAGTTCAGGTGAAGGACCAACGGCTTTACGTGCTCTCCGATACACGGAACTGTCCGAATACGAAAATGAAAATCCAACTTCCAGAAACCGGGCTGCTACTGAGAATCTTCGACAGAGAACCCTTAAAACTTTTAATTTAAAATATAATATATAACGTTTTCAAAGAAGCCTGACATTAATGTCCAAATTCTAAGCAAGTGAAATTGTAAGCAGAACTCGTTATAAGGCAAATTAAAGTTTGTGAGCAGCGCAATAAGCGCGCGTAATATTTCGTTTACAATAGTCTCTTATCAAAACCGGAATTCGGATACTGTTATCAAACAGTGCGAATGCCTAACAAAATTGTTTTTTTAAGGAAATTTTATAGAAAAGGTTTTCAACCGAAGCATAGTTACATAAATATAAATGATCAATAATTTCGTGTTATTTTTATCAAAATCTGCGTGTTGTGAGATCAGCCCCTGTAGACAAGTGGCTTTTACGTTAGTAGAATAGAATAGAAAATAATAATCAAGGTATGAGATTGACATTCGCGTTCGACACGTAACCAAGGTTACCAAGGTTACATGCCCCCCCATGGCCTCTTCGCCTGTGTTTAAATAATGTCTGCATGCTTATACATTTTACTATTCATTATTTTATTAAAGTTAAATAAATACACTAGTACTATACTACCTGGTGGTAGAGCTTTGTGACTTGGTGGTAGTGCTTTGTGCAAGCTCGTCTGGGTAGGTACCACCCACTCATCAGATATTCTACCGCAAAACAGCAGTACTTGGTACTGTTGTGTTCCGGTTTGAAGGGTGAATGAGCCAGTGTAATTACAGGCATTGGCAATTTAAGCGATAGTGGAACATCTCTTACAATGCCAATGTCTATGGGCGTTGGTGACCACTTACCATCAGGTGGCTCATACGCTCGTCCGCCTACCTATACTATAAAAAAAATATGTATACAATATAACTACATAATCTTAATACATTTTATTTATTTTTTTGACGTCAATTTCTTATATATTTTTTTATAATTAATTACAACTTTTATATTTACAAATTTTTGTTAACTCTTTGTAAATATAAACATAGGTACCTATACTATAAAAAAAATATGTATACAATATAACTACATAATCTTAATACATTTTATATTTTATTTTTTGACGTTAATTTGTTTCTTATATAATTTTTTAATAATTAATTACCACTTTTATATTTACAAATTTTTGTTAACTCTTTGTAAATATAAACATAGGTACGTAATGTTCATTGTAATTAAGTATTATACAGTAAATTATAACTGAGAACCGCAGCACTATGAAACGATATTATTTAATCATGAATACTGAAATAATTAAGAGTATACAATTTATTTTACTACGAATATTTGTGTTTGAACAAATGGTATAATATTCATTAAATTGTGTATTAATGAAAAATGATTATTACTAAAACGTATTATATGATAGCTGGTTTTGTATTTATAATGCCTTTTAATGTAATTATTATACAAAATTTTATGTTATATAGATAGTGTAAAACAATATAAGGTGAATTGTGTATCAATATATAGTACCAGTGATAACAATGGTGACAGTAACGGTATTAGCCTGTGAATATTTTCTCTTTTGAGGAGAAATTTTAGAGCTTATTCTACCATGCTGCTCCAATGCAGCTTGAAACGCACATGCGGCAGAATTTCAGTGAATTTAGACACATGCAAAACCTGCAACGATGTATTCCTTTACCGTCAACCACGAGATGAACTATAATAATAAATTAAGCACATGAAATTCGGTGGTGCTTGATCGGATTTGCATCCACGGCCATCGGTTAAGATACACGCGTTCTTACCACTGGGCCATCTCGACTTTTAAATAAATCGTGAACAAAATAAATAATGTAATCACAGAACCAAAGTATCGGCTACACAAATCGAATAAAACTGAATTGTAAATTAAAATTACTCCCAGCCATAAAACGCCTATAACATCACATAAACAATGTTTACTTTGATGTCGCTTTATTAAAACCGGTAGACAGCAATTATGTCTCCCCACACTGGGGGACCCACGCAACACGTAGGTACCTATACTATGTGAGTTCTAAGCCCGTTCTGTATCTAAGTTCTAGACCGAAGGGCGTTTGAATAAGACTACGCTAGCGTGACGTCACACACTTCATGCAAACAAGTACGGTAAACAACAAAAATATTCTTTTTTTTATTATCTTTATTCATTGAAAATCTAATTGGGTTGTGATTGTGATCATTATCCTAATAAGACTAATTATGACGCAGCGTTTGTATATGTATGTTTTTTTAATTTAAATATTATCCGTTTAAAATCTGACAGATTATCATATGTTTTAATATAAGGTGATTAACACAGTACCGGTAGATAGATAGGATCTTCTCGGGACAGCTAGCTAGCTTAAAACAGCGTATCAATCCAAATCTGTTTACAACATTTCACGAGTAAGAATAGCAGCCTAGAATAACTTATTGGTCAAGTATTTCGATAATTATAGTATAATAAATAAATGATTTGATGTATGGAAGTATGTTAAGATTTCAAGGATAGTATGGAAAATTCTTAAGATTTCAACTTCCGATGTTTTTTTTAAAGATACAACGGAAACAAGAGTTCAGCTTCACACTACATAGTTTCATGTATAGTTAATTTATTCAATTAGTCTAAAGTGGGTACGACAGCTCAACAAATCATACAACAATATTAATGTTTTCCGGACAGGTTTATGACAAGCGACTAAACGACACGCCACTAACGCCTCTAAGTGAAAGTACTACTTACCATAATTGCTTGCACAAGTTATTCGCGGCGCAAATTTATTTCGACTCGACATTTTGCGTGCATAGATCAATTTTATCACATATGATAATTACTCATAAAAAAAAAAAAACCTCATTAAACTTTACGGTACATGTTCTTTGTAGCGATAATGATACTAAATTTATCAATATCATAATAAATATTTCATAATGGATGTTATATAAATACGTAATTTATGATATTAGTCTTGAAACACATTCACTTCGATTTCAATGATAGTGTTCTAGCTGATTTTGGCTACGGCGGGTATTATACAGGAGAGACTAGTCAACTACGTTGTAGAATGTAAGTTACAATACTAAGGTATGTTGTGTTCAAAAAGAAGATCTCTCTTTTCCTTTAGGAATAAAAGAAATCCAAATTCTACCCGACCGGAGAGAATTTACACGCAAAATCGACGGCTCTTCGTGTTTTCTGAGGCACGATAATTACTTATCAGTAGAAGCCCTGTAAATATTTACGGGTCCGACCCGGGAATTAAACCCAGGACCTCGAGATCTGCAGACTTATAAGCACTAGACCAACGTGCTACTTTGATTATATTGTACATGTTTCTTTTAATTTAAACTTTAAACGTATAGTTAATATTAGACGGATGAATGAATTTGAATATTATAATGACTAAGTATAAAAAAGTATATTGAATTTTTTGCGTGCTGACGCTACAAGATTCTGTTTCGCAGTTTTTTACTACAGCGGTACGAGTGGGAGATATTCTGATAGCATAGAAAGAGCAGCGATAGCTTTGTATAACGTGTGCCGTATTTCATTAGAAATAAAGTTCAATATAAAATACGTATACAAATGTAGTTTTTGTTACACTTCTGGATCTCTCGATATAAAGACCTACCTTAACTAAAATATAATAATATTTTTTTAGAAGGTATTTATGAATATTTATAGTGCGTGTATATGTATTGCATTAGGTATGTATTTATACAATAAATATGTTTTTTTTTGTATCATTTGAATGCTTCAATGGATTTATTATATAATATGAGAAAAATTTATAACAAAAAAAATATATTACGTCATGAAATATAAAATAATAATTTCTATAGGATTTAAGAGACTTATTTCCAGGGCCATTGTTTTTATCTGTTTAAAAATAGCTTGGGTTAAAAAGAGCGCAGTAGTGAATTAATGAAATAAAATCAGGTTTTGTGAAATATTCACTTTGTAATATAAATTTATATGAAAGCTACCAGAGGTTCCGAAGATAAATTAAATAATAACTTAATTTCTTAATAATAACTTCATCTATCGAGAAGAAGCAGCAATAAAAGACCCTATCTAAAAATAAAATACAAATAATAAAAAAAATATCATGATAAGACTCCATATATTTAAATATATGACATACCAGGGACATATAACGTGAGTGGTGTGTTTATTTAGGGCCAGACGCTCCCTTCACTTACACGGTCATGGTGCTCTGGTACACGCAGATGTAATTATCTCTGGCCTAGGATTTATAATTTCAGGGTGGCAAGGAGGAAAAATGAACAGGGAGCGCCGAGTGGATGCTAAGCAAATTAAAATGTATAAGTACTTTATATTAGGGTTGTACCTAACTCAGACATGTTGCAAAAATGACTAACGCGTTTTCGTTTTTAATCGGACTAGATTATAAAGCGTTATTTTGAGTATCTTTAATTGGCATAATTTTCAATATAAAAAAAATCACTTTATTTATGTCTCTACCTTGCGTTTCCATAACAGGAGAATTGTAATGTTTATCATCGTATTGGTGATAAGATACTTTGCCATCTTGTGGCCCATTTGATAGCCTGCCTTCCAAAAATCTATAAACAAAAAAAATCTTCTTTTCTTGTTTTGTTGTTGTAAGGTCGTGTCCTTTTGTCAAATGATAAATTGTTACAATTGCAATGAAATACAATCAATTTAAACTGTCAAATGATAAATAGTTATAATTTTTTCTCGATATTATATAGCGTTTTGGTTTTTGACATGTTATTTTTATTATTATTATTTAATTTTACCGCATAAAAGGTAAGTTACGTAACCCTGGAGGTTTTTACAAACTATATCGCCAAGAGTAATTCAATACAGCCACTGATATCCATGATTAGGCAGTTTTCAAAAATAAAAGGCAATGACTTTTTTGTAAATAAAAAAATCATATAGATAATATATATTATTTTTGCTACACATACATAAACTAATTCTTCGACGCCAATTTATAAAAAACTCAGTAAAAAATTCTAAACTACGAAGTATAAAGCGATTGGGGATTTAAAATAAAATATACGACACAATAATTCGTGGAGTAAAATAGTTGTAAAAAACCATCTAAAGGACGGGAAGTGAGGCCGATAGGGACGGAAATGAAGTGAATATAATCTTATCGATATTTCATAGAGGCAATTTTTATTGACAGATGTTAGTTGATTAGGTTATTGACTTAGGAGTTCCGAAAACCGAGCTAGATAATATATTAAATAAGCTAATCAGAAACGATATAGTAAATATGTTTCTATTGTACGTCTATTAATCGCAAAACAGTTAATATACAGCTATCGTAAAGGGAAGGTGTAGAAGTTTAGGATATTCCAAATCATTTAACAGATTAATTAAATGCTATATCGAATTTCGTCTCAATATTCCATGACTTTGGAATTATTTTAAACTTAAAGGATCTCTTAGACGACGTATAAATTCCAGGCTGTAATTCGATATATTTGATTATAATTATCCTGTTCGAACCGCGCTAACCCTTATATACACATTTTGAAAGTCATTTGTAAATTTATATGACATTAAATTTATATTTAAAAATAACGTATTGAAAGCGAATTGAAAACTAACGTGATTTTTAAAATTAAAAAGTAATACAGCATATATGATGACCGAAGTTAAATACGCACATTAAGCGGAAATATAATATATGAGTCAATATATAAATATAATTAATCCTTATTTGGCACATAGAAACATGCATGAATCGGAATCTGCCACGTGTACCAATTTCTTATCCAATAACCTATTCGAAGCAACGTAGTAGAAATAGAATAAGCGCATTTTCAAAAGAAGGAGACCCTTGACCAGCTATATAATATTGTACGTATTACTGTGTTACAAAGACGTCCTTACCATCATGAGGCGAAGTTGCAAGCCTGCCTTAGAAAAGAATGAAATTTATATAACAGTATTAGCCCAGCAGTGGGACATTACCAGGTTGCTTACTTTAATATTTCATTTTTTTTTTTTTTATATTATGTATCAAGTAAACAACAATTTGATGAATAAATCAATTAAATCTTAAATAAATAATAGATAAATGTAACTCGATAAGTCGATATAAATAAAAAACGGCCCATCTCTACGCAGCTACCTGGATGCTAGGTAGGCGTTTCTGGGAACGACCGTCAGTTGATAAGGCGATAGCGACAGAACACTTCTCATTTTACTAGATATAAAGCGGAATCAACTTGAAACTGCGGAATATTAACGGCTAAACGCACACAGATAACTTTCGTTTGAATTTATGGTATTTCTTAGATTTCAGTTTGTTAACAAATACATTTACAATTAAATAATTGGTTTTAATGTACATAAATCTTCGTGATGTGAATGTTTTTAAATAGATATATAAAATTGCAAAACTAATGTTTATTTATTTGTAACTTTGATTCACTGAAACTTAAAGAGGCGTATATGTCCTACCATTGAGCAAACGACCGCCTTTGAAGGATAAAATTTGGTACCAAAACCACCACGTAAAATGCGGGTTAGTTAGAATATATGTATGTACATTTGGGTTATACACATATACCCCAAATTTAAATATAAAATATAACCATTATATTTGCACCTCAACCTATAAATGACGTATAGCCACAAACAAGCGAAGTCGTATAAGACATTTTGTAGACTGGATGTATTATTTAAATGTAATATTTTAATCTAAGTCGACAATTTATTAGATTGTGCCCGTTACGGATAACATAACGAGCTTGTCAAAAGTAAATTGAACACTTAATTACACAGATTCAGGTTCACGATTCACGTCTGCAGTCGAGAAGTGACCAAACAGTAATTAGGTACGATTTCCTTTGCAGGCACCGCACAATACACAATGATAAATGAATGACGCCACTATTAGTTTATGTTATATAAAATACATATTCCGAACTGGCTTTTTAAGGTAATAATAACACCAGAACTATTTCTTAAAAGTATCAAGACTCGTATGCGAACATAACTTATATTCTTTTTTATCTGCTTGACAATGTTTTGCTAAGTTCACGGACATGTAGCGCTTGACGATTCATATATACATACTTGTAAAAGTCTATTCGAATAAAAATATTTTGATTTATACAACATTCATAGAGGTTACGTTACGACAAAATCAAAAGTCACCAGATCAAATCTTTGGTAGAACGTTTGAGTTTTTTATAATACTTTTTTTCATTTCGTGCCGATGCATAAAGAAAACTTCAATCAATCAATAAGAAATATGGCTTTTGCCATATAATAGTTTATAAGGGTGCATATTCTGAGGTCCTGGGTAATTCTTAGATCAGGATAATAAAAACTTATCTAAGTTCTACGTTCTACTTGTCTTTACTAAAACTGAAAAGATTTAGGAAATTGTCTGTTTCACACCACTGCACCGTGAGCAGGTAGGTACATTGTTCCTGATCCCCTTTTAAATCTTCCCTTGGTCCGAAATGGAGAACAAAGATGTGCATTATAATACGTCCTGCGCATTAAGCTAACGTTTGTTATTACCTGCCGTGTTGGCCAGTCAAAAGCTATTCATTATACTTAACTGACTAGCTTGTTGGTGTGGTTGATAAGATACTTGCCTTTCACGCCGCAGGTCGTGGGTTTGATTCCCACCCAAGACAGATATTTGTGCGCATGAACATGTATGTTTGTCCTGAGTTTGGGTGTAATTATCTATATAAGTACTTATTTACAAAAGAAAAGTAGTCTATGTAAGTATATCAGTTGTCTGGTTTCCATAGTACAAGCTCTGCTTAGTTTGGGATCAGATGGCTTTGTGGGAATAATGTCCCAGGATTTTATTATTATTATTATTTAATTACAATCTGATACTATTTATATGTACTATGTTTGCACGTATCTCACAAAAAGAAGACTGACTTAAAAGTAGTATGACGACTGTTGTATTTGTAAATTATATGTAATGGTTACCAATTGAATAAAGTTTAAATAAATTTAAACAGTCTTACTTGCTATCTTAAGTGCCAGTGAGTCCTTTATAGGTAATATACCTAACAGAAATAATCGTTATGACCTTTGATCCACGTCCGTTATCGTAATGTTATAAGTGTTTTAATACCTGGAAAATACTTAATGAAACGCTTAGTAAACTATGCGCTCTACTGTGAGAATTGCGTTTAATATCAACAGCTAATGGAAACTTACATTACGGCGTTTTTATAACAGTTTATTTAAAAATTAATTATGGTTATATTAAAAATGATTTTGACAGTAGTAATCCACTATTAATATTGAGCACAGGACTTGTTAAAGCAATAGCAACTGAGTCCCAACCCGAGGGGTTTATTGGTATCATTGAAGACTCTACTCTACACCGCTTAATACCGTCAATCAATTGATCAGATGCTCGTAGATAACTATATAGTATAGATATAGTATAGATAGTATAGATAGAACTTTCAAATCGATTTCGCACATGGAAATAGGTTGACGTTAAAATTGTTTAGACTTTTATACACCGTGATTTTGTTATGTAATGCATGATAGGTGAGTACAAGCGGAGCTACTAGAAAGCGTGTTAAAGTAAAACATATTTATAACATGTCTGTAGGTCATAATTGACTACTAGATTTGTTTACACAGTGACTTTGTTAGGTAGTAACAGGTGAAGCTACCAGAAAGTGTGTTAAAAATTAAACACAGTTATCAGAACACATAGAACAGGATAGATGTACCGCATGTGAAATGCCAGAATCTATGATAATTATGCTTAGGAATTCAACTCGAAATTAAGTACATTACAACTTAGTGAGACATCATTTACAATGGAATTCTAAAAAAATAAATTCAAAACTTAACAATAACAACGGATTATGAACATTGTTGACATGCAAAATTGAAACAACACCAATAATAAATTAAAAGAAACAAGGATGAATATTGCATGTACGTTTGAAATTATGAATTCAAGATGATCATCGGCGAGATTGAAGTTTGTTATTACATGGTGATTCTATAATGTTTTAAACCAAGATTCATCGGATCACATACACATAAGGTTTATCTGGATCATCCCGTTCTGAGGGAAATTAATTAATCTTGTCTTTGATGTTATTCGTCATAGAATATAGAGCATATGTACATAGGTAACCTACATAGCGGTGCTACGTGATGTTTGTAGTGCTTACAACGGGAGAGGGTTACTTTGTGTCGGTTATACGCATCACCACAGATTGCTTCGTAAGCCCTTTTGTAGATTAATACGGAATATCTTTATTTTATAAACAAGGGACATCATTATGGTAAATTTATTCTATCAACGTTTATTATCTTTATAAAAACGAGATACTATAAAGAAAGTAGAATAATTAATAATAAGTATATTATTAATTATTGTACTTTCTGTTATCGTCTGTAACATTAAATTAAGGTCGATATTGCATTCAATCTTTGGATTTGGTTGGATTGAAAACTAAAATACCCAAAATATAATATATCTACTTACATTTACTATATAATACAAGCCATATTTCTATTAAGAAAGTCCAATAAATTAAGTAAATTATAACCTTGGTTACAATCAGATAAGAAAAATTATATAAAAATTGAATTAAATAATTAAACCTTACTGGAATAAAAAATATCAAGAATATTAAATCTAGAAATTAAATAATTCATCAGTTTTCAAAACGCGCCGCGTGCAGTCTTCCTTAACATGCGATAATGAGCACGTCATATGGCAATAAATCGCAATAACATTTGCCGCTCCTTGCCGGCACGCAGCGGCCCCGAGCGCTCACAGGACATACACACGGGACTAATTATATGTGTTGAATTGCTGAATAATTACAATATGAAGCCGAAACTAAACATTTTATTTCTATTATATTTTATACTAAATGTTGGAAAAAGTTTGGAAATCATAGAGGAATTTTAATGTACCTCATGCTTACGCTGAGCTTGTATCTTGAGTAATAAAGGGTTTTACACACTTTACGCAGTAACACGCGCTATTTCACAAACGTAAATCGCTTAAAGGCATGACATACTTGACGCAGAAAAACAAATACATAAACTATCGCTATAAAGATTAAGATAGGTACAACACATGAAATGTGAAAGCATCCAACTTAATACCAACAGGTGACAGAAATAAAAAGTTACGTGTTCCGTAAGAAATGATTTATTTTGGAACGCTGGACTCAATTTAGACGGTGAAATTTTACTCTTATCGCCAAAGACATCACTTCAAATTGCTTTTAAAGTAGCCCATGGCTATTGGTTCACCTGTTAACAAATTACGAGAACTATATAGATATGTAGTCATATCAAACATTTAAATGATTCGTTCTAAAACTTTATCACAGAATCATATATGGTAGATAAAAAGTCTCATACTTTTATTAGGCTATAAACACCTGTTCAGTATCTTTTCTAGTAGCATCGACACAATATAGGTGTCATAGACAAACAGTGTTGAAATATAACATAAAAATAAACTTTTTCGCGTGTAAAGTAAAAGTGAAGTAAGAGCCAATAAATGTGCAAGCCAAAAGGCCCCCTCCCTTCTTGAGGATAAGGTAAGAAGCTTATGCGACAACGCTGTGCCATTGGATACACGTGTGGTGAAATTTCGGCACGTGCAATTTCCCTGATGAGCTTTGCTTTAGCGAAATACGACTTATCACAAATTAAGACAACTCAGTGAGCCTTGCCTGGGTTTGAACTTGCAATCATCGTTTAAAATTCACATGTCATATCCATTGGGTCGTCTTGGCTCTTTCGCGTGTAACCTTCCTAAATCTTGCAATAAAAAGCCCGTTGTGAAGCAATAAATAGTGGGGTGTTCGGTTCGAATTACCACTCCACCTGTCGTCCTCTGAGCTGTCGAATTATAACATACTTTATATATATAAATATATGTGTATATATTTAATGACATGTTATATAAGTGATGTTTTCTTAGAATTATGTAATTGGAGAATAATGACGTTATCGTGAAGTGATCAACCAACCCACGTCCACGTAACAAAGGGTTTATTCACGATCATATTTGGACTATATATTTAGTATCGATACGAACATCATCCAAATAAAAAAGTATAGTTATGCGTAAAAAAAAATGATATTCTTAAGCCTTAATGTTAAGTGAGATATAAGTTTGTCTAAGTAAAGCTCGTGTGAAATGTGGTTCAGAAATTTCTATAAACTAATTGTAGTCATCATATGGGCAAAAATATGTGTTAATAATTAATTTCGTATATCAATTCTCAGCCGTAAATAAGCAACGCTATCGAGTAAGCTGCAAGTTTTCTCCCTAGATCGAGACGCATTTGACTTGAATGTTAAATTTATATACAAATCTATAGTTAGAATTTCATAAGCTATTGCTTCCACCAACCAAATCCATTCATACAAGATATTTGAAATTTGACATTATAACATGTCATGTTTTTCTGCAAAGCAATCACAAATACATAGATTTATGCAAACTTCCTCAACAGAACTCGTATCTATGTGTGTATGTGACTTACGTCGTTTATATTAGTTGAAAGATATTTGCTTTATGATTCTTATGACATTTTGTACATTGTATTTAAAAGATATTATGTACAAACAAACAAAAGACACAAACACCAAACAAACAAAAACCTTTTCTGGAATTTAATACCTGATAGGATACAGTTGTAACTTGTAATTACTTAAAACATTTTAACTATTCATATATATTTTTTTTACTGATTTTGACATTTGTCTATTGTAATAGTAAACTTGCTATCCTTTATAACGGTATACGTAAGAAAGAGATATCCATATTTTAGTTCACCATTGTTTTAACTTATTTAAAAGTTATACTTATTTAAAATGAGAATAATACAAAGAAAAATGCAATTGACTAATTCAAGAGACCAAACTGTTTCGTAAACAAAACCAGCGAGTTTGGACGAATTTTATGTATTGATAGAAGAAAATTCGGGCAACTGGAAATGGTCGTCGGTCGACTCTGTCAGTCATATGCCATAGTTGGCATTTCATCACTTGTTCCTTAGATTGCGATTTCAAATGAATTATAATCTTTTTTAATTGCGAATCTTTCATTCATTCATTCTTTAAAAAACGCGTTCATACGTGAACAGTGCATAAATAATTGCCAATTTTTCTTTCTAATTATGAATTGTTATTATATTTAACTTATACTGATTCTATTTATAAATGTACAATCACATTCTCTTTGTACAAATAGCTAATGAATGTCCGACCTTATTTGTTCAAATCAGAACTACGAAGTACATTAACGAAATTGCCCAAAGTAGGCAAACATAGCCCGGGTGAGTCATGATCGCGCATGTCGGAGGAAATGTGTCACAGCACTGACTCACACCAGTATATAAACCGAGAACAGTTTCCTTGAAAACTATTATCATTATAGAATCATTTACATTTAAAAATAGCGCGAAAATTGCGGTATTTATCTTAGATACTAGCGAAGGATAGCTATATATGTATAATTAATACGTAGATACCTATATTAGAGCGAATATTATACATTTAGAGTATTTTGTACGACACAATGACTTATTCTGCAAGCTAAGCCTAAACTACGAAATTCCACGATCCGATTATTATTTTCGCGTTTTCAATCCGCACGTCATGCACGTCAACTTTTTGTCAAAGCACATACTTTTTAACGCGTGAATTTTAAATCAATAAAACTACATACGATTGCAAGTGTTACAAATGCGAGATTAACACAACTGGTTTTATTTCGCAGTGCGGGTTAGCTCTTATATATTCATCTGGTAACGCATTGTAAAAAAAAAAAGATATAATAAAGACACACTTTGTTAGTATTAACTAAGGAAGCAGGAAAACGTAAGGTGAACTCTGTACAGATAAGAAACCATTTTTATAAAATAAATAGGCACTAAGATAATAACGAAATTCTTATACGTAGTTACATTTTACGTAGTTTATTTATGATTATTGCGAAAACGTAAGTAACGATCAGTTTTCTATATAGAATGGTAGAAATCGTGGCGAGTTACAGCAATTGTGAAAACATAACTAACTCCTAGAAAACTTAGCACAAGTAGATAGACATTATAGTGTTGCAGAATTTTCTTTGGAACTTTTTTAGCAATACTACCATACATATGTACATTTTACTGTACATATGTACATAGCTATTGTATAACGTTATCGATTTGCGCAGCGGGGGGCAAGGAAGTGTCGCTAGGGTTTACAGTTCATAATATATAGAGATATTGGTACTCGATAGTAGGTCATCAAATGCTTTAACATAAATGTTATATTATGTATAATATAATACATGTTTTTGTCCGTATTCTATGCATTCGCGTACCCCACATCCCGTGTATTACTATTACATTTAGTTTTTCAAATAATATTATGATTATTCAATAAATAAAAACAATATTATCAGAAAATAAAACAAAACAATTGTACCAATTTTTTTTCACACTTGTACCAATTTTTTTTCACACTTGGCTTGCACCTATAAATCTTTCTAAAGTTATTGATGCAAAAGTTTCTTTGTTACTCGATTAACTTCACTTAACGGTTGTTATATAAAATAAAAGTCAATTTCCTTACTGCTGAAAACTGATAAGAAATAATAAATAGATATTATTTTCACTTATTAGTTCGCGAAAACTAAATAATTGTAAAATTTAAAAATACATTATATGTATATACGAATATTATACCAAGAATAATATATCTTATTATATGTAAATATTCGATATTTAAGAACCAGAAAACTTTACCGATAACCAGTGTCTTGGTTGAACAGTTGGTGTTTCCGTCAAAAGCCTTTAGTTACCTGAAAAAGAGAAACGATTTATTGAGTTAAAATAAACGAATCACGACGACTCGACACTGCGGTTTCGCTATTTTTATTTACTAAAGCAAAAATTCGACAAGGTTTCATTTGAAACCAAGTTTTTACAACACAATTACTACAAGCTGTTTATTTTAAATTGAAACTGTTATTTAAAGTTTATTAAGAACAATTGACAATATTGAGTGTACTTGTATATCAATGAATCACAAGATACATACATATGTTATTATGAAAACAGGTATATATATATATACAAAACTATTTAAATAATCGATACATTAAAAAAATATATTCAGATGATGTGTATTATACATATTTGAATTATAATATTAATATCGAAAAGTCCATACAATCTATGTATGTAATTTCAAAATTAAACGTCAAATCGGAATGGATCTAAATTATGGCATCAATTTCCTAGAATTGTTTACATACTTTGTTTGTTACATAGAAAGCTTGTTAATATAGAAGTATCCGTATATAACTGTATCAATATTGAATCTGATTATGGTTATTTAAGAACGTAAACATAAACTGCAATCTTTTTTTCCATGTATTTATTATGCAAATACGTAGCAATGAATGTGATATTTGAGTAGGTACTAATATCAACTAAAAGTTAATCACATAGGTCGAACGTGATGTCAGCAAAAACGGACCACACTGATGACGACGACTATTTAAGACATATCCCTATTATCTTTATATTGTAGGTACTTACAAAAAAGTTGACGTGACTTTAAACTAATAAATTAATCGCCTTTCAAAATTTTATAACACGATATAGTGCAATAATAAGAACTTGGGTTACATGAAACTATATTGAATTCTAGATAGATAGATGAAAACAGATATTAAGCGAACCATTTCATTGCATGCAACGTAAGCAGTTATCTGTGAATGGCGCCAATTTAAATGCACATCTTACTTTCCTTACTGCGATACACATCCTCAGCACGTGCGAAAGAGATGGCGTTATGGCACTTACACGAGTGAGGAGCAAACAAGAATAGGACAAAGCAAGATAAGTAGCATCAATTATGCTGCTTACGCATTGGTGACTTGGCCGCGCGTCTTAGTAGCGCTGTTAAAGCGCTTACAATAGCAATGTAACTTTCTGGTAAGTCGCTGTTATACCGAATTTGATAACTCTAGATATGTTTTCGTTGCATTGTTTAATACTGAATTAGCATTAAAGGTTAAATGGTGTATGAGTTAAAGATAACAAACATAACATATATCAACTAAACCATCAAGGAAATAAATTAAGACTATTCTATATGTATTTTATATAGAGATAAGAATTTTGTCGAAAACTTCCTGTGATGAGTTATTTTTGAAAGAAATTATATCTCCGTATATCTACTTAGATAATTGTTCAATGCGAACGAAGTCGAGGCGGGCCGCTAGTAATAAATATATGGCTACTAACAGCTAAGATCAAACTGAATCGCGGGAACTAACAGTTGCGTACTTCGATCGCAAACAATAATTATGCATCATAAGCTTACATTCAGTGTTCAACGCGACAACCGCATTTGAAACGCGGCTAAGTTGCCGTGCATAAAGACTGGTATCAATACCAACTGTGCCTTCAGCCCCATGTGGGATCAGCAATTACCCACACGTTATACTGTCATTTATTTTTTACACGCGACGCCGTTGCTTTTTATGTCAAAACTATTATATGTGATAAGAATATCAGATGTAATGGGAAGGGATGAACGGTTTGTGACTCAGTATTGAGGGAGGAAAAGGGAGATGAAGAGCAGATAAAGATAGATATATTGTGAGCAAAAAGATACGTTTAATTTGTTTTTATACAGTTATAATTATTTCATATATATATTCATGAAAGAGCCGAGATGGCCCAGTGGTAAGAACGCGTGAATCTTAACCGATGATCGTGGGTTCAAACCCGGGCAAGCACCACTGAATTTCATGTGCTTAATTTGTGATTATAATTCATCTCGTGCTTGACGGTGAAGGAAAACATCGTGAGGAAACCTGCATGTGTCAAATTTTCATTGAAATTCTGTCACATGTGTATTCCACCAATCCGCATTGGAGCAGCGTGGTGGAATAAGCTCCAAAACCTTCTTCTCAAAAAGAGGAGAAGAGGCCTTAGCCCAGCAGTGGGACATTCACAGGCTGTTACTTTATTTCATATAATCATACGTAAATCCAAATACGCATAGGAATGTAAGATAAGTTTTCGTACTTTTGTAGTGCCAAAATTTATTGTTGTTTTTTTGTTTTATTAATATTATGAATGCGAAAGTGTCTTTGTTTGTTATGCTTTCAGGTCTTAACTACTCAACCGATCATCATAAAATTTTCAGAGAAGTACATAGGGTACATAACACCTCCCCCAGCTAACGCGCGAGGCGAAGCCGAGGGCGATAACTAGTTGTTAAATAAATACTAATAAAAGAAAAACGTAAAATATTTCAAAAGTACTTGTAAGAGCTTGTTAAATTTGAATGTTAATAAGTTTAGCATCTTCTTGATAGGGCTTCATGCAAGTCCGTCTGGGTCACATATTTTACAACTGAACAGTATACTTAGTATTGTTGTGTTACGACTAGAAGAGTGAGTGAGCCAGTGTTACTACAGGCACATGGAACATAACATCTTAGATTGATGATGCATTTCCAATGTTGGTGATGCATTATAAGATATGGTTAGTATTTCTTACGGGGCCACCGTCTTTCGGTGATGGTGATCACTTAGCATCATATGGCCCATTTGCCAATCCACCTAACTACGACAAAAACATTTACAATCAATAATATCGTTAGAATACTAAAAGGCAGAACCTTTCGCCTTCGCTATTTAAAATCATTATAAAAAGGAAAAATTAAGATTATATTATAGATCAAATTTGTTTTGACTAGCTTTGTTTTGCTTTGTTTTGAAAAGAAAAACACGTTGCTAATGGATCTTCGTTAATTTTATAAAGAAAAAACATAAAAATGTTGCAGAATTTCAAACATTGCTTTAAAGTTTATTTATATAATATAAAAATAAACAAATATAATGCGTGGTTATCGTGGAACTAAAGGAAAGTATTATATAGATTTTACTAATCCTTAATACAGAACCACAGCCATACAGGGTATTGCTTTTCGGTGATAATTGATGAGTGTGTGATTTTAACTCGGACAGGTTTGCAAACAATTCCACCGTGCTAATATGATTAAATATGAAGATATTCAAACATAACAAAATAATTATATCAGTATTATTTTGTGACCATAAAAAATTATATAGTTTTAGGATAAAATGACAACAACAAACATAATTTAATGGTGATAATCTAATCATATGTATGCGTTAGATGATATCATATGATAAGACACCTATTATTTTTTTCCAATTTTGGATCAGCGATTTCTTTGTATAAGCAATAACGACTCATAAATGTTTAGCGGGTGATTATTTAAACAATGTTTGTCTTCTTCTTTTGAATGACACAAATCGATAACGATAGAAAGATTGAATTGTTTAGCCGCTAAGTACGTTTATAAGTCAGACCATAAGACGTTACGTATAATTCTCTGATTTATAGTTAATAATGTGTATTAATTAAAAAAAAACAATTTGTAATCATAAATATGGAAAAATAAAATAACTAAATAAATTATATCATACATTACTTATTGCCTTTTAAATTACTGTTCTTATCAAGTTCGCTCCATCTTTTAATATAAAAGTGGGCACGGCACATTGATGGCTTGTGTAAAACTTACTTTGTTGTATGATTACATTATGCTATATGTTACCCAATAAATACATAAAAAATAAAAATATAATCCAAAATTGACAGTTTTATGAATGTATGAATAAACGAATGAGGAAATTCTGTTAAGTAATCAGAAGATGTGATAATCGGCAGCGTAGAATAGAGGCCGTTTCAATCCATGGATCGAACGAACCGACTAGCCGAGCCGACAGAATGAAGAATGAAAAGAGAAGTTGAACAAAACAAAGTAGTGGGAGAACGAAAATAAATTTACATTTAGTTAATATTTATGACAGCTGTATCTTATGATATAGTTATACGGATGGCATAGGTTGTTGGTAAATGGTCACCAACGCCGATAGACATTGGCGCTCCAAGAAATATTAACTATTCTACATATTTCCAATGCACCACCAACCTTGGGAACTAGAATCCTTTAAAGTGACTATTCAAAAGAGCTTCTAAAAGCCGATTTGCATAAAGAATAGGTTTTTTTATAGATTTTTTATTTCTTGTACTTTTGCGTTTATATCCAGAATAAATTCCTTGGAAGGTAAAGCAATGTATTGAACTATTACCATTGCGAGTTTAATTTCATGTTTTTATGCTTTTGCGTGATGTAGGTACATACAAACGACGACATAAATAATTTATACAGGAACTCGGTTCCCGAGACGGCATTTGTGAGGTTTTAATATGAATGTAGATGGTATGCCCAGTAGTGGGACATGAAAGGGTTGTTAGTAAATACTCGTACCTGGCTCAAAGCTAAGTAGCGAGTGCCCGAGTGGCTGACATGACGCATGGCCCACTTTATTTTACGCACCGTCTTAAGCGCCGCAATAATTCCAAGAGTTCTCTCACTACCGACACTGTGCCTCAAGCGATAAGCGGAGCGATTAAATACATTAAAAAAACATATTTATTTTTACTTTGTATAAACCATAATAATACATTTTGCGAGGTAACATGATAGGTATATATATATAAATAATATAATGTGTTGTTACAAATTCGTAGTTACATTCGTCATAAAAGTTTAACGCTTTGATAACAAATGCTGTCTGGTAAACAGTAAAACATTTGCTTTACACAAATATGTTTTCAAATAGTTTTCAAAATGTGTTAGTCACAGACCATAATATAATATTTAAGTAAAATTAATTAAAATTAATATTTACACATTTGTTCGTATTTCAATAGATTAGCTTTAAAGTCATGATTTGCACCACACGGTTCCCGACCGGCCGCGGCGGTCCACACCGGGACATCGCAGCATTACTCATCGTTCAAATGCTCCCCGAGGGTGAGTGAGACAGTCTATACGTCCTTCCTTATCCTCTTTGTCTGCTTTACGATTCCACTTTTTTCTCTATTTAGCGATCGAATTCCAATATCTTTTGTCTTGGAGCGTGAACGAAGTGATTTTGTGAAGCTATTTTTCTATAAAACTATATTGTATAGTCAAAGCCAAATTGAATTCTGATTACAAACGCAGACACGCATTACGACATTGAAACAAGATTTAAATTGGATATAAATACTGGTAACGTGATGGTGTTTGAGTGTGGTCTGCACGTATCGACCATACGAACCTGTTATCGTTATCTAATAATTATTTAGAAGTCATTAGTAGTCGAGATAGCTCCGTGATTAGAACATGTAAATCTTTAACCGATGATTGTGGGATCGAACCAGTACAACCACCACTGAGTTTTAATTATGCTCGGCGCTGAGGAAAACCATCGTTAAGAAAACTAAATGAAATTCCGCCACATTTATACCATCAATTTTTTTTAAGGCAGCGTGGTGGAGTTAACTCTATATACTTCGAGAGGAGATGAGATTTTTGACCAGCACTGGGACATTTATAGCATGGTACCATTTGCGTCATTTTAGAATTTGCAATGGAAACAGCTACAATTTGTATTGATCCGCTTTGAATTATGAGTGAGCCAGTGCAATATACATTATAGTGTTACACATAAAATTTAATAACCCGTAAATGGGGCGCATCGAAGGTTTAAGAATGGTGCGCATCGAAGGTTTAAGAATGGTTTGATGTTTCTCACATTACCAGTGCATATGGACTGACCACCTACCATCAAATCAAAATTCTTTATTCAACTATAGAAGCAGTACACTTACTTATTGATTGCCAAGATTCCAGTCACAACAACATAGCTTTCAAGTAAAATTGCAATGATTCAAGTTATCGTGTTGAACAAATATTTCAACGATTAAATGTGACGAATTACTTCATCAAAATAAATAAGGAATGGCGGAAACATGTTATTAGTTTAATAACTTTATCAAACGCAATTCAACTTGAACTTTCAAACAAGACATAACATTTAATGTCCAATAGAATTATATATAATTATATCTGTGCCAGGGACCCTTGCGAAAGGTGTTCGGTTAAACGTAAATGTAATTGTTGCTATATAATAATTTATAAACAAGCGTTATTCAAAGGTTAAGCGTTACTTATTGCGTTTAATATAATTTATTGCATGATTAATTATTATTATAACTGTTGAATATATATATATTATCCGTAATAGTATAAAATATTTAAATATCGAAGTTTCTTTATATATACACTAGCTGCCCGTCCCGACTTCATACGGGTAAAATAAGGATTTTATCCCGTGCATTATTTAATCAATAAGATATAAACATTCGCCCATACAGTACAGGGTATGTGTGTTCTGTACAGGGCATATAATAATAATGCATAAAGTACAACATGCTCTACATATTTTTTCATTTATTGGAACAAAGTTCTTTTACTACTGCAAAGTAGAGTGACCTGGCCGAAGTTTTCATGTAACAAAAAAGCGTTATCCTTCAAGCGACCTTTCCCCTCTTTCTTTCTTACTGATTATTTCTATTCTAGCGGTTGTATGTGTATGTATGTGTAATTGTGGAAATTTTCAGATTTGACAATAAGGATTTTGCGGCCAATGAGATAACCTCAATTCTATACAAATGTAAATATAATTTGAACTCTTTTTTTATCTTATAATTCGCTATTTTATTTGGAATATGAATGGTGCTGGTTGCAGCATGACGTTGATGACGTTCGGCTGCGAGAGATCTCCACGGACTATCGCCGCCAGGGTATGCCTCTGAGGCCCCACACAGCACACTCCGAAGAATAATTTCCTTGTGTCGATTTTGACCGCGATGGTCAATCTCAAGAAAGATTTGCCAGCTACGCAGGACGTATTATAGTGCAAAAGTGTGTGCATAAACACAGGTGCACTCTCATAATCTGATAGTATGGTAAACCGATACGAATAGTAAAAGTTCAGGTAAGAAGCAGGACCAACACGTTTTAAGTTAAAAAAAATATCGCAAAGAATTTCGTTCCTCCCGGGGGTCCCCCGATCGCACATTTTTTATTATATTTTTAGGTTCTGTCTACGGTTTCTATGTGCTCATGCTCATCGTACTATGGTCCCACGATATGATATAGACCTTTTTGAAAAAGTTGGCCCGTTATTTGTTTTTTTTATTTTTATTATAATAGGTCTAACGCATGTAAATTACATATAAGTACACACACATTTTTGTTATTTAACTTACCTTTCACAATATTTTTCCTTAAGAATAATACAGTAGAAATACTCTTAATATTAATAATTAATAATAATAATAATTATTACAGCACTGCAAATTTATAATAGATTTAGTTGAGAATTACACGGAAATGATAAAATTATAATTGTAAAAGTCACTACTGCGATCGATACGAAACAAATTAATTTGAATTACTAATATCACTATTAAAAAATAGGGGTTGATGGTAGAAAGGTGAAAATTTAGGGTTGTATGTATTTTTAATGCCACATAATAAAAAAATTAAAATAATAGAATTTGTCAAAAAATATAAAAAAAATTTTTTGGGTTGAGCCACCCTTAACATTTAGGGTTATAAAAAATAGTTATAGACCTATTCCCAGACCTTCAGAATATACATATAAAATTTCATCAAAATCAGTCAAGCCGTTTCGGAGGAGTATAAACACTAAAACTGTGACACGAGATTTTTATATATATAAAAGATATAACTCTTCTGTACGAGTGTATGCCACTAAACTCTGCTGAATTTTTTGTGTGTTTTTATAGGCCTCTGTTTTTTTTAATTGGACACGGCAGATGGTGGTACGATCTTGTACTAAGAATTGTATTTTATAGTTGAATCATTATTTCGCCCATACGAAGTCGGGAAAGACAGTTAGTATAATTGTAGCTTTTTAATGTCTTAAAATGTAATTTATGTATAGAAAATGTTTCTAATTCAAGTTGAAATAATTCATAGAAGCAGGTGTTGCTTTGCAAAAGGTCACGATAATTATATTACGTTTTACGCAATGATACAATCGACGCTATTCCCTTACAATTAGTGTAAAATGCGAGACATATTTCTAAACACCCTTATGGCAGCTATGTGAAAACCGTCATGGAGTATTCTATCAACTGAAACTTGAAGTCACTGTATACCTGGTAGCCTTGTTGGTCTAGTGGCTAATAAGGCCGTAGATCCTGTGGTCCCAGGTTCAAATCTCGGGTCAGGCCGATAAAGTTATTGGGATTTTCTATCGAAAAATACTCAGCTACTGGTTCTCAGATACTTCCATTCCTCGGAGAGCACGTAAAGCTGTTATATTTTCGGTATTGCCAGATTTGTCGTAACATCGAATAATGAAAGTGAGAGAATTGAGAGTGCACCTGTGTTTACTAGTGCATTGTATCTTGCGCAGTTAGCAAGTCTTCCTTGAGAATGGCCGCTGATACCGAAATAGAAGGGACATCATCATTCCTGACTACGCATTTATAATTAAGGTCATATTTTAGCGTTCATTACACCGATTAAATTGTACCAATTAGGTTTCATTTTGTAACTTGCGTCACATTGCAATGTTATAACTTTATTCAAAGATTGAAGTACTTAACTCGCTTTGGGGAAAATTCTCAAACTGACAAAATTTAAATGTGAAAAAAATGAACGTATAATATATAATTTAATTAAAGTTTTGTTTTATATGTTTTAACTTAATGAGGTATAACTGACACTAGACGGTAAAAAATAAGACATCTGCAACAGTAATGTGTACTCGTATCACCTGACGTAATACGCTTATATAAAAGAATTCATGATAAATATGTGTCGTTTCACACTGTCACAACAGCTGAACTTAAATAGCATCGTTTAAAACACCAACTAATTGGTAATGCTAGTACCAGACAGAACGAAATACAAAGGCGACGAGCGCAAGTTTTTTTGTAGCCATGCACAATTATTTTTACTGATTTCATTGAAACATTATTCATAGAAGAAAAAAGTTATTTAATATTTTTCCTTCATTCATATAAAAGCCTTTCGATATTACTTGTCTAAGTTTATCACCGTTAAAAGGCTAGACATGAGAAAAACTAACTTATTTTGTTACCGCCTTATTCATAAACTTTATTTAACTGGTGATTAGTTAAACAATATTTTGTCTTCTTCTTTCGTCTGTCAAATTAATAATGAAAGAAAGAAACAAATCAGCGTTTAGCTAACCAGTAACTAAGCAAACTTTATAAATAAGGCCGTTATTCTTTTGTAGTTATTACCTTACGTAGGTTTCACCCACATTCCTTTTATCAACAAAAATAGTATAATCTGACTTTCATCTTTCCTTGACTTATTTTTAAGCAATACTTAAAAGTTCTCAATAGCCATTACTTATTATCAGAGAGTATTATATATACTTCTGTGTTCATTTATTTTTATTATATATGATTCTTACTGCTGATATTAATATTAGATAATCTAACATACCTTAAACACAACGTACCTTGAACAATTGCTAATGGTCTCTAATTTGTGACAAAAACTTTAACCATTAGGCAGCGAGCCGTGTTGTAACTCTGCTATCGTACTTAAGCTGTTTTGCTTCAGCCCTAATCAGTCTCACTCCGTCAACATCGGAGTTTGACAAAACAATAACTTTAATATAGCAGTAAGTAATGTTTGGCAAATTTTCGAACGCTTCTTTTGCTTACTTGATTGTAAATTTTATTTTATTTCCGTAGCATTTAATTAATACGACGAGGAAGTTTCGTGTTCCTTAACCTTTTATTGCATTATGTTATGTACCTATGTCAATTAAAACTTTAAGGAAAAATTTGCAGTCGACATAACAAAAAATAATATATTAATACGTATCGATAGATATAAATTCGCGTTTGCTCGTGACAATTCGGATAGTCTAAGCCTGACACTATAATAAAGTTTACTTTTAATTTTTTTTTTTTTATTCTTTTAAAACAATGCTAAGGGTCTGTTAAACACTGGGACAATAATTTATAGACAATAATTTAAGACAATAATTTTAATGCAACAACCGTCAATAGTAATGGTCATTTTGTGTTTTTTTTTCCGCAACTTTGCTTATGTGGAATTCATAGTAGTTATTAATTGTATGTGTAATAATTGAGTATTGTCAACTGAACAAACTTTGAAACCGACTTTTGCTTTAATTGTTACTTTGTCTTTCTACGTTTTTTTAAATTATTGAAATAGGTAGGCCATGCTTGCAAATGGGCCAACTGGTCGTTAGTGGTGACTACCGCCCAGACATTTTATCATATTAACCATCCATTACATCTTCAATGGGCCACCAACCTAGGGAACTAAGATGTTATGTCCCTTGTACCTGTAATTATACTGGCTCACTCCTTCAAAACCGGAACACAACAATACCAAGTATTGCTGTTTGGCGGTACGATGGTAGTAGCCTCCTCGGGCGGTCAAACTCTCTTGTAATTTCAACTGACATACACCTCTTAGTATGGTAGTATATACTATGTTTCTAAAAAATAAGTAACTTTTCAAAAGGAATTGAGTATGATATATTTTTAAACTTTAATCTTAGTGTGAATTGAAATGGAAAGGATTTTAATTATTTTAGGAATGTTTAAATATACTTTATTTAAGTAGGCGCTCACAAACACTTTTAAATAGCATTTTACAAGATTAGATTTGACAATGCTATTCGGTAGTTAAATTTTTCAAAAATTAAATTGTTATGTATTTAATGAAAATAAATTTAATTAACGAATACAAAATCCAAAATGTTTTGTTATCCACGTAACACTTTATTCTGTAATAAGTATTATTTTTATATATTTTTATAGCTTAATCGTATACATTAAATATTAACGAACATTTTAACATTTGCCTAAATATATATATAAAGTACATAGCAACATCATCAAAACTTTTCTGTAAAGATTTGAAAAATAACGGTTCTTCTTGAACATAGAAGATCATAAAATATTGAACAGATAGAATTCAAAAAGAGAATGATCGAGTAGAATATAGTTATATATGACTTATTCGAATGTAGACGTTGTAGATATAATGCATCAAGTTTAACAAAGAGCTTAAGGATATTATATCTTTGTAATAAATATATCTGATTAAAAGAGATAAGATAATACTATACACATAATCTCTGTTACAAGTTATTCCATGTGGGAATATTCTTAATCGGGGAAATCTATACAAAATTATATTATGTAAACCATAGTTTGCTTTTTTCGTATTTTAAGTGTCAATGCATCGTTTCAAAAATTGATTTCGTTGGACCTTTATATACCTACAACTTATTTGCAGTTTCGTAAAGATATATATTTAGTTTAGTACCATCAACGCGCAAGTGGCGATCAATATAAGTCGCAACGGATATTAGTTTCGATAATATTTTACATCCTATAATGAAACCAAGTTTATTAAACACCGTGTTTTAGCACAGACGCAAGCAATGAAAATAATCGACCGATTTTCAAAACACCAGGTGACGCGTCGTATCTATCATTAAAAAATTAAGGCCATAATATTGTCATTTTCATGGTTTCTTGTTCGTTGGTTAGATCGTAACTAATGTTAATATGATATGAATAATTTGAAGGTAACAGTTAGTCACGAGTTATGCCCCCTGCTGGGTCACCTGCTTCGTGTGTTCGTGTACCACCTGTACTGAGATTAATAGAATCACGATTACTTATAAATAATACTAGTTATGTTTTTTACTTATATACCTACATAGGTGTTTATGAAAATGATTTCCTTTCGTAATTTTTGTGATTAGAATACTTTAGTATTTTATGTGAATGCGATAAGGATTTTAGGTAAAGTATGTTGTGTGTGCTTCATTGAATTATTATTGTTTAACATACGAAATTAAATTTGTATGCTGTTCTTGTTATGTTATTGTTGTGCTAAGTATTTTGTACCTAACTTTTTATTTCGGTTACTGAATTTTTAATAAAGAAATTAAGTTATAATTGTTGATACATCGAAATAAATTTTATATTATTCCAAAATCCTATTATAGCTTTTGAAATTCTATTTGATTATAGTTTTTTAAAAAACTTAAAGAAGCAATGTATCAAACACAATATCGAAACTAGGTACTAGCTCCCATCTACGTCTTACAAACTATGCAGAACTTAAACTGTATAAAGTTTTAGCCGACATTAAATTAACTTGACTTTGTTTGGAAAATTTAGTTAAATATTTAAGTCGCGAGTTTCAAACGTTTTTTTTTATTTTATTTAATTACAATAAATAAAGACAATTATATATACACAGTATTGAAGTAAACGCGTAAAGAAAGAGAGAAAAACGAATAAAGATATATGAAGCAACAAATAACAATATTTTACTTTAAATATAATATAAATAACTCTTATTTTAAGAGCCCAAACTCGAGGCGGACTTTGTAATAATTATATTCAAATAACTAATTCCAAATATTTTTAGTAGTATATAGAAGTTTATAAAACTAGGTGGAATGGAGTTAAACTCTAATCTATCATCTCCTGGCTATTGCGCCAGGCATAACAATCAACAAAGCTATCAAAAATACATTTATTATCGTAGACCTGATCTAACGACTTCATTGTATACAATAAATAATAATTATATTCAAATAACTAATTCCAAATATTTGTAGTAGTAGAAGTTTATAAAATTATTTCCTTTAAAAATCTGTCATAAATATAAGCCATGCACGGCCACAATACACTACCATAACTGTAATTACAAGGAGACTGTAAAGTCGGTAAAATCAAATGCCTCTTAGCTGATAAGACACCGTATTAAATAAAGTTGACGTGTGTCAGCAATACCGGAAGTATTGATATTGAGTTCAAATCCGGGCAAGCGCGATTGATTTGAACTTTGATGTGTTTAATTTTTGTTTATAATTATATAAAAAATAATTGTGAGCATGTAGGACACCGTTAGTATGTGCTAGATGGCTCTAAGCCAGAGTTGAATATTGGAGTTAACACCAAACTTATACTGGACATGAAGTATATGTCCAGCATTGTTGCAATTATCGGATGTTACTAAACTGTACAGTTTTAAGCTATCATATTTTTTATGAATAAAATTATTGTACATGTGTGTGTCATGAGCATATGTTATACAGCCTAAGCATAACAAAAAATATACGGAATAAATATAAATAACACCGGAAGATAATCAATTGAAAAATAAATGAGAATTTAATTCAAATAATAGGTATAGCTTTTTTTCCAGGAACCAGTTTTGAAGATTTATTTTAAAATATGTATATACTTAAAGAGTTCGACAAATTCATTCCCATAATCATAAAGTACACCTTATCTCCTCAACATCCCAAACGATACTGACGCACGAAGGTCGCAGGTGTAGCCTCCGAGTTCAACGCGCATGCGTATTACTCTCAACGAAACATCGATATCATTTGCGTGCCAACATGCCTTTATCACACGATTTCCATCTTTAAGACGGACGAAGCAAAGTGTATAATTGAATTTTTATTTTTCTCGAGCAGTAAGTTAACTTTGCTGTATCTTCGTTGATGCGGTATGCAAAATTCAGGTATCGGACCGTTCGTGTGATTCGAGTTGAAAATGTAGACTTAGTATCACCTTGCAATACGAATTATATTTGCTATTAAAGTGTTTATCATTATCTCCTTACGAGAGATATTCGCTTGTCAACATTTGCACAAGATATGTAAAACATTTCAATATGTATTAACATATATTGGAAATAATTATTGTTAATTTTAATTACACACGTATTCCATGATCCATTGAATATTTCATTTGAATTAAGTATATAATCCGTGTTACGTTCGTATTTGAATTTTAAATGTAATTTTGAAACTGATAATGTATGCAGACGATATATTTTTTTTATAATTACTTATATGTATTACATTATTTTAACTGCAAAGTCTGCTTCGACATAATACAATATAATAATTTAACATATATAAAATTTGTATCGGTAACGTAAAAGGTCTATTACAGTTTCTTAGTCACTTGCATTGATCACTAAATTCTAATCGTGTAAATCATTCATCTATCAAGTATATAAAAACAACGGAATGTTAATATTGGAATCGTTGTTTTTATTGTAGGTATGGGTTTACTAGAACTTCTAGATACATAAGGGTAATGGTTCGTAATTTTTTAACTTTTTCTTATTATATCTAGCAAAGGAAGGTTAATTAGGTAGAGGAATGCAAATCTATCCATCCATCAGCTTTAAAGGTCCGCTCCCCCGGACATAGGTTCCCCTAATTGGCCCGACGCCGACCGGTCCTGTGCCCTCCATGAATGCAAATAATTTAATTCAATTCAATTATCATCTTCACCATCGGTTACTCAGGTTTTGGTTACAGCTCCTTATATATATGAATATACATATACATTTATATATATTAATTTAAATACTTTATTGAAAGAATGAAACAATTTAATTGATTCGTCAAAGGTATTCTTTTTATTACACTAGTTATTGAATATTTTTAACTATATTTTTTCATACAATTATAATACATTAATTTATCTATAACATTTTTATTTGATTGAATAAATATCGGCATAAACAACATTTTAAATACGAGCACATATGCTCATTTAAACTTGTACTCGTAGTTTGTGATTCAATTTAAAAGCACGTATTTGATTTTGCACCGACGATGAGTATAAGCCCATATTATTTTACTAAATGTATTTTTAACATTTATTCAGAATAAAAGTAAAGCTATAATACAAATTCTACACGAAATATAGAAAACACAACGTATATTTAGAAAAATACATTCAGACAAGGTTACTTAATGAAGATTAAAGTTAGTTCCAGTTCTAACGATAAATTATATATTTCTTTTGATGTTCTCTATGTTCTAAAACAATGTTATATACCTGGTATAATATTTTATATGGTGGAGATGATATTTCGATCTACATACATATATGTTATATCAGTGAAATCATTTTAAAATTACATATGGGGGCGTATTTTCCTTTTTTTAACACTACTTTATCGTTTCTTATACGCACTTTTGAATTTTAAAGTGTTATTTAGAAGCTCTACTACAGATTCAGAACCATAAACAGCAATAAATTCAGTAATTCAAAAAATAAAGTACTTAGTTACACTTTTATACTAATGACAATAAAAAATATATAAAAAACAATTGTTAAGCCAACAACGATTTATTAATATAATATTGAAAGAAACTTGTTCAATAACCTTAGTAACTTTCAATTTTAACTTTATTCAAAGGTTATACTTTAAACTACAAAACTACTTATAATACTTACAAAATGAAAACAGAAGGAAAGCGCGGTGAAACCTCTAGTGAAACTTGAAACTAACAACTTTGTAGCGAAGTAGCAGTTTCTATCGCTAACCGCTGAAGTAGGAAGCAAGTTTTATAGGCAAGACTATTCGAAAATTTCTATAAAGCAATCGTACCGAATGAAACAATTGAAGTTGTTAAATTTTTTATACACAAATAACAAGTTTATTCAACTGTGATTTACGCCCAGTTCATATATTTAACGAATCGTCAATATTCATCAGTAACGAACTATTTAGATCATTGCTATAAGTTTTTAGGTCAAACACGTGACAAACTTACGAAGCTTTTTTGTAGGAATGCTTTTTTATTACGCCTGTAGACAATTCTACCATCCGTGATCAAAACGGATCGTTTCTTGATTATAGTAACCGGATATTAAGTATTGTTATATATATATATGTATGTATAAATAGTAATTGTCTGTTTGTCCTCTATACGATCCTAAGCCAATCAACCGATTTTGATTAAACTTTGGTGAGTTATTCTGCGTTCGCCCGAAAGCCTAGCTAACTTCTCAAAAAAAGTAATTTTTCTTTTTATATTTATCCTTTAATATAAACATTGTACCCGTAGTAGACCCATATCCTATCCATGCTAAGCCATCCATACCGGGACCGGTAGATAGTTTATTTATTACCATTTACATTACAATTAAACAACAAAAGAAAGAAAAGATTAACTAGACTAGACCCAGTTTCTTACCGGTTCTTCCGATAGAATCTACACTCATAAGTACTAGTAAATGTCTATTTAAATAAAAATACTTTTATTTTGAAAAGGACAAAAGGCGCCTAAGACTATTAAGCTGTTTTCCAACCACACGACATACAAGAAAGAGCGTTGTTAGGAACGTAAACTAAAAACATAATGCGTTTAATTTTATAAGTAGGTACACGAGCACAGCTGACATGAGTGTAGTTAACTAACATAATATTAAGAAAAACGAAGTATTATATATGGGTTTTGTATTTAAACTGGATTCTTTTGAAAGAAAACCTAGGATAGTTTATTCTAAAGCTGCAATCCTTAGTAATATTATAAATGAGAAAGCGAATTTGTTTGTTTGTTATGCTTTCACGTCTTAACTACTCAACCTGTTATCATGAAATTTTGCATACAAATTATATGCAAAATTTCATTGATTGATCACGCGACAGCTTCATAGACTTTTTTCTATACTTATATATTGCCCTGACTAGCTATGAATGCACAGCCAAAACTACGTAAGTAACATCCGCTAAGAAATAACTTCAAAGAGGGACATCAGGGGTTCTCAACTTCTTTATGAATTTTACCCTTATGAAGTCGGAACGAGCATATTCTTATAAATCTTTGTACAGCGATAGATTATTTACCAAGTCAACTTAAAATGTGATTATTTTTCCGTGAAAGGAATGAATTAGTTTTCCGAAAGCCATTCTCTAGAGAACGCGCGGTACATATTATAATGCACATATTTGTGCGCGAACACATGTGCACACTACTCCGTCACTCTCATAATCCCATGGGGCGACTAATTCGACACGACCGGAAAGAATTCAGGCGCAGGACCAACGTCTTTATGCGCTTTGCGACGAATGAGATTGTAAACACGACGAAGTTCTCGATTAACAACATAATAAAGTTTTAAAGGACCGACATGTTTGACTTGACTTTTGCATACTTCGGGTTCTGCGACCCTTATAATCTAGCCACCAGACGACATTTACTTGTATAATAAAACTAACTGATGTATGCTTAATTTAAATCCAATACGTAAACAAATCATGTTTCCTTTATTCGATGTTATCGTTAAACCACAATTTGTACAGATAACAAACAATTGCCGGCGAACGTTTTTGTGATTTCCTCAAAATAATCTCCTGTCTTTACCGAGCGGTAGCAATCTAGAGGGCAATTTATCTCGTTAATCATCCTTTGTGTAAGAGGTCAGGATGTTTTTCTTTACTGCAAACGCATTATTTCAGAGTAAAACATTACGTTACAAGGAAATCTTAATAGTAGCTGAATTATTGCACATTTCCTAAAGTAACGAAAACATAGTGACTGTGGCCCTATATATAGCAATATAACATTGCTTTTTGTAAAGGAAAATAAAACAATGAAATCAACGTGCTTCAAAACAGGTTTTCGGTTTACGAATATTCGCAACAACTAAAAAATGATTTAAAAGTAAAAATTCGAACAGTATTTGATTTGTGATTCTACAGAAACGAATTGAATAAAAAAACTCTCCAATCGAGAGTGATCGGAGCCCGTGACGACATTCCATTGTCGCGATGGATAAAGAAATAGAACAAAATGTCACAATACGATTAAAGGTGAAATAAAAAAAAAATACGTTATCCATTCATCGTGCACTGCGTTTTATAGTGTCTAAATTCCATTGAAGGTAGCATTTCGAGGGAGTCTACGATGCAACGAAGATTATATATAATAGATCCTCGGGTACAAGAAATTAGTTTGATTAAGTTATAATTAATTATACGTTTTTCTAAGTCATCATATATTTATAATTAATAATAGGATGCCAGGATCCGTATGGTGGTAGCATCATCTCTCTCGCCTCCACTTTTTAACGTTGCTCAGAAACAGATTTCATAGAAGTATTTGTGTAAGCAAATACAAGTAACAACCTGAAAATGTCCCACGGTTAGGCACCTTTGCTAAGATGCTAGAACCTTTGCTAAGAGACAAGAGGCCTCCTCTTGAGGTTAAGACGGTGGGTTAGAACTACGTTATCCTAATGATTTTATTTCGTTATACATGTGGCAAAATATCATCCGAAATATGATGGTTTCACCGTCGAGTATGAGATGAATTATGTACACAACTTATGCTAAAATGCTTTTCTAGATTGAGCCCAAAATTTTCGGATGAGATTCGCGGCATTTACGCATTTCTATACCTCGGCTCAAAGTAAAGTATTAATCACATTATAATTATACACATATGTAAAAATTACAATACGCGCGCTCTTAGTTGGCCGGTTAGAAATTAGTCGCGAGTGGCTGCGTTAATAAAGTTTTTAAAAATAATAGAAGAGTGCGACTAGTCATGAAAATATTAACTTTGCGATTACGTTGAGTCGATTAACGTTATTTTTACTATTTCACATTCGAACATAAATTCAGACCGGCCAAATTATATTGCGCGCATTATGTGATGGTTAATAAAAATGAGTAGTTAGGTAAGCAAAGTTATGAATGTTGTATAAATATTTCAAGAAGTTCATTATTCGAACACGATTTTGAAATGTAATTCTTTTGAAATCTTCGACAGAATTTAAAGAAGGTTATATAAAGCGCTCTTGAAATATAAATAGCTTGTTCAATACTTTTCGTGAATAATGATAGCCCGAACAATCCATTTGAGACTTGAATGTTTTAGAGAAGTGAAACTTTCAGACGGACTTTGCGCCACTACTTAAAAAGTTGTTCCAACGTCAGAACGAAATACCATACAAGTTCTATACTTTGAAAGAAATCTTATGACTTTTTATTTTTCTTTCTGAAACGTTTTTTTTTTTTTTTTTTTTTTATGCGTATTTTGTTGGCTTTCTTCTTGGAATGGTGATATTTGTACAAATATAAAACATTATGGGTATATTTTTTTTATCTTAATTTATTTTGTAAAACAACACGTATTAGGATTTAAATTTGTTTTTATCTCTTCATTGTGAAAGTAGTTACCTCATATTATTTCAAATATATTATATGAATTTATTAATAATATTACCTATTTAACAGCATACCTATATATATTACTTTCTTTGAAAATCTCTGAAATGCTACATAACAATTGTGCGGTCGGGGGACCCCCATCAGGAACGAAGTTCTTTGCGATATTTTTTCGACCCAAAACGTGTTTTGAAATGTAGATTTTATTTCATTGTATGACTGTGTTTTTGTCACACCAAAAACCGCCTCAAACTTCCTTTATGCCATTCAATTAACTATTTTTATAATAATAGCAATCCCCATTTTAAGGAATTTACTAATATTCTAATATTATTTTAGTAATTTACCCCCTCCAATTAAACAAAGATTATGATAGGAATTGTGACAAAAGCCAAAGGTTCGAACCTGGGACTTGCGTGAATTATTTTGATTGAATTTGTTATATTTACGTATTTAACTTAGTAATAACAAAATGATACGCGAACTATACAGTTCACGCTCGATTGTTTGGCGTGGTTATGCACTCAATCCAAATCGACATAGCTCCTACCTCCAGAAGCGCTCGCGCAGTACTGAATTCGAACGCCCAACGCATTGCATTTTGTAGTATTTGGTAGGTACGGTATGAACGCTATTTCGTTATATGACGTGACCTTGGGCCATTTTACTCTACTGTAAGCCGCGTAAAAGAACTTTGTTCCAAAAAAGACAAACGTTTATAATATTTTGTGACGTATTTCTGTATTTAGTTTCTGTTGTTGTGTACGATAAAATACTTTATATCTATTTATTAATCTTTAAATTAAAAGATAGGAGCACCAATTAGATATACTATTTTCAGCAAATAAATTCCACTATTCATAATTAACGCTATCTACCACACAGATAATTTATTTTTGTTTAAATTAATGAACATAACATTAGTGTTGTTCATTGTTGTATAGAGCTGAATAGAGTGATTATTATATGCGCGTGCGCAGGTGATGTCACGCCGGGCTTTGGCGAAACGCCTGTGACCACAGATATCACCACCGCACATCTACACTTACGAGCATAGAATACATACAACGCTACGAAGAATCGATTACCTACTTATAAAAAACCAGTACAAAGTCATATTGTCAACCGTAAAACAATTGGTTTTTAGAATGAAAATAAAGTAATACAACTGTTATTTGAAATATGTATTTAAAAAAGAACGATTGACCCTAAAAGAAAGTGCCCAGTATGTAATAACTAACAAGCTATGTATCATTATTTTATGTTTTACTAGTTATACGTAAAAAATGCAGATGCATTATATACTTTCATTTAACGTTAATTCATACATAGAACATAAGATCATACAAACTTTATTCGAATTAATTCGAATCTCGACAAGTTACAAGAGACAAGAGGCCTCAAGGAATAGTAAAAATCTAGAGACGAAACATATATTTAGTTATTTATATAGTGCATACAATTCGTAGTAAGCAGTCAACATTTAGTCTTTGATATTATCTGAATTAGTCCTTCATTGCAGTGAAGTAACGTGCAACATGCTTTCTCCTCAAGAAGTGCTACTTCCACAGTGGCACAGGCCTAGCAGTGGGAAATTTAATGGTAAAAATGTTACATCATTTACAAACATTAAGAAATACTGTTATATATGGAAGCAAGTTGTCACATCTACATTTTAGCTTAATCAATGACACATTTGCATACAATGGTTGGTTGACGAGCTCGCTGCGTACACGCTCGGCTGGTCTGATAGTGATGAAGCTTACAAAGTTGCTACACTTAAACAATCGCCAAGTCAACGTACTATTATGCAACGTAAAGGAAAATTGACTCTTGCCAGCATATTCTTGGACGTTGCAATATGACATGATTTACGATAGATTCTCTATTTATTCGAGTAAACAACTGTACATAATTAATAGACTATCTGTCTTTTAGTAAAAAGTTTACGTTACATGAGTAAAAAGTTTAGTGACGAAATGTATTTACAATAAGAAATATCTGAACGTAATTTATAAACATTAGTACTGTGTAGACACGTGTCAGTAATTTACACGAATGTATGAAATTATTATACCTGTTTTTACTTTTTTTATTTAGTGTATATAAAAAGTATATTAAGTCATAATACATAACATAGTCGACTTATATATTAAACACTGTAAACTTGCGTATTTATAATAATAATTATTATTATTAGCACATTTATATTTGTTTAATGTTAAAGTAAGCATATCACCTTTAAGTTATCAACTATATTAAGTATAATAAACATTATATTATTATGACATAGTAAATAAAAGCAGATATAATAATAATCAACATTAAAAAGGGGATTTGAAAATAATAAAGATTACGATTTTAGAAGAGGTACACTGATTCATATTTTATTTTGAAAATTTTACGATTATTATTTCCAATTCTGCCTTATTTAATTACTTCGTATACATAATTTATAACTTCATTTGATAAAAATTTATTATAAAACTAATTTCAAAGAGGAAACTTAAAGTATACCTTTTAGCTTTTTTGTTGTTAAAAATCCTATCACGCTTCCTGTTTATTCAGTTTGAAATTACTTTATAGATAAAAAATCGTCTTATTGTATATATATATATTTTTTTTTCTTCCATAGGAAGGCGGACGAGCGCATGGGCCACCTGATGGTAAGTGGTCACCAACGGCCATAGGCATTGCCATTGTAAGAAATGTTAACCATCGCTTACATCTCCAATGCGCCGCCAACCTTGGGAACTAAGATGTTATGTCCCTTGTGCCTGTAATTATTTATAATTATATGAATATCACATGCCTTTTAAGGCATCCTTCGTCTGATCTTTGGACGTCTGGACGTGTTGGATTGCCGTCCCATCTGACTATGGAATATAGAAAGCACCTATATTTGTGCACACTTATAGCCTATTAATATTTATTGCGCTAATCTCGATTGGCAAAGACAGCCGTAAAATTTTAATTTCTGAATCCGTCACAATGTGGTATTTTATTTATAAATATTATTATAATCATCTATTATATATTTCAAGGCTGATGCAAATAAAATAATGCGTCTGTGGGTTTAAAATATTTACAAATAATATTGGGGCTATTCTGTAGCAACTCGACGTACAACTGTATCGTGAAATGACAATCATACAACTCTCCTCAATGTCGCTTATCACGTTTCGACTTTTAAAGAATACACGAATCAAAATAGCGTTTTAACGTAAGTCGGTCTTCACGATTTAACGAACGAGTCGAATATCGAGGATCAAAGTTTGTATAATTGTTTGTGTTTTTGCAGTTAATGTATTGCTATAATGCGGAATGAAGCAGTCAGTGCTATTACCCGATCGTGACGCATAATTAAATAGTTTAAAAAATCAATATAAAATTCAACTACAGCACGAATAAGTGAACGCTCTTCGGTCTTCCTGTTGTAATAAATACGATTTATTATACACTGGTCTCAGGAAGGCTGATTCAAACGAAAATAATCGGATTTCCGCAGGGAACTGCTAGCTTTTTGCGCCTTTTTGTTATGTAAATTGATATTAAAATTTAATTAAAACATGTAAATGGATGAAATGAATGCAAGCACAAAACATGATATTCATATGTAACGGTTGATAATTCACTCATTCGTGAACAAGAATTCTCCCTCACACAAAAACAATCTCCCAGAGAGGCGATTACACATTTAACTGCCCCCGGGTACGTAATCAAGAGCCAGCCCTCGGCATTTGTTCCTACACTGAGGATGACTACATCCGCGTTAAAACTCAGATCGTGGAGTAGAAGTGACGTTACATCGCTGCCTACTTTGTATCATTTCAATTTAAAATTGAATTTGTAGGGTTCATCAAAGTAATTACATTCGTAACTTCAGGAAGGTAATATACATTGAAAAAAAGACAAAAGTTTGACCTCAATGCTTTGCACCAATAATCATATTTTATACTAATTCTTTATTATAATCTATACCCATTATAAATGCAGAAAGTAACTCTGTGTGTCTGTCACGCATTCACGACTAAACCAGTCATGATCGATTTTGTTAAAATTTGGTACGAAGCAAGCTTGAAGTCATAAGAAAGACATAGGCTGACTTTTATACCTAAGCCACCCCCCAAAACGCGAGCGAAAACTAGATTACACTAGATTACTAGATTAGATATATTTAAGTAATTTTAGTATTCTTCCAATTTCAGGTTTTGGTCAAATAAGACAAACAAAACAGCGTTAAGCATACAAGAACAAATTAGAAACTCAAAGATGAATAAAAACATAAAGTATTAAAAAAAGAAACATGATCGTCAAGCGACATTGAATACATTTATAATGATAATTAAATGACGCAAACCTCAGTATCGCGTATCAAACGGTTTACTAATATTTTAATATCACCCGGAGTATCAAATTTGTTTTATCGCCCTTTATATATGTATATATAACATATAATATAATCGAACTTTTTGAAATAAAATGAATGGTGTTATATTAAATCAAATCAAAATACCAAATAGAATTACAAGTACTTATGAATCGTCAAGCGCTACAACTTGTCTTTGATTGTTGTTTATCAAATACCATATTATTAGATGGCTAAATATTTTTTTATGAAACTACCTGCGTCGGTCTGGTATAAAATACGAAGCGGTAGTAGCGAACGGACACTACTAGTCGAGATTTTGAGCTGAACGGACGTACCGTTGTGTTTAACTTATATTGGAATTGTTAATTCTAATTGTGTAAAATTAAATTAGTTTTAGGTTATTGTTAATAAATTCTTGCTTTTTTTAAAAATTAATCGTGCTTCTTATTTCCTAATAATATTATATTTGATTGTGAAGCTACCATCGATCCAAGATTTTGATTCTTCTCATGAAAAACCGGCAGCAGAGTCAGTTAAAATAAATACTCTTCTAAATTTTCATAACTTAGTGTTACAAATTTTATTTATGCACCTGTTAGTATCTGTGAATTAAAAACCATTGTTAGAGAAAATCAATCTAGAATAGCAAAATAAATGAACACCTCGACACTTATTTTTAAAAAGTTTTGTTTGCAAATCTGATACAATGTTAACCTGGTAATCTTTTCGTTTCCTATAGTTCTACGCGATAGCAACGGATCTCTAAAATACATTAAGTATACAGTGTATGAAGTAATATTATAAATGCGAAAGTGAGTTTGTTTGTTTGTTGTAGGCTTTCATGTCTTAACTACTCAACCAATCATCATGAAACTTCATATACATTGTCAGAGGTATAGAAAAGAGTACCTATTACCGATACCTTTCACACTTGGGCGAAGACGCGGGCGCACACTTGTAGTAAATAAAATAAAAGAAATAACAAATGTCCTTTTCCAGGACTTCACGTTTACTGATAATATTCATTCGAATTCGTTCATTAATTTCGATGTAGTCGATTAACAATACAACATTACACGAAAACTTTCTTATTTATAGGTACTTGTACAATTAATTTTGTATATAGATCTACGCATGTATTTTCTACCGTACGCAACCCACTCAACTGATAAACGAACAATATTTCCCCTTCCACTCAGAGACGATTACATTTAACTGCCTCGGGTAACGTAATCAAGGGCCATCCCCGTCTGTCCTTACGCTGACTCGAATTACCGCATTTTTAATATATCTGTCAAGTTCATAGAGCCCCTTTTAAGAGGACAATAATGTATCAGTAACTTGAAGGAGAAAAATAAGCTGATAACTCACGTACTTGTTTGGAAATTTTTGTTTTGTTATAGTTGAAATTAACTTCAATTTATGTCATTAATTGCATAGACACAGCTTCAACGTATTTAACAAAAAAAATGTAACTTTGTCGAATAAAACACAAAGTAATTATCAAGTCATTAAATATCTGTGAATGACCTTATTTAAATAAATGTCCCATTGCTATGCTAAAGTTGGAGGCCTCTTCATCTTAGGGAGTGTTTGGAGCTTACTACGCGATGCTGCTCCAATGCGGTGTCATGGATACACCATGGATGTGCCATTATGAGCAGAAGATGAATTATAAGCACAAATGAAGTAGGTACGTCAACGAATAGTGGTGGGCTTCTGGATTGGAATTAATCAACTGAGCCATCACAGTTAACCTATATATAGTTCCTTAATAATCTTTCCCATTGTTTGTAAAAATAACATAAGAGACAATCTAGTCGATATTTAAATATGAACATGAAATGGGAATAAAGTATTTCAATACAAACATCGTTTCAAGGTTTTAATCAGACGCTCGTTAAACAGAGTCGAGATGAGAACAGACATGATCTCAAATTAAAAAAGCTTTAAAAAACAAAAAGCCTCAGTTAGAAACAGTTTTAGTTCGTAGTTATTCGTTAATACCATTCTTATATATTTATCACATAATAATATATATGATTAAAGAAAGATTTAAATACATTAAGTATTCAAGTAATTAAATATTCACACATATTTAACAAATCCTATTTTTCTTTTTAGGAAACCTTATTGTGCCGATCTTCAAAGGATTTTATTATGTATTCGATTTTTGTTTTTTTTTTCATATGATTTTTTGATGATGGACTGCTCACACTCATGTAGTGCTTCAGGCGCTTACGTTCTCTATTCATAGATTTTGGAAACAAGAATCCCTGGCAATAGTCGGTTCTAGGTTAGCCACTGGTTGAGGTGGGTGACTAATATTAACTTCTTATGTTATTCATTACATAAAAATCGGAAATTTTATTCATAATAATCGGTGGTAGTGAAAACTATTGTACGAAAACCTAAGGATCAGCATGGTGGAATGAGTTCCAAGCGTTGACTTTAAGAGATAAGAGAACCTTTGTCTAACAGTCGGATATTTAATTACACAGGCATGGTCGCTAGAAACAGCTAATAAATTCGCAATTTGTCAAAAGCTTTTATTTTCTTCCGCCTAAAGCAATGTAGAGTAGCAATAAAGTCGTATAATAACAAATTTTACGATTCCTAATTACGGCCCGCGTAATACTTTATTGTTATTTCTTAGCCTACCTGAAGTTGTTTAAAATAACTTATTCTGTAACAAATGATTTGACATAATTTTACTATTTAATACAAATTTTCTCATTTTAAAGCCACATAAAATCTTTTTCATATACATAATTAAAAAAAACGAAAAAGAAACATACATTATATTTATTTGACATTTGTATTATATACAAAAAAAAATGGTATAACTGTGGTATGTTTTTATAAATATTCTATTGAAACGGACTAAATAATATAATAACAACGAAAACAAAAGATACGCGAACACTAAAACATAACACAGTCACAATACCTGTCTATATCACAATGTTATTATGTGACAGGGAAAAAACATTACCGGCGACATGGCAACACTAATTACATGTGATTTCAGAAATAAGATACAGATATATCTGTTACGGTATGTTTATCGGACCTTGGTTACGTCGAGATCACTTATTAACCTGTCAATGTATTGACGTGGCACGCATAGATATGCGTAGAATGAGCCACTCGGAGCTCGCGGCGTTGCGTTAACATTTCTGCTATAATATTATATCATCGATCGAATCATCTGATTTATAATAACAGACAAATACAGTCACGACCTCTTTTTGCAACGCTGGAATAAAGTTGGACAACAGTGGGAGAGTATGTGGGGCTCACCATGTTCAGGGCACCGAGTGCGCCTCGGTCATCAGAATACCCACTAAAAAACCAGCGGTACCCTTCCCGTCTTAACGGGGAGCGCCACAGGTTCGCTTGCGCATGCTACCGTGACGCTCCGATGGCAGGCCTCCATTCACTAGGGAGGAATCCAAGAGTACTGGGAACCCCCCTAGAATACAGTCACGACCTAATCTAACTCTTATACTAGTCGCTCTTTCACTCTTCTTTCTTTCTTAGTGCGGTTAACTTATAATGTTGCTATGTAAAAGTAGCCTATGCCCGTCCTTGGAGTTTAAGCTAGTGGCGTACGAAATTTTATCAAAATCGGTTCATTGCTTTAACCTTGACAGCGTACCAGGCAGAGTTACTTTCGTGTTTATAATATTAGTAAAGATAAAATAAACGAAATTATTGCTACTCTACAATAACTAACGATACAGATGATACAATTTAATAAATTTGAACTGGATTTTAACCATTCCTATATGACTTTGCATAAAATATATAAGTATTTAATATATTAAATATAGACCTCACCTAACGTTTTTATACAAAAAAATTATAATACTTATATTACAAACAAATGAGTTCAGTGGATTTAAGAAACGTTATCACAGGTCACGCGCACACATCCGGTAAACATCTCATTCAAGTAATTTAATTTGTGTTTATAATTTATCTATCTACTGTAAAAGAAAACATATTTGTATATTGTATTTTTTCTTTTCAAAAAACACTTCGTAATACACATACAATAATATAATACGAATTGTATAGAATTTAAATGTATACATGAAATTACATATTAATAGCTTTGAAGTAATTTGCGTTGCGGTAAGTTAAACTGGTTAACGTCATTTGTGGTGAATGAAAAAGTATTTTTTTTATTTTAACTGTGACTCTATTTAACGGTAAATTACTAGTGTTCATATCAATCATCAATACAATTACGTTAATTTTAAACGAACATATGTTATCAAAATTATATCAAATAAAATGTGATGTCCTTTAGGAAGGGTTTTAGTAGTCTTACTTGCACTTTCATTTGAATATGCGTACGTTGGTATATTCTGAGGTGGCTAAATAATATGCAAAAGGCAGCTGCCAATAAGCGACGTAAAACGGCGAAATGGTCGTTTTTACAACCTAACGTTTTTAGAGCCCGCCGGGACTTTAAAGTTATTTACTAAGGTTGAGTGCAAAGCATAAGAGCTGGCGACGGCTTGGCAATAATTCTTATGCTTATATAAATTATATATTCGTATTTAAATATCGTCGTAAAAGGTCGTATGTACAAATTAAGTCGAAAACTTCCAAAAGTCGTATGTTATTTAATTTTATAAATTCAGTTAGTTACGTTAATCATAAGTTGCCACAGTAATATTACATTGAAACATAGGAATATTATAAGAACAAAATATATGAAAATCACCACCATTTTGTAAAGAGCATTTACACTACTGGTTGGAACATAAAGTATATTATACACAAATATATTTATATTATTAAATTAAAAAAAACCTATTTCATATAATTCATATGTTAAACAAAATTAAACATTTCTTAAATCATTCTAAATAATTAACGTGAAAAAAAAACGATTGCAAAAATATTCACATCAAATATGTATTCGTCGTATACATTTTTAACCGATTTTTAAACGAAGAAGGTTATCAATTCGGCATTATTTGAGTATTCGTTTTCTTTCCTCAATAGCTTCGGCGATTGAGAATCGATTTTGATAATATTTTCATAAATGTAATATAATATGTATTTCTTTAATTCAATATCTCGTAGGTACCAATAAAATTTTTTAATAAATCGTAGTGCACTTATAAGTGCAGAAGTGCTGAATTTGTCTCTTGCTCTGTTTAAATTATTCTAATGTTATTGAAAATATCTTAGGTTGAGGGTGAGTCCATTTAAATTAAAAAAATATATATATCTAGCCGTAAGGGGTAAAATTGAGTGGAAAATTAGGGGATGCATCACTTGTGTTATCAATACCTTCGTTGATTGTAAATTGATTTGAATGAATCTATTTTTAATTAATATAATATATCTTTAGATAATAATTTGAGGGTGACCCTATGTAAGCAGAACGAAGAAGTCCACCACTGAGGGTGGAAAACAAGGGGACTCGTCGCTTGTTTGTCTAAACGGGGCTGCCTCACTTGAGCAGCGCGTTTAGAAGGGTCTACCGATATGTTACATAAACTGTACGTGTATAATGTAATAAAATAAATAAAAGTACTTAAAAACTGACCTTCGAAAATTCCGTGCATGTAAACTTAACGCTATGTCACTTAATAACGTACATAACCTGCTTTGGTTTGATTAATAGCAACTACAAAAACTAACTATGGTAGCCTGTTCCAATCGAAGGAGTAAAGTTAAACAAAACTTAGTTTTACGTATTCCATGCGATTTGCTAATAGCACTACAAAGAGTTCTTGGTGAATATATTTTTATTTATATTACAACACTATTACATATAACAACTGGGTATCGATCAAAACTTCGCCAACATTCAAGACGCCATTTTTTGGAAATCCAGAGCGAAAATCATAGATTATCGCGTAGTAATTTGGTTTAATTTGTATTTAAATAGTTTTCTCAGGTTTTCAGTTTAAGTGTAAGTATATGTAGGATTTTTTTTTAAAGTAAAGTCCATATGTTTTTATATCCGCTGTTAACTTAAGGCTAGGTACACACTTTCAACTTCTCCCCATCAACATCACCCGCATTGAGTCAAGCGTGAGCGGTAAGTTGTAACACGACTTACCGAGTACAATTGTGTTCCAACAATACCGACAGATTTTAACCTTATGAAAATTCACAACAGATTTAGTTACAAATACGTTCTTTTAAGATATTTTTTGACCCTATTATCGTGATTGTAATAACATTTCTTATTTAGTCTTCAACATGGTTTATTACAATTGTTTTGACCCGTTTCTGATATCATTAATAGCAATTGACATTATAAAACAAACGTATACATTATCTCTTCTTCAAAAGATATCAACATTATTCATTGAAAACAACGAGCCATTCACAAATTATGTATAAATTTTATTCCATTTTAAAAACTAAATTCATTGGATTTGATTCCCACACTCTCATTCATTACGGCCCGTCGACGCTTAGGTGTCTGACGGCGTAAATAAATGCACACGTCTTTCTTTTTACCCGATTTTAACGGCGTCCTAAGCCGAGGTCCGGCCTCACAGGAGGCACCCTTAGGACGTCCGTTCCCCTTGAGCCACATTTATGTCGGCTCCCATTCTCCGGCCTGAGTTCATCTCGGCCCATCCCGCCCGGTGACGCTGTAGAGGCCAATAGGGCCAACAGCATACTCAAACCGAAAAAAAAAAAAAAAAAAGGATTTGATTCTCAATTCATATTGAAATATGTCGACACGCTATATTGAAGCTTATGTTATTTAATTATCATTATGCATTCGATGTTCTTGATATTTTGTATATTTCGAATATATTATTTCATCATCAATGATAAAAATGGAATAATTTAAATGTTGCAAAAATAACGATATGTTTGTTGCGAAATTCTGTATAAATTATATTGAAATACATATAAAATACTTATTATATTAAATGATACTTATAATATGTGTGGTGGGGCTTTGTACAGATCCGCCGTACCACCCACCCACTCACCAATTATTTTACCACCAATCAATGATACTTTCTAATGCTGTGTCCCGGTTTGAAGGGTGAGTTAGTCAGTGTAATTAGAGGAATAAGTATCATAACATCTTACATTTCGAGGCAGAAATTGGGCGGTGTTATAACGGTATACACACACATACTACCGCGTAGCATATTTGCTCGTGTGCCTTAGTAAATAAGAAAAACACATATAGTAAAATATCTAGTAGTCAACTATTGTTTACAAATAAACAGCCAATTGTTCTCTGCCCAGAGATTTTTATAGTTCTCAGAATGTATACACGAGGTACCTATAACACATGTCGTTTATTTCAATAGAACTCGTACTGTAATTATTGTTACAACACTATTCGAAAATATACTTGTGGCTTATTAAAAATATATATCATAATATTAACGGCAGAATGTCCAAAGTTAAGTTTAGAATATACAGATAAATACTTTCACAGCGTGGCAGCTTCTATCGCAATATGTTTTTTGTAATGTAACTTACATTACCTACTTACAATTCGGACACATACGAGTTAATTCTATATACTTATTTAGTATTTTCTTCGAGTATTGTTAGGTATTAGAAATATGAAATATGGACCAAAAGGAATTATACTTTAAAATTCTTTCAGTACAAAACTATTTATTATATATAATAAGCCTACCTATACCAGATATTTATTTCTAAATATATCTTTTACCAATTAAACTTACTTCGATTTATCGCATACGTTATCATATACCATAGAAACGATGTCTAACAATATAACAAATTTAATTTTTCTTGTCATTTAATTTTGATCTAATATCCATAATTAATAGTCATAAATCCTCGAACTTATTGCTTAAAACCATTCCATGTTACCATAATTTGAACTTTACGACTTATTCAAAGTTATATGTAATTGTCAAATTTTGATAATGACATGGAATACTGATGTCTATCCCTCAGAATTACGAGATATAATTGTGTGCACAGTGAGATAGGTGGAAACACTAGTAAACCCTGTTTCCTGCGAGATAACACCTTGATGGATCGCTTCCTACGGATAAGGGATGGCGTTTAGATCCCGCGTATCCAGATTGTAAGATCTATGGATTCTCATAATTTATACGGAATCGTGGGTCTATGTTGAAGATTAAATAATTTACAACTAGTGGACTGTTCGCTTTACAATTTGTAATCGGAACTATATTTTAGGTTAAAGTAATAATTTGTAGGCCCATTCTTTAGATTGTAATAAAATATTTCGTTGTATTTTTAAATATCAAAACAGATTCTGGGTTAAGTTACAAAAACTATTGTCTCGTTCTCGATGTACATATAATAATTGCTTTACCGAATTCACATAATACGTCGAAATATACCTATACAAATTTTAGTTCAAACACCTTTCAAGGCAATTCAATGAACCAATTAAATTTTATGTAATCGCGATTAGTTACAGAATGATGTGTGATGAATGTGGATCTGAGAACTCGCCGGCTGAATTATTTTTTTACTCTTTAAACAAATATTATAACTGATTATAATAAAAATTATAAATTTAAATTACTATAATATTTTTTTTGACAATACATATATTTTTTACTTGTTTAGATCCCATTGAGCTTATTCAAATTTTTTACGTAAGTATATTTATTTGATTTGTGTTATCTAAAAACATATCTTTGTGTGTGTGTGTTGTATGATATTCTTTAAAAAAAACATGTTTGAAATCGTTAAATGTGAAGTAGATACTGGAGATACAAAATCGCCAAGCAATATTCTTTTATATTTCTATGTAGGGAATTTGCGATAGGGAATAATGTACTAGGAGTTGATACGACAGTGGATCAAGGGGGAAAACAATAATAATCTACTCATAATTAGCTATGTGTTAATTCTAGGTTAGGGTAAAGATGTATCGTATATAAATTTTGCCACTGCAGGCACCACCCACACGTAGATAGTTCGTGGCAAGTATTTGGAATGAATATTTTTGTATCATTTTGTAACATTTTATTGAAAATATTTATTAATTTTATTGGAAATAACAGCTATATATTTTTAACTAAATAGCCAAATCTTCACAGACACGTTTGATGTACGTTTCTACTATTTTGAATGAGTTTATTTTTATGTGCACCCATGTCGGGACAGCAGCGTCACAATGGAAGTCACAGGATAACAGATGCGCTCTCAAGTATTGATAATAAATAATTATAGTTTACAACTAAGTTATATTTATTTACGTTTATCAGTTTACAAATGTCTTTTCTATATGATTTCCGAGTAAGCCTTCGGTTGAAGAGACCGAAACTTTCATATTTCATTTTATTAAGCATTAATATATTGATCTCATATAACAATATTTTTTATTCAATGCGTAGCCTATAACGAGACATATTTATGTTTTATACAGTTTTGCCTAAAACCATACCATATTTTGTTTAAAGAAAAATTAGTAGTTTCCAAAGCATGTACGTGTTTTTCAAACCTGTTACTCTAATGTTACACTCGATTTAGATAATTAAATAAAATTTCAATCAGAAATATTTATAAGTGAACTGTTATTGAAATTAAAACATATAACATATTCAAAACGAACCTTTCCTAATTATTACCATAATTAATGAATTCACCGTTAGAGAAAGCTACTCGATAAATAAAAAAATACAAATCAATAAGTTCTTAATAACCTGTACTCAGGATTGCTATACCAAACATTAATATGGTAACTACTACGTGGTATCGCAGTTGCAGCAACTTCGCCCTTAACTTCATATACATAAGAGCGTGTATGTTATTATTTATAGGTTAATTAGTCGAGTATCAACAAAGGAATTAAAAGGCAGGCCGCGGTCGCGTCGCGATGCATAATTCATTCGACGACGTCGGCTATCGCTACATCTAACGCGTCATGTTTTTTGTTATCGTTTTGGTTTGACTGGAGAAAATATTTTGGGAGTATTTTTATCAGTATTGTTATATTCATATACCTAACGCGACATGTCATGTCTACAGATATAAGCATCTTCGAGACCTCTCGTGACATGTTCTCGTAAACATAACACAACGATTGATGATTGATTGTTACTTATATTTCCAAATGTCAACGTTAATTTGATAACCAATTAAGTATGGAATGCACATTTAACCGGCATAGTACCTACTACATGGACAACATATTTAGTTATATTATTTTTTGGTTTGCAGGATTGAGTTTTGTCATGAAATACATCGACATAGATGAACATAAAAAACAAAAACTTATATCAATACAAAATTTGAGCCAAATCGTTAGAGCAGTTTCGAAAATACAGGAAACATATTTATAACTCTATATTTATATACAAGAACGGCTCGTTTAATATTATAAGATTTCATGTTTGCTACACCATGCATTTAGAAATTTAGGAATATGTTAAAGATGAGAAAGAAAAAGGCATGTTTTTTAAACTTATTTTGATATTATGAAGTTGTTTTTCTAGTTTTTTCTTATACACAGTATAACTACAACTTTATATCGATATCTAAATAACATATGTATATGCTGTACAAACATGTTTTATAAAAATGTGACTTTAATAAGAATATTTCAAAGAAATTTCGCATACATCAGATATGTCTATCAAATATTTGACATGGCTTGTACCTATCGCAAAACCACTAGGGTGCGCAATTTTAGAAAATTTAATAGAACTCGTCGCTGTGCGAAGGGAGCTGACATCATACACTCCCGAGGGGCAACGCGTGCCCAAACAGCTGATTGCCAACCGAACACCATAAAAAACCTTATAAAACAATATCCAAGCCAAAACCAACCTTAATTTTAAACATTAGAGTACGTTGTAGCTGGCAACCTTACTTCCGACCCTTATTTCAAACACTCCACACAAATTTGAGCCCTGAGTTACACGTACTTGCACTCAAATCCGCTCGCGACCAGACACTACTAAACACGTCATCTACAGAATATTTTTTTCCTGTCTAGGATTTTGAGCTTTAACATAAGAAGATACGGTATATTTTGGCATGTTGTGGATAGTTAACGAGATAAAACCGAATGGATTTTGTGCATTTCACTTGGCTGGAGGCCGTGGCGTGCCCGATCTTGGTTGCATTCGGTGCGTGGTAATAAATGAAAATATTTCACGTCGAAGATGGATCGTTCGGTATTGCCTCACTGCTCACGTATTAAAACATAAAATATTCGTTAAGTATAATTTTAAATGTGTCTATATCAATATTACATTATTATTGATAAATAAATTATATATATGTAGGTAGTTTTAAAAAAAATCGTTTAATACTAACACAATATATAGGTATTTGCATAAACAAATGACTATCGTAAAAAATAAATGAAAGTTGCAGGTAATATTTATAAGGAATCGTATTCGCAGTAAATGCTCAAATCAAATAGCGGGCCGAGCGTTCTGGGAAACGAGTGAATTAGGCGTTTGATGCATGTATTTAAATAATTAAAAACAATGAGCACCAGTTATCAGATCGTATAAATGCGAATGTTTTAGGTTTAATCGGAGCCGAATAACCACCAGACCTTACAGTATTTAAATAGGAATATAAAACTTAACAATCCTTTTATAATTACAATCATTATACGAAGATCGTTTAATTAGAGATAATCATACCGCAAGTATCAAAACTACCTAATCCGAGTATATTATTTAAATATTAATAAAACGCACATTCGTTATTTAATGTTATGTTTATGAGCACTTTTAATTCAGGTTTATGCTGTATACAATTATTTTGTTATATTATCAACTCTATGCACACAGTTTGAGTTTGTTTAATAAATTCGTTAGAAGCGGAGTGTACCGTTCATCAGCGCATTGAAGCAAAAAATTAAATTGTGTTATGAATTAGTTACAGCAACAATTAACAAATTATATACAACTGTAATCTTATAACTATTTTGATGCCTTCATGGTTCTATGTTAGTTTAGAAAAACAGACGAGGCTTAACGAACATTCAGTTGTGGACATTGTTCTTGTTCTATTATTTTATTAAAAATACACCAGTCTTTTAACTTTGAAACAAAGTAAGTTTTCTAAATATATTTTTTACTTTTGGATACGTATTTCATTGCTTTAAATACAGAATAGCTAATCAATACCGAATAAAATATAAAGGGCCCTTTTTTATGTTTCTCCGTGTTTTTATCTATTTGAATATCAGTTACACGAAAATCGGTAAAGGCGTATAAAACAAGCAAACTCGCTTTCAGGTTAATACTGTAATACTTTGTACTAATTTCTTCTTAATTGGAGTCGAGGCTTTTTGCCTGAATTGGGAAAAGGCCGCCACTCCAACACATTCAAGTTTTGTTTGTGTAATTACCGATTAGAGCTTCTATCGACGTAATATTTTTTCATGGTATGCACGTTTCTATAATGCAACAGTAGCTTAACCTTCTTCGTAGCTATTGTTTTGAGAACATTTTGAAAACATGATCCGCTGGGAACAAATTATTATCGTGTAGTAAATTTTAAGCTTTTAAAATATAATTTGAATTACTGTTCAATGACCAGAATTCGCTTAGTAAATGTTGATCATGCGTCAAACCCACATTAGTTCCAAGGCGTTTATTGATTCGTTTCACGAATTTTCAATCTTTAAAGTTAATATTGACTTAATTGTCAAAATCTCTTCGATCGATGGATGGATGGAAAATAATGAAAAATTTGAAAGAAGTCGCTAGCCATTTTGACTACCAAGTTCTTTTCCTAGACTAGAACTAGCCTTGTCTTAATACTTAATCTGACAGGCGACAGCTAACTAGTTAACACTTAACCCCATATTATAACGATTAAATTGTTTTTCGTTAAACAAAACAAAGTTTATGAAGACGAATCATGAAATACGTAACGTTTTCAATACAATTAGAATTGCTCTTCTAGACCATCAAGTTGAAAGAATGAAATATTGAAACAAGTAAAAAACGTATATTTATTACAGCATTTGATGTTATTTAATATTTATTTACTCTTCGCTAATTTATCAAGGTTTTACACGTCGTAATAACTATCTAGTGTGGAGGGTAGGGGTACTATCTAGGCGTATCTCTTTCCACACATATAATAATGCTTCTCCTAATATGATATCCTGTGTCAAATGTCAACGGTCACAGTGACAACGCAACAAAACAAAGAAGAATACAACTCCAGTAGACAAAGCCATTAGACGAAGAATAGAATTGTACACAGAATACACGTAGGTTAGATTAGCAAACCCGAAACAGGCGTTAGACTTATATTGTTTGTTACTGCCTAAATAGTTTAAAATTCGATGAAAGTAAATTTACTTCTATTTTCACTTTATAATTAGTTTGAAGACAAACCGTAACGCTTCACTTCAAAACATGATGCAGCACAAAAAGCCCGTCTTTCAAAAGTTCGCGGACGATAAACTGTAATTTTTACTTAAATTAAGCTGAAATGAATGAAAGCGAATGATATTTCTTCTTGTTTCTTCTTTTATCTTTAAATATTCTTACGTTATACATATTATAAATAGTAATTATTTATTAGTTATGTTTTAGGACTACTTATTAAGTCTTTATATTCGACTGGAATTGAATACTTATTATATATTCAGTCTATGATTCAATTTATAATGAATTTGGCGGGTGTAGTGTATTCAAGTTAATGCGTGAATTGGAACGTCATTTCTTGTCCATAATTTGAGTTTGACGTATGACGTACTTCCCATCTCGCCGTGGGCCGCGGCGACATGTTTATAGTGTGAACACCGAGTCCTCTATCCCACAAAACTATCAATATATTATCAAGCACAATATTATGATTTATTTTTTTTATAAGAAGAATTATTTAATTAGAAAAAAATGGGTAATTAATCATGACAAAAAGATGTCGTCATATATTTCGAGATATCCCTACGTTTAATAATACTTAAAAGAAAAAAGTCTGTACTTACGTTATTTCTATAGCGATAATAAATAAATAGATCAGAACTACAAGATTTCTAATATTTATACTGCTACAAACGCCATCAATCAAGAGATTAAAAGTTTCATCAAAATCGGTTATATTAAATAACATGCATTATTTGATTTAAAATTACAACAGGAATTCTGCATTTACGGCTTAATGTGAATAATGTGCTCGAAAGAAACAAATAAACTAAAAATATAATATATTTAATTAAATCATTTCTTACTAAAGGTTTATCAATTGAACATTTGAATTGATGACTTATTTTTATTTTAGTGTCTCTATTCCAACAAAATTAGCTAAGTGGACTAACCCGATTATATATTAATTTGGTTTTAATTAAGTTCTTTCTGTGGATACTTAAGTAAATGCTTTTAGCTATCATTATTATATATAAAGCAATTATTTTAGATAGATGTAGGTAGATAACTTCAACTTGTCTAATTAATGTTAATTATAATTTTTATTGTATGTTAAGTACAAGTATTTTATTAACAAGATTGTAATTTTTAGTTAGCACATTATATATGTATGTTTAATAACTAAGTCTTAATTAAACCCTATTATAATATACTCCGCTAGATTGCTAATGTATTTATATTTGTATATTCAAAAGCAGTTAACATTATTCTTATGATGAATTTTCAAACACAATTACAAGAACCCCTTTGCTTATACATACTGAAAAGAAAACTGAATGTAAAAATACACAAATAAAATCTCCAATCAAAACGCTCAGTTATGAAATATAATAAGGCGATCATTTGCTCTGTGTAGTGTTATGAGTTGTTAATCTATTATTGTTATATATATTATAATTTCATTTATGTATCTCTTTCTTACAATATAAAAGGTCCAGCCATGAACAACAGAATTGTGCATATAACTTTTCAATGTTTTAAGATATTACACAAACAATCATATGTAGATATGTTTTGATAGGATGTGTCCCTAGATATATAGAAAAATGAATATTGAGGAAGCTTCAAAGATTGGTATGCTTATGCGATACAGACTACAAATAGCACAAGATGCATTAATTTATTAGATATTTCAAGCATTACAGATTATTAATATGTAAGTTTAATTACCTACAATTTTGACATTATTATTGTATACTCTGTGAATATTTTTTTTACTTTACCTCCAATTTTAACCATGTATGATAATCAACAGTTTTTATTATACCTACTTGATTTTTTGTTTTCAGTACCGGTCAAAATAAATTATTTTATCTCAAAAATTAAAAATATGACTACTCTGAATTAATGGATTTATAGCCAATTCATATATGTTCATATATGGAGATATATGGAATAAAGAAACTCACATACACACAGGCAAGAACCCTGTAATAAATTGCAATTCATTTTTGGTCAGTTGTCTAAAAATATGAAAATCTTTCGAAATTGGACCCATTGCAATACTTTCAAATGTAAATTTAATTGCAAGTGTTGATTTATGGTAATTTTATTTTTTCAAACAAATAGTATTAAAGTTATGTGTTTATGTTATAATAAAATTCAAAAATTTATGTTAATTTCTTTAAAAAGAACATTTCTAAGCATGATAACTGGATAGTGTATGGATTATAATCTAACAAACCAGAGGGGGTCCGATGCGGTGTTTTAATAACAAAAAAATATAATGATATTTTTTTTTAAATATCTCTCTCACTGTCGTCAGAAGTGTTGCCGCAAATCTTTCCGTGGCTTTTATGTTAATAGAATATGTGAGAAATTCAAAATTAGAATGTTTCGTTAGTAGAACTGTCTTCGTTCAAACTTATTTATGTTAGTTTTTTTTTAATTGAATAGATGTAAATAGGCATGCAAGTCTATTAAGCCGTTACGAAGATGGTAATAAATATTATAATTAATTATATAAAGATTTATTTATTATGCGAGCCAGGTTACATTGTAATGTTAAGCTTTATACTTAATTCATTATATTAAACTAGGTATAATAGATACAATTTAATTTTATTACAATATTATGTAAAGTTTACGTGACTAGAAATTCATGTCGAAAATATTATTGGAAAAAAAAAGTTCATTTACACTATGGCTAGTTCTTAAAATTATAGTAGGTAGTAAAGAGGGTTTTATAAAAGCACTATCCTGTCTATTGTCTATAAATGACCGTGTCCCCAGGGAAACCGTGTCCAAAAGTTAGTTAACGATAGTAAATAATATTAAGATGTTAAGTGCGATACATAATACAGGTTTTTTAAAAACAAACAAAAATTAGAAACACGAAGTCTGAAATGCCTGGTCTGATTTTAACGCGGTATCTTCGACGAATATCCACGTGTTCTGTCCACTGAGCATTGTAGGTTCATACTTCTTAACTATACATATAATAACTATTTTAAACATTGCATTGTTTATACACACTTATGTAGAATATTTCTTTGTGTTACTTTTAAATACGTATATACATGCATTTAAATCACGATGTTAGAATAGATAAGTTGGTTTACACAGAAATAAAAACATTATGGCGAATGTTTTACAGCGATGAGGTCATTCGGTATTCAATACTTTTACACAACTATACAGTCATAGTAACTATTCGTACCAGTTGGTGTCATAAGCGAACTTCAGCATTTTAAATTCAAACCGCTAGTTTCTTATGTTACGACTTTGAATTTTACATATATTATGTAACAATATATATTGCATATCATGTAAAAGTGTATAAAGAGATATACAATTAAAACTTCTGCCAGTGTCTAGTTAACTTAAACGATAAATAATGCTCTAAAGTACTTGTAAAACTTCTACGATATAAAATAAATAGTTGAGTTGTTGTTGTAAATATTTCTTATTGCACACAACTAACTACATCAGGATAAAGTGCAGAGGTGGACTTATCCAATAAGAGATATCTCCATTCTCCAGCCAACCTTTGAGATCCGACACTTTAAATACAAATGAAAATTAAGGTTTCGAATGTAAGCATCTAAAAATAATATTATAAGTTCTTGTTATCTGACTGCTGCATTTACGCCTAAAGTTTAAAATAATTTGAGTGAAATGAAAAACGTAAGTCCTATAAAGATAAGTTTATATCATATATTAATAATCTTCAAAATACGATAATCGGTGGAGGAATTGACGTGCGAAAGGCAACCAAACAAGTGCATATAAAGTTTATAAGCAATTGACTTTAATATTATTAAGGATAAATAGTCTTCGTTTGAAGACAAATTTTGATTGTGTTTAGTCACATCAAAACTCTGAGACGCAAACGCATTAGTTTTGTATAAATTAAAAACTGTTAAGATTTCTTTACAAATATATTTAAACGTTCGCTCAAAATCAATAAGCAAGCAGCACATCAATATTTCGACAAGGCAGGCAATACCACAAGGTTTAATACATTAAATTACGATGATTATGACAAGAAATAAAGAATGGAAATCAAAAAAATGATTTCATAAACAGGATCCCTAAATTATATGTAATGTGCAAAACACGTTTCACAACAACCATTGTTGTTCGGTGTCGCTAATGCCAATTAAAGCCACACATACATTACGGTGAAACACAAGCAAAGAACAAAGCTCATTACATCACAACGCAAATGATCGCGTATAATTATGAGTCAGTACAATCCTAGAGGTAATAAAATTTGAAATATAGTACATTGGACGTTGTTTATAGAGGACGTCAACGTTTGTAAGCTCAGCCAAAAGACGGCACTCTCATATTTCAATCTATGTCTAAATAGAGACTAGGGCGGGATGGCATCATCGGTTAATATTGGCGGTGTTGTCGAATGTGCCTTTCGAAGTTTCAACGTGCCATGGTTAGTTGTGAAGTTCTAACTAAACAATAGGTAAATGTAAGACAACATCTACCTACTTACGAAATTTCAAATTTAATAAGTCATTAATCAATTATTTTTTGCAAATAAATTATCATTTATATTTTTTCATTAAACAATAATTTTCATTCCAATCATGAATTATATATATGAAACTTTAGTTATAACGTTCTGCTGCCCAATCTCCATAAATGTGAAACATTTATCTTCAAAAGAAAAATGATAAAAAGTTGTTAAGTTACACTTTGATGGACACGATTTTTATAATACTTCAAAGAATAACATACAATCCAAGAAAGTATGTACTTAATTGTGAAGATATTATGCTATAAGATTATATGATTTTAAAAGTTGTAGTCGAATAAACTTGATAGCAAACTGAGCAAATAATATAAACCTGGTGTAAATATATTAACATTGAAATATATCTTATATTTATCAAGATATACTTTTCTACTTACACTTTGTGTTTTTAAATTAATAAATTATTTATATCTTATATAAGGTAGATAACTAAGGTAGGTAAGATACTTAAGTTATAAAACCTTTAATAATTACTTGTTCTATCCAATGTAAGTAGTATGTGTATATTTACAGTGTTATAACAATAAACATATAGAAGTATAGAATTTGAAGAGAATAATAAATACCTAAGCATTATACATTATTTATACTAATATTATAAACAGGAAAAGTAAATCTGTTCACTTCTGTATTGCAATACACTTTTAAGACTGAACCACTGAACCGATTATAATAAAATTTGCTATGAAGCAAGATTAAGCCTCAAAGACACAGGCAGCATTTTTTTATAACTAACAACTGACATCTAGTTGATAATAAATGTTATAGTAGGCAGAATTACTTAGTTAAAAAATGATTTTAAAAACTGAATTTGAAAATGATCTTACATGCCTTACTTTTGAAAAAAAATGTAATGTTCAATCATTTGTATTAAAATTTGTTACTATTTGCGAAAATGTTGCATATGTAATAAATGCATAAGAAACAATCAAGCATAGCTGGCATTAAGTTATGATATCAACATTGAGGAGATTAATTAATTATTAAATTAAAATGTTTTAAATAACAATAAAACATGAGAGATTTAGAGACTACACCTGTAATAATACAATTTTGATGTATGAAACTAACATGTATGTATATTTTAATTACTAACTGTAGCTCTGGAAATATAACATAGGGATTGAACATTAAATGTTAATATTCTAAGGATGTGCCATTTCATTGCATTTCATGCAGTAAAATTAACAGATATTAGTAAAATGTTTTTGTTACTTTTAGTTTGATTCTAATTTTGAAATTTAGTATCTGGTAAATATAAAAAGTTGGAACGCATCGACTTCGGCGGCAGCGCGTTAGGCCTACAACCTATCGAAACAACAAAAACTCAGAACGCGATCTAAATAGCTAAAGTTAGTAAAGTACCACATTTTTAAAATAAATATGTTTCTCAAGCTCTTTTTAAGCTTGATCTTACCTTGTAAACAGATTTAAATCCACATCCACGTTAAGAATCCAATTTAAAGGCACACTATTTTTATCACAAACACTTCTCTATTTTCAGATATTTCGTATTACAATAGATCTGTTTTTTATTACTTTTAGATAATGTTCATCAATAGACTATAACAAACACTAAAGTGAATTTGATTTAATTACACTTCACATAAGATTCGCACTTTATTATCCTGTAACACTTATTTTCTCATAAATCCGTTTGTTAGTTCATATTCGAGCATCATGATCACACAGGTATATCAACAATTAGAATATTTATGAAACAAGCAAGATCCAAATTCTAGTAGATTCCACCCGCATCCTCAAAACAGCTGTTCCGGACAACTGACGTCAAAAATCGATAACAACCGATTCGGATATTAGAAGACCGTTGTCTACCTATAGATTTTTGCACACCACAAGTTAATCAGTTATTTAAATTAAAATGCATTCTCATGAGTATATAGGCTGTTATAGTAAACACCGGTATTTATTATTTTCCACACTAAAAGATATAGTTAAAAACATATGAATAATAGTCTAGTTTTCTGATCGGACTTTAAAGTATTATATTCACTTATTTTTGTTAGTTTGCAAAGTAGATTTTTCACTGAGCACATTATTTTATCGCAAGCTGAACGCACGCGGTCGCGCTCGGTCGCGGACTGCGGTGCGAGAGCGGGGGCGAGGGGCACACGGGCGGGACGGGGGGCGGGTCGCGGGCGGTCCCGACGAGCGCGGAATGCTATTGTAGGCGAACTTGCCCGCCACTTTTTTTTTCTCAATTCTGGTCAAACAAGTTTTGTATACAACCTGCATTGTAAGGATTCCGCCATTCTTCGAACGAGTCGGTCTTTCTAAACTTTGAGGCGGCGGTAAGGTTTCGTTAAAGCTCATGGTTTAACTATAAAATGTATGTGTAAAAATTAAATTGTCTAATTAAATCGATTATTCATTTTACACTTTGTGAAACAATTCCGGTAATTGAAAACCACTGATTCGCTGTAATAGTGTTTTGTCGCTGCTATATCAAATATCAGTCGTTTATAACGAATAGTGAATACACAATTTACTGCTAACTATGAAATTTCAATTTGAATAACACAACTATTAACATAACCTACTTAATAATATTTCGTTTATTACCAATTTTAAATTCATCGAATATCAAGTACTCTTAGTTAAACTATATATTAATAAATATAAATAAATAGTACGATCAATTATGTATTTCAAATAATGCCCTTGTATGCAAACACAAATAGAGAATTTTAAAAAACACACATGTATACTCGTAATAACTACTTTACTATATCAAAAACATCGTTCGAAACTTCGAAGATGCAAAGCATGCGAAATAAAAGTCTTTATTACTGCTTTTCTTAGAATGTCTATAATAAGCTCGTGTCAATCTGACTCGTGACGTCATCTAGCCTTGCAAACAAACTCGTCCAACTCGTATTACTAGATTTACATGAAATACAGTTGAAATTTGTAGAAACGTGGGTACATCCTGTATTTTGTGGGATATTTAAAGCTAGCTAGAAAACATAATATCAATTTTTTTTTATAAATCTGCTTGTACTTTTACTTTATCTTGTAATGTTATAAGTACATACCTACATTAATTTTGATTATAATATTTTCAAGCATTTCTAAAATATATGTAACTCATAAACTAGAGTAACTCATATCATTCGACTAAATCTTATAGGTAGATATTAAGTAAGACTACGGAGTAAATATTTTAATTACATAAAAAAAATCTTTATATTTATTATAACATCTAGATAGTTTAACCTGTGCCCTTTAGAACCAGAATTGGAGTTCTAACATTCAAGGTTAGAAGGGAACTTCCAAATGTATTTAAACAGCGATAACAGAACCAAACGAAGCTTGTGTGAAGTATGAGACAAGGACGCACAATATATATAATATTAGATTGAAAAGGGACAACACGATTTATTTTATTTATTACCATATCAAGTTACGCGGGTTCTGTATCACACCGTGTGAAAGTGATAAACATAATTCAAATTTCAAATACCACCAGAACTAGCCACTGTTAATAATCCTTACATTTTATTTTATTTATCTTTAACTGTATACATGATGATTTAACTTAGTGGTAGAGCTTTGTGCAAGCTCGTCTGGGTAGGTACCACCCACTCATCAGATATTCTACCGCATAACAACAGTACCTACTTGGTATTGTTATGTTCCGGTTTGAAGAGTGAGTGAAGCAATATAATTTCAGGCACAAGGGACATAACACCTTAGTTCCCAAGGTTGGTGATCACTTACCATCAGGTGGCCCATATACTCGTCCGCCTACATATGCTATAAAAAAAAATGATGGACTTATAATATGCTTTTAACAATGCTTGTAGAATAGAACACAACAAAATTCATTAATTGTATTGATGTGCTGCTATCAATTGTTTTTATGACTGACTAAATATTTAATTAAAGTTATCTAAGATTAATATTAATAGGTAAGTAAGAAATTCCAGTAGATCTACTATGACTGTGCAAAGATTTGATCTGTTGTTATGAAGAACAATACGAAGTGATCCACTTCATAGTACCAGAGTCTTACCAAATTGGATCTACACACCAATATGAGACAGCTCTAATACTATTCTACATTATTATACACTGCTCTGTATAGTATAATCATATATTGGCTTCATTTGATTTTCATTCTATATCGATAAAGTCGATACAACAATTTTTATACGTACAATCTACATTTGAGACAGCTCTACATTATTTCCTCAGGATGACTGTTTATGACTACAGATGACGACGATAAACGCATAATTATCAGTTACTAATATGCTCCAATAATATTGGACAGATTTGATTCGAGATCGTTTGATTGTGAAATCGAATTTAAATTACGAATAGAATATAATATTAACAATCAACAAGTAAATTACGGGTAATTCTATAGTTTTAACTTGGTTCCTTGAAACGAACGGCTATTTCGTTCCAAAGAATAGCATGTCAACAGGTTGTACGACGAACTCTTGAGGCGGACGAATGCGAGAAATATGTTTGTACAAATCTACGTGAGAACTTGGTTTCTCAAGTATTTTACATCGGTGTCATTGAGTTTTAGTTTTGACTTTTGAACAATATTGAATGTACTCTATCATTGTTTTAGTTTGTTTAACATGTGACTTCGGGTCCCGATAAATTAATGTATAATTTGACGTTAAATTTTTTTTTCTTCAAACTGGGACAGTAACAGCCTGTGAATGTTCCATTGCTGGGGTAAGGCCTCTTCTCCTCTTTTGAGGAGAAGGTTTGGAGCTTATTCCAAAGTGGTTCAAATAATCTGATTGTCATCATGACGTATAACAAGCATGGACACATTATTGGTGTTGATAATGAGTCTATTTAATTTTAATTTGTGCGTATCATTATTTATACGCAAATCTACCTAATATTATAAATAGAAATTAAATCCCTGAGGCACATACGCCATATTCGCCAATGTTTAGTTACTTGCACGAAGTAATAGCTTAAATTAATTAATAGCTTAGTTTAAATGATCCGAATTGGATTTTTCATTTAGAAGTTACGACGACTATAATATTCTCTCAGTAAAAAAAAATGTCACATTTTGAACAAACTGTAACTGTCTTACGTTTAGTATATTAACAAATACGAATTTACGTTAAATAATAGTTTTTAAATTTTCACGGACGAAGTCGCGTGCAAAGTGCTTGTATGCATATAAATAAGAATGATACGTACAAAACAAAACAAATTTTCCTTGTTTATAATACTTTATCATAACAATCACATTATTTTAAATCGATTGAAGACAACATTAATAATATTATTCCTTATATAAATAACATTTGTTATTATGTCGTCATATAAAAAATACTTTACAATTGTAATTTACAAAAATTATGTTAGCCATGGTAGTTATAGTATAATAATATTTACTATAACTTAAGGCTTTCGATTTCGAGTATGCATTACAATTTGCATTGCTTGCAACTAAGTCAGAACAATCATACTCATTTTGTATTTCTAAAAATTGTAGTTTATTGCACCAAAAAATTAAATATGGATGATTATTGTAGTTGTTAATATTTATTAATTGTTTTCTGGAAAATCAGTTAAAGTTCTCATTTGGACATAAAGCGATTACCGTGTCTACAATAATTGAGGGTAAACCAGAAACGCGTAACATTTGAATAATTTACCTGTCTAAGTAGATTTAACCATTGTTCAGTTTGTCATAACAACCAATAGGTTTACTTAGTATCCAGGTCATAGCGAGACATACAAGAACTCTTAAATCAAAACAAATGTAATGTTCGTCGAGCCAAACCCTGTATGTATTCGAACTTGAATATCGTATTTGCGGGTAAGTAGATACAACCAATGTTCTTATTTATAATATCAATTTTTTTTTGTAGGTACCACCCTCTTATCAGATAATCTATCGCCAAATGGTAATAATTAGTATTGTTGCGTTCTGGTTTGGAAGATGAGTGTGACTACAGGCACAAGGGATATAACATCTTAGTTTCCAAGGTTGGTGGCGCATTTACGATGAAAGTAATGGTTAATATTTACATCGCCAATCTATTGGTGGTGGTGACCACTTACCATTGTGGCCATTTGTCCGTTCACCTATTACATTAAAAAAAAGCTTTGGGAAACATACAAATGATTTCTAGCAACGTAGTGAGATTATGAGACGTGCGATACGATGTTTTGAATCGACAGATAAACTCTGACGAATTTCTCAAAAAAACATACGATTTAAGGCCAGTTGTAGGAATATTAGTACAATAAGCGTTATTAACTAAAATAAACAAAGTTAAACTTGGAACGGAACTTATAACTGACCTACGTTACTTGTTGGAATTTGAAGTGATAACCAAGGAGTGGTCCCGACCTACCGCATATTTGTTCCGAGTTACAAATTCGTTTTCACTCTAGTGTTATTTGTTTATGCCGGCTGTTCTCAATTACAATAGATATTTTAAAGTTTCAATGTAAAAATAAATATGTCTTTGTGCTTGACAACATAATGGTAGGTAATTTGGGTACATAATTAAAAATGATTGAGATTTTTATGTATTAGCTGTTCCGCGAGAGCGTTACTTACTGTTCCTCTGTGAGTCATACGTTATATTATATATTCTGTATCTCAATAAACAGCTAATCGAAAACAAAATTATTTTTTCAAATCAGCTCGTTGGATAATATTAGCGCATTCTAAGAAAAAATACAAACTCTTCAGCTTAGCGTAAATTGTGTAAGCAGTTTTATAGAAACTAATATTTAAAAAATAAAGTTATTTTATTTAATTCAATCCCAAGTAACACTTGTTTTAATTCAAACAGTTCGCTGTAATGATTACAATCTTAATATCGTTCAAAATCCAATTTAATATATATTTAATCTTTAATTTCACATTGTACACCAATGAAACGTAATAAAATCTGCGGGTCATTACTTTATAATATTGGTTGAGAGCTTTGGAAGTTACACAAAGGCAATTGACGGCTGGACAAAGGGACAAAGACAAACCATGGGTGGTTTCGGGAATAAATTAATGATAAACTATTCATTTTCAATAGAAGTTACAAAAATATATATTTAAATAAACATACGAAAAAATCAATATTCTACATAGAATATTTTGTGACAAACAATGCATGTATTATATTTATGTTTTATTCAAGTATACTAAGTTAAAAAACAAATTAATTGATGAAACCAATCTGTCATAAATTTCCTCCTCAAACATTATGACTTTTTTTATTTAAAACAAATTATTACTTCTTATTTAAGTTGTATTGTTTAAGTTTTGTTTACATCAATTACAAATGTATTGTAATATGGGTGTAGTTGGTTCTATTCTGCAGTTGAGCCCCCAGTGTAAATCACAAGGGACAATTGGGCATTCGGTTTTTAAAAATGTTGAGCATGAATAGAATCCTTAAACTATTTATAACTCGAAACTATATTTCATAGAAATTTACATAAGTGCAAGTACAATGTGACTTTAATATAATAGATTAAAATACACATTGAAATAATAATCGTTGTACTTAAAATACTTATAATAAAATAATTATTGGATCAATTATGGAAAAATAATAAATAGACGAAATAAATTTTATTATTTGCTTATTTTAAATATTCTTAAAATTCTAATGCTATAAGTCCAATTAAACTAAATATCACATTCATTCATTCATTTTTTAATTAAGCGCGGGAAATTGTTTTTTCTTTTAATGACAAATAATACAAATTACGTTCTGAAATCGAATATATACCTTTTCACTAAATCGCTATATACTAGCTAAATATGTGTTTGTTAGACACATACACATGTATTTCTGGTTTTGAATAAATTTTATATCTCATAAATCTTATTGAAATATGAGGATAGATACACTTTCATTATTCATGTTAATGCAACAGATACTTTAAAGTAAGATAGTAAATACCTAATTGTGATAATAATAATAAGTACATGATAGTCAGGGTTTGATGTTTTCTTCCCTTTCGAATAAAGTATTTACGAGATTTTGTGCTACAATGTTTTGTGGAATTCAGTGCAAGAAATTAAGTAAATAATATATTATCTTAATGTTATATTATTGTTTCTAATTAAGTACCGCTTGATATGTATTCGCGTGTTACGAGAAATGACGTATTCCATAAAAAAATATTTTCATGTTTGGTTAAAGAATATTATTCAGAATCGATTCTAAAGTTATGAAACTATTTTGTTGTGGTGTTTTGTATTCAGTGTTATTTTTAATATTGCAAATCAACAATATTTTTTTTATTGTTGCAAGTTAGCATTCCCTTCAGTTGTACGTTAGACTACACAGCAATTACTATACATGAAAATAAAAAAAAATAGAAAAGAAATTAGTGATTTACGGTAATTAAGCTTTTAGTGCTTCACTATTGCGAGTAAAACCTGTCGGTATCGCGGCGGGAGGGATCGATTCACGTCGCGCGGTTCACGGCGCGGGTCGCGGCACGGAGTGCGGCGGTCGGTAGCGCGACGTTGCCGCTTCGCGCGTGTTTTGTTTGGGTTGTGTGCCGGGCCGCCGCCCGCCGCCCGCTCGACGCGCTCGCCAGTCGGCGCCAAACGTCGTATAAAAACTTTCGAACGTAAATTGTAAATGTGAATTGTAAAGTTACTAGGAGCGAAAATCAAAGTGTTTTTTGTTGTTTTGTGATCGATCACGGTATTTATTAAACAAACGAAATAATAAAACAACGGGAAACCATGCTTGAATTTCTGGTTAAGCCTAAATTAACAAAAGGACTATTGACTGTGTTCTGACCTCACCTAATCTTTTTATTGCTTTCGTCGTTTTTATTCAGTTCTCGGATTAAATCCATGCGTTTTTAATTTTTTTTCCTAATTGATTAAGAGCTTAGTGAATGTTCAACTTTTAAGTTTAAAAAAAGCGTTTTAAATTGCTTATACATATGCATCCGAAAGTAATAGTAACTGATAATTATGTTTTTGATTATTTTTTATTAAAGGTTTAAAATTATATTACATATTTACAAATAACGACAGCGTAGCTTCAATAATGCTAATTCCAAACTACGAATAATTAAAACTTAATCTCATTAAAAGGGGAACAAACGCAATTTATTTTATAACCTTTGAAAAAGTATGCACACCTATTACTATTTGTAAGAGATTTTTGGAATAATTATTTAAGTTGATTTAACTGATTTCCATTAACGCAACGGGGGTATTTTATCAATGATTTATTTGTGTTTTGACACAGTTATATCAACATCAAAGCTGACTACTGACTCGATTTAGTTTTATGACTTACGGAAAACGCAGACACACTTTGAGGATTTGGTCTGCATTTTTGCAATGAGGTATCACTCTTTTTTTCAGAGACAATAGAAGAAAAATGAATCAAATAAATTATATTCAGACAAGAATATTAGAAATACGAGTACAATAATTTTTGAATTTCTAATGGAGTTAGTAGTACTAGTGATAAAACTTCGTGTAGGTCCGTCTAGGTGGTTGCCACTCATTTAGCATTTATTGCTATATTATGCCGCCAAACAACAATACCTACTAAACTAATATTGTGGTGTCCTGGTTTGAACGCTGAGTGAGCTAATGTTATTACAGACAAAACACAAGGGACATTACAGGATCTTAGATCCTGTGATTGGTGGGACATTGATGACTATTCATCATTGCCGACAATAGTCGGCATTGATTTCGTGGGAACTGGAAACGACACCAAAAGGGCATTTGTCATGAAAGTTATAAAAGTATTTTGTCCAGGAACATGACGTTATGTTGAAATAGATCAGATTCTGTACAAATTGTACTCTTAATAGTTTGACCCTTACAATGCTTGTAATGATCACGCTCGGAAGAATTCCCCGTCATCAACAACTCATATATTATAATCATATAAATACATCGCACTGTGTTAGCTTTCAAGACTCTTACTGCATGCATTCATAAGACACTGACTTTATATAAAAGTGTTGAATGCTATCAAAAGCTGTCCTGGTTAAACCTTGTCCGTGTTAAATACGCATCTTTTTATAAAACTTTGCATTAAAAGTGACTTCGACCATAAGATCCTTCTTGAAAGATAAAACGCTGGAACGATTCTACTAACTCTAGACTAACTAGAGAGGATGTTCTGTTATGACAAAATAAACGACTTAGGTACTAGATAAATTTCCTGATCCGATATCTCAGATGAAATTGAAATTTGAAAAAATATTCACATGACAGGGAGGCAACAGATTTTTTGAAGGCTTATAAATTTAATAATGTTCAATAATGGTAAGGTAAATTTATTTAAAACAATCACGTATTAAATCGCCTTGCGTTATGTTCAGCTTTTCTCGTTAACTTATTTATGTGAACAAGTTTCCCGCTTGTGATGGTAATTAAAAATAACCATAGAAGTCAATTGAGAGTAAGTGGTATACGTTTAAATGTGTACAATTATATTCGCTCTAAGATTATAATCATTGTGCAATTTAAGTTTCTATTAAAAATATTATGTTTTATCTATTATCCGTCTATCTTGTTATTATTTTTTGAGTTAAACAAATATGTTAAGCGTTTTGATTAAAGTTCAAGAAAGAAGTCAAAGTGGTCCCTCAGTCAGTAACATTTAAACATTATAATCCTTAAATATAATAGTCGTATAGAAAAAGCATAGTCTATCCTCAGCCTTACGTGATGGTCTAGTTATAGATTTCACGCATGTGAAACCATCTAATAAGCAAAGAGAAAGTCATGTTGCCGATATTATCTTGAGGGCATTATCTTAAGTTCTACATTGCATCGTTACTGGAAGCCCTATAATTTAGGTTAAATGAATCTATAAACAGACAATTTGAAGAAAAAAAGTACCGTAAGCTTAAAATGGATAAGTGGAAAATTCACTTTAAACTAATTTACCAGCCGCCAGCTGTTTTAATAGTTCCGTAGCCTAACAGTAATTTGCTGTGTTCCGGTGTTTCCGGTGAGTGAGCCACAAGACAATCTTATATCCTGTGATCGGCAGCGCAGTGACAGTGCAATTACTGGCTCATACAACTCACAATGCCAGTTTCTTTTGGCGCAGATAACTATCAATTAGCCAATTTGCTTGCCTGCCTAAAATTAACTATGTATGTAATGTTTTAATTTTATTTTCTGGGAATAATTTGAACTTCAATTGACTACGATTATATCATATCAGCTTTCAGTTTTTATACCCCATGTTCGAGAGATCAAGGATTGGTATATACCTACGACGTTACTATTATATACGACACGTAAATACTTGTGTGACATTGGCTACCCTTCCAATCTTCGTACGGGTAAAATTAGGATGTCCTATATTTTTAAATAATAATATTACACTTATTACTAAGATACTATACTATTCACAAACACAAAACAGTCACTATAAATATAAAACATATTGATGTTACAAAACGCTCAACAGCGATCTCTTCCACGCAACCTTAGGACAGAATTTGGTCTAGTGATAGTTTTCTAGGCGGTAGAGCTTTGCATTTAGGTATAGTATATATGGGTATATTACCTATGACCTAAAAATTACACAACAATGGTATTGGTGATTTTATTGTTTGCACTATTTAACATATTAATAGTCGACCTCGTTCATCTAGTAACAAGCTTGTTTGGTTGTAGATTAGGAGGATATATGGTAAAATAAAAATTCAGGACAAATAAGGGTGTAGATTTTCTGAAATATAAGAGAAAGAATAGACAGGAGTTGAGAAGTTGGCAGCGTTGCTCTCCCATGGCACGTAAAGAACGTGAAAGTGAGACTTTGATGTTGATACATTACAGTTATCTATAGGGTTTTCCAATAGGGACGCTTGAACTTTGACAGCTGATTGCGGCCATGTTGTTTGAGTGACAGCTGTCAAATGCAGTGTGTTATATTTATTCCGTCCTCCCAAACCACCATGGCAGGTTACAGTGTCGAGTAGCACGTGCAAATCATAAAATTGTTTTATGAAAATGGGTCTTCAGTTCGAGCAACGTTCCGCGCACTTCGCCCGTTTTACGGTCGCGATGATCGTCCTGCCGAGTCGACTATCCGTCGATTGGTGGACAAATTCGAGTCAACCGGGTCAGTTAACAATCAGCCGGTTCCCGTGCGTCAACGTAACGCGAGATCTGCCGAGAATATCGCCGCTGTGCGCGACAGTGTCCTCGAAAACCCACGGCAGTCAATTCCGCGTCGCGCACAGGAACTCGGCCTTTCGCAGACGACAACTTGGCGAATTTTGCGTTGTGACTTGAGCCTGCACCCGTACAAGATCCAGCTGACCCAAGAGCTCAAGGTTAATGACCATAGACAGCGCCGTGTGTTCGCTGACTGGGCATTAGAGCAGTTGGAAGTTGACGCCGATTTTGGCAAAAAAATCATCTTCAGCGACGAGGCGCATTTTTGGATGAATGGCTATGTCAACAAGCAAAATTGCCGTATTTGGGACGAGACCAATCCACACGAGGTTCACCAAGTGGCAATGCACCCGCAGAAAGTGACTGTTTGGTGCGGATTTTGGGCCGGAGGCGTGATTGGTCCGTATTTTTTCGAAAACGATAATGGTGTGGCCGTCACCGTCAATGGTGAGCGATACCGGTCGATGATAACCAACTTCTTTTGGCCTGAAATCGAGAATATGGATCTGGACAACATGTGGTTTCAACAGGACGGCGCTACGTGCCACACAGCACACGCTACGATGGAAGTTCTGCACGATCAAGCGCCCTTAATGGAAAACCCTATATGATTGAACACACATTTATAATAATATCGCTTTGTAATAATATCTCCTGCGCAGTTGGAACCAGGAGTCAGGACGTCATCAACGTCGTCATTATTTTATTTAAACTGCTCGGATTTTGAAATGGATCCATTTTATTTAGTTCTCCTAGCGCCATAAAATAAAAGCAAAAATAGTATCTTTATCCATAGCTTTTTAGTCCATATCTTCGTATGTATCTTTATTTTAAGTTAATATTGCTTTATAAGTAATTGCATATAATTTGCAATATGCACTTGTAATTTTTATTTATTTAAAAACAATTGTTAACTATTATAAATTATAAAATTAGTTAATTTTGATATAAAATTAACAACAAATTACGTTACTCCATCTATTGGGTTATTGATGAAACTCTATGCTCTTGCAGGCATATGGTTTCAAGTGCAAGGGAACAGGAATTCGTTTTACCATTTGCCAATAGATGGCGCTACTTGCATTTTGTTACGAGTTAATATTTGAATAAGATTTCTTATTTACATTAAATAACACCCAATAAATTTTAATATACATATATTTAACAAAGGCGAAAATCTTACTCTTTATTTATTATTAAAATTATGTACCTACCGAAAATACTCTTTTTTTAAATTAAGTAAGCACGAATATTCTGCAGCAGTGTGATAAAATAGTCTTTTTTCTAAATTGAAGGCGACTAACATAATATTCTTACCATTATATTCGTGGCTAAGCTACAGATAGCATGTCAGTAGATATATAAATAAAGAAATATTTTTTATAAATTTGTATTTACTCTTTATTAACACTGAGTTATTGAGTGCTTTTCAAGATAGGCTAACTAAGCAACTTTATTAAAATAAACTTGTCAATTAATTAAATTGTTTTGGCTATCGTAATACTGATATGACTAACATTAAATAAAATAAATTATAAACCGTTTTTCCTATACTTACTAGATATACATTTTCTTTTTTAACTATAAGAGCCGGTAATATACCGTGGATTGAAATTTGGTTGCCATGGGTTTATTTAATGAGAGTAAAGAAGGAACAGGAAGACAGAAAAGGATATCAAATCACACACTTCTTCTTCGTTAACTCTGTGGTAGACCTTTGTGGGTAGGTACCACCCACTCATCAGATATTCTACCGCAAAACAACATTACTTGGTATTGGTATTGTTGTGTTCCGGTTTGAACGGTGAGTGAGCCAGTGTAATTACTGGCACAAGGGACATAACATCTTAGTTCCCAAGGTTGGTGGAGGATGGCGAAGTTTGAGGCCCGCATAGGCGGGCCGGCCGTCGGAGCGTCACGGTAGCATGCGCAAGCGATCCCGTGGCGCTCCCGTTAAGACGGGAAGGGTACCGCTGGGTTTTTAGTGGGTATTCCGATGACCGGGGCACACTCGGTGCCTTGGACATATGGCGAGCCCCACATACCCCCCCCACTGTTCCCGTGGGGGGAAACGCGTCAAGCGTTTTCCCAGCGTCAAAAAAAAAAAAAAAAGGATGGCGAAGTTTAAAAAAAAAAAAAACAATGCCATTGTCTATGGGCGTTGGTGACCACTTACCATCAGGTGGCCCACAAGCTCGTCCGTGTACCTATATAAAAAAAAAGTCCTTTTTGCTAAGCCGGAAGAGGATACTAATCCTGTTATAGTCAGCGTTAGACCAACTTTGCCAATGTTACCTTCGGGTTTATGTTTTTTATAAGTAGGCTTACTGACCAAAAAAGGTATGACAACTAAATATATGGGGTTTTCCAATAGGGACGCTTGAACTTTGAAAGCTGATTGCGGCCATGTTGTTTGAGTGACAGCTGTCAAATGCAGTGTGTTATATTCATTCCGTCCTCCCAAACCACCATGGCAGGTTACAGTGTCGAGCAGCACGTGCAAATCATAAAATTGTTTTATGAAAATGGGTCTTCAGTTCGAGCAACGTTCCGCGCACTTCGCCCGTTTTACGGTCGCGATGATCGTCCTGCCGAGTCGACTATCCGTCGATTGGTGGACAAATTCGAGTCAACCGGGTCAGTTAACAATCAGCCGGTTCCCGTGCGTCAACGTAACGCGAGATCTGCCGAGAATATCGCCGCTGTGCGCGACAGTGTCCTCGAAAACCCGCGGCAGTCAATTCCGCGTCGCGCACAGGAACTCGGCCTTTCGCAGACGACAACTTGGCGAATTTTGCGTTGTGACTTGAGCCTGCACCCGTACAAGATCCAGCTGACCCAAGAGCTCAAGGTTAATGACCATAGACAGCGCCGTGTGTTCGCTGACTGGGCATTAGAGCAGTTGGAAGTTGACCCCGATTTTGGCAAAAAAATCATCTTCAGCGACGAGGCGCATTTTTGGATGAATGGCTATGTCAACAAGCAAAATTGCCGTATTTGGGACGAGACCAATCCACACGAGGTTCACCAAGTGGCAATGCACCCGCAGAAAGTGACTGTTTGGTGCGGATTTTGGGCCGGAGGCGTGATTGGTCCGTATTTTTTCGAAAACGATAATGGTGTGGCCGTCACCGTCAATGGTGAGCGATACCGGTCGATGATAACCAACTTCTTTTGGCCTGAAATCAAGAATATGGATCTGGACAACATGTGGTTTCAACAGGACGGCGCTACGTGCCACACAGCACACGCTACGATGGAAGTTCTGCACGAGCAATTTCTGGACATGGTCATCTCGCGCGGAGGCGACGTGAACTGGCCACGAGATCGTGCGATTTGACCCCGCTGGACTTTTTCTTGTGGGGTTTTCTTAAGTCGCAGGTCTATGCCAACAAGCCGCAAACCACCGATGCCCTCAAAGTCAACATACGCCACGCCATCGATCAAATAAAGCCCGATTTGTGCGCCAGAGTCATCGAAAATTGGACCTTTCGTGTGCGCGCCACCAACCGAAGCCGTGGCGGTCATTTGAATGATGTCATATTCCATACATAAAGGGGTCGATAGACCTTCCAAATAAAAAAAATTCGCAAATATCTCTCCTACATGTATTTTTTTTTGCATTTCAAAGATCAAGCGCCCTTAATGGAAAACCCTATATATAAAGTTTTATTATTTATGGGATAAATGCTGTTAACAATTTTCGAAGACGAATAAATAGGACGACTGGAAGGGAAAACTGAGAGTCGTTCCTTTTAACTTTTCGGGCCTATAATATTATAAGTATAATCTATCTTATATAAAACACTAATATTAAGTTTCCAAGATTATTGTATTTTTTATTTGTATTCGCGTATACTGTGTAATGGATTAAAAATCTTAGCATAGCTGACCGCACCCTCCTTATCCATAGCAGAAAATGAAAATCACAGACGATGTTGGTAACAAATTTTTATTAATAAAACAATTTTTTCATCAAACACTTTTCTTAATCCTAATAAAGAATTACAATTATTGTACTCAGTAAATATTCCACACCTTGCCTCGACCAATGGCCGTCGGTTAGTTCGTACACTCACTTTTAAATGATGAAATTAAAGTTAACAATTTATCGCGACATAATTTTAAGTTATTAAATGATAAAAATATTTAAGAATAATTTTAGAACTGCTTAGAATTTTAGAACGTAAATCTAATACTGAAAAGTTTTTCAGCTGTCGTTTAAGAGTACCTAAACAGTAAAAGTATTTATTTTGATGTAGGTAATTGGAATTCCCAAACAAATAAGCATTGTTACTTTTAAATTGTAATTTTAATTGTAACAAACATATTGTTATTTTCGAAAGTTATTTAAGAAAATTAATAACAAACACATTCTATAAACAACTATAACTTTTAAACTTTTTGGAGGGCTACAGCTAAGTCTATGAAGCCAACTAAAAACATCTTGCCATTGGAAGTTGAAGGTAGAACTAACGAGGAAGAGATAGCGATATTCTTTTCAAATCGATTTGGGTTTACGTCAGAGGGGAACCGTTCTTTCTACCATGACGGGCTATCGGCCGAACACTTAAAATTCACATGTCATACATATCAACATTGCTAGCAGCCCTATTTAATGCCATATTGATACGAGGTCACCTGCCTATGGATATGACAAAGACTATCGTGGTACCACTGTTAAAAAATCGACAGCTTGATGTATCCATGGCATCCAGTTATCGCCCTATATCCCTGGCCACGGTCACTGCAAAAATATTTGAAAAAGTGTTGCTGGAAAGAATAAAATCTAAGCTTGAATCGCAGGATAACCAGATGGGATTTAAGTCACACAGTTCCACAGACATGGCGATCTTTACACTTAAGCAGACGATAGCGTATTATAATCAAAGAAAGACAACGGTATTTTGTTATTTTCTAGATGTAAGCAGAACATTTGACAGTGTATCCCAGGATAAACTGTGGAAAATATTAGAGCAGAGGAAGTCCCAGATTGTGTGGTTTATATCTAAAAGGTATGGTATGGACAGCAAGCAAATATCGTTAAATGGGGAACACGATCTTCGGAACCTTTTTACCTGCTCAGTGGTGTAAGACAAGGTGGAGCCTTATCACCTATTCTATTTAATGCTTATATGGATGACTTGACCACCAGACTACGCGAACCACACGTGGGATGTTTTGTTAATAACACCTGCATCAATCATATATCGTATGCGGATGACATGGTGGTACTTGCTCTAAGTATACGGGCTATGCGGAAACTCTTAAACATCTGCGATGGGTACGCAGCTGAGCACAATATGATAGATATACAATGAGCAAAAGACTCAGTTGCTAATATTTCGATATGGGAAGGGATCGGATATAGTACCACTGGTAAAAATGAATGGAAATATCATTTCTGTTGACTGTTGAAGAGCACTGGCTACTTGTGCGAATATGATAGCTCGAAGATTTCATAGATGCAATACGGATGTAAAAGCGATTCTCTTCAGAACCTATTATATGTATCTGCATACAACTGAGCTCTGGGTTAAGTATTCCCAGTCTGCGATAAACGCCATCCGCGTACAATATAATAATGCCTATCGCATACTATTTGGTCTACCTCGCTACTGTAGTGCCTCAGGAATGTTCGCTGCGGGCCATTTGCCCAGATTTCTGGGCTCTAATGAGGCAAAAAATCGCAACAACATGGCAGCGCTACTTACGAAGCGGTAACGAGTTCATACAGGCAACTGTGCAAATCAATGTGGGATACATCACCAGGCACTGGTCGCATGTACATGCAAACCTGCAGGGTGTGTGTTGAGTGATGTATGGAGTAAGTTTTTAAGTAATTAGTGTATCATGTAAATTATTCATTTTTAATCTTCAATGTAATTTAAATTATTTTTTTCAATTAATTAATTCAATTTAATTTTACTTTAATTCCAATTGTAATCTAAATTTTAAGTATCATTATTATTATTTAGTGTGAATATGGAACCTTGTTCTGGAATAAAGTTTTATTTTTTATTTATTATTTATAACGGAATTTGCCGTTGTACTATATCTATTAGAAAATAATTGAAGAAATAGATTGCGAAGTACAAAAATATGTAGCAAAGACTTTTGTTATAGTATTCTGGCTTATCCCTTATATAAAGTTGAGCCATTAAAAAAGTAGGAATGTGAGTTGCATAACGTTCATATTTTCAATAAATTCAAAAAAGTACACTACATATAAAAATCAAAATATGAGGTAAACAAATTATGCGTAAAATGAAACTTCCAAAAATTTTCCGTTCACATTTTATTTAGAGACATCGGTATAAAATATATGAGATATAAAACAGTACAGTCGTAATTAAAATTAAAATACTTCGATATACGAATATAAAAAACTTCACTTCAACTGTAAAGGTCAAATCTATATGAATACTTCCGTTAAGATCATTCGTATTAAAGTATACATAATATTTGATTTAAAACAAGATGATCTTAAAGGATATATTCCACAAAAGAAAAAAAAATATCAGGATGAAGGATACACATGAGATGGATTTGATTCACTGTGATATTAATTGTAAATAATTGTAACTTTTACAGTTCTAAGAAAATTTCATGTTAATTTTGTAACGCTCCAAATGATAGCGAACGAGGAAATTTTTTTACTATTAAAAATTCTTATAAATATTACTTTATCACAGTGAACAGAGCTTAGGTTTAGGATGACAGGGCTTCTGAAATAAGGCTCGAAAAAATCACTAAATGCCCAAAATATTTTCTCTAACAGCGAGTGACGTCATCATGTTATCAAAGGCATTTTGAATTCTTCGAAACTCATTTCAGAATTGGTTAAAAAAACTAAAAATAACGTACAGCACAGATTAAAAATGAAAAACACATTTATGATAATATATTCTCTATCCTAGACACATAATAATTTACTGCGTTTTCAATAAAATCGTTTGGCGCAATTTCGATACATACAAAGCGATGTGGAATGTTTGGTACTTAACCAGAAAGATACTCCACTTGACACACTACTGCTACGGTTTCAAGAGTGGCCTTAATCTAATCAGAAATTACAAAGCCGGTTTTATTGAAAATATCAATAAAACCCAGCATGAGATAAAACTAACCACATTTACAAGAGGATATAGATAATAATCTCATTGGCACAAATGAAAGTTTTGTTTGCAAGCGAATAATTAATATCATGCAAATATTCATTTTATGCTTCCCCTTTTTTTTAAACATCTATAATTTAAATATAAGGATTTAAAAATAATTCTTAATCAAATAAGTTTGGTTTAAACCTATTGTCAACAAATTAAGTGTAAATAAATACTAACTTAAAAATTAAGAGTTACAAAACGAATTTGGTAGATTATTTAAGTTTTTCTAAAAACACTTTTAAAACTTTAATTAAATCCATACAGTTATTTTGCTATGCTACTAATAAATTATTAAGTAACAAACTAATTCACATAATTCGGGCTCGTAAGTTAGTCGAAATAATTCAACCATATTTTGGCACGGCAATTCAAGTTAAAATCAGCTAACTTAAATGAAGATATTGGCATTTTCAAATATAAGTTAAAATTGATAATTATTTTTATATTATAGGCATATGTTACCTTTGATCCAGTCAAGGTATTTATTATTTATCTGTAGCTAAAAAAATACAATATGTAAGCTTATGTTTAAAACAATTACATTTTAATGATTAATTGTACGCTTATTTGATTTATAATTTATTTCTTTTACGATATGAATTTGAAAAATTCTTATTTTTTTAATTACATATGTGATTTTTTTTAAATGCAATTAATGAATGAAATCCGAAAAATTATTGATAAAAAACTGGGATATTATCAACGTCGTGACTAGATTAATTATATTAAAACATGGAATAACTATAATTGGGTACATATAATAAAAATATATTGTAGTGAATTTACTACGATACGACATAATGTAAAAGAAAAAATTATCATAAGTAAGTATTTGAAATCATTGACATTCATTTGTATTATCTCAGAACAACTTATATCAGTAAATATAAAAATTAAAAGTCACAAATTGTCTCAAATTTTGTTAGAATGTTAAATATCGTTCGGAACATTATAAATATATCGGTGGACCAAATTTTGGACCCATTAAATTATAATTTTCAATTTTTTAAACGATAATATTAATCGCTTATTTATTGTATTCTTATTAGTATTGCATGTCGAAAATAATTTTAAATACAGGGTACTATTATACGAAACCATTTGCGAGTACAGAAAATATATCAAAAAAGTGTTTAAAATAAAACCTCTGAATACATTCGAACACTTCTCAGTCTCTTTAAGATTAAAATTTCAATAATATTCACAATATTTTCAACAAAACTAGCATTCATGTTCAAAAAATAAATAAGCATAATTCATTGGAAATTTACATTACAAGTATCCTAAATACGTAAATTGTACAATAGACAATTATTATTATAACATTAAGATTGGTCTAAATCAGTAGTGTAATAATAATATTAACATCGAAGACAACATCTATAACATCAATAGCTAGAAAATTACCGTATTAACGGGTTATAACGATTTTGATGAAATTCTTAAATCTTATCTTATTTTAACTATATTCTTAGTGTTTTAAAAGTGTATACGCCTCGTCGAATCTATTCAAGTTGATAGTTTTTTTTTTTCGGTAAAGATTGTAAACCTTACACACTTTTTTCATTAAATATAATATTGAAGGGTATATCGTATTAAAATGGAGTAAGTGGAAGAAAAAAGAAAAATTAAATTAAAAAAAAAAACATTCTAAAATAATGTAAGAGATTCTTTAAATTACATTTTTAAAGTAAATGTTATAAAAAATACGTAGTTTCCAATAAGCTCTTGTATAATTTTTAACTGTTTGGAACTAGGACATCATGGCTTTAAGCATGTGTTACTAAAATGTACTCGTTTAGAACTGCCACCTTGGACAAGGAGTTCCAAATCAGGTATATTAAATTTCGAGTTCAAGAAGAATTCCTGTGTTTTTAATTAATTATAAAAACATTACCGGCCTTACTTATAAATGTTGCGTATTGGCTGTTTAGTAAAACACTGATCCCACTCTTTCTGTCATTATTGATTTGACATTTGAAAGAAGAAGATACAGCATTGTAACTAATCAGCCACTTAACAACGCTTATAAGGCCGTTATTAAAAAAAATAGTACTTTTACTAAGCATGACCCAGGTGGCAGCCCTATATTCTTCACATCCGAGTTTTTAATACGTTATTTTATGAGAGCACTATTAATATGTTCGGTTAAAACGGACGGTAAGGATTTAGAATGAATCTTGCTCTTGTTTTAAGAGATCAATTTTTGCTATGTTCATTTAATTGAAAATTTTAAATATATTAAAGCTACTTAAAACAATAACGTTTTCAATATAGATTTTTAATTTTCGAAATATGTATATAATATGTAATAGATTTATCTAAAGCAAATATATAAAGGGATATCTCAATTGTAAAATCTTCAAAAATATTATATTTAACGTAACATCGTAAAATATGAAAATGAAAACTTTCTTGATGGCGTCATGGTTTTAAAATCAATGATTTTGATAGAAAAATAAAATGAGAAAAAGTTAGGTCTAATAAAAATGATATGTGACGAACACTTAATTATGTCTATGGATCGTTAATAACAATTAATACGTAAATAGATCCTAAAATTAAATTTAATCGTTAAACACCATGATCTGGTTGATAGAATGTCATAGATACGACGTTTGCATACATTTAGAATGCAAATATTGACTAAAATTAACGAAGTACTAGATAACGTACATAAAAATATATTTTCAGTAAAGCCATCATACATCCACGCTGAATAGGGTTATATTATCTTAGTAAGAAATAAATGACTACTCCGAGGAATCAATTAAAACTTGTACATAGAGGAAGGTACTAAAAAGTACTTGAAATGGAAAGAACATTCATGTCTGTATATGCAGATATGACATCGCTATAACTTTAAGTCGTAAGAAAATTAAACAATTTGAGCATTTTTCATAAGTTACTATTAATCATCGGTTGAATAATACGATATCGGTAGCTGATTAAGACAGAATACCACTGAGCTTATGATATTAAAATATCAATTACAAGACCATCGATAAAATTACTAAACTATCTGTCGACAAAATAGAATGCTCCAAATATTAGTGTAATTTATGACAGGTATAAATTATAGCGACATTATAAATACGATTATACATTAAAGAACGAGATGATTTAGTACGAATAACCGAAGTGGCAACAACGTTTCAATCGTTGAATTATCTAAAGCTACGGTTATATTTGCGATACAACGAATACAAGGAACATACCTATCACGTTGTACACATTGTCTAGGTTTTAGAGTGTTTATGTTCGAATAATTTGAGAATAGTGAATTCGTATTTATTTGGTCACAAAAGTATGGCTATAGCTTTATTTGCGTCATTATTGTTACTTGAACTTCGCCTAGTCGTCTAAATTTGTTTTGCCTTTAACAGTGTTACGATGCATTATCGTATAATGGTCAGGGTTTAAGTGTCGCTGGCTACGGAAGGTTGTTTGATGAGGTCTACATCCTGAACGCTGGCCTGCGCCTTCAGTTTGGGTCGGTCTTCCTTGCGTCTATGTTCGTGGTCGTGGTGACTTTCCACCACACTTACGCAGTTTTTCTGATTGGACCGAATTCTTTCGTCGTATTCTTCGCGAAGCTTTATATTGTACCAGTGAAGACACAGGCATCTGGAAAGTGGAAATGACAATAATCATTAACTTGGATATATTTTTCTTCGTATTTTTTGTAAAGTCAAATTCATCGAATTTCAAGCTTGGTGTATTGAACCAATAAATTTATTACCAACCGGTTCAGAAGTAAAAATTAATAAGGCCAGAAGAAAGAATTGTAACAGATGAAAGAAACTCACGTTCAGCTAAATTCTTTTGCTACCGATTATAATGTATTATGAAAAAGCTTGAAAAAGCCAATTAGCCAGTTGTTATCATCTAAAAACTTGTTAGTTTTAATAACAACTGTTACATGCAAATGTTCATTAACATTTTTTGCATTGTACGATTGAACAATTTTGAATATTTTCGTGGACTCTCTTGTAAAATCGTAGTTATAAGCATTTCACAAAACATTACAAACTTTGTATAATTGTGTAATGAGTATACAGACTTATGTTCGTTCCCTGTATGATATAAGCATTCCAGTAAATTAAAGGATCTGTTGAAAATACCTCCGCCTTCAAATTTCACATAAACCACAATGACAATTTATACGTAAGTACTAGCAATAATTGTATCTCTATAATTGTATGTGAATATGTTGACGTTTGTAATTGTATTAAAGCGACTGTATGTTACCATTACGTTAATTAGTGGCTTATCTTTTTAATTTATCTAAGTAACGACAATTGCATATGATCCTTATATTGTATGTTCCGATGAGCCGGCGATTAACAAAGGTCGTGTTTTTCCTCGGGTAATTGTCAAAATTTTAATTCAGGTTATATTTTAATGGGAGCATTCGTTCATTATTATGCCTATCGATGTAGATTTCGTCAATGTTGAAAGTATAATTCTTAGGGTTGTTAAGGATAATAGATAATGAATTTGTTTTATCGTTGTCTCTATGTGTAAAAGAATGCTAGTTGGTTTTGATATTGAAGTTTTTTGTGACGATGAATTCGACTAGAATCCAAAACAATGCTAGATTGATGATGTGTTCTGGGTATAACATGAAACCGTCTTCGAAATATCTTACAATAACAACTATTTCAGTCTCTATTTGTTTTATATATATTTTTTATATTTAATGTTATTTATTAAGGCGGTGGAAGTCTTCAAATGAACTTACCTAAGTACAGCTCCTAAAACGCCGGTGCCGACTAGAGCTGCGCCCGCTCCCATCAGATAGTAGCGATGTTGAGCTGCTTCTGCGCCTGGAGACAGCTGCACGAGTCCCACAACTAGCACCACGATGCCGAGGAGCAGCGAACCCACAATCGCGTGAAGAGCTGCCACCTAGGTAACCAACACCATAGAATGGGAAAAATAAAGATATTTACGGTTAAATCCTCTTCGATTACAAACAAGACGAGAATCGTGAGTAAATTTCTTATTTTTTACTTCGTTTAAAAAGTATTGTATCGCAGTACCAGTACATTTGGTTAGTATAATTGCACACATGTCTTTCATAGTTTATTGACTTGACTTTTAACCAGTTAGGCGTGCCTCCCTAGAGGGCCGTAAAGATATAATAAGAGAGCCCGTTGCGTAGTTACATAATCAAATCAACGCAACGTCGTCATTCCTTTCTAGCGACAAAATAAAGTTAAGGCAAAAACTGAACCGGAAATAAACCACCTTGTTTCTTGTGTCAGTTACAGAACAATTTTTATATATAATTGAAAAGACTTGAAACAACTGGAATTGGAGTCACGTGTCCGATAGTAATCTATACTAATATATAAAGCTGAAGAGTTTGTTTGTTTGATCCGGCTAATCTCAGGAACTACAGGTTCGAATTTAAAAAATATTTTTATGTTGTATAGTCCTTTTATCGAGGAAGATTCTAGGCTGATTATTATTCATTATATTTTTATTAATTATACGCGGGTGAAACCGCGGGCACAGCTATTAATAATATAAAAATTACGACTACGTACAGATGATTTAGACGAACCAAGTTTTTTGTTGTTTTTTTTTTTTTTTGAAAATGACGAACCAGTATGCCAGGTTTATTGATTCACCTTAATTTTAATTTGTTTTTTCATTTATTTTGACTAGCCTGTTGGTGTGGCTGGTAAGATACTTGCCTTTCACGCCGCAGGTCGTGGGTTCGATTCCCACCCAGGACAGATATTTGTGCGCATGAACATGTATGTTTGTCCTGAGTCTGGGTGTAATTATAAGTATTTATTTACAAAAGAAAAGTAGTCTATGTAAGTATATCAGTTGTCTGGTTTCCATAGTACAAGCTCTGCTTAGTTTGGCATCAGCTGGCTGAATGTGTGAATAATGTCCCAGGATATTATTATTATTATTATTATTTAAGCCATTAGTATTTTTTTGGGACACGAGAAATATGACGCTATTACGGGAATTTGGAAGAGAATTAATTACATTACACTAAAAATAAACGTATTCATCGGGACGTGCCTGCTGTATTGTGGTCCAAGTAAAAACGAAGTTTTGTTAACTTTAAATTAGAAATCAGGTGAGGTTATTGTTGATTTAGCATACGCAATACCTACCAACTCATTCTATAATGTTGTATGTTACTTGGTATACGCCTATGTAAAATATAGGTAGGCTTTATATAAAATACTATGACATATTTTGTGGTCGTTTATCGCGCTATTTCAAATGAGGAAATCAAATTTAGACATCGAATATCATACCTTTCCGCAAACATATAGCTCGTTCCTCAGCCGGTGATCAGGCGAGGGCGTCGCGTCCTCGATGCCTCTGCCGAGCTGCAGTGGCAGCTGGGAGGGACGGCGTCCTCCCGTCCGCTTCTCAGCCCGTCGCCGCTCATGCCGGACAGCGACTGCTGGCATCGCACCAATCATTTTTGCTGTAAATTATGTATTGAGTACGTAAAAACCTACATCTATGACTGATAGAGTTGGCTATGCACGTCAATAACTGAACAGTATACTTAATCAATTATTGATTCCTATAACAATTGCTTAAGCCACGGGCACTCCCCTCACAAGAAGCTCTCGTCTTGTGGTGTCTGAAGCGGCATCATCTTGAGCTTGAAGCAGATAAGCATTAAAGCAAAAGTTTGTGTTAATTAAATGTTATATATATATAATGAACAATATATAGTTTCATACTATTCAAGTTTACAAATACGTGTATAGTCTCTTTAAAAGTCATGACACATTTAAAAAAAAGAAATCGTCATTTAAGAAAATATTTTAATAATTCTTTTTAAGAAACAATTATGATTTAGTAATATTATTGTTTATTACTAAACCAACTCCCTTTTTTAAAAAGATGAAATGGAACGATATGTAATCGTCTAAACATATTACGTTCAAGTAAATTAATTAAGATAAAATGTTTTCCTGTGTTTTCGAAAAGAATAACTCACGTCTTTGGTTATCTCTTGGTTGTAACAACGATTGTAACATATCTGTAACAAAATAAAAATAAAATTAATATTAAAATCAACATGTGTAACTTTCAAATACGCGCAACTTAAGGTGTCCGACCTGAAGCCTCCTTGCTTTTATTGCTAAAAAGCTAGTATTAATCTATGATTAATATCGGTCCGGCCAACTTACTAGATAGCGCGGATTGTATATCAAATACGTATGAACAATATATATATGTTGTATATTTAGCAATAACCTCATTACCTCTAACCATCATTGTTAACAATGTTTAGATTACATTTTAAAACAATCCTTGTGGATCAACCACATTTGAGAAATAATCAATACGTAATTCCATATATCTATATTTCTATATAGACCGCAAATCGCTTTTCCTTTTAAGTTATATCGCGTAGCTTTGTAAAACGCTTCCATTCGATATTATCATTCACTTGCAACTGCCCTCGGGCGGTGAAATTTGCATATACACTTCAAATAGCGTAAGTATTCTTGAAACAAGGCACTTAACATGCATTTTATGCCAACATTTTTAATGTTCTTTCCTTATGTAATGTACTTTAAAAGCCCGATTAAACCGAATAATATAATGGAGTAATCGTTCTTTATAAAATATAAATTATATATAAGCGTCTGTCAACGTCGATTGTCGTCATTGTTTCAATGTATTTATGTTATTTTTTATGTTACGGATAGGTGGATGGGTAAGTGAGCCACCTGGTGGTAAGTGGTCATCATCGCCCATAGAAATTGACGATGTAAAAATATTAACCATTCCTTACATCGCCAATGTGGCACCAACCTTGAGAACTAAGATGGTTTGTCCGTTGTGCCTGTAGTTACACTGGCTCACTCACCATCCAAACCGGAACGCATTAATACTAATTATTGCTGTTTAGCGGTAGAATATCTGATGAGTGTGTGATTCCTAGACGGGCTTGCACAAAGCCCTACCCTCCTAAAATTTAATCAAAATTATTTATCACATTAGAACTATATGCTTCTTAACTATATAATATATAATAATATAAATAGTTATTTTAACGATAAGAAAAGTTTCGGTTTATTCAAATCATTCGACTGACAACTGAGATCTCTTATAGACCTTTGTACTGTAAGATATATCAACCATTATATCGTCAATGCGCAGAAAACTATAGCTAAGACGACGTTCCGTGTATTTCCGTTTACACTGTTTTATTTCACAAATATTTTTTTGTTTTAAAGTGGAATTGAATTGAATGGAACTGATGACTGACCTTACGCAGTCCTTTCACAAACAAGTAAAATCGTTTTCCAATGAGCTATCTTGGTTTATCGTTATTAGAAGTTTAATATTTTTTAATGTTATTTTTAATAGAAAAAAAATAGCTCTACATACGAGTGCCACTTGTACTATTCGTACAATGTAAGTTGGAATTAATTCAAAATATATCGCAGAAGCGTCGTTGTGCTCAAATACAAAACCATTTGAACGTCTGTAATACAGGCGCCGTCTGCACAAGTGTTAGCTCAGCGTCAACTGGGTCAACTTCCCTTATATTTATGAAGGCTCTTAGTAAATGCTGGCTAAAATTTTAATGCTGCAAATACTACATTCATATTGAATGTATAATACGTTTTTGATTAAAATGTTAGTAGATGCGTCATACGACTTTTAATGCGATATATATGTATGTATATAAGAGTAGGTATGATGTTGTATTGAGATGTATTAAAATCCAGTGTCGCGTCATGAGTTCGCAAGCCATAGTTTATTTCATTAAACATTTCCATCCCGATTTAGTTTAAGAATAAATAGTTAATGTGCAATATAGACCAGCTGACCTGTGCTATATAGACAGCATAAAGTATGCGACAAATATGTGTATGTGTTTTATGTGTCTCATATGTATTCAACCTAATAAAGTTGAAATAAATGTCAACGGTTAAGAAATTTTAACAATAAATTTGAATTTTTTTTGAATAAAAATAAAAAAAAAATAAAACTCTTTTATTATTGGTTCAAAAACTGTAATAGCTTGGAAAATTTATTGTACTTTTCAATGCATGAAGTTATTCATAATATCGCACTGTTAAATTATTTTTATATCAAGAGTAGTAAATATAGAAGGGAAGAAAATACTTAACAATATTTTCCAGCTGGAACATTTTCTAGGCCGCTTAGGCTAAGCCGTCTTATAAATGTTGAATCGACTATTTTAACTAGGTCAGGCTAACGATATTGAAGAAGAATATTTAAAAATAGGGTAAACTTCTACGTAGGGTGTAATATTTTAGCGGTGACGTTGATGCGCGGATGGTCTTTTTAAATTCGTCGGTTAATACGTCGTTATTTTTATATTTTATGCATATACACATAGTAAGTAGGTACATTTTTTTTCAGCCTCTTGCTATTGCTGCTGGACGAAAGCCTCATAAAACTCCAACCATACCGATCCTGGGCAGCCGCATCCATCCCGTACGTGCCACCTTTTTTAAATCGTCGGTCCACCTCGCCACAGGGCGTCCTACACTACGTTTGCTTAAGCGTGGTCTCCACTCTAACACATAGTACATACATAGCTGTTAATTTTCTTTTTTTATATTATAATATATTCCAATACTTTGTGTGTAAATTTACGAACTTCTGCCGTACCCAGCGTAAAAGTTCTCTGGAATAACGTAAGACCGCCTTTGAAAACCTTTTGTTAATTTACTTATGTTAGTAGATTCAATTGCTACATATAAGTATTGATTTTTTATTATGAAATATGTAGGCGAACATTATGTATAGTCATAGATCTACGTATTATTTTTACGGGAAAGGCACTTTTATTTTATAATAAAAAAAAGTATTTGATAATACATTAAATTCAATTGCTTATAATCCGTCAATCAAGTTTAAAGTGCTTTTAAAAGTATTCAGTCGCTTTGGTATCTTATTATCTACAGTGTTGCCAGCAATGAATTTTTTATTGCCATCATTGCAGAGATAATTAGGTTTTTGTCGTTGCAATGTAAGTAAAAACTAAAAATTAAAGGTAAGGTTTTGTGTAGTAAAATTATCTACTCGATTAGTAAACCCTCATTTTATTCATATGAAGTTATGATAGTTTGTATCTGTGTATATGATTGACATTTGTGTAGATATTATAGCTAATTTTTTTATTATATTTCTTCAGAGAAAATTGACTTTCCTAATAAGCATCCAAGCGAACGCTATCAAAACTAAAACTCATATACTTTTGTATAAAGGATTTTTAGAACTCTAAAATATCGCAGATGTGTCCACTGCGACATCTATAGATTAGTCAAAACACAATTGTATTTATAATTAGAAAAAAATACTATATTTATTTTAATTTATTTGCCAGTATCAAAGCCTTATCAAAATATATAAAAATGGAATCGTCATTATGTAGCTATTATGTTAAGTAATGAAGTTACTTCATAAAAATGATATGCATTCACATACGTATTATTTAGAACTATTTATACCAAACTTTGTTACGACATAAAATATGATGCAGTAAATATGACTTTTTAATGGAAATTGCCGTAGTACTTGCAACACTGGTGACCAGACGTCACGTTGCTGCTTAAAATGCAAATCTGGAATCGTGCCAAATTCTGATTATCATATCATCACATTTTCCGGGTTTGCGTAAGTTTTAATGATGCTAAAATAGTAATGGATATAAGACATGAAATGGGCAGAAGTCAGTAAGATGTATTTGCTTGTATAATTAGATCACGCATGTATCAATTATGTAAATATATTGCAGCGCTTGCTGTTTGTGCAGTTAAACATTAATAGTATTACGAAATGTAATCTTTGTGCACTCGGTGGTAGAGCTATGTGCAAGCTCGTCTGGGTAGGTACCACCCACTCATCAGATTCTACCGCATAACAGCAGTACTTGGTATTGTTGTGTTCCGATTTGAATGGTGAGTGAGCCAGTGTAATTACAGGCGCAAGGAGCATAACATCTTCCCAAGGTCGGTGGCGCATTGGTGATATAAGCGATAACAATCGCATTTCTTAGAATGCCAATGTCTATGGGCTTTGGTGACCACTTCCCATCAGGTGTCCCATATGCTCGTCCGCCTACCTATACAAGAAGAAAAAAAACAAACTTAAAATGTAAGCTTTTGTGAAAACCATAGCATATTATTAACTAATTCGCGTAGTTTTTAAAAATCATGTATCGAGATTAATATCAGATTAGATAGGTTAAGTTATCTAAGATCAAATAATAAATAACTTGATAGGTAACAAACGTTAACAATTAACATTATCAATTATTAATCAATGCTTGTCGAGTTACTAAATCTTGATGAATCTTAACCGAGGTCAGTGGGTAACTATAAATACGAGCATCCCTGAATTTGTGTTTATATTTGAATTATTGTTTCTCTCGTGTTCGGGTTAAGAAACCCATGTATGCATGCATGTATCCGATGAAAAAAAACTGTATTTCATACAAACGTCACCAATGCATTGCATCGAAGGAGACTTAAGCAAGTTTTAAAGAAATATGACCAATACAATAAGTACAATAAGTTTTTCGACGTTTAATTCCATGTCAACGTGGGGATAAACTCCATAAAACCGGTACTTCGATACAATACTTGAACAATAATTTACCATCATATTGGTTGGTTTTTCAAATAAACTTGAAAGGTATCATTCCTAATTTAAAAAAGGAACAAATACGTATTTCTATACTGTAACTCTAAAACTAACGCCACAGTACGCCTCTAACTTCTATTCTTTTGATTTTTGAAGTGAAAACTTCTTTAGCGGCGTTGTGCACTTTTTTATGATGGGTAAAAAATGTTAAACTCGCGTCAGGTCACGTGACCCTGATTGAAAATTCGTAAGACGGATTCTGACGTTTTAAATTTTTGAAGTAAAAACTTCTTTAGCGGCGTTGTGCACTTTTTTGTGATGGGTAACAAATGTTAAACTCGCGTCAGGTCCCTACCACACCCACGTGACCCTGATTGAAAATTCGTAAGACGGATTTTGAAGTGTAATATAAATTGTCATGTTTGTGTACGATAGCGCAATAAATGAATATTGTATTTTATCACATAAATGATAGTAATTTTATACCGATAATTAAAGCAATTCGAGCAAATTTTTTCCCTAATCATTCCAAAATATCAAAAATGCACAACGTTAATATTCGAGTTTTCACTTCTGCCGACACTCCCGGAGTGCAACCCGTTGTTTTTTTTTTATTTAAGGAATATAAGAAGGACTTCCCTGTTGGCTGTCTATATAATTATAGAAAAAATAATTCGTACTTTTTCCAATTTTTGTAGGTTGAACGGTATGCCCTGGGTGTTGTTGAATAAGTTAGGAACTTAAAACACGTCATTTTATTCAGTAAGTACACTCTTTGTCAACTAGATGGCGTTGTACGTAGTTAAATCGCGCTATCGTTGTGCTCTTTTGAAATAGTAAAATGCTGCGGCCTGCTCCTTGAGGTGTCTATGTGGTTTGGTGATCACTTTTCATCAGAAATTTTTGTGGCGCATTATTTATAATAAGCGCCGTGTTAATACATAGTTATATTACGATACGAGTATTATCGGTTCGTTTTATAAAAATAGCGAGTTATTAGTGTGTTGGTCTCTAAATTTAGTATATTTGAATTAGTTAAAACCGCGACTTCGCCCGAGTGAAATTAATTTATCTGACAATTCTTCATACTCGTATACTAAAATATAAAATATTATATACATTTGTACGTTCTCGACGTTTTTGCCGGCTTATATAAATACTCTATTATAATAAAACATATAATAGTAAAGATCTAGGTTTTTAGTTTTGAGTTGTCATTAATAGTGACTTGCAAAAATTACAGATTTTCATAAAACAAACCGCATTAAACTCTTACCCTTATTTATTGTTTCATTAGTCATGCCAAAGATATCTTTGTCTTAGCAAATGAAAGTACCACACCTAATATAACTTATAAGGAGGCATTCCAATAACTCAGTATAACCATTTTTCTTTAAATACTAAAATAATAATAATCGCAATAATATCATAAATACGAAAGTGTTGTTTGTGGGTGTTGTGAATATTTGTTACTTCTTCACGCGTTGGCACAGATAAAATATGACATATTTAACAAGTTTCGGCATTTTTATCCCATTTTTGACGCGGGTTGCCGCGTCATAATCGAGCTAGTACATAATAAGTTTTCATATTGAAAATGATTTATATTTTTATTGATTAAGGGTAAGAATACGCAGTGACCTATATATTTCTGTACCTTATAAAATTGATAATTTTATTACGTTTGTACCCATCATTATCTAAAGAGAACCATAACGGCTTAAATGATATTTTAATAGGTCGTTACGGTTCTCCATTAAAATGTTTGCAATAAATTTATACGAATGAATTCCTAATAAAACTATCTTTGTTATGTCCTAGCTGTAGATCTCATTTGATAAATAGTTTGAACGTGACGAGGGCGGAACGTAAAATAGCTCAGTATTACCATGTGCCCTCGTATTTATTTTTAAGGATAATATTTTTGAGGTTTATTTTGCTGAGTCTTTCCTTAAGAGTCATAACTTTATGGAAGCAGAACGTGCAAGTTTTACTTGTTTTAGCGCTATTTCTTAGAACTGGTACTAATGGATGCTTTCTAAGGCTTCTTTTATCATCGAGCACAAAGTGAATTTTCAGCATAAAAAAAACAGTGGTTTGTTCTTGAAACCCACGTTTAGTTTGAAACACAATAAAGTTGACTAATAACCTCAGTCCCACCGTTGGACCGAGGCGTACACAAACTTAAGAAGCGAAAGTTTAGGCCTATATCGCCATGCTGCTCCCACGTTAGTTGATGGATACATACATGGTCGATCACATGTAGGATTATTTCCATCTCAGTTTCACACATAATATGATCAATAAACTAGGAACACCGTGAGTCGTTAAACATGGACTGTAACATCAACGTCAGTATCGTATAGTATTTCTACATATACGGAACATTTACATTATATAAATGCACTAAAAATAAATACATCAACCGGTTTTATTATAAGACAGTTACAGTTAACCATATTACATTTCTAGTGATGCTAATTAAATTATGACTGGCAGGATATTCCGTATGATATTCAATTGCATATCAACAACGTCCTTCAGTTGGTAACTATTTTTTAAAGCTGTCTCACCACTCCTCTACCAGCATCTAGTGATAGTCAACCAAGGCTAGGATAATTAGTAATAGGGAATACGAAAAAAGGATTAAAGTAGTTCAATAGTCAATGATAACCTATGCATGTCGGCGGACGGTTATTGCATTTTTCTACCAATAAATTTTCATTAACAGCCCTCTGTTCGTGCATACTTGTGTACCATACATACGAGTATATCCCTTGCGTTGGCTATTCTTCGTTGAGAAAGGTTGCTGTGAAATCGGTCAGGAGGTCATCAAAAACGCCTCGACATCGCAGAAGTAAATAACCCCAGTTTGCTAAGATAAGGAAAATATCTGAAACGATACGAAAGTCCACATAAAGTTAAAGTAGATATTTCTTCGTTTAATTATAGATTCTCTCGGAAAAATCTTTTAAATCTTTTGTGAGTAGTGAGTTACGTACGAAATCTTTACCTGTTCTGTTTCTTTATATTATAAGGATGATATTCGAATCATTGATATAATCTTACTAATTAAACGGAATGCGTAATGTTTTATTAGAAATCTGAAGTACATATATACATTTTATTCGTATGATTTAATTTTACTATTTGTTTCTGAATTCGTACGATTTAAATAAATTGTATTTATTTAAATTTGTCGAATTTATATGGTTTTCTTATCTTTTGTTTACCTCTCAAGTTATGTGTGTCGATCATTAACATTGATATCACATTATAATTTTCACTAGCAAACTGGTGACTATACCCAGAAAAAAAAACAATATTAGTTAGATAGTTAATACCAAAAACAAATTGTTTTTTGTTCAGATATGTAGATGTAGAAATTAAAAGACGGTGTGCCATGACGCGATCAGCCGTGGAAAAGCTCACGAAAATATGGAAAGATCGCCGCATAACCAAAAACACCAAGGTTCACTTAATGAAATGCTTAATGTTTCCTATTTTCTTGTATGGAACTGAAACATGGACGATCCATCAAAAAACTTGTAAAAAGATTGATGCCCTTGAGATGTGGTGCTGGAGACGTCTGCTAAGAATAAAATGGACTGCTCACCGCCCTAATATTTCTATCCTTAAAGCGCTCAAGATGCTCACGATGTTTGGACATATCATCCGCAATGAAAGCTCCTTGGAACGTTTGGTGGTACAAGGAAGAGTAGAATGCCAACGTTCTCGCGGCCGATCATCCACAAGGTGTACAGACCACATTAAATTGTCTACGAAGTGTTGTCTACTTCCCTTATTGAATGTACATAGAAATGGAGAAGTCTCGCAAAAGCCGCAACCAACTCATCAGACTTCCCATGACCACTCCGTCAGGTATACTCCTGACTGAGAATAATGTAGATTTAGCCTCTACGTTAAATAGACATTTAATCAGTCTATGTGATGTAGATAAAGTATAAGACGCATTATATGGGGTGAATAAGTAGACTTATATAAATACAGATAAACATAATAAATAAAAAGTCAAATCTAATAAAGATAATAAAAACCGGTTAAAGACTATAGAGGCATTAACCGTCAGATTTTAATGTTTCAGAGGCCGTTCATTGTTAGCGCAGCGCCGGAGGGCATACAAAGCTTCACAGAGAAGTCTTTGTTTCAACCATTAGCTTGGTTGAACACAAATGTGCTTTCTACGTTAGATGTACCGCTTCGCTTATATGTTTCTGAGTGAAGTTGGCACGGCATCAGAACTGCTATGTTCTAAAATCATTTTTAGTCTTATGTAGTGTAGCAAACACATACTGTTTAGTTAATGTATATGTATGAAGACTTGGCTTTTAAATTTTTTTGAGATGTTATGATAAAACTGAATAAAAGATTTATTACAATAGATTAATTGGAAAAATTAAAATCCTGGCTCGCTTGAACTTTAATAACTCAGCCTTGCTCGTCATAAATAATTGTTACTTACCAATCAAAAAAACTTTAGTTGACAATTAACAAGGGTATGTGAAGTTCTCATCGGTTAAATGCAGATTTTATTAAGAAGAACAGACAACAATTCTCTGTAATATTTAAACGTATGAAAACTTATAGTTTTAATTATGATAAAGCAGTATGGTTACTGTTGCTTGTAACGGTAGGTTGACATTTAATGAAATGTTACAAAATTATATTTGAGCTATCGATAAAATACTAAGCTGTTTAATGATGAACGCTAGTAAATTACTTTAATTAATTTATCTGTGTTAATTGTAGCTTGTAGCTCTATGATATTTTAAAATTATTATTATTAATTATAGTATAGACATATACTTCAATTAATAATAATAATTGGGATTTTTACAAATAATTAAATACATAAGTGATGCACTTAGAAACATAACAACTCAGTATACTTTTATTCACACAATAATATTTAGATGTCAAATTTATTTTCAGTTATGACATTTGTTATCACTTTAATACTTAACTCTACAATGGCTGAGTGACATTCCAATTTATGTGTCACTATCCGTTAAATAAGGGATAGACCGCATTGCGGAATAATTTGTTCGGTTTCATTTTCGCATATCTCTAACACTTCCACATTAATGTAAAAATGTAAGAAGTGCGTTGCTTAGAATTCCGAGCAGAGGGACGAGTCGGGTGGAATTTGTGACATTCGGAGAAGGACCTTTCGAGACTGTCAATTATAAGTTTTTGTCTGGTAATAAATTGTTCATTTTTTGTAAAATAATAGATGGCATTAGTTGTTATTTCCCCTACCGTGCATTTACCCGTATATTTCGTGCCGAGGTGCGTCCTCATATGAGACACCCTCAAGTTTGACGTCATTCGGAGCCCGACGTGGTTTAAATTTCAAGGCGGAGTACTCGCTCCCTCACCCAGTATCGCTATAAAGGCCAACACCGTTTACACAACCAAAAACAAAGTATAGAGTCAATAAATACCTACATACTACCAAAGAGTTACAGTAGTTTTAATGGAATCGTTAGAATCTACAGCAAGCCGCCATAAAGGGCAATATTAACCAAGGATAAAGATATAATTCAATTTCAATACAAAGATTGAGAATTGATTGACGATATTTGATTTTATATTGTGACATATAATGCCGTGGACTCATTATGCGCGAAATAAGGTGAACAGAAACGTAAATATTATGGGCGTGTACGTATGCTTCTAAATGACAATAACAAATACTCTGCTCGCTCGAAGATCATCAATAAATGTTTCGGTATGCGCATCAAATATTAATTCACAACGGAAGCGTAGTAGGCCGTGACAGTCACCGAATTTTTGGTAGGTATAATTTTGCAGACAAAACGTGTGCCATATTTGTGAGTGATATCAATCATATTGGATTCGAAACAATCAATTTCTCATCAGTTCAAAATACACAAAGGGTACAAAAACGTTATTTTATTATTTCATTACAATAAACCTATTCTCATCTTATGAAATATTTTCTTTTCTAAAACACTAGTTTGTCTGCAAAACACAACAAAACGTTTGTACTAAAGAAAAATCGTTATATGATGACTGATATGGTTTCGTCCTGGGTCCGCTACATAATATGTAAGACGATATTATAATATTTCTTATATTTAGAGAACAGGAGCAATGAAAAGGGAATATCTTTAGAAACATACAAGGCACAATAGATACAGTCAAAAAAGAGTATTATGACGATAGCCTCTTGTCCGATTTCACCACAGCAGTCATCAGATCAATTAAGGCGAAACTGTGTTGGGTTTAGGGTTCGATATCCACTCCACACCGATTTCGGTCACGGCGGTCAATCTCAAGAGATTAGCCAAATGCGCAAGACATAATTATAGTGCACAAGTTGTGTGCGCAAACACAAGTGCACTCTCTATTCCTTCACTTCCTTTTCCGAAACGGCAAATTCGACACGAACAGAACAGAAAGTTCAGGCGCGGGAACATCGGCTTTATGTGCGTTCCGATGCACGGTACTAAAATACATCCAACTCCAGGCTGTTATTCCATATCGGAGAATATATCTTATATATTCCATATAACAACGATTATACAACGGATAACAGAGTTTTCAAATATTATTATTTTACAAGTTTTTTCGCTAGTATATGTGCTTAAATCTTGCTAATAATATTTGAACTATATCAGATAACTTACCCAACTAATTGAGCTGAATTTTGCACACCCTGTTTTGGTGCTGCAATACAACATACTATAAATTATGTAAAAAATATCTAGTTTATCGCTTAATAAATAAGGTTAAAAGGTTTATTTAAAATTGTTTGATGGTGAGTAATAAAAATCGTATTTTTAATTATTAATTTATTTTAATAAGTGTGATAAATTCAGTGAAATAAAATATTTGCCTAACGTGAAATGGTGTGGACATGATCTGTGAAAAAGTGCTTGATAATTAAAAAGTTATTTTAATGAACTTTTTTCTTTTATTAACAGTCTCAACACAATCTCACTTTACGACTATCTTTTTATCAGTATTTTTGACAAATTAGCAAAGTCACGTAATGCCTGAATTTAGAATAATTAAAGAAACATCAAATCAGGTACCCCAATGTTAAGATTAATTTCAATTCAGTAATAAATAGGCTAAGCTCAATAATAGACACGACACATAAAATTTCAAACTGTCATTGATTCGTTTGTACATACATACATTTTTACCAAATTTTGTAAATCAACCAAATGATTTTTGCGTAATATATATTTGTTTTTTAAGTTATACTGGTTTTTATTTTAATGCAAAACTTTATTCGCAAGCACTTTTTCTTAGATTTATAATAAAATAGCATTATAAATTCTTATTAGTTAACAAGAAATAGTTTTTCTATTACAATTGTTATTAAAAGTATTACTTTATTTAAAATTAAATGATTATTATAAATTATTGATCTAGATATTACAGATGAAATACATAGTTAAATAGTTTTAGAAGTTACAATATTTAAAATATCTAACTATTTATTTTAAATGGACAAAACTTTATTCTTTTTAAGATATAAAGATAATTTTAACATGCATTTTATACTGTGTAATGTAAACGTAGAGAAATCTATTAAATCTAGACCAACGATTTATTATCACCACTCTTAATCGAAAGCTATAAGGTTCAAATTCGAAATTCGATGTCGAGCTCTTTCGGAAAATAAAGAGATTCTTTTAATAATATTTTAAATCTTACATTACTAGTATATATTTATTACGGCAATATATTTCGAATGAAATACGTTTCCTTCTTTTATAATAAATACTAATAGAATGTTCGATTATTTTCGAGATTCTTATATTCTTAGTAGGTCTTACTAATAAACTTTGTGTAACTGTTGAATACACATCGATTTTTCTCTTTCTGTCATCGGAAATTTAACACTCGAAAGAAGGAGATAAAGTATTGTGTATGTAACCTACGACGTTGTTAGTAAGGAGATTGTATAGTAATATTTTTTGACATTTCAAGGAATTAATTTGACTTCGAATTTCGAATTTGCTCTCATAAAACGCTTTTTTTACAGGAATTAATGAATTGCATATTACATTCATAATGTACGTGTAACAGTATTTTTACTTTAATTAAAACTTTATGATTTTAGAAACTTTAATAAATCTTTCGTTAGACATTATGAATGCAAAAGATTTTTTTAAATTTGTTTTTATTAGGAACTAAAATACTACATATGTAATAAATTATAGTTTTAAACATGATGATATTTTAAACGTGATATTTGTCTCGATATCAATAGTATTTATTGTATAAATTATTATTGTTGTATTTGTTTCAATACTACATTAATATAATATGTGATTAACGTCAACTGTATTTAAATATTATGAAGTGGATACTTCGATTTAATGCAGTTGTTAGAAACAAATAATATTATCAAAAAAATTAAGATTTGTATCGTAATTACGTGAAAAACTAGATTCGAATAATTGTTTTTTTAGTTTAGATTTTTTTGTCGTCTTTTTTGCGAACGGATTAAAAATAACATTAAATGGTTTATTATATATCATTATAAATATATTACGATCGAGACAAACATCGAACAAAGCTGAATATAAATATACGGAATGTCTTACATACGATAAATTGGTGCGTACAATACGCGTATAGAATTGATTAAAAAGGCGCAAAAGCGTTTATAAAAATTTTCGTCACGACATCGAAATTGCATTAAAAAAAAAATCACAACTAACACATTTGAGCTTTACACGACACAAAATCTATTAAATTCAAATTTGAAAAGAATTAAAGGAAATTACTTTATGTATATATAAAAAGTTACTTTGTGCTGTGTTTGTTATTAATGTATTTATTATGTGCATATTTTACAAACCTCGGCCTAAGCCTGGAGCGTAAGCGTGCTCGAGTCAATGTATTTTAAGTTTATGTTTCTTTATCTGTACTTTTGATTCTTAACAAGTAAATTAAGAAAAAAATATATTTATATTGTATAGGAATAATTAATGTGTAATTACTGCATATAGATCTTTTCTGGCTGCTTTAAGTTGGTATTATTTAACAGATATTTTTAAAACAGGCAACATTTGATACGAATGAATTATAGTGTAATTGAATATATCTTTCATTCGATTATTTGAGGTCTTAGATTGTTTTCAAACGGCGCCGCTAAAGAAGCACGATCATAATTGTACACGACCTTTTGAGAAAACACAGAACCATAAAACCGCGGCTTCAGCGACGAACGAAGTATTATCTTACAAATGCCTCAACCGCGAAGTTGAGTCGTATGGAATTTCAATAAACCGTTATTGAAAATATTTGAATATTTTAATGTCTTTTTATGAAACAAAAATATATATTTTATATTATTTTGTCCTAAGGTTCGGGTTAAGTTTCATAAGTACAGATAAACAGTTTTATTAATGTAGGTATTTCCTTATTTAATACACATAATAAAACTTTTTAAAGACGATATATTTACACATGATGTGACGATAACATGAAATTGAATTCTTATATTAACTATCAAAAATACATAGATATAAAAGTATAGGCACGAGAAATTTCATAATTAATATGTGCATTAACTATTTTTTCAGGCTATATTATACAATGAGTGCAATTATTATACATTTAAATACCGAGAAATTTTAAATTATCTACATAAGATTTTTTTTTCTTCATATCAAAGCGAATATGGCACGCCACTATAGTCCTGAGGCAGAATTTTTAATTTCTTTTTAAAGTTACGAGTCATTTCATAAGTTCAATTTCAACAAATAAATATGTTTATATTCAGTAGAAAATGAATCATTAATCGTTTTATTCGAGAACAATTACAACAACTGAAGACTCGATGCTTTGTGTTACATATACTCGTATATCATCATACACTTACGATATTTACAAGCTAGCAGATACTAGACATTGAGGCAATAATAATTAATTAATTAATATACAAATTTAAGAAAATATTACAAGAGCATTGTCGTTTTTTAAATCGTTTTAGGTGGAATATATATTTTCTTTTTTCGTTTTTATACTCCGTTTGTATCAGCTTCAAAAACGTACAAAATAGTTCCTGAGATTGTCTACAACGCTCGCACTCTCGTTCACCCATGGAGACACAGCTATCGAAAGCTATTCAAAATTTCGAAATTGGAACGTTGTAGGGAATGTGCAAGAACTCAATGTTATTGTTTTAGATTATATCGATATCGTTTCTTAGAATCTTTTTGTATTTCACTTTAGATATGACGGTACGGTTTGTAACAATAAACTTAAATTTGAGAAATTCAGTTTGACTTAGTTTGGAAACAATAGTGAGTATTCTATAGTTTCAATTTGTGAAACTCTTGTTATTTTAATTGAATAAAACAATAATAACTTTTACCCTGAAATAATACGTATACTATTTATTTAATTTTATGTCAAGTGAATTATTTTTTTATTTTATAATATACAACGTTTACCGTCATATTTAAAGTGAGTATTATGTATATAAGTTATTGATATAGCTTTTGTAATATTTTCTATTCCGTTATCCTATATTTGGTAAAGTTACTGACGCGATTTGTGCTTAAAGACTTAAATAAATAATTTATATAATCTGCTAAAATTTTAATACCTTCAAAATTTTGTGTTGATTGTACAAATATTATTTTCTGACATTAACACATTATTTTTAATACAAAGTATTTAAAAGAAAGAAATACAGCAACAGAGAAGGTTTAATTAATTAGGTATATAATATTCGAAATTTAAAATACTATTATATTAATGTGCATTTCGACGCACAGTTAAGGCAATCGTTTATAGCAGTAATTATAAATTAATAAATAATTTGATGAATGCGATTTTTAGAGATAAAAAGAATATACAAAAGTTAGAGAAAACAGTTAAAAAGTTAAAAGATACTAAAATAAATTTAATATTAGTATAAATCACATCCATCATTGAGTAACATTCATATATTAATAAAAAATGGGACAGCTGAGAGAATGAAATATTGAAACTTGCACAGCTAAGCGCGTGGTAATACAAATTATAGTTTTTAAAATTGAAACCTTTCGCGAGCAAGTGCATCTAAAGCTATACGACCTCACCTGTACGACAATTTCAACAAAGATACTTCGAAGTTTCTACGTCGCACAAGTATTACGTAGCTCGCAAATTAGTCTTGCGTAGCAGTCGCTCCGCTTAGCTTGATTGCGCTGGTGTGCAAGACCCTTAAATCTTATTATAATATCAATGTATATTTTCAATTTGAAAAATGTATCTTGAAGTGAATATAGTTAACAGTTATGAAAAAAATACACAAATAAAATAGTATCGAAACATTATAAATATTGTGTTTTGAATTATTACAATTTTGAAGTATAAGTTATGATATAATCACAGCCTTAAAAATATACCGTAGTAAATAAAGCAAAAGTAAAGCATCCTTATTTGAGATCATTTATGGTAATTATGATATTCTTTCGCAGATATTAGAAAAATCGTTGTAAAAATAACTTATAACATTGTCACTGGCAACGATTAATGTTGTCTTTAAATAAACAAATTTTATTATCGTTTGGCACAACTGTTATAGAAGTAAAAGACGGTGTATCAAATTATTAATTCTGAGTAAAGTGAGTTGAAGCAATACATAACGATTAAATATAAGATTCTAAGAAAAGTTTAATAACAATCAGTCTGTAGCCGCGACAAAAATATGTAAACGCGATAAAATAACATACAAGACAACCAAATCAATTTACAATGAAATCAGAGAGAGGGTATCACAATTTGTACTACTGCTAAACTCTACCGTGACTTGGTCCATCTGAAAATTGTGAGTGAACAGCTAAATACTTGAACTCACAAAGCCTTAAGCTCATTCTTTGACAGCAGTAACAAATATTATTGGAGTCAAGCAACAACACACTGAACGTCACAAAATGTCTATTGATTTTAAAATAAGCCTTCAACGCATGGCGGTGGTGTCCCAGTTTTGACATTTCATTGATGCCGTATATCATATGCCTCGATGGAGAATGCGTTCAAGAGCTTTGGAGCTCATTATCAACACAATAAATCACATATTGACCGATGAAAAACAAATTGAATTTTATTCAATTATAGAAGATTTATCTTGAAAAGTTAAGTTTCAAGTTGGCTTTCATGGTTTGTGGTTTGTTAAAATGAACGAGAAATTATATGGTTACCAATAAAATCAAAAACAAGTCCATAGAGAAGTAAGATGTATGGAATCAATGAATTGTCAAACTAGGAAGTTCACATTCTTGACATGATCATATAGCGTCCGTCAGACAACAGCTCCCTTGTGTCAGATGGCGATCCTGGACTTAGGCTTGGAGCTACGGAGGGTGTTGAATAAGTGTCTCTGTTGAATTTGCCCAGTCTCCTCTCTGTTTCAGAAGCAACGGAAACTTCTTCTTCTACAATTTGCTCCAAAGGTGTTTCTCTCATTGTTTCGCCGTTTGTAGCGAGAGCATTAACAAACCCGTGAGCCCTGTCGGGGGAAGGCTCAATATATGTTTCGGTTATTGTTTCCGGTAGCACTTCAGTGGCACGAGCACGTTTTGCACCCTTTGTTCTCATACCACCGGTTTCTGCATCTCTCTCTAGTCTATGCCCAGAACGGGAACGCGTAAGTTGTCGTTGAACATAATCCTCCAAAGCGTCTTCCTCGCTCTTCGTCAAATACTTATGGAGAATGATTAAGAATACTCCAACGCCAAGGGCAAATAAACCAGAGCACACGAGTTCATTAAACCAACTGACAGATCCAATATTGCTCCAAGCTGTTACATCGTCTGGAAGCCATCCAGAGGCGACTAAGAACATGCCAAGAACAAGAAACACGACTCCAAGATGGAGCATGCCGACTGAGGAGACGACTTCATTTTCGGTAGCTCGTGATGTCTTGTATCTTCGTCTTTCAAGGCTGCCAGTAGAACAATGGGGCGAGGTGACTCCCGACTCAGTCGATTGGAGGGAGTAGCGTCGCTCACGCGCTCGCTGTTGCTCGGCGCGACGCTTGCGCTCCCGGCGGATGGCGAGCGCAGAGTGCAGGCCCACCGCGTGCATCCTGCAAGCACGGGCACGGGTGAGCGCGTGCACGAGCGGCGCGCGGCCGCAGGCGCGGGTTGCCGCACGCCTAGAGGAGTCCGCCGACCCGTGCCCGTGCCGTGCCGTGCCGCCCGATACACGTATATAAGACTTGATTTCTACTTTACAACAACAACTATATAAGTTTAGTACTTACTTTTAGTGAGGCGATTATTTTAGATAATATTTCAACAAGATTGTGAATAATAAGAAATCAAGCCTTAAATATATATTATTATAAATTTCTTAAGATTAATATATTTTTATTATTACTACAATGTCCATATTGTTAGTTGAATAGTCGTCATTTTTTTTTAAATCAGTGATGATTAATAAAAATGTTCTAATTAAATGGTCGCGCAGTATACATACTAGCCGACTTTGAGTATGTCATGAAATTAAAAGGAAACGACTGACCCTTCGTTACGCGCTTCATAATTTCATAAACAGTTTCATAGCTTCATAAACAGCAAGATAAAGCTGACCCCATACTGGATACTATTTCTGGGTATGTATGTATACCTCCTACAATTTAATACTTCGACATCGATTAAATATGTAATCTCATCTTAGCCGCTTGCACATTCAGAGTTTAAATATTGATTTGTTTCTTAATATGCATTTATAATAAGTATGTATAATGATTATATACATTTAAAGTTATTATATAATTACACTAACCTATGTGTAGTGTAGAGGATTTTTTTTTACTTATTGTTGTATAATTATTGACAAATTCAGTAAAAGAGAAATGAATGAAGTAATTTTTCCGAAAGTGTTGATTCATTTCGAATTAAAAAAAATGGGACAAAATACAAATTCTCCCAGTGCATATAAAGCGAGTGTCGAGTATCATTAATCTGAATAGCACTCGAGTGTCACTTAATCATATCGAGTTGACACGAGTTTTAATGGGAATTATTTTTAAACTGTTCCAATTTTTGGCAATATTGGTGGAACATTAATGAAATTTTGCATTTTTTATGATAATATTTAATGAAAACAACTTTTAGTTAGGTATTTTACATAAAATAAAATTATACAATAAATTAGAAAAAATATACATCTTATAAGATCGATTGCTTTATTTAAACCAAGGATGTCTGTTTCAAACATTTTAATGACCCAATAATATGAATGGAAGTTCTCACCATTCATCATACATATTTATATTAGAAGTCAGTATTACGAGACAGGTGTCGACTCAACAAGTCTGGATATCTGCCAAGGTAGAAATTTCAGTTGTTCAAGTCCGGAAAATACCGATTTACGATTTCCTAAAATGTATTTATCGTTGCGCACCCACTTGACGTGACTGCGGACTGTAACTTAAGTAGCGGACCATGTTATTTCTATTATATAAACTTATATGCCCATTAAATATGTCCTGTGTGTATTTGCTTTTCTTGATTATTACTATACATTCATTTTATCCAAAATTAAGAGGATTATTCAACTTTATAACTCATTGTAGGTATTTCTAAAAATAATTGCATCTTTATGAATGAGGTTGAATTAAAATAAAAAAATATTTGCCCTAATGACTGCCGAAAATTTTTCATCGTTATTGCCGTTGAAATCGGAACACAGATTTTAAATTAGAAACTCATTTCTAAATTCTGAATTTCAAAAGCAATCAGTAAGTTGAATGTTCCAAAAATATTAAGGAACATTCTTACAGCTACACGTGAAGTTTTCAAACTGGATCCTACTCTAACAAATTCTGTACAATGTTCAAATGAATTTTCACCGATTGCGTTTACCAGAGCGAGTAAAGTTTACAGCCAAATTAAATGTGTTTGGAATTAGTGGTTCAACGTGGGTTTTTACAGTTTAAATAACATGTTACTTCAATTTGCATTTTAATTAAATATTAATAGCATTGAAAAGCTCTCTAATGCAAATATATGTATTGATGTTACTTGCATCACACACGTATGATTAAATGTCAATAAAATCAATTACAGAAAAACACGCCGTCCTGTTGAAACCACATGTTGTCCAGATCCATATTCTCGATTTCAGGCCAAAAGAAGTTGGTTATCATCGACCGGTATCGCTCACCATTGACGTTGACGCCCACACCATTATCGTTTTCGAAAAAATACGGACCAATCACGCCTCCGGCCCAAAATCCGCACCAAACAGTCACTTTCTGCGGGTGCATTGCCACTTGGTGAACCTCGTGTGGATTGGTCTCGTCCCAAATACGGCAATTTTGCTTGTTGACATAGCCATTCATCCAAAAATGCGCCTCGTCGCTGAAGATGATTTTTTTGCCAAAATCGGGGTCAACTTCCAACTGCTCTAATGCCCAGTCAGCGAACACACGGCGCTGTCTATGGTCATTAACCTTGAGCTCTTGGGTCAGCTGGATCTTGTACGGGTGCAGGCTCAAGTCACAACGCAAAATTCGCCAAGTTGTCGTCTGCGAAAGGCCGAGTTCCTGTGCGCGACGCGGAATTGACTGCCGCGGGTTTTCGAGGACACTGTCGCGCACAGCGGCGATATTCTCGGCAGATCTCGCGTTACGTTGACGCACGGGAACCGGCTGATTGTTAACTGACCCGGTTGACTCGAATTTGTCCACCAATCGACGGATAGTCGACTCGGCAGGACGATCATCGCGACCGTAAAACGGGCGAAGTGCGCGGAACGTTGCTCGAACTGAAGACCCATTTTCATAAAACAATTTTATGATTTGCACGTGCTGCTCGACACTGTAACCTGCCATGGTGGTTTGGGAGGACGGAATGAATATAACACACTGCATTTGACAGCTGTCACTCAAACAACATGGCCGCAATCAGCTGTCAAAGTTCAAACGTCCCTATTGGAAAACCCTATATATATATATATATATATATACACATAGTAGTTAAAAAAACACTTTTTCTGTGAAATAAACATACTTTTTGAAGTCTATTAACCTCGAATAAACCGAAGTCCATTTTATATATAAGACATGTATTCGCAATAAAAGTCTGTTGCAACTGAAACTGGGCCGTGACCGGCTGCAACTTCATTCATATTTCAGGTCAATCTTGTCCAGATTTATAAATCAGAAGTGTACGATTTAAAGTTGTTTAGACTTCGAACCGGGTTATAGCCCATAATGTACGTTTTAAAATACACTTAAAATTTTACAGCCGCGAGCTAATAACCGTAATTGAGTTTTTATAGTAAATTACTATTGAAAACATAATTTAATTGTATCAATTGTTTTTTATGAAACTCATGCATTTTTCAATGTAGGTAGCAGAGGTAAATGTACTTGTTGATAAGTAGTCACCGCTGCACTTTGATATTGACACTGTAAGTAATGTGAAGGTATCCTTAGACTTAACGGACTGGCAACCTACGAACTATATTATTTCTTTAATTAAGTATAAAAGGTATAATTAAAGTCCCTAACTCAAAAATTAGTACCTCTTAACAATTAGTTTTGGTACTACGACAGCCAAATTGTGACATTATCATTTTTACGATTAAAAAAAAAAACAAACACACATTCACTATATTTTGTTTCTCTTAATACACTGGCTCACAATTCAAACGGAAACAATTGTACAAAGTGTTTCTCTTTGGAGGCAGAAAAAATCGTAAGTCTGCGTTACCTATCTTGATGAGCTAGCACAAACTGTACCAAAAGGTACTTTGGTTTCAGCTTGGCTTATCATTTATAGATATTTAGTATTTTCTTTGAGAAACCATCATTTCGCTGGATAAAAAGGAATATAAAATCAAAGCTATCATAAATTTGACATATAAAAGTTTATTATTATTTTATCATTTTTTAAATGAAGTGATGTGAGTCAAATATCAATAAATGAAACTGAATAATGATAACCATTAAATATAAGTACCGTAGCACTTACAACTTTAAGCTTAAAATAAAACGGTAATTGAAATAAAATTATATTATTTAAAGTTTAAAGTTACTACCGTCTAGTAGTTACTTTTATTATCTGCAAACAATGAGGAGTTTAAATTATTATTAAAGAAATATAATAAAATAAAAGTTGTTATAACATTATCAATAGCTGTAAGAAGATAAAAATGGAAATATATTGCTTTGTTTCGCACAAATATAAACAAAAGTTTTATTTCGACTCGTTCCTATTTTTGTGAGTGTTATTGTGGTAAATCTATCTCGTGATGTCAGCTGGATGGGCGTATCGGTATGTAAAAGATAGATTGCTTCGTCTATACGAGTCGATGCTTGCGTCATACCGTGCCCCGACATGGATCTATTGTAAACAACTAAATGGAGTCCAAACGATATGTCCCATTTTCTACGAAGAACTATGAATATGAGCTATATTTAAAAGGTTGATAAGATACACTTGAGTTATTCGGCTGAATGGTTTGTTTTCTAGGTTAATGGATACTATGATTCCACACAATTATGTACTTTTATTTTGTATTGTTATTTTATTTGAGAAATACAATTAATATTTTTAACAGAGAAAATTAAGTTCTCGTATAAAAGCACATTGTATACAATTTGTAATTATAATAATGCAACTAAATAATTATTTGTTGATACATGACAAACGATACGAATCCTGTATGTCTGTCCTTGTGTAATTAATGTAACAGTCTGTAAATGTCCCACTGCTGGGCTATTATTTTAATCGACGGTAATTTTTAATGTGCTTGCATGTTTTTATTTCCGGACTGTATCAAAATTTTAATATAGACCATATTTAGGGCCATATTATGTGAGCCTTTGCTTGGCTTTGTAGCACGGCACCGCTCTTGCGCATATTATTTTATGATTGGAAAATATTTTGACGTATTTAAGTTAATGGCGTGTTCGATCCATTTGTGGATGACGGATGAGGTCCTTGCAATAATTATAAATACGCCAACAAATTTGGTGTTGGCGAACATGTCGAACCTAATGCCACAGTGTGCTACATTTTATCGCACTGTAATAAAGATTCATACTTCTTATAAAGCAAACGTACTTCATAAGATTTATTAATATTCAAATTACATGATTTGATGTTATAGAACGATTTCATAACGCAATATCAAATTTTTAAAAGAAACATTGTATCAATTTGTTCGTCGTAAACGCAATAATGGTCGCTTAGATAAATTTATTTGACGTTGAACAAAATTTTTCGTTAAAAAAATATAAACATTTTCCTCGTCATCATTAATCAAGCAACCAATATTGTAAAGGAGGATTTTATAAATTCATCGTTCATTCATTTGTTTCTTTCATTCGCTGGCGCTTCTTGGGAGTTTTTAAACTGGCTATGGTTGATAATACATATTGATTGATTTTGTCAATCGATTTAATACCAGACAATAGACAGATAATTTTATAGTTTATGAAAATATATATTTATTGAATCTTACGGTTAACAGACTAAGCTTCAGTGCCCTTATTTAAGTTAATTGCTGAATAAAATGTAAGTTTTATTTCCCGGCATTAGCAAGCAACGATCAATTGGTTTATAACAGTTTAATAAATAATCGATTCGATTGTGAATCTGAAATGATTGTACACCAGATAGTGTAACATTTGATTTAAAATAATTTAAAATTGTAAAAACTACAGTGACTTGTAAAACTGACCCGCCCGAGGCATGTGGCGAAGTACGTTTACGCTAAGAAAATAAAGTCATAACCGTAGGCCCGCCTGAACTCTATTCGGTCGTGTTGGATTTTCCGTTCCATTGATATAGATTCTCCCTTGAGAATAGGCGCCATGGCTGAAATCGGTCACGAAGACATAAAGTTAATATGATTGACTAATTCTATAAAATTATAGTATGAAATGAAAGAGTAATATTATATAAAGTATTTTACACCAAGTGACATATCATATAATACGTGAAACTTTATCCCATTATTCTACATATCGCTGAGTGTTGAATTTAACTTTGCAACGTATGACGTTCATTCGGATTTCGCATTTACATAATTCTCCTTAACATATATTATTCGTATTATGAAATAACGTATCAAATAAATAAAAAAAACGACATTATGTATTTATAATAAACTAGACTGACTGTTTGGAAAATTAAAATAACAAAAATATATGTCAAATTGTTTTCATTTAAAAATCGTTAGAAGGGGAAAAATGTTACTTTTTATTCTTAATTTATTTTCCTTTCCTTTACCAATGTATTGAATATAATGTTAACTCTTAAACATTTAAAAATTAGAAACACATTTTAGTTTATTCTATTGAATGTATTATGTATGTATGTATTATGTGGACTGTAATAAAATGATCATAAATATATATTTATTTATTTAAGTAGTTATAGTTTTAAGTTGTGATTTAAGAAAATTATGATATTTAGCATACTAGATTTTTTACTACTACACTACCTACCTACTTTAATACCAAAAGGGTGTGAATTTTAGCTGGATCGTTTAAATGGAACCTGTCAAATTCAGTTATAAGATTTACCCGAACATACTAAGAGGTGAATTTATATAAAAGCTTGTATGTTGACATTATCATCTTAAGGAATTCTTATATTATTTGTTAGTCCTCTCATAACAAATGTGAGACATTTGTCAGATGGTTGAAGTGACAAATGAATAGGTCATTATTATTATATCACACTGCTGAAGCAGCACATGCAAGTCGACAAACACGATAATACATAGACGTAAATGCCTGTAGGTACCACCTACACGTTCTTGTACATGCATTACTATGGTTTACACTTAGAATGTTAATCTCAATAATATCTACAAGCAACATATGCACATAAGTTAATGTTAGATAATGCACTAAAGTAGTCAAATTAAAATATACTTCATTCACGTCAGCTCGTCAACATTACTTTAAGATTAATGGTACCATCGTTTCTTAATGTAGATTTTCCCTAGAAAAACCGTAAAGAACTTTACTAAGGTATAATTAACAGGCTGCGTGAAAAAATAACCGAACAATATGCTCTCTTACTATTGATACAATACAATATTATATAAAGTAATACCTCGTTGGTCTAGTGGCTAGATATAAGGCCGCAGGCCCGGTGGTCCTGGGTTCAATTCCCAGGTCGGGCGAATAAATAGTTATTGGGTTTTTCTGTCAGAAAATTCTCAGTAGCAGCCCGGAGTCTGGAAGTTGGAAGTGTGTACACTTCCGTGCCTCGGAAAGCACGTTAAGCCGTTGGTCCTGCGCCTGAACTCTTTCCGGTCGTGTCGGATTGCCGTCCCATCGGATTATAAGAGCTAAGAAAAAGAGAGTGCACCTGTGTTTGCGCACACACTTGTGCACTATAATATCACCTGCGCAGTTGGCTAATCTCTCTTGAGATTGGCCGCCGTGGCCGAAATCGGTCTGGAGGACCTTATACATAAAGTAATAATTTTTTGTTAACAAGTTATTTAACTTTATTAAAGCTAAGCTATTATAAAGTATACTATATGGGTTTTTAATGGATGTATTCAATTTGCGGACATGGAATCTACATAGGTTACAAGTTTCTATAACATTGTTTAAACATTCACTTCTTATATATATAAAACGTTTAAACGTAAAGTCAATGTCGACCACGTTCGACGGTAACGTTGTCACGGTAAGTGAGTATATGTATGTGGCAGAATTGCTGTCTTAATACAATGTCCTTGCAATGTTTGCCTTCACTCTTGAGCTCTAGATGAGCAATAAATACAAACCAAGCACATGAAAATTCTGCTGCAGTTCCCGCATTTAAGCTCGTGACCTTCGGATATGTTCTACAATGACCTCAATTCAACAACGGACACTTTATTTTAAATGACTGTATCTGGTTTGCTTTTAAAAATTACAGTGTAACAGTAAAGCTTTTTGTTAAACTGATTCAATGAAGAAATTAAATAAAAATAAATGAATGTATTCTGTTTGTGCCGTGACGTGTGTTACTAATACCATTTATTATGTTATTAAAGCGTGTGATGGGATGTGCTCATTTTTCCTAATGCTTTATGAGTTTATTGACTTGATACACATACGAGTAAAATATTACGTTTCGAGACACGCATTTGATTTCATCTCAAAGTCTGCGTGAGGGTAAGCATGTCGTACGATAATATTTTATGAAAATACATACAATATCTGTGAATTCAAAAGAAAATAAGATTTTCAGTGTAAAATGAAACGTGGAGTAATTAACGTTTAATGAAACATATTTGATTAAAGTTCTATAGGAAGTTCAATATAAGCATAAAAATATTTCGACAAAAATATCTAATAAAATATTTTTTCTACAAAAAATATTCGCTTCTGTCCACACGAAGGCTATAGATTAATCTTGGTATATTAAATACTCTTCTAGCGAATGTAATTAACCGATTCGCATTACGTCCGTTACACATGCAAATAGAGGGCAATTGCTTCGCTTATTCATTTAAGCGTGTCCAATATATAATACAATGTCAAAGCGCTAGCTTAGCTGTTATCTCCAATATGCGCCGGCCGTCGAGTGCAGACATCTCAACCAAGTTCGTGACAGTCGGACAGTTGGACAAAATCAACAACTGTATACAAGTTAGCCGGAAAGATAGGCTGCGCTCGGATATCAACTAGGTCACGGAGATTTTTTAATAATAAAAATCTCAAAGCTGTGTAGATAATTTGTAGACGAGCCGGTTGGCGTGGTTGGTAGATACCTGCCTTTCGCGCTGCAGGTCATGGGTTTGATTCCCACCCAGGACAGACATTTGTGTGCATGAACATGTCTGTTTGTCCTGAGTCTGGGACTATCTATATATGTAAGTATGTATTTACAAAAGAAAAATAGTATATTTAGTATATCAGTTGTCTGCTTTCCATAGTACAAGCTCTGCTTAGTTTGGGATCAGATGGCCGTGTGTGAATAATGTCCCAGGATATTATATATTTATTATTTAATTTTCAAACGAAAGCTTTTCTACAATGTAATATATTTTCCTTTTAAAATCTACATCAATATTTCTTTGCTACATTTTCTTAGTAACTTGTTTTTGTTTTAAATATTTGACTAAAAGTACTTACAATAAATAAATAAGTTACATAAATAAATAAATTAAATAAAATATATTTATTATATAAATGGAATTATATAAATCCAAAGGAAAGGAAAGCCACTACTTTCTATGGAGCTTAAAACCAAGACGAACTTTTTAGAGAAAAAAATTTGGTTTACATTTCTCTAATAAAAAGTTTTTCTTAATCTTAAGTTTTTAGAGGACAGGAATTATTTCCTAGCAGCGGGACATTTACTTGCTGTTGCTTAAATTTTTCCATTACATTCATTTTTACAGAAATATTTCAACTAAATATGTAATAAAATTACCTTTGTAACACTATTGGAATTTTACATATCAACTATTTTATGAATGTTTGTTTACGTTTTCCTATGTAATAAATAAATAACACGATTTAATTTTTAAATAAAACATAAAGTAAGAAACGAAGTAGAAAAGTAAATTTACAAAAGTTAAATAAGAGTTTTGTCTCAAGTAATGTCGCGTAACGGCCAATTTGCGATTAAAGAGCTTCTTGCGGGAGCGAAAAGGTTGAGGAGCATGGAGTGTTCTTGGTTACGAGTGCGCCTTGCTTGCACGTCATATCATGTTAAATAAGGATGTTAAAACTTTATTTCATTTTAGATTTTTTTACGTAGTTTGATCTGGATTTAATTTTTGAATAACATCATGATCGAATTTCAGCCACCTCGTTATACGTTCATGCACAGCACAGCGATATTCTCATACCTCACAGTTCAATGGTAGAAGTGAATGGGATCCGAGTAAAATCAGAAGTATCAAAAGTTGTCCTTCATTCTAAGGAGTCTTAAGATAGATACAGAACAGATATATACATATCTCAGGATATAATAATAAGGTAACTTGATAAACCTTTCTTTTTATTTCCTTTTTAGTGAAAATCTTTTTCCAATAATCATGAATGCGGTTATACGGCCATTGGGAATAAATGAGGCAGCCAAATACGTCCACGTCCAAAGCAAGAACAAATATGTTTACAAGGAGTAGCATTACTTAGAACTAGAGCGATCACATAACTTTACTTGGTGATAGGGCTTTGTGCAAGCTCATCTAGGTAGGTACCACCCACTCATCAGATATTCTACCGCAAAACAGCAGTACATGGTATTGTTGTGTTCCGGTTTGAAGGGTGAGTGAGCCAAAGTAATTACAGACACAAGGAACATAACATCTTAGTTCGCAAGGTTGGTGGCGCATTGGCGATGTAAGGTTGGTTAACATTTCTTTCAAGCCATTGTCTATGGGCGTTGGTGACCACTTACCATTAGGTGGCCCAAATGCTCGTCCGCCTTCCTATAAAAAAAACCGGGGTTCGGCTACAAATACACATTTAAGCAGGATCCACGGCTGTATCAAAAATATGTAAAAGATAAAAATAATTAAAAACAATACTTGTTTTGTTTTTATTTCAACCATGGACGAACATGAATAAATTATACTTAAGCTTTTATTAGTAACGGAGCGAGATAAAAAGACGAAAAAATCTTTAAAAAAGTCAAGGACACAGCTAAAATTAATTAAAAAAATACTTGGAACTAAATGTATTTTCTCGTTTTTTTTCATTTTGGTATATTTGATCTACACTACATTAATTAAATAGTCTGACCATTTACAACTTAACTACCTCATAAAGTCTGACTTAAGACAAAGAACTGTTACAGATTTTTTTACTGCGATACAAGACGCTATCTCTATGAGAAGGGTTGGCTTAAAATTGGGTCAAATCCGTGGAAACCTATTCACGCTTGATGGTGTATTTGATTACACCCTTGTTATAACATACAATTTATTTCGGCATTTCATTACACCCAAAATTGTTGCCTTCTTTTCAGTTATGTAAATTATTATTTATGGGGAAATAAAAATCGACAAATATCAACCATATTTGGAAAGATCTTAGAGGCAGAAATGAATAAGAGAATCGAAAACGATTATGTGATTATTTTCGTAACCATCTAAATAAATAAATCAATATTAGAAGCATCGTCGACTGTAATTTAACAGGATGATAATATACCACCGGTTTGAAATGTAGATTCAACTGAGAAGAATCGACAAATGAAAGAAACTATGTACCAAGTCTATCTGTCTGTCTTTTTCTCAATTGAAATAACATCATCTTTCAAAGCCCAGCCCTTTTAGTTCAACTGTATTAAGAAGATATATCATTAACATAGTCTATAGTACTTTGAAGAAGTTCATAACATTTCTGAAACAATATGAAAACTTATTTCAATAGAGCAATCAAGTATCAGAACTATAAGAAATAATAATAATCATAATATGAATATACCTTCATAATAATTAGATAACTCGGTTTATTTTACGAGTGGTAGAATATTCGCCTAGTAATAACCAATTTTATTTATGTAATAGTAAGAATTTCAGTAGTTTATCTGATATATTAATCATAGATTATGTATCGAAGTTGTTAACTAATATGATTTATCCCGGAATTTCTTATTTTATTAATTATATGACGAAAATTACCTGGCAACACAGGTGCGGGCAATAGCGCTCGATATCTCTTACCTATCGGGTAGCTAAGACACGAGGTCATGACCTCAGTAGTCCACGTTTTTACCACCAACAGTATCGTTAAACACAATTAATATATTTTTTTAAGTAATTTTTTGCTTAGTATTTTAAAAATTATTACATAAATAGAGACGACACACGATACCTAATAATCACTTCACGGGTCGGACACGAATTTTGTTGACCTGTATATGGATAAAATAAAACGCAACTTTCCTTGTGCGTGAAAACGTAAACAAATTCACTACCACGTCTCGAGTTCAAGAAATCCCATTTCCCAGAATAGCGTGGGCAGATGATATACTCGTAGCTTAAAATTTACACTTATTTCTTGTAATCGTTACCATGTTTTTTTTTAAATTTAGCGGGTAGGCGACTTTTGAAACTCTTGAAAAACTTTGATAGAAATTAAAATCAATTTTGAGAATTGCTTTGGGTAGTCTTTCTTTTCGTGGGCGTGAATCTTAAACTCTTTCTTTAAAATCTTTTCCGAGGTACATTAAACCTGGTTATTAATTACGAAACGAATAAAGAGTACAGTTTAAGTTGATCCATTGATTTCCCCGTCAGGAGCACGAAATAAAATGTGGCATCTATGTGTGTAAACAAAATATGGTAAAAATCTTCATAATTATTTTGGCTTGAAACTTGAACATTACGGAATAATTAAAAAAACTTTTTCATCAACTAAAATATTTTAATAACGTTGGAAATGTCATATTTCATAAAATGAATACTCATTTAATCGTGAAATGAAACATACTTTAAAGAATTTTATTTTACTTTACGGATTGATGGTGAAAATGAACCTTAATTAAAAACCGAATATCATAAACTACACATGTAACTAACTCAAAGACTAAGTCATCACATGATATGTGTATTATATTGCACAAGTGTGTGCACAGACACAGGTCTACTCAATATTAACCGAGAACCGAACATATTGATAGGGCGTACATATTCTACTACAAAGTATACAAAAATTTAAAAGATTAATAACGTATTAATAGTTTCAGCAAATAGACTTTATTATTTTTGTTCGGAGTTATTTGATGTTGTTTTATTTGTTTAAGAATCATAAATATATCATTCAAATATCGCCTCTTATACTATAATTTGGAAAATTGATGTTTGTAGGTGTATTTGTACAATGTGTTTCATACTTTCGTGTTTATTTTATCGGTGAAGGTGAGTGAGAGAGTACGAAAGAATTTTATATTTATTACGCAGTATCTTGCAAGCAAATGTAGGCTAAACAATACAATACATATATACAATACAAGTTCGGTATTTCCCGTGCAAAAAGTATGTGATTTTGAAAATTATTCTCAGATATCAAATACGATAAATTTAAAGCGCATGATAAAAAAATAAGTTTTATACTAGAAGATTGTATTATACTGATTATATAATTGATTGATTTATTTATTTTAGGGTTTCCAACAGTTGTACATGATATACATCCAAAACACGCTTTACATTAAATTAAAACTAACTATGCACAGCCGATTACAGGAGACCACACCATTGATTGATGAAAAAGAAGCACTTGCGTTTCGCAACGGTTCTTCTCGGTTTTTCTGTTAGCTTACAATTTCATTTATGTCGTAAAATGACAATTGAGAAGTGTTTGAGAATAAATTTTATTATTTATTTACTTTTTTCAAGTATGCGTAAAAATAATCGTTCTAGCTATGTCTAAGTTAGTAAATAAAAGAAAGTTTTATAAAAATATGTCAAATAATAGCAGACGTATATCGTGTTGAGGATATTAACGGAGATATAAAATATCGTCTGCGAAGACGAAGCGGACAGAAGCTAAATTAAGCTCTTAAGCTCATTTCAGTTTTATCTTTTAAATTACAGCTAAATAGTAGTTTACTTGGTGGTACAGCTTTGTGGAAGCCCGTCTGGGTACCACCCATTCATCAGATATTCTACCGCAAGCAATAATACTAAGTATCGTTGTATTCTGGTTTAAAGGGTGAGTGAGCCAATGTAATTATAATGGACATAATATCTTAGTTTCTGAGGTAGGTGGCGCATTGCCGATGTATGGAATGGATATTATTTTTTACAGCCCAAATGTCTATAAGCGGGTATTAAAATATATATATTTTTAAAGTTACGTAATAACAATTTTCTTTATCAAAGTCAACGGTATACAAGATATAATACATTAATAGTACATAATGTACTATTAATAATAATAATAATAATATCCTGGCACATTATTCACACACGGCCATCTGATCCCAAACTAAGCAGAGCTTGTACTATGGAAAGCAGACAACTGATATACTAAATATACTATTTTTCTTTTGTAAATACATACTTAGATAGTCCCAGACTCAATACAAACAGACATGTTCATGCAAACAAATGTCTATCTGTCTGGGTGAGAATCGATCCCACGACCTGCAGCGCGAAAGGCAGCTATCTACCAACCACGCCAACCGGCTCGTCTACAAATTATCTACACAGCTTTGAGATTTTTATTATTAAAAATTCTCCGTGACCTAGTTGATATCCGAGCGCAGCCTATCTTTCCGGCTAACTTGTATACAGTTGTTGATTTTGTCCAACTGTCCGACTGTCACGAACTTGGTTGAGATGTCTGCACTCGACGGCCGGCGCATATTGGAGATAACAGCTAAGCTAGCGCTTTGACATTGTATTATATATTAGACACGCCTAATTGAATAAACGAAGCAAATGCCCTCTATTTTTATGTATAACGGACGTAATGCGAATCGATTAATTACATTCGCTAAAAGAGTATTTAATATACCAATATTAATCTATAACCTTCGTGTGCACAGAAGCGAATATTTTTTGTAGAAAAAATAAAACTACTAGTAACAAAATCAAGTATAAAATAAATAATAATTTGTATATATTTGTCATATGCCTAGCGTCAGAAACTGGGCACAAAGAGAAATAAATGAGTCTTATGAAGATATTCACTAAATCCTTACATGTAATTTAGGTTGACCTATTTGAAGTTGGCAGACCGCCTCCCTTGTCTCTGACATCAAAGGATCTTCTGCCAATTTACTATATTTTTTATCTCTATTAACCTCACTATAGAAATGAGAATTTTATGCCGAGGATTATATTTAAGGCTTTACTTCTCAATAAGAGAATGGCAAGGCTTCGTTATCTATACTGGTATTAATGAACTAGTTTGTAACTTTGAACGCACTAATGTCAAAAAGTAATAAAATAATCAAAGTCATGTCACTTTGTATTTCTTTCAGATACACAAGATGAATACACTTTATCCAATAAATAATCAACGTATTGTATTCACTAGACCATCTTATTGTACGGGAATTTAAATCGAATGTAATAAAAAGTTTGGACGACAGCACTTAAATTTCATGAATGTAAGTCTAGTTCTTAAAAAATGCCCTCGTTCCAAAGTATCACCAGAATACTTGGCACAATGCCTTAATATGAGTCGTTGAATACACTATGTATTTCTTTTGGTATTTAATTAAGTGGTTTTATTGCATGGATTCCAGCAGAGAAGAAAATAGCCGTCCTATTTCAAACAGTGGGAGGCACACTTAGATTTTTTTTCCGTTAAGGGTAAGCGTTAATGGTAACAGAAGTTAGCGTTTCCGCTACCATATGACCTACTTACTTGGTGGTAGGGCTTTGTGCAAGCTCGTCTGGGTAGGTACCAACCCACTAATCAGATATTCTACCGCAAAACAGCAGTACTTGCTATTGTTGTGTTCCGGTTTGAAGGGTGAGTCAGTGTAATTACAGGCACAAGGGACATAACATCTTAGTTCCCAAGGTTGGTGGAGCATTGGCGATGTAAGCGATGGTAACATCTCTTGGCAATGCTATGCAATGCCAATGTCTATGGGCGTTGGTGATCACTTACTATCAGGTGGCCCATATGCTCGTCCGCCTTCCTATGCAATATAAAAAAAAACCTAGTAACTGCACTAATTGCAATTAATTTGTTATGTTATATCTTGAAGATAAACATAATTAATATGGTGTAATTTCGTTCCGCAATATTAATTAGAATATAAACTAGCACGGACAAATTATCTGACATATAAATAATAATTTCCTCAATATGCTTTTACGTTTTATTTGAAAAATGTTTAAAGGAAGAATATTCTTTGAAGGCTAATATTATTATTTACATCGGTTTTATTGGCGCCGTATATCTTCCTGCCAAATTTCGGCAGAGACAGCCAACCATCAAAGGCTAATTATCGCGCAGGAGATATTTTAAGTGTTCATGGGTCCTCTCTTTATTCCTTCACTCTAAGTGATAAGGTGTACGATCAACGGATTTCCGTGCTTTCCAATGTAATGGCAGTGTAACATTGGCAATTTCCTAAACTCGGACTGCTATTGAGAGGTACTGAATAACTTCCATTTGCCTGATCGTGATTTCGAAACTGCAGCCGTATGCGCTAGCTATCAATTAGACCAAAGACAAATAAAATATCTTTTATGGCTAAGACAGAACATTTGAATATGCTCCATATGTTTTTCCCAAGGTTAACGGGCGTTAGCGATGTAAAGGATGGTTAATATTTCTTACAATACCAATGTCTATGGGCGATGTTGACCACTTACAATCATATGGTCCATTTGTTTGTATGCCTACATATCTGAAAACAAATAAAAAAAAAATTCTTAAAGACAAATGCTGAAAATTAATATTAATATCGTGTCATTTATACTGAACGTCCACGTGTCTATAGAATTAAGTGTTTGTTTTATATAATCGAGAGGTCATCGGAATGCAACTGGTGGAAGGCGGTGGAGACTGAAATAGCTCGCACTTGCGTCCGTGATTGAGTGTATGCAATATTTACTTTTATACTTCCGACTGTTGTGATTTCCCTCTTTAAAATTAATAACAGCCGCTGAAGATATTTAACGCTTTATATAATACACAGAAATAGATCGATCGAAAATAGAATTTCAAGTAGAATATATATATATATATATATATAGATGAAATTGAGAGATTAATGCTTTGAGTACAAAAATAATTAAGAATATGCAGTTTGTTTTTGTTAAGATTAGTAATATTTTGTTAATAGAATACTCTTGATGTATGTAAAAACATAAATCGGATGTTTTAAATAAATATTTGTATGTAATGAACTGGATCTTATTGGTTATTTACACAATCCAAGTTTCATTAGTATTCAAATAATAATTACTTTTCTTGTAATTGGTCCATTATATTATTGTCATATTTTGTCAAAACGATTGAAAACTGGTTTTTAAATTAACGGCCTCACTTATTAACGTTTTTAGAGGATGATTAGTTAAACAATGCGTTGTTTTCTTCTTTCGAATGTCAAATCAATAATCGAAGAAAGAGTTAAGTCAATCTCGGGTCGTAGTGAACGAGAGTCGTAACTTTCATTGCCTTTGAATAATTAAATAAATAAAAATATGAATTAATGATGTTTATTATATAATCGATATTCTGTACTGGTTTTACGTAAAGCATAACATTATTGTATAAAATAAAATTATAAGAATTTCCAAAAGCGTTATCAGCAAATTTCACAAAAAACAGAGGATATAAAAATCCGTACAACTCATAATTAAAATTACTTTCCATCGGTACTGTTTCAACTCAATATTTACATATTTTACGTTGCACTTAAACGCAACGCATAACAAACGGCGCGTCAAAAAAAAAAACTTCAAAACATATAAATCCACGCCATTACAAAAAAGACTCGAAATCAATACACTATGATCTGATAGCGAGGTAGATAATGTGAAGTGTTGTAAAAGTGTGAAGTGCCATTGTTTATGGACTCTCGATGACTCGTCCCCTTTGATCCGCCGCTAGTATAGAGATCATATGTTCCAATTAAACTACGCACTGTGTATATAACGTGGTAATCATTTGTCATTAATGATTGATATATGATGCTTAAGGGTTAAAGAACGTTACAACATTTGGGATACGAAATTTCTTTGGGGATGAACGTAAAAATGGAATGAATGAATGAATGACTTTATTCACAAATCACATTTTAAGGTATAACTCTACAATAAAGAAGAGATAATTAAACATATTATATATAAAACAAAATCTGTACTCTGCGTGAGTCTGTTTGTACGTGATAAATTCAAACACTAAGGATTCACATAGGGTTTTCCCTAATGGATGAAGTGAGTCACGAAAGTTGTATGTGTATAATACATTAAGATTGGCTGAAATATGACGATGATTGTTGAAGATGTCGGAAAACTGCGAGCTTTATTGGCATGCGCCGCTTAAACCAATATTGTATTCAGAGATTAAACGTTTTATGGAGACCTTTATTGTAACCGTGCGAAGCTGGGACGGGTAGCTTGTAAATAATAATTAAAACATGTTTTTAAAACGAACAAAAATAATTTTCAAACAACAACAAATGTTACAAAAATAAAAATTAAAAGTTCGAATTTCAGTGCAACAATTCATGGAATGTTTAAATTCAACGTCACTGACTCAAAAAACTACTGAATGTTAAAATAAACATGACAAGGAAAAATAATACAAAAAATACCAACCTCAATTTAAACAAAAATTACTAAATTCAAATAAATACGTATATTTTTTCGGTACAGCCAATTCTTTTCAATTTAATATTATAGTCATGTTGTGTGAAAAGAATTAGAGAAGAAGAACATTTATTATTCGCTTATAGTAGTGAAGTTCGTGTCGCCTGCTCCCGCTTCTCATATCTCCCGCTTCATTTACCATTCGACAATATTACAAGTATCCGAAAAGGCAACTCGTAACATATTTTTTTATTGGTCGTATAAAAGTAATGATATAACAATAACATTTTTCGTGATATCACTATGAATTACGTATTAGTATGTTATTTTTCTTTTTTTATAGTATAGGTTGGCAGACGAGTATATCGGCCACCTGTTGGTAAGTGGTCATCAACGCCCATAGATAATGGCATTGTAAGAAATGTTAACCATTGCTTACATCGCCAATGCGCCACCTATCTTAGGAACTAAAATGTTATGTCCCTTGTGCCTGTAATTACACTGACTCACTCACCCTTCCAACTGGAAAATGTTATGTTATACAAATGTAATGTTATACAAATAGCGCTTGAATAATTCATACATATGTATTTATTAATACACATATATATTTTAATTAAAGCAGAGTATATCAGTAGCGTAAGAAAACTAATAATTCCGAACACTACCAATGCAATACCAACGGAGTACCAATAATTCAATGTAACTAATCTGGAACTTAACCACAGAGTGCCTGCTGACTCCGATGCTTACCACAATATTCTCAATGGAGGCAAGCAAATTGAACCGGATATATTTTGTACAAAATTGTGTGTGCACATTTCCGCACTCTCACAACTCAGTATGAGCACTATCAATGTTAAACATCAGATTACGGCAATGAACCACTTACCAGAAAAACTTAGTAACATTTTATTGACCTGATTAGCTTTAGTAGCTAGTCAATAAACTAAGGAAACATTCAATACGAATGTGTGTATGTTTCTTTGTTTGTTTGTTACGCTTCTACATCTCAACTCAAACGATCGTCAATAAATTTTGCATACAACATGTATGTCAGGATCCGAACATCTGCTCCTCTATCCAAAAAAACTTTCGAAGCCGCGGGTAGAAACTAGTACAAATTAAATGGTACCATTAAGGTGTTTCGTTACTACTGTAAATTGCCAATTCTGCCCATTTGTATTGCCATTGTAATAGATAAATAATTTCATACTACCAAGATCCAAGACCTTCATTCCTAGTGTAGTATAATTTCTTATGGCATTCTACTCTGGGGTCATGCTGCCGATATTAATATGATTTTGGTACTGCAGAAGAGGGCTATTCATGTTAGTAAGTCTTTTATGGGACAACGCTTTTACAACAGGATCCTAGAAAGCGTTCAAAAATATTCAATTGTGAAATTTAAAAGAATTGTTAAGGAGCGCTTTTGTGCAAAAGGATATTACACAACCCATGACTTCTTAGATGATTGCACACCTTGGGAATGAAACGATCGCCTCCAGGGTATTTCAAATGAAAAAAAAAAATCTATCATCGTATAAATTGTCTGTATTGTAAAGATGAGATTAAAAAAAACCCTCTGAGTTTCTTTCGCCGGTTCTTCTCAGATCTTAGGTGTTTATTTCTGAACCGGTGGTAGATTTCTGACAATTAATAAGTAAGTGTAATGCTTGAAAATTGAATAAAGATTTTTTACTTTGAAAGAAGGATAACAAACGAGCGATACGTTGCACCGTCCTAAACATTATCGTTAGCTTTGTGTCTTAAATATAATTCAAACGAATAAAATAATTTGTCATCTAATAGCCCTTAAAACTTCAACACTAAATGTCATCACATAATTTGTTACGTCGTAAATACTCGAAACCACCGTTATTTCGACTAAACGTAAATAATTTGAGATGATATATCTCCGTACAGATCAAATGCTCCAAAATAGATCAACAAAAGATGAAATGCTCATTAAATAACTCGTGCTGAATACGAAACTTATTTATTTAATTATTTACGACTATTACGGATGGATTAACGTTTAGTTTTTTATATGTTCAAGATATACAATTGTATATATAATTTAATAATTATATTAATATATACCTACTCTATTTCATTGTGTGTTTATGTTAATGTGATTTTCTCATAACGAATGATACATTAAATTATTTTCTTTAAAATACTGTATTCAACCAGGAAGAATTAGTTAATTAGAAACTACCACCGGTTCGAAAAAGAAATACCCAGCCCTGAGAAGAACCGGCGAAAGAAACTCATCGATTGTTTTTATCATGTTATGCGTAGAAACTTTCAGTATAAAAAAATAGCCGGGAGGCGATCGTTTCATAAATTTACAAATTTAATAATTTTTTGGACATTGGAGTTCCCTTACATTTTTTTTAAATTTAACAACAGAGGCATTTTTATGTTTAGTTATATGCTATTAAAAATTCATTTCCAATACAAAAACCATATTTGAGTTTAAGAAAAGTACTATTGATGATGTGAAATGCTTATCTATTGTCTTCCATTGAAATCAATTCAAAATTTATTTTATGACCTGAATTCTATCAAATCAATACTAAATGGCTTTGTTTCATAGAAATTATCGACATATCGTCGACGTGATCACTAATGTTTCACTATGACCTTGCGTTTTTTTTATAATACACAATAATTACTTGGTGTATCAGTTAATTCATCAGCTTATGTCATTATCGCCTCGTGACTTCCCCGTACCTTATGTTTATATTTGTGAACCATTAATCATATATTAATGTTCACATTTCCGATGGATGTTTACTTTCTTATACAATTATATTCTTTTTCTAATTATTCTGTATAATCGCGAGAATGACTATTTTGTTAAAATTAAAGTTGAAATTACTAAAAAACCTACGAATGTTTACGTAATTTGTCAAACGGTCAATCAATTAAAATTAAAATCAGTTGAAATCAGTTTAAGCTTATACTCGTTTTTTAATCTGTAGCTCTGATTTGTAATCAACACACAACCTAATCATACAGGTTAGAATTTTTATCTTTCATTTATAGTGACTTTTAATTTTATGTTTTAAAAAAATAACTACATTTCATATAACAAAATTCTGCCACATGTGTATTCCACCAATCCGCATTAGAGCAGCGTGGTGGTTTAAGCTCAAAAGAGGAGACGAGACCTTAGCCCAGCAGTGGGACATTAAATGTCGGGTAAACGCCAATAGACGTCAAAGCAATTACTTAGTTATAGTGTCTAGTGTAATGTTCTTCAATATATTAATATGACATAATTTATAGACTTTCCAGTACTAATATACTTTTTTGAGCTTTTTAAATTTATTTACTTGTTAGTTCAATTTGGGTGGTAAATGAAAATAATAAAGAACATATTTAAAAATCAGCAGTGGAAATTCGGTGGAATGAGCTTCAAATTTCATCGCGATAGGTTGAGTAGTTAAGACGTTGAAGCGTAACGAACAAATAAACTCAACATCGCATTTATAATCTTAGTAAGGATTAAACATATATAAATGCTTAAGTTACGTGATTTTAAAAAGGGCACTATGCGATTGAATCTATTCTTATGTGACTTCTACGAACGTATCTACTTTCTTATATGAACTTCTCTCAAGTATTTCTCAGGAATACATATTTGATTTCCCGTTGGTTTTCTACTCCATATGAATACGAAATATATTTTACTTGTGAATATTTAATTTTAAGTTTGAATTCTGATTTTGCTTTCTCGTTTTAATTTACTAAATTTATTTTTTCTTTAAATCTGCGGTACGATAATTAATAAATTATTAAATACATTATATTCAAAATCTTATTGAATTATTTAATTTTTTTACATTTAATGAAGTTATTTTTTTAAATAAACAGTATCTGGAAATTGAAAATGCATTTTCATGTTTAACAAGCTTACGTTGGTGAGCAAATTAAGTATTTTATAGTCCCCACTGTAGTATAATATTATTGTTATAGAAGTGGTCCCTTCTGTTTCTTTTTTGTTGTACAAAAGAATACATTTCATTGTATTGTATAACATTGTATCGTACAGTACAGTAGTTCAGCAATTAATTATTTCGTTATGTTTTATTAATATTTAATGTAAAATATATAATATTTTGTTTGTAATTACAATTATAACGTCTATCTGCCTCGTTTGTGTTGCTAGCTACGTAAAGATAGATAGATGTATGTATGTACCAAACCCTGAGGTCCCGGGCACAAACATCACACACACCCCCTTTTTATTCTCCCACATCGGGAGAATAAAAAGTTATTGAATATTTCTGCCGAGAAGTTCTCAATCGTCCGAAGTTTGGAATTTGAACGTGTTTATATTCGTGCCTCGGAGAGTTACGTCGGACAGGCACGGAGTTATTCGATCGTAGTTGCCATTGGATTAAGAGTGTTGTGTTTAAGTACTCATTTATAAGCAATGACCGAAATCAGTAAAAAGGACATCATCATAAATTTACGTATAAAGTATTAAATTTATGAAAAACTACAGCAACATTTTACACTAACAGTAACGTCAAGCTTCAAATACCTGACACATACATTATCTTTTACCAACACAATGAAAATATGTACTTCATTAATAATAGTGTAAGTTATAAATGGTGTACATTCTAAGATCAATAAACTTATATTAAGAAAGGTCGACGTTACGTTACGCTGCTATATTAAATTGTAAAGCTTAATTTAAAACGGCTTCGCTGGCTTCGGGAACATTATTTACTCGACGCAGAATTAGTTTCGTTGAAACTGAATGATGAAGGAATATTATTAACAGAGTTTCCTTTCTATTTCTTTCAGAAGTTTTTAAACCGACTTTAGAAAAAAAGATGTGGTATAACCTCATATCGCATATGTTTTTTTAATGTATGTCCATCGACTTATCGAAAACTTCTTGACCGATTTGGATAATTAAATATAATACTTTTACGTATAATTTATAAGAATTTATTTATATGCGTGCTTATTAAATTAAAATATGCGCGGGCGTTGAGATTATAATGACGGTAAATAGTAATTAATTTTAGAAATAATTTCGTTCTTACTTGTCCAAAATAGAAAAAAAAGCATAATAATATTTGATTTTTATTAAATATTAGCTAATTGTCCCGACTTCGCACGGGTAGATAACAAAAATGTATTTTAGATAGGATTTACTTAAAATTCGTTCTTAGTGAGCGTCTACGTCGGGGAAGGAGTAACTGTGACAACTTTCGAGTAAATTGGGTGGATAGTTCAGGAAATCTCGTGATTAGTGGTATGGTCGCAGCGTTAATAAATTACGGATAAAACAGCTTCTAGCAGAATGGGCAACACACAAAAGTCTATGGTATGTCTACACAAAAGTAGAAAAAATATAAAACCGAATTAAAAAATAACGGAAATACTACTAAAATAGAAACGTAACTCAATTGGGCTTTCTTATTAAAATATTTTGTATTGAACTATAAAAATGTTTATAAATCACTTAAATATCTCGACTAATAATAACTTTTCAACATGATATGAAATACATTAATTAATGGGATTTTATTTTATATCAAATAATGTAAATAATTTTACTTTACTATTAACAAATCTAGATTTTTATTCCAGCTTCGACCGCATTCAAACAGGTCGGCTAGAAGACAATACGAAACGTGGATGGACTTCGAAATCAGGCACTCATTAGTACAGATTAATGTGATAATTGTGATTTATATTATGTACTAGCTGCCCGTCTCTTTGTACGAGTGACATACCGGGTCCAGTGTAAATCATTTAGGGACCTAGTAAAACACACACAGAAATATCATCTAAATCCGCCTAGCCGTTTAGGAAGAATTCAGTTACACACATACACAACACTTGGTTTTATTATTGACCAAATAAATTATTTCTTTATTTAATTTCTACAAATGTGAAATACGTTGCCGTGTCCGAGGGATCTCGCGGGATCGCAACTTCTAATTGAAACAAAGAAATTGCAGAATTCCTAACAGTTTTAACTCTAACGTTAACTTTTATGATTGCGCGTGCTTTGAACAAGTAGCTTTTAATTAAGTGATATAATGTTGGTTCAGAGTGAGGTTTTTCTAAATAGCATATAATATTATTAAAAACTCGTATGTGAAAGCGAGTTTGTTTTTTGCTTAACTACTCAAACAATTCACACGGCGCTTTTTGATTTTATTGATTAGGATCTTCAACTAACATGACGTATTAAAAACATAAAAAATATTTTGAAATTTTCTGTTAATTAAATATATTTTTAAAGCATTCGTTGTAGATAAAGCCTATATCTGTGTGCGCATTGTATTATAAATAGCTACGTTTATTAAATACCATTTAATTGTTATTTACCCTAAATAAAAATAAACGAATGCTAATTGCCACGGCTTGAATGACCCGCGCAGCGCAAAACAGCAGTACTTGGTATTGTTGTGTTCCGATTTGAAGGGTGAGTGAGCCAGTGTAATTAGAGGCACAAGGGACATAACATCTTAGTTCCCGAGGTTGGTGGCGCATTGGCGACGTAAGCGATGGTTAACATCTCTTACAATGCCAATGTCTATGGGCGTTGGTGACCACTTACCATCAGGTGGCCCATATGCTCGTCCGCCTAACTATGCTATATAAAAAATATATCGGTATAGCGATAGATTCCCTTGCTCATGATAAAATATTCGTTCTTTTTAAGTAAAGTGACTGACTACCAACTTAATAGTAAGTAATAATACAGAATGAAAAGCGGGATATATACTTTTTTTTTTTTGTTTTTTTAGACGTTTGATACACAAAACCATTACAACGACAAAAATTAATAAGCAAATATAAAATTAATCGTAAATGTAATTGCTAACTGAAACCACACCGAAACATGCGTGTTAATTGAAAACAAATTTATTAGTTCATATTTAGAATTAGAATTTTAAAAGATACAATAACTTACATTCATAAAAATAAATAAGATCAACCCAATATTAATAATTATAAATGCAATTAAATAATTCGGCGTTAACATCGGAAACAAGACAAGTAACTATATTTAAATGAGTAACCGTGAGCTTCATTAGCTGTTTTAAATAAGAATTACTTAAAGTTTTGGACAAAATCAAAGAGATTAACTAAATTTTAGAAGTATAAAGATGGCGAGACAGACGTAGAAACGAAAATCAGGCATTTATATGGATTTCGAATGCGACTGCGGAACCCTAAAACGGTGTACTTTAATCCACTTAGAATCTGCTTACAGTGACTTAATCTGGATTCCATTAAATACTTAAATCATTTTAATTCACATCGTCACGCGTTTATCGATTGCATTTTTTTTATATTAAAATTAGTTTGAAATGAAATCAAAGCAAATTCCTATCATACGAGCAAGTTTAAGATAGAATACTTCGGGAAATGAACAATAGTCTCCAGGACATTACAAATAAAGATATGTTGTTATCCTATTGCACATGTATACACAATAAAATGCAACTGCTTTGTTTTTCTTTAGGTCAACTCAGACACTACCTGACACGATATAGTTTAATAAACCTAAATCCATGGTAAAATAGAAACATCAATATACTCGTCATTCGTCGCAAAACAGCAGTAATTTGTATTGTTATGTTCCGGTTTGAAGGGTGAGTGAGCCAGTGTAATTATAGGCACAAGGGACATAACATCTTAGTTCCCAAGGTTGGTGGCGCATTGGCGATGTGAGCGATGGTTAACATCTCTTACACTGCCAATGTCTAAGGGTGTTGCTGACTACTTATCATCAGATCCATACGCTCGTCCGCCTACCGATATAATAAAAAAAAAAGAATTGAAACGAAGTCGGGTCCTTGAATATCATGTACATATGTATGACTCAGTATCATAAATTACAGTAATAAAACTATATTACTACATTAACAGCACTACTTACATTGTAGTTATTCCTGAATAGTAATATTTAGCAGCTATTTCGAAACCACTTCGACTCCAGCTATACTGTTTATTGACGCTCAAACGAGCGAGTTCAACAACGTTCGAGGAATATAAACAAATCGCCAATGTTTTCAAAAAAGAAATTATTTAACTTCGATATGTTTACGTAATATTTTAAATCGAAACGATAAATTCTAAAACAGATAATAAAAAACGATTAATTAAATCGAGATTTATTTACATAATCGATTTTATTGAATCTCGTATTTGTCTCGATGTTTATTGTGATTTTAGCGTTTTGGGCACGGATTCCGCCAATAAAGTTTAGAACAAACATCGATTTTGGCATCGCGTATGATCGGCGCGCGCATTAAATCGACGAAGCGGTGAGTCAACAAACAATTGACTGGCGTGCTGCGCGCGCGCAAAAATAACGTTCAACAAGCCGACGTAGGCGTTCGTTGTATCCGCTTCGATCTGTCAACGCCGATTGTTTGATCGATTAGAATAGATCATAAATTTAAAATTTTAAAAATATACTTCGTAATATTACGAGAATAAGTTGCTAAGATTAGATTCAGGCTTATAATATACGAAAACTTAAGGTCGGTACGTATCCACAAGACTAACATTATCTAATAAGCATTTTTTGAATTAATATAAACGTCGCTTTTACATCAGTAGGCTTACACAAATGCCTTCGCGTCCAGTCGACGATTTATATTTTGTCACATCTACTATTTAATTTTTCATCGCGTTAAGTACTAAATACATTTCGATAGATTCAAAAAACGATTTTTTCAATCTATATGTAACGTCCAGAATATTGTGTTGTGTTATCTAAAAATTATTAATATTTTCATTCATAACGATTTAAATTATTTATGTAACATAAAAAATTATATAGTAGTCAATATAAAACGTTACGAGTAAATATCTGATTCGAGTTACAAACAACCGGTTCCGTTTCAATCGGTGCCAATGATGCATATTTATAATTTAAAACAAATAAAGTGTCTTTAAATATTACCAAACTTTTATACAAACATTATAAAAAAGGAAAATCATTGAATTCATTTGATAGAAACCAAAGCGGTAACACCCACACGGAATCTTCCACTAGTTAATACAAAACTCTTTTGTAGTATTCTACTCAATGTAATACTGCGATCGGAAACGACGTTCGTAAAACAGATTTATCGTGTCTTTCTGTACGAAATTAGTAAACAATAATTACTAGTACAATCACATGCGAAATAACTCGTACTTTGGAACTTTATTATAGAAGATGAATACGAAAATTGAATACGAATTTCAACTTTTATAACTTTTTTTTCCAGATAGTTCAGTGGTTAGGTGTGAATCTTAAGCGAAGATATTGATTTGAAATCCAGGCACGCACCATTGAATCTTTACTTTATTCTATGCTTATAAATCGTGGCTGGCGGAGAAGGAAATGATCTTAAGGAAACCTACATGTTTCGGATAAAAATCTGCATGTGGCATTACCCACCAAACCACATTGGATGAGCGTTGTTGAACTACAGGAGCTCAGCTAACAGGTTTTACTTTATTCCAAGTTTCTGTCTGAATCTTCAGTGCAATATATAAAGTAGAATATATAGAGTAGATATACAAGGACGTCCTTTCTGTACTTCCTAAGGTGTGAATTTTAGGTATGAACTTCTTTTACAGTATAAAGTACGTTTTTTGTTGTGTTATGTAACAGAGTGGTCAATGAATAAAACAAAATATATTTATTTATTCTTATTTTATAATACTAACAAAACACACGTTGTCTACAAGTGACGTTGTCTGTGCATATACATACATATATCAATTGTAACCGCGATCATTTGAACGGAAGTGATGTGCTGCAGTTCCCTCTTGAAGCGAATTACAACAAAGTGGTTAATATAAATATCTTCTCTATAAAAGGATATATATATATGGTCCGTCAAACGATGTCTAAACCTATTAACCTCAAGCAAATATACTAACTACCAATCCGCATTGGAGCAGCGTGGTGGAATAAGCTCCAAAACCTTCTTCTCAAAAGAGGAGAAGAGGCCTTAGCCCAGCAGTGGGACATTCACAGGTTGTTACTTTAAATATACTAACATCTGCTTTTATATATCTGATAAATAAACAAATTTTGTGATTTTGTCGTTCTTTTCTTCTTTTAAACAGCAACGGATATTTGATAACTATAATAATAATTCTATTTAAACTTTCTCTTTTTCCACTGTCACCTCATCTATATATCAATAGTATGCAGTATTTACTTTAATCCTTTAAGATGCTGCTTTATTGAACAAAACTTTAAAACGAAATGTTCAATAAATGGCTATTTACAAAGTAAATATTTTCCTAGCGACAATACGCTTCATTCAATCGTTTAGCGTTTCAAATTACGTTTAGTAACCAATTAAGTACTCATTTTACATCAGCCCTGTTTTACTTAAAGTTATAAGTTCGGAATGTGGATCAACAAAGAAGCAGGAACAAATTGAAACGGAGTTTCTTTGTCTTTAAAACTCATTTAAGACTTAAACAAACCTAATTAAACATTTTAAGTAGGTATATCTACAAAACATCGCTAACTGTACCTTAAATTATTCTTTATTTATTCTTACAAGAACGTTTAGATCGGAAATTACCACTTTTTGTAATTAGTACTCAACTAGAACTGGTAAGCAACTCAGTACTTTTAATCATTTGCATCAATGAAACGACATGTAGCAGTTTTATTAAATCAAATTATTATACAACCAGATTGAAAAAAAAATTACGCTGAGTACTTCAAATGTATTATTAGGTGCTTTCTACGGATAAATGTAATTAAACGATTTTCCGTGGATCCGTTTAGTCCTTTGCAAATCCGCGCAGCATTGGCCGGTGTATCCCACAACACGTTTTTTTTATGTTATTAGTAATATCCTGGGACAATATTCACACATGGCCATCTGATCCCAAACTAAGCAGAGCTTGTACTATGGAAACCAGACAACTGATATCCTACATATACTACTTTTCTTTTGTAAATACATACTTATATAGATAATTACACCCAGACTCGGGACAAACAGACATGTTCATGCACACAAATGTCTGTCCTGGGTGGGAATCGAACCCACGACTTGCGACGTGAAAGGCAATCTTACCAACCACGCCAACCGGCTCGTCAATGTAAGTAAGCGTTCAAATGGGCCACCTGATGTTAAGTGACCACCGCAAACAGACATTGGCGATGTAAGACATATTACACCATTCTTACGCCGCCAATGCGTTATCAATCTCGAGAACAAGATGTTATGTCAATTATGCCTGTAGTTTCACGGGTTCGCTCGCCATTCACAACGGAACGCAACAATACTAAGCATTGTACCTACCCAAACACTACTACCACGTTCCTTCATGTTGTCTGGGCGCGACGTGAAATCCAATTAACCGTGGGTAACCAGCCTTATACGAGTACACTAAAGACAAACGAGGCATTCATAGATGACGAATAGCCCGCGAATCAACTATAGTTAGAAAGATAAACACAACGCCCGCCCGTGCCGTTTGATTCATTTTATTTCAGTCTGAGCGGCCGAACTTAAACGAGCGAAGGTCGCGGCAAAGTTACAATGTAGATGTGAATGGACAATCGATAGTTACAAGAGCCTGTTTTTGTTCTTAAAATAAAAGATTAAGATAATTTTTAACTAGATTTATTTATAAAAAATTCAAATGTCGCTCTTCTTTACTAGGGAAACTGAGCAATTGATCAATGTGATTTTATTTCTGTGCTAGCTACCCGATCCGGCTCCTTATAGAATAGGGAATACTTTTAACGAAAAGAATATGTTTTTTGTGCCAGGTACCTTCCTGGGCGTACGCAGAACTACTCATCAAATTTTCATCACAAACGGATCAATAGTTTAAAAACGCGTAGAGGACGAAAAGTAGTATGTTGTCATTTAATTTCATTTTTGCAAAACTATTATTGTTTTTGTTCTACTGATTTTAATTCTTATAAACATTATGTTCGCTGAAGTTAGCAGTTTTTAAAAATTATATATAGTTTAGGTATATTTTGAATATTTAAAGCATTTCTTTTATTTAAGATTTGTATAATATTTAATTTAATATACAAACAATACTCACTACTTAACTGAATAAGTAACTACGTATACGGAACTTTGGTTGTTGTCTTACAGACTTAAACTGCAAATTTAAAACACATTTACTGTGAACATTTTACTAAAATATTCGCAGAACGGACAATTACGTACTATGAATCATTTCCATTTTTTTAAGGAACTGTAAAACTTTTAAAATTAGTTAATTCAATGTTCTCAAAGTTTCAGCGGATTAAATGAACCAATACAGAGATTATACCTTAATGCGAGTCGGTTTGTTCCCTTTGTGTTCGCTAAGCTCCACTCATGTTCTTGTGCTCCGCTTCGCAGGGATTAAACTACGTGACAAAAGACACTCAGATAGGATGAAGAAGGTTTATTACAATATTAACTTTACATATTTCTTATAATATCCTACATATTTAAGTACAGTGCTTTATTTCGTTTAAAAAACCATGAAATGTGTTACCAGAGGGCGTTGGTGACCACTTACCATCAGGTGGCCCAAACGCTCGTCCGCCTTCCTATACAATAAAAAAATATATACTGAGACATAGCACATAAGTCGTATGTTATATTGTTACCCCATTCTCATTAATAATATGTTGTTGTTGGACTAATATGTTGGTCCAATTATGTCAAAAGTAAAATTAATTTAAATTTAATTACGGACTAATAAGCATTTTTGAATAATTATTCTACCAAATTTAATTAAAAGTTAAGCTACTACCAGTTATGATTCTACTGATAAGAATCAGCAATAAACTGCGTAGTAACTTTAACAAATTAAATTACTTAAATAGAGTTAAACTGCCACGCCCAAAATCAATGGATATTCCTACTACGCCTTTTTGACATACATAAACTTGTATGGAATGCTATGCATGATGTGCATCTCTATTAAATGCTTTTAACTAAACCTTTAAATTGAATACAATACAATAGCAAAACTTTGTGCGGGAGTTTATTATAAAAACGAATACCTTTGCACAGGAAGCTTTTATTGACTTTGCGGAGTCGGATGCAAATATCCGTGTTATAAGTTTAACTTACATATTACAATGTCACTGTTCGTATTAAAATAATCAATGTCGTTGCGGATATATATATATATGTATATAATATTCTCTGAGGCTACAATTGTTTGTGGATAACAATAGAATTTTATTGAAGCAAAGCTAAGGAGTGTCTTCGTGCTAAGCTAAGGCCTCCTCTCCTTTTTAAGGGGAAATTAGAGGCGATGGCGTAGTGCTTAGAACACGTGAATTACATTCGATGATTTCGATTTAAAGCCGCGCAGGCACTACTGAATTTTCATGTTTCATTTGGTTTTAATTCATTAGGGTGAAGGAAAACATCGTCACGAAACCTGCATGTTGCTGATGAAATTCTGCCACATGTATCTACCAACCCGCATCGGAGCAGCGTGGAGGAGTAAGCTCCGAACCTTCTCCTCAAAAAGCCAAGGAGTGTCCTCTAACGTAATATGACCGTTCTATTTCAAATATAAATAGAATGCTATAATCAATATCTCACAAACAATCGTACTTTAATATAAATAATAAGATCTGTATGAATTAGTTCCATGTAAAATGCTTTAATATTTTAGGTTTCATCTAAAAATAAAATAAACTAAGTTGTGAGTGTCTCAATGGACAAAGGCCTTCACACCTCTCAAGGAATAACATCCCATACTTGCAACGCTCCTTGCGATGTTATGATAAACATTACACAATCACAAAAAACTGATCGGCGCTTTGACAAGAACCTGCAACTTTCGATTAGGACGTTCTAGAGACTTACCTATTAAATACAACAGTTCTGTTGTTCGGTAGCTGTTAGTTACCTGAAAACGACATGACATGATCCGAACTCCGCGACCCACTTAACTAATGAGCTGTCAATAACAAGGCTCGTGTTTAGTTGAACGCTAGCTTCTCTTATGTTATTTGCGTATTATTTTATGCTTATCCTATTTATCTCTTTGTTTCTTGCTCTTATTTGCTTTAATGGTGTTAATTTCTTAGAAATGACAAAGATTTGGCTATGTGCAAGCAGATAAAAAAAAAGACAAAAAAAAAACCGCTGAGTTTCTTTCGCCGGTTCTTCTCAGGGCTGGGTATTTCTTTTCCGAACCGGTGGTAGTTTCGAAATTGACTATCAATAAGAAAGTAATACTTCAATATTGAATAAAGTATTTTGAATTTGAATTTGATCTAGGTAGGCACCACCCACTTATCAGGTATCCTACCGCTAAATGGTAATACTTAGTATTATTGTTTTCCGTTCGAAAGGTTACCCATCCTTCCAGTGTAACTACAGGCACAAAGGACATAACATCTTCCTATGATTGGTGGCGCATCGGTGATGTAAGGAATTAATATTTCTTAAAGCGCCAATGTCTATGGTCCGCCTACCAATATGGTAAATAAAGTGTCGCACTAGACCAGGCTTGTTACGTTACAACCGTACGCCAGTTATTCTATTACCTAGCATCAATTTTATAGATTGCGAGAACCGGTTTAAAGGTTCAATGAGCCTATGTCATTACATGCACAATTGACATTGAATCTTAGGTCCTTATCCGTATGGTTGACAATGCATTGATAATTTAATAATAATAGTGCATTCTTCGTTCAGTTTTCGTACTACACGGATAAATTGATATAAATAACAAAATAATGATTGAATATTATTTATTTTATTCATTGGATATATTATATAAAGTTACTTTAAAAACTTAGTTAGTCTGATGAAACACTGAAACAATCTCAAACTATTCTCAAACCAGCTATGGGATATGACTAATAAAGCGGGATCTGTTCTGAGGAATTGTTTGGCTTAGTCCCGGCCGCTGAATTTCACCATCGGACATCGCGCCAGAACTCAAAATTCCATCCTCACCACCTCGATGTCTGGAAATCCACAATTGTGCGATTCTTATAGTATTTCCTGCCTCGCACAATCACTCTGTGGAACCAGCTTTCGCCGGCGACTTTCCCGAAACGATATGACATAAAAACCTTCAAGAAGAGAGCGTATTCTTTTCTCAAAGGCCGGCAACGCACCTGCAAGTCTTCGCATGTTGCAGATGCCCATGGGCAGTGTTAGTTACTTTCCATCAGGTGAGCCTCCATCTCGTTTGCCCCCTTTTACATAAAAAAACCTAAGCTTCAACGGATACCGATGTGCTCAAGTATTCTAAATTTAAATTTGATTTTCAATGACTATAAAAGTACACCGTAGACATTATAATATATTCAGAAACGCCACCAACAAAAGAATAAAATAGGCGACAAATACCTGAGGTAAGGGATAATTGTGTATGTTTATTCTAACTAGGACATCGTTGTCCATTGCAAAAATTAACGAGAGACACCCTTAGGACGTACTTAAGGTCCGAAACTTTAAGAGGACTCTGAATATAAGGGTTGACGCTCAATAATCTTGTTGGCACCGCAATGTATTGTATTATATTATATTATAAAATACTATCGTTTTGCCCGCGGTTTCACCCGCGTAGTTCTCGTTCCCGTGGGAATACGGGGACAAAATGTAGTCTATGTTACTCGTTGATAATGTAGCTTTCCATTGATGAAAGATTTTTTAATATCGGTTAAGTGGTTTAAGCGTGAATGCGTAACAAACAAACAAACAAATAAACTCAAATACGCATTTATAATATTAGTTAGGATTATAAAATATTTTATAATATTATATAATTAGCTTACTTCCTCGGCGATATCCGCGTGTCCATTTTTTTTTTATTGTTTAGGTAAACCGGCGAGCATATGGGCCACCTTATGGTAAGTGGTCACCAACGCCCATAGACAATGGCATTGTAAGAAATGTTAACCATCGCTTACATCGCCAATGCGCCACCAACCTTGGGAACTAAGATGTTATGTCCCTAGTGCCTGTAATTGCACTGGCTCACTCACCCTTCAAACCGGAACACAACAATACTAAGTACTGCTGTTTTGCGGTAGAATATCTGATGAGTGGGTGGTACCTACCCAGACGAGCTTGCACAAAGCTCTACCACCGAGTAAATCATAGATTTCAATATAAAGTCTACCATAGATTTCAATATAAACCCCTTATTTTGAATCCTTCATGAACAAATTTTATATCCAATACAATTATTACCTATATTCAAATACTCTAATAAGCACATAACAGCCGTCATTTTCAATGAGATTAAATTGAACGTAAAGCTATTACCAGTTCGGAATGTAGATTTAACCGTGAAGAATCGGTACTCAATATCTTTTACTGAAGTAAAATACGTAGCTAATATATGTAAAATTGAATTAATGTTTTCTGTATGAAAATCAATTATTATTATTATTTTTGGAACGAAGTTCCTTATGGGGCGTTGCGGAGGGGTATCCTAACGGGCAAAAAACGTCCGTAACGTTAAAATAAAAGCGTAAGATTTACTTTCAATTTTTATTTTAGTTACCATAAAGCTATAGTTTCTATGATAGAACATGATTAGTCTTAATTATTATTATTCATGTAAATAGCTGTTTCTTTGTATATTTTTTTATAAATCATTGTAAACAAAATAAAGGTGTTAAGATAATTTTGTAAAGTAGTTCTTTTGATTGTTATCGATAAAAAAATCATAATAAAAAATATATACCCGAATAATTATTTTCTTTATACCTCGAATAGAACTTGAAATTAATATTTTTATAATAAGGAACTTCATTCCTATCTGGTGTCCCACGACACCACACGGATTTTTATTATTTATATATTATTGAGGCGCAGTTAAAAATATTTGCGGGATTTTATTATAGAAGCCAATGTCGTGTCTCAGGATGAATGAATTACCTTTTGTTGAGCCGGCGACGTGTTTATGCAATGATTGTCACTCATTCTATTAAAATGATCTATATGATTGCGTTCTTTTATATGCGAAAGTGAGTTTTTTTCACGTCTCAACTGCTTAGCCGATCATCATGATTTTTTGTGTTCACGTTATTGTAAATGCAGAGAAGAATATAGAGTATCTAATAGTGAGTACCTCCCTCTCCTCATTCGCGGGCGGAGTCGCGGGCGAATATTACTACGTAATATTATTGTTTTATTGCAATTTTTTTTAACTACCTCGATCGTCATTATGGGCATGAAAACCATTATTGTTCAATCCGGACGAAGTCGTTCGGCCGCTTATATTATTATAATATTATAAAAAAAATATACGATTATATTTGATTTTAAATTTAAAATGAATGAAAATTTAACCATATCTCACTCAGCAAAAACATAATATTCAAATTCATTATTTTTTCCGTAAGCGGTTTTAAGAAAACACCACATTTAAATCTCTTGGTGTAAATTATATCATATAAATTACCTACAGGAATAAGTGTCATATTTATTGATTTAAGAAAAACTTACAGCTAACATAACAGTGTAGTTAAAAAGAAAAATGTAATAATATGAAGTCTAATTACACAATATAGGTAACTTATAAAAAACAATATAGGTATACTAGAAAATAGAAAGGGTTCTCTTTAGAACTCCACATGGCTCACAATTTGAAGAAATTGTATTTTTTTTCTCTAAAGTACTAAGTGAAGTTGAAAATAAATCAATATTTATATTAAAGGGCAATATTTCGAGAATGTAAGGCAAGCGCGTATTATAAAATATGTCTGTCATCTTCCGAATTAGTTACAGCATACCGGTTTACGTTATATGATTTGATACCAATGTCATCCACTAGACTAGAACAATTGACTAGTCCCTGTGCAGTTTTACATTGTATCTACCGACCTACTGTTGCGTTAGAAATGCTATGACATCTCGTGTGCAATACATAACACAACTGGATGAAACTTTTCTGCTGTTGTGTAATAAATGGAGCAGGAATGCTTCTATGTATATTTCTCATTCAAGTCTGAGTATTTTCACATGAATTTCTATCTTGCTTTATTTCTTACAATATTCTAATTGTATTGTTCCATATAAAAATTTTCTCATTTATTTCAAGCTTCCTTCTTGAAATTGAATATTACATATACATGGTCCTATGTTCTTCTGGTCCCTGGTTCGTCTGGTCAAGGCTGATAATCGCACTTAAAGTTGAACACACTAGTTGTAGGCACTGACGCACACACACAAAATTCTTCAATAAGTTGGTATACATGGTATATATTCGTACATGACTCTCGTGTCTGTAATTAAACTAGCTATTCTATGTCGCGCTATACATATGGAATATATAGGTGTTTCTTTTCATAGCCGTTTCGTGGCACATTACATAGCCGAAGCCATAACTAGGGCTCGAGCAAAGCTTTTGAATTTTCTTTCCTATTCCGTTTTAATAAGCACTCATTTTACAAACATACAATTTAATTAAACTGAGCAAAGCCCCGATATGGCTCAGTGGTTAAAAAGTACTAAGTTTTCATGTGAATTGAGTTTATCTCATCTCAAGCTTGGTATAAGAAAATATTACAAGAAAATCTGTAGTGAGATTTTTACTTTTCTTTATAAATAAACTCAGCAGATATTAAGGACATTCAAACATATTTTAGTTCGACAAATTGCATCAAATTAACTGATATACCCTGTAACAGTTAATTGCAACATTCCGATAAAGGAGGGGAAGGTATTATAAAGTAACGTGAACCAAATATTTATGTCCTTTTTTTTCGCTGGAAAAACGCATTTATACGTTTCCCCCACGTGAAGTGGGGGGTATGTGGGACTCGCCGGCGCCGGAATATTATATATAAGTTGAAAGATACTGTGCAAAAATAATAAAAAAGTTAAAGTGTTAAACATACTATCTGTGTACATACAAAACTTTGATATTATCAAATTAATTATTGTTATTTTCGTCAATTTTACGTCATAGTTCTTGAAAATTACTTTACGAGTTGACGTAAATTTGCATTTCATCATGTCACATTTATAGCTTCAACTAATGAATTTAAAAAAAAGAAACGTTTTATTGATATAGCATACTTTGCAGACAAACTTAGTAAACAGAATAAAATAATAGATTCACAATTAACCCGTTTTAAAATCCAAATATTACACAATTTCACTATCAAATGACATTTGACGTCAACAAGTATTTAGAATCAGATTGCATATATGTTGCATTTAATGTTGCAGGAACAAACCGTTTAAAAGTCGGTTATTTCAGCGAGTCGAGAAAGGAGTTGACAGTGACGGCATATAGTTCTATCAAGCACACGACACGATACGTCAATATGCGTGAGAATATTCAAGGATCGATCGATATTTGTAAACACGTAAAAAGAAACGGATGTTTATAACATGTCATAAATATAATAAAGGTCAAGAACGAGTATGAGTCGCGCGGAGGGTTCAGCATTTTTTATAGCGATTATATATATATTTTATATAGCGATTTTTTTTTAATAAGTAAACGGAAAGAATATATATTTTTGGTTATATCCATCAGGTACTCCATCAATCAGATTCAATTTAAATATGCATAGCTCATGTTTCCTCTTAGGACAGAGACAGGCAGCTTGACGACAAAATCCAAATATAGGGTTTTCCAATAGGGACGCTTGAACTTTGACAGCTGATTGCGGCCATGTTGTTTGAGTGACAGCTGTCAAATGCAGTGTGTTATATTCATTTCGTCCTCCCAAACCACCATGGCAGGTTACAGTGTCGAGCAGCACGTGCAAATCATAAAATTGTTTTATGAAAATGGGTCTTCAGTTCGAGCAACGTTCCGCGCACTTCGCCCGTTTTACGGTCGCGATGATCGTCCTGCCGAGTCGACTATCCGTCGATTGGTGGACAAATTCGAGTCAACCGGGTCAGTTAACAATCAGCCGGTTCCCGTGCGTCAACGTAACGCGAGATCTGCCGAGAATATCGCCGCTGTGCGCGACAGTGTCCTCGAAAACCCGCGGCAGTCAATTCCGCGTCGCGCACAGGAACTCGGCCTTTCGCAGACGACAACTTGGCGAATTTTGCGTTGTGACTTGAGCCTGCACCCGTACAAGATCCAGCTGACCCAAGAGCTCAAGGTTAATGACCATAGACAGCGCCGTGTGTTCGCTGACTGGACATTAGAGCAGTTGGAAGTTGACGCCGATTTTGGCAAAAAAATCATCTTCAGCGACGAGGCGCATTTTTGGATGAATGGCTATGTCAACAAGCAAAATTGCCGTATTTGGGACGAGACCAATCCACACGAGGTTCACCAAGTGGCAATGCACCCGCAGAAAGTGACTGTTTGGTGCGGATTTTGGGCCGGAGGCGTGATTGGTCCGTATTTTTTCGAAAACGATAATGGTGTGGCCGTCACCGTCAATGGTGAGCGATACCGGTCGATGATAACTAACTTCTTTTGGCCTGAAATCGAGAATATGGATCTGGACAACATGTGGTTTCAACAGGACGGCGCTACGTGCCACACAGCACACGCTACGATGGAAGTTCTGCACGATCAAGCGCCCTTAATGGAAAACCCTATACAAAAAACCTTGTTGAAGACTACTTGGTGGTCAGGCTTTGCGCGTGGATAGACACCATCCGGTTATCAAATATTCTACCACCAAGCAAGTATTTAATTAGTGTAGTTGTAGAGATGTTTAATTACAGAGCACTAATAATTAAATCCCATCTGAATTGCGGAAGCTGTTTCTTTGAACAAAAAATCGTCGCAAAAGCCAGCGTTCACAAAGACTCTTGAAAGAGTCTTGCTTTCAGAATTTCGTTTACAAGAGAGTTATTATAAAATATCTTTTTTTTTTTAATTGTTATTTTTATTTAAAACTACTCCTAAAATATCTAAAGGTAAAATACATAAAGACGTTTATTAAATCATTTTGTAAATAAAAAAAATATATTTATATGTTAATATATTTTTGTCTCGTATAATGTCAGATACATTTATATTGCTTATGTATTATTTCACATATACCTATGGGTCTTATTGAAGTTAATGGTAAGTGCACACTAGTCAGATACACACGACTATAACGCGTTGAATTTCATAACATGAATAAATTATTGTAAGGTTTTTGAGTAGTGACAATTATTTATCGAATAAATTTATTTTGAATTAATAAATTACAAACTTTTATAAGTATTGAAATACCCTGAAACGATTTCCATAATTATTTCCTTTGTTATCAAAGCTGTTAGCCGTTGTATTACCGAATTAAATTTTACCGAAACATGAGTCATTGTAAATGGAATCGGTAAATCATTGAACGCAGCGTGTCATTCCGTTTGTTTATTTTCTAAGGATTGATCGAATAATTGAAACTTTATTGTATAAAATGATGACGCCTTAACCGCTCGACAAAAATATTGTTCGTCTTTAGTGGAAGTCCCAAATTTGACCTTTTGATATAGAATATTATTCTACTCACTACTAGCTTTAATGCTTTTCGCGTATATATAAATAATAGGAATATTAGTATTTCCTTGTATTTAATAAAAATACATTTATATAAATTATACAGTATATATAGTACGGTCAGGTTTTATGAAATAAAAAATAGATTCTTATATATTAAACAATGTTAATGGATGGAGTAGTCACACAAAATTGTACGCCAAAACTTGCTTTGCTTCGATATTATCCGAACAAATATTAAGAACAACATTTTTGGTAAAATTTTCCTAAATATCGAGAAACCTCTTAAGAATTTAAATATCGTCAGGTAAACAGATATATACCGGTCGTCGTCGTCAGTTCTATAAATCCTTTTAGAGATCGCTGAATACCAGACTGAGCGTTCATGCTTTGGTTATTTACTGAATGAATCTACATTTGGTAATTCAAACCAAATCAAAATATTATACGTTATTCAAGTAGGCTCTTGCGAGCATCATCATCAGCAATCATTTTATGAGATAAATTAAATTTAAAACGACCTCTTAACTACCACTTTTTTATATTGTAAATGTGATAGTAACTGTGTTTGTTTGTTACGATATCATGTTTTAACTACACAACCGATCACCAAAAAGGACATAATGTGCCTCTAACACAAGTGCCTCTGTCCACTTACACGCAGGCGATGTCGCGGGCTTAACTATATAGAATAATATTCATGTATCTAGTTTTTATATCATAATTGTGTTTTTATTTATTTAAATATTTCTCCTTTTTTATTTATAAACAAATTTTCTTCTATTTAGTATTATTAAAACTGTATTTTTATTTGTAAGGTTATGCTTTGTCTCAATAAATTATAATAATTATTATTAAAAAAATAAGAATGAATTTTTTTGCTGTATTAGTATGTGTGTGTTGTCAATAAAGAGTATCTTATATATTGTAATAAATTGGTGGTAGAGCTTTGTGCAAGCTCGTCTGGGTAGGTACTATATAGGCTCATCAGATATTCTACCGCAAAACAGCAGTACTTAGTATCCAGTTTGTGTTCCAGTTTGAAGGGTGAGTATGCCAGTTCAATTACAGGCACTAGGGACATCTTAGTTCCCAAGGTTGGTGGCGCATTGGCGATGTAAGCGATGGTTGACATTTCTTACAATGCCATTGTCATTGGGCGTTGGTGACCACTTACCATCAGGTGGCCCGAACGCTCGTCCGCCTTCCTATAAAATTAAAAATTGTAATAAATATTGGAATATATATTTGGGATTAAAAGGTTTCGACTCCGATTGACCGATTACCAAGAAAGTTGATAAATATATGTATTATTTCATGGTATACTACCCCCTTTCTTGTAAACGGCCTTAAGATGGCGCTGCACATTTTCTTCTATAATATTCAACCGAGCACCGTAACAAATTGACATATGCAAAGACGGAACAATGACATCCAAGTTTTGCTAGTAATACCGATATAAGAGTAACAACATTGGTTTTCAGAAATTTATTTTGTGTTGTTCAATATGTTAAGCAAAATATATTCATGTAAAACATTGGTAACATTTTGATTGTTCCTTTATATTATCCACCAGTCTAACAATATATAGTCAAAAACCGTGTGTTGTTTTTCTCATAAACCTTTACATAACTAACATAAGTTTCTAGAATCGGGAACATAAATACATTAAGCACTTCAGAGCCACGATACTGCCTGTATCAATCATTCGAGCTAATTGGTTACCGCCACTTGAAACTGTCTGTTCTTTACGTCGTGTTTTCAAAGCCAGCCTGTATCGTTTCATTGAATATCGATCGGGCTCTTGAAATAATTTGCAGGGTTTCTCAGTGTATTTTGCTTTATATTCATATTGCAATTAATCTTACTAATGTTATAAATGTAAATGTTTGTATATGAATATATTTTTTACAAAACACGCTCAAACTGTAATAGGACGGTTTGTAATGAAATTTCATTATTATATTTAATTAAAATTAAAATTTACGTTCACCGAAGAAGATAAAAGATTTTTTGCTGATACTATGTGTATTTAGTAGTAGGTATTGGATTAAATAATACTAGCGTTACACGACAAAGTTAGACATCACACTACATTTCGCCTATTCCCTTAATATTTGAAAATATCTGTTTTTCTTCGAACGGATCAATTCGATAGTCAAGTTCAAGTTAAAGTTTGAGGGAGTTAATTACCTTCCTTAAAAATTCAAATTTCGCAGTATCCCCTAGCTCTCATTATCCGATAGGATGGCAATCCGACACGACCAGAAAGAGTTCAGGCGCAGGACCAACGGCTTTACGTGCTTTCCGAGGCACGGGAGTGTACACACTTCCAACTTCCAGACTCCGAGCTGCTACTGAGAATTTTCTGACAGAAAAATCCAATAACTATTTATTGGACCCGACCTGGAAATTTAACTCAGGACCACCGGGTCTGCAGCCTTATATCTAGCCACTAGACCAACGAGGCAGTTTTCTAAATATATCAGTCAAAAAAATATACGCGAATTATATTTTTATTTTAATGTATAAATTATCACCGTATCTGTTAAATTAGTTGATTACGCTGATATTTCCGACAATATAACGTAACAAAATATCAGTATCCCAGTCACTATCAGAAGGCTGTATAAATCCAGTGTTGTATAAAAAATGAACGAGCGCATTTATGAGGTGATTCCAACAATATGACTCAACAACGGACGATTCCGCTGACAATTAATTTCGTCTCATTAAATTTAATACAGGCGATAGGATGATGTAAATGGATAATTTGACATCTATAGGTGTCATACTTATATCATGAAGAGAAAAGATCTGTTACGATATAAGTATTGGTACAAAAGTTTTTTTACTAACAAAGATGGCATAATTGGAAGAACGAATTACAAAAATAGTGGCCAGTAACACTGATTTTTTATACGTTAATAACTTGTACTCGTTGCGATGGAAGATATCATGACAAAGTTTCACAACCCCGCATCGGTGTCGCGTGTTTTTTTTTAGCGTAGGGTATATTGTAAGTGGTCACCAACACCTGTAGACATTCGGCATTGTAAGAAATGTTAACCATCGCTTACATTCGCCAATGCGTCACCCACCTAACTACTAAGATGTTATGTCCCTTTTGCCTGTAATTACACTAGCTCACTCACCCTTCAAACCGGAACAACAATACCAAGTGCTGCTGTTTTGCGGTAGAATATCTGATGAGTGGGTGGTACCTACCGAGACGAGAGCTTGCACAAAGCCGTACCACCAATAATATTACAAGGAGCTGATGGATAGTCAACAATTCCTAGTCCAAGCTCAAAATCGTTATTCAATTTATAACACTTGTTTATTGAATGTCATAAACTCCGAAGAAAGAAATTTCTCAAATATAAGAAAACTCGGTGAAACAATCTAAATAATTGCGTCCCAAATAATCGGGAAAACGTTTAACATTACGCACTTCAATGAATGCGAAAATTGTGAAGTACAAGACGAAATTTAGCAGCTTAAATCTGAGGAAGGACATAAAAAAAGGAAGCCAAAACTAACTGATTGTCTTTCATTCGTTTCCTGTTTATGAAACAAATAAACGAAGCGGCCAAAATAAGACTAACGCTTGTAAATATTATTTTAAATTAACGCTCTGATAAAAATAAATGATGTTCCGAAGTCTCTGTGTAATTCTTACAGGATCATTATCCTTGAATCTCGGAAATGAATCACTGCCAACGATATTTTTCCGGATTTTCGGCAGAAATGCTTCAGTTTGTCAGCCTTATCTGATCGCGAAACTTGAGAATATCAAGACTGTTTCGAGATTTAACAGATAATAAAAACCTTAAATAAATATACGAATAACGCTGCACACCGTTATAATAATAATATCTTTATTACTCAGGCATCGAGGCCCATAATTTTGTTTACAAGATTACATATTCGTAATTACCATTACATATTCACATTACAAAACATTCATTAATAATTAAAAATTAAAATCACAAAAAAAAACAATAAAAATATATAAGAATTAATAAATTAATTAATGACGTAAAAAAGAAAAAAAAAACAATAAAAATATATGATGTTATGTCAGTATTGTAAGGAATATAATAACTAAATGGCGAGTATGTTAGCGCATTGGCTAAATAATATATAATAAGTGTGCTGATTATTTTCTCTCCCTCTCTCTCTCTCTTGTTTTCATATTACTTCTCATTTATGGAGATAAAAAGGACAGCTGGTTTTTTGTCGAATTAGCTTAGCGTATCTACACCACGTATCTCTTATTGTGCCGTGTTAAGTATAGCTTATCAAAAAGTATGAGCAATAATCTCTGCTCTCATAACACAACCCAAATTAAGTTACAGCAAATATTTTAAATAATCTCGGAATGTTGATAGTTCATTCCTCGGGTCACCATAAAGCATTAAGAAGATATTTCCTATAAGGTACAAAGTAACTCTTACTAACGCGGTGACAACGTACTTACGAAGTCTTTAAATTAATATAAACTATAAAATTTCATATACAATTATAAAAAAGGTCACCTTTCATAAACCTACCACAAGGTCAGATTAAATAATATACTCATTCGAAGAAAAATTCAAAATCTAGATTACAGTGAAGTATTTCCGCTATTTTACCGCAAAACGTTGAGCATGAAACGAAAACAAAACTTATTTAATTGTTCTCTCGGTTTTCAAATTAAAAACATTATTTTATATATTTTATATATTATATTATAAAAATTCGAATACATTTCTTTTTTCTTGAAATATCAATTGCTACTGTTTAGCCAGCAAAGACTCAATCAACAGAAGGGAAGCTGGTGCTTATTGAAACGAACGTATATTCGCATAATGACGTTCAAATAATGTCCTTTAGGCCGAATTTCGGTCACGGCAGCCAATCCTAAAAATAGCCGTGTAATCACGACGTGTACATTACTCATTCGACTAAGATTCAACGATTTTTCCTGGACAAGACTACTAAATCCAAATCTTAATTCCTGGCTGCTACTGAGAATTTCTTGATGGATAAACATAATTCTAATGCCAGGCTACAAGAAACCCTAATAATTTTCAGTGCCTCTGAATCTGTAGCACAATCTAGAACCTAGACAAACAATGAAATTAAAAAGATTGTACAATGATTTAAAAACGTAACAAATATAATAATGTATCAACAGAACTTTCATTTCTCTTATAACATTTTGAAATGAATTTGGTTTGAGCATTCGTCTGGTCTTGCTACAACTTATGTAGGCACTTACATCTACGCCGTAGCTGCAGATGGCTACGACGTAGCTCGTAAATCCTGCTACGTATTTTCTTAACGAAATACAACATTTTGTCCATTATTAGTTGGTTCAAATCCAAATTGACCAATCCTAAATGGCCGATAACTTAAAGTTATGCTTTGAACGTTGCCAATAACGTCTTAGACTATAACTTTCGTTTATATATATATTTTATTGTGAAAGAATAATAAATGACATTTCTTTTGTGTAAGCTATAATAACTGTATATATAAGACTACGACTTTTTTCTATCACTACATATAATAAAACAAAGTCCCCCGCGGCGTCTGTCTGTCTGTATGAACGCGATAATCTTAAAAACTACTGAACGTATTTTCATACGGTTTTCACCAATAGACAAAGTGATTCAAGAGGAAGGTTTACGTGTATAATTCATTAACGTATTCTGTAAATATGTTGAAATTTGACGATAATTGTTGAAGAAATCGGAAAAAAACTAAATTCGGCTTTCATCGAAAATCCCTTTGAAATATAACAAAATAATGTATGGTGAAATTGTTCTCCTTTCAAAGATCTACAGAAAAGTCCGCGATGGCATATGTCTATCTTTTAAGGATAGCTTATAGATATAAAATGGTTACATAATAATGTGATAATTGGAAAGCTATAAAAGCGGATATTATATTAATCCTTATCAAATTAAATACGTAATTTACTATAAGCATTTCATGTATATTATAATTGCCCTGTACACCACCCAATTTAAATTAATATCTTAGGAGTTATCGTAAAATTAAAACTATCGCGCCGACCATATCAACGCGTGATACAAATAATAACAAAATAAATTTAAAATATTTATATAAATTTGAAATATTTTCTTTTGTAAATAAATTACACTGACTAATTAAATAATTATCAGGTCGTAAATGTTTAAATTCTGCTCGGCCTACTGTCTCGAAAAAAATACAGATATTAAGCCACCCGTTAGCAATGTGGCTAACGGGTGGCTGAATATCTGTATTTTATTCCTGTGGTTCTTCCGATACGAACAAGATGTATGGCATTTAATTTATCTTTTTTTTAATTGATAATATTAACTGTGGTTGCCTGGATTTGAAATCTGATTCTCTTACTATGTTTTCAGCCCATAATCACTGGGCCCATCTCGCGTTAATTTTTTGGATTAAGCTTTACTAACTTACAGCTCGTAAAATACTTAACAACGTTGTAACTGTAGATATGATTCATAGGTCGTAATTATTGTAGTTCTTTTTCTGTTGAAAAATCGTCAATTATTGATCATCGATAATTTCACAAATAGATTAAAATATTAGACGAAAAACTTTATCCAATAAAAGCAATACTTCGTTCTGCTGTGTCTCACACAAGCGCTTTCTCTCGGGAACTCATCTCGATATTTGTGTTTGTATTATAAATATGTGAAGAAAGAAGAGAAGAAATTACTTATTATCAGATGATTGTCGTCGATAAGTCGCCTAAGTACTGTATAATATTTATAAAAGTACCCATCGTACATTATATAGTCCTACTTTTGATATAATATTTTACGTCTATCGATTATCGTCGGTTATTAATGCGGACATTTCGTTCCGTTCGCTGAAACGTAACTCTTATCAATGATAAATGGACGCTCTGAAGGAAACTGATGTGTCATCCCATCATTACCTATAGCTGCAGTATAATCTTCGAAATATATACAAAAATTTCAGAGGCGTGTTTATGTAAGAAATAATTTATTACTAAATTAAAATTATTGTAAATATTATTGATTGTCAGACACACCTAAAATACTGTAAACAGCTTTAGTAATGATCAAACATATTAAAAATAAACATATTAAAATAAAATCTTAGATAAGATGGACGCCGTTTTTATAAAACAATGTTGCGACCAATACTTTTTTAGTATATGACTTCTTATTCTATTTTCGATACACAATGGTACTCAAAAGTGTTACAACACGAGTTCAAAAGAAAGAAAAGTAAGTGTATATTAAGCAGGGGTGTAGCTACCGCCGTATCAGCCGTATCAAAGATATGTGGCCCCCTGGCTACAGAACCCGAACCCGAGTAAGCAAAATTTCGAAAAATATTACCCAATAAAATATCACTGGAACTCATGGTCAAATCTCTAAATTTGCGTGAAAAAAAGATCATCACCGTAGTTAAGATGAAGGCCCCCCCCACCAAATTTTGATAAGGGCGAGCTACGCCACTGATATTGAGACAGGACAATCAAAAAACTTCTCTTTGAATCATGTTTAATTAGAATTGTCGATGTCCTGGCCGATTTTAGTTACGCGATTGAATAAAATGTATACAACAATATGAATTTAGAATGGACAATCTCAATTCATACATATATGTGTTATATTTAATATTTTCATAAACTTTGACTTTAACCATCGAATTAATTTCAGTGGGAATGTAGGTTTTACTCAGCAATGAAATATTTACGGCCCGATAAAATGAAGGTAGGTATTTCTAATTATTTTTTAATTAATCATTTTATTTATATTACCAATTATAAACGATTGCTTACAATTTACAATATAAGAAACTAAATCCTGCCTGACGGCAAAAATTCGTACTAATTTACCCGTCTCATTGCCCTTCTAAGAAGTTGAAATTTCCAAGAATCCTTCATGAATGGAATGTAAGCAATATTATAATATAAACCTATGTTCCAAATATCAGATTTATAGACTCAATAGCTTTGGATAAGCGTTGATAGTCTGTCAATATAAACTTTAGATAGATAAATAGGCAAGAGGCAAACGTTTTAGTCCTGGTCGCGAGACACAGATATAGACTAAGGCTTTTATCTTTTACAATAAAACGCAACCGTAAATAAAGGTCAGCGTAATTTCAAACATTAATTACAACTAGTATGTATGTGTTACATAAATGTTTGTATGTGTGCTTAAAATGTAAAGAATATTCAAACGATGATATCGCCGTTGTCTGTAGGTGTGTGAGATAGGGACATTGCTATTACTAAAACTTATAAGCAATTATACATAACTAAATCGCAATCGCCTTGTCCGACACACGTCGTCGACCGAGCTTGCAGTTTTATAAAACTCGTATGTGAAAAGCCTTAGCAGGCGATTAGTTAAATAATGCTTCGTCTTCTTCTTTCGATTATCATTTCAATAATGACAGAAAGAGAGATATCACTGTGCAACTTATCAGGTAAGCCGGCTGTAAAGACCATAAATTATTAAAAGACAAATTTGAAATACGAATAAAACATACTCTAGATGAGTTATTATTGTAATTTTCGTTCGGATTAATCGATTCACGACAAATATTGCGATAAGCGCAATGACATGTTTGAAGACGCAACAAGAATGTTTACGTGTTTAAGCAACACTAATTTGTAATTCTTTTGTTTCATTTGACAATGATTGCGTTATAATTTGTTTGGTTAATAAATATTGCAAATAAATATTCTCATTTAAAGCAACGTATGACAATGAAATCGTTAATAACTAAAAGTCTTTATGCAAATTAAATATACATTTTTTTCTTTGCTTTAATAATAAAATCATATGTTATGAGTATAATTGAGAATGATAAAAAAGTATGACGATTGTTAAAGAGAATAAATAAAGACATTTATACCTAATATGATAACATATAAACAGCTTAACATAATTAGACTGTTAATGAGGAAATCTTATAAATCTTGGTAATACTCTTTGTTTTTAATGTATACCGTATGAAGTGAGACGCTTATGTTCTTTGTTTTATAGTTTAACATTTTCCACAAACCAAAAAGGTAGATCCAAAATACTTTATAACTCTAAACATATTCGTACGTAAACGTTTCGTAAAAGAACAACGCTATTACTAAAACACGTCGATAAACTAAACCTAAACATTTAAAAAACACAAACATTCTATAATTATCTTATATATTCACCTGGTAACTAGTGTTCAATGCGGCCAGCGTGCTGCCGGCTGCATTTCGGTACGTCGGAACACTTGCGAGCACGTGCGGTCACTTGCGGTCAATTGCGATCACTTGCGTACACTGGCGGTAACTTGCGAACACAGGCGATCGCTGGCTGGTCGCGGCCGGGACTGACACTGCCTCGCCCCGGTCGATACCCTCCCCCCTGCCCCCCACCACAGCCCAACAGGTTAGTATGCGTGCGCCGCCCGTAAACACCCGCTCAGTGCACTGTTCACTGCCCTGCAACTTCATGACTGACCTATAATTGAGACCTGGTACTATCCAGGTGTACTAAATTATCCCATATTAATACAATGATGTAGAGCGTGAGGGAGGTTGGAAAGAAGGGCGGGCGGGGGAAGAGGTCGCCAAGGAATATGAGTGTTGCATTTTTATATTCTTAAATTTTAACTCAAACCCTATACAAAATGGTCTCGCTGGAAACGCTATGAATTGATATAATGAAATAACAAACAAAGGAATTCAAACATTGATAAAGAATGTTTTGTCTATTTAGGTAATTTTTAAATTTAACTTTGCTCATAATCTTAATCTTCTTCATCTTCTTAATTAATAAAAATGTACATATGTTTGTCGTCTATGGGAACGTAAACCATTCATCCAATTGTGAGAAAACTTTTGTGAGTTGTTCTACTACGTATTTGTGGAAAACGAAGGTTTCTGGCAAAAAAGACAATAATTATATATTTATCCTTCAATATATATTTTTTTAAAGACCCTTATTCTACCCAGTGAGGCCGGTAGGGAAGGTTATATATAAACTTTAAAATATATTTAACCTGAATCGCGTAAGTTAATTGTTTATACGACGAAGCGACGTGTGGTCGGAGGTTTTCAAAGAGAATAATGCGAAAGCATTTGTTAAGATGAATATCCGTCTTACGAAAGAGAAATATTAATGCATCATAATTTAATTTAATTGAAGCTTTACGAGATCTTTCAATATGTAGCGAACTCACATTTAACTTTATGATTTATCGAGTGTGGTACCTTTTCACCCATTTTATAATTAAGGGGCTTCCGTTTGTCTTTCGCCAATTGAAACAAATAATGAATACTAAATAGTTACGTACTTGTCGGTTATTGGTCAATATCAATATATAATTATAGTATAATTAATTTTCTTTTAAGTATTTTCACCAGTCTGTGTATGATTCTGTTTATACATGGTTCAATAGCTATAATGTCCTTCAGACAGATTTCAGTCTCGGCGGTCAATCTCAACGATGACTAGCACACTACTACGCAAGGATGTAGTATACACATGTGTGCAATAAACTCACACTCTTTTAATCCAAGGAGATGAAACTAGGGGATGGAACATCATGATAAAGAAATCGGGCGGATTAATGGTTTTACGATTTCAAAGCATGGGATTGTCAACATTGCAAGCTTCCAAACATACTGATGAGATGAGAATTTCTTGACAAAAAATACTTAAAACTTGGATTCGGTGAGACACCCTTGTAAGCTAGGCACGTGGCAGTTAATATGTTGTGCAATATATATAATTCTTTAATAGATACTCGGATTCTTATTATTTATCACACACTTAACACTCAATTCCTTGGAAAGGATGGAGAGGAATAATTTAAAAAAGGTCATCCCAGAAAATTCAATGACTTTTTTGTTTTTCGGATTTATACATATTTTCTAAGACGCGTAGGTGTAAAATGACGAAAACTTAATGTATTTATAATATAAGGATGACAAATTTTAATAAAATTTAATTCTTGTAAAGAGAGTGTCTTTCGCTGAGTCACGTTCCGAATCCAGATAAATCTTGGAAAATTACGAATATCTTACAGTCACGACGTTTCTTGTTTCCATTATAGATAGATTTCAAACCGTCACTTTTATAATTAAATGGAAATTTCTTCATCTTTCAGATATTAATTTCAAATAATATTATTTGACATAACATACAACGAAATAAGCATTCTATTACCTACCTAATAAAGAATATTTATACTCCTGCTTAATTTTATATTAAAAAAAACTGTTTCATAAATTTTCATGTTCATTCATTGACGTGCTCAATGATTTAAGATCTTTAAAAAATCTAGTAAAAGTTTCATAAGTATGTGTGTTACTAGCACCAAACATCACTACTTAGTTATTGTAGTGTTCCGGTTTGAGTGAGTGAGCCGGTGAGCCAGTATTACTACAGTGCCAAGGGACATAATATCTTAGATCCCAAGGTTGGCGCATTGGCGAGATAATGGTTAATGTTTCTTACAGTGCCAATGTCTACAGCAGTAAAACACCATTTACAATCGGATGACCCATTTGCAAGTATAACAATCTATTTAATGAACAAAAAGAAAGAAAAAACATTTTTTTATTGAACTTTACTTATGGCTGTGTTACTAGAAATTAGGTAATGATGCCTTATTAAAATTTTTTGTTCTCAGTTCAAATATCTTTAAATTTCGCTGTCTTAGCGATAAGATATTTTTAGCTTATTGTGCAGATATACTATTTAAAGGACATGCAACAACAAGGCCAATTTCTATATGGCGGCTTGCATAGGTATCGAATTCGATTCACATCGATGATAAATAAAAAAACTCAAAACACTCGGCATTACAACAAAATAGACGTAAAAAAATGTCATAAAATCCTTTAATAAGATTGCTATCAATAAGTATAGATTATGATTTTGCTATAAAAATGTCAAATGGTTTAATGTATTTTCTCTGTTAACTGAGGATTTTCACGTCTATTATGGTGGAAGTTGACAAACGGTGCCTAAAATTCTTCTTGCATGTCTTGAAATAAAAACTCCCAAATACATAGAGGTTAAAACCTACGTAGTAATTCATTTTTCCAATTTTTATTGTACAATATATTTACTATCTATGTGTACGTGGAATGCACTTTTTTGGCGGCCTCATTTAAAGTAATTATGTGGAAATCTCAGAATAAAATAGAGGTGAAATTATGATAGTAACTTGTTTTTTAAACATAACTCCTTTGAGCAGTGTTTGATGTATTATATAATTTATTAAATTTAAGTATATATTGATTGTAAAAAGTTTAATTAACCTGTTTAAACTATCAACTCACCCATCGTCTGTGCACTCGCCCACTATCGACCAGTTAATATATTTCATCTGCAGTCATTTGGTGTACGCATTGATTTTTTTAAATATATTCTTATTTAAATTCGATATATTGACTTTTGGTACTGATATTTATATGTATGTGTACGAGTAAATAATTTGACACTAAAAATAGCCGATGTTTATCCTTCGGACCTTAACCCGAGACATAGTATTATTATTAGATATTTATCCAGTAGACCATCTCAGTTCAAGGTAGGAAGTAAATACAAATAACCCCTAACTAACGAATTCCTTGGTACAGACGGACACGCGATCCCTTACAGCTAATAATAAAACTGTTAACGAGCATTGCGTGACCATTTGTTACATAAAAAAAATTTTTTCAGAATTTACACTCTCGCTTTTATTTGGAATAATGTAGGTTTGTGTTTAATTTCATTAGAATCAACTATTCTTTGCAGTCTCACTTTGTTACTTTTGTTATCAGCAAGACGTATATTATTAACTGCGTTTAATCTTATTTACAGTGATAAACACTAGGACTCGATTTTTATTATATTTTAAAAGGAATCGTTTGTTCTAACTAATATAACGCACAGTTAAAACTACTCAGATAAAAAAGCTTAAAATATTTATTTTATAACGCGACTAACCGCTAAGAAGGATTTTTTGGAAATTTCAACTTTATCGAAGGAGAAATGGGGAACATTGGAGTTGAACTTTGTATGAATTTTACGGGACAGATATTTTTACATAACACGAACACCTAAAAAACAGCAGATAACCGAACCATCGATTATTTTCGTTGAACTAGTTCCAGTGTTACTGCAGTTACAAGTTTGAGAAGACGAAACTGTGATACACTTGGTGGTATATACCATGGTATATACATTACTTAATGGTAGGGCTTAATGAAAGTCCGTCTGGGTAGGTACTACCCACTCATTATATGTTCTACCGCGAAACAGCAATACTCAATATTGGTGGGCTTCGGTTTGAAGGGTCAGTGAGACAGTGTAACTACAGGCATTATAACATCATGGTGCCCAAAGTTTGTGGCGCATTTGTGATGTAAGTTATAGTTAATATTTCTTACTTACCATCTCATCACTTACCATCAAGAGTCCATCTAGTCAGTCTGCCTATCTAACACCGTTAAACAATACTAGCAGTGTATTAGTAGTAGTGTCATGTTTATGTTAAGAGTGACGTTCAACTTTTGTCATAAGAAAATTAAATAAGTTTATATTAATTAACAATTACATAATCTTATTCGACATCCTTTTTTAATACTATATGAGTATACAGAAACAGTTTTTTTTTTCATTATATTCAAACGTTACCCAAGTTTTCTCCATAATCTCCAATCCAAGGTTTCTTTCAACCTCAACTTCAACAACTTGAACTAAAACATATATAGTTCGAAAATTCGAACTTAATATAAAAAAATCATTTCATCTTATATTGCAGGCAAGGATGGTTGAGATCCACTGCGACTTGCGTAAGGTATGTGAAGTATGCGAATATTGGAAGAGACCTCAATAAGTGCCTTTTTCTTTACCTACTAACCTACCTTTCGTTTTATTTCAAGAATTTAGTGAATGGGTGAGGCATTAACAAATCGATATCAATAAACAATAAATATATAAATTAAAGTTATGATTTTTCTATAAGTATGATTAGTTTGATGTTAAAATTAAATTTCTAGATTAGTTACTAATATCATATAATGGTAAAAATATTATTATATATAAAATTATATAATTTTTTCTAAATAATAAAAATACATAATTCAATTTTGCTTTCTGGGTTAAATAAGAAGTTAATAATTTCTTCAGACGAAATTACGCTGTAGCCAATTCGACTTTTAGTATTTCACGATATTATTCCGGTCACCATCTATTTTTTTTTTATAGCATAGGTTGGCGGACGAGCATAATGGCCACCTGATAGTAAGTAGTCACCAACGCCCATAGACATTGGCATTGTAAGAGATGTTAACCATCGCATACATCGCAAGTGCGCCACCAACCTTGAGAACTAAGATGTTATGTCTCTTGTGCCTGTAATTACACTGGTTCACTCACCCTTCAAAAAGAAGCACAATAGTACCAAGTACTGCTGTTTTGCGGTAGAATATCTGATGAGTGGGTGGTACCTACCCAGACGAGCTTGTACAAAGCTCTACCGCCAAGTATGTCCTACGTTTAAGTATATTTGTTTAAAAAATTGCAATTGAAATGAAATATTATAGCCGTTTTAAAATTGCTTCTTAAATTTATTATGTATAACATATTATAGTCAAGTAGAAAATTCTCAGTTAACATTTCATTTACAACCGTACAATACATTTTTCTAACTCACTACTCCAAGTAAGAAAAATAAAAAGTATGAAGTAGGCATTCGAAGAACGACTTGCAGCGAAGCTTCATAGTTGGATTATTGCAATATTGCTTTGATATGAAAATTTTTAAATTAAAAAGCGCACAATTACACAATTATATTATTATAATCAAATTAAAATAAAAGGCCTATAAATATCAACAACTTTAATTAGCTGCACTTATAATTAATTATTATTATTACTATATTTACTATATATTTTTTACTAAACATATAAGGGTTATTTGTAACGACCCAGCAACCTCGCAGGACTAGATAGCTAACACCATAAGCGACAACTTTTGTTCTACGACTTTTGATAATTTGTTAGATTATATTTTCATACAAAAATAAGTATTCATTTAATTTCCCGCTTGAACTTTTATAAATCTACGCGCATCGCAAAGATTAAGCGCGCGCGAGCGTCGCGTCGTCCTTTCATTTATGAATGAAATATAGACCTACATATGTCACGACAGTACGACAAAAACTTGTATGATCATTTTTTTTTCATGTATTGAGCTATGTCCGAAATCGTAGAACAAAAATTGTTGCTTATGATGTTAGTTATCTAGTCCTGCGAGGTTTTTGATGTGTTACAAATAATCCTGTATACTGTATAGAAGTAACTTCTTCTTTCAAATAGGTATTTGTAAAAATATATTATCATTTAAAAAAATATATATATATATATAATAAACAAGGCATGATTCGTAAGTAAATTTAAATTAAATGAACTAAAAATAAATAAAACCAATTTAAAATAGACAAAATGACATTATCATTATTTCTTATCAATCAAGATATTAAGATACCTTGAAGTTGGGAAATAAATTTTTCATTTTATAAGCATCCGAAGTTTTCAACCTCCTTCCCACCAACATACACATAAAGCGCGCTAATTCGATATAAAAAAAACCTGAAGACTTCTGAACTCTCTGACATAATCAGTACTCTGTAAGAACTCCCTTCATTACACATGAAACGTTGATAACCGACTTATAGTGATAAACGATTTTGATGCTTGTATCCTCGAAATGTTATAATTATTATGATCAATTTCGCGTAACACTTTCTGACATTTCACGATTGTTTTCTGCGGTGAGTTCGAGTTAGTTCTTATAGATTAGGACTACTGACCAAAATTAAAAATGATTAATATATTTACAATATATACACGTTAGTATGACTTCTATAATTAGAGATTTATAATTAACACATTGTGGCACAAGCTTTATTCAATACTCTGAGATTTCGAAACGAAATTATTATTTTAAACAAAAAATTATTAATAATTATAATCAATCTCATAGTTCCTTCTTTCCAGTGAAGAGCGCTGTGAATTTTCCTTTTTCATATGTCGGCATGAAAGGCAGATAGCTCGGCCAATTCCATCTGGAAAAAAATATCTCATTATTTTTGTACGAGCTTGGTTGATCTTGTTACGAAAAAATCGTGATTCAGGCAGTTAACTTAGTGTTCTCTATTATATGGAATAAAGTCTCGTGGCTTTTAGCTTTCGTGTGGTGTTGGAAATAGTTTTTTTTTTACATTTTCTTGCTCAGACTCGCTTAAAGATATATCAGCAATTATTTGAAAAATATGGTGAAAGTATTATCTCTTACGGCCTTAGTTATAGACGATGTTTACTGGTTGATTAGTTAAACAATGCCGTGTCTTCTAACTTGAAAGGGGATCATTGTTTAAGTAATCAGCTAAGCAGCGTGTATAAGTAAGGCCGTTCATTTTTTTTTTCATCCGCAACTATTCATTTTAAAAAGTGAGATACATAATCATGGCCTAAAACATTGTAGGCGTGATTCAGGCTCATATAAATTATACTTTATTTGATTTTGTCACATATCATTAAAACTGAAGAATATGCTAATACAGATTATTTTTTTGTATAGGTAGGCGGACGAGCATATGGGCCACCTGATGGTAAGTGGTCACCAACGCCCATAGACATGGGCATTGTAAGAAATGTTAACCATCGCTTACATCGCCAATACGCCACCTACCTTGGGAACTAAGGCGTTATGTCCCTTGTGTCTGTAATAACACTGGTTCACTCACCCTTCAAATCGGAACACAACAATACAAAGTACTGCTGTTTTGCGGTAGAATATCTGATGAGTGGATGGTAACTACCCAGACGACCTAGCACAAAGCCTTACCACCGAGTGAGATGACATAACAGAAAAAAATATATTTGTATAAATAATCGTTTTTTAATGGAACACTACCATTACTAATATCAAACAAATAAAGCCCCCAATGAAACCAACATCTACTTATATACCTTATAAATAATAAACTTACCTGCGTATAAACGTCATGCCGATGGGGAAATCGTAGGTATCGCCTCCCTCCGTCTGCACACATTCCAGAGACATCTCATTCGCCCAAGCCTCAAGACCCCTCTCTTTAACGGTACCTTAAATATTTTTCAAACGTTTGCAATTCATTCAAAATTGTTTGAATTGTAGATCTTTAACGTGTAAACCAAACTCGCTTATAAAACAGATGGACTCTTATTGTATAGCGCAGATAAAATATACTTTAGAACTGAATAAGAATGTAATAATTTTTAAAGTGTTGAATCTGCGATCATCGGTTAAGATTCACGCGTTCTAATCACTGAGCCATCTCGGAAAACAACATTACTATACGTACCTATATGGTATCGACCCAGACGAACCTACATAAAAACCTATCATCAAATAAAACATGTCGTATCCTGATATTTTGAAATAATTAACTATCAACGTCTAACCGTTTACATTAAAACTTTGTTAAAGTGTGCGCTGCTTTGACGGCAAGCTGTATTGAATTTTTAATGACATCATTCCCCGAGTACTTCTAGTCCGATGTAACGAACGTTCGTCAAATAAATTATTTGGACGCTCTCAAATGTGATGGGTAAAAAATATCGTTAAGAGTAATTTTTGTCAGTCCTTTGACTTTACGTATAAATTATACGTATGCAGAAAGGATCACGTGTTTTATATAAATAATCATTTCGCTGTATACAAAGGAGTATAGGGCTTAGGGGTCCAATTTTCAAAAATCCTTCCTTAGTGCCAAACTAAGGAAGGATTTCTAAGGAGTCCTACTGTGTAAAGGACCCATATGCAAATTCTCATGGTGCTAACTCCTATAGTTTGGGTTGTGCGTTGATATGTTAATCAGTCAGTTATTCGTTTATAAATAGATAGATAATTAACATTTAATTTTAAGTTGTGAAAGACAACGATACAATTCTGAACTCTTTCGTTACTGTCGTACAATTTCCCATTGCGATCTTTACGCTGAAAATTTTAATATTAGTAGTTCCTTCAAAGCAGGCGTTGTCACCTTTTTTTATAATTAGAAGCGCATCATGAATAAGTTATTTTTTTTAAATAATGTCGGTTGTGTTGATTATGAATAATATTCTCTATATTTTACTTCAGTTCTTGTTTTTATAGCATAGGTAGGCGGACGAACATATGGGCAACCTGATAGTAAGTGGTCACCAACGCCCATTGATATTGACATTGTAAGAGATGTTAACCATCGCTTACATCGCCAATGCGCCACTAACCTCGGAACAAAGATGTTATGTCCCTTGTGCCTGTAATTACACTGACTCATTCACCCTTCAAACCGGAACACAACAATACCAAGTACCGTTGTTTTGCGGTAGAATATCTGATGAGTGGGTGGTACCTACCCAGACGAGCTTGCACAAAGCTCTACCACCAAGTAAATACTCTTCATACTCCTTAAAAGAAAACAATACTAAAACGAATATAAAAAACAAGTGTGCAATTATGTATTCATGACTGTGCTATTCTTTCTCGGTAGGAGTTTCAATATTTCTTCAATATTGTTAGTGAAAATTTGAAATTGATGTATTCTTTAGAACTCATTTGCACAAATACAATCCGCATATTAAATGCTGCTTAAAAATCTTTCATGTTATTTACCGATTTGATTTAGCACTAATGAAAATAATTTAAAATAAAAAACATCAACAAGGTCTAAGTCATTTTTTTTTCTTTAATAAAATTAAAAGGATTTAAAAAAATGGTATTAAACATATGAATATTGTCTTACCAGGAATCAAATTATCTAGAAGACACCCAACCAATCCCCCCACGAGGATGGATGTTGACAGCAAAACCTGTGGCATCACGAAAACTTATATTTTAACACTTGTTCAATAATAGACATCTTTTTATTTCCTACGGTATAAGTATACTCTTAGTTGATCAAAATCCAATCCAATTTTTTAAATTAACGCACTTTTTTATCATTGTACTTAAATATTTGAAGCCATTTAAATTTGAAGAAAACATACTACCTCTTTGTTTGCAATAGAGGATGACATTTTTTTACATTCCCGAATTTTATTTGAAATCGGCTTTGTGTTTTATACAGATAATTAAGGTCCTCCAGACCGATTTCGGCCACGACGGCCAATCTCAAGAGAGATTAGCCAACTGCGCAGGAGATATTATAGTGCACAAGTGTGTGCGCAAACACAGGTGCACTCTCTTTTCCTTAGCTCTCATAATCCGATGGGACGGCAATCCGACACGACCGGAAAGAGTTCAGGCGCAGGACCAACGGCTTAACGTGCTTTCCGAGGCACGGGAGTGTACACACTTCCACCTTCCAGACTCCGGGCTGCTACTGAGAATTTTCTTACAGAAAAACCCAATAACTATTTATTGGCCCGACCTGGGAATTGAACCCAGGACCACCGGGTCTGCAGCGTAATATCTAGCCACTAGACCAACGAGGCAGTCGAGGCAACAGATAATTAGTTAATTGATTATAATCATATAATTATATAGCAATTTCATTGATTTATCGTAGAAAGTGCGAGTTATAAAGTATATAATGTGAACCAGCACACTTATGAATTACAATATTTCCACCAACCCGCATTGGAGCAGCGTGGTGGAATAAGCTCCAAACCTTCTCCACAAAAAGGGTAGAAGAGGCCTTAGCCCAGCAGTGGGACATGTACAGGCTGTTACTGTATTTATTCGTTCAAAATCGAAATATTCTTTATTCAAGTATTCTTTCATAAGATATAAGTACTTTTAAACCGTCAGTTTCCAAGATTTATTTAAATTTAAAGTACTTTGAATATTCTATCAAAGAAACCCGACAAAGGACTTAGGAAACTATTGTAGGAGTATATTTTGATTTCATTTACCATTATTGATTTATTTAAGTTACCTTTACTTTCACTGAAAGACATACACTTTATATTCTATTAATAATATATTTAGCATTGAATTAACCTGTAAAACAGCATCCAGAGCTTCAACGCCAGTCTGAATGACTCCACTGTGAGCCGACATCCAGCGTGTCAGTACCAACGGGAAGAACAAACTGAATCCTATGATATATAAGTTTCTGGAGCTATTCAAGTCTACGTACTGTAGTGCGGAGAGACCTAGACAATTGATTGATATAAGTGAATGACATATATATATATATATATATTTTCTGTTTCGTTAAATCCCCTTCAAATTCGAAATCTACGCGTACATTTAAAAATAGAAGCCTTTTTATTTAGTTTGTTGAAACGTAGGCTGAAGCTTTCTGATCTTTAAGATATAACATTTTTACGAAGCTATTTAAACCTAATACATAAAAATAATAAACAACGTATTCAATTTTGATATTCTGTCTATTTTTGCCTTCGATATATTAGTTATAAAGTATCCTGTATACATAAATCAGTACTACGGTCGGATTAGTAATATAGTTGGCTTCTCAATTGTATTTCAAGACGTTACGATATATAAGTAATGTCTTTTAGCACAATTATTGTTTTAGAAAAATATATTATTTATACAAGTATCGATCATTCTCACCAAATGCGGCGATCATGCCGAACATGACGCAGAACAGACCACCCACGATGGGCTGCGGAATTAGTATGAATACAGCACCGAGTTTTCCGATCACACCCTGCAGCACCATCAGTGCCGCTGCCCACTGCACCACCCGCCGAGACCCCACCTATCCTCCCGACCATAACGAATAAAAGTTTACAATTTTTGTGTATAATAATAGAATTTTTACGACTTCCGCAAATCTTCAAACGTAATTCCTTGTGGTAACAAAATTCATATTACAGTAAAAAAACAATCAGATAGTATTAGAAGACCATTCCATTTTTCGACAAGTAAACATAAGAAAATGTTTTTATTAATGTGCTTACTTCTTTAATGTAGTCACTTGTAAATTGGCGAAAATATTATTGCATACATACTTTCGTTACTCCTATAGCACCAACGTTCTCTCCGAAAGTATTGGTACCATTGCCTGCGCCCCATAAACCCGCTAGGAGCGTGCCGAAACCCTCCGTGCCCAATCCACGATTGATAGCGTGTAGAGGGGGAGGTGGAGCCGCTAAGAAGGGATACGTTTAAATGAAAACTTAAAAGAAACAAAGGGCAAGTATACAATGATAGAATTTTAAGTGAAATTCACGCAAGGTTAATAAAGACCAAATTTAAACAAATTATTTGATCCCAGATAAATTATTACTCGGACCACTTGGATGCCATTTAATATTTGGCACTGAATTAAAGAGTTTTCGTTAAAGTAACAAATATATTGAACCTAAAACAAATACGTTGAACTAAAACAATTTATATTATCGTCTTTCATTTTCGTACTTATCGGCTTCACGGTCATTTATCTTTCCTCGAGAAATTCTCGTCGCTACGATTAATATAAGCCTTTTAAAATGGCGAGACATTTAGGTTACAGATTGATATCTTATACAAAACGTGATCACTGAAACTTTACACACTTTTAAAAAACGAATATTAAAAGTGTATTGTGTTTAAGGGTTGACGTTTTAAAATATCTGAAATTGCATTGTAATTATCTACGACAGATCAGATGTGATATACGGGTATAATTCTTTTCGGGTATAATATATGTCTGATATTTTTTTATGATAGCCTTACCGCACATCCTAGCAGTGGTTGGATAATAGCTGATGGACTCGACGGTACAGGCAAGCACACCAGCCAGCATGCCCAAAACTCCAGCCACACTCACAGTAGGCGCTCCCCATTGACCTATAAATACATAAAAACTTTGATTTGCATTAATTATTATCCTATTGATATAAATATACTCGATACAATTTCATCACGTGCTCAATTTGTGTTCATTATTTATCTTGAGCTTGGTTGAAGAGAAAAATATAGCGAGGAAACCACATCTGGCAACAAAATATTCACCGTCGAGCAACGTTCTGAAATGTTCTCCAAATTCTTCTTCATTAGAGAAAAATTTGAAGAAGACACCCGAATATGAAGCATAAAATGGCTGTTACTTTTTTAATACCGCAAAGACTAAATACATAAAATTTCAAAGAAGTTACGTGACATAATAAAATCGATTACCAAACTAATTTTCATGAATATCTCTGTGATCGGTACTTTCGATATCCATAGAGACATTTCCACCGCAATGAATTATTTCATGTTCTATATTACGCTAATCCCAAGGGACGCTTGACGAAATCGACTGCCTATTTATTACATGACTCAACAATTTAAGTAAATAATTGTCATCATGCCAACCAAAGAACATATTTTAGTATTGTATTATCATTATGCTGTCGTGATAAAAAATATAGTAACAGCCCATTATTATCCCAGAGCTGGGCAAAGCTATTTTTACGAGGAGATGCACAAAAGTTAATCCAACCACTCAACTCCAGCACGGATTGGTAAACTTGTGTCACAACAGTGATATGTATACAATGATAAAATTTTAAGTGAAATTCTCGCAAGATTAGTCAAGACCTAACCTAAACAAATTATTTGATCCCAGATAGATTATTTATTCGGACCACTTGAAAGCCATTTAATGTTTGGCACTGAATTAAAGAGTTTTCTTCCTTATTCTTCTGCCTAGCGTTTTCCCAGCCTAGTAACGCCAGGGTCCGCTTTCCTGCATCTATTCCTTCACTTTGCCCGATCTAAAGCATCCTCCTTAGTGAGATCTTGCTCTCTCACGTCGTCCCTAATAACATCGAGTCAACGCTTCTTGGGCTTGCCACGGGATCTAGGGCCTTCGACAACAAAGTCCAGGCATCGGTTTCCGACATAGTCTGGCGGTCTGCGGCTAATGTGGCCAAACCAACGCAGACGGCTTTCTTGCAACTTTTCCGCTATATCGCAAACGCCGAGGCTGCCCCGGATGTACTCGTTACGGATGAGATCTAGTCGCGTAACGCCACACATCCACCACAGCATCTTCATTTCCGCGACTTGAAGTTGCTGAACATGTCTCGTGAGAGCTGGTCACGTCTCGCTGCCGTACAATAGGACTGGTCGGATGATGCACTTGTTCACAAGGCCCTTTAATTTCACCGGTATCCTGCGATCGCAGATGACCCCGGTGACTTCCCGCCATTTTGCCCAAGCTGCGTTTATTCTAGCACTGATGTCGTGGTCGATTGCGCCAGACTCGTGTAGTACGGACCCGAGGTATGACTCACACCATGAGAACCCATCGTTTTCCACGCTTCAATCGGCAAGTCGTCAGGCAATTCTAGAGGAGAGACATTACCGTGTTGTGTGTTAAGCAACACCTTAAAGTAGTCGCGCCACCTCTCCTTCACCTTATCTGCGTCACACACCATAGTGTCATTTGAGCCCTAGACAGAAAGACATTTGGTAATGTCTTATGTCGCTTTCTCTCGAGCGTTTGCCGAACGGAAGATAGTCTTTTGGCCCTCGTTTGTTGCGAGCGTGTCATACAGAGGTGACAACGTCTGGTAGTGGGCTTTGGCAACAGCTCGTTTAGTGGCACATTTCACTGCTTTATACGCGTCCCGGTCTTCAGGAGATTTGGTCTCTTGCCACTTTTTAAACTGAGTCTAGTTCTCCCGTACTGCCTCCTGTACTGAGTCATTCTACCATCACGTCTCCTTGTCGATGACGCGGCCTCCCTTCGAAATGCACCTGTTTTCCAATGGTGTTCACTGCTGACTGGATCCTAGACCATTGACTATCGACTGATTCTTCATCAAGTCATCCTGTTTTGGTCCATTCAGCAGCCACCATTTAGTTTTAGGTCTACGTCGTTCAGGCACTTTCTTACATGGTACTTACTACCAGCATGTCCATGACGAGGATGTTGTGTTGTGTTGTAAGGCATTCCCTAAGAATTACTTTACAGTTGGTGATTTTACCGATTTGGCTTCTTCTTATGAGCAAGTAGTCGATCTGGGCGTGCGGCCCACTTTTATAGGTGATGAGGTGCTCGGGTTTCTTTTGGAAAAAAGTGTTAACGACGGCAAGGTCTAATAATAAGCAGGTGCTGAGAATTGAATCCCTTTCTGCATTCTCACGACCATAGGCGTAGCCGCCATGTACACGTTCATATTCACGTGACTCCAAATCTCCACCAATCACGCTCTCCGATGCTCGATGATCGATGCTCTCGGTGTTCGGAATGCAGCGGAGCACATCTTCCAAGTTATTCCAGAAGGCTTCTTTCTTGGATTCATAGCTACCGACCTGTGGAGTGTAGGCACTGATAAGATGAGTAATTACTCCTTCTATCAATAGCTTCACCCGAAGAAACCCGAAGAGGGGGAGCCGGAGTAGATCAGCTTGTAACCCTGTCCAATATCACGGGACTTGTTCCCCTTCCAACGAGTTTCTTGCAGGAATGCAACGTGGACCTCGACCTGTGCCTCGTCAGTACGTCAGCCAATTCAAGGGTACGACCTGTGAGAGAGCCGATGTTCCAGGTGGTAAAGCGGAGCTTCTTTTTAGGTACTTGCTTCTTTTGCCGTGCCCGTACTTGACACGGTAGCCCTTTCCCACTTGTCGCAGGTTTAGGGCGATGTGCCTGCGCGTCGTTTTGCGGCGACGCCCTAGCCGTACCTAAAATTATTTTCTTCTTTTCCATGCTAAATAGCGGGTACTGATTTTAAATGGAGCGACTGCCGTCTGACCTCCACAACCAAGAATAGGGAACCAGTTCAGGATAGAGGGATTTTGAGGAAGTTTGATGGGAATTCAAGGTATAAGGATACTTATGCCACGAAAGACATAGGGTGTAGCATTAGTAGCTCGGGAAAGGCGGGGTCGCGTATCCTTATGTTTATCTCTTATACCGGACAGGTACAAGGATACAAACACCCCTGCTTGCGAAATTGGATGCAAACGATCCCATTATATTAACAATGTTTTCGTGGTTCATTTTGTATGAAGCGAAATTTAATTATGCATTAATTAAAACAACCTTTTATATCAGTGCTTAATAAAATTTTGCTAGGTTTAATATATGAATACTTGATTTGGAAATTAATTAATGGAAGTTAAAAAAGATAGAAACGGTAAAGACGACGTCGATAAGTATTGACAATACAAGACTATATGTTTTACTCCGTCGATATGGACTGAAGTTGGGTTCTGTAGGAAATATTACACCGTCAACTCTTACAAAGTCAAAATAGTAATAAATAGTAGCTAACTACTACTAGACCATTTTGACTTTTGAACAACACATGACTCGTAACCGAAAATTTCGAGATCAAACCCGGGCAAAAATCCATTTTCATGTGCTTAATTTGGTTTTGTAATTCATCTCGTATTCGGCGGTGACGTACAACATCGCGAGGAAATTAGAATCATCTCAAGGAATCCGCAAGCAATCAATCCAGACATTATATGTCGAATGAAAATCTGCCACTTGTATATACCAATTAATCCGCACTGGAGCAGCGTGGCGGAATAAGTTTTTTGCAAAGAGAAATGTACAAGCTGTCACTCTTTTTATTTTACACTTTCAATACGTCGCCTATCAAGGTAATGTGTATATTATACTTCATTTCATTAAACTGACTCATTTATCCTTCAAATCGAACCATTATAAAATACTTACCTCACAAGCTCGCATAAAGCCCTAGTATATACTAGTATAGTAAGTATTTCCTATCAGAATAAGAATCAGTAAGAGCTACATTTCACCTGGGTAAGGCACCCTGAACCACGGCGCCTGCTCTATGATGTTGAGCTTGATGTCGGTACGTGCGGGGTGGTCCGCATCCAGTGCTCCCGAAACAGTTAGAATTCCGCACACAACCCACATTATAACTATTGTCAGCAAAACCTGTAACGAGTTTAAATACTTTAGATATTAGGTACTAGGAATACATCAAAAAATATATTCTACTATTATTATTGGAACGAAGTTCTTTTATGCGGCTCGCAGTAGAGTGAAATGGTAGTAGCCCAAGGTTATGTCACATAACGAAATAGCGTTATGCCTACCTCTAAAATGTAACAAAACGCGATGAACTTATATTAGTATGAAGTCATACAGATATTCTCTAAGAAACAAAAAATTAACAAATAAACTTACTGGGAAAAGCTTAAAGAGTGAAAACCAAGTGATCGTGCATCCGACGCCTCGTTTCCACACGAGTATTGGGATCTTCACTTCGCCCATGCATTGAGAGAATATTGTTAGCAGGATGAACGTCCTGTAAAAATAACACTTGTATATAAAAAAATAGTTTTCAACTGTGTATTAGGTATAAAAAAGTAGTCTATGTTCGTCCGTGCTATCACTGTTTGGCGGTAGAATATCTGATGAGTGGCTCAAACTGATCCATTAATAAAAATTATAATGCACAAGCAGTTGCGTTAGTTAAATTGAATCCGTCAACCCACTGTCGCATAAAGCCAAACTCCGAGCCGCCATTGTAATGAGAATGCACCCCAACGTGATTACGTGATTAGCTCGTGATATACAAACAACTTTGTACACAAAGGAGACGTACCGCTTTCAGCGATATGAATTGAAAAATTTTACATAATCGATACATTTTATTGGTACGTTCAAAGAAACCAAAATAAACGTTATCTTGCCTTTGATCCAGATTTATTTTGATCAGATAGATCGCTATCGAGATAATTCATAATACAATATTAGTGAGCTTTATTTACACTCGTACTTTATTTTAGAAAAGATGCAAAAAGTAGCCCCGTGGTTAGAACGCGTGAAGCTTATTCGATCATCGCATATTCAAACCTAGGCACCACTGATTTGGCTGTTCATAATTAATCTCGTGCATTAAGTAATGAAATTGAATGCTTTTCTAATTGGAAGCCTTATCGTTATCATAAGTATTCCCATATTGAAAGATATCTTATATCTATTTATAATGCAATAAACAAAACAACGAAAAGTCATCTTAAATAAATATTGTATCTAATTGTGATTGCAACTGCTGATGTATTAAAAACTGTCATGACAAAGAGAAAATCCGTCTTAGTGTCAAGTAGCCGCTTCAAAGAGCTGCAAATGGCAAAGCGCTTTGCTGTGTTAGTATTTCACTGCGACATAGATAGGTATGGTATACGGATGAATTCAAATTCAAAATACCGTTCAAATGTCGCTTGTAAGTCTTACACACTTTGATGATCAATATAACCTACTTTTACCGTTATCGATGACTTTAATTAAGCTTAAAAAGTCATAAGCAATTAAAAGAAAGATTTTTTTAATTTAGAGATTACTTTATCGCGTAGTATTTTTGTATAGATCTCAATCCGTTATCTGCGGATCACTGATGCTCTGTGAAGCTATCACTGGGGTTGCACTAGTGTATAGTTAATACAAATATATTTTGTTTCAAAGAAATTAGTCGTACGAAGTAAGCTTGAACGTCCAGTAATATATACATTTTATAGCTAATATCTACCCTACCCCTACCCTCTTTGAACTGCTATATAAAAGATTTTTTGCCCATATACTTTTTCATGAGCCGTCGAAGAATTTATCGTTCTCCGACATTAAAAATATTAAAAACGATTGCTCCAAGTCATGATTTTAATGGATGACGTACATGTGTAGAAGAAGAGTATATTTATTTGTTTCTAAACAAAACAATTCAGTGCAATAATGTTTCGAGGTCTGGATGCTTCACAAATTGTAACTTTGAATGGCAACTAATAAGATTTATACTGCCACGTCCATTTCAGAATTTTGATTGCAAGCACCTTTGTAGTATAAATTAGTTAAGCCTATGTTTGTAACTGTCATTCAATTACGTCCATATTATTCATAAGGGACTAGATTCCCGTACAGATAAAATAAAGATTTTATTCTTATATATTGACAAAAAGTTTAATTAATACGAGTATTAATGTTATGTTAATGTTATAAATATGTTGTTTTTACGTAAGAAATGCAAAACATAAAAAAATATATTCGGAAAATTAACAAGAAAATTTGTATATCAGCAACAGCGTCATTTACCTTCTAAGCCCTTTAAGGAGGAGTAGAGTAACGAGCCCACGCAAATCGCAATTTCACATATAAAGATGAAACGGTCTTTAAAATCTAAATTTTAATAAGACTTATCTCATTGCATATCATAAGACTAAAACTTGACCGTGTCTGTTAGTTATGAAAATTACTGTTGATAAGAATGTTAAAAATTCATTATCAAATATATGAATAGCTCCCCTTAATGTTCCAATTGGTGATAAGAGAGCTTGGTTGTTTTCGTCACGACTTCGCCATTTAATGGAGATATTGGTAGCATTCTTTCACGGGCATATATTTTCATTTATATACAGTAACAGCCTGTGAATGTCCCACTGCTGGGTTAAGGCCGCTTCTCCTCTTTTTGAGGAGAATATTTGGAGCTTATTCCACCACGCTGCTCCAATGCGGGTTGGTGGAATACACATGTGACAGAATTTCAGTGAAATTTGACACATGCAGGTTTCCTCATGATGTTTTCCTTCACCACGAGATGAATTATAATCACAAATGGAATTTAGTGGTGCTTGCCCGGGTTTGAACCAACGTTCATCGGTTAAGATTCATGCGTTCTTACCACTGGGCCATCTCGGCTTTTTTAAATACATATAAATATATAATCAAAAATAATAAAATAACCTTCTAATAAAATTTCGGCGATAGTAAGTTTAAGAACTGCGATAGCGAGCGATGCGATAGATGTTATAGTTAGTACATTTGTACATTGTCCTTTTTATACATAATTATATTGGAACGTCAATTTAACACGACCGGAGATAGATCGAAATGGCCATCAATTTCATGTGTTTTCAGATATACGGTCCGAGAAATTATGTGCAGCATAGTCCAATAACTGGGTCTAGAGATTCAAGGCTTCGAAGCCTTTCCCTGGCCTAGATATTCAGACTTAAAAAACTGGACCAAAGAGGTAGTTAGCTTAATTTTACGTTGTATTTAAATATTGTAAGCATTTCATCAAGCAAGTAATAAATAAATTTACGAAATTACTTGTAACAGGTACTAGAAGCACTGGGTTGAGGTGGCCCAGTGGCTTGCGTCGCAGTGAAACTTAATCGAAGGTTGCAGGTGCTTAATTTGTACTTTTGTATATATGAATTCACCAACCCACTATGCACTAGAAAAGCATGGTGGTATAGACTCTAAATCTTCTCAAGGTGAGAGGAGATCTTTGCTAAGCAGTGAGACATATACATTATACAGTGTTATTTTATGTTTTTATTTACCTAATATTAGTTTTTTTCAATAATAACTGACTGTTTGTCTCTTAAATTTGATCTCAACGCTGAGAAACACCAGAATTCATTTTATTGTACCTATGTTGTACATGTATAGATAATTTTTTTCCAATAATTTAAAATATTTTAACGTAAAAGCTAAATAATGAAGATGTAGCGACATCTATCTCGCCACATACGAAAACTAAAAACTGACGTATTCTACATCGCGATATTAAAGTTATCCGAGCGATTAAACATATAGGGTTTTCCAATAGGGACGCTTGAACTTTGACAGCTGATTGCGGCCATGTTGTTTGAGTGACAGCTGTCAAATGCAGTGTGTTATATTCATTCCGTCCTCCCAAACCACCATGGCAGGTTACAGTGTCGAGCAGCACGTGCAAATCATAAAATTGTTTTATGAAAATGGGTCTTCAGTTCGAGCAACGTTCCGCGCACTTCGCCCGTTTTACGGTCGCGATGATCGTCCTGCCGAGTCGACTATCCGTCGATTGGTGGACAAATTCGAGTCAACCGGGTCAGTTAACAATCAGCCGGTTCCCGTGCGTCAACGTAACGCGAGATCTGCCGAGAATATCGCCGCTGTGCGCGACAGTGTCCTCGAAAACCCGCGGCAGTCAATTCCGCGTCGCGCACAGGAACTCGGCCTTTCGCAGACGACAACTTGGCGAATTTTGCGTTGTGACTTGAGCCTGCACCCGTACAAGATCCAGCTGACCCAAGAGCTCAAGGTTAATGACCATAGACAGCGCCGTGTGTTCGCTGACTGGGCATTAGAGCAGTTGGAAGTTGACGCCGATTTTGGCAAAAAAATCATCTTCAGCGACGAGGCGCATTTTTGGATGAATGGCTATGTCAACAAGCAAAATTGCCGTATTTGGGACGAGACCAATCCACACGAGGTTCACCAAGTGGCAATGCACCCGCAGAAAGTGACTGTTTGGTGCGGATTTTGGGCCGGAGGCGTGATTGGTCCGTATTTTTTCGAAAACGATAATGGTGTGGCCGTCACCGTCAATGGTGAGCGATACCGGTCGATGATAACCAACTTCTTTTGGCCTGAAATCGAGAATATGGATCTGGACAACATGTGGTTTCAACAGGACGGCGCTACGTGCCACACAGCACACGCTACGATGGAAGTTCTGCACGATCAAGCACCCTTAATGGAAAACCCTATATATACAAGAACCCGACAACAACCGTTGGGCAGTAGCCCACCAGACCAACACCGGTCTGGTCGGAGGATCTTCCCTTTTCAATGATGGATGAGGAACTTTACTCCCTGTTCCTCCCAACACCAAAAAAGCAAGTAATTCAGCATTATTGTTCATATGTAAATCAGTACCATTATATGATAATGTAATTAATAGACTATTTTCTCCAAAAGGTTTCATTGTGTTGGGTGGGGAGGTATCCTTTCTGTACCCTTGACAACGCACATGCAAATTTTTATAATGATCAGTTGAGAAGCTTATACGTGGAAGCGTAAAAACAAAAATACAATTTAATTTTCGAATTTATAATATTGGGACAAACATTTGTTCGTTCAACCACTAACTAATAGTGTCAAAACACCAAAATATGGTTTGAAAAAATGTCGAGTGAATTGGTGATAAAAATTCTACGTAAAAATATCGTGATCAAAATAATAATAATACATGAACAGCTATTTCAGTTTTGGAGGTGCTGGGATTTGAACCCAGGACTTTCAGCATGCGAAGCAGACACTCTACCACTGAGTTACACCCCCGCTACTATAACTTGCAAATGAACTGATATCATGTAAAAATTAACAGATAAAAATCTAACAGTAACTTTTTATATATGTACTTTATTTTTTGTAGCAGAACTTATAACTATCAAAATCAGTATGTAAACAATTTTTGGGAATCGATTTTAATCTACTTCTAATCGTGGTATCCATTTAAAACCTTGCAAGAAGGTACATTTTATCAATATTATTATTATTTACTAGCTGTGCCCCGCGGCTTCACCCGCGTATATATAATAACAATATAATAAATTATTTTATTACACACACACACACACATGGCTACTGGTAAAGAAATACGTAATAAACGATTTGAAATTAATTTTCATAAGATACAGTAGGGTTTACCGATCTTATATATGGCCTATCATTTGCGCCATCACATGTTCTTTGTGTGTACCAATTTTCATCAAGATTGGTCAAGCCGTTCTTGAGTTATAAGAAGACAGACAGACAGACAAAAATGAAAAAAATAGTATAATGTGAATCACTGCGTCATAAAACGATTATTTATATTATTATTTATTATATTATTATATTAGGTAAAAAAACAGATTACAGACAGAGCCATTACATTTATATAGTAGTATAGATAAATCACGTTACTTAAAGTCAACGTTAAACGTATTGTTTGCCAATTTCCAATTAATTAAACTTTTTTTTGTAATGGTTTTAAATACTAAAAATATATCACATACGAATGATCATGTAATTTTAAAAATTGATCGTCTATGATAGTCAATTTAAGCATACTGCACCTTTGAATAGTTTTATCTTTTTATATTTCAGACATCTCAGAGTTTTCTATAAATAATATTACAATTAATCTTATTCTTCAGTTAAGGGAAAACTATAAAATTACCCCCTAAAACATCATATTTTCTTTCTAATGGAGCGTAAAGGAAAGATTAGAGACGGCAAAATTGTATTTGCTATTTTAGCAAAAGATAGCGTAAAACGTTAAATTATTGCGGATTTGATACTACATAATTTATTCATTTTATATTTTACTACTATTGTGTTTAATTTGTGTTTATAATTTATCTCGTGCTTGATGGTGAAAGAAAACATAGTGAGGAAACCTGCATGTGTCTAAGTTCACTGAAATTCTGACACATGTGTATTCCACCAAACCGCATTGGAGCTGCTTGGTGGAATAAGCTCCAAACCCTCTCCTCCAAACGGGAGAGGAGGCCTTAGCCCAGCAGTGGGACATTCACAGGGTGTTATTGACATTTAACTAGTATTTGCCCGCGGGTTCAACCGCGTGTTGGGGTTTCATCAAAATCGTTTCAGTGGTTTAGCCGTGCAAACATAACAGACAGACAAACTTATTTTCACATTTGTAATATTAGTATAAATATAGATTAGAATAGATTGTTTCGCAGTCAAGTGCTTGAGGAATTATGAACACAATATAACCATAATATGTTATAGTTTAACTTGATGATTTTGTTTTAAAAGGGATATGTGTTAAAATTAACACTTTTTCTGCGACTTCACTCTTGTATAATATTGTAAATATGTAATTAAGAATTCCTAAATGCCAATTTCTGCTCTCTTCAAAAATGTTCCAAAAACGTTCATCAATTTTATCACGTTAGGGCCAACTTTTTCAAAAATCCTTCCGTAGCGCTAACCTACAGTATAAAAGAAAACCATACACAATTTTTTCATCAATCAGTCAGTCAGTCAGTTATTCTTTTATATATATAGATAACGTTTGTTGTGGTTTTAAAAGTAGAAACATATCGTATTATTTTTAATTGAATGGTTTTGTATTCGTTTCGAAACAACTCATTCATAGGTTGTTCTGCGTTCAGATTCCGATTTTGAAAGTGAGTGACCCAGTGTCGTTAGTGACCCAGTGATATAAGTGGCCCATTGTTGTGAGTGACCCAGTGCTGTGAGTGACACAGTGATATTAGAGACAAAAGGTGACAAGAATTGATCTGTATCCTAATTTAATTTCGCAATGTACATACATACATTACACTATGTTTTATTAGTCGTGTACAATGAAAACAACAACAACATAATTATATCTAGCAATTATATTAAACGAGCCCACGAACAATTTAATAAAGGGGGAAAACTAAGCGTGCAAGACAATTGAAAAGACGCTTACAATCCAGACGTTTTTTTTTGAGCATTTAAATTGCCTTAAACAGTTCCCAATTTTAAATTAAATAATAATTTATGAAAATTTAAAAGTAGATATATTTATATCTCCGTGAAATAGTAATAAAATATAATCACACTCAGTTCGTCTTAAAGTCAATATTGCCTTATGGCGACTGTCTGGCCCAATGATTAAAGTACGTGTCTTCGATATAATACGGACGCGGATCGATTCCTGGGGCCGAATTCTATTGACTATAACGATTACGATACGTTCCCGATCCAACTTTGACTATTCTAAATTTATTCGGATCGGAGCCGAACCGATATGATGTTAACATATACCGCTATGTCAAAACAAACTTTATTGTTAATTTTTATGTCAATAGTCTATAATTAAATTGATGAATAGGAAAACGTATAAATGGCAACTATCACGCTTCGATTCGATTGCGATAAAATGACAATTTGTTAGTAGAATTGTCCCTGCTTGTGACGTTTATTTGTATATAATAAAGAAATATATCAACGTCTGGTTCCTTTTAATACTGTAAAAAATAATCCTGCGAATTGTATGCCTGTATTTAGACTGGGTCACTCACCCTTAAGTATCGTATTGAGAACCAACCACCGTGGGTTGTTTTAGGAAAGTTGCTATCTTAGGCAATAGTCTGGGTTAAGCTTAACTAAAACATCAATTTGCAAAATTTCACGCAAATTATTTCAAAGTTATATAACTTTAAAATGGACATCTTGTAATGAAAATATACTAATTTCACTTCAGACTCCTTAAAAGTTTTATATTCTAATTAAATCAAATTAAATATTCCAATAAAAGCTTCAATTTAGTTCAAATCTATATCTGTTAAAAGTTTAACTATGTCAATATACGAGAGATAAATAATTTATTTGCAAAGTGTATCAAAGTTCAACGACCAGAGCTGCATCGGTGGCTGCACAATCGATCGCGAACTTGTTGAGCTCCACCCGTTGTCATGGCGACGGCCCCGCGGCCAATAACTTGCGAATCAGATTTATTTAGATTCCAGGTCAGACGCCAAAATATACCTCTATTTTAGATAAGGTATTTGTCACTAACCTAAAAACAAACTAACCTAGATATTGATACGTGAATATCGGAAATTGTCGTAAAAGTTTTAGTATTTATTATATCAAGAGGGTAATCAAAACTTTTCATTAGAAAGGTTAAGAAATATGATTAAATTTCAACCACGGTCGTATACACAGGTCTTACAACTGAGTCCAATTTCAGTGGTGAGAGATGAAGTGCGAGTGTGTAACAACTGCTAATTCGCAATACCATCCGCTTGAGGTACTACGACGCTGCTATCGAAGCTGATATTTTTCTCTCCCAAGTATTGTGTTATTTAATCATTGTTATATCGTTTTGTTGAGTTTTGAGGATTTTTTGTTATTTTTGTTTTGTTGAGTTTTGAGGATTTTTTGTTATTTTTGTTTTGTTATTTAACTGTTTTGTTCGGATTGGAAAAAAAATTCGGGATAATTTTTACGCGAAGTGTCATGCCTCTGGCGGCCGTAAATTGAACTTAACAGCATCAGTATGTCAACGTACCCTATACTGAAGTTGCAAGACCTGTGTATACGACCGTGATTTCAACCATAAAAATCGGTTACACGCTATCCTAGTAAAATAATGAGACGATAATCTTAAGCCGATTTGTTTGTTGCGCATATCTAACATATTATTATAAATAATTTTTCTTTACAAAATAAATTAATATACCATGTTTTTATTAAGAATTCACAGACATATTGAAAAAAATAATTATGTCATTTCATCGGTAGAAAACAAAAATATCCTACTTGGGTGCAATTTGGACCATTAGTTTTAAAAACATACGATTAAGCTGAAGTTGTAACTAAACACAATATATTTAAAACGTCGCAATAATTTAAAATAACTACTAAATTAAATTTTGAGTGAGTATTCTTAATAAGCATTAAAAATAAAATACTTTGAAATTGAAATAAAAAAAATATAATTTCAACCGAAATAAGCTGTATTTTTAACTTAAAGAAAGTTCTTCGAATACTTCATAGCAGAGAAATAAAATCCACTATGAATTGAAGAGTTGTTTTAATGAAATATCTACTTTAAGAGTATTTTAAATAAGCGAAGAGATTTATCTTTTTCTTATTTTATTATTCGAGAAGCTACAAAGATGTCTCGAGGCATCGGTATCATATCTAAACTGTGTATAATAGAATCGTCACTTATTGATATAATACTAAAAAAATCTAAAAAATCTATTACTAATACAAACATAAAACAAAAGTTAAAAACTTACTTTATAAATGATAGTAATGAAATACAATATTAAAATGTACCCGCGTAACTTATTTTTAACATTATCAGCTTAATTTTATTTTTGTTATAGCCTTTCAATAATTTATAGTATAATACGTAAAAGTAAACATCGATGCTGGCATTAATAGCATGCAAGACAAACCTCTGTGGTTTTTTGCAATGCTATAATGATTGATAAATTGTAATTTTCCTTTTTTTTGTATTTGTGAAACATTAAATAAAAAAAATATATATATATATATATATATATATATATTATTTTACGTTATCCAAATAAGAGTTACAAATATAATGAACTGATTGGTAAATTTATTACGATCTGTATGTTAAAATTTTAGATATATTTTTTATCGCAATATTTGGACTATCCCTATATTGTGATCGAAGGCTAAAACATAAGTAGAAATGCTTTGAGCTTCGCATTCGCTTCGCATTTTTAACGATATAATGGTGATGTCATTTTGCCCGATTTCAGCCACAGCGGCCAATCTCAAAATATATTAACCAATTGCGAAGGACAAATTATAGTGCCCAAGTATGTGCGTTAAACACAGATGCACTCTATTCCCTCACTCCAAATCAATGGGACAATTCGACGGGATGGATGGAAAAAAGTTGGGGAATCAAGGTTCTATACGCATGTGATCGCGTAGCGCCCTCTGTATACCCAAAGATACCGCGGGTTTATTAAGAGGTATACTAGCGCACCCAGCATCAGAATATTGAAATAAAAATAGCAAAAATACTTATTGTAATTATCATTCTGCTCATTTAACCGGTATCACATTCATAACGACGCCGATTCGACAACAACAACAACAAGTACAAGGGCAACAACGGGTACATTGTTTTTTGAAGCACAAGAGTCAGCATGCCAACTTCCCTACCCTATAACTTTTTATTGGCCCTGTTTAACTTTCTGTCGTTGATTCATTTTATTTAACAAACAGGCAAACTACGTATGACTCTTACGCAAATTATATTTTAAGAAATAATTTTGTTCCAGTTGTTCCAATATATTTATAGTATCTAGTTTATGCACTGAAATTATTATTGGCTGAATCAATAGAGCCATGCAGGCAGGGCGATAACCTTTGACCTTACCTCCTACTTCCCAACTGATTATACGAGTAAAGTTTAGTGATGCACGTTCTCATTAAGAGACTAATTATTAGCTTATATAATTATATCGTTATGTTTGTGTGTGTATGTGTTTTTATAGAGCCAAACGACAGTATAGGTTTTCTTTAAAGAAAGCTGAAATATTTTTAGTTTACGATTTAAATATAATAATAAGGTTTAAAAAAATCCACGCAAATATACTAGTCGGTTTACTATGGCCTATGATACCTTATATCTACTTTCAGGATGGTTACAGCTTATTCACTATGTTTTACTTTGATTGTGTTAAAGCAGATAGATAATTATTAGTTGAGCTAAGTTTGCTGACAAGAACTTTGACGATATTTTAAGTTTTCATGTACATAATTTGCGTTCGGTTGTGACGGAAAAGTAATATAATTTAAAAAAAATACTACTCATGCAAAACTTTAGATTATTATTTAACCACGTGTTTATTAATGGAATGAAAATCAAAACATGCTTTACTCAACAAGCACTTAAATCGCTTAGCTCCACCAGCACCGGCTTTGAATGTAATTTAACTCATGACTGCCAAGTCAGAACAAACCATCTACTGCAAATAGATGAACCACAAGAATAATTGAAGCTATATGTCATAAACTTTAACTCACCCCGCTGCTATGCCCCACTGTTGAGAAGCCGCCTCCGCCGCGTGGTCAAACAGCGTCAGTCCAACCAGCGCGACCGTTGGTGCAATCGTTAGTGGCGTCACGAAGCGAAGCAGAGAACCTATTATACCGAAGTAACCTACCAAAAGATGATTTTATTTACATATATGGACTCATAAAATTACCTTTGAGTTGTCAAATTCTATCGTTTCCTCAAACTGACTGACAGTTTGACAAATATGTTAGTTTCATGAATTTAACATATCGACCCCTTTTCATTCATCAGTATTGCCTGACAGTTACATGTTAGGATATTCGAAGCATAAGCTTAAATAGCAGCCATTTTTTTCAACTTAAGTTTTTAAATAACATTTAGTAAGGCAGACTAGAAAGTGAACCAATCGCTGGTAAGATGTTAACCCTGCCCATAAGCTTTGGTGCTGTAATGAATACAAAAAACTGCTTAATGCTGCAATTACACTGGCTTACTTACTATTCAAATTGAAAGATAGCAATACAAAACATTGTTGTTTCGCGGTAAAATAACCGTTGAGTGGGTGTTACGCTTCCAGATATCAATGCCCACTAGTAAAAGTAAATCTCGCATTAAATATAAATAGCAGAAATATTTATTTTCATTCGTAATATCGGGCCCTCAATTTAATTTAAGTCAGAATAATTATATAATAACTAAATTAGATTGGTTATTTGTTTATTATCTCATCCATATCTACCTCCAATGACTTGAAAGAGCGATGCCACAGCAATAGCGCCAGACAGCTCACACATCCTGACTGTCCAGATAGACCGCCTCTCTTCCACGCCCATAGTTTCTAATATGTCAGGAGCAGGACACTTCCACGTCGGTAAGCCGAGGATAGCCAACGTTGGTACAAGGAACGATATCGTACCACCTTGTACTATTGGCAATCGACAGCCGAAAGTCGCTTGCAGCCACGTTATAAGACCTAAAATGTTAAAATCTTTGGTTACATCATTTTGAATTTATTTATCATTTTTTTCATATAACTTAGGTAGGCGGACGGGCAAGTGGGCTACCTGATGATGATTGGTCACCAGCGCCTACACGAATGACAGTGAAGTTGAGAGTTGAACTCAAGTTAACAAGCTAAGTAAATAAGCACACACATTATGCTTTTTAATAAAAAAAATGTTAACGCCGTCAAAGGCGTTGTAAGAAATATTTACCATTCCTCACATCACCAATTCGAAAAATCAAAAATTCATCACATCAAACCTTTTTTTTATAGGGTAGGTAGGCGGACAAGCATATGGGCCACCTGATGGTAAGGGGTCACCAATGCCCTTAGCAATCGCAGTGTAAGAAACATTTACCATCGCTTACATCGCCAATGCGCCACCAACCTTGGTAACTAAGATGCTATGTCACTTGTGCCTGTAATTACACTCGCTCACTCACCCTTCAAACCGGAACACAACAATAACAAGTAATGCTGTTTTGCGGTAGAATATCTCATGAGCGGGTGGTACCTACCCAGACGAGCTTGCACAAAGCTCTACCACCAAATTAAAACTTGGGAACTAAGATCTTATAACCCTTACGCCTATAGTTACACTAGCTTACTCATCAATCCAGAACACAACGATGCTACGTATTTATGTTTGACGGTATGATACGTAATGAGATAGGGATACCCAGACGTGTTGCACAATGCCCTACCAAACAAGTTCATTAATTAATGTCATTCATATGAAAGAATATTTGACTTTATTTTAGTCAAATATAACGTCAATAAAACTGATATAACTATCCTTATCACTGAAACCATATTTAAAAGGTTGAGCAAATAATCGTAGAATAAGTAATTGTATTTTTCTTTTAACTTTTTATTTCTTATCTTTAAGGGTCATCTTTAAAACACATCACGAAAAATGTGTCAATATACCCTTAGCACGCATAGTCACCATTCGAAGCAACAACACGCTTCTCTTTAACATATAGAATCGTGATACATATTTTATATTATTTCGATAAAATAACTTAGTAGATAATAAATTACATAAGGAGAAAATAACAAACGCCAATTATATTTTTACTTGTAAATAAAGCGTGTGTAAAAAAAATGTCCTAATGTCCAGCTGCTGAGTAAAGGCCTCTAATTTCCTCCCTTTTATTAAATAAAATGTTTGTATCCCGATTTTATTGCACCACACTTCACCACAGCTTTGGATATATATGCGGCAGAATTTCCCCAAAAAATTAATAAAGGTTTTCGTTCAACATATGAGGACGAGATAAATTGTATTCACAAATTAGTAGATTACACAAGGCAAGGCAAGGAAGGAATATGAGTCCATAATTTTTCTTTTTTCTTCCTAACCCTGTATATCCTTTACTACGCAAGTATTAAATGGACTGCCTTACAATTGCCTTTAAGCGGGATTACGTATAGTTTTGCGAGGTAATTTACCTGTAACAAATATCATCGTAGATATTATATTGGAACGGTCAGGATCGGTCTCCGCCATGCAAAGTGCGGGACACAGGATGAATGGGATGGCCACGATTGCTCCGATCATTGTCAAATAATGCTGTGGAGATAATATATATATTAATAAATAAATAAAAAATATTTGGATACATGCTAACTAAAATTATAAATTTTTACTTTTTTTTATTTTCAACGAAAATAAAAACCAACTTCATCGGTTTCCCTAAATATAGAACAAATAAAAATACATAAAATAATATACAATATAAATGAAAATAATAATCAAAATCGATTCATTTACAAAAATATATATACGCGATACATACATACATACATTTATAATATTACACATTTATTTATTTATTTGTCAACGCCAACACAACTAGTACAAGTAATATACATAATAAGTCATCGTAATTATTTAGGTAATTGTCTACTTTTTTACGGGTGTTCTAAAATTACTTGAAAATTGTAATATAAGTCAACATTGTAAAAACTAATAACTATAAAAAATTAAGTGATAAAATAAAACAATATAAAATTAATGAAAATAATAATAGGATAAAAGTTTAAATACAGTATTTTGTCAATATAATAAAAGTTACGTTACATAAGGCAATTCAATTCTCGATGCTATTTAAAAAATAATGTCCGTTAATCATAAAGTACTATTTGGTTTTAATGTGTAATTGTTGCCTTCCTCTTTAAAACTTAATGTTACAACTACCATATTCTCATTTACAGTGTATATAAATGTTATATACAGTGTATATAATCAAAATGTTTTTCTGACATAACACAATATAAATACAAGATAATATATACATTACAAATCCTATCTGCATTTGCAACATAAAAGGCTATATGTAGATAAATAATAATTGGTTTACCTGTAATGCCATGAATATGCAGAGATACCAGGGTGGCAAGTCATCTATGGCATAAGTGACATTCCCCTTGCGCTCTTCTTTCCCTCCATTTGGCACATTCTAAACAAAAACTTAGATTACTTACAGCTTCGACGGACAAAAAGGTTTAAGTCTTTGGACTCATATCTATAATCTATACATATAAATAAAATTGGAGTGTCTGTCTGTGATTTAAATATAACTGCCTCTTTTAAAGTTAAATTGGCTATTTGCTAACTACCAAAACCGAAACAATTATTTTTGTTTATTTTTGTCTGCCTGTCTGTTTGGCCAGGCTAATCTTGGAAACGGCTAAAAATTACAAATTACAAAAAATAATTAGATTATTATAAAGACTTAACGGAACCTTAAAATCGGTTGAGTCTATCAAAAGTTATAAAAACGTACTTATTTTTGTTTTTATACTATATGTCGCGGCCATTAGCCCATATATGGCGGTGTGCTAAACACGTTAATTTCTGAATCGTGCTGTCCAGATTTTCCGGAGTTGAGTGACATTGTAACATACATATTATTATATATTAGGATTCACGTTACGTACAATATCGCGTTGTCGTTTCGTCTGATTGATTTGAGTTTTTCTTATTTAAACTAAGTAAGTAATCTGCTAATTTAGCACATTGTGGCTTTAGGTTGTAATTAATAACTCGGTTTTGTTTTATTTTTTTTAGTTTTTAATTAATATTTATCTGGGATCCTCTGCTTTAAACTATACAGCAAATATTTTTCCTCCTTAAGGTTTCCTCGTGATATTTACTTTACCAGTGAGCACGACAAATTAAGTACTTGTCCCAATTAACATGATATCTTATTGCTTGCCTGTGTTTGTATACACAATCTCCATTTAAGATCCTCGTGTCAGCAACTGGGTTATTTCGCCTTAATCGGCGTATTTAATTTGAATAATTATTCGGCGTATTCTCAAGCATCTTTGAGTCCATATTTGATAAAGAATACCTGACTGTACATGTCATTATTTATGTTATTATTTTTAAATACAGTACTAATTGTATTCTACTTGTTGGTAGAGCCTTGTGCAAGCTCGTCTGGGTAAGTACCACGCATTCATCAGATACTCTACCGCAAAACAGCAGTACTTGGTATTGTTGTGTTCCGGTTTGAAGGGTGAGTGAGCCAGTGCATTTACAGGCACAAGGGACATAACATCTTAGTTCCCAAATTTGGTGGCGCATTGGCGATGTAAGCGATGGTTAACATCGCGTACAATACCTATGTCTATGGGCGTTGGTTGGTGACTTACCATCAGGTGGCCCATACGCTCGTCCGCCTACCTATGCTATAAAAAAATTTAGTGAATAAGTTATTTCTGTACACTTGCGTCTTAGTGCAATGATAAAAAATAACATGTTAATTGAACAAAATGTGTATATTCTTCCACGGTAATGTAAATAAACACTGAAAACGACCTTGTCTAAATAAACGAGATAAAACTAGCGCTAATCGAAAATTATCCTAATCACCTTAACGTAAGGTAAACTATCGAATGAAAAATAATTTTATTAGAGTACTCTATATAATTTTATTATCGACGTGACAGTTGGCGGACAAGTATGTATGTCTTTCGAATAATCACGAACATAATATCGAAATATTTCTAAATAACAATATTGCACATTCGTTACCGCATTTCCGGATCGAGATTTAAAGAATAAATAATTCATATTAATTATTTATTATTTGCACATCTTATGTTTAGCCAAGCAGTCACATGATAGGGATGATATCAAAGGTAGAGAATTATTTTAAAATAGTTTTGAAATACAGTTGTAATTTTGATTGGTAAGAAGATATTCTGTAAGACAAACTCTAAACGCACCGTAGAAAACGATTGTGAAACGTCACGACATTGGCGATGTAAGAAATATTAACCATTAGATCGCCAATGCACCACCAACATTGGGAACTAAGATGTGCGTGTAATTTCACTGTAATGTAATGTCACTGCTAAATAGTTACAAATAAAAACTTCTGAAGAGATTTTCCAAGGAAAAAAACGATAAAAAGTGTGGCCGTTACAGAAGCCTGGCAAATGAGTCATCGAAATTGGGGGTAATTGAAAAAATTTGCATAGAAGTCGGTTTCCCCCTGAGACCCCCTCAGGCCCCCCGAGCGCGATAATAAATGTTTCATATTCACGAAATTATTTTTAATTAAACAATAAATCCTACTACATTTAAAGTATACATAAAGTTATCAAGAATATTTTCTTTATCATAATAATCACATCGCCAACCGTCACGTCACGTCATGACATTTGAAATTATAAATTCCAATTATACGAAACTTTTAAGTTCAACGACGCGTTAAATTTTAAATAGACGTGTTTTTGGGTTTGATATCAAGAAGTTAATTTATGTAGATTTTCTTTTTTTCTTTTTTTCTTTTTTTTCAGTAAATAAAATTACAAATTTATTAAAGTGATTACATAATTATTAACATTAAGGCCTTGAATAAATGGACATAAAAATTAAAAATAGTTACTATACAAATCGTGACCGCGCGGAATAGAGGCAAGAATGCCACAAATTAAAATAAAATAATAATAATTAATAATCTTTAAATCACAAGTCCGATCCTCTATTCCGATTACCTATACTTGGTATGTATTATTTATAACATAATAATAGGTTTAAACGAATTTGAATAAGTGAAAAAGTTGAGATTCGGCAGCTGTGTTTTCTTGCTTTTTTTTCGATTAAGAATTCAGGAAACATCGACGAATCCATTGATAACTTAATTCGATTCGATTTTTAAACAATTGTGAGTCTTGATATTTTACTCACTATACTCGTCGTATCTTTTTGTTTGAAAATTCGTTAGAGTGCAAGAGCTATAACTTGAAACAGTTCTAAGTCAAAAGCTGCATCTCTTATCAGTTTATGTTATTAAATAACGCAGGGACCATTGTAAATTCACACCAGAATAAAAATAATGATATTATCAGAAATCACTTTTTCTTAATTGTCATGTCCTTAAAAGTAACCATTAAACCTTATCAATATACGGTAAGGTAAGACTTGTGTTGATAATCGAGGTAAATACTCTTAGATAACTTCACCTTACTATATACTACGAATAATTTATATGAAAACGTTTCAGTTCACAAATATCTAGAGAGCAATGTTTAATTGAGGATGTAGTACACCCATAACGACAGTCAGCCCCAGATTGATGGCTGTTCCTACAACATCGGCTAGGGCTCCACTCAACCAAAAATAATATATTTTTCCTTATTCGAAATTGGGGGGATTTGAGCCCAGTCAAAGAACCTAGGGGACTTGGATCCCTAAGTCCGAGCCCGTGCATAGATTGCTTTTTCTATTGCAGATTCCAAAATAGTTTATCTTGCTTGATGTCATCGTTATCTAATACTGCAGAGGATATATATTTTATTTCTTTATTACTCATAAACCTCTGCATTATAACTAGAAGGAAATATTGCGATAAATTATAATAAGAATGGAAAAGTTCTGACTGAAAATGATAGATTATAATTAAATGTAATACGGTATTTTGATATGCTATTTTTCTAGTGGAAAAAGGCTTACCAAATCTGGTACCATGCTCTCGAGTCCAATTTGAATGTTGTGAATCACCATTTTTATCTGAAAGCATATTTTTTTCTTTTTATTGTAACGAAGTTCTTTTACACGGCTTACAGTAGAGTGAAATGGCAGTGACCCAAGGTCACATCAAAAACGAAATAGCGTTCATACTGGGCCTACTAAATGCTACAAAATGCGATGCGTTGGGCGTTCAAATTTAGGAGGTCGATATAAAGGAGATTGAGGTGCTTTTTTGTGTGACAAGAATACAGTAATGTAATCAATTAAAATGTAGATTTTAACGATTTGAGTCGGAACACGGTTTGAGTCGAAAAAATATCGCACAGACGTTCCTGACGGGGGTCCCTCGACCGCACAATTTGATTATTTTAGTTTTTTTTAACTTAACTTAGTATTCCCTTATTTTCATATGTCATATTGACTGGTCTATATCTGGTGGATAACTAATATTTTTTCTCATCGTTAAACAGTCAGTTTTTATATAAGACTTTACATAATATATATTATGAAATTATATGTTTGTTCAATCATCGTTAAAATTACTCGACTGATTTTGATAAAACTGTTCGTCTTTAAACTAATAATTTATCTCGTTATTAGAACAGAAGCCGAAAATATAACAAGAAAAAACTTATGAAAATTATCGGAATAGGAATAACTCAATTATAAACTAAAATTAAAACGCCGAGGCATCCTTTCCTTTTTAATTACTTTGGAGATTATTCCACCACGCTGTTCCAATTCAGGTTAATGGTACTAGTCATCATTTTATATATCTCAATATGAATAAATAATACGTACACAAATATGTTGCTTTTAAATCAATTCCTTAAATGGAAAACTTAGAAAAAACTTTTTTAATTGCAATGTTTTACATTTTAATGAGTATTCGTTACGTATGAATAATTTATTGGTTATGTAAGTATTATATCTTATTCGAGATATTGTTTACGAATATTGTTTACGATTATCCAGGCTTGGCTTCCACGAGAGACTTTTCAATTATTTATTTTACATTAGGATAAATATTATTATTGTTTTATTTAAAATTACTAAAACTCAATATGATTCTTAGTAGCCTTTCGTTTATTCTTCTCCGATCCGGGTGATTTAATTTCCAAACCGGTATTTACTTTATACATTAATATATTTAATACTTATTTATATAATAAATAAATATAAATCAGATTTAGATGTAGACATGTAACCGAAACTATAATATTAAATGTAAAATCTACAGGTATAAAAAAATCTTGAAAAATTTCTTAGTTTTTAAGATTGGAGGTAACAATCAAACAAAATGTTATATACATGTTTTGTAAACACTAATTGTTACGTAATATTTAAATTTTTAATGTACTAGTCGTGAACGTGACCATGATTTTAATGTTACCATATTAAACGTCGTTGTGACTCGGTTTTTCTTTAAGAAGGGAATAAATTAATCACACAATAGATTCATCTGTGTTAAATTCGTAACAAATAATTAGTAATTATGTAGTTACTTCAAAAGGTTTGAAAAGATACCGTCGAAAAAATCATTAGTCTTCAATTTTTGTATGGAGTTAATCAATACATTATTAAATTATTATATTAGATAACATACCCTGGATCCAAAAATTATTGGAATGGACAATTGAAACGTATCCAAACAAAACCAAAAGGGCTCAAACTCGATATGTCCACCCGCTCAATTGGCTGGTGCCAAATTATTGTACTGTTATTCAAATGAAAAAAAGACTTATGCAGTTTCAAGCCGACACGACATAACAAATAGAATTTAGAAGTAGATTTAAGCAGACTTCCTAAGTTCTTAATATCTTTTACTTACAAATTTTTACTTACAAAAAGTTTGTAATACATCATAAATATTTTATCATTCTATGTATGTTGAATTTATTAATAAAATAAACGGCATATAATAATCATCTTTTAATTACCTTTAAAATATCGCTCATATGATTTTTGATTAAATAACTATCGTGTTTATTTAATTGAAAGTCATTAACCAATTACCATTAACTCATTAAAAAAAAAACACATAGCGCAATTTATAAATATATATTATTTTAATGTAATAAAGTAACAACTCACCGAAATATTTACAAAACACAAGACAATTCCACCGACGTACGAATATCAGCACAAGTGAGCGATCGGAGGACGGAGCCAAGACTCGTTAATGGCAACAAATGACAGCGACCATCTAATAACAATAATTAATTTCGACACGACCACACTGTAAATATAAGACGTAGGTATTTATTGGTACAATTATTCTTATTAAAACGTTACTTTTCATAATAATCACTCGCCATGACAATTATGGCATTTTATAACCATATGTTTTTGTCTCATACCTTATAATATATGTATACTATATAATATATGTGGTTACGATTTCAATTTAATCCTGTCCTGAGGTTTAAATGTTTAAATAATGGTTGCAAGGTAATGTATTTTAATTCGATTAAAAATTTTGAATCCTTATTATTTGTAACAAAATAATACCCTCCAAAATACTATAAAAATAAAACTAAAGGTATTTCGATTTAAATGACAAATGAGTAATATTTTATTTAAAAATTTATTGCCAAAACTATCACATGTGTCCTTTAAAGTAAGAACTTTTTCCAGTACATATAGTCTTCATCGGTTAAATTTTTAATCAATACATTATTTATTTTGTTTCGTTTTGTTATAAAAAGTATACTCACTAATTTATCGCTAGTATTATCTTTCGTCCAAGCACTAATTTTGCGTGTCCTTTAAATTGTTCGCCGTTCTACCCGCCAAGTTATTCTTTTAAGCAAACTTAATCGCCTTCGAAGTCTTTTTGATATACGTAAATACGATTATATGTTCCGTTTCAAACTCAGCTGGCTGCCTTCCAACGCAACATCCACGGAATAATCTTGAATATTAGAATTATGCAAATTCGCTCTTTTATAACAAACTTTATCATACACCAATGTTAAATTACAGAAAATTGCTTACGAATAAAACAATTGTTATGTTGTATTACGAGCGTTCTTAAGGCAAATCGTGTATATCTTCAACATCGTTCAAACCAATCTGAGAAAGATAAATTTAAATACGTCATAATCTTGATGCAGACATTAACTTACATACAAATATTTACAAACTTTCTCTTTCAATATATGTGTGTATGTAAAAACTGAAAACGCTGTCGTTTTAATATTTTACTCTTTTATTTCTATTGCAGATACTATAATATAATACTGAAACTGAATATATTTCCATAGTAGCCCTAAAAGATAGATTTTAGTTTAAATTGAATAGTTCTGTGACCTACAAATCTCAAAAATATTTGATTCCTATATATATAGGTAGTTTTATGCATTCGTTACATAAACTCTAAGACGGACAATTTTCATTCCAACTACATTGATATAATGAGATATCTTGTTAAATGCAATATATAATCCTATATATAATACCCATAATATAACGTATTTATGAAAGTATTATTTTTTATACTGTGAACTAGCTGCCCGCCCCGACTTCGTACGGGTAAAATAAGGATTTTATATCGTTTATTTTTTTAATCAATAAGATATAAGCATTCGCCCATACAGTACAGTATATGTGTGTTCAACACTCCTAACAATTTCCTCCTTTTTTTTCGCTGGAAAAATGCATTTACGCGTTTACCCCACATGAAGTGGGGGGTATGTGGGGCTCACCGGCTCTGAAGGTGCTGGAATATCCACTACAAAACCAGCAGTATCCTCTCCGTATGGTCGGAGGGCGCCACGGGATCGCTTGCGCATGGTACCGAGACGCCCCGGGGTTCCCGGATAAAGGGAACCCCCTTAGCCCCGGTGGCTGTTAAGGTGCGCATAGCGCCTACGCCTTCTATTCGGTCTTCGTCGACGGATCGAATCAGCGGAGGCATTTTCCTCGCGCTGCCACTCCGCGACCTCCTTTTGCGACATGACACTCTCACAGAAGGAGACCATTTCCAGCATGGCGTTAATCACGCTCGGCAGTGAGAGATCTCCACCGACTATCGCCGCCAGGGTATGCCTCTGAGGCCCCACGCAGCACACTCCGAAGAATAATTTCCTCCTGACCGATTACGACCGCGATGGCCAATCTCAAGAAAGATTTGCCAACTACGCAGGACGTATTATAGTGTAATAATAATAATTACAGCACTGCAAATTTATAATAAATTTAGTTGAGAATTACACGGAAATGATAAAATGATAATTGTAAAATAATGGCCGAATTTTTCCGAAAACTGTGTAAGAAATGAGATACAGCTTATTGCAAGAGAAACAGGAGAACGCTCCTATCCCTACTCCGTGCTGCTTACATGGTGAGAAGTGACACCAATAGATCCCTGACGGGGATAACTGATCCAGTTATCACCCGAGGTTGAAAATGATTGAATTACTAATATCACTATTCAAAAATAGGGGTTGATGGTAGAAGAGTGTAAATTTAGTGTTGTATGTATTTTTTAATGCCACATAATAAAAAAATAAAAATAAAATTTAGGGTGAGCCACCCCAAGTATAGGGTTTTCCATTAAGGGCGCTTGATCTTTGAAATGCAAAAAAAAATACATGTAGGAGAGATATTTGCGAATTTTTTTTTTATTTGGAAGGTCTATCGACCCTATTATGTATGGAATATGACATCATTCAAATGACCGCCACGGCTTCGGTTGGTGGCGCGCACACGAAAGGTCCAATTTTCGATGACTCTGGCGCACAAATCGGGCTGTATTTGATCGATGGCGTGGCGTATGTTGACTTTGAGGGCATCGGTGATTTGCGGCTTGTTGGCATAGACCTGCGACTTAAGAAAAGCACACAAGAAAAAGTCCAGCGGGGTCAAATCGCACGATCTCGGTGGCCAGTTCACGTCGCCTCCGCGCGAGATGACCATGTCCAGAAATTGCTCGTGCAGAACTTCCATCGTAGCGTGTGCTGTGTGGCACGTAGCGCCGTCCTGTTGAAACCACATGTTGTCCAGATCCATATTCTCGATTTCAGGCCAAAAGAAGTTGGTTATCATCGACCGGTATCGCTCACCATTGACGGTGACGGCCACACCATTATCGTTTTCGAAAAAATACGGACCAATCACGCCTCCGGCCCAAAATCCGCACCAAACAGTCACTTTCTGCGGGTGCATTGCCACTTGGTGAACCTCGTGTGGATTGGTCTCGTCCCAAATATGGCAATTTTGCTTGTTGACATAGCCATTCATCCAAAAATGCGCCTCGTCGCTGAAGATGATTTTTTTGCCAAAATCGGCGTCAACTTCCAACTGCTCTAATGCCCAGTCAGCGAACACACGGCGCTGTCTATAGTCATTAACCTTGAGCTCTTGGGTCAGCTGGATCTTGTACGGGTGCAGGCTCAAGTCACAACGCAAAATTCGCCAAGTTGTCGTCTGCGAAAGGCCGAGTTCCTGTGCGCGACGCGGAATTGACTGCCGCGGGTTTTCGAGGACACTGTCGCGCACAGCGGCAATATTCTCGGCAGATCTCGCGTTACGTTGACGCACTGGAACCGGCTGATTGTTAACTGACCCGGTTGACTCGAATTTGTCCACCAATCGACGGATAGTCGACTCGGCAGGACGATCATCGCGACCGTAAAACGGGCGAAGTGCGCGGAACGTTGCTCGAACTGAAGACCCATTTTCATAAAACAATTTTATGATTTGCACGTGCTGCTCGACACTGTAACCTGCCATGGTGGTTTGGGAGGACGGAATGAATATAACACACTGCATTTGACAGCTGTCACTCAAACAACATGGCCGCAATCAGCTGTCAAAGTTCAAGCGTCCCTATTGGAAAACCCCTTATAAGTACGTTTTGTGTATATTTTTATCCGTGTTCAAACAAATCTACAAGTCTTGCAAGCAAGCAAGCAAGCAAGCAAGCAAGCAAGCGAGCGAGCGAGCGAGCGAGCAAGCAAGCAAGCGAGCAAGCAAGCAAGCAAGCAAGCAAGCAAGCAAGCAGGTGATGGAACGGATCTTAAACAACCATCTGATCCATTACCTACGGTCCACAGATTTTCTAGCGTACGTAACACACCTCTGGGGTGAAGCTATCGACAAGCGTGGGAGGGTCCCCCAGGCGTCCGTGCTACCCCCCACACTCTTTCTTCTGCATATCAATGATATGCTCTCTCTTGGGAACATACATTGCTATGCAGATGATAGTACAGTGCAAGGGGGATACCACGGACGCGCAGTAGCTGGGTGGGCGGAAACCGAGGAGAGACGGAGGGATCTTGTTGTTGAACTCGATAGGACGTTAGGACTCGTTGCCAAATGGGGCTCTGACAATCTTGTTGAGTTTAACGCCAAGAAAACACAGGTATGCGCTCTCACCACGAAAAAGTCACCATTTTCTCCTCCTCCCTCTCTCTGTGGCACTACGCTGGAGATGCAAAGCAAAGTCGCCATACTGGGATTTGGCGTTCGGTGCGACCTCTATCCAAGGGACCATCGAGGCTGTTATAAAAACAGCTTCACGGAAACTCGAATATTGCTCACACCTCTGGGATGGCTCCGCTAAGTACTTACTGGATCACGAGATGACCTTGGATCGGTTGCAGCGACGTGCGGTTCGTATTATTGGCGACGTAAAGGTCACCAACACCCTCGAGCCTTTACAATTGCGTCGAGAGATAGCGGCACTGAGCGCTTTCTACCGATTGTATCACGGCGAGTGCTCAGAGGAATTATTCTCCCTCATTCCTGCTTCCCCATTCCTTCACAAGTCTGCGCGTGCTGGCTCTCGGTGTCACCGCCTAACTGTGACATCAATTTCATCGCGTATGAAGAAATTTGGCAACTCTTTTCTTTGTCGACCCTCCAAATCATGCACACGTGTTCCCTTCCTCTTATGACCTGGGTTCCTTCAAACGAGGCGTGAAGAGGCATCTTGCGGGCCGGCAAGGCGGCTAGTGCAATTCATTCTTCCTGACTGCACTAGCCGTCGTCACGTTTAGACTCTACTACCACTTACCATCAGTTGGAGTAGAGTCATTTGCCCTCCCGGGTTTTATAAAAAAAAAAGCTAAAGTACTTCAAAATCCTTAAGTCAACGGCGTGACATGCTAGATTTAACGTTTTTATATAAAACTTTAAAAAGTTTATATGATAATTCTTTTCTAGTTTCTAGAATAAATAAAATGTTCCTGTTAGATACCCACGAAAACCGATAGCGCCATTAGTAAGACCTTTTCGTAAAACCGTTTTAAGAAGTAACTCACCTGTGGCACGTTTTTGTAAAATCTTAAACGATCACAGTGCCTTCCTCGATCCATTTGGTGACTCTTTATCTAAGTTCCGTAAGAAAATGTTGGCCGAATTATTAGCCATTTGATTGTTATTGTTTCGTTATCTATTTTTTTTTGCACTCTTTTTTTTGCTTAAACAATAAGCATTTATTATATTTTTTTTTTGTAACTTTTCAATTAGCATAATATATTTAAACTTGTAAATACACATATTTTTATCGTGAGGTATTCTCCTTTATAGGAAATGCATTTAGTTTTAAGCTATAAGATGTTTTTGTTACTAATATTGTATTGATGTAATTACTCCTCGAGGATCTTAATAAGTAAATAAATAAAAATAAATATATAAATAACCTCGATGATCTCGATATTCCCAAAAGGCTAGCCACGTCCACGTTTCACTGCTTTATGAATAATATATTCCGAAACCGCAGGATTAAAATCAAACAGTGGCATGAATTTATTTTCATTAGCCCTTGCACCATAAAGGCCATGCGTTAACCATACAAGTCTATGATATGAAAAAAAATGCTATAAAACAGAGAAAAATCAAATTATGAAAAATCTGAACGGAAAGCATTAGTGCATACTAAGCCATATATGGCAGACAATGTTTAGCTGGAACGCATACGAACTTTATATCACAATCAATAATAACGGCCTTACTTGTAAACGTTTTTTAGCGGGTTTAAGCAATTCTTTCGAATTTTTTGTCAATAATGTTGTTATGTTGGTAATATTTTAAAGATCGAAAAAAATAATGACTCGGATTCAAAGTAATTTTTTTTTATTATTATTAACGAAGTACGGATGTCTACGTACAAATATCACTTGACTTTATTCTGAACGTTCCCATCTTGAAAATTATAAATCTCAGGATTCAAAGTGAGGCATGAAGCTAATATTGTTTTAAGATGAAGTACTTTTCCTTCCATTGCACTAATAAAATCTCATGTCTTATCTTAATCGTATTATTTGTTTATTCACAACACAATATAACACTTAACTCATAAAATAAAAGATATAGGTATGTACCTACGTACGGAGGTACCTACCTAAGTAACAGTATAAGTCATGTAATATATAATCATATATAAATTTAAACGTGTTATCTTTACGTTATATAATTTTATTAAATTTTTAATAAGTGACGAGAGAACAAGTTTTGGTAATCAATTTTTTTTTTTAAATAGGTTGGCTGGCTGCGAGTTTGCCATCAGGTGGCAAGTGATTACCCACCATAGACATTGGAAGAAGTATTAATCATTCAGAGGCTACGGAGAGATATAATGCATCCCTACCCCCTTCCGTGCTGTGCTCCTCTCGTGGCTCGGTGGAACCCTCCTCAATCATTCCTTACATAGACAATTAATCCAGGAATTTTAGCATCAAAAATGCGTTCGCTTTGCATAAAATCCATCAATTTTTCAATTGGATTATGTTAGAGGCCCCCTAAGTATAAAACCGAGTTTTTGTCATCCCAGGCCGCGAGCGCTAGCCGCCATCTTGAAAAACGTATTTAACGTAAATATCTCAAAAACGGTGAGGTTTACGATTAAAACAGTAAAGACCTTTTTTGTAGAGAATAAAATATCGCGTCTATTTTATTTGAAACTTTTCTCTATTGTTAATATTTTTCGAGATATAGTTAGTTCTCCAACTTTGATTATGACATTTTTCGTATTTCCAAAAAAGTATTCAGATATTTTACGAAAACCAAAATTAGGAAAATATTAACAATAAATGTCTAAAAATCTTGGACTAAATGCGACACCAACTTCGGGAACTAAGATGATTTGTTCCTTATGCCTGTTACACTGGCTCACTGTTGTTAACTGTTGAACAATTTTCAAAGAAAATGTTATCAATACTTAATTACATTTCATTCAATAATTTATAACTACTAACGTTCACCCATAAATTGTTCGAAATTCTGTCATAATTATTTTAGAATATTTAAGGAGAACATGGGATCAGATCCACGGCGTATTAAACACTTTTAATATTTATATTGTAGAACAACAACAAGAATTATACGTACTTGTATTTTACTATAAATTTGTTAAAAGAATTTAATTTTTCCATATTATTTCCTAAACGATTTAAAAAAAATAATCACTAAAAGTGACATTGACGAAATTATTGTTGCAGAAATCCACTAAAAAAATTTTTATTTCATCATATAAGATTTAAAAATTTTTTCCATAAAATCTCAATAGCAGTTTGGAATACAATATTGGAATCATTTGCACAAATTGTCAGTTTTTGATTTGAATCATCTAACCACCACTTTTTTTTTTTTTTTTTTTTCAGCTTATCACCGTCCTCTGCTGGACGAAAGCCTCCCCCAAAGAACGCCAACCATCCCGATTTTGGGCAGCCCGCATCCATCCCGTACCTGCCACCTTTTTTAAATCGTCGGTCCACCTCGCCACAGGGCGTCCTACACTACGTTTGCCTAAGCGTGGTCTCCACTCTAACAAGTGTCGGCTCCATCGGCCATCAAGAAGCCTGGAGACATGACCAGCCCACTTCCACTTCAGCGAGCTAATTCTACGCGCGATGTCGGTGACTTTAGTTCTCTGGCGAATGTCCTCATTCCGGATTCTATCTGCCAGAGAAACCCCAAGCATCGCGCGTTCCATTGCTCGCTGAGCGACTTTAAATTTGTGGACCAGTCCTACGGGGAGTGTCCACGTTTCGGCACCGTAAGTCATTACAGGTAGGACGCACTGATTAAAGACCCTGGTCTTGAGCGACTGTGGGATCGACGATTCAAATATATGACGTAACCTCTCGTATGCCGCCCAACCCAAACGTATTCTTCTTTTGGCCTCCTTCTCAAAGTTGTGCCGGCCCAGTTGTATAGCTTGGCCCAGGTAGATGTATTCCTGCACAACTTCGAGTGGATAGCCATTTAAGACCACAGGTCTCGGGGATACATGTTGATTGACCATCATTTTGGTCTTTTCAATGTTCATCCCGAGACCTAGTTGTCTTGAAGAATCGCTCAGGCTGTTTAGCATCTCTTCCAAATCCAACAGAGTCTCCGCCATGATGACAATGTCGTCGGCAAATCGCAGATGTGTAATGTATTGGCCATTTATGTTGATGCCGCGTCCGTTCCAATCGAGCGTCTTGAAGACGTCTTCCAATGCATTGGTAAAAAGTTTCGGTGAGATTACATCCCCCTGTCTTACCCCGCGATGCAGTTGGATTGGTCTTGTGCTCTGATCTTGTACTTGGACGGTCATGGTTGCGGCTTCGTACAAACACTTCAACACCTGGACATACCGACAGTCAATAAGGCATCTCTGCATAGATTCCAGAACAGCCCAGGTCTCGATGGTATCGAAGGCCTTTTCGTAGTCCACAAACGCTAGGCATAGAGGCTGATTATATTCCTCGGTCTTCTGTATTATTTGCCTAAGTGTGTGTATGTGGTCTACGGTACTGAAGCCTTTTCGAAACCCAGCCTGCTCAACGGGTTGGAAGTCATCGAATCTTTGGGCAAGACGGTTCGTGATTACCCTCGAAAACAACTTGTAAACGTGGCTTAGAAGTGAAATGGGGCGGTAGTTCTTCAGAAGAGCTTTATCACCCTTCTTGAAGAACAAAACCACCACACCCTTGCTCCATGTCTTCGGTGAAATACCATTATGGAGGACGGAATTAAATATGTTTACCAGCTCTCTCAGAACTGGTGTTCCTCCTGCTTTCAGAAGTTCTGAGGTAATTCCGTCATCTCCTGGAGCCTTGTTGTTTCCAAGTTGTCCGAGAGCAATCCTAATCTCGCCCAAGTCGATGTCGGGAAGCTCGTCTGATAGGTGACGTGTCAGTCTAGCTCGTGGATCATCCGCTCTGTGGGACTCAGGTGGAAGTACTCGTGATGAGTATAAATCGCCATAGTACTTTTCGACTTCAGCTAGAATCTCTGGTTTTGAGGTGACGGTTGTGCCTTGTGTGGTTCTGAGTTTTGTCAGGTGACAACAGGAGGTATGTGACTTTGCAAGAACCTTTGAGCCCCTATTGAGTGCTATAGCATCTTCAATAATCCGGGTATTTGCTCGTCTTGTGTCACGTCTTATCAGTTTTTTTACTTTCCTGTTAAGTGCCTGGCACTCAGATGGCGTCATATTCTGCTGTTCTCGTCTCCTCGTCATCTCATCCAGAGTTTCGCCTGAGAGCTTCGACTTCCGTCCATTGCTCTTTTGTCGAAAGTAATTTTGTCCCACCTCGCGGATGACACGCACCAGACTGTTGGTGGCGTCGTCAATGTCCTGCTTGGTTTCCAACATAGCGAATCGGTTCTGTAGCTCCAGCTGGAAGCTTTCGCAACCAGCTTCGACCTGGGGCAGAGTTGGTCTAAGAGTCGACTTCATCAACCGCGATCGTTCGATTTTAGTATTAATATTCAGGGTGCCTCTTACCAGGCGGTGATCACTTCCGGTGTTTACCCTGTTGATCACGGAGACATCCCTGAATATTTGGCGCTTATTGGATAAAATGAAGTCGATCTTATTCATCGTTACATTATCGGGGCTTCGCCAGGTCCACTTCCTTTCCCTCCCCTAGCTCATTGGGTGGGGGATGTGGACGGAACGGTGGCGGTGCTCTCGAGGAGCGGAACGGGCCCCACCCTCTCTCTCATCGAGAGGGGCTCGGGCTACGTTGTGGCGGGGTGGGGGGAGTACGCGGTCGTCGGAACGTACTTCTCCCCCAACCGCAGCCTCGCTGAGTTCGAGACGTATCTCGGCTCGGTCAGAGCTGCGGTGGCCAGGCAGTCGCCGAAACCTACCTTGGTTCTCGGCGACTTAAACGCGAAGTCGCGTGCCTGGGGCAACCCCGCTACGGATCCGCGAGGGAGGGCCGTCCAAGTCTGGGCGCTACTCTCTAGCCTGTCCCTACTTAATAAGGGGCAGGTTCACACCTGCGTGCGCCACAACGGGGGGTCCGTGGTGGATGTTTCGTTCGCCACCCCGGTGGTAGCACGTAGAGTGTCGAACTGGAGAGTAGAGGAAGAGGTGGAGACTCTGTCGGATCACCGCTATATCCGATTCGAGATCTCCACCTCTCGCAGGCCGGCGGAACCCCAGAGGGTGCCGACCACGCTGCCGAGGTGGTCTCTTGGCCAGTTAGACCGCGAACTGGTCAAGGAGGCTGCCATCGTGCAGCAGTGGGGTTCCGCGGGACGAGAAGAGGAGAGCGCCAGCGTCGAGGAGCTGGCGGGCCGCATGCGCAGCGCCCTCAAAGAGGTCTGCGATGCGGCCATGCCGAGGACCCGGCGCAGAGTTCCGCGCCGACAAGTCTACTGGTGGTCGCCCGAAATAGCCGAACTTCGGGCGACGTGCAGTCGGGCGCGGAGGGCCTACGTCCGCTGTCGCAGGCGCAACGGCCTCGACGCGGACCTGGAGGGGCAGCTCTTGGCCGCTTACCGCCAGCTGAAAAAAGATCTGCAGCTGGCGATAAGTCGGGCCAAGGAGAAGGCGAGGGAGGAGTTGCTGGCGGGCCTCAATCGAGACCCATGGGGGCGGCCGTATCGAGGTGTGCGTGGAAAGTTCCGCACCCAAGCCGCCCCCGTGACGGAAACGCTGCCGCCGGAGCTCCTCCTGCGCCTGGTGGGGGAACTGTTTCCCCACCCAGGCGAGTTTGTCCCTCCGCCTATGGCCCCCCGCTCCGTGATAGAGGACGCAGTGGCTCCACCACTGATCACGGAGCGGGAAATGGAGATGGCCCTCGGTCGCCTGAGGGCCAAAAAGACGGCGCCGGGTCCGGACGGTGTCCCAGGGCGTGTTCTGTGCGACGCCTTGGAATACCTAGGTGCAAGGCTTCGGGGGCTGTTCGACGAATGTCTGAACAGCGGGCAGTTTCCGAAGCCTTGGAAACAAGGGAAGTTGGTGCTGTTGCCGAAGGAGGGTCGACCACCCGGTTCCTCCTCGGCGTACAGGCCGATCGTGCTGCTGAACGAGACGGGCAAGTTGTTTGAGAAGATTCTCGCAGCCCGTCTCGTTCAGCACCTCGACGAGGTCGGTCCAGGTCTTTCAGAGGCTCAGTTCGGGTTCAGGGCGGGTCGTTCGACGGTCGACGCCCTGAGCGCCCTGAAGACTCGGACCACGGAAGCGGTGGCCCAGGGGCGAGTGGTCCTGGCGGTTTCGCTGGATGTGGCGAACGCCTTCAACAGTCTCCCATTCGAGACGATCAGGGAGGCACTCCGATATCATGGGGTGCCGACCTATCTGAGGAGACTGTTGGAGGCGTACCTCCAGGACCGAGAGGTCGTCTGGGCGGGGGGCGACGGCAGGCTGGTCCGGCGTCGGGTTGGCTGCGGCGTTCCACAGGGGTCGGTTCTCGGCCCAATTCTGTGGAACGTCGGCTTCGACTGGCTCCTGAGAGCCCCCGTCCTTCCCGGTATGGGGGTGTTGTGCTATGCGGACGACACCCTCATCACCGCGACGGGGCGGGACTTTCGGGAGGCGGCCCGCCTGGCCGAGGTCGGAACGACCCTGACCGTGGACCGGATGGAGATGCTGGGCCTGAGGGTCTCCATATCCAAAACGGAGGCCCTCCTCTTCCACGGTCCGCGGAGGGCCTCCCCACGAGGGGCGAGTATCACCGTCCACGGGACGGTGATCGAGGTGCGGGCCCAGATGAAGTATCTGGGCCTGATCCTGGACGGGCGTTGGAGCTTCGGGCAGCATTTCGTGCAGCTCGGCCCGAAGCTCGTCAATGCCGCCGCCGCCTTAGGCCGCCTCCTACCCAACGTGGGAGGACCGGGATCGCTATGCCGGCGCCTCTATGCCGGCGTAGTGAGGTCGATGGCACTGTACGGTGCCCCGATTTGGGTGGACGCACTCACCGCTTCCAACCGGGCCCTTCTGCGAAAACCGCAGAGGGTCATAGCGGTGAGGGCGATAAGGGGTTATCGTACGGTGTCGTGGACAGCGGCGACCCTCCTCGCGGGCGACCCGCCCTGGGAGCTCCAGGCGGAAGTGCTCGCGGAGGTGTACCGCTTTCGGGCCGAGGCGAGGGAACGCGGCGACCGTCCAGGGTCGGCGGAAGTCGGGCGGATCAGGGCTCTAGCCCAGCAGGCCCTGATCGCCCGATGGGAGGAGGACCTCGGGTCCCCCACGGCGGGCCTGGCGACAGTGGAGGCGGTACGTCCCCACTTGAGTCGCTGGGTCCGAAGGAAACGAGGCACGCTCTCGTTCAGGCTGACGCAGGTGCTTACCGGACACGGATGCTTCGGTAAGTACCTGCACGAGATAGCGCGGCGGGAGGTGTCACCCTCCTGCCACGAGTGTGGTGCGCCATTCGACACGGCGCATCACACCCTGACGGAGTGTGCCGCGTGGGGGCCCCAGAGGCATTCCCTGGCGGCGGTTGTTGGCGGAGACCTCTCCTTACCGAGCATCATCAACGCGATGCTCGGAAGCGAGAGGTGCTGGTCAGAGATGGTCTCCTTCTGCGAAAGTGTGATGTCGCAGAAGGAGGCCGCGGAGCGGGAGCGGGAGGAAGATGCCGCTGCGGACCCGCTCCGCCGCAGAAGACTGGGGAGAAGAAAGCGGCGCTTTGCGCACCTTCTCCCCCCGCCACAATAGGCGCCGCCGGGACTAGGGGGGGTTCCCAGTACCCTGGGATTCCTCCCTAGTGAATGGAGGCCCGCATAGGCGGGCCGGCCGTCGGAGCGTCACGGTAGCATGCGCAAGCGATCCCGTGGCGCTCCCGTTAAGACGGGAAGGGTACCGCTGGGTTTTTAGTGGGTATTCCGATGACCGGGGCACACTCGGTGCCTTGGACATACGGCGAGTCCCACATACCCCCCCCACTGTTCCCGTGGGGGGAAACGCGTCATGCGTTTTCCCAGCGTCAAAAAAAAAAAAAAAAAAGGTCCACTTCCTTTGGGGCTTTTTCTGGAAAAAGGAGTTCATCAGAAACAATCCCTGAGCCTCGAGGAAGTTTACCAGCATTCCCCGACAATTCCTGCACCCATAGCCGAATTTTCCTACCCTCGATTCACCATCTTCTTGTACTCCCACTTTGGCATTAAAGTCACCCATAACAATTGTGTAGAAGGTATTAGTACGAGACATAGCTTTTACTATGTCTTCGTACATGGCTTCGACCTCTTCGTCAGTGTATGTAGACGTTGGGGCATACACTTGTATAACCTTCAAGGCATACCTCTCGGTTATCTTTAAGACAAGGTATGCTACCCTCGCCGACACACTGCCAACCTCTGCAACATTGCTTCTGAGTGACTTGTGGATTAAAAAGCCGACGCCACTTTGGGATGGTTGGTGTCCTTCTCGGAAGTAAAGTAAGTGACCGGAATCTAGTGTCATCGTATCCTCGCCCTGTCTTCGGATTTCCGATTGACCTACTATATCCCAGTTAATACGACTTAACTCTACTTCCAATTCTATCAGATGTTCGTCCAGCCTCAGAGAGCGTCCATTATACGTGGCCAGAAACAGTCGCCGTTTGTGGTACCCTGCCGTAGCCCGGGGATTCTTAGCACCCCCCATCGCACCGTTACCATGGCCGGTACCGTGGCCAGGAATAGTGCGATTACCGGGAATTGGGGGCCATGACCTAGTGTCGTCCTTCATGGAGGGTATTTGCCATAGTCACCACGCTTGGCAGGCGGGTTGTGACCGCAGTGGCTGGAATCTTTCTCTGATAGCGCTGCTGCCCGCTATCAGGATTTGCATTTTCGGATTCCAGCATTTGAGTGGTTATACCGCCACGGTTTCGGTCGCCAGAGCCTCGTTTGTTGATTAGCAGGATGCACCACGGGCAGGTGAGGTTGACGGTAAAGGTCAAGGTCGCCCAAGGTCGTTGTCGGCTCCCCTTACATCCCCTCATTAGATAAATAGTATAATTTTATCCTCAATGTACAATAATTTTTAGAGTATCAGTATCCAGCACGAACGTATCGTCATGCCTCTGGCGGCCGTAAATTGAACTGTACAGCGTTATTAAGTCAACGTACCCCCACTACTGATGTTGCAAGACCTGTGTATACGCCCGTGGTCAGTCTGACTGTTGGCGTGATGCGTCGCCACGCTATGTCTGATATGTCATACTAACTGACAAATCTAATACGGTGTGGTATAAATAAATACAATATTACAGGTTCCAAATAAAAATTTTTTTTTTGCTTTCTTTATACAGTTTCACAAACTATCCTTTTATGTGTTTTATCTGCACAAAATAATTTCAATGTTTCACATCTGCCAGGCCATTTTTATTAAAACATAATTAATCTATGGAAACATAGCTTCGACTTATTTAAAAAGTAAAATTATGTATGTATATTTTTTAAGGAGAGGTAAATGAATACAAAATTTATAGAAAATATATTTTATTAATTTCCAAGATCACAGAGCGAAACATGAAGTAATATTACAAAGTAGGGTTACCACAACATAAAATGTAGGTTTTTGCCATATTAGATATGTATAATTTTACCTGGTGGCAGGAATATTTGTGCAAGCCTGTCTGAGTTAGGTACCCACTCATCAGATATTCTACCAAACACTGTTGTGTGCCGGTTTGAATGTTGAGTTAGCCGGTACAAGCACAAGTGTCATAAAATCTTAGTCCTCAAAGTTGGCAATGCATTGGAAATGCAAGGAATGGTTAATTTTTTTAAGTGCCAATGTCTATGGGACGTTCTGACCACTTACCATCAGATGGCCCATTTGCCTGTCTTTTTACCTATTTTAAATAATAATAAAAGAAAATGTAACCCTTTTACAGAATAAAACTTTTAACATATAGTATAGTTATCGTATTCTACTTAAATGTAAAAATTGTCCACGACATTACTACAATTAAAAAATAGTTTAAATGCTTAAATTTCAAATATATTATTTTATAAAAAAAGCTATTAATTTTTAGTTTCTCAAACATTAAAATCACTAGCAATAGGTAAAATATCACATCCCAAAAATCCTTAGAGGTTAACGACCTTACTTATAAATATTTCTTAGTGATTCTCTCTCTTTCTGTCATTATTGATTTGACATTCGAAAGAAGAAGACACGGCACAACTTTCCCGCTAAACAAAACTAACAAGTAATGCCGCTAGAGTTTAGACATATCGAATAATCTTCGTCATTAAGTCTATTTTGTTTATAAATACAAACTTTATACATAGTGTTATCATTCGTTCCGAATTTTGACTTTAAAGCTGCTTTATACGTTCTCATATATAGTACAAAAGGTCATATTTGTATATCTTATCGACCTTTTGCCAGGTGTATAACCTGGCAACACTTTTTCTTAACCAAAGGTCCACGAAACACTGGTGCTTCATGCCACTTGTAATTATTGCGCCAGAAACCAATACACAATTAAAAATGTTCTTAATTAACATTCACCCTAATACAAAATCCCGCGCCATATGTAACGCGGTATCGGCGACACCGGTTTTAAGCTTATTGTGGCATCACAAAGATTGTAAACTACTACTATATACTATCCGAGGGTTATTGAGCGTCTTAATAGTTAATGAGCAGATTTCTGGACCCCCGAGATAGTTTCCTAGAGGATAATGCCCTTACATAATGTATCTTCCTATGAATTTACACTGAAATTTCTTTAGTAGAAATAAAGTTATACTAACCATTTAAAAATAAATTACATACGAAATAAATTATTTTAACAGATACGCTTATATCTTGATATATTATTTTTTATCATTATCATTGGTCAAGATCTTGATTCTATGATACTCACTATGGACTCGCGAAAATATGGCGTTTTCAATGTCCGCGATGCTGCAATCGGAAATTCGAAAGTTGAATTAATGTGGTTATAACTAGTTAATCGGAATAGTGTTGTCTTATAAATAACGGTAAATTAATCAAGGACTGTTTATAATGCATAATACAGCAGAAAGATTAAAAATCGCATGTAATTTGTTAATCTACAGTGTGTTTACCTTTATTCCTACTCCGATTGGAATAGGGTACCAATTCCTTGGATTGGATTCCGCCGATTGGATAAGCTATTATATAAAGCTGCAGAGATTGTTAGCCTGTTTGAAAGCGTTAATCTCAGGCTCTAAAATTTATTTATTTTTGCGCTAGATTTTGTACGTACGTTTACTGAAAAAGTTTCGACTTAAGAGGACTGAGATGTAACGCTTAACTCGGATGAAACTGCACCAGTTAGCTTTACAATTTACATTATGTAGATACTTCAGACTTTTCCAAACTCATCAATATATTAACTCATAGGAACAAAAATCACTTATGTTTGACACAATATTAAAAACATATATAACTTAAATAATACTTTAACATTAAGAGATTTAAGAATTTTACTTTTTAAATAAATAACATTAATGGAATTACAACAAACATTTCTTATAATAAAAATCACTTGTTTTCATTTATCACATTATCTTCCCAACATGTTAACAATTAATTGCCTCAGTAGTTTAGCGGCTTCCGATAAGACCGCAGATCCCGAGGTCCAGGGTTAAAACCCTAGGTCGGCCCGATAAATTAATATTGGAATTTTCTATAGAAAGATTCTCACTAGTAGCCCGGAATCCAGAAGTTGTAAGTATGCACTCCCGTGACTCGGAAAATCTGTTGATCTGGCACAAGGAACAGTAAATCTGTTGATCCTGCACCTGAACTTCTTCCGGTCTGTCAGGCTGTCGCCCCATCGAATTGTGAGAGAAAGGGAATAGAGAGTTCGCCTGTGTTTGCGCAAACACTTCCGGACTACATTTATGTCCTGCGCATAATCTCTCAAAATTGGCCGAAATCGGTCAGGTGGACATTATCATCAAATTCATTAAGATTTATTTGTTAATAAGACAATCTGAGTTTTTAGAGTGTTACAAAGATATGTATATATGTGACAACATTCCTTTGGATAACGAGAACTAGTTTTTAAAGTTTAACAATGTTTTTATTCCCAAATGGGTGTAAAAAAATCATTATCAATTAATTTAGAATCACAATGTTGAATATTTAAAAAACGAATTTTAGCCCATGTTCTAACGTAATGTATATGTAGACGAAATGGTCATTAATAACTTATTTAAAAAGATCGTCATAAGTAACTAATAGAATATATAGTAAGCATATTTTCATTCATCTTGTACATCTTTCAGTTGTTCCTTATTATGTATGCATAGAACCTTACAAACTGTACAATCCCCAGTCAAGAGATGGCGATGTTGTGGAAGACGCACAAAATCCATGCCTGCAAAATGAACAGTATATATTTATCTGGACCGGTGTTAAAAGGGCCAAACTACATTTTTGAGTGAAATGTACTTAGGCCCTTTTAGCCATTTGCCGAATCATTAAAAATAAATTTATTTGTGCTAAATTCGTACTCGGTGGTAGAGTTTTGTGCAAGCTCGTCTGGGTAGGTACCACCTAGTCATCAGATAATCTACCGCAAAACAACAGTATTTGGTATTGTTGTGTTCCGGTTTGAAGGGTGAGTGAGCCAGTGTAATTACAGGGACAAGGAACATAATATCTTGGTTCCCAAGGTTGGTGGCGCATTGGCTATGTTTTTTTCTTTTTTTAAGAAATGTAAAGTGCCACTTTCTATGGGCGTTGGTGACCACTTACCATCAGGCAGCCCATATGCTCGCCCGACTACCTATACTATAAAAAAAAACGGCACAAGCTTAATAATGCTTATAACGACAATATTACAGACAGCAAAAAGATTTATGTGATATGTAACAACAAACATCTGTTTATTGTTACTATTCTGATTGCCAAAAGTAGCGATTATTGATGTTGGCCCTTTTAACACTAGACCACCGATTTTTCGATTTAAAGATGATATTACTTTTACTGCCTACTACTACTGCCTACTATAGAACTGATTTTTATAAATAGTTTTAATATGATTTGTGAGTTTCATACCTTTTGCCTCTAAGCTATGCACATCCTGGGAACTAGTTGTAGGAGACTCATTGACTTCGAAGCACTTCTGTTTTCTGAAAAATATAATACCAATAAATGAAATATTACACTTAACTTTGTGTAGAATTTGCTTGCCCTTAGCGGCACCTATTTTGGGTTTATGTAGTGTGTTGTTTTAACAGAGAAGAGCGATATGGCAGACTGTTACACCCGGTCATATTATGATTGACTATGCTTTTAATCATGCATATGTTCGTGGCCCCAGAGATTAAAGTGCTTAAAGTTTCGATCAATAAATGCACTTATTAAAAAAACCTTTTGAAAGTCCATACAATAAACACAACTTAAGACCGTTCTGGTCGAAACTCGACATTCATTTTGGAATTACCAAGTGAAATATACAATATATATATATATATATATATATAAATTTCGAAGATGCTTTAAGAAATGTATGTCAGCTTTAAGAAGGAGGATAAAATAAATTTAAAACGTAACAACTCACGTTTTAGAATCGATTTCCTTCATTCGCCGCTCAGCTCTGGTCCATATATCTTCCTTGACTACTTCTTGCATTTTACTTCTTTCTAAGTATTCTTTATAGCGTTCCCCAGCACGTGATGATGGAACGAAATTTCCCGGTTTATATTTATCTAATGTATTGTCATTTTCGATTGTCATAGACGTTGGTGAATGAACATTCTGAAACATGCTTGTATTAGCCAGATTCTTCATGTTTGGCGATTTCTTCTTAAACATTGAATTGGGTGAAATGGGTTTATGAATAATTGGGATTGTTCTGGTAACTGTTTCACTATTGTCGTTACATTCGGTTGAAATGTCTTGAAGATCAGGCATGAAATCGTCTGGTTTTAAAAGTTTCGTGCTAGGCACTTGTATATCAATATTGTCTTCATTAGTATACATATTATCTCCATATGTTTCAATGAGAGAAGCAATAGCAAGATTCCTTTTCTTTTTCGGTTTTCTGATAATTTTTTTTACATCATTTTTCGATGTAGATTCTATTCCATCACCTGCTCCTTGGGAAGCAATAGGATTTGATTTGCTAATTTCTAGTATTGTTTTTGTATCATCGGTTTTCTTATCTTCTATTTCTGTTATGCTAACGTCTCGCACCTGAAATTTACAAATAAAAATAAAAAGACTTTTTTCAATTGAATGTTGAAATTTAATGAAATTTGTTGTTGCTTTGTTGAACTTAAAAAAATAAACACAAAATGTTTATTATATAAAAATATTGTTCTAATATATAATAATAACTTTATTTGTTTATTTTGTAATATATATTATATTAAACTTTGTTTAAATTTAATTGTTGGAATGATGATTTACCTGATACAACTGAGAAAAAACCCGATTTGATGTGGTGTTCTTAAATATTTACCGACCTTACCTTTATGTATTCTTGAAAAAACTTTGAAACTTTGGACACAACTTTTTGACAAATTGTGACATGTACATTGGCGTAACTATAGGGTGGCAGGACTGGCAAAACAGCAAGGGACCCGACCCGACGGAGCCCCGCCCCGGTCCGAGAGGCCCTGAGCTCAGAAGTGTCTTAACATTTTTATGAATTTTTGTATTGTCATTTTCAATAACATTTTACGAATTTTTGCTTACTCAGACTGAGGCCCGAATCTTTGGTAGCTACGCCCTTGGGGCCCCATGTAATGGATTTGCCACGGGCCTCAGTTGGTATAATTACGCCACTGGACATGTACGAAATAAAATATATCAGCTATAAATTGCAATAGAATATACAATTAGATTGAAACACATACCAAGTTTAACATGTGCTGTATAAGATTAATATCAGGTCCGGCAGCAAAGTCAGAACTACCAACACAGCCGGAAAAATACTCTTCTTCTGTTTCTGAAATAGAAAATCCAAAATAAATTAGAAATTAAATCAAAATATTCTTTAATGTCTGATATATTTTCATGAATAATCAAAAAAATTGACTTATGTATAGATTATTTTCTCAGCAAGTATAATAAAGGAACAAAATAAGTTTTAAGGTTCATGCTTGCAAGGAACCATGGAAATAGCTGTTTACCTTCCGTATAATGGAGAGGGGGTGGTTTTTCATTGGAAGCCACTGCATTTACGATTTCAACAGGGACTTCACGTCCCTGTGCCACAGATAAATCCCTCAGAATTTCACTTTTGTTAGTCCAGCGCGATGACATTATTTTATATTTATAAATCTACAATTTCCAAACACATTAAACAACTTGTTATTTCGAGGAATAATAATTTATATCTCATCAAATGTAGACAAACATATAGGCACAATTTTTACTTGGATATTTAATATAAGTGATAGTAATAGCTGTTACTGCAAAGTGCTTACGAGTTGTTTTTCTTGCTAGAATAAGTCATATATATTGTAATCAAATGACAATTGACAACAAGTAAGTCAATTGACAACGTCAACAGAAGTGACCAATGTCGCCAAAACTTGATTATTTTCCCCCTGTGAATGAAACAGAAACCCTCCATATTAGATTTAAATAAATGTATGTTATTTGAATGAAACAAATACATTATGAAGCTGCAATTGCCAAAGTTTTTAAAAAGATTTTTTTAATGTGCTTATCATTTACTCTAAAAATACAAAAAATACTTGTATTGATTACTATTTTAATCAGCGGTTGAAAGTTCTGTTACTAATAATTATAAAATATATTCACGCACACGATCAAATGCATTAAGTTAAGCTAGCGGATCCGCTTGTCAATGAGCCACTTTTGATTTTAACTTCCGGATATTGCAGTCAAGAGTATAAAGAGTTAAAAAATAGGTTTAGATCTCAGTAGATATTTTTTTAATTTACCTACCTCAAAATATACTTGAAAGAGCTAGTAGTAGTGTCACTCGAGTATATAAAAAAAACCTTCGTAGTCCTAATTCTTAATATTTCTAGTCTAGCATATTCACCGTCTCATCTAGCAATAAATACAAATTCGTGCTTTCTTTCTTTAACTCTAAACATTATCTATTTATAGCCCTTACTTATTAACGTTGTTGACCAGGTGATTAATAAATCAATCCTGTCCTCTTCTTTCGAACCACAAATCAATAGTGACAAAAAAGAGCGACATTAGTTTTTAAATAAAATGCCGCTAAGGGGCCATTCATTTATTACGTAAGACGATTTAGGGGGGAGGGGGGTCGACCACGTCTTACTTTTTTTTACATGGGAGTGGGAAGGAGTCTTTATAGTTTTTACGTATGTAAGAGATTCCTGTTCGTTGGGTCAGACCAGTAAAACGATATTTAACTTTGTACTTGTTTTATTCTTCCGTACAGTGTACACTACAATTTCAATTCGTAACCTCCTTCCTCTTTTGAGTCCAGTTCCCAATTACCTTCTAAATTCCCGCCTCTGGCCAAATGCCCTTTTGTCTTCCCGCCAAAAATCCGGCGTTCCGATTGGCTCACAACATCGCGTGATGTTTCTGTCGTGCGCCAATCGTGGAGCGACCCGCCAAAATCAATGTTGCCATAAATAGAAATAATTTAAAAATAAAATATACGCAACGTTAAGATTTGAAAAAGCGCGGACAACCGTGCGAATGCCAAGGTGCGCTCGGATACGTATAGGTAAACTATTTCCCTTGGAACTCCCCGCTTGTGAACTAGACTGTTACTTGTTTCCGTAAAAGACACTCGTGACATCAAAACCAACCAAGCGTATATTCCTTTTTTCCTTTAGATTCTTACGTAATAAATATTAAACAGGGGGGGATGAATGGCCCCTAAGTAACGTTTATAAGAAAGTCAGTAAAGAAATTTAGGAGGATGCGTAGTTAGGTATAAGTAAAACTTCAACTTCTTGATGTCGTAATGTGAAATGACGAATGTGGAATGAATTTATTACAAAATGGAACTGGTGTATATACAAAAAGTGAACTAAACATAAACCAATAGGAGTACAAGAAAACATAATAATTATAAAAAATATCGTAGCGAGCGTCTTGTTACAGAGTTGTAAATCGATTATCGAGTGCGAGTGCTTTGTTTCCGATAAGCAGTTTTTAAGAACTATACATAGTTGTGGTAGCGACATACTGCTACAGAAACTTCTTATTTTTATATAGATACAGTAAACGTTGAATTGGAAAAAAAAATAGCGAAGTCACTAATATGAATTTTTATTGTTATATCTTTCAATACTTGAATCGTCATGTTACAACAATTAAAAGAAGTTGTACCGGTTCGGAGAATATATTCTTCGAATAACAACTGATATAAACTTTACTGTTAGGTGCTATTTTTTAAAACGAAATAGCTACCTACCTATATCACCAGTTTTTTGGAAGATCGGAGAATTGCGGTGAAATATTAATATTTATATAAAGTCACTATGTAAATTAATTATTACTTAATGAACGTTTTGAACTATTAATAACTGTAATTTTATTAAACCGAGAACAAAAATAAAAAAAATACATTGTTTACGGGGTTTTTAGAGACGTATTTTGTCGAAACGTAACAGTCTATCCAGCGTTTAACAACGAATGTTCACTCTCGCGAGTTTACGCTGCATCGGTTACTGTGCGACAAGGACGGAACTACCACTATCGCTAGTGTACGCCGCAGTGTTTGCGCGCCCGGTGTTGAAATTTTGTAATAATACTCTTAAAGGTATTTTATTAATCATTTTGAAAACTTTATAAATAAAATACTGTGTAATGAGTCAGTTACCCATAAAAATGTATTCAAGATCGAGGAGAATTGCTGATTTAATGCAAATAAACAGTAAGAATGAACAACAAGAAAACATTGATACAGAATCGGTTATTTTGAATACAGGAAGTTTTAATACTCGAGACACTTTTATTTTACTACCACGTCATTTTAATATTATTATATAAGATTATTTTTTTTATTTTAAAGTAGGTTACCTAAATTAGGTTTTATTAATGATTAAATTTATTGTTTTACTTACATTAAAAATGTTTCCCGCGTAATATCTCGAATCGGGTATATTCGATTGCTTATGGCGGGTTCTCATAATCTAGTAGACGATTTCGATACTGTACGTGGTATTGCAAATCCAAATCTTTATTGAAAGTGCCACTTGCGATTATTTTGGATGTTTTTTAATTATTTTCTTATAAGATATAAGTCCATATAATATAAAAATGAAGTAACTTACTTTTACACCACAACAGGTTTGCCTAAAAACATTTTTAAATACCTTATGTATTACTGACGTTAGTGTAGTTTGTTCGCACTGCTCATAATAAAATGAATCAAGAAGGGGTAACGTTATTGGATAATAGGGGAAAACACTCCAACCATCCAAACGTAGTAGATTCTGCAATGATTAAAAGTTATTGTGATCATGTAGCTTCCTTCCAACCTGTTGATTTTCACTGCACACGTAAAGACACCAGGAAGTTGTATTTAGATAATAATTTAAATATGAGCAGGATGTTTTCCATGTACAAAGAATGGAACCAACTTTAAAATTATGACAATCAAGCACGGACCCTTCGTCATTACAGAGACTTTATTAATATTAACATGAACGTTGGATTTTTTATTTCCAAGAAGAATATTTGTGATAAGTGTTATAGTTTTCGAACAATCAACAACACAACAAGAAACAAACAAAAGAACAAGTTAAGGCACATAATAAACATTTAAAGAGTAAGCCAATAGCTAGAGAGATAAAGGATAATGACGAAATGCAATCCAGAGAACCTGAGATTGTGTTTGCTACATTTGACTTTCAAAAAATTTTTAATTGTCCACACGGTGACGTTTCATTTTATAATAAGCGTAAATTTTCTGTGTTTACCTTTACCGTTTTCAATTTAGCTTTCAAGGAAGGTACATGCTACATGTAGACGGAATGTACCGGTAAAAGAGGAGCTAACGAAGTAAGCAGTTGTTTGATGCATTTTGTAAAGGCAATCAGGGTGCAAAAAAAATCTTCTTTTGGTCCGATAATTGTGCGGACCAGAATAGGAATAGAGTCGTATATTCGTTATATAGGGTTTTCCAATAGGGACGCTTGAACTTTGACAGCTGATTGCGGCCATGTTGTTTGAGTGACAGCTGTCAAATGCAGTGTGTTATATTCATTCCGTCCTCCCAAACCACCATGGCAGGTTACAGTGCCGAGCAGCACGTGCAAATCATAAAATTGTTTTATGAAAATGGGTCTTCAGTTCGAGCAACGTTCCGCGCACTTCGCCCGTTTTACGGTCGCGATGATCGTCCTGCCGAGTCGACTATCCGTCGATTGGTGGACAAATTCGAGTCAACCGGGTCAGTTAACAATCAGCCGGTTCCCGTGCGTCAACGTAACGCGAGATCTGCCGAGAATATCGCCGCTGTGCGCGACAGTGTCCTCGAAAACCCGCGGCAGTCAATTCCGCGTCGCGCACAGGAACTCGGCCTTTCGCAGACGACAACTTGGCGAATTTTGCGTTGTGACTTGAGCCTGCACCCGTATAAGATCCAGCTGACCCAAGAGCTCAAGGTTAATGACCATAGACAGCGCCGTGTGTTCGCTGACTGGGCATTAGAGCAGTTGGAAGTTGACGCCGATTTTGGCAAAAAAATCATCTTCAGCGACGAGGCGCATTTTTGGATGAATGGCTATGTCAACAAGCAAAATTGCCGTATTTGGGACGAGACCAATCCACACGAGGTTCACCAAGTGGCAATGCACCCGCAGAAAGTGACTGTTTGGTGCGGATTTTGGGCCGGAGGCGTGATTGGTCCGTATTTTTTCGAAAACGATAATGGTGTAGCCGTCACCGTCAATGGTGAGCGATACCGGTCGATGATAACCAACTTCTTTTGGCCTGAAATCGAGAATATGGATCTGGACAACATGTGGTTTCAACAGGACGGCGCTACGTGCCACACAGCACACGCTACGATGGAAGTTCTGCACGATCAAGCGCCCTTAATGGAAAACCCTATATATGTGAACTTGTCAAAACGTTTTGGCGTAGATATTACTCATCGTTTCTTAGAACAAGGCCATATGTATATAGAAGGAGGGTGATAGTTTACATTCCCTCATAGAGAGAGAATCTAAGAGGAAATTTACACTCCTGACCAATGGTACGCATTAGTACGATGGGCAAAGGCTGAAGGGAGACCTTACAACGTTCTAGCAGTAACCAAGAGTGAACTTTATGATTTTAAATTTTTGGTAGACGACAGAAATTGGAAAAAAGATAATAAAAATGAAAATGTGAAGTGGAACAGCATTAAAGAAGTTAGTGTAAGAAAAGAGGGTAATTATTTTTGTATAAATACTACTGTAGAAACAAGGAGCCGCAAATAGAGAAAGTGTCTGCCTACGGAGTTAAAAAATCTTTATTCGGATTCACTAGCTTTGCCAGTAGCAAAATATAAACATTTGATTCCTTTATGTCGTTCAGGAGCAATACCCAAAGAATATCATAGGATTAGTTATGATAAGAAGTTTTTATTCTGAATTTAAAAAGTACCTATAATGTATTTTTTTTAACTACAAGGATTTGAAATAGGTACGTACCTACTTTATTCATCTAATTAGAGATTATAATATCATCACATTTATTTTAGTACTCACAGTTAGCATTTGTCTAAACTTAGGTAATACATTTAATATTTGATCTTAGCTTTTTACAGTTAGTTAAGGTAACAAAGACTGATTTTAAAAACTTGTTGCCATAATTAGATTAACAAATTATATATTTTCAATTTGTAATACTTTAATAAAGATGTTTCTTGTTGATGTGTTCTTGTTATTCTATTAAAAAATAATTGTAAGTACAAGCAATCTACGATGTAATTTTTTTTTTTTTTTTTTTTTTTTTTTTTTTATTTTATAATTTGGCGGACGAGCATATGGGCCACCTGATGGAAAGTGGTTACCAATGCCCATAGACAATGGCATTGTAAGAAATGTTAACCATCACTTACATTGCCAATGCGCCACCAAACTTGGGAACTAAGATGTTATGTCCCTTGTGCCTGTAATTACACTGGCTCACTCACCCTTCAAACCGGAACACAACAATACAAAGTACTGCTGTTTTGCGGTAGAATATCTGATGAGTGGATGGTACCTACCCAGACGAGCTTGCACAAAGCTCTACCACCAAGAAAATAAATAAATGTAAATAATTGAATGTGACACTTTCAATAAAATTTTCCTCACATAAGCCAACGTAGAATATCGAAATAGGCAGATCCGATACATTTTTATATATGCAGTTCCTAGTAAATAGTCGAAAGTGCCAGTTTCGATTCACAATACAAGTTCAGTTACGTGGTATACAATCGTAACTCAATTTTCTAGAAAGCAATTTATAATTACTGATTTTTGCTGCGACGTAATAGTTTGTAATCCCAACACAACTGTGAATCCAAATTTTTATGCAGATCTAATCATTTATGACAAAGTTACGCAAAAAACAAACTTTAAATCGCTCTCCTGTAAAGTAGCATTTTTCACTTTCGATACTTTACCTAGGGACCATCGATATATGAAATAACTAAATATATAAATCAATAAAATAGAAATATTGACTTAACTCTTGATTTCGATTTTTAGGTAGCCGTCAAAAAATAAATAAATGAATGAACAGAGTTATTTTTCTTTACTCTCGGACTTAAATTCCAAGATTTCGACTTAATTCCTTGCAAATAATCTGTAGGGCTCCCGATGGTGTTGGAAAATAAATGGACTGTATTTTGTAGATCGCGTAGTTTAATTTATATAATATATTTATGTAGCGGAAACGTCTCGTGCGCACGAAGCGGTGGTCCGAGGCGAAGTTGGGTTGTCTCAGATTCTCGCGTGGATCCCCGCGCACCACGTAGTCGTCGCGTCCCCCGCACCTTCGTCTTAGCGGCTGCTGGCTGCTGAGCGCGCTGCGTATAATTTCGAGATTCGATTCTCGACATATTCCCGCCCAGGATAAGAGGTCATCAAGAGTCGTGAGCTGGAAGAGGGCAAATATTATTATATGCTCTTCGAATAATTCCCCTTCTCGTCTTCACGTCTGCGACGCGTGTGAGGCCGTCGATGCCAGGGTAAATCTTAATTATTCTTCCTAAAGACCACAGTAATGGTGGAAGAGTTTTGTCCCGTATTAGGACTAAATCATTTGGCTTGAGTTCGATGTTTGAGGACGAGAGCCACTTGGTTTTTTGTTGTAACGTAGAGATGTACTCGTTTCTAAATCGTGCCCAAAAATGTTGCCTGATATGTTCGATTCTCTTGTAGCGGTCTAGGCTCGTAAGGTTTTGTTCAAGAACACGTGGGTATGGATTTGACGTGAGTGGTCGTCCTATTAAGAAATGTGAAAGTTTAAGTGTAGTGAAATCGAGAGGATCGGTTGATATGGAGTGGAGTGAGTGGGCGAGAGTTTAAAATAGCCTCAATTTGAGCTAGACATGTGGCCATCTCTTCGTATGTAAAATGAACTAATTGTAACAGTCGACGAAAGTGATGTTTAGTCGAGCGGACAGCTGCTTCCGCCATTCCATTGAAGTGAGGGCTTTAAGGAGGAGTAAATTTAAAATCTATACCTTCTTGTGCCATGTTGAACTGAATATTGGACTGGGCTAAAAATTTATGTAAATCATTGCATGCACCAACAAAATTAGTGCCATTGTCAGACGTGATGCTTTGTGGTTTCCCTCTGCGAGCAATGAACCGGTTCAAGGCAGCTATGAAAGCATCCTTAGTGAGCTCTGTAACAATCTCCAAGTGAACGGCTTTAACAGAAAAACAAACAAAAATGCACAGATAGGATTTCAAGAGTCTGCAGCCTCGACCCTTGCGGTCGGCGATAAGTTTAGATAAATTTCTACCTTTTAACGGCCAATATGTTTGACGTACATTTGATAACAACAATTGCGGTCCCGCGTGTAATAGTTTTATATGATACATATGAAATATTAATTTTTATAGATGATGTTTACCGCAGATTAATATAGGATGTTTAATATCGTAACAGTATGGTGAATTGTCCAACCTGCCACCTACACGAATAATCTGATTTTCATCCAGGAATGGTGATAAAGATAATAATCTATTTTTACTGGGTACAGCCTTGCCAGCCTTTAGGATAACAGACTCGGTGGGAAACATCTCAGACTGTGCTTGACGAAGAATAACATAAAGAGATTTTTGTAATTCTAAAGTAGTTAGACTATCAGAGAGTTTATTTTTATTTTTTAAGTTATTAATAAAACGTAGTATGTTAGCAACAATTCTTTGCAATTTATGAAAATTAGAATGTTTTTGTATTAACTTAGAAATAATATTGTAGTTTTGATTATTATTATCGTTATTTTTATTTGTAGATAAACATATATTGTCATCCTATTCTGTTTTATTTAAATTAATATTTTTTATTAATAATATTTTAATTAAGCCAATCGATATGAATCGCCTAAGTCTTTGGGATCACGTTTAGAGGCATTGTTACGACAAAATAGCCCTAGTCATTACGAAATGTATTAAGTTCAAAACTTTGTTCACACGCTGTCTCCTCTATTGACATAGAATGTTGAGAATTAATCGTGTCTAGTTCCTAAAAACATGATAGGTCGGGGTTAGAATCGCCCATGAGAAAATAGACAAAAATTAGAAGAGTGAGGTGTGGTCAACAAGTGCTTAGTGACTAACCAACCTAGCTTAGACTCGCGTAACGTTGGTTTATTTTTTCCCAATTCAATTGACTCCTTGACTAAAACATTCCAGAAAATATCCGCATTTAAAAGAATATCTATGTTTGAAGGAGTATTGTAAGATGGATCAGCTAGCGTAAGTCCGATTGGAAGGCGTATATTACTAACGTCTATGTAAGACGACGGTATGGGTGGAGTAATGCTTGGAAAAATGTTACAATTTATATTGACTGTGTAGTCACTACAAAGAGACTTTAGTCTGATATTACAAGACTGTGTGCTAGTGGATGTATAACTATTAAAACCATTTACTTTAGTGGTAACGCTGCGACGCGGTAGTTGTAACTTATCGCAATAGTTTTGCGATATCAGATTTACCGCGCTCCCGTTGTCCAGAAGTACTCTCGCGTTGTGCTCCTTGCCATGACCGTCGATCACTCGCACGATCGCTGTGGATAGAAATATACGAGACGCGGTAGTGTCTGTAATGACGTCACTAGTTAAGACAATACCTTCACCGTTAGGCTTTGAGGTACTATCGATCGGTATGTTCGAGATGGCATTTGTTACTCATGTGGCCCGAACGTAAGCAATTTAAACATACTTTGTATTGTTTTGCCTTTTCTATACGAAATTCAACTGGCAGAGCTCTAAAAGACTCACAAGTAAATAAAGAATGAGATTGATCGCACATAGGGCACTGTAATGATGATTTATTATTTTCATTAAAATTCTTAGGCTTAACTTTATTGTTTAAGGTATTAGGTTTATTGTAATTAAGATGGTCTTCCAAACTTTCTAGCAAATCGGCACGGTTTCTAAGGAAGGCGATAAATATATCTAAAGTTGGACTATCATTTAATTTATTTCTATGTTCTTCCCAATGTCGTAAAGTTATTTTATCTAATTTAGAAGACATCATGAAAATAATTAAAGTATCCCAATGTTGTGTCGGCTGTTTTAATATAGTAAGTGCTCGTAAGTTTTTAGTAGTTGTATCAACGAGATACCGTAAAGATCTATAAGATTCCTTTTCTAAAGCATCGATGTTAAATAAGGCTTGAACGTGGTTATTAATAAGTAAACGATTGTTATCGTAACGCTCTCGTAATAAATCCCACGCTATTTTATAATTATCACTTGAAAAGTCAATATGCTTAATAATTGAAGCTGCACTTCCATGAAGTGAAGCCCGGAGGTAATGGAACTTGTTAATATTATCTATGGATTTATTATTATGTATTATCGACGTAAAAACGTCCCTGAATTCGAGCCAATGCTGATAGCTGCCGCTAAAATGGGGTAAATCAATTTTAGGCAATCTGACATTATTTGACTTGAAATCCTCACCTGCTGTTGCATCATTGAAGCCTGCTACGTAATGCTCAGGTTGCTTATTCGAAGCTATTATGCAGCGCGCGTTAGCTACCAAAGCATAATACTCGTTCTCGAACTGCTCTCGCTCGGTAGTAGAATCATCAGTGGAGGAATCACAAAGCATGTCGATTTCATCCTGTAATAGGTCGAAATCATTATTTAATGTTTCAATTTTACATAGCCGGCATTCTAATTCAGCGATTTGTAGATCAGTTAATATTTTACAGCGTTTAAGTGCAAATACCTCAAATAGAAATAAAATAAATTTGTTAATTATGTAGCAAAGTATTGTGAAAAATAATAATTGTAATGCAAGTTTAAACAAAGGAAACTTATATGAAAAGATAAGCAACTGGCCGTTCGATCGACCGTGCGTACAAAGCGGCTAAGCTGATTACGTAACAAGTAACGGCTATTTTGAATTTATAATTAAAATGAAAATTTATGATCAGAAATGATTTTTTAATTATAAATTTAGCGGAAACTTATGATTTTACGTAGATATGTAGCTAAAGTAGGCACACGTGCTAGCACAAACAAGCTATTTGAAAAGAGGGATGAAGAAAGAAAGAAATCAAAAATATGTAGCAAAGAGATAAGTAGGAATAATAGGATAATAAAACGAGCTCACAACAGCGTCTTATCAAATCACACGTGTATCTTCCTTTGTCTTCGTCGTCCTCTAATTGTCCTTCGTCGTTCGTATGGTTGCTTACGTCGCAAACGCTTCTTGAACAAAGGCGGTCCGAGGCGAAGTTGGGTTGTCTCAGATTCTCGCGTGGATCCCCGCGCACCACGTAGTCGTCGCGCCCCTCGCGTCCTTCGTCTTAGCGGCTGCCGGCTGCTGAGCGCGTTGCGTATAATGTCGAGATTCGATTCTCGACATAATCAATCTTGGAGTCAAAGATACTATTTTTTATTCCTTTTTTAAATTAAATTTACAAAAACAATACTTACATGATGTCAAATTAATTTTATCATATGATATGATTGATTTATCGTATTTCAAGACCTGTTTTATAGTCTGTGGTTGTTTGTTATGCACAGGGCACTTCACTACCCGTCAATAAAGTATGACATTACTTAAGTACATTATTTCAAAAAATAAAAACGGTAATTTATAGGCGTGAGCTGTCAAGAAAATAAACGGTTGGACAGACTATAATAAGTAAGTACATTAATGCATATTAATTTTGTTCTATTATTCTTTTATAGTTAAATATTTAAAGAGGCTTAATCAAGTAAACTTATGTGTAAAGAAAGGAAAATAAAAATAATTTGTAACTGGTAAATATACTTGTTTAATTAATAAACCTTCCATGTTCCCAATGCATGTTTAACAAATAATAGAACGAAGTACTACAAATGTTATACAAATAACTGTATATCTTAAAATAACAGGCAAATGCATGTTATGCAAAAAAGTATTTTCCACTATAAAAATGTTTCTAAATTTCACAGTTATATTAAATATAAAGTTACCACCGGTTCGGAATGTAGATCCTTCTGGGAAGAATCAGCACGGTCTATACAATTAACGAATATCTGCCTAAAATCAACAAACAAGGCCATTTTTTTTCAATACTCCTGGCTACTATAGGGTTTTCCATTAAGGGCGCTTGATCTTTGAAATGCAAAAAAAAATACATGTAGGAGAGATATTTGCGAATTTTTTTTATTTGGAAGGTCTATCGACCCCATTATGTATGGAATATGACATCATTCAAATGACCGCCACGGCTTCGGTTGGTGGCGCGCACACGAAAGGTCCAATTTTCGATGACTCTGGCGCACAAATCGGGCTGTATTTGATCGATGGCGTGGCGTATGTTGACTTTGAGGGCATCGGTGGTTTGCGGCTTGTTGGCATAGACCTGCAACTTAAGAAAACCCTACAAGAAAAAGTCCAGCGGGGTCAAATCGCACGATCTCGGTGGCCAGTTCACGTCGCCTCCGCGCGAGATGACCATGTCCAGAAATTGCTCGTGCAGAACTTCCATCGTAGCGTGTGCTGTGTGGCACGTAGCGCCGTCCTGTTGAAACCACATGTTGTCCAGATCCATATTCTCGATTTCAGGCCAAAAGAAGTTGGTTATCATCGACCGGTATCGCTCACCATTGACGGTGACGGCCACACCATTATCGTTTTCGAAAAAATACGGACCAATCACGCCTCCGGCCCAAAATCCGCACCAAACAGTCACTTTCTGCGGGTGCATTGCCACTTGGTGAACCTCGTGTGGGTTGGTCTCGTCCCAAATACGGCAATTTTGCTTGTTGACATAGCCATTCATTCAAAAATGCGCCTCGTCGCTGAAGATGATTTTTTTGCCAAAATCGGCGTCAACTTCCAACTGCTCTAATGCCCAGTCAGCGAACACACGGCGCTGTCTATGGTCATTAACCTTGAGCTCTTGGGTCAGCTGGATCTTGTACGGGTGCAGGCTCAAGTCACAACGCAAAATTCGCCAAGTTGTCGTCTGCGAAAGGCCGAGTTCCTGTGCGCGACGCGGAATTGACTGCCGCGGGTTTTCTAGGACACTGTCGCGCACAGCGGCGATATTCTCGGCAGATCTCGCGTTACGTTGATGCACGGGAACCGGCTGATTGTTAACTGACCCGGTTGACTCGAATTTGTCCACCAATCGACGGATAGTCGACTCGGCAGGACGATCATCGCGACCGTAAAACGGGCGAAGTGCGCGGAACGTTGCTCGAACTGAAGACCCATTTTCATAAAACAATTTTATGATTTGCACGTGCTGCTCGACACTGTAACCTGCCATGGTGGTTTGGGAGGACGGAATGAATATAACACACTGCATTTGACAGCTGTCACTCAAACAACATGGCCGCAATCAGCTGTCAAAGTTCAAGCGTCCCTATTGGAAAACCCTATATTACTTACTTCTATTACCATAGACAAAATCGAAGCTTTCCTCGGGGGCAAAGGTAATCTCGCCTCCCCCCACTTCTCACTAGTGCGTACGGGAGCGCAAGGATGTGAGTCCCCACCTCACGCATTCATGGCCCAAGGGAATACGCCTCTTAACTTTTAAGTCCGGACACTGACGTCTACGCCAAGCAGGATCGACCCTTTCCCAATCCGCTGTCTTCTTCTGGACCATGACGGTCTCACAGGAGGCTACGGCCCACGCAGATTCCCTGCGCAGAATGGGTGACTCAATTGGTCAAGGGAGAGGTAATATCCGACCTCGCTGACCAGGACCTGCCTCTGCGCGCTCCACGAGGGGCACGCCTCCATCGTATTCTAGGCGGTGTTCCGGTCAGCGCCACAGTGGTGGCACACCGTCATTACCTGCGTAAACCGTCGATTTCGTCTCATCCAGGAACCTTTATCGATAACTAACGAAAGTGAGAACGGAATAGATTATAATAATAATTTCAATTTATTAAAGTAATGATATTACAATGATTTATGATGTTTTATCATTCAAGCTTAATACATTTACACGTCTTGAGCTTTTTTAGTGTGATAAAGCCCTTAATACCAACATAACATTTTTCTTTCACTTAAATATCATTAAAAAAATATGCATTACAAATATTCTAATAAAACAAATTGCGATTGCTCATAATATTGCGAATATTGCACTCATTAAAATACATATATTCAACTTCTCTGTATTTGCATTGATTATACATCCATTAAAAAAATATATCCATTATTTCAGTTATTAGCAATTATAACGTTATACTATATCGTGAGCTTGTTTTTTTATTTTTTTATCCTTAGCTTTTAATTCTGACTCTATTTTCATCCATATATTTGGTTCCTCGACCTGTCTTGCTTTACTGCGTTCCATGTACTTTTCAGACAGTTGATTTGCGAATTCCGAGGGCACAAATGTCTCCGACTTTTGGACATTGCTGTTTTCAGAACAGATTGAAATCGGAGACATCGGTTTACTGCAAACTTTTCTTTTAAATGTTACAGGTCCTAAATAAAATGAAGATTCTTTTTGTTTCTTCGAAGGGCTATTTAACCAGTTTTCCACTTTTACTATCGACTCTCTTACTGCTTTTGTTGTTACACCGGAATTTTCCTTTATTTGACTAGTTTGACTTTGAGATGGTTGTTTTTGTGCATTTTTATCATTTTTTAGTCCTTTAAAGGCTGTATTTGTTTCGTTCGCAACACATAGTTGTTTAGTATTGGTACCAACTGCAAGTTCAAGATTTTCATTATGTCCCATTTGGTTTCTAATTACGACAGAATTATCGAAAGCAGCGTCAGATATTATATTAGATTGTTTAATAGACTCTCTTTTTGAGTCTTTTTCATGAGTTGAAAGACTTTTTTGGTAGTAATCTGGAGCTTTTAATTCAAATTTTGTTTCACCGGAATCGGCTGCGTTTGGTGGCTTACAATGTAACTTCACTAATGATGCAATCGCTAAATTTCGTTCTCGCTTTAATTTTACACAATTTGTGTTTGACGTTCCGCTTATTTTCGTTTTCAACTTTTCTCTCATATCTTGCATGTCTAATGGCGTAAGCCGCGATATGTCAATACAACCTAAAATATTGCTGTGACAATTGTCGATCTTGTTTATTTCTTTAATATTATTAAGACTTATAGGATTATTTAATTGTTCTACTTTTTTTTCAAACTTTTCTTCTCTTTCAGTCTTATCGCCTTTAAAAGCTTCATCATTTTTATTAATTATGTCTTCCTGTGTACAACTTACACCTACTATATTTAACTTATTTGCATAATATTGTGGCACAAATTCTTCTACATCTGGATTTAATTTGCTGATGGAAATTACGGTGTTTGTTACTAGTCTATTATCATCGTCTGGCCTACTTTCTATTTGAGGTCTTTCGTCAAACTGATCAACCTGAAACCAAAAATCGTGAATGGTAATACGGGTATACAATTGTCATAGAGTAGTGCACACGAGCATGACTAAGTTAAACGATGCTTTTGTAGCGACATCTATCTCGCCACATATGAAAACTAAAAAACTGACGTATCCTACATCGCGATATTAAAGTTATCCGAGCGATTGAACATACATACAAGAACCCGGCAACAACCGTCGGGCAGTAGCCCACCAGACCACACTTTATTGAAGATAATCGGAATTGATGATGAATGAAATGAAGAAGATTATTTTTATTTTTATAATTGGTACGTGGCAGGCCTGGGCAAATGGGCCACCTGATGGTAAGTGATCATCATCGCACATTAGCGCTGTAAGAGATATAAGCCATTCCTTACATTGTCAATGTGCCAACAACCTTGGGAACATACATGTTATGTCCCTTGTGCCAGTTACAAACAGGAACACGACAATAGTAAGTATTACTGTTTGGCGGTAGAATACGCGATAAGTGGGTGATTCCTACCTAGAAAGGGATGCACAAAGCCCTTCCACCAATAAAAAAATATTTATTTAAAGGCAAACTGAAACAGTACGTAAGTGAATATTATAGTTTAGTGAACATTAAACTCTATCTATCTTTTCAGATTCAGATCCGATTTGATATAAATATAATAAATAAATGTTATTCGATTTTAATTATAGTTTAAGTTTATCGTGATAATAATTAAACCTTTTAGACTATTTTTAACGTTCAGGAAATGCGTTTAAATACTAATAACAATATAAAATAATTACAATAAAAAAAAACTTAAAATTCAAAGTTAAAATATATAATTATATATATATTAATTATTTAAATATATAATTTGTTTTGAGTCAACCGTAAACTATTTCGAATAAGCTTACCATTCTTATCATTTGCGTTATTCCCATTAAATCTGGCTTGCCAATATCTGTATCGCCTGAAGGATTTCGTCCTCCGCACAGTGTTGAGATCTGCATCTCCTCTTCTACTTAATAAACAAAAAAAAAAAACATAAAAATAAATAATCAGTCATAATGAACAACATCACTCAATAAACTGTAGTGCTATTTTGTAAGAAAAAATCGAATCTCACCACAGAACACAACCGCGAATCATTAGAAAGTGACATGTGAGCCTTACAGACCATTTGCATAAAAAGCTATTAAGCTTATCACCCCAAGTCGGTTCACCATTTCACGAGTGAGATAAGGAGTCTTTACTATTTTATATAAGAATATCACTTTAGTACAATCACCAAATATGACTGTACTAGCCGTCGTTTTGCTTGGACTCCACTACCACTTACCATCAAGTGCAGTACTCATTTACCCTTCTGGGTAATATAAATGAATAATAGATACCTAATTCTTATAATAAATTAATTAAATACCGTAAATTTTGATTCCCTTTTTCTAGTAAAACTCTAATAATTATACACGAATTTAAATTCCTGATATAGCAAGTCATACATACAGTAATACCCCGTTTGGTTATTGTCAAATAAATGTCATAATTGTGCATTTGTTTAATTTCATTGAGGTGAAAACTAGAGAAACGAACCTCTTTAACTGTGTGGGTAAAAACAAAATGAACTAATCATATCTCTATAACCCCTATACTTCTTGGAGTCAGTGACATGATTATGAGAAAAAAATATATAAGTATTAAATGCACGATCAGTGTTTTGCTTTGCGTAGCATATTTAAAGCACTGTTTTGTTTCATTTAATTTTATAATTGTTATGACACGAATCACAAGTAGGTGATGAGCAGCGAGCAACGGAGATCATGTTCAAGTCAATTTTCAAATCTAAACTTTACACTTTTCAAAAAATGATATCTTATCGTATTTAGATTGATGTGTATCGAATGTATGACTTTGATGTACTTATTTATTTGTTTTGTGTACACAAGCGTGGCTCATAAGATCGGCCGGCAGGCCTCATGATGAATTTGCTGATTCAAAACGACGATTCGCATTATATTATACGTGAGAAAGATTTTTGGGACATTTTTGTAAAACTATACACGTACATTGCCCACGAAATAAATACTAACCTTGTGTAATAAATAAACTCAGGTGACAGATTTACAAGTTTATTCTTATTCCTTATATAAATATATGTACGCTCTATATACATAACGATGACTATCACATAGCTGTAAAGCTTTTTTCGATTATTAACATACTTATAGAGAATTATCTTATACCTTTATGCATTGTGTTATGTAATATTATATATAGTTAAACGATAATATACGAATAGGGACGATATCGCACACGTAACGTTACTTGCCTTTGGCTGCGCATCCGAGTTCCTATTTGTGTATTGAGAAGAACAATCCGCTTATTATTACCACAGTCCCGTAGAAGCAGACAGGTATCATAGTCGAATTCGATTTTTATTATTTCCAATCGGTTGTGTGTGCGCTAATAAAAAACAATGTAACAATTATAAGTTTCGGTAATGTTAGGCAAACCTATAATTAATGAGAACCCTAACAAAATACATTTTGAAATGGCAGTAAGAAAAGGTTTTCAAGAAAATAGTCCCTGACAATATTTGCTAGAACACTTGTCCCAGGATTGAATACATAAATCATAAAGGTCACAAGGAGCTCAGCATGCTGTAGCAATTTTACTTCGGTCGCATAGTAAAATCTTGAAATACTCAAGATTTTGTTACTTGGCCGAATTCATAGATGAACAAAAGTAACCAGAGTTAACAAGAGGAAAGGTGAAGCCACTTCGCTCGTCGGAAAAAAGTCCTTGAAACCACGACACAGAAAAAAGCACTCGTTAAGTTTGGACCACTTTAACTAAATGTTTCAAAACACTTAACTTCACCACCTTACGCTTAAGATCACATATTACGCATAAGGTGGTGATTGACGCTGTTTTATAATATATATATATTTATTTAACATAATATACATTTTGGCATTTTGTTGGTGGACTCTTATCCAAATAAAAAAAAACTATTTTTTATTCAAGAAGGCTCATCAGAATGTTGCAAGATTAAATTGCATGTAAAGTAACCACCGGTTTGGAATGCAGATTTTACCGATAATAACAGAAGTGCTACCGAGTATACCTACTCTTTTCCTCGAATGGAATACACAGTCAACTACATACAATTAATTTATATATCCTAAATGGATATTAACAAATACGAACTTTTATTATCAATATATTCTTGTATTGAAACTAGCCTTATATATTACCTATCCAAACGAGCTTTCACAAAGCCCTACCACCAAGTAAATAAAAGTACATACCAAATGTCATAAGATTTGGTTCAGTGGTTTAGCCGTGAAAACATAACAAACAGACCGACTGAGTTACTTTCGCATTATCGCATATTCGCATCGCAAATAGCATGCGCATTAATTTGCGCCTGTACTAAGAAGACTTTATTATAAGTTGATTCGTTTTATTTTATTTTCAAGTACTGTTTTACTGCATATAAAGGTGATTATTTCCATTATTATACCAGTTTAGAAAATCACTCACAAGCCATGTTTATTATTCAATTATACAAATCGCAAGTAAAGCAATAGCTTAATTTATTTATGCAATCATCGCAGAAGATTTATTTTTAGTGTAGTAACGTTAATTTTATTGTATAATATTAAAGACTAATGGACTTAGTTATAAATGTAATATGAGGAGGACACGGCGTATTTCATTAATCACTCTCGTATTTCATTAATCACCCTCTATTCATTCATAGGTCATTTAAGGTAAAAGCCTTTTATACATACTCTGATATCAATATATATCCTTTATCAGCCTTAATCCATATTATACCAATTAAATAAAAACGCTGTATAGTTTTATTTAAACAATTAGAAACCAATAAAGATTTGATATATGTAACGGAAATATATGCTGCAGGCACTAACGTCAGATGATGTCAAAATGTTGCTAGTTTAGTATGATTTAATATACCATAAAAGATAATGCAACACGTGACTACTGACGTTATTTAACTACTGTTTAATCTATCGTAAAAATACTTTGCATTTCAGACCTGCTGTTTGTTCAACAAATAATGAAGAATGGTAAAATTATTTAAAATTACACCACTCGATTTAACGACAGACTCCTTAAAGCCTCGAAATCACTCGACTGTCACTGTTTGTTTTATACAATGATACTCTATGTAGCATTACGATTACACCCGCTCTCCATAACAATGTGTCATTATTTACTTAATAATGACGTACTGTTGTCGTAAACACAACTTTCTGTTATCCAAATTAATAAGAACTGCAGTTGTGTATGTTGCTTTATCTAGACAGTAATAAACTAAACTCAATAAGCGTTGTTATCTGGTTAAAATATGAATGTTTATTGTTTGTAAATTTTATATTTGATCAGTAATTAATATTAAAATAACACCATCAAATTTGCTTTCTCTTCAATGTCTTTAGAGTTTTTTTTAATATTTTGTTTATTAAACTAGAAGATAATAATTACAGACGAAACTGTGACTATTAATAGTCAGGTCATTTTTAGCTCCGAAAACCTCTATGAGTGGCAGTGTATAAAATCCTCTTTTAGAGAGAGTCATTATTCACTTGTATACTTCTAAGCAGTGATACTTTTGTGGCTGGCCCACCTGGTGTTACTCCCGGTCAACTACGACTGGTCAACTATTTTAAAGGATGATGCCAGGATTTATATAAACTTTGGTCCCACCTCCAATAGCGACGTGTGATACATCGTTGGATAGGTATTTTTAAGCTGAACAAAAGTTACTATGGCGCTAAGTTCCAAATCTTAACCGTTGAGAGTTATGCATTACTAAACACATCAGTTTAACAATAGTAAAAAAATATTGTTTACCACAATACAATGCATTCTGTGTATGAAACCTACTGCTTGTAACCACGGACACTGAAAAGTATTTGAATCATCAGAAAATTATAAAAAAATCTTCTTAAAAATTTTTTAAAAAGTTCTTAATTGTTTAAATATATTTGTAATATATATCTAAATATATTTTTTGCAGCCCGTGACACCATGACTAACACATGTTTGTGGCCCCTATAAAAAAAAGGTTGAGTACCGCTGCTCTAGACCTTTGTAAGCGAGACTATTTACAACAATATTTCAATGGAACTCTCAAAACTCGCAAGTCGAATCAAAGCCAAACCGTGTCTTTGTTTATAAATAAAGAAAGCCGAAGCGTCATTGTTTTTCATGGAATTACAAGACATCTGCAGCACACTTGTGCGCTTGTTCCTATCTGCTCATCCTGGAATATCTCGGTTGCTGAAGAGCATACGGATGATAACATAGTTGCGGAGTGTACATTAATGGAAAAAATGAATGTGATGTCGAAGACACCGCGGATATAGATTTCGAAAGAAAGTCTACTCCAAGAAATGACTCTTTGAATGCAATAAAAACATTCCATAGTTTTTTTGAGTATTGTAACGTTGCTCCCTCAATTTTTGATACAATTTATGAAATTGAAAACATATACAAAATTTAAAAATGGATACTCAAGAGAAAATTAACTGATTTCTTTATATAAATAATATAAGTGCCTACTTAAAGCAGAAGTGTATGTACTTGTTACCTATACTTATAGTTCTTAACAATAGCACCATTTTATTTGTAATTCTAATTGGCCACCATCCTTATGTTCGAATTTTATTAACTTCTATAAATGAGTGACTACTTCCAAACCTTTGTAAGTGACAAACTATGTTAGTGAGAAAACTCTATGAGCGAGAGTAATATTCGGGTCCCTTGAATTCTCGCTTACCCTGGTTCGACTGTATTACAATTAAAATGTTTACAAATAACCATAATTAACAAAACAATATTATTTCGGCCTCCTCACATTCAACATTTTGTAAAGTGGAACGTTTTTGTAATACTTAACAGCGCCTACTCTTAAGCTTAATTATATTTAAGAAAACCATATATGAGAGTGAGAAATTGATTTTTAACAAGGTTTGTGTTCATATCGTGGTGAGCAAGATTGAGTTAACATATACATAATTTATGTTTATCTCGTGCTGGGCAGTAAAGGAAGACTTCGTGAGGATGTGCGTGTGTTAGATAGATAAATATAACAATAGATGTATTAATTTATTTAACTTAGTAAGTAGGTCAATACTTTACAATATTGATATATTAAATAAACTCAAATATCCGATAACATTTTTTTTTTTTATTGTATAGGTAGGCGGACGAGCGTATGGGCCACCTGATGGTAAGTGGTCACCAGCGCCCATAGACAATGGCATTGTAAGAAATGTTAACCATCACCTACATTGCCAATGCGCCACCAACCTTGGGAACTAAGATGTTATGTCCCTTGTGCCTGTAATTACACTGGCTCACTCACCCATCAAACCGGAACACAACAATACAAAGTACTGCTGTTTTGCGGTAAAATATCTGATGAGTGGGTGGTACCTACCCAGACGAGCTTGCACAAAGCTCTACCACCGAGTGAACATTAAATATAAATAAATGATACATTTATCTTTTAAATAAATATTTTTTATTTTTTAAATAAATGATATATTTATCTATCTAACACCTGCATGTGTTGAATGTCATTCTGACTTGTGTATCCACTAACCCATATTGAAATAGCATGGTGAAATAAATTTCTCCTCACAGATCCTATTTCTCATAATCAAGATTTAACATAATAGTTGTAAGAAAAAAAAAATTACTGCTAGATATACAAAGAGCCTATCATAACATTATAAATCAATATCAAGTTAAAAAAAACAGCAGTAACAACATTTGACTTAAATGAGATTACTATGATGACATTTGGATTAAAAAAACCAGCTCAAATTCCTGGTAAGTGGTCACCAACGCCCATAGACATTGGCATTGTAAGAGATGTTAACGTTCGCTTACACCGCCAATACACCACCAACATTGGGAACTAAGCTGTTATGTCCCTGGTGCCTGTAATTACACTGGCTCACTCACCCTTCAAACCGGAACACAACGATACCAAGTAATGCTGTTTTGCGGTAGAATATCTGATGAGTGAGTGGTACCTACCCAGGCGAGCTCGCACAAAGCCCTTCCACCAAGTAAAAGTACTAGGTACTTTTGAACAAGGGTTATAAATATTTCCAATATCTTAGAGAAGGTTGATCTTTGAATATATCAACATTTAAAAATATTATATTTATTAATTATATAATATACAGTGCAATCTTAATATAACTTACCTCAATATAACGACTTCCTCGATTTAACAAATTTTTCGTAATCCACTTGAATAGTCCAATGTAAAATTAACTTTACATTACGAACATTCTTGGCGAACTTTATAACGAATCGAAATTCAACTATCAAAAAAGGGTTAAGATTCGATATCGGTTGGCACGAATTTTGGGCGGGGGGAGGGGGGAATGGGGAGGTGGGTTAGTCCCCTACTCAACGACACCGGAGTGGTGTCATAACACGGAAATGTACCAATCATAAGAAAAATTAGAAAATTAATCTCGTAAAACTAACCTCAAAATTACATTTATCGCCAAAATTCCGATTGTAACGACTCCGGCGCTGCAGGAATTTAACATAAAAATAGTTTTATATGAGTTAATTTAAGCAAAGCTTCAAGATCAGTGTTAAAAATAACAAATAATCACTTAATCACTATGAGCGTTGTTTGCATTCACATCTTGTTATTATAAACTATGGTCAATTTTTACTTGTCACTTGACGTTTATGGGCACGGATATTCGAGAATAGACTTTATTACTACTAACCTAACCTCCAAATTACAACATTTATCGCCAAAATTTCGAATTGTGACGGCTCCGGCGCTGCGGCCCCGCACCTCCGGCTTTACAAAAACACTCTAGGGGTAAACAAGACTAAGTGGAGTCGGGGTTGGCCTATTCGGTTTTGTAAATAAATAATAATAATAAAGATATATAAACCATAGAGGTTTACGTCTTTATCGCACGTTTACAAAATTATCTATGCTATTTTTTATCTATGTTGTTTACAGTAAATTGAAGATATCGTCCAATTAATTTAAACCATGGACCAACTGGCTTTAGACCCAATTTACCACAAAATAACTCGCTTCAGTATTTCGGATACCGACCACAAATAAATTATGGCTATAGACCCCCTACACAATTTGGCTATAAATCAAATTTCACACAAAAGGTACAAAGTCCTAATGATGTGTCAATGAGGACAGCACCAGTTAAGACTAATTTCCCTATAAACGAATTATATACACATAATTTGATGAAAATAACTGCTACTATGACCCGTATGATCAAATTATATACCAAGATGACCCCTATGACGCTTATTATAATGAAATAAAAGAATATGCTTCGAACAAGGAGGTTATTACAAAAAATACTGACACAGCGGATGACTCAAGCCGACAAAAATTAAAAGTGGAGATGAAATTGAAAATTTTTCACATAATAGCCTCACCTAGAAATACCTAGAAACACCTAGAAATCGGCAAGTAATAGAGCTTAATTTCGACAACGGTCTAAAATTACCTTATATTTATATTCCTGATATAGATGGTAAGTTTATGTTAGACACTGGCAGCACGAGGTCATTCATAAGCCCTAAAAAGGCTAATGAGTATTTCCAGCATGCTAAATTTTATGAACCATTCTAAGTTGTAAGTACTCATGCAACTAGTGCTCACAACGAGGTAATCGAAATCCCACTTTTCTCAATATTTAATAGTTGTGACTGTCACAAATTCTATGTATATGACGTATACAATAGATATGACGGACTCATAGGACTCGATCTATTGATACATTTAGAAGCCGACATTAGACTTAAAGACAAAGTGATAAAAACTAAAAATAGCTAGAATACCTATTGAATATAACCCAGTACACGTTATAAAGTTAGCCCCGCGTACCGAACAAAGAGTTAAACTTCCAACTAATTTGTATGACGGAAACGCAATACTTAATTACAAACAGTTCTGCGAAGGTGTAAGAATGCTTTGTGCCATAGTGAAATGTACTAATGGTGTTGCCACCACTATCATCCAGAACACTTTAGACACCGAAATGAAATTGACAATAACAGCTCCTTTAGACGTGGCCAAATTTGATAATTACTGTATTTTAAATCATATAAATAGTGACAGTAACATAGAAATAGATATGATCCTTGAAAACAACCTCTCGAAATTGCGATTAGACCACATGAATAAAGAAAAACATGACAATATCTACAGCCTATGTAGGGAATATAAAGACATATTTTACTGTGACCAAATCCCACTTACTTTTACTAATCAAGTGAAGCATCAAATAAGAACGACTAACGACGATCAAATTTACATGCGACCTTACAGACAGCCACCAGCGCAATCTGCTGAAATAAAACAACAAATAGAGAAATTACTTAAGGACAATGTTATTCGAGTCACATTCACCATGGAGCGCACCAGTACATCTTGTGCCAAAAAAAATGGATGCTTCGGGTGAAACAAAATATAGAATGGTTATTGATTATCGACGACTAAATGACATAACTGTAGATGATAAATACCCCTTGCCACATATCACTGACCTTTTTGACAAATTGGGCAAAAGTACGTACTTTACAACCCTAGACCTTGCTAGCGGCTACCATCAGATAGAAATTGAAGAAAAAGATAGGGCCAAAACAGCTTTTAGTACTGAGAATGGTCATTACGAGTTTCTTCGTATGCCATTTGGGCTTAAAACAACACCAGCTACTTTTCAAAGAGCGATGGACAATGTTCTTCGCGGTTTGCAAGGAATCCATTGCCTGGTCTATTTAGATGATATTCTTATCTTTTCATCAAGTCTTAATGAACACCTAAATAAGCTAAGAGCGGTTTTTGAAAGACTACGACAGACTAACCTGAAAATACAATTAGACAAGTCAGAATTTTTACGAAAGGAAATACTTTATCTAGGACATATGATTACCCCTGAAGGACTCAAACCTAATAATGACAAAATTCAATCTGTACTTGACTATCCGTTACCGAGAACACAAACTGAGATTAAAAGGTTTTAAGGCTTTATTGGTTATTATAGACTTTTCAAAAATTACTCAACCTTTGACAGCGTGCTTAAAGAAAGGACGAAAGGTTATTGTTGATGAAAATTACATTAATGCTTTCCGAAAATGTAAAGAACTTTTAATCAATGCACCGATTTTACAATATCCAGACATGACAAAGCCATTTATTTTAACTACTAACGCCTCAGAAATTGCAATTGGAGCCGTGTTATCACAAGGTACAATAGGAAGCGATCGACCAATCGCTTATGCTAGTAAGACGCTGACAGATACTGAAAGGAGATATAGTACAATAGAACGTGAACTTTTAGCGATCGTTTGGGCAGTAAAACATTTTAGACCATATCTTTACGGACACAAATTTACTATTTATACGGATCATAAGCCTTTACGATGGCTATATCAATTAAAAGAACCTAATAGTAAATTGACTAGATGGCGACTTAGGCTACAGGAATATGACTTTGACATTATACATAAAAACGGTAAGCAAAATACTAACGCTGACGCCTTATCCCGCATTAAAGTAAACGCAACAGACCATGACACTACTTCCATGATAGCAAACGTTGATGAAAAGGAAAGAAGACTTGCTGAGTATCTCGAGGATGTGACTGAGGAAATCACTAGATTATCTCAAAGACGACAGACTGTCGACTCCAGAACTATAACTGCGTCAGATATGTCTAGAACTATTTCCGTGTCAGACGAATCTGTTCAAATTAAAGACAGTACTCCTCATATATTAACTCAAAACTATCCACTTAGATCAGAAACATCGTCTAGCTTATAAACTGTTCTGTAGTGTAGTATATAAGCAGATGACACATGGTATTAAGGAGCAGTAATAAATCTATCTTCAAACCTTACACATCTACTTTATTTACCTAGTCCCGTCCTTACAGTTCATTCAGCTCGTGATTTAGAAAATTGCGGTATTCCTATTTTACACGAGGCAATTGATACTAAGCCCCAACAAATTCTAGTTTTTACTTGGTTTAGAAATAGTATGCAAGTACGAGATATATCAAATAAAACTCAAAAAAATTTAGAAGTTTTCTTACCTATTAATAATGACGAATTAATAATACAATTTTTAAAAGAATATATTAAACCTAAGACTAAATATTTTATTTATTTTGAGCATGAACAGCACCGAAAAATCTTCTCAAAAATAGTTATTAGGTTATTCAAAGAAGGGCAGGTGTCTTTTATAGAATGTACAGAACGCGTCGTTTCTTTAGATGATGAAAACGAACAGAAGGCCGTCATTGTCAAATATCACCTAGGTAAAACGTGCCACCGGGGTATAAAGGAAACTATTACTAGAATTCGACGTAGTTATTATTGGCCAAATATACAGGAAACTGTTGGTTGAAACATTAACACCTGCGAGTCCTGTAAGCGAGTGAAGTATGATAGGAATCCTATTAAACCCACCTTACAGTTAACGCAAACTCAATCCTTTCAGGAAGTTTTTATTGATCTTTTCACCATCGAAAATCGATACTATCTAACGCTTTTAGTAAGCTAGGACAAGCAATAGAAATTAGCAATAGATCTACTCCAGAAGTTATTCGGGCCTTAATAAAATAACTTTCTTTTTACGGTGTTCCAAAAAAAATTTCATGTGATCCTGGTTCGGAATTTAATAACGAGCTTATGAAAGAACTATCTGCTTTATATAAAATAAATCTACACATAGACACTAAATAATCCCAATTCCATGGGCATTATCGAAAGATTCCATTCGACAATTATTGAGATTTACAGATTAGCTCGATATGAACAAAAATGTACAGATGCCGCCTCAATAATGACTTATAGTATAATGGCTTATAATCATATCATCCATTCCGCTACAGGTCTTACTCCTTTTGAGGTAGTTTTTGGACATACAGATAATAACGATATTTTTGATTTAGATATTGAAAAGAGTTATGTTCAACAGTTAATGAAAGATCATGCAAAAAGAGCGAAGTATTTATATAAGTATATATCAGACAAATTAATTTCACAGAAAAATAGGGTTGTTAATAAAAGGGATGGAGAACAAGTAAAAGAATTAGAAGTAGGATCACCAATTTTTGTTAAAGATATAAATAAAAGAAAAAGCAAGGATAAGCCCCTCTATAAACAGGCAAAGGTTTTAGGTAAACCCAAACACAATATACTCCCTGTAGAAATAGCAGATAGACCGACAAAAACACATTTAAAGAATATAAAACGACCTCCACAGGTGGTGCCCCATTCCGCTGCTGTGGATTTCTGTGAGCCAGGGCCTTCATCTAGAAAAGATTCATGAAAATCCTGGTATCCTTCCAGTAAAACTAGGAAACGCCTATATACAGCAAGACAACTGGCTTATAGTTAAGATTATAGATTTAAATAACATAATAGATGATTTGCAATTAAATATAAATAGGTATTTATAGTTCTTACAGATGTTAGACAAGCATAAGCAACTAACAAATGAATTTCTAGGTTTAAAAGGTCAAGCCGACTATCTGAGACACCTTTCTATTGCAAAGTTAAACCGTCTAAGCGATTTAAAAGAGGGTTAATAGACCCTCTTGGATCATTAATAAAAGTTATTACAGGTAATTTGGATCACGAAGATGCTATTAAATATGAAAAACTAATTTCTGAGGTCCAAAGTAAGGAGCAAGGAATAAGTAAAAAGGTTACTCTGATTTCTAAAATGCTAGATCATTTCTTAAATTCGACAGATGCAATCTTAGAAAATTCTCGTATATTAGATACACGCCTACAATGTCTCGAAGGAATAATTGAGGATTTAGAGAAAAGTGAACTTAACCATCAGTATTTCACTTATTCCTTAAGTCTATTCAATCAATTTATAAATAATATCCGCTCCATTAATGATAAACTTAGTGAGTTAGAAACAGCCCTAGGTTTAAGTAAAATGTCTGTATTACATAAGTCTATAATAAATTCTACAGAGCTTTTACATTTATTTCAAATAATTGAGAAGCACGATAACCTTATTATTATGCAAATGAACAAAAATTAATTAATTTAGAGGAAACTTTGAATGTAAAAGCTTATCTTAAATCAAACCAGATAACGTTCTTAATAGAAGTACCATTAACTGATAATAAAACCTACACCTATTATAAATTGTACTCCTTACCTATACGCAGTGAAACCAATAACCTAACCTATATAGTAGTTCCCGAATATCCTTTCCTATTATTCATTACATGATTGGCATCCAATTCTGTCACATGTTTTCATTTTAGAATTAAGTTGTAATTTTAAATTTAATTTTTAAATAAATTTTATTCTATTTAAAAAGTATTTTCAAAGCTCCCGAAACTTGACTAGGTTGCACTGTACGCTGTATAAGTAAATATTATAAATCATATTTGAAAATTAATTAATTATTAAGCGACATTGCTAGCATATAATTTATAATCAAAATTTATTTTTATTACTAACCTTCATCAGCTAAACGGTATGGTGGTGGAGGTTTTTGCCCCAATATAACATATTCTTCATTTAAATCACAAACACTTTTTCCGGTGGCAGTTGTAAGATCGTGGATAACATCTTTCTTGGAGAACCATCCATTACTCATTATAATACTGTGAAACATAAAAAACATTACATTGCCACGTACCAAATAATTGTATAACTTAAAGATTATGGTTTCATAGTCAGTTAGTACAAGGAGTCTACGAAACAATTACAAAATCAAGAACCACTTGTAATATTTGATCTGAAAATATTCATCAAATAGTAGGTAAAAGATTAATACTGTCAGTAATAAAAAAATGATAAACGCACTTGTGTCTGTCACCGTTCTTGTTGTATATTTTCGTTAAATAATAATTATCGTAAATGCAACATGCAGATGCAGCTGCACTTTGGTTTATTTTTTTTCTTTTCTGGCACTTATCTTCAGTCTTTAGTCTTTACGTGACTTGTAGTCGTTACTCGTTACTGAGCTCTGAAGTCTGAACTGACTGCTGAGACTGAGTTTCAGTTAATCAGTTTTTGAAATATGAGTTACTGACATGTTACTGATTCATGACTGACAGTCAGTGTCGCCTGTGTCCCCAACATTTCCCAAGACCAATTCCCATTTCCCTTTCTCAACCTAAAAGAGATGTCAATAACCCGCATGGTCACGACCGTGGTCACGACTCACGGTCTTTATACAAGACCGTGCGCATGGTGGTTATTGACATCTGTATGTATGCTCTTTGAATAATCCCTAAAACTATCAATTTCATTAAATTTACAAAATTTTGATAATGCACCTTTTCTAATTTCAAATGAATATTATGTATTTTTGAATTTGACCTGTTTTATTAATATTATAAATGCGGAAGTTATAATAGTTATTATAGTATTATTAGTTATTATAACTAGCGTGCCCGCGTTTTCACACGCATAGTTTCCATTCTCGTCACGTGGGAATACAGGGACAAAATGTAGCGTATGTTACTCGCTGATAATGTAGCTTTCCATCGGTGAATACATTTTAAAAAAATTTTTTAAGATTATTATGGTATAGCATTTAATTGAATTTGGCAACATTAACCAACATTAAATAGATGATGACGACATAATGTCAGACTGACAGTAATAAAAAATAACAAGAATCGGCAATATTGAGCAGTCAAAAAAGAATATTAACAAAATAAATATTTTTTTTTTCATATTAATCCTAAATTTTAAACTTATTAATACTAAAAATATTTTAACTAACTTCTACGATTTTTTGTTATAGTTGTTTCTATATTAGTATCATAAATGGGGGATGAAAAATCTGAAGATCTTTCACAAACGGAGTTATCGAACTGTGAGAGTGTTAAGGAAAATGAACAAAAGGAGAACGATAATAATGGTAAATCGGACAAAATTAAAGGTAGGTAAAGGTACTACTAATACTTACTTATCAAAGTTCCTAAACAGACCAGTGTTCTTAGTGATATTACAATATAATAAAATAATCACGATATTGTGAGTTCACAGAGAGAGACATTATATTCTCATTTAAAAACAATGCACTGTTTATTTTAAATCAATTTCATCAAAACTACTAAAACAAATCAATCAATTATCAAAAAATGGAACGCCTAATAATTTAATGAAATAAAGGTGTATTCAAATGTTATGTATAACAAAAGGTTTCCTTTTCTTTTAATGTGATTAAACAATTACAACAAATTTTAAATCATTATCATACATATATCAAAACAATAACAATTGAACTCACTGAATTAAATCAATCATGTGTTTTTTTCAGTTGATATATTGTTAAAGGCGACTGGCAATGCTCCTATTATGAAAAAGAAAAAATGGGCTGTAGATGCAGAAAAACCTATTGGGTGGATTATGGAGTTTGTTAAGAAATATTTAAAACTTGAACCTGAAGAAAAATTGGTAAGATTTCTTTAAAGATATATTGACTTTTTTCTAATCAACTTGATACATATTTTGATAACATCAATTGTTTTTTCAGTTCCTTTATGTAAATCAGACATTTGCACCATCACCTGATCAAATAATCAGAAACCTATATGAGTGTTTTGGTACAGATGGTAAGCTTGTATTGCATTACTGTAAGAGTCAAGCGTGGGGTTAAAAATACAGGTGCGGTTTAATTACTGATAAAAAGTTCATAGCTATAAATAAATACTTTTTATAAACCTGTCATGCAGTTCTAAGTATCAATATTTGTTACTTTTATTTCTTGTTCATTTATATTCTACATATAATATACTTGAGCATTGAAGCAGCTTATATATGTAATGACTTCGTAAATTTTTTCAATTTATTATGTATCGGCTTATATTTCGTTCAGTATCAACAATAATAATATTTTGATTATTTCTTGTAAAAGTATAATATCCGTAAGTTAGTGTGTGTCTATATGCAATAAATATGATAAGTTTATATTATGCACGCTTTATAATTTTTTTTTAAATAATATATTTTCTTTTCTTATATGTATAAGACTATATTATTTGACTTTAAATTGTGATAATTTTATTTATTTGTCAGTCATAAATTAAAGACAATTTACTATTTAATGGTTTTAGATGTAAGTATAGAAAATAATTAAACAAAATTACTTTATAAAAATGTAATAAATATAATAAAATTATCAATATTATGAAATACAATTGGCTTTTGGATTAATATATAAACACACATGATATTACTTGAAATAATATTTTAAACAATTCTCAGTATTTATTTTTTATCACCGCTACTGTTGACATAATCTTTACTCGTTGTCCTTGTGGGAAGGTTATCTGTATGGAAGAGAAATACATGTATAGTTTATAATAGCAAATAAATCGGAAGGAATTCCTAAGGAGTTTATATTGGAATCAAAATATACTTTATTCAAGTCTGCTCTTAATGAGCACTTTTGACTTGTCAAATTACAAAATTAAATTTGAAATGACCACCGATTTTGATTGTCTTTTACTTACGCCAGTTGAATATACTCCCATAAAAACAAATGAATAATTATTTAACTTAAATGGAAAATAATGAATGCTATCAGTTACAATTACTAAGAATTCTGTAGTCCTACATTTTCAAAGCCTAACATATGGTGATCAAAACCAAAATATTGAATAAGATAATACATTGTTTACAGTTAAAATTTTTGATATTACTGTTTCCTCACGATGTTTTCCTTCACCGCCAAGCACGAGACCAATTATAATAAGAATAAGGTCCTCCAGACCGATTTCGGCCACGGCTGCCAATCTCAAGAGAGATTAGCCAACTGCGCAGGAACTATTATAGTGCACAAGTGTGTGCGCCAACCCAGGTGCACTCTCTTTTCCTTAGCTCTCATAATCCAATGGGACAGCAATCCGACACGACCGGCGTCGTGTCGTCGTCTGAAGAGTTCAGGCGCAAGACCAACAGCTTAACGTGCTTTCCGAGGCACGGGAGTGTACACACTTCCAACTTCCAGACTCTGGGCTGCTACTGAGTATTTGTATCCCGGTGGACCTGGGAATTTAACCCAGGACCACCGGGTCTGCGGCTTTATATCTAGCCACTAGAGTTAGACCAGCGACGCAGTCAGCAATACCTATGTGTTAAATTTATAGAGTGGTGTAGGGATTTTTAATTTCAATATCAAGCATTTGTACAAGTATTTTTTTATTGTATAGGTAGGCGGACGAGCATATGGGCTACCTGGTGGTAAGTGGTCACCAACGCCCATAGACCATTATTAGAAATGTTAACCATAGCTTACATCGCCAATGTGCCACCAACCTTGGGAACTAATATGTTATGTCCGTTGTGCCTGTAATTACACTGGCTCACTCACCCTTCAAACCGGAACACGACAATACAAAGTACTGCTGTTTTGCGGATATTGATGAGTGGGACCTACCCAGACGAGCTTGCAAGAAAGCTCTACCACTGATTTATAAAAGTATTTTTATTTTATTTTTAAACCTTTTTTAATGATACATCGAAGATATATAAGTTTGCATTACCTGTTGGTTTAGATGATTTGTTGCCAGTACTATTACCAGTTTTGGGCGAGTTTTTTATTGACCGATTGGGTTTTACAGGGTTACATGGGCAGCAGGAATGCACGCTGCTTCTTGTTGTATCCATAGCTTCGATTTTCTCAGTCTATTTTTGTGGGAAAAATACCAAGTTCAAAAATAATTAAAGGGACTAGACTAGAAACTAAGCGTAAGCGTCTTGGGCTTAAATAGTCCAAAAGACATTTGAATTTCACGAGGTTCACCTTTGATGGCGCTGATGGTATCTTGTTCCGTCTATCACCGGCTGCTTTTTGTGCCGGCTTATCTTCGAGTTGTAGTTTTAACTCTTCTTGCAAAGTCTTCGGAGATTCCACCATACTTTTTTGATCTGATTTCTGGTTCTCCTTTTGTAGATACATCTGCGCCGAAATATAATTTAATATGTACGGCATTTTGTCTACCGTTTTTGTGTTATTTATTAAGTAGGTGCATAATTTCGCCTAGCTTGCGTGTTAGTAGAGGGGAGCATGTGTTAAGTGTAAAAAAGTAACTTACCTTACTTGGGATTACAGTTTTTTTTATATCAAATTTTACCCGAATCGTTTCAGCGATTTAACCATAAAAGTGTAAGAGACAGTGTTATTTACTAATTTAAGAAAAGGAGTTGCCATTAGGGTGGCGCTCGGCGGTACAATACGGCCGTATAAAATCAAAAACCCGCCAAGTGCGAGTTGGACTCGCGCACGAAGGGTTCCGTGCCATTATCTATAAAACGCCAAAAAAATCATGTCTGTTATATGGGATCCCCAGTTAAATATTTGTTTTATTCTATTTTTAGTATACGTTGTTGTAGCGGCAACAGAAATACATCATCTGTGAAAATTTTAACTGTCTAACTATCACGGTTCATGAGATACAGCCTGGTGACAGACGGACAGACGGACGGACGGACGGAGTCTTAGTAAAAGGGTGCCGTTTTACCCTTTGGGTACGGAACCCTAAAAATTAATGCAGTTCACATACTGTTCCGACCACAAATAGTAGGATGAGGATAGGCGAGTGATGACGTTTACGACATGCCGATATCGACGGGCGGCACCCACCTCGGGCACCTTCCACACGATGATGCTGCCGGCGGCGCAGCTGCTGACGATGTGCCGCGCGTCGGGGCTGAACCGGCAGCACGTCACGGCGCCCGCGTGCCCCGCGCCCGCATGCGTGTACACGCCCTCCTGGTACTTCCACAGCTTCACGGAACGGGACAAATCGTTTTACTTCTCGACTCGACTAATGAAGAGTTAACTCCCGTATTTTAAATAAAAGCGATTTTTATAGATTTTTTTTATTTTTTTATTGTTTAGGTAGGCGGACGAGTATATGGGCCACCTGGTGGTAAGTGGTCACGAACGCTCATAGACATAGGCATTGGCTCACTCACCCTTCAAACCGGAACACAACAATACCAAGTACTGCTGTTTTGCGGTAGAATATCTGACGAGTGAGCAATATTTTGGAAAATTAACACCTACATCGATTAAGTAACTTATATTATCTTCTCCTTTGTTTCCTATCTTTAGTTTCATTATACAATCAAATCAAATTGACTGCCTCGTTGGTCTAGTGGCTAGATATAAGGCCACAGAGCCGGTGGTCCTGGGTTCAATTCCCAGGTCGGGCCAATAAATAGTTATTGGGTTTTTCTGTCAGAAAATTCTCAGTAGCAGCCCGGAGTCTGGAAGTTGGAAGTGTGTATACTCCCGTGCCTCGGAAAGCACGTAAAGCCGTTGGTCATGCGCCTGAACTCTTTCCGGTCGTGTCGGATTGCCGTCCCATCGGATTATGAGAGCTAAGGAAAAGAGAGTGTACCTGTGTTTGCGCACACACTTGTGCACTATAATATCTCCTGCGCAGTTGGCTAATCTCTCTTGAGATTGGCCACCGTGGTCGAAATCGGTCTGGAGGACCTTACAATCAAATCGTACCTAAGTGGTAAAATATACAGTTGAAAAGTTTTGTTACCTTAACCATTTGGTCGTTGCCGCCCGTTACAAAAAGTTCTCCGTTTTGCGTTATGTGAAGACCGTTTATCGCTCCAACTTTACTAGCCTCGAGCTGAAATGACAAAACAAAAAGGACATAAACGTAATCAAGAGCCGAAGACGTTTATTTTTACCAATCTTAACTATGAGGCTAAGTATTAATAATGTTAGATTCATTAATCTGGCGAAATACTGAATACACACATATTGATCGTCGCAATCATTTCAATACAAAGTTTCGACACTAAATTATGTATTAACTATAGCTACTTCCCACATATACGATACAAAGGATATCCTTTAGCATACTAAAAATGTAAAATTTTGCCATAAATACTAAGACAACAATATTCCTTAATGATTTGAGTAGGTATATTTCTATAAACATCCATTTCTGCCTGAGAAAACCTGAGTCGTGTTATTAGTAGGTACCTCTCGAGCGAGATTCCCGCTACCCGCCTCCCAGTAGGCGACGCGTCGGTCGGAGCCGCCCGTCAGTAGCTGACAACCGCGTGGCTCGAAGCAAACGCACATGAAGAGGGTGTTAGCGTACATCACTTGCCGCCGGGATAGCGAACTATGATATTATTAAATTTGTTAATAAAAAGGAACTAAAAATTTCCCCTTCCAAATTTTGTCCATAGCAGACAATCTAACGGACTTGAAGAAACTATTATAGTACAGAAGTGTATGCGCAAGCGCAGATTATTTTCTCACTATGTTAGATGAAATAGCCCTCCGAAACAACCGAAGGCACACAAGTAATATTAGGTCCTTACATATGAAATTAGCCTTTTTTCGTACTGACCCCTGATCTGAAATATCTCCTCTTCGGTTAAGAATTCCAAATTCAAATTTATAAATTTATTTAGCTGGTACATTTGAGTTTACAAAACAGTCATTCATTTGTTTTTTCCTCATTATTTTTTCTTTGGCGTCGCTTATTACCGCACAATGGAAAACATGAAATATCGGTATATTTATGAGTATGAGTTCTACCGTGGCACCAGTGCTGCAGAAACAGCTCGAAGGATTAATTATGTGTACGGCGCTGGTGTCGCGAAAGAAAGCACGGTACGTTTTTGGTTTCAACGTTTTCGTTCTGGAAATTTCGACCTTCAGAACCAACCCCGTGGACGGCCGGAGACCAAAGTGGAAAATGAAGAATTAAAGGTTATTGTGGAAGCGGATCTATCACAAAGCACTTCAGAGATAGCTGTAGGCTTCGGGGTAAGTGATAAAACTGTATTAATCCACTTGAAGCAAATCGTTAAAGTAAAAAAACTTGAACGATGGGTACCTCTTGAATTGAGTGAATCGAACTTGCAAACACGCGTCGACTGCTGTGTTACTTTGCTCAACCGACACAATAATGAAGGGATTTTAAATCGAATCATTACTTTTGATGAAAAAGGTTTGCCTTAAATGTCTAGTGGATGATGTAATGAAAGGCAATTGATTATAGATATATGTATTGTAATATAATTTACAATATTTAATTGCTATGACGATATTACAGTGCGATGTTAGAATGGCGACTAGTGACCGAACATCTATTAATGTATTAATTGACAATGTAGCATATCGAATATCGACTTGTTTCTAGGTGCCATTATGGCCAGTGATTTTTGCTTACATTAATAAAAGATAATACGTAGGCACAACACTTCCCTTCCTTTAAAAAAATAAAATAATAATAATAACATATTATGACATATTATTATAAAAGTAAACAAATTAACAAAATATAATGCAAAATTTAATTACCTACTACACTTATATAAAACAAAAATATTTTTCAATCATCAAAAATAAAATTTGTAAATTTTAATGTACATCGTGTAAACAAGAAATATAATGTCCTATAATTTAAATATAATAAACCCTTAAAAATATTTAAAAAAAAAAAAAAAAATTATATATAAATGGGTATATTCTTAAATTTAAAGATACAATACACGACACAATATACCTACGATTATAACAGTTATATTGTAACTTCACTATTTTTAGCACATTTATTTATTCATATTTATTAATTGCACAACACGAGTTCACTTTTTACGCCACGGAGTATGTTGGCACTGAGTGAGGTGGATGAGGCGGGTCGCGATCTCTACGGCTAGCGCGCAACCCCTGGATTTCTCTTCTCAGGTACTTAGTGTACTTTTGTTTGCAGTATCTCCAACATATTAAACAGGTGACAGTGATGACAGCCGTGATGATTAGCATGACTATAAGGTTTAATTTATCATGCGTAATCTCATGCAGTAGGCTTGTGTTCGCCTGATTTGCCTGCCCGTTTTGGGCAATGATAATTTCTTCTTTGCTTTGTGTTTTTCCCATCTTGATGTTACACGAAATCGTAGCGAATTAGTTGTCGTCAGATGAAAGTATGAATAATTATAAGAAGTTTTTTACGCAGACATAAATCGCACTGTAGGTTTGATGAGTCGCCCGTATCGGGTTCGCATCTGGTTGTTATTGTTATCGTGGCCCTCTCTGCTGCCGCTATGCAATTTGGAATTTGTTATGAATTCTTCGGCCTTATTTGATGGAGCGTATTGTATTTCTGAGTTATTGTGCATTAGAAATGCAGGTTTTAATCGATCGATTGAAATTGTTTTTATATTATCGGAGATCATAATTTTAAAATATTTATCTCCTCTCTCAATGACTTTATGAGGCCCAAAATATGGGGTTGTTAGAGGTTTCGTGACATGGTCGCAGCGTACAAATACATGCGTACATGATGATAAGGCTGGGTGTTGAAATATATTTCCTTGTCTGTGCGGTCGCTTCGGTACGGCGGCGAGGTTACGAATATGCATACGCAGATCTTGCAATAATGTTTCGTCATTCGGAGATGCTTGCTTTGACGGCTCAAAAAAATCTCCTGGTAATTTTAGAGTAGTGCCGTAAACCATTTCCGCGGCAGAAATGCCTGTATCGTCTCGTAAGCTTGCTCTGAGGCCTAATAAAACGGTTGGTAGCTCCTTTACCCAATTTTCGGTATTTCCACGTGACATCAGTGCTGTCTTTAGCGTTCTATGCCACCTTTCTATCATACCGTTGGCTTGTGGATGGTAAGCTGTAGTGCGAATTTTTGATATACCCATATATTTTGCCAATTTACAGAAAATATTTGATTCAAATTGGCGGCCTTGGTCTGTGGTAATTTTGGAGGGACAACCGAATCTCGTAATCCATTGAGTATATAATGCGCGTGCGACGCTTTCTGCGGTGATGTCCTTTAAACATTTTACCTCAGGCCACCCAGTCGCTCTGTCTATCATAGTCAGTATGTATCTATATCCTTGACAATACGTTAATGGACCGATAATGTCCATGTGTAGATGTTCAAAACGGCTACAAGATGGAAAAGAGCTGAGTGGAGATATTGTATGGCGTTGAATTTTCGATTTTTGGCAATTAATGCAGGCTCTTGTCCACTCGTTAATGTCCGAATTCATAGATTTCCAAAAATATCTATTTGTTATCATTTTTCTAGTGGCGCGCGTGCCACTGTGACTAATTCCGTGAATCGCTTTAAAGGCTGTAATACGATAGTCATGCGGTAGGTAAGGGCGCGCGCACTCTTTTGATATTTCGCAATATATCGGTTCATTGCAATTTGGATATACGATGGCTTTAAAATTTAATTTTTTTGATTTCAGCAAGTATTTTAATTCTTCGTCGTTTTGTTGAGCCTTGGATATTTCTGTATAGTCGATTGGCGAAGGCATGTCTATCTGTTCGATTCTTGATAAGCTATCCGCCACGATATTTTGCGAGCCTTGAATGTACTCTATTGATTTACAAAACTGACTTATGAAATCCAGGTGTCGTAGGCGTCTAGGTGTATCGGTGCCACCCGTAGCTTTTTTGTATAAGGCGTACACGAGCGGCTTATGATCCGTAAATACGGTCACTTGTTGACCTTCAATCATGTACTTAAAATGTTTTACAGCCATGTATATAGATAGTAGCTCCCGGTCGTAAGCACTATAACGTTGCTGAGCTTCGCTAAATTTGCAGGAAAAGAAGGATAGCGGTTTCCATTTTTGGCCAATTTTTTGTTGAAGAACAGCGCCTGCGCACGTGTTGGATGCGTCAGTCATAATAGCTAAAGGTGCTCCGGAAACAGGATGCGACAGCAAAACGGCCTCTTTTAAATTATTTTTACACAATTCAAATGCCTCTTCAGCGTCTTTACTCCATGTGATTGGGGTTCTATCGTTACGTTTTGTATTATGTAAATATGCATTCAAAATTGCATGGTATTTAGCGGCTTTAGGTAAATGACTTATGTAAAAGTTAATCATTCCCATAAAGCGGCGCAATTGTGATACTGTTTTTGGCTTGGGATAGTCTGTAATGACCTTCACTCTATTACTCAAAGGTCGTATGCCTTCTTCAGATACGTGGTATCCCAAAAAGTCTACTTTCGCTTTTCCAAAATCGCACTTAGCTAAGTTGATTGTAACGCCGTATTGATTAAGACGTTTGAAAACGGTCTCTAAGTGCATTCGATGTTCCGATTCCGAGTTTGAAAAAATAATGCTATCATCGATGTAATTAAATACAAAATCCAGACCTTCAAAAACAACATGGTTCATAAAGCGCTGAAAAGTTTGGGCTGCGTTCGTTAAGCCAAAGGTCATTCTTGGAAATTCGAACAGGCCAAATGGAGTTATTATTGCTGTTTTTTCAATGTCGTCCGGCGCCATCGGAATAAAGTGGTATGCACGATGTAAATCAATTCGGGAAAATATCTTCTTTCCAGCCAGTGGATATGTAAAGTCATGAATACGCGGAATCGGGTACCTGTCTGGCTTGGTGATGGCATTAAGACTGCGATAATCGCCGCAGGGTCGTATTTCACCGTTCTTTTTAGCAACAACGTGAAGTGGACTGGCCCAACAACTCTTCGAAGGTCGACATATGCCTATTTCTTGCATGAATTCAAACTCTTTCTTAACTCTCATATATTTGTCGGCGGAAAGAGGTCGAGCGCGGGCGAAGACAGGGGGTCCAGTAGTCTCGATGTGGTGCATAACGTTATGTTTTGGCACATTTTTGTAACACATAGGTTTTGTTATATCGGGATAAGCTGACAATAAATCGTAGTACGGGTTGGTGACCTGTATTGTTTTGATAGTGTCTTGTTTGCAATTTACCATAAACCCAATAACGTTTAGACTCGTAACAGAATCGATAAGTTTTCGACCATTTACATCCACTAAGAGTTTGTGGTGATTTAAAAAATCGGCACCAAGGATAGGCTGTTTTACGTCAGCGAGTATAAAATTCCAAGCATGAGGTCTTCTTAATTTTAAATTTAACTCTAAGCGCTTAGTTCCATATGTTCGTATTTCACTCCCATTCGCGGCATAAAGTCTATAACTGTCACTATCACTGTGTCTGTAGGGTTTTTTAACGGCTGGCAAAACAGAAACGTTGGCTGCCGTGTCCACCAAAAAACGTAGACCACTGTTTAAGTCGGTCACGCAAAGGCGGTGGCATGGTAAAAGGTTGCAGACATCCGCCACTGACTGCACCTTATTTAGTTTTCCTTGTTCTGGGTATTTTGTTTATTTCATGCGCACGGCTCTGTACATTTGTTAGCTCTATGGCGAAATCGCGCATGATAGTAGCAAAGATCATCGGCGCTCCGTGACTTACGTCGTATCATATTACGGCCACGGGATTTTGATCGGTAGCGATTATGAATATTATAATTTCGTTTTTTGTGTTGAAATCTTTGAATGTTTTGCAATTCCATCACTTGTAAAGATAACTGAGCCACTTGTGCTTGCAACACGGAAAGGTTATCAGCTGACGTCGACGGTTTACTACTAACCTCCGCTATTTGAATAGGCCTTGTATTTTCCATAATTTTGTCTGCAATAGTAGCCAAATTTTCCAAATCTTTTACATCAGTGACGGCAAGGACGGAGCGTACTGCGGCTGGCAAATGACCTTGCCACATGATACTCAGCGTTTCGTCGGGAATTTTCCCCCTGGCTAAATCTCGCATGCGTCTCAAAAGTTGAGATGGTTTCTCATCGCCAAGGTCGATTTCACTCAAAAGTTTTTGGAGTTGACGATTTTCTGATTCTTCGTACACTGCTAATAATCTCGATTTTAGGGTGTCATATTTCTTCGTTTGGGGCTGCTGAAGTAGAATGTCGCTGACTTGTTGTATTACGTCTTTTCCCAGCTTCGTGACGACTAAGTTGAACTTCGCTTCGTCGCTTAGTTTTTGAGGTGTTAATATGGCTTCACATTGCACAAACCATAAGCGAGCTTGATCGCACCAAAACTCAGGGATTCTTGACGACACTGTGACTGTTGCTAACTCGGATGCTGTGCTGGCTGATGGTGTTCTATTTTCACTGGTCATTTTATAATCACTTATAATTTCGTATAAACTGACTGAATCACGTCGGGGTCACCAATTTGCCTTAAATGTCTAGTGGATGATGTAATGAAAGGCAATTGATTATAGATATATGTATTGTAATATAATTTACAATATTTAATTGCTATGACGATATTACAGTGCGATGTTTGAATGGCGACTAGTGACCGAACATCTATTAATGTATTAATTGACAATGTAGCATATCGAATATCGACTTGTTTCTAGGTGCCATTATGGCCAGTGATTTTTGCTTACATTAATAAAAGATAATACGTAGGCACAAAGGGATCAATGAACTACCTATGAGATGGCAAAAGTGCATAGATAACAACGGTGCATACTTTGATTAATTAAATATATTTTACAAAAAAAAAAAAATGACTTTATATTCCTCCCGTACAAAACGCCAATTTCATATGTAAGGACCTAATATAAAACGAACGGTATTCTTAACAAAAAAAGTTATACTTGAATGTGGGATTTAATAGTTGTACCTCAGGATCATTAGCCTTATTGACTAGCAACGAGACAGTTTTCCTAAACAATGAATGCTGTAGAAGTTTTACAAAGTGTACAATACATACACAAGATCCCAAATAATACAAGAACCATCCGTTCCAGCGCTCACAGCCTCCATGTCATTGGGCGATACTTGTATAGCGGAAACTGGACTCTTGTGTTCTTTGAGTACCTTCTTTAAGCTTTGACATTCTGGTTTTATGTCCCAAAGGCGAACCTGTAAGTAACCTTACCTGTACAAATCTTTTTATAAGTAAAATAATAGAAAATTTATTGTAAACTGTTTATATTTTTTACTTCTGTGGCAACTATCCGATTAGGTTGTGTGTTATCTGTCGGTTATTGTTTCAAATTTTATTAAGTATATTTTGTTGATATAAAAATATTTGTATCAAACCTGTCCTTCGCAACCGCCAGAGATGAGAGTCCGTCCATCGTGGGTCATGTCTAGCGCTGAAGTGCCTTTATTATGTGTGTTATATATGCAGTAAATAAGTCGTCCTGTGAGTGGCGTGAACGCGCGGATGTTACCGTCATTCCAAGCTGTTAGTTAATAAAATATTTATTAATAAGATATTAAAAACACATTTTAATATATGAAATTTAATTTTTGTTTACTATAAACGAAAGCCGACTAGAAACTGCTATAATAATTGTAAGCGACTCTCACGGCATCTAGGTACTACCATGGGCACAAGATGTTAAAGATCCTTATAATCATGTAAAACTGATATATTTATTTGTAGTAACTACCTATATGGGACTAATAATCTTTACAACAGGGAGTAACTTTTTCAAACTTTACTAAATACAAGTCAAAGAAAAACGATTTTAATAGATTATTTGATATTTAAATTCATGATGCAAACGAACCATTTCGATTTTTTTTTGTTGTATAGGAAGGCGGACGAGCATATGAGCCACCTGATGGTAAGTGGTCACCAACGCCCATAGACATTGGCATTATAAGAGATGTCATCGTATGCCATGTTACCAACCTTGGGAACTAAGATGTTATGTCCCTTATACCTGTAATTACAATGGCTCACTCACCCGTCAAACCGGAACACAACAATAGCAAGTACTGCTGTTTTGCGGTAGAATATCTGAAGAGTTGGTGGTACCTACCCAGACGAGCTTGCACAAAGCCCAAGCACCAAGTGAAAAAAAGTCGATAAAGTCAGACTAAGTACGAAGCACTCAGACGACGAACTCACCGGTTACGATGGACTTGCCGTCGGCGGAGAAGAGCAGAGCGGAGCACGTGAAGTTGGGCACGACGATGCGCAGCAGCTCGCGGGCCGAGCGCGCGCACCACACGCGCACGTCGCCCGCGCCCGCGGTCGCGAACACGCCCGACATGCCCCTGCGACCGCACACCGCACACTACTCTACTCGCGGTACACACGCCCGACATGCCCCTGCGACCGCACACCGCACACTACTCTACTCGCGGTACACACGCCCGACATGCCCCTGCGACCGCACACCGCACACTACTCTACTCGCGGTACACACGCCCGACATGCCCCTGCGACCGCACACCGCACACTACTCTACTCGCGGTACACACGCCCGACATGCCCCTGCGACCGCACACCGCACACTACTCTACTCGCGGTACACACGCCCGACATGCCCCTGCGACCGCACACCGCACACTACTCTACTCGCGGTACACACGCCCGACATGCCCCTGCGACCGCACACCGCACACTACTCTACTCGCGGTACACACGCCCGACATGCCCCTGCGACCGCACACCGCACACTACTCTACTCGCGGTACACACGCCCGACATGCCCCTGCGACCGCACACCGCACACTACTCTACTCGCGGTACACACGCCCGACATGCCCCTGCGACCGCACACCGCACACTACTCTACTCGCGGTACACACGCCCGACATGCCCCTGCGACCGCACACCGCACACTACTCTACTCGCGGTACACACGCCCGACATGCCCCTGCGACCGCACACCGCACACTGCTCTACTCGGCGGCGGGCCCTTCTTGGGAATGGTCTATGTGCTCAATTGAAAAAAGTGATTTTTCGCATCAACGAAGGTTAGTAGCAGAGTTAACATTCATTACTTAATATATATATATATATATATATATATATATATATATATATATATATATATATATATATATATATATATATATATTAAGCAATATACTCATATATAGTATATGAGTATATTGCTAAGTTATCCCGATAAAAAAAAATATTTACTACAAATTTCATACTAATGGTTAATGTGGATATTTTCTAGGTTAAACAGCTTAAAACTAGCAGTCGGTAGTAGATATATGTATGATTATTATAGCTCTAATATAATACCTCGGAAAAGCGATATCGTTAATGGCGCAACGATGACACGTGACCACAAGTATGGGGTCAAATGTGACTACATTGATAGCATATATTTCACTTGTTTTTGTGCCGGCGAGGAGAAGTCGCTTGTCACCTTTTAGAGACGGTGACTCCATCAATTCCAGAGATGTAATACTACCGACGAGTTTCGCGCTTTTCAGCTAAAACACATGAAACATAATAAAATCCTTAAAACTTATTTGATGACGGTTTCATCGAAAACGAACCAAATTTACAAAAAAAAAAAACCCTTTTACTAACGGCTCGAAAGAAAGGTTTGTTTGGGTTCAAAACTTTTCCTCTAGGAAATTCGCCTTTCCAGTTAATTTCGTCTAATATGTCGATGGTTCCATCACCGGCACCGACGATAAGACATCCGTCCGTCATTATTAATATCGATTCTATGCCTAATCAATTAGGAACAAATTACAATTTTTAAAATAAAATAACATGTTACTTCATTAAATAAAAATAATTGAATAGTTACCTTGACTATAACATATGGACTCGGGTCTCTTTCCTTTCTTCCAAGGTCCACATTTTGCTAAACAGCCGATTAGAGAGGGCTTGCAATGAGCGACAGACGCAGTTGGTTCCGATGGGTAATTGATTGAAAATTTTATTATGTCCCCAGTCCTGACGAAACAATAATAAAGAAATTACATAACCTATGACAGGGCCTAGTTAGGCCTGGTGGTTGTCCAATTCCAAAACAAAATAATTCCATAAGTGCTGCGATTAGTGTGATCTATCCACCACGTCTCAGTTGCCGGATTAAGCACCAATTATGGGTTCAAGGCCAGTCATTCAACACTGAGTTTACATGTGCTTAATTCGTGTAATTCATCTCGTACTCGGACAAACTGTGAAGAAACCAACCTGTATGTGTAGTATAAAATTGGGGCACATGTGTATCCAATCACAGTACAGCAGTGTAGTGGAATAATCATCAAATCTTCTCAAGATAAATGGAGGCCATAGCAGAAGGATATTTAATGTATGTTATATAATTACTTATTATTTTTATTCTGTAAATTTTACTAACGTTGTTCCCGCCATGCCGAACGTATCGTCTTGGTTGACGGCAATGCAACGCACGCATCTACGCAATTTGCCCAGTGTTACGTCCACAACGTCTAAGTTCTTACTCTCGGCCCGGATGTTCCATACGCGAAGATTAGCTGCGACAAATATATCATACTGATATAGATTATGTATTACAAATAATAAATTAAAAACTTAAGTTAAACATAATTGATAAAAGACATATCAATACATACAGCCAGTGGCGGATTTACCAGCAGGCTGAGTAGGCTTCAGCCTAGGGCGGCAATTTGAGCTGACCTCTCAGGTCTACGTTGGCGTGACAAAAAAATGAGGGTTTACAATTCGTAAGCGGAGGATAGTGAAGAGTTAAAATGTTGGCTTGAGTTCACCTATCAATGTAGGCAGGCAAAGAAAGAAAAAAAAGGTCAGCAACTTAAAAAAAGGCGGCAAAACCTTTACAGCCTATACCTTGAAAATTTGTAAATCCGCCACTGTATACAACGTTAAAATTGATATCTTTTCAGATTTATAACAGTTTTGTTTATATTTTTTAATATCCTTGTAGCTGCTGAGTGAGTAGGTATATTATTTATTGACGATATAAAATAACATTGATAATCTAATTGTATGTTTGTATTCAATACACTTACAATCGCCTCCGGTAACGAACGAATTGACCCTCAAAGATAATGGCGAAAGAGTCATAGCATCACCGGTTGTCAAGCGAGCCGCGGCCGCTGTGCCAGTAGCGGCGCCAGCAACGCAATCCCACAGCACAACACAACCATCATCACGACCACCGAGAGAAATCATGTAACGTTCATCTGATGAAAACGCTAAAGCTTCTACGCGTACCTAAATTTTGATGAATAAAAAAATTGTATTTGTTTATTTTATAGAATAGGTAGGGACGGGCGAATCGGCCACATGATGATAAGTAATCACCATTGCTCATAGACTATTTAGACATTACCCATAGAGCTCTGTAAGAAATATAAACCGGTCCTTACATCGGTATTGCGCCATCAACCTTGGGAAGTAAGATGTTATGTTACACTGGCTCACTCTCGCCTCAAACCGGAAAACAACAATAAGTACTAAGTATTGTTGATTAGAATATCTCATGTGGGTGGTACCTACCCAGACGAGCTTGCACAAAGCCGTACCACAAAGAGCCTAGTATTTTCTTTTACTATATATAAAAATATGCTGGTCTATTGAGAAACGAGCCATTTCTACTTGTAACAACCAAACTTTTTATCCATTTAGGAACTTTAATAATACACTCGTATAAAACTTATAATAGCAGTGGTAAAATATATAGATAATTCTTTAGTTATTCATAGTAAGCTATTGCCATAATATATATACATATTAACATAAAAATGACTTTTTCATTTAGTAGTGAATAATTGTTGAATACTACCTATGTTAATCATTTGCATTATTTTCTTAAGCCTATGATACATCTAATAGCGTTTCGTTGGCTCCGATATTCACATATAAGACGATAGAAGTTTATCATGAACATACTTATATCATTCACTCATACTTGCTGTACCCTTATAGTCCTCACCTTATGTAATTCGTGATTTCCTATCATAGTCTTGTTCTTAAAATCCCATAATTTAGCAGAAGCTTTAAACCCAATGTGGTTGATTTGACCAGATCCTATGAAAGTGCCTTTAGGAGATACCGCTACAGTTGAAACACTGTTGGTATGGCCGCTGAGGAAGTACATCTTTTTCGTTTTCCACTCTTGAATACAAACTTTATTCCCCATCGGGTATATAATATGTTCACCATCAGGGTGGACTTTGAGGCCACGAATTGCTGAACCTAAATTAAAAAGTAACAAAAGCATACAAAGGACATATTGACATCCAAGTTTATTTTTAATAGTCGCAAAAAATTAAAAATGTCGTAATAACATAGTCATTTTTTTTTTAAATTAAATAGTACGATTACATATTTTATATTTAATCTTAGTAACTTGAGCTTTATTTTTACTTACCATCAAAACCAATGATGGCATATGGTTCTAAGTTTTTTACTTCCATACTTTCTTTTTTTTAGTCAGTCTATATATACCTATATGATTGTACAAAAATAAAAGTTTGAATCGAAAATAAATTATATTTTAAATAATTCAAAGTGGTATTTTGAAAGCTTAACAACTTTGTTTAAAGTTTGCCGTTGCTAGGATACTAAACTATATGATTATGTCTATTTTTTTATTTCATTTAAGTCTTGTAGCAAAGGCATTTGTAATAGACATTTAAACATTCCTTAATATCGTTTTTTTTAAATGTATTATCTAATAAAATAAAACTTGCCATTCTTATTTAAAAAAAAAAATACTTTAAATTTTTCATATTTAAAATTAAAAATTTTGTTATGATAGAATTTATTATAGCCAGAGAGAATGTAACACTATGTGGAGAATCATAGCTTTATAACCATAGTTTGAGTTAAAAATAATTTACGATTACACTAAATTTTCTACATGCTGTAACTACAATTGTGTATTTAAATGAAAATATAGTTCATTGTTATAAAATTTATTTAATTTATATAATTATATACAATAAGAAAATATTCGAGAGGTCCACACAGATGTTACTCTTACAAGATTTGTTAATATTTGTGATTTCTACTAACAACAAATATTTATATGACATGATTGTATTACATATCTGTAGCCTTATAGTTATCCTTCATATCTAAGCTGATTTGCCTTGCCTTGCTTCTACTAACCAACTCCAAAAATAACCGATTAAGAACTGTAAATATTTATTCGTTTTTAGGTAGGCATTTTTTGAAGTGATAACTTCTTATGGGAGGGTAAACTGCTTCGTTACGGTGCCACTATTACCGACGCGGACTGCTTTACCTGAGAGTTACCAACCTAACGCCATCTAGTGTATATAGATAGTACTCATAATAATTTAGCAACTCTCAAGTACTAATTTAAATTATATTTAATATATTATAATTAATAATAAATATTATCACTTCTGTTAAGCGTCCCGAGACGCACATGTTTTTTTTTATTTCTTTATATGTATTTTATCTTTTTGTGGTTGATAATAGCCGAGTTATTTCCACAAAACAATTAACAAAGTACTAGACATTCTACAAGTAGGAGCTTTGATATATACAAAATATTCTTACAAAAATATTAAATGAATCACCCAAAAACAAGGCCAAATTGATAAATATAATATTTTTAGAGCTGGTTTAAATTTGTAATATATATTTTTTAAATATAATACACATGTGAAACAATGTCAATAATAATTATTTTCCGTACATTTATTAATAATAATCGAAGTCAGTCTTAACATACATTTTACATAATAACGAAAAACTAACTACACACTTGTAATAGATAATAATCAATTTCCAATTGCTTAAAACATTATATTACTAATCATTTCCTTCCCAAGCATCTTCTCCTTACCGATTTTGCTTTATCATCAATTTGTTCTTTAGCTACTTCTGCTATGCGCTTAGTTTCATTTATCATATATTGTTTGATGACTGACAGGAACTCTGAAAGCTGATAGAAAAATGTAGTTAGTAAATTAATAATGTAATAATGGTTTAAATACGAGCCAGTAAAGAACCAAAGACAGAAAAACATCAACTTGATATTATAAGCTGGTGTGATCAATTACAATTATTGCATACAACTAAGCTTGGTGTACATATGCTGAATAGGAAAAAAATAGAAAATTATATAGATAATTACATGTTATAAACATAATAACTTATACATAATAGCAAGTTCATGTAATTGTTTATGTTAATTTATTATGTTATCGACAAACTATCTATATATTGATATAAAATTTGTTAAAAATGTTTTATCAACTATTCATGTATGTTTTGGCAAAAGTAAAGAAATTATGGCATTATGGTTATTGACTCTCAAGAGTTATAAAACATAAAAAAAGTAACCATTGTGTCTATAAAATTTACACAACTAAAACTGAGTAACAGCTACTGGGTGTAGATTAAATGATAATTAAATTATATCATTTATTTATTTATCAGCGCATTACTTACCAATAAGTCATCTTCTTTTTTTCCAAGTTGAACAAATGCACATTTAGAGGCATGGCTTTTATGTTCTGCCCAAGGATCATCACTAGCTTCCCAACCATCCAGTTCCTTTCCACAGAGGAAGCATTTTGCAGCGTCTGCATCTTCATCACCAGTCGCCACTGAATAAAACCCAGCTTCGGCCATATTACGAATGTTACATTTATTCTTATCACCGAAAGGCCATTTCTTAAATGTTTTTACACGCTCTTCGACAAGAAATAAGGAACGGCTTTCCATTATTGATATTGATACTGATGAAATAATAACTTTCGGCAATACGAGCAAAGCATAAAACCGTTTAAAGTATTAAGTAACAGATCTTTTTTAAATTTCTAAAACTGTCAGCTGTCATTGTCAACATTTTTTTAAATTCTCTCTGCTCGGAACAGAAAAGGGTATTACACGATATATCTCTTAAAGGTCTTCAATCATTTTAAAACTCGTCAGACTGTTCTGATTCTAGACTGATGAAAAATAAGTTGAAGGTTTTTGTTATATTAATTATTGCTCAAATGAAATGAATGACACAGTATATTTTTAACATCACATTTTAATAAATAAAGTAATTAAAATGACGAATTCAATAAAAACTTATATGATTTTAGATTTGAATTATGTTTATAAAAAAGGCTAATTATTTGAAGCATTTATTATATAATCTTTTTTTCGCCACGTCAATTGTTATATTAATATCCATAGATTATGTAAACTTTTTATTTCACACTACTATCTGTCTCTGTTATTGCACGACTAGCCAATCGAATGCAAGGAAAGTCAAAGTCCATGTTGAACATGACATGTTCAGCCACACAGTTTAGTTCTGATAGGTAGTGGTTTTCTGTTGATCTAGAAAGTAATTTTGTGTTTGTGTTATAAGTCTAAAAAGTAGATCTTCATATCATATATACCTACAATAACTTAAATATACTAAATAGATTATATTTAAGTAACTTTATGGTACAAATAAATAAAGCAATTTCTTAAAATAATCTTCCAAAGTAATCGAAACAAGTGCCTAACATTTTCTGTCTTTTGTTATTTATATATTGTCATTGAGTAGTGTTCGTCGAGCGTTTAATGCTTTCCGCGGTTCTTGCAATGGTCCGAGCTGTTTTCTAGCATCGTCCAGTACTGTACAACATTTTGGTAAGTAAATTAACACGCAATATTGTTTATTTTACTTTTTTGAATGGTTGACATTAGTTTCAAATGATTAAAACAACTTTACTTTCATGCTATATACTTAGTTTTAGTTTAGTGTCCTCAAAACGAGGCACACGTGTACAGTTTTAATTTTAACCTGTTGTACACCACGAAAATAAAAAGCTACAAAAATAAATACATTGTGCTTATATTTTCGTAATTATAACCTCGAAAATTGTTTAATTTAATTTTTATGTCCTGTTACACGAATTCAGTAACATAATACAGCGATGTATATATTAATGTAGTTCACACAAAACAGTGACAGCTTTGTGTTATTAAATCTTTTTTTATAATTGAATGTTTTAAACAACGAACGATTAACCTAAAAAAATATATTTGGCTATGGTCATAAAAACAATCATGAGCTATCATTTTCACAAAATTACCAAAATGAATATCATAACAATGCTTACAATAAAATCATTACAATATTAGCTACCAACCAACAAATTTTGAAATGAGATTACTAACATTTAGAGATATATAAAACAGCCTGTCAATGCCCCACTATTTGGGAGGCTTGAAGCATATTTAATCAATCTGTTCTGTGTGATGGCGGATCACACAGAACAGATTGAACAGATGGGGGAGCAATCCATTTGAAACATGTATTATTGAAAAGTTTTCCTTGACACCATCACCACACACACATACAACATCAAATGCACCAAGTCACATGATACTCATTGAAACTCAGATGTTTGGTGTTGCAGCAGTGATCTTTGGTTAAGATTAATTTGTTTTATCCCTAGGGCCATCTCATTTTTCTCAACTTAACTTATAAACATTATAACGAAATATATAATTTCTATGGTTTATGAATTTTTAAATACTTACAAACTAAGGAAATAAATTAAAATAATTATTTAGATTTATTATTTTATATACACAAAAGTACATTAAATATACACAATATAAAAAAAAATATCTGCTTATGAAGTTCTAACACATTTGATAAATAACTACTGTTTCATTAACATTGTTGTTTATAATAATATTATAATTCTTAATTTATATAAAATTATTTAAACCTTTTTTATAGATTTGTTGCAAAAGCTTTTCTGTTACTGATTTGTCATAAATGTTTGTAACATACAGACCAATGGCTTACAAAAATATTGCTTCAACCAAAATATCAGTTATATTGACCAACAAGTGAGGTCCAGTTAATTGCTATATGATCATCTTATAAAGAACACTGCTTTTTACGACATTGCTTATTACAACATACCTCATTGAACGACCGTATTTAACTAAGATATTAGGAGAATCATATAATTTAAAACAACCATCTGTATTGTATATAAAGTAAAAGTAAAAAAAAAACAGAAGAACCATAACATTTGGTCGCACTACTGAAGTATTCTAAACCAACCAAAATTGGATACAAATTGGGAAAATATGGTGGTTTGTCGGGGATATCATATATAGTACTGCGGATTACATAGAGCGAAAATTTCGATTGATGAGCCAGGAGCGTTGTGGAGAAACAATATGTCCAATGACAATATTCCACCAGGTTTAATTGATTACATTGGTCACATAGCATTGTATTTAACCATTCATCACGTCCTTTGTGAAGAATGTTGCATGGAAGTAATGAAAACGATTCCTTCCTTATCCTACAACACTGAGGGTATAACTTTGCCAGCTGTAGAAGCAACTCGATGAACCTCGAAATTTATTAAAGGGCTTAGAGTATAGTCGTGTCCAAGCCATGCTTTGCTTCTTACTTTCGGGATCGGGGGTTTCATCGTTGTTAACACGAAATTGAACCCAATCAAGCTAAACCTTTGTAGATTTCGTGATATTTTTTTTCGTCAGTAAACATTCGTGGTACACATTTTGCTGACATTTTATTGAACACCTAAGTGAATCAATTAAAATGTACTGAATTTAACTAAATTTTATATTTACGATTTTCGTTTAATATTATGTTATTATAATATTATATTAGTTATTCTTCTTTCAAAATCATTTCTCAATATTTTATTTTCTTCTGTAACAATCTCTGTAATAAGTTTAAAATGCCGCGGATCACCTGTAGAGCTCGATCCGTCATTCTAAATTAACATAAATTTTATTGTTAATTTAGAATGACGGTTATATTGTCAGTCTGATAAGAATAATTAAGAAGATTTTTTTGATTAAACCCCACGTTTTCACATTGTTTTTAATAAAATATGAGTTGAAGGGACCTTTTATTTATTAAAATAAGTAAACGTCGACTTTTAATATATTTACAACAATATTAATCTCATTAATATATATAATATTTTAAAAACAAGAAATAAAAAAACCATAAGTTAAGATAATCATATGGCATTAATTTTTAAGACTTATTGCAACCTTCCAGCGAGATTCGCATGTATAAATTATTAAAATTTGACAATGTAAAAAAATTGAGAAATCGCAAGCAATGAAATATTATTGATCTTCTCAATTTACATTCATTGTTATTATAGATTAAAGTATGTACCTAATACCTAGAAAAATAAGAGTTTTTTGCAGCATAATTTCGGTCGGTATATAAAGAAATGGCAGTGGTACAATATGTGGAACTATCATGACTAAATTAAACATTATGCCAAAAAAAATCCTTGAAAAAGACTTGATAGCATAATATTAAGTACTTTTGTAAATGAAATTACGTATCTCTAAAAATATATGTATATACTATCAGTCTAATATTGTCGAAATTACTTACATATTTTTCGTTATTAAATATGGAGTATTAAAGGGAGGGGAGGACTGAGCTCGGATTAACGTCCATCGCTAATCTTGTTTGTAATAAAGTTAAAGCTCTATAATGTAGAGCTTTGGCCCCAGTCGCTTCGAAAGCAATAAAATGCGTCGTTATTGTAAATAAAGCAATCTTGTATAAAGTATCGACAGTGTCTCAATTGCTTAAAATGTTTACTTAAGCTAAATATTGATATTCCTTCGAGCTGAAGATGCACCACCTTATTACTGTAGCCATCAAAGACTGACAGACACATGCTGATCATACAACACTTCTCGGTCTCTTCCTTAGCAAGTTGTGGGATCCTTATCTCCTCTCGAGGTTCTGCTCATTTCCTGGGAGAAATAGACCAATTATTGATTGACAGATGTTATTTTAAAAGGACAACTTACGCTTAGTCAGTATATTAAATGAGGCAACACTATTTTTCAATAGGTTTATCTGTGATATTCTGTAAAAACGGTAAGATCTCATCTCAGAAATTAAGAAACGAAATTATACAAAGCCTACGTGTGTACTGAGAAATGCGTTATGAGACCGACAGAGTCACTAAACTTATACATTTTCGTCAGTCAGAAATACAAAAGCCGATAAAAATGTTTCATTGAAACAAATGGAAAAGTTACGAGAGAAAGTGTTCTAATATTTTTACTGTAGGTAATAAAAACATCCTCTAAATATTGGGAACATATTTTTATTTTTATTCGAACTGGAATGAATAAATAATAATTAAAAAAAACATATTTCAAAAACATAATGTTTATTGTAATCGTTTTTGATACATACATTGTTAGTTTTGTTTTAAGGTACTTATTAAAGTATAATATGTATTTCTAACCATGTTGAAGTCGTGAACTCTTTGAAATCTCTTATAAAGCCGGCACATTCTTCAGAATTCAGTATCGGATTTTACACTCCCCTGTATCTTGACAAAGGCGTAACATAATCTTTTTACTTTATGTATAGTTAAAATGACTATACATAACTTGAAGTATTACTTCTGTCATGATGTCATTTGACAGACAGCCCTAATTAACTATCAAATCGGAACAACATTACAAAGTGTTTGTATTTGGCTGCACTAAGATCTGCTTGCAAAGATCACCAGAAAATGAAATTAAAATAGATAAATGAAAAAAAAAAAAAAATGTTAAAAAAAATTAAAATCTTAAAATGTTGCTATACTTGGTTTCCTCTCGCGGCTTCGCCCGCTTATGTAGGGTAACAGGTAACAGGTGCGCTTGTCCTTTTCAGTGTATCTGATAACTTGTATGAAAATAAACATTATTATCGGGAACGCGTAACAAACAAACTCACTGTCGCATTTATAATATAAGTTAGAATGCCTTATAAACATTTTAAAACTTTTCATCCTATTGAGAAACGGTTAAGACTAACTATTAACTCTTAAAATTATATATATTGAAATAAAAATAAAATTCAGACGTGAGCGCACTTGTTTACATAACATTATATGGTCTAGTCGGGTTCAACGAAACGTGAGTATAAGTTGGTAATATTCCAAGTTCGCATATATCAATGAGGAATATTTTGAAAATATTTCATACAAGAAAATTGAGTGTTACTATTATGACGGTTTTTTAACAGAATGTTACAAACTTTATTAATACGTAAGCTTATAAAGTGAGATTTAAATAAAAAAATATCTTATTTACGTCAACCCTTTTTATTATTTAACTAGCGTTTTCTCCACGATTTCACCCGCGTAGTTCCCGTTCCCGTGTGAAAACGGGGACAAAATGTAGCCTATGTTACTCGCTGATAGTGTAGTTTTCCATTGCAGAAAGAATTATTAAAATCGGTTTAGTGGTTTAGCCGTGAAAGCGTAACAAACAAACTAACATTCGCATTTATAATATTAGTTAGGATATTAATCAAAGCTGAAGAGTATAAATTTATTTTTAAATATGATGTTGATTGCTGACGATCTCGGAAAAAACATGCAGAGTAAGAGCTTTACTTGCGTGTGTTAACCACTAATATAGTTATATGTACGATATATATATATTTTTTTATAGAATGATGGTAAGTGATTACCAACACCAATAGATATTGGCATTGTAAGAAATGTCAACCATCGCTTACATCGCCAATGCGCCACCAACCTTGGGAACTAAGATGTTATGTCCCTTGTGCCTGTAACTATACCTGCTCACTCGCTCTTCAAACCGGAACACAACAATACAATAAACAAGTACTGCTAATTTGCGGTAGAATATCTGATGTGTGGGTGGTACCTACCCAGACGAGCTTGCACAAAGCCCTACCTAAGTTAGTAAGTTTGAATAGACCCTTATTCTACTCGTACGAGTATACGGTATAATAAGGGTATCTATATGAAAAGAGCGGTACCTAGTATATATATTAAAAGAAGGATCAACTAACTTATTGTTATAGAAAATATAAAAGTTCCATTTTTTATTTTTCAATAGTAACAATAAAAAAAAAACGCTGCAATATTTTGATTCAAATAATAGTTTTATACCTTGTCTCATCGTATCAAGTTAAATCTCGTCGTAGTTATATAGAAATTAATATATTTTATTTTACAAAGACTATTAAGAGAATATGCGTAGTGTTAGCGAATCGTACTCAGAAGCCGAGCCTATTCCCGGGATACTGTATGAGATCGATGCGGCATCCGCACTGCGGCTGATCCCGCAATCCTACGGTTCCTCCTTCACCATGAACTGAAACGTAACTTTCCCATAACTAAATTAGGTTAAGGTAGGTACTAACTGATGGTAATTCTATAACGTTCTATAGAGTTAGCCTAAAAACAAGAGGTTTTAATGAGAGGATATTGTAATTATTACGAAAAGAAAAGATTAATGTGTACTCTATTTTATTTCAAATTGTAAGGTATGTAAGAAATCGTGAAATAATCTTCGGCAATTTTTTATCTAGATTCTGTAAAAACTTACCTTGTACTAAAACAAAACTAGATTTAAAAAAAATTATGTTTGTTATTGTCTCGCTTTGTTGGGCGTTAATTATTTCCTAGTAATTGATTTTTAAAATAAATTAATGCTATCGAGCCAATCAAAGAACTGTGCCGAAGACAAGAACGAATTGGATAATTATTGTCAGAACTATTTCTAGCTATTATATGATTTCTTTAGGAAAATTTCGATGTCGTTTGCTGAAGTGGTAATTTGTCGAAGTCATTTTGTATGGAAACCTTACAAAAGATCATAAATAGACAATGGAAATTCGAAAATTGATTACATAAGCAAAATACAATTGTATATGAATTAATTAATTAATCGATGATCATGTGAAATGTAGTTATGTGTAATTTTCATATGTTTTGGTCTTTTTATACACATTAATTAGTCGATTAGTATATTATTTTCATCTATGTTCACCGTGTTGTAATAGTCAATGCTTCGTATAAAATTTTTACACGTAATATAAGTATTAAATAAAAAACATTGTACGGTATACAATAAAACACATTGTCATGTGAAGCAAGGTGTTTCTGATAAATAGAAGGATTGAATATCGTAATGGGATTCCGGGTATTATGCATGGCTTCGCTTGTAAACAATCTTCAATTGGTTTTGCGAAATTCATAATTTAATTTTTTTGTTAATAATAACTAAGTCGCTTTGTAATTATATAGAATGATTTGAATGTGTATTTTATATGACTGCTTACATAAATTATGTATATATAATGCTTCGTCGGGGTTAGTTTAATTTAATTCAATGTCGAGACAATCCCTGACTTCAAGTTCATTAAAAATGTTGGGATATTCTGTCAAGGAAGACCAATAGGAGTGTGGGTGTGTTTTAATTTAACCTGATACTCAAAATCTACGAAACCGATTTTAAAAATCGGTTTTAATGTTCCCAATCAGTAGTATTTAGTATTGTTGTGTTCCGGTTTAAAGGCCTAATGAGCCGGTATAATTACAGGCACATGGGACATGACAATTTAGTTCCCAAGGTGGGGTGCGCATTGCCGATGTAAGGGGATAGTTAAAATGTTGTAAAGAGCCAATTTCTGTGAATGGTAGTGACCAGTTTCACATAATAATAATAAAAGAAAAAAATACAAATAAAGGGTTAATTTTTTCAAGAGCTCAATATGGTGCGAATGTAATGATGGTTATAAATCCTTATTTTATTCGTAAGAAGTCAAGACGGACAGCTAGTATACAATATTGCTATAAAATATTTTAGTTAATTCTAATCGCTATTGTTGATATAAATAGAAAGCGAGTTTGTTCTGCTTTCACATTTTAACCATTTGACGTGAAATTTGGCACAAGGACACGGTGCAAGAACATAGTAAAGATGGTTTCTCTTCTCGATCGTTCAAAATAAAAATTACAGTCGAATAAAAACGATAACTTTTTGAAGTAATTATTCATTATATTTATGAAGTAATTGCTTGGATTATATTCTAAAACTGTATAGATGTGATTATTTAAGAATAATAGACTAAAATGTTTTTCTCTACGATCCCTTATTTTGTAGCCATCCTTTTCCTCGTATAGTTTCGCAATTGCAATATTTTTAAGCTATTGCTTACAACTGCAACAGTTTTAATTTATCATTTGAAAGTAGATGTTGTTTATATGGATACAATAACAGGAGATACATGGATCGAGTCGATTGTGAGATGTGTCGTCGAATGTTACAAGTAATTAGGGCCAATTGGTATAAAAGGTCAATTGAGGCACGTTCGTAAGGAAGGGACGCAGAACCTTGTGGTCCTTCTATTTATAAATTGGTCACGTTTTCGAAGTAATAAGTCGAAAATTGGACATGCGACAATCTATAGTGAAAATGCTACTACTCAAAACATGTCCAACAGCTGATGACGTACCCGATAAATGTTAAACCTTTGATTTTCTTACATATATAAAGACACTATATACATATGTAAGCTTAATTATCTTTTCATAAGTGAAAAAACAAGGAAATCTTGGCAATAAAGAAAAAATGTTTTCTATAGCTAGTAATGAGATATATAGACGACCTTCGTTTGATAAATGTAAAAAGCCAGAGAAAATTCCGTAAATTATATTTAATGAGCGTTGCTGATTCGTGGTCGTGATTACTTGAAACAAAATAATATTTATTAGCCCTATGAAAGTAGATTATTTCGATGATTTCATGAAAATTATCTAGATTCTAAATTCAAAAGAATAAAGATGAGCGCTGCCTTACAAACTCTATACATGAAAAATTTTTATTGACTTAAACCTTCATTGATTAATTTTTATAATCAGCTAACGCATAATCCTTTCATTATGTCTTCTAGCTAAGAGGTGACTATGCAAATATAATTAAAGATTTAAATTTTGAGAACAGATAAAATAATTAAAAAGTCTAAGCCAGAATATAAAATTTAACGCGGTTGGTTTAAAATGATAAACAGAATTTGGATATAATATATTTATTTAAATCGATGTCGCTTCCAATTATCAAATTACCTCTCCATAAATTACGTAATTCGTGCTGAATTTATGGAAAGTCAATTTGATTCAATAAAGGGAAATAACACAATAACAATGTCTATCAGAATAGCCAGGTGTTCACAGTGTGGAGCGTCTGCAACATACCACAGTTCTGCAGTTATTTAGGTCAGAGCTATTTCTGATTATGGATATCCATCTAGCTTATATCATCATGAGTATGAATAATTATTATATATTTTATTCATGAAAGACTGTACCTACAGTATTAAGTATCTCTCATAAATAAAACAGGAGTTCTTTTATTTTAAAGTCAATAGGGTACTTTATTACTAAAATATTATGGGTTGTTTAAAACTAACCTTGGATCGAAAATATTCTAAACTTATACATTTATTGGAAACGAGGAACAATCTGGAACGATCGTCAATTAAGGTCGAGTTATTTTGAACTTGTTCAAAATGTTTGTTCGATGTGACAACTGATTTTAACTAAATATACGAACTACGGAGAGCAAAACTAAACGTATGTATGTATATTTTCAATTTACTTAAGTGCTCTCCTTTGGTAATGAGTGTGACGTACGTTATTATTGTTCGTGCACGGTGCATGAATTGAATGTAGTGGATGAGTTACATCATGATAATTATTAATTAATAACTATTATAATATATTATGTATCGTATAATTTATAAGCGTTTATAATAAAAACGTTCTGTGCGAGTATGTTATATTATTTTATTTCAAAATGTATACTGCTTTTGTCCCTAATGGCCTACAGCGTTGCCTGGCAGGAAGGTGAGTTGAAATACTCAAGCCACATGGCAGAAGCCCACTTAAGGGGTCAGATTACGCACTAAGGGTGCTTCCTGTTAGGTCGGACCTCGATGGACGTGTGCATTGTACGCTGTCATACGAGCGAATTGACATATTAGATAGACGTCCCCATTCTATATAGTTTATTATATAGTTGTTTGTGTACAAATTAAAAAACTAATTTATTAATACGATGTCATTAAAAGCAAGCAGTATCTTTATAAATGCTAGTAGTTAAAACGATAGTCGATGACTCTGGCCTAGAAAGCTGTCGTTAACTTATAATCAGTGAAGTTTAAAAAGCTATGGAATCGGTAACAACGTTAAAGCTTATCGATCATGCGATATCGATGGGAATGGCGGAGGTAAAAGAACGTTGCCAATTCGTAAGTGTGGTGACGTCAAAATTAATTTTACATTATACGTATTCGTTATTTGTAAATTTACACAGTTGGCATAAAGCCAATGCCAGGAGTCTGCTACATGACAGTGATATCAATGTCTATGGGCTGAAGTGAATGTTTATCAAAATTCCACGTGTTTGTTTTCCTCCTTCGAATAGCATGTTGTGTGTGACACGAAACGAAAACAAGAATACCGTTTGATATGACATGTTATGGGAGTTTACAAGTGTAGGAACTTTCGCTTTCCAATTATTTCACGATTCATTCGGTTATGAAATAGTCAAAGAGTATTATTGGTAGAAATAAGTAAGACGCTGTTTTTTTAATGAAATAGAATGAAAATTAATTGTAAAACATATAAAGACGAAATTGTATTCGGTTTATTGTTTGATGTCCTCTCCTGATTGATTTGGGTCATAGTCGCCAATCTTAAGAGAGTTTAGCCAAATGCCTAGCAATGTAAAGTGGACAAGTGTGTACTCAAACACAGTTGCATTATCTATTCCCTTACTTTCATAATCCGATGGGACGGCAATCGGACACGTTATCTATTATACGACTACGTACGTTGCTTCGACAGACGATAATTTTGGACTAGATGTCGGATCTGAATAATTTTTGAATGGACAGAACAAGGCGAAAGGTTTAGTAGCGAAGCTCGATAAACATATCTACATTAATTCTTATTATCTTTGCAATACATTGCGATATCTCAAGATTGATTATTATCGATACACGTCAATGCAATTGTGGCGATATCGAATCCATTGTTTTTTTTTTAATATTAAGTACTTCTTCACATTACAAAATATGATATTACTATGCGTGAATCGTGTCGATTCGAAAGATTGTTCTAACTCCATGTTTCGACCAAACACGCAATAATAATTTATTTCGACCCATTTACATATAAATGAAGAAAACCCCTTTTACGTCTCGTTAAATTAATTAACAGTAAAAGTGGTAGAACGCTCAAACAACTTGTATCCCTATACTGCCTAAGCTAAAAATAGCATAAAGCTTAAATACTATTTCGACAGATCGGTTGAAATTGTTAATTTGTAAACAAAACGGATTTTTTATGTTCAAGTTCTTTTAAATTATCATGTGAGAAAAGTGTTTGTAAAAATATTTTATTGCATAAGCCCGTAGAGGTCCTTATATATACCTAATACGTACATGTGGACAATAAAAAATGAAAGACAGCTATCAAAAATTTTGCGGCTTGTCTGTATTTAACTGGTTTTCGCCCGCGTCTTTGTGTGTTAGGGAAGGGTTAGAACAGTGTTAGGTACCCTGAAAAAACGTGTATGCAAAATAATATTAAGCTACGAAAATAAGATGTTACAGGTGTTGATTTGTTAAAATAATTAGTTGAATATAATTAATGAATTTATTGCACTGTCTGGAAAACTTTAGTATAGTCTATTTAAATTTCAGATGGAAACTTTTTCATTATTTTTGCTTTTATTGTTTTATAAAAGTATAGTATTAAACAAAACATGTGTAAGCGTTGATTTATTGCATGCATTGTCAGCACGACAGTTTTACAATTATACCATTTATTTTCTTTATTACCCGCAGTTATTTTTTTTTATAACACAACAATACAACAATATAGTTTTGTGGTAGAATATCTGATTAGTGTGTGTGTGTCAACCCATCTAGGCTACTGCTATCAAGAAAAAAGTAGTATGATGTCGGTTATAAATGACATGCGACAAGGACAAAAATCCGAAATTGCCCCTTTTATTGAAAAAAAAAAAATGGTTGTGTGAAAGGTCGGTTTACGGACGATAATTTTACGTGATAATGTCTTAAGAAAACATTGATGAATACTCGGACGCATCGGCGGATGGAGTGGAAGAGAGATAGATGCGTCACAAGCCGAACGCTTAAGCCGATCGTGCCTCTCTATCGCTTGTTCCGCGCTCTCGCTTGCACGCTCGGCTCAGGCGGAACGTGACAATGAGTCGTGCGTGCAGCCGGCGTTCATCCATTTCTAAGATGTTATCACTTCAAAACAGATGTGCAAGAAAATTTGAAACACGATTTTAATAAAATGTACTAAAAGTACTGCATTATGCATATCTCAGAATATCGGAGTAGATATCGCATTAGAAAAAGTAATTGTATTCATTTATAATTGCTTTTTCTAACATTTTGTATAACTTACTGAAGTTTGATTCGAATTGCGTGTTGTATTTATCAATTTATTTGAATGATGTCTCTCGTTAAAAATTGTTTATTTAAAAAAAAAAATTAAAACGATTCATACATTTTTGATAGAATATGATTATTTATGCTTTTTCATTCTAGTTTAGTTTTTTTTAAGAAATGTTGTGCTTACTAATTTGTAGTGCTTCCGTAAGCACATTAAGTAACATTAAGTATATCATCTTCACATTAAACAACAACGTATCGACTTCGTCTCACGTATTTAAAAAAATGATATAATTATGAACCTTTTCAATTTGTCAGAATAAGAACTATACCGCATCTGTAATGTTAAAAATTAGGTCACGAAGTAAGTCATCGACGTGCTATACTTTAATGAAATGGCAGGCATTTTAAAAGAAGAACATAAAAGCCTTTGGTACAAATAGAAATTTTTTTTTTAGCTTTTAGCATAGTAATGCCTCGTAACTAGGATATCTAGCCTGAGTACTAATTAAGATTTTATAGTACCGTGCAGAAAGATTAGTTTTTTTGTATATTTCATTGGCATATATTTTTGGTCGATATAAAAAAATGAGGTTAACGATTTGGCATTATTCATTTGTGTTGTTCCTTTACAAACAGCGAAGTTGATTGATTCTCAATTGATTTCACTCGTAAGGTAAGGGAGTGGAAAATTACGAGCTACTGCATTCGTTGTTGTATTACATGATATATTTTTATTTAATTGGCAATTATATAGTTAGATAAATAATCAGGAAAATAATACTATAATGAATGTTTTGACATATAAAGGCCTTGACCTTTTATGGGTGACTTCCCATGCTGTTACGTAATTGGCACTTAAGGGACCTGCCACAGCGAAATTCTGCCTTACATTGGAACTAAAAAAGCCAAGGTTAAGTTTGTTAATGAACCATTACATGAGAATGGTTTCTTGATAGGAAATAATTTGACATGTCGTGCGCTGTTCAAATGGATTTTTGTAAATATAAAAAAAAGAAAGAAAACCTTTTTTTCTTTCTTTTTTAAACTAGTTACATTCCATTTATACCAATAAACCAGAGAGGTATACATATTTTAGAGGTATAATTATTTATGCATGAATTTTATATACCAGGGAACATGATACTCGATAAAAAGTTTCATCATCATCTATGCCATCATAACGCCGAATTCCAAAAATTCAAAACAAATCACACTTAAACATATATTGCGCAGTAAATGAGGATAGAATAATTTGATGGAATTAAAATAAATAGGTTTACAAGATTACAATTTAAACATCCCTACCTTTATTATTTATATGTGTAATCTAATTTGGCATTATCATGAACTACATCACTATCATATATAAATAGACTGCCTCGTTGGTCTAACTCTAGTGGCTAGATATAAGGCCGCAGACCCAGTGGTCCTGGGTTCAACTCCCAGGTCGGGCCAATAAATAGTTATTGGGTTTTTCTGTCAGAAAATACTCAGTAGCAGCCCAGAGTATGGAAGTTGGAAGTGTGTACACTCCCGTTCCTCGGAAAGCACGTTAAGCCGTTTGTCCTGCGCTTGAACTCTTTCCGGTCGTGTCGGATTGCCGTCCCATCGGATTATGAGAGCTAAGTAAAAGAGAGTGCACCTGTGTTTGCGCACACACTTGTGCACTATAATATCTCCTGCGCAGTTGGCTAATCTCTCTTGAGATTGGCCGCCGTGGCCGAAATCGGTCTGGAGGACCTTATATCTATATATACAGTGGTTGTCATATAATTAGAAACACTTCTTATGAATAAAGAAAGTATAACTTCAACGTACAAATGTTCGTAAAAATATACACATTCAATAATTAATAATCATGCAATAATATAGCCACTCAAATAAAAAACTCATAAAATGCATAAAATATAAAACATATCTTACTTTTAATTACAAAATGAGTCTTACACATGTAGGAGTTTATTTTCTGTTACTGGCGGCTTGGACGCCTAATTAGAAACATTTTAAAAAAGCATCCATAGCTCGTTCTTTTTTTGAAATCGGAGAATAACATTTATTTTTCTATTATTTTGGCGGCAATTCAAAATTATCTGAATCTTATTTTGTTCAAAATGGGCAAAAATAAAAGTTGTGTCGCATCAACTAGGCAAATAATTGTTAATTTACATATAGATCATAAGTGGGCGTATAGAAGAATAGCTGAGCATTTAAATTGTTCTGTTAAGAAATTTTTAATGCAATTGATCATTATAAAACATGGAACTGTTGAAAATGTTCTTAGAAAGGCTTGGCCAAGAAAATCCTCTCCCAGAGAAGATACGCTAATCGTTCGTGTTGCTAAAAAAGACCCAAGTAAAGGCTAACCGCCTTATTCATAAACTTTATTTAACTGGTGATTAGTTAAACAATATTTTGTCTTCTTCTTTCGTATGTCAAATCAATAATGACAGAAAGAGACAAATCAGTGTTTAGCTAAGCAGTTACTAAGCAACGTTTATGAATAAGGCCGTAAATATAAAGTAAATATAAAGTTTTTTCGCCTGATGACCCGAGAAACATCTCGTCAAGACTGATACGCCGAAGATTAGTGAAAGCTAAATTGTTTGGAAGAATCTCTCGAAAGGTACCGCTTCTTACCAAGCAACACCGAGAGAATCGATTCGCTAAAAAATATGTTAATTGGACGGTACGAGAATGGAAAAAAGTGTTATTTTCAGATGAAACAAAAATAAATATGGTAAATTCCGATGGAAAGCGCTATGTTAGACGCCCTGTAAACAATGCTTTTAATTATAAATACACAAGGAGTATACTTAGTCAACCACGGTGGTGGTACAATGGATCAATGGCAATACAAAAATATCTTAGAGCACACAGTGATTCCCTACTCGGACGATCATCTATATCGAACAGCGTATATACGTTTTAGACTGGCCAGCAAATAGTCCGTTGATTTTTTTATAGTTGATTGAATCAATGCCACGTCGTTGCAGTGCTGTTATTGAAAATAAGGGATACGCCACTAAATATTAATTATAACTATTGGTAGGCTGTGGATAGTAGCTATTTCGTAAAAAACAATACTAATTACTAATACTTAAAAAAAAATGTTTTTTATATTTTTTGTTGTTGTTTCTAATTAGTTGACCATTATTGTTCATACCTAAAAACTGATTTAAATGTTTGTACGTAATGTAATATTTATATTGTTTTTCTAATAAATGATAAATCGTTGAACATATTGTTGTCCTATTTATTGTTTAATTTCAAAATAAAAAAGATTGCGGTGAATATCTTACATAATGTCAAGGACCGTTGGTAGTGTTTCTAATTATACGACCACCACTGTATATACTATGTACAGTGTTTGTTATTCAGTGAGTTCATCGTATTTGAGATACAAGTCTATAAAGTTAGACGATTAGCGTTAAACCAAAAATGTTTGTGAAATGTATTCAAATTTATTGAAGTCACGTCGTCTATTATCGTCAAGTGCGAATTTGAACCAAAATCACGTACATCGTTTCATTATAAACTCGAGTTTTCAATATCGTTAATAGCCATTTGTGTGAAAAATGATTTTATTATCGGTAGTCAATATAATTGCAGAATTATTTGCAATCGATAATGATTTAATGATGAAGAGAACAGTCAATTCATTTGTTTCGCCTGTCTTGCTTGGATGATAAATAAAACAGGATTATCTAAAAAACGACAGAATGTATATATATATATATATTCAGTATATAGGTGCACTATATCCACACTAATAAACCTGTGTACTAGACTGTAGAAAAAGGAATTATTGTCAAACTTTTCATATATCGTGAATGTATGAAAAGTTTGACAATAATGCCTTTCTCCTTAAATGGCTTCGCTATTTCTGATTTACAGACACGTTTATCATAAATGGAATAATCATAACGATTCGCATGTATTATTATTTATATAAAAATATCATACATCTATATAACAAGGTACAGATAATAAATTTCGAAATTTTGCATGTTTTTAGGGTTATAGAAAACGACATTAGGTACCCCTAACATATTATCCCCTTCTTGCAACTGCTTCTTACGACGCTTCTGTTGTCGCGGGCGGTAAGCGGTAAATTTTACTTGCAGAAAAAATTTACAATTATAAAAAAAAATACATTGAGGACTTATATATAAATCAAAACTAAAATTGCTATTGTAGATTCATTAAAAATTAATTTAAAATTAATGTTATCGATTATGAGTGTTAGTTTGAGCGGTACTATGTAATTAAGAAATCATTGAATCGATTTCAATTAAAAATATATGTGATATTTAGTAATTGGTTGTCAGCTTGTCACTATATTGGAGCTTAAAACAAAATCATTGATTACCGCATAATTAATAAACAATTTGGCATTTCCGGATTTTTTAAACAAAAACGGTAAATTTAGCTCAACGAAAAATATTTAAGACCGCTTGACCTCTATAGTTTTGATCATTCAAATCGGCTTAACCGTTTCTCAATCATCGAAACTCCCACATAATTATACATATGCGTCAAAATCTAAACTCCTTCTTTTTTCGAAGTCGGTGAATTAATCAAAAGTCATTCGCTCGGTCCGAAATCAGGGATATGATGTGATAACCTTTGCCTTAATGTCTATTTAACCGCTGACGTTTAATGTCCGCTTGATAATTGACTAATGATAATTTGTTATAAGTAATTTAAATTTAAAGTACCAATGTATGAATGTTTTTAAACATTCAAACTGAATCAATTGGACGTCTAACTGTTATGACAAAGTCAAAATCGTTATACAATAATATGGGAACGTTGCCTAAATATTGTCAGAAATTACTATCGGTTCGGTTTTTCCGAACCTCAAGAAGAACCAGAGTTAGAAAGTATTATTGTTGTCTAAATCATCATATTTATAAACAAATAATAATGTCCTTCAGACCGATTTTCGGTCACGGCGGCTAATCTCAAGAGAGATTAACCAAATGCGAAGGAGATATTAAAGTGCACAAGTGTGTGCGCAAACACAGGTGCACTCACTATTCCTTAGCTCTCATAATTCGATGGGACGGCAATCCGACACGACCGGAAAGAGTTCAGGCGCAGGACCAACGGCTTTACGTGCTTTCTGAGGCACGGAAGTGTACACACTTCCAACTTCCAGACTTCGGCCTGCTACTGAGAATTTTCTGACAGAAAAACCCAATAACTATTTATTGGCCTGACCTGGAAATTGAACCCAGGACCAACGGGTCTGCGGCCTTATATCTAGCCACTAGACCAACGAGGCAGCAGCAACAAATATTTGTAATATTTTTATTTAAAAGGATCTGGATACGATCGTTTTGTTCCTAAGGTTATAGTCATTGGTTTTGTAATTTCTATCACACTACTGTTCCTTAATGATTTTTGTGTATTCGGTTCTTGTGCTTATGTATGAATGCAATCAGAACATAAATAAAAAAAAAAAAGTTGTAGACAAAGTTGTTGGCCAGCATGCCAGCATTTTGTAATATGTATCAACTTTAGTTTTGTGCATTTATGAAATGTAATAATCTGAGGATTCTTAATATCAACCAAAGCCATATTATAACAATAATTCTGAAAACAAATGCAGATATTAAAATCTGAATCTAAATTCACAAGGTCTTTTGTTATGATAAAAGATAGAATCTATTGTAACCTTTATAGCGGACCATTCAACGGACCGTAAACTTTAGACAAAAGGGACTATTACATTCATTATTACGAATGATTCAGGTAGTTTTTTTAATAAACTGATTTAAATGAAAGATAGATGAAATGTTTTGCTAAATTTTTGCTACGTATTTACTGGATACAACTTCCTCAATTCATTGATTTTATTAACAGAGTGTGATTAAATGTTATCTCCGTTAGTGACATTTATCATCAGAATGTGTGCCGGTTACGGACCTCTGTCGTGTAACGTCGTCCATTCGATATCTTTATTTAAAGACAATTATATAAACGATTAATCACAACGAATTAATATTATCATATATAACTATTTCTAGAACATTCGCACGAGTTAATTTCATTATAACCAACCTTGTTCGTTACTCAGGATCTGGTTTAAGTGTTCCAAGAACTTTACTTTTTATAAAATTAAATCATGCGGATATTAATTATGACCGCTAATATAAATTATGTTAGGTTAAATTAAAATATCATATTGAGAGTAAAAAGGTTTTTAAAGTAAAAAGGTTTGATAAAAGTTCCGTTCATCAATAGCGTCATGAATGTATTCGCTAATGCTGTCATCTCACCAGTTCGCCATTCAATCATAAATACGTAATTTAGTGTCGTATTGACCGAGGACGACTCAATAGATAATCTTTTATCTGACTATTAAATAATGAGGCGGCGGGACCGCGCGCGCCGGTCACTTTACTCAGTGCGTCCACGACCGTGTACTTCACAATATCAGTTGTAACGACATCGATTACATTTTGGTCATCTCTAACCAGCTTTATTTAGTTTAGTACTACGTACCGTCGCGTTTCAATCATCAACGTAGCGTACTTATAATAATCGTTTGACTACCTTGTCTTAAATGTTTTATTACGATAAAAGAAACGTTTTTAAGTGTTGTTTATAGCAACGGATATAAGGTGTTTTTATATATAGTGACTATAATTAGTTTTGGGAATGCGGTGGTATTCACTGAACATACTGTGTTTTGGCAAGCTGGCGATCATCAGTAACTGTGCCAACATGACGCTACAAATAAAGGTGATTTTGTTTTTGTTTACAACTTTATTCAATTGTTTTAAATTGTAACTATTAAAACACTTGACTTGATCGAGATAATTATGAAATTCGTGGAGCATATAATATGACATATATAGGAGCCGAGATGGCCCGGTGATAGAACACGGGTGGATTTTCGAAAGAAGATCGCATGTACCAGTGGTGATTTTTCGAGTAATTGTTGTTTATAGTTAATTTAGTGCTTAGCGTTGAAAGAAAACGTAAATGTTTCGAATGAAATTCTGCCATATGCGAATTCCACTCTGAAGTAACGTGTCGTCGCTCTCAACCTTGCTCAGCTGTGGGATACTTTCAGGCTGTACATTACTTTACTTTTATAATATGTTGGGATTTCGATAAATCGGAATGTATTTTTTTTTGTTTTAAATTCGTTTAAGTGTCTTTGAGTCGTGTTACGTTACTTTTACAATTGTTCAAATATGATACAATTTGGAGGTTAATTATCGTTTGAAATTTGTTGTTCTGGTTAAAAAGTAATTACGTCATACAAAGTTATAATATTTTTAATATACAGATTGATTATTAAAATATACATTTAAAGTGCGTTTATCTCGGTACAATTGACAGAAGAAACGTTGTACTTAAATTTGACATATGTATTACATTCGTTAGTCAAGATCGACTTTGAAATTTCGTGCATATTAACGTTCCTGCCTTGAACGTTCTACTGATGTAGATTAATGAAGTAATAGATTAAATACGAACAGCTATAATACAGTTGTTTAGGGGTTGTATTTAAAAAATGCTGCGTCTCCTTCTATTGGATGTTAAATCAATCGTGACAGAAAGAGAAATCAGTGATTAACTGAACACCCGCTTAGCAAATGACCAACTAATCACCTGTTAAATAACGTTAACGTAAACTATCATAGATTACAGAAATTCCTCTAACGTTCATTGTAACTTGTAACATTGTATACAAACTTTTTTTTTTACGGATATTCTGGAACAAAGCGATACTTTTTGAACGTAAAACGATACGGCTATGTAAACGTTTTGGAGATTAGTGACTTATTTCAACACGATGATAAAATGTCAATGTATTATAGATAACTTATTACTGTTATCGCCTTTATTTGACTCGCTTTAGAGAATTATTTACTGTCTGCTTGTTAAATATCACTATTAAATAGTAATTCTTGGTTTTGTTTACAGTTCACGTGTTTGTACACGTGTTTGTGAACTTTGTGTCGGGAGCATGCGTTTCTATTTGATTTTCCTCTTTCTAATTTATGATTCCGATAGATATTACATTATTTAATGATAAGGAACGAGCAACATAGCCTTGGTGTTTTTTATGCGGAAATTCGATTTCATTAATATTCGGTGTGATAAATCGATGTATGTAAGTAGGTTTAATATCTGAAGGAAATATAAATCAATTATCATAAATGATAAATATCAAACAAAGATTTAATGCAGAAGTTTCATTTATGTCCATAACATTTTAAAGGTACTAAGAAGTTTCTAAATCATCACATATTTTTGTTTGTTAGAATTTACTTCGTTATTCTTAGCTAAATGGATATCCTTATGTTTTTGTAGGAACATTTTTACAAGCTTTCATACAATATCAATTGGATTTACCTTGCAATACAATAGGCTGTTTGTTAACATGATCTTACGATTGTTTACAATGTAACCACTCCGAAATCCCCCAAAAGCGTAGCCTACGTAACCCTGTTGCGTCACAGTTCCGCAGTTGATGGCAGTTTGCCAAATGTGTTGTAACACCTTTACCGAAACATAAACCTTATTACTATAACCGTAAAGTTTAATTCGCAATAGTCCTAAACCGTATCACTTGTTAAAGCTTAAACTCCCTGTAATACGGTTCATTTCGTCTTGTTAAGTTATAAGGCTGACGTTGCGCCGCCTCTTTTATGTTTTTTTTTATAGGAAATATCTTTAAGAAAATGTGCTGCTTCAAGTTTAATAGAATTTGCCACTAGTGACGGTATATCTATTTTGCGTCAATTGTGGGTAGATTTATTTGAAACTTTGGCAGTTACTTCAAAGTATTTTATAGATAACTGGAGAGAAGTAATTTGATGATTATATTTGGAGTAGCTTTGTTTTAGATCTAAGCAGGTTAATCTTGTGAGTCAATGTAATTACAAGAGATAAAACATCTTCGATACAATACTCAAAGTATTGGTGTGGATTATACTTCTCGCAGTGTCAGTTTCTGGGCGACAATGGTCTAAACATTAGATTACACAATTGCTCGTTTCTATCTCAAATGAAAATCTTCTGAAGGTTACTGGTATACATCATAAAACAACACTTTTTCATGTGCTTCCCAGGAAATTAATTCAATCCATTAGTTATTTGTGGTAACTGCGCATGATTGGTGCAATTCAATAACAAATAGTTAGATGTCTTCCTGTTGTTGAGATCTCGTCTATCAAATCAACAAGTTAACACGATGTAACGAGGTGTTGTTATAGCATAAATGGATAATGGCAATAGAGACAATATATCCGACACGCGCCTAGCGCCAGTTAGTCATGCCACATGATGACACACATTGTCCGCTTGAAGTTTATAACTACAGGAACACGTTATCCCAATTTTAATATAAAACTATTTTATCACGATAAATTAATTAAACTTAGTACTTTTAATTTTAGTGTAGACTATTGTTTATTACATGAACTGAACGTGGCTTATCTTGCCTACTGTATTTATTGTCAGCTAGAATGCAGAAATAACATTAAATGGTGACATATATTTCTATATTCTTTTTTACAGTCAAACCTCTAAAGATTGTTCATTTAGTTGCATATACATATATTATATACTACCTAATCGTGACAATATGATGCGTAAAACACTACATAACCCATATTTATAAATATTTATTGGAAAGATTTAGTTCTTATCCACCCGCAATTAAATATTATCTAGATATCAATTATCTAGATTGCGATTTTCGATATTTATAACATCGAAACATATTGCGGACATGTCGATTATTCCATAATTACTATTCCGGATTGCTTTATAATAAAAATAATATTAAAGTTTTAGTTTCCGTAATGATTTATACACTTAAAGCTTCTTCATAAATCCGAAAACCGTATTAAATCCGTTCGGTACTTTTTGAGTTTAACGCGCTCAGATAGACAGACAGACGCACCGTCGGTTTTCATTTATAATATTGTAGTGATTATGTAAATTCCGTATAGCCTGCCAAAATTAAGCAATCTAGCAATACATTGCAACAGAATATTTCACATTTGACACTGTTAAAGGTTCAAATAATCAGTCAAATTGAAAATTGATGGATGGGCAGGCATCCGTCGTAATTTAGCTATGGGCCGTTATGACGGATGGCTCATTACGTCCGATTGCTCGAGTATACCTAATTTATCGTCAAGTTAAAACTGTTCATTGTCGTATACCTAAACTATTGTCACGTTTCCATTGTATAATTTATATAATTCTAATGGACTACAGTAAGTCTTAACGACTGTTTTCAGTGACACATCAGAATCAAAATATAAATATCGTGGTTCGTGGTTAATATTTTGAACGAAATTTTGGTGAAAGGAAATTCTATGATATTTTATACAAAATACCGTAACGATTTACTATGAAAAATGTGATTTAGGTATTGATGCTATGTTTAATATATCTATATTATTTTACAAGGTTTACATAACTGCTTATGTTGTGTTTCCGAATTTTGTTGATGGATCTGATCAGTGATTCGAAAATGAAGCGTCACATTTTTTTTTATCATTCTATTGCTTTAGCTTATTCAGCTTTATAGTATAATTTTTAGTAATTATATGCGTACCAATTTTATTCCGTAATTCGCATTCATAAGTTGTATTGACTGTTTGGTAACGATAAGATAAAATTTAGTCATGATCATAATAGCCGCCGCGATATATTTATAAAAAGTTTTACGAAATGTATCTATATTTATAACGATGAATAATACAAAGATGAGATCTCCACTTCAAATTCCTGCTTAACACCTAATAGAAGCTGTGATCTAATTTTGATTGCCTCCGGATTGCATAGGTAAGATAGCCCATTAATTGGAATAAATTGTAATCGAGCGTAATTCATAACCGAAGATAGATTTTCAAATACTGTATACATCTGAACTATTTATAATTCATCTTGAGCTTGACTGTGAAAGAAAACATCGTGAGGAAACCAGCATGTGTTGGATGAAAATCTTTATATGTTTACTTATGTGTATTACGTGTGTATAACCTCGTTATGCGGAGCTTATGGTGGAATACACTTTAAACTCGCGCCTTAAAAAGATACGGTACATTTACAGACTGCAATTTAATACAAAAGTCGAAGAATATTTCATACCATTACGAATATATGAAGACAATTGGCAAAAATTAAAATCAACCAAAATGAATACATTTATTATGTTTTATTTAAATTTCACATCTGACTGGCATATATTTGGCCGCCATTATGTCTACTGCAATTAAATATTGTACACAAACATTATAAATCATTGACAGAAGACGTTAAAACTGGATGTCCGCCAGTATACAGACGTCATTGCCGTCATCTTCACATGTTTGTCGTTAATGTAGAAATTGCTCGTTCTGTCGAGATTTTTTGGCAAAATCGACTCGAATTATGCAAATTACGCAATTTGCGCGTTTAAGATTGCCAAAAAGTCGATCCATCTTTTCTTAACAAATCTACGTAATATATTTATGGGTACTATTAGGTAATACAATTTGCAGAGTTTAATTATTATAAAATAAGGATTAACCATTAATTACTGACTTTTTATAATGTCCTATGTCATGTTCGATGTGTTTCGAGTTTGTTCTTACAAAATAGCATATACCCAATAGAGCTATCTATTGGGTATATTCTATTCATTTCTTGATCATATGCTATTACTTTGTTCAGCAGATGTTGATTACAACCGTGCTGGTTCCTCATGATAGGTCACAAAGTGTTTATAATAATGTTCTTCGCGAGTAACCTTTTCAAGAATATTTAGGTATAAGCAAGGCCTTATTAATACTATATTTATAAATGCACGATATAAAGACGATAAACCATGTGGCAATTGCTTTATAACGTTAATTATATGATATTTGCTCTGATCTTTGTTTCGTCTGAAATTTCTAGTATTTATTTTATAAATCGAATGAAAATTTTTGGAATACATTAATGTGTGTCCAGTCTGGAATGTCCACTATTAATAAATGTCAAAAAATATATACACCTAATTATTTAATAAAATTTTGAACGATAACACACAGATTATTTAATAAATCGATGAGGAGTAACAGTAGAATTATTATAAGCTTACCATATTATTAAGTTACAACTATTACAAGGCCTTTTAATAGAAATTGTAAATGTCAGATCTGTTCACAAATATTGGCGATGTCAAAGTTCCTTTTCGAGTTAAACGTTGAAGCGATCGTAAATCTTTGATCACGTGACATACCAAAGACATTTGTCATTTTGTTTAGATTTATTCTAAAATTCGTCAATCGATTTGCGACTTGTCTATGCACGATGTTTTTGTGTTTGCTTGTCTGCTGTGACGAAATTCTTAATTTGAAATTTCTAAACAACTAACAATTTTAATTAATATTATTGATTAAACTTTTCTATCTTGATATTATTTATGATTTAACACTGTTGTTGCGGAAACAAATTATTCAAATTTCGTATTCGTATTTCGGCCTCTGCGTCATCTTCACAGGCGCCCTTGGGCTGGAGGTCAATAATCTATTACTGTAATATGTGAACACAAGATTTAATATATAAAGTGACATGGTCGGCTTATGTTCGATATAAATATACATATTAAATGTAAATGCAGATAAAATATCACAGTTCAGTATAGTATCTATATAGGTATAGCTATGGGGCAGACATATTAAAAATAATATGCAATAAATATATACTGGTGGTAGAGCTTTGTGCAAGCTCGTCTGGGTAGGTACCACCCAAACATCAGATATTCTACCGCAAAACAGCAGCACTTGGTATTGTTGTTCCGGTTTGAAGGGTGAGTGAGCTAGTGTAATTAGAGGTAAAAGGGACATAACATTAAGGTCCTCCAGACCGATTTCGGCCACGGCGGCCAATCTCAAGAGAGATTAGCCAACTGCGCAGGACATATTATAGTGCACAAGTGTGTGCGCAAACACAGGTGCACTCTCTATTCCTTAGCTCTCATAATCCGATGGGACGGCAATCCGACACGACCGGAAAGAGTTCAGGCGCAGGACCAACGGCTTAACGTGCTTGCCGAGGCACGGGAGTGTACCCACTTCCAACTTCCAGACTCCGGGCTGCTACTGAGAATTTTCTGACAGAAAAACCCAATAACTATTTATTGGCCCGACCTGGGAATTGAACCCGGGACCACCGGGTCTGCGGCCTTATATCTAGCCACTAGACCAACGAGGTCATAACTACTAATAGTATAGGGTTTTCCATTAAAGGCGCTTGATCTTTGAAATGCAAAAATTTTATTTGGAAGGTCTATCGACCCCATTATGTATGGAATATGACATCATTCAAATGACCGCCACGGCTTCGGTTGGTGGCGCGCACACGAAAGGTCCAATTTTCGATGACTCTGGCGCACAAATCGGGCTGTATTTGATCGATGGCGTGGCGTATGTTGACTTTGAGGGCATCGGTGGTTTGCGGCTTGTTGGCATAGACCTGCGACTTAAGAAAACCCCACAAGAAAAAGTCCAGCGGGGTCAAATCGCACGATCTCGGTGGCCAGTTCACGTCGCCTCCGCGCGAGATGACCATGTCCAGAAATTGCTCGTGCAGAACTTCCATCGTAGCGTGTGCTGTGTGGCACGTAGCGCCGTCCTGTTGAAACCACATGTTGTCCAGATCCATATTCTCGATTTCAGGCCAAAAGAAGTTGGTTATCATCGACCGGTATCGCTCACCATTGACGGTGACGGCCACACCATTATCGTTTTCGAAAAAATACGGACCAATCACGCCTCCGGCCCAAAATCCGCACCAAACAGTCACTTTCTGCGGGTGCATTGCCACTTGGTGAACCTCGTGTGGATTGGTCTCGTCCCAAATACGGCAATTTTGCTTGTTGACATAGCCATTCATCCAAAAATGCGCCTCGTCGCTGAAGATGATTTTTTTGCCAAAATCGGCGTCAACTTCCAACTGCTCTAATGCCCAGTCAGCGAACACACGGCGCTGTCTATGGTCATTAACCTTGAGCTCTTGGGTCAGCTGGATCTTGTACGGGTGCAGGCTCAAGTCACAACGCAAAATTCGCCAAGTTGTCGTCTGCGAAAGGCCGAGTTCCTGTGCGCGACGCGGAATTGACTGCCGCGGGTTTTCGAGGACACTGTCGCGCACAGCGGCGATATTCTCGGCAGATCTCGCGTTACGTTGACGCACGGGAACCGGCTGATTGTTAACTGACCCGGTTGACTCGAATTTGTCCACCAATCGACGGATAGTCGACTCGGCAGGACGATCATCGCGACCGTAAAACGGGCGAAGTGCGCGGAACGTTGCTCGAACTGAAGACCCATTTTCATAAAACAATTTTATGATTTGCACGTGCTGCTCGACACTGTAACCTGCCATGGTGGTTTGGGAGGACGGAATGGATATAACACACTGCATTTGACAGCTGTCACTCAAACAACATGGCCGCAATCAGCTGTCAAAGTTCAAGCGTCCCTATTGGAAAACCCCTTAGTTAGGTGGATGACGCATTGGCGAATGTAAGCGATGGTTAACATTTCTTACAATGCCGATGTCTATAGGTGTTGGTGCCCACTTAACATCAAGTGGCCTATATGCTCGTCTACCTACATATACTATAAAAAAGAGTAAATTAAAAAAATATTGTTACTAAGTGAATTTATCAAAGTAGATCCCGCGCTGTCTAGAGTACTCGGGAGAAAAATAAATCTCAGTTGTTTTAAACTTTTAATTACTTCTGACTTACAAATGTTTCAATCCATTTTATATAAAAATAATATTTTACATTACTTACTGTATTAGTGCTGTGACATAAAATCTAGTTTTCGAATTGAATCTTACATAGACCCTGAGACTTGCATTGCCTGGGGGACTTAATTCTTTTTTGACTTGATCCAGTCTTGGGCGTAGTTGATAACGTGTTATGTATCTCATTTTTATCTATGTACAAATTGAAGTTAAACTTATACTTAATAGATAAAGTCATGTTATAAGAGTTCTAATATTATTCCAAGATTCTTGGTTCCGTTGTAAAGAATTTAAGAGAAAATGGCGGTTCTTTTTTGTCTGTGAATGGTTTTTTCTTAGCCTTGACTTTTGATCTTTGTTGACATGAATTGCTCAAGTTTAGAAGTGGCGGAAACGCGAACCGTGCTGGTAATTAAAACTAGAGTAGTCACCTAACTTTTTATTAATTACTGGCTTACCTTTTTTTCTTTTGGAATTGAGATATAATATTATTTATATTATAGATAAAAGCATTTTCAAATATGTTAGTATCTAGTGATATCATTAGAAAAGATAAATAAGCGAAGGTACCGATTTTCGTGGCCTCAAATAGAGAAAACGAATAGCGAATTTTACTATTGTATTTATATTCGACGAAATTTGACTGCACAATAAATATAATTATTTATATATAAAAGTAACTGGACAGGTCCATACCATTCACTGTTAATTAAATTTTCAACTAACTTTTATTTCTTAATAACGTATATCTACGCACATATACACGGTACATTAAAAATTGAAAAAAAAAAGATTTTTCAAAAATTGCACTGATAATTATAAATAATATATATAAAACTTTCTATATATTACACAACTGATTTCGGCGGTAAACCCTTAGTATTTTTAAATTTATAAGTATTTTTTATAAATAATGAAAACAATCCTATCTTATGTCCTATTCCACATAATCGTTTTCTATCCCAGATTATAATGGAATTGATGGGCTGTGCTCATCGTATTAGATTAAGTAAAAAACATCTAATCGCACGTTATACCTACCGCATATATAAGATTGCTGAGAAAATTGTGCTCCGTGACCGTCGTCGTTACTTACTACCCCCCGGGATTTAATTTACTTGGATAATAGTGTTCTGCTTGCGTTGACCCAATATACAATCTATCCTCGTGATGTTTCAATAGATTTCGTTTTGTGGTTTCCGTTCGATAAGGACAAATAAATAATTTTATTATCGGTGGTAGATATATAAATCGTCGATATTAATGTCTACAAAAATAAAAAATATTCATGGTTTTTTCTCTGTATGTTAAGGTTTTTAAAATACAGAATTAATATAATGGTTAAAAAGCAAATAAATAAATAATGAAAGTGTATTAGCTCTTTAATATGAGTGACACAGATACAATAATAGAATTCGTGATTAAGGTACAAAGGCCTTGTTGTATCTATTCATGTGGCTTACAGTTAGCAAAAGATTGAACCCGACACGACGCGCGACGTCTAGCTTTGTCTGCCAATCGAAGCGGTTAAGATAGTTTAGCACACATCCTTTGACCTCTTTTGTGGTTTAATGGAGTAGCACTGAAATAGCTTTCAACTAAAATGAACCCTCTTTTTCATTTAAATAATATTTTCAGATTTACTACTTTTTGAATATAGTGAATAACTGAATCATTTGATGGTTTACTTATGCGTAAAATCCTTAATTCGACCTTAATCACACTTCTAGTCGTATTCGACCCATATTTTCCTGCTACCTATTCCTGTGGTTAATAGTATGTTTAAATAAGTTTTTTTTAATTTCCAGCATGAGGTCACGACGGCGGTGTGGTGTACGCATGGAAGCCCGGCGGACTGGTGACCCCGCGCTGCACTCGTTGCGCGCGAAGTTTCGCCGTGCGCTGCCGGGATGGACCGCGCACGCGTCTCGCCGCCGTCGGATCGCGCGCACCCTCGGCCGCTCCAAGGAGGATCCCGCGGAACCCTTGACTCCCCTCCCGCGGAGACCTTAAACGAACCAGAGACTCCGCGGCCCGCGCCGCGCGCGCTCCCCTCTATCCCCGAGAGCGAGCCCTTGCTCCGCGATCCGCTTAGTGTCAGTGATGTGCCGCGTAGAGCCGGTCGTCCGCTGCACGTGCAGTTCGACGCGCAATCACCGCCCGTGCCGGTGTCAGTCACCGGCTCCAGTTCCAGTTCCAGCTCCGACGATGAGGACGTTTCGATCACTGAAGCTAGGCCCCCTGACGGCGGCTGGGGTTGGGTCGTTGTGTTTGCCTCATTCATGGTTAACCTCATCGCCGATGGCATTACATTTAGTTTTGGCGTGTTTTTCCCACATTTTTTGGAGTACTTCGGTGAAGGCAAGGGAAAAACCGCATGGATCGCTGGTATTTTTATGGCGATGCCGCTGCTCTCGGGACCTATCGCAAGTTTTCTAACAGATAGATATGGTTGCCGTCGAATGACCATATTTGGTTCAATTCTAGCATTTCTAGGTTTTGTCATTTCGGCCTTCGTAGATAATATGGAGACACTGTTTCTTACATTCGGTATCATGGCTGGTTTTGGATTGAGTTTATGTTACGTGGCGGCCGTAGTTATTGTCGCTTATTATTTTGAAAAGAAACGTTCACTCGCAACCGGGATCTCTGTGTGTGGAAGTGGAATTGGCACATTTATATTTGCGCCATTGACATATATCTTATTAGATGAGTATGGGTGGCGAGGAACTACGTTAATACTCGCGGGATTTTTCTTAAATATGGCCGTATGTGGTCTGTTATTCAGAGATTTGCCATGGACGGCTACGATGAACGAAGAAAGAGCAAAAGAGAGAAAAAGAAGAAGAGAAAGAAAACGAAACAAACGTTTCGGCTCTGTGGCCGCATCTGTGGATAGCGTTTCAGACACGAAAAGTAGTGCAGCCGGTTCGATGAAAGTGAATGATACAGAAGATATAGAGGCAGTTACTTCATCAATTGTTCCTCAATTCAGTTCTTTAGTAGACCTGCCGACATTCATGACCGGAGGAGAAGGAGTTTCGTTAGAAGTATTTGAATTAATGTCAAACAGAGGTCGTGCTTATGCTCTCTTAGCACAAAATTATCCAGGTATGATGCTACCATCGAGAAGTTTTAGTGATAGTGGACGGCTACACGAACAATCACCACCTAAAGCGTTGATGTCTCCAGGAATCAATAGTCCTGGAACTTTATCACCATCATCTTTACCGAGTGCTCAGGGATCAAGCACAACAAGAGCACCTATAAACGAAAAGGCAGCTATGTCCCTGTGGTTAAAAAGACAGGCGTCTGGGTCGACGAAGAAGCCACCAGCTTTTCTTAAAGATCTTAGGATACACAGACATTCATTAACATATAGAGGCGCTATGCTTAATATTAACCGATATAGATTACGTGCGTCTTCCTGCCCCAATATTTTCAGAAACTCTATGACCACTATTGCCAAAGGAAAGGTAAGAAGATTAAAATCATTTAACTATAGATTTTAAAACAGTATAAAAATGCTCTAATAAAACATATTCTAACTTCTAAGATATTCTTTTTCTTAATTAATATAATGTTTTAATATTAACTTACGAAGGGCCTGTTGGTTATTTGTATGTTTGTCCTTCAATATAAACTAGCTACCTAGTTATATAATAATCAACGGATATATTTGTCATATTTATTTTATTTTAATTTTTAAAGTTATTATATTTATGCCAATATTATTGTAAATTTATTTCAGGTGCAATGGTACGCAGGTCTTTGGGACTTTTGGGACTTGGTAGTAGACGTTCTGGATTTCTCACACTTCCGAAACCCCGCCTTTCTCATGTTCGCTATGTCCAACTTTCTCCTTTACATGTGGTACGATGTACCTTACGTGTATATAGCAGACAATGGTCTTAACATGGGCTTCAATGAATCGCAGGCATCGATGCTGATATCCATTATCGGCATTGTTAATATGTTTGGAGAGGTACGTTGATTTCACAAATTTTTAGTACTCATCACTCTCTATAGAACTATGGATGTTCGTATCACGTGACACCTTAATGTTTTTATTGTATTCTAATTTATCTACTAGTGATCTATAACCTGACGTCTAGAATACACTTTCCAATGCATAAGAAAAACACTAACACCATTATCTTGAAGACAATTCCGTTGTGGTTTTTGTAATCTTAATATATAATTTTAAATATCAATAGCATTGGCCTTGGTAGATTAGTAATTTTTTTACGTATTTTAATATTTTTTATGCAAAACATTTGTATGCCAGCCATCGTCTTGGAAATGTCAGTTTTAATACAATTTATAAGGATCTCAATAGTTTTAGCAAAACCAGAATAATGGAATTATCTTACATTATTACCCATGTAGTGGCCTTACATATAAAAAAAAGCGGCTGTTTAGTTAGACACAATGACCAATTGACATTCAAAAGAAGAAGAAACAGCATTGTTTAACTAATCACCAGCTAAACAAACTTTATAAGATTAAGATGTTTCGTCATATAATTAAGACCACTATATGGTGAATTAAAACATTTTAATTAAAACATTCAAGCCAAACATAAAATATTTATATAAACATATTTTCACGTAACGTATCTCGTAATAAATTATATAATTCGAAGGAACAGCGGTTTAGACAGTCACATAGCGATTATTAATTGTTTGTAAAACGTATTCAACGACACGTGATCAACATTCATTGGCGGGGCAAGACCTAAATTTTATGTGGGCGAGATACATTTTGCGAGGCCCTTTTTTTAATCTCGTTCTAAAATCTCTTGAATTTCATCTCCGCCGTATGAAGGGAAATGCAGCTGACCTTTTTTTCTGGATTGCTCCTACACTTAATAATAATATATTTCTATTCATGACGACTCCAATTTTTCCTCGCTTTCAAAGCTTTTAAGTAATGCGTAACATGTTTCCGAGGCGCGAGGCCCCCGGACCGCGAGGCTCCCCGGACCGCGTGGCCGTGGGCGGTCGCTCACGCCTTGCCCCGCCTCTGTCAACATTTAACGTATTTACTTCAATAATTAGACGTAAGCGTAATTCAATAGCGTTGTCATTTCGTCTAGTACGAAAGAAAATTAAGCAAATAACGAGAAATTTGCTTTTACGGATAATAAAAGACGACTTTCAAGTGCCGTATCTGATATTTGATAACACTAACAATGATATCTCTTGGAGTTGACTTGACCCATTTCAATTTAAAAGTGTTGATAACAAGCACTTAAATGGTATGTTTGATTTATATAATCGCTACACGTGTCTGTGAGCGTCTCGCGTTGGTATTAGCGTTTCCTCAATCTGAGATATGAAATAGCAGTGAACAATCTTTGTAGATGATACTCTTAATCAAAGAATAAATAGAAGCCAACGATGCTGTAAGCTACTCAACTGATAAATGAGATTGTAGATTTTAATTGTGTGAAATCAGTAGCTGTAAAATGAAGTAGTAATTATAATTCGTTGAGAACCACGAAAGAGACGTAGACAATTCGACAAAAATTTAGCCAATGTCACTCGGGCTGATGTTTTAATTCTAAAGATACATCCAAATCTGTCCAGGCATTTAAAAGTTATGTTGGAATAAAGCAATTCACATACATAAATGATTCCTGAAATTACGCTTCTTTTTTGGCCAGTCGTGTAAAAAACAACATGTGAATTGCAAGGTTTGATTTTCTGTTACTGATGACGATTTGAAGACTATTTTTGGAATAATCGTACATGTCCTTGAGTTTCTTATAACGAATGCGTGTTTCTTAACGGTTTATAGGAATTGTTGATACAAATAAGCGCATGAAAAATTTATGCTTTCCCTGATTTTAACATGCCACTAATGATAAAGGCCCACGTTCTATCCGTAGGGTTATATGAAGCAAACCATTACACCATTCGCTCGTTATAAAACATCAACAACATCCTTGCGTGTCAATAAGGCGAATACATGTTTTATTGAACAAACTATTGCAGAAAATTTTGGTGTGTGTGATGAGTTCTTATATTACTTATTTCTATAAGGAAATAAAACTTATCGTTACGCAATGTTTTCCAGATATTCCTAGGATGGGTGGGTGACTGGAAGTGCGCGAACCCTAGCCTCGTGTACGCAGTCTGTATGATCCTGTGTGGAGTGGTGACCTTCATCATGCCGCTGCTCAGCAGTTATTTCGGGCTCGCCGCCGCTTCCGGAGGATTTGGTGCCTTTATCGCTGCAAACTATTCTCTTACGAGCATTATCCTCGTGGAACAGATAACGCTGGAAAAGTTCACGAACGCGTATGGATTGTTGCTACTTATCCAAGGTCTGGCTAACCTTGTTGGACCTCCTTTGGCTGGTAAGAATATTTCTTCTTTTTATTTTCATTTCATCTTTAGATAAAGATTATTATAAGTATTTATTACGTGAATCCGAACAAGCAAAAAACATAACATCTATGTACCAATAATATAGTCAAACATTTACTTTACCAAAATGGCGCAATAAGTCATTTGGTATATATTTTGGTATATACGTAATATATGAAATATATCAATTAGACAATTAAACGTGAGAAATTATAGTACACAAGTGTATCCCAAACACAATTTTCATTAAGCTATACTCCCCTACCTCAAATAAGACGGTTATCAGCTGACCTTATCTACGTAATTTATGTGCGTGCGTACGTAAGGATGCACAGATGCGTCAGTGCAACAGTTTTATTGTATCAAATTAAAATTAAAATTCAAAATTCAATGTAATTCTATGTTAATGTACTTTGTGCAAGCCCGACTGGGTAGGTACCATCCTTTAATGTGAGCCAGTGTAACTATGGGCGCAAGTGACATAACATCTTAGTTCCTAAGTTTGGTTGGCGTATTGGATCGACAATCCTCGTCCTTACATCGGTAAGGCATGGTTAATATTTCTTAGCGCCAATATGTCTAAGGTGAACACTTATCATCTCGTGGCCTATTAGTCTGCTTATATATTTTAAATTAAAAAATATAATTATACTTTTGTATCGTTCCAGGTTGGGTCTACGACATCACTGACTCTTATGATTTGTCATTCTACTTAGCCGGTGTTTTTATCGGAATATCGGGTATAATACTATTTTTTATGCCTTTATACAATCAAATAAGGCAATACAACTCCCTTCGCAAGAGGAAGCCACAAAACAATGAGCCACAAGCGAACGGCGAGGCGAAACAGAACGGTAAACTTGTATTGTAGATTCTAGAAAATTCTAAAATTAATCAGGAAATTATGTGATTCAAAATTAGTAATATCGTAGGCAGGTTATGGTTTAGATATTATACACGTACTAAGTGTAGGCTAATTTATAGAAAACGATTGGTGTTGGGATGATAAAGCAAAATAATGTTTTCGAGTGGAATTAATTGATTGAAACGAAAGTATAACCAACAGACCAATGTATCACCAATGTTTGTATAGTATGCTAGAAAATAGGAGGAATGTAGCGATTGTGATGAAGAACTTATAGCAGACATTAAAAATATATATATAATATTATCAAACACGTTATACAATATGTATTCATTATTATATATAAATAATTGAAACAGATACCTATATAAACTTCGCTTTATTAGAGTTACATAATAAATTGTATTTAGTAAGATAATAAATAAAGATTTAAAGATATTATCGCGATTCAGCCATCAAAAATATAATAGAGTTGACGATGTGTCCGAAGCTTAAAATAAAGACAGCAGTGCGACACAATAAGATAGCCAACTCGATTTTGTATCTGTAGTTAACATGGACGTAGTTTGAAAATGGAACGTAATTTGCCCCCTTGCCGACACAAATAAAGCTGGTGCTTATGTGAAAAACTGAATCAATTTTAATATTTAAGTCGTGTCGCCCAGACATACTTTAAATAAGGATCATCGTTTATTTTATCAGAAATCATTGTTGATTACGCACGTGTTAATAACCACACAGTTATGTTTATTTCAATGATGAGCCTAGTATTTCATTTTGAACGGATTCGCATGAAATATTCGTTTTATAAATAAATAAGTAAAATCGTCTCGTATGTAACCAATGGAAAAGTAATTTGAGTTTTAAATTAAGGATGCGATTAACGATTATTTCAAAGTATTCTAAATATTAACCGAGTGGACATGATAAATTTTACTACGATAGCAATGGATAGAAATCCCATAGGAATTTAACTGGAATAATCTATTAGGAGTGTTGGTATTAGAATAGCAATTAATGTTTAATAGCTTCGTAGAGTTTGAAATGTTTGAAATAGTGCTTCTAAGATTGGATTTATTAGAATATTCATGAAGTAATTAATTTAAGTAATTAGATTAGATGGGAAAGAAAAGTCACGGATAAGATGGACACGGACAGTCACAGATGTAAATGTCAAGCGATGTGTTTTGTTTTTACAAATTATATTAAAACAAAAACGTACAGCAATACCTATAAATGTTTCTTACTGCGCGTTTAGTTAAACACTGTTTTTTTCTCCTTCTGTCGTTACTGATTTGACATACGAAAGAAGAGGATAGTATTTTTTAACTTATCATCCGCTAAGCACCGATTATAAATAAAGTCTTACATATAAATAATACTAAAACATTTGATACGAGTTAAATCTAGTTAAATGATTTCACATACGATACTAATTTACTTTTTATATCGTACATTTGAGTTACAAATTTATAATTAAGAATGTTAACTAATTTTGAATATTAGCTCTCCATGTTCTCTGTCAAAAATAAAAAATACAAGTGAAAGAATTACTTCGATACCTCAATTAGTTTCCGATTTATAGAAGTAAATATGCGATGCGGACTCGACTCGATGCGTGTGACGTCATCTTAAAACGCTCACTCCGCTCGCGCTCTCAGCACGGTGTCGTTTTACGTCTCATTAGAAGCTACTAAGCGGAGCGTTGTAAATTGACGTCACATGCGGTCACGTGACTGTTACCGGGACTCTATATTTATCGTAAGTTTAAATGCCTGTAAAATCAAAACTAATAGGTATTTTTGACTGCAACAAAAACTAGTGTATTTGTATACATACAAGTTTTACTGTAACAATTTTCAACCGATTTGGCATACCTGTTAACATTCTTAATTCTGATATAACGTTTTAGTTACAGATTTAACGATGAAGTATCATGTCAGATGTAGATAATCGACTTTATAGTTTTCTAAACACATTTATAGGTTTACCATACGTTCTATTATGAGTCGGACCGTCTCGATTTTACGTTATCTGTCCCCATTTTCCATGAAAACGTTTGGAAACGCAGAAATGTTAAATTTTCTATGAGGCGGCTTATTAAAGAAAAATTGTAATTAAAATGCCTAAAAATCTAATTTTTTTTAAATGTTTCAAAAAAATATTAGTAAGCTGCGTTAACATAATATTTCAGAAAGTTTTTTTTTTAATTAAATTTCGAGACGAAGATTAATATGAATGCTGGATTAGGAATGTTTTAATTGATCTGAACATATTACTAAAGGTATTAAATAAGTAATAGATACATTGAGATATAAAAGAAACATTAAGTGAGAATATATAGAGAAGAAATAACAATATATACATACATTAATATAAATATATATATATATATATATACTAATATATTTCAATATATTTCAACCTTTTTAATATTTTTCAATAGAGTTTTGGTGTAATAATTTCTATTGACATTTATAAGCAATATAGTGAGCTGTTAGAGTTTTTTGATAAATAAAATATTGATGGTGTAGAATTGTAACCGTTTAATTAGTTGAACATACCAAAGACTGCCCAATCCACCACGTAACACATTGGTGATAAAGATCTTCCCCATTAGTAGTCTTTGCCATTGATAATAATGTGAATATACTTAAGGTAACGAAAAAATCGCAATCAGGAAATATAGTTTGGAGTTAATGTTGCAAATTATGGCAAAAGTAAAATATTGAGGCAATATTTTAACATAGTTTTTCTTAGAGTATTTCATAAATTTAGACGATCATAAAATTAAAGGTAACGAATGGCAAACCAAAAAAAAAAGGTTTTTTTATGTATAAATATTAATTTTTTCTTCGTGTAGATTTAGATTTTAAAATATAAAGCATTTTTCAAATATCGCGATATTTTTATTTAAACTCCAAAAAAATTTAAAGATATTTACTATCACTCCTAGGTAAGTTTGTCTTTGCCACGTTTGCTAATCTATAAAAAAAAAAACTTTTTCGGTATCGAATTAATAACATTATTTTAGTTTTTTATTACACATGCAACGTCATACGCGCTTTAAAAACAATTATTTGAAATATTTATGATTTTATTTTTAATTAAAATAGTTAACACCGAATTTATTCATTAATTTATTTCATTATGACCGCCTTTGTTTGTCTTCTTATCGTTTTCATACAATTCGTAACAACAGATGGCAACATTAAATTTCTTTGAGTATGACTCACAAAAGCGGACAATGTACCGTTATGTAGCTTCTATTTGGCTTCATACCTAAAGATACATAATCTATTGTAATTGATACAATAACTGTTGTCTATGATTCGATAATTTTTTTCAATTGTTTTATTTCTTAAATCAATCATAGTTAAATTTAAAAAAAATAATGATAATTTTTGAGATAGTTTTTGATCATGCATATTATTTTTACTACAATATTTAGTGGAACATTTCAATTATTATTGCTATTGTAAAGGAATTAATAAGTCTCCAAAGTTAATGTAAATTAAATCATTATTTAATCACAACTTTTCTACTCGCTATCTTATTAGAATTTCCTATTTAATATAGTAAAAACTCTTTGTATTTTTAACAATCAAAGTTCAATATTTAATATATATTTTATATTCATAACGGTAATATTAAAATCGTTTTTTTTTAATGTTCTTAGAAAATGTTTTAACAAATAGAATAATAAATCAGTTTTGAATATTCTGTCAGGTGGAAATATTTTATAATACCTTTTTATTATTGAATGTTTTATGTGTTAGATGTGTGCAAAAATATGACATATTATTCGATTTAAAGGTTTAAATACACTCTACATCTCTGCACACTAATACCTGCGTGTATGTATGCATGTGTGTCGAGATGTAACGTATGTGACGTCATGCAAATGTTGGGAAAAAGGCCTTACTTGACATAATATTTACCTTGACGTAAGAAATTTGAACGAGCGTTAAAATTTGTATTTAAGCGACTTATTGACATGTACAGGAACGACAACCATACAATTTGTGATACATTTAGAAATAAGTTTGTTAGTAATTTAAAATGTTATGACTTCAAATCTTGCCGGACAGTAGACTCCGATATCTTGTCACATTTACGTCACAATGACAGGCAGGCAAGAAAGACAAGGCAGAGGAAATAACTGTATTATAAGTTTGTGACGATGACCTGGATCTAAACGCCAATGTGAAATAAAAATATTCGAGCAAATGTCGATAGAAATCCAATAATAATATTTTACCACATAGTGGTATGTCTACCAGCGCTCCGTGCTTTGGTTTCAACCCCATTAAACTCTTCTTTCAAAATAAATGGGCTATATAAATCAAAAAGATAATTTAAAATTGGATTTGTAGATCAAATTTGCGCTTACAAACAGACAAACTCATCAGATAAATTATTATAATCGTAATGTAACAAGATAACGGAGTCAACTCATGATCTTGTAATCGTATAACGGATTTTTTTAACCTGTACTGTAATTAAAGTTTTATAGAATAAGTACAAATTTGGATCTAAAGCAGAACAATTTAAGGTTCAAAATGTTTTAACATTAATTCGTCAAAATCGCAGTGTGTTAATTGAAAAAAGATACTCGAAAACATTTAAAATGTTCAGTAGTTTATTATAGTTAAATTAAGCATTTCAATGGAGTTTTTACGATTATAACATTACACTTTTGAATTATGTTAAGTAATATCGTGTGTGATCGAAGATCGGCCATTTTTCAGAATGAAATGTTTTGTGCGCGCGCATCAATGCTTCAATTGTTTTTGTTTTATGTATTCTTCACATATAATTAATGCTAAGTATATATGTAATTAATGTTTGAGAATTTCAAATGTTCACGTATTATGTTTATATCTTTAAGAATGGGAATAATTTATTATTCTATTCAGTTTATAAGAATAGTTAACTTATACAGGTTTTGAATGTATCAGTGCTATGTCTTGATTTAAAACCTATAATTAAGATGTTTGTCAATTTCCACTAATTTATACAGCGTGTTTCAAATTGTTTCGGTATACAGCTATTTATATTTTAAAACAGTTTTATACTAAGTTCTAAGGTTGCGTTCAAGTATTATGGAAATAAAGTATCGGGGATTTACCCCACCATTTAAAAAAAATTAAGTCTGCCTCCCACCCCAAATGAAATTGTCGCAGAACATTTGTTTATTTAATTATAAGTAACAGTTAATAATGAAAGAACACAGTAGAAGCAATAATAGAAATAGCTATTTTATTTAAAAAATGTATATTAAAAAAGTGAAATATTTAATTATGTATGTATTCGTTCGTTATACCAACTTACATAATACTTTAACGCTGCCTAGGATATAAATTATCGATATTCTTCTTAAGCTTCGGTCATACTTGTGTGATTTAATGGAGTAGTGTGTCCTTAGATTTAAAGGTCTCGCTTATCAGGCTCTACTCTACTTGCTTCGCTCGGTCGGCTGTGTACGTTCCAAAGCTTGGAATTATATTATACTTTTACTTTTTTTTAAAATTTAGTTATGCTAAATGTTCTAGCTTAATAAACAATTTCGACGTAAAAGTAAAAATATTTACGTATTTTGAAACATAACTCGGAAATGCATGTTGCATGTACATGTTGTATATTTTGTTTGTATCATTTTCAAAGCGCTATGGCGATGCCAATACGAAACGGGTATATGAATGTATTATGTATATTGTTGCACTTAAATATTGTGTGTGCGTTTAGTAAATTTATCTCTGAAATTACATGTGTTTTATTTCTGTGGCGTCCTTCGTTTTAATATTTTTAATGCATGCGAATGTTTGTTATATCTGATATTTTGATATGCACTCGAGGCTTAACGTATAATTTAATCGTAGAACAATGACGTATCTGCAAAATTTGTGTCACAGATAACGTATTAGTGATTTAATTAATATTTGTGTTTATGGTCATTACAATTAAAAAACTTATGTCAAACGTAAGTATCGAATATAATAATAATATAATAAATGTTTTTATATTTCGTTTCAAAACCTACCTTCTATTTTTTTTTAGAACTTGTTCTACGATTAAAACGAAAAATGAACGTTACAAACTGTCCGTATATGGCTTTTGCTTCAAGAATGTGCAAATTATAAGTGTTGTGGAAGTTATAAAAAAAAGAGAATGTTAGTCTGGTAAATTTATTTCATCAACGATGCTGTTTTCTTATTAAGCCATGAAAATCGTCGGGTCATATTATAAGTTATTCACAAAATTCTTATATATATTATATTCACAAAAGTATTTTAAATCAAATTGGACTCGAATAACATTTTTTCTCAATCTATCCGCCATAAATAAGTAAATGGGGCCTGAAATTATTTAGGCCATGATATGTCATAGGTTGTGTCAATATATGTGTGACCAGTAATAAAAATTGTCTGTCTGTCTTTTAAACCTTCGCGGTCTAATTATACATTTACCGTAATGTAATTTAGTAAAGGTCTAATGGTTTATATCCATACAATCCAGCCATATGCTTAAAATACACATAATTATATAAGATAAAGTAGGGAGCTTCATACTCTTGCTCCTGCGCAGTTGGCCGTCGTGCTCATAGGTGAAATTCGGGCAGAAAGACAATATTGTTAACTAATCTATACACTTTACTAAACATCACCTAGAATTTACGACATACATAGAATAGTATAGTTCGCCACGTTAAAAAATGAAACAATGTAGACAAACTGTTGACTTATTCGCGTTTTATTTATTGAATGAAATGAAAAAGGAAATGATGAAAAACTATGCGGTAACCTTCTCAAAAAGAGAAGAGGCCTTAGCGCAGCAGTGGGACATTCACAGGCTGTTGCTTACTTACGGTAATCTTTTAACAATGTAAAAATAACTACTAGCCAAAGTTTAACTATGATATTATTTTTTGTCCATTTCTTATTACTTATCCAGTGACTGGCATTAGGTTATTTTTAAATAGATACGTTTTGAATACCATTACCGTACCAATTAATTATTAAAAAACACACCCGTTATAAAATGGATAATGGTAAAAAAAAAGAAATTACTAAAAAAATGTTTTTTTTTTTTAGTATGGACATACTTCATGCTTATTATTGAACAAGTTAAAGAACCTGAATTACACCTTAATCCATCTCAAAGCGGCTAAATCTAATGTAGACAATACAGGCATAACCTACACACGTAAAAAATAATAAAACGTCAAAATAAAAGTTGTGTTATAGGAGACACAGACCGTATCGACAATCCTTACTATAATTATAAATGCGAGTTCGTTCGTGTTTTTTTTTTTGTTTGTTGGACATATGGAAACACCTTTCCTCCTCAGATCAATGTTGAAGATAAATTAAAAAGAATACATAACAGAGCCAGAGTGACGATAGCGATGATATCTATCTTGGAAATTATTAAAGATTCTAGCAAATCATAAATTAAAAAAGTTTACTTAATGCATAAAATTTGTATTGCCATTATTTAATTTTACTGTATAATAGCGTGGCAATGATGTCACGCTATTATACATAGAGTACCTATTTATCTACATAGTTTGAATTTTCTGTGTTCGGATGCTTATCGAGGTAATATTTAAATACTGCATGAAATATATTTTTATGAAACATAAAATAAAAAAAAAATAGTTGAAGGGTTTGAAATGTTTTTAAATGGTTTTCAATATTTAGATAAAAGGAATGGAAAATTTAACCTTAGTTAATACAAACTTTGAACATTAATCCTTTATTTTGAATTGAATAGTCGTTAAGTCCATTCATATTACTGGCGCCCAATTGGGACTATGTTTAACCGATCTTATCAACATTTTCTCGCTATCGGCTTCAGTTGATATAGCTTGCATTAATCTAGTCTGCTCAAGTAATTTTGTGGCTAAACAGTTTAAGTATTACTTAAATATATAATTAGAGTTTGGCGATATTTCTAACGAGATATTTGTATTTTAAAGGGAAAATTTATATATTTTATTTATTGTAATACTAAATTGCTTAGAATATTTGTATTGTTTTTTTTTAAGCTTTCTTGCACTTTCAATAAAATAACGAATGAAATGCAGTAATAAATTAATATTTAGGAAGTATATTATCGAATTTGATTTGTTCACTTGAAATAAATATATATGTTAACTGTTTGTTCTTTTTAAATTTATAAGGAAGATCAGAGCCAGTTGACGTCGTTGGTAAGACAATTGCCTTGCACGCCGCAGGTCGGGGGTTCGATTCCTACCCAGGACAGACATTTGTGTGCTGACATGTCTTTTTGACCTGAGTCTGGGTGTAATTATATAAGTATGTATTTACAAAAGAAAAGTAGTATATGTTAGTATCTCAGTCGTCTGGTTTACATAGTACAAGCTCTGCTTAGTTTAGAATCAGATGACTTTGTGTGAATAATGTCCCAGGTTATTAAAGTTTATATGTATGTTCATTTGTTACGCTTACGCTTTACTGTCTTAACAACTTAACCGATCATCATGAAATGTACAGAGGACATAGAGTATTTAAAAGTGACCCATCTCAAACATGGGCGAGACTTTCTGTTTTTTTTTTGCTCGCTTGGCTTAAACGTGGGCGCGATTAAAATAGTCTATAAAATATAATAGATTTAATAAAACATGCTATATATTGTATTGACAAAGATCTAAATAGCAGAACGTAGTAAAATTAAAAAAATTTTTTATTGTTAAATAAAAATCCAAAGACAATACATAAATTTTTATGTTTCTGCTGTAGAATACACAAATTTAATATATTTCGAAATGATTTTACACAAGTATCTTTCGTTTATTTATATACTACCCAGATAAATAAAAACACTTAAATGTAAAAACTCTTTGCATTGTATCATTAATGTAAACGTACATTAAATCTAATATAGAAAAACGGTTAGTTCTAAGGATTTTATGTATGGTACCTTAAATCTTAATACTGTTTATATAACAATGATTACCTCATACTGTATCGTACAGTTAGCTTGGGGCCTTTTAATGGAATTGTGAATAAAATTTTAGGTAGTAAGATTATTTGTTTTATTACAATTCAACCCTTCGTCCATTACTTTAAAAAAAATGTTCATTTATTGTATATTTAATCAAAATGCGTATACGGAATTGTTTGTTTCTTTATTAATTACTAGCTGATACTCATAACTTCTTCGCGTGGAAGTTGGTTTTATTGTGATACATTTAAAATATTTTCTACCCATTAATGTGGTTTTTTTTGCTTATGACAATTCGAGCAGACTATTTAATTGTATAATGAAATTCTTTAAACACGTGTATTTAATACTCTAAAGATTCCCTATCCTAAATGGTTAATAAGTTTTATCTAACTTTGGATGAGAAGCTTCGTAGAGAACTTTGTTGACCTTTTTCATCCCTTAGAGTAGTGCTGTCAGTAAGAATTAAAAATATTCATAATTCTAATAAAATGTAATCTAAATTATATATTATTTACTTATTCCATGTGTATGATGCGTCGCCGCAGGCTGTATACATAACATGAACCTAACGCGTACTCGTAACAACTTTATTGAACATTAAGCTCACATCTCTATTACAAAGTTTAGCTTACATCGCTAATCAAGTGCTTCAAGCTGTTCCAAGTTTGCAGGCTATATATGACGACATACAACTGTAGGCAGAAAGATTAAACAATTTTCTCCCAAATTTTAAATTAGTAATTGTAAAAGTAGTCAAACTTTTTTTCGTTATCGAGATTAAAGTTGATATCCAAATAAACTTTTCTTGTATTAAATATAAATAAATACAAAATCATTATCTACTATTATATATTTCCATGAAGCGATGGTATTGTAGGTGAGTAGCGAAAATGAATATTATAAAAAAGATAACGTTCTGGCTTGTTTTGTGTTATGTAATGTATAGTATAAGAAGCTTGTTTTTTATTTATTTATGTATTTTTAAGAAATAAATCACAACAGAACTTCCGTTAACTATAGAAAGATTTTGCAAATTCACTTAAATCAAGACAAAATAACATAATTTTATGATTTTTCTCATGAACGTCCGTCTCCCTCCACCAGAAACATGCTTTTTAATATTGTGATTACCTGAAACAAGATCTTAATTTTTATTAATTTGTGTTTATAATTCATCTCGTAGTCGGTGGTAAAAAAAACATCGTCCGGAAATCTGTACGTCCTATTTGAAGTGTATATAAAATAATTTATAAATTATACAGGTATTTACCCATTGCGATGTAAAGTAACGTAATATGGAAACGCTCAATATTAAATAACTGCTTAAGCCTGTGAAGATTAAAATTTATATAACGCCAACTTGATGTAAATAAGGTTGAAAGGCAAAGGGAGTTTTACTTGAATGAAAGTACTCTCTTTTTGTTAGTGCAAGGTCTAGGTTTCAATAGCCTAGTTTCCTACTGGCTAATTACAAGCTTCAACTGGCGTTGCCAAGTCTGTAAAAGAAAACTCTGAAAAGCGTCGTAAAAGTGTTACGGATAAACTTTTAAATGACAAAAAATATAGACCATGTCTAAAAAACAGGATACCAATTTATATATAGTATAGAAAACTTTAGAATCGTTCGAAATCTGAAACTAGAGGTCAGCGATTCCGAAATTTTCATATAGATTTCGAGAGATATCCTCATTATTGCATGGCGACGCTTGTTAAACACGTAGTTCATTAGGTCATAATCATTTGTAAAATATTGATAAACATTAGGCCAGGTGCCCGGCCAGGGTGATAAGAAATTAAATTGCCGAATAAGTCGAAAAAACGTAGTGGTTCGAGTTCGTGATTGCCATCTTGTTGGTCAAGTGTATTTTTGGAAATATAAATAGGAACAAGGAATACATATTAAACTTTTCCCAATTTATAACAATATATATTTCTATTTATATCTCGTATTACTATTGGGATGTAGTTTGACCAATCAACGACGAAAATGTTTCGCGCCATCTTGAAAAAACTTTATGAACGTGCGGTAGCGGTAACGGAATACAAAATATATGAAAATTCGGTCATTATAAATCGGTAATATAAATAAATATAAATAAATAATAAATATAAAAGTAAGTAGTTGAGAAATTGTGAACGACTAATAATAAGCTTAGCATATAACTTATATATTATAATTACTCTCATCACAAGCACAAGTCGTACAATAGTGACCGGTCACTATTGTACGAGTTGCAAATGCAAAACTAAATCTTATTATTAGCGGTCGGTGGAATCCCACCCAAGGTAATACCAATCAAGATAAAGTATGTTGGTTTTTTAACAAAATTGTTACTAACAACTCGTCCTTGCGTACATTTTTTTTGTTCTCAGTATTACTTCTTAGAATCTTTAAAAATACAAATATCTCGTATATTTGTATTTTTATTCCATCGTGAATTTTACTAATATAAAATATTAAATCGAGAGCGCTCTCTGATTCCTTCATTTTATATTTCTGTATCAAAGTGAAAGGCTTATTGAGACACTCGTTGAGAAAATTGAAAGAAACGATACTGAAGTGCGTCTAAACATCAGAAAGCTATTGAAATTCTTTGATATGTCTATGAAGCACGAACTTTGTTATATTTATGATCCGTGCTGTGATTTTGTTTGTGTGGGCTTTGACTATGTAGGTGTAGCTATATATTTAGGCGTACATTCATTTTTTTTAAATTATGATTAATGAGAACATAAGATTAGCCAGAATATCGAACAAAGGTCATTCGTAAATTCCTCGTATCAGAGGTCTACAAACACACTTTTTGCTCCGATCGAAGTCAATATACATATATAGAATTATAGAACCATTTTGTTATAATTTAAATACAAACTATCCACGATTTGATTTAAGTCTTTTAAAACTACGTTGCCTATAATATACACGTAACTATAATACTAATGACATGTAGGTATTACACATTTAGAATATATTTGTTAGGAATTTGAAATAGGCGACGTTTGAGCGGAGTTTCTGAACATAGAATTTGATATTACGATGAAATTCCTTGTTCGACTTCATTCTACAAAATGTAAATTTTGAATCAATATAGTTGCTCAGAATAATGGTATTTCTACAACTACTGCATATTTTATGTCGTCGACATCAATGTACATATCCGAATTATTATGGAACCAAAAATTTCAGTACTTTTGTAAAATTTTGGTATAATTATATATATATATATATATATATATATATATATATATATATATATATGTGACAAGTGACCAAGACACGCATGTCCTTATAGACACGTCGACGTCGGTCGAAAAAAAACTTAGTTCGTCGTTAAAAACTGAATAGAGTAAAGTAACAGTCTGTGAATGCCCCACTGCTGAGCTAAGGCCTACTCTCCTTTTTTTTGAAGAGAAGGTTTGGATTTTATTCTACCACGCTGCTCCAATGCTGGTTGTTGGAATACACATGTGGCAGAATTTGAGTGAAATTTGACACATGCAAGTTTCCTTACGATGTTTTCCTTCACCGTCAAGCACGAGATGAATTATAAGCACAAATAATTAAGCACGTGAAAATTCAGTGGTGCCTGCCCGGGCTTGAACCCACGATCATCGGTTAAGATTCACGCGTTGTAGTCACTGGGCCATCTTGGCTTCATAAAAACTGAATATGTATAATGGTATATGGATATTATTATATACACAGTTAGGAGACTACTTGGTCCGTACGATAGCGTTGTTAAAAAAAAGAAGCGCGCTAATTTAAAACCGCCGCCTTCTTGTTAGTGCACAAAAAGGTAAAGTAATTAATTCAATATTGGCGCGACTTGTATTTTGTGATGTGTACAAATGTGTTATTTGGATTTAAAGAATTAGAGAAGAAATAATTTGAATAGACCAATTCGTGGTTCTTATAAAATTAGTTTTACATCTGGATGCTAAATATATACATATATCAAATAAAGAAATAAATAAAATTTATATTTCATTTATGTTTATAAAGTTTTCAAAGATGGTATAAAATATTATGTAGTTATGTCATACCTTAAAGTATTGAATTATAAATTTTACTTTTAATTCAAGGCTTAAGTGGAATTAAGCTATATAAGTATAACATGAATATAAACTTTTTAATACGTTCTTTCGCTTATATACAGATTATGCAATTATCGCACTTATTCCTTACCCTTAGGGTATATTTATGTTCAGGCAATGTTTTAGACCTACTCTATTTTTAACTTTCGAAAGTAGAAAATATGGTTCGTACATGCGAAGCGTAACGAATTGGAAACATAAATTCAACATTTCTCAATGAAGTGTTTTGCATCATGATGTTTTAAAATATTTTCAATTAAAACTGGTATATAAAATTTTCAACAAGAGCATGCAATCATTAATTAGCTTTGGTCCGCCAATTGCTTACAATAAATTCAAGATTTGCATTGTTGGTTAACACGTTTCGCTTATTTGACTGTCTTGTTGATCTAGTGGCTAGTAATAGTGTAATGGGTAACGAGGGTAGTGCCAACAAATATTTGGGTTTTTCTGTCAAGACAAGTGGCAGTCTCGAGTTTTGAAGAAGGGTTTACGCGCCCGTAAATTGAAAAGTACCTCAATTCTTTAGACCTCTGCCTGAACTCTTTCGTTTAGTCAGATTTACTGTACCATCAGATTATGAGAGTTAGAGATAGGCATCATTTCATTTATTCATCAATACATTTGTCATCATAATGTGTTTCGTATCTTCTCAAGCATGTTCCTCAAGAAAGCTGTGATATGAAATTACCGACCTCAAAAGTAGAGAGAATCCCACCAGGAAAGGCAATCAAGAGTTTGGAACCAGGCACATATTTTTCGATAGATTTCATCTGTCTCATAAGGTCGATCCGATTTGAGTTATTAATCACTACGTATGACAGAATCATGCCATTTTTATTCTTTGAAATTTTTCTCTAAATTTATATAATTATAAGTTTATATAATTATTCAATCGTTTGTTTAATTACATACTTTATTTAATGACTATTTTTGATGCTTTTACGAATGATGTGATAACCTATAATTAGTAGAACATTTACCAAAAAAACTACTTTTCAACCTCTGTTTAACTGTCTATTTAAAGTATCTACTGTTGGTGGTCCTGACTAAATTAATAAATGAAGGTCTATTCATTAACTTATTCTCGTACATAAATCAATGTTATAACTAAAAAACTGACTGCGTCGTTGGTCTAGTGGCTACATGTAATGCCACAGACTTGGTGGTCCTGGGTTCAATTCCCAGGTCAGGCCAATAATATGTTATTGAGATTTTCTATCGAATTTTTTTCTCAGTAGAAGCCCGGAGTCTGGAAGTTGGAAGTGTGTACAGTCCCGTGCCTCGGAAAGCACGTAAAGCCGTTGGTCCTGCGCCTGAACTCTTTCCGGTCGCGTCGGATTGCCGTCCCATCGGGTTATGAGAGTAAGGGAATAGAGAGTGCACCTGTGTTTGCGCACACACTTGTACACTATAATATGCGCAGTTGGCCAATCTCAAGAGAGCTCTCTTGAGATTAGCCGCCGTGGCCGAAATCGGTCAGGAGGACTATTAACTAAAAAATTCATATAAATAATTTAACAGATAATAGATCTTTAATCTTCCTAATTTATTGTTTTGTATATTTAATTAATAGAACTAAATTACAGCAAAGTTTAATTCGTAAATAATTTAACTAGCGCGATAACGATTATTTCGTTTTGAATCGAGACTCGACTCCGTGGAACGCTTCTAATTAGAGGGAATCTAACTTTCCTTACGATTTTACACATCTTCCTTTGCAAAAGTCATTTATTTTCAAAAGTATTAGTAGTTGTTTTGTTTTGAGATAACTCAATCTTGACTCAATAACTCAATTCTGAGTTATCTTAAAACTTAACACTTTATGTAATAGATAAATAACTAGAATAAACTCTTATCTGCCTAAATTGTTTATAATAGAGGTAGAACTTTAGTCGTTGAAATCGATTGTTTAACTTTCATTTGTGAATTTGATGATAGTTCAAATTTATATAAAACACTCTATGAATATGAAATACAAACTCTAAACTTATATTATAATGCGCAAATGAATTTGTTTGTTACGTTTTCACGTCTTAATTACTCAAGTTGTCTAGCTAGATCATCATGAAATTTTACATACACATTGTTAGGGGTAGAGAAACTATAGGACAGAGGATTCCTGTCACCTGTCACCAAATGTGGGTGAAGCCGCGTTTGGAAACAAATATTAAGATAAAGATAGTTTTTCGAAAATTATAGTTAAATATCATATAAAGAAGGCAAATCATGAAGGCTATGTACTAGAAAAATATATTATTTGTATGTGCTTAATCATGGATAGATTTGACCTCGGTTTTCTTAGACCTAGGGAAGATTGCCATCTTCACTCCCTGAAACAAATCAGAATGTCCATACGGGTTTTTTTTTTTGAGCGGCTATAGAAACATTTTGTGTTATTAAATGCCCACGTGCAGCAAGACCACGACACTACTTTTGTCGCCTAATAATGTAAATCTAAATGTTTAATAAATTCAGTAGATTACGGACTGTAAGCTATTTAATATATACCTACATTTTTTTATTTAATGATCAGTTAAGACTACAAAAAAATATTCCTGTCGTTGAATTCCTTTTAAAATAAAATCAAACTCGACCCTCACGGCACTAATTAAAGGAACATTCGCTTTACGACTTTTGACTCCGGTCTCTTTACTTGACTTCTTTTAAAAAAGTAAACGTTTGTCCTAATTGTCTTTGGCTTTTAATTCGTAAAGAAAAAAGATGGTAAATAAGTAGGTATTTTGTCTAATACCTGTTTTTAGCTTTCGCTTTAAGAATTCGCCAATTGAAATTACCTTTGCTTTCGACATTTATAAAGTCAAAGGCATATAGGTGCTCAATTATGACAACCGTTGTTTCTATTTATATCTATTTATATGTTGTTTATATCAATAAAAACATATATTTTAATAGAAACAATGTCGAATATTGTAAAACACGAAAAGTAAAGAGAATGTTATAACAACAAACTTTCGACTTCTCTAAAAGATTACTTCCTTCCTGGAGCTTTCAGGATAAAAATCCGCAGATCACTTTACATTTAGCAATAACTAAATTTAAAACTCGTGTTAATTTCTTTTAATAAATAAGGTCGAATAAACTGTACATGGTTACGTAAGTGATAAAAGAACTTACAGTTAATATGTCGTTATAATCGTTATACCTCGTTGGTCTAGTGGCTATGTGTAAGGCCGCAGACATGGTGGTCCTGGGTTCAATTCCCAGGTCGGGCTAATAAAATTTTATTGAGATTGATAGAATCAAAATTTCTCAGTAGCAGCCCGGGGTCTGGAAGTTGGTAGTGTGTACACTCCCGTGCCTCGGAAAGCATGTAAAAGCCGTTGGTCCTGCGCCTAAACTCTTTCCGGTCGTGTCGGATTGCCGTCCCATCGGGTTATGAGAGTAAGGGAATACAGAGTGCACCTGTGTTTGCGCATACACTTGTGCACTATAATATATCCTGCGCAGTTGGCTAACCTCTATTGAGATTGGCCGCCGTGGCCGAAATCGGTCTGGAGGACTATTATAATCGTTATGGTACATACTGGATATATAAATATTAATTGTATATGGTTATTACATGTACATTTTTTATTGTTAAAAAGAGTAACTGCTGAGTTTCTTGTTCTTCTCGATATAATCCATATTCTGAACAGGTGGTAGCTTCTGAGAGCCTGCTAGATTCAAGTATATTTTGATATTATTTCTTTATAAAAAGTTACTATGTCAAAAACCGTATTTTAAATTAATAGAAAACAAAGTACTGTAAAAATAAATCCTATATCAAAAACTCGATCAGACATCATAATCCGCAGTGCAAAATCAATACGAAAACCCGGTTTTCTTGTCGCGAGAAAACTGTCGCAAATTTGTTGTAAGAAAAAAATTAGATTCACGTGTAAGTTGACAAATATTTTTTGTATCCATAATATATACTCTAACAGTGTAGTGTACACTAAATACTCCAGTACCATATCATTGTATATTCTGTCTACCTACACCTACGTCTGCCAATGACGTCATCAGAGGTATACATCAACATTTTATATGGTAACGATACGGACTAAAAGAATCACGGTATTCAAGTGATCATACGCGTCGAATAATCGAAAAAGAATCTTTGACACAGTTATAAGCTTCCTATGTATTAAAGTTTCATTATATAGTAGGAATGATATTATGTTTCAATCTTTAATAAAGAGAAAATGAGAGAGTACGGTTCGATTGACTCGTACAAGACCTGTAATGAGGAGTATACATGCATAAACCAAAGCCTCTCATTTGTATCTTTCATTTGAAAGCATAATATAATTTATTTGTAAGAAATAATTTATAACTTACTACAAATACGTTTGTATAAAAAGTCATTCAAAGTAATCGCGTGCAACTTAATATGTAAACCTAAAAAAAAGTGCCATTTTTACATACAAAGAACATAGCTCAGTAAATTTCGAGTCGAATGTTTTCTCTAATCACGATCTAAGAAGTTTTACTTCATTAAAACTGAAATGGTGCTACCCTTGTACAAATATAAACCTTTCATCAAATTATAAAGTGTGTTATGAATAAAACCTAGCAATGTACTGTGCTGTGTAGCTAACCTGCAAATTAGTGGTATACAAAAAATATCACCTGACCATAATACTAAGGTCCTCCAGACCGATTTCGGCCACGGCGGCCAATCTCAAGAGAGATTAGCCAACTGCGCAGGAGATATTATAGTGCACAAGTGTGTGCGCAAACACAGGTGCACTCTCTTTTCCTTAGCTCTCATAATCCGATGGGACGGCAATCCGACACGACCGGAAAGAGTTCAGGCGCAGGACCAACGGCTTAACGTGCTTTCCGAGGCACGGGAGTATACACACTTCCACCTTCCAGACTCCGGGCTGCTACTGAGAATTTTTCTGACAGAAAAACCCAATAAGTATTTATTGGCCCGACCTGGGAATTGAACCCAGGACCACCGGGTCTGCAGCCTAATATCTAGCCACTAGACCAACGAGGCAGTCAAGAATAATACTAAGACCGTATGGTATTGTTGTGTTCCGGTTCCATATATAATTTATACTTCCTTTTACGAATACATGACATTGTACTTAAAAATATTCAATTATAAATATAAAATCCTATTAAAGTATTTCTCATAGAGACGATTTAGAGTTTAATAACTAATTTGCCAACAACAGAATTCGTTCTCAGAACTGATAGCGATGTTGCAACAAAATTGACTTTCAAGTCTATATAAAAACTCGATACTCAAGAGAAATAAAACTCGAGACTAGTGTCAAGAGAGAAAAATTGGAAAATAAGCAATTCCGTAGACTCGAGAATTTGTTGACAATATATATGGTACTTGCAGTTATAAAGATAATTATAATTGAGACTAAATATAAATGGATAAAGGAAGTATGGAATAAACATTAATGGACGTAATAGCCTGTACATGTCCTACTGCTGAGCTAAATACTCCTTCTTCTCTCTCTATCCTTCGAGGAAAAGGTTTTGAGTTTAATCTAACCCGCGGCTCAAATGCGTATTGGTGGATCCAAGGTGGAGACACATGACAGATTTTTAGAGAAGACATGCATGTTTTCTCACGATGTTTCATTAACTTCCTAGCCATTGATGTTTTCTTAACATAAATTATGCTTTTCGTCGTCTATGCTTGTAATAAATCAGTAGAAATCGTGTATCTGTACATTGAGTAATTTTATCACAAAAGAGTGTGGACATTAAAAAAAAGTTTAACGGAACACAAAAATACATTATATTTAATATATCGCAATAAAATCGTCTTTCACGCGGTTGAAGTCGCAGACACCAACTAGTTGCATATATTTCTTGCAAAAACAATTTTTGTATTTATTATTTACTTTAAAACTTGTACAGAGTAAAAATTAATAATATCCTTTCTATATTTTTTTATAAAAATGTATATTTTTGATATATTCGACATACGTTGATACCATAGATATCTGACGTGACACGCTATTTTAATGCGTGTACCCATTCAATTACATAACACTTTCTGATATTTCAGGATCGAATGCGGCGGTGAATTTCGAGAATTGTTTTCACAGAATAGCTGTACTGATAATAATAATTATAATAAGAGAAAACCTAACTTATCTATATGATAAAACGAAGCCGTATGAAACACATAGTTGAAAACAACCTCATCTTAAAATCATATAAAATATTATTATTAAAGCCCCTATATAGAAGCGCAGCGGTTTCACGATTTAACTATGTATGTATAGATTATTTCCGGGCGCGCGTAGACTCAATCCATTTTATTTAGTTCAATTCATACTGGCGGAATGAAGTGTTGCCATCGGTTTTCCATATCCTACTAACTTGTAACTGCTCACATTGTATCGGAGAGCGATTTCAGTCATGTTCAAATTGTTTGGATTATCATTAATGTGAATGGATAAAAGACTTGGTTTACTTGGCGGTAGGGATTCGTGCAAGCTCCTCTGGGTAGGTACCACCTACTCGTCATATATTTACCGTCAAGCAGTAATACTTTATATTGTTGTGTTACAGTTTCTAATGGTAAGTGACCCAGTAAAACTACAGGTTACGAGGCGTTATATAATAATACTATATATTATCGTACAAAGAAACGTACTGATACGTCCAGATCTTATAATTAACGCAAATATTTCGGCACTAGTTCGGCTTCTGGTTTACCAGTATTGTTACGTTTTAGATCTCTTATTTTTTACTATCTCTCTGATAAAACCACGAGACATAGCTTGTCTTCATAATACACTGTAGGTTTTGTTAAAATAAATTTATTACGACATAAATAATAAAAAAAATATAAACGCTTCGAGTACTGTAGCCACAACCGAAATAGTATTAAAATTTTTATTGCAGCAATATAGTGAATTGCGAACGCGACCGTACTTGTTTGGGACGTACCAATTTTATATGCGAGGTATAAAGCATGTGTCATTTCCTTAATATCATTTCCGAGCTCGATCGACCTTCGATATATAGCGAGAACGAAGCGATACTCAAGAAACTTCATTATTATATATCTATAGTTGAGTATTTAACTTTATTTAATTTAATTTTTTACTTATAGGCATATCAGTAGATCCATCTTATTTTATGATCCAAGCCAAAGAATAATTCAAACGTAATTAAAATTAACGGCGATCAGTCCAACCACAATTTATGGCAGTTCGTTTGACGTTCCGCCAGAGTATATCAACAAAAAATCTGCTATCACTCTCGTCTTAAATTAAATAGTCAAATTAATGACACCACACTCTCGCCGACATATTTACATATTTTATTTGAAGGTAGGCCTCATTTCTACCGTACATTAATACTTATAACAGGGTTGTGTTTCAGTTTGAGGGTGAGTTTTTGGTGACACATGGACGATGTAAGTGGTGGTGAATATTTCTTACAGTGCCAATGTGTATGGGTGGTGGTGACCACTTACCATCATGTGGCGTATTTGCCAATAATAAGTAAAACGAGACATATGTGTTACTGTTTAAAAATAGTTATTTTAAAATTGTTGTCAGTATGACAGGATATCGAGATAACTCTGAATATAAAAGTTTTAATACACTGTTGGGTTATTTTGGTGATTGTGGCATTGTTTGCTAGTAATTTACATACTTATCCATATTTGAGTGCGTTCATTTCTTGGGCTTATAATGGATTTGAAATTTTAATAACATTTTCGCTCCGAATTTCAAAACACGATCATTAAATACACATTTTTCCTGTTATATATTTTTTTTAAATATCGAATTCAATATTTGTCAATAACAGAATTCAGAATATTTTTGAAAATATCCGAGCGAATTTTGAGCTACGAAAGAAATTCACTCGTTGGCGGACCTCGTTGTTTCATGAAACAAACACATACAAAGGAGGTGAGATATTTTCCGACCGTGTTCTCCCGGAGATTGTCGCGACAGCATAATACAATATAATGGAAACAATGCTATTATTGCTAATGTGAGTTGCCAAAAGTGAAGTAAGAGCCAGTAATTATAATATCGTAGAACAAGAAGAAGAAGGCTTAGAGCTTTTTGAACCCTGGAATCTTCGGTGAAGATTCAATTATTTTAGCCTATTTGGCTCAAATCAACCATGTCATATAGATTTATGTTATATATGTTATAGAAAAATATAATAAATCATAAATACAACTATAATAAATTATTTACGATTCGTACTTAAATATAAATCTAATGTACTAAAAGTAAGTTAGAAATTCAGTTTGCAAGATTTATTGCATATGATTTGCAAGATGAATTTCAGTCGCAGTAGCTTGCACGCTAAGAATTCCGTACTATTTTGAATGTATAATATACGTGAAAGTGTTCGTGCATAATCTCTTAGTAAATGTTCCTATGGCATTATATATTAATGAAATTAATACATTTCATTTATTGCACATTTGAAAGTTCACTCCAGTTCAGTCTAGTTGAAAGATTTTATTTAAATTAATTATTTATATACCTATTTATTATTATTATTTCTTTATTTTTTTAAATTTCTTTTTGCATATATGTATGTCTAGTGATGTTCTATGGCTTTATAAATATGTATATCGGTATAGAAGAGATGTTAATATTTACCCAAATAATAAATAATTGTACTCCTTGTTACTGCTGGCTGTATTAAAAAACATTTGACGGAAAACAACAAACATATATAATTAAACATTTCTGGCACGCACTCGCACAAAAAGTAATATAAAGAGTGTAAATTAAAAATATCAATAGAACAAAATATAATTCTTAAAAGCTAGTGTTGTTGCAAAATGGTCTTATATTTTCATTTGGAGCGCATTCGCTGGCAGTGACAGCGCAAAATTAAATCTTACTCGGGCAGCACTTATTAAAATCTGCCCGAAAAACTGCTCTTTTACTCCACAATGGGTAATCTAGCAGCCGGCAAAGCCGAATGTGGCTTGCTGGCCTAATTTAAAGGATTCCGGCGAATTCTTTGTTGTGTTAAGCTAAATAATTAATGCATGCTTTCGTTTTAACGTGTTTCCTGTTTTGCGTTTATTTGTTTTTAAAGTGTGTTTTTACAGGTTATATGAATGAAGATTTTTGTTAATAGATTAACGCATACACCTGCATGTGTTACCTACATTTATTTCATTAAAGCTTACTGAAAAAAGTTGTAGAAATCGTGTATTGTTGTTATTAAATAGTATTGCGATTTTAATTTGTAATAAGTTTTCTTTCGTTTCGACCTCAAAAAGTATCTGACGTTAAAAGCGTTTATGTAAGCTTTCCTGTATGAAATACTTATTTTACAATTTCTTTTAAATAAAAAAGGAATTAAAAAATATTAACAACTAGTAAGTGTCCCACTAATATATTATATAAGAAATTGATATTAAGCGAGCGAAAGAAAGCAAATAAAACACAAATCTATGGAGATATAGTTAAAAAAAATGTCTCACAGCTGGGAAAATGCTTCTTTTTCCTTTTAAGCAAGCATGCAAGTCATGATGGCTATACACGTGGAAGAATCTTATATTTCTAAGAATTTCTCATGTTTTCCTTCACCGCCTTCTCTTTAAAGATCACGTCAACATTGTTTTTAGGTCTATTTTTGGCGGCAAATTGACAACGATATTTGGCTTACTGAAAACATTCCGAAACTGAAAGGTTCGTTTGCTTCTCTGCCAAATCGTCTATAATAAACAAAATTATCTTCCAATTATAGTAGCTTACTTCAAATATTTGCCGAATTAAATATATAAAATGGATAAACTTCGTAGAAGTTAATAGGTCGATTTCCCGCTACTGAATTATTTATTTCTAAGCTTTAAATAAGAAAACACAGAATACTTATTGGTTTTCGTAAAATAAATTATGTAATAAGCTTTCGATTCATTCCATATTTACACGTTACGACGCGATATGGATACGATATTTTTTAAATATAAAAGTGTTTGTTGGGTATCACTGCCGAAAACAATCGTCTGTTACTATCCAATGTTCATAATGAAGGATTGTTTTGAAAGAAAAAAATAATCAAGTTCATTAAATTTTATTTAAGTGGGCTCTTACGTGCACTTTACAATATTTAATTATCTGATGCATGTAGATCTCGAAAGAAATTCTGCAGTGTGTATAATTAATTAAATGATACATATTTATATCCAGAATGAACACATAAAATAATAATAATATCCTGGGACATTATTCACGCACGACTATCTGACCACCATTCCAAACTAAGCAGAGCTTGTACTATGGAGACCAGACAACTGATATACTCAGGACAAACAGACATGTTCATGCACATAAATAAAATGAATCGAACCCACAACCTGTGGCGCGAAAGGCAAGTATTTACCAACCACGCCAACCGGCTCATCAGGCTTGGTCTCGGCTCAAATGTACGTATAATGCAAAGAAATCAATGAATACGATTTCCACGTCTTATGTGTATTATCTTATATCGCGTTAGACATTATTGCTCCGCCCCCATATGGTGACATTTTCATTACTATCAAAATAATATGAATAAAAATAAATTTATCTGAGCTTCGTTGTTATAAGTTATCTTTCAAATACCTTCTTAATATCTTGTATACTTGTCGGCCTTTTGAACAGATTAGGTTATAATTTATAAAGCTATTCATGTAGTATTACTTAAACGCAATCCCAAATAAAGTAATCAATTAAATAATTATAAATAAAAGCCAACAAGTCTGTAGCTCACACCGTGACATTGAGTCTTATTGATATTAATATTTTGATGTACAAAATGTACTCGAGTAGCAAATATGTCGAGATTTCTGCACGAAAACCGGAATTATTTACAAGACCCTCCATTATTAGGTGAGAGAAGAAATGTGACATATTTTATATAATATTTTTCGTAATTTACGATGTAATTGTTGAACGTTTTCAAGCGGAAAACGTTTTTAACCACGCTCTTATGACATGAAATATTTTATTAAGGAGTTGCTTGTGGTACTTTATTTTTCAATCGTTTTAATTTTACTTTCGATTATCTTGATATTTTCAGACTGAATTATTTATAATTGAATTTTTAATGCTTGTTAATGCGATGTTCACATATTCAAAAAGGTTTTAAGCTAATTTTTTTAAATAAATTTAAACGGACATTTTGTCGGAAGAACTTTATTATAAATCTAGAAATCTGTCATAAAATTGTAAACAGGGCATTCAATTTACTATTAAGCGTATAAACATTTCAATAGTTTATTATATTTCGGTTAACACGTACTGTTATAAAAACTCTGACCTAACTTAGATATGGTAAAACAATATGCGCCGTCCATAGCTCACGACCGTTTACAATCTGGTAATATTTATTTTACTAACGGTGCTTACAACTATCTGGTAACATATATATTTTGAAGACATATATATTTTTTAACTAAAATGTATCATATTTACCATATGTATCATATTATACATTTTAGTTAAGCGTAAAGTAGGTACAGTAATAAAGCTATTGTTTGACGTAAGGATCGAATTTGCGACTTTCTCATGCTTAGGACTACTATTGAACTACTGAGACTCAGCTTAAGGGTTAGGTATAGATCAGGTGAAATAAAAATCTTTGATATTTAAAGCTGTTTAGTGATTATTTTTACGTGACGTCAAATTGATAAATTAAATCATTCTAAAAAGTTAAATAGATTATATAATGAAGTGCTAAATTCATATATTTATATACAATAATAAAACCCCTTAAGAATAAATTAGTCCGTTTCGAAACATTATGTACACGTTTCTATATTCTCATCACGCACCATGACGTCAGGTGTTCCCACATCATATCCTTATTGTGTACGTTTTCTTTTTCTATGACTGTGACGCTGTGGTTCATTTAGCGTTAGGTTATTTTATTACTGTAAATATAAGTTTGTTTATGCCGCAGTTTTATATATGTTACTAGGATGACATTTGGTTGAATTTCATTCAAAAGTAAGCTGTGTAAGCCACCAAGCCAGACTGTAAATGCTACTAAAAATTACTCGAATTAAAATCACAATAAGTTTTTGAATCTACCCGCGGCTTGAACTGAGAACCTCGGCTAACGATAAAATCAACGACAGCGGCAGTCAAATCTTTTTATAATGATGCGAATACGAAGCTACGTATGTTTATAAAACTTTCACTTTGTATATACGTATGTTTGTATGTATTTGGATCATCGATTTATAAATTAAACTAAATAAATGCACAATATATATTAATCCTTCATTATCTAATTGCATAGGCTGCAATAGTTCACGTATTTTTTTGTAATCAATTAATCATTTTAATTATCCCTCTGCCAATTAGTTAAATAACTGCTGTAAAACTTTCATCTCGTGTCTTGTCAAATATTTTACGATGCTCCTAAACGAAACTCGTCCAAAAACTTTATCAGTGTATAAAAATCCTTGAAAAAATCCGTTCTAACATCCAAGCTGTTTTGGCTCGAAGTTTACGTGGAGTATTCGCTCCGGACCCGTTTATAGGCTATCACTGAGATCGTTTGCTTCACTCATAAAATATTTTACGAAAAAACTCGGCTTTGTTCAAAACTGACGACATATTTTCTTAGACCACGTTTAGTCACAGCTAATAATTTAGTTTGGTTCATTTGCTTGAAAATCGTCTCAATGTTAATAAAACATTTTTTTTTATCTCTTGTAATATGTTATAAATATATATTTAATTTTCTACTCATCATTTAAAGATTACGTAATGAAAATAATTAAATTAACAATACAAACTTGACATACAAATTATGAAAAAGTACGCCGTCTAAATGATTTTCTTTCAGCATTGTACACAGGACGGAAATATTATTAACGCTCTCTGAAATAAGCTAAGTTTAGTCATTAGCTTTGAGATACATAAAAAAACATAACAACCCGAATGATTTAAAGAATGAATTAAAATCTTGAAAAACGCGAATAAACGCTTAATATTTGAAATTAAACAATATACAGAAGAAAACCATAAATATTTTACGATGATATGTGTGTATTATATACTTATATTGTTTAATTTTAAATAATTATGTGCTAAATGAAAAAAATGTACGTCATTAATTATATCAAAACGTACCTTATCTTTTCTCCAAATAGAACAAAGCGATATGCCTACTAAAACAATTAATGAAGTTCCACAATCTCGTTACGCATCTCACTGTGGTGCTGATTTATATTCTCTCGCGAGAGTGTGTAAATTGGATTCCTCTAATTGCGAACCGAGATGCTGTCAGATATTTTACCATTCCAGTTCCAATTGGAATGTAAACGAAGTAATGACTCTGATCGTTTTAAGTATTGGATTATTTTAAATGAAATCGTATTTATTGCGTAGACAAATCGATTTTCTTTGACGTCTTCGTGTTTTAATTATCTATATACATAACATATAAGAATATACATAACAAGTCTTTTTATATTCCAAAATGATCAGAATTTAAAAACTTTAATGACCAATAAAACATGACTGGAGGCGAACTTTTGAAGGCATTTTCAACCAAACAAACTTTACTCGGTACTTTAGGCGGTATTAAAATTTTAATTAAGATTACGTTTCAATGGAATGAATATATATATATATAAACAAAAAAAATCAGAAATACCACTACAAGATTAAATAAAAATGGTAAAATTGGGAAACAACTTTAGCGTAAAATTCTAATTTGAATTATAAAAAAAAAACATTTAAAAATATTGAAAACACCTAATAAATTTTCAATATTTTACCTGAGTCAAGTAAATAACAATAAATCATAATAAATAAATACCAAACTAAATAAATGGCAGAGCAAATAAAGTCTGTCTATCTATCTTTATTAATCCAATTTAAACTGAATCATTTGGAAACAAATAAAGGCAGACTAAGAAACAAATAGTAAAGAATACAGCGCGTATTTATTTTATAGACAACTCTTATAACAGACAAATAGCATAAACATGTCTATGTCATTACAACATGGTCAATGTTCAAACAAAATAAAAGATATAGTAACATCGACAGAGATAGTCTTGGAGCGATTTATTTTAACAAATTACGAAGATTTAAGCATTGATGGTAATAATTAATCAAATAAAGAAAGTTTGAAAAATAATATCTATTGTATATTCTATCTTAAATCGTTATTTCAAGTTATTAGCTTTTATCTTTAACCATAGACAGTAACGATGTCATGCCGACAAGTTTTGCCAACGAAGTTTGTATTTGGTATATAATTAAGCCTTGTTCTAGAAGCTTTATGTGTTAAATGTAACATTTCAACCATACATATAACTTCAATTTTTATTAAGCATATTAAATGTACATTGGTATTGTTCTTAGAATTACCTAAACTCCACGGAACATCATATTGATTGGTTGATGGTAATATTGCTCAAATGAATATATTATTGTTTCCTTATGAAAATCCAGTAGTATATAATAATATTTTAGAAAAATAACTAAAATTGTTAAGATTCGAATCCTAATACATTTTTTATATAGGATTCAAATAGTTCTTTCAATCATGAAATTGTTTATACATGTAAATGTTATATGCAGACAGCATGCAATTACATGGATTTGCTTATCGTCCTTCTGAATTCAAATAGATAAGATAGATTAAAAAAAAAATTGTGTGGTCGATCAAGAACGAAGTTTTGTGCGATAATTTTTCGACTCTAACCGTGTTTTAAAATGTAGATTTTAATTGATTATATTACTGTATTTTTATCACACTGAAAAGCACCTCAACCTTCTTTATATCGACCTCACGCATCGCATAATGTAGCATGGTAGGCACAGTATGAACGCGATTTCGTTACTCACGTGACCTTAGGCCACTGCCATCTCATTGTAAGCCGCGTAAAAGAACTTCGTTCCAATAAATCTCTTTTATTCCCTAATTGTCGACATGTCAGATTGATTGAGAGCATTGCATTGGATGGAAATTAATATAATTATCGGCTGATTAATTGTCTAATAGAAGCTATAGCAGTGATCAGATGACTAATTAATTAGGTAATGCACTTGCAATCGCAATCAATCGTAATTGGAATGCGTCTACTTTTTATATCGATAACTTATATTGTTTTACGGAAAAGAGTAACTATTGAGTATCTTGTCGGTATTCTTGGTAGAATTTGCTTTTTGTGGCGGTAGTTTTACATTTTGTTAATGTCATATTACAGATAAAAAATACAATTTAAAAATAAACTACATATTATGTTCAATTTAATTTTGAATACTATTAGGAATTCGAAGAATGTTGCCATCTTTCTATAATATACTTTAAATTATAGCGATATTTTGTTGTATAGCGAGAGTTTGCAAACAGCTTTTATTATATCAAATTTTAACGTTACCTTTTATAATCACGAACGTTATTACATTGTATATAAAAAAATGTAAGTATTAAAAAAGTAAAAATAACGAATGACCCTCAAAATTTTAAAACAAAGATTTTGTATATACAGTAGAACCTCGATTACCGAACCTCGATTGGAGAATAACATTTCTTGCTTGGCTTTATCTATTATTTTGGCGGCAATTCAAAATTTAATCTGAATTTTATTTTGTTCAAAATGGGCAAAAATAAAAATAGTGACACGTCAACTAGGAAAATAATTGTTAATTTACATATAGAGCATAAGTGGGCGTACAGAAGAATAGCTTAACATTTAAATTGTTCTGTTAAGAAAGTGTTTAATGCAATTGATCATTATAAAACACATGGAACTGTTGAAAATGTTCTTAGAAGAAGATATGCTAATCGTTCGTGTTGCTAAAAAAGACCCAAGTAAAGGCTCCAACCAGATTAAAAATGAAGGTTTTTCGCCTGATGACCCGAGAAACATCTCGTCAAGACTGATACGCCGAAAATTAGTGAAAGCTAAATTGTTTGGAAGAATCTCTCGAAAGGTACCGCTTACCAAGCAACACCGAGAGAAGCGATAATTATTCGCTAAAAATATGTTAATTGGACGGTACTAGAAAGGAAAAGTGTTATTTTCAGATGAAACAAAAATAAATATGGTAAATTCCGATGGAAAGCGCTATGTTAGACGCCCTGTAAACAATGCTTTTAATTATAAATACACAAGGAGTATAGCCAAGCACGGTGGCGGTACAATGGATCAATGGCAATACAAAAATATCTTAGAGCACACAATGATTCCCTACTCGAACGATCATTGGTCTATAACCTGGATCTTTCAGCATGACAATGACCCTAAACACACGGCCAATAGCGTCAAATGTTTCCTTAGCGAACATCGTATATCCGTTATAGTCCGGATTTAAACCCGATAGAAAATCTCTGGTATATTGTTAAAAAGGAAGTCTCAAACAAACGTAACACCAGTCAAAACGAACTATATGAAGCATTTGTTGAAGCATGAAATTCAATCTCCCTAGAAAAATGTATGAAATTCATTGAATCAATGCCACGTCGTTGCAGTGCTGTTATTGAAAATAAGGTATACGCCACTCAATATTAATTATAACTATTGGTAGGCTGTTTATAGTAGCTATTTTGTAAATAACAATACTAATTACTAATACTTAAAAAAATATTGTTTTTTATATTTTTTGTTGTTGTTTCTAATTAGTTGACCATTATTGTTCATACCTTAAAACTGATTTAAATGTTTGTCCGTAATGGAATATTGAAACTGCACTTGTGTAATGGGATTTATATTGTTTTTCTAATAAATGATAAACCGTTGAACATATTGTTGTCCTATTTATTGTCTAATTTCAAAATAAAAACATAATGTCAAGGACCGTTGGTAGTGTTTCTAATTATACTACCACCACTATATATATGTATGTACTGTTTTTATGTAAAAAGGTGTTGATTATGATGTCGTCCCAAAAACACACGTTTCGATTATCCGAACTTTTGATTATCCGAACTAGTCTCAGTCCCAATTGGTTCGGATAATTAAGGTTCTACTGTATAAAGTTTTCTTTGTATTTTTACAAAAATAATATATATAAGATAAACAATTATTTGTTAATTATTATTAACATCGTTGACTGCCTCGTTGGTCTAGTGGCTACATGTAAGGCCGCAGACACGGCGGTCCTGGGTTCAATTCCCAGGTCGGGCCAATGAAATGTTATTGAGATTTTCTATCTAAATTTCTTAGTAGCAGCCCGGAGTCTGGAAGTTGGAATTGTGTACACTCCCGTACCTCGAAAAGCACGTTAAGCCGTTGGTCCTCTGAACTCTTTCCGGTCGTGTTGGATTGCCGTTCCATCGGGTTATGAGAGTAATGGGATAGAGAGTGCACCTGTGTTTGCGCTCACACTTGTGCACTATAATATGTCCTGCGCAGTTGGCTAATCTCTCTTGAGATTGGCCGCCGTGGCCGAAATCGGTCTGGAGGATTACAGTATTATAATAATAATGGTAACATCTCTAGGGAAGGATAAAATAGCTCTTCGCCAGCGAAATACAAAGGATTAATAATGGAGATAGTTTCGTAGGAATAGTGAGTTAAAATTGATGATAACGCGTTAATTTTCCCACTAACCTCACTATGTTAAAAGTGTTGATTATATATTATTATTTTTTATTTATAATCCGTAGGTGCACTGGCAAATGGGGTCGCTGGTATAAGAGGTTACCACCGGCTAAAGACATTGTCACTGTAAAAAATAAATAATCATTCCTTTCATCGCCTTGGGAACTAAGAAATTATGCTCCTTGTACCCTGGCTCATTCACTTGTTAGTTTGGCTCACTCACTTATTGAGCTGAAATCCAACAATAATTAGTAGTGGTGTTCAGTGGTAGAATAAGTAATAAGGAGTTGGTACCTACCCAGACGGACTTTCACTAGGACCTACCGCCAAGAAATGACACGAAATTTAAAATAAATTATTACATTACTAAATATCTGGGAGCAAGTGAGCGGATGTAATAGGCGTTTAAAGCTGTTCACTTGGCTTAAAACTTAGAATCTATGTCAAAATAAAAGTAAAAATATATCGTCTCTCTTAATAATCGAGTAAAAAACCTCAACGACACTATATTATTATATTTATTATATTTATTTTTTATTTCCAAAGTATGTAATCTTCTAAAAGTTTTTGTTTTAAAATAACTTTTACCACAAACAGTCATTACGTTATCAACATGATGATGAACATTATTTATCTAGATATCATTTTTCTCAATATCAAAATCGTGTCCATCAATCGATTCAAGAAGCATAAAAGAGCGATTTATAAACTTCAATTCCGTAGTTTCTTCTCCCCTTCGTATTGGAGGGAAATTCTCAATCATTATCTATCTTCAAAGGAAAACAATCAATTTGATTGTCCCAATAGAACGACCATCGAGACTTGAATTTTAATCTTCTTTTAAACTTAAATGAAGTCAATGTAATTGGTATTATAATTATTAGGAATCTGACAATAGCGACCAATCTTAACGAAGACTAGCCAACTTTCCAAGAGATAAATATTTTGTCTAACGGCCTTACTCATGTACATTGCTCAGCTGTTTAGTTAAACACTGATTTCTCTCTTTCTATTATTATTGATTCGTCATTCGAAAGAAGAAGACACATAATTGTTTAACTAATCACCCGCTAAACATAGATGCACAATTACCCATTCTCAGGTAGACTTTTTCTTCAATATCGGGTGGGACGCGACCGGAGAGAGTTTAGGTTAGTCTTTACTGACCGAGGTACAAGTATGAAAAGACCTAGAAATAGTCAATACATTTCGGTCGTTCCGACCCGGACTTTCAACCGAGGACCGCGGGATCTGCAGCCTTATAACCTAGCCATTATATCAAGAGGCTGTTGTGTCCATATTTATGATGTTTCTACGAGTCACATGATTATCTTTTTGCGTAGTATTTTTGCCAAGGTTATCTTCAGGCACAAGGGACATACCATCTAAGTTCCCATGGTTGGTGGCGCATTAACAATGTAAGCGATGCTTAACATTTCTTACAATGCCAATATCTATGGGCGTTGGTGTCCATCAGGTGACCCATATGCTCGTCCGCCTAAAAATTCTAAAAAAAATAATTGAGATTAGGTTAAACTTCCGTTAAAATTTTAATATTATAATGTTGTATTTAGTTAGTGTACGAGTACGATTGTCACATACATATATGACCATGCGAGGAAATAGGTACCTATAAGATAATAATATTGGGTCATTGTCGATTCGGCTTCGCCAGAACGCTTCAGAACCGCTCGGTCATACAGATGTTCGATCCGTAATGGTTTTCGACCGTTACAATCGTTGAACGTAAGTGCCTTTGTCTATTTGTATGCATATACACCTAATATGTATTCCGGCACGCTTCTAATAATATATATTATATCTATTGTATTTCTAATTAGATCTACTCTCGAAACGGAACATAATACCGAGAACTATTGATAGACATTCTGATGAATGGATTGATGATATTGTGATATGTATACGTATGTCCGAGTAGAATGGTAGTATCGGTATTAATTGGCATACATGGTGAAAGTAGTTAAAACAAAAGCTCACGTATCAGGAGGAAATCTGCTATTTTCAAATAGCTAGGCAGCCAGTATACCATTAAGCTATAGCCACTGCTAGGCTTAACGGTAAGCGAGGTTCAGCTATTGATTATAACCAGGCACACGACTAGCTTAATCTCACTGTTTTGCATTCTGTGTCATTGTCATTACACCAATGATTTTAATTATCTTTTTTGATATCTAAAGACGTTTATTATTCCAGCATATACATTTTTTTTATAAGATAGATAGGCGGACTTGCATATGGGCCTCCTGATGGTAAGTGGTCACCAACGCCCTTAGACATTAGCAGTGTAAGAAATGTTAAGCATCGCTTACATTGCTAATGCGCCACCAACTTTGGGAACTAAGGTGTTATGTCCCTTGTGCTCGTAATAAACACTGGCTCACTCACCCTACATACCGGAATACAACAATGACAAGTACTGCAGTTTTGCGGTAGAATATCTGATGAGTGGGTGGTACCTACCCAGACAAGCTTGCACAAAGCTCTACCACTAAGCTATACACATTAAAGGGTTAATAAATACAAATAAAAAGTAAATATAGCTACTGTACAAATGATGACCGCTTGGAATGGTGGAAAGAATGCTAGCAGCATTTTCCCTTTCAATCGCAATTCCGATTCTCTGGGCGAAAAATGAACCAGCCCTCCTGTCACCAGTAGACATAAGACGGGGTGCTATATTTTTGTTTTCAACGTAAAAATAATTAATGATGTGAACATACTTTTCGACTTTTTACTTAGACTAGAATAATTGAGTATAAAGACATCTCTAAACCACTCTTTGCATAATAATACTTGGAGTCGCAAACAAATTAATCACGTATCAACAATACCGAGGCGTTTTAACGAGATCTCATAATTTGATTGTCGATGAGGGTGACTGAATATTATACAATTTCAGGACATTTCCCAATTTTAAATTGACTTTTGTTCAGTTTGTAATACTTTTATATATGAACGTATTATTGAGAGTTATTACTCTATGTTGAGTATGTCTTTTTTACTCTCAATTATCTATTTTTCTCATCAAAAATGTATTATATGTATGTTTCAAAAGTTTGAATTTTATATCAGTGCAAATGATGCAATAACTTTTCTACCAGTATAGAAAGTAATGTAGGCGCGTATACTCAGTGTAGCAAGGTAGAGGAACTGCTTATAACAATTAATTTAATTAAATTTCATATAGCCAACTTCAGATATAAGGGGTTTTCCAATAGGGACGCTTGAACTTTGACAGCTGATTGCGGCCATGTTGTTTGAGTGACAGCTGTCAAATGCAGTGTGTTATATTCATTCCGTCCTCCCAAACCACCATGGCAGGTTACAGTGTTGAGCAGCACGTGCAAATCATAAAATTGTTTTATGAAAATGGGTCTTCAGTTCGAGCAACGTTCCGCGCACTTCGCCCGTTTTACGGTCGCGATGATCGTCCTGCCGAGTCGACTATCCGTCGATTGGTGGACAAATTCGAGTCAACCGGGTCAGTTAACAATCAGCCGGTTCCCGTGCGTCAACGTAACGCGAGATCTGCCGAGAATATCGCCGCTGTGCGCGACAGTGTCCTCGAAAACCCGCGGCAGTCAATTCCGCGTCGCGCACAGGAACTCGGCCTTTCGCAGACGACAACTTGGCGAATTTTGCGTTGTGACTTGAGCCTGCACCCGTACAAGATCCAGCTGACCCAAGAGCTCAAGGTTAATGACCATAGACAGCGCCGTGTGTTCGCTGACTGGGCATTAGAGCAGTTGGAAGTTGACGCCGATTTTGGCAAAAAAATCATCTTCAGCGACGAGGCGCATTTTTGGATGAATGGCTATGTCAACAAGCAAAATTGCCGTATTTGGGACGAGACCAATCCACACAAGGTTCACCAAGTGGCAATGCACCCGCAGAAAGTGACTGTTTGGTGCGGATTTTGGGCCGGAGGCGTGATTGGTCCGTATTTTTTCGAAAACGATAATGGTGTGGCCGTCACCGTCAATGGTGAGCGATACCGGTCGATGATAACCAACTTCTTTTGGCCTGAAATCGAGAATATGGATCTGGACAACATGTGGTTTCAACAGGACGGCGCTACGTGCCACACAGCACACGCTACGATGGAAGTTCTGCACGAGCAATTTCTGGACATGGTCATCTCGCGCGGAGGCGACGTGAACTGGCCACCGAGATCGTGCGATTTGACCCCGCTGGACTTTTTCTTGTGGGGTTTTCTTAAGTCGCAGGTCTATGCCAACAAGCCGCAAACCACCGATGCCCTCAAAGTCAACATACGCCACGCCATCGATCAAATACAGCCCGATTTGTGCGCCAGAGTCATCGAAAATTGGACCTTTGGTGTGCGCGCCACCAACCGAAGCCGTGGCGATCATTTGAATGATGTCATATTCCATACATAATGGGGTCGATAGACCTTCCAAATAAAAAAAAAATTCGCAAATATCTCTCCTACATGTATTTTTTTTTGCATTTCAAAGATCAAACGCCCTTACTGGAAAACCCTATATTACAGGCATAGGATAAATAAATATGTGCTGACGTCGAACAATGGATTTTTAGGTATAATTTTTTAACTTTATAGTAATTTTGTGTTTCTACTTGTGGCAGTTAATTGGTGACCCGTACCCGATTACGTATTAGAAATAAATAGGTATTCAATTATATTTCATTCTTTTAATATTTTATAGAAGAGGATGAAAAACGCGATAGTTGGTAACGAAGTGAGTTTCAAAAAGCTCTCAGTCATTAAAAGTTGCTATTGGATAAAACAAAAAAACAAAGTTATTACATTGATAAAGCATGCAAATTTTATTGGAAAAAGTATGCAAAATAATAAACGGGTGTTAGGTTTCGGGACAAAACGGTCGTTAAAAATTCAAATATTCTACATCCTATCTAAACTCCGTTTCAAATAGATTTGCGGCAAATATAGAAAGTCTGCTGTTTGAAGTAATAATATCTATCAAAAAGCACATTCCAATGGAACATACTTTTGATTCTTTATTAGAATATTTTTGTATTAATGTAGATCAAATTATCAAAGTAATATTATAATCTATCTAATCAGGTTTATAAGTGAACCTCCAATAGATCCATATATACGACTGTTGGTAGTTTATCTACTGACGTTAAGTTAGTATAGTTAAGCATATTTATAAGCTATTAATCAGTTCATAAATAGCAACTTGTCTAATAACGGAACGCCACTTATTGTTAATATTGTCAGATAGTGGAGAATCCGACTCTCGTATTAAATCCCCATTAAGTAATTTTTCAAGGTTTTTCTTCTCAGCATTTATAGACAACGAAATTACGTCGACCCTGTCCTTGTCACTGCGTGAAATAAGGATAACCAAACAAACATATGTAACCATTCACGCGTTATGTAACATAAATGTTTATGTAAAATATGATATTCATTCATATTTGCATCACGAAAAACATCTTATATGATTTTCATTTGGCATAGAGATAGTTTGTATCCTATTACAAATGATAGTAAAAAACCGACCAAAGGATTCGAAGTAGTAAGCACATTTTCTGTAATATTAAAATTTGTAATCCTTCTAAACTTATCCTCTATTTGGTAAATAGAAACTGGTCACCCTCACTGTAAGTTCAAGATAGCTTCGTTATTAATTCTCCTAAATAAAGAAAAGAAATAGGCAAATTAAAATAGACAAATTGAAGGGGACATTTTGCCATATTAAGCAATGCTTAGTTAAAGGGTTTTTCCGAGACGTCTGTTTCACATTCAACTTAAAACCTTATTCAAGGAAGCAATACTTGCTTTTCAGTTGGAAAAAAATTGCAACCATATTCAAAAATACTTCAGACTTGTAAAGTATTGGTAAAAAATAGTTAGGCGAATGAGTAAACGGTCCACCTGACTTTCAACCATTCCTTATATCGTCAATACTCAACCATGGAAACTATGATGTTATGTCCCTTGTGCATGTTACACCAGCTAACTCACCTTAAAAAAACGAAACACAACAATACTAAGCATTGCTGTTTAGTGGTGCAATATCTGACCAGAAGGTGGTGGTGTCACCCTAGACCTAGAAGGGCTTACACAAGGCTCTACCACCAAGTAAATGTATTATTTATTCGAAACCGCATTAAGGCGATCATATTTGTCTCTAAGATGTGTTACAATTTAAAAAGTCGTTAGTTTTATAATATCAATCGTTATATAAAGTTTCTTACGAATTATCTGGAGAAAATAAACATATACCGCCTTATTCATAAAGTTTATTTAACTGGTGATTAGTTAAACAATATTTTGTCTTCTTCTTTCGTATGTCAAATCAATAATGACAGAAAGAGACAAATCAGTGTTTAGCTAAACAGTAACTAAGCAACGTTTATAAATAAGGCCGTAAGTCTTCAAGAGGACTGTATTATATACACTATAATGGAAAAAATAAACGTGTACTATTAAGTGTTATTTCTTGGATCTGGAATTGATAAGGGTCTTTGTTTGGGCACTTATATATTATTTTAAAAAAAGTCGATTTTCTTAAGCGTGTAGCTTTATATAACCCTTACGACTTAGAAATAGTTTATTACGATATAATATATTATAAATAAAAATGAATTTTATATAATTTTAAAAAAAGATATCCTTTTTCCTCCCTATTTATATTTCATAATAAGGGCTTAATCACAAAGAATACTAAAATTATACTATGTTTCAGTTCGTTTAAAAGAACTCTAGACATAATCACAGTGTACTTAGAGCCTTACGCCTTTTACGACGGTGATTATACCAATTACTCTTTATTTACTAAACAGCCGGCGAGAAAGCCTTTCATTGTTAAAATAAACACATTATTTATTTATGCTATCTATTTTTATAAATATTAATAAATTTTATATTAAATAATTTAAATTAAATAATATGTAAATATTTAACTACATTATTATTCCATTATATTATATATATTTTTTTGTTTTTAGAAATGTTATTATGTTAAATATATCCCGATGGGAGTCTCAAGCTCTAAGATTATAATTAGTCTGAAGGGTTCTATTTTTTAGAATAAGAGCGATTTCAATATCAGACGTTGCGTTACTCCAAGGCAAAAACCCATAACACAATATTTAAAAAAAAAATAACAATGTATTCTTCTATATCTACGAGTACAAAATGTTACCAATTTTTTTATAGGATAGGTTAGTGGACGAGCATATGGGCCACCTGATGGTAAGTGGTCACCAACGCCCTTAGACATTGGCAGTGTAAGAAATGTTAACCATCGCTTAACGAGCTTGCACCAAGCTCTACCACCAAGTAAATACCAACTGATGGTAAATGGTCAGAGATCGTTAATATTTTTTTTATTAACAATTATATATAATATCCATTCAGCCTAAATTTAGATAATCTTTCTATTTATCTTTATATCGGATCACAAAGAATATCTTTTTAATGAGTGAGACATACAGCCCTATTTCTCATAAACATATTATAAATACTTGAAAAGCGTAAGCTTCTCTTATAACGAAATTATTCAATGAACATAAAACCATATAATTTTACAGTTCAAGTTAATGTATACATATATAGCCTTTTATGTCAGTAAACATTTGAAGTTAATCGATTTTTTTACCTTTGAACACATTCAATACGTTATGGCATTGATAAGTCGCTTGATAAATTATTTTTGAAATATGAGACGTGCCGACACGCGAAATACGAATATAAATATTATTTACATACACTTGTATATAAAGTCAGTTATAGGGTACCGCGAGAATAAATTGGTTCTGTACAACATCGAGAGGTATAGCTTTTATATAAAAACGTTGGTTCCATAAAACATGAAAGGTAACATAGATTATACAGCTAAAAAATAAAAGTTTTTGTTAGGATTAGAGAAAAGAGTTTTGCTATGATGGGAGTTTTGAGGAGAACCCAACTGTGCTGGATATATTATTGTGCATAAGTGTGTGCAGCATGCAATAGGTTCATGACATTTTATATTATAGCTTTCAAAAGTTAAATTAAAAAAAAAACTATACAGGCTGTTCCTAATTTTGCCAATCATATTAAAATAAATTTCATACATAGTGTTAAAATCGGTTACAACGAATTTTATTATTAGTTATCTCGCTGAAACTGCATATAAGCCAAAAAGCAAAAATGAAAACTGTACCACATAAAATTTAATTTTATCCATAAAACTACACAGCGAAGCGCGGAGTGTGTGAATGCATAAGTAGCGTTCATTATGTGTTGTTTTTAAATGTAAATAAATTGTTATTTATTTGATAACAGGACGCCGTTTAGTTTTTGCAGAGTGGAATAGAGCCATCCATCACGACACGAAAACGTTCAAACAGCCAATTAGCTGTTTTTTTTTCATAATTGTACACTCATCAATCAACGATATGAACCTACACAAATAATTTCCCAATATATTGTGAATATTCGTATATAACTGGTCAAAGGTCCATTTGGTCTAGTTATTTTTCCTTCTACTAGGCAAGAGCCTGATCGTTTTTTTGTTTAAAAACTTATTACTGTTAGATAGAGATGCCAGTTTTGCCCCCCGACATAAATATGCAGATCTTAGTTGCAATGCTAGCCAAGACCAGCAATCAACAATTCCACATAAACGTCATTCATCATACTTCGAAGATTTGCCCTAACCAAATAAAAATATGTTAGAAAACTAGAACGTTAACCGAAAATAAGCACTACCACAAGTTTCCACGAGCTTGATCTGTATTAATAATGATTCATCTCATGTCTAAAATCATGGCATGTGATATCATTATGAGGTTTTGGATCTGATTCGACCGCGTTGCATTTAACAGTGAAGTGGAATAAGTTCCGAAACTTTTCTTTAATACCTTCGCCCAGTAGCGGGATAGACAGGATTCATTCGTTTATTATTTTTTCTGATTTTAATCTACGATCTAAATAATATTCTACCAACGGTAGCTTTAAGGTGCTTCTAATAACCTACTACAAAATAAAGTATGTATTGAATCATCTTGGCATTAATAACTAATAACGTGCTCAAATAAATCATATATTAAAAACAGATAAAAGAAAAGTTTCCTATTAAATCGGTACAGTCGTTAAGGAGTAAGGTTGAATTATAATGGTTTCTACAACACTGAGCAATCAATCGTAGCCCGAGTTTCGTAGTTAAATCCACGCATGTTCTTCCGTTTCAATCCCTAACTTTTGACTTTGTAATATTAAGTATCATGTGTATCAAACTCTTGTTATATATTCAAAACAGTGTAATATCTGAAAGGAGTTTCAACATCGCTATCAGTGTTAATATGTATGTGTTATATATTTATAACCGAAATGGTCATCCATTACATGTTTATCGAACCGGAATAGGTTCGGCGTGGTGAAATAACCTCCAATCGTTGTCCTCAAAGGAGAAGAGGCCTTAGCCCAGCGATGGGACGTTTACAGGCCAATTTTTAATATTAGGCTCCGCGCGTCTATTTTGCATCATTTCAAAGGTTTAATGGTTAATTTTTAGTGCTTTAATTATATTTTTATATCGCGTGAAAAAATCTTATCTAATTTTCGGAATCAATTATAAAAATATCGAAAACAATTTACATTTGCTAGAACTAAGTATTATTCTAAAGTGAATGTAAACAATGCAAGGATTACATCTTGTTTCATTGCTTTGTAAAGCTTTTGGTTTTGCTGTTAGCGCTTTCAAGCGGCTTTACATTATAAGATAGTGTTAATACCGCCAGAGAACTATGATAACGTTATCTCTTAACACTAATGTGGCGTTGTGCTGGATAATACCAACATTTAAACAACATAATGTTAATTATAAAAAAAACTTGAGCACAATGTTATTCAAAATTGATTTACGTAACAATCCGCACGCATTCAACAATTAATACACAATATAAATAATATAAGTGACAAATCTCTTTTCTCTTAATTATAATTAACGTAAGTATTCTTATACATTTAAATTATTTTTTATCTGTTGACAAAATTACGTCTTGATGATAGATGACTTTTCAAAATTTTTATGTACATACAGTAAAATAACAGAATGTCCTGCAATTGTACTTCCGCTGGACAGTCCTTTATCTTTTTGTTTTTATTTTCGCTAAAAATAACCTTACTCCGCGTTTCCCCTCACAATGTGGGGGCGCCTAGAACGTCCAGTGCACCAGAATACCCACTAAAAACCAGCGATACAATCACCACCCCTTCGGGGACAAGTAACACTTGACACACAAGGAAACTTTCCTCTAACTTTTTTCTTAACCACAGAGCTCGAGATTAAATATAAACTGAAATTATCCACATGACGTTAGTAGTGCTAGTCCAAATTTGAAGCAAAGATATTCGGCAAAGCTTAGTCAACGACCTAGTCATTAGACAATGAACGATTAAAAACAGTCGACCGAATTAATAATCAGAGAAATTTATAATTTTCTTCATTTTATTATAAGCAACGCAAAAATATTTACAATAATATTATATATGCATACAAATAACATAGATAGAACCAGTAATAAGCATTGTTTAAATACAAGAAGTAAATAGCTAGTTAAATTACCAAGTATATCGCTCAGCTCGGTCAATATATCTTTCCTGGAGCAAGATATTTGATTTTATATTAAAAACCCGAAGAAAATTTTCCATTTTTTACTTATTGAACATAAATTGTTTTATATAAAATCACTTTATATATAAGGCATATTGCCCCATATGCTCTTATTCAAATTCAAATTCAGATTCACACGGCCATCTGGTCCCAAACTAAGCAGAGCTTGTGCTATGGAAACCAGACAACTGATATATTATTTTTCTTTTTGTAAATATATACTTATATAGATAATGACACCCAGATTCAGGACAATTAGATATGTTATGATATGCACATGAATGTCTGTCTTGGTTGGGAATCGAACCTACTACCTTTGGCGCTAAAGGCAAGTCTACCAACCACGCCAACCAGCTCGTCACTGATATGAATATTTAATTTTAAACAACTAGACTTACATATAAATACGTATATACTCGTATTATTTTTTCGCAGGAGAATTTTTTTTGAGTTTCTTATCAGAACTTGTCGAAAAACCCTATTTTTTGAATCGCTATATGGAAACTCGAATTGAATTAATTTTGTAAGATTCAAAGGCGCTAATGAGAACTTATTTGAATAAAAGTCAAATATTTTGACCACAAGCACAGGTCGTTTTTATCATTTAATATAAAAATAAAACAATAGGACAGAAGTGCAATACGACTGAAGAAAGAACACACACAGCCGAGCACAGGATACACTCCTGTGCTGTTTGTGCTGCCACTCATTCATATCTTCAGTCTGCTAAGTAACTTTTACTGACTCAACCCGTGGACGAATCGAACTCAGGACTGGGGTCTGCAACTTAATACGCTAGCCATTACACCGATACCATTTAACAACAACAAACCTTTACTTTATTATTCCAACTATTATACTAAAAACATTAATAAGTTTTCTTTCGTGCTTTTATAATTAAATTAATGATAATTTCGAATTCACGTACTCTGCCCACAACATAAAGCTCTGCTTAAGACTGCGCTGAAATCTTGGTCCAAATGAACATTCTCTGAATGTGGCGCAGACGCCACAAGACGCTGTCTAATTTTATGGCGCTTATAAAGAGACGCGTTAATTAAGCTGGGGACAGGTTTACCTACGCCCAAGACAAATAATTGTTGAGTTAGTCGTACGGAGAATTGGGGTGCTAGTAAATCCTTCTTGAGGCCGCTCAAACTTTACGTTGTTACTTACATAATGTTATGTAATAAATAAACAAATTATATATTGACACAATAAGGACAATATAATTACAAAATTAATTATAGCACTGCCTACCTTGCTAGGAAAACTTGTATTGTATGTAGACAGTTATTTTCTTTGTTGTCATAATTATTTTACAATTGAAACTTTAAACAAGAAATTTACAATATTAAAATATTTATATATTTTTATAATTTACCAATTCAAACACCATATATTATAAACCTCGCTAAAAAAAGAACATCAATTTAGTTTTTGTTTACGTTCAGAATACTACTGATAGTGTTTGTACGAATGAACGTGCTGCTTCCTCGTCTAATGGATCACGTTCTGCTGATAGACAAACTGTGGGATATTGGAAGCTATTCCTCTTCTCTGTTTACGGAGCAGCAATAAGTTTGGTTTCTTCAAAACGCTGACGATGTTATTCAGCGTAGTCTGAGCCTGTGTATAAATGTTTTTCTTTGAATAGATCGTAATGATAAAATTGAAACGGAAATGTTTTTCCTGTATTTCGCTGTGAAGATTATTAAATAGTGTAATATTGTTAAAGATTGAGGCTTCACCATCCACTCATTACATATTGTAATGCCAAACAGCAATTGCAACAGCATTATTAAATGTATTTTTGTGTTTCGGTTAGAAGAGTGAGTGAGCACTGTAACTAGGTGATGGATATAACGTCTTATTTCCGAACTTTTTGATAGTCTTTTTTCTGAACATCTACGTCCTTAAACAATGTAATATACTTTATTAATAAATAGTTAAATTTATTTGTAGAATATGAGATTGTAGATTAAATAATATTCTTCGAGAGTGCACATGTATTTGTTGTGTGTTATATAAGGAAATTTTCGAGCTTGTATTTATCTGATTGCCGCAGCGCTACACTGAGCCTTGTCCTGCTAATTGTTCTACAAGGGATAAATAAAATAATCAATGTCTTCAAAAACAGAGTATTTTGTTAGTCCTTTTAGAAACAGTAATTATATTATTATTAGATAAGAATTTTATGAAGTATTATAAAATCTTGTATATAAAAACATGAAATGTACATACATACAACGGCACCAGAAATTCGCTGACTTTAGTTTACAAGATATGTTTGAAATGTATAATTGAGTTTTTATATTTGTTCTGAGCTGATACGAATCTGAGCGTGGTGAATAGTAGAGAGATTAAACAAATATATGGCAGTAGTTTTTGTCTTGATTGATAAAAAAATTAACGTAATATAGGACATATTAAAATAAATAAATAAAGCCTTTATTGCTGTTCTTAATTATACAAATAATTATTATAGTTTTTGAATGTGCTCTAGAGTTTTAAAGTAAAATATCGTCTCACGGTCGTTAATCTCCTATTGGAACTATATTTATATTTTATAGACAAATAATAAGGTTTCTAATAAATATTATAAAAACAAATCATTAAATGAAAATATTTCGATAACAGTGATTGCGGTTCGGACAATTCTTTTTCTTTTGTTTTGAATTAGTTGTATTGTAATTAAATAACGAAAGATAGCTAGTTTCCGGGTTCGAAATTGCGTTTATAATTCACCATTTCGCCACTAATGGAGGGATATCTCCGTGTTAAATGTTCTAGCGCTTCCGTCGAACATTGTTTTGAAATTATCAAATAAATTTTACACAAATATGTTCAATAGTTACTAGGGAAATAATAATATAATGCTTTATCTAATTTATTATTAGCTCGTAATAGGCGAAGTTATATCCATAGACTTATATCTAGTCTTAGTAATAACTGCAGACTTGTTTAGCTCTATCGACTGGTAAACTTAAGAATGTCTGAAATTTGCTGAAGTTGTATTAGAAAGATTTTTGTTCTAGACCAAAAATGTATGTAATGTTGACTTCTTAGTTCATTTACATGGTTGTGTGCATGAATATGCCTGTTTGTCCTGAGTCTGGGTGTAATTATCAATATAAGTATGTATTTACAAAAGAAAAGTAGTATATGTAAGTATATCAGCTGTCTGGTTTCCATAGTACGAGCTCTGCTCAGTTTGGTTCAGATGGCCTTGTGTGAATAATGTCCCAGGATATTATTATTATAAAGTACTAGTTGGGTAAATTTATGAGAGGCAGTTGTTTTTTTATATAAGAGAGGGTAGGAAGCTTACTTGATAGAAAGTGACTACCACCTCCCATGGAATGGAGAGCTTGCTTGTGTGTTGCCGGCTTTAAAGAATGAAAAATGCCTGAGAAATGTTTTAAATCATCCTATTCAGCATCGATAAGAAGCCTGCATGTGGTAACTTGAAATATATGTTTTATAACAGCTATTCTATAGGGACGCGTATAGCGTAATAATTTATTTTAATATTCTTCTCGTTCACAAGAAACCAGCGATTCAATTAGCCGTGGGAAAGGAACAAGCATAGTTAGTAATAATGGTTTCTCAAATATATCCGTCTTTGTCATACCGAGTTGCAGTGAATCATTAAATCATTTACGACTTTAATAGTATTTATGTTTTTGTGATTTGATTACTATACAATTATATATACATATATAATAGGGGTATTCGTAAAACATTAGTATTACTAATATCTTATGCAATACCTTTTGTTTTATGACGTTTGTTTTTTTTTCATTGCCATTTATTGCGATTGGGTTGATGTTCATTCGTTTGTATTTTCGTGAAGGATCGGGATAGTATTATCGATGAGTCTAAGCATCGCATGCCGCATACAAATCATTACTTAGGGCCGGTTTTGCGATCCATAGTCAACAATACAACCAATAGTTAGAAATAGTAACAAATGGTTAAAGTTTGGCAAAAAAACTTCAATAGTAGTAGATAATAACGAAAGTATAATTTGTAATCAGTTTGAACTCACATTTTCAAATATAACTACGTCGAATGATATTACATTTTTTGGTCGTCTGAATTTAATATCAAAGATGTCACCGACAAATTAACCCATTCACTCACAGTCGCGATTTTAAGCTATCATAATAATAGGGACTTTTATTTCTGTGACATAATGTAGTCGTATAACAGCGGTGACTCGTTTCGTAAGTAGAATTATAATATTTCAATGTTTTTTTACTTAAAAGTAATTGTAAAGATAAAAAGTAATAAGGAAAATAATTTTTATCTATTTGTATATTATCTAATTCAAATAAAAAAAATCCTAATAATAAATTTAATAATGTTCTTTAGTGTTAGTAAATAGTCGTAATTATTGATTAGACGATGAAAAGGGAGAACGCCAGAGGCTATTCATCTCTGGCATATGTCTCATATCATTTGGCATGTTATACTATGTATATGAATACATCAAAAATAAACAACTCGAACGGAATAAAGCAAGTAACACTGTGATTTTATTGCCAAGCAATGGGGCATACGCGGGCTGTTGCTTTACGTAACAAAACAACAGAACTTCGATAAAAACCTACACAAAAGGAAAATTTAATACTTGGTATTGTCAACTTGTTGCTAATAAATGTTTACAAACATTTTTTTTAAGCTGTATGTGATTGTGTAATCGTTGTTGACGTTTCAAAAAGTTACAAAAAGGCAATTAAAATACACGAATACGAATTTCAATTTCATTGAGAACCTGATGCGGCCCAGTTTCCTCTTTACAAATTCATTGCGCATAATGAACGCAAACATTCAGCGAGTGCGCTAAACGTTACGCTAACGATGTGGACAGGCGAAGTCGAGGGCGCTGACAAGTGACCCCGTGTAGATGTATGCTCTCATTACCGTGAAACAAAAGGCTGCTTGTTAGTACGAATAAAAACTTGATAATTATATGAAGTACCCCTTAGGTTTCACGATGGCGTCTAAGTAATCCTATTTCTAGGGTTTCGTGTAAAAATGTCTGTGTGACACTTTTGATTTCCTGGATGATGGTTTTTTGTTCATTTTTAATCATCAGTGTTTCAATATATATCGTGATTAATAATCAGGTCAGAATACAGATGGAAAAATTAATGAAAAAACTAGTTTTGTGGTAATAATATTCATATGATAGAATTTGTGACTACTTTGTGACCCGTGACGTGATCGAATTTCGTAACAATCCACAGAATACATAGTTTGTGGGTGTATTGGAGAAATCTCTATAGGGTAGCCTTTTAGTTTGTAACATATATTGTGAAATTATAACTTTTTTTTTTAAATATATGTAGGCAGACGGACTATCTTGTCATCGGATGGTAAGTGGTCGCTACATAGACGTTGGCACCGTAAGAAATATTAACAATTCCTTACATCGTCCATATGCCACCAAACTTGGGAAATATGATGCTATGTCCCTTGTGCCTGTACTTACACTGGCTCGCTCACCCTTCAAAACGGAACACAACATTACTAAGTATTACTGTTGGCCGATAGAATATCTGATGTGTGGATGATATGAACCGGACGGGCTTGCACAAAACCTAACAAACAAGTAAAGTTTATGAAAAATTGATGTTGGACCACAAGATTTGTTGCAATTCAGAGTTACATTGTGAAGATCACACAGACCAGCTGGCTTGAGTAATATTGTCATACTCTACTAAAATATGATTGATCTCCATTAAATATTTGGAATTAAATAATGTACGGAACTAAATGAAATAAACGGGAGTCCCGTTAGTTACATGTATTGTACGTGTCATTACATTCCCGTACACGTATCAAATATGTTTTAGAAAGGAGATTTAAAGATGTCACAAGTTTTCGTTTTAACCTATTTCGAAGAAGTGAGTGAGTATTTCATTTTATATTTTGTCATAATAACTTTTTTCTTAAATATATCTTTGAGGAAGCTGAGAATCTAGTAGTTTATTTGTCATACATATAGCAAATGTCATAGCGAAATGTGCTATCTCGGGGCCGATTTTTATCAAAACTTGAAATAATCAAAACTATTATTGATTACTGGATATTTCAAATCTTGAATATTTCAGTCTTATCCTAGATTTCGAAAAAATAACACTATGCATATATATACAGTATAAAGACCAAATTCTCATATATAACAATAAGGCCGGGCAAATGGGCCACCTGATGTTGAGCTGTTGCCACCGCCGCAGACATTGGCGATGTAAGGATACATCGCCAATGTGCCACCAACTTTGAGGACGAAGATGTTATGTTCCTCGTGCCTATAGTTACACTGGCTCGCTCACCCTTCAAAACGGAGCAGAACAATACTAAGTATTGTTGTTTAGGGTTACAATATCGGATGAGGGTGATACCTGATGGGCTTGCACAAAGCTCTCCACCTAGAACTTACATAATAAATAGTTTTTAAAAGGCATGTTTTGTCATGTAACAAATTAATTAACTGTTTTCAATACCACTATAAACATTAAAAACTGAATTTAATCCAAACGCAACATCAATACGAAGTTGATTGATGGATTGTTACGTCAAATAAACCGCTTGTAGGGTGTCCACGCACTATTTATTGAGTGATGACTTTTTAATTAAAAAAAATATAATTCTATAATATATGTAAATAAAAAACATTTTTATACAACTATATACTTTATTGTATGACAATGGAGCCGGATCGAATGAGAGCTATTCAATTTATCAATATGTCGATGTGTAAGTCTACAAAACAAGTTTATACACAGTATATAACAAGATGCATACATCTTAAAATACTAATATTTTAACCTTAAACAAAACAGTTTAATTTAATTTCTTTAGATTATACATATGGCATCCAGGATCTTCTAAATAAACTCTAAAATACTTATGAAAACAGTGACATTTACATTTAATTTTTGTGCTGAACTGTGTGTTGCTACTTTTGTTAACTCTTATTAGGTTTTTCTAATACAATGGAAAACAATAATTGGCTCTATTGTCTGGACATTGTATTTTTAATGTCAACATATTTTGTATAATGCAGTTATTTTACATAAATAAATCATTAAATAGTTTTAAATTAATTTTTCAATTTGTAAATTTGGCCACCCTACTCGTCGGTGAATTTAAAATGGGTTTACAGAAAGTAGTTCAAGAACAATCTATCACGGGTACTTTATGCAATTGGAGCGAACGTAGTATGCTGTATTCCCGTTGCTTATAAATGAATTTCTCTTGTACTCAGTTTTACTTCATTATAAAAACTAATTTGTACATGCGACTTGATTCGCGTAGACCTTTGTACATAGTGTTTTAAATAACCATCATTATCATATATTATTAATTACTCGGATTTGCAAACTATACAACAAGGAGTGGTTTATAATGTGATATAAAGCTTAATTATAACTATTACATTAGAATAAGAGCCTTATTATGAAAAAAAAACTAGACGTTAATATCTCTACATGCTTTATATACCCTTAAAATCGGAACAGACACCTAGAACTACGTAAGCCGCTTTAGAAGTTATTATCACACACATGGACATATAGGGAAGGCATTACCCTTTCATTAGTAATTCTACCGCCAGCAAAATAGTTATTTGAATCGGTTTTCTTACATTAGTAATATTCAAATTATTAAAATCAACAAGCTTGTATAAATTAATAGACAATGCATCATGAGTTATTTGCTTGCTCTTATTATGTGGTGAGATTAGAAGAAAAAAAGATTGAATTTAGGAATACAATAATTTATATGACAAGTAAATCCAAAATAGAATGATGACAAGACCATTTTTCTTCATTAATGTTCTTAATATAAAACAAAGGTTTTTTATGATTTTATTAACTACCGTTATACTGGAAAGAAAATATTAGATGTCAGCGATTTTAATGTATAACTGAGTAAGAAAAATCCCTCTATCATTAAAATTCTGCCCGTGTAGCGGCGGTGTTAATTTAATATCCAGTTCGAACCGTGTCTACCGGCGCGCGGCGGTAATAACCGGTATCAAGCGGATTAACAGTTCGCAATATCTGCTTTATTACTTGTTAACACTTAGCAAACTTTAGTCGATCGTATATCATATTTAGACTTGCGGGAATTAGGACCGTGTTGTGTATTAAATTTCTAACAATTTTTATTATTTAATACTTATAAAATCTAATATTTGACAGAGATAATTTATTTATTATCTTTGAATTGTATTTTGTTACTATAAAACTGAAGACTACATTTCGTTATACATTTGTCGGAAGGACATCAGATCTTCGATCACTATTGTTGTACATCGTGTGCGCGTACAGTGGGTTACCATGAAATGAATAATACTTAGTCAATATCATCACGCTTTAATACACTTCACAATTAGGCTTATAAACAAAGTAATAACAATGAAAATTAATAACACACAAAGCAGGCACATTCAGGAACGGTAAGACAGTTCCGTGACCTCACTCGGCCGATACCTTGCAGTAACTGTTCTGCACGGACCCGAGCGATGCCTTCACAACTCTGTAGAAAGCGCCCTGAAGCTCTGCCGAACCACACCGAAGTCCAGTTCGCAACCGTAGGCGCGCTTTTCTGTGTGCGAGTGTTTGAATGAATAAAGAACCAACAGTATTCCTTAATGATTATAAATTCTTATGATTATAAAATTGCACAAAGAGAAATCATGAAGATATAAAATTCGGATGCGACATATTTTTAATGTTACTTGCCTTAGATCATCTGCTACTTGACAAGATTAAAAATTTCCAAATTTTTTGATTTACCATTGCTTGTGATGGTTATCGGGAATATATTCAGAATTATTCTATTTGGTTTTTTAATTTAAAGTAATTTATATAAACTCATTATATTTATTTGGTAATTTTATATCTTCATGATTTCTCTTTGTGCAATTTTATAATCATAAGAATTTATAATCATTAATGAATACTGTTGGTTATTCATTTCATTCCGATTAACATTTAATAAGTCAGCTTATAAACTGATGGCTATATAAGAGCACTTTTAATCTCGTCCCAAATCACGTCCTATATAAAGTACATAGACTTTTCAAATATCTTCTTCTTTGCCTTTAATTTGGTAGCTCTTTATTTTATGGAAAATAATATCATTCATTTATAATATATTATTATATACTAGGAATATTGGATCCAAAAACGAGCCCTGTGGAATGCAAGAATGTGCGTTACCAGAATTTCGCACCATTTATTGTCTAAATTTGCTACTCAGAGAAGATTTAAATATCTCTTACATGCCTTTAACAAGTGCTTACTGCTTTTTGTAGTGGGGAACGCTAATACTATTATGAGTATGATCATTTTTTTAAATTATATTAACTAAATCATTTATTTGTAAATATTTTTTATAAACGCGGCTGGAACTTACTTCACAACACTTCACTTCACGACAAAATCTTAGATTTTGTATAATCAGTGTTTTAGATTGTATTTGTGTGATTAAGTTAATATAATTTAAATAAATATTTTTTATAAACGCGGCTGGAGCTCACTGGTTATACAAAATCTTGTCGATTTTTATAAAAGTAATCTAAAATCACATAAAAAGACAGCATTTTACTATAAAATAATATTAGACGTACGTCGACTGTCGTTTGGTTTTACCTTAATGAGTATACGTTAATTGCTCATTTTGAGGTGTCGTAATAAATATTTTCAAAGCAACCGCTTAATAGTTTTTAATCACTTGTCAAAGTTATGAAAACATAATTTTATCACGTTTAATTAGTTTTGGTTTTTTCAGCGGTTTTTGCTTTTCTCTTTGAAAATACCTTTAATTAATAACGCAAGAATTTCTATACAGTGACTTTATTTCGTAACTTATAAATTCTGCAGCAATTTCGAATTTTAACTGCATATTAATTTAATTTAGACGCCTTTCAGCTACATTTCCCTTTTAGCTGGTTAGCCCGCTAAATAACTGGCCTCCGAGTTACGTGTTATGATATACAGTTTCATATTAAAACCGGCGCTCGACCGCGATGTTTCATGAATATCTCACACTTGCTTCGACTAGTGGTTTTACTTAACACAATAGTTAAGCTATACGAGTATCATGAAAAACGTGCTTAGAGATTTTTAATTTGCATGCGTCATAGATTTGTAAGACCGCGTTTTCATATGATCGATACAGACAAATATCGTTGGTCTGGCTATGACGCAATATACAGACACCACTGAGCAGGTTCTAATGAAAGGTAACAATATATTTGTTTGTTTGTTTGTCCGTTATCCTAAACGATTTATTCGATTTAGTTGAAACTTTGTACTGTGTTTGTTCACAATTGTGCAATATTGGTGTAGCATCATCAACGGGAATAAGTGTCGTGTGAGTTACATCTGATAATTTAATTTCCGTTCGACGTAATATTGACAATAAGAAGACAAAAAGCCAAATAATACACTATATGAAATAGAACAAACAACTGATGGCAACGATCACGAGCAGGCTCAGTGTGCGGACGTATCACTTTGTATCACCAGCACGCGAGAGTTCAATGTAAATATTTTCCAAAATATACTACTATCCGGTAACTTTTATAAAAATATTATTTTATTCTTTATTAAAAATATATTCCTAACGTGTATGAAATTCACACTACCAATATAGAAAAAGCTGTATAAAATTATATATATTATATCAAAATCGTATCGTCCGTTGCACATATTTTGAGATATCTGCAAAAATATATTTCCTTATGATAAAATAATCGTAAATTACCCAACGCATAATATTCAAGGACCAAAATTATTTATGCAATCATTACGTTCGATTAGCAGTGTGTTAACGGCGCACACAAGCGTAGCGTCGAATTTGCCTAAACTTGAAGAGTCAATTTTACGAACTCGGCGTAAATTTTGAGGCGTTGTACTTATAACTTTTAAATTGACAATTAATAACACAAGTATGTAGTTCTATTGGTGGTAGAGCTATGTGCAAGCTCGTCTGGGTAGGTACCATCCACTTATCAGATATTCTAACGCAAAACAGCAATACTTGGTATTGTTGTGTTTGGGTTTAAAGGGTGAGTAAGCCAGTGCAATTACAGGCACAAGGAACATAACATCTTAGTTCCCAAGGTTGGTGGCGCATTGGCGATGTAAGCGATGGTTAACATTTTTTTCAATACCAATGTCTTTGGGCGGTGGTGATCGCTTACCATCAGGTGGCCTACTTGCTCGTCCGCCTATCTATTCTATAAAAAAATGTACAAATATATTTTTTCAATCATCTAGATCTTAGATCGTTGATAAGTTAGTTCGAAATGGTTATTGCTGTCGTTCTAAAACATTAAAATTTAAATATATTATAAAAACAAAAACGTATAGCATTGTAATATATATTATTATAGCAGTAGTTTTGCACGCAGTCGCTGCAGTATTACGTCACAGCGACAGCTTTACTTACTACTTCAATTCTTCTTTACTTAGACGCGTTTGACGACGTAACCGCTCTTTTCATACGGAAGGCGGAGATTGCTTCAGCGAGTGAGATTGGGGATTATAATATTAAAATGGCAATAAAAAATGAAGATCTAAAGACAACCGAGGCGCTTTCTTGGAGATTTTGTTTAGTATCCACAGTTGAATACATGTATAATGTAAAAAAACATAATATAACACGACTGCCTTGTTGGTCTAGTGGCTAGATAAAAGGCCGCTGAGCCGGAGGTCCTGGGTTCAATTCGCAGGTCGGGCCTATAAAAAGTTATTGGGTTTTTCTGTCAGAAAATTCTCAGTAGCAGCCTGGAATCTGGAAGTTGGAAGTGTGTAAACTCCCGTGCCTCGGAAAGCACATTAAGCCGTTGGTCCTGCGCCTGAACTCTTTCCGGTCGTGTCGGATCGCCGTCCCATCGGGTTATGAGAGCTAGGGAATAGAGAGTGCACCTGTGTTTGCGCACACATTGGTGCTCTATAATATCTCCTGCGCAGTTGGCTAACCTCTCTTGAGATTGGCAGCCGTGACCAAAATCGGTCTGGAGGATATTATTATTATTAATGTAAAAAAAATAATGCAGCATGTCATATAGTTGCAGTTTACTAGTGCTTATAATTTGATCTTAAATATAATTAAATACTAAAACAAATGTATATGGTTGGCTATGTATATGAGTACGATATCATTGTTATTTAGTTTTTTATTTTTAAAATCGGAACAAACTAATTATAAAAATTATGAAACTAAAGATAAACCAAGCCATGCCATGCCATGTCGGTGGAGAAATTGAATTAGAATAATAAAAATATATATCATGTGAATTCAGAATGAAAGAGACGTGTTTAATTTGAACATACGTTTTAATTAACTTGTAACTGAAGAAGGCGACTGTAGCAAACAATAAACACTTTTGACGCACACGCATTATTATACCATGTAACCAAAATTGCTCATACGTTTTGTTCGCGTTTTCGCTTCCTTGAGTTTAATATGTAACAGTTGATACTGAAATTAAATTAGACGAATATTTCTGCGTTTTCCACGGTTTCCTTATATGCGTTGCGAATTTGATATCCGGTTAATGGTGAGTTTGATAAAACATATGGAGTAACTGTCAGGTATGAATGGTTTTTTAAGCTTGTGTCAGGTGATATATTATGTTACGCTTTTATTCCAATTTTTTTCTGATATTCATATAAATCAGCGAGATAATGGATACGCAGAAGATGATCAACGTCGCCCAGCACCTCTTGCTATCATGAATAACTCACGGCACTAAGAGATCTTGCTTCAATTCATTTTTGAAATTAAACTAAGACGCTATTTACTCTTCTGAATTAAAAGCAAAGTTGTAAATTAAGCTCTTTAGTAACAGCCTAATAATATCTTGATGCTGTTCTTAGACCTCTTCTCCTTTTGAGGAGAAGATTTGGAGATCAGTCCATTACGTTGCTCCAATGCGGGTTCATGGATATATGTAGATATGGAGGTTTTCTCCATATCCCATATCTTGACGAGCCGGTCGGCGTGGTTGATAGATACTTGTGAGTTCGATTCCTACCCAGAACAGACATTTGTGTTCATGAACATATCTGTTTGCCCTGATTATGGACGTAAATATCGATATAAGTATGGATTTACAAAAGAAAAAGTAGTATGTAGTATATTAGTTGTCTGGTTTCCATAGTACGAGCTCTGCTTAGTTTGGGATCAGATGGCCTTGTGTGAATAATGTGCCAGGACATTATATTATTATTATATCTATATCCACCAAATTAAGCTCGCTTGTAATACTAAAACAGGCCTAAGTAATAGCCGTGGAAAATTAACTGTTAATTTTGGTTAGTATACTTGTCAGCTTTATCAATGGAAACACACTGATTCATCTCTGATTTATACACACACACACACACATACACATAAAAATTATACATCTTACTTTTTAACGTTTAAGTGGCTGTTTAGTTTAACAATAATGATATAACTCATTTCTTTCTTTCTGTCATTAGTTTTTTGACATTCGAAAGAAAAAAAAAACAATTTTTTTCGTAACAGTCAAGGCAACAGTCAATAATTTTTACGAGTAAGGAGGTATACAACAAACGGCTCTTAATTTATTACTATATTGGTATTACAATTGCTAATTAATATTATAGTATTAATTTTTAATATTTTTTTATACTAAGGTCCAAGAAGGGATTACAATAATGTTATTACAGATATAAGAAATACGCTCCACAGAATACAATAAATGAATTACTAAAATAATGCTACTTTTGCGGTTTTATGCTATCTATTTATTAAGAGCTTTAATTACAAACGTTGTTTAGTGGGAAGTTAGTTAAAAAATGCCGTGTCTCCTTCTTTCAAATGTCACCAATAATGATAGAAAGAGAGAAATGGCGCTCAAATAGCGTAGATACACGCCAGAAAAAGAAGAAAAAAAAAGAGAGAAATAAGTTATATCATTACTGTTAAACTAAACAGCCACTTAAACGTTTAAAAGTAAAATGTGTAATTTGTGTGTGTGAGTGTATAAAATAAAAAATCGTTTTATTGAAAATATTTTTCCAACTAGATACTGTATTAAATAATCCAATAATTATGCGCATGTGAAGAAATTTTTCCTCATCTAAGATGAGAATTTCTCATTTACCGAGTGAATTGCCGGCATAATTAAAAACTGATCGTTAGGCCGGGGTAATGGTACCCGCATTTCTGCACTATTTATTTCGCGATAATAGCGATAAATTTATATGATGCAATATTTAAAGTGAATATTAGAATTTTCATTAATAATTGTTGCAAGGTTAATGAGTGTCAACAGATTTTAACGGCAGATATTAAGCTTTTTTTTTTCAATTTATTTGTTGTTATACGGGTTTGATAATACAATAGTTTTGAGTTCAGTCACATGTTGAAAATTATAAAAACATTTATTGATAAATTTGTTATATTTAGGATCATTATCATAATTTATTCTAGGATAAAATATTGTATGACCTTACTTAATTTTTCCAACCATATTTTAAATCCAGTGGTTTTGCGGTGTGCGTGAATATAATTACGTTACAATATTATTAAATATAATATATAGGAAGTAAATGAATTTTACAGGAATAATTTATTGTATCTATTGCTCAATGACTAAAGCCCATTGGTGGGCTATGGCTCTCTTGTGTGGGTACGATACATGTGCCAGAATTTCATCTAATAATTTCATTTACTCGGTGGTAGAGTTTTGTGTATGCTCGTCTGGGTAGGTACCACACACTCATCAGATATTCTAGCGCAAAACATCAGTACTTTGTATTGTTGTGCTCCGGTTTGAAGGGTGAGTGAGCCGGTGTAATTACAGGCACAAGTGACATAACATCTTAGTACTTAAGGTTGGTGGCGTATTGGCGATGTAAGCGATGGTTAACATATCTTACAATGCCATTGTCTATGGGTATTGGTGATCACTTAGGTGGCCAAAACGCGCGTACACAAACCTATACAAAAAAAAAAGTTTTCCACAAAGTGCTTTCCTTCACCGCAAGCGGACGAAAATTAAGTAAATCTTGCTCGCTTGAACGCACGATGTTCTGTTAATATCTACATGTTCTAACCATTGGGCCACCTCGGGTCACGATAAGGCTTTTCAAATCATATTCAAAATGCAAACATTACCCTTAGAGTTTTAAACGTATATATTTTCTGGTGTAATATTCAAATGTAAGGTTTCAGAGAACAATCTGTCTGGACCGAGGCCCGAAGCCTTTAAGGGTTGGAAAATTCACACATGATTTAATACTATTTCGAATCTCGTTGAGGGTATTTACTTCAGCACTAGTATCTGATCATTGGTTTCGCTGCCGTTCCTTTAAAAACTGGCCTTAATAATATTATAATGATTCTGTCATAAATAATTTCATCATTATACCATTACCTTCAAAAGGATTCAGTTTTAATTACAGTTTTAAATAGCTTATATTAATTTTTTAAATCTGTTTAATACAAATTAGCGGATAAAATATGATCATGTCCTACTAATCGATTTCGGCCACGGTGGCCATTTTCAAGAGAGATTAGTCAACTGCGAAGGATATATAATCCACAAATGTGTGAGCAAACACACGTGCACTCTCTATTCCGCCACTCTCATAATCCAATGGGACGGTAAATCCGACACGACAGGGAAGAGTTCAGTTGCGAGATAACAAACCAATTACATTTTATTGACCCCACCTGACCATTGAATTTAGGACCTTGGTATCTGTGGCCTTAAATCTAGCCACTAGACCAACGAGGCAGGTTGTAATATATAATGCCAAAAAAGAAACTAGTCCCTTGTTTTCTTGTATACCTTTTTATCAAGTACATATATAAATAAATTATTGACAAAGTTAGACAATTTGGAAAACGTTTTTTGGGTACAATCAGACAAAAACGGAAAACAAATCTTTCATATATGTATATATATGTAGATCTTTATAAAAAACTTATATTCTTAAACGAAAGCAAAATCATTGAAAGAGAAGCCAATTGGAAAGACAGCGGTTCCTAAGCATATATGAGGCTATATATAAAGAGAAACTGAAAATGTCACAGTATAAAACGACGTAACGAATACCGCGATGAAGCCATGAATGGACGCGAGACCATTATAATCCTTTAATTAAATTAGGACCTTATTTGCATAGGAATACGTTGTAAGTTCTCGGATCTGTGGATACGTTTGTGTGAACCTTTGTTATGGAGATACAGTTGTTGACTATCCAAGGAACCCCTTTCATTTCTAATGGAGATATAATATAGTAAAAGTGGGTCAGTTATCGTCATGTCGGGTTTAATTAAAATAGAAATTAAACAGAACGTTGTTTTCAAATTATATAAACTTGTTTTGTTTTTCATACAGTTTTCAATTTGATATTTTTTATAAAACATTTTAATATAGAGGGCTCTGTTTATAATATATATTATAGGGTTTTCCATTAAGGGCGCTTGATCTTTGAAATGCAAAAAAAAATACATGTAGGAGAGATATTTGCGAATTTTTTTTTTTATTTGGAAGGTCTATCGACCCCATTATGTATGGAATATGACATCATTCAAATGACCGCCACGGCTTCGGTTGGTGGCGCGCACACAAAAGGTCCAATTTTCGATGACTCTGGCGCACAAATCGGGCTGTATTTGATCGATGGCGTGGCGTATGTTGACTTTGAGGGCATCGGTGCTTTGCGGCTTGTTGGCCTAGACCTGCGACTTAAGAAAACCCCACAAGAAAAAGTCCAGCGGGGTCAAATCGCACGATCTCGGTGGCCAGTTCACGTCGCCTCCGCGCGAGATGACCATGTCCAGAAATTGCTCGTGCAGAACTTCCATCGTAGCGTGTGCTGTGTGGCACGTAGCGCCGTCCTGTTGAAACCACATGTTGTCCAGATCCATATTCTCGATTTCAGGCCAAAAGAAGTTGGTTATCATCGACCGGTATCGCTCACCATTGACGGTGACGGCCACACCGTTATCGTTTTCGAAAAAATACGGACCAATCACGCCTCCGGCCCAAAATCCGCACCAAACAGTCACTTTCTGCGGGTGCATTGCCACTTGGTGAACCTCGTGTGGATTGGTCTCGTCCCAAATACGGCAATTTTGCTTGTTGACATAGCCATTCATCCAAAAATGCGCCTCGTCGCTGAAGATGATTTTTTTGCCAAAATCGGCGTCAACTTCCAACTGCTCTAATGCCCAGTCAGCGAACACACGGCGCTGTCTATGGTCATTAACCTTGAGCTCTTGGGTCAGCTGGATCTTATACGGGTGCAGGCTCAAGTCACAACGCAAAATTCGCCAAGTTGTCGTCTGCGAAAGGCCGAGTTCCTGTGCGCGACGCGGAATTGACTGCCGCGGGTTTTCGAGGACACTGTCGCGCACAGCGGCGATATTCTCGGCAGATCTCGCGTTACGTTGACGCACGGGAACCGGCTGATTGTTAACTGACCCGGTTGACTCGAATTTGTCCACCAATCGACGGATAGTCGACTCGGCAGGACGATCATCGCGACCGTAAAACAGGCGAAGTGCGCGGAACGTTGCTCGAACTGAAGACCCATTTTCATAAAACAATTTTATGAGTTGCACGTGCTGCTCGACACTGTAACCTGCCATGGTGGTTTGGGAGGACGGAATGAGTATAACACACTGCATTTGACAGCTGTCACTCAAACAACATGGCCGCAATCAGCTGTCAAAGTTCAAGCGTCCCTATTGGAAAACCCCATATATATGACGGAGACTCGTTATCTTCACGGTCGCTCATTGTGGGGCATCAGCAGGGATCCGGGCGAGAAATAAATACTTCGTATGTTCCAAAGTAATTTTTATTACACAGTGTAGGTAAATCACAACACAACTTGACTCTAAATACTTTTCAATATACACAGTACAGTTCCTAGGCTAGTGTTGCTTATTCAACCGATAGTATCGTAATGATCGTCGAATACAGAGTGCACGTTCTTTTATTAACGTTTACCCTCTCCAATCTAGGCTCTGTACACGTCACTTTGACGTTTGTGTATCGTTGATATTCCGAACTATTGACCTGGATGCGACACGGCCATCCTGTGTTACACGCGTCCTCGTGTGTTAATCTGGAACAAAAGCAAATACCGCACAGTATCATTCACGCTCTGCCATATCTGACCACTACTAAAATAACTGAAATAAAAGTCTTGTGTCATCAAATAATTTCTATTCCAAACACAAATTCTATAACAACATTGAAAAATTACACAAACGAAAATAAGTGATTGACTACTGCTGCAAGTTCTCCCCGTACAATTCATGTACACAGTAACTAAGTCATCCCTGTGACCGTGAAATCGACACATACGCACTTACACTTAAGTCAACCCTGTGACTACAAGTGTTCAATGATAGTCATCCCTGTGACTCACAAATCAACAGTCATCCCTGTGACTCTCAAATCAACAGTCATCCCTGTGACTCTTAAATCAACAGTCATCCCTGTGACTCAAATCAACAGTCATCCCTGTGACTCAAATCAACAGTCATCCCTGTGACTCAAATCAACAGTCATCCCTGTGACTCAAATCAACAGTCATCCCTGTGACTGAAACGCAACACAAAATCAACATTCATTCTTCTAGAGTACTTGCAGCAATGTCAGTTGAAGGTTCTGAAACTTTTTCAGTATCACATATCGGTAAATCACATTTTTCATTTAAATCAATGACTACTTTAGCTCCTGGCATTTTCCTAACCCTATCATGCTCAGGTTTTCCAAATGAAATTGCCTTTGAGGGATGTTAATCTATAAAGTGGAGCCATTAAACACGCAAACTGTGCAACAAATTGTCGAAAATAAGAAGCTAATCCTATGAATTGCCTTAATTGCGTAACGGTTTCAGGAGGTGGTAATGCAGTGAGTGATTCTATTTTTCGCTTATTTGGTCTAACATTACCGTTTTCTACCTCATAGCCTAAGAACTCAATTTTATCAGTTCGTCAACTTTATTTCGCATAACGTTACGTTCCTTAACCGATAACCTATAAGGACGTCTTTGAACCGTTTTGCTCGGATCCTTTAACCGTATCTCTAATTCACCTGTCATGACGCGTGTAGTAGGCATACCGGTTACAAAATATTTCGAATAACGATTTAATATCTTTAAAAGTTGTGATCTATGTTCAAAGGGTATATCTGTATCGATACATTTAAAATCAGGCCAAGAGTTTTGGATAGTGCAGCTATTAACAACATTATTTTTTAACAATTGAAAGCTATAGTACTCGTCATTACAATCGAAAATCCTAAATTCAAAATTTCACGACCAATCATTATGTCACTGCGTAAATAAATATCAGGTAAAACATGTAACAACAATTCTAATGAGTGCTCATTAATCATAACTTTAGCTAAAATTTGTTCTGTTGATTTTACACTGCTTTGGCCAATACCAGTTAACGAAACAATATTACAACTACGTTTTCCGCTAAGCTTCGTAGCCAAACTTTCCTTTATTAATGATCACTCAGCACCAGAATCATAGTGAAAAACATAAGACTCACCGCGATGTTGAAGGTATCCAGTAGGAGGTTCTACTACGCACACGTCGACACGACGCTCGGCCGATGTACTAGCGCTGGTGTTGCCACCGCGGGAGCCAGTTCCTGCAGTACAGCGGCTTGCCACATGTCCCAATACTCCACACTTGAAACATCTAATGCTCGTTGATTTTTCTACACGATGAGAAGTGGAAGCCACGTCAGTCTTCACAGGAGATTTTGGCTTGTAGTTTTTGGGCTTCGATCTACACTCAGCCGTGCGCGCCATACGTAGACTCGATCAGGTGAACACGCCTGTGCGCTCATGACGCTCCACCACCAGCATCGCGCGCCACACGAGCCGCACGCACCGTACGCGCACTGAAGGTGAGCGTGCCTGCGCGCTCGTGACGTTCGGCTCTCAGCACCAAGCGCCACGCGAGCCGCACGCGCACTCTTGACAGACGACCACGCCTGCACGCTCGTGACACTCTGTAACCAGCACTACGTCCGGCAGGCTGGAGAAAGCTGACCGGCGATCGTTCAGCCAGCAGCACCAGTTGTGCGCAGACTGATGTATCGCACCCGAAACACTGAAGCACCAGCCTCGTGTGTTACTCTGAAACATTGTTTGTCACGCAGTATCACTTAGCTCGGTCACTCCTGACCACACTACATTTTAAGGGAAAGTACAAAGACATCAAACTAGACAATAGGGGATATAAAATTTTATTATGCTAACAGCAAGAGCCACATATCACAGTCGTTCGGACTAAATTGCAAACGACTCAGTACAACATTACACAGCTTTCGTAAATCCAGACTCTAGAAACTCTCGAGTTAGACATCTGCTGCCCCGGTTGTCCAGCCGATCAGTAATCGCATTGCTCGTATCCAACGCATGGGTCAGATCCCTTGGATCGCCGTGTGTCACCCCCTGGTAAGCACACATATGGTCTCTATAGACCCCCTTACTCGAGTTTCTATCACAACTTTTTAATTTGAACTTCATAATTAACATAAATCTCAACCAAAAGGACTAACTAGGATTAATTTACCGAATCACACGTTCACCCGTTATGCAATTTTGTGCCAAGCCAGTAATAAAATATTTCGAAAAACGAATCAACGCAGTAACAATTTCTGCTTTATGAGTTAGGGACACTTCGGTATCAATAACGGTAAAATCATTCATAAGCCGGTATTCATTACTATGGGATGAAACATTACTTTCTAAATTAGCTGAGGGTACATGTGAGTAATAATTATTTACGTCATGAACTTTAGAAATTTTAAATTGTTTCGCAATCATATTAACACTAAATCCCTGCGACAATATTTCGCGCCCTGTCATGATATCACTACGCATATCAAGACATATCCGGCGAAACATACAATAAAATTTAAATTATTATCAATCTCAAAAATATAAAATATTTAAACAGTGCTGAGAACACTTGACTGACTAATAACCTCTTAATGTGACATAAACTTACAAGAAACACTTTCTTTAATAAGAGAATTCTCAGCACCTGAATCATAATGGAATGTGAAAGACTGACCTTTATGTTTTAAACTTGCACGCCACGTCACGAACTCCATTTACATTACCATTGAACTTCAACGCGATGTACCTCCTCGCACCCAACACTCATGTCGTCAACGCAGCACCGCAGCTCATGGCAGCACTCACGCACCGGCGAAGACACGGCCGCAGAGTCAAGATGCTCCACCGTAGTCACGATCACTTACACGCGGTCGCGGCGGCGTCCCGCGTGGAGGTAATGCTTTATTCCTCCAAAGACGTTAATCGAACAGATCCTTTCCATCGTATAATACGTTACCACAGGTAGCAGAGCGGATCAGAACACATGAGGTTCCGATCCCACTTCTGATGTCGGAGACTCGTTATCTTCACGGTCGCTCATTGTGGGGCATCAGCAGGGATCCGGGCGAGAAATAAATACTTCGTATGTTCCAAAGTAATTTTTATTACACAGTGTAGGTAAATCACAACAAAACTTGACTCTAAATACTTTTCAATATACACAGTACAGTTCCTAGGCTAGTGTTGCTTATTCAACCGATAGTATCGTAATGATCGTCGAATACAGAGTGCACGTTCTTTTATTAACGTTTACCCTCTCCAATCTAGGCTCTGTACACGTCACTTTGACGTTTGTGTATCGTTGATATTCCGAACTATTGACCCGGATGCGACATATATATTTAGCATCCAGAAGTGAAAACTGATTTTATAAGAACCTCGAATTGGTCTATTCATAAATAGAACACCAAATCATATAAATTGATGTAAATTACTCACTTAATTACTCTTTAAATGCAAATAACACATTTTAACACATTACAAATCATAAGTCGTGCCAATAATGAATTAATTATTTTACCTATATGTGCAACTAACAAGATGGCCGCGGTTAAAATTAGCGCGCTTCTTTTTTTTTATAATACTGTTGTATGGACTAAGGAGTCTCCTAACTATATATTTATTCTGAAATGGAATAAACTAATTAATTTCTTATCAGAATTTATACTACAAATTTAATATTTTTGTTCAATTTATAAGACAATACAATGTAAAAAAAAGATTTATCTAGTTTTTGATTTCTTGTTTTGGGTATGAGCTTGAGTACTTTCTCCATTCTTTTCTCATCGATATCTGAACTGATCGATCGATATTTTACGAGCTCTGTTTTCTCTGTTACTTTTATCATCATGTATATAAGTGTGGACGACACTCCCTGGTTCCTGCAGCAACTGGTAACCTATGGAAGACGTATAAATAGGAGGATCGAAGATACGTTCAGGGCCCAGTCTACGTAAGCTAGTTGGTGCTGTTGAAGGTAGGTGCTCAGGCTCAATTATTGTACGTAACAATATTGTATTTAAAAATGCTTCTATAAAATATATAAATTTAGCTAATTTAATATAATGTATATACACGTAGTAATATTTAATAAACTAATTAACGAGATACATATACTTACAATTATTACATCAAAATCTATTTAGATTTCAAAATAGATCAAAATCTAGTTTAGGTTTAGGTTCAATTAAAATGAGTAAGAAGTTCTAAAAAGTGATAAAAAATTAACAGCTAAGACAATTGTTTAGCTCAAAGGATAAACTGGTCTCAATTTTCTCGAGAAATTCAAACTGGGGTGGATCGCGAGGGTAGCTAAATTACCCCCCATTAAAACAGACTTAATTAGACATATCGTTAATGATAATGAAATCCTAATGTAATTAAACGAAACTTACTCGTGGTTCGAACCGGCACAGCTCGGAAATATGACATGCTTTAAATATTACGAGTTTAATATAGGTCATAGAATATAGCTGGCTATGGAAATGACGTCGCTTCATTTACTTGGTGGTAGGGCTTTGTCCAAGCTCGTCTGGGTAGGTACCACGCACTCATCAGATATTCTACCGCAACATAGCAGTACTTGGTATTGTTGTGTTCCGGTTTGAAGGGTGAGTGAGCCAGTGTAATTACAGGCACAGAGGACATAACATCTTAGTGGCCAAGATGGGTAGCGCATAGGTGAAGTAAGTGATGGTTTCTTACAAAGCCAATGTCTGTGGGCATTGGTGACCATTTACCCTCAGGTGGTTGGCCCGACCAAGTTTGACTGTACAGTTATTTTATCAATAAACATTTGCCAATCGATCTATTCACCAGTACTGTGTTCTTGCATTATATTACACGCCTCATTTATTACTTAAATTTCTCTCTGTATTTCTAAAACTACTGCTTCAAATTCCAAAGTGTTAAAGACAATATTAATTTAAAAAAAATATATAACTATTAATACTTTGTGACAATATTTTTTATCATGAGTTATATTTATGAAAGATAGATATATTTTATCGCTGTCTTTTCTGTAAACATTTTTAAGTCCCAAAATCTCAAGTAAATTTTATTTTTAATCTGTTATAATTTGACAGCGTTCGTTTCAAAAGCTCTTGGACGCTCAATTTCCTTTCATTTTTGACAATTTGCATGATTATGACTGCGTCAGAATATTATAATAAACATGAATTATACTTGGGAATATAAAATATACCATATATGTTAATATAATTATATAGAACACTTACAACTAAAAGTTAAATACACTGACCAGTGCACTACCGTCCTAAGGTAATTAAAACGTATTTGCAAATAATTTAATCAAGCACTAAGGAAAAAAGGCGTTTCTGATGATTACTAAGTTGAAAAATGCGTCTATTTTACATTTAAAACAATAACAAAATTCACACATAATAAAGACAATTACGCTGTCGTGATCATTATGCTAAGAAAGAAAGACGTATCTACGTAAATATGTCTTGTCATCGTAGTAGTATCCAAAATCAGTATAATGCAAGTGCCAGAAGCGTCTTTTGCTCCTAATCATTGCTTAATGTAAGGGGTGGATGGTAGGAAGACTTCGCAGTCAGTTGCGCCCAAGCAGGTAAGAGTAATAATATATGAGCGACATGTGCGAAGTTATTTTGCATATAGATAGTCGCTTTATTCATTACTTATCCGGGTTGAACAATTGTTTATCTATCTTAGTAGATATTATATAGGTAACTACTCCTATAATTTTGTCTGAGCTTCTTAGATCTCTTAGAGTTCTGTGTACGGCTTCTGTGCGCGAGTTCATCGTACATTCTTCCCACATTATGAGACAGAAATCTTGAAAAAGTTGACATGCTACTTGTTTTTTATTATAATAGGTATAATAAATATTAACTATCCCTTATTCATAATCTTATATTAAATCATAAAAATGTTATTTAGCATACCAAATGTGAAAAAGTAAAAGCTAGCGTACTTATCAATACTGTTGATGCCAAGTTGCAATGGCCGCCCATATTAACGAATTGGCGAGTAGACTAAGTTCTGCAGCTTTTGCGCTTAAGAAAATAAGTCTATTTACCGATGTTGACACGGCTCGCATATTTTCGTTTCACGGCATTATACTGTAAGGTAAAGCTGCCGCTATCAATATGATATTTGTGCTAGTAGAGGTCTATTCGTGCAATCTATAACCTAGGAGCAAAATAATCTCTAAGACAGATATGCAAAGAGATTAAAATATTAACGTTTGCTTCTCAATACAAAAATAAAAAGCCGAGATGGCCCAGTTAGAACGCGTGAATCTTAACCGATGATCGTGGGTTCAAACTCAGGCAAGCACCGCTGAATTTTCATTTTTGTAAATGTATAATGCATAGTGCATACTCATACACAAACAAAAAAACATATTTATATTTTTCTCTCCATTGCAACTATTTTAATTTTAAATGTATAAATCATTTATTTTCTCCAAACTTACTTTTTGTAGATGCGTCTTTTCCTTTACGACGGCAGTGCGAAGTTATAAATAGATGCATTCAATATGTGCGTTGCTAAAATCTATCAGTATCTAATCTAAGTAAGTATTTCTTCTTTTAGCAGTTTTGATATTTATTATTAAAATTGTAACTGTAGAAAGACATCACTTTCATCACTTTTCTGTTCTATGGAGGATGTGAATTCCATAAGGTCGAGAATTATATGAATACTTCTTGTAAATGTAGTTATTACTAAATTAATGATTTAATTACAAGATTGTTATAATGTGTGATAGTGTCGACACTAGTAGGTGTATGTTTTTGTGTGCGTACGTGCGGGACAATATAACTGTACGCGTGTGTGTGTGAGATTCCAAGTAATTTAATTTACAATATCGCGTCTTTATTGCTTGTTCCATATATAATGCGTATTGCATAGTATTGACTCAGCTACATGTCAAGAAGAGCAATAGAAACTTGAACTTTCCTATACAAGACTTAACTTTTGTGCAGTGTCGACTTTGGCAGATATGTGTGTGTGTTTGTATATGTATACATGTGCGGGACATAATCCTAATAAATAACAATATCGCGTCTATTGTTGCAAATAGGTTAATATATATAACCATTCGCTGTTTATATAAATAAATGCTATTTATAGGACTAAGAAAAATAAAATAAAATTTAAATCGAACTACAAAATAGAAATTGATCGACTTCCGAGCTATAACGTTAGCTTTCACTGATACCAGATAGACTATTAAATATTAGCTAGGCGTCTGACAATTTAAACATAAAATTATTACTATCGAGAGCTGAACAAAACATAGATCTTTATTTTCGCGACTTTGCTCGTGTGAATTTAGTTTTACTTGATTTCGTTTTTGAAATAGTAATAGAAGCATTTACTTGGTGGTAGGGCGTAACTCCGTCTGTGTAGGTCCATCCACTCATCATATAGTCAACTGCCAGACAACCATTGTGTGTCGTATATAAGTACGATAGAAACTTTTTCATTATTTAAAATTTTCTTGACTTTTCATAAAAACGTGCGGAACGTTAAAATTGTTATAAAACAAATTAGTGTAGGTAATCGTCCGTTTTTTTTTTCGTAGAAAACTTGTAAGTATATTATTTACATAACAATAATTAATTTACTTAAAAAAATATTTATTGTATAACATACAAACTTAATGGTTCGAAATGAATTTGTAATATATCAATGAGAAAACCACTATCTATCTAAAATCTATAGTATAATATTGCTAGTGTGGACTGGGCCTATCTGTCGGTAAATGAGAAACGAAGTACCTTCAGCCTCACAGACGACGAGGCTTAACTTGTCTTAGATCCTAATTATACTTTATCGTCTCGGGCCAAGACCAATGGTTATATATTTTTACTCGACTCCGTACATAAGAAGAATAATGTATTAACATATTTATTTTATATGTTTGTTTATTTTATAGTTTTATATATAAGTACGTGTATTGTTGTGTAGTGTTATTTATTAATTACCGCCTTCGTTGATTTCTGGTTGACCTAAAGGTTGACTGGCAGAGAATGCTTCCAAGCATTAAGTCCGCCTTTTGTCCCATGTACTCTGTGGTGGTCAATAAAGTTTTTAAATAAATAAATAAATATACAAGAAATTAAGATATAAGAAGTATTTTGTAATGACGTGGGGAATAATTAAACATTAAATAATTATTCCAATTTTTTCTTTCACTTAAATGAAATTATGAGATTTATATTAATGAATAAAGAACTATCCATATTTGGGAATTAAATTAAATAAGTAAAAATATGTAAACCGTACCGCACTTCTAACATTTCCTCGTTAAATCGCAATTCCGATCCTCTGGGCCAAAAATGAACCAGCCTTCCTGTTAAACTAGTGGAGTAAGTCAGACGGAGTGTTATTTTCAATTGAGCCCTCTATTTTTAAATTATTTTCTTAAAATATTAAAAGATAATTAAATAATACGGCCCTTTGATAAATCGAATGACATCTATTTATAAGTGTTTCAATATTGACCGAGAACCCTAGTAACAAGTATCTGAATAATTTATATTATTTTGTCAAAAATATATTATTAAATTTCATCTTCCCTCTTAATATTGTAAGGTGAAAGCCTATAAAATTATCGGCTTTGTCTGGAAGCTTTTAGATGGAATTTATCTTTAAATTAAGCGAAAAAACGAATCAGGTTTTACGAAAGAAGAACGCTGACCTCATTGATATACATACATTTTATCATGATTAATTCTAAATTAAAATTGCCAGTCTGTAAATTTAACACTAGGCAAAACTCTGTTTTGGATATATCTCTCAATTTTGTCGGGTTGCCGTCCTATCAAATTATGTGAGTGAGAAAATAGAGTAAGTATCTACTCATGTAACATCTCTTACGTAGTTAGCTAGTTCTTGTTGGTTTTACCGTGGCCGAAATTCTATTAAGAGGGCTTCAGTGAGCATCGAAATAATTACCAAAAATTTGTTTTGTATTATTAAGTGTCCCTTGTATGTTTGGCTACGAGTCCTCAATTATAGGTTAGTGAATATCTGTAAAAATTTTGCATATAAACAAATTCGCTAAAGAAGTGAGATTTATCTCGTAAAGAAAAGTTCAAGTTTCTATTGTTCTTCTTGACACTTCATGTCAAGAAGAACAATAGAATCAGTCTGTGCTTTAATTATAGGCAATACATATTATTAATAAGGCAAAAACAAAAAAGTTCATATGTCATCTTTCTTGAAATTTTTAAATGAAATAAATCACAAAGGTATAATAATTTTGGTCTTTAATTTTACATAATATATTATAATTTTTTTGGTAAAATGTCAAATAAAAAGATATGTAGTTTTTTGACAGTGAAAATATGTAGAAAAAGAAATGAATTTATATTTTTGAATTGTAAAAGAAATTTAGAACATTGTCTGGATTTATATTCGTTATTAAATACCAAAAGTAGTGATTATCATTGAGTGTGGAGTATGAACATAGTATATTTGTGATCTGTTCAAAATTCACATCACAAATCACAAGTCGCGTCAATAATTAATTAATTAGTTTACCTTTATGTGCACTCACAAGATGGCGGCTGTTTTAAATTAGAGCGCTTCTTTTTTTTTTTAACTTCGCTGTCGTATGGACTAAGGACGAACGGGGACTTCTCGAACGGGTTTAAGGGTGCTAGTAGTACCGAAAGGAGTTATATTTAGGGGGTTAATTGATAAAATTATTTCTGGTGTTTTGCGCTAGTTATCTGTTCGTGTCTGTCTATAATATTGGTCTACATACTTTCGATATACATTGGAAGGGTTTTAAGGATCTTGTTACAATAATAAAGACTGAGATTTATTCAATTTACATTTTTGTTCTTAAAAACTTAATCATGTAAGACTAATTGGAAAATGAAACTACTTGTCTAAGTCATTATTACATTCCCTTAAAAATGGTAAGTGAATACGTTCATTAATATTGATAATTTAATTTAATATAAAATTTGTAGGATGAAGTGAATTATGAAAAATTCTCGCTAGTTAATTCCAGATGCTGAAACAAATTTAATGAAAATCTATTGATGTGTGCTATTACGCGTCGAATGAAACTACGAAGTCGGCTTAAAGTTTTTAAGTTATGCACACACGTATCCTTCTAAAATACAGACTGGAACTAAATAAAATTATAATATTATTTGATATTAAATTTGTCTATTCGTCGAAAATACATGAAAAGTATTAGATTTTAATGTCAGTATGTCGTAAGCCGTAACAGAGAACCATCCGATTCTGTATTAAGCTTCTTGTTTGATTTCATTCCAGGTTTTCAAAATATCCTTTACTCCTGCCAGAATATATGGCTTGGCCCGTCCCTTTTGCTCGCTTTAAAAACTCGAATTGAAAGCTTGTATGGAAATGTGTTCGGGACAAGAACCCCGCAGAGATGCAATTTCGTATATTGCTTTTTTCTGGCCAAAATTAATTTGTTGACATAATGAAAACTCATTAATATCACTTTATATATCAGCAGGTGACTACTAAAGGTCAAAAGATTTTCAATAATCAATACGTTCATGTGAACTAAGTACGTATATGCTAGTTTTAATAAATGTAATGATTTCTTTTCATAAATATCTCGAATTACTCGAATATGTTTTAAGGGCATTTTGACACAAGGTCAGACAAACCTTGGATTATACATTTTTTTATTACGTAATGTCTAAGATGATTGGATCTAAGAATTATTTTAATTAATGTTTGGATAACAAGCAAAGAGTAAGCAATAACTCAGTAAAAAGTTCCAATTAAGATTTTAAATATTAAAAGAAATATCCAGATTAAAATTTCAAGATGAGTCTTTCCTAATCGTCGTTGAAAGTAGATCAATATTGTTTTTAGATTTTCTTAAATTTTGAAAACGAAACTTATAAAGTTGCTTGACTGTCCATTTGTCGCTGTTTCTTAAAATTATTTATATTTTTATTTTTTCATGTATTTTAATAATTCATATTTTTATTTATAGCGCGGACTAGTATGGTATGTGGTATGGTAAATGGTCACCACCGTTCATAGACATTGGCACTGTAAGAAATATTAACCAATCCTGTCATAGCTAATGTGTCAACAACATTAGAACTAAAAAAGATCTTGTGAGGACTGAGATATTTTACGATGTATGATGACTGCCTCCTTGGTCTAGTGGCTAGATATAAGGCCGCTGACCCGGTGGTCCTGGGTTCAATTTCCAGGTCGGGCCAATAAATAGTTATTGGGTTTTTCTGCCAGAAAATTCTCAGTAGCAGCCCGGAGTCTGGAAGTTGGAAGTGTGTATACTCCCGTGCCTCGGAAAACACGTAAACCCGTTGGTCCTGCGCCTAAACTCTTTCCGGTCGTGCCGGATTACCGTCCCATCGGATTATGAGAGCTAGGGAATAGTGAGTGCACCTGTGTTTACGTACACACTTGTGCACTATAATATCTCCTGCGCAGTTGGCTCTCTTGAGATTGACCGCCGTGACCGGTCTGGAGGACATTATGATGTAATACACATACAATCAATCGATATGTAAATATTCCGGTTAGAAGTAACAAGAAACTCAATAGAAACTGTTTTATTCGAAACATAAATGAATTAATTACGTTTGAATAATTTTATTAGATATATAAATATCTTGCTCTAAGGATTGATTGACAACGTGGGTTCGGTATCTTGGTGTTTTATAATTTTTTTATGTTTATATAATATTTGTTAGTTGTCAGTCTATTTAAAAATATTAACATTATATACAAGTCGAGATGGCCCAGTAGTAAGAACGCGTGAATCTTAACTGATGATCGTGGGTTCAAACCCGGGCAAGCACCACTGAATCTCATGTACTTAATTTGTGATTATAATTCATCCGTCACATGTGTATTCCACCAACCCGCATTGGAGCAGCGTGGTGGAATAAGCTCCAAACCTTCTCCCCAAAAGAGTAGAAGAGGCCTTAGCTCAGTAGTGGGACATTCACACTTCACAGGCTGTTATTGTACTGTACTGTACATATTTTTTATTTCATTTGCAGTCGAGCACGATATTACTAACTCAAAATTAACTCTTGATCAATCTATAATCTCGCTTTTGTCTTTGTGCTATTCCAATGAATTACTTCGGTTTATTTCCAAGATGTGTTCTGCATTCAATAACTGCAACACACTTCTAACAAATTGCTCTATCTTGACGGATATGCGCGATCAATCATCGCTGTCTCGCAAATGGATGTTTGATTGTGGTAGTTGCAGAGAATATCAAATTGTAAATTTGAATTTGCTTAATGGCTTACCTCTTGTATGCATTTCAAGTAATATTATTAAAGTATTTCACCAGCTGTACGAGCAACCAAGCCCGTCTGTGTTGAAACCGTGTTCTAGCATTCGATTGATCATGCCTCGTTGGTTTAGAGGTTTATAAAGCTGTAAATTTCGTGGACCTGTGTTCAAACCGGGATGATAAAAAGCTATTGATTTTTTTGTTATGAAATTCTCAGTAGTCATTGCCTGTGTTGATACTCTTGTGTCTAGGTAATCAAGCCCCCAACGGGTTTGGTTTTATAGTAAGCAAACCAGTTGGTCCTACACTACAACTCGTGTCGATTTGACGACGTGTAAATTCGAATTCGAAATACTTTATTCTATATTAAAGTATTACACTTTCTTATTCATTATCAAACTAGAAACTACCACCGGTTCGGAAAAGATACATCCAGCCCTGAGAAGAACCGGTGAAAGAAACTCCCGCTGAGTTTTTATCATTGTTTTTAATGCATTATGTATTGTTTACAAAAAAAAAAAAAACAATAGAAATAGCCATGCGACGATCGCCTCATTCCCAATCCATAAATTCATTAATTGTATACTAACCTTTAGCACACAAGCGTTCCGTTACAAAATTTTATTTAGCAGCTGAGGCATTATTCATACTGTTTGGGATCCTATTGTAATAATTATTTAGATAGCAAGGATATAAAGAGTGCACCTGTATCGCGCACACTGAACACTATAATATATTCCGCTCAGTTGCCCAGAATTTGTAAATTATATTTTTTAAAATTGTTTTGTCCTGCACTAAGTAAGGTTGGCCGGAAGAAAATGCTATTATCAGTAAGCTTTCCTTTTATAAAATACTAACTGCCCGTCCCGACTTCGTACGGGTAAAATAAGGATTTTATGATGGGTAAAAAATCTTAATTTTTTTTTAAACTCGCGTCACGCTCATGTTTTTAGTCAATAAGATATAAACATACAGTACACTGTATGTGTGTTCGGTACAGGGCATATAATGATAATGCATAAAGTACAACATGCTCTACATATTTTTTCATTAATTGGAATAAAGTTCTTTTACTACTGCAAAGTAGAGTGACCTGGCAGAAATTGTCATGTAACAAAAAAGCGTTGTCCTCCAAGCGACCTTTCCCCTCTTTCTTTCTTACTGATTCTTTCTATTCTATTTGTATGTATGTATGTATGTGTAAGTGTGCAAATTTTCAGATTTGACAATAAGGATTGTGTGCGGCCAATGAGATAACCTCAATTCTATACAAATGTAAATATAATTTGAACTCTTTTTTTACTTATAATTCACTATTTTATATTTAATTTTGAATAAATTACTATTTTCCTAAAGTATTAAATGAAATCTATCAATTTTAATTCTTACTTTACATTTTTGCATTGAAAACATAATAAAAATAACATAAATTAACACATGTGAAAGGGAGAATTGGTTAAGAAGGGCAACGCTTTTTGGTGTGATAAAAAGTAAGAACAATTTTGTCCTATTTTTTTCGCTGGAAAAATGCCGCCTCACATAACCCCCGTTAGTTGAGTTAAATTTACAAATGGATGGAATGGAAATGATAAAATGATAATAATTGTAGACGTCACTACTGCGATCGATGTACAAACAATAATAATGGCCGAAATTTTTCCGAAAACTGTGTAAGAAATGAGATACAGCTTATTGCAAGAGAGACAGGAGAACGAGTGACTAGCTTTGCAGCAATTATAGTCACACTAAGTAACAGGCGTTCCCTACGGCGTCCCTGGGACTAGTCGTCCGCATTCACCGAATTCGATGTCAACGGATAATGTTTGTCAGTGCTAAATTATATTTCCGAAGACCTCTTGTTAAGTGCTTTTGTTCAGTGTTTGCAACAATTCACTGAGTCTGCGAATCTCGGTATAATTTCATATACTATAATATAATATATTGAATACTCCAAAAAAATAATATAAATTATTTGCCAAAAGCACATTTGGCATTGCAAGTTGGCTCATTAAATTTGACCAAGCTTTTGATGTGAAACGTCTATTGGCGGGCTTGGGGGCTAAAACCGACTCTTATGCTGTGAAGGCAAGTGAAGAATAAAATATTTTGTTATTAACAAAATAATAACCAACTTCTAAATAAGTATATATGTTTTTTAAATATTTAAATAGCAATCTATACTAATATTATGAATGTGCAAGTAACTCGGCTCAGTATGTCTGTTTGTTATTACTTCATGACTCATGAGTTCTTGAAATATTACCCAAAGTAATTTTGAACCCAGGGCCAATAAATAGTTATTGGGTTTTTCTGTCAGAAAATTCTCAGTCTCAGCAGCCCGGAGTCTGGAAGGTGGAAGTGTGTACACTCCCGTGCCTCGGAAAGCACGTTAAGCCGTTGGTCCTGCGCCTGAACTCTTTCCGGTCGTGTCGGATTGCCGTCCCATCGGATTATGAGAGCTAAGGAAAAGAGAGTGCACCTGTGTTTGCGCACACACTTGTGCACTATAATGTGTCCTGCGCAGTTGGCTAATCTCTCTTGAGATTGGCCGCCGTGGCCGAAATCGGAGGACCTTATTCTTATATTCTTACTCTAAGTAAGCCTGAGGCCTTGATACTTGCCTCGGCATATTAATGACTTTATTTATCTAAAACGAAATTTGAGCGACCGGAGTCGTGAGGCGACAGCTAGTAATTTTAATGGGAACATAAGAGACTTAACCGAAGATTTCAGTTTCTAATTCAGGCAAGGTCAACTGATTTTTTGTGAGCTTTATTTGTTTTTTATAATTCTTGTGCTCGGCGGTGGAAAACATCGTAAGAAAAACTACATGTATGTATGTATGGGATGAAAGGCAGCCACATCTGTATCCATCAATCCGTATTGGAGCGGCGTGGTGGAATACACTCCAAAACCTTTTGCTTTGATATTGCATATTTCTATTCGGAAGTGTGTGTAAAAGCGTACTTCGATTTAATTTCAAATCATCCTTGCAACAACATTTTTTACATCTATTTATTTATTATTTGCTTATATACAGTACCTAATTTATAGCTCTTCTTTGTTCAAAGCTTTCTCATTCAAGTTTTTTTCTTATACCTACAAAATATTTAATATAATGTTTAATAAAACCAGTGTAGCGAAAAACTGAGATGACTATGAAAAAAATTAATAAAAATGGCATCAGTCAGTTTGCTCCTTTAATAACTTTAATCTCACCTATAAGTTCATTGACCGATGCAATTTATACGAGGTTGTGAAAAACTGTAGTGCTGTTAATACCACCGTAATGCCGTATAATGAACAGTATCAAAGAAGCCCGACATAGGGCGGCTTAACTTCTCACTGACTCAACTCTTTAATTATACTCAATCGACAATGTTTATTTTGAACGAAGTTCTTTTACGCGGCTTACAGTAGAGTGAAATGGCAATAGCCCAAGGTCGCGTCATATAACGAAATAGCGTTCATACTGTGCCTATCAAATGCTAAAAATTCAATTCGTTGGGCGTTCGAATTTAGGAGGTCGATATAAAGGAGTTTGAGGTACTTTTTGGTGACACAAACATACAGTAATAATCAATTAAAACCTACATTTAAATTTTTTTAAAATGTAAATTTAGTATTCAGATTCAATAGTCGAATAAATATGGCACAGAACTTCGTTCTTGACGGGGGTCTCCCGACCGCACAATTTTTTTACATATATACTTATAATAAAATTTATGAAAATATTATGTTCATTAACATAAAGTCATAACAACTAATCGTGTAAGGAAACTAGTTAATTTTCTGGAAAAATTCAATTGTTATCACGATGTTTATTATGCATCCAATATTATAATGGGGTGATAAAAATTATACAGTTGAAATAGCGCAGTTGACGTGATCGGGTGCGCGGCGCTTCTAATCAACTCGTGGGCAAAACAAATGCAACTCATTCGAACAGAATTTATAAAGTACATTATAATATCCTATCTTAGATGCAGATACAATTATTCTATCTTAATATGTTAAAAATAAAAATTCGTAATTATTACATTTAAATACAATGCATTTTAATTGGTTAAAATAAGATATATATTTATTTAAGAATTAAAGTTTACGGTAAGCTTGATGTATGTATAATATTAATCTGTTATAATTGTGTACTTCTTTTGAAAAGAAATATATTTATAAATTTATTGAAAGTAACTTAACAATAACAACGAATACTTAACTACTCTACTCTAACTTTCTACGATATCGATAATCAGTTTAATAAGTTTGCTTAGAATCTTACTAGATTGTCACCAAACATAGTTATAATTAGACTTAGCTTTAATAATTAATAAGTTATATAATGTACTTAGCCTGGATAGATTAATTAATTAATTAACGATTGAATAATTAACAGATTACCAATAGTAGATAAAGAAAAGTATTAAACACAAAGACGTTTACGTTAAAATGCAAAGAAAATTAATTATCCCTTACATGGCTCGTGTGTAGTTACACTGGTTCAATCACCCGTAAGTATAATAATAATATTATAATCAGTTTATTAATTAAAGAGTAAAATTTCAACGGCTACTCTTTTAATCTTTTAATTTATAACATTATTTGAATTGTTTTAAAGAATAAACAATTTTAATTTATTTTCGTCATGTTTGCAAATTTAACAAAGATTCCCCTGATAAAAGATAATTTGATTAAGTAATACTAAAATAATTAACTCAACGTTTGTATCAACAACCCTTTATTATTTGAAGATTGATAGCTTTTAATAAAAGATATATAACATTAATCATAATAATAATAATAATAAGTCTTTATTTACATGAATTGTGTACAAGATATATAATAATAACAACACATGATTATTATAATACAATTAATCTTAAATAACGTGACTTAAGCCCATCGAAGAGTTAATCGACGTATCAATCCACTCAGGTGTCAAACGTCTATCAATTTAATTGCCAAGTGGATTTCTATCATTTACACGGTGACAGCCGTTGTAGGCAACGCAACGATAATTGCAGTCAATCTCGTTAAATGGGTGCGCTATTTCTATTTATCTACAGCGTGTATACGTATACAAATGAGAAGGTTTATACAGGATGGCATTTGCATTGACCTGACAAACCGGTTTCCGTTTAGCGTGTGTGTGTTTTCGGTCAGTAGTTCGAATAATCAGACGCTTTGCTTATTTAAGTTTTAGTTATTATGTGTAGTTGAATATTTCGAATCAATTAGGTATAATCACTTCGTATAACCCTGCGCTTCAATGTATTTGATTCTCGAGGTTGTTTAAAAATAATTGTAATAGTTTCTGTCGCTTGTAAGGGGCAGTTGCTATTTCCTCTTTTACAATAATTATACTACAATATTTATGCAATTTCATTGTAATCGGTTTAGTAGTTATAACTTGAAAGCTCAACAAACAAACTAACCCATTTTGCATTTATATTAATAAGATTAATGTTGAAATTGTGGTTTTTGTTTGTTAAAATGGCATTCTAACAAAACTTACTGTCCAACTCTGTCACTGTGTGTTAAAATTAATTGATAAACAAATGATTAGGTTAGGTTGAATGTTTATTGGTAGTATCTTCTCTCGGTATTAATTATTCACTAGAGTAGAACCGATCTAGTAGCTTACATATTCATACACGTCACGTTGGTCTAGTGACTAAATGTATATGATTAAGTCAATAGGTCGTGTGAACATATATAGATAAAATAATGCTGGTTTTTAAATTTATAGTTGATAGATATAATTTCCATCAATTTGTAAATCAATGGGTCTGAAGGATGACATAAATATATGGCCAACACGAGATATGAAATTAATGCTTATTGAAATAAATTATAATTTGTGAAAACTAATAAATAAATGTGGAGTGAAATAAATAAAAACGTACCGTTTCGTTAATAAAGTAAATATATTTTTCTTATTGTAATAATAATAACAATATAGCATAGCCACCAAATATACGATTATGCGGCGTGCACACATGGAAAGGGTGCATGTCGGCATTAGAGAGCCATGCCGATTAACGGCACGGCTTAAGAATCAGTTTTATCCCCACAGACAGATAAATAGATGTCTCATATCAAAAAAAAAAAATCCCAATGAAACCATTTCGACAATGATTTTTATGTATGAAGCTAAGCATAGCTGTACTTAAGGTTCTATGTAGATATCAGCTATTTTAATCAACATCACTTGATAGCTTATTCTTGTGTAAAATATAAATCTCGTAGCATCGTAGTACATATCACGTAGCCTCGTAGCACTTGTATATAGTTCGTAGCACCACTCCGTTCATTTGCAATTTTAATGCTATCATCAAAGTAAAGAAAAATATATCGTGTTATTTTGTAAGTTTTACAGGTATACAGTAACAGCCTGTGAATGTCCCACTGCTGGGCTAAGGCCTCTTTCCCTTTTTGAGGAGGTTTTGGAGCTTATTCCACCACGCTGCTCCAGTGCGGGTTTGTGGAATTTACATGTTAGTGAAATTAGACACATGCATCGATGTTTTTCTTCACCGCCAAGCACGAGATGAATTATAAATACAAATTAAGGACATGAAAATTCAGTGGTGCTAGCCCGGGTTTGAACACATTATACATATTCATATAATAAATAAATTTATCTTAAAACTTGTTAAAACGAGCGTATTGAATTTTAGTTCGCGTAAATTAAAGTTTTAATTAAGAAACGTCATTGATATTCCCATCAAAGAGAAGCTAATATTTATCATCAGCAAAATGCTCTATTTCACACATTTTTTTGTCAAACGTCATTCAGGTCTATTCGCCGTGAACGCTTCAAAACGTTTGACTCCTTTGATAAAGACGAATAGAATACTCGAATATTCGTTTAAAATCGATTCCGGAATGTTCCAGTTTGTTCTGGTCCAGTTTTTTAATTCTACGTCAAATGAAAAAAATATAGTCGTTTTAAAGGGTAAAATTTATAAGATCGATAAAAAACTTGAACTGTTACGAATAGAATAAGTAAAGCAACCAAAGATAGCGGGTTGAAATCCCGGCAGCATCATTATTAATTTGTGGTTATGATTCATCTCATGTACGGCCAACATGGTTTAGAAGCTGAAATAGCTCAGTGGTTACACCGCGTGATTCATAACTGATGATCGTGGTTTCAAACCCAGACAAGAACCACAGATTTTTCATGTACTGATTTTGTGTTTTATAATTCATCTCGTGTTCGGCGCTGAAGGAAAATATCGTAAGGAAAATTCTCCCTTTAGTATCTTTATATCATAAACGACTATTTACGGCATGTCATTTTCTTTTTGTTTGATCTTTTTCCATTTTTAATGTTTCGTCAAAAAGCGAATTTATATAGCGAAGATATAATATGAATTCCTTATATTATGTTTCTATATACCTACATATAAATATAGTTAGTTAATACCTTTGTTCAATAAATAAATTGCTTAAATAGCTTATTAGTATTTAGTTTATTTATCCTGATTTTATCAACGGCACATCAAGATAATAGTATTTAAAATACGACTATATAATAACAAAAAATGCTACACGATTTTTAATGTAAGTCTGTCTAATAGTTCTGAATAGATAATTATTATTTTCTTTATTTCGGAAAACGAAATAAAAATATAAATCATCTTGTCAAGAACATTTATAATGTAATTTTTATACAATAGCTATTTCTGAAACCCACTCGTTTACGTAAATGTATCCCTACTCTGTCAAATTGATACAAAATTTCTCTTAAAATCTGCCTCACAAAAGGCGATAATTTATACGTTTCTCACGTTTGAGTTATTAAAATGGTTATCTTAGAATTTGTGAAGCATATTTATCGAGCTAACAAATTTATATAAAAAGGTTACGGACTGAATTTATATACGCGAACAAAATATTTCACTTATAAGTCTTGTATGTCCGTAGCTAAATTATTTTAATAATTAAATTAAATTAATTTTATTGTAATAAATTATTGTTTCTTAATTCTTTATTTATTTAAATTTTGTAGTAAAAAGAAAATACTATAATTTTCTCTCTTTCTATTCCTTTATATTTACATATTTTTATTACATTGATGAGTGTTATTTAAACAGTTGAAATACTTAAATAACTTCTGAACAGAATGGTAAGCTGATAGGGCATAACTTCAGCTTTAAGTCCGCCTTATGTGATAATGACTCTATTTGTTTTGGTAAATAACATTATTGTTCTCGTATTTGAATCTCAACCCAATCTCAAATTCAAACCACCAAAACTAGTTAACTATATTAGTGTAAAAGTGTGTGTCTTTCTTATAATCCGATGAGACAGCAGACTAATCATAGTGAGATCTGGTTCAAGTCTGTTATATGGTTTCTCAAGCACTGGAGTAATGCAAAATACAATATTAACTTCATAAATCCGAATTGGGAATATCTTGATTGAAAACTAAAATAATTCTTCTCGGTCCAATCTCGGACTAAAACCTGGGACCATATGATATGTAGCTCATACAAGCTAGGTACTATACTAATGGTTACGCAAGCAGCCTTATTGATATTGTGTTCTTCAATCTTAATAACATTTTATTAAAATTATAATTTTGTCTTAGCTATTCCAAAGTTGTATCAAGAGTTAATTAATCATAATTTATTATATTCCCTTACAATATTAAGCAAAGTTTGTAATATTTTGACAGTTTGGTGTAGATCATTGTATTGATTTTTAACATCCGATATAGATAATAATTATCGAATAATGCATTACAGTCTCATTTTAGTCTTTATATATTTTTTTTATTAAGATTTTTGAATAATACAAATTGTTGTTACGTGGTACAATATCAGGTTTGTCGGTCGGTGTTGTCACCATTAAAATTCAAAATAAACATAAATATTCAGTTCCATACTTCATACCTATTCTTAATTTGGATTTGCACCAAAATACCTTTGAGGTGCCTAAATTGTTGGATTCTGGTTCGAAGCAAATAGACCACAAGAATGTTCGCCTCTAGTTAGCGAACTGAAGATATAACGAGCCAATCGCAGGCTCACCGCAGTGGAAAATAAATAACTGTTTGTTTAGGCCGTTCCTTCACTAGTAGACAGCGCTATATGGCAGTATTAATGCTACTTGGTTCAAGTCATTGCATCTAGTGGCTAGCTTCAAGGGAATAGAGAGTGCAACTGTGTTTACGTACGTACGAACACTATATATAAATTGTGTAATTTTAACGATAGTCGGAATTTATATACCTCCATATTATGTATAATTTTCATATGAAATAACCACACATATATTACAAAAGGAATATAAGGTTAATTTTTTACTGAAAGTACTCGTAATGCATTAAAATACGCAGCACACAAGCTTCGTAGGAGGCCTTGTACTAATACAAAGTTATGTGTATCATATTTTCTTACAAAATAATTAATAGTTTTCAGTACATAGGATCTATCATCATTGATAAGTGTATCGACTTTTACATTACGTTTTTCACATTAGGAGTGATAAATTTTACAAGTTTCATTTCTTTGTTATTTATCGTAAGATTATGTATGCTAAGCCAATGTAATGTACTGTTTTGTTTAGAGCACCGATAATGTATCATCAGAGACAATAATATATTGTTAGAAGTGTATCTAAAAGGAGGAAATGACCAGAAGCAGTGGAGTGGGGGGAGATTATAAAAGCTGCTTCCCACCTCATTTTCAACAACTCACTGTGGTGTCAACTAGATTAAGGAAATCCCTGTCCGTTTATAGCGCCAACTTGCTTATTTTGTTTCATTCGCGTAATTTGTCTGTAAATGTATATTTTGTTTGTTAATATAATTTTGATTTAGTTTATAGCGCTTTCTTTCATTTTAAATGCAATAAAAGTAAGTCATTAATGTATAAGGAATAGATAAGGTCCAAGCAATCTTTTTCTTTAACGCCAACCTTATGAATTATTTTGTTAAGATAAAAGGTTGAACGCACATTCTCAAAATCGATCTGACATATTGACGTATGTTTTTTTCACCAAACCCCCTCCTGAAGAGGAAACAGAGCCATTCTCTAGTAGTGGTACATTTAAAAGCTGTAATTTTACTTTTATTTAAAATAAAGATATATTTTTAAACACCAGTGGATGATAAGCTTAACATTTTCGATAGTTTAATTGGTCATTAATCAGTATGTGAATGCAATCTGCTTGTTATTAATGGTGTCGGGGTCTCCAAGCGTTTAATATACTAGACGTAATGTTATAACGTTATTTTGTAACGCGATAAATTGAACATATTGTATTACTTCTTAATAATATTATAAACCGATATTCGTGTGCTTATGTTTGTTACTTAAATACGCCAAAACTTTTGAACGGATTCGAATGAAATTTTACGTTATCGGGATGATTTATATTTAATATTTTAATTATTTCTACCTATTCTGTAAAATGAATGAAAGTGCAAGATAAAAACTAATATTTATAATAGTTACTAATAAATATTATTTTTGAAAATACGTTTTTTTTATAATTTTATTTTTAAGCAATAAACAAAACATTTGCATTGCGATCGGCTTCTAATTTTTTATATTTTTGGTTAAATTAAGTAAAATTTTTACAGAAAAGTTTAACTTATTATAGAGCTCAATGTATAATATAGCGTATATAATATTTTTAACGAAAAATACAAAAAAAAAATATAAAAAATTAGCTATATCGGAAAATAACTTAAAGAGTACAATTTATTCGTTTTTTTCTTCAATTAACTAAAAGCTTAAAACAATAATTTTCGTATAAAAAAAACTATAATTCAATATTAAATGTTATAATTATTAACACCTGCGTCAGTATAACGTGTTCACAAGTAACATAACAGTGTGATCAGGCAGTGGACACGGTGATAAATCTTTTACGGGGATTAATTCCGACAGTACAATCAATTTACATGGATTATGAATCAGAGTTGTACGTTGGTGCTATGCGATAGCGAAATCGAAGCGGTGACATAACAATTATTAATACAGGCTATAATTTTTAGTTGAAATAATAAATGATCGACACGGAAATGTCTGTTGAAGAGAAGGCTGATACTTATTCCACAACGCCATCCAATACAGATTGGTGGATCAATATTATGTCTGTGTTAGGTTTTCATCCGTAACAACCATGCTATCTCACAATGTTTTCCTTCACCACCGAACAAGAGATGAATTATAAGCACTCGCTAAGCAATTGCAAAGTCGAATGTTTGACCTCGCAATTCTTCGTGTTCTAACCACTGAACTATCTCTCAATTCATATAAAAACAATTTATTGACATTACAATTATAACAGATTATTATATTTATAATTAGTCTTGTTTGTAATTTATGTATTTTTTTTTGTTCAACTTTCGTGGTTCTTCTGATGTGTAATTTAAAGATCGAATATTCGTTTTATGATACGTATATCTTAAAAAATATATCTCAACTAGCGGAACACCCGCGGCCCGCGACATAATCAAAAATAATAAAATATGTTAATTATGGTCTATTTAAGCTGTGCAAACAGTACATTTCAAGCAGACCAGACCAATTTTTTATACGAATGTTACAACCCATTTATCTCGTTTGGGGTTGAATTTTTAAAAATGAAAAATACGTATGCATTTATATTTGCTCAGAAACTTTAAAATTAAATTTCATGCTTCTTACATAAAAAATGACGGACCCCCATACAAACTTTCAACCCTGTATTTTACCTTCTTGCGGGGTAGTTTTTAAGAACCATGATATATACGTATTTATTTATTTCTAACCAGAAGCTATTATATTAAATTTCATGCTCTTACATGAAAAATGACGGACACGCGATACAAACTTTCAACCCGTATTTCACCCTCTTGGGAGGTAGATTTTCAAAAACCCTGAAAAACCTATTTATCTATGTCTAACCAGAGGCTTGTATATAAAATTTCATGCTTCTTATATCAAAAATGACAGACCCGCGATACAAACTTTCAACCCCTATTTCACCCTCTTGCGGCGTAGTTTTTATAAAACCCTCAAATAAGTATTTATTTATTTCTAACCAGAAGCTAGTATATAAAATTTAATGCTTCTTACATGAAAAATGACGGAGTCCCCATGCAAACTTTCAACCCCTATTTCACAATTTTGGAAGGTTTTCAAAAACCCTTTAATAGGTATTTATTTAATTCCAACCAGAGCATTGTATACAAAATTTCATGCTTCTTACTTCAAAAATGACGGAGTTTCCATGCAAATTGTCAACCCCTATTTTAGGCTCTTGGGGGGAAAATTTTCAAAAACCTTGAATTACATATTTTTACAAACTAAAAACTTGTATACACACTCGGCTACTGGTAAAGAAATACGTAATTAATAATTTGAAATTAATTTTCATAAGATACCGTAGGGTTTATCGATCTTATATATGGCCTATTATATGGCCAAGCGGTTCTTGAGTTATAAGAATGCATACAGACAGAGAGACAGACAGACAAAAATGAAAAAAATAGTATAATGTGAATCACTGCATCATAAAACGATTAATTATTTGTCACAAAAAACATCTATAAAAAAGAATAGGCCGTGGGTGTGTTCATGAATCGTACATAATTATGTAATTGTATAGATTCGCTTCGCACGGTGAATTAAAGTCTTTACCGATACATTGATATATTGGATGTTACGCTTTTGAACACGCAATGAAGCGGTTCTGTCCAATATTTGTTTTAAAATAATACAAATACTATAATAATTTTATTTCTATACGTCTATTTATCAATGAATATATATTATATACAAGCGTTTTGCCGGCGGTTTCACCCGCGTAGTTCTCGTTCTCGTGAGAATATGGGGACAAAATGTAGCCTATGTTACTCGCTGATACTGTAGCTTTCCATTAGTGAAAAAAAAATTGAAATCGATTTAGTGGTTTAAGCGTGAAATCGTCTCAAACAAACATATAAACTCACATTCGCATTTATAATATTTTGTTAGATATTACATGATAAGCGTCGATACCAGTGCATAGAGCACGCGGATCTTAACGGAATCGGTCATAGTTCAAATCCGATAAGCACAATTAAATGAGGTTAATTTGTGTTTATGATTAATTTCGTGCTCAACGATGTGTTCTTGCACTTGCCGGATGAAATTCAGATAATAATTTATTTATTTAAATGTAGGAAATAATTAGTATTATAGCATCATAAATTCAATGAAATACAACATACACATAATAAACCAATAAAGTTTCCAATTATAGATAATACATTAAAAGAGCCCTTAATAAAAAGTCTTTTAAAATAAATGATAATATTAGTAAAAAAAAAAATCAAGTTATATTCTATTAAAGATTTCTAAAATTAATCGTGAATACGAAAGACTTAAACAATTTTTAAATAATAATCAAATATCAATAGAATAGAATAGAATATGCTTTATTGTACAACACATACAAGTTTACAGAAATACAGTTATAAGCATTATTTAAATATATAGAAATGTATGAATGTACAAAGGCGGTCTTATCGCTAAAAGAGCGATTCCTTCCAGACAACATTTGGGTAAAGGACACGAGAAACATAAAGCGGTAAGGAGGTGTACAAAAACTATTTTACTTTTAAATAAATATGTATAATAAATATTCATGCATAGTATAATATATAATAATAATCAAAATTAACAAATAATATATATATATATTTATTTATATACATACACATATACATACATAAACAAAAATATATAATGTATAAAAATAAGTAAACTAACAATAAAGCGTTATATTGATTTAAGGTTTGAAGATTTAGAAAAGAGTTTACGCATTTCTCAGGAACTTCTCAGATTGAAAATTAATAATTTATCGAGGAATATTGTTATTGGTTGTATCAAAGGAAGAGTTTCCATGTAAATACGGAGCTGGTTATTGATTAAATATATTAAAATAGCTCAAATCGTTGAGTTGTACGTGTAAATTAAAATATCGCAGTGAATAATAAAACAGTGAAAAGAAACGTTAAGGGTCTACGAAACCGAAATTTATGGGTTTTCTTTTAACTTAGGTTTAGGTTAGTGTCTCAACAAATATTGATAATATATATCTACCAACATATCCTGATCGAAGCTCTGAATAATCACAATTCATATAAGAGAAGGCTTCACTCGATATAAGCTGGCTATAACACCAGCAATAACATAATACGCATCCCCAAATGTCACTCTTATCTTTAAAGGATTACATTACAAGGATTAATGACATTAATTTGGCCCTAGCTAATTAACCTAGGTTCACAATGCTAGTTTAATATTAAGCTAGCGATACAATGTATAGGCTTGACGGATCGTTTCATTCATCAACCTCTCAGAACTGAGTAATTAAACTTGCTACTTTGTCTTCGACGTCAAAACGAATTGGGGCTTGAGATGTTAGTGACAATAAATTATTCATTTTTGTTCCAAGATAATATGTTGTTTTCAGACGTTTGTGTAATATTGGTGAAGTCCTGTAACTTGGAACCTCTTTTATTTTGTAGGATAAATCGATTGAATATTCTAGGTATAAACCTTTTAATATGCGTGAGAAAAATGAAAGCCTGTAAAGCGTTAGCGTACATTCTGTTTTACCGACGAGTAATATCAAAAGACTGATAGCTGAGTGGAAACTCCTCTAAGATAACAAAAAATAACCAATTGCCTATGTGAAATGTAACCGCATGAGATAATGATGATGAATTTTTACTTTATGGAATGATCTTTGTCACGTCCTACAAAGTTATACACAAGCTAATTGGTGTGATTTAAAAAAAAAATTAAATAAAAATGCCTAACATTAATTAGTAAAATAATAGTTTATATTAACATTAATTGACATTACCTAATACAGTATGACAATGACATACTAATTCAGTATAATAGTAAATTTTTCGTTATAATATTCAGTATAATAGTAAAAGACTGCCTCGTTGGTCTAGTGGCTAGATATAAGGCCGCAGAACCGGTGGTCCTGGGTTCAATTCCCAGGTCGGGCCAATAAATAGTTATTGGGTTTTTCTGTCAGAAAATTCTCAGTAGCAGCCCGGAGTCTGGAAGTTTTAAGTGTGTACACTTCCGTGCCTCGGAAAGCACGTTAAGCCGTTGGTCCTGCGCCTGAACTCTTTCCGGTCGTGTCGGATTGCCTTCCCATCGGATTATGAAAGCTAAGGAAAAGAGAGTGCACCTGTGTTTGCGCACACACTTGTGCACTATAATATCTCCTGCGCAGTTGGCTAATTTCTCATGAGATTGGCCGCCGTGGCCGAAATCGGTCTGGAGGAGACCTTATAAAGTTTTCGCAGCACGTATGGAAATAAATAGTTCCTTTTCCAATACGAACCTCACTAAAAACCGACCAAATATAATAAACTCAAATCTTTATAGACAGGGCTTAAATTAACAAGATTGCTTAACTTTTCATTTTACATAAATTCACGTATTCGTATCGCATATTGATTAGTAAAATATAAAACATCTAAAAATATACGGATAATAATATTTTATAATATACAAAATATAATCAATAGACAACAGCGCCGTATCTTTAATAAATATACAGCATAAGCCCGGCGAAACCAAACATGTGGAAATTTTACGGATTCGAGAACAGAGGAGAACAGATGAGTGCAGACATAAGACGGATTTATTTTTTTAGAACTAGTGACGATAATGAAAACGATTTGTTTTAAAAAAAATTATAACTTGTTCAGTAACTTTTTTCTGTTTTTATGAGAAAAAAAATCCTTTTGTGTAACGTTTGAGAGAAAAACTTTTGACGTAATAAAGTGATACTGTATCTGTGACTCTGTCATGTGAAATTGGATGCGATAATTTTTTTATACTAAATTAATTACTGTTCCAGTACACAATTCCAATAATCCGTTTTAAAACAGCCTTAAATGATAGCGGATAGATCTAGATTTGATTAAAATATACAGTTCTGTTCAACATTTATCCTCAAAGTTCACGAGATGGATTTAAGCAAAACCAATAACTGGATTAAAATTAAGTTATACCTAGCTATCCGGCGTTAATCGCTTATATCGTAATATTATAAATATAACTCTATTAGCTTACGTTATTTTTCCAATATCTTCATCAAACAGCGTTATATTTCTTCTAATTTAGACAAAATATTAATTAATATATAACCTATACCTTCCTCGTGAATCACTCCGTCCATTGGTGAAAACCGTATGAAAATCCGTCCAGTAGTTTTTGAGTTTATCACGTACAAACAGACAGACACGGCGGGGGTACGTTGTGTTATAATATGTAGTGATTGTAAGTTTCAGCTTAAACGCAGATTTAAAATAGAAATGATTGCGCACGACATGTAATTGTCTCATGTTTGCTGTCTCATTCGAAATATGTTAGTATTTTGTTCAGGACTGTCAGATATTAGCGCACGTACTGAATTCATGACTTGCGGTTTTATTCCCGACTTTGTCCAAGAATTTAAAATAATTATAATATTTGTTGTACGCGATATGTGAGACGTGTTTAAGAACAGAGTTTTATAACGAGTTCGCTTTTAGCTTTTAGGAATTTACACATTTACGAATTACGAGTATACGTGTGAATTAAAGTATAAAGGAAGTAACGGTTTCTGTATTATATGTTTGTCTGGCTAATGAGAATATTTGGAGCCGATTCCACTACGCTATATTGCGGGTTGACAGGTTTCTTAAGATGTTTTCGTTTATCATCGTGCTCGAGATTAATTATTACCACAAATAACATAACTACACCCGTAATTAGGATAGCTAAAATTTAAAATGTATTAAAAAATAATAATAATCAAGAAATAAATACAATTATTTTTCGGTTGGGTTGGGCAGCTAGGCTATTTATAAAATGAATATTTGTTAACATCATAAACATATAATATACAAGATTGTATGATAAAAAGTGTCATCATCCGTGTGTAATTTTTTGTTTGCCGCAAATAAATACTATTTAATTAGATACTTATGTGTGGCTTCGTGTCATCCCATCTAGATAGGTACTACCCATTCATCACATTACATTCTACCGCATAACAACAATATTCAGTATTGTTGTTTCGCTTTGAAAGGTGAGTGAGTGTGTAACGGGCACAAGGGACATAACAGCTTAGTTCTCAAGGTTGGTGGCGTGTTGACGATGCAAGGGATTGACATTTCTGGCAGTGCCACTGTGCGGTGGTGACCACTGACAATCAATTTGGTTTTATTTGCCAGTTCGCAAATAAGTCTATCTATCTTAAATAAATAAAAAAAAAGATTCACGTTTTTGGTTAATGATCTGTTATTTATAATCATAGTGTAAATTTATATAGAAATTTAATATATTTTTTGAAATCGGGCTTTCACGTTTAATTATTGAGATTTGTGCGTACACACAGACTTTATAATATATATATAGAAAATATCATTTTTAAGGCTTTAACGCTAATACTCAGGTGCATTTATGACCGTGGCGTTCCAATAACGCTTCGGTATAAATTTATCGAATAAAATGTTTTATTTGCAACAAAATTCCACTCTTGAAATTGAGTAATCCACTGAAATAGACGCTCCACAGAGATATAATCGCTGTGACTTGTATAATAAGAAACGATATCACTATATTAATAAAAACTATGGAATAATCAAAATCTTTCTTTCAATCTTGATAATACTATAAAAAATTTAAATGGTCTATTTATTCAATTATATAGAAACCTTTTTGTTCTCAATTTTTTTTAAATAAACTTGAAAATAGTTATATATTTTATATAACAATAACTATAGTCCGAGATGTAACAATAAGACTAAAAATAACTGATGGATACGAATCGCTCCGTAATAAATTTAAATCTACGCGGACGAGGAAACGGGGAAAATATATGCTTATTACATTTATTTGAAAAAACATTGATCATTGTTTTGTATTAGCCTTTATACATTGTTTTGATTTGTTCTGTGTTTATAATACAAAGGCAGAATTTTAATTAATTACATAATGAATGGTAAGTTACATCCTCATTCGTACATAATAAGTAATTAATAAATCATAATTTTCGAGTAATTATCGAGGAGATGAAGTTTTGCATATTTTTTAATAAATGAATAAACATTTTTATAATTAGTAGAATGTACTGTCAAGCGCTATGTTTTTATTGGATCACCGGCGTACAATGGGACACAATTTAAGAGAGCTCTTCTGATCGTTATGGGCGATTTTGCTCTGAATGGCACTATACGTGTCGAATCAAATGTAGTGGGAGGAATAATTGACGCACTGTACCGTTCAGACTCAGACAATACGGCTTCAATAACGTGCCATAAAGCAGTTGGGTTTAGATTGCGTTTTTTTAACATTTATTTTTCCTATAAAGTCGATAGTTTTGTGTCATTTATTGCTAGCCAGGGATCGCCAACGATTTCCTCGATGATATGTTTTACGGTTTTTCCCCTTTGTCAAAAAAGTATTTTAGTGATTCTGGTAAAAAAAGACATTAGTGGATGCGAAGGGTTAGTAAGCTTTACGTTATTGGAAATCTATCGGTTTTTTTAAAAAAAACCGCCCGATTCATGGCAGGCAGAATGGGTTAATGCTTAATTTAGATACATTTTATGCTACATCAACCCTAATCGAAGATTGCGGGTTCTATCCGGACAAACACTACTTATTCATGAGCTTAATTTTCAATTAGTTCAAGTCTTGTTTGGCAGGGAAGAAAAACCTCGTGAGGTAACATCGAATGAAACTCTGCCACATGTATATCCATCACCCCGCAATGGAGCAGCTAGAAGGAATAAGCTTCTCCTTTTAATAGAAGCAGTAGTAGGGAATTTATAGTCTAATAATAAGTTATGGAATTAGTGATAAACTCTATGTATATATGAAGCCGAGATGGCCCAGTGGTAAGAACGCGTGAATCTTAACCGATGATCGTGGGTTCAAACCCGGGCAAGCACCACTGAATTCCATGTGCTTAATTTGTGATTATAATTCATCTCGTGCTTGACGGTGAAGGAATACATCGTGAGGAAACCTGCATGTGTCAAATTTCACTGAAATTCTCTCACATGTGTATTCCACCAATCCGCATTGGAGCAGCATGGTGAAATAAGCTCCAAAACCTTCTTCTCAAAAGAGGAGAAGAGGCCTTAGCCCAGCAGTGGGACATTCACAGGCTGTTACTTTACTTTTATATATGTATGTACATTCTTTACCTTTTTGATAGCTATTTACAGTTGGACGGAGAACACATTTGACATGTAACTCAGTTACTTTTCTAACGAACCAGTTGGTACTTTATAACAATAAATAAAAATATGCACTGCTTTTTATGATTAAAAATTCAACTTGATTTTAGTCTTAGGGAAATAAACTTTAATGGATGTTTCAGTATAATTCAAGACCGGAGTTTCCTTGAAGACTTCTTTTGAGTGCATTTTTTTGTTTTGTTTGTATGTTTGTGAAGTTTTTAAGTACAAACGTTTTGATATATTTTTTTCAATACGTTTTAAATAAGGTATTATATTGTAATTTGCTAAGTAAACCTCCATCGGAGTACTACGGTTGCCAATTTCATGGTTTCTATAAATAAAGCCGAGTTAAAACTCAGTACTCAGTAAAACTTGTACTCAGTAGGTGTACTTGTTACACTGAGAACAAATCAATCAAATCAATCCACGTGAGGTTGATTCTTACTCGGTGTCAATTTTTTAGTGGTAATAGTTTAGGAATTGTGATCTTAGAATTATTATTCAAGAAATTAAACCAAGAATGGATTGTAATTGACATGATAAATTGATTCTTCTATAAATGTTCATATTACTACTCTACATAGAAAATTGAATAAATTAGTTAAACAGAATCAAATGATAATAACATTTCTCTACCATAAGACGAATGTTCCCTTATCTTTGATGTGATTTCCATCAACCATATGCAATGTCCATATAGCTCAGAAACATGAAATGCATGATTTCCAAATGATTGATTGCTCCAAGGAGAATTCATGGCTTATTGAAGGCCGACGTTCATGTGAAATAGTCAAAATTAACTGTTTTTTTTACTGCTGGTAGACATTTTTTGACGTACTTGTAGTTTACAGCTGACTTTGTAATGTTTCTATATGTGTATGTGTGTTAAGTAATGCGATTTGTAAATCGATATTTCTCTTTATTCTGAGTTTCTTTCGCCGGTTCTTCTAAGGTCTGAGGTGTTTATTTTCGAACCGGTGGTAGATTTATGACAGCCAATAAGCAAGTGTAACACTTTGAATAACAATTTTTGAATTTGAATTTGAATATTTTAGGATTCTATGGGTAGTTTTATGGGTAGTTATTATTTAATTTTTATTTATATTGGCTTAAAGAAAAGTTTTCTTGTCTTGATAACTTATTTAAAGATATTTAGAAAATATTTTTATTGGTCAATTCAAGCTCATTTAATATGCTAGCTAATGTCATGGGTAATAAGACAAGATATTTTTTATAATATTCTCACTCTACGCCCCACGTCTTTCTGTTACTCAGGTTAATTAGTAGATTTCCATACATAATATATAAATTTGATACTTGGCCTGGTTCTAAAAGGGCCAATACCAAAAGCAATTAATTTGGTAATCAAAATAGAAGCAACGATCAGATATTGTTTTTTTTATATAACATGTTGTTTTGCGTAATATTATTAGTAATAAAGCTTAAAACTGTTTATCGTACCTTCTCTATTCGATCAAATCTCTGAACTAAATATAATTTGTTCTAACACGAAATTATTTCGATTGTCAGAAAACTCACTGTCTGTTGGACGTTTATGTTTCATGCTCCTATTAATATTTAGCATCCAGAAGTGAAAACTAATTTTATAAGAACCTCGAATTAGTCTTTTCATAAAAAGAACACCAAATCATATAAATTGATGCAAATTACTCACTCAATTACTCTTTAAATCCAAATAACAGATTTGAACACATGACAAATCACAAATCGCGCCAATAATTAATTAATTAATGTACCTTTATGTGCACTAACAAGATGGCGGCGGTTTTAAATTAGTGAGCTTTTTTTAATAACGCTGTTGTATTGACCAAGGAGTCGCCAACTATATAATATAAATTTACGAAAAAACACGTACTGGACGTGTAAATAAAAATTATAACTGTTATATTGCAATTGTGTGAAGTGAAAAATAAAGCTCAAAACATTAACGTCATAATAGTATCCACACTCATTCCTTCATCTTACAAACAAAATATTAGTTAACCAAAAACGTATTAAATGTACAAATATTAAGTGCGTTCATAGTTTTCATTTTGATTTAAATAAAAATGATCACAGTGCACTCTTGACCAAAATTGATGTACGAAGCACCTTACTCTTTCTTATTACCCTTTTTTTAACCACACCTTTTATTACTTGTTTTTTTATGTACTAGCGTTTAGCTCGCAGTTTCACCCGCGTAGTTCCCGTTCCTGTGGGAATACGAGGACAAAATGTAGCCTATGTTGATCGCTGATAATGTAGCTTTTCATTGGTGAAGGAATTTTTAAAATCGGTTGAGTGGTTTAGACGTTAAAGCGTATCAAACAAACAAACTCACGTTCACATTTATAGTATTAGTTAAGATTTCTTCCACATTGATTGAAGCCTTTAAAGTACTTACAGAAATAAATAATTATAGCGCGATTTAAAATACAACTAGTGCGATATGAACGAAAAAGAAAATTAAAATAATATTTGACAACATGACACAACCTCCAAGCCAATAAGGCCTTCCAGGTCTAAAAGAATGACCCGGCAGTCGCGACTGCCGGTGAGGAGCTGCCCGGGTAAAGGGGGAAACCCCGAGGCCCATACCCGGACTGGCATCAGGATCAGTCAGGAGGAACCCACACACATAATATGATCTTGAATACAAGCAATGATATGCTTGTAAAGTCCTAGGAATGCAGATTTATAAATTCTATATTATTATTTTATTATAGGAATTTATAAATTCTATTAATATACACAATATACACATACTAAATAATCTTCTTTTGATATATTGCAAATGTATAAACAGTTATTTAACACGCGTCTGTCCTAAAGGGTGGGCTCTTATTTAAAGTTTAACAGTTCTGATTCAATTGTAGTGTTAATATAACTATTACTATTTCGAAGTTATGGTCAAAATGTGTTACTAAGCATTTCGCATAACGAAAGCCTTATTGCTTTAGTTTCGGTGTTTAAGGAAATTTCCGTCTCCAAGTGAATTATTGACGGTTGACAAATCTCAAGTAATATTTGGACGTGATTATTCATACTGGTGTTCGTACAGCGGTTGAAATGTGACCCTAATCATTATTAAAAAGGGAAAAATGTATATATCTTTTTTCTATTCTTATAAAAAAAAAGTTTTTGGTAAAATAAAGCTCGTTGTCCACCAAACACAAATAAATTCGGTTGACAAACAGAAGAGAACAAAAAATAATAACAACAAAATATAATTTTACATACTTACAAATTGATGTATTTTCTTGGCGGACTGCTCCTGGTTGTCACGTAAGTTGTGACTTTTTGACTTTCCATCTCTTGCACACTTGGGAAATGTCAGGCCTATGTCATGTCTCATGAATAAAATATTCACATACATTGTACTCAATAATCCTTACTCTAAATCCAATATTATTTTTTTTAAATGCTCAGCAACGATTATTTCTTAAGTAATAGCAATGTGTGCAAACTTTGGCTCGACGTGGTTAGTTACCACCCACTCATCAGATATTCTACCGCAAAACAGCAGTACTTGTTATTGTTGTGTTCCGGTTTTAAGGGTGAGTGAGCCAGTGCACAAACGAGCACAAGGGACATAACATCTAAGTTCCCACGTGGGACGAAGCCGGCAGTAACATGGGAAAAACCACGTTTTGAAGCTAGTATATGTACGTATGTTATACGAGCAATAACCTCGTAAGGCTCGCGTTAAAGAACAAAAGTTGTTACTTATGATGTTAGTAAAATGGCTCTGTGAGGCGATCATGTTTAACATACAACAACACATTCTACAAAATGTGTAAGTCTACTTCTTTGGTGGAGACAGTAAATGCATGAAAACAACATGTATGTATTGTGTATCATATATATATATATATATATAAGTATCTATATACATTTGCCTTGCCTTGTTCAGGCTGGTACCGATTCCAATAATAACTGAATACAGTACAGTACAGTAACACCCTGTGAATATCACACTGCTGGGCTAAGGCCTCTTCTTCTCTTTTCGAGGAGAAGGTTTCGAGCTTATTCCAAAACGCTGCTCCAATGCGGGTTGGTGAAATACACATGTGTCAGAATTTCAGTGAAATTTGACACATGCAGGTTTCCTCACGATGTTTTCCAAAGTACTGCTTTGCTGTAGAATACTCGGTGGTAGAGCTTTGTGCAAGCTCGTCTGGGTAGGTACCACCCACTCATCAGATATTCTACCGCAAAACAGCAGTACTTTGTATTGTTGTGTTTCGGTTGGAAGGGTGAGTGAGCCAGTGTAATTACAGGCACAAGGGACATAACATCTTAGTTCCCAAGGTTGGTGGCGCATTGGCAATGTAGGTGATGGTTAACATTTCTTACAATGGCATTGTCTATGGGCGTTGGTGACCACTTACCATCAGGTGGCCCATACGCTCGTCCGCCAACCTATACAATAAAAAAAAAAAAAAAAAAGAATATCTGATGAGTGGGTGGTACCTACCCAGACGAGCTTGCACAATGTGAAGTCTAACGAATTTTCCTTTCGTAACGCACGTAATCGAATTGGCAAACGATTATTTATCGATTTTAATTACAGAAGTTAATGTGTTAAAGAAATAGTATACGGTGATACAACATATTGTAAATAAATTTTTAGAGATCGAACTTTTGGACGAATAAATGATACCTTGTAAATCCGACCAACGCAATGCTTGAAGACCACAAACATCGCGTTCAGATAATGTCTGCCGCAATACCTGACGGTGACAATTCCAAACAAATGCAAATAAAAGTTTGTATGAAAATCCTTAATTTTAACAGAAAAGGTTATGGAAATGGGTGTTTAGCAATTCTGAATTATGACGCGAGCGAAGCAAGTAAAGCGCTAGTTATATATATTACTAAAACTTGATTCGGAATATTAATAATAAATGTCATTTCCGTTTTTTATTCGTCTAAGGATAAATCTTAACGAAATACGAGCGTTGAAAATCGATTGAGTGACGTATCGTGTACGCTTGTTCGACAACCGTAAATTAAAATCGGAGCCATTTTACATATAAATTAAGCGATGGAAGTGATTTCTGTTTTGCATACGTACACGTGAAATATGGGTTTAATTTGTGTTGTTTTATTGTGGGTGCTATTGACATTTGTTTTCGTGTCAACATCAATGTTGAGAATACGGGTGAGATACAATTGATATTAGATTTTCAAAATAAAAATTTGTTTGATATTACAATAAGTAATATTAAATAAATATAAAAGAACGGGGAATCTGTTATCTAATGTAATAAATAGCTTCGCTATAAATATTCTTGTAACTTAATCTATTTCAACGTATGGTAAATTTTGATCGAGTTTTTTTCTTTTACATTTATAAAGATAGACAAGTAAATGGATATCTGGACATCATCAAAAAATGTTAATTGTATTGTAAAATTCTTAATAGATAGTAAAAAAGTATGGACATAGAATTCGTTGATTTTTATGCAGGATAAATAATAAAACAATTGTATCGAATTATTTATGTAACTCGATTGAGTAACTAGTGAGTTCCTTGCTGGTTTTTCGCGGTGTAATCTTCATTTCGAAACGATGATAATCGCAAAAGTATATTCAAAAGTGCTCGTCTATTTACCAATGTAATTCTTCTTCTTCTTATAATAAATAAAAATGAATATTTGAATATTTGTCTTCTATATGTTCGATAACCAATAATCCGATAATGATAAAACTTAAGTATTTCTGCGTACGCCTGCGAAAGTTTTTAGTCCAATAAAATATATTTTTCTTTGAATATTATGTAGCCCTTATTCAACCCATGAGGACTTAGTTAGTTGTTACTTAGCATAGAGTAATTATGATTGCATCACTTCTTGTTTTCTGGCACTGAGCACAGTACTGGACATTGTTAAGGACAAACGAAGTATCAGTATGAAGCAATTAGTAGCGATACGCTGTTTCAACGCCGAGTTACTGCTGATAAAGCGAAACGAGACATCCAACTAGATATGAAGGATACTGGTATGTGGATAAGCTATGCGAATAATACATTATTTTGATTTTATAGGATTTGCTTTTCATTAGAGTGAGTTACTTTTTGAATTATATAGATTAAAAAAAGTTACTATACATATCGTGACCGATTGGAATGGTGGCTAGCAGCATTTCCTCTTTGAATAGCAATTTTTTTTATATCTGCCGGGAAGGCCTTCTCCACTACGGCGACGCGCCGGCCAGTTCAGGAAAAATGTTCTGCACTAGTCTCTGATCCTCTGGGAAAAAATGAACCAGCCCTCTTGTCATCGGGAGAGGCAATAGGACGAGGTGTTATATTTTTATATGTAAGAAATCTATACTACTATATAAATCTATTGGTTCTGTCTGTACATTTTTTTTTCACCTAATTTTGTGATAAATAATCGTTTTATGATGCAGTGATTCACATTATACTATTTTTTTCATTTTTGTCTGTCTGTCTGTATGTCTTCTTATAACTCAAAAACGGCTTGACCAATCTTGATGAAAATTGGTACACACAAAGAACATGTGATCGCGCAAATGATAGGCCATATATAAGATCGGTAAATCCTTTTTTTTAATGCTGGAATAATCTTTTACGTGTTTCTCCACGGGAACAGCATGTGGGTGGTATGTGGGGCTCGCCATTGGTCCAGGGCGCCGAGGGCGCCCCGGTCATCGGAATACCCACTAAAAAACCAGCGGTACCCTTTCCGTCTCAACGGGGACCGCCACGGGATCGCTTGCGCATGCTACCGTGACGCTCCGGAAACAAAACGCATGATGGCGCATCTGACAAATCTCATCAGGTTCACGAATTTACCTCCGTACTTCGTAGAACTCATACTCCGTCTCCGATCGGTAAGCCCTACGGTATCTTATGAAAATTAATTTCAAATCGTTAATTACGTATTTCTTTACCAGTAGGCATATCTGTGTGTGCGTGTGTTATTATAGTAATAAAATAATTTATTATACTTTTATTAATTATACGCGGGTGAAGTCGCGGGGCACAGCTAGTTCTCTAATAAATCCCACTTATTATGTAAGTATAAAGTATTTTTTTTCTACAACTAGTATTTTTTTAATACGTCGCTATTAAATTTTATGCCTTTAATACGTTAGCAGCGAGCGTTGCACACGGCTTCATACACGATTACGAATATTAATTAAAAAAAAATTTATTCATTGATATTCATATTCTTTGAAATTTTCGTGAATACCGAATACTTTTCATAAGCAATCATTAAAATCTTTAGACAGATATCAAATTTATTTTCTACCTTCACCCACTTAACAATCTTAATCTGTAGAATGTTCTTTTCAATCCTTGTTAGGCGTAGCAAATTGTTAACAAATTGCGTAGCGTAGTTGTTAACAAATTGCGATATCCTAGCGGATAGAACACAGGGAATACAACCGAAGACTCCGTTTTCGAGTCGATGTGAGCATCAATACTGATCACAAACCCATTTCATTTGTAATCCATTACATAGGACTTACTACGTAAATTATACGCCATTTTACGGCGTCCGATGTGTTGAATCTAAATATATATTTTATTTTTATTTATTATTTTGTTTCTACAGACGTGCTGTTCGTGCCTTTGTTGTATTTTGTTTATAAAATGATTTACGTTATTTCAACATGCCTGCACGTTTTTTTTTATTGCCAGGCAGCATCACAATCTATCTATCTCTATCTAATTTTAGTATTGTACTTGTTGTGTTATGAAGCTTGGATTTAAAATGGTGGCATTGAGGTTATCGTAAGTATGCAAATATAGCAGTCCAATCGAATACTGGGAAGTTAGACAAATTTAACATTTGAGTTTGTGTGACAGACACGCGCACACACACACACATATATATCCAGACGTAACTAAATAAAAACATGACGTAATATACATCTATACTAATATATAAAGCTGAAGAGTTTGTTTGTTTGATCCGGCTAATCTCAGGAACTACTGGTTCGAATTGAAAAAATATTTTTGTATTGGATAGCCCATTCATTGAGAAAGGTCCTAGGCAATATAATATCACGCTACAACGGAGTATCGATGAAAAATGTTGCACAAACGGGAAAATTGATACCTTTTGGGAGCTTTAGTTGCGTACGCTGCGTAAACGGTTAAAGTTACGCAATAAAAATGTATGACAGAATTGTTCCTCTTAAAAAGTTCTAAAAAAAGTCCGCGATAACATATCTATCTTTGAAGGTTGACTTACAATTACTTTTTATAGTAACCAAATTATTTCATGCATTATTTGCGAAGTTGTTTTTATAAACTTGATATTAATTCTTATCTAAATAAGAACGATACTCATCACAGGAATTTAATTTTGAAAAAAATTGGTTTTATATCATTTGATTTCAATGAATATTTTAGGAGATCTCAGTATTAAAATAATTCCGGGCGTGGTAGCGAGGTCGGTCACTAGCTCTGTGCCGGTAGCATGCCGCGCGGCTAGGGCTCAGCTCCCTACGAAACGGTTGTGTTCAGCGAACTGCTATTTTACGTTTTTGTGATATCTCATCGTATCATAATTTTACTTAAATAAACTATAATTTTAATTTTAAATTATAATTTTTAATAAATAAGTTTTTTCCTTTTTTAATTTCTAAGTGTTTTTTAATTATTTCTTAATTGAGTACGGAACGGTTCTATTCAGCAAACGGATTTTGTAAGTATTTTTGCGATATTTCATCGTATCATATTATTTAATTTAATTTAAATAATCATTAAATTTAATTTTAAATAATAAACTATCTATATATAATAAATTTGAGATTATAATTCATCTCGTGCTTGACGGTGAAGGAAAACATCGTGAGGAAACCTGCATGTGTCAAATTTCACTGAAATTCTGTCACATGTGTATTCCACCAATCCGCATTGGAGCAGCGTGGTGGAATTAGCTCCGAAAACCTTCTTCTCAAAAGAGGAGAAGAGGCCTTAGCCCAGCAGTGGGACATTCACAGGCTGTTACTTTTAATAAACTATCTATTCTATATATAGGATCGGGGGCGGTTTTAGACGGATCGTCAGGAGGTCGGGCTCCCATTTTAAGAAACAACAATTAATTTAAATAACAATAGATTTATTATTTACAATAATTACAGTAATGGTCTTAAAATAATTTATACACAATCAAAAAAGCAAACAGATAAGCCAGAGATATACAGCGAAAGCAGTATGCCGAAGGGCAGCGTAACCGCGTACAAGCGGACAAGTACAGCTAACTAAATAGCGTAGTATAGGCAGTCAAGCCTGAGGGGTAAACCGACAGTTTTGTCGGGAGCTAGAGCTCTTGCTTGAGTCGATCCTTGAAATCGACTGAAGACTAGCCAGTGAACACGGTATTTATACCCTAGCCCCTACTCCCAACAACTCTGTCCGTGGCGCGAAACGCCAGCCACGTGTTTACCAAAATGAAAATACAAAGTAATTAAACCTGCTTTTATGATTTTTAATCATAACATATTCCAATATGAATTATCGTTAATCAAGAACAGTCAATTTGGAGTTATTTCTATGTGACACGAATTAAATAATCGTTTATAATGTTTCGTAACGCTATTAACAATTACCGAAATCGAAACTAGTCGTCATAAGTCAATCGCAGGTAGCTAGTAAATCATACCAGATATAATTAGGAATTGTCGTAAAAGATTTGCATTAAAAATCTAGCTAATTGTAATTATCATTGAGTAAACAACAAATCAATCAAGTCAAGTTGGGTACTTTTATCTTTGCGTTGATGTGACGACTGACTCCGACACGGCCAGAACTGACGATTCACACGTCCTCGTGTAGTTCTGTAACAAAATATAACCAAGTAAAACATTGTTCGGCCTCCCTGACCAATAAATAACTAATTAATGACAACATGACTGAAAAAAAATACACCTGCCCAAAAATAACACAGTAGACAGTACAGTACAGATAGTACAGCTGGCTACAGACACTCAATATATCACAAAAAGTCAAATAGACTCTAGGAGTCAAAAATAGACATCCAAGAGTCAAAATAGACATCCAGTAGTCAAGTTAGACATCTCGCATTGGAATCAAGATAGATATCCCGCATAAGATTCTAATAGACATACAGGAGTCAAAATAGACATCTAGGAGTCAAGATAGACATCCAAGAGTCAAAATAGACAACCAGGAGTCAAGATAGACATCTCGAATTGGAATCAAGATAGATATCCCGCGTAAGATTCTAATAGACATCCAGGAGTCAACATACACATCTAGTTATGTGGCAATTGCGTATCTGTGATGGAACAGCTGTCATCACTATCATCATCATTTAAATCAACAGGGCATTGGGGCATTTTTCTTACACGGTCATGGGCATATTTGTAAGTTCTATTACCAGTAAGAGATTTTAACAAATACCTGTCACCATCTAATAAAGTTACAACTTTAAACGGTCCCTTGTATTTAGGATCTACCTTAGTTTGATTTATCTCTTCGTTTTGAATTAAGACCAAGTACAATACAAATAAACAAACATATGTAATCGTAACTTCCTACATGACAATACAACAGAACTGCTGCAGTCAATTCAGTTGGATCACCATGATCACATCCATCATCTCGTCAGTCGATACCCCTGAGGTACCAAGCCTGGAGTATAGCACGTGTCACCTTCTCCTGCGTGCTCGTTACACAGAGATAGTTCGTACAGATACCATACCGACATAAACACGCCTGCGCTCTCATAACGCCCGGCCACCAGCATCACGCGCCGTGCGCGCCAAACGTAGACTCGATCAGGTTAATACGCCTGTGTGCTCATGACGCTCCATCACCAGCACCGCGCGCCATACGAGCCGCACGCACCGTACGCGCACTGAAGGTGAGCGCGCCTGCGCGCTCGTGATGCTCAGCCATTAGCACCACGCGCCACGCGAGCCGCACGCTCACTCTTGACAGACGACCACGCCTGCACGCTCGTGACACTATCACCAGCTCTACGTCCGGCAGGCTGGAGAAAGCTGTCCGGCGGTCGTTCAGCCAGCAGCACCAGTTGTGCGCAGACTGATTTATCGCACCCGAAGCACTGAAGCACCAGACTCGTGTGTTACTCTGAAACATTGTTTGTCACACAGTATCACTTAGCTCGGTCACTCCTGACCACACTACATTTTATGGGAAAGTACAAAGATATCAAACTAGACAATAGGGGATATAAAATTTTATTATGCTAACAGCCAGAGCCACATATCACAGTCGTTCGGACTAAATTGCAAAACGACTCAGTACAACATTACACAGCTTTTGTAAATCCAGACTAGAGACTCCCGAGTAAGACATCTGCCGCCCCGGCTGTCCAGCCGATCAGTAATCGCATTGCTCACATCCAATGCATGGGTCAGATCCCTTAGATCGCCGTGTGTCACCCCCTGGTAAGCACACATATGGTCTCTACAGACCCCCTTACTCGAGTTTCTACCACAACTTTTAATTTGAACTTCATAATTAACATCAATCTCAACCAAAAGGACTAACTAGGATTAATTAACCGAATCACACGTTCACCCGTTACGCGAGTTTGTGCCATACCAGTAATAAAATATTTCGAAAAACGAATCAACGCAGTAACAATTTCTGCTTTATGAGTTAGGGACACTTCGGTATCAATAATGGTAAAATCATTCATAAGAGCCGGTATTCATTACTACGGGATGACATTACTTTCTAAATTAGCTGAGGGTACATGTGAGTAATAATTATGTACGTCATGAACTTTAGAAATTTTAAATTGTTTCGCAATCATATTAACACTAAATCCCTGCGACAATATTTCGCGCCCCGTCACTACGCATATAAAGACATATCCGGCAAAACATACAATAAAATTTCAATTAAATTATTATCAATCTCAAAAATACAAAATATTTGAACAGTGCTGAGAAAACTTCACTGACTAATAACCTCTTAATGTGACATACTTACAAGAAACACTTTCTTTAATAAGATAATTCTCAGCACCTGAATCATAATGGAATTTGAAAGACTGACCTTTATGTTTTAAACTTGCACGCCACGTCACGAACTCCATTTACATTACCATTGAACTTCAACGCGATGTACCTCCTCGCACCCAACACTCATATCGTCGACGCAGCACCGCGGCTCATGGCAGCACTCATGCCCCGGCGGCAGAGTCAAGATGCTCCACCGTAGTCATGATCACTTACAAGAGGTCGCGGCGGCGTCCCGCGTGGATGTAATGCTTTATTCCTCCAACGACGTTAATCGAACAGATCCTTTCCATCGTATAATACGTTACCACAGGTAGCAGAGCGGATCAGAACACATGAGGTTCCGATCCCACTTCTGATATAGGATCGGGGGCGGTTTTAGACGGATCGTCAGGAGGTCGGGCTCCCATTTTAAGAAACAACAATTAATTTAAATAACAATAGATTTATTATTTACAATAATTACAGTAATGGTCTTAAAATATTTTATACACAATCAAAAAAGCAAACAGATAAGCCAGAGATATACAGCGAAAGCAATATGCCGAAGGGCAGCGTAACCGCGTACAAGCGGACGAGTACAGCTAACTAAATAGCGTAGTATAGGCAGTCAAGCCTGAGGGGTAAACCGACAGTTTTGTCGGGAGCTAGAGCTCTTGCTTGAGTCGATCCTTGAAATCGACTGAAGACTAGCCAGTGAACACGGTATTTATACCCTAGCCCCTACTCCCAACAACTCTGTCCGTGGCGCGAAACGCCAGCCACGTGTTTACCAAAATGAAAATACAAAGTAATTAAATCTGCTTTTATGATTTTTAATCATAAAATATTCCAATATGAATTATCGTTAATCAAGAACAGTCAATTTGGAGTTATTTCTATGTGACACGAATTAAATAATCGTTTATAATGTTTCGTAACGCTATTAACAATTACCGAAATCGAAACTAGTCGTCATAAGTCAATCGCAGGTAGCTAGTAAATCATACCAGATATAATTAGGAATTGTCGTAAAAGATTTGCATTAAAAATCTAGCTAATTGTAATTATCATTGAGTAAACAACAAATCAATCAAGTCAAGTTGGGTACTTTTATCTTTGCGTTGATGTGACGACTGACTCCGACATATACATATAATAAAAATTTAACTGATCGCTGTCTGTACCTGGAAGATATATGAGTAAAACTATTATCGGCGACCTTTATCAAAACAATAGAATCCAAAACAATGATTATTTGAATTTTTGTTTGTTTGTCTATTTGTCTGGACATTCGTGTGACTAATCTTAGAAACGGTTTAACTGATTCGGGTGCAGTTTTCACTAATGTTTAAACAAACACAACGTGGAGCAAACTTCACTTAAAAGTAAGTGTTTGTAAATGTCAATTTAAGGGGTTTTCCAATAGGGACGCTTGAACTTTGACAGCTGATTGCGGCCATGTTGTTTGAGTGACCGTTCCGTCCTCCCAAATCACCATGGCAGGTTACAGTGTCGAGCAGCACGTGCAAATCATAAAATTGTTTTATGAAAATGGGTCTTCAGTTCGAGCAACGTTCCGCGCACTTCGCCCGTTTTACGGTCGCGATGATCGTCCTGCCGAGTCGACTATCCGTCGATTGGTGGACAAATTCGAGTCAACCGGGTCAGTTAACAATCAGCCGGTTCCCGTGCGTCAACGTAACGTGAGATCTGCCGAGAATATCGCCGCTGTGCGCGACAGTGTCCTCGAAAACCCGCGGCAGTCAATTCCGCGTCGCGCACAGGAACTCGGCCTTTCGCAGACGACAACTTGGCGAATTTTGCGTTGTGACTTGAGCCTGCACCCGTACAAGATCCAGCTGACCCAAGAGCTCAAGGTTAATGACCATAGACAGCGCCGTGTGTTCGCTGACTGGGCATTAGAGCAGTTGGAAGTTGACGCCGATTTTGGCAAAAAAATCATCTTCAGCGACGAGGCGCATTTTTGGATGAATGGCTATGTCAACAAGCAAAATTGCCGTATTTGGGACGAGACCAATCCACACGAGGTTCACCAAGTGGCAATGCACCCGCAGAAAGTGACTGTTTGGTGCGGATTTTGGGCCGGAGGCGTGATTGGTCCGTATTTTTTCGAAAACGATAATGGTGTGGCCGTCACCGTCAATGGTGAGCGATACCGGTCGATGATAACCAACTTCTTTTGGCCTGAAATCGAGAATATGGATCTGGACAACACGTGGTTTCAACAGGACGGCGCTACGTGCCACACAGCACACGCTACGATGGAAGTTCTGCACGAGCAATTTCTGGACATGGTCATCTCGCGCGGAGGCGACGTGAACTGGCCACCGAGATCGTGCGATTTGACCCCGCTGGACTTTTTCTTGTGGGGTTTTCTTAAGTCGCAGGTCTATGCCAACAAGCCGCAAACCACCGATGCCCTCAAAGTCAACATACGCCACGCCATCGATCAAATACAGCCCGATTTGTGCGCCAGAGTCATCGAAAATTGGACCTTTCGTGTGCGCGCCACCAACCGAAGCCGTGGCGGTCATTTGAATGATGTCATATTCCATACATAATGGGGTCGATAGTCCTTCCAAATAAAAAAAAATTTCGCAAATATCTGTCCTACATGTATTTTTTTTGCATTACAAAGATCAAGCGCCCTTAATGGAAAACCCTATATTTGAAGAATCACGTCTAAAATTTATTCGATAAAAAGACTATAAAATAAACTGTTCAGTTCAATTGGTTGAAACTTTAGCGAAAGTTAATATGAACCAAAAAACGTTATAAAATTGTCAGTTTCAGAGATTAGATTCTTCCGATGTAAGTTGAGCTTAGATCAATGTGCCCAATCATATTAAATAAGGTTCAGCTTATATTGGTACAAGTAACAGGGACCTGGTAAGCCTCTTTCTGTATTTGTTCATAATATATTTGTTAGGTCTACCCTAACCTAACATATTACCTAGCTTATTAAAAAGCCTTTTTTTTAATATAGCAATATATGTAACACACATTTCTTTTGTTTTTCGGTTGGTACCTTATATTTAACTAGCTATTGCCCGCGGCTTCGGCTGTAGTTAATAGCTAAGTATAGGTTTTTTTTTTGTAAGAGGAGGCAAACGAGCAGAAGGTTCATCTGATGGAAAGTGACTACCACCGCCCATGGACATCTGCAACATCCGAGGAATTGCAGGTGCGTTGCCGGCCTTTGAGGAAAGAGTACGCTCTCTTCTTGAAGGTTGCAATGTCATCGGAAAAGTCGCCGGCGAAAGCTGGTTCCACAGATTGATTGTGCGAGGCAGGAAATGCATTAGGAAACGCGCTGTTGTGGATTTCCAGACATCGAGGTGGTGATGATGGAGTTTTGAGGTCAGGCGCAATGTCCGGTGGTAAAATTCAAAATTAAGGATAAATGAATGTATAGAAATCGGTGACCTTAAAGGCAAAAACATGAAATTACTCATGTTAGAAACATTACTCTGGTTAGAAAAAAGTATATTACGTAATTTTTTTCATCAGTGAACTTAAGCGATGAAAAAAGGTTAGGTACGTATTTCGTTTCGTCGCCGCGTATATTTTTTTCTCATTGTTTTATTAAATTGATACTTAGTCGGTTAGTTGATATTTAGTCTTTTTTTTAAAATACATAGGTATACTTTCAGTTTAAAAGGACACAATTTCCTGTGAAAGTATCGTTTGCAGTCACAAATTGAAAAAATAAAAAACAGGAAAAGACATCAAGTTTGTGGGAATTCATTGAAGGTAATGCTGTTTCTCTCATGGCCAATTGTATTTTGCCCAATCTAGATCCAGGTTCGACGAAAATAAAACTAAAAATATTGTTTATACTGTAATATTATAAATCTGCTCTTGGTGATTTTTATTAATTATAAGTGGACGGGGCGCAGCTAGTATTGTAATATTTTGTTAGTTCAGCTTGTCCAGTGAAAGAGAGGTATGAGATATTGACATGATCAAAATTAAAGGACAACGTTATATAATTCTATTCGTGAATCGCTTTAGGCCTCGCATAATGACTGTTTCTATTACTCTAGAGATTAATAAACCTTCAAAACTTTTTTAATAAACGTTAATATACAAACGCGATAATTAGAAACAAGTTTTGTTTTATTAAAAATATAAACAAAAAGGATTTTTGATTAAAGTAGTATCGTGTATATTGGAAAATGTAATTGACTCCGAAACACTTGGTGGTAGAGCTTTGTGCAAGCTCGTCTGGGTAGGTACCACCCACTCATCAGATATTCTACCGCAAAACAGCAGTACTTTGTATTGTTGTGTTTCGGTTTGAAGGGTGAGTGAGCCAGTGTAATTACAGGCACAAGGGACATAACATCTTAGTTCCCAAGGTTGGTGGCGCATTGGCAATGTAAGTGATGGTAAACATTTCTTACAATGCCATTGTCTATGGGCATTGGTAACCAGTTTCCATCAGGTGGCCCATATGCTCGTCTGCCAATCTATATAAAAAAAAAAAAAAAAAAAAACAAAATCTACGTTTTATTTTGGACGCGCGTTTTTTATTATTAGATTGTTCACTGATTATTTGAAAACGGTTTGAGATGTTAACTCTAGGTCTAAATTGTTGTTCAAGATATTTAATTTGGGCGGTGTAATGTGTAAAGTGCAACTTTATTTCTACCGACTAATCCTTCACTGCACGCTTATAAAATATATATATTTATGTTAAAGGTAGACGAATGGGCAAATGAACTACCTGATGTTAAGTGGTCACCACTGCCCATAGACATTGGCGATCGCCAATGCGCCACCAACCTTGGGAACGAAGATGTGCCTTCTTTGTGCCTATAGTTTCACTGGGTCATTCATGCTTTCAACCGAAAAGCAACTATACTAAGTATTGCTTTGTTTGTCAACTAAATCTTATCTTTCCATCTATTATAATCCGATTTTTCTTCGATAACAGTTTTATGATCTACCACTTTATTTTAAGTGATCTTTATGTTTAAATGCATTATTTCATTTGTACATGTGGAAGAAATTCAACTGAAGCGGTCTCTTCTTTTTTGTCACAACTTAGAAAGAGATTAATTATAAACACAAATTAAGTAGATACATGAAAACTTGGTACAGTGATTTCGAATCTACATGGTTACACAACCATTGGTGAAACATTAGTGAAATATTAGATAAACAAAAACAATTACCGGTGAAGTTTCTTTGATAACAGCCGTGGATCTTGACTTTGTGTGTTTTAGTATGATGTATGTGTGTTTGTGTGCGAGAATAATTTATGTGTGTGCAAATATATGTTGAATTGACGTTTCATTTTAAACGCTAAAATAATTATATTGTAAAATTTGACATGGATCATAAATTATATTTGATTATTACGTACAAAAATATTATTGAACAAAAAATTTAATTGAAAAAACTAAGTAAATAATTTGCGGGAACATTGTAATGTCAAACGTGTTTTTTTCTTCTTGAAAAATATATGTTAGTTCAGAATATGTTTCTAGCTAGCCGTGCCGACATTGCACGGGCTTAATTAAGGTTTTATCCAGAGATATTTTTAATAAGATCGCATGGACCGACGTCTTTTACACACACACACACACATTTATCAATATCTTAACAAGTTATAAATGTACAATATACACAATATGAAATGAATATAATAGTTATATATGTGTTATATATGCGAGACGAATGAAATATGTTAGATGAAATGTATTTATGTACTCACACACACATGACTGCCTCGTTGGTCTAGTGGCTAGATATTAGGCTGCAGACCCGGTGGTCCTGGGTTCAATTCCCAGGTCGGGCCAATAAATAGTTATTGGGTTTTTCTGTCAGAAAATTCTCAGTAGCAGCCCGGAGTCTGGAAGGTTGAAGTGTGTACACTCCCGTGCCATGTGAAACTCCCGTCCCGTGCCGAGATTGGCCGCCGTGGCCGAAATCGGTCTGGAGGACCTTATGTACTCACATACATCTACCTAAGAATTATATAATCTGGATTTGAACCCGTGATGTTTGGGCAAAATTTACGTATTGTAACCAATAGGCTCCAAATCTCAACTCAACTCTAAAAATTTACTTCTCAAAAATATAAGGATGATAATATTTTTTTGTTTATAAGCTTTAAAACGTTTGTGTTTTAATTTTTTAAAGTAACAAAGATATAAGCCGAGGAACAATTAGGACGACAACTTTTAAAGTTGTGCAGCCATTCGTTAAGATCAACTGTACCGACGTTAAAACAAACAAAAATAAATGTACAAATATATGAAACTTGTACATAAAATACTGTAGAGAAAATGTTTTGTTCAAATAAAAGTACAGTGCGCATAGTAAATATGAATAACAAAAAAAAAACCGGACAAGTGCGAGTCAGACTCGCTTATCGAGGGTTCCGTACATATTATAAGAAATTGTTTTTTATTTACTTAAATATCAAATTTAATCCAGATTTGTATGTGGTGACTGTAAAAGGAATGAATAGTTGTTATGTATAATACAACATTTTAAATAAAATAAGCAGGTATGCATATCAGTGCAAACTGTTAGGTACTACATACAGCAAAATTATACCTATACTTATAAAAAAGGGATAACGTTTTTTTTTCATTCTTTGTGATAAATCGAAAACTATATATTATAAGCTTGTGCCAATGAAGCCCTTTCTTACGATACTCCACATGACACGGTTAACTCAATTCAAAATTTGGACCGCCGTTCCTTGCATAAGGTCCCTGTGACTGCCTCGTTGGTCTAGTGGCTAGATATAAGGCCGCAGACCCGGTGGTCCTGGGTTCAATTCCCAGGTCGGGCCAATAAATAGTTATTGGGTTTTTCTCAGTAGCAGCCCGGAGTCTGGAAGTTGGAAGTGTGTACACTCCCGTGCCTCGGAAAGCATGTTAAGCCGTTGGTCCTGCGCCTGAACTCGTTCCGGTCGTGTCGGATTGCCGTCCCATCGGATTATGAGAGCTAAGGAAAAGAGAGTACACCTGGGTTTGCGCACACACTTGTGCACTATAATATCTCCTGCGCAGTTGGCTAATCTCTCTTGAGATTGGCCGCCGTGGCCGAAATTGGTCTGGAGGACCTTATAAAGTCCCTGTTTTTTATTATTTAATTACAATAGTTTTATAGATTTTTCCTTATATTTGTAGTACAAGATACTATTACTTGCCAAATTCCATAGGTCTAGGTCAACGGAAAATACCCTATAAATTTTGATTCCTTTGTGAGTGTCGAAATAATCGTTTTTTTGCGGCGTTTATGCCGCAAAAAAACGATTATTTCGACCGTATCTTTTTTACGTTAACTTAGAAGTTTGATTTTTTCACAGCTTCAAGAAACCGTAGACCTGAAAGTATAGTTTTGATTTCAACTCGATACCTCCACGCGTTCCCGAGGTAAAGGCTCTTGACAGACAGACAGACAGACGGACGGACGGACGGACGGATGGCCGGACGGACAACTAAGTGATCCTATTAGGGTTCCGTTTATTCCTTTTAAGGTACGGAACCCTAATATTACGAAGATATCACTTGGACCAAACGATAGTAACTTTATAATTAAAATTATAAGTACACACGAAATATACAGGGTTTTTGAAAAGAGCGTTGATGGCCGAGGGCGTGCCGACGAGGAAAGTAAAATTACTCAAAGGAGTCAATTTTAATGAAATCTAAAACTGCAATTTTCAGAAGAATTATTTTTCTGAATTAATTTGGTTTGTGGAAAAATAATCTGTATTTCGTAAGATTCTTCTTACAAAATTGTTGTAAGTTCGGAGTTTGGAAGTTAGTAGTGCATATACTGTCGTGCCTCGGAGAGTAAACAGTTAGTCTCCCTTAAATTATCTCCCATCAAACTTGCTGTCCCATCGCATTATGAGAGTGAAGGAATAGAGCGCACACATTAAACTTGTACTCTATAAGATATCTTGGGCAGCTGTCTAGTCTTCCTTGAGAAGCCCTTGGTCGAAACAAATCAAGGTAACATCATCATTATTATACTTATTTCTCATTAAATAAAAAAGATATTACTACTTAAAGCCTGATATACACGTGAAACAGACCGAGGCTTAGTTATCTGTATTTTAACAGTAAATCTACATTAACGTATTACAGCTTATGGATTAGGCAAGTCTATCTTGCCTCAGGCTTTTAATGTTCACGTGTTTATCTTTCATTCCGTATAAAATGTTTAGGATATATCAGCGTTTGTCTTGTATATTACAATGCTCTGGCGAAGTTTATTTTACATATTAGATATTCAATATTTCAGTTAATTATTTTATAAATTCGTTGACATAAAAATGTTTCTATGAAAACCTTTTATTTTTTCTATACAAAATAATGTTGACGATAAACTGATAGGAGCTGTTATGGATCAGTGGTTTTAAGACGAATTTTGCCCAGCATCACTGAATTTTTTATGTGTCTAGTTTGTTTTTATATTATCGTGCTCACTGGTGGAGAAAAAACTTTTTAAATCTATGGAAGAAGCATGGTGCATACAGCATTAAGCCTTCTCCTCAAAAAGGAGGAGGCCGTAGTCTAGCAGTGGGGCATATATTTTTGACGATAAGCTGGTGACTCTTTTTAACATAGCACTAAATAAATTGTACTTGTAATTTTAAAGCTCCTAAGACCAATTAGGGTTAAGCGTTTGCCTGCATTTTAACTTTCTTCAACAATACAAAACATAATGAAAAAACGTGACAAAGCAAAATGAACTTGTAGACGGTGTTATACAGATCTTAATATTGCTGCGTATTAAAGGTTGCGAAATTTCTGCAATATATATGTAAAGAGTTATATTTACTACTCAATTTGTAATTTCTCTACTCCCCGAATGTGTTTTTTTACCTGTATACGTATTGATACAATATATTTACTACATCACATCTTAAATAAAGAATTTTCAATAATATGTTTCTGATATTTCTTATAAGAAATTCACTATACAATTTAGTCTCATTATATATATGTATTTTATGTAAATAAATAAAGAAATCTGAGTCGACTTTGAAATACAGTAAAATAAGAAGATACTACTTCAATCAAGGATCGCTGTCGATAGAATTGACAAATGAGATAATATAGAAAAACCGTTAGGTTAGTGTTGTCACGTACCTTTTGGTAAGTAGGTACATATTTAGGTATGTAAAGGAAATTATTTACTGTTCCACATCGATACGTGTATTAGCAATCAAATTAATCAACATTTATATAAGTAAGTAACAGCCTGTAAATGTCCCATTGCTGGACTAAAACCCTTTCTCCTCAATGGTCTCCTTCTGCGAGAGTGTCATGTCGCAGAAGGAGGCCTCCGCTGATTCGATCCGTCACAGAAGACAGGGCAGGAGGCGTCGGCGCTATGCGCACCTTCTCCCCCCGCCTTAACAGCCGCCAGGGCTAAGTGGGTTCCCTGTATCCGGGAACCCCCTTAGAAACGGAGGCCCTCATAGGCGGGCCGACCGTCGGGACGTCACGGTAGCATGCGCAAGCGATCCCGTGGCGTCCGACCGAGCAGACGGAGAAGATAGAACGCTGGTTTTTTAGTGGGTAGTGAGCCCCGCATACCCCCCCACTTCACCTGGGGGAAACGAGTAAATACGTTTTTCCAGCGAAAAAAAAAACACCCTTTCGAACCGTTTTGAAGAGAAGGTATAAATATAAGCGGTTGAAAAATAACTACTGAAAGTTATTTAATAATCTTAAAATCTTATCAATAGTTCATTATTTTTGTCATAATTAGGTATTTCTAGTAATTTATCCGGCATGGCAGGCCGAAAGAGCAAGCCTCTTTAATTCCGTCATCCAACATGGCAAGACCCCGGAAACGTGAAGCGGTACTGTGCGGTGGTGTGGAGTGAGGTGGTACTGTTTTTCAAGAAAGGTGATAAAATCCTCTTGAAAAACTACAGACCAATCTCCCTCCTGAGTCACGTGTATAAGCTGTTCTCAAGAGTCGTCACGAACCGTCTCGCCAGACGTCTTAACGAGTTCTAGCCCCCAGAGCAAGCCGGCTTTCGATCAGGCTATAGCACCGTGGACCACATCCTTACTGTTCGGCAGATTGTGCAGAAGACCGAAGAGTACAATCAGCCGCTGTGTATGGTTTTTGTGGACTACGAGAAAGCCATTGACTCCATCGAAATCTGGGCAGTGCTCGACTCATTGCAGAGATGTCATATCGATTGGAGATATATCGAGGTACTGAGATGTCTGTACAACGCTGCTACAATGACTGTCCACATCCAGGACTGTAAGACGAAGGCGATCCAACTGCGCAGAGGGGTGAGACACGGAGATGTAATATCTCCGAAACTGTTCACCAACGCGTTGGAAGACGTTTTCAAGACGCTAGATTGGACTGGATATGGAATCAATGTAAACGGCGAGTACATCTCACACCTTCGATTTGCTGACGATATTGTCATCATAGCAGAGTCGCTGGAACAACTCACCGAAATGCTGCGTAGCCTAAGCGATTCTTCCCGGCGTGTCGTTCTCGGTATGAACTTGGACAAGACCAATGAACATGAGTTCAATAAGCATGTCGTGCCGGGACCGATATACGTCGAAGGGAAACCTCTCGAAGTTGTTAGTGAATATACCTACCTAGGACAGATTATACAAGTCGGTAGGAATAACTTGGAGAAGGAAGGCGATCGAAGAATTCGCTTGGGATGGGCAGCATTTGGCAACCTTCGTCAAGTCCTCGCGTCGTCTATACCGCAATGTTTGAAGACGAAAGTCTTCAACCAATGCGTCTTACCTGCCATGACATACGGTGCCGAAACGTGGACACTAACTGCGGGACTAGTCCACAAATTCAAAGTCGCTCAGCGTGCTATGGAGCGAGCTATACTCGGAGTATCTTTGAAGCATAAGATCAAAAATGAGATTATCCGGAAAAGAACCGGAGTCACCGACATAGCTTGCAAAATTAGCAGGCTGAAGTGGCAGTGGGCTGGTCACGTGTGTCGTAGGACCGATGGCCGTTGGAGCAGACGAGTCCTAGACCGCGGATCGGCAAACGCAGCGTAGGGCGCCCTCCAGCCAGGTGGACCGATGACCTTAAGAAGGTGGCTGGTACCGATTGGATGCGGAAGGCAGAGGACCGGGAGCTTTGGCGCACCTTGGGAGAGGCCTATGTTCAGCAGTGGACTACGATTGGCTGTTGATTGATTGATTGATTGAGTAATTTATCCTAAAAAAATGCCCATCGAGAAATATTATTACCTTATAAGTGACAACCCTGTTTTATAAGCTGAGACGACTTTATCGGTGGCTAGGACATCAAATTATTTTGACAGACACAATAAATAAAGTTTTTACCACAACACGTTTATAAATGAAACCACAAATTGACAAATTTGTCCGAATATTAAAATAATGAAACTATAAAGAAGTTCGGATTCATTTCTTACCGGAAGCCTAGAATTCATAAAGATTTTCGATTTTATTTCAAACAGTTGGTTTAAGCAAAGCGTTCAACAAATTATGTATATTCCGTTAGGATTTTTCGTAGATTGGAAATAAGACAAAAACCAAATGCAATCGTACTTTTGATTGCTTTTCTAGGCGTTTCAGGTTTCAATTTACTGTGCATACATATGAACATTTTTAATTGCGCATCTCGAAATATCCCCCAGCTTTTGTATAAGCACTCTAAAACTCTAAAGGGAGGTAAAGCCTACATATTATGTTTTTTTCTAATAAATCATAGCGACTAGTTTTGTCCTAAATACTTTAGCACAAAACTAAAGTAGCAGTTTGAATATTATAAAAAATATAACGAATTATATTATATATTGAAACGATGATAATATATATTGTACAATTTAATGTAATTAATGCCATGCCAAGTGTTCTTTTTTTAGACTGACCTAATCAATAGAGCATTAATTTGAAGTATGAATGCCTCGTTAGTTAAGTAGCACAATGACGGTGCTTTACCTTAAATATTGGTTTTAGGAAAAAAAATTGCAGACCAAAATTGTTGGTTTTCTTATTTCAAACAACTTTGTTCATATACAATTAAGCCCTAAAGTTTATAATAAATGAGATAATTCCATAACTACACTTTCCTTTTTTCCTGCTTAATTCCAAAAATATTGATCGTACATGAAAATGCGCAACAAATGTAGGGAATCGCATGACTAACAATATAAGTCCTTATTATTTTTATTGAAAAGTTGAAAATGACCGAGTTATTAACGACAAATGATAATACCTTTAAACCAAGATGGCGGCTAACGCAGGTGTCGAATTTGGTCGCCATTTTGAATTTAAGCGCCCACTGGCCCCCTCTAAAGGATAGTGCAATAACATTTATACCTAGAATGAATGCAAGGTCAAATGCTAAACTAACTGTGCTAAAGATATTTTTATGCGAAAATAGACTTTATCTCACACTATTCAGGAAGAAGAAAGAGATATTTTGACCAAATATTATGATTACCAATTACTTTGACGTCAAATAACAATGTTTTGTATATTGTTCTAACGTTATGAAGGATGAAAGAGCCTAGTTATAATCACATACAAAGGACACATAACTAATGAGAATTCAGTCTCAGCGGGACATTGGTCTTCGAAGAATATAATTTTATATTACAATACTGATGTTTATAAGCAGAGTCGATCACTATCGCTTATTTGATTATCGACCTTCTTATTATAAATGAAAAAAAAAGAATGTTATACAAGTAGTAATGAAACCCAAAACTCGAAGCAGATTCAATATACAGACAGGAAGCGATAAATCTATGAGATTAGGACCGTTCTGCATGAACTATTGTCCGCGGCACGTTTATGATGTAGTGTTGCCACGGTTTTGTTTAAAAATAGAATTTTGTTTTTAGAATGTAATTGGATGTACCTTTTTTTCTCGATAATAGCTAGCGAGGCGTATTTATTTATGTTGGTTAATCTACTAGCTAGCTTATACGGCTGAGGATCATGAGGTTCCAAATTCGAATTCTGGCTTGAGAAATTAACTTGGTGGTAGAGCTTTGCACAAGCTCATCTGGGTAGGTACCACTCACTCATCAGATATTTTACCGCAAACTTGGTATTGTTGTGTTCCGGTTTGAAGGGTGACTGAGCTAGTGTAATTTCAGGCACAAGGGACATAACATCTTAGTTCCCAAGGTTGGTGGCGCATTGGCGATGTAAGCGATGGTTAACATCTCTTACAATGCTAATATCTATGGGCGTTGGTAGTCCACTTACCATCGGGTGGCCCATATGTTTGTCCGCCTGTTTGTATGTTTGTATAAAAAAGAAATACATAACTTATGTGACGAAAATGTAAGTGTATGTGTATATCGTATTGATAATGTGTGACTGCGAGCAGCGTTCATTTGCGTGGGTTTATGTCAACTATAATTAATTTATTTGTTACTTAACACATAAAAGTATGTATGAGTCCTCCCTGTACCTTTAAATTTGGTTTCGTTATTAGAAATATATGAAATCACTCTTTCACTCCCATGAGGTGCATAAGCCACGAGCTGAGTTTAGAACCGGAGTGGCCGCGGATGTTTATGTGAAAATGATGCCACGGCTAACCCGATCGGTGACAATAACGACCATCATAGCGGTTTTAGTTGATAAAAATCCCACATAAATCGTTTTTTCCATGGTCCGACTTTTTACAAAGTTAGACTTGCTCAAAAATACCTCAAATATGGGATGCGAATAAATAGAGGCTTATAAACCCAATGAAAATAAAACCGTCTAACAAAATACATTAGAAGAATTATGCCATCACTCTAAATGATAATGTATCTAATACAATATAAGGGCGACGTGACAACGGGTGGGCGATGGATGTGGCTGTGGTCTACTTTCCGTTGTTGATATTAAACACTATTTTCCGTATTAAAGTAAATTGAAGCAAAACATCGTGGACAAAGTATTTATTCCTTTTTACATTTTGATGGCTATATAATAATAGAAAAACTATATATATTTTTTAATTTGACTCTCTTGTTGTCTCTTTAAATGGTACTTAATTCAATTAAATGTTGAACCATACATATAAAACAAAATAACGCCCCTAATAAATAATCTTATTCTTTAATAGACTTTATCTGCACTTATATTGTAAAAAAACTCACTCCTGTTTCTCAGTACTTGTACTTCAGTCGTGTAATATTGAAAAACAATTTATGATGATATTGATATGTATTCTCTTATTGATATGTTATGAATGTTATAAATGTTCTTACGAAATAAAACCTATAATAACAAAAAAAAATTGTCTGAATAGATGCAATTTGTTAATTGAAACGATAATAATATTCAGTGTTGTTGTGTTGTCGGTTCATAGTTGTCCTTCGTTGATTAGCATGCGTCGGTATCGCAGGCAATCAATGCATATCGGTTGCTGTACGCAGCGGCAGTTAGACAACGATATTGGCTACTATTAGCAAAGTCGATTGGATTCTAGAGAATCGTGGTAGACCACGAAACAGGTTTAACGATTTATATGCATATGGAACTACATTGAGATGCTATTCTATTTATTTATGAGTTTATTTTAAAGGAATACCTATTTTAAGGAATTGAGCTGTTTTCTTTTAATTCAGTTTCAAGCTAGGGTAGTCACGATGGTGTTTTTGTATGCTTCAAGTATGATTGTAATTTATTTCGTACCCAGTGATCTAGGAAAACATCGTGAGGAAATCTGTATCAAATTCTGCCACATCCACAACATATGTTAATTCACTCCACCATCTCACCCAATTGCGGTGAAATAAGTTGCAAAATATCTTCAAGAGGAGAGAAAACCTACCACCATTTCATAGTAATAAAGCTGTCCCGTGATAAAATCGCTGTGAAATGGGTATAATTTACCTCGAAAGTCATACATTAGGCTTCCCCAATCAAGTTTAGCAGAAACTTTTTCAATTAAATTTACAAATAATTTATTGGATCGAAAGGATTTTTGCTTATTTAATATATAAATATAGTAATTTATAATTTAGTAATTTCATAATAAATACTAAATGACATTTGAGGTTTTTAACAGATTGTGGACGATACGATTATCCTAGTAATGATGATGATGATAAAATAATGATGTTCAACTTTTTTTTATTTCACTTAATAGATTTCGTCATGGCAGCCATTCTATTTGAGAATTTCCATTCTCTAGGAGTAAGTAATAACAAAGATCGTATTCTCTCACTCTCATACTCCAATAGGTTCGAATCTGATACTTTAAATTACTTTAAAGGGTTCACTGACCAAACTCGGGATTTGAATACTGCAAGTCTGCTATTTTATTACCTAGCCGCTAAACAAACCAGGCAGTTAGTACACAGCAAAAAGAAAATATAATAATATCTATCTGCGTTCATTTTATATTCACTAAAATAAAAGCATTATTAATTATATTATGATTATTTTAATTATGTACTTTGATTAGTCAAAAGCTACGTACTCGTGTACGTACTCTGTTATTATTGCAGTGAAATCCGACATAGCATAATTTATTATTTCTGTTGAAACTATTTATCACCAAAATTCTATTTCGATGCAAATTGGATTCGTAATAGAGCGAGCTCGTATGATTTGTGTGATGCTTAATGTTATGTTTTTATCAAGTTGCTTGTATTTCAAGTTAAACTATAAAACTAGTTACGTATTAATTATATATACAACTACAGAAGATACCACTGTTCTAACGATGGCGACCTATTGACGGATTTCGGTCACTGCGACCAATTTCCATAAAAATTATCTAAATGCGCAGACATTATAGTGCTCAACTGTCTGTGAAAACACAGATGCACTCTCTATTCTCTAACTCTCATAATCGGATGGAACGGCAATCCAACACAACCGTCGTACGCTAATTGCTTTACGTGCTTTCCTCGATACGGGAACACACTTCGAACTTTCTAGACTTCGGACTGCTACTGAGAACCTTCGACTGAAAAATCCAATAACTATTTATTAGACCCGATGTTAAGTATATGACTCAGCAAGACTTGTCATGAATAATTACTTATTGAATAAGACAACCCATACCTTAATTTAATTCTACAAGTATTGCTGATCATTCGATTTTAAGCCGACTCTATCGTTACGTATTTATATAATTGTTTTATATTTAAAAGATCATATACATGGTTGATTTCTTTTGATATTAACAGAGTTAATATCAATTATATACACTCAAATCATGTAATGGTATAACATTTCTGGTGCACAAATAGCTTTTAGAGGAGCACGTCGTGTCTAGGGCGTTAAGTTTTTAAATTAGCGATATCATTACGGTAAAAGCTACGAGATAGCGGTAGCGTCTGCTTTATACCTACTGACGTTGTCTGCTCTCCTGGTATTTTTCTTTGTGACAGATCCAGTGTTTTTGCTAACTCTGTTAATAAAACAAGTTAAACTTTATTTGGTCTATTTTTTATATCGTAACCTATTTTGGTTAATATGTATTATGTGTGTGTGTGTTATGTTTTTGTATTACTACCTAACCAGTTTCTATTTTAAAGTAGGTTTTGTGGTTTGAAAGAAATAGCGTTCTGGTGCTACATAATAATAATTTCTAAGAATTTGCTGTACTTTTTTCTGGTGGTGTACAAATAGTATTAAAGTGAAAATAAATAAAAATTAATCTTTTTTCGATTTTATGTATTGACAAACGTAAAGTATATTTTGTTAACTTAGTCTTATATGTACTAAATAATGTATAAAATACATTGTGACCTGCTTTATATAATATACTTAATAAAATCTATTTTAAGTGTACATTAACCACCCACCACAATGTGCGCGTGCTTACAAATAGCAGAGCTCCGGACATGACTTGTGCATTAACTGAGAACAGTTTTTATTACAGCGCTAATGAGTTGTGCGCATCGCAGACTCATATATACGAATTACTTCACTCTATTGAGTATTATTTACTAAATATATTTAAGTGTTAATCGGCATTCAGATAAATATTATTTAAACTCTGTTTTTAACCCATTTTTTTAAATTATAATTGTAATTAATATTTTAATTTTTTAAATTTTTATTTTTTGTTAACTTGTAATGTTGATATATTTATGAACATCTATAATATCGATTTATATAACCTTATGTTTAAAGTCTCAATTGTGTTTATTAGTGTACTTCTTGTTGGTGTTGATATCATAATAAATAAATAATTAAATATATTTTAGTTTATTTATTTACTATTTTCGAAGTACGTTTTGTGAAAACTTCTTGTTATGAATTTTCCGTTTTAAATATTAGAAAGTTAGCAAGTCTGTAAATGTCTGTCTGTAATCTGTAGCCTGTAAAGTTAATTAAATTTATACCAATAGGATTTCATGAAAGATTATCACTCTATATTCTATGTAATATAACGTACTGCATCAAATAATTCACGGACTTTTCGACGCTCGGCCGCGGATGCTGGGATAATTAAATAGTCTCGTGTCGCCCGCAGCCGCTTCTAAACAAACGCTACATGAGCTAATTCCGTTGGACGAGATGACAATATCTCGTCATTAAGTTATATATGAAAATTCTTAACAATATCATTTAGTCATGTCAGATACAAACTGGACTTTTTTTTTGTTAAATTATCTAATATTTCGTATCAACACTTTATCAAATATTTTAATATCTATCGTTATACTATACAGAAAATGTTCTAATTTTAACGAGAAGTCTTACTCCTAGTTTGTAACAAACTGATGAAAGCCTGATTAATTAATTTGACTTTATCTAAATGATCATTGCAATCGATGGCGCAATAGATGACCAATAAGCGTTCAGTGTGTGGTTTATGACCACACACTGATTTAGACTTCAATATATTTTTTTTAATAAGATATTTTTCAAAAAATTGAAATGTTAATGAATCAGTGCATGCTTAATACTGTTTTATACACATCTAATTATACGCATCCATAGTTTAATTTTATTCTTAGTCGTATTTTTTTAATGCCCGTATAAAAAATCTCGATCACATCTTATATGAGCTCCGTATCTAATGGAACGATAATAAATGCAGATTGTGCCTCAAATGATATAGAAACAACAAGAACACGAATGAGATGGAATATAAAGCCGGGATCCGAGTCGACGTCTACTTCTGCTGAATATTAAGAATTGTATTGCGTTCCTAACTCTAACGGTTCATTTGAAACTGCAAAATATTAATTGAATTTTTTTTAGTTAAAACTAACTGTTTTTATTTTTTGAAATGTCTTTTATATTTGTATTATTAGCTCTAAGATACTAATACTTCTTTATTTTGCCGCCATTTTGGTAAATGAATTGACCATTGATATTTGACAGTCGTAAATTAAAGACGAGGCAAATTTATTAACAAAAAATACTCTATAAATCGTCGTGTTATAGTTGATAAAATATTTTACGTAAATCAAATCAAAATGAAACTATTGAGTGACGTGATTTTTCAGAGACAAATAACTTTACAACAAAACACTTCGTTATTTATCGATTATCGATATCGATTTTAAAGAAACAGATAGTCTGTAGCAGATAAGCAAAAGTGACCACTGCGAGCATGACCTACTAAAAATTCCAAAATTGTTCAGAGACTTGGATTACGAAGAACAGCTTTAATCACAATTTTGCATCAGGATTTGTTTCCATTTAAGATACAATGAACACAATAGGTTCTTCCACAAGACCATTTAAGCCGCTGTACATATGCCATAAGCATTTCACTAGCCCATATTCATAACAATCAGGATTTTCTCGAAAATGTAATGTTGATGAACCTATACGTTTAATTTGATTGCCTCAGCCTCTTTTAGTGAGGATACCTGAAGAGCTCGGTTTTTGTAAATAAACTGATCACACAAACAAAATATTCGTAATGAATTTTATAAAATACCCAATGAAATCTGCATAATTAATTAATTATTTAACTGAAAAATATGCTTACAAGAATCCGCATTCGTGAGGCTAATAGCGGCAGACATAAATAAATACGGCCTTATTCATAAACGTTGCTTAGTTACTGTTTGGCTAAACACTGATTTGTCTCTTTCTGTCATTATTGATTTGACATACGAAAGAAGAAGACAAAATATTGTTTAACTAATCACCAGTTAAATAAAGTTTATGAATAAGGCGGTTAATCACTAACTATATATATATAAACCATTTTTCAACATTGGATCCATTATCTTTCACATCATAAGTTTAATTTATAATTTAAAAAAATTGCATATTTTTCCCGTGGACACTCATTACAGTTCAATTTACTTTTAAGATAATTATTAATTATATTTTATTGAAAATAATAACTTACAAGTTATTTCGAGTTTAATTAGATAATATTATTTCAACTTAGGTATGTTTATATTTTTTAACTTTCTATTACATTGATTTTAATTATGTTGTACAGTAATTATTTTTAATTTTTATTTGTATTTATTTAAGGTTTTAATGTTAATAAATATGTGCGTTTTAAATAATATTATAATTCATATTTAAAAGAAAACATCACATCTTGAAACATTATCAGAATTTAAAATTATTATTGAAATTATTTGCTATTAAAGCTTTACCTTCAATCAAATGTATTATAAGTTTTACATAATGTTCTCAATATTCAATCAAAAGATTCTCAATAGAAAATGCATATTTAAACATTTTTAGTTCAGCAAATAGTAACGAATACTTCTGAACGAATTGAAATGAATGCACACAACTCATTAGCACCCCGACAGAACCTGTTCCTCAGTAAATTTACAAGCCGTGTCGTGAACTCTGTTAATTTTAAGGCGCGACACACCAACGAACGCTCATGACATACATACATTCACTTTGAATGTAGTACACTATGTACACTGCGTGCTGACTTATTGGTTCTGCTATGTACTTTGAACTTGTTTCACATTTCGAAGTTTAATTGAAAATATTTCTGAAGAGCTAATAATATGTAAAACCTTATTATAACCCCTTAGGGTATTGCGCAGATTACCCAATGATATATTTTAAATCATTATTGAAATCAACTGGACGTGTTTAAATTAACGGAGAATATTTTCTTTTTGTTTTTGTGAATGACCTTCCTTATTTTTGCTTATCTATAGTACTGTAGCGACATCTATCTCGCCACATACGAAAAACTAAAAACTGACGTATCCTACATCGCGATATTAAAGTTATCCGAGCGATTGAACATATATACAAGAACCCGACAACAACTGTCGGGCGGTAGCCCACCAGACCAACACCCGTCTGGTCGGAGGATCCTCCCTTTTCAATGGTCGACACCAAAGTACTATTTTGATCTATTGGTTCTGTCTGTACATTTCTTTTTCACCTAATTTTGTGATAAATAATCGTTTTAAGATGCAGTGATTCACATTATACTATTTTTTAATTTTTGTCTGTCTGTCTGTCTGTCTGTCTGTCTGTATGTCTTCTTATAACTCAAGAACGGCTTGACCAATCTTGATGAAAATTGGTACACACAAAGAACATGTGATGGCGCAAATGTTAGGCCATATATAAGATCGGTAAACCCTACGGTATATGTGTGTGTGTGTGTGTGTGCGCGCGCGCGTGTGTGTTATTATACTAATAAAATAAGTTATGATATTTTTATTAATTATACGCGGGTGAAGCCGCGTGGCACAGCTAGTATTATATTTTTTGTTCACGCAACTTAATTATTATTGAACATTCATCTGTCACAAAACATCATTATACAGTTATAAGTTAATTAATATAAACAGACAAGTCATCATCTGTTAAATTTTTCTGAAGACGGCGTCGTCTCGATGCCGACCATTATCAATTATTATAATATGAAAGCAAATAATAAATATGAAACGTAAACTCATTATCATCCATATCTGCACCTTAATATTAAAAAAAGCAGTTTTAAGTTAAATACAACAATGCACAGTTTAACTGATTATAAAGTCACGGAATTTCTACCGAGTATCATAATGTGGGTTTTCTACTCATGTTTTCCATGAAAACACAGATTGCGGTGCGTAGTAAATTCGAATAAGCAAAAATAAAACGTACAACACGTGTTAACTCCAACGACTTCACAATATTTCACGTAATGACGGCTTTTATTGCATCTATTTTTTATTCATAGAAAATTTTATTTTGTTTTATTAATTTAGAATTAAATTTTTCTATAGTTGTTTAACGTTTAACTAAAATACCATTATAATGAGGCGAAGTATTTAATAATTAAAGTATTGAAGTCCATGTTCTTGTTCATATCTTAATATTTATTTAATAATATCTGCTTAAGATAACGAATTAACTACTATTTATATTACTACTATAATATTATTCTTGTAAAAATGTTTTTTTTCTTTCTTTATTCATCTTTTTGCCGGGTCCTTACCCAGAGATCCGATCACAGTGTTATAACATATGAATGTATGGATAATATTTATGTTAAGCGCCTGAATATTCTGGATAATAAAGTAAATATTATGCGATTATTTTCAGCCTCAAATCAAAGATGAAATAATTTAATTGCATTAAAATTTTACGTGAAAATGTAAAAACAATTTTATTTAAAATCGGCAATGTGTGGATAAATATTTACTTATTCTTTGATATCCATAAGTGAAAATAAATTTAAGCATCCACTTTAAATTAAAACAAAAATGTTTGCTGCAAAATAGTTTATTGGTCGGGTTTTAAAGTACCAGGCGGGCAGACAGCGGCAAGAGATATAAAGCAGAGCCAACACGGCTTTCACGTGGCTTTTAACGTAATTATATCACTAATGTAAAAACTAAACGCGGTAGACGCGTAGTGCTTTTCGAAAAGGCATTTGTGTTCATGTGGAAAATTACCAACGTTACACAGAAGTACTCGTATTCATTGCTTTCAACTAAATTAATGAAGTATTTTGTATTAATAGTAGGAAACCTCCATTCTTCATAACAAAAAATTTATTATTACTGCTTAGCGTAGAATAAAATGGTCAGCGGTCCCTCGTGTTTAAAGAACACTAACGTAATTTATATTAACGAATACATAGAATTCGTATAATTTTACGTTGGTATAATACTTGGTAAAATATTTTTCCATTATATTATTTTTTTATTATTAGTAAGACACAACGTTTAAGCTTTATTTTATTTTATATAATATCATAGTTTAACATGGATTCTGCTGTTTGCATGGATTCTGAGTGTTCTCCATAATATATATATACGAATTGATTTTGAAGTTAAGGTTTTGTATAATATTTGTTAGTTATAATAAAACATAACTTTGCCTTAAAATGTTATATCAAAAATCAATTTACATTGACATAATATGTAGGCATCAAATAATATCTTTCGTTTGAAATTTTTTGGCTTTGGATGCGCAAACACATCTGGACGGAATAGCATAACTTAGATACATAGTATATATAGGACAGCTATCCAAAGAGAAAAGATTAGGCTACAGAAAAAAATTACGTAATCTTTCCAAGAGTGCCTACCCTACTTCTTACATCGGGGCTGCTATTCATAATTTTCTGAAAGAAAAAACTCGCTGTCTCTGTCTGGTTCCAAACCTTTAAGCCACTAGTTTTGAAGTCTATACACGCATCAAGTGTACAATACAAATAGTTTTCTACGCATATGTCACTCGTAGGACATTTAGTTAATTGGATCAGTCTCAAAGTATAAATTTACTAAAAAAAAGACATCAAAACGAACCCTCAATTGTCGTATATACAGAAAACTAAGACACAAAATAAATAAAGCCGAGTCTATAAATTCCTTTTTTGTGAGTTTAAAAAAAGAGATAAGAGTGAACGTTTGTAGTTATATGATAAGAGGGAGATAGAAAAAGATTGATGGACTAAGTGTGGGACGATATTTATCGAAAGGTAAAATACATAGTAACTGAGAGTATGACCGGGGATAGAGAGCTTATTTCTTATATCAGCAAGAGTTATAAATGTTACTTTATTCATTACAGTAGGATAGGAGTAGGTAGGATTACAGTTGAAATCGTAATATATATTACTAGCTGTGCCCCGCGGCTTCACCCGCGTATAATTAATAAAAATATAATAAATTATTATATTACTATAATAACACACACGCGCGCACACACACACACATACACACACACACACACACACACACGCACATATGGCTACTGGTAAAGAAATACGTAATTAACGATTTGAAATTAATTTTCATAAGATACCGTAGGGTTTACCGACCTTGTATATGGCCTATCATTTGCGCCATTACTTGTTCTTTGTGTGTACCAATTTTCGTACAATGTATAAGAAGAAATACAGACAGACAGACAGACAAAAATGAAAAAAATAGTATAATGTGAATCACTGCATCATAAAACGATTATTTATCACAAAATTAGGTGAAAAAAAAATGTACAGACAGAGCCAATAGATTTATATAGTAGTATAGATATACACGTGTATCACTTTAAACGATAACTTACAACTTTATCATTGATCAATATTTCAACAGTAATTATTAAACGTTGATTGTGATAATACTAGTCATTAAAAATATGTTTCCATATAAAAACCAAAGCCAATCAAAATAATAGAAAAAGATATACCAAAACTAACGCTTATCAGCAATACTCAATACTGTTGTGTTCCGGTTGGAAGGATGAGTGAACCAGTGTAACCGCAGCGACAAAGGACATAACATTTTAGTTCCCAAGGTTGGTGGCGCATTGGCCTTATACGGAATAGTTATAATTCTTACGGCTCCAATATCTACGGGGGTTAGTGACCGCTAACCAATCAATATAAGAATATATATTTATTCTATATTTAAATGTCAATTTTAGTCCCTCAGATGCACGATACCACTGATTCAAAATTCAATAGACTATAATATTATGCAGGTAATTTCTCTAATTGCTTAATTAATTACGCAACCCTGCGACATTAATTCATAATTGTACTATTAATATATACTTACATTTAGTACGGTTGAAATAACGATGTTACTTCTTTTTTTTTTTTAAACGTGACGATGACAAATGGTTATAAAAGCCTGATTGAATAAAATTAATGGTCTATATTATTAAAATTATTTTAAATACTGTTAAATCACTGTGATACAAAATTCCCGTTACGTAATACGTCTCGACTATTCATTTGCTGCTAAAATTCGGCCAATCTTATTTGCTACGTGGGGGCGCCACGCACGAGCGCTTGAGTCAATATCGTATGTGCCACGTTCCCGTCCCGTCACGATTGAGTGGCCTTCACGGAATTAGACGTAGTAATTCTTTATTTCTTTGAAATCAGAATAACCTTTATTATAAATACGAATCAGAAAACATAAATAAACGTAATTTATTAGTGGTAGACGTTTGTGCAAGCTGGGTAGATACCACCCACTCATCAGATATTTGACTGCAAAACTGCAGTACTTGTTATTGTTGTGTTCCGCTTTGACGGGTGAGTGTGCCAGTGTAATTACAGGCACAAGGGATATAATATCTTAGTTCCCAAGGTTGGTGGCGCATTGGCGATGTAAGCGATGGTTAACATTACTTACAATACGGACCGCTCACACAACCTTCAAACTAGAACACAACAATACTATGTATTGTTGTTTGTCTGAGTGTTACTCAGCTGTATATAAGCTAGCACAACGCCTTTTAATCAAAATTTCTAACCGTATATTATTTAAACAAAATCAACTTAAGTTTAATTAAAAACAAATTGTGAAATATTTTATATTACATTTTAGGCCATAATCGAGTCCTTTATAAAAAAAAAAAACTTCATTGAAATTTAAAGCTAACACTGATGTTAGCTTTAAATTTTAATAAAGTTCTAGATTGTAGATTCTGCCGAGAAGATTCTCAATATTTTTACTCTTTTTCATAAATAATTTTAAGAAAAACCGTGAAAATATTGAGTGAGTATCAGCCTTTTGGGAGTGATTACGTAACAAACGCACAAACGTATTGAGTTTCATATTAATAATAATTTTAATTAGTATTTTATAAATATTAAAAACATCTGTTTTTATACTACAAAAGGTTTTAGTAAAGATTCAATCTTCACAAGCGTTTGATGTAAATATTCAGCAGCAGTCGACGTGCCGAGCTCACTGAACCTCGGGTCCCGGCTTTATATTCTCATCTCTTTCGCTCGTCTTGTTTTTATATCATTTGAGGCACAATCTGCATTTATTATCGTTCCATTAGATACGGAGCTGAGTTATATTAAGATCGATTGTAAAATAATTGCGCTTTTCTCAATGAAAATGGTACAAATATTTTGAATTGAAAATTTCTTGAACATTATTTAAACTGATAGTTATTGAGATGATTTTTATATGAATAGAAAAATGTTTGGTATGTGATGCAATTTAACAAGAGGATGAACTGAAAAATAAACAGTTTTGAAACATCAAATTTTAGTTCTTGAAACCCAATATATAAATATGGATTAAAATGAATGAAATTATATTATTTTGTTTATGAAATAATTATATTTTTTTAATGATGATAGTAATATATCTGTTATGCTGTTTGCCATAATGGCCATGGTATACCGATGGGTATCACCACCAAGGTGCGAAAATATATATTTTACATTAAAAAGGAATAATCGCAATTAAAACCTCAATACATTATAAAAATGGACTCAACTAATCTTTCTGCAATCAAACTAATATTATAAGGTTAGTTTTGTTGCTCTGGTTTTTCCGGATTCATACAAAAATGTTTTTTTTTTTAATATTCATTTACAGGATATATATTGTTCGTAAATATATTGTTACTTTCTGTAACAACGTAGTCTAAGAGAAAATTGTCAGAGAGGGCATTTTCGAAACAAAATGTATTGTGTGATAAAAGGAAACTTTGTATTCTGGGTTGTCATATCACTAAAATGTCTAGATTATAATCATCACCAGCATATCTCTTTATTTCAATAATGTACAATACAAGCAATAATTTTACTTTAATAATGTTAACAAAAATAAGATAACTATATGATAAAATAAAAATTACACTAATTAGCACATTTCATTACCAGTTTACACTTTGACAATTGGACGAGTACTCTAATTATATTACACGTTATTTGATTACGTAAGAGAAAATTATGTAAATCATACACAAGATTACACTTGGTATCTCACTCATTAAATGCTGGTAACCGACTTGGCACGTTAGTTTTAAGCGACTAAGACTTTTAGGTGAGCCTCATTTGCGTTACTGAATATTTTATATAAGTCTACTGCATCATAATAATCATCATCCACTTGCCCTGCCATTATACCTCATTACATTTATTTTGGCTTGTATATTATAACACTGTAATTCTAGATAAGTTTTATTCGGCCGCCTATCTGATCTCCTAGGGAATGATTATATTAGATGGATTTCTATCACTATACCGTATGATGGTATTGCTGAATGTGCTTAACACAAAAATGTCCTTGTTTTGCTGTAAAAGATAAAAATAACGGTATACATTGAAAGCTGAATAGATAAATTTAATGGAAATCTACGTCACCGTTTGTGTATCTGAGTGACAAAATGGTGCCATAAACTGTACAATGAAACGCTCTCACACCTCTATATTAAGTTTGATCATTGATTGCATTTAAAGTTGATAGATTTGTGATTCGAGTCCCAATGAACATAAATCAGATGCTATTATAAATCATGGACATTACAAAGTGAACTTAGCCTCAGGTAGCGACGATAGATGGCGAATGTGTTACTGTGTGAGTAGCGCAGCAATGTATCAAGCGATTAGTGGACGAGCTAGCTAATGTATCTAACTTGAATTGGATTCATTTATTGATTACAAAGCGTTTCAATACAATTTATAATGTTTAAATTCAGTTAAAAATAATTTGCTCGTATAAATGAATGAATGGGACATGTCAGGTTAAAACACGTGATTGTGCGTCTTCTCGTGCTGAATTTTCATTTGATCAATTCGTGTTTATAATTATTTATCTTTTGCTTAGTGATGAATTAAAATTCTTAGGAAATCTGTATGAATTAGATGAAACTCTGCTACATGTATACAAATACCAACTCTAGATCAGATTTTTTACTTAAATCCAATAGAACTACTATTAAGTTTATATTAAATACATCTATACAAATAAATAAAATTGTAGTGTCTATCTTGGATTTCATAATAACTGGCTCTTATAAAGTTAATATGGCTATCTCCCAAACCAAAACCATAACAATCATTTTTTTATTTTCGTTTGTCTGTTTGTCCGGGGTAATGTTTAAAATGGCTAAAAATTACAAATTTAAATAATTTAATTATTATAAGAAGTATTTCTAGGTAGCGTTTAGTCTTTGTTTCATCAAAATCGGTTGAGTCTATCAACAGTTAAAATTTAAGTTGTAATATAGGGTTTTCCAATAGGGACGCTTGAACTTTGACAGCTGATTGCGGCCATGTTATTTGAGTGACAGCTGTCAAATGCAGTGTGTTATATTCATTCCGTCCTCCCAAACCACCATGGCAGGTTACAGTGTCGAGCAGCACGTGCAAATCATAAAATTGTTTTATGAAAATGGGTCTTCAGTTCGAGCAACGTTCCGCGCACTTCGCCCGAGTTACGGTCGCGATGATCGTCCTGCCGAGTCGACTATCCGTCGATTGGTGGACAAATTCGAGTCAACCGGGTCAGTTAACAATCAGCCGGTTCCCGTGCGTCAACGTAACGCGAGATCTGCCGAGAATATCGCCGCTGTGCGCGACAGTGTCCTCGAAAACCCGCGGCAGTCAATTCCGCGTCGCGCACAGGAACTCGGCCTTTCGCAGACGACAACTTGGCGAATTTTGCGTTGTGACTTGAGCCTGCACCCGTACAAGATCCAGCTGACCCAAGAGCTCAAGGTTAATGACCATAGACAGCGCCGTTTGTTCGCTGACTGGGCATTAGAGCAGTTGGAAGTTGACGCCGATTTTGGCAAAAAAATCATCTTCAGCGACGAGGTGCATTTTTGGATGAATGGCTATGTCAACAAGCAAAATTGCCGTATTTGGGACGAGACCAATCCACACGAGGTTCACCAAGTGGCAATGCACCCGCAGAAAGTGACTGTTTGGTGCGGATTTTGGGCCGGAGGCGTGATTGGTCCGTATTTTTTCGAAAACGATAATGGTGTGGCCGTCACCGTCAATGGTGAGCGATACCGGTCGATGATAACCAACTTCTTTTGGCCTGAAATCGAGAATATGGATCTGGACAACATGTGGTTTCAACAGGACGGCGCTACGTGCCACACAGCACACGCTACGATGGAAGTTCTGCACGATCAAGCGCCCTTAATGGAAGACCCTATATATGTTGCGGACGAAGTCACGGGCGATGCGCTAGTTAACATTAAATTGCTCCCTTTTGATTCATATAATTCCTTGCAAAGTTTATTCAATTATACAAACTATCAAATACGACGTGAAATCGTGTAGCACGTTTTCAAGTCAATCCCTTGCGACTATCTCTTTGATACAACCAGATCTGATCATCTGTAATAGATGACATTTTTTAAAAACGTAATATTATAGAGAAATGGGAAATCCGCGATGAAACTCGGCGTGACACGTGCGGTGGGCTTTGACATGATGGATTGATTATGCTCCGAATATTTTGGGTGTATACTTTTTACGCTGGGGAAATTATCATAAATATAATTTTTTACGAAATATGACCTCATTTTTTTCTAAGCTGCCAAGTTTGATTTGGCCTATCACTATCGGAGGCCGTCATTTTCGCTTATTGCATATACAATATATATTGCTTCGAGCGTGTTCTCATTTCAAATTAGTATCAGCAAAATGTAGTTTTAAATTCCACAGTATTTTTAAATTAGTTTGTTTGGTGTTTTGTTTTTATAAGTTTAAGAAAACGGTGTTAAATACGGTTAAATATAGCTGGATTGTACTCAAAATTATTGAGTAGTATTTATTTTTTTATTTTTTTTTTCATAGGTAGGCGGACGAGTGTTTTGGCCACCTGATGGTAAGTGGTCACCAACGCCCATAGACATTGGCATTGTAAGATATGTTAACCATAGCTTACATCGCCAATGCGCCACCAACCTTGGGAACTAAGATGTTATGTCCCTTGTGCCTGTAATTACACTGGCTCAGTCACCCTTCAAACCGGAACACAACAATAACAAGTACTGCTATTTTGCGGTAGAATATCTGATGAGTGCGGTACCTACCCAGACGAGCTTGCACAAAGCTCTACCACCAATGGAAGTAAAGTAATTTATACAAAAACTAGCAAAATTTTAAATTATCACATTAGTAATATTTTCAGGTAATTATCATTGCATTCCTTAGCTTTTTAATAGTTGTAACTGAGGCTTTCTGACGCATAGGCTTCTAAGAAACCCGATAAATTTTAATTTTACTAAACCTGGGATTTCAGCCCAGGATCTTGAGATTTGTGGCCTTATATCTAGTCACTAGATCTGCTTAGTTGAGGCAGTCAAAAAGACTACCCGTGTGGAGTTGCTGGCCTCCCATCGGGCGCATTCCCAGGTGGTGGATAGGGGAACGTCATCTATATAGGATGGCACCGGAATAATCCGGCGCGAACCAAAACCAGTAGGCATGGGCGAGCCTTTAGTCTTCTTTTTTAGACACGGCCAACCCGTAATCCGCATTGAGCGGAACCGGGGGTCTCTCTCAGTGAGAGGATGACCGCGAGGAAGACAACCTCTCCAAAAATCACCCACAATCCTAAGTGGCTTCGCAGCGCGATGGGATGCATGGCCGATGGGTTGTTCGGTCCCGACTGCGTTTTCTCTCCTAATCCCACCCTTCCTTATCCTTTTTCCTTCCTTAACCTTCCATTTCATTTCCCGCCGGCAGCCCCGGCAAAAATAAAAAATATGAGTGCAACTAACGGAAATTTTACCCCAGGAGGGTGTCAATCCCTCCTCGACCCGCTTCACGGGTCGGGCTGTCCCATATCGAATTCTGGGGGGGACAAAGCTGCACAATTGATTTTATCCGACGAACATAGCGAACGTTTAAAGGAAACCGAGATGGAGAGAGATAGAGAAGAAATTGAAGAGGGAATGAAGAAGGTACAGGCCAGCAGGGGTGCCAAAAAGAAAATAGACGACAGGACTGTGACTCGATCTCACAGCTTGGAGGCTGCACGGAGCTACACACAGACGGGGCCGGAAGGCCGCAAACGTCTATGTGTCAGCAAACAAGGTGAAGATATGAGCAATATGCTGCCACCTTCCAAAGTGCCGAAGGCGCGGCCTGGAAGAGGCAGACCTAAAAAGGCAAAGGACGAGGACTCGGATATGAGCCTGTCGAGTCGCTCATCAATTAGGGGTCTCGGGCCCTATTGTTTGACATCTAATGGGGACTCTGGAGACGAGCTCTTCGACCCCACTGTGGCACCATTAGTCACAAGAGCTAAGAAAAGCCTCCCTAGACCTGTGGAACTGAGTGCAGAAATGCAGATGCGCACAACAGACGATCTTGCGGCCTGCATTTTAACCAATTTGAGGGCAATTGAGAAGGTCGCGGACCGTTCCCGCAACATAAAAGGGAGCCTAGTCCGCGGCCTGCGTATCGCAACGAGCACCGCTGACGCTGCTCTCGTGGAGATAACGCGACGACGGATCGTAGGTGAGGACGTGTTGAGGCTGGAGCGTGAGATTGCTGATCTCCGTGCTCAAAATGCCAGCCTCAGCAAGCGGGTCGAGGCTCTGACGCAGGAGCGCGGATCGAACCAGGCCAAGGAGAGTCCGCTCGCGTCTGTGACTTCGCCCCAAATCACAGATACATCAACGAAGTGTATGAATCCAGTGGGTCAGAAGTCAAGTGCCTCTGCTGCTCCATCAAAGCACGCTAACGCTTCAAAAGCAAAGCGCGGCACAGCGGCAGTCGCATCGAAAGCCCCACTCACTTCCCTCGCTCCTGTATCTTTGAATACACCGGGGGTCAGTGTCGTCGGACTTTTTGAGCAGATGACGGCTCTAATGGATGCGAAACTGGCCGCCTTTAAGGCCGACATCTTTCCCGATTGGGCTATAAGACCTCCACTAGGGAGGAAGCCGGCCTCAGAGGCGACGTTAGGGGTCCACAAGCCACCTACAAAGAAAAAGAAAGGGAAGACAAGGAGCCGGAACAAAGCACCGATCCACTTACCTATTGTGGATCTACCCGCGGTGACAAATATAATACCGCAGGCTACGACATCTACGGCGCCTCCTGAGACTTGGGCAACAGTGACAAAGAGAAAGGCGCCACCCAAGTCTCAGCCGAAAGCGGCTCCTCGCCAGCTTCAGAAGGAAGCGAGGAAGCCACAAAAAAAGAGACGGCGGACAGTCCCGACGACCGCAGCAGTTGCGGTGACTGTCCAGCAAGGTGAAGAGACGACTTATGCCGAGGTCATGGCAGCTGCCAAGAGCAAAATTAAGCTGTCTGACCTTGGAATCGAGTCGGTTGGCCTTAGAAGGGCCTTGACAGGCGGGATGCTGCTGAATATCAGCGGCCCCGAGTGTAATGAGAAAGCCGACCGTCTCGCTACGCGGATGCGTGAAGTCCTCACGGACCTTAATGTGAGGATAACTCGCCCAATCAAAACCGGCGAGCTTAGGGTCTTGGACCTAGACGATGCCACGACACCGACAGAAGTCGCGTCGGCTGTCGCAGATGTGGGTGGATGTTCGCCGGAGAACGTGAAGGTTGGTGAAATCCGACGAACGCCCATGTCATTAGGCGTCGTCTGGGTCCGATGTTCTCTCGCCGCCGTGCGCAAAGTGACGGCGGCGGGGCGCATCCGTGTTGGATGGGGTTCCGCAAGAGTCGAGGCACTGGAAAACAGGCCTTTGCATTGCTACCGGTGCCTCGAGAAGGGTCACGTTGGGCAGAGGTGTTCAAGCACCGTCGACCGGAGTGAAAGGTGCTTCGCCTGTGGTGAGATTGGCCACAAGTCGAAGGATTGCACCTCTCGGTCGACGAAGTGTCCTTTGTGTGCAGACTTGGGTCGCCCTTCAGCTCACCGACTTGGAGCCAAAGGATGCTGCCCGAGGAAGGGAAGGAAGAAGAATAAGGCTCCTCCTCCTGCCTCAATCCAGACGACAGCCGAGGCTCCCGCCTCAGCACCGGGCCCCAGCCCGCAGGAGGCAATGGAGCTTTCCAATTCGCAGGTGTAGGGGTGCTACAGGCGAACCTGAACCACTGCCGCAGCGCTCAGCAATTGCTGATGCAGACCGTTGCGGAGCGGTCCACAGGTCTCGCAATCCTGGCGGAGCCCTATAACGTCCCTGACCACCCTCGCTGGTTTGGGGACGTCACTGGAGCCGTCGTCGCCTATTGGGCGGGTGGTAATGGAGTCCCACCTTGTTCCCTGCTTGAAAGGGGGCAGGGATTCGTGGCCGTTCGGTGGGGCTCTTTGGCCATCGTGGGGTGCTACGTCTCTCCTAACAGGTCCCTCGCCGATTATGAGGTGTACTTAGACGGGTTGGCAAGCTGCATACGTAGATGCCTACCCGGTCCCTTGATCGTCTTAGGGGACTTCAATGCTCACGCTAGAGCTTGGGGCAACCATAGAGACGATCCTAGGGTAGAGACGTTACTCGAGTGGGCGGCAGTTCTGGACCTCCGACTATTGAACCGGGGTTCGGAGAGCACGTGCGTGCGGTGGCAGGGTGAGTCAGTCATCGATCTCACATGGGCGACTCCCGCTGCCATTCGCATGGTGTCAGGATGGCGTGTCGCGGAAGAGGTGGTCACACTATCTAACCACCGCTACATCATATTCGATGTAGCTTGCCGCCGTCCCAAACGCACTAGCCATCACCGAGAAAGCAGCCCGCTGCGTCGATGGTCCCTTAAGCAGCTAAACCGAGACTTTCTCGAAGCTGCTGCCATCGTCGCGGCCTGGCCGGAAAGCGCTGAAGAGGTCTTGTCCGATCCAGAGGGTGAGTCGGTCCGTCTCCGGAATACGATGACGTCAATCTGCGATGTCTCTATGCCCCGAGTGGGCCGCCCCGAGTGCCGGGCGGTGTACTGGTGGTCTGCGCAGATCGCACAACTGCGCGAATCTTGTCTGCGTGCGCGCCGTGAGTACACCCGAACCCGAAGAAGAAGGCGAGCAACTCCAGACCAGAAAGCTGAAGCATACGAGGCATTCCGGGAAGCGAAGTTGGCGCTCAGAGTCGAGATCTCGGATGCCAACGCTCGTTCCTGGAACGAGCTCCTAGAGGGACTCGACAGAGATCCGTTCGGGCGTCCATATCGTATAGTGCTGGGCAAATTGCGCCCGTGGATGCCCCCTCTGACGGAGATCTTAGATCCGGATTTACTGAGGAGAGTGATAGAAGTGCTTTTCCCGGTGATCCGGTCAAGTCCCCCGGTCCCCCCCATTCCGTTACCGGCCTGGTCCGGAGAGCTGGGGGTGACCAAGCAAGAGCTGAGCCGTGCGGTCGATCGCATGCGGGCCCGTAACACCGCGCCCGGCCCCGACGGGATTCCAGGGCGGGCGCTAGTGTTAGCTTCGGCTTCGTTGGGGAGTAGGCTGAGGCTGCTATACGACAGCTGCCTCCGTACTGGCACATTCCCCAAGGTCTGGAAAGAGGCGAATTTGGTTCTCTTGAAGAAGGATGGCAGGGCCGCAGAATCTCTCTCTGCGTACCGTCCCATATATCTGCTAGACGAGGCTGGCAAGCTTTTTGAGCGAATTGTCGCTTCTCGTCTGTGCGGGCATCTGTCACGTGTTGGCCCCGACCTGGCTGAGTGCCAGTTCGGCTTCCGACAGGGCCGTTCGACTGTCGACGCGATCTTGCGCGTCCGGTCTTTGTCGGAGCAGGCGGTGGCCCAGGGTGGCGTAGCGTTGGCGATAAGTCTCGATATCGTCAATGCATTCAACACGTTGCCCTGGGACGCTATTAGGAGGGCACTCATATACCATCGTGTGCCCCCTTACCTGCAGGCGATCGTTGGTGGCTACTTGCGTGACAGATACGTCTCGTATATGGACCAAGACGGTACGAGGAACCGGAGAGAGGTTAACTGTGGGGTCCCGCAGGGGTCAGTTTTGGGGCCCCTGTTGTGGAACCTCACGTATGACGCAGTCCTGCGCGTCACTCTCCCTGACGGTGTCAGCGTCGTTTGTTATGCAGACGACACGTTGGTGCTGGCATCGGGGGATAATTTTGAGAGAACCAAAGAGCTCGCCGAGCTCGGGGTGAACATCGTCGTCGATAAGATCTGCGAGTTGGGCCTTCGGATAGCGTCTCATAAGACAGAGGCGCTATGGTTCCATAAACTGCCGAGGAGCAGGGAGCCGCCCGACTCGCACGTCCGCGTTGGTGACTCAAACGTCCAGGTGGCCAGGTACATGAAATACCTGGGCCTAACCTTGGACGGTCGCTGGGGCTTCGAAGAGCACTTCGAGCGCCTAGCCCCCCGGATCGAGAAGGTAGCTGGTGCCATGCACAGACTGTTGCCTAATCTTGGGGGACCGAGGGAGGAAGTTCGCCGCCTCTATGCCGGTGTCGTGCGATCGATGGCCCTCTACGGGGCGCCCGTGTGGTCTCACAGACTGTCGGGCGTCCGCCGTTGCAGAACTAAGATCCAAAGTTCGCAGCGGAGAGTGGCCATCCGCATAGTGCGGGGATATCGCACGATATCCTACGAGGCGGCAACTGTCCTAGCGCGCTTTCCGCCCTTGGACATTCTGGCGGATATGGACGCAAGGGTCTATCAACAGACCCGCATCCTCCGTCAGAACAGTGAAAGCGCGCCCCCTCCGAGTGCGCTCGAGGCATTGAAGCGGCGGGAACACTGGAGAGCTCTTGCGACGTGGCGCGACCGTCTCTGCGAAGAACGGTACGCGCGCAAACGCGTCGTCGGAGCGATCCTACCGGCCTTCGAAGCCTGGATGAGACGAAAGCGACGAGTCACTTTCCGACTTACGCAGGTAATGACCGGTCACGGTTGTTTTGGAGAATACCTGTGTAAGATAGGACGCGAGTCGACGACGATGTGTCACCACTGTGGCGCGGACCGGGACACCGCTCAGCACACGTTGGAGATATGTCCCGCGTGGAGTGCGGAGAGGGAGATCCTGGTCCGTGAAGTCGGACAAGACCTGTCCCTGCAAGCAATCGTGTCGGCGATGCTCTGCATGGAATCAGCGTGGAGGGCTGTAGCCTCCTTCTGTGAGATCGTCATGGTGCAGAAGGAGACGGCGGAGCGGGAACGGGAAAGGGCCGATCCTGCTCGGCGGAGACGACATCGGCGTCGTCTCGGCCCTCCCACAGCCCCAACGTCCGGGGCTTAAATATAGGGCGTAACCCTGGGGCCGTGGATGCGTGAGGTGGGGGCCTCACGTGTCCAATTTCAAACGGCCCTGAGGAGGACGGCAGCCGGAATGGCCTCGCGCTGCCGTACGCACTAGCGAGGAGTGCGGGGGGCGGGATTACCTTCGCCCCCTGAGGAGAGCTCCGCCGAGCCATGAGCGGAGCACAGCATGGGAGGGGCTGCGGATGCGTTATATCAACACGATCCCGCAGCCTCTCCGATCCGTGCCGAGGACGGCCATCGCAGTGGTTTTAGTGGGTAAGAATCCCACATAACCCGGTTCCTCCCCCAAGAGAGTCGGGTACCTTTCTGAAGGTTTACAATGCGTGAAAAAAAAAAAAAAAAAAAAAAGTCAAAAAGACTACTGACTACAAAGTTTATTCAAAAGTTGGTTTCACGGATATTTTAATTTTGCCAATGGCATTTGTATGGCAATGTTTGCCACAAGCCAATCCAGTGCGGGTAGACACAATGAGATGTAGAGATTTCCTTACTATGTGACCGTCATCGTCAAGACGTCAAGCACAATACAAAATAAATAAATGAAAACTCAGTCGTGCTTGCCCGGATTCGAATTTGCGATTCGATAAATATATTTTCATCTCATGTTTTATCTACTATCTCTGTTTAACCAATTAGATATTGGTCGATCTTTTATGTTGAGTTAATATTATGATAATATCTGTACTGGAAAATTCGAAATATAATTTTTTATGCAACTATATGTAGGTAAAGATTAATTTAAGGTATATTCTTGAGATAAATAAATAACTACTTCGAACACCAAAGCGTACAGGAGTATAATATACATGCAAAATGAACTAAAATTGCACGTAATATTGTTCTAAATATATGCAAATTAGTTACTTTCAGTGTTGTAGAAATATAATATAATACGAAGTCGAATTTACAGGACGTGAAACTATCTAAATAGACTCGTTAAATTAATTGTGTTGCATTGCATTCAAAGTTCGTATTCAAAAGCTTATAGCAAAGTTTTCGAGTCAAGCTTCCAAGATGGTACTATCAATTTATTTTGAAATAATAACCAATTGTACTTTAAATAAATGTTATACTATAAATAGTAGTAGCATTTTGCCTTGGAAACCCTTCTGAACTCCATACCATCAAGGGAAATAACTATAGTAGAAGGGGACTGGAATGCAAAAATTGGTGTAACAACCAATGATGTCTTCTATGGCGCAGTGGTTGGGAACTATGGTTTAGGAGTAAAAAAAATCAGATATCGAAAGTTTTTGCAATTTTGTTCTGAAAATGCGCTATCCATCACGAACATATGGTTTGAATAACACAAGAGGCGAGTTAACACATAGACTTCACCATGTATGAAATACAGAAACCAAATAGATTTCATCACAATTAAGTCGAGGTGGCGTTCATCAATCGCTAACTGCAAAACATTACCAGGACCAGACTATATGAGTGACCATCAGCTTTTGATTGATGACCTACGTGTACGTCTCAAGGCAATCCGCCCTAAGCCTAGGAAGACCGTAACTCTCACTAAGACCGTTCTGGATCTCTTTAGGAAAATAATTGAACCAAAGCTGGCAATGTTGGAAGGGCTCCCCTTTGATGCTAGTGAAGAGGACTGGATTAAATTAAAACGGGAAATAATCGCTACCACTGAGGTAATAAATAAGATCCACAACATTGCCAAAAGAAAAAAGAATGGATTAGTGATGAGTCCTGGAAAATTATAGAAGAAAGAAGAGCTTTAAAATGTGGCGATGTTTCATCTGATGACAGGAGAGAGAAAAGCAGGCTTTTACACGTGACGATTCAGAGGATGTTAAGAAGAAACAAAGATACTTTCATAAATGGTATTTGTGAAGAAATTGAACAGCATGCTCAGATATACCAAAGCAAAGACCTCTTCAAAAAAGTTAAACAACTGTCAAAGCCAAAAAACCTAAAGAACTGGATCATCGACGATAGTAAAGGTAGCACTTGACAAATCTGGAACTGGTTCTGGAAAGATGGATGACTTACTGTCAAGGTTTATATAAAGATGATTCACGGTATGACATAAACAGAATCTGGGATGTAGAGAATTCGGTAAAATGGCTGAAGAACAATGCTATTGGTCCTGACGGGATAGCGGTCGCCTTGCTAGAGAATATCGGTAGTAATGGTATTGCAATCTTACAGACTGCACAATGGCCGGAGGACTGAACACAGTCAGCAATAATTCCTTTTCATAAAAAAGGGATCGACGCGAAAATGCGAGAGCTACCGTACGATATCTCTAATGTCTCACGCCAGTAAGATTCTGTTTCGAAGCAGGTTTTGTCTCAGGAAAAGCTACTCGCGAAAAAATCCTGAACATCAGGCTATTGATAGAGAAATGTAGAGAGTTTAACATCCCTATGGCCTATGTTTAATCGACAACGCTAATGGTTTTGACTGTATCCAATGGAGCACCATGCTTGAAATACTGAGGAAAATGGTCACAGAATGGGCAGGACATCTAATTATTTTCATACAGAATCTCTATCTGGATGGCAAGTATTTTGTGAGATTAGAAGATTAAAAATCTAAGCCCTTCTTCACAGAAACAGACGTTCGACGGGGATGCATTGTCACCAAAAATTTTCAACTTATATGGAGAACACATTAGGAAAAGAGCACTCGAGGGCAAATAAACAACAGATGACACAACCATAATTGCATCTAGTGAAGAGGAGTTACCTGCTCCTTTTACAAGGATAGAAAAAGAACGCGCGAAACTCGGCCTCAAGATCAATATTTTAAAAACAAAAATAATGTTAATAGATACATAATTTCATCCTTCAATAGCCCTCCAAGACTACATAAAAGTAGAACAATTAGTTTACTTATTCCCTTCCCTTATTGGTTCCCTAATTACAAACAACGACGGTTGTATCAATGAGCTGAGCCGTCGTATAGGCCAAAAGCACAATGCGCTAGCCTCGAGAAAATTTGAAGGAACATATACGTCGAGCTACCAAAATACATTTAGTGCATTCTGAAACCTGGTGCCTCAAAAGTCGAGACATTAGCAAAATAAGTGCTTTTGACTTGTAGTATTGGAGGCGAATGTTAAGGATATTGACAACCATGAGGATAAATGAATCCATATCACAAGAGCTCCACATCAACAAACGACTTACCTCTATATGCCGAGAACGTCAACTAAGCTTCTTTGGACATATAATGCGATCACATATGCATGAGCTTGAGAAGCAGTTGATCGTGGGACAGATTCAGAGGAAGCGCCCCAGGGGTCGAATTTCAACACTATGGTGTAAAGGCAACAGGAGAAACTCTACTGATCTATTGAACTGGCGCAGGACAAAAGCAAGTGGATACAAATCGTATATGGTCACGATCCTCATTAGTGAGGGATGACGAAGAAGAAGTATTTTTTATATTATTATTACTATTTATCGAATATTTAAGTTTTATGTGTTATAGATAATAATATTTCGTGCCATCTAAATAATATTTTGTAACAAAATAATTTGTTTATTCACATAGATTATTTTTTCCTCAATAACGTAATACCCTACATTTTTTTGTGTTAAATAAGTTATGGATAGCGAGAGTCAATAAATTTAGTATTTTTTGGCTCGGAGTTCGCATAAAACGCAGTCGTCACTCGATAGGAACGATCGGCGTTTCTTTCTGCCCGCGGCTTGGCAGCTTTTAGCAAATATTCCAGTGACATAAAATTTTACGTAAGCAAAATTCTCATTCTTACAAATTTCATATGTAGATTATTGCGTGTGATGAATAATAAGCAATTAGTACACGTGACAAAAAATCTACATTATTATCGTCGTGATGGCCACTAAAATTGAGAATCTTAATTTTCACTTATGTTTATAAAGTCGTAAATTGATGGCATGAATATTCCACTATTTGGCTAAAGCTTTGACAATTATACTTCGGTACACCCAGGTAAAGATATAATTTGACATTATCATTAAAAAAATATGGACGAAATATATATTAGAAGGAATTATATTATATTATAGAAGCTGTATGCGATAAGTTATGACGACTTAGATGAAAATGTAAGTGAGATAAGACTACAAATATCATACTTTTACTTTTACGGAGAAATGTATGGATTCTCAAGGGATTGACGGAAACTTTATCTTCGTGTCCATGAAATCACGTCTATCTTTTAGGCGTTGTGTTAAGAAATGTTAAATATAACTAAATTAAACATTTCAGAGCATACTTTATTATAGTTGGATGTCGATAAGTTTTAATCGAATTATAAAAGAGAAATACCTTTTTATATTCTTATATTAGTTTGATAGATTTATTATCATAATTTAATGTCAACAATACAAATATTCGTGTGTTTCGTTGTACGAGTACTTAAATAAACTTGTATAATAATTATTGTAATATAAAAAATATGGTCATTCATTTGCAAATTATATACCATCAATTACGTTCAATATAGTAATTGTAATGCGCCTTCTATATTTTAAATTATTATATTATGCCAGAAGCGAAACTTTAGCGATACCGGATGCCCTGCGCGGTTTCTGGGTGGCACTAGCTAGCACGCGTTCAGACATTTGCTATACGGAGCCCATATACTAAACTTCGTAATGTTTCGTGTCACAATATATGTGTATACTTTTATTAATATTGTGAGTTATTACTCTATATCTCAATCTTAGAGCTAGAGACTCCCTTCGATAAGTTTTCAAGAGTTGGTACTTACGGTGAAAGTGCAGCATATTTATAACAATGTTATGTTTGTCCTTAATATTGGTTATTTCGATAGTAACTACTTAGATTCTTGCCGGTTCAGTAGACTCTACGTTCCGAACTGGTGGTTGATTTAAATTTAACTTCAATTTTCTTGTAAAATGTCGATTCAAAAGACCTCGTTTATATTTTGGTTTAATTAATCTGATTTATAATCTATTTCTTGTTAACTATGGTGCTACAATACCACCCACACACACACACACTCAAAGACGTATGCGTCATTGACCATAATAACTGTAACATTTCAAGAATACCCTTAATTTAAAAAAGGTCACCGTAAGTCGGTTGTCAAAATTTCATGTGTGAGTAATGTTGACAATATTGTCTTATAGAGAGAATTGACGTATCATCAATCTCTTATATTAAAAAAAATATATGTATTTGGGCTACGTGCTGATAAGAAGCGGAACGTTAAAGGCACGCACGACTCACCCGCCTGCTCAAATGCGGACATCCCTCGACTCTAAACGTGCCTCGCCTTTCACTTGCCGCGGATAGATATCAAAGATTCCTCATTGTGCGTATGTCGCTAAGTTTTAATTCGAGCATAATAAGGTATCTCGGTATTCATTCTTTGATAATTAGCACTTTAGAACAGATACAATGAATCAAATTCATATTGTAAGTATTTAATTTTTCATATATCTTTACTCCCATAACGTGATAATTTTCTCTTTTATATTCAAATTAGTATTTATAATATATGGCAGTCCAAGAGCCTCTAATTAAGACATATCAATTAGTAAAATTAATTTACATTTTTGTTAATACAATAGTATTCATTAATTACTTCACTATCCACTTGAATATAAAAATCGTAATTTCTAAATAACATATCAAAGTTCGAAGAGTTTCTAGAAAGAAATAATTAAAAACAATAAGTTTTCTATTCAATAGTTAATGTAATTGTTTGAAAAACAAAACTATCTTAATGCAAATGTTAAAGTTTAATTCGTTCTAGAGTACTGGAACTATCGTATTGTTGCAACGAAACTCTTGTGAAATTGTAAATAGAAAATTAAATGGTTCTCTTAAAATTTTATCGTGCTTTCGTTACGTATTGTGCTGTTTTGAAAATTGTCTCGCAGAGTAACATTCTCCGGAATATCTTCTAGTTATCAGGCTTCGCTTTATCGTTGAATAAAGCTAGACCTAGATCTGCGTTATGTTCTTAATAGTGAAACAATTTTGAAAATTGTTCCCATATCGTCCTTTCTATTTAAGCAGTTTTGTGTACTATTTAAGTAATATATTTCAAAAGAAAATGAGAACATTGCCTTGCAATATTATGTTTAAACAGACCTTTTTTATTATGTTTCAAAATTAAACGATGCTTATGTATGTTAGCCGACTTCAAAAAGAAGGTGACACTCACTATCATGTTTTATCTTTTCGCAAATGGATCGCCTGATGTGGTCCACTAACCATCCTTTAAATCCTTAGTTCCCAAAGTGGTCCAGGTGGACTCCCAGGAGTCCACAGCAGACCCCACGGGACCGAACGTAGACCACGTTGGCGCGACAAAAAAAAGGGGTTCACAATTCGTAAGCGAGGGGGGGGGTGGGCTCCACGAAAATTTATTTGCTTTCGGTAGTAAAGAACTAAAATGTTGGCTTGACTTTACCTATCAATGTAAGCAGATAATATTTTAAGAAGCTCAGCGACTGTTACTTGTAAAACGTTGGATGGAATCACTTTTTTGATTGGCCAACTTCACTTTTTTGACATCCAGTCACAGCACAATAAATTAATTAATTAACCCATCAGTTCCTAATTTTTTTTCTCGAAAACAATTAATTCGTGGTTTGCACTCAGTCGCAATGCAAATTTCCATACTTAGATCTAATCTTCACATTTTTTATCGAGTTTTGGGAATATGGTAGAAATGTAGCTGCAGCTAACCCGTAACACCGGAACCGTAACCCGTAACACCGGAACCGTAACCCGTAACACCGGAATCAGCTAAATTTTGAAAGTGGTCTATTCTCCCTGTGAGTTAAAGTTAAAGTTAAACTGGCTCTTTAAACCGGAATACAACTGAACTAATGATTATAATTATTTTTTGTTATAATAAAATATGTGCATTGAAGTTGGAAAACTAGACTATTCATCACTTGTTATATAATACTCAATATATTCGTCGATTGTGAGTCGTTTCTTATGATTCATATTCATTTCAATTTATAAGTAACACACCCATAGATAGGTAAACAGTAATTTAAAATAATGCTTGAAAAAAAAAGACAATTTGACTGTTTAGTTTTTTTCTCATAAGAAAACTATGATCGATCATTTTAAACAGTACAAGTACATGAATGCAGACAAGACCTCATTGCAATTTCATTTTATATAGTGAGAAATTCTAGATTTATTTTTAATCTGGGTTGCACCTATTTCATCAAATGAGTCTTACAAATAGACATACACGTTAGACCTGCTAATGAAAGCGCTCGGAATCTGCAACGAGCTTTTGATTACGAGCTGTACGCTGTACATGCAATGAATCCACAGTATTTCGACTGGTTAGAACGTTGGTAAAGACAGTGTCCGACATCCTCCCTTCAGTCTAATAAATGATGGTTTCAATTGATATATAGTCAATTACAAATTCCAACGACGAGATGGTCTCGTCATCCGGAGATTTTAACTGAAGAGGACTTGCTTAAATTTGAAGGACTTATGAAGTTTTAGTAGTTGTTAATTTTTTTTAGTATGTCTTATATTAAATCATTATACATATAATATTAATTTAATAATATACAAATATAATATAAAAAATAATAATTTCCACTTGGCCGCCCGTATCACAGCTGTGCTATTTTTTCTTAACCGATACTAGGAAGCTCGTTGGTCTAGTGGCTAGATATTACGCTGCAGATCCGGTGGTTCTGGGTTCAATTCCCAGGTCGGGCCAATAAATAGTTATTGGGTTTTTCTGTCAGAAAATTCTCAGTAGCAGCCCGGAGTCTGGAAGGTGGAAGTGTGTACACTCCCGTGCCTCGGAAAGCACTTTAAGCCATTGGTCCTACGCCTGAACTCTTTCCGGTCGTGTCGGATTGCCGTCCCATCGGATTATGAGAGCTAAGGAAAAGAGAGTGCACCTGTGCTTGCGCACACACTTGTGCACTATAATATCTCCTGCGCAGTTGGCTAATCTCTCTTGAGATTGGCCGCCGTGGCCGAAATCGGTCTGGAGGACCTAAAAACTAGGAAGCTACGCTAGATATATTATAGTGTACGTGTGTGTGCAAGCACAGGTGTACCTCTATGCAGCCCATAAGCTAGTAAAATAATAGCGACATAAATGTAGTATTTTTTAATCGCCTTTTTATTTCACTTTTGTTTAACGGGAACGCAGGTGGGTAAACGAAAAAATAATAATTTCGTAACATTGTCCATTCTCTAGAATACCATAATCTTAACTGAAGATTGTGGGTTCAGGGGACAAGTACCAATTTTCAGGTGTTTCATTTGAATTTATAATTCATTTCGTGCTCGGAAGTGAATGAAAACATTGTAAGGCAATCTGCATATTTCGCTCAAACTCAGATGCTACATATGTATCCACGAACCCGCAATGGGGCAGCGTGGTGAAATATGTTTCAAACTTTCTCCACAAAAGGAGAGGAGACCTTAGCCCAGCAGTGAGAGATATATAGAATTTAACTTTACCTTTAACCATCCAACTTGGGTTATAACATCTTGTACTGAGATTACACTGGCTAAATAAAATGTCTGAAATGTTGGCGTTGGTGATATATTTGCAATATTATGTAAAGATTTTATCATGTAATTTATGAAACATATAATAATATATATTTTCTGCGAAGCAACAATCAAAATATCAGATCAAATTATTCATGTACTTTATGTGACCGTCCAAGAAATATTTTCTTCTCTATTAAGAAATAAACGGCCAAATACGGCTTTGTATCGCCAACTGCGTCTTGTTTTGTTGTAGACATATTTCACTTCGTCCATTTTCCTTAGCAATTTAAACTCCAACTTTACTATACATTGACGTTTTGGTATTAAAAAGTAATAAACGTTTTCAAAGTAAATACGCAACGTATGTGATACAACGCGATATTATAGTTATAAATAGTTGTAATGCCTTTGTGTATGGCGGCCGCGGTCAAGATAAGGCTCAATGAATTGTGACAAAATAGCCGGTCGTGTTTATTGTGGCCGGCGGCAGACGTACGCCGGCTATTCCGCGCTCAATCGCCATTGCCGGGCCAGAATTGCTCTCGCCCCTCGACCATTTACGAGTATAGTTTTATTCCGTGCAAAACGGTTTCGCTCATTAATCTTGAGCACTTTTAGTACGGTCTGGAGATCTTACCGGGTTCGTGTAATGACTTCGAATAGCGCTGTGTCGGGTTAAGGAAATTTTTGTGTTATAAATGTTTAGTTAAAACTCGGATAGCTTTTCATAAGGCTACATAAGTTATATACATAGCAGCTGGCTTTATATTTTCCAATGTAAGCTAAAAATAAATGGAACTGAAAATACGGCAAAGTTTTCAGAGCTAATGATATTGTACAATTGCCATTTGCGTTTACCGCTTAAGGGTAAATGATCAAAACCGTCCGTTTTATAGACCGTGTCACTGTAAGTTCAACAACAATATTAACTATAAAAAGTGGGTGGATCTACTAGGCAGGCTTATCAAATTCAAAATCCAAATTCAAAATACTTTAGTCAATATTTGACGTATTATACTTTCTTATTGATGGTCAATTTAGAAACTACCACCGGTTCGGAAAAGAAATACCCAGCCCTGAGAAGAACCGGCGAAAGAAACTCAGCGGGTTGTTTTTTTTGCCTTTTTTTCATTGTATCATGGACTGCTTACAAAAAATAATAATATCGAAATAGCCATGCCGTGTCATTCCCAAGGTGTGCTATCTTCCATAAAATCATTAATTGTATAATAACCTTTAGCACACAAGCGTTCCTTTACAATTTTTAGGGCTCCGTACCTCAAAAGGAAAAAACGAAACCCGTATAGGATCACTTTGTTGTCCGTCCGTCCGTCTGTCTGTCTGTCTGTCTGTCAAGACCATTTATCTCGAGAACGCTTGGAGGTATCGAGTTGAAATTAAAACGATATACTCAAGTCTACAGTCTCTCAAGCTGTGAAAGAATCAAACTTCTAAGTCTACGTAAAAAAAGATACGGCCGTTTATGCCGCAAAAAACGAATATTTCGACACTCTCAAGGGAATCAAAATTTATAGGGTATTTTCCGTTGACATAGAACTATGAAATTTGGCAAGTTATATCGTCTTATACTACAAGTATAGGGAAAAATCTGAATACTATTCATTTGTAATTAAATCATAAAAAACAATGCAAAGAACGTCGGCCCAAATTTTGAATTGAGTTAACCGTGTCATGTGGGGTATCGTATGAAAGGGCTTCATTGGCACAGGTTTAAATAGATTTTAAATTATTTTTATGATATATAGTTTTCGATTTATGACGAAAAATGAAAAATAACCCTTTTCCCTTCTTTATAAGTATAGGTAGGTACCTAATAATTTTGGTGTATGTAGTGCCTAACAATTTGCACTGCTATACATACCTGCTTATTTAATTTAAAATTTTGTAATTAAACATAACCCTAAATATGTACCTTTAGCGTGTAGGCTATCTTGAAATACTATATGCGTATAATATTCAGAGAAGGATCCTGATATGAGGCTAAGCAATACTCAAAGACCGGAGAAATAATATATTTTATTTAAGACACGTTACAATTATTTGAGTATCCTGTACTGACTGATTAATACATTATAATAATCTAATAAGAAGTTGTTATGATTTCGTCATCATGCCAAATATGAAGTACAACTAAAAAGGCGAAGTGCTGACGGCACATACCTACAAATTTGTACGGAACCCTCGGTGGGCGAGTCCGACAAGCGCTTGTCCGGTTTTTTTTTTAATTTAGCCACAGGCATTTTGAACGCTTTCTGGGATCCTGTTGTAGAACCGTATACATTGTCCCACAAAAGAGTTAGTTACTGACTCTATGCAGTCGAGAAACGGGAGTAATTAATTTGTGTTTGTTCCTTGTACCAATGTTATGAGTATCACATTTTCTCACAAAATCATTAATGTTTTTCCGTACATACATAACATTACATAATATGTATTGAGAAGCAACAGTTAATATTCTAATTTCATTAAATTTCTGTCTTAGGGATTCTTTAGCTCCCAGGTTATAGATTGTGCGAATAGCCATGTGCTGCAGTTCAAATATCGTATTGATAGCGGCCGCATTACCCCACAGCATAATGCTGTAAGACATTATACTGTGAAAATAACTAAAATATACAAGGCGGGCCGTATCAACATCGGTAATAAATCTTATTTTCTTAACCGCAAAATCCGTTGAGTTTAGTCTACTCGCCAATCCGTCAATATGGGGGGCCCGCTGCAACTTGGCATCAACAGTAAGGCCAAGAAATACTACAGTAGACTCAACTGGATCCATCGACTCCCCATTAATATGTGTATCAGCTTTTATATTTTTAACATTTGGCGCGCAAAATTTTACAACTTTTGTTATTTTATTATTTAACATAAGATTATTGACACTTACATACAGCACCAAGATATTTCACTAAGGTATTTCGCTATTATTTGTTTAAAAAAAGTTGAGTATTGAGTTTCATCATCTGCGTCTGTTCAGAGTAATGGAAATTTCGAGGCACTAATAAGGCTAAACGATTAATATGAATTCATATGATTTAAAAACAGGCGAACTTGAGTATTCATTTCTATATTTTCGAGTTGTGTAGTGACAAAATTGAAAGATAAAATTTCGATTTAATTGCTTTACGCGTTTCTACGATTGGAAATCTGGATATTGGGTATCGGATATACATTCTGAATTTGGTTTTCTTTTAGCAGGAGTTTTTAGAAGTTTTTACATTGCGATATTTCAAATATGAAAACGTTTAAATAAAAGCAAATCTAAAACTACGAAAGCCCAGAAAAGAAGTGTTTATGATTAAAATTATTATTTTTTCTGAAACACTTAATACAAGCATATTTCTATTTCATTTTCAGAAATACCCGAAAAACATTTTAAAATGAATTTTTGGTGTTTCATTTACTAATTAATTTTAAAACCTTTTTTTACGCAATGGAAGCCTTTAGTAAGGTAACCAAGGAGGTAGGGAGGTGTGAGATCGTGTCGATTCGTGGCTCGGCGGAATTCTCAAGTTCGGCAGCGCGCGGTCAATCCGGCTGCCGTCTTGCTCAGGGTTGTCTGAAACAGGATCTACCTCACGCTATAATATAATATAATGTTAATATAATATATGATATCCTAATCTAACTTACATTTCAATTTGAAAGTTGGAAAAATGGTCTTCGCAGTATCTCTACCTCCAGACCCGTTAAATGCTTTAGAAAGAGTAACGGCGCTCGGGTGGCGATTTGTCTGCAATAAAAAACTTCAGCCTGTCAAGTCTAGATCAGATTAGTTACCTAACCGTGTTCATGTTGGAAAATATAACTATATTATTGACTGCTTTTTTAGGCTATTTCATTAGTAAGCATAATCTTTATTTTGAATGTGTGTAAGTTAGTCATATAACAGATTTTCCGTTAGTATTTAAACTGCTTTTACGTAGAAAAAATAAATACCGGTTTCGTAACGACACATTTCATGGAATTGAAAGGTGAAAAATATGATATCAGCATAACCTTGCAAATCAAAGCTTTATAAACCTTAATAAAATACAAATTAATAGTTAAGATCCGAGATTGGTTTATTATAGCAAGAAACATATATTAAAATTGTATTCTCGATAATTTAAATGAAAAATATTGAGTAATTACGGAAAAAAAATGTATAATTTATTTTACATTACTTGTTATGTAGCTTACTGGGCTTAATGGTGAAGTCATTCAGTATGTGACAATAATGTGAGAGGTATGAAGCGAGTCATGTATTATATCAAAAATAATAGTACAAATGGTTGAACTTCATTTTTGTTTAAGTATAAATTACTGTAAAATGAGGTTGGAATTAAGTTGGTATATAAAGCATATATTGCACGCCTCAAACGCGAAGCGGAGAGGTTGTGCTTTATAACCGACCTGTCAAGGTCACACGATTTCCACTCATTAAACTGCATACATTATTTTTCTATTATTCTTATACATTATGAAAAGCACATCAATATAAAGCTGAAGCACTAATAAATAATCCTGATACTTTCTTAAGTTGTTCAATATGTATTAAAATAAAAATAAAGTTCATTAAAAAAAATTTATCGTGGACGTCCATTAGTCTCTGGCAAAAAAAAAACGGCGTAGTACGGATATCTCGAAAACGATTTGACGCAACGACCTAAGTTTTTTTCACAATTTTCAGAATTAAGCAGAGAAGTTTCCTTTCGAAAAGCACAACTCTAGGCCTTCTCGTTTTTTTAAAATAAATCATTACGGTTAAAACTCGCAATTTTACATGTAAACAAACACACACTGCCGCCATTTTTCATTAGGAATGTTCTCCTTATTTTACTTTTTTTTTATACTACTATATTTCAGTGTGACGATTTCTATAAAAAAACGCGGGTGATTCAATTTTTTGGATTTTCCAAATATTTTGAAATTCAATTTCCTAGTATTTTTATGTAGATTTTCAACAATTAAAAATGTTTATCAGACGGAATTTTAGCAAGGAATAATATTAAATCGAGTCGCTTAAAAATCGATAGTTTCAGAAAATATGACGGCGGTTATGAAAGTAATTGAAAAAAAAAACTTTATAACGTATATTGCTCAGCTTCACGAAAACTAAACGTATTAAATTTAATACAAAATATTTTTGATTTTTTTCTTCTTAGTTATAAATGTTAAGTATATGAAGCATACTGAAAATATATGAACTAGGCTTTACCTCTTAAATCGCAACTTAAACTTAAACGGCGAACTTTCCTCTCGGGAACTATTCTTAGGCTGTAGTTTTTGTGGTTACAAATACATTTAAGAACACGGGATTTACGAGATTAAGACTAAGTTTTTATATATATATTTTCATAACTTGTAATTAATAATCTGATTATGGGAGTAATGTAATTTTTAGTTTTGTCATCTGCATAATCATTTAACTATGGTACTGATACTGGCAGTGACGTAGATATTGTAGATACGCAAGATCTAATAGACCTTCTAGAAAGTTAGATACTTACTTCCCAGTCCGATCTGATTTTATCAATTCAGTTTATTTTCGTAAAATTCTGCACTAATATTTGTATGTGAATACCTGGTGGTATTCACTTTGTAGGATGGCCGATGTTACGCGCGACGTCGAGGCAAGCCGTAAGCAATAGCTGCGACAATATAACCAAGGAGTTTTTTTTTTTTTTTATTATTGCTCAAGATTATTTTTTTCACAGTACCTTGAAATAGTGGTTTATAGCTGATCCAATAAATCTTCTATTTTGGCTCGCCACCACAATACTCAATCGTTCTTAGGGTTACCAACGACACAGTATTTTTAGTAAGATATTTATTATTCTGTAGCCTAGTAACAGGACTAATATCCACTGCTAAGCACATACCACTAGTACTACAATGCTTTATTTTTCTCTTCGCGAACAAAAATAAATTTAATCATTTTAACGGTTGCTAAAATGATCGATTTTATATATCATTAATTTCGTTTGTTTACTTTTGTCTTTATTTATTGAACTCTTAAAAATTAGACAAATATATGTATATATATATAGGTTATGAAGTAATTTTCTGACACGATTAGTCTTTTTATTTCAAATAACAGAATCGAACACTTTTAACAGATGACAAGTCGTGCTAATATTGACCTTACCTTACTGAACGAGACCCGTAAAGAGAATAGCGATTGTAGGTATAAATTAATCATCTAGATGTATAATATTTAATTATATTTTAGTGTTCTTGCAACTTGTCAACCCTGGTCACACTCGATACCGCTGCTTCTTCCTCGTGGCTTGGCAAGTTGGCACTCACAAAATTCGCCTTTTACACTTTGAACACTTTTGCATTTTTGATACGTTCAACGATAAACTATGAGCTGAACCAGTCCCAGTAATATATTTTATGGTGCGTTGATTATTTTTAGAGATATATTCATAAAAGCAATATTAAGTAATTTATTGTTTAATTATGTTTTACTTGTAAATGTTGTTAAATTACAAAATATGACATATACAATCAAACTTTTCAGCTCTCTTCTCTAAGGACTGATACATTGGTATCGAAGTAAATCATTATATTTTTTGTTTTAAAGTTATATGGTTTGAAATACTTATGATTGTGTATGTCTACAGCGCATCTTGTAACCCTTTTAAAAACGCTTTTATTTCACCCAAGGTACATTCCATTACTTAACAAGCGAAAAATATTATTTTTCATCTTCCCTTCACGTTATACTAAACAAATGATCTCAGATAGTCTTGTGGGACACAAACTACCCACGTCATACAACAAGGCCTGTCATACCGTTTCTTTGTAGTCGTAAATAATATGAAGATTCCGAGATAATTGCTTCCGACGAAACCACTCACAAAGAATGATTATTGTCTGGATTTCTGTAGCGGATTATAGAAACGTTATTTTTAATATCGGTATTTATTATAAATACTCTTTGGCAATGACCTCTTTTCTTCTGTAAATGAGAAATATATAAAGACTAAGAATTTCACAAGCTATTCCTTTTTGAATTGGTTAAAAAAGTAAATAACAAAATAAATTATTAATACAAAACATTAACTAAATATTATAGTACTATTTGATACGATATTTTTTACACAACCACAAATGTTATATTTGTTAAAATTAAACCATATTATAATATTGGTTATAATTATATAGTATTGGTTTAAAAAATAATATATAGCGTAAAATAGAATGAATCAATACTAAAAAAAATATATTAATAAAATTTTAAGCGCACATTGTTTTTGTTTAAATATTCTTTTATGATCTCTTGATTGAACTTAAAAATAATAGTAAAAAGAATTTATTTAAATTGTCTTAAAGATATTCAAACATTTTATCTCACTGTGAAATTTATAAAGCTACATCTGCATTTCAAATGAAATACGTTTTTATTGAAAAAGAGATAACCAAGAAATGCAGTAATGCCACCACCCGCTTGATTTTTCATATTCAACTATTTTTTCTCTGTCTTATTTTATTGAAAACATTTATATTTTTCTACAAACATTAACATTACATTATATTTATCTAATATGACGCTACATTTCTTGTTGCACCAGCCACCTTTCTATAAAACCATGGCGTTGAGACGCCTTTGCGCAATCGCATCGTGCCAATTCTCAGTTTTGTGTTTTGACCCTAAAGGCGAATAGAGCATATTATGATCGCTTGATTAAAGTTCAAGAATGTAAACATATTCGCCTTTCGCGCCGCAGGTCGTGGGTTCGATTCCCACCCAGGACAAACATTTGTGTGCATGAACATATCTGTTTATCTTTAGTCTGGGTGTAATTATCTATATAAGTATATATTTACAAAAGAAAAGTAGTATATGTAGTATATCAGTTGTCTGGTTTCCATAGTACAAGCTCTGCTTAGTTTGGGATCAGATGGCCGTGTGTGAATAATGTCCCGGGATATTATTATTATTATTATTATTATATCTAAGATTAGTTAATAAGTATCATTCTTCTTATTTGCACCAAACGCTACTCTATAATGATGTATTTAAATGAGCTAATCGCCGAGCCAATGCACTAAACCAGGACATTGAGCCAGTCGAATGAAAAATGCATTTAAACATAGGCGTATATAGCGTTTTTTCTTTTTTGTGCTAGAAATCGTTCCAAAACAATTAATTGACTCAATCGACAGCTTGAGGACAATCAAATTTAGTGAATTGTATATATTTGATGAATCCAATGTTAAATTGCGGTAATAATCAAGAAACTCATTGTGAAAAATTGCATATGGCGAATGAAATTCGGTCTTAGCAGAGAAAGAAAATGAAATTAAAGGAATATATTCACTTTCAACACTATGGAATTGGTTTTGCAAAAGGTATAAACATGTTAAGTCCTTACACTATTATTAATTTGTCTGAGAAGTTACAACTTTTTAGCAATTACAATTTCACTCACCCTTCAAACTGGAAAACTGCAAAGCATATATTTGTAGAATAACTGATGATTGTTTGGTATCCAAACAAGCGCTGCAATAAGCCCTATCACTGGTAAAGTCTTTTCACTAACCCGTAGTTGAACAGTACTCTGGAATAAGGTCAGAATCTTACCAAATGGATCAGACCTTAACACAACAATTATTGTATGTTCCTATTACTATTGACATAGACTAACAACAACGGCTTCATCGATAGTAAAAAAAAAATGTTAAAAATAATAACGAAATTAATTATAAAATATTTAAAAAACGAGTCATTTACCATTTTATTAAATCGCGTTTAACTAATAATTCAACTTCGTTCCATAAATCTATTTACCATAATAAAATATCGAATACGTATTTTCATTTCGTAGACAGACGCTTAAGGTCGAGTGAGAATTAATATTGTATTCGTCGAGCGCTCCGGCCATGTTTCACAGATGTTTACGACCTTATCGCGATATTCGATAACATTCGAACGCTATACAAACAACACTTTATTTGATTTCGAGAAAGTGAAATTGAATTATGATATTTTTTTTAACTGTCTCCAAAATGGTCGAGGTCTTATATTTTTTCTATGTTCAAAAATGTCTGGTCTGATTTAAATTATTTTAATTAAAATAGTTGACACTGTACTTGTCTTTATTTAATAATTTTTCAGGAAATCACGTTTGCCATAAAATTTTGTTCTCAATAACGTGAAACCGGATTTCTATTATTTAAAATCCGTTGTATTTATAGAGGCTTGGGCAAAATTACTTACTTTTAGAATTTGTACTTGGTGTTAGAGTTAATGGATTGTTAGTATTTACAATGCAAATGACCTTACTGTCAGGTGGCTTATTTGCCAGTCGGCCTATCTATTAAATATTTAAATAGATGAAAAATTTGTATTTGTACATGCATGACTTTATCATAATCAGAAACATTTTATTTATCGTTAATGAAGCCCTTTCGTGAACTTAATTGGCTTAATGCTTAAAGGCATTCTGTAGCAGTCGAAAAAAGGCAAAAATTAAAGCGAGCTTAGCGTGCTTTAACACACGTAAAGCTTATTTCAAGGCAGGGAGTGAAGCTTTTTTGTACTTAATCAAGTAATGTTCATAAATAATAATTCTCATTAACAATTTCGATTTAACTGCGACAATAATTATAGGTTTTGTAAATACATTTTTATAAATATAATTTATAAGTTATACTCGACTCGTAACTATGTAATAGTTGACTCATTAATATGTTGATATATAAGTCATTTTATAAAATAGAGATAATTTGTTCTTATCTCGTCATATAAAGCAAAGTTTTGAATAAAAACAAAATGTATCGACTTTGTAAGAATTATTTCATTTTACTGTTCCAATAGATAGTTGGTATCTGTTATCAGTTTTCATGAATTTTTACCCAATAATAGGCAATAGGATCTTAAAGCAAGTATCAAGAATTTTGTGTAAATTATAGTGATTTTCCTATAATTCCACACAATATCCAGCATTAATATCCTATTTGTCAAAATATCAATGTATATTAAAACTTCTATTTATGGAATATACTTCGGGCGTCTTATGGAAATGGTGATGTATGGAATATACTGTTAGCGACATAAATAGCGGGTTCGATTTTGGCCCTGCGCTATTGTTGTACACACTTTTAACAGAATCTGTACCCTTAATTGAAGGGTTAAATAGGAATATCATTAATTCCTTGAAAACGAAGATTGCTTGCTTGAAATTGTAATATAAAATAACAAGAAGAATTTCATTAAAAAAAAAAAACGGACTTTTCATGGCGTTCTTCCTCATCCCCATAACATTTATAACGCCAACTTACTAATTAACAAGCACCACACCTATGTCGTTAAATTCTCATTAAGAATACACCCTTTTATAATTCTTACGCCCGCTCGCCACGTAATTTTATCTAGATTCTAACACAACTAAGAAAACTATTCAGCTATGCTACGCATTTATAACTCACACACACACACATATATACTAATTGTTTTGATTTGATGTAAGAAATTGTATTTATTGTCTCGCACAGCCAATAGTTTTATATAGTAAATTATTCTTATATGTATGATTGCCAAGTCATTATGTTCATTATAGAAATAAATATGTCTTATTATATAAGGTCACTATAAATGTTAATTAGTAATTAATTACGAAAAAATTTATGACAAAATCGTTGAAGGTGCTTCCATTAATACAAAATAAAATAGCCCGTCTGGACAGAGGCGGGAAAAGTCGTGGGCGGTGTGTGCGCCGCCACTGGTTCTAGGCATTTTTCATGTGGGGCAAACGCGTAAAAGAGATTTTCGAGCGAGATTAAAAAAAAGAGGGCCTCGCAAAATCTATCTCGCCCACATGAAAATTAGATCTTGCCCTGCCACTGCGTCGGGATTACCACCCACTCATAACATATTATATTATCAAACTGCAGTACTAAGTATTGTTATGATCTGCTTTGAACGGTAAGTGAGATAATTGTACAACAGACAAAAGGGACTGTTAACTGTACGTATTGCATTAGTTATCTCCCGTTTAGAGTATTCACTGTAAGAAATGTTAACTATCGCTTACATCGCCAATGTGCCACCAATCTTGGAAACTAAGATGTTATGGAACACAATAATACAAAGTACTGCTGTTTTGCGGTAGAATATCTGATGAGTGGGTGGTACCTACCCAGACGAGCTTGCACAAAGCCCTACCACCTAGTAAAAATTATATATGATAATATATATAATTATATATTATATTATACATTTATCATTATTATTATTAACTTCCTTAATGAGTTTATTTACTTTACAGCGGCGCACGAAATTAATTATAAAAAATATACTAAAGGTCTAGTAAGGCATTTGAATCTGTTATTTTCGGTATATATCTGAGATCCGTATGTTCACCCATTGGCCCATCGTAGCATTTCACCATACATTCATTATTAATCTTCATAAGCGTGTTAAATATTTGAAATAGCTGTATATATTATTGAAATGGCTGTTTGTAGGCTATGCAATGGTCTTGATCTGACCTAGAAAGAAACTTGAATATGTTTCAAGACGTCACAGTGTAAATTTCCACTACAAGTGGTCACTTCAAAGACTTTCATTTTAACTTTTTAAACCTACTTTTTCATACAACACTTTTTTCGTAATGCCAATGTTAGGTATATTTACTTGGAACACTTTTATATATTTTTATTCTACGTTTAAATAGTATATATCAGTAGATATATTTTGTGGGAACAAACAAAAAATAAATAAAATGCAAGTTACGCATTTGTGAAATGCAAAACAGACTCGTGAATTTTTTAAATAATAATAACATTTAAAAATATCAAATTAAGTATGGGTTTCAAATTTTTACGAATTAAATACGAAGTCAATTCATTTTTTATAGGATGGGTAGGCGGACGAGTATATGGGCTACCTGATGGTAAGTGGTCACCAACGCCCTTAGATATTGGCAGTGTAAGAAATGTTTATCATCGCCTATGCGCCACCAACCTTGGGAACTAAGATGTTATGTCCATTGTGCGTGTAATTACACTGGCTCACTCACCCTTCAAACCGGAACACGACAATAACAAGTACTGTGGTAGAATATCTGATGAGTTGGTGGTACCTACCCAAATGAGCTTGCACAAAACTCTACCACCACTTCTGACAAAGTAGTACTGTTGGTGTAAAGTTTATATCTTACCTGTATTAAGCACAGAATAACATATTACACAACAATACATCTCATGATAGTATGGTCACTACCATAGACATTAGTGTAAGAAGTATTAACCATCACTTACATCGCTAATGCGCCACCAACCTTAGGAACTATGGGATTATGTCTATTCTGCCTATAGTTACACTGGCTTATTCAAAAGTAATTCCAGAACACTGACATGAGATGACAGAAAATAATATGCCACATTGATTTTAATAAATGGTATAATTATATATTTAAACAATATGTGCATTAAAATACAATGCAATTTAACTTATTAATAAATTTATTATTAGCATATTATATTATACTGTTATTAATAAAAAATGTTATCAAGATCCGTTACAATAAACACAATTGAGATAACGTTTAAAAAGTCATTCGACTGCCGAGTAACCGTCGAAGTTAAACAGATATGGCCATGATTTACTGACATAACTTCTGTTAAGTTTATATACATATATGTTAATAACACGTAACACAATGTCCTTATAGAACACTTTAATATGTACATATAGAATAAAGTTTAATATAAAATAAGCAAACTTTGATATAGTAACTGTGAATGTCCCACTGCTGGGCTAAGGCCTCTTCACCTCTTTTGAGGAGAAGGTTTTGGGAGCTTATTCGGGTCGGGGTAATGCGGGTTGATGGAATACACATGTGACAGAATACCAATGAAAGATGCAGGTTTTCTCACGATGTTTTCCTTCACCGTCAAGCACGAGATGAATGATGATCACAAATTAAGCACATGAAATACAGTGGTGCTTACCCGGGCTTGAACCCACGATCATCGGTTAAGATTCATGCGTCCTTACCACTGGGCCATCTCGGCTATTAGCAAACATTGCTAGTCACACACAATCATGAATATTCATTTGTATAATTTTTTTTTAATTTGTTCATTAAAAAATTAAAATATATTTTTTTCCAATTATCTATACTAATATATAAAGCAGAAGAGTTTGTTTGTTTGATCCGGATAATCTCAGGAACTACTGGTTCGAATTTAAAAAATATTTTTGTGTTGTATAGTCCTTCTATCGAAGAAAGTTCTAGGCTGATTTTTATTCATTATATTTTATTAATTACACGCGGGTGACACCGCGGGCACAGCTAGTTAGCTTATTAATGGTTATAACCGCCTATTGACACTGCAAGAAATAATAATCATCTATTCGCCAACCTCGCTGATTACCAATCGTACTGAGATATATCTTTTGTGCCTGGAACCGGAAGATAACAATACTATGTTATTTGGCAGCAGAATATGTCATGAGTGGTTAGTACGTACACAGACGGGCATGCACAAATACTTAGTAGGACTTTGTGCAAGTATATAGTCTAGACTTTGTATTAAGAAATATGATTCTTTTGCTTATATTTTTGCTGCATTTAATATTATTAATTGGTATCTGTGGGATTTCATTACATAAACGAGTACCTTGAGTACGAAAGGACGTATTGACTTTGCGGAGATGAAAACTTGTAAGTTGTAAGGTTTGATTAAAATTGAAAATTTATTTTGCAGCTTCTTTATGAATTTATGAATTTATTTAAATACCGTTTCTCTATTTGAAACGTTTCTGCAAATTAATATGAAATAAAACATCACTGTATAATATATCTTATATGGCGCGAAGAAGCTACGATGCTACTTATAAATTTTGTTCTTTCAATATTTTTATTGGAGAAGCCGCGATTTGGTTTGCTGGCTCTTTTTTTTTTTTTTTTTTTTTTTTTTATTGTATAGGTTAGCGGACGAACATATGGGCCACCTGATGGTAAGTGGTCACCAACGCCCATAGACAATGGCATGTAAGAAATGTTAACCATCACTTACATTGCCAATGCGCCACCAACCTTGGGAACTAAGATGTTATGTCCCTTGTGCCTGTAATTACACTGGCTCACTCACCCTTCAAACCGGAACACAACAATACAAAGTACTGCTGTTTTGCGGTAGAATATCTGATGAGTGGGTGGTACCTACCCAGACGAGCTTGCACAAAGCTCTACCACCGAGTACTTTACCGAGTACTTTACCGAGTCTTTTATTCTATTATAATGTTATCAAAGTTTAAAGATCATTTGATAAATTATAAGTGTCGCCCTTATCTTACTTTATGTAAATGTAGTCCAGAGACTTACCGCATATGAATTATGGCCTCAGAAAGTTAAGTCCCTTGTGACCTTGAAATGAAAATATTTTTATTTTGACCTTATTTATTATGTACATTTAATACTTGAAGTTATTTTTCATGAGTAATTCTCGCTATTTCATATTCATGATGTTTGTTTTTAAGATTGTACACTTTTGTAATAGTTTGAAAAATATTGTCGCATAGGTTGGCCTAGATGGACCAGAAAATTCATATAAGTCATTGATTCTCCATTAATAAAGAATTAATATAAATTTTATTGAACAAAGAATCAACTAGCATGTCAACCTCTCAAATGACTTGACAAAAATACTTAGTTTCAGAGAACCCTTATGTATAACGAAAAGTTCAGATATTTGGCTTAACGAAGACTTATTCCTCGATCCGAATAAATTCAGGTCATAAAAATAGCGGATTTGTTCACAAAGGAAATAAATTCTATTTTTCCGACCAAAGATATCGGCCATCTTTTTCAAATTCACGACTCACATTCATATTAACGCTATCAGGTTGATTTATATAGTATTCTGGTAAAGGAGAACTTTAAATAGGCTTTGTACTGTTGTTCAAATACTGTTGAAAATAATAATTGTTTTTGACTATTTTATAGCGTAACGTATAAAATCTTAATTTTTTAGTGCATTTTCTATTACATTTTTTATTGTTTTTATATATCGTTTTATATGAGGACTTACCGGAGAATCTGCTTTAGCTCGGTCTTTATGATACCCCGTTATTGTTATTCATATTATATCTTATATCCCATTTATCTATAGAGGTGTTTCTTATGAATTAGGCAGGATGGCATGCGTCGTCATGTTTTTAGAGGACATCCGGTTTATTTATCGTCTCCATTATATTTGAAGATTTTGGTATTTTATTTAATTAAGGTCCCGTTAGGTTTTTAAGAATTCTAGGTCATGTGATGCTGCCGTGTACACCTCGATCGCTAAGTACATTAGCGATCAGCTGCATATATCGCTTGCAGCTCAACCTGGAACACAACTGTAAGACACCAGTATAAACTTTCTGGTAAAGACTTCGTCAAACCCGCCAAGTTCTGGAAGCTCTTTTCAAAACATAATCTATCCTACAGAACTTCTAAGACTATTTTAACTATTATATCATATTTCAAAACTCTAGTTCTGATATTAAATATAGTAAGCGGTTGGTTCTTCAGCTTTAGTTTATTAATTATACCAAGTAAATTTGTACTGTTGTTCTGAATCAAGCGTTGTTCATTTAAAAATGTTACATTTATTTTTATTTATTTAACAGTATAAATAACCAAATAACAATTATGTCACTACAAAGACCACGAAAGGATATTATGATAGGATATTTTGCAATAGGTATATATATATATAAATAAATAAATGCTATTAACAACTCCAGAAAGATCAACTTATAATATGAAATTTATACATATTTATTTCAATCTAGAGGAAAATTATTTTCATGTTAGGATTTTTAGAGCTAAATATAAAATTTCTGATTGATTGACCAACCTAAGAGGATGAGCTCAGTTTTATAACCTCGAAGCAGTGTGATATTTCTGGGCCGCGAGAGTGGGCGCTAAAACTCATTTTAGGTATTATTTTACTATATAAGGGATTTTCGTGTAAGGTGTATTCACCCTTATACGCCTCGACAACATGCATATTATGTAGGTGTTATGTTATAACGTTTATATAAAAGTTTAGTTTTAGTTGTAAAAAATTACAAATATTTTTTTCATTATTGCGACATTATAAAACACATTACGCTGGGTCAGCCTAATAGGAAAATGCAAGCGAATGATGAATGAAAAAGAAATAATATTCCTACTATTTTATCCAATGAAGTGGAAATCTCTATTAGGACAGCGCAACAACAGTAAAATGAATCAGAACGGAATCTGCTAATTAACATTAATTGTCTCGTATGTTGTTGAGCTATTGAGATTTTTTAATTAATTAATTACATTTTCGATCATGATGTAAATTGACCATTCAAATGATTTAAAGTTTGCAAGTCACAAGACTATGAGTGTAGTTGCAGTTTAGTTTTTTCTTGAATTTAATCTTAAATCATTTTTTTTTATTGTATAGTAAGACGGACTAGCGTATGGGCCACCTGATGGTAAGTGGTCACCAACGCCCATAGACAATGGCATTGTAAGAAATGTTAACCATCGCTTATATCGCCAATGCACCACTAACCTTGGGAACTAAGATGTTATGTTCCTTGTCCCTGTAATTACACTGGCTCACTCACCCTTCAAACCGGAATACAATAATACCAAGTACTGCTGTTTTGCGGTAGAATATCTGTTGAGTGGGTGGTACCTACCCAGACGAGCTTGCACAAAGCTCTACCACCGAGTAAGTATTTAAATACTAATATAAATGTATAAGGTTTACCAATTACCAATATTACTTGAGTACGATATAGTTATTTAAGTTTTTTTTTAAATCGTAACAAACATTTAATACAAATTAAATAGACAACAATTATAGCCCAAGGCGTGGACTCACACACCCATATGTCTCTGAAGAAATTTTATTATAAAGAACCAAAAAAAAAAAAAAAACAAATGTTTGACTTTTCAATGTCGAAAAATAAAATCTTCTAGATTTTCATACACATGTTCCACGTGTTCGTAACAAGAAACCTAAGGGCTATTTTCAAGGCTGTTGTTATCTGGCCGAAACACTCTACATGCAAATGAGAGGAGCATTCACATCGTACGAATCCCACGTTACGTATGTGTATTACTATAGAATATGTTGCGTTGCTAATTGGATTCTAGAAAATTTAATTTCGAATGAATTTTTAAATACGTAAACCGGTTTGAATAACTAATTAGAAACATAAGAGGATTGTCAATATAGATAAATTTTAATTATTTCATGTATTTTTATTGATATAATAATGACACTGCTGCAGAATAATTATTTGTATAAGCTTTCATTCAATGAGTGGCTATCTTTTTATTTGTTATACAACTGTACATTTTTATATAACGTATTTACTTTTAAGATATGATGACGATAAATTATTGCTATTTAAATATTAAGTTTTTTTCTAAGAACTGTTTTTGTGTGTTTGAGTTTGGTAATAATAATTATTTATTTATAAAAATTGTACACATATCATTACAGGACATGGTTGTCCTAATTCGATAATGCAGCACGTTTAATAACAATATATCAAATAAGTTAGTCCAGGTGGCTATCTTTGTGAGCTCACTGCAACATAACAAATCCACCTTGTCGGCTATCATGTTGAGGGTACGTAACGCGCGAGTCAGTGGCGCCTCCTTGAGCAACTACATATTACATATTTAAACCTTCAATTGAGCTACACAATCTTCTTCTTAGTCGATGCGCTCTTGGCAGAAAGGTCGTGGTCGTCCTGAAGTACGTCTACTTCATGACGACACAATACTGTTTTATAGAGTAGGTAGGTGGAAAGGCAAATGGGCTTTGAGATTTATTAACCATTCTTTACATCGCCAATTCACCGCCAACCTTGGGTACAAAGATGTTATGTCCCTTGTATTTGGCTCCCCCTCCTCCCTTTAAACCGGAATACACCAATCCCAAATATTGCTGTTTTGGGGTAGAATATGTAATCATTTGGTGGTAATGTTACTGCGCGATACAACATAACTACATACATTATAAACAAATGAATTATGATATTGCTAAGGCTTGAATTAAACAAAAAAATCTAAAAATAGTTCTCAGAATAAATATATAAAAAATAGTTATGGTTCTACGACACACAAAATTACACCCTATCTTGAGGTATCACTGCAGTGACTGCAGTGACTGTAGTAAATGCAATACAAGAATGCAAATTTTAATCTAATCATAATTTTATTACCTTAGCTTGATTATAGCTACGTTTACTTGATTACATTTGCAACTGAGCTATGAGCTACTCCGAAATCTCATTACTTAGTAGTAGCTATGCAACACTAAGTAACTAACCATTGTATGAACTGGTCACATTGTCGCCGAACGATTAATTTGACGGGCTGCCACGACTCTCTAGTAATCATTTCATGTACCAAATATATCCTCTAATAAAGAAAAAAAAGAATAAAACAATGGGATATATATTTGACAACAATGGTACCTACCCAGACGGGCTTGCACAACCAAATGTGACCAACTGAATAATAAAAAATGTTTTTGTAAAAATACCATATTATCCTGTATAATAAAATCCTTAAGAATTGAACAAGCATTAATTGCAGGACATGTAATGTTAATTGAAATTAATAAATATAGATCGACATGTCTAAGAGTAACTTTTGTATTCTTTGCATTTTCTTGTTCCGCTATATTCCGGACCGGTTAACGCTTTATTTGTTATTGGCGATAATATAATAAAACGAATTTCTTAAGCGCATATCGAGTCTCTTATTTTGCCGATGACAACGATTGAAAATATCTTCCAGTCGGTTCCTATCAACTTTATCTTCTTTGGATTTCTTATACCTTATCTGTGGACGATATCAAACCAGATAGAAACTTTCTGTTATAATTATTAAATTATTGGATTAAAATAATCACCGCCTAAACATATTAAATATTATATGTTTATTAAATCGGATCTATTCTTTATTATAAATATACTCTACGGTTTGCAAGTAGTGACTATTTAAGAATCTACTCTGAGTCTCTTGTAGTCTACTTTGATACATTAGTTTGGCTTGTCACTCGCAATTAATTAATTTTTAAACGCTTTCGTTTCTAAAACTTTATTTAGTGAGTCATAATTCGAACAATGCCGTGTCTTCTTCTTTAGAATTTCACATCAGTAACGTCAGAAAGAGTGTTATCAGTGTTTAACTAAACAGCCGCTAAGCAACGTTTGTAATGCCTTATGTTTTACCAATAAAATATATTGATAACGTTACCTTCACTGTCTTGTGGTCGGTATAAATAAAAAAAAGTATTGATGTTTTCCTTTTGTAACGATTTGCTCAATGGAGACAGGGTGTAATATGCTACGTAGGGCATAAATAACAGAAGATATCATCTCCTAGTCAGACACACCTGTATCATACTAATCTGAGGATTTAGTATTGACGAGCTATATTTGCGATTTAGTAATTAGTAAATATGTATGTAAATATGTGCGTTTTTGACTTATGCACTTTTTTTGTCTAATTTTATAGTTCTGGATCTAATGTATGTATAATATGTTTATTGAACTGCTTGTTTCATAGATAAACAATGTGATATTTTATTTTTGTTAGTAATTTTAAGACATAGAAGAAAATAAATTATCGTTTGTATAAAATAAATTTTCTTTATTGAAATCTGTAAAATAGGTTTCAAACCTTTGAGGTAAGTTAAACATTATATTAAAGTTTGTTTTTATTAAATATTATTATGTTTTGATTGTTGAAAGAGTATTTTTATTAAAGCACTGTAGATTTAAAATATACAAAAAAAAATTGTATTATATTATAATTTTCTCAATATTTTCATCAATTTCTACACTTGCCACGCAGCTTCACACGCGTATAATTAATAAAAATAAAATAACTTATTTTATTACTATAATAACACATAGGCGCACACACACGCACACACACACACACACACATATGGCTACTGGTAAAGAAATACGTAATTAACGATTTGAAATTAATTTTCATAATATACCGTATGGTTTACCGATCTTATATATGGCCTAACATTTGCGCCATCACATGTTCTTTGTGTGTACCAATTTTCATCAAGATTGGTCAAGCCGTTCTTGAGTTATAAGAAAACATACAGAGAGACAGACAAAAATTACAAAATATATATACAATGTTAATCACTGCATCATAAAACGATTACTTATCACAAAATTAGGTGAAAAAAACAAAATGTACAGGCAGAACCAATAGATTTATATACTTTAAACATATTGATTACCAATAAAGCAATAATATGTACTATATTGCTTTATTGTAAATCAAATTACAATTCTCAGTATACGTACATAATAAACTAATACGATTTTGGTTCTTACAAGTGTTTCAGTGTTTGTTGGGCATTTTGTATTTTCTATGACAGGCATCGGTGCTTCGGAGTCTTTAGAGCCATACAATATGCAACGAAAATGATTAAAAATTATATTTAATACTTTAAGAAAAAAAAAACATTTCATTGTTACATAAATAACAGGAATCTACGAATATATATGTATGACTTCTATATATGACAGATACACGCTAAAATTATGTATCACAAATATAATTTCTTTCAAAGATTTGCACTGGAGAACGAAAAAAGAAACTATAAAAGTTACTAATTAATAGAGTGAAACATTTTTTACTATTTTCGTAATAATTATTTATTGATGAGAAACTAGACTTTAGAGATTTGTGCTGTGGTCACTGTAATACCCATCCAATTCGATCCAATTACGTTTAGCCGCTTAGACCACTGGGTGGTAGTTGGATCCACTCACTCACAACTGATTTTAACGTTAATACTTTGGCAAGTCACGCAAAGAACAATCACAAGTATCAAAACTAATTATGACTATTTAATATAAATTTAAATAGACTTAGTTGAGCTACTTCTATAAGTATTATAGAATTTATATTATTAGCGGAATCTTTCGGCCATTATGAAGCTCGTAAAGGCTCATTTTCATCGAAGGCTCTAAATAATTCATCGATCAAGAAGCCGATTCCTTTAGATAGTCACTTTAATATTCCAGAGAGTGAGTACTTGAGAAACGATCTTCTCTAAGATCTTGACATTTATAACGCTTAAATCGGAAATGCTATAATGAAAATCTCGTTCAGGTTATTTCCAACTTACTTTTAATTAATAATTATAACTACAAATAGCTCTGATGTTTATTAAAACAAATTATTACCTATAATTCTTATAAGTTTTTATTTTTTCGACACTTTCATTGAAAAAAGTCACATCTATCATGGGCCACTGGATACTGGTTCACTAACATTTTAAACTGAAATATAACAATACAAAGTATAATTGCTGGGCATGTATATGCTTGGCATATATATATATATGCTTGGCATATACATATATGCTTGGGATAAGCATAACCGATTACGTATCCATGTATCGTATTTATTATTATAATTCTCCACCTATGTGCAGATTTCTTTCTTCTCCGTAAGTCCGTAAGTATGTTTCATATTGTACACCTTCTCAATGCAGATTGGCAATATGTGTTAAAATTCCAGCTATATATATGTATATATATATATAATACGTTTCTATTCAATATATTTTTCGTTTTATTAGAATATACAAGTAAAAGCCGTTCTGCAAAACATTCAAGGAATTCCCACCATACCAATACATACATGATTCAGAGTCGATTACCGGAACATATCAAAAATGCAAACACTGCCAAGCTCCGGTAAAAACACGGACCACTATCTCGGGCGAAGATTTAAATACACATCCATACGATTCTTTACATCATTCGGTTTTACTAAGAAATTCTTTATTTAAATTAAAAAACATATATCAAAACATGTCATTTAGATGTCCATTGATTTTAATTAACATAATGTGGACTTTCGCAGATAATTAATGCTTATTAAGAATACAAAAGCAAATAATTTTACTGTTATGATACCTAACATTATTCACAAACAAAGCAATATTTAAGTTTTAGTTCAGTTACAATCATTGGTAGTCTGGATTTACTATCCAAATAATTATGGAACATTTCGGAGCAGTTTTTGTCCGTTTTTATTCGTGACACTTTAACTTGGACCTGTATCGCATAACGTCAACGATAAGTCTGATATAGAATTGCAAAACAGAAGTCTCATAGTTGTTGTTATTGACAAACTGTTTATATCTCAGCATTAATTCCCGAAACATAGATTGAAGATCAACAAAAACATCAATACAAGGCTGTACTCTTGAGAATGCGGTATTCCGCATTACGGTTAACACGGAGTTATAAAATAATCCTTCGATAAATCAATCAAATGCAGTTTCTCTTTGGAAACGTATTTTATTTTCATTAAATTTCAAGTACATTGCAACGTAATGTAGTCTCAGAATATACGATCTATACGTACGCTTCCCTAAGCTTCTGGCGAACAAATAATCTTATACCGTATCCGTGGAGTCTCTGAATCTGTAGCAAGTCCCAGCAAACATTTTTTCCACGCTTCGCGGAGTTTTGTCCTCTACGTTATTACTTCGTTGTCTATGTCGTGCCTTAATATGAAACATCTAGCTCGTGTGTTTTGCTAGAGTATTTTGTTCAGCCGTAGACTCTAAAAAGTTGACTAAACGAAAATAATGACTATGTGTATTATTATGCCGATTATTTAATACCGCACTCGTCTGTAAGAAAACCATTGAATCTTGATCTGTAGAAAGCGTGTAGGTATTATTTCTGTATAGTGTATTGCTATTGACCTTAACAGCGTTACTCGTTGGAAGCACGAAGTACTGAGACTAAGCCGAGAAAAGGGAAGCCCACGTGAGGGCTCAATGACATGAATGTTTTAAGCGTGAATGATGTAGGTACTACATTGAGCCTGACGGTCGTTACGTCTGTCAACAAGACGTCGGAAGCTGCGGATGTCGTGACTTGAAACGTGATAGTATGGTTTATGTATCGGTATCGTCCCTCAGAGAGCATTGGGTATTAAGATCCTATTGTCAATTTAAACTGCCATATATATACATTTCGCCGGATGCAAACGATATATTATTAAATAAAAAAGTCTAACATTTCATATAATGAAAATAACTTGAAATTATAAATGTAAATAAGGTCTGTTAAATTATTTCCTTATAAAATAAATATTTGTTTAATAATAAAAATAACTTTTTGACAAATTCGCCAAGGAAACATTTTCGAAAATACAAAATTATTTTTCTTTAAAAGGCGATTACTTTCCTATCCGATAAAAAAATATCTGATCAGATAATCGGTGATAATACGGTCGTGTATATCCACGAATTACTGGCGAGCCAAATAACTGAAATTTATCGACACCACATAATGGTTACAATGGAATTTATCTAACCTTTTGTTTATCCATTTATTCTAATACGTATTATAGGCAATTCGTGAGCATACGATAAATATACTGGTATTAAACGATGGGTTAAATAAACAAAGCTTAAAGTATTAATAAAGCTAAAATTTAATGATATTTAATATGATATAATATAGTTTTGGTATTTAAATCGATTTTGTTACTAAATTACTGACTGAATGACTGTAAAAATAATAAAACAATTATAATCATATTTTTTCTATTATTATTATTTTTAGTCAATATGATTTTATTTCATTAATTATGTAACTTATTAAATTAAGTACATACACAAATAGTAATATAATAATTTCATTTATACAATGTTTTGTCTAAATCGTAAATCGTTATTTGTTAAATTTGTTTAAAATGTTTTAATTTTGTTAATTTTAATTCTATCAACCCGTGCAAATCAAATGTTTTAAAAATAGATAAATGTCGCTTTGTTGGCGGGCGTTAATAACTGCACCACTGTTTTACACTATAGAAATTATTATCGTTTTGTTAAGATATGATATGATGCTTTTTAAATTAATTATTATTATTATTATTATAACACTAGCTGCCCGTCCCGACTTCGTACGGGTAAAATAAGGATATTGTCCCATGAATTTTTTATTCAATAAAATATAAGCATTCACCAATCGATCTATTCGCCTATATATGACAATGTATGTCTGTTCAGTACAGGGCATATAATAATAATGCATAAAGGATAGTAGAACATGCCCTGCATATTTTTTTCAGTTATTGGAAAAGCGTTCTTTTACGCGTCTTACAGTTGAGTGACCTTGCAGAAATTGTCATGTAGCAAAAAAGCGTTCTCCAAGCGACCTTTCCTCTCTCTTTCTTTCGTAGTGTCTCTTTCTATTTTATGTGGTTGTATGTGTATGTATATGTGAGTGAGCAAATTTTCAGATTTGACAATAAGGATTATATGCGGTATATATAACCTCAATTCCATACAAATGTAAATATCATTTAAACTCTTTTATTAACTGATAATTCGCTACGTTATATTTAATTTTGAATAAATTACTATTTTCCTAAAGTGTTAAATGAAATTTATTAATTTAAATTCTTACTTCACATTTTTACATTAAAAAAATAATAAAAAATAACGTAAAATATACACATGTGAAAGAGAAATTTGAAAAGGAGGGCAACGCTTTTTGGTTTGACAAAAAAAGTAAGAATAATGTCCTCCGGACTGTCGGTCAATCTCAAGAGAGATTTGTCAACTGCGCAGGACATATTATAGTACAAAAGTGTGTGCACAAACATAGGTGCACTCCGTATTCCCTAATGCTCATAATCCGATAGGACAGCAATTCGACACGACTGGTAAGATCTCAGGACCAACGGCTTTACGTGCCTTCCGTGGCACAAATATACAGTAACATAATAATTGAAAATCTACATTTTAAAACACATTTTGACTTGAAAAAATATCGCAAAGAACTTCGTTCCTCCCGGGGTCCCCCGATCGCACATTTTTTATTATATTTTAGGTTCTATCGACGGTTTTCTATGTGCTCATGCTCATCGTACATTCGTCCCACATTATGATACAGACCTCTTGAAAAAATTGGGTCCGTTATTTGATTTTTTTTTATTATAATTGGTATAACTCCCGAAATTTTTCATTAGGATGATGATGAGTACTACGAACATGTAGTAGGTACATTATTTTAAGTATCTTCAATAGTTATCGCAGCGCTTGCCAAATAATTATAATACTTTTACAGAAAAAATTATACCTTGGGTTACTTTATTGCAATATTTGTAGGGAACTCTAATGTTTGAAAAATAAAATATAGCTTAAATATATATGTTAGTAACGTAAGTTAGTAACATATATATATATATATATATATATATATATATATATAAGGTAGTTACTGTAGGTAAAATAATTTTTAAAATCAGTACAGCAGTTTTTGAGTTCATTCACTACAAACAAACATACAAAAAATCAAATTTTACCTCTTTATAATATTAGTATAGATATAGACTGCCTCGTTGGTCTAGTGGCTAGATATAAGGCCGCAGACCCTGAGTTCAATTCCCAGGTCGGGCCAATAAATAGTTATTGGGTTTTTCTGTCAGAAATTCTCAGTAGCAGCCCGGAGTCTGGAAGTTGGCAGTGTGTACACTCCCGTGCCTCGGAAAGCACGTTAAGCCGTTGGTCCTGCTCCTGAATTCTTTCCGGTCGTGTCGGATTGCCGTCCCATCGGATTATGAGAGTTAAGGCAAACCTGTGCTTTCGCTCACATTGGTGCACTATAATATCTCCTGCGCAGTTGGCTTATCTCTTGAGATTGGCCGCCGTGGCCGAAATCGGTCTGGAGGACCTTATATATTATAGATACAGATTACGCGCGAGTGTAGCCGCGGGCAACAGCTAGTTTATCTATATAAAAATCATGAAATCAGTTACTGTGGCAACGGTTACTGATGTTTGGTATGGGCCCTCCTACATATAAAGAGAATGATAAAATATGTTATAAATCCGTTTTGGATGAGAATAGAACAAAATCCGTTCTTAGTGAGCGTCTACGTATGGGAAGGAGTTTTGTGTCAAATTTCAAGTCAATCTGGCGCATAGTTTAGGAGATCTCGTGATGAGTGGGAAATCGATAATATATATAGAAGATAACAGAAGAAAATAAAACCTCTAAAGTAAAAAAAAAAAGTAGAACCTCGAAAGTGAAAAGATGGTCGTATCAAATAGTATAATATTGTTTTGTCATTACTGCCGAAACTGCCGTTCTAGATGGACCCGATTTTGCTGTCGCATTCATTCGTTCTTATTCATTCTTGTTCTCGGAATGCAAATAACGCACTGTATGTTCAGTCAATTATATGCCGGGACTTATATTGAAAAGGACATGCTTCTAAATGGTGGTAGCGTGGTACTTTGCGCAAGCCCGTCTAGTACGTATCATCCACTCATTGCTAATTCTACCGTCAAAGAGCAATACTAGTAATATTGTGTTCCGGTTTGAAGTGAGTGAATCAGAGTAACTAGAGGCATATGGGACATAACATCTTAGTTAACAAGGTTGCCACCGCATTGGTGGTTTAGGGAACGGAATATTTCACAGTACTAATAACGGAATATTTTTTAAAGTACTAATATCCATGGAGGTACCCCTAACCATCAGGTAGTGCAATCGCCCGTCCACCTACTTATTAAGAAAAAAATAACACATACGTAGGGAAAGGTAGGCATCGACCCATTGGAACTTTCAAATTGGTGTTCATATCTTTTTCACACATGAGTGGTTATCAAATCCACACAGGGGGACAACACTTTGTTAATGAAAGCACATGCATACGAAAGCTCCACCGAGCTTTTGATTACGAGCTTTCAGCGTACGACCAATGAAACTGTCTACTCGAATTTCGACAGTAGCCTTTTGAGGTCTGTTTGTTTATTCTGACGATACAGTATTTATACTTACTTCTTTATCTTACCTGAAAACATTTATAACCACGATAGCTAATTCTTACCTATATATTTATTTATAAGCAAGATAAATAATAGAAATGGAGAGCAATTTTATATAACGATAAAACGTATCATATCTAATTCATTCATAGTACTCGTATTTATTGTTAAAATATATATTATGCTGTTTTATTTTTTTCAATTTAGCTTACGAAATAATAATAAACGGTGCAATTGTATTTATAATAAAATAAACGATAGTTGAGGATAAAGTTCCAAGAATCTAGGTTGTTCGAATATTATTGTTGTACAAGAAATCTCCCATTGGCAATTTCAAAATCAATCTACGTGGAATTAACAAAAATATATAAGAATATTTTTTCGTTGAACTATTAAATTTGTTAGAATTACAATATATTTAATTTGTTAAGAATCCGAAAGATTTATTTGATAAATATAATTTACTAACTATATTTTTCGACTTCGTACGTGAAATAAGGATTTTATGGCGTCGTATTTTTTTATCAATGAGATTCATAAACCATCGATAACTCGACCCATAGATATATGTAAACCTATACACATAGATAGCTCCAATAATAGTACAGGCACAAGGGACACAACATCTTAGTTCCCAAGGTTGGTGGCGCATTGGTTGGTGGTTTTTAAGAAATACACAACGCCACTGTCTATGAGCGTTGGTGACCACTTACCATCAAATCTATCAATATTTATCTCGAATAATTGCTAAGTTGAAGTGGCAGTGGGCGGGGCACATCGCTCGCAGAACTGACGGCCGCTGGGGCAGAAAGGTTCTCGAGTGGCGACCACGAACCGCTTCCGGTTCGTGGTCAGGCAGCGTGGGCAGGCCCCCTACAAGGTGGACCGACGATGTCGTGAGGATCGCGGGAAGCCGTTGGATGCGGGTAGCGCAGGACCGACTATCGTGGAAATCCTTGGAGGAGGCCTTTGTCCAGCGGTGGACGTTTTCCGGCTGAAATGATGATGATAATGATCTCGATTAAAACTCTTAAATAAATATGTTATTTCTTGTTATAAGTATAAATATCTCGTGACAATTAAACTAAGCTGCAGTTCTATTACCTCTTATTGTAATTAAGCTATATATGTATTTATCTGTAGACATTTTGTCTAGATGCTATATTGTACCTTTTCATCGACCTTGGTGCTACTACTGGGTTCTACAACTATTATAAAATATTATAAATTGAAGTGTCGATAACGTAATGGCTTACGGTTATCGACGTCAAAGTCGCAAGTTCGATTCTGACCCCGTGAACAATTGTCGTCCTTACTCTTAACACAATTACGTATGCTTAATTGGTATAAATATTGGGATGTAAGTAGTTCCTAAAGTACGACAATTGCGAGTATTATTTTAAAAAAAGTATAAAATAATTACCACGTGAACTTTTTATCCGAATTCAGAGCTAATACCATGCACCTGACACCTATTATTCATTTATATAGGGTTTTCCATTAAGGGCGCTTGATCTTTGAAATGCAAAAAAAATACATGTAGGAGAGATATTTGCAAAATTTTTTTTTATTTGGAAGGTCTATCGACCCCATTATGTATGGAATATGACATCATTCAAATGACCGCCACGGCTTCGGTTGGTGGCGCGCACACGAAAGGTCCAATTTTCGATGACTCTGGCGCACAAATCGGGCTGTATTTGATCGATGGCGTGGCGTATGTTGACTTTGAGGGCATCGGTGGTTTGCGGCTTGTTGGCATAGACCTGCGACTTAAGAAAACCCCACAAGAAAAAGTCCAGCGGGGTCAAATCGCACGATCTCGGTGGCCAGTTCACGTCGCCTCCGCGCGAGATGACCATGTCCAGAAATTGCTCGTGCAGAACTTCCATCGTAGCGTGTGCTGTGTGGCACGTAGCGCCGTCCCGTTGAAACAACATGTTGTCCAGATCCATATTCTCGATTTCAGGCCAAAAGAAGTTGGTTATCATCGACCGGTATCGCTCACCATTGACAGTGACGGCCACACCATTATCGTTTTCGAAAAAATACGGACCAATCACGCCTCCGGCCCAAAATCCGCACCAAACAGTCACTTTCTGCGGGTGCATTGCCACTTGGTGAACCTCGTGTGGATTGGTCTCGTCCCAAATACGGCAATTTTGCTTGTTGACATAGCCATTCATCCAAAAATGCGCCTCGTCGCTGAAGATGATTTTTTTGCCAAAATCGGCGTCAACTTCCAACTGCTCTAATGCCCAGTCAGCGAACACACGGCGCTGTCTATGGTCATTAACCTTGAGCTCTTGGGTCAGCTGGATCTTGTACGGGTGCAGGCTCAAGTCACAACGCAAAATTCGCCAAGTTGTCGTCTGCGAAAGGCCGAGTTCCTGTGCGCGACGCGGAATTGACTGCCGCGGGTTTTCGAGGACACTGTCGCGCACAGCGGCGATATTCTCGGCAGATCTCGCGTTACGTTGACGCACGGGAACCGGCTGATTGTTAACTGACCCGGTTGACTCGAATTTGTCCACCAATCGACGGATAGTCGACTCGGCAGGACGATCATCGCGACCGTAAAACGGGCGAAGTGCGCGGAACGTTGCTCGAACTGAAGACCTATTTTCATAAAACAATTTTATGAATTGAATTTATATTATATTGAATAAATTGAATTGAAAATACTTGGTGGTAGGGGTTTGTGCAAGTTCGTCTGGGTGGGTACCACCCACTCATCAGATATTCTACCGCAAAACAGCAGTACTTGCTATTGTTGTGTTCCAGTTTGAAGGGTGAATGAGCCAGTGTAATAACAGGCACAAGGGACATAATATGTTAGTTTGGTGGTGCATTGGCGATGTAAGGGTCCTCCAGACCGATTTCGGCCACGGCGGCCAATCTCAAAAGAGATTAGCCAACTGCGCAGGAGATATTATAGTGCACAAGTGTGTGCGCAAACACAGGTGCACTCTCTTTTCCTTAGCTCTCATAATCCGATGGGACGGTAATCCGACACGACCGGAAAGAGTTTAGGCGCAGGACCAACGGCTTAACGTGCTTTCCGAGGCACGGGAGTGTACACACTTCGAACTTCCAGACTCCGGGCTGCTACTGAGAATTTTCTGACAGAAAAACCCAATAACTATTTATTGGCCCGACCTGGGAATTGAACCCAGGACCACTGGGTCTACGGCCTTATATCTAGCCACTAGACCAACGAGGCAGGTGGTGATGTAAGCAATGGTTGATATTCCTTTCAATGCCAATGTCTATGGACGTTGGTGACCACTATGTGGCCCATATGCTCGTCCGCCAATCTATGCTATAAAAAATAATCTGTTTTGGTATTAGCAGCGTGTATTTAGAAAAAGCTTGAATTCTCGTTAATGATCTCTCCAGCTACGTTTATATTCAACACTATGGTCTAACGTATATAACCAACAAATGTCCCACTGCTGGGCATCGAGCTGTCTATCTCTATGAAAATAAACAACATATAAACTATTACAACATAAACTATTTCCACCCTAAAAACTTAAATTATATGTAATCAATAATTTATGTTTCATTTCAAAAAGTTACATTGGATTAAAAGCCATAATGTGTCACCTATAAGAGTACATAATCACGCTAATTTTACATAAATTGATTTCGAAAATAATAATTTATTTAATTAGTAACATCAATTTTATGGTAGTTTCAAGAAACATATTAGTTTTATATATTATGTGTTTTGGGCCGACTTATTTACAATTAGTGTATATTTGTCTGTCATAATGGCCGAATCAGAGTTTTTATTTAGCGCTGTAAGAAAAAAAATAAGCAGCCTTCATATCACAAATGAACCATGTTATAAAAACCACAGCTAGTTACTGTGTCCCAAGGCTTCAAAAATATAATAAATTATTTTATTACTATAATAACACAGACGCGCACACACACACACACACACACACACACACACACACACACACAGACACATATGGCTACTGGTAAAGAAATACGTAATTAACGATTTGAAATTAATTTTCACAAGATACCGTAGGGTTTACCGATTTTATATATGGCCTATCATTTGCGCCATCACATGTGTACCAATCTTTGTTTGTACCAATTTTTATCAAGATTGGTCAAGCCGTTTTTGAGTTATAAGAAGACATATAGACAGGCAGACAGACAGACAAAAGTGAAAAAAATAGGACAATGTGCATCATAAAACGATAATTTATCACAAAATTAGGTGAAAAAAAAATGTACAGACAGAACCAATAGATTTATATAGTAGTATAGATATAGATATTGAATTGAAAAGGAATATTATTTCCTTTGTGCCTGTAGTTATACTATAGTAATAATGTCCTCCAGACCGATTTTGGCCGCGGCGGCCAATCTCAAGAGAGGTTAGCCAACTGCGCAGGAGATATTATAGTGCACAAGTGTGTGCGCAAACACAGGTGAATTGGTGATAAGAAACGTTAGTTGAAAATCTGTTACCACCAGCATTTCGAAGGATGGTTAAGTATGCCAAATATTTTCTTTCTATTGTTACATACCAACTAATATACAATATATGTACATAAATGACTAGCACTTCGCCCGCGACTTCATTCGCGAAAATTTAAAAACTATTATTTTACCTATGTAAATACGTAAGTTAGTATTTGTTGATAGACTAAACGTAGGAAAGTTACAGTTTGTTCAAGCCGTCATATTTTTTAAACGTTAGAATTTTTATACCAATTTCCCCACTATTCGATTCCACCCGTATTTGAACTTAATAATTTAAACAAAAACTGTTATTGTGGCTGAACTATAATAGTTAGTCATATATCATTGCAGACTTTTTTGTGAGCAATCATGAGTACTATTAATATATAGAACACTATTTTGTATATCGTCAATAGTTTTCGCAGTGCACGCAAAATAATGACTTTTGCAGGCAAAATTTTGATACCTTGGGTTACTTTGTTCCATTTAAGGTAGGGACCTATATATTTTTTCAAATATGACATAGCCTATGTTATAAAATGTAGCTTTTTAATGGTGAAAGAATTTTCAAAAACGGTCGAGTTGTTTTTGAGTTAAATTGTAACAAACAAACAAAAAATCAAATCTTTCCTCTTGATAATATTAGTGTAGAAGTACAATCGAATTATGTTGATATTCTTAACTAGGAAAGGAACTTGTGTATACTTAAAACGATAATAGGATATTTCCGCTTCATAGCAAACATCTGTGTCAAAACGTGAAACTTCGTACTAGCTAAAGCTTTGTGAAGTTTACTAAATTTGGTAACAGTTACAGAACTGTATTAAGTTTTGTTGCGACAAATCGCATACAATTAAAATATTTTTCGAGATAAGCTGGCTGGTTCCTATCTTGTTTTGGAAATTTTAATTTTTTTATAGAATAGGAAAGGCGGACGAGCGTATGGGAAACCTGATGGTAAGTGGTCACCAACGCCCATAGACATTGGCATTGTAATTATATTTAATTGTAAGAAATGTTAACCATCGCTTACATCGCCAATGCGCCACCAATCTTGGAAACTAAGATGTTATGTCCTTGTGTGTAATTACACTAGCTCACTCACCCTTTAAACTAGAACACAACAATATCAAGTACTGCTGTTTTGCGATAGAATAGGGGCTGATGAGGGGCTGGTACCTACACCAGACGAGCTTACACAAAGCCCTACCACCAGAAAAGCAATAAGCCCTTCCTCCAGTAAATAAATTAACTTATCTTAATCCATTCAAATTTAATTGTACTTATATTTAGGGTTAAATTGTTATACGCTTAAAAACTATTACATTATAATGGAATTGAGAACGGTGCAGACATTTTTCTAGGAGTTACTAAATTACTAAGAATATGTATCGTTAACGATTTAAAAAAAAAACTTTTAAGTTGTCTCGTACAACTTAAATGTTTTTTTACTCATTGATTACTGTCGGTGTAAATATTCCGAAACTTTTGTAAAGTTTTGCCTCGAATTCTCATCTAAAATAACATAAAACGTAGCAATGTTTTAACTACGTCACGTCCAGCGAGTTTACGATGAAGCGTTTACGAAACTACTCTGTATGTTAGTGAGTTCCCAGATGACTTGAGTGTCTGGAATGTTTTGGAAATTTGATATTTCGTGCTATAAAAGTAATGCAACTGCATAACATGTTCACTTGTGCTTGAACTGACATTTACATTTATTTAAAATGATGTTCACTGGTATTTTTACTCAAATAAAAAGTAGCTATATCAAACAAATTTCGTATTTTGTACTTTTATATGAGCGCAATTTTTTTTTTGTATTTTTAATTAAGTTTCCAGTAATATATCTATTTCCAAAAGTATATTTAAATGAAACAAATTAAGAGTTTTATGCTCTTAAAATGTACCAGAACACAGATCAACTAATAGTGAGTGATGCATACGTCTATTCTGACATTGACAATGTAGCACTAAACATGAGATTCAAGATGTACTACGTTTTTTGTTTTGTTCATCCAGCTGTTGAAAAACATCGAAGTTGCTTACAGAATATGATATTTGTGAGGCGGACATTGGTCACGGCGGCCATTCTCAATCGAGAGCTTACTTCAAGTTTAGTAGACTCAAGAGCTAATTATTAAACTGTGTGTGCAATAGTTTTGATCTTGTCTGTGATCTTATATAATTATGTTAATTAAAATATAAGCTCGTGCTTAGCCCTGATATTTTTATACAAATAAGTGAAAAATAATATAAAACTATTATCAGTATTCAATAATGTATTGGTTAATTATATTGTAATTGGTTAACCGGATTCAATTAATTTAAATTTTCAGCAAATACGTAGTGTAAATTGATGTATCATTTACACAAAATATTTCTTCTTTAATATCAACCTTACGGTGGAAATGTTTAGTATTTGTTCGGATTGTTTATTCTGTTTTATTTCAGATTTAAATGCATGAATTAATTAAATTTATATATTTTTTAAAACAGATATCAACCATTTTAGGTGCAAGCGCGTCTATGTAGGGTTTGAGTTTGGGGACGTCTCGTGTCTCGAAGTCACGGGACTTTTTGTGATTTTAGCTGTCTCGAGTGTCGGAACTTTCGGGCCGAGACAAGATTGTCGAAATTGTTATGTAATCATTGTTATTTTCAAATAATTGAAGGAGTAGTACTGAGTACACAATACAATAAATGCGTTTGATTTTTTTTAAAGCCTATTTTATTAAATCATCAAAGAAGTCTATTTAATGTGTTAGTTGATTATTTAAAAGACTGATTTATAAGTCTGTTTTTTATTTATATTTAGATAGATTATTTAATTATGAAACAAATCTGTGATTATGAGAATTAACAATATTGTGATTATGACCAATGATACTACTAAGAGATACTAGAATTACTAGATAATAGTAAAATTATTAAGAATTAGTATGATTTTTAACTAAATTCGTTTTATAACTATAAGATTTAACTTAAAAGTGAATCTGTGTGTGATTAAAAGAAAAAGAAAGAAAGAAACAAAGCAATTGTTAAGATTGAAATTAACCTTAAAATTATTAGGAATTAATTTTCTGTTTAATACATTTTTACAAAAAAACGCCTTTTTAAATACTTTCCACCAGAAATGAAATCAATTAAAATTCTAAATATATAATATAGAGCTAATGTTTAACATATGACAAATTTTCATCTCACAAACAACTTTTGTCATAATTATCAATTATATTTTTGTATTTATATGGAATACTAGTTTTATCAATAATTCATTTTCAAATAATTATCAGGAAATTTATCACTTGCCAAACAAATTATAGTAAAGCAGTGAGTAAACAAGGCAGCTGATAAGTCGCCCTTTTAATCCAATGACATTGGCACTTCAATGAACATTTTTATACAAGTGCATAGTACAAAAACACACAAAAAGTGGTCTTAACGCTATATAGGCATTTTCTACTAGTAAAGTTTTTGGCGAGAAGCAAGTTATGATATTATGACGTGATAAGCGTATTGTGCATGTCTTATTATAAAAGTGACTTACTGACCGTTCAAACTGGAACATAGTAAGTTAGAATAGGTTTGGCTGTAGAATAATGAGTGGGTGCCTGCATGGGCCTGCACAAAGGCAGTGATAGTTTGTGGATAAATATAATTACCTTTGAAAAGTAACCACCTTGAATAAACCTGTATTAGCTTATCTTCGTAACCAATAATTAATAACATTTTAGAAATAAACTCTTCCAATTTTAAATGTAGGCTGTTTATTTAAATATCTTGTAATATAGGTATCTATCTCGTTGGTCTAGTGGTTATCTTATTCTTAGTTCAAATCAAGGATATAGCCAATAAAAAAGTGCGGTCGGGGGACCCCCGTCAGGAACGAAGTTCTGTGCGATATTATTTCGACTCAAACCGTGTTGTAAAATGTAGATTTTAATTGATTATATTACTGTATTTTTGTCACACCGGAAAAAACCTCAACCTCCTTTATATCGACCTATTAAATTCGAACGCATTTTGTAGCATTTGGTAGGCACAGTATGAACGCTATTTCGTTACTCACGTAACCTTGGGCCACTGCTATTTTACTCTACTATAAGCCGCGTAAAGTAATATCATATTTATAATATATACTAATGTAATAAAGCTGAAGAATTTATTAATTGGTACCGAACGCTCTAATCTATGGTACTATATAATCTTAAGAAAGGCTTAATAAGCCTTTTAAATACTTTAGCTCACTTCGCGGGGTAGTCGTCGTGACATGAGTAAGTATAGCTATAGTTAGCTATCAGGTAATTGTGACGATTTATGTAAATATTTTACGCGAAGATACTTAATACTGAAGATACAAAAACCAACATGGCACATTCATGCTATAATCGGTATCTTTTCCGCAGATCAGCCAAATGGCACGTCATAAAATAAATCGGTTTATGCGATGTGTTATCACCAAACTGTAACTATTGCTTATGGATCGCCACTAGGGTGTGTATGAGTTCGTTCGTTTGAGATAGTCATAAAAATATTTTAAAATCTGACAGACAAGTAATTAGGTTATCTGCTATCTAATTTATTAAATTGTAATTAATACCATTCCAACCATGACATCCATATTATGTGGTTCATATCTTATTATCCCTTGTAGTTGATTACAATTATTTTTATTATACTTTCGTACTCCAAAGTATATGGTAAGTGCCTTAAGCTAATACTTATACTTAAATACTGGGGCTAATAATATATCTCAATTTTCAAATATAATCAACACAAATGTTGTTTTTCAAATGACATGTTTTTATTCTCATAAAAAGGCGAGGTATTTCTTATTAAAAGGAAAATTGTTAAATAAATGATGAATATACCGCAAAGTTCATTCTTTAATCAGAAGATTTTGTACATATTTTACCACCGGATAATGATAATAGTTTAAAAAAAAAGAACTGTAGTCATGGTTACAACAAGAATTATAAAGGGAACATGGGTCATGTACTGAACCCCTAATCTCAAAGATTTATTTCGGTTCGAGCGTCCGTATTGACATGTTTGTTATACGTTGATTTATACTCGCTATGCAAAAATATATCTGCGAATTTCGTATAACCTTTTTCCGTTTACAGCTATAAATGTATATATATTTCATTTATAGTTCTATTGAATATATTTACGCGTGAAAACTACACTATATATTTACAACTATATTTAATAATTTGTTTGCTAAGTAATAACAGTCTGTGAATGAGCCTGAGAAAAAAAAAGCGAAGAGGCCTAAAGCTAGAGGCTATCTAGCTTTTCTCATCTTTTGAGGAAAATGTTTGGTGCTTATTCCACCACGCTGCTCCAATATGGTTGTGTGAAATTAGGCACATGCAGGTTTCCTCACGATGTTTTCCTTCACCGTTAAGCACGAGATGAATTACAATCACAAATTAAGCACATGAAATTCAGTGTTGCTTGCCCGGTTTTGAACCCACGATATATTATAGATATAAAACTTAAAACATAACATGTAAAAAAATGACCAAAACTTAAAGCACCTTTTTCGCACGATTCATCTAATGGAACGACATTAATAATCTGTCACTTTGTTTACATTAAAGTTAAACTTCTTTTTTTTATATATTTTTGTTTAAAATAAGTTGAATATCTCTTACGTGCTCAAATTTTATTTATGCTAATTTCTTGCTCGCGTGAAGGAGACAATGATTGTGACCACATGCCTAAGGTGTCCCATTAGCCAGTCCGCCAGCCTACTATAAAAAAAATTCTATAATTGATATTATTATGAACAAATCTTCTTAAGGTAAGTTATTTATATAAGACAAACTACACCGATCCAATATCCGTTGAATAATGCACCTGCCAGGTAAGTTCCGACTTCCGAAGCAATACTTTGCTGATATTTTGTTTTTAAAGCTAGGAAAAAATGTATATAAAAATCCATAAGCCATAAATCCATAATTAAAGATAAATAAGTGCAAGGAAATACTCGACTCGGTAGTAAAGTTTTATACAAGCCATTCTCGGTAGGTACCACCCATTCATCAAATATTCTACCACAAAATGGCAATACTCGATATTATTATGTACCGGTAAGAAAGGTTAGCGAGCCAGTGTAATTATGTAAGGGTCATAACTTCGTAGTTCTTAGGTTGGTGGCACTTTAGTAGTTAGCACCAATGTCTGTGGGCGGTGGTGATCTCTTACCATCAGGTAGTCCAATACCCACCCACCTACCAATATTATAAGGTAAAAATTAAGTTACGTGGAATCTTGTTTATGTTCTTGTAATACCGATATTTGTTTATTCCGAACTTTTCTCTTGCAAGTACAAGTACAAAGTAGTACAAGATATTTTTTTATATCGCCTTGCCATCTGTAATGCTGTCCATCTTTCTTTCTTCTTTATTGTTCTCGATGCTGTTCTGACATGTCCTTGTCATGTTTCTCTTATGCACCCCTGATCAAACAATTAGAAAAAAAAGTGCGGTCGGGCGATCCCCGTCAGGAACGAAGTTCTGTGCGATATTTTTTTGACTCAATCCGTGTTTAAAAATGTAGATTTTAATTGATTATATTAATGTATTTTTATCGCCAAAATGCACCTCAACCTCGTTTATGTCGACCTCCTAAATTCGAACGCCCAACGCATCGCATTTTGAAGCATTTAGTAGGCACAGTATGAAAGCTATTTCGTTAAATGACGTGACCTCGGGCCACTGCCATTTCAGTCTACTGTAAGCCGCGTAAAAGAAATTCGTTCCAAAAAATTGATTAGTATTACATACAATCAAATACCGCTCTATATTATAATATAATACAATATTGCTCACAATTATTCAGTTATTGAATTAAAAAAAGGAATGTTATCACCCACGATGTCATACATACCTAATCTTCATCTATACCGTCAAATATGGTGTCGAAATTGTCGTTATAAGAAGTAAATTTTTTTACATAGACGATACTGAAGTCTAAGGGTAGTAAAGTAGCTTCTTAATGGTAGTTACGTGGCATGTCGAGAAGATCGCTTTGAAATATGAGTTCAGCTTAGATCGAATACCAGACTATGTTTTAATAAACACGTAAATGTAGAGTGGTTGGACTTGCTGTATAAGCAGAAATTGTTATACACAAACATTTAAAATATTATTAGTAAAAAATAATTTTATACATGGTTTAATATTCATAAATTAAGTATTGGAAATATTTTTTTATCATTATATATCTATTACGTATTTTAAATATAACATAAATGTATTCGTATTTATGGTAATAATTACGAGTAAAAAGTTTTTTCTTTTATTCACAAACTCAAAGTTAATTATTACATTTAAATTAATGTACAACTGTGTTTCAAAAAAAATAATATAATTTACTTATTTTTTTGTTTATAAAACTTGATTGATCTACAAAATTCTTGGAACAAAAGGCGGATCTGCCTTAAGGCGTTTTCTACCAGTCAATGTTTAGGCGAAACAGATTCGCGCTACAACAGCAAAATACACAAATAAATTTAAACATAAATATAATTACTTTATAGAATTAATGAAACAAAAGATCCGTTTATATCTGAAAAGAATGCAAAAAATAAAAAATAAATGTATCTACAGTTTACGTTTATAATATTTCACTAGCTACTCGTCTCGGCTTTGCATGGGTTGAATAACGGTTATATCGTAATATTATACAACTCGATCCATGAAGCACGCCAGTAAAGCTCCCTCTTGGCATGTTTTTTTCCTAGATCTACAACAATCATCATTCTATTTCAGCCAATATACAAAAATATATAAAACATTACTGAATTTGAGTGAGTCTGTTCATTGGTGAAAACCGTATGAAAATCCGTTCTGTAATATTGGATTTTATCAGATCCAGACAGACGCGACGAGGGGTCTTTGTTTTATAATATATAGTAAAGCGATATAAGTGTTAATATTACATATTTAATTTGCTCTTTGTTACATTGCCCTCTTTGTGGACACAACCATGGATTCCTTGACAAAAATTATTACAGAATGGTTTCAGTTAGCTTCTCAAACACCGTCATGTTCTTAAGCGTAATGATCTATGTTCAATCCAGAATTTTCTGTTTTATTTAAATAGTTGAATATTAATAGGATATCTGTAAGTGCGGAGTGCTTTCCAATAAAGTCATTTTTTAATGATACATATTTATTTCTCTATCTCCTACGAAGTATCTGTAAATTGGGAATGAGTCTCCAACTAGGACCTAAGTTGTTACTTTTATCGCGAGTTCATTCTCTTATTTCATACTATATCCGTCATATTGCTGTACATTCAATTTGTCTATGGTGTAACACAAACTCAAACATAGCATACCTGCTTGCTTCGATTATAACATATTCCTCGCCTGAATATTCTCATCATTTCAGAATACCGTCTCAAGACATTATAATATTAATGGAATACCTAGTGCACGTGCGAGCACACTATTCTGGGTAAGATAATATGCAGTTAGTTGAAACAAAAATGCCACGCGTTACAAAATTTGACCAGTATGCCTATAATAGTATCGTCATAGAATGTCATCTAGAAGCCTAGCGACTGTTTAAATTCAAAGAGTACTCTAATTCAACCTTCAAAATGATTGAAATAGTCAGATCCCATCTAATTTGCAATCTTGTTTTCAGCCTCCAGCAAAGTGTAACAGTATGAATTAATCATGAATTCAGCGAGTATTTTTGGCGTAATGTTCGGATAAAAACGAGGAGTTTAATTTTTTATTAATATGCGTCACAGTTTCGTTCTTAAATTGCTTAAATAAAATTTGGTATTAGTTAATTACCTTAAGCAGTTGAAAAAATGTAAATTGTTTTATTAATAACAACTAAAGCAGTACAAATTAATTGCAAGGACCCCTGTACTAGGTTTATACACGTGTTACTGCGTACCGCGCTCTTCCACCAAGGCTGATAAAAGTAGGCGGCTTTCTTAATTTTTTTTTAAAAATAAACTAATTATTTTTCATAAAATTAGAGATTCGAGATTAAAATTGATTATTATATAGTTAGAAAATTCATTTATACCCACAACAGCTTTGTTAAAAAATTCAATTTCAAACTATATTGTTGGTGGTATGGTGAAAAATTAATTAATTATATTGGCGAGACTTTTGATTTGTTGAATGAACACATTTGGGCTACATAGATTTAAAAAAAAAAATTGTGAATAATTTACATGAATTTGTATGATTTGGTGTTCTATTTTTAAAAATACCAATTTTAATCAGCCTTACTTCTAGAATCTTAACATATATAATAATAGATAAGCCCGGGAGACGTTGTGTCATGTCTATGTGTGAAACTAATTGTTATGGCGATCGCTTGAAGAAAAAAACTGTATATGACATACGGTGGTGGAATAAGCTCCGAATTTTTTCTCGGGCCCAGCCTAGCCGTTAGTCACAGAATATTACTTAAACAATGATGATAGCTGTTATTAAGCTAAATACTTATCTACTATAAAATATATACATACAATTCAAAAAACCAAATACAAAAATAACAAAAAATATACATTTTCAAAACACTACAAGAAAATTATAACTATCTCACGTCGCAAAGCGATGCGCAACAAATTGACCTACCACTCAACTCCATGTTGAGGATGATATCTCAACGCTGGCTTAGTAGCGAGATGACAGAAGTTACGGCGAGGGTAACAATTTTTAAAATAACATAAAATATAAAACAACAGAACCGCGAAATCTCAGTGGTTGGAATGAATCTTAACTGATGATTGTTCAAACCCAGGTAATGAATTTTCATATGCCTATTTTGTGTTTATAATTCATCTCGGGCTCGACAGTGAAGGAAAACATCGATAAACATGTATGTGTCTAATTTAACAGAATTTCTGCCACATGTGTATCCAGAAACCCGCATTGGAGATGCGTAGTGGTATGAACTCCAAATCTACTCAATCTCAATCATCTTAATTCCGTTTTTAAATTATTAGTAAACACTTAATTTATTTACAAAGTTTGCGAATATCCTTCATCAATATTTCATTATTTTAAATACTTAATATTAATATACTAAAACTATTACAAATTTTATTGATATTCATACATTAATAATCATTAATTCGTCCATGTATTAGGCGGATGGGGGAGCAGTCTTTAGGTAAAAAAGTAGCCTATGCACGTAATTGAAATTCAAGCTTACTTTATAAACAAACTCGAAGTTCACTGCAGAAAACGGATGTAAAATATTTTAAAGTGATATGCGACATATTAAGAAGTATTTACACAAGTAAGTTGTCAACAGTTTACGGGAGAGTATTGAAGCGATTTCAATAATGTTTATTAGAGCCTAATAATAACTAAAAGAAACATCTGGATATTTTATTTAATATACAAGCAGTACCTTTTTTTCTTCCAATTAAATTTGACTTAATTTTAAATAAATTGAAATATTCTTTCTTTGTTTAAATATTCGAACTAATCCATTATTTGATTAATGTTAATAACTATAAATTATAATTTACTTTTTTATTTCATTACCACTTATTACAATAAAAATTTGCTGGTAGTTCTGTTCTGATTTTCTTGCGACGTATACGTATATGTGATGTAGAACTAGAAAAACGTTTTAAGTATAAGTCATGTGCAATGACAAGCTTATAAAATGATTAAAGCTTTAAGTGAGCCTAATTCTAATGTTTTGTATATCAAGATACGCTTAGCTTAGATAAATAAAATTGGTTATTTTAAAATAAGTAGAAGATGGTCTTCTCTGTACAATTTTTCTCTAACCGCTTGCGATTGGGGGCATAAAATGTCAAAGTAATCAGGGTTCTTGGATCTCTGTGTCCGGACTTAGAGTTGTACCTACCCAGATGGGTTTGCACAAAGCTCTACCAACAAGTAAGTTCATGGAATTGCTGAACAAAATTAAAAAACGTAATTAACAAACGGCACATGAAATTCTGTCACATGTGTATCCACCGCCATCCACCTTCTCCTCAAAAGGAATGAGTGAAAGCCTTAGTCCACTGGGACATTCTGGCATTCTAAACGAAGTTGTAGGTAAAAACTGTCGCCGTATATTCTGCCCATTGAATATAATTGTTTTGTGGAAAAGAGATATGGCAATTCGTATCACAAAAGAGCGAGACAGCATTCATTCTGGTAACAAAGTGCGCGCTAAGCGTTGCTCGAATAACAATACTTTGTTATGGCCGCGTTCCAGCTAGCGTTACATTGTGCCGAAACATATGGTTATTGTAACATTTTTTATATACATATCCTAGTTTAAAACATATGAAAAAGTATGCAATGAGATATGCATTCGGTGCATCCGCGTGCCGTCAAAAAATGTTTTGTTAAGTTTTTAATATATTCTGGCATTAACTTGTTTACCTGATATTATGGTGAATTGTTTAGATATAAATGTAGATGTTAATTTTTTTTATTTGTGGTTTGACAAAGTGTAATTTTAGACGTTACAAAATTAATAACGTTATGTTAAAGTTCACCTTTACGTTATAAGTCAAAGTTTAGCTTAACTATGTGTCTAATACTAATGAAAGCAGCACCGTCTTGTGGCAATAATCAGAATCGAATAAGTAAAAAAACTCGCACAAGGCAAGATATCAAGATATTAAATCTGCTTTTTCTTTATTATTTAATATCTGTTTTGTTCTTTATTAAATAGTTGTTTAAATTTATAGGAATGAAAATGAATTGAATTTTTTTATTGATGAAGTAAAAATAAGAACTTAACTGTGGGAGTTTTCGTTAATATTTGGTTATGGTAAGACTTTAAGAAAGACGGATATTTTTGTACCAGCTTTTTTGGAATACAGCTTTATTTTTTTTCTGCAAAGGTATGAACATAAGTATAGCTTATTTCACTTGTACGTTATCTATATGAACTAATGATATTCGTACGGTAATTGCATTCTAATTGCTGTTTTATTTCGTAAAATAAGAATAAAACGATCGGTATTTTTATATTTTTATGTAGGATTGGATTATTTAAACAATAACAAAATCTTGACTGGAGTTCCCTTACGTTCCCTTGATATCTTTACCATTTTGGCTTCGATGTGTGAGTGTACTATGTACAACATTCACTAAATATCTTGTATAATAATACGGCGGTCCCGCCTATCAATCACGTTAGTGGACATTGGACACCCATTCAAATATCCAGATCAATCTCAGAGTAGGGTAACAAATATTATTAATATTGTTGATAAATCTGAAATAAAACATACATAAAATTAATATTGGATTTAATATGGAATACTGTTTCCATTTTAAGCATTATTAGGAATTAATTAAGGTTAGTTTAATTACTTAACGTTATTTTATTGGAAATAAGAAATATATTTTGTGATGTTTTAATTAAATATTTCACTAAATAAATATTTACTCCGTGGTAGAAGTTTGTGCGGGCTCGTCTGGGCGGGTACCACTCACTCATCAGATATTCTACCGCAAAACAGAAGTACTTTGTATTGTTATGTTTCGGTTTGAAGGGTGAGTGAGCCAGTGTAATTACAGGCACAAGGGACATAACATCTTAGTTCCCAAGGTTGGTGGCGCATTGGCGATGTAAGCGATGGTTGACATATCTTACAATGCCAATGTCAATGGACGTTGGTGACCGCTTAACTTCAGGTGGCCCATATATTCGTCTCTCTAAGCTCTACCACCAAGTAAAGTATTGGGTATGTGAGGGATAGTTAATATTTCTTACAGTGTCTATGTATATGGACGGTGTGATTACTTACTGCCAAGTGTCGTATCGGTGTGCTTATATCAAATTAAAACAAAAAATCGGCTATTAAAATAATACCGGAAATGTCCTTATAACAACGCAAATAATGCTTACACTATCTTTTAAGGGAATTGAATTACTCTCTTCTCATATACCATGTTCTTCAATAGGCATATGGTTCTAACTTAGTTCAATAGATAGCGTCACTTTCATCAAAATATATATATAACAAAGTTGGGACAATGCTGTATGTATGATTATAATAATTATATACGTCTAATATTATAGTAAATTGTACTTTGTATGTGAAACAGACATGTTCACGTACACAAATGACCCGCGGCGCGAAAGGCAAGTATTTACTAACCATGCCAACCGGCTCGTTTAAAAACTATTTTAACATTAAAACAAGAAAAACTAAAGTTAGGGTTTAACCTTATAATGACGAAAATAAATTATCTAGCATATAAAATTGTTGCGAGCTATATAATAGTTGGATATTTTGTAACAATTTGAATTTAGACTACTCATAATATATAATATATAATATATATATATATATATATATACATATATATATATATATATTATATTAATTATTATATTTTATTTAGTTTTGTCTGTTTTAATGTATAATAGGAAATTTGTTGGTTAATTTAATTAATATTTGTTATTTTATTTAATATAGTTATATAGCTTGTTTTTAAAATAAGTAAATCTATAAAACTGTATTGAGATTATCTATCTAGCTCTGGTATAATATTGTATCAAATTAGTAGGATTTCAAAATAAACACGTTTGACGGTTCTATATAACTAGGTACTTGGCCTGATTCAATTCTCGCATTGCAATTCTCGGGGCCCCATCATTTACACTTTTCTTACTTTTTAAAATATATTTTTTCTATTAAAAATTCAATTATAAAACGAAAAAAGGGAATAATACTAAAGAAGTATACAAATTTTCAAAAAAAAATCCTTCGACGTTCGACGACGGGGTAGTCGATGCGGGGCCCCTAGACAGTTGTCTTTACCGCCTTATGGATAATCCGGCCCTGGAGGCAGTGTTATTACAGGCTCAAGAGGCATAACATCTTAGTTCCCAAGGTTGGTGGCGCGTTGGCGATGTAAGCGATGGTTAATATTTCTTACAATACCAATGTATATGGGCGTTGGTGACCACTTACTACTTACTTGGTAAGTTATTCCATCTCATCACAAAAATAGAAATATGGGCTATATGCGTTATATATTATAACATAACGAAACACACTACAGTAATAAAATTTTAAAATTTATCGATCATACTGATAATTGATAATATTCCGAACAATTTGTGTATAATTAAATTAGCTCTTTTACAAACATTAAGAAATATTTTTGGGATGTTTTTTTTTTGTTACCCATAATAGGCTAGCGTTTGACCGTTGACTTGCCTGGTGTTCAGCATAGACACGATCTATGACGTAGCACGCTTGCCTAGAAGATACCTGTTAATTCTTGATTTGAAGACACCAACGTTGTACCTGTAGCGACATCTATCTCGCCACATACGAAAACTAAAAAAAAACTGACGTACCCTACATCGCGATATTAAAGTTATCCGAGCGATTGAAGATATATACAAGAACCCGACAACAACCGTCGGGCAGTAGCCCACCAGACGAACACCCGTCTGGTCGGAGGATCCTCCCTTTTCAATGCTCAACACCAAACTGGTGACCCCGAGCATGAACGTCAGCGCAGCCTTCGTAAAAACTACGTCATCGTGACGTCATCATCACTTCCTCAAGCTTTCGAGCAGCGAGTCATACAGCCAGCCAGCATCCACGACTACTACGGGTATCCTGACCCCCAGCATGCAGCGGACGCGCATTCCTGGTCATCACCCACAGTCTTCTCAGCGACCTTGGCACAGCACACTGCACTTCGGCCGGTCAGCAAGCAGAGACGCACTTCTCTCCTGATCGACGCAGCAGCCAGCCACTACGCAGCACTGCACCACTCCGACTCACTGGAGCATTTGCAGCATCACCCCGACTCACTGGGGCATCACCGCAGACAGTTCCGACTCACCGTGAACTTATGCGGCATCTGGTTCCGACTCACTGGAAAATTCCACTGGCCCGGCAAACATCACAAGATATATGGACGACTCAACCTGCTATCAACCTCCGGTCTCGGAGGGGAGTGATGTAGCGACATCTATCTCGCCACATACGAAAACTAAAAAAAAAAACTGACGTACCCTACATCGCGATATTAAAGTTATCCGAGCGATTGAAGATATATACAAGAACCCGACAACAACCGTCGGGCAGTAGCCCACCAGACGAACACCCGTCTGGTCGGAGGATCCTCCCTTTTCAATGCTCAACACCAAACTGGTGACCCCGAGCATGAACGTCAGCGCAGCCTTCGTAAAAACTACGTCATCGTGACGTCATCATCACTTCCTCAAGCTTTCGAGCAGCGAGTCATACAGCCAGCCAGCATCCACGACTACTACGGGTATCCTGACCCCCAGCATGCAGCGGACGCGCATTCCTGGTCATCACCCACAGTCTTCTCAGCGACCTTGGCACAGCACACTGCACTTCGGCCGGTCAGCAAGCAGAGACGCACTTCTCTCCTGATCGACGCAGCAGCCAGCCACTACGCAGCACTGCACCACTCCGACTCACTGGAGCATTTGCAGCATCACCCCGACTCACTGGGGCATCACCGCAGACAGTTCCGACTCACCGTGAACTTATGCGGCATCTGGTTCCGACTCACTGGAAAATTCCACTGGCCCGGCAAACATCACAAGATATATGGACGACTCAACCTGCTATCAACCTCCGGTCTCGGAGGGGAGTGATGTAGCGACATCTATCTCGCCACATACGAAAACTAAAAAAAAAAACTGACGTACCCTACATCGCGATATTAAAGTTATCCGAGCGATTGAAGATATATACAAGAACCCGACAACAACCGTCGGGCGGTAGCCCACCAGACTAACACCCGTCTGGTCGGAGGATCCTCCCTTTTCAATGGCCAATTCCCAAATACCTATTGGGAAATACAGACTCAGGCAAAGTATTCCACACTTAGGCAGTGCGAATGATAAAGGTGGTTTCGAAGCGCTTCGTACGTAGGCGGGGCCTGGCCGTTCGATAGTAAAAGGGGGCTGGCGGAATTAATTCGTGTAATTCCTGAGCACATTCTCCGAAATGTATCCGATAGAAAACTGAAAGTGATGCAACTACACGTTGATGTTCCAGACTTTGGAGCCTAGACTCGACCAAAGTGTCGTCTCCTATCAGCCTCCTGGCACGCCTCTCAATTAACTTTAAAGCCTGAAGGTGATACTTAGCACAGCCGTCCCAAAGGTGAGAGCAGTACTCCATACTTGACCTCACTTGTGCTTTGTATAAGCTGAGCAGTTGTTCTGGAGTGAAGTAACGTCTCACCTCGGAGAGGATACTAAGCGGCTATTTGGGCTTTGGCTTCAATAAAAGAGCCGAAATTTAGAGTCGACGTGAGAGTAACGCCGAGAAGATCAAGGTGGTCATTTACAGGTACGGACACATTTAGGAAAGAGGGAGTAAGCTGGAATTCCCTCTTTTTGGCGGAAAACAGACACGCCTGCGTCTTGGTTGCATTGAACATGACCAAATTGGCATCGCCTCAATCGGACACTGCCTTAAGGGTCATGCTCAGGCGCTCAACCATGGCCTCTCTCTGAGCCTTGATTTGGGCTCACTAGCTCGTGCGTTGGTCCTATAGCTCTCGACAACTGTGCAGTCATCTGCGTACCCATGGATACCAGGCATCAGCAAACCATTGATATGCAGCAGAAATAATGTTGTCGAGAGCACTGACCCCTGGGGAACACCGGCATTTATAGCCATTTGATCCGAAGAGTGGCCATCAATCTCCACTTGCAACGATCGGATCCTCAGAAAGTCACAAAATACATAAAAATAGTAAGGGTATTTTAAAACTGACTTAGCTATAATTTTATAGCTCAGTTCAGACTCCGCTTTACTAAGTTTATTAGTGTTGCAAAGAAATATATAACAGCAACTACAATTTAAAAATAACACGTATAAACATTACAAATAACGTTATATTTAATGTTGAAAATCCTTCTTATATTACATAGCTTATTCTTAGTAATTTACAGTACTAATACTAAGAGAATGTTAGAATATATGATGGTTACTCTTAAGATGTCTTATTGGTATATAAGGTATTAAGGCCATTATTATCTCGATCAAATAAAGAAAAACTTAACTGGTTTTTTTTACCTTACACCTGACCTTCCCTCCATCCCCCCCATACGAGCGAAGCTGTGTGAGAAAACTAGTCTTACAAAAAATGAAGACTTAGAAATGGCGTCAGTGTTACAAAAGCAGTTTTGTAGTTGACTTTTCGTAGCCTTTTGACTGCCGAACTAAGTCCGTCAGCTTTTAATCCTATTCGTAGTATTTATTTTTCATATTTCTGAAAACTTATCTATATTAACACGAGTATTATAAATGCGAAAGTAACTCTGTATATTTATTACGCTTTCATTGATAAGCCTCTGATAAGAATTGTATAACATTTGGTTTGAAGTAAGTTTGAACCCATGGAAGGAGGCTATTTTTTACCTAATACCTGCTCTCTTGTATGTGGGCGAAGCCGCGGACGAAAACTAGCTTTAAATAAGATGATATCTCTTATCCTTATTTCAACAAATATTTACAATTAATATCTACTCTTTGACTCATTTAATTAAATTATTGTTTCAGAAGCTCGTGACTGACTTAATACGGATAAATAAAATTTACCCCGTACTTCGATTTTGATCTTGATTTTAAGTACTCGGTTGTAGAATCGAACTCAAGATGATTAATAATTAAATGTTCGAGGAAAGTATGTATCTTCGTATCTATATATTAATAGTATTTATAGAAATTCTATGGAAGAAAAAAAACATCATATTATAATATGCTAAAATTATTTGCGTTATTTGTTTCAATGTTCATTACATTATATAGGAACGTTGCACTTAAGTTCGACGTTGAAATTATAAATCAAATCTATATCTATAAAAGATACAAAAGTTAGTTGTTCTATAAACTAACATTATTCGCACTTGGGGGAGGGGGGCTGGTCATCATTAACACGACTTATTTTTATAATCTTGCTAGGATGACCAGACTGAACCCTAAAATGTATTTGTTAACTTTAACTATTTCTAATACACACTAACACATACCGTTTTTGCTCAACCTTATACTCTGTGTAGAAATGTAATTGTTTTGTTGAAATGGTACACGCGTTAATTTCTAACAAAAGAGCAATATCATTCATTTGTACGAAGTGTGTTTTGAGCGTGGTTTGAATAACAATGTTTTATTTGATCTATATTCAAGCTGACGCGAAATATAATATAAGAACCGCCCTACAATAAAACAAAAATTCGCCTGTCAGGTATCGTTTAAAAAAATTTAAGTAAAAATATACTATTTAGTGGTAATGAACCAATACAGCATTAAAATTTCCAACATTAATTTTCGCATGTAAATATCTGTATATTAAAGTTTAAAAAAAAAGGAAAATAAGATGCTATGGAACTTTAATTTCGATAAACGGTTCTGACTTGCGTTTACTTTTAAATAATAATAGTAATAAACAAGACAGAGTAAGATGTCAGGTAAGCGGCCGCCTCCGCATAATGATGTAAGAAATTTGTCAATTTTGTTATTGCTTACTACGTTAATCCATCGCTGACGATGAAAGTAAGATGTTATGACTGTTAGATAGGACATTAACTCTTGTTAGACGGACTCACTTACACATCAAGTCGGAACATAGCAAAACAAACTATCGTTGTTTTACATAATAGGCGATGTGTGGGTGGCACCCAGACAGGCGCAATATTGGTATTCACTGGCCAATATTATAACATTATTCAATTAATTTTGCAATTGGATATTTTCAATTTGTGGTGATACTCTCGCTCTTAATATGTATTGGTTATAATATTAACGAATTAAGCCTACAGTTCAACAACAGACTTTTCAGTTCCAATTTATGTAACTTATTAATCATGATAATCGAAACCTCAACGAAATATTAGTTTAGAATTTTATTATACAACGTTTTCTTACACAAGCTGTACAACGAAACAGAACAGTTAGACTGCAAAACAGCTTCGGAGTCCGAGGAGGAGAACGCCTTTGGGACTCACATAACATTTGAAATTCAACACATTTTGACCTGTAACCAATCCGAAAAATCAAGAAGTTCTACCAAAATTTATTTTATTGAAGGCGTGCGCAGGTGAAATTGTCACCTGATCGACTTTATTAATAATTTTGTTCAGCTTTTTAAGATAAAGAAATAATTTTGTACCCTCTTTTACCCTCTGACGTTCAAAAAATGTAAGTTGCGATTGGCTCTGATACTTAAAATTCGGCATGCGGATAAACTTCACGTCGCTCTTCCCTAATAAAATGTTAAATTATTCAACGGTCTAAGTATACAAGCACCGCGCAAAATTATTTAATGGAAGCTACAATAATATTTAGCTAGACGAGTCGGTAATAATACCATGCATATTGATACTATCTAATTATGCATATCAGTTCAGACAGAAGAATGTATTTTAATGCCAATTAAATTTTAATGCAAATTACTCAATTACTACAAATAAATTGGGTAAAGTAGCAGCCTGTGAATGTCCCACTGCCGGGCTAAGGCCTCTTCTCCTCTTTTGAGAAGAAGGTTTTTGGAGCTTATTCCACCACGCCTGTGGAGTGCCGGGCTTAGAATAGCACTCCCCCATCTCTTCCCCGTGGGTGTCGTAAGAGGCGACTAAGGGACTAGGAAAAGGGGGGATGGGCAGCAGCGTCTCCCCCGTAAACAACTACCCTACTGCCCTACTGCGCTCGCCAACACGCCTGCCCAGCGCGGCGAGTATGGGCAAACCCTCCCAAATGGTAGGTGAGCTGAAAAAAAGGCCCCTAGTTACCGGCAAGCCCGCTAGGCCCGACCAAGGTAGCGGTCGCGGTATCGGCAGGGCAGGGGGTGCGAAGAATCACCGGTTCATGGCAGGCTACCATAGACGACTACACATGGCAACGTATAATGGACGCTCGATAAGGCTGGACCATCACCTCGCCGAATTAGAAGTAGAGTTAAGTCATATAAACTGGCACATACTGGGGTTATCTGAAGTCCGAAGACAGGGGGAGGACACGATAACTCTAGAGTCCGGTAACTTACTCTACTTCCGCGAAGGTGATAAACTCTCCCAGGGTGGTGTCGGTTTTCTAGTCAAAAAGGATCTCATTAGCAGCATTGTAGAAATCAGTAGTGTGTCGAACCGGGTAGCGTACCTTGTCCTAAAACTTTCCGACAGGTACTCCCTGAAGGTCGTACAGGTATATGCGCCAACTTCGGCATACTCTGATGATGTGGTAGAAGCGATGTACGAGGACATCGCAAAGGCCCTTAACAACACCTCGAAGGCCCACTACAATGTTGTTATGGGAGACTTTAATGCTAAAGTGGGAGTACAAGATAGCGGTGAATCGAAAGTCGGACCTTACGGCTTGGGCTGCAGAAATCACAGGGGGCAAATGCTGGTAAACTTTCTCGAAGCGCAGGGGCTCTTTTTGATGAATTCTTTCTTTGAAAAGAAGCCCCAGAGGAGGTGGACCTGGCGAAGCCCCGATAACGTGACAAGGAACGAGATAGACTTTATCATTTCGAATAAAAGGCACATATTTAGAGATGTCTCAGTGATCAACAGGTTTAATACCGGTAGTGATCACCGCTTGGTTCGAGGCACTCTAGATATCGACTTCAAAGCCGAAAGATCGCGACTGATGAGGTCTACTCTCCGACCTACCATGCTCCAAGCTGCTCAAGGCTCCGAAAAGTTCCAAATGGAGCTTCAAAATCAATTCACCGCGTTGGAAACCGTAAGCAATATTGATGAGAAAACCGATACGCTGGTCAAAATACTGCAAAACACATCCCGCAAGTGTTTTCCGCCACAGAAAAGAGACAGCGCACCAAAACTCTCTGCTGAGACACTCGAGCTCATGAGGAAACGACGAGAACTACCATCGTTTTTGTCAGATAAGGCCTTAAACCGAACTATAAAAACGCTGACGCGACGCGATCTCCGATGCTCCAATACCCGTGCCATCACGGCTGCGATTGAGCAAAATCGGGGATCGAAAGTGTTCGCTCGCAAGTTTGGGAGGCCGCGTCTGACAAAACTTAAAACTGAAAATGGTAGGGTCGTTACCTCAAGGCCTGAGATCGTCGGAGAAGTAGAGAGGTTTTATGGGCAGCTGTTCTCTTCAAGATCGGATAAACCTGTGGGAATCAGTGTTGATGACCAGCGCGCCCCTCTTACACGCCATTACTCCGAGGAGCTCCCGGTCGTTGACCTAGGCGAGATTAGGGCGGCTCTAGAACAGCTTAAAAATAACAAAGCTCCGGGAGATGACGGAATCACAACAGAGTTGCTTAAGGCAGGCGGGACTCCGGTCCTGAAAGAGCTAGCAAGCCTCTTTAATTCCGTCATCCAACACGGCAAGACCCCGGAAACGTGGAGCGGGAGTGAGGTGGTACTGTTTTTCAAGAAAGGTGATAAAACCCTCTTGAAAAACTACAGGCCAATCTCCCTCCTGAGTCACGTGTATAAGCTGTTCTCAAGAGTCGTCACGAACCGTCTCGCCAGACGACTTGACGAGTTCCAGCCCCCAGAGCAAGCCGGCTTTCGATCAGGCTACAGCACCGTAGACCACATCCATACTGTTCGGCAGATTGTGCAGAAGACCGAAGAGTACAATCAGCCGCTGTGTATGGCTTTCGTGGATTACGAGAAAGCCTTTGACTCCATCGAAACCTGGGCTGTGCTCGATTCATTGCAGAGATGTCATATCGATTGGAGATATGTCGAGGTACTGAGATGTCTGTACAACGCCGCTACGATGACTGTCCACATCCAAGGCTGTAAGACGAAGGCGATCCAACTGCGCAGAGGGGTGAGACAGGGGGATGTAATATCCCCGAAACTGTTCACCAACGCGTTGGAAGACGTCTTCAAGACGCTGGATTGGACTGGATATGGAGTCAATGTAAACGGCGAGTACATCTCACACCTTCGATTTGCCGACGATATTGTCATCATAGCAGAGTCGCTGGAACAACTCACCGAAATGCTGCGTAGCCTAAGCGATTCTTCCCGGCGTGTCGGTCTCGGTATGAACTTGGACAAGACCAAGGTCATGTTCAATAAGCATGTCGTGCCGGGACCAGTACACGTCGAAGGGAAACCTCTCGAAGTTGTTAGTGAATATACCTACCTAGGACAGGTCATACAAGTCGGTAGGAACAACTTCGAGAAGGAAGCCGATCGAAGAATTCGCTTGGGATGGGCAGCATTTGGCAACCTTCGTCAAGTCCTCACGTCGTCTATACCGCAATGTTTGAAGACGAAAGTCTTCAACCAATGCGTCTTACCTGCCATGACATACGGTGCCGAAACGTGGACACTAACTGCAGGACTAGTCCACAAATTCAAAGTCGCTCAGCGTGCTATGGAGCGAGCTATGCTCGGAGTATCTTTGAAGGATAAGATCAGAAATGAGATTATCCGGAAAAGAACCGGAGTCACCGACATAGCTTGCAAAATTAGCAGGCTGAAGTGGCAGTGGGCTGGTCACGTATGTCGTAGGACCGATGGCCGTTGGAGCAGACGAGTCCTAGAGTGGAGACCGCGAATCGGCAAACGCAGCGTAGGGCGCCCTCCAGCCAGGTGGACCGATGACCTTATGAAGGTGGCGGGCACCGACTGGATGCGGAAGGCGGAGGACCGGGAGCTTTGGCGCACTTTGGGAGAGGCCTATGTTCAGCAGTGGACTACGATTGGCTGTTGATGATGATTCCACCACGCTGCTCCAATGCGGATTGGTGGAATACACATGTGACAGAATTTCAGTGAAATTTGACACATGCAGGTTTCCTTACGATGTTTTCCTTCACCGTCAAGCAAGAGATGAATTAAAATCACAAATTAAGGACATGAAATTCAGTAGCGCTTGCCCGGGTTTGAACCCACGATCATCGGTTAAGATTCACGTGTCCTTACCACTAGGCCATTACAGCTTTTTATAAATTGGGCTAATTGGCTTTTATTTTTTAATAAATTGGGTAATCTGGGAGTAATTGGGTCAGCATTTTTTTTTATCGTTAATAAGTCAGCGTTTGACTGCTATCTTGCCTGATGGTAAGCAACGACACGGTCTAGGATGTAACACGCTTGCCTAGAAGGAACATATTTACTCTGAGAATAACAATAATAAAATATACAATTCAGAAACACACCGTACAGTATACAATATATTCCTTTAGAATATTATCGTCATGTAGCGCTTGATATAAATCATCATAAAAATAATCTAATTTTTGCGGTTGATAGGAACAGGATGTAAAGTTCCTCATCCACCATTGAAAAGGGAGGATCCTCCGACCAGACGGATGTTGGTCTGGTGGGCTACTGCCCGACGGTTGTTGTCGGGTTCTTGTATATATGTTCAGTCGCTCGGATAACTTTAATATCGCGATGTAGGATACGTCAGTTTTTAGTTTTCGTATGTGGCGAGATAGATGTCGCTACAAATTAAATAACTGCTTAAACTAATGAGTAAAATAAGCGCAAGTTGGGCTCGTTTTGAGATAGTTGCTTGCTCTTCGTTCCTCTTTCGACACAACTAATTTCATCCATTACTGGAGATCCCTTTTTGGGATAAGTCAAGTCAGTCAGTCAGTCTTTTGAGCCCGAGAAAACCGCTGGTGCGAAGTCACTCAATGGCTCTGCAAAAATTTACCCATATTACCACCATCGTTTCGTACATCAGTAACATCGCTAGATATATCAGGCTGAACCTTAGTGGCCCACGTATTACAATTCTCCCATTATCCCTTACTCCATCCTTATCTGAATTGCAATAATGAGCTCATGAGACGGTAACTGACATCACGTTCAGTGAATTTATTTCGACAATTGTATTTAAAACAAGAATATATAATACGAATGATCAAGATAACTAAAATAGACGGTTAAATAAAAATATCTTTGTTCAATTATTTATTACTGCTAGCGATAAATTTCCATATGTCTTAACCAAAAATTCATCAATGGCTGTGGCTTATTGATTTAAAGGCAATTAGGGATTTTTTAGTAATCGAACTATTTATTATTTTGCATTACTTACTGCTTCAAAAGATATAAACGATAATGCGTCATGATGATTTTAATTAATTAATTAATTTATCGATTAAGGGCTTAAATATATTTCATACATGAACTTGCATTGATTTTTTTCCTTCTTTATTGATAAAAATGACTTGTACGATTTTTAAAGTTTCTATTTATAGACACAAACAGTATCGTAATAGTATAGATATAGTTTAATATATGTATATATATGTATATATAAGTTTATATGTAAGTGTAAACGACCCCCCAATGTGTGTACGTAGATACGCGTACTGCAGAGCCGTGTTAAATAATTCATGGACGTATCTCTCTTTGCGCTTCATTTTTCCTGCGTACTTTAAGACATTTCAGATCGTCATCGTTATTCGCTTAAAATTATGCTCGTTTTAAAAGTTCTCTAGGATTATAATCAAGAGTCTGGAAACGGCGGACGTTGAAAAATGGCTTAATTGGAAAATCATATTTGGAACGCTAGTTCCGAAATGAGCTGCGACCGCAATTATTGAAAAGATCTCTGCAATTATATTATAAGATTTTTTTTAAATATTTTATAATCAGTAATTTTATGTTATAAGACGTCTAGTTATATTGGATAAGAATTCTAACGTTACTATACCAATGCTGTGAGAATGATCCAGAATATGGAATTGTTAGGAAGGACGTTTTGCTATCTATCTGAAGAGGCATTAAGGAACATGAATGCCTCACGTGTCTAAGTAAGCTGAGCAATAATATATGTCCCGCAGTTATACTGTGCTAGTGATATCCCACGGCGTCGTCTGATGTGCATTTTATATTCCATCAGCGTTACATGGTATAAAGGGGAACAATGATTTAAAGTCAACTCTGATTTTTGTTAGTTATATTTTTATTGAAGATAAGCTTCACTTGACGTTACGAGAGAAATTCCACGGTCAAATTTGAGTACAACGTTTATTATGTACCGTTACATAAATAAACGTGCTTGGTGTATGATTTCTGTGTGTTGGTAGTGTAATTAAACACGAAGTATATGAAAATAACTCTATATGTATTTTACGTTAAGAATAATCAATCTTAATGTAAAAACATTTTATATCATTTTATAGGGTATCCCCGCAAATCGTCAGTTATCTCACCAACCAACAATACTATATAATTTGTTATTGTTGTGTGATTTGGTGTGTTTCATTTTGAAAGGTTAGTGGCAAAGTTAGTGATTAAAGGACACAAGGGACAACGTCTTATATACATATAAAAATATATATATTATGATCTGATAGTATGATTAATATATTATTAGACATCAGGATAGAAATAAGTTTCTTAAAATGATAAATTAAAACCACTATACAAGAATAAATTTACATACAAAAATAGAACAAAATAATTAATTCTGAGCTACTGAAATATTATTTATGAGATATCCGCCTCAACGGAGAGTCCGAGCCGGAGTGAATAATGTCAGCCTGGCCGGCTGATGAGCTTGGCAGCGCCAGTCCCTAACACAATGACCATCGCGTGATCAAGTCGAGCCGCTAGGCTCCGCCCCATCGAAAGATATTGCTAACTATATTTTATGATGATTAATATTAAATATATATCTACGCTACCAACTACAACGAAAAGTGAATCAAGAACAAAGGCAACTCGTTTATAATATACTAGTTTTTGTCTGCGACTTCGCTCGCGTTTTGCGTGGTTGGGCACCTCACGTGTACTATTTCAAACGGCCCCGAGGAGGACGGTAGCCGGGATGGCCTCGTGTTGCCGTAAGCGACGAGTGCAGGGGGGCGAGATTATCTTCGCCCCCTGAGGAGAGCTCCGCCGAACCACGAGCGGGGCACAGGACGGGAGGGGCCGCAGATGCGTTATATCAACACGATCCCGTAGCCTCTCCGATCCGTGCCGAGGACGGCCATCGAAGTGGTTTTAGTGGGTAAGAATCCCACATAACCCAGTTCCTCCCCAAGGGAACTTTCTGAAAGTTTCCACTTGGTGGAAAATAAAAGTGTTAGATTAAAAAGGAAGCCTGTATCTTTCCTTGGAGTTCAAGCTTACTTCATACTAAACTTCATCAAAATCGGTTCAGTGGTTTAGCCATGAAAGCGTGACAGACAGACAGAGTTACTTTTGCATTTGTAATATGCCGTAAGCGACGAGTGCAGGGGGGCGAGATTATCTTCGCTCCCTGAGGAGAGCACGAGCGGAGCACAGGACGGGAGGGGCCGCGGATGCGTTATATCAACACGATCCCGTAGCCTCTCCGATCCGTGCCGAGGACGGCCATCGAAGTGATTTTAGTGGGTAAGAATCCCACATAACCCGGTTCCTCCCCAAGGGAACTTTCTGAAAGTTTCCACTTGGTGGAAAATAAAAGTGTTAGATTAAAAAGGAAGCCTGTATCTTTCCTTGGAGTTCAAGCTTACTTCATACTAAACTTCATCAAAATCGGTTCAGTGGTTAAGCCATGAAAGCGTGACAGACAGACAGAGTTACTTTTGCATTTGTAATATTAGTAGGTACAGAGTAAATATTAAAAATTAATAACAACTCCATTAGGAGTTGACCTATTTTCAAATATCAGAAATACTAAACTATGCTCATTGAGTAATTAATGAACGTTGGTGGTTGGTGGGACTTCGTTGCCATGTTTGGATGAAAATCGTACTTTTCATATATACATATTTTAACATTTTATACATTTATATTTTGTTTGAGTCATAGGTATGGGACGAGAATGGCGCAGTCTTTAATTAATCTAAATCCGGAGCAGACAGTGTGACCACGGCAGATACAAGTTGAACGAAATAAAATGTATGCTTATATATAAAATTAATACTTTCTTTGAATACATACATGGCAATATAAAAAACTAAACAAGAAAAGTTTAAATTATAACTACTTAACGTGTGTCAAAGAAGTACATTTACATACGTATATTACATATATATTGCCTAATGTTAATGGCTTGGAAAAATTTGAATGACTGCGCCAAGCAGCTTCACCAATTCAAACCGATCCAGTTTTCGCTATACAGCTTTACAAACAATTCAGCGACTTAAAATATTAAAATATTTTAAGATTCCAAAATATTTCTTACGACGAACCAGCTTCATAATATAGAATGAGTAAACGAACCGACCGCATTGTATTTTCCAAACACGGATTATTTTCGTCCCAACAATGCTAGCCCTAAGACTTACACGACCTACATCTGACGCGAAATACTCCACAGCCATTGTATACACTCAGAAGCTTTTATTTGACACTTGAGATATCTTGGAGTGACTCGAAAATATAAATATTTATTATTGTTGTGATTAAATTTTAATTGATAATTCTTTACAAGCACATTCTTTTTAAATTAAAGTGTCATAATATGTATTGTTATGTTAGAAATGATGTCTTGGCTAGAGTTTTATAAAAAAACGTTCCAATTTATTCTTAATAAATATTATAATCATTATAACCATATTAATGAGCTTAGCGTAAGCAGACAATAAAATAAAATTTGTAAAAATTGTGTATAAGCAATGAATTCAAAAATAACACTTTAAAATAATGTGATAGATGCATGTTATGCATACGAACGATATCAGGACCCAATTCGGATGTTTGCTATTAATCATGCAATAATACATCAGTTTGATGAATGACACCCCTGAGAGACTGAAATGTTTTGAAACTGATAAACGCTTTGACGAATCTATCCCGGGACGCTTTGGGCTCCGCAGCTTAACAGTACACTTATGAAGACTAATATATAATTGTTGATTCATATTTGGACTAAAGAAATTCGATCATATTTCGCAATATCGCTCTGCCCTCAGGTGGCTTACTATCAAAGACCGTCGCAACTTACATGTTCTTTTCCTCCTCTATTCTACTATATTTCACCCCTTTACACCTCCCTATCTAAAGGAACGCTTTACTTTTCTTGGTTCAGAATCGACTCTTCAACTTAATCTTCGCTCCCAGAGTGATAATAAGTTAAGTGTGCCCATATGCCATTCCAAATTATATGCTAACTCCTTCACGGCTAAGGCAGTGAGACTGTGGAACGCAATTCCATTCGATATCCGTCAATCCTCTTCGATTTCCATCTTCAAACTTCGTACTAAAAACTATTACCTATCGCTTTAACCGTACTTACTCACTTCCTTCATACTTCACTCTGGCCACTGTAGCTGTAGTGTACCCTGTTATTTATTTTGTACTATTAATACATTTATTTTATTTATATATGTATTGATATGTTGTATTTTATATAAACTTATATATGTATTATGTATATTTATATATATGTATGTATGCATTATATCTTAATACAGGGTTGTCTGGAAGAGATCACTACTTGAGTGATAAGACCGCCCCTTGCATGCATCATCCTTCCTGAGCTTTTATTTTTTTATTCTATTTTTTATCTTTTTACTTATATTTGATTTGTTTTGTTTTTTTTTCTTTGTGAGTGTGCAATAAAGTTATTTACTATTATTATAAACATCGACAAAAAAAAATAACTCTTGAATGTGACTGACTGACACCATGTATTCACACTATATTTATAAAATAGTTTACCCTGACTGACTATCAACACACAGCCAAGACTACTGTGTCTAGAAAGATGAAATTCGGAACATAGGTTTATTTTATAACGTAAGCATCTGTTAAGAAAGGATTATTGGAAATTTAAATGAATAAATATATTATACATAATTTAATATACGATCTTTATTTGAATAATTTGCATAGCTGGGTTTTAGGAAAGTTATCTTATCTCACATGTTTACCTCTTATCTCAGACATTTATTCTTTCGGCAAACAACAATGCTTTATATTTGAAGGGTATTTTTTTTCATTTCATCAAATTGCTAAAGATAATATATTATATATCTGAGAGTAAGTGTTCACAACATTGGCACCGTAAGATATATTTGCCATCCCTTACAATTTACATCGACCGTGCGTCACCAAGTTGGGAAAATGTCATGTCCCTTTGTCCACACTGGCTGGGAAAAATGATGATTCGATTCTTAGCATATCCCTGCTACATGCAAAATATAATTACGTGAGTTTCATGTGCATTATGTATGTAATTATTTTTGTATAAATCATGAATTTAAATCATCATCATCATCAATCAGTCGCAATCCATAGGGCTCTTCTAACGTGCGATAAAGCCACCGGTTCTCCGCCTTCCGAAATCAATCGGGTCGCGCCACTTTTTTAAGTGACCGTCCACCTGGCTGGAGTGCGTATACGCTGCCTTTACCAAACAGTGGTCTATAACTTATTCGACATAAGTGACCAGACCTCTGCCACTTCAGTCTGCTAAATTTAATTTACTAGAAAAAAAGCATAATTTAAAAGATTACAGCAAGAATAAATATTAAGCTCATAAGTGTCGTTTAAAAAATTGGTTTGTGTCTGTATATAAACTATACATAAGACCGCAGTGGGCATGCGTTAAAATAAATTACACCGTGGCGCCGCGGGGAGTCGGCCAGTTATAATGAGACTATTTATTACGCGTTTATACATATAGTGTAGCGTGCCAAGTCGCCGCTACATATAATAACGCTGCAAATACTAAATATACACGGGTGATAATGTGCTGCGAAGTGTAATTTATAATCCAGTTACTATTTATTATTATAAGGCGTTGTTCGCAATAAGTGAATTGTTAAACAATATTTCTATATGTAACAATTGAGTGAAGTTTCTTAAGCGAAAAGGTCGCATTCATCGCGTGTACGTTTGGCTACGCTTTGTTGATGCTCGCGCTGTAATTATTGTTATTTTGTTACTTGTAGTCCGTAGAAAGTTAAAATAACTTACTTCATTTTCAGGCATAAAATTCAGTACTGCGCGAGCTCTTCTGGAGGTAGGACCTATGCTGAATTTTCGAGCGCCAAACCACGGCAAACGATCGAGTGTGAACTGTATAGTGCGCCTATTATTTTATTATTAACTAGCTGTGCCCGCGGTTTCACCTGCGTGTAACTTAAATAAATTACTAAGAGCAAGCTTATAATATGTCAGTATATACAACATTTTTAGTTTAATTTACGTGGGATATTAGTATTTATTGGTTCTAGATAGGGCAACAAACCATTGGCCATGAGAAAAACAGCATTCCCTTAAACTATTCGGATATACTTAAATTACTTTCCCTGAATTTGTGACTGCAAGCGATACCTTGATAGGAAATTGTGTCCTTTAAAACCTGAAAAGTAAATCTGTTCGTTTAACAAAAAGTATTTATTATTAACTTACAAAGATATTTACAAATCAAAAACAAATACTTAAGTATAAGTATTTTTGACCGATTTACTCGACCACCTTTTTTTTCGCTAAAAAAACGTGCTTACGCGTTTCGCACACATGAAGTGGGTGGGTATGTGGGGTTAAACGGCGCAAAAGGCGCCGAAATACCCACTAAAAACCAGCGTAGTCCTCTTCGTCTGGTCGGGGGGCACCACGGAATCGCTTACGCATGCTACCGTGACATGCGGGCCTCTATTTGTAGGTGGGTTCCCGGACATAGTGAACCCACTTAGCCCCGGCGGCTATTAAGGCGGAGGGAGAGTAGCACACTCCGTCAGGGTGTGGTGCACGGTGTCCAGAAGTGGCAGATGTGGCAGAAGGGTGATACCTTCCGCATTGCTATCCCGTGCAGGTACTTACCAAAACAGCCATGCTCGGTAAGCACCTACCTCAGCCTATACGTAAGTGTGCCGCTTTTCCTTGCTACCCCAACTCAAGTGGGGGCCGATCGCCTCCATTGTCGCCAGGCCTGCTGATGTGGACCTCAGATCTTCTTCACATCTTTGAATCAGCGCTCGTTGGGCTAGAGCCCTCACGCGCCCCACCTCCAAAGATTCTGGACCCTATATGGTCTGACTAGAAGGGCCTTATTTTTAGCGGTGAGAGCGACCACCTATGGCTACATGTAAAGCCGCAGACCCGGTGTTCCTGGGTTCAAATCCCAGGTCGAGCCAATAAATAAAGTTATTGAGATTTTCTGTCGAAAGTTCTCAGTAGCAGCCTGAAGTCTGGAAGTTGGAAGTGTGTACATTTCCGTGCCTTGGAAAGCACCTAAAACTGTTGACCCTGCGCCTGAATTCGTTCTGGTCGTATCGGATCGCCGTCCCATCGAGTTATGGCTCGTTGGTCTAGTGGCTAGATATTAGGTTGCAGACTCGGTGGTCCTGGGTTCAATTCCCAGGTCGGGCCAATAAATAGTTATTGGGTTTTTCTGTCAGAAAATTCTCAGTAGTAGCCCGGAGTCCGGAAGGTGGAAGTGTCTACACTCCCGTGCCTCGGAAAGCACGTTAAGCCGTTGGTCCTGCGCCTGAACTCCTTCCGGTCGTGTCGGATTGCCGTCCCATCGGATTATGAGAGCTAAGGAAAAGAGTGTACACCTGTGCTTGCGCACACACTTGTGCACTATAATATCTCCTGCGCAGTTGGCTAATCTCTCTTGAGATTGGCCGCCGTGGCCGAAATCGTTCTAAGGGAGACTATTATTATGATTCAAAATAAAATCCGTTAGAATTTATATCATTATTGTGAATAAAACTTAATTATTTTATCCAATAAATAAAACTTTATTCCATTTGAATTCTGTTGGCAGTGCCTCCTGTGAAAAGAGTTAAAATAATGTTTGCTTATATTGACTGTTATATTACGGTTCTGTGTGGGTAATTGTCAACTTAGTGAGTTGATTTTATATATATATAACTTATAATTCTCTATTTTATATCTAAATTTGAATAAATTACTATTTTCTTGAAAAAATGTTAAATATATTTTATAAGTTTAAATCGTTTCTTAATCTGGGATTAGAAAGAGTTGAATGAAGGAGGTGGAGGTCTAAAAAGCACAAAGATTCAGTAAAATAATCTATTAAAATCTACATTTTAAATTACGGTTTGAGTCGAACAAATATCACAAAGAACTTCGTTCCTGATGGGGACATTTTAAATTACGGTTTGAGTCGAACAAATATCACGAAGAACTTCGTTCCCGCCACCACGCAATTTTTTACTTTCATCACTGAGTTCTCTGATGAAAAAAAGAACTCCGTAATATATATATTTTAACCAGAATGACATTTTATGCTTCTTACTTTAAAATCACTGACTTCCATACAACCATTTATCCTTTACCCATACTTACCTATTAACTACAGCGAAGCCGCGGGAAATAGCTAGTTAAATATATGGTATTGAAACCGTTATATTTTTTTCGTAATATGTACAGCTGTTTTTGATAAGCTCTTACCAAAAAAAAAAGTATTACAAACGCATACAGACACAGGTATACTAGGTCCCTATTAAATTCACCAGCATAAGCTGAACCCTATTTAATGTGATTAATCATATTGATCTGGGCTCAACTTTCATTGGAACTTACTAAATCTCTGAAAATGTCCATTTATCGTTCGTATTATATACGTTCTTTTGTTCCTTCATCATTTAAAGACTATAATTTATAGGTCGCTAAAGTTTCAACTAATTCAACAGTTCTTTTATAGCATTTTATAGAATAAATGTGGCATAACTTTTTTATTTACAAACCGTTTGACATAAAACAAACATTAAATTTCAAGTAAAGTTTGCCACAATACATTAGTGAAAACTGCATCCAAATCTGTGAATCCGTTTCTAAGATTAGCGCACACAAACACACCGACAAACAGACAAATTGACAACCAGACAGCCTATGTTTTAAGTTAAGCCTCTAGCAATTCATCGGTGAAAACCGCATTCAATTCTGTGCAGTAGTTTTTGCGTGATGCGTGATACAAAGGTACAGACAGACAGACAAAAATTCTAAAAATTGTTGTTTTGGCTTCTGTTGCTTTAATAAAGACCCCCATATAAGTTTTTTTCCAATATCTTTAATGTACCGACATTGACCTGTTACAATTTTATTATATGTATAGATTAAGTTAAATATAACAAACTCAATCAAAATAATTACTTTTATTTAAAATAATTTCCTAATGCATACATGTTTTAAAAATACTAATGTGAACTTCGGTGGCATAACTAAAGGAATAAATATGGGATATTATGTAAATCCGTTCCAATTATTTGTTTTTACTGAGATGAATTGTAAGCACAAATTACGCTCATGAAAATGCAATGGGTGTCTGTGAGCTACACGGCTTCAGTCTACGGACTGAATCCTCGATTTAGAATAATGATGTTTAGAACGTCAATCATTTTTTTCTACTGGCCCATCACGGTTTATCTTGGGTATTTCAATAAACAAATAAATCGAAAATAGATTAAAGGCAAAAGCCTAAAGCTTTGACAAATATTTCGGAAAGTCTATGAAACTATATCAAAATATATGAATATAATCTTATACCTCTAGAAGTTAAGTAGCCCTTAGCGAGTATAATGAAAACACAATATATAAGAATATTTTAAATAGAGAAATGTTTTCTTTGATTCGAAAAGAAACGTCGCTTAAACCGGCTTTTCTCTCAGATCTATTCCAGTCCAAATCTTAATTAAAGTTAGGCATTCGATTTAAAGAAAACCGTTCACTCAGCTCTTAAGTACAAACCTTTTTAAGTAGAAAATTCAATTACTTTTTTACGAACATTCTTTTGCATTTTGTCTTAACTGAACTATCGTAACGGAATAAAATCAAAGATTTAGTTAACACATATAGATAGACGTATAGAGAAAAGGAGACGTACGTGAACTGCGATTGCTCGAAATTGTACACAGCACGACCAAATATATTCATACTATGTCATTACGGTTTCAGTAGTTATCACCGTTTGAAGCCGCTATCATGTTTTCTACATGGTTAAAGACGATGTTTTAAGGACTAATTTCAGTATAAAGTTTCTGTGTGATAGGTTTTCGGAATAAAAATCGGATGCCATATATCACATTTGTACGTGCCTGATTATAATTTAAATCTTGTGTTTACATCTTTATCGGTAAAAATCTTGATACAGTTAAATATCTAATATCAATCAGTAGAACTTTTATTTACTAACGGCCTTATTCATAAACGTTGCATAGTTACTGTTTAGCTAAACACTGATTTGTCTCTCAAAGAAGAAGACAAAATATTGTTTAACTAATCACCAGTTAAATAAAGTTTATGAATAAGGCGGTAAGTCATTAAGGGAATTGCTTTTGAACTTATCTAATTGCTAATCAAAATTAATGTATATGTATCAAGTCAGTTCTATGCGGCAGAATCCATATTATTAGCTGTCGACAGCATCGCTTTAATCTGTCATGTTAGCTTTGTGAAACATATATTACAACTTACACTTTTGTTTCAACTTTAATTAAAATTACAGTGGTTTTTGGTTCATCTAAGATGTCCCTTAATAATATTCGTACTTGTTAAGGGCTATTTAGTTTATTGAATTTAGTTCAAAATCCGAATTAATCCGAAGTTGAGATAAAAAAAGAAATTAGCACATACGTTAAAAAATAATTTTCTAAATCCGAATCAGAAGACTTGATATTTTGTTTTTTTTACAGAGCATCTGTTTCCTATTTAAAGAAATGAGATTTATATCTTTCAACGCGATCGCAATTGATTGATTGAACGGTAAAATTAATATGTGTTAAAGATTTACGATCGTGTCACGCCCGCGTCGTATTCATTGTACGTTGTGTTTCAATATTAGTAAAACATGTGATTTTCAATGTGTCGTAATTTAATTTATGACAAATAGGTTTACATTTGTGAGAGTTTTATCAGTGTGTGTATATTATAGTAACAGAAAATAAAATGAATGTATTATATTCTCTATAATACCTTTATATATAATACTTTGAATTCGGAGATTATGAAGTACATACATATTGTGTAGATAATGATTTACATGACAAGCATAGTTTTCATTTAATGTAATTTATTTAAACTTAAGTTGAGTCATCTTTCTTTATCTCTCTTTATCTTTATAAATCTCTTGTCTGTATATATTATTAAAAAAAATACTTTGATGCTTCTCTTGAAAAGATTGGGGGCTCATAAAAAATATTGCCCCTATAAATGGCCCAATTATTCTACTAACAAATTGTCACTTTATCGCAATCGAATCGAAGCGTGATCGTTTATGCTTATCCGTTTTCCTAATCTTTAATTTAATTATCGACTATTGGCATAAAAGTTAACAATTAAATTTGGTTTTACATAACGGTATATATAAACATCATATCGGTTTGGTTTCGATCTGAATATATATAGATTAAGTAAGGTTACACGGTAGTAGGGCTTTGTGCAAGCTCATCTGGGTAGGTACCACCCACACATCAGATATTCTACCACAAAACAGCAGTACTTTGTAATGTGTTCCAGTTTGAAGGGTGAGTGAGCTAGTGTAATTACAGGTACAAGGGATATAACATCTTCGTTCCCAAGGTTGGTGGCACATTGGCGATGAAAGCGATGGTTAACATATCTTACAATGCCATTGTCTATGGGCGTTGGTGACCACTTACCATCAGGTGGCCCATAAGCTAGTCCACCTACGTATCCTATAAAAAAAAGTTAGATTGGAATTTTATCGGGAACGTATCGTTACCGTGGCAGGTTAGTAAAATTCAGTCCCAGGTCGGTGAACACACATACAGGTTTTCTGACGACTTATTCCATTGAGCAAGATGAATTAATTATTAAAGTAAATAATGTAAGGAATCATTAGTGTCTGTCAATTTTTGAACTCCCAAAATTTGTCCATCTCACTTCTTATTTCAAGTAATCGTAAAATCAGTAACAGACCATTTACCGAAACCACAGAAAATAATGAATAAGACTTGAGCAAAGTAAGCTCATTAGGGGACCTTTTGTCTACCGAATAATATCGGTCGGTATTAATGAAGACAATTATTACAAATGCTCACGATTCTGTCAGTAATCGAATTTGATTACGCTGCGTGAGTGAATATGACATGTTCATTTATATTTTGATTCAAATGACGCATATTATGTTTGCTACTTACTAATAATATATTTGTCAGATATAATTATGAGCTACATGAACAAATGTCTAAAGTAATTTTGTGTCCTTTAAATATGATTTATGTTCAATTTTAAGCTCAAAGATAATCCGGCTTAAGAATTTCACGGAAGTGAGTTAGTTTCTTACACTTTTTTGTTAACTACTCAAGGGCTCATGAAATTTTACATACACGTTGTCTGGGGTACCGAAAAGTTCAAAAGGTACCTAGCCGTGGGCGAAAACTAATGTAACCGAAAACATAAAAAAAAGTATAACATGATATCTAATTCGATAACCGTCGGAATAAATATTTTTTCGACTGCGTTCTAAAAAATTACTGAAGATCAACACTCTGAACAAAATGGTCTTCCTAACCGATTTCGGCCACGGCGGCCAATCTCAAGAGAGGTTAGCCAACTGCGAAGGAGATATTATTGCGCAGGAGATATTATAGTGCACAAGTGTGTGTGCAAGCACAGTTGCACTCTCTATTCCCTTAACTCTCATAATCCGATGGGACGGCAATCCGACATGACCGGAAAGAGTTCAGGCGCAGGACCATTGGCTTTACATGCTTTCCGAGGCTCGGGAGTGTACACACTTCCAACTTCCAGACTCCGGGCTGCTACTGAGAATTTTTTCGACAGAAAATCTCAATAACCTTTGATTGGCCCGACCTAGTATTTGAAACCAGGACCACCGTGTCTGCGGCCTTATATGTAGCCACTAGACCAACGAGGCAGAACTCTGAACATACACACATAAACAAAATAATCGTTTTTTTAATATAAGTATGTTCACTTTAGTTTTGTTTATCACTATTAAGTTAGCTAGAAATGTAAAACGTTTTATAAGTGAATTGGCTCTTTGCATGCAGTTTGTTTTTGGATTCGTGTTTGAACACTTTCAAAGGCTTTGACGCGTTTTAGATCTCACCGGGGATGGGGAATTTTGGATATTTCAATTTTAACATAGTTATATGTTGTTTGACATGCTATCTGTATAAAAACCATTAAAAATATATTTGGCTCAAACATTGAGCTAAAAATTTCTGAAGTTGGTTAAGAACAAATTAATTTTGTCAACGTATAAAATAAATACATATTTTTAGATACTTAGGTACGCTTTTATTAATTTTAAAAAGGTAACATATATTGTTTGCATAGTACAGGGGCCGTACTAGGTTGGAGAGTATCACTGACCAGTGACCACACCAGACAAAGTTTCATTTGAAGTCGGCGGGGGTGTAAAAATATATTTTCGTAATTCAATTCTTACGATGGCATACTTTTCCTAAATTTTCATTGTTGAATTGCTAAAATGATACGGTGCTAAAGAATTATAAGAATTCAATAAGTTCCCATTAATGAATTATGTTCTCTGACTCAAATAGGTATTCGACAGCGATATATTTCAGACCTTTTTTTCGTTTTTGGTATATAAATGAACGATTTTCCTTTTTATACTAAATGTATTTACATATTTACTTTTAATTCTTTTCAATTATTGCTTTATATATATCATATTGCTTACTGTCTTCGTCACTATTTAAAGCAGACAGAAAGCAAAATGACTGTGAAACAATAACACAACTGGCTTACAACCAATAATTTTAAAAATGATTAAATTTTTAATTATAAAAAATATCATGTAGTATCATGCTAAACAGTCATAATATTTATGTAACTGGTGCTACAGTCTTCGTAAGATTATCTTAAGATTCAAAATATAATTTAGTTAGAAGAATCCTTGCTCCATACAAAAGTATTATAAAAAAAAAAAAGAAGCGCGCTCATTTTAACATCCGCCATCTTGTTAGTGCACGTAAAGGTAAAGTAATTAATTCATTATTGGCACGACTTATGATTTGTAATGTGTTCAAATGTGTTATTTGGATTTAAAGAGTAATTGAGTGTGTACTTTACATCAATTTATATGATTTATGAATAGACCCATTCGAGGTTCATATAAAATCAGTTTTCACTTCTGGATGCAAAATATATATATTATTGTTCTTCCTTGTTGGAAGACGAACAGTAATATAAATATAATATATATACAGTGGTGGTCGTATAATTAGAAACACTACCAACGGTCCTTGGCATTATGTAAGGTACTTCACCGCAATCGTTTTTATTTTGAAATTAAACAATAAATAGGACAACAGTATGTTCAACGATTTATCATTTATTAGAAAAACAATATAAATCCCATTACACAAGTGCAGTTTCAATATTCCATTACGGACAAATATTTCAATCAGTTTTAAGGTATGAACAATAATGGTCAACTAATTAGAAACAACAACAAAAAATATAAAAAAACTATATTTTTTTAAGTATTAGTAATTAGTATTGTTATTTACGAAATAGCTACTATCCACAGCCTACCAATAGTTATAATTAATATTTAGTGGTGTAACCCTTATTTTCAATAACAGCACTGCAACGACGTGGCATTGATTCAATCAATTTTATAAATTTTGCTAGGGAGATTGAATTCCATACTTCAACAAATGCTTTATATAGTTCGTTTTGACTGGTGTTACGTTTGTTAGAGACTTTCTTTTTAACAATATACCAGAGATTTTCTATTGGGTTTAAATCCGGACTATTTGCTGGCCAGTCTATAACGGATATATGCTGTTCTCTAAGGAAACATTTGACGCTATTGGCCGTGTGTTTAGGGTCATTGTCATGCTGAAAGATCCAGGCAAATGATCGTCCGAGTAGGGAATCATTGTGTGCTCTAAGATATTTTTGTATTGCCATTGATCCATTGTACCGCCACCGTGCTTGACTATACTCCTTGTGTATTTATAAGTAAAAGCATTGTTTACAGGGCGTCTAACATAGCGCTTTCCATCTGAATTTACCATATTTATTTTTGTTTCATCTGAAAATGACACTTTTTTCCATTCTCGTAACGACCACTTAACATATTTTTTAGCGAATAATAATCGCTTCTCTCGGTGTTGCTTGGTAAGAAGCGGTACCTTTCGAAAGATTCTTCCAAACAATTTAGCTTCCACTAATCTTCGATGTATCAGTCTTGACGAGATGTTTCTCGGGTCATCAGGCGAAAAAACTTTATTTTTAATCTGGTTGGAGCCTTTTGAATTGCCGCCGAAATAATAGAAAAAGAAATGTTATTTTCCAATTTCAAAAAAAGACCAGCTATGGTTGCTTTTTTAAAATGTTTCTAATTAGGCGTCCAACCGGCCAGTAACAGAAAATAAACGTATACATGTGTAAGACTCATTTTGTAATTAAAAGTAAGATATGATTTATATTTTATGCATTTAATGAGTTTTTTTATTTGAGTGGCTATATTATTGCATGATTATTAATTATTGAATGTGTATATTTTTTTACGAACATTTGTATGTTGAAGTTATACTTTCTTTATTCATAAGAAGTGTTTCTAATTATATGACCACCACTGTAAATATTTATATATATATATATATATAAATATTTCATGCATATATAGTAACAACAGGGTTTCAAGGTAGATGAGAGCTTATTTATACTTTCCTATAAATAAGTACAAATCTTACGATAGTAAAACTTCATTTAATAAGACTTCATATTTCATTTTCTTGTATATAATATTACATAAGATTATGTAAATATGTTGCAAATTGTCTTTAATTATTGTTACAATTGCTATGTAATTTAAAAATAGGAACTACTTAATTTTTAGTTTAATTTTAGCTTAGTATTTAATATTTTGTTTCGCTTGGTAAAATAATTGTGATGTATTTTCTAAAGCTTATAATATATTCATCTTACTTTAAAGTGTTATAGCTTTAAATAACAATCAAGAGAACCCTCGCAGGAGATCCGTGAACATAAATTGTGAACGTGAAAATTACCTCTTATCAACATCGTCTCTCGGGATTCTGACAATTTCTGATTAATACCGGGGAAATTATTCGAATGAATAGATGTGACACGTAGACGATTTTATCTTTGTAATAACACTTAGTGAGATTGTAATAAAAGTCAGTACATTTTGTATTGTATTTAATATTAATAATATCTTCTAGGAGCTTATTCGTTTAATTGATAAACGTTATAAGCTACTAATTTATGTATTTTCGGATACCATAGAGCCTTATTCACATTGATCGGAATTGGCAAAATTTATTAGATATAGGATATGTGCAAGCAGTTATTAATGTGCCTAGTATGAATATGGAATATAATAAAATAGTGGAATTCCGATTATTGTCACTAGACTGCACTGCACTGTTTTCGTTTCATACAAATCGCAGTTAACGTCAACGCTATGGAATAAGAAAAAAAACTCACACTAGGTAAGAAGAAAGCTTAAATCTTATTTATTGTTTTATCTAACAATATAATATTAAGTGTAAATTAAAATATACATGCACATATAATGAAAACCGTGTAGACATTTTATTTGTAGTTTAAAATGTATGTATGTAGTAATGACTACATACATACATTTTAAACTTGGTCTGCCTCGTTGGTCTAGTGGCTAGATATAAGGCCGCAGACCCGGTGGTCCTGGGTTTAATCCCCAGGTCGGGCCAATAAATAGTTATTGGGTTTTTCTGTTAGAAAAATTCTCAGTAGCAGCCCGGAGTCTGCAAGTTGGAAGTGTGTACACTCCCGTGCCTCGGAAAGCACGTTAAGCCGTTGGTACTGCGCCTGAACTCTTTCCGGTCGTGTCGGATTGCCGTCCCATCGGATTATGAGAGCTAAGGAAAAGAGAGTGCACCTGTGTTTGCGCACACACTTGTGCACTATAATATCTCCTGCGCAGTTGGCTAATCTCTCTTGAGATTGGCCGCCGTGGCCGAAATCGGTCTGGAGGACCTTATGTAGTAATGACATATTATTATAATATGTAAGTCAAAATATTTGCAGACAGCCAAAATGAATTAGCATATTATAAGTAGCAATTGCGCAGGTTGGGCAACTGTACAAATTTAACACATACAAGTTTTATTAGCCATTTATTCTCTGTTATATCAGTAGCAACATATAGCTTTTAATTTTATTAAATAAAATCAATGAGATTAACAATTAATTTGTAAAATGATCACATGCAATAATTCAAATATGATGTTACTTTAATTAATAAGCGAATTGAATACATTATTGTTTAACATACCTTATAGACTTTTTTGAAATTATCAGTAAAAAAAAAAATACAAATAATTATTACAATTTCATGATAAGGTTCGTGCATATATGATGCACGGATATATTGTTTTAAAAAAAATTAATCATGTCTAGTACATAACACAATATACATGCATCAATGACATTGCAAACTTAATTGGAATCTGTCCAAATGGGGGTGCAATGGTGTGACAAACATCTAAAGCGTATAAATATTTACATTTTTAGTATATCGATGAAACGTACTCGACGTATTTTAGTCTACCTGCGTCGGCTTATGAATTTTATAATTGAATGTTGTCGCATTAGATTTATTGACAAATTTTAACTAAAAAAATGGTGTGATTGGCAAAGTACTTATGAGAATTGATGTGTAAGCATATAAGCTCTCAGCATACATTAAGGGTCTTCTTTGACGTTCCGCCGCACGAAGTTTTACGTTTTTAGCGCTACTGTCGCAACTATCGAGGCTCGGGCACGGCACGCACACATATACGTATGCAGAGTGGGGTCGTCAAACTTTTTTTTCCTAAACTAAATTTTAACTTTATTGTCACTGATTTTGAAATGTTGTCAAATACATATCTATAGCGTTGAGGTGAGTAGTTTGGTATAAATAAACTTCTTGATGTCGTAATATGGAATAATAAAAAAAAATTGACGAAAGACGAATGTGGAATGCTTTATTAAAAAACGGAACAAGTGTATATACAAAAAGTGAAATAAAAATAGATCAATAGGAATACAAGAAAAACATTATATAAACATTTATTTGAAATTATTGAAACAAACATTTTATGCTAAAATAATAAAAACAATATTATTATTACTGTAAAAATAAATGTTTTATTTTTTTAATTACTCAATATAAAAAAATATGTGAATAAATACATAAAATAATTAAACTTCTAAAGAAAAATATATAATTCCTGAATCGAAATATATATTTTACAACATTTATTCTACTATGAAATTCACTTTCTCTCTTTCTAACCAATTGGAATAAAGCGGAATAAAAAGGATAGCGGGAATTTTGCGGTTCGACTTTCGGTTTCTTGGTTCTGCTACGGAAATTTATTACACAATAATCGACCTTACTGATGAAGTACTTAAAGACTATATTTGCCTGAGCACGTTAGCTAATAAAATAAAAGGATAGCTAAGTTCTCAGGCGATTTGATGAGGCTAGGCATTACCGAATTCAGATATCTAAAATCGGATTTTGAAATCGATTTGTAAGTCTGAAATCGGATAAATATCAATTTGCAAAACCAATGATGACGATGAGGCATGAAAACGTTTCGTATATCCTCACTAGATAGCGCTTTGACGTAAGAAAAAACTAAAAGAAACATTTTATGCTAAAATAATAAGAACAATATTATTATTACTGTAACAATAAATGTTTTATTTCTTTAATTACTCAATATAAAAAAAAAAAGTGAACAAATACATAAAATAATTAAACTTCTAAAGAAAAATGTTATAAAAATGTATAATCCCTGAATCGCGGTATTGAAGTTTTTAACGCAGCTTATTATATATACAAGCGTGGTGGTCTACCAATTGGAAGTGTGTTCTTTATTGTGATGCCACTACTGTTCTTAGATCACAATAACAAGGATTATCTACTTCGTTCTACGCATTACTCCAGCCAAATTCGATGTGGAATGTTTAATAACAAAGCGTTGCTTAGCAACCAACGTCAGGCAGATGCTCAAAACATTTTTAGAAATATGTACAACAATTATTTTTGATGATAATAAAAATTAAAATTGATGATTAATAATTAAATATTTAAGGCAAAGGACTAAGCGCATTCTTGGTTATAATTATAACACTTATGATCATCTGGAATAATGTACATCTCAAAAATAATAGCTCCAATTTTAAAATGATATCGGAAATTACCTCGTAGTTATATAATTCGCTTTATTAACTTTATCTATCGCCTCCCAAACGACAATACTGATTTAGATTAAATTTTGTGTATATTTGAATGGGTCAATGAGAGGTTTGATATTACAATTGCTCCAATACTGGAAAAAGCAACGTCTGTTGGTATGCTTTATTTTATATTATAAGAATATATTTTTATTATAATATAAAATTATATATTATAAAGTAATGATTCATCTTATGATTTAATCAAATAAAAATTACATTATTTATTATTATTTATTAGAACTATATATTGGAAGATTAAAAAGTGTCTTATAGGTTTTATTTTTCAAATATATCTTTTTAAAAATAACAATGCAAATATAATATTATTATGATTATAATTAATAGCGTCTTATAAACAATTTAACATTAATTCTATCATAATTACTTAGTTTCATTGTATCATAGTAGTTAAATGTTTAATTTAAATGATATGATAATATATTATTAAATATAAATTGTTATTAATTTTATCTGATATATATATTAGAAGAAATTCTAAATATATGTGGTTGAAACAGTGATTATAATACTATATTTATGTTAGCCAAAACAAGATCTTTTTTTTTTAATCTGTGTGTAATGAAACGTTGTGTGTAATGTTAACATTCTTAACCTGTTGTGGTTATACTACCATTATAATACGACTAAAAATATTACAATTTCATTGTAATTTATTATAACAAAAAATAAGAAAATGTTTATTAAAAAATGAAGACTCCAGACGTTTCTTTATAGTTTTAACTTTATTATTTGATAAAATTTATTTCTAAATTCTCGACGATTACGATAATTTCGTCTCAATAAGGAAGTGCGATTTTACACGTTTTAGTGATTTTTCTGATTTTTTTTACACTTATCCATAAACATTATCTTAAATTCGAATGCTCTACACGTAAGTTAAATTCATTGGCTAACTGTGTGATTTATTTCAAGATTGTGGAGCATCGCTTTCTATATAATTCTATCGAAATCCCGACCTTCGAATTTCCACAAACGTCAAAGAAGACCCTTAACGCACTTGCAATAACGAATGTTACGCTGACGTTATTTGACGCTTGAAATCATACGCTGACGTCATCTGACTTCTGAAGCTTACTCGCTACCAACTACAAAGATGTTTACAGATAAATAAAATATGTGAATTGAGATTATGTTTTGAACAAAAACAAATTAAATCGCAATAGCGTCACGATATATCTGCCTAGATATGTGGTAATCGTAAGTAAAATTTTGATCTTTTGGCTTATTGGGTACAGGAATTGTATTTTATGTAATGTGTATTAATTAATAATCTTTATTTATGTAACCAAGCCTAAGGAATTAATTATTTTTATTTAATTATTTAAGTTACAAAAACATATACAGTTAACATAATAACAAGGAAAGGAAGGAAAAATACCAGTCTACTGGTTGTAGCGGTTTTGCGAGTGATTTTCCAAGTGTTACACATCGTAGCAAACGAAAGTGCTCTGAATCCAGAGCTGATCAGGAGCACCAGCTGTCATTATTCATGTCTGAAATCAAAACTATGTTCCTAGATTTTAAAGAACAGCAGAATACTAAAATAGAAAATATTTACGAATCAATCGAAGGAATTAAATCTCAAAACGCTAATATTCAGTCAACTATTACCTTTCTATCCGAAAATTATGACGATTTAAAATCAAAAATAGATCAACTGGAGTCACAGCTTCACATGGAACGTAAAAATAACTTTCTTATTCTACTAAATAGAACAAAAGTGCAATTTGACGTTATTGTGTTATCAGAGCATTGGCTAAGCAAATGTCCCTTTCTTCCTGAAATCCCTGGCTTTGAATCATTTAAGTCGGATTACAATAACCAAAACGAGGGTCTTGTCGTATATATTAGGGTAAAGATGAAGGCAACGGTTGAAACACCAATATTTTCTGATGCTAATTGTCTTATTCTCAAATTTTACTCCGAAGTAGCATTGGTATCAATCTATCGACCCCCGTCATACAGAAATACAACTAATTTTATCGATAGTCTAGACCAAACTTTAAGTTCACTGAAAACCTTCAAAACAGTAATAATACTTGGTGATATAAATATAAACATTTCACCAAATAATAATGACGTTAACTCCGATTCTTATTTAAACACCATTGCATCACATGGAATGCTACCTGGCCACTTTTTTGCTACTCGGAAAAAGAGTTGTATAGATCATGCAATTATTAAGACCAACAACTCGGCAGTTACATTGGTTGTTGATTCTTTTATTACAGGCCACGCCCCGGTACTTGTTTTTTGTAATTTAAGATTAAATGTACCTAAACGTTTTTTAGCTTCTAAGCGTATTAATATAGAAGCCTGCGTGGCTGAAATTATAAATACAGACTTTTCAACTATTTTTTATTGTAATGATGCAGAAAGTGCTGCCGCCAAATTAGTAGGCACGTTATCCAAGGTAATAAATAATAATTCCCGTACTATAGTGACAAATAGTAAAAACAGAATTTTAAAGCCCTGGATTACACCGGGACTCTTGAGATGCATCCGTCATCGGGATAAAATGTATCGTAAAATGAAAAGAGATCCAAATAATTATATTCTTAAAGTGACATATATACGCTATAGAAATTTCTGTAACAACCTACTTAAAATAATAAAGTGTCTTTACGAACGGACGGATTTCCAAAAACGTCATAAAGACCCAAAAGCTACTTGGAAACTAATTAAATCAATTTCTAGCATTCAAAAAAACAAATCATCTGCTGTTGATCGTTTGTCCTTAAGCGCTGACCCATCAGAGTCTGTAAATATAGTTAACAATTTCTTCTCAAATGTAGGTAGTTGCATCTAAAATAACACCAAATAATGACTCTATTGTAAATACTTCCAACCGCAAAACAATAACTTCTAATCCTAGGTCGATGGCTCTATTAAATACTGATGCTGGAGAAATCGAACAAATTATCCTGGGACTCAAACTAAATAGTGCTGCTGGCTGGGATGGCATATCTGCTACTCTAGTTAGAGCTGCAAGGCATATTCTTGTTCCCGTTATTTGTCACGTTTTTAACCTTGCTCTCTCAACAGGAGTTTTCCCCTCTGTCTTTAAGAAGGCTCTCGTCCACCCTATACACAAAAGTGGGGATAGGAGCAGTGTTGATAATTACAGGCCTATCTCTGTTCTAACAACTTTATCAAAAATTCTGGAAAAAATTCTAAACAAACGACTTATAAATTTTCTTAAAGAAGCAAAATATTATTGCTGCAAATCAATACGGATTTACATCAGGGAAAGGTACTGAAGATGCTATTTTACAATTAACTGGCACTATTGCAAAAAATTTAAATAGTAAACTAAAATCTGGCAATCTTTCTTGACCTTACTAAAGCTTTTGACACTGTCTCTGTCCCCCTCTTGCTCATGAAAATTCAACAGATTGGCGTAAGAGAGCTGTCTCTTAATATTTTTAAAAGTTATTTGAGTGAACGTTCTCAAATTGTCAAAATTGGTAATTATACTAGTAAGGAGGACACCTCTACTACGGAGTTCCACAGGGAAGCGTCCTTGGACCTACCCTGTTTCTAATCTATATCAATGACCTATGCAAATTATTATTACATAATTCGAAAATGATAATGTATGCAGATGACACGGTAATCATTGTTCATGGTAACGATTGGGCCGAAACACGCTCCTGTGCAGAGGCTGCCTTAAAAATTGTTATGCAATGGCTTACTAATAATCTGCTTACACTGAATCTGGAGAAAACTAAATTCATAACGTTCGCACCACGCTTAGCAACATCTGCGTTCACTCTAACTGCTCACAAAAACTATTCGTATGAAACTAGCTGTAATAATTATTGTAATTTAATTACGAGAACAACAAATATTAAGTACATTGGGGTTATTATTGACAGCACATTATCATGGAGCCATCAAATAGAATCACTGGTATCTCGGGTCAGAAAACTAATATATGTTTTTAAGAAATTGAGATCATCTGCTGACTTACCTACACTTACTATGGTTTATTTTGCGCTGGCGCACTCCATCTTAACTTACTGTATAACAGCTTGGGGTAACTCTGAAAAGTGTTTAATGCTTAGGCTGGAAAGGACGCAGAGAGCAATACTTAAAGTTATGGCACACAAACCTTTACGTTTTCCTACAATTGAACTCTATGCCCTTTGCAAAGTGCCTACGTTAAGACATGCATTTATCCTTAACACCATAGTTCGTATAACACTCTGAATTTGTTCATGACCCCAATCTTAGCCAACAAAAACGTAGATCAGATAAAGTGTGTAAGACCAACCCAGCCCGGCTTGCGGTAGTAAGACGTCAGTATCATTTTGTGAGCCCTACATTATATAATAAAATTAATAAAGTTCTAAATATCTATCCACTTACTTCAAGAGAATGCAAAAGGGTCACAGATGATTGGCTCCATAGCTTAACCTATGATGAGTTAGAAAATTGCGCGAAAATATAGCCCTGTACACTTATATATATCATTACTAATATTTACGAAATTTGGTAACTTCCGAAAAAAGCGAGTTGTAAAAAAAAAAAAGTGTCCCACATTTCACTCGCGCTTCCACACATGCACTTACATTCCCCATTCACATACACATACAACCCACTACACATTCATCTCACACACACACGTAACATAATATTATTAAGTTTATATAAATAATAGTACATAAGAACTGTGTAAACATATATTGAATGTTGGAACGCCGTCTCCCTTCTGGAGGTGGGCGCTAATGGCTGCAACACAGTCTATGACTTATGTAGTTGTTAACAATCACATTTGTTAATGTTAACTTTTTATGTTCCAATAAATAAATATATAAAAAAAAATAAAAATAAAGGTGTAGTTCAGCGAACATACTCGAGAGTGCATTAACTCATTGTTGGAGGCACACAACCGCTTAAAAATGCGACTTCAGCAAGTGCATCTGACGCACTATAGTACCGTGGCATCTTCATAAAGACCCACTTACCAATATGGCGTCATATTTATCTTACAATGCAATTCTTTACCAGCACACGTGTCCCACGTTGTTCTTATAACCTGGGTTCCTTCACACGAGGCGTGAGGAGGCAGGGCCGTACTGGCCATTGTTGCGTCTGGACTCCACTACCACATAGAGTAAAGTAACAGTACAGTAACAGCCTGTGAATGTTCCACTTCTGGGCTAAGGCCTCTTCTCCTCTTTTTGAGGAGAAAGTTTGGTGATTAAGGTGAAGTGGGGTAATTTGCTCTCCCGGTTTCAAAAAAGAATACAATTCATTGGCATTGTATAGGCAAGGCCCAAAGGTGATAACTAGAGATCAGCTGATATAATTCCATTTGCCGCCTTTTAAAACAATTTCATATAAACAAATTTTCATTACGAGATAATATTTCGTGAAATGCCTTCATTTAAGCTATAAGTAAAACCAACTAAACAGACAATATACCTTTATATAATATGGATGAATATAAAGACTTATTAAATATAGATTAATTATTGAAAACTAATATAATATATAAAGATAAAACTTTAATACCATAAAAATGATGAAGACAAGTTTTAGGGGCTTTTGACTAAAAAAAGCATTAATCATTTTGTCGTCTGTGTAAGACGTCTTTATAAGCTTAACGTATCTGTTACGCTTGTTATAATACGGTTTTTTTTTTCATATGTAAGTTACTTTAAACACAGAGTTAATAATTAATGTTACACTACTGGGTACACTTAATATATGTAAACAAATATATTAATAGAAAGGTACAAACAAATACGATAAGTTTTTAAAGTAGTTATACTGTTTTTTTTAAGCAATAACTCATTTATAAAAGACACGTATATTTTTAATGTCAATATAACAATTAACAATTGCTAATAAAACTCGATATTCTACCGCAAACAGCAGTACTTTGTATCGTTGTGTTCCGGTTTGAAGGGTGAGTGAGCCAGTGTGATTTCAGGCACAAGGGACATAACAACTTAGTTCCCAAGGTTGGTGGCACATTGGCGATGTAAGCGATGGTTAACATTTCTTACAATGCCATTGCCATCAGGTGACGGAAGTACGCCTACCTACAAAATAAAATAAAAAATCCTAATTTATCATTGAATCCAAGTTCATCTCAATCAAAATAAAAATCTTGTAACCTTTATATGACTTTAAGGTACAAAATAATAATATATATCCGGTAAAAATTGCCACATACATTTTTATCCAGATTACAGGGAAAAAGAATATCAATTGAAAAAATAATCCTAAGCTAACATTGACAATAAAAACAGCTCAAGGTGGTAGGTGTTTATGCAGATCCGCCTGGGTGGTAACTAAAAACTTAGATCACTTTTCCGATCGTCATTCTCGTCAAACATTTACTCTTCTGTGTTTCTGAATAAAGTATAAGTAATTAAAATTACGAAAGATGTAAAGTAGAAGATATCATAGTATGTGAGTCTATTCGTAAACATAGTACTTTCTATTCCTTCACCTTCATAGTTGGATTGGAATCCAACTCGATTGATATAAATCACAGGATTGATTAACGCTTTTACGTATTTTATGAAGCTTGGGAATGTCATATAGTACTGAAATCAGGCAATTTATAATATAATAGTTAGAACCTTTTTCCTGTCAAACGTTATTATATCTACCATAGATAAAACAGTGTGTAATGAAATATTGATCCCGGTGGAAATCTCATTGTTTAATATGTAGCTGTTGTAGAGTCAGCCGATGAGATACGAACTCTTATCAAGCTGTTGTGTTTTATTTTTATATGATGTATTAGAAAAACATTATAACAAATTTGTGATTGTATAATTATGTTTCTAATGAAATAATTATATTAGTAAAATTACTTTAAAATATTTAAGTTATTATTATGAATAGTAATAAGGTACAGACGTATACCAATATCATCAACAAACACATCATGACACAATCGGTTATTGTGCATGGTTCAAATTTCATACTAATCCCTGATCCCGTAACTAAATTGACTTATTTAACAAGAACCATATAAATAAAATTTATTGTTGTTGGTCGATAAAATATTTGACTGCTTAGATAAGAGACTAAGACCTTACCGTACTTTCAATAAATAGAGTTAATCAACCACAAATATAATTTTATAATAAATTTATTTATTTTTATAAAAATTGTATAATATATTAATTCCTATTTTATAGCTTCATGTTATCTAGCCCTAATCTAAATATTAGCAGAGGCTATAGTGCCAATCACACACACTGACCCTCGTCAGTCGAATGCTTAGTCCCTCCCAGCAGAAAACATTGATCAATCTTTGACTATAATGTTTGCTGCTTTACTTTCTAGAGTAGGCGATGTCAACTATTTCAGTCTCACACCAGTTTAGCCGTAAAAAGTGTCGTAAAACGAACATGATCGTAATGTCAAACAGTGATATGCGTATTGGCCTAGCTTTGAATCATAATTAATTTCCTTTTATCTTAACCCAAGAAAAAAATCCCTTAGTCCGCACTTACGACCTGACTGGTTGAGATAAGCTCGACTCTACTCCTCCGTAAGCCGTACGACATTTATTTATTTGTCTATACTGCTGAGTCAATTCAATATTATTTAATAAAAAAAATGTTTTAAATATTAATATGATTCTTTAATATTATCTTTCAAATGCACATGTACATGGTATTTGCTTTAAAATAATTATAACTCAAATAATAATAATAATGGTCCTCCAGACCGATTTCGGTCACGGCGGCCAATCTCATGAGAGATTAGCTAACTGCGCAGGACATAATATTATAGTGCACAAGTGTGTGCGCAAACACAGGTGCACTCTCTATTCCCTAACTCTTATAACCCGATGGGACGGCAATCCGACACGACCGGAAAGAGTTCAGGCGCAGGACCAACGGCTTAACGTGTTTTCCGAGGCACAGGAGTGTACATACTTCCAACTTCCAGCCTCCCGGGTGCTACTGAGAATTTTCGACAGAAAATCTCAATAACATTTTATTGGCCCGACCTGGGATTTGAAACCGCGGCCTTACATGTAGCCACTCAAATAACATTAACACTAAAGTTACTATTTTAGTAAACTGACTTCGAATCTAAGGGACTAAATTACAGTTTAAAACTTTCACAGTTTAAACACATAATAACAGTAATTTGCGGTTCGGTTCAACGTTTAAACGTATATTTATGAACGCAATAGTAGAAAAACTTTCATTGTTCAAATAATTATTAAAAAAATATTAAAAAACAATCTTAGACGTTAAAATCGGGCAATTTTTGTATAGCTTTATATTAGGTCCTTACATATGAAATTGGCATTTTGTACGGGAGGAATACAAAGTCAATTTTTTTTTTTGTAAAATATATTTAGTTAATCAAAGTATGCACCGTTGTTATCTATGCACTTTTGCCATCTCATAGGTAGTTCATTGATCTCTTTACTAAAAAAACCATGGAGCCGAGAATCAATAAACTCTTTGAAGGCGGTTTGGACTGCCGCATCGGAGTTGAATTTTTTTCCTTGTAAGAAGTTGTCCAAATTCCGGAAAAAATGGTAATCTGTTGGAGCAAGGTCCGGGGAGTACGGTGGATGTCACAGACATTCCAATTGTAGCTCATCTAACTTAGTGGTTGTTTGTTGTGCAGTGTGTGGTCTTGCGTTGTCGTGAAGCAGCAGTGGCCTAGAGCGATTGACCAATTTCGGTTGTTTAGCAGCTAGTTTTTCCTTCATGGTTTGCAGTTGCTGACAATAGATATCTGCCGTAATTGTTAGGCCAGATTTTAGAAAGCTGTAGTGAACGACACCGGCGCTAGTCCACTAAACACTCACAAGTAACTTTTTCTGAGTCAATTTTCGTTTAGGGCAGGATTTGGCTGGATCTCCAGGGTTCAGCCATTGCGACGAGCACTTCCGATTATCGTACAGTATCCACTTTTCATCACAAGTAATGATTCGATTTAAAATCCCTTCATTATTGTGTCGGTTGAGCAAAGTAACACAGCAGTCGACGCCTGTTTGCAAGTTCGATTCACTCAATTCATGAGGTACCCATCGTTCAAGTTTTTTTACTTTCCCGATTTGCTTCAAGTGGATTAATACAATTTTATCACTTACCCCGAAGCCTGCAGCTATTTCTAAAGTGCTTTGTGATAGATCCGCTTCCACAATAGCCTTTAATTCTTCATTTTCCACTTTGGTCTCCGGCCGTCTACGGGGTTGATTCTGAAGGTCGAAATTTCCAGAACGAAAACGTTGAAACCAAAAACATACCGTGTTTTCTGTTGCAACACCAGCACCGTACACATCATTAATCCTTCGAGCTGTTTCTGCAGCACTGGTGCCACGGTAGAACTCGTCCTCGTAAATATACCGATATCTCATGTTTTCCATTGGGCGGTAATAAGCGACGCCAAAGAAAAAAATAATGAGGAAAAAACAAACGAATGACTGTTTTAAAAACTCAAATGTACCAGCTAAATGAATTTATAAATTTGAATTTGGAATTCTTAACCAAAGAGGAGATATTACAGATCGAAGTGGTCAGTACGACAAAACGCTAATTTCATATGTAATATAAATACAAGATTTTTCGCTAGTTATCCAATGAAAAACATTTGTTATATCAAATGCAATTAATAAATGAACAAGTGTAATTTTAATTTACGAGAATAATTAACATGGACATTGAAAAATATAGATTTTCCATTGGAAATAAGATTTTATATAATTATGAAATTAACGTCCGAATACTGAAACGTCACATAATTATGTAAAGCCAACTAAACTATTTGACTGACGCCGTAAGCTTATAATTTCCTATACTGAACCGTAGAATTTATGCAATTTTCAAGTTAGAGCAGAAGTGCAATATCAATGAAAAATTGTAATTATTCATAATTATACGAATTATTTTCTATACTATTTAAATAAGCTATGGGGTTTTCCAATAGGGACGCTTGAACTTTGACAGCTGATTGCGGCCATGTTGTTTGAGTGACAGCTGTCAAATGCAGTGTGTTATATTCATTCCGTCCTCCCAAACCACCATGGCAGGTTACAGTGTCGAGCAGCACGTGCAAATCATAAAATTGTTTTATGAAAATGGGTCTTCAGTTCGAGCAACGTTCCGCGCACTTCGCCCGTTTTGCGGTCGCGATGATCGTCCTGCCGAGTCGACTATCCGTCGATTGGTGGACAAATTCGAGTCAACCGGGTCAGTTAACAATCAGCCGGTTCCCGTGCGTCAACGTAACGCGAGATCTGCCGAGAATATCGCCGCTGTGCGCGACAGTGTCCTCGAAAACCCGCGGCAGTCAATTCCGCGTCGCGCACAGGAACTCGGCCTTTCGCAGATGACAACTTGGCGAATTTTGCGTTGTGACTTGAGCCTGCACCCGTACAAGATCCAGCTGACCCAAGAGCTCAAGGTTAATGACCATAGACAGCGCCGTGTGTTCGCTGACTGGGCATTAGAGCAGTTGGAAGTTGACGCCGATTTTGGCAAAAAAATCATCTTCAGCGACGAGGCGCATTTTTGGATGAATGGCTATGTCAACAAGCAAAATTGCCGTATTTGGGACGAGACCAATCCACACGAGGTTCACCAAGTGGCAATGCACCCGCAGAAAGTGACTGTTTGGTGCGGATTTTGGGCCGGAGGCGTGATTGGTCCGTATTTTTTCGAAAACGATAATGGTGTGGCCGTCACCGTCAATGGTGAGCGATACCGGTCGATGATAACCAACTTCTGTTGGCCTGAAATCGAGAATATGGATCTGGACAACATGTGGTTTCAACAGGACGGCGCTACGTGCCACACAGCACACGCTACGATGGAAGTTCTGCACGAGCAATTTCTGGACATGGTCATCTCGCGCGGAGGCGACGTGAACTGGCCACCGAGATCGTGCGATTTGACCCCGCTGGACTTTTTCTTGTGGGGTTTTCTTAAGTCGCAGGTCTATGCCAACAAGCCGCAAACCACCGATGCCCTCAAAGTCAACATACGCCACGCCATCGATCAAATACAGCCCGATTTGTGCGCCAGAGTCATCGAAAATTGGACCTTTCGTGTGCGCGCCACCAACCGAAGCCGTGGCGGTCATTTGAATGATGTCATATTCCATACATAATGGGGTCGATAGACCTTCCAAATAAAAAAAAAATTCGCAAATATCTCTCCTACATGTATTTTTTTTTGCATTTCAAAGATCAAGCGCCCTTAATGGAAAACCCTATATTTATGTGATTACAACCATTTAAGACTTTGTGTTGACTAATATATACCACACAAAACAGAAAAAAAGAAAATTGCAATCTAAAACTTTTTGTTGATTGTGATGCTGCCTGGAAATAAAAAACATGTAAGTAAATCAAACTACCAAACTCTGAGTTATATAAAGATTCACCAAAGGTACGGCCAACCCGTCTAGAAAGACAGATGTATGTGAAAATCAGCTCATTAAAAACTAGTGACGTTCTATTTTACACACACGTCATTGGCTGAATAAAAAAAGAACATAAATGCTTCTTTCTAAAATCAATCGTAAATTGTTGAACTTTACATGATACATACTGTGTATAAAGTCCACCAGTATATTAACATTTTATAGGTGAGTGTGCCAAATTACAAAGCAATCAAAAGCTTAGCGCTAATTAACTTAATCGCTATTTCCAATATACATTATTCCTATAAGTTTCAGAATTAAAGGTAATTGTTTGTATTTTGCTCCGGTCTGATATTATAACAGGTGTATTGTAGGTTCGCCAGGCCTCGACAATTAGTGACGGATAGACCAAAAATATATTCATAAATTTTATTACTAAAAAAATGTTACCTTTTTGCCTTTATTAGAACTCAAACAAATATTTTTAGCATTGACCAATTACGATTTAAAAAAAGATAAAACTAAAATATACAAAGTTAGAAATATTTTTCGCAATGTTTTTTTTAATTCTTTAATTTTTGCGGAGTATATCATATTTGCAATGTGTGTTGATGCAAATAAACGTATTTTTGTTTCTGCAATGTTTATAATTTTATAATAGAAACGTTAGTTCAATTCTGTCAAAGTAGACATTTAGATTTCCTGAATACGATATTCACAAAACGCGGTGTATCAGACTTCGAACGTAGGACGACAAACTTTTAAATCGATTCTTTACATTTTTACAAGTCGAAGTATTCAAACTTTCAACTTATGTTATGGTTACCCTAGATGCAGGTGTGGTTGGCGTGAGCCCAGAAGATGATATCTTGCCTTATTTATACGCCGCACTCTGCTCGTTATGCTGCATATTACGTTTCGTGTCCATTGCATAGTGACGTCAGTTTTGACGGACGACAATAAGACATCGCAACGAAATTTTATTAATCAAAGTATTTTTTCGCTGTTTTTGCTTTTTATACAACTTAGTAATCACAGAGTACGTCTCACAGGAATTAACACCTAGATGGGTTTTAAATTTAAAAGCAATTTCCGTTATAACCATAATTCCTGCTTTACTTTACTTGAGCTTGAAATGTACATGTATAAATTTAACGCTTTCGCTCCCTCTTGGGAGTTGATATTCGTATAACCCGTCAGCGGTGGATATTTATGTAATAAAGAAAAATATTTTTACCAACTTTTTTATATTAATGTGGAGAAATAAAAAAAGGTTTGTTTTACCATTTGACGCCTTCACGACATTGTTTTTTAAACGACATTTTAGAAGATCAACAAAAATCAGCTTAATTTGAAGCTCAAATCAAAGGAAGATTTTTTACAACTATTGTATAAAAACGAATAAGCTTAAAGAAAAATAAGAACACGACTGCATTTTCACCGGCTCCAGCTCAATTCCTTGGAACTAGTTTAAAAATGAGTTGCAGAATTTGTTCTTTACTGTCTAACAACAAATTTGAATAAAAAATTGTACATTATATTAAGTAATGCTAGTTATATTTAATGAAAACAAGTAACTACTGAGCTTATTGGCGAGAAGAATCTCGGTAGCATGTACATTCCGAATCGGCGATAGCTTAAGATTCAATTTGACATTGTAAAATGTCTGATAATTTGATGATATGATTATTTTACATATAATCATTGATTTTTGTGTAAATGTAGTCTTGATATATTCTCATGTGGTGGATGCAGAGTTTGATTTTAATTGGTCCAGCACTATCCAAGTCAGCTCGGGATAGATAAAAAAATCACATGATCTTTATGACGGTCCGTTAAAAGCTACATTACGCATTGTATAATGGTGAACATCGTATAGTTAGATTGCTTTAGACTATGTAATAAGATTCCAGAGTAGCTCGTGTGTTGTTTGCAACTGCTACCATATTATCATGATTATAAAGCAATAATAACAAATATATATATAAAAACGACCAACATAATCATTTAAAAAAAAATGGAACTTTTGTGAAAAGTAATTAAAAAAATGCATAATATAGATTTGAAACATCAATTGGTGCCCTTTGGGGGTAAGCTCGACTCGTATGCCATGACGGCAAACGTGCCGTTTTAATTGCGTCGTTGACCTTCGTAGCGTGCGGACGTGTTCGTTATCTATTCGAATGTTGTCAAGCAAGTTACGAATAACAATTGAAGCGAATCGTCGTGGCCTTGGTCGCGTTATCTATGCGTTGTGGATGTTTTTACGACTACTTTGGCTGTCATTACTGTATTTGGTTGTTTCTGCTATGAAATATTTTGAACTCGGCTGTGCAAATGGATTGTTGTTTCGTTAAGAGATTGGTTTTGTTGGTTTTCTTTGTTGTTGTTGTTCTTTATTATATATAGGTTAGGTTAGTTATCTTACAATTACAGTGTCTATGGGCGTTGGTGACCACATACCATCATGTGATCCATATGCTCGTCCGTCTACCTATGATAGAGTTTTCCATTAAGGGTGCTTGATCGTGCAGAACTTCCATCGTAGCGTGTGCTGTGTGGCACGTAGCGCCGTCCTGTTGAAACCACATGTTGTCCAGATCCATATTCTCGATTTCAGGCCAAAAGAAGTTGGGTATCATCGACCGGTATCGCTCACCATTGACGGTGACGGCCACACCATTATCGTTTTCGAAAAAATACGGACCAATCACGCCTCCGGCCCAAAATCCGCACCAAACAGTCACTTTCTGCGGGTGCATTGCCACTTGGTGAACCTCGTGTGGATTGGTCTCGTCCCAAATACGGCAATTTTGCTTGTTGACATAGCCATTCATCCAAAAATGCGCCTCGTCGCTGAAGATGATTTTTTTGCCAAAATCGGTGTCAACTTCCAACTGCTCTAATGCCCAGTCAGCGAACACACGGCGCTGTCTATGGTCATTAACCTTGAGCTCTTGGGTCAGCTGGATCTTGTACGGGTGCAGGCTCAAGTCACAACGCAAAATTCGCCAAGTTGTCGTCTACGAAAGGCCGAGTTCCTGTGCGCGACGCGGAATTGACTGCCGCGGGTTTTCGAGGACACTGTCGCGCACAGCGGCGATATTCTCGGCAGATCTCGCGTTACGTTGACGCACGGGAACCGGCTGATTGTTAACTGACCCGGTTGACTCGAATTTGTCCACCAATCGACGGATAGTCGACTCGGCAGGACGATCATCGCGACCGTAAAACGGGCGAAGTGCGCGGAACGTTGCTCGAACTGAAGACCCATTTTCATAAAACAATTTTATGATTTGCACGTGCTGCTCGACACTGTAACCTGCCATGGTGGTTTGGGAGGACGGAATGAATATAACTCACTGAATTTGACTGTTGTCACTCAAACAACATGGCCGCAATCAGCTATCAAAGTTCAAGCGTCCCTATTGGAAAATCCTATATAAAAGAAACCATTAAGTATTTTACCTTGCGGTTACACTTCAATCAAATATTTATTTTTCTTGTTATTTTCTTTTTTTTTATCCGTCTTAATATTTTTGAATACGCTTTATTTGCTGTCTGTGTCAAATATTTCTATAGTAAATTAATTGGTAAATAAATAAAAAACACAAAAACGAAACATATAAATGATTTCATTACGCCATAATAATTGTTAGCATACGAAAACAGTAAGTGAGTACACAGCAATTTCGTTTAATCACTGTTAAAGAATGTAACAAGAAACATTTTAATGTAATGTAAGTAATGCATGCATGTCTCGAAATGCGGGTAGATAGTTGGTAATATATCGTGCACCACGAGAAAATAATGATTTCCTTTTTCAAACGATTACCTAAACCTAACTACTATTCCATTAATCGGGTGTAAGCTAGTTTTAAAAGTGGAATTGTTATTTAAGCTAACGTAAAACAACACTAAGCTCGCCACAGCATACAATTATTAAAAGTGAGGAACTTATAAGTGACATTAGTTGTAAGATTTTATAAAAACACACATCAGAAGAGAGTAAGACCGGTCGATATCTTACGTTCTTTCATACAAAAACTTTAATCTGTGTTCTCTATAGCAACTGGTAACCTATGGAAGACGCATAAATAGGAGGACCGAAGACACGTACTGGGAACAGTCTACGTAAGCTGCTGGTGCTGTTGAAGGTAGGCGCTTAGGCTTAATTCCCTATTGTACGTTACTACTTTACTTGATCAATTTCACTCACTGTTTCTTGACGAGACGCATCTGATAGTTACGCATTATGAAACTGGCTATTTTACTGGCAGTTTTATAGTTATTCCAGAAATAAGCTCCAAACCTTCTCCTCAAAAGAGGAGAAGAGGCCTTACCCCGGCAGTGGGACACTCACAGGCTGTTACTGTACTGGTTTATACTTAGTTATTGCACCGTCAGTTGCGTATTCAAAACGAGATGACAGTTATCCAACGCTTCATCGTTGCACAATTTAATTGAGCTTGTGACAATTAAAGTAGGAATAGGGACCGGGCATTATGCGTGTAAAGATACAATTGTATACATAATTAAAGTTAATGTATGAGTAAAAAGTAATACAATACAGCTAGGTACTTGACAGCCCAGCTCAGTCCAGCAATGGGACATTAACAGGCTGCTTAAAGTCAGCTAGTAGTTACAAGTAATGTGAATAGCATTTTAGATTCCAAGGCTGGCAGAACATTGCGGTACAAGGATTGGTTTCAAGTTCTTGCATTGCCAGTACTAGTCCATTAGATGGTCCACGTTTAACGAGGCATGAAGATACATTCATAAGAAATACATGCGGGCCAGGAAGGCAGGGACGGCTAGTGCAGACCACTCTTCCTGACTGTACTAGCCGTCGTCGCGTTAGGACTTTACTACCTCTTACCATCAGGTGGAGTAGTCATTTGCATATGCGGCAGTTACAAAAATAATGTTATAGATACGATCGCTAAGTAGATTTTTGGTGCATTCACTGTATAATTTGACGTGACATTCTAATTTGGGGTAATGTAGCCTTTTTTAATACGATATTCGTGCTGCAGAAATGGGTCGTTCGGCCAATTTAATACATTCATAAGAAATATTTGTTATGGAGTATAAATATTAACTACCGCTACTTAATGTATATTTGATTATATCTTATATGTCTGTATGTATACTTTAAAACTTTTAAAATTAATTTGGTAATTGTGTCATATTTCAAAATAAAAGGAATGAATATAAATTGTTATGTACTTAACTTGTTTTTTTTTATAGTATTGGTACCACCTGTTGGTAAGCGGTCACCAGCACCCACAGATAGTGGCATTGTTCATTTCCTTAAAAAAAACATCGCCAATGCACCACCAACTTTGGGAACTAAGATGTTATGTCCCTTGTGGCTGTAATAATACTGGCTCACTCACCATTCAAACCAGAACACAACAATAACAAGTACTGCTGTTTTGCGGTAGAATATCTGATAAGTGGGTGGTACCTACCCAGGCGAGTTTGCACAAAGCTCTACCACCGAGTTAATATGTTGTAATATGTATAGTATGTTGTGTTTACAGCTCATCTCGTGCTCGGTTGCAGGAAAACATAGTAAGGATTACACGTGTCAACTGATAACTCTGCCACATGTGTATTCACAAAAAAGCTAATAAATAAATCAGTAATTTGCATATATATTTCTATTACTTTTAATTGTTTTTAAGTTTTTTTGAAACGAAGAAGAAATGCTGTATATGTTAACATATATATTTTTGAATCTTTTTTCTGTAACGATTACTAAGAAAACTGCCTCTAGCCACTAGACCAACTAGGGGCTTTATGTAAGCCCGCAGACCCTGAGGTCCTGGGTTCAATTCCCAGGTCGGATAAATAAAAAGTTATTGGATTTTTCTGTCAGAAAATTCTCATTAGCAGCCCGGAGTCTGGAAGTGTGTACACTCCCGTGCCTGTGAAAGCACGTAAAGCCGTTGGTCCTGTGCCTGAACTCTTTCCGGTCGTGTCGGATTGTCGTGCCATCGGATTATGAGAGCTAGGGAATAGAGAGTGCACACACTTGTTCACTATAATATCTCCTGTGCATTTGGCTAATCTCTCTTGAGATTGGCCGCCGTGGTCAAAATGGGTCTGGAGGACATTATTATTATTATTACTTAGAAAAAAGGATGTAGGTTAATGTAGGTCAAATTAAGTCAATTAATGTATTAACGCCTTAAGTTGAGAGAAGGTACGCCGAGCACTGGGGCATTTATAGGCTTGTCCTTTTTTCATTTTACTTTTATATATCTTAGTATACACGTAATAATCTCTTATAAAACACATTTTAAAATTGTTAAAGATATTATAAGACGGAAATGATACAAGTTAATATGAACAAGCATTCTGCGTGGCGCTTGATGTGGCAAGATGACCGATTATATGTAACATGTTAACAGTTTATGATGAATGGTCTGTCGTCTCTTTATTCGCGTAAAAATATAGTAAATTTTTGCAACTATATTGATGCTGGAATAAAAGAGAGTTACTGGGGGCAATCCCGTTAACATTTATTACTTTTTCTTAATCTAAAACTTAAGCACTTTTTATAACTGTTTTTTTTTTTTATTGTATTGGTTGGCGGACGAGCATATGGGCCACCTGATGGTAAGTGGTCACCAACGCCCATAGACAATGGCATTGTAAGAAATGTTAACCATCACTTACATTGCCAATGCGCCACCAACCTTGGGAACTAAGATGTTATGTCCCTTGTGCCTGTAATTACACTGGCTCACTCACCCTTCAAACCGGAACACAACAATACAAAGTACTGCTGTTTTGCGGTAGAATATCTGATGGGTGGTACCTACCCAGACGAGCTTGCACTAAGCTCTACCACCGAGTAAAAAAGTGTCTGTGTGTGTACTGTCTTTAAGTTGGAAGATGTGAGTTACTGACACAAGGCACATCTTGTGATAATTTTTGATAGTTTATATATCTTTACTGCCCCGTGCGACTGACCCGTTGGAGCGGTTGGCAGTGACCCTGCTTTTCGCTCCGGGGTTGCAGGATCTATTATGTATCTATATACATTTATTTGTAACTTTAGGTATATGTAAATATGTATATGAGTCAGCTGTTACCAATACCAACGGCTTTTTGTGTAAAAAAAAAAAATAGATACCGTTTGACTGAAAACCATTACTATAAAGTATTGACTATTATATTGTGATCCCATTGGTTCGTTTGCTTCCTTGCGTTCTTTTGCTAGAATCGACAAGTCGTTAGGCGTCTAGTTACAAGTTAGTGGGTCTGCTATTTTGTTTCTATATTAATGTGTGAAGAGAACACCATGTACACATTGTGCATTGAAAAAAAAAATGAATAAAAATGTATTCTGAGATAATAATAGCCACATGTATGTGTGTGCCCATCGAGGTACGTTGTGTGTTTGTGTGGACTTATTTATTTAAATAAACAAGTCCACGTTATTTATATAGGTTGAATATATTATTTCCAGTGACAAAAAAGGTGAAATCATTAGGAATATTGTAACGTATATTGTATTATCTTTTGATTAATTACATAACATGTCAGCGTTACATCTTAGCCCAATCGCTCAGACCCTTGTATTATCAAATATCCTTACTAATATTATAAAAGTGAAAGTGAGTTTGTTTGTTACGCTTTCACGTCTTAACTACTCAACCGATCATCATTAATTTATCGTACACGTCGTCAAGGGTACAGAAAGGGCTTATTAAGACCGCACTGCCCAATCCTCACACTTGGGTAAAGCCACGGACGGGAATTAGTATCTAGTACGTATTAGTTCTTGTATTTATATTCTTTAAATATGAAAATGTTCGTAATTTATTATTATGTATACTAATTATATAAATGCGAAAGTAAATATGTCTATCTGTCACACTTTTACGGCTAAGCCACTGAAATGATTTGCATGAAATTCGGTATGAAGAAAGCTTGAACATCAAGGAAGGAAAAAGGCAAATTCTTGTACCTAACACTGCTGCCTCCTACCTCACATGCAGACAAAGCCGTGGGAAACTGTACTGAATACAGAAACATGTGCATATGTGTACATATTTCTGTATTTTCTATTCGACTATTTTATTAGTATTGTTTATTGTACATGATAATTTTACTTGAATGCATGTTTCTTTTTACACATTTTTATTATTATTATATATATATTTTTCTCTTTTTGTTTTGTCGATTTGTTTAAAAAATGTTAAATTGGAGTGAGCGAAACTAGATTTGTATAATTGCATGATGAGTTAGCCTATAATTGCGGTGTATAGTGTTAGTAAATGTTATTATTTAAAATTGTTAATTTTTAGGTCCGATTTATATAAACATTGTGTATTGTGTTGGCTTCCTATAAAATAAAATAAAATAAAAATAAAAAATAAAAAATGATAATAAATTTTATTAATGCAAAAAGCAATAGCTTAGGTATTGTAATGTATTTACTTATTCCATAACAAAAAAAGTTTAGTCTCGTAAATTCTAACAAAATACGCTTCAGTTAGTAAGTATTAACAGAATAGTTGAATAAATCAATTTGTGAAATCTGAACAATCATGAAACTTAAGATTATTCTTTTGCTGAGCTCATTGTCTTGGGAGAGATTCATTTCCTTTCATTTCTTATTAAATGATAGTACTTTAGAGTTCCGCATAGATATTACGATAAAAAATATATGTAGTCTTTTATTATTCGCAATCCATCTTTCATTATTATATTTTAGGACAGAAGTAAAATAATTATGATGAATTTACATTATAGATCAGATCACAGATAGCTAACAATACATATTATATCCAAAACCATTACATTATAAGTATAATATTATTGATGTCTACATGCCTTGAGCATTTAATAAAATATTTGTAATAACACTACCTACTGTTATTCATGTAATATTCACAACAAAATGTACTTCATACAATAAGGTCTCATAAGCATTATTGAATCGTTATTCTCAAGTAAATTTAATTGAAATCTATCATTTAGTCTAGAAATATTGATTTTACAGTCGAGAAACTTAGTAGTTATGCTATTCATCAATCAAAATTACAATCGAAATTAAAGTTTGAACGATCAACTAATTTAATTACCATCTAAATTTATTTATTAATTAGTATAGTAAGAAACAACACGAAAATCTCATTAAATAAACTTGATTTTTAATTAAAGAAGCGTGATTTATGTAATAAAATTTTAAAATTATTTACAAATTCAATGTCTGAAAGCAATTGATGCAGTTTTTTTATCGTTATCATTCGCTTACCTTTTTCTTTTTCACTTGCAGCCAGCATAGTTTAGTAATTAACGGGCTGGTTATCTGGGCATCTATTTAGAATATATTTACTGGCGAGTGTGACTCGTTTCTATACTCTAGGTTAAATCATTGATATATTGGTTGGAAATAAGTAATGATATACGCGGTTTTAAGGCGTTGTCCAAGCCCGTTTTTGTAGATGCCACACATTATACCGTCAAAGAGCTTATTTAGTATATTTCTTCCTTCCTTCTTTTTGAAATGAAAAATAGTGTTCCATGAAGTTATTCCATTTTATTTCTTCAATATGACTCGCTTTGAATAAAACCAAGCAAGCGTTCGTTTTTCTTACACTTTTATTTTATCTTGTTGTCGAATACAAAATATCATTGTCGTTTGTTTTTAAGTTTAACTGCTATCTCGGTTAATGTAATGCTTAGACGCTGTGGTAGATCACGCTTGCTTTTAAAAGGTCTAACTCCACGCTGTATAATTAGAAAATATTATAAACAAGCAAATTAATATATACATAAAACACAGACTTCGAAAAACGCAATATTTATATTATATAAAATGTAAATGGATTGCTATCTAAGTATTTACATATTTATTATCAATAACATACTAAAAGTATTGAGCATCGATTTGTTTTCGTTTAATTATATTAAAATCCAATTTATTAAAATTTTGTTTGCCCAACATGCGAATTGAAGCGAGGGCTTCAAGCTATTCATTTTTAATTTAGCCACTAGACGAATAAAACCTAAGGCCATTTTATCCATATTTCTACAATTTATAAATAAACTTGTCCCCCTATCCCCCACCGCGTCTGCCCGTCTGTCTGATAAACTCAAATAATATCAAATGGACTTTTATACGGTTTGCAAAACATGAAAGAGTTATTGGTAAACAAGTTTTTGGTTTATAATTAGTTTTGTGTAAATCGGCTGAGATATGACGATAACTTAGTGGTAAGGATTTGGAAAAAAATCATGATGATACTGGAGCGCGAAGTGTAAACCAAGATTTATATCACTTATTACGATATAAATGGTTACCCTTATTTTATCCGTGTATAGCCGGGACTAGTAGCTGGTAGAAATATATAACGCCATAGAATAATAACGCTTAAAAGGATAGTGTCATATAGAGTTTCGCTCAAAATTGAAGCAACTTTAGAATTAATGTGTGCGTAATGTCACGTAATTACTTTCACCGACACGCACACATACGGCCGAATTATGTTACAAGTGAAAAGACATTTCCCTAATAAAGCGAGGAAATTGATACTGTTTGAATTTGAATGATGAAATATATTTATTTGCATTTAATTTATTTAATTGTAATATTATTTATTTAATTTTAGCCGTTATTATTATAATTATCTCATTTTTTGTATTGCTTTTATTTTATGTATAGTAAAAATATGTATAATAAAGAAAATAAAAAATATATAATATTATTATATGAATGAATGTTTTATATCTAATTAAAAAAAAATATTATAAATAATAATTAGATTTTTATTATTTAAAATAGTAATCACTTGTGGTAAATATTTTTCCATATTTATACAAATGTGTATATAATAAATGACTTGCCGTTTATACCAAAACATATATCTCACTAAATAGCGGGTTTGCATTTGGATATAAAAAGGCAACAAAGTAAATACATATTTTTCTGTAGAAGGTAGTGATTTGTGTAATAATAGTATTATTCTTGTATAATTTGATTGCCTCGTTGATGTAACGTTTAATAGAGCAAGCTTCTCTAGGTAGGCACCATCCGCTCATTAACTACTCATCAGATTCCACCACCGAACAGCAATACTTATTGTTTTTGTGAGCCGATTCGAATGGTCAATGAGCCAGTGTATCTTCAGGGTACAAGATAGGATTGGTGGCGCATTAGTTATGTCAGGATCGTTTAATATTTTTTTTTCTACACCAATGTCTACGCGCGTTGGTGACCACATAGCATCAAGTGGCCCATTTGCAAGCCCACATGCCAGACATTTTTATAAAAAAAAAATCTCAATTATATTAATGAAGATCTATGACACAGATAATAAAATTATATTTTTATTTGAAACAGGTTGATCGACATCCAAGCTTTTATAAAAAACATTCGTTTGGTATTACTTCTTAAGTTTGAAAGTTACTTGATACATACACATAGTATGTACAAATTGTCGCATACACAAAATCTACTAATTAAAAAAAAGGCATTTACATAAATTTTACTTACCATTAAGGTGGTATCAGACGGATGTAGGACTACATGATTTATGCGATCGCGTCCGGTCCCTAACGCCAGTTACAATAGATGTGGTCAGAGTTCCGCGGATATCTGGACGCTGTTTTATCTTTTTGTTAAGCATATTTAAAAGTTGTAGCTATAATAATTATTAGTGACTATATTTTTATTGTATACAATTTAATTTGATTGTGTATTCCATCATTCTATCATAAAGCAATGTAATATAACGGGATGTTCATTATTCACTGCTCTATTAACTCATCTTATCTCGACTTAACTTTAAATAACAATAGCTCGATGTTTTTGTGTTACTATATAAAATGCACATGAGATTTTATATAAATATACATAGGAGTAACCCAGGTAGTACTTTGAAATTTACTGAGAGTATCTGTATAATAATTATAATAAAATAAAATAAAATAAAATTGCACGTTGGCACTTTTGACACTTTTTAATCGTCATGTGACGATAGTAGTTAGATATCACCCACATCATCTATTCTACTGCCAAACAACAATACTTAGTATTGTTCTGTTCTGGTTTGACGGGTGAGCGAGCCAGCTTAGCAGGCAGGAGATATAATACGTTAGTTCCCAATGTAGGTGGCGGCAAATTGATATTGTTAGGGATGGTTAAAATGTCTTGCAGTGCCAGTTTAATTATATGGGTGCTGGTGACCATTTACCATTAGGCCATTTGCCAGTCCACCTACCAATTTGAAACAAACCGAATCGGCCCATATTCACTAGTACAAAACACAAAAAGAAAAGAATATTAAACATTAATTATTAGTGTTAAAAATGATTACCCGTTAGAAAATACTAATGTTTTGATGAACACTTATAACCATTTTAGCGGACGATTAATTTATTTTATTCATCCGGTTTTCGGACGACTAGAAAGAGCCAAAATAAAATCGATGACAATACGTTTGAAAACTTTGTTACACAAAATAAGAATTTTTAAATAGAGTAGACTTTGATGTTTTTTTCCGTCTTAGAAAACTCGAAGCAAACAAAACATAATTTCTTACAGCGTTATTCCGAAACCTTAACAAGTTGAACGTTGTACTAACGAGATAACTTTATGTTTGAAAAACTTATATTAAAAGTGTAATAAGAAAATGAGTTATCTGTGACACAAAGTAACAAGAGAATAATTAACTAAGATAAATCGATCCTTAACAATACAATAGTTATCATTTACAGCGCTGAGTGCATAGCGACAATAATTTTTTTTTTTTTTTTTATTGTATTATAGGAAGGCCGACGAGCATTTGGGCCACCTGATGGTAAGTGGTCACCAAAGCCCATAGAAAATGGCATTGTAAGAAATGTTAACCATCGCTTACATCGCCAATGCGCCGCCAACCTTGGGAACTAAGATATTATGTCCCTTGTGCCTGTAATTACACTGGCTCACTCACCCTTCAAACCGGAACACAACAATACAAAGTACTGTTGTTTTGCGGTAGAATATCTGATGAGTGGGTGGTACCTACCCAGTCGAGCTTGCACAAAGCTCTACCACCGAGTTAATATAATAATATGCTATATGTGAATGATTTCCTAATTGATACGTAATCATTCTAAGCTATTGTTCGCGCCTACAAGGTTTTGGCTGCTGGCGACGGCGCTAGACATTGCAATTTCATTTTGCCAGGCGCTCCTACTTATTAGGAACAATTTATAAAAAAGAATATTTCCATGTACCGACAAACGAGGACGCAAAAATATCATTTTATAATACACCTTTTTATTCTTTATCTAGTCATTCTCTTTACATCACACATTAAGAGCGTTGCAAGCACCTCATACCAGTAAATCTATATTTTCAAAAGATTTGATTTTTATTTAAATCTCCATGATGTTCTCTACGAAACGGCTGTTATGTTAATTTGTGAATTTTAAAGTTATACATTTTTATTATTATAAGCAATTTACTAAAAATATTTGCATGATTAAATGAATTGAAATTATATGAAAAACCTCTTGTACATACAACTATTTACAGACTTCGTTTTCTCAACTCCTTCTGCTATTGAAATATTCTATAGGATATTTGACAGATGTATAATTTATTTATAATATGTTATATTAAAACTAAACTTTGCCGTAATAATAATAAGGTTAGTTTTTCATTGAATCCGGAAGGAACTAACGAAACTTATGTCTTAGTTTTATTAGTACATTAAAAGTTACAATAAAACAAAGTGTCAACAATAGTTTTTGAACCATTATAGCAACATGATAATTGCATTAGAGTGTCGCAGTTTATTAGCGTCCATCTCCAGCGTAACAACTAAGTATGATATCATGTAACAGTATAAACTTCATATACAAATTAACAGATAATAGGATTTTCCATACATACATGCTTGGCTGCCACAAATTAAAAGAAAATATTATTATGTAACACTTATAGAAGCCCTTATTATTACACAAACAATCATATCACATATTTAAAAAAAATATTATTACTTTTTTTGTTTCGTATATAAAATCCCTTAATGATATAATCATACGTAAGTTACCATCACTCGCAAAAACTCTCGTACTTTGTCCGTTACTACCCATATAAAGCATGTGTTTTGATGTTTTTTAATTATTATTATTTATTTATAATTAATTAGTGCTTAATATTATAGTCTAGAATACAGCTCATATACCTGACACATTGAATTACTTCAATATTGTTATTAATGTGCGTGAGTATAAATGAAGTGTGAATGTGTGTAAGTTATTCCATACTTCAGCTGGCCTGCTTGACTTTGAATTATTATTTATTTATCGGGCGTTATTACAAGTAATTAATAATCTAAGCATACTTCATTTAATTAAAGAGTTATCTCTACTGTATTACTCATACAATGCCACATATTGAATGCTTGTTTCTCTTTTACACATCATGTTGCCGTATGAGATCACGTGTAATTTTGTATCCTTTTAGAATACTCACTACGCTACGTTCGGAAGCTGTGTGTTCGCTAGGAAAAACAATTTCATTGAATTTACTATAGAATTCGAAAACGCTAGCCTCCACAATGGCATTGATTTTTTTGGTTCAGTGTGTGATTTTTAATTAAAAAGATATAAAAATAAACATTAATAAAACTAAATTAAAAGAAACACATTTAGGGATGTGATTGGCAAACAACTCGTTCGTTAGTATAATTATATAAGTTTGTGTAAGAACTATTTGAAAGAGAACGAAATGAAGTTCTGCTAACTAAGCATATATAATTTTAAGTGTATGGTGATGTTTTAATAGGCTTTGATAGCCAAATCTGTAGTTGCAAAAAATGCACAAGGAAATCACGGAGCTGATTTGTATGACAAGGAAAATTGAGAAATGTTGGGTTATTAACTATGAATTAAATTTATGTATATCATATATTTTCTTTCATTCTCAGGCTTACTCAACGTTGTTCTTTATGTATCTAGCTCTGACTAGAAAACAGTAATACTTCTGCGAATCGTGATGTGTATACCGTTCCTATCAGTGATAATTATACACTAGGTGCCCTAGCTTACAAAACCCTGTCAAGGAACCACCCTACTCATCAGATATTCTACCGCTAAATAGCAATATATTGATGAGTTCCGGTTTGAAGGATGATTGAGCCAGTATAACTACATGCACAAGGGGAATAACATCTTCTTTCAAAATGTTGGTAATGCATTGGCGATATAAAAAAGCCGAGATGCAGTGGTAAGAACGCGTGAATATTAACCGATGATCGTGGGTTCAAATCCGGGCAAGCACCACTGAATCTCATATGCTTAATTTGTGATTATAATTCATCTCGTGCTTGACGGTGAAGGAAAACATTGTGAGGAAACTTGCATGTGTCGAATTTCACTGAAATTCTGTCACATGTGTATTCCACCAACCCGCATTGGAGCAGCGTGGTGGAGTAAGCTCCAAAACCTTCTCCTCAAAAGGAGGAGAAGAGGCCTTAGCTCAGCAGTGGGACATTCACAGGCTGTTACTGTTTTACTGTTTACTGTTGATATAAGAAATGATTAATATTCGCAAATGGTAGTGACCATTTAAAATCAGGTGGCAAATTTGCGCGTCCGCCATCAAAAAAGTCATCAATGTGCATTTAGAAATATAACAATTTTCATTAAAAATAAATATTAAGTTAACAACCGAAGTTACTGAAAGTTAAAGTTAATGAGAATAGACAATCTCATATTTTCTAAGAAAAGCAGATCTCTTATCGAAGTAAAATATAGGTACCATTAAATTACTTTTATTCGCATAAGTGAATTGGTTGAAAGAGAACAATCAAACAAGAAAACAATATAGTTTTTGTCTGGAACTATAATATAGATTGAATAAAATCTGATTTTAACGTAACAAAATATATTCTATTATTCATATTATTAAGGGATGGTAAATGTATATTTTTATTTAATTAAATATTTAAATTATTAAGCAATAACCAAAACGCAACATCATATTATTAAGTTATGACGTCATTTACTGCAAAACAAAGATTATATTAAATGTCATCTGTATTGTTTGTTTCACACAATGATTTTTGGATTAATTAATTCACAATTGAAAATTACGCTAAGCCACGTCAAATACTGTTATGCAACCGCTATTTAACTTGATTAACTCGTTTTAAATGCCTTTTAACGAAGCGCGGTTAAATATTGCCTGTTTAACAGTGAATTACTTGTTGATTTATCTATATATATAAAAATCTCGCGACACAGTTTTAGTGTTTTTACTCCTGAGAAACGGCTTAACAGATTTTGATGAAATTTTATATGTATATTCTGTAGGTATGAGAATAGGTTTATAACTAATTTTTATACCCTTACGAGATAAGGGTGGCTGATCCCAAAAATGATTTTTTCATTTTTTGGACATATTCTATTATTTTAATTTTTTTATTATGTGACATTAAAAAATACATACAACTCTAAATTTTCACCCTTCTACCATCAACCCCTGTTTTTTAATAGTGATATTAATTAGTAATTCAATCATTTTCAACCTCGGTCGATAACTGGATCAATATTAACACTTGATCAGTTAGGGGTCAGAGGTCTATTGATGTCACTCTCACAAGCAGCACGGAGTAGGGATGGGAGCGTTCTCCTGTCTCTTTTGCAATAAGCTGTATCTCATTTCTTACACAGTTTTCGGAAAAAAATCGGCCATTATTATTGTTTGTACATCGATCGGAATAGTGACGTTTACAATTATCTTTTGAATATTAAGAGTATTTCTACTGTATTATTCTTAAGGAAAAATATTGTGAAAGGTAAGTTAAATAACAAAAATGTGTGTGTACTTATGGACATGCGTTAGACCTATTATAATAATTTAAAAAAAAAAAACAAATAACGGGCCAACTTTTTCAAAAAGGTCTATATCATAGTGTGGAACCATTGTACGATGAGCATGGGCGCATAGAAACCGTAGACAGAACCTAAAAATATAATAAAAAATGTGCGATCGGGAGGAACGAAGTTCTTTGCGATATTTTTTTTTTAACTTAAAACGTGTTTTAAAATGTAGATTTTTAATGATTTTATTTCTGTATTTCCCGTGCCACGGAAGGCACGTAAAGCCGTTGGTCCTGCCGCTTACCTGAACTTTTACCGTTCGCGTCGGTTTACCGTCCTATTGAATTATGAGAGTGCACCTGTGTTTACGCTCACACTTTTGCACTATAATACGTCCTGCGTAGTTGGCAAATCTTTCTTGAGATTGGCCATCGCAGTAAAAATCGGTCAGGAGGAAATTATTCTTCGGAGTGTGCTGCGTGTGCCCTAAGAGGCATACCCTGGCAGCGATAGTCGGTGGAGATCTCTCGCTGCCGAGCGTGATTAACACCATGCTGCAACCAGCACCATGCATGCAGCATACATGGTGCTGGTTGGAAATGGTCTCCTTCTGCGAGAGTGTCATGTCGCAAAAGAAGGCCGCGGAGTGGCGGCGCTAGGAAAATGTCTCTGCTGATTTGATCCGTCGAAGAAGACCGGGGAGAAGGCGTAGGCGCTATGCGCACTCACTGGCAGTTATCTCACTGGCAGCCACCGGGGCTAAGGGGGTTCCCTGTATCCGGGAACCCCGGGGCGTCACGGTAGCATGTGCAAGCGATCCCGTGGCGCCCCCCGACTAGACGGAGAGGATACCGATGGTTTTTTAGTGGGTATTCCGTCACCTTCAGCGCCGCCCGACATACCCCCACTTCATGGAGGGGGAAACGCGTAAATGCATTTTAAGCAACGAAAAAAAAAAAGGAAATTGTTCTTACTTTTTATCACACCAAAAAGCGTTGCCCTTCTTAATCAACTGTCCCTTTAACATATGTATATTTTATGTTATTTTTATTATGTTTTCAATGCAAAAAAGTAAAGTAAGAATTAAAATTGATAAATTTCATTTAATACTTTAGGAAAATAGTAATTTATTCAAAATTAAAAATAAAATAGCGAATTATAAATTAAAAAAAGAGTTCAAATTATATTTACATTTGTATAGAATTGAGGTTATCTCACTGGCCGCCACACAATCCTTATTGTCAAATCTGAAAATTTGTACACTTACACATACATACACATACAACCGCTAGAATAGAAAGAATCAGTAAGAAAGAAAGAGGGGAAAGGTCACCTGGAGGACAACACTTTTTTGTTACATGACAATTTCTGCCAGGTCACTACTTTGCAGTAGTAAAAGAACATTGTTCCAATAAATGAAAAAGTATGTGTATATATATGTACATGTTGTACTTTACTTTATGCATTATGATTATATGCCCTGTACCGAACACACATACACTGTGCTGTATGGGCGAATGTTTATATCTTATTGATTAAATAATGCACGGGATAAAATCCTTTTTCTACCCGTACGAAGTCGGGACGGGCAGTAGGGCTAGTATTTATATAGAAAAGTCAAATTTTGGATAAATTTAAGTGATATTATTAGGGCTTTCGTTAATCGGGCTATCAATCTCAGCGTCCATTTGAACGAAGATACATATCGCACGCACCGCACATATGTATACATAACAGTTAACGAATGAAAGCACTAGGCCGAAATATGTGTAAGATTTTGACGGGCACGGTGCTTTTGCTGTAGTGTGTGTTTGTGTCGTTACAAACGTATGTTTGTGTATAGGTAAAATAGTCCAGTATAGATATTCAGCGTACATGTATACGTACTTTATTTAAAATAATTATTTTTATAATGTAATAAATATAAATGTATTTATTTTAATGTGTCTGTTGTGTTGTATGTTATAAATTTATTGTTTTCATTATTGTTAAGCTTATATTTTTGGAACGAAGTTCTTTTACACAGCTTATAGTAGAGTGAAATGGCAGTGGTCATATAACGGAATAGCGTTCATACTTTGCCTACAAAATGCTACAAAATGCGATGCGTTGGGCGTTCGAATTTAGGACGACGGGTAATGGGTTTTCCTCGACCGCACTTTTTTTTTTCATGTGACATATCGAATGTCAATATTATATTATGTATTTACATTTTCGTCGACGTTACATTTTCGTCACTCATGTAACTCTGTCTGAACTGGCAGGTGCGCTAGCGACATTTATAATAATAATAATAATAATATCCTGGGACATTATTCACACGCGGCCATCTGATACCAAACTTAGCAGAGCTCGTACTATGGAAACCAGACAACTGATAAACTACATATACTACTTTTCTTTTGTAAATACATACCTAGATAGATAATAGTTACACCCAGACTCAGGACAAACAGATATGTTCATGCACACAAATGTCTGTCCTGGGTGGGAATTGAACCCACTACCTGCGGCGAGAAAGGCAGGTATCTACTAACCACGCCAACGGGCTAGACAATGTATTTATGTTAGCAATAAAATATAGTTTTCAGTTATAGTGTATTCCTCGTCTGTCTGGGTCATTCCACCACACCATGGATCATGGGTCACCACGCACATACATTGGCATTGTAAGAAATATTGGGTGACGTTCCGAAAAGGACATACCGCTTTTTTTCGTATTCCTACGTATTTTGAATCGTTGATCACGAATACGATAATTAAAATTGGGGCAAATTTGATTTTCAAGGTAAAAAAAAAAGATTTTCAAAAAATCTATTTTTTGGCCATTACACCGAGATTTGATCTTGAAAATTAAATTTGCGCCAATTTTAAATATCAGATTCGTGATCAGCAAGTGAAAATATGTCAGTATACGAAATTTCGTATGTAAGCCTAAATTCTTCCCACGGTGCGCGATCTGTCCGTAATATCACGCACCATGGGAAGTCACCCTTAATCTTCAAAAGTTCAACTGCTATCAATCACGTGATTTTCGCCTATTTAATTAAAAAAAGAATTAAGTTAGTAGGAATGTTTTTGACAGATAGATAAATATGCCAATTATATAATTTGCATTTGAAGATGGAGATCTTCTGAACAATCCATTGTTTTGCATAATAAAAGCTTTTGTTCACTAAAATAGAAGCTTAGTTATCGGAATATAAATGAGGGGTCAGTGTTGTCTTAGAATTCTGTTATTGCTTAAGTAAGTCCGATTTGATTTCAATTCCTATTCCAATATTATAATAGGCTAGATATCAAAATGATTTTTACGGGTTGAGTTTCATAATGTTCTTAAAGAGTATTTATTCTTAAATGCTTAAATCTATATATATTTTTTTGCTTTTATTTCATAAATCTTTTTAAATTTTATTTTCTCAATTTTTTTTCTTTGATCTATGATGGGTAATGGTGCGGATGTGTGTACATATGTGCAAATAGAGGTTATATGCTTACTCTCATACCTGACGGGACACCAAGCCCAACGCGACCGGAAATAGTTGAGGCAAAGACTGAGGCTTTACGCCCCGAGGCGTGGGGCGTGTACACACTTCTAACTTCTAACCACCGAGCAATAAAAAACGGAATATTTTTCTGTGACCTCATATGTAGCCCTTTAACCAACGAAGCAGTCGGCCGCAAATAAATAGGTATAAAGCAATATATATTAATAAATATATATGAAACTCTATTATAACTTTTACTTTTCGTATTGTTATTAACTAAATCAAAATGTAGAAATATTTTTATTTCTGAAAATAATAACCCTTTAAAAAAAAACATGCAGTAAATAATGCAGCGATTTCCAACTTTCTCGCACAAAAGTAATTTCAAATAAAAACAAATTCATTTTTTTTTTCAATAATTTTATTATTGACATTCAGATTTTTATTCATTATTTACAATAGATTTATTATTAAATAATATTTACCACAAACGAAATTAATTTTATCAACAATATTACACTTTTTTATTTTCACATAAGTATTTATTTACATAACAGTAAATATACAGTTTCAACAGTGAATGTGCTTGCATTTCTTTTCATTAATTGAACAAAAAACATATAAATGAATGGTCTGTGATATAAGTAATGGAGTCTCCAATGTAAGTTGTTAAAAAATGAAAGTTCTACTAATTTAAAAAGAAAGTTGAAAAAATATTAATCTTACGTCGTTTTTTGTTGAACAAGACGAATTTATAAGATATGGAAGGTATTTGTGCCTATTGAGTAGATACTATCGACTCGTCGCATAAAGTACCGGCACACAGAAATAGTATTATTGGGTACCGGTTTGAAGACCGAGTGAGCCAGTAGAACTACAGGTACAAGGGGTATAACACCTCAATATCATCATATCAAGAGTATGTGTTCCACCCAACACTTACACTTGGGGCAATAACGTTGATACAAGCTTGTATATAACATTTGATTCGTTAAGGTAAGGAAATTAAAATAAAACATATTTTAATATTGTTTTTGTAACAATAAAATAAAAATATTCAACACAATAAAAAGTAAAAACTGCGCGACAAAGCAAACTTTACCACTTAGTCAAACTGGAGTGTGAGTAATACGAGTCTAATTATATCGATGTAGGTGCAATTAAAATGTCGAGAATAGTAGTGACAGATGGTTTTAGTGCTAAAAATCCCATATAACCTAGTTCCCGCGGGGCCCGTGTGTCATACGAGAATTAATTTACTATATCAACTTAAAACAAAAATAGCAATGTATCATGCAAACCCGTGAATTGTTGACAACTGACTTATGATATACTATTTTGATGCGTATATTCTTGAAATGCTATCTATATCCATACTACTATATAAATCTTTTGGTTCTGTCTGTACATTTTTTTTCACCTAATTTTGTGATAAATAATCGTTTTATGATGCAGTGACTCACATTATACTATTTTTTTTTTCATTTTTTCTGTCTCTCTGTCTGTCTGTATGTCTTCTCATAACTCAAGAACGGCTTGACCAATCCTGATGATAATTGGTAAACACAAATAAAATGTGATGGCGCAAATGTTAGGCCATTATATATAAGATCGGTAAACCCTACGGTATCTTATGAAAATTAATTTCAAATCGTTATTACGTATTTCTTTACCAGTATCCATATGTGCGTGTGCGTGTGTGTATGTGTGTGTGTGTTTGTGAGTGTGTGTGTGTGTGTGTGTTATTATAGTAATAAAATAATTTATTATATATACGCGGGTGAAGCCGCGGTGCACAGCTAGTAATTAATAAATGTCACAAATATTTTTTTATATTTTATTTCGGTTTACTACGGTTTCGATTTTATTAACACAAAAAAGCCCTACTGTAGACAAAACCCGAACAATGTCAATACTCTAAATAACTCACTTTACTTAACTAAGTTAACTAAGGAAAAAAATATCTTTCATTCGACCGAAACCTAAGCCAATAAATATCAAATGAAAAGATACCCATTTCGTATTTACTCAGAATACTTTAAAGGGAAATATTTTAAGGTCGATCGTTTACTGTAACGCGATGACACGTTTAAATATTATAGCTTTATTTTGCGATTACTATGTTGTACTTACAGTATAAATAAAATCTCGCTACTTGCTGCAAAACCTATGATAAAAACGTTATCTGCACGCGATCGCTTTCTTAGCGATAAGACTGTATTTATACATCTTATCTTGCTTATGTATATCAGTTAATAACATTGATTTAATTGAACAAAAACACAGATTGGGCAATATATATAAAAAAACCACAACACTTTCTTATTTGTTATAAATATTATGTGTAAGCGAGCGAGTTTTAAACGAATATAAAAAAAGTTGAAAATATTTTCTTTGACAGAAAAGAAAGATATAAAATTATCAAAATTGTAACTCGCGTGGTTACTGATAAAGAAATTCATGACGACCCTTCTCGTTGGCTATTATGTTAATAAAATATATTTACACGGTTCCGTATTTACTTGGAAATGTAACGTTATATGATATTCAATGAAACATTTAACATTTTCATAACTCGCGGACTTCAAATAACATGGAATATTTAAATTAAATGACCGTATTATTATTTCATTAAGGGGCGAATTATTTTTATATAATATGAATATTGTTTAATGGTTTTTTGATAACACATTAAAATAAAATGAATACTAGAAGCCTTGCAGATTGTCTGTTAAAAAATAAACGAAATAAACTAAATTCCTTATTAGGAGAATTGATATGGCTTGCAAAAACACTTTAGAGCTAGAAAAAAAAAAACATCCATTGCCATCGGCCACCAATTGACACACTGGACATATTTATTGGGTTAGTATAATAATTATTGGAAACCTACGCCTATAGACATACGTAGTGTAAGAAATGTTAACCATCGCTTACATCGCCAATATTTTGTCACGTGCGTCTGTACTTACAGGGGCTCACTTACCTTTGAACCTGTAACCCAAATAATACATAACCCAAGAATTACATAAAGAATTGTTGTTTAGCAGTAGAATATGCGACGAGTGAGTGGTGGGACCCAGGTGGGCTTGCACAAACCCCTTGCACTAAGTGTAGTTTCCATATAGTGCTGGTTGTTTGTGGCACCATAATTTTATACTCAACCCAATAAATTTTCAAGGGAACTTGATAGCACATTACATAGAAAACAAGACGACTCATTTTTATTGTTAACAATAAAAAAAGGGTTTTGTGGTAAACAGCAAATGCCACCATTTTCTTGTACTTGAATCATTTATTTGGTGTCAGCGCAGTATGTTTTATGACACTGCAAGAAAATGGGCTTGGCAAACTTTAAAGGCTGGGTCAAGTGTTAAGGGGCTAAGTAATATTGGTATAAATTAACTTAACCCAAAAAAATATTGTTATTATCAACCACCATTATATCGTTTTAGTTCTTGCAGTTCATTGGCTATTTTTTTTTATAATAAAGTTGTGCCACCTGACGGTTTGTGGTCACCACCGCTCAGACATTGTACCTTCTAACCGGAACACAACAATACTATGTATCGTGTTTGACGATCGAATATATGAGTAGATGTTCCTACTCAGATGGGCTTGAAGAAAGCCGTGCCACCATGTAAATAAAGTCTATTTCACGAAATAAAAAGCTATGTATTGTTTGATGCACGTTTCTTCTTTTTGCTATAACTGGGAATCTATAAACCAAAATCAAAGTATATACTTCACATATACCAAGACCTCTGTCTACAATAATTTATTTTACAAATAAAAATATACCACACAAACACATTAACTGTTATAATATTTTAAAATAAATCATTATTAATTGGCACATTGACAATTATTCAAACAATATCACACTGTACCATTATACATCAACTATAACAAATAATTTCATATTAAAAATCGTTGTTACACAAACGACTCTATCTATATAATCTCTGTACAATACGAGGTGCAATATTACAATAGAAGTAAGTGTGTTAAGAGATTAATTTTTAATTACAAATATTTCATAGTTCCACCAAAGAGTTATGCGACTCTATGCCTTATTGAAACCAAGTGAACACACTATACAATACAAGTTTGCAATAGACTTAAATAAAGTTCTTTTTTTGAAAATATTTTATTGCAAAAATCTTAAAAAAAATTAGTGCGTAACTGAACCTAGTGGATTATGACATTTATATAGAAATAAATTATGAAAGTCACAGATAACACATAGATTTTAACAAACCGATCCTTAATAATCTAATTGACATTAATATATCGTTGACTAAATTCATCATATTAGATCTCCATTCTTGGACGAAAATTATTTTCTCATATAATTTCTAAACGCTATTATTTAATGAGCTTGTATTAAAAAAAACTGAGTAAGATGTATGTATTTGAATTTAGTCGAAGATATAATTCTGTATAATGTTTGTGATACAAACAATTACAGCTGATGAGTCATATTTATGACGATTTAATTAAATATACATATTATATATATTACGTCCACAGCATTACGTAACTTAGGTCCATTATAATTCGTTTATTCAGTCATACATTTATTTCACTAGACAAGGCACAAGTTTTCTCCCGAGCAACAATAACGTCCATAGACACAGATCGTTCTGTAATCTGATTGCGTTATTTTTCCCTACAGCATCTGAAAACAAGATTTATGTATTAAATGTTTGCTTATAAATGGAAAATTTAAGAGGAAAATTGGCTTTTATAAAATCGTATTTATTTTAAAATTTATTATTTTTCTTTATTTCATACTTTATTGCACGACACAGTTGTAATTTATTTTATATAAAAACACACACAATATTGTAACAAATACACATATGGGTATAAAATAATATGGAAATACGTAAATAAAATTAAAAACTTAATAATTTATGCTGGATATTCAAAGTATAAATATAGGTATGTAAACGGCAATTTCCTAATTAACTGATTTTAACCTCTAAAACACGCTAAACTATATGATAAATACTTGAAACTTGGAAGTTGTAGAGGCATACTAAATGGATTTTCGAAATCTTGATTATTTCGGGACGCCACGAACTAAAAACGGTCGTGACCGAGTCGGGGTCGCATGTACCTGTTACTTTTACGATAGAAATACCATTTCAATATAGTGCTCAATGCTCCTAGCATTACTATAAAATAAATTAGTAAATCATTGTAATACTAAAATCAAACATCAAAATAAAGGCGTAATCTTAGTGCTAAGCGTGTTTGAATCCGGCGGTTCTTCTCAGGTCAGCGGTGTCTCTTTCGAACAGGCGGTAGATATTTGTCAACCAATGAGCAAGCGGCGAATTTAAAATTTGATTAAAAAAAAGCTTTAAATAATTATTAAATATTTAGAAACAAACCTTTTTATACCCTGTACCTCCCTATTATCACTTATACTAGAATACAATGTAATTGTTACCAGCGCTAAAAATGCTTGCTACCTATTTTATCTCACATTTCAAATCACCGTTATTCAATTGACCAAAGTTTCTACGATGCTACAAAGACTAACCAAATATAATATTTATTTTGGAACGTATTTTCGAGGTTAGGTTAATGTTTTAAGATTTAAATGTATGTATTGTAATCTCTATTGAATATTTTATTGCATAAAAAGGTATATATTTACATTCAAACCGTAAATAAATACAAAAAAATGAACCAGCCCTCACCAGTAGAGGCAATAAGACGGGGTGTAATATTATGGATGAAATTTTTTGTACTATTACTTCAAGGTCCAAGCGTTTCAACTGCAAACGTAATCTCTTGTACTTTCCTACATATAATATACCTATGTGTTATTTATAAATATAGTGATAAGTACTCGGTATGCTCATTGGTTTGCAGTAATAATCAAGGTTTTGTTTTGTTTTTTATTTTGTCTATTAGAATATGTTTAAGATTTTGTTAAATAAACATACTTAATTGTATTTATGATACTTTAAAATATTTTTATTATGTAATTTGTGCTATAAAATTAATTATTTCTATTATACCATAAGTGATTGAGTCACAAGATCAGTGCCAAAGTTTCAGTGATTTTCAAGAAACAACGAGAGTAATTCTATAAAGTTTTCGTATTTTAATCGGATGTATGAAGCGCTTAAAATTACTGCTTTGTTGTTTACGGTAAAAAATGTGATTGTTGTTTATAAAATACGTTTTTCTCTGAATAAAAGTAACAGTTAAACACGCTACGTGTAGTTGAGGTCAGAACATAATTTTTACATAATAATATGAATAAGTTAAATAAATTAAAGCAAGAAATGTTTCACGTTTGAAATGTTATAAAGAAAAAGCATTTTAATTTTTTCATGTTAAAGTTGTCACAGAAAATAAAAAACTAACTTTTTAATTTGATTAAAATAAAGATAACCTATCACAATACAAATGCTTTAGTTATTTTATTTAATCAGATCTAATCTAAAAAATGAAAGGAAATTTTAAATACATATATTTTTTTTATAAAACCGCTAAATTGTCTTTAAAATTAAGTAAAGTAGGTTATTCTTTTTTTTTAAATAAAATACATTGGTGCAGTTGGTCCATCTAGTCGGTCGTCTACCCGACGAAGGATGGTTCGAGCAGGAGGGTCATGACGTGCGGTGTTCCACAGGACTCGGTATTGGGGAAACGCTTGGACCTTGAAGTAATAGTGCAAAAAAATTCATCCATAATATTACACCCCGTCTTATTGCCTCTACTGGTGAGGGCTGGTTCATTTTTCGCCCAGAGAATCGGAATTGCGATTCAAAGAGGAAGGTTACTGTGGAACATCGGTTACGATTGGGTGCATCACGGGCCACTCTGCGGGGGGTCAGTGTCACTTGCTACGCTGACGACACCCGGAAGCCCGCCATGGGACCTCGAGTCCGAGATCTACTCGAGTGTCTACTGGCGGGTCAAGGGAGCAAGGCCGGAGGGTAATCGGCCCCACCTACGTGAAATTCAGCAGTGGCGGGAGGAGGCACGACAACGCCTCTTTGGCAGATGGGCGGAGAGATTGGGCATCCTGGGAGCAAGCCGGGAACTGGTTGCGGTCATTCGGCCAGTATTGAAGGAGTGGGTCGAGCGCAAGCACGGCCCACCCACATATCACCACGGCTGCTTTGGCAGATACCTTTGTGAGGTGGTGGGTAGGGAACCCTCGCCGATGTGCCACCATTGTGGCGGACGAGCCGTGGATACGGCCGAACACACGCGCGCAGAGTGCCCAGCTTGGGCGGAGCCTCGCGCTGTCCTATCCACGGCTGTAGGAGGGCCTCATCATCAAAATAGCCAAAAGCGAAGAGGCCTGGGCGGCATTTTGCATATTCAGCAGCGAAGTTATGTCGCAGAAAGAGGCGGCGGAGCGAGAGCGGGAGGACGACGTAGACTCGTTCCCGCAACGACGAAGGCGACCAGGTCGGCGGCGACGTGCGTTCACAGGTCGAGCGCTGTCGTAGTGACATGGTCTGGAGTGTGGTTGGCGGCGAAGCCAGTTAACTGATCCGCCGCGGGGCGTCGGCCCCTGACGCCCGGCCTCCAGTGGCGGACTCGGGGGAGTAAAAAAAAAAGGTGGTCCATCTGGTAAGTTGTCAACCTTCCCATATACATTGGCGCTGAAAGTAATATTAACCAATCCTCACATCGCCAATGCGCCACCAACCTTGGGAACTAAAATGCTATGTCACTTGTGCCTGTTTTGTCTTACTCACCCTTCGAACCAGAACTTATTGAGTTCTGTTTTGAAGGGTGAGTAAGACAACATACCAAGTATTGATGTTTAGTGTTACGTTTGTTACGTGAATTCAGTACATAATAATAAATCATTTCTAAAATACTCGTTGTCTTTACGTGTTTGCCTTCGATCCAATTCTGGATTTTTAGAATGATACATATAATTGACATATATGTACATTTACTACAGATAAATATTTTTAAAATATAACATCATTACAAACTGTGCAAGACGATATGACTTAGTGACAAAAACCCATAGCACCGTTGTACTTATTATACTTATCGTCCGTTTGTAAAAGTGAAGGTCCAACAATGTCCGCGTCTTACCAATTACATTCTGCCGAAAAACAGTAAAATAATAAAGATTATAGTTTTTCTAAATGAATATAATGCAATGAATATTGCAAAATCATTAATATAGCCTAACATTTGAATAAGCTTATATAACTATAGCGTTTCGTTTGCAAATGTATATTAATTAATCGCGTGTTCCGTGTAGTCTTTAATCTATAACAGTTTACAACCGTTTAGCAATTCTTATAAGCTATAATTAGCGATAATAGCATGACGTTTTTAATAGTTCAAAGAAAGAAATAATTTAACATGACATGCCTTTATGTTTTTGAGTCTATAATACCTATATATAAATATATTTAAATTATATTTATATTATGTTCGTAAATACTAAACAATTATGAGAAATTCATTTCATTTTGACTAAATTTTCATATAATTATACTTATTTGGTTTATTTCGAACTATTTCTTGTTTAGAAAAAGTTTTTCATTACACGTACCTTATTCAAATTTTGGTATTTAAAGCCGAAATATATAATAACCTAATTAAGGAGTCAGTTTTATTTATACATTCTCGTGTAACATAAAAATATATTATTAAGCTAGCTGTGCCCGCGGTTTCACCCACGTATAATTAATAAAAAATATAATGAATAAAAATCAGCCTAGAACCTTCCTCGATAAAAGGACTATACAACACAAAAATAATTTTTAAATTCGAACCAGTAGTTCCTGAGATTAGCCGGATCAAACATACAAACTCTTCAGCTTTATATATTAGTATAGATAATCTTGTTGGATTTTAATAACTCAAGGAAATCAGTATTTGATTATTTTCAGACACGATAATATATAATGTAACTTAGATTACATTTCATTAACTACTGAGTTTATTTCTGGTTCTTTTCAGTAAGCACATGCCGAACCGGTGGTAGATTTATCTTAAAATAAAAATTGTAAGGTGACGATTCAAAAGTGCCTGCGAGAAGTATATATATATTATTTCTGATTTTGTCTTTGACTATGTATGAGCTGGAGAGCTGAAGCAATATGTAAACGGGAGGTCAATTTTACTTACATAATTGTCACATTATCGGAATCGAATCGAAACAATCGTTGACGTTTTTTTCTTTTTCCCTATTATACTACATAGTATAACGATCCAGTTGCGACTCGATTCGTCCTCGATGGAACGTCAAAAGTTAACGATTAAGTTTGACTTTGAAATGGTTTTTTGGCTTTTGTATATGGTAATAATTTACCGATTCGGTTTATAAAATTTATAGTCAAAGCTGGATCGGAACCGAACCGAGAACGGTAATAAACGTTTTACATTAGTGGAATTGACCCCAGGTTCTATAATTAGTTGGATAATGGAATGTTAATGATCAATATTTTATGTATTCAGTTTTGACGTAGAAAAGCTTTTAGCTAATGAGTACTATTATACAACAAAAATGTGCTTATTATAATGTCACCACTATCACTATAATCACTAATGATATATGTACTGTAGAATTACTGTAATAAGTAAAAACAATCATGTGAATAGTACATATAAACAGAGTATTACCCCAATGACGATTGGCGTTAGTCCTGTAAGATTAATTTTATAAAAAGTAGATTCCTCATGTAAATTTAATTAAAGGCACTATTAATAATAGAATGTACAATTTTTTAAATAAATGTTATCAGTCAGTAGCTCTAGTGCTTTTTAGGGGTAGCATTTTTACTTAGAATTAAATAACTTCACAAATGAGAGTTGCTTTAAGTATTCGATTTTGTAGTGTCGCGAGCGGAATAACAATGTCGACCTAATGTCGAATACGGCAGCCAATCTTAACGGAGTCTAGTCAACTGCAACGTATACTATATTGCCGTACACAAGTTGATTTTACTTTTTTACTGTCTTTAAGGAATTAATAATATCTTTATCTTACTTACTTAATATCTTTATGTATTATAATAGTAGCTTTTCCCCGCGGTTTCACCCGCGTAGTTCTCGTTCCCGTGGGAATACGATGACAAAATATAGCCTACGTTACTTACTGATAATTGATTAAAAAACTGTGCTTTACATTGGTGAAAGTTTTTTTTAAATCGGTTAGTTGACTTAGACGTGAAAGCATAACAAACAAATAAACTCACGTTTGCATTTATAATTTTAGTTAGGAAATAATAATATAGTAAAAAATAAATTTAAAAAATTACAGTTCCATATAAAACTTTATTGTATATGTACGGTTTCCGTAACACTAAATTAATGACCAGTTAAAATGTCATTAAAAAAATGCTGACCGAAAACATTACGCTTAGGAAATGAAAGTTCATTGACCGTAAGGTAACTTGGGTTTATAGGGCGAAGGGCTTTTAATTTTACTGCGCAAGTACGTATTTTATTTTCGGGTTTTATTATAGTATAAAGGTGAAGTTGTTAAAATCAATGTCAGTGATATGTTTTAGGCTTGTTGCTGTGAGTTGTTTACTAAAGAAATAAATGAATAATAAGGTGATATACCACTAGCGTCCTTTTGTCAGGTAAGATGGGCCCTTTATCAAGGTGATGGATTCGAAGCTTAGTCCACCACGGTATGTAGGGGTCAGTCTTTATTTGTACATGGTTGAAAGATTGAGGTCCTGAAGATTCACGTTAGGTTTATGTGCAACTAAACTACTTCAGCATACTTCTCACGGGTGGGTTGGTAAATAAATAAAGGCGAAGAAGAAACATTGCACGGGTAAAACACGTTCATTGTAACTTTAAAATAAATTACAACAAAGATAGCAAATTTAATTCCGGTCAAACGCCCGAGCTGATACGTGCTTAATTTGTATTTATATTGGCAACAAGTAAGACAACTGACACAGAACAAAATGAAGACAAAACAATAAATCATGACATTTAAAAAAAACTGTGATGCTGCCAGGCAACAACTGATAAAAACCAAAAGCGCCTACAACACGTCTGTGAAGCAAGAAGACATAAAAACAAATTATAAATATGTGCTTAGCGGTAAAGAAAACACAGTGAAAGATTTGTCGAATGGATTTCTGCGATATAACATGCACACATAAAGTTAGTTAGACGTTAGTCCTCCAGACCGATTTCGGCCATGGCGGCCAATCTCAAGAGAGATTAGCCAACTGTGCAGGAGATATTATAGTGCACAAGTGTGTGCGCAAACACAGGTGCACTTACTATTCCCTAGCTCTCATAATCCGATGGGACGGCAATCCGACACGACCGGAAAGAGTTCAGGCGCAGGACCAACGGCTTAACGTGCTTTCCGAGGAGTGTACACACTTCCAACTTCCAGACTCCGCGCTGCTATTGAGACAGAAAAACCCAATAACTACTTATTGGCCCGACCTGGGAATTGAACCCAGGGTCACCGGGTCTGCGGCCTTATATCTAGCCACTAGACCAACGAGGCAGTCAAACATAATATGCAGTAAATCAACTTTTTTGAGTTTGTTTGATTGAATTGAATTCTAATACATCTATATTTATATTATAACGAGGAAAGATTTGATTTTTTGTTTGTTTATTTGTTTGTTTGTTATAGTTTAACTCAAAAAAAAAACTCGCCCGATTTTAATTAATATAAAAAAAAAACTAATTTAATTAACATAAAAAAAAATCTTTCACCATTAGAAAGCTACATCTTTACCGAGTAACTTAGGCTATATTATATTTTCAAAAAAATTAGAGATCCTTTCCTAAAATGGAACGATGTAACCCAACGTATGAAAATGTTGCCTCTAAAAGTCATTAATTTGCGTGCGCTGCGAAAACTATTGACGATATATAAAAAGTGTTCTGTATGTTAATCGTAGATACTCATGATTGCTCATAAAAAAGTCCGCGATGGTATATGCCTAACTATTGTAGTTAAGCTACAATAACAGTTTTTGTTTAAATTATTAAGTTCAAATACGGGTGGAATCTAATAGTGGTGAAATTGGTATCATGTTATTAATCCTTATCCATTTAAATGGTTTGATAATTAAGGTTGATTATGTGCGTGTAAATTCCACTTTAAATTATTCGGATCGGACTTTTCGTTTCGAAGTTATGACGGGTATAAAAATTCTCTAAGTAAGAAAAATGTCACGGTTTAAGCAAACTGTATATTTAACAAATACTAATTTACGTATTTACGTTAGCTAATAGTTTTTAAATTTGCGCGGAAAAAGCCGCAGGTGAAGTGCTAGTCATCTATAAATATATATGTATACGAAATACCGGTGACTGACTCACTTATCACGAGATCTCTGGACTGGTTTGATTCGCTTGAAATTTAGCATAAATACTCTTTTCGCGACGTAGTACAGTAAGAACTGATTTATGTAGATGATATGCAAATTTTTTATCATCTACACTTGTAAATATTATTATATGTATAATTATTTGCAGAAACACACTTAAGTTGGTGGTAGAGCATTGTGCAAGCTCGCCTGGGTAGGTACCACCCGCTCATCAGATATTCTACCGCAAAACAGCTGTACTTTGTATTGTTGTGTTCCGGTTTGAAGGGTGAGTGAGCCAGTGTAATTACAGGCACAAGGGACATAACATCTTAGTTCCTAAGGTTCATGTTTTTTTTTAAAGAAATATACAAACCACTGTCTATGGGCGTTGGTGACCACTTACCATCAGGTGGCCCATCTGCTCGTCCACTTACCTACATAATAAAAAAAAAAAGTTGATAACTTTTTAAAAGGATTTAATCAAAATAAAAAATAACTACTCCATATCGATTAATAAGGAATGGCAAAAATCCATTTAATGAATTTACATTTATAATTTGCTTAGTTTATTCTTAAGGAAGTAATTGATTCTTGTTTACGCTGTACGATATTTTTCAAAATATTAAAATCTACAAAAACGAAAAGTTTTAAAATATCGATCACAGTGCTGCCAGCGTTCGCAATGCATTGCCCCAGATTAATTATTTTTTCCTACTGAATATCGTTTTAAAATTAAAAAATAGTCTATAAAAATAATCTATAACTATTTAATCTTGTTGATTGACAACACAAAAAAAACGTAAGAGTGTATTTGTATAAAGTATATTTTGATGTGGTTTTTTATACAATATGTTGGGTTGGTATTTTTATTCAAAAAACCTTTATTCATAACAAATATTATGTGAGCGAATTCGTACACAACCCACATCAAATAACATCAACGAAATCAAATCAATAACATTCGAGACCACGAAGAAATAAAATGGAAGAATTCATTTCGGTTCATGTGTCTTAAATAACTTTATTGCTACAGTATTTCATGATATTTGCATACGTAAGCAATATCTTTGGTGCAGTTTCAAACTGCGTTCCGTTCTAGAGACTGCTAGACGCCGATATAAATAAAAAAATTGTAGCCATTTCATTAACCGCGGTATTATATTTCTTTAGTCAAGTAGCTATAATGGTTTTTTTCAGAAATAATCTTTAAGATTTATAATATAAGGTTTGTATTGAAATGTACGATTAAGAAAATAAATGTTAGCGAATTTTATGATGTAATATATTTATTACATTTATAATACGTGGATCATAATCAAATACCGAGGGTTTAAATCTACTATTTCCAATTGTGTATAATTTTTTAATATAGTATGATTTCAAAAGTGAAAAACTGCTTTTGTTAGATGAAATGATAGAACTTATGAATCAACAAATCTGCATTTCAGCATCGTGATATATCGTGATATTAGAGATAGGGTAAAAATAAAGTAAATATATAATAAGGTAAGGGGTAAAAATTGTAGGTTCAATCCAGCTGACCACTTGGACTTAACTCCTCCGAGCACAAACTTCTCCGAGCTATTCATACGTCAAAAAAGATTTAAAACTATATTCCATATAGAAGCGTTACACTTGGTTATTGTTTGACAAAGATCGATTGCCGATTCTGAAATAAACACTTCAGACCTGAGAAGAAACGGTGAAAGAAACTCAGCGGGTTTTTTTACTATCGCAGATATACAAGTTTGACGCTTAAATTTGGGTTAATAAGAATATTAATTATAAAATTTCTCTTATATAGATATTGCTTCGAGATTATTCCTACAGAATAGCTGATCTATATAAGTGGTACGAGATACCAATTCAAATTAGGCTCTGCTAAAAGTGGTGACACGTTTCTATAATAAAAATGTATGAATACTACAAACCTACGACATCAAAAACTATTTACTTCGATTGATTTTAAAGATAAAGTATAGTTTTAATATTTACCAAGTAAATATTTGGGAAAGGTATCTTAAGCAGAATATAATGGTATAAGTGGTAAAAAAGGCGCTTTATTTCGCATCTTTCAGCCAGAATTAACTTAGGCCTACTTATATAGGGTTTTCCATTAAGGGCGCTTGATCGTGCAGAACTTCCATCGTAGCGTGTGCTGTGTGGCACGTAGCGCCGTCCTGTTGAAACCACATGTTGTCCAGATCCATATTCTCGATTTCAGGCCAAAAGAAGTTGGTTATCATCGACCGGTATCGCTCACCATTGACGGTGACGGCCAAACCATTATCGTTTTCGAAAAAATACGGACCAATCACGCCTCCGGCCCAAAATCCGCACCAAACAGTCACTTTCTGCGGGTGCATTGCCACTTGGTGAACCTCGTGTGGATTGGTCTCGTCCCAAATACGGCAATTTTGCTTGTTGACATAGCCATTCATCCAAAAATGCGCCTCGTCGCTGAAGATGATTTTTTTGCCAAAATCGGCGTCAACTTCCAACTGCTCTAATGCCCAGTCAGCGAACACACGGCGCTGTCTATGGTCATTAACCTTGAGCTCTTGGGTCAGCTGGATCTTGTACGGGTGCAGGCTCAAGTCACAACGCAAAATTCGCCAAGTTGTCGTCTGCGAAAGGCCGAGTTCCTGTGCGCGACGCGGAATTGACTGCCGCGGGTTTTCGAGGACACTGTCGCGCACAGCGGCGATATTCTCGGCAGATCTCGCGTTACGTTGACGCACGGGAACCGGCTGATTGTTAACTGACCCGGTTGACTCGAATTTGTCCACCAATCGACGGATAGTCGACTCGGCAGGACGATCATCGCGACCGTAAAACGGGCGAAGTGCGCGGAACGTTGCTCGAACTGAAGACCCATTTTCATAAAACAATTTTATGATTTGCACGTGCTGCTCGACTCTGTAACCTGCCATGGTGGTTTGGGAGGACGGAATGAATATAACACACTGCATTTGACAGCTGTCACTCAAACAACATGGCCGCAATCAGCTGTCAAAGTTCAAGCGTCCCTATTGGAAAACCCTATAGTATATGAGTAATGAGTGAGTATGAGTTTTTTTTAATTGTGTCGATTTGCAAACAATATATAACAATTCAGACCCCAATTATAAATTAAAACGAATATAAATTTTTAAATATCTATATTTCCTATTTCGCTTGAAAAACAAAATCAGAGTTAATTATAATAGGCACGTAAATTATTTCACAATATACATATGTGTACATCTGTCCAGGTATAAGTTATCCCAAAGTCAAAAAGATTTACCCGGCAATATGTCAGCAATATAGTAGCTTTTTTAAAAAAAAAAACATTAAAGACATTAATTTGGTAGTGGTGCAAATTGCCAGTTTCTAATTATAATCAATTTGTTATTACGTATTTATATAGTAAAAATTAAGTATTCTTAATTAAATACTTTACAATTATTATGAAAGTAAAATATTATTATTCTTATGCAATCAATGTTCTTTGTTAAACAACGATGTCATGATTAACACATGCAAATGACGTGAGACCGCATCCGCGTGCCCCATTCAAATAAAATGACCTATACATCATTATTTAATTACTTTAATTATTAAGTTATGCTTATTAACGCCACTCCACCTCAAACTGTAAACATTATAAGGAAAATGCCTGTGTTACGACATACGTACATATATCATTATTAAACATTAAGGATACATTCGATTCTTTTATGTTATGAGCAACCTAAATACTGAAGAAATTATTGGCAGCTAGCTTCACGACGTTTTTCCATTCAACTTTAATTGAGCAAAACACACCAAATAAAGATTCCGAAAAAAAATACTTTCGAATGACATTTATAACATTATATCAATAACATTCAATGACAGGTGGAGTTGTAAAATTAAAAAAAGAACGCCGTGACCTAATTTGCTAACCTAATACGCTGTTACTTTTAAAAATACGAGATTTCGATACGAAAATACAATGTCAACCAATGTCTTTAACGTGACAAGATTTTTAAACATCTATTACAGCTCTGACCTCGTCTAAATAATATGTAGAAATATTTCAATTAGGTATCTGTATACTACAATAAGGTATTGACAATCAAAATAATATTACTACATTCCTTTAGAATACTCCCATTTATCAAAAAGAGACTATTAACGTTAACGATATATATATTTTCATATTGATATTTATATTAAATTGATTTCGTTTTAAATTAAAAAAGTAACTTTAAGTTCATACAATTTCAAATTAAATAAAAGTCATTTTTTGTTTATATAAATTTCACTTCTATGCAAAATTGTATTAAAACTGTTAGGCCCTTAGAACACAAACTCGTATGATACCCTCGAACTAGACCATGAACTCCGGGATCTGCGGTCAATAAAAAAATAATTTCATCCGCCGCGTAGTAGCATAATGAAATTATCACTTATCGTTAAATTAATTAATTAATTTACATAAACTTACTTTTTATTAACAAATTTTAAAACAATGTACCTGAACTATGTTTATGTATATATTCACTTGGTGGAAGGGCTTTGTGCGAGCTCGTCTGGGTAGGTACCACCCACTATTCTAACGCAAAACCGAATGAGTGAGCGTAATTTACAGGCACAAGGGAGATAACATCTTAGTTCCCAATGTTGATGGGGAGTTGGCGATGTAAGCGATGGTTCACATCTCTTACAATGCCAATGTCAATGGGCGCTGGTGACCACTTACCATTAGGTGGCCCATATGTTTGTCCGCCTCCATACGTTATAAAAAAAATGTCAGTTTCATTTTAATAGTGTAAGCAAATTTTCAATGACAAAAGGAGCTAACTTTTGCTAGAAAAATAAATCGAATATTATACTAATCTGATATTCAAATTTATTTATTGAAATGTATTTTTTTTTTGAATTTTGCTTTCATTGATATTTGGAATAAAAACTCTACAAAAAACTTATTAAAATTAAACGCACAGCGCGTTGATAACGCGTCAGTCAATAGTCAGAAAATTGCCTAATATAATATGCTTGTGTGTAATCATAAGGATTACCATGTAATTATTTTACCGTTATTTTGTTAAATTTTTGGAACTAAGTTCTTCTATGCGGGTTACAATAGGGTGAAATGGTCGGATGTGTCACATAACGAAATAGCGTAATGCCTACCTCTAAAATACTATTATCCGTTGGGCGTTCGTCGTTTGAATTCAGTACTGCGCGAGCGCTTTTGGAGGTAGGACCTATCTCAAATTTTTAAGCGCCAAACCATGTCAAAAGTTTTTTAATTAAATAAAATAATTAAATATAAGCAAACTCAATCAAAAGAAAGTCGCATAAAGGAGGTTAAGGCGCTTTTTGTTGTGATAAAAATACAGTTATATAATCAATTAAAATCTACATATTAAAACACTTTATGAGTGAAAAAATTCTGCAAAGAACTTCGTTCCTGATAACGACCAAATCGAAGAAAAAAAAATGGTAACAACTTGCAGCAGCTAACGATGATAAAATATATTTAAAAATATTTACATCCGCTTTTTATAAAATAATATGTTTCTAATAATACTTACTATTTTTACTTAACATAAAAGATGATATGTGGGGTCGACTCGCGACATAAAGCCGCACGGCCATGCTACGGACATGAGGCGGCCGCGTAGGCAGCGTAGCACGGCACTGCAGGGCGAGGAAACCCCGATGCGTGGAGTAGTCGTCAGGATACACATGTAAAGTCCTCCACGATGCACGGAGACCGTCGCCGTCTGCACCCGAGACGTGGGTTTCGCCGGTTATAACTGGATCCTGTTAAACATATTTTATTTAACCTTATTTAATCCAAATGTATGTATAAATTATGTTAAATCACATTTTATTAGATTTCGTGAGTCCCTCTGACACGAGTATAGTATTATGCTATATGTTTAGTTTGGTAAAAGAATAAATTATTTTATTTTAATATAATTATGTTTATAATATTTACTCACAATGGAAGTTTCAATCAAATAAACTTAAATTCTTATTTCCTTACTTAAACAATTAGAGGAGAATAGGGCTTAGCATTTCATGGGTTTTAGTCTTCTATGGAACACATAGTGGAGTTAATAACACTCAATTAAAGAAATCTATTGAAGGAGAAATTCTGCTACATTGGTCAAATTACTAGTTCCATGCTTAATTGGAGATAATTATGGATTGACGAAGTATATCGTCTTACAGACAATTTATTCTCGAAAAATGTGACGTTGTTATTGTGTGTTTTATTTTTTATTTATTATTAATAAATGGTAAATTTATATTAAAATTAAAATTTCTGCCGGGTTGAATCATTGGATACTATTCTGGAACAATTATCAAAAAGAAAATGTTTACTAATTTTGGGATAAAAATACAAGTAAAGTAAATGTCACTTTGCTAGGCTGAGGCTTCCCTTTTTGGGTAAGGTAAGGAAATGAAATACATATACGTAGGTATACAACCAGATGCTCCAGAGGTAATTGGTGGCAGTTAATGTGGCTGATTTTGAACCGACACATATAGGTTTTCCGAAGATGCTTTTCTGCACCGCAAGGATGAGACGAATTATAAACATAAATTGCAACATGTGCAAAAAAGAACAAAGCCATGAAAATTTAACGGCGCTTGCACGGGTCTTAATCCAGAATCTTCGATTAACTCTCAAGTTAATTTATTCTCTCAATATTCTGAATGATATGACAGAATGAATTTACCTTGATTCAATCATTTTAAATTTCAAACTACCAATTATTTTAAATCAAACAAATTACCGCCTTCATGGATTTCTGTTTTACTTAAAGGTCGACTGGCAGAGAATGCCTTCAGGCATTAAGTCCGCCTGTTGTTCCACTTACTTTGTGGTGATGAATAAAGCCTTTAAATAAATAAATAAATAAATGTCTTGATATCTGTTTCATACATTATACGGTTTAAAATGCGGGATACTTTTATTTATTATTCAACCCGACGTTTCGATACTGTTGATACAATATAAAAGTTAAAGGTTTTCGTTATTAAAAAAAAACACATATTATTTTCAGAAATAAGAGAGATTTCGTACTCAATAGTAACGGACACTCAATCGACTCATCCGACCCATTAAAGACCGACGTCCGTTGAATGGGTCAGACTGAACAGTCCCATACTTAACGAGTCTTGTTATGAATTGATCGATTAATTGATTCAATTATTCAATTCAAATTGTTTGGATTGAAAATATTACAATGCAGAACATTTTTAGAAACTGATATTCAATTTCGTCACCTCTCTCGAGAAGACAAGTTTAAGAGCATATTCCATCACCCTGCTCTTTACTATAATTATATTATAAAGAGGAAATATTTGATTTATTGTTTGTTTATTACGATTTAACTCGAACTCTACTCGACCGATTTTAATTCTTTCACCATTAGAAAGCTACATATTTACCGAGTAGCATAGACTATATTATATTTTCAAAAAAATTAGAGATCCCAACCTAAAATGGAGTAATGTAACCCAAGGTGACAAAATGTTGCCTTAAAGAGACATTATTTTGAATGATAGATAGATAATGTACTCTTTTTTCAGGCTTGGCTCATAACAGTGCGCTGCGACTATTGACGATGTATAAAGGATTGATATAATAATAAATAAATAAAAAATATCCTCGAAGGTAAAATATGCCTAACTATTATATTTAAGCCACAGTAACAGTTTTTGTTTTTAATAAATTATTAAGTTCAAATACGGTTGGAATCGAATAGTGGTGATATTGATATTAATCTTTATCCATTTATCTGATTTGATAATTTAGGTTAATTATTATGTACGTGTAAATTCCACTTTAAATTATTCGGATCGGGAAGTTTTGACGGGTAGAAAAATCTCTAAGTAAAAAAATATTTCACGGCTTATAAGGGGTTTTCCAATAGGGACGCTTGAACTTTGACAGCTGATTGCGGCCATGTTGTTTGAGTGACAGCTGTCAAATGCAGTGTGTTATATTCATTCCGTCCTCCCAAACCACCATGGCCGGTTACAGTGTCGAGCAGCACGTGCAAATCATAAAATTGTTTTATGAAAATGGGTCTTCAGTTCGAGCAACGTTCCGCGCACTTCGCCCGTTTTACGGTCGCGATGATCGTCCTGCCGAGTCGACTATCCGTCGATTGGTGGACAAATTCGAGTCAACCGGGTCAGTTAACAATCAGCCGGTTCCCGTGCGTCAACGTAACGCGAGATCTGCCGAGAATATCGCCGCTGTGCGCGACAGTGTCCTCGAAAACCCGCGGCAGTCAATTCCGCGTCGCGCACAGGAACTCGGCCTTTCGCAGACGACAACTTGGCGAATTTTGCGTTGTGACTTGAGCCTGCACCCGTACAAGATCCAGCTGACCCAAGAGCTCAAGGTTAATGACCATAGACAGCGCCGTGTGTTCGCTGACTGGGCATTAGAGCAGTTGGAAGTTGACGCCGATTTTGGCAAAAAAACCAAGTGTCACCAAGTGGCAATGCACCCGCAGAAAGTGACTGTTTGGTGCGGATTTTGGGCCGGAGGCGTGATTGGTCCGTATTTTTTCGAAAACGATAATGGTGTGGCCGTCACCGTCAATGGTGAGCGATACCGGTCGATGATAACGAACTTCTTTTGGCCTGAAATCGAGAATATGGATCTGGACAACATGTGGTTTCAACAGGACGGCGCTACGTGCCACACAGCACACGCTACGATGGAAGTTCTGCACGATCAAGCGCCCTTAATGGAAAACCCTATACTAACTGTAACTGTCCTACGTTTAGTCTTTTAACAAATACTAATTTACGTATTTACGTCAAATAATACTTTTTAAATTTTCGCGGACGAAGTCGCGGGCGAAGTCTAGTGGTGGATAAAAATGTGATAATTTTTTTAAGTTATACATGCTGGTTGTCCTTACCTTTTTTACCGCCAAGCACGAGATTAAGTATAAGTACAAACTAAGCCCTTAAATTAAGTGGTGCATACCCGGATTCGAAACCATATTGTTCGTTTTAAATTTATCACGGCTTTAAGATCGAGTTCGTTCTAAATAAACTTAAAATATATAATTAAATTAAAATTATCGAGTTATAATTTGTCGGCGATGTGATTTAGACGCGTCTACTGAACGATGACGAGAACCGTAGTCTTTTCGCAATATATCGAGTTTTCCTCGATAAATAACGTAAATAACCAATAAACATATTAATAATGCAGTAATTGCTTACGGTTCATTTAATAATAAAAATAAAAATAAATTATAAAAATACGCAACAATGTGAAATTAATATTAAAAATATTTGTTAAAAGAGTTTTATCCTGTTAAGGATAAAATTCGGGGTTCAATTCACTACGTTATTTTACTGGGAACTAATAGATAGACATATTTCAAGAGTTACGATTACATTTTTCTTTACGATGTTTCCCTTCACCGAGCGTGAGATGAATCGTAAACACAGCAAGGTTGAAAACGCTTTTGTTGAGATCAATTTTCTATGTAACGATATTGTAATACATAACAGTAAAATTTTAATCATCAAAACGTTTAAACTGAGATGCAATTGGTTGTGATTAGATATATTAGTGTTAACTTTTGTCAATCTGTCGTAAGAGCTGAATAGGAAATATTTTGTCATGTACCATACCACAAGTTTGGTGGCGTGAAACCAACTCACCAGTATTCCTGAGGATAATTTGCATCGTGAGGACGACCGTACACGACATTTTCTTGCATTGTTTTACAACATGCGTATACCACCAAAAATTTAAGACTTATTTTTAATTACAAATTTTTGCTAGTTATACGTGTAAATAATAACTTAATAACAAATAATAAGTGTGTTTCAAATTGGTATTTTGATTTTTCAAGTTACATTTTATTATTGCTAGTATTTTTTAACCTATTCGGAAGTGGGATTGTGATATCTAATACACTTTAATGAACATCAAAATGACAACAAATCAGAAATCATTTCGTAAATCCATTTAAATGATATATTCATACATTATAATGAAATGACAGTGAATAAACCAATGAATGATAAAATGTAATCCGATCTTTGTATATAGTTAATGTAATAACTCATCAAAGCGCATAATCGTTGTTACACTGATCCACTAATCGGTCGTAATTCGTGGTTATTTAGTAATATATTACGGGCACTCACTCGATTCATCCGGCCCATTAGAATCGAGCCCTCGGTTCAGTGGACAAATCCGATGTTACTACGCCTAATGGAATTTATTAAATCGATTTATTGTTTCAATTTACATAACGATCAAGTTTGTTTCATTACAAACATTGATAACATAAAAATAACATGAAACGCTTGTCAACCCAATGGTCAAAATTTAAAACCGGTGAAACAGCGAAGCGCAGCTTCTTATATAGTAATATTATATATTGAAACAATTTTCAAAATGTGCTGCATATTCTTATATAAGTTTTATGTATATTGGCTTAGTAGTGTTTAAATTAGTTATTAAAAAAAAAACTCTCCTCATTTATTAGTTTACATAGATTTAATTGTTATTGAGATTACATGGTTCAGTGAACAGAATACTTCATCCTATACTAAAGAACGATCCCATGCTCGATGCTGAAGGAAAACATCGCGAGGAATTATGCTTGGATAAAATTATTGTGGACTAATTTTGATTTCTAAGTAATATTATAAATAATAATTAACTCATTTTAATTTAATAAAATACTTAATTTACCACTCATTAAAGTAAAATTTCAATTAGCGTTATAACATAAATCACTACCAAATAACAAACATACATAAAGCGTCATCTATCTGATATCGTCTCACGATTGTACGACTAATTAAAAAATAGATACTTATAATAACACGATAGACCTATCATAACAAGAAAATGTGAACAATAATGACGTTTGACATATATCATAGACTAAACTAGAGTTTATAGGGGTAAAAAACCTTTTGCTTAAAATAAATATACGGTTAATTCCAAATCATAGACTAAAAATTATATCATTCAAAGTTCAAATGAAAACTGTTCTGTGTACAAGTACTTTAAAACATAAAAACATGTGAAATTATGTGCTTGTAGAAATATTTTGTCCATAAATCTGTAAGTCTATTAAGTAATTATTGCTTGCAGTTACATCTCTGTTACGCAATATATATATTTATTGTTATATTTATAAGTAAAGATTATTGCAAAATGGAAATGAATTAGAGATGAACAAACTGTTAGTTTATGTTCGCGTCATTTGTAAGTGCAACAACTAAACCAAGATATACCTAACAAGCTCGCTATTCACCGAGCCGCCACCGCCGACTTGTCGCACCCATTTCACCTATTGTTGTTCTCGCTTAGCCCACATGCCTACGATTTGCCAGATGAACAAAGCTTTACGTACAGAATTGACTTGGTAGCTCACTTGTGAAATATTGAACACCGACTTACGCTGATACAATATTTCTGTTACTTAAGGATCGTAATCAGCGGTAAGCTCGCTGTTCTTTCAGAATAGCTCTACAGTTGACGGTTATTGTTAGTGCTCAGGTGATGGCTGTAGCATAAAGTTATATAGCTTATAGTCTTAGTATTAATAACAGGGTAACCTGGCACAAAAATATTGAATGAAATCGAACCGCTAGTTCATGAGAACAGCGCGTTTAATAACACCAACTCTTCAGATTATTACAGTTCAAGTGTTTTATAGCATTCAATAGAGGAAATTGGTTTCTTTATAAAGATATTTCACATCAAAATGACTAGAATCAATTTTTATTTATGAAAGGTAATAAATAATAAATGAAATACCTTTCAGAATAACTTTGATCATATAGATGATCTATTTTCCTATATGAGCCAATTTTATTCAAGAAATATCGAAATATTTTCTTTGAATATCATTTTGTACCCTTCGCTATAACCGAGATATTTAAGTTAAAATAGTTAAGCCGGCTGGCAAATGGTCACCACTGCTCATATACATATATATATTGGCATTGTACGACATATTAATTAACCCTACATCGCCGATACGCCACAAAGGTTTTCAAACCACATCTGATCGAGCACATAAGCGTCTCAACCACTAGTAAATGAATCATTAGCCGATTGGAGTCAAACAGACCATAATATTCTTTTTTTTCAGGCTGATAGACTACGTTGAACTAAAATAATTTAGGATTTGAGGTTAAAACATAGAAAAATTACTCGCAGGATAAATACATTATAACTTTAGCTTTAAATATATAAATATAGCGAGATAGAAATTAGGTATTTATATGACTCTTATTATACGAGTATATTTGATCGCAGACCTTTAAAATATTAAATTGTGTTAGCTGAGCTGAGTCAGAGGGAATTTTTGATGATTGAGTATTTTTATAGCGGCTAATGAGCTCCTTATTTATTCAACCTTCATGAGGAAAATGTTACTTAATAATATTACTAGCTCAGTTTTAACAAGAATATTAAAAAATGCCGAGTGAATACTACTGTTTAATGGACATCGTAAATATATAAACCAAACATGATATTTTATGGTTAAATCTCCTTTTTTTAATTTAAAATAGTTAGGAAGACGGGCAAATGATACACCTGAATATGGTAAACGCTCACGGCAGCTGCCCACAGGCATTGGCTCTGTATTAAATATTAATATACACCAAATATTAACCATCTTTTTTTTCGCTCTTTCTGTCGTTATTGATTTGACATTCGAAAGAAGAAGACACAGCACAGTTTAACTAATCATTCACTAAATAGCCTTTTTAAATAAGATCGTATGATGACATTACAATACTAAGTATTAATGTCTTGCGGTAGAATATGTGCTGAGTGGATGGTACCTACCCAGACGGGCTTGCACAAAATCCTAGGAGCCATCCTGCGTACGAGCCTCTGGTCAAAATTCTACGAGTACGAGCCTCTTTGGTCAAATGGCTAGCTTATATAACCGAAAACCTCGATGTTCCGAGTTCAATCACCGGGTCGAGGCAATAGAAATATTATTAGATTTTTCCATTTGAAAATTCTGCGTAGCCGCCCGGGGCATCTGAGAGATGACAACGCTTACAATTTCGTGCTTTGGAAAGCACGTAAAGCAATTGGTACTGCACCTGAACTGTTTCCGGTCGCGTTGCATTTCTCGTCCACCGACGAATGAAAACCATCCAGACCCCATGGCACCTGCGACGTATTTTGCCTTCCCAAAGGATTTCAAGCGGAATTTGTAGCGAAATTGAGCCTATTTTCGTTAGTATTAACTATATAATTATCCTTTAGTTATCATTGATTGGTCATATTATACAAAAATAAGTGTTTGTTTTCATTATAAAATAATATTGGCTTACTCACTCAACTATAAAATATTTATTAAGACGGCAGAAGTTAAAACCTAACCAACAGTTAATAAAACACACGCTCCAAATATATAGTAATTACTATTGCGTGAAAAATCGAAGTAACAGTAAGAAAATTAGCACGAAATAACAGAATAATGGTCCACCTTTTTGCGTTGCACGTAATCATTCATAGAAAAACGGTAATTTCTTATTTATATTATTCATTTATAAACCGTGTCACCGCTATAATTTCCTCGAACCGTCAAAAAAGAATAATCGCTTGAATGACACGTCAGAATTAAAATGGCGACCGTGCTACGAACAATGGACGATTGAACGGGAAAAAAATGGTTTTGTGTAGCGAGAGGTATACAGAGGTCCATTATGTCTTTCGATATTGAAAATAAAAATTATTTTAGCGCTGTAAGGAATTTTCTAACTAAATAAAGTTATATAAGTAAATTGCGTTATTGACTTATATGTGGCTTATTCCTTGTTTGTAGGCAAAAATATTGACGGTTATTAAAGTTATTAAAGTTTGTTTTTTAGTTGTTCCGTTTTCAATATGGGAACTCTCAGGACTTTCTTTCTCATACAATAATACTTATTTATTTTGCCTAAAAGGTTACCATTACAATGTTTCTGTACAAAAAAAAAAGTCAACAAGAAACATGTGATCATTTCCAAAAAGATAAGCAAATCAAGACAAGTGGTTGAAGTAATACATATTAACCGCCTTATCGTTATATATGGAAACATTCCAAAGATTTTTACTTGGTGGTAGGACTGTGCAAGCCCGTCTTGGTGCAACAGCAACACTTAGTATTAACGTGTTCTAGTTTGAAGGATTAGTAAGACAGTGTGCAACTGCCTCGTTGGTCTAGTGGCTAGATATAAGGCCGCAGACCCGAGGGTAATGGGTTCAATTCCCAGGTCGGGCCAATAAATAGTTATTAGGGTTTTTCTGTCAGATAAATCTCAGTGGCAGCCCGGAGTCTGGAAGTTGGAAGTGTGTACACTCCCGTGCCTCGGAATGCACCTAAAGCCGTTAGTCCTGCGCCTGAACTCTTTCCGGTCGTGTCGGATTGCCGTCCCATCGGATTATGAGAGCTAAAGAATAGTGAGTGCACCTGTGTTTGCGCACACACTTCTGCACTATAATATCTCCTGCGCAGTTGGCTATTCTCTCTTGAGATTGGCCGCCGTGGCCGAAATCGGTCTGGAGAACGTTAAGCCAGTGTGACTACGGGCACAAGGAACATCTTAGTTCCCAAGGTTGGTGGCGCATTGGCGATGTTAGCGATATTGGTTGTGTATTGGTGATGTAAGAGATGGTTAATATTTCATTCAGCGCTAATGACTATTGTCAGGTGTCCCATTTGCCAATTTTCAGTCAATACGTTGTCACTCTCAAAGAAAGTTCTTTGAAAGTGATATATTAAAAATGTGATGAATTCGAAAATTTTCTATTCGAATTTTCGAGAACGATACGGACGAGCGGACGATATTCAATAAATAGAGAAATATTTAGTCCTTACAAAAAATATATTATCAAAACTATTTTTGATGAATAAAACGTTTGACAATCTTTTGTCATAAACGAATACCTTCTAAATCCTTTTATCTTTTATTTCTTTGAATAAAATAGAATACAGCATTTTATTTACAAAACATACAAATGTTTAAGTACGCATAGTATAAAAAAGGACAATATTTTCTATACGTAATCTTCTTTTATATAAACACATATTTAATCTATTGTATATTATACAATAACATTGTATATTTATGTCAGTAATATTTGATCGTATTATTTTATCAGAACTTCGGTAATAAAATTCGTTCCCAGCAACTATAATTGGAGTTAGAAGTCATTTCATTAGTTTCAGAGCTAGTTTTACTGATAATAATCTTATTCCCGAGGACAATGGTTTTCTCTTTACTGTATCGTTACAAAGAAAATAGAACAGGTTTTATAATATAATTATACTTATACTATTATACACAAAGGTGGCGAAAAGAAAAACAAGAATAATTACGTGTTTTTACTGTTATTTAACTCTTTCCAAAGCGGTTTATTAAATATGTTTTTCACGATAAATTATATGCATCTGTTTGACCATAAAGCTATTGATATTCATTTTTATTTTTAAAACTACTCGTGCCAGTCCAGCATTTATTAGTTATTCTATTAAGAATTTACTCTATTTAGCTACTGAGAATTTTCGATAGAAAAATTCAATAAATGTATATCGGAACTGATAAAACTGTATCAGAATAACCAACCAAAGTATGTATTGTTATATTAACACAAATTAAATATCTGTACATAAAATTACACGAGTTAAAAATTGAAGTATGCTTGAGCGTATACTCATCCCCGACAAAACAAAAGCTTAAGGCTCTCACCACACAATTTACATCATGGAAATAAGCAGAGTTGAGGAAAAATTATTCGAAAATAATATTCTACTAAGGTAATTAAGCTACAATAAAGTATATAAATGACATTATTTGTACATAAGCAATACATAAAATATTTTGGGTATTATATAACCAATAAATAATAAATGTTTAAATAGTGACAATATGGCTGAACCTACCGTAAGTCAGTTGTAGTTGTATGATGCAAATTTAAAATAAATAATTTCTTAAATATTAATAAAACAAGGTATGCTGGTAACTCGACTCGATCTACAACGTACGTATGTGCGATACTGTTTTGTTCCATAGCTTTGTGTCGTTGGTGCGATATTGGATATACATACATAGGTATATAGCTAGCTCTTTTTCTTTTTCTAGGCTTTATATCTTTCTTCTCTCTCATGTAGCGAAATATGTCTAAAAGTCCGCGTCTTTAAAATTTTACTCTCAATTCTCTACTATCGAACCGCTGGCTAAGAGTTTGACTTCAAAAATTAGCGCTTCAACAGGTATAAGTGAAACATCTTATAGGCTTTGCATATGTGACACAATATACATATTGCACCCTAAAAAAAAAAACAAAATTATGGTGCTCTACGTAATATGAAAACAAAACAAATAAAAACTTAATAATAAAACGTTTGGACTAAGATAAATCGAAAAGAATATATAGAAATAATAATGAGTAGGTATTTAAACTACGTTATAGCAAATTGACCATAGCATTTGGCTTTTAACGCTCCGATATATTTTTTCTTACAATAATAGTACGACTTTTATCCCATTCAAATATTTTCACTTATAAAAACAATATATCTAAAGAAAATGAACATTGATATTAAGATCACAAGAGAATAGCGTCAAAGATGACACGCTAATGTGTTTCTCATTTCATTTTATCCTCGAGATGTGCTTGAAAATGGCCTTTGTTAGGATGTTGATCTACTAGACAGCGTGACTCAATGCGATACTTTTTCATGTTTGGTTTGTCTTGAAATAATTATACAATTGAAAAGTTGCTACTTTATATATTTATAAAGCCTCAAAATTTTGTTAATTTTTATACTACTTTATTTAAAATCATATCATGTCATTTATACAAATAATACAAATAAGCTAGCTCGATCTTGCTCGACAGTTCATGGCGAAACAAAAGCCAGAACTTTTGTTGAAATAAATCTAAAAGTTGCAATTATTTTAGTAACTTTTCCGCATCTTTCATATTTTTACTTTGTCTTTAATCAACTTCTTTTTGTCACATTCGTTAGCGTTGTCACTTGGCAGCTCAGTGCTGGTTAGCTTCTTTCATGACACAACTTCAAACTACTACTTATTCCTTAGTTACTTTTGAACGTTTTCTGTAAATTTTTTTTCTATGACATCAAAATATTATACATATAATCCGGCAGTGAGAACTTCAATATATTTGAAGAATTGAAGAAATATCTGACAGTGAATCGAAGACAACCCGTAGGTTGATGATGAGGAATATGATTCAAGATTAACCAAACTTTCACCTGGTTTTTCGGATCATTTCATGCCACATTTACTTCCCTTACATCGAAAACGTCTGCCATGTTATTGAACTTAAAGTTCAATAACATGGCAGACAGACGGACCATCACCAATATCCATATGTTTGGACAGCAAGCAAAGGACGTATCTCAGCTAGAGCAGCTGTAATAAATATTGTACACGTTGCCAGAGAACAATCCGTGCTGATAGGTATGATAGAACTATTGTAATAACAGTTTAGGATTGATCGGATGATAAAGGTTTGGCATTAAAAAAACGTAGAAAAAATTACACGTAAAGAAAGGTTAAGATGACAAGTGAAGACGACCTAAGTATTTATTGATTAATACTATATAAACAAATTTTCTTTATCAAAACAATACATATTTAACAAGATGAATTTATATTTTGGTTCTATATTGATCTATATGATGCTATATTCAGTGCCTTAAGAACTTTAGGTTAACAAAGCTCACGGCAATGTTTTCAGATGAGATTTCCCTCGGAACTGTTTTTTTAGATCTGGACAAGATAATAGCGGGTCGATTTAAAGAAACAACCGTTTCAAATCGAATAGGAAGGACCCTGTTTTCTCAAACTATTTTAAAAAGACATGAAATTTAATTTTATGGTTTCTATATTAGAATAGAAAATACTTTATATTTTTATGATATTCTTTTTATTTTACATCTCTAAATACTGATAAAGATTATCAATAGTAGATATATTGAAAAATGTTACGAAGTTAATTCTTTAATATAATTAAGTATTATTGCAATGTAGTAGAAACTGGTAACGGATCAATAAAATTGATGTCAGATTTTTTTATATTACTTTACACTTCTTTCTCTTAAATATATAAACATTGGCATACATGTAGATTATTATATCAATCAAGAATAATTGGTCATGTTGGTCATTGAACACGTATCGTATGTAGTACTGACGGGTTGATTGACATCAGAAAATTATTTATTTATTTACTTAATCATTAGCTTTGCTAGCGATTCTTGCTCTTGCCATTCTGAAAATATATACGATGACACATTGATAGATTTTGTTAAATCACTTAAGAGCAAATACAACATGCCTTACAATTATTATTACTACAAAAAATGCTAAATACAACAAAGAAGCGAGAGTAACATAATAAATTAAAGTTCGTACATACAAACATCCTTACAATATGTATATCAAGTAGATATCTAAACCTTCTATATTTTTCTTATAAATAATAAGACAACAATAATAATAAAAATAAAACTTGTAACATCATTACTATTTAACTTATTGTTAATTTACCCACAATTTATAACATTAGCCATTATTACTACCCAACCATGGTAAAAGTAATAAACAGGTCAAGAACAACAAATAATGATTTCTCACCTCCTGCGGTTCAGAGTCCACAAACCAGTCTATTGTAGCGGCTGGCAGCGAATAGTCAGAAGTGCAGTTCACGAGCGCCTGTTCACCCGCATTCACGAATGTGGGAAGACCAATTATGAGTGGCTCATATTCTGGTAACACTGTTGAATGAAAAATAATTAGAGTACATAATTTATTTAATGTCGGCAGGTGGGCTTAAAACGTCGTAACGATCGTTTGGAACATCAAGTATCTAACGATAATTCAGGCTTAATCTGCTTGACTTGCTTGTGACTAAGCTGTGTTAAAATTTATTGAAGAGTGAGACAGGTTCAATGTATATTCGTATATAATAATATTAGTCATTTGAATACACTAGATAAACTTGACTTAGTTTTCAAATTGCGTCCAAATTTTGATACGTCTCCACGTTTTAAGGTCCCCGGAGATGAATCAGATGAATGATAAAGTTGCATAATTAAACCATAACCTGATTAAGTTTTTATGGAAAACAAAGAGTCAATTAAGGATAAAAAAAATTCAAGAAAATAGCAATAATATCTAAATATTGTACATAATATTATTATTAAGGTAGCCTTATATCGATATTATAAATCACTTATGAACAAAATCAATACTTGATACTTAAACTATTGTAACGGACGAAACTTTTAATTTATATCTATTCAAAGCTCAACGGACCTGCTGTCAGTAGAACTTTGGTCATCTATTATCCTTAATTTACTCTTGAAATTTATAATGGAACTACTAGTATCGATTGTCGAAAATCAATAAGTTATCAATAAGTTTTTGTTATCTATACCAGATACCTTGATTAAAATTAAGATAAGATAATACTTCTTAAACAATTTATTAAGGTAACTGCTTTGACGTAGTGCTTAGTTTTAAGTATATTTACAAATTTGCTTTCATACTAGGATATTTTAAGATAAAGTCAAAAAAGGTTTAATGTTTAAAGGTGCTTCTTTTACTAGTTATTCATAAGGAGGCAATTTTTCCAGAAATAGGCATTCTTAAAAAAAAAGATGATCAGTGTTGTAATCATATCATAATTTTAAATTAATGGTGTCGTATTTTCTTTTGAGCTTTACTTACCACTTAATGTCATGTTAGCAGATTTTCTATCCACCGCAAATCTGGGGCCCTCGCTGGAAACCTCACAAGTGTACTTCGCAGTACCGGGTTCAGGCTTTATGCTGATGACACAAGCAAAAGAGTCACAAGAGCTGTTCGTCACGGAGACCCCGCTACTATTGAAGAATCTTGTTTCATACTGAAAAAAAGTCAAACGAAGAAAATGTGATAACGTTTTAGATAACTTATAATCTTGATAAAAGTTACTTGTATTTTTTTCATTTTCAATTCGGATTTATTCTCTTTGTTTGGTTCAATTGTCCGAATGCGTATATATTATAGAAAGATCATTAAATATCGTAAATTTGGATTTTATAGCTGTTGATGGTTAGCCCAATTCAAGAGTAACTTTCAGACATGTCATATATATCGTATGCATAACATACACATCTATACTATACATCATTTGTTGTCATTCATATCGCCATCATTTATTATATCTAATAAAAGGCCTTTTTTATTCTTCTAAAACTGTATACATAATACCAGAATGGAAATATATTCAAATCATCAATTTATTTGCATCGAAAATGTTTTCAACGCATTTACATAATTAAATATGTAAACTGGAGTCTAGACATTTTTATGGTTAAACTTAGCCAATACCGCGGGGAGCAATAAATATAAATGCTCACCTAAAGACGATAGTGACCAGTATCTTGATCACTAGTTGTATTTGTATAAAAATAATATATATAATAACATATTGTGATAACACTAATTTTAATTTAATAAATATTTAATGAATATTTAATATAAAAGAGTGCGAATCGTCTCTCGAAGATTTTGATTATTATCATTTTGAACTTTATTTCATATTTTCGTTCGATCTTTATTTCTGCTCTTACGCCCTCTATACATTTATAAATAACATTCAAATACGTTACAAGCAATTAATTAAAGTGTTAGCATTGCTATCAAAATATTGTTTTCCCTATGATTAGTACTTATAAAATAAAAATATAATTTATTTGAATAAAACTTTTTCAATTTGCCACCTATTACAATTGTAAATTATTCTTTTGCTCAAGCAGAAAAACGAGGAATGACATAACATTCAGAAACAGAAATATTTTTGAATACTACGTTATATCTCTAATACGTAAAAAAATGAGTTCAAAATCAAAATATTGTTATTCAAATTGGCTTTTACAAGTACTTATGAACCGTCAAGTGTACCGGCTTGGAATGTGTTGAGGTCAAACCGAGACGAACATTAGTCTAGGAATTTTAGCACCAAAAATGCGTTCGCTTTGTATAAAATCCCGCTACTCGGTTTTTCAATTGGATTATGTTAGGGGGTACCCCCTAAATATTAAACGCGAGCGTTAGCAGACATCTTGAAAAACGTATTTTTGCAAATATCTCGGAAACATCGAGTTTAACGTTAAAAATAGTAGAAACCTTTTTTTGTAGAGGATATAATTTCCCATCTTTTTTATTCGAAACTTTTTTCTCTATTGTTAATATTTTCCGATATATAGTTAGTTCTCCAACCTTGATTATACCATTTTTTTTCGTATTTCCAAAAAATTTATTAACATTTTACGAAAACCAAAAGTAGGTATTTCCAACTAATTATATTTTGTTAAGTCTGAGTAAGCGATCTCTATTCCAAATTTCATTAAAATCTATTAAGTGGATATTGCGTGAAAGAGCAATAAAGATATATCTATTCATCCTCAGAAACTTTTGTGTTTATAATATTTGTAGTAGTGTATGGTTACAATTAATATATTTTACAATTACTTACATAACATAAAATGCACGAGGCAATTATGTAAATTTAATGTCTTGTAGGTATTTCCTCAACAGACATTAATTTAAGTCTGAGTCTTGGTTTATAATAGTGTTTTTCGTAACAGGGATTGTACTAGGAAAGCTTACAGCATAGCTGACACAGGGTAACTAAGTTTTTTAGTACCACCAACCATTATGCCATATTCATTACTTGTATAATAATAAATAAAATAGCAAAATTAAATTTTTGTTTAAGTTTTGAAATTCCCGTGAGCACATCCAACTATACAGGGTTATTTGTAACGACCTAGTAACCTCGCAGGACTAGATACCTAACACTATAAGCAACAACTTTTGTTCTAGGACTTTTGATAATTTGTTAGATTTTATTTTCATATAAAAATAAGTATTAATTTAATTTCCCCCTTGAACGTTTATAAATCGACGCGCATCGCAAAGATCGATGCGTCACGTCCTTTCCTTTATGAATGAAATATAGACCTACAAATTTCACGACAGTACGACAAAAACTTGTAAAATCAAATCTTTTTGTCATGTATTAAGTTATATCCGAAGTCGTAGAACAAAAGTTGTTGCTTATGGTGTTAGCTATCTAGGCCTGCGACGTTGCTGGGTCGTTACAAATAATCCTGTATATTTTTGATTTGCTCAAATGAGGAAAACAGTATTAACTTCCGTTAGGAAATTATTCGAATTTTCGAAATTCTACAGGTTATTTAAAGGGCTATAAAATTAGCAGATCCTTTGTTTGATAATTTTATGAGCAGACCTTGAAAAACCCGGAAAGTATTTTAATATAAAATAAACCCTAATTTTAAATCTGTGTGTAAAAAGGTATCATTAATCACGACCATCTGTTCCAAGACTCATCAGTCGCAGAACAACAGCGTTGTTTTAAAGTAAATTACGCGGATCACCCCTTCTTGAGCCGAAACAAACAACCCTAAACCCGTGTTAAAAATCGCTGCTCTGTCAAGACTTATCTGTTCCATGATCCTTTGAAGAATTGTTTTTCACTCCGGAATTCGATGTGGTACAATTTAAAAGGTATCGTGTCGAAAATAATTGGGCAAGCATTTATCTTATATCGGTTAATATCAGCACGTACGATAGTGGACAAATAAATAAAATCAACATTGATTTACGAGCTCGTACTTGAAATTGTTCAGAAAAATAGGCCCCAGTTGCGTTCATAGTTAAACTGGTTTCCTCAACATGGTAGAGAAATGTAGAAAAATATAATATTTGGCATTATAATAGCGAGTTTCCACCATTAGTTAAAAGTCAGTCAGTCTTATTACGAGAATAGTTTAATGAAGTGGTGTAACGATATAAATATGAACCCTATTTTGATTTATAATTGTAATAAGTTATTAACAAATAACTTAGATTATTACGAATATATATATAATAAATAGATTATTACGAATGTCTTTTAACTGCTTTAAAATTGGTATGACTATTATCTAAGCTGATAATAATTTTCATCTTAATACCTAAACGGTATATAGGCCACTAGGTGATAAATTGGATGTCGAATCGTGATTCATTGAGCTATTATCTTATCCGCTCAAAGACTAGATTGGAGTAATAAAGAATACACAAGAACCACCGAGCGAGGTAAGATCCAGTGAAGCGAATCATGGTCCTGATAATCATAATATAAACTTTAAAAAAGAAAATGAAAATCGGTTTATATGCACAGGTTTGTAGCATGTTGAATTTTTAGTACTTTCGGAAGTCAAAATAATAATATATAGTATAGTGTACAAGTGTGTGCAAACACAAGCACACAAATCTGATACGACAGTAAAGTTTTTATTTCAGGCGCTACACCAACGGCTTTATTTGCTTATCGAACCATGGGAGCAACACCGCCTCCCAGACTCTGATTTATTAGTTAAAATTTTTCGACAGAAAACTTAAAACTTTCTATTAATCCGAACCAGGTTTTGAACCTAGGACCGAAATCTTCACACTTATAAGATAACCACTAGATCAACGAAGCCGTCAAGCGATGAATACAATTGTACCGAATAAATCATAACTATTAGAATCGCTCGAATCTTCTTTATTGCACTTTTTCGAACACCTGAATAACGTCCCGAGCCAACTAGTGATATTATAAAATAAATAAAATAAAAATAAAAATCTTTTATTGTCAAGCAACATAGGCTCATAGTTGGTTAGTACAATATAATTACTTAAGAACTATTCTCATACGCTTTATTTCTTTTGGAATAAGAACTGATATTAGATTTTTTTCAAAGTAGGTAATAGTGACTAAAATATATTAGATTTTATTAATCTCGGTAATAAATCAAACACGAATTGTAACTCAGTCGCACTTAAACCGTCGAATAAATTGGAAGGTAGATCGATAGCCTGTCTAGATTAATAAATTGAATACTTTTTAAAATAAGAGCGTTTTATTTAAGGAATACTCGACAAACGCTGCCTTGTTAATATATATTACTGATTTGATTGCTCATAGTTTCTATGAATTATTCATCTTATATGGGCAAAAGAGAAATACTCAAAATTCCAATACATTTCCCATTATCCAGGAAAGAAAAGGTAATCATTTAAAAAGTCGCAAAGATCTCATATCACGTCACACTGCGGGGCAATGATTCTTTTTACATATATTAGTCCACCAGATTATTTCACTGCTGGTTGGCGGATATACATGTGGCTGAAACTCATTCATTATATACATATTTATTATATACATTTATTATATACATATTATATACATATTTACGATGATTTAGTTCATCGTCGAGCACGAGATGAAAACAAATTAAGCACTTATAACCTCACCGTTAATCGTCCGAATATTGCCTCGCAAAGTTAAAACCGGTTAAAATCTAAATATTATACCCACTGGATCATGCAGACTCGCGTTGTTTGTAGAATAGGTAATAATGTAACGAAAAAAGTATTTTTAAGGATTAAGCATTAACTCTTACTGAGACCTCGTCACATTCGAAGCTTTATCCACCACCTACTTTGTGAATTGTGTTTGCAAATACATTTCCTAAATGGCTTATCGTCTTATACAGATTTTCTTAAGCTGGCGCTACACTTGCTTATGAATCGCAGCCGCGAACTATAGCCACGATTTGCGCATGGTCTCTGCGCGAAAAATATGACACTCCACACTTACAACGCTTACGGTTTCGTTCAAAGTAAAACAGTTTAACCCAGTGCAAACTCTATCCTTTCCTTCCCGGTCGTTGTCAAGGTAAAGTACGCGGCCGCAATTCATGGGCGAGTGCAGAGTCGGCTTGATAACATTGCTTCGCTCCCGCGACTCCATTTTTATTTTATTAACTAATATAATTCCATATAACTACTACTTAACTTTGTTTGATGTTAACTGTTAAGACTACAAAACAAAATTTCTAAGTATTATAAGAAAAAATAATTTTAAGTCAATTATTTTTACCTAGTGTGTTGTATAATTATATAATGAAACGTACTTACATATACGACATACAGATCGTGAAGTATAATTCGTATTAATAAGGTCAAGTTATAACGAGGCAGCTCAATAAACGAGCAGTGCTTAATGCTAAGTGGATCTTGACTAAAAATCGAAGTCTCTTAATATTTTTAAGTGTAAGGAGTTTTTATTATAATTGAATAATGTTCCGAATTTTCTGAAGCAATTCACAAGTCATTGCCAATGCTCTTGATAAATTTCAAGTATTATTATAAGCCATCCATATTTCTTTCGACTACGTTTTCGTTTGTTGAAGTAGTAACGATGATCTTTTGTAAAATTTGGGATGTCCAAATTCTACTTAAATTTTAATAATGCTTGCTTAAAATTCACAATTTTTTTTTATGTTGAGCGTTGATACAGCAATTTTTAATATTCCATTTATAATTTTATTGCTAAAAAAGTTTATTATAAGTTAGTAGTTTATGAAATAAATGTCTAGTTATATAGTACTAACGTTACTCCACAAAATTCTCAAGAAGTTAGATTTTTAGAGATCTTGTAACTTAAAGCTACTTTAACTTAAAGCTAACTTTGTAGCTTGTTACAAAGTTTATTGTATTTTTATTATCAAGTAATTTCTATCGTTCCTACGTGAGTTACATTCGTAATCTTTTCGAACCCAAGACTTGAAATACTAATAGGGAAAGAATATTATAATTTTTAAGTGAAAGAAGGTAACATATATAACATATCCTAAGCTTATAAATAGCTTAGAATTTACATTTATAACGGTGCTAGCAGATGCAAGATCCGTCACACTCAAGTTGTAATATATCGAAATAAGTTTGAATTTGAAACTAAAAATACCGAACGATATAATGTTGATAAAAAATAAAAAAACAGAGAGGAAAACACTCTTTGAGTAACACCTTATATTCAGTGTACACAAGCGAAGTTCAAACAATTATACACACTGCGAGCGTCCACGTTGATAGGAATTGAGCCAGCTGCACCGAACTAGTTTCACGTAGAGGAACAAATATTATAAGATATTAAAACGCTTAATGTAATGCTGGTGTTCACAGAATTAAATGCATTACCGAAGTCCATTAACACAATGACTATAAGTTGCTGATTTTCTAGAGCACTTCTAATATGCTCTGAAACGTTCAAAAGCGCAGTTACAGTGTTATGCCCGGATGAAAGCCCAGTCTGTCCGCTTCTGAAGACAATCAGTTGTTATATAATGAAGTAGCTGTTCTCGAACAATATGATATCCCAGGATCTTAGTATAAAATAGGACGAAAGGAGGATAAGGTAGTATGGTTTGGATTTTGATAGAAATGTAAAGATTAATTATACACTATTTTTTGCCAGATAAAACTATTAGAAACAATAATGTCAAAATAAAGACCAAAACCACATTTATTAATGCATGTTTGTTGCCTGTATGTTTTTAACTGTGAAATGATTGAGTAGATGTACACGTACATAAATATTATAATCTAGCTGTTAAAAATTAAGTGCTCAGCCCGCGTTAGTTGTAACATAATGTCATAAGACCCTTATTTACTTATTATACCTTTCGCAGTAAATTGAGTCTCAGATCTTGTGATTACTGAACTCTACAAAGGACTGTGAAAATCCTGAAAATAGGTATTAAAACTTTTTATCGCAAAAAATAAATAGTTTTCATTAGTTCGATTCATTTCTTCGCATCCAAAGTCAACGATTTCAAGTTGCAAGCACAGCTCTTATTTAAATAAAATTAAAATGTTCCAGCATAATCCTATAAGTGATCTTCGTCAAGATAAAAAGTAAATTCAAATCTTGAATGATACTATCAACCCAAGAACTTGGCTCGTTTGCCGACCCTAATGATATTTTTATTCTGAATAAAATAGAAACTTGTGTCACATTTATTTACTTCTACGAAATGAGTTTGTATAATACTTCGTTTAAGACTGGTATTTGTAATGCTAATCTTCAAAGGCATTATAAGTTCTAACTAGCTGTTATACTGATTCAAAATGCTTAATTTAAATAAGCATTTACATTTAGAAATACTTATATTTCGTAAGTACCTCAATAATTATATTTAATAAATACATATTTTTTATATTGAATTCGATTTAATAAAAATATAGTCGGTTTCAGAACGTCATTGGTATTGGTTAGTGATATAGATAAAAAATAGTCTTTCCCGCGTCATCGAATTAACGATATATGACATTTTGTTTAAATCTATACTATACTAATATTATAAAGAGGAAAGATTTGATTTTTTGTTTGTGTGTTACGAACTCAAAAACTACTCGTCCGATTTAAAAAAAAAATTTACTATTAGAAAGCTACATCTTTACCGAGAAAAAATGCTATTTTTTTTTTTATAAAAAGTAGAGATCCATGCCTAAAATGGAACAATGTGACCCAAGGTATCAAAATGTTGCCTCATACAAAAATCATATTTGGCGTGCGCTGCAAAAACTATAGACGATATATAAAATAGTGTTCTATATATTAATAGTACTCATGATTGCTTACAAAAAAGTCATTAATGGTATATGCCTAACTATTATGCCGCAATAACAGTTTTTGTTTAAATTATTATGTTCAAATACGGGTGGAATAGCATAATGGTGATATTGGTATCATCATATTAATCCTTAACTCTTTTTAATTGTTTGATAATAAAGGTTGATAACGTATGCGTAAATTTCACTTTAAATTATTCGGATTGGATTTTGGTTAAGAAGTTATGACGAGTATGAAAATTCTCTAAGAAAAATGACACGGTTTAACCAAACTGTAACTGTCCTACATTAAGTCTATTAACAAATACTAATTTACGTTATTTTTCGTGGACGAAGTCGCGAGCGAGTGCTAGTTAGATTTATAAAGATCTTACATGTTTAACGATATTAAAAATTACAAATAGTAAATTGGAATACTTATACTAGAGTATCTATTGCAAGGTTTTTATATCGTTATTTTACAAATAAGACATGTCAATTTCACGTGTACAGATATCATTGATTTGACATGTAGTTACGTCAGTTACAATATCCGTTACTTCGTTCAATTCGTATTGATGCGTTACGTTACCTTTCATTTTAATATCTTGCAAAAATATATATTATACTAAATTTACATGTCTTGTATTTTATTTAATAAATAAAGATGTCATAAAAATATTTATAAAGAAGTCATCTGATATTGTATAACATTATATACATAATAAGAGAGTTAATAATATTCATTGATTTTCACACTAGGATACATAAATGTAATTTTATATGAGTTTCTTGGTTATTTTCAGTAAAATCTAGATTTTGATTGAATTTTAACTTATCAGTATGAAATAAGAGTAGTCATAATTGCAGGTAAGGTGCCGCTTAGAGCATGTTCCACCAATCATACACGATGTATTTGTATTGATCGCTGCACAAGGTCCATGTACCACAACTTGTAACAACTCAGTATTAATTATAAATGCAAATATTTGCAGAGTTCTTATCGCCTAATCCTCTCAGGTCTCAGATGTTCCTTTCCGAACCGGTGGTAGATTTATTGACAGTCAATAATTAAGCAAGTGTAATATTTCTACATTGGGTAAAGTTATGACTTTATCGACTTCATTACGTGTTATTGGTAAAATATGTTTTTTATATACATACACAGACTGATATTTGCTAGGTTCACAATCATTATGTGATTAAACCCAAGGAGGGTTAGCTTGAGGCAGGCGACCTGCTGCAAAATAAATGGGATAGTGGCAAATATAATAAAGCCTCATATAGGAAACCACTTCTAGACCATTACGCTCTAAGAAATTTGTCAATCATTCACTTTTTAAACCAGAACACAGCAATACACAAGTAGAATAGCTTCTAAATGGACCATAAACAAACAGCTCGAATCGCAAAAATTAACGCGTGTAAGTATTTTAAGTTCTATCTTCATTCATTTACAAAAAAGGTAGAATTTTCCACTAATTACAGACTCCAAAGAGCGTGTCAAGCATTTTTTTTTTTAATAACAATCACCGTGTCATAATTTTTAAGCTTTTAAACTAATTTATAGGCCATAAATTTTAAGCAACGGCTAAAATTCAATGTGCAAAAGCTATACGTTTTTAATAAAGCGCCCGTAACAGCAGGTTTTGAACACTGTTATGAATTACAATGAAACTATTCGTACATAAAATTATTAATTAAAATATTGGAATGTATTAATTTAAAATAAATTATAATTAAAAGAAGGATACGGATATTTCCCTCGCCTTTACTGTCGTTTAAGTTTTAATAATAAGAGATAATAATTTTAATAATGCTTGCTTGTTTTTTTTTATTTTTAGCCTATTGGGCGTGTTATAAATTGTACTCACTTTTATTATTTGGTAATTATATCTTCGTTTACCTTTTACTGCAATGACTGTAACGTTTGTGTTGGCAGCATATGTACAAGGCGTAGACTGAAAAGCAGCCTAGCTGAGACTACGACCTTTTCACCAAATCAAATATCATATTGTTAACTCTTCTTTTTTTTTTTTTTTTATGGTTTTGTAACTTAATTTTGTCTTTGTTTCTTTTTTTTTTTGGTGAATAAAGTTACTTATTATTATTATTATTATTATAATAATAAATATATTTAATATAAAGAAAAAAAATCTATATTATACTAAGCTTGGAAATACCAGTCTTATCAATAAATACTGATACACTATTTTTTGCCAGATAAAATATACTTCCAGGGTATTCTACAAGAAGTGGCAATTTAAACAATAAATCGGGCTAGTAAAGTCTTCCTGGCTGAATCTTTCAGTTTTCAGTAACTGTGCAGGATATAATATAGCAGCATAATAGTAATAGTTCACAAGTGTGTGCGAAATCATATTTTCTCGTCATTTTCATGTGTGGTGTGTCAAGACACATAGACAAAACTGAGGTGAAACCGTAACGTTTTTAATATATAAATATATTCACGTTTATTATTGTACTAGCAAAAGCGGCTTTGTCAACGTAGAATACAGCTTGTGACGAAAATCTTTATTATTTAAAAAAATATTAAATCTGTATAAAATATTTAAATGATATCAGCAGTGGTCTAAAATATAAATCTATATTAATTAAAAAAGGCAGTTATTTTAAAATCACAAACCGGCACTTTAATTTCATTTATTTGTATACATATATATATTGCAATAATTTTCGCTCCAACAAAATTAAAATTTAATAATTTTAATGAGTTTGTCATTCATATATAAGAATATAATATGTTGCGTAAATATTTACAGAACATATATTGACTTAAGGTGAAAATACCGGTCCAATGCTGGTCCGGAAAGGTTTGCGGAAATTAGGTGGCAATCACACTATATAGAAACTAGTAACTTGAATTTATTTTGGTTACTGTTATTGGAAAACATTAGTAACGAAAGAAATAAGATAAGAAACTAGCCATACATTCTGTCAGAAACCAATTTGATAAAATGTCTGACAAATACAATACACATAACTACAGAATATAAAAACCAACATAGGAAAGTTTTTATTTAAAATATATTATAAAAAACTCTTAAAGGATAATAGTATAGAATTCCAGTTTAAGCCAAAAAAAAAGCTTGGTCATGAGTATACAGTGTATGAACGAAAATCATATGGCGGATCCTATCTAAGGTATGAAAATTCGTCAATGTAGCATTTACCCACACATACATGTATTCTAGAACGATCCGGCTCGAAGGACCAACATTTGATCATTACCTACACATTACACCTATACACTACTACTGCTACAAATTTTAAATAAAGTCTTCACTTCAAGATAATTTAAAGTGAATCAAACCATACAAATTGCACATAAAGCTACAATTATTTGACAATGTGTAATTGTTGTTACTATTCGCCATTGGATCAAGTACTACGTTTTATAATTTTACCCGCTACGACTTACAATGAGGCCTTGAGGGTCTCAGCTGTAAACGTATATATAGTTTAGATCACGCTTCTACACATAAGTGATTTTCGTTACATCCTTGATGGGGGGATACTATATAACCGTGAAAACTATGTAAGTATGAAAAACACAAAGTAGATAGCCTAGAAAAAAATGTACAATCTTAGCGAATACATCCAGGCGGGGCCTAAGCTTATCGACTTTGTCACAGAAAGTGTATCTATAGTGTGTTTGTCAAGAAGGTTTTCTCTAAGAAAGTTCTAAGTAATTGTGTTTAGTTATTACTACATTGTCGAGTTCTCGAGCTCCGGTCAATTAATTGTGGTGAAGCGCCTTTATAATTTATATACTCTGACTGTGAACTTAACATTAGTGCTATTTAGGAAATTTAAATGTAAAATGTCGATTTAACGAACGTAATAAATTATTATAATGAAAATAAATAACAGTTACCACTTATCATATTATGATTTATTAATTTGAATTATGATTTTATATTTAACAATGTACTAATAAACTAACTAGTTACTAGACTAAAACGGTCATCAGAAAAAAAATGCTGGTCATTATATACAGACTTACATTTGACAAAATCGTTGATGATGGATACTTATGTAGTCTTTTACCTTGAATATAACCGGATTGTAAATGAATTCAAAGACAACGGAAATTACATATTTTTGTATACATTTTGACTATGCGCAAAACAAATGAGCAAATAAAACGATTTCAAAAAACAGTTATGAAAAAGGTAGACGGACGGGCAATAATATGCCACCAGGTTGACTTGCTGGTAGAGCTTTGTGCAAGCTCGTCTGGGTAGGTATCACCCACTTATCAGATATTCTACCGCAAAACAGCAATACCTGGTATTATTGTGTTCCGGTTTGAAGGGTGAGTGAGCCAGTGTAATTACCCTGACGAGCTTGCACAAAGCCCTACCATCAAATAAGAGTGGAATGTCAATGACATAAGGGTGTAGGCTCCTAAGGTTCCTAATTGTCCGATGGTACAAAAGATGAAAGAGGTTAAGTCTATATTAATTAATTTAACAACTTCTTTGTTTTGTTTTAGTAAAATATATAAAAGAGAAATAATATAATTACGAAAATAATTACGAAATTATTTACCAATTTCACATAAAACTTATAACGAAACTCATTTCAACTTAAAAACGTTACCTAAGAGTTTTATAATTACTTTAACCCATCTAAATAATAGCTCGTATCAAATTGACTTCAAAAAAGATGCGTTAGTATCTCTGATAGAACCTTCGAATGGACTTCAAAGAAATTACGTAATAGCGTCGGTATCTCCATCAAGATAAACTTACTTTATTTGACACAGCTAATGAATTAAACGTAAATATTTTCATCAGATTTTCATTTCTATTTCTCAGAAATACTTAAAACTCTTTGATTAATAACCTCGACTGCTCAACGATGTAATATGATGTGTTAGCTATGGATTCAATGTTCATGCTTCGGTATTATGGTACCCTTTTTTATCTTTAATAGTCAAGCGGTTGACCGCTGTCTTGCCTGATGGTAAGCAACGACACGGTCTAGGATGTAGCACGCTTGCCTACAAGGAACCTGTTTACTCTGGATTTGAAGACTATTAGTAATTTAATACTTTTTAATAGAAGGGTTGAAATAGTAGGTTGAAATAGTGCTACTACTTCTATTTTAAAAACGTTTTGAAATTTAATTATTTTTTCGAAAAGCACATTTTATGTAATATTTGTTCAAGTCCCTTAAATAGGTAGTTCCCTAACTTAGATATATTTAAGGGACTTAAACCACTAAGCCACTTTGGGTAAAATAATTACTTTGGTGCGAAAAATTATTAAGTATTACAAAAACTTCAATAAAATTATTACATTTTCTGTCTAACTGGTAATTTTTAACAATGGAAATATTTAATTTCATAAAAATAATTTTAATAATTTTCTAAAAACCTAAACAAATATTATTGGTTATATTTAAATAGACATATTCATAGTGCTCACATATCCGTGGACCTTAAAGCTGTTAGCAAAATGCCATTGGTAGAAATTTCTGAAGGCCGACTCAGGTGGGTAACGTCTTGTAGTTATCATGCCCCATATTTTTCGTTCCATATTTGGTCTCCTTCAATAATAAATTCTGAAATTATTTTCAATGATTCTCATCTACCGACCCTATGACAGCCATATTTTTCCTCATTTCTCAAACGAAAACCTTCCCTAATCATAAGATTTTGGCCAAATAAAATTGCCTATCGTATGAACTAATTTACCCCCTAAGGTGAACCCTACGCTATTATATTAACCCGGTTCCCGGGGGGTAAAGTACGAGAGTACCCATGCGTTATATTACGTTATTGCGTTATATACGAAAATTGGGCACTATATTACTACAAGTCAAATTCTCTTACCTTTGATAAATTGTATATTCATATAAACAGAAGTGAAGATGACTTTTTTTATTAAGAATACACAAATAAATACATGACTTTACAATTATTAATAAGCAAATAACAAACAACAGTACCATTAATTAGTTTCAATGCTAACAAAACCAACTAACACGACAAATATTCCTTGACAACATAATTGTATGTTCGAATCAACCAAACTTCGCGCCAAAAGTAATCTTCTATGATCGGAATCGGGCGATAGCGCGCTTTTCTTTTTTTTAAAATATATTCCGGCATTCGGTCGAAGATTGTCAAGAATATTATTATTGTAATCCGACTACGGAATAAATAAAAATGGTAATAGTTTATCGTTTCTTTTTGTTTTGTTTCGTTTCGTATAATGCAAATAGCATTATATACAAATAGAGGACGCTATTTGTAATGCTTCACTAAAAAAAACTAAACCAATACATGTAAAATTTATACAAGAAGATTTAACATATTTCGGAGAAGGTTTTATAACTATACTATTGTTAGATGAATAAATATTTTTTATATAAAACTACCCACATCGGTCTGGTATAAAAGACGAAGGGTAGTGGCAAACGGGCCCTATAAGTCGAGATTTTGAGCTGAACGGACGTACTTTGTTGTGTTTACCCTATTTCAGAATTTTTAATTGTAATTGTGTAAAATTAAATTAGTTTTAGGTCACCTTGTCTTTTTTTTAAAACTAATTCTGCTTCTAATTTTCTAATACTAATATAATTAACAAGCGTTGTAAATTTTAATTTAGAAGCCGTAGTGGCAAACGGACCCTATAAGTCGAGATTTTGAGCTTAACGGACGTACTTTGTTGTGTTAACCCTATTTCAGAATTTTTAATTGTAATTGTGTAAAATTAAATTAGTTTTAGGTCACCTTGTCTTTTTTAAAAAACTAATTCTGCTTCTAATTTTCTAATACTAATATAATTAACAAGCGTTGTAAATTTTAATTTAGAAGCCGAGATGGCCCGAAGGTAAGAACGCGGGAATCTTAACCGATGATCGTGGGTTCAAATCCAGGCAAGCACCACTGAATTACATGTGCTTAATTTGTGATTATAATTCATCTCGTGCTTGACGGTGAAGGAAAACATCGTGAGGAAACCTGCATGTGTCAAATTTCACTGAAATTCTGTCACATGTGTATTCCACCAACCCGCATTGGAGCAGCGTGGTGAAATAAGCTCCAAACCTTCTCCTCAAAAAGAGAAGAGGCCTTAGCTCAGCCGTGGGATATTCACAGGCTGTGACTGTAAATTTTAATTGTATATACATAATTTCATAAATAATTACATTGAATGTAATTTTTATAAGCTAATATAAAATGTATAATTATATCGTGTCTCTATTGACAGCCTTAGAGCCACGGAGTAACATTCAATTCGATAAAGCAACTCGCGGTTCCTGTCAGCTTTTCTCGAGAAGAGCTCTAGCCTTTAGTACAACTTTGATGTAAGAATATAGAGTTAAGAAACTATTACTGTAAAAGACGAAACATCTCATTGGTCTCTTCTCTTATAAAGGAGAATGTTTGAAGCTTATTGCATGAAATTGCTTAACTGTTGTATTATATTAGTTGTTTATATTTACGATATAACCTTATACATACAGTTTTATTTTCAAAGCCGCAACAAATGTTAATAAAAGATTGAATAGTAAGATTTTTGGTTAAAAATATTATAAAGTTTAAAGTTTATCAGATAATATAAATTATAGTATATAGTAGTACAGTACAGACATTTTATTGCTTAGATCACTATGTTGAAAGCTCACAAAAACACCAGTAGCGTGGATATTTCGTAAAGTATATAGGTACATAAGTACTAGGTAAGTTATACAGGAAAGTTATCATCATCATCATCAGCCTTTCGTCGTCCACTGTTGGACATAGGCCTCTCCAATGGCACGCCACTGAGCTCGATCTTCAGCTCTCAAAATCCATCCGCTGCCAGCCACTTTGCGTATATCGTCACTCCACCTAGCCAAAGGGCGCCCTACGCTACGTTTGCCGAAACGTGGTCTGCACTTCAGAACACGTCTACACCAACGGTTGTCGGTTCTGCGACACATGTGTCCAGCCCACTGCCATTTCAGCTTGCTAATTCTTTGGGCTATGTCGATAACTTTGGTTCTCTGTCGGATCACCGCGTTTGGGATTCGATCCTTCAGAGAAACTCCGAGCATAGCCCTCTCCATCGCTCGCTGAGCGACCTTAAAATGGAATTTTTAAGGAAAGTTACACAGACTATAATTTTTTTTATTTTTTATAAAACATAAGTGACAAGTAATAATATGAAAAAAAGTTATATTCATTTATTAAATGTTTAAGAGGCGTTTAATTTTCTTACTCAGGTAATCTAAAATGATTTTATATACAAACTTCGTTTGCAGTTAACAAGAATTAAAAGTGTAGGTTGCGAAAACCGTATGTGCTAAATGATAACATTTGAATTGTAAAAACGTTGCTGGAAAAACGAAAACGAGTTGAATACGCTGAAATTTTGTTAATACGGGGTAAGCGGTGATAACAGCAAAAGTAGAATTTGATTATGTCGAAATTTCGCTCGCGATTATTATAATAAAGGGCTTAACGCGAACGCTTTAAATATTATCATTTTTTAGGATTTAAATCTGTGCAGCTTTATACCACGTTATCGTATTCACATTATTTTTGAATGAAAATTTTGGTCTATACAGTGAGCGAACCTTTCACTGTTTTCATGGTTCTTGTTTGTAAGTTACAAACTTTATTATTATTAACTTATTTATTTTTCTACTACCATCGCAGGCTCAATCATAAAACAGATTTTTTTAAAAGTTCTTTTTTTTTACCAAATTAGATAATATTTTTTTGTCTTTAGCCGTGTAAGGGTAATTTTATAAAAAAAAAACAATAATTTTTCTTTTCATGATTAAGTAATTTTGTTTGTAAAACTATAATAAATAATACGTTTATTTATAATTTAAATATCTTATTTATAATTTAACTCATTCGAATTTGGAACAGTTCATTTATAGAAATAAATTTAATCTAGTACAAAATTTTACAAAATGAGAAACTTTATATAAATAAAATATCCTTAACGACTTTAAATACCTTATACAAGCTTGGACGGTTGGAATCATCAATGGATTTATTAGTATAAAAAACATAATATAAAAGAAGGTCACTTTGGTAGTATAAGGCAATAAAAGCCTGATTTCATAAATGCTCAAATATCCCTTTTCAAGTACAAACCAAATGAATGCAAGAATACCGATTGGTTGAATGGTTTCCGAGAAATCCGCGAAGGGACAACCCTAATAAGAATTCCTTATTGAAAGGGTTCGGAAAACCTTCCAATTTCAAATACGATAGAATTCCTAATTCAAATTTCATAATCGACAAACCGAACATTTGAAATGACATACATCTTAAATGGGATTTATTACTCAGAAATACTGGTGAATAGCTTATTATTTATTTATCTAGAAATAATCAAGTTGAACGTCAATCAAACTAAGACGCTTTGTTCGGACCTTCAACTAAATGTGAATTTTATTGAAATAAATGATACAAATAGATGTTTTGCTTGGACAAGTTTTTCTTATTAAGAAAATTGTTTTAATTTATGTTTCTGACAACTCACTGCCTACACTTGAAAACATTACGAATAATAACATATTATAATACAACGAACGAATATATACAATATTTTATTTTAATCTTCGAATTTGATTTATCCATGCAAAATCAAATAATAGATAAGTAATTTTGCTTTTTAATCCCTCTTAATTTAATGTTATTTCGCTGCATAGCATCCACGTCTGTTAAAACTTAATACAAAGACACACAAAAGAATAATAATATAACGAATAATATTATACGTAATTATATATGTAGATATATGTATATAAATGTATAGGGTTTTCCATTAAGGGCGCTTGATCTTTGAAATGCAAAAAAAAATACATGTAGGAGAGATATTTGCGAAATTTTTTTATTTGGAAGGTCTATCGACCAAATTATGTATGGAATATGACATCATTCAAATGACCGCCACGGCTTCGGTTGGTGGCGCGCACACGAAAGGTCCAATTTTCGATGACTCTGGCGCACAAATCGGGCTGTATTTGATCGATGGCGTGGCGTATGTTGACTTTGAGGGCATCGGTGGTTTGCGGCTTGTTGGCATAGACCTGCGACTTAAGAAAACCCCACAAGAAAAAGTCCAGCGGGGTCAAATCTCACGATCTCGGTGGCCAGTTCACGTCGCCTCCGCGCGAGATGACCATGTCCAGAAATTGCTCGTGCAGAACTTCCATCGTAGCGTGTGCTGTGTGGCACGTAGCGCCGTCCTGTTGAAACCACATGTTATCCAGATCCATATTCTCGATTTCAGGCCAAAAGAAGTTGATTATCATCGACCGGTATCGCTCACCATTGACGGTGACGGCCACACCATTATCGTTTTCGAAAAAATACGGACCAATCACGCCTCCGGCCCAAAATCCGCACCAAACAGTCACTTTCTGCGGGTGCATTGCCACTTGGTGAACCTCGTGTGGATTGGTCTCGTCCCAAATACGAAAATTTTGCAAAATTCGCCAAGTTGTCGTCTGCGAAAGGCCGAGTTCCTGTGCGCGACGCGGAATTGACTGCCGCGGGTTTTCGAGGACACTGTCGCGCACAGCGGCGATATTCTCGGCAGATCTCGCGTTACGTTGACGCACGGGAACCGGCTGATTGTTAACTGACCCGGTTGACTCGAATTTGTCCACCAATCGACGGATAGTCGACTCGGCAGGACGATCGTCGCGACCGTAAAACGGGCGAAGTGCGCGGAACGTTGCTCGAACTGAAGACCCATTTTCATAAAACAATTTTATGATTTGCACGTGCTGCTCGACACTGTAACCTGCCATGGTGGTTTGGGAGGACGGAATGAATATAACACACTACATTTGACAGCTGTCACTCAAACAACATGGCCGCAATCAGCTGTCAAAGTTCAAGCGTCCCTATTGGAAAACCCTATATTATAATTTTAATTCGCAAGTAAGCGGGTGTAACACACGTCGCCTAACGCCTTAACGTGTAACACACGGGAATAGTAAGCGACTTACAGGAGACGACATAGGAGCAACTTGACGTTTGACGTCACGGCAATGACGTACGTCTCATTCCCTCCAGGTGCTCCAATAGACCGATAAAGTAAGAAAAAACTTTACTACTAGTTCAAGTTATAGAGAGTATAAATAACTCTACCAAAATAGAGGGAATATGGTTGGACCATGTTACATTATATTTTTAGAAAACTTCATATTTCCTGTTATCTAAGTTTCTAACCTGTCTCTGTTACGTCATATATACGGAAATTAAATTCTGGATGCTGTCCGATATCTTTCTAAAACGAGGAAAATAGACGGTTATTGAAAAATAACTTACAGCCGCGGATTTTCTCGTCCGGATATACAGTGCTACATAATTCAAGACCGCTTTTAAAATCGCCTCAAAATATCGGCTGATATTAGATTGGGGGTTATGGGGGAAGTATGAATCAATTTCATATTATTATTTATAATATGCCAAATTCAAATAGATATACTTTGTGTTACCGTATCAAATCGCGAGTAATAGAGTTTAATTTACGGGCACCATGGATATAATATGTTAGATTCCATGGTAGGCGGCATATTCATGGAAGAAATTTGTATTAATGCCCAAGAGGGAGATCACTATCAGTTGGTCTGCTTGTTTGTGTCTCAAAAAATATATATTTTGTCCAAATAATCTTTTTATAAATAAGTACACATCTATACTGCTATGTAAATCTATTGGTTCTGTCTGTAATTTTTTTTTTTTCACCAAATTTTGTTATAAATTATCGTTTTATGATGCTTCTTATAACTTATAACTCAAGAACGGCTTGACCAATCTTGATGAAAATTGGTACACACAAAGAACATGTGATGGCGCAATGTTAGGCCATATTATATAAGATCGGTAAACCCTGCGGTATCTTATGAAAATTAATTTCAAATCTTTAATTACGTATTTCTTTACCGTGTGTGTGTGTGTGTGCGTGTGTGTATGTGTACGTGTGCGTGTGTGTTATTATAGTAATAATAAAATAATTTATTATATTTTTATTAATTATACGCGGGTGAAGCCACCGGGCACAGCTAGTATGTAATAAAACTTGAATTAAAATTTTAAGTGTAAATATATTTCCATTCTGAATCTTGCTAAGGTCAAGTATTTAAGCATTTTTGTAATAATAGCTTTTATAATTATTGACTGAGTCAGTTTGAGCATTCTGTTTCTTTTGTTCTTTAAATACAAATATAATATATACTTAGTTTCCTACATATCCGTATATAGATTTAAAATAATTTATTTCTAAGAGATCATAAAGAATCGTAAAACATGTTCCTTAAATCGAATATATATAATAAAAAGTAAGTTAATAGTGAATATCAACAAGGAGATTTTAATTATTTTGCTAAGTTATTTTGTCTGATTATTTTAGACGAATACGATACAATGTTGAATTCGATTCTTAATATTTTTATTCTTAAAATTGAAAATACTATTCCTCTCTCCCAGCCTATTACATATACATAACAAAAGACACCGAAAATAGACATTATTTATTTATTTTTTAGCATGTAACCTTGTTATCTAGTTTAGCACAAATTAATCTGCCAATGGCACGTATAACAGAAATGAAAGGTAGGTGACTTTTTGAAATTAAAAAAAAATTAATTATATGGTATGAGACAGCATAATAACATAATATATTTTTAAGTAAAGAATATTGATTATTTTCTTTTAATTTTTGTCATTGTAAATAATCAAAATATTGATATTGTCTATCGGCTTATAATAATTATATTCCGGTCTTCTAAAATAAATGCTGGTAATGTGGGTATTATGAACATTTTCAAGATAACATATTTACATATTTGTTTAAAAAAATCTTATTTTTTTTACTTTGCAATTGAATTATTACTTATCAATCGTTTTGTCGTATTTAATGTCATGTTTTTATTGTACTCGTATATTCTATTGACGCTAAGAAAATCTCATATATATTTTCAATTAAACTTACTGAAACTTTTCTGAGTTACATAACGTTAACTAAAAAGAACTTATATTGTTCCGCGAAACGCCTTTCAATGCTACGATCCATTGCTGGAAAAGTCCAAGCCAGTCACTCCCTAAGAAAAACTGTTTGAAGTTACATTGGCCATTTCACTTTACTGCATTAACAAATAAATATGTCTCAAAATGTTGTACCCGACGTACATGTTTCCTCGCGATGTTTTCCTTTATAAGATGAACTGCAAATACAAATTTGAAAATCTCAGAAATGTTACTGTGAAATTACAGGTTAAAAACATCCACCTATTTGTGAATCCCTCAGTATCATACTATTTCAAATTACTCGTTTGATGTAAAATTGGCACAAAATATTGATTAACTCAGTTTCCAATAATCCGATCACCTTTGCAGTTTGCTGGCACAGCGCCAATGTTTGCTAAATAACCTAATCCAGTTTTAACTGGTTACTAGTTTTTACACAAAGTGGTTGACATTTGAAATTTAATATCCTTACGGGCTAGCCGGTGTTACTTAAGTTCAGATTACTGTACACAATCACAGCTTGAGTAACATTACTGCGGAATCCCAAAAGCTATTCCATCAGGAAGCAATTTCTTTTCTTGTCTCCATTTCGTTTTAGTGAGCTGTTATTCCGTATAGTGGCATTAAACATTCATCCCAAAATTTAACGACGTTATTTATGTTTTAGTAACGCAATTATGTTATGATGTTATTGTTTAAGTGACATAAGACGTTTTGATTGTAAGTAAAATTAATCACTATCAAAAATATATATATTTATAGAATCGGAGAAGTCACTACGCTATTAACACTTGAATAAATTACGTTGTTCTTGATCAAAGTCCGTGGAGTTTTTACTGACGTAGAAGGTTTGTGATAAAACTGGCATGTATCAAAATCAATTTATAAATGTTTGACATACATATACACATAACAATTAAATACATTATCAGAACGAACTATATCATTAATATAAATGATTCTTGAAGATAACGAAATGCCTGGAGTTGACTTTGAAATTAATAAACCAAACTTTAAGTTTTTACTTTAAAATTGTATTGAGTATGTATGATAGAAGTGCCTATATAAATATGGTGCACTAAACGCAGCTCTAAAACGACTCCATAGTAAATTAACTGTACGTCAAGACTTAGTAACTAATATGAAAACTTATTTGACTCAAGCTAACGTTGAAATCTGCTTATAGTTTTGACAATGTACTGTCTTCTTTGTTTGACTACATTTCATGAAACGGCTTATTGCAGTAACCGAACAATTCCGTGCCACAAGTTCTCTAAATTAGGTAAACAGTTTCAAACCTAACTTAGGTGCAGGGGAGTTTAGTATCTAGAAACGATCCTAGCAAACGTTACCTGGAAATTGGATTAGCGATGGACTTCGCTTTTAAAATCTAGACTCAAGTCCGTAATTCTTGTAGTTAAAAGAAAAAGAATGTGGGCGTTCAACAAAGAAACATTTCTAAGTTTTAGTTTGAAACATTTTGTTAGTTGATTTTATTTCCACGAGAAAATGAAATAATATTAATGTTCAAGATATGTCATATGACTAAACAATTACATAAACACATTTTCTACAATTTTAGTTGTAGAAACATTCTGAAGCTATTACGATATTTGTTTAATTAGAACTTTTGCCCATTAATTAAACATTAATCGTACTGGGTATAACTCAAATTAATATGACTTTATTAATATTACAGGTAAATGTTTTGGTAATTTTTATATATGATTTAATTATGTATATATAAATAATTATGCTTAGTAAAAAACAGTTTAATGACTTTTTGTCTATTGTTTGTCAACCGATATTTATTTTATTTTGTTATTTTTCTTGGTTGGAGATTGACGGATTTAAGTGTTATGATTAAATAATTTTGATGTCGTTTCCTATATTTCATGTTTTTTTTTCTAAATTGTCAATAATGATAATTTTCTACGATGAATTAATTAATTTTGAACACTAAGCGGACACTAAATAAAACACAATTATCGTTATTAATCCGGCTTAACAAAATATGTGTTAGATTATACAAATCTTATAATACGAATTATGCAATGTTGTTCTTACTTCTTGTGGTGTATATCTGAAGATCTCATGTGTGCCTCTGTACCATTTGACGGAATGAAGTGGCGGATCAAGCGGTTGCTTCGCGTAATGGCATCGCAACTCAGCTTCTATTCTCGGGTCTGCCCAACGTGGTACGTCCAAAAACGTTATAGTGTGGCATACACTGCGAGCTGAAAAGAAGATAACGGATGATTAGTAACCATACTAATATTACAGGGTTGCCTGAAAGAGATCACTACTTCTGTGATAAGATCGCCCCTTACATGCTTTTGTTTTAAGTTTTTTTTTTGTTTTCACTTTTTTTTTTATCTTTGTGAGCAATAAATATATATTTATTATTATTACAAAGAGTTGGCTTTGTTATGATATTGATCCGGATTCACGCATAAACTACTAATTATATACATACGAAGCTGTATATATAGGTTTGTATAGACTATATAGTATACTAGCTCAATATCTCGGCTTCGCAGGGGTAGGTAACAAGAAAAATGTATTTTGGATAGGATATGCGTAAAATCCATACTTAGTGAGCGTCGACGTCGCAAAGGTGTGACTATGCTAACTTTCAAGTCAATCGGATCTAAAACTTCGGATATCTCCTGAGCCAGTGATATTTACTTTTATATATAATGTAAATATTTAAAATATTATGATGTTCTTTTAATAAAAAATTCTGAAGTGTGAATAATAATAATAATGTTGAAAAGTAAGACCTATAGTCTTAGTTAAATTTCAGGGCTCACCAACTTTGGCTAATTATATAAAATATAAAACTTCGTCAGGTTTTCTATGATATCTCTAGAGTAATATAAAAAGAAAACCTCGTCTAGTCTTGCAAGTTCCGAGCGAAGTTCTGTAAAATGTAAAACTCGCTGACTTTAGACATGATTCTATTTTCCAGACTTCTACCTTGCGAGTTTAAAATTTTATCTCTTGTAAACACGAATTGAAATTTTAGTTCGAGTTTGAAACTGTTGAAGGAAACTAACAAATGATTTTGCTAGAACATTGATTTGGTCGATAGCTTATACATATTGTATATGTAAAATTTAAAAAAATTATCGCGTGCAAGTCTGTAGCTGCGTCAGAACAGTTTCATGTTCAAACGTTACTCAAAGCAACTTTGAATCCAAATTTGATATTTATATTATAATCTAAATTTAATATTTATAATATTATATTTAAATATGTAAGTTTTACTTTATGTTTCTGTCAAATTGATTTTAAATTTACACAATTAATCACCTAAAATTTTCGCTGTGAAGATTTATTTTGGAGTATAAGGTAGTTTATAAAACGAAACGGCTCATAAACTATATTTATATTTAAAAAAAATCCTCGATCATTGCTATGTTAAAGAAAATTACCTAATAATATATGCTCTCCAGTAAATATTTAATATGTATATCACGACGTTTTTAATAATAAAATAGAATATTCTAAAAGTTTTTCTTATAAGCGTTGTATCTGATAACAAAAGAGACGAAATACCGGCCATTTGGAATTGAATAATAGAAATCAGACCTGACCTATTTATCTGGGACTAAAACTGTTTGCTTGAGGCTCAGACAAAGATATCAATCTACTATGCCAACAGTTTAGCTCGGGTATAAAAATATGGCATATTATATCCCTATTTTATTTATTACTAGCTGTTGCCCGCAGCTTCGCTCGCGCGTGGTCTTTATCTATACTAATATTATAAATAAGTAAAAATAGATTTTTTGTATGTTTGTTTGTAGCGAATAAACTAAAAAACTGCTGTACTGTTTTTAAAACCCTTTTTTACCTACAGAAAGATACGTTATCAGCGAGTAATTAGCTGCCCGTCCCGACTTCGTACGGGTAAAATAAGGATTTTATCATTTTTTAATCAATAAGATATAAACATTTACCAATCGATTTATTCGCCCATCCAGTATAGTGTGTGTGTTCAGTACAGGGCATATAATAATCCTACTTCCTACTAATATAATAAACTCGAAAGTTTGTATGGATGTATGGACGTTTGTTACTCTTTCACGCATAAACTACTGAATGGATTTTAATGAAACTTTACAATAATATAAGCTTAGTGAATGCCAATTTAGTGGTACATATGGCAATAATGGAATATGTTTTTTTTATCCAAACATCACCAACATATTGAAGTTCGTATATTTCTCCCTAAGAGATATTGATATAAGATATTGTGTATTTTGAATTTCATTATTTGCACCCAACTCTTCCAAACAAAAATAAAAGTTTCTAAAAACTTTGAAATTCATGTTTATTAATTCAATCAAAAAACTCAAATAGTATATTTCTATTTTTTTAAATTTTTATACTAATGCTTTTACCCCGTTTCTCCCGTTTGGAGTTAAATTTCTAAAAACGACGAAATACGTATGCATAGCTTTAATACTAAATATCATTCTTCTTACACCAAAAGTGACGGAATCCCCATACAAACTTTCAACCCCTTTTTTACCTTCTCAGATTTAGATTTTCAAAAACGCTGAAATACATTTTTATTTATTTTTAAGCTTGTTCATTAAATTTCATGCTTCTAACTTTAAAAATGACGGGTTTCTAAACAATCGTTCAACTCTTTAGGGGTAGAATTTCCAAAAATCCTACCTTAGTGGGTGTTATAAAATGTATCAACTGCCAAAATTTCAAGTTTCTAACCCCCGCAGTTTAGGCTCTGCGTTAATGAATCAGTTAGGAAGAGTAATAATATTATGTGAATAGATATCAACAAAAATACGTATTTTTATAACTTTTGATAGACTCAACTAATTTTGATGAAATAAAGGCTAAACGGAATCTTGAAATACTTCTTATAATAATTCGGTTATTTCAATTTTTAGACGATTGAAAGATACAGACATGCAGACAGTAAAAAAATTAAAAAAATGATTGCTTTGGTTTGGTAAATCGTAAATAGCCATATAACCTTTAAAACAGGCAGTTATTTTGAAATAACAGACAGAAACTTCAATTTTATTTATATGTATGGATAATTTATTAATTAATTCGTTTTTGTTATAGATTTATGTTATTTTATGTGTACAATATAAAGTATAAAGTAAAGGAAAAGTTTCTTCTGTCAGAGACTAAATAAAATCAGACTTAACCAAGGCTACTAATTTAATTAAACAAAAAAAGGGAATTAAAACAAATGCTGTCCATTGAACTTGACACACATCTGAATAAGCTGCTTAAGCGGCCATTTTATGTAGAAGAAGTATATAATATACAAACAAAAGCAGCTATATAACAATTTTAATTAAAGTTTCAAAAGCAGTTATTTGACCGCTCTGGTAGGTTAAGTGTTAAAAATGAGATGACACTTATAGCATATATATATATATAAATATATACATACATTAGCTAAGTTTCCACCAACAATAATTACACAATCATTAAAATAATCAAAACATATATAAAATCAAACAGCTAAACCATCATAATCAGTAAAGGTGTAGTAAGATATATATTTTTTTATAATCAAATATAATTAATTACTTAATGAAAACACAATTTTAACAAAAACAAAATATAAATGAAATCACATAGCTTAAGCATTATTACATTGAGTAAGGCCAATAAAATGCAGTAAACAAATGATATATATATTATTTATATATTTTTTAACCAAATACAATTAAAAGGCAAGCAAGAATATGACTACAGTACAAAATTTATAACAAACTAAAATATTGAATATTAAGATGGGTTGGTACATTCATTTTATATAAATTAATACATTTAATACATTATTATTTTTATCTTATTTATGTTATTTTTGCAGTGATTTTTTTTTAAATATATAATATCAATATCTGAGTACACTTAATTATATATTATATGCTCGCACAGATCTACTTCTTCCTATTCATGATTATGCTGTCGCAAGCTTGATGTAGCCAAAGACCAATTGAATTAAGCTGAGAGATTACAAAATACTTTTATTCGGCTTATATTGGGATGAGGCAAATATAACCACGTTTCACAATTTTGTTCTCTTCTTAATTAGTTGCCCGTCTGACTTCGTAGGAATATGCACATCTTCTCTATTCTGTACTGTGTGTTGTTTAACCCTTTTACTCCCCCTTCGTTACTTGATATTCATTAGATGATGACGGTGATGACGACGTCTCAGTGCTTTTATTTATGTGCTCTGTATTTTGTTGTTCGATCACTACTATTTTAGCTATCTCTATAGCTTTCTTTAGTGACAGATCAGACCGTTGTAATAATCTTTGATGTTTGGCGAGCTACTCTAACACATATTCGCTGTAAATTTATCACTGACCAATGACTATTAATTCAACGAAATCGCATTTTAAACAATAATTTTCTAGACTCGTAATAAAGTTGGTTATATTTTCGTGTTTGCTTTGTTTTCTCATAAAAAATACATGTCAGGCCATAGTTAAATTTTTCCTCGGTTCGAAATACTTGTTACATTTATTAATGAGGTCTTCTAAAGTAATTTCTGTTATTTTAATGTTGAACAAAATTGCTATTTTTCTCTATTTACACTTCTTATACATAACCAGCGGCTAATACTCCTTATATATATCCAGAGGCTAATAAATATAGTTCAAAATATGGTTGCCATTTTTTCCGCGTTAAATTGTTATTTATTTCGTTGTTTAGAAAAAACTTCTGCCGTTTTAAAACTTTTGACAGGAAACACGAATTTACGAAAAAATTATACCTATTTAAAGTTTTAAGAAGTGATATACCGTTTATGTTTAAAGCAAGCGCTTCTAAAACCATGTATTATTGTTATAGTTGTTTTTTAGGCTTTGTTTATACACCTATATACTATTTACGTATTAATTATTCTCACTGAGTTAACTGACTTGCTCACACGCAGTCTTAAAGCGTACTGTTATGAAAGATATAAGATGAGATCATAAAGATACACACAATATATATGCAATATTCGTTTTTATGCAAAAACAACACACGAAGCTACTGAAAACACGAAATTGTTAACAAAACTTTTTGATTTTGACAACTAACAGGTGCGCGTACTTTTCCTACAGATAATAATTTATTGATTTTTAGTAGGGGTACTAAACTTATAATAAATAAATAAAGAGATTAAAAATTATAGAACGAAATATAGGATAAATCATAAGCAAAAGTGTAAATTACATGTAATATTTAATCTCTTTTCAGTTTGACCATAACGATTTTTTAATAAATGTTCTACGTGTATCTTTAAATTGACATAACTTTATTATTTATGAACCGATTGAAATAAAACAAACACTAAATGTTAAGTGAAGTTAGCCACAATACATTAGTGAAAACCGCACTCAAATCCGTTAAGCCGTTTTTAAGATTAGCGTGCACAAACGCACAGACAAACAGACAAACAGACAAACAGACAAACAGACAAACAGACAAACAGACAAACAGACAAAAATTCTATTAATCATTGTTTTGGGTTCTATTGTGTTTATAAAGACCCCCGATAAAAGTTTTACTCATTTATCTTCCATGTACAGACATCGACCAGTTACAGATTTATTATATGTATAGATTTATTATTTTTATTATTTTAACCTTTTTAGGTGTTCAATATCAAAACGGTTTACAACATTAAAATTTCTTATATATAATCGGATTCATTATGAACTGGTGAAATGAAAATGTATCCTAGTCTTAATTTAGTTAGCTCAGGATATTTTTTTCTTATTTTTGTAAGAATAATTCAAGTGAATCCTGATTATAAAAGATAAATCAAATATTTTTTCTACAGTTTTTAGCTTGTTCCCCTTATATGACACTACAAGATAATTAATGATCTAAAATGTTTGTGTAAATATACATGTTGTATATACATCATATATTAATTGAGTTAATAAAGCTTCCTTAAATAATTAAACAAGAAGTTTAATTACAATCTAAATTACTGACATGGACACGGGTCGCGGGTTGAGAGTACTAATTATAAAATTCAAACTTTACCGAATTGGGAATTCCAATTTCCTTTATCATATTTACAGAGAAACGAGTACCTATGTTACTAGTGTCAGGTGTAGTCCTGGCATTACTAATTCCAACTATGTGTAAACTCATACATTACATAAAATTTTGGATGTTCTTCAAAAGCACAAAAATTGTCTTTATTAAGAGATGAGATAACATTTATCGAAATCAAGAACTTGGCAAAAAGCTGCTAGTGATCACTATTGTTCAATGCTTAAATTCAAACTGGACTTAGAAACCTAAAAAATTTTGCAAGTTATTTCATGAAGTTCCGTCATGAATTTATTCTGCAATAGAGAAGCAAATAGAAATATCCTACCGTATGGCAAAACGTCATTTTTAACCAACCTATAGCTTGATACAACGAAAATAAAAACAAAAATAATTATAATATTTCACAATAACAGGAAATATTATCGATAACGCAAAGCAAAGAATTTATATAATAATTTTTTTGTTTTACTTGGTCATTACCAAACTTCAAAATGTTGTTGAAAATACTTATTTTTCACATTCAGTTAGTTGATTCGTTATAATTAAATCTTCATTATAGCTTTTTTTATTTCCATTTGTTTATATTTTCATTTTTAATCAATAAGAATACATAATATAAATGAAATATAAAAAATGTAATGTAACTGTTATCAGTTATTAATATATAACAAATTCAGAGAAGCGAAAATCGCTTGTCCATTTATAGCAGTGACGCTTTACCAGTGAATATAAAGTTTTAATAGATGCTAAAATTTAATTTTGTATGAAATATTTCATTTAAAGTTTTGGTATATCGAAAATGTTTTGTGAAATAGTTATAACTACAATATATTTGACAAGTAAATATTAAACATAAATATTTTGAGATATGAGTAGATATACTAAAATTTCCCTAGCTTAGTTTTGTTTTCAAAGGCATTTGAAAATATAACTAAGCTCTTCTTTCACAGATAAAATATAAGATAAGTTTGCTGCAACAACGTGGTAATGCTACTATCTTCGATGTATTACTTTTAAATGAAGATTAAATGAAGATTACGATTGTTTTTTAAAAAAAAGCAAGCTTTCCCCTCCTCTTATGACCTGGGTTCCTTCAAACGAGGCGTGAAGAGGCATCTTGCGGGCCGGCAAGGAGGGGGCGGCTAGTGCAAGTAATTTTTCCTGACTGCACTAGTCGTCGTCGCGTTTGGACTCTACTACCACTTACCATCAGGTGGAGTAGAGTGATTTGCCCTCCAGGAAAGTATAAAAAAATAAAAATAAATATTTTCTTAAACATAATAAAATCGGCCAGATATAAAATTTGGACGTGATTTGCGTTCATTGTCTAATAAAATATAAAATTAAATAGTTTTGTAAAGCTACCCGTAATAGTTAATTAGTTGAATTAAGTTTGTTTTTAGAGAAATTAATGTAATAGGTAAATTCTACTGATATATTTTTTTTCTAGAATACGATAATTGTTTAATAAAATAGATAATAAATAAATAAAGTCGTCTGTACAATATGTTTTCTCAGAGGTATGCAAGTTTAAAAAAAAAAAAATTTGTATGTTCGTAGTTATTAAAATTATTTGATTTATGAAGATCAGTATATAAGATTTGTTAAAAACTGTATTTAAAACCGCCGAGTCGTCTTCAGACCCTGACAATGTGACCGCTTTTGTATAATAAATACAAAAATATTTTTAAGCCACGTAACGAAATATGACAAAAACGTATCCACAAACTATTCAACAAAAATCATCAGAACATGGAACTTGTGTTTTTACGAAAAGCTTTATATGGAAATTATTCTCTTCAGTGTATAAATAATTTCGCTTCTATTTTCCCCATTCTGCATAACTCAGATTTGAGATACGAGTTATTGTGTCACAATGCGCAGATTTTCATAAATTACCATAGCCAAGAGTTATTACATACCCTAGAGTATCACTTTGAAATGGTATATATTTTTATACTACCATCACTTTTAGGAACCGTGAGGTGCTAGAAGATATGTGTCTTAAATTCTTAAACTATAATTTTCATATACAGTACAGTAACAGCCTGTGAATGCCCCACTGCTAGGTTAAGCCTCTTCTCTTTTGAGGAGAAGATTTAGAGCTTGTTCCACCACGCTGCTCCAATGCGGGTTGAAGGAATACACATGTGACAGAATTTCAGTGAAATTTAACACATGCAGGTTTCCTCACGATGTTTTCCTTCACCGTCAAGCGCAAGATGAATTATAATCACAAATTAAGCACATGAAATGTATTGGTGCTTTCCCGGGTTTGAACCCACGATCATCGATTAAGATTCACCCATTCTTACCACTGGGCCATCTCGGCCATTTCCATGTTCTTAATTTGTATTTATAATTCATATCGTGCTCCGTGATAGAGGAAAACATTGTGAGGAAAAATGCAGGCATTGCCAGCGTAGTGGAGTAAGCTCCAAACCTTATCAAAAAGGAGAATAGGCCTTTGCCCAGCAGTGGGACATTAATAAGCTGTTATGTAACTTTACGTAACTTATTATTATAAATTACAAAACAAAGTTTTCACGTATTTATGTTATAATATTTTGTTTCAATTAGCCTAATTATAATATCAGTAATAATAATTAATTAGCTAAAATAAACAGTCATAAATTTGTTTTCCGCGTAAGTTGTGTTGTTTCATTTTATTTAATAGGAAGACAGACGTATGGGCCATCTGATAATATCTGTTTACTTCCGCTATAGACATTTATTCTTCTGAGGCAAGATCAAGTGAACACGTGAATCTTAACCGAATAATACCGGTTCAAATCCAGAAGGTTTAAAAAATATTGGTTTGCATATTTCATAATGATAAGCATTTGTTTCGAATTTGCTTACATTTTGAAATTGAATATAATTGAATCTGTCGTTTAAACGACAGATGACATTTCCACTATTCGTATAATTCTGTGTTTGTGTATATTACAAAGCGTTTCGCGATGCAATTTAGTTTTTATGCGACTTTTATACGAGCTTTGTATATGAAATTATATTTATAGTACAAGGCAAACTTTAAGAAAATTACATGAACAAAAAAATGTTATTAAGTTGATTAAAAAAAAATTAGCCGTCACGGAACTAAATAAATAAAATATATCATTGTAAATAAAATAAAAAATATAGCAAACATTTATTAATCAAGTTAAATGTTTAACGTCAAAATAAAGTAAATAAAGTTAAGTAAATATTTTTATAATGTAGTAAAATCAATGAGTAAGTACGTCACGTACGTTAGAGAATCCAGAAGGACAAACAACTTCTAGAGTTATAAAAAAAACGAATCATTTCTAACAATGCCATAAATCGAAGTTATGTTTTGTCGGCCTGTAATTACACTAGCCCGCTCACTTTTACTTCGGAACACAGTAATAGCAACTTTGGCTGGCTGGTTTATATTAATATAATTATATATAATATATATAAATATTTAAGGTTTAAAAGAAAAGATTTTCTTAAGTTTATCAACATAGAGAAGTGAAATAAAACACTATTTATTTCAGGTACTGGCTTTAAGGTCATAATAAACATCAAATAAATCGTTTGAGATCAATCAATCAATCATTGATTTAAAATAATTTTATTTCAATGATTGATTGATTAAGTAAGTGGTAGGCTTTGTACAAGCCCGTCTGGGTAGGAATCATCTACTCATCAGATATTCTACCGCTAAACACCAATACTTAGGTTTGTTGCGTTTCGGTTTGAGCCAGTGTAACTAAAGGCACAAGGAACATAACATAACGTTCCCAAGGTTGGTGGCGCATTGGCGATATACGAAATGGTTAATATTTGTTACCTCGCCAATGTCTACGGGCGGTGGTGATCACTTAACATTAGGTGACACATTTGTCCTTCCGTCAGCCCTTAACATATTTTTTTTTAATTTCAAGTTGATTTATAACCATACCATTTCTAATCGTTCCTATTCTGCGTACATACCATTTAACGTAGTACGTCACGCACTTCATTTCCCTGTTATTCTTTCACGCGATTTCTTTCATAACCACTGTATTAATATTTATGACGTCACAAAATGGAGGTTAAAAGAGCCTTTAAACTTTGTTCGAAAAGGCGTGCACTAAAAGCTTTCACGTTTCAACCAATTTTATTTATTGTAAAAACGTCTGATTTATTTGGGAAGTAAAATATTCATCGTTATGAAAAGCAAATATTTTTTACACCAGCCTCGAATATTATTTAAAAGGTGAAAGTAAATTGAAAACAACGATTTTTATATAAAAATTATATTCAATCTTTACTTAAACTTAGGAAAACAATTTCGAGTTTGCATTTACATAGATTTGATATCTATCATATATATTTCATTTTATAAAATTTATAGACGGACGGTCAAATGGGCCACCTAATGGTGGCCACAACCGCCTATAAACATTGAAGCTATTGGAAATATTAACTATTCCTTACATCGCTAATGCACCGACAACTTTGGGTACTAAATTATATCGCTTGCACCTGTAGTTGCAGTGGCTCAGTTACTCTACAAACTGGATCACAACTAAACTAAATATTGCTGTTTGGAGGCAAAATATGTGATGAGAATGAATACACAGATATACGTGCATATGTATAGTAGGTACACACGTAGAAACATATTTTATGTGATGAGAATATACATACATAGACATGTAGTGGTGGAATTTCATCTGATAGTAGATCAAGTACGTAAGCGGTAAAACTTTACTACGTTTTAGTTAATCAGGACACGAACTCGTTTCCGAAAACCTGTTAAAAATTGAAGCTCTATACGGAGCGATATCGTTATAATTATAGTACTAATGAAATGCACTGAAGTCACTATTTTTTTTTATATTAATAATTTACTCGTTTCGTTTTACTTTGATAACAGTATGAAATTTCGGTCGACCGCTTTTGACAAGAGTTAACATGTTGCCCACTTTCTGCTTTTTTAACTGGGCATGTTTATGAAATTTACAAAAATAAATATAAAACAGATCAATTGAAGAACACATACATAGAGTAACAGACCATATATGTAAAAATGCTGATCACCTGTTTGAGGAGAAGGTTTGAAGCTATGAATTTCACCACCGGATATCGCGCCAGAACTCAAAATTCCATCCTCCTCGATGTCTGGAAATCCACAACAGTGCGTTCCCTAAGGCATTTCCTGCCTCGCACAATCACTCTGTGGAACCAGCTTTCGCCGGCGATTTTTCCGAACCGATATGACATTGCAACCTTCAAGAAGAGAGCGTCCTCTTTCCAAAGGCCGGCAACGCACATGCAAGTCCTCGGATGTTGCAGATGTCCATGGGCGGTGGTAGTCACTTTCCATCAGGTGAGCCACATGCTCGTTTGCGTACACTTACATAAAAAAAAAAAAAAAAAATCCACCGCGGCCCTATGCGGGCTAGTGTGTACACATTTTCATAACACACGAATTCTCCATGATGTTTTCCTTGAACCCATTGAACCAATCATCGGTTCGAAATAACTCACATACAAACATTTATTCATTAGGACCGAGTAGTTGAGTGTTCAGACATAATTACCTTCGAATTATAAATTCATGATATTCAGAGCGGCGTTAGTTAAAATTTCAAGTAACTCCCGTTTTGAGTAAATTATTTTGCAAATGTATTCCGACCTGCGACGATCCGTAACATCTAGCGTGACAAGGACAGGGGTGGAATTAAAGAGAGAAAGAATGATCGTGTTAATACTTTGAGAGAAGGTTTGTTTTGTATATTTCTCTTCTCATTTACATGTTTTGATAACTTTTTTTAATAATATACTTAGAGTTTGTTCTTGTTTATCAAATAACAAACAACTGTATCGATTTTTTTTGATATCCTCCTGACCAATTTAAGTTACGATGTGAAATATTTTTTTAATAAAGAGCAGATAGCAAATCGGCGACCTGATGGTAAGTGGTCACCACCGCCCATAAACGATGGGTTTGTAAGAAATATTAATAATACCTACCCAACCTTGGTGCTTAAGATGTTATGTCCCTTGAAAACTAACTTATCTGGCCGCTATTAATGAAGAAACAGCCAACTGCTTAAGACATGGTGCAGTGCTCGACTGTATGCATTATCTATTCCATATCTTCTATGAACGCAATCCAAAACGACCTGAGATAATTCAGAACCAACGGGATCACGTGCTTTCCGAGAACGGAATTATACTATCGCATAAACATCAGCTAGTATACTGCCTTATAGACTAGCCAGAAGACTAACAAGGCATTCGCATTGTCTTAATATCATCATCATCATCATCATCATCAACTCTTTCTCGTCAACTGCCGGACATAGGTATCTCCAATAGCACGCCATTGAGCTCGATCTTCAGTTCTCAATCTCAATCCGGTGCCAGCCACTTTGTGTGTATCGTCATTTCACCTAGCAGGATGGCACCCTACGCTTTGCTTGCCAACCATGTCCACTCATGAAAATGTCTACTCCAACGGTCTTAATATAGCTATGTTTAATAAAATTGGATAATATCTATTCTTTTCTGTAAAGTTGCAAAATCAATTACATTAAGGCGTTATTTCGGAAGTGACATTTGTTTAATAATAAAAAGTCGTCTTAGTAGGCTTTTTAATAAAAAAATATTACCCTTCGTTTTATTTTTAGATCGTTCTTAAGCATAATTCCTGAATAAACCCGTATTTTACAAGCGAGTCCCTGTCTATTTTGAGATGGGCACGGAAATGACGTCATAGTTCGCAATTTCAAATACCTGACTCAATTTCGTGTTTTGTAAAACTTCATTTTCAAGTTTCGTTTTATAATATTACATCGTTTGTTGGAAATGATTTATCTTATACTAAGAAACTATGATATTAAAGTTATGGTATTTTCCGTGAATTATTATTGATTCATTTATAAAGATTTTAGTCAATCATTATACAGGTTCACACTAATTGTTTGATAATAACGTTTCAATTTCTCATAGATATTTTTAATTGAATGTTATCCACTTAATTTTTTTTAGTCCACATTTTTCTACACACGTCATAATATCGATGTGGAAATGAACATCGTCACACATCTTGCAGCGTTAGTTAAGCTATGGCCACACTAGTGCGACACAGCGAGTTAATAGCAAACTACGCACGCTGTTAATCAATCAAGTATGACTGTAGCTGATTACAACAGCACAGCACAATACATTTTCCTGACGTATCGCGGCAGTCACTTGAGTATTGAGTTTACGAATAAATATATCATATTCAGCTTTTACTCACAATAACGGCCCACTTCAGAAATGAGGAAGTTATTTATAGAAGTATGTATCGAACTATTAAATAAATTACTGTGTGTGTGTGCATTAACAACAATAAGTATCAGTACTGCTTTAATTTATTCGTGGAATAAAATCTATTAAATATTTTCAGCACCTGATTGCGTCGATAGTCTTTCATTCAAGTAAAGAAAGGCCAAAATTTCATCTCTCATATTTCATTATAATTTATATAGCATTAAAATATTTCCTTTTATCGCAGATCTGAAGATGTATATAAGCACCATTGTATTGAAAATTAATGCGAGCGCGATATTGTAAATTGGGGCGTATTTTTATCGATATCGTCGATATTCTTACCTATCTACTCCATTCAGATTCTATTACATAAGCGTGTTGTAGTTTTGTTTATAATATAAATTGTGCGTGACTTTAATTAAAAAGTATGTTCCCGCCCATGGGATCGCCCGCGTGTCTAGAGTCAGGTATATGATAATTTTAATATAATTCAGTAAATAAGACATGAAAGCGTCTGCTTAGATTTTTTTGAAAAAATTGTTTGTTAATTAAAAAAAAAAAAACAATAAAATCAAGTGTGTTAAATATAATAATATCTCAAAAGGTTTATTCTTTACATATTAATATGACGTAATATTATATTTACACGATTATTTAATAATCAATTTGTATTTGTAAGAGATATCAATATTGTATATTATCTGGTGACATGATAATGAAATATAAACTACTGTGTTTGTGGAAATTTATTAAGTGAAATGCTTAAAGTAATTAATTTAAAAATTAACATATTAAATGCATTTCAATGATATGACGTTATTAAATATGTATGATTCATTTTCGTTTATTTTTTAATACTCGTATTGGATAGTAATGGTAAATATTTTATTGTTCGCTTAGCTACTGTATGATACGCGATAGATATGGAATCGTCTAGAGGTTTTTTCTTTTATTTTTTTTTATTGTATAAGTAGGCGGACGAGCATATGGGCCAATTGGTGGTAAGTGAACACCAACGCCCATAGACAATGGCATTGTAAGAAATGTTAACCATCGCTTACATCGCTAGTGCGCCACCAACCTTGGGAACTAGGATGTTATGTCCCTTGTGCCTGTAATTACACTGGCTCACTCACCCTTTAAACCAGAACACAGCAATACAAAGTACTGCTGTTTTGCGGTAGAATATCTGATGAGTGGGTGGTAGCTAACCAGACGAGCTTGCCCAAAGCTCTACCACCGAGTAAGTTAGAAACGTTTCTCTCAAGTGTTAATATTTAAACGTTGGATTTATTTTCATAAGAGAGTATAATACATGTGACCTATCAGTGTCAGAAACGTTTCGTTGGAAATGTTACATTTAATATAAATATTTTAGTTAGGTGGTTTTCGGCTTCAATCATCTCCGAAACCACACCTTACAACTTTTCTGAGACGCTCTATCACGTTTACCTGTCATTGGTCAAGCTATTCAAACATGGGTGTCAATTCTTCTAATTAACAAATTCTACGATACGTTTCCGATTCTATTTCGATTCAACGTCGACAACGATTGCGATAGAGTAACAATTTGTTAGTAGAATTTGCCTTCTAAACACAGCAATGAAATTAATTACTGTTAAGCCGTAGAAAAATATATTATAAACTATAGTACTAGTGTAAGTATGTTTCATCGGTAAATATACGGTTTGTTATATACACAGGCTATTTCACGAAGTGGCTTTAGTGATCACGAGATGAATAGTACACATGAATGCACTTACGAGTATATAAATCAGTCACGAATGAACAGATTGTGCCCGTGGTCTTCCATTGATATCCATAAATCAAAAGAAATCAAATGAAATCATATTTATTCAAATAGACCCTTTGCATTTTCTAACCGACTTAAAAAGGAGGAGATTTTCAATTTGGTTGTATTAATTTCCGAATTGGATTTTTTTTTTTCATCGTTTATGAAAAAAATGTCACATCAAATGGTGAAAAACGCTATTTACTGATGATTTTTTTATATGAAGTCATTTTGTTTTATTGGTTTTGAATACTTAGAAATTTCACTCTCTTATATTTGCTCTTTATTGTACAGCACTAAACTAAATGAAAACAAAAACAACACATTTTGAAATTGGAATTAGGTTGAGTTTAATTATTACTTATAGTGGTATAAGTTTAAGTGGATACATACCAGTCACTTCATTATAATATATAAACACTACACAGATTATAATAATATAGATAAAATAAATACGTTAAAATCTACTTATAAATCTTGCTTGAAATTTAATTAAAAGTAATTAATGTTACGGTATGATGTTGAATTTTTTATTTATTTTATATAGAATAATTTATCAAATATATTAATTATCATAATGTAATAACTGTTACAACTTTATGTTTAACTTTCTCATTATATAATACTTGTTTTAATTAAATCAATATAATGCAAAATTACATCGTAAAAATGGCTTGTCTTTTAATTGTAAAGGGCAATCATATAAAATTACAGTTTCGTTTATTCTATTTATAAAATAAATTTAAATTAAGAACTCGAGGCACAAAACAAGGCTACATGGTTCCGTCACTATCTTTAAAATTTTGAAATTACAATATAATATGATAATGTTTACAACAAATTTATAATAAAATAATAGGTTAGATAATAATAATCAACGCTTAGATTGTATAGTGAGAACCAAATATATCGTCTTCGAAATAACGAACTGACAGACCATTATGAGAAAAATGTACCGTCACCACACCCCTATGTCGGGTGATGAAACAATAAATCACGTGAGGCTGACTATCAATTCAACGCCATATTTTATGACAACGATCCGCTGCAATATTTCGAAGCATGATGGTCGTTTATACGGAAATATACTGAGTTTTTGACTTTAGCTGTAATGTATATTAAGATCTGAACGATAGATATTTTATTGAAAACGTGTTTTGCTATCTGTACAAAAAAAAACCTGCAATGGAGCTATATTTGTGTATCGATAGAATTAAAGTTCATGATTAACTCAATTACTATAATATGTATTGTTATCGGTCTCTGACCAAAGAGTAATCAACATGGTCCAGTGTATAAAAGGCACGGTAAATTGCAGAATCACTTCACTTCGCCTCCGTCGCTGGACTTGATCGTACGTCATCCTTATAACTTTAAAAGTAAACTTCAACTCTAACATTATATAATGTTTAATTTACTTACAAAAAATAGCGTTTAAATTTCAAGCATTCAATTCACATTGTTCATATGTCAACGGTTCATAATCATTGTGTAAGGATACACGCTTGGTCTGTACTAATTTATATCAGTTATTGGTTGATTGACTGATCACCATGTAGGGCTTCCTCAGGCCTATTCTACCACGAAACATTAATGTTAGTTGTATATCGTGTTGTGTTCCGGTTTGGAGGCAGTGACAGTATCAGTGGGCAACGGTCAAAATTAACCCAGGGTCACTCTTTTCCTAAAATTAAAATGTATAGGAGTTTCTGGGGTTTCTATTCTAACCTTAAAGCAAAAATAAAAATGAACTCACAATCTCTTCATAATATTCTTACAAAATACGAATAAAACCGCAGGTGAAATAAGTATGCCAATATTTCTGTCCCCACGATTCTTAAATTTATATTCAGAATATACAGGAGAAAATGCAGTCCTTCTTGTTTGCAAGCACTTGTTTTAATTAATAGACTAAGAGTCTTGGCAATTGTACTTCGAAATACCTTAAAGGCTACTTTCGACAAATAATTTCCTTTGTTTGTTGAGTAAACATTTCATTTCTGTTAATTAAAGTAATATTTTTGTACATTACGTAATGGAATACTTAAAAAAAAATCGAGTTTATTAATACTTTAGATAATTTAGAATTATTAATTACGTCTTAAGCTGTTAAATATTATAATTTTTAATAGCAAACTGTATCAGACTCCCTTCAAGTGGACTTTAAAGAGTTTTTGACGATATTTAACTTGGTGATAGGGTTTTGTGCGAGCTCATCCGGGTAGGTACCACCATTATATCTACCGCCAAGCTTGATTAGTATTGTTGTGTTCCGGTTTGAAGACTGAGTGAGCAAGCAACTACAGTCACAATTACAAAACAATAAAAAGAAGACATAAGCTTTTTTATGTAAAACTTTTGCATTATTGAGCAACAAACATACAAGCTTCTTCTTCATCCTTAACATTATGATTATAATAATATCGATTTGAATGCAATTTATAATTTGCCTCGTGATTTAGCAAATTCTATATTTCTGCAGGAAACTACGCAGACATGACACGGAGATTTCGAGATACATCGGAATCTGATACGAATTCCTCGTCGTCGGTCAAAACACCGACAGTAGCTCGTAACATTCAAAAGGGTTTTCAAGCGGTACAAGATGCATAACAGTAATTTTCGACTATCTAGTATCGAAACTTTATTATTTAATAAATCAGTTTAAATTCGTTCTTGCAGTTAATGTAATAAGGTTCATTTTTACATTTTTTTTTTTTTTTTTTATGATTCAGATTGTTCTAAGGAACATTCGATCTTCAAGATAAACTATTTTAGTCGTTAATTGTCAGCAAATTCAATCTGAACATTCATGTTATATTAAGATTACTGACTAGAAAAAGCTTTTGAATTCATGACGCAAATAAAAAACTTGTCAAAGTATTCTTCTGTCTATTTTACAGATATATAGTGTTCTAATAATATGGAGATCGATTTGATCACTGCAAGCATTTATCATTAATATAAAAATACTGGGACATTATACACAGACGGGGCTATCTGATCCCAAACTAAGCAGAGCTTGCACTATGGAAACCAGAAAACTGATATACTACATATACTAGTTTTTTTTTCTTTTTGTAAATACATACTTATATAGATAATTACACCCAGACTCAGGAGAAACAGACATATTCATACACACAAATGTCTGTCCTGGGTGGGAATCGAACCCACGACCTGCGGCGCGAAAGGCAAGTATCTCCCAACCACGCCAACCGGCTCGTCAAATATAAGCGCACTTTTTTATATGGCGAATGCCACCTGATGGTAAGTGGTCACCACCGCCCCTAGACATTATCAATGTAAGGAATATTAACCATTCCTTATATCGTCAATGCGCCCCCAACCTTGAAAACTAAAATGTATCTGTATTTTGTATCTGTTACACTAGCTCACCCTTCATGCTGAAACGCAACAATACATCGTAGTACTGTTTAATGGTAGAATAGTCGGGCTTACACATGAGACTGGGTAACAGCAACCATACCATTCCGAGTTATTTACATCCACTGCTATGGAGTGGATTGTAGTTTATTCTCATAACAAGTGAATAATTTTTTTTGGAAAAAGTCTGTAAATATTATTTTAATAACAAGTACTCGCGGGCAAATTTTAATTGGCAACCTGGCAAAAATGGATTCTCCGATTTATAAATTATAGATAAATAATAGATTATCCCATTTATAATTATACATAAAAATTAGATTTGGACTGTGTACGCTATGAACGTAGTGATCTTACAGCCGGATCTCGTACTAACATAGTTCTACCACCGATTAAAATATATAATTTTATAGTCTTATTAGCCTTATTGTGATATATCGAATATTATGGATTAATTAAATAATATTTTGTTGAAGTTTTTTGATTGTCTTAATTTAAATGAAGGTTAATAATACAAATATTTTTAACTAAAACAATTAATAATAAATAGTAAAATAAAAGCAATTTATATTTAATCAATCTTCAATGACGTACTTTTTCACCTCCGAGAGATTTATTAACACAATTTAAGCGCAAGAAAAAAATGGCGCATATAAGATTCACGTGTTCTAACCACGGCGCGTGTTTAATCTCGACTCGTCTCAAAAACTAAGCTAAAAAAAACACACAAAGGTTTCGTGTAATATTTTTTTATAACGTTGTATGTGGAGTAATATCATTTTGATATTAATCTTTTAGACTCAGTGGATGCTCAGTTTTAGTGCATGATTGTAATATTGAGCTAATACACACTCTCCTATTACATAGCTTATTCATTTTTAATTTATTATACTTGGCTAAATACCAATAATTTGAGGCCTATATAATGTATTCATTCATATTAGGATCTGACTCGTACAACGTAACGCCATAATTTTTGAAACGTTTAATACGTTAAACGTTTGTACTTAAAGTTAACACCGGTCCGGTCTGTTGATTCCGAGACAAACGGATAATATACGTAGCAATTATTCCTTACTACCATTTAAATTACACAGGCATGTTAATTAAAAACATTTTATCCTGCATGAAAATCAACTAACAATAACTCCACGAATTATACTGTCACTTCATACAATAGCAATTTCAGTTTACTCACATTCTTATGTCACTGGAAGAAGTATCTTACATAGGCTTTGTTACAATATTTTTCATACAAAACATTCTTAAGAAAATGATCCTTACATAATATACTAATTAATGAGGAGACGTTTTTTACATAATATAATATTATCGTTCGTTACACTATTGAAATAAATGAATTTATAGGAGGTTTCAATATGACAGAAATACATATTTATGTACTTCAATGAATATATTTAATAATTACATAATACTATATTGATATTGTATCCGATTTAATAAAAATATAATCGATTTCAGAACGTAATTGGTATTGCTTTGATTAATAAAAAATAGTTTTCCCGCGCTTTTATTAAAAAAAAGAACTGACCAACTGTCATCGAATTGGCGCTATTATATGATATTATGTTTGTTTGGATTTATAAAGATTTTAGACGTTTAATGATATTAAAATTAACAAATAATAAAATTATTACTTTTACTGGTGTATTTATTAAATGAAATTAAATAAAAAACTGCTATACTTTGAAACAACAAACAAATTTGACTTTTAAATTTTATCACGTCCGTGACAAACGGTTTCATGTCAAAAATATTAATATTATTATTTTAGACAAATGAAAATGGAGTCCAATTCAAAACAACCGACCATAATTATATTTAAAAGTTATATTTTACCCTTTCATTAGGAAGCAAACCTAATTTCTCGAAAATGGAACCATTAATGAGTTACTTAAAATTTAAAGTAGAAAAGCAATTTGCATCTCAAGCGAGTCCTGTTACAAATCCGAATTAAATTCAAAATAACAAATTAGTAACGTTGATAATCGTCTAAAGTATTCCTATGTTCTAAAGCTTCTTATTACGAAACTATTCAATTGCAATCATTGTTCACAATTTTCTTGTTATTTGTATCTCCGCAGACACTCGGTGGTAGAGCTTTGTGCAAGCTCGTCTGGGTAGGTACCACCCACTCATCAGATATTCTACCGCAAAACAGCAGTACTTTGTATTGTTGTGTTCCGGTTTGAAGGGTGAGTGAGCCAGTGTAATTACAGGCACAAGGGACATAACATCTTAGTTCCCAAGGTTGGTGGCGCATTGGCAATGTAAGTGATGGTTAACATTTCTTACAATGCCATTGTCTATGGGCGTTGGTGACCACTTACCATCAGGTGGCCCATATGCTCGTCCGCCAACCTATACAATGTTGCCCGTGCCTTTAGTGTGTCTTATCTTTAATCTATGTTAATGTTATTTTATGTGCTTGCATGTTTATTATCCAGAATGTATGCCAGTTGATTTCCTAGAAATAATTAGAAATATGTATCCGTTATTATTTCCAAAATTCTAAAATTACTTGTGTGTTTGTTTGAACTCGCAGTTATATATATAAGGTCCTCCAGACCGATTTCGGCCACGGCGGCCAATCTCAAGAGATTAGCCAACTGCGCAGGAGATATTATAGTGCACAAGTGTGTGCGCAGTGTGTAGATTTGGACTGTGTACGCTATGAACATAGTGATCTTGCAGCCTGATCTCGTACCTACTATTATTTGTGAAGTGAAAACTCAATAACGTATTTAAATAACAAAATAAACAGAAAAATAAAAATAAACAAACTATAGTGTTAAATATTTACAACAAATACAAAAATGATAATTAGAGAAAATGACCTCAGTATGAATAATTAATCTGTCAAACCAAAAGGGATATGACATATATATTGCTTAACCCATTTTCCAGAGATAATAACTAACATTAATATACAAATAATAACACGGATTTTTTTTCTAGATTTTGATATCGTTTTATATGCTAATGATTTTCATACTCTTAAAATGTATCTTGTTTTTTCCGGTGTAAGTCATGGTTTTATTATTAAATAAAAACCGTGACTTACTTGCAAACTTTCGAATCGAAACAACAATCGTAAATGGAATTTAAAGGAATAACTTAAGACATTTTATTACTTATGTACATTCTAAATTAATAAAAAAACTCGATGTATTGAAACCAACATATAATTCATATCATCATTCATAATATAGTAATAATAAATTGGTTATATTCAACTAAGTCAATTTGCAGTAGGTTTGGAGATATTAAAAGATAGAAACGTAATTGTAAACAAACAAGAGACAAACAACTTAGATGCTTGATTACTCGCTTAAGTTTCTTAAAGCATGTGGTTCTTCGGGATCTGGTTGATTATTATAAAAGGAAAATTGAATGCAGTATGTCCCTTTTATTTCATGTCTAAAGCAATATCTTTTTATTTTCTGTTTTTTTCTCTCAAGTGTTTTTATAATAAATTTTTTTTTGTCATTTTTAACTTTTAAGATTCCCGGCAAACTTATTAATTCGGCCAATGAGTGTTCGCCGCAGGACCGATTGATGTTATGGCTTGATAATACAAAAGAATATTTTGTATATAGACCAGTTCAACAGTTTGATACATTTATGCTTTTGGAATGGCCATTACAAATATATTATTATAATACATTCATTTTAACACATAACTACGCTGTGTTCAGAATTCAATTCGTCTACTAACAATCTCTTAGTTTTCGTCTCTAAACATACAGAATTACGAGTATAAATCGAAAAATATAAAGATTACAAGATATTTCTTGATTTTTTCTAAGGAAAAAATTGTATTATTTTATATTTTGGATAAAAGAAACCTTGAAAATAAAGTGTAGTTATATAAACAATATTTTATTATTAACTTTGAATTGGAGCAAAAAAATATTAAATATTTTACTTTATTACTCTTGAAATTCACGAGTGACCACTGATTCCTGACTGTCCTGATTTACTCGTATTTATCTACGACGACGAAATTAATCTTTATTTTGCTTTGGTTTAATAAAGGGATTTGCAGTATGTTTCATCATCCGACTCATATCCCTTGAGATACTGTTTTAGATTGTTACGGCTACACTTTGTGAGACGTCGGAAAATTCTGACTCCCTGATGATTCAAGCAAACGAATACGTTTGATTACAAAAACAACTTCTATGTTATAGAGGAATTTAAAATTTAAACATTCATCTTACTTTATTATTGGTGTTTTTTTTTCTTTTACTACATAATTGATAAGTGATATCAAAATTATAATATCGTGCTTTGATCACAGAATACCATTATTTCTTTTCACTATAAACTATTTTAAATACTGATAGAAAATAGAAATTGTCATATTGTCACATTTAAAATAAACTATTTACTCTCATCTCCATAACTCATCTCTTACATCATTATCATCCCGGTTTTATATAAGGCATCGTATAATATATTATTTTAGTTATAACAAAAAAAAATGTTGAAATAATTGTTAAAATAAAACTTATCAATTTGTTAATTTTAAGCATACATAACTAACAAGAACAAGGGATTTATTAATATTTATTATGACTGAAACAAATCTTCATAGACTTAAGAGAAGGCAAATTAAACAATATAGATATTTAGAAAGTCAGATAGAAAATCAGATCCATTAGCAAATAAATTTTAAAAAGGAACATTTTCTATCTACTCCTCTTAACCACAATAGTCCATGTCATTATATCATAATTTTCTTGCAACGGAAACAGAAGTATTAATTCTTGTAATTTGTAAAGTATTTGCAACTGCATTATTTACTGCAACTCAGGATGACTGTTGTCCTTTGTTGAGTTACGGAATCTAACAAAGAGAAAATTTTATGTTCCACTGAATCGACTAAATTTGGGATCTCTTAAGTCGTCTAATCAGACTCTTTGTACATTGTAATCTGCCTTTGTTCTTATATCGTTAGGATATTCTTAAAGTTCGATTCGGATATTACTGTCAAGTGAGTTGTAAATAATAATTATGACTAAGAAAAAACTGATATGCAATAAAACGTTGTATAATTGAAGTATCTTATTAAATTATCCTAATTTTAGTGTTGTCATATAATTTTATAAACGTTTTTTTTTTTTTTTTCACAAAAACACTTGTAATATAATTGAACACAGACATTACATTGTTAATGACGAAGGGCGGCGTCCGTAAGTTCACAGATAGGTAGTTTAAGGTTAATATTCTTTATTGTATTTATATATTATTATCAAAATTTTGAGTTATACATATATACAATGAAAACTCAAGTCTCGTAATTGTTAATTCTTTTTTCAAATCGAATGCAAAATAGTTCAATAGAGTGGTCATAATATAATCGGATTTGATCAACGTCGTCAGTTCAAAGCGATGGTAATTGAGTCTGAATGAAAAAGACTGTTAAATAAGAATATAAAATGCGCAAGTTTCAACAAAGTAACGAACGGTCTAGTAGACCGATATTGCAAACTTTTCAGTAGTTTACCAGAACCAATGTTCTGCATCGAGCTTAAACTCGAGTTCCTAAGGGAATCATCGCTCACAATTCAGTATACTGATATAGCGGAGGTGGAAGTTAATAATTTTTCATATCGTAAGTTTTTATTTTTCGAGTTTTTGTACATAAAATCTTTGTAAGAAAGTTTACCAGTTAATGGCACGTTCTTTTTTTCTATGTAAATGATTTTGAATGTGCTATATACATGGTGTATTGGCACGGATGGCTAATTCTGAAACTATAACATTCTTATGTTATAGATGTGGAAATTTTGTGAATTCTATAAATATACAATGGGTGGACAAAAAAGATGGACTGCGACGCTGTAATAGAGCGTGCTAGTTTTTACTACGGAACCTTGGCTAATGCACGCTGCTCGAAGCAATATATTTTCAACTCCAAATAAATTCTCTCAAAACTCTGAAACAAAGACGCTGCGAGTAAAAATTTTTATTTCTCCAAAGAATTTGTGCAATCATTTCTTGTTGTGAGATTCCGTGTTTTTTTTTTTTTTTATCATATAAATCAGCGTTTGTCTCAAGGTACTAATAAGTTGCATCTTCATTTCAGCATGAACACGAAGTTAATTGAAATTCTATGAATAAGATAAAATGTTAAAAAAATCCGTATCCTCTTCAGTAGAGGTGAAGGTTTGAGGCTCATATTGCTCCTTCACAGTTGAGCACGAAATGAATTATTATAATATAAATGAAACACTTGAAAACTACATGGTTCTTGTCCAGTTCTTAACGCGCAATCTTCGCGTGTTTTGGTCACCGAGCTAAATTGAGAAGATAATATATACGCATATATAAAAACATGAGACCATAATTTAAGTTGATGGCGATTGTGAAGAAATAAATAAATATAACAAATATTTAATATGAAATACTTAGGCATCGTAAAAATTTAGTTTACTAGATCGTTTAGTCATCAGCACCAAAATGACGAACATTCATCAGCTGAATCGTTCTCAAGTAGACTTGGTTTAAAATTTGGTTCAACCGCCCCATTAAACCTATAATAATCGCATAAAATTCATCCAATTTTCACTTATAATATAATAGTTTTCAAACTTTATTTAAGAATTTGAAAAATTGGTTTCGTTATCGCGTAAATCAAAATCACTGGTATAATATATCTATAAAATATTATAAGATTTTTTTTAGTATTTATTAAATCTATCTCTGGAGAGTCATAACTCATCTTTCACTGTAAAGAAACAACATTGTAGCGTGCTCTGATTCTGAGGTGATGTATATAATTTGTCACGTTGAGCGATTTAGAATTTCTTTATTCTTTGGATATAAAGGAATAATTGGAATGGTTGCTTGAAATGGCACCATTAATAACTTTAGAAAATACGTCAGATCAGACGATCAGGTAATTTGTTACGGACTACTAGTTCAAGTTTTACATATATTTTTTTCAATTGCTAGCTAGGTTGATCGATGACCCGAAGAAAATGGTGGGACACCGGGAGCTTTGGTGCACTTTGGGAGAGGTATTTATCTAATGATTACGATATGCTGAATATTGATGATAATTGTTAACGCATATTATTATATAAAAGATTATATAGATGATAAAAGAGTCTAAATATATCATTTTTTGCTCTTTGATCCAGGGATAAAGATCCAGGGACGTAAAGATGAGAGAAAATATTATCTCGTCTTTACGTCGGCACTCAAATTCCCATCGGTTTTCATCTGAATGAAATGTCTTTCAAATGAAGTACTAAGGTTTAACGCAGCAATATAGCATTTATGAAAACTTAAGCTACATCTTAATATGATAAAAATGTAGTATCATTACATTATACAAGTATATTACAAAGCCGATATAAAATTTCGTTGAGCAGACAGCTCGTGTCCACGGCAGATGCAAATCTGTCGAAATGTCGGCCAAATTTAAAATGATCGTATTTAATATTCGAACGAAATGTATGTAATACATAAAATTCCGTCGATCTTGCGTTTTTAAAGACATAGATTGTTTTTTTTTTTGTTTCATATTATTATATTTTAGATACCATAAAAGTATTTATAATCTAATAAAATGTAGGACGATTACATTATCTGATCTTGTTTTAAGAATTCTGAATATTTCTCAGTATAATCTACCCGCAAATCGTCTCATATTTTACATTGAAGTGTACAAATAAAGCTTAGTATTATATTATACATGAGAGATTGTTGAGCACATTAAAAAACAGCTCGATCCAGTTCTCGGATCTCAGCGGGAACTGTAACATTCTGTAACAGTCAGATTATTCCCATATTATGGTCATATATCAGCGAAACGACGGGTGTAGAATAAAATTACCCTCTCTTGGCGTATTTTTTACCCCACTGTAGCTATTTCTGTGGTCAATTACTCCTATATTGTCTCGTATTTTGTTCTTGATGGCATTGTAATGCCATTTTATGAATTCGGGTTTATCTAACGAAGTCGCTTAATGTTTAACTAAACTTATTGTTTGTTTTACTGTTTTTGTGTAATCGATGTATTTATAATAAATACTTTACTTTTTACTTAAACCGATAATAAACTTTAAAAGCATCCCGATTATTGTTTATAGTATAATTACATCATATAATATAGAATATGGACGACTAACGTGAAAAATAAAGGTAACATTATACGTACTTTTTTAAAACCATACCTACTTATACTATTTATACTATAAATACCACACTTTATATACAAACAAAAACCGATAAACGTAGTCCTACATTTTATTTATTTTAGTCGTATTTTGTCAATTATGAATTAACAGTAACACAATATAGATTTTATGTTAAAGTATTCTTAAGCTTTACTTTTATATAAAATGCATTCATATATGTCTTGTTGTAAAGGCAGTATGCGTGAGAAACGCATTCGCTCGACCGTTTTTGGTCGACTTATGTTGCAAAATTTGTTTTTACGAACATCTCTTTCATTTTAATGGGATGATAGGATAAATGTTCACAGTAAAAGTTCAACTGTAATATTGGTGGTAAGTTAAATTAGCACCCTTTGTAAATATTGATTCTACCAATAAGTTTTTTTTTATGTTACACTATATATTTGGACATTATTTAGTATAAATATTAATAATTTTAAATTCTACATGAAAAGAAACGCATACTAACACCACGTTTTTCTGTCATTCATAATATTCATAATATATTGTAGGGAATGCGTGAGCCACCATACTAAGTTCATCAAATTCAGATTTGATTCAAAATAAAAGATATTATTTTATAAAGTTACTTGAGATAAGTTAAAAGAAACATTTTTCGTCTTTTCATCTTAAAATAAACGCCTTCTTGGAAACAATTTCAAGTCAAATAATTTCGCTATTATTACGACATTTCCAATATTGGGGTGATGTTCTGTAATAGGGTTCGGAGTGGCTCACTTCCCGGCCCTCGCTATCGGAGAACAAATAGAAACTTCGACGTACGAGGTGCGAAAAACTTCACGTCTGCAGTGAAATAAGATATATATTTTTTTGTTACGTTGCTAAACATTTTTATTGGAAATTATCTAATAATAAGGAATTAGAGTATTTTCGATGATTTGGTTACTTTATGCTGTCACTATGTTATTCTTCATTAAACTAATATTTGTAAAATTGATTTCATAATAATTGTAATAAGACTAAGTTTTAGGGCTTTGTGTAAGCCCATCTGGGCCACCCACCATCAGATATTCTACCGCTAAGCAGCAATACTTAGTATTGTTGCATACCGGTTTGAAGCATGAGTGGGCCAGTTCCCAACGTTGGTGGCGCATTGGCGATGTAAGGAATGGTAAATATTTCTTACATCGTCAATGTTTATGGCCGATGGTGACCAATTAACATTTTCCCATTCCTAAAAAAAAAAATAACACGTTATTCAATTGGAATCAATTTGATGATGTCCTCTTGACAGGTTTCGATCATCGAGGCCATTTTTAACTGAGAACAGACAGGATATACTACAGTGCTCAAGTATGTGCGCAAACATAGGAGTATCCTCTATTTTCTGACGCTCATAACATGTTGGGACGTCAATCTGATACAAATGACCAAGGATTTTATGTGCTTTTTATACTCGATAACCAATGACCTTTTTATTGGCCAGGAACTTGGGAACGCAACCTTATCAACTAAGCACTAGACCAAAATTAATTAATATTTATCGATATCGATTATTTTTAAATGAAAAAAATACTTACACATTAATAACACATATAAAAATACTAGGAAACATTTTATTTCACCGTTATAAAATTTTTGTACAATAGTTATAAATTACTTTGAAAACTTTTAATTATCTAAGTGGTAGAATTATATACTGCTTCCAAACCGTTACTTATTTGCTGCGTATCACTGTTAGAGGGGAGGGGATCGGTGTAATTGCGCAAGAGACGTAACATATTTTCTATGATTGGCAGTGCTTTGACGGTGCTAGGACTGGCTTATACTTTTTACAGTACCGATGTACACATGTGGAGGTGTAGTATTTAAGAAAGAAAACAATGAGCTCGACGTATAACGTTTTTCTGATCAGTCACGAACGAACTGTCAAACGCACTATTTAAAATAATTCTTTCCAAACCCTATGAACATATATTGCCAATAATCTCATAAAATCGTAATATTATTTTATTTATGTGGGTTCTGTGGAATAAAGATTTTACCGTGAAAAACCGTCAAGGAACATTCTGTTTTCTTCTCTTAGAATTACTTTCTCTATTACAATGAAATATAATATAATATTAACAATTAAGCCCAAAATAACGCAATTATTATGGGAAACGTAATGCATAGCTTACGTCATAAATATTATCCGACGAACATTTTTTTTGAATAAAACCACAAGGTATATAAATTATTGATTATAAGCTACGTTACCTCAGAATTACTGCAAACGTACATAAGTCCCTAGAAACTCGTAAAACGTAAATGCTCGCAGTGTCGATGCTGGTTCAGAGCAATTCACAAGTATAAGAACTTGTATCCCGTTTACACTGCCTCGCTTATGCTGATTAAATAAAACGACTTTTAACTAAATATTGGCAAAAAACATAAAACGTTTTACAATATACATATACATATATCGTAATATGTTTTCACATTACTTGATTAACTTAAATCAAATCAATTGTTAAAATATGCAAGATACTCACCGATTTTAATTGAAACGTAAGCTCAAATTAATTGTTATGTTAAAACCATTTAAGTATGTATTTATAAAATTCTAATATAATGTCGAAATAAATAAATAAAAAATTAACAAGTACATAATATTATAGGATTTAAATATTATAATACGATTGTGTAATTTATATTACCTTCAAAACTCGTAAAGAAACTAAATATTAAAGTTTTATAACGTTTGAGTTATAGATTAGAAAATCGAATATTATAATCTTTTTTGAATTTAATACTAATAAGAATTTACTAACTAATAATATTTTTAAAATCGTTCAGTTGATATCACCACGACAACATGTAAACGAGATATAAGCTGACAATCACGGGTCAAAACGTGATTATGCTAATGGAAACGTGTTAGTGCGCGTGTGTTCAGAGCTAGAGAGTCATGTATAATTTTCACTTAACCTTTCGTTTTCTAGCTTGTAAGAAATATAAATCCGAGCTTAAATCTACTAACGAATTAAATTCCATATAACCTACAAACGACATCGTGTAAACGAAATCTAGCGTTTGATCACAGCTCAAAGCGTGATTATGCAAATGAAAGCATGTTGCAGAGGGACTCAAGACGACATGATAGCGATCGAGGTTTTTGCTGTCACCTCTGTGATAAATTTTAGTAATATAATTTGAAGAATATCATTTAATAGATTTTCGTACGACTTATTACAATTTTTCTTTATTTTAATGCTAGTCTTTGTTTAATACTGAAACACGTTTTTCTAAAGATGTGATCTAGTAGCCAGAGCTAGAACAGCTATTTTTTAATAGACGATGGCGGTTGTATTTCCTCATTATGAAACCTATGTGTCTGCCACATTTGTGTCTACACTGTGTGTGTTGGAACAGCGTGGTCGAAAAAGTTTTAATAGGAAGGGAGGCTTTTTCCAGCAGGTGGTTACTTCACCATTTTTATATAAAAACTTTTTGTTAGTCATAGTTGTACTGCGGAATCGTTTACTGCGAAATATCATGCATCTATCGGAGAAAAAAAAAAATCAAGATACATAAGGTCATATTTATCCTTTATGATAAAAGGTTTGCTCAACATACTATTATCAACCGGTTTTAAAATTGATAGAGAATAATTGGTAAAATAATATGTCAGTAAAATACGTACTCGTCGTAATCAAACAATAACAACACAAAGGCAAAACAAACAATATTAACATTTTGCAGTTATCGTTAATGCTTGGAATGTACTTAATTGTTACTTTTAAATAGCGGTGAGCATATATATTTGCAATTATTAAGTATGTGAAGATACAAAAGAATCCAATCCAATTCTCCGTATCGTTCGATATTAGGAGCCGAATAGAAACAAAATTAATTAAGCAAAAACTACACAATCATACATGACCTCGCCTTTGATTTATTATCATGACAACGTCAACAATAAACGTATCCTACTGAAGCAGTGTATTTGCGAAAAAGCATGCAAAGATCAATTATATGTTAAAGTACAAACATTTTTATGATTGTTATGATAGAATACATACTTATATAAGGTCCTCCAGACCGATTTCGGCCACGGCGGCCAATCTCAAGAGAGATTAGCCAACTGCGCAGGAGATATTATAGTGCACAAGTGTGTGCGCAAACACAGGTGCACTCTCTTTTCCTTAGCTCTCATAATCCAATGGGACGGCAATCCGACACGACCGGAAAGAGTTCAGGCGCAGGACCAACGGCTTAAAGTGCTTTCCGAGGCACGGGAGTGTACACACTTCCAACTTTCAGACTCCGGGCTGCAACTGAGAATTTTCTGACAGAAAAACCCAATAACTATTTATTGGCCCGACCTGGGAATTGAACCCAGGACCACCGGATCTGAGGCCTTATATCTAGCCACTAGACCAACGAGGCAGTCATACATACTTATATATAATACTCATATAATAGTAGAGGATAAATAATAAATTACAAAAATGTGGTCGTGTAGAAACAGAACAGATGAAAAACGTGAAATTTATAGCACAGTTCTTTTTTACTCTTGAAAGTACGTATTTTCTTTCCTTTTAGCTGTTGAAAGTTTAAAACGTTAGAGAAGTTTTATGCTCAAATTCAACCTTCGTAATCGAAGACGATTTTGATAAATATGAATCAAGCTTGAACACATAAGCTATTTTTATACCTAACATCTGATTTCTAACACATTGATCTTTTAATGAAATACATATAACAATAATTAATTGAAGATTTTTTTTAAATTAACAATATGGTTTAGTCTTGTTTAAAAAACAAAACGTTCATCGTCCGGCTTTGCTCTTATCTCTTTGATAGTAAACAATCAAAGAGATAAAAGTTGATATAAATTCAGTCTAGAATATGAGACAAAAATATAAATATTTGAATATTTATAAAGATCAATGTATTAGCCGCATTTTTTTTTTGTTCTCACCAATAGATTTGACATTTCGTTCTAAATAAAAATAGCTTTGTTATAATATAATATTTGTAATGTAATATTATAATAATGTGAAATAATGACATAAATTATTGGAACGAAGTTCTTTTACGCGGCTCTACTGTATAGAGTGAAATGGGCGTGGCCCAAATTTATGTCACATACCGAAATAACGTTCATACCGTGCCTACCAAATGCCACAAAATGCGATTCGTTGGCCGTCCGAACTCAGTAGCAGTACTGCGCGAGCGCTTCTGGAGCTTAGCGCGCCAAGCCACGCCATACTATAGAACGTGAACTGTTAGTGCAACCTACCTATCGTAGATCATTTTTTTTATTAATTAAGTAATTTACATAATTATAAACAAACTCAACCAAAGGAATTAATTTTATTTAAAATACTTTCCTAACGTTCTTAAAAATACAAAACCATATAAGGGCCACACGCAAGTCCCAGTTTCGAACCTTGGATTGTCACAATTCCCATCATAAACTTTGTTTCATTGGAGAGGTAAATTACTAAAATAATATTAAATGATTAAAATAATAAAGAATTGTTAATTATTTCTTAATCTTTGATTACAGGGAGTTGCATAAAGAAGGTTGAGGGGCTTTTTGGTGTGTCAAAAATACAGTAATATAATCAATTCAAAACTACATTTAAAAAAAACTTGTTGGCTCGAAATAATATCGCAAAGGACTCCGTTCCTGACGGGGGTCCTCCGGCCGCACCTTTTTTTAATTTTTTGTAGTTTTTGTGCCAATCTATTTAAAAAATACCGATACATAAATACGATAATACATTTATGTTATAATATTGTAAATAATTGTATAACAAAAATATTATAGATTATCCTTATTTTTATTAATTATGTTCCCTCCTTTATTGAAATGGATTAAATATTTACACATTTAACATCAACAGTTTCTTATTGAGCAGTCAAGTCTAATAATGGTACAATAATATTGGAAATATTATAGTCCAACTAGAAAATTAATTACATTCGGTATAAATTAATCTACCTTCAGGCAAATTATTTCAAATTAAACATCAAACATCGTATTTGCAACTTTAAAAAAAAAAAACCCTAAAAAACTATCTACAAATATTTTTAAAAAATACTAGAGAACGCTTTAAATTGTATTTATGAACAAATATTTATTTATTACGATGACAAATCCCATCGGGCATGTGACTTGTCCTACATAATTTCCTCAAAGCATAATTTTTTTTTGTTTACAGTACAAACTGGAATGCGCGATGTAAAACTCTATTATGGGGTGTCAGTACGTGACATGACGATATTGCTTACTTATTATATTATACTTATATTTTATTTCGGATTTATTTTATATCGAAAGTCGGTTTTTTAAAGTTTGCGTTCAGATCTATTTTTCTAAATATATAGAAGTTTTACAGAAAAATATATTTCGAATGCACTATAAATTTATTATACCTCGAAACATTTTCCATTAGCCTGAACATGCTATGTGAAATATAAAAAAGTAGGGCTTAGAACGATGAAAAATAGTCTTAAGCTTATAGTGCTCTTATTTACATAATAGTGAGTGTTGCAAGTATAAAATAAACACGGGAATATTGCGCTTCAGCTGCCGTTTTCCGATATCGTTCATAATTTATTCAAACTCCGAATGTGCCGACGAAAAAATATAGTTTGTTTTGACTTTTACTGAATACATTTATACAAAGGCTTTATATAAAAAATAAAAACAAATCGATTTTGACTTTTCTTAATTTCACTCATTCAATCAATTCATCATCGTCATTTATTTAATTATAATTTTAATGCTTTTATGATACATTTGACGTTAGCACAACGCGAGTTTCAAAAAATAGGGCTTCGACATCTGATACCGGAATATCAAGTAGCAAATTGATACATTCGTTTTATTACAAATTCAATCAAGAAAGAACTAATCTTTTTTCAGCGCTTTCATTTCGTCATCGAAAAAGTGAAGGAAAAATTATAATTTTTTGCCTAAGCTTCCTTTGCCTAAGTGGAATTTAAATACGATTCGTCTGTTTCGAAGAAAGAAATTTCATTAAATGACACTTTAATATTGTTTAAGTCGCCTTGCTGTGTCCGGAAATTTTACGTTTTGCATAATAAACGGAACTTTGTTTTTACTTTGACATAATTTTTCCCGTCATTAAAGAGATCGGTAACTTTTATTGGTCTCGCGTGTGCTTTAAATGAGAAAATTAATGTTTGCTTTAATTATCTATGAAAAGTTTGAACATGTTTCATATAAATCTCGTAAATGAGGTTTTGGTGTAATGTAAATATATAACATGCGATAATAAAAAAAAGACTTATTTTGTGCCATATATTTATTATTTAATATTTTACGAGTATATAAAATATATACTCGTAAAATATTAAATTACTTTCAGAAGGCGAATGGAACTAATCATTAGATTCCATGGATGAAATCTAAGATCTTCAATCAACATTGTCATTGACCTTTCAAACCAGATCACAGCAATACAAGCCATTAATTGTTGACAGGAGAACTGATGAGTGGAGACTACGTAGAATATTTCACAAAGGCGTCACCGATAATATAGCTTATATTCAAGTTTTTTTTGTGCTTCTATCATTTTTCTTTTGTGTAATGTAAAAATGTAGGTTAAGCTATTAAATAATGTATGTGGTGGCAAATAGAATTGCAAACATGTGTCTTCACAATTCACATTCAACGGTGTAAAATTATTGTATAATATCATGCAATAGACGAAGACTAAAAAGTGTTTTTGGTTCTATCAAGATATCATAGATTACTTGTGTAATATAACGTAGAGTGAAGTCTTGCTGACCGAATTTTGATTGTCAACTTCTACACGATTATATTTTGTGCAAGAAAAAGTAGCATAGAATATAATATAGTTGTGTGCCCACATAATTTTTCTCCATAATATCTCCATCCATTCTCAATTGAAGTCAGCCAACTAATTATATTATTTGTATATAGTATCAAGTTTTATATCATTTTATAATAAAGCTATAAAGCCGCTCTCAACATAGTAGGTATTAGAACTAACGGTGGATCATTTTGATAATTAAGCGAAATTCGATATATATGACGCTATCCAGAATAGTTGGTTTTCAATTAAAATATGATAATAATTTAATTGAATCGGTTTATGTATACTGAAATAAAGAAATATAATTATTTAAGGAATACATTGTATTTCTTTATTAACAAGCAATAATTTACAGGCTGTTACTGTATAATTATTTAAGCATTAAAATGACCTTAAACTTTTACACCGAAAGAACTTTAATAATAGTAATTATTCCTTACTTACATAATAAAAAAAAATAAAGAATCAGAAATTTATATCTACATCGTATAACATAATAGTTACTATGAAATCGATCAATTAAATGGAATCTCAAATATATATTTTTATATACAATTAATTTACATGCGATAATCTTTTGCGTCCGTTGCAGAAACGATTTTTATTGAATTTCAATACGACTTTTTTTCAATTAGAGTAAAATCGTTTGATGTAGGATTCTTATCCACTAAAACTCCCTCCCCTGTTGAAATCCATTGGATTTCCAAAATATTTGAGGTTTTCCGTATCGTTGAAAATTATTAACAAAATTATTTCATATTTATTTCAAACCAGTTTTTGTATTAATATAATGTTTTTGTTAATTAAAAATCTCCGAACTTCATAACATTCAAGAGAGAATAATATAAAAACGAGAACAAAGCAGGTCTCTGTTAATATATAAAATGATGCCAGACAGCAATTTTTAAAACATCGTCACAACGAAAACTCCCAAAGATATCACAAATCAAATCTGACAACCTCCAAGTTCGCAGATTATTTACTTCACAAGTTATAAGTGAACCATCACCCGTACTGCCTCTGTCATCTGAATAAACTCTTAACTTACATAATTTTGCGTTACTTTGATTTTGTTTTACAATAAAATTTACAAACGTCTACTTTCATTGGATCTTGATGTAGAATTATTATACAAGGGGTATGGTGTATCTGTCTGTGCGATTATAAACTTTAATACTATATATGAAACTAAACTTCTAATGACTTGTTATATTCGAAACTGGCGTGAGTATGGAGTAATATTACAAGTGGCATTTTTATGGCATGGGCCGTAAAATACTATACGAACCTTTCTCATAATGCATGACATGCAATAATTAAAATAGCAATTATTAAATTACTATGCCAACATCCAAAAAAATAACAAAGTTATATTCTCCATAATTTTCATAATTGCCACATTTCAAGTTGTAACGCTGTGTGATATGGAGTAAATGTATGAAGCCTAGATGTTTTGGTCAAATAAACGACTTTTATTTGAAGTACCATTTATTTTGACACAGGGGAAATCTCCGAAAGATACTAGAGACCCTAGAGGGAAAAAACTGGATGAGGTTTACTTAAACCAACTAAAAACTTTGCGACAGCCTTGCTCAATAAAGATCAAAAAGGCCACAGGGTCGTTTGATAACATAATCCGACTGGGCTTCCGTGCACACCCAGTGTGTGCACGGAAGCCAGTCACAATTCAGAAATATATTAAATGTTGAATAGTATCAACATCATCATTATCATCATTAACCTTTTTTCGTCCACTGCTGGACTGGACTGGTCTCTCCAATGGCATGCCACTGAGATCGATCTTCAACTCTCATTAAATTTTGAACACTATATCACATATTTCCATAGTATATTTGTTTAATCCATGCTACGCTCAGATACTACCACAAAAAAGCTTACCACAAACACACACAGAAATATATGTGAATGTGTATACCGAAGTTTTAAATGTATGTGTAAACAATCAAATCTCTATAACTAAGTGCCAATCACGTTCCAACTTTATACAAACTTTGAAATTTAACGCTACATATCGGAAAAAGTTTTAACGGTCCAATCATTTTTATTTACTGAGAACTTTATCAAACTAAATTCGTATTTAAGGTATACGATTCCATAATAAGATTCCGCTGGTAGTTTTAAATTTGCTATTTAATAAATCTATAACTTATACTATGCTTGAGTATGTTGAACCAAAATTATAAATATATGGATTATATTATAAAAAGGTATGGAATCAAAATTGGTTGATTTTAATAGAGAATGTACGAAATGTAACAAATAAATTGTGCCTTATTTAAATGCCACTAATATGTTTTTCATTGGATCATCTTAGTAAAATCTATATTCCGAATGAGTGGTAGATTTACTTTCAATAGGATTTGAAAATAATATTATTTGCGAGAGTTGCGAGAAAAATACGAAGGTTTACGCCAAAGATTTATTGCAAGTATTTGAATCTGAACTTTATGTTCTAAATATTTTTTTATCTTATCTCCAAGTCCTATTGTGTGTGTGTGTGTGTGTGTGTGTGTGTATTATACATAAATGATGTATAATACACACACACACGCACACACACAATTTTATTTGTCTACAATGATGAACATATTAGCCTTTATACGGATGAAGATCACGCTCTTGTCTGCTTTAAGCAATTAATAAACCGGTAAAATCAATGAAAGTAATAAAAATAATTATTGTAAATACTCAGTTACCAACTTTATATACACGATTTGGGTTGGGTACCAAAATACTTATTACAAAGTGCACGTTAAGTGACAAAAGCCACGGGAACACTTGTTATATAAAAATAATTGTATAGGCAATTAAAACAATTTTAACGGCATTTCAGGGATATAAATGTCAGTTAGTCATGTGTCAATTTTTAATTAAAAAGTCTAACTGTGTCAGGAATTCATTTCATTTGTTTGTTTTTTTTTTTTTTGTTTTTGACAAACCAAACGATATTGCAAAAATATTAATATAATTAAATAATATATAATTGCTTTAGGACACTTTGATGATACTAAAAAAATCACTTTGCCAGGTATTAAGTCTTATGAAAGATCATTAACAAGTCTTATTATTGTTATGTATTATTTGTTGATTTTTATGTATGCTATATAGTTTATCGATGAAAATTCCTTGTTGGTATTCGAGCGTAAAATACTAAGGCACATCTTCGGAGCTGTGGTAGAAAATGTGAGATGGCGTACGCGTTATAACCACGAGCTATACCAAATGTTCGATGAACGAAACGTCATTAGGACCATAAAGATCGAACGCCTGCGGTGGGCAGGGCACGTAGTACGACTGGACGAGGCCAGAGTACCCAAGCGCCTCCTGGAAGGCCGACCAGAGGGCCGCAGAAGTAGAGGTCCAAGCTCAGATGGTTAGACGGCGTCAAACAGGACACCAAGATCTTAGGGGTGACAAGTTGGAGAAGGAAAGCTACGAATAGATCGGACTGGAGAGTTTTACTGAACCAGGCTATAAGGCCAAACCGCGGCTGTAACGCCTCAGATGATGATGATGATATATAGTTTTAGTTGTATATAGTTGAAATTATATATAGTGAAGTCAATGATGATCGATGTACATGGCATAGCATTCTCTATGTCTATGATCATAATTCAACGATCTTTACTTTGAGTGTTTTTCGCCCGTCAAATCATCGAGTATATAAACCAAATTATAATAATTTTTCGACAGGGTGGCGTCTTATTTCCAATATGTTAGTCGTATAAACCAGAATGCTTCCAGGTAACAGAAATGTACACAACAAATTCAAATGCCAATATATACACCATGAAAAACCCCAAATAAACCCTATCGTCTATCATGACCTCATTCATTCATCCAGACGAGGTGCTCTCTTGATGGAACCACACTAAAAATGCATGTAATTTTGAGTGTATCACGTGGGTACCCTTTTTTATTAGTTACAACACCTGCAGTACTAATCACTAGATTTTTTTATTTTTATTGTATTGGTATGTGGACGAGCATATGAGCCACCTGATGGTAAGTGGTCACCAACGCCCATAAACAATTGCGTTGTAAGAAATGTTAACCATACCATACATCGCCAATGCGCCACCAACCTTGGGAACTAGGATGTTGTGTCCCTTGTGCCTGTAATTACACTGGCTCACTCACCCTTCAAACCGGAACACAACAATACAAAGTACTACTGTTTTGCGGTAGAATATCTGATGAGTGGGTGGTACCTACCCAGACGAGCTTGCACAAAGCTCTACCACCGAGTAATCAAAAGTGTCATTAAAGATAAAGGATTGAGACATTATACAGCAGAATAAAATATGTGACTATTAATTATTAATTTAAAAAAATATATATTTTAATGGAAGCCTAGACTGCACCACTTACACTCTAGGGTGCCGAGGTAAGCTATGCTGAGATTTTTCGTATAATGAATCTAACGAACCTAGTGACAACGTTTCTATAATAATTATAATAATAATTTATTTGTTTTAAATATAATACACATGTTTAGTCACCACATCTATGACATGCAAATATTCCAACCTAAAGCAATCATTCATTTAAATATTAAAATAATTCATTATTACATTTAATTAATTACATTACAGTATATCACAGAGTTAGAGGTTTAAAGATTTCATACATTATGATACATACGTAAAAAAAATTACATGTAATATTTATGAATCGGCTAATTAATAACCGCCATATTCATAAACTTTATTTAACTGGTGATTAGTTAAACAATATTTTGTCTTCTTCTTTCGTATGTCAAATCAATAATGACAGAAAGAGACAAATCAGTGTTTAGCTAAACAGAAACGAAGCAACGTTTATGAATAAGGCCGTTAGTGTTTATTTAATAACAGGTTATTATCAATGATCCTTCTGAAAACATAAACCGCATATAAACTACAATAATTGTTATGGTTATACATTTTAAATGTATATATTATTTAGTACAAATTATACATAAAAATACTGTCCATTTCAAAAGCGTATCTTTAAATACCATCGATGTGCGAAACTCTTACGAACAATATTTTCAGCTTATTCACGACATTTCAAAGTATTGAAAAGATTTCTGCTGAGGAATTCAAGATTTAAGCGAGTGAAAATTGCCTTACACTGTCAACGTTTCGATAAATGCAGCCATTGTATGGACTTTATAGGTACGGTTGATATTGAAGATTTATTGTATAGATTGTTCACTTTAGTTTAGGAAATTTTAATGTATTTCGCTATTTGTGGATTAGTATCTAATTTTCCTTCTATCATTGAGTGCTCTCAGTTCTATAGAATAAAGCTTTAGGTATGTTTGGGGAGTTAGTAAAGCTAGTTTATTAATCTGCCCAAGGTTCAAATCCCAGAATTGGACAGTAAAAAATTGTTTACTGTCCAATTCTGGAATTTAGTAACTTTTTTCAATTAATTATCAACAGCTGTCCGAAGTCCCATGCCCCAGAAAGCACGTAAAACTATTGCTTAGAACACTTGTCGATAATATATTTCAATTAATTGCAAATAATCCGATGAGAAAATCCACCTTATGTGACACCGATCAGATTTAATATCATTATAATCCTAAGTGAAAAGTTATTCTACGACCAAACGCGAAATTTTTGTCAGTGTATTTTAGGTAATTACTTAATCGACTGTTAATTAACAGTCGAGAGAAATACAAATTCAATATTCAAAGCGAATACAGCTAATGTATATTTTTGTTAACAAATACTATATATGTGTGATTATACCTTTCTCAAAGCATAATATATTTTAACCCATTGTATACAAAGTTTCCAGTTTTCAAATCCTGTTCAGAGTACAACAGAATCCGAAATTAATACATTAAGTATTGAAAGCCACATTTAGCTACGGATTTGTTGCAAAATGAGTTCTCATTCAAACGAAATAGGACACATTTTGTTTTACTTAGTATAAAATAACTTGGTAGTTTAATACGTAATAGTTGAGGATAATAAACGCTTAATTAGGAGATTTTTTAATTATTAACGTAACGTAACGTTATTAATACGCATAATGTCAAAAAATGTTTTACGAATTTCTAAGCAAACTTATAAACTTTGCATAGAATATTTAATTTATATGTACATTCGTATTACTTTATCGTGTTTGCGTAGAAATATCGTTATGTTTGTCTTTAAATATTCTTTAATATAAAATGAGTGGGTCATCAGATATTCTACCGCAAAAGAGCAGTACTTGGTATTGCTGTGTTTCGGTTTGAAGGGTGAGTGAGCCAGTATAGTTACAGGGACAAGGGACATAACATCTTACTTCCCAAGGTTGGTGGCGCATTGGCGATGTAAACGATGGTTAACATCTCATACAATGCCAATGTCTATGGGCGTTGGTGACCACTTACCATCAGTTGGTTCATATGCTCGTCCGCTATGCTTTAAAAAAAAAAGAAATTGCGACAAAATCTGAACGATATTTCATCATCCAGCTAATCGGGGTCTACTGCTGGATTATGTTCAACAACTCCCAAGGTGTGCCTGTCTGTCCTCTGCCTTTTGGATTCAGTTAGGTCTCGCTCATCTCATCAGGTCATTGTTTTTCTTAGCTGGTAAAAGCTCTAAGCTGCAATTGCCAATAAAAATATTTGCTTATTCACAAAACAATTAACGTGGGCGCGGTGGAATTCTACTGAGCAACCGAACGAGTGAGAAAGTGAATGATCAACGAAAACATTTTGATTTGTTTGACTCTTTTGAAATGTAATTACGAACCGTGTGTGCGAGACATTGTATGTGCTATTTGTTCGGATAGTGAATGCAAACACGCTACGCTACGTGAAGTGCCGCCATTACATTTACAAGTAATAATATCGTCATCAATATGAATTGATATTGATTATTTAATAAAATTAAATTGTACTATAACTATTGTTATGTAAATTTTAATAGATTTTTAACTATTTGTAATATAATATCGTAATTAAAGTTATTATTACAGCCTTTACAGAGTTCGTGTATGTTATGCGTGCAAAATAACATATCTGGGTTATGAACTAGATAACAAATTGTCATTTTATTGAATAGTCAGGGTTGTAAAAAACATTTCATAACATCTAAGAGCCGCAGCTGAATTGATGCTATTGTTTTATATTTTAAATGATTAAAATTTGAAATCACATCTGAAATATTGCAATTATATATTCCTCAGCAGCATGTGACACACTACTATTAAATATTTTCAAATTACATTCGAAAGGTAGTGGTAGATGTTGTTATAAACAAGCATTTACTATATCCGATATTATTTCTTAAAGAAGCTATTATTAAATTTAATGTTTATTGAATGCTGTATATGTATTAAATGATAAAAAGAGAAATAAGAGATTATAATATAGAAGAAATAAAGTACGTTCGAGTTTTATTTATTTTTATTTTATAATTAAATCGATTTCACATGAATATTTAATGAAAACCTTCAATAACTATAACCCAATTATAACGGTCAAATTTATGCTCTTCGAGTTCCATGATAAACTTTGGGATAGTGGTAATTACAGGCGTAAAGTTCATAACTATTTACATCGCTCGCTAAAGGATGTAGTGCCGTAACGAGACCTAATATTCATCGGAAAAGTTACACTGGTTAGGTAAGGAAATTTAATTGTTCCACGATAGCATGCGTAAGCGATTTGATAGCGTTCTACTATGATTTAGATTTTTCTGGTTTGTATTTGACAATGGTTTTTTAACTAATAAAATGATGATTCAGCTACGGCGGCGGATCTCAAGAGAGATTAGACAACTGCGCAGAACATATTATAATGCACAAGTGTGTGAGTAAAACACAGATACACTCTCTATTCACTTAATCTCATAATCTGATGGGATGGCATTCTAACAAGATTGGAAAGAGTTTAGGCATAGAATAAACTAATATAAATTTCCAAACTCCGTGTTGCAACTGTGATTCTACAACAGAAAATCCATATAACATTTTATTAGTTCGACCTGGGGCTTAAGCCCAGGACCTTGGGATTTGCAGCCTTATATCTAGCCACTAAGCTAACGAGGCATCACAACTAGCAAAATAATAGAATAAAAACAAAATACTTAACGACTTAAAGAATCCTGTACCAATTAGGAAACAGAAATTAATTAAGGTAATACAAAAACTGCAAAGGAAAACATAATTTTATAATGAAAATTAAAACATAAGCTTAGGATTTCAAAGGGTGTCAGGGAATTCAATATAAATCTCACAGAATATAACGTCCCCCCCTCCCCTTTAATTTAAATCCAATTGCCAGCCTAAATAACGAAATGAGGAATCTTCTTTCTTACACTACATTTATATTAAAAATGTAATATATTGAAGTCATAGTGATTTAGATAAACCAACTATAAAAATAAATCCTACAAAAAATAACTGAAGCTCGATAGACTTTGATTGGTTTAGGACAGAGGAAAACCAATCGTCCTCAGTCAATCAGATGGGAGGTGTCGTGAGGTGTCGTAGCCAGCGAAGCAGATAGTGGCCGATCGTTTCTTATTGATCTTACTATATCTTTGGAACTATATCGCATTTCTACAAATCGCTTGTATATTTTTTGATTAATTTGCTTTCGTTAACATACATTCTTATACTATTACTGTTATCTTCATTATCAAAATCAAACAATTATATAAGCCTGTTTTGTGATATGAAGTAAATAATCTGTTGCAGATAAAATTGTATGTATTGTAGCCTATATCTAACTATGGGCCACTAGGTGGTAAGTGATCAGTGTTGAATTAAGTGAGTAGTATAGACAAATATTATTAACCATGCCTTACATTGCCAATGCGCCACCAACGTTGGAAACCAATATTATAAAGAATAAAGGAAGTAGAATACGTTGAATAACAAATATTTTGATATAGTCTTATAATAATTATTAAACTCATACAAACAAAGTTAATTTCACTTTTTTTTTTATATTGTATCGGTTAGTGGACGAGCATATGGGCCACCTGATGGTGAGTGGTCACCAAAGCCCATAGACAGTGGTTTGTACATTTCTTAAAAAAAAACAACATCGCCACTGCGCCACCAACCTTAGGAACTAAGATGTTATGTCCCCTCGTGCTATTACACTGGCTCACTCACCCTCCAAACCGGAACACAAAAATACCAAGTACTGCTGCTTTGCGGTAGAATATCTGATGAGTGGGTGGTACCTACCCAGACGAGCTTGCACAAAGCCCAACCACCAAGAAAACGCGCGCGAGGACTTTGTTAGAACAAATTAAATAATAACTGAAATACATAAACTGTCATAACAATAAAAATACAAGGATTCTGTCGCGTTTGTTTATCGTTATTAGTTAAGATAAAGTTTAAAATATCACTTTACTGTAAACTTTAGTGGGTAGTGCTTAGGACGTAAGAGGTGTTTGTTTCGCGATTACTTTTAAATGTCTGTTTTCATTCGCCTTTTGTAGTGTAAATATTTTAACTTGCTATTATATTCAAATGCGTTATGCTTGCAATTTACAACAAAAGCTTTATAATATTAAAAAAATTGTCTTATTAAATGTGTTTTGTTAATAATACCAGACATGCGCAACGGTATATATGAATAGTCTAATTTAAATAATTTCAAGTACAATCACAATTAATCTGACTGCGCTTCTGTTTACTATATATTTCCGCTTCGAGTATTCCGTTTATAATCAGTTCGAAATTAATTTCAATTGCATATATTTTTTTACTAATATATAAATAATATATAATGAAATATGTGTGTGTAATATATATTTATCATGAACGTATTGTATAAAACTTGTAAACGTATTGGCATTGGAGCATATCCTCAGTCCCAGGATTGTCTGAAAGAGATCTTTTGTCAGCGATAAGCCCGCCTTTTGTACTATCTTTAACTTTGTTTTCACTATATGTAACAGTTTTGTCTTGGTGTGCAATCAAGTGTATTATTATTGTAATAATAATATTTTTATAACTGCCTCGTTGTTCTAGTGTCTAGATATCAGGCCGCAGACCCGGTGGTCCTGGGTTCAATTCCCAGGTCGGCCAATAAAAAGTAATTGGGATTTTCTGTTAGAAAATTCTCAGTAGCAGCCCGGTGTTGGGAAGGTGGAAGTGTGTACACTCCCGTGCCTCGGAAAGCACGTTAAGCCGTTGGTCCTCCGCCTGAACTCTTTCCGGTCGTGTCGGATTGCCGTCACATCGGATTATGAGAGCTAGTGAAGAAAGAGTGCACCCGTGTTTGCGCACACACTTGTGCACTATAATATCTCCTGCGCAGTTGGCTAATCTCTCTTGAGATTGGCCGCCGTGGCCGAAATCGGTCTGGAGGACGTTATTATTATTAATATTGTTGTTTCACTGTCATTTTGTCTTAATGGATAACTTCTATGGCTAAAAAATCCAAGGACTTGGGTTCAAGCCGGATCGGGCACAAAACGTTATTTGGTTTTTATAGTGAGAGATTCTGACAGACAATGGTTTTAAAAAGTTTCAAAGAACATTGTATCGGATTTTAAGAGAGCACTTGTGTTTTCGCACACTTTTGCACTATAATATTATCCTGCGCAGACTAAAATTTTTATTTCATATACCATAGATTATAAAGTAATTCTGAGTGACTTGGAAAAACTTGTTCTATTATATTATTATATGAGAACAACAATGAAACCCGTGAATGAAATTGCAAATTAAAATCTCGCCTACGAGAAGCGGTGCTACTTTGAGTAATGATTTTCCCTTTTTTTGCTTCCTTTCCATACGTTGTTAGTTCATCCCATCACATTGTTTCATTTAAAAATTCATTTCGAATAGTAATTTTTCATCATAAATTTTAACAAAAATTTTCTACGAAATGTTTACAAACTACGTGACCTTCAATGTAAGTATATTTATTAATATTAATATCACGTGTCTGTGCCTCCTTAAAACCACACTTTAGATTTCTTACATTAGAATTTAATACTCATTAACGTTCATAGATATTATTAAGGCAACAGTTGACTTATGCAGAACCAATCAAAGCGTATTGACGTCAAGTAATTTCAATCTATTTAATATGTAAAGGGTGAGTGTACATATGTAATCTTATAAGCCTCGATTGAATATAGCTTGTATGGTGTATATCCCACAATGTACTAATTTACTTGGTGGTAGGGCTTTGTGCAAGCTCGTCTAGATAGGTACCACCCACTCATCAGATATTCTACCGTAAAACAGTAGTACTTGGTATTGTTGTGTTCCAGTTTGAATGGTGAGTAAGCCAGTGTAATTACAGGCACAAGAGACATAACATCTTAGTTCCCAAGGTTGGTGGCGTATTGGCGATGTAAGCGATGGTTAACATCTATTTACTCGCTAATGTCTATTGGCGTTGGTGACCACATGTCGTCAGGTGGCCCATATGCTCGTTCGCCTATCTATGCTATTTTTTTTTTAATAATAATAATAACATTTTAACTACATGGAATTAAGGAAAGTAAAAAAAATATTCTCTTGACGAACCAGTTTTGTGGAGCTTATTCCACCACGCTGTCTCAAAGCTGTTTGGTGAAAACCCACATGAAATAATTTTATCTAACGAATTCGGTTTTAATTTCAATGTTTTCCTTCAGCACTGCGCACGAATTAATTATGACCTGACCTGATTTCAACAAGTCCAAGACACTTTGGTGTCATTGCATTGCTGAACGTACGTATTTAGCTACCTATCTTTTAATTTTTTTATGCAGCATTATTTCTACCTCTACCCTACCCTTTGATTGTCTAATATAAATTGCTTTTAGCAATAAGACTGTATATTTGCACAGATCTTCAAAGATTTCACACTTGAAACATTTGATAATTGATTATTATTGTTACTTAGAACTCCTAAACGAGTACAGAATCAACACAAGCGATGTCGTTCGTAAATGTTTATATCAATCTTAATAAATAGATTCATGTTTATGTGTACTCCACGCTCTGGTACAATATATTGTATATAAATGATGTCTGAATAAAACAAACATAAAAGAAATTTGTTTTACATTACAATAAAAACAATGGGACTTCATTCGTAAGTATGTATGTTATATATATAATGAATCTTTACATTCAATAACAATTGAATAATATGATAATCGAAATACTAATAATAACGTACACACATGTTGTACGGTTATTTTATATTCCATAAGAATCAAATACATCATAATACTCGTATTTGGATTTTAAACACAATTCAAATATGCTTTTTTAAAGGCTTTTAATTTATTGTGTTACTTATGAACCCGTCTAAGCTGAAGGTTATCGGGATTATATACAAATAAAACTCAGTAAATATAAATATGTGTATTATATTAATATAGGTTCAGATCGAAGTAGACATAAGTCTTCAAATAAATATTTTTAATGCAATAATATCATTTTTAATCGTCTATTTTCATTCCATTCATATTTTGAAGATATGAATGTATTGTTAAGACATATATATTTTCTTTGTAACGTGATAAAAATATCACAGATATCTCTAAGTAAGTTTTTATATCAAGATTTAGAAAAGGCAATTTATTTCAACGGCACTTTCTTACGTATTTAAGTACAGAGACTGTGTGGTGTCGTTGCGAGAACATTACACGACTGACTCTAGAATTTGTAAGGGTTTCTTGTTAGATAAGTACATAATGAAGAAAAATCGTCAACGTGTATTATAAAAGGAAGTTTAAAAACAGACTGACATAAAATCTATATTTTAATAAAACGAATATTGATAATCTTGAGATTATTTTGCTGTTCCATTTCATGTGAGTGTGTGGTAGGGAGCAAGCTCGTCTGGGTAGGTACCACCCACTCATCAGATACTACCGCAAAACAGCAGTCCCTATTATTTTTGTGTTTCAGTTTAAGGGGTAATTACAGGAACAAGGGACCTTAGTTCCCAAGGTTGGTGGCGCATTGGCGATGTAAGCAATGGTTAACATTTCTTTCAATGCGAATAAGGTAACCACTTACCATAAGGTGGCTCATTTCCTATTCTATAAAAGAAATGTATGATAGATTTTAATACTTTATCTCAATCATTGAAAATGAATTTCGTTATAAATAAATCAATATCTCGGCAGTTTTGTTTTGTAACATGGTTATTTATTTAAATAACACAAAAACAATAAATCTTAAAGCATTCATAAATACAAACAAAGTTATAATTTCGAAAAGATCTTGAAATGTTTCAACAGTAAGAGATAAAAATTTCGTCGCATTGCCAATTTTCAATATTCCAATAGCTGAGACGACATTATATGTATAAGGAGATTATTTGAACTTTCCCAGAAACAGTTTACTTAATGTCGTGAGGACATATCGAAACCAGAGATTATTAGAAGAGTAACCCAAAATCTTAACAAACAATATCTGTCAAGTGAGGGATAACCTTTGGTTGCTTTTACTATATTTTGTGATTATACACTACTGGAAACAAAGAAACAAGAAATTTTCCTCATTTTTTCACCAAAGTTTGGAAAGCTGTATCTCGGTGAAAAATAGTCATATCGAGATAAAAAAACTCGAAACTTTGGTGAAAAATGAGGATAATTTCTTGTTCCTTTAATTGTTTCCAGTAGTTTAAATAAATTCTAGCTCATAATGATCAAACCACGGTATAGAATACACGATATTTGAAACAAAAACAACTATATGTAATTCACACTTCCATACCAAACTATAATACCAATTATAAAAGTTACTTTAGTAACAAAATGTGCATACGACATAACAACTACAACCGTAACCGATAAAATGTCGTTACGACTTTTTGAAAACTGACTAAAAGGGAATTCGCTTAAGTAACATTTGTTATTCTGTACAACTTTGTTTTACATGTACGTGTGTATTTAGTTAAGAATAACTTATTTGGTATGTTATGGAAATCCATATCCGTCTTCAAATGTGTACTTTATCCAATACATGTCATTAAATAAATCATAATAATGATTTGGATAGTTTTCATGCGAATGAAATGAATGAAATGAAAATTTTTAAATAATAGTATAATTTTGATATAAATTTGAAATGTGTGTCTAAATCCTAAATTTCTATTTCAAATATCTAAAAGAAGATATGCCGATTGGTTTTTTTGTCTCACAGCTTTTCGTCTTGTACTACAATTATAGTTATTGAAAATTAATTTATAATATTTTTTTACGAATAAAAATACAAAACATGAAAATCGAGACACCGAAATAAACGTCGTATTTACACATACAAATAAACTAACACATAATTATGTAAATGAATCAAATTATGTATATATGTTTATTCAATAAACGAAACTCAACAATTGTCAAACGTACACCGTAAAGTAATTCTTATTACATTTAGAATAGAGTTCACGTATTAACCATATTGTGTGCGGGAATAAAACAATGTTCCGCATAAACTTCAGAAATATGATTAGGCTCCGCAAGTTTTAACTAAAGCAAATAAAACCCGTCCGGAGGGTCTGAACTTTTCTTTGAATAAGAAAATATTACACGTCTAAATAATGGATGTACGTAAACGTAAGGGCAGGTAAATGAGGGACGTACTTTCATCATTAGGTACGGTTAAGCTGGCAACTGCTTGTCTTGTCATTTTCTTTAGAAAATTATATTTATTTATAATAGGCTTTTAAATTGCGTGTTTTATGAGAAAAGGGAATTGTCCGCTTCGTTTGCATAGTGTTTTAACAAAGGGATAGTCTATTGCTTAGTAAGTGTTGAAAAGTCGCCTAATTTACGCTACTTGGAGCTATTACCAATCCATGTTTAATTAATATTTGTTAGGTAATACCCGCGTGATAATTTTTTTTTTTTGGAATATCTGATGAGTGGTTGTTACCAACCCAGACAAGCTTGCACAAAGTTCTAGCACCGAGTAATCTGCGCATTTTCAAAATGTTTATTTTTATATTTTTGTTTCTGGCTTACAACATATTTCAGAATTAGACACTGCAATAATGCAAGTGACTCTACTTGCAGCTTATTTATAATATTACAGAATGTCATTGGTGTTTCGAACTTGTATTTAAGCTCTCATTGCGCCGCAGTATTACGTCGTCCATGTCCAAAGGTTGGTCTGGAAGAAGTTGCTTATTTAGCAAAATAATTGCTATGAACAAATATTTTTCTTTGTACTTTGGTGTGAAATATAAAATAGTGTGTATTTTTTTATGTTGATAATGCATTACAGTCAAAATTATTTTTCGATTATAACTATTTCTATCTTAGTCGAGATGAAATTTAATAAATTACTTAGATTAGTTTTATTTTTTTCTGTAAGCGTTATATTTGGTTGTTTATAGCATATGCTAGTATAAAGATCATACTGACATGTAATTTAAAATGTGACAAGAAAAAAAAAAAACAAAGAAAGCGTTCGGTAGTATCTGATAAGTGGGTGGTACCAGACGAGCTTGCTCATAGCCGTACGACATGTATAAAGCATCGGATAGAGTAAAATTAAAGTTGCAAAATTAAGCCAACTAGTCTTGTTTAGTTTTAGTTTCTAGGTTATGCCTAGTAGCAGTCAAATTTCTGTTCATGTTTTATGTGATTTGACTGTCGTTAGTCTAGTGACTATCTTATAATACTACAAGATCGTGAAGTTCTGATTTCAAATCATGCATTCTTATAAGAAATATTGAAGCTTCGCTAAAATAAATTTCAAACTCCAAATTCATTACATTCGTCTTGACGTTTACAATTGAAACACTAAGAAAAATAAAATCTATACTAATATTATTAATGCGGAAGTAAATTTGTCGTCTGTCATGCTTGTTGGCTAGCCAACTGAACCGATTTTGATTAAATTTGGTATGAAGTAAGCTTGAACTCCGAGGAAGGACATAGGTTACTTTACTTTTTATACTTAAGGCCTGTCGCCCAAAACGCGGACGTAGCTACGGGCATAAAACTAGTGTACAATATTAGATATTCCCATATTGCTTTCAATTGTAAAAGGATCAATGAATCATTTTTTGAAAATAAAATCTCAAAAGCGATTCAAAGCTGCTTCCATTCCATTATTCCAAATAGTCATAGTTTCTATGACAATAATATTTAATATTATTCTATGTATTACATTATTATAGTTTAATAAAGTCATTTATCATATGTTCCTATTCTAAATCAATATAAATAGTTCCCTACATTTCCATCCTTTAGTTTCTGAATTGCCGGATAAAGTCAAATTAACCGATTTGACTTTAATCTGAATGTACGTTGGCCGTCCACTGCGTCAACGGCTACCACCGAACAAGATTAAAGAAAAATTGTAAAATTTGAATAATATGATCAGCGTTTCAGAAACTTAAACTTTAGTAGTTTAAATAGAAGTTCCATTTTCAAACCTTGACATTTTATTCGCATCGCATTCCAAAAAGTTTTACTTTAAATAATTAATTATTAGACTTTAATCAGTCAGTGCCTTCAATTAAATAAGTGAAGTGTGAGTAATTCTAAGTTATCTTTTTTCAAGATCTAGCATTTAAATGTTTCCAAGACAAAGACATTTTATTAAAACTAATTACGAACCTAACCATGCAATAATAACGTGTTATTAAAATTAATTAATGCCATCTATTAATCAATTTAGGAACTAAAAAATGATACAAAATCATACAATGTGGTTGGTTTCAAACACGTGTATTATAAATTACGTTAGAAACTGTCACGAATCTCTGACCGCGTCAAAATCATAGCCGTGTTATGAGTTAAGAAAAAGTAGATCATTTGTTATTCATACAGTCATGTTCAGGTCAAGTGTCTCATTACGAATCTTCTCGCAAAGTATAAAAATAATTTATTCGTAAAATTTTCCTCTTTACACAAAGCATCTTAATGAGAATTGAAGGAAGTTATCAAAATTCGTATCAATGTTAATTTGACCTAAAATTAAGCCTAATTTCATTTGCATGATATTATCATACAATTATGATGTTTTCCTGTTTTATTTTTACAAATCTTGATTTTTTCCTGTTATTTTATCAAGCATGTATATAATATTTACTCATTATAAATTAGCCGTGGTGAATTTTACACAAAGGTTGTAATAGAAATTTAAAAAACCATGGGCAAATAAGGGTTTATTTAGATCTCATTTTTTTTTTTTTTTATGCATAAGGTTGGCAGACTGGCAAATTGGTAGATAGTACGTCGCCACCGCCCATATATATCGGCACTATAAGAAGTATTAACCATCCCTTACATCGCTAATGCACCACCAAACCAATGATGTTATGCCCCTTGTGCCTACAGTTACACTGGCTCACTCCTCGGGAGTAATACTTAATATTGTAAATAGGTATATGATGGGTACATGGTACATACCCGGACTGGCTTGCACAAAGCTCTACCACCAAGTAAAGTTGATTTGTTTGGCGAACACATATTATTTAATATCATAAATTAATTAGCAATGACATTTTTACTTCGTTGTTCAATTACTCAAGTCAACTTACCTATAAAGCTCATAAAAATGTATGTGATACACAGTTATTTATTGTTTTTTTATGACAATATTTTTTTTAATATAAATTGTAAATACTTGAGGAAATGCAATAGTTGTTTTATGTCTGGTTAAATTACTTTTTTTTATCAATATAATATGAAAGTATTTTCACAGCGTTATAAGCTATCAAGTACTTAAAGACAGTCTTAAGTATAACTAAGATATTGGAGTTATAATCTTTTTAAGACTTTTTTTTTTGGTTAAATACAGTTGAGGTATTTGTATCTATCAAACACAAATAAATCATTAACATTAATATTCAGTCGACTAAAATATATTATACATTTAACCATTTACATTAATAACTACTTCCTTTGTCGATGCCGATTTAAAAATAACATTGAAATGTACATCACATAAATATCATAATTATTACTTATATGTTGTATTCAATAAATTAATTCATTTAAACGCCATCTTGTTCTATAGATATCTACAGTAGAATTACATAGTTTGTACTCATCATCATTAAGCACTACAAAATTTGGAACCGATTGATCACATTGGCATATTTTGCGCTCAACTAGCGTAGATAAACGGCAGAAAAAGAGAAAAATAACTTTTACAATAAGGCCTATATTATTTATGGTAACATACCAAATGGTCTTTCTACATTTGTATAGTTTAGTAAGAGCCTGTGAATGTCCCTCCGCTGAGCTAAGGCCTCTTCTCCTCTTTTTGAAGAGAAGGTTTGGAGTTTATTACACCACGCTGCTTCAATGCAATTTGGTGGAATACACCAATTGGTGACAGAATTTCAGTGAAATTTGACACATGCAGGTTTCCTCACGAAGTTTCTACCGTCAAGCACGAGATGAATTGTAATCACAAAATCACATGAAATTCAGCGGTGCTTGCCCCAGTTTGAACCCACGATCATCGGTTAGGATTCACGCGTTCTTACCACTGGACCGTCTTGGCTTGAATAGTTTAAGTGGGTTTTAATAACTCAATCGATAAATTAAAGTTTTGTAAGGTTAAAATATTTCTTCATCTCGGTATTAACCTATTATGGAATTTATTATTCAAAATATTTCTTGTCAGTTCAGCACAGAACCTTACATATACCGACACAATGCATTTCCTAAAGGTAATAACGTAGCCTTCTACAGCGTTGAAGCCTTTTGTACCGGGCACTTTGCTTACCCCAGCGTTAAAATACAATATAGCTGGATAGTACCTTTGATTATTAATCCAATAACCCGACATAGCTTCTTAAGTTACTTTAGAATCACTTAGAAAGTAACAATAAGTAACATACTGAAAGCCTCTCATAAAATATTTATAGACAAATTGAAAGAATACAGAAAATTCTGAGAAGGATACATTACAAATGATTTCTAAGAAAAATGTTTAGTAAATTAATTTCAATTATTGCTTGATAATCAAACATGTATATGTCAGTAATCACAAATAATAAGAGGCAAAGTATCCTCCCACTGGTTTGACGAGATTGAAAAGGTGACACCCGACATATAAGAATCGTTAAGTTTGAAAATTGTTGAATTTCATTTAAAAAAATCTAGTGATATCTGTTGAAACCAAACAATTTAACAATTTAAAAAAAATAAATGTCGTAAATTATCGTCAATTTAAAAATTGTATTTTATAAATTGCTTCAACAGGATTACGTATGTATTCAGAACTTCCGTTTTTCTTAAACTCCAGAATAAAATATTTACTATCCTCAATAATTCTTTTTATTTATTTTTAGTTTATCTCTCATAGCTTCAGACTTTTATCTAACGATTATAATTAAACTAAGAATGTTATGAGTAACATGAAAATTGGCAAACTTTCGAACTAAATGTCTCATCACACCGGTCATCACACAGTTTATATCTTATTTTATATTACGTTAAAAACACTAAGAAGATATAAAATATTGATATTTTAATGACTATGTAAAGTTTAAAATCTGGATATAAGGTCTATTTAAAAAAAAAACGAATGATACGAATGGGACTAAATCGAAGCATAATATTTTGCATTCATATAATCGATTATTGTTTTGATTCGATTACATTTGAAATGTAATTTTCTTTTGTATTAATATTATTATTTAAAAATATAATATGTGTAGCTCAATATATGATTTTATGATCTTAGCTCGTATATGGGATAGGAGTTGATGGCTTTTATGTAGACAATTTGAATGCTTTTCGTAGCCTGTTGATATCTGGTCCGTTTCTCTAAGTATCCAAGCCCCATTGAATTGCAATATCATTCCACTGAATGAAATTGAAAATAAATGTTTTTTTTTTTGTGATGAGGTTCATTGAAGCTCTTTTTCAATTCAGTATTGATTAAATGTATAGCTATTATCGCGTCATAAAGATTATTTTTCTGACAAGTACTATCAGAGACTGCCATTATGAACAAAGTTTAATGTAATTTTCTAAAAATTTCATCGCTTAATAATAAATTTAATTAACTTAACTTGTAATTATATGTTCAGTTGTTTCGTATTTACACATGATTGAATATTTAATCATCGAAGCGTACCAACATTAAATAATTCACTTGAAATATATCGTTGAAATTTACCAAAATTTGAATCAAATTTGAAATATTACCCTAATTATAAGACTGTATTTGAATAATTATTCAGAAGCGAATATTCTCATTCGCTGAGCATTACTTGTCTATCTTTATGTTTATGCCACGATTAATGCCAAATATATTAAGACTTATCTTCCATCTTAATCATTTTTAAGATGTTTATTTAACTCCATTTTCTATCGTTTCAAGATAATAGAATAGAAATATTTATTCGTTATTTTACAAAATATAAATACAATTTTTAATATCATAACTGGCTTAGTTAAGTGAAAAAAAACTTACTACACCGATAAACATAAATTTTATAGCCAAAGATGCAACGCGTTTCGTCGAAAGTTTTAGAATATAATAATTTTATATAAGTGCGTTTTGCAGCTTCACCCGCTTTCAATACAGACTATTGACGCGATAAGCGTGAGCTTTCTGCTCTTATAAAATATATATAGAATTTGGATAATAACATAAATATCGATGGAATATCTCAAAATAATCGTATTAAAATAATTTATATTAACAACTTCTCTCAGCATTATAAGCGGCTTCTTTATGGATTTATTTTAAGTATGAAAAAAGCGACCCTGTTTTATATGTTACAAAAACTAAAACTTTTTGCAAACTGCCTTCTATTGTTATACCGCAAATTATCCCGACAGCAGTTAAAAGAAAACTACTGTTAAATAAAAAACAAAAGGCATTTTATTTCCATTCTCAGATTTTCGTACGTGAGCCCTGACGGCCCAGAAAATATAATGTGAATTTCAACTAAAAACATTCGACTTTAATATGTTTAATTAATTGTAGTTCACCCACTTTTGGCAGTGACGTGTAACATCGTAAAGAAACATTTTATTGCCGTTAAAGTAAAAAAAAAAATGGGATACGCCCATGAACATTCGCCAACTTGCATTTATTCTACTCCTGGATTTAGGTATATATTGTAAAAAGAAAAATGAGAGACTTAATACATCACATTGCTTGAAAATAATGAGGGCTGAGCTTGGCTTGGACAGTTGTATCTTTTACTATTTAAACATATTATAAACATACATTAAAATTGCCGTTTTGCATATACGAGTACGTTATTTATCGTGAAATGCTCAACATATTTCGAGAAAACTGCGGTTTTTAACATCATGGAATGGACGCGATATCACGTCGCTTCCATATTTAATAACAAATCTTATGATGAAATCAAATCCCTAGAGGATTTATAGTTTAACGAATTATTAATCTGATTATTGGGTTCCGTAGTTAAGCTGCTACAAACCCTCATAATTCCCTGTCGTCGGTCCATCCATTTTAACTACCGCAAACTTAATATTCAGTATTTGATACATCTAATATAATTTGACGCCCTAATTAACACTGTATGTATTAATATGTTGATTATATATTCGGAAAAGTAAATACATAATCCTTTAGGCGTGTTATATTTGATCGTCGGATGTTCCAAATTATTTGACCAATTTTGAAATTTATATAAAATTAATGGATTTCTAACTGATGCGTTGAAGTTCTCAAGACAAGTTTTCATATGGGTGGTTTGTGTTTATCGTTCGTCTCATGCTTGGCGGTAAAGAAAACATCGCAGGGAACCTAGCGAACAGCATTAAGCAGTCTTTTTAAGACGATAAAGCCTTTGACCAGTGGGAAATTTACAGCTGTTATATTTTTATTTATATAATCATTGCTTATAAAATTTATCACGATAGTCCTATAAAATATGGTACTACAACTTCTAAAGTTGTAGCAACATTTTATAGGTGGATTATACTGTGAAAAGTTCTTAAGAAACTGTGAAGCTAGATATCTAAAGTCATTTTAGTTACATTTTTGTAGACAAAGTTCTACGTTCAATATAATTTCGTAAATAAATACTACAAAATTAAATATAATTTACAGTAATAAATATTTGAATATTTATAAGATTTTTGAGAAAATATTTTTTTCCATTAAGAATGTGATGATTACATAGATTTGGTATTTGGAGCTATTTATTGTTTAAGGTATATATTAATACGAAAAAAATAATTATTATAACATTTATTATTAATCATATTGAAAATACTGCGACTAGTCGTAATATATGAATTAAAATTAATTAAAATATTGAAGGGTATTTTTTAGGCATTAAACAATTGTATAATGTGCAATATTTCATGACAAATTGTATGTCCAATTCGATTAGTCAATAGTCATTGTTTTAATGACACTATATTTATTTCAGAAGTAGTTTGATGTATGTTTATGACGCCAGACTATCAATATAATAATTATTGACAAACACAAACAGCAATTGCAATTCAATATAAGAATGGAACTATCGTTAACAACATTATTTTATTTATTTTTAAGCAAACAATCAACAGTCAGAATCAATAAAACAGTAATTGCAAGTTTGCTAGACGTTTATGCTGCAGACAGAATGCGCCATGTTAAACTAGAAAGCTTTGAAATATGAAAACGTTGCGCTCTGTTTTATACGTCGTAATAAAAATGTACTTACATGTGTCAAAAGTAAAATTAAGCACCATTTAATATGATCGTCGAAGATGTCATTCGGTGTCCCACCTTGGGCGCCAGTGTGATGGCAAAACGACTTACTTATATGAAAAATATAATATTAATATTTAGTAATAAATTATATTTTTGGGTTGCGTTTATATGCGATATGATTAAATAAATGGTGTAATTTTTACTATGTGTATTTTTTTTATGTCTGCTCGTTGGTCTAGTGGCTAGATAAAAGGCCGCAGATCCGGTGGCCCTGGGTTCAATTCCAGGTCGGTCCAATAAATAGTTATTGGATTTTTCTGTCAGAAAATTCTCAGTTGCAGCCCGGAGTCTGGAAGTTGGAAGTGTGTACACTCCCGTGCTTCGGAAAGCACGTTAAGCCGTTGGTCCTACGCCTGAACTCTTTCCGGTCGTGTCGGATTGCCATCCCATCGGATTATGAGAGCTAAGGAAAAGAGAGTGCACCTTTGTTTGCGCATTCACTTGTGCACTATAACATCTCCTGCGCAGTTGGCCGAAATCGGTCTGGAGGACCTTATTATTCCTTATTATTTATGTGATTAATGGTTATTAAAAAATATATGAAAATTTATAACATCATCAGCAGCAGAAAATCATTAGGAGAAAAGGCTTCACCAACAGTTATTAGAAAAGTAAAATATATTTTTATAAGCAACTTTATTCCGAAATGAAGAGTTGGCAAAAAAGTATTTTTTAAATACGTGTAATAACTTAAATATTTAAGTCAAGCACTCTTTGAAATTCAGTCGTTGAATCATTAAAACGGCGTTAAGTGAGAAAATCTTATAACGTGCAAAGAAGTAAAATTGGATTTGTAAATACTTACAGATTTTTATTATTTGATAGAAACTAATATAACCTAACCAAAGTTGATTAAATGATTATTATAATCGGGACGGTACAAAATAAAGGTCAGGTTTTCAAAATCCTTTGATTATAATTTCGGTTATAGGAACATAAATTCCAGTGAAAATCTGATATAATTTACTCTATGTGTATATATCGGTAGGTAAATAACCTGCCACTGTTTAAACAATTCAATTAAATGCTTACAAAGAAGAACTCTTAATTAAAATATCTTCAAAGATCAAATAACAGTTTCTACTCGTGCTAAACTATTCCTTTAAAGTATCCAAAAGGAAATCGAAGAATTTTCAAATATATAAAGAAGTCAGAAGCAGCATCATGAAGCTGAAGAGTTTATTTACTCTTAGGCAGTTTATCAAGATAAATCGTTGTAACAATTTATCTCGCTGACGGAGTGAACCACAACTAATGAGCCAGCGGTTCAACGAAGCACTACGTATAACGAAAAGAGTTTTCAAGGAGAACATAAATTATTGTCCAAGATTTACGCGGATACATAATTATATTTGTAGAAGTTCTTTGCAAAATTTATAAATACAGATTGAACTGTCGATTGAAAGAGGTCGAGGTGATACAGCTGCTGAAATACGTGAGTCTGGGTTGGTACAACGCAATAATGCTAAAATTAAGGAATGCTGTTTATCGGTATAACATTATCAAGTGGGTGGTACCTACCCAGACGAGCTTGCACAATGCCTTACCACATAGTAACGTTATTACTAAGTCTACTCGTTCGTACTGTTTTTTTTAATGGGCTAAGTGATGTTTTATCTCGTTCATTATATTACACAAAGGGAATGTTATAATCTTATCAAAAAATATATCCAACTTTGTGTATTTGTCGCAACGACTGGTTAAAATTTAGATAACATATTACAATATACAATTCGTGATTGGGTTTGCTTATATTTTATAAATTATATGTAAAATATGTGTTTGTTAATAATTATAATATAGTGAAACTTAAAAAAAAGGCCTATTTAGTCTGATGAAATCATTAATTAATGAAATTCGGGAAACCTTGACAATCTTCTTTCACGTCATTTTTAATTTACAGAATGCGCGTATGTTTTATTTTAGTAAAATTCTGAAAATTAATATCCTCAGAGGAATACCAAAAACTATAAAACACATTTAATCAAAATCATAATGGCCGCTGGCCAGCGCCCAGCGCTAAAATTAAAGACGCTATTCAAAAGACGTAAAATTAAAAACATTTTTTTAAAGTAATATTTGTCTATAAATAGAGTAGTATGTAATATATTATTTCCTACTGATTAACGTCGTATGACTTGTGAATAGTATAATGTATCGAATTCTCTCTTTCGGAAATAAATAATTTGATATTCGAAAGAGGAAGACAACATTTTGTGCAATTATGTGCAGCTATACAATGGCTATTGGCAAGAAGGTCAAAGTCAAAAAGTCAAAGTCAAAGATAATATATGGCTAAAAAGTGATAGAGCGAAATAAAAAATAATTAAAATGATTACCTTACGTGCTTGTTTTAATTAAAGTTCATTATATAGATAAGTCCAGTCCAGTAAATAATTGGAATTCAATACACTTATGTTATGTAAAGCTACACTTTATTTATAAATATATTTTATCTGTCTAGTAATGTGAGGCTACATAAATGAGCCGTTTTATCAAGACGTTGAATTGTGGGAGATGCAATTTGTCTTCTTGACATAGAGCACCGCAAGTTTCGCTCACTAATGAGTCGGCCTGAAATGATACCACAAGCTTCCCAGATTACGATGAAAATGCATTCAAACAAAATTGTATGAGATTATTGTAATATGTTCGGCTATGCATAAGTATTGATTCATGGCCGTATATCGATCTCTTTACTACTCCACAAATTGCATACACGTGCTCTTGAGTACAGAAAAGAACTTAGGCTAATTTTATGGCTCACTACCAATTAAAAATATAACAATAATAATGTAATAATAATGTCCTCCAGATCGATTTCGGCCATGGCGTCCAATCTCAAGAGAGATTAGACAACTGCGCAGGAGATATTAAAGTGCACAAGTGTGTGTGCAAACATAGGTGCACTCTCTATTCTCTAGCTCTCATAATCCGATGGGACGACAATCCGACACTACCGGAAAGAGTTCAGGGGCAGGACCAACGGCTTAACGTGCTTTCCGAGGCACGGGAGTGTACACACATCCAACTTCCAGATTCCGGGCTGCTACTGAGAATTTTCTGACAGAAAAACCCAATAACTATTTATTAACCCGACCTAGGAATTGAAGCCAGGACCACGGGGTCTGCAGCCTTATATCTAGCCACTAGACCAACGAGGCAGTCAATACAATACAAAGTATAGTAAGTTATTTAAGTGACGGACATAGTTCATCTAGTAGAACTAAATGAAATGGAAAATCTGCAAACGGGGATCAGATAACAAGCGGTCACCTTCTCCTCCCGGCGTAAGTGTCGCCGGGGCTAGGGGGTCTCTGTACCCTGAGAACCCCCTAGGATTTGGAGGCCCGCAGAAGTGGGCCCACCGTCGGGACATCACGGTAGTATGCGCAAGCGATCCCGTGACGTCCCCCGAAAAGACGAAGTGGGTACCGCTGGTTTTTTAGTGGGTATTCCGCCGCCTTCAGCCCACATACCCCCCCCCGTATCATGTGGGGGAAACGCGTAGGCATTTATCCAGTGAAAAAAAAACAAAGAAAAAGCGGTCACCTTTACATTGATGCTGGCATTGTCATTTGTGCATGTAACAATACTGGCTCAGATACCATTCAAACCGAAACATAACCTTATTTAAATCACACATTCCCACAAAATATTTAATATTTCTCTACTCTACTAGGTATTATAACAAAGATATTGACAAGCTATGATTATTAATTTTTTCTTCAACTATTTACATAATTAAATCTATACCACTTCCGCAGAATGGAAATCGTTTGAAGGGCGGCGATTCTGACTTCAAGTAGAATGCGACAATATACTGTATAATTATACCAGGCTATCTATATAAAATCACTCAACATTAATAATGGTATAAAATCATTACGTATTATTTGAAAAGGCTGAGTTACGGATAAATTTAAAGACTTTTTTATACTAATATCCTTATTTGTAGCCTTTTGAACCATAAGTCAATGATAGCTTTTGAGTTACGTCTCGTAGAAAATTATATTATCCGCAAGCAAAAAGGATCGTTCCCTCGATTTTCCCTAATGAGAAAAATCTGTCTAATATTTTTGCCAATATTAGACAGATATGGTATTTTTGCCAATTTTTTTTAAATTAAAACGAAAACGTAAACTTATTACGACTTATGAGTTAACTAATTGCCTCTACTGTTTTATTTTACAAAACAATCATTAGCTTAGAAATATAAATGCAAAATACATCTTTTCGTTATAATGATAAAAATACATAACACACTTCATAATTAATATATTCCATGCGAAAATAAAAGCATGTTAAAATAACTATAATTTAAATATTTTTCAATAATTTATTGCCGTATTCCGTGAATATTTAATTTAGTTATGTATATTTATGTTCAACTTACCAATAAACAGACCAAAGATCAGTAACACGACCATTTTTAGAATGTCACACACTTAAACCATCATTCACATTATTTAACACACTTTTAAAAAGCACAATGTCACTTAAATATATTTAGACGTAATACACCGGTGAGGCGGGTTCACAGCAACAGACGTGCGTCCCTTCCGACGGCTGAAGACGTACTAGGGTTGAACGATGATAACAACTTCGAAAAGAGTTGCGCAAATACTGAGTTATGAAAATTATGTTAAGTTAATAAGACCTTGACCAATAAGGTACGATGTAGACTACCTTTCTCAGTAAATTTACCTTCATATACTGGTAACGTTATTTTTACGGGTCTTTTTATATTATCTAAGGTTTGAAATGAATAACAAAATATCGCGTAATGAATCAATTATGTATGTAGAAAGTAAAATATAAAATTGTAACTTCTCGTTTAAGGTGCATTAATCAACTCGATATACGAAAATTCAAATTCTTCGACTTACGTTTTTAGGTCCCTGGAGTACAGTTCTGCGTGATTCCGCCGTGTGGTTTCCAGCTGTGTCGAATTAAGCAATCCACCTGGCGACAATTTTTTTTCGAATGAAAATGCCTTTTTTTATTTTATAAGTAGGCGGACGAGCATATGGGCTACCTGATGGTAAGTGGTCACCAATACCCATAGACAATGGCATTGTAAGAAATGTTAACCATTGGGAACTAAGATGTTACGTACCTTGTAGCTGTAATTACACTGGCTCACTCACCCTTCAAACCGGAACACAATAATACAAAGTACTGCTGTTTTGTGGTAGAATATCGAATTAGTGGGTGGTACCTACCCAAACGAGCTTGCACATAGCTCTACCACCAAGTGTTTCTTCTACATAAGGACTTAATAAATCAACACCATAATTACACCAGTGATCTTATATAAAAACCCACTTCATTATACGCTATTCTAAAGTCTACTCTATTTGACTCATATATTTTACCAAGTAACAAAACTTAGCTATGTTCCGCTTTAAAGGGCGAGTGAGCCAGTATACGGGTACAAGGGACATCACATAGTTCCCTAGGTTGGTGGCACATTAAGGCTGTTTAATATTTCTTACAATGCCAATGTATAAGGTCCTCCAGACCGACTTCGGCCACGGCGGCCAATCTCAAGAGAGATTAGCCAACTGCGCAGGAGATATTATAGTGCACAAGTGTGTGCGCAAACACAGGTGCACTCTCTTTTCCTTAGCTCTCATAATCCGATGGGACGGCAATCCGACACGACCGGAAAGAGTCCAGGCGCAGGACCAACGGCTTAACGTGCTTTCCGAGGCTCGGGAGTGTACATACTTCCACCTTCCAGACTCCGGGCTGCTACTGAGAATTTTCTGACAGAAAAACCCAATAACTATTTATTGGCCCGACCTGGGAATTGAACCCAGGACCACCGGGTCTGCAGGCTAATATCTAGCCACTAGACCAACGAGGCAGTAAAGGAAAACCAACATGGTGACCACTTATTATGTGGCCCACTCGGCATTTTACAATCTTTTTCTGCGGTCTTTCGAGTTCATTATTACAGAATAGAACAACAATTGTAAGTAACTAAAGAACCTTTTGGAACATATACATATTTCATCACGGTTTCGTGCGTTTTTTCGTTCATTTGCTCTTAATCAATTCGTTAATTCAATTTATTTGATAACAGTGTATTGTGTTCATAACACTTCATAATTTAGACAGGTATTACAGTTAACTTGTTTTGTTCAAAATAATATCAGTTACTAATTAATCCTTGTCCAATACATACATACAGTACAGTAACAGCCAGTGAATGTCCCACTGCTGGGCAAAGGCCTCTTCTCCTCTTTTTCGAGGAGAAGGTTTTGAGCTTATTCCACCACACTGCTCCAATGCGAGTTGGTGGAATACATGTGACAGAATTTCAATGAAATTTGACACGTGCCGGTTTCCTCACGATGTTTTCCTCCACCGTTAAGCACAAAATAAGCACATGAAATTCAGTGGTGCTTGCCCGGGTTTAAACCCACGATCATCGGTTAAGATTCACGCTTTCTTACCACTGGGTCATCTCGGCTTGACACAATCATTATTATTTGTCCATCTGAGATAAATGATAAAGATTGCTTTATATGATCCAGCCATCCATCCATCGAGAGATCTATTTGTCTATCCTGATTGTATACATATTCTTGCACCCCTTATACGTTATCTTCTAAGTTTATTCAAATATTTGGTAATGATATGTATAAAAAACCTATTTCAAACATGCAAACACCCACATAACGAAAATTACATAGAATTGAATAACACCAAATGAAAATCCATTAATGTATGAAAACAATTAATGACTATAATTTTAATATCATGGCATAATCGATTCAATATTACCATATTCATATATTATTTATATATGTATATGGTATCTTTATAATGGAATGGAATAATGGAATATTTATAATCATTTATAATTTCTTAGTAAATGTGTGACATAATTATATGAAAACACTACATAACGAAGCTACTAAAATTTACTTCAACATTATGCCATAAAAGGCTATTATAAAAAGCAAAGTTTTATGAAATATTGCAATGAATATTTTACATCGTATAACATTAAGCCTTGAGGTAGAAAATCTTTACAGTTAGTAAAGAGGGTGAAATTTGAATAATACATCGTTAAGTGTAGATTTAGGCTAAAATACACGGGTAATAAAAACTAGAGAAATAATTGTTATACTAACAAATGGGCTATCTGATCATATATTTACTCTGTACCCATAAAGCGAGCTATAAAAGCGAAACAATCACATTTGCGCCGACGAAATATTTGTACGGATAAAAATCTTTTCATAAATTATCAGCCAGAAACACTACACGCTTTTCAATGAAACAAAAAATCGTTGGAGCTAACGTTTTATTTTGGTTGAAACAAATGCACTGACCATAGACAATAGTATTGTAAGAGGTGCCGTTATTGGATTTAAGTTATAAAGTTTAAAGTAAAAAGAAAAGTATGCAATTACAATAATGACGTATGTATATCATCGTAAAATTAGCAAAATAAAGTAGTGACTAGTTTGCTGATATTTATTATATTATTCAGTGTATCAATTTTTCTTTTTGATAAACGATTTAGTAAGAGTCGGTCTCACATACTAAATATTAAATTATCAAGGTTAAAGCACTATATTTGGACTATAGACTTTCTGGAATGGAACCCTTAAAGAGCCTGAAGTCGATCGTTATGTAACTACGGTTCACAGGTATCCTCATTCCTTAAACATCTTTTGACGTCACCAGCAACGCTCCATAAATCTAAAATATTGTCTTACCTAAAGCCAAACTCATTATTCATAGCGAGGCATTAGTAAATAATTTCGTTGGGTAATTTAAGTAAACAGATCTGACAATTAAACTCAATTATCCCCGTCTCAGCCTGAATAAGCAGATCTGAGCCGAGATTTATACGCTGAAGATAAATTAGGGTTTTATGTGGAAGTAAACGGTATAGACATATCCATAAAGCATGTAATAATTGATTATGTTGTACTATTAAACAAATAGAATGTTATATATAGTAGAATCGAAATAGTCTAGTGTGCTGAAAATACTACAGAGATACGAGATTTACAACAAGAGCCGTCTTTTTTCCGATCAATTGTACACGGAATACGATAGAGCTACGTAAAAGCTTTTATTATTTAGGGACTAAAAGAGCCTGCTAAGTATTCAGTTTTTATATAGCATCTGTTGAATCAATTTGTTGTGACAAAAAATTACAAAGAAAGAACGTGAAGAGACGTTTATCTAAATAATCGCGATCAACTAGTTATCGATAAGAAGAATCAATTTATTGAATGTATAAACTTGTAGAATGGTGATCATAGAGCAATTGATTAAATCTGTTAGCGCTCCGGTGTTGCAGGTGTCCATGGGCGGTGGCAATCACTTTCCATCAGGTGAGCCTCCTGCTCGTTTCAAACATAAAGATCTGTTATCAATTGCATCTTCGACGTGATCTTGTTACATCTTTCAAATGAGGTTTTTATAATGTTTGTTTCTTATCGCTTCTTGATCGTCAAAAGTCTACTCCTGGCTCGGAAAAAACATAAGATCCGAAAAAAATCAATGAACTGCGATTTTTATTTTTTGTCTATAACTTAGCACGCTTCAAAGCGTAGGAGATTCATATTTATTTATTACATTAAAGACACTTACGAAAAAACTAAGGAAGTGTAGCGACATCTATCTCGCCACATACGAAAACTAAAAAACTGACGTATCCTACATCGCGATATTAAAGTTATCCGAGCGATTGAACATATATACAAGAACCCGACAACAACCGTCGGGCAGTAGCCCACTAGACGAACACCCGTCTGGTCGGAGGATCCTTCCTTTTCAATGCTCAACACCAAAGAAGGTTAATTGTTGATCCTGCATTTGAACTCTTTCCGGTTGTGTCGGATTTCCTATTCTCACCATATTATGAGAATGATATGGTGAGAACTTATATCTAACCACTAGACCAACTGCCTCGTTAGTCTAGTGGCTAGATATAAGACCGCAGACCCGGTGGTCCTGGGTTCAATTCCTAGGTCGGGCCAATAAATAGTTATTGAGTTTTTTCTGTCAGAATATTCTCAGTAGCAGCCCGGAGTCTGAAAGTTGGAAGTGTGTACACTCCCGTGCCTCGGAAAGCACGTTAAGCCGTTGGTCCTACGCCTGAACTCTTTCCGGTCGTGTCGGATTGCCGTCCCATCGGATTATGAGAGCTAAGGAAAAGAGAGTGCACCTGTGTTTGCGCACACACTTGTGCACTATAATATCTCATGCGCAGTTGGCTAATCTCTCTTGAGATTGGCCGCCGTGGCCGAAATCGGTCTGGAGGACCTTATGAAAATGAGAAAATTGGGCTGGTACATAAACTTGTGTATATGATGTGAAATATACCCTGCGCAACCTAGCGGCGTACTTGAAATCACTCAAAACAACATCGTAATTGGTTGTTTTATATTCTTTAATAGTAATAAAACAAACATTCTTGCTAACCTTTGAACGTAATGTAAGTTAAAATAACAAAAATAACCTTATATTTCATACATATACGAAACAGCTCAAAATCTGAACAACGTTCGTAAAATCACTTCAAGTTTCCGCAATTTCAACCGAAGCTAATTAACTTTACAGCTTCAAAGTTATGAAGTAGAGTTCAACTCGCTGTAACGATTGACATTATAAACCCTTCATGTGAGTTGGATACCGGAATTTGTAGTTGAAAACTGTTACTTTTCGCTATCTCTTTATACATACTAGTATTCGCTCAGTTTTCGAAATTATGATGATGTTCATCATTATTAAAAATGTTAAAAAATAAAAAATCGGTTGACAAATAGTACTGTTTTGTCTTCGCCTACTTATAAATATTAAAAAAGAAAAATCGACTAATGTGTTAAACACCGGAATCATCGATGTCACTCATAAAGCTGCGACGTTGAAATGAAACTGGGCAGGACATATCTGTCGAATGTCAGATGATCGCTGGCTCAAAGCAACAATTAAATGGGTCCCCCGGGACATCGCGGCAACCCTCGACGTAGATGGCAAGACCAGCTGGTCTCCTATCGGAAAGATTGGTTTAATATATGGCAGAAAATAGAGAATTTTGGAAAGAAAGTATAGAGGCCTTTGCCCAGCAGTAGAACACACCAGGCTGATAATAGTAATGTGGTCAAGGCCGGCATCAACTCTAAGTGACCGTTAGTGAGTGAAAAGATCGTTAACGACGAACTGTATCGACTTATTATTTTATAATAAATTATGATGATATCTATAATATCTAACTATATATTGAAAGTTAAGCTGTAGACAAATCCAAAATACAAAGCACAGAATGTGTGGGTAACCAGAACAAGTTTGTTGTTTGACATTGTTTATGCACGTTCGATAATGTATTATCCGATTATATAAAATGACATCACTGAGTAGGGTATTATTAATATTATATGTGTTGATTTTTAATTTTCAGTGTTATACTTTGAGGTAAAACAAAATCGAGATACAATTCTGAATCTGCTTTACAAATTTGTTTTTGGTTTCAATTTTAATAAAGGATGCTTACTTCTGTTTATAAAAGTATAAAGTGAGAAAGTTGTGTTAATCATATCCAACAAGCGGCTTCAGTATGACTTATTGATTATCGTATTCTTTAACATAATTTCTTTGACGAATCATTTGCAGCGAATTCAAGTAGTAGATTTCGTTTAGGATTTACGAGTTTAAATTACATTTTTTTTACACTGGCTCACTCAAATCGGAAAACAACAATACCAAGTACTGCTGTTTTGCGGCAGAACATCTAATGAGTCGGTGGTACCTACCTAGACGACATAAAGCTCTACCACCAAGTGTTTGCTACATAAAAATATTTTTTAATATTTTCCTTAAATTCAAATCGTATAAAATGAATTTTCGAGTTTAGATAGACAAAATCGTTTAAAAATTTAGTTATAATTTATCTTTTTTCATATTAAAGAAGTCACGTGACTAACACGATTCAGAATAAACGCTTTCAAAATAGCTCGTTAAGTTTAAAAAGATGCAACTTGAATATGAGGTCTTAAGAACTTTGCGAAGAGTTGTCAACTTTTAATCCCTATTTAAATTCTTTGGGTTAAGGATTTTACAAGCAAAATTTTTATAATTTTCATAACAAATATTAATGTTTATAAATATTTACTTATAATATATACAGCCTTACTTAAAAACGTGGCTTAGCGGCTTTTTAGTTAAAGACAGATTTCGCTCTTTCTGTCATTATTGATTGGAAATTCGAAAGAAGAAGACACGTTGCTTAACTTACTTAAAAAAAATTAAGTAAGTTTTAGGCCGTTTTTTATAAAATAGCTTAAGGAGCAGGCAAATGGCCCATCTGAAAGTAAGTGGTCACCTTGCAGATTCGCCACCAACCTTTGGAACTTAGATGTTATGTCCCTTGTACACTCGCCATTCAAAACCGGAACACAAGAATATTAAGTATTCTTTTACCGTCTTTCAAATGTATATGCCAATATATATATTTTTTTTATATTTCTTCGGTACATTTATTCAGTAACTTAATAAAGGCAAAAAAAAATATTTTTACACTATGTGATTATATTTAATCTTGTGCTCGGTCTTGATGATATGAGCGATGATATTGTAACCACACGTCGAAATTAAATTTACCAAATCCTGTATCCACCTACCGATAGCCGAAAAGTTTGATGAAGTAAACTCCACATTGTATCCTTAAAAGACGAGGATGCCTTTAGACAGTGTTTTAAGTACATTATTTGCGTATTTTTACTATTATTTTACTGAAGTATTTAACAATAAATACGAATTAATTATTTAACATTTTTTCACGACTTAATGACAACGACATGTCCTTAAAATATGATTTATAGTATAAAGATTTCTCATTTACTAAGTAAGTAATTATTCATATAATCTAAAAATATTTATCTAAAAAGTTCACTCATCAAATTATTTAGTCAACATGACTAATATTTATCCTTTTTCATTACAAATAATAAAGGAATCACATTATTTATTATTTACATTTATTTTATTGTGCTGATTTAAGATTTAAGCCCAGTATTTCATGATAGTTCTAAAAACCAGCCACTAAGCCAACAAGATAATTAAGCATTTCTTATTATAAACATTGCTAGAAAACTAAACATAATATATGTACATACTATTCATATGTATTATATAGGGTTTTCCATTAAGGGCGCTTGATCGTGCAGAACTTCCATCGTAGCGTGTGCTGTGTGGCACGTAGCGCCGTCCTGTTGAAACCACATGTTGTCCAGATCCATATTCTCGATTTCAGGCCAAAATAAGTTGGTTATCATCGACCGGTATCGCTCACCATTGACGGTGACGGCCACACCATTATCGTTTTCGAAAAAATACGGACCAATCACGCCTCCGGCCCAAAATCCGCACCAAACAGTCACTTTCTGCGGGTGCATTGCCACTTGGTGAACCTCGTGTGGATTGGTCTCGTCCCAAATACGGCAATTTTGCTTGTTGACATAGCCATTCATCCAAAAATGCGCCTCGTCGCTGAAGATGATTTTTTTGCCAAAATCGGCGTCAACTTCCAACTGCTCTAATGCCCAGTCAGCGAACACACGGCGCTGTCTATGGTCATTAACCTTGAGCTCTTGGGTCAGCTGGATCTTGTACGGGTGCAGGCTCAAGTCACAACGCAAAATTCGCCAAGTTGTCGTCTGCGAAAGGCCGAGTTCCTGTGCGCGACGCGGAATTGACTGCCGCGGGTTTTCGAGGACACTGTCGCGCACAGCGGCGATATTCTCGGCAGATCTCGCGTTACGTTGACGCACGGGAACCGGCTGATTGTTAACTGACCCGGTTGACTCGAATTTGTCCACCAATCGACGGATAGTCGACTCGGCAGGACGATCATCGCGACCGTAAAACGGGCGAAGTGCACGGAACGTTGCTCGAACTGAAGACCCATTTTCATAAAACAATTTTATAATTTGCACGTGCTGCTCGACACTGTAACCTGCCATGGTGGTTTGGGAGGACAGAATGAATATAACACACTGCATTTGACAGCTGTCACTCAAACAACATGGCCGCAATCAGCTGTCAAAGTTCAAGCGTCCCTATTGGAAAACCCCTTATAATGGACTCATAATATTATTATGCGCGCCGACAACCCCTTATTTATCTTTGATATAATGATAGCTTCAAATTTAATTAAAATTAAAAGTGACGAATCAGAAGTTTTTTGTAATAATTTACCTCCTTATTTATATATTTAGTATATTTTGATCAACCTCGGGACGCCACCATCAAATTTCATAGATAGATTTTTTATTTTGATTAATTGAATTGGCTGTCAACAAGCTGAGTTAAATTGTATTGTGGTCGTGGTGGTTCTCGTGTTGCGTGTGACCAACGACATTTTCAATTATTTTTCTTTATTATATAAATATTTTTGTTCGTATATAAATTTATATGAACACGTACAAGACGAAAACGCGATAAAGCCATCAAGTTCTTTACAATTATATTTCTATGAAATGCTTTCTGAAGTTTGCTTAAATATAATTACAATTAAAACTTAAATTATATCGCTTAAAACTTATTGTTATACTTTAATAAAGACACGAACTCGAAGTTATAAATCGATTTAAGTTTTCGAATCAACTTCAAACGAAGACGTATTGTTCGTTAATCTTTGCTTTAATCATATGTATGTATGTTAACGTAAACAAAGAGAAAGTATTAAGTATAGCTATGTAATTCCAAAGTAAAAAAAAAACCCAACATCTATTTATAAATACCTTCATGTATAGGCAGCCTTAGCAAAAAGATTATAATTTTTTACTACTCGATTTTAGGGCATTGTTTAAAATATATGGAGGTACTAATCACATATTCTACCGCCTAACAGCAATACTCAGTACTGTGCTCTGGCTTGAACGGTAGTAAACCAGTGAAACTAATACGCAGAAGGGCTTATCAAAGCATCATAGGGCATAGCATCTTAGTTCCCAAAGTTTGTGGTGGATATATGGGACCTTTAATATATCTTACAGTGCCAATGTCATATACATTGCCGGTATTTACCACTAAACATCAGGTATTTGCCAGTATACCGTCTTATAGTAAATTAAGTAAAAAAAGCGACTATAAGCGACAATTGGCTTGTTTAAGCATAAATATTAAATTATCTCATTTGTTGCGATGGAATAAATATCAAGAACAAAATTGCGTCAAAATTTCGCATAATTATTTCGAAAAACATAAAAAGTCACATCCGCAATTTTGAAAATATCCTACTGCAATTCTAAGGCTTCCTATCCTGAATATTATATGATATAAATTATATAACTATCACGATTGCTTAGAACGGTTAGATAAAAATACATACATAGATACTGCTTTTTATATTTTGCTCATGTTCAGTCTCGTATCTGGCAGTGTATTATGAAGTTAATTCTATTGATTTACTGTTAAATTTACTGTTAAAGTATAATTTATTATCTACATCAAAGGTAACTAAACTAATAATTAAATTATTACTTTACCAAGATGCTCTTCAAGGGAGTCGTACAGTTCAATATCAATTAAGGATAACAAGTAATAATCAAAGTTAATAATTTACTTGACGGTGCTATTTGTTTGGAGTATATATGCAGTATATAGAACCCTTTAATAGAAGTGCCCACTTCTACACTTAGTGGTAAGTACCACCATTGCCAAAATCACAAGAAATATTATTCCTTACATGGCCAATGCGCCACCTTGGGGAGTAAGATTTTATGATTTTAATATCCTTTGGATCTTTAGTTACACTGGCTGACTCACTCTCAAGCCGGAACACACCAATACTAAGAGTTGACTTTTGGATTTGGTGATAGAATATGATATCTGATGCTCATCACATTGTGTTCTTAAGAATGGTTAGCAGAAAGCCCAATTACCAAGTAAAATGTCGTTGGGAACGTTTTTGCTGATTCGTTAATTACCAGACGCCACACTGCTTTTCAAACGTGGATGGCAACACTGTGAGTAACTCAAAAATCCTGTAATCAGATCTTATGATGTTATAGTTGAGATGAGTTTGATTTATTCTACTCTGCTGGAAACCGTGGTAAGATATAAAACATTTTTTAATACCTGTTCACAATACACACGATGTTGATAAATAAAAAATCGCATGTAAGCAGAACCATGCTGCAAGACTGCATTTTTGTATATATAGATTTATCGTTGCTATCCAACCTACTATTAAGACCGTAAACGTGATAGACTTACATGCGAAGGTAAATTGGAGACAGGAAGATACGCGTTACCTGTCGTCTTTGACTCTGACAAGCGTACAACTCGCTTGGGATCTCGGCACCGTTCCATATCTTTAAAGATTAAAGAGCTTTGTAGAAGTGACGTAGAACTACATAACTAAATTTAAATTATATTGCATTGATTAATGTTTACGTTGAACAAATTATAACTAAATGTGGCGTTAGTATAATACTATTGTAGTTACTATCGTATACATTGGAAATAAATAAAGTAATAATAATAATAACATAACATAACATAACGTCCTCCAGACCGATTTCGGCCACGGCGGCCAATCTCAAGAGAGATTAGCCAACTGCGCAGGAGATATTATAGTGCACAAGTGTATGCGCAAACACAGGTGCACTCACTATTCCCTAGCTCTCATAATCCGATGGGACGGCAATCCGATACGACCGGAAAGAGTTCAGGTGCAGGACCAACGGCTTTACGTGCTTTCCGAGGCACGGGAGTGTACACACTTCCAACTTCCAGACTCCGGGCTGCTATTGAGAATTTTCTGACAGAAAAATCCAATAACTACTTATTGGCCCGACCTGGGAATTGAACCCAGGACCACCGGGTCTGCGGCCTTATATCTAGCCACTAGACCAACGAGGCAGTCAATAATAATAATAATACTACCACTTATAATAATAATAATAACTATTACTATACTGTAAAGGTATAATAAAGAGCTTGCTTTGGCTTCCTTGTTCTCTAATTTTAATATAATTAACCAAACTAAGCAATAACTCTGTTCAGTGTACATACATCAGCTACTTTATTTATACTAGTGTACTATGAAATTAGTAGTAGTATCCTCTGAATATCTTACTGCTGGGCTAAGGCCTCTTCTCCTCTTTTTGAGGAGAAGGTTTTGGAGGTTATTCCACCACGCTGCTCCAATGCGGGTTGGTGGAATACACATGTGACAGAATTTCAGTGAAATTCGACACATGCAGGTTTCCTCACGATGTTTTCCTTCACCGTCAAGCACGAGATGAATTATAAATCACAAATTAAGCACATGAAATTCAGTGGTGCTTGCCCGGATTTGAACTCACGATCATCGGTTAAGATTCACGCGTTCTTAACACTGGGCCATCTCGGCTTAATAACTTAATACTTAATAGTAATAGTCAACAAAGTGATAAATTATTTGATTTTAAACGTGAAAGGCATTTGAAAGACAAACTTTGTAATCGTCAAAGTTTTAATTAAAAATTTGCGGTTTTATAACAAACTTTGATTTAGATGCGATTTCATTAGCTTTAATTTGATTCCTTTAAATCGTTTTTCGATTTCGACAAATATAATTTATAATATGATTATTACTGTTTTACCACTTCTAAAATCGTTATTTATTCTGAGTAACACAAGTAGCTGTGATCGAGAAACTCTGAGGAATTGTAAATAATACCAATAGGATTTTATAACCTCTATACGAATATACATAAGTAGACGATATAGTTGGTGACATAGAGTGTGTTCATTTGAATAAAATCTATATAAACAGACAATGGCCTGACTCCTATCACAGGCTATGTAGAGCATTTATCAAAACATATGATTAATTAAGACGAGGTAGACCAGTTTTCAAAACAATCAAATCAAAATATTTTTATTCAAATAGACTTTTACAAGTACTTATGAATCGCCAAGCGCTACCACCGTCCATCCAATCCAATCAATCCGTTCTAAAGTGTCATTCTTGTTATGTCTAAAACAAATAAATATAGATATCAATGTTTTGGGATTAAACAGATCCATTTATTTATAAAGTTTGCATGTTTTGATTATTTGTGACCATATATTTATTTTAAAAGAACTATAATACAATAATAATCCGAAAAAGCAAGCACCTTATAAAAAATATAAAGCAAAGTTATAAATATGACTTATTAAAATTATTCATGAATAGGTTCCCATTAATACTAGCGTTGTAGTGAAAATGCCGGAAGAGGCAAATGACATTACACCTACCACTTAACCTACAGAAACCAGGTGTAAGGTAATGGACAGAAGAAAGTCATCAATCGATCACAATTAATCTATCGTCGTTGGACGGACAGACGATCAGTCACTCGTTGATTTGCTCCGAAATTGGAAATCAACAACCTAAGTCGTCGGATCTATATCATACTTCAAAATGATGTTATGATATGTGATATAACTAGTAAATTAAAAAAAAACAACTATTCTCACCATTTGACGCTTTGTATGAGATGGTTAACATCTTTTACAATGCCAATGTCTATGGACGTTGATGACCACTTACCACCATATGGTCGTCTGCCTACGTGTTCTATAAAAAAAATGGAAAAAGTTATACAAATCATGATTGCATGATGACAGATGACTGATGCTGTCCAGCATCTAGTAGCATTACTCATTTGAATTAATGTTTGATGTAGATAAAGAAATTATTCCTGAATTATCAAATGTGTTCACTCAAAAATCTTTGATTAGTACTATTTATAACTGTACCTAGCATTTGTTAAAAGTATGCTTCTATCTAATAAAGACAATTATTGTAGAATTCTATGCAACATGTCACAAAGTCCGCAAGTCAACTTCGATCTGGAACTATCAATGTTCGCCATTGACGGATACATCAAGGAGGATAGTAACATCATTAATATTTTAAAATGTTACTATTGTATTCGGATTATTTATATGCATAAATCATAAAACATAAGACACGAACGTCCGCTCTACGATAATGTGAACCATAGTCGGTGACCGTTTACCATTGATTAACATGTCGAGTATTTCCGATAATTACCATAAAAGTGGAAGATGCCGAAGAATAATTGGGTTTAACGTTTTATCAATATATTTTATTCATTGTACTTAAAATGGACACAGACATTACAATTAATGACGAAATTCAAAACCATTTATCAAGTAAATTGCATTACATACAGAGATTCAATAAAAATAACCACCTAAATATATTAAACAAATCACACCCTTAAATAAGAATATATTACAGTACATTATTCTCTGCACATTATTCTCCAGCTCTTCGCTTATTCGCCGTCAGATTACGTCCACTATTTGTATGTCGGCTTAGACGATAATATTTATTTTGGGTAGGCTTATACGACCTTTAGTCGACTTTTAATTTTTTATGCTGTTATGGTAACTTAAGATATAATAAAATAGAGGGTCAGTTGTATTTTTGTGTCAGTAGAGCTATTCTGTCAGAAGTAAATCGAAACGGTCGTGAAATGTCAGAAAGCGATATACGATACTTACTACAATAATAATAAAGTACATATGCGGGACGCGGATACCAGATCTAAGTGGTTAAAGCAAGCGCGTTCTTCATAGATAACAGTTAATCACATTGTTTTTGGCGTACAGTCAAAATTCGGTAAGGTAAAAGTATTTGTGCGAGAAGAGTTAACTCAATTTAATAAGATTCCGCTGTGGAAAACCAGACAACAGTGTAAAGAGAAATGCAGATACGTATGGTGTAAGGATGGAAAAATACTGGTCCGTAAATCGGAGAACTCAAAAGTGTATACTATTAGAACAGAAGATGATTTAAAGGACCTACCTAGTAACTAAACCTAGTCATTTATATAATTAAAAGATATTTACATGGCTAATATTACTCTAAATAACTATATCAATGAAATTCACAACTGTGTCAATATATCAGATTATTTTGAGTTTATACCTAAGTGTAATAGTAAATTAACTTTTGTACATCTTAATATTAGATCTATAATTAGAAATTACAACCAATTAGAATTGCTTGTATATAGCTGTAAGACGGTTTTAGATGTAAAAGTAAGGAAAGGTCCTCCAGACCGATTTCGGCCACGGCGGCCAATCTCAAGAGAGATTAGCCAACTGCTCAGGACATATTATAGTACACAAGTGTGTGCGCAAACACAAGTGCACTCTCTTTTCCTTAGCTCTCATAATCAGATGGGACGGCAATCCGACACGACCGGAAAGAGTTCAGGCGTAGGACCAACGGCTTAACGTGCTTTCCGAGGCACGGGAGTGTACACACTTCCAACTTCCAGACTCCGGGCTGCTACTGAGAATTTTCTGACAGAAAAACCCAATAACTATTTATTGGCCCGACCTGGGAATTGAACCCAGGACCACCGGGTCTGCGGCCTTATATCTAGCCACTAGACCAACGAGGCAGTCAATGTAAAAGTATTAAGTGAGGTAAGCATTAGTGATTGTGTTAGTTTCATGTTCCAATTAGACGGCTACACTATGTACACATAATTGTGTAACGATCGAAAAAGAGGTAGTCTATTGAACTTGTGGTTATTATCTATATAAATAATAAACACAAGTTCAATAAAGTTCCTCACAAAACTAAATATTTTGAAAGTATTCCAGATAAACTTAAAACTGCTTCCAATCATGTCGTATATCTGTGCGCAATATATAGACCAACTTCAAAGAGTGTACCGGGTTTTTTAACAGAACTGATACATAATTTACTTTCCGTGCCAAATCACGACATATTTGTACTAGGTGATATAAATATAAATTTAAAAGTTCACAGTAAAATTCGTACGCAATATTTAAATTTAATGTCTGAGTTTGGACTAGAGTGAGGTATTTCAGATTTATATAGAATTTGCGAAAGATTGCATTGATCACATTTTCATAAGATCACAAATTCAAGACACAGTATATTCCGCTGTGGTTGCAACAACACTAGCGGATAATTTCATTACGGCTATTACATGCACTGGGACACGAGACATTCAAACTGCTCCGAAATATGAAACCAGGTATAATAACAACATAATTTACAAGGAGTAAAATAAAATAAATTTTGATGATATATGTGATACAGAAAATCCTATTGATATATATAATAAACTAAAATATAATATACAAAAATGCTACGAAGCAGGTAAGTACATAGTTCGTAGTAAAATCTCAAGAAGAAATTCAGAGGGATGGTTAAATACCAAAATAATAAAGCTTTGTGAAATTAAAGATAAAAAATGTATTGCATGGAAAAAAGATATAAGTAACAAAATATTAAAACTCGATTATACGAAGACACGAAATAAATGCAATACGTTAATACGCAAATTAAAAGAAAAACACACTCGGCAAGAGATAAATAAATATAAAAATGAACCAAATAAATTGTGGACTATCTTGGATAAAATATTAGGAAGAATAAGAACATCATTAGATAATGTAATTATTAATGCATTCAGTGATAATACAAATATAAAATTAATAGCAAACAACTTTGCCAAGGGATTTGACAAGAGCGTTAAAGATATTCTTCATAACTGCAATAACTCATTATTAAATCCTGATTTCTACAGGCAAACAGCTAATGTCTCCATTAGATTAAAAAAATCTGAAAACATAGATATTTACAAAATAATAAAAAAAAAATCTTAAAACACAAAAAGCCCCAGGTATAGATAAAATTAAACCAATAGGCGTTAAAGGTATAGCTATTAAAATCACACAAGCTATTACTAAACTAATCAATTTAAGTATTACTTCTGGTCAGTACCCTGATGAACTAAAGCTCAGCGTGGTTCGGCCAATATTTAAAAAAGGTTGTAAGAAAGAATACTGTAATTACCGCCCGATTACTATATTACCAGTATTAGATAAAATTATAGAAAAATATATGTCATCAAGTAAAACCTTTTTATAAAGAAAATGATATAGTGTTGTATCATATGGACTAAATGTGTATGGAAGGACATTCAAACCCCACCTAGACAAAATACACAATTTACAAAAGGGAACACTAAAAATTATAATGCCTCCAAAAGTAAAATATAAATTCGAACAAAACGACAGTGAAAAAATGTTCGAATACAGTAAAGTACTGTCAGTACACAAAAGAGTTAAACATGCACTCCTTTGTCAAAATTATTTCGATTACAACAAAAACTTAATAACACATAAAATCACAACAAGCACATAAAATCATAACACGACACAAGCTAATCACATTTAAAGCAAACAACATTTATGGAAAACGAACTACAGATTATCTCATTAAAAATGTAATATTTCATTAATAATAAATAAATTAAAAAAAAAATAATAATAATAACATTTCGAAAATACACGCATCATAATAGTATAGCATCATAATTCGGTTCTTAATATCACAGGTGAGTAATAAAGTGAGATCTTACTGGTGTATATTTCACTAAACATAATTATTGATTTCGTGAAATTGACATATGGACGGATATTGCCTATATTGTTTGCTTACACCTGTATGTAGGTTTCTTGAGGTAGTGTGTCAACCACTGTCAACTGTGTTTTTCTTGGTGGGGCAGGTCTTTGTCCAAATTCGTCTGGATAGATATAGGTAGGTAAGAGCAATATTTAGTTTTGTTGTGTTTCTGTTGGAAGGATGAGTGACCCAGTATTACTACAGGCACATAGCAGCTTTCAAATTTGGTGGCGTTGGCTATCTAAGGAATGGTTGATATTTTTTACCAATATATATGGGCGGAGTTAACTACTTACCGTCAGGTCCAAAGCCGGCCACCCATCTCTGTCATAAAAAAACAAATCAACATATTTTGAGAGAAAATGATCGGTCCGGTCGCTTTCGAAGTGAACGCTATCTAGACTATAAAATGAGTATTAAAAAGTCAACGACTGCATTTATCTGTCTTTTATAAGAGAGAACCAGTTAAAAAATCACTAACCGTGACTCTAACAAAAGTGTAACTCAAACAACGAAAAAAAAATCAGACAAAATTCAATAACTTACATGTAAACGAGCCTAAAAATTACTTAGTAAAACTATCACAAAAATAGGCGTAACAGACTGCCTAGATATTTCAGACCGATTTCGGTCACGGCGTCTAATCTCATGAGAGATTAGCCAACTGCGCAGGACATATTATAGTGCACAAGTGTGTGCGCAAACAAAGGTGCACTCTCTATTCCCTAGCTCTTATAACCCGATGGGACGGCAATCCGACATGACTGGAACGAGTTCAGGCGCAGGACCAACGGCTTAACGTGCTTTCCGAGGCAAGGGAGTGTACACGCTTCCAATTACCAGACCCCGAGCTGCTACTGAGAATTTTCAGACAGAAAAACCCAATAACTAATTACTGGCCCGACCTGGGCCTGACGACCACCGTGTCTGCGGCCTTACATGTAGCCACTGGACCAACGAACCAGTCATTTCAATAAAACATATAGTAATACCTAATATTGTTATATTCCAGTTAGAAGGTGAGTAATCTATTGTAATTACAGCCATATGGGACATAACATTTAGTTACCAGGTTTGGTAACGCATTCGCGAAGTAAAGGATGGTTTCTTAGTGCTACCGCATATGGGTAGCGGAATCCATTTACTATTAGATGGTCCATTTGAAAATTTCCCCACCTATTTGATACGAGTAATAAATACTCGTTTATTATGATTTATGAGGTACGAACGGTCGGATTCATAAGCACAGTAAGGGCTCAAAGATAGATTGGCTTAAAAATGCTTTTATCTCATTGGTTAAAATATATGACAATATTGATTTAAATTATATTTAAATAAATATTGTCATATATTGTGCCCGTGTGAAGTCGGGACGGGTAGCTAGTGATATAATTATAGCAATATATAATATTTGTCTCCGCCACCTATGTCCTTTTTTGTACTCTTAACAGCGTGTATGCAAAATTTCACGATGATTGGTTGAAGACTTGAGGTAAGTGTGAAAGCGTAAGAAACAAACAAACTTACGCATTTATAATATTAGTAAGTATAATGAACCTATTATTATACCTACACTATATCAGTATTCTAATTGGGAGATTGTAAAAAAGTACTTTTATAGAATAATACTAACCTGAAAAATAAAAAAATAAATCTTTTCTTTCATTACTATTTTAGATGCTTAGCGTAATTTTTGCCTGTCGTGGCTGCCTATAAGTAAATAAATAAGTATAGCGAAATTTACCCTTATACCTATTAATTTGTAAAGTTTTATTAGTATATTATTATTATATTATATAAATACTATACAAGTATCTCGATCTATTCGAGGCAGCCAATTCATAACGATGTGTATTCGGAATAAGTAGAAATAAACTAACATTTCAATTCAATTGAAACATTACCGGCTCCCTTTGGTATTTGCCACGTATTTGCATACATATAATGTATGCGCAAATGGCTTTTAGGTATGTCGAATATGTTGTTGTAATTTTAAGCGTTCGTGATTTCAGTGAAATTTCAAGAAAATGGTAGTATAATAACTTCTACCGTTTATTTTATATTTTTCTTTATAAGTGTTACTCAGTATTATCGAACCAGCAATTTCTCGATACATTTGTCAATTTTTTTTTTTTGTTGATTGCCTTATTTTGTAAGTCACCTCTGTTAAATTTAATTTAATAAAGATAAGAAAAGAGAGTTCTAATACGGGACTCTAACACGAAGCTAATAATACTTTATTTCTCAACATAATAATATTATATTGTATGTAAGGTAGCTTAGGACACATTATATTGGGACTGATAAAAATATTGATATACATAATCTGTATGTACTATTATGTATGTACTGTATGTATGTACTGTTATGTATGTATGTATTATGTATGTACATGGACTACTAAAATCTTATAATATTAAATGATCAATTCTTGTAAATAAATACATATATATTTCGAGTGTCTTGGGAACGGCTTTCACAATTTAACTCAAATTTTATATTTAGGTAAGGTTTTATTTTTATTTTAATCTATACCTACGTATTTCATAAAAAATAAATCGTTTCCTAAGTCAAAATTTCTATAAGAAATAAATATATGTTCATCCAAGAACCACTATACATATCTCTTAGAATATTCGATATATGTAGTGAAGCCTTTTGCATGTAATTCTAAAATTCTAGACACTTCTGAGCTGCATTTGCTCAAAGTCCATGTCACTTTACAAATTCAGTAGCTTGGCCCGTGTAGGGGGACCATTATAATATATTATTGTTCAGAATATTATTATACCTTTGTATGATATTATTTTCTTTAGAACTCTTGAAAATCTCTTGAAAATCTTGAAAATAAGAACTCTCAATTTTATACGTATTTAAATAATATATAAAAATATATTTAAAAAAAAAATACATCGGAGACATAATACACTTTAAAAAAATTGTCGCTTTATTTGATTTAAATTAAATTTTCCTTTCCAGAGAATATTACTTGTGTAGCATGGCAATAATTCAACATGATAGTTTTGATGCTAAGTCTCATTTGTTTGAGGCTTTTAAAGTTAAATTGTTTGTGAATGGTTAGTTTTTTGACAAAACAAAATAAACTTAGCCATTCATAACAAAAGTACTCAGTTCATGTAAATTATTAATTAAGTAAATTTTGCTTCAGGACCATTTTACTGACACGTACTATAATTTAAGGTACACGAAAAGATTGCCCTTAACAATTTGCTTCCTCATAGTCACAATAGCGATTGAGAGTATTTCCTGAGAATGAGGGAAAAACGAAACTTGGGCACATTGCAGTCCCATCCAATATTCCCAGAGAGCATTAGATATTAGCTTACTATACTGAAAAACTTCCCTTGAAATATATAACACTGCTATTCCATATTTGCTTCATAACTAATAACGTTAGCAGATCTTGAGAACTCGTTGAGCAACGCTTGGATATTTTAAATAATTTTCATTGTAAACAACAATTGTTGAAACGCCCGTCAGTTTTCATACGCCTATGTTTATAATGTATCTCTTAGTCGGCGTTGAATTAGGCAGCGTGTGTTGGATGAAGATCAACCTAATGTGTATCCACCAATCCACATTTAAACAGCCTAGTGGAATTAAATCGAAACTTCTCCTCAAGTAGCGAGAAAACCTTTGACCAGCGGTGAGACATTGACAGGCTGTTACCGTGTAATGGTAATGAAAAAATTAGTACATTCATGTAGAATGTACTAATTTTTTCATAAAAAATCTTTATGTACCGACAAAACATTTATTACGTCACAGGTTCATTAATTTTAATAATAGTTTATTTTATTTTATCATTCCATTTTCAACTTGCTGGTAGATGTAAAGATCAAACTATAAACATTCCTGAAACAGAAGCATTTTCTAAATCTATAACAATACTGGAATACTAGACTCCTCAACTTACTCAAACACAAGTTCCATACTTTAAAACCTTCATATCGAGTCCAACCCGCTTTACTTCTACTTCAAAATGTGCATGACAAATATCATAGAGAATATTCGACAAGATTTCTCCAAACTAAGTTGAAGTCTACATACTTCACAACTACACTCGCTAACTTCGAGGCTAGTGAGCTCAGAGGAATGCAAGAACATTCTTCATAACTTCATTAAACATAGAAATTGATAGGAACTTTAAAATACTGTCACGTACTTTTGATTCGATAAACAATTTCAGTTAAATAAATATTTTTGTTTAATGGCTTCTTACAAACATATTGCATAAATCACGCTTTCAGACCTGTACAATAGTTTTTGTGAATTCACACATAATTTTAAAAGCATCATCGTTTTTCTTGTGGCAGTTTGAGATGAAGGTAGCATCGCAATAATAATAACAGAAATGCTTCTCAACATAAAATGAAGCATAGGAATATGCATAGAAAGTGGTTCATACTTACACTACATAACGTATATGTCTCATAAGCTCGTCAATTTTAAAATTGGCGATACGAAAACATATATTCGTTAGTATATTTTTTATATTATATGCCGTACGAAGATTAATGAATCGTTGTCGTTACACAAGGTAACATCCTTTAAGATGTAATAACCTATTTCCCGGTTAGTCAGGTATAATATTATAGGCATGATAAACGTTTTTTTAGCTTACGAATATCGAACAAAGATGATCTTAGTAATAGAAGAATATGAATTGTCGGCCATTCCCATTGATTATTAATTAGATCCCGCAACTAATAAAATGTTTAGCTTATAATCATATAGGCAAAACAAATGCACATTGCTATTCTTGCATTACTACATATACTCTGTAGCTATGGTTTTATGACGTCAAAAACATACATAAATAAATATTTTATGTTTTAGTTTTGCAAGTCATATGGACTTCGAACTTTTTATCTTTCATCTTTTTCTTAGGAAATAAATTCGCCTTTTTACGCGTTTTTTTTTACTTTGCAAGCGGTTTTTGGCAAATTAAAGAGAGATTTATTATTTAACAAGACGTTTAAATAAATATATCTTGACAAAACTACATATATTTTTTTCTTTTACATAATTAAAAATGTTATGTTTCAGATTTTGGTTTTGTTTTCGCATACATATTATATATTTGTTTATGGAAATTGTTTTGCCTTTTATATTTTTAATAGTATGTGAAATATCTATTGAAAGCTATATTTATTTAACCTTCAAACTATAAAGAACAAACTTATTGACATAGCCCAGAGGAATGTCAGAACTAACATTATAATTGAGCTGATAGCAAATGTAATGGCTAAAGGCTACGAAGTTGCAACAATTACAAAAACTAGAATGAAATTTTATGTCTGAAGCAGTTTTCTGTAGTCTGGAAAAATATTTTTACCTGTGTTATGTAGATACGATCAATATGACTCCTCAATAGCTAACGATGTAACAGCCCACCTAAGCTACTGTCATATTAGCTTTTAGTAGTAACATAACGTGTTACGTCACATTATTGAAGAAAAAAAGGTGAAAATTTTTAAATTATTTAATCATACCTTGATATTGCAAAAAATATATATTTTCTTAGAATAAAAAAAAGTAGTCAGTTGACAGGAATAACGTATTAGTTAAAGGTCGCAAAAACTAATCCAAGCAAGCAAAACTAAAGTTTGATTGTGATAAAATCGTTTATATAACTATCATTATAATACGTTAATAAAATTGTTCTACTCATCGCAAAGTAGTGGACGAGACTGGAAACTTCTTATCTTTTGTCTTATAAGGAAAAACGACCTTTGACCAGCTGTATGTATTTTTACGTACTTCAAATGAAAATAACATTTCAAATGAAAGCTATTATTTGATTCAAATTTAGTTAAAAGACGAGACGGCCCAGTGGTAAGAACGGGTGAATCTTAGTCGATGATCATGAGATCAAACCCGGGTCGTGAGATCGTGAGATGAGAAACATCTATCATCATCGATTCGAATCAACATCGGTCTGTAGTATATGATGAGTATTAGTGTTATTAATGTTTTTATTTATCACAACTATTTTATAGCTGACGATAAAATGCAACCTCTGCCCAAATATGACCACCATTAAAACACTAGGAAAACTGAAAATATCTGCTTTTGACTTAGTTATCATTAAATCCTCTACTACATAAGCAGCATATATGATACTGTAAATATCGGTAAAAATTATAAAAGTTCGCTAGTATGTTGATGGTATTATACAAATACTATTATATCATTATCAGTGAAGTTACGACTTACTGGGCCGATACGTGGTTACCGTACGGTGCCATGGATGGCGGCTAGGCTTCTTGCGGGTGATCCGCCCTGGGAACTCCAGGCGGAGGTGCTCGCAGAAGTGTACCGGTTTCGGGTGGAAGCCAGAGCGAGCGGCAGCCGTCCAGGATCCGCGGAGATGGCACGAATCAGGGCTGTAGCCCAGCAAGCCCTGATTCGTAGATGAGAAGAGGACCTGAGGTCCCCATCAGCAGGCCTGGCGACAGTGGAGGCGATTCGCCCCCACTTGTGCTGCGTGGTGGCCTCAGATGCACACCCTGGTGGCTATAGTCGGTGGAGATCTCTCGCTGTCGAGCATGGCGTTAATCACGCTGCTGAGGTGCTCGTTGGAAATGGTCTCCTTCTACGAGAGTGCCATGTCACAGAAGGAGGCCGCGGAGCGGCAGTATGAGGAAAGTACCTCCGCTGATTCGATACGTCGAAGAAGACTGAGGAGGAGGCGTCGGCGCTATGTGTCCCTTCTTCCCCGCCTTAATATTAAGGCGGATATTAAGGCGAATTCAGGGAACCCACTTGGGTTCCCTGTATCCGGGAACCCCCTTAGAAATGGAGGTCCGCATAGGCAGGTTGACCGTCGGAGCGTCACGGTAGCACGGCGCAAGCGATCCCGTGGCGCCACCCGACCAGACGGAGAGGATACCGCTGGTTCTTTAGTGAGTATTCCGGCGCCTTAAGTGCCGGCGAGCGCCATATCACCCCACTTCACATGGGGGAAACGCGTCAAGGGGTTTTTCCAGCGAAAAAAAAAGTTACTACTTACTGAATTATCTAAGCAACTCTGCGAGATATATCTAGAGTGTTTAAGTACTTAGGGTTGTAAAACTCTTAAGATACGACTCCTGAATTCTATGAAGGCTAAATACCCCAGGCAACTTTCGGGCTTAGTAACGTTAAAAAGAACTTTCCTTACAAGTGTAGTAAAAGTTTATCATTATTTAAACATGACACTTGAAAGGCCGTACTCATTAAATAAAAAAGGATTGTTTAAACGAAAATTTAACTAAAACTTTGTAATAGCTATATACTCTGAACAACATTTTTATGCAATTTTTATGGGCTTACTAAACAGCAAGTTACTTCATTATACTGCAATTTTAATTAATTTTCCATTGTAAATCGTTGATGTTTTGTTTACATTTGCTTACATATACTTCTATACTTATATTATAAATGCGATAGCCTGTTTGTCTGTACTGCGCTTTCAAGACTATACCAATAAATCGATTTTAATATAAAATTTACGAACGTACGAAGCAAACACCAAGCTTGGACAACATGGACATTTTATAATAACTGTGACGGTAAACATGTACAAATACGTAATTTAAATAATTCGTATCTATTTTATTTATTATTTATGATTCACCAGTGGTAATTACATCAATGCATACACAGTAATTTTGTCACAATGAATTAATTTAAATGTATTACCTAAAGGCAAATACAACATGCATTAATTATTGTGCAATACATGTAAGGTACATGTGCAGTAGGTAACATCCAGATTTTCTAAAAACTAATTACACAATACGAAACTTAAACTCTAACCATAAAAAAGATGTAAACATACGTAAGTGACAAAAAAAAAACAAGTTATATATATAACTTAAGAAAAACATTAATTATTTGTTGTTATAAATATTAGTAGAAAATGTATTTTGTTGCAATTCTACTATCATAATCAACACATTATCGATTGACGAAAAATAATCGTTGACGTTTAGCTTTTTCCCTATTCTACTAATACAACGATCCAGTTGCGATTCGATTCGTAGTTTATTGAACGTCAAAAGTTAACAATTAAGTTTGAGTTTGAGATGGTTTTTTGGCTTTTGTATATGGTAACATCATACCGATACCGAATAGTCGAATCTGGATCGTAATCGAATCGAGAACGTTAATAAACGTTTGACATTAGTGGAATCGGCCTCCTGCTTGTTATATATGTAAGTAAGGTCCTCCAGACCGATTTCGGTCACGGTGGCCAATCTCAAGGGAGATTAGCCAACTGCGCAGGACATATTATAGTGCACAAGTGTGTGCGCAAACACAGGTGCACTCTCTTTTCCTTAGCTCTCATAATCCGATGGGACGGCAATCCGACACGACCGGAAAGAGTTCAGGCGCAGGACCAACGGCTTAACGTGCTTTCCGAGGCACGGGAGTGTACACACTTCCAACTTCCAGACTGCTTCCGGGCTGCTACTGAGAATTTTCTGACAGAAAAACCCAATAACTATTTATTGGCCCGACCTGGGAATTGAACCCAGGACCTTATATCAGCCACTAGACCAACGAGGCAGTCATCGTAATCGGATCGTATTCGAATCGAGAACGTTAATAAACGTTTGACATTAGTGGAATCGGCCTCCTGCTTGTTATATAAGTATGCAATCAACGATAGGGCCCAGAACCTCTCCATAAATAAACTCTCAATGTTTAATATCGACGAACACTGTTTGTGCTTATGAACCATTTACTTAAGTCAGGTTTGTTTAGGAAACCATTTTTTATGTCAAACTTTAAAATAATATAAAACATGAGTATTCGGCGCGTGTCGGGAGATAGAAAGACAAGTTACACGTATTTTTTTAGAGGTTTATTGTGTAACAACGAATTCAAAGCTCTTTTCACAATGTAAATCATAATTATAGTTAAGGGTACTATTGGGTAAGGATCCTATTAAATTAAGTCTATATAAAAATTTTAATCGGTGTTTTTAAATTATTCATTGCATAATGATTGCCTTTTTAGTTTAAAAAAAATGTGTTTTTATATCAGGATTTTTGTTTTCACAACACGGCACTTTACAGTAAATTATTTACGAAAAAAAAAAAATTTAAATTAAGCCTTAACTCAAAGTGATTTTTAGCCAGGAAAGAGTTCTTCGTCAAGTCAGTCGATAGTATCCAATTATTTTACTGTCATTTGAATTAAACACACTTTCAAAGTATTCAATTCAATACGATATAAGTAAAAATCTTAAAATTATCTTTCTAACTTTTTTCACATACAAAACATCTAAAGTGAAGCTACTATAAAGCAACCTTTTTCTTTTATCTAAATGTTTTTATACCATAAAAACAATAATCCAATTTGTATTTCAGCTACAAATCAAGTACCATTCAAATAAAATCCAGAGCACAATTAAATAGTTACTTATTTTATTCAATATATTTAATTAAACTAATACATTGAAAAAGCACTAATTTCCAATTATACTGTAAAACTCTATATAAATGCAAACATGCACATAAAAGCAATAAATTCAAATGCTGTTCTAAATACCACAACTTTTCTGACAAAAAGACACATTCTTCAATAATATATGTATAGATTTCTCGTCAGTTCTCTTTGCCTTCGAACTGAAATGTAGAAGTATATTCTCGAACAGATGTGGTCTTTGTAATATATTTTCCTTCCAATTTATTCGAAAATCAAAATTGTGCACAAAAGTGTTTTTATTTTTATTTTTAGCTTATAGGTCATACATATCGATGAATTTGACATTCTTAAAAACAATTAATGTGACGGATCCATTAGTTGCCAAGTTTGGCGATGCTTAGTCTATATAAAGGATTGTTAATATTTCTTACAGTGAAAATTTGTACGAACGCCAACTAAGCGTCAAGTGGCCAATTTCCCTGTTATAGTAATTAGGAAGGTAATTCCTAATTTAAATAATAATAAAATAGTGCGGTCGGGGGACCCCCGTTAGGAACGAAGTTCTGTGCAATATTATTTCGACTCGAACCGTGTTTTAAAATGCAGATTTTAATTGATTATATTACTGTATTTTTTTTCACACCAAAAATCACCTCAACCTTCTTTATATCGACCTCCTATTTCGTTATATGACGTGACCTTGGGTCACTGCCATTTCACTCTACTGTAAGCCGCGTGAAAGAACTTCGTTCCAAAAAGTAATCATAATATAATTGAATAATATATCAAACGTTTAATATCAGCATATAGATTTATATCGAAAACACAATTGTTTTCAATAAATGAATAAATATGTATTCGTATTAAAGAAATATATAACATAAAATCTGTAAACGTTTTCTTGAAGATTGCAATATGTACAAAACTGTACACGTCCGCAGCATATTCGCAAGGAGACTTGAATTTCACTTCACTTTGACTCGCTTCCGTATCGAATTAACTTTTGTTTCGTGCGCGACTGTACGTCTCCAAGCCGGTTCCACTTGTTAAGTTTTATTGAATTTTCATACGATATTCTGAGTTGGATTTTAGAAAAAGAGATACTGATATAAAAGCAATAACATTTTTTAAAATAAAACGTAACCTTTCGTAAATGTCCCATTGCTGGGCTAATACCTCTCATCTTGTGCAAAAGGTTTTTGGTAGTTAATGAAGTTTGGTAGATACACATTCGCCAGATCTTCATACGACACATCAAGCATATTTCTTTCACATGAAATTTTAAGACGTATTCACGTTAATTCCTCGCGACTGTACCTATCGTTGAAGTATCATTTAACGTATTTTTTACGAAAACAAAACCACAATTTTATCTATATAGTCACTTACATCCAAGCTATACTTATAGCCAGGAAAAAAATTATTTTTATAATCATAACCCGCAGTCTTTATGCTAATAATTATTTTTTAAAGATATATAGGTAAAGTGGCCATTAAGTACTTTGTCAGTGGGCTGTGGGAGGTGTTAAGTACTTCCTTATTTTGCTGACAAAGGGAGTAGGGTATTAAAAATGTAACACGTAATACGAATTTTTAAGGGTAAAGAATATTCAGAATAATATGTTACTTTAATAAGCTATTTACATTTGCAATATTACTTATATTTTGTTTGACCATAACATCTTAAGTTTGGATATAGCTTTTTGCTTAATTTTTTGCAAGATATATTTATATTTTAATAAGATAAGAACATGATTTTAAGTTAAACTTTTTTGAATGCAATAATATATATCATAGTAATCGATGTGTTCACCAATAGTAGTATACCAAGGTTAAATTTAACTGATGTCTTTTGTAATCTATAAAATACTAGCAAATATCGAAAGACGTGTTACCTGTGCATAAATAAAAAAAAATGTAAGAAATTAGTCATTGGGATTGCTTTAACAGTATAGAATTTTTCTTTTAATGTTTTATTGCGAGTAAACAAGCAAACGGTTCACCTGGTGTGATAACCTCTTCCTATGGAAAATAGAACTATAAATTACTTGGTGGTAGAGCTTTGTGCAAGCTTGTCTGGGTAGATACCACTAATTAGATATTCTACCGCAAAACAGCAGTACTTGATATTGTTGTGTTCCGGTTTGAAGAGTGAGTGAGCCAGGGTAATTACAGGCACAAGGGACATAACATCTTAGTTCCCAAGGTTGTTGGTGCGTTGGCGATGTTAACATCCCTTACAATGCCAGTGCCTATGAGCGTTGGTGACCGCTTACCATCAGGCGGCCCATATGGTCGTCCGCTTAAAAATGCTATAAAAAAAATATTCAAGTAATTTGCAGAACCAGGGAAACTGCCAAGGCGTTGCCGTCCTTTGAAGTAGGTATATGTTTATCCGCTTCTTGAGATTGACATTTTGATCGAACTAATTCGATAAAATTTACTTTCACAGTTTTCAAGTACGTATAATGTTGGGTTCGGCCACATTAGCCGCAGACCGCCAGACTCTGTCGGAAACCGATGCCTGGACTTTGTTGTCGAAGGCCCTAGATCCTGCGGCAGGCCCAAGAAGCTCGTGGCAAAGTACGTGGCAGAAAATACCTACTAATTACATATACATATCTGCATAATACAATTATAAATAAAGATAATTATATCTGACATATAAGATAACGTTTGAATGCTTTGTTCCTGATGAATAAAAAAAATTATGTTTATAAATTTATTCATAAATTAATGAACGCTGCATTTTTCTTTTCCTTATACAAAAGGTCTGCAAGCATTGGAATAATAACGTCATACTTAACTGGTTACAAGATCATACAACGAGTAATTAAGAATTTTCCAAACAATTTTTTTTAACGAAAAAATACAAAAACGAAAAACAATAATCAGCAAGAATTATGGACCAAACCAAGCTCATACAATAGTTCGTTATAAAATGTCATTAATTAGGTATTATTGGGAACTATAAGCATCACTTGGCCAATGGTTATTGAATTCTCGTTCCACGTAATTGGATACCGGAGAACCTTTACGCGTATCTGGAGCGGGCTCTCGATCTATTTAACTGATTAAGACGCCTTTAGAACGGCGGGTGAAACGCTTGGATGTATATATTTGAAAGCGTTTTCATAGAAAGGAACGTCATTTAGTTCATCAGAGAAACTGTTCCTAGTAAGCCATGTAATGAGTTTATATTTAAGGCTATAATCGCATCTTAAGTGTAAAGTTATACGAACTATTCGTTTAATTAAAGTTTGTTAAATTACGTTTGCCTTGTTTCATTTAAATATTTAATTTATAGCTGAAACTTAGAGAATGTTATTTTTATGACACAAGCCCCAATAAGTGTGGATTCTTGAGATTACCATTGGGATAATTATTGGGAAATCAAAAGTCGACTTTGAAGAGGAATTATTCGTTTTAAATATTCATTATGTCGTATTAAAAATATAAACCCAGCGCCGTGGTAATTGTCAAAACTGGTAGACTGATTAATGTGACACATGATTACTATCGAGTAAGTGGTCACCACCGAATATAGACATAGATTGTATGAAATATCAAGGCTTAAATCGTTAAGACGCCACCAGGACTGGAAACTGCGATGTTTTATCTCTTATGCTTTTAAAGCACCTGCAAGCCCTCGGGTGTTGCAGATGTCCATAGGCGGTGGTAGTGGTGGTGGTGCTCGTTTGCCCCCTCTTACATAAAAGAAAAAAAGTAGTAATCTATTATAATAGAGTCGAAAAATAGCCCGCTGCGTCTTATGCATGAAGTATATGATTTGTTAATTCCGACTGAAAATTATATAGACAAAATCCGTCTAGATTCGTTTTATTTTTGATTTCACGGCCATTAATTATGCAGCACATATCAGTAAAGAAACAAAATCATTGATCTATAATATTATAACAGCGATCAGCGTTTTTATAGAAATCGTAAATAACTTTTATAACCTAAAACAACAGTCGAGCTTTAAGGGGCCTCGATAATCCTTCCCACTACCGATTAGGTGTCAAAGGGCCCGAGGTTTATTGAAATTACGTTAGGGTGTACACTCTCGTTATACACTAACCTAATTTAGATGTAATTAAAATATTAGTTTACGGACATGTTTTAAGCTATAGATATCGGAAGGGTAGAATTTTTTTATGAATAGAAAGTTATTTGTATTTGCTTCGAGTAAATACCCTGTGATGACTTGGATTGGAAATGTATATTCCAAAAGATTTTTGTGGTTAACATGACCTGATACTTCACACAGGATTGCCTCCAGACGAAGGATTTCTTCCATAAGCGGCATAGACACGAAATTTTGTTGTTTTAGTAGGAAGTTACGTAGAAACACAATATGTTTTCTTAAGCAATTTTTATTATAAATTTAGTACAGAATCAAAAACTTTTAGAGCGTACAATATCATGTTATTCCACTGCGCCGGGCCAGAATACATATCTCAGTAAATTCCTCGAAAAACTCCTCAGAATATTTACCTACTTTCTTTCAACAACGATTCTATTAAGCCGCGCTTGCCACTTCTATTTTTCATGCTTCTGCTGTTGAAATCAAGTTATTTATTTACAACGGAAACTTTGAACAGTTTTTGTACAGCGTTTATTTTTAACTGTTTTATTTTTCATCTTTTATATTCAAGTTTAGTAAGTTTCATATATTTTTATTATTTTTCATTAGTTAATACCCACTATTTTCGCTATAAGTATATATACCTCGTGTTTTTTTTTTTTTTATAAAAGATATATTTATTTTAACTGCAACTTATGTTTATACATTTAACCTTTCTTAGAATAAGTTGTAGCTGATCCTTTTTCCATCCGCTTGGAAAAGTACTTTTCGAGTCGAGGTCGAGCCAAACGATTGGAAGACCATCCGAAATGACCAACGTTTTTATGTTCTGTGACACGGGAATATCCATCGCCAACTTCTAAGCTACTTACGAGCGTAGCTTAGAAGTTGGCGACCACAGACCAAAATTATTTTTATATTTTTTAATATCTATCCTATTATTATTAGCATCCTACGCACACTATAGGTATTTCAATTAAAGGCGTAATTAATAGAAGTAAGTTAGTTATAGCATTTAGACTTAGATCTGGACATATGCCACTGGGCAAGTTTAAACATCTAATGAGAAAAAGTGACACTCCCAATTGTGAAGTATGTGGTGTATTAGAAGATGTTTCTCACTTGTTATTGACATGTGTTCGTAACCTCAGCTTGAGAGAATCACTAAAATATGAACTAAATTTAAATTTTATGAATATTGGTGCTTTTAATTCTTTTCTTAGTAAACCTTCGAGTATTTTGGCTACTAAAATATATGAATTTGTTAATGATTCTCTCAAACTGAATTAGTCAAGCATATTTGTCTATTTTTGATTTAATGTAGCGTGTAACGATGGGGCCGACATATAGGTCACCTATAAAGGCCCCTTAAAAAAACAAGAATAAAAAAAATAAAAAAATTAAAGGCGTTTAAATAAAATATCTTATACTTACGTAATCATTTACATTGCGATTTGCTTATAATCTCTGCTATATAATATGCACCACAGAATATGTATAACAAAATACTATTCGAATGAACCACTTATTTCCATCCACTTTAATTTTACTTCCAAAGTTTTAGTAGTTCCAAAGGTTTTCTTTTTTTTATCTTTTGTAATTCTTATTACCCTGGCTTACTCGAATACAAAACAGTACAGATTGTTGATGTTTGGCGGTAAAGCAAATGATGTTTAGGACATACCCACTGAACAGGACATAGCATACTTGACTATTAAGATTTATATTTTGATTTACGCCTATGAAAGCAGGCTGGGCACAGTTAGATAATATTCATATTTTTAAACACTTGTATTCAACAACACGAACTTTGAACTTTAAAAATATTTCCAATAAAAAATATACTCGTTATAAATTCAAAGACCACTCGTAATGGCTCAAAGCTTTGATTCAAAGAAGTTATATCGTGTATTTGGCCTCAATACAAGAACTTCGGAAACGCAAAACAAAACATGAATGTTTAAAGTCAACATTCGTCGAATCGTTTGATTTGTTGACGTATTTATTGAATCACTATTTCTTGTTTATATTAACTTAATATGTATATATTTTTTTTATATTTGACGTGATTTCTGAACATTTTACATAGACAACGAATTTACTTAATGGTCTTTCTGCAAGCCCGAATGTGATGAGTTGTTGTAAGGATTGTACATATCCAGTATATCATAACATAGTCTATCGCCAAACAGCATTACTTAGTATTGTTTTGTTCCATTTTGAGGGGTGAGTGAGCCAGTGTAACAAGGGATATAACATCTTAATTAAATGATGGTAGCGCATTATTTTTTCTTACAGTACTAATGTCTATGGGCGGTGAACAGTTAACGTCAGGTGGGAATTTAGCGTGCTCGTCTCTCTCGTGAACGTCTAATCAAATGACACGTAAGTATTCATTATATCAAATTTACTATAACTATTATATGATCATAATTGTTATGTAGCTAACTAAGCTATACGCCCAAATAAAATAAACGTTTTTTCCAATTTAAATTGTTTTCGAACTGAAGATCTTGTAACTGACAACATTGTGACTTTAAATTTATTCGGTCACGTAATGGTAATGGTAAAGCTTAATTTATGTTCAGCATATCTTTACATCCGATCTCATATAATTTCAAGATCTCGTAGTAATATCCCACATTCATGTAAAATATTGTTACATTACAAAAAAAAAACATATTAGTCTTTGTTTTATTCTTATGTAAATATAATCAATAGCTTTTTTAACAAAACACTTTTTAACTTAACAATTTTTAACAAAATTCGAGGCCTTAATATTATACAATTTGACAATGTAACACTCCTGTACCTGAATTCTCTTCAGTTGTGTTGGATTTCCACCCCACCGGGCTTTGAGAGAAAGAGGATAAAGAGTGTAACTGTTCTAACGCACACAACTGTACATTATATTATCTCCAATGTAGATAAATATTATTGAATACGCCATTGTGGTGTAAATTTGATTATTAATAAAATATTTTTATTATCATCAAAACGTTGTAAAGACTGCAGCTTACATTTATGGCATAGGTAGCACGAGCATATGGGCCACCTGATGGTCAGTGGTCACCAACGTCCATAAATTTGGCATTTTAAGAGATGTTAACAATCGCTTACATCGCCAATGCGCCACCAACCGACCTGTAATTACACTGGCTCACTCACCCTTCAAACCGGAACTCAATAGTACCAAGTACTGCTGTTTTGCGGTAGGATATCTGATGAGTGGGTGGTACATATCCAGATGAGCTGTAAGCTCATTATTGTTACACAAAGCTCTACCAATATGTAAATTAAATAATAAAATACATAAATTTTACAATAAATATTCAATAGTAAGACATGGAAGCTTCATAGCTCAATAATTCATATTTTAATGAGACGTCAAATCAAAATGAATATTTCTTTTTCACGCAGTCTTTTGTAAGTGCTTTTGTATCATGTTACAGAACTGATTTGAATGTAAATCTATCGGTATCTAATGTAGAGATTCTACCGAGAAGAACAAACAATAAACTCAATAGAAAATATTTCAAAATGAATACATAGTCAACTATATACAATTATTTAATTTTATGGCTGTAAAATGTTTTAATAAGTTGCCGAATGACATCATACAATACAAAAACTTAAATTGTTTTAAACGAAAATCAAAGCATTGGTTGATCAATTTATGTTACTATAATTTAAAATAATATTTAGAATAAGGTAGATAATGGAATTTATTGTAAATGATTGAAATTTGGAAAGATTATTTATAAATGTAAATTTTCTAGATTATGACATATTATATGATTGTTATGAGATTTCAATATATTAAAATAAGGTAGTCTGTGCGTAACTTTTTGTAGTAAATATATTCATAAATAGTATATGACATTTGCATACATCTTATGATTGTTGAGGCAGAATTTAAAGTATTGTAACATCAAAAATGTACCTACAACTTTGCAAAAATAAATTTGAATTTGAATTAAAATTTTTATATTTCTTCAATTTGCAAATATCATTATAACCTTAGTTAATTTCCAAAATATAGCCATTTTTAAATTATGTACCAGCAGTGCTATTTTCTAAGAACTCAATTACTCACCCGCGAAATATTAATAACCGACTTATGTCGATATACTACTATGGTTAATGTCGCATATTACTTTCTGACACATACGACCTTTTTCTGCGAAGTCGAGTATGTTCTTACAGCATATCCCTATTGAGATTTCCTCACTAACTGATTAACATTCTATTATTTTATGCAGTTTTTTTATCTTATACATATTTCCTGTATTACGTAATAAACCTATTTGTGAAACATTCTAGAAAATTATTCTTTCATTATGTAATGCATTTTCTTATTATTTGTCCTTCAATCACACCAACCATAAGAACAGACGTAAGAAATCAGTTTAACGCAGATCTTTTACGAGGGCATAAAAACGGGATAGTAATACCGAATGTAACATCTTAGCCCTTAAATCTAGAACGGCTAAGACCATTTTATGCTTTAGACGCAAATAAAATATTTAACGTTAATCTGTTTTAATGATAAATATAACATGATTCTAATTAAAAGATTTGAACATTTCGGTGTTGTTCGATTCTTGCGTTTTTTTTGTTCTTTTTTTGTTTTGTTAAATCTTCTTCTCATACCCATAACTCTTATTATATGACCGATTATACTGTGCATATTGCAAGAGGGTTCTTAAAACTGAATCTAGTTTCATCAACCATCTTTACTCCAATTCTAGGAGCTATGAAGGTTCGCCGTTGGAACACATCAAAGATAACATCATCATCTACTTAAGAATATTAAGTTAAATAAAAATTCGTAATAATAATTTACGAAAATTCAAATATACAGAGTTGAGTCGGCGTTCTAATGCTTTAAGATATTAGTTCCCAAGGTTAGTAGCGAATTGGCGATGTAAGCAATGGTTAATATTTCGTACGGTGCCAAAGTCCGTGGGTGGTGGTGAGTACTTACCATCAGGTGGCCCAATTGCCCCTCCGTCTGCCTCAGTTATAAAACAAAGTATGAATAACGGTAATAAAAACTATAACATACCTCATTAATTTATTTGTAAAAAAAAAATTTGAAAAATGTAATTACTGATAAATATACTTCTAGTAAAATATTTCATTACACTCAATTTATTTTTAATACTTCTACAAAAGGTGGTAAACAGCATACCTTCATTCTTCGTAATCGGTTAACATTTGCTAATAAAGCAAACCAATCCGCCAAATTGTAAAAGACTTCAATACTGGTTTAATAAAACGTATTGTATACAAATCCAACAGCGCGAACATTCGAAACGCAAATGCTTTCATTAGTATTTTTATTGTCTCTTTGGAAAGAGGGAAACATTGTTTACGATTCCATTCCAACGGTTTACTAGCTCTATAATTATTTTAATTAATCCATTCATACCAAATATTTACCATATAATTGCTGTCATTTATAATTGTTCTCTCATTGAATAATTTATTTGTTATAGTCTGTTTCATATATTTTTTAATATTATCGATTGGACGGGAAAATGAGCCAGATGTTATGTAGCTTGCGCTTATAGTTACACTGGCTCACTCAATCTTCTAACCGGAAAATAATAATACTATGTATTGCTGTTTGGTGGTAAGTTATGTGATGAGTGGGTGGTACCTACCCAGACGGGCTTGCGCAAAGCCCTACCACCAAATGTATAGGATGTATAACTGCATGTTTGTATCAAAATTGTTTTCAATGGATTTTTTTTTATATTTTGTTAAAAGATTGTGACCTTTTTTATATTTTATAATATTCGTTACAATAATAGTCCACTACTATTTGGAAATACTGCTAGTAGCATTCTGGTCGCCATTCCACGCGGTCCCGATTTGTACAGTAGCTATTTTTAATTAATTTAACTTAAGCCCTTAATGTAAATAATTATTATGTAAATAGTAAACAGCCTGTAAATGACCCACTGCTGGGCTATTACCCCCTCTCACTTTGAGGAGAAGGGTTGGAGCTTATTGCACCATGCTGCTCCAATGCAGGCTTGTGGATACACATGTGACAGAATTTTAGTTAAATTAGACCAATGTACTCAAATGGATGTTTTCCTTCATCGCCGAGCATGAAGTTAATTATAAAAACAAATTAAGCACAGGCCTGGGTTCGAAACCACAATCTTCGGTTAAGATTCACGCATTCTAATCACTGGGCCATCTCGGCTCTGATTATTATGTAAATAAATTTAAAAATATATATAATCAGAACATTATTAAACGTTTCGTTTGATTTTTCAACTGAAATTCATATATTCATCAGGCATTTCGGTGAACATAAATTACAATTATTAAACATATTTTTTTCATTGAACTTAGTAGTAATTGTGATTGCATTACAAGGACAACATCACTTCTATACAACAAAATCATAATCTATACTTATTGACAGCAATCTTATTAAAGGATTTTATGAAAATGTTTACGTCTATTCTGTTGTAATGCCGAGTTTTTTGAGTTTTCTATTTATAGCAATTTAATTTCCCAATATTCATGAATATAAAATACCAAAACTCATTGGTGTGAATTAAATTCGATACCTATCTTTCGGGATTACATTCTTAAAGGCCGTCTGTGTTGTTTTTGTTCACGAGTTTCTTTATTGCTGTATAAAACTATAATTTCATTTACTTCGCTTTTGCATTCCAAATTATTTATGCATAATATTTTGAAGAATTATGCTAGCACAACTATTTATAAATATAAAACATTTATAAAAAAATGAATATATAATAAATACATTTATAATAAATGAATAAAACATTTATAAATATTTGAACCTTTGAAGCAAACTGAAGGGATTATCAGATATATCCAACATCGATCTAGCGCAGGGCTGTTCATATGCTAATATACTTGACAGAAGCTGAATCTAATGCTGAATATTGATCGAATTTGGCTTTACTGTCACTGAAATGTTCTGATTGGCCAAGTCCTGCTAATTGTGTTCAAACTAAAAATTCAATTCTCAATTCGTTTATATAAATATGTAGCCGATATGATTATTTTTCTAGTGTTATTTATTACAATTTTATAATATAGTAGTTCCATTCTACGTAAACAGATTTAATAAGTCATTCATTTTGATACAGACTTGATTGCATTATAATATTAATTAGATCATTTTATTATTATTAATACATCTTAACTTTTATTGTAATTTAAAAATATTGTTTTATAATCTCAAATGCTAATATTGAAATATTGTTTGTTTTGTAATGTTTTATGTTAAAAAACACACATACACACACACAATATTTGACGTCTAAAATTAAAGGCTTGTAACTTGAGGATAAGAGACATTTTTCTGTTGATTTTTGGGAAAGAAGCGTTATAAGTGGAGTCTATGTTGATTTGATTAAACTTTATCGTCTTAATATGTTCCTTTATAGCTTTAATTTTGGATCAGTTGTAACTATATAGTACCACCGTTATTTAAATAATCACCACATATATAATTATATTTCGCTTTAAGTTCGAGTTAACCTTTAAACCTTATGGTTTGTGGACCGATTTCGATGATTCTTTTAACGTTCGGTACCGTATAGCTTCAAGGTGGTCCCATTTCATAGATAATGGACGGACAAGTTAAATTGTTAAGTTTTTATTTAAAGCGAAAAATCGGGAATTATTAATCGGGAATTAATATTATAAAATTATTTTTTATCAATATTTAGATCAGCTGTAAGTACATTCGTACTCGATAAGCTTAGTACATTTTAAAATACAATAAGAATTTTTTAGAATAGTCCAATTTAGTATGTGTAGGGTTTCAGAAGTTTAAAGAACACGAAAAATGATAAGAAGTAATTACAAAGTAATACATAGATTTTACTATTAAAATTTTAATTTGAAAATTGTAAATGTTACTAGAAATCGTTTCTAAATTCAAATGAGCTCCAAATTTTCAATGAAATTTAAAGTTCCTCAAATTCCCGTGACTCGTATCCGGTTCGACTCAGTCTAGTGGAAGGTGATCTGAAAATCAGAGATGGAGGAATCGAAAACGAGGGCTAGAGTAAAAAGTAAAATTAAATCGGGATGATATAGCAACGAAGGTACTTAAATGCTCCAGTTGGGGGGAAATAAGAGCGCCTTCATTCGTTAATTGATATCAATTTATTAAAAACCATTAACACAAACTCTTTAGCTTCATGTCATTTATTTATCGTACCTTAAAAATATGGTAATTTAAAGTTTCGAAGGAATTGCGTCTTCTAACCAACGGACAATTCGGTTCTAAATATAAAACCTATAAATAGATAAGTTCATCTCCATCGAAGATCTATGCTCCAGTTACTTGATGAAGTCAAAATTCGATAGCGAACGTATATTTTCCAATATTTAATTGGTTTTACTAAAAAAGTTTCGTATTTGAATATTTTACAAGTTATCTCATATATTTATGACTAGATTTTAGTAGATGTAGAGATATAGTTAATTGTCAAGAGCGTATTTATTGAGCGGATGATGTATGACATCGCTTGATTTGTGTTTACAATTCATTTCCACGTTTTCGCTTAAAGAAGGCATGAAAAACAAAAAATATATGGATAAAGAGTTACCTGAAAAAATATCACTTTATTTTCATGCGGTAACTTGTGTTTTTATTTTAATTTAAAGAAACGTCAATTTCGAAGTTTGCGTTTCCATTTTTAGAAAATCCCTTTTAACACAAACTTTTCTAGTTGTTATCCAAAATTTTATGCTTTAAATTAAATTGCACACGTCATATTTATATTTTAAAACATAATCAAGTTTGTCAGTGTTCCGACCAAGCTAATTTTCCAAGAATACCAAGAAGACCAAATATGGTAGTATATTAACATTTACTAGTACTCATATTTTTATCATGATATTTGATAATACACGGTTGAAAGTCATTAAAGTTATTAAATATTCTGAAACATAATTTGAGGCTGACTTCAATAAACCAGGAGTTGGAAGCTGAAAACTTGAGCGTTATTTAATAAATTCGACCAGTCATATAACTTTTCGAAGGTAAAGAAAAGTCAGTCAAATTTTAATTAATAATGTTTTTGCGATTTCCAAATATCATTTGGCTATTCCGCATTTACTAGCTTTTTGTAATACATCAATGTTTTTTACAAATTTAAAACAAAATACTTATCATTTTATTTTAAGAACATTAGGAGATAATATATCAGAACGCGTGTAATTACTTCGACGAATTATTTCGCCCAATTAGCCGCTAGCGGAGAATCGGGGACGAAGACTTAGGGACGAAACATGCCAAAAATATTTTACATTTACTCTTTATTACTAAAACATTTAAATTATTATTAATACCCTTTCAAATTCAAAATAAACATTTTTTTTATTAAAGTTTACCTATTATAGTTAAAATGTCCTATTTTTCCTTATCTTTTTTAAATTTAATAAAATCGTAGATTTTCCGTCCAATTTTTTCTGATTTTACCGTTGTATTGATTGATGTTATTTAACTTTTATTTGCTTTTGTAAATTTAAACTGCTAGTTATCTCATAATTATGGCTCATAATTACGACCATTTTAGTCGTCAAATATGTACATATTTACTTATAACTTAATTATTTGATAATTTAAGATTTAATCAATTAAAATTATTTCTTCAAAAAGGTGGCATCTGTTAAAGTATTACAAAAATGCTAAACGTACGACAAAGTAGGTCTCCTAGAAATTAAAGAAAAAATGTCATTATCGAATCGCGACACAACGAATGTGCCACGATGCGACATCGTAACCTGTTCGAGCCCTTTGACTTTCGGTTCAACTGTTTGGAAGGTTAGCTAGTGCGTCAGTAGGTGATTTTATTCGTCATCCAAATAATGTTTATGCGCACATTCCTGGAAATTCAACTTCGAATTAGAGAAAATATATTTTAAATCACACATTTGCATTGGTTTCGGCTTCAAATACGTAGGTCATTATCGCATCAAGTCTCTTATATCTTATATCTATATCTCGCCTAATTAACAAACCAAAATTGCTTAATCGTGCTAACGAACACAGTCAACGTTTCATAATAGCTTGAGATAGATCTAAGCCCAAGCGGACGGGAGTCGCTAGCTTCGAGTCGAGCTAGTTATTGATAAACTATAAACGTAATTAAAATATATAGTAGTCTTAATATGTAATAACAACATCTTAACGTATTGTAATAGGTGAAATGAAACCTGTAAATAAATAACAAAATATACAGAGTGACGGAGCAACGAAAAATTTGCCTTAAATGGAAAATAATAATCGAATAAGCTCTAAAACAAAAGAAAATTGCCACAATAACCACATTTTATTTTCTTTGTTAACGTAATATTATTAACGTACATTTTATTAAATATTAAAATTTGGACGAATGTAAATCCTCTTATAAACATTATTTACGGTACCAATACTTTTTCATTTAATTTCAAGAAATACTTAAGTCGACTTTTAGAAAAAACATTCAAACCACCACAGTCGAAAATCTTGTATTTGAATACCATTCTCCGTATCAATGTCCAAGCGAAGAATAAAATCAAAGAACTCCTCGAAACGAAGCTGATACTTAAGGTCTACAATTTAAAGTTACGTCGGCGGTTAAGTTGGCAAAGATACCGCAGAAATTCCCAAGTTCAAAGTTCCAACGTTTGATGTAGAGGGAATTATTCAAAAACCACTAAGAGCTTCGGCGTTTAAAAGCGAATTGTTTGCAACTTTGGGACCGGGAATAACGAACGTTTGCGCCGCGTCCGCTAATTGATTGTGGAGACCTGCGGGCTTGTTTGTGGAACCGAATATTCAGGTTTGATATCTAGGAAAAAGGTACGCGCTTGACTAATAATAATTCTACATGTATAATAAAAAATTTAAATTTTTTAAAGTTAAAGTTTATCTTATAAAAGGTGGGTTTGTTTTTTTTACATTCTTATGGTAACTTAATTTTTTAACAAAATAAACAAAACGGAATTGTTAATTTGTTCAAAAGTAGTTAGAATATGCTGGACACAATGAATTCATCAAACGTCATCCCGACCAATTCAGCTACGGCTACCGATATCAAACAAAATCAGCAGAGGGCATACGATAACATATAGCACACAAGTACGTGCGCACAGGTCTTTTTTGAAAGAAACTGTTGTTTCAATACTTACCCACTGAAACAATTGCGATGTTTTTTTTTATCGCTAATCGGCCAGCGTTTGACCACTTTCTTGCCTGATGGTAAGCAACGACACGGTCTAGGATATGAAGACACCAACTGGATTTGAAGACACCAACTGGATTTGAAGACACCAACGTTGTACCTATCGGGAAGTACAGACTCAGGCAAAGTATTCCAAAGTTTTGCAGTGCGAATGAAAAATGTGGATTCGAAGCGCTTCGTACGTAGACGGGGAATTTTCCACTGTGTACCTATGGTGCTTTGGTCACGTTTACCTGGTCGTTCGAGAATAAAATGGAGCGGGCGGAATGAACCCGTATAATTCCTGAGCACATTCTCCGAAATGTATACGATAAAAATAGGGAAAGTGACGCAGCTATACGTCGATGTTCGAGTCTTCAGCACTGTTTGGAGATGCTGCACGAATGTTAAAAGCGGGAACCTATCCACTAGACTAATGAGGCATTAACGACCGACCCATCTGTGCCATGCTACACTCGTAGTTCAATATTATCTATTCAGTGATTGATCATTATGGATATTTTATAAGTACACTGATTGTTCCATCAATAACCGATTCCATATAATAAAATTAATTATTTAGTGAAATTGATCATCAATCATATAAGTGACGGTAATGAGTTGAAGTTTACTAATTGCTGAGCTCGTTTAAATATTCAGGAATATAATTCGATATTGTAATTTATGAAATTTCTCATGTAACAAGTTCATTTATTAATTGCAAATTAATTGAATTACACGTGGTGGTTCTTTTCTAGGTCAATATATATGATGTTTTAATATTTGAACAATAATTAATAAATAAAAATCATTAATAAATAAATATATATATTATTGCTACCCAAAGTGTTTTAATTCATTATAAAGTATAATTTATTTGGAGAGCAATGTTAGTCGAAATAGCCTAGTGGTTAGAACATATGAATCTTTAATAATAAATAATCTTCAGTATGAAAACGGAGATCGTGCTTTATTTGTGTTTATAACTCTCGTACTCAGTGAAGTAAGTTATCGTGAGGAAACTTGTACAGTGGATGAAAACCTGCGGAATTGGAGCAGAATGGTGGAAAAAACTCCTTTTGAATACGAGAACTAGCCTTTGCCTAGCAGGGGACATATACAGACTATCGTTTTAAGGAATGTTAACTCTTAAATTGCGATGTAGCTGAAATTGAGCTGCGATGACAGATTATGTTACATATAGTTAGTTTGGTACACACTTAGTGATAGGGTTTTACCTAAAACCTATCCCACTCCTAGTTGATGGGCTAACTAGTTGATAACATATGCATTATACAGGTGTAACAAAATTTGTGTCCGACCCGTGAAGTGGTTATTAGGTATCGTGTGTCGGTTCTATTCATTTAATAATTTTTACAATATGTGTATGCTGTATAATATATTTTTATGGGTAGATTCATCCATTTTGTAAGATAACTTGTCGGGTGAATTAATTGTATTAACCTGATGTTAATGAATAATGAAGACAAGCTCGCAATCAGCAACGCTTAGCATATTTATCTAATCAATATTGTCACTTCGAAACGACAGGGATTAAATATGTCTGTATATCTTAGGCGACTACAGTGTAATTAACAAGATAATGCTCAAGTCACTAAAAAACTAAAGAACAAGAGCTAATTCCACTACGCTGTTCTATGACTAGGTGGTAGATACGTATACACATAGTATGTAATCAGTCACGGCAGTCTTTGTTTTAAAGTTCTGAAAGAGTTTGGTTGGTATTTGGAATATGATATACCCTGACTAGCTCGTTGGTCTAGTGGCTAGATATAAGGCCGTAGACCCGGTGGTCCTGGGTTCAATTCCCAGGTCGGGCCAATAAATAGTTATTTGGTTTTTCTGTCAGAAAATTCTCAGTGCAGGCTGGAGTCTGAAAGTTGGAAGTGTGTACACTCCCGTGCTTCGGAAAACACGTTAAGCCGTTGGTCCTGCGCCTGAACTCTGTCCGGTCGTGTCGGATTGCCGTCCCATCGGATTATGAGAGCTAAGGAAAAGAGAGTGCATCTGTGTTTGCGCACACACTTGTGCACTATAATATCTCCTGCGCAGTTGGCTAATCTCTCTTGAGATTGGCCGCCGTGGCCGAAATCGGTCTGGAGGACCTTATACCCTGACTAACACATAAGGTACCTAACTCTATCTGTGAATGTTAGTACATTATAACTTCAACTTACACGGGATGTTAATATGTTTTTGTCTACTATGTTTTAACATGTGTGTTTACCAGTCCTCATTGAAGCAGCGTAGTGGACTATGGTCTAAACTTTTTCCTAAAATAGGATGGATGAATAATCTTTATTAAATATTTAATTAGGCATACATTATGTACAAAATCGTGACTCATGGTAAATATATATATGTCCGCAAAGTTCAATTGTTAGCAGTTTATATAAACTAGTCTTGCAGTGAATATTGCATATTACGATTGTATATCTATATAGTGGTATATATTATAGGTCTGGACTACCTTTTTCTGTAAGTTAATCTTAATACATTTGAATTTGGTCGAGCTATGGGATATCTAAATATCCCACTGCTGAACTCCTCCTCTCTTAAGGAGAATCCAGCCCTCAAGCTTAATGTACCAACAACCACAGGCTAACATTTATAAAATAACAAAATATCTGCGTCATTACCGTTCGATATACCTTTTACAATACTTACGCACATATTCAGATGTTTATTTCCCGCCAATAGGTACTTCAAAACTCAATATCATGGAGTCGAGAGGTGTTCCGACCCTTAAAACTTCGAATCATTCTCCTTTATAAAAAGCGGATTGGAACATAGTCCTGATAAAACTTTTTTTTGTGTCTGGAATTTTGACAGGGTCAGTTATGTAAAAGTGGATGTTGGTAGATAGATAGACTTCGACACTGTTTCATCAATCACTTCGAAAATTGGTACATACATGTATTTTTTCATGGAGAAGGGATTTATACTATCCAATGCAATTCACAATTTTATATCATCATCATCATCATCATCATATCAGCCAAAAGACGTCCACTGCTGGACAAAGGCCTCCCCCAAGGATTTCCACTTTAGCCGGTCCCGTGCTGACCACATCCAGCGGCTTCCCGCGACTTTTATGACGTGACGTCATAAATTTTATATATCAAACAATATGTCACAGAAAATAAAACGTTTAAAAAAATATATTCTGATATCACTAAAAAGAATAAAAATTATATATATTACTCTATCAAAAAACTAACATTGTCCATATGTTTGAAGAATAAATTTATAGTATCAGATCTAAGTTAAGGCAACGTTTCCAATCCAACGTTTGTGTTACATCAAATATGAATAGGTTTTTTTTTATAGCATAGGTTGGCGGACGGGCATATAGGCCACCTGATGATAAGTAGTCACCAACGTCCATAGACATTGGCAATGTAACAGATGTTAACCATCGCTTTCATCGCCTATTCACTTCCGAAACAAAAGAGTCATTTTTTAAATATTGGGTTGATTCCGAATATTAGCTCAACGAGGTTTATTTTTGATTGCTTAATACTATCCTTTGACCATTTTCAAGCAATGTAAACTATCGGCATTTTTTTACTGTCAATACATGCAAAGATATAATATGTAAGTTACATACTGCTCTCCAATCCACTAGGGCCGGCAGCACAATTTTTTTTTTTTTTTTTAATGTAATTAGAGGCAAACGAGCCGGAGGCTCGCCTGATGGAAAGTGACTACCACTGTGACTTGCAGGTGTGTTGCCGGCCTTTGAGGAAAAGGAATGAGGTGTCCGCCGGGGACGATATCTGGGTCTCGGTTAGAAAGAGCAAGGCCGGCTTCACCGTCTCAAGATGGAAGTGGACGGCGTTTAAGTTGGAATTTAGTCACCTTATGTTGCAGAAGTCCACAGCGAGGGTAAAAGGGGTTGCCTTAAGATGCCTGCTCCATTTGCCCCGACCATTTAAGAGCGCAAAATTGCCCCCCCCCCAGAATTCGAAGGGTAGCCTGGGCATCCCTGCTCAGGTTGTGTATGTCCTGAGCATGGATGTCCAGAGAGGGATTGTCCACCGCGGTCGCAGATAGTACCCTCCTGAGGTAGTCTTCTTAAAGTCTGCGCACTCATTTTGTGGGGGGGGGATTGGGCCTCCGGGTCTCTCACATACCGAACGAAACGCGGTAGCATGGCTACTACTTTACGCCGATTTTAAGTGAGAGAGTGGTACTTCCCCGGTCGTGCCGGCCCATTCGGCTACAACCTGAAGGTATGCAGCATGGCACTACCACTTACAATATAATAAACGATTAAAAATCCATTCTGAAAAACCAACAGATTGAGTTGAAATTTTGAACAACATTCTGGAGCAAGTGGCAAAACGGTCTAGTACAAGACAGTTTTAGTTGATGGATTAAATATATTTTTTGCATTATTGTATTATCGTTTACATTTCTATATCGTAATATTTCTAATTGAGAGCTACTTATACTCTTATACAAATCCCCCTTGATGTGACTCATTACAACTTCATTACACAAAAACCAATTTTCATAAATTTTAGCTTCGATGTATCTATAATAATTACATAGAACAAGTAAAAATTATCAGACACGAGCCTGCTATAAATCTTCATCTATATATACATGAAAATTCATCGTAGAATTAATTAAAATCTTCAAATCGTATAGGTTTCCCCTTAAAAGATAGGATTCTCGGCTGTCAAGGACCGTGAATCGTGATCAATCTTAGCGTTGAATATTTTTCGATTTCACTCAGGGGAGGTACCGACGAAAAAAAACACGATCCGAGAATTTTAATACTTTGCCGTTTCACGCTATATCGGTATTTTACTCTGTTTTGTTTACATTGGATATATCGATAAATTACATATATTATGAACTTTATAATAAAATAATATTAAAGAAATCTTGACGTACTTAAAAAAACAATAAGAAGAGTAATGTTTGGGGATATAAAATAACATACAGATAGCTCATATTTCAAAGTATTGCTAGCCACTAAAAACACACAACTACGCACTATAAATTTATAGTGCCCAAATGTGTGTGCATTAAATAAAAATAATTACAACACATTCATAATACATTTTGAAATGACAAAACATGTTCAAAAAGGTTTCAATTAAATATTATGAGAAGGAAGTTTTCAACCTCAGGTCATAATTATAAGACAAAGTACAAACAAGTAACACAAAGATTTACTTTGTAGTACTCGTACTAAAATATATTTTGCCTCATCTCTAATGTCAAAAGTTTTTACACTAACTATTATGGCATATTATTAAATACACATAAAATTGTTATTATGCAACCAACCCCGTCATATTGTTAAATGTTTAGTAGTTTTGTATGTACTTTTGTTTCTCCTTCCGAGATATTTTGTTAAGAAAGTTCACTACTTCGTTTAAATTTGTTTTTATGGATCTGTTACGCAAACCTAAACTTTAATAAAAATCAGTAATTACTAATTTTGACCTTCGTCCAGAGAATTATGTTGCGAAAACATATTAACAACTTATTATTAAGTTTCAAGATAAGGACGAAGCTCTTTATTTTATTAGCAATTGTCTTAATCGTGCCCCATTCGATTCGCAAACTTTCCCCGACAATCCTCTGGAGTTGGGGCACAATCTCCCTTACTTGGGGCAGTTACGACCCGTCAGCCCTTAATGTGGATATTACCGCGAATTTACGTGTTTTCTTTTACTTGTTTGCGGTGATTTAGATATGTGCCTACTGCGATTGTATTTAAGGCCATGTTTATATTTGTAATGATACTAAATCTATATTTACGTCTACGAGACCACTTTTCCACAGATGGCTTAATTATTTAACTACATATATCACTACAACTAATTGCTAACAATTACATACCTAAATAAAAAAACCCTGGCTTAGTCTAGTTCAAACTGACCTAAATTTGAACCGCCATCATTGAATAACTAATTCAAAGATGGCGGCTGACCTACCGAATTTAGTGATTTTTAATAACCACGACAAGCCGAGATGACCCAGTGGTAAAACGCGTGAATCTTAATCGATGATCATGGGTTCAAGCCCGGGCAAGCACCACTGAATTTCGTGTGCTTAATTTGTGATTATAATTCATCTCGTGCTTGACGGTAAAGGTGCATATTACAATATTGATGATGTCAACTTTTTATTGTAAATAGGTTGGCAGACTGACAATTGGGTCGTCTAATAGCGAGTGGTGGCCACTGCCTATTGACATTGGCACTGTGAGAAATATTACCCATTCTTTACCTCGCCAATGTGCCACCACCCATGGAAACTAAGATATTATAGGCATAAAAGTAGGGTAATTAGGCAGGGTCTGTGTTCCGGTTAGAATATAACACGAAGAATTGCTGATTGATGGTAGAATATATGATGAATAGTTGGTACCTACCCAGACATTCCCAAAAACTACGATGTTGTCGCCGAATATCAGTAAAGCGATGCACGAGCATGACGTGTATCAATAAATATTGGTAACTTCTCATAAACAGTTTGATTTGTAACACCTATTCAGAATACACACATTCCCATACTTAATTTAACATTCTTATCAAAGCAAACCAGAAAATAAACATTTAAATATTATGATATATGTGTAGGGCGTACTGTGAGCTGTAATTTAGGGGATTTGCGAATATCGTGGTGACAGTATATTAATCACGTTGCGTCGTGTCTCCGACAGACTGACGCGCGTCATTGGTAGCGACGGCGACGCGAGGCTGGTAGTGTAAGTTATGAGAGACGACACAATGGTAAGGTTTGGCGTTTGCGTGTTGATTTTTAAACTACATTCTGTACTCAGAATCTGGGACATAAGCAACGATCAGGTTTCAAACGTATTTTAATATATTTTAAATGCCTTATATAAGTCGGTGGTAGAGCGTTGTGCAAGCTCGTCTGGGTAGGTACCACCCACTCATCAGAGTGCAAAACAGCATTACTTGGTATTCTTGTAAGAGATAAATTGAAAAATTCAGGGAGACTAGATCAGTTGGAGAGGCTAAACACACCGATCGCCCAAAAACAAATCGTTCAAATATCAATATCGAACAATCACATGTGAGTAAAGACTGTAGAGAGCATCTTGAAATTTGCAATTTTTTGTCCAGGAAGCCGAATTCCTGGGTTTTCAAAAACAACCTCACGCACTGCTTCGATACTGAATGGCTTGATCCAGTGATTGAATTTTTCAATTAATCTCTTCACAGTTGACGAGATTAAAACACTATTTTGACAATATTTTGTATAAAACTGCGGCCACCAAACTTTCATTATTTTCAAAATATTGTTCAATAATAAAAATACGTCGTTGTATCGTACAAAAGCTCAATTTTTACTAACTTTCAGCTTTCAAATTATTCTATTTTCAGCGTTGCCAACAATTTACTGTATAAATGGTGGCAAATTCAAATCTTGCGTTAATTTTGGAACATTCCATATATTTATGCCGTACATATTGTTAACATAAGAAACTAGCATAAAATTGTAACTTCTATTAACTGGTGGATTCATTTCATTTTATTGGACAACCCACAAAGTATGTATAATCTATTCATTACAATAAATCTACAAATAAATGATAATTAATTAGTTAGGGGTTTGGTATTCTTTTGTTTTTAAATTCGGTTGATTTAATTTTATTTGAATAATATTACATAGAGTGCCTGTCAATTGTAATAGAGCAATTAATATTTCTACATGACATGTATTAAAATAATAACAGGCGCTTAGAGAATTTTAATATTTAATAGGGTATAATATAGTTGTGTAACCAAATCAAAGAATATTTTTGGTTTTTCTACCAAAAAATACACTTGTATTATTTAAGAAACTCTAAAAGAATAAATCAAAATTATCATTTCATGCCTCAGCATAAATACTAATTTTGTTTGTGTGATATGACCAATATAAATCTGACGCATAATTGACAGCTTCTTGTTTAAGTAGCTATAAAAACAAAATATATATATCTATATATAAATGGTTTTCATTTACTTGTCGTTTTTAGTTTTGGTAGTCAATCGGTATATATAATATAGTGGTGTCATATAAACGAAGACACATAATGTTATATTTTTAAAGTTTGATATATAATTTTCCCCTTTTTTCGAAGTACATTCAAATATTTTGTCAATAAATCTGTGTGATTGTATGTTGTGTCCTAAATAAAATTTTCACTCATATAAAATACATTATAATAACATAAAAGCTAAAAATCATTAGGACCGTATATAATATTTTTAGCTAGCAATACAGTGGCAATTTAAGGTAATGAATTAATGATCTCAGTCAGATCAATTGCTTTATTGAGTCAACACGTCGCATTGTGATCATTATTTTAACAAGCGATAAGTTATGATTATCTAAAATTGTTACGTCAAATTTTGAAGAATCTTTATAAAGAGGTGTAAAACAAAATAAAACGTGAGTAACTTTTTCATACTGGAAACCTCGATCACGAAATCCTTAATCGTGAAAGTGTACAACAGCAACAAAAGGCTTACAACTGTTTATTTGTGTTGACTTTTATAGATTTAAAATCCTCTCTACACTTTTTATAGTTCGCTGAAGTTAAAAATGTATCCCATCTTCAAGAGAATTATGGGGATTAATTTTCAAAATAAATTAAACCACATTTCAAGCACGCTTTTTTAGCTTGGCCTGTATAAATCTATGTTATGTATGTATCGTATGTCTCGTTATGTATGTATGCCTCGTTGGTCTAGTGGCTAGATATAAGGCCGCAGACCCGGTAGTCCTGGGTTCAATTCCAAGGTGCGGCCAATAAATGGTTATTGGGATTTTCCGTCAGAAAATTCTCAGTAGCAGCCCGGAGTTTGGAAGTTGGAAGTGTTTACACTCCCGTGCCTTGGAAAGCACGTAAAGCCGTTGGTCCTGCGCCTGAACTCTTTCCGGTCGTGTCGGATTGCCGTCCCATCGGATTATGAGATCTAGAGAACAGTGAGTGCACCTGTGTCTGGGCACGCACTTGTGCACTATAATATCTCCTGCGCAGTTGGCTAACCTCTCTCATCATCATCATGCCTCGTTGGTCGAAATCGGGGGCTTATTCTATATGTATCTATGTACTATATAACGGAATCTTTCAAAATTATTATCACCATATTCAAGACATCTGATAGACTTGAAAATTGGCACACGTAATAATGAATATGATGATAATAATAAGAATAATTTAATAACTTATCCTAGTATCTTGGCCAGGATAGCAATATAAAAATTAAAAGACTGTTTTTATGAAGCGTGTGTTTTTAATATTTTAAAAGCTTTATTATTACTTTATTTACATTCATTCCAAAATGCATATGATGTATCTTTATCATTTATATGATTGTGACACGATAATATTTGAAAATCACAGCCAATTGTTTTTTATAGGTTTTGATTTTGATTTTCATAGTTAAAGGATGCGTCATAATCACGATTTTTTTGACTCATAAATATCATCCAATTGTTCTATCTGTACGTAACCGTGTTAATGTTCCCTGCGAGGTCATTGCCAATTTAGTCGTTTAAACTTGACACTAGTGTCTCGACAAAAATAGATGCCTTAACAGACATGTTTCGAAGTAATATTTCATAGAAGTAATATTTTCAATAGAAATTTTAGTCAGTTTGTTCATTAAAATTAATCAAAGAAGTAATTTACTGATGATAGTTATAAATATTGTACTGGTTTATAATATACTTACAGAAACACTATCAATTTCCCTCAGAAACATATGTCTGTATTTAGATAAATAAAAGCAAAATTTAAATTATTGAAACAGAAAACATTGTTTGGCTTCTAAAAATATTTTTAATGAAAATATTTTTCTGTTTTACTTTTTCATTATTTTTATTATAACACTACCCACATCATAATGCGGTTGCATTCGATCATAGTGGAACCTTCAAAACCATCCCTTCAAGTGGAGAGGAGGCATTATCCCAGCAGAGTTATATAGTCAGCTGCTTTAATAATTTCCTTCTTACAGAATAAATTGCATATTATTATAATATTATGTAGGATATGTAACTTTCCATGCTTATCTTTATATTATTATTATTATGCTTACCTTTATATATTTACATGACGTATCATTAAATAAGTGTAATGTACTTACAGATGATAATTTTAATAATATGGATCGCTGTGCTGCTTGCAGTACTTGTTCTATACTTCCACCAGACTTACTCCAGGTTCAGTAAACATGGTGTGAAACATATGAAAATTGTGCCAATGTTTGGCAACATGTTAAGGGTTATTTTGCGCAGAGAAACTTTAGCTGACGATTTGGACAGAATCTATTACACTTTCACAAAAGAAAGGTATGCATATAGGAATATCTAATTGACTTAATAATTATTCAATCCTTATTCCATTAAGCGGGGCGGTTGTTATTCCTGTACATAATGTATATATTTTTTTTTAATTGAATATTCATTCTAATTGAAGATTCGTTGGGAAGTATGAATTTATTAAGGCTACAATAATAATAAGAGATCTTGAGCTAGTGAAAAAGATCACTGTTAAAGATTTTGAATATTTTCTTGACCACCGAGGTTTTGTGGACGAAAAAGTTGAACCACTATTCGGGAGAAATATTTTTGTTTTAAAAGGTTAGTAAATGTAAAACATATTATAAAATTAAAATAAAATAATAAAAATACCAATAATTATGCAACGAATTCGTACTGTTATAGGTCAAGAATGGAAAGATATGCGTTCAATGCTAAGTCCAGCATTTACGAGTTCAAAGATAAAACTGATGATACCATTCATGGAAGAAGTGGGCAAGCAAATGATTCAGGCTATCAAGAAGAAAATCACCGTATCTGAAAGTGAGTGATAATGTATAAAATAAAGCAGAAATAGTATTTTGCTTACACAAAAACAAATAATAGAAACATAGAGAATTTAAATACAACGAATAAAATGTATTACTATTTATATACAAATTATATTACCAGCTGGTGCCATCGATGTCGACTGTAAGGACTTAACAACGCGCTATTCTAATGATGTCATCGCATCTTGTGCATTTGGACTTAAAGTAGACTCATTTACCGATGAGAAAAATAAGTTCTATGAGATGGGAAAAACTGCTACCACTTTTAAGTTGCGGCATTTTATATTGTTCTGTTTTCTTGCTGCTTTTCCTTCTCTTTCGAAGGTAAGATTTTCAGAAAGAACATCTTTGATAAACGTGCTTCACAATTTTTATACCACATATTGGTACTTTTTAGCTATTAGATACATATGATCCAATAAAATTATATCTTAAGCATGCTCTAAGGAAAAATAGCTTTCTTTTTATGTTGAACAATCATGATTAAGTTGTATCTAATTAGTTAAATATTTTGATTCTGATGCATAACTATTGAAAAACTCTAAATATATGAGTTAGACAAGAGTCACATACTACCGACCATTTATCTTGATATGAACATTTTATATTCGGAATCATTTTTGTTACTCATATGTGAAATGACTTTGCAGAGGTAAAAGAACCATAATAATACAAACAAGATATTATTATTTACAGAGACTGAAATTAACATTATTTTCAAAACCAACTACAGATTACTTTAAAGAATTGGTGCTCGGTACGATGAGAGACAGAGAAAAACGTAATATCATCAGACCTGATATGATCCATCTACTAATTGAAGCTAAGAAAGGTGAGATAAACCTTTTAATACAATGAACAAAACAAGTATACTACTAACATAATATTAAAGTAATAATGCCGACCATTTTTAACAGGAAAATTAGTGCATGATGATAAAGAAGAAAATGAAAATCAAAAAGACACTGGTTTTGCTACTGTCGAGGAATCGTTTGTTGGCAAGAAATCGAATAACAGAGGTTGGTGTTTCAGATTTATTAAGAGCTCAATATAATTTTTATTACTAACGAGTGAACTAAATTGCTTAAAATTGAATTTTACATTTGAATTTGTTCGTATATAGTTATAGTTCGTTTATGTAAGTTAATTAACTAGTTTTTAATTAGTGTGGTCCGACAACGATCTCGTCGCTCAAGCACTGCTATTCTTCATTGCTGGTTTCGACACGATATCAACTGTGATGTCCTTCGCACTACACGAACTGGCCGTCCATCCTGAAATTCAGGAACGCCTGGTGCAGGAGATTAAGAATCATAATTTAAAAAATGGTGGGAAGCTGGACTTTACATCAATCCAAAGATTGACGTATTTAGATATGGTGACGTCAGGTAAATTTGTATATTTATTTGAAATTGTAGGTAAATTATTTCATTTATATCTTAATTGATATTTCATTCCTTAAATAATTAAAATTCTTTAGGGTTAGATATATTAAAGCAGACATATAATAAATCTGTAACTGGTCGATGTCTGTACATGGAAGATATATGAGTAAAACTTTTATCGGGGGTCTTTATAAACCCAATAGAACCCAAAACAATGATTAATAGAATTGTTGTCGGTTTGTCTGTTTGTCTGTGCGTTTGTGCACGCTAATCTTAAAAACGGCTTAACGGATTTGAGTGCGGTTTTCACTAATGTATTGTGGTTAACTTCACTTAACATTTAGTATTTGTTTTATTTCAATCGGTTCATAAATAATAAAGTTATGTCAATTTAAAGATACACGTAGAACATTTATTAAAAAATGGTTATGGTCAAACTGAAAAGAGATTAAATATTACATGTAATATACACTTTTGCTTATGATTTATCCTATATTTTGTCCTATAATTTTTAAACTCTTTATTTATTTATTAAAAGTTTAGTATCACTACTAAAAATCAATAAATTATTATCTGTAGGAAAAGTACGCGCACTCACTGTTAGTTGTCAAAATCAAAAAGTTTTGTTAACAATTTCGTGTTTTCAGTAGCTTCGTGTGTTGTTTTTGCATAAAAACTAATATTGCATATATATTGTGTGTATCTTTATGATCTCATCTTATATCTTTCATAACAGTACGCTTTAAGTCTGCGTGTGAGCAAGTCAGTTAACTCAGTGACAATAATTAATACGTAAATAGTATATAGGTGTATAAACAAAGCCTAAAAAACAACTATAACAATAATACATGGTTTTAGAAGTGCTTGCTTTAAACATCAACGTGTTATATCACTTCTTAAAACTTTAAAAAGGTATAATTTTTTCGTAAATTCGTGTTTCCTGTGAAGTTTTAAAAATTCAAACGTTTTACCTACCGAAGTTTTTTCTAAACAACGAAATAAATAATAATTTAACGTGGAAAAAATGGCAACCATATTTTGAACTATATTTATTAGCCACTGGATATATATAAGGAGTATTAGCCACTGGTTATATACTTATAAGAAGTGTAAAATAAATAGAGAAAAATAGCAATTTTGTTACACTCGATTGATGGAAAAGGTGTCGAAATGTTCAATTCATTTAACATTAAAATAACAGAAATTAATTTAGAAGAACCGAGGAGAAATGTATCTATGGCCTGACATGTTTTTTTTATTAGAAAACAATGCAAACACGAAAATATAACCAACTTTATTACGAGTCCAGAAAATTTCAGTTTAAAATGCGATTTTGTTGAATTAAGAGTCATTGGTCAGTGATAAATTTATAGCAAATATGTGTGAATAGCTCGCCCAAACATCAAAGATTATTACAACGGTCTGATCTGCCATTAAAGAAAGCTATGGAGATAGCTAAAATAGTAGTGATCGAGCAACAAAATATGAAGCACATAAATAAAAGCACTGAGACGTTGTCATCACCGTCATCATCTAATGAATATCAAGTGATGAAGGGGGAGTAAAAGGGTTAAACAACACACAGTACAGCATAGAGAAGATGTGCATATTCCTACGAAGTCAGATGGGCAACTAATTAAGAAGAGAACAAAATTGTGAAACGTGGTTCTATTTGCCTTATCCCAATATAAACCGAATAAAAGTATTTTGAAATCTCTCAGTTTAATTCAATTGGTCTTTGGGTACGTCGTCGACGTGAGACGTCGTCATCACCTTCATCATCTAATGAATATCAAGTGATGAAGGGGGAGTAAAAGTGTTAAACAACACACAGTACAGAATAGAGAAGATGTGCATATTCCTTGAAAGTCAGACAGGCAACTAATTAAGAAGGGAACCAAATTGTGAAACGTGGTTCTATTTGCCTAATCCCAATATAAACCGAATAAAAGTATTTTGTAATCTCTCAGTTTAATTCAGTTGGTCTTTGGGTACGTCAAGCTTGCAACAGCATAATCATGAATAGCAAGAACTAGATCTGTGCGATCATAATTTAAAAGAAAATGTTGAATATGACCTAAAGACCTCAATACGGCAATCACGTACCTGCTTATTTCATTCACATGGGGAGTCCAACTTAAAGTATATAAACTTAAAGTATAAAACTCCCAGGTTTTTAATATAATCACAATAAGGGATGAAAATATTATCAAACATGATATTTGGTTCCGCCTGCCAATAATTATGGCTTGAGATCTACTAGGGTTGACATTAAGAGCTAAAGATTTCTCACTCCACTCAAGAATGATATTGAAGTCATTATTTATCCTTGCAATAGCCATGGGTGACAAAATTATAATTAAGTCTACTAAGATATTGATATTATATATTTAAAAAAATCTATGTAAACATAAAATAAATAAGATAAAAATAATAATGTATTAATTTATATAATATGAATGTACCAGCCTTCTTAATATTCAATATTTTAGTTTGTTATAAATTTGCTACTGTAGTCATATTCTTACTTGCTTGCCTTTTAATTGTATTTGGTTAAAAAATATATAATATAAATAATATATAAATCATTTATTTACTACACTTTATTGGTCTTACTCAATGTTATGTGTTATTTTATATATGTATATAATGCTATAGTGTCATCCCATTTTTGTTTGTTAAAAATAATTAATGAACACTTAACCTACCAGAGCAGTCAAATAATTGCTTTTGAACCTTCAATCAAAATTGTTATATAGTTGCTTTTTTGTATATTATATACTTTTTCTATATAAAATGGCTGCTTAAGTAGCTCATTGAGATATAAGCTCAAGATAGATCAGATGAGTCTATCAAAAGTTATAAAGAATATGTATTTTTATTGTTATCTATACCCATAATATAATGACTTTTCCTGAACGATTCATTAACGCAGAGCCTAGTAAACAATAGGGGTTAGAAACTTGAAATTTTGGCAGTTGATACATTTTATAATGTAAACACCCACTAAGGTAGGATTTCGGGAAATTCCACCCCTTAAGAGATGAACGATTGTTTAGAAACCTGTCATTTTTAAAGTTAGAAGCACAAAAATTAATATGCAAGCTTAATAAATAAAAATGTATTTCAGCGTTTATGAAAATCTACCCTAAGAGGATAAAGAAGGGGTTGAAAGTTTGTATGGGGATTCCGTCATTTTTGATGTAAGAAGAATGATATTTAATATTAACGCCACGCATACGTATTGCGTCGTTTTTAGAAATTCAACTACAAACGGGAGAAATGGGGTGAAAGCATTAGTACAAAAAAAAAAATAGAAATTTAGTAATCGTGTTTTTTGATTGAATTAATAAACATGTATTTCGAAGTTTTAGAATCATTTATTTTTGTTTCGAAGAGTTGGTTGCAAATTACGAAATTCAAAATATACAATATCTGATATCAATATCTACTAGGGAGATATATATATTTTTATACGAACTTCAATATGTTAGTGAAGTTTGGATAAAGAAAACATATTCCATTATTGCCATGTGTACCACTTAATTAGTAGTCCCTAAGCTTTACCTCAACCTGACCCTCAAACCCTAAAGAGTTAGTTTTGTTTAATCTAAGTTTGATAAAATAAAATAAAATATTCGTACGCTTGCTCATTTACATTAGTAACTATATCTAACGTCGTGGATAGATGACCGAGGTATTTAAGCAACAGAATCGTAGACCAGAAGACATGTTCATGCTTCTTACTTTGAAATCACATCCCAATCCAAATTTCAAATAATCGTTTATCCTTTACTTATATTTAAGCGCGAGCGAAGCCAGCTGCCAGTATATTATATATTCTCTATATTATAGACAGACTATAAGAGCAAATACGTCACGTGGTGATAAGTGCTTCTTTTCGCCTTATTTTTCTTCTTAACTTTTCAATATTAAATTTGTTTGAATCTGCATAATTTAAAGTATGTATCTTAATTTGTGAGGGCAACTGAGTAATTTTGAGAAATTTCAACATCTCGCTATCCGGCTTATATTCTCCTTACAGTCATATTTCTATACAGTCCCCAGAACTTGTATATTGGTTATATTTTATTTTTATTTTATTTTATAGTTATAAAATAATAAAAAATACCTTCACTGTTCAGGCAATTAAACTATGGAAACTGTACCTGTAAATATAACACAATCTGAATCGATTTATAATTATATCCAAATACTTAATATTCAATCAAAATTGGAGACGAAGATAATTTTAGGTCCTTACATATGAAATTAGCGTTTTGTCGTACTGACCACTTTGATCTGAAATATCTCCTCTTTGGTTAAGAATTTCAAATTTATAAATTCATTTAGCTGGTACATTTGAGTTTTGAAAACAGTCATTCATTTGTTTTTTCCTCATTATTTTTTTCTTTGGCCTCGCTTGACCTTGGCCTTTGGCGCGCACAATGGAAAACATGAAATATCGATATAGTTACGAGTACGAGTTCTACCGTGGCACCAGTGCTGCAGAAACAGCTCGAAGGATTAATTATGTGTACGGCGCTGGTGTCGCAAAAGAAAGCACGGTACGTTTTTGATTTCGTCGTTTTCGTCCTGGAAATTTCGGCCTTCAGAACCAACCCCATGGACGGCGGACGGAGACTAAAGTGGAAAATAAATAATTAATGGCTATTGTGGAAGCGGATCCATCACAAAGCAGTTCAGAGATAGCTGCAGGCTTCGGGGTAAGTGATATAACTGTGTTAATTCACTTGAAGCAAATCGGGAAAGTAAAAAAACTTGAACGATGGGTACCTCATGAATTGAGTGAATCGAACTTGCAAACACGCGTCGACTGCTGTGTTACTTTGCTCAACCGAAACAATAATGAAGGGATTTTAAATCGAGTCATTACTTGTGATGAAAATTGGATACTGTACGATAATCGGAAGCGCTCGTCGCAATGGCTGAACCCTGGAGACCCAGCCAAATCCTGCCCTAAACGAAAATTGACTCAGAAAAAGTTACTTGTGAGTGTTTGGTGGACTAGCGCCAGTGTCGTTCACTACAGCTTTCTAAAATCTGGCCAAACGATTACGGCAGATATCTATTGTCAGCAACTGCAAACCATGAAGGAAGAACTAGCTGCTAAACAACCAAGACTGGTCAATCGCTCTAGGTCACTGCTGCTTCAAGATAACGCAAGACCACACACTGCGCAACAAACAACCACTAAGTTAGATGAGCTACAATTGGAATGTCTGCGACATCCACCGTACTCCCAGGACCTTGCTCCAACAGATTACCATTTTTTCCGCAATTTGGACAACTTCTTACAAGGAAAAAAATTCAACTCCGATGCGGCAGTCCAAACCGCCTTCAAAGAGTTTATTGATTCTCGCCCCCATGGCTTTTTTAGTAAAGAGATCAATGAACTACCCATGAGATGGCAAAAGTGCATAGCTAACAACGGTGCATACTTTGATTAATGAAATATATTTTACAAAAAAAAAATTACTTTATATTCTTCCCTTACAAAAAGCCAATTTCATATGTAAGGACCTAATTTATGCTTTTTATTATAAATAATAATAATCTATAAATGCTTTTAGAATAATTTATTACTCTATAATAGTCGTCTATATTTTATATTAATGTTATAATTTGGTTATTACTTTTAAGAAAAATATTAATTTGTACATCTTTATACGTACGTCATCATTACTAAACAACCTACCCAGATTTTATTTAAAAATATTTTTTGTGTGGATTGCTCCTTGTAAAACACAATACTCGTACTAAGAAATGTTTTCATGCGGTGTATAATAGTGTTTGTTATAATGGTTTTCTGTGGATTGGTTTGCAGAAGTACTTCGACTATGGCCTCCTGGTTATGCCTTAGATAGAGTTTGTGTAAAAGACTACAACATGGGAAAACCAAACAGTGATGCTACAGAGGACTTTATCGTGAGTTTTTTCGTTACATTTCCGAATAAATAAAAGATATATGCACATATAGAATTGGTAAAACATAAATAAAAACGTGTGCGTGTTTTTTGTTATCAGATAAGGAAAGGTGAATTAATTGCAATACCACTATGGTGTTTCCATCACGATCCAAAACTTTTTCCTGATCCTAAGAAATTTGATCCTGAGCGTTTTTCAGAAGAAAATAAGCATAATATTAACCCTGCAGCATACATGCCTTTCGGTCTTGGGCCAAGAAACTGTATCGGTAAGTAGTGATTGTAATCTATCAGCTTTATTTATTGCCAAATTAATTATTCATTAATCAACGTTTACCATTTGGTCTAAGAAAATGATAAATGCGTTTAAAATTGTTATTATTTTATTTTCAGCTTCAAGATTCGCCCTGTGTGAGCTGAAAGTCCTTCTATACCAAATTGTGCTCCATTTAGAAATTTCTCCATCAGCCAAGACATGTCTACCTGCAAAGCTATCAACCGAATCATTTAACCCTCGATTAGTGGGCGGCCATTGGTTAAAATTTATGATTCGTAATCAAATACGTAAAACGTAATTATAATGTTTTATATTTATAATATTATCCATACAACAGTATTCGCTGTAACTGAATGGCGTTAAATAAAGATGACCTACATGATATAAAAGTATTTATTGGTAGAATCACAAGGCTGAGTAACAAAGAATAAACTACTCCTATTCGATCAACATTAAAGACAGTCGAAATAAAACTACCACAAGAAATGGAAACAATCTAGACCTCAAAAGAACCAAAAAGAAGAGCAAAAGCAAGATTTTTCTATACCTTACAGTTTTTTGTAAAATGTTATTTCTAAAGTGTCTATGTACAGTAATAAAGTTTTATTAACATTTTTATTTTTTTCTACAGTGGTGTTTAAGCGTAACTTGGGATTTTGTTATTAAGCCGTATACAGATATAGTTCCATATATCATCCTTTTCTGACTTATTACTTGTAAAATTAATGTTTATTCTACTACCCCGTGACATTTACAAAGTTTGAGAGACGCAAGAAGTTCGCTCGCAGAAATGTTGCTGCCCGCTAAATTTCTTCGACCCGTTCAAACTCAAAAACTGAGCAAGTTTACTCTGCCCTACTGCTGTGTGAAACCTTTATTTTTTTAGATATAAATAAAATACAATTCTAAAATCATAAGTAAAATTGTAATGTATTTTTTTCCATATATATACAAGAGATGGGAAGATTTAATTATAATATTTTTTTTGGTGTTCGGTTCCATAAAAATTCAGTAACATGCTGAAAGATTATGACAAAACAATATTTAAAATGGACACATGGCTTTTGATAGACGCCTCTTTACAATAACAAAATATTAATTAATTAAATAAAATGTCATTATATTTGTGATGTACTTACCTGATATAATTTTGTTTTTTTTATCTTTATAAGCCGAGATGGCCCAGTGGTAAGAACGCATGAATCTTAACCGATGACCGCGGGTTCAAGCCCGGGCAAGCACCACTGAATTCCGTGTGCTTAATTTATGATTATATTTCATCTGGTGCTTGACGGTGAAGGAAAATACCGTGAGGAAACCTGCATGTGTCTAATTTCACTGTAATTCTGCCATATGTGTATTCCACCATCCGCATTGGACCAGCGTAAGCTCCAAAACCTTCTCCTTAAAAGAGGAGAGGAGGCCTTACCCCAGCAGTGGGACATTCACAGGCTGTTACTGTACTGTATCTTTAGAAAATAATTAAGTATAATCAACAACCAATACAATATCAGGCTCTTAAATATAAAATAATAAGTCATTTGTATATATGAAAAATAGAAAAGGACCTAAAATTGATCCCTGTTGAACTAATCTTATCTACCAATAGCCAAAATGTGAATGCAAACTAAATAGACATTATTTAATCAATATTTTCTATTTATATTCCAAAGCTACTATTTAGTTTGACGATAAATTATGAGTAATATCTTATTTGTTATTAATACATACTGTTTAATTTCACAACTCATGCCATTTAAAAATGTGCCTTAGCGTACTAATTAGAATACATTAAATCACAATGATATTTTTTTTTTTCATTGTATAGGAAGGCGGACATATGGGCCACCTGATAGTAAGTGTTCACCAACGCGCATAGACAATGGCATTGTAAGAAATGTTAACAACAATGCAAAGTACTGCTGTTTTGCGGTAGAATATCTGACCAGACGAGCTTGCACAAATCTCTACCACCGAGTAATATCATGACAGTTACATCTTTAGGTATAACAGTTAATATAATATAAAGAGATAAGAGGGAGGGAAGAATTGTTTGCTTGTGTATTTTTGCCACAAATGTAAAATTTTCATTTGTGTCAATAATTCACCTCAAACAAAATGATAAGAAAACCTGCATGGGTTAGGTGTAAATTTGCCGCAACCCACATGGGTATCAATCAGTTACAGTAACAACCAGTGAATGTCCCACGGCTGGGCTTTTTTGAGGAGAAGGTTCAACCAGTAGCGTGGTGGAAAGCTCCAAAACTTATCCTCAAAATTAGAGGTCTCAGACTAGCAGTGGGATATTAACAGGCTTTATACACTACGTTGGAAAATAACGTAGGAGACAAAGTAACAAGCACAGCATAGTCAAAAAATACTTATCTGATTGTGAAACATGATCAGTTTATCTTATCATTATTAACGAAGTGTAAAGAAGTAATTTAATTCTACCCGTACGAAGAAGGGACGAGCGGCTAGTTTATTTTATAATGATAACGTTCAATGAACTTAATACTCGACAAATATTCATAAACAAATATGTCATTAGATGCATTACTGCGACACTAACATTTTGTTATCACTGATAATATCTTATCAAAAATCCTGTTTAAAATCCGGCTTTTATTTATAGCTAATGACTATCACTTGAGTTACAAAGTTTTTGGTTTGTTTTGAAGTCGTCATTAAGTATCCATTATTTTCCATCAAAATAAATCATCATCACAGTATTTTTATCAAAATAAATAACTAATATTCATTTATCCCTATTTGACTGGGGCGCATGTTAAGGGTGTGTCTTGATGTGTTAATTGTCAATCAGAAGAGCTATTCTGTAAGAAGAAGGCCAAAGAACGCTATCGCTACGCTTGTGAAAAATTATCTAAAAATATAACTACAGTATTATACATATAATTCTTCATTTATCAGCGAACAGACAGTCAGATGAAACAGAAATAAATGACTCATAAATTGTAAATAGACTTAAATATTGATTTCAAAGTAAGTAATTCAAAGTCAATCAAAAATATACAATAAACTTTTATCAATATGATAGATAATGTTAGATAACAATGTTTGTATATTATTAAATGCCTATTAAATAAAAAAAAACACAATATGACAACTATTAATACTTTTTACACTGCCAATGTAAAAATATATACGTAATTTGCCACACACGTAAAAAACAATAAAAAAATATTTGTCGGTAGAAGATTCATGCTACGAAACACCAGTATACATTATTACGTACAAGAAAAAATGTACTTAACGCAAAGCAGCTATTGAAAGACGTAATATAAAACAATAGAAACATAAGTTCTTTATCAAAACTGATTTTACAATTCACTCTGAAGTACTTTGTTTATCAAAACCTATTCTTCATCCGGTTATAAATGCATTCGTTTTTGTATTGTTAAAAAGATAAATTTTGTTAGTTCGTTTTTTGTCGGATTCATGCAAAAACTTTAACTCGATTGATGTAAACTTTTGGTTGAACTGAGAAAAAAAAACCGCTACAATGTAGGTATATTTTAATATATAATGTGATGTACATTGTGTGATTAGTGTCTGAGTGTGATTAAAGAAAAATAGAAAATACTAATAGATCGGCTAATTTCTTTATTTGCCACTCTGTATTCAAAATGTAAAGTATAATTATAAAAAAATTCTGTTAATAATAATATCGTTATTGCTTTATTGTTAAGAGATTGAATCTCTTGTGAGGCTAGGACCGCCGAGAATAATAATGAAGCCATACATTTTTTATACAGTCTACAGACTACTAAAATAGTCAAATGTACGGGTACCTAATAAAACTTACTTATTTATTGAAATAATTTATAAACCTCCTCAAGATGAGAGATACCTTAATCTAGGAGTGGTATAATTTTATCCAACACATACAAGTCTCTTTGGTCTCCATCTCTATTTAGCCGTTTATTTTGCCTCAATTAAAATTAAGACCTTCCGTCGTTTCTTGCCATCACTAAGCCTATAATTTGATCGCCTTCAAGTCTTAGCTACTCAACAGATTATCATGAAATCTGCAGGTTGATAGGCAGTGCCGGATTACGGTAACTTGATGCCCTAAGCAATCTTCCCATGTGGGCCCCTTAATCCTTAAGTGAACTACAAAGAATTAATTATACCGGCAAAAAAACCGAACCGAACGTCAACGACAATTTAAAACGCGCGAATTTTGAAATTACTTTCGTTTGCTCGTTTTTTTCCCCGTCGTCTCTGGTCCCTAGACGGGATGCCCTAAGCAATTGCTTAAATAGCTTTTAAGCTAATCCAGGACTGTTGATAGGGGTGAAGAAAAGGACAGAAGGTACCTGAAGCCTATTCGTTATCAATATTAATAATAAAGTCAAAAAAAATATTTTAAATTTGTGTATCCTGACGTCACTTATTATTTATGAATTGACAAAACAGTCAAGATCATATCAATGTCAAGGACCATAATATGTTCAACTAATTTAATAAAACCGGTTGCCATTCTTGTAAGCTGTTTGTATAAGTTGCTTAAGAACTACTTTGGTATCGTAAATACGAGTTGACTAAATAATTGATGAAATATTTATAGTTTTTTGCTAATAATAATAATATTATATAACTAGCTGTTGCCCGCAGCTTCGCTCGCGCGTGTTCTTTATCTATACTAATATTATAAATAAGTAAAAATAGATTTTTTGTATGTTTGTTTATCGCGAATAAACTAAAAAAACTGCTGTACTGTTTTTAAAAACCTTTTTTACCTACAGAAAGATACGTTATCAGCGAGTAATTAGCTGCCCGTCCCGACTTCGTACGGGTAAAATAAGGATTTTATCTCGTACATTTTTTAATCAATAAGATATAAACATTTACCAATCGATTTATTCGCCCATCCAGTATAGTGTATGTGTGTTCAGTACAGGGCATATAATAATCCTACTTCCTACTAATATAATAAACTCGAAAGTTTGTATGGATGTATGGACGTTTGTTACTCTTTCACGCATAAACTACTGAATGGATTTTAATGAAACTTTACAATAATATAAGCTTAGGGAATACCAATTAAGTGGTACATATGGCAATAATGGAATATGTTTTCTTTATCCAAACATCACTAACATAGTGAAGTTCGTATATTTCTCTCTAAGAGATATTGATATAAGATATTGCGTATTTTGAATTTCATTATTTGCACCCAACTCTTCCAAACAAAAATAAAAGTTTCTAAAAACTTTGAAATTCATGTTTATTAATTCAATCAAAAAACTCAAATAGTATATTTCTATTTTTTTAAATTTTTATACTAATGATTTTACCCCGTTTTTCCCGTTTGGAGTTAAATTTCTAAAAACGACGAAATACGCATGCATAGCTTTAATACTAAATATCATGCTTCTTACACCAAAAGTGACGGAATCCCCATACAAACTTTCAACCCCTTTTTTACCCTCTTAGATTTAGATTTTCAAAAACGCTGAAATACATTTTTATTTATTTTTAAGCTTGTTCCTTAAATTTCATGCTTCTAACTTTAAAAATGACGGGTTTCTAAGCAATCGTTCAACTCTTTAGGGGTAGAATTTCCAAAAATCCTACCTTAGTGGGTGTTATAAAATGTATCAACTGCCAAAATTTCAAGTTTCTAACCCCCGCAGTATAGGCTCTGCGTTAATGAATCAGTTAGGAAGAGTAATAATATTATGTGTATAGATATCAAAAATATACGTATTTTTTATAACTTTTGATAGACTCAACTAATTTTGATGAAATAAAGCCTAAACGGAATCTTGAAATAGTTCTTATAATAATTCGGTTATTTCAATTTTTAGACGATTGAAAGATTAGACATGTAGACAGTAAAAAAACTAAAAAAAATGATTGCTTTGGTTTTGGTAAATCGTAAATAGCCATATACCCTTTAAAACAGGCAGTTATTTTGAAATAACAGACAGAAACTTCAATTTTATTTATATTTATGGATAATTTATTAATTAATTCGTTTTTGTTATAGATTTATGTTATTTTATGTGTACAATATAAAGTATAAAGTAAAGGAAAAGTTTCTTCTGTCAGAGACTAAATAAAATCAGACTTAACCAAGGCTACTAATTTAAGTAAACAAAAAAAGGGAATTAAAACAAATGTTGTCCATTTAACTTTACACACATCTGAATAAGCTGCTTAAGCGGCCATTTTATGTAGAAAAAGTATATAATATACAAACAAAAGCAGCTATATAACAATTTTAATTAAAGTTTCAAAAGCAGTTATTTGACCGCTCTGGTAGGTTAAGTGTTCATTAATTATTTTTAAAAATGAAATGACACTTATAGCATATATATATATATATATATATATATATATATATACATACATTAGCTAAGTTTCCACCAACAATAATTACACAATCATTAAAATAAACAAAACATACATAAAATCAAACAGCTAAACCATCATAATCAGTAAAGGTGTAGTAAGATATATATTTTTTTATAATCAAATATAATTAATTACTTAATGAAAACACAAATTTAACAAAAACAAAATATAAATGAAATCACATAGCTTAAGCATTATTACATTGAGTAAGGCCAATAAAATGCAGTAAATAAATGATATATATATTATTTATATATTTTTTAACCAAATACAATTAAAAGGCAAGCAAGAATATGACTACAGTACAAAATTTATAACAAACTAAAATATTGAATATTAAGATGGGTTGGTACATTCATTTTATATAAATGAATACATTTAATACATTATTATTTTTATCTTATTTATGTTATTTTTGCAGTGATTTTTTTTTAAATATATAATATCAATATCTGAGTACACTTAATTATATATTATATGCTCGCACAGATCTACTTCTTCCTATTCATGATTATGCTGTCGCAAGCTTGATGTAGCCAAAGACCAATTGAATTAAGCTGAGAGATTACAAAATACTTTTATTCGGTTTATATTGGGATGAGGTTTCACAATTTTGTTCTCTTCTTAATTAGTTGCCCATCTGACTTCGTAGGAATATGCACGTCTTCTCTATTCTGTACTGTGTGTTGTTTAACCCTTTTACTCCCCCTTCATCACTTGATATTCATTCGATGATGACGGTGATGACTACGTCTCAGTGCTTTTATTTATGTGCTCCGTATTTTGTTGTTCAATCACTACTATTTTAGCTATCTCTATAGCTTTCTTTAGTGACAGATCAGACCGTTGTAATAATCTTTGATGTTTGGCGAGCTACTCTAACACATATTCGCTGTAAATTTATCACTGACCAATGACTATTAATTCAACGAAATCGCATTTTAAACTGTAATTTTCTAGACTCGTAATAAAGTTGGTTATATTTTCGTGTTTGCTTTGTTTTCTCATAAAAAATACATGTCAGGCCATAGTTAAATTTTTCCTCGGTTCGAAATACTTGTTACATTTATTAATGAGGTCTTCTCAAGTAATTTATGTTATTTTAATGTTGAATGAATTGAATATTTCGACACCTTTTCCACCAATCGAGTGTAACAAAATTGCTATTTTTCTCTATTTACACTTCTTATATATAACCAGTGGCTAATACTCCTTATATATATCCAGTGGCTAATAAATATAGTTCAAAATATGGTTGCCATTTTTCCACGTTAAATTGTTATTTATTTCGTTGTATAGAAAAAACTTCGGTAGGTAAGTTTGAATTTTTATCTGCCGTTTTAAAACTTTTGACAGGAAACACGAATTTAGGACAAAATTATACCTATTTAAAGTTTTAAGAAGTGATATACCACGTTGATGTTTAAAGCAACCACTTCTAAAACCATCTATTATTGTTACAGTTGTTTTTAGGCTTTGTTTGTACACCTATATACTATTCACGTATTAATTATTGTCACTGAGTTAACTGACTTGCTCACACGCAGACTTAAGGCGTACTGTTATGAAAGATATAAGATGAGATCATAAAGATACACACAATATATATGCAATATTAGTTTTTATGCAAAAACAACACACGAAGCTACTGAAAACACGAAATTTTTAACAAAACTGTTTGATTTTGACAACTAACCGCGCGCGTACTTTTCCTACAGATAATAATTTATTGATTTTTAGTAGGGATACTAAACTTATAATAAATAAATAAAGAGATTAAAAATTATAGGACAAAATATAGGATAAATCATAAGCAAAAGTGTAAATTACATGTAATATTTAATCTCTTTTCAGTTTGACCATAACCATTTTTTAATAAATGTTCTACGTGTATCTTAAAATTGACATAACTTTATTATTTATGAACCGATTGAAATAAAACAAACACTAAATGTTAAGTGAAGTTAGCCACAATACATTAGTGAAAACCGCACTCAAATCCGTTAAGCCGTTTTTAAGATTAGCGTGCACAAACGCACAGACAAACAGACAAACAGACAAACAGACAAAAAAATTATTAATCATTGTTTTAGGTTCTATTGTGTTTATAATGACCCCCGATAAAAGTTTTACTCATTTATCTTCCATGTACAGACATCGACCAGTTACAGATTTATTATATGTATAGATGTATGTATGGGTGGCCGCTTACGAAGATACTTGATGAAGTTATATGGGTATAAAGTATACAATGAAACCAAAGCTATTGTTTAAATTATATAAAAAAAAATACTTAAAATATTATTTATATATTTTAGAACTACATATTTTAGAGCTTCGCAATTATGCTAGTCTCATAAACTTAAAATAAAAATACAAAATGTTCCATTGTCAAAATTTAGTATATACATATCACATAGACGATATTTTTATATTTGAAATAATCCATCGAGACTTTTATTTTAATAACATTAATTACATAAGTATAATAAAGAAATACATTAATTTTATAACAAAAGAATATAAATATTTACAATCATAATTCATAGCGTATTTTGTGATAAACATTATAATTATCATCAGTGATTATCTGATATAGAAATATGCTAAGTATACGTTTATTATTTGAAGCAACTCGTGCTAACAGCACGTGTAATTTGTTTCACGATTTTTGTTACTTTATTTGTAGTGTCTTTATAGTGTACTGCGTAGTTAAATGTAAATATTTTTTAAAAAGGTACGATTTTATTATACTTGTCTCGTTATTGTAGTTCAATTATGATCCAATGTTTGTATAATTGGATATTACATACCTAAATTATTTCACTATACTAATACTTAGGCTTGTATTGTTTAGATAATAAATAATGGTTTTGTGTTTCATAATGGACAAAAAGATTATCCTATAAACCGTTTCTGGTTTTATATAATAATGACTGTGAACTAAGTTCAACATAGAACCATTTCTCGTTCTCGTATTTTTAAATTTTAAAAATAACGTAACGTGTTCACTAGAAATCTAATATGATAGTTATGCCCTCCAAAAATAATATATTCGTGTTGTCTTTCAGCAAAAAATGTATATAATATAAACGATTGACAGGGTAATCTTGTTTATATACATACATCAAACTAAATTTAAGATATAAATAGCCATGAACGATCATTTTTTTAATACATGCATTTAAATGTTATGTCCATTTAAATATTTCGACGTTTATTTGTTTACTAGATGATCTTACTAATATGGACCGTCGTGCTGGTCATGGCGCTGACACTGTTTTTCCATCAGACCTATTCCAAGTTCAGTAAACATGGGGTCAAAAACTTGAAGATTGTCCCTTTTTTCGGGAATATGTTGAAAGTATTTTTACGCAAGGAACATTTCGTTACTGCAATGGAAAGAATGTACAACCAATTTCCAAATGAAAGGTAATCGTATTTATGATTTGATATTGAGTAAACATTAATTTAAACTTTTAAACAAAAATAGAGAAATATTTTGATTGTGATTTTAAACGTGAAATAAACGCGGTCTTATAAAACTGCTAAATAAAATATTAAACAGACATAACTGGCTTTAATTTGTTTTTGGGAATGCTTTTGCTGGCTAGCGGGTTCCCGTTAAAATGGATGTTTGAGGACACTCTATGACATATGCTTACCAAAACGTACCATAGTCTTCTAGCTCTTACACCACTAAATGATTGAAATAGGATGTCTCCATCCTACTACACCGGAACCACATCGCAAATATTAAAAAAAGTACAAAACATGTTTTTTGTCATAGATTTGTTGGAAGATACGAGTTTATCAAGCCGATGATTGTAGTTCAAGATCTTGAACTAATAAAAAATATTACTATAAAAGATTTCGAACATTTCCTTGATCACCGAGGTTTTACTGACGACTCGGTTGAGCCACTGTTCGCAAGAAATTTGTTCTCATTAAAAGGTAACACATTTTTAATTACATCCAATTAATATCTCTTAATTGATAGAAACATCACATTTTTGACCATGGGCATCGGTTTTTAGCAAATACCATTATTTTCAACGCTATAATTTTTACTTACAAGTCTTTATACTCAAGGAATTTAAACTTATTGTTAATATATCTTTGGAGATACAGAGATATAAAGAGACATATTGCAGATTTTATATACATATCATAAATGACAAACCCAATCGTTTGTTAAATTATTTACAGGACAGGAATGGAAAGATATGCGTTCAACATTAAGTCCAGCGTTCACGAGCTCCAAAATAAAACTGATGGTACCTTTCATGGAGGAAGTGGGCGAGCAGATGATACGAGCGATAAAGAAAAAACTTAAGGAATCAGAGAGTACGTTAGTTATTAAACTATACTTCAAAGTTATTGTAGCATTATATTTACATATTATATGAAATAATTAATACTGGCTCTCTTAAATCAAAATCTACGAACTACTAATAATCGATATTTATTAATTACTAATAATATATGTCCCATTGGCCTAGTGATTGGCTTTTAAGGGCACAAATTCATCCATAACATCTTAGTTCCCAAAGTTAGTGGCGCATTGGCTATGTAAGCGATGGATCACATTTCTTACAATGTCAATGACTACAATGCCTATGGGCATTGATGACCACTTACCATCAGGTGGCCCATATGAACGTCAGCCTACCTATTCCAAAAAAACTATGAATTAAAAAGTAGACAGTTTGTTTGCATAAAAACTTTTACGACATTATTTCTACTGTGTATTTGACACACACAAGTAGTCTATTAAGAAAATCCATCGTGTTAAGCCAATAATATCATGATTAATTATCTTTTAGGTGGTTGTATTGATGTAGATGTCAAAGACTTAACATCGCGTTTTGCGAACGATGTAATCGCGTCCTGCGCATTTGGTCTAAAAGTAAATTCCCATACCGACGAAGAAAACCAATTTTACGAAATGGGAAAGACAGCTTCTACGTTTAAATTTCGACAAATGTTGCTCTTTTTTCTTATATCTGCTTTTCCGGGTCTTGCAAATGTAAGTTTATTTTTTAATTACAGAATATAACATAAGTAAATATATAATATATTTACAAAATATAAAATTATAATAAACATTTCGTGCATTTCCAGATATTAAAATTGCAATTATTCTCAAATGAAACTAAAAAGTTCTTTATTAACTTAGTAATGGGAACAATGAAAGACAGAGAAGTTCGTAACATTATCAGACCTGACATGATTCATCTACTCATGGAGGCTAAGAAAGGTAAACAAATAATGGTGACAAATTAGCTTAACAGTATAAGCTAAATAAAAAATAATTGTAACAAATAAAAACAGGTCAACTTTCCCACGATGACAAAAACGGTATTGACAACGAGCAAGACACTGGCTTTGCTACTGTAGAAGAATCGTCGGTTGGGAAAAAAACAATCAACAAAGGTTTGTGGATTTTACTTGTTTTTTTTTTTTTTTTATTAATATGAAAGTTTTTTATATTATATAAGATAATTCTTAGTAATGTTTTTTTTGTGATGGGTGATGGGAGTCTCTATGCTTCAAAGGAACTGCTTAACAACACATTCAATCCTTTATATTTTTAAGTTATCTCAATGAAACAATAGACATATCTTGTCTAATTTGAAAGAAGATTTCACGGCATAAAACTTTGGTTGTCCGTAATTATAATACAATTTTTTATCGCTAGTTTGGTCCGACACCGACCTCGTCGCTCAAGCTGTATTATTTTTCATTGCTGGCTTTGAAACAATATCAACCGCAATGTCCTTTACTCTTCATGAGCTGGCAGTTCACCCTGAGATCCAGGAGCGCCTGGCTAAAGAGATCAAGGAGTATGATGTCAAAAATGGTGGCAAGCTGAACTTCAGTTCCATCCAGAACATGGCGTACTTAGACATGGTGACGTCTGGTTAGGAACAATTATTTTTTTCTTTTTAAAAACAATTTTACGTCAATATATTTTTGATTTTCTTAAATTAAAATGAACTAATTTTTTTTTTTTTTTAATATTTTTGCAGAAGCACTTAGATTATGGCCACCAGTTTTAGCTTTGGACCGAATTTGTGTTAAGGACTATAATATGGGAAAACCTAACCCTTCAGCGACCAAGGATTATGTTGTAAGTATGACACAAACACACACAAGCAAATGCTGTTTATTTTTCTTTATAATTTTTAGATAAAAATATTTTTCTTTTTATAGAATAGGTAGACGGACGAGCATTTTGGCCACTTAATGGTAAGTGGTCACTACCGCCAATAGACTTTGGCTTTAAAAGAAATGTTTCCATCGCTTACATCGCCAATACAGTGTGCCTTGTTGCTGTAATTACATACGAGCTTACATAGCCCTACCAACAGTAAAAATTTAATTGAAGTCTATTGTATTGCAACAACAAACTCATATCGACAGATGCGTAAAGGAGAAATCCTTTCAATACCAGTTTGGAATATCCATCGTGATCCTAAAATATTTCCGAACCCAAATAAATTTGACCCTGAACGATTCTCCGAAGACAACAAGCACAATATTAATCCCATGACATACATGCCCTTCGGTATTGGTCCACGAAACTGTATTGGTAAGTTTTTTTTAATCATTTAAGCCTTATATCAAAAATCATTAACAATGAAACCTTATCTTTTATTATAATATTATTTACATTGATGATAAAACAGTTTGTTAGTATTCTTTTTTTTTTTAAATTAATGAATATTTAATTGTATCAAAATATACTTTAGGTAATTTGATTGGTTAAAAGAAGTAATACCTGAATTAAGCAAAATTATTTTTTTAGTGTAATTAATGTACTTCTAATTTTAATCATTTGTTAACTTCTAGGTTCAAGATTTGCTCTTTGTGAGCTAAAGGTGTTGATTTACCAAATTCTGCTTCACACAGAAGTATTAGTATCGGAAAAAACTCGCATTCCTGTTAAACTGGCACCCGAATCATTTAATCCTCGAATTGATGGCGGTCATTGGTTAAAATTGAAGGCTCGTAATTGGATGTAATTTTAATGCTAATGTATTTTTTTTGAAAAATAATAGTTAATTACGCTAAAAAGGTCTTTCATTTGATTATTTTTTTTTGTGTCATTAGCTGTTATGCATTCATATCTAAACATAGTTCCCTCGAAAATATCTTAAAGGAAATCACTGACATGAGCAAATCTGTCTAAAATACTACATCAATGCGGTTTTTTACATATATTTTGATGTATTGTGACTTTGTATTATTTTTAAGTCACCTAATACACGTTGGCTGTCGCTTGCCAAATTGATGATTATTTTGACCTCACTCATCTAATTGAAAGGATGGAGGAGAGTTTGTAACGACTAAGGGTCGCTGGCCACGACGCGCCTGGCTAGACTAAGCATGTCAACATTATTTAAATATTGTTTTCAACATATATTTGTATAGTGTAGACAGCTTAAAGCATCATCAACTACGATTGTACTGTAATTTGTAGTGTATTGTTAGGTTACAATGATGGCGCTGGTAGCGGAGCGTCATATATATTACAGACCATGTATACAGACAGACCAGAGTAGAAATTACAACCCAAGCTTAATTGCTAGTGATGGAATACAGCTCTGAATGGTTTATAATTGACGAAGTCAACTTTTTTGAGCTACACTTTACATGTTAGCATCAATTAACTCAGTAATGAATAAGTTTTAAATGTTCTACATTTGAACAGTACAGAGTTTCTTTCGCCGGTTCATCTCAGGGCTGGGTATTTATTTTCCGAACCGGTGGTAGTTTCTAATAAGAAAGTGTAGTACTTCATTGAATAAAGTATGTTGAATTTGAATTTGATTTTGAACACATAACACATGTCCTTGAGAGGAATATATATTGTTATCATATGAAGTATCCAGTCTCATATATTTATCTCTTATTAATACTTATTAATTATTGTACATAGCAGTATAGAGCCTACTCGCCTGTAGCACATTCTCAAATATATAGATGCTATCTAATCTTCATTATAATGTTCCAATAGACAAAGTGAATGTGTCACACTTGATATAAATTCACTTTTGATAAGTCTAATATAATCATTGTCAACGACTATGTAGATCAACCAAATGCAAGAATGATGTCAGTTGTATGAAACACCTTGGTGAATCGGCACGTTGGGTGTTTTGTTTATGTTTTCATTGATAAGAAATCATTTTTATAAATTGTTTAAAGTGTTATTATTCATAGTTATATATAAGCACAGATAATTTTATAAATGTAAGTGTTATTATTATTTTTATTTTTTACTTACAATAATAAATCTTATCTGACATCATCTGACGCACGAACTCTCAGTGAGCCTCTACCGTGTATTGATCGCTAAGATGTTTACACATTAAAAACAAATATTTGGATCTGTAGCCTTGATTTTTGAAATGATCCTATTAATTCAATTAAGTTGCTAGAAATAATGATTTATTTGTTTGGTGTTTGTCAAAGAATGCAAAATGCATATCTATGTTAGTGGTCAAAAGCTGTATTAGGTAAATAGAATTTTAACATTGCAGAAAGTGAATTATATTCAGTAACTTATTTTTATAGATTTTTTTCAAAATAAATTATTATAATTAATATAATGTTAACTATTAACAAAATTCTTAATCCTTATGTAATATAAGTATATCGTGAATCAGAAAAGTAGTTTAAGCCTGAAATCGGAAGAAAAACGATTTAATTAACGGAACCTTTCTATAATATTATTATTTATCAAACAGATGATTTTCCTCGTATGGAGTGCCGTGCTAATTGTGGCACTAGCCTTATATTTCCATCAGATCTACTCCAGGTTCAGTAGTTATGGTGTCAAGCATTTCCCCGTGGTGCCCTTATTGGGCAACATGTTAAACATGGCTCGTCGGAAGATCTTTTTCGCCCAGGAAATGCATAATTTATATAAACTCTGTGCAGAAGAAAGGTACTGAAGTATTTCCTAATAATGTCTGAATACAAGTCCAATTTTAACCTCCTACCCAAATTAATGTGAATGTGATAGTGAAATTGCTCTCTGAAAACTTTTTTAATGTTAATGTTTTCAAATGAAGAAATCAAGGAATTACTTCTTTATTCAAAAATTCGTATATATTCCACTCCTCGTCAAATACTTTCTCTTCTGTTAAGGAAAAGGCTTGGAGGAAGTCACCTTCGCTGTTCCAGACAAAAAAAATATTTTAATAAACTTTTAGAAGTACTTATGCATGGTCAAGCGTTACCAGTGTGAGCTGGTGGATAATATATACTAGAATCATTGCTTTTTTCCTAAAATACTTAAAAATATTTAAGGTTTGTTGGAAGGTACGAGTTTATGAAACCTGTTTTAGTACTTCAAGATCTTGAATTAGTAAAAACCATTACCATAAAGGATTTCGAACACTTCACGGATCATCGAAAATTTATTGATGACGCAGTTGAGCCTTTGTTTGGTAGAAATTTATTTTCTTTAAAAGGTATTGTTCTAAATATAATAATTAACCACCACGTAACCATAACTCAAATAAAACATTAATTAAATTATATTCAGGCGAAGAATGGAAGGACATGCGTTCAACATTAAGTCCAGCATTCACGAGCTCTAAAATAAAACTTATGGTACCTTTCATGGAGGAAGTGGGCGAGCAGATGATTCGTGCGTTGAAGCAAGAAATTGAAGAATCTGACTGTAAGTTTCAATTATAAGAAAACTCGGTGGATTGATTCTCGTATATTAACAAACTATATAGTTAAATAAGCAACTTTGACTATAGATTAACTTAATATCATTGGTCAAAATCTAAATAATTTGTTGTGTTTGCGAAAAAATGGTATGTTGAATGCCAGCGAAGTTCATTAATCTATCAGAAGACTCACTTGTCATGCCTAAAATAAATACAAAAAATGAAGCACCTAATTATGTTTAGCGGTAAAACAGAAAGAGTTTTAAATTGACTACTACTCGTAATCTTCATTTAAAACTGGGGTTTATTCAGTATTTTTTCTATTTGAAGATAGGTCCAATTCGGTATTTACCATATTTTGTATTTTTGCTATCAATGTCCAGTAAAAAACGAATATAAATAAAAATACTCAATATAATGTTAAAGCTATTTTAGCCAGCCTCCTTAGAAATGACAATAATTAAATATTAATTTTATAGTATAGCGTTATACGTAAGTTATTCCATATAATTTATATTCGAGCTTTAACCGCGATAATTATATTTATATTATTTCGAAACCGATATTTCGATAAAATTACACCTATCGTGGTATCCATTCCACTCAATTCGTTCTCTATCTACACATTTTTATATTTTAAGAATTTTAACGTTTCTTAAATATAAATGCTTTGCATGTGATAATATTTTTCTCCGAGAAAACCTTTGGGTCATGAAGCTCAATGGTTTATTCTCGAGTTCATCGGGTGAATATTGCGACGATGGATTTAATTTGTCAACAATGTGGAAGCCTGTACTACATAAATTTCATTAAATTAAAGTGCTTCGAGCAACATTCGTGCGGTCCAATCGTATTAGGGTAGAGTTTTTGCAGTATTATAATATAAATAAAGCCATTTACTCGGTGGTAGAGCTTTGTGCAAGCTCGTCTGGGTAGGTACCACCCATTCATCAGATATTCTACCGCAAAACAGCAGTACTTTGTATTGTTGTGTTCCGGTTTGAAGGGTGAGTGAGCCAGTGTAATTACAGGCACAAGGGACATAATATCTTAGTTCCCAAGGTTGGTGGCGCATTGGCAATGTAATTGATGGTTAACATTTCTTACAATGCCATTGTCTATGGGCGTTGGTGACCACTTACCATCAGGTGGCCCATATGCTCGCCCGCCAACCAACACAATAAAAAAAAAGTGTAAAGGCGGTAGACGATGAAAGATCGTGCAGTATATGTTGGAGATGACACACCCAGTTGTGACCACTATAGCTGCAAATTTGTAGAAATAAATAGCAAAAATATATATGTACTTTTATCATCACTTAAAGACATTCATACTATTTCAAACTATTGCTGTGGTTGTTTTGCTCCATACATTTTCTGCGATACTAATAAATTTACTATTTTTATTTTTAGCAGGCTATGTCGATATAGATGTCAAGGACTTGACATCGCGTTATGCAAACGATGTAATTGCTTCCTGCGCATTTGGTCTAAAAGTTGATTCGCATACAGATAAAGAAAACCAGTTCTATAAAATGGGAAAAGATATATCATCGTTCAATTTTGAAAAGACAATAATTTTATTTATTATTTCCGCTTTTCCATATTTCGCAAAGGTATGTTATTGGGTTATATAACAGTACATCCTTATTTATTTGTGTATATCTATATTTGTACTAATAATATAAAGAGAAAAGATTTGATTTTTTGTATGTTTGTTTACAATTGATAAACTCAAATATAGATAACGGATTCTAGAATTTCTTTCACCGATAGTAATGTAAAGTAGATCAACGACAAAAAAAGGCTTTACTTTTCTTCAAAAATAAATTGAAATCTACCAACATTGCAATCATGTAACACAATGTATTAATTCTTCCATACAGATTTTTAAAAAGATGGAATGTTCAACCCGGACGTAGTCGAGGCGGGTCTCTAGTCATGTAATGATTTCAGTCAAGTTCTATTTTCAAATTATTATTTATTTACATACCGCTCTTCACAGAAATTAAAGTTGAAGCTATTTAGAAATGTTACGAAAAATTTCTTCATCGATTTGGTAACGAGCACAATGAAAGATAGAAAGAGCCGTAATATATTAAGACCCGACATGATTCATCTGCTAATGGAAGCTAAGACAGGTATGCCTTTCAAAATATTTACAGCCTGAACAATTTTATCCCTCTTTCTATGATCATTGATTTGATATTCGAAAGAAGCTGCATTATTCAACTAATCACTCTTTAAACAACGTTTATAGGCATTATTTTGGTAAATAGAAATTGTACCAAATCATTATTAATAAACACATATCATCATCATCATCGTCCGGTTCGTGGTCGCCACTCGAGAACCTTTCTGCACCATCGGCCGTCAGTTCTGCGAGCGATGGGCCCCGCCCACTGCCACTTCAACTTAGCAATTCTTCGGGCTATGTCGGTTACATTGGTTCGCCTGCGGATTTCATCATTCCTGATTCGATCTCGCAGGGAAACTCCGAGCATAGCCCTCTCCATTGCTCGTTGGGTGACCTTGAGCCTTCCTATGAGGCCCATAGTGAGCGACCACGTCTCTGATCCATAAGTCATCACTGGCAACACACACTGGTCGAAGACTTTCGACTTAAGACACTGCGGTATTTTGGATGAGAAGATATCGTTTAGCCTCCCGAACGCTGCCCAGCCGAGTTAGATTCGACGATTGACCTCCTTCTCGAAGTTGGACCTACCTAGTTGGATGTTCTGACCTAGGTAAACATAATTGTCCACAACTTCGAGTGCAGAATTTCCAACCTTTACTTGAGTGGGTGCAACATGGATGTTCGACATGATTTTCGTCTTGCCCATGTTCATTTGTAGACCCACTTGTTGAGAGACCCTGCTGAGGTCATCGAGCATAGCGCCGAGGTCTTCCAAGGTCTCAGCCATAATCACTATGTCGTCGGCAAATCGAAGATGAGTGATGTACTCGCCATTGATGTTGATGCCAAATCCCTTCGAATCCAGAAGCTTGAAAACATCTTCGAATACAGCGGTAAACAGTTTCGGAGATATCACGTCTCCCTGTCTTACGTCTCTCTGCAGTTGGATAGATTTTGAGTTTTGATTCTGGAGTCGGACTGACATGGTGGCGTTCTCGTACAAGCACTTTAACACCTTGATATACCGATAATCGATTTGGCACCTTTGGAGAGATTTCAGCATGGCCCAGGTTTCGATCGAATCGAAGGCTTTCTTATAGTCCACAAACGCTAAGCAAAGTCGCTGGTTATACTCCTCAGACTTCTGTATAACTTGCCGCAGGGTATGTATGTGGTCTATGGTGCTAAAGCCTTTTCGGAAACCGGCTTGTTCGGGTGGCTGGAAGTCGTCAAGCCTTCGCTCGAGACGATTCGTAATGACTCTCGAAAACAACTTGTAGACATGGCTCAGCAATGAGATGGGTCTGTAATTCTTCCAAAGGGTGTTATCACCCTTTTTAAAGAAAAGCACCACCACACTTCTGCGCCATGCCTTTGGCGTTTGACCCTTGGCTATGACGGTGTTAAATAGCCTCTGAAGAGCCCTGAGGATTGGTGTACCACCTGCCTTCAGAAGCTCAGCTGTAATACCATCATCACCAGGTGCCTTGTTGTTTTTGAGTTGTTCGAGAGCCATTCTAATCTCGAAAATTCTGACGTCCTGAAAATCTTCGGTGTAATGTCGGGTCAGTCTTGCTCTGGGATCTGCAGCTTGACTACTGACAGGTAATTGCCTTGTCGTGTAAAGCTGACCGTAGAACTTCTCAACCTCTTCCAACAGCTCAGATTTAGACGTGACGATTCTACCATCCTCAGTTTTCAGCCTCGTCAGTTGACGCTGCCCAATAGTCAGATCTCTGGCGAACACTTTGGAGCCTTTATTCCGCTCGATGGCCTCTTTAATACGCATTGTATTAAATTGGCGAGTGTCGCGAGTCAGAGACTTCCGTCTATTGAGCAGCCGATAATTAGCGGCATCATCTGAGGACGACAGAATCATTTTCCGTCTTTCCTCCATTAGCTGCAGGGTAGAGGCAGAGATCTTTTTGTTTTCATTTGTACGGCTGGTCTTGAAGGCCTTAGACCCAGCCGTATGGACAGTCGTATGGACAGTTTTTAGTTTCACCGTCAGGGCTCACCCAGGTCCATTTACGGTGACCAGGCTTCTTGAAAAAGGAGTTCATCATAAAGAGTCCGTCCTTCTCCATAAGGTCGGCCAACATCTGGCCCCGAGGGTTGCGGTCTCCAATTCCATGTGGTCCCACCTTTAGCTCTTCGCCGAATCTTTTGTCCAGCTTCGCGTTAAAGTCCCCCATAACAACTGTGAAATGAGTTTTATAGGTATGTATGGCTCGAGATAAATCCTCATACATTACCTTGACTTCATCGTCAGAGTGTGTAGAGGTAGGCGCGTATACCTGTATGACCTTCAACGAATACCGTTTGGTGATTCTGAGTATAAGGTACGCCACCCTAGTCGACACACTTTCGATTTTCACAACGTTGTTAACGAGGGACTTGTGGACTATGAACCCGACACCACCTTGGGACAGTTGATCGCCCTCGCTGAAGTAGAGAAGGTTACTGGATTTCAGGATTATCGTATCCTCCCCTTGTCTTCAGACTTCAGATAATCCGACGATATCCCAGTGTAACCTCCTCAGTTCTTCCTCCAGTTCGATAATCTTCTCATCGGTCGGCAGTGTATGCGTGTTATATGTTGCCAGGGCCAGAGGTCGACGCTGTTGGTAACACGAAATCTGCCGGGGATTCTTAGCACCCCCTGCCCTGCCGTTACCATAACTGCTACCGAGGCTAGGAATAGCAGGGCTGCCGGGGACTAGGGGCCGTTGTTTGATTGTGCCAATCATTGGTGGGTTTTGCCATAATCGCCACGCTTGGCATACGGGTTGGCGATCGCAGTAGGTTGGTCATAGTACTGACGCTGAAACGCTGCTGCCCGTTCTCTGGTGTATATTCCCTCGGGTCGCCTTTTACGCCCCCCACGGGATGAAATGGGGTGGTGATAGTCGAAGCCGTCACCACAAGGCACAATAAACACATATATAAAATAATAAAATAAAAATATTATATGGTCTCATTAATATATGGAAACAACTTTTATTAATTACGAAAATAATCGATCAATTTTGTATATTTTTAAATTATTTAGGTTACGCCTCTGATATTTCAAATTATTAGTTCTAATTTTAATGAAATTTTGTTAAAAACTAAATTAGGGAAGAGTTATATTTTTTATATAATATTTACTAATTAAAGCTATTATTCTCATTATTATTTTCTAGGTCAACTTACCCACGATGAAAAAAATAAAAATACCCATCAAGATACTGGTTTCTCTACCGTCGAGGAATCGTCTGTGGGCATGAAGAAAGTCGAACGACGTGTGTATATTAATTATTCATTTTTAATTAATCCCAACGACGTATGCGATGATTCATTTTTTTCCAAATATTTCAGATGTTTTAGAGTAGTTTGCAAATAAGCAACATCACAAAGACGTACTTTAAGCCTTAAAAAGAAATTGGAAAATATATCACGCATAGTTATTCCGAAATCAAAAACTTTCATTATATATTAATTATGAACAAGGCATTATGTATTTAGTATACGGAACCCCTAGCTAGCGAATGAAAGCCAGAGTGCTTCGTATAGACACTCTGACTTTTCATAAAGAAATAGTATTTAAGTAATAGGACTAAATTATCTACACATATTGTCTTGATAGTTTAGTCTAAGAAAATTTAAGAGAGAAAAATAAAAAAACAGCAGTTTATATAACTAGACTCGTAGAATAATGTTCTTCTAATAAAATTATTGGTATTTTCCAGTATGGTCTGACACCGATCTTATTGCCCAGGCAATATTATTCTTCATTGCTGGTTTTGATACTATATCAACGGCGATGTCGTTTGCACTGTACGAGCTGGCTCTTCACCCAGATATCCAGGAACGCCTGGTCCAAGAGATCAAGGAGCATAATCAAAAATATAACGGCATACTGAATATTAATTCCATTCAGAATATGACTTACATGGACATGGTGACGTCAGGTAAAATGATTACGACACAATTATTGTACACTTCACTGATTGTATGCAGCATTGGGTTAATTTTCCTTTCATTGATCAATAAAAATAATCCAGACTCAATGGTTTGGGTTTTTATCTGAACCAGTCATGGATTTTGAAAAAGATTTAATAGTTATATAATCCGGCTTTAATAGACATTTTTTTATCTTATGGTTAATTATATATTTTATCAGCGAGTTGCAGTTGCTCAATTTTTTTTAATTGTACCAATTACTTCTGTCTATAAAGCCAAAGATGCCAAAATCAATACTACAAAAATAATAACTATAAAATGTGTATTATGTCACTACGATTATGTTATGAAAAGATATTTAACTTTTGTAGAAACGCTTAGATTGTGGCCACCAGTCGTGGCATTAGATAGAGCTTGCGTTAAAGACTATAACTTGGGAAAACCTAGCAACAAAGCAACAAAGGATTACATTGTAAGTAACAACAGTAATTCTGTAAGTATAAATCGCAATGATAAAAAAATTTAAAAGTAAGGTTTTAAAAAATCCTATCTGGATTTTAAAAGTTGAGTGAGCCAATGCAATTTCAGACACAAGGGACATCATAGATACCGTGCTTAACAGCGCATTGAAGAGCTAAGCGTTTTTTTTTAAAATCTTTTGTATTTTTCACGGGCAAATGGGTCGCCTGATGTTAAGTGATCACCACCGCCCAAAGACAGTGGCGACGCAAGAAATATTAACCATTCCTAACACACCAATGCCTTGAGAACGAAGCGTTTATGTTCCTTGTGCCTGCAATTACACTTGCTCACTCACCCTTCAAACCGGAACGCAACAATACCAAGTACTGCTGCTTAGCGGTAGAATATCTGATAAATGGGTGGTACCTACCCAGACGAACTTACACATAGCCCAAGTGAGCATTCCAGCAGACTTTCACGTTTATACCCTTTTTAATTAATTTCCTTCATATTTATTGGCAGATACGTCGAGGAGAACTTATTTCGATACCAGCTTGGTCTTTTCACCGCGATGCAAACATATTTCCGAATCCAGAAAAATTCGACCCCGAACGTTTCTCACCAGAAAACAGGCACACCATCAACACCATGGCTTATATGCCTTTCGGGAATGGCCCTAGAAACTGTATAGGTAACTTCAAATCGTTTTATATCTTATTTTACAAACTTTAACTTTGTTAGTATGTGTGGACCATATCTTGCGACTAAAATTATGCACCCGACGTAGTGACAATAAAATGTTGTTTGATAAATTTAACTGATATGCATTATGTTAATAAATACAATTAGTCTAATTTTATGTAGTTATAATTTTATTACTTACTAGATGTGCCCCGCGGCTTCACCCGCGTATCTATACTACTATGTAAATCTATTGGCTCTGTCTGTACATTTCTTTTTTCACCTAATTATACTGTTTTTTTAATTTTTGTCTGTCTGTCTGTCTGAATGTCTTCTTTCGTTGTCTAACTAGAGAATGGCTTGAGCGATCCTCCTAAAATTGGTACACACAAAGAACATGTGATGGCGCAAATGATAGACCATATATAAGATCGGTAAACCCTACGGTATCTTATGAAAATTAATTTCAAATCGTTAATTTCGTATGTGTGTGTGTGTGTGTGCGTGTGTGTTATTATAGTAATAAAATAATTTATTATATTTTTATTAATTAAACGCGGGTGAAGTCGCGGGCATAGCTAGTGATATAATAATAGGATAAATGATGGACACAGATATAATTTTCTTGTGTATATCTTAAATTTTCATTTTTCTTCAGGATCAAGGTTTGCTCTATGCGAAATGAAGGCTCTTCTGTATCAGATTCTTCTCCATATGGAAGTTTCACCATCAGTGAAAACTTGTGTACCTGCAAAGCTTTCGTGCGAAACATTCAACCTTGCACTTGAAGGTGGTCATTGGTTAAGATTTAAGATGCGTAATTAATATTTAAAAGAAAATAAATATCTTATTTCATATGTAAGTTCTTAATGTTTTACTATAGACCCATTTCCTGTTAATAACGATACTGTTTTTTTTTTTCATTTTTAGAAGATATTGTTTTATCCGTGTTTTCAATAATCAACTTTATTGATAATCAACTTAAACATAAACTGAAAAATATGACTCTTTATGAAGTACATGATTACAATTTTTTTTATTGGGAGCAACTAACTGCTTTAACGACAGAACAACACTAAAGCTACTCCAGTAGATGGCGTTGTTAAGCAACACCACCTAATGAGTGTTTTGCATGAGTATGTAATTCATATTTAAATATGATTACTAAAAGACACAATTTACCAAAAAAAAAAACTAAGCAAAGCTCGGTCATCCAGGTACTTATTAATATACATATAAATATATTTAAAACCCGAACACAACAATACCAAGTACTGCTGTTTTGCGGTAGAATATCTGATGAGTAGGTGGTACCTACCCAGATGAGCTTTCACAAAGCTTTACCAACAAGTGAAAAAAAGTATAATGTACATCAATACTACATAATATTATTATATAACTTTGACGCAACGACTTAAATAAAATTCTTTAACACGTTTGTCTTAATAATAGTTAGGAATTTGGCGCTTTATATACATAGTGTATTTAAAAGATATTTGATATTAAACGGCTTAGCCTAGAAGGATGAGGAATATGAAGTATGGTTAGAATAATACTCAGGCGATCGGAGATGTCGCATTGAGTCTCACAGAGATACTCTAACAGAGGTAGAAGATAGCTGAATAGAATTGAGTAGAGAAGAGACAGAACCTGTGTATTCCTGCGAAGGCAAAAAGGGAGCCGCTTGAGTTTTTTGTGAATTTGGAACACTGACAAATTTCTATCACAGAGCTTCTACTAAAAAAGATCTTGACAAGAAAACTTAGTAACTGGTATTGGTTTGACCTGATCCTAGAATCTAGAACCGTATAAGCAAGCCCCTAGATCAAGGAAACAGTTCATTAATATTTATAAATATAAATGAAATATTAAGAGGTTTCAATGAATTTTATTATAACTATAATTGTTAAATTAAATTCCTCCAATTTCAAATTATAATGGTTGTTTTCATCAACCAATCACATCACATAATTGTACGAGAAGTCACGACTAAGTAAGAGTTCATATTGTAGATAACACTTATTTGAATGTAGACGAGATTATACATTTATATTTGTCTCAGTTGTTTGTATTATTTACGCGTATAAGCACGTATTATCTCTTCACTGGTTAAAGGAGTCACGAAGAAAAATATTGTAAGTACTTTTTTTAAAGTCGGTACCAAGCCCAAAGGCTAATTTTGGATGGACAAAAGGACCACCTGATGGTAATTAGTTTGTCACCCATAAACATTGGCGCTGCGAAAAGTATTAATCAGTCCTAACATCGCCAATACGCCACCAACCTTGGGAAAGAAGATGTTCTTACCCTTGTGTGTATAGTTACACTGAATCACTCACCCTTCAAACCGAAACAAAACGATACTAAGTGTTTACTGTTCGGTAGTGGAATATATGAAAAGTGGGTGATACCCACGAAAACAGGCTTGCACAAAACCCTACCACCAAGTTAGAAATATGTATATTATTATTCACTTAGAAACAACTTAATTTTTATTAATAACGGATATGAATATAATAAATACTTATAAAATATATTATTGAATAATGAAGGTAGCTTGCAAGTGATGGTTAATATATAATAATATATAATAAGTGGCCTGATTAATATATAATAATAATTATTATACATAAGAATATTTTTGAATGGAAATAGTTCGTAGCAAATAAAAATAGATGGCGTTGTATGTGTAATCAGTGAAATTGGCGTTTAAAAATAAACAATGTAAATACTTTCATCTTTCTGAAATGTTTTACTGGTTCTTTCTTTTTTCTTAAACTAGTTGTTGTATCTTAAACTAGTGTGTGTGTAATCGAAAAATAGCATTGTACGACGTGATAATGAATGTATGTTTATAGATATTTAACTAGTTTAGTTGACTTTAAGGATCATAGGTCATCAATATTCATATACGTATGTACCTATATGACTCGATATTTTACTAGCTGTAATTTGATTTCATGCCCAATTCGTATATGAGATTTATTTAAAACAAATATTAACGCAATCATCGCACACATGATAAGTTGGCCTTTTTTTTTGAAAAGTTTAAAAAATGTTAAGTTTTTAATTTCAGATGATATATATTTTAATATGGACTGCCGTGCCGCTCGCTGTTCTGATTCTATACTTCCGACAAACGTACTCCAGGTTTAGTGACCATGGCGTGAAACATATGACGGTGATTCCCTTCTTTGGCAATATGACGAGAGTAGCATTTCAAATGGACCATTTAACTGAACACTTCGATAAGATATACAAAGCTTTTCCTAACGAAAGGTTTGAAGATTAGGATTCTTAATGTATTTTAAGTAGATTTTTTTACAAAGAATCTCCCTTATGCGTTTTAAGTACTTTAAAAAAAAGTGTTTGTGATGTAATTAATGCATGGCGTTATCATTAAGGTTCGTTGGAAGATATGAGTTTACAAAGCCTACGTTATTTATACAAGACCTTGAGCTGGTTAAGAAGATAACAATTAAGGACTTTGAATACTTCCTCGACCATCGCGGTTTCGCAGATGAAAAAGTGGAACCTCTGTTTGGACGAAACCTATTTTCATTAAAAGGTTTGATTATAATTTTGAAATAAAATTCACCAAATGAAATAAATATAGTTAATACTATGTAAATAATATTATGTATGAAAAGGTCAGGAATGGAAAGATATGCGTTCAACTTTAAGCCCAGCGTTCACGAGCTCGAAGATAAAACTAATGGTACCTTTCATGGTGGAAGTGGGTGAACAAATGATAAAATCATTAAAGAAAAAAATCAAAGAATCAGACGGTAAGTCGACAAAATGAAATCTAGTTGATAAGTTAAATAAATAATATACAGCTAAATTCTTCATTCTTCTCAATTATTCCGAAAACTAAAATGTAATTTTTCGAAATCTCAGAATACATTAATCATCATGAGTGTTCAAATAATGTTGCGTATGTGTTTAAATATCTGGTGTTATTTCCACGAGCTTCTCATGAGCACTTTATGGAAAAACGAATACTTCTTTGCTTGCCTTGTATGCATTATTTACCAAGGTTGGTGACGTTGGCAGGACTTTGTGGCTATTCGTCTGGATTGTTTGGCTATAGAATATGTGATAAAGAGGGTTGGTGATGTGTACACAAAACAAATGCTATCTTATCGTTAATATTGGGAACTTTTATCGAAAAGAATTGAAGAATGTGACAAAGGAACTGCACACAAAAACGATCGTTGTGATCGATGATAATATAATGTTTTCATTTAATATTACAGGCTACATCGATGTGGATTGCAAGGACTTAACATCACGCTATGCTACTGATGTAATCGCATCCTGTGCATTTGGTCTAAAAGTGGACTCACAAACTGAAAAGAATAATCAGTTCTATGAGATAGGGAAAGACGCTTCTACTTTCAATTTCCGCCAAATTTTTCTTTTCTTTGCACTATCTGCGTGTCCATCTCTCGTTAAGGTGTGAAGTGTCTTTATTTTGCTTATGATTAGGTTTTAGATAACTTTGATATAATAAATTATCAAAATGCATAAATTAAAAAGTTTTACAAATAAAATATTCAATAAGGCCATTATGATAAGAAACATATTATGTTTATAATTATTAATTATTCCTTATTTAGGTTATTTTTTTAGGGTTTTGCAATTTGAAAGTATTTTAAATAAATGGAATAGATTTGTATTGTAAACAATTTGTTTTATGGTTTCAGTTGTTATGTAGTGTTGAATTATTACATAACACATCGAATCAATTAATGTAAAAATATAGCTCAAAGAATAATATTATTATGTAAGAAGATTTTAAATACTTTTATACTGTGAGACTTAGAAGTTATAACAAACCAACTTAATTTTTTTAACTTCATTGAACGGTACAAAACATACAGTTGAAAATTATTGACGAATTGTTACTTTAAAAAGTCTTATTCAGCATTTGTCAAATTTTTATCTGTTCGTCACAATGGTAATACATTTTTGATAGGATTTCCAACAATTTTTTTAGATATTTAAAATAACGCTATTTTCAAACAAAACTAGAGATTTCTTTACCGACCTGGTGCTAAGAACAATGAAAGACAGAGAAGCTCGTAGCATTATCAGACCGGACATGATCCATTTGCTCATGGAGGCTAAGAAAGGTAAATATTTTGTTTCTCATGACTTCTTTTGTTCTACTTAAATAGTTATTTATTTGACGTCGAACATCTTTTGACTCACAATGAGAGTCAAAATCATACATTAATTCATCACAATAATTTTCACTAAATATGCCGTGATGTTAAACGCCATGACATTCTCTTATGCCGTAAGGCCCTTTTTCTGTCACAGTTTCTACTCCCTTGTGTAATATATCAGAATATTATTATTGCGACTTAAAATCGTATATTCTTATAATCTTCATAGGCTGATAAGCTACAAATCGGCAAACTTTTATTTACAGCTTTTGTAAGTAACAAAAAACAAGATAACAAAGATATCTTTTTTTTCTAGTATAATGATAGAAATCTGTCAAGAGAACATTATTTCAATATAACTAAATTTAAAATTTAGATGAATATTTTAGCGACTAAATAGAATAACATTTTGCTAAAAATTTAACTTCAAATGATGATACGGCTGGTTAATCAATTCAATATTATTTTATTATCACATCAAAGGAATGTAATTGCACACTTTTAGAGAGATAGCTTGGCTACTAAGTGTGAAATATTTTCGAATTTATCAACGTATAGATGAACCTTTACTTTGTGTAACCATAGACAAAATAATTACCATATGTCTTGTTAATAAATAGATAAAAATTCTTCAATTAAAATACAATCGTTGTCTCCTTTGTTCCAAATTTGAAAATGTCTCCATTAAAACATTCGTCATAAATATCATTAATGTTGTTGATACAGAAAATAAAACATACAGTACAGTACAGTAACAGCCTGTGAACTGCTGGGCTAAGGCCTCTTCTCCTCTTTTGAGAGGAAGGTTTTGGTCCAATGCAGATTGGTGGAATACACATGTGATTTCAGTGAAATTTGATACATGCAGGTTTCCTCACGATGTTTTCCTTCACCGTCAAGCACGAGATGAATTATAATCACAAATTAAGCACATGAAATTCAGTGGTGCTTGCCCGGGTTTGAACCCACGATCATCGGTTAAGATTCACGCGTTCTTACCACTGGGCCATCTCGGCTTTTAAATAACTACAGGTATAGTGGTATTATGGTAATCCGGCCTCTGACTAATCAAGCCTATTATCCGAAATGAGCAAAGTATAGGTTAATGTGTAATGTGGGGTATGTTGTTTAAACTTGTTTCTCGGTATTATCACATGCCTCGTGTCAGCCAGTAATCCGATAAATTTGAAACCGACGTACAACAACGACTGACAACGAAACGTCTATTGGACTATCCAGGCTCTATTAGAAAACATCGACACGCCAGCTACTTATTATAATATGATGATACACTAAAATCTTCACGTAACGCATTGATAATATATTACTATGTTCTTATGCTGTTCGTTTTGTTTTGTTTTAACAGGTCAATTATCACACGATGAAAAAGGTAACGATGACAGTAGCCAAGATACTGGATTTGCTACTGTTGAGGAATCGTCTATTGGCAAGAAAACTATTGACAGAGGTTTGTATTTTATAAATATGTCGCTGTTTTGTCCGCGAAATAATATTTTAAAGGATGTACGCATCCAATGCATATAACGCTGCTAAGATGCAATATGCATGATATATTAATGCTTACTCACCCATTGCACATGTAGGTACATTTTTGTAGCTTACATTATATTTTATTATAGAACTCGTTACATAGTTCTATATGTTCTCATATAAAGGAGTACAATGATATTTTATAAAATATGTTTCGATTAATATCAAATACATTTAATGTAGCGATTAGAATACAAACAAAAAAAAAGTATATTATATATGTAAAGCATACAAGCTTTAAATTATATTTATACAAATCGAAAAACAATCAGCCATGTGCGAGTTATGTATTGGTATATAATTAATAACGAATTAGAAAAGATACTTATAAGGATATATATTTATTTTAGTTCATATCTTCTGAACATATTACGTTAAAAGCGTTCCTTTATAAAAAATAATCGTTTTCTTAGACAATTAATACTGAACCACTATGTACTTCATCATTATATTTTTTATTTTTATTATCAGTGTGGTCTGAAATCGATCTCGTGGCCCAAGCTGTCTTTTTCTTCATCGGTGGCTTCGAATCAGTATCAACTTCGATGTCACATGCGTTGCGTGAGTTGGCCCTCCATCCTGAGATCCAGGAGCGACTTGCAAGTGAGATCAAGGAACATCATGCCAAAAATGACGGAAAATTGAACTTTAACTCGATACAGAATATGAAGTATATGGACATGGTAACTTCAGGTAAGTTTTATTTTAATTTCAAAAACAGTCCCCATCTTTTTTAAGCATTACACAAGTCTGCAAAAAATAAATAATCGAGAGCTGTTTTGGTTTTTTGCGTAATTCTTATGATTTTGGGTGTGCTGAATCCGAAAATGACTTCATTTTGTCATAGAACGTCACGTTTTCTGACAATGTGGGTATCTATGTTAAGCAATTTATCATCTTAAAATAAAAGATGAAAGACTAAATTTTTTTTTTTATTTATTATTGCGTAACAAAACTTATTTTTTTTATCTAAAATACATTCATTAATAAGCACTAAACACATCTTTTTCCCAGTGAGACCTGACGTTCTGGAATTTATTGAGTATTTTTTTAGTTTTCAGAACACCTAAATACATAGAAATCACTTGAAAACATTCAGACAGCATTTTTGTTGCAGACCTGTGTTATTAAGGGTTTGAAGTATCCATAGCGATTGCGCTATATTGATAAAAAAGTCGCAGTTTCGATCCTGACCTCATTGGTTATTTTGTCGTACCCCCACTCTTAACAAGCTGTAGGCTTAATGGGAGGCAAATAGGAATATTAGTAATTTATTAAGAATGGACATTGCTAGTATTCTTCTTAAAAATAAAATTAAAAGGGCGTAAAGTTTTTTTTTTATGGTGCTTAAATTTTTGTTCAAACGTCGTACGAAAAAATAACATACAACACTAGAATTGGTAAAATCAAACTCTAATATTTCTTTTCAGTTTTACAGATGAATGAAAAATGCTTATGAGTTTTTTGAATTTCGCAGAAGTACTCCGACTCTGGTCATCTGGTATAGCCTTGGAAAGGGTTTGTAAGAAAGATTACAACATGGGAAAACCTAATGACGCAGCTGAAAAAGATTTTATAGTGAGTTTTTAAATTTATCCCTATGGATGAATGTGTGTTACATTTAAAATGAGTTTTAAATAATTCCAGATGCGAAAAGGAGAACTTCTTTGGATTCCAGTATGGTGTTTCCATTATGACCCTAAATATTTTCCAAATCCTAGTAAATTCGACCCTGAACGCTTCTCTAACGAAAACAAGCATAAGATTAATCCCTTGGCTTACATGCCTTTCGGTCTCGGGCCCAGGAACTGTATTGGTGAGACATATCTATAATTATTATTTATAAACAATTTTCGGCAAAAATTGGATTACTTGGTATGAACATAAAATGGAGGCTCTAGCTGCTCAAAAAAAAGTATCTAACCTAGTCTGGGAAATATGCCACTAAAGAAATGCAAAATTGGCTTTCAAATATATTTTTTTATTGTATAGGTTGGCGGGCGAGCATATGGGCCACCTGATGGTAAGTGGTCACCAACGCCCATAGACAATGGCATTGTAAGATATATTAACCTTCACTTACATCGCCAATGCGCCACCAACCTTGGGAACTAAGATGTTATATGCCTTGTGCCTGTAATTACACTGGCTCACTCACCCTTCAAACCGGAACACAACAATACCAAGTACTGCTGTTTTGCGATAGAATATCTGATGAGTGGGTGGTACCTACACAGACGAGCTTGCACAAAGCTCTACCACCAAGTAAATTAATTCAACACCTATTTCAAATTGACTCTTGAATATCTAACTCATCAGCTTTAAAGATGACGAGGATCCTTCGGGCATAGAACTTATCTTAATAGTTTTATACCTGCTGGGACTTCATTAGGGACTTATTTTGTGGCCTCGCCTCGCCTAAGCCCGCTAGAATTTTTAATTGAGTCTTTCTTAAAGGAACGGCGTCCAAAAATCTACAGCAACACCTCTTTCTTCTATCTTTTCTACGCTTCTCCATTGAAATGTATACCGGTCTTACCTATAAAATATTTGTTTTTCTGTTACTACATTATTTATAATATTTAAGTTCATTCAATTATCTTTCATTTTAATATCTTTCATTTTAATTTTTCAGGATCAAGATTTGCTCTTTGTGAAACAAAGTCTCTGCTGTATCAAATTCTACTACATTTTGAAGTATCCCCATCAGAAAAGACCGTTTTCTCTAGAAAGCTTGTTAACAATTCCTTTAACATAAGACTTGCAGGGGGCTATTGGTTTAGATTTAAAATCCGCGACTAAGTCCTTCAAAATCTGCAATTTAATTTTTATAATGGACTATATTTAATACAATAAAACATGTTTATTAATTTAAGAGAAATAATATGAACTTAAAAAGAAGGATATTTTAAAATCACAGACAAACACACTCGTTTTATTTATTTGTCTTGATATTTATAAGCCTAATTTCCTGATCGCATTTCGGCTACCTCTGATATGGATCAACGGGGCAATCTACGCCGATTATATTATAGGGCTGTATGTTTGAACTGTTTGCTCAGAGAAGTGGATTCTCCACTATATGATACGATCGTAGATAAATCAAGCACAGTTAAATTTTTTTCCTTGTGATTTCCCATAACCGGGTTCGTTAAACCGTAACTATTATTGTTCTGACCCGGGACTCGAACTTGGGATCTGGATACAAGAATATCTAATTATATAAGCTAGATACCAGGATAAAACGGTAGTCCATTTATATATAAATATATATACATGCGTACTGGTAATATTAAGAGGTTTTAATAAATTTTATTTAAACTATAATTGTGAATTAAATTCCTAAAACAAATATTTACTTTATAAATATACTGCTATATAATCTATTTATAAAATTTTAATTCGACTCATCCTGTAGTTTTCATCAACCAATCACGTCGCATATTAGTTGTAAAAGTAGTTAGGAAAGAGTACATGTTGTTCTTCTCAGTCGTACACTCCTGACGGAGTTGTCGTGGTCATGGAAAGTCTGATGAGTTGGTTGCGGCTTTTGCGAGACTTCTCCATTTCTCTCTATTGATGGCACTGCGTGTACATTCAATAAGGGAACACTTCGTAGACAATTTAATGTGGTCTGTCCATCTTGTGTATGATCTGCCGTCGTAAGAAGTGTAGTATCGTCTGCATAAAACTGCTTTTCTAAAATTATGCGCATTATGTATTTGTAGCGACATCTATCTCGCCACATATGAAAACTAAAAACTGACGTACCCTACATCGCGATATTAAAGTTATCCGAGCGATTGAATATATATACAAGAACCCGACAACAACCGTCGGGCTGTAGCCCACCAGACCAACACCGGTCTCGTCGGAGGATCCTCAATGGTGAACTCCATAACTGGTGACCCCGACGTGATACAAGATGTCTAACGAACAGCAAGATGGCGAATATAAAGACGCGTCAACGTCCGCCATTAAGAGCGAAGTGGATCGCGTTGCCGTTCGGCTGCCGCCATTTTGGCCAGAAGACCCGGAAGTGTGGTTCGCGCAAGCCGACGCCCAGTTTAGAATATCTGGAATCAGAGAGGATACCACCATGTTTTACCACATTATCGCGCAGCTGGATCAGAGGTACATAAAGGAGGTGAAAGACATTGTGAGAAATCCGCCCGTGACCGGGAAATACGAGAAGCTAAAACAAGAGCTCACTAAAAGACTATCAATATCTCGCGAACATCAGATCAGTCAATTACTTTCTCACGAAGAACTAGGCGACAGAAAACAGTCGCAATTTTTACGCCATTTAAAAACGCTCGCGGCCGATAGCGTGTCGGATGAATTTTTGCGTAGTCTATGGTCAAGCCGATTGCCACCTCACGTACAAGCAATTATAGTTTCGCAAACTTCCGCTAGTTTAGATGACGTTGCTGAGCTGGCAGACAAAATCTGCGAAGTCTCTTGCTCTGTGGGTATTACGAACTCAGATTCAGGCGATAGTAATCTTTCACTATCCAGAAACAAGGACTTGCAGTAATCTTCCAATACTTTAACAATCAGCTTAACATGTTGTAGATAAATATAATTGATAGATTTAGATATTCTTAAACCTTATTCATTTTTATTATGAATTTATATTTGTCTCAGTTGATTGTTTTGTTTCGGAGAAGAAGGACGTATTATTTATTCATGATATATTGCTTAAGTTACTGACGATAGTATTGCGAAGAAAAACGTCGTAAGTATTTTGTTTAAGTGCATACGTTTTAACAAAACCTGTTTTCAAAGCACAATTACCCAAAAACACAAAACTATTTATCTCTCTAAATTAGCATGAAATTTGGATAAGGATTAGGGACCACCATATTTCAAAAGAATAGAAGTGGTTTTCATTAGATACCTAGGAATTATATATATATTTACATTATTTTTTTGTTTATAAATTGTAATTTAAGCGCAGCCAAATAGAGAAACGTATTTACTCTGTAAACGCATGTATTAAATTAATTCTTACTCTTTAACATTTATATTTTTTTAATCAACGTTATATAATTATCATACCACCTATCGGTAGAACATGCTCAATCAAAAAAAAACGATGGACTCTACGTAAAGAGCTATAATTAAATATAAGTGTAATAAAAACCCTGTCCGATCCGAAAGGGGCATATTGGTGTATTATAGACATTACTAAAAATAATATTAAATATCAAATATTCATTATTATAAAAATGTCATTGTAATTTAACATATTAACATTAACATATAAATTTTAGTGTAAGTTTAAGAACAAAAGATTTACTCCACTCAAGAATGATATTGAGATCGTTATTCATCCTTGCGATAGCCGAAGGAAGATTTTCCAAAGTAAATTTGGACATTGTCTGCATACATGTGGTAGAGAGAAGATAGGTTATGAGCAATCGAATTAATAAAAATTGAGAAGAGCAACGGTGACAACACGCCCTGTGGTACGCCAGCAGAAATATCGCACCATGATAAGTAAGTATCATCAGTGCGAAAGCGCTACCGACGACCATGAAGGTAACTGTGAAACAAGTCAATAATTGCAAGGGATACGTTAAGAGAACGCTGACTAAGTAGGACATCAAAACCAACACTATTAAAGGCATTGCTGAAATCCAACAAGGCCAAAATGGTGAGCTGCTTATTATCGATACCCCATCGAATGCCATCAGTAACTTTTATAAGGACAGTAGGAATTCTATATCCAGTGAGAAAGCCAGATTGGCAGGGATTGAGCAAATCGTTCTTGTTTAGGAAGAGACTTAACTGAGAGCCAATAAGTTTTTCCGTATAAGCAAGACCCTAGACCAAGTTGACAGTTCATTCATATTTCTACGGGTGCAAAGTAAATAAAGCTAACTACAAAACCATGATTTTTTGTTTTTTGCATTAACGGTTTAATTAAATAATTCTTTATAACATGGCGTATTCTTTTTGGCATATATCACTTCTTTTTCGTCATTTTCCGCACGTAAAAAAAGTCATCTACGTAGGTTTTTTAAAACACGACGAAGTAGATGCGACCAAGTAACGATAGCCGCGTTAATGCGGGGCCGCGGGGCATCCATGCGCTTACACAAAAAGTCATCAGTCAGTCAACGCCGCTTGTCAGACGCGCTTCGCCGGCTACCGTTAATTTTTAGGTTAAGTAAGCTATACATATGTGTGATGTCAGTCATATTTCGAGATTCTTTTGTAGTTTTCAATTGAGTTTATTAATAAAAATACTTTCAAATGAATAAACAACGACGTAAGCTGTTAATGCAATTAGGAAAAACAAGAAAACAATTAGCTATTACCGAAACAGAAGAGCTGCTTAAACTCATGAAATGCAATAACCGTGAAACAGTTAATGGTATGTATTAATGTAATTTAATTTAATAAGTTGTAACTCTAATTTTTATTGTTATTAGAATTATGATGTATATTTTTTTTAAAGTATCGGCGCATAGAAGACCTTATACCATTTAACTCTTTCTATAGGGTTTTCCATTAAGGGCGCTTGATCTTTGAAATGCAAAAAAAAATACATGTAGGAGAGATATTTGCGAAATTTATTTGGAAGGTCTATCGACCCCATTATGTATGGAATATGACATCATTCAAATGACCGCCACGGCTTCGGTTGGTGGCGCGCACACGAAAGGTCAAATTTTCGATGTTTCTGGCGCACAAATCGGGCTGTATTTGATCGATGGCGTGGCGTATGTTGACTTTGAGGGCATCGGTGGTTTGCGGCTTGTTGGCATAGACCTGCGACTTAAGAAAACCCCACAAGAAAAAGTCCAGCGGGGTCAAATCGCACGATCTCGGTGGCCAGTTCACGTCGCCTCCGCGCGAGATGACCATGTCCAGAAATTGCTCGTGCAGAACTTCCATCGTAGCGTGTGCTGTGTGGCACGTAGCGCAGTCCTGTTGAAACCACATGTTGTCCAGATCCATATTCTCGATTTCAGGCCAAAAGAAGTTGGTTATCATCGACCGGTATCGCTCACCATTGACGGTGACGGCCACACCATTATCGTTTTCGAAAAAATACGGACCAATCACGCCTCCGGCCCAAAATCCGCACCAAACAGTCACTTTCTGCGGGTGCATTGCCACTTGGTGAACCTCGTGTGGATTGGTCTCGTCCCAAATACGGCAATTTTGCTTGTTGACATAGCCATTCATCCAAAAATGCGCCTCGTCGCTGACGATGATTTTTTTGCCAAAATCGGCGTCAACTTCCAACTGCTCTAATGCCCAGTCAGCGAACACACGGCGCTGTCTATGGTCATTAACCTTGAGCTCTTGGGTCAGCTGGATCTTGTACGGGTGCAGGCTCAAGTCACAACGCAAAATTCGCCAAGTTGTCGTCTGCGAAAGGCCGAGTTCCTGTGCGCGACGCGGAATTGACTGCCGCGGGTTTTCGAGGACACTGTCGCGCACAGCGGCGATATTCTCGGCAGATCTCGCGTTACGTTGACGCACGGGAACCGGCTGATTGTTAACTGACCCGGTTGACTCGAATTTGTCCACCAATCGACGGATAGTCGACTCGGCAGGACGATCATCGCGACCGTAAAACGGGCGAAGTGCGCGGAACGTTGCTCGAACTGAAGACCCATTTTCATAAAACAATTTTATGATTTGCACGTGCTGCTCGACACTGTAACCTGCCATGGTGGTTTGGGAGGACGGAATGAATATAACACACTGCATTTGACAGCTGTCACTCAAACAACATGGCCGAAATCAGCTGTCAAAGTTCAAGCGTCCCTATTGGAAAACCCCATACATCGCTGTCATTGTAGATGTTATGATGTACTTCGCATAGTTTTGTTCAACTTCTTATTATTTTTGTGAAGTTTTTATTTCTGTGTGCTATATGTTTGTTGTTTCTGTTTACAGAAAATTCAGCTTCAAATTTGCAAGATGGTAATTTAATGATAGTTTACCTAATATAAGTTACATCCAGTACTTATATATATTTGGTAAACTATCTCTTCGATAAACATCGTCCTTTAGAAGATGATGTATTAAATTAACTTATTGACGATCTTGGCGACTCAGGTTTAAATGAAAATAAGCCTCAAGCAGACCAAATCGTGCCGATAACATCTTCTTCTGCATCTACCTCGACCCTCATCTCTCTTCTTCTGAAGTCATCATCATTATGAAGAAACCAAGTATAGTTTACTTCTGTTATTTTTTAACCTTTTTCCGTCCGCTGCTGAACGAAAGCCATTCCTATAGAATGCCAACCATCCTGATTTGGGGCAGCCTGCATCCATCCTGTACCTGCCACCTTTTTTAAATCATCGGCCCAACTCGCCACAGGGTCTCCTACACTACATTTGCCTAAGCGTGGTCTCCACTCTAGCACGTGTCGGCTCCATCGGCCATCAAGGCGCCTGGAGAAATGACCAGCCCATTTCCACTGCAGCGAGCTGATTCTACGCGCGATGTCGGCGACTTTAGTTCTCCTCATTTCGGATTCTATCTGCCAAAGAAACTCCAAGCATTGCGCGTTCCATTGCTCGTTGAGCGACCTTAAACTTGTGGACCATTCCTACGGTGAGTGTCCACGTTTCGGCATCGTAAGTCATTACAGGTAGGACGCACTGATTAATGACCCTGGTCTTGAGCGACTGTGGGATCGACGATTAAAAAATATGACGTAACCTCCCGAATACCACCCAGACCAAACGTATTCTTCTTTTAGCCTACTTCTCCAAATTGTGCCAGCCCAGTTGTATAGTTTGGACCAGGTAGATGTATTCCTGCACAACTTCGAGTGGATAACCATTTACGACCACTGGTCTCGGGGATACATGTTGATTGACCATAATTTTGGTCTATTCAATGTTCATCCGAGACCTACTTGTCTTGAAGAATCGCTCTTCCAACTCCAGCAGAGTCTCCGCCATGATGATAATGTCGTCGGCAAATCGCAGATGTGACAAGTGTTGGTCATTTATGTTGATACCGCGTCCGTTCCAATCGAGCGTCTTGAAGACGTCCTTCATTGCATTAGTAAAAAGTTTCAGTGAGATAACATCCCCTTGTCTGACCCCGCGGTGCAATTGGGTTGGTCTTGTGCTCTGATCTTGTACTTGAATGGTCATGGTTGCGGCTTCGTACAAACACTTCAACACCTGGGCATACCGACAGTCAATTAGGCATCTCTGCATGGATTCCAGAACAGCCCAGGTCTCGATGATATCGAGGGCTTTTTCGTAGTCCACAAACGCTAGGCATAGAGGCTGATTATATTTCTCGGTCTTCTGTATTATTTGCATAAGTGTGTGTATGTGGTCTACGGTACTGAAGCCTTTTCGAAACCCAGCCTGCTCAACGAGTTGGAAGTCATCAAATCTTTGGGTAGATGGTTCGTGATTACCTTCGAAAACAGCTTGTAAACGTGGCTTAGAAGTGAAATGGGGCGGTAATTATTCAGAACAGCTTTATCACCCTTCATGAAAAACAACACCACCACACCTTTGCTCCATGTCTTCGGTGTAATACCATTACGGAGGACGGAATTGAAGATGTTAACCAGCTCTCTCAGAACTGGTGTTCCTCCTGCTTTCAGAAGTTCTGAGCTCAGTTCGGAGGTACTCGTGATGAGTATAAATCGCCATAGTACTTTTCGATTGATTATGCATGTAAGTCAAAAATTTACATTTCGATGTAAGTTAAAAATGTGCAATTTAATTAAAATAAAGTTATTTTTTTTTTACGATTTTGTTCACGCAGAAGTTTAAATAATTCAAATTGATTTTATTCCAAATAAAAAGTTTCAATTTAAGTTATATATTATTTCATTTGACCTCATTGATCGTAGTACATTACTTATAAAAATACGAAGTATAAAAAGCTATCTACATTATTATGTTGTGTAATACATATAATTTTCATTAAAATCATTTAGGTGCTAGCTTCCCCTAAAATTAAACGTTTCTCTAAATAAGAATTACATTAAAGCAAATAATAATTTATATATGAAATTTGGATTCCCTTGTGTATACGACCAACTGGCAGTTGACTCAGTTGAAATTATTTATAGTACAATGTAGATACGAACAACTGCAAAATCTCGCAAAATAATGATAAATCACGTATTATGATTTAGTATAAATACGCCTAAGAGTATAAACAAGTAATGATAAAGCTTACAAAAAAAAAATCCAATGCGTTAAGAAATTATCACATATTTTCAATCTTTTCGCTCTTCTGTAAAGTAGCATTTTTGTAGATAACTCTTTTCACTTTGCACCCGTCGATTTATGTATTTGAAATATTAAGAGGTCTCAATCAGTATTATTATACCTTTAATTTTTAAATAGAATTACTCCAAGCAGTCAATTTACTTACAAAATAATCTGCCGTTTAATCCAACTGCCGAATTTCAAATTATAATGGTTAAGTTTATCGACCAATCACGTCACATAATTTTACCAGGAGTTAAGTAAGAGTTCATATTATAGATAAGAGTATATGTTTAAAAGTTATTTTTATTTAGACAAGATTATACATTTATATTTTTCTCAGTTGTTTGTATTATTTACGCGAATAAGCACGTATTATCTCTTCACTGGTTAAAGGAGTCACGAAGAAAAATAATGTAAGTATTTTTTTTAAAACAATTACAAATTGTCTAAGTCGGTACCAAGCCCAAAGACTATTTTTGGTTGGGCAAAAGGATCACCTAATGGTAATTAGTCCATGTCGCCCATAAACATTGGCGCTGTGAAACGTATTAACCAGTCCTAACATCGCCAATGCGCCACCAACCTTGGGAAAGAAGATGTTCTTACCCTTGTGTGTATAGTTACACTGTATCACTCACCCTTCGAACCGAAACAAAACGATACTAAGTGCTACTGTTTGACGGTGAAAAATATGAAAGTGGGTGGTACCCATGAAAACAGGCTTGCACAAAATCCTATCACCGAGTTGGAAATAGATATATTATTATTCACTTAGAAACAAATTCATTTTTTTTAATAATGGATATAAATATAATAAATACTTATAAAATATGGAAATAGTTGGTAGTAATTCAAAATAGATAGCGTTGTTTGTGTAATCAGTGAAATTGGCGTTTTAAAAATAAACAATGTAAATACTTTTACCTTTCTGGCTTTATTTGTTATTTCTTTCTTTTTTCTTAAACTAATTGTTGTAAAAACTAATTAAGAATAATCGTAGCGTAATAGAAATATAGCATTGCACGACGTGATAATGAATGTACGTTTATAGATATTTAACTAGTTTAGTCGACTTTAAAGAATCATAGGTTATCAATATTCATATACGTATGTACCTATATTACACGATATTATACTAGCTGTATTACTAGTGTAAAGGTATGAATTATCAGACGTTGTTTGTTCTAATTTATTAAGTGGAAACATGGAAACAATTTGTTTTTGTTTCATGAGGAAAACGTAACGACTTTTATTCAAATAATCAATGATGAACTCGGTCGTGAAATGTCAGAAAGTAATTATATTATGCGACATTGGCTACAGTCAGTTGTTTTTCGGAAATTTCCATTGTGATAGATATTTAATTCAGAATAGCACTGCAGATTTTGCATGTTTTGTTTTAGAATTATAAACTTAATGTTGACGCTCTTTCAACACATACAATTAGTTTTCTCTTTGATGAGAAACTGGAATGGACTTTTGAAATATTTCATAGAAGTAACTAAAGTTTTTGTAAAAAAATGAAGCTCAAATGTTTTGGAACCATCTTCGGCCCTCTCTGTACGTGAATGCTTATGAATAATATTTTATATCTTAGTAAATCAAAGATACAAGTAAATAAAATCTCTGTTCAAATAATGAAGTATATGACTTTTCGTTTATGATATATGCCCAATTCGTATATGAAATTTATTTAAAATAAATATAAACACAATCATCGCACTCATGATAAGTTGATTAAGATTTTATTAAACAAAGTTAGTAACTGGTCTTGTTTTTTGAAAAGTTTTAAACATGTTAAGTTTTCAATTTCAGATGATATATATTTTAATATGGACTGCCGTGCTGCTCGCTGTTCTGACTCTATACTTCCGACAAACGTACTCCAGGTTTAGTGACCATGGCGTGAAACATATGACGGTGATTCCCTTCTTTGGCAATATGACGAGAGTAGCATTTCAAATGGACCATTTAACTGAACACTTCGATAAGATATACAAAGCTTTTCCTAACGAAAGGTTTGAAGATTAGGATTCTTAATGTATTTTAAGTAGATTTTTTTACAAAGAATCTCCCTTATGCATTTTAAGTACTTTAAAAGTGTTTGTGATGTAATTAATGCATGGCGTTATCATTAAGGTTCGTTGGGAGATATGAGTTTACAAAGCCTACGTTATTTATACAAGACCTTGAGCTGGTTAAGAAGATAACAATTAAGGACTTCGAATACTTCCTCGACCATCGAGGTTTAACAGATGAAAAAGTGGAACCTCTGTTTGGACGAAACCTATTTTCATTAAAAGGTTTGATTATAATCTATACTACTATATAAATCTATTGGTTCTGTCTGTACATTTTTTTTGCACCTAATATTGTGATAAATTATCGTTTTATGATGCAGTGATTCAAATTATACTATTTTTTTCATTTTTGTCTGTCTGTCTGTATGTCTTCTTATAACTCAAGAACGGCTTGACCAATCTGATGAAAATTGGTACACACAAAGAACATGTGATGGCGCAAATGTTAGGCCATACATAAGATCGGTAATCTTATGAAAATTAATTTCAAATCGTTAATTACGTATTTCTTCACCAGTAGCCATATATGTGCGTGTGTGTGTTTGTGTGTGTGCGCGCGTGTGTGTTATTATAGTAATAAAATAATTTATTATATTTTTATTAATTATACGCGGGTAAAGTCGCGGTGCATAGCTAGTTTTAAAATAAAATTGAAATAAATATAGTTAATACTATATTATGTATGAAAAGGTCAGGAATGGAAAGACATGCGTTCAACTTTGAGCCCAGCTTTCACGAGCTCGAAGATAAAACTAATGGTACCTTTCATGGCGGAAGTGGGTGAACAAATGATAAAATCGTTAAAGAAAAAAATCAAAGAATCAGACGGTAAGTCGACAAAATGAAATGTAGTTGATAAGTTAAATAAATAATATAAAGCTAAATTCTTCATTCTTCTCGATTATTCCCAAAACTAAAATGCAATTTTTCGAAATCTCAGAATACATTAATCATCATTAGTGTTCAAATAATGCTGCGTATGTGTTTAAATATCTGGTGTTATTTTCACGAGCTTCTCATGAGCACTTTATGGAAAACCGATTACTTCTTTGCTTGTCTTGTATGCATTCTTAAAAAAAATAAAAAAGGAATTTTAATTAAATTTAATTTAATTTAATTTTTCTTAAAATTTCTAAATTTGTGATAAGGAGGGTGGTTATTGATGGATACACATAACCAATGATAACTTATCCTTTATATTGGGAGCTGAAGCTCAAATTTTATCGAAATGAATTGAAGAATGTGACGAAGGAACTGCACACAACGACGATCGTTGTGGTCGATGATAATATAATGTTTTTACTAACGTTACAGGCTACATCGATGTAGATTGTAAGGACTTGACATCACGCTATGCTACTGATGTAATCGCTTCCTGTGCATTTGGTCTAAAGGTGGATTCACAAGCTGAAAAGAACAATCAGTTCTACGAGATGGGCAAAGCCGCTTCTATTTTTAAATTCCGCCAAATGTTTCTTTTCTTCGCACTGTCTGCGTGTCCATCTCTCGTTAAGGTTAAGTGTTTTTATTTTGCTTATGATTAGATCATTAGATTTTAGATAACCTTGATATCAAAATTCATAAATTAAAAAGTTTTACAAATAAAATATACAATAAGGCCATTATGATAAGAAACATATCATGTTTATAATTATTAATTATTCCTTATTTAGGTTATTTTTTTAGGGTTTTGCAATTTGAAAGTATTTTAAATAAATTGAATAGATTTGAATTGTAAACAATTTGTTTTATGGTTTCAATTTTTATGTAGTTTTGAATTATTACATAACACATCGAATCAATTAATGTAAAAATATAGCTCAAAGAATAATGTTATTATGTAAGAAGATTTTAAAAACTTTTTTTAAACTGTGATACTTAGAAGTATCGAAATTATAAAAAAATAACTCAACTTTTTTAACTTCATTGAACGGTAGAAAACATACAGTTGAAAATAATTAACGAATTGTTACTTTAAAAAGTCTTACTCAGCATTTGTCAAATTTTTATCTGTTCGTCACAATGGTAATACATTTTTGATAGGATTTCCAACTATGTTTTTAGATATTTAAAATAACGCTATTTTCAAACAAAACTAGAGATTTCTTTATCGACCTGGTGCTAAGAACAATGAAAGACAGAGAAGCTCGTAGCATTATCAGACCGGACATGATCCATTTGCTCATGGAGGCTAAGAAAGGTAAATATTGAGACTTCTGAAATGAAATAACGATTTAAGCAACAAATTCTACTTAAATCGTTATTTATTTGACGTCGAACATCTTTTGACTCGAAATAAGAGTCAAAATCATACATTAATTCATCACAATCAATCAATCAATCAATAAGCCTATTTATCCTGAATTTTTTTTTTTTTGGAATGTAGTTGCAATTATTGTGTGTTTTTTATAAAATGTCTCTTAATTCAGTGTGCCTCTTGGCATAAGCTTCCTCTAACATTTTCCATTGTTGTCTATCTCTAGCAACCCTCCTCCAATTTGGACCAGCTGTTAATTTGATCTCGTCCTCCCATCTCTTTCCTTGCCTTCCTCTATTCCTTTTTCCGTCTCTAGGATACCATTCTGTAATAATTTTGCTCCACTTTTCTTGGGTACTTCGCAGTATATGGCCCGTCCATCTCCATTTCTGTTGGTCAATCTTTTCAAGCACGTCTGTTACTCTAGTTTTTGATCTGATAAAGGTGTTTCTTTTCCTGTCCCGTTTTTTGACGCCAATCATGCTCCTCTCCATAGATCTTTGGCAGTGTACTAGACTCGCCCTGTGGTGTTTAGTGAGGGTCCAAGTTTCACATCCATAGGTAAGGCAGGGGAGAATGCAGGTATTAAACACTTTTCGTTTAATTTCTATGCTGAGGTCAGTGGATTTCATTACCTCCTTTAGGGACCAGTATTTTTTCCAGCTGTTTGCTATTCTTTTGTTGATTTCTTTAGTAGCTTGATCTTTGAGTGAGTTAGTGAGATGTTTTGTCCTAGGTAAATGTATTCTTCTGCATAGTCGAGAGTGTGATTGTTAATTTTGATCTCTAGGTTTTCGCGGTTGGATAATAGCTTAGTCTTGTTAAGGTTCATGTATAAACCGATTTCCTCGCTGTGTCTATTCAAGTCCTCAATCATTTTACTTAGTTTCAGTTGGTTTTCTTCAAATAAGACGATGTCGTCTGCAAACCTTAGATGGTTAAGTTTCCTTCCATCTATGCTTAAGCCATATAGTTCCCAATCCAGCTTTCGGAATACGTTTTACAGTACTGCTTGGGAGATAATGGATCTCCTTGTCTGACTCCTCTTCCTATCTCAAAAGCATCTCCTAGCATTTCCATTTGAATTCTTGCCTTGCTGCGGGAATATATGTTTCTAATTATCGTGATGTACGTCGAAGGAATACCCTGCCCCTCTAGGCTTGCCCATATGGCTTCATGACTGATGCTGTCGAAGGCCTTTGTGTAGTCGATGAAGGCCATATACAGAGGTTTGTTGTACTCTTTGTACTTTTCCATAATTTGTTTCACTGTATGTAGATGATCTGTAGTGGAGAAGTTTTTCCGGAAGCCGGCCTGTTCCATGGGTTGGTTTTCATCCAAAACTGTGCTTATTCTTCCCAGGATAACCTTTGAGAAAACTTTATAAATATTCGACATCTAACTTATTGGTCTATAGTTTTCTATGTCTTCTTTAGGGCCCTTTTTGTGTATTAAAATTATATGTGACGTTTCCCATAGTTTTGGAATGCATCCGGATAATAAAATGTTGTTGAAGATTTTGGTCAGTATAGGAATCAATTCTTCTAAGGACCCTTTCAGTAACTCATTTGAAATCTTATCAGGGCCTGGCGATTTTTCGGGCTTTTGACTAAGAATGGCTTTTCTGACTTCACCGGGTAAGATTTCAGGTTCAGAGCTTAAAGTTGAAGGACCAACTATGAAACTTGCGTATCTATTTTGATTTATATTATCTCTACTGGAGTAGAGTGGAGTATTCATCACAATAACTTTCACTAAATATGCCGTGATGGTAAACGGCATGACGTTCTCTAATGCCGTAAGGCCCTTTTTCTGCCACAGTTTCTACTCCCTCTTGTAATATATCAGAATATTATTGTTGCGACTTAAAATCGTATACCCTTGTAATCTTCATAGGCGGACAAATAGAATAGAATAGAAAGAAATATCATTTATTATTATTGATATAAAACATGTCATAAAAATTTGGAACCATTTATGGCAAAAGCCGCGTCTGTAAATATTTACCAAAAATTCTTAAATTAAAATACTATCCGACTCTTTTGCTCCAAATTTGAAAATGTTTCCATTAAAACATTCGTCATAAATATCATTAATATTGTTGATACAAAAAATAACATAACGCCCTTCAGATCGATTTCGGCCACGGCGGCCAATCTCAAGAGAGATTAGCCAACTGTGCAGGAGATATTATAGTGCACAAGTGTGTGCGCAAACACGGATGCACTCTCTCTTCCCTAGCTCCCATAATCCGATGGGACGGCAATCAAACACGACCGGAAAGAGTTCAGGCGCAGGACCAACGGCTTAACGTGCTTTCCGGGGCACGGGAGTGTACACACTTCCACCTTCCAAATTCCGGCCTGCTACTGAGAATTTTCTGACAGAAAATCCCAATAACTTTTTATTGGCCCGACCTGGGAATTGAACCCAGGACCACCGGGTGTGCGGCCTTATATCTAGCCACTAGACCAACGAGGCAGTTAAAAAATAACACTGCCACAAAAAATAATACCTACTGGTACAGTGGTATTATGGTAATCCAGCCTCTGACTAATCAAGCCTATTATCCGACATGAGCAAAGTATAGGTCAATGTGTAATGTGGAGTGTGTTGTTTAAACTTGTTTCTCGGTATTGTCACATGCCTCGTGTCAGCCGATAAATTTGAAACCAACCATTGACTGACAACGAAACGTTTATTGGACTATCCAGGCTCTTTAAGAAAACATCGACACGAAATTTACTTATTATCATATGATGATACACTAAAATCTACTACGTAACGCATTGATAATATATTATTGTCAATGGGCGTTGATGACCACATACCATCAGGTGGCCCATACGCTCGTCCGACTACCCATACAATAAAAAAAAAAAAATCTATGTTCTTATGCTGTTCGTTTTGTTTTGTTTTAACAGGTCAATTATCATACGATGAAAAAGGTAACGAAGACAGTCACCAAGATACTGGATTTGCTACTGTTGAGGAATCGTCTATCGGCAAGAAAACTGTTGACAAAGGTTTGTATATTATTAATATGTCGCTGTTTTGTCCGCGGAATAATCTTTTAAAGGATGTAAGCATCCAATGAATATACCGCTGCTAAGATTTAAGCAATATGCAAGAAATTTATGCATACTCACCCTCCACATGAAAATATAATGTAAGCTACAAAAATGTACCTACATTTTTGTAGCTTACATTATATTTTATTATAGAGCGCGTTATATAGTTTAACATGTTCTCATGTAAAGGAGTACAATGGTATTTTAGAAAATATGTTTCGATTAATATCAAAATTAATTGTGTAGCCATAAGAACTTAAACAACGCATACAAAGCTTGTTTACTAACTTTAAATTATGTTCATAGAAATCGAAAAACAATCAGCCATGTTCCAGTTATTTCTTGGTGTATAATTTATAACGAATTAGAAAATATACTTGTAAGGATATATATTTATTTTAGTTCATATCTTCTGAGTATATTACGTTAAAAGCATTCCTTTATAAAAATTAGTCGCTTTCTTAGAGAATAAATACTGAACCACTATGTACTTCGTCTTCATATTTTTTTCTTTTTATCATCAGTGTGGTCTGAAATCGATCTCGTGGCCCAAGCTGTCTTGTTCTTCATCGGTGGCTTTGAATCAGTATCAACTTCGATGTCACATGCGCTGCGCGAATTGGCCCTCCATCCTGAGATCCAGGAACGACTTGCAAGTGAGATCAAGGAACATCATGCCAAAAATGACGGAAAATTCAACTTTAACTCGATACAGAATATGACGTACATGGACATGGTAACTTCAGGTATGTTTTAATTATAGATAATTTCAAAAATAGTCCCCATCTTTTTTAAGCATTATTAAAGGTTTGAAGCGTCAATAGCGATTGCGCTATATTGATTCGGGCCAAAAAAGTCGCAGGTTCGATCCTGACCTCATTGGCTATTTTGTCGTACCCCCACTCCTTACAAGCTGTGAGAAGCAAATAAGAATATTAGTAATTTCTTAAATTCAAATTCAAATTCTTTATTTGCAAAGTTGTAGGTACATATTTGATGTTACAATACTTTAAATCCTGCCACAACAACCATAAGATGGTATGCAAATGTCATGACATACTATTTATGAATGTATTTACTACGAAAGTTACGCACAGACTACCTTATTTTAATATACTGAACAATAAATTCCATTATCTACCTTATTCTAAATATTCTTTTAAATTGAGAATGGACATTGCTAGTATTCTTTTTAAAAATAAAATAAAAAAGGGCGTAAAGTTTGATTTTTTTATGGTGTTTAAATTTTTGTTCAAACGTCGTACGAAAAAACAACATACAACAGTACAATTGGTAAAATCAAACTCTAATATTTCTTTTCAGTTTTACAGATGAATGAAAAATGCTTATGAGTTTTTTGAATTTCGCAGAAGTACTCCGACTCTGGCCATCTGGCCAAGCCTTGGAAAGGGTTTGTAATAAAGATTACAACATGGGAAAACCTAATGACGCAGCTGAAAAAGATTTTATCGTGAGTTTTTAAATTTATCCCTATGAATGAGTGTGTGCTACAATTAAAATGAGTTTTAAATAATTCCAGATGCGAAAAGGAGAGCTTCTTTGGATGCCAGTATGGTGTTTCCACTATGACCCTAAATATTTTCCAAATCCTAATAAATTCGACCCTGAACGCTTCTCTAACGAAAACAAACATAAGATTAATCCCTTGGCTTACATGCCTTTCGGTCTCGGGCCCAGGAACTGTATTGGTGAGAATAAATGTTGGATTACTTGGTATGAACATAGAATGGAGGCTCTAGCTGCTCAGAAAAAAGTATCCTAGTCTGGCAAATATGCCACTTAAAATAGTACAAAATCGGCTTTCAAATCTTCCTTAATATTAAATATTGCCTTTATGCAATCATGAATAATTATATTTTTTCCAAATATTTTTACAGAAAAATAGCTATATATCGTGTCTAATTCGTTTTTCTGTTATTTTAGTACCTACTTAAGTTTTAGCATTATTGGCGAAAAAATTTATGGGAACCTGAATAGAAAGAATGATTTTCACAATACAACATATTCATAAATGTTACATAATCATTTCAAATTGACTCTTGAATATCTAACTCATCAGCTTTAAAGAGAACTTAATATCATAATGGTTTGCTACCTGCTGGGACTTCATTAGGGACTTATTTTGTGGCCTCGCCTCGCCTAAGCCCGCCAGAATTTTTAATTGGGTCTGTCTTAGAGGAACGTCGACCAAAAAACCTACAGCAACACTTTATTCTATATTTTCTACGCTTCACCATTGAAGTGTATACCGGGCTTAACTATAAAATATTTGTTTTTATGTTACTACATTATTTATAAAATTTAAGTTCATTCATTTATCTTTAATTTTAATTTTTCAGGATCAAGATTTGCTCTTTGTGAAATAAAGGCTCTGTTGTATCAAATTCTACTACATTTTGAAGTATCCCCATCAGAAAAGACCGTTGTCTCTAGAAAGCTTGTTAAGAATTCCTTTAACATAAGACTTGCAGGCGGCTATTGGTTTAGATTTAAAATCCGCGACTAAGTCCTTCAAAATCTGGAATTTAACTTTTATAATAATAGAAATAATATGAACTTAAAAAAAAGATATATCAAAATCACATACAAACACATTCGTTTTATTTATTTTTCTAGATATTTATAAGCCTAATTTCCTGATCGCATTTCGGCTACGTCTGATGTGGCTCAACGGGGCCATCTACGCCGATGATATTTGGACGAGCCCGTTGGCGTGGTTGGTAGATACCTGCCTTTCGCGCCACAGGTCGTGGGTTCGATTCCCACCCAGGACAGACATTTGTGTGCATGAACGTATCTGTTTGTCTTGAGTCTGGGTGTAATTATCTATATAAGTATCTATTTACAAAAGAAAAGTAGTGTATGTAGTATATCAGTTGTCTGATTTTCATAGTACAAGTTCTGCTTAGTTTGGGATCAGTTGGCCGTGTGTGAATAATTATATTCCCAGGATATTATTATTATTATTATTATTCTTAGTATTTTAAAAATTATAAATAAATAGAACCGACACACGATACCTAATAACCACTTCACGTTTTTGTTACAGCCTGTATAATACGATCGTAGATAAATCAAGCAAAGTAATGTTTTTTCTTTGTGATTTTCGATGTGATTAGTGGCGTATCCCTATTTTCAATAACAGCACTGCAACGCCGTGGCATTGATTCAATTAATTTGATACATTTTTCTAGGGGGATTGAATTCTATGCTTCAACAAATGCTTGAGATTGTTCGTTTTGACTGGTGTTATATTTGTTTGAGACTTTCTTTTTAACAATATACCAGAGATTTTCTATCGGGTTTAAATCCGGACTATTTGCTGTCCAGTCTAAAACGGATATACGCTGTTCGCTAAGGAAACATTAGACGCTATTAGCCGTGTGTTTAGGGTCATTGTCATGCTGAAAGATCCAGGTTATAGGCAAATGATCGTCCGAGTAGGGAATCATTGTGTGCTCTAAGATATTTTTGTATTGCCATTGATCCATTATACCTTCAATCTTCCGAACGGGTCCAATGTTACCGCCACCATGCTTGACTATACTCTTTGTGTATTTATAATTAAAAGCATTATTTACATGGCGTCTAACATAGCGCTTTCCATCGGAATTTACCATATTTATTTTTGTTTCATCTGAAATAACACTTTTTTCCATTCTCGTACCGTCCAATTAACATATTTTTTAGCGAATAATGATCGCTTCTCTCTGTGTTGCTTGGTACGAAGCGGTACCTTTCGAGAGATTCTTCCAAACAATTTAGGTTCCACTAATCTTCGGCGTATCAGTCTTGACGAGATGTTTATCGGGTCATCAGGCGAAAAAACTTTATTTTTAATCTGGTTGAAGCCTTGGGTCTTTTTAGCAACACGAACAATTAGCGTATCTTCTCTGGGAGAGGATTTTCTTGGCCGAGCCTTTCTAAACACATTTTCAACAGTTCCATCTGTTTTATAATGAACAATTTAAATGCTCAGCTATTCTTCTGTACGCCCACTTATGATCTATATGTAAATTAACAATTATTTGCCTAGTTGACGCGTCACAACTTTTGTTTTTGCCCATTTTGAACAAAATAAAATTCAGATTAAATTTTGAATTGCCGCCAAAATAATAGAAAAAGAAATGTTATTCTCCAATTTCAAAAAAAGAACGAGCTATGGATGTTTTTTTTAAATGTTTCTAATTAGGCGTCCAAGCGGTCAGTAACAGAAAATAAACTCCTACATGTGATAAGACTCATTTTGTAATAAAAGTAAGATATGTTTTTTATTTTATGCATTTAATGAGTTTTTTATTTGAGTGGCTATATTATTGCATGATTATTAATTATTGAATGTGTATATTTTTTACGAACATTTGTACGTTGAAGTTATACTTTCCTAATTCATAAGAAGGTGTATCTAATTATATGACGACCACTGTAAGCTAGATATCAGGATAAAGTGGTAGTCCATTTATATATACATATATATATACATGCGTACTGGTAATATTAAGAGGTTTTAATATATTTTATTTAAACCATAATTGTGAATTAAATTACTAAAACAAATATTTACTTAATAAATAAACTGCTATATAATCTAAATATGAAATTTTAATTCGACTCATCCTGTAGTTTTCATCAACCAACCACGTCACATATTTGTACAAGTAGTTAGGAAAGAGTACATGTTGTAGATAAATATAATTGATAGATGTAGATATGCTTAAACCTGACTGATTTTTAGTATGAATTTATATTTGTCTCAGTTGATTATTTTGTTTCGGAGAAAAAGGACGTATTACTTTTTCATGATATATTGTTTAAGTTAGTGACGTATTATTGCGAAGAAAAACGTCGTAAGTATTTTGTTTAACAAAACCGGTTTTTAAAGCACAATTACCCAAAAAATACTAATATTTTTTATACCTCTAAATAAGCATGAAATTTGGATAAGGATTAGAGGCCACAATAGTTTGTTTTTTTTATTAAGTCCACAAAACTAACAATTATACAAGCAACAACGACATACAGTAATACAATTAACCGAAAATATTTACAATTGTGTCTTCTTGATGTGGACATTACATGCTTAAATGAGGGTTAAAAATTGTAACTACAGCATAAACTTACAACTAAAAAGAAAAAAACTTAAATCTTATAAAACTATCACCTACAAAATAAAAATAAATAAATTGCAAAATAAAATTAAACTACATTAAAATAATAATAATCTAGCTGATATCTAGCTGAACACAAGTATATTTAAAAGTCATTGTCTTTGATGTATATAATATATACGTATGTATGTATGTACCTACGATTATACTTACTTGATTTATGAACGGTGTTTTTTATTCCTTATGTATTTAAAAAAAAACATTGACACATAATTAATCATCTCATGCACAACGGCCAATCGATACAACGATTTTTTAAATAAAAATACTGTTGTTAACTGTGAAGTTTATCATAGATCATTAAGCAAATCACACTTAAACCAAGTATTTTTTACAACTGTCTATTAAATTTCACCTGCTAGTATAAGTGAGTCAAAATATACACCAAATTTTAAATTTTGTATTAATGTACTAAATAATATACTCACAATTATCGATCACATTTAAACTTGTTTTTGTAAAGTTTTGTTTTAAAAATGTTGAGTATCCACTTTCAGATGATATTCATTTTAATATGGAGCGCAGTGCTGTTCGCTGTTCTGATCCTGTACTTCCGGCAAACGTACTCCAGGTTTAGTGACTATGGCGTGAAACATATGAAGGTGATACCCTTCTTTGGTAATATGGCGAGGGTAGCGCTTCGGATGGACCATTTTACTGAACAGTTTGATAAGACATACAAAACTTTTCCTGATGAAAGGTTTGAAAATTTAATTATATAATATATATATATATAGATTTATATTTACAAAAAATATACATTTGTAGCTTTTATATAAGTGTAATTAATTGCCGTTATGTTTAAGGTTCGTTGGAAGATATGAGTTCTTAAAACCTACGTTATTTATACAAGACCTTGAGCTGGTTAAGAAGATAGCAATTAAAGATTTTGAATACTTCCTCGACCATCGCGGTTTCACAGATGAAAAAGTTGAGCCTCTGTTTGGAAGAAATTTATTTTCATTAAAAGGTTTGATCTTAAATCTTTAAATAAAATTTATCAAATGAATTATATTTAATACTGCATTATGTATGAAAAGGTCAAGAGTGGAAAGACATGCGTTCATCTTTGAGCCCAGCGTTCACGAGCTCGAAGATAAAACTAATGGTACCCTTCATGGAGGAAGTGGGTGAACAAATGATAAAAACGTTAAAGAAAAAAATCAAAGAATCAGACGGTAAGTCAACAAAATCATTTTGATATTGAAAGAATTATTAACAATCATCAATGTGCCATCAACCTTGGAAACTGAATGTACCAATTAAATGTAATCTAATAGTTAGGCTATTTATATATCTTGCTGGACATTGTTAAGCATAATGACTTCCCATCACTAGAATCTAATGATTTAATACAGTTTTATTAAATAATCCACAAAATACAATAATCATTAGTGATCAAATCATGCTGTTTATTATTCATAACGTGTGGGATTGCCTTTACTATCTTACCTATGATATAAATTATTTATTAATTCAATTAACAGACTAAATTACAATAACAAAGCGGACTTATGTTAATAGCAAAAATAAACCATCCATCACAAAATCATTAAACTACCTACTACTACAGTATGGAGCTCCAGCCGAAACTGTAGTCGTTTATAAGTATTGTGAAAGAAAAATTGTAAAATCTAATTACTTTACTAGCGATCATTTTGAGGATTTTGCTGGAGCTGGCCAGAAATTAATCATCCTTATTACATGTATTATTATTGTTTCAGGCTTCATCGATGTGGATTGTAAGGACTTGACATCACGTTTTGCTACTGATGTGATCGCGTCCTGTGCGTTTGGTCTAAAGGTTGATTCACATACTGAAAAGAATAATCAGTTCTATGAAATGGGCAAATCGGCTTCTACTTTTAAATTACGACAAATGTTGTTATTCTTCGCGCTATCGGCTTGTCCATTTCTTGTTAAGGTGTGTTCATAATTAATGGGTATAATTTTCTACATTAAATTACAAAATATATAAAATTATAGCAAGAGCTGGGCAAAGAAAGCAAAGACCAGCTCTGTTTTTGAGAAGGCTTGGATTCCACTACACTGCTTCAATGCGGATTAGTGAATATACATGGCAGAATTTGATCGGACACATGCCGGTTTCATCTCTTTGTTTTCCTTCATCTTCGAGATAAATAATAAATACAAATGATTCACATGAAAACTCGAAGTTGCCTGTTTAGATTTTCGTTATATATACTATATATATATATATATATATATATATATATATATATATATATATATATTTTTCTTTATTTAAAGAGATTGGTCAGACAAATGACTATGTCGCTCTATACGTCTTCCTTAACCGGAAAACTGGGCTTGAGAGATGATGATTTAGATCATTTTCGTTATATATTCTGTTTTCGTGTTTACGTACCTAAATACTTTTGTGTCACTAACAATTTTTTTTTTGTAATCTACGGCATCTATAATAATATGTTTACTGTTAATATTAACATATCAAATAAAGCCATAGATACAAAAAAACAATAATAGGTACAACAAAGACAGGTAGAACATATTGTATATAATTATGGTAATGAGTTTGATATAATACTGATTCGATGGCGATCAAAGGACATAACTTCATTCGAGTCGTGAATGCATACTTCAATAATTGCTTTATAAATACATAATTAAACACTTCGTCCTAGCAACGTTTTTGGCTTTTCTATACTAAGCGATGTATTTCCTTCTGAAAGGGCTTAGTGGGTCGTCTGGGTAGGTACCACTCATCAGATGTTCAGGCGGCTCAGGTGGCACATAATCTCGTCCGTCTACCTTTTATATAAAAAAAAATGTAAATAAATTGATGTCATCGAATTTTGATTTAACAAGTCTTACTCAGCCATTATCAATTTACTTGTCTGTTTCTACAACAACATTTTTAATTGGCTATGATACTTTTTAGATATTTAAAATAACGCTATTTTCAAACAAAACTAAGGATTTCTTTTTTGACCTGGTGCTTAGTACTATGAAGAACAGGGAAGCTCATAGCATTATCAGGCCTGATATGATCCATTTGCTCATGGAGGCTAAGAAAGGTAACTGTTTTGACTTAATTTCATATGTATATCAAGACTTATGTTGTCGTGACTGCAAACGCCATGATCCTAATTATATTACTTCGAAAATAAAGAACAAATAATTTGAGATTACAAAGATATACTAATAGCTTGATAATAATGTCTTAGAGTTCATTTTAATTGTTTTGTCCTTAACAGGTAAATTGTCACACGATGAAAAAGGTAGCGATGACAGTTACCAAGATACTGGATTTGCTACTGTTGAGGAATCTTCTATTGGCAAGAAAACTATTGACAGAGGTTTGTATTTTGTTATCATGTCCCTGTTTTGAGCGCGAAAATTAAAAATGAACTCAATGAAACCAAGTATTTACAAATATGTATGTAAAATACATAAAGTACTTAATATAATAATTATATTTACAACTGAACTATTATGTACTTTTTCGTATATTTTTTTATGTATGTCACGAGACCCTGATTGAAAATTCGTAAGAAGGATTCTGACCTGTTAAATTTTTAACGTAATATAAATTATCATGTTTGTGTACGATAGCTCAATAAATGAATATTGTATTTTATCAAATAAACGATAGTACTTGTTTACTGATAATTAAAGCAATTCGAGCAAAACTTTTCCCTAATCATTCCAAAATATCAAAAATGCACAACGTTAATCTTCAAGTTTTCACTTCTGTCGGCACTCTCTGAGTTCAACCCGTTGTTTTTTTTTTTAATCATCAGCGTGGTCTGATATTGATCTCGTGGCACAAGCTGTTTTATTCTTCATTGGAGGCTTCGAAACAGTATCAACCGCGATGTCTTATGCGCTTCGCGAATTAGCCCTCTATCCTGAGATCCAGGAGCGACTCGCAAAGGAGATCAAGGAACATCATGCTAAAAATGGCGGAAAATTAAACTTTAATTCGATACAGAATATGACTTACATGGACATGGTAACTTCAGGTAAGCTATCATTATAACTTTCAAATTTCCCAAATTATCATCGAAAATTAGGGTTCTATTTAGATGGTACTTAAATTATTCTCGATTAGATTATAGGAAAAAATATTCAACCCAGTCACAGAGTTGCCGAAATCAAATCCTTATTTTGCTTATATGTATTCTATAGTCTTAGTTGCTTAGATACAAGTTATTATCTTTTAATTTTTTAGAAGTACTCAGACTCTGGCCACCTGCTGTAGCCTTGGATAGGATTTGTACGAAAGATTACAACATGGGAAAACCCAATGACATAGCTGGAAAAGATTTTATCGTGAGTTATCAAATTGATCCATATCAGAATGCGTGTTTGTTACATTTAAAATAAAAATTTTAAATAATTCCAGATGCGAAAAGGAGAGGTTCTTTGGATTCCAGTATGGTGTTTCCACCATGACCCTAAATACTTTCCTAATCCCAATAAATTCGACCCTGAACGCTTCTCTAATGAAAACAAGCATAAGATAAATGCCATGGCTTACATGCCTTTTGGTCTTGGACCCAGGAACTGTATTGGTAAGACATATCTAATAAATATTTGATGTAAGATTTCAACAGCTTACGCCAATTTAGAATTACAGTAAATTCACCAAAGCAATGATATATAGAAAAGAAATAAGATGCTATTCTTACATCTTCTCTCCACTTATTCCAATGGAGATCCTGTGTCTATCTTCTCTGCTTTCCACTATTCTGGTGGATTATACATTTACTATGTTATTATCTGTTCACGTACTATAGACTGAAAATTACGTATTTGTGAGTTTATTTTTATTTTACAGGATCAAGATTTGCTCTCTGTGAACTGAAGGTTCTTTTGTATCAAATTCTCCTGCATATTGAAGTTTGCCCATCAGAAAAGACCGTTCTCTCTGGAAAATTTGCCAACGATTCATTTAACATAAGACTTGCAGGCGGCTATTGGTTTAGATTCAAAATCCGCGACTGAGATTTTATGAGAACATTACCGTATTTTATTAATAAAATTACTAATTCATCCTACTATTCACCCTAATCCTACCATTGGTGGTGGATTTTCTTCATTTAACTTAAATCATAAAATTTATTATAATATAATTGGTAAAACCATTTTGTAATCAACGTTAATGATGATAACGTCCTCCTAATTGATTTCGATCTGCGCAGGTGTTGCTATAGTGCACAAATGTGTGTGCAAATACTGGAGGTCTCACATAATCTGATGAGACGTACGTACTGCCAATTTCTTAACAAAATAACTTTTCATTGGGTTTGAATCCAGAAAAACGGTGTTTTCAACCTTATAATCCAGCCGACGAAGCAGTCAAAGTTAATAAATTATTATAAACGGTGTAAAGCACTTTTGTTTTATCATTTGGTATCCTATAACTTCAGCTGTAAATAATAGTACCCGTAGGTATATCCCTTAAATTATCACGCATCAACCACCACGGCACCACATGAGTAAACCTTAATATATCTGCTCTAAGCAAATAATTTATAACATTACTTGGTGGTAGGGCTCTGTGCAAGTCCGTCTGGGGAAGTTAATGTCATAAGTTTATTTTATCATAAATTTAACTCGGTGGTAGAGCTTTGTGCAAGCTCGTCTGGGTGGGTACCACCCACTCATCAGATATTCTACCGCAAAACAGCTGTACTTTGTATTGTTGTGTTCCGGTTTGAAGGGTGAGTGAGCCAGTGTAATTACAGGCACAGGGGACTTAACATCTTGGTTCCCAAGGTTGGCGGCGCATTGGCGATGTAAGCGATGGTTAACATCTCTTACAATGCCAATGTCTATGGGCATTGGTGACCACTTACCATCAGGTGGCCCATAAGCTCGTCCGCCTACCTATGCAATAAAAAAAAAAAGTCAAAAGTTTTTATTAAAAAAAGAAACAAATAGAAGAATTACACTTACTAATTAATTTTTTTTTAAAAAAACGCCAAGATCTGACAAGAAACAGCGAGATTCTTATACATTGCTATTGGGAATGAAAGGATCGCTACCAATCGTTCTTTTTATAATATATTTTAACATACAAACGTTCCTCAAGGATTTTGTTCAATTTTGTATATGAACATTTTTAACGTTTTCTGGGATCCTGTTGTAAAAGCGTGTACATTGTCCAACATAATCATTATTAACCCTGTGTAGTCGGGTAACATTCATAAGTAGCTTATGCTTGTTCCTGGTAATATTAATAAATTTCTAAATTTTTACGCGCATACATACAAACACATACGCATACACTAATTATATCGAGAAACGTAAGGCTTGTGTGACCCAGGTTATATATTACACGAATAGCCTTTTTCTGTTGCAAAATATGGTATTTTACCACCCACTTATCACATAATATTATTCCGCCAAACAGCAATACTTAATATTGTTGGGTTCCGGCTTAAAGGGCGAGTGAGCCAGTGTAATTATATTGTTAATATTTATAACAGAGCCAATGTCCATAGGCGTCGGTGACCATTTACCTTTTACCTTCTGATGACTATTTGCTAATCTGTCTACATATTTAAAGTAAATAAATTAAACGTAAATTATATGAAATCAAATTAATATTTTCAAAAACATTTCTCATACAAAAACGCAGTACGCTCGTGATTTATCGTATGCAAAGATAGCCGTGTTTGGTTATATTAATTTAAGTGTTTTTATCATAGATAACTGCGTTGTTATGAGGTGTAATCAAAGTCACCTGATATTGTGAATGTTATAAGACATAATATTAGCATATTAGTAGATAAAACAGGAGAATTTTAAATAACGCTTAGGATTCGATATCCAGGCGAGCAGCGAATTATCTTGAATGTGTATTTTCAAGAAACATAAAACATGGTAACGTCAGGCTGCCGTGAACATTTTGTGGTCAATTTAATTTTAGAAAAATAAAGAATACTTTTCCTAGGTATACACAAAGTATAATAAAGTGAAATATAACGTGACATGAAATGACTAATAAGAATCAAATTTTAATTAATTTTTCAATTATTAAATGGCCTTACGTTTATTTTGCAGTTATATACTTATGAATATATAATTCTACTACCTATAGAATTTATAAGTTGATCCATGTTCAAGCAACAGCAAGTATAAAAAGATAGCTTTGAAATTTGAGTAGTTTCGAATTCAATGCAATTTCCTTCCACACTTAAATAATGATACTTCGATAGAACACAAAATCCTCGTGATCAACATAACTCCGGTACAATTTCAGAGCGTTTAAGTTCAATGTAACTAACGTTTAGGTATTAATTGGAGTGAAACAAGACTAATTGTGACCACAACGATAGCTTATAACCGAATTTCGAAATTAGTATGTCTTGTATTCAGAATACTAACAGCCTTACAAACTTTGTTTAGTGGGTGATTAGTTAAACAATGTCTTCTTCTTTCTTATGTCAAATAAATAATAATAAATTAATTTATTTCGACCATCAAGGATATTATAGAATACAATAAACAATAAAAAGACAAAATTATAATAGTAATAATATTTTACAGATTCACAGATTTTACAAATTATACATTTAATTTAATAATGGAAGAGATAAATCCGTGTTTAACTTTATCATTGTTTAGTTAAGCAATGTTCATAATTATAATAAATTTATTACAGTCGGTAGATAAACATGAGTTTCAATTTTATCCTAGACTTTAAGTTGTCTTACAGTCATTCTCTTCTTAGTAAGATATCAAATATAACAATTCAAGTGTAAATTTTGTTGTATATATTTGCTCGGAATCGAATTTGTGTTTTAATTAACTTTTTGTATCCTGTATTAATGCTTATATAATCGCTACTGCACATAACAATTATCTATTTTTTAAATATTATCGTTCAATAATATGATATCAACCAGTTTGATTTATGATCAATATTTTATCATAAAACAGCAGATTTCTCTTTCGCTGTAATGTAATATTTGGAATTTGTAATGAAATAAATTAAAATAAATTAAAGTACTAAATTTCATTTATTTATATCGTAATCAATAGCGTTACGAATTCATTTTTGCGTACTAATTAAATATATTATATATAAAAGAATATGTGTTATTATTGTTTTGAAAAAATATTGTGAAAAAACCTGCATATTACAGTGTCGGCTGAAAATATACACGTATATTCCACCCGCATTGGAGCATAGGCCCAGCAGTGGGACATTCACAGGCAGTAATTTTTATTTCCTTAGTTTAAAAATGGTTAATGTCGGACAATATTGATCATAACATTTGGAACGAAGAAAACTTAAAAGTACAGAGCTGACATCAAATAATTTATTAGATGAATATTAGTCTAGACTTTGTGTAATATAGAATCTTAACATAATAATAAAATATGGTGTCCGCATTTTGTTAAATAACTTGGTCATGAAATTCCTATTTTATCTTTTGCCAACGAAATTTGCCAAATGACTCGACATATTAAGTTGAAATAGTTTTTAAGCGATTCCAATGCTTGGCTGCATTATTTGTGAATAATGTACCGTATTTATTGTCACTTTGATTCATCTGGTGTTTATAGCTGTTTGGAAGCATTCAGATCATTACGTCTTCTAAGAAACATATGTGATGAAGGATAAACTATTAGGATGAAATTCGAAGTGGAAAATTAATTATATCATTAAATTGCACTTTTATAGCGTATTTTAAAGACCAAAAAGACAAAATATACCGATTAAATAATAGCGTCTCGCCCGCGGTTTCCGTTGCCGTGGGAATACGGGAACAAATGTTTAGCCAATGTAGTTTTCCATTGGTGAACGAATTTTTTAAATCGCCTTAGTGGTTTAGGCCTGAAAGCGACACAAACAAACAAACTCACTTTCGCATTTATAATATTAGTTAGGATTATAACTAAATGTCAAAAGTAATACGTATTGAAAAGTTGTAGACTTGCTGTCATTGTTACAGATACCTCCTCTCGTCTTCTTGATATTTATCGTTTAACAGTGAAGTATGAACATTGAAACTGTTTATGGTTCGTATTCTATAACGTAAATCTTTTTGAATTAAAACTTTGTTCACTTGTTTGCAATTACGTTGAGGTTTCTGACATACTCGTACATGTATGTATCAACATACAAACGGTGTCGTGAGACTCATAACTTATTTATTTTTAACTAAAAAAAATGAAGTGATATTATAACACACGTCGTGTATTTAGTAAAATAAATATTCCTACTGAAAATGAATTTCATTTTGTTTATCAAATATTCGGAATACCATTAAATCAAGTTATAAAATAATATTGAACGAACAATTCTTATACGTATTATACACTCATTCGCATTGATATTTTCCTACCAGAAAAATAAACAATATGCAAAAAGATTTTAATGATTCGAATATAACTGGCTTGTTATAAAAGTGTCGTGGTTAAAAAAATACGTTCGAACTTCAAAATTTTGACTAAGGCTGCTTTTTAAAAGTTTCTCGCGACCAATATTCAAAAATGTTTATTGTATATTTCGTTAGTAGTGGAAACGGCTCTAGCGATTTAGCTCAAATTTTATATTTCGTTATATACCTAAGGTTTTGCTTTTTAAGATTTTTCACGAAAAATACAAAAAAATATATAATGAGCGAATTTCAGTCGCCCTAGTACTAATAGTTTTATACTAAAGTTTTACAAAAATATACAAACACTGATTCTGTTTCTTACACAACATAATTATGGAAACAAACTTGACATACTTTAAGACATTCTATTGACTTCCTGACTACCAGGTAATCATGAACGCAATATAATAATATAATAATGAACATTAGTATGTATCCACTTTTGATTACAGTAATCAAGCATATTTTGATAATGTCGTAGTCGCAATCTATTTATAAGTTATGATTGCCTGGTATTATATTATTATTATGTACTAAACATAAGTAGTTTAGTAACAATAATATTTTTGTTTAAATTAAAAGATTTTTTGTCAGATTTTTTTGTGTTGTAATTTTCTTTTCTTTTTCTTTTTCTTATTAAATATTTAAACAATAGAAAAAATATTTTTCTTAGAGGATAATTACGTAAACTTTTAGTGCGGCACAAAAAATATTTTATTCAAAAATAAAAGAAAAATGTTCCAATAAAAAAAAATAAAAAACGTAATATAGAAAAAATATAGATGGGTTTGACGTTACAGTGAATTGCCAAAAAACCTAGATGATTCAAAGATAAAAGTATGTTAACAGTTCTCCAGGAATTTCTTAAACAGCCCGGAATCTAAGTAAATAAATCACGTAGACCTTAAACCAAGTTAGCTTTGATCCAGGCAATCGACTGAATTTTCACGTGGTTATCCGCCTTAATTTATATTTATAAAATCATTCTATTGTACTTACTACTTGTACTTGTTTTTTTTTTTTATATTCGTGTAGCCCATTATTTGTAAATTACTCAAAAGAATATGGTATGGTTTTAACTAAATTATGATAATGAATAGAAAGCGCTGTAAATTTTTTTTTTTTGGTGCGAGTTCCGTTGCGGCGATGCCAAATGTTTTAAAAAAATATATAATAGCGGTTTATAAATTAATCCATCATGAATGAGTTTTTATAATTTTATTATTAAATCATACCGCCTTATATTCTTGGCTTAAATGGACAACTTCGTGCGGGTTTACGAGGCATTATTACGTAAAATAGCACTCAAGAGGCGCGTACAACTACCGTACGGTAGAGTTTACGACGTTTTGGTAGATATTGCCATAAAAACTGAATGTAAACTTTATTAATATTTAACAAAGCTTACATTCGACCTTTGGTTATAAAACGTATGCGAAATAATAAATCAGCTACAAGCTTCTAGCACTAACGTGTATTATGTTATCATTAAAACTACAAACATTCTTTTAAATTTGAAACAGATTATCTTTACTTGAGTTTATTGTAAATATTATTTCGTGCAATATTTCAGACTATATTTTCTATATTCACAAATTTTATATACTCATATTTATAATAAGGAAAGCTTGTTTTTTAGGTTTGCGAATTATATATATACATATATATATTTAATGTATAATTATATTTATAGCGCCACTAACGGGTAGTATGGACGATCACCGAAACGGCGGTAGCTTTAAATTTAATTTAATCTAGTATGATTTAATAAAATTAATTTAATTTTGATTATTATTTACGAATCGAAAAGTGCTCGCAAAGAGCCTACTTAATATATTTGATTTGATTTGAGAATGTTTTAGAAATATTATATATAGTTACTAGCATAGGGTCACTATTTATAATATCACATTAAATCGTTTGCGATGCAAAAAATAGTTTTTTAACTATTTAAATAACATTAATATAAAATTTAAACTAAATTGACTATTAAAATCTAATACAACAGGTGTTTTCTGACTCTAAATTTGATTCTTTATACCATTAAATAACGGCACGATTTATATTAATGAGTCAACAGGCATTACGGGTTTACGGGTAAGGTGAAAAATTGCTCCAACGGAGATTACCGAGGATTACTCCCATTTATCAACATCATCTGACGCGAGGTTGGCGGTGGATCTGACACGCCAACTCTGATAACGTTCGTGGAAGATTTTAAATGAAATTCGATTTTAAATTGTATCTTTTATACTGATGGTATTGGATTAATCTGTTTTTGAATTTTTTTTTGAGTTAGATACATATATTGAGCACCACTATTATTATTGTAGGTGGTTTAGTATTTGGTTAGTTATATGAAATAGTATTTGATATACTTTTACGGAATGACACAGCATAATGCCAACTCTCCCTGGACACGCTTGAGCTGGTGAGTTTCACCCATCACTCTTTTACGTGCTATATCGTTAAAGCGCTAGACACTTAATGGTAATGATACTTGGCTCCAACCACTTGTTGAGATGGGGTGGTCAATAAAACTGTTTTCATAAATTTAATCAAGGTAAAACTACCCATTTTGTAGCACTTAAGAAACTCAAATGGTGAGGCCTGTACATATTGATATGAGAATAAATATTATTATTATTCTAACATCACACTTTCAGAATAGTCTCATATGAATGCCTCTTATAGCGTCTTACCACAGGCCATATCACGATGGTTACTATAGAAATGCACTATTGTGCTTTCTTGCAAAGGCTGATGTCAGCGTATTGACATCGTAAGTGGCGTTCAAACGCTTCGGGCCACGTCTGTAGTTATTTCGAATCATCACAGATCAAAGGTCGTCATCGCCGAGACGTCGTTCGCTGTTGAAAAATATCGCTGACGCTTCTTCTTGCGTCGCATTGCTCAGAAGAATACGGTCTCTTTTTCAATGATGTACTTCTAACTTCAGCAACCACAGGCTTATGCTTAGTTGTACGTTACGTATACCATTTGATTGGAAAACGTTGCCTTATTCTGTGTCCATTTTAATAATTATTTAATATATTGTCAATCCGATAACGAAACGACGTCGTTTGTTGTTCCAAAAAGTAATTTTAAATTTAATTATAAATGAAAAATGAGCGAGATGCGACAGCGATTTATTTTACAATTTTATTACGTCGATTTTAATAGTAGAAAAACCATAAGGCAGTGTGACAATAAGGATAATAATTTTTAATTGGCTTGTACTTATCTTTAGTGTGAAATAACGATGTGGATGTGACTGGGGACAAGCGAGTGCGCCTTGACATTAAAACATTATACATATAAGGCTGCAGGACCTCAGGGTCTACATTATAAGTTAAACACTAAACCGGCGAGGCAGATCTAGCTTTCTATTTTATAATATCTTTATATAAATACATACTATAGAATTGTATATTCCGGAATATTATAAAATATTTGGAGCACATAGTTGAAACTGTTCTCAAGGGAGACGTTCCCGTTTTGGTGAATATTTATGCAATCGATGTTCCGTTACATGACCGTTTTCATTTTTATGTTAATTATGAATAAAATAACCCTAAAACGTTATGGTATGTGTACATTACATATTAAAAATACATAATTTTTATATAAAAGTTCTTTTCACCAATAAATATTTAAAAAACAAAAAAAAAAAAACATAATTGGTTTCCTCACGATGTTTTCCTTCACCGTCAAACATGAGATGAATTATAATCACAAATTAAGCACAAGAAATTTAGTGTTGCTTGCCCAGGTTTGAACCCACGATCATCGGTTAAGATTAACGCGTTCTTACCACTGGGCCATCTCGGCTTTTTCTTACTTACTTAAATAGATTGTAGTAGACCAGATTGTATTACACAAATGCCAATAACAATCCAACTTAGTCTTCATTCAGTCGGTTGGCGGCGCTTTCCATCAGATTAGCCTCCTGTTTGTTTGCCCCCTCTTAAACAAAAAACTACAGGCACAAGGGGCACAACATCTTAATTCCTAACGTTGTAAGAGATTTTTGATATTTCTTATAGTGGACAGTGGAGTTAAATTAAAAAATAAAATAAATTTATTAACAGAAAAGATTAACATTGTCACAAAACATCCAGTGGCCTGCACTAGGCAACCGTGTCTTGCGGGTACCAACTACCGGTTACGATTTCGCACAATTAAACAATAGCTCGAACGATATAAAATCCCATAAAGATTTAAATAATAATATTTATTTATTATTACACATGAACACATATGAATAACGCGAATCATACAAACATAAATAAACGTCCTACACATCACAGCTGATCAGTTTCCAAAAAATCTTACAATTGAAGTCATGTTTGACCATGAGGTTAGAACTACATTTCCAACAAGTAAATAGAGAAACTTATTCTTAGGTCTGTCAGACTTCTGGCAATATGTTTAAAACATTAGCAGTCTAGGCATTGGATATATGCCAGAATACGTGAACTGCATCGTTTTAGGTTATAACTGGAAGTAGAGGATGTTTTTAGAGTTTGATAAATTTATAGCTTATAGTAAATAATATATTATTTATGTAAACTACCATCGAAATGACGTGCAGGAGGCTCATTGCTTCCTGCACGTTATAAAGCTACATTTATCTGCAACACCAGAGAGTTTGTTTGTTTTTTTCTGTAGTTAAACAGACTTACTCACCTTCAAATCGAAGAACAATACTAGGGGTAGCTGTTTGGTACAATATAAGTGGGTGGCACCAAAAACTTTTAAAATTGTCTTATATTACAATATTATAAGCAAATTCTTTCATATTTGCGTTGTATAATAGGTAGGTTGTTATAGGCGGATTTTGAACTGCTGAATTTATATTTTGCATTTCGGAATCTGTTAAAAGCAAACATTGTACGAAAACTTTCACGAAACGACAATGGAACAGCGTAGGTAATGCATGGATAATGGATTAGATTCAACTTTACCTCGACATAATAGGTCTTTGTTTTGTCCAAAAGTGGAATATTTACAGGCTATACTTTTTGTTATATTGTATCGACGGTAGAAAACTGAAACAATTTAAATATTTTGAACTTAGTTTAGTTTAAATTGAATTTAAAAAAATAATCAATATTTATTACTTTACTAGTTATTTTCTTCATAATAAATCAAGTCCTTTTTTTCATGGAACTAAAGATCTTAACTTCTCTTCAGTTAATTGTTTAGCTTGTGTTAGAAGCAAGAACTAAAGAAAGGACATTGTAAATTAAATTACGTTTCAAAATTATCATTAAAAAAAGTGAGAAATACAAAGATTTCACGAAAATATGGATTAGACTATTTAAGTAAGAATTTTTTTTATAATTTTAGGTTCACCAAGTAAATCGTTTTGAAATGAAATCGGAAATCACAATAATTTGCATCTCACGAAGCTATTTAGTAACAATGAAATATAAATAATTATATTTCAAAGCATGATCGTTGCATTCAGCAACGATCATGCTTATACAATAATTTATACTATTATGTCATAGTAGGAACTTATTATAGCTTCCATGCACCGATTAATTATCAAGGACCAATACTCGTTATAGGATCTCATTGTATACATAATCTATACTTTTATATAAATCTATTGGTTCTGTCTGTACACTTTTTTTTCACCTAATTTTGTGATAAGTAATCGTTTTATGATGCAGTGATTGATGTAAGGGAGCACACCTACATCTAACTGCTCCAAGCCAACCTCACCTGCACGTGGTGCATCCTGCCGGTCAACAAACGAGGCTCTGGCGACCGACTAATGGCGGTATAACCATTTGATAAAGGCGTAGCTAAATGCCGCAGACTGGTGACGGGCAGCAGCGTCACCTGTATCAAAAGCTACGCTCTGCGATCACCAACCCGCCTGCCCAGCGTGGTGATTATGGGCAAAAACCTCAATGGTACACACGCAAGCGCAACGGCCCCTAGTTCCCGGTGGCCCCGCTGTTCCTGGCCAAGGCGGCGGTCATGGTAAAGGCGGGGCAGGGGGTGCTAAGAATCCCCGGGTTACGGTAGGCCGCCAACACCGACTGACTCTGGCTACGTATAACGGACGCACGCTACGGCTCGACGAACACCTGGTACAGCTCGAAGAAGAGCTGAGAAACATAAGATGGCATGTTTTGGGTTTATGTGAAATCCGAAGAAAGGGGGAGGATACCATAACCTTAAAATCAGGCCATCTTATGTACTTCAGAGAGGGAGACCAACCATCCCATGGTGGCGTCGGCTTCTTGGTCCACAAGGCTCTCTCTGACAACGTCTTAGAAATCTCCAGTGTGTCGGCAAGGGTAGCATATCTTGTGATCAGACTCACCAAGAGGTATAGCCTCAAGGTTATCCAAGTATATGCACCGACTTCGACACACTCGGATGATGAAGTGGAAGAAATGTATGAAGACATTTCGAAGGCATTGCACACCAACCAAAATGCCCACTTCAACGTTGTCATGGGGGACTTCAACGCTAAAGTGGGAGTACATACTAGCAGCGAAACGGTAGTAGGACAACACGGATTTGGAAGCAGGAATCATAGGGGGCAAATGCTTGTCAACTTTCTTGAGAAAGAGGGGCTATTCTTGATGAACTCTTTCTTTAAGAAACAGCCTCAACGGAAGTGGACGTGGCGAAGCCCTGACGCTATGATTAGAAACGAGATTGACTTCATCATGACGGACAAGAAGCAAATATTTAGAGATGTCTCTGTGATCACAAGGTTTAATACTGGAAGTGATCACCGACTTGTACGAGGCACTCTAAATATTGACTATAAGCTCGAGCGCGCTCGTCTGATGAGGTCAACGCTCCGACCAAATCTGCTCCAACCGGTTCAGTCTAATACATTTCAGTTAAAACTGGAAAACCGGTTCGCTGCCTTGGAAACCAATATCGACGTTGACATCGACCAGAAGCTCGAACAAGTGGTGGGTATTCTTAGGGAAGAAGGGACGAAATTCTATCAAGCGCAAAATGCCGGCAAGAGGTCCAAGCTTTCGACAGAGTCTCTAGAGCTAATGCGAAAACGACGTGAAAACCCAACAGTCACTTCGTCAGATCTGAATAAGCAAATACATAAGCTGATAAGACGTGACCTCCGAAACTCCAATACGCGCTCTATAAAAGAAGCGATCGAGCGAAACCGGGGGTCAAAAGTCTTCGTCCAACAGCTAGGCCGAAGCCATTTGACGAAGTTGACCACTTCAAAGGGAAAAGTCGTCGCTTCTAAGCTCGAGATTTTGAAGGAAGTGCAGGACTTCTACGGTAAACTTTACACATCAGAAGCGTCTCGTCCCCAACCCGACCCTAAAGATCCTAGAGCCACCCTAACCTACTTCACAGAAGAGCTGCCAGAAGTCAGCCAAGACGAAATCGTGATGGCTTTGGGACAGCTAAAAAATGGAAAAGCCCCTGGGGAAGATGGAATTACGACGGAGCTGTTAAAAGCAGCTGGAAAACCTCTACTAGCGCAGCTCCAACGCATATTCAACTCTGTCATCTCTTCGGGGAGAACTCCAAAGGCATGGAGCAAGAGTATTGTCGTGTTGTTCTTCAAAAAAGGTGACAAAACCTTATTGAAGAACTACCGACCTATTTCCCTCTTGAGCCATGTCTATAAGCTGTTTTCCAGGGTCATCACAAATCGTCTCGCGCGTAGACTTGACGAGTTTCAGCCCCCAGAACAGGCCGGGTTTCGAAGAGGATACGGAACCATAGACCACATTCACACAGTGCGGCAGATTATACAGAAGACGGAGGAGTATAATCAGCCCCTGTGCTTAGCATTTGTGGACTATGAGAAGGCTTTTGACTCTATTGAGACCTGGTCTGTTCTGGAGTCCTTACAACGGTGCCAAATCGATTGGCGATATATCCAAGTGCTGAAAGGTCTGCATGATGCTGCTATTATGACCGTCCAAGTACAGAATCAGCAATCTGACCCCATCCTCTTGCATCGAGGAGTGAGACAAGGGGATGTCATCTCCCCGAAATTGTTCACAAATGCATTAGAGGATATGTTCAAGACGCTGCACTGGGAAGGGCGGGGCATAAACATAAACGGCGAGTACCTTTCACACTTGAGATTTGCGGACGATATTGTCATCGTGGCAGAAACCGTGCAGGACATGCAGTATATGCTGAGCAGCCTGGCTGATTCTTCTGCTCGAGTTGGTCTCCGGATGAACTTGGACAAAACCAAGATAATGTTCAATGGACACGTTGATCCGGAACCAATAGTTCTTAACGGAGTTCCTCTCGAAGTTGTTCAGGAATATGTGTACCTTGGGCAAACTTTGCAGTTGGGTCGAAACAACTTCGAGAAGGAGTCACGCAGAAGAGTACAGTTGGGCTGGGCAGCGTATAGGAAACTTGGTCAAGTCTTTTCGTCACGGATACCACAATGCTTGAAGACAAAAGTCTTCAACGAGTGCGTCCTACCAGTTATGACCTACGGAGCCGAGACATGGACACTGACCGTGCGTTTGGTCCACCATTTTAAGGTCGCTCAGCGAGCGATGGAGAGGGCTATGCTCGGAGTTTCTCTGAAGGATCGAATCCCAAACACGGTGATCCGACAGAGAACCAAAGTTATCGACATAGCCCAAAGAATTAGCAAGCTGAAATGGCAGTGGGCTGGACACATGTGTCGCAGAACCGACAACCGTTGGTGTAGACGTGTTCTGGAGTGGAGACCACGTTTCGGCAAACGTAGCGTAGGGCGCCCTTCAGCTAGGTGGAGTGACGATATACGCAAAGTGGCTGGCAGCGGATGGATTTTGAGAGCTGAAGATCGAGCTCAGTGGCGTGCCATTGGAGAGGCCTATGTCCAACAGTGGACGACGAAAGGCTGATGATGATGATGATGATGATGCAGTGATTAAAAAATAGTATAATGTGCTATTTTTTTCATTTTTGTCTGTCTGTCTGTATGTCTATCTGTATGTCTTCTTACAACTCAAGAACAGCTTGATCAATCTTGATGAAAATTGGTACACACAAAGAACATGTGATGGCGCAAATGTTAGGCCATATATAAGATCGGTAAACCCTACGGTATCTTATGAGAATTAATTTCAAATCGTTAATTACGTATTTCTTTACCAGTAGCCATATGTTTGTGTATGTGTGTGTGTGTGTTTGTGTGTGTGTGTGTGCGCGTGTGTGTTATTATAGTAATAATTTATTATATTTTTATTAATTACACGCGGGTGAAGCCACGGGCACAGGTAGTTTACTTATAAAAGTAAATGATCGATTAGCGACTACATAAATTTTGAATGACTAAATTAAGGATACTAAGTTAATCGAAATCTTTCGCGTTTGCATATTTAGGCGTGGAAGGCTAAATTTATCTGAAAGTTATATTTATAAATCTAAAAAACTTAAATGCCCATAATAATAGAATAGAACATTCTGTTTGATGGTTTCTCAAAATAATAATTTGTTCAATAGTGTAAGGTTAGGTATTGCTCCTATTGAATTTGCCCTACATAAGAGAGGTCATCATCGTTAGGTGAACCTTTTGCACTAAAGCTTTATAAGTTATAATTAAATAATAATTTTATTCTTAATCACCTGTATTTGAAAAAGTTCTATTATATTTGTCATATTATAAATCACCTGTATTTCAATACGTTCTATTATATTTGTCATTATCAATTTTATTATACCTAAGCGTTTCATTATTATCTTAATGACCGACCGTTTGTATGGTCATACAGATAAAAAATATATATTATTACTCATCGTAGAGTATGAATAGAAGCCAGATAAACATTTAAATATTTATAACACCATAAAACATAATATCTAAAAGAGCTGCTACTCTAATTTTAGTATTACCTTGGGAACGGATGCTATGTCTCTTGTGCCGGTAGTTACACTGGCTCACTCACCCTTCAAACCGGAACGCAACAATAGTTATATTGTTGCTTTACGGCAGAATATCTGATGAATGAGCGGGAAACCTTTATTTTTTTAAATTATAATGTGATATAACTATGTGGACTACACAATTACTTTATATATAATTTAATCAATTCAATATATTTCTTATACTTACGTTAATATAATCTTGGAATTTTACAACAAATAAGAATAATCAAAATATCAACGATAAAATTGTATAAAAAACAATAGTCCTCCGAAAATATGGTTTTATTTATGTTTTATGTTTATTTATACTTTATTGTACAGCACAACAGATTTTTTTTACAAAAACTTAGACAGCCTAAATAAAAGTAGCTTACAATTTTGGCGACCTTATCGCTACATAGCGATCTCTTCCAGGCAACCAACGGTGTAAGGAATAACCCATAGGATATGAGGTAGGTGGTGCAGTAATAACAAAATAAAATAACATTATAATAATAATCTATACCGAAAACAAACTAATAAATACATGTCAATATAAATATAAAATACACATATAATACGCATACACATGGTTTTTATCACAAGCAATAAAGAAACTCTCACTCGAGTTGACAGCGTATATAAAAAACGATATTTAACATTTCAAATCAGTACGTTGTTGTTTTTAACACGGTCAACATGGAGCGAGAGGTAAAGGGAAAAATTGTCGCAGTAACGGGCTCAGCGGAGGGCTTAGGGCTAGCTATGGTCAATAGTTTTCTGGAACAAGGAGCAAAACTAGCAATCGTCCTCGATTTTAATGAACAAAAAGGACAAGAAGCGTTGAAAACTCTGAAAGATAAATATGGTGATGATAGAGCAGTTTTCTACAAATGCAATGTTTTAAATGATTTGAATGATGTATATGAAAAAATTATAAATAACCATAAATATATAGATATCCTTATTAACAACGCTGGTGTTCTGGACGAGAAGAACATTAAGAAAACGATGAATATAAATGCAATAGCCGTGATGGAGTGGACGATGAAGTTTTACGAGAACATGAGAGTAGACAAAGGTGGTCGAGGTGGTACCATTATAAATGTGTCCTCGATTTTCGGTTACAGGATAACAGCCTACATACCATTCTACCATGCATCAAAGTACGCAGTGCTCGGTTTCTCGAAATCTATAGGACATGAGACCAATTTTAAAAAAGGAGGCGTTCGCGTGATTACTCTATGTCCGGGACTAACACGTACAAGTATGGCTAATAATCCAAATGTGTGGGAAGGCGAAACTCTAGACGTATTCCTTGAGGACGTGAAGTCTTATGATTGGCAGGAACCTAAGGATATAGGTGATGGTACAGTGGAAATATTCAGAAAAGCTGAAAGTGGTACTGCCTGGCTTGTGGAAGGGGCTAGGTCGGCTGAAAAGATAGACATTTAAATATGAAGACTCAATTAAGATATTTAGTCACGTTTTCATAAAACTTTTATACCTTTTAGTATATTGTTGCTTGAGCAATAAACTCACACTTTATAAAGTAAGTTAATATTTTTTTCTGAATTCTTTACTTTATTATTAAATACTTAAACGTTTGTACATTGTTTATTTATTTAGACCCAATAAATTGTTTTATCCCAATGTTGACTTCAAATAATTTACTTTACTATCTTAATTATTATTACATATTTTTTAATTGATCATATTATGTCATGGTTAGACTTTACTTGTGGCTAATATAATATAAACTAACAAATACAATTTCCTATCAGCAATATTAGTAAGAGTAGATAACAAGGCATTACTGAGTATAGATAATAACAATAATTAAACACAAGTGAGATATTACCATATACAAAACAAGTGTGAAATTACGAGTATATCAGATACAAAATATTACACATTTGAGGTTTTACATTTTTATGCGTTAGATAGCGTAAGCGTTAATAAATGTATGCGTTTAATAATAATATGTTTTTACGTAGATAAGTGGTTGGTGTGTGTTATCTACGAAATATTATTTTGAAGAGGATTTCATTCAAGTGGATTTCAAGTCCTCATAAACATTACAAATATCATTTTTAATCATTTATTTAATTACACTGCGAACTTAAGTGTATTATATACAAATAAAAATTATATATACAAATTATGACTGCGTTGAATGGTGGCAAGAATGCTAACGTCATTCCAACGTTAAAACATTTCCATCGCTGACCACGAGTATATGTATTCATTTGGAAATACTCTTCATGGCAAAACCATTAATATGCATAACTAGCTGTTTCCCGTGACTTCTGTGATTTTAAAGCAAGAACAATGAATTAAAAAATGCGTATTAAGGTTTTTTTTTTTAATTTTAGATTGATGATTATTCTTTAAATAATCATCATTATGGTGACTCTCGAAATACATAAATAATTTCAGGCAGATTAAATAGCTTTTGAATTCTTAAATTATTTTTACCGCCCCATTTCTCCCGTTAAGGATTGAATTTCCAAAAATTTCAAAGTATTTATTTTTCTCAGAAGCTTTAACATAATTTTTTACTTTAAAAATGCAGACTCCCCATACAAACCTTCAACCCCTATTTCACCCTCTTGGGAGTAGTTTTTCAAAAACCTTGAAATACGTATTTATTTATTTCTAACTACTGTGTATGAAATTTCCTGCTTCTAACTTTGAAAATGACGGATTTCCATACAACCTTTCATCCCCTATTTTACCCCTTTAGGGGTGAAGTTTCCAAAAAACTTTTCTTAGTAAGTGCTTACATCTAAAATTTGTCAACTACCAAAATTTCAAGTTTCTAGCCCCTGTGGTTTGTCTGGGCGAATAATTGTATAAGTGTGTATGTATGTGTGTATAGATAACAACAGAAATACGTATATTTTGAATAACTTTCGATAGACTCAATCCATTTTGGTGGATTAAAGACTAAACGGAACCTCAAATAATTCGTACAATAATTTAGCTATTTCAATTTGTAATTTTTAGCCATTTCCAAGATAAGACTGGACAAACAGACAGACATACAGACAAAAATAAAAAAAATGATTGTTTTGATTTTGGTAAATCTTTTTGTGATTAACCATAATCAAAACCATGCCATGTAAACATTTAAAGAGACAGTTATTTTGAAATCACAGACAGACACGTCAATTTTTTTTTTATATTTATATGTATATATATAGATACCAATATTGCCAGCTTTGTGATGAAAAAAATATATTAACATTTTCTTTATTATTTTTCCTTCTAACTCATATCTACAAAAGATACTATGTACATATGAAACTATTATCTATCATATCATGTCATGAACTAATAGTCAGATAAGTAGTATTAGATAACAATAAACAAACAAAACATACATTTATAAATTAGACAATGACTCGTATGAATTGCATTGCAATAAAAGTTTCAATATTACATTACGGACAAACATTTAAATCAGTTTTAATGTGTGAACAATAATGGTCAACTAATTAGAAACAACAACAAAAAATATAAAAACAATTTTTTTTAAAGTATTAGTAATTAGTATTGTTATTTACGAAATAGCTACTATCCACAGCCTACCAATAGTTATAATTAATATTTAGTGGCGTAACCCTTATTTTAAATAATAGCACTGCAACGACGTGGCATTGATTCAATTAATTTCATACATTTTTCTAGGGGGATTGAATTCCATGCTTCAACAAATGCTTCATAAAGTTCGTTTTGACTGGTGTTACGTTTGTTTGAGACTTTCTTTTTAATAATATACCAGAGATTTTCTATCGGGTTTAAATCCGGACTATTTGCTGGCCAGTCTAAAACGGATATACGCTGTTCCATGTGTTTCCATAATTATTTTTGTTTCATCTTAAAATAACACTTTTTTCCATTCTCGTAACGTCCAATTAACTTATTTTTTAACGAATAATAATCACTTCTCTCGGTGTTGCTTGGTAAGAAGCGGTACCTTTCGAGAGATTCTCCCAAACAATTTAGCTTCCACTAATCTTCGGCGTATCAGTCTTGATGAGATGTTTCTCGGGTCATCAGGCGAAAAAACTTTATTTTTAATCTGGTTCGAGCCTTTACTTGGGTCTTTTTAGCAACACGAACGATTAGCGTATCTTCTCTGGGAGAGGATTTTCTTGGCCGAGCCTTTCTAAGAACATTTTCAACAGTTCCATGTGTTTTATAATGATCAATTGCATTAAAAACTTTCTCAATAGAACAATTTAAATGCTTAGCTCTTCTTCTGTACGCCCACTTATGATCTATATGTAAATTAACAATTATTTGCCTAGTTGACGCGTCACAACTTTTATTTTTGCCCATTTTGAACAAAATAAAATTCAGATTAAATTTTGAATTGCCGCCAAAGTAATAGAAAAAGAAACGTTATTTTCCAATTTCAAACAAAGAACGAGCTATGAATGCTTTTTTAAAATATTTCTAAATAGGCGTCCAAGCGGCCAGTAACAGAAAATAAACTCCTACATGTGTAAGACTCATTTTGTAATTAAAAGTAAGATATGTTTTATATTTTATGCATTTAATGAGTTTTTTATTTGACTGGCTATATTATTGCATGATTATTAATTATTGAATGTGTATATTTTTTACGAACATTTGTACGTTGAAGTTATACTTTCTTTATTCATAAGAAGTGTTTCTAATTATATGACCACCACTGTATATAGCAACTGTCGTGGAGATTTGTTATATAATATCGAAGTTGAGTTGTATAAAGAAGGCTTTACTAAACTCTCTTTAATCAAAGATTAAGAAACGATTTAAATTTATAAAATTCATTTGATATTTTTTAGGAAAATAGTAATTTGTTCAGACATAAATATAACATATTTAATTATAAGTTATATATAAAAAGTATCAACTCACTAAATTTATTTATTGACAATATTACCTACACAGAACCGTAACGCAACAATCAATAAATGCAAACGTTATTTTAACTCTGGTCACAGAAAGCGCTTCTAAAAGGTTTCAAATTGAATTAAGTTTTACTTATTGCGTAAAATAATTTTAATTTGATTTAGAACAATGACATAAATTCTAACGGATTTAATTTGGAATATAGTTACAGTAAATTATATGTTTTAACAATACATTAAACATTAAAAATGTATCTAAACGTTGGAAACAATCAAAACAGATTCTGTTATAAATTAAATATTAATAGCTTTATAAATAATGGTCTAATATTTTATCCAATAACTATTGAAATATAAAGGGGACATGGCCAATTTCTGTAAGAGCTTTTGCATAGGTATCGAATTAAATTTACATCAATTAGTTCATGTATTTTATATCAAAAAACTCCGCATTGCAACAGAATAGACGCAAATATTTTCATGAAATAATACAATGCAAACTTTACATTTACATTTGACATAGAATAGCGGGCCATTGTAGGCGCGTTCCGTTTTAAATATTATGTTTTTGTGTAATATAAGAAAATAACTATCTTACGCATCAACATTTATGACAAGGTAATTTTATTATATGCAACAAATACCAATGAAGACATTTTCATATAAATATAATGTTCAGAATAAGAATTGTCCATACTACTTGTCTATGCACATCAATGCAAGTAGTATCCATCATCTTGAACGCCCATTACATTTATCTTTCTCTGTGATCCGTTATGGTTGATGTTGACAAACGGTATTTAAAATTCATCTTGTATTACATAATACAATTGTATTTTGAGATAAAAACTCCCAAGTTCAAAGAGCTTAAAACTAAGTAATAATTAAAAAAAAAAAGACATTTATCTATAACCTTCTTTTTTTTTAGATAGAGAGAAACGAAGAGAAATAGACGGGTAGGTATAACGCTAAATCGTTATGCGTCATGGCCAAGGCCACTGCTTTGGTAAGGCGGATTATGTGAGACTCGACTGGGTTGAAAGAAAAGATACACATCTATACTACTATATAAATCTATTGGTTCTGTCTGTACATTATTTTTTCATCAAATTTTGTGATAAATAATCCTTTTATGATGCAGTGATTCACATTATACTATTTTTTTCATTTTTGTCTGTCTGTCTGTCTGTCTGTATATATGTCATCTTATAACTCAAGAACGACTTGAACAATCTTAATGAAAATTGGTACACACAAAGAATATGTGATGGCGCAAATGTTAGGCCTTATATAAGATGAGTAAACCCTACAGTATCTTATGAAAGTTAATTTCAAATCATTAATTACGTATTTCTTTACCAATAGCCTATGTGCATATGTATGTGTGTGCCGCATGGCACAGGCAACACTAGTTTTATATAAAATATTAGAGTTATAACTGCGGCTCATTCATCTTAGTTCAGAATTACTAAATACGAATTTTCAAGGTTTACAAATAAAAAAGGTATGTCAATTTAAAGCATCACCTCGAACATTGATTCGATAAAAATGCTATAAAAGAACAGTTTAGTTGATTTGGTTGAAACTTTAGGGATCTATAAATGATGATGATTGAAAGTTAATAGAAACAAAACAACGTTAAAAATGGACAGTTTTGGAGATTTCGCTATATCTTTTTTCATCTGTCATATTTTATATTTTTTTGCATTTCATCGATGTCAAGACCGATTCTCTGAATGAAAAATACACAGTTATCACAAGTGGAGGCAATGAGATGTAACGTCAGTTAACTTCAATTATAAGATTTTGTGGAAACTTATTAAACAAAAATATTTGTTAACTCTATACTAATAATGTATTACTCTATACTAATAATGTATTATAAAGCTGATGAGTTTGTTTGGTTAATCGCCCTAATCTCAGGAACTACCGACTGGAGTTAAAAATGATGTTAGTTTTGAATAGCCCATTTATTGAAGAAGGCTATTTAACACCACGCTACAGCCAATAGGAGCGAAGTATGAATGAAAAATGTTGCAAAAATGGGGAATATTAATTAATTTTGAGAGCTTCGCCTCTATCTGTGACATGACGCTCTCCCAGAAAGACCATTTCCAACCAGCACCTCTCACTGTGCATGACGTTAAACACGCTCGGCAGCGAAAAATCTCCCCCGACTATCGCTTCCAGGGTATACCTGAGGCCTCCACGCAGTACACTCATGGTGCCTCGCTATCCCGTCCAGATACTTACCTAAGCAGCCATGTCCAGTCCATCAGAGTACCTGCGTCAACCTGAACGAGAGCGTGTCTCGTTTTCTTTTGACCCAGCGACTCAAGTGCCTCCACTGTCGCCAGGCCCGCCTTGGGGACCTGAGGTCCTCCTCCTGTCGGGCTGGACCCTGGACAGTCATCGCGGTCTCTCGCCTTGTCCCTGTAGCTGTACACCACCGCGAGCATCTCCGCCTGGAGTTCCCAAGGCGGATTGCCCGCGAGGAGTGTCGCCGCTGTCCAAGACACGGTACCCTCTTATAGCCCTCACCACTATGTTCCTCTGCGGCCACCACAGGAGGGCCCGGTTGTAAGCGGTGAGCGCGTTGACCCATATCAGGGCACCATGTAGTGCCATCTACCTCACTACACCGACAATGAAGCGCTGGCATAGTAATCTCGGTCCCACGAGGTGGCCGAAGGCGGCATCGGCGTTCACGAGCTTCGGGCTGAACTGCACGAAGTGCTAACTGAAGCTCCTTCGCCTATCCAGGATCAGACCCAGATACATCATCTATATCACACGTAACCAAAACCAATATAGGATTACACAATTACTTTAAATATAATCAAGTCAATATATTTCTTATAACTAACGTTCATATATCCTTGGAATTTTTCAAAAAATTAGAATATCCAAACGAATAGCAACAATAAAATTGTAAAAAAGAAGGTTAAGGTTTTTATCACAAACAATAAAGAATCTCTAACGCGAGTTGACAGCGTATATAAAATACTAAATCCAACATTTCACACCAGTGCGTTGTCGTTTTTAACACGGTCAACATGGATCGAGAGGTGAAGGGAAAAATTGTCGCAGTAACGGGCTCAGCGGAGGGCTTAGGGCTAGCTATGGTCAATAGTTTTCTGGAACAAAGAGCAAAACTAGCAATCATCCTTGATGTCAATGACCAAAAAGGAAAAGAAGCGTTGAAAACTCTGAAAGACAAATACGGTGATGATAGAGCAGTTTTCTACAAATGCAATGTTTTAAACGATTTGAATAATGTATATGAAAAAATTATAAATAACCATATATATATAGACGTCCTTATCAATAACGCTGGTGTTCTGGACGAGAAGAATATTAAGAAAACAATGAATATAAACGCAATAGCCGTAATGGAGTGGACGATGAAATTTTACGAGAATATGAGAGTAGACAAAGGTGGTAGAGGCGGTACCATTATAAATGTGTCTTCGATTTGCGGTTACATGGTAACACCCTACATGCCATTCTACCATGCTTCGAAGTACGCGGTGCTCGGTTTCTCGAAATCTATTGGACATGAGTCCAATTTTAAAAAGGGAGGCGTTCGCGTGATTACTCTGTGTCCAGGACTAACACGTACAAGTATGGCTAATAATCTAAATGTGTGGGAAGACGAATCCTTAGACGCATTCTTTGAGTACACGAAGTCTTATGATTGTCAGGAACCTAAGGATGTCGGTGATGGTGCGGTAGAAATATTCAGAAAAGCTGAAAGTGGTACTGCCTGGCTTGTGGAAGGGGCTAGACCAGCCAAAAGGATATAAATTTAAATATGAACAGTCAACTAAGATACTTTGTCACGTTTCCATAAGATTTTTATACCTATTTTGTAAAATGTTGTTTGAATAATAAACTCACACTGTTTATTTATTTATACCTAAAAAATTGTTTTATTCATTCCCAATGTTAACTTAAAATGATATATTTTACTAACCATCTTAATTATTATATTTTTTTGATCACATTATGTCATGGTAAGTAACTAACACAATTTTCTATAAGTTATATTATCAAGAGTAGGTAAGAAGGAATTATATATATATACTGTATATATATATATACTGAGACTAGATATTAACAATAATTAAACACATGTGTGCAATTATACCATATAAAAACATTAACATATAAGGTTGTACATTTTTTATGCGTCAGATAGACTAAGCGTTAACAAATATGTGAGTATAATAATAATATGATTTTTAGATAGAGAAGTTGTTGGTGTGTTTTTTCTATGACCTATTATTATGAAATGGATTTTAAAAGCTCGTACACATTATTAATATTATTTATTTAATAATAATAATAGTCCTCCAGACCGATTTCGGCCACGGCGGCCAATCTCAAGAGAAAATAGCCAACTGCGCAGGATATATTATAGTGCACAAGTGTGTGCGCAAACACAGGTACACGCTTTATTCCCTTAGTCTCATAACCCGATAGGACGGCAATCCGACACGACCGGAAAGAGTTCAGGCGCAAGACCAACGGCATTACGTGCTTTCCGAGGCACGCGAGTGTACACGCTTCCAACTTCCAGACTCCGGGCTGCTACTGAGAATTTTCTGACAGATAAACCCAATAACTATTTATTGGCCTGACCTGGGAATTGAACCCAGGAACACCGTGTCTGCTGCCTTACATGTAGCCAATTTTTTTTTTGTTTTTTTTCACGCAGTGTAAACCTTCTGTAAGGTACCCGTCTCCCTTGGGGGGGGGGACCGGGTTATATGTATACATGTAGCCACTAGACCAACGAGGCAGTCAATAATTTATTTATTTACATTGCGAACTTAAATGTGTATTATATATGATATAACGTTGAATGATGGCAAGAATGCTAACGTCATTCCAACGCTAAAGCGCAATACATTTCCATCGCTGACCACGTGTATAATATGATTTCAAAATGCTCTTCATGGCAAACTATTAATATTCATAACTAGCTGTTTCCCGGGGCTTCGCTCGCGCTTAAGTGTACGTAAAGGATAAATTATTGTTTGTTAGTCTGTGATTTTAAAGGAAGAACAATGAAATCACTTACTGGTTAGAAAAAGTGTATGAAGGTTTTTTTTTTTTCAATTTTAGATTGATGATTATTCTTTTAATAATTGTGAATCTCGCAACACATAATGAATTTCAAGCAGATAAGATGCCTTTTTAATTTTTAAATAATTTTTCTACCCCTTTTCTCCTATTAAGGATTGAATTTCCAAAAATGACGAAGTGTCTATACCAATAAAATAGCCATAATACTAAAGGTGATTTTAAAGAATGAATTTATAAATAATTAACTTATATAATAAGATATAATGAGAAGCGTAGACGATAAGACGCTAAGATTTATTTTATAGAAGCATTACAAGATAATGATACCGCAGAACGTACCTGTGCTTATAAAAAAATATCCTAAATCAAGTTATCATTAATTTTCGAACGAACTGTGTATTTATATTTGCTCAGAAGCTTTAATATTAATTTTCATTCTTCTTACTTTAAAAATAACTCCCCAGACTCCCCATACACAATTTTTCAACCCCTATTTCACCCTCTTGGGAGTAGTTTTTCAAAAACCTTGAAATACGTATTTATTTATTAGAAATAAAGATTATTTACTAGAAGTTTGCATTTGAAATTTCATGCTTCTAACTTTGAAAAATGACGGATTTCTCTCTCTGCAACCGTTCATCCTTTATTTTACCCCTTTATGGGTGAAATTTCCAAAAAACCTTCCTTAGTGAGTGCCCACACCTAAAATATATCAACTGCCAAAATTTCAAGTTTCTAACCCCTGTTCGGTCCATGTTTACTAGTCTAAGACAGAGTAATGATAGGAAATTATAGTTCGGAGGTGACATAACCTCAAAACTTTAATCATACATATCTCGGTAACCATCTCGGTAAGCCACGATTGTAAATATTTACCCGATTCGGTTCTGGCAGTAGTTGTGTTTTAAAAGTAACCCAACATAACCTAACCTACATGACTTTGCCCTAGAATTTTATGTGTAATCATTTCGTTCGGGTACCCCGAACTAAGTGCTCTTGTTTACATATCAGGAACATACTAGACCGCTCAGACCACCTAACTCGAGTCCTATCACTCATTTTTCTTTTACATCTTTTTTTGTCTTATTTTTAATATTTTTTTCATGTTCGAAGTCTTCCCCCTCCTCAATATTACATGAAATATCATTCGTTATTCATAAAAAAACATTTCATAAAAATTTGCAGCCATTTATGGCAAAAGCCGCGGTTGTAAATATTTACCGTAATAGCGACTACATAGATTTTGAATTGATAATTTAAGAATACTAAGCCAATCCAAATCTTTGGCGTTTGCATATTGAAGAAAGTTCAATTTATTGAATCCAAAAAACATAATTATAGATTAGAGCAGTCCGTTCGATGGTTTCTCAAAATAATACTTTTTCAATAGTGTATGGTTGCACCTATTGAATTTGTCCTAACGTTTAAAAAGGCTGATTATCATTAGGTGACCCTTTTGTAAGTTAAAATATAATTTATTGTTGAATAATATAAGATATCATATTTAATTTTAAAACATTTTCATAAAGAATATTTTTTTTATTGTATAGGTTGGCGGACGAGCATATGGGCCACCTGATGGTAAGTGGTCACCAACGCCCGTAGACAATGGCATTGTAAGAAATATTAACCATCACTTACATTGCCAATGCGCCACCAACCTTGGGAACTAAGATGTTATGTCCCTTGTGCCTGTAATTACACTGGCTCACTCACCCTTCAAACCGGAACACAACAATACAAAGTACTGCTGTTTTGCGGTAGAATATCTGGTACCTACCCAGACGAGCTTGCACAAAGCTCTACCACCGAGTAAATGTACATGAGGAGTTGTACGTAAGCATGTATTATATTTGTTATATCTATTATATTTGTCATCATCGATTTTATTATTCCTAAACATTTTATTATTATCAAAAACCAATCGTTTGTATGGTCATACAGTTAACAAATATTATACTATCGGTAACATGAAACGGAGTCAGATAAACGTTTAAATATCTGTATCACCATTAGAAATACTGTCTAAAAGAGCTAATACTATTTTTTACATCCAACATAAATATTGCGTACCCGTAAATCTGACAAAAATCTGATCTGACTGACTGATCTGACTGAAAGCTATAAGAAATAATTAAATGGCTCAAAAAAGTATAGTACAATTTGTAAACCATCTAAAAAAGCCTATCAGCTTTTATACATATATGTACATACATACATAGACTTACAATTTAAACTTTTCTGTCTTATACTAAAATTGACAAAACTACTAATATATAAAGCTCAAGAGTTTGTTTGTTTGATCCGGCTATTCTCAGGAACTACTGGTTCGAATTTAAAAATTATTTTTGTGTTGGATAATCCTTCTATCGAGGAAGGCTAAATAAGAGGAAGGAAAAATATGAATTTCAATAAGTAAATATTTTAAGTAGTTCTTTTAGATAACAAAGAGATTATTTGATCTGATAATAGTTTAAAATAAGCCTAGATTAGCCTATAATAGCCTAGATATAAGATTCTTATTAATTATACGCGGGTGAAAACGCGGGGCACGGATAGCTTAAAAATAAACTGAATCTGTATAAAAAAAATTCAACATTAAACTTCTTCATGGGACTAAACTATTATCAGATCAAATAATATCTTTGTTTTCTAAAGGAATAAAACACACATAAAATATTTAATTATTTAAATTCTTATTTTTTTAAATAAAGTTCTCTATTCTTTTATTAGTAGTACTTATTATAATGTATCATATCATGGCGTATGTAGGGCTCACCGGCAATAAGGGCGCCGGAATATCTACTAAGAAACCAGCGGTATCCTCTCCATCTAGTCGGGGAGCGCCACGGGATCGCTTGCGCATGATTTCAATGAACAAAAAGGAAAAGAAGCGTTAAAAACTCTGAAAGACAAATACGGTGATGATAAAGCAGTTTTCTACAAATGCTATGTTTTGGACGATTTGAATGATGTGTATAAAAAAATTATAAATAACCATAAATAAAAGAGTAGACAAAGGTGGTAAAGGTGGTACAATTATAAATGTGTCTTCTATTCTCGGTTACATGGTATCCTCCAGACCGATATCGGCCACGGCGGCCAATCTCAAGAGAGATAAGCCAACTGCGCAGGACATATTATAGTGTACAAGTGTGTGCGCAAACACAGGTGCACTCTCTTTTCCTTAGCTCTCATAATCCGATGGGACGGCAATCCGACACGACCGGAAAGAGTTCAGGCGCAGGACCAACGGCTTAACGTGCTTTCCGAGGCACGGGAGTGTACACACTTCCTCCTTCCAGACTCCGGGCTGTTACTGAGAATTTTCCGACAGAAAAACCCGACCTGGCAATTGAACCCTGGACCACCGGGTCTGCGGCCTTATATCTAGCCACTAAACCAACGAGGCAGTGGTATCACCCTACGTACCATTCTACCATGCATCAAAGTACGCGGTGCTCGGTTTCTCGAAATCTATTCCTATAGATTTTAATTCATGAGGCCAATTTTAAAAAAGGAGGCGTCCGCGTTGTTACTCTTTGTCCAGGACTAACACGTACAAGTATGGCTAATAATCCAAATCCGTGGGAAGACGAATCTTTAGATTCCTTGAGTACGGGAAGTCTTTTGATTGTCAGCAACCTAAGGATGTCGGTGATGATACGGTGGAAATATTCAGAAAAGCTGAAAGTGGTACTGCCTGGCTTGTGGAAGGGGCTACACCAACTGAAAGGATAGACATATAAATATGAACGGTCAATTAAGATATTTTGTCACGTTTCCATAAGAGTATTATACCTGTTTAGTAAATTGTTGTTTGAGTAATAAACTCACTCTTAAAAGTTAAGTAATATTTTTTCTAAATTCATTGCTTTATTATGAAATATTTAAACGTTTGTACATTGTTTATTTATTTATACCCAAAAAGCACAGGACAATGAATAAAACAATTTTTAACAAGAGAAAACTTTTAAATTTGTATGGGTTAGAAACTGCAACAGTTTTTTAAGGAAAAATGAAGAATCGCCCGCTATAAATATACGTACCGAAAATGATTTAGCCAAAACAAAATGATGTTAAGCGCTACTATTATCTTCAGCAATTTCAGATATTTAGACGAGAGTGACTACATACTTTTTGGCGGGTATGTCACTCTGGCGGAACGTCAAACGGGCAGATATTGAGCTATACCTATAACATGGTTGGACGTAATCGACGGAACGCCGCTAAATTATAATAAAATTGTAATTGAATTGTAATAAAGATGAATATACCTAACGTTGTTATTAATATGCCGATAAGTACAAAAATATTGTTTTTGTGATAAATTATATGTTCTAGATTGATTGCCGCTACCTTTTATAATTATACTTACGATTAAGTTGGTAGATTGAGTTGAGGATCGTACCTACTCAGTGGGACACATTAGGAGACACCTATGTCCAGCTGGAACAGCTTAATAATGAGGAAATTGTTAGGTTTTGAGTATAGGAAAATAAAACAATACTTTATTTTTGTAGGAACATTTATTGTATTGTACTTATAATTATGCTCGCCATGAGGGTATTACTCGACCTGACCCCTTCTTAGATGAAGTAATATTAATAATATATTAATTATAAGTACAGTATAGTACAGTAACAGCCTGTGAACGTCCCACTGCTGGGCTAAGGCCTTTTCTCCTCTTTTTGAGAAGAAGGTTTTGGAGCTTATTCCACCACGCTGCTCCAATGCGGGTTGGTGGAATACACTTGTGGCAGAATTTGAGTGAAATTTGACACATGCAGGTTTCCTCACGATGTTTCCCTTCATCGTCAAGCACGAGATGATTTATAAGCACAAATTAAGCACGTGAAAATTCAGTGGTGCCTGCCCGGGTTTGAACCCACGATCATCGGTTAAGATTCACGCGTTCTAGCCACTGGGCCATCACTCCACTTCATAAATTGTTCACTTTGTTAACTACTACATCATATTATAACAAATTTCTAGGACAATTGGTATTTGTACATTTGAGCGCGGAGAATATTTATGCTCAACTCGTATAGGGTAAAAGTCAACAAACAAATTTTATTGCAATGCAATTCATACAGGTCATTGACTCGTATATAAAGGTCTGATTGCTTTGTTTATTGTTATCTAAATACTACTTATCTCATCAGTGAAGTATTAATGGTGATATGACATGATAGATAAAAGTTTCATTGTGTTGTGTCAAATTTAAAGGATGTGGGAATCTTTCAAAGCGCTTTGTCTGTACCTAACTCAGATATAGCAAAATGCTTTACTAGTTTAAGTTAAAATAAGTAAATAATGTTGAAAATATTATTGTTAGTGGTGAATATTTATTAAGGGAATGATGGGACTGACATTTAGCTTCAGCGCTAAAAAGTACCTAAACAAAATCAGAAAGAAAAAATAAACAAATAAAAAAATAACCAAAAAATCAACGATAAAACGATCTTCTGAAAATATGATTAAGGTTTATATCACAATCAATAAAGAATCTCTAACGCGAGTTGATAGATATATAAAAAACGAAATCCAACATTTCACACCAGTGCTTTGGTGTTTTTAACACGGTCAACATGGATCGAGAGGTGAAGGGAAAAATTGTCGCAGTAACGGGCTCAGCGGAGGGCTTAGGGCTAGCTATGGTCAATAGTTTTCTGGAACAAGGAGCAAAACTAGCAATCATCCTCGATGTCAATGAACAAAAAGGAAAAGAAGAGTTGAAAACTCTGAAAGACAAATATGGTGATGAAAGAGCAGTTTTCTACAAATGCAATGTTTTGGACGATTAGAATGATGTGTATGAAAAAATTATAAATAACCATAAATATATAGACATCCTTATCAACAACGCTAGTGTTCTGGACGAGAAGAACATTAAGAAAACGATGAATATAAATGCAATAGCCTTAATGGAGTGGACGATGAAATTTTACGAGAACATGAGAGTAGACAAAGGTGGTAGAGGTGGTACCATTATAAATGTGTCTTCGATTTTCGGTTACATGGTATCACCATACGTACCATTCTACCATGCATCGAAGTACGCGGTGCTCGGTTTCTCGAAATCTATTGGACATGAGTCCAATTTTAAAAAGGGAGGCGTTCGCGTGATTACTCTGTGTCCAGGACTAACACGCACAAGTATGGCTAATAATCCAAATGTGTGGGAAGACGAAATTATAGACGTATTCCTTGAGGACGTGAAGTCTTATGATTCTCAAGAACCTAAGGATGTCGGTGATGGTTCGGTGGAAATATTCAGAAAAGCTGAAAGTGGTACTGCCTGGCTTGTGGAAGGGGCTAGACCGGCTGAAAGGATAGACATTTAAATATGTACAGTCAATTAAGATATTTTGTCACGTTTCCATAAGGTTTTTATACCTATTTAGTAAATTGTTGTTTTAGCAATAAACTCACACTTTATAAAGTAAGTTAATATATTTTTTTCTGAATTCATTACTTTATTATTAACATTTAAGCGTATGTACATTGTTTATTTATTTATAGTCAAAAAATTGTTTTATTGATTGTCCCAATGTTAAGTTAAAATAATATATTTTACTAACCGTCTCAATTTTTATATTTTATGCTTTTATGTTAGGATTTACTTGTGGTTCAATTAATACAAACTAACAAAATTTCCTGTTAGTAATATTAGCAAGAGTAGGTAAGAAGGGATTAAATAATAACAATAATTAAACACATGTGTGCAATTATACCATATACAAAACATTAAGCGTCAGATAGACTAAGCGTGAACAAATATGTGCATTTAATAATAATATGATTTTTATATAGAGAAATTGTTGATGTGTTTTATCTATGACCTTTTATTATGAAATGGATTTTAAGTCCTCGTGAACAATATTATTATTATTTTAATAATTTATTTAATAATAATAGTCCTCCAGACCGATATCGGCCACGGCGGCCAATCTCCAGACTCCGGGCTGCTACTGAGAATTTTCTGACAGAAAAACCCAATAACTATTTATTGGCCCGACCTGGGAATTGAACCCAGGACCACCGGGTCTGCGGCCTTATATCTAGCCACTAGATTAATGAGGCAGTCGAAATAACTAAAATACACTAGGCGAGCCGTATCCACATCAGTCAACATTCTAATTTGTTTTTACCGCGAATGCTGCAGAGCTGAGTCTATTTGCCAATTTAATAATATGAGGGTCCCATTTAAGCTTAGAATCTATGGCGATACCAAGAAATTTTGTTGCTTCTACAGAATCTAAAGCTTCCCCATTTAAAAGTACATTAGTTTTTACAAATTTCACGTTATTTCACGATGAGTGGGTAGTACCTACTCAGACAACCTTGCACAAAGCCCTACCACCGAGTACATAATACTTCGTGTAGGTGTTTCTTGTTGTGTATTATTATTATAGCAAAGCAAGCACAGCTTAAGAAATTTCTATCATATTTGCTATTATTGATTATACTAAAATCAACAAATTAATTTTAAAATAAACTGAGTCTGGGTAGAAAGAAGATAAACAACTTCTTCATAGAACTAAACTATTATCAGATCTAATAATATCTCTGTTTTCTTAAGGAACTACTTAAAATTGTTATATCTTTACTACTATACAAATCTATTGGCTCTGTCTGTCCTTTTTTTTCACCTAATTTTGTGATAAATATTCGTTTTATGATAAATAATCGGTTTCTCGAAATCAATAGGACATGAGACCAATTTTAAAAAAGGAGGTGTCCGCGTTATTACGTTGTGTCCAGGAGTAACACGTACAAGTATGGCTAATAATCCAAGTGCGTGGGAAGACGAATCTTTAGATGCATTCCTTGAGGACGGGAAATCTTTTGATTGTCAGGCACCTAAGGATGTCGGTGATGGTACGGTGGAAATATTCAGAAAAGCAGAAAGTATTACTGCCTGGCTTGTGGAAGGGGCTAGACCGGCTGAAAGGTTAGATATTTAAATATGAACAGTCAATTAAGATATTCTGTCACGTTTCCATAACATTATTATACCTATTTAGTAAATTGTTGTTTGAGTAATAATTTCACTCTTAAAAGTGAAGTATTATTTTTTTCTGAATTCATTGCTTTATTATTAAATATTTAAACGTTTGTACATTGTTTATTTATTTATACCCAAAAAAATGTTTTATTCATTGTCCCAATGTTAACTAAAAATAATCTTTTTTACTAAAAATCTTAATTATTATTTTTTCACATTATGTCATGGTTAAACTTTATTTGTGGCTATAGTAATGCAATCTAACAAACCCAATTTCCTATTAGTAATATTAGCAAGAATCGGTATGAAGGAATAAGTAGGAATAGATAATAACAATAATTAAACACAAGTGTGCAATTCAAGCATATACATAATATTAAACATAAATATAAGGTGTGTGTAATAATAATATGACTTTCAGATAGAGAAGTTGTTGATGTGAATAAAAAATTAATATTACACATCATTATTTTTTTTTTAAATAATTTATTTAATTACATTGCGATCTTAAATATGTATTATAGACAGATAAAAACTTAATATGTATACAAATCATGAACGCGTTGAATGGTGGTTTTTTTTTATAGCATAAGTAGGCGGACGAGCGTATGGGCCGCCTGATGGTAAGTGATCACCAACTCCCATAGACATTGGCATTGTAAGAGATGTTAACCATCGCTTACATCGCCAATGTGCCACCAACCTTGGGAACTAAGATGTAATGTTTCTTGTGCCTGTAATTACACTGGCTCACTCAACCTTCACACCGAAACACAGGAAGCAGTAAAACAATACTAATAACAATACAAATAACTTTCAGTTTTTGAGATTACTATAATTTTTAAATTCCCAAGTTATCAGCGACTAACATAGGATATATTTTATTTAAAATAAAAAATAAAATAAATTAGAGATCCCTAAAAAATTTCAATAATGCAAATGAAGGTATAATATTTTTTTTCTGTAAAAGTAATTATTTGGCGTGCGCTGCGAAAACTATTAAGATACTAAAAATAATGTAAATACTACATGTTTATAGTTTACTCATCATTAACTACAAAAAAGTTCGTGAGGCTGTATATATAACTATTGTAGTTAAGTCACTATAACTGCTTTTTGTTCAAATTAGTCAATAAAAACAGGAGTAAATATGAATTTGACCTTTCGTTTAGAAGTTAAGACCGGTAAAACCATGTAAAAAATAAGAAAAATGCCGCGAACCACAAAGTAAGTTGTACTGTTTCCAGTAATTTCAGGTAGTGACCAGGGTGAAGTCGCGAGGACGCTACCTCGTCAGGCCGTGTTCTCTGCCCCACCAGAGTAATCAACATTGTCGAGAGTATAAAAAAGTACGGCAAACAGCAGAATCACTTCACTTCGCCTTCGTCGCTGGACTTGATCGGTCGTCTTCCTTATAACTTTTAAAGAAAAGTTAAATGTTAACATTTCATTGAACATCACACAAAACAAAATACAGAACGATAAAATAAAAGGTTAAAGTATAATAAAATAGCCTACACATAACAAATATTATAAATTAATCTAAACACAAAAATAAAAGGAAAAAATAAACACAAAAAGCTTTACTATGCCTTGCAGTACCCTACAGTTTGTTTTGTGTACATTGATTGTACTATACCAGATTGTATTACACAAATCCCAGTAACAATCAAACAGTCTTCATTCAGCCTCATGAACCATGCTTTCATGAATAAAGTACAAACAAAATACAAGCATTATTTTTATACATAATTGCAAACTATGCAGATGACCACTGTAGACTGTATATGTTGACGAGTATCGGAACAAACTTGTGTCTGAAGACTAGACTTTATTTACCAAAGTCTCGGACTGGGACCGACTAAACTTAGTCCACTTCAATCCCAATAAGACTCAAGTTAGCGCGTTAACCGCTAAAAAGTCACCTTTTGTCAAATCTCCTCATTTCGAAAATACTCCCCTCGCTGCCAAAGCCAGTATTTCGAGATCGTCGAGATTTCGAACGTTGTTCAGTTCCGCGGTCAATTGGAAGTTAAAGAGTACTTCACCTCAGCTCATCGTCTAAAACTTTACAAGGCGCAACATCGGCCCCACATGGAATACTGCTCTCATCATCCCCAATACCAGTTTCTTCCCTTTGACCGCATTCAACGTAGAACAGTTCATATTGTCGACAATCAGGTTCTCACCGACCGGCTTGATACTTTGGATATGCGTAGAGATGTTGGTTCACTCTGCGTCCTTTATCGCTTGTATCAAGGGAAATGTTCTGAGGAATTGTTTGGCTAAGTCCCGGCTGCTGCATTTTACCACCGGACATTATAAAATAAAATACAATACGATACATTACGTTGTTAATACATTGTATATATCTCATCTTAAATATTTTATAGATAGCAGCATTTCATTGTTATCAAGACCAACTCTCTGAATGAAAAAGAAACTGATACCACAAATGGAGAAAATGAGATGTAACGTAAGTTTAATTTTCTTTTAACAATTATTTCAAAACACAAGATTTGTCATGATTTCAATGTCGCCGCTGTCCAAGACACCGTGTGGTACATCTTATCGCCCTCACCGCAACGGCCTGCTATTCTGCTATCACACGCAAACAAAACCAAACTATGACTAAACAATTACTTTAAATATAATTTAATCAATTAAGTTTATTATTTCTTGTACTTTATTTATATATTATTTCTATACGTTCATAATAATATTATAATCTTGGAATTTTTCAACAAATAAAAATAACCAAAATATCAACGATAAAATTGTAAAAAAGACAAATAGTCGTCAAAAAATATGATTAAGGTTTTTATCACAATCAATAAAGAAATTCTAACTCGGGTTGATAACGTGTACAAAAAATAATACGATATCTAACATTTCGCATCAGTACGTTGTTGTTTTTAATACGGTCAATATGGAGCGAGAGGTTAAGGGAAAAATTGTCGCAGTAACGGGCTCAGCGGAAGGCTTAGGGCTAGCTATGGTAAATAGTTTTCTGGAACAAGGAGCAAAACTAGCAATCATCCTCGATGTCAATGAACAAAAAGGACAAGAAGCATTGCAAACTCTGAAAGACAAATACGGTGATGAAAGAGCAGTTTTCTACAAATGCAATGTTTTAAACGATTTGAATGATGTATATGAAAAAATTATAAATAACCATAAATATATAGACGTCCTTATCAACAACGCTGGTGTTCTGGACGAGAAGAACATTAAGAAAACGATGAATATAAATGCCATAGCCGTGATGGAGTGGACGATGCAGTTTTACGAGAACATGAGAGTAGACAAAGGTGGTCGAGGTGGTACCATTATAAATGTGTCTTCGATTTACGCTTACAGGATAACAGCCTACGTACCGTTTTACCATGCCTCGAAGTACGCGGTGCTCGGTTTCTCAAAATCTATAGGACATGAGACCAATTTTAAAAAAGGAGGCGTCCGCGTTATTACTCTGTGTCCAGGACTAACACATACAAGTATGGTTAAGAATCCAAATGTGTGGGAAGATGAAACTTTAGACGTATTCCTTGAGGGCGGGAAGTGTTATGATTCTCAGGAACCTAAGGATGTCGGTGATGGTACGGTAGAAATATTCAGAAAAGCTGAAAGTGGTACTGCCTGGCTTGTGGAAGGGGCTAGACCAGCTGAAAGAATAGACATTTAAACAGTCACTTAAAATATTTATTCACGTTTTCATAAGAGGTTTATACCTTTTTAGTAAATTGTTGTTTGAGCAATAAACTCACACTTTATAAAGTAAGTTATATTTTTTTCTGAATTCATTACTTTATTATTAAATATTTTAACGTTTGAACATTGTTTATTTATTTATATATAAAAAATGGATTTATTAATTTTCCCAATGTTAACTTAAAATAAAAAAAAATCCCTGTTATATGTTATATTATAATTTCGAAATCTTTTTCATGGCAAACGATTAATATTCATAATAAGAATGTTGCCACCTTTTTCATGAAAGAATAAGATCAACATTTTCTTTATTATTATTATTCTTCAATTATTATATTAATGATATTTCTTCCTACTCATACCTATATAAAATACACATGTAACTATTATCTATCATATAATATCACGAGTGAAGTAATAATCCGATAAGTAGTGTTTAGATAACAATAAACAAAGAAAACAGACATTTAATTACTGGTCAATGACCTGTATGAATTGCATTGCAATAATTTTTTTTTTGGTGATTTTTATTTTACGAGTTGAGCAAATATATTCTCCGCGTTCATATGTATAAATACCAATTATTGTCATAGAGATTTCTCATATGTTATAGAAGTTAACAAAATGTACAAGTTGAAAACTTTCATGAGCAAATTTCATCATGATTCAAACAGTGTCGACGTCTATGTCTCAGACATATATATTTTAACATTTTCATTTATATATTTTACATATTTATTTAAAAAGGTAAATACAAACTTCACAATGATACAAATAACAGACTTCAGCATGTATGTATAACCTACACACTAACTGCCTCGTTGGTCTAGTGGCTAGATTAGTATATTAGTATATTTACTTTTATTATTAACGTGTATTTTTCCCACATTCAGTAAATTGTATTATTTTTAATAAATACACATTGGATAAATACAATTTGGAAAATATAACAACCGTTATATTACCGACGTATCGTACCGAAAAATATTATAAATATAGCGAACTGTTATCATCACTAGATCTTAGATAAAATAATAATAATAATACTAATAATAATATCCTGGGACATTATTCACACACGGCCATCTGATCCCAAACTAAGCAGAGCTTGTACTATGGAAACCAGATAACTGATATACTACATACACTATTTTCTTTTGTAAATACATAGATACTTATATAGATAATTACACCCAGACTCAAGACAAACAGATACGTTCATGCACACAAATGTTTGTCCTGGGTGGGAATCGAACCCACGACCTGCGGCGCGAACGGCAGGTATCTACCAACCACGCCAACCGGCTCGTCAAAATATGCAATGACCGCTGAGAATGAGCTAAATATGCATGTGCATATACATTTGCAAATCTATACAAACCGGTCTAATCTTATATATAAAATTTAATGATTGGTTTTGTTCGTATTGAGTGTTCGCGTATCGTTCATCAGAATGAGTTGTACTTTGTATGGCTGCAGTATAATTATATTATACTTGTATGAATATTTTTGATATTGTATCAATAACGAGCAAAATTTACCAGAATATTGTTAAAAAAATAAAATAAAGAATAAATGCATAACAAGCTGGCCCATAACAAGTATCAAATATTAATTTTAAATAATATGTCTATGAATGATCGTTTGTTTGACTTCTGAACGACGACGATGTGTTTCTGCTTAATATATTTATATACTAAGTTTCCTAGTACAGGTTTTTCTTTTTTATAATCCATTGTTTGAACTTAAATATTATAATGATTAATTTATTTTTGTCCAAGACATTTTTTTGAAATTCAAATTCGTTTATACGCTATCCCAATTTGTAACAATATTGCCAGGGGTCCTCACACTAGGGTTCGCCTATATCGCGAGGAACCAATTAAAAATTACATAGTAGAATTAACAAAAGTGATGTAACAGATACTTGATAAACAAAAATTACAAAAGAAACTTAAATAAAACGGTATACAAATGAAACTTAAAAATATGAAAAAATAAAAATTAAATTATAAAAACATGACAATAAACTATTATTATATATAAGTTAGATTGTATATCCTCTGTTTCAGCGTAGTTTAAAGAGAGAAGCAATTTTTCAGCAAGATTAGCAAACAGTGCTATAGTAAGTTCTGGAATTATGTGACTTATGAGTTGCTAAAGAAAAATAAATAAATAATAATTCATGGCTACGTTAGACTTCAAAGGATGTCTCGTGTATTAGTATATTAGTATGTCTTCGAAAATATTTATAAAAACACATACAAGAAGTACCAGTTCCGTCATGCTCTTTAAAGGATTTTTCTACTTTATTGTAGACAGTATGAGTTTGAGGGGAAGAATAGGGTGATTTGGAAATCCGGACTGAGTTACCCGCCAAAAATCAGCGGAAGCCTACCTCGATCAGGCTTTCTATAGTAACATCCCGGCTAAGCACCCCAATAAGTTTGCTTTACGAAAGGTAGGTCTTCAAATGGAAGGGACAAGGAAATACCCTTTCACGGGCAATCCAACACTGAACCCTGCCAGGACGGAAGAAGCCAAGTCACCCTACCGCACTTCAGGGATCCAACGTCATTTTGTTTGCTTGCTCATTACACAAATCACTGGAATGCGTCCACAAATATAGTCCCAAGACCCTTCAAACTGCGTTTATGTTCCCTTTTTTGTACTATCACGCTCTCCTATGCTTTTACGCTTACTTCACACTCATTAAAACTGCCCCCTCCATTCGTAAACCATGACCTCCGTAAAGTACAAATTAAATATATAAAAAATCAGTGGTGCTTGCCCAAGATTAAACTCACAATATTTCTTTTAACATTCTAGTGTTTTAACTACTGGGCCATCTCGACGTATTTGATATTTGGACAAATTAGTAGTGGATAAATTACATGTCAAAAATATTGTATACTTGCAATTAACTATCTAAACTCGACAAGAACGTCATATTCGGTAAGCAATGTCCAACAACTATATGAATAGTCAAACTATATCTATAGGGTTTCCCATTAAGGGCACTTGCTCGTGCAGAACTTCCATCGTAGCGTGTGCTGTGTGGCACGTAGCGCCGTCCTGTTGAAACCACATGTTGTCCAGATCCATATTCTCGATTTCAGGCCAAAAGAACTTGGTTATCATCGACCGGTATCGCTCACCATTGACGGTGACGGCCACACCATTATCGTTTTCGAAAAAATACGGACCAATCACGCCTCCGGCCCAAAATCCGCACCAAACAGTCACTTTCTGCGGGTGCATTGCCACTTGGTGAACCTCGTGTGGATTGGTCTCGTCCCAAATACGGCAATTTTGCTTGTTGACATAGCCATTCATCCAAAAATGCGCCTCGTCGCTGAAGATGATTTTTTTGCCAAAATCGGCGTCAACTTCCAACTGCTCTAATGCCCAGTCAGCGAACACACGGCGCTGTCTATGGTCATTAACCTTGAGCTCTTGGGTCAGCTGGATCTTGTACGGGTGCAGGCTCAAGTCACAACGCAAAATTCGCCAAGTTGTCGTCTGCGAAAGGCCGAGTTCCTGTGCGCGACGCGGAATTGACTGCCGCGGGTTTTCGAGGACACTGTCGCGCACAGTGGCGATATTCTCGGCAGATCTCGCGTTACGTTGACGCACGGGAACCGGCTGATTGTTAACTGACCCGGTTGACTCGAATTTGTTCACCAATCGACGGATAGTCGACTCGGCAGGACGATCATCGCGACCGTAAAACGGGCGAAGTGCGCGGAACGTTGCTCGAACTGAAGACCCATTTTCATAAAACAATTTTATGATTTGCACGTGCTGCTCGACACTGTAACCTGCCATCGTGGTTTGGGAGGACGGAATGAATATAACACACTCCATTTGACAGCTGTCACTCAAACAACATGGCCGCAATCAGCTGTCAAAGTTCAAGCGTCCCTATTGGAAAACCCCTTACATATTTAACATTACAAATTAATCAAGGACATAATCCGTTCTCATATGTATATATATGTATGAAAGTAATGTGATTTTGCATCACGGAAATCTTGCTTACCGAGATAACCTCTATTAAAGAAGCTCATTATAATTGCAACATGTTATACACATGACGTTAGGTTCAAGATCGTAAAGACTCTATCAGTTGAAGCCGACAAACAATATATTCATTATAAATGAAGACGGATACACAAACGACTTATGTAACATATTTATGTTATATAAGACACGCCGTCACACCCCTTGAGATTCATACGATGATCGTCCATTTTACCCATGGTGGCCATTCTGATGGTGCACAAGTGAATGCACAAACAAGTCAATAAATTCTCTCAGCGCATAGCCTCACAGGTTGGCAATTTGGATTTTAGCACGATCGGATAGGTAAGGGTATCACTGCTAGTCAAAGACTTTATCTCTTCTCGAAAACTAGGTTTGAGCTTAGACAACCATGCCTGTGCAGGTTAGCAGATATAAATGTGATAGGATTTTACCTGACAAGAGCAGATTGACAAAAATACATAATGATATAGACATTTTCTCTTCACCTGATGGTAAGATGAAGTAGAGTCCAAACGCGACGATGACCAGTACAGTCGGGAAGAGTGTTCTGCACTAGCCGTGCCCGCCTTGCAAATGCCTCTTCACGCATTGTTTGAAGGAACCTAGGTTATAAGAGAGGAATACGTGAGCTGGTAAAGAGTTCCATTTTTTGGAAGTGCGACAAAGAAAGAAGAAGAAGGTGAAGTTTCAAATTGTTTGTGCGCGATGGAATTGATGTCACAGTTAGGCGGTGATATCGAGAGCGAGCACGCGTAGACTTGTGAAGGAAGGGGGAAGCAGGAATTTGAGAGAACAATTGCTCCGAGTAATCGCTATGATACAGTCGATAGAAAGCGCTTAGCGCTGCTTTCTCGACGCAATTATAAAGGCTCGAGGGTATTTGTGATTGCGACTGTATAATGCAAACCACACGTCTTTGCAACCGATTCAATGCCTCCAGTAGATACTTAGCGGAGTCATCCCAAGGGAGTGAGCATATTCAACGCAGGACCGTGCCTGTATTTTGTACAACAGCTACAAAACACAGGGTGTGAAAAAATGCCCTACCTTGTTCAGAACTCCAAGTTTCCGTGAGACTGTTTATAACAGCCTCGCTATAATCCTTTGGATTGAGATCGCACAGAACGTCAATCCTCAGTATGGCGATTTTGCTGTGTATCTCCAGCGTAGTGCCACAGAGAGAAGGAAGAGGGGAAAATGGTGACTTTTTCGCTGTGAGAGCTCATACTTGTGTTTTCTTGGTATTAAGATCAACAAGATTACCATAACCCCATTTGACAATGAGCGCGTCCGTGTTATCCCCCATACTTTGTACTAAAATCTGCATAGCAATGTATGTCCCCAAGGAAGAGCATATCATTGATATGCAAAAGAAAGTGGGTGGGCGATAACACAGGTCGCTTGGGAATTCATGGAATTGTGAAGCGCAACCATCAACTAAAACACGGAAGCTACGTTTATGCAGAAAACTGGCCATCCAGGTGCGAGCTGAACAGACAGGCCGTAAGCCGGCAGTTTGGAGATAGGACTTCTGTGCCAGACTCTGTCAAAAACCTTTCGAGGCTGACAGCCAACGATTCTCCATGCTTGTCGATTGTCGACACCCCAGAGGTGTTTTACGTACTTTAAAAGACCATTTTGGTCGAAACCCGTATTGATGATCATTCTTCAGCGTTGTAAACTCAGCAGATTTGGCTGTGAGTTTTATATTAAATATTACTTATTTTATTAAATATTTGGTTTGGGTAATTAAGACTTATTGGATTTTTTGAGGATGCCTCTAAAAGTATGTTAATCCGTCGGTGCTGTGCCAGATATCTCGCGCGTCTATGAATATGCACCTAAGCTTACGCACACACATGTACACTACATTTTCTGCACATGGCAAGTCATTAAATTGGTCCGTCGTGGCCGACTTTCGTTCAGGACTTTATAAATAGACAAAATAAGTTATTATCATTTAGACAATGTAACTACCGCGTTTCTTGTTGATTCATCTCGGTAGAATATATGATGTAAATTGCGAACCATTGGTATAATGGCTTTACAATTAATTTACATGACTATGTACATAGTTATAAGAACCTATTTGGATGATTGGAGGTATTGACTACTTATCTGGTGTATTGTGCCAAGTTGTTATTAGAAAATTATCTTATATTGAATTTTAATGATTTTAATTTATTATCTGTTGCTACCTAAAATAAAATAAACACTACATGATTATATACGTACTCTACAATATAGCTCATTATAATATATACTACTATGGATAATAATTTTGTAACAGTTAATTTTAATGAAATGTGTAGTTTTGTATACGTCCATAAACCTAAAAAGAATATCTTCAAAATATTTTGTGTTAATGAAATTCTTTTGACTTCACCTTAGTTTGTGTCAAATAATTTAAATAATCTTGAAAAAATAAAACAATAATTGTAAGGTAAATTATTATCAATGATTACATTTATTTCTTTTATTTAATTAACACAATATTATATTTAGAAATGGAAAAAATACTAACCCATATTCGATTAGTATTTTACCAATAATTTATAAAAATTCAAACAGATTTGTATGTTTGTAAGATTATGTAGATAACGTAATATTTAAATTAACCTTATGTACGTTATATAATTTCAATTATTTATAATTATATAAAACTGAATAGTGAGTTTGTTTGTTTGAACATGTTTGGATTAGTAAACTTTGAGACTTACTGAGACTAACTCTAGCATTTACCAATGAAATTTGAAAATTAAATGCGTAGTAATATTATGAAAGATTACTACTTAACACCACGCTACGGTTTACGATCCACGGGTCCGAACAGTAACATTTGACGCGGTTGAAACCTCGATGACCAATGATGTATCATTGAAGCGACTAAATATAATCTGACAAATAAAACGATCCTTCGAGTGGCGCTAAGTTGTAAAACAAATGTCAATTGATTTGTTTCATCAACCAAATGAACTTTAGAAGATTAAAATAATGACTTGAATAAATCTTACCACACCAAGCAATATAAGCGCTTAGGCATTATTGTATGGTCATCTCATTTGTAAAATTTACATGATAATGTTAACATAGGCAATTAGTAATAATTGTTATTTACAGTGCAGCGTTGTGTTTACAAATAGTTACGTTATGTGTAAACATTGCCTCGGTGATTAAAATAAACACGACTTATTTATCTTGACATAAATGAATTAAGACCTTTGGCACTGTATCAACTACATTTATAGCCGGTTTCCGTTATGAGAACTCAATCTTAAACTGCAGTGCGTAACGTTAACATGGCGAGGGATTTAAAAAATAAAGTTGTTGTTATCACCGGTGGTGCGGTCGGTATCGGTTATGAAATCGCCGATAGATATCTACAGAAAGGTGCCAAAGTTACCGTCCTACTAGATATCGATGAAAGACAAGGAACAGAAGCAGCGAAAAACCTATGCACTAAACATGGTGCTAACAGAGCTGTTTTCATGAAATGTGACGTCACAAAAGATTTGGAACCCGTATCGAATAAAATCATCGAAACGTACAAAACAGTTGATGTGCTAATAAACAATGCTGGAATATTAAATGATCAACTCGGTAAGAAAACGATTGATATCAACGTTTGGGCTTTGATTGAATGGTCTATGAAGTTTTGGGAGCATATGAGAACTGACAGGAATGGCAAAGGAGGTACTATCATCAACTTGGCTTCCATTTACGGTTTCCGAGTCGATCAATATTTGCCGATATATCAAGCTTCGAAGTTTGCCGTCATGGGCTTCACGAAATCATTAGGACACGCATATAATTTCAACAGATCAGGTATAAGGGTCCTTGGTATTTGCCCAGGATTTACTGAAACGAAACTAACTGCGGATCCCAAGACCTGGGATGATCAGTGCTTAGGCAAGGACTTCGGTGTGTTTGTTAAGAAGCAGCTCTGGCAGAAAGTGGACTCGGTTGGTAAAGCTGCTGTCGATGTATTTGAGAAGGCAAACAGTGGCACTGCGTGGTTGATAGAAGGAGCAAAGCCTATTGTTGAAGTTTAATATATTAACGGTAAACATTTTAATATAGAATGCTATGATTTTTAATCTGTTGTACTTTGTTGTATATAAAGTATGAATTCATTCACTTTTAGTTATTTTTATTATTATTATTATTATTATACTCCCAAATATGTAATTCCTTAATTTTAAAATGAAATGATGAAAAGGAAAATATTAGTACCTCTAAATTCAACGGAGCATTGAGTCCAGGAGAATAAACAGCAAACACATAGCCCGGAACGTAAAAACTCAAAAAAGCAAACGAGGAGACATTTAAAAATGTAGGTCAACACTTATTTCAGACCAGAGAGCGCCTTAAAAATATTTCAAAAACGTGAACAGTTTAGGTAGCGAAACGACAAGGTGCTCTTTCTTTGAAATTCTTTGATAGATACAATAAATCGTAATTGTTTGCTTAGAGAGTCGGAGTATACATATTTTTTTGTACAATTTTATTTATTATTTCTTTTGTGGAGTTATAGCTACTTTCATTTTAGTTTATTTGTTATGATTTAATATATTCGATTCGAACAGATTATTTATTTTATTTTTATTTATTTAGATTATTATTAATGTAAACACATAACTTGTTAGTAATTGAACATTCAAGGTCAATTAGATGTCATTACTTGTGTGCTATGATATACATTTTAATAACGTCATTCACACATGCACGTTTATTACATTGTTAAACTCTAACGAGGCAGCTGCCTCGTTGATCTAATGGCTAACTAATACGGGTCCATCCCAATATTCCAGGTTCGAATTCCAGATAAAAAGAATTGGATTCAGTAGCAGCCTGAAGTTAGTGTGTTGGTAATGTTATAATCTCTGCAATTATATAATATCTTTTAATATAATATGACTTTTTAATTTTGTCAATTAAATATGAACAGTTGTTGCTTTACAGAATATAGAATAATGCAAATTCCAAAATTACCGAACAACCGAAAACTGAGTTGCCAGTTTTAATAGGTAACACTTTGATGAAAAGAGTAGCACTTATTCCTTAGGATGACCTTGTGATATAAATGAAATGACTTTTTTTATAGTATAGGTAGGCGGACGAACATAATATGGGCGATAGGCGAGAAATGTTAACCATTGCTTACATCACCAATGCGCCACCAACCTTGGGAACGCTATTAGCGTTTAATGAATATATATTATATAATTTCTATGAATTCCTTCAAAGTCTCCAAGGCTTTTGAAATTACCAGGATAAAATGTATGTCGACCAATCTAAGGCAGTATGTCAAGTCTCATTCAAATCATCACAATAAATCGTAGTAATGGCCGTTAAAATAAATCTTTTAACATTAAGACTTGATTAACCAGCAAGAATTACTTGTTCAAATTTAATTCGTTCTATGGATAAACGTTCTATCCAGTGGGTCATGTTAGCTGAAACTGTAAACTAACTCAGATATTTAATCATTAGCGTGGCAATATATCGCGGTTGCAGCTGTAATGAGCCATTGTCCGGGGTGGAGTTGAAAGCTTTGCAACATTAGTTCACATCAACTACGTTTCAGAATGAAATGAACGTACACGAGGTATTGTATCGCCGAGCGGAAAAAGGAACATTCGAATCCTTTATTTGCTTGTTACGAAATAACATCAACAACTGCTCATCGTGAAATTTAATCTTTAAAAAATTTATCAGGGGACAGAAAAAGACATCGGTATTAATTACCTGCCCTTAACCTCATAACGCAGACAAAGCCGCAGGCAGAAACTAGTTATGTCATATTTATTATCATAATACATGTACATTTAAGGAACTTATCTAGTAATGCAAATGACCTTCAAAATCTCAGAACAAAACAAACAATGATTCAGTCGTCTTTGTAATGTTAACATTTTTACTTTTTATTTTTTGTATATAAAATCAATACTTAAATAAACTATAAATAAAAAAACAATCACAATTGATGGTCCTCCAAACCGATTTCAGTCACGGCGGCCAATCTCATGAGAGATTAGCAAACTGCGCCGGACATATTATAGTGCACAAGTGTGTGCGCGCAAACACAGGTGCACTCTCTATTCCCTAACCCTCATAACCCGATGGGACGGCAATCCGACACGACCGGAAAGAGTTCAGGCGCAGGACCAATGGCTTAACGAGCTTTCCGACACGGGAGGGGTCAAACCACAATTATATGTATAAGCAATATAAAAAAACAACAGAAACAATAAAAAGGTAAATAAATACTTTTAAAATGCATCCAAACTTAGTAGTTTTAATAATTAATTATATGAATATTAATATTAATACATATCTTAAGTAATTAGATCCCGTATGTATTCAAATCGTAAAATGCCCTTTAGCTCGAAGTCGCGCTTACACTTTTATTACGCCGTGTGTATGCCGTGGGGTTGCTTACTGTAATTCTAAAGTTACGCGAATAAGAACAGAATAAAATAGAAATGGTATTTGCATATAGTTATATTATATTAAAAACTAGATACTACGATTAGAATAAAAGATATGTTATCATATCCTGTAATACAAAAATAAAACTGATTAACCTTTAAAACAATGTTTGTTTCTGTACATCATGCGCGTTTTATTAATTCTCAACGAGAAATAGACAAATTTCTACAAATAATTTTAATATGATTCATATTAAAATCGTAAAAAAATATACTTAAATTATTGTAAAAGTCGTATCAAAATCCATAGAGAAGCTTCGAAGAAGTGAGCGGACGAACAGACGCGAAACGCGGACGGGCGGGCGAACTTGAAGTTTCTCTAGTATGCCATAATACTAGAGAAACTTCAAGCCATTTCCATTATAAAATATTCTGTGATTAACAGACCTTTATGTTTGTTAGTGGACACTACTTAACGAGCAGCAACAGCTAGCAATAAACGGCGTCATCTTCATTACCCTGTCCAGACCCTGGTTATCCAGGAGTATAATTTTATTTATGTATTTATTGGACTTACGCAACAGTAAGCAAAGAAACAAACAGTTTTACTAACTATCTTTTATATTTTATATTCCGTAAATTATATTTTAGATCTTAATTCAAATAGATAGAGAGTTCAAATTTATGAAACGTCAAATGTGTGGTATTTCATCTAGTATCCAGCGCTCGAATGCAACATCTGTTATCGGAAATATCTGTCTCTTCATTTCAGTTAACATTGTGCTGTTTATGAAGTTCAATATTTACTTAATTATAGATATAACGTTTAAATACATAATCATATATTTACCTAAGAATTATGTATGTAAGGTCTTAAATCAGCATATACCAATATTCATAAAGTAACTATTTCAGAAATTATGACCACATGGAATGGTGGAATATTATTTCATTTATAATGAATTATAAATAAAATTCTTATTATAATTATTCCAAAAACAATTATACATACAGATATTAATTATTTCTCAAATTTTCAATTATCCAAGAAGTTTCACCGACTACATTAATAACAATTTGGTAAGATCAACACTTGCTTATTCCATTAACGAATTTTCTCTGAAATTTGAACAGATCATACTTTATTTTCCTTTTTCGAAGGTAAACATCTCCGAATTTCCTTATTAGAAAAAAATATTTATTCAAACAGGCGTAGGGCGCTTAAATACTAATTATTTACAAAGAAAAGTAATCAAAATTTATTAAAAAACCAAGCTAAGGTTTGGTACAAGGTTATATATTAGATAATATTTAAATATATATATTTTTAGCTGTTAATTGTGAGATGACATTTTTAATTTATTTAAAGGTTATATAAGATATAATATACAAGTCACCTCAAAATAAGTTGCAGCGTTTAAATGTCCAATTTCTGCCTGAGAGGAGATGAGTCCCATCTTAAGGATAAGTTTCGAAGCTTATTCCAACACTCAATTGACAGACTCATTGAACACACCGAGACATGCAGTTCCGAATCGATGTTTTCCTACTCATACGAACACGAAATAAATTACAAACACAAATTCAGCAATTTGTGAAATCGCTACCTGCCATCATCAAATAAGATTGATCTAGGTATTTTTTTAATCTTGGAAAATAATTTATTCTAGTCACAAGTTTTGGCCGCAGGGGTAATCTTCATTACGGGGATTGTGTGGTAAACTTAAACACCATAACCGCTTTCATGGCGATCATCGACTGATCGGAAAAGCTACGGGATCGTTCTAGACACTGCTAAGCCATATTATTAAAATAGAATTATTGAGTGTATATAAATTTATATAAGCTTATTGTGGACCTATATATCTACAATAATTCATTAATATCTATGCATATAGTATAGCCAGTAGAAACCGGGTCATTAACCGTTGAAAATTTATTCAATGTACTGAACATTGAATAAATTTATCGAAAAATTAGGACTAACTTTCACGCATATTCGCGGGCACCGGCTAGTTATAAATAAATGCATATTGGAATATTTGTTACAGATTAAAATACTTTAGTATAGATTAGAGAGTAGACACCTAATATATACATATATTACTGGACTGTATGAGATAAGGTATATATGCTACACCACTACATTGAAACAAGACTCGAAATGTTGTTGCAGAAAATTTCTTTACTTTTCGATAGATCGCTACGATACAATTGGTATGCAATTGTGCACGAAGACTCCGACGACAAATTCTATATGATATAGACTATATCAGTAACATCCTGTGAATGTTCCACTGCTGGGCTAAGGCCCCCTCTCCTTTTTTGAGGAGAAAGTTTTGGAACTTATTCCACCACGCTGCTCCAAAGCGGGTTGGTGGAATACACATGTGGTAGAATTTCAATGAAATTAGACACATGCAGGTTTCTTCACGATCAAGCACGAGATGAATTATAAACACAAATAAGACACGTGAAAAGTAAGTGGCGCTTGCCCGGGTTTGAATCCACGATCATCGGTTAAGATTCACGCGTTCTAACCACTAGGCCATCTCGGATTGACAATAGCCTAAAGATTTTTTTTATCACCAACGGACAATAGGTGGCACGCGACTCTTTTATAGAAGAGCTCGGTGTTAGATCTCACTCGGTGGTAGAGCTCGGTGGCAAGCTCGTATGGGTAGGTACCACCCATTCATCAGATATTCTACCGCAAAACAGCAGTACTTTGTATTTCTGTGTTCTGGTTTGAAGGGTGAGTCAGCCAGTGTAATTACAGGCACAAGGGGCATAATATCTTAGTTCCCAAAGTTAGTGGAGCATTGGCGATGTAAGGGATGGTTAACATTTCTTACAATGCCATTGTCTATGGGCGTTGGTGACTACTAACCATCAGGTGGCCCATATGCTCGTCCGCCTACCTATACAATAAAAAAGAGCGCCGCTGTCTTCACTGATGACTAATTAATGAACATAATTTTTTATCACCATGTCACCTTTACTTTCGGTACTAATATTATCCTCTATATATAATAATTGTAAGTGTTATTAAAATCCACCCAAGGGTATCAATATCTGTTTTTAATAATAATATATTTATTTCCTTATCATTAATAACCTTCACGTCTTATCTTCAACATTGACCATTATGAACTCACATGACCCTATTACAGTTTTATTATACTAAAGTTTATCTATCAATTAAAGTATATTTATATTTTTCAACAGAGATCAGCATTCACATTTCAGTGATAAGTGGAGGGAATTATAAAATTAATAAAATTGTACGGTCGGGGGACTCCCGTCAGGAAGTTCCGTGTAATATTTTTGTTTCACACTAAAAAGCACATCAACCTCCTTTATATCGATCTCCTAAATTCAAACGCCCAACGCATCGCATTTGATAGGCACGGTATGAACGCTATTTCGTTATATGACGTGACCTTGGGCCGCTGCCATTTCACAATGTTGTAGCCGCGTAAAAGAACTTCGCTCAAAAATTATTTTGTTTGAACAAAATATTAAAGCTAGATGTGATTATTGGTCTACTGAGGCGGCTCACCTGATGTAAAATAACTACCATGAAGGATGATGGAGAGCTTGCGAAATTCAGTTCACTAGATTAATTACGCTAAGGTTGATAATAAGGTAGATTAAACATATGAAGGTTTTATAAAGACCAATTACATTAATACCATATTCTTCTTATTCAGTGACATAAATATTGATTTAAAACTAAAAGAAGAAAATAAAACCGAGTTATTAATTGCAACCTAGTCACAATGTGTTTAATTTAGTGCATTAGTTTAAATAAGAAAAAACTCAAATGAATCAGATAAAACGAGTTCTAATAAATAATAATATGTATGTTAGAAGGTCACTCAACTCCGAAAAATCTGGACAGCACGACTCAGAAATGAACGTGCTCAGCACACCGCCATCTATGGGCTAATGGCCGCGACATGTAGTATAACAACAAAAATACTTACGTTTTTATAACTTTTGATAAGCTCAACCGATGTTGATAAAACAAAGACTAAACGGAACCTCGAAATACTTCTTATAATCATTTATTTATTTTAATTTGTAATTTTTAGCCATTTACAAGATTAACCTGGCCAAAACAAAAATAAAGATAAAAGTTTGTTATGGTTTTGGTAATTGACAAATAGCCAACTTACCTTTAAAAGAGGCAGTTATTTTGAAATCACAGACATACGCTCTTATTTTAATTATAATTGATGGTAGAGCTTTGTGCAAATTCGTTAGATTAGGTACCACCCACTCATCAGATATTCTACCGTAAAATAGCAGTAGATTTGAAGGGTGAGTAAGCCAATCATTTACAGCCACAAGAGAAATATCTTAGTTCCTTAAGTAAGTTCCGTAAGGTTGGTGGCGCATTAGTGATGTAAGAGATGGCTAATATTTCTAATTTCTAATGTCCATAAGTGGTTGGACCCGCTTACCAGTCCGCCTACCAAATAAATATGTATAAATATATTTATATATTTATTGTTTTGTAATCCTCCAGACCAATTTCGGCCACGGCGGCCAATCTCGAGAAAGATTAGCCAACTGCAAGACATATTATAGTGCACAAGTGTGTGCGCAAACACATGTGCACTCTCTATTCCCTTACTCTCACAGCCCGATGGGACTGCAATCCGACACGATCAGAAAGAGTTGAGGCGCAGGACCAACTTTACGTGCTTTCTGATGCACGGGTACACACTTCCAATTTCCAGACTCCGGGCGGCTACTGAGAATTTTCGATAGAAAATCTCAATAACATTTTATTGGCCCGACCTGGGAATTGAACCCAGGACCACCGTGTCTGTAACCTTACATGTAACCTTTTTTTTTTTTTCGCTGTGGAAACCTTCAAAAAGGTACCCGGCTCCCTAAAGAGGAGGGACCGGGTTATGTGGGGTTTTTACCCACTAAAACCACTGCGATGGCCGTCCTCGGCACGGATCGGAGAAGCTGCGGGATCGTGTTGATATAACGCATCCGCGGCCCCTCCCGTGCTCTGCTCCGCTCGTAGCTTGGCGGAGCTCTCCTCAGGGGGCGAAGGTAATTTCGCCCACCCCCGCACTCCTCGCTAGTGCGTACGGCAGCGCGAGGCCATCCCGGCTGCCGCCCTCCTCAGGGCCGTCTGAAATAGGACACGTGAGGCCCCCACCTCACGCATCCACGGCCCTAGGGTTACGCCCTATCTTTTAAGCCCCGGGCGTCGGGGCTGTGGGAGGGCCGAGACGACGCCGACGTCGTCTCCGCCGAGCAGGATCGGCCCTTTCCCGTTCCCGCTCCGCTGTCTCCTTCTGGACCATGACGGTCTCACAGAAGGAAGCTACAGCCCTCCACGCCGATTCCATGCGAAGCATCGCCGACACGATTGCTCGCAGGGACAGGTCTTGTTCGACTTCAAGGACCAGGATCTCCCTCTCCACACTCCACGCTGGGCACGCTTCCAATGTGTGCTGGGCAGTGTCCTGGTCCGCGCCACAGTGGTGGCACATCGCCGCCGATTCGCGTCCGATCTTACACAGGTATTCTCCAAAACAACCGTGACCGGTCATTACCTGCGTAAGTCGGAAGGTGACTCGTCGCTTTCGTCTCATCCAGGCTTCGAAGGCTGGCAGGATCGCTCCGATGATGCGTTTGCGCACGTACCATTCTTCGCAGAGATGGTCGCGCCACGTCGCAAGAGCCCTCCTATGTTTCCGCCGCTTCAACGCCTCGAGCGCATTCGGAGGGGGCGCGTTTTCACCGTTTACATGAACCCACTAGACCAACGAAGCAGTCAAAATAAAAAATAACAAAGTGATGAATTAGAGTCCTGATCTTATATATGACCTAACATTTGCGCCATCACATGTTCTTTGTGTGTACCAATTTTCATCAAGATTGGTCAAGCCGTTCTTGATTTATAAGAAGAGATACAGACAGATAGACAAAATAAAAAAATAGTATAACGTGAATCACTGCATCATAAAACGATTATTTATCACAAAATTAGGTGAAAAACAAAAATATACAGACAGAGCCAATAGATTTATATAGTAGTATAGATTATTTTATTACTGTAGCAACTCGCTACCTAATACTTGCCAACAAGCAAGTATACTCGCACGCTTGAATGAGCCTTCAAAATCACACCACCTTCTACGTCATCGAGAGATAAGAATCACGTCGGGGTCACCAGTTTGGTTGGAGGATCCTTGCTTTTCAATGGTGGATGAGGAACTTTACATCCTGTTCCTTCCCAACACCAAAATTACTATAATAACACTCACACGCGCGCATACACACACACATACACACAGAGACACACACATTCACATATGGCTACTGGTAAAGAAATACGTAATTAGCGATTTGAAATGTGGGGGGAAACGCGTAACGAGTTTCCCAGGGTCAAAAAAAAAAAAAAAAAGCGTTTACCGATCTTATATATGGCCTAACATTTGCGCCATCAAATGTTCTTTGTTTGTACCAATTTTCATCAAGATTGGTCAAGCCGTTCTTGAGTTATAAGAAGACATACAGACAGACAAAAATGAAAAAAATAGTATAATATAGTGAATCACTGCATCATCAAACTATTATTTATCACAAAATTAGGTGAAAAACAAAGACGTACAGACAGAGCCAATAGATTTATATTGTAGTACTAGCTGTCCGTCCCGACTTCGTACGGGTAAAATAAGGATTTTATCCCGTGCATTTTTTAATCAATAAGATATAAACATTCGGCCATACAGCACAGTATATGCCCTGTACCGAACACACATACGTGTTCGGTACAGGGCATATAAATATAATGCATAAAGTAAAGTACAACAAGCTCTACATATTTTTTCATTTATTGGAACAAAGTTCTTTTACTACTGCAAAGTAGAGTGACCTGGCAGAAATTGTCATGTAACAAAAAAGCGTTGTCCTCCAGGTGACCTTTCCCCTCTTTCTTTCTTACTGATTCTTTCTATTCTAGCGGTTGTATGTGTATGTATGTGTAAGTGTGCAAATTTTCAGGTTTGACAATAAGGATTGTGTGCAGCCAGTGAGATAACCTCAATTCTATACAAATGTAAATATAATTTGAAGTCTTTTTTTAACTTATAATTCGCTATTTTATATTTAATTTTGAATAAATTACTATTTTCCTAAAGGATTAAATGAAATTTATCAATTTTAATTCTTACTTTACATTTTTGCATTGAAAACATAATAAAAATAACATAAAATATACACATATGAAAGGGAGAGTTTATTACGAAGGGCAACGCTTTTTGGTGTGATAAAAGTAAGAACAATTTTCTCCTTTTTTTTCGTTGCTTAAAATGCATTTACGCGTTTCCACATCTGCATAAACACAGGTGCACTCTCTTAATGCGATAGGACGGTAAACCGACGCGAACGGTAAAAGTTCAGGTAAGAGGCAGAGTTCGGCTTTACGTGCTTTCCGTGGCACGGGAGTGTGACAAATATACAGAAATCAAATCATCAAAAATCTACATTTTAAAACACGTTTTAAGTTAAAAAAAAATATCGCAAAGAAATTCGTTCCTCCCGGGCGGGCGTCCCCCGATCGTACATTTTTTATTATATTTTTAGGTTCTGTCTACGGTTTCTATGCGCTCATGCTCATCGTACAATGGTCCCACACTATAGACCTTTTTCAAAAAGGTGGCTCGTTATTTGTTTTTTTTTTTGTTATAATAGGTCTAACGCATGCATATAAGTACACACACATTTTTGTTATTTAACTTACCTTTCACAATATTTTTCCTTAATAATACAGTAGAAATACTCTTAATATTAATAATTAATAATAATAATACTTAAAGCACTGCAAATTTATAATAAATTTAGTTGAGAATTACACGGAAATGATAAAATGATAATTGTAAACGCCACTACTGCGATCGATGTACAAACAATAATAATGTTAACGCCAAGCAACAACATACACACAATATTACAAATATTTGCTTTACGTTAACCATCAGGCGTAACATTATTTGAGATGACGTGTAGCACTCCATTATGCACCACTTACTTGACAACTGCACCTTGTAACGTGAACATCGAAATAAATTGTTGAAGATTTATTTGAAGAGTTTCATTGAAATTCCAAATGTACACGAAGATACAATGACCGAATTTTTTCCGAAAACTGTGTAAGAAATGAGATACAGCTTATTTCAAGAGAGACAGGAGAACGCTCCCTACTCCGTCCTGCTTACATGGTGAGAAGTGACACAAGAGAACGCTCCCATCCCTACTCCGTGCTGCTTACATGGTGAGAAGGGTCACCACCCCTGACCCCTAACTGATCAAGTGTTAATTGATCCAATTATCGACCGAGGTTGAAAATGATTGAATTACTAATATCACTATTAAAAAATAAGGGTTGATGGTAGAAGGATGAAACTTTAGAGTTGTATGTATTTTTTAATGTCACATAATAAAAAAACAAAAATAAAAGAATATGTCCAAAAAATTAAAAAAAAAATCTGGGATCAGCCACCCTTATCTCTTAGGGGTATAAAAATTAGTTATAAACCTATTCTCATACCTACAGAATATACATATAAAATTTCATCAAAATCTGTCAAGCCGTTTCGGAGGAGTATGAACACTAAAACTGTGACACGAGATTTTTATATAAATAGATAGATATAGATTATTTTTAGTTATTTTATTTGAGAAAAAGAAACTCAGCAGTTGCTTACTACTCAGTAGTTCTTACTAGACTTTGTCAGTTGATAATTTATTTTTACATTTAATTTAATTTTGTAAAATGACGATTCATAAGAACTAATTTGTATAAAGTATATTTTAATTTAATATATAATTTGTACAGTAAGTAATGAGACTCATGTTAATTCCGACGGCTAAAGAAGTACAAAACATTATCTTCGCAACTCTAATATGTCGGGATCAAGATTTGCTCTGTGCGAGCTGAAGGCGCTCGTATACCAGATACGGCTGCACATTCATTTTTTATTAATGAATTTTGCTAGATATACAAGAAAAAAAAAATACATATGCCAAACATAAAGTTACATTCCACAACTTTTTTTTATATATAAGTAAAAATTTTTATTATATATAATTGGTTGAATTTCTACAAAGTAGCAAAATGCAAAATAAAAATTGCTTGGAGCGCCATCTAGGAACCGACGATATATAGTTATTAAAAAAGATTGTGCCATTACAACGTAGTATCCATTATTGCCGCTAGAAATATAACGATCTTATTGAATTTTATAAAACTTCTAATTATATATTTATCCATGACTTTCTTCTCTTGCTTTAATTTTTTTTTTTTCGTATTTTATAATAAATTTTCCATGAACATAAAAACAAATCGATTCTTATAATAATGCCATATATTATCATTTTATTTAACTGATTTCTCTTTATACATGATGAGACCTTCTTTGTTTTTTTTTTACCTCATTACTCGTTTCCCCCATGGGAACTGTGGGGGGTATGTGGGACTCGGCGGTGTCCAAAGCGACGAAGTGCGCCCGGGTCATCAGAATACCCACTAAAATACAACGGTACCCTACGTACGCTTGCGACCGTAATGCTCTGACTGCCGGCCCGCCTATGCGGGCCTCCATTCACTAAGGAGGAATCTCAGGGTACTGGGAACCCCCTTGTGACACCCCATGTCCTAACTTAACTTATTCGATGGATACAAGCGCATGTCTGAGTCTGTGTCTCAGATGCTGAGAAATGTTTGAATAGCTAATTTTATAAGTCAGTACGTTCTATATGCTATTGCTTTAGGTTGAACCTGTCGAAAAGAACTGTTAAAAGTTAATTTCAAATGACAATACATTATAATACACAAAAGTTACTTAATTCACTATTTATCGTTTACTATGAATCAATGGAAATTGGAACTAATCAATTGAATGAAGACAGGCGACAACTATCATATGTAGTGACATTTATCTGTGCTTAAACACAACCACAACAATAAAACACTAGTACCGCCATCTGTTGGCAAACTGCAACCTTAAAGCTTAACACAATTACCTTTGTATCACACATTTACTGTTTGTAAAGAGAGCAATTTAATAAATCCTACAATAAAGATATAGTTTCATTTAAATTTCACAAGTAGCATGTAAAAGAAAAACAAATATTTGTTTCCAGGAAGAGTACGATAAAAGTTACAGTTAAAAATACTAAAGTAGAAACATTAATTGTAGTAATTGAAGTGTTATTATTAATGTAGTTCTTGGTGAGAATAGAGCTACCATATTTCAAGCCTTAGCTATCGTAAGACCTAACTATAGGAATTTAAAAGCGTCCATGACAAAAATCTATTAATCACCTAATTGGTAGAGAAGCAATCCACTTGCTTAAGCATGCCAAAGAAAGATTAAGTCTACTCTTACAGCTTGCACACCGATGAAGATTATTTTGATGAATAAAGGTTTCGTAATGCTAGAAATTCAAATTCTTAAATAAAAGTTAATCCTACTGAGTCACCATAATAAATAGAAGTTTAGTTTTACTAAACAACTGTTTAATTTATAATACTTGCAACACTAATTACAAAGAATACCCATGAACTCTTTCCGATTCATATCAATATATATATTTCCTCCCTTATTGATTAGTCTCATTACGGTCGGTGGAATTCCACTCAAGGTTTATACCAATTCCTCATCCATATAATAATCACCTTATATATTTCAACACAGTCTGACAGATTAAGTATTGAATATTTCATGTCAGATAAATATCGTTCCAAGAACTATTTCAATATGTAAGCTTTCTCGGGAACGTGTTTATTAAATCGTATGAGAAGCGGTCATGATTCATTTTCAACTAATACGTGACCAATTTGATAAGACTAAGAATTTGCTTATTTCCTATCAAAATTAAAGACAACTTTGAACAAAACTTCATAAATTTATTCTGCTGCCGCAAAAGTTTCTCTTATCAGCCGAACTTGCTTTACTGCAACCATATTAGATTCCAAAGTTATTTCTAATACGTACATGTTCAGATATGATATAAGAAACAATTGTGAAGATTGAATCTTTATTGCCATAGGCCATTTGTTTTGATTTAAATATTTTTTTATTATAATCATTTGATTATTATTAAATGCAGAGCTGTTGTATAAAACATAGTATAATATTAGATCGTTAAATGAACCATGAGTTCAAGTATTTAGAAAATAGTTGATCAAGCTAAAATCTGATATTTAACTAATCAACTGATTTTGCATGCATACGATTTTTAACATTTGATCCATAAAAATAATATCGTGACATGTTGAAAAACTGGACAAATTATTAAAAAAAGACACTCAACTTTAGTCAATAACTTCACATTTAATGAAAATAAATCATCTCATAATATTCCAGATTTATTTCAATTAGTTAGATAAATATAATCTCTTAATAATCACTTTCAGGTTTATCTTAAAATAAACCTTAACCTGAACCGCGATATATAATATGATGCTTATAATTTGACTGATACCTATTAAATATTTCGCTGATTCATGTATTCAGTCTGTACGAATCTTAAACTTCAACCAATGACCGCCTTCCATGCGAGGGTTAAACGACTCGGTAGAAAGCTTAGCGGGTAGACAAGTCTTTTCTGATGGCGAAAGTTCTATATGCAGCAGTATCTGGTATAGGAGTGCCTTCAGCTCGCACAGCGCAAATCTCGATCCTGAAACATTAGAAATTGCGGAGATAATGTTTTGTATTTCTTTAGTGTTTCGGAATTACCATGAATCTCATTAATTTCATGTAAGTTGCTGCATAGTTGCTGTACAAATTATTAAATAAAAATATCCTTTACACAAAAATAAGCATTAAAGCTCTTTTAAATTGTGATTTTTCTAAATTTAATTTATTATAATTAATTAGTGAGCCATATGTATAGTAAGTAGTCCTTACCACCTATGGACATCAGAAATTAGGAATATTAGCCATCTCTTACATCACTAATACGCTACCAACATTAGGAACTAAAATGTTATGTCCATTATGGCTGTAAATACACTGGCTCACTCTCCCTTCAAACCAGAACAACAACACTAAATATTGCTGCTCGGCGGTAGAGTACATGATGAGTGGGTGGTGCCTACCCAGACGATCTTGCTCAGAGCTTTACCAACAAGTAAAATAAATACAAAACTTTTCTTACCAATACAGTTTCTGGGGCCAAGGCCGAAAGGCATGTAAGCTGTAGAATTAATTTTATGCTTATTTTCATCAGAGAAACGTTCAGGATCAAACTTCAGAGGATCTGGGAAAAAGTCTGGATCACGATGGAAACACCATACCGGTATTGAAATTAATTCATTTTTTCTTATCTAAAAACAAAATTAATATTAAGCATGTTTGATATCATAGACAACAATTTGATAATAATAGGAAAATAAAAGGCTTACGATATAGTCTTCGGTAGCCTTATCGTTAGGCTTACCCAAGTTATAATCTTTTACACACATCCTGTCCAAAGCCATACCAGGTGGCCAAAGGCGGAGTAATTCTGCGATTAAAAAAAAATAATATTTCACACTAGAAGTATATATATTTGACATAAGATTTTATGGCGACAAATAAGTTCCAAATACTCTTAAATGATTCCTCAATATGGAATGCTCTTTTTCGAGATGCTAAATAAAAAAATAAAAAAAATTGGCGTAAAAACAATATTTCTGAATGAGTGTACCTGATGTCACCATGTCTAAATATTTCATGCTCTGAATTGAAGAAAAGTTAAGCTTTCCATTATTTTTAGCATGATTTTCCTTTATCTCCTTTACCAATCGTTCTTGGACCTCAGGATGGACGGCAAGCTCATGAAGTCCGAAGGACATTGCAGTTGATATAGTGTCAAAACCAGCGATAAAGAATAATACTGCTTGAGCGATGAGGTCCATTTCAGACCAAACTGTTTAACATAGAACGTTGAATAAATAAATGTGAATCGCAAACAATAAATTACGTCTGAAAATAATTCATGGCTGAATAAAATAAAGATAACAAAATATGATACAAATATGATATACTTGTATAATTTTATAATGTATGCTACATTAGACTGAGACGATTTGTTATTTCAGTTTTTTTTTAAGCCTGTATGTTTTTTTTATACCGCAATGCTTATATTTGTGATTTTGTTTGAATGTTTTTATTTTTAAATATTAGTCAAGCACTAATATTTTTATAAAATTGTAATCGGCGCAAGAACACTACGCATACAATGTTTGCTTTCAAATGGATATACATAAAATGTTTCTAGTTTTAGTACATGATTTACTAAGATATATTTCATACAAAACCCGCTAGCTAACATTTAAATAATTAAATAAATAAATTATTACAATTCTGTTACAAAATAAGAAACAAATTGGAAAGCACATATCGCGGTATAAGCATTACATTGAACTCGTTGATCTAAATCATAATAAAGTAAGATAATACACAAATTCCAAATACAAACCTCTGTCAATATTTTTCTTCCCAACAGATGATTCTTCGACAGTAGCAAAACCAGTATCTTGAAGATTCTCATTTCCTCCTTTATCATCATGTACTAATTGTCCTGTCAAAAATTAACATTACTAAATAAATGAGCTGGAACTTAGCTAAGTTTCGTTTATTGTATACTAACTAATCGTCGCAGCTACGCATGGGTAGATAAAAAGTAGAATGAATTTCGGATATGATTTGCCTAAAAACCGTTCATAGTGAGCGCCTACGTCGGGGAAGAAGTAACAAAGTGGAGTGTGACAAATTTCAAAATCAGGTAGATAGTTTTGGAGATCTCGTGCTCGTGATGAGTATTTCGCTTATATAATATATAGATATGGATTACTTATATATTTACTCACCTTTCTTAGCTTCCATTAGTAGATGGATCATATCGGGCCGCACGATATTACGTGCTTCTCTGTCTTTTATCGTACTTAGAACCAATTCCATAAAGAAATCTTTGGTAGCGTTGGAAAACAACGTTAATTTCAATCTCTAAAAACAAAATAAACATTTACCGATTTATATAATTATGCTGCAAACTCAACAACGAATTAATTATTTTTATTTTTAATAATATGTTTAATATCCATTGTTAATATTGATTAATTGCAGAATGATATCCAATTAATATTTATTTAAGTAAATTATTATGGAAGAATATTATATTAATATTTCATGAATAATTATGAGTAATCTTTCAGAATGATCTGCTTACAAACTTGGATCACCAGAACCGTTTACCATTCGTTTTGAAACGATTTCTTGGGTCTTAGAATTCGTTTTTATGTTAAATTCAATTATACTATTGCATGAAAGTTAGAAAAGGACACCACCATTTTTTTTCTAGTTCTATAAGCATTTTTTATAACTTAAATTTATCAATTTGACCAATGATCAAACACTATTTCATTCAGCTCACTAGCAGGATGTAACAACACAACACAAGTTTAATACGCGCAATTTTTCAATAGAAGTTACCCTTCAGACCTTGATTTATAATATTTTATTTGAGAATTTAAACGTCTTAAACGTCAAAAACTATTACAAATTCGATGTAAATGATCTTAAAATAATAAGTTTAGATTTAATTACAAACGAAATAATATTGAATAATTGAATTTAATTGCAATTATTAAAATAAAGCTCACCTTGGCAATGACAGGAAATGCAGACGACGCAAAGAATAGTAACATTTGACGTAACTTAAATGTGGAAGCAGTCTTTCCCATCTCGTAGAACTTATTTTCCTCGTCAGTATATGAATCTACTTTGAGACCAAATGCGCAGGAAGCAATCACATCGTTAGAATAACGCGTCGTCAAGTCTTTACAGTCGACGTCAATGGAACCAGCTAAAATATAGTTTTTTTTTTGTATCATATTGCTGATGGTTCATAATTGTACAGTAAAAATATTATTGTTAACTTACTAGGAGATTCCATGATCTTCTTTTTAAGAGCTCGTATCATCTGTTCACCTACTTCTTCCATAAAAGGCACCATCAACTTAATCTTTGAGCTTGTAAACGCTGGGCTTAAAGTCGAACGCATGTCTTTCCATTCTTCGCCTGATTTCGAGTAATACATAAATATCAAGTATCAAGACTATAGTGTATACTTAAAGAAATATGGTATTTTTTACTAACCTTTTAATGAAAATAGATTTCTTGCGAATAGAGGCTCAGTTTTTTCATCAGTAAACCCCCGGTGGTCGAGAAAATGTTCGAAATCTTTGATAGTAATCTTTTTGACAAGCTCAAGATCTCGTATTACCAACATGGGCTTGATAAATTCATATCTTCCGACAAATCTTTAAAGAGAAATAAATGTTGGTTTCATTTGAAATGGAATTATTTTTTAATGTTTATTATCTTTTCATTAATAAATCCGTTTTTCAATCATAATAAATTTGAATAAATAAAAACTTACTATTAAAATATTTTGTTTGGATGTTTATTGTATTTGAGAAATTTATATGAGCGTTCAATTCAATACCTAACGTATGGTATATAATGAATTTAATATAAATATTATATATTATATGTATGAATATCTGAGCATGCTTTGTATGCATGCTAGAGAGTTTTAATATTATATTCACTTGGTGGTAGGGCTTTGTGCAAGCTCGTCTGGGTAAGTACCATCCACTCATCAGATATTCTACCGCAAGACAGCAGTACGTAGTATTTTTGTGTTCGGGTATGAAGGGTGAGTGAGGCAGTCTAATTACAGGCACAAGGGACATAACATCTTAGTTCCCAAGGTTGGTGGCGCATTGGCGATGTAAGCGATGGTTAATATCTCTTACAATGCCAATGTCTATGGGCGTTGGTGACCACTTACCATCAGGTGGACCTGTATGCCAGTCCGCCTTACTATGCCATAAAAAATATATTGTGCATATAAACATACCTTTCTTCTTTAAATGTATTGTAGATCATGTCCAAATCATCACCAAAATTATGTTGACGGAAAATTAGCCTAGTCATATTACCAAAAAACGGCAAAGGTTTTAAATTCTTCACCCCATGATTACTAAACCTGGAGTATGTCTGGCGGAAATATAGAGCGATTGCTGCTACCAGCACCGCGCTCCATATCAGTAAGATTATCATCTGTAATTTAGAATAATAAAAAAACCTGTGCATGTTGGGACGCTCGACAGAAGTCATAATATTTATTATTAAATATAATTTAAATTAGTACTTGAGAGTTGCTTAATTATTATAATTAATATCTGTATACGCTAGATGACGTTAGGTTGGTAACTCTCAAGTATAGCAGTCCGCGTCAGTAATAAAATAGTATAAATAAATAATAAAGTGAGAGAGGAAAAGCCTGTCTATTGCTGCCGAATGCGTGAGAAAAAGGGAAGCCAGACAGAGTGGCGCCGTAACACGTTACGTTACGAAGCGGTTAACCCTCCCATAAGAAATTATCACCTCAAAAAATATTTTATAAGATTTTAGTTGGTGGTAGGGCTTCTGTGTAGATACCACACACTCATTGTATATTCTACCTCCAAGCATAACAATACTTAGTATTGTCGTTTTCGGTTTGAAGAATGAAGAGCAAGTGTAACTTCAAGGGACATTACATCTGCATACATCCAATTCATCCAAGTATTCCTACATCAAATAAGAGCTATGTATTTACTTGGCGGTAGAACTTTGTGCAAACTCGTCTGGGTACCACCCACTCATCAGATATTCTACCGCAAAACAGTAGTACTTTGTATTATTGTGTTCCGGTTTGAAGGGTGAGTGAGCCAGTGCAATTACAGGCACAAGGGACATAACATCTTAATTCCCAAGGTTGGTGGCGCATTGGCGATGTAAGCGATGGTTAATATTTCTTTCAACGCCATTGTCTATGGGCGTTGATTACCTACAGCTGAAAAAGCATGGAGAAACAGCAAGACCCAAACGGTCATTTGGGTATTTTCTACCTGCGCATTATTCTTGGTAGTGACACTCTCAATGATTTGAAATTATTTTAAAAATCAATAATTCCAAAGTTTTGTGATGGAGTGTCAAATCAATAATTAATTAATTAAAATATTTCAATAATTAAAAAGATTATTATAAAAAAAATGACTAAAAATTATGGCAAATCATTAATATAATCAATAATATTTATATTCATGTATAGTGAATACTGAAAAATAGTATTCGTTTCGCAACGCTGTAAAACCTTAACCCACTAATTAATACCAACTAATTAATAAATTTAAAAATGTTTATAATAAAAATTGTTCCTTAAAACACCGTCTATAAAAATGGTCTGATATCATTTTTTTTTGTAAAATGATTAGAAAAAAAGTTTTATTGACAAATAGATTTTTTTCTCAAATTTTTATGAATTTTCACTTATAACTTTTTTATTTATGATTCTACGACTAAAAATTACTGAATTAAAGTTGTAGTTAAATAGTTTTTTTTGTGAGACCTATAGTTTGGCAGATAAGCCGTAAAAACCATTTGAACCTCTTTTTCCAAGATGGCGACCGTGGGACAAGGGTTGCGACCCCACAAACTTGGATTTAACTTTACACTAACCCCCCCTTCATATCTAAAAAATAAAATTGCGTCCTCTAACAAACGCACCCCCAAATGTAACTTTTCAATGGACTAAAGGTGTATATTTTTAATTAGTTTGTACCGTTAAAAAGTAGTTACAATTTTAATTATTTTCAGTTAATTAATTATTGATAAATTTTTAAATATATATAACATAAATAATATATTTAAGGTTTCACGCTTAAAAGGTTTTTTTTTTAATTAAATGGTTTTACTTATTTATTTTACAGCTGGCTGAATTCAACGAGAGAATCATTTTGTATATTTCGATTCGATCTTTCAACTGCCACTTCAATTTTATTTAAAAAAATACTGTCATTTTGAACACTTTAATAGAAATTCTTTGTTATATGTTTACTTTAAATAACTCCAGAAAAATACTTTCTGTGTGTGTAAAACCATAATTCAATATTTATAGTTGTGGAAGTGTTACTTATACGAATAAAAATCTAATAAGTAGTAATTTACAAAGAAACATATTACGCAAGTGTATTAAAAGATGATGAAGAATATGAATTGCTTGGAAGGCACCCATGTCTTCATTATAACTAATAGTTTCCGCCTGCAGCTTCGCTGACGTTTAGCTTTCGTGTTCTCTTCTGGCAATGTGTACTCTTGACAACGTGTTTGCAATTTCATGAGGATCGTTTCAATAGTTAGTACGTAAAAGCGTAACAAACAAACAAACTCGCACATTCATAATAATACTAGTTAGGATGTCTAAAATGTATTCGTAGATCGTATTATTGAACTAATTATGTTTTTATAACATAAATTCCCTGAGATTATATTTTGTTGAGAACAATGATCAACTATAATTTGATACATTAGCAATGACCTTCCACGTCGAGAGGTTCAATTGAGCATATTAATAAGTTAAAGACTTTAATTATTATAACGCCTTAAAAACTTAAACACTGTATGAAACGGAGTATGAAACGGAAATTGAAACAAGATTGATAAGGATTATTTGAACAGCTCTTGATATCAATTGTTTTCTATGACAAAGCAACTAAGTGTAGTGTCAACATTTTCACAATGTTTTAGCTGCTATTCTGTTAGAAGAAACTTAAAACTCACTGACTGGCAAATAGGCCACCTGGGATATGGTCACCGCTTAGATCGATAATGACGCTGTCAAAGCTTCCCTTACGTCATCACAAGACCCTATCATCAAATATGAGTACTTGTAGTAGTATATTATATATAATATAAGTATAGCTCACTGCACATAAACAGTAAGTAATTGTCGTCTTCCTATAAACTTGACACTGAAACTTGACACCTATAATCTGACCTATAAACTTGAAAACAGACTTGTTTGACTAATCACGCCCTTGTTCAGGGGTCAATTGCCTCGATGATCTAGTGGCTGTAAGGCCGCAAATCTCGAGGTCCTAGGTTCAAACCCGAAGTCGGGACAGTAGAAAATTATTGAGTTCTTCTATCGAAGATTCTCAGTAACAGCGCGGTGTGACAGAAAGAGCTTAACAAAATTTTTGGCCGTTATTTTTTTGATTAGATACCTCACTTGAAATTTAATGTAGTTTATATAAACAACTTTTTAACTGAAATGGATTTAACAACACACGCTACACTACGTATTTTTTTAAGCATCCTATCAGTTTATGGTGCGTTGTTTTGATAAATCATACGTCACTGTCAAGGTCAAGGTTAAATAAGTACGACGACACTTAAAAATTAAATATCAAAGTATAATAAAAATCGTTAATGTTTTTACGAATTTGCATCGTATCGTTCTGGCAACTACGTGATTTTGTATGATTACAATGAATTATTATCATTAAAACCTACTTTGAGATTTGAGAATACATACAGACCAATTAGTGTTTCGGTATTTTAAAGTTTCATAAATAGTTGACGCAATTCTTTCATGATTGAAACTAGGGCGTAAGTAGTAATTACTATTCTTGCTAGGTTATTTTTTAATACTTTTGAATTGCTAGAACGTCACATGCAATCAACAAATATCAAAACTGGTTGTCCATGACCCGCAACCGAAGACCACAAACTATATCACGATACATTATTATTATTACATGTTTATTTTAACTTATATGCATAACAAATTCTAAAAATTTACACTTATTGATGTATATAAGGTCCGCAGTTTGAATTTTCGTATTAGTTTAGAAAAACATTGAATGTTATGTGGTCGCTTTTTATTGCATAGATTTTACGTAACTATAGCTTCAGAGAAGACGAAAAACAATTTACGTGTAAATAATTATGTAGAGACTTGTTGTATTAAATAATATTTAATTAGTTTCATACTCGTGTACAATAATAGTTGATGCAAATATTAAAACCACTTCGGTGCTTATAAACAAGGTCTTAAGACAATACGCTGTGATTTTATTACAAATTACAAACGACTGTAACTAATTTGTAAAAGCGTCAATGAAATTAATATATTTCATTGATGCAGTTAATTTATTTAATTTAAAAAAAAAGTTCGAAATGAATAAAAATCATTCACGGATTTAAAAAAACAACTCACATTTTTTATATTTTTTTCACCTTTGCACCTCGCGTCACGATTTTGGTGATTTTAAATAAAATTATCTCACGTTAAAACAAATAACTCGGAGCGTGCTGTCAGTACGAAGCACTAGATCCGACAGCCGACAGACTGACGTGTGTTTATATAGTTTTATACAACACTAGCGACTAGTTCTGGCGTTACACGGGTATGAGTTTATCGATATCGTCTTATTATCAAGCATTTGCAATTTATTTGATTAAAATAATATCAGACGCCAGTATCAATTACCTCGCCTCTAGCCTATTCAGCAGAACTTGAGATCTGTAGTTCGATTCTCGGGATGAGACCTTAAAAAAAAGTGTGACATATTACGCTTATCGTGCCTCAGAAAGCACGTAAAGTCGGTGATTCTGCACTTGATGTAACTCAAGTCGTGTCGAGTTGCCAACCCATGGAACTATGAGAGTAGAAAAAAGAGAGTACACCTTTACCTTCGTATATACTTGTGCACTATAATTTATAGGTACACACACACTTTAATAGTTTACGTTAAAATTGGTCGACATTGCCGAAATAAGGCAGAAATAGATAGAGGGATGTAGAGAGAAGGAGCGAGCGAGCAAGATGAATTATAAACACAAGATCAGCACATGAAAGTTCAGTAGTCCTTGACTGCGTTTGAATCCGCAATCATCATTCACCCTCATGCAACAAATAAAACACGATATAGTAAATGGGCTTAACAACTAAAAAACTTACACATATATATTTTATATCACATATAAAAATTGCAACATCTTATAAACAACAATCAGAGGCTGTATGTATATAAAAGAATAATATTAAATTGAAAGCGGCAAAAACAACAATAACATTGCTTTGCCTTTTCCTGTTTTTTTTACGTTCAACGTACCAAAATCTGCTAACTCGATTTGTTAATTATGTATATTCGTTTTTTATGTCATTATATGTCAATTTATACTAATGTTATATAATATTACTAGCAAAACTGGTTTTAGTTGATATCATTCAGTTGCAAGAATATGATAAATATATTAAATGCGCCAATTTTTCAATACATTCATGCGGTTGTAAGGGTTTTTTTTTTTATATCATATGTAGGCGGGCGAGCATATGGGCCACCTGATGGTAAGTGGTCACCAACGCCCATAGACATTGGCATTGTAAGAGATGTTAACCATCGCTTACATCACCAATGCGCCACCAACCTTGGGAACTAAGATGTTATGTCCCTTGTGCCTGTAATTACACTGGCTCACTCACCCTTCAAACCGGAACACAACAATACCAAGTACTGCTGTTTTGCGGTAGAATATCTGATGAGTGGGTGGTACCTACCCAGACGAGCTTGCACAAAGTTCTACCACCAAGTTTGGATTTTTCCTTTTTTTTCTTCTAGCGTAGCCACTCCTAGGCAGTTAAATAACCCTGAAAATAATAGGACATTAAAAAAATATTTATGAGACTATCTTCTTTATATATTATATAATTAAGTATAATTGGTAACTTATTTATTTGTCATTGCAGGAGTAATACTCCTAGAGAATGTGCATAAATAAATAAATAAAATCATTAAAAAAAACCATGAAATATACAAAGATAATTATTAAAAATAAACGCTTTACAAATCGTGACTTCTTAGAATGGTGCTAAGAAGCATTTAGCGCTCGCAATTCAGATTTCCTGGACAAATAAAAATGATTGTTCCAATCATCTTGACACCAGTGAAAGCAATAAATTGGTGCGTTTAGTTGATCCTAGCTATTTCTGTATTATATTAAAATTATAACCAATTAGAAAATATGCCAAAAGAAGCTCGCTCAGTTTCTTACGCCAGTTTTCTTTTCTTTTTGGTTTATTTCCTTTTCGAACTGATCATCGTAGTGTTTACAATTTACATCAACTGTATCTCGGTTATTGCAATGTTTATATAAAGGAATTAGAATTTATTTAGGTAGGTAAATTGACTAAGCGTGTGGATAACTTATTGGTTATTATTATATATAACGGGACATCGGGAAAGCCGGGCTCGAATCTAATAGCTGATTCGCGAATTCGTTAGTACGGGAATCCATGGTGGGCGTTATACTTCAGGAAACGTTAAAATAAGTTGACAGCAATGTTGTCTTTTATTACAATTTTAATTGTACAAACTACTTGTACAATTAGGGATTACAATAATAATTAGGGATTTAGAGCCAATGGGTTTGCAAATGATCACCGCTGTCAACCGCTGTCAACAATTCCATCATTGACATAACGTTCGCCGTGACAGTCACAACTCGATTCGGTGTTAACCGCTCTAATAAACTGAACAGAATAATTTACCAACGATAAAAATTAACAAAATTAATTATAACTCACAAAATTAACAGATTTTCATTATTTAATATTGTCTCGCTGCTATATATATATAGTTAGGAGACTCATTGATCAAAACAACAGCATTATTAAAAAAAAAAGACGCGCGCTAATTTTTAAACCGCCGCCGTCGTGTAAGTAATTAATTTATTATTGGTGCGACTCATGACATGTGTTCCAATGTGTTATTTGGATTTAAAGAGTAATTGAGTGAGTAATTAATATCAATTTATATGATTTGTTGTTCTATTTATGAATAGACCAATTCGAGGTCTAATAAAATCAGTTTTCACTTCTGGATGCTAAATACAGTGGTGGTCATATAATTAGAAACACTACCAACGGTACTTGACAGTATGTAAGATACTTCACCGCAATCGTTTTTATTTTGAAATTAAACAATAAATAGGACAACAAAATGTTCAACGATTTATCATTTATTAGAAAAACAAAATAACACAAGTGCAGTTTCAATATTACATTACGGACAAACATTTAAATCAATTTTAAGGTATGAACAATAATGGTCAACTAATTCGAAACAACAACAAATATATAAATTATAAATAAAATTAGTATTGTTATTTACGAAATAGCTACTATCCACAACCTACCAATAGTTATAATTAATATTTAGTGGCGTATCCCTTATTTTCAATAACAGCACTGCAACGACGTGACAATGATTCAATCAATTTCATACATTTTTCTAGGGGGATTGAATTCCATGCTTCAACAAATGGTTCATATAGTTCGTTTTGACCGGTGTCACGTTTGTTTGAGGCTTTCTTTTTAACAATATACCAGAGATTTTCTATCGGGCTTAAATCCGGACTATTTTCTGGCCAGTCTAAAACGGATATACGCTGTTCGCTAAGGAAACATTTGACGCTATTGGCCGTGTGTTTAGGGTCATTGTCGTGCTGAAAGTTCCAGGTTATAGGCAAACGATCGTCCGAGTAGGAAATCATTATGTGGTCTAAGATATTTTTGTATTGCCATTGCTCCATTGTACCGCCATCGTGCTTGACTATACTCCTTGTGTATTTATAATTAAAAGCATTGTTTACAGGGCATCTAACATAGCGCTTCCCATCGGAATTTACCATATTTATTTTTGTTTCATCTGAAAATAACACTTTTTTCTATTCTCGTAACGTCCAATTAACATATTTTTTAGCGAATAATAATAGCTTCTCTCGGTGTTGCTTGGCTTTCGAGAGATTCTTCCAAACAATGTAGTTTCCACTAATCTTCGGCATATTAGTCTTGACAAGATGTTTCGCGGGTCATCAGGCGAAAAAACTTTATTTTTAATCTGGTTGGAGCCTTTACTTGGGTCTTTCTTAGCAACACGAACGATTAGCGTATCTTTTCTGGGAGAGGATTTTCTTGGCCGAGCCTTTCTAAGAACATTTTTAACAGTTCCATGTGTTTTATAATGATCAATTGCATTAAAAACTTTCTTAACAGAACAATTCAAATGCTCAGCTATTCTTCTGTACGCCCACTTATGATCTTTATGAAAATTAACATTGACTATTTTATTTTCACCCATTTTGAACAAAATAAAATTCAGATTAAATTTTGAATGGCCGCCAAAATAATAGAATAAGAAATGTTATTCTCCAATTTCAAAAAAAGAACGAGCTATGGATACTTTTTTAAAATGTTTCTAATTAGACGTCTAAGCGGCCAGTAACAGAAAATAAACTCCTACATGTGTAAGATTCATTTTGTAATTAAAAGTAAGATATTTTGGAGATAGGGAGAAACCGGGTGTAAAGTTCCTCATCCACCATTGAAAAGGGAGGATCCTCTGACCAGACGGGTGTTAGTCTGGTGGGCTACTGCCCGACGATTGTTGTCGGGTTCTTGTATATATGTTCCATCGCTCGGATAACTTTAATATCGCGTTGTAGGATACGTCAGTTTTTAGTTTTCGTATGTGGCGAGATAGATGTCGCTACATCACTCCCCTCCGAGACCGGAGGTCGATAGCAGTTTGAGGCGTCCATATGTCTTGTGATGTTTGCCGGGCCAGTGGAATGTTCCAGTGAGTCGGAACCAGATGCCGCATAGTTCGCGGTGAGTCGGAACTGTCTGCGGTGATGCCCCAGTGAGTCGGGGTGATGCTGCAAATGTTCCAGTGAGTCGGTGTGGTGCGGTACTGCGTAGTGGCTGGCTGCTGCGTCGACCAGAAGAGAAGTGCGTCTCTGCTTGCTGACCGGCTGAAGTGCAGTGTGCTGTGCCAAGGTCGCTGAGAAAACTGTGGGTGATGTCTAGGAATGTGCGTCCGCTGCATGCTGGTTTTCAGGATACTCGTAGTAGTCGTGGATCCTGGCTGGCTGTATGACTCGTTGCTCGAAAGCTTGAGGAAGTGATGATGACGTCACGATGACGTAGTTTTGCGAAGGCTGCGCTGACGATCACGTCGGGGTTACCAGTTTGGAGTTGGGGAGGAACAGGGTGTAAAGTTCCTCATCCACCATTGAAAAGGAAGGATCCTCCGACCAGACGGGTGTTAGTCTAGTGGGCTACTGCTTGACGGTTGTTGTCGGGTTCTTGTATATATGTTCCATCGCTCGGATAACTTTAATATCGCGATGTAGGATACGTCAGTTTTTAGTTTTCGTATGTGGCGAGATAGATGTCGCTACAATATGTTTTATATTTTCTGCATTTAATGAGTTTTTTATTTGAGTGGCTATATTCTTGCATGATTATTAATTATTGAATGTGTATATTTTTTACGAACATTTGTACGTTGAAGTTATACTTTCTTTATTCATAAGAATTGTTTCTAATTATATTACCACCACTGTATATATTATATTTTAGCCGTTGAGAGCAAGGATAGGTGTAGAATAACAATCGCAATTTCTGTTATAAGCTCTTATGACTATTTTCGTGTAGCATGTACACAATAGCCTTGCTGCCCTGTATCACATTAAAACAGTATATTAAACATATACTGTTTTAATATAAAAATTAATAACCCATTAGTTCAAATACTTAGAACTTATTTGATCAAGCAGGTAGACTTGCCTAAGCACTCCACCTGTATAATAATTGTTTCGCCGTAAAAATCTGACATTAGACTAATCGACTGATGCCATTGATATAGCATGCGATTTGCTTTTATTATTTTATCCATATGACTAATTAAATACTGGACAAATTATAAAAAAACTCACACAATTTGTTAATAACTTCCAACTTTATTAAAAATAAATCATATAAAAAGTAATATCCAGATTTATATCAATTACTTACTCAAGTGTTAGTTTCAACAGTTTTTTAAATTATTATTTTCATTTTATATTCTTTGGTGAAAGATGTTTTTCATCTAAAAAAACTGTCTTAGAATCTATATACATACTCGTTGTTCTCAACGATTTAACCAGGGAGGATAACTTACCGGTTAGTTAGATAAATATAATCGTTTACTTATAAACACACTAACGTTTATCTTAAAATACACCTTAATCTTAAGTACGATATATGGTGCTTATAATTTGACTGATACCTATTAAACATTTCGCTGATTCTTGTATTCAGTCAGTACGAATCTTAAACTTCAACCAATGACCGCCTTCTATCCGAGGGTTAAATGACTCGGTAGAAAGCTTTGCGGGGAGACAAGTCTTTTCTGATGGAGAAAGTTCTATATGCAGCAGTATCTGGTATAGGAGCGTCTTCAGCTCACACAGAGAAAATCTTGATCCTGAAACATTAGAGTTGCGAAGATAATGCTTTGTATTTCTTTAGCCATCGGAATTAACATGTCTCATTTCTAACTGTACAAATTATTGAATCAAAATATACTGTATACAAATAGGTTCTTTTGAATCGTCATTTAACAAAACTAAATTAAATGTTAAAATAAATGAATCTACCGACAAAGTCTAGTAAGAACTACTGAGTAGTAAGCAACTGCTGAGTTTCTTTTTCTAAAATAAAATAACTATAAATAATTAAATATACATATTCCGTATGGATGGATGGATGGACAAACGATGGACTATTGGAACTACTAGATGGAAAGGTCCAATAGGAAAAAGGAATGTTGTCAGGCCTCTGAGACGGTGGGCTGACGATATCGTTCAAGTAGCAGGAAACTAATGGATGATTTTGGGCAAGGATAGGGATTTATGGAAAAAGATGGAGGACGCCTTTACCCTAACAGGGGTTCATATTTCAATCAAAGATACATACTAACTATACTAACATAATTTAAGCAAAATTATTTACAATTTACTAACAGCATTTGAAATGTAGCACAGAAATATGGAATAAATGGCTTATTTAGTATTATTATTATTATATTCCGTATGGAAAATAACTTTTTTATATTAATAAACTATCAGTCCAAGTTGTTTGTGCAAATATATAGGATACTTTGTAGGAAAACTATCGTTACAAATAAATTTCTAGAATTCTCAGATACTAATAATCACTCCAAAAAAAGAAACTATTTGGACGAAATAAGCGAGACCATCGATGCTCAACAAAAATAAGGACTCGAATGATGAATTATTTTCTTTATTATTTTTTATTGTATTTGGTAGGTGGACCGGTAAGCGGGTCATCTGAATTGTTAGAAGTCCCCACCAGCTATGGACATTAGAAATTAGGAATTTTAGCCATCCTTTACAACATTAATGGGCCACCAACCTTAGGAACTAAAATATGTCCCTTGTAGCTGTGAATACACTGGCTTACTCACCCTTCAAACTGGAACAACAACACTCAGTATTGCTGCTCGGCGGTAGAGTATATGATGAGTGGGTGGTGCCTACCCAGACGGCCTTATATAACGAGTAAAATAAATACAAAACTTTTCTTACCAATACAATTTCTGGGTCCAAGGCCGAAAGGCATGTAAGCTGTAGAATTAATTTTATGCTTATCTTCGTCAGAGAAACGTTCAGGATCAAACTTAAGAGGATCTGGGAAAACGTTTGGATCACGGTGGAAACACCAAACTGGTATTAAAATTAATTCATTTTTTTTAATCTAAAAACAAATTGAATGTTAAGCATATTTGATATAATAGACAACAAATTGAATTTAATAGGAAAATGAGGGGCTTACAATATAGTCTTCGGTAGCCTTATCGTTAGGCTTACCCAAGTTATAATCTTTTACACACATCCTGTCTAAAGCCATACCAGGAGGCCAAAGGCGAAGTATTTCTGCAATTTAAAAAATGTAATATTGTACACTAGTAGTAAAAGTAGATAGCCGAGATAGCACAGAGGTTAGAACGCGTGAATCTAATATGATAATCTTAACCGATGATCGTGGGTTCAAACCCAGGCAAGCACCATTGAATTTTCATGTGCTTAATTTGTATTTATAATTCATGTCGTGCTTAACGGTGAAGGAAAACATCGTGAGGAAACCTGCATCTGTCTAATTTCACTGAAATTCTGCCACATGTGAATTCCAACAACCCGCACTGGAGCACCGTGGTGGAATAAGCTCCAAAACCTTCTCCTCAAAAAGGAGAGAAGGCCTTAGCCCAACAGTGGGACATACACAGGCTGTTACCATTACTAGAAATATATATATTTGACATAAGGTTTAATAGCCACATCAAGTTCTAAATACTCTTAAATGATTCCTCAATATGGGATGACCTTTTTCGAGATGCTAAATTAAAAAATAAAAAGTTGAATTAAAAACAATACTTCTGAATGAGTTTACCTGATGTCACCATGTCTAAATATGTCATGCTCTGAATTGAAGAAAAGTTAAGCTTTCCATTATTTTTAGCATGATTTTCCTTTATCTCCTTTACCAATCGTTCTTGGACCTCAGGATGGACGGCAAGCTCATGAAGTCCGAAGGACATTGCAATTGATAGAGTGTCAAAACCAGCAATAAAGAATAATACTGCTTGAGCGACGAGATCAATTTCAGACCAGACTGTTTAACAAAGGACGTTGAATAAATAAATATGAATCGCAAGCAATAAACTGCGACTAGACATAATTCATGTCTATAAATATAATAGTATATGTTTAAATCGATTGCAACAAGAAAACCAGATTGAAAAGGACATACGGTACAATACATAACATTCGATTCATTGATAAAAATCGTACTATAAATTTTAAAGAAATTCGAATTACAAACCTCTGTCAATATTTTTCTTCCCAATAGATGATTCTTCGAAAGTAGCAAAGCCAGTATCTTGAAGATTTTCATTTTCTTTTTTATCATGATGTACTAATTGTCCTGTTAAAAATTACATTGTTAATTAAATAAGCTGGAGCTGGAACTTAGGTTGATAAATTTGTTTTTTATTGTATTGGTAGGCGGATGAGGATATGAGCCACCTGATGGTAAGTTATCACCAACGCCTATAGACAAGCATTGTAAAAAATGTCGCTTACATCGCCAATGCGCCACCAACCTTGGGAACTAGGATGTTATGTCCCTTGTACGGAACCTTCAATACGGAACACAACAATACAAAGTACTGCTGTTTTGCGGTAGAATATCTAATGAGTGGGTGGTACCTACCCAGAAGAGCTTGCACAAACCCCTGTCACCGAGTAAAATAATAAGGATAATGTATTTTGGATAAGATTTGCGTAAAATCCGTTCTAAGTGAGCGTCTACGTCGGGGAAGGAGTAACTGTGACAAAGGACATGACCAACTTCTGTATGAGCGTTTGCATTGGTATCGCATTTAATTGACACCATTGAGTTGTGGTGTTTTATATTCATGAATATTGGGACATTAAATTGTTATAAATAAAAAACTCAAAAAATAAAAAAGGTCCGCATTGCAACAGAATAGACGTAAACATTTTTGTTAATTGCCAATGATATTATAAGTAAAAAGGTGTAGATAGGTTACAAGCGCTCCGTGAGCAGTACTTTGAAATGTGGCTAATTAGCCACACTTCACCTCAGTCCTATGTCACCAATGTCAATGGATACACGTCACGTAGCGAGTGCAATTAAAATTAAAAGTGACCCAAAAATCAACGGAAATACCGTCGTGTGTTATGAGATATTGCACAAATTATACAAGCAAAACTTCTAAAACTCAAGGAATCACATATCATTCGTAAGTTTACTATTTATCTTAATATTTTCACAAATCAAACATTATTATTCGTAAAATATGGCATCAGAAAAGAATGAATGCAACAAAAGTATACCAATGGACGAGTGCAATAGAGATAGACGACAGTACCGATCATAGAATAAAATAATGTTAAACAAACAGTGGTGGCACATTATTTATAATGGATATTGTTATCATGGTTATTTAGTAGTGGTTAGTATAAATGAAAAAGAATATTAAATTGTTAATTACATTATATTACTAAATTGAAATCAAAATATAAATCAATATTTTTTTAAGTAGAGAAATAAAATTTTTAAGAAGTAAGTAGAGAAATAAATTTTTTAAGGTGTATAAATAGTGTTTAGATGTATAATAAATTAATTGTTTCTAGATTTCCATCGAATGAACTAAAGTGCATCCAGTGGGTGGATATTGTCCGTAAACAGAGAAATGAAGAATTTTGGCAACCAAATAAATGAAGTAAGATAATATGCTCCATTCATTTTAAAGACGAAGACAAGTACACGTCCGACAAAGGATACACATCAGTAAAAAAATCTGCAGTTCCTGCTTTGGATGTAATTGGCTTACTTTTTTTGTAAATGTTGCATTTTATAGTAGCTTCATTTAATTGAGTATATTATCCTTGTTCAAAAAAATGTTTCAGTTACCTCGTGCACAATCAATAGCTGGTAGTTCTAACAGCCTCGCTGAAGAAAAGGTGTCTGATTTAGAGTCAATTTTCGATTCCCCTCGAAAAGCTGCACTTAAAAAACGCATCAAAAGAATAAGTTTTCAGAAAGAAAAATTGATAAATAAAAAAAGAAATTTAAAAAACCAAAACAAACGTTTACGAAAACGTGTAGCGCATTTGGTTGATATATTGAAACATTTAAAAATGAAGAAATACATATCTGATGAACAATTTACAGAATTAAACCTGAACGAATACGTTATGAGTTTGTTTAATAGAATTTTATGTAAAAAAAGAAGAACGAAATCTCTTCGTCAAAAATATCCACCAACGCTGCGAAAATTCGCACTTAAATTTTTAATTTCCAGCTACGTATAAATATGTGAGGAGATTTTTCCATTGCGCTCTGCCACACCCGAGAGTTTTGGGCAAGTGGTATGAGAATAGTTCAATTTCACCAGGATACACTGTACAAGCATTTGATATGCTTAAAAAAAAAATGAAAATTCAAAGGAAAGAATAATCTGCAGTCTTTTCGTTGACGAGGTGGCGCTACGACACCAATCCAAATGGACTGGAAAAAAGAAAGAGGATGTGGTGGACTTTGGCGGCACTACCGATAGCAAAGTAATTGCAACAGAAGCCTTTGTTTTTCTTTTGGTGGCATTAAAAGAAAACTAGCAACTACCAGTAGGATATTTTTTCGTCAAAGGTATCAGTGGTGAAACACGAGCACACTTAATTATTTCTTGTTTGCAGAAGGGTTTTGAGTCTGGGATGGATATTGTTGCAGTCACTCACGATGGTTGTCAAGCAAATTTTTCCGCAGGAAATATATTGGGTTGTGATTTTAGGAATCCAAATAATTTAAAAACTACGTTCAAGCATCTCAGTTGTGACAGAGAAGTAGCAGTGTTATTTGACCCCTGTCACATGCTTAAATTAGTTAGGAATACTTTTGAATCCAAAAGAATTATCTACAACAAGTTTGAAAGAAAAATAAAATGGCACCTATAGGTAAATTTAAACAACCTACAAAAAAGCCAAGGTTTGAATTTCGCTAATAAACTTTCAGAGCGTCATATAAATTTCAGAAACGAAATAATGAAGGTCAAATTAGCAACACAGTTGCTGAGTAAAAGTGTTGCCAAAGCACTAGAGCTGTGTGAGCAGTTATTAGTTTCTTCACGATTCAATGAAACAGCAGCAACTGTAGAATTCATCGATTTTTTTAATGACCTCTTCGATATATTTAACTCACGATCGTTTGAAATTTTTGGATTTAAGAAGCCTATTTGCCCACAAAACGCCACAGAAATTATGCAGTTTCTAGATAAAGCAAAACAATACATATTGTCACTAAAAATTTATAATGTAGCGACATCTATCTCGCCACATACGAAAACTAAAAAACTGACGTATCCTACATCGCGATATTGAAGTTATCCGACCGATTGAACATATATACAAGAACCCGACAACAACCGTCGGGCTGTAGCCCACCAGACCAACACCCGTCTGGTCGGAGGATCCTCCCTTTTCAATGCTCAACACCATAACTGGTGACCCCGAGCATGAACGTCAGCGCAGCCTTCGCATAAACTACGTCATCGTGACGTCATCATCACTTCTTCAAGCTTTCGAGCAGCGAGTCATACAGCCAGCCAGCATCCACGACTACTACGGGTATCCTGACCACCAGCATGCAGCGGACGCGCATTCCTGGTCATCACCCACAGTCTTCTCAGCGACCTTGGCACAGCACACTGCACTTCGGCCGGTCAGCAAGCAGAGACGCACTTCTCTCCTGGTCGACGCAGCAGCCAGCCACTACGCAGCACTGCCCCACTCCGACTCACTGGAGCATTTGCAGCATCACCCCGACTCACTGGGGTATCACCGCAGACAGTTCCGACTCACCGTGAACTATGAGGCATCTGGTTCCGACTCACTGGAACATTCCACTGGCCCGGCAAACATCACAAGACATATGGACGACTCAACCTGCTATCGACCTCTGGTCTCGGAGGGGAGTGATGTAGCGACATCTATCTCGCCACATACGAAAACTAAAAAACTGACGTATCCTACATCGCGATATTGAAGTTATCCGACCGATTGAACATATATACAAGAACCCGACAACAACCGTCGGGCTGTAGCCCACCAGACCAACACCCGTCTGGTCGGAGGATCCTCTCTTTTCAAAGCTGGATGAGGAACTTTACACCCTGTTCCTCCCAACACCAAAATTATAAAAATAAGAGGGTGGTTAAATGTATTCACAATCAAGAAAAAACGTTTAGTCGACTGTAAATGCAAATCTGGTTTTCTGGGATTTATTTGTATCGAGTCTTTGAAACATCTTTATAAATCATTAGTTGTAAATCATCCCTTACTGAGATACATTTCGACATATAGATTGAGTCAAGACCATATTGAAATCTTATTTGGTATTATTCGAAAGCATGGAGGCTACAATAATAACCCGAATGTGATACAATTCAAGGGAATATATAAAAATATTTTAAGTCACTTGGAATTACGTAGAGGTTCCAGTGGCAATTGCATACCATATTTAGAAAGTATCCCTATTATGAATTGTTCTTCCGCTATCTCAAATATCAATTGGACATCTGGCAAACGAGCATCAAATGATTATTTTGAATTTGATTCTTCGGCAGAACCTGAAAAAAGCCCCGAAATGCAAAGTGACAAGATTTCACAAAAAAATGTTGATACATTTGCACAAGTGCTCAACAACGAATCTTTACCGGATCATTTCAAACAGATAGTGGGTTATATTTCGGGCTGGTTTGCAAAGAATATGGTTAGTGTTTTGAAATGTGAAGTATACATAAAATCTCTATTTACGTTCAAAAAACTGTGGTTTCACAAGCTAATTTCCATTAAAGATATGGGTGGCTTGTGATATTCAAGTGAAAGCTTGTTCACTATTTGTTTAAAGTCAGAAAACATTTTGAAGTCTCATATAAAAGAAAATGGGCTATACTTTGGAATTGAAGAAATTGTTAGTATAAAAAATCGTATTTTAAAATAATTTGTTAACTCTAAAATATTTAGTGAATTTAACGAACATGCTATGCGACAAACGCCTACCGTATGCTTTTAATAAAAGCTATTATTGAAAAGTATGTTAATGCCCGTCTCCACGCTGAACATAAAAATAAACCCGATTTAAAAAAAAAAAACAAAACGACAAATAAGAAATAAATTAAATTTATTTGAAGGCTACTAATATTATTAGATCAAATTAATTGCACCACTTTATTTGATATTAAATTTTTATAAAATTATTGATAATTTTTATTTACCTATTCTCAATGCATTCTTAGCACTTTTACAAAAATGAATTTATTAGTAAATCGCATTTATAGGCATAAATCGGGGTAAGATAAAACGTTATATCTGATTAATTTATTCTATGTCATTTCTTTTACACGAGACGACGCATTGTCGCAAACTATATTCGTTTCTTTTTCACTCATGATACTTAGATCATGCCACACTACTTTAGCGACTAATCGTAATGTAGTTTGATATTGCAATATTAAGTTATTTATGTGTGCGTTGCAGTGTCATTTTCGGAGATTAAATGTTATGTACGTAACCTATATACATCTTTTTACTTATAATATCATTGTTAACTGCAATGACTTTACATTGACATATGCGTCCGTGCTATTCTATCCGTTTTAAGTATTCTATTTTTGTTTAATATAAAAAAACTATTTTACGTATCAACGTTTATGAAAAGATTATTTTATTAAATGCAACAAATACCAATGAAAACATTTCGTATAAATAAAATATTTCTAATAAGAGTTCACTATCACTATCACTTGTCTATGCACATCTATGCAAGAAGTATGCATCATCTTGAACGTCCATTATTATATTTTTCTTTCTCTGTGGTAAATTACTATGGTTGAAGTTAACAAACGGTACTTAAAATGTCTTAAAAGATCAAGTTCATAAAGGTTACACACCATACAATAATAAATTAAAAAAAAAAATTATACAATATATTTATTTACTATCTATGTGTACGTGGAATGTACTTTTTTCGGCCACCTCATTTCAAGACGATTGGGCACATCGTTTTGGAGATATCCTGATGAGTGGTATTTCGCTTATATATATATTACTTATATATTTACTCACCTTTCTTAGCTTCCATTAGTAGATGGATCATATCAGGCCTGACGATATTACGTGCTCCTCTGTCTTTCATCGTACTTAGAACCAATTCCGTAAAGAAATCTTTAGTAGCGTTGGAAAACAATTTTAATTTCAATATCTAAAAAGAAAATCAATATTTTATTTTAATACTATATATACTTACTGGCCTAGAAATTTGTATTTGCGATGCAACGAAGAAATATTGTGAACATTCTTACCACCATTAAGCACGTCATAATTTATATACGTTTATAATTTCGAACAGTGTATATATTGTGCATATTAAGTTTGGTAAAGATTTCTCAAAATATTGCTTAATTTTGCTAAGTAACGGATTTTCCACCAAAGCCGATAAATTATCATTATATGAACTCAGCTAACATTCTTGATGCCATCACATGCGATTTGCCATATATTAATTTAAGATCCTTATGTAAGTAATATTTAATATGTTCATAAATAAAAAAAAACTCCACACGAGTATGTCAAAGTCAAATTCTGATGCGTTGTTTATTTAATTAAGGTAATGAACGGATGTAAAGCTAACATTTAATATCATATATCAGGTATCAGATGTAGGCGATATGTTGACTAAAATTAATTATGAAATATAACAACTTCCAATTTATTAATCTCTAATTTCTTTCTTCATACCATTTGTGTAATTAGTAATTATTATTTGAATAATCATTGTTGATATTAATTAATTGTAGAATGATATTCAAATAATTATTTAAATAATTTATTATTGAAGCATATTAGGTGGATATATTACTTTTATGAATAATGATTTATAATCTTTCAAAACGATCTGCTTACAAACTTAGATCACCAGAACCGTTTACCAGTCGTTTTGAAACAACGCTTCAATGAGCCTTAGAAAAATTATATTTTATGTTAAAATCATATCAGTATTGAATGAAAATTATAACAGAACACCAACTTATGTTTAATATGTTCTTACTTGCTTGCCTTTTAATTTTATTTGGTAAAAAAATATAATAATAATAATTTATTAACTGCACCTTTATTGGTCTTTTAATAAATTATGGTCGATTACTAAGAAATGTATAGTACAAATAAAATAGTAAAAATCCTGCCCGAGCTGAATAGTGGCATATGGCATTTTCCCTTTGAATCGCTATTCCGATCCTCTAAGCGAAAAATAAATGACGCTTATAAACTGGTTTATGTTTTAGTTTTAAAAGGACACAATTTCCTGTGAAAGTATCGTTTGCATTCACAATACATAAAGCAGACATTCAAGTGCCTATGTCGGAATAGATTTAAGGGAATGATGTTTTTCTCATGGGCAAATGCATGTTGCCCCCTATCTAGATCCGGATGCGGCAAAAGACAATAAATAATAATAACCCACGAAAATAAACCTAAAAATTTACCGCCTTATTCATAAACATTATTTAACTGGTGATTAGTTAAACAATATTTTGTCTTCTTCTTTCGTATGTCAAATCAATAATGACAGAAAGAGACAAATCAGTGTTTAGCTAAACAGTAACTAAGCAACGTTTATGAATAAGGCCGTTAGTATATACTGAAATGCTACAAGTCTGATCTTAGTAATTTCTTTAGTTATACGCGAGTGCAAAAACTAGTTCTATAAATACATATAACTACTTTTCATAAATGCAGTTTATCAATTTGACCAGTGACCAGACACTATTTTATTCAGCTATCTACACTAGCAGGATATGTAAATATGTTTATTACACACAATTTTTCAATAGAAGTTACCATTCAAACCTTGATTTATTAATATTTTAATTGAGAATTTAAAAATCTTAAATGCCAAAAACTATTGTAACTTTAATGAATCCGTAAATAATCTTAAAATAATAAGTTTAAATTTAATTACAAACGAAATAATATTAAATAATTGAATTAAATTGTAATATAATTGAAATTGTTAGAATAAGACTCACCCTTGCAAGGACAGGAAATGCAGACGACGCAAGGATAAGTAACATTTGACGTAAATTAAATGTGGAAGCAGTTTTTCCCTTCTTGTAAAACTTATTTTCCTCTTCGGTAAATGAATCTACTTTGATACCGAACGCGCAGGCAGCAATCACATCGTTACAATAACGCGTTGTCAAGTCTTTACAGTCGACGTCAATGGAACCAGCTAAAATTTAGTAGGTCTTTTTGACTCTACACCACCTGATGGTAAGTGGTAGTAGAACCCAAACGCGATGACGGCTAGTGCAGTCGGGAAGAACGGTTTGCACTAGCCGCCCCCGCCTTGCCGGCCCGCAAGATGCCTCTTCACCCTTCGAATCAATTGGAACGTTTACTTTTGTTGCAGCTGATGATTAATAATTGTACTATTATTATTAACTTACTAGGTGATTCCTTGATCTTCTTCTTGAGAGCTCGTATCATCTGTTCGCCTACATCTTCCATAAAAGGCACCATCAACCTAATCTTTGAGCTTGTAAACGCTGGACTTAAAGTCGAACGCATATCTTTCCATTCTTCGCCTGATTTCGAGTAATACATAAATATAAAGTATCAAGGCTACAGTGTATATCTAACTTAACACAATATGTGTTTTATACTAACCTTTTAATGAAAATAGATTTCTTGCGAATAGAGGTTCAGTATTTTCGTCAGTAAAACCCCGGTGGTTGAGAAAATGTTCGAAATCTTTGATAGTAATCTTTTTGACAAGCTCAAGATCTCGTATTACCAACATAGACTTGATAAATTCATACCTTCCGACAAATCTTTAAAGAGAAATAAATGTTGCTTTAATTTGAATTGAATAAATATAATTTGGAATCAAATAATTAAAAACTTAATGTTAAGATGTTTTGTTTGTTTGTTGTATATGAGAAATATCTAGGCCTATAATTCAATACCTAAGGTATGGTATATAATTAATTTAGTACAAACATATTATATGTATAAATATCTAAGCATGCTGCAAAGAGAGTATTAATACTATAACATCATACGAACATACCTTTCTTCTTTAAATGTATTGTAGATCATGTCCAAATGATCACCAAAATTATGTCGACGAAAAATTAGCCTGGCCATATTACCAAAAAACGGCAAAGGTTTTAAATTCTTCACCCCATGCTTACTAAACCTAGAGTATGTCTGGCGGAAGTATAGAGCGATTGCTACTCCCAGCACCGCGCTCCATATCAGTAAAATTATCATCTGTAAGTTATAATAGTAATAATATTTATATCAGCTATACATATTATTGTATGTTGTGACTGCCTCGTTGATCTAGTGGCTAGATATAAGGCAGACCAGCAGACCCAGTGATCCTGGGTTCAATACCCAGGTCGAGCCAATAAATATTATTGGTTTTTTTTCTGTCAGAAATTTCTCAGTAGCAGCCCGGAGTCTGGAAATTGGAAGTGTGTACACTCCCGTGCCTCGAAAAGCACGTAAAACCGTTGGTTTTGCGCCTGAACTCTTTCCGGTCGTGTCGGATTGCCGTCCCATCGGATTAAGAGAGCTAGGGAAAACTGAGTGCACCTGTGTGTGCACACTTACTTGTCCACTATAATATCTCCTGCGCAGTTGGCTAACCTCTCTTGAGATTGGCCGTCATCATCATCATATAGTATTGTTGTTGAGAGAATCAGTGTCACTACATGGGGCATAGTATCTTAGTTGCTAAGGTTGATATCGTAATGGCGGTGGAAGAGTTGGTTAATATTTCTACTACGTGGCTGGCGGTGGTTATCACTTACCAACTTGAACAATTTGCAATCTGCCATTAGTCATCCAATTCATTTAAGTAGTTCTACATCAAATAAGGGTTATGTCTTAATAGTATTTGGTATGTTTTCAATAAACAAAACAATTAGCAATTGCTCTGTAAAATTCTATAAACAAAATATGTTCCGCGAAACAAACAAAAGATTTGGATTGAGGGTGATTCGGTAAATAATACTGGTGTCTTCTTCTTTCTAATGTCATATCAATAATGACAGAAAGAGATAAATCGGATAAACATTTCCCGAGCAACGTTTATAAGTAAAGCCGTATATGTTCAACTAGTTTGTACCGTTATAAAGTTAAAATTTTAATTATTTTCAGTAAACTATTGATAAATTGCTTGGAAGGCACCCATGTCTTCATTTGACTCAGGGACGGAATCAGGGGTCAATTGACTCGTCGGTCTAGTGACTAGATTTAAGGCTGTAGATCCCGTGGTTATGGGTTCAAACCCCAGGTCGAACCAGTAAAAATTTATTGAGTTTTTCTGTCGAAGATTATTAGCAGGTGTGACATAAAGAGTGAGTTCAATGCTTAAGAAAGTTTTTGGCTGTCATGTTTTTGATTAGACACATCACTTTTTTCGCTGGAAAAACCGGATTTACGCGTTTAACCCACATAAAGTGGGGGTATGTGGGGCTCACTGGTGCTGAAGAGGCCGGAATAGCCGCTAAAAAACCAGCGGTATCCTCTCCGTCTGGTCGGGGGGCGCCACGGGATCGCTTGGGAGATACATCAGTTGAAAATATACCCACTACACAACGTTTATGAATAGAGTTGAATTTTTTTTCTAGACAACCTTTCCTTATTATTTGTGATTTTAATGAATTATTATCATTCAAACCTACTTTGAGATTTGAGAATACATACAGACCAATTAGTGTTTTGGTATTTTAATGTTTCATAAACTGTTGAAGCAATTCGTTCATGATTGAAACGAGGGCGTAAATACCAATATTTACTATTCTTGCTAGGTTATTTTTTAATACTTTTGAATTGCTAGAACGTCACATGCAATCTACAAATATCAAAACTGGTTGTCCGTGACCCGCAACCGAAAACCAACAACTATATATCTATTTATTTTTTTTAATTTTTCTTTCGGTAGGCTCTCCTTCATATGGGCCACCTGATGGTAAGTGATGACCAACGCCCATAGACATTGGCATTGTAGGAAATGTTAACCATCACTTACATTGCCAATGCGTCACCAACCTTGGGAACTAAGATGTTATGTCCCTTGTGCCTGTGATTACACTGGCTCACTCACCCTTCAAACCGAAACACAACAATAGCAAGTATTGCTGTTTTGCGGTAGTTATTCTACATGTGATAATTAATAAAAACGTGCCCAGTAAAATAATAACGTAAAACCATATGCCAGTTCGCCTACGTATGCTATAAAAAAAAAACGTATTTTCTAAGAATTTACATTTGTTGATGTATATAACGTGCGCAGTTTGAATTTTCGTATTAGTTTCGAAAAACATTAAATATTATGTGGTCGCATTTTTATTGCATATATTTTACGTAACAATAGTTTCAGAAAAGACGAAAAACAATTTACGTGTGAATAATTATACAGGGACTTGTTATATTAAATAATATATATATTTTTTATATGTAATTAGTTTCATACTCGTGTACACTAATAGTTGATGCAAATATTAAAACCTCTTCGGTGCTAGTAAACAAGGTTTTAGGACAATACGCTTGTTTGTGTTGTTAAAAATTACAAGCGGCAGCATACGTAGTTATTTCATTATATTAAAAAAGTTTGATAAATATATTGATATAAATTATTAACGGATTGAAAAAAAATGACTCACACTATATATATTTTCTTCACCGTTGCAGCTCGCGTCACGATTTAGGTTATTTAAAAAAAATATCTCTCGTTAAAACAAAGAACTCAAAGAGCGTGCTGTCAGTACGAAGCACTAGATCCGACAGCCGATATAGATTGACATGCCAATAACAATATCCTGGGACATTATTCACACAAGGCCATCTGATCCCAAACTAAGAAGAGCTTGTACTGTGGAAAACCAGACAACTGATATACTACTTTTTTTTTGTAAATACATACTTATATAGATAATTACACCCAGACTCAGGACTCAGGAGTTAACGCTCGACGATGATGAATCAGTCAGTTAGGATATATTATTTTATATATGTAGATTAAAGGTATAAAGTGTTTTTTTTATTCAGCTGTATCATCCTCATAATCTTGTCAACCAAGCAATTTATTAAAATTTAACCTATAAATATATTTATGGTCTGCTAGCAATTTTGGTATATTTTAACAGAGTTAGTATGTTGATTTAAGTGCGTGTTTGAGTTTAAGATTAAATAAAATATGGACCACATAAAAATGGTTTAAACATTACCTATTACGTCAATATCTGAGTTATCTAAAACACGAAAACAAAACACACTTATATCATCTTTATTTTGTTTCTTGTATAAAATAAGAAATAATATACAACTTCGAACATCAGTTGATCGGTTCAACTAATTGGACTTTATTCTCAATTGTTTGAGAATTGCTCCATTTCAGAAACTGGCGGCAACATAATATTAACATTCTATAAATTTGTAAATAGAATATGAAATAATTAATTGCGTCTAAAAATAAAAATGAAATACGCGTGATATGATTTGTACGATGACTGCGTTGTTACGCTATGATATCAGTTTGTTGCAGAAACTAGAATATCGTACATACGAACGACGTTTATTACACAATCGCGCAACAAATAACTATAAATAAAATACACTTTAATTTCACAAATAATTGTACCAAAGGAATTTTTATACTTATGATTTTTATAGTTCCCGGGAGGGCAAATATCTCTAGTCCACCTGATGGTAATTGGTAGTAGAGTCCAAACGCAACGACGGCTAGTGAAGTCAGGTAGAATGACTTGCACTAGCCGCCCCCGCCTTGCCGGCCCGCAAGATGCCTCCTCACGCCTCGTTTGAAGGAACCCAGGTCATAAGAGGAATAAATTGATATTCTACCGCAAAACAGCAGTACTTGTGGTGGCGCATTGGCGATGTAAGCGACGGTTAACATTTCTTACAATGCCAATGTGTAAGGGCGTTGGTGACCACTTACCATTACGTAGCCCATATGCTCGTCGACCTACCTATCCTATAAATAAAATTTAAAAAAATCTTCCTTAATTTATATCGAGAAAAAATTAACAGGCTGTATATCGTTCATGTAGTTCTGATGATCCTAAAGGTCGACAGGTAGCCTTCTGGCATTTAATACGCCTTTTGTACAAACCTTAATAGTTTTATCAAATTATTTCGAATAAATAAAAACGAAGTACGAAACCACTGGTTCAGCCAGTTAATGATACAGACGCCACAGGCTACCCAACTTGATAGGGCCGGAATCATACCGGCGCCTATGCGCCGGTGTGGTGTGCTCCATGGCGCCTCCATTGGTTGTGTTTTCCATCACTCGTAATAGGGCTATTTTCTGTCTTAGTATCCATAAAATATTGGAACCGTGGAGGGTAAAATAGATAATTCTATTAAGATTTGTTTAAAGTTAAAGAATTGATAAAATTAACCTCAAAGAGAATATTTCAAAATTTCATAATTTTTTTTTCAACAAAAAATTAATAATTCGACAATGGAATTATGTAATAAATTTGGCCTAGCAATGAAATTGTTCGTAAAAATTACAATAAAATCGAGGGCATCTAGAATATTCTTATAAAAAATCTGCTAGCATACTTGCCACCATTCCACACGGTCATTATTTTGTACACTAAATATTTTAAAATTATATTTGTAAATACTTAGCTATGTTATAAACTCTTAAGGCCTTAATGTAGTATTTTTATGAAAAAAGAAACACTTAGGAAGCATGTAATAAAACTCAAGATGTATTTGATAATATCCTGTGTAATTACTTCGATGTTATAATTTTTATTAAACTATGCTTTGGTATAAATGTCTTTGACTCTCAAATACTTAATCATCATCAAGGGAGCGCGTGTGATCATTTTCTTGCATGAGTAGAGCGTTAATGACATTTCAATTGTTTGTTACACACTTTTGTCAACACGTGACTCTAAATATATAGATTAATATTAAAGATAAGGACAGTATTTACTTTGCTTAATTGCGCAGTCATAATAATCACAATTATATTATATGCTAGCTGTGCCACAAGGCTTCACCCGCGTATAATTAATAAAAAATTTAATAAATTTATTATTACTATAATAACACACACGCGCACACACACACACACATACACACACATATGGCTACTGGTAAAGAAATACGTAATTAACGATTTGAAATTAATTTTCTTAAGATACCGTAGGGTTTACCGATCTTATACCTAGGCGTAACATTTGCGCCATCACATGTCCTTGTGTGTACCAATTTTCATCAAGATTGGTTAAGCTGTTCATGAGTTATAAGAAGACATACAGACAGACAGACTGACAGACAGACAAAAATGAAAAAAATAGTATAATGTAAATCACTGCATCATAAAACGATTAAAACACAAAAAAATATGTACAGACAGAACCAATAGATTTATATAGTAGTATAGATATAGATAATATATTTATAAACAAATCTAATCGTGTGACATCAACCACTCTAATAATCACTAGGTATGATATTGTATGGTATCATATACCTACTAATTTTGAAATCTCGACTCTCGCGGATAATTATATATACCATCAACTTATCACTAAACACTTAAAATTAACAACTTAAACATTTCCTCTTACGAAGTGATACGTCTTTGGCGTAAACAACATTCAATTCCATTTTATTAACAAATAGTTATGTCAAATTATACAACACTGATTTGTATAATTTAATTAAATTATCTTAACTAATAAATACAATGTTATTAGTAACGATATTATTTAATGTTTTGATTCAAGTGCGCTACCCTTACTAATATTGGAGTTGATTATTACATACGATTGTCGAATACGGATCTTTCTCATCAGCACATACATCTTTACTTTTTAATACAGACCCTAATGGATACCCTGCCCCAAAAGTTCTGTAAGTGTGTGTGTGTTTTTGTATGTGTCACTGAACTCTTAAACGGGTGGATCGATTTTGATAACGTTTTTGCATGAATCCAGTAGGTGGCCCAGCGACTGAGATGCAACTTTAAATACAAAAATATATAAAGTGTGTAACAAAAACTCTGACCGACCCGTAAAACGGTTATTAGGTATCGTGAGTTGGTGCTATTTATGTAATCATTTTTAAAATACTACGTTTCTGTAATATTTTAGTGTAAGCTAAACCTAATTTGTTAGTGATCTAATAAAAAATGCAACAAACAAAATTATTACGTCACCTATCTTTTTTTTAGAAAGTCCCGTATAGTAATTACGTATAGTCTTAAAACAATTGCACATTAAATCTACCTACAGATGGAAATCATAATAAGATACGACCACAAAGATGTGTTTGAAATATAAATAGGCACGTTACTTATCGAATGTGTTACTTTTATATTAGATGCATGCTTTTAACTGTACCAATAGACTTAATACAATTGGTATTTAGTTTTTTATTACAATTAATTCAATTAATTTATAGTAAATTTATACGATTACGATTTTTAGTTAAAACAACAATCATAAAAAATAACAAAAATGAACTTCTAAACAACGCCATCTATTGGAACTATATAAAACTATATGATTAGTTTGTACCACATATTCGGTAAAATGTTGAATTAACTCACTAAACGAAATTTTGATAAAATATTGCGATACGTTAGGAGAACCATCTAGCGACGAACAGGCATATTTATTAATGACATCTACTCGTCAATAGATGGCGCTGAAAAAATGACATTAAATGAATATATTTATAATTATTACTTATTAAGTATTTCTCTTTAAGTAGATAGATTCTTCTCAAAAATTAAATATATATATTAAGTGATATTAAATAATGTCTTTTTGACTAGGTGGCGCTCATCTAGTAAATACAAGCCAAAGTTGTCTCCGTAATTTATAATTCATAAAAATATTTAAATGTCGTTAAGTGTTGTTGTTTGTGTATAAAAGTGATAAAAAACTTAGATTCTATAAGTGATATTGTGGGACAACATACTAGTGCAGTATTAGTGGAGTTAAAACGAAAATAAAGATCTATGATTACAAACACCTTATATAAGACTATTTCAATTGAACCAGTGAGTATAGTGCTTGACTAATAATTAAAACATAATTTAAAAACAGTTACAACAAAGTGTTTCTTAGTTTTATGCAAAAACAATTGAATAAATATTAAATGCAGCCTCATGTCAAATAATAGACCATACGAAATCCGTTTTTTATTCAAAATTTTTGCTCACTAACGCCATCTAAAGGTGAATAAACATATTATTAGCAACTAATATATCGAATAACAATTGAGTTACTGCTATTGAAAAATAGATGTCTCTGTTAGAAAAAAACGATTTAAAATATTAACATACTTTTTATTGTTTCGATATATACATATAAAATTTTTCGAAAATGATGTCGTACTTAAGCAAGAAAGTAACCAGAAAAACGGATCAGTTTGTTACACAACACGGTACGCCTGTGACAAAATCAGGTTCTATTACTCCTGAGACAGAAAGAAACAATATAACAATTCGAAAATGCATAACCAACATTCCAACAGATAACTCTTTTGAAGGCCTAACGGAGGATGAAAATGAAAATGAAAATAATTTTTCTATCATGAGCTCGACCCCATCCCGTCCGCTAAATGGAAGTATTACTACTTCTAGCTCAAAAGTAACTGAAGATATGAACTGTATGAGGAATAAATTGTTTGCACTTCAGGAAAAGTTATTAAGCGCGGAAAACGAGATTAAAAATCTACTGCTCGAAAATAATAAGCAGGTAAAGTTAATTTGTGACTATGAATTGAAAATTCAGCAACTTACACATATAAGAAAGCATAAGTTAGATTATTCGGATACTGAAAATAAAGTTATGAGCAAAACAAAATCCATTGGAGAAATAGTTCAAGTAACGCCATCTCTTAGCGAATCTAAGAACCGAAGCGATCAATTATTATTAAATAATACATATTACCCTTCAAGTGACACTGACTGTTCCAACCATAGTACGACGGAAGCCGTGAAAAGTAAAGATCCAGTAACTGAGACTGCACGAAATAATCATCCAAACACCATTCAAGCATCACATTATAATAAAGAACAAGGCAGAAAACCAAAAATATGTATTTTAACTAATAGTGCTTGCGGTACAATACAAACTGTTGATGCAACATTCAACCAATTTGATTATATTCGTTATGTATCACCAAATTGTAACATAAAACTTCTTCTTCAGAACTTAGACTACAAATTACGTAATTATAGTATGATAGACTATTGTATTATAATGTTGGGAGAAACAGATTTTGAGGCATCTTGTACTGATTATGCAGATTTGATTATATATTTAAGGGAAGCTATACAATATGTTTCGAATACAAACATAATTATATGTACACCTACGTATGTGTGTGGCGCCCCTATATACAATTGCAAAATAGAATTATTTAATAATCTTTTATATTTAGAACTTAGAAATAACACTTATGCATATTTCTATGATTCCAATGCCACGGTTGCTATTGATATGTTCTCGTTAAAAACTGGGAAGTTGACTAATTCGGGATTAAAACATGTCTACAATGATATAGTATGTAAAATTTTGGCTGATTACAAGTATTATGGGTATTTACTACCGAGGCCTAAAACTTCAGATATAGAGGATACGAGTCCTCTGTTTTTTCTCGCGTAATCATTATAGCAGACGTACTTTTAAATATTCAAAGAAAGGTAATAAACAAAAGATTAAAAATATTTGTACTAAAATTACACGTTCAAAGAAAATATTGTTATATTACCAAAATGTAAGAGGTCTCCGAACGAAAACTACTATGTTTTATAATAATATTAGAACAATAACTAGCGATATTGTCATCCTTACAGAAACCTTCCTCAATAGCTCTGTCAATGACGCTGAACTTTTTCCACCTGAATACTGTGTCCTACGGAAAGACCGGCCCGGCGACGTCGGGTGGGGCGGGGTTCTATTGGCAGCTAAAAATTGTTATAATATAAAAAGAATTACAAATGTAGATAACTTAACCGATGATAAAGAATTATTGTTTGCTATTATTACCTGGAAACATATTAAGTTAATGATATGTGTAGTATATTTACCACCCAGTTACAGCAGTAAGCAATATCTTGATGTTTTAACATGTATAGAAAATGCTATAAATATGTATACTGAATATCCATTTATGATAGTTGGTGATTTCAATTTAAATTCGTGCAATAATAGTGTTAGATCTCAATTTAATAATTTTATGGAATATAGTAAGTTACAACAATGTAATAATATTAGCAATAAATATGGATGTATCTTAGATTTAGTACTAACTACTCTAGATCATAATAATATTAAAATATCATCCGATACGGAACATCTAGTTCCCATGGATGCATACCACCCGCCCCTAGAGATATTGCTCACACTTCCTAGAACAAAACAAAATCCAACGTCTCCGACACCAGGAGAATATTTAATCACGGAGTGGAACTTTCGGCAAGCAGATCTCCATAGCTTGTACGTTGATATTGCTAATATTGACTGGACCGACTTACTTGAAAAACATCATTTAAATTTAGACTTAGCCGTAGATATGCTATATAATAAACTTAATAGTGTTATTAGTACACACGTTCCTACAAGAGCAATAGTCAAAAGTAATAAATATAATTACCCAAAATGGTATACCAAAGAAATAATATATTATATAAAATTAAAATATTTTAATCTAAAAAAGTTTAAGTGTTATGATTTGGAGTTTAATAGGGAACTTTTTAAATACTATAGAACTAAAGTCAAGGATCTTATAAATATAGAATTTAAAAATTATATATCTAGGGTTGAAAACAATATATATATAGAACCATCAAGTTTTTGGCAATTTGTAAAGGAAAAACGTAAAACTAGGCAGCAGATAAAAACATATACTTATAAGAATAAAGCTGTAGAAGGGCAGAAAGCTATTGATTCATTTGCTAAATATTTCAGTTCTGTGTTTCATGATTCTTCTCCTCTGTTAGACGTAAAGATAGCCGAGGCAGAGGCTAATCGCTTTGGTTGCCAATCTACGGTAACCATCGAAAAAGTGACAGTTGCTGAACTCAGATTTGCAATACGGCGACTAAAAGCTTCAACTGCTTTTGGTCCTGACAACATACCTCCCTTTCTAGTAAAAGATTGCTTGTCAGCTTTGGAAGTGCCGTTACTTCATATATATAATCTTTCAATTAAACAATGTTTATACCCTAGCAAGTGGAAAGTGTCCCGAGTAACACCTATTCCAAAATCGGGCTCGTCCACGGATATAACAAATTATAGACCAATCGCTGTTCTTTGTGTATTTGGAAAGATATTTGAATCGATTCTTAATAACATCATTTATATACAAATAAAGGGGCAATTGAGTGATTGCCAGCATGGGTTTCGTCCTGGACGCTCCACATTGACTAATCATACAGAATTTGTAGATTATATAAGTACTAAAGTTAAGTCTGGTTGTCAAGTAGATGCCGCCTACTTTGATTTCAAAAAAGCCTTCGATCTTGTAGATAATGATGTACTTTTAAACAAATTTGCTTTATTAGGATTTTCAACTTCGCTCTTAGAATTGATGGCTCACTATTTAAAAAATCGAAGACAGTTTGTTAAGCTAGACGGGTATAAATCGGAAGAGTATTATACACGATCAGGGGTTAGTCAAGGTAGTACCTTGGGTCCTATGCAATTTTTGATGATGATAAATGATTTACCTGGTGTTATCTCTAATGCCAAATGCCTTATGTTTGCTGATGATTTGAAACTGTACCTATCTGTAACCGAGACTAAAGACTGTGTAGCGCTACAACGTGATATCGATGCCGTAGTTGACTGGACTATAAGGAACAAATTATCATTTAATAATTCAAAATGTAAAACTATCACTTTTTCTCGATCTCGTAAACTTATTAAAAATATATATAATCTGTCTGACACACCAATGGAACATGTACCCAAAATCAGGGATTTAGGTGTTATAATGGATAGAAAACTAAATTTTCATGACCATATACTTAAAACATGCAAAGATGCTAATAAATGCCTTGGTTTCATTATTAGAATATCATCGCAATTTAAGAATACCCAAGTAATAGAACAATTGTATAATGCCTATGTCCGTAGTAAATTAGAATATAATGCAATAGTTTGGAGTCCGCGTGAGGCAATGTATAGTATAATGTTAGAAAAAATTCAACGAAAATTCTGTAGATATTTATTTAAACGTAAATATGGATATTACCCTTTTCTCTATCCTTCAATGTTTGTGTCAGGTATGGTTGGTCTAGATTCACTTCAGCTTAGACGGGAAGCCGCACTTATAAAATTTTACTATTTAATTCTAGTGCATAGGGTGGATAGCACTGCTGTACGCGAATCAATATATTTATATGTTCCCGACAAATATATGCGTGGTGTTGGAAGACGGCAACATAGATTGTTTTGCTATCCACCTATGTGGCATTCTCCCCAAGCTAGCAACAGCCCCACTGCTAGGGCTGTTAAACTTTTAAATGACTTCGTACGTTGTCGAGATGTAGACATATTTTATGATCCCTTTTATACTATGTTCAAACAAATTTATATATTTCAGAATTTTAAAAATTAATTTTGTGGTTCCTAAATAGATTTAAGCTTATTTTGTTTACAAATTTTAATTCTATTTTTGTTTTACTAAATTTTATTTTATTTATCCTTGTAGTATGTTTTGTTAAATTAGTAAGAATAATTAAAAAATGTTTAGTAATTAGTGTAGATATAAGCGACTTGGTGTAAATACTGTAATGCTTATATTTTCAAATAAAGATTATTATTATTATTATTATTATTATAAAGCCAAGTTTAATCTTAAGGAAACACATTTAATTTTGAATAAGCATAATATTGGCGTATTATCCTTAAAATGATCACCTACATACTGATGCAGAGAGGAGTTTCACTACTGACGTTAATATATTGAGTAACTAGCGCTCTTTAAATTACATTAAAACCTTAAATAAATAGAAATAAAAATTTAAAATTATTACTATAGAAATCGTGACCGCGTGGAATGGTGGCAAGAATGCTAGCAGCAATACCCCTGATCGCAATTCCGTTTCCCTGGGCGAAAAATGAACCAGCTCTCCTGTCACCAGTAAAGGCAGTAAGACGGGTTGTAATATCTTGGATGAATTTTTTTGCACTATTACTCCAAGGTCCAAGCGTTTCAACTGCAAACAGAACAAAAATATAATTTGGAATAAAAGACGAAGATATTTTTATTACTTCAAGAACTTATTATTTTTGACTTGAAGAAAGTAGGTGTCCTTTACCCAGACTAAAACTATATCGATAGCTTATAAAATCTACACGCCAAAATCCTAAGCTCCGTACATGATATACATATATACTTACTTATTTCATTTTTACATGTTTCATTTTTTTCATAATAATATTACAATCACTGCGGTTCAGCTCTAGCTTTACTTTTAGTTTCTAACATAGCCGACAAAGGTGATAAACGAAATGTATGTTGTAAAGTAAAAAGTAACAGCATGTGAGTATCTATCTACTAAATAGACTAAGGCCTCCTCTCCCTTGGAAGAGAAGGTTTCGAGCTTATTCCACTATGCTGCTCGATTGCGGGTTGGTGGATTCACATGCAGAATTTAAAAAAAAAAATTAACAGAAAACCAACAAGTAAGCATTAAATCACAAGTATAAAAATAAAAACAGTTATTAAGGTACAGACTAAATGCTACCTTAATTATACGTGATAACTATATTTAGAATAACAATGGCAATTGCATAAGATATTTTTTTATGCAAAAAAATGAATACCAAATAAACATTAAATAAATTTGAATTACATTTATTCATATATAAATAAATGTGTGTGTGTATAATTAATACTATGAAAATTCATCGGTGCTTGCCTGGCTTTGAATCCATGATTTTTGACTAAGATTCACGTGTTATCTCTGTAGCTAATAATGCATAAATACTATTCACTTATGTAAGTAAAAATACGCAGAAAATCATATAAATTTATGTTTAAGCTGAAATCGAACTGCACATCGCGAAAGATTGATATTCTGATATTTCACTAACTTTAAATCCTCCAACAATATTTATAGTTTTATTAAAATTATTAAAAATGTTTATTATTTTACTGATAACAACGAATTAAAGAATGTATTATTTGTCGAAAATTCCAATGACGTCACTAATTGTCATCTTATTTAGTGACATAACATTCGAAATACATGACACAATTGACTTGATTATGTACTTAAATGAGTAAGTGACGGCTTATTTTTAATACTCGACGGACTTGGAAAGTAGTTGATTGAAATTTAGTTGAAATGATAGACTTATGTAATTATATTACTTAATTTGAATATAGCTTATAACTAAAAGAACAATTTAATATTCATTGATACGCCACTATAAATGTTGTAGTATTCCTTAACAAATTCGTTTTTCTATTTTATTTGAACTCCTCTACTGTATGAAGACATTTTTTGTACATCATGTCTCTTTTTTGGTATATAAAGTTGGTTTCATCCAGGAAGTCTTGTATCTATAGTAATCTTACTTTAGTAAAAAATAAAAATAATAATAATAAAAAAATCAAAGCTTAAGTATAATTGCATTTCTCGATTTATTTACTTTCCAACTTAGTTATTGATTGTTCGCATTGATATAGTAATATTTTTCCCACTGTTAAGCAATTTTGATAGGATGTTGCTTTATGTACTTAAAATGTAACTAAATATAGAGATTGTACTTGGTTTGTATTATACATACATTAGATATATGAACATAAATTAGATTCTTCCTTACTTCTTTCCTTACTTTCTAGATGAAAAAGCTGAGAAAGGTTGACATGACTGTAACATATAAAATTAAAGAAAAAATAATAAAGATTATCATTTGAAGATCAGCTCATTTCTTAATCGAAAAAGAGATTCCAACTTTCACAGTTCGATTGATTTGACATTGCAGTCCTCCGGCGCGACGTTGGACGCTTGTATTAAAATATCACGGTATCAAACTTATAATAAAGTTAATGGGCCCAAAAACGCGGTTGATTTATATAGTTATATTTTTTTTTTTTGGTATGCATTTAATTTTTTTTTTTATAAATTATTATTCATTAATTGTCATCCGATGGGGTTGATACTTCATATAATGCAATATCTTTATCGAATTACGAAAAAGCAATGGTCCTTTTCGAAATTTAGTTTAAGCTCTGCATTGATAGTCAATTACTCAGAACTTAAATTCTGTTAATAGACTGAAATAATTGGAATTGTGTTAATTACAATGAAATTAAACTGAAAACGTTTTTTTAGTAATATTTGTAACGTAATGAAATCATTGCTCGCTTATTATGGATTTTTTTAAATTAATAGCATTTGATAAATTTCAGCGCAAAATATTTACCATAAAGTTTTAACATGTTGTATTGTTTGTTTTTTTATTTATTTGAAATTTTCATATTTCGATATTTTTTTCTATTCTTATATAAAATTTTCTTTTATTGGTAGCACTAAATTTCGATAAACAAACAAAGGAAATGGTTTTAGTATTTGCCTATATATGTAGGTATAAATACAGTGTGAAAAAATTCTCAAATAAATTACATACTTTAAGTATGTAATTTATTTGAGAATTTTTTTATGTATCTGATTAGCCTAACGGTTGAGAATTAGGAAGAAACGGACTGGTAGAGAATTAATTCATTCAGGTATTGAGTCCGCTATTTCGGTCAACATAATTTTTTTTTTAATAATATAAGTAAATTATATAGAGGTTATAATTGAAACAACTTTTCACATTTAAAATTCGTATAATCTTTCATCTATTTCGTATAGTTCTGAAATAATACATTAATTGCACATGAAAAAAAACTTAAAATTATAATTCAAACAATTACATTGTAAATTAATAAAAATAAATTTATAATATAAACTGGATAAAAACGTACTGACTTTCAGGGTTTTGTACATTTGCTTATCATAAATACGTATAAAATAAATTATTATATTTCACATCTTCTAAAAAAAAAATAATGTATTGCGTTTAAGCATAAAAATACTTCAGTATTATCTATCAGCTATGAAACTAATTAAACGGCTCTTATACCGCGTACCGATATAGTTCCTATTTGAAAATATGTAATATTGTTTTTTCGAAATATTTGTAAATAATAAAATTATTTTTTATTTTTGTGAAAGTTATATTAATTAATAATATTAATAGTTTTTAATAAAACTTATTTTGTAATGGAATGGGTGTGACACATGTTTAAGGAGAACAAATCGTCTGGACCTATATTAAGAATTTTCAATAATTTATAAAGTGAACAAATTTACAATCAAGTTCGATTGATTTATTCAATCAATATTTACTTACATTTTTTTTTTATATAATCAGAATACTTGGCTAATATTTTAGGCCAAGCTACAGTATATGCCTTTTCAACTCAAAATAAAAGTCGTAAGTAATTTTTGTTTCTGAGAACGTCATGAACTTCAAATATCACTATTGTAAAAATAGTGATTTTTGATTTCTGATTTGCACAAATGATATAAACCTTAATGGTTCGAGTTTGAAATTATTTTTGTTAAGTCAATTAAAGCAATTAATGTCTTTTGTTTTTCATAGGTTGGTTTTTCAATAATATCAATATTATGCAATTATTATTATATATAAGTTACAATAAAAGATGAATGTCTCAATATACGTCACGAAATATCTTAACATCTATTGTTTATAAGAATACTGTATTTCATTATATTAATATTTTAAAACATGAAGACACAAATTTTGTACTTGAAGTAAAATTGACAACGGTTAATACTAGACATGTTTTATACGTTGAAATTATTAAAGTAATAAAGAAAATATACTTATTAGTTATTAATCTATTATTTAAATTATATTTAACAATTAAAACTGGTTGTATATTAATTGTTGTAATTCTTAATTATATAATTCGTTGATTCAATTTGTAGATAACTATGTACATAAATTAAATCGATTCAAAATTTACTTTACATCACAGCAATTGCCTGAGAGTCACCAACTTAAAACTATATTACATTTATAATATCAAAAAATCTATCTTTCTTAAATCAATAATGTACCATTTTTCAAACTACATAATCTTTGGCCGACAGATCTTGACACTTGTCATTATTTCTTATTGCACATACGCGCCATTTCATACTTAGATATTATTCTAAATTAAATCTAACACTGAGATAGGAGATTATAAATAATCGTAGATTTTTTTTTTTATTATCTATGAAGTGAAATAACAAATTTGAAATATTCATTTATACAATAGAGTTGTAATTAAGTACATTGTAATAGATAATAAGTATGGCAACAATAACTACCTCTACAAATTAGAAAATTAACTTTATATCAAACATATCAAAAATAATATAAATAAAAATCGGAATGTTGAAAATACATCGTTTAACTATAATAGTCTATTTAAACTAATCTTATCCATATGGTAACAACGATCGAAATTTTAAAAATACGTTATCAAAAATTCGTAACTCTGAACAACCATATAAGTTCGACCACGGAAACTCCACGTCGATCATAAAAGCATTCTTAGAAATTTAATAAAGATCACTTAAAAAAATAATATGGACACTTCAACAAGTCGGGCATACAACCTTTAATTGACGGCAACAATACAACAATCATTTTTAAGTTACAACCTTCAAAACGAGACCGAATCGGACACCGAGCTTACTTTAATCACACTCATTACAATCTGGAAACATCTATCTAATCCGTAATCTTTTCCTTCTAATACCTATTCTTATTCATTCCAAACAACTTATTCCTGGGAGCGATCTCTCTGAGCATAACTATCTTACATTTATCACGGAAACGTCTTTTACTTCCTCTCTCTTTTTTTTTCATTTTTCATTTATCTTATTACAACAGAGATTCGTGACCAACACTAGTCTTTTTTTCAGCTTCGAGTATCGCACCCAGGTTACAAACATGAAACATTAACTATCATCGCCTCAACTTCATCATGAGCATCGTTTTCCAATAAATTCCTTAAATTCTAAATATTCGACTACGAATTCGAATATGTCATGTCATGTATGTCGATTTCTGATTTAACTTTCATGAAATTCGGGTTGTCTGTCTTGAAGTCGGGCCCCTTGTGGCCGAATTGGTAGACCAATCGTGCCGTGGGGACGGACACCAGGACGGACTGTCTGTAGTGATACCGCATGGCTCTGCTGAACTTCTCAAACGTCATGTTGTCGTTTTGCTTCATCTGACCCCATAGTTTTGCCACTTCGTCTGGTTTCACGAATCTGGAAATAAATAAAAAAATATTGTTAGCAAAAATAATACATAGTTTAGTTATTCTTTATAGCATTTCGATCTTATTGTTCAATCGTGTTGGTTGTTAAGGCTCTTTTCCGATTTATTTTTAATTCAAGGTTTAAATGCAATAGGCAAGGTCGATTCAATGTTGATGATAATGATGTTCACGCAACAATTCTTATTATTTTGCCACACAGAGTTCATTCTAAAATCTTGCATAAAGGAAGCTTAGTTATAAACTAATATTATCATTTTTTATTGGAAAACAAAAAAAAATAGGAATATTGTGAATAATGTTAGAACCAAATTTTTATCAAATCATAATCGATTTGATAAAAAATTGGATATTTTAGCTGGAAAACTTAATTTGGATATTTTAGCTGGAAAACTTATCAAAATATCTTATTTACGTGAGCTAAGACTCACAATGAAACATTAGGATTAGAGCAATGAGCAAATTATGACTATCTTATAGTAGAAAAAAAAAATAACATCAGTATCCGTTAGCCATAGAAATAATAAACACACACATACACATGGGAATAATTAAGATTCCTCATCATCAACAATTCCTATAATTGCAACACGGACTGTGCATAATAACGACCAATCGTATCTTATCAATATATAGGCGATCAGAAACGATCCAAGTTCAACTGGCGTCTAATAACATACCCTCATATAATTTACTGGTCATTAAATAAATTCCCATCAACAAGTCGTATATAGACGGTGCGAATGAAACGGGTATTACGGCAACGGTGTCAAGTGATGCAAAATGTCCAGATAATTGTGATCGGAGCCAAGGTTTACTAGTTGCTGTCATTATCAGCTTGGCCGGCAACGTGACGATCTGAGCACCGGGCGTCGACGTTGTTTATGAAGACAATAATTGCGTTTGTTTTATCGATACTAATAAATGTTGAATCAAAAGGTTTAAACTTTGGATTATTATTGAATAAGGATTTTATGTCACTCTCAAATTCATTTACAAAATTTATTTAACTGTCTTTTTACAAATCGATTTAAAGGCTTTTTAAAGCATACAAAACAGTTTTTTATATATTCATCTTAAAAATGAATAATGACCGAAATGACTAAATTAAGAATCTGTCAATCCTTTTTCAATCTAACATGTACTAATAATTCATTAGTAGTCATTAGTGGTAGGTATTAACTTTTTTTAAATTATATGTAATGTAAGACTACTTACAATTTTAAGGACATAAGATTTGCAGTTAAGAGTTATTTAATATAAAAACGCTGCGTTTTCGACGCTGTCAGTATGAAAGAAGATAGTCATTTTATAATTTATGACGCGTTATTCAAGCGTCGCGCGACCTTGTGTCAGAGCGAATGAAAAATGTTTCTGACAGACGAAACGCTTTGTAAATTGGTTATAAATATGATCGCTGCGATATTAATTTGAAGAGCAATTAAATTTTAACTTATACGACTGTAGTCATTAGTTCTATTGATGTTTTGATAAATATATCCTTGCTTAATTTTTATATGCAATTATAAGATTCACAAATTCATTAATGTAATGAAAAAATATAATTATTTATTTCTAATAATACGTTAAATAATAGATATCTGTTTTATAATACTCGTTAAATCTTAACAGGTCAATCAAAACATGTCTGAGTGCCATTTAAATAAAATCGATACATAAATTATTAAAAATCGATTATTTCTTTACTTACAAAATTATTCCGTTATATGTTTTATAATGTATGATCAACGTATAGATGCTATTTTTTTTTTATTGTTATTTCACTCTTTATAGAGATTGATACGTACTTAAAAGATAAAAAAACTATTTTTTAATCTTTAAATACCTACAGATGATAAGAAAAACAAACGCTACAAGTAAGAGACAATCAACAAAGTGATTTTGAAATAACTAGGTTTTCTTTATTTTTATTTAACCTTGTCATTGTTACGTTTAAATATTTATTTATAATTAGCAACTAATTGATAAAATAATAATCCGAAGGTCCTGGAAACAATGAATCAGGATGCATTTGATCTTTATCGATAATTAATTGTATTGGCTAATTATTCAGAATCAATTGTCATTTTTGTGCGTTATTTACAATAGTAATTTGATATGTAACATTTTATTGATTAGTAATTTCAAAACCAATTCTTGTTTGAATAAATCTTTAACAATCTACATAGACATCAATGTACATAATACTTTTATATAAAAGACGTTCTTATATATAAATAATGTTGAAGATAAATTAAAGACATCGTTGGAATTAATAAACATACTTATATTGATTTAAGTCCAAAAACAACAAATTCCGAAGATAAATCATATAAGACATATTTCTAGTTTATCATATCATAAAATCAAAATATTCTTATTCAAATAGACTTTTATAAGCACTTATGAATCGTCAAGCGAGACCTCCGGTTCGGAATGTAGATTCTTTAGAATCCGACTTTAAACTCATTACGTACAAATTTATATAAATACAGACAGTTAGTTACAACACGAGATTCAGCAATCATTCAATCAATATACATTTGTCAGATATTCAGAAACTGAGTTCAACTTCCTAACTTCGAAGCTAAACGAGGCAGCCTCCAAAATATTACATAAAACTGTTTATAAATATGTACTTGTTTAAATTTTTACGTCTACCTTCGATGGAGAAACGAAACGCATCATAATATCAAAACTATTGACGGTCAACTCTTAAAGATAAAATAGGTATAACTATTTATTTATTTTGCAATAACGATTTATACAAGTCCTTATTGACCTCACCACTCAATGCTATTTACGATTAATAACACTACAAAGGATAATTTGTATAGTTCTATTTAATTATCGAAATATGACGCAACTTTTTAAATCCTTGTAACTCAATAGAAAAGTTTTATTTTTATTTATGTATATGTAAATAAAATAAAAAATCTTTAATATAATCAATAAATTTATTTCGTTTAGGTACGTAATAAATTGTAATGTTTACGAGAAATTTTAAAGGTTGTCAGCCTTTAATGGGTGGTTATTCCGAAGTGGCGAGGATGCGTGTCACGTAGCGTTCCTTGGCCCAGCTGATGGTATGATCAGCAAGGCCGGGCCCCGACCTCGCGCGGGCGCACGGCGCATCCAAATTCACTAAATATATGAATCACATAACGTTATGTATGTAGTACGCGTATAACACTTGCCTATGTGCATGTTTATTTTATTATACAGTAATAATATACATTATATATGTTCGTAACTTTGTATGAGGTTATCAGACTTCGGCAATGTTAAATCAACCACCATAAAATTTGGCATATATAGTTTTTTTCATGGAGAAAGTTTTTATTCGATTTGTTGTAATTCGCCGCTAGATGGTGCTGCAGCACATCCACTTTATGCAATACTGACCTATCACTTTCTTACATATTTAAACGTAGGTTCCAATGAGTAATATCTTGATAAGATTGTGTGTTTATGTTACGTTTTGAAGAGCTCTGATGGCCTTTCAATCTTAACCGACAATTGTGAGTTCAAAACCGAGCAAACACCGCTAAATTATTTAGAATTAATCTCGTGCTTGGTGCTGAAGGGAAATAACGTGATAAAACCTGTGCCTGATAACAATCGTGTATCCAAGCGGTTCGAAGCATCGTGATGGAGTAAGATCAAACTTCTCCTCCCTTTTGAGGAGTAGAAGAAAAGGCCTTAACCCAACAGTGGGACATTTACAAGCTGTTACTTTATTTACTCTACTAACACACATAATATTATATGTGTGCGTTCCCATATCTCTTCGAATTGTTTTGCCAACAATTAACTTATACCGATTATTCTACGTTGATGGTTGATGGTACCGTGCCAAAACTATTCACACAAGTGTCAACAACAGCTGTACAAAGTTCTAATCTAATCGGATGCATCATAAGAACCGAGATGCCCTGTTATAACACGTGAACTTCAACTAAAGATTTCGGGTTCTCAACTTGAGTTTTCATGTGTCTAATTTGTGTTTATAATTCATCTAATTCATGACGAGCCGGTTGGTGTGGTTGGTAAGATACTTGCCTTTCACGCTGTAGGTCGTGAGTTCGATTCCCACCCAGGACATTTATGTGCATGAACATGTCTGTTTGTTCTGAGTCTGGGTGTATTTATCTATATAAGTATGTATTTACATAAGAAAAATAGTATATGTAAGTACATCGGTTGTCTGGTTTCCATAGTACAAGCTCTGCTTAGTGTGGGATCAGATCTCTTGTATGAGTAATGTCCCAGGATATTATTATTATTATCTCGTTCGTGGCAGTGAAGGAAACCTACATGAATCACCTAACTACATGTGTATACCGTATACCATTGAAAAACGTTTAAGAGATATAAAGACATATTTTTATATATATAATATATAGATTAATTTAAATCGCCTGATAAGCGTGATGTAAATGACAAACGAAGGGTTAATCAAGCAATTACAAACTTGACCTTTAACATCATGTCGTCCTTTATGATCATGTGATTGCTATTATTTATTTACTTATTGTTATATATACTTCATTGTATACTACATGTAAATAGAACAGAGCAGTGCTTAAAACGTATTATTGTGTGATACAATGGCTTTCTTATGACTATTTAGCCATCTTTTCATTTTATTTTATTTGTAACTGTTATAATTAAATTAATCGTTATCAATGTATTTTAGTCAAATATGTGATTGAACTATCAATTTACATTAAGCGAGTTATTGTATTTTAAGAACAATAACCTTATTTAAAATTACACCTATTTAATATTAGTTTTTTTTTTTCCACTAAATTATAATTAATTGAATCAACAATACGTACACACTCGGCCCTTGTCGAACCTATTTGCTTATTTTTTTGGTTGTGTACACTTATTATAATAATAAGTATAAAAGTATAAATTATATATATATATATATCATTTGATGGGTTGCCATCATTGATGCATCATCGTTACTTGGAAAGCTCTACTAATCAGGTGCTCCCAGCTCCAGAACGCGCTTCTCTTGTTTTAAGTGGGCGTACAATAGCATTACAACTGTGACATGATTTGTCCTCCCGTATACTATTGACCCATAAGGGCCACAAATGCTTCAGAAAAATATTCAAATTTTCAAAAAAAGTATTGTAATTTTTGAACTTCACTCTCACTGCCGGGCATTTAAAGTAATATTTGTTACGCATGAAATATAATATATTATACAATAAAACGAACAAATTTATGCATCACCAAAAATAGCCATTCGAGGTAATACTTCTTCAATAAAATGGCTTTATTTTAAGGACGCAATAATATTAAATACGGCATATTTTAAATTTATGTCATAATATTTCTATAATATATTCATTTCTGAAGTAATTTATGGTGTAAGTTGTTTATGTTAACAGCAGGTTCCTTGTGGTGCTAAGGATATCATATATACCAACTAATCCGATTCAATATATAATCTTATACATTTATATTATGAAAGAAACTTCAATAAATGATATGCGTGTTTAAGATTTCAAGACATCTACAACATGTTTTAGTTTGTTTGACTATCTTTACTGCTTTCTTTAATATTATTTTATTATTATATTTAAAAAAATAATACCCACAAATTTAATCTCATGAAAGAGATAACAATAACAAAAATTATACTAAGAGACCTCGTTCTAATACTTCAAAGTTACTACGTCATTTTTTAATGATTGAATCAATTCGTAATTATCATTAAATTCATAATTAATTACTGTTTTAAGGCATAAAAGTATTAAAGTCATTAACTAGTTGACATCAACTTTCCTTGTGATTATTATCGAGGTTAAATGATTAAAGCTATAACCTTTTTCACCCTGAAAAAATATAATTCAGATTCTTATTTCATACTGTGAGCGATGAAAGAATAAATAAAAAAAAAATTGTTCAGGTAGTCTTAATTTTCAAATCGGTTAAATAAAAACTTTGATGTATTAAATTAATTGACCGTTTACGATTAAGTTATTGAAAAAAAAGTTTTTGTTTTAACCATATTTTATTTTTATATTATTTTATTTTTTTACCGTCACATTAATTCAGTTGTTGCGATAAGACAAGTGAACGATGACTTGCCTTATCTCATATATAAGAGGTCATCAAATTTTAAGCTACACAAGTTTGCAAAAATGTTTCACCGATCGTGGTACAATAGTGGTGATTGAGGCGTTTAAATCAATTGATGGATGCGCTAATCAAATTTTACACATGTACCCAAACGTATTGAAAAAAATCACGAAAATGTAGTAATCATAATTAAATCTTTTTTTTATCATGTATTTTTTTACAAGTTTACACAAGCAAAAATTTGAAGTAGGTCAGAACAAAGACGCATTTTATTCAAGCTTGCCATGGGTCTTGGCAAATTATCAACTAACGTAATCGAGTGCAATACTGTGACAATTGATTTCTCAATCCATGTTGTTGTTCGTTAAAATTACTCTATTCCCTTTCTACTAACACGATCTATAATATAATAAATGCGATAGTAACTCTGTCTGTCTTTTATTCTTTCACTCCTAAACCACTGAAACGTTTTTGGTGAAATTTGGTATGAACCAAAGGCAAAAACTATTATACTATAAAGTTACCAACGCCACGCAAATTCAAATTCGGGGTCTGCTCTCAGGTTTTCATACAATTTTCCCTGCACCACAGGAGTCGGATTCGGAGACGTTTGATAAATGCATAAGATCATGAAATAATTTAAGCTGTAAAATTTATTTCCTTATTTAAACTTTAGAATACATAATGACTGGCTATTAAAAATAAACTAAATTAAAAAAAATATACATAAGATGCATTTATTAATTTGGCAAACGATAATAATAAAAAACGTAATAGAATAAGATATTTAAATAATGTTTTTAAATTTATGTTTGACATTTAGAATTATTTACAGCCAGGTTTATTCGACTTCTACTAATGTGTGTCACAGCATAACGATTAGGAGACAGAAGATTGTTAAAACGTCGTAAAAAATATTTATCGAAATCACAAAACGTGAGTCAGTTGGATTTTTTCATATGTATAATTCGTTTGGCGTTCATTCAGATTCTGACACACGACTGAGGTATGAAATTTTTAATTTTTATTTATTCTATAAACTCTCTGTAAATATTAAAACTGTTTATTTTTAAAGTATAATAAAAAACATCATCTAAAATGCATTGAATTTTTTTTTTTAATTTTACTCGGCACATACAATACAAAAATGATTACTAACAAAATGTTTTTTTTTTTATAATTGGAAAGTGAAAGCCAGCTTGTCAAAGGCGGATACCACGACGATATCAATTAGATTATACAATCATATAGCTACTAGAGTACTTCTTTAATATTGTATAATTCGTTACATTTATATCAACAATTTATGTCATATATGTAATTTTACGCATTATAGTTACATCTTAAGCTAGTACTTTAAGGAGCGCGAAATCAAACGAGACAAGCCCAGCTGAAAAAAAATACCTTGTCTCAAATGTTTATTAAGATTTACCGCAATACCAACAAACTTGAAAAGATGCGAGTCATTGAAGTATAGCATATATCGCAACGTGATTCGTTAAATTTTAATATACATATTATACTTCACAAGATCGTTTGCAAATTCAATAATGCTGTACCCTCGATTTCGCATTTTTTGCTCACTTACGTCCTTCTGCATGCATATAGCAAAAGTATGAAAAACACGTAAATTATCTCCCACGAAAAGTTAAAAATATAAATTAAGTGCTTTATCAGTATAACGCAATAATCGAATTAAAATAAAAAATATGACTGTATTTATTTGTCTTGGTTTGCTTAGAATAATAAATTGAATTAGGTGGAAGATCAACGCCTAACTCCCCCTTAAAATCAATTCTTAGTCCGCCTCTACATTGCTAAGGTGTTTTGAAAATTTTAATCCTAGGCATAATATACTTTAAGCTAATTGTTAATTGTTAGTCGGTTATGACATTATCGTTTCCTAGAAAAAATTATAAATACATGTTGAGGGTTCAACTTGACTTTTAATGATAATATATTTATTTTTAATCTATACTTAGAAATATCTCACGCAATCGAGTTTGATTAAACACATGAACTAGTTCGCGTAATGCTACTTGCATCGTCAAATAAATAATGTTTATGATAAAATTGTTTATATGGATAATCGATTATTATATATCCAACAATGGTTTTCTAATTAATGTTTCTTGGCTGTATTCCTCAACCTATTTTGATGGACAGGTAACATTTAATTGAAATAAAACAAAAAGTATTTTCTGTGTAATTCAAAATATCAAATTTTGTATTTAAACTTATCACACTAACACGTATGAGTAACGTAATCTTAGAGTCGACTCATCAATTAAAACACGCGTGATCTCTACTGACGCAGGACCAACGGCTTTATATCCCTTGCGAGTATTCAATTGCAACTTAGATTTTTTTAATTTCAAACGAAAATAATTTTTTAATCCGGTTTTGGATCCTTACCTAGTTCTTTTTATATACCTAGGTACCAATATTAAATATCTGTGGTAGTGATATGGGGATACTGCTAGTAATTTGTGGAAATGAAATGGGGATACAATTTGCTTCATTGTGTCTATGTTATAATTATAAATGAAAAGTAGTGTTTCCTTAAAGTGCAGTGTTATGTCTTTAAGCTAATCTATTTAACTAGTATATGTACAATAGTTGTTTTTAGAGGAAGTTGTCAAAGTCAATGTCCTTGTGAGGAAAAACTACAATTATTCTCCGTATACGTACACTTGACCGACTTAAGTCGGCCAAGGAACACCTCGTAATGCGTTATGTTTATGCAAATCTGACGAACCTTGGACGGAAAATGTTTCTGATCTCGTTCAGCGTACTTAAATTAAAATCTTATGGTGTTTTTATAAAGTAAAAATTTCTATAATATAAGTATAGAATTGAAATAACATTGTAAAAATCAAAACGTTTATTTAATATGAGTGGAACGCGAATGCCTCTAGAGTTGCCATTAAATTTTTAATACTTTTCTCATCTATAAATGTGTAGAGTAAATTATTATACGTTCCTTAAGTACTCTTGTGTTCAGAGAGCCGATGTCTTAACAAGTCAAACCCTGGCAAGCACCACTGAATATTATGACATGTGCAACCAATCTGCATACAGCATCGTGTTGAAATATGCTATCAACCTTCTCTTAAAGAAATTTATGCTTAGCCCAGCAGTGGGACCTTTAAAAGCTGTTTCTATTATAGCCCCTTCATTGATCCATACATTTTTTTTAAATTCATATTTACAGATATTCCTTATAACAAAAGCACATTTTATCCATAATGGCTAACTGAGACAGGGTACTAACTTCAGTATCAGTACATATTTATATGGTAGTTATAATATATAAAATAAACACTGTAATAAAACAGTACCTAAGATTCACGTCCAAGGCGATCGACTGTTTTAAATGATACGTGTTTTGTTTGTAAATGTAATTTATTTTACGAAGAATATTAACGGAGCATATAATCAATAGGTAAAGGGGAACCACAGGCTTCGGATTGTACCTATTTCAATATCAGAGGTCATTTTATATCATATGATGTATTGATAATAATAAAACATTCTAAGCGTACATATATGTCATCGCCATGTGTATTTGAATGAATTAAATATTATTTGCTCAAGTTAGATATCACATATATTTTTGTATATATTGCTTTTATTTGCAAACTAGAGTAAGTTTGGTGCAAACAAATAGGATTTAATATTGATTTATATCTATTTAAAAAGAATCAATCACAGCACCGATAAACAATGATATATAGATAGTTATGTAAAACTATGTAAAAGTTTTACATAGCTACCTGATATGTATTGATACCTTACGGTTTCGAAAAATTACTTTCGATTTCAGAGTTAAAATGTCTAATCGGTTACCGTTACGATGCCCTTTGATAAGTGGAAACAGTTTGCGTTATCTCTTATCACTTGTAAGGAAATGTATGTAAGATTATAATGATAGTGATGTTGTAATATTTTTCAAGAAATTCAAGATAAAAATATGATTTTAAAACAATAACATTTAAAAATATAATTCAATTATAATAAAACCAATATACGACATCGTTTATAGGGTAATTAGTTAAATAATGCTGTCTTTTTCTTTCGAATGTCAATTAATTATTGAGATGAGTGAAATTCTTCAAGTCGCATATCACTCTCTGAAATTTTACGACCATTTACTGCGGTGGGTTTTGCCGTACTAATTCAAAATGTATCTATAAATCTATATATTAAAAACGAACGGGTATTAACCTTTTCCTGCCATAGCAAGAACTGAGCGGTTAATACCCGTACGTTGTCATTACTTTAAAACAGGTTCAATAAAATGCAAATATGTTTACTGTGAAACAGCAAGTTAGATCGCATAAAACCAACCAATAACTAATTACCTTGGTCGTGTTGCATGCGGGCTTACGTTCTGGTGCACCTTACAATTTTAATTATCAACGTTTTTCAAATAATTTTCAATTATAACTCATAATATTACCAGATATAAATCGTATTTTCAGTTAATAAGGATGTAAGTACAGATTATTTACAACCTTTATTGTTAAAGTGTTATTTTATTATCTTAATAAAAATAATCATTGTAGAGGCTTCTTTGACGTTGCGCCCGGTCTTACCTAGAGATTCGAAGGTCGGGATTTGGTAAGAATTATATAGAAAGCGATGCTCCACAACCTTGAAATAAATCACACAGTTAACCAATTAATTTAACTCACGTCTGGAGGATCGAATTTAAGATAATGTTTATGGATAAGTGTAAAAAAAATCAGAAAATCACTAATAACGTGTAAAATCGCACTTCCGTAACTGACTATAAGCTCATAGCTTAAACTATAAGATATAAGAATCATAATTGGTAAGATATTCGTCTTGTAAAAGCGCAAGGCTAAGAAGGAATATTTGCTGTTAGGGGACATCCCCTTAATCGTCCACTTTATCGAATTGTCCGCGTCGGGTCAAATTGCCATACGAGAGATCAATCATTTTACAAAAAAAATATTGTATACATGAGATTATTAATTAAGTAACAATTGTTTACCCAATATCGAAAGTTTAAATACCGTAAACATATTTTTTTATAGATTACTGTTAATACCTAATTTTGTAAGAGCTTACATTTAAAAAAATGCTTTATAATGATGAACAATGGGTTGTAATTTCCTTTGATTTTTACTCCAATTTCACGCACGATATAATATAACAAATATGTATCTAAAATATTGTATATTCTGCATAGTTCTAGGACTATATGTTTTTGTCAATTGACAACATGGATAAAAACAGCACAGAAGTATTATTCCAGACTGTTTATACATCACATCAAATTTGGCAACGCCTATCTCTTCAAAACAAACCGTATTGACTGATGAAAACATACTCTATACGGTTGTGATTAGGTCAGTTTTAGTGTAACCGATCAAGTATTAAGGCAGTTTAAATTCACATGTCAGAGCTAATGGTTTCCAGGTATTCTGAGAAATTCGCACACAAAGAAAACATGTTTTGTTTCTGAAATTACATTTCTTATAATGTTTTTTTTTTAATTCAATTTTCCTTTCGAGTAATAGTAAAAAAATGTTGTTTAATTTACGACTGCAAAAAAATAAATAAAATAGCGTTCATTATATATATTGCCATTCTAAGAAATATAAATTTGTATGTTTTTTATTTCTTATTGACTTCACTGATACACTCGTATTAAATCGGTTTCATTCTGAATCATCGGAAAACTTATAGAGTTCTGCGAAACAGTCGTCGCGCTAATTGAGAAGTATTTACCTGTAGATGTTGATGCTTTTTAGATCAAAGATTGCTGTAAAGATAATACTACAATTTTGTATTATTATGTTGCTTACTATTTATAGTAACAAAGCTGAAGAGTTTGTCTGTTTAAATCACTTACCCGATTTGAAAAATATTATTGGATTATATAGTAATTTATTGAGAAATAATATTTTGGCCACACGGTGTAAGGTAGTAGCCTGTTCCTTGGGGTTCAGCTTTCTTAATACCGAATTTCATGACAATCAATTCTGTGACTTAGGCATATAAGCATAACACACAAATAGAAAGAGTTACTGTCGCATTTATAATATTCGTATTATATAACATCACACCACGATCCATATAGAGGCTTTAGTATAAAGCTAGTATATAATGTAAAGAATTAATATTTCTTTGTTTGATCCTTGTGCGTTCTTCTATCATTCGCCCATTCAACCATTCGATTGAATCAGAACATCGCCAATACGCCACCAAACTTGAGAACTAAGATCGTATGCTCCTTGTGCCTGTACTTACACAGGCTCACTAACACTTCAAACCGGAACACAACAATACTAAGCATTGCTGGTTGGCGATAGAATATATGAGTAAGAGCTACCTACCCAATTGGACTTGCCCTAATCCTTAACACCGGTATCTCTTTGTATTTTTTGTATAGTAGTGTAATCCATTTCCTTTTATACAGGACATGTAAAGTAAAGTGTTAATCATTCATATTTATTGTATATTAATCAATAAAACAGAGTTACTGTAGAGTTTATTCCTGTTATTCTCGATATATTCCATCTCATCTCAAATGTCTACTTGAATAACATTTATTTACAATATTACTTTAGAAGGATTAAAGTCAACATCAAACAACTTGTGCTTGTTTTATATAATTAGTATATTATTTAATAAAATAATTTATATACTCATATTTAAAACTCGATGTCCTCACTATCATCACACTATTGAAAATGTATCCTATGTTTCATTTAGTTTCAATGAAAATAATTTCTCAAAATTTATTTACTGAGTCGTGTACCACTTTAATCAACTCTACAACTTCGAGTGATCATCCTATTTAATATATCAGTTATTCACGTGCCACGAGAAATAAATACGGCCGCAAACGTTTTTTAGAATGGGCAAACTGAATGAGTTTTTTTAAGCTAGTACGAGTTTTATATGTATCCTAAAGTTATTGCACCCTTTAATTTTTTATCTCCACATCCGTGGTTTTCATACGGTATATCTTTCTATTATTTGCTCGAGTTTAGCTGTTCGATGTGCCTGCCATGTTTTTATTTGTGATTCAGCATCAAAATCAAATTACAATTTTTACAATTTTTATCTCCTCTATTTTTTGTCTTTTTCTCTTTTGTATTAAACTATCTCAATAAATAAATAAATAAGTATGTCACTTGTCTTCTCTATGTAATTACATTCGATTAAGCTGCATTACTTTTGTTTATGTCTTTGAAACACGTCACTGAACCACAATGGCTTAAACTCTGAGTAGTTATTTGCGTCACCTATGATTGAGGCCGTTTTGTTGTTCGTACGTGTGTAGTTCGACGTTCGTCGTATAATTTGATTGAAGAATTTAAATTATAAGCGATATCTTATGTCACTTCCGTTATATTTTTTTCATAAACATCAGTAAGAGTGGAATCACAAATAAATATTTATCGGATTATGATAAGACAAGCATTTGATATTACTTTTTCTGTTTTACGCAATAATTATAAGGATTGCATTGTCGTTTAAGTATACTTGGAAAATCGCTGTTGATCGCCGATCGTCGATCTTTCTTTCATATCTTGTTCGGCGGCGAAAAAAGCACCTTCAGAAAACATGCTTTAGAGGAATCCTACCAAAGCCCCACCCACCAGTTGTTGGTGGGTTGGTAATACACCAACCCACCAACAACTAAAGTTGCTCAAACGTTGCCCAGCAGTTGCTGCGATATACGAGCTTTTATTTGGCTTTACTTTTTATTAAGTGTACTGTGTGTAAAAATATTGTAAACCTGTATTTATTGAATAATTCCCAAGCTGTTTTCAATGAAATATTTAGTATAGATTGTATGCACGGACAGTGTATGCAGAAATTCAGCATTTGTGTGGAACAGGTTTAAAATTAGTTCACAAAGTATGACTCATGCACTAACAGGTGAAGCTAAATAAAAGCTTGTTAAAACCAATTGTACTCTTTCAACTAAAATGATAACTTACTCTTTTGTACTTGTGACGAATTTTTTTAAAGTATTTTCGTAAGATATACCTTTACAGCTAGTGTGAATTATAAAAAATAGATATACACTATGCATACGAGTTTTAAGTATTTATGTTAATTTTCTATTAAGACTAGACTTCATTATCTTGTAATAATATCAATGTTATAGTGTTTTTTTGTTGTGTGTGCGATTTCGTGTTTATTTTAATTTTGATACAAATATAGGTATACGAAAACCTATACGATCTAATAACCTAATATCTATACAAAAATTATATGTAGTGTAATACTTCTGGAAAGTTCTTGCGCACTATAAACAAAGTTTAAAGTAAAATCATTATTTTAAAACATAATCGAATTGCTTTAAAATAGAGCGGAATATTGTGGCCTAACCGAATGTTAAATAGCCTGGACAACTTCAATAAGGCATATTGAAACTTAAACATACGAAATAATTATCAAATAAAATTAGAATGAGGAAGCAAAATGAAACTACACAACAATAAAAAAAATTGAAGCGAGTAGCCAAGTACATTTATTCATTCGTATAAAATAACGGAACCCAGCACAATACCGTACGGTAGGCTACATCGTATTTCAAGTTTTTAAACAGTCCACAGAAAGAATCACAAGCGATTTTTAGCACGTGGCCATGTGTACAGTTGCAAACTTTTTACGTCGCTCACGAGATAAATCGCACGTTTTTTCCACGTTATCCTCATTCCGTCTCGCTCGCACCACTCGGATGCTATAACGATACATAATTGCATCGCATTCTATTTTTATCGATAATAGCGTGTGTCATATTCTTATATATTTTATCGATCTATTTTGACATCAAGTACAATAATTAAATTTGGAATTCAGTTTATTATATTAATTAACATTTTCTCTTAACGTCGTCACTAAAATTATTTTAGTACATTAAATTAAATAATAAGCGAATATGTTTTTTTTAATTCTAAATAACATTCAAGTATGATTAATAATTAAAAGCGGTTGATTTATTAGATAACTAAATCAACAAACTATGACGTATAATCAATTCAACAATAGACTGGCCGGCGACATACGAGGTCAGGGATCCAATCCTTAATCAACGATAGAGGCGTGACTCTTTCACCTCTTATACGTTATAAGTAAGGTATTCATTATAAGGCAAATATTATATATTAAACGTTCCGTTCCACGTAAGTTTTTGATCTTTGGCGACGTGATTTCGTCCGCTCCTCGATGTTAAGATACAGTCTTCCTGAAATCTATATCTGTATATAGTTTTAGATTATTGACAATCAATCATAGTATGACATATTTATATTGTATAAATATTTTGATATTGAAAAAAATATGTAATAATATATAATGTACTTTTCGTAAAGATCGTAATCGAATATCGCAGGTTAATTGATCGAGTGTTAAGTGTACATAACATTTTTTGTGTTTGTTCAGTGGTAAATGGAGATATATATACACTCTATTCCAACCACAACAGAAATAAACCCAAATGAACAACTTAGATACCGATACCATTGGTCACCGATATCAAGTGACGCGATATAATTGGTCGAGATTTTGAATAATCTATGATATTCACTATGGACTCGCGAAAAGATGGCGTTTTCAATATCCGCGATGTTGTAATCGGAACTTCGAAAGTTAAATTAATGTGGTTATAACCAGTTAAGTGGTATAGTGTTGTATTATAAATAAGGGTATATTAATCACGAACTGTTTATACTTCAAAATACAGAAGAACAATTAGAAAATCGCATGTAATTTGTAAATCTACGGTTTGTTTACCTTTAATCCTACTCCGATTGGAATTGGGTAAATGGAAATGTGCATGTGTGGGATGAAATTTACATGTGTGTAAAGTCACGTATAGAAAGTAGTAGTTCATTGGTCATAGCCCAATGAACTTCAAATCTTAAGGGAAGACGAGATGAATGATGATGATGATGATGATTATGAACTGCTTGCTTTTTTATAGTTAGTATGATCTCAATACTAACGTCATGAAAATATAATCAATATCAACACAATGGCAGTGTGGTTTTATTACTTATTTTATTATTCAATACTGTCGTTATACATTATTAACAATGCCATATTAATATTATGGACGTATCAATATTTGTCTATTAGAATGGTAAGCAAAAGTTTGTTATTAAATATAATATAAAAAATATATATTGATAGTGACTTTTTTTATTGATTTCGATTTGATTCGATTTTCGAAATTTAATTTACACAATTTATGAATCTGGAAGTGATATGAACACTTGTAATTGACATATTAGATATTTAGTTTGTAAATGCTTTGTATGGCTCTTGTATGTGTGCTTTTAGAAATAAAGAATAATAGTAATATAATACTACTTGGTGGTAAGGCTTTGTGCAAGCTCGTCGTTGAGTAGTTACCACCCACTCACTCATTTGTTGTGTTCCGGTGAAGGGTGTGTGAGCCAGTGTAATTACAGGCACAAGGGACATAACATCTTAGTTCCCAAGGTTGGTGGCGCATTGGCGATGTAAGCCATGGTTAACATCTCTTACAATGCCAATGTCTATAGGCGTTGGTGACCACTTAGCATCAGGTGGCCCATAGGCTCGTCCGCCTTCCTGTGCCATAAAAAATACCAATGACAACACAACAAATAATTTACCATTGCTTCGGAAACGTTTGAATGTACTGTTATAAAAACTAATTTGCTAGTTAAATTGGGATACAAATAAATGTAAAGTACATACGCCAATTGAAATTATATTTACATCTTCTATGTGTAATATTTTTATGAACAATATTCAAACGTGAACAATATTGAGACGTGTGAGATGTGTCAAATGCGTACGCCATTTCGTTATCTGTGCCACAGGTTTCAATGTTGTGTAACACATGACGTCACCGAGTCGCTCGATTGACACCATTCGATTACCGAGTTTATCTCGATTTGAACACAAACGAAATTGTATCTTTCGGTGACATTGGGAACTTGGTAATAAGCATACGGGTACATATGTTGCTATTGAAAATGTCACCAAAGGAATAACAATCGTTTTAATATGAACGTCATTTAACATTTCTATCATTATTAAATATTTTTATTAATTTAATATATTAATTAATTTAATTTAATATATTCTTTGTAATTAAGTTTATACGGTTTTAACAGCCGTCTAAATAGATTGTTGCTGTGATGACTTTTTGACTTATTAACGCGTTCGTGGAGTCGACGCGTGCGTCATGTTGTAGTTAATTATTGTAACACAAAATATATCACTCATATTTATATAATTATCATATCATTTTGTGTTATCAAAATTCGTTTATTTGTTAATAATTGATTTTCCAGGAACATAATCACAAAAACAATAACAATACAGATATTAATATTATTATGAATGAAAGTAAAAGTAGTTTTAATTAATAGATAAAACGAACATTTTCCTTGTCACAAGTCACAAGAAACTGGAACTGGTCTATCTTAATATTTCCCGAGTTCCACATTCCACCGCAGCACACGTCATTACTATGGACATAAATGAGTGTACGAGTGTGTTTTTGTAGATGTGTGCGCGAATCGACTGCGGGGGAATCCCACCGTGCAAATTGCTGGCTTGATATTTAAAGTTCTTTGAAATTATATTTAGTTGATTAATTTAGCAAAAAAATCGTATAGTATTCGAATTAATATTATCCACGGATAATTATATCGACCAATCAGATGTTAATGGTCATTTTTAACTTTTATTAGTTCTATAACTTATCATGTTTATACGAATTATTGTTTACGATAAAATGTTTGTATGTGCGAGTCAAATATTTCGATTAAACTATACCGAACATTAACAAAACAATTGGGTATAACATTTATTCGTTATAGTGTTGTGTTGTGTAAGTAGTAATATATGTGTGTGTTTTCACTTTAAGCTTTCGGGCAAAAATATTCAGCGAATCTATTAAGCTATCCCGGGTTGTTGCTCGTTTCGTTACAAATATCGTTTTCATAACGTGATTTTGTTTAATAAATGTAACACTCGAGTCTAACGAAGATTATGCGTTCAAACCCAGGCAAGCTGTACTTTCAAGTGCTTAATTTGTATTCATAATACATCTCGGGCTTCGATGGAAACATCGTGAGGAAACCTGCATGAGTGTCGTATGGAATTGACACATATGTATTCCACGCAAGCCTTTAGGTAGTATATAGGTAGCTTAGGTAAGCATTTAGGTAGCGTGGCGGAATAAGCTCCAAATGTTCTTCTCAAAAAGAAGCCTTGGCCCGGCAGTGAATATTTACAGGCTAATTTTACATTTAATAAATGTAAAAAAATTAACTTCAATTCAGTTTCCTTTTAAGTTACTTGAAAATTTGCACGCGCATTGAGAACCAATGATAATCCAATAATGTATATAGGGATATTTTTATTGGATCGTTTGCAGTTAGCAAGTGACCCGGTTTTTTGTAGCATGCTGAACAATGAACAAATCCGATGTCTGCATAAAGATTTACGTATTAAGCTGTAGTAGGAACATATATATATGTCAAAAGAGTGAGCTAGGTCTTGGTTAGGTCTATATAGGGATTTTTTTTAATTTGAAGTGTTTCAAAGACCTCTAACGTAAGCAATTTAAATATATCAGTTCACGTTTCATAATAATATAAATTTCAGTGACAGAATATGTTATGTAGTATATTGAAAGCTAATAAGCTGTGACATTTGTTTGTTCGGCTTTGTTCAAATTTTAATCTGTGGTCTAAAAAATATTAGCAGTTTAGTTTTAATCGAGATTTAATTTGATGTTATTCGATTACATTTGTATTGTTCCTGATATCGGTCACGAATAGACATTAATATGGAAAATCAATTTTATGTATTTGAAGAAAAACAAGTTTATCTCATTACGTTCGTATCTGTTACATCGTCAGAAAAGTTATACTCAAATTTTATGTATACATATATAGACCTCAATATATACATATATAGAATATATACATATATAGAAAATTTACGTTTCACCGTCCTTATAATAATTTTGCTTCTCTTTATTATTCTTGAAATTTATGTATAATTTTAAATGATAGATTTTTTTATCAAACACATACTGATTAGGCTATTTAATTGTATCAAATCTCTCTTGAGATTGGCCGCCGTGGCCGAAATCAGTCTGGAGGACCTTATTTATATTGTATCAAAATAACTACATTTAATATATATCACAAACCAGGGCACACGTAATGCGTATTTTTCATCCTACAAACTAAGAGCGAATAAACGAGGGAAAACAAAGAAAAGTGAGGAGTATTCGCAAAAGACGCTCGACCCGCACCCGGAAGAGGGAGTCTTACTAATCAATATAATAGAGGCACTATGAGAAAAAAATATATATAGCTTCCATCAACGCACAATTTTCGAGACAAACGAAATTCAACCTTACCCAAAAAGAAATAGAGTCCAATATTATAGTTTTGAGGCAAACACGAGGCTGCCCTAGTTATAAATAGATTTTCACGAAAAAGAAATGTTACAGGGACTTTGGTGCAAGCGTTCCACAGAGTAATATATTACAGAGGATTGGAATTATCTCGTTCGTGATAATTAATTTTATTGTTTGTAAAAATAAAGTCATTATTTTCTCTTTATTCAAGTAAACTATAAAATTTTGCATAATAATTACAAGCAATTTTACAATTTAATATTTTTAAGCTTTTTAATGGAAAATAACTTACAATTGTTATTAAAATAAATTAACCATTTATCTTTCGGTTAATTATACACCGGATGGACGTACCTATAATATGTTTTGTAATATTAATTAATGGTTTGTTGTTGCTACATTGTTAAATATTAATTAGAATTAAATTCCTGTCGTTGTAAATAAGGACAATTATTTGTCTCGAAACTTATCAACTATGGCGCTGAACAGTAATATGTATTTATTTTAAATTCTATTATATATTGAGTATAAAATATTTTTCAACAGTTTACATTACGTTGTACAATAAATGTGAGTATGAGTACTTATAAATGTATTGATATAAAATATTTTTTCTCAAAAGTAATTAAATCATTTAATAACATAGCGTGCGGCCTCTGCTTACAAACTATCCTTGCTCTAATTTCTCGGGACCACACTCTCACAGACGCAATTAAGGCGCGTACACGAGGGGGGAAGGAGAAAAATGCGAGAAAAAGTCGGAAGCTGCGACACGTGACTGGAAGCTTCCCGGCCGTTGCCATGGTAACGGCAGGGCTACATCGTTTATTTTTGTCCGTGCGTAGCGAACGGGGGCGTGCGATTTTTCTTATACTTTCAAATTATATATTATGTCTGTTTGTCAATCGATTATTTTATGTATATATACAAACACGTAAAAAGCGAAATGTAAATTTCACACAAACATACGATAAAGTATAAATATAAAAAACTTAAGTTGAAAAATATTTAATCCTTATTTAATGTTAAAGTAAGTTCAACTTTGAGTGTCTCTATTTAATATAATATTATGTTTTGTCTTTAATTACAATTACTTTAAATAAATATTTCAAATAATAGAACAATATCACGAATTTTGATTCTATGTAACTAATATACTATCATTCGCACCTACGACTTTTAATTTTCACATTCTTCTGTAAACACAATCTTTACATTATGAGTGACTGGAAATGATGACGTATGCATGTAAGCGAACATGAATTCAGAATGCTATAATAAAAAAATCAGATGAAAATTAACCATTTATATATTAATTAGCTTTTGTTTATTTTAAGACTAAATGAAACTACTAATAACTATGCCACTCTATTTATATCTTTTTTATCAAACACGTGTTATAAAATGTTGTTAGAAATAATTAAAGCTGAGTAAGTCTGAGAATAATAGTAGCATTATCACGCCTGTGCATCGAGGGATACATTAAAAGCAGTCATGAATATGTGTTACTTATGTATCTGTGTGTATATATGTATGAATCTGAAAATTTATTTATAAAGACACGTTATTGTGCAGTCAAAGCCGAGTGACTTGACAAGTCTATGCTCCCACGTGTACGCAAGTAAGCGCAAGGCGGAAGCGTCCTTGAGGCTGCGTAGCAACGAAAAAATCTATATCAGTGCAGGGAACCGCCCTCATGAAGGACTAGTTTGTTCTTTTGTGAAATAATATTAGATCTAAATTAATTCTTACTTGATTAAAATCGGTCAATTTTCAAAATTCGCATGTAGTTTTTGAATCCTTTAATATACACTATATTGTATGGAATGAGATGTGTATTCGTTTAATAAATTATCGTTTTTTTTATTTTTTTATTATTTAATAAAATTATATTATAAACATATAGAACGAAGGCGTTGTTTTCGAATTCCAATTCGAATCTCTTTGGCTATATATTTGGTAATCACAATTTAAACTCAAGAAAATTTAGTTAAAAAATATTTTTGTATTTGCATAGATGTTTAGTAAATATATCTATAATAATAAAAAAGGTAAGTATCTTATAAGAACTCCTTAACATAAATACTTACAAGAATTTATTCCAAATTAACCACCAGTCAGTACCTAATTCTACTCAGTACTAATCTTTTTTTTAAATTGTATTTAGAATTTTAGTTTTTCAGATTTAGAAAAGGTAGCAAATGGTCCTGTTTAACGTGAATGTATGCTTAATACGATCATCCCATAAAAGCGATCGGAAATTGATTTTATAGCAGCCAACCCCAGAGGAACTGGGCTGAGCTTTGAATTCGACTATAAGAAGAGCTATCTCAAATACGAATAAAGCGATTGGTATCTTCATATATTTTTAGTAGAAGGTATGATAACTTGAAATTAATATCTAGTATTTTAAGTCCTTTATCCAATTAGACTATAATAAGTAATTGTTTATTGTATTTTTAATACAAGAAATCAGATATTTAATAAACTTAAAAATATTCTTCATAAAAACTTTATTCAATATTAGCGCTAAAATAAATTCACAATAAAATAACTCTAGAGGTCGATGTAAAAATTTAGTCAATTGTATTTAAAACAAATAAAAAACGTTCATGTTTCATTATTATAATATATAAGCAGCTTAAGTCTACAAATCTTAAAAAAATAATATTATCAACAATGCAATATTATTATATGACTATTTGCTACGAATAACTTATTCGACTAACTGAAAAACAAAAGAAGATTAAAATCGTCGATTAATAAACCTGTCTCAAGTAGTAGTGTTTGTAAATAAAATTGCAAATGGAATTACATAAAAAAATACAACGTATATATATATATAGTCTCAAGCAGTGTTTACGAAGTATATATTCTGAGAATTGTTTTACTAAGAAACCGGTCTCAAGCTCAACACTCAGTGACTGAGTTAATAATAATACAACGACCGTATATTCTTGATATTTTCAATTATATTTTATGATATGTGTGATTTTTTGCTGAAAGACCCTGCCAAGTTATTATTTTGCTCTGTATGTATAAACTACCATTAGCGTTTTGGAGATGTATAACATAAATTATTAGAAGTATTTCAGCAATATATAAATAGTTCGCAGTTTAGGATACAAGAAAAATCGTACCAAAACTAAAAACCTACAAGACTCATTTTAATAAGATAATCAATAGAAATTTAAATAACAATGATTCAAACACAATGTGATCGAGTTCTAATAGAAACTAAAAATGTTGTTAAAAGTTAGACCCGCTGTGAAATATAAGTTTGTGTACCACAATAAGAAAAGCAACATATACATGCATAATTACAGACCCTGTAACAACATATCGTTTAAACATTTTAAGATCTAAATATTATTTAATCCGTGCCAACAAAATAGTTTTAAATATTTACAATATGGATGGCAAATAAGAATTCATATAAAAACGAAGTAAACGACTTCACAACGATACAAACCCTAAAGATAAAGAGATAAGGGTCATAATGATAATTGCCACCTCCACTCCGAGCGACGCAATAATGATTGAACTGAAATAACTTCTGAGGTTAAACTGTAATTTTGTCATGATAAAATAGACTTTAACACTATTGATATAAGGATTTAATAGGACGCATTCAAAATTTGCAAGATAACGTGTGAATCAAGCAAGGACAAAGTCAAACCAGCAAGGTAAAGGTAAAGTATAAAAACATGTGCTGATGTGCTTGAGAGCACAGACCTCTCAAAGAGACGAAACGCATTAAATAATTTTAAAACAAAATTTTTTTAATGGTGTATAATCACAATCTCGATAAATATATGGATATTATTATTAAAACAATTGCACATTTGCTAGACATCACAATATTCATTTGAATAAAATATATAAAATTTAACGTAGCTTACATTAAAATAATTCTCCTCTACATTTGATTTAACATTTGGAAATTTTTGAAAATTTAAATATACTTAATATTTATATCCTACATACGAATAAAAATATAAACGGTTATTTCTATGTAGATAGTTTTTTAACAATATCTTATATTTAGTTAGTTTCGAAAACATATATAAGTCTAAGCGTATCATTCTCAGTATCTATAGAAAATAACTACGACGGTATTATAGTAAATTTACCTGTTGTTCGCAAAACGTGTAAATAACATGACTTGCAGTGATCTAATCATAATTGATATAACCTACGCCAACATATATATTGTTGAGTGGAAAAGTAATGTACAATTAAAAAATATATAATGTGAACAAGATAATCTTACCAATTTTATTTTTATTATAATATGAACTAAATACATACTTACGGCCTTATTTATAAACGTTGCTTAGATACTGGTTAGCTAAACACTGATTTGTCTCTTTCTGTCATTATTGATTTGACATACGAAAGAAGAAGACAAAATATTGTTTAACTAATCACCAGTTAAACAAAGTTTATGAATAAGTCGGTATGTGAATATAATGTTATTTTATAATAATTATGTCGATAAAGTGTACGTCATAAAAGATACAAAGGCTGAATTGAATTATAACGCTGTGTTCGGACCACATGATCCCAGGACCAGTCAGCAAAGTCACATTGACCGCATCGCTGTGTTTTTATTCGGATGCTTCGATGAAGGTCATGTTTGAAGACGCTGAGAATTTAATAAAATTCTAAATGTTCATTGCTATAAAATAACACATTGATTTTACATTTGTTTCTAGAAGACTTTTTTTATTCTCTTTTATTTTATAATTACGCTTCTCATTTAAACAATCATGATAAACGTAGCATTTACATTTAGAAACTCGTAAAACTGTTATTAAAATATTTAAATGTCAGACAAGGAATCATAATTTGATTGATTTTTATAATAAAAGTTTTAAATAACTATTAATATAATTAAGTGCGCATCAAAAGTTGCAAATGACCTAATTCCAAGTGATAATGGTGAGCAATTAAAATTCTCCACTAGCCTTTCAACATGATCATATTACACCGCACAGACTTATAAACCTGAGAGGAATCGATAGTAAGCCAATAACGTAAAAGAGTAACGCGATGTATCTAAATATTATTAAAATACCGAATATTAAATTTGGTGTCGTAATAGACAACTAGGGTAAAACGTGATAACTATATCTATGAATATTACGAGCACTTAACGTATCAATTTCGGCGAAAACCCTGTCAATAATATAGAAGCGTTACACTTGCATATTGATTGTCTAAAATCTACCACCGGTTCGAAATTAAGCACTTCAGACCCGAGGAAAAACGGTGAATCAAACTCATTAACAAAAGTTGACCAAATTCTCAGTACTGAAATAAATATATTGCACTGAACCTAAATAAAGGAGCAAATGATGATGACGATAATTATGCCGATTTTCAAGCCTTTTGGATTAAAATATATTGTGTGATTATAAAGATACGATATCACGCTATGTTCTATTAAAATACATGGTTTTCATGTAATATACAAACTGTGTTGATAAAACGTCCCTTGTATGAATATTTTCAGAAATTTCATACATTCGATACTGCCCTCTGAACATTTTTACAATTTTTGGTTTGCGTTCTGGACGCCGAAAATTTTAGTATATATCTTTCTGTTCTTAAAAATTAAATTATTTGATAAAGAAATGTTTTCTTCGTTTGTTTTCTCATTCGAGCCATCATTGACGTTTTTTTACTCATTCAAATTAAACTATAGTTATATCAGTTTTCAATTGTACAATGAAACCTATTTTATTGTCATTGCCATGATTCAGTGGATTTCATTATGCGTTTAAAATATTTTACTCTTCATAGTAACCATTATATTTTTGTTTTGTTGTCAAAGATTTGTTTTATTACCTTAGACATGTTTGTTAGTCTTAAACCTAATTTAGTTCGTTGTTATCGTTAGCATAATTACTGATTACAATTTTAGTAAATTCGAACCTAAATAAGCAAATATTTCTAAACATATAGTACTTATTAATTAGCAACATTAACGCCATAGAAAAATGTAATTAATGTTTTGATAAATATAATAAATTCATTGTAGTTAAGTATTGTTATTCACGTTTTAAATATAACATATATCTTGAATACCTATCCGCATTTTATGTAAAGTTTTTATTTGATTACTCATGGAACTAACACGTAGTGTTGCATTTTTACATTGTACAATAACTGTTTGTACTTTTATGAGACAATAGAACAGAAGTAAACCTTCGAACGCTAATGATCAATACGTATTGACATCGTATAGTTGAGCTGTAAAACCGTTTATTGGCGTTCGCCGATCCACGTGACTTGAGATGAGATAAATTATGGATGAGCAGCGAAGATACAACCGACGACAAATGACCAAGTCACGATATTGCATTTTTTGTAATTTATGAAAGGGCTTATCTTCTAAGTAAAAGTTAATGATTACTTACCTAAACTTTCCTTGCGTGTGATCTTCCCATTTGATGATTGAGGGGCAGTACTTTTCGTCAAACAAAAGATTCCGGAGAAACTCTGGTACGGACACGCTTCTAGGGCGCTTGCATACTTTTCTGCCGCTACCCTTAGGTCGTCCGGGTGGTCTTTTAAACATTTTTCTTTTCTCTTCCTCGTCACCAGATTTGCTACCATCACTACCGTATGAACACTCTGGCGACGCCGTTTCTGAGGAACGAAATACATCCTCAGCATCATCGCTGGAGTCGGCAGCTTGAAACAAACTAATCTCATTTGGTTTATAGCCCGAAGCATATAACCTGTTTTTATGGTCCAAAGAGTCCAAATCTAACACTGTCTTCACTGGTTCATTACTTTGGTACGGATCACTCTCCACGTATTTAAACACTGACGACTGTCGTAGCATGTCTTCATTTAAACGATTCTGCAATTTGTCGAAAATTGTGTCACCTATCCTTCTTGATAGATTAGGATCGACGCTGGGATGAGCCATTCTCTGTTGGACTTCTTCTCGTCTCATATTTCTCAGTTCCATACCTGGGACACTGAAATTATAAAACGGTACATCATACTCGCAGAATCCGTGGGTGACGGCGCAATCGATTATCCAGGATACAGTTTCATTATCATTCCATTCGATGACCATTTTTTGCTTCCAGTCCTCGTGACGGTACTCGCGGGAACTAACGAGGTTGTGGTAAACGTTGGCGGCGGTGTCGATTTCTGGTTCTCCGTACATTTCGTAATTATTGTAGTAGTTTCCGTAGATGTGAGAAGGGTTACCCTTTTTGAAAACTTGGAAATCGTCGAGACGCGCGGGCGCCGGTGGTGTGGGAGGCAGATAGAGATCGCACATGCTTTGGTCGTAGGGGCGCGCGTAATCAATCATGGCTGTGTGCGGCACGGCCGGTGGTTCGCGACGGAATGGGCGGCGGGCGTCGAGAGCGCGTTATTCATACTACGATATCCAAAGTTGTTTGTTTACACGCTCTCCCCGCGTTCGCGTCGCGGCTGCGTAGCGTGCATGGTAGTAGGGCGCGCTTTTCTTTGTACTACGTTGTTTATGTTTATAAGAGTAACTAGACATATTGATAGTGTTGATACAGTTTTATCAACAGCCCTATTAGTATTGATCTTGAGCAATTGTTTTCTCTGCGCTTGCTTATTACTTAATAAGTAATTTATAAATATTATAACGAAACCACCTTGTAAATGTTTCAATGTAATCGAATTTAGCAATTATCAATTTTCTTACATTTCATTGTGTTTTTTCGAATTGTATATAGTAAATTGAATGAATATTAAAATCAATTATTTATAAAATATTGGCTCAGTAAATATATGTATTTAAAAATCATTTCGAATGCAATTTATTAACCCGGGGTTACAAAATTATAGTTGTAATAAGCGATGTGACAAAATGTTATTAATATTATTCCAAAACAAAATATAAAGATATCTACTACACATTTATTTTATAGTCTGTGTCTATATATATATTCTTTTTTATTTTAAAATAAGAAGGCTGAAAAGCAGATGAGCCACCTAATTTTACTTGATAAGCGACGTCCACAAACATGGGCAGTGTAAGAAATAGTAAATACCTGATTCCGCCCGTAACTTCATCCGCCTGTTATAAGGTATTATAGGGTGCCTACCCTATAACCTTTTCTGTAGCCCTAAATACGTCTAATTTCATAATTCGTTGAAAAGTTAAAATGTGAAAACTTAACCAACAAACTCAGTTTCAATTTCCCATATAATATTTCTATTTATGCATCCTTATTGCATGCGATAACACTGGTTATGTTATCCTTTAAGCCTTCTGGCTTGACGAACATCGTCATCAAATCATTAATATTTGGCGTAGCATTAAATAACTGACCAAAAAATTTTAATAGTATCTAAACAAAGCCCTACCACTGAGTAAATTTGGTTGTCTCGCGCCCAAATTCCTGAGGCTCTACATGACTCTACCAGAGTGATTAATAAATTGTACAAATCAAATAGTTATCTCATAAATATAACTAAATGTATTATTTAATAAAAAAATATTTTCAATAAAAACAATATGCGTGATTAAAAAAATTCATAACGTCACAACATTTTTCCGTTTTTCCAAAACGTAATAGAAAAAGGATAATTATACCATTTTTATAAGGAAAACGAAACTAATGCATACGTACGTCGACCATATTAAACTTACTGCATAGAGCTAGTGCCGATCGTCCATTTTTCAAATAAATAAATTATCAAATATAAGGAAAGGTATTTCATATTAAGCGACAATTTATATTTTATTTTAATTCATATAAAATTTTCTATTAATTATGCGTTGGGCATGTAACATGTAACATGATTTTGCGATTTATCGAAAATGACAAGTCATTGGACAAAACTGATTATTTACACAACCGTTACTCATTATTTTACGCAAATTACAGTGATGTTTTAAATTATATCTGAACTGTAACATATACGTACTGACTACCTTTAATTCGTCACATACTATAAGCAGATTTATTTCACCTCGTCATCCAAACAACAATTAAACTAATAAAGGATCAATGAAATATAACATATATGTATGTGAATATACAAAAATACATATATAGTAAAACCGAGATGGACTAGTGGTTCCAACGCATGAATCTTAACCGATAATCGTGGATTCAAACCCGGGCAAGCACCACTGAATGTTCATGTGCTTAATTTGTGTTTATAATTCATCTCGTAGTTGACGGTGAGGGAAAACATCGTGAGAAAACCTGTATGTTTCGTATTTCAATGAAATTCTGCCACATATGTATTCCAGTAACCAGTGAGGTGGAATGAGCTCCTAACCTTCTCCTCAAAAGGGAGAGGAGGTCTTACCCCAGCAGTGGGACATTCACAGGCTGTTACTTACATGTAAGTAGGCCATGTGTGAGAGGGTTGGTTGATGATTTTTAAGTAAAATATGTATATTTTCTATACCATCGACAACGTATATTCAAAGTATTATGATGTTCGATTGAAAAGGTTAAGTCAAACGTCGTATACGTGATAGCGTAACAAAACGTCTATAGCTTGTATGTGACTTTGTTTGATTGTACGATGGAAAGAAATGTACAATTTCTATAATTTATTTTACATTAAGAAATTAAAAATATGCAGACTTTATTTTGTATCATAAAAACATACATATACATGTAGAGAGATAACTTGATGCTCCAAATTTAAAAATTGAAATGAAATGTTCCAGTAAAAAAAATTTTACTGGAACATTTCATTTAAGCAGCAGTAGGTATTGTCATTCTATTATGAGTAGACATTTAACTCATGTATCTTTTTACATTAACCGCATTTGACGTCAATTCGTAATAATACGTGACATTCAGAACACATTTATTTTATTGGAAGTTTTGTTATTTTTTTTTTTTTGATAGCTCATACATATATATTTGTTTCTTTGTTCATATAGACATCATCAATCATTATCTTTCCCACCTAGGCAAGACTGAAATACATGGGATTAGCGGTTGCGTTATGTGATAATAATCTCATTGTCTCTCACTTAACCCGATCTATATCGAAGACGACCGTCCCACGATTTTTAGTGGGTAAGAATCCCGCATAATGCCGGCCTCTCACAAGAGGCTGGGTAACGTGGGATCTTTTCCATGACGCAAACAGGTCTCATGGGATAGCCACGAAAACGATATTCTGATATTATAACGCGAATTTGAACTGATTTTTTTCGATAGATATCTGGACCTATGATTATTTTCGAAGCCTTAAATTTTACTTACTAACTTACTGACATTTTTTCGACTGCCTCGTTGGTCTAGTGGGAAATGTAAGGGCGCAGACATGGTGGTCCTGGGTTCCATTCACAGGTCGGGCCAATAAAATGTTATTGAGATTTTCTGTCCAAATTTCTCAGTAGCAGCCCCGAGTCTGGAAGTTGGAGGTGTGTAAACTCCCGTACCTCGGAAAGCACGTAAAGCCCTTGGTCCTGCGCCTGAACTCTTTCCGGTTGTGTCGGATTGCCGTCCCATCGGGTTATGAGAGTAAGGGAATAGAGAGTGCACCGGTGTTTGCGCACACACTTGTGCACTATAATATGTCCTGCGCAGTTGGCTAATCTCTCTTGAGATTGGACACCGTGGCCGAAATCGGTTAAAGTAACAGCCTGTGAATGTCCCACTGCTGGGCTAAGACCTCTTCTCTTCTTTTGAGAAGAAGGTTTTTGGAGCTTTTTCCACCTCGCTGCTCCAATGCGGATTGGTGGAATACACATGTGACAGAATTTCAATGAAATTTGACACATGCAGGTTTCCTCACGATGTTTTCTTTCACCGTCAAGCCCGAGATGAATTATAATCACAAATTAAGCACTTGAAATTCAGTGGTGCTTGCCCGGAAATCGGTTAGGAGGACTATTATTATGTGAAATTTAGAGACTGTTACATACAACGTTTTGAATATAAAAACATATAATGGTTCATATAAAACGTGACCGTTCTTACATTGATTCATTCTGGGTTTATACGACAAACTACCACAGACTAGCTGACGCTAAAATAATCACACACATGATGCAATGTTACAGGTAGTTTCAGTAAACATATTATACGTCGTAATTTTAGTGCCATGTCATATTTACCTCCTAGTTGTTGCATGCAACTCTATCCGAATTTTATTCTTAGTATTTAATGAATTATTTTCTTAATATAATTGTTTTTATATATATTCTCTTACTTCAGGATTGCCGGCCGCCGATCAGATTGCTCGCTGTGTGACAACTTATTTTACCCATATATTATTTTACTATGAAACAATTGTTTGTTTAATTTTCGAACTGTTTATATATGTACCATATAAGGTAAACATAACGTCAAGTTTACTTAATATTTATTGAATTTACGTTCGTTATCATATGTTTTCATTCACAAAAGGCAAAATGGGTGTACTTGTTATTTGCACAACTCAAACACGAAGCGGCGTGGAATTGCTCTATTTATACATTGTTTTTATAATAAATATCTAATTTATTGTTACAAGATAAGATAATCGAATATTGAATTACTTTATGCGTAAAATATAAATAGGTAGATAAATATTATTTTCATTAATTGTAAAAATGATTTAGCTTTTATTGTATGTTATTGTATTTAGTATTTTAGAATCATGCAAATAAATGTCATAATGTGTTTACCAATTGAATCAAATTTATTGGTCTTTTCTATAGTTTCAGAACGACGATAATCTATAGTGTGATATTAATAGTAGTTAATGGATCGACTGAACATTACAATTATTTTTTTTAGAATACCAAACTCTACTGAAACAAATAACATAATTATCAATAATACGAATACGCTTCTATGCATTTGTAGCATTATTCGGTTGGCAAGCAAATAAGCAAGCCAAAGGCAAGCATTTTTTTCCCCTTCAAAACCAGGATTCTTTCGTTCGCATCGTTGTGTTCCGATTTAATGGTGAGAACGAACGGGCTACAGACACGCGGGATATAACATCTTTGTTCACAAGGTTATAGTTCCAATAACTATGAATCCATTTGTCAGTCATTTGGCATCTATAGGAAAAACCTTATCATCTTCATCAGTACATAATTCATTTCGTATATAATTATTTAGGTATATAAAACAAAGATATAAGGACGAACATATAGATCGACTTGTACTATATGCTATTAAGTATTTCACAGTAAAAATACCAAAACATTGTAAGTATCATTCATAGAAAAATAATTGCTATTCAGTTAGCAACAATGAAATTATTACCTAATTATTTTCAAACAGAATTAAGCTTACGTTGCAGGCTGTTATCATTTTTTACATATTAAAATGGAACAAGTGATAAGCGATTGGGATAATTTAATTTTTAATGAGGCAATTTGGGTCGCTTTTACTGTCGAGATCGCCCAGTGGCTAGAACTCGTGAATCTTAACCGATGATCGTGGGTCGAACCCGGGCAGGCACCACTGAATTTTCACGTGTTTATTTGTGCTTATAATTCATCTCGTGCATGGTGAAGGAAAACATCGTGAGAAAACCTGCATGTGTCAAATTTCACTGAAATTGTGCCCCATGTGTATTCCACAAACCCGCATTGGAGCAGCATGATGGAATAATCACTAGTTTTCGCCCGCAGCTCTGCCCGCGTTTTGTTGGGTAGGTGAAAGATAAAAGTCCTATATCCTTCATTACGGCTCAAGCTTGCTTCTGACAAAATCATTAATTTATCAAGAGAAGTTTGTATATAATATTTTTTGTTAAAGTACTTTTATGGTAAAACTTTACGGTTATCAAATTTACTACATTTATCATATTATTCATAGATATTTACAATAATACTAGTTTCCAAGTGGCAGTATAGTAATAAGCGGTTAGCATGCAGTATTTATTAGTATGTTGGCCTCCTGGACCTGATTTCTCTCAGGTCGGTTTGAATTTCCGTACCAACGGATATAGAAATAGAAAACATTTGCGTTTGCAAACTCTATTGTTCTGTATAATAATCTTTTTTTATTTTATTTTATAGGTAGGCGGACTAGCATTTGGGCCACCTGATGGTAAGTGGTTACTAACGCCGATAGACAATGGCATTCGCCAATCGCCAATGCGCCGCCAACCTTGGGAACTAAGATGTTAGGTCCTTTGTGCCTGTAATTACACTGGCTTACTCACCCTTCAAACCGGAATACAACAATACAAAGTACTGCTGTTTTGCGGTAGAATATCTGATGAGTGGGTGGTAACTACACAGACGAGCTTGCACACAGCTCTACCAACGAGTAACCGAGTCTACTACACAGATGGCTAGTCCTTAATAGTTCCAAACAGTTGCCGAAATTTGATCAGGAGTATTATCAAAGTAAATTTAAAGCTTCCAAGTTCGACTTACACGTGTCAGCTAATTTGTATAAATTAAGCCGAAACATAAATAAGTCGACGCGTGATTGTATTGTTCTTTCTTGCCGTGATTTTTTCGTAACGACTGCGACCTTCTAGTCTTGATTAAAGTCGCTTCAGAAACTCGATTTTAATGATACTATAATATTTGTAAGATTATTATAATTTGTTTTAATTAATATTTATTATTAAAAAAAACAAGAACTAAATGATTATTGTAGCTCCGTGGGTAAGTTTTAACTGCTAGATTTACTTCATAGTTTATTCTATTTTTAAAATTAATACTGATTGAGATTTTTTACGTAATATTTACTTTATATAAAAAGGCCCGACTACCTCGTTGGTCTAGTGGCTAGATATAAGGCCGCAGACCCGGTGGTCCTGGGTTCAATTCCCAGGTCGGGCCAATATAGTTATTGGGTTTTTCTGTCAGAAAATTCTCAGTAGCAGCCCGGAGTCTGGAAGTTGGAAGTGTGTACACTACCGTGCCTCGGAAAGCACGTTAAGCCGTTGGTCCTGCGCCTGAACTCTTTCCGGTCGTGTCGGATTGCCGTCCCATCGGATTATGAGAGCTAAGGAAAAGAGAGTGTACCTGTGTTTGCGCACACACTTGTGCACTATAATATGTCCTGCGCAGTTGGCTATCTCTCTTGAGAACTTTGTGCACTCGGTGGTAGAGCTTTGTGCAAGCTCGTCTGGGTAGGTACCACCCACTCATTAGATATTCTACCGCAAAACAGCAGTACTTTGTATTGTTGTGTTCCGGTTTGAAGGGTGAGTGAGCCAGTGTAATTACAGGCACAAGGGACATAACATCTTAGTTCCCAAGGTTGGTGGCGCATTGGCAATGTAAGTGATGGTTAACATTTCTTACAATGCCATTGTCTATGGGCGTTGGTGACCACTTACCACCAGGTGGCCCATAAGCTCGTCAGCCAATCTATACAATAAAAAAAAAAAAAAAAAAAAAAGATTGGCCGCCGTGGCCGAAATCGGTCTAGAGGACCTTATATAAAGGTGGTGTGTGTTTTGGTTTTGACTTTATATTATTCTATTTTTATTTACAGACAGTACATAACGTGCAATGTAACATGTGACAGTAAATAACTTTGAACTGCCTCTTTGGGTTCATTCTCCAACTCCAACTCTCAACATTTTTTGTGTTAAGATTGGGGACAATAACCGCCTAAAGGGTAAGGATTGAACCTACGACTTACGTAACATCACGATTTGACGCTTAAATAATTTATAAAAATAAAATAAATTAGAATCTTACCTACCTCAAGTCAAATGTTTCTCAATGTATCTTATTTTATCAATACGCTCCCATACTAGGATATGATAAAATCTATGCGTAAATTACTGGCCGACTTGTAACAAAAAGTTATCACACACGTTATCACAAATATTTCATTAACAGGCTGTAAATATCTCCACGCCCAAAAGGTCTCCTTTCCTTTTGAGAAGATGTTTGTATGGAACATACTCCACAACCCTTCTCCAATTCTAATATTCTAATATTATACTACAGTCGAGAGAATGGCTTGGAGCGTATTCTACATATATACATATATACTCACAGCAGCTGATGAGAAGGGAAAGAGCTATAGTGTTCGGTGACTTTAATTATGATCTACTTAACCCAAATCGATCAATTCATAATTACACAAAAATGTTGTTAGAGAACGAACACCAAATCCTTAACTAAATTGATGCAAAATTTAGTACCCGCGATACACCCACAAAAAAGTCAATTCTTGACCACGTCTCATCCAATCTGAAAAGCCATAAAATTAATCTAACCATAGTAGAGTCACCAATGTCTGACCACAAGCAAATATATCTCGAAGTTGGAAAATACTTACCGGAAATTAAAAAAAAAATAAAGTAGCAGACAAGCACAACAAGACTTAGACACTCTATCTAATTAGTTCCAAGATAACATGCTAACAGTTAATACGTCGAAAGCTAATTATATATTTTTTAGTGCTAGATACAAAAAAAATGGAAGTCACTCAAACTTGTACATCAATAACGAAACCTTAACTCAATTTTTCTCGGAAAAATATCTTGGTCTATATCTAGATAAACATCTGACATGGCAACTGCAGTTAGATAAACTAAAATCTAAATTATCCTCTGTCATGGGAGCGCTTCGAGGGATAGTTCGATGCTTACCAACATCTGTTAGATACATAATATACAACTCTATGGTAAAACCCCATCTAGAATACCTAATAGAGGTGTGGGGTACTGCAGCTAAAACACATTTAAGGCAAATCGAAACTTGTCAAAACAAAATAGTAAAACGATTATTCCATTACCACTACCTAACTCCGACGGAAAAAGTATACAAGGAAACTAAATTAATGACACTGTCACAAATGTATAAATATAAAACATGCATATTAATATTTAAAATATTAAATAAAAATATTCAATCCAAATTAACACTTACAAAAAAGGACAAACACAAAAACCTATAACCAGAGTAAGAACAATATTTGTTTAAGACCGCCCCGAACTAACTCCGGAAGAAAAAATATATTACACGAAGGAGCAGAAGTATATAATAAATTACCTAATGATATTAAAGAAATCCAGTCCTTTACCTTATACAAAAAACAATAAAACACCACATATTAAAAAAAATCGCTAAGTTTTAAATAAATAAATATAGGTAAATAAACAACTTTGACCTTGATTTAACATGACATTTGAGTTAGTGACGAGAAAATTATTGAGTGAATGGGTAATGAATGAATGATAAAGTATAGAATGATATATTTTGCGTTTAAACGTAATTTTATATTAATTTTAATAGGTATTAATCCATATAACATGATTGCAGGTAAAATAAATAAAACAACAATTTGATAATTCCGAATAAGCCGTGCACGTAATACGAAAGAACAGAGACGAATGTCTTACTTACTCTTGTATTATTTTCAAAACTATAAATTGAGTCTTGCTATGCATAAAACTGATCTACATTTTGAGATTTTAGATATTTTTTATTTCTTTAAAATTAAATAATTTTGTTAACATTTTTTTTCTTTATCTGTACTGTCTGTATAAAATAATAACATTTTATCAAACGTTTGGTAACTTTCTATAGTTACAAATATTTTATATTCCATATTATATACAAGTAAATAAATATCTATTAAAAAAATCTAAAACTTATGACAAAACTAAAATAAATTATATTTTTATAAAATATATATTATCTATATTAATTCATTCATTTTCCATTCGTTTAGCGAACACCTTAATCAGTACCGCCATTTTAATTATTCATTCATCGAAAAATGGCGTCTTGAATGTCGGCAAAACTGTTTTCGTAACTTTGGAAGTGAAATTAAAGTGGATTTAAGTAGTTAAGTGAAATAATGTTATATTACAAATGAAGATATAATATTAATCAAGAACTGTTTGTAGTGCATCATATATCGGAGTTATCAGCAAAACACTTGGAATATTGAAAAATACGGTTTGTTTTGATTGTTTCCTATTCTCATTGGAATAGGTTATGTGTGTGTATGTATGTGTATGTGTGTGTATGCCTTGTAAACTACATGTAATAGTAGCCTTACTTTTTTCCTTCTACCCACTTACGACGATGTTAGATTAAATTATAACAAAATAGATTAAGAATTTACTAATACCCTCTCGTTCCATAATTCTTATATTTAGTTGTATGATTAACGTGTATTTCTCACAGTAAGGAATTAAATGTCTTAAATCAGTAACCCAGTATTATATCCTGCTACAGTGGAGGTAATTGTATTATACAACAGAATGTCATTCGAGCCATGCAGGTATCCTGGTATCTTTCTAGAGAACGAGATGATTATAAACACAAAACACAAAAAAACTCAATTTTGCTCGTCCAGGTTTGAACCCGCAATCTTTAGTTAAGCTTCATCTGTTCTAGATGGGACAACTCGATCTTAGATTTTGTGTTAGTAATTCTACTGAAACAACATCGTGTTTCCAGTTATTGTTATTATCATAACACCAACGGTCTTATAAACGTGATTAGCAGGTGATTAGTTAAACAGTGCTGTCTCCCTCTTTCGAATGTCAAATCAATAATGACAGAAAGAGCGAATCAGTGTTTAACTAAAGCAATTTTTACACTGTATCGCATTATGTGCATTAAATTAAACTCGCTCTCGGGACAACAACACGATACAACTGGTGAGTGAAGGCACTGTCCTATACTATGCTAGGAATCGATAACACATACGCGTTACGCTATAGTTATCGCGAGTTCATTGCCCCCTTACATAATAAAGACACACAGGGACACACGGGAAAACCTTTATGAATCTCCGGGGATTTACAATACAAAGGTCGTTGCGAAATCAAGATTATACACATTATTTAAACGTGAACTATTGGTTATTGAAAGTCATATACATCTGTCTCGTACAAACATGAGATTCTAATTTTGAAATTTTGAAACGTATTACTCGTTGAAATAGGTTTTACTGCTTCAATTAACTCATTTTACGATAGGAGTGAATAGGATAGTTGCGTGGATATTGTTCGAAACGTATTTTTTTCTTTTTTTCATTACTCGACTTTTGCATTATCCGACTAGGATACAACATTAGAGAATTGTTGCAGCTCCGGTTCGTGGAATTTGATATTGACAATTTACGAAAAAAAAATGCGATTGACGTCATATTGTCCGTTAGTAAATAAAATTACACGAGTATGAAACTCGTTTACAAACGAAACAGAACGAAATATTAAACGATTCTGAATATTATAGCATATATTTGTCAATCCAGCTATAAAACTAAATCAAGGTCTAATGTTTGTCTGTACAATATTTTAAAAACGAATCTTAAGAATCTTAAGTTTTATTTTTATTTTTTAAAGCATTATTTTATCAATATTATATTGTTTATTTGAGGAATGATTTTAGATGGATCATAACTAAAGTGATATAAGGACAGTAGTAGTGACAGTGTAATAATACGTACACGGCCACGACTCAAATCCTTATCATCGTCTTAGACTTGCTTTATATTTAATGTCTTAATTTAATATTGGGAACTTTGCTGGTTAAGTTTTATTAGTATTTTATTTTTATTTGACGTAATTACACCGTTTTTTTTTTTCAAATTAAAATAAATGAATCAAAAACGTAAAAGTAAGGGTTAATTTTTATAATACCCTATTTAAAAACTAAGAAAAGCCTGGATGCCATCGCAATAATGTTAACGCCCCTGCATGTTATTAGGCTATTGCATATTATCTTTTTTTAAATTATTTTAAGTATATAGGTGCACAAGCGTATAGGTCAGATGATGGTAAGTGGTCACTCGCGCCCATAGACGTCGGTACTATAAGAAATATTACCCATTCCTCAACGTCAATGCGCTGATGTCTTGTGCCTGTGGTTACACAGGCTCACTTACCCCTCAATCCGGAACACAACAAAACCAAGTATTGCTGTTTGGCGGTAGAAAATATAATTAGTGGGTAATATCTATCTACCACCAAGTATATTCTATGCTATGGCGATGAATTGTTTTTGTGTGGAATAAAATATAAAACAATTTGACTACGTCTACAGATGGAAACTTATTTCAAAAGGGTATAAGGGTAAAAGACCGTATCTATCGGATCTTTTAACATGAATAATTCTCAATACATCCACAATCAAAGTGTTGTCTATGTCTTTGGTGTATCGTTTTTATTGACTTGGCCATATTTTTATATGCTTACATGTTTTTCAAGTAACATCGCAATATATACTGATAGTCAATATTACAAATAAGGCTAGCTATTCCCTATGATTATATCATCAATATTTCTTATTATAAATGTGTAACAAATATATAAAGATAAGTAAATAAATAATGAAATACTAGTACATACAGTTTGGTTGACGTTTATAGTTACAATTCTACTATATGACGTAGCTTGGACGTAGCTCATAATTATGATGAAAGCCCAAAGTGAATTTTCAAATTTGACTGGTGTAAGTGTAAGCAAAAATATAAGGACTCTCTCTCTACTCCATTACTGTCTACTACGATGGAACGGCAAACCAAAATAATCGGAAAGAGTTCAGGCGCAAGACCATAGTCTTTTCATGTTTTCCCTTGAGTGTCCGGGCATCGCTTAAGAATTTCTGGAGAGAAAAATCTTGGATTTTTAACTTTTTATGTTAATTTTGTGTCTGTACCAAGGACCTCAGAGTCCACGACTGCCAAAACAATCAAAACCATCAATGGGAAATTTCACATCTGTCGGGTACATGCAAGCCATATTTTATTCCAAATCGGACTGTTACAATCCAAAACTCCCGTTCAGCTATTGTAATTTTATTTATATGTATATTTACAATTTTTTCGACAATTGCGACATTATTACGAATTTAAAATCAAATTTATGATTCATCTCGGGCACGGTGGAGGAACACATCGCCAAGATAAAATATCGTCAATTCTAACACGTGTTTATCCAAACTTCACTGGTGTGAAGTGCAATGACCTTCATTTTTTCACCGTATGTAGATCCGAAGTATACCAACCCAACATTAATACAGATTGTTAATTTACAATGCTTAAATTAAAACATATTTCATTATTTACTTTCTGGAGGAGATAATTTGCCTTAAAAGATTCTACTCGATTTTTTTTATACATTTTACCGCAGGCAACGTAGTAGTCAAGTATAACAAACGCCAGGTAAGTTTGAGTTGAATCTCGTGACCTTTTTAAAGTGGGCAGGGCCGCTATTGACGTCAATATAAATACATTCATATTCATTTCTATAAAATAACATTTTTATTTCATTTTAAATTGCAATATTATGTAACTTAGTATACACGTATTTTAAGAGCATCCTTCCCAACAACAATCTTATTTATAAAGAAACACCAACCTAACTTTAAATAAAAAATTTAAACTTGGAAACTTGGAAATTTGAACATATTTTATTAAAAACTATAAGCGAATCCATAAATGTTTATGTCCAAAGTATATACATTACATAATATAATATAGATATCCTTCATAGACTCATATGTACAAGTGGTTCTTAAGATTGTGTGCAAACTCAGTCTCTCGAATCCCTTATGGATATGGATTATCCCGATGGGATAACGGCCCGACGACAGTTGAGAGGATTAGCAATCGGTCGTATGACTAGGATTTACGTGATTTCAGAATCTCTGGAATGTAACACTTTCGACTCCAGCTGTCATAAAATTTGACAAACCATATCAAGTCAAATCAAAATCATTTATTCAATATGGAAGAACTTACTTATTGATAGTCAAATTAAAAACTACGACCGGTAATTAACAACTACCACCTGAGAAGAACCGGCGGAAGATTTTCCGAGAGATTTTCTTATGATATCTTATAACTGCTTACAATTTTTCAGTATAATTCTAGACAGGAGGAGATGGTTTATTCCCAAGGTATGCTATTATTTATAAACTTATTGCACACAAGCGTTCCTTTACAATATTTTCAAGTTTATCAACAGAAGCACAGGATTCCAGAAAGCGTTGAATGCGTTAAATGCTGTTGTAAATTTAAGATATTTACAGGATTAGCGTATAAAAGATTACTTGGTTTTATAGTAGAAACTAGTGCTTGCGCCTTCGTTCACGTGAAAATTTTATGACGATATATATAAAAAAAAAAAAACGTTTTCTGTTAATCTTTTCTTATCGTCCTCGCACATTTTTTGATTATTTTATTCACACCCGGTTTCTTCTACTTTATTATATGTATAGATTTATCTTAATAAGTATCCTATCCTAACGTTGTATCGAACTTGTAGGCCATGGATCGGTGTAACATTATATAAACGTGCATATTAACATACGTACTAGTATAAATAATATATTCCTAATATTTTAAACGTTATTTACAACTATTTATCCTTCGCGGCTTTTCCCGCGTATGAAGCGGGTTTAAGTGTTAAGTAAAGTCATAAAGGATATGCCTTTTCTGTACCTCCCCCGTATATGCAAAATTAAATAAAGATCAGTTGAGAAGATCAGGTGTGAAAGTGTAACAAACAAAGTGACTTATTATATATAATATTGCTAGGATTACATAAACAGTATAAGTTAAATAATACATTATCCTTCTTGTATACGCCATAGTAGGATAAAAACAACTTAAATAAATTTGTAAAGAAATTATGTTTTATTAAAATATTCCCAAGTAAAGTAACATATTTGTATCATAAAACCAGTGCATTGAAAATACAAGACGGTTGATTAATATCGTTTTTCCCATAAATGGTCCACAATCAACTCCATCGCTCAGATTACGTAATGATTCTGCGCTGCCTGCTTAAGTGAACTCAGATATGTCAAGGATCGCCCCAACATAATAAGTAAACAAATGCATGCGATATGTATAATATGCTTGTACATAAACAACTCTTATGATTAAAGAATTATGGTGTTACTTCTCTGTGGTGCGCATGCGCACGTCACGTGCTATGGCCGCCGCACGTGCTAAGAGAACCAATGGCTAAAAATATATAAGTTAAATTCACATATTTTTTTGAATGTATCTTATTGTCTACTTTATATAAATGTATATTATTAGCTGTGTTATAGTAATAACACAGCCCACGACTGGAAAATGTCTAAGAGATGCTTATATTGCAGCATATTAATAAATCTAAAATAGTAAAATGGAGAATAACATAAAATTCTTAAGAATATGTTTTATTAATAGACATTTTGGTATAATATTTACGATAGTAAGAAATAAAAATAAATAAAATGTAGTTAGTACACTTTGCTATCAAGCCGTGTAATTTTATGTATTTTTTATATCTATTTCCTTATTCATAACATTAAATAGTTTTAATAAGGTTCTACGCATACCTTGTTTTGTAAAGTAATAAAATATTGACACTATACTATTTTATCAGACTGTTATCAGTATTACATCCATTTAGGCATTTTTATAAGGTCCGTTGGAAATAGTATTTTGGTTGTGCTCTAAGGGTTTTTAATGTAAGACAAGAGATTGGGATATCGGATATCGGGTAAGATATCCATGGACGGTGGTAATCACTTTCAATCAGGTGAGCCTCCTGATCGTTATCTTACATTAAAAAAAATGTTAATTTACTTACGAATACTGTAATTTTTTATAATGTGAGATGGTCGGGTTATATTCTTTGAGAATTTATTTCTCACGCTACATTGCGCCACTAGCGACGGAATCTAAACTACTATATCTATAAATAACATACAAATATTCAAAGTATTGCTTTTTGTTTGTGGCACAAACGCTGAGTGGGTGATACCCACCCAGACAACCCTGTACAAAGCTCTACCCTAGACTCTACTCACCTTTCTAGTCGTATAACATATACAGAACAATTTTTCAGAAAATTTACATTTTTATGTTAGTTTTATTGTGTATCTAGAGGCAGCTCCTTTAGTGAGGCAGGTACGGACACGTGCCACCGGCGCACGTATTGTGATAATAATAATAACTATCCCCTCCTCTTTACCGTAATCATTACGGTATGTACACTTACGCCGCAATTGCTAGCGAGGAAATCCTGAGCGACAGATATTTCTTGTATAAGGAAACTGGACATCGGTTTTCCTCAGTTCGCTCAAATTTTTGCATCGATTAGCTATTTATAAATATGAATATATTTACATTTATAACTTACTAGCTGTTACCCGTTTAGTAAGGGTTTTTTTATTAAATTTTAAGTTGATTATTATTCTTTATATGATCATCAGTGACCGTATAATGAATTCCTGTAGTTTGACTTAATATATTTTATAGTTACTTAAATGGCTTGAAGTAAAATTTAATTTATATAAATATTCCGATTTACGATTCTGTTGCTCAAATACCTCGCCACCTATCTACGCCGTTGGATATAGTTAAAACTATAAATGAGCAAGCGTACCAATACATATTTTTTATTCTATCAAACCCAAGTAAACAAAATTATTCGAGTCACTGAAAATTGTATTTATAATAAATAATCGAATAACCTCTTTGTAAACGGCGGTAGGGCTTTGTGCCAGCTCGTCTGGGTAGGTACCGCCCACTCATCAGATATTCTACCGCTAAACAGCAATACTTAGTATGGTTGCAAGCCGGTTTGAAGGATGAGCGAGCCACTGTAACTACAGGCACATAGGATATAACATCTTCGTTGCTACGGTTGATGGCGCATTAGCGATGTAAGGAATGGTTAATATTTCTTATATCGCCATTGTTTATGGGCAGTGGTGATCACTTAATTTAATTTGGCCCATTTGCCCGTCTGCCTACCTTTACAGCGTGTAACAAAATTCGTGTCCGACCCGTGAAGTGGTTATTAGGTATCGTGTCCGACACACGATACGATACTAAGCAAAAAAAATACTTAAAAAAATATATTAATTGTGTTTAACGACACTGTTGGTGATATAAACGTGGACTACTGAGATCATGACCTCGTCTCTTAGCTACCCGATAGGTAAGAGCTATCGAGCGCTCCTGTGTAATCCATGTAATTTTCATCACTTAATTTAAAAAAAAAATCCGTGATAAATTTTTTGCTTAGGGTTTTAAAAGTTATTACGTAAATAGAACCGACACAAGATACCTAATAATCACTTCAGGGGTCGGACACGAATTGTGTTACACGCTGTATAAAAAAAGACGTTTGCGGTATTTCTTTTTGGAGGCATAAACTACTAAGCTACTCGCAGAGCTAACTCTGGAGCATGCAGCATAAAAACTGTCCATGTGATAACAGTTCTCACTATCGCTCGCCATGTTCAACGACAGGCCTTGGGACTTTTGATTGTCATGGGGAAGCAAACTTTTAGAGGGAACTATATATGTACATTGAAATTCGAATGATATATTCTAATGGGTAGTATTCTTGGAATGAAATCTACCTCTCTTCGAGCATATCCTAAAATAAATCTGTCGGAACTGAATACACATGATAATAATGGAATATGTTTTTGTTATACAAACTTCACTAACATGATTCAAGTGATGTTCGTTTAAAAAAAGTATTACTTGCACCTCCCTAGGATAAATTGATATTAAGACATTGTGTGTTTAACATTTTGTTATTTGCACTCAGAAGTATGTGTATGAAGCAATTTTGGTGGAATTTCTAAAAATTTTGAAATATATGCATTTCCGGCTCCGGGACTCACATACCGAACGAAACGATTACGCTGATTTTAAGTGAGAGAGTGGTACTTCCGGCCGGGCGTGCCGACCCATTCCGTTGCAGCCCGAAGGTATGCAGCGTGGCACTATAAAAACCTACCTATTACATTACATACAGGTATAGTGCGTCTTTAACAAATCGCTAGGGCCTTGAAAAATCGCAAAACGGACAACTATCAATGACATCTGCCTGCATACGGGTCGCATACCCGGCGATGAGCCGATGACCGAATTCTTCTCTCACCACTCCCGTAGTTTACTGCTGCATAGTGCCGCGAACTCACTTTGTCATCGTCGTAACTTTTAAAATATTTGTCCAAATGACATAGTGGAAAAGATAAAGTTAATCTACTTTAAATATCAGAAGTGATATCTTTCTTTTGTTTTTTATTTTATTGTTAAGAATCAATTTGTTAATACAAAATTGCACAATTTGAAAATAAATATAAAATTTGATTGTATTTTCGATTCACTATTTTAGCGTTAATGGCTTACACATAAAAGATAGATATATACCGTCGCAGACTTTTTTGTAGAACTATATAAGAGATATATTTCCACTGTACATTATATTCGTGTACTCTTACTGTTTTTGCAGCGCATGCCAGAATGGCTTGCTAATAGGAGAAATTTTTCGACTTACGTGACACTTATTGTTATATTTTGGACAATTTACTCAATCGCTTTATAAATTATAACCTATATGTTATTCTGATGTATGAGGTATATTATTGTAAAGTTTCATTAAAATCCATTCTATAGTTTTTGCGTGAAAGAGTAACGTCCATATATAAACTTTCGCGTTTATTATATTAGTAGGAAGTAGGATTATTATATGCCCTGCACTGAACACACATACACTGTACTGTATGGGCGAATAGATCGATTGGTGAATGTTTATATCTCATATTGATAAAAAAATTCACAAGATAAAATCCTTATTTTACCCGTACGAAGTCGGGACGGGCAGCTAGTTACTCGCTGATAACGTAACTTCTGTAGGTAAAATAATTATTAAAAGCAGTACAGTTAAGTTTATTCACTACAAACAAACATACAAAAAATTGAATTTTACCTCTTTATAATATTAGTATAGATATAGATTACGCGCGAGCGAAGACGCGGGCAACAGCTGGTTTATCAATATAAACATCATGAAATCGGTTACTAAGGCAACTGTTACTGATGTTTGGTATGTGCTCTCCTACATATAAAGAGAATGATAAAATATGTGATAATTCCGTTTTGGATGAGAGTTAAACAAAATCCGTTCTTAGCTGACCTCTACTCGGCGAAAGGTATATTCCTGCCAAATTTCAAGTCTCTACGCCTTATGGTTCCAGAGACATCGTGATGAGTCAATATATCGGTGGAAATCTCTTATATATACATAATATATAGATTAAGGTATTTAATAATAAATTTTCTATTTGATATAGAATGACATGTGATCGACATTCTGTGACCGTGTGGACAAAACTAAAATAAAAGCGTCTATGGCAGGTAAACATTTATTTAATTAAGAACTGATATAAATCCTATATGATATGTTAGTTAATTGAATATGGTAACAGCTTGTCAATAGCTTAATGCTGGGTAGAGACCTCCACTCCTTTTAACCTTTTTTTTCACGCAGTGGAAACCTTCAGAAAGGTACCCGGCTCCCTTGGAGGGAGGGGGGACCGGGTTATGTGGGATTATTAGGAGTTCTCCTCAGGGGGCGAAGGTAATCTCGCCAAAAATCTCGTAAAAAAATATATATATTGAAGAAGTCAAGCTACGCTGGTGATCAATATCGAACAAACTTGTGTAGAACCGCAGGTACGAGACAAATCTTAAATGTTGTATTAAGTGATTCACGCCCAACCTTAACTCTATAAATATAACCAATAATAATCGGTAAATTCATCAGCTTTCTACTAACATATTTGTCGCTATTTGATTGGTTGAAATACGCCACGTATTTCATTATCAGGAGGATGTATAATCCGAAAGCGCGTTGCAAAATTAAACTTTGCGTAAACAAATTTAAGGTAGAAATTATTCTGAACGCAAAAAAGACTGTCTGTTGTGTATTTCCCCAAGAATCACGCGTCGACATATTGTGTGCGAACGAAATTGGTACCTACCAAATCATGATATCATGGTAGGTTATTTTCAAACAATACTAATAAGCAGCATGACCTGCCCTGTCCTGGAGGAAAAGATATGACGAATGGTAATCCATCATTAAAATTTTATTTCATTTACCATTTATGTATGGCAATAATTATAATACAAATATGGCGTTGAAAAGTAAATGTTAGCATTAAATATAATAAATAACAGGATACATGTACAAAAAATATCTTTTTCAAAAACAATTATATGCAATATTAATGTGACAATATGTGATTTTAAGAAATTGAAATAAATTGAAACTGAATTTAATAGTATTTTATTGTCACATAGTTAGGATTTCATGTGCATAATATATATACATAATATATATGAATGATATATATATATACATAATATAGATGAAATGAAACGATCGCCTCCTGGTTAAATTTTTAGGATTCCGTACCTCATAAGGATAAAACAGAACCCTTTTAGGATCACTTTGTTGTCCGTCCGTCCGTCTGTCCGTCTGTCTGTCTGTCAAGACCCTTTATCTCGGGAACGCGTGGAGGAGGTATCGAGTTGAAATTAAAACGATATAGTCAGGTCTACAGTCTCTTGAAGCTGTAAAAATAAAACTTCTACGTTATCGCAAAAAAAAGATATGGCCGTTTATGCCGCAAAAAACGTATATTTCGACACTCAAGGGAATCAAAATTTATATGGTATTTCCCGTTGACCTATAACTATGAAATTTAGCAAGTATAGGGAAAAATCTGAAAACAATACATTTGTAATTAAATCATAAAAAACAGGGTCTTTATGCAAGGAACGACGGTCTAAATTTTGTATTGAGTTAACCGTGTCATGTGGGGTATCGTATGAAAGGGCTTCATTGGCACAAGCTTAAACAGATTTTTAATTATTTTAATGATGTATAGTTTTCGATTTATGACGAAGAATGGAAAAAAACCTTTTCCCTTTTTTATAATTATAGGTAGGTACCTAATAACTCACAAGTAAATCACTAGTGGTAGTGGCATACTGCATACCTTCAGGCTGTAGCCAAATGGGCCAGCATGCCCGGGGAAGTACCAATCTCTCACTTAAAATCGGCGCAAAGTGATAGCTATACTACCACGTTTCGTTCGGTATGTGAGAGTCCCGGAGGCCCAATTCCGACGGACAACTCATTCCTCTCCTACCCGGGGTACAAGTTGGAACATTCCTTTGTACCACGGGCTGGGGTGTGTGTTTACGTCAGGAAGGATATCTGCTCTCATCGCCTCGCCTACCTTGAAGGGAGGGATCCATTCTCTGGCTGTGCGTAGAATGCGATGATCATCCGCGAATCTATGCGTGCCTATATATGGCTTAGATAACGTACCACCGAACATGCGGGGAGATCTGTGGTCGATTTTGACTTGGCATATGATCCGACACAACTGGTTACCTCGCCAACGCGAATCTCAGATGTCTCTCAGGGGGATCATACACCTTCCCTACTAGACCTTCTGCTGACCTTTCATCCGGACGGGTACCATGTTTCCGTAGACCCTCCTCTTGGCTCGTCGGACCACTGTCTTTTCCGGAGTAAAGTGCCGATTACACGCACCTCACGGCCTCGGTTCGTGGGATGTGTCCGTGAGTGGCGCTACAGGTTAGCAGACTGGGATGGGATGCGGTCCTTCTTTGCATCCTACCTATGGAGGCGGATTTGTTTCTCGCCGGATGATCCGGATGTCGTTGCTGCAGCCCTCCTTCCCATCTCTGCACAGCGATGACTCGTTGGCCCATACTGCGAAGGAGAAAGCCGACCTTTTGGGATCTCTCATCGCGTCCAACTCGACTCTTGATTATCAAGGAAAGACACCACCGACAATCTTGCGGTGTGATACCAGAAATTTAATTCCGGCAGAGTGCAGTTCATAAAGCACTTCTTTCCTTGGACATCCATAAGTCGAGTGGGCCCGATGGCATTCCTCCGATCATGCTCCCGAGTTAACACCGGTCTTAACGCGTCTTTTCTACACATTAGGCGTAGTCCCGAATTTTTGGAAGACTGCTTTGATGCATCCGATCCCTAAATAAGGCAATCGCTCTGATCCAACAAATTATAGGCCTGTTGCTATCACCCCTTGTTCTCCAAGATAATGGAGACTCGGACTGGGGCCGACTAAACTTGGTCCAATTCAACCCAAATAAGACTCAAGTTTGCGCGTTAACCGCTAAAAAGTCTCCTTTTGTTATATCCCCTCATTTCGATTCCCGGCCACAGCCAGTATCGGGATACTTGGCGTCGAGATTTCGAACGTTGTTCAGTCGCGCGGTCAATTGGAAGTCAAAGCCAAATTGGCTTCCAAAAAGCTTGGAGTGCTCAACAAGGCGAGACATTACTTCACCTCGGCCCATCGCCTAAAACTTTACAAGGCGCAAATTCGGCCCCACGTGGAGTATTGCTCTCACCTCTGGGCGGGTGCTCCCCAGTACCAGCTTCTTCCTTTTGACCGCATTCAACGTAGAGCAGTTCGAATTGTCGACGATCAAGCTATTGCCGACCGGCTTGATCCTTTGGATTTGCGTAGAGATGTGTCACTCTGCATCCTCTATCGCATATAACACGGGGAGTGTTCTGAGGAGTTGTTTGGTTTAGTCCCGGCCGCCGAATTTCACCTTCGGACATCGCGCCAGATCGCAAAATTCCATCCTCACCACCTCGATGTCTGTAAATCCACAACAACACGATTTTTACTGCATTTCCTGCCTTGCACAACCACTCTGTGGAACCAGCTTTCGCCGGCGACTTTTCCGAACTGATATGACAAAAAAACCTTCAAGAAGAGAGCGTACTCTTTCCTCAAAGGCCGGCAACGCACCTGCAAGTACTCAGCTGCAGATGTCCATGGGTGGTGGTAGTCATTTTCCATCAGGTGAGCCACGTGCAGGTTTGCCCCAGACTACATAAAAAAAAAAGATTGGTGTATGTAGTACTTAACAGTTTGCACTATTACGCATACCTGCTTATTTAATTTAAAATTTTGTTGTTATACCCCTAAATATGTACCTACAAATTTCTACGGAACCCTCGGTGGGCGAGTCCGACTCGCACTTGTCCGATATTTTTTTTAACACTGAAAATTTGTAAACGACACATGATAAAAAAAACCCGCTGAATTTCTTTCGCCGGTTGTTCTCAGAGCTGGGTGTTTCTTTTCCGAACCAGTTGGGTCGGTGTTGAATAAAGTATTTTTATATAAATTGTATATCCGCCATAATATATCCGCCATTTTTTAATAGTTTATCAATACTAAATATTGAATATTAATAATTTACTTAAGAGTGCATTGCCTTCTTTAAAATAATATTGTTATTAAGAAGAATCTACAGTTCCTATTTGTTTCTCCCGTTCGTTTGAGTTTAGTAGTGTGTGTGCGAGTTTAGTGGTGTGTGTAATTATGATAATACAGCCAATCTGATTCGATTATAAATATTGGTTTATTGTAGCGAAGCAAGGCTTACAGGTTGTACACAGCTGAGTTCTTTAATGCTATCAAACTAGTATTAACCACTCTAAGCAATTTAAAGCGTTTCCTTAAGAATACCAATTTTAACACGATTGAAAGTATAAAAAAGTCGGTATAACTACATTTTCATATAAATGGTATATTTTATATATCTGTATTTATGTAGATACATATATATCAATAACTGTAATATATATATTAACACTAGTCTTTTATTTAAATCTTTAAAAATCATATAATGATAATTCTAATGAAAGTCATTAGCTGTGATGACTTTTATGACGTATAAATTAAATTAAAAATCAGAACCCGTTTAGAATTCTTTCTTAAAACGTTTTCTTAATTCTGCAATTTTCATTTTGTTGATGTCAATTGGTCATAAAGGGATTCTGGATTCATAGATATTCAAGATGGCGCTCAGCTAGCTTGTCCGTAATGGGGTCATCTCTATTATAGCCATTGTACGGTTATAGTCCAAAGTATTCTCTTGATTCATCTTGATAGGCGCTATCTGTGCCATATTCACCAATTTCCCCGCCTCGTCAACACTAACGTAAAATATAAAGCTCTTCGTCTCGTCGCTTCGTCTGACGCGTTATTGCAACCAATGCATGGGATACTAGTTCTCCTACTAATAACTAATTGATTTCTATTGTACAAGGGGCGGTCTTGTGGCTATTTTTTTTTTTTTTTGTAAGTACGTGAAACAAACAGCATATTTTATATTACATAAAACTTATAAACCTTAAACACACATGCCAATACAGTTTCCACAAATAATTAATCTGGAAGTGAACATATATATAAAAGAGATAAAACAGTAAAATTAAATGTATGGTAATTAAAAAAAAAAAAAAGCTAACAAGTGTAAAAATGTATATAAACCAAACTTATATCATGTGAAATATGAAAAAGGAAAAGAAAAGTTAATAACAAATCTTAATCTAATTATTTTTAAGTATCGAATTAAACTTACTGAGACTGCTGCTGAACAAGTCTAAATTTTCAAGCATTTATTAGCCTAATATAACAACATAATTAGCCTTTTTATTCCATATACATAATTATATTACGTACACTTAAATGTTAATATAATTATCCAGCTCATACCAAATATGAAGTCACGATTTAATAATGTATTTACAAAACAAAAGTAGTATATCATTTGTCTGGTTCCCATAGTACGAGCTCTGCTTAGTTTGGAATCAGATGGCCTTGTGTGAATAATGTCCCAGGATATTATTATTATTATACATTTTATTACCGAAATACATACAACAAACCAATATTTAAAATCGATTATATTGTGATATGGCTCGCGCATACAAGATCCTGGACACGGACGACGGAAATCTGGTAACTGGTACACTTGAGAAAGTCGTATATCCATCACTAGAATGAGATTTTCTAATAATAATATTAGTTCCTTACATATGAAATTGGCGTTTTGTACGGGAGGAATATAAAGTCATTTTTTTTTGTAAAATATATTTAATTAATCAAAGTATGCACCGTTGTTATCTATGCACTTTTGCCATCTCATAGGTACTTCATTGATCCCTTTACTACAAAAACCATGGGGGCGAGAATCAATAAACTCTTTGAAGGCGGCTTGCCGCATCGGAGTTGAATTTTTCTCCTTGTAAGAAGTTGTCCAACTTCCGAAAAAAATGGTAATCTGTTGGAGCAAGGTCTGGGGAATACGGTGGATGTCGCAGACATTCCAATTGTAGCTCATCTAACTTAGTGGTTGTTTGTTGTCCAGTGTGTGGTCTTGCGTTGTCGTGAAGCAGCAGTGGCCTAGAGCGATTGACCAATCTCGGTTGTTTAGCAGCTAGTTCTTCCTTCATGGCTTGCAGTTGCTGGCAATAGATATCTGCCGTAATCGTTTGGCCAGATTTTAGAAAGCTGTAGTGAACGACACCGGCGCTAATCCACCAAACACTCACAAGTAACTTTTTCTGAGTCAAGTTTTGTTTAGGGCAGGATTTGGCTGGATCTCCAGGGTTCAGCCATTGCGATGAGCTCTTCCGATTATCGCACAGTATCCACTTTTCATCACAAGTAATGATTCGATTTAAAATCCCTTCATTATTGTGTCGGTTGAGCAAAGTAACACAGCAGTCGAAGCGTGTTTGCAAGTTCGATTAACTCAATTCATGAGGTACCTATCGTTCAAATTTTTTTACTTTCCCGATTGGCTTCAAGTGGATTAATACAATTTTATCACTTACCCCGAAGCCTGCAGCTATCTCTGAAGTGCTTTGTGATGGATCCGCTTCCACAATAGCCTTTAATTCTTCATTTTCCCCTTTGGTCTCGGGCCGTCCACGGGGTTGGTTCTGAAGGTCGAAATTTCCAGAACGAAAACGTTGAAACCAAAAACGTACCGTGCTTTCTTTTGCGACACCAGCGCCGTACACATCATTAATCCTTTGAACTTTTTTTGCATCACTGGTGCCACGGTAGAACTCGTACTCGTAAATATACCGATATTTCATGTTTTCCATTGTGCGGTAATAAGCGACGCCAAAGAAAATAAGAATGAGGAAAAAACAAATGAATGACTGTTTTCAAAACTCAAATGGTACATTTGAGTTTTTTGATTTCATTTTCTGAATGAATTTATAAATTTGAGTTTGGAATTCTTAACCAAAGAGGATATTTCAGATCAAAGTGGTCAGTACGACGAAATGCTAATTTCATATGTAAGAACCTAATATTAAATTATTATTTATCAAACCTATCAAATGAACCAAATTTAGGAACTTAATATTATTTTCTATAACAGTATGATTTTAAGGATTGGCAATTAAGTTGTTAATTAATGTCATAAGATGACAAGTACTAGGAACTTAAGAACTCTAACAAATATCTAAGGAACAATCTTTAAATACACTTGTGCACTACACAGTTGGCTAGTTATTGAGTTTGACAACCCACGGTAAAGCTCTGTCAGGTTGTGACATATACAAATATATTATTTCATATACATTATTTTAGTATATCTTTATAGAAATAGACAAATGAAAAATGACGATAAAAATTTAATTTTAAAATTGTTTCAATTCCATCAACTTAATATTCAACTATTAAGTTGCTGGTCCAATCAAATGTTATTATATATTTAATATTTCATATTGCACATATTCGTTTAATACTAGTTTTTGTGATTAATTGAATTATTTATTTCACGGCAGACGGTCTGGAACTCGTTCGACCTGTTTGTATTGCTCTACAGCTTCGTTTTCTTATGAATATATTATGATCGAATGCTTGTTACTGTGTGGTATTATTGCTTCGATTATTATTTTCTTATGTCATAAGATTCATCAATATTTACGAAACTTGACGACATGCGAGATGGCCCGGAGAAGAACGCGTGAATCTTAACCGATGATAGTGGGTTCAAACCCGGGCAAACACCACTGAATTTCATGTGCCTAATTTGTGATTATAACTCATCTCGTGCTTGACGGTGAAGGAAAACATCGTGAGGAAACCTGCATATGTGAAATTTGACTGAAGTTCTGTGAAATATGTATTCGACCAACCCGCATTTTAATAAGCGTGGTGGAATAAGCTCCTCAAAACAGGAGAAGAGGCATTAGCCCAGCAGGACATTCACTGTTACTGTAACTGTTACGAAACTTGAATACCCATTTACCAATAAAAACAAAATATGTATGTGTATATATTTTTATTAATACCTAATTAAGTATAAAATATTATATAGCACCTATTAACTTCATTTAAATGAATTATTTTAACTTGATATTTAGCTGCATTGCATGAAAACAATGTGAATGGTGAAAAGTATATTATTGTTTTTTATCTCGACTTTATTTTCGGTATGACAACTAAAACAAATATAAGAATAAACCGATGATTACTTGAAAAGTAAAAAGCTTTGCACTGCTTTTAATCATTAACACACCCTTATCATGACAGCGCCGTTATGAAATCTGTATGTCGAATCTCTCTGAAACTCTGCCATATGTGTGTCCATAGACCCGGATTCGAGTGATGGAATAAACTTCAAACATTATCTTTAATGGTAGAACCTTAGCAAAAACAACCATAAGTACAAAATATAATGAAATATATCGTAGTTGGCCGCTGGGCAGTGGTAAGAACGCATGAATCTTAACCGATGATTATGGGTTCAAGCCCGGGAAAGCACCACCGAATTCCATGTGCTTAATTTGTGATTATAATTTATCTCGTACTTAACGGTGGAGGAAAACATCGTGGAGAAACCTGCGTGTGTCTAATTTCACTGAAATTCTGCCACATGTGTATTCCATGTGAATAAGCTCCAAACCTTCTCCTCAAAAGAGGAGAAGAGGTATTAGCCCAGCAGTGGGACATTCACAGGCTGTTACTGTATAAGTATCGTAGAATTGGAAAATACCGTTACTTGGGGTGATTTTAATTTTATACAAATATTGGTATGTTGTAAGGAAACCTCATGATTTATATAAACCCATTGTATACACAATGTATACAATTGGTTGTTTATATTGCATGCCTATGCTTAGTGTATGCTTCTCATGCATTTTGCATTTATTATAATTATACACGGTTACCTATTAACTACATATACAGCGTGTAACAAAATTCGTGTCCGACCCGTGAAGTGGTTATTAGGTATCTTGTGTCGGTTCTATTTATGTAATAATTTTTAAAATACTTGGTTTAGTGGTTTAGACGTTTAAGCGTAACAAACAAACAAATTCACATCCGCATTTATAATATTAGTGAGGATGTGTTAAGTGCTTTAATCTGTTTTTGTTTTGCGAATTTTGCCTTCTTTCTCATCAATTATATTGATTACTGAATTATTTTTACAACTATTAGCTATCATAAAGCTCTACTTCATTATTAAAATTCAAAGAAACATACTAACATACCATTTCATTACACAATTAGTATAGCATATTTACAAAATATTTCTAATTGACTAAATCCTTATTCATATTTCAAAAAAACATGCTAATACGTCCTTTAAAATAACAAAAAAAATATTACAAGCATTTCAATACAAATATAAAGGTTGGTTTACATTGATCCGGCGCAGCTAACCAGTGACACCGGACCGATAAATTACCAATATCATCATCAGTCTATACAAATCATCAGTCTATACAAATCCGGCGCTGGATATCCAATATCCCCGACAAGATATTATGCTAAACTAGATTGAAAAGCGTAATGTCATAATCAATTCAGTGTCACTGGATTGAACCGCTCGACCGAAATATTGAATCAATGTAAACCGACCTTTAAACACTACGACGATAAAACGCGTTCTATCTAAAGTAGCGCGTAATATGATTAGAATTGTTATGAATATTTTTGGTCAATTAACAAAAGGGTGACGTGAGCTCGTTCGTTTGACGTTTAATATGGAAATAAAGTTCGTAACTACAGGAAATCCATACGATATGAAATGCAAGAATTTAGAATTGACTTATTACTCGGTGGTAGAGCTTTGTGCAAGCTCGTCTGGGTAGGTGCCACCCACTCATCAGATATTCTACCGCAAAACAGCAGTATACCTACCACACAGTTATATCAATACCCAAATAGAATAATTATTAAAATATAGATTGTATCTATCTGTATGTATTTGACATTAGTTTACCATATATGATTGCTTTATTACGCTTCAACATGTCTGATATATAGATTGTATTGTAACATAATACTCAGCTCAATAATAATATAATACGAGTATATTACCCATAAATCAAATCTTGACGACTCATTCATTGAATTAAAGTAATTATAAAGCGTTATGAAAACGAATGCTACGCTCAACAATTTATTAAACTGCGCCAGAACTTTATCAAAATTTGTAAAATATTTTTACGCTTTTGCTTCACTTGGAGACGTAAGTATGAACGATTCCAAATAACTTATTAATGCAATCAAATGCAATTTATCTGCCATCTAATTTATATTTTTCCTATATACATATAGGTAAAAGGAAAAATATAAACATGAAAATAAAAAATAATATACATTTTTATCTATCGATAATATTATTATATACTTATGCAAATACACGATATAAAAGCCGTGTTGGTTAATCATATAAGATTTTTTTTAACAGTAATGCAACACATACATTTAAAAAAGTAATTGAATTATTCGGTCGAGATCTATGTGCAGGTTGCACTTCCCTTGTCTGTACCCTTGACGGAACGTCAAATCACGACTGTAGATGTCGAGATGGATTTCCATCACATTATGAAAGATCTCATGTGTCTGCGTAGATACTTGTAAACTAAATGTCCCACTATTGGCTAGTCTAAAGAATCGCCACCGTGACCGAAATAGATCAGGAAGACATAATAAGATATTCATGTACATTATATACAAAAACTTTTTGTGTGCATATCTTTAATTAAATCCTTCAGAATATATAAGTAACATATATGTAAGCATACCTACCGATTGACGACACATTCGCACAAATTACTCGTCTTCGCAAAGTAGTTCAAAGTTCTCAAGGCCGGCTGTTGTAACACGTGTAATACGCAAATCCAAGTGACCTGTTAGGAAGTAGATATTACAACTATTTAGTTACGAGCCACACCGACCTCGGCCTTGGGATACAAAAAACTAGCCTTGACCAGTCTAGTGATAAAATCCTAATATCTTGTTTAAGCTCATTACATTTTATATTTTTTAAAGAATAATGACGTCGGCGTCTGGATTTTCAAAAAAAATATGTTGTCTATGTTTTGTGTTCTATTTAATTAATATTCGTAACCTGAAGGCAATAAGTTATTAATTAATTGTAATTATAACGTTGTTGTGTTGGAATATTTCTGTTAATTTATGTTGTAATTGTAATGAATTATATTTATTTGTGTATGTGCTTCTGAGTCTTGTTTAATAAAGTTTTAGTTTATTTGAATTTAAGATTATCCAAACAATACGCGCTTGTACACATCTTGTCACGTACAAACAGTGCCGTTGTATTGTGCGTTGTTTTCTTCATTTACGTGCAAATTATTTCCATTTTACTTTTCTAAAAATGTGTTTTTGAAAACGTGTGTCTGAAATGCTTAAATACAAGTGAATAGAATTTCTTAAGAAAAATCCCATCAAAAGTATAAAAATCTATACTTAGTCGAGTCTACGCCAAGATTTTCTAAACCATTAATTTATAAACTATTTTTTTCTGCTGTAAGAAATGTTGAAATGAAATGGAAAAGAAACTCAGTTCAAGATTGGCTAGAAGTGAATAAAAAATAATGTACTTTTTTTAAGTTAGTCTGTTCGCACTTGCGAACAGACTAACTTACGCGTTGCAGTTGCGTTTTCGAATTGTCAATAAAAACCTTATTTTGAGTTTCAGTACGTGTCCTGTTTACTTATTGCCATAACACGTTGTGGTCGAATCCCATAATAGTCGATTCGAATTTAATGATGTGGTCTTCCTGTGCTTTCAATACACTGTCCTGTGCTTTCAGTACAATGCGTCATGTGCGTTTTCACGGGAGGTCGCGATGTGAATATTTTACAGTGACCACAACACATTGTGATCCGTTTTTTTTTGTCTTTGGGCGTAACATTTATATTTGTCTATCTCGAAAATGGCTCCAAATATTAGAGACGAGCGAAGCTCCGTCAACCAAGATATTTTACCGCAAAACAGCAGTACTTGGTATTGTTGTGTTCTGGTTTGAAGGGTGAGTGAGCCAGTGTAATAACAGGCACAAGGGACATAACATCTTAGTTCCCAAGGTTGGTGGCGCATTGGTGATGTAAGCGATGGTTAACATTTTTTACAATGCCAATGTATATGGGCGTTGATGACCACTAACCATCAGGTGAGCCGCCTGATCGTTTGCCTCCTCTTACATAAAAAAAAAAACAAAATTTGCAATTACCTTCCTAAAGAACTTTCTACCTTCGACTTCGGACAAAGTGAGCCGAAGTTTTAGCTGAAGCCGGTGGGCCAATTGACTACCATCGGCTTCAGCTAAAACTTCGACAGCGAAGGTGGCGAAAGCCGAAGCCGAATGTTCGGTTGGCCTCTATTATCCTATAAGCTACGATTTGCAGTTAACGCGCCTTAAATTTAGACTATTGAGGTGACAAGAGTGAATTCATGTTCTTGTTTCCAATATAACAATAAAAGCGTAGAGGCACTAATTTTGAACAGTGAAGCTAGACAGCGTATATATTTTTTTCCCGTTTTGTTAATTTTATATCCAGTCGGTTAATTGATAATAAGAACTTATTTTTTAAATACACAGATTTACCTTTCAGTTTCAAAAGGATACAATTTCCTGTGAAGGTATCGTTTGCAATCATAATAAATAAGCTAAAGAGAACGACATTCAAGTATGTCGGAACATATTTACGGGAATACTATTTTTCTCATGGCCAATTGTATGTTGCCCTCTCTAGATCCGGTTGCGGCAAAAACCAATAAATACTAAAATCCCATGAAAATAAAACTAATAATATTGTATCCACTGAAATATTATACTTAATATTATACTTTACTCGGTGGTAGAGCTTTGTGTAAGCTTGCCTGGGTAGGTACCACCCACTCATCAGATATTCTACCGCAAAACAGCAGTACTTTGTATTGTTGTGTTCCGGTTTGAAGGGTGAGTGAGCCAGTGTAATTACAGGCACAAGGGACATAACATCTTAGTTCCCAAGGCGCATTGGCAATGTAAGCGATGGTTAACATTTCTTACAATGCCCTTTTCTATGGGCGTTGGTGACCACTTACCATCAGGTGGCCCAAATGCTCATCCGCCTTCCTATAAATAAAAAAAAGTCTTGTTCTTCGTGATTTATTTAAGTTATACGCGGGTGAAACCGCGTTCAGTGCTAGCTATATACAGGATTTGTAACGACCCAGCAACCTCGCAGGTTTGATAATTACCTACGACTTTTGATAATTTATTAGATTTGATATAGATTTTCATACAAAAATAAGTATTAATTAAATTTCCCGCTTAAACGTTTATAATCATCGCATCGCAAAGATCGACGCGTCGCGTCGTCCTTTCGTTTATGAATTAAATATAGACCAACAAATGTTACGACAGTACGACAAAAACTTGTAAAATCTTTTTTTTTTTCATGTATTGAGTTATGTCCGAAGTCGTAGAACAAAAGTTGTTGCTTATGGTGATAGCTATCTAGTCCTTCGAGGTTGCTGGGTCGTTACAAATAACCCTGTATACGACTAAACTGTGGAAAGTCAATAAAATATTAAAATAAGAATAAACATGTATTGTAACAATATAAAAAGCGACATTATCTCTTCTTTGTTTAATTGACCTCTATTAACGTCATATAGCCCATGTAATGGGAATATACGCTTTGGGCCGTGCAATTAATTAGAGCATTGTTCATTGTTTGACAAGCAAATTCTGACAAGCTGGTGTTGGATGTTTTATATATATTCTTATCTAGGTAATTTCCGACAAACGCTGCAGACTCCAGTACCAATCGCTTTTTTAACAAGACGAGCGGATTGGCGTGCTTGGTAGATTGCCGTTCGCGCCACAGATCATGGGTTCAATTCCCAAGCAATACAGACATTTGTGTGCATGAACATGTCTGTTTGTCCTGAGTCTGGCTATACAAGAATGTATTTACAAAAAAAAAAGTAGTGTATGTAGTATATCAGTTGTCTGGTTTCCATAGTACGAGCTCTGCTTAGTCAGATGGCCTTGTGTGAATAATGCCCCAGGATATTATTAATTTTTTTTTTCGGTTCGACATCTACTTATTATTTATACATTAATGCTTTTGTCACAGAAACATTAACGCGAGTGACAACTGCTGACTGGCAAATGGGTCACCAGATGTTAAGTAGTCACCTTTTGCCCATAGACATTGGCTCTCTTAGAATTATTGCCCAACCCTTAGTACACCAGGGTAATTACACAGGGCACTCACCTTCCAAACCGAAACCGGAACACAATAATAATAAGTATTGCTGTTTGGCAGCAGAATACGTGATGAGGGTGGTACCTCCTCAGACGGAATCGCGCAAAACCTCACTAACAAGAAATACCTACGAGTATATACAGGTTTAATCCGGTTAAAATTAGTTACGTCATAAAATCTTAAGGGATTAGTTATCTCATTGTATATTATTATTATTTTTCCAAAGCGACCGTAGAAATCATATTAATAATAGCTTTATTTATTTAATTTTAACATAACACTAATATTTTTTTGTGTGTACACACATGTGCGCAGGGATCAACAGTGCAGTGCGTTCTTCATTTACGTTGACGCTGTAATTAAAGTATACAAACATGACTCCTTTCAGCATATATAGTAGAAATTACTAAACAAAGCGATCATAACCAAACATACATACATATACTTATTCTACTACTATTTTCCTTTTATTATATATATATATATTTAATAAAAGGAAAATAGTAACTAAACAAAATAAGAACAATTTTTAAGCCGTGCGAATTTTAAACGATTCGCTATCAAAAAAAATTAATTCTATAATAGTTTTTATGTCCTCACCTACATGTTCCCGAAGCAACAATATTATTTTGGCCAAAAAATTATTTAGTCTTCCAAATAAAATTTAATTTAAATCTGCGTCTTACATTCACGCGTTGACCCACGAGAGGTATTGCTCAAAAAAGAAGAATGATACTTGAAGAACTGGTTCTTTAAATTCGCGGTACACTTTAAGGTCAGGGTGTGATCGTGGAGATCAGACACGTTTAGGAAATATGATTTAACTGACTGTTTATTTAATATTGAATTGTAATCCGTTTGCATTTTAATACGTATGGTTTTTTTCATTTTCTGTACACTATAAATATATTTTAGATATGAAATTAAAACTTAACTACAATTTGATTATTTGCTTCCGTAGACAAACATATTACGACTTATCTTTGAAGGCAATAAATGAACATTAATATTAATGTTGTCATTAATTTAATTTTGAAAAGACAATATGACGCGTAGAAAGTTCTGTAGCAACCAAAAAGTAACCGTACTTTGCCTATAAAAATGATACCTACTAAAAGATAATCACAATTTACCCATGTCTCACAAACCATGGGATATACGATGAATTTGTTCAACACTACTTTGTATTGTTTATAACGTTATTGTTCATGAACGGCATGTCTCATTAGTACAGTGCGTTTAGAATGGCATACCTATTTAACATAAAACGTCAACACATATTTATGTTACCACGAAAAGTTAGAAAAGTAATATTTATGTTATTAAAAAAATTACAAACTACCCTCAAGAAGTCAACTAGCACACATTCCGAGCCAATGATGTAGTCATCTGAACTCTACGACGCCAAAAATTTTAAATCCCGAAACGTAGAATGTGATGCTGGCTGGAAATAAACATGCAGGGACGTTCAAATAACTTTAATATAAATAAACCAAGGACAACACGTCTGTGATTTTACAATACATAATATCAGCTATTTTAAAAATCATTGTTAGGTAAAAAAGGTAAGTTTTAATAAACATGGCTTTTTTAAACTTATTTTATTGATTGTGGCACAACATAATCGCTAGCGCATCTGATAGTGATCTTTTAACTTCTGACTTGCGTTGTAAAGGTCAAATTGGCATAATATATTCGTTTTGTAGAGACGATCCATCATAACTACTTTAGGGTGCAATATTTAAGGAGAGTAAAAAGAGGACTTTTGTAAGTTTATCGTGTCTATGTGTCTATCGGTGGCATCGTAGCTCCCAAACTATTGGTCAGATTGAAATGTGGTTTTTTCGGTTTGAAACCTGATGTGATCGAAATGGTTCATAGCTATAAATTATGAATTTCAACATTTATTATCACCTTTTTAGATTATCTGAAAATGTAACTTATACTTTACTATTAACTTAATATATACAAGATCAATCATTTAATAACCCAATCTTATATTCATCCAATAGGTAACAACACTTCGTGACTAATAACGGCATGAGTTTGCAGTTTTAAGAAGTTCATACAATTAAAAAAACCTTTGCATTAAATACCAAGAAACTTTGCAGTTTTTTACATGATGCAATTCATTCAAATGCAAAGAAACGAAATTATTATTAAAAAAATATATACTACTGGTCACTTCGCTAGTCATCAATTAAAACATTTTTTTATTAATTAAGAACCAATTAGAAAAAATCCATCTCCAGGACTTACTCTACCTGCTTAACAAGTTATTGTGTAACAAATATACAAAACTAACATATGCTAACAATTGCTATCAATAATTCGAACGGTGAACTCTAGACGGTAAGAAAATATAAAATACTTTTTACACCGCTCTGCTATTTCTCATTCAAAATGGCTCACCCACCATTAATACAATAACTATATCAATAAAACATATATACACCAAATAATACCTTGAGCTATTAAATTAATATAGCATATTTTTGTATTTAATCATAACTTGATATTTTATATGACGGCGCATTTGTTTACGAGACGATTACGACTCGGTGGTAGAGCTTAGTGCAAGCTCGTCCGGATAGGTACCACCCACTCATCAGATATTCTACCGCAAAACAGCAGTACTTTTACAGTATTGTTGTGTTCCGGTTTGAAGGGTGAGTGAGCCAGTGTAATTACAGGCACAAGGGACATAACATCTTAGTTCCCAAGGTTGGTGGCGCATTGGCGATGTAAGCGATAGTTAACATTTCTTACAATGCCATTGTCTATAGGCGTTGGGCCACTAACCATCAGGTGGCCCATATGCTCGTCCGCCAAACAATACAATAAAAAAAATCTGGTACGTATGGTAGCAAACATAGCAAATGTTATCGGCCAGTCTCGATTACTCTAACAAAACACCGAGCGCTAGTGCGACGAATGTGGCAGGGCCGCCATTATGGAAAGAGGCAATTTATTGTTGAAATACTAGAAGTATTCTCCTCATCCGAATATCCACTCCTACTGAGGATCAAGCATAGAGTAAATAAATAAACAATATACCATCGACATAATAAAATCAATCAAATACGGCTTTACCAAATTTGTTCCTTAACTTATTGCATTAATGTTTCAGAGATAAAATTATTGCTAGATTATAAATTATGATCTGTGGACTTTCCATCGTAGCACGTGTCAGTCTCGCGTTTGTAATGTTATTCTGAAAAACGTGAAGTTGATACGACTAAGACGAAGGTTATTTTATTATATACGCTCATTCATCAGATCTACCATTAACCAGTAATACTTAGTAAGGCTGCGTGCAGTTTTTAAGGGTGAGTGAGTCAGTGAAATTTTAGAGCTTATTTTTGCTGCACCATTTCGGGACGTTTACACATGTGGCACAACTTCTCGCTCTCACAAAGTTTCCGTGCCATCGATGCCTAGATTAAATTATAAACACAAATGAGGTACATGAAAATTTAGTGTCGCAGCCCGGTTTGGTCAAAATTTGTACTTGTTGTGAGTATTTTGTATAACTTTATTAAAACAAATAACACAAAAAAATAACATAGTACACTAAGACCAAAATTAATTCGAATTAAGTTTCTGCCTAACAAAAAGGGTATTTAGAACCAGTATATAATAGACATACATAAGTACAATTGATAACACTACCATATTCATTGAAACATTATACGTCATTATGTAATAATTATATATGTAAAACAGTATAATATCACGCTACAGTTTATGATGTAATCTTTAAAACCCCTGCATTAATCAGACGGGAATCCCTCAGGTAGTAAGACACAGGGATTTGTCCATAGACAAGGAAAATCGTCGATCGCATTACTTTCAAAAATCGAATATATACCGTCCAAGATTGTGTCATTGTAAAAAAAAACGATAAGTCAATAAACATTCATTTTAAAACTGGATATTCATAATGATCTAGATTTATTGTATTTTTATTACACTCTAAACATTTTGTACGAAAATAATATTAAAAGTGTAACTTGAGCTTTTTGCTTCTCCGTATAACACATTTTTAATTGGTTGATCTTAACTGCCTCGTTGGTCTAGGTGGTTAGGTCCAAGGCCACTGACCCGGAGGTCGTGGGTTCAATTCCCAGATCGGGCAAATAAAAAGTTATTGAGTTTTTCTGTCAAAAAAATTCTCAATAGCAGCCCGGAGTCTGGAAGTTGGAAGTGTGTACACTCCTGTTCCTCGGAAAGCACGTAAAGCCGTTGGTCCTGCGCCTGAACTCTTTTCGGTCGTGTCGGATTGCCGTCCCATCGGATTAAGAGAGATAGGGAATAGAGAGTGCATCTGTGTTTGCGCACATACTTGTGCACTATAATATCTCCTGCGCAGTCGGCTAATCTCTCTTGAGATTGGCCGCCGTGGCCGAAATCGGTCAGGAGGACATTATTATTATCATTGGTAGGAACATAAAGTTAAGCTTTCGTGAATTTTCGTGATAATTGAAAAGTAGTGAATTTGTGAATCTAGGTAGGAACGACTAGGAAGTACTAGTAAATAAAGATGAATACATTTATCATATAATATGATGCATCATCGTAGTATATCCTTCTACATATTTATAAAATATCCATTCTTTATTTAGTTATAAAGTATACATCTTATGCGAAGATATTAATAATTCTAAAATGGCGAGTGATTCCATGTTATTCTATTTATAAAACAATAATGTAACTAGTTCTGTTGTCTCATTCCGGTCATGATTTGTATAGTAGTTATTTCTATTTTTAATTTTTATATATTTAAGGCTTATAAATAATTCTTATGTAAATTAAAAACAACATTAAGACATCATTGGAAGGAGGTTTGGCTTCAAATCAACGTCCTACGCTTTGATGAGCGTTATTTATAAATTAAATTAGATTATTTATAAATTAAATTAAATTTGGAGATTTCTAATGTTTTTAAGATTTCATATCAGGAGATAGACGTTAGATGTTCCGACACTTATACAATATACACTAGTTTATATTTCAGTACATACGTGACTGTGTACTTTCCTATTTCTCATTTTTATTTATATTAAAAATATAATTATCGATTTTATTAATATCTCATTTCCAGGCAAGTTGTAGAATTACTGTTAAAATGAGAGGTGGCGCTTCGACTCAAAGTCCTCTTAACCAAACTATTTCTAGGTACAACAGGAGATTATACCCCTTAATCGTTGGCTCAGTAACTCTTACAGTGCCGTGTCTACGGAGAGGAGGCCTTAGCCCAGCAGTGGGACATTCACAAGCCGTTACTGGTTACTGTAATCAGTTTTCATTTATAAACTTTATTTCTATGCTTAACTAGCTCAATGCCGTTTATACGTTGCAATTTCATATGTGGTGTATTATATTTTTTGTATACGAGAAAAAAATATTAACATAAAAATTGTTTACGTAGTAGACTTAAGATGTTCTATTAAAAAATAAGTTTTGATATATTTTTGTGTAAAGTTTAATAAGTTGACAAAAAACGCCTGTCGTCTTAATCGTCTGTCTTCGATTTTCTGATCTCTAACTATATGACTTGATGTTTAGTAGGAATATGATGATAGGTATAAGATCGTGAAGCTCGAGGTCCTTTGTTCGACCTTTCTTTTTTTGTCGCTGAAAGCGATACCCGCTCCGTCTTTTCGGAGGACGTCACGGGATCGTTTGCGTATACTACCGTGACGTCCCGACGGTAAGCCCACCTCTGCGGGCCTCCAAATCCTAGGGAGTTTTACCCTACTACCTAGGGGTACAGAGACCCCTAGCCCCGGCGATTTTTTTTATAAATTAATATATATGAATACATGTGAAAGTTTGTTTGTTTGTTACGCTTTCACATCACCAAAGTTTGCTAACATAAACATTGTCAGTGGTATAGGAAAGGAATAGGCCAGCTAACACCTCCTCTCCTCAACACACCCGAGGGAAACCGCGTGCGGAAGCTAGTTTTGAATAAACTGTTCATCAATATAAATATTTGAAGGAAACACGTGAATTAATGACGTGATTATGTAATAATCTATTTAATTGTTTGCTTGTATATTATAATATTTATTTGTATATCTTAATAAATGTAATATTATTTTTAATAGACGCGAAGTCGGCTCTGGTAGTGGTTAATAAAATTGAGAAAACCAGTTTACAAGCGAAGGTCAGCCTGACCGGGGTTCGCCCAGCTAATGGATTTTTCAATTTTCAACTTTAATGTCTGTATGTAAAAACCCAGACATTATACAAATTACAATATATAATTGCCGAGATCAATATCATATTATATGATATTTCATATAAATACAAATAAAAATTAAAAATATTTACAATACAAATCGTGACCGCGTGGAATGTTGGCAAGAATGCTAGCAGCATTTCCCCTTTGAATCGCAAATTCGATTCTCTGGGCGAAAAATGAACCAGCCCTCCTGTCACCAGTAGAGGCAATAAGACGGGGTGTAATATTTTGGATGAAATTTTTTGCACTATTACTCCAAGGTCTAAGCGTTTCAACTGCAAACGGAACAAAAATATAATTTGGAATAAGAGAAGAATATTTGTAACGTTTGTTCGTTTCAGCTTTTTCCGCGGCAGCACTGGCTTTTAACATTGTTTCTCTGATATGAGACGGGGCTAGTGTGTCAACACATGTTGCGTCCCACACAAGGGCCCGTCCCCGTTCTCAGGGAACCAATGTCAGTCCATCATGTCACTTGCCATCATCACGACTAATTCCATGAGGCTCAATAAGAGCAGGAACGTCAATGGTAGCAAGAGCCCTTTTAATAGTATCATTATATTAGTAGAGAACTGTGAGGGAAAAGCCTCCCTGAACTCCTTAGACAAGAAAGACCGTGTAAGCCGAAAGAGTCAACCTCTTCTCCACACGGGCACCTGTGCTCAATGCACAATTGTGTTCCCAGTCGGATAGCTATTGTTATGCGAAAACATTCATTGTCTAAAAGCGTCCCAAGATTTTTAGAGGGTACATGCAACCAGTGACCTGACTCTTTAGTTGATAAAGCTAGAAGCCGTGCACGGTTATTGGCACTTACAAATTTTGCTTCAAACATTTGTGTAACATGAACTAGTGGCGAATCCCAAAGTTTTTGTTTAGTAACTTCCTTAGTGATATCTTCATTAGGACATTTTACCTTCCAGTTTTCTATTACCTCTGTAACATTTGTGATTTTCAGTGTATTTGATTTTAAAATATTTGAACAAAGGCCTGAAATGCTAAGTACAGAAGAGAGAAGTTTGTGAAAAAAAAATCACATTTTGAAAAATTCAATTTGAGACCAACTTTATTAAAACGTTCTTTAATTTTAATTAAATCTTCAATGACATCATCCACTTTGCCTCCTATGGTTCCATCATCAAGGTACCACCATATGTTAACCATATGTTTAATTAAGATTTTAAATTTGAGATGCAGTTATGGATACCTAGGCTGAAAAGTACAGGACCCAATGAATCTCCTTGCTGAACGCCTACATTAGAATTAATTGTATTTTCGCCAAAAAAAAGCTTTGATGGTGAATAAGATGAGACTTCGCTAAGCAAGGTTTTATATTTTAATATAAACTAAAGTATAACTATAATATCATATAGAGATCGAAAATTATCTCCATCTGGGATAGATTTTAGCTCCCTCAATGTTCAATTTCGCTTGATCATCTGTTTTGATGTATCATCTTTCCAGCAAGCCAAGCATATAAGGTTTAGACAAATATGACTCGCTAATATAAACAGTAACAGACTGTGAATGTCCCACTGCTGGGCTAAGGCCTCCTCTCCTCTTTTGAGTAGAAGGTTTGGAGCTTATTCCACCACGCTGCTCCAATGCAGGTTGGTGGAATACACATGTAGCAGAATTTCAGTGAAATTTGACACATACAGGTTTCCTCACGATGTTTTCCTTCACCGTCAAGGACGAGATGAATTATAATCATAAATTAAGCACAAGAAATCAGCGGTTCTTGCCCGTGTTTGAACCCACGATCATCGGTTAAGAATCACGCGTTCTTACCAATGGGCCATCTCGGCTTTTTTCTAATATAAACGGTACATGTAAATTACTGCAAATTTTCGATAGTCAGTCGTATAAATTACAATTTCTTCTCTCGTAGAAAGAGACCATCACCATCCAGCATCTCTCATCATGCATGCGTTATGCATGGTGCTGATCACGCTCGGCAGCGAGAGGTTTCCACCGACTAACGCCGCCAGGGAATGCCTCTAAGGCCCCCACGCAGCACACTCCGTCAGGGTGTGATGCACTGTGTCCAGAGGCCCACCACACTCACAAGGTCGGTGTCTTCAAATCCAGAGTGAACAGGTTTCTTCTAGGAAAGCGTGTACATCCTAGACTGTGTCTATGCTTAACATCAGGCAAGACAACGGTCAAACGCTACATGGCAGAAGGGTAATACTTTCACCTAGCTATCCCGTGCAGATACTTACCGAAACAGCCATGTCCGGTAAGCGTCCTGCGACCTGCGTCAGCCTATACGTGAGTGTGCTGCTTCTTCTTGCTACGCAGCGACTAAGTGGGGGCGGATCACCTCCACTATCACCAGGCCTACTGTTACAAGCCCCAGACCCTTCTCCCATCTGCGAATGAGGGCTCGCTGGGCTAGAGCTCGTATCATTCTACCTTGCCACTCATTTAGACATACATTTTTAATCATAATACAACAAATTCATATTGAAATTACATATAATTCCGTGTAACTTTTTTTAATTAGTCCATAGTAACAAAAACCAAGGAAAAGATAAATATATTAATAGTCAGAATTAAAGTTACAAAATTCTCACATGCGTGCTGCGTCGTACATTCGATTGCGTTAATTAAATAATAATGACGAATATTAATGTGGCCTTATTGGTCGACAATTAGAGCATTATCAACATTAAACCCATATGGGTTTATTTATGGGTGATTATCGGTGGCCTCACCACCATGAGCGGAGATAATACTAATCAAAACAATAATGTGGTCAAAATTATCGAACACTCCTCGAACTAAAAAACTGTTCTGTAATATACGTACATAATGTTATAAAATGAGTTTTTTTTAATTATTATTTTCGACTATGAGACTAGGTTTGGCAAATTGACGCTGTAATACATTTAACCATCTCTTTCATCATTAATGTGCTATGGGAAACAAAAAGTTATGTCCCTTGTGCCAATATTGACACTGGCTCGTTCAGCCTAAAAACTGGAACATAACTAGCTAGCTAAACTACTAAGCAGTGCTGTTTAGCGGTAGAATAAGTGACGAGTGGTAGTGGTGGTGGTACCGGCCCGGCGGACTTGCACGAAACCACCAGGGATTATTTAATAATGTCTTTCTTGACAGTTTTCAATTCAATCAAGAATTACGTGGATTTACTTATAATAAATGAAATCATTTTCATAGTAGATGTATATACCACAAAATTACGTAAGAAATAATATGTAAACAGTACCTGTGACATAAAATTACCGCTGAATTTATTAAATGTTTTATTCAAAAACAATGCAGTAAAAAATCTTCTATATAATATATGTCTGTCCTAAGACAATGAACCATAATTATGTTAAAAAAATCATATTAATCAAATCTATTATTTTAGTGTGAATCCCCAAAAAACAAATGAATGTGCCTATTTGAATTAAATAAACTTTCAATTAATTGAAACGAATGATACGAATAAAAGTTTCTTTATATCGTTTATTTTCTCCCAATTAATATTAACTATATTAGGAAATGTATTGCTCATTAAGTCATTATCCACAAAATGGTCGCCGTCGTTATTATTGGTAGTATTGTTTGTGTAATATAGTTTTGGTAAATACCACCAAACAATGAAAATTTCCAATCAGCGATGATTTGTATTGCAGTGTTCTAACATTATTGCTAAATAAGACTTTTAGATTTAGTAATTAGTTCATTTTTATTTCATATTAAAGAACAGACGAATTAGGATTCATTGATTTTCCTCTCATTGAATTTTTAGTGGTATTAGTATATGATATAATTAATAATAATATATATTAGTTCGTTGAGCCTTGTACATTTATTATATATTGTTTAACGTAAATATCGTTATATGGAAAAGTTTTTATAATAATTGTTCGTCCATTATATTATGATGTGAATTGAGACGCAGAAACTTTGTTTACAATATAACCAGATTACGAAGTCCACTTATATATTTATTAATATTATTACATGAACGTCATCAATAATGTCTATTGATTGTAATATATAAAATAAAAAATGTATTACAATTTATTTATAGTATAAAAAACTGACAGACGACTTGCATTTAATTACATATTTTACTATGTATAGGTTAAATTTTGTAACTTAATTTTAAGTTCCGCTCAAACTACTAAAGATTTACACATACTTTTTGGGCTGGTTACGATACAATCTTTACCGCTGAATTGTATCAGTTTTAGTATAGATCGCATGTTCTTAAGTTTATCGTATAACTATTCATTTATTTTTGTATGTATATATGACTAAAATATTATTCTGTAAAAACGTTTATTTTACTTTTGTACACAATGAAACGTTCTTTCATGCACTTCCTAACAGGCTTCCTTACGAGAAATTCGCTGCTAAAAATATGCGCGATGCGAACGGCCGCGATTTTATTTGTATCTTTGATATGATAAATTTTATTTAAAATAGCTAGACTATTTAGAAACAACTAGCAACATACTTAAAATTTAATATATTTAAAAAGAAAATTGCCACTCTCCAACGATGTCGAGACAACGTTGATATATGTAATATTACGCTCTCGGTCTATAATAGACGCGGCAGCGATCGCAACTGTCCGCGGCCGTCCGATTTCGTAGCCAGGCAGTAAGGTTGGTAAATAATGCCTTAAACATAGTTATACATTGTGTTGTGTAATAAGTATTAAATAAATAAATCAGTAAATGTTGTTCATTTTAGTTAATGATGGAAAATAAAAGGATTAATTGTAAATGCTTTTAGTACATTTTAAAGCTACGCACAATTCTGTAGTTTTCGCAGGCGATGTCTGAGCCTATATAACTTGGGAAACTTCAGAAAAGAGCCAACACATTTCTTAAAGGCCGACAATGCGCCTACAGACCTCCAGTATTGCAAATGTACATCAGATGATCTTCCTGCCCTTTTGGCCCGTATAACTTGAAACAAAAATTATGTCTATATTAATATAATTACTGAAAAGCGTATTCCGTTTCTATTTCGTTGGAAATTTGGAAACTTTGACTGACAGATCCCAAGGTCCTGGTGCAAACCCAAGTTGGACCATTAACAGTTGGATTTTATATCTATAAATTCGAAGATGAAAGAGTTGAAACTTTCATGCCTCGGAAAGCACAAAAAGTCGTAGTTCCTGCGCATAAACTTTCTCCAGTCATATCGGACTGCGATATTAGATTGTGACAGATAGGGAATAGCATGTGTGTTTACGCACACACTTACAAGAGGAAATACTTAGAAGCTTAATACAATTTTTTTTAGGTACATTTAAAAAAAATACCTTAAAAGCGCATAAAACAAGAAGTTCACAAACTGAATTTAAAATAAATTTGCAATAAAACGCTTATGTGAAGTGCAATGACGTCACGTAAAGAGGAGTCACTCGGTTTAATCCGAACCAAAAGATAGAAAGTAGCAACTTCAATACATACATTTAAAGAACAATACAGCGCAGTGGATTTCCCAAGTTTCAAATTTCAATTACCTTAAAATCAGGCAAGCAACTAGTTTGTTGTGTGCAGTTTTTCTTCAGTACAGCTATCGGTAAAGGGTAATATTTCTGAACACATATCCGACGGTTGGAATAAAACAAAGAACTTAACTTTTTGGACAAAAACAAACACTTAATATAAAAGCGACCTAATTTTTTGTCAAGTCAATTTCGTCAACACAATTAAAAATAATAGCGAGGCAAGTCAACGCGACCCAGAGACTCACGGCTGCGTCCATTGCCAGCGACTCCTGCGCATCTTAATCAGAGCATTAGTATGGCGAGCACGGTTCGGGACGATCGGGGTTATGTTATGACATTCACTCTTATGATACAAGGTTATTAACATTACGAAAAAAATAGAGGCATAGATGATAGATTAACATCACAGTTTATTCCTACAATTTTTTCCTACAATTTTTAAACAAACAACACAATAGCACGTTGTTACTGTTTAGTTTAAGGGCAACCATGAAATTGGTATAAAACCTTCGAATAATTATGTTTTATGAGTGTATGTAATACTGTCGGCAAAAGATAAAGGTTAAGGTTTGGTTAGGTAGTGATGTATAGGGAAGGGTGAATAGGGTGAAACCCATGACGCAAGTGCAGCAATCATCACTGAATTTTCATCTCCTTAACTTATGTTTATATTTAATCTCGTGCACGGCAGTGAATAAGTACATCGCAAGGAAACCGGTATAATATAATTTCACTGAAATTCTGACACATGTGTATCCACTAACCCACATTGAATCGCCGTGGTGGAATAAAAAACGGAGGCACAGAATACGTTTTACTGTTCTTTGAAGATCAAAGGTTCAGGTCATTAAATCCACATATTCATCAATCGCTATTACAAGTTTTATATCAAATAGATAAAAAATAGTTTTTGTCTATGTTTTAAACATTCTATAAATATCGTCCGGATTCCCTATTACATTCACATTGTGATTCTTTAGTGAATTGAGCACATGCCCGAATTTTTCCGAAAGAATAACCATATAAAGATAGGCGCGAAGTTATTTTAAAGACTACACGATTGCGGTCAACAAACAACTCATAACTTATAAAATTACCAAAAAATAAATGTTGTTTCTTTAAATACAGTTGAAATGCTCTTGTGACTTGTGCTCATAAAAAAAGTTTATAATCTATACTAATATTATAAATGCGAAAGTAATTCAGACTGCCTATCTGCCTGTTACGTTTTCTTAATGAAATTGGTATGAAGCCAGCCTGAAATCCAAGCCCAATCACCTAATACGGGACGTATTAGGTGATTGGGCCACCTCGAACATTCGGGAATCCGCTGGCAAAAATAGTTGTGGCAAATTGATCATTTTGTAAATTCTTCTCCAAAGAGCTTTTAGCAAGAGCTCCTGTTGAGGATTTTTACTTTTCAATAGTAATCGTACATAACATTTTAATGAACTTCCACATGGTCGTATTTCCTTAACTTAAACGCAATATAGGAACCGCGTTTCTTTTGACGCAAGAGTAATCTTCTCAAAAATAGACACCGGAGTTTGGAAACTAGGATGGAATTTTCATCGACTAAAACAACCTCACCACAGATCGGAGAAGACACATTTTTTAATCAGTATTTCCGTAATTTTAAACTGTTCGCCGTTTGAAAAATAAAGCACCTGTCATGGCCTTGACCTTGATATCTATGATAACATCTGGAACTACTGGAAGGATTTTAAGAACACTGGCAACACGAACCGCCAATTCTTTAACATTTTTATAAGCATTGCTTAACTTAAACCTAACTTGAATTATTCAACGCACAAACACATTTTCGTAAACAATAGTATTATGTGATTATATATTTTATGTCGACCAGACCTCATTCTGTAACCTTCGTACGCGTGTTTACGAATGTTAATAATGAGGACCTGATAAGTAGCCTTTATAACTCATGGCAATGACTGCTACATAAAATTATAAAATATGCGTTACAGTCTGTTTTCATAAATAATTAAAATGATATAAAGTCCTTATCATAAATTATTTCATTAATTAATGTTAACTAGTAGTAATTGAGACTTTTCGAAGTATATAATCTATACTACTATATAAATCTATTGGTTCTGTCTGTACATTTTTTTTACCTTATTTTGTGATAAATAATCGTTTTATGCAGTGATTCACATTATACTATGTTTTTAATTTTTGTCTGTCTGTCTGTCTGTCTGTATGTCTTCTTATAACTCAAGAACGCGATGATGATATGATGGCGAAAATGTTAGGCAATATATAAGATCGGTAAACCTTACGGTATCTTATGAAAATAAATTTCAAATCGTTAATTGTAATGTATTATGATAGTAATAAAATAATTTTATTTAAATGCAATTATACGCGGGTGAACCCGCGGGGCACAGCTAGTATAATGATAAATACTTTTCTAAACAACAATACAATATCTAAATTAAAACTAATTATTTATAAGTTGCTATATCATTATTATTTTTTACGTTCTAAGGACTTATTATTATTTCGGAAAATGGAAAATGGGGGTACGGCTCCACCAGGGATATCCAAATAACTGATCAATTGTATTTAGTTTTGACGCCAACCGTTCTTAACCGATGATCGTGGGTTCAAACCCGGGCAAGCACCACTGAATTTCATGTAATTTGTGTTTATAATTCATCTCGTACTTGACAGTAAATGAAAACATCGTGAGGAAACCTACGTGTGTCTAATTTCACGAAAATTCTGCCACATGTGTATTTCACCAACCCACATTGAAGCAGCGTGGTGGAATAAGCTCCGAACCTTCTCCTCAAAACAGAAGAAGAGGCCTTAGCCCTGCAGTGGGAAATTCACAGGCTGTTACTGTACTGTACTGTACTATGTCACGCCAATACGCGTAGCGTTTTGTCAGTTTATTTCGTAGGCCTTCTAAAATTATGGCAACGCCAACGCGACATTCAAAAGTGACTAAAATGAAATACAATTACACAACTTGTGCAATTTTAATATTCATATATATTTAAATAAAAAATAATTTACACTATTATTGCCAAACAGTACTTAGTATTGTTGTGTTCCAATTTGAAAGGAGAGTGAGCCAGTGCGGTACAGGTATAAGAGACATCTTAGTTCCCAAAATTGGTGACACATTGGCGTTGTAAGTAATGGTTAATATTTCTTATAAAGCTAATGGGCGGTGGTTAACATTTAATTGACCGATTTTGTATTAAAAAAATACAAGTTCTTTGAAGCATTTTTTAATCATCACAATATACGTGTCTAAAACCAGTTTGGATTGTGGATTACGTTGAATCTTCCGGCAATAAAGTCTGTATTTACATATATTCTGCGATAAAATCAACGTATACTAACGCCACGCTATTTCGTTGATGCATGTGATTTATTTTTTATTTAAAAGTAACCAAGGAACTTTAATCTTCGGCTTGAGCACATCACTTCACTTTTAGGGATGAGACTGGTTACGAGTTTTCTTACTGAAAAAATATATATACATTTTGTTTATCTTAACTTTCCGCAGGCGTAGATGCGTCAGGTAATGTCACCTGACGCCGAAGTAATATTTTTTTATCAAAATCATCAACACTTATTACACGCAACATATAACAGTGATTGATTATGCAATATAATTTTTATATTTTGTATTAAAGTTGTTGCTTGGATTAAAATGAAAATTGAAATATGCTATTCATATGCTGGTTTTATATCGAAATTTTACAGAATTAAATGCACAAGTTCGAAAAATAAATTCTACGGAAACAAACTCCTAGAAAATTGATAGTTACTCTTTTTATTAAATTTAAATTTTTAACATATAGGAAATCTATATATTTCATATATATGAATATTTAATTGAATGTTAAAAAATTTAACGGCCTAAATGAAAAACAACAATATGTTTTTTTAAATCTCGATATTGTATACTGAGTCTGCAGTTTTTTTTATGGGTTATGGATATAATAATAATAATAATAATTTATTTCAGACAACAAAGGTCCATACAAATGGGATATAGCAAAAAATATAAGTTTCTTACTATATTATTGTTATGATATGTACTTATGTGAGTTTCTTTATTTGACTATAACATTTAAATACCTGAATAGATTTGAATGTATGGGGTATCGTTAGGATCATAATATTATAATCCCGAGTGGTACTGACTAAATTCTCTCAGCCGTGATTTTTATTTTTAAGGTCTAAATTTCTTTTCTTCAACGTATTCATCTTTCAAAATATTTACCTATTTATTATAGCTTGCTATGTATTATTAAACTGAAAACCGCCTCGTTGGTCTAACGGCTAGATATAAGGCCACAGACCAGGTGGTCCTGGGTTCAATTCCCAGGTCGGGCCAATAAAAAGTTATTGGGATTTTCTGTCAGAAAATTCTCAGTAGTAGCCCGGAGTTTGGAAGGTGGTAGTGTGTACACTCCTGTGCCTCGGAAAGCACGTTAAGCCGTTGGTCCTGCGCCTGAACTCTTTCCGGTCGTGTCGGTTTGCCGTCCCATTGGATTATGAGAGCTAGGGAAGAGAGAGTGCACCTGTGTTTGCGCACACACTTGTGCACTATAATATCTCCTGCGCAGTTGGCTAATCTCTCTTGATATTGGCCGCCGTGGCCGAAATCGGTCTGGAGGACGTTATTATTAAACTGAAATTCATAATTAAAGCGTACTTACAGCGTTACTAATAAACGATATATAGCGATGTATTTCAATGACGGACCCTTGTCTGTCTGTTCCGTAAACATTCGGAAAAAGAAGACAAACTGTTTTGTAACTATATATAATTATGGGATGTCGTGTGGCACTTTCATTTCATTATATCCCCCAATATATTTCCAATTTTACTTAATTATCCTATGGCTCAACCAGCTTAATCTTGCGAGGTGGTTTATTATGAGCCATCTTCACTACAGTCAGCTTTGGACTTATTCCTAAGTCTACAAAGCAGACTAAGGGGCTTCGCCAGCCAATTAGCTAACACTACCAAAAACAAATTTTACTCTAACGGTTTCAGAATTGGGGCCTCAAATGTCAAAGCGCCTGAGGCCTTGGATTACGACAACAGGACCGTAACCTTTAAAGTAATCTTCTTACTGCCTCGGCGGTGTATTTTAGATTGTCTGAATCTTTAAAGACTCCATTAACTTAATACATGTACAACAATTAAGAAAATATAAAATAGATTGTATTTTCAAAACCAAATAAACGTATATGCAAAATATCACCTCAATCGGTTGTATGATGATTGTTTGTACTGATAAAGCGTACGTCGCACATCTATTCTGCTGTTATGTATCGATAACCGATACATAAGCTTGTAAGATATACACGTACTATAGTAAAAGGCTCGTGACGGTAGAAATCTTATACTTATTTCACCCTGGATCTCATTCCCAAAGTGTCTAACGACTACAAGAGATAATGAACTTCGTTCTACAACGTTTTTAATTTAAATAACTTTCAAATATTTATCGGTATAACTTGTTATGTAATAATTTATTATCTAAGTACATATATCTTGTCATACCTACTTATAATAACTGAAAATATTACTATTATAACGCCATCTAGTATTGAGTTTTGGCAACTTGTAAATGTAAAATGGCGGTCACGCTTCGCACGGCGGGAAACACGGCTAACGGCCCTGACGTCAGCCACGTGAGAATAAAACATGAATAATAATGAAAAGTGTCTTTGCAACACTATGAAATATTGCGTAACTATAAATAAGGATAGGCTTACCGAGATGATCGCTTTTCCGCCTACGCGTTCATTCACGACTTCGTGGAGATAGCATGACTTAGCTAAAACGAAAACTTTGCATCGCAAATATATTACACTCATTAGACGGCTCATTAATGATGACTTGCATAATTTCACGTTAAGTCTTTAATCTGATACGATATATTGTGAAAATATTAAGAAATCACAGACAGCCAAGATTTGATTAAAGCTAAAATAGCCCATCGATTCGACAGCATAGATAAACCTTGACAGTACCTAACTGAAAATTTCGAACTCGAATTCTTAAAAGTCCCGATGAGTTTTTATATCATCTAATAATTATAATTAGTATTACAGTATTAATCTTCATCAAAATTCATGAATAATAATTGTATGTGTTTTTTTGTAATAAAAAAAAGTCACGACTATAATAATGTGAACTATTCTTTTGCTCAATGGTGTAGTACAACATCGTGACCTTCATGTGTTCTGAAATAAGCTCCAAGTCTTCTTAAGTGGAAAGAGGCCTTTGCCCAGCGATGGGTTAAAGGATTGTCTCTGTATAACTAAATCGATACCATCACATAAAATGACAATATTCAATGTGACGTATAATTAGTCATCTACCTTATTTTAATTTATTAAATTTACAAGTACGTTTAAAATATGGTTATAAATGTTTTAACACTTTGTGGTTAATTATTATAATAAGCAACAGTATAAACCAAAAGTTAGTTTTAATATCTGTTTGGTTTATTATGGCATGGAAATATTATTATGGGTGTAGTCAAAAGTGTATAGTGTGTAAGTTTTATTAATTAATTAATTGCATGATTTAAAAAAAAAGAATTGCTTATCATATGTTTATTTTTTTTCGACGTGTACACAAAAACGATTTGGATTTATATATTTATGCAAGAGGAGGCAAACGAGCAGGAGGCTCATCTGATGGAAAGTGACTACCACCGCCCATGGACATCTGCAACATTCGAGGCCTTGCAGGTGCATTTCCGGCCTTTGAAGAATGAGTACGCTCTCTTCTTGAGGGTTGTATGTCATATCGGTTCGGAAAAATCGCCGGCGAAAGCTGGGTCCACAGAGTGGTTGTGCGAGACAGGAAATGCTTTGAGAATCGCGCAGTTGTAGATTTCCAGACAACGAGGTGGTGAGGATGGAATTTTGAGTTCTGGCGCGATGTCCGGTGATGAAACTCACCGGCGGGGACTAAACCAAACAACTCCTCAGAACACTCCCCGTGATATATGCGATAGAGGATGCAGAGTGACCCAACATCTCTACGCAAATCCAAAGGATCAAGCCGGTGGGTAAGAGCTTGATCGTCGACAATCCGAACTGCTCTACTTTGAATGCGGTCAAATGGAAGAAGCTGGTACTGTGGAGCTCCCACCCAGAGATGAGAACAGTACTCCTTAGTTAACTACTTAGTCCTTAGTAAACTACTTAGTTTGTGTGGGGCCGAATTTGCGCCTTATAAAGTTTTAGACGATGAGTCGACGTGAAGTACTATTATATACTTATTATTTATTTACTATGGCCACCTGATGGTAAGTGACCAACACCCCTCATAAAAATTGCCACTGTAAAAATGTTACATTGCAATATTCTTAACATTACTAATGCGCCACAAACCCTTGGAACTAAGATATTATATTCCATTTGCCTATAGGTAAACTGGCTCACTCACCCCTCAAACCGGAACACAACAATACTAAGTATGGCTGTTTGGCGACAGAATATCTGATGATTGGGATGGGCTTGCACAAAGCCTCACCACTAAGTACATGTGTATCCAAACTTTCTCCTCAAAAAGAAAAAAAGAATTTGACCAGCTGTGCGACATGTGCTGGTTCTTATCTTATACTTGGCACTACGCTGGAGATGCAAAGCAAAGTCGCCATACTGGGAATTGACGTTCGGTGCGACCTCAATCCAAGGGACCACATCGAGGCTATTATAAAAACAGCTTCACGGAAACTCGGAGTCCTGAACAAGGTGCGGCGTTTTTTCACGCCACAGCAACTACTCCTGTTATATAAAACACAGGTGCGGTCTTGCGTCGAATATTGCTCGCACCTCTGGGATGGCTCCGCTAAGTACTTACTGGAGGCCTTGGATCGGTTGCAGCGACGTGCGGTTCGCATTATTGGCGACGTAAAGGTCACCAACACCCTCGAGCCTTTACAATTGCATCGAGAGATAGCGGCACTGAGTGCTTTCTACCGATTGTATCACGGCGAGTGCTCAGAGGAATTATTCTCCCTCATTCCTGCTTCCCCATTCCTTTACAAGTCTACGCGTGCTGGCTCTCGATGTCACCGCCTAACTGTGACATCAATTCCATCGCGCACAAAGAAATTTGGCAACTCTTTTCTTTGTCGCACCTCCAAAACATGGAATTCTTTACCAGCACACGTGTTCCCCTCCTCTTATGGCCTGGGTTCCTTCAAACGAGGCGTGAAGAGGCATCTTGCGGGCCGGCAAGGCGGGGGCGGCTAGAGCAAGTCATTCATCCTGACTGCACTAGCCGTCGTCGCGTTTGGACTCTACTACCACTTACCATCAGGTGGAGTAGAGTCATTTGCTATCCCGGGTAATATAAAAAAAAAAAAAAAAAAAATTATAATTCAATAATTACTTTTATTTATTTGTGTAGTGAGGAAAATACGTAATACCATGGCAGCTATGTCTACTTAATTGATCGACTTAAAATAATTATTATGATCGACATTAAATTTTTATCTTATTTTCCGCTAATCAGTGCTCCTGCAAACTGCAATCAATTTATTCGCCAATTACGAGATAATAATTAATAAGAGGAAAAATTAAATCAACTGAGAAAATGTCATAAGATTTTCAAATAATATATTAACAATATTACTTAACAATTTGTTATAAAAGATTTGACATCCATATGTTATGTTATGTTCATAAGGTAAAGCTTTTATCTTGACTTATTTGTATTTGTAATTTAAAACTAGCAACAAAAATTTAAGCCTGTTCGCCCAACCAATCGAGTTGAAGTTTTATTCGTTTTAGTACATATATATCTAATCGAAGATGGTTTTAAAAAAGTTTTTTTTTTTGCTATAGAATACTACTATGAAAAATGTTAGGGTACTACCGCCATCTAGCGGGTAGTAGAATATTCTACGCTCAACGGTTACAAAATTGCGCTTTAATTTTGCAACGAAGTTCCTTAGGGGGCGTTGCGGAGAGGTAGCCTAGCCTGCAAAAAACGTCCGTAACGTTAAAAAAAAGCGTAAGATTTTTATGTATAGTCTATGATGGCTATACAGTGTCTAATGTATAGTCTACGGGTGACTGTTATTTCTCGTAATATTTTTATAAATCATTGTAAACAAAACAAAGGTGTTAAGCTCCTTTTGTAAAGTAGGTTTTTTTTTTATCGATAAAATAATCATAATAAAAAGTGTAACCGAAAAATTATTTTCTTTATACCTCGAATAGAACTTGAAATTAATATTTTTATAATAAGGAACTTCGTTCCTATCTAGTGTCCCACGACATCACACGGATTTTATATTATTTATTCGAAAATATATTTTTTATTAACAGCTACGTTAATTCGATTTAACTTTATTTCAATTCCTAATATATTTTTCCTAATATATTTTTTGTATTTTTTCAAGCGTCACGCAATAGATGGCAGTAGCAAGGTTAAGTTTTTTCGTATTTAATTCCGAGTTGAATAGATAGATGGCGCTACAAGCATTTAACGATACATAAAAAACTAATTTTAATATTTAGAAAACTGAATTAATATTATCTTAAGATAAAAAAATGTATGGAGACATATATAAATTATATCAATTATTTGACAATGTTAATACTTTAAATAACACTTTGAATGACACAACCAGAAATTATTTACACAAACACTTAAAAAAAAAACAATAACTTAGAGTACAACTTAGATCTTAGATCGCATTTACTGTGTACATTTGTACACAGTAAATGCTGGTAGGGATTATGTATAAGTATAAATTAAATTCGATTTGGTCAACCTATCAATTAATTAGGCACACTTTTAGATCCGCCAACGATGATGATCAACATCCATGGTTCCTAGGACTAAGGTAACCACGTTTTACTTAAAATACTATTTTGGAAACCTCCGCAATGTCAGAAAAATCAAATGACCTTGAAGGATTTTCTATATCGAATTATAAACATTTGTAGCGACTTTTGTTAAAAATTTGGCAATAATTGCCGGGTGACACTTTGGCACTTTAGAGGTTCAGTCTTGGTGCTTCTGTAGTCCTAAGGGCCAGAACCTAGCTTAGCTAATTCATCTAATCAACATGAGAATGAAATACATGCTTGCGTTATTTTTTGAAGTCGATACTAATCTACATCCAGAACAGCTAGCTAGATATTGCGGACCGGAGTTAGTTCGCGTTCCATAATTTAAGCTGTAAGATCCCGAATTTAACCAATACGCAAGAAAAACAAACCACAATATTAAACCAGAACATATCTAGCAAGTGTCCACGCCAATCTACTTTTGTTATTATTATTAATTACATTATTTTCTAACACATACACCATTTCCATTTTAGGAAACTTAATCAATAATATATCAATAGTGATACCAATTTTGAGTATCGGGAAAGTATCAAGCAGAAGTCGATATAGTGTTGAACCTACTTTGCAGGTGTAGTTTTTGTGAAGCGCGGAAGGTGCGGGAGGCGCAAGGTCGGTTCGTTTCCGCGTTACCCGCAAATTAACCGTGAACTATTGCGAAACAGCGTGACGATGACGAAGGACCACGTTTGGGTGCAATTGTTCAATATTTGGTACAAATCTATACATATTATACAACTGTACCGGAACTGAACTGGTTATGAACCGTGACTTAATAAAAATGGGTAGATAATTATTTTTATAAACATAAACAATAATTATGTTTGTGAGTCTGCATTAATAACACAATATAGTGTTTGGCGTTTTGATAGAATATCCAATACCTTGGTTGTTGGACTTTGGTCTATTAGATATTATTTTGTAGAATAATGTAACTGTTTCCAACGAAACGAAACAAACCACAGTGGTAAATACTAAATTTCAACGAACAGATACTTTTTGTCTTACCTGAGAAAATAACCTTAGAAACCTTAGGATGCTGTATATAGAATGAGGAGTGGCAGCCTGCCATGCTTGGCATTTAGGACATTTCCAACGACGAGACCTACTTTCGAAAATAAGTAATTGTTAAGACTTTGACATGAAGGGACTAGCATGGATGGTCACGTGGCTCGAAAATAGCTGACTCGACAGGTAGAGTAAAGCCATAACGAATTGATGTCTAAGAATATGGAATAGGCGATCGTAAAGCAGCAGATATAAAAAAGCCCTGGACTGAAGAGTAGCTAAAACTATATAGACATATTCCTCCTCCTTCCTGGATTTACCCAGAAGAGGATAAAATCTGTCTGCGGATAATGATGATGATCGTGATCCTAACCGATAAAGCTAAACTAAAGATAACACTCTTTTGATACTACTAAGTAGGTATTTATACGGAATTTAATCATTTTAGTACAAGACGAAGACAAAAAGTGAACTTTATATATATATATTTTATTTTAACTCAAGATTTGCTTACAACAAACCAACCCCGGCTCTAAAACTAAAATAAATACAATACAATCTGCAAGTATATAAGAATCTACCTACTCTACACAATACCTCGAAAACATTATAAAAAAATTTAAAACAACAACTCATCAAATCCATAATATTTACAGTGATTATTATTTTTTTAATGGTGCATTATTCACCGCTTTTAGTATAAATAATTATACTCATGTCCTCCATTTAAAATAATTCCTATGTAGCGTCATCTATTTGAAATAAATTTCTATGTTTTAATCGCATATGTGAAGTAAGCCAATAAATAAAGAAATACCATTTCAGGATAATTATATTTTATGTAATAAAAAACAATAGAAATTGTATGTTGAAATATTCTTATTACGACTAATAAAGGACTGACTGCCTGGTGTAATGCAGCGATACTGCGGCACGCGGACCGCATGGGCGTTTTGGTTTGCCCGTCTCGTGTTACTTTATTTTCAACTATTTTAAAGGATGATGCCAGGATTTGTATGAACACATTTTTCGAATGTCAAATGATAAATAGAGAAAAATCAGTTTTTAACTAAACAGACGCTAAGAAACCTTTAAAAGGCCGTAATAAATAAGGCTTATTACCTACTCGATAAATGAGTATATAGACGATAAAAGGTGTATTTTCATTGATTTTCATGCAGAATAAATCATAAATGAAGTGAATTACTTTCTTTATTCTTTTGAAGGATGGAAATTACTGAGATTCTTGTCCTTTCGTTATTTCACGATTCTTAGAATTTAAATGCGTAAAGTTTAAGAGAGCCGCTTGTAATGGTTTGAAAATATTATTAATATATCTATAACTATAAAAACTGAACCCTAAAATGAACGTTTCTAGAATATCCTCGTTCAGTGTCAATTACGATCATTGTCGCCCATCAAAGTAATCGTTTGGCGCTGAGGGCGCCACCGACGGTCAAGTGCGGACGTCAACGAGGCGGATATACTTTCATATAGATACCTATGATACCGCTATTTTAGTATGTATTATATATATTTTATTTTATATAGTTCCCTAGAGGGCAAATGACTCTACTCCATCTGATGGTCAGTGGTAGTAGAGTCCAAACGCGACGACGGCTAGTGCAGTCAGAAAGAATGACTTGCACTAGCCGCCCCCGCCTTGCTGGCCCGCAAGATGCCTCTTCACACCTCGTTTGAAGGAACCCAGGTCATAAGAGGAGGGGAACACGTGTGCTGATAACGAATTCCATGTTTTGGAGGTGCGACAAAGAAAAGAGTTGCCAAATTTCTTCGTGCGCGATGGAATTGATGTCACAGTTAGGCGGTGACATCGAGAGCCAGCACGCGTAGATTTGTGAAGGAAAGGGGAAGCAGGAATGAGGAAGAATAACTCCTCTGAGCACTCGCCGTGATACAGTCGATAGAAAGCACTCAGTGCCGCTATCTCTCGACGCAATTGTAAAGGCTCGAGGGTGTTGGTCTCCTTTACGTCGCCAATTATGCGAACCGCACGTCGCTGCAACCGATCCAAGGCCCCCAGTAAGTACTTAGCGGAGCCATTCCAAAGGTGCGAGCAATATTCGACGCAAGACCGCACCTGTGTTTTATACAACAGGAGCAGTTTTTGTGGCGTGAAAAAACGCCGCACCTTGTTCAGGACTCCGAGTTTTCGTGAGGCTGTTTTTATAACAGCCTCGATGTGATCCTTTGGATTGAGGTCTCACCGAATGTCAATTCGCAGTATGACGACTTTGCCTTGTATCTCCAGCATAGTGCCACAGAGGGAAGGAGGAGGGGAAAGTGGTGACTTTTACCACCGATCTTATGTGTACAAATTAGAACACGGTTAACAAACACCGAAAACTACAACTATCTTGGTAACAATTATACCTACTCTTGACGAAGACGAGCTTGCAGTGGGCCCTACCACCTAGCATAATTTCAAGAATCAAGGCCATGAGAATGGTGACAATATAGTCGTGTAAGAATGGGCGCCGTATGACAATTTCACTACACACTGATTAAATTAGGCTAAGCTGCCTTAGCCTCCCCGACATTAACATTCCTGCGTCGATTACTAACTATCCTAAAATGAATTTGAAACTAATACTGGAGTCTCATACTGGTGTCTCTAGCACCTTATGACCCATTGGAATTATAACAAACTAACAAGATGGATACATAAAGCAATCTGAAAGTGTTTATAAGAGCCAATTCGAATAAAGCACAATTTGAATATATTGTTTCCGTATATACATCACGCGACAGTTTTACGAGAACACTCCCCGACCGTCACAATTCATTGTAATGACACGCCTGTGAGATCAGTCTCGTTATTAACCATTTGATTATCGAGATAATACATGAAACGCTTCGTAATATTATGATTGAAGTCGTCAAAATTCTTTCTTCCTCACTTTATATATATTTTATCAACTTATCCTGAATCTTAGTACAATTTAGTCAGGAGGATTTTGATAATACGATTATAAAGTTCTGTTTTTGCCACGCAATTGCAATAAGCAACAATCAAATCACTTATCCTGCTGTTTCCGAAACTGTTATAAACTATACCCAAAAAATTACTGGTGGTGAGATTTGGCGCTAGCTCGTCTGCGTAGATACCACCCACTCATCAGATATTCTACCGCAAAACAACAGTACTTGTTATTGTTGTGTTTTGGATTGAAGGGTGAGTGAGCCAGTGTAATTACAGGCACAACGGACATAACATCTTAGTTCCCAAGGTTGGCGGTGCATTGGCGATGTAAGCGATAGTGTTTTGATTGTTCCGTATGCGTGCATACGGAACAATCAAAACACTAATCCTGCTATGTCCAAAACGGCTATAAACTATACCCGAAAATTAAAAAGTACAGAAAATTTCACTTAAAAAATTTGTTCTACTCTACTCTATGAAATATCGGAACGTAAGGCCTGCGTTTGCTGATCCGCGGTCTCCACTTTAGTCGACTCGTCATAATAGACATACTCTAGATATGTTCGGCAAATATGAAAAGGAAGGATTCTTGAAGGAGATCTTGGAAGATGCAAATTTCTGAAGACTTAGGCCTTACTTATAAACGTTAAGCTGGTGATTAGTTAAAAAATGCCGAGTCTTCTTCTTGCAAATATCAAATCAATAATAACAGAAAGAGGTAAACCAGTGTTTAACTAAACAGCCGCTTAACAAACATAATATTTTATTTTATTCTTCTCGATGAGTGAGGTTAATTTTGCTTGATTAATTTCACGCAAACATATAACTGCAGTTAATTTTATAAGTTCCAAAAAATATCGATTCGTCAAATGAGCAGTTGTATTCTTAAGATGTACATGTGTGTTTATCTAGTTATACATTTCTGTAACGTAAATCTAAATAAATAAAAATCGACGTCTAGCTAAATTTCACAGGACTCAAAGTTCTTAATGTTACAAAAATATTCTATGATATAAAGATCGATTAGGTCTTCTAAAGCAAGCAAGTGATTACGTGATGTCTTTCGTCTTTTGTGGATAGGCAGAGACAGAAATTCTTTATACCCCGCCTCTGGTCATGATGAAGGATCGAAAAATACAAATTACAGCGATACATTTTATTAAATTAACCCTAACATTTGTTTATTATAACCAATGTTTCTCTAATAAATCTTATTTAAAAAAGGGGTGAACGAATGTCACTGCGCACTTGTCGCGACACCGTGTTGAATATTGCCACCAGGGATAAAGCGTTTAATAAATCCGAGGCGCAGTGGCTGTGTCTTTTTAACTAATAATACGAATTCAAGTATCGGTAACGAGGGGAAATCAAACCATCGGTATTAAGCGCAACTTGAATCAGACGTCTTTATTTAGAATAAATCAATTTAACAATGACCAATATTAAACCTATACTAATAATAAAACCATAACGAGATTGTTCCTGTTGTTAGGAATATGTCAAAACTATAAAAGTACTAAAAATTGTCTATGATCTCATCTTGATATCTTTGATAAGATGACTCAGTGGTGGTTAATACGTTAATAGTATATTGGTGTATATGCAGACGAAAAACCAATGATAACAATAATACACCTATGTAAAAAAATTATCCCTTCAAACTGTTAGTAAAATGTATCCGCGTGTCTAACGCGGCACGTTATTTCTACTCTCAATATAGTATGGGTTATTTGTAACGACCCAGCAACCTTGCAGGACTAGATAGCTAACATCATAAGCAACAACTTTTGTTCTACGTTTTTTGATAATTTGTTAGATTTTATTGCATACAAAAATAAGTATTTGTATATGATAAGCCGAGATGGTCCAGTGGTAAGAACGCGTGAATCTTAACCGATGATCGTGGGTTCAAACCCGGGCAAGCACCACTGAATTTCATGTGCTTAATTTGTGATTATAATTCATCAATGAAGGAAAACATCGTGAGAAAAACCTGCATGTGTCTAATTTCACTGAAATTCTGCCACATGTGTATTCCACCAACCCGCATTGGTCCAAAGCTTTTTCTCAAAAAAGGAGAGGAAGCCTTGACCCAGCAGTGGAACATCCACAGGCTGTTACTATTATTCTATACGTATATGACTACTAGGTCCGTCCGTGCGCGAGGAGGGGTGGTGCGGGGGGAGGTTTGAGATACTCTATGTCCTTTTCTGTTCCCCTCCAAAATGTCATAATGATCGTTTGAGTAGTTGAGACGTGTAACGAACAATCTCACTTTCGCGTTTATAAAATTAATGAGAATTATTATGTTTTGTTACTTTATTCTAATAATAATTGACGAGTCAGTTCGACATTGCTTGAGAGTTAGCCTCTCTTAAAATCAAAATGTTTAACATCCCGTTTTATTATGGCTCTATATTTCAAAACGATGTCTTATTTCAAATTTCGATTCAGTGGCTCAGTGGTTAGAACACGTGTAACGCAACCGATGTTTGCGGATTAAAATCCGGCGTGGGCCGGCATGCCAGTAGTGGGACATTTACGAAATAGCTTAAAATGAGTTGAGTGCCTTAATTAATAATGATTTAATCAGGGTAATGCCCTTGACGGTATAGATTACACATTTAAATTATTACTCAGCATAAAAATTAAACTTGCTTCGCGCGGAAATGTTTAATGCAAATCCTCCTTTGTATGTATGGAGATTGCAGATAGCTCATATCCTGATCTTAGATAAAAGATATTCTTTAATTCTAAACAATGAACGGTAAATATTTCTAAAGAAACAAGCAATACGTCTAGACGTCGCAATGGAACAAATTAAGACTTATTTCGAACTAAACTTATCGTTATTTGTTAAACCTCACACTTCACTTCAATTGTTTACCTACAAAATATAGATTAGCTCGGTGGTAGGGCGTTTTGTAAGCCTGTCTGGGTAGTTACCACCTACTGTACTGTAGACTGTAGAGTACCTACACAGGCACAAGGGAAATAACATCTAAGTTCGCAAGGTTGGTAGCGGATTAGCAATATAAGAAAGAAAGAAAATAAAACAACCAAAAGTTTAGTTATCGAGTATTATACCTAACTAGCTGTGCCCCGCGGCTTCCCCCGCGTATAATTAATAAAAATATAATAAATTATTTTATTACTATAATAACACACGCGCGCACACACACACATACACACGCACACATATGACTATTGGTGAAGAAATACGTAATTAACGATTTGAAATTAATTTTCATAAGATACCATAGCGTTTACCGATCTTATATATTGCCTAACATTTGCGCCATCACATGTTCTTTGTGTGTAGGTACCAATTTTCATCAAGATTGGTCAAGCCGTTCTTGAGTTATAAGAAGACATACAGACAGACAGACAAAAATGAAAAAAATAGTATAATGTCAATCACTGCATCATAAAACGATTATTTATCACATAATTAGGTGAATAAAAAATTTACAAACAGAACCAATAGATTTATATAGTAGTATAAATTAAAACTATAAATAATATTGAAATTCACATTGACATCTAACATTTATGCTTTAGAATAATTTAACGAACAAGATGACAGCCGCGAAAAGCAATTTATTTATGATAACTATATAAACATAATCAAAAAATCTGTCTCTATGTCCACTACGCACCAAATCGCGGTCAACGCGTATTGATAATAAAAATGGTAACCCGATAGTTACCAACTATTGTGGCTTCAGTTATATTTAAACAACGTAACATCCGTCTGCTTAATTATTATGTTATGGACGTAGAATTTAAACTATTTTCTGACATATAAATGAATGATTAAGCCTAATTTTAAATAAAATAAAAATAAATAAAATTAAAGTAAAAGGCTGTAAATGATCCACTGCTGAGCCCAAGCCTCCTCCACTTCAAACGCTGGCCACGCACCTGCAAGCCATGGTACTTTCCATCAGGTGAACATCCTGCTCGTTTTCCACCTCTTACATAAAAAAAAAACTTTTGGGAAATGGGTTTGATGCATATCCCACCATACTGCTTCAATGCGTATTGGTACACATGACGTCACACATTTTTAACCTACACAATATGCAGATTTCCTAACGATGTTTTGTCTCCGACGCAGAAAAAAACAATAAACTTATGGATATAATTTTAGTAAAAACCGTTGCTTCGTTTGGTTTCCAACTTTCAAATGTTATATTAATAGCAACAGCTGGCTTCCATTTTTTAAAAAATTAAAACCAGCGATCGATTCTGTCTATTGTTATATGATATCGATTTAAATCTCGGATTGGATATAATATTAATTTTAGTTCGACAATACGTACTGTTTTCTGTTTATAGAGACATCCACAGCTCTGCAATGCTGAGTACCTAAGTAGGCTAGGCAATAAGGGCTACATAGAACTCGGAGGAAAGACTGGTCGGTTGGATATTAATTCTAACTAATATAAATGAGAAGATTTGTTCGTTTGTTACGCTTTTACGAATTAGCTGCTCAAACAGTCATCATGAAATCTTCCATACACGTTGTCTGGGGAGACAGAAAAGCTGCCTAACGCCTGTCCTAGCTCACACGCGGTCGGAGCTGCGGGTAGTAATCTATACTAATATAGGGTTTTCCATTAAGGGCGCTTGATCTTTGAAATGCAAAAAAAAATACATGTAGGAGAGATATTTGCGAAATTTTTTTTTTATTTGGAAGGTCTATCGACCCCATTATGTATGGGATATGACATCATTCAAATGACCGCCACGGCTTCGGTTGGTGGCGCGCACACGAAAGGTCCAATTTTCGATGACTCTGGCGCACAAATCGGGCTGTATTTGATCGATGGCGTGGCGTATGTTGACTTTGAGGGCATCGGTGGTTTGCGGCTTGTTGGCATAGACCTGCGACTTAAGAAAACCCCACAAGAAAAAGTCCAGCGGGGTCAAATCGCACGATCTCGGTGGCCAGTTCACGTCGCCTCCGCGCGAGATGACCATGTCCAGAAATTGCTCGTGCAGAACTTCCATCGTAGCGTGTGCTGTGTGGCACGTAGCGCCGTCCTGTTGAAACCACATGTTGTCCAGATCCATATTCTCGATTTCAGGCCAAAAGAAGTTGGTTATCATCGACCGGTATCGCTCACCATTGACGGTGACGGCCACACCATTATCGTTTTCGAAAAAATACGGACCAATCACGCCTCCGGCCCAAAATCCGCACCAAACAGTCACTTTCTGCGGGTGCATTGCCACTTGGTGAACCTCGTGTGGATTGGTCTCGTCCCAAATACGGCAATTTTGCTTGTTGACATAGCCATTCATCCAAAAATGCGCCTCGTCGCTGAAGATGATTTTTTTGCCAAAATCGGCGTCAACTTCCAACTGCTCTAATGCCCAGTCAGCGAACACACGGCGCTATCTATGGTCATTAACCTTGAGCTCTTGGGTCAGCTGGATCTTGTACGGGTGCAGGCTCAAGTCACAACGCAAAATTCGCCAAGTTGTCGTCTGCGAAAGGCCGAATTCCTGTGCGCGACGCGGAATTGACTGCCGCGGGTTTTCGAGGACACTGTCGCGCACAGCGGCGATATTCTCGGCAGATCTCGCGTTACGTTGACGCACGGGAACCGGCTGATTGTTAACTGACCCGGTTGACTCGAATTTGTCCACCAATCGACGGATAGTCGACTCGGCAGGACGATCATCGCGACCGTAAAACGGGCGAAGTGCGCGGAACGTTGCTCGAACTGAAGACCCATTTTCATAAAACAATTTTATGATTTGCACGTGCTGCTCGACACTGTAACCTGCCATGGTGGTTTGGGAGGACGGAATGAATATAACACACTGCATTTGACAGCTGTCACTCAAACAACATGGCCGCAATCAGCTGTCAAAGTTCAAGCGTCCCTATTGGAAAACCCCTTATTATAAAGAGGAAAGATTTGATTTTTTTTTTATTTGTTTTTTACAATTTAACTACAAAACTACTGGACCGATTTTAAAAATTCTTCACCGTTAGAAAGCTTCATCTTTACCGATAAGCATAGGCTATATTATATTTTCAAAAAAATTAGAGATCCCTACCTAAAATGGAACAATGTAACCCAAGGTACCAAAATGTTTCCTATAAAAGTCTTTATTTGGCGTGCGCTGCGAAAACTATTGACGGTATATAAAAAGTCTTCTATATATTAATAGTACTCATGATTGCTCACATAAAAGTCCGCGATGCTATAAGCCTAACTATTATAGTTAAGCGACAGTAACTGTTTTTGCCAAAATATTAAGTTCGAATACGGGTGGAATCGAATAGTGGTGATATTAATCCTTATCCATTTAAATGGTTTGATAATTAACGTTGATTCTGTGTAAATTCCACGTGTAAATTCCACTTTAAATTATTCAGATCGCACTTTTGGTTTAGAAGTTATGATGGGTATAAAAATTATCTAAGTAAGAATAATGTCAAGATTTGAACAAACTGTAACTGTCGTACGCATAGTCTATTAACAAATACGTATTTATATTATATAACAGTTTTTTTTAATTTTAGCGGACGAAGTCGCGGGCGTAGTGCTAGTTTGTTATATTATAATAATAATTATTTTAAATAACAGATTATTTAAAAGAAGATAACGACATGAACCTCGTGTATATTTAGTGCAAAATCGAGTCGAAGAAATAGCTTGTTAATAAATAAGTAAAATCAATTTGGAGATAACAAATAAGAAATAATATAATGTAAAGTAATAATTAAATATATAAAATTGTAGAGAATGAGACCTTATCGAAAATAAAATATGTCTACTTTAAATACGGAACCAATTTTAACGTAGGTAACATTGAAGTAAATAACTTTACTACATATATGTTATTTTAAACAATATTATGTATAAACATTGAAATTAATGTTACAAAATTGTTTTTTTTTTTTTTTAATTGTTGCTCACAAAGAACTATTTGAACAAAAAAATAAATCGTGGTTTTTTATTCATAAGAATTAAATGCAATTTAAAAAAATGTTGTTGCTTTAAATAACTTGAAACATAGCAATGTTGTAAATGTATTTTAAATACCTACGTTTTTTAACGCAAAAGCAACTTTTACTATCAATAACAAAATCAGTCATAACACCAAACATTACAATTTAACTTTACGGTTTAAATTTTTAAATCAAGGGAAAATGATCTTTATGTCCAACTAATAAGAATACTATTGATAATATTATCATCAAAGTATATTATTCACTAAAATAGAACAAAACTCATTCATGACAACTATACAATTTTTTCACAAACATAACTACGAGCCCGGATAGCTCAGTCGGTAGAGCATTGGACTTTTAATCCAAGGGTCCAGGGTTCAAGTCCCTGTTCGGGCGGCCATATTTTTTTATCTTATTTTTTTTTAAACCTTACGAATAAAATAGAGTTTATTTTTTTTATAAGATATTTACAGTATGTGAAATATTATGACATTTTTTAGCAAATAAAATTAAAAACTGAAGAAACTCTCGTCATACGCAGGAAGAAGCCGTTTAAAAAATTACAGAGTAAAGAAACAATCATTTTTCAAAATAATAATACCGTTTCATTTCACACCATTTCCCGCAACAGTCTGACTTCTACATTACAACTATACTCGCTCCGCAACACGACTCATTCGATCGCGACCAACCGCTGAAGCTACACAGCGACCGCGACCGCGCTGTCACTCTCCGCCTGTGATAATAAAATGCCCACCAAACAATAAAAATTAAAACACAAACAGTGCCGTGTCTCTTTAAAATCGTTTGCGTAAAATGTCTCGCGCGTCCGTGTTCAAAACATACTTTTAAACATGACTAAATACAAGCTGAACAACACGGGCCGGTCCTCTTCCGAAGTCACTCTCACGTCCTACATGGGTAGCACGGACAGCGAGAGGAAGGACGACAGATATTACCAGATGCAGCTGGATTCCAACGAGAACGATAACATTTCAGAAACGAATCGTAACATAGACGGGAAGTGCCATGACTGTCCCGATTCGTGCGAATTTCTTCAAGAGCCCGGCAAGATTGCCGAGTCGTTAGAGAAACGGTACGATAAATACAGTTTGAACGAACTCAAAGTTGAGAACCTGGGTAGGGACGCGTGTCTTTGCGAGAAGTACAATGGGGGTTGTAAGCTGTGCCCTCGTCCGAGTCTCGCTCCAACGCTGACGCTCAGCTTGGACGGCAACCATGGGAAAGATTCCTGTCTCGCTTGCCAAGGAGCTTCCTGCGGATCCCCCAATCCCAGTGAGTAATCTAAGTTTATCTATAATATTATTTTGATTAGTAGTATATTATTATTATTATAATCCATAACGAGATTCCGTTTGTAATGACAAACTTGTAAACTATTCATATACTTAAATGAACAATCAAAAGTAAATACAGTACAGTACAGTACAGTATAAACGTTTAATTAAAAATAATCAGTACAAAATCGGATTAATTATAATTTTAAGGGTCGTTTTATTAGTTCCTAGTCTATAAATGGGTTCTGAAAAAACTAAATGAGGCATTATATATGTGATAATTAGCACTTAAAAATATATAATAACAAAACGGAGCGAACTCGACTGTGTCTAATTAGTCATTCCGCACGTATGGATATCATCAATATAAAAACATCGCGTTTTAATAACAACAATTGAATTCCGATCTCATCAAAATTATTATTGAGTGAAATGTTATTTGGATCTGGTACATCAAGCTATTTTCATATATAATTATACGCTTAGAAAATACTGCTAACAGATACAGTAATCAATGAAATAATAAAAAAGGAAACAAGTCAGAAATTTTATACATTGATTTTGATTTGAGGAGCCATTAATTTCAATTGCAATTGTAAGTATTATAAAATTGCAGTTTAATGGACACATTTAATTAGTCTTCAGTTTCCAAAAATTACAAACTAAACGTTCAACTAACTAATCCTTTATTTAATTGTAATTGCTGTCTGCAATGTCTTTTATCTCAATTTACACTTGTAAATAAAATTATATATAAAAACTTTTCATCCGAATTTGATTCTTTCGTTTTAATGATTATACTTTTGATAATATCGAACAATATTTACAGTTAATTCTAAATTTAAATCCAATTAACACGAAGAAGATAATCTTCGTTCCCAGGATTGTTGCTAAATTAATTAACAAAGACAATTTTTTTAATTATCAAGCGGACAGTTCCTGTTTAAAAAATAGATTCTATCAAATGCCTCTTTGCATTTTGGTAGGTCTTAACTTCCTCTTGCAATTGGAAATACAAACTTAAAAACAAACAATAATGCGTTTTTATGCAACAATGATCTATTTGTCTAACGTCAAAAATTATAAAGGGAATCGAACAATACGCCAAGGATTTTTACGATTTGTTGTAAATTTAGTTCTTTAAAATCTTGATGGAAATAACTTTTACTGATCCAATTCTGGATTCGAACCTAAGACATCATAAGTTTGCAGTCTTCGTAGTTGCATCTCTACATATCTCTATTAATGTAATCAATACCTTATATCAATATTTGGAATTTAAGTTAAGATTGGCGATATGATAAAGATAGTCAGTCTACATTTTGATTTATTACGAATTAAGGTATTAATGTTACAAATAACTAAATGTATCAAATTACATGGAAGCTACGAGTAGTTTCTAGGCATTTGGATTTTTCATGCCTGTTTCGTAAACACGATGAGCATACTACGAAATACCTGTACCATTTGCGAGGGTAATCGGTAATAATAACTACGCTCGTACAGATCTTACCTTTCTCAATTAAAACGGTGGTTATGTTAAGCAAAAATATTTTATAAGTCAATCTGGTAGGTCCGGTAATGAGACCGTACGAACAACAACCGTTCAAAATACAAATTACCAACTTCACAATACAAATATAGATGATAACGCTGCTACTTTATTTATTACAGCAATACAATCATAAAAACTTGTTATCCAAATTTTTAATAGCTGACCTAATTCATCTAAGTATATTTACTTAGATGAGTTAGGTCAGCTATTAAAAATTATACGCTTTTTTATGTATCTGGCGTTTTTTTGTTAAAATGTCAATAATGTATGGAAGATCCTTAACCTTTAATTACGAAATTAATTTCAAACAATCTTATATTCGGCCTTGCTGAACTTTCGCGATGACAACTTGCCTTACTTATAATCATTCTACAATTATATTTTAAATTCAGTACTCAATAGTTTTTTTTTTTGCTTTTAAAAGCAAATATGAATCTTAGATAATAAAACACACACAACACCTTGGGGTTTGATACGATCGCTTCCAGTCCAGTTTTAAATAAAATATATATTAAATTATTTAAAGTTTTAGGAAATTTATTCTGAGAGGGTAAAAATTTTTGAAAAATGGTGATTGTGTACTTTCGTACCTATAAAATGTACTTGTAAATTCATCTGTATACATTTAAGATATCAACGGGTACAATTTTTTTTTATGTGTCTGATATAGCTTAGCAAAGTTGGCTTGGAAAGCGACCGTTATGACAAACTTTTTCATAGCTACGTTGAGAAAATAAGCCATTTGTATCTATTTGCAAAATATCCAAGTTTCCTAATGACTAATTCTTCTTATATTCAAAAACGAATACAATAAGAAAGTTACACTTCGATAAGATTTGTAGTTTTAATCGTATCAAAAAAAAAAAAAACAAAGGAGACGAAATATCCTAATAAAATGACTATAAAAATGACACTTGCTTAATATTCCCAATCAGTTTTTTGATTATTGAAAAGACAATATGGGATATTTTCTATTACACGAACAAATTTGCTCTAACATTTTTTTAATACAAATAATTTTAGAAACTCTTAAAGAATAAATTATAGTTTCTCAAGTGTCGTTTGCTTAAATTGACATTCAATTTTAAGCACCGATACAAATCCATTAGCATCGTGAAAAATAAATAAAAGGTAAACTAGTTTGATACGACAATCTATCTATAGACGTAATCGGAGCCGAAGGTTGAGAACAAACTTCACAACAGGTAGTTTTTAAGTAGGTAATCGATGTCAAAGGCCAAGAGTTACGTTCAGATCGTAATTATCATTAGCGTCCTAATTCACGGTCGTCTTGAACCTGAAAATCCCAGTTTATTCAAGAAATACACAAAGTAAACTGTTTACACGTATCACGAACCAGTTTGGTAAAATTTCATAAATCTAAGTAATTTTCTATCAATGATGAGTAATAAGGTATATTTATAATTCGTATTTGATTATTTCTGGTTAAATCAATAACTAATTATTAATGAATACTTGTATGACTTTTAATGCTCTACGTAATATGGCCTTGGTCATTGTAAGATATAAAATAAAAGATATTAACATTTACTCGTTCATAATAAAAATTGACAACACTCAACATTCTCTTGCTTTTATTTTTTTAAATGGGATCATCTCAGTTTTGTATATCATCGCGGTCAAATTATTTGGAAGATTTATCTAACCAGCTGCGTGCCTGACACCAACCATCCTCAGAAATTATTATGCTTGTGTATTGATTATATGGATTGAATTGTGCTATTTTATTTACGAGATACTCAATTTTTTGACTTTATTGTTATCTTTAAATTAATGTAAAGCAATTTATACATGAGAGTAATTTATACAGAAAACAAACACAATATAAAGTTCGGGTTAATTTAGTAAATATCAGATAAAGGTGCAGATACTCGGTGGTAGAGCTCTGTGCAAGCTCGTCTGGGTAGGTACCACCCACTCATCAGATATTCTACCGCAAAACAGCAGTACTTTGTATTGTTGTGTTCCGGTTTGAAGGGTCAGTGAGCCAGTGTAATTACAGGCACAAGGGACATAACATCTTAGTTCCCAAGGTTGGTGGCGCATTGGCAATGTAAGTGATGGTTAACATTTCTTACAATGCCATTGTCTATGGGCGTTGGTGACCACTTACCATCAGGTGGCCCATATGCTCGTCCGCCAACCTATACAATAAAATAAATAAATAAATAAAAATAGATAAAAAAGACATCGGTTTAAATTTTTTACCCAAGTACCCACATGAAAATGTCGAAACCCTTGGATTTGAATTACAAAACATTTAACAGTTTTTATAATATTGCGACTATCTATCTACTATTTTGCTATCTATATTAGATATCTATTCGCTTCGTATCACACGTAGAATTGAGACGCGTAAACGAATGCAGCGATACCTCTGCTAAAATATATTGAAACGTTTCTAGCCCAAAGCCCAAGAGGGGCTCAGGTTACGTATGAAAATGAGAGGTCTCTTTATTTAATTTTCTTTTACAATTTTTCGAATGTTACCCGTGTACTGGGGGGTGTTTAAATTACGCATTTTTTAATATGAATACTAAATAAAAAAGAATATGAGCACAAACAAAAATATATAATTACAAGACTCGTAGACCACATTAAGACCATTCTCAATGCGCCACTTATTGGAATCTAATCTATCTTGCGATCTAAGATGTCAAGTATCTCGTGCCTGTAGTTATACGAGCTCACTCGCCCTTCAAACCGGAACACAACGATATTAAGTATTACTGCTTGACGTAGAATATATGATGGGTGGGTGGTACCTAATAATTGTGCCTTAATAATTCATAGTTTTAAACACATAGCAGGTAAGGTCATAATATAAATGTATGTGTGTATGTGTATGTATGAGTACTTTGGTGGTCTAATGATTAGCTTATCAGGCCACAGCCCCGAGGTCCTGTGTCCAAGTCCTTGTTCAGTCCACTAAAAAGCTATGGGGTTATTGTCCAGAATTTATCAGTAGCAACCTGAGTCTTGACGTTGCCAGTGTACGTGCACAAAGCACTTAATAATCTATGATTGAACTGTATCCGGTCGTGTAGGACTTTCATCACATCGGATTATGAGTATGTGAAATAGAAAAATCGCTCATGTTTACTAGGTTGATTACTCTCAATGAATGGCCACCGTAACCAAAATTGGACAGACGGCAGCTTTTTATATAATACCAGGAACTTGTCATCCAGCAAACTGAATAAAAACTCAAAATTGGCTATTTTAAATATACTCTAAGGTCATAATAACAAATAGGAAGTAGATATTGGTTTATTGATAAAAGTAATTTCGCTTAATAATTCGAAATGTATTACAACGGAAACATTATTTTATATCACCTCACGTTTCACGCAGTTCTATTTAAAACTTAAGTTACATTAAAAAGTGCAGTCTATAATTGTTTATTTCTATCTACGAATACTAAGGAAGCGAGTTGCTATGTCGCCTTGACGTTACATATGGCAATAGGTTTTTTATATAACGAGAAATATATTTTACTTGGTGGTAACGCTTTGTGCAAACCCGTCTGGTACCTTCTCATCATATATTCTATGGCCAAACAGAAATACCTAGCTTTGCTGTGTTTTGGTTTGAAGGGCGCTGAAACTTGTTCGCTGCAAGTTTCATTATAGGCACAATGGACATAATGTCTTAGCTCCTAACGTTAGTGGCATATTAGAGATGTATGTAGGAGATGATTAATATTTCATACAAAATGTGGTGACCACTTACAATCAGATGCCCCACTATCAGTCTACCTAACAAATACAATATATATAATTTTGTTTATCCAGGATAGATAGTCTATATTATGTTGAATCAAAGTTAAGGATATATTTACGACGAATGTCAATTAAACCTACCTAATGTGTACTCATACGTGTCTCATTTTTAACGACGGTTGAAATAGGAAAAGCATTTAATTAGTAAGGTTTTTTTTACTTACATGAAATGATCATTGACGATTTAAATAAGTTTAAATAAATTAAATTTGCTTAAATTAATCTGCACAAATTGACCACGTGGAATGGTGGCAGGAATACTAGCAGCATTTCTACGTTGAATATAATCTCAGAAACTTTGGACGTCAAATGAACCAGCCCTTCTGTTGCCACAATAAGACGGTATTATAATATGTTTTAGAAAAGTTTTTATATAATTGCTCCAATGTCGAAGTGTTTCACCTGCACACGGTACAAATATATAATTTCACAGTCATTTGTTAAGTAATCGATCTTGAAATGTCAAAAAATATAATTCGACATTGAGAACAATAATGATAAGTTAAGTGATAAAAAAACTTTAAAAAGATACCTGTATTTTTTAATACACACACTAAACGTTATTCAATCGATATGCTGAAACTGGTTTGAAATACATTTGTACAAGAAACACACACACAGCAACAGTTGCACCGTGTAGTTAAATAAATGACATTTAAATATTTGTATATGTAGTACTTAGTAATTTAACGATCTACGGCAAATTCATTCAATTCGAATCGAAGCGATTTTTATCGTCCTTCATTGTGAATGATTCTTCGATCACGTGACACATCAATTACATAAGTAGGTATTGTTATTTGGATGTATTTGAAAAAGAAGTATTATATAGTAAGAAATATTCGTCAGGTCATGATTAAATATTGACAGTCGTTTTAGCCCGCTGTCAAGAATCGAGTGTGAACTTCGTTTGCCTGAAATATTGTTGTCGATAAATAAGAATTAAATATAATATAGCGAATATATTTTAGGAGATTTTAATAATTATATTACGAACTAGATACGGCCCGCGGCTTCACCCGCGTGAGGCGGGATGTGTTAACTGACAATATGAATACGAAATATCATAATGATCGTTTTAGTAGTTAACACGTAACAAACAAACGAACAAACTCGCTTTCACGTTTATAATATTTATAAGAATATCGTGGGAATAAAAAAAAGGTATTTATCAAAAACTTAGTGTAGACTAACTTAATAACGTTGGAAATTTTATCGTTTTTATGCTTCACATACTTATGCGACCATTTTAATTTGAGTAATAAAAATGTTTTTCAATTCCGTAATTTTCTGGAAAACATAATATTTTCTTTAAAATACATGAACAAAAATATACATACACATAAACAGTTACATATATACTTGTTTACCTAAAAATGAAAAAATACAACATATTATATAAAACTTAGTTTTAATTTTTTTTATTTTGTCATATTTTTAAGTTTCATTTGTATACCGTTTTATTTAAGTTTTTTCTGTAATTTTTGTTTATCAAGTATCTCTTACGTAACTTTTGTTAATTCTACTATGTAATTTTGAATTGGTTCCTCGCGATACGGGCGAAGCCTAGTGCGAGGACCCCAGGCAATATTGTTACAAATGGTGATACCAAATAAACGAATTTGAATTTGAAAACTATACACATCTTCCGAAAATTCCTTAGAAGTACTATTAATTGAGGACATAGGTGAGGTTCGGGTAGGTTTGTTTTGCTTGTCACGGTAGCATGCGCAAGCGATCCCGTGGCGCTCCCGTTAAGACGGGAAGGGTACCGCTGGCTTTTTAGTGGGTATTCCGATGACCGGGGCACACTCGGTGCCCTGGACATATGGCGAGCTCCACATACCACCCCCCCACTGTTCCCGTGGGGGAAACGCGTAATGCGTTTACCTAGCGTCAAAAAAAAAAAAAGGTTTGTTTTGCTTCGACACGGTAGCATGCGCTAACGATCCCGTTGCGCTACTCGAAAAGACGGAGAGGGTACTACTGGTTTTTAGTGGGTGATCCGATAAATGGCGCATTAGGCGTCTTGGACACCGGCGAGTCCCGCACTTAACTAGGGGAAACTTTTCCACTAGGGGAAACGCATAATGCCATTTTCAGAAATAAAACTAACCTCACTTAACGTCAATAAATCGCCGCGACAACTTTAACGGTTAACAGGTATCTTCTAGGCAAGCGTGCTACTTCGTAGACCGTGTCGAAGCTTAACATCAGGCAAGATAACGGTCAAAAAAAAAGATAAAACAGGTCAAAGATATGTTACTATGCCAAGTTTCATTATCTCCAAGAATGTCCCTAAGTGGTCGAGCATAGCTCGACCTATATTCAAATACCTTTATTCAAATGTCCAGCGAACAATTATATTAAGATAAAATTGTTATTTAGTAATAACTGTATATAAACATAGGACTTGTTTTTGCGACGCTCAATTTCCTGAGCCTGATTAGAGAGGCTAATTAAGTTTTTATGAGCTAATTGTGACTTCAAGGCAGTCGTTCGAGTGAACCTTCCTTTAACTCTTAATACTTTTTTTCTTAATTCTCTCATTTATTATTTTATTTATTTCATCGTAAACGTTGTGATAATTAAGTCATGTGTAAATTATTATTTTTAATACGTATTTAGTTGCTACAGCAAAAAAACATTAACTGGCCACTTGACCAACTTAACGATCGGAGCACAGCTTAGGAAGGACCGTGGATGCGTTATATCAACACGATCCCGCAGCATCTCCGATCCGTGCCGATGATAGCCATCACAGTGGTATTAGTGGTTAAAAATCTCACATAACTCGGTTAAAGGACCCCCGATACCTTTAAACCTACGAAATGGGCTTGTGACGTTTTGCTATCTTGAAGCTCTCTTGTAGACGTCTTGGATATTATTTCGTGTCTTACTAAGTCTTGGAAGTGTTCATCTGTAAATCGCCTAGGCCCTAGACCAACAATTTGTCTCTAAATACGTTTATATTATCTCGTAACTTATATAACTGAAACAAACACCACATGTATCCTTAACATAATATTATAAGCTATCATATGAAAATACCGTATCAATGGGATTGGTAGTTTTTGCGTGAATCAGAATTAAAACAGATAAACTTATTACTATAATTGTAATGTATTTTCTCGGAATTCAGTATTGTCCTTCAAGAGCAGAAAAACAGAAAAAAATACAACATAATTAAAATAAAGTATCATTTGCAAACTTCATTATTTTAATTATTAAGTTTGTTATTTGAATTAATTTTAAGGTATTTAAAAAGTATTTTTATCGTATTATTTTTAAATACTTGTCTAGCTTAAAGAATAAGACGAATAACTTAACTTATATTAGTTTTTAGTTATTGCGTTATTTCGAATAACCCGACTAGTAATATTCCAAGTGATTTCTATCAGTTAAAACCGGTAGCGCTCAGCTCCTATCAACGTCCCCTTAATCGTGATTCGTGTTCTGACGCATCAAAGAGACGAAGACAAAGTGCGATCTAAAGGAAGTCGTTAGTCATAGAAGAATCACATTCTATTTTTGAAAAAAAAGTATTATTCCTTAACTAAATAATATTAACAAGACTTAAACGAATATTGGATTATTTAAATATATGTATATTATATAATATTATGAAAAACGTTTTCCTGTTAAAAACTACTATTAATGCTTTTTATAGTATTATTTTAAAACCAGTTTTCATAATTATATTTGTTATAGCTCTAACGATTTTTATTTATTATAATATAAAAAAAAATTATTATCAAAATTGAAGTGTCTATCTGTAATAGCTACCTCTTTTTAAGATAATATGTCACCAAAACCAAAAAAACATTTTTTTTGTGTTTTTACACTACCTCGCCTACCTAATAATTTAAATTTTCGAGGTGTATAATTTGGATAGGCATTATTTTAAAATGACCGATTTTGAAAAATTGAAAAACGCTTTCCATGCTGGCGAATCCGAGAGTTTTGCTAGTTTTAATTTTTTTTTTTTGGCCATTGATGTTAAGTGGTCACCAACGCCCATAGACAATGGCATTGTAAGAAATGTTAACCATCACTTACATTGCCAATGCGCCACCAACCTCGGGAACTAAGATGTTATGTCCCGTGTGCCTGTAATTACACTGGCTCACTCACCCTTCAAACCGGAACACAACAATACAAAGTACTGGTGTTTTGCGGTAGAATATCTGATGAGTGGGTGGTACCTACCCAGACGAGCTTGCACAAAGCTCTACCACCTAGTAAATACACCTAATAGTGAGCTGAAACTCGAATGTTTTCAACGCGCTCAAAAATGTGTGATTATGCGAAGCGTTACATTCCGGTCGACTGACTTCGTGTCATCACAGGTATTGTACTTTTATGGTTGCCGCACGAGGTAATAATTTATAATAATTTTGGCAACTAAAAACTTAATACTTCAGTAATATAAATGTACAATATAACGAAAAAAACCAGCGTATTATATTTAGTGACGTAAAAAAATCTGATTAGTGATAATACAAGTAGCATATACGTATGTATATATAAGGGGTTTTCCAATAGGGACGCTTGAACTTTGACAGCTGATTGCGGCCATGTTGTTTGAGTGACAGCTGTCAAATGCAGTGTGTTATATTCATTCCGTCCTCCCAAACCACCATGGCAGGTTACAGTGTCGAGTAGCACGTGCAAATCATAAAATTATTTTATGAAAATGGGTCTTCAGTTCGAGCAACGTTCCGCGCACTTCGACCGTTTTACGGTCGCGATGATCGTCCTGCCGAGTCGACTATCCGTCGATTGGTGGACAAATTCGAGTCAACCGGGTCAGTTAACAATCAGCTGGTTCCCGTGCGTCAACGTAACGCGAGATCTGCCGAGAATATCGCCGCTGTGCGCGACAGTGTCCTCGAAAACCCGCGGCAGTCAATTCCGCGTCGCGCACAGGAACTCGGCCTTTCGCAGACGACAACTTGGTGAATTTTGCGTTGTGACTTGAGCCTGCACCCGTACAAGATCCAGCTGACCCAAGAGCTCAAGGTTAATGACCATAGACAGCGCCGTGTGTTCGCTGACTGGGCATTAGAGCAGTTGGAAGTTGACGCCGATTTTGGCAAAAAAATCATCTTCAGCGACGAGGCGCATTTTTGGATGAATGGCTATGTCAACAAGCAAAATTGCCGTATTTGGGACGAGACCAATCCACACGAGGTTCACCAAGTGGCAATGCACCCGCAGAAAGTGACTGTTTGGTGCGGATTTTGGGCCGGAGGCGTGATTGGTCCGTATTTTTTCGAAAACGATAATGGTGTGGCCGTCACCGTCAATGGTGAGCGATACCGGTCGATGATAACCAACTTCTTTTGGCCTGAAATCGAGAATATGGATCTGGACAACAAGTGGTTTCAACAGGACGGCGCTACGTGCCACACAGCACACGCTACGATGGAAGTTCTGCACGAGCAATTTCTGGACATGGTCATCTCGCGCGGAGGCGACGTGAACTGGCCACCGAGATCGTGCGATTTGACCCCGCTGGACTTTTTCTTGTGGGGTTTTCTTAAGTCGCAGGTCTATGCCAACAAGCTGCAAACCACCGATGCCCTCAAAGTCAACATACGCCACGCCATCGATCAAATACAGCCCGATTTGTGCGCCAGAGTCATCGAAAATTGGACCTTTCTTGTGCGCGCCACCAACCGAAGCCGTGGCGGTCATTTGAATGATGTCATATTCCATACATAATGGGGTCGATAGACCTTCTAAATAAAAAAAAAATTCGCAAATATCTCTCCTACATGTATTTTTTTTTGCATTTCAAAGATCAAGCGCCCTTAATGGAAAACCCTATATATATATATATATATCACTATATACTGCACATATAGTAAGATCGATAGATTCGCTTTTTGAATTATTATATTTGAATTGACTGAATTTTTTTTTTTTATAATAGCTTACTGTACGGACGGGTAACAGCACTAGCTGGCCACTATAGGTTTGCGTTTTTTGAATATTTTTAATCTTATTTCTAAAAAATATCCTTTGATAACAATAACACTCGTCAATAACTACCAAACATAAAAAAAAGAAACGTAACGTAAGCATACATAGGAGATTAAAATATACTGAACTGTTTTGTCTTTGCCTATTTATATATAGGAAATATTAAATCGATTGTTTCTTCAAGGCTTGTCTATATCTATACTCTATAAAAATAAATAAAATTTAAGTGTCTGTCCGTAATATTAATATCTTTTTAATAGTCAACATGGCTATTTGCGGGTTACCAAAACAACATTTATTTTTATTTTTGGCCGTCTGTTTGGCCGTGATAATCTTCAAAACGGCGAAGAATTAAAAAATGCAAATATTCATTTGTTATATAAAGGAATATTCTGCGGATCCGTCTTTATTTCGTCAAAATTGGTAAAATCTTTCGATACCTACTTAAATTTCACGTAGCTTTGTTGTCCACTATTTTAAACTTTACGTTAAAGTAGCAGATTTTTCGTCCCAAACTGAATAGCGAAGCCACGGGTTCAGCTAGTGGGATCATAAAATTTAAACCATCATACCACATTCGTCAATGTAACTACTAGTAAAAGCGGTCACGTACAGTGAGTCATGACCATACGGTGCTTTATATAGAATTTCTTTATTTGTATTACAAACAACCCTTGACTTTTAAGCAAATGGTAGAAATATACAGTAAGTACACCTGCCCTAGGCGACAATTTAAACGAGATGTCAAATTAAAAAAAATCCTTCTAACTTAATAAAAAATTTACAATTAATAAAAAAAAACAATAAACATTTTACAAATAAATCGGCCTTTAAACAATATATTCACGAATTTTGTGAATATTTTTAAACGCTTTATCTTTAACGCTAAAAAAAGCCGAGTGGTAAGAATGCGTGAATCTTACCCGATGATCGTGGGTTCAAACTTTGTGATTATCATTCATCTCGTGCTTGACGGTTAAGAAAAACATCGTGAGGAAACCTGCATGTGTCAAATTTCACTGAAATTTTGTCACACCAACCCGAATTGGAACAGCGTGGTGGAATAAACTCCAAACCTTCTCCTCAAAAGTGGAGAAGAGGCCGTAGCCCTGTAGTGAGACATTCACAGGCTGTTACTGTATCTACAAATGCTTTGGATGCTTGGGAAACGTATATCTTGTGTCCTGAATTGGAAACATCTTAGATTCTTAGTTGGTTGTAGCAAATTAGAAGTCTTGAGTTTATTTCTTTCAGATTAAATTTGTCTGACGTGGAAGTTTTACATCTCCATACCTTATAATTCCAAGATATAGACTGTAAAATACATATTCAATCAAATTAACTCAAACAAATCATAATATACTTTATTCAAGAAGGCTTTTGTGAACACTTTTGAATAGTCATTTTACAAAATTAAATTAAAAGTTACCACCAGTTTGAAATGTATATTGTTTAGAGCTGTCTTATAATAACTCTAGTAAAAAAAAATAAAAACAATACTAACGATATTATAACGTTACCTAAATGTTAACTATGCATTGTTGTGAATAAAATTAGTATGTTTTTCCGCATACACTTCTCAGAATTCAATTACAATACATATGAAACATATTTTTTTATCTGTTACAATTTATAAGTCGGATCGGCAAATATTTCAAATACCAGATATCAGTCCTTAATGATGTATTACAAGTTTTATGATCAAATGTATCTTATTAATAATACTTGTAGCGTCCGTAGCATGCATAAGTGATCCTGTAAATACGGCATCCTTTAAAGACGGAATTAGTGCATACATAGGTTTTTTACAGAATAGGTAGACGGACAAGCACATGGGCCACCAGATGTTTGGTTGCGTTGTAAGAATTGGTTAACATCGCTTACATCGCCAATACGCCACCAACCTTGGAAACTAAGATGTTATGTCCCTTGTGCCTCTTCAAACCAGAACAAAACAATACCAAGTACTGCTGTTTTGAGTTAGAATATATATAGATGAGTGGGTGGTACCCAGACGAGCTTGCCGTATACCAGTTGATATTATTAAACAATATTCACTTCGTCAAGTGACACGCATAAATACATTTTCTAGGGCCAAGATAAAAGTATCATCATCATCATCAACAGCCAATCGTAGTCCACTGCTGAACATAGGCCTCTCCCAAAGTGCGCCAAAGCTCCCGGTCCTCCGCCTTCCGCATCCAGTCGGTGCCCGCCACCTTCATAAGGTCATCGGTCCACCTGGCTGGAGGGCGCCCTACGCTGCGTTTGCCGATTCGCGGTCTCCACTCTAGGACTCGTCTGCTCCAACGGCCAACGGTCCTACGACATACGTGACCAGCCCACTGCCACTTCAGCCTGCTAATTTTGCAAGCTATGTCGGTGACTCCGGTTCTTTTCCGGATAATCTCATTTCTGATCTTATCCTTCAAAGATAATCCGAGCATAGCTCGCTCCATAGCACGCTGAGCGACTTTGAAGCGACTTTGAACCTCTCGAAGTTGTTAGTGAATATACCTACCTAGGACAGGTTATGCAAGTCGGTAGGAACAACTTCGAGAAGGAAGCCGATCGAAGAATTCGCTTGGGATGGGCAGCATTTGGCAACCTTCGTCAAGTCCTCACGTCGTCTATACCGCAATGTTTGAAGACGAAAGTCTTCAACCAATGCGTCTTACCTGCCATGACATACGGTGCCGAAACGTGGACACTAACTGCGGGACTAGTCAACAAATTCAAAGTCGCTCAGCGTGATAAAAGTATGGATGTTTCTAAATTGTACTTTTGTTAATTATATTTCAAATATAGTACTTAACATTTATGAGCGTAAATGACCCAATAGGTTGACGAGCCGGTTTGGCGTGGTTGGTACATACTTGCCTTTCGCGCCACAGGTTGTGGGTTCGATTCCCACCCAGGACAGACATTTGTGTGAATATGTCGGTTTGTCTTGAGTCTAAGTGTAATTATCTATATAAGTATGTATTTACAAAAGAAAAGTAGTCTATGTAGTATATCAGTTGTCTGGTTTCCATAGTACGAGCTCTGCTTAGTTTAGGATCAGATGGCCTTGTGTGAATAATATCCCAGAATATATATTATTATTTTATCCCAGGTGCTGTACAAAGGTCTGATCTCGCCGAAAATATTACTTTTGGAACTCTGTCCATCACACTGCACCTCTTGTGATTTGATGGAAATACATGTTGAGAAATTAGTGACCGAGTATGCAGGTTTACGTACGAATTACGAGTACAAGCACATACGATATAATTGAAAGTTTACCGCTTTACCGGATTTGAACTAAAACCTTCGGTTATCGCATTAAGATCCAATTATTCTACCCACAGATCCATCACGGCTTTTTAAAATATCATTAAAACTTACTTCAATGACTAGAGTTTGAATGAAGTTTATTTAACACCGAGTATACAATAAAGTTTTTACAAACATTTACTTTTGTTATGTATTATTTCATTCGGATAGACAAATGATATTTACGAACACTCAGACAATAAGGAGTTATTGAATTCTTGAAAGACAATATTTTCTACACTGGCTGTAACCAGATATTGAGTTTTGCATTCACTTCAAGCCACGATTTTCTAGATTTAGCATGTTAATGAAAAGGCTAGTCGGTATGTCTGACGTAGCGTAGTTGGTATGTGGCTTTCACCAGATGACATGAAAACCTATCTTCTTAGTCTTCAACGCTTATTCGATTTTGTTCACGTTTCTCCGACGACAATAATACATACATATTTATTTTTTATTTTTTGTTTTGGAGGGAAACAGTTAAACTAAAAGCTTATATCATCGATCGTTGAAAATATTTCGACAAAAAATTTATTAATTATTCCTATATTAAAAAACGATTAAGTTTGTTGTTAAGTTACATTAAAGTGTTGTTATAAATAAATAATTACAAAATTAAATAGAAGATTGCATTTGCGATTGCTTTATATTTTAAGATGCACAATTTTTTTTTTTTTGGGTTCTCCTAACTCTGTAATTAATTGTTAATTTTATCTGTCGAGCCGAGATAGCTCGCTTCTGGAACACGTCACTGATAGTAGTAAGGTATAAGCAAATAAGCAGGACCTCAAAATTTACTCTTTAAATATTGCGTTTTACCCAAGGTTTACAATCAATTATCTATAAACGGAATCGCACGTCACACATACGTACACATACAACACATATGGTTCTTCAACAAACCGTGAACAATTGACACGTCGGCTTAATAATTACACGTAATTATGTCTCGAGTAATGACAGATTGATACAATCTAATGGAGTTTTTTTAACGCTTTTCCAATTATGTACCTTGTTCGTCTAGAAGCTAACATTAATATATATGACTACTAATAATAGGTTTAAAGTCCCACTTAAGAAATAAGTAATTAAAATTGTTTGTCACTCTGTCGTCAGTTACTTCCAGTTGGAAGTTGACAGCGCTTAAACGAGATTTGCAGTTTTATCTGCTGCCACATTCGAACAGTTGGACGGCTTAATAAAAATTTTGGCATAGAATTAAATTATGACGTGGAATAGAATATGGGCTCAATATTAATTAACCACTGATGGATTACGCCATCAGCCCATCGGGGTTGGATTTAGAGGTCTGTTAGTCACATACGACACCAAATGCAATGAAATAAACAAATCAATAGAATCTTTTTCAATAATAATGTATAAATTGTTGTTTTGAATCTCTGTTTTTAACCCCTTTATTTATTGTACGCCTTACTATTGTTTGCATTTAATCGTATTCAAAATTTTTATTCATTTTATTCCATTTATGTGATAATTTTATAATAATTGAATTCTTAATATCTTTTTCTACTTGTAATTAATATTTAAATTTTTAAAATTATTATTTTTTTGTTAACTTGTAATGTTGATATATTTATTAACACCTAGAATTAAGGAGACACTCGATTTATATAACCTTGTGTTTAAAGACTCAATTGTGTTTATTAGTGTACTTCTTGTTGGTGTTGATATCATAATAAATAAACGTATATAAAATAAAGCACTCAATAAATTGTCTCATTTTATTCATGTTAATTTACATATCAAAGGCTCAATAAACTCTAAGTAACAACTTAGTGCTTACGTAGATTTCCAGTAATGTGGCCTACATACGTTTACGGATGTACTGCTAACAAGCGCATGCGCAGGTTTCAGGTGATTGTAGCCAGCTGGTTCGCTGGGTTCAAGGTCACAAGTTACACTCATAAATTAGCTACGTCGTTGGACCTTGTATTTACTTTGACCTACATCTATATAGCAATAGTAGCAAGTGTAGGAATTTATATAATACGTATTACTAGGTTGATTTTTTCTTAGTGTAGATTCATTATTATAATGATTTTTTTCATAAAAACTCGCCTTTATACTCTAAGTTTCTAGTGCATAGCGACAAATATTATAATCTTTTCAAAAAGAGTTTCCATCAAATCTTACAGTTATATACATATTATATTACGATGATTAATGTACATTTTTGAATACAAACGTTTAATTTAACAGCTGTTCCGTTTTATATCAAACATTGCCACTTAATTGAAGTTAGTTCAATAATATTTGAACTGGGCCACCTCATTCAGGAAACAAGACCTTTGTTAATACAATTTGTTGTCAAATAGTTCATGAATTTAAAGCGAGTTATTTTAAAATCAAACATTGTTTTTGTTAGTGTATTCTGATCGTATTAATTTATCAACTTTATCCTTCGCTTTGTAACGCTTTTGCAAAATGATGTCATTGCTATTGCAATGCCAAATTAATGCAAATATTGTTCTTTGTTTATTATTATTATCACTTTCGTAGTTTTTGTCTACCAAATCATTATATACAAAATACTAGAGAGGTATCCATCATATAACCTACCACAAGTAGCTTTATGGCGTACTGATAATACTAAGCAGAGATATTCGAATGAAACCATAGACAATTTATTTCTACGCGTACTGTTTCAACTTTTGTTTCCCCAAAAACTTGTGATATAAAGTAATATAAAGTAACCAACACTACATGATTATTATAAAAAAGGGCCTACATCCCTCATTCTCCATCTTCATCCAATCGATCCGTTAAAAGTGTTATATATTTATAAAAATGATAAATTTTTGAATTTTTGCGGACTATATTTTATGTACATATCTATTATACACCTCATCAGGCTAATAAAATAATAATATCTCTAATTATAATAATATAATCCAGTACCAGTAATAGTCTGTGAATGTCCCACTGCTGGGCTAAGGCCTCTTCTCCTCTTTTTGAGGAGAAGGTTTGGAGCTTCAATATAATCAATTATACCTAAATTCCATATTTCACCCTTTCCCTGCCCCATGAATCACATGAGATTCATGGTCACCGTTTAACTATTAACAGTACAAAAGTAATTTATTTACAGTTGGCAATGGAGCGTATCCGCATTATTCACCCACGCCCAAGAAGAGTACGTGGAAAAGCGATGCCGTCCGGCGCCTCCGAGCCTGTTGTTCGAAGAAAACTCTTCTGCGCAGGATACCCATTCTTGCCTGGCTGCCACACTATTCCTTCAGAAGCGGCTTAGCGGATATTATTGCAGGTATGTTAAGCGAGTAAGCACAAAAAAGAGTTTTTGGTGTTATTTTTGACATTTAACTTATATATTTGTATGCAATTACGTGTTTTCCCCGTATGTAGGGTATATATGCGATAAAAACTTATTACCTTTTTATTACTTCAGCAGCAATACGAAAGACTTAACATAAAATTCAATATTTTAATATTATTTTTATTTATCATAGTATTTTTATAAAAACAGTTTAAAATCTTCGGTGTATGATTTGACTGAAACCAGAAGCCACTGTCCTTTTCTGGAGGGCAGGTGCGCGAGCGCATGCGCGTCTGCACGACACGCTCCAGCGCACGCCTTTATCTGTTAACTCCACTGTGGCTTCACAAACGATTTGACATAGTTGGCATTTAATGTGTTTATGCTGTTGATAGAAATGCCGTCATCCGTTAAATCTGGCTGAATTTATGCTATTAAAATTTTATCAACAAATTCCTAATTATTTATAAGGATACGTACTACATTCTATCTAGTAGTGAAGTTATAAAATAAAAAAACGAAATTGTATGTAGGTCTGAACACGCTCTACAAGTTTGATATTGGACAATTTTTCGAAAAAAGAGAATATCGAAAAACAAATTTCACTCGCCAAATTTTTGGCTTACTCCATCGATATCTCAATAACGATGACCGATACGTGGAAAATGTAAAAGACTTTAAGTGTAGATCGTGAAAAAAGCAACAAAAAAGATTTTATTACATACAAATTTATTATGAAAAATCGGATTTTACTCGGTGGTAGAGCTTTGTGCAAGCTCTCTGGGTAGGTACCACCCACTCATCAGATATTCTACCGCAAAACAGCAGTACTTTGTTTTGTTGTGTTCCGGCTTGAAGGGTGAGTGAGCCAGTGTAATTACAGGCACAAGGGACATAACATCTTAGTTCCCAAGGTTGGTGGCGAAGTGGTGATGTTGTTTTTTTTTAAGAAATATACAAAACCACTGTCTATGGGCGTTGGTGACCACTTACCATCAGGTGGTCCACATGCTCGTACAGTAAACTATGCTATAAAAAAAAAAAAAAAAATTTACCCTTTGCACAAGGCCATTTTGGTCGATAAATGGAATTTAAGCTTTTCTAGACCCCCCACGTAATATCCAAAATTTCTCGGCTTTCTCGGTTCCTTTGCATTTCTAACCCGTTTTTCCCGACGTAATGATTGGACTAATAGAGCAACAAAATAAAATTGTAAATACATAGAATTTCTAAAATTGCATAAATAAATCTCGACTTAAAACAGTAATTATAAAAGTTTATATAAACTATGTAATTGTTAGACCATTATTTATACCTAATGTCTATTAGCCGTTGAAGCGTTAAATTAGAGAGATTTACAATTGTGTGACCGCGGGCATTGTAGTGCTATTTTGCAAGCTACGGCCTAGATCTAGGTCCAAGATTTCACTAGTATAATAACAATTATCTAACTCAATTAAATTTTATAATGCATTTTCATTGTGCCCGGACCATAAGTATTAAGTCATTGTATATTTATTTATTTATTTAAGGACTGCCTCGTTGGTCCAGTGGCTACATGTAAGGCCGCGGACACGGTGGTCCTGGGTTCAAATCTTAGGTCGGGCCAATAAAAAATGTTATTGAGATTTTCTGTCGAAAATTCTCAGTAGCACCCCGGAGTCTGGAAGTTGGATGTGTGTACACTCCCGTGCCTCGGAAAGCACGTTAAGCCGTTGGTCCTGCGCCTGAACTCTTTCCGGTCGTGTCGGATTGCCGTCCCATCGGGTTATAAGAGTTAGGGAATAGAGAGTGCACCTGTGTTTGCGCACACACTTGTGCACTGTAATATGTCCTGCGCAGTTGGCTAATCTCTCATGAGATTGGCCGCCGTGACCGAAATCGGTCTGGAGGACCATTATTATTATTTATTTAAAAACTTTATTGACCACCACAGAGTACATGGGACAAAAAGCGGACTTAATGCCTGGAGGCATTAAGTCCGCCTTTTGGTATATTGGCGATACATATTTGTATTTTGTTTCCGAACCGGTGGTAGTTTCTAAATTGACTATCAATAAGAAAGTATAATACTTCAATATTGAATAAAGTATTTTGAATTTGAATTTAATAAACCTTAATTTCTTAGATCATATTACCCTAAAAGCAAGTTAGGCGTTGAACGTACCGCCCGTAGACATTCTGTTCTTGCTGTCCAGCGGTAGAATATATGTTGAATGGCTGACACCTACCCAGGCGGGCTTGCATAAGCCCTATCAACAAGTAAACCACCAAGCTATGACAATATCACCAATGTTAACTTTTTGAAAAACAAATAGCTTCGACAACAAAATAACACATTTATTTGAAAAATACTTCAATTTAATTTAACCAATCACGACTTATGTAAGAGCGAAAGAGTGATATTTTTTAACTTAATTAAGTTTGAATAATTTTATTGTAACGAGTGATTCTTTGACTAAGGAAATGTTTTGTCATTTATTTAGTTAAATTAAATATTAATGCTTCGTTATTCTAGATGAGCCGCTGGCCGCGGATCCGGGGGTTCTGGGTTAAAACCTCAAGTAAATATTGATGACTACAATTACTGTTTTCTGTTACAGGATTGACAGTTGGGCTGACAGTGATCCCGCAAGCAATAGCATACGCGGGAGTGGCTGGTCTGCCTCCGCAGTACGGGCTGTACTCCTCGTTCATGGCTTGCTTCGTGTACACTGTGTTTGGCTCCGTGAAGGATTCAGCCATTGGCCCAACGGCCATCGCCGCGATCTTGACGAGGGAAAACCTACACGGCCTTGGTCCAGAGTTCGCGGTGCTGCTGGCATTTTTATCGGGTTGTGTTGAACTTATCATGGGTATACTTCAATTAGGTGAGTGATGAAATAAATCGTTTATTAACAAATTAAACCTTCCTAATAATAGACTTATCAAACGTTTGATTAATAATCTAAGGACATCTATAGAAATTAAACGATCCGGTAATTTTTTTATCAATATATTATTTTATTATATTATATTATATTTATATATAGTTTATGTAATGATGTATATGTATTTAGTTTATTGTATATATGTAGACACGTGTGTATGTATATAGTATATTAGTATTATGTATAGTAGTGAAATAGAACAATTTTTTCTCTAAAGTAATCTCTTAGCGATAAGATCGCCTTTTGCGCTACCTGAATTTATTACTTTTTTTCCATTAATGTATGTTTCTGTTACTGTGTGTACAATAAAGCATATAAATAAATAAATAAATAAATAAGAAACAATTACCTTTATAAGTACGGACTTACCAAGCGCTTTATCGATCTTAGGTCCTTTAACCAAAGGTTGTTTGAAAGAAATCTCTCTCTTAGCGATAAAACCGTTTAATTTATATCATTAATTTTATTTTTATAACTGTATTTTACTTTTAATATTTTGGTTAACAAAATCACTGTGAGAAAATCCAAAATTAATACTAATATTATAAAGTCCACACAATTATAGCGAAATCGAAACGAAGATTGTACATCTTTCAGTGTCGTGTAGTGTGTATCAAAACAGGCATTTATGAGAACAAACACATTGTTTGTCGACAATGGTTCGTTGGCGTCGAGCGTCGACAAGCGCTAATAACGTTCGCTTTGTTTTGTCTCATTTGAATACTCTGAGGTCACGGTCGGCGCTTCCTCTTCATTCCAATCAAGTTTAAGGTCTAATGACTAATAATAATTAGCTTATTATATCAAATGTTATAAAAATGCTAATCCATCTTAACTAAATATCATTTTATGATATAATTATATTTTTTTAATTGATATGGCAAACAATTCACTGTAATTCTATATAATGGTTCCTTGGCGTAACAAATAATATTATAGTTTCTTCACGTTTTTCTAAAGAAAATAGTTGCGCGCGAGCCGATCATTGCAAAATATTTTTATAACGTCATTTTGTAATCAACGGAATGTTTGAAATATTCAATGTTTTTCTTTCACGTACGTAGAATAATCACACACGGCAAAGGCTGACGCGTTTTGAAGTTACACCTTTTTGTCAAACAATCTCAATCAAATTTTTTTGTTCGTTTATTATTAAAAAAATATATTTATCTTATTTTTTTTTTTAATTCGTTTACCATCTTGACGTTTAGTTTTTGTTTATCTGTAGACAATAATGGCGGACCAACATCAAAATTGAATAATTTCAGTGTCACACTCTTAAATAATCTTATAAAATAGGTACATATTATGACTAGCCGATAGATGACCGGGTTATTTAAGCAACAGAATCGTACATCGGAACACATGGATAAATTCAAAGTTTCTTTAATCCATATAAGTCACTATAAAATACATTAAGTTAATTATCACTATAAAGTTAATTAATTAATAATTTATGAATTAATTAATAATAATTTAAACAACCCTTAATATACTTCTTTCTAAACAGAATGACATTTCATGCTTCTTACTTTAAAAATACAGACTTTCAAACAATAATTTATCCTTTACTTATACTTAAGCGCGAGCAAGCCCCGGGTAACTTTCATTAATCTAAAAAGTTCAAAACAAAAATATTAATTTAAAACTAAAAGAAAAAAAAACCGAGTTATTAATTGCAACCTAAAGCTACAAGGTGTTTAATTTAGTAGATTACCTACTTAGTTTAAATAATAAAAACTCAAATCAATCAGATGAAACGACAACGCGATATTGCACGTAACGCGAATCCTAATAAATAATAATATGTATGTTAGAAGGTCACTCACCTCCGAAAAATTTGGACTCAGAAATTAATGTGCTTAGCAAACCGCTATCTATGGACGTTTTTATAACTTTTGATAGACTCAACCGATTTAGATTTTGAAACAAAGACTAAACGGAACCTCGAAATAATTAAATAATAATTTAATTATTTAAATTTGTAATTTTTAGCCTTTCCCAAGATTAGCCTGGCCATATAGACAGATAGACGGACAAACAAAAATAAATTGTTTTTGTGGTTTGATAATTGGCAAATAGCTAACTTACTCTTAAAAGAGGCACTTATTTTGAAATCACAGACAAGCAATTTTATTTTTATGTATAGATGATATGAAATAAGCTATTACTATATATAGAATATGGTGATTATATAATAATTGGCATATTAAAGCCTTAAATAAATACAAATAAAAATTAGAAAATAGTTTCTGTAGAAATCGTGAACGCGTGGAATGGTGGCAAGAATGCTAGCAGCATTTCCCCTTTGAATCGCAATTCCGATTCTTTGGGCGAAAAATTAACCAGCCCTCCTGTCACCAGTAGAGGCAATAAGACGGGATGTAATATTTTGGATGTTTTTTTTTGCACTATTACTTCAAGGTCCGAGCGTTTCAACTGCAAACGGAACAAAAATATAATTTGGAAATAATTAATAAGCAAAGATAATAAAGTAAAAATTATAACTTTGATATCAACATTTCGTAACTATTTAATTACTTGTCTAACTAAGTATTACTTAGTCAGTCAAATATAAAATCCGCGTTTGTGTTATCTACGTCACGTGAGTTTATCAATAGCTTTCAATTGCAGTGTATTTGTGTGTGTTACTCTACAGGTTAAATGTCCCATCATAGTGTTAGCATGTCTCCTACTAGCCAGCAGGCTAGTATTTTGTCCAAAATTCATTTAAGATGACACTATTACCAATAACTGACTGCCTCGTTGGTCTAGTGGCTAGATATAAGGCCCCAGACCCGGTGGTCCTGGGTTCCATTCCCAGGTTGGGCCAATAAATAGTTATTGGGTTTTTTGTCAGAAATTTCTCAGTAGCAACCCGGAGTCTGGAAGTTGGAAGTGTGTACACTCCCGTGCCTCGGAAAGCACGTTAAGCCGTTGGTCCTGCGCCTGAACTCTTTCCGGTCGTGTCGGATTGCCGTCCCATCGGATTATGAGAGCTAATGAAAAGAGAGTGCACCTGTGTTTGCGCACACGCTTGTGCACTATAATATCTCCTGCGCAGTTGACTAATCTCTCTTGAGTTTGGCCGCCGTGGCCGAAATCGTTCTGGGGAACCTTACCAATAACAGTTTTACTATCAGGCTGATCTGAACATACTTATGAATTTATTCTTAGAATATGTTTAATTTAACCTAAAAATAATACCTACCTACCTAAAGCTAACTTTTTTTATAAAATAGGTACACGGACGAGCATAATATGGTAAGTGGTCACTAAGCCCATAGACATTAGCACTGTAAGAAATGTTAAGCATCGCTTACATCGCCAATGCGCCACCAACCTTGAGAACTAAGATGTTAAAGAATAGTTAAGGTTTCATATATCGCCAATATTTATGGGCAGTAGTGGCCAATTACCATTAGGTGGCCTTTTGCCCGTCATACCTATCTACTTATTAAAACATCCAGCTCAGTGACTAAAGTATTACGTCTATATAAATTAATATATCACACGGCTCAATACACGAACGCAAACATAGTTCTTGATATTATTCGCTTCTCTTATTGCAAGATTATACGAATTGCTTAACAATGCTGTTTAGGATTTCTGATCGACTTCATCAGTGGACCAGTGTCTGTCGGGTTCACCTCAGCTGCTGCAATCATCATTGCTACAACTCAAGTCAAAGATATCCTGGGGCTCAGCTTTCCTGGTGGAAAATTCTTACAGGTATATACAATACAATGTTATAAACATAATCAGCAATATCTTTACGCAAACACAATTAATTTTGAACCCCTTTTTTTTAATATTTATTAAAACCGGTATAGAAAAATTATAAAGACAGCAACATTTTTATAAAAAATATTGAGCTACACATTAATTTTAATGTTAATTATTTTAAATACCTAAGCCTTAAAATAATTCACTGTTGCCTATTAAATTTATTCGCTACCATAGAACTAATAAGGTTTTTACAAACAAACTCTGTTGATCCAGTTTGTGTACTGTTACTTTTTGCTAAATGTAATCATCATTTTTTACAGGCGTCAGTCAATTTAATACTTTTTGTTGCTATAAAGACTTTCTATCGACCTTCGTCAAATAATTTACTGCGAAAATTAACTTTAAGTTCTTCAAAACGATGATCAAAATCAGATATTATTCGGTTATAATCTGAACGCTGATTGGTCGTTTATTGCATCATCAGCTGGTACCGACCAATGGCAATCCAGATTAAAACCAAATTAGTAAATATTCGATCAACGTTTCTGAAACTAGATACTCATCTATTATATGTGAGAATGAGTTTTGATATAGTCTATATTATTTTAATCAATGACTACGGAGTAATGTTTTAATTTATAGTATTAATGTTTTTCTACTTGTGTAATGTGTGAATGTAGGTTATGTAATTTTAAAAATATTTGTATTGTCTATGTGTGAGTATTGCCAAAATACGCACACGTAGGCAGTACGAATATATAAAATATTAATATAATATAAAGGCAATAGCCGCTGATAATTTTTTAATTAAATAAATTATTTTAAGCCTGGAACTGAAGCAAACAGTTTGTTGAAGAGATTTGAAAAACGTGACTTGTATTGTTAATTTTGTAAGATAATTATGACGTAATTATAACTTGTATGTATGTTTAGGTGTGGACCGGTATGTACGAGCATATAGGTGAAACCAGACTGTGGGACACCGTGCTGGGCGTTTCTTGCATCGTGGTGTTATTGCTTCTAAGAGTAAGTATATAATTTTTTACTAATCAATCTGGTTGTTTAAAAAAACGTAAGCTAATTATAAAATATAAGTTTATCATAATATCACAAATAACGCACATACTACATATATTTACGTAGATACCTAATAGACCGTGAGATGGTGACATTATATAACGCATAAAATCTTACAATTTTAATTTTGAAAAAATATTGTACATATTCGCCACCTCCCACAGGTATGGCATTATTAGACTGTTATGTATGATCATACAAAATAATAGTAAAAAAATGTATAAGTTGGTAGAAATCGTTACGCAAAAAAAATACTCCTTTGCGGTGGTATGACGGGCATTTGGCCAGTTAGCATCTCCCGGTCTATAATGCTAATTAAAGAAGTTAGTTATTTCAACAATATTAAAGTAAGTACTATACCGGTTTAATTGGGTTAAAAACTACACTCATAGCTTTTCACATTTACGACAGTTGGTCGAAGTTAAAAGCAAAATAAAGAAACTTTAAATTGACGTTTATTTATATTTCCAAGGCAAATTATTCACATTAGCAGTCTCGTCTTGCATCACAATCATATCTTCAAGTCATCAGAATTGACAAATTACACAGGTGTCACTACGAATTTACCTAAACTGTTTGATATCGCTATATCACACGCGATGATCACTACCATTGTTATGCACTCTGGACTGTAACAAACGTCTATGAAAAGATAAATACGAACATTAACTTGACTACATCCTGTTACCGGTAAATCGCCATTTACCATGTTATGCTTAAATACCTCATTCATTTTTTTTAAATTGTTCTTCTGTTTTAAATCGAGTTTCATTTTATAATTAGTTGCTATGAATAAAAAATGCGGTCTCATCAAATTGACCGTCTCAAGTCATTACGTACATTGTGCCTATAATTCAACTAAGTTTGTTTTGAAATCATTCAATAGAAGTCATATAAGTGAATAATTACGCACAATAAGAAGTATAGCTAATCTCAATATATTTATTATAGCTTATATAATACAAACCGCTTTTATGGCCTCACTCTTGTTATTTAGGTTTAACTTTTGTGTAATAAATACAGTTTTTGTAATGACGATACCAATAATACACTACAATTAACCCGCGGTAATCTGATCAACGCCTTGCAAGGCGGTGTCGTTTGGCGAATTTGTCGGACTATAAAGCCCCGTGTTGTCAGCGGTCGGATTACTGCGGGTCAACTGTATTATAATTATAAATATTGTCAGCTATTTGAGATTTTTTTACTATTCTACCGCCGAACAGCAATACTTTGTATTGTTGTGTTCCGGTTTGAAGGGCGAATGAGTCAGTGTAACCACAGGCATAAAGGTCATAAAATCTTAGTTTCCAAAATCGGTGGCGCATTGGCGAGGTAAGATATGGTTCGGATATGGACCGGCAGTGGTAACCACTTAAGTTTCCTATTTAACGGTACGCCTACATATTTTAAATTAAATAAATAATATGATTTAACAGAATGGTCTAAGCGAATTGTTTACACCGAATATTGACGTCATTTTTAAAGACAATAAAGTTTTTTCAGTAGTATAATTTCCTAACAATTGAATTTCAAAAAATTCCTACCCACCGTAGCTATTACAATAAATATATGTAAATTGTACGACCGCTATGCTGCAATATGAATTTAACGACAATGAATGCCGTGACAAAATCGTTACCGTGACGAAAAGCTGCACTGAATGTTATCGAACTCTAATTAACTTTTTTTAAACAGACGTAATGAAAAAGTAATTTTATTTGACCCGCCGTATACTCCGCGTAATTGGATTTTTATAAACATATTTTTTATGCTATTTATAAACTTTTTTTAATTTTTAAATAAATATTGTCACTTTAGAACTACGCAGACACTATAGTCTAATTTAAAAATATCTCAAACATATTTAACAGCAACGGTCTATACGTGTCTTACTACTGGAACACTCCTCCAGACCTCTTCTCCTCTTAAGAAGAGACCAAATTGCTCTGCTACGGATTATTGAATTTACAAGTCGCAAAATTTCATCCGACCCACACTGATCATCTGGTGGGATCATTGCGATGGATTCTTTCCCTGTCCTACAGAACAACAGTACAGTACAGTACAGTACAGCCTGTGAATGTCCCACTGCTGGGCTAAGGCCTCGCCTCCTCTTTTGAGGTTTGGTGGAATACACGTGTGACAGAATTTCAGTGAAATTTCTTACATGCAGGTTTCCTCACGATGTTTTCCTTCACCGCCAAGCACGAGATGAATTATAATCACAAATTAAGCACATAAAATTCAGTGGTGCTTGCCCGGGTTTGAACCCACGATCTTCGGTTAAGATTCACGCGTTCTTACCACTGGGCTATCACAGTTATGCCCTGCCGTAAACACAACTAAATCTTACGGGATGACTCAGTAACTATACGGAGTTAAACCGGGTTGACTTTCAGGTAAAATTCAGACGTTCTATCCCTAATCATCATCTAAACGTTTTCCATTATTACATTTAAAATATGTTTTACAGAAAGTTAAAGACATAAAGATCGGCACTAAGGATATGTCAGAGAGCGAAGGCAAGGTGTCGCGACTGAAGGCGGCGCTCGCGCAGGCGCTGTGGTTCCTCTCCACTACTCGCAACATCCTCGTGGTACTCGTGTGCGCCGCCCTCGCGTACTACTTCGACACGCAAAACAAGCAGCCTTTCGTGCTGACCGGTCAGTACAATTGTCGCTAACGAATATTCATACTACCATATTTTTAAGACTGTTTCTTCATAACACAAAATAGGAAAAAAGGTAAGCCAATATAATCACAAATTGGAAGATCTGATTTCCCTGAGTGATATTTAGAGACTTTTGATCCATAACTTTGTTACCATTAAAAAGATTTTTTGTAAAACTTGTAGGCGAGGTGAAGGCTGGCCTGCCCCAGATATCTCCTCCACCCTTCTCTGCAACGGTGGGGAACCATACATACTCTTTCACTGAAATGGCGTCCACACTCGGTTCCGCCATTTTTGTGGTGCCACTGCTCTCCATACTAGAGAACATCGCACTCGCAAAAGTGTTCTGTAAGTATATACATATTTTAGGAGACTAATTATATATACCTATATAAGTTATATGAATTACTTGCAAAATTCGACCAACAATTTTCCATTTGGATGAGCTCATACAGTTCTTGCTCAGCTAGTTCTGGTTTAATATGAATAACTTGACGAGCGCGTGTGTAGCGGAGGGAAAGTACGTGGACGCGACGCAGGAGATGGTGGCGTTGGGCGTGTGCAACATCGCGTCGTCGTTGGTGGAGTCCATGCCGGTGTCGGGCGCGCTGTCGCGAGGCGCCGTCAACCACGCGTCCGGTGTCGCCTCGCCCGCCGGAGGCCTCTACACCGGTGCGCTCGTCCTGCTAGCATTACAGGTACACCTGATTCACTTTGATTTTAAATATCCAATTATCTATACAATATATATTACATCTTAGGATATGTTATAAATTATGGTATAGAAGAGAAGTAGTTGTTCATTCATATTTAAAATAATTTGTATAACCAGATTTTTTTAAGCAATATATGTGTAGCAATTTTTAAATAAACATAAAACAAAGTCGATTTTCATGTCCCTCCGTCATGATCATAATTTAAAGTTTGTCACAGAAGATTTACTGGCTTAGTAAATTCATAATACAATTTTTTTTAATGATTTGTTATCGTGTCATTTAAATGCGGTTTTATATCAAATTGCATAATGATCGGTCCAGTGATTTCGTGATGTCGTGATGAGGTAACAGAGTTCAAAGCCAAAAATCTTCATTCAATATAGTAACATGAAACTCACTTATTAATTGTCAAAAAATTTGGCCAGTTCGAAAAGGAGCAACTCAGACCTGAGTAACTAGGCGGGATTTTTTTTTGTATTTACAGTGCAATCATTTATATTTCTTTTTGAATCGGCCTGGAAGCGAACTTTTAGACTAAATGCCCATGATGTGTTGTCATCTAAGAAGTTATTTTTATAATATCCATTTACATAAAAACAATCCTTAACATTTTTTGAATTTTGCAATTGAATATTTTTGAACTTTTTCTAGGATCCTGTTGTAAAAGGGTTTACATTGTCCAAGAAAGGATTTTTTAACCTTGTGTAGTCAGGTAACATTCGTCACTAGCTTAAGCTTGTTTCTGGTACTCATAATATATACGTTACAATTTCTACAAAATTATAAATTATTTATTGTTATAATATTAATCTGATCGATTTTAGTTTCATTAGTTATCTATAGGGTTTTCCATTAAGGGCGCTTGATCTTTGAAATGCAAAAAAAAATACATGTAGGAGAGATATTTGCGATTTTTTTTTTTATTTGGAAGGTCTATCGACCCCATTATGTATGGAATATGACATCATTCAAATGACCGCCACGGCTTCGGTTGGTGGCGCGCACACGAAAGGTCCAATTTTCGATGACTCTGGCGCACAAATCGGGCTGTATTTGATCGATGGCGTGGCGTATGTTGACTTTGAGGGCATCGGTGGTTTGCGGCTTGTTGGCATAGACCTGCGACTTAAGAAAACCCCACAAGAAAAAGTCCAGCGGGGTCAAATCGCACGATCTCGGTGGCCAGTTCACGTCGCCTCCGCGCGAGATGACCATGTCCAGAAATTGCTCGTGCAGAACTTCCATCGTAGCGTGTGCTGTGTGGCACGTAGCGCCGTCCTGTTGAAACCACATGTTGTCCAGATCCATATTCTCGATTTCAGGCCAAAAGAAGTTGGTTATCATCGACCGGTATCGCTCACCATTGACGGTGACGGCCACACCATTATCGTTTTCGAAAAAATACGGACCAATCACGCCTCCGGCCCAAAATCCGCACCAAACAGTCACTTTCTGCGGGTGCATTGCCACTTGGTGAACCTCGTGTGGATTGGTCTCGTCCCAAATACGGCAATTTTGCTTGTTGACATAGCCATTCATCCATAAATGCGCCTCGTCGCTGAAGATGATTTTTTTGCCAAAATCGGCGTCAACTTCCAACTGCTCTAATGCCCAGTCAGCGAACACACGGCGCTGTCTATGGTCATTAACCTTGAGCTCTTGGGTCAGCTGGATCTTGTACGGGTGCAGGCTCAAGTCACAACGCAAAATTCGCCAAGTTGTCGTCTGCGAAAGGCCGAGTTCCTGTGCGCGACGCGGAATTGACTGCCGCGGGTTTTCGAGGACACTGTCGCGCACAGCGGCGATATTCTCGGCAGATCTCGCGTTACGTTGACGCACGGGAACCGGCTGATTGTTAACTGACCCGGTTGACTCGAATTTGTCCACCAATCGACGGATAGTCGACTCGGCAGGACGATCATCGCGACCGTAAAACGGGCGAAGTGCGCGGAACGTTGCTCGAACTGAAGACCCATTTTCATAAAACAATTTTATGATTTGCACGTGCTGCTCGACACTGTAACCTGCCATGGTGGTTTGGGAGGACGGAATGAATATAACACACTGCATTTGACAGCTGTCACTCAAACAACATGGCCGCAATCAGCTGTCAAAGTTCAAGCGTCCCTATTGGAAAACCCCTTATTATTCATGATACAATATTCAATAATATTTTTTCCCGTTCACAGTATTTCACACCCTACTTCTTCTACATTCCAAAGGCTTCGCTGGCGGCGGTGATTATAGCAGCTGTCGTCTTCATGATGGAATTACATGTCTTTAAACCGATATGGCGAACTAAGAGTGAGTAACTATACCCAATTCCAATCAAAGGAGTAAAAACAAACAAAACATAGATTTACATATTCAAAGCGATTTTTATTGATTCGCTATATTATCCACTACAAACAGTTCTCGATTATTTTTATTTATAAAACATACTGTTATTATGTTATTCCATTTAATTACTTAAATCCAATTTAATTTTACTACCAAAGTTCAACCTAACTAATATTAAATATATATATTTTTTTTATTGCATAAGTAGGCGGACGAGCTTATGGGCCACCTGATGGTAAGTGGTCACCAACGCCCATAGACATTGGCATTGTAAGAGATGTTAACCATCGCTTACATCGCCAATGCGCCGCCAATCTTGGGAACTAAGATGTTATGTCCCTTGTGCCTGTAATTACTCTGGCTCACTCACCCTTCAAACAGGAACACAACAATACAAAGTACTGCTGTTTTGCGGTAGAATATCTGATGAGTGGGTGGTACCTACCCAGACGAGCTTGCACATAGCTCTACCACCGAATGACTAATAGCACGTCTACCACGAGTGATAAAGGCGGATATGAGTTTGTTTTACCGATTTTAAAATGCTTTCACCAATGGAAAGCTACGTCAGTAACATAGGCTACATTTTGTCCCCGTATTCCCACGGGAACGGGAACTACGCGGGCGAAACCCCGGGCAAAACGCTAGTAACGAATATAATTTATAAAAGATGTCAACCAATGATATCATGTCAATTAATTGTCAACGTTGTTTATTTGTCTTGACTCCTCTCGCGGTTGGAACAGACTATATGAATATTTTCTTAGTAACTCCCTTGAATGACATTTCAATGAATTATCGATATTGGTTTCTCTGCTAATCGGTCTGGAGAACATTATTATTATAATTATTGTTATATTTCAGAGGTGGATATAATACCTGCGGTGGTGACATTCGGAGCGTGTCTGGTGACGCGACTGGAGCTGGGCATCGTGCTGGGCATAGCGGTTAACCTTTTGTTCCTGCTCTACGCGTCCGCACGTCCCGCCGTGCGCGTGACCACCGCCGTTGTAAGTAAACTCTATTGTATATTCATGAGTACTTTCAATGAACTAGCTGCAGTAACTTTAGGTAGATCATGTCCCTCTATTGTTTTTTTTAGTAAATGCTCTCCAGACTTAATTTCAGTCTTCTAAGTTTATCATCATCATCATTATCACTTTCTCGTCAACTGCTGAACATAAACATCTCCATTGGCACGCCACTGAGCTAGGTCTTCAGCTCTCAATTTCCACCCGATTTCAGTTCCACCCCACCAATAAATAAAGCTTAGGAATAAATTAAAATATTTCTATTTGTATGTAGTTTTCATAGGCTAGTCGACTTTATAAATTTGAAAATCGAATCAACATAAGTTGCAACAAATTGATGATTTTGATATTTCAAAAGAGGCTTACATCGGCTAATGCTTGTAGACGTTGAGAGTAGATGATATGAGGTGTTTTCGTGGTAACGTTCCAGTCCGAGGGCGGCGTGCGGTACGCGGTGGCGACCATCGACCGCGCGCTGGCCTTCCCCGCGGCCGAGTACGTGCGGCGCGCGCTGCGCAAAGCGGCCGGCGACGCGCCGCTCGTGCTGGACGCGCACCACGTGCAAGCGGCAGATTTTACCGCGGCCAAGGTACGCACGATATTTGCAATCTTTTTTATAATCAGACCTGTTCATGATTTCCAAAAAAGATGAAATGTATATATTAAGATTTCGATGCCGTTTAATCGGTGCATACAACAGCCACTTTTTGAAATAAGTACATATTATACGAATAAGAATCAACACGATGAATGTTGTAGGTAACAAATATTCAGTGTTTTTTTTTAAGTATAAGTGTTTTTTATTTTAACAATATCGTTCTCACTACTTATTATAATATTTCAGGGAATAAAATCTCTAATCGAGGACTTCCACGCTCGCGGTCAGACAATCATATTCTATAACGTGAAGCCGTCCATCGCGGAGGTGTTCCGCGGCGTGAAGCCGCGCGAGTTCGTGCATTGCTCATGTCGCTCTGAGCTCGAGCGACTGCTCCTCGAGGCGCAGCGCCGCGCAGCGAGGCGAGCCACTTGGTACGTTCAGAGAACTCGGCCTACTCACGTCATCATCATTCGCTCTAACTTATTGCATATGTGTAAACCCATCGCAGTGTTTCAAAACACTTCACGAAAAAGGCAAGGCTGGCAATAGTTTTAAAGCAACCCACAATACAATATGTCTGTATTTGTTTTGAGAGAAAAACTGGTTTTATTAAGGTTACTCAGAATACCGACATATAGCATAATCAACAAATCCTAGCAAAACTCAAATCAGACACTAGTTAATTAAAATCCATTCGCTGCATTATCTTCGCCATTCGATGTTTTGTGTTTATAATACAAGTATTTATTAATCATTGTTTCAGAATGTTCGTGAGGTGTAAACGTACGGGATCTCTAAACAGCACAAAGAGTAGAAGTGTAAACATATAGTCAAAACAAAATTTTTATAACGAGATAATTATAATTGAATTTAGCTGTCATTGGTATTTAAGGCTAACATAGTTTAGCCCGCTGTGCCCAAGCGAGGCAATACTATAGTAGTAATATACAGTGTATTTATATGTTATCTTAAGCTATGTAATATATTATATAGTGTATGATCGCAGGTGTGTTTTTAACAGTATTAGAATTTAACGAATTGTTGAAAAAAATAAAATATTCTCAGAATATTAAAAGCAAATACTTTTATTTACCTATTTGGGTTGTGTATCATGAATATAAACCTGTCTATCAAATTCGTTTGCAGGACTAATTTTTTATCTGAAAAGGTTATTGCGTGAAATTTATGAACAGTATCCGATAATTATATATGGCGCTATAATTATTCACAAGTTAAATACAAGCAAACGCTGAATTTTTAAGATCGAGCCGATTTATCTGGTATTCAGCGCCGGCCCTGGCCCTTGATCAGGGTAGAGCGAGCTTGCCGTTCAGCGCCCTTTGGCCGACATTATACTTCAGTTTCAGTTAATGTTATATAAATAGTAATTACCACACTTGAAAAAATCAAACAACGCTAATGTAACCCTGGATTTGACAATTGTTTTTAACATTTGCTACCTGGCTGGTCTGGCAATATGCAAGATCATTGTTTCTCAACGAGTCCTTGGAGTCGGTGCTTATTTATAAGAATGGCATATGTTATGCACTCCTATTTTTGAAATTGAATTATTGATTTTTATTTATAATAATTTTGTAAAACAACAACTCTTACAATAAAATCATAAAAATCTTTTTACGTTTGATAACACTTTTACTAAGGTTATAATAGGTAGCTTCACGGCTCAAGCCTAAAGAGCTGATAGGTAAACATAAGCGTCAACTACTTTGGCAATCTGTAATAGGAATAAGGATATATGAAATAACAATCATATTGGAGATAATCAAATATTTATTTTATAATCCTTCATAAAGTCCAGATCTGCGGATTGCACAGCCACGTGTGACCGTGACGCGTTCGTACAAAAAATCACCTCGTTACAAATCATTCGCTTCAAACTTGGAATTACATAAGCGTACATTTAGTTGTACGTAAACTTACATGTACGCACACATCGAACGATAATTATCGTGATGAATTAAATTCGTTTATAATATCGAAATATGTTAAGTTCGCTCGTGTGTGCCTCTTACAAGATCCTCATAAACATTACATTGTACGATAAACATTCCTATACAATAAAAGTCGTCCCGTTACTCGGCACTTAAAACTATTAATAAAAAGTCATACTTGCCAATTAACGCTACATAATTTCGCTATACACGAGAAATAATAATATACGGCCCCTAAATAATTCCAACTAATAAAACTATGTGGATGCCTCGCTAGCACCAAGTTTCATTAAACAGAACGAATAATTATTGAGCACTGTCGAGTCGATAAATTCGAAATTTGCCAACGATAAAGTGTTTCTACGAAAAATGAGCCGAAGTTTCACATGAGTTATAAGGAAGACAGAATTCACCGAGGGTTCCTCAGAACAGAGAATTTGTAAACTAGAAATGTTACATAAGTTTTTTTTAATTATAAATTCAATTTGTGATCAAAAAATTTAATTCTTTCTCAAACTGTATTGTTTTTGTTTTATCGCTAAATGTCATTTCTATTTTGAGATCATCCCTGTACTGAGACCAAGTAAGGTGGCAAGTTAAAGCTTTCGCAATTGGACAATAAATTCGTACGGATTTCTGTTACATTGTTATTTAGCACACCTCGCTACGTAACAGCGGACATTTCATTACGTAGCCGCTGACCAACGATCGATCACCTCGCAGGCGATCGGATAAAATCGGTTATTTGGCATTACGAAGACGAACCGTACAACCGCTATAAATAATACGATATGACACATCACTTGAACAAAGTCGCCAGTCAACGATTTAAAACCTAACATTAACTAGACGAATAATCACAATTAAACTAAAACGTATCGTTAGTGTCACAGGGACTAGCACTAACTTGACGCGTAGACGGTCGTGCGACTGTCGCGCGACGATCGTGCGACGGCCGGACTGTTAGCGGGGGGGGGGGCGCGTGCAGCGACCGGCCACAGGAACTTACACTAAATACATTTACTAATCTATAACTTGGTATATCATTGTTAGATTGTATTAAACGTCGAAGTGTCTCATTTGGCGCGGCGTTTTTCATATAACTATATTTACTTACATATTTACTTACAACTACCGACTACATAGTAAAGAGTAAATTTCATAATACTAGGTTCACAATAAATGCATTCAAATCTCGCTTTAACAACGAGCGAGTAAACCCTTGTCCCCACTCTCCTGAATTAAATCGGACTTTATTATAAAGTCCGAACGGAGTGTCATTTCAACATTTAACTAACAACGATTCTGCTATCCGACGTACTCGCTCAGTGTACCACCACACCAGTTGCTAAACTCCCTCTCTAAGGAGGTACCCTCACATCTCTATATCACACTTGTGTATAAACGCTAAACGAATATAATTACATAAATATGTGATCGAGGCTAACGTAATCTCTCGTCTTCAGACATGTTTGTGCGGAGACTCCGCGACTTAACGAACGTAAAGCATTCAGAAATCATTTAAAGCCAACGATATTCTGGTCGAAAAACACTATAATAATATCTTTTATTGAGCCAGAAATAAGTGTATCCTATCGAGATAAAATAAACGACTATCATACACAGAAATCTTTATAATTTTTACCTAATAAAATGCGGATTATAATGCAACATCCACACTTACTTTTATTGAAACTTATAATCACCATGATAGTCGTGCTCGATAGAATACACCATGTATATAAAATTATATAAAATAGCTAACGGAGTAAAACGTGAAACAGTCCAAATATGGCAGTTACTGTGATCGAGAACCGAACTCCAACACCGTACATCTATATAATTATTAATTATGATCAATATTACATTATAAGTTACGATATACTTTATAGAATACGAGGGCCTAGAAATGCAAGTGACCTAAGTTTTTAGACTTAACTTTAATTAGTCTAGAAAAATAGGTTATTTTTTTTTCATTTTCATTTTTTTTTTATCGTTCTACAATATTTTTGTGGGTGAGATTTTCTTCATTGAAACGGCCCTCTATGTAGAGAAATATAGTGTCGGTGTGCATCGATATCACTTTTCGATGCGACTGTCGGTCGTGTCGCACGGTTTAATACTTCAGCAGGTCGTCATCGAGATCAGTGAGCGCGAGTTTACTGTCTATCACTGAAACATAGTAATACACTATTATTAAAACGAATCAAGAATGACTAGCGAACTGCACGGATATAAATATATATACACTACTGGAAACAATTAAAGGAACAAAAAAAATTCCTCATTTTTTTACCAAAGTTTGGAAGACTGTATCTCGGTAAAAAATATTCATATCGAGATAAAAAAAATAGGATTTTGAAGCTTCATTCTTCTACCATTCCAAATCTATTGAGAATTTTTGACAAAAAACTCAATAACTTTCTATTGAACCGTTCCTGGATATCAATCTTGAGCCTTGGCATTTTGCGTCTTATAAGCTGACACTAACCCTTCCATTTGACCGACAAGACAGTTACAAATATCAAAAAAATATGTTTAGATATAATCTCTAATACAATTAATACGTTTGAAAGGTAAGTTTTTAATAATGAACAAATAAAACTGTCCACTGCTGGGCATAGAACCCCTCTCAAGGAGATGGATTGAAGATTAGTTTACCATGCTGCTCAAATGCGGGTCGGTGACACATAATAGTAAATTCTCAGTAGTATCCCAGTCTGAAATCTTCGTCAGGAAGTAACTTTTTTATCGGCCCGACCTGGGTTTTTAATCTAGGACGTCGTGATCTGCGACCTTTAATCGAACTACTAGAGCGACGAGGCAGTACTTATAACTACGAATCAATTTGTTACTTCCATCCCTCGTTTGCGAAACGATTGTGCCATCACACACGGCTCTTTATGACTATTAAATTATTTCTTACATATATATTATGTTCTCGCCTGTAATTATTATTTATTATGAATATGTAAAAATTGTTCATGCATGCAAAAGCGATGATATGATGCTCACTTTGGTCCGGGATAGTAGTATGGCGGAGGGCGCTCGTACTCAGTGGGTCCGTGGTAGCGAGGTGGGCCTTCTTCCCAGTGCCTGCACACACCGTATGGATGAAAGTGTTGTGATCAAACAAAACATTGTAAGCCACAGATAAGTTTTAACATTATTTATCACTTTTATATCGTGTTTTTATTTAAATATGTTTAAGCAAGAACCCACGGCGACATCAATGATTTTTGCAACTTCCACTACTAATGACACCCAAATGAGTGTAAAGGCAATGCCTATAAACATATTTTTGGTTGTTTACGTCTGATTACTATAATCTAGAAACGATTAATTTTATTGAGCCATGGTAAGAATGTCTACGATGGGTAATTTAAAAACGTACCTAAAAAGTTTTGAAGGCGTATGTACACATACACCGGGAGATACTGACACAAAATTTCCGGTCATTTGTACCAGTGTGGCGACTCTACAGGGGTTTAATTACGTAATGACGAAAAGGAAAATGATGGTCATAGCGCTGGTACCGGCGGCCCAATCGCGTGGGCGTTAATCGAACGTGTCAGATAAATTGCGGAAGTCGAACGGTTTGTTCCACAAAAATTATTGTATATTCCGATAGTCGATGCAAAAATAAGTAGGCGGTAGCGTAATGCCATACTTCTCCGATGTGACTGATAGCCCGCCATACCGACGAGAACATGTCAATTTAAAAATAATAATTCAACCATTTGTACCAGGCTAATTTTTGCACAGATAATCATCGTCGATTCACTAAAATCACCATGCCATACTTTTCCGACGGTTCCAAATGGCCGCCATACCGCCGCAAAGGTGTAATTTTTTTTTTGTCCCTAAACTATTTGTACTACTATATTATTTTTTACCAGTTCTTTTTATGATAAAAAATCTCATAATGCCATACTTTTGGGAGGTGCGAATGTGTACAATATATTTAAAATTTGTGTCAGTATCTCCCGATCTAATAAGTCACGTAAAGGAGCAACTTTAACGGCTCTATACTCGTACCTCTAAAATGATCGGTTATTGATTATACCAATTCGTTAAATATAGAAACTAGACATTGATTTAAAAAAAAAGACAAAATCATATTATTATTGACGCGTTCTATCTGTGAGTGTGTGTGTGCGCGTGTGGTGTGCATACTAACTTTGGCGCCATATCATTATATCTGCGCGCGTGGTGTGCGTCGAGAGGCGGCGCCAGGGCGGCGTGCGACGCGCCGGCCGTCTCGCTCTCGCGCGCGCGCGTGCGCCCGCTTCGCTTCTCTGCGGCGTACGCGCTGCAACACAACACGCGCGTCGGCGCTACAGCACGACGTAGGACACCCGCGTCACAACCGAAACCGACGTTACGATGCTTCACATTATATTACACGTATCTGAATTATTAATATTTTATTCAAAATAATCTCTTTGACTGTATCTTTCATGTAAAATGACTTTCGATTCGAAGCATCAGAAGGCTTAAAACTTTTACTTTTATCGATTGATGATATTTGATTTGATAATTTATCATATATAAATAATAGAAAATTAATTACCGAAAGGATCGTTCCTTGACGTCGGCTCGGGTTGTGAACTTAAAGGAAAAAGAAATTTCAAACAGAATTCAGATGAAATTATATATAAGTAATCGTGAAATAATTTTAAAACATCGAATAATATAAAAGAAATAAAGAAGCGATTAATTAAATAAATCATCTGCATACTGCTTTCATTCAGGACAGCGAAGGATACGTCAGCAAAACATGCAACATCCACAAAGTACCGAAGAAATATTATAAGGAAACACGACAAGCCAGCTGAGAGCTAAAACTCAAAAATTTCGACACACATAGGCCTGTAAGTCAGACGTTATTACACGAACAAGCCAAACTAACTAACTAAAAGTTTTATTTAGACTAGAAATAAGGAAAACAACAAATCGAGGCCAAATTGATTAATTGAATCACGTGACGTTAATCGTAGGCCCCAATGTGTATGAAAATACATGCAAGTTAGTACACACGTGGAGCGTTTTATTTATATGTACAAGTTAAGATATTAAATATTATAATTAAAATTACAATTTATAAATAAAAAAATTATAATAATTTAAAAAAATATAACGACCAATATAGAAATTGCGACGCCATCTTAGCTTGCTAGTAAGATACAAGAAAACGCCCGATTTGTGTATTATTAGTAAAACTGTTGGTAATAAATGTTTGTAAATGAAATGATTAATGATTGTTAGTTACCGCACATGATAAGACGAGTAATCCTCCTCACGCTACATTCCGCTTCTAGTCGTGTACAATATGCCTTATTCTATTTACTTACAAAAAAACAAAAAGGAAAAAGTTCTTATAAATACGAGTACAGACATCAAATTCATTACTATTACATGTTACGTTTGGATGAGAAACATAGAACTAAGAGATATTTTACAAAAAAATAGGTACACTTGATTTCCATCAAATCCCTGCGTTAATTCTAAGTCAATTCGCTGCAGTGCACACATCTATACTATGATTATGATCATTATTGTGAGATATATGATGATAACATATTACGATAATATACTTATTATTCATTTAACCCAATAATTGCGTACGTTAGGAAACGGTACGAGTTGAACACCAATAGTATTCGTTACTCACTCATGGCTAGGGTTACCAGGTAGGTCTAATTTTTACTGTTGCCAGATTGAAAAATAATAAAATAACGTTGGAGTGTTTGCATCATTATTCAATATTTTAATCGTTCTTTGGATTCAAAAATTTTGAACATGAGACTAAAAAAGATTATATATATTTAATAAATGAATTGACTGTTTAATTGTATAATTTAACTTTATCGTGCTTTAATTATAACACTCACGTCTATATTCTGTGTTTTTTTACCACATCTGGCAACCCTATACGTGGTTCGTATATTTAGCATACAAACCGTCATCCCGTGCGCGATATTGGGTTAGCGATTTTATAATTGAATTCAATCAATATATTACTTCTGTATACATTTCTAAAAAGTCAAGCTTATTTATGTACTGAAGGATATTTTGTGTTATCGTAAATTTTATACATTTCAAATACGTTAATTAGTGAGCAAACATGATATATTCACATTTATTCTTACTTAATTCTAAATTACTGTATTGTGCTAATTCAGCTTTCGAGACCCTGTCAACAAGCTAACGTCAATATGCATACAAACCGCGTATCAAAACTATGCAAAAATCTCTCTAAAATTCATTTAATTTTCGTAACAACTACGATATGAAATATGGATTCAATAATTTGATTGATTGATTGTACAAGCGTTTCTTTTTTTTAAAAGCATCGTTAGGTATGATATTGACTTTTTTAAAACGTAGTTTTCGTTCTACAATATTGTATATTTTAGTAAAAAATTGGAGTGATTATTATAAATTTATATTTTTAATTCATAGGCGCAAGCGGTCGGTGAGGTTAGTAATGGACGAATATTGTAGTATACGAAGCATTATTACTAGCTTAACTCGTTATTTTATTTACATTCAAAATTATCGATATAGTTTATTATGTACCGATATACTTTTTACTAGAATGATAATATCATATTTTATTCAAGCAAATGCGAACAGTGGAAGACGATCGAAGTGAAATTATGCCTCGACTAGTCGACTACTATAAATTGGTCACTCAATCAGTCGCTAATTTTCAGGCAAACTTTTTTTTTGAACATTTTCCCTTATATTTATATTATAACACCTCAATTAAAAAAATCGTAAGATCAATACGAACTGTCACAATATATTACAAAATGTCAAAAATTTACAAGTATATTTATAAACTTGTTCGGTCTAAAATATTTAATTATAAAAACCTGACCACTCAAAATGGCACAACCCATTCACGAGTTTAAAATGGAAATACTTAAAATTTAGAAATCGAAAACATTCAAAAAGTTATGATTATATCATATACCTACTAGAAAAAATTATCTATCGTATTTGAATTTATAAATATCAACATTTCACCGAACGCGAGGATCAAGATGAGTCCTTTTATACACTCCGCGTACTGTCGGTTTCAATTTAATTACTACGAGTAAAATGTCAAAAAAAAACTTAACAAAACTACAATACGCTGATTCAACCGCCGCTCTACTAAAAGCCGAAGTTCCGTTCGCGAGTCTACTCGGACTCGTGTATGCCGGACTCGTTGTCCTCGTCCTTGGCGTCGAGGCGCGTCTTGAGGTCGTCGATGAGCGCGGCGGGGGGCACGGGCGGCGCGGCGGGCAGCAGGCGGCACACGACGTCGCGGCCCTCGAGCACGACACGCGTGCCGCCCGCGCCCGCGCCCTCCTCCGCCGCGTGGTTGCGGCCGCGCCACTCCGCGATCTTGCCCTCGATGTCAAGCGTGCTGCGCTTGGACCCTCTGCGCACGCACGTGTTACGATCGCGCATGCCCGCTACGACTGACTACGTCTCTAAAACTATGCTATGTTCGACGGCTATCGTCTAGCGATGGGATGACTCGTATGCGTATAAAACTGGCATGCGCGATTCGGACCACGTCGGCTAATCGATGGACTCGACAATATGGTCGAAATATTTTATGTTTTAATTGGTAGAGTACGATTCCGTATTACTCGAGTCCCATGAACACTAAATTAAACCTAGAATGCGGTCCTATCACCTACCGAGAAAACGAAAGGAAAAAACTAAAAGTAAGAACTAAACATAATTTAAAAGTCTGTCGTTGGGTATCCTCGTGCGGGACTCGCATGCACATCACAGTACCATGCCAGTTCCTTAACGCATGCTCCTTATAACTAATATGGCACTGTTACAATTGATTCCATAACTTATTATTAAACGGAATGTTAATAAATTATATTTTTATTACAATATTACTGAGAAAGATTACCAATTTCGATAGTAGCCCTGACCTTAACCCATGCATAGAAAGAACTCGTAAGTGCACCCGGCTTTACGTCGTATACCTACTACTCGGTGTAAGAAAGTTCTATGTGAACGATATTCTAATGGAGAAGTCGAGTAACGAGAACGTTGCGCGTAAGGCCGCGTGCAAGCGAGAAGCGAGTAGCAAATGCGTGTTAGCGCATGCGTGAGAGCACTTACTTGGCGAGGGGTACGTTATCGCGGTCCGCGTACGCGTCATACAAATACTCGCTGCAACAGACAACAGAGCCGGTTAGCGCCACGGACCGCGCCCGACCTCTAACACGCTACGAACTCTCGTGTGATCGACAACATCGACTACTGTACCGAGTTACCGATCTGGTAGACGATCGAATGGTTAACAAAAGTAAATTCCCATTATCAGTTCGTTGGCGAGTTTATGAGGTGTTGCATACACACACATAAGAGATTCGGACGTGGAATTATCGGGGATAACCAAAAAATACATGAACAATATAGTTTGCAATAAATGCCTCTAAGTTTAATCTACTTTAACATAACTATGATAATTAATAATAAATATAAATTAAATTTAGTGTTGCTTTATTTTAAAACTTAAACATTTATAAATCTGTCGAAACGTTCAATTAAGTAAATAAAGGTAAATTATTTAAAATCGACTTCTACACACCCAAAGATTCCTGTTCTAAACGACACCTTATTTTAATTTGTGATAACTACTGTCACTGGAGACGAACATGTGCGTCGTTGTGTTAATGTTTGATGAATAAAAACAAAAAAGACAAAAACTATCAAACAAAAATGACCTCTATCACTGCACGCTTAGTTAACGCTATTCAAGTCTATATGCTACGTACATCGTCTACAAATTCGCAATACATTGCGGGCTATGTTGGGTTTGTATATAACCGTGGATAAGGAAAGCAATACATGGTTATGGACTAGCGAGCAACAGCAAGCCCGTACTACAGGTTAGGGACCTACGTACAACAACGACACGACGTCGAAACACTCAAAACTTGGCTCATTGAAATGCATGCATTAAAATATATTTCGCAAACGTCGTTCACATTTAAAATGACGTCAAAATAAATCATATTGTAATCGAATTTTATTCGAAAACAAAATTGAAACGAAAATGTCGACGGAAATTTTATCTCTCCTATCAAACATTGAAAAAACAGAAAATATGTAAACAATAGGTGGTTACATTTTAGAATATTATATGTCTATTGCACTCGCAAAACTAAAGAAACATAATTATCACAAAGATGCTGTCCCAGAAAGTTTTGCTGTTAATATAACTTTATCCATATTTCGACTTCTAATAATAATTCTATTAAGAGTTCATAGCACTGTTATTACTAGAATTAACACGCCACGGCTGCACTATCATCCTGGGACATCATACAATGGGCAAACGAAAACGACTAACAAATGTCTACTGCTACGGTTAGATTCCAACGAGCCAGGGACGGTAACGTTGCGGGATCGGTGCAAGCCGCTATGGGGTCGAAGAGCACACGTCTCGAGCGATAAACAGTGAGTAAACTATACCATACCGACGATACTTTATAAAAAAATTAGCTAATTTGTATACGCAAAATCAAAACATACGGTCGAGTACGAGAACGCGTCAAATACCACGAGCATAATAACTAACGTCTGAAAGCGAGCTCGCACGCCGCCTGCGAGTTACCGCACACGCCGCGTCACCGCGCGCCGCGCCGTCGCCGCGCCCCGCCCGCGCTGTGACACAACACGACATGCGACACGACCGACCGGGCCTGGCCGCACACGCTAGCTGCCGTGCGCTAGTCAAGACCGCACGGGCGGACCGAACATGTTCGCGGCTACGTATATATGTTGCGTGTGCGTTTTTAACAAACGGATTTGGCAATTTCACCAAACGCCACGATGTAGTTGTAACCGAACATTAAATTTTTTTAACCGAGGAATCGTAGACGGTTACCTAACATGTGCGGCCAGGCTAAGCGGGTTGACTGGGATTTTGCGGTATTCCGTCGTGATCGATTGCGGCACTTCGCCGTAGATTATCATTAGGATGGCGGTGAGTGAAACCAAATTAAAATAAATTTGAAGAAGTAAATAAAAAAGAATACTTTTTTAAACTATCAACTATCTAGATAAATATTTTCACTACGCTCTAATCTATTGTTACGTCACTATTAATTTTGAGTAGATTGTATTATTGAACCGAGGCCGAACTCTCTGAACGGTCGGATAATATCGCGTTACTCGGCTCTTCAACCACACAGTGCTCGTTATTTTATCGGAACATAACATCGACTCTGCATAGACTTTTGCGTGTAACACGAGAGAGCGGGACGTCATTTTATTGTATATCAAATAGTATAACTTTTAATATATAATATGAATAAAAGGCCATTTATTTAAATTTCCCACTTCCTCGAATACAATAATAGCCCGAACATAACACTAGGGCTAGACTGGTGCTTTCGGAAATTAATGGATTAAGGGGCGATTCCATTCACTACATTACAGGAATGAGGGTGCACAACAAACCCAAATCAGGTAACATCGACAAACTTAGTAACCAAGGGAACAGTAGAACAGACCTCAAATTATATAAAAAAAAAGAAAAACAAAAAAAAATTAAAGATAATAAATTAAAAGAACACAGAGACGGATCGTTTGCAGCGTCACGATACCATTTTGTTTATGAACAAAATAAACACAGTTGTTTAAGTGTTAGAAGACTGCACACGATTCCAACAAAAAACAATTTAAAAAAATGGTAGATGAATGACTTACATCTAGGTAGCAAAAGATGGAGTTCGCATTACATCGTGTAAGGAATTGAACACACTACGCGCGCGAGCCGTACACATCAGCAACGTGGGAAAATTTTATAATGCTACGGCCACACCTGTACGAAATAATTACTACAAAATATTCCGTCAATCGTAACCACGGTCTTATACACGGGTCTATCAACAACACTGTAGAGGCGGCGTCGGCATAATGACAGAGGGGTGTGCTGTGCAACGAAGACAGAATAGCATTTTGTATCTTTTCTATCACACGTAACGCACGCGTACCGCTCAACCGGCACGTGACCGCGCCCATCGATAGCAACGACAGCGGCGTTGACGCGAAATAAAAGTTATGACACGATCGTACCAATCTCTCAACTGAAATTGGAGCTCCGTTGATAGAGCTGTATATAAGACCGTGGTCGCAACCCAAAAAGTGTGACCGTTGCCTTGTCATATGATTCAAATTCGCGTTTACTTCCACAATGATTTGATCGCAAAGTGTGTTAAACTCTTAAATGATTATGATAACGAGCTGCAAACACCATGTCATATAGAATCAATCGCATAGAATCAATAAAGACAAACAATTGATATAATTGGAGAAAATTATTTAAAAAAAATCGTTATATTATATTATTTTATTTGAATTTCAACAACTTAAATTAAATATAAGCAGTATTTTTAAAGATTCTCTGCAATTCCTGCTAAAATTGTTATCGTTGCAATTAAATATAATTAACATTACCTTCGATCAATAATGTACTAGATTACCGGTAAGCGCTTCAAAAACGGCCCGAAAAATAAGAGTACAATTTCGATTGTGGGCTTATTTCAAATTAGTATGGTCTAATCATAACCAATGTTAAGACGTCAACATTTGTGGAAATAACCACCTGGCGTATAGTATTTGCATTGGCATAAGTAAAATGTTGTACTGTGTCTGTGATTATCTGCTTTATTGCTGACGAAATAACGTTCAATTTGGAACAAAATAAATTGTAAATTTCTTATCTCTTTCTGTCATTAATGGCGTTAGAGAGTAAGTGAATCTTAATACAATCTAAACCGCACTTTATTGCTCGGAAACATAGCATAGTTTAGGTTGAAATTATTAAACCTTTAAATCCTTTTCTCCATTTTATGGTATAGTCAGTCGGTGCCACCTTTGAGTATTGTTTTTGTTCTTGAAGCGTTATCTAGAAGTATTGTTGATCGAAGAACATAACGCATAAATATATTGAATCTGGAACACTTCAGCCTGATATCTGGTTAACATTATATCATCAATTCAATATATTTTTTGCGTCTATTAAATAATACTGTGTTTGTTTGTGTGTATTTTGTACTTAAATGTACTTAGTAAGGCATAAATTCCTTTTATTCAAACATATTTTGTTGAAATGATAAGTTAAAATGTCAATCTCCGATTTTAATTGTATGATTAACAGAAGGTAGTTATGACATTATAATATTGAATCATTTAGAATGTTGAGTATATGATGAACCGATTTTTTAACGTTTCGATAACTTGTAATGGTTCTGAAAACTGAATTTTGACTTTATTTAATAGTCATATGTTACATGTTTTCGGTCCATCACAGTTCGTGCGCAAGTGGCGAGGTGTCCGCGATGTCGGTAGGTGGTGTCTCGTGAGAGTCATATGGGTACGTACGCCTCGACGAGCGGTCCGGGGTACGGGTCCGGGTGGCGGTAGAGACGCGCCAGCTTCTGCGCCACCACCAGCAGAGGCGCGAACAGCACCACGCACCACGCCAGCGAGATCCAGTAGCCGTTCTGCGGGGTGAGCGGACAGCGTTAGAGAGCGGTCGACGCGGCGACGTCGTCGTCCTCTGCGCGAGCACCGACCGCGGGCATGAGCACGGCGCGGCACGCCGCGTCGCGCGTCGAGTTGAAGGCGTGCGACAGCGGCCCGCAGCGCCCCACGTCCGACTGCACCGCGTCCGTCACCATCGACAGGTACTCCTGCAGCCGCGCGCCCATGGTCTCCGCGAAGTCGCGCGTTAGCTGACGACATCGAAATGGGGTATTTAGTTTAATTTTATGTAGACAACTACAATCGATATCACTCAATCGTTACGATTTTGGCGTGTTTATAACGCATCGGACGCACACTCACGTTCTGAACGAGATCGGGTCCCTGTGTATTTAGGAAAAGCTCGACTTCGGTCGTATCGCGAATCCGGTAGTGAATGGCCTCCTTCAGCGACGACTGGTTGAAGCGCAACACGTCGCGCAGCTCCGACGCCGTAGCCTGCACAGAAATCTTCGGTCACTCAAGGAGGAGCGAGGCGGGGAGATACACACGGTCGCCGGCGGTCTCACGTTGAGCTCCGCGGTGCGCTGCAGCATGGGCCGCACGACGTCGCGGTGCAATCTCGCGAGGTGCTCTGCGGCGCTGCGCAGGTCGCGCGCCACCTCCGCGAATCCCCCGCGCGGAGCCAGCGCTCGCGCCGTGCTCTCCAGCTGCGCGGAGAGTCCGTCCAGCGAGAGAGATGTCATGTTCGTTTCCAGCTGTAATCGAGATCGTATCGATATCAAGAAGAGGAAAGGAGGGACCAGCGTAGCTCGTAGTGAGTACATGACCAGGCGCTCCCTCACCGCGTAGAGGATGCGGTCGAAGTCGAAGTCGGAGAGGCCGGTGTCGGCGAGCAGGTCGAGCTTGCGGCGCGCGGCGGGCGACAGGATGCGCAGCGGGCGGCCGCGCGGCGGGTAGTCCGTGCGCAGCGCCGCCACGCTGGCCGCCACCTGCGCCGCCGTCTGCTCGCGCACCGCCTGCAGGTCGTAGCGCCGGTGCAGCTGCAGCGTGCGGTAGATGGTGCGGTTGCGGTGGCAGTCCAGCAGCACCGACGTCAGGTTAAAGTCCGGATCGAGGCGTTCCTCGTACAGCACTCGCTCGAACTGCACGAAGCGTTCCACGTCCGCGAACACGCGGTTGTCGCGCGGCTCGCTGCGGGTGAAGTGACAGTTGACAACTTGACAGGTGAGCTCAATGGCCTAGATCTGACCGCAGACTACTGCGGTTATGATCTGACGTTGTATCATTATAACAAGTAATTACAAGGCTTACTTACGTGAGCGGATCGCAGACGAGTCGCTGGGCAGCGAGTCCGGCCGCGAAATAGACCAGCAGCATAAGCGCGATGCCGCCGCCGACACCGAACGTCACGCACATGCCGCTGCGGATACAGTCGTTCTCTCTCAAATAATGGATATGTATAAAACACGATAACGTAATCATTGTAGTATTATAGTACCACCACGCCGAATTCTGTCATCGTAGTGGAATAACCTCCAAACCTTCTCACGAAGAGAAAAGTTCTTCTGTTCAGCAATGGCACATTTACAAACCCTTACTGAGCTACTATATATAATTTACTATATATATTAAATTATTGTACATGTTTTAAAGAGTAATCCCCATACCAGAGAAGACAGGAGGAGCCGGCGCCCTTGTTGCAGCAGTCGCTTGCACCGTACGCGTCGGGCCGCTTGCCGCACACGCCGCACACCAGCCCCCACGACATGACGCACACCACCAGCAGCAGCGCGGCGGCGCCGGCGCGCGTCACGTGCTTGCGGTAGGGTCCGTAGCGCCGCAGCACGTCCTGCACCGCCTCGGGCGCGCCCGAGCGGCCCAGCTGCTCGCTGGCGTTGCCAGCCGCCCACGTCAGCTCGTCGGCTACGCGCGCCAGGCGCTGCCCCGTGGCGGTGATGGAGTCGCGCACGCGCGGGATGTGCTGGTCCACGGTGCGCTTGATGCCCGTGAACACCTCCAGCCCGGCCGCGATCTCGGTGCGCATGTCGCCATCCACCAGCTGAGTCACGTTGTGCAGCAGCTCCGATACGTCCGGGATCTGTGGACGTGCACGCGAACGCATACATGTATCGACCGAACCGTGTAGGTCGATACGATTACAGTTATTTTGAAATAATAATAACTACATACCGTTGGGAAATATTTGTCCAGCATCTATCCATGAATGCGATGAATTATAATATAATAAAGGTTATTAACGTTTGGATTTGCAAAAATCCATATGGACATTTCTGTTATCGAGCCAAGGCTTCACAACTCACCTTGTTGTACTGTATGTCTGTATCGAGCTGTCCTATTTTGTACTTCTCCTGCAGCTGCACACACTGACGCTCCTGACAGCGCGCCAACGTTCGTAATAGCGAGGACTTCACTTGACGCAGACCTTTACACGGACACATTTTAATCGAGACACGAGTCGAACATTATATAAAAGTGCTAAAACCTTACCAAATGTACTTCAACTTTGAATATTACGATCAAATTAGACTTCGAGTTTAAAATGTTTTTAATATATTATTTTTCAAACGCACACTATTTGGATGTAGCAAATCTCACCAGCATTGAGCTCCTCTGCGCGTGCTCGCAAGTCCGCCGTGGCGCGCTGAACTGCACGCAATTCGGACGGCACGCGCTCAAGCTGCGCCGCCATATGGCTCAGCTTACGCACGGACGTGGCGCTGGTAAAGTCGTCCAGCTTGCGCAGCACGGCGCGGCCGCTTCCCGTCAGCGTGGCCGCCAGCTGCTCCTCCAGCTCGCGGTAGTTGTCAACGAGCAAGTGACGCGCGTGCTTTTGCGTCGCGTCGAGGAACGTCCGCGCGTCACGCAGACCACCACGCAAGGCGTCTGGCGTGGCGCTTGCGCCGCTCTCTATCTGAGAGTCAGTCGCGAACGCGCAAACCACCCCGAACCTGCGTGCAAAAAAACGTTTCGACGCCGTTCAATTACGGGTTCATCATTTCAATCTATACAGATTACGGCATATATAAATATGTAATAATTACAGAAACAATGTAAGGAGACCGATGAACACGATCGCCAGGATACCCTTAAGACAAGCGTCATATTTTCGATCGAAAGGTCTGCGACGACGCCCAACTCTGCACCACTGACAACAGCACCAGAACAACCTAAAACACCAGAGAAGCGATTAGTCATTAAAGAATATATTGATTATTTAACTTTCATAATATAGCAAATATAAATTCTCACCCAGAGAGCGGTAGCAGCACAACCAGCAGCAACACAACGACCGCGACCGCCACCGGGCCCGCGTAGTGCGCGAGCAGGGTGCGCCATTCTTCGCGAGGTGATGCGAACTCCACGTGCCCATCGGATACAGACACAAACCCTGCGAAAGGAAAAACGTTAATTGCTTAGATATGTTGGTAATTATATTTATATCAAATGTGACTTGTGCCTGAAATCTCGTTTAACTTACTGGTAAATACTTTGTACTTGATTACATATACTTTGATTTACTAAAACAAAATTACATGACGATTTTTACTGGGAGGACTCCATACAATGAATTTGCCGAGGACTTCAGATGGTATAGTTACACCACTGCATTTTAGGGTTTAAATGGACAGTGGCACCGCAACAGGGTTCACAAATACTGGGTATACATACACGCATTTTCGAGTATCAATAAAAAAAAAAACGAAACAAAAGCAAATTAAATACAACCACAATTAAGATCTTACACTTCAACGTGTTAATTAAATATAATGAAAAAAAAAAACTAACTACCTCATCTCATCTTTATAAATCCTTAACACCATTGATATTATGTAGCACACGAGACGGTGACATTAAAGTGGCCCCCGGTCTCTCGGGCAGACCGGTTCTTATTCTAGAGCGGAACATCGTCGTTAAGAAGCTAACCGAGTAACTTGTTCTGCCTACTCCGCGACGATATGACGGACATCCTTTTATTGTTCTTACGAGATAAGATAACGGTATGTTTATATTAATAATGTACAAAATCCACTCACAGGGGGATAACCTCAAGTCTCATTATATCTAAACTTATAAAATACGTTTGTCCTGTCTAACTAGCTATTAACGCACATTCAAAACTACTGAATCTAAGAAGTATCAAATTTGGAACACAATGCACCACCTTCGAAATTAAGATATTATGTCTCTTTTGCCCGTAGTTACACTGGCTCACTCATCCTTCAAACCATAATACAACAATACTAAGTATTAATGTTTCCCGGTAGAATATTTCATGGGTGGGTGGTACATATTCCAATAGACTAATTGTTGCAAGGCAACGCAAAGCGGTCACAGTTCCACATTCATTGAAACCAGCATAGTGAGTAGTCAAAATTTACTCTTAATTTTCACGAAATATGAACCATACTTCAATACATGCACCTATAACAATTACTGAAAAACTATATAAAACGATTCAACGATCGCTCGATCAATGATGCACAGATGATATATCAGAAGTAGATCGGACTAGTCTCAAGTGACAGTTAAATTATTCGTGCAACGTGTATCGTCTACGACACGCAAAGCAACAAGTGTCGCTTGTTGATGTCTGATTAATTGGTCGCAGCCGCGGCTCGGAGGCATTGCATCACGCTAACGAGCGGTTATTTAATAGCTAAGAATTATAGCTGTATTCGGTTCGGCCTGTCTTCAATTTGCTCTCGTCGTGCTTGCTCTAATAAAACAATAGTATGACCAACGAAATGAAAATGCATCCTATATATCGGGTGTTAGAGTTGATAATCGTCCGTATTCAGATGTAGGACAGAGCGATAGCCTGTTTAGGCCAATAAAATTTACTGTCTCCGCCGGACGTGCTCAACAGTTAATCTTAATTTGAACATTATTAATTAGTCTTTTCAACGACGTAACACGAAAACATTGAAACTTTTGAACCTATATACATGCAACTACCATGCTCTGCTTTTTGAAGAAATGTTCATTATGTTATGTATCATTATTATATTCCATTAAATATAATCATGATACATATATATAACCATATCAAAGGTAATAAACACTATATATTTTCGAAATATTTAAGCATAAGTATTTAATCATTCATAATATATATATATTATTAAACCTCCGTTACGCTAGCGGTGTATAATTTAAGACGTGTGTATAAGTGGCTCGTTGGTCTAGGGGTATGATTTTCGCTTAGGGTGCGAGAGGTCCCGGGTTCAAATCCCGGACGAGCCCAAACATTTTTTTTATATTTTTAATTATTACTAGTTAATATAAAAGAAATATTTATTTATTTTATTAATATTTATCATATCGGTAAATAAATAAATATAATTTTTAAGAAATTTTTAGAAATCTTTTTTTAGGTAAACCAACGAATTCTAGAGTTTTTTGTTCTAAATGAGTTATGAAAAGACACCAATATAATCCTTGTATAAAAAATGTAATGTTTGTATATTGTCGTTAAGTCTATTAAAATTTTGGATGTACCTTGTAATGAAAAATTATGTATTATTAGACGTAAACTTACGTTCTATCTCTATAATATTTTTTTTAGTTATATGGCTTGTTTAAAATTAAAGTATAAAATTATTTACAACAAAGTAATTTGTCATTTACAATAACATTATATATAAGCGTTTAGCCAGCCGTTTTTATTTAACTGATATGGACAGAGTTATATATAGGGAGTATGAGTGTGGGCGCAACTCACGGAACACTCACTCACTTGCGCTCTACCACCTCATCGTTAGAGTAAATGAAAGGCACTTCATATGCTGATATGTACATCTAAAACTTGATAATCAAACGAAACAGCAAATGCAAATATGATATACTTAATAAAGTCTAACATTCTTATTAACAAACCACGATCAACTTAAACCATCTGATATAAAAGCATTATAATTAACATAAGAGTTATATATATATAACATAACATACATAATATATAAGTACTATTTTTAGCCACGATTAAATATAGAATCATAGTTTATATGAAACATCGCATTTTCCAAGTTAGCAAGACTTCTGTTTGTAAATAAAAGTACGATGAACTTGGGTGTTTGGAGATTTCCTTCAGGCGTTTAATGTAGTCTATTCTAATTAAAAAAAAAAACTCATATCAGCACTGGTTATCAGTTTAGCTGCTTAAAAAGATCTACTGTCAAATATTGTTGTTCAAACACACATATAGGTAAACACATATACATATATGTGTGTTTGAATGCACACAATACACACAGTGAATGTGTATGCACACTATCAACTCGGGAACATTTAGAAAACAAGATAGTGAGAAGCGTGCGAATGTTTCGTTAGCCTACGATAGGTGAAATATAAATTTATAAAATTATAAGCCAACAGCGTTTAACCGATAATGATTAAAATTACTATCATAATCATTTATCAACTACACATGTAATTAAATTATGATAGTCTGGTTTAATAGTTATCTGTTTTAAAAAACAAACTGACATCAAATACAATAGAGCCCATAAATAAATTATTCCTTTTTTCTCACACTTACGTATTTTTCTTTATATTGAAATTGAAAAACCTCTTCCATTTTTGAAGTCGCTTTCAAGCTGCGACTGACAATTTCTAAAAAAAGGCTTTAAAAACGAGTCCAACAGCTAACAGTGACAGTTCCGAGCAAATTACCTGTTTCGAAATATCCGTAATTGTACATGCATTTTGTCTTAAATCTATAAGGTGATCCCCTCTCTGATAAAACTATTCACGGTCAACCTACATATATAGAGTTTACACTTTACATCTAACATAGACAGTATCAAATTTTAATACATCTGTCAAACTTTTACCAACAGACTATATTATATATACATACGTATTATGTTAATAAAAATAAGTGTAAGTGATGACCACTTTCAAACTATACTGCTACGTAAAGCTAAAATTATAATATTTTCATAATCCGAAAAGTAAACAATAAGTATGATCACCGCGGGAACCTTGGCCGTCGCGCTCTGCTTGCCGTCCTCTACCGCGTTACCTGGCTTATACGTTCGTTACACAACACAGTACGTAACGTATCTACACACGTGATCTCAGTACAATACACCACTCGAGTCCACTTACGTATGATAATACATATCTGTAACAGAGGTGAAGCTGAATCGTTTGTATGTTTTGTCAATCTGTTCACACACAAGAAGTTAAGTGTCGGTCTTAATTCAGCTATAACTGGCTGGAAACAAGCGTATTCTATTTATGAAAATATAAATTTTAAAAGGTTTCCTATAATATTATAATCTGGGAATCAAAATAATCTCGTTTTCTAATATTTTTAGGACATTTAGTCCTCACTGAATCGTTTCGTTTTTCGTATATATTTCGTTTACTTTTTAATATACATAAAGATTAGTGGTATTGATATTCAAGCTCATTACTCACACCCAAGTTAAATTACTATACTCTAAGAGCGACTGAACAAATTTGATTTCCTTTTTTGTAATTATTTTTAGATTATATTTAAAACAAACTTATTACTACTCATTGTCACTACTAATTGAAGAACGCGTTAATTTCGGGCATTTAGTTTTTCACAAACTCACGTAAATTCTAAAGTGATTGATAAACAGTTCGAGCACTATTATGTAATTATCTTCGCCTAAATACTATATCATTTGAAAATCCGACTTAAACGTAGCTAGCGTTCAAATCATAACAAGCCGTAACGCATTTCCGATCGATTTGTTCACGAATTGAGAACAAGGTGAGCCATCAATAAGAACAGTTATTGAATGAATATATATCGGTACATTCCATGTTTATATATTTTAGTATTCAATTAAAAATACCATTCAAAATTCATAATTAACGCCGTTTATAAATACAACATTAATAGTATATTACGTTAACGGTAACTTCTTTGGGATACCGCTTTTTTATTTGTAATCATCTTAGCGTTCGGGACACGGTATCTCGCTGAGACTTCGAGCGTTAGACGAGTTTGCGTAAGATTTCGGGCGTCAGGTGCGTCAGCGTATGATTTCGAACTTCAGATGACGTCAGCTCAATATTTGTTATTTATACATAATTTGACTTCGGGCAAGATGTCCGCTATCGTTCGTTCTTTTATCTAAAAAAAACATTCGCCACGAGTGATTTAAAAAAATAATTGAAGAATAAAATTTTATAATAAAAAATGTGTTTGAAAAAAATAATTTCCCGTACCGGGAATCGAACCCGAGCCTCCTGGGTGAAAGCCAGGTATCCTAGCCACTAGACCATACGGGAGATGAAGTAACAAGTAAATTTTAGCAACAGTTCTTAACAAATTGAAAGATACAATTTATTATTCGATTGCTTTAATCTAGAATTCATTGATAAATTTATTATAATGATAAGACCACAAAAAAAATATTTTACAAACAAAATAGACAGGGCCAAATCCGTACGTATATTTATTTTCAATGGTAATTGTTCCAATACTAAGTGCTAAAGACCTTGTAAATAGTAATAAGCACCGTTTCCGTGATTGAAGGTCATCACATTTTCTTGGTAATACGATAGCTTTCATCTACCATGTTATATCACATTAGTTTCGGCATTAAGATAGTGATCGTGTTACCTTTATGCAAAACCTTAACAGCTTACACGTATAAATGTGTTATAATATATCTGAGCAGATAGATCGAAACATTTAGATTTGGACTAGAATACTAATCTTTACTAAAAATATAATTGTGAAAGTATATTTACAGGTACTTATTTCACACTATAACGCCTTAACTAACCATTACGATATTTAAGAGAGAGAGAAGTGCAATGATTTGGTTTTATATAAAACCTTGAGCAAAGGCTAGTCATCAATTATCACAAGAGCTTTAATATTAGACGGAAATGACCGGAAACTAAACGAAAAATATAACTGAATCCTTGAGTGAGCAGTACGTAATGATTATCTCATGTATTTTTTTTTTAACATAATTGTGTTATTCGTCGTAATTGATCGGCATACTAATAATATCTTCGAATCATGATATAAAAATAAGTTGTTAAGATGTTGACGTGCACCGCCATTAGATGCGCGGCGCTCGCGGGGCGGGGATCAGTCTATCGCCAGGAAGGATGAGAGGGGCGGGTGTCGGGGGCGAGGTGGTGTGGGGACAGGAGGGGGAGAGCAGCAGCCCTTTGTGAGAGTGCAGCGGATCGATAGCCGGTCGCCGCCCGCCGCCGATCCTGTCTGCTGCCAGGACTCCCGGCTACCTAACTAGCGTTATTACCTCTACAGTTCAACACATGTGGGTAGTGTGCGTGGGGAGCTGGTACTTCATTATGATGCCCACTCGTTTGGGCGGTCAGTTCGTTGACGGACATCGTGATATACTGTGCGAAAGATGTACTTTCTATATTTATATAATATGATTTTTTACGAACTATTTAAAAAAAAGGTAATAATAAATTCAACACATACAATGATTATAAGCACTAGCTGGCCACTTCGGTTGCTACACTGAAATAAGCCAAATATAATATTATGGGTACCTCTTGATGAGTTCCAAATAGAAATTAGATGGGAACTAATACCATATTATAAATATGAAATTATAAAATAATAATAAATACTAGTAGTTAAGTTCCAACATTATCAATAATATGGTAAAATAAACGAGCTCATATCGCTTCAGCTTTGGTAACCGCAGAGTGCTGTTGACCTCACACGTATTCGTGGTTCACCGTAACATTATTTTGTATAAAATATTGAATTATTCATTAATTACTGAAAATTAAAACAAATTTCCTCAAACCAACAAAAAAGGTTTTAATAAAATAGGTATACGTTTATTTTAATACAATATTATGCGAGATAAGCTAATTATTTTAATAAACCACTATATATAAAACATACCTCCCTCTTCTCCCACTCCAGCGAGTCAGACAATATAGATTCAGTTATTTATAAGCTAGTAACAAAGAAAATATATTTTAATGCCGAATTATTTCATAGTTTTATAAATACTTTTACTTGATGGTAGAGTTTTGTTTAAACTCATCTGGGTAGGTACCACCCACTTATCAGATATTCTACCGCAAAACAGCAGTACTTGGTATTGTTATGTTCCGGTTTTAAGGGTGTGTGAGCCAGTGTAATTACAGGCACAAGGAACATAACATCTTAGTTCCCATGGTTGGTGGCACATTGGCTATGTAAGCGATGGTTAACATTTCTTACACAGCTTATATCTAAAGGCGTTGGTGACCACATACCATCAGGTGGACTATATGCTCGTCCGCCTACCCTATCCTATAAATATATATATATATATAAGGCGGACGGGCAATTGGATCGGTACGACCTGGTGGTATCGGTCAACACCGCCCATAGACATTGGTGCCGTAAGAAATATCAACATCCTTTCTTCGCCAATGCGCGACTAAGCTTTAAAACTAAGGTGTTGTGTCCCTTATGCCTGAACCGGAACACAATAATACTGATCGTGGGTTTTGTTATTTGGTGGTAGAATAAAATGAACTCATTTTAAATCACTAAGAGTAATGTACATATATAATGTTTGATTTTCGAATGTCAGTTTCATACATATTGTTAAATTAAAAGACTCTCAAACAATTATCTTCTCTGAATAATATCATACGTCCAAGCAATCCAGTTCATGTATTAAATTTGTTACGATTTCAAATGTATAATTAATAAATTAATTATATTATTATTTTTCACTTACTTTTTGTTTCGTCATGGACATTGCCGGAATAACGGACCTTGCAAACGTGACGCAAATATTTAAATAACATCATAACTGATTACAGTTTATTTCACTCTGGTAGTTTCTGTTATAAATCTATACTAATATTAATAATAGAATAAAGAGTGTGTTTGTCTGTTGATAACGCTAATCTACCAGTTAAATTTGAAAAATTCTTTAATCCTATTTTAAATGGGAAAGTAACTCTGTCTGTCTGTTTGTCACGCTTTTACGGCTACAGCTTTGAACCAATTTGGTATGACGAAAGTTTGAACCTCAAGGAAAGATATAGGTTTTCTTATAACTTTAACTCTGCTGCACTCCCAACCCAACACGCGAGCGAAATTTAGTAGACTACATTATATCACGGAACGACTCACGGTAGCGCACAGAGCAGCTAGTTAGTTCAGCTAGCATTCAATACATATGTATCTATATACTATATTATTTAGGCAGTAATAATTATAAAAGGAAGGCAATAAAACTTGTATTATCGAAAAGATCATAAAAAATAACGAAATTCGACAACACGCAATAACAGTTATTATAAAACTTTATTTATAATAAATAATAACATATTAAACTCTTTACTTAATTAACTAACGTAAGGTCAATTTAATTTAATGAGTTATACGTAAAGCGAGTACATCTTTGATCATGTGAGATATTGGCATTAAAATGGTAGTTTTATATACCACGAAGATATAAATTCTAACATTAAATAGTTAATAATTATATGTACCTAATACATTTTTAGAAATATAGAGTAATTGCCTTTTGTACCGTTGTCGGCTGTCCACCTGGGAAGGACTTCGCTCGCCCTAAATATTTTATTAGCAGTATGCCGACTACGGAACATACTCGTACCTACCGCGTGTCTAGAGCTGATATATAAATAATAGTCTTATATTAGATCAATACATTATTTATTTTAAAGTTGATCGAATATATCATATATATAATAGAAGATTTTCAGAGTACTATATGAAATAGTAGATTTTCTGCTCGATGGTAAGTCTAGGTCTGTTATGTTTGTCAGTATTTTTTATTTTTATTGTATTGGTTGGCGGACGAGCATATGGGCCACCTGATGGTAAGTGGTCACCAACGCCCATAGACAATGGCATTGTAAGAAATGTTAACCATCACTTACATTGCCAATGCGCCACCAACCTTGGGAACTAAGATGTTATGTCCCTTGTGCCTGTAATTACACTGGCTCACTCACCCTTCAAACTGGAACACAAAAATACCAAGTACTGCTGTTTTGCGGTAGAATATCTGATGAGTGGGTGGTACCTACCCAGACGAGCTTGCACAAAGCTCTACCACCGAGTAAAGTTATACCACCGAGTTAAGTGTATTGTGTATCTCAAATATACAAACGCTTGTAGACTCTCGGATATTTCACTAACCTGACTTCCTCGACACATATTCAATGGTACACAATATTTTAATAAGCGTTTTATCCTACAATAAAAACTCATATTCTACGTATTTAGTCCACTAAAAATAGGTAAAAGTTTGGTTAAAATCTAATGTCCTATGTAAATGCGAACAAAGTCGCGCTCACCGCGCTTGAGCCCTCACCGCTCTAAAAACATGAAAGCCCATTAAAGCGAATGTATACACGCATGAGATGCATCACATAATTTCCACTGAACTGATTAACCTTACTCTATATTTAAAATAACCTTTCGTTGCAAATATCAATAGACTTGTTCTAAATAAAAATTGACACTTTAATAATGTAAAACTCGGTTTGTAAGCTTTCAAAATAAAAAGACGTTGGGAAGTCCGAAATGCAGGAAAAACGTACAAAATATACATGTTCACATATAGAGGAAGTATATTTACATAATTAATCACATTTACTGTAAACATTAACATACAAAACAGTCGACATATAGAGATAATTGTGTCGCATACAATGTAACAAATGTTAATTAATATATGGGCAAGCAAGGTCGTATAAAATTGTGAAACTCCTTTCATGACAATAGACATCCTTTCGTTAATTTTTTATACATGATAACAATCAAAATATTTGCTGTACATCTTATTATATGGATAAAGTAAATTGCTTTTACTACTACTGCAAGGTTATAGAGATAAAGCTTTTAAGCATCTCTTTAATTTTTCAGGATAATAAAATAATTGGTCGATGACCTGCTACATTTTTTCTCCATTATTTGAAAAAATATATGATCATTAATAATAAACTCCGTTCTCCAACATAATTGATGTAATTTGATTATTATTATAAGCCTCTATATATTACTTTCCAAAATGACCCAGGCTATATAACTAATTTGTTTATAAGATATATATGTATGTCTAATTGATGAAAGTCAGCGTAGAGAGATAATTATTGCTAGTCCGAGAACTTTCATGCCGAACAATTACAGTATTAGTGAAAAATAAAAGCGTTATAAAAATACTGGTTAATGTCGACATCCGACGGATAGGCCTCTTTATATAGTTTGTAAACAATTTTGTGTTTCTGCTACGCACCACCGAGAAAAAATTGATGGTGCCAGAAACATGTAAGTGGCCGTAGACGTTCCAAAGACCTCCTCGACGATCTCGACGACAGAATTTCAACCGACAAATCTAACTTGTTAGGTTACAGAGATAACACAAACCGACCCGTATTTGCTTAGGTTTATGACGGTGTAATATTTAGCATACAATGTCCAGACTCAAAGAGCACGCGTATTATGAGCCCTTAAGTGGACTACCAAAATCCGGTTGAGTAATTTAAGAGTCGCCACGCACCCGGCAACACTATCTATGCCATAAAGGCTAAAAAACCCAAATGAGAATCACAGCTAATAAAAAATATATAGTATATAAAGCACAATGCGTGGATTAGTTAAATAATACTACCTCTTCTTTCGAATGTCAAATCTATATGACAGAAAGAGAAAAATCAGTATTTAACTAAGCAGTTGCTAAGAAACGTCATAAGTAAGACTTGTTTCTAATATATTTTTTAATTTTTTTATTGCATAGGTCGAGCATATGGGCCACCTGATAGTAAGTGGTCACCAAAGCCCATAGACAATGGCATTGTAAGAAATGTTAAGCATCGCTTACATCGCCATGCGCCATCAACTTTGGGAACTAAGATGTTAAGTCTCTTGTGCTTATAATTACACTGGCTCACTCACCTTTCAAACCGGAACACAAAAATACAAAGTACTGCTGTTTTGCGGTAGAATATATGATAAGTGGGTGGTGCCTTGCACAAAGCTCTACCACCGAGTAGAAATATATTTTAATTACTACACACAATTAATGTATATGCAGACGTCACCAACCAAACACCAACACTTTTTCCATTTGTATAATATATTTTTACTAATGGCTATAATATACTAGTATATCAATTCCCTTATCAAATATTTAAGTTCATTTCTTATTTATAGCGTTAAGCTGAGTCGATAATATTACTGCGGAATGCGTATAGTAAAATACATTATAGGTGTTTATTTATGTACCTTTTGAATAACAGTAAATTATTTAATACCGTTAGAAAGAGTACATTAAGCGTCACCTTGCTGAAGGTAGTTAAGGTACAAATATCTATATTAATAAATGAGGAGACACTACTAAACCGATATACATACATAAAACATACACTTAAGTTGATTTAGGGCGCTTCGGAGATTATAGTATGCAATATCATTATATAAGTAGCTGCGGTTCAGTTTCACCTGTTTTGAATTTAGACTATTGACGTGACAGGCCCGTTCGTGTTATACGTATACGGGACAGATAGCTTTCTATCGTGTAAATTGTAGCGGTCAATCAGGTGGCTGTTGACACATGTCGAAGGTTCCCTTTAGTTTCACTTTCCCATCACCTTCTGCGGCAACATTGTAGCATATTTACACACAGTTCACACTGTTGTTTACAGACAGAATATTCTCTTTGTGTCTCGATGTCATTGAATTCATTAATACGTTTTAAGTTTAATTCTGTGGCTCATGAGCATACGAATATTGTTTTTTTTTTTAATTTGAAACGTGTAGTAAGCCTTGCAAATGGGCTGCTAAGTGGTAAGTGGTCACCGTCGTCCAAAGACATCGGCACTGTAAGAAATATCAATCATCCCTTAATGCGCATGACTGCGGATCCGAAGATTTCAGGTTCGAATCCTGGCAGGGTCGCAATATAGGGAAGCGAGTATTGAAACACACGAATGTTAAAATGATACTGTTTGTTTAATTACGAAGTCGCTAATTATATAGTCTTACAGCTATAGGATATATACTAAGTGACACCAAATACACAGTTACACACAACATCGGCAATTCGCTTCTGACGAAGGGATGGTACTAACCAGACGGGCTTGCACAGATGCCTACCAAAGTTTTCCATAGTTTAATTCATAATTAATCATTCCGTCCTGTTAAGCGCAACAATCATCGCGAACACAATTGATTTAAATATACATTCCCAAGGCAAAAACAACACAGTACAGTACAGTAACAACCTGTGAATCTCCCACAGCTGGGCTAAGACCTCTTCTCCTTTTTTTGAGAAGGTTAGCTAAGGTTAGGAGCTTATTCCACCACGCTGCTCCAATGCGAGTAGTCCACCAATACACATGTGACAGAATTTCAGTGAAATTTGACACATGCAGGTTTCCTCACAATGTTTTTCTTCACCGTCAAGTACGAGATGAATTATAATCACAAATTAAGCACATGAAAATCAATGGTGCTTGCCCGGGTTTGAACCCACGATCATCGATTAAGATTCACGCGTTCTTACCACTGGGCCATGCCGGCTTTTTTTGGCAAAAACGACACACGTTGATTTTATTTCGAAAATTGAATAGTTTCAAATGTGTTAGGCAATGAAACGATGACATATACATCTATTGTAAACGCATTGATCAATGAGGGTCGTTATCGTCACTTACCGTGCACGAGATAATAATATCGTTTCACTTTCACATTGTCGACCGCTGACGAGTGAAGAGTGGGCAGCGAGTTCAAGGTCATCGCTCATTTAGATAACATTATTATTTTAAGAGTCCTCGTCCCAATAAGCTTTCGTGTTTGAATCATAATTATTATAACATTACTAGCAGTAATTAATGTTATGAATTATCTTAGAGCTCACTGAAGCGAACGCAACTTCGTGATGATAATCTCTTACGGCCTTATTTATGAACGTTGCTTAGTTACTGTTTAGCTAAACACTGATTTGTCTCTTTCTGTCGTTATTGATTTGACATACGAAAGAAGAAGACAAAATATTGTTTAACTAATAACCAGTTAAATAAAGTTTATGAATAAGGCGGTTAGTCGATAGAAGTTTGTTCGAGTACTCTAAGAGTAGGTACTATTGGATTACATATATTAAACAAACAACAGTTTCGAATAACAATTATTTCGAGATTATCTTTAAGATAGTAAAGTATTTGAATGAATATGACTTGCATCGGAGAATATGAGTAATAGATAAAATAATTATTTATAAAAGTGAATAAATAATCAGTGGCGAGACAGTCAGTAGATAGAAACGTCGATTTTAACCAGTTTTGTTGTTTTGGTAATTTGTGTTTGTAGCTCCTTTTGTATATATTCAGGGGTAAATGAAAACGTCATCATCATCATCATCATTACCAACAATTTTTTGTCCACAGTTGAACATTGGTCTCTCCAATGGCACGCCACTGAGCTCGATTTTCAGCTCTCGATTTCCATCCGCTGCTAGCCACTTTGCGTATATCGTCACTCCACCTAGCAGGAGGGCGCCCATCGCTACGTTTGCCAAGGCGTGCCAAATGAAAACATTGTGATGAAACCTGCATATGTCTGATGTAATTATATAAAATGGATATCAACTAATCAACCTGCATTAGAGTTGAATAAAATCATAATGCCTAACTTAAGATGGCCCTTAATCTTAGTAAATTAAGCTCCAAATCTTCTCAGTAAAATCAAAGCTATTTTGCCCAGAAGTATTTATATAGTATTTAGGGGGCTGTTACTTTTAATGAATCAATGCGAACAAAAGATCCGCTATTTTTAAAAATCGTTAAGCTCAAGAAAAAGTATCTAAAGTCATTGATCGCAGTGTAACAGTAAAGCGCGACACATACGGCTTGAGCGCGTTAGGAACAGATTGAAGACGGCAGACTGCTGCTAACGGGAATCGCTCAATAAAACAACTTACGGATGGAAATAATCGAGTTGCGAACACGGGCGGAAAATGAGACGTAGGGGACGTCTACAACACTTCACACATTATGTATCGTAATACATATATATAACTACACACACATATATATATATATATCATACCACCATCTATGTACTACGTAGTTAAAATCTAGGTATCGATGAAAATTATCATTGTTTTTCATTACGAGCAAATAGAAACAAAAAATATCGTAGAGTAAAATATCAAAGTGCTATATTCATATAATTCTAGATGGTATCACTGTAAGATGTATTATTATAGATAGTATATTCGTTGATTTTCATTGGGAATAATAATAATACTTTTATTGCAACATACCGATGTAATTGAAGCAGCGGAAAACAATAAATACTAAGTTTCCTGTAGATTCTTCCCGGTAGAAATTATATGCTAAACTTTTAATTTGATTTAATTTAAAATTACCATTTAAAAGAAGCTTATAAAAGTATAGTTTTAATATATTTTGATTTTGAATAAAAATCCGCTGATAACCGAAATAGTAAAATTAAAACACGAAAACTAATATATACCAGTTAACATTCTAAAACATGTAGAATAAAAATATAAACGCTATTTTTCACTAAATTTGCTCTATAGTTATGATAAATATATACTTTGTACATAGTTATAAACTAATTAATTACTTGAAATTAATTATTTTCTCAAAATTGTCTGTACCCATTAAAAGTAAGTGTGGTCTCCAGTTAATGTAATTTGTTCAACAACTCGTGTCACGAGGCAGGAAACACATTAACATAAATGAATTATTGCAGAGAAACGACGCGCGTATACAAATTATATTATTTATAAAAAAATAACATCTCTTTTAAATTAAAACATAAAAAAACATTATTCCCGTACCGGGAATCGAACCCGAGCCTCCTGGGTGAAAGCCAGGTATCCTAGCCACTAGACCATACGGGAGATGCGTTATATTCAGAAATTACAGTTTACTTTCTAAACGCCTGTTTGTTAGTCATTGTGTGACATCATTTAAAAATATTGAATGTTTTTTTTAATGAATGAATGACAAACAAGTCGAACAACTATGACAAGGTGAACAGCAACGTATGAATTTTTATTTCCAATATCGATTCCGATCTATTTAAATGTATCTTAAAGTTATTTTATTCGAAGTAAGGTATTTTCGAACGGGAACTTAATTCGGTACATTCATATACTGAATACATGTTATGTATGTATAATATATAAATTATTTAAAAGTTAATAATTTATATTCCAGCCTACCTATAATCAAACTATATTCGTACATATAAACTCGTAAGACACACGTAGGAGACCGTTATTTGTGACTTGTATGACTAATGTTAACGAGAATTCTATATCATGCAGACACAAAAGAGGAAAAGTCAACCGGTGGCCACTTCAACGTGTCTATATTGTGCAAGCAATTATTAACTCTATCGTCATAACACAAGTTCTAAAATCTTATACGAAGTACATTGGTGTGTGAGTCATTGTTGACATTAGGAGAATGATCGTATAGTCGTAATGTTCGCTTTGGTGTAACCCCGTGAACTAGATGCCTGCGGGAACAGATGGACGTCCACTTTGATGCAACAGTTAGTGAAATCGAATGTTTGATTCGTCGTTGAGAGTTGTTACTTTATTTCAGCACAGATAAAAAAAGATACAGTTATCTCAAAATATCGATAAGAAAGCTTCATGGCCGATTTGATACATTCAATATGATGAATCATCAAAATATTATTATATTATACAAATATATATTCAAATGTTAATATTTAAAACCTAACAAACAGGACCGCCGGGTCACTCGGGAGATTGGTGTACGGTTGTACACTTGCACCTCCTGGACGTCGCTGAAACTAGCCGACAGAACTAGCCGACAGATGACATTCCTGAGCCTAAACTTTTCGTGGCCATGAACGAAATACAGAGAAAGTGATACGAAATATTTTATATCTTATTAAACTCATTGATTAAATGAAAACTTAAAGCGTCTCTGTTGTTGTCCAAATTTGTTCAACAGCTTTTCTATATAATAAATGTACATTACTATTGTGGATTAATACTATACTACATATGTATAAATTACCTAATAGTGTAACGTCGTCAATATGCAGATGCATCTTTGAAAATAATTCAAAGCTACTTAATACAAAGCTCAATAAGTTTTAAATATTGAAGGACTTCAAGTCAAAGCATACAATCTACACTTAAATATGAATAAAGTACAAAGTAGAGTATGTTTTCAGCGTGAACATAAACAACTACAATAACTTTAAAGAACCCTTTAAATGAGGAACGTTACATAATGACCCTACAGACCGAAGTAATAACAAAACACGTCAACTATTACGGAACATTGTAGGATTGTAGTCAATTTGTTTACGAAACAACCCAATAACCCAAAATTAATTCAGGCAAAACTGAAGATCATAGCTACTACATAATATTATAACACATTGCAGCATTTTCTTTGCAGATATATCTTTATTAGTTACGCAAATGTTATATAAATAAATATAGGAACCATTTAAATTATGTACTATAATCAGTTTAGTACTACAAAAATAACCTTTCCAGGGTCAAAGGTAAAAGGGACAATACACAAACTTTAAGTCCGAGTAAACGATGCCACTGACACAGTTCATTGAAAACAAAAATATAAAAAATGGCATTATTTTTAATTAAAAACGCTGTGAAATTGAGCGAAGCTAGTCCGTTGAATAGATACGAATGGAAACGGCTAGAGGCATCAAGAGAGCCACTGATCCACGTCATAATGAACCTCTTTTATAAAACCATAAAGCTTTAGAAAAACTTATTCAACTAAGAAATCTTTCAGTTCGAGGTAAGTAAGCAAGTTACTATTATTTAGCTTGACAGAAAACAATATATGTCGTACATTTCACTCATATTTTTGTTTGTCTTATTGTTTTTTTTTATAGGAAGGTGGACGAGCATGTGGGTCACCTGATGGTAAGTGGCCACCAACGCCCATAGACAATGGCATTGTAAAAATTTTTAACCAACGCTTACATCGCCAATGCGCCACCAACCTTGGGAACTAAGATGTTATGTCCCTTGTGACTGTAATTACACTGGCTCACTCACCCTTCAAACCGGAACACAACAGTACAAAGTACTGCTGTTTTGCGGTAGAATATCTGATGAGTGGGTGGTACCTACCCAGACGAGCTTTCACAAAGCTCTACCACCGAGTAACGATGTATATCTAGAAAGCATCGCTTTATTTATTATGCCTTTTGTTTATATATTTTATTCAATGAGATAATGTTGAAAAAAGCACGATTTTTATAAAATTTGAAGGGGAGGAGAGTAACTCGTAAACTTTAAATTCGGCGTTGATTTCGAACTGCACGAGCGCTACCAGTGATGCGTGTCAACAAATAGGTCACATCACTACAACATACGTATACAGTGTATGTATACACACTAGTAGGATAAACACGAGTGTTGATAAAAAAAATGTCCATCTAAAATAGTCTCAAACAGATGAAATTAGAATACGCATATGTAATTGTACTTTACTTGGTTGGTTGGGTAGATCACCTACTCATGACATATTCTAGCACTAAACAGTTATACTTAACACAACATTATTTCGATTTGAAGGGTGTGTGTGAACCAGTGTAATTACAGGCAATAGGGACATAACATCTTAGTTCCCAAGTTTGGTGGCGTAAGGAATGATTAATATTTCTTATTGTCGGTGATGACCACTTATCATCAGATGGTCCAAAATAGGCGTATTGATTTGTCCGTAAAATAAGAGTTGAGCCGATTTGTTTTCTATTCGTACTCGGCCGAATAACTCAAGACCCGACTGTTGACGTGGCTAATAATAATATCATATCATTTGATAAATATTTATTTATTTTTATTTATTTATTTAAAAAGGTACATCAACATCACACATATTAAACACTTACAGGTAGATAATACTGAACAATAGAAATATATTTTAGAATAAATCCTATGTAAATAATAAAGTTTAAAACACGATATTCAGTTACTCGCTAATCTGTTTAATTACCACCCAATTACCATTACAAATAAATATACTTATATATTCATAAAATTTGCACGAGGTTTTTACAAAACGAAACATAAAAAAGCAATAAATTATTTAAGCCAGTTAATAAATATTTATGATTAAACTATATCACGTCGCTGAAACTAGCCGACAGAACTAGCCGACAGATGACATTCCTAAGCCTAAACTTTTCTACACGACTGTACTTCATTGAAGCTTGTATAATGTTTTAACGCGTTGACTTAGAAACTTGAAATTTTGTATACTTGTTAATTAAACATATCCAAAAAAGATAGTAACCACAAAAGTACGGCGCAGAAATTTTAAGCATAGATTTTTTGAGATTTTCTGCGGTAAGGGGAGCGCGCGCTATGGGCAAGTTTTTAAATGCATATTACACTTAACGCGTTGACTTAGAAGCTTGAAATTTTGTATACTTATTAATTAAAGATACACAAATCAGATAGTAATCGCAAAAGTACGGCGCAGAAATTTAAAGGATGAGTTTTTTGACATTTTCTGCGGTAAGGGGAGCGCGCACTATTGGGCATGTTTTTATATGCACATATAACACTTAACGCGTTGACTTAGGAACTTGAAATTTTGTATACTTATTAAATAAAGATACACAAATGAGAAAGTAATCACAAAAGTACGGCGCAGAAATTTCAAGCATAGGTTTTTTTACATTTTCTGCGGTAAGGGGAGCGCGCGCTATTGGGCATGTCTTTATAAGCATATAACACTTAACGCGTTGACTTAGAAACTTGAAATTTTGTATACTTATTAATTAAAGATACACAAATGAGATAGTAATCGCAAAAGTACGGCGCAGAAATTTAAAGGATGAGTTTTTTGACATTTTCTGCGGTAAGGGGAGCGCGCACTATTGGGCATGTTTTTATATGCACATATAACACTTAACGCGTTGACTTAGGAACTTGAAATTTTGTATTCTTATTAAATAGAGATACACAAATGAGAAAGTAATCACAAAAGTACGGCGCAGAAATTTCAAGCATAGGTTTTTTTACATTTTCTGCGGTAAGGGGAGCGCGCGCTATTGGCTGTGTATTAATAAGCATATAACACTTAACGCGTTGACTTAGAAACTTGAAACTTTGTATACTTATTAATTAATGATACCCAAATGAGATAGTAATCACAAAAGTACGGCGCAGATATGTTAAGCATAGGTTTTTTGACATTTTCTGCGGTAAGGGGAGCGCGCGCTATTGGCTGTGTATTAATAAGCATATAACACTTAACGCGTTGACTTAGAAACTTGAAATTTTGTATAATTATTAATTAAAGATACACAAATGAGATAGTAATTACAAAAGTACGGCGCAGAAATTTTAAGGATAGATTTTTTGAGATTTTCCGCGGTAAGGGGAGCGCGCGCTATTGGGCATGTTTTTATATGCATATAACACTTATCGCGTTGACTTAGAAACTTGAAATTTTGTATACTTGTTAATTAAAGATACAAAAATCAGATAGTAATCGCAAAAGTACGGCGCAGAAATTTTAAGCATAGGTTTTTTGACATTTTCTGCGGTAAGGGGAGCGCGCGCTATTGGCTGTGTATTAATACGCATATAACACTTAACGCGTTGACTTAGGAACTTGAAATTTTGTATACTTATTAATTAAAGATACACAAATGAGATAGTAATCGCAAAAGTACGGCGCAGAAATTTAAAGGATGAGTTTTTTGACATTTTCTGCGGTAAGGGGAGCGCGCACTATTGGGCATGTTTTTATATGCACATATAACACTTAACGCGTTGACTTAGAAACTTGAAACTTTGTACACTTATTAATTAATGATACCCATATGAGATAGTAATCACAAAAGTACGGCGCAGATATGTTAACCATAGGTTTTTTGACATTTTCTGCGGTAAGGGGAGCGCGCGCTATTGGCTGTGTATTAATAAGCATATAACACTTAACGCGTTGACTTAGGAACTTGAAATTTTGTATACTTATTAATTAAAGATACACAAATGAGATAGTAATCGCATAAGTACGGCGCAGAAATTTAAAGGATGAGTTTTTTGACATTTTCTGCGGTAAGGGGAGCGCGCACTATTGGGCATGTTTTTATATGCACATATAACACTTAACGCGTTGACTTAGGAACTTGAAATTTTGTATTCTTATTAAATAGAGATACACAAATGAGAAAGTAATCACAAAAGTACGGCGCAGAAATTTCAAGCATAGGTTTTTTTACATTTTCTGCGGTAAGGGGAGCGCGCGCTATTGGCTGTGTATTAATAAGCATATAACACTTAACGCGTTGACTTAGAAACTTGAAACTTTGTATACTTATTAATTAATGATACCCAAATGAGATAGTAATCACAAAAGTACGGCGCAGATATGTTAAGCATAGGTTTTTTGACATTTTCTGCGGTAAGGGGAGCGCGCGCTATTGGCTGTGTATTAATAAGCATATAACACTTAACGCGTTGACTTAGAAACTTGAAATTTTGTATAATTATTAATTAAAGATACACAAATGAGATAGTAATCACAAAAGAACGGCGCAGAAATTTCAAGCTAAGGTTTTTTTACATTTTCTGCGGTAAGGGGAGCGCGCGCTATTGGGCATGTCTTTATAAGCATATAACACTTAACGCGTTGACTTAGAAACTTGAAATTTTGTATACTTATTAATTAAAGATACACAAATGAGAAAGTAATCACAAAAGAACGGCGCAGAAATTTCAAGCATAGGTTTTTTTACATTTTCTGCGGTAAGGGGAGCGCGCGCTATTGGGCATGTCTTTATAAGCATATAACACTTAACGCGTTGACTTAGAAACTTGAAATTTTGTATACTTATTAATTAAAGATACACAAATGAGATAGTAATCACAAAAGTACGGCGCAGAAATTTTAAGGATAGATATTTTGAGATTTTCCGTGGTAAGGGGAGCGCGCGCTACTGGGCATGTTTTTATATGCATATAACACTTAACGCGTTGACTTAGGAACTTGAAATTTTGTATACTTATTAATTAAAGATACACAAATGAGATAGTAATCGCAAAAGTACGGCGCAGAAATTTAAAGGATGAGTTTTTTGACATTTTCTGCGGTAAGGGGAGCGAGCACTATTGGGCATGAATTATATGCACATAACAATTGAACGCGTTCACTTAGAATCTTGAAATTTCGTATACTTGTTAATTAAACAAATCTATAAGAGAAAGTAACCACAAAAGTGCGGCGCAGGAATTTTAAGCACATGTTTTGCAAGGGGAGCGTGCAATAGCGCGCGCTCCTTACCTTACCGCAGAATATGTCAAAAAACCAATGCTTAACATATCTGCGCCGTACTTTTGTGATTACTATCTCATTTGGGTATCATTAATTAATAAGTATACAAAGTTTCAAGTTCCTAAGTCAACGCGTTAAGTGTTATATGCTTATTAATACACAGCCAATAGCGCGCGCTCCCCTTACCGCAGAAAATGTCAAAAAACCTATGCTTAACATATCTGCGCCGTACTTTTGTGATTACTATCTCATTTGGGTATCATTCATTAATAAGTATACAAAGTTTCAAGTTCCTAAGTCAACGCGTTAAGTGTTATATGCTTATTAATACACAGCCAATAGCGCGCGCTCCCCTTACCGCAGAAAATGTCAAAAAACCTATGCTTTAAATTTCTGCGCCGTACTTTTGCGATTACTATCTCATTTGGGTATCGTTAATTAATAAGTATACAAAGTTTCTAGTTTCTAAGTCAACGCGTTAAGTGTTATATGCATATAATACATAGCCAATAGTGCGCGTTCGTTCCCCTTACCACAGAAAATGTCAAAAAACCTATGCTTTAAATTTCTGCGCCGTACTTTTGCGATTACTATCTGATTTGTGTATCTTTATTTAATAAGTATACAAAATTTCAAGTTCCTAAGTCAACGCGTTAAGTGTTATATGTGCATATAAAAACATGCCCAATAGTGCGCGCTCCCCTTACCGCAGAAAATGTCAAAAAACTCATCCTTTAAATTTCTGCGCCGTACTTTTGCGATTACTATCTCATTTGTGTATCTTTAATTAATAAGTATACAAAATTTCAAGCTTCTAAGTCAACGCGTTAAGTGTTATATGCATTTAAAAACTTGCCCATAGCGCGCGCTCCCCTTACCGCAGAAAATCTCAAAAAATCTATGCTTAAAATTTCTGCGCCGTACTTTTGTGGTTACTATCTTTTTTTGGATATGTTTAATTAACAAGTATACAAAATTTCAAGTTTCTAAGTCAACGCGTTAAAACAATATACAAGCTTCAATGAAGTACAGTCGTGTAGAAAAGTTTAGGCTTAGGAATGTCATCTGTCGGCTAGTTCTGTCGGCTAGTTTCAGCGACGTTAAAATATCAATGACATCATTTAGTTGTAAATTTTTATTATACGTTATCTTATTGTTTTAAATTTTATCTTGTTCTTAGAAAGTAATTTATACGACATAAAAAAAACAACGGGTTGCACTCCGGGAGTGCCGGCAGAAGTGAAAACTTGAATATTAACTTACGCATGCACGTTGTGCATTTTTGATATTTTGGAATGATTAGGGAAAAATTTTGGTCGAATTGCTTTAATTATCAGTATAAAAGTACTATCATTTATGTGATAAAATACATAAAATACAATATTCATTTATTGCGCTATCGTACACAAACATGACAATTTATATTACATTAAAAATTTAACACTTCAAAATCCGTCTTACGAATTTTCAATCAGGGTCACGTGACCTGACGCGAGTTTAACATTTTTTACCCATCACAAAAAATTGCACAACGCCGCTAAAAAAGTTTTCACTTCAAAAAAACCCTTAAACGTAATTGCTTTTTCGTAATAAAATTACTTACAACTGAAAAATCCTGGGTTTTTCTACAGTTTTAATAATTATTCTAGAACCATCGCGATTTTCACAGTAGTCTGTTTTCATTTTCCGTATATTCTGATTGAATGCCTCAATGTAAATAGCTGTTATTAGAATAAATGTTTTGCTCAATATTATTGTAGGTATGTATGTATATAGTGCGTAAGTACATGTTATAGGTTAACTAACGGACACGTGTAATGGATAACATATTATATACCTAGTCGACATTGGTTCCCCTTCTAATGCAATTCGCACACCCGTTGTGTTGTAGCGACAGCATCACTAATAACAGCTACAATTTATATTTGATCTTTATTTAATTAAATAAATGTACATCTTTTTCTGTTATATTATATCTATGTTTTATGAGATCAATTATATTAAACTTTTTTTTTTTAATTTGACGTATTATTAATTATATTAACAAACAATAACGTTAGTTTAACAAGTAGTTTATTAATAAAGATTCGTACAATACTATCTCGCCGCCAGCGATTTGAGAGAGTTTTTCTATGTATATATATATTTTCTTTTTTTTATGTAAGATTGGGCAAACGATCAGGAGGCTCACCTGATGGAAAGTGACTACCACCGCCCATGGACATCTGCAACATCTGAGGACTTGCAGATGCGTTGCCGGCCTTTGAGGAAAGAGTACGCTCTCTTCTTGGAGGTTTTTATGTCACATCGGTTCGGAAAAGTCGCCGGCGAAAGCTGGTTCCACAGAGTGATTGTGCGAGGCAGGAAATGCCTTAGGAATCGCGCTGTTGTAGATTTCCAGACATCGAGGTGGTGAGGATGGAATTTTGAGTTCTGGCGTGATGTCCGGTGGTGAAATTCAGCGGCCGGGACTAAACCAAACAACTCCTCAGAACACTACCCGTGATATATGCGATAGAGTATGCAGAGTGACCCAACATCTCTACGCAAATCCAAAGAATCAAGCCGGTCGGTAATAGCTTGATCGTCGACAATTCGAACTGGTCTACGTTGAATGCTGATCGCATTCAAAAGGAAGAAGCTGGTACTGGGGAGCTCCCGCCCAGAGGTGAGAGCAGTACTCCATGTGGGGCCGAATTTGTCCCTTGTAAAGTTTTAGGCGATGGGCCGACGTGAAGTACTGTCTCGCCTTGTTAAGCACTCCAAGCTTTTTGGAAGCCAGTTTAGCTTTAACTTCCAATTGACCGCAGAACTGAACAACGTTCGAAATCTCAACGCCAAGTATCCCGATACTGGCTGTGGGAGGGAGGGGAGTATTCTCGAAATGAGAGAATATTCCATTAAAATAAAATTGACAAATAAACGATTTTTTCCCCTTTTTTAGCCTCTTTAGAGAAGTATTTTACGAATGCTAAACGTATTTTTTTTAATCAAAACGCTAAATATGTTATTATTATAATAAAGAATATCAATAAAAAAAATTATTACCTAGTACTTCTTAGGAAATATTTAACAATTAATTTTTATTTCAAAAATACCTTACGATGCTAAGGAATATTTGGAATTTCTACCTCTCCTAGCTTTAGAAGTTTCCGTTCATAGATGATACGCGCATATAAGATTCAAGATAACAGATACCGTTAGAAAATAACATCAATTATTGCCTTCATTTTATAAAATGTATTTTATATTTTATATTATGGTCATGGTATGGTACTGCTGACGGTACACTCGATATCCATAGATGCAATTGATTCGACCTCCGCGCTCCCCCACAGGGCGCGTCGCCCGCACCGGCAACGCAGCTCTGTACGCAAATAAACGGCCATGACGATTTCGTACAAACAGTTCAATTTTTTATCTACTTTTGTTCATCTGTGTTTCTACGATTCAATAAAAAATATGGGATAATTCTCAGTTTTAAAAAAACATCAAAAGGTTTTATATTCAAATACTTTAAAGTGATTAAATTAATAACACATTATAGAATCGTAATGATATGTAGGTATGTATGAACGACTTCAGACAAGTAGCTCAGGCATGTTTACACATTTGGGTCGGGAATTTAAAACCGAGTCAAGTGCATACAAAGCGGCTGTCGCAGAAGCCTAACCACGACGGCGACGCACTGCAGATCCGACCTAAATCTTTGGCCTACTTGATTTTTCGTGTTTTAATTGAAATGTTAGAAAGGTCCAAGTCATCGATGATGTTTATCAAGTCGAGTTGTAGGGTCGACGCAATGCAGGTGCGACCCAAATCCAAACGTGCCGACCTCGGCTATGCTGGGTCATATTTTAGTTTTGGCAACCTCGTCTGCGCTTCTGCAGATATAGTGAGGATGATTCAATATAGATGAAGTTTTTAAAACAAGAACAATTTCCAATTAATTGTGTTTATTCCTCCGAAATTTCTCTCATCTCATTAGTGTATGATTTATTAAAAAAATAATGTAGGTAATCAATATTTTTATTCTCATAATGTTACGAAACACCTACAAAACTATCAAACAAATATGGATATTTTTGTATTTTAACCGTTATCAAATGTGACGAATGTAATGCAACAGAAATGTTCATTTATGACGAATTAACTTGCAACATTGAAAAAAATATTTTCAACTATATTAGTGGCGACACATTAAAAATGAAAAAAGTTGAACTAAAAATGATGAAGTTTACACTATTTTGTGTATGTTAGACGTTAATTTGTATACATAAATAACAAGTTTATTGTGACGTCGCTCTGGAAAATGCTTTTCACAACGCAAGTCCTGAAAAGGTACCAGGCGAACATAAGCAGTCAACAGTCATTGTTATCAGCAGACGACGAGAGGCGGGTGTCGGTGCGAGGGGCGAGGTGCTGTATGGAACGTTAAACACTGTCACACATAGGTTATACACATTGATAAGTTATCAGCAACACACTACACTAGAGATTGAAATAATGTGGGCTGCATACATTCATGTTTTCCCAGTAAGTCTATCTTCGTAACTAAATCTTTTTGTTTTTATATCTTGTTTAGTTTTCTGTTATCTGCTTTAATACAGAGATATATATAAAAAATCTCGCCAAAACTTAATAACATAATGAATGACAAATATGTGTATCTATTAATTAAAAAATAGAAAACATGGCGATGTCTTTGAACATTGTATTTAAGCATTTACGTGCATAAGTGGGTGGGTATCTAAATATTCCTCCGTTATGATGTAACAGACGATGTTTAATTAACTCAGCTACCACAACCGTTCGTATTGTTCGCTCTTCTCAGAATAGAACAACAACGCTCCCACTGCAATTATCTGCCTGATATCGAGTGCCATCTGACCTTTTAACTAACTCGAAGAACTGATACAATATAATAATTTTAAACTCGAAATTTTACTTTGTAATCATTGTATGAATGAAACAAAACATCAAACGTTATTTATAGAAATATTATGTATGACATAGCTGCCATGATATTTTAAATAGCGCGATTGATAACGGAGTCAATATGAAACAAAGAGTTAAAGACTAAAAGCGGCCACTGGCGCTGGTCATCGACCTCGATTCTTCGATACAACATCATCCGCTGTGAATAATATGCACGCGCCTAAAGAACTACCAAACATAAACCGATGCACCATATATTGCGTTCGAGACATCGCGTGCATAAAAAAAATATAAGCGACGACAGATGACGCTCATCATGTTGTGACGTTTCAATGCGTAAAGCGCTTACGTTTACGCGTTGTACAAACAGTTAGCGCTTGTTTAGCACCTTCGCATCTAGCGTCTAGCGACTGAGAGACCAACCGCCAGCTGTCCAAACAAACCGTTAATTGTTAATGACGTTCTCTCGTCTCTGTACTACAAAATACGTTAACATAACGATTGGTGTTCACGAATGTTTGTTATCATCTTTTTTATAAACATACATTCCTTCACAACCTAGCACGAGATGAATTATAAACACAAATTAAGCACATGAAATAACTCAGCGGTGCTTTGCTAGGACTTCAAATTATTTGAACCCGCTTCGCTTAAGATTCACGATCTCAGCTTGTATTAATTGCAATCATTTATTCGAAATGACGAGAAATCTAAATTGTTCTAACCATATATGCATTTAAAAAGTCACTATATAAAGATAAACGAAGACTATAAAAACTATATTCTAAAGATAAACAAACCAGTTGAGATACTTCAAAGTACAACAACGGTATAACAAAAACAAATGTTAACCGACTACATCAACCACAGCGTCTAGGTGAAGCTAAACACAGATTTGTTGTTCAAATGGATCGAAGCCGCAGGGTGATTACTGTCGAGAGTAATCAACACACTACCATTTGAAAATTATATTAAAAACTAGCTGTTGCCCGCAGCTTCGCTCGCGCGTGGTCTTTATCTATACTAATATTATAAATAAGTAAAAATAGATTTTTTGTATGTTTGTTTGTAGCGAATAAACTAAAAAACTGCTGTACTGTTTTTAAAAACCTTTTTTACCTACAGAAAGATACGTTATCAGCGAGTAATTAGCTGCCCGTCCCGACTTCGTACGGGTAAAATAAGGATTTTATCATTTTTTAATCAATAAGATATAAACATTTACCAATCGATTTATTCGCCCATCCAGTATAGTGTATGTGTGTTCAGTATAGGGCATATAATAATCCTACTTCTTACTAATATAATAAACTCGAAAGTTTGTATTGAATAAATAAATAAATGGATGTATGGACGTTTGTTACTCTTTCACGCATAAACTACTGAATGGATTTTAATGAAACTTTACAATAATATAAGCTTAGGGAATACCAATTAAGTGGTACATATGGCAATAATGGAATATGTTTTTTTTATCCAAACATCACCAACATAGTGAAGTTTGTATATTTCTCCCTAAGAGATATTGATATAAGATATTGCGTATTTTGAATTTCATTATTTGCACCCAACTCTTCCAAACAAAATTAAAAGTTTCTAAAAACTTTGAAATTCATGTTTATTAATTCAATCAAAAAACTCAAATAGTATATTTCTATTTTTTTAAATTTTTATACTAATGCTTTTACCCCGTTTCTCCCGTTTGGAGTTAAATTTCTAAAAACGACGAAATACGTATGCATAGCTTTAATACTAAATATCATTCTTCTTACACCAAAAGTGACGGAATCCCCATACAAACTTTCAACCCCTTTTTTACCCTCTCAGATTTAGATTTTCAAAAACGCTGAAATACATTTTTATTTATTTTTAAGCTTGTTCATTAAATTTCATGCTTCTAACTTTAAAAATGACTGGTTTCTAAACAATCGTTCAACTCTTTAGTGTTATAAAATGTATCAACTGCCAAAATTTCAAGTTTCTAACCCCCGCAGTTTAGACTCTGCGTTAATGAATCAGTTAGGAAGAGTAATAATATTATGTGAATAGATATCAACAAAAATACGTATTTTTATAACTTTTGATAGACTCAACTAATTTTGATGAAATAAAGGCTAAACGGAATCTTGAAATAGTTCTTATAATAATTCGGTTTTTTCAATTTTTAGACGATTAAAAGATACAGACATGCAGACAGTAAAAAAATTAAAAAAATAATTGCTTTGGTTTTGGTAAATCGTAAATAGCCATATAACCTTTAAAACAGGCAGTTATTTTGAAATAACAGACAGAAACTTCAATTTTATTTATATGTATGGATAATTTATTAATTAATTCGTTTTTGTTATAGATTTATGTTATTTTATGTGTACAATATAAAGTATAAAGGAAAAGTTTCTTCTGTCAGAGACTAAATAAAATCAGACTTAACCAAGGCTACTAATTTAATTAAACAAAAAAAGGGAATTAAAACAAATGTTTTCCATTGAACTTGACACACATCTGAATAAGCTGCTTAAGCGGCCATTTTATGTAGAAAAAAATATATAATATACAAACAAAAGCAGCTAGATAACAATTTTAATTAAAGTTTCAAAAGCAGTTATTTCACCGCTCTGGTAGGTTAAGTGTTAAAAATGAGATGACACTTATAGCATATATATATATATAAATATATACATACATTAGCTAAGTTTCCACCAACAATAATTACACAATCATTAAAATAATCAAAACATATATAAAATCAAACAGCTAAACCATCATAATCAGTAAAGGTGTAGTAAGATATATATTTTTTTATAATCAAATATAATTAATTACTTAATGAAAACACAAATTTAACAAAAACAAAATATAAATGAAATCACATAGCTTAAGCATTATTACATTGAGTAAGGCCAATAAAATGCAGTAAATAAATGATATATATATTATTTATATATTTTTTAACCAAATACAATTAAAAGGCAAGCAAGAATATGACTACAGTACAAAATTTATAACAAACTAAAATATTGAATATTAAGATGGGTTGGTACATTCATTTTATATAAATTAATACATTTAATACATTATTATTTTTATCTTATTTATGTTATTTTTGCAGTGATTTTTTTTAAAATATATAATATCAATATCTGAGTACACTTAATTATATATTATATGTTTGCACAGATCTACTTCTTCCTATTCATGATTATGCTGTCGCAAGCTTGATGTAGCCAAAGACCAATTGAATTAAGCTGAGAGATTACAAAATACTTTTATTCGGTTTATATTGGGATGAGGCAAATATAACCACGTTTCACAATTTTGTTCTCTTCTTAATTAGTTGCCCGTCTGACTTCATAGGAATATGCACATCTTCTCTATTCTGTACTGTGTGTTGTTTAACCCTTTTACTCCTCCTTCATCACTTGATATTCATTAGATGATGACGGTGATGACGACGTCTCAGTGCTTTTATTTATGCGCTCCGTATTTTGTTGTTCGATCACTACTATTTTAGCTATCTCTATAGCTTTCTTTAGTGACAGATCAGACCGTTGCAATAATCTTTGATGTTTGGCGAGCTACTCTAACACATATTCGCTGTAAATTTATCACTGACCAATGACTATTAATTCAATGAAATCGCATTTTAAACTGTAATTTTCTAGACTCGTAATAAAGTTGGGTTATATTTTCGTGTTTGCTTTGTTTTCTCATAAAAAATACATGTCAGGCCATAGCTAAATTTTTCCTCGGTTCGAAATACTTGTTACATTTATTAATGAGGTCTTCTAAAGTAATTTCTGTTATTTTAATGTTGAACAAAATTGCTATTTTTCTCTATTTACACTTCTTATACATAACCAGTGGCTAATACTCCTTATATATATCCAGAGGCTAATAAATATAGTTCAAAATATGGTTGCCATTTTTTCCGGGTTAAATTGTTATTTATTTCGTTGTTTAGAAACACGAATTTACGAAAAAATTATACCTATTTAAAGTTTTAAGAAGTGATATACCGTTTATGTTTAAAGCAAGCACTTCTAAAACCATGTATTATTGTTATTGTTGTTTTTTAGGCTTTGTTTATACACCTATATACTAATTACGTATTAATTACTGTCACTGAGTTAACTGACTTGCTCACACGCAGTCTTAAAGCGTACTGTTATGAAAGATATAAGATGAGATCATAAAGATACACACAATATATATGCAATATTAGTTTTTATGCAAAAACAACACACGAAGCTACTGAAAACACGAAATTGTTAACAAAACTTTTTGATTTTGACAACTAACAGGTGCGCGTACTTTTCCTACAGATAATAATTTATTGATTTTTAGTAGGGATACTAAACTTATAATAAATTAATAAAGAGATTAAAAATTATAGGACAAAATATAGGATAAATCATAAGCAAAAGTATAAATTACATGTAATATTTAATCTCTTTTCAGTTTGACCATAACCATTTTTTAATAAATGTTCTACGTGTATCTTTAAATTGACATAACTTTATTATTTATGAACCGATTGAAATAAAACAAACACTAAATGTTAAGTGAAGTTAGCCACAATACATTAGTGAAAACCGCACTCAAATCCGTTAAGCCGTTTTTAAGATTAGCGTGCACAAACGCACAGACAAACAGACAAACAGACAAACAGACAAAAAATTTATTAATCATTGTTTTGGGTTCTATTGTGTTTATAAAGACCCCCGATAAAAGTTTTACTCATTTATCTTCCATGTACAGACATCGACCAGTTACAGATTTATTATATGTATAGATTCTGAAACAAATATCAGAATTCAAAAACAGTCGTTAGTCAAGGAAATAAACTCCACTGTAATTTCCATAATGAACCTAGTCAGCATTTATATTATGACGTCAGCTACGTAATATCGATATGAAGTTATGAACGCAGATTTCATAAGCACTGCAGATGGAAAGGGCGCACTTCGACCATGACATCGTTTTCAAACGAAAGAGATTTCATTTTGCTATTATATTTTATTATTAAAATCATTTTATTATTCATAATAAAATATCATAGCAAAACGGAAAAAAAATTAGCGTCAATAGCAAAATGGTTAACGAGAATTGCAATTATGGTTATTATAAAAAAAGTGATATTCGACCAACTTAAATAAAAAAAATCAAAAGTACCTGAATATATTAAACAGTACAAGTAATAAGAAAAAAATATATATTATATCGTCAAATATACCTACGATAGTTATACGTGACAATCGTTGCAAAATGTTTAACAATAGTGCAAAGTCACAGAAAATACTCTCGCGTGACCTAATCATGCCTTTCACCTAATTAATAACGGTTATTCGCTCAGACTTGCCAAACTGCTCCACATACCCAATGACCTATTTGAAGAACTAGAATCAAGCTTTTAGCTTTTAGGTTAACAGCTTGTTTTGTGTTTCGCCAGCTGCAACGACCTTGCAAGAAGTGAAGTACTTCAATAAAAGTTAATACCGAAGTTCCTCTGTCTTACTAACCATACATGATATAACTAATTATTAATTAACTATTTATTATTAGTTTGATAAAGTTTAACAAATATTAACAGATGACTAAAGCTTCATCTCCTCTTAAGAACAGTTAGAGCTTATTCCGACACACTGCTCTAATTTGGATTGGCGGATAAATAAAACGATTCAAACCCGTGCTTGACAGTTAAAATCATCTCGGTCTAATCACTATCTCGGTTTATAGCACACATGCATTATTTTATTAAACCCGGAAATAGATTGACCTTGCGCAAACAAATAGCTTCAAGTGTAGGAAGCACTTCTCGATACCTACATCTACTTATTAGGTTTCACATTATGGAGCGAACGCTAAACTATCTTTTTTTATTAAAGATAACGGAGAGACAGGGGTGAACAATTCTACTAACAAATTGTCATTTTATCGTAATCGAATCCGTTGCCGTTTATCCATTTTCCAATTCATTTGACATTATTTACTTTATTTGTTTTGGAATCGGTTTGGCTCAGATTCGAATAAATATGGAATAGTCAAAGTTTGGACTGTAGTTGAATCGGGAACTTATCGTAATCGATGTAAATTAGTGGAAGTGAACCCCGAGTACAGCGAACATATTATACGTTAACTTATATTACCACATTATCAACTCCACAATCGAGTCCCACGTCACTGATAACATAATATTTTAGGTCGTCAACACAGAAGCTTCCAAAAAATTTTACAATTGATTGACAGTGGGTCGTAACGTGACGTTATATACTATAACCATTCGCGAAAAATGGGTCATCAAACGTAAAAAGATTTTTTCTAATTGAACAGATAGATCATTAAATTATCGCGCTGACACAAAAAAACTGCTTTATTATATACAAATATACATTGATAAGAGGAATCATTAGTAATAGTTATGTTGCTCTTGCAACATATACTATATACCACCATAAAGTTTATAATTTAATGAACATAGCCAAGTCTTTAGAAAGCTTATCTCGCGACCAGCTGAAACTGGTCGAGACCAATGAGGCTGCGATTGACTCATGCGATGACGCAAGCCTGGCTGTATCGGCTCCAACGTCTTATAAACCGCTTGTATGAAAACAACTGTTTCGTATTAGAGACCGAATCTACAAGTCATTCGAATGATCTGAACGAATGGAATGGAAATATAATAATTGTTCCTAGTTTTAGTAACACAATTACAATTATTGATATGACGTGGCATAGGATGCTTGAAATAGTTAAGCGTGTAAATACTAAATCTGGACGACAAGACAAAAACATTAAAGTAAACTCTTCTTAAGCATAGTAAGCGTTATAAAAACAGAGCGTCGGTGGAGGGTTAGAAAGAACGCAATCTAACTTAAATATAATCAAGTGGTTCTTTCAAACGTTACAAAAAAAAAACAAGTGAATAAAATTACGAAGTTGAAATAGCAATTTTGGTCATGGAAGACGTGATGTGACTATTATATGTAATCAAAACGGTATATAAATCGTGTATTTTAAATAAACCGCGCAATCGTAATTAAAAAACTATTGCCATCTTAAAAAAGCGACTCATACAATCCTCTAACAATTAATTTACTGATGAAATAATTGAACGTATCTACCAGGGATATGTTCTTTACAATTACATTTAAATTGCTACATAAGTTTCATTAAACAGATTTCATTTCGTAATTAATTTAGTAATTGCCTTATATTTTATACATTAACAGTCTATTGGAAACAATTGTTATAATATCATGATCCCTAAACAAATTATCGCGCTGATTCGATTAAAAATATATAAATTAACGTAATTTGATTAATTACTAAATGGTGAAGTAATTTTAAAAGGATGAAATGGCTCACAAAAAAAACATTCAATAAAATGTAAGACATTATAAAAATTATATACTAAAAAATATTAATGACTCAAATGTTTTACAGTCATTGCAACCTCAAACTCAATAGTTTTTGTATGCAAATGTGCCTTCCCATATTAGAGGACGGGACGAAAAGTGCGAAAACACTAGGGTAGCTACTATTGTTTCCGCAGCAAATAGAGCAAAGCTTTGTTGCTTTCTTTGTTTACGCCTTTGCATTTGACTAAAACATAAAAAGGCCTCATTTGTTTGCGTATGAAATGTTAATATCAAAACGGGAGACGGTGCTGGGCGAGCAGCCTGTAGGTGGCATTACAATAAAGACGGGAATAATAAGCAGACGTGTCTCGGGAGCGAGCCAGGCGCAGCCAATAAGAAACTACCATTTACAGGGCTCGCGACCAGTCAAGCGGAAATAATGTTTCAAATCAAGCGCTCTCGTCAAGAGATTCTCATTATTTTTTTACTTTTACAAACAATTTTTTTGGTATCAATTTTATAATGGTTGTTTAGAAATATTGTACCTATATGTGCAATGTATATTAAACAATAGAATTAGAAATATAAATATTAAAGCGATGCTGACTATGTGTGCAGATATGATGATGATTCACATAAAAATAATTGTGATATATAATTCGCCTTATTGGTTTTTGGTTCCTTCGAAGTCATAGTTCGATGAGCAAGGGCCGAAATTCGCGTTTTACTTTTTATTATATATATATTTTTAATTGTAACATCGGTGTACATCGGTGTACGACACGTCGTAGCTCGTCAACCCTAGCTAGTAGCAGTTAGCATGCGCAACACGACAAGCAAGGTCGACGGCCGCGCCTGCGCTCGCACACAGCGCGACGCACACGCCTCAGCATTAGGCTTAGGCTTCTCGTTTAATTATTTTATTAATAGATTCCGTGACACATTTTTAATCTTTATGTCATTTATCTCTTAAAAACCTAAGCTGTTTTAACTGTTAAAAGTATAAATAATATTTTTAATTATCAAAACAGTAAAATAATTTATAATCTTTGTTGTTATTTTTATTGAACCCTTTAGGAGTCCATTAGATAATTAGAAATTAAAACTTATTCAAAGAAAAAAGCATCTAGTATTAATTATTAGTTAATTAACATTTAAATACAAATTACTGAATCAGTCTAAAAATTAAAAATTTATAACACAAAATTCCTAAGATGTTCTTTCGAGATATGTTTACGAGACGGTTTTACAAACAAAACATTATGTCAGTGTTAACAGCAACTTGAAAATTTTAGAAATGACTCTTTTAATAAAAATAATAAAAAAGAAATTTATAGAACTCCAAGCCACTTGGAGACTCCCATAATGACTTTTTTTATATAAGAAAATAATTGCTATTTTATTTATGTCTAGAGGTCATGTCATTGAGGTCGCAAAATATTTTACAATCGATATACTAACTAGTAGCCAATCAATTGTCTAAATTAAGCTTGTATGTTCTGTAAGATGAAATTCTCCAACCTAAATGTCATTAAAAATTAGTAACTTATAAATATAATTCATTTTAAGATATGCAGTTCTTAGGTTTTATATGCAATTGTTCTAGACTAGTTAGTTTAAGCAGGTAATTACTTAATATCTTAATGACTTATCTGTAAAAATAGATAAAACACTATTGTTGATTCTTTATATTTAAATTTTGTTATAGTTTATGGTGAAAATGATGGTTGATCGTTCATCATCAAACGAGAATTTTCACCATAAACTTTCATTACTTATGCTTTGCCAGTGTCCCAGTGTGAGTTTTCTCTCTAGTTATGTTAACATCAAAAACTATGTTTCTTAACAAATATATTTATGCAAGGACAATCAACAATAGTGACAATTGAAGTTAACTCCTTCCTTTAACTGTTGAAGAATTATAAGCAGCTTTGGTACTGTCATAAAAAGATTAAGTTGATTTAATTCATTTTTCATTTTCCAAGAATAAATTAATAACTCCGTAATATTGTTAACATATCTTAAATTAATTGTGTGTGTGAAGTAATGATAAGCTAATACAAGTACAAATAATTATGCACTAGTTGCTATGTATTTGGAAGAGAAACTAAGAGAACTTTATCCAAAAACATTTTCCAAATGTGTCATTATTTTATTGTTTTTCCAAAAAATTTATTTTATAATGTTTGTATATTCTGTTGATATCTGAGATGATCGAACTAAGGCTCATCAATAATCTCATACCGTTGCCGTGGGAGATTTGTGTATTGTTTAAAGCAACAGCTATTGATCAAATTGTGCCATATATATATAGCCATTGTGTTCAAATACTGTAAACATCACATACATATTGTTCAACTACATATTTTTTTCATCACATTTAATTTATTTGAACATTCATAATTGTATACAATCATTGCTTGAAGTAATTTAATATTCAAATTCAGTGAACCTTATCAATATTTCACATAGCTTGCAAGTTATCACTCTTACCCACTAGTTTACCTTGTACTTTCTAGCTGTAATGCAGAAGTTGCTTTACTTAATCGAATACTTTTGTAATATAATAATGTATAAAAGAGTATTTTATATCGATTTTTTCAATATTTCTAATTAAAATTAAATAATAATAAGAAAAAGCTCACCTTCAGGGTACGCCTGTTTGTTAGCAATAAAGTCGATGATCATATGAGTGGAGTTGTATAGATGTCCCATAGCTCGCATGTCGAATTCAAAATCAGCCATGTACGTTACATTGATCACCGGCTTCGAGTAGTTCACGACTGATGACTGCATCTCCTTCAACGTGCCTTCCAGCAGGTTGTCGGTTATGTTATCCAGCCATGACTGTCCCATAGTCACGCCTCCACCCACCAGCACACAGAACACTACCACCTTCCACATCATGTCGCTACCCTAGCGATCCTCACAACAGCAACCACATTACTATCATTGAATTCTGTACATTTTAATGCACAAACTTTTTTTTGTAGGGTAAACTAACTGTTTGCAAAACAAACACACAAAGATACCCACTCACAAAACATAAATAAACACGATTGAGGTCGGACTCGCTTTAAAATAGAATGGACGTATTGTAAAAGCGTTAAAAAAAATCTTGTCACTTTATCTTAACATATTCTATTCTCGTTTTCTGTTAGAATTTACATGTTTTTTTTAGTCTTTGTCATTTCACGCTGTTACAGTTCCGAGAACAAATCGACTCAGCCCGGTCGATGCACAACGTTGAATGAAGATTGAAAAGTGCGAGACTGGAAATAATAATTGAATGCTTCTCTCTTCATTCCTCATTCATTAAAATGTCAAAAACACAATGTTACCACTAGCTCCATCTCTGTTACATTCGTTCATTCTGTGTTGTGTTGCCAGTGGTAAAAATACAAAAATAAAACTTTAATCAAACATTAATATTATTTCTGTTTCATATCATTGTTATTTCTTTTAATGCAGTATTCGAAAAAATTGTTAAATACGTCGGATGCCGAGCAAATATTCGGATCAACGAGAATTTATCATCATTCAATTCGGGATTTATATTGACATTGCTACTCTTAGTGTGCGATTACAGTGGTGCGGGGCGGGCAGCGGGAGCGGGTGGCGGGTCAAGCGGAAAATGCACATTTCCATGGATGAACAAAGTAGCACTAGGGCGATTGAGCGGTCTAGACGTACGTACTTCGTGCGATATTGGAAATAATAATAATAATAATGTCAGATTATTTGGAAGCTAGTGCTTATATAAAGTAGGACCTTTTTTTTCTAAAAACAATTGCCACGATATCAATAGTGATCGGTATTAACATGGAGAATTTTATTCTTTATACGAAAGGCTACCAAATCATGAAGATAAATTTTATGATTACACTTGAATGACAATAACAATTTTTGATTACATATTAAATGCCGTAAAAACACAGTTTTCGAAAATTGCAACTTCTTCAATCTTCAGTCGTCAGCGGTATATCCCACGGTCGTATACACAGGTCTTACAACTTCAGTATGGGGTACGTTGACATACTGATGCTGTTAAGTTCAATTTACGGCCGTCAGAGGCATGCCAATTTGCGTAATAATTATCCCGAACATTTTTTCAAATCCAAACAAAACCGTTAAATAACAAAACAACAAAACGATATAACAATGATTAAATAACACAATACTTGGGAGAGAAAAATATCAGATTCGATAGCAGCGACGTAGTACCTCAAGCGGATGGTATTGCGAATTAGCAGTTGTTACACATTCGCACCTCATCTCTCGCCACTGAAATTGGACTCAGTTGCAAGACCTGTGTATACGACCGTGGTATATCCGAAGAAATCAAGCGGGAAACGCAAACTGACTTGCGTGATGCGTCCACCCGTCCCGCTCGCGACACCCGCTTGTCCCGCTGCGATTCCCGCTCACCCGCCCCGTCCGCATTTAGTGCACCTTAGTCAAAAACTATGCGTTTGCGTTACCCGCCAGCGGATTCCGCTCCCCGCCCCGCTGCCATTGTAATTCCACCCATAGTAGGGTAAAATAAAATATTTTTAAAATAATATTTTCGTATTTTATTAAACACAAAATAACATAAAATACACATAACAAAATAAAATCTTAAATCGACGTGAAGTGTGTGCCTATACAACAAGAGTTTATCAACAAATATAAAAATAAATTATTAATAAATCATGAAATTTATTAAATTCAGAGTCCTTAGGTTTGCTTCATTATTTTATAATTTTTTTACAAAGTGTACAGATTATACTATAATTCAAGGATTACAAAGATTAATTCACTCTGTTTATCGACATAGCAAGGCGAAAGCAAATGGTAATCTTCATTTCGGTCATTAATTACTAGGGAAAACGGCCAGGATTGAAAGGGAGATTCTCGAACGTTTGTCGAATGTACAAATAATGAATGGTAGATCACCACCATACATAGCACTGTTACATTACGGATATTACACTTCCAGAGTACATTTATCATGAGCATATCAGTAGATCCCGTTCGACGAGGCCATACACTCAGGCCGTCAGACGTCTTCGTGTTGGGGTTCGCCTTTGAGCAGCAGCGCGGCGGAGTCACCGACGGGCGAGGCGGGCGCGGCGCTGTGTCGCAGCGCGTCCCGCAGCGTGCGCTCGCGCAGCGTGCTCGCGCACAGGCCCGGCACGCGTCGCAACCAGCGCGCCGCTTCCTCGCTCGCACGGAAAAACACCACCTGACGACCCTCACTCTCTAACTCCTTTATCAGTCGACCCAGTACCTGAAAACGAGGGTATCGATTAGATACAATTTACGAAAACTCTCGCTACGATCATCGAAAATAATGATAGCTAAATAATCATGAATTGTCAGCGTAAGTTCAACGGCGGGATATCAGTGATCGCAAGGTACCTGCGCGGCGGTGTAGTCGAGCAATGTGAGCGCCGAGCAGTCGACGAACAGCTCGCGAAGATTGTCATTGCAATCGACTGCACTGCGCACGCGCGCCGCGAAGTTCTCCGCGTTGATGTAGACGAGCGCTCGCCGCGGCCTCACCAGCAGGACACTGCCGCCGACAGACTGCGAGGACATTAGCCTTGTTCATTTATTTAACTTAATATATAGGTATATAATATTTGTAAACGTAGTTTGGATTTCGATGTATTGTATATGTTATAATGTATTTGTAAATCTTTCTTACAGATACTATAATAATTGTATAGTAGATTGGTTCGTTGTTATAAAAAGAGGCGTATTAACACAACACTATGTATTTACATTGATTAAAATTATTTGATATTCTAATATGATAAGTTTGACTTCATTAAAATAACGGAGTGTAAAAATTATCTTAGCAATGGTTCGATATGCTCATTTTTCTATTTCTTATTTAAAATCGGAACGAACGAGCGGAAGTTACTAATCTGTTTCATTGGTTTTGTCTGGGTCTGTCACAAGCCCGTCTGGGTAGGTACCATACGCTCATCCAAAATTCTACCTGCAATTAGCAATATATAGTATAGTGTGCTGCTCCGGTATGACAAGTGAGTAAGCTATTATAACTACAGTCACAAATTATATAACATCTTATTTCCCAAGATAGTGGCGCATTGGCGATGTGAGGAATGGGTAATATTTTTTACATCTCCAAAGTCAATGGTGTTGAGCAGTTACCATCAGGTGGGCTATGTGCCCATTCGCCAACCTATAACATAAAAAAATCTTTAAAGTTTTCACAATATCCAAGTATCTATCGCGATCAGTCAGCACACCTTGTCGCTGGCCATCAGGAGCGCGGGGCGGCGCAGCAGGTCGGCCAGGAGCGCGGCCAGCGAGGCGAGCGCGCCGCAGAGCACGGCGGCCTCCACGCCGACGCACACGCCCGCCGCGCACGTGAGCGCCGCCACCAGCGCCTCGCGCCGCCGCGCGCGCCACAGCCGCCGCGCCGTGCCCACGTCCACCTGGACACGCCCGTGTTTATTTATTTATTTCATAATTTATACATTTTATTTTTTATTGTATAAAGAACGATGTAACAAAAATCCTATTGGATTTATCCGTCACCCGGTGTTCGTTGTTTGTTATAAAATTAATTAGTTAGATATATATCTGAGAAACTGCAGTCCATGATCAATATTATAATGATCATATTATAAAACTGAGCATATAAATCCGTATGTACATATTGTACATACGAGTTTATATGCTTAGTTTTTATAAACGTCGTAAGTACAGTATACGAAAGTTACTTATGTAAAAAACAGAACTTACCATGAATATAACGGCGCAGATGAGAACGGACGATAAGCAGGCTTTAGGTATGAAGAAGAAGTACCGAGTGAGGAAGTTCAGAGCCAACAATGTTATTATACCTGAAATTAAATGGCGACTACTGAATGATATAATTATGATTGTTCGATAAAAACGTTAAGCGAAGGGATGTCGCAACAAATTTTGTATTATTATATATATTTTGTAGTATTGTATTACTATAAATATCAGCCCTCATGGTAGAGACTAACTGAGTTTTCGAGCGTCAGACAAGTAAGACTAAGACGAAGCGGTTTACACTTGCGCCAGCCGCAGTTGTGGGCCAGCCGCTTCTATAGAATGCAGATGTAGAAAATTGAATAAATTTCACGACGCGTTTAACGCCCGCAACCGGTACAATGACATTCTCACCATTTTTATTTCATTAAAAAAAAATGACAATATACTCTGATGATAATTATACGAGCGCGTGCTCGTACGGCGTACCTGAGTAGAGGCCGGCGGCGGGGGTGCGCACGCCGGACGAGTGCGACACGGCGGAGCGCGTGAAGGCGCCACACGTGGGCAGGGCGCGCACCAGCGCCCCCACGCAGTTGCACACGCCCAGCGTCAACATCTCCTGCGTCGCGTCCACTCGCCCGCCCTTGCCTGTGCGGCGGAACGAGGATAGCATCATTATCGCGTTACGGCGGGGTCATCGATGTTATGGCGATGCGACCGCGTGCCCTATGAGCGTTGTGTGAGGAATTAAACGGCCGTGGGTCGAATTCCACCTTTATTCTTCATATGATTTCTTCTAACTTTATTTTTCATATGACGCAATATAAATAGAATAGAATAGAACATGCTTTATTGTACAACATATACAAGTTTACAGAAACACAGTTATAAACACTATTTAAGAAATGTATGAATGTACAAAAGGCGGTCTTATATAAATATGTATAATAAATATTCATGCATAGTATAATACATATATATATATATATATATATATATATATATATATATATATATATATATATATATGAATGCTTACACAGAGTGCGCCACATCCTTAACTCATAGATTAGCAAAGTAGACCAAAATTGAAAATTCGTATGGTACTCACTGAAGGCCTTGGCGATGGCGATATTTGCGAGCACCATGACGAAAGGCAACAGCATTAGACTCGAGCCGAGCTGCGTCGTCATCTCCAGGAATCCAATCGTGCGGTTGCCGACGACTGAGCTGAACGGCGGCAGACCGAACTTGGGCAGTCCGGGCTCCACTTTACCTAGCATGGATCCATGTGACTTTTAAAATGTGCATTAGAGTTATATGTATATTTCTATATTCATACTGATATTATAAATTAATAAATTTATTTTCCGATTGTTATAACATTATTTTCAATTCAATAATTATTATTCTTTATGATATAAATTGTTTAAAAAATACCTATTATATAAAAGGAGTTCAAAAGTTTAATCGATAATGAAAGAAATCATTACGATTAGATTAGTACGATCCTATGGCCGAAAATAGTTATTTTGTACCATACAATAAATACAAAATAGATATATTTTTTTATCTATTTCAAAAGATTACCCGATAGTTTGAAAAGTGGCAGCTTGGCATCGTAAGTGTAAAAAGCGAAGGTGGAGGCAGCGAACACAACCAGCGCATTGCGACCAATAGAAATAAACCACAGTGTTTTTTTCAATTTGTACCGCTTTGGACTTACTGGAATGTCCTTCAACTTCTGAAATTACGAAAAATCTATATTAATTAAATTAATTATTATTTTCTAATAAAGTAGTTGTTATTATGTATCTACTTATATTGTTATATTCAGATTTTATAGTTTTATACACCGGTAACGGAATTATTTGATGCCAAAATTAAATTTTCGAATTATTATTTAAACATGCAAAATCAATTAAAATGTTAACCCTGAGCAGTAGAAGTGTTGTGCAGCACGCTACGGCGAGTGCGCAGTCAGCCACGCGCACTTCGTGCCAGCGCAGTACGATCTGCCGCAGGTTCTCAGCAGGAGATTCCGCCACGAAACTTAGACCAAGAAGGCCCTTTAACTGCGCAACCACGATGATCATAGCCGTCGCAGAAGTAAAACCGCTCGTCACCGCTGGCGAGATCAGATCCACCAGAAATCCTGCGCGTCGAAATGTATCAAATACAATCAACCGGATGCTAATGTTTACAAATATATTATTGCAAAGAAATAATGTAAATATGTCACATTATGTTTATCGCTACGAGGTTGCTGTCATTTTTATTTAAGAAGTCAAACATTTCTTAAGTTTCGCAAATAATAAGGATACATTCTGTTATAAATAATTCTTTTACAAACATATTTTGTAATACGAAGATAGCTTATCATTCGTTTGATACCTGTATGTTTTGATAGATTTTATTTTTCGGTTGTATTCATACTTCTCATCTTTACATAGAAATAGAAAAATCGAACGGAAAAATATTCGCCACACGAACAAATAGGCCACATGGTAAATGCTCATTTTCCTCCGTAAAGGCGAGTTCTGTAATGAGTATACATCGTCAATGCTCTGCCAAACACGGGAGCTAAGATATTATGTCCCTTCTGCCTGAAATTACTACAATAATTCATACTTCATTCCCACCATCATTAGCATTAACGACCTTATAATATCAAGAAGTTTACAAAAAATATCTTTTTGCGAATTATAAAATAGTATTAGATGTGATGGATTGCAACTTAAGACCGATTTAATTGGTAGTGAGTTGGCTTCCAACTACAGTTCTACGAATTCGTTTACAATTTCATATACCTAAACGCAGAACGCCCATAAGAAGCACGATGCAACCGGAGAGGAAGGTAAGAAGGACTACGAAGTCGATTGGGAGGTCACGGCATGCCTGCAACGTGAGCAATGCCATAAGGCTCGTGGGCCCTATCGACACTTCCTTCACCGTACCCAGCAATACGTATAGCATCGTACCTGTAAACACAATAATCTTTTTTGCACCAATTTCTATGAAATAAACTAAAATATGTACTTGTTCATGTATACTGTGGCATTGCTTCAGTATTACAGGCTTAAAATCAATAACATTTATTCTCAATAAGACATATTACAGCCACTTACTTGAGAACAGAGGTAACATAGTATGTAAAATTTAATTCGCCATTCAGCCTTAAGTGCTATGTTTTAGGTAGTTGGAAAGTGTTAATAATTTTAATAGGTGGATATTTTTTAGATTAATATTAAATATGGCCTTACGAAATTTACACAGTTAATAATGTGTATTCAAATAATAAAAAAGAATAAATAAATAAAAAATAAAACAAACATAAAAATAAGCTGATCAATTGAAGTTAAATTAAATAATAATAATAAAAAGTTTCTACCGATAGTTCATAAAAACAGTTTTTACCCACGTTATAAAGACAAACTTCGAATTAACAATTCCAGTGATGTGAATATTTTTATGGATGCAATAAATTTTCGAACTTTTTCAAATACAATCAGTACGACTGTTTGCAATAAAAACGTGGCATTCGAGAATATCCTCGTCGTTGCTTATAAAATTCACACATTCTGTATATATTATTGGCTGTGTCACAAGTAAACTTTTAATAAAAAAATATTATTATCAGCTAGCTTAGGTACCTCGCCTTCTTCGCTGGTCGTAAAATAAAACCTTATAACTAAGGACTATGTAGTCGATTGAGATCGAGAGTATAAGAATTAACCTCTAGATCTCAAAAATAGAAACTACATATTTTCTTTAAATTATATTACTAAGAACAACTCTTAAACATCCTAACTAAAATAGTTTAAATTGCTTTCTATGATTTTTACCGTTTTGCAATTTTATAATTTAATATTGGCTTCTTTTTCTTTGCCTATTTTTAAATACACTGATCTCTTCTCAATATATATTTGATAATGTTATGTATGCACGTAAAAACATAAAAGATTTTGCCAGAAATTGTACATACTGTTAACACTAGGAACAAGTATAAACTTACAACCACTATTACTAGATTACGCAGTCTTAGGGTTAGTAAGTCTTTTATGGGACAATGTATACGTTTTTACAACAGGATCCCAGAAAGCGTTCAAAAATATTCAATTTAAATAAATTGTTAAGGAACGCTTTTGTGCTAAGGGATATTACGCAATCAATGACTTCTTAGTTGATTGCACACCTTGAGAATGAAACGATCGCCGCCAGGCTGTTTCAAATAAATAACAATATTATTATGTAAATCAACTATAATTGTAAAGAATTAGCTAAAAAAAAAAAAAAAATAACCCGCCGAGTTTCTTTCGCCGGTTCTTCTCAGGTCTGAGGTAATTATTTCCTAACCGGTGGTAGATTTATGACAATCAATAAGCAAATGTAACGCTTTTACAATGAATAAAGAAATTTTCAATTTGAAAGAAAGGCTATATTCTCATGTCCGTTTACAAAAGGTCAGATTAAAAATACTTCCCCTATATAAATAGATATTAGGTATATCATATTTTTAGTACCAGCTCAATAAATAAACTTAAATTATATAAAGAATGATGTTTTACAAATTTTTAATTGATAGTTATAAATAGATTGTATGTTTATTTCAAAAAGCATAAATGTTTAACACTATATAGGGGCATATAATCGTTTTGTATAATATATTGCATTTACTATACTTGGTGGTAGAGCTTTGTGCAAGCTCGTCTGGGTAGGTACCACCCACACCCTTCAAACCGGAACACAGCAATACAATGTACTGCTGTTTTGCGGTAGAATATCTGATGAGTGGACGGTAGTACACCTACCCAGACGATCTTGCACAAAGCTCTACCGCCAAAATAATGGTTTTTAATCTATAAGTATAATTATCTTAAAAATATCATTATGTTTTTATAATGTCATGCATTTGGCTGTATAAATATAAATTATGTCCATTTGAATAACTTTGCGCACTTTTCCTTATCTATCACTCTGTAACGTCTAGTTCAGGATGCTAAGTATATACGAAACCAGTTAACTGATATGTAGTATGTAGATGATTTTTGTTTTATAACATTGTTCTGTTCACAATTTTTATCTCTCAACGGGCACGTAAATAATGGTTACGACTTTTTTAAATCAATATATAAAGATTTTAAATTAATAATATTAAAAACGAGAACGATTTCGGGCACGGCGGGAAAACTCAAGAGAGATTAGCCAAATGCGCATAACATATTATAATGCAAAAGTGTGTACGCAAACACGGATGTACTCTCTATCTCCAACTCTTATAATTCGATAGGACGGCAATCCGACACGATCGGAAAGAGTTCAGACGCAGGACCAAGGGCTTTACGTGCTTTCCGAGGCACGGGAGTATACACACTTCCAACTTCCAGACTCCAGGCAACTACTGAGAATTTTCATCAAAAAAACTCAATAACTTTTTATTGACCCGACCTGGTATCTGAACCTAGAACCTCCGGGTCTGCGGGCTTACATGTAGCCACTAATATTACATATTTTACATTTCCCAGGTACTTGGATGTGATTTTGAGTTGAGTATATAGTTAATAAATTCTCATTTTCAAACATACAATGTCTAAGAAATATTGAGTTCATTCTAATCAATCATAATTCCAAATTAGATTAAATGCATTCTATATTATTTCACATCAATAAGAAGTTTTCGTAATTTATTAATTAAAAGACTGACCTTTCAAAACGTCACAATATCCATTGACATAATTTTCACGATTACGATATCATCATTACATGTAAAGGTAATTTCATGATATGCCATCTTTAATCTAGTAGGATGTATCTTACTCAAATAATGCTTGATTACTGATAACAAATAATGCCATTTAATAATATATAAATAATCGAGTGAAAACTTTATGTTCAGATACAATATTGCAATATGTGTTGCAACATCTGACTAACAAACATCAAATTTTTTCACATCTTGTTATTTAAAACATTAATAGCGCCTCATTTACACGTTTGCATTAATCCATCTTGCGCTTTAACAGTAACACTCCTTGATACTTTTCAATAAAATGAATATCATAAATTATGTCACTGTTTGATACGGTGACATGCTACTCACCCACAAAGGCGGAATAAAGTCCGTATTGCACGGGCAAGTTGGCCAGCGAGGCGTAGGCGATGCTCTGCGGCACGAGCGTGAGCCCCAGCGTGACGCCAGCCACCGCGTCCGCCGCCGCGCTCGTGCGGTCGTACGCGCGCGCCCAGCGCAGCACGGGCAGGCGGCGCTGCAGCCACGACGAGAAACCGCCGCCGCCGCCCGACACGCTCAGTGGAACGGTCTCCATCTCCTCCATCCCGCACTCTCACGCGAGCGACTTCACGCTAGCCTCCCGTACGGAGGGTTAATTTTCCGGTAGTGCAAACGATTCGCGGCTGATTTTCGAAATTAGGTGAAATATTTTATTTTATCAGGAGCGACTCTAATAGTGCGAGCGTGAGTCGGTCGCGAGTGCGTACGCGCGCTGAGCGAATTGCAACAGGACTACCGATACTCTGCTAATTCATTATCTTTATGCCGTCAGAAACCTGTCCGAAGTAGTCGGGTAAACATCTTATAGCAAATAAGATACTGATAAAACTGTTACACTTTGTGCTGCGATCGTCCTACCGGCGCGAGCTCGCGACCTTTAATCCTTATTTATAAATACGTGACTTCTTATGTCTATAGGATGATAAGCTTCACTCGGATCTCCTATCGTTGTCGCAAGTCGACACGACCACACCAAGTACGCTATGAATTAACGTGGGTGTCGATCTTCTAAGCGCATCACTAATGGACTGAACGACATTGGCATTTTAGTAAATTGTATAAATATTCAATAAATCACATTTATTACTAGCTGCAGCACCAAAATCGTTATTGTCACGAATTCTCTGTAGTTGACTAAAATGTCCTGTAAGTACGATACTACGAAATACAACTTTTTATATTTGTCTAGAGGAGACCATATTTTGGAAATTGCCTTAACTATTTGCTATCATACAGAATAATTGTGAAAGTTAAAGATTTTGTTAATTCCTAATCGCATTTAAGATCGTTTTGATACTAACGTCATTTGATTTGATTGTCAAATAACCATGGAACGAAATTCCAACTTTAAACCACAGTAAAGTGTTTTGATCTAGACATGATACAATGTAACATGTTGACTTCTTTATATAATAGTTGATACATAATATAAATATTTTAAGGAAAAGATTTTTAAATAAATATACAAAAGTTTGTACACAAATAAAGTCGCGGTGAAGCCGCTATATTATTTTTTGTTCAAACTTAATGTAATTCGTCTATAAATATTTATGTAATATTAAAAACATTTTAAACTAGGTGTTCTATCGAAACATGTTATGCAAACTTGAATCGGATTATTTTTATGCACATCTATGACCCAATTCATTTTGAATAAAGGTAAAAGCAGATTTATTTCACTTTAAAAAAAAAAAAAATATATATACGACCTTGTTCAAAGTTAGTAAATTGGTATATAGTCTGTTTACTTGCGTGGGAACTCGCGCTGCGTTGTACATAGAATACTGTCTAGGAATATATATTGATCGATGAACTGCATTAATTAGTAAAAAATATAAATGTGGCCATCACGCCTCGGCAGATGTGAAATATCGAAATTGATGATTATTGAAACTATTTATAGATAGTTAGATAAACATTTGGATTTTTCTTTAGTCTGTGTGTAAATAAGTGGTATGAAAGGTAAGTTGACTAAAAAAAAAACAAAGTGTGCTTTTTAAAACCGTAAATTTATTAAATTACAACCAATAAATTATATAATATGTTGTAAAACCATATCACGTGTAAATGCACAGTCGCGATGTAACAACAAAACCCCCCCCACCCCCAATTCATTAAATTAATAATGACTACATCGTTCATTCGAAATTCGAATATTTTAAACCATTTTCAATAATAAAAATTTATAACCTCAGGTACTTACTATAAGACTTCGATATAACGTAGATTATAACAATTGAAATTAATGAATGAAACCATTGTTCCGCATTACATTTACAAAATAGTACTTACTGTACAAAGCGAGTCAACGCTACGCAGGATGTGAGTAGCTCTATTCTCAATACTATACAATCTAGAAGCGCTAAAAGAATCGGAGTTCGATTATCTAAAATAAATTTATTGACAATAATTAATAATAAAATTATACAAACACAACGAAACCGATCAATATAGTAACGTAAACGAAACGACAAAATAAAGAGAACGTATCAACAGATTAGTCGGCACGGGAAATAAGAAATTGAATTTAAATACTCGACGATTATATCTTTACACACGCACAATGCAAAGCGTACGACGAGTAACAAACAAAACCTCAACTCGGACACGAGAGCACGAGCGCCGCTAGCCGCTGACGCCCGACACCTTCTTCATGATGAGGTCGATCTGCTCGTCGATGCGCGGGCTCGTCCCTCTGAGGACGAAAACATACAGTTCACTTCATATAACTTTGCCGCTCGACACCAGGCATCAGAATGGCCAGGTACAGTTATGCAGAAAGTATTGGGAGTGCTAAAGTATATTTCTGGGCACAGTCTAAATTTTATGTGAAACATTTTCAAAAAAATTAAAGGAACAGCATCATTCTGCTACTTGCACTGCCGTATTGTTCATTTATAGCCCATAATCCAGCTGGGATACTATATTAGAATGAGTGATCCTCATATACAGATATATAATAGACAGTAGACGAAGGGGTACCGGAAGGCGGCGGGGTCGGGCCCCACCATGGCCACGAGCTGCGGCACGTCGTGCGAGTGCGCGGCGAGGCGGGCGAGCGCCGCCAGCGCGCGCCACAGCGCCTCCTCGGGGGGCGCCCACGCCGCCAGCTGCAGCGCCGCCATGCACAGCTCCACGCACACCTCGTCGAACACCTGCGCCGGACCCCACCGCGATTAGCGACCCGACGCTCGATTTATACGTCCCGAACGATCTCATTCGATTAGATCGTACGCCGGTCGAAATTATCGATTTTACACATTTTATTCGGATTTCGGACGTTCCATGACCGACGGTTCGGTCGGCTCGCGACCGCGACGATAAATCTGTTGGAACATCGTCCAAAGTGAAAAGGTGTGATCGCGTCGATCGAACCCTTCCAGAATATAAAAATACAGCATGTAAGTTTAAAGTGTATAAAATAGTATCGTAACAATAATGACGTCGAGTGAATAGTCGAGTAGAGTATCGACCGATCGAATTATAATTGCGGATTAATTTAAAGTGACGACCGACGTGTAGCGGTGCCTTCTACGGAACTCGCCGAGCAGTGCTTTCATTTCATTTATTATTAAAGATAAGATTTAGCGTTTGCGTTAACACCCATCTAAACGAGTTTTTTTTTGAATCGACGACCTCTTTTAGGTTAATTAACTGAATTAATTAAAAATTATAATTGACTTCGGTTTCTGATCTTCCGGGTGTTATAAGATACATATGTAAATATATTTAAAATAAATCACAACAAAGCAACCGAAATGGGATTACTAATTCTATTTTATTATTTTTTTCAATCAATTTCGACGTTTCATAACGAAGCCTACATATTAGGATTCAATTAGCATAATCATATAAAAACTTAATGGTATTCTTCAGTGGTGTTTGCCGAATTCTGTGTGTCGGCTACAACAATAATATAGTTGTTCGTTAGTTCGTTAGACTGCCTCGTTGGTCTAGTGGCTGGATATAAGGCCGCAGACCCGGTGGTCCTGGGTTCAATTCCCAGGTCGGGCCAATAAATAGTTATTGGGTTTTTCTGTCAGAAAATTCTCAGTAGCAGCCCGGAGTCTGGAAGTTGGAAGTGTGTACACTCCCGTGCCTCGGAAAGCACGTTAAACCGTTAGTCCTGCGCCTTAACTCTTTCCGGTCGTGTCGGATTGCCGACCCATCGGATTATGAGAACTAAGGAAAAGAAAGTGCACCTGTGTTTGCGCTCACACGTGTGCACTATAATATCTCCTGCGCAGTTGGCTAATCTCTCTTAAGATTGGCCGCCGTGGCCGAAATCGGTCTGAAGGACCTTATATATAGTTATTCTTTATTTAAAAAATAATGGAGCGATTAAAAATTATAATTTTTTTAGCCTTATTTGTAAACGTTATTTATCGAGGCATTAGTTAAGCAATGCTGTGTCTTCTTCTTTCGAATGTCAAATCAATAATGACAGAAAGAGCACAATTTACGGCCCCTCTTATAAAAGTACTGATTATCTCTTTCTGTCAATATTGATTTACCATACGAAAGAAGAAGACAGCTTTGTTTAAAACTAATCATCCGTTAATAACATTTTTGATAACGGCCATCAGTGTTTAACTAAACAGTCGCTAAGCAACGTTTATAAGTAAGGCTGATAATTATTAATTAGACAAAGAACAATTATTATCGCTATAATGTTATCATGGCATTAACATTACATTATAATTATTCGCTAATATAAAGTTATAATCTAATAACACAATTGAAATCATGAATTGCACCTTTTTTGTATAGGAACGAACGAGCATATGCCACCTGGTGGTAAGTGGTCACAAGCGCCCATAGACAATGTCATTGTAAGAAATGTTAACCATCGCTTACATCGCCAATACGCCATCAACCTTGGGAACTAAGATGTTATGTCCCTTGTGCCTGTAATTACGCTGGCTCATTCACCCTCCACTGCTGTTTTGCGGTAGAATATCTGATGAGAGGGTGGTACCTACCCAGACGAGCTTACACAAAAATCTACCACCGAGTATTGACATTGATAGAGCGAGATAAAAAATAAACATGATCTAAATTATACATCTGAATAAGTATTTTAAAATGAAACGATATCAACAGTAAATATTTAATAACGTTACACGTAGTTTCATTTACTTTTGATAATCAAAACGTTTATTACCTTACAATGTCAGTTTCTTATAAAGTGTCAGTGTTACCCTAAAATAAAATTAAGAAGGAATACCTAAGCTTAAAAGTCATCATAAATCTCATCTCAAATTCTATTTTATTTTATTATATATCCCCAACTAGGAATACACATCACAATACACATAACACTAGAGCTATATATCTATGTGCTCCCTCAATTACAGGAAAATATTTCTCATAGACAATCTACCTCCCGATCGATCTCAACGGTATTAGCGTAGAGATAGCGCGGATTTAATAATAACTTCATATTTGCACACGAATGTTATGAAGCGATAAAACTAATTCAATTAAAATGCACCAAACACGAAACACGAGAGTTTCATTGTGTACTGATAACATTACAAGGTCACGGAAAACCCCTGCATTTATTGTGTTTACTGTTGCACTAGTTATTGGCCCTGACTTTGCAGTTTAAGGTCGAACATTTCTAAGAACGATCAACTTGAGATCGCAAACTACATATATGAGGATATGATTTTTTTTTTATTGTTTAGGTAGGCGGATGAGTATATGGGCCACCTGATGGTAAGTGGTCACCGACGCCCATAGACAATGGCATATAACAATCTTAGATGTAAGAATAGTTAATATTACCATCGCTTACATCGCCAATGCGCCACCAACCTTGGGAACTAAGATGTTATATACCTTGTACCTGTAATTACACTGGCTCACTCACCCTTCAAACCGGATCACAACGATACAAAGTACTGCTGTTTTGCGGTAGAATATCTGATGAGTGGGTGGTACCTACTCAGGCGAGCTTGCACCAAGCCCTACCACCAAGTAGTGAATATGAATATGTGTGCACAAACATAGGCGAACACTCTTTAGCCTCATTATCAAATCCCGATGGGATGGGTAACCGTACACGTCCCAAGAGGGATGAGGCGTGCGTGTGCATGTAAACTGTAACACATTGCATATGTCATAATTATAGAGTCATAATTATGTTTGTTTAGAAACCTACGACGGAATCGTAAACTGCGCACCGCAGCCTAGTAAATATTTACGGCATACTAGGTGATGGTATTGATGTTAAATGATAATCCTTTCCCTATAGCGACATTATATATTGGCACATCTTTTTGCCTTTACAAGATCTGTCTTGTATATATTACGTTCTGATATATTACCATACCACCAGGTAAGACAATGAAGATATTAGGATTCAGAGCCGGGAAAAGGCTCTGCTTAGTAATAAGCGTTAAAAACGTAACCGAAGTCCTAATTAATTAGTCTTATTTCAAATATAATATTTAACGCACATTTCAACTCAGCACATTTTTGACCATTATGACCATTTGAATCTAGCTAACAACGAAGGTGTGGTGGGTGGTGAGTGGAGGGTGGTGGGTGGTGTACCTTGGAGCGCGCTCGCGTGGGCAGCTGCACGCGCAGCGCAGCACCGAGCCCGAGTCGCTGCAACAACACATTTCTGCAGCGCGACCGAATCTCATCTCAAAACTGGTTTAAAGCGATTTGAAGAAGACTTTTGTATTTATAAATTAACATAGCCCAAGTCTTAGAGGAATTGAACCTTGAAAATTTATTCAAAAAAAATAATAGGGAGTACTTACTTCACATTGATAAGTTGAAAACATATTAGCACAGAACGAAGCGTTTTAAGAGAGAAAATAATGATTATGTTATGTTATCATGCAAAGATAAACAAGTAATACATATGTAGTTCAAATGACTATGACTTAATTACGTCACGTTGGGACACACTATTACTATGAAATAATAGTGAACCAGAATAAGAAACAACTGTCATAATTTTTTTTATAATTATAAACGTATTATAATATAATTTTACAACAATCGTTATGTTAGGTTCATTTGTAATTAATCTGTTATAAAATTTCCAGTAAAATTATTACAGATCTTATAATTCATTTTCACATACAATCTGCATCGTAAAAATCAAAATAGCGATAATTGTCTTTGCACGTTTTCAATTGATTATGTACCTTGTGCTATTAAAGTTAAGCACAAAGAAATCACTAAAGATCGATATCGATATTTAGTGTCGATAGTTTTTCTAAAACGAATGTTCTCGAAAGACAAATACAAAGTTAGTGGTTAAATATTATTTTTAAACAATAATTATTTAATATCCACATAATAGCGTAAGTTACGAGAAGTTAAAATTACTGAAAGAATATTAAATTAAAACCAACAAAGCGATGATTTACGTAGTACAAAAGATCTGATGTAAAAAAGTCTATACTTCCGCCAATTCTAAATTAAATATTAGAACAAAATATTTACATACGACCTTTTTATCTTGAAGCTGTAATAACATAATTACGACTGTCACTTACAACTCACGAACAGATTTAAAAAACTGTCAGTCACTTAGCTTTCGAACGAGTTATAATAATTGTAGCTGTTAGTTAATATTACGTTGCTGAACAAACGTCTGACGTCACGTCAAAGATACCCGCCACGTAGACGGGTTAAGGGTTCCTTCTGACTAATGATATCGCAATAATGATACGAGTGTGAATTTAATCAAATGTTTTTATCCAATACGTTACATAATCTATACTAATATTATAAATGCAATTGTAACTGTCTGTCTGTCTGTTACGCTTTCACGGCTAAACCGGGATGAAGTTTTTGGCAACTTTTTATACCTAACACCTGCCAAAAGGTAAACCGGTCACGAAAACAAGTAGCTTAAAATTTCACAATATCTTTGGGAAAATTATAACGTTGAAATAATAAAGATTTTTATTTACATATAACGAAAGAGCGACCTATGTTCAAATAAAAAAAATGTTACAATAGGATTAAACTATCAAATGAGCAAATCAGTTCAAATATTTATCGTGTGACAGAGACGATCGGGTTCAGGAAGTCGTCAGTGTTTGTGTAACGTCGAGTTGGAGATAGTTACATTACGATATCTGACAATGGAAATGTTTTCGTCAAGGTCAAGATAATTTTTAATTGTAATTCTTACAATTTCTATAAAAAAGTCACAACCCGTAAATGTCCCGATGTTCTAATGATAACGTTTGGAGTTTATACCAATACGCTACGTACTTCGTTAGGGGGTAGGAGAAGGCATCGTCGTCATCGTATAACTAAAAGTATAGTGCCCGTCAATAAATATTGCACATCGACCTTTGAAAATAGACAAAAATGAATTTTTAAATGTCAATGTGAAATATATTGACGGACACTATAAATAAATTTATTTGGCGCTAAATTGTTCATAACAATAAAATCGTTCACGAAACATCGAGAGAGTGCGAGTGAGAGTGAGAGAGCGGAGAGAGCGATACTGACCACAGTCTTTACCTCCTTGGTGGCCACGTTGTACAGCAGCGCCGTGCCCGCGTCGCGCAGCGCCGGCGCCTCGCTCAGCACGCAGTGCACGCACACCTGCGCACGCACACGCACAGTTAGCGCGCACAACACTACCGGCGCGACCCACGCGGCCCTCGCCGACACGCTCACCTTAGTGGTCACGCGGATGTTCGACAGCGTGTGCCCGTCGCTCTCCCACTCGCTGATGTACAGCAGCCACTCCGACGACGACGTGTTCTCGAACAGGTTGCACATCTGCTTACAAATATATAGATACACATAAGCGCAGCTCAGCCCCGGAGCATAATTGTTTACAATTTCCACACCACCGTTGTGATATTAGAATAATATCAAGTATAGTTCTCTAGACCGATTTCGGTCACGGCGGCCCTTCACAAGATTAGCCAACTGCGCGGGAGATATTATAGTGCACAAGTGTGTATGCAAACATAGGTGCACTCTCTATTCCCTAGCTCTCATAATCCGATGGGATGGCAATCCGAAACGTCCGGAAAGAGTTAAGGCGCAGGACCAACGGCTACGTGCTTTCCGAGTCACGGGAGAGTACACACCTTCCAACTTCCAGACTCCGGGCTGCTACTGAGAATTTTCGAAAGAAAATCTCAATAACATGTTATTGGTCCGTCCGGGTCTGTCTGTACACATGTAACCACTAGATCAACGAGGCAGTCATATCAAGTAATATATAATCGGAACGATATAACTCACGAAGATAGCGAGCGCGAGCTGCTCGGTCGGCGGCAGCTTGTCGACGGTGTGCGCGAAGGCGAGCAGCGCGTGCTGGCGGCGGTCCTGGTGCAGCAGCAGCGACACGTCGTCGCGCAGCGCCGCCGCCGCCAGGCAGCGCAGCGCACACACGCGCGCCTCGCTCGCCACGCCGCCGTCCCGCAGCACGCGACCTGCACACGCAGCGATGTACCCCCGCCCGCGCCTCACCCCGCGCCGCCCCGCGCGCACTCACCGACGAAGGTCAGGAACTCGTCGCCGAGCACCCAGCTGCCCTCGCCCTGCACGAGGTACTGCTGCAGCTCGTCGAGGCTCTGCTTCTCGTCGGCCGACAACTCGACGCCCTCCAGCGCTTTGGTGAACGCTTCGAACTCCTGTGCGCCCTGTGATATTTTATACGCGGAGAATTATTAGTGTGTTTGAATTAACTCAATTGCGATAACGATTTTACCTAGTGGTTAGAATGCATGAACCTTATCCGATGATCGTGGCTGCGAACCCGGGCAAGCCCCACTGAATTTTAATGCGCTTAATTTGTATTTATAATTCATCTCGTGCTCGACGGTGAAGGAAAACATCGTGAGGAAACCTGCAAGTGTCTAATTTCACTGAAATTCTGCCACATGTGTATTCCACCAACCCGTGTGGTGGAATAAGCTCCAAACCTTCTCTTCATAAAAGGAAATAAGGCCTTAGCCCAGCTATGGGACATTTATAGGTTGCTACTGTATACCGAGTATCAGTGTTAAAACGATAATTTATAAAAGTAAGCAATAATCATTTCATATTTGGCTTTCAACGTAGTTTCCGCCTACAGCTGGCGAGACATCAAGTCCAAAACATCTGCTTACTCATACTCAGCGATGTACTCACGTGGAAACTTCTGGAAAATGCCCAATCCAGCGGTATGTAGCTACCACGCTTGCGAGCGTTTTTATGAATCCATTAAATTTTCTTAGTCACAAGTGCATCGGGCTTGAATCATCAAATAATAAACAAATGTATCGGCGTAAATTCATGCTAACACCAAATAATATCAAATATAACAATATTTTATTGACATGCACCTTAGAGTGCGCATTAATTGACATACAAATATAAACGGAATCTAAATCTGCTTTTAGATAAATACAAATTCAACATATATTATTAAAATTTATACAAATATAAAGGCTATAATATAAAATAAAAGTTTCAAAATAATATATCTTAATTTAAAAATTAACAAATATCCATATAAGGATCTATTTCAAGGAAATGACATTCTATACTCCTCTATAGAAAAATTATAATTTTATTGATAAACATCAATTATAAATTTGTATCCATTAAATAAAAGAATAGTATATTTTATTTAACAAAACAGACTTGACTTTATTTATGAACGTTACCATATTTGAATATAGGTCAGCCAGTTATGCGAGAAGTTTATTATTTTGAAGCGCCATATTAAACAAACTATTGCCATAACCTGCGGTTGCGTGATTTACAAAACATATTTTATTTTATTCTGCGCTTATTTTGAATATTCAAACAGTGATACCAATACTTCATGCAGACACAAGCTACTTGGTGGTAGAGCTTTGTGCAAACTCGTCTGGGTAGGTACCACCCATTCATCAGATATTCGTGTCGTTGTGCTATATAATTAAAAAAAACATGGACATGTAAGTATTTTAAACTTATCAAAATATGGCTTACATGAATCAGTTGGTCTTAAATGACATATGTCTCTAATGCACTTATTTTGGCATTTAAAAACTGTCTGTCGGTCGAATTTCACCAATATTTGATCTCGTCTCGAATATTCGTATCACAGATCACATAAGCGTTACAAGCTTTTAGTACAGCTGACTGGTTAACAGTTCAGAGAGCATAATCCATTTAACTTGATTCAGAAATTTTCAACATGACTTTTCCAATTTATGTCATTAATATGTAGGCCCAAGAAAATCCAATTAAACGAATCTATCATTCTGTTCTATATATTTACACATTTATTCATTTAGTGAACTTAGAAAGGTAAATGGTCACTTTTGCCTTAGACAAGTTACTGTAAGTCCCGTTAAGAAGCACTTCTTACACCGTGAATGCGCTACCCATAAGCGGATCTAAGGTGTTGAGTCCCTTGTATCTATTTATATAATTAAATTGGCTTGCTCATCCTTCAAACCGGAAAACATTAAAACAAAGCATTAGTGTTTGACTGCAGAATAAATTGTCAGTGGGCGACACCCAACTAGATGGGCCTACGCAATGTTCTACCAAAAAAATAATAGCTAAAGCAATGCTACATATATTGAAAGTAGTGTTTTAATTCTACATCAAAATCTATATAAAATTTTGGTTGATTGCCCTCATAAGTGACCGGGGCGCGTGTTTTTTTTAACGCTTGGACGCTGGCTACACGCTAGCACGCTTGCTGTATACTTTGGCAATGCGTTCGGTTATCAGGTTTAAGTTGGGTACTCACGTCGATGTCCCTAAACACGATGGGCGGGTCACGCTCGCGGCGTCGCTGCTCCTCCAGGCGACGCTCGTCAGCCTCCGCCTCGAGGTCACGCGAGCTGGGCCCGGCGCGCGCTATGCCTGCCTCCAGCGCTTCCACCGCCTCCACTGCCTCCGCCATGTCTATGGATAACTCACTGTTTACTGCATGAATATAATATATAAATATATTTAAAGTATTCGCACCGAAACATCCCGGCGCCGAAAGATGTTTTGGGACAAATTATTACTTTCTACGTATCGATGGCGTATGCGTATGAATACCTCATATACCACCAGCAATATCAATAATGAAAAAATAACCGTATAAGACGAGGACATAAATTTATCTTAATATTTTATTTTATTTATATTTCTTTCATACGTTTATGATTGTGAATGAAGATGTTGCAAGTTAATGCCATGCCATGTATTCCTAAAACGTTTATGTAACATGTGTTTGTTTTCATATTTGATTTGGTCTAGACCTATCTCAATTTATGAAGATTGATCATTAGTAGAGATACAAAATGACAAACTGCAGGTCATAGAAAAAATAAATCAGATTAAATAACCCATCTCAACCTACGAGAAGATACAAGCTGACTACGGAAATTTACCATGCATCTATTAATCCAGCGCGTCAGCCTCTGTCAGCAATATGGTAGCGGAGGATATCGAACTCACATAAAATGCAAAAATAGCAAAAACATTCAAATTCCGAATTAATTTGCTCAATTAAGTAAAAATACCATCGATTCTGAAAAGAAATACTTAAGCAGAACCGACGAAAGAAAATCTAAAAACTTTTTTCAAATTTGTTTACAATTTCTAATATGATGAAGATTTAGCCATGAGGTGATCGTTCGATTCCTAAGGATGGATCTGTCTTACAAATGGGATATGGAAAAGCGAATGATGACGATGAGGCGAATAAAATATTGGCACTCCATGGATTGGTTCCAGATGGTTTTTAATGTATGTTATACTTGTTTATATCTGATGAGTAGGTAATACCTATCCAGAGGGGCTTGTACAAAATCCACTAATTGATTTAAACAGTAATTTATATATATTTAATGATTGCCTAAACGATATCTCTTTAGAAAAGGTTCTAACAATGTTTGCCTTCTCTGATATGTTTGTAAACAAATTAAGATATTTACAGTTATTTGTTTTAAATATAATTTGAATAAATGGTACGCATTAGACGTACAAATTTCTTACACAACGATAATCAATAATCAATTACTAAGGATTATTTAAAATAAAAACATATAAAAAAAAATCAATAGCATCATATCAGACCCGGGCCTAGAGCGCAAAATTACTTAATTAAAATTCATGTTTATTATTATAGTCCTTTATATTTCATCATTTTAGATCAAATTTATTTTATTATTTACAAAACTTTAGTTTACTACAAAATTAATTCGTGAATGAATCATGAAGATAAAATATTTTTTAAATTCGTTACGGAACCCACAGCGTATCATATTATGTTTCAAAATTAGTCAGTTATTGTTAGAGATTCTCTCTGACACCAAGTTACTAAAGAGTTCAAGGTCTATAAAACAGATTGCACTCCACTCCTCAACGGATATTACACAGATTTAGTTCACGCGCACGCTCATAACACAATTATTCCTCGCCGGCACTGGCCGCTTTTATACAGATATTTTGAGCTGAGAACATCAAAATGTGCTCTTGTAGACGTATTGCTTTCAAGATTGATTTTACGTGTGTTTTAGGTTAAGACCATCATAAAAAGCTATGACATAATATAAATTAAATTAGTATAAACGTAGAAATTGAAAATTGAGGAAGACATATACATATACGTACCGAACGTTAACTATAACAAAAGGTTAACTATAACACTTGATCTATTTCCAGGCGATTAGAAATAGAACGCGAAACAGTAGACACAACTGGAGCCGCGACACGTAGTCACAGTGTACCGGTGATTCCCGGCTTTAGTTCCAAAGCGCACGTGGCGTGTTCTCTATAAATAATGCCCGGTCCTGCGCGCGAGTAGAGGAGCGCGTCGGTGGGTCCGGCCTGCACTACTGATCGCGACCGGCGCTGGCGCCGCGCCAGGCCAGAGACCGCCCGCCCCCCACGAGTCTCCTCGACACCATATTTATAATACGTTTCCATTCGTATACGACTCTCCATAAACACATTCGAATCGTAATAATACGAATTCGGGTGAGGAAAGCTATGTTAACTTAATTACCGATCGGGGAAATTCGCAAGGGTGGCACGCGGCGGCGCGTGAGTGGTTGCGCCCGGCCTATTTGAGGATCGTTCAACCGAGGTGGAAATAGATAGACGAGGTCGATCACACTGTCTAATGTTACGAGAGTTCTAGGGGCTATTCACATTTCCAAGATCGCCTTATGTATTTAATACGCATATATATGCATATGAGCTATCCAGTAAGGTAACATCATGTCATACACCTTCCTTCCAATCATAAAATTGTCTAATTCTTTGACAATTCATCTAGTTGTCGTTAAACTTTAAGAAGACTATTAAAAACGTCTATTACGTCATTCAGCTAAACTAAGAACCACGCCTGAAAGAGGAATTGCAAGAGACGAACTCAGAAGCCCATCATATCCAGCCCTGGATTTATGTCCAGGCCTACAAGGCACAAGCCTATTTGACGCTCTTCCCGAAACGAATAAGTGCCTAAGCCTATAAGTAACAAGACATTTTTTAAAATAGTATTGTTCAAGTCACGCATGTAACGCTTACTTTTGTTAACTGGCTGTTCTATGACTAAATCTAACTAGGAATATGGATCAACTGAACACATTATCAATAAAAATGTAAATAAATAAAAATGTAATGGTGATTAGTTACATTTTTTTCTACCTACATACATTAACCGTTTATTTAGTAGACTTTTAGATTTACAAGCGCATGCGCTGTAATTGAGGTATTTACCCTTGCCACTGACTCATAAACATTGGAGTTCAGTACAGTGTCGAGGGGCTGCAAATAAAACTTTCCTAATTATGTTCCATTATATAAGTGACTTGTTTTCGCTTGCGGCTTCGTGTTTATAACGGTAGGGTGACTATCAAATATATCACTCGGACAAAGAGAAGTATATCTATGACTCATACAATAATAAAACAAATGGTAATTGAACTCTTAGTTTAGATTAATTACCACATTGATATAATATAGTTAGTAGATTCCGTTATTTTTTATGTAAGAGCCCCTGCAAACGAGCAGTTGACTTGTTTGATCGAAAGTGACAACCACCGACCATGGACACCTGCAACACCTGAGGACTTGCTAATGCGTTGCCGGCCTTTTTTTGACGACGTCGGCGTCGTCTCCGCCGAGCAGGATCGGCCCTTTCCCGTGCCCGCTCCACTGTCTCCTTCTGGACCATGACGGTCACACAGAAGGAAGCTACAGCCCTCCACGCTGATTCCCTGCGGAGCATCGCCGACACGATTGCTCGCAGGGACAGGTGTTGTCCGACTTCACGGACCAGGATCTTCCTCTCCGCACGCTTTTGCTTGACAGTGAAGGAAAACATCGTGAGGAAACCCGCTTGTGTCTAATTTAATTGAAATTCTGCCACATGTGCATTCCACCAACCCGCATTGAAGCAGCGTGGTGGAATAATCTCCAAACCTTCTCCTCAAAAGAGGAGAGGAGGCCTTAGCCCAGCAGTGGGACATTAACAGACTGTTACATGTATATGTTCTATTTATATGAAGACTGGAAGCTAAATATATATTATTAAATATTCCGGTTTCAATGACGTTATTTATCGAGGGATGTTTGACATCTTGATGGATGGATCATGGAGTGGACGTGTCGAAAAGTTGGCGACGTGATCGACATTGTCTTAAACATACCATGCATACCGAACTACGATATAAATCTATATCACTGTCATGATTTTTATATCTAACATACCGTATCAGATTTATTATATATAGTTCTCGGCAATTTTGTTCTCATATACAATCAAAGTATAAAACTGACAGTGTTCCTAATAACATATACTCTGATATAATTAATATGTACGACAATTTAATATACATATATATATATTTAACCAAATTTTGATAACAATTGCTGTATGACCATAAATAAAATACTGACAAGGTCTTTAGCACCATTTTGTATTAAAAAGTAAGCACAAAAAAAGGGCAAAAGGGTCACCTGACGATAAGTGATCACCATCGCCATAGAACTAAGATATTCTCTCCGTCGTACCTGTAGTTAAACTTGCTAACTCTCTTTTCAAACCGGAATACAACAGTACTTAGAATTGTTGTTTGGTGATAGAATATGTGACGAGGTATCTATTCAACCGGGCTTGCTCATGATAGAAGCCCTACTACCAAGTAAAAAAGTATCTTTTAAACAGGCGGATTCACCGATCTTATCTCCAAAAAAATATGTAAATGTAATAAAATAATCTGTTATTATTAATTTTCAAAATAATATGCTCTTGCAAAACGATCGTCTTTATTAAGCGCTCCACGGAAACAAATTCACATGATCTGGTTGGATAGTGGGAAAGGAGTTGACGTCGTCTTTACCGATTATTGTAAAGCTTTTGATAGAACTACACACGAAACCCCTCATCGAAAAGCTAAAAGAAATCTGTGTACACCAAAAACATCAAAAATATTTTCCGTGATACTAACTCTAATACATAAAATATTTACATAAAACAAATCAGTAACACGAGGTTGCATTTTATACGATTTTTTTTCTTGTATGTATATTTCAACAGACGTGTTGTCCGTGCCTATGTATCTTATCTGTAATATATATTAATTATTTTAAAGTGCGCATCACAATGTGCGTTTCAGGAATAAAAAACTATTAAAGTGGAGTCTCGTAATTTGTGACCAGTTGACTTCACTTTACTTTTACTTAACAATATTCTGATGCACTCAGTGCCCGGGGGTCCCACATACCCCTCCCTCACAAAAACGGTCAAAAGCGTTAACAATTATTCCAGCACAAGAATGTTTCAGAGAAAACTTTACTATCTTTTCTATTTGTCTAAGATAAATATAATGTCAATAGCATACTGTTTGTTTTACTTAAATAAATTAAAAAAAGACAATGTCATTTCAGAATATACTTTTGACAAACACTGGTCAAGCAAGCTGTTGCATTTGCAGAATAAAGAACGAATAACAATGAAACGAGTGTGCTAAGCTTTTCAATTATAACTTGAGTCTCCTGTCACGCCTAACCTCTTTGATACAAACTTCCTGCGTTATACATCTTTAATATAGCATTATAGAACTGTTAACTTATTTTTTTTATAGGATATGGGGAGGCGTACAATCATATAGATCACCTGGTGGTAAGTGGTCACCAACGCCCTTAGACATTGGCAGTGTAATAAATGTTAACCATCGCTTACATCGCCAATGCGCCACCAAACTTGGGAGCTTATGGTGTTACTAAATATTATGTCACTTGTGCCTATAATTACACTGGCTCACTCAAGTACTGCTGTTTCGCGGTAGAATATCTGATGAATGGGTGGTACCTACCCAGACGAGCTTTCACAAAGCTCTACCACCAAGTAAATGCGTAAAGTAATATGCATTGAATGGCATTTAATAAAAAACTGTTACATCTCATGCGCCAATGTCTATGGCCGTCATTACCATTCACAAGAGCCTACCTACTTCATAAAAACAAATGTACTTACTCTCATCATCCTCTTCCAAGAGATCGCCTCCGTTTTGCTCGCGTTGCTTCTTGCGTTTCTTCTCTTTGCGTCTCTCCTTCCGCGCGAGTTTCTCCGCCAACGTATTCCGACGCGCTTCTAACTCTTGGGACACCACTCTTTACAAACGTTTTTTTTAAATATATATTAATATTTAGAGAACTTATGTAGATAAATTAATATTCATAGTGACTACTGAGCACTTGCCGACTCTTCTCTGTACAATTATCAATCAAGTCCGTCTCATAAATCACTCGTTTTCCTCTTATAAAATGATTTAGTATGTGTTTCGTAATGAGTGTTTTAATTCATTCATTAGCATTGACTGGCTTAAATAAATATGAACAGATAAAAATTAAAAATAACTACTGTACAAATTATAGCGGCGTGGTGGAAAGAACGCTAGCTGTACATTTTTCTTAACCCCGGGTAAAATATAATCAGTAAAGATTATATAATATTACATAATACATAATTTCGTATATTTTGCAAACAACTCTAACGATTGATATCGAAAAACGCATTTAAAAAAAAAACGAACACTATAGCTATTAGAGCCAAGCGAAGCTCGGTCGCAAAGTTACTTATAATTAAATAAATAACTCCGTATGTTATTACACCAGTACAAAATAAAAATACACTCGAAAGTATCGTTTTTCGACGCGAGTGCCGTTCGAAAGATTGTATTTTGAAAGAAACGCATAAACTTTTCCCATATAATAAATATTTACTATATTTAGCGTTTTTAAAATACGAACTACGCTAATAACTATCTACAAAGAAAGAGCACGCGTTCTGTATTAATTTTTTTATTGTTTGGTTAGCGGGAAAACGTCGTGACGTCGGTCAGAACGGCTGCGAGTGCGGCGCGCGCAGCCACGCGCTCAGCCACGCGCACACCGCGCGCCACGGCCGGCGCGGGGGCAGGCTGAGCGTTCGTCCGTTGGGTTATGGCACTCGTTAGTATCAAAGAATACACGTATTTCATAGACGACTGAACTGGACTTTAATTAAGACGAGGAAGAAGGAAGTAGAAGCATGTAGTTGATTTGTTTTCCTGTGTTTCCAAATCTAATCCTAATTCCAATCTTAAATAGAAAAAGACGATGTCTGCAGTACTGACAAATTGGTTGTATCTAATAAGCCTAAAAGTCGTGATATATCAGAAAATCTCCTCTTATTTTTCATAAAAACGAGAGTGCTCCAGGTGGATTATTCATTTGTAATTATGCTGAGATTTGTAATTAAATTAATTCTAATAATTTTTAGTATTAGTAAAACGTCAACGACAATCGTAATTTTATACATCGATAAAACTAAGTAACTTATTTTTCATTAAAACTAATTAATGAATTTTAATCGTATAATATGATTATTATATCAAAAACTAACCTTGCTTCCTCGATTTGATTATTAAGCGTGAGGTAGTCGGGGCTGTCCCGTCGACTGTGTCGCACGCCGTTCGCGTACACCTGAGTATGGAAAGAAAGATTAGAATCATCCGCCGCGCAAACCGCACGATTTCCCGCCAAACAGAATACCACTCGGCTAAACTGTGTGTGACGTGTTTTTTTGTGTTAAACGCAGCCGTCAATAACATCAGAACTTAGTGCCTCAACAATCACAATATGGTGGTAGGAAAATAAATCACCAGCAAAAGTATTCTTAAAGCGTGTTGTCATTAGACGGGTCGTAAATGCTTATTAGATAGGGTCAAGCGATACGATGATGATGAGAGTGGCGAGTATGTAACTAGGTAGGTGGTCAGTGACCTGGTCGCCGTCGGGCACGAGCGCGGCGAGCGCGGAGCCGAGCGCGGTGCGCAGCGGCGCCGGCAGGTCGCGCTGCGGCTGCGCCACGATGTGCTCGGGCACGCGCGCGCCGCACGCGAACTGGCTCACCTCGTCGCTGAAGTGGTTGCAGTTGTGCTCCAGCAGCCGGTACGCGCCCGCGCTGCCCTTGTGTATACTTGGACGTTACTATTACGCTCCTATCTCACAAATGGTCGCAATATATCTTATTGACAGAAAATAAAAAATATATATTTTAGTCATGGTAACAAACAAGCAGATTTCTGCAATACCACCGAATAGATTCTACTATTTTTACTGTTATTATTATGCATGAATTATATTATATTTGAATTTATAATAAATAAGACAAATGAACGTATAGGTCACCATAAAAACCAAATTAATAAACTCACATTTGGCGCGGTAAGAAATATCAATCAATCCTGAACCAGTTAGTTTTACAAATTAAATAGTATAATGGCCGGCTCACTCACCCATTAAACTGAAAAAAGCACTACAAGATATTGATGTTAAGCTGTCGAACAACTGATGATGGCTACCCAATACCTTATAGGAAAACGATAAGAATTTCTAATGATTATTGCGTATGCAAGCAGATGCAATCGTTGTAGGATCGCCTAATAGACTCATGTCGCTCAAATCATCGATTACGTGGTTATTAAGTAATTTACTCCTACTTGGTCAAATTTCATAGAAGTGTGACTATAAATTCATTAATATAGTTTCTTAATTATTTCATATTTTAATGGTCTAATACAAACCTACACAAACTAACTTCAAACGATTCATTGTATCGAGTCGTTACATTTATAAAATACGTTGGTAATATATACGTCAATGTCACGCTGTTTTGAGTTACATGCGTTTCATGTAACTCAAAACAGCTATAAAATATTATTATTATAACTTTGTCATACGGTGTACCACTTGAGTGAATGAACCAATATATCAGACCAAACGTATATGATATTAGTTATTTTAGTTCCCCATAGTTGGCGACACATGGACTATAAGGAATGTTTAATATTTTCTTACATATTTGCCGATTCATTTGCCTTCAAAATAAACATTGTGAAAAAAAAGTATACTAACGTGTAGGTTGTGGTGGCGAGCCCTTGTATGTACTCATTGAAGACTGGGAAGGGCACGAACGTGGTCCCGAGACGCATCACCTGATGCGGCGCGCCCAGCTGCGTGCTGCCCTGCAGCGAGTACACAACGGAGATATATATTTTACTTAAATTTAGATCATTAAATATGATAATAATTTCCAATTTCTTTAAAGATTATTTGAATTAAATGATATCATGCTCCCCTATCTTAGATAATATTTAAAAAATGTCGTTCTAAAGTTCGATGGAATAGTTTTGTGTACAAAAATACTATTCACGCCCACGTCCGGCTTTCTATGACATTTACGAGAAATTGAACATGAAGTCACCTTTACTATTTCAGTGCGTTCCTGTTGAATACGATCGTTCATGCGGCTACGAACTGTGAGCGAACACGATACTATAGTCGATTGATGTTTAAACGAGTCGGAAAGAGACGGAAGATTTACACGAAGACAGCGGTTATTCCGGGTGAGAGATAAAGATCATATGACTAAGGAAGGAACGCGAAAGTCTCACGTCGTTTGCCATTATCAAATATTGGTACCAAAAATTATTTTGGAGTAATTTCCACACAAAGTTTTATTATTTTGAGTCTATTTTATGATTAGGACGAAATCCTGATAACGTATTCTGTTTCATGTGTTATAATAACAATATATATCATGTTTTCGCATTTTTGATATTTGTTACACAATATTCTCTTCTCAAGTATAACTCATATTTATTAATAATTAAAATAATACAATTTAATCAAAAACAATGTAAAGACTAACTATTTTAAGCCATTTAATTGCTATTAATTTCAACAACTTGTCGTAAAACCATTATATGTTTGATATCAAAATTGGAATGCGGTGTTTACAGCAATTATTACCTCATTGTCAGTTTGGCGATGCGCCCAATCTCGAATAGAATGTTTACGATTTACGGATATAAACATTAACCAATATAATTCGAACTACGTTATAACGGTTATCTTTAAGCGAACAGCTCTTTCTGTAATGGCCGTTGTTCGAACAAATTTTGTCCACGAGTAAAATATACAAAAATAGCATTAGCGCGTGAAACTTGCAACGTTTGATGTAATTATTTTTATTATACGACTAATTTTAAACATAAATATGTAATATGGTATCAGTAGTATATACTGTACTCTTGGATATAACGATATTATAACTTTTATAAAAAAAATACTGGTAATTTGAAATTTGCAATGTTTGTTTCAAAGTCCACGTTTAGTGATCGAGTATTGCTATGCATATGTGCATTTGTCCGTTTAAAAATAGAGTAGACGCTTGTTCGTGCATCGTCTTCGAACGCCTACTACTGCTTACGGAAAAAACTGCCTGACCGGCGCATTAACCTCTGCTGGCCGCTGCTAAGCATTGCATTGCCAATTCCGTGCTCAGAAACACATAAACATATCCTTTACAGTCGAAGATATGAACGTCAGTTCGTGATGTCGAGGAAATTAAATATATTAACATTATATCGAAGACAATGTTGTGTTGTAACATTACAGTACGGTAGATTTTGCTTTAATTAAGGCTCTATACTGAAAACTGAAAATGAATTCGAATGCTTTATGTTACAATTAAAATTGATTCAAAATTCATAGCCATGATACCATGATTTTTTTTTAATTCACAGTATATTTATCATTTTCACTTCCATTAAAAACAGAACCGTTCGCTTCTCCTATAAATAATACAAATTTTAAAACAATATACATTTTTTTTTTTATAACACGAAATAATAAGATACCTCCTTGGTGATTCAAACATTCTACGAGTAACTTTGTCTAACGCACATCATTAATGATTTTATACTTTTTTATTACTACACGTTAAATTATTATTTTTTTGCTTAAAGTGCAATCTCTATCTATATATAATAAATAATTGAAAATTAAATCCTAAAAGCGTTTCTTTCGCTGGCTCTCAGTTTTGTGTTTATTTCCGAACCGGTAGTACATTTTTGACAATCAATTAGCAACTCACTCACTCACTTTTTTCACTCGATTTTCTCACTTTATATCATTCATACACAAGTTAACATTCGCTATAGAGCATATAAATAAAAACATGCTTACTCGCGCGGATTAATGACTTTGATAAGAAATCGATTTAGATTTTTACTGAGCTTGAATCGAATGGATTTTTGATGACTATATCATGACGGTTAAAATCGCTTTCGATATAGCTTTTGATTGAGTATTTGATTAACTAAGCATAACTTCTTAAATTGATCCTTTAGGGAATGATTACATAGTACACTAAAAAAATATTTTTTAATATTTCTTTTCTTTTGATTTTCGAAACAGTTTCGTGTTCCAAAATCAACCTTCCAAAACATTTATGATTAACCAGATATATTAATCTGGAATTGTGTTTTATTTGACATACCGGTGCACAGCTGGTAACACCGGCGCCACCGTAGAAGTACTCCCGCTCGAACACCACCACAGAAGTGTGCCACACCCCCTCGATCTGGCGCCCTGGAACGTTAAATGAACCATTACAATTGCAACACAGACAGTGTTGATTCGACGACGCTTTCAAGGCTAGACAACTGGACCGATTTTGATTAAATTTGGTATGAAGCAATCTTGAACCTTAAGGACGGACATAGGCTACTTTTACCCGCCCTTCTCCTCCTAACACGCGGGCGAAGCTGCAGGGAAATACTAGTCAATTATATATCCCATCCTACCTTCTGTAATGTGTGTAATTTCTGTCATTTGTAATATAACGTAAATTTTTAACGTAAGTTCACTTGCGGCTTACACTATCACGATGATACAATACTGATGATGTAAGAGAAGCCGCTGGTGCCAATTAAATGTGAGCCGTACGTAGGTGTTTTGTCAATTACAATTAATACATTTAAAAAAGAGAGCATTTAAATATGCCGAGCATTGCATTAGTATGTTTGTTACAAAATATTTTTTACGCTACGATGTCGCACAAATTGTCAAAAAAAATAATAAGTAAATTACATCATTTAATAATTCTAGATACCGAAGTCAGTTGTAGTAAAAGTGTGTGGAAATTTTCATCAATCTGATCGGGGTAACTGGTTTTGAAATTTAGTTTTACCCTCACATAAATCAAACAGGTGATATTAAATAAATAATAACATTAATAAGTTATCAAATGATTGATTTAAAACCAGGCAATTTTTTAGTCCATGTAATATAACAATTTAGGGTACTTCAAATAAAAAAATATTTCCGAACCGGTGGTAGATTTATGACAACCAATAAGTGTAACGCTTGAATATTGTATAAATATTTTTGTCTGTACTGTAGTATGTGACTTTACTGTCACCACGCCCAAAAAGGAATTAAAATAATGGAATTCAGTTACAAAATTTGACCAATATATAATAAGAGCTTAAATTGAACGCGTTAAGCAGTAATGTTCCAAAACGCAAATACGCCAATAACTTTAATCTAAAAAAGAAAACCACTTTTACATAATACATTTACTATACATAGTGAACCCATTAAAATTAGTATTTCTATGGGTTCGATTGTATCTGCACAACGCTGTCTTCAACTTGATGAAAAACTATTAAACAGCCAAGCATAAATGTAATTCACGTCTTGAAACGCTTACGAACATTTAGTGTACATTTAGTGTACTAACACAACCCCCAAAAAAATGCTTATAAAATTTCTGCTCAATCGGTTGGTTGAAATTGGTTTGAAAGTCGGTTTCAAACTTTGACCCATATACACTGACAGGTAAAGTGAAATAAAATCTGGCGATAAGAAAAGAAATACTTAAGTAGATCACTAAAACACGTCCTTGTAATAAATATATAACAAATAGCAATGTATGGGTAAAATGAGCGGGTCGCGGCACAGTAGTTATGAAAAAGTAGGTTACCTCAATAACAATATAGTTTTTAGAGATTAATGTTATTGTTGTGTGAGATAATCGTGTCTTGATTATTGTTTTTTCGACTGTCTTCTTGCTATCTACACGAAAAATCAAATTAAAAACCCAGCTGGTTGAATATAATCACAAATTATTGATTATATAATAATAATCACTAATATTAAAACAAAAATCCAAATCGACTTGTTTAATCAAAATAAGACGAATATAATTATATTCTGTAAAATAAAATATTGATCTATTAAATAATAGTTTATATATATATTTTTTTTTTGATATACGAATACACACAGATATATAACCTCAAATATGTTTATAAGATAAAGTAATACTGTGACTTATCCAGAAACTATTGGTATACGATCAATTTATTTTTTTGGGCGTCATATCGTAATAAAACAATCGCTTTCACGGCGAATGTGAGTTTCTTTTGTGTATACTGCATTCGAGGCCCAATATTCGAGGCCCAATTTGACGAACAGAGAACTGCGAATGTGGAACTCGAATGACAAACATAACGCATTAACAGACAGTTAAGTGTCGGAATTATCAAGCCAAGTCCGACTGTAACTATTAGTGATGCAACTGTCAAAATGTTCAATTTAATATCTAACTAACGACTTGGCTTGTCATTCGATCAATAAAAGAAAAAAAAATTATTACACCCCAAATGAAAATTTCACTAACAGTAAATATTTTATTCTAATAATGGTGTTATTGTGGTTATTATTAATATGTAGGTTATATAATTATAAGGCTCCACATGCAAAATCCCTGAAGGATTACGAAAGGCAATTGGGACAAAAACATTTATATTTAACATTTCAAAACTATAATTCACAAATCAAGAAACCTGTTATGCAGTTATCGCGTTTAAATTGCCTAATAGACATGTATGTATTAAAACTGTTACAAAAACACAATTAATGAACCGTTTTAAATAATGCAATACACAAATCAATACAATAGACAATTAAGTCAGAAATTATATAGGCATTAATAATTTTACTGCCATTTGTTGCATTTCCCATTAGACAAAAAGTAATGTAACTTTTTTTGTCAATTTTACAATAGACAGAACAGTGACTGGGTCAGTTTTTTCATTTTGCTTTTAATTGATTTTGCATATTTGACCTTTAACAACTCAAATGCTCGCAAAAATATGCATCATTCATACAGGTATGGTGTGCACATGAAAACAGGAATTCAATTCACAAGGCTTTTAAATTTTGCAAGATGAAGAACGTTTAAATTATTCTGTGTGGAAGAGATAATTTAATGGCGTTTTCCAGTCGAGAATTGGCAAAAATATAACAGGTATAATACTTTGTGAGAGAAATTTGTCAATATGTCTTCAGAGAAGTCCGCGACGACGCCAATAGCAGACATCTATTTTTACAGACCACTATCTAATATTATTAACTATTCCAGTTTCATAAACGACGAATTCGGCGATTTTGACGCGTCTCCTCGAAGCGAAACTTCGATAATGTAAACCTGAATAGTTAATAACAATATCATGACCACATATAGTTATACTGTATAAATAAAACTCTAAATCAATGATAACTGTAACCATTTTCCGCACTTACTAAAGTATGTTTGCAATTAGCAATTTGTATCGCTCCTTGTGAGGTATTTCACAATGCACATAGATGAATATATATATGGGTTTTGAGTCTCCTAAATTGACTCTTATAATTTGAGGAATATTTAAATGAACAGAATATTTTTAAAATTCTCTCATAATGTCACATAATTTTTCTTTTATTATTATTTGGGAATGAAACAATTATTTTCTATAATTAATAGATCTTTGTAATTATGTGTATTAAATTTTATAATACATAAATATAATTATCCAGAAATGAAGAGCAATCAACTCTATTTAGTATGTATGTCTCATTATAATAAATAAATAAAATATGTCTCATATTACCAAAGTCAAAATTGAAAACATGATATATTTATTATTTAAAAAAATATATAAATAATTGACTATTATGAATAATGCAACTAGTAGCTAATGTATGAAAGTGATCTAGTTGTTACTTTATAAGGACTAGATCAGGTATACAAATCCCAAGTAGAGCCAGTAAATGTTATATTAGATCTTTAAGTGATAAATTCCAAGTTATTGCCCAGAATTAGCAGGATATACACTCACTTACCTCGAGACCCATACAGTCATTAATTCTGACAAATTTAAGTAGGTACGTAATAGAGGATGTACTGATGAAATACATCTTTAATACCTTCTGCATGTTTGGGTAGTCATGAAACAAAATTGATTGAATATGACATTTTTAACAAGGGTTCAATAGTCTATGATTTAAAATAAAATTACCTAGTATGGCTGGAGACAACACCGAAGCAAGACCATTGGTAAGGTCATAGATGTAAAGGTCAACGGGCACTCCTTCCTCACCGGCCATAGTGCTGGATATCAAGATCTTCAAATACAGATATTATCTATAAAACACATCACTAACTGAGGACACTTCCATTGAAATAATAAAAATATCATCTTTCAATTATTAATTTAACTTACACTTATATAAATCAACTACATCGGCATATTACAATTTGAATACAGATTAAATTGAACTTAAGTATTATTTCTTTAATATACACAGTTTATTTATTAGGCTTTACTTAAATTAGTTTCTTAATGTCACATACAACTTTTACCCTGAATTACTATTTGAAATCAATATGGGATAAACACAAGAATATTTGTACCAAATGCAACTCGCGAGTTATTACGGTATGCGATGCGCACAGCGATGACACGCGGCGGTGCAGCGCGACCGACACCTGTGCCTCGGCCCTATCCTACAGAACTATTCGTCCGCCCACTTACTACACATTAACTATTTTTAAGTCACATGCCACGTGAAAGTTATCTCAGAACGCTCGTGTCTAGCGGGAGAAGTTATCGTAATAACCAACAGAAATTAGAAAAGAGATATTCACGGTGATATATTTTAAAATAACTTATTATTGAAATTAGTTCGTTACCTTAGTATCAATTACTGTTGTACATTTGTAATTGATTAATTTGACTTTTGAATGAACTATCCAAATGAAATTAAATGCAGATATTTCTACTTTATTTATTTATATTATCCATTGTTTAACTCTATGTTTCGATTTTAATTCACAAAACATTTTTTTAAATAATGACAAAACAAAAATGACTTTGACAATTTAAAAAAATGACATATCCGAAAATAGCGTTCTGTACCTATTTAATAAAACAAATAATAAAACTAAAACATTGTGTTTTAATAATTTTAACAAAACAGTCAAAAGACTTTTAGTTTTATTAATTAATAGTTCATACATTTTTATTTGTAATAAAATTACCTTATTGTGGCATAAATTTTACGGCTGCAGATTCCAACACCCTGAGTTTAAATCCCGCATCAATTCATTAAAAATAAGTTGTTGGTGGTTTTCTGTCATGAAATATAATTATTTCTTTCACAGTTAATGAAAGTGAAAAAAATATATATAACTTACACTTTGTCATAATCTTCTTCTTCTGTGAATGGCTTAGACCATTCACACTTGCTATAGTGGTCGTGATTGTGAATAACGGTCCTTTAATACAGCTTATACGATCTTCCTCTGACTAACTTTTATTGGCAACATTGCAAGAAGACGGTAATGGAGGAGCAAGTAGTGGATCTTATTATTAGGGATTATCTATCTTGTTGGGTATGGACTATCCATTCCTTCTTCTGATGTTGCTAAAGAACTTAAGGATACCTACGCACCTAGAGGGTCAACATTTCAGTTGCGTTAAAAATATTGTATACTTGATGATAGCGAATCCGTATCCGGCCGTCCGAAATCAATAGTTTTATCTTCAAGGCATTTGAAGAAATCTTTGCCGTATAAAGGTGTCTTATTGATCATATTGCTTATTATATAGAATATAGGCGAATATCGAATCACCTATTTTGTTTTAAATTGAAAACTTATAATTATAATTCATGTAACGTAAAAATGTATTAGCTAATTTTTATTACATAATATATTATAATAAAATAAGAGATATTTTATTTTAGTTACCGTAGTTTCAATTTGGCATAATACTCGATATTCGATTAAATGAATTATTTGATATACATAAATTTTTCATTCCGTTGTTTTGTATGATTTTTAAATATGCAAAATATATGCATATAACCATCATATTATAACAAAAAAAAAATCTTTTATTTTTATATTTAAACCTTTCATATAAAAAACAAATAGATGATTTTTTTTACAGGCCAGTTACGTAATAAATAATTCCTCCTAAATAATATTAATGCTTGCTTTGGCTGCTGTCACGGTGTTGATTCACAACGTTTTAGAACGTAAGTTGTTATTATGTCATGTCATTGTCATTCTTTAAAATTGTCATGTCAGTGTAGTGCTGTGTAGTTATTTTATTATTTTATTACAAAAATGTCAGGATCTAAGAAGATGGTAAATATAAACTGGCCTTAAAGATTAATTGACTTCAAATTAATTAAACATATATTAGTATAATACTATTAGGGCTAATGTAGGTCTTTGAAACCTTCAAATAATTTGGTGTTATATGTCAACTTTTTGAATTTTTCTATACGTATCTACGAGAACTCAATGTTTTTTTTGTTTCTGTTAAAAATATAAACATACGGAAAAGCCTGCATTGTTTGAAAGTCCAATGCCTTACGATTACGATGACTTGGCATTTTTGTAACTAAGGTGTATTGACATTTAAGACATCTGTGTGTTCGTTGTCTTGTTTAGACGCTGCGGGTGCAGTCGTCCGAGGGTACGACGCGTGTTGAGGCTCTGGACACCGATGTCACGTCGCGCCTATTTGAACGTGTTTATGAAACATTACGCCTCAATACTTACGGATTTGCGTTGTACAAAGACCGCGCGAAGAAAGATGAGATTACGTCGAGCAAGTCACGCCAGTTACGAGACTATGGTTTACAACACGGAGACATGCTTTACTTGAGTTCTGTTAATGGCACAGTTCTCTTTGATCAACCTTCTACAAGCAGTGCAGAAGTAAGTGTCTATGACCTGAAAAATATATAAAATATTTATATTATCTATGCACAGTAAATATTAAATAAAATATTAGTAATTTTAATTAACATTTAATTTATTTTTATTAGGTAAAAATCAATCCAGTAGATCATTCAGAGCCTGGTCCATCATCAGTAGAACCTTCTAGTTCAACCACAAAGACTAATCTACCTGTAGAGGACGAAGTGGACTTGGAGCTATATCGCCTTCCAGGAACTATTCAGCGACAAAGAGATGAAAAATTGTAAGAAACATTTTTTTATTATAACTCTTACTTTTACTGTTCATAAATAATAATGGTCTAAAACGATATCAAGATAAATAATGTATTCTTCTCATTTGCAGATGTCGTCACAATTCAAAGGGTTGCTGTGTACACTGCTCTCCTCTGGAACCATGGGACGAAGGTTACCTTAAAGAGCACAACATAAAGCACATGTCATTCCATTCATACCTCCGTAAGATGACATCTGGCAAGTTCATCACATTAGATGAACTCTCATGCAAAATAAAACCAGGTAATGACACATGTTACATCTTAAAATATTGTTAAATTATCATTTAATAATACCTAGGATATATTACACGAAATCAGTAAAGAAAAACAAACTAATTAAATAAAGTTCTTATGATGTTAAAGTTATATAAAGCGCATATATTGACAGCCTTGACTGGATTAGTGAGAGACTAGTAAAAAGCAATGTGTAATATACATGCTGCAGGCTGCAAGGAGCATCCACCGTGGCCGCGCGGCATCTGCTCGTCGTGCCAGCCCGGCGCCGTGACGCTCAACCGACAGCCCTACCGACACGTGGACAACGTGCTGCTGGAGCACGCCGCGCCCGTCGACCGCTTCCTGGCTTACTGGCGCGCCACGGGCCACCAGCGCGTCGGCCTGCTCTACGGCCAGTATGAGCGACATCCGGACGTGCCTCTGGGTGAGACAGCAGACAATATGACTCATGGAATAGCAAATTCTAATTAAACAAATACAAAAATCCAGCTAAACACGACAAATTTCATGACTATTAACTAGATAGCAAAGGTGTATTTAATTACATTTATAAAATGTAATGTAACATGATTACAGTTCATAATAAGACAGCAATGAAATCAACCTACCTCCCCCAAAACAACAGAAAAACCTTTTTAATGTATCTTATATGTTTAGAATAAATTATTATAATCAGGTAACAGACAAATTTTAACAATACTATATCAACATCACTATCCTAACAATATAAGTTTCATCTTCTGAATGAGGGTGAGTAGCAATAATTTAAATCAAGCCGTTGTATCATTCCTAATCTTTCATTTTGAACAGTACCGAAATTTCATAATTCATTCGCCCACCTTTTGACTTCACTCATCATTTTAAAAAAAGTAACAATATAAGTGTAGATATGAGCCTATTGTGACCATGAGTGCGTTCATGCGTACGTCTTATTGTGTATGTGTGTGATATAACAGATTTTTATGTAATCACAAAGTATTAACAATTACATATTTTTATATAAGTCAGTGCAATGTTCTTAAGTCGATTTTCATTTTACTTTCTACAATCATGTACAGTGCCCGTCAATAAAGATTGCACATCGACCTTCGAAAAAAGAGAATAGAGTAATTTCGGCATGGTATTCGTTATCTCTGTCGCACAAAACACTAACAGTCCGGTATCTATTAGGAGTCGTTAAAACAGTTATGAGTTTCTAGGTTGTGGAAAAATAAAATAAAAATATTATGTTTATATCACCGGCTTAGAGCACAGATAGTGAAATGGAAGGAATTGGGAATTTATGTGATTAAAAGTTATGTGTGTAAAATTAAAAGAAATCTAGTATGACGATGTAAACAGTACTATATCTGATCAGATATAGCATGGTATAACATATTGTACGATCAGTTTCTCTGAAACCGATTCTAATTGAAATTTCAGCGCAAAAAAAAAAAAAAAAATGCAATCAAAGATCCTAAATAAGTAAATTTTCAAGTTATCGTAATGTACGTAACATAAATATTAGTCGTTCGCGATAGTAACAGTGGGGAGTGACAGGTATCCGCGCGCGCGTGGCCGCCGTGTACGAGCCGGCGCAGGAGTGCTCGCGCGACGGCGTGCGGCTGTGCGCGGACGAGCGCGGCGCGCTGGCGGCGGCGCTGGCGGCGCGCTTGCGCCTTCGCCCCGTGGGCTGGCTCTTCACCGACCTGCTGCCGCTCGACCTGGCCGCCGCCACCGTCAAGTGTCTGCGGTCAGTGTTCCGGCCGGCGCTCTCGCCCGATGAGACGAATCGAGACGAGAAGGATTTTGACGTATCTGTTTCGTTTCGCAGCGGCGTGGATACGCACTTTCTATCGGCGCAGGAGTGCATCATGGCGGGTCACTTTCAGAACGAACACCCTAACGCGTGCCGTCACGCCTCGTCGGGCTACTTCGGTTCCAAATTTGTCACCGTCTGCGTCACCGGTGAGCTTTTACTTTTACTTACGGTATAATATAAATAGAAGTGCAAAAATTGTATTAGTCGATATAATATCGTCCTCCTTCTTTCCAGGCGATAGCAACAACCAGATCCACCTCGAGGGCTACCAGGTGTCCGGGCAGTGCCAGGCGCTGGTGCGCGATGGCATCCTGCTGCCCACGCGTGATGCTCCGGACCTCGGCTACATCCGGGACTGTTCGCAGCAACAGTACGTGCCCGACGTGTACTACAAGGTGAGTGCGGGGCAGGTGCGAGGAGCAAGGGGGACAGGTGCCAGGAGCTAATGTAACACAAGGTGAATGCGGAATAGATGCCGGCTGTGAAAGACTTAGGGCCGACACAACATTAATGCTGAGCGTTCGAATAGTGAGACTTTACTGCCAATGATATAATGATCTACTCTATGTATGAAAATGAACATGAAGCACGACAATTTTTTATACGATTATTTTACTAAATGCTTTTTGTTTACAAAAATAGTTTTGGAGCGATGAATCTCAAGAAATTTTAATTTAAATTTCCGTTGAAGCATAAAAATAATTAATCAATGCTCACTACTTTACCCTACGTAAATTAAATTTCACTAAGAGAATAAAACCAAGTTTTGATTTAAAATAAGAATCTTCATTAGTCCGGATTAGAAAACTCAGTGATCAATGATCAGTCCTACAGATCGGCCCTACTTGGTTTACCGAATATACTTTATCCAGTTAAAATACATAATTGTAAATTATTCAGAAGAAGCTGGTATTTTGTATAAAAATAAAAATATCTTAAACAAAATCTAATTAAAATCAGGGGGTAAAACTCAGTCCACATGCACACACTGCGTTTCAATGCCTTAATAATTCTATATGGGTTTACTGATACCACAAATAAACAAGCTACGCCGTGACGTAGCATGTTCCGACATTGTATAACGTTACGACATCGTGTCGTGTAAATCAAATTGCAAATCGTAATAATCACTTCGGAAATCGTAACATGCCACATAGCGCGGTACGACGAGATTAACTGCGGCAGTACACGCACCAGTGCCCATAGTATGAACGGCAACGTCGCACGTTACGATATTTTGACCTTGAAATTTTACTACGCGTAACGTTGCTTTCGACGACATGACGTCACAACACAATGTTGCACGTCGCGCCGAACTCCACATAACCACGTCACCGCTTCGTATCGTGGTTATGTGTGGTAGCTCTAACGCAATTCAAGACTATAATTACTGACTTTGATTTTACTAAATAACTATAATATTTAACGTTCTATAAATTGCAACGATTGTTGTCCGATACCGAAAGTTTATATCCTACGGTAATACATCCTCCCACATACCACTCTCGCCGGTCTGGAAGAATGACCGGCGAGAGTTACGTTACGTTACGTTTATATAAAAATACGTTTATATAAAAATATTGTATTTTTTTAAAACATTGATCCAAATTATGCGGTGTATTCTATAATTTTAAACACATAAATTAACGTTTTATTTATAATATTATAAATAAAACGTTTATTTATAATAGGTAGTCTTGCAGCACTATACATTTGACAATAATATGAAAATAACAAAAAATGTATTAATTGTATCTCCTTCAATTTTATATGGAGCCGACCAGATGGTAAGTGATTACCGTCACCTTAAGATAATGGCAGAAAAAAAATGACATTGAAATGACATCATTGGTCGTGATAACAATAATTTTATTGCATTTATTAGATTTACTTATAATCATTTACTCTAATACATTATTAGAATCAATAAATACAAACTTATCATCTAAGTGTAGAGATCAATTAAGAGTAAACAACACAACATGGGAATAAAAAAATTAAAACAATACGTAAAAACAAAAAAGAGACGTAAAAAGGTAGATATTAATTATAGAATATATATATAATTTACTAGGTGGTAGAGCTTTGTGCAAGCTCGTCTGGGTAGGTACCACCCACTCATCAGATATTCTACCGCAAAACATCAGTACTTGGTATTGTTGTGTTCCGGTTTGAAGGGTGAGTGAGCCAGTGTAACTACAGGCACAAGGGACGTAACATCTTAGTTCCCAAGGTTGGTAGCGCATTGGTGATGTAAGCGATGGTTAACATCTCTTACAATGCCATTGTCTATGGGCGTTGGTGACCACTTAGCATCAGGTAGCCCATATGCTCGTCCGCCTACCTATACAATAAAAAAAAAAATTTAAACCAAGGGTGAGTGCAAAATATCAGCTTAATCGATTTAGCAGAACTATTTTAAAATTCAGTTGAATTTCACTTTTGGTGTCGGTGGAGGAACAGGGTGTAAAGTTCCTCATCCACCATTGAAAAGGGAGGACCAGATGGGTGTTGGTCTGGTGGGCTACCGCCCGACGGTTATTGTCGGCTTCTTGTATATATGTTCAATCGCTCGGATAACTTTAATATCGCGATGTAGGATACGTCAGTTTTTAGTTTTCATATGTGGCGAGATAGATGTCGCTACACACTCATATCCCTGGTAAAGTTAGATAAATGTGAAAAAGCGATTGATGCGTGCACTGTTCAATGCCGTCCAGATGGATATGAATTGATATATTGATCGCCTAAAATGAAACCTCTAGAGGACGAAAATAGAAGTTTTTTTTTTTTTTTAAATATGAAGTTGTTTTTTTTAACGTGTTATATGTTAGGATACGAGGGTATGGTAAACTTTTTATATTTCTGCATTAAGTATGCGGATTATTTATGTTAAATGATATTTGCTGTGATATTGTTTATAAAATATATATTATTGAAAATGTACTTGAAAATATAAAAAAATGATGATTTAAAATAAGTAATATAAATTTGACCCAACAACTAAATAAAATCGAAAAACAGACGAATATAAATTTTTGCCGCCATTTTTTTACATTATGATAAAGAAATACATTATTTTAGCGGTGCAAGTCGAGCCATAAATCATTGCGAAAGACAATATTTTGTTCAAATAAAGAAGCATTTAAAATAAGTAATATATAAATATTATGGAATTATTTCAAGTCGATTTTGTATTAGAACTTCCAAACTCTATGTGCTATATTTAATTTCTCTTTACGCCTAGTGCGACTCTACCATTTTGAGTAGTTCCGTATTATTGATACATTCTGCTGTTATTGAATGCGCCCGAGAGCACTGTCCGCTGTCATGCCATGGGACATTCAATATTTTGCAAGTTAATTGTTTTTTTGATATATGATTAAAATTAAATATATTTCCAAAAGATAATTAATTATACTCGAGCATTTGTAAATATGTATTTATCAGTAATATGTAAGTAAAGCAATCTATTGATTTTAAAATATTTGTTATACCTTAAAGTTATGAGGATATGTTCGTGATTTTGTTGGTATTTATATGACGTGTTGAAAGGATACGAAAATGTAATGGTATAGTAAAAGACTCGCAATTTTGTTTCACGTATTTATTTATATATATATTATATCACGGCTTCGCATTGGACAGTTCACATGCCGCTCACAATTATTAACAAACAAGACGACATCGTTGTCACCTTCACATTGTAAACGATATCGAGAAAAAAAACGTCTTCTACTATTTCTTTAAACATATAATCTTAATAGTCAACACGAATTACAGTTTACAACACGTCAATAGAATACGAAGAGATGTCCGACGACCTACGGATGTCGACGGCTCTCATATAAACATTGATAATATAGAAAAGTAAACTTAACAAATAGGCAAGTCTTTACGACAAACAAGACGATCACAAAGATCAATCAGTTTCCCCCCGCCCCGCAATTTCCGGAACTGATGCCGCTACGCGAAAGAACGGCACGACCACGATAAATAGTAAATACGATTTACCCAATAATAAGCAGGCACTCACCGGCTGGAGGCTTCGGGCCTCCTCAATCTGCCTTACTTACGGTATCATCACAGTCTTTATGCTTTCGGAGATTTAATTCGTGCTAGATCTAACATTAAATAGTATCGCTTCGAAGAATAACGCTTTTCGAGAGGTAACGATAGCTTGTAAATATATTCATCTATATACTTATACTAACGTCGATACACGATAGAACGAACATTCTGCGCTCGATATACGTTACGCACAGACGACGGTGAGCGATGGCGCGACTCGCTCAAAATAAATCTCTAACAATAATATTCATCTATAACATTTAACATTTATATTGACACACATATACGATCGAAAATTTATATTTAAACTCTTAAATATTACAACGTGATGAGGTGCGACCAGAGGTGATTAAACTCTGAACGACGCTAAACAAACGCGTCTAGCGCCCCATACGCACCCTTATACTTATAACAAAAATATATTCATTTAAATCGGATATATATCTAGACTAGGCCAACTCGCTAACGAGATGAGTTGTTGAAGCCCTGGCGCTCGTTGCGCTACGCTTTGAAACTCTAGGACGAAACGAAACGAACGGCCGACGTCGTACGCCGACCGCCGGACCCCTGTTGCCGGTATTACTTGCCTTCGCGAAACGAGACACGAAAGCTAGAACACAGCACGACGCGATCACGACAACGTCACTCATAACGCCAACACTGACTTCACGCAAATAAAACTACCATAGAAGTTCAAGCCGACGAACTTCGCGTAAATACTTCAAAACGCTCTATACTTACAAAAATAGTTTACAGTTTGAGTAAAATTTAAAGGCAAAACTATAAGGGTTGGTCCAACGATTAGAAAATGTAAATAAGGTACGAGGTGGTGAGAGATCGGAGGTTTAAAAAGACGCGACTGATATGCTCGAAAACAAACGCGCGATTTAATTGAGCTTGCCACAGCTTGCTATGATGATATTGCTGTGCGGCTTGCCGGCACTGTCGCCTATGCGGCTCAAACGTTCGACCACTTCAAGGCCCTCTACTACGAACGCAAAAATGGCGGTGAAGCCTCGTATCTCACGGAGCATGATTCGAAACTGTGACCCGACCAATCCTAAGTTGTCATGGCGTTTCTGTGAACGGCGCATACCCACAGCACCCCGCACTGCTACCATCTTAGTATCATCAGGCATGAAGAAACTTTCCTCGAATACAGAGCGACCGCCGCGGCCGTTGTTCAACTCGAAATCACCCGTTATTATGCTTTCGTTTTCCCAGCACTGGAAAACGGAGCATCCGCGATATCCTAAGCCCAGCTCACCCGTCGTGAGAATGGAGAAATTACGTGACATCTTCGGCGCAACATCTTCGCGTACTTCTACCACCACGCGACCGAAAGGAGAGCCGTTTACTTGTATATTGAAATAAAAAAGAGGGAATACAATGGAATTGCGAAGTATAGGAGATCCCACGGCGGCATTGGACACCGTCGTTCCACTCGTCGCCCCCGGAGAAGCGTCCACTGCATCTGATAAGATGTCCGGAGCCGCGTCTAATTCGAGCGTTGCCGCCATGCTGTCTGTCGCGCCGTCAAAGAGCCGAGCCCGTCGCGCCAGGCAATGCCGCGTGTACAGCTGCGCCGTGCAATAGTTGGCCAGAAACAGAATGGGATCACGACACTCAACCATAGAGGAAGAGGTCAATTCCGCTGTTCCAAGTCCGGCGAGGGCCCGACGCATCAGCTCGAAGTCGAGCGGAACGCTCGCGTTGCGAATGAGATCGTCAAGCCGGCATTGCAGAAGCGCTTCGGAGTGGCGTGCGCGTAGACGATCTCGTTCTGAAGATGCTGTAGCGAGTGAACCGAAAGCGTAGTCTATCTCGATCAGTGCACGCTCAGTAGCTGACAGAAGGCCGCTCGACCCGGCAAGTTCTGCCTCTAGGCGTACTTTGAGCGCCGTCGCAGCATCAAGAGCGCGCAACAGGAACTCACGTTGGCGTGCGGCCAGACTCTGCAGATCGGCTAACAGAAGTCGAGCGTCGCGTTGTAACTGAATCCGTGCTTCCCGCGGGGGACGCAACGAGTGCGCGTGATGTGAATGGTCACAAGCTTGACAAACGCGCACGCCGCAAGCTGCGCACCAGAGAGCAGGTAGCGCGTGAGTAGCGCAAGGCGGCTCCGGTGCCAGTTTCCGTGCCAGAGCGAGTACCGCCGCATATGTTGGTAGAGCTTCTGCGCGACCTTCGGGGAGCTCGGTGCGCTTCCAGCAGTGCACGCAGCGCACCTCGCGACTGCCGCCCAGCACGCCGCGAGTGCACGCCAAACAGAAATGATGTTTGCACGCGAGGATCTTGGGCGCTCTCTCTGCGTCGTCGAAGGCGCACTTACAGCAGGAGCAAAGCGCCAGCTCCTCGATGTCTTCGAGCGCGAAGCAAGCCATCGTCCTGTTCGATGCGGCGTTTGTTTTTAATATTAGGGTCACATTGTATGGTATTCGGTTCCCAAAACCCCGGGCTCGTTTTAAAACTATGAATAATTTATTACTAAAATAATACTATTGATGTGGAGTGCCACATCATTTTACGTTTTGTGTACATACGCCATGTTGTTTTTCGCTTCTGCGCCGAGCTTCACGTCGCTCGATCAACAGATTACGGTGAATCGCAATAACTTTGTACGGACGTTATTTCTTGCCAATATTTTATTTCATTTTCAAGATTTACTTGTAAACGGGTAATGAAACATTCTTCGATTAATTGTAACAGTTTTCAGTTTTACGTGAAAATTATTCTTTTAATATTTGTTCCTAATAATTAAAACGTAAATAATTGCGGCTAAATTAACCAACTATTGATTTTAGTTTGTAGATTCAGGCGTGGTTAAATTTCAATTTCTTGTTCAATAATTTTCGCCAAATTTAACAGATCTCTGTTTTTATAACAACACACTTAAACGAACGGCGCTACAATGTTGTAGCATACGACGGCGTCAATTCGCGAATACTTCACACAGCTGAGCGTGACATTCTTTGATAAAGGCGGGCGGGTCACAGAGCGCCGCCGCGCGCCGGCCGCCCGCGTTATCAGAGCCGGCTTATCGGCAACGGCGCAACGCACAAGCACAATACGACACGGTGAGACACAGTGTCGTACACGATGTCCGGCCCCGCGTATCGATCGCGCAGGTCGAGCGAGCCCTCTGCCCACCGATGCACAGCTACGTAACGAGTCGCCTAGGATAGGAGCCGGTCGACATATGATTACTACGCTTGCGTGCTATTGAATGTTGATGAATTTATAATACAAATAGTTCGTCACGACCTTCTCATATCTCACTTGCGACCGTAACGCAGAACAAGGGTTTCTACACATCCTTAGTCGTTATATAATATTAGTGATTAAGGCATAATACGAATTTATAATTTTTCTAATGAAAATATATACTTGACTGAACTTTTGAATCATTAAACAAATAACTGATACTTACATACTATTTAAATCAATTGCTGTCGTTTAAAATGCAAATATTTTATATATGCTATCATAGTAGCTGTTATCATATATGTCGAATGGCTATTATTACTATATCAGATAATTAATTAAATTTTTAAATGATATGCTAGATATTCGTTCCGATTCCGCAAAGGGTTAAATTAAGATTTTACTTCTATTATATATTTAAGTCAATGTATATAAACGTATACCGATTGTAATACAATAAGTTGGTGTCCAGGCGATACCGTATCATTCGCATTGTTGGTTTGGTGGAGGTTCCCAAGCTTTTTTTGACAAGGGACCACTTTGATTTCCTTATTATTAGCTGGGACCAGAAGGTTAAAATATAAATTATATATATCAAATCATAGTTATAATTAGAAATAATTGTCATATGCTACCATAACATTAAAAAATAACATTAAGTAACAGTCAATATAATTTATTTTTTGATAATTCAGACTGCGTCAATGAGATTTTCATTCATTCAAAGTTTCAGCGTTCATTCTGAGTTTGCATTTTCGCGGACCATATTTTAGTTTTTTGTGGACCACTGGCTTGGAATCACTGGTCTAGTGGCAATGCCGCAACCTCGAACCCAGAGTCGGGCTCGTATCTATTGGGGTTTTCTGTGAAGAAATTCTTAGTAGATGTAGATGCCCGGAGTCAGGAATGTTGGCGGCGTGCTTCGGTAAGCACGTAAAGTGGTCCGTTGGTTCTGCGCCTGAACTCTTTATTTTATTATAATATTTGGTAATAAAGAATTCACTAGTGTTTGCGCCCATACTTGCGCAAGATTAGGGCATCTCGCTTAAGAAACGCCGTCGTGGCTAAGAATGTCTCCAATAGGAGGACTCCAATAATAAAATATTGACAAAAAATCTATATAAATTTACTATCCGTTTATATTTACCTACCATTTCTTTTTAAATGATTACTTATCTATAAAAGATAAGTACATAAATAATAGGGTCGCTGACATTTATGTTTACATTTTTAAAAATTATTTATGTGATCAGAGTATATAATAATATGTCACTATATTTGATACACGTATTTCAACATATAATATATCGCCAAAAAGCAATACTACGTATTGTTTTGCTCCGGTTTAAAAGTTGAATCTGAAAGCGTAACTACAGGCACAGGACACCTAGCTTTAAGTTTAAAAAAAAAATTTAACGCTGGAAGAACGCATTACGCGTTTCCCCCACTAAACAACCAGCGTTACCCTTCCCGTCTTAACGAGGAGCGGCACGGGATCGCTTGCGCATGCTACCGTGACAAGACGAGAGTACCTAACGCAGCCTGTCTATTTTTTACATTGTCACGATTAAATTACTTTAGTCGAGTAATTTAATCGTGACAATCGATTTAACATAATAAATTACAAAACATATTATGTCACAATTACTTAAATCTTAAAAGCAATTTTGTAAAGAAGGATTATAAATATATTTTAATTGTTTCAAGTATGCCATGTACTTGACTGAATTTATTCTACTGTTTTTATTTTTAGTTTACAAGTACATATTTGGTAAACTGATCTGATTTTTTTCCTCTCTTTATCATCAGGAGCGAGACGCGTACGGCAACGAGGTGGGCGTGTCGGCGAAGCGACTACCGGTGGCGTACCTGCTGGTGGACGTGCCGTGCGGCGTCGCGCCGACCACTCAACCGCCCACCTTCAGCCCGCGCTCCACTTTCCCGCCCGCCAACCGTCCGCTGCAGCGGCACTTGCAGTCGCTACGCGCGCTGCACCGTCAGCTCCAGGAGGCGCCGTCCTTCCTCGACGCCGTGTCCGACTTCCACGTGCTGCTGTACATGGCGAGCAACGAGGCGCTTCCGCTGACGCTGGAGCAGCTGCAGCCGCTGCTGGACGCCGTGCTGGCGCGCGACGCGGCCGCGGCCGAGGCGTGGCGCGCCGCGCCGCACGCCGCCACGCTGCTGCGCCTGGCGCGCGCCGCCGACGAGTCGGAGGCGGCGGGCGAGGCGCGCGCGGGGGCGGAGGCGGGCGGCGCGGACGCGGCCGTGTGGACGTGTCCGCTGTGCACGTTCCACAACGCGGCGCCCATGGACGCGTGCGAGATGTGCGCGATGCCGAGGCGAGTGTGACGCGAGCCAGACGGTTTTTTTTTTAGTAGAATTGTTTTCCTTTAGACCAATTTATCTGATGATAATGTCTCGATTATCTTTTCTAATCGTAAGTGTGAGTCTCCGGCGAAGTCTCATTTTTCAATTATCGTAACTACTAGCCTCACCTTTGTCCTATTGGTGCATACAATGTTGTATAAATAATTACACCCACTCATCCGACACGTAATTGTGTTTGTATGGTAGTAACACACATACGCCGTGATTTAGATTAGATCATTAACTACTAAATATTTAAGATATGCGAAATTATAAGCACTTCTGTACACAGTAAGCATATAACTCGAACTAAAGAACCTTGACATACCGCATAAGAACATTGAACATACCTTGAGATTATTGCTGATCTGAACAGTGAGGAGTCTTTATATGTTTTAATAATATGGTAGAAAAAGATTCTTGTATGTATTGCTTATGTACGAAATATGATTTCAGGAACGCGATGTAAATAGAAGATTATCAGCGTGGGAGTTCACTTTTATACTAAAGACAGCGCGCGGCGCCGGGAACTAGAAGTTGTTAGTCGCTAGTGTCGATTTGTTCTATTATTTACTTTAAGACATTGGAAATAAATGCTATTTTATTGTACCCCATTCTATTTGTATTCACTGGAGAACGTACTGCATACTACGCAGTGCGTAGTTATTATATTTTAATATGTACAATTCTGAAGCTGCATGTACATTGTGTTTGTTAATTTTGCTCATATTAATATCTAAATTATTTATTCGTATTTTTTTTTTTTTATAATCTTGTAATAAAATTCTGTGATAGCCCTCCGGAGCTCCTTTTTGAATGTGAATGTCACGATCATATAATTAAATTGCTCTCAACTTGTTAGTTTTATATAATTTCTTTTTTAGTAAATTAAACGCGATCTCAATATGTTGAGTTGCTAATCTCGAAACGTGTCAAGTGATAACGTAACAGATTTAACACCGCGGTGCGTCAGATAAACGTAAAATAATAATAATACTATATGAAACTATAAAGAATGATCCTGTGGACACTAAATCTAGTTTATTTCAATGCAATTGGTTTGAAATGATTATAAACATCAAAACGCATAGAAGAAACTTGTATTTTCACGTCACGTTACTTTGCCGCTCTTAAATGCTCAGGCGTTCATATAGGACTCGCAAGTAAAGCTTGAAAAAGATTTTTTTTTTTAACCTTTTATGGAATTTTGGAAGATTTAAATTTTAAATACATCGGAATCCGAGCTATCTCTGGTGTTAAAATAATGAAGTTGTACGTTATAAATGTATAACATTGAGTTTTTGAGGGAATTTATTGACGTGTGCATTTTTATTGTTCCTAAAAAAGGACATATTATGCACGTTTCCGAAATACGAAACCGCCTAAATCAGTGGTTTATCATTATTATATATGTTATGTAAACTTCGCAAACAGTAAACATTTGACATTTGTAAATATCTCATTTTACACAAGCGCCTCTCGCGGCGAATTCGCTATAGTCCGTGAATGCTGTTAACAGAGCGCTGATTTCATCTTAACGCAGAATGTCAATTCGAACGTGCTTAAACGAAAATGTTCCCAACTCTAAAGATCGACGATAACCCAAATAATAAAGTTGAAGACTATGTCGTATTTCGTAATTGATTAATTGTATTTAAATTATATTAATATATTATAGCAGCGTGGTGGAATAAGCTCCAAACCTTCTCCTCAAAAGAGGCCTCAGCCCAGCAGTGGGACAGTCACAGGCTGTTACTATTATATTATTTTAACATTAGACCTTTCGAATATAAAATATCAGGTTTTATATTGTATTAAATTAGCCCTTTGAATGAATCTCTTTGTTGACAAATGTCAAGGTTCATAGTATTTCGCTAGATTCTTTTCACAGAAAGTAAAATTACTTTATTGGTGCATATTGTTTTAATTTTCATGGAGTGTAGTCCTTGTTGTTAAATTTCTCGCAATTATAGAATGTAAAATTAAAAAAAATTGTTATAATCTATCAAACTGGAAAACATAAAAATTTTATGAACATATTTTGAAAATTCAATTGGAAACGCTTTGTACAAATTATATGATATTAAATTCGGATATATTGAGGCTTTTCTTGTGATCAATGTAAATGTTCGTCAGTGTAAATAGCATCATTATTTTTCCGATGTTGTGTATGATTTCTATTATAATGTAATCGTAATTTGATATTTTCACATTATTTTATAAACTAATTATAATAAATGTTGTTTAGTGCCCAGGAGTTGCAATTGTGAAATTTGTGTTTAGTTACTAGTTTTGTTCTAGGAATATTCACGACATTATCGAGAAAATATTTTTCGAAGGTCCGCTTAAATATTTGTGTAAAATACGTTTATTTATTATTATGATGGTATTGTCTTAATATTGGGTGTCGGTCGCAGTAAGTTTTATACAAAGAGCAGATAAATACAGTGTGCCCTGTACACAAGGCTGTTTCTTTCTCCTAAAGCCCTCCCTTGTAAATAGCGATGACGTAATTTGACGTTATTTCTCAGAAATAAATAACATAAATAGTATTATCAACATCTATTTTCTTAAACGTGTATTTCTGTTGGCCCTTGACAGAGTCACTGGTTAAAACCAATTATCTAGAGAGATAAAGTAACTATTTTTGACGTGATAACGTGTTATAAATCGATGAACGCCTGCTGCGCGCACGAAAAAGCATGACTCATTGTCACGTTCCACCTGAGCCGAGCGCGCAAGCGAGAGCGCGGAACAAGCGATAGAGAGGCACGATCAGCCTAAGCGTTCGGCTTGTGACGCATCTATCTCTCTTCGAATATTCATTAATGTTTTCTTATGATGTAAAATTATCGTCCGTTTCTTTATAATTGAAGGATATGACATACGTTCAGTAATGATCAAACTAAAATAATGTATTTGATCGCTTGCGAGATTAAAGTTGCCAATTTTTTTTTCCATGATTCTTATGAAATAGTATGGTAAGTGGTCACCATCGCCCATAAAAGTTGGTGCTGTAAGAAATATCATCATTACATTTAACAGAGACGAATGAGCCCGTGAGTTGTTTGTTCTTGTTAAATGTTAATGATATGGGTACTTTCTTAATATTATGAAAACATAGAATCCTACGACGTTTAATTGTGTTCGTATTATCAGCTCCTAAATAGTCTTCTAATATTACAGATAAAAATAAAAAGCAAAGGATTGGGTTTTGTAAAAATATTTATTACTATTCAATATTTACAATTTTGTTTTAAAACATCAGATGAGACAATAAATAGCGGCACGGTTCGAATACAGCAACAATAAAAATATAATTATCAATATGAATACAATACATATAATTTATATAACTCATAGTGTAGTGTTGTACTTCATTGTGGTCACATACTACCGCGACGCTCGCGCCGCTCTAACCACCGTCCGTCGTGTGGTCGACGAAGGAGTTTGAGGTTAACAATAAACGTCAATTATTTAATATTCTGATATGTAAAGCAGCGTGAGCAATGTTATTTACTAAAATTATACGTGTCTTGCACTCGCCGCAATTTTTATCTACTAACTTTATCTTATATTCTTCTTTTTTTTTATGCAGCGGACTTTTCATACAGTTTTAAATCGATAAAATCAGACATACATTCGAAACAATCACAGCATAAACAGCCATCAGAGGCTATCACATCGCAAAGTCTAACCGCCTTATTCATAAACTTTATTTAACTGGTGATTAGTTAAACAACATTTTGTCTTCTTCTTTCGTATTGAGTCAAATCAATAATGACAGAAAGAGACAAATCAGTGTTTAGCTAACCAGTAACTAAGCAACGTTTATAAATAAGGCCGTTAATTTGAAAATAATATAGAATTATATTACATGTGCCTCGTATAGTATACACGTAGAACGCTATGTACAGTTGGCTGCACGCACTCGAGTGCGTGACTGAATAACTCAACGTGGCTCGTTGTCTTCGTCCACATCGAGTGAGTCTTATTAGGTCTTAGAAATTCTCGTCACTCTTGGCTATATTAAAATTTTCTTATACAATCTTTAAATGTAAATATATATTTTTTTGTACTTATAATAATGTTATTATTCCTTTTATTCTCGTCGAAAAGTAAAAATCAAGACTGATAATTTTTATCACATCCGACCGTTTAATTTTATTTTAAGTCACCGAGGCTTCACTATCTCGTGCGGATAAAAACAACGATCCAATCGAGAACACCGAAGTTCGCGCGACGAACTCGGACCGGATCAGGGGGAGAGGTCATCGATGCGTGTCTATACGATTAAATTTTTCTAAAATTTTAAATACAATTTACACGTTCTGAGATTGCAACGGATCGTCCGCGCTACTGGTCGGCGGGGGGCGCGGGCGCGGCGGGGCCGGCGGGCGCGGCGCGCATGGGCGGGAAGTGTCGGTGGTCGCGCAGGTCGAACGCGCCGCGCGGCGGGGAGCCGGCCAGCGCCGCGCCCAGCTCCTGCGCGCGCTCCGACTCTGCACACGCGCTCACACTTAGCGTCGCCGTCCACGTCCGCCGACGGGCCCGTGTGATCCGTGCGAGCTCTTCGTAGGCGTTACCACGAGACGAAAAGAAAAGACGCGCGCGTCACGCAGGAGAAAGGAAAATATGACTCGAGCATTAAATTCAACTTTGACCTTGGAATTCTACTCGTAGTTGAATCTTTAAAGCGCATTCTTGTCTTTTCATTTCCAGGGAAAGGTTTTCCATCACCCCTATAATCGGCGGTACATAGTAAAGCTGACAAGGATCACACGAGGCCGACGTCGTGCTGGATGCGTGTATGTACACATGTTTTGTTAACAAATACCAACGATCACACCAACACCAGTGAAACCGCATCGTTGCTTATAAACGATATTCATATCATTATATGATAAACATGCAAATATAATGATATTGTATTTGTTTTCTTGGTTTATAAAATAAAAACATCATAAATGTTAATAATGATATCAATTGACAACAACAACAAAAAATGCTTTGGACCTTTGTCATCTGTGTTTCCAGAGCCTTAAGGATCGAACGCACTTGAACCATCAGACAAAGGAGAAACTATATCGATATGGTATACCGTACAATAATAATATAACGGTATTGTAATTTTAGTTCCATCTTCAGTTATTCTGAGCAATGCTATTACATTGGTCCCGTGACGACAACTTTCGCGTATTGTACAAGCCACTTTACTATTGGACGTTCTTATACACGTCATCTGGTTTGAAGCAGTTTTTGCTATTGCCTAAGAGCGTTTACAAAAAAAGATCGTAATAAACATCTTTCTAATCGTATGTCGTATATGAAACAAACAAAATATTAGTGTATAGTAAATTAACTGGTCAAAAAAATATTACACAACATTCTATTAATAAATAATAATCTAATAAGGATCAAAACAAGGTCGTAAATACTCCTCTTTCGGTAAAAAATCACGTTCTTAACAACAAAGGAAAAGTTACCTTAAACGTAGTTGTTCGTGATGCTAAAATACCTTGGATATAATTTGTTTAGCGTCAATATCATAATGAATACAAACTCGACACGACTTCGAAATTCAGACTCGTGAGAAGACATTAATGTGTTCGATTCTTAAGTCTCCAAAACAGGCTAATATGAATAATAATTAGATATATGTATATTCTTAGTTTCTGTAGTGTTCCGTAGTCAAATTCAAATACATAATTATAATTGCATCGTGTTCCTTCTAGTTTATTATTTGGGAACGAACGGAAGAGATACATTAAAAAAAAATTGATTCATAGCAAAACAGATCACATGACAAAGGTATTCGTATACAAATCGATATTGTTTGATCATATTTCCTTTTAGAGTCATTTTCTGGAAAGATTCAACACAGATTTTATTTGAAGTATCTATATACCACAAGTCGTAGATGCCACACAATTGTGGGGCAAATATTTTCGCAGAGAAACTTCAATATTTGATTGAACTCATGATATACAAAGTTATATCGAATAATATATTTTTTCACTTATTCACGGGCAGTTATTATGATACTAAAAGTATTTTAAGAGGTAAGTGCTAAAAATAAATGTTTACAAGTTCTATGACTACGGAACCCTAAGTCTGTTGAATTCACACAAACGCTAGATTATTTTTAAAACAATAATTATGGCGACACTTCACTTTGTGTAGCGTGTTCACTGTTCACATTAATTATCTGTAAATGCCAATACGTAGATGACTAATAGCCTTTTTTGTTGTTTACATTTGGTCGGTTGTTATTTACATATAAAATAAGGTAAATATTTGCGTTAACCGAAAACTTGGTTCGTCCAATAGAATTTTGTGAACATGCAAATATTTTGACAAATTTGTGGGTTCCGTGCATACGCTAAACAAAGTGCAGTGTCGTTTTATATATACAAGGCAAATAATGCAGAAAGCAAAAGCTGTATAAGATAACGAGAACATATGTGAAAGCTATGACTATTCCAATTCACATTGCTGTAATTTTTGAACATAATTGAAACAATAAAATCAGTCGTTCGATTCGATTGTTTTGTACAAACGAATCGGAAGGTGACATACGTGTGTAGGGGACGGAACACGTTAGCGGATAGCGAGCGACAGCGCGGGAGGATCGGTCGACGCTGCACTTACCTGGGCCAGCGCCGGCGTCAGTCTCGGGGTCGGCCGACGGTTCTATTGTGAATGAACTTTACTCATCGGAAATATTCGTACCTTGTAGAAATACATAAATCTATTTAAAATGTACAGTTTCAAAAATCATAGTAACAAATTACAACAGAGAACTTATATTGCAGTTGGTTTTCGGTTAGGTAATAGTTTTAGTACCCAGGGTCACTACTAAGAAAGACTTTTCGCTCCTAATAGAAATCACTAATCGTAAGCTTTACGTTGCGTTACTGAAACAAATTGCGTGCCTATTTGTTTTTAACAAATCGGAAACAACTTCCTTCGTTATCCGATTATTTGTAATATATACAACAACACATCGGTGCTCGACTAGAGCGATATGACGGTCACGCATTTATCTTTTATATAAATATTTGTACCGATTAAATTGTATCAATCGCAAGCACGAGCATTTCCGACGGGTAGTTTATTCACGTGACTTTTAACACGACTCGATACAGATAGACCGATCCTCCTCGTGACGTACTTCGTAGGAAACGAGGCGCTCGGTCGTCGTATTGAAACGTATACTCACACATCTATGTTCGTCTACTACTCTACAGTTAACGAATTATAGTTCGGCAAGCGGTGAGACGTCGTGGCCCTCGCCGGCACGAGACCGGCGAGCGCGGACGTCGGCAGTGGTCGAGCAAGCGGAGGGAGGGCCGGCGAGCCCGATCGAAACGGAACAGTCTCGGAGGTGACAGGAAGCGCAAGCGCGGATCGTAGGAACGTAGGTCGAAGGAAGCGAGCCGAGTAGAATTAAACGGGAGCAAACGGAGCGCAAGAGAGAGGGCCGGCGGCGACTAGCTACCTGTCATGGTGTCCGGCAGCCGGCCGCGCAGCGCGCCCGCGTAACTGCAGCCCGCCGCGGCTGCGGGGAGTGTCGGTGTCGCACATCACAATGTCAAATATACTTATATAATATAAATGTGAAACTACTACTGTATGTACATATATTTAGATATTTCGTTGCGATATATGAGGTGAAGGCGGGACAATTCGTAAATATTTTTTTGATGATACGAATGAAATGAATACATTTTAGAAGATGACGGTGAATGAGAAAATGTGACGTGAATGTTAGAAAATATTTATTAAATATAAGAGTTCGTCCACCGAAGCCGTGAAAGGTCGGTGGCACGAGTGTGTTATCAAATTGGGGTAATAATTGTTCGTAGAAGTCCGAAGAGCGTAAAGGGAGTCGGCGAAGGCCCACTTCGTATTCAACACGTACAGGTCGGAGGTCCCCTTGCGCGTTTTGGTGAGCGGAGGAACTGAAGCGTGCGGGTGAGCGGAACTAGGAAGAGGGTCGGAGACGAGAGGGTCGGAGGCTGAATGTAGGGCGGTGACGGTTGGTCGCGGCCACGAGACCGCGCCGCACGCCTAGCCCGGTATTGGCACTGCTATGTACTAATAGAAATAGATCTCGCGTACTGTCTAAATTGATTATAAATGCTAGCGATCAACATTTCGGTAGCTTCAAATCAAGTAAACTAATCGATCGATGTCACCGCGAACCTTTAATACATACCTTCCTGCGAGTGTAGTGGTGTGGGCGTACCGGCGTCCAGCAGGCGGTGAGTGCGTAGCAGGGCACACTCGCCGCCCTCCTGCGCGTCCAGCGAGTACACGTACACCACGCCGTCCGACGTGGCCACCACCAGCCGCGCCGTCCGCGCCACGCTGCAACAGGGCAACCGTCTGACTGACCGTTCGCGCGTGCACGAGCTCGCGCGCTCGTTGCACTTACATGGTGACGGCGGCTACGGCGCGGCGAGCGGGGCGCGGGAGACGGGCGGCGGCGAAAGCGCGACCTTGCGTGAGCACATCGGCCACCTGGGCGGGCAGGTAGCCGGCGCCGGCCGACACCGCCTGCGACAGCCAGTCGATCCAGCCGGCCTCGGCTGCGGCCGCGGGTCCGGCGCCGGCGCTGATCTCCTCACCGGCGCCCACTACCGCGCCCGCTCCGACTGCGCCCGCCGCCCCCTCTTGCAGCCGGAACACGTGAACCGTCTCCGTGTTGGACGTGGCCGCTAGGTAAGCCCCACACGCGCTGAAGGCGAGGCACGCTATGGACACGCAGCGCTTCACTCCGCGCCGGAACTCGTAAAGTCTCGTGCGCTCGGGCACGGCGAACACGCGGATGACGGTGCCCCGCTCGGACGCGGTGGCCAGGCGTCGCCCGCACATGGACCACGCGAGCGCAGCCAGCGGGCTGTCGTGCGCGCTGATCACGCACTTAGCATTCTGAAAGTGCGATGGGGAAGATTATGCGTCTGTTACGGCTCGCGTAGCAGGTTACTGATGTGAACTATAGTGGTGGGACCTACGAGATGCACGGCATCGAAAATCTGCACCTCCCCGACGGCGCTGGAGCCGGGATAGGCCACGTAGCAGTGGTCGACGCAGGGAGAGAGCGCACACAGTCCGCGCGGGTTCGGAGGCGTGTCGCGGATCGTGTGGAGAATTTTCATATCACGAATGTTATGAATGTGAAGCGACTCTTCTAAACATACAATCAGCCTCTGAAAAATGAAATTGTCTTCTCATTTCTTCTAATCGTAACTAATTCATAGAAGAAGGAAATATATTCAAAATTATCTCACGGATCGGTTTAGTTTTACAGCGAGAATCGTGTTACTGTAGCTGTAATTGCATATTTCAGTTCCTTTCTTATAGTGGCACACGATTAGCTTCCTGAAACAATAATGACACTGATAATTATGTAATAATAGGTTAACATAATTGCATATGTAAAAAAAGAAAGAGATAGAGAATGTGTGACGCTAGAAAGAGGAGACACAAAAAAAAATTATATCCACACATTTTATTATAGATCGAGGCTGAGCAAATTGGCCACCTATAAGTAAGTAGTGACCACCGCCTAATATTTATTATTTTAATAGTAAATGTTTATGTATGTAATTATGTAACCAAATTAGACACATATCATTAGATATTGAAATCGTTTGCAAAGTCATTATATTTATTATAGTAATACAAATTATCTATATTATTATAAAAGCGAAAGCAATTCTGAGTGTGTTATGCTTTCACGACTATACCACTCGGTTCGGTATCGGTTTTGATAAAATTTGCTATGTATAAAGACCCTTAAACCCTGAGAAAGTATACAAGCTACACCTCCCTAAGACGCGGGCGAAAACTAAATAACATTGTCTTATATGACACATATTTTTCTTGTAAAAATAGTCCATTGCGAGACTTGATTTTTTTTGCTGTTTTGATGGGATTTATTTTTGTTTACTTCTCTTTTTTTCTATTCGGGTGGTTCTTGTACGTCAGCTGTGGATTTTCTAAAAGCGCACTAGCTGCTTGTATTATTTTTTACAGATGCTTCGATGTAGGAATTTATGAATATAGACGGTATGTCCTTCTGTGTCTATATATACTCAGCGATTGCTGACTGGGCTAAGATATTTCTGAAGTCGACATTTATTAAGAGTAATTTCCCCAAAATTGATACGTTCAATGGGAAACATGAGTACTAATTGTTTACAAAATTGTATTTTATTGATTGTTTTTTGTTTTTCCAATGTTTACAGTTTAAAGGGTAAATACTGGCTTTATTCAAAATTTGAAGTTTGAGTGTCTTAAATTTTTGATGATTGGTTAGTGACAAAATTAGAGAACTTCGACTGGCGATGGTTTATAAACTATTTGTAAAAATATTATGTAAATTGGGAACAATGTTAGTCATAGTATGTCCTTTTGGTTAATGAAAATTCAATCTTGTAGCTTTGTCCACAACAGAGTTACAAGGGTTCGAAATTCCCTGGAATGGCTTCGAGTAAAGGATGTTACTGCTGTGCGCTACTAATATGTGTGCGATACTATATTACATACCTATATCATGTGTTTCAGGTGTTTTTCTAAATACATGATTATAACTCTTAACTTTAAAACCAAATTATGTATGTTATACTACATATTACGTATGTTATTTTTATATTAGCAAAAAAAAAATGCTTTAATTAAATAGATTAACGGATACGGTTGAAAACATTGAATAAATTGAATATAACATTTGAGAGCCATCGCGTTAAACGCGTCAGCATATTGTCGCGTGACACGCGCGTCACATACCGACGCGATGCGGCAACAACGGGTACGGATAGCGCAAAAACATACTCAAACCCAATCGGTATAATCATTTTTTTTTTTTATTGCGATATCGTAACGAAATGTGTGCCATGCGCGTTGATATGAAAACAACTTCTAGTTTGATTTGAATAGCGCGTGTACACACGCGTTCGGTACGTCTAATTTTGAGCTGTTTAGTCGTTAGTTCCGGTTGTTATCATAAACATGGAATAATAATTGTTTACTTTTGATAAAAATGAATTCGTCTAGCATTAACTCAAGTAATAATAAATTATCTAGTAACACAAAAATTGCCCAACGGTCTGATTTCAAGCCCGGACGAGCATAACTGAATTTTCTCGTGTTGGTCTCGGCTAAAAAGGAAAACATCGTAAGGAAACCTGCATGAATGAATATATGTAACGCGTATATTCACCAATCCGCGTTGGAGTAGAGTGGTGAATAAACTCTAAACCTTCAATAGAACACGCCTTTCTCCAGTAATGGAACTATTTACAGGCCATTAGGTACATTTACTTTATCTAGTACTAAAGTAAAGCAAAGTACGGAAAAAGTAAATATGAGACTAAAAACTTTCATATTAATGTTCATTTCACTCGTATACTTATCGCTTCGACGCAATAACAATATTAACGTCAATTTATCGAGTAAGTGTTTACTCGAGTACGATATGAATTATGACGTCATGGTTTCCTAATTCGATTAATTCGATTCGACTACGATAAAGATATATCTATGAATGTAGAAAAGTAATTTCTTTTACTTGAAAATATATTACATTTGAATGAACACTCACGACATAATTATGTCGAAATATACGTAGTTGAAACATGTATTTAACTATAGCGCGTGCCAACACCTAAGGCCACGCGTATCACTTATAGTTAGTATTTCGTATTATTATGAAATAGTTTCTACGTAATACCGACATTATTTAAACATAACGTGTAGGCGGTGCTAATATAAAGATTCAGCTACACCGTAAGACCTTATTTTCAAATATTTAAAAAAAATTATACATATATGTTACTATGTCAATTTAATACTCTTGTACTGTTAGCGACTGCCTCGTTGGACTAGTGGCTACAAGTAAGGCCGCAGACCCGGTGGTCCTGGGTTCAAATCCCAAGTCGGGCCGATAAAATTCTCAGTAGCAGCCCGGAGTCTGGAATGTGGAAGTAAAGTGCGGTCGTGTCGGATTACCGTCCCATCGGGTTATGAGTGTAAGGGAATAGAGAGTGCACCTGTGTTTGCGCACACACTTGTGCACCATAATATGTTCTGCGCTATTGGCTAATCTGCCTTAAAATTGGCCGCCGTGGCCGAAATCGATTTGGAGGACTATTATTATTACTTTTAGAGATGATTTTGATCCGAGTAGGTACTTGTTTCAAAATATAACAATTTATAAGTTTATTCTAACATTTTTTTTTCATAAAACAAACATACTATATAAGTTTATGACTATTTTATGCATATTATAATTGATATAAAAACTTTTAATTGCGGTAGTCTTGCTCGAAACAGGACAACGAATGGAAACGGGGAAAAATAAAGAATCGTCTTTTCGATTAATTAAAAAAATACTTCTATATATAACAGGACAGGAGTGCTAGAGAAATAAAAATATTTTTGTGAGATGTTTTTCAAGAAATTGTATAATAGTGTATTCTAACGACGACGAGGGTCGCGCAGGTGTGTCCGCGCTCCACAATACGACGGCCAAGTTCACGACGCGCCCACGCGCCCTTCCACTTCACTTACATCGTAACCCCAATTCGAGAGATAAAAGGGTTATGATAAAGGTCTACTTGTTATCAAGTTCAATACGTCATAAAACGGCGCTGACTTCAAACATTTTGTTAGAACATACAGTACAGTACATACATTGTTATACAGTAACAGTAACCGCCTGTGAATGTCCCACTGCTGAGCTAAGGCCTCTTCTCCTCTTTTAAGGAGAAGGTTAGAACTGTTTAGAACAAATAAACTCTAAAAATACTGAAAGTGCTGTAAAGAAATCTGAGCTAGCTTATTAGTTTTGTTCGTTTTTGGCAAGTGTATCTATGCCGTTCTTAGACTCATAATAGAGTGAAAATATATCGACTATCCCATTTGAGGTATTAATACTCAGGAACCGAATATGATGGACATTACGAGATTGGGAATTATTAGGACAATTTTGTAAATAAGCAGCTACACTGACCGACTTACTGTAAAATTGAAATTGTTTTTTTTAAATATATTCCTGTAGGTCGGTAGACTTGATCTCACCTGGTGTGGTCACCACCACACATAGACACATTAAACATTCCTTAAAAATTCAATGCGCCATCTACCTTGGGAACTATGATATTATGTTCGTTGTTCCTGTAGTTACGTTGGCTCACTCATCATTCAAACCTTAACACTACAATACTAAGTACTTGTAGCTGTTTGATGGTAGAATATTATTGATGAACGGGAGGTACTTACCAGAGTTGCTTGTGCATCATAGGCTTTGTAGCCTACTTTTAAGTAAAATTTATAGTAGGGATTATTATAAACAAAAATACATAAAACAATGTTTTAATTCGATCAGTATATATCAAGCCAAGCAATCTAGCTACGAGTACCTAAACATTTAACTATAGTAGCTTTTTCCCGATGTATGTATTAATCCCAATAATAAATAAATATACTAGTAATACTAGTTTGTGTATACATATGATCGTATGAATATGTACAACCAATCAGATCTGTATATTTCAAAATGATCCGTATCAACTAAACGAGCGATCATATATTGCTTCCCATATAAAATAGTCATTTTTATAACTGCCCAATGATTATATTACTTCTACAATTCAAATTACATACATACACACATATGTAAAGTTAAATTGTATTTTTTTTTTGTAAAGATATGAAGAGTAAACATGATTTATATCGTGTATACAAAACCCATTGTTTTTTCAATATGTGCAAATTTATTACTGTATTATTTGCAAATTATAAGGAAGTTGAAACGTAAATACAACAATTATTTTTATGTATCTTATCAATTTATATAATTTGAAAAAAGGTACGTCCAGACACCACACGTGTTCTGAATAATTCATATAGACAAGAAAGATAACTGTCTAGAGTCATCACAGCCCATAGAATAATAATTCACCTACTTTAGTACCTAAGGGCAACATAATTAGTATTGTCTAGAAGTCTGAACATATATTAATATTGATCTGTTTACAAAAACTACAAATACATCTTTCCTTTGTATAAATCAAATATACCGTTACCCACCTGGGAGCTGAAACTGTAACAATGGCGACCAAGGAACTGCTGAAGAGGCGATCCACCAGACAGGTGTCCTGACCTGACCGGCTTGCATATATTTCTTCGATTCCATCATCAGGAGTCAGTGCAAACAAATGATAGCCACTACTACTGCCAGCAACTAGGGACCTACGAAATACACATAGCTTATTATTTAATAAAAACAAAGCAAGTTTTCTTATCTGTGGCCTATTCCAATCAAAGGATTAGATAAAATCAAACTTTATATTTACATATGCACATATTACATGTGATTTGTAAACAGGTCTATTATATTATTTACTACAAACAGTTATTTATTATTATTATTATTTATAATACAACACTATTCCAAGTAACTATATACATATAACCACATTCATTTTACTTCCCAAAACACTATTACAACTTTGCCGACATATAAAACATCATTTTAACATTAATCCATAATTAATAACATAGATCATTCAATATATATCATGTGAATTCAACAAGTCTTGTTTATTTAGCTTTACTACTCCTGTGGTATCTGCTCAATTGAAATACTTCTTGGCTAAAATCTAAAAATTACCATGCCTGCCTGTGGCCATGCCTGTAGGCATGGTAATTTTTAGATTAACCACCACATAGAAAAATATGCACAACATTATGTAACAGGCTGAGTGGGAATATAATAGTGTTTCTCTCTGTTACATTTTAATAATTTTTATTTGTTTGACTGGAACATTTGTACTCAAAATGGTTCAATTTAGGCATGCTTGCCTGTGGCCATACCTGTAGGCACGGTAATTTTTAGATTAACTACCACATAAAAAAATATGCACAACATTATATACCAGGCTGAATGTGTATATAATAGTGTTTCTCTCTTTTAAATATTGATTGTGATTGTTTATTGTTGAATCATTTGGTTCCACCAAACTGATAACTAAAATTTCAATATTTTATACATTCTATCCCAAATAGCCTTATAAAGTATTAGTTTCGGATTAAAATAAAAATAAAATAATAGCAGAAAAATATAAATGCTACAATTAAAATATATTGACTAAACAAAATAAATGTTTTGTTATGAAGTCGTAAAACATTCATTTTTGTTTGCTATTTTTACCATCAAGATAAAAAAAACATTAATATTTAATGTCATTTAACATTAATTAAATAAAATATTTTAATGTTCATAAATATAATCTTATGAGCTACAGGATATAGCGCTAAGTAAGAGCTACTGGACATCAGTTTTTTGTTTGTTTACAACATCTGATTTTTGCTCATTGTTACGAAAATATTGGCATTGACATATTGCATCATCGTACAATAACGCAAGCTTGAAGCTGTATTTGTTACCCAAGGCGCAATTGTACGCCCGTATTTTAGTAATAGGCATCGAATAGAGTCTAGGATAGTAGCCTTGACGTTCGAAGTCACAGCTGGACTTGATCGCCTTTTATAAGGGCGATGAATGCCCTTACGTCTACACTCAACGTTCTCTTCCATTTTTACACCACCGATACAAAATAAAGTACTTACGTGCAATCTTGATTAAACTGAACAAATATTCCTCCTGCATTTGTTCCCTCTGTACTGTGACCTCCTCCCAAACTCATTGGAACGTTCGAAATTACAAGTTTCTTTAAATATTGATTACTATTAACGACATACGCGCTCTACGATCTTTGTTACTGAGCACAAACAGTCACTCACTCCTTGTAAATAACAAAACTAAGTATTCGTCACAAGTAGAATTTTTTGACACAAAGAACGACCTTGCTTGCTGCTAAAAACAAGCCCCCTCCTGCACAACTCAAATCATCCATTCGCTAATCGTAATCACTATCGTACGATGCACCCTTGACGTTTAAAATTACCAAAGACAATACAATTTGCAAAGGTAAATTTACATTATTATAATATTTAATACTTTATTGGGTACATATTTTACAATACATTTGTTTCAATATTTTATATTATTTTATTATACATTAATAATTATAGTATGTATTAACAAACACTGACATGTCCATGTTTATTTATATTTCTGCAGTGACATCTTATCAATTTATCTATCAAACTTGAAGATTATAAAATTATTTCTAACTTTCTTAGGAATAATGGCGAAGTAAGGAGAAGTATAAGTATCGGAGAAATTAAAGTTCCATAAATGATCAGCATATATGAACAGCGATTATCTAACTAAATTAAAGTTTATTAACTGGGATTTTTAAATTTGATTATTAGAATAATTTGAAAAGAGCGCTGTTCGAAGACGGATATGTAATTTTCTCTCTCTAATTCCGTTTGACTTTCTCTACAGAGCATTTAGCACTTTCCTTTAAATTTATTTTTTAAATCCAGCAGCACCCTCTATTTCATTTATTTTATATTTAGTCTATCGTAGTCGAACCACCCTACTATGGAGATTTACTTCTACTCGCCATACACGGTAACTAATGATTTATTATATAGTTATTTCAATTCAATATATAAAAATGTTTGCAATTTAAGAGTATGGTTATGGAAATATATTAATTTAAGTTTGTTGTTAAAAAAAATCTACTATTAAGAATTATTAAGGAAATTCGAAAAAAAAACCAGATTTAATATTAAATATAGATTGGATGTTGTTTTTGATTCAATAACCTGTGTAATATTATAATATCAAAATGATATTTGTCACAATGACATTGGCAGATAAGTGTACCTAACCAAAAAATATCTCACATTTCAAATAACAAAGTACATTAAACGTGTATTATTTAAAATTAATATAAAATTCCGAATGATCAGTTAACATGGGTCGCAAAATACCCTCTAAAAAACATCATGGTGTTAAAGATCCTTTAGTACAACAAGCAAGACGCTTGCAAAGGTAATATCTTTATTTACCTTAATGTGTACACATGTACCTGTGTCTATATAAACTTAACTAAATTAAGGAGATTATACTTTTATATTGCCTTTTATGAGGTGCAATAATAGTTCCTTTATATGTTTCAGTCTAAAGGGTAAAATTAATGCACCACCAAAAGATCCAGACGAACAACCAGTCCCAAAATCTGTAACACAGCTGTTTGCCTTCCAAAATAAAGAACAAAAAAGTAAAAAGAAGAAAAATAAGAACATTCCATTGAAAGGTCTGTATTAACACTTGTATCAAATAAAACATTGAACAATAGAAAAATTAATATATGATAATACTGTAGGCCTAACGGCAGTTTAATTAGCTCTTATATGCCCATGCGTTTTATTTTGGAGCTAGAAACTGAAATTTTAAAATAATATTCAAATCCAAATTCAAATTTCTTTATTCAATATAGAAGCGTTACACTTGCTTATTGATTGTCATAAATCTACCACCGGTTCGGAAATAAACACCTCAGATCTGAGAAGAACCGGCGAAAGAAACTCAGCAGGCTTTTTTTTTTTTAGCTAATTCTTTACAATTATAATTGATTTATTTTATAATATTCTTATTTATTTGAAATATTATTTGGATGCGATCGTTTCATTCCCAAGGTGTGCAATCATCTAAGTAGTCATTGATTGCGTAATATCCTTTAGCACATAAGCGTTCCTTAACAATTCTTTAAAATTTCACAATTGAATATTTTTGAACGCTTTCTGGGATCCTGTTGAAGAAGTGTATACATTGTCTCATAAAAGACTTACTAACCCTGTGTAATCTAGTAATAGTGGTTGTAAGTTTATACTTGTTCCTGGTGTTAACTGTATGTACGTCACAATTTCTGGGAAAATCTTTTATGTTTTTGTGTACATACATAACATTATCAAATATATATTGAGAAGCGACAGTCATTATTTTAATTTCTTTAAATTTACATCTTAATGAATCTTTTGGGCCCAGGTTGTAAATTGCACGAATAGCTCTCTTCTGCAGTAAAAAATCGTATTTATATCGGCTGCATTACCCCAGAGTAGAATGCCATAAGACATTATACTGTGGAAATAGCTGAAATACACTAGGCGAGCCGTGGGTGTGTAATGGTTGATATAATAACAAATGCTCTAATTTCACTTGAAATAACGTTCATATGTTATAATTTTCATATGCTATAATATCAAATAACCTAATTTCATATGATATAATGTTTTATATGATATAATCTTCCTTTGATATAATAACATTTTGTATAAAGTGCATATGATATAATTTTCAAAATGCATAATATTCTTTTAATATAACTTTCATTTAACCTAATGTTCTTTTGACCTAATTTTCTGGTCGAGGTCGGACTTGGTCGACGGAGCCCCGCTTCGCGGGGCTCCTACTTCTGGTTGGTTTAAAAAAAAAAACCACGAAGGGGATGGCGGGGTCGTAGACCCCGCCCTCCCCTTCTAACCTAACCTATCCGAGTCAGGGTGCCCTAAAGTCCAGATTGCATCCAGATCCTCCTGGTAACAATAGTTGGGTGATGTATAGGGTATAAAGGGAAGAACAAAAACTTAATACAATAGCTATATTAGTTATTTAATCTTAACACATCAATTATAAATATAACATCTTATTTCAGTTTTAAGTTAGAGGCCAAAGCCCGAAGGAATTCGATTTCAGTGTATTCCCTTTTTTTTTTTTAATTTTATCGATTCGTTTTAAAATCGTATCGAATATTCTAAATTATATTAAAAGTTACTTAGAGATTATGAATATTATAGTAAATAATAATATACTAAATGAATGTTATGTCAAATGTGCATTATAAAAAGTGTTCATTATATCAAAAGAAATTAGATAAAATGAAATTATATCTACAGTTCAATATGACAACTGATCGTTATATTAAATAAAATTATATTAAGTGATATTATGTCAAGTGAACGTTAGATTTTTTGTTATTATATCAACCGTTACACACCCGCGAGCCGTATCAACATCAGTCAACATTCTAATTTTTTTTACCTTTCGCGGCTGCAGAGCTTAGTCTATTTGCCAATTTATTAATAAGAATATTAATATAAAATATTAATATTGCCATTTACTAAAAATTATTAAAATATGTGTCAAAGGAAGAATTCTGGGCATACATGTGTTAAGTATAATATATTTGTGTGTTAAGTATAATTATTTTGTTTAGATGATGGGAGAGTCTCCAAAGCTGGGAAAAACCCCATAGCCCGTTTGAAGAAGCTACCGGGAGAGTCTGGACGTGACTTCTCTCTGCGCATCAATAGCACTATGAGAGCACTGCATGACCCAATGGAACAACTAGATTATCCAGTGAGTGCATTGATTATGTATTAAGTAACTAACAGAAATCAATAATGTTCAATATTATTTGAACTAATATTACAAATTCAAAGTAACTTTCACTTATCTCGCTGTTATCTCTGTGTGGCTAATCGACATTGAACCAATTTTGATGTATATTGACAATGACCTTATTAACTATTTAATACCTGGCATTATTGTAACGAGCACCATGATGTGGATAGAGCTTCAAGGAATTTTCATTTCATATAATACTGAAAATTCTAAGAATTAAATTTATATAGCTATGTGTGCAGTAAACAATTGTTAATGGTATTTTACTTACTCGAATATTAATCAAACATTCAATATATAATATACGTTAGGACCGATAAACTAGTTGCTTTAATTTACTTAAAATTGTATTAAAATTAATGAATACATACTTTATACTATTACCATTATGCCATTCAGACTTAACACACTCGGGCCATTTAGTACCTTGTAATAAAAATAATATTTAAAATATTCAATCTAATACAGCAAATTTCGAGTTTTGATCATCCAATGGATACTTTCAATGTCCATCATGTTCCAGTCATCATCGAATATATAGTTTATATTATTCATTTCATATGTTTCAGCAAGATGTCGAAGACGATGATACGAAGGGTGAACGTATGGCGGCGCTACGTGAGCGGCGACAACGCAAACACAAAGCTGCCATGAAAAAAGATCCTTCTCTGAAAGATGAGCCAAAGATTACACGGACTCAGAAACTTACTTTGAAAAAACAAGCCAAGAAATTAAAAATTGCTGAGGTACTAATATCAATAACATAGCACATTTTTCATACTTTGATTTCAGTAATATAGTTTATTATGCTAACACTATTTTTAAAGTTGAGACCCTATGTACTTTATTTTTGTGGCCAACCAAACATTGATTCAATTTAGAAAAGTTGTTCAATACAACATTCTATGAAAAAGTCCGTTTACGGTTTACGTAATTGGACGATATTTAGCTGGATTTTGATGGTCAGTGTCTTTCGGTATCATGTATGTGAGGCCCTGTGTGACGAAGTGCGGCATTATGTTTATTATGTGTTTGAATAAAATCGTTGATGTGGTTGTGGAGTAATGAATGGACTGATGTAAATTTTTTGTACCAATAATTCTGTATACAGTCACTTCCAGGTGCTTTCCAATTGTGGGTCTTATTTAGTACCCGCACAAATATTTCTAAAGGTATATGGTTGAAATTCATAGGCTTAATTGAACCAATTACTTCCGAGTCTAGCCACGATGCATCTTTATTGTGATGTACTGGATCAGCTCATACACTAGACCAGAAACTATGTATTGTGTCGGTAGGTGGTGATGGTAAATCTTGATTATCAGTACGTGTGTTGCGTTGTGAGGCAGATGACAAGGTCCTATAAAACTGCTTCTCATTGTTCGAAAAGTGTGTGTTTTGTGACTTTCTAAGGGTGCAATTTAAATATATTTTCAACCTACTTGATGCGGCATTTAATTTTTGTTTGAGGGTGTCAAGGAAATGTTCATTGTTTTTGTTAGGTTCTTCATGCTGTGAGTGTATCTTGTGTTTATTTTTTACTTTTTCAACTAGTAAGATGAGCCTATTGCTCCTATTACCATTATTAAATTCTGTGAGTCTACCAATGTCTCTTCTAAGATCTTGTATCTTTTTCTGTAATCTTTTCTGCCATGCTGGTTCTTTTTTCTGGTGTTTGTTAAGTTGGGTGGTGGTATCCTTGATCTTAGTTCCATTGCAAACAGCCGCTGTGTGTGTGCTGCACAATAAATTATGGTATGGGTGGTCTGAAAATCTTGTTCTGATGAAATATGTTGAGGCAAAATTTCGGTATTAATGACATTAACTATTTGGGCTAATTTTCTTGAGGTATTTTGTTTTGGTATGTAGGGACGGGTAATCGGATTGGAGTTTTGAAATTTTTGTACTGTTATGTTGTATTGTTCCTTAATTTTTTCCACGTCGGGATAGTAAGTAATTTGCTTCAGTTCAGTATTTCCAGTGACATCTAAGAGTGCATGCGTTTGTGTTGATGAGGTGAATAGATGTGTGTTATTGTTATTTTCTTCGTCGTTGTTAGGTGCTTGTATGGGTGTTATATAGGGTTTTCCAATAGGGACGCTTGAACTTTGACAGCTGATTGCGGCCATGTTGTTTGAGTGACAGCTGTCAAATGCAGTGTGTTATATTCATTCCGTCTTCCCAAACCACCATGGCAGGTTACAGTGTCGAGCAGCACGTGCAAATCATAAAATTGTTTTATGAAAATGGGTCTTCAGTTCGAGCAACGTTCCGCGCACTTCGCCCGTTTTACGGTCGCGATGATCGTCCTGCCGAGTCGACTATCCGTCGATTGGTGGACAAATTCGAGTCAACCGGGTCAGTTAACAATCAGCCGGTTCCCGTGCGTCAACGTAACGCGAGATCTGCCGAGAATATCGCCGCTGTGCGCGACAGTGTCCTCGAAAACCCGCGGCAGTCAATTCCGCGTCGCGCACAGGAACTCGGCCTTTCGCAGGCGACAACTTGGCGAATTTTGCGTTGTGACTTGAGCCTGCACCCGTACAAGATCCAGCTGACCCAAGAGCTCAAGGTTAATGACCATAGACAGCGCCGTGTGTTCGCTGACTGGGCATTAGAGCAGTTGGAAGTTGACGCCGATTTTGGCAAAAAAATCATCTTCAGCGACGAGGCGCATTTTTGGATGAATGGCTATGTCAACAAGCAAAATTGCCGTATTTGGGACGAGACCAATCCACACGAGGTTCACCAAGTGGCAATGCACCCGCAGAAAGTGACTGTTTGGTGCGGATTTTGGGCCGGAGGCGTGATTGGTCCGTATTTTTTCGAAAACGATAATGATGTGGCCGTCACCGTCAATGGTGAGCGATACCGGTCGATGATAACCAACTTCTTTTGGCCTGAAATCGAGAATATGGATCTGGACAACATGTGGTTTCAACAGGACGGCGCTACGTGCCACACAGCACACGCTACGATGGAAGTTCTGCACGATCAAGCGCCCTTAATGGAAAACCCTATATTTTGTGATATCATTGCGTGTTGCAAAGTATGTTCTAAGTGGTTACGGCGCAAACGAAGATCGTTTGATATTTCTTCACGGATTTCTGTAAGTTTTTGATCACTAATCATTTTATTATTTAGGCTTAGCTGGTCTGATATTCTCTGTTCACTTACTTCTGTCAAATCTGGGTGTTCTGCAATTACTACTTGATGAAGGGGTTGACGGTAAGCTGATCTATTTTCTTCTAACTCTGTAATTTTATAATAGTTTCTAATGATTGTTTCGTTGTACTCAGCAGTCCATCTTCTTCTCCGCCGTAACCCTTGATGACAGTTTTTGTTTGTATATATGTTTGAATCAGTTTGTATGATTTGTGCTGTGTTCTGGTTGTTGGATTGCTGTTGGTAATCTGTAACTTCTTTTTTTATTCGGTCTAATGTATTTTGGGGGAGTAATTTATTTCTTAAAATTGCTCGGCATTGGTCACCTAATCTCTGTCTAGATGCCTGCATATGTGGGAATTTCGTTGAAGATTCGTGGTGTAAATGATCGAGGTATATTTTGCTTGTAGATAATTTTGTGGCAATGAGGTACGTGCGCCAGATGAACTCATTCATATCTACCGACCATCTTTTGCGCGCACGGTTTGTGCATGTGGCGGGTGCAGGTTCAATGGCAAGTGCCTCCTGCACAACATCCACAGACGTAGGTGAAATGGTGTTTGATGAAATATGGTGTAAAAGTGGAGATGAAATAGGCGATTCATATGAATTGAATGGTGATGATGTCGATGGAATTACTTCATTAAGCATATCGGAGTCCTTTTTATCTTCTGCTAGGGTCATATCGTGGGGGCGAGTCGAAGGGGTAGATAAAATTAGTAGAATTTGTATCATCGCCCAAGGGATCGGCTGTAACTTCTACGTTGTGAGTCCGCCTGTTCAACTCACAACGACCGGCTGTAACACTTTTACTGGCGAGTGCCCGCCTGCTCAGCTCCTCACCACCGATGGATCGCATGCTGTAGCATCCAGGATCGGCTCCAGATGCGCCCCGGCGCACCCCGGGAAGCGGCCGTAAATTGTAGATTCTTTTATTCATCTCCTTATGGGCTTGGGACCATTAGTTGAGAAAGACGTAGCCAAGGTGTTAGTGGCTATTAAATTTTGTGTATCACCTGTTCCACTTATTTAACAGGGTAAGGTCAAGTTCAAGATACCTTTCAGGTCTTCTCGTAAGCCCCCCCCACCACGACAAGGTGGTCCCCTGGGGGGTATTATTATTATTATTATTATTGTATGCGATTCCAGGAGTCCGCGCGGCCGGACGTGCAGTACGAGCGCGTGCAGTTCGGCGACCTGGCGCACGCGCCGCCCGCGCTCAGCGCGCCGCGACGCGCGCCGCCACCCGCCCGGGTAACTATGTTCTCCTCACTGAACATAGGCTTGCTTCGGATATATACAGTGGTGGTCGTATAATTAGAAACACTACCAACGGTCCTTGACATTATGTAAGATACTTCAACGTAATCGTTTTTATTTTGAAATTAAACAATAAATAGGAAATTAAACAATAACAACAACAAATTCTTCATATACGACAATATAGTCACTCAAATAAAAAACTCATTAAATGCATAAAATATAAAACATACCTTACTTTTAATTACAAAATGAGTCTTACACATATAGGAAATTATTTTCTGTTACTGGCCGCTTGGACGCCTAATTACAAACATTATAAAAAAGCATCCATAGCTCGTTCTTTTTTTTGAAATTGGAGAATAACATTTCTTCATCATACTTTTTCATTCTTTTTCTATTATTTTGGCGACAATTCAAAATTTAATCTGAATTTTATTTTGTTCAGAATGGGCAAAAATAAAAGTAGGGACGCGTTAACTAGGCAAATCATTGTTAATTTACATATAGATCATAAGTGGGCGTACAGAAGAATAGCTGAGCATTTAAATTGTTCTGTTAAGAAAGTTTTTAATGCAATTGATCATTACAAAACACATGGAACTGTTGAAAATGTTCTTAGAAAGGCTCGGCCAAGAAAATCCTCTCCCAGAGAAGATACGCTAATCGTTCGTGTTGCTAAAAAAGACCCAAGTAAAGGCTCCAACCAGATTAAAAATAAAGTTTTTTCGCCTGATGACCCGAGAAACATCTCGTCAAGACTGATTCGCCGAAGATTAGTGGAAACTAAATTGCTTGGAACAATCTCGAAAGGTACCGCTTCTTACCAAGCAACACAGAGAGAAGCGATTATTATTCGCTAAAAAATATGTTAATTGGACGATACGAAATGGAAAAAAGTGTTATTTTCAGATGAAACAAAATTAAATATGGTAAATTCCGATGGAAAGCGCTATGTTAGACGCCCTGTAAACAATGCTTTTAATTATAAATACACAAGGAGTATAGTCAAGCACGGTGGCGGTACAATGGATCAATGGCAATACAAAAATATCTTAGAGCACACAATGATTCCCTACTCGGATTTGCCTATAACCTGGATCTTTCAGCATGACAATGACCCGGCACACGGCTAATAGCGTCAAATGTTTCCTTAGCGAACAGCGTATATCCGTTTTTGACTGGCCAGCAAATAGTCCGGATATAAACCCGATAGAAAATCTCTGGTATATTGTTAAAAAGAAAGTCTCAAACAAACGTAACATCAGTCAAAACGAACTATATGAAGCATTTGTTGAAGCATGGAATTCAATCCCCCTAGAAAAATGTATGAAATTGATTGAATCAATGCCACGTCGTTGCAGTGCTGTTATTGAAAATAAGGGATACGCAACTAAATATTAATTATAACTATTGGTAGGCTGTGGATAGTAGTTATTTCAAAAATAAAAATACTAATTACTAATACTTAAAAAAATATTGTTATTTATATTTTTTGTCGTTGTTTCTAATTAGTTGACCATTATTGTTCATACCTTAAAACTGATTTAAATGATTGTCCGTAATGTAATATTGAAACTGCACTTGTGTAATGGGATTTATATTGTTTTTCTAATAAATGATAAATCGTTGAACATATTGTTGCCCTATTTATTATTTCATTTCAAAATAAAAACGATTGCGGTGAAGTATCTTACATAATGTCAAGGATCGTTGGTAATGTTTCTAATTATACGAGCCACCACTGTACATATATATTTAATTTTATTGTTGTCTTTATAACTGATCAAAGAGATAACCTAATATGTTGTCGAAAACCCTTCTGTTTGCAAATTGCACGCAATACGCGAAAACGAATAGCTTTTGGCTCCCCGTTTGTGGATCGTCGTCTATCCGTTCCTATTTCGACTAGGCGGGAAAGTAAATGAACGTATATCCTTCAGGCGGGCCGACGTGACCTGCTGCTGACGTCGCTGCTGGTGGGCGGTGCGAAGGGTTCGAACGGCGCGGGGGACGCGGCGGAGCTGGAGCGTCGCGAGCGCGTTCGCGTGGACGTGGTGGCGGCGTACCGCGCGCTCAAGAAGCAGCGCCGCCTGGAGGAGGCCGCCGGACGGAAGACACGGCCAAACGAGCGGGCGCGGCGATCGTGACACTTGGGGCTGAAATGAGCACTGAGCGTCGTTTGAGATAATACTTCACAGAGACAAACCTCCTAAATCAATATGACAAAGATGTCAAAGTTCACAAAGTTATTTTTGTTCGAGTTTGTCATATAAGGATAACTATACAATGTATTTATTTGATATTTCCTAATTGATTTATATTGATATCGATTGAGCGTGAGTCCGCCTGTCGGATTCTGAGACAGAAAATCCGGTTTTATCAACGGGCAACTTGTACGTGAATACGCACTACGCGACACACATACTGGGTAAACACAGGCAACCGCACGTAGTGCCTGCACTTTGCCGCATTATGTTTGTGTAATTGTGTATTTAATCTCTACAAATTTAACATCCCTACCTTTGTTTGACTAGATTTAGAATATGTTTCTTTTTTTATTTTATTCAAAACTATTTACATAATATAGTTTTCTTTCTGTAAAGCTTTGTCACTTTGACGTTACTCAAGTGCAGAGAACTGTGGTGATAAGATGTGGTGTACCGAATGTTGTTGATGATTATGTACATATTGTAAGGTAATTGAATAAATGATTAAAACATAAGACAAGTTTTTATAAATACAATGCATAAGGCTAAAGAAGCATGATGTAATATCATATTTTATTTACTCATACGATAAAGGCCTAAAGACCAATTTATATTTCTAACTTCAAGAATGACGAACTTCAATAGAAATTTTCATTCAATATTTTTGACTTTCTAGGTATAACAAAATTGGCGTTTTTTATTGTATAGGTATAGGCGGTGATGGTAAGTGGTTACCAACGCCCATAGACAATGGCATTGTAAGAAATGTTAACCATCGCTTACATCGCCAATGCGCCGCCAACCTTGGGAACTAAGATGTTATGTCCCTTGTGCATGTAATTACACTGGCTGACTCACCCTTCAAACTGGAACACAACTATACAAAGTACTGCTGTTTTGCGGTAGAATATCTGATGTGTAGGGTACCTACCCAGACGAGCTTGCACAAAGCTCTACCACTGAGTGTCGAACCGTAGTAGTCGATTTCAATATTCACCATCACAAATGGCAAACCACATTTTTATCCTAAATTTCACCCTCTAAGGTGAGGCATTTAAAAAAACCTCAGCAACGGTTTTTAACTTATTAAATAACGCTTACTATTTTTGACCATAATACATCAGAATTGACGAAATTCCAGTTTTTTTTCTTCATAAAATATGTATGCGATGTCCACTTACCATCAGATTTAACACCTACCTATTAGCGGAGATGCAAATGAGCCACCTGGTGGTGAGTGATCATCGTCGCCCCTTGAAATTGGCGGTATAAGAAACATTATCCGTCCCTTACGTAGCCAATGAAACAACCTTGGGAACTCAGGTGGTATGTCCCTTGTGTTGGAATTTACACTGGCTCACTTACCCTTAAATCGAAACAAAACAATACGAAGTATTGCTGTTTGGCGTTAGAATAACTGATGAGTGAGTGGCATCTACCCAGACTTACACAAAGTCTTACCTTACCACCAAGTTAACAGTATAAAATATGATTAGACAGTTCAATTCAAATGAAAAACAGATTGCACTTTATACTACAAAAATTACTCCTAAATTAACAATTATTTAAAGCGATGCCCCCTTTTTATTATGCTAATTTAAATGAAATATTGACCTAATTAAAAAGTTTTATCAATCGTAAAATAATTTCATTTATTTCCTAAATAACAACTGGGTCTATTCTGACTGGCCCTAAGTCCAGTCCGGGTACGGGCCTCGAGGTTTCCCTCTCTTATTTCCTTTTAATCTCGTTCTTTTGTGTTTATATAGTTGCTAATAGATGGCGCTGAGTGTTCGAAAATCACACTATAAAATCTTTTGAAATTTAATAGCAACGTAATAATATTTACTATCGTATTTGCTGTTAAGAAAAAATTGTGACCAAAAATCTTTCGAAACTGCCTTTTCTCAAAAATATTTAGTCTACATTTATAACAAATAGGCGTAGGTTCATAGGCATCAAATCAAAAACCATGGTGAAATTATATTAGTAAATCCATAAAATTATTCTTAGATAATATGTATCATGTGACAAATTGATTACATTATACCGCATAGTACTTCGAAAAATAATATGATAATTAATACGAGTAGTCCTCTCGTCTCAACAGCGCTGCAGCGACTGAATTGAGATTGATCATTGAAGAAACAAATAGGTACATATATATGTATATATTTGAAGTACATATGCAACAGATAACTTGAAATAAAAGGTGTGAGGTTTTTCATTTTCTAGCCGAAAGCTTTATATCGTTAGGAAAATTAAACCCAAAGAGTTGTTTCCTTTTCACCGACTCTTTGCTACTTGTTAGATATTCCGATCATTCATTGCGATTTGGTTAATGACGTTGAAGTGCATAATTTGTCACCTGTGCTTGAACAGGATGCGGATTAAGACTCGTTTTCTTCATTACAATTTACAATGCAAACTTTTCTTGCAACATTGAAATCGTTGCAACAGTATGTAGTTTTGTTTTTAGTTGGTAAGGTAATATTAATTAGAGACGCTTGTATAATTTTAAACACTTAAATAATTAGTTTTTAAGGTCATTTATCCGAGAAGGTAAATATTAACTTGGATATTGTGTATTTTTTTTATTGACTATAGTGACTAACCGTTATCCTAAAAGTAACAAATTAACAATAGTAACTTATTTTAGTCAAATATTTAAAACATGGCGATCTAAAGTAATGCAATCAAATTATCCAAGATTACGGGTTCAAATTCGGGATAACACGTACACAAAATTCAGTGGAATTTTCAGGCCTAATTTGTGTTTATAATTCTTCTTGTGCTCGGCGGTGAAGGAAAACATTGAGGTGTTTTTTTTTTGGTACATAAGGTAATGCAAATCTGTTACATGTGCAATGGAGCGGTATGGTAGAATGACTTCTAAATATCCAAATACCCTAGGTACTTCGACATTGGACATGAGGTCCCCCATTCCAAAGCGTGTAGAGTTAAATCATACTACTTTTGGCTGGGTGGAGTCCCTGGCGTGCGGGGTCCTAGGCCATTGCCATAAATCCGGAATCATAGGCCTATGCATAAATCCGGAACTGTAGTAGCGTGTAGTAAATGTCAGTTCATTATACCTTATGCTAAGCGCAGCACTGAATTAAGCAATTGAAACGTTGAATACAATGAAATTATAACTTAAAAATCCCACGAATTAAAACAAAGTGGATTTTAAAAATCTATTTTTTTCTACGCCCCTTGATCTTTAGGAATTTTAGTATTCATTTATAAAACTTTAATTATTTATTTTATTACGACAATGTTTTCTAGACTTAATTTTATACCAATTAAGAATATTAAGATTAATAATTAGCGTAAAAAATTGTGTTATGAATGCTCCAATGACATAACTGGAAAATCGTTGATCAAGTAATACCTGATCAAAAAATCTTATTATAAAACTGTGTCTGTACATTAAATATATTGATATTAAAAAATAATTAAAGTTAAGTGATTTGCGATTTTTATTTTATGCCGGTAATAGAACACTACCACACTGTTTATCGTCCGATGCTCCAATACCCGTGCCATCAAGGCTGCGATTGAGCAAAATCGGGGATCGAAAATGTTCGCTCGCAAGTTAGGGAGGCCGCGTCTGACAAAACTTAAAACTGAAAATGTCAGAGTCAGGGGGATGTAATATCCCCGAAACTGTTCACCAACGCGTTGGAAGACGTTGTCAAGACGCTGGATTGGACTGAATATGGAGTCAATGTAAACGGCGAGTACATCTCACACCTTCGGTTTGCCGATGATATCGTCATCATAGCAGAGTCGCTGGAACAACTCACCGAAATGCTGAGTACCCTAAGCGATTCTTCCCGGCGTGTCGGTCTCGGTATGAATTTGGACAAGTCCAAGGTCATGTTCAATAGGCATGTCGTGCCGGGACCAATATACGTCGAAGGGAAACCTCTCGAAGTTGTTAGTGAATATACCTACCTAGGACAGGTCATTCATGTCGGTCTCGGAGCGTCACGGTAGCATGCGCAAGCGATCCCGTGGCGCTCCCGTTAAGACGGGAAGGGTACCGCTGGGTTTTTAGTGGGTATTCCGATGACCGGGGCACACTCGGTGCCCTGGACATATGACGAGCCCCACATACCCCCCCCCCCACTGTTCCCGTGGGGGGAAACGCGAAATGCGTTTTCCCAGCGTCAAAAAAAGAAAAGGTCATTCAAGTCGGTAGGAACAACTTCGTGAAGGAAGCCGATCGAAGAATTCGCTTGGGATGGGCAGCATTTGGTAACCTTCGTCAAGTCCTCACGTCGTCTATACCGCAATGTTTGAAGATGAAAGTCTTCAACCAATGCGTCTTACCTGCCATGACATACGGTGCCGAAACGTGGACACTAACTGCGGGACTAGTCCACAAATTTAAAGTCGCTCAGCGTGCTATGGAGCGAGCTATGCTCGGAGTTTCTTTGAAGGATAAGATCAGAAATGAGCAAATTGCAAAATTAGCAGGCTGAAGTGGCAGTGGGCTGGTCACGTATGGCGTAGGACCGATGGCCGTTGGAGCAGACGAGTCCTAGAGTGGAGACCGCGAATCGGCAAACGCAGCGTAGGACGCCCTCCAGCCAGGTGGACCGATGACCTTATGAAGGTATCGGGTACCAACTGGATGCGGAAGGCGGAGGACCGGGAGTTTTGGCGCACCTTGGGAGATGCCTATGTTCAGCAGTGGACTACGATTGGCTGTTGATTGATTGATTGACACTGTTTATATTGAGATATATAATTTAAGTGATTTATATAATGCGTCAAGTTATTCGGTGGTAGAGCTTTGTGCAAGCTCGTCTGGGTAGGTACCACCCACTCATCAGATATTCTACCTTAAAATAGCAGTACTTGTATTGTTGTGTTCCGGTTTGAAGAGTGAGTGAGCCAGTGTAATTACAGGCACAAGGGACATAACATCTTAGTTCCCTAGGTTGGGGGCGCATTGGCGATGGCAAATCAGGTGGCAAATATGCGCGTCCGCATACATATAAAAAAAATTGTTTTGATATTAGTCTTGTTATGATTATGTTATTATCTTAATATACTACTACATAGGTACGTAATAATTACTGCTAGACTATCCTGCGCAGACTCATGGCGTAATAATTAAATTTAATCGTATTAATCATGCTATAATTAAAGCGATAGTCATGGCTTATTTTCTTCTATTGTATATAAGCAGTTATTTTAATTTATTTAAAAAAAACTATTACATTAAAAATTCATACTTTTCCAAATTTTGGTACTATGTTTCACGATCATAAAATTTTGCTGACTTTTACGATTGGTCGCCTAAAGGCAATGGTCGCTGGGAATGTTTTTTCTGATGGGATAGTTTCACGCTGACATTGTTGAGATATTAGTATGGTCCGGGAGGTAGCGTTGCCTATACAAAAGTCATAGTAAGCCAGCTGATATTGACATAGATAGTAGATAATAAGCAAATCGACCGTCAGCTGACCAAGTAGCGGTGGGTTTGGCTGTGGGAGGGTGCGAAAGTTGGGAATTGAAGAAAAAAAAAGTAATAGTACGCCGACTGAAACCTTTTTTTCATGAATACTTAACAATATACTGAGCTGGAAAATAACCAAGAGCTGCATAGTGGAGGGGCCTAATTATTAAAAAGATTCAAGATTATAGTTTGAAATTCAGTAATAAATATGTTATATTATTTTTACTATTCTCAACTTCATTGTTTGTCTGGTTATTAGTGGAGCGAGGACGGAAGAACTTCTACGCTAGTGTCGTTGCGATCGATGGCCTCCTACGTCCGCAATTCTGCAGAGCCAAGCTCGAGGAATGGCAGCGGAGACTGGTCATCTATGCAGAGCCGGGTAATCATATCTTATGAGGTTACGACGACAAATCCAAATTTGTGAAATCCAACAAGACATCTCTTTGCAAGTATCGGATAGTTTCAGGAAAATCATTGCTTAATTCTGTTTGACCAGAATGATCAGAAAGAGTAAGCGTAGCAAAAAAGCGCTATATCGAGAAAGGGCCCATCCCGTTAGCCATAGACAACTAAGGCGTTGTCTAGTCGGATTTTTAGATTTTCCATAATTTCCCATCGTTTTATTAGATTGGGAGTTGTTCTCTTGGATATTTATAGATAACACCTGTGTTGACGCACATGGTTGCACAAGGTATATCTCCTGAATAATTGACTAGTCCTCAAAATAGTCCTAGTATTTACAACAGACAAAATTCAGCCAGGCGTTCTATTTAGTTGTTTTTATAGTGTTTCATGACTTGAGTGACGGATAAGTTTGGTTGGTTATTTCTGTTAAAAGTAAAAACAAAAAGAAAAAAGGAGTGAAAGATTAGTCGTAGACGGATAAACTTGACCTAATGTAAAAACTGAAATCTATTTGTACAAAAACGCCATACAATTTAATTCTTAAATCAAAGTTATCTTAATTTATTTTGATTTGAAATAGAGTATTTTATTTAGTTTTAAGTTTACATTTTTTCGATAAGGTATTTTGGTTGGTATGTTTTATTCAGCGAGATTATACAATGTTTCTATTGAGAAATAATTTAGGTGCTGTTAAAAACGTATGATTAATTAATAAAAATCCTTATATTATTTGTCTTGACTTCTTAAGTGATGATTTCGTGAAGAAAAAATATATCCGATCCGATATAGGGCGATCCGGGGGCATATTTGTATGCTGTGTATTTTAATATTGCTGCTGTTGATTGTCCAAACAAAATATGACAACACAAGCATTTCCATATATTTTTTATTTAATTCATTCATATTTTCATTATTTTTTTATTTTTCATTGTATTCCATTCGAACTGTGTCTAATTTACTTTAAGAATATTAATACAGCCTTATTGTTGTTGAATCATTTTCATCATTGCATGAAAATAAATGTTGATTGTAGGTAAAATAAACGATAAAATCGTTAAAAGGGTTTTTCCACTTGAGAAACGAATGACAAGTTATAAACGTCCCACTGCACATATTGCCACGCGATGAATTCCGAAATACCTACATATTTGTACTTGTTTCGTGTATTAACAGTCGATTTGGTAAAACACATCTTAATAAAACCAATTAATTATAAATATATATAGGTAATTTAATACAGCGCAAGTCTGGCCACCATGGAAATCCTTGTGGGAGGCCTTTGTCCAGCAGTGGACATTTTTCGGCTGACATGACGATGATGATAATTTAATAAAATAATTCGCACAACAGCGCAACAGACATTGAAGCTTAGACATCAGATTTATTGCAATAGCTTCAGCATAGCGTTGTATAAAAAGATAATAAATTGCATTAAAATACAACTCAAAGGCACCTTCATTGTGAAAACAATAATAATTGACTTATATGAGTTTGAATATTGAGTTGAAAAATGCAATTTTTGGTTAATTACTTCGCCGAAGTTGAATGAACTGTGAATTCGAAGAATAAGGAAAAACCAGACAAAGATCTTACTTTATACTGACAGTCGATGTACCTACACACGCACAGCCACAGCACAGATTTTGATAAGGTCCCACAAGATTAGCCAACTGTGCAGGACATAGTTTTTTATTTTAGTGCATAAGTGTGTGCGCCAACATAAGTGCACATACTATTCCTTTAGCCTCATAATCCGAAAAAAGGATAAACCCAGCATTACCGGAATGACTTCAGGCGCAGGACCGACGACTTCAAGGGCTTGTCCAAGCCTGCATACTGGGTGTAAAAACACCTTGTTTGTCAACTTGTTTGGTTCGGTCTTGAGCTTCGTTTTCCAATGTAATAAGTAATAACTATATAAGAAAGTTTTGTGTGAAAACGATTACAATTCACTTATTCAACTATGTTCGATTATCCTTTTGCTTATATTATGTAACGTATTGTATATGTTAGTTAGCTATACCTACAAGTTGAAGTTTGAGAAAAAATAAACGTGTGTTTAACCCGGTAGGCCTATATTTATGCCCGTCAAGGTGCGTACCACCCATCCATCAATTATTTTACCGCCAATCATCAATACTACATGTTGAATTCAAGTTTAAAGTGTGAGTAAGCGAGTATCTCTTAAATTTCAATTACAAAGAATATAATATGTTACATCTCATGCACGCTGCAGTGCTTTTCTGTAAGAGCTCACTTAATTACTGACCCGTGTAAATGTTATCAACATTATGCCGACTTACGATAATCTAATTTGATGCATATGTTCTTAAAATGTTATGATTATTACCGTTAATGTCGCATATCGCTTTTTGACATTTCACGAACGTTTTCTGCGGTGAATTTCGAGTTTGTTCTTATAGCCCTACAGATACTTGGGACAGAATTGGGATTCAACGACGAAATGCGGCTAACGTTCGTTTCATTATATGCGATCAGGATTTAACATTAATTAATTTGAATCTGTATATTACACCAAATTAAGTCTTTTGACACGTGTTCATTTTGTGAACGAACAAAAACAGTTAACTTCCTCAATATTTAAATGTATTGGAATTTATGAGGACTTTTGTAAAACGACCTAAGAATAGATATTGTAATTTTAATTCTAATGTACAATACAAAAGATGTAAAGATAAATAAATACTGGTAAGGTAATGTTTGCTATTGTTACGGGTATAATGCGTTCGTAAACAGTGACAGCCGTAACGAGATAACATAGAGAGGAACTGATAAGCGTGTAGTCGAGTGTAGACTCACTAACTTACTACGCGATCTGCACTTCATACAATATAAAGTCCTGATATGAAATAATGTCACGATTACAGCGGGTTAGCTGATTTATTAGTTATTTAATACTTCTTCCTTTTGTCTGTATTTTGTATTGCTGTTGGGTCTACTGGCCTTTACAGCGTCTTCAGTTGGGAGAACTTAGTTGTCTTAGTACTCGTACTAAGCCGATTAAACCAATCGGTCGAATAAAGTGACGAGAGATCAACAAACAAATTATAACACATTAAAAAAACAAATATATATGTATATTAATTATGTCGGTAGTAAATTCCATAGTCACGGTGACATGACTATGGAAATTTAAATAGGCATTCAAGTCTGTAAAAAAAGGTAAAAAAGGTAATATTTCTATTTTTTATATATAAAGAAATTTAATTTAATAAAACTAATTTATTCATTTGTAGGTAATAATATTAATATTTGTATGTACATGTTTCTCGTATATTTTTTTTTGTTTCAGGATGATACAGAAATATTTTTAATTAATTGCAATGTTTTTTAGTTTATTATATCTATGTATTCTTGTGTGAACTGATTCGTCACCAAAGATTGGCTCCATACGAAGAAACTCTTCAACGGTCAACAGCATTATTTGAAATATTGGATGTGAAAGCTTGCTTTTTAAATAACCTTTTCTCTATAATAAATTTGATAGTATTCTCACGAAAAAGTGTTAAATGTTTTTTAAGCGTTAAGCGGCTTATTAAATAGCTGACTCCTTTGATTATAATATTCTTTTGATTATAGGTGATAGCTGTCAGCTGTCAGTCCTAGCTACTGGAAATTTAAATTTATTATTGTATATATAGGGTTTTCCATTAAGGGCACTTGATCGTGCAGAACTTCCATCGTAGCGTGTGCTGTGTGGCACGTAGCGCCGTCCTGTTGAAACCACATGTTGTCCAGATCCATATTCTCGATTTCAGGCCAAAAGAAGTTGGTTATCATCGACCGGTATCGCTCACCATTGACGGTGACGGCCACACCATTATCGTTTTCGAAAAAATACGGACCAATCACGCCTCCGGCCCAAAATCCGCACCAAACAGTCACTTTCTGCGGGTGCATTGCCACTTGGTGAACCTCGTGTGGATTGGTCTCGTCCCAAATACGGCAATTTTGCTTGTTGACTAGCCATTCATCCAAAAATGCGCCTCGTCGCTGAAGATGATTTTTTTGCCAAAATCGGCGTCAACTTCCAACTGCTCTAATGCCCAGTCAGCGAACACACGGCGCTGTCTATGGTCATTAACCTTGAGCTCTTGGGTCAGCTGGATCTTGTACGGGTGCAGGCTCAAGTCACAACGCAAAATTCGCCAAGTTGTCGTCTGCGAAAGGCCGAGTTCCTGTGCGCGACGCGGAATTGACTGCCGCGGGTTTTCGAGGACACTGTCGCGCACAGCGGCGATATTCTCGGCAGATCTCGCGTTACGTTGACGCACGGGAACCGGCTGATTGTTAACTGACCCGGTTGACTCGAATTTGTCCACCAATCGACGGATAGTCGACTCGGCAGGACGATCATCGCGACCGTAAAACGGGCGAAGTGCGCGGAACGCTGCTCGAACTGAAGACCCATTTTCATAAAACAATTTTATGATTTGCACGTGCTGCTCGACACTGTAACCTGCCATGGTGGTTTGGGAGGACGGAATGAATATAACACACTGCATTTGACAGCTGTCACTCAAACAACATGGCCGCAATCAGCTGTCAAAGTTCAAGCGTCCCTATTGGAAAACCCTATATTTTTGGTGACTGTTAAGAGTTGTTTGAATTAGAAATATTTTTTTTATTAATAAATATTTGTGCAGCATGTATGAGGTCTCATCTCCTCTTGAAAACAGTTTTAAGCCCACAATGCAGTTTCAATACTTGTTTGCTTGTGTTGTATGTAAATAATTGAATAATATTGAGTAATTGTTTTGTTTTGTTGTATATGGATTAATTGCATTTTATACTTTTTTAAGATAACGTTTTAGAAGACAATATTTTTTATCTTTTTAACCAAATCGACAAAGCCCAAGAAGTACAGAATTTCAATCTGAAGCCATATAACTGTGCACTGCTATGTTATTTTTGGCTAATAAGAGATATTTTTAAGCCTAAATATAACTCCTATCGAAAATTTTTGTCACAGATGCAAGCTTCTAAACCGGTCTGTACCTACCTGGGTCATTTTAAGCACCTAATTGATACAATATATAGTCGCCACTACATTTGCAAATTTAAAGCTATCTTTTATGATTTATTTATGCTATCATATTGCTGTTATTTTATTAAGCATTTTGTGGCTCTAGTAATAGGATAATCGCTATTGGATATGGAGTACTACTACTTATATAATTTTTAATCATTGCCCTCATTAATCGTTTAAAAAAAACATCAAGAAACCAATTTGTCAAATAAACAACTCGTACCTTCGATTAACAGCATAATTGGTCGATATCTAAAGTAGCCTCAGGTACTAATATTATGTATGGATTCGCTTTAAAATGGCGCTCGAATGACGGCAAAGTTGCCCGGCACTTTGGAAGTAATAAGTTATATAAGTATATAGTTAAGTAGACTAGTGTTGTATTATAAATAAAGACAAATAAATCAATAACTGAGTTTGAGTGCATAATATAGCAGTCATTTTATCATTATTAGTCAAGTTATTTTATTTAGTGGTAGGTATTTGTGCTAGCTCGTTTGGAAAGATTACCATTTTACCACCATCAAATATAATAATATCATATTTGATTCTGCCGCTAAACAGCACTACTTAAAATTCCTGTGTTCCGGCTAGAAGGTTGTGTGGGTCAGTGTAATGTAAGTTATATATAATAAGTTTGTATATGTAATGTATTTATGTATGTGTTACTACTTAATGATGTTGATGTAAGGAATGGGTAATATTTCTTACAGTGCTAATGTCTATAGGCGGTAGTGGCCACTAATCATTAGGTAACATACACAGCCCGCCTACCTATTTCAAATAAAAAAAATGTATATCTCATATGATATATCTTACTTCTGCCGTTGGATGTAAGGGGTTTTCCAATAGGGACGCTTGAACTTTGACAGCTGATTGCGGCCATGTTGTTTGAGTGACAGCTGTCAAATGCAGTGTGTTATATTCATTCCGTCCTCCCAAACCACCATGGCACATGGTTACAGTGTCGAGCAGCACGTGCAAATCATAAAATTGTTTTATGAAAATGGGTCTTCAGTTCGAGCAACGTTCCGCGCACTTCGCCCGTTTTACGGTCGCGATGATCGTCCTGCCGAGTCGACTATCCGTCGATTGGTGGACAAATTCGAGTCAACCGGGTCAGTTAACAATCAGCCGGTTCCCGTGCGTCAACGTAACGCGAGATCTGCCGAGAATATCGCCGCTGTGCGCGACAGTGTCCTCGAAAACCCGCGGCAGTCAATTCCGCGTCGCGCACAGGAACTCGGCCTTTCGCAGACGACAACTTGGCGAATTTTGCGTTGTGACTTGAGCCTGCACCCGTACAAGATCCAGCTGACCCAAGAGCTCAAGGTTAATGACCATAGACAGCGCCGTGTGTTCGCTGACTGGGCATTAGAGCAGTTGGAAGTTGACGCCGATTTTGGCAAAAAAATCATCTTCAGCGACGAGGCGCATTTTTGGATGAATGGCTATGTCGACAAGCAAAATTGCCGTATTTGGGACGAGACCAATCCACACGAGGTTCACCAAGTGGCAATGCACCCGCAGAAAGTGACTGTTTGGTGCGGATTTTGGGCCGGAGGCGTGATTGGTCCGTATTTTTTCGAAAACGATAATGGTGTGGCCGTCACCGTCAATGGTGAGCGATACCGGTCGATGATAACCAACTTCTTTTGGCCTGAAATCGAGAATATGGATCTGGACAACATGTGGTTTCAACAGGACGGCGCTACGTGCCACACAGCACACGCTACGATGGAAGTTCTGCACGAGCAAGCGCCCTTAATGGAAAACCCTATATTTAAAATATATACCAAAAATTAAACACCGATTCACGCATAGGTTAGATTATCACTAATAAATAGCAGCGTTTACGAAAAGATGCAATTGATAATATTTTAATAGGTGCTGGATTTAAATAAATTTGATATAATTTTTTTATAGTAAGTCTAATAATAATTACCAAGGTATGCGTTCAGTTCAGTTCACTGTGCGTATTAAATATCTAAGCGTATATTATTTTCCTCTGGTGTAAATATTTTAATAATTTATTAGTATTTAAGATTTAATTGAAAAATGTCGGAATATTCTAGTATGTGAAAAAGCATTTGTAATTCAATAATTATTAATTGCTACTTGTGAATTTAAGACCAAGATCCGTATAGCACTTTGACCTTGTTAAGACTTTCATTACATGAAACTTGGCTCAAAATATGCCTTGGATAATCTTTGACATTGAATTATATATCGCGCTTAAACGATGTTGTGCTTAAGCCAAAAGTAGTCAAAAAAATTAATTCATTATTCATACCACGTTACTCGTCTTTTTTATGGCAACATTTTTATGTATACTTTATATATTTTGTATCTGTTATTATGAAATTAATAAATCAATATTGAATGACCTTTATGTAATGAATAGAATTTGAACTTGGAGACCGATCTGTATTGACCCGTACTCTTTAACCTACGCTTTATAAAGGACTCAGTGACCTGCGTATCATTTATATAATGTATAATTTGCCTTCGTATAAATATGGATTTTGGCTTAGGACTTCAGAACTATATAAGAGAATGAATTCACAAAAAGACGCAATTTCTCTAAGCCAAGTTGTGTCATTAATCAGTATATTATAAAACCAATCCCCTGCCGCGACTATCTGTTTGTTTGGTCGCGATAAACTTATAAACTACCGAAAGGGTTTTCGTAAGGTTTTTCTCATTGGACAGATTGATTGATAAGAAAGGTTTAGGTGTCAATAAAGTTATTTGCATATTGGCTAACATATAGCGATGATCCTTTACGCGTGGAAAGTTAGGACGAGTAGTTACCTAGCCAGTAATTGCCCATACAAGTACAGTTTACCGACATTGTTATTGCTTATTACGTTAAGTTTTCTGTGGTCGAACTTTTCCAGGTAACATTAGATCATATTGTGTTCATAACAAAGTATTTTTCCTCTATCAACTTACCAATAATCACAACTAGTGAGTTTGTTACTGATTCTACTCGGTACAAATGATATTACTAACTGGTGGTTGCTATAATATTTATTTAATCCTGTAACATGACGATGCAAAATTATACAGGCAACTAGAATGAAGAATAGTTTGCTTTTTTTTTTTCTTATTCGACGTACATTCTTATTTCACAGTCAAGTTTTACGTAATACCTAAGCGAGGCCAAAATACGCTTTATAAATAGTTTCATATTACTCTAAGACATCAAAGATCTCATCTCAGTCTACTATGAGTGTAATAGGCAAGATTCTTATTAACGTTACTATCAAGTAAAGACTACTAGTTTCTTTATATTATTGTAAGCATCTCCTCCTGACGGATTTTGGTCACGGTGACTATTTTCAAGAAAGACACATACAGACATATGTGCACTTGCTATTCCCTCGCTCTCATAAACCAAGAGTTTCCAAGTGTTTTCCAAGGCCCGGGATTGTTAACACTCCCAGTTACCAGACTCCGGGCTGATAGTGAGGATTTTTCGATAGCGAAATATAATAACTTTTTATAAAACACGACCCGGTATTTGAACCCTGTATCTCCGGATCTGCGGCCTCATATGCTAACCAATAGATTTACGAGATTATTTATTACTCTATGTCCAAATATTAAAGTATATTATTATAAATTATTCCGCCATACTAATAAGATGAATTTTGTACGATTTCCGAATTCCTACAAAAACTTCTAATACGTTTAACCTTCACCTCATGTTAGCGAACGTTAATTTATTGTTTAACCTAACTAATTTTAAAAATCTGAAAGTGAATTTTTCTTTTACTCTTTCACATCTTACTACTCAAATGATAATCATGAAATTTTACATACATTTGTTATGGGTACAGAAATATGACATAGAGTATCTATCATCTACTACCAAGGACCACCAGTTAGCCTGCTATTTCTTGGAATAATTATAATTATTCAACGCAAATAAAGTTTTAATAAAAACATAGATGTTCGAGTTGTTTTCAATTCATATAGTTTATAATTCGATAAACTCGAATTTCTGGTAATATATTAAACCATATTTTTGCTTCCGTCTCCGCGGCCATTAGCATTTGTTCAGCAGCAACTGCCGTGCCGGTCCGAGCGATTTACTACGTATTAAAATGTAAACACTAAATGCCTTTCTTTTACACGTTCCTTTGCGAGTGATTAGTTAAACAATGCTGTGTCCTCTCCTTTTAAATATAAAAACAATAATGTCAGAAATGGAGAAATCAGTGTTTAAATGAACAGCCGCCAAGCTTATAAGTAAGACTGTATAAGTATATGTATATCCGCGTGCGCTACTAGTAAGAGCACGTGAGCACGTGGGTGTTTGTTTACGAATTGAGCTGCAATCTGCGGGGCACGCGAGGTCGGTAATTCGTCATGGGAGTCGGTTAAGGAAATCGACCTAGGATTTACAAACCGGTGACAGCGTCGGGGGTGATTAATGCTTACACTTGCGAAGGAGCGAGGTCAGCCGGTCCCGTGACTCGATCGTAACACTTACTTAACTTTTAAATCTTTTATATTGCAAAAGTTTTCCGTAAACGGAATCACTCTTAATATAACTTCAAGATTACCGATTGACCAAAGAATTTATGAGAGATTTTAAATTAGGTGTATCTTTAGTGGAAATTTTTCTTAGCAAATCTGTATCTCTGAACTGAGATTAATGGTTTCTAGTTAAATAAAACCTTTTTTTGAACCGGATAATTAAAACGGAAAGTTATGTCATAAGTTTATCAACGCATTCGTTGGTAATAACTAATAACGTATACTCATACTTTTATTGCTGACGTCCATGATAGTGTGGTTACGTTGTCGATATTAAAATCTATACAAATAAATAAAATTTAAGTGCCTGTCTGTGATTTTAAAATAATTCCCTCATTTGCCAGTTACCAAAACCAAATCATCAGGGATTCAAATCCGGGTAGGCACAAATAAGTTTTCATGTGTATATTTTACGGTAATAATTCTGATTCTGAACAGTGACAGTTCGTAACAAACTTGCATTTGTCGGATTATATTCTAACACATGTGTATTCAACACAACTGGAACGACGTAGTGTAACTACTCTATATTAATTAATTAATGAATTTGTTTTTGTTTTGTTAAATTGGACAACTAAATAAAAATACATTTACATCAGTGGATTTCAATACTTCTGAAAAGCTTCTGAATATATATTCTATGTGTTATCAAAATGTATTTATCGAATTGAGAGCGCTATCGTTCGTATCTGCCAGTATCTGCGAGCGCTGCATTGCAATGCGGGTAGCGATGACCTTTGCGAAAGTTTCAATATCACTTCCGAAATACCCAATGCTACGTAACATATTTATAAAAAGGAAGTCATAATCGTCGTGTCATTAGTTTATTTATGATATGTGTCGACTGCGATAGATAAGGACCGGAAGGCACACAAAGTGACCCAGCGAGTTACATACCAACCGTGAACTTGAACATTTTGTATTTCGACAAATTAATTATATGTTAATTATATTAGTTTCGAAGTTTAGACTGTTTCCGTAGACATCTTGTATATATACATTAAATATTATTATAATTTAAATGTGTGTGTATTATGTGTAAATAAAAAAACATGGTTTTTGTATTTTAGTGACAAATTTATCGATTTCCTAATGGTTAATTTATTTTGTACAAATACATTATGACGCAAAAGCCAAATATGAAATACTTATATGTAGTTCACGCAAAAGAAAAAAATAAAATATATAATTACGAATATAAGAAGTAACAGACATGGGTTTAATAAAACAGCAGTACTTGTTATTGTTGTGTTCCGGTTTGAAGGGTGAGTAAGCCAGTGTAATTACAGGCACGAGAGACATAACATCTTAGTTCCCAAGGTTGGTGGAGCATTGGCAATGTAAGCGATGGTTAAGATTTCTTACTCTGCCAATGTCTAAGGGCGTTGGTGACCACTTACCATCAGGTGGCCCATACGCTCGTCCGCCTATCCTATAAAAAAAACATGGATCGTAGTTGAAGATCGTGGATTCAAATCTGAACGAGTTCGTAATGTTTTCAAGATCATATTTATTTTTATATATCTCCTTGTACTCGGTAAGGAAAACAGCGTGAGTTCCATGGCTTGGATGAAATTCTATCATAAAAGTACCCATTACTTTTAAATAAATTTTTCAAAACAATGTTTTCTTAAATATTGTCGTTCCCTTAAAAAAATGTTAAATTATCTGTGTGATTGGCTGGCAAATGTCATTCTGGGTGACTTCATCTACTCATAAAATAGGTACTTATACTTTTATCGCCTTACTAATCGTGTAGCGTAATATACCGATTTGTCTCTTTTTGTCATGTGTAATTTGACATTCGAAAGAAGAAGACAAATCATTTTGTAACTATAAACCGATATACAACATTTTCAGTAAATAGCTTACTTATTATATAAGCCATAACAATATCAAGATCGGATAGAGAGAAACTACATATCATTGAATCGATAATGAGTATTTATCAATTTAAATTTAAATTTCTTGAAGAATGTATTGAAGTATTTTACGACATGCCTTTCATTAATTATCGTTACTGTATTTCCCGTAATGCGAACTGCAGAGCTATTCATAAGAACTCAATTGGTATCACTATCACGCGTGAAACGTTGAAAGCCGGCTTATTGTGATATGCTATTTTGATGCGTATATCTTTTGAAATAAATTTTATTATATTTTATATGCGTCAGTGTCGCATACCATTTTCTGTGATTTCACGATTACTGAACAGCTTTACTGGATTAGTTATTAATCTTATAATTACCAATCTTATGTCAGTTTGATCTAATTAAAAAGTATATCTCACTAATATAATTATATTTATATACTTGTTTGGTTTGTAATTTTCGAGTAGTTTCTATTCTAATGGAATAAATATAAACTGATTTAATTAATAAATTATCGTTAATGTTCAACATAACAGGATAATATTATTTTAGTACGAATGCAAATTAATATTATTATAAGATGTTGGTCATAACTATGTATATATTAATTTTTTAGTTTTATTTTTGTAAGTAAAGAAGGTGAAGGTACCAACTCAAAGGCCTCGCTGCTTCAATGCGGGTTAGTGGAAACGCATGTGGCTAAGTTTCACCTGACACAAGTTTTCCTGACGATATGTTCCTTCACCGCCAAGTATAAGATGAATTTCAAAGACGAATTACGGACATGAAAACCTTACGTGATGCTCTGGTTTTTAACCTGCGATCTTTGGATCACAGGCTCAGTAAAAACTAAATAGCCTGTAAATATCTCAGTACTGAATCATTCATTGCATACCAAAAAGTGTAGGTACTTATTATAAATAATGAGATCATTATCGACCGTTTTGGACACAACAAAATAGTAGGAGAGATAAAACTTTAACTTACAAGTCTTAGTATCTTATTATTTTATAGAATTTATAAATTTATATTATAATTATTAGGTAATATATAGTTTTCCATTTAGTAATAAATGTTTATTTTTAATTTAATTTTGTCTTCATTATTAAAAAAAAAGAATATTTAGATTTTTATTAACTGTACATTATAGGAACTCGTAGAATATTTTTAATCGCGAAGTTGGTATGTTTATTACAGATTGTTTTGTCTGAGTATTTTTCGGGTATCGTTATTATTTATCGTTTTTCTAGAAAAATATTTATGCTCACTTCAGTCTACTCTTAGAGGACGTGGTGATGTTGAGGGTTAAATTTAATATATATGTGTCAGAATTTCATCCGACTCATGCGGGTTTTTTCACGATATTATTTTCCTTGATCATGCGATGTACATTTTATTTTATTATAATTGAGCACACTATAACTCAATAGGGCCTGAACCCGCGATCATCGGTTAAGATTCGAGCATTCTATTCACCGAACCATCTTGTCTTTTTGGATGGAACACGTTAATATACTGACAATATAGAATGGGCAAAAAATACGGGAAAATTTGTCACGTTCGATATTTTAAGGAATTTGTTTGTTTGTTACGCTTTCAAGTCTTAACTACTCAACAGTTCATCATGAAATCAATACATGAAATCTTGAATACAAGTTATCATGAGTACAGAGAGGGACTAAATACCCGTCTCCCTACTAGACGCAAGCGGAAACAAGTGAGAGTACTTAATAAACCCAAAAATCACGAATACTAGTTACAACTTACAAATAATAAATAAAAAAATGAAATAATTTTAAAAGCAAAACAATGTTTTCATTCTAACATAATGCTTCTATTTCATGTAAACATGTGTATGTCGTATAATACGATGTTCAAGTGTTTTGAAATTTGATAAAACTTAATTTGCAAGATGGGTAACCTACCTAGGAACGTGTTATAGTAATATCATTCATAGCGCTTCATATCTCACTCGTGTAATATTGAAAACCGCCTTACGGTGATACGATATTTTGATGCGTGCGACTTTGCATTATTATAATGTTACTAGCGGTTCCCCCGCGGCTTTGCCCGCGGCATAATCAAAAATAATAAAATATTATGTTAATTATGGTATATTTTAGCTGTGAAAACAGTAAATTTCAAGCAGATCAGACCATTTTTATACTAATGTGTCTCAACCATTTCTCCAGTTTGCGGTTGAATTTTAAAAATGACAAAATACGTTTACATTTATTTTTGCTCAGAAGCTTTACGGACCCGTCATAGAAACTTTCAACCCCTATTTCACCCTCTTGGGGGGTAGATTTTCGAAAACGCTGACATACGTATTTATTTATTTCCTACCAGAGGTTTGTATATAAAATTTCATGCTTCTTACATCAAAAATGACGGACCCGCCATACAAACTGTCAATCTCAAAGTAGAGTGACCTGGCAGACATTGTTATATAACAAAAAAGCGTTGTCCTCCAAGCGACCTTTCCCCTCTTTCTTTCTTACTGATTCTTTCTATTCTAGCGGTTGTATGTGTATGTATGTGTAAGTGAGCAAATTTTCAGATTTGACAATAGGGATTGTGTGCGGCCAATGAGAACCTCAATTCTATACAAATGTAAATATAATTTGAACTCTTTTTTTAACTTATAATTCGCTATTTTATATTTAATTTTGAATAAATTACTATTTTCCTAAAGTATTAAATAAAATTTATTAATTTTAATTCTTACTTTACATTTTTGCATCAAAATTATAATAAAAATAACATAAAATGTACATTTGTGAAAGGGAGAGTTGATTAAGAAGGGCAACGCTTTTTGGTGAGATAAAAAAGTAGGAACAATTTCCTCCTTATTTCGCTGGAAAAATGCATTTACGCGTTTCCCCACATGAAGTGAGGGGTATGTGGGCGCTGAAAGTGTCGGAATACCCACTAAAAAATCAGCGGTATCCTCTCCGTCTAGTCGGGGGGCGCCACGGGATCGCTTGCGCATGCTACCGTGACACCCCGGAGTTCCCAGATACAGGGAACCCCCTTAGCCCCGGTGGCTGTTAAGGTGCGCTAGCGCCTACACGCCTTCTCCCCGGTCTTCTTCGACGGATCGAATAAGCGGAGGCATTTTCCTCGCGCTGCCGCTCTGCGGCCTCCTTTTGCGACATGACACTCTCGCAGGAGACCATTTTCAACATGGCGTTAATCACGCTCGGCAGCGAGAGATCACCACCGACTATCGTCGCCAGGGTCGTCGCCTCTGAGGCCGCACGCAGCACACTCCGAAGAATAATTTCCTCCTGACCGATTTCGACCGCGATGGCCAATCTCAAGAAAGATTTGCCAACTACTCTGGACGTATTATAGTGCAAAAGTGTGTGCGTAAACACAGCTGCACTCTCATAATCCGATAGGACGGTAAACCGACGCGAACGGTAAAACTTCAGGTAAGAAGCAGGACCAACGGCTTTACGTGCCTTTTGTGGCACGGGAGTGTGACAAATATACAGAAACATAATAATTAAAAATCAACATTTTAAAACACATTTAAGTTAAAAAAAATATCGCAAAGAACTTAATTCCTCCCGGGGGTCCCCCAATCGCACATTTTTTATTATATTTTTAGGTTCTGTCTACGTTTTCTATGTGCTCATGCTCCTCCACAATGGTCCCGAGCTATGATATAGATCTTTTTGAAAAAGTTGGCCCGTTATTTGTTTTTTTTTTTATTATAATTAATAGGTCTAACGCCTGTACATAAGTACACACACATTTTTGTTATTTAACTTACCTTTCACAATATTTTTCCTTAAGAATAATACAGTAGAAATACTCTTAATATTAATAATTAATAATAACAATAATTACAGCACTGCAAATTTATAATAAATTTAGTTGAGAATTACACGGAAATGATAAAATGATAATTGTAACTACTGCGATCGATGTACAAACAATAATAATGGCAGATTTTTTTCCGAAGACTGTGTAAGAAATGAGATACAGCTTATTGCAAGATAGACAGGAGAACGCTCCCATCCTTACTCCGTGCTGCTTACATGGTGAGAAGTGACACCAAAAGACCCCTGACGGGGATAACTGATCAAGTGTTAATTGATCCAGTGTTATGGACCGAGGTTGAAAATGATGGAATTACTAATATCTCTATTAAAAAATAGGGGTTAATGGTAATAAAAAATAAAAATAAAAAAATATGTCCAAAAAATTAAAAAAAATGTTTTGCAATGACATAAAAAAAACAATGCATATTGCCAAAAAATTCTAATCCTTAAGAAACTTCGGTGGGTTTCTGGATAAGTTTCCGATGGGATATTCCATCGAGTACAAGTCTAGTATTATGTACTATAGTCGCATGTTAAGGCAATGTCGCATATAACATTCTGAATAGCTCTAATAAGTGATTAAGGAAAACTGAAAGGCTTACATTCTATATATACAATGTACATAGCCTTGATATGGTATATTTTCGAAATGTACTTTATATTCATATCTCAGAGGAAAACTATCCATTACCTGATCTGCGGTCGACATGTTATTTTATTTTTAGCAAAGCGTTTGCAGTTAATATTTATAGCGGCCTCTCTAGAAAATTTTAGATGTAAAAAAATCCTTGTTTTCTTTTTCTTTATGTTTGTTCATTCGATTGCTTTGAAACTGTATACCTAAGTTAGTTGTTCTCACTTGGGCAAAATTTTCTGATACCATCAACGTACGGCAGCTGATACAAGCGCAACATGGCGTAGTCCCGATGCTGGGAAACGTCACCTTCAGTTTTGGAACATGGTGTAGTATCACGCTGCTCCAGAGCCAGTTATTGAACGCACATGTGGAAGATCATCCGACACATCCGAGGTCTTCTAACGATGTTTTTCTACACCGCCGAGCACGAGATCAATTATATAAAAAAATAAAGCGCATGGCAATTCATTGATGACTCGAGTTCGAACCTGCAATCTTCGATTAAATTCACATGCTCTATCTAGCCACTGGGTTATTTGTGGCTCTGATAATATTTTTAGTAACCAAATGTCGAATATCGATTCGAAAAAAGCCATAAAATATAGGTATGTTGCAAATGAATGATGGGTTCGATAGATATTTATATTCAAGATTGTAAATAAAACGTGCGAAGATAAGAAAACTGCGCGTATTTTTTTTTTACTAGAATGAAAGGAAGTGTCATAAAGTGTCAGATTCTCTGAGAGGCCGGATTAGGAATTCAAAGACGGATAGTTGATATCATCGACAAGACTGACGTCTCGGATCTAGGCTTTAATATGTACTAAAATAATTAGACACTGAACATCCAAATATTATACAGAACAAGTTCGGCGTATCTTTCTTATTAAGTTGTCAATAATAATAATAAATCACATTTTTAGATATTATCTACGTCACAGGTTCTAAAACGGTTCTTAGTAGGTATTACAGAGAAAAAGTATTTAATACTTATTACTTTTTTATTGTAATAGTTATGCAGATTGTCAAGTGGGCCACCTCATGTTAAGTCATCACCGCCCGTAGTCATTGGCATTGTAAGAAATATTTACCACCTCTTACATCGCCAATGGACCACCAAGTTTGGAAACTAACATTTTATGTCCCTTGTGCCTGTAGGTTCAAACCGGAATACAACAATACTACGCATCGCTGCGTCGCGGTAGAATTAATGATGAGTAGGTGGTACCTATCCAGACGGGACTGCACAAAATATATACCAATTAGATAACTAAATTATAATAATAATTATTTATTATTTGTGAATTACATTATATTCTGCTTTAACAAACCCGTCATTCGTGATTCGCTTTTCGTGAACAATATTGCAAAAAGGTTAGCTATTTACATTAACTTATTACTGGACATGCAATCACTTTGATTTAATAATTATTATAAAATTATTAATTAATTACGCAATTTAAACAATGATTTATCTCTTTTTGTCATTATTAAATTGTCATTCTTAAGAAGAAGACGCAGCATTGTTTTACCAGTTAAACAACATTTACAACGATCGTTAATGTTTAAATCATGGATTTAAAATATAAAATATGTTCAAATAAAAGCGAGTTTAATGAGTGGATAAAACGAGTGAATTTTAATCGAAGGTCGTGGGTTCAAATTTAGAGCAGATTAGTGTGCCTAAAACGTGTTTATAATTTCACGTTAGGCGTTGGACAATACATTGTGGCAATACTTGAGTCGAAGCAAATTTTACTAATGTGTATTACAGTCTGATTTTTTTTTCTTAAAAGATAAGGTTATTTTTGTCCAACAGTCTACAGAAGTTTATTGTGTGGCACTTATGAGTCTTATTATTATTTGATTGCATTTCTCTATTATCTTGTAGGGCCTATTGGATTACTATTTCAGTTTTAAAACCTAGCACAACAAATTACTTTTGTTTTTATACTGAAACGTAATAAAAAAAAAACACAAGGAGACACATATACAACAAACCGTTACAATATACGAACTAACTTTGAAATAATGACCAGTTACAAGTGGGTTAATAAACTTATATGTAAATAAATACTTATAAACTTTTTTTGCACATGGTTAGTGAAACAGTGTGTCCTCTTCTTTCGAATGTCAAATAGTGGCAGAAAGAGAGAAATCGGTGTTTCAAATTCAACCGTGAAGCAATTTTTATATGAAAGGCTGTATATTTTTGACACGTATATTACCTATTCATAACGTCACAGCAATTTATTTTCCACCGTTTTTTATATATTATACATGAATCACTTTTTTTTTTCTGTGGAAAATTCCGAAAAGGGACTTCCCGAAGGTACTTTTTTGACGTAGTGTGTAGGTTGATTTATAGACAAATATCTAGCAACATTGATTTTTGTTGGCATCAAAATTTTGATTTATTTATTTTAATATTTAAAAAAAATGGGAATACGTAATTAAATAGTGCATGCACGCCATCCTTTGATTTAAAATTTAATATTTTAGATTAAACTAAATGTGTCCTGAGGTTTTACCCGCTTTAAATTTGCTTTAAACATGTACCATTTTACATATGTATATAATATAATAATATTAATGGAAGCAACAAAATATCGTTTTTCATCCTATTGTAGAGGAATTTCGAAAATATTAAACTATTTTTTACATATTTACTCACTTAATACATAAATAGCGGTAAACAAATATTTTCGTAAACCTTATGTTGCTATAACTTTTGATAGACTTTACCGGTTTTATATTTGGAATAAAAACTAAATGGTATCTTGAAATACCTTTAATAATCCAATGATTTACAATTTTTACTGATTTTTTTTTCGATTTTCCCGCACAAATAGACAAACAGCTAATTGTCTGCCAGTCTGACAATAAAAATAAGGGTTTTGTTTTTGGTAACTTGCAATAGAAATTACAGACAGACTCTAACATTTCATTTATTTGCTTATATACTTAAATAATGGAAAATATTATGTGAACGAGTATTTACATTTCCCAGAACTGCAAAATTTTCAATACTCACCAACCTTATATACTAGTTATGCCTTATTATAGACTGCCTCGTTGGTCTAGTGGCTAGATATAAGGCCACAGACCCGGTGGTCCTGGGTTCAATTCCCAGGTCGGGCCAATAAATTGTTATTGGGTTTTTCTGTCAGAAAATTCTTACTAGCAGCCCGGAGTCTGGAAGTTGGAAGTGTGTACACTCCCGTGCCTCGGAAAGCACGTTAAGCCGTTGGTCCTGCGCCTGAACTCTTTCCGGTCGTGTCGGATTGCCGTCCCATCGGATTATGAGAGCTAGGGAAAAGAGAGTGCACCTGTGTTTGCGCACCCGCTTGTGCACTATAATATATCCTGCGCAGTTGGCTAATCTCTCTTGAGATTGGGCGCCGTGGCCGAAATCGGCCTGGAGGACCTTATTATTCTTATACTAGTTATAATATAAGTAGAATCTGCCGAATACTTTGTTACAAACTAAGCTTACTCCATGTAAATAAATATAATCTGGAAGTACGAAGCGAATTTCATCACAGCACTTGAAGATACAGCTGTCATATGTCTCGATAAGATTTCGATATCGCGACATCTGTCTTACCGTAGACTTGAGTCAAAACAATGCGTGCGATAAAATAATCCCTGTGACAACTACCTCTCACGGTGTGTCACGATTGTTTTGCTTTGGTAAGTTATACGCACTTTTTAACAATATTTATAAATTTAACACAAAATTGTGTACGAAATTAACCAGTTTTCAATACTTGTTCTATCTATAAATTACAGGCATAAGGGAGATAACATCTTAGTTTCCAAGGTTGGTTGCGCATTGGCAATGTAAACGATGTTTAACATTTCTTACAATGCCAATGTCTATGGACGTTGGTGACCGCTTACTATCAGGTGGCGCATATGACCGACCACTTACCTATTCAATAAAAAAAAATCTTAGATGATTAAAATCGTTCAAGATATTGACGTTCTACATGTAATTAGTGAGAATGTGTTATTAGGCTTAATAAAACTTCTCTCAGCTAAGTCGATCGATCAGCGAAACTATGTAAGGAATCATTATGTGATTACGAGGGTCGTGTGTTCCATTGTTAGCGTTTATTGTCTTTTGTTTGAACTCGGATGCCTCAAAGACATTGAACATGAGTCTGAAAATTCATTTAAACTACTGGTCTTTTATGGAACGTGTTTCTAAATATCAAACATTTGTTGCTTTTTCGATATACGGCACGGCACGGAAAGTGATTTAATATGATCATGTTCGAAGCCATACAACAATTACTTAAATTAGGTTATGATATATTAGTTGCTTTTGGAATCTTATAGATAGAAGTGCTGATGTATTGCTGTTTAACGCGGGTATGGTAGGCAGAGTAATTAGAGTCACAATATATGTCATACGGTTTCTATGATGACGATATTAAAATAATTTGTAACAATACAAAAATATGTTTTGATTATGTTACATCTACAACGATCTATCTCAAATGATTGTTTAAAATAGTAAAAGCGAAGGAGTTTAAATTAATGAGTTTGTTTTTCTCTGGCATTGTTATGCGAAAATTGCATTGAAATAGTGTATGAGTAATTTAATACATATGAAATACCAACATCAGTCACGCAAAATACGTGATAACAAGAAAAGTGGCAATATTGTCAATGGTACATATGTACGCATTATGTACATATTAACTTCGCATGGCTAAAAAAATGACCGTAAATATGTTTCTAATCATGCGCACTATCCATAACATTACTCTTATTGAAACATTTGTAAGATATTTGTTCAAAGTCTTATTATACGTGGTCATACCTAGCCCAGCTCAACATTCACCATTGCTAATATTGATTTACTATTAACGGAACCTAACTAGCTAGTAATTTTACAGAAAACACGTGTATACGCTACAAAATATCCTAAACTTGATAGAAGTTTAACACAAGTGCACTCTCTTTTCCCTTACTCTCGTAGTCCTATATGATCGCATAGAGCTCAGAATCAGGATAAATGACCGTACATGCTTTCTGGTGTCCAGTTTTGGCTACTAATAAGAATTTTCTGATAGAAATTCAAGGTAATATCTACTTTAAAAGCTTGTAGCCAGACTTACTCACACAAAGGAATTCGAACCGATCATGATCTGCCGCTTTGTAGCCGAATAATAATCACGCAAATGAAATGAACTTTTTGTATATTGTGAAGTTGAAACTAGACCCGTTATTTTTTGTTATCGTTGATACCCGTTATGCTAATTTTATTTAACAATATAAATATGCAAAAATAATGGCGTATATCATTAGCACGAGGGATCGCTCACATGCTTTAATAACAGTTAATTGCGTCTTGACGGTAATAATGTTATCGCGGTGTTTACTTGAGCGTGGCACGAATTAGCACGTTTTAAGTTAATTATTATGTTTGAGTAATAATGACCCTTGTACGTGGCCGCGCCTCTTGAACACGACCGTGATGATAACTTATCAAACCTTCACCACCTGTAACTTGGATAAACCAAACATGACTTCCCATATTCTTTTTTCTCTAATCTTTATTTTTATTAACATAAATATACGAGTAAGTTAATTGTCAATTAAATATTATTTACCTTAACGGTTTTTTTGATGACTTTTGTGGTGTCAATATTACCCACCGGGGTATTCATCGGGGAAAAACGTTACGAGATAGCAATCAAGTTCTTATTTCTTAAAGGGGATTCCCACAGATTACCCCGAGTGGTCAAACATTAATTTTGTAAAATTTTGCTTTTGAACACAAAATATGAAAAATAAAGCTGTACTTAAAATAGTATAAAAGAAAGTCAATAAATTCGTCGTTCTGCATATTCGCTAACTCCTTTTAAGCCACGCAACGGAATTTGATATGGTTTTCGCTATTAGAAAGATTAAACTAAACGAGTATGTGTTATTTTGTACTAACAGTGCAGTTATTGTCATAAATTGCGGGCACGGGGCAAAATCGCTCCGTCAGTTCTTAGCCGTCGTAGAATACGGATTTGTGAGTGAGATTGAGAGCTTACATTCGTCTCGAACCCGTTGCAACTCCTGACCCGATCTACGGCCATCAGCGACTTGCCAGCTGACAGTTCACAGGATAATAATAATCGGAAACCTTGACTAAAATAAATAACATATTTAGAAGCTGTCACTTTCATTCTTGTGTATATATTTATTATGACTGCCTCGTTGGTCTAGTGGTTACATGGTGGTCCTGGGTTCAAATCCCAGGTCTGGCCATTAAAATGTTATTGAGATTTTCTATCGACTTATGACTTCTCAGTATCAGCCCGGAGTCTGAAAGTTGGAAGTGTGTACACTCCCGTGCCTCGGAAAGCACGTAAAGCCGTTGGTCCTGCGCCTGACCTCTTTCCGGTCGTGTCGGACGCCGTCCCATCGGATTATGAGAGTCACATTCCGTGTTTGCGCACACACTTGATATTGGCTGTCGTGGCCGAAATCGGTCTGGAGGACCATTTTTTATATATTATTTAGAAATATATATAGCAACTTTGTCAACTGCTTCGTGGCTTTTCTATCTTAATGTAAAGCTGTCTCCGCGTGGCATAATAGTGCCACGACAATAGTGGCCCCGGGTGTCGACCACTTCGATGCGTCTCTTTCAAGGGCAGCAGGCGGACAAAGTAGGCCGATGTGGTTCCATTTCTTACGTAACATATTGCATTTTATGAAAGGTCATTGTCCATCGAAACACAATACACATATTTATCGAAATAAAGTTTTATGTATAAAAAAGTATTCGTAGTTAACCTAAATCCACAAGGAGAAATTTTATGTAAAAATGTCGCGGATAATTTTTAACAGCAACGCATGCTTATGCCTCTATATACAGTCATCATCATTATCATCATCATGTCAGCCGAAAGAGTTCCACTGCTGGATAAAGGCCTCTCCCAAGGATTTACATGTTCGTCGGTCTTGCGCTGCCCCATCCAACGGCTTCCCGCGATTCTTATTATATCGTCGGTCCACTTTGTTGGGCGCCTGCCCACGCTGCGTCTTCCGTTTCGTGGTATACAGTCTTCTTGCGTATTGTCAATACTAACTTAATATTAATATTACGATTACTAAATATTAACCTTAAAATTTAATTACCTACTAATCAAAGATACACACAGAAAATTTACTCCTCTACTGGTTTCACATATTCCTAAAGTTAAATTCCACTCATTATTATTTTAATATATTAAAATTCGATGAGTTCTGTAAACACTTGAATAATAACTATATTGAACTTACAAAGTCAAAATAATTTGTCTATATATGATCATTCAGTATACGATAGCTTCAGGTATAGCTATAAATAAAAACAAAGGTATAACTAAATCTGACACTCAGTTTAGAAACAATACAGCTTAGAACAATATACAATAACATAGACATTGGTATTGTAAGAAATTTTAATCATCGCCTACATCGCCAATGCGCCACCAACCTTTGGGAACTATGATGGTATGTCTTTTGTGCCTGTAATTACACTGGCTCACTCACCCTTCAAACCGGAACACAACAATACCAAGTACTGCTGTTTTTCGGTAGAATAACTAATGAGTGGGTGGTACCCACCCAGACGAGCTTGCACAAAGCTACCACCAAGTAAAGTCTTCCTACTTGGGCACAATATATTAGTTGTCGAAATATTTATATCGCGTCTCCATTTGATAAGCTATTTCACAACGATACAAGGATCATTTAAAATCAATCCGACACATCAACATGTAATACTAAGACCTTTACTATAATACTTATCACTATTTTATCGTTCTCGCTAAAGTTGATTGATACTTTATCAATCAATCTAGAATTCCCAATAGTAGCAATTGCTTTGTTATTCATGTCAATGTAATCGTGCATCTTATCTATACCTCGTTCATTTTCACATTTTTATATTGTTTTTACATGCATTACATGCATGCATTTTGTTAAGTATTTACAAAAAGTTGCGCTTGCCAATATATCGCACACTGGAGATCATTTGCAAATAATATTGCATACTATGGCATCCCAGTTACGTACTAGAAGTATACAATAAAACATCACAAAAATACAACTTATACAACTACAAACACATAATTATCATGACCATAGATCTCACGTCCTTTCAAGAGAGCCTTATGGCATACGCCAGTCAAATTTGAAATTTAATGTTATGCAATTACTTTGCGTGCCAGCTACAGGCATGCGAATTACACATGCACATGGCTCCTGTAAGCTGGTATGCCATTGTGCAAGCTACGTCGATTTATCCAAAAAATAGAGCACATTGTTATTTACTTTGTACAAGTTTTTATTTAACATAACATTAACTTTTAGTGTGAGTGGGTATAATTTATAAAACACTTCCTCCAATCCAAACGATTAAGCCAAAATTTGCATACCTTAATTTTAGTGTTGGAAAGAATACCAATTTAAAGGTAAACTAAAATTTATTCATTTTAAAACAGATTATTAATAAATCCTGTTTTTAAAAGAACTATTTTAACTAATTAAAATTCAATAATTTGCTGTGATACTTTATTTGATAAAATGAAGGAAAATACAATGACGTCTGATAGTCACGTCATACGATATTCTGTAAGAATCCGGCTCAGGAAATAAATAAATAATTTTAAATATATCAGATATTTCAATTTAAATATTCCAAGAACAAAGAACAAGAAATGGATAACTTCGTTTTTTAATAACTTTTATAAAAATACGTTTTGTACGTCGACAAAGTTGTCATCGGAACTGTAAGTAAAATTAAAGTGAACATTATATGTATGTTATTAAGTGGAATAAATAAGGTCCTCCAGACCGATTTCGGCCACGGCGGCCAATCTCAAGACAGATAGCCAACTGCGCAGGACATATTATAGTGCACAAGTGTGTGCGCAAACACAGGTGCACTCTCTTTTCCTTAGCTCTCATAATCCGATGGGACGGCAATCCGACACGACCGGAAAGAGTTCAGGCGCAGGACCAACGGCTTAACGTGCTTTCCGAGGCACGGGAGTGTACACACTTCCACCTTCCAGACTCCGGGCTGCTACTGAGAATTTGCTGATAGAAAAACCCAATAACTATTTATTGGCCCGACCTGGGAATCGAACCCAGGACCACCGGGTCTGCAGCCTAATATCTAGCAACGAGGCAGTCGAAAGTCGAAAGTTAAGTGGAATAGTTATAATATATATAGGTAGTATATAAATATATAGGTACTATAAACAAATATATATTAATCTAGATCTGTTTGTAGTGTATAGCATGCAGAATATGTTAATCTATGGTTTATTTTTACTCCACCTGTCCATAGAAGACAGTATGTGTGTGTGTGTGTGTGAATCACAGAGTCAATTGTTAGCACAATATTAAAATTCAGCGCAATTATATGAAAATGAGTTTTTATATTCATAATAATTTTTGCTATTATAATAAATACATATTTAATCTGTCACGTCATATGGAAAATCAATTATTATAATTTACACGTCTGCATAATTCGTTGATTAACTTCATTGTTAGTTACAGCCACGGCGCGTGATTTAAAGCCATTGATTTTTTGAAGACTACAAAAACTGTCATGTTTTTAATTCAATGACTAAGCTATCATGACTATCATAAATGTTTCTTGAAATTCGATTAGTTTTAAATTATGTTGTACTCGCAAAACTCGGAAAACTTTATATATATTATATATCACTGGCTTCACTCGCTGCTTCCGCGTCTGGAAGGAGGGGAGCCGATGTTAGGTAGCCTATATGTTTAGTCAGGGTTATAAAACTCTTAACCAAATTTTCACGTTAATAATATCAATATGATTCGTCATGGCGAACGTTACAGAAGTTGATTTTAGGTACAACAGTGGATTGTACAAAACCCTTTCATTTGACGAAAAAAATTTAATGGTAATTATTGATCAAACAGAGGCGAAGTATATTAATCTCAAAGAGATATAACAAGCGTGACACGAAAAGATGTATTATATATCTTTCTATTGTAGAAATTAGTTTTAGTTATGAAAGTAAGAAAAGATTTAGTATCATGTTTGTCAGTTTGTTAAGCTGTTATGCGACTACACATTCTTTATACGTATAATATAGGTAGCTGGTGTTTCATTGTTGCATAATTGACATATCGATAGCAATAAATAGCAACAATCGATAGTCAACAATCCATCCAGTGTGGTGTAGCGCCTGTCCACTGCCTCGTGCCCAAACATTCAAGGACACGAGCGGCTTGCTCAAGAAATGAATTAATCGCAGGCTGATGTAACAACTAAATTAAGACGCAAATCAGTTTCGCATTTTATCAATAAATTTATTTATTAAGATCACTGTAAGATGATGTGGAGCGAGGTCGGTTGTGGCACGCGACTCGGAACAGTAACAAGCAGCTCTTCTTTTAAGTAATAATGCAATCCAAATAAAGTTCTAAGAGATTTTAGCTAGTCCAGGAGCCGAAGGGAGTTCAAACCGCTGAGGTTTCATATGCATAATTTTTGTTTATATTTCATCTCGCGCTCGGTTGTGATCCAAAACATCATTATAAATCCTCTTTGTTTCAAAAGAAATCCTGTCACACGTGTATCATCCACCAATCCGCTTTAGGGCAACGAAAACAATATTTTTTCTCAAATGAAATAAGCTTTCGCCCAATTGTGGGACATTTACAAGCTGTTATTACTATAGCTAGTCCAGATCACTATTTACATATGTTTTGGCATTCGCATAGGCTATAAACGCCATATAATAAACATTGTATAACAAAAATTAATAAAGGAACGTATTAAATGTCATGTAAAAAGCATTGAAAAATAGGGCCGCATTACGCGATAAAATATTATATATGTAGATGATAACAAAAGCGTGTTGTTACTTAGTTAGCATTCGTTAATTTTCATGCAGAATAAATAATAATTTAATTTATTTCATACCGATGTAATTAATTGTTGGAAAAGAGTACCCAGAAATAGGTGACGAAATAGCCTACTTGAATAAAGTATTTTGGCATCGACAGCTGTCTCGCGCATTTAAAGCGTCGCACATGTGACGTCACACAAGACTTCGTCAAGAACACGTGCATCGGGTGCGGTGCGGGTCGCATTGTCCCGACCGCAGTCTACAGTGCGTTACCTTATCCTTTATTTTTTTATCCCTGCGCCAGTCCTTTGTTCGGTGGGACTCATTCCCTTCGAACTATTCTTAGAATTGGTACTCGTTGAAAAGGGTCCGATGTTTACCTGATGTCATTTGTTATCTATTTTACCTGAGGGATTTATACACATATTGAAATACACAACAAAATATATGATGGAACAGTTAAAAGTATAAATAGTTGTATAATAAAATAATCTAATTCTTGCATGCTTTACTTACAATAAAATCGATATTCCATAAGAAATGGGGTAAAGCACTATAACTCCTTATAGTATTTTATCGCATTGAAAGGTTTGATTAGAGTTTATAGCGTTATGTTCTGATGACATAATTGAATTATGTAACTAAGTAATGCAAAATCAGTTGAGATAAGCTTTGCTGGTTGGTGCGTGGTACACCACACGCCAGCTGACGCGGTGACTTGTACGATGTGCGCAGTTTGACACGTGATACATGAAACATGATATCGTGAGTAATGATTAACGAAGGTGTATGCATACAACCCCTCAGCTATTTTCAGAGGTTAAAAATGTCGACAGGCGTTATATATACATCGTCATACATTTATAACAAAACCACATTACATTTGAATATCTATTTCGTTTGTTTAATTACCTAAACTAAATAGGAAGATTGATGATGTTATTTAAAAATTCATACATTATATATATTAGATGATTTCGAAAATAAGTAGAATATTATACTTCATTGTGTTTCATTTGAGCAAATCAATCGATCCTCACATCCATCAGCAATGTAAGTCTCAATTACGAAGATGTTTCATTCGTGCGATAGAGTATTATGTAATCGTAATCAATAAACTGTGGAAACGGACAGCAGGCGAGTCTTTATAATATACACAATATATCTATCACAACACATTTCAAGGAAAATGTTACTGACATTTTCTGACATGATAAAGGGAGCCAGATTATCTAAACTGACTAAATACTGAATGCCCATTGGTCGCTTATTACGCCATTAACTGTCACTGACCAATGACAATTAAGATTAAGGTCAAATTTGTTAATCTGAATACTTATATCCTTAAAACTTATAAAGACTTTAATCAGCACTTCAGAAACTGGAGGTAAGTTAATTATAATCTAGTCTTTATCAGCTAATTTTAGAAAGCACCTATATTTTATTATTATTCCGGGATATCATTTGCAAATGTACATAAAAAGTTTTATTGGACTTCGTTGAACAGATTTAATGCAATTGAGTAACATAAATATTCGCGTTTAAAATATTGGTACGGTAAAATTATTTTTGTATTTCAGTATTGTGTACAACATACCAAGATACGTTACGTGACCGGAGTTTTTATAATCAGACATAAGCACAATTTGCTACCGGAAAATAAAGCAAAGATACAATTTATTTTTTATTACAATCCAATCGTAATTTTTTTTAAATTAAACCTCTAATGACTCACTAATGACTAAGTACATTTTGCGATTTCGTTATCTTGCTCGTTTAATGTTAAGTGCAAATACAGTAACAGCCTGTGAATGTCCCACTGCTAAGCTAAGGTCTCTTGTTTTCTTTGGGGAGAAGGTTTGGAGCTTATTCCACTACGCTGCTTCAATGCGGGTTGGTGGAATACGCACGTGACTGAATTTCAGTGAAATTTGACACATGCAAGTTTCCTCACGATGTTTTCCTTCACCGTCAAGCACGAGATGAATTATAATCACAAATTAAACACATTAAATTCAGTGGTGTTTGCCCGGGTTTGAACCCACGATCATCGGTTAAGATTCTCGCGTTCTTACCACTGGGCCATCCCGGCTTTTAAGTGCAAATAATTGAGGAAAAAAATTTAGTAGATAAACACACATTGGATTTCTATTTCGCATATTGTACGAAAATATATTGTAGGTTTATTTTATGTGATTAGTGAATTTAATTTTGTTTTAACAATGATCGGCCTATTTGTTTATTTAAACTCGCTTCTCTTAGTCTGATTGAATTTGATAGATATTGAGGAAAGCAATTATGCACCCACAGAGAAGCAACCAGTTTTATAATTAAATTATTAATATTACATATTTTTTATAGTAAATTGAATTCTCAGTTCACAACTTTTGTCAGCTAGCATATCGCTAGATTTATTTTAATCTCAAACGGTTTCAAGAAAGAATAAAACATTTTCCATTTTCAAAAAAAGTTATATAAAACAGTCTCCAACTATTTGATATAGGCCTCTCTTGTACCGTTTGCTTATTTCAAATGTTTATAAATATAAAAAAACATTTTTATCACAACAATATTGTGTGCTTGAAAATTATTCTATTATTTTCTACATTAAATGTATAGGGAAAAACGTGATTTAAAAAATTTAAACCATTAATTAGCTTCGTCAGTCCAACCTCGCCAGTAAAAAGTAATTACTTTAATTTTATAACACCAATTAAATTAGTAACAAGTTATACAAGTATTATTATTTTCAGGTTTCCTTATTATTTAGTAATCGTTCTATGAAAAGGAAAATTAGTGTTAAAACTACGTCTCGCTCAGCATTTGCAGTGAACAACAAATCGTTATCATGATGCTCTGAAAATAGAAACAAAATAAAATAATTAAATATTCTCTAGACGTCGAGTAGGCGAGCACATTCAATCGTAATTTTACAATTAAATCTATTATCGGTAGAATATTAGTCTCTGTTAACAATTCCCCGCGACTATGCTTGATTGTTTATTGTGTATATCCCGTTATTTATATCGTTTGTCCTGATCCAGGACACGGGTTACGTCAATGTCAAATTTCATTACGATCGGTTCACTGGCTTACTCGACAGGGTAATAAACAGAGTTACTTTCACATTTACGATATTCATATTTAGTAATCATTTACAATTCAATTTATTAATCCTCCATGAAAATCAGGGAATACTAATTAATTGCTTGTTTAATTCTCTAATATTGAATCGATTAATATGCCTATTAATTATTTTTATCTACCCCTTTTAAATATTTCAGTCAACAATAATATATTAAGGACTTATTGACGTATCTTTGCGGATTTTTAATATAAAAATTAGCATGTTTGAGTAATAATTAGTATGAATGAGTCACTGTAGTTACATATAGTTATAGGAATAGGAACATAACATCTTAATGGTTGGTGTATATATCGAATTTGTGTAGTCGAAGTAATAAGTTCAAGCTCAAATTTAATCTATCTTACGTGTTTGATAATATAAACGCACTGCACTGAAAGGGTAAGTAATTATAATATCAAAATGATGTAATAGACGGTAGTTATTATCTGAAATGAGCTGTATTATTGTGGAGCAATAGCTTTGATTGCTTCAGATACGATAAGCTTGGGGGGCGCGTTCAACGAACAATGTAATCATTTTCAGCTCGATGTAATTAATCGGTGCAGACCGTACATAACGCTAATCGTTATATCGATGTAATAAATAATTTAATCTCGCATCTTTGACACTTTTGTATCAGTTTGGTCTAATATAGTTATTGTGTAAGTAGTTTCATTATATGTGACAAGGGTGTCAGTCTTGGTATGTAATTTCATAATTTAATTAAGAATAATATTATTGAGAGGTGAATATATGACGTGGAACGTGCTCGATTGCGCGTTACTTTTATGAAAATACCCCCTGGACCTACAGGGGTGTGCCGTCTATGAGGGATTTATTTCCTTAGTTCCGTTCCAAATCCGTTCAAAATTCAATTCCGTTCCGTTCAAATGTCACTGGTCTCTAATTATTAATTTTTAAATAAATCTATATATTTCAATAAGATAAGATCCAATAAGATTTCTATATATTTTTACACCGACAGAACCCTCTTTACACGTAAATAAAATATGCTTCAACAATACAATAATTCTAAATCCTGCCTGTGGAAAGAGTCTTCATGTTCTTTTAAAGCCAGCAATTCACTTGAAAGGGTGTTGCAGGTGTCCATCGGCAGTGATGGTCATTTTTCACCAGATAAGCCTCCTGAACGTTTGCGCTCTTTATACAATAAAAAAAAAAATATAACCACATCGAAGCCCCACTTTACCTTACTTTATGTATATATAGAGTATAAACCATTTAAAACCAATCTCTGTTCGGTGATGATCATTTACCATCAGGCAGCCCATTTGCCCGCCCGCCTACTTTTTATAAAAAAAGGATTAGATGTTAGTATTATTTAAATTTTAATAAATACAAAGAGCCAATAACAACAAATACGTTTGTCTAAATCTAACTTGTATTTCATTCGTTGAATATTTTTATAAAAAAAAATATAATTAAATTACGCATAAATACTACTTAATACGGACCATTTAATTACGTTATTATGTTTAATTAAAAATAAAACCGTTGGATTATTTGATAGTGAATTAATATGTATGCATGATGTGAACTTATAGCAAAGAATCATAATATTATATCGAAATGTGTTTATTGTGGCGATATACTCATGGCCTTTGTTATAACCCTCCCCGGAAGGGGAGGCTATGGGCTCGTACACGTTCCTGTGGTGACGCACGTTAAACTCTGCGCTGTTGTCTATGCGTATCCCTTTATGTTCATGACGCCTGTAAGCATTCATTATTAATTATAGCGCAGCCGATTATGATCATTCTTATGTGATCGGTTTACTCAATAACAGAAGATTTTCTTCAGCTCCGAGACAATGACGCAATTTTATAGCATTACTGTAGTTTAGCTAAGTGACATATAGTTTACTGCGTTTCGCATCCTCTATGACGAATTCGATATTGTTATTTTAAAGAAATGGATGTATTTCCCGATTCGTTTTTCCGTTTCATGATTTGTGACATGATATAATTGATTTATTTGAGATGACAAGGCAATGTTCCGCAGTTAATCTCGTGACTACATGAGATCATTCGCTGAACCAAGATATAATCTTTCCTGCTTCCTATCGGCCACTAATCTCATATAGATGCTGCTGATAAGACTGCAAATCTTTTTTAATTTGTTCTTAATTAAATAACTGTTCGCGATTTCTTTTTTTCTTAAATCAAATTACTAATTTTTAATTAGAATAAAGAATATAATTTTCCTTAAATCAAATTACTAAATTTTAATTACAATAAAAAATATAATTACAGTAATTTCAGTCGTCATTTGTAACAACCATTTCATAAGCTTAAGGTTTTTTCGAGGAAGCATAAATATCATAGTCGTGATAATTTCTACTTAGGTAAATACTTAATACGCTATAAAATAAAAGTTGTCATTTTTATAAAAATCTCGTTCAAAAAATTTATATAAATCTCCAACGCACGCCTTGTTTGCATTCGTTTCGTTGACATGGATATGTCACGTGACTCGCAAGTCGCAGGACTTGTTTTATAAACTACGAGTGCACTTAGCTTGCTAATTGACTGGGACTTGCGTACAAAACGAGAACCTATATTATTCTACCTATCTCTCACAAGTATTCCGAAACAATCCAACGTATCGTGGTGTGAGAGTAGCGAGACTTGTAAACATCATATTTTGCTTCCCAGTTACGCTATGATCATTGGAAGGGCCCATTACACTGCACCAGCTATTGTGTGAATGACGTACCTGTACACGCTGGTCTGTACTTATTCATAAAGATATGATCGTGAAATCACGCACTTTTACTTTTATTTGTGAAGTAAACCCTGATAAGCTTTGAGTAATTTATAAGAGATAAAGTGAGAGGGTTACCAGATTTAATTGAAAAAAACTAACTAACTTGGTTCAAATTAAATAATTAGTATATTTCTTTATATAAATATAAGTCACCTTTGAATTTCTTCTGGCTTAATAAAATATTTGTGGATAACGTGCGATCAACACATCAAGGAAATAGCGTCAAGGTGATGGCACTGGGTCAGGGATATTTTATGAAGAGAGTAGGGAAACAATAACCAAGTAGCCAAAGAAGTGGAATGGTAGGGATGGAAAACTGCTTTTTTTAACGCTGGAAAAACACATTACGCGTCCTCCACGGGAACAGGGGGGTGGTGTGTGGGCTCGCCGGTGTCCAAGGCGCCGAGTGCCCCGAACATCGGAATACCCACTAAAAAACCAGTGGTACCCTTTCTGTCTTAAGGAAGAGCGTCACGGGATCGTAAGCGCATGCCACCGTGACGCTCTGACAGGGCATGGAAAACAACTGCTCAACCGATGTGGAGATAACAGGATAATCATCACAATTTACCGTATTTTCAAATGCAGCAAAATCGTCAATATTTAAAAAAAACACCAAACTCCTCTACGTTGTTTTTCTTATTCATCCGAACAAAACGTCAAAAGATGAACTGGCCAATTTGTTCCGTATACATGGTCACACTCTAATATGTAACTTTCCTAAGCGTTATACAAACGCTCTGATCTATGTTAAATATGTATGTTTTAATTAATGTGTGAATTACAACACTTCAATCCTTGAGATAATTGAATGAAGCGTTTTATACTCAAATTTTGTACTTTTTTTTCCTGTTTGTATGATATGTTTACCGTCGAGTAACAACTGCTGTAATAAAAAGATACTAAATAGATTAAAAATTATAGTTTTTTTACAACATAATAATTAAAAATAGAAAAGTGTTGCTGATTTTAGTTAATACTTACTTAAATATACATTTGACAAATTAAACATTTTACAGTTGTGGTTATAAATGAATATTTATAGGCACAATTATTCTTAGGAACACAATCATAGAATCCGTAATAATAATTGTAGCATATTGTAGTAGAATTTAACGAAACAATTTAATAAAATCATATTAAGCTAAATATTGTATTTGTATTATACAAGTTTGTTTTAATAAAGCATATTTCTTTAGGTTCTGAATTGGGACCGTCACATAAATACAAAAATATAAAACTAATATAAAATAATATTTACATATATATATATATATATTATACTAATATTTAATAAGTCTTGTGTGATTTAGTTAAATATGCTGATAGGTATAATAATCTAAGATTTTATATATTATTTGTTATGTGTTTATCAAACACCGGCTCAGCCGCTGCGGCGCTCGGCTCACGCATGTAAACCCACTCACACATCGACGTGAAGCCCGTCGTAAATTGTAAAGCATCTGCGCTGCGAATTTAATCTGCTAATCCTATGTAGCTAACAATACTAACTATAGCGAACGTATTGGATTAACTATATATACACATTATATTTTTATATTTATTATTATAAAATCAGACAACCAGTAGTCCATTATATGTTAGTAAGAATGATAAAATTAAATTAAATTTGTTAGTAACTTACTCTATAATTTTACATATTAATATTCTATAACTAAGAGCGATTTAGTCCTCTGGAGAAGTTTTCCCATAAAAGGACTATCCGGCTTACCAGCTATCATGCGCAGAATGCTGTTGATGCTGCCACGGACTCTGGAAAGGAAAGGTTTTTTTCGCCAGCCAGCATCAAAGCCATCTGTACGTGCTTTAACAAACATATTGGAGGCACTACAGAATCGTGGCAGCCGCCACAACACCCTGAACGTATTATTATATTGTATACGCAAGGCATTGTAAGACCTCTGCACATACCGAACCCACAGGTTCGCTGAGTATAAAGATGTACAGTACGCTTTGAACAGCGTTATTTTAACCGTGTCTGTACATCTAGCAAACCTGCGGGCAACCATATTCGCACGGGCTGACAAAGCCCTGCGTTCCCTTTCCGTATCTTGATCGTCTCCAAGATCATCGGTCACCACGTGCCCAAGGTATTTGAATTTATAGATTCTATTAATAGTTCCTTCATTAAGTCGTAAAGGTGGTACATAAATTGGGCCCCTGACACCCGCCCTGAAGACCAATACCTCCGTCATTTTTACATTATATTGCAAACCATATCACGTTTACTTAATTGTACGTATATATAACGTGTACGATGAGACTGTGTCGTTGGTGTCGGCTTCGAATCTCGGATCGATCCTATAAAACTTATAAGGCCTATTAACATACAAAAAATATATTAACAAACTGAGTTGTGACGTTGGCAATGTTGACGAAAAGAAAGTAAAGGGAAGATCCGCGACTGTTATGTCTCACGTTGTGTAGGATTTCCACCCCAGCGATCAATGAGTGTAACTCGTAAGGAAATAGATAGTGCACCTGTGCTTGCGCATAAACTTGTGCACTCTAATATATCTCTCATAGAATACGATCGTAAATTTATCTTTAGAAAAACTTGAGAACGAATCGTATTATAAAATCCAATTTTATACTAAAAAAACTACACAAAACTAATTAAGTATGGGGCTATGAGGGCTCAAGAGTTTTTAACATGACCATCGTTTTTAATAATAATATAATACGAATAGTCAGTTAGAGCTACACATTTTATATCTACATAATTTTTTTTATAGTAAAGCGTAAGTAAATCGAATAAATGAGTCTTTGACCGGAAAAGTATGTAACGGTGGTGTAATGTATTAATATTTCAGTTACAGTACCCTCAAGGGATACTAGTAAAATGCACAGGTGATTTTATAGCGCTGTGCACTTTGGGCATGCACAAACATAAGCGCATTTCATATTCCCTCATTCTCATAATCCGATGAGATGGCAATCCGTCACGACTGGAAACAATTTATGTGTAGGATCAACTGTTTTAAGAGTAAGTCTAAATCCAGCCTGCATTAAACCAATAACTTTTTAATACACTGGGTATTCATTTTTTTGAACCCAATACCTCGGGATCTACTGCCATATAATCTAGCTACTATATCAGCTATTTTTTTGTCAATAAATATAAAGTTACGTGGTTTGGTTTTATGAGAGTCAATATAATTTACGATCTTATTGTTTCCTCAGTGTGCTGATAGGATTTAAACGATTAGCAGTTGTTATTCAGCGGTCACATGATACGAGAACAATGTCTGCATTATTGTAGAATCGCTCAAGTCTAAGTTTTACTTTACATTTCATTTACATATCGTACTCTTATATTTACATAAATAAATAACTTCAATGGTTTTCAATATGTTAAGGTCATATTTATAATCTTAAAACAATAATATCGTACTTAGTTGGAACTTGCGATTTTTTAGCTGATTTTTAAATTGTCGTGTCGAGTCGGAATTATTTTACTCGAAAGCTTCGTCTATTATAAACCGATTTTGATTATTATTATTTATATCTGATGACAATTTCTACCAGAATGCAATTAGAATCGAAAATTAGGGGTTCGTCTCTCACTGTGCTTATATTATTCGATATCTTAGTTGATTACCATTGATTGTTCCAAGTAAAATATAATTGAGCGACCGATGTAATTCAAAAAATTCTAATATATTGAGTGTACTTAATCAATATATAACTCAGAAGCTTATGACGCAATTTTTTTTTATTTAATTAACATTTTTATTTATCTGTCGTACTGCTGCGAGCTGTTAATAGTTTCTCCATGATAAAGGGCGTATGTTTACGTAACATTTATTTAGAATTATGTTGGGTCTCGTTTAATTCTACACTTCTAGATAATTTTCCTTGTAACTCCTACATAAACATTACTATTGGTGATTAATAATTAATTCGTTCGTGTAGCTGACATATATTAGGTACGCATAGCTACCAAGTTGTGATAGAGTTAGTGTTGTTCGAACGTAACGTCCACGGTGGCTACGCGTCAGTCACATGACTGGGGCGAGTCAGCAACCGGTTTTCGTCCTAGCTGTTCTATGCCTTACCTATATACACAGCTACGGAGCACCTCGCACCTCTCTCTCGCTCTTCGAACGCTTTATCTAGGGAAATCCTACGAGAGAAACGACCGAGTTACTTTCTAAAAGAGAACTGGTCCGTTCGGCGAGTTTGCGCCGGCGACGTAGCGGGGAGCCGGTGCACGTGCTCTAACGTCACGCAGCTGGTTTCTGACCATCAATGAACACGTCCCTCCTCCCTCGTGCAGTCACATGACGTCCCGCCTCCGGCAGCACTCGCCCCACTCGCCCGGCCGGTCCCGCCACTATCGCGGAACCGCTGACCGGTGTCGGCCTGCATGACTGCAGCTGGTGCACCGACGAAATTATATATAATTGGTATTATTTCTCTGGATGCGATATTTATTGACGATTTCAAAAATAGGGTCAAGTCTGATTTGTAAACTTTATATACACATGGAAATTTAAAAATTATTCGTCACAATATTGTCTTCGTATTCGAACTTTGATAGATAGTTCATTGACCTGATCTAATTAGTTGATAAAGCACTAAGGTTAATGTTTTTTTGGTTCCTTCTTACAAAGTGCCTGAAAAACAACTTCGTAATACAACAAACCAGATTCAGCAACATTTAGATATTAAGATAGTTATATAAATTTTCTTCTAAATTTTTTTGTAAACTTTCTTAGTCTTTCTCTATGAAAATGCTTACAATTATTATGACATTATAATATAATACGTTATATTTAGGTAGTATTTTACGTTCTTTCGTAAACGGATATTTAACTGCGTGTTCAATAAATGTATTGCGTTTTAAGTTCTAGCTATAAATTACCGGGTTCAGTAAACGTAATTAAAAATTAATAACCATTACAAAATATAGCAAATCATGGACTGTAGAGAGATACTGGCCTTGTACTTGGGTCTCGCGTCGCGGCGCCCGCGCGCTTGTCCCGCAGATATTATTACTGCTACGAGTTACGCCACTCCATATACCATGTTAATTAAAATGTATCAGTTCATCGACGGTCCCAACATGTGTCCTGAAATAGAATGAATCAATCAATCAGTGATTGTTTCGCATCATGTGACGAGCACAGATAGCTGATACCTCCCCGCGCCCCTCACTTCGACCTCTTGACTGGGGACCAATTCTACTAATCTATAACGATTACGATACCTTCCCGATTCAATTCGTATCCAACTTCGACTATTCTATAGACTTTATTTATTCGGATCGGAACCGAACCGATATGATGTTACCATATACAGTTATGTCAAAACCAAAACTAAATTCTAAATATTTATGCCAATAGTCGATAATTAAATTAAAAAATAGGATTCGATTGCAATAAAGTGACAATTTGTTAGTAGAATTGATCTCTATTCGTTGTCGACTTGTCGCCCTCTGTTCATTACCTTACCCGGATTCTGACACATTCCAATCTTCACGTACTTTAACACAATAGCATGAAAAACGATCCGTTAAGTGATCACAAAATCTTCTGCTTAGCTTAGTAATTTTTTTTTTTAACACATTCCTCCACAACTTCGTGACATATATCAAATGGCTTGGTTCCTACGAATTATAAAAAAAAAAGAAGATAATTGGGTTAAAGTAAAGTAGTTTAAAACTCAACAAATTTCTACAATGATTCTGTTTTTAAAAAGTATTATCAACAGTAGGAAGGTAATCGTGTATCACATATTGATTTAATTGACAAACAATCATAATAATTGTTCGTTGATTAGTCTGGAGCACCGACACTGATGCGTTGAAAACGCTGAATCTAATCGAAGTTTTCTAAATACCTATATTCTGAACTGGATTTATTGTTTTGATATTGAGATCACGATTAAAACTAATGACAAAGTTATTATTGTAACGTTATTTTAGCGTTTAGGAATTAAGCTTAGTTTTTCAATTTTTTAAGTAATTCCTAGTAATTCTCCTTAGATTGATCTTTATTTTATATGAAATACGCAGGCAAAAGGATCATCTGATGGTAAGTGGTCACCATCGCCACGTTCCTTATATCGTCAATGCTCCACTAACCTGGAAACTAAGATGATGTTTGTGCCTGTAGTAATACTGGCGCACTCACCCTTTGAACCGGATCACAATTATACAAAGTATTAATTGATGTTTGACGATAGAATATCTCATGAGTGATGCCCAGACGGGCTGGCTACAAGCCCTACCACCAACTAACAAAGCCCCACCACCAAGTTGACAATTTGATGATACAGATTGGACCACGTACTTTATAAATGTGAAATTATTCATATCATTGAACAACAGTTGTATGCTAACAAGTGTAAATCAAATCTAGCGAGTTTGAGTTGCACTTTGAACACACTTGGCTTTGGTTACGTTACAATAGATTATATGAAAATTTTATTTGTTTCAATAAATTGCGTGAATAAGATGCTCTTAAATATTTTTTTTTTAATTTCATTTATTTTTTAATATATAAAGACTCATTTATAAACCATTATCCTTTGGAAGAATTAGGACTAAAGCTCTTGTTATATTATAAATATATATGAATATGTAACGTGATTACATTGTCTGCTTTACATTTATATAAGCTATATATACATATATGAAATGTAGTAGACGAGTGAAGAGTGACTATTCAACAGTATGTTATTTCACTTGAACGCGATAATCTTAGGATCTATCAGTCTTGAATACATCTTCGTTTAATTTCACTTTACGTACAACCCCTGGAAGCAATTATGTACGTTTAAAGCGGGCGCACCGCTTGATGCAACTTATAATAAAAACAATTGACAAATATCTTTATTACGTACATAGCAAAAAATACATAGAACAAGACGAGAAAAAATATATATAATAAGATTACAAAGGACCGTCTTGTCACTTAGTAGTATTCTCTTCCAGAAATTTCCATCGGAATGGCTTTGGCCGAATGGCATTTTGTTAAAAGAAACACATTACTAATTAATATAAGTGTGTATATAATATAAACAGCATTAGTTTCATTTATTTTTAGAGTTCAAATGAGTATATAACGGTCTAGTCGAAAGAGTCTTTTGTGTATACCGCCCGTCGGTTCCGTCCTACACGTCAAAATTCGCAGGTAGGTATTCTCCAAACACCCGCGAAACGCCGACCGCATATAGTTTACGTAGAATTTCATTTGAGAATTTATTTAAATAAATAGATTTAAATATTAGATTTAATAAAATATATAGTATTCATTTTATGATGAAATTTCAAATTCTTTAATTAAATTACATAATATATTATGCAGTATGCATAACGTACCAATATTGATGATATAGGTAAACATATATAAGTGGGAATAAATTAATTTTATGATATTAAATTTATATAAATAATGCAAGACGCGGCTTCGACTTGTGTATGGGGGGGGCTTCCTGTGTTAGGTATCCTGTATCTCTTCCTGTATCCCTGTTTGAGAAATTTCATCGTGAACGGTTGATTAGTTAACACATTAAAGAGGAACAAACGAAAATAAACTTACTTTCACATTTATAATATTAGTTAGAATTGATATGTAATATTAAAGTAAAAGATAAATTTACATATATGAGACTGTTAAGTTATTACTTATTACAAATTGCGATACGACATATTCATGAATCGATTATTTATTACTTCGCAATTCAGAGATAAATTGTAATAGTGTACTGAATTTCAACAAATTATATCAATTCCTAACACAGACCCACCGTCGAAATTCTTAAGGCTAATTCTTTGAAATCCGAACTGTTTTGTCTGATGATTGTAAATCAATATTTATATCGTCATTATTTTATAATGATTACAATTAATAATCGAAATTTTGCAAAATTATAAACTAGATAAAATGTATAGTCGAAGGAAAGACTTCAACGCATTGTCCGGCGCGTACGCATGTACATATTGTATTATTCAACATAATGCGGCTGTTTTGGTGACTCATAAGATAAATCTCGTAACTTTTTTACAACTGACATACTAAATTTTAACTGTAAACGACTTTAGAATACAAATACGATATTATATGAAATAATCTCACTTTACTGTAAAAAGTCGTAAGTCAACATTCAGTTACAATTTATAACTTCATGTATGATTAATAACGTATACATTTTGAGTAAAATATGAAATTTGTATTAATGAGACATTAGGAAATAATTAGTTTTTATTAAATTAAAGCATAGCCATAAAATACTATTAATTTTACTACGTCACTATGCACTAACGGTTATGATATATGTAATAGTAGCAGTTGATATTTCACAAGTTAATCATATGTAAGGTCGATATTTGCGATCAGACGTAACAAACCCAAACATATGCCACTTATGCAAAGGTATGAGTGACGAGGTGACGAGGACAGTGCGAGGAGGCGCAGTAGATAGTGAACGATAAGTTTTTGCAGTGCCGCGGTCAGCGACCCGTCAGCGTGCAGCGCTCGACCTCAAAGTCACCGCTAAAACAATAATAGGCTTACCGTCGTGCTATCTTTTCATGCGTTATTAGCCTATTAAAGGATATAATTTCGTTACGATGTAAATTAGTGTACTTATGTGGATTTAGCAGGTTTTCCTTATACCAAAACCAAGTTACAAGTTTACCTTAATGTAATTTAATGTAATATGTTCAGTAATATACGAACAACGTCCAATACAATTGAGGTCCGTCCTTAGAGCTTTATCCAACGTAAAAAGATTCATCAAAATCCATTCATAATATAAAGTTATACGCGATCATATATATAAAAATAAAAACAGACGAATTGAGAACCTCTTCATACCTTGAAGTTGGTTAAAAAATTACTGGGCCTTCTCTATAATTCATATTTGACGTCCTTAGATATACATCTGCCTATTTATTATTCAGACGCAATCGATAGTGAGGTTTCCAGTAAGCGCTAATACTCCGAGGTCACTACATCCAGATATCTTAAACAGCATCTTCATTCGCCCTTTCTTTACAGCGATTAAAATTAATTTATATGGTTGAATTTCTAATGATTTATTTATGCCATTATTTAAATTTGAAATGTGTTGTTAAAAGTAAAGTATACAAAACACGATAACGGAGAACAATACATTTTTTTTATTCCCACAACATTATCGAATGTACCTAGTTATTTTTTATAATTTTAAGTTAAAGATTAAATATTTATATTCTCGGTGAAAGTAAAACAAATTTTTCCTCTAACATCTATTTACTATTTTAATTATGCAATAAGGTCGCCTCTCGCCTCTCGTATGTAAGCTTAAAAAATACATCAACAAAATCACCATTTGTGTGCTCATTGACGGTGGTACCGATTGAATTTAAAATGAATATATTTTCAACGCAGAATTTGTCTATCTTGTGTTATTTAAATAAAAGAAAGTCTTCAATTGTATGCGTGGAGTACTACTAATTCGAGGTAGAATGATGCTCCGATTCGTCCTGGCTGGACGAATCAGAGCTGACTGACTGACAAATTACATTTTTGTTGAAGGTACATTGCAATACGCCTTATGTTATTCTAAATGATGTACTTCTGACCGATTTTGCCACGGCGGCATTCTCGCGGGAAATGAGCCATCTGCACGGTAAACAAGTTTGTACGCAAACATGAGTGTACTATTATATTACGATGGGACGGAACATGCGACAAGACCGGAAAGAGTTCAAGGGCATGCATATCAATCAATAATAATTCCTACGCGCTCTATAATTTAGTATCGACTCCGAAGCAGTGGAGACAAAAGACAGTCAACAGTACCGCAACGAAAATTTTTCAAAAATGACAAGACGATTGATCGCTGCGGGCCGGCGTCTGCGCTTGCTACTTTTTCCGCGGCGCGCGGTGCGTATCGCTTTGTGAGGTATTATATATTTTGTATATATTTACGATATCATACCTGCTATCTCAAATCGCGAACGCATTTGTTTATTATACACAAATTGGAGATTATTGTCCGCAACGATTGAAATTCGTAGTGCGCACCCAGCTTAAGTATCCTTATGTACGCAAGATAATATAATAGTAAAGCAAAAAAGTGTGCCACCGAAATTCTTCGCTAAACCTAACCCAAGATGCCATCACAATCACTCAGGCCGCGTTGCTCTCGATCTGGGACAGTAATTTTGTCTTCGATATTACGCGTAGGTATATAATTCATCAACACTCTTTAATCAATATTATTATTATGTAGCACGATTGTTGGTTTGTTTGTAAATTAAAAAATATATATCTTTCAATATGTATAAAAATACTTACTTAAAATAAATTTACAATATTTAACATCATTTTTTTTTAAAGCATGCCAGTTCTTATTATTGTTAAAAGGAAGGCTGGTTTATTTTATAGCCAGACAATCGGACTACTCAAGTGGGAAATGCAGCGAGCATTCTTGCGACAATTCCATACGTCATAATGTCTAAGTACGTAGTATATATTTTAAATTTTCTCTCTGTATTATATTAATACACGGAATGCAAACAATTCTTATGTAAATAAAATGCGTGACACATTGAAAATGTAATATTGTTCGATAATCATTAAATATTTGCATTATTAACGCTAATCTAAAAACTATAAAACCGATGTTGTTGTTAAACTTCAATCAAAACAAAAGTATACTTTATTTAAGTAGTCTGATATTAAATTTTCAAAATTGAATCATTATTTTCATCGTCATCCGTTAGCCAGACTGCGTCAATTCTACTAACTAAATTCTATAAACTTAATTATCGACTATTTGCATGAAAGTTAACAATTAAGTTTGGTTTTGACATAACGGTATATATCATATCGATTCGGTTCCGATCATAATAAATATAGAATAAAGTCAAAGTTGGATCGGGAACGTATCGTAATCGTTATATCTTAGTAGAATTCGGCCCCTGCTGAGTAATGTCTCTTTATTTGTCTACGTACTACCGGTTCTATCGATGGGCGAGGATCCGGTAAGAACTAGTTATTTCCTTTTCATAAAAAGATACATGGAATAATCGGATACAATAAAATAATGCAAGTTTATCTTCGAGGTCTTTATTTTTACTATTTTTGTTACTTTTTGATATTCTAAAACAAAAGAATAGTAATACATTACCGATTGAATATTTGGTTACGTTTATTAACACAAGCTACTTACCAAACCCCTTGGCTCGATTCTGACGGTATTATTATTATAACGGCTTTGGGTTATAAATTATTGCTTGAAAAAATGTACACCGGGCAAAACCCCTATCTTACCTGTGCGAAGACGGGACGGAGAGCTTAGTGATAATAATAATAAGAACAACTTTAAACTCCCTTTCTCGTGAACAAAAGAAGTTGCATTCTTAACAATTCAAATCATGCCGAAAATACGTCATAAATTATTATTATTATTATATAAATGAATAAATGAAAAGGTCTCGCATTGGATATCTAACCCAGTGTGAAACCTAGCAACGTTATCTTGACTTGAGATTCCCATAATTGTAGTATAATTGCTTTTAAGACGCTTGTTAAGAGGAACACTCTGAAACACTTATGATTTAATCTTATAATACATACCACTGTAACTGAGAACGGTTGTAAATTACAAATATATATATATTGAAATTATTATATATGTATTGAAATTATAAATAAATATGCTTTTTTTATATCATAGGTAGGCGGACGAGCATATGGGCCACCATGGTAAGTGGTCACCATCGTCCATAGACGATGGCGTTGTAAGAAAAGTTAACCACCGCTTACATCATCATTGCGCCACCAATCTTGGGAACTAAGATGTTATGTACCTTGTGCCTATAATTACACTGGCTCGCTCACTCACCCTTCAAACCGGAATACAACAATACCAAGTACTGCTGTTTTCGGTAGAATATCTGATGAGTTGGTGGTACCTACCCAGACGAGCTTGCACAAAGCTTTACCACCGAGTATAGTATTTATTTGATGTTTACATTAAAGCTAATGTATAATATTTAAGGTAATAAAATAACTAATAATGATTGACTGATTTATTTATTAAAAATGTAAAAGAACTGTGTTTGCTTGATAAATAATAATTAAAGGTAGTAATTATGAGATTAAAATTTCCAATATCTATGACTGTACATATATCGGAGATTTTAATATATGATCCGTCACAATGCCGACTTACAACAAGTCGGCATTGTGACATACATCACTTGTAGATTAATTTGTTCTCTTACTCATTTTTGTTTTGTACATATTTCGTTTAAATTACGAAATGTCTAAAGTCTTTTCGTATTCGCTGTCAATTATAATCTACATTAATTTATACCAGTCGCTGCAGCCGCGAGTTGAAAGTTGCTTTAATTATTATCTCATGAAATATTAAAATTATGACCCGGTGGGTGGTGCTGCCGATAACAGGACGACGTGTGCCGGGTCCGCTAGTTTATTTATAAAACCTTTCTTTCTAAGAGCTTTAAATCCTGAGACTAATGCGATCAAACTATATAATTGTAGATATATATATTATCGACTGCTTCGTACGAGTCTAGCGGCTAGCTCCTACGGCTGCTTGTTACTCTTGACCTTCGACGATCAATATGCGTTTAGGTCTATCGTTAAATTTTCACTAGCAGATCGCGGCTACGATATTAATAGTGTTATACCTATACTCCGGCCTTATATTTATGTAACACTTTACATATTTTCTACTGAATATACACTTGTGCACCTATCATTTATCCTGCATAGATTATGAGGTTGGCACTCGACCCATAAATTCGGTCAGAGCTAGTAGTAATAAAAATATATAATTACATATTATATATTTAAATATATTTTATGTATTGTACTCAAATAACAAATAAAATGTAGGTCAATACATTTTTTTATTGAAAGTGCTCAGTTGCATTCGATGCAACAGGCGGCGTTATCGTCAAAGCAGCGATCTCGTCCAGGCAACCTTTGAACGGGGAATTGAAGTATTGTTAATAGTAAATGACTCGAACAGTTTATTTTTTTTTTGATAAAAAAGTACACTTCATATTGTTTTTTTTTTTAACATTCACTGCTAATAAATAATATACCATTGGACTTAAGAAAATGACTTAATATAAAACAGCAATAAAGAGAAGAGTAATTGTTCCACATCTGGTCAAAGGCCTCCTGGGCCCTCGCCTCTTGACTTTTCAACTTATTTCAGAACGCAGCTACACGTGGATTCATTAAGCAGATACGACTCATGCGAGTTACCTCTTCATATTTTTCTTGACCATCGACAATTAGATGAATTCTAAACACAAATGAAGCAAATGAAGACACAATAGTGCCTTTCCGGGCTTGTACCCGCACTACGGTTAAGAGTCACGTGTCATCAGTAACAATTGGTCCATCTCGACTTAGAATAATTGTTTTGACATGTTTGTAAATGCATAGAGTGCATACAATGCATTTGTTTGAGATATATGGAAATATATGAAGTTCTTATCTCAATAATTGTGATAACGATAATTATGTACTCGTTACTGATTTATATCTACGACAGCACGGGATGCTTTAACGACATAGTTTTAAAACAGAAACCAAAGCTAATGCAAATTATTATACTCTATTGTTAAGCATAGAATAGTATGGGTCGGATTTATTTTGTATTTTAATAAGATGATTTATGAAGAAATTTTATATTCTATACATTTAAATATTGATTCCATAATTTTATAAATGATCTTTTTAAAGTTTCATTACATTATTTTTGTAGAATATATATATATTTTTTTAATTCTGTATTTATGAACACTTACACACAGCAATTGATTTTCAATAACTACGCCTAGCTACGCTATCTCCGGTAAGTAAGTAGCTATTTACTTACTTTTCGCCTTAGCACGAGTAATATTAGGGTTACCCCATGATATAAGTTATATAATACTATGTACTATGTAGTAAAAGTAATATCCATCTACAGCAAAGTATAACCAGCAATTATAAATTAAATATCAATATCGTCAAGAAAAACATCGTGAGAAAACCTGCCTGTGCCTAATTTCACTGAAACTCTGCCACGTGTGTATTCCACCAATTAGTATTATAACAGCGTGGTGGAAAAAGCTCTAAGCCTTCACCTCAAAAAGTAGAGGAGGCCTTCGCCCAGTAGACAATGGGACATTCACAAGCTGTTATTTTACTTTAATCATAACAAACTTCGACCACGGCTTCGCCCGCTTATTAGGTTCACCTGAAGGACACCTGTCCTTCCTCGAGTTTGCTTCATACCAAATTTCATCAAAATCGATTGAGTGGTTTAGCCATGAAATCGTAACAGGCAGACAGACTGAGTTATTTTCGTATTTATAATATTAGTATAGGATGACGTCGAGGGCTATTCTGTAGACGTTTAGAAAAACTACAAATCTTACATAGGTACCTATTAAGTTTTCATATTGTTTTGGCACCGTTCGCTTGGAAACGGCCAAGGCCAACAGTTTTCTCTCGTACTGCATTTAAATATTAAGCTATATTTTTAAATTATGCTATAAAAATTATGACTTTTTATAGCATAAAATTTCGGATCCCCTATTGGGCTTCAATTCCAAACAAAACTTGAAATGACTGTTTGTTATTTGTACGAAACCCTTAAAAAACCCTTTTACTACAACTAATAAGAACAATAATCCCCAAATACACTATATGATTATATTTTGTAACGTATTTCCAAAAGCCTCCGTACGTCCATTTGCACTTTTCCAACTTAAAAATCTTGTTGTTGAAGAACTTTTACACAACCCAACATCATCTTGTTTTTTACCCTCGAGGGGTGATTTAAACATAAACGTGTTTCATACCAAATTTCATCAAAATCTGTTCAGTCGCTTAGCCGTAAATACGCAACAGACGGAGTTCCTTCAAAATTTATAATATTAGTATAGATGATCCTGTGAAGGAAGAGTCTAAACTCTCAACTTAACAATCATGTCACAATCGTTTGTAACCTTTACCGCGACAGATAATGTCATTCTAAGAAAAATAATATATTATAATAGCAATAAATAAATAATTAAACTTGGCTGTTTGCAAAACTTCCACTGTTTTGGTCCATGTTAGAGATATCTACAGGTAAATATGTCAATGTGTGTAACGGATATACATTGTTACGGTACACGTGAATATTAGATAATACACTAATTGGGTATAATGTATTTTTTACACCTTTAACTTGGGTAAATAGATTACAAATTATTTAAATAAATTTTGCCTAATATAGTAGAAAAAAAAAAGAAAACCAATTATAAAATAATTCCTGCTTCGACATCATTTTGCATACTAAATTGGTACAATAAAGGTCTGGCATCAGATGTGGATTCGTGAAGTGCGATGCAACTGTAAGTAAGAAACAGTGACGAGCTCAGTGCGGTAGCCGGTGCGATGTGGCCTGTGGGAGCTGGACGAGGAGGGAAGGGGGCGGGCGACGCGCAGCCTCCGCGGCGTGCGGCGCGCGGCGCATCTCCCAGCGCGGCCGAACGCCTCGTCCCTCCATCAGTCGCGCTCGGCTCGCGGTTGTGTTAGCACGTAACCAACGTGCTCTCTCAACACCCAGTTCGCACACGCAGCCCCAACACGCCGCCACCGACGCAGTGTCCACAGTCACCCCACGGCATGTGCACCTGACACCGGTCTCAATATCGTCTACATCACGATCCTCGCATCAAGCACAAGTGAGTGCCTCCCTGGCCGCTTCAGGAGTCAAAAATTGGTTCTCTGATTTTTTTGTGTGGTCAATTTATGTGGATACTTCTGGTGTGATGATAGAAGCTGTCAATGGTGTTTTTTTTTTAATATTTGTGCATTTATTGGTCTACGATTTCTCTTTGCAATAACTAAGTAAATTGAATGTATAATTAAATGAATAATATGTTTTTAATGTAAACAAGAAATTAAGCCAATGAAACTGACTCTTCTAGACTTCTAGTTTTCAAGTGAGTCATGATTTCCTAATATCTTTCCTATTCAGTATTATTTAACTGACTGCGAAATAGAATTTGTAAAGAAGTGGCGGACATTGCGCATAGTATATAGTTGAAAGACCCAAAATATTGTATAAATCAAAACCAGTAAATCAACAAACTTAAAAATACCAATGCACTCGATTAAATTGATTATCGGAAATGCAGACACCCTTCATAACGACGCACGCAAAGTGAAATAATAATCGATTAACTTTTGAATTATTCTATTTTACATTGCTTTTAACTATTCGCTTTCTCTAAATTATTTTGAAACCCTTAAAGATCGTGTACATTTTAGGATTATGCTGTTCGTAGTTATTTTTTACGCGGATAGCGATGTTAAAGTGGTCAAATAAACAAAACATCATTTTACTCAGTCACTAATTAAATAAAAAAATCTTATGAATTTACTTACAAGGTAACACATGTATGTACAAATGTATATAATATAATACGTACTCGTGACTCACACCAAGTTGGAGAGAACCGTGTCTTTAACATTATCGAAAGTTATCTATTTTACTTTTAAATTTAGTCACATAATTATTCTTTCTATTATTAAAATAAATTAATCGGTTTTTCGTAGGAGAAACTTATCGAATCGTTCGCAATTCGAAGTTAATGTTATACCCTTTTTTCTAACCGTGGTAATTCATAATTATTATTCTTCAAATACCTAACAGTTTTTGATATATTGAACCTCTAAATTTACAATCTAAGAACATGCAGGATTATTGTTTTTCAGTGTACACTGAATTAAATGTACACAAATAAAAATAATTACCATAAAAATCGTGACCGCGTGGAATACTGATAAGAATACTAGCGGATTATATCGTGAAATAGTGAATACCGATTATCTGCCAAAAAAAATTTACCGGCATCCTGTTGCCAACGGTGGTTACCCCAATAAGATGGGGTGTTAAATCATTTTTTAAATATTACAAGGTTACTGGTTAACTGCCAGCGATAAATAATTATTATTATGGAATAAGGGTCGTCTCTTATACTTCTCCCTTGTCATTAGATGGGACCATGAATGTCGCGTCCCACAATAGAACCCGTCCCCATTCATGGAGAACTAGCGTCATCCTATCAGCTCTCTTTGCCTTAAAACATAATAGTATAATTACCATTCGTAATTATACCATTATACTTATTTCGTTTGGGTCGCCTCGTTTCACGTCTCAACTGAAGTGATAACAGCACCCGCATCGCGACTGTTCAATAAATATGTTTCGTTCGATGTTTGAAAATTAAACTTAGAAGGTAGCTTAGGTTAGTGTCCGTCGATTTCGAATTTGCTTTTTATTGTTATTGGAGAAAAACTGGCCTCGCTTATATTGTTAGTAAAACTTGTTACAACATTTTAAGGGCTCTAATGTAGAGGAGAAAGTGGTTGTGCGTTTTTTCTGCGAATGTTGTTAGGTGACTGATGCAGATGTTTTCGCAACTGGTTGATCTTTGCCAATTTTTTTTTTTCAACTCATTAAAAGTATATTTACGATAGTGGTTCACGTTCACGTAATTAAAATATTTTCACTTTAATAGTATAGTCTCATCTGTAATGTATTGGAATATTTTTTTAATATTGTTTTGAATATTTTTAGAATGATTCCACGACGAAAGCACAATGCATCCTCCGGGTCCTTGCCGCCTCCTGACGACAAGCACGCCAGTAACGATTACATCCGTGAGTATACCGATATTACCTATTACATCGCTTTAAAGCTGTCAATCCACACCGACGGATGACTATTACGGCTACCGACACGCAAGTTGATATTTATGTATAACCCGTGTTCGCGACTTTAGGTAATACTTATATAGACTATATGTGTACATAGGTGCTTCAATACAAAGTAAACCTACACTACAACAGTTTTTTTATGTAAAAACCCAATTCTCATTAAAATTCCTTTAGATAATGAAAGCAATGTATTAACATTTAGGCTATCGGCATATGCAATGAAGTTGACACGAAAACGACTGCGCAATCGTAATATAAAACATTTTAATAAAACGACAAACAATAACGTCAATGATTGGACAATTACGTGAAATGAAGTATGAAATTGATTTAAGATCGTTAAACAAACTTGAGTTGCGGAATAAATAGCTTGAGAGATACGATAGAAGACGGCGGCACTGCACGGCCCTGATCTTGACCGTCGCCACTTCAGCTCGTGACTAGAATCTACACGGGCATATTGCAGTAAATATACAATCTGAGATTCGCGATTTTTTACGTTTGTAACAATTAATATATTTCGTCCAAATACACAATTTTATAGATTTTGTAATAGTGGTTCGATTTGTTTTTTAGTCTATAACATTCAATTCAACAATAATCCGGTTTAACGAATAGTATATCGAACGACTTTCCTTTATTTCTTTCAAATATATTTATTCTTTACACTTTAATTTTAGTTACGGACAGCGGCGCGCGAGACGGATGGCGCGCGGCGCTAAGGCGGCGCTTTAATCGCAAAACTCTTCATAAACGCATCCCCATCACCGCTTGGCTGCCACAGTGAGTTATTTTAACTAAACTTTATAAAATTAACCAAACGGCGACTCAAAGCTCGTCGGGCAATATCACTTTCGATATCGTAAGATAAATAAAATTTGTCAGAAGGAAAAAGTTAAAATGCTTCTATTTATAGGTACAACGTAGAGAAAGCAATCGGTGACGTGATCGCCGGCATCACAGTGGGGTTGACGGTGATACCACAATCGCTTGCTTATTCCAACATCGCAGGCCTACCGCCGCAATATGGGCTGTACGGCTCGTTCTTCGGTTGCTTCATCTACATCGTACTGGGCGGCTGCCGCGCCGTGCCCGCCGGTCCGACTGCCATTGCATCATTGCTCACGTGGCAGGTGGCCGGTGGCGTGGTCGAGAAGGCGATCTTACTCAACTTCCTGACCGGTCTCGTTGAGCTACTGATGGGCGTTCTGGGACTTGGATTTCTTATCAACTTCGTTTCGGGGCCCGTCTCGTCCGGATTCACGTCGGCCGTGGCCCTTATGATAGCCACTTCCCAAGTGAAGGACATGTTCGCCATATCAGTGACTGGCACGACATTCTTGCAGCAGTGGATATCTATATTCCGAAACATTCATAATGCATCTCTATGGGATCCTGTACTTGGTTTTGTGTGTATCGCACTCTTGCTGTCTATGAGGGTAAGAATAATATTATAATTAAATAAATATATAAGACATCATAAAATAAAAAATGTGATTCATATGTATTTAATCAAAAATGTGTTTGTAACTTAACACCTATTTAATATTTGGGCGTATAATACATATGTTCATGACCAAATCGACCAGATGTCTAATTTTAATATTCAATACATCACAAAATCCATATTGTTACTAATATGATTTTAGATTGCAAAAGTAAAATGGTCATGAGTCACGTTGTTGAATTCTATTAAAATGTTTTATTTTAGAAAATTGGAATGATTAAACTTGGTGAAAAATCGACGGAAGGTCCAAGCACACGACAGAAAGTTTTGACGAAATGTATGTGGCTCCTGGGAACATGTCGCAACGCTATCGTTGTGGTCGTCACCGGCGTACTCGGCTACTGGTTCGTCGCCACAAACGGGTCCTCGCCCGTGCGGCTCATGGGTCAGTAATAATTATATTTTTTATAAATTTAACATAAAACGGTGATCGACCAAATTTAGTAAACGTATTTCTTTTTGTTTTGTGCTCTCTAGCCGATAATGCACCTGACGGTTAGTATACATACTAGAATAGTTTTCCTACGTAGAACTAGCCACAGAAAACACATCCTTCAGTAGTCGCCATGTCACACGCGTATCGTCCATTACTAGATACATTAATTAATATATAATTCATCTCAGGATTCGGATATAGTTTAGACGTTAATCATTCGATATGATTACAGGAGCTATTCCTTCGGGAGTGCCGACGCCGCAGTTGCCGCCGTTCGGCTACGTTCGTGCCGACAACTCTACTGCAGACTTCCTGGACATGGTGTCAGAGCTCGGCTCGGGTCTCCTCGTGATTCCACTCATCGTGTTGCTTGAGGACATTGCTATCTGCAAAGCGTTCTCAGACGGCCGCACCATCGACGCCACGCAGGAGATGATCGCGCTCGGCGTCGGCAACGTCGCCAACTCCTTCATGCAGGCATACCCCGGCGGTGGCTCGCTAGCGCGGTCCGTGGTGTCTAATGGCTCGGGTGTTAAAACCACTTTTAGTGGACTCTACACAGGTTTGTTCCTAATCGATAGTTTTGTTCAGTGTTGATATTTGTTTTTTTTAATGAAGTATTGAAACAAATTTTTTTTAGGAGTTATGGTCATCTTGGCGCTCCAGTTTTTCACACAGTATTTCGAGTTTATCCCAAAAGCGGCTCTGGCGGCTGTAATTATTTCAGCTATATTATTTATGGTTGAATATGATGTGATTAAACCGATGTGGCGGGCGAAGAGTGAGTATTATTATATAATTAATTACAATTACTTTATTAACCGTGCAGCCACTTATATGTATTTCCATTTATTTTTCGTAGAACTGGACTTGATCCCGGGAGTAGGGACCTTCGTGCTATGTCTCACTCTACCAATTGAGTTGGGCATTCTCACTGGTGTAGTAGTCAATATCATATTCATTCTGTACCACGCAGCACGACCTAAGTTTTCTGTGGAAATGCTTAAAGTAAGTATAACTTTCTTTGAGTTTATTGTGTCCTCACTCATCGTACAGGTTAGACTAATAGACTGGTGTAATTTATCAGACGGAGCAGGGAGTAGAATACCTGATGATCACTCCGGACCGCTGCCTGATGTTCCCGTCTGTGGACTATGTGCGGCGGCTGGTGACCAAATGCGCAAGCAGCAGTTCTGTGCCCGTGGTCATCGAATGCACGCACATCTACAGCGCCGACTACACCGCAGCCAAGAGCATCGAGCAGCTGACTGCCGACTTCCATGCGCGCCAGCAGCCACTGTACTTCTACAATGTGAAGCCATCTGTGTGCTCCATCTTTGAGGCTGTGGCTAAGCCCGAGCACTTCGTGGTGTTCTACGAGGACGACGAGCTGGACCGGCTGTTGGCGGCTGACGAGCGCCTAGCGCCTCGCAAGCCGCCGCCGCTACATGCATGACCGCCACCATAGACAATTTGACGAAAAGTGTGATATTTTCGTATGAAGATAGTTCGTTAACCCTCACCCGACGCCCCTTGCGGTGGCGATTCAGTCTCGATTCGATCGCTCCTCTGGGTTTCGACGTAGAATTCTTTTTTCGCAGTAAAGATATCCTTGCGTATATATTTTAGTAAAGATTTAGCGTTTCGGGGAGGCCTTTGCCTGTGCTGTGATCGAGGGCGAGTGCCCGCACTCTTCAGTATTAGGGCGTGATCGAGAGAAGCTTTAGTCGACTATTGTCTACTTATGTTTCACATAGAGTTATTTTTGTATAAACTATATTAGTTTCAGAGCGGACCCTATGAGTCCCTATGTATCGTTGTGATTTAGAAATAAAGGTTAGATTTTATGGTGAATAATGCACGCAGACAGATTATAAAATATTTTATCATTAAAATTTGTTGTTGATGTTAAAAATATCTAATATGACTACTGTAAAAGTTGCAAAAGTGATAGTAGTAGATTCTTAAAGGTCATTTTATTTATTTTTAGGTAAATGAGTACAAGTTAGATTGTAAAACCATACTTTAAGCTTATAAGTGTATAAATACGCGTCGCGAGTCGTGCGCCGCCTTGTACGCGTGCTTGTGCGTGCTCCTGCGTGAGCGTGCGCACTTGTCCGCCCGCTCTCACTCGCACGTGCGTAACGTGCGAGTGAGAGCGGGCGGTGTTCGGCTCTAAATCCCTTTTCTTGTGATCTACGACTACAGTACCTATTCAATATATTTTTATGTATTAATAAATAAATAGAAACTATTTTAAATAAAAATACTAAAGTGATTATAACTGTAAAATATAAAAATAAGAATACGGTGCGTTTAAATGAATTACAAATGTGTCCCAGTTCCAAGAACGAAATAATTACACTCTTAAAGAGTTTAAAAGAAATAACTTTGTTTTATTTTCCCTGTACTTCAACTATACATAAGTTAGTAGATACTCATTTGAGACCTGGTTAAATGTTAAAGGTTAAACTTTAATTAGTGATTTGCTCTACTGCTTTAATTTAGTAGAGAGGTAATTAAAAACAATGTTTGTATCTTTCTATGCGTGATATATATAATATATATGCATTATGTATATACATATATGAGTTAAAAAACGATCAAGTAAATACAATTAATTTGTAATTACTTGATCGTTAGTGTACAATGTAAGTGATTTTATGTAGTCATCCGCGATCGGTGAGACCTTCTTACTGTTCATGATCCGAATTTACATGTGGAGTATAAAATAACATCCTTATATAAAGATTAACATATTTACGACACCTCCGATGGCCTATAAGCAAATCCCCAGCCACGCAAATTTAGCGCCTTGGCCGTTAACGAGTTAAACTATTTTAATTTTTACCAGTGGAAATGGAACTTAACATTTTACGAATTTTTTCTTACACACGTCGCCATCTTTGATACGGCGGTAGCTACGCTCCTGCTCTTAGCAATATGTCAAAATAACTAAACTATCTACGGTTTCATTTGAATATCTTTGATTAGATTACGCCACAAGATTACGTGTAGGTATGTCGGATAGTTATGTGAAAGTTAAATAAACAAGACAATAGACATATGACAATTATAATGACAATAACACAGTTCCGGTAACGGCTGCGCTGACATTCAATACGCCATTATTTCGCGAATCGATATTGAGTATCATAGTTTTTATTCAAGACCAATGATACCACGTCAGCTAAATGTCAGAGTTGTTTTTAATCCTCCTGTGAATTATATAGGATAGAATTACTTATATTTTAATTCATTCGTGTTTTATCGACAAGATCTATAGATTTATGCGGTAGGTAAAGAAAAACCACTTCACGAAATTTTCCGCTCCTAAGCCACAAATTTCACTTTAAGTTATCTAAAGAAAAGGAAATTAATACAAAAGAAATATGTTTTCATTTCTGTCGTTTTATTTTTGTTTATATCATTCCCAATACTTGATTATCTAGTTATGTCGTTCTATGGAAAATAAATTTTTGATATCATTTAAAAGCATAACATCTAATAGTTAAATCCCCTGCATCAGGCTGGGACATCGATAACAACACTTACATGGAAATATTTCTCTAGATTTGACAAATCCAACAATCTACAATCACTACTACTGAATAAATGAGTGTAAAGGTGTAAGGTCATGAGAATTGATGTTAGCTCATGTGCTGATCTCACACATTAACGCAATTCTAATTACAAATCTTACGCTGACGTCATCTGAAGCTCGAACTCTATTCCTACCACGGTATTGTACACAGGTCTATCAATAACAGTAGTGGGGGTACGTCGGCTTAATGGTTGCGCTGCTCTGTTCAATTTACGGCCGCCAGAGGCATGACGATAGATGGATGCGCTGTGGAACAAAGACAGAATTGAATGCAATTCTGTCTCTTTTTTATCACACGTAACGCATGCGTACCGCGTGTCACTCAACCGGCACGTGACCGCACCCATCGATAGCAACGACGTACAGCGGCGTTGACGCGAAATAAAAGTTTTGACACGATCGTAATAAACTCTCACCACTGAAATTGAGCTCCGTTGTAAGGCCTGTATACAAGACCGTGCTACCGTACGCAGAGCGATAAAATGTTTACACATCAAAAATATCACACTATTACTCCGCTAATCGCTTGATTCACTCTTTCAACTCACTGCATCGCAGAACTAAATTTAAAAATATATATATTTTTTTTTTTATATAATATAGGTTAGTGGACGAGCATGTGGACCACCTGATGGTAAGTGGTCACCAACGCCCATAGACAGTGGTTTGTATTTTATTTCTTAAAAAAAATCAACATCACCACTGCGCAACTAACCTTGGGAACTAAGATATTATGTCCCTTGTGCCTGTAATTACACTGGCTCACTCACCCTTCAAACCGGAACACAACAATACCATGTACTGCTGTTTTGCGGTAGAATATGTGATGAGTGGGTGGTACCTACCCAGACGAGCTTGCACAAAGCTCTACCACCGAGTAAATCGTAATATTTGAATTCAAATTTTATTTGATTACTGAATTATTTTAGGCAGCTGTGCAATGACAGTAGGTATATACTCTACCTAGGATATAAAAGAGCATAGTATCTACGACGTAAAATACTTGTACCTTCTGTCTCTTTCTTTTTTTTAGTCTTTACTAAAAGTGCACTGATTGGTTGATCGATAAATCTTCTTTTTTTGTACGAGCTTAAATACGTATTAATTACATCTCTTTCATTCGACATGACAATGTAGTAATATAAAACAATACGTATGTGCCGCACGAAATATTTTTCGTTTGTTTTGTCAATAATGTTTTAGTATTGGTTTCGTTGGTTGTCATATCTTCTTAATTATTATAAGGGAATATACTTATTCGGTAACACCCATATTCAATCGATCAGTGTTAAAAGCATTTTTTTTATCTGTGGAATTTAATATTCGTTTAAGATGACACACAAACAATTAAATATGAATCGAATATGAATCTGCATATTTTTTCTTTCGTAATGTTTTTATAAAAATAAATAAATAATACTATATTTTACTACTCGGGTTTCATAGAATTTATTAATAATACATTAATAATTCCTACCTTCAGGCAGGCAAAAATTTTCATAATTATGCTATAAATGTTCTAATTGAAAACCAGAAAACTCCTTAGAGATTTTTGATTAACACATGTCAGATGGTAGAACACACCAGCTTTTTCACATTATTCTCTCATATAACAACTGCATACACATTTAAAGGAACTATGTTGTACATATACGAGAACTCCGAAATATCATTAATTAGGTATGATGTTCGAAAGTTTTAATTTGTAAGTCTTATATTGATGAAGTTGGTTTAACGAAAAACATATTTATTTTTTTTTCATTTCAATTGATTAAACTAAAACAATCGTTCTAGAACAGTGGTTTAATTTCAACTGGAGTGAAGGCAAAATATTTCAAAATAATAATTACAATAATTGAATCATTAACTTTAACTAAGTTAATGATTCAATTATTGTAAATTTATCAATCAGAACCTAATTAAAATAGGATAGACATATTAAATATTTTAATCTAAAGTTCATTTCGAGTCCAACGACGCGACGAACGTGTAACAGTCGGGCGATGGCATTGTATTCGAAACCGGGTTCACGCACAGCAAGGCAAAAACGCACAAAGCAATTGTTCAAATTATTTTATATCTAAAAATTTATTTACCTTACTTATAAATGATGCTTAAGGACTGTTTAGTTAAATGCCAATTTAGCTCTTTCTGCCATTATTGATTTGACATTCGAAAGAAGTCTCAGCTGTTTTTGGTTTTTTTGTTTTATTGGAACATAGTTCTTTTACGCGGCTTACAGATGAGTGAAATGGCAGTGGCCCAAGGTCACTTGAGTAACGAAATAGCGTTCATATTGTGCCTACAAAATGCGATGCGTTCGAATTTAAGAGGTCGATATAAAGGAGGTTGAGGTGCTTTACGGTGTGACAAAAACACAGTAACATAATATATTAAAATCTAAATTTTCAAAACATGGTTTAATTCAAAAAAATATCTCGGAGAACTTCGTTCCTGACGGGGGTCCCCCGACTGCACAAATTATTTTTTATTTATGTTATTTTTTTCAAATATGTAGATGATGATGATGATGACATATATAATATTTTGTATCTGTAATACCTGTTCGAAACTGAATAAAGATATTTCTTTCGTTCTCTTTCTTTCTATTAACATGCTATCCATAAAAAAGTAAAAAAATAATACTATTGCCAGTACATTTATTTAAATGCCAACATTTCCATGAAAGTTAAACCACTGTTTCAGAATGAACATCCAAAATTCACTTCGTATGGCAGTAAAAGCAATCGGAAGATACAAGATTTTAGATATAATTTGATAACCTAACTAAAACCATCACTCACGTTGCGTCGTGACCACTACTGGAGCTAATATTTCTAGTCCGTTTACCACTTCCGGTGGCCGATTTGTTTTTATGTCGTTTCCTTTCACTGTCTTCTTCACTAACACTATTATTACGAGGCTTAGGACTCATCATTGTGTCCGAACTCACTGAGTCCCTCTGAGACTTCTTCCTCTGACGTTTAGGCACATTTTCACCGATCAGCATTTCGTTGAACTGACGTTGACGAGCTTCCCAATATAAATTCTGCCTTTGGATAACCTCCGGATATTTCGCTTCGAAAGCTGTGTCCGGAGGCAGGAGGAGCTCCCACCCGGTTCTTGGGTTAAATTTTGCGACGGAATTTAATATTTCCAAAACTTCCTGTGGGGGCAAACGAACCGCTGCCTGTATTTTACGCCTATCCACATATGCGTGCTGGGTGAAGAGGTAAAGCTGAAAGAAGAAATATTATCTATACAGATGTCTGAATTTATTTTCATATGATATTGCTTCGCTTTATCGTAATATTTTTGCAAAATGATACAATTGGCGACATTTCAAACTGCCATGCATAAATGCTCAAAATTTTAAGAAATACCGTTTCTTAATTTTTCTATACTGAGTGTGGGCAAATATTTGTAAACAATTTTGAACGTGTAAATTGAGAGAAAAAGTGTAAAATCTAAATAATGTGTGATGATGTCGCATTAACGGTTGCCTAAGGTTTGCCCAAGTTGTATTGGAAACAATTAATAAACATAAAAAAAAACAAAATACATTGGTTTTTTTTAAAACAAAGTACAGTGGATTTTTGAAATCGAAACACAATAATAGTACTGCTGTTTTGCGGTAGAATATCTGATGAGTGGACGGTACCTACCCAGACGAGCTTGCACAAAGCCCTACCACCGAGTAACTAAGAATGAAACAAAATTCAAACCAAAAATAATGAATAAAAACTAAAGTATTTCCAAAAAAGGAACAACACGGATCCCAGTATTTTATATCTAATTTCAATTTATGTTATAATATGTATATATTACGTCGATAAAATGAAATGTTGTCAATTAAAAGTAATAAGTGTCGGCGGTGACTCACGACGTGGTCGCGCGCGGCGCACAGCAGGCGCGGCGGCGCGGGCGCGGCGCGCACGTAGAGCTGCTGCGAGCGCGCCGCCCACACGCCGCGCACGCAGCACGCCGCGCCGCCCAGCGCCGTCAGCAGCGCCGCCTCGCTCACGTGCCCGTCCTCCGTCCGGACGAGTTTCAGCAGCTCGTTGAACGTCATCAATTTCGCTAGAAAACGTCGTGTTATTCAATTTTATTTTTGATGTGTAGCGGTCTACGCTCTTCCCTGCGTACGCACACGTGTGCCCTATAATATCAGCGATTACGGTATCGATTAATATTGGTTATCTAATCTCCTTAATTCAGGAACGGAACGAAGGACAGGATCCTTCGAGATAGTCTCAGCGGAGGCATAATAATACTAATAATAGAACTCCAGACCGATTTCGGCCACTGAGTATGAGTTTTGTGACGTTGCTCTTATGTCATCATTCCTCCCTCTCCACCAGTCGCTAATCCCTTGTGCATGCTGGGCACATAAACTATATTATACTTCTGTGCTATACATTAAAATAATTAGAAAAATATATTTATTTTACACTATATTCTTTCAACATCCATGTTTAAGTTCCACAGCTTCCGGGCAAGCTGTGAGAAAAATTTGTTTTTTTAAAGATTATCAAATTATCAAATCTACATGGTAACTTACCATTGATTAATATTTCTTTTATCTGATCCTGCAATGACAACTTTACCGGTGGAGCAATTTCTGCTTCGTCATTAAGCTGAGGAACTAATGTGCTTATGTATTCCGCTGGTCCAAGAGTGAGAGAGGATCCATCTTGAACGGTAGAACTGAATAACTTCATACGCTCTAGCTGAAAACAGGTTTTTAACAATACTTTTATTTACAAATAATATTTTAACCTCTTAATATTCAATCACATTGGATTGTGAGTTGCATAGTATATGGTTTTATATACAGTTTTATATACAAAAGTAATACAATACATACATCCGCATGGTCTGTATCTGAATGTTTCCACAAGGCATCATACCAGGGCTCGTCTGCGATACGCTGTGAGATTGACTCAAAAGACTTTTCTCTTGCTTTTTTTGCCACATCTGTTTCTACCCTCGCAAATTTAACTGTAACCTGTAAAAAATATCAGTTTTGTTAAAAAATAATTAACATAAAAACCAATAAAATAATTAAAGCAACACATTTAGCCCGATGTTTCTACACAGTTGCCCTTGTCGTCGTCATAAACTCTGACGTTGAAAATTACTTTGAAAACTGCCATTACACTTGTATTGTTATTTCATTAAAAAAAATACTATCAGTTATTAGTTTATTCGCAGATGAATATTTAAAAAAAAGATCGTCCTTACTTATAAACTTTGCTTAGCAGCTGTTTTATTAAACACTGATTTCGCTCTTACTGTCATTATTGATTTAACAATCAAAAGAATAAGACACAGCATTGTTTGAAAAACCTTTATAGACACCGACATAAAAATTTATAAGACCAATTAAGTTTAAGCAAAACCCAACAGAATAAACATTAAAAAAGTTGATTTGTATTTATTATTTATACCTTTTTTTATTGTTTATTGTTTTTTATTGTAAGAAAGAAAAGTAACAAAACCAACTTACAATGTTTTTGTTACTTTTCTTTCTTATCCCTAGAACATTAATTTTTAATCTTTAACAAACATTATAATCTGTAACAAATTATAATGAAGTCCCTGATTTCTGAGCTAGGCTCAAAGACCTGTATTACAGAAATCAGTGTCCTCTCTCGTTTTAGTGACATATCGTTCTATGTAAATAAAAAATAAATGAATATTTCTTAATGTATACTAGAAGGGAGTGTCAGAAGATTTGTGTGGGGTGTGTATGTGTGTGTGTTTGTGTGTGTGTTTGCGTGTGTGACTGTGTGTGTGTAAAACCTTTATAATAGACTTGGAAAGAGCGCATAGATCTTTCTTAGTTATCCTAGTTGTTTACTGTATTCGTTGGCATGATCTTAGTCGTTTATAATTTTTTGTGTTAAATAAGGGTTACATTTGATTAGTCTATCTCTGGGGTTAAAAAATTGTTTCAGACAATTTGTATATAAGAAAAACCGACTATACAAATAAATTAATGTCGTAAATACCTGCTGTGCTTCAGGCTCTTTCTCCTCATCATCAGCGTTTTCATCCTTATTCTTATCAACTTTTCTTTTATCTTGTTTGTCGAAATAGGAATAGGATGGCCTAAGTTGCAAAATACCTTGAAAATTTACACGAATTATTTTATTTATTCTGTCATAGTAATATAAGTGATATCTATACTAAGAAATTTGGGGACTTTTTTTGTAATATCTGAATAAAAAAACTACTAAGCTGATATACAGTACAGCCTGTGAATGTCCCACTACTGGACTAAGACCTCCCCTCCTTTTAGAAGAGAAGGTTTGGAGCTTATTCCACCACGCTGCTCCAATGTGGCTTGGTGCTGATATACATACAACTTATACCAAAAGCTGCAGCATGTTTCACAGAAAGTTAGATAGTATATAATATACAAGTAACTCTTGGCAGTTTCAATACCTTAAATTTAGACTGATGATGTGACAAGTGTGATTTTCATGTCCTTGTTAATTTATATATATGTACAATAGTAAAGAGTTTATTACTGAAATTACAAATTTAGATAAATAAAAATACCTTTAATAGGTGTACAGTGTAATTCCTTATCTTGTAGTATAGCGACAGCATAGTGCTGTGTTTCAGTACAAGGTTTGGTGCTTTCATACACTATCTTGTCCATAATGCCATTCCTGAAGTATTGAGACCGTTCCCGCTCCTTGTCTTTAATATATCTTGATTCCTAAAATTTTATATACGGTATAAATCGCAGTAAAAATTAATAAAATTCTTCACTAGTAAATTGTAGAAAAATGATGCAATAAGTACATACCTGAGATCCATCTGTATTGAGAGCAATTTGTTCACCTTTAGAAGCACAATATTTATCGCTATATGTATTTAGTCCAATTTCCATTCTGACAAGTTGGTTTTTTGGTTTAATAGAAGCATTAGTAACTTTAACATCTTTCCAGTCCCTATTGGCTGGTCTCACGGGGTACTGGTATATATACAGGTGCTCCGATAACGCTTGTGATAGATAGACTGGTATCTATTCGAAAGTAAGATATAATTAACTCAGAATTAGATGATTTTCCATGGTAAACATAACCTTATTTTAAAACACGTTGTCAAGTGAAATTACCGATATAATTACCTCTTGTACAACAGGATCGTCTTCTTCCATCTTGTGTTTATTTAAATTTTACTAACTAGCTAAATCATAACATTAAACTTACAATAATAAGTTAATAGACTTCACACCATACAACTTACACCTTTGAAGTTTGACTGTCAAGTGTCATGATTTAATTGACAATTTCGCTTGACGGCTTAGAGTATTGTAAGTAAAAAATAAAAAAATGAGAATCATTACAGTATAATCATCAGTACTACACACTCACACTATTTCGATCTTATAAAAAAATGATTTTTTATAAAACAGAGTCCTTTTTATAAAATACATTTTAACTTTAAAATTATTTAACAAAAATATAACTTTCGCTTTATAAAATAACATTAAACTTTACTTAACAAGACCTCATTGCGCTATACAAAGAAGAATCAACTATGACATTTGGAACGCCAAACTTCTTTCTTACTTTCGTTCCGCGTTGGTTCGCCTATAGTATTACGTTTAATATTGGAGCATAATAACCTTTATTGTGTTTAGTAATACAGTATTAAATAAGAAAAATAATTATTACCAAATGTTAACAGTTCACCATAATGAATATTTAAATAAAATTATATTTTAGAGATCGCAAAGACTATTAAAAATCAGTCAAAATGTCTGATATGATGATAAACGGTAAGATTTATTCATAACAGACCAAAATACAAATTTTGTTATTAACTTTCAACATTTACAATATTTTCTATACCGAAGGTCGCTTACCTTTGCTTACCTTAAAAAAAATATAAATAGTTAATGTTTGTCACGAATAACAATTAAAATATGTAACAAATATTAATTAATTTTTCTTACAGATTCTGTCCCTGTCGACAAAAAATGGAGTGAATTAATCAGATATAACATATTTTTGATGAAACTAGTTGAGTTTGTAAGTATTTCTCTCACTCGAGAAATTAAATGCTTATCATTAAAATTCGTTTGAAATATTTAGACGCAATTATTTTTGTAGGTTATTTCACTAGCGATTATCCTGTTACCTATGGTAATTCCTAGGCCTCAAGGTCACATGTACTGCATATCAACAGGCCCCACTTTGGTGGTTTCATTTTTATTCATAATATTGTACTTGCGCAGAAAGGTGCCATTATTTATGGAGAAAATGTATTTATTTTTCCAAATTTTATTTACTTTTGGAGCGTTTGTTCAATGTTTCCTTTTAAATCTTGTAAGAGTTTGGTTATGGTTAATATATGGAGTTTTTTATTTTGCCTTATTAACAGCTCTGTCTCTTGATCTATTTTTAATTGCAAATGAAAGAGGTTGCACATTTAGTTGCGCTTAATGGTTTGTGTAAGATAATATTTATAAATAGTTACCTAAAATAATACGACATTCAAATAGATAATATTTTTTATTTATTATTGTTTTATTTGCTTTTACTTTATTTATTAACAAAAAAATACGTATATAGGGTAAAAAAATCGTATTTTCTAATTGGCGATGAATCATTTCAAAATTATTAAATAAATATCTCCTACATATAAGTAATAATCAATCCAATTTTTTTTAACTATTATTATTAATAGTAATAATTAGCGAACGAACATTATGAAAGAATTTTATTATCTATGTGATTTGTAGATACTATTACGTATAAATATTTCCCAAAGTTTTTGACATTGACATTTACAACTTACAAGTATTTAACAAATTTAATAATTTTAAATTCAAATATTATTTAGTTATGATATAAATATACATTTATATTGTTATATTTTTATATACTCAGTAATTTTTTGCTTAAGATGACCTGAGTATCTGATTCTAGAACATAATATTAAACATGTTAAAAAAACGTTAAACAATACATCAGATCCCGTTATGTATAGTTTTTTTCGACTACGAAATTATAGAATCTCGTTTACTTTTAGGTAATGTCATTGCTTCTCATGATAATTCCGTTTGCATTGAACGATGCTGGAATCATGCACTGTCTGGCTGTTGCCCCAACACTCATCATGTCTGTTATGTTTATAGTACTCTATTTAGTGGACCAAGTGCATAACTTGGCTGAACAACTTTACTTATTCATACAAATATTTTTGAATATTGCCGCTTTTGTCCTAGTACTTTTGCAAACGGAACCCGCAGGAGGATTGTATGGACTATTTTATTGCCACCTCCTAATAGCTCTTTGTATAGACCAATATTATGTGATTAAAGAAAGAGGATTCATATTATTTGGTGATAATGACGACTGATTTTATTTAATAAATTAATTATGCACATGCTATTATTTTATTGTTCTAATATAGTTGTCCGAAATAGAGATAGGTTTTTAGGTAATATACTCACTTAAAAATAGTCAAAACTTACAAAGTAAAATCTAGTACTACTATCTAACTACAAGGACCTCTTACTTTTAGGTAGTCGCACTCCTTCTGAATATAATTCCTCATATCGTGGAGCCGGTGGATATTTGGCAATGTTTGGTCGCTGGTCCGACCCTTATGCTGTCCACATATTTAATGGTGCTATATGTCGTTGATCAGGTTCAATATGAAGCTGAATTTTATTACATCATTATAGAACTGATTTTGACAATAATAGCATTTATAAATCTTTTCATTAGTGGTAAAATCATTGGAGCAATTTATGGATTGTTTTATTTAGATTTGATAATAGCATTTTGTATGGATGGTTATTATATGTACAATGAGAGAGGATTGACTCTATAATGGTTATTAAAATAATAATGTTGAGCGGCTTATCTTTTATTTTTAATAATTATTTGTTCTTTCTAATAGCAACAAAACTCTATCATAACTTCCTGTGATAAATGGTGATGTGATGTGTTCAATAATGTGGATTCATTAATATAAAGTGTAAACTAAAAAAGTTTTAAAGATAAAAATGTGCTGTGTTTTCAAAATTTGGTTTAAAATATTGAAAAGGATATTTAAACTGACATTGAATGAAGTTGCATGGATCAGCTTGACATCACTGACAATATTACTCATCTGGACTTGGATCAATGGGGAAACTGAGGTTATTAAATATGGTGATAATCCAGTGATAATGTGGTGGACTTCAGGTTTTCCAGGCACCTTTGAAACCATACATTGTCCAAACAACTTAAAGTGTGATTTTATAAAAGATAAAAATTATAATGAAATTTTAAATGTCAATGCATATTTGTTTTACGCGAGTAACATCAAATTTGACGATTTACCATTACCAAGGAATCCAAATAAAATTTTGTGGGGCCTGTACCATGAGGAATCACCTAGAAACGTTGAAGAGTTGTTGCATGAAAAAACTCTAAGTCTATTCAATTATTCTGCAACATTTAGCCGATACAGCGACATTCCATTTCCTTTACAGTATTTAGAATCTTTACACGATATAACAAGTACAAAATATTTTAAAACAACAAAAGTTAAAACAAAGTTGTTGAACGAAATATCGCCTATATTGTATCTTCAATCTGACTGCGAAACGGCTACAGAAAGAGACACTTACGTAAAAGAACTAATGAAGTTTATCGAGATCGACTCTTATGGAATTTGTCTAAATAATAAAGAAATGCCGATGAAATTTCAAGAAGATTACTTAAATAATTTGAATGATGACGATTTCCTTAATTACATTTCAAGGTACAAATTTGTACTGGCCATAGAAAACGGTGTTTGCGAAGATTACGTAACGGAGAAGTTTTGGCGGGCTATTAAAATTGGTACCGTGCCTATTTATTTCGGTTCAACAACAATAAAAGACTGGTTACCGAACAACAAATCCGCTATTTTATTAGATGATTTTCCAACACCAAAAAGGATGAGTGATCACCTAAAGAAACTTTTAAATAATGACAAATTATATGACGAATATTTAACACATAAGACGAAAGGAGAAATAACGAATAAAAGACTGATAGATGAATTTAAAACGAGACAATACCAAAAAGATGCTTTAGAAGTAGCTTTAAAGTTTGAATGTTTTATCTGTGAAAAACTTCATGACAATAAGTTAGGAACGCAAGTAAAGCGGGTAGTGAGTAAAAAGCATTATAACTGCCCCAAACCAATCTCCGCGTTGACATTGCAAGTGAATCCTTCTAATGATTGGGTTTATTCTTGGGAAATGGCTAAGAAGAAGGCAGATGATATTTACGAAAAAGTTATTAATTATAAATGAAAGTCTACATCATTTTGTTATTCCATAGAAATATATTTTTATATATTTTTTATACCATTTATTTTTTATTGACATACGGAGCTTAATGGCGATACCGGGTGTACTTGATAATGCAAGCCTCGCTTGATAACGTGAGGTATTTGCTTGGGCACCATTCTAGAAAGAAAATGATAATGAGGCTATGAACAAATATATTTAACAAAACATATTTAAAAACGAATTATTTATATTATTATACTTACGATATGCAATCAATGATAGGACAAACGGATAGACACAAGGTACACCCCGTGCAATCGTCCGTTACGTGTGGTATATGCGTTTCTGGATTGAATCTAGAAAAAAGAAATTGGTTTATATAATACTAAGAAACATAATAGAATTATGTATATGCAAAGCGTTAAGATTTAGTATGTTCTATTAAAATATTTTTTTATAAAGTATAGTTTTTTTTTTCAAAAGATTATCACATTTTCATAAACGATATATGTGTTGCAACACCAATATAGTACTTTACTAATATTAAAAGGGTTATAATAATACTTACTCGATTGCTTGGTACCCTGAGTCCGCACAAGCCATGTAGCATTTACCGCAATTTATACACATATCCTGAATATTAAAAGAAAATAAAGCACATACAATAATAGAAATTCAAAATTACGTAACAAAAAATATAACTAGAAAATGTTTGAGCGAAATTGAGGTACATATGTATATTAAGGTGTAAGCGACATTGAGGATATAATGGAATACACATCAGTGAAATTTGACACATGCAGGTTTCCTCACAATGTTTTCCTTCACCGTCAAGCACGAGATGAATTATAATCACAAATTAAGCACATGAAATTCAGTGGTGGTTGCCCGGGTTTGAATCCACGATCATCGGTTAAGATTCACGCGTTCTTACCACTGGGCCATCTCTGCTTTTATTTGGTAATATTTTTGCCAATGAAGAAAAATACACTATAGCTCTATTGCACTTTTTTGGTTACTTAATATAAAACATTTTAAGAAACACACGGAGTAATATCAGCTGTACCATTAGGTATATTTATGCACCTTAAATTAATCTATACTAATATATAAAGCTGAAGAGTTTGTTTGTTTGATCCGGCTAATCTCAGGAACTACTGGTTCGTATTTAAAAAATATGTTTGTGTTGTATAGTCCTTTTATCGAGGAAGGTTCTAGGCTGATTTTTATTTATTATATTTTTATTAATTATACGCGGGTGAAACGGCGGTCACGGCTAGTTTCATTATATAATGAATACCAAGTATTTTTTTGCTGTCCATACTTAACATAAGTACTATGTATCTGTCATTTATAAATATTTTCTTTATGGTCACGCGTTATAAGAGATTTATACTCACGTCATCAATAAGGGCCACAACTTGCTTGGTGTTGTCTAATTGTTTATATGTGCCGATCCTTGGCAACGCTTCACCCAGTACGTCCTGAATTCGAGGGACATTGACATTTCCGTTGACAATAATATCTTTCTTAGCTAATGGACAATCGATTTTATTTTCGCCTAATATATCAGAACTGAGCCTAATATTATGACGTAATTCTTCACGTCTCTTATTGTAAGGACCAAAATGTGCCAGCACCTAAAATAAACATAACATTGTTTAACATACCTTTCAGGCTATTATAATTTTTCTGATAAGTTTTCACGATTTTACCTTGCCGTTATCATCTTTCAGGCTCTGAACTGGTTTGCCTTTCTGATGTTTAGGGGTTGGAGGAGACTGACCGGTCCAACCGGTGAGGCCTTGAGAACGTAGATATAATAGAGCTTTGAGACCTGTTATATAATCGTCTACTAATGTAAAGTCTTGATTTTGCACCGCGCTGCAGATCTGTAAAATTTGTAACAATACAATTAATTGCCGCCTAGCGATGTAAAAGTCGCAGATTCGATTGTGACACTTGGGGTTATTGTCGTCGCTAAATATTCTTAAAAAAATCTATATTTTTTAAAAGCTTAACTAACTGAATATAAGAATATAAAGAAAACTGCCTAAAATAATATTAGGTTAGTAAAGATGAAATATATTATCTTAACTTTCAAACAAAATATCTTAAGGATTTCAGTAAATTTTAAGAATTTTACAGATTACTAATCGATATATGATTTTAAAATTTAACGATATTATTGCGATTGCATTACACAATTTTAGATTAATACGGTTTTGACTCATTTTTGATTTAAATTGTCAATGACGCCGACCTGAACAACAGGCGCGCCGCACATAATAAACTGCAAGGCGGAGTCTGCGGAGTCGATGCCGCCGATGCCCAGTATGGGGAAGGCCGGCAGCTTGTTGGCGATGGCGGACACGGCGCGCAGCCCCATGGGGCGAGTGGCGTTACCTGACACGCCACCGTATGTAGTGTTCTTTTCGCGACCTATCAATAAAAATATCTGTTAACGTATGTTTGCCTATTGCAGACTGTTTTTGTGATTATATTCTGAGATTTTTTTAAATTACGGCTGTAAAATATGTTCTTATTATTAATTCGACATATTATATGTGGTGATATGTAATTATGTATGTTGCTTAAATGTTGCCCGTCTAAATAATGTTCTCTATGTTTTTAGCGGCATAATAAATGGGTTTTAATACATAAAGTATAACAACAGCGATTTCTATATGAGCACAGATTATTTATCACATATATATTATATTCAAAAGTTTAATAATTAAATAGTTAAATAATAGTTTTAAGTTTTTTTTTATCACTGAGTAATATAATAATTTTTAAATTATTAACATGATACAGAGTATTTACTATTTAAATAATGAACTCACCCACATTCGGCCAAGGTGTCGCATCCGCTCTTACAGACATCAATCCCGAAACAGTGTTAATAGCCGACACGCCGCTCGCTCCACCTGGTCATTTAAATATTACTTACAATAATTTAACTTTTAAAATAAATTTAGCAAATTAATATCCATATATTGATATATCTCTTCCGAACTTTGTTTTTAAAGCTCAACGATATAACTAAAAGAAAAAAAAATTACTAGCTGGTAAGGTAAAAATATCTATTGACACACCATAGAGAGTTTCACTACAAGAAGTATCAATAGTTTTTAATATTGTCGAATTTGAAATACACAATAAGCGGGTCCATACCTTCATAAGCCGCCATGGCAATGCCTACAATGTCAGTGATGTTGGGCGTCAGCTTTACAAAGAAGGGTATCTTTATCGCCTTCCGCACCCATTGAGCTATTCCTTTTACTAATACTGGATCCTTTTAAATTAAAAAAAAAAACAGATCGATAACTCGATACTTGTGAAAAATATTCCCACCCAGGTTTTAAATAAGATATTCGACAATGTAAAATAAAATACAATTTATATAATTGCAACATTGTTTAATAATTATATTGATGTTTTGAGTACCGTCAGCAATACTTTTTTCAAACTTTTTATTTCTTGTATTTGTGACGCAAAGTAAGTGTTCTACATTAAAACAGAGCTATCTATTGATAAAAATGCATACTTAATCGGGACTTATATAGTATTTCGTTATAAATATCCAACATACGTTAGTGTTAGACACTATTTAAAAAAATCGAAAATTAATTCTATATACTTCATCACGCTCTTCAAGCACTATGGACTATGGTAGGATATTACAACTAACCATATTCTTTATAGCGATACCAGTACATAAAATAAATCTCCAATGTGGAATGATAATACCTGTCCACAAGCGAGCCCCATCCCCGACTCCCCCATTCCGTGGGGACACGACAGGTTGAGCTCCAACGCGTCTGCGCCCGACGCCTCCGCTTTCTGAGACAGCTCTATCCAGTCAGCTTCGTTATACGAGCACATTATTGACGCTATAACCACCTACCAACGTAATAATCATAATTACTTTTCGCATCAATAGGAAAATTAAAATTTGTAGAAGTATTTTTGTCGCCTGTCTTTGCGGTCAGTCACCTTCGTGGGGAAATCTCGTTTCAACTCCGCTATGCTCTGACACCAGTAGGCGGCGCACTTCTCCGAGATGAGCTCGATGTTGAGGAAGGCGCCCTGCCCCGGCCCGAAGTTCTCGCCCGACGTCACGCCGCGCACGATGCGCGGGGACACGTTGGTGACCAGGTCCTGGAGTTAAGTCGGAACACTACGTCACGTTTACTATTCCAACGACAAATATTACCACAGATAGAATATATTTTTATTACTTGAACTCGCAGTCTATCAAGTATCCGTATCTAGTTCTAAATGATCTCGTTAACTTATTTGAAGAGAAAATGGTCTTCACTCATTGTATGACACATTTCGAATTAAAATCGTCACCTCACCCTTTAAGTGTATTTATATTATAGTTCTTATGCTAACTAAGGCTTTAGAAATATAAAATGACAAAATAATTAACTTTAATGTGAATAAAGTACATTCAAAATGAATAGTTACCTTATCGAGTCCAAAAGTCTTAGTTACGACGAAACCCCAGCCCTGTTCGAAAGCTCGTCGGATCATCGCGGAGCTGGTGGTGGGAGGGGCGCTCGCCAAACCGAACGGGTTCTCGAATCGAATGCCGCATACCTCTACTGACAGATCCACCTCGTCTATGGGGCAGTGGAACTTGGGCAGTTCAACTGGAGAGTTATATGGAATACCCTGAAATTGTTAAATATTATAAATATTAGATAGTGAGATCCTATAAATGGTCAACAATGGTCATAGCCTTCTTTCCAGCGAATTTATTGGCCTTCAGAGCAACAGTTTTCTTCACAAAGTTTTTCTTAACCAATTATATTAATTCCAAAAACAAATAAAGCAATTTCATTTGAAATATTATCCATGGCCTATCGCACATAGACTGCGGATCACATAGAATGTCTATGTATGACCATGTGTCTATACGTAACCATAGATAGAACCTAATGCATGCCCGTTTGAAGGGGTATTACCAGCTCACCAGGTACTTAACCGCAAAACCTCAATACTTTGTATTATTGTGTTCTGGTTTGAACTGAACCATCGAGACACAAAATCTTTTTAGCGTGATACGTGTACAAGTAGGTACAATTTAGATATTGCATTTATTGTAGTAATAATAAATCATATAAATACTGACCTGTAAATAACAATGCATAAACCAAGCGGCAGTTTTTCCATCATTCACAGACTCGACTGTGGTCTCCGCAACCCCAGCGAGGTCTCCGCCGACGAACACTTGAGGGTTGCTGACACTCTGCATAGTTGTCTCATGCACTTCTGGCAGCCCCCAACGATTTAGCTTCACACCCGCCATAGCTTCTTTCACTGAAATATATAATTATCTTAGTTAAAAAAGTTCGAAAGACCAATTAAATTTTTACAAGGTTATTTGCAAGTTAATTCAATCTTCAAACGAAGGAACTCCTAATCGATCAACACCACAGATACGAAAATTTATATTCGCATTTTAATTAATTGTGATAGCCCATTCTATCCATGACCTTGGTGCTGTGCTCATGGATAGCTCCACGCAGAATATTTACCTTCATTGTCATAAAGTCCAGATCCGAACGCTGATATTATAAAATTGGCTTTTAACTGCAGAACTTGATCCGGGTCCTCGGTCCATTCGCCATCTTCTAACTGCTCTGTGCGACACATTTTGAGAGCAACAATCTGTAAAACATAATATAATGTTACAAAAATTAATATTATTCGACTTAGATATACAATTTAACATCTATGTGTTTTGTTCTTATCTATGTTTTGGGTTTATAATAGAGGTTTACTGTCACGACAATCGTAATACCAACAAATAGTTTGGAAGTTGACAGTTCCCGTCCCCGAGGAAGCGCGTAAAGCCGTTGCGAGAACCATAACGACGCAAGCTTACTACAAGAAATGGTGAAGGAACATGTCTTGATAACGTATACGCTGCATATTACTTTTTTAGCTAAACTCGTTTTATCACAATCATAAACACAATATCTAACTCCCAACTAAAAGAATAATTGAAATTATAAAAAGAAGATCTACAAGAAATTGCTGTTTCGCCTCGATACAATATAATAATTAAAGTTAAAAAAAATTCTGTCCGTACCTTTCCATCTCGAACAATAACTTCTTGCGGAGACATGAACGGCATGAATTCGCATTTTTCTTCTTTAGCGAGATCAACCTGTAATACATTTTATAGTATTTATATAAATATACATTTTATAACAATAGTAATAGTTTAGGTACGCGTAAAGTTAATTTGAACGTGTCTGTAATTTGAAAATAAGTAAACTTCATCATCAAAAACGTAGTAAGCTGCGTTTTCGATAATGAAGTTAAATAAAGTATGTATGTAACCTCTTCCGGGACAGCCCTGATGTTAGTGAAGCCCTTCCGGAACACAACGAACACTCGCCTCGCGCCGCAGCGCAGGGCGGAGGTCGCGCAGTCGAACGCGGTGTCTCCCGCACCCAGGACTATTACGTTGCCGAACAGCTCTGGTAGAGCGGACTTGCAGGCACACATGCCTGGAAACACATTGTTATAGTAATAAAAATAACATATGCCAAAAAGTTTATAATTAGTTGTGATCTATTGGTAATACAAAAACAGAAAAAAAAATACGTTGTTATTTTGTTGATAATATGAATTTGACCACAAAAGGGCTTAACGGCTAACGATATTGCTTTTTCTACTAGCCAATTTCATAAGCTGCAATAATAACACAAATCTTAATTATATATTTACTAGCTGTGCCCCGCGTATAACTAATAAAAATATATATAATTAAGCCTTCCTCGATAAAAGGACTATCCAACCCAAAATTATTTTTTTAATTCGAACCAGTAGTTCCTGAGATTAGCCGGATCAAACAAACATACTCTTCAGGTTTATATATTAGTATAGATAAATACGTATAACATATACAATTACATGTATACTATAATACTATATATACAAATTTTATGAATTGAAATAAACTATTTTTTTTTTTACTTTGATTATTATACTGTATCGAGGCGAAACAGTAATTTCTTGTAGATCTTCTTTTTATAATTTCAATTATTCTTTTAGTTGGGAGTTAGATATTGTGTTTATGATTGTGATAAAACGAGTTTAGCTAAAAAAGTAATATGCAGCGTATACGTTATCAAGACATGTTCCTTCACCATTTCTTGTAGTAAGCTTAACCTTAAATTGTAAAAACAGATTCGAGCTAAAAATTAGTTCGTTTTAACAAACCTCTTTTGCTGCCTTTAGAAACGAGTGGCAAGAAGTCTTTACTGGTATAAAATCCCATATCAGTTGTGAGATCTTTGAAGATAGGAATGCTTTTAGGTTCTGGTAGACCGATGCCCAGAAAAACAGCGGAGTGACCATCTTTTAGTAAACTCTAGAAAAAAAAACCCGTTTCCAATTTTACAAATATAATTGTAAATGTGTTTTGCTATATATATATATACATACGTATATTAAGTTTATTTCAAATGTATTAATCTATCTTTTCTTAATTAATTTCCCTTTACATTTACGAATTATGAGTTCATCTTGTAAATACGAAAATATTTGAAAGAAAAATCTAATTTTGTTTTTTTTTTTACTATATGATAGGCAGAAGCCCAAATGAGCTACCATAATATAGTAAATGGACCAATTACTGTAAAAAATGGGCCGCCAACAATAGAATCTAAAATGTTATGTCTGGTGCCATTAATGATATTTATTTACCTACTCTCCAAACCTGAACACAACTATATACAATATTATTGTTTAAGTGAAAAATAACATTAATTAATTTGTACGCAGAAAGGCTTATAGACAGTAGTTTTTGAAAAAAAATAGAATAGAAAAGATACATACATCAACCGTTATATCATTTGAAGAAAGGCTTCTACCAGTTACAAAATTAACTCCCAAGTTTTTTATAAGTTCAATTTCAAATTGCACCACATCGTATGGAAGGCGATATTGAGGTATCTCAGACGAACTAAAACAAAAAATATAAATTAGACATCTTCTAATTCGAAACAAATTCAAAATTAAATACATCAAGTTGCTACCGCTTTATAATTTTATTGATTACTTAAGAGTTTAATGCCCAGCTCTTTCAATTTATTTTATTCAATTATCATATACGACTCAGACAATATCTTTGTACGTTGATGTTTGTACGCCATCGTACCGTCAAGTGTCAATAAACACAATTTTTACTACGACAAGACTAAGAAATATTATATTTTAATTTATTAATTTTACGTTAATAAGACAGTAACAATATATTTTTTGGGTATACTTTTAATTAAAAAGTAACAATTTACCTAAGTCCTCCTAAAAATCTCTCCTTTTCGTAAACTGTTATGTTCTTATAACCAAGACGTGCCAAGAAGCAGGCACAACTCAGACTGGCAGGTCCTCCGCCAATCAGTGCGATCTTTTGATCTCCACCACTAGGTAACGGCTTTATTTTAGGGTCCAGAGTTTGACGAATACCCATCCTCATAAATATCTAAAAATTAAAAGATTAAATAAAGCATTAAATAAATAATAATAAAATTCGATCGTATCTATATAACATTGAAATATAAATACTTTAAGAATTATTTTGTATATTTTTATCTTTCAGTATTACATCTCAAACGTAGGTAGGTCGCGAATAATAAATAATCTCTGATAAGAATGTGCTAATTTATTATCTATTACACAATTATAATCTCTATAGAAAACTACGTATTTCATCATTTTGAGCACAATGTTATAAATTTTTCATATGAAAGCGAAAGTTTCTTACTTAATATTATACTTATTATACTTCAATGGGATAATGGGTGGTGGCTGTTTGCTGCAATACTAATGTCTTTTCCAAATCAAACAACAAAAAAAATCTTACGTCAACAGCGAAATGTTGCAAGCCGCCAATATTGATAGCTCCTTCCTCGCTGGCATGTAGGTTGCAACCACCTACGCAAAGATCACTGGTCGGACATACCATACCACAGGTGAGGCCTAGGGGGTTGTCGGACAGGATTGCTTTGGCAGCTCCATAATAATTCTGTAAATAACATAATGGGTTTTGTAACAAAAAAGTGTAACATAGTATAGGTGTACCTATGTAGAAGTATTGTTGCTATGTAGCTATTCATAATATCTTTATATTATTTATTGTATCGTCGTTATCATTGATATTATATTTTAAATATACTTATATAATTAACAAAAAATACTTTGGCTATTGTAAACTTTCTTTAACATTAAATATATCTCATAATAACAAATTATGTTTAATTTTTAACTTACTTTATTTGCAATGCTTGTAATGAAGCTTTTGACATCGATTTGGGTCGGACAGGACTTCTGACACGGTGCGTCTGCGCACTTGAGGCATCTAGCCGCCTCCTTAAGCGCACCGCGTTCAGACAGTGTGGTGTGCTTGATGTCGTCAAAGTTCTTTTCCAGTGTTGGACAGCTCTAGAAAAATAAATAATTTAAAACAGTAATGTATGAGATAAGTGACTTGCATTTATTTCGATGCCGAGGGTAAAATTTGATTATTTTTAAAGAAATAAATTAAATTCGTCTACGCGGTACTTGTTATTAATTAATTAGTATATGAAATCTTTTCTTTTAAATTTATAAGACCAGCGGGATTTTTCTGTCAACAAATTCTCAGTAACCCGAACCCGAAGTTCGGAACTTAGAAGTGCTTACACTTCCGTGCCATGGAAAACACGTGAATTAATTTGGACTGAAGTGCATTTCACTCCGGTCTGATGTCGGATCGTCGTTTCATCGGTTTATTATAGTAAGCAAATAGAAAAGCACTATTCTTAAAGCACATGCTTGTTCACTATTATATCTCCTACGCATTTAATCTCAAACCAGTGGCCAAAATAATAAAAAAAAGTACCGACTGCAAGTAAATATAACAGTTACTATATATAAGGTTTTTTTTTTACGATAGGCACAATTATATTATGTACTTACAGTACACTTTCGGTCTTCATTCCTTTTCCAATGTTGTTTATTTCTCTTGGTCTGAGCTGACGGCACCAAGTTGCTGTACGGTTTGACCGTTGGATTTAATTTTAATAGATTCTGAAATTCGAAAACGGAATTCGGTTATTTTTGAAATTGAAACTTTATTGCAGTTGTCAGCGTCCAATTCCAAGGCATTGTTCATTCGGGTTTCAAAAGAATAAAAAAGTAATGAAGAAATATCTTGTGTTCGTGCATGTGTGTGCATGTGCATTTGATCTGAGTGATTTTCAGTTTATCATAAGTTCTAATAAGTATCTAAAGTTTTATTTTATATACAGTCTTCATATAATCACCCCAGACAGTAACAGATTTTTACAGTAAGTTTTTTTACTCAAATTACCTAAAACGTATATTTATTGAATCAAGAAATCAACTTGTCAACAAATAAATCGTAATATATTTCCAGATTAATTATAAGATGTTAGTTATGTTTCATCCTAATATATTACATTACACTTACAACTCTGTGTCAATTAACACGGAAATGACGAATAGTTAAATAAACAAGACTATAAAGACTAATAAGACTTTTACATATGAAACATATATAAGATTACCTAGTTTTTAAGAAGGTCAAGGTTCCAGCTTTGAGGTGGTTTGTTCTTAAAGTTCTGAAGTTCATTACTTAATTAATATTAGACACAATACACTAACGAATGTAAAAAAAAATTGATGTACACTGAGTCAGACTTATTTAAATGTGTAATCAGTTTGACTATCTTTATATAGAACTCGATTTCTTAGTTACTTTTATTGTACATCCGATGCCGGCCAAATCCTTTTATTTATTTAACAAACAATATACTCTTATAATAACAATAACAGTACCTATTCCTTGATATACTGTAATCATCAGATATTCTACCGCAAAACAGCAGTACTTGCTATTGTTGTGTTCCGGTTTGAAGAGTGAGTGAGCCAGTGTAATTACAGGCAGAAGGGACATAACATTTTAGTTCCCAAGGTTGGTGGCGCATTGGCAATGTAAGCGATGGTTAACATTTCTTACAATGCCATTGTCTATGGGCGTTGGTGACCACTTACCATTAGGTGGCCAATATGCCCGTCCGCCTACATAAACAATAAAAAAAAATACATTATTTTATTTATTAACTTATTCGATAACAAAGTTTCATATTATAATTCATAATTCATATGACGATAATATGTAACTAAAGCTAAAAACCATATAACAGCAATTTCCTTCGTTGTCTCTTTATTGTGTCGAGTGTGCGCTCGCGCAATATTTGTAAACAAAGCCAAACTAAGTACCTTATATCACTGAATATGTTTTGTGTTTGAGTTTATAAATGTGTCATTGTAATTATAACATTATTTTATTTATTAAAATATATAATATACGAGAGATAAAAGACGAAATGTATTTTTTGAGTGTCATATCTTGTTACTGTTTAAAAAATTAAATTATATAGTATTAATAATTAACAAAAAATATTGTTTACATTACATAAGAATTTGACCAAAAATATTTTTATAATGAATCTCTGTTAAATGTCAAAGGTCTTAGATAAGAGATATGACATGTATTATTGTGTTGCGACCATACATAATAATTGTTATATGATTAAGTCGCATACATGTTGTGTACGTTCTATTTCATTGTACGTACCTACTCAAAATAGAAATATCCATAAAACCTTATAATGCACTTTTGTATATATTAAATTGTTTATTAGAAAAAGAGTTAAAATGAATAGGCAGCAAAAGATAGTTATGTAATTTTTTTTTACAATGTTATTAATTTGACATTCAGTTATCTTTGTAGTGAATCCCTTGTGTTACCTGGGGGACTTTTCTATTAATTTATAACGGTTACGACACGTTTTCGATTCTATTACGATTCAACTTTGACCAAACCACAACTGGATCGTTGTGTTAGTATATTCGGAAAATGTTTCGATTCGATTGCGATAGTGTCAATTTACGTCGCTGAAACTAGCCGACAGAACTAGCCGACAGATGACATTCCTAAGCCTAAACTTTTCTACACGACTGTACTTCATTGTAGCTTGTATACTGTTTTAACGCGTTGACTTAAAAACTTGAAATTTTGTATACTTGTTAATTAAACATATCCAAAAAAGATAGTAACCACAAAAGTACGGCGCAGAAATTTTAAACATAGATTTTTTGAGATTTTCTGCGGTAAGGGGAGCGCGCGCTATGGGCAAGTTTTTAAATGCATATAACACTTAACGCGTTGACTTAGAAGCTTGAAATTTTGTATACTTATTAATTAAAGATACACAAATGAGACAGTAATCGCAAAAGTACGGCGCAGAAATTTAAAGGATGAGTTTTTTGACATTTTCTGCGGTAAGGGGAGCGCGCACTATTGGGCATGTTTTTATATGCACATATAACACTTAACGCGTTGACTTAGAAACTTGAAACTTTGTATACTTATTAATTAATGATACCCAAATGAGATAGTAATCACAAAAGTACGGCGCAGATATGTTAAGCATAGGTTTTTTGACATTTTCTGCGGTAAGGGGAGCGCGCGCTATTGGCTGTGTATTAATAAGCATATAACACTTAACGCGTTGACTTAGGAACTTGAAATTTTGTATACTTATTAATTAAAGATACACAAATGAGATAGTAATCGCAAAAGTACGGCGCAGAAATTTAAAGGATGAGTTTTTTGACATTTTCTGCGGTAAGGGGAGCGCGCACTATTGGGCATGTTTTTATATGCACATATAACACTTAACGCGTTGACTTAGAAACTTGAAACTTTGTATACTTATTAATTAATGATACCCAAATGAGATAGTAATCACAAAAGTACGGCGCAGATATGTTAAGCATAGGTTTTTTGACATTTTCTGCGGTAAGGGGAGCGCGCGCTATTGGCTGTGTATTAATAAGCATATAACACTTAACGCGTTGACTTAGGAACTTGAAATTTTGTATACTTATTAATTAAAGATACACAAATGAGATAGTAATCGCAAAAGTACGGCGCAGAAATTTAAAGGATGAGTTTTTTGACATTTTCTGCGGTAAGGGGAGCGCGCACTATTGGGCATGTTTTTATATGCACATATAACACTTAACGCGTTGACTTAGGAACTTGAAATTTTGTATACTTATTAAATAGAGATACACAAATGAGAAAGTAATCACAAAAGTACGGCGCAGAAATTTCAAGCATAGGTTTTTTTACATTTTCTGCGGTAAGGGGAGCGCGCGCTATTGGGCATGTGTTTATAAGCATATAACACTTACCGCGTTGACTTAGAAACTTGAAATTTTGTATACTTATTAATTAATGATACCCAAATGAGATAGTAATCACAAAAGTGCGGCGCAGAAATTTTAAGGATAGATATTTTGAGATTTTCCGCGGTAAGGGGAGCGCGCGCTATTGGGCATGTTTTTATATGCATATAACACTTAACGCGTTGACTTAGGAACTTGAAATTTTGTATACTTATTAATTAAAGATACACAAATGAGATAGTAATCGCAAAAGTACGGCGCAGAAATTTAAAGGATGAGTTTTTTGACATTTTCTGCGGTAAGGGGAGCGCGCACTATTGGGCATGTTTTTATATGCACATATAACACTTAACGCGTTGACTTAGAAACTTGAAACTTTGTATACTTATTAATTAATTATACCCAAATGAGATAGTAATCACAAAAGTACGGCGCAGATATGTTAAGCATAGGTTTTTTGACATTTTCTGCGGTAAGGGGAGCGCGCGCTATTGGCTGTGTATTAATAAGCATATAACACTTAACGCGTTGACTTAGGAACTTGAAATTTTGTATACTTATTAATTAAAGATACACAAATGAGATAGTAATCGCAAAAGTACGGCGCAGAAATTTCAAGCATAGGTTTTTTTACATTTTCTGCGGTAAGGGGAGCGCGCGCTATTGGGCATGTGTTTATAAGCATATAACACTTAACGCGTTGACTTAGAAACTTGAAATTTTGTATACTTATTAATTAATGATACCCAAATGAGATAGTAATCACAAAAGTACGGCGCAGAAATTTTAAGGATAGATATTTTGAGATTTTCCGCGGTAAGGGGAGCGCGCGCTATTGGGCATGTTTTTATAAGCATATAACACTTAACGCGTTGACTTAGGAACTTGAAATTTTGTATACTTATTAATTAAAGATACACAAATGAGATAGTAATTGCAAAAGTACGGCGCAGAAATTTTAAGGATAGATTTTTTGAGATTTTCCGCGGTAAGGGGAGCGCGCGCTATTGGGCATGTTTTTATATGCATATAACACTTAACGCGTTGACTTAGAAACTTGAAATTTTGTATACTTGTTAATTAAAGATACAAAAATCAGATAGTAATCTCAAAAGTACGGCGCAGAAATTTTAAGCATAGGTTTTTTGACATTTTCTGCGGTAAGGGGAGCGCGCGCTATTGGCTGTGTATTAATAAGCATATAACACTTAACGCGTTGACTTAGAAACTTGAAACTTTGTATACTTATTAATTAACGATACCCAAATGAGATAGTAATCGCAAAAGTACGGCGCAGATATTTTAAGCAAAGGTTTTTTGACATTTTCTGCGGTAAGGGGAGCGCGCGCTATTGGCTGTGTATTAATAAGCATATAACACTTAACGCGTTGACTTAGAAACTTGAAATTTTGTATACTTATTAATTAAAGATACACAAATGAGATAGTAATCACAAAAGTACGGCGCAGAAATTTTAAGGATAGATTTTTTGAGATTTTCCGCGGTAAGGGGAGCGCGCGCTATTGGGCATGTTTTTATATGCATATAACACTTAACGCGTTGACTTAGAAACTTAAAATTTTGTATACTTGTTAATTAAAGATAAAAAAATCAGATAGTAATCGCAAAAGTACGGCGCAGAAATTTTAAGCATAGGTTTTTTGACATTTTCTGCGGTAAGGGGAGCGCGCGCTATTGGCTGTGTATTAATAAGCATATAACACTTAACGCGTTGACTTAGGAACTTGAAATTTTGTATACTTATTAATTAAAGATACACAAATGAGATAGTAATCGCAAAAGTACGGCGCAGAAATTTCAAGCATAGGTTTTTTTACATTTTCTGCGGTAAGGGGAGCGCGCGCTATTGGGCATGTGTTTATAAGCATATAACACTTAACGCGTTGACTTAGAAACTTGAAATTTTGTATACTTATTAATTAATGATACCCAAATGAGATAGTAATCACAAAAGTACGGCGCAGAAATTTTAAGGATAGATATTTTGAGATTTTCCGCGGTAAGGGGAGCGCGCGCTATTGGGCATGTTTTTATAAGCATATAACACTTAACGCGTTGACTTAGGAACTTGAAATTTTGTATACTTATTAATTAAAGATACACAAATGAGATAGTAATCGCAAAAGTACGGCGCAGAAATTTTAAGGATAGATTTTTTGAGATTTTCCGCGGTAAGGGGAGCGCGCGCTATTGGGCATGTTTTTATATGCATATAACACTTAACGCGTTGACTTAGAAACTTGAAATTTTGTATACTTGTTAATTAAAGATACAAAAATCAGATAGTAATCTCAAAAGTACGGCGCAGAAATTTTAAGCATAGGTTTTTTGACATTTTCTGCGGTAAGGGGAGCGCGCGCTATTGGCTGTGTATTAATAAGCATATAACACTTAACGCGTTGACTTAGAAACTTGAAACTTTGTATACTTATTAATTAACGATACCCAAATGAGATAGTAATCGCAAAAGTACGGCGCAGATATTTTAAGCAAAGGTTTTTTGACATTTTCTGCGGTAAGGGGAGCGCGCGCTATTGGCTGTGTATTAATAAGCATATAACACTTAACGCGTTGACTTAGAAACTTGAAATTTTGTATACTTATTAATTAAAGATACACAAATGAGATAGTAATCACAAAAGTACGGCGCAGAAATTTTAAGGATAGATTTTTTGAGATTTTCCGCGGTAAGGGGAGCGCGCGCTATTGGGCATGTTTTTATATGCATATAACACTTAACGCGTTGACTTAGAAACTTAAAATTTTGTATACTTGTTAATTAAAGATAAAAAAATCAGATAGTAATCGCAAAAGTACGGCGCAGAAATTTTAAGCATAGGTTTTTTGACATTTTCTGCGGTAAGGGGAGCGCGCGCTATTGGCTGTGTATTAATAAGCATATAACACTTAACGCGTTGACTTAGGAACTTGAAATTTTGTATACTTATTAAGTAAAGATACACAAATGAGATAGTAATCGCAAAAGTACGGCGCAGAAATTTAAAGGATGAGTTTTTTGACATTTTCTGCGGTAAGGGGAGCGCGCACTATTGGGCATGTTTTTATATGCACATATAACACTTAACGCGTTGACTTAGGAACTTGAAATTTTGTATACTTATTAATTAAAGATACACAAATGATATAGTAATCACAAAAGTACGGCGCAGAAATTTTAAGCATAGATTTTTTGAGATTTTCCGCGGTAAGGGGAGCGCGCGCTATTGGGCATGTCTTTATAAGCATATAACACTTAACGCGTTGACTTAGAAACTTGAAACTTTGTATACTTATTAATTAATGATACCCAAATGAGATAGTAATCACAAAAGTACGGCGCAGATATGTTAAGCATTGGTTTTTTGACATTTTCTGCGGTAAGGGGAGCGCGCACTATTGGGCATGTCTTATATGCATATAATTCTTGAACGCGTTGACTTAGAGTTTTGAAATTTTGTATACATCTTAATTAAACATATTTAAAAGAGATAATAACCACAAAAGTACGGCGCAGGAATTTTAAGCATAGGTTTTTTTGACATTTTCTGTAGTAAGGGGAACGCGCGCTATTGGGTATGTCTTATATGCATATAACACTTGAATGCGTCGACTTAGAAACTTGAAATTTTGTATACTTATTAATTAAAGATACACAAATGAGATAGTAATCACAAAAGTACGGCGCAGAAATTTTAAGCAAAGGTTTTTTGACATTTTCTGCGGTTAGGGGAGCGCGCGCTATTGGGCATGTCTTTATATGCATATAACACTTAACGCGTTGACTTAAAAACTTGAAATATTGTATACTTATTACTTAAAGATACACAAATTAGATTGTTATCACAAAAGTACGGCGCAGAAATTTTAAACACAGATTTTTCAACTTTTCTATCTTAAAGGAAGCATGTAGTAGTGAGCGTGGACAGTAAGCCTAAAAAACTATACTTTTAATTTCTGCGCCGTACTTTTGTGATTACTATCTCTTTTAAATATGATTAATTAATAAGTATACAAAATTTCAAGTTCCTAAGTCAACGCGTTAAGTGTTATATGTGCATATAAAAACATGCCCAATAGCGCGCGCTCCCCTTACCGCAGAAAATGTCAAAAAACTCATCCTTTAAATTTCTGCGCCGTACTTTTGTGTATACTATCTCATTTGTGTATGTTTAATTAATAAGTGTACAAAATTTCAAGCTTCTAAGTCAACGCGTTAAGTGTTATATGTGCATATAAAAACATGCCCAATATCCTGCGCTCCCCTAACGACAGAAAATGTCAAAAAACCTATGATTAACATTTCTGCGCCGTACTTTTGTGATTACTATCTTATTTTTGTATTTTTAATTAATAAGTATACAAAATTTCAAGTTTCTAAGTCAACGCGTTAAGTGTTATATGTGCATATAAAGACATGCCCAATAGTACGCGCTCCCCTAACAGCAGAAAATGTCAAAAAACCTATGCTTAAAATTTCTGCGCCGTACTTTTGCGATTACTATCTCATTTGGGTATCTTTAATTAATAAGTACACAAAATTTCAAGTTTCTAAGTCAACGCGGTAAGTGTTATATGCATATAAAAACATGCCCAATAGCGCGCGCTCCCCTTACCGCGGAAAATCTCAAAAAATCTATGCTTAAAATTTCCGCGCCGTACTTTTGTGATTACTATCTCATTTGTGTATCTTTAATCAATAAGTATACAAAATTTCAAGTTCCTAAGCCAACGCGTTAAGTGTTATATGTGCATATAAAAACATGCCCAATAGTACTCCCCTTACCGCAGAAAATGTCAAAAAACTCATCCTTTAAATTTCTGCGCCGTACTTTTGCGATTACTATCTCATTTGTGTATCTTTAATTAATAAGTATACAAAATTTCAAGTTCCTAAGTCAACGCGTTAAGTGTTATATGCTTATTAATACACAGCCAATAGCGCGCGCTCCCCTTACCGCAGAAAATGACAAAAAACCTATGCTTAACATATCTGCGCCGTACTTTTGTGATTACTATCTCATTTGGGTATCATTAATTAATAAGTATACAAAGTTTCAAGTTTCTAAGTCAACGCGTTAAGTGTTATATGTGCATATAAAAACATGCCCAATAGCGCGCGCTCCCCTTACCGCGGAAAATCTCAAAAAATCTATGCTTTAAATTTCTGCGCCGTACTTTTGTGATTACTATCTGATTTTTGTATCTTTAATTAAATAGTATACAAAATTTCAAGTTTCTAAGTCGACGCATTCAAGTGTTATATGCATATAAGACATACCCAATAGCGCGCGTTCCCCTTACTACAGAAAATGTCAAAAAAACCTATGCTTAAAATTCCTGCGCCGTACTTTTGTGGTTATTATCTCTTTTAAATATGTTTAATTAAGATGTATACAAAATTTCAAAACTCTAAGTCAACGCGTTAAGTGTTATATGCTTATTAATACACAGCCAATAGCGCGCGCTCCCCTTACCGCAGAAAATGTCAAAAAACCTTTGCTTAAAATATCTGCGCCGTACTTTTGCGATTACTATCTCATTTGGGTATCGTTAATTAATAAGTATACAAAGTTTCAAGTTTCTAAGTCAACGCGTTAAGTGTTATATGCATATAATACATAGCCAATAGTGCGCGTTCGTTCCCCTTACCACAGAAAATGTCAAAAAACCTATGCTTAAAATTTCTGCGCTGTACTTTTGCGATTACTATCTGATTTTTGTATCTGTAATTAATAAGTATACAAAATTTCAAGTTCCTAAGTCAACGCGTTAAGTGTTTTATGCATATAAAATCAGGCCCAATAGCGCGCGCTCCCCTTACCGCGAAAAATCTCAAAAATTCTATGCTTAAAATTTCTGCGCCGTACTTTTGTGGTTACTATCTTTTTTGGATATGTTTAATTAACAAGTATACAAAATTTCAAGTTTCTAAGTCAACGCGTTAAAACATTATACAAGCTTCAATGAAGTACAGTCGTGTAGAAAAGTTTAGGCTTAGGAATGTCATCTGTCGGCTAGTTCTGTCGGCTAGTTTCAGCGACGTGTCAATTTTTTAGTAGAGTTTGTCCCCCGTGTATATAATTTGTCATGTCGATCAGTTAAAAGTATAGAAGTTGATGTATTGCACCGATAAGAAAACATTATCTATGAAAAAATACTTGATAGATACGTGTCAACGTCCAACTTCCATACTGATCGGTTAGTAAAGAATTAATCTATCACAGATATACCAACATCCATTTTTTATGATTACTTTTAAAATATGTAAAAATAATTGTTTACATTAAGTTCCCCTCTCTTTCAAGGTCCAAAATAATAGGTGTAACAGCTCAACGAGAATTTACTGTCGGTTAATTTAAGAAGATGCATTATAATCAAAATTCCAAATTCGAAATATTGTTTTACTGTCATAGTTTTTAATTGCTATACAAATCAATTCTTAATTATAGAATTAATTAATGTAAAAATCATATTTCGTATCGTATTTATATTGAAGAATGTATCGTATTTGTACATATCCTAATATAATCAAATGTTGAAAGCAATTTTTTTTTTTCACAGGCATCAATTCTTGTTTTGCATTTTGCAAAATATTCTGCCTACGTCACGCATACATAATTTAAAAGACAAGTAAGAAAATAATTAGTTTGAATAACAAATTTCGAAGTTTTTTTATTGATGATATTAATAGAAATAATGCAACGCAACAGTAAATATCCAGTAATACAAATTAATTATTTGGACATATATCATAATAATTACCTACTATAATTTTAATTTATTTTTTGCAGTCTTTTAAAGTACATTATTCATATTCGTATTTTTTATATATTATTTCGTAGAATTTTAATTATATATATTTTTTTTAATTACTTAAACTAATAAAACTTCTCAGTTTAAACATTTAATCCTTATATCGAGTAATGGTTGAAGTTTAATACCAAAATATTTTTATTTATAAGCTTATTCCAAGGTCTATTGCGACACACGTAGCTAATGAATAATGTTTGAGATTCTATTTAGTTTATATTGAAAACATTCGCATTAGACATAAAATCTTATACTGACCTCGATGTCCGGTAGTTCTCGACTTAAAAGTTTCGCCATATCGATAATTAACTTTATTAATATTGTAAAAAGTTCGAATAACGTTTGTTAATTTTTGCACGAAATACGTAGGCGCAGTGGACTGCTCACTGGCAGCGCTACACTCACGACTGACTCGAATTTCATCGTTTCCAGTTCATATCTTTGTTCTAGTTCGACCAGTCTCAATCGAGCTGTATATTTTCCGCATTTATAAACAACTTACTATTATTTTGTCTTATCATAATATCGATAATGTAATCTTTTAAACACTAGATAAATAGGTATCCATTTAATTCTTACGTAAAATATTTATTAAGAGTTTTTAATTAATAAGTACATTTGTATTCATATGTAACTTGTAGTTACATTCTTATCGGTTTTTTATATTCAATCCATTAATCGTGTAACAATGAGTAATTCCGTCTGTTTTGTTAACTCTACGAAATATGAACGTCGAGAACTAAGTAGTAGAAGTTGACGACGGATTTTATTATAAAATTACTTTTGAATGAATGACGAATATGTTACTAATGTTATAAGCTATGATTGTTTATATTATCAAAGATTATATTATTAGTAAAGATTATAATAGTTCTCCAGACCGATTTTCAGTGCCAAAAAAATATATTAAAAAATATTTTTACGAACAGTATTCCTAGATTATAATAATATCTTAATGACCAATATTTTAAAAACGTCAATATGATTGGGCAACCCTATTTTATCCAATGCGAAGCTAGGACGGTTACCTAATTATTTTAAATTACGTGAATTTAGCATTGTAGGATTTTTATTAAACAATAGAATAACTGTCTCTTTCCCATAATAAAATAGTTAATACTTGTAAATTAATTAAAATATTATTATTGTCACAGATAACAAAGACCTTGTCATTTATTTTATTCTCAATTAATTACTTTCAATTTAATAGTACTCCTGTTTAAGTAAGGTCATAGCATTGATAATAAATTATCAGATAACAATAAAATCTTTCTTTTTTCGAATAAATAAAAAAATAAAATGTTATCGTATCATACTTGATCTGTAAATAGAGTGAGCAACGCGTTAATTTTTTTCTATCTCCATGGCAATATTAGCTCATATCAAATTTAATTGTAACATTATTTCAATTAGGAGATAATTAAATTATTATAAGTATTATCATAATCTTTATATTCGAATATATATTAATATAATATAAAGGTGCCTTTCGATTTCTCAAAAATATTAGCTATGCATTTTCAAAATAATAAAAAAATATGACTGCAAAAATTATTATGCATGTATCCTTGTCAATTTATTCATTAATATTTAAGAGACCACCCGCTGTTTGTTAAAAAATTTTAACAAAAACGGTTTGCAACCAGCGAAGATATCATGTACACACTGGACAATAAAACAAACAACATGAACTACAGGCACAAGAGACATAACATTTTATTTCCGAAGGTGTGGCCACTCACCATCAGGTGACACATATGGTAGACCGCCTACCTATACTATATATAAAAAAAAAAAAATACCGAATTGATATTTTAAATTTGGTAAACACGTACGTCCTTTAATCACCAAGGAGTTCGGTCATATCTAATTGTTCTACTTTAGTTTTAATTAATAATTATTCTTTTGTCAAGATAAGCCCTGTAGACTTATTATGTAAGAAAAACTTTAAGCTGACTCCAGAACACGATCATGAAATGTTAAAAACTAATACGCAAATGGACTATAATTATCGGTCTTATAAGCATTGCTATGTATATAATGGTTTTTTATCAAACACTGATCACTCTCTGTCTTTATTGATTTGACATTCGAAAGAAGAAGACTAAATTTATATGATACATTTTTTAATTTAAAATTTTTATGTTGAATTATGGTTCAGGAGGTAGCGTTGCATTTACAAAAGTCATAGTAAGCCGGACGATATTGACATGGAGAGTAGATCGTATATAGCTAATAAGCAAACCGACCGTCAGCTACCCAACTAGCGGTGGGTTTGGCTGTGGGAGGAAGCGACAGTTCTGGGTAACGCTGACGCATAACCCCCACTATGCAGTTGACGGTTATTTTCCAGCTCAGTATGATAATAATAATAATAAATAATAAACAGCTTTATTGCACACAGAAAATAAACAAAATACAAGAAAAAAGCTTAAGATCAAAAACACTACAAAAGTATGCAAAGGGCGGCCTTATCACTAAGTAGTGATCTCTTCCAGGCAACCCTACTGAAAGAGACTTACAAGAGAAAACATAGTGGGCTAGTGCATTAACAAATTAAAAGTAAATATACATACACACAAAATACAATAGGCAATACAACAGATAGGTGCGAGCATACTTAGCTGCTAGTAGCGAAAGGGTTAGAGGAGGTTTAATTTATTGACAGGTAATGCAATTTAACACGGGTTTTGAATAACTGAAGTGTTGGAGACTGACGGACTTGAGTTGGTAGTGCATTCCACAATTTAACCGCCTTTGCCGTGAACGAATTCATGTAGGAATGGGAGTTACAAGAAGGTACGCTTAATTTATTATCACTCTGAGAGCGAAGATTAAGGTGAAGAGTAAGGTTACCAAGGAAGGAAAAACGTTCTTTCAAATAGGACGGGGAGCAAGGATGAAATAGTGTGGAATAAAGGAGCGAAAGGACGTGTAAGTTGCGGCGATGCTTTACTCGGAGCCATCCGAGTTCAGATCGATACTGGGATACATGATCGTATTTTTTGAGTCCAAAAATAAAACGGATGCATAGGTTCTGTAGTCGTTCCAGTTTGTGAATCAGGTCCTCCGTTAAATCAGGATAACAGGAGTCCGCGTAGTCCAAAATTGGAAGGAGAAGAGTATTGGCAAGTGTTATTTTGGTTTTAATAGGTAAGAAGTTTTTCCATCTTTTTAATGAGTGAATTTTTGAAAAAATTTTGCGACTTATTTCAGCTACGTGAGGTCGCCACGAAAGAGATCTATCCATAATGACGCCTAGATTTTTAACAGCGTCGCTGTAAGGTAAAACCGAGTCGTTGAAAACAACATCCGGTAGGCCAGCGTAGTCAATTTTGGATAGCTGTTTAGTGGTACCTACAATACAAAGCTGCGATTTATTTGCATTGACATACAAACCAAATGACTTACTCCAATTGGTAATAATGTTTAGGTTGGTATTTAATTTACCTACCGCTTCTGATGTTAACTATTCATGAAAAAAGTTTCAGCCGGAGTACTATTACTTTTGTTTTCTTCTTTTCCTAACTTTCGCGACAGCGGGTGCGCCAGCTGACGCTTGGTTCACTTATTTGTCATTCGAGTTCTTTCAATAGGCTTAATCGATCGGCTTAAAATCATTACCTAAAATGCATCGCTATCTCCCAGACCATAAGACCGTATAATGTTGAACTGACAAAAAAAGTGTATCAAAATGCGATAGGTGAGTTATAGTGAGTTCTAACAGAATAGCACTGAAGTTAGCTCAAGGTTTGTTTGGCCGGCACACCTTATCAGAGTGTCCAGCATGGGTGGAACTGTGAAGTCGGCTTGTCGCTGCTGTCGGAGGAGACCTCTCGCTACTAGCCATTACGAAGGCTATGGTAGAGCACAAGACTTCCTGGACGGCGATGGTTGCATACTGCGAACACGTCATGTCCCTAAAGGAGCAAGCGGAGCGCACCAGAGAGGAAGATGTCTGTGCTGAGCTCATGCGCCGCAAGAGAGTGGGGCGTAGACGGGTGGCCTACGGTCGACAGCTACCCCCCTAATAAATAGCCTATGGGTGGCAGATGCGGGGACGTCTGTCACCCGCCGGAAATAGGCCAACATTAGCTGGAGGTGCACCAAGTGTTCCAGTGCACCTACAGAGGAGTAAACCATAGGGGGTCTGTACTCGGACGATTGTTGACGGAGTTGCGGATGTGTGCGAAAGCGTTCCCGTGGCTTCGCCGTATAGCAACGAGGGGACACCTTGGGGTTTTAGTCGGTAAGAGTCCGACATAACTCCCTCGCCTCCCCGGGCGGGGAAGTATTCGAAGAGGATTATTATTATTATTATTTGATAAGGAGTATTCCCAAGAAAAAAAAAAGAAAAAAAAAAAGGTTTGTTTGGCCGATGTAGACAAGTACTATTAAGGAAACAAAGGAACACCAGTTCCTTTTTTTTTAACCTCGTGTATGTATTGTAACTTCAATTGTAATCACCGAGTGAAATCTCAAATATTTTCCATCATTATAAGAGACAATATTGAATGCAAACATGTTTTGTCTTTGATTTATTTTTATATCTCACACAAACTATTACTACTTATTGTGGGTGTAGAATTAAATAAAACCAGCATTTGAACAGTTAATATAAATATATTTCGAATTATTCAGAGGCTTCACAATATTTGGAAGAATTACTCGACAGCGTTCTCGTTCGGATGTATGACGGACATCGCATTCATTTTTAGTTTGTATAAAATTAGTCATACAAGATGTTACGAAAGAAAGCACACTTAATAAATTTGTGGTTACAAATTTTATTAGTAACAATGACATAACAATAAAAGCTAACACCAATAATTATGTCGCATACAATAGACACTAGAGCAAATTTCGACTAAATTCTTTATGCGCTAACATACCAAGCGTTTTCAATACTAAAAGTGACATTCACAGATAACAAAAAAAAAAAGTCGATCCATTAAAAAATTTACAAAATATTTTGTATATTTTTTTTAAAATAATTGAAACTATATTGGTCAATATTTTTAATATATGGTGGTCTATGTAACGGTTTTATCATTTGTATAGATATAATTCCATTATGAATAACATAAGAAGTTGTCGATTGCATTCGGACACTATAGACAGATTATACGAAGAAAAAAAGCAATATATGGGAAAAATTATTACATAATATTTTACTATGTTACGTTTGAAGTATCGAATCATTGAAAACTGTTCACATATATTCTTTATTTTTTAAAGTCATAGAAAAATATGTTATCATTAATTTGATTTTGACAAACACTTAATCGAATATCGGTTATGTTGTACAAGTTAGCGCACAGGTAATGAAGAAAGTATTAACCAATTTAAAAGTAATAATTCCTTTATTTATGATAGCAAATACATTTTGTCTGTTATAAAATGCGATCGAAGCGCCCTATTTAAATGTTTTCTAGTTATATAAAAATGCAACACCATAGTAAATGGCGCGTTAACTTACATTTTTAATTAATACTAATATTACCGTTATTTACATGCTGTTTCTTCTAAATATCTGCATCTGAACAATACATTAAAACCTTATAGCTATGTACCTATTTTGTGCAATTGTTGATGCTTTAAAAATAAAAAAAAAGAGAACAATCTAAAATTCTATTTTCAAATGGTTAAGTAAAAATTGTCTATGGCATCCATATAGTTAATATTGAATTTCAAGCAATAACAATTGCACACACCTTAGATGCGACTTTTCATGTACTAACTTTTACATCTTACAATTTTAGGTGTGGATTTAGACGGTAATTAACTTAATATTTAATTACTATTTAAAAGCAATAAAAATCCTTCAGTATATTTTGAGTGTCTACAGAAAAAAAAACATTAGGCATAAAAAAGTTACAAGGCCGTGTCGTCAGTCAATTAAAGCCTAAACCCAATATCACATTTCTAGCGAAAAATGTCCCCCGAAGTTGTTTAAGCAACCAAATAGAAAAGGGCAAAATTTGTAAGGTAAATCTCGAAATGATTGCCCACTTCAACTTGATCGGTTAATGCTTAATGTTATAATTGTGCGGCGTTTTAAAGTATACTCGAAAATTATCAAGATACGAGTTTATGACGACAATTTATTATATATAATATAGGAAATGGAGAAAAAAATTAATTATTTGTTAAATTCATGTTTTTGAACGTATGAAGATGATGTTTACATACATTTTACAGAAAAATTTAATAGTTTTTTTAATACAATAATTAACAATAAAAAGAAGATGTAACTTTCGTTAAAATGATGGCATTTTATTGCAAATTGTTTTATTCTAACTAGCTTCGATATGTATTTAATAATAAACTTGCGCCCATATTCAAAATGACACAAAAAACTTTTTTATAATAACACTAAAAGTACAGTCGACAACAATTACTCGATGGCTAATTTGTGCCTCGTTTAGTGTAATCAAAACAAACTGAAACAAACTAAACTTTGGGATAACTGTTACATTCATTTATATCGAAAACAACAAAGTAATTAAATCTTAACCTTTATGAATACACATTATCATTATGAATACAAATTATTTATATATATATACGTAAAGTTTTTAGGAATCTATACGAAAGTTAAATATTAATAACATTTTAGCGAATACTGCATATGTACTTATAGAAACCTTTAATGAAATACAACAATTGGGAACAAAAATAATTAATAATAAATCGAAAAATATAATCTCTGTCTAAACAAAAATTTCAACAATTCCACGTTCAAAAATCACTGACGCGCTAAATAGAAAAAACATTTTCAATTGAGTCGATGACGAAATCAATATGGCGTACGGTTATCAAGCAAAAATGTAGGAATGTACTCATTTAACATTAAGATTGCGTTTAAGAAAAGCACCCAAATATGAATACCCAATAAATGTAAAAAAAAACTGACGTGTTCCCTTATCGTACAGATGATGTCACTTAGCCATAGACAACTGTCAACTGTCAGTGTCATCCCACATATAATACAAAAGCGTTTAAATATACGGAAGTCACTCACACGAACCCACGTTACATATAAATGATGCGTATTATCAGTAAAAATTTAACATCTATTGTATGCATTTGTTTGCAGTCCATGTAAAGTTTTATACAGCACTCTGGTAGTACGACTTGGAGACGGATCGTTTGGTGTGCTCATGTTTGATAGCTATGCTGTTTACACTGGATACGACACGCTTCTGCACTATCTGAAATATTAAAATTGTTGCTTTATCTTAACGACTTGCCTATATCTTTAACTGCTTCCTCGTGTATCGTGTTTTGAATGCAATGTCAATTATTACGCTTAATTTTTTTTTATGTTTTCTGTATTTATTACTAGTCTACAATATTTTTAAACAAAAATAAACGTCCCTTGTTAATTTATTTAATATAGATTGGCAATGAACCATGATCCAAGCAGATTTCAAAACGATGTTTTCTATCAATTACACAGTAATTAATTGAAAACTTTAGAAAACCATCAATTGTTGATAAGTTTAGACTTTAAACCAGCTCAACTGGATAGCCACCACCCACTCATCACATAACTCACCGCTAAACAGCAATATTTATTATTGTTGTGTTCCGGCTTGAAGGGTGAGTGAGTGAAGTGAACGATAGGCACAAGAGACATAACGTTTTAGTTCCCAAGGTTGTTGGTATATTGGTAATGTGATGGTTATTACTTCTTACAATGCCTATCGGCGTTGGAAGCTACTTTTCATCACAGGTGGCCCAGCCTACGTAACTATTTTAAATATTAAAAAAAAAAACATTGCATGTTATTCACGGCTTCTTTGCGGTCTTTGCTGAAGATACCGATCATCTATTTAATGCATATATGATTTATAAATCGCAAACCGCGTCGTCGATGCGATTAATTTATATATACTGTTGTGTGTTTCAAAATGTATATATAAACTCAATATTGTCTCAAAATAGTTTAATATATGACATTTTATTTTTAGATTCACATCAATAATATTATTATCTTACACTGAGACAAGTCTCGAAATGAAAGCATTACTTTATTCGATCTTATTACATCAATAGACGTCGTTTAGAACAAAACACGCAATTAGATATAAAATATGCTGTCAATATATCATAACTATATAATAAATAATAATATATAGAAGCCGAGATGGCCCAGTGGTAAGAACGCGTGAATCTAAACCGATGATCGTGGTTTCAAACCCGGACAAGCACCACTGAATTTCATGTGCTTAATTTGTGATTATAATTCATCTCGTGCTTAACGCTGAAGGAAAACATCGTGAGGAAACCTGCATGTGTCAAATTTCACTGAAAATCTTTCACATGTGTATTCCACCAACCCGCATTGGAGCAGCGTGGTGGAATAAGTTCCAAAAGAGAAGAGGCCTTAGCCCAGCAGTGGGACATTCACAGGCTGTTACTGAATAAATAACAGATCTTTAAAAAAAAACTATTTATACATTTTTTGAGCTTATTAAAATATATCATGTTAAAAGAAAGATGTATTTCTTAATAACAGCTATCATATTTATTCAGACTATTCAACTTAAATTGGAAAATATTTTAACTTGTAGATTGAAAGCATTGATACTGTTTAGAAATATTCTTGCACTAACCTCAGCGTCGCAATCCTTACAGTAGCACACACTTCCGCTTCACCTTGATCGGCTGGACGGGGCAGAGGACGGCGCGGATCGCTTCGTCAAACACCGTCTTGAGTCCTTTCTGCGTCAGCGCGGAGCATTCCAGGTACTTCACGGCGCCAATCTCCTTCGCCATGCTGAGTCCCTGGTATATTGAAACATGTTGTTTTTTTTTATATTGACAGATTTCCTGTCACTCCAGTCAATTCATTCAATTCATTCAGCCTATTCATCGTTCTTGATCACACAAGCAAGACCTTTGTTATGTATGAATTATTCCCCAATTACTTTAGGCTTAGGGGTGTAAATATTAAATACAACAAAATATACAAAAGATACGTCATAGATTAATAAATTAATTAATAACATAGTGTATAATAACCGGTTTGAGCCGTGAGCGATACATTTGTGAATTATTTATATGAGTAAAATATGAAAGAGATTACGTCGACGCCTGTACAGTCAGCTTCATAAGTAAAGTAACAGTCAACATTATCAAATACATAAAAACATCTAAAGTGATCAATAACATCATACAACGAAAGTCGTCAAATTAATTGAACCATCCGTGTTGTTCAAATATAACGGAGCGCGAACATCGTCAAATATATGAGTACATTCAAACCGTCATTAGAATAGTAACAATCAAAGCGCCAATGGTTTCGAAGCATCCAAAGTGCTCAAAAATATAGAACACACTATAAAAACGAACCTTATCGCAATACATTTTAAGTACACTTCAAACGGTTGGGTATTTATGACATATCGTAATATTTCTGACAGCAAAAATTCAGTTGATCTGAAAAATTAGTGCAGTTAATGTTTAAGGTGTGGGTACCGTAGAGTTCTCGATGTTGGGCACCAGACATCTTTCAATTTCAAAACTATAAATTCTATTACAAGTATTCTTCCTTTATTTGAACCCTATTTATTGCAAATGTATTTACGAGTAATTCCACTGCACTTTCGCTGCAGAAAACGTACGCTTACATACATGTTTCATAAAAGACAAATCAAATTTACTAATAGTTTTCTAGTAGGATGCAAGTATTATATATATTGTCGTAGGTTATATATATTAATAATGGTTTTTAATAGTCGAACATACTCAACAACATACTTATAAAAATAAAATAAAATTAAAAAAGATAAATCCACCCTCAGCAACAATAACGTCGCTAAGCTAAGTCGCATGGATCGCACTATAGTACTAGGTGCAAAAACTGTCTCGTTGGTCTAGTGACTAGATGTCACGCGGTAGAACCGGAGGTCCTGGGTTCAAATCCCAGGTCAAGCCAATAAAAAGTTATTGAGTTTTCTGCCCAAAATTCTCAATAGTGTGTACACTGCCGTGCCTCGGAAAGCCATTGGTCCTCCGCCTAAACTCTTTCCGATTGGATCCGATATATTTGAACAACATGAATGGTTCAATTAATTTGACGACTTTCGTTGTATAGGTGTTATTGATCACTTTAGATGTTTCTATGTATTTGATAATGTTGGCTGTTACTTTATATATGAAGCTGACTGTACTAGTATTGTGTCACAGTCGAAGACAATTACAGACACAAGGGACTTCGACATTGGTATACTGAGATTTCAAACGTCTTAAAGAATATGTTTTCTACGTCTGCCTTCAAAGTATAAAAAACGGTTACCTGTGGATAAGTGATGGGTGCGAGTTTTTTGTCCTTAAGCTTTTCAATGGTGTCCTTGTCTTCGCGGAGATCGAGCTTCGTTCCGACGAGGATGATGGGCGTCGATGGGCAGTGATGCCGGACTTCTGGGTACCACTGGAGCCGAAGACATTAAAATCGTATTACATATAAAATTCATTCACCACCTTAATATATCTAATCACACACATTCTTTTTAATTAATTTCTGGATCCATAGAAAGACCTATTCCAGAAAATCGGCAAAACTTTGTCTTAAAGCCTTCCCTGAGGAATATTTCATAATCAATATTACATATCGAAATATAAATTACATTCCACGATTGACGTTCACACTAAAATAAAGGCAAGTAAGTGTCCCAAAACAGGGCAAAGTCATCTTCTCCCCGTGAAGAGAATCAGGAGGTCAAGTTAATTAGCAATATATACGCGGTCGCTGACTGATATGAAACTGAGGGCGACTTTGTCGCATCAAAGGCTGTTCGGCATATTGTAAGCTTGATATTTGAAATTATCGGTTAAACGATCTAAAACTGACTCGTTGGTCTAGTGGCTAGATGTCAGGCCGCAGGTACGGAGGTCCTGGATTCAAATCCCAGGTCGGGTAAATAAAAAGTTATTGAGGTTTTCTATCGAAAATTCTCAATAAATAATCATTTTCATCGAAAAATAGCAAACCGAAGTCTGGAAGTTGGAAGTATGTACACTCCCGTGCCTCGGGAATCACGTAAAGCCGCTGGTCTTGCACCTGAACTCTTTCCGGTCGTGTCGGATTGCCGTCCCATCGGATTATGAGAGTTAGCTTGTGCACTATAATATGTCCTGTGTAGTTGGCTAATCTCTCTTGAGATAGGCCGCCGTGGCCGAAATCAGTCATTTAAAATTACGATGTATTATATTAATTTACACTACGGGTTCTCTATATTAAAATATTAATAAATGAGTGGAGGTGTTTTTTGTAATGCCTAACTGAAAAAAATAGTAAACAAATATACATAAAATTTATACCAGATGATGCAACGGGTTTTGGAGAAGGTTTTAGTATATGTGCGCTTCGTAGTTTCACACATTTTAAATTAAGACGATTGACGGGACAAGTATTAAAAGTAGTCAGAGTTTCATGCTCTTGCATATTTAATAATGTTGCATAGTGTTAATAGGCTAAACATAAGAATGTAAGATTTGTATGCATGAAATTACTGTAAAATAAGACCTTCGTAGACATTTAAAGAATAATAATTCTCGGTTATAATTCTCGATATAATCAACAGGTAAGACTGGTTCGAGTTCTAGATACACATGCAAATTGATGTTTCGCAATAGTAATGTACACGTTAAACCAGTCAACCTTAGCTTACGATTAGCTTTGCTGCATTCAAAGGTCTCTCATTAAACGGCCACCATTATCTGTTATGACGTAATAACTGTTCGTGTTTGTGACTTGACCAATTTTTTATAAATTTCAAATCTTGAATAATCTCCGACAATTATAATTCCTATATAGGAAACACACAATTGACTGAATATTCCCCGTGTTTATTATCAAGTAAGAATAATTAGCCCAATAAAAGTCGACATGAATCGAATTAATTTGTATATCTGGCGAAAATTATCTCAACGGCATATAACTGATTATTATTAGGCTTCCTTGGGAGGTTATGTGGGATTCTTATCCACTAAAGCATTGCGATGGCCGTCCTCGTCACGGATTGAAGAGGCTGGGGGATCGTGTCGATATAATGCAACCTGCTTTCGCGGCGTTTCTACCGCAACGCTGGTTTATAACAAGTTGGCAAATTCACATGTCACAGAAGGCGACACGTTGTTTAAGAAATAGTTATCACTATTTCTACATTACATACCCAAACATTTTTTCTTCTGATATTATTAGTATATGATATAAATGTTTTTACCTTTGCGCGAACGTTCTCGAAGGATGCCGGATTAACGAGGGAGAAGCATATGAGGAACACGTCAGTCTGTGGGTAAGAGAGAGGTCGCAGCCTGTCGTAGTCCTCCTGACCGGCCGTATCCCATAGACCCAGGTTGATCGGCTTGCCATCAACCATTACATTCGCAGAGTAATTGTCGAATCTGAAATAAACGTTAATAAAAATTATTTACAACTTTACTCATTCAATATCACATTAAATATCTGCTTTTTTATCAATAAAAAAACACGTTGGAATAAGAAAAAAATAGTATGCTAAAAATTATATTAATTTATTTATTCCAACAAAATATTAGGTCCTTACATATGAAATTGGCGTTTTGTACGGGACGAATATAAAGTCAATTATTTTTTTGTAAAATTTATTTAATTAATCGAAGTATGCACCGTTGCTATCTATGCACTTTTGCTATTTCATAGGTAGTTCATTGATCCCTTTACTAAAAAAACCATGGGGGCGAGAATCAATAAACCCTTTGAAGGCGGTTTGGACTGCCGCATCGGAGTTGATTTTTTTTCTTGTAAGAAGTTGTCCAAATTCCGGAAAAAATGGTAATCTGTTGGAGCAAGGACCGGGGAGTACGGTGGATGTCGCAGACATTCCAATCGTAGCTCATCTAACTTAGTGGTTGTTTGTTGTGCAGTGTGTGATCTTGCGTTTTCGTGAAGCAGCAGTGGCCGAGAGCGATTGACCAATCTCGGTTGTTTAGTAGCTAGTTCTTCCTTCATGGTTTGCAGTTGCTGACAATAGATATCTGCCGTAATCGATTGGCCAGATTTTAGAAAGCTGTAATGAATGACACCGACCTTGTCCACCAGACACCAAAGCCTACAGCTATTTCTGAAGTGCTTTGTGATGGATCCGCTTCCACAATAGCCTTTAGTTTTTCATTTTCCACTTTGGTCTCCGGCCGTCCACGGGGTTGGTTCTGAAGGTCGAAATTTCTAGAACGAAAACGTTGAAACCAAAAACGTACCGTGCTTTCTTTTGCGACACCAGCGCCGTACACATAATTAATCCTTCCAGCTGTTTCTGCAGCACTGGTGCCACGGTGGAACTCGTACTCGTAAATATACCGATATTTCATGTTTACCATTGTGCGGTAATAAGCGACGCCAAAGAAAAAAATAAAGAGGAAAAATAAATAATGACTGTTTTCAAAACTCAAATGTACCAGCTAAATGAATTTATAAATTTGAATTTGGAATTCTTAACCAAAGAGGAGATATTTCAGATCAAAGTGGTCAATACGACAAAACGCTAATTTCATATGTAAGGACCTATATTAACATTATTTTTATTCTTGACACCCATAACCCTTGTTGCTTATTTGGGTGCTGCTTAAGCAACGACAAACTAGCATACATAATTTAAAAAAATACACAAGCGAGCTCACAGTAATAATAATAACACATCGAATTTAATATTGTATGTATGTGTGCAATAATTGATTAGTAATTATTAGTCGAATTTCGACCAATAGGCGAATAGTAGTGTTCATAAAAGATTTGCAGTGTACGTAGATACATAATAATACAAAAAACCAAGATGTGCCGTCAGACACAATGCTGTTAATTGTTGATTGAACACTAATGTCTCGATCAATTTAATACTTCCGTCATGATTAAGGTTTCTCAGAGCAACAGGTGTTGCACTTCTTAGAAAAAGTCGTCATACATGATCATAATTTTAAGGCAATTACGACTAAGATATTATATAAATATTTATATCAGAACCGATGTTGTTGAGAATGAGGTGTATATTTTTATATATATATATATATATATATATATATATATATATATATATATATATATAACGTACTTTCTAATAAAAAACGGGTTGCTTATTCTGCAATCTGTGTGCATCATTCATTGGATTCAATCAAGTATTTAACTGGTACAAATTAACTATATTTACAATGAAAAGTATGCCAATATATACTGTTTTTCTTTATTTAACTTTACTTGGTGATAGTTTTGTGCAAGCCCAGATTAGTTTATAAATTGGTTTACTAATCACTCATCAAATGTTACGTATTGCTGTTTGTATCTAGACCATATCTAGATATAAATGCACATAGTCAGTGGCGCATTGAATTTGCACGTCCGTTAATCTATTTTATTAAAAAAAAAAACTTCATCTCTGAATATATGTGGATCAAATATTGCAAAAGTATTTTAAGCCAGTTCCGAACAATCGATTAAGATAAAATTTTGGACACACTTAGAGACAATAGGTATCTATCTTTCTAGCAGATTTTTTAAGCTTTATCAGCTTGAATACAAAAACAATATAAAACTTTCGTTTAAAGACAAATACTTTTTAAATTTAATACATTTTTATTAACACTATACTACACATCCATATTTAAAGCTAGTCTATTAAAACGCTGTTATATAAGGTACAGAATCAACAATAGGAACTGCTTTAGTTCGAACTATTGCGCAGTTACTACGCCCACATCTACAGACGGGGACTTTTCAAGTGAAACAATAATTTTATATGAAAATATATGAAAACTTAGAGAGGACAGTTAAATTTGAATTTTAGACAAATTTAATTAACACTAATTTAATAAATAATATGTATATGATATTATTTATTACTCAAATTATTTTCAAGGTAGTTACATACATTAATAAGGCTATATTTAGATAGTGATCGATCTCTGCTCGGATAGAAACTGTATCCACTTAATATGATTCAACTTACGACATAAATAGCATCGTGTTAATTATAAACAAAGTTTATGAGAATCACATTATCATTTCGATAAATCTTTATTGTTTTCTGGAAATAAGAAAAATATTTAATATACGCCCGATCAATAACATCTTATATTTTTCTTCTTGTTTCTTCAACAAACATCCATCTGTTATGTACATATATAATACACATTACCTTTTCTTAAATTGTATTTCAGGTAACGATGGAACAATGTTTTTTTTTTTTTAATTTAGTCACATACGTTGATCATTTTGTATAGACAGCAAAAAAGCAGACGATCAGCTGTTTTCACCGTATGGTAGCAAGCGGTCATCTCATTATTAACATTCCATCAGAATCTGGACAAAATCATTTCGTTCGTCGGATTTTTTTAACGAAATATATTTCTACCATCAGTTATAAAAAGAACAGAAAAAAAAATCTTATTATACACGTTAAGTCACACTAACGACCTGGTCTATATACGATGAATATGTAAAATATTTTATACTCTGAAACTGGTGCTTTTCTTTTTAATTGAAATTCGAAATACATTTAAACCCAACGTGACATACTTCCTATGAAAACGTGTAATGCAATTTGTTACCGTAAATATGTGGATGAATGTTCTTTGTAACGAGAAAAAAAGCAACCTACCGACACAACTGATTCAATCAATATCAAAAGGTCGTAATTAAAGTTAATTTTTTTTTTTATTTGTTAGTAATGTGATAAATGAAATTAGTACTCGTTAATTACAATATTTTATTGCTTTATTTCCAATGTTATTAATATTTTGTTTAAATCTATTTTCATTGAATTGTAGTTCGCAACTTTGAGTATTATAAGAATTATTGTCTTATGTTATAATCTGTTTTAAGTAATATAAAAAAATATACATATGTATATATATTGTACCTGGAAAAGGTATGTTCTGGCTGTCTTTACTAAGTCTGAATGTGTTTTTTTTTATTACACGTGTAAGTGTAGTGACTGCTGATGGTCCTTAATAAATAGACTTACATTATGTAAATTATACTTACACTGTTGGTATGTACTCCCCGGGGAAGGCATTTGTCGTGTAACTGATGAGTAGACATGTTTTACCGACGGCACTGCGGACAAAAAAAACATAAATTGTAGTTTTTCTCAACACAACACAGATTGAACCAACTATAGACGAAGGTCACGAATCCGTTTAATTCTTTCATAAAAAAAAACTCTTATTATATAGTATTGCATAATTATTGATTAAATATTTTAATCATAACACTTTATAATGTAAGACATTACATTATATGTGATTGTATTTCATGTCACCTAAATACAATAAATTAATATCGGAGCGTGTCTTCGCAAAATTGTGCTTAGTTAAAGCGGACGAGCTAGCTTATACGAATAACAAACATCGATTATGCAATACCCTGTTCGGGGAACCGGAATTTTAAAAGCTTGTTAAAAGGATATTTGTGATCGAAAGTTCCGGAAATTGTGAACATTTATTTATTCATATAGAAAACAAATAAAAATAGAGCAACAGAAAACATATTTGTTAAAAAAATATAAATTTAATTTGAAACAAAATATTAAACGTACAAAAAGGAAAAGGTTTTGTTGTATATTTAAACAAACTGATTATTAAAAACCGTGAACTTCGAATTTGAATATCGTACAATAAATTATTGGTATAAAATTTTTGAGAAAATGAATTACCATAACATCGATTTAACATATGAAACACAGTATGTGCTCGTCCACTTAAATCTCTAAGCCTCAACAGTAAATGCAGTATCCCACGAAGTAATTGGATAAAAATCATAGTATCACGACACACGATACACATTCTACACAGTAACTAGGGCGACCTAAAAAAAATAAAACTTGAGCACGCTCGGGCATCCTTACGTTGAAGGATGTTATCAACATACCCATAGTGAAATAAGTACGCTTAAGTTTATGAGCCGCTATAAATTTTATAAATACTTTGTAGCACCTAAACTTTGGCTATTATATTGGTAACTTAATCTTGTTAACTCCTTTATAACTTTAAAGTTATAAGTTCTAAAAGCGGTCGAGGCGGATTTTAGATTTATAAAAATAGTTTTCATTTCAACTTGTTTTACTTAGTTAAGTAGTAATTTTAATTGTTTGTTAAAGATTTTTTTTTTTTTCGTAGATAAAAAGACAGTTATTCATGTTTATTTATAAATATTTGACCCTGGCATCACATTTATTAGTTATTGTTAACCAATTGCAACGAAACAAATAGAAATACTTGAATATAACAATGTATTATTAAGTGATATCTGGTTTTTCAGAATCACGCTATCAATATTTTCTGGAAAAATTATACAATCGATTGATGTTGAGTAAACCAGTCCTCGATATTATTCGGATGCGACAGATCTAACCGCGTTTGATATTTTTAGACGAACAAGTCAAAAACGGACCAGATAGTTTATAATCCTCTGTTGGTTTTCTCCTTTCGTCCGTGGCGTCAAGGTTGTATGTTCAAGCGATCCAGTGGCGTCCTCATAAAAGACGGAGTGGGTACCGCTGTTGTTTTAGTGGGTAATCCGGCCCATTCAGCGCCGGTGGGTCCCACCTACCTCATGTGGGAGAAACGCATGAAACGCGTTTTTATAACTTGAAAAACTTATAATTGCAACAACAATAATTAGCGATTAGTAAATGTCCTATTTTAAAAGTCGAATAAACATGAAATATCAAATCAATTACTATGAAAAGGTTGTAATTAATTTTGAAATAAAAATATCCGCTTCGTTTGCTGAAGTACGCAGTGGAAAATTATTTTGTATGTACAAAAAAAAAAAAACAGGTTAATTGCATATGTTACGTGCGCGTGTGTTTTAAAAATATGTTGAGTATTTAATAATAATATTTATTTATTTAAGTAACAGCGACTCAATTTAAAAAAGTAAACGGTCTTTTGTTAGTAAAATAATAAAAGAAAGATATTTTGGATAAACCAACCTAAAACTTGGTAACAAACCTTTGTGCAAGCCCGTTTCGGTAGATTCAACGGTAGATTTTTCGGTAGAACAATAAATTAAGTATGTGTTGTGTTCCGCTTCGAAGGGTGCCAGTCTAAATACAGGCACAAGGGACATAACATCTTAGTTCCAACGGATGGTAGCGCATTGCCGATATAAGGGATGCTTAATATTTCTAACAGCGCCGATCGCTTTTATCGCGCCTTATATTTCTCATCACGTAAATAATAAGTTTATAATTAGTTGCAATAGCAAATATATCTATTACATCTCCAACCATCATTCGCTTCACCACATCCCGTTTATATGGCAACACACAAACTTGTACACAATTATCAAATTAGTCGGGTTTTTCGAGTCATTTTCGAACAGGACAATTGACGTGATGGGTATTTTGTATAATTCGAATTTCGAAAATAAACGTTAAACATACGTATTCATTATTATTTATTACGAACATATGTATTAATTATCCAATATATAGATTATGTTTAGCTTCTAATACTATTATATTCGATGTTGATAACTTCGTTGGTTGTATTGCGTCGTTAAAAAATATTATCAAATCAAATTTTACAAATTTATCATGAGATGTTTTTTTCTGTAAATTATACTATGTTATAACACTAATTCTGCTAGTGATTTAATGTTACTTTTATATTTCCTTTGCATCCTTTGTTTGTATTTAATGCGATACAATTAATTCTTTTATTTTTATTTATTGTGTTCATATATTTATCCAGATTTACACCAAAATAAATAAATAATTGTATGTTTTATTTACCATCTCTTGCAACGTTTTATCCATAGGATTTTCTGGCGAATAGGACTGTCTGAGATGGTTTATATTGTGATAAGACCGCTTATTGTACAGTATGCAATAAAATTCCTTTGTATTTGTTTTAATCTAAAATAATATAATATAGTAAATACCTAAAAATGTATCGCTGTTATGATAATCCTACCCTTTTAAAGTAGGTGCTTGGACCTTACTCTATCACGCTGCTGTAATGCCTATTTATATTTGGCAGATTTTGACTTGCGACACAACATCGTTAGGAAACCTGCATAGGTTTGCTCGCGATGAATTAATTATGTAAAAAAGCTTCAAACCTTAATTTCAAGAGGATGTCTTTGTCTAGCAACGGGGCATTTTTATGCGTAGTAAAAAAATCTAATATTTTTTTCATAAAATACTGAGAATTCCACACAGATAAAAACTAAAGTCAAATACCTTATAGGAGAATGTATAGCTTTACACATATGCAACTGTAAGATACGGTAACAAGACTAATCGTGAGTACATTTTATATTTTTACGTATAAATATAATATTATGGAATTTCTTTATTTAAATCTCTGAAAAATAAACATCATATTATATTCATGAATATAAAACTTTGGCTCAATTTCAAAAACAATAAAACAATGGCCAGAGAACAATAAAAAGAAATTCGTTAAAGTTCGTATTTATGACGAAATAATACTGCGTTAATACTTTTAATGCATTCGAATGGTCGATTAATTACTACGCTATTATAATCTTAATTTATAATCTTAAAATATACTTTATTGTAATAGGAAAGGAATATTAAATTTATTTTAGAGGATTAAATTGAATGTAAAGCAACCGGTTCGGAATGAAAATTCTAAAGAAAGTAACGGGCAAGGCAATGTGAGTCAATTCTAACGATTATAATATATAAATGCGAATGTGAGTTTGTTTGTCTTTACGTCTAACAACTCAACTGATCATTCATACCCCACTCGCCGCAAGCGGATACTAGTAATAATATAAATTATAACAATTGTATATAGTTTTCGGTAATTATTCGGTATCGCGCCACCCGCGATTTTGAGGCTGATTTGGGGCGCATAATCTTTTTAATAAAAAAAAAAAGCGAAAATATTATGAAACTCAGTGGCCTTCGGTGGTGGTTTCTTAAAAAAACACTCTAGGGGTTAGACTGACAAGATCACATTTGTGTTTTTTACGCAAGGCGAAGGTGCTGCACATCCCGAAGCGCCGAAGGCCAGTTCAGTCAGTTTCGTAATTTTATCGATTTTTTTTTTAATTAGAAGCGCCATTTAATAGTACTGGTTATGATGATAACAAGTTATAACGAAATAAAAAAAAATTCAACCCAAAATCGCTGGTGGCGCGATACCGAATAATTACCTAGTTTTCTTGTTAAGTTTCTAAATACTAATTTTATCTATACTAATATATAAAACTGAAGAGTTTGTTTGTTTGAGCCGGCTAATCTCAGTAACTACTGGTTCGTATTTAAAAATTGTTTTTGTGTTGTATAGTCCTTTTATCGAGGAAGGTTCTAGGCTGATTTTTATTAATTGTATTTTTATTAATTATACGCGGATGAAACCGCGGGCTGCGCTAGTTAATTATATTATTGAAGATATCATTTACATATTTATCATTTCGCTAATCATAACAAGATTTTTATTAATTAATTCATTTATTGTATTCAAAGTACAGAAATCGCAAAGAATTACATAAAAAAAAACTTTTATTTATGAATTAGGTAGGTGAACTGGCAAATGGGCCACTTGGTGGTAAATTGTTGACCACCAACGCCCATAGACATTGCCGAATATTAAACATCACTTCATCGTTCCCAAGGTTGTACATGCATCACCAACCTTGGGAACTACGATGCTATGGCCCTTGTGTCTGTAGTTACACTGGGTGACTCACTCTCCAATCGAAACTCAACAACAATAAATATTCCTGTTTGGCGGTAAAATATCTAATGAGTAGGTCGTATCTACTCAGACAGGCTTGGCCAAAGCCCGACAAATAAAATCTCAAATATTCCAATAATCTTTTCAATGGACATAATCAGAACAAACGAATAAACGCACCCGTCATCGCATATCCAAACGTCTGGAGGTCATAGTGCAGTTTCAATCAGCCGCTTGATATTACAATATACGGTGGGCAAAACGGTATACGTACTGCAATGCATTATGACTCTTACACATTTAATAATAAGAGAGATGCGATTATTGGGTCTAGTGTACAATATTCAACCCTCGTATCGCGGCGAGTACGACATCCTGTCAGATATTCCAATTAGAGCTGGCTGGAGAGTGTTAAACGCTTTCATATAGTAGTGTTTTAATAGACACGGCTGTGGTTAGAGTTAATGAGTTCGTTCTACTATTAATAAAAATAATAATAAAGCATAAAAAAATTTTAAACAAAGTTATTTGATCGCGTAAAATTTTTTTTTTCTTTTTTTTAAATAATTAAATAAAATATGTCTGTGTGAAACTTTTTTGTATAATACAAATGAGCCCAAACTAGAGTTCCTCTTTATTCTCCTCAGGACATCATCAATGGTACCAACTTATTTTATTTTGTAATTGAAATTACTCATCCTTGCCAAGTAAGTATTTAAGTTCACAAGGGAAATAACATCTTAATACCCAAGGTTTGTGGCGCATTGACACTGCAAAGAATTGTCAATATTTCTTACGACGGCAAAGTCTAGGTGATGACCACCTTATCATTAGGTGGCCCATTTTGGAATTCCGCATTTCTTTTTTTATATATAGTATAGGTAAGCGGACGAGCATATGGGCCATCTGATGGTAAGTGGTCACCAACGCCCATAGACATTGCCATTGAAAGAGATGTCAACCATCGCTTACATCCTTAAACCATCCTTGGGAACTAACATGTTATGTCCCTTGTGCCTGTTATTACACTAGCTCACTCACCCTTCAAACCGAAACAAAATAATACCAAGTATTGCTGGTTTGCGGTAGAATATCTGATGAGTGGGTGGTACCTACTCAGACGAGCTTGCACAAAGCTCTACCACCAAGTAAAGTCTATATTATTATCAAAAGACCCTAGTACAATACTGCCAACCAAAATGGGTTATTTCGTTCTTATGACTTGAAATCAGTAGAAGACCTAAGATAGAAAGATGGAAGCACATTTTCTGACTTTATTTATAATGCCTTTGAGCTCTCTATGATCCTGGTCGATATGCCGTCCCATTGTACCAAGTGAGTGTGGGAATAGAGCGCACTTATGTAAGTTAATACACACATATGTAAGTGGTCTGTATCTTCAGCGCAGTTGGCTAGGGAAATTCGGTTAGGAAGAATTCATAAAATAAAAAACGTCGCCACGACGACGCGGTGTGTTAAGAATAAACTCGCGTATAAATTCAAAGTTCTGACAGGCGAATTTAAATTCAGTGCTATTAATCATGCAACATTTGTGAAATATGATGTTTTAATTTAAACTATATTTATTCTGTCTTAAACAATTATTACCTTCAAAAATTTTCATATGTCTGTTCTGAATTCAATAACATTTACTCCTAATACTACTACCAAATCATATAAAAGTTATTTTCTATCGTCGGTACTTACGAACGGAATGGACTTTTATATTTTATCGATAATACCGTTTAATGATTATTTTCCCTCGTATATTTTTATTGGCAACCCTAATAAATGTCTTGTAATAAAAGATAACCATTTGCTCTTACTGTACAATATCACAAATACTAGTGTTAATATTCTATGACATTTCGCTGAATTTACTAAAATATAGCTTATAATGTATAATTTACATTGTTTGAAGAAGAAAAAAACATTAGTAACTTTATAGTGAACACGAATAAAATATTAGTAACTTTATATTTTAAAAGGAATCGAACTTGGTATAATATATGTCTGTAAATTAAAAAATATGTCTCTTTTCGAAAACGGCTTTAACAATTATTAAATTATACAGAGAGCTTACTTAAAACAATTCAATTATACTTTCTCATTATCAAAATTGGTTCGAACAAAAAACATATTTAAGTTAACACCCGTGTGGACAGATAACGTAAAGTAACACTGTTATCAGTGACTCATAACACGCCTGTCACTTGAAATGAGTAATAATAAATAATCGATCAGTAAAACTAAATAATACTTTTTATCCATACGTAACAATTATTTATCGAATGTCAATGTCTAGAATTAAGAGGCCCGTTGATTAAAACGCGTGATTCTCAGAAATCATCAACAAATCTTATTACGCATTAAAATAATATTCATTGAATGAGTCATTCAATGGACTGATCGGGAACCATTAAAAGAACTACGCTAGTTTCTTACAGTTTCTTCTCGCTAGAGACGGCTTTCCGAAAAGCTGATTGAATTAAAATAGCGAAAAAAACGCTTATTTGAATAAAATACACTTGATTTCATTTGATTTCTCATGCTTTAGGAAAACATTGCGAGGAAACAGCATTCCGGTGCTATATAAAAAACCGACCTGTGAGTGGATTTTTATACCATGCGCATTGGAATAAGCTCCAAAAAGCTTGGATGCCAGCGGTGGAACAACAGGTTGTTACTTTACTTTTAAGATTTAGAAGCTTGGAGCCTTTACAGTCCATTAGGAGTAAACTTGAAACGAAATTTTCAATATGTTCAATCATTGTAATTCGATAAACCGTTATTTTGTTATTCCAAACACATTTGGGTAAGTTGATAGGGCACAAATCATTCATAAATAACAGGCATAGTTAAGTCAGTATAAGAGTCCTTTGTCTACTTTTTTATTTTTCGAACATATGGCTTTACAGAATGTGTAATCAGCAAAGGTTTTTGCAACTCTATAACACCTAGTCATATGTCATATTTTCCCTTCACACTATCTTTCATTTCGCTCCGGAAATATTCAATGTGTCTAAAATTTAAATATGGCCGCGGTTCTAAATTCGCAGTATTCGGAAATTGTAAAACAAATCAACTATTAATTTGGTAGTCTATTGGTTTGGTATGTTAATAACTTCCGACGTTCAAGTCGTTTGTAAGCGTGATTTGCTAACTTGGCTTGGAAAATCATTTTAATGAAAATCGCACTGCTATGGTTATATCTAAATATTAATCTTTATTATATACAATTATTCCGACTGCCTTATCGGTCTAGTTGTTACCTGCCGTACACTCTCTTAATTTTTAATTTCATTTTAAATAGTATTTTTTTAGCCAAACGTGTACAAACATTTAACAATATATTTTTTTCCTTTAAAAATCCGCAGGGAACAAAGAGGTAAAGAGAAAAGCAGAAGTAAGAAGAAGTAAATATCATAAACTTGATTATTTATTTTTTATGTTTTCTCTGCTGTTACCATTGTAACTGATTAAGAGCGGGTTCACACAGTTCGATTTTAATTGACCAACAAAAAATTGTAAACGAATGAAAATTGAACTTCAAAATTAAAACAACAATAACAACTGTTCAGAGAGTCACTTTCGATTTAGCAGTCGATCAACTAAAATCGACTCACGTGAACCAATACATTATATATAAAATAACATTTAAAGTATCAAATTCATCTACGATCACATACGACCATATGCTTTTGTAACACCAGTAGAGTACAGACAGTATACCGATGTTACTGTTTATGAACGATGTGGATGATTATGTATGTGTAGAGTTTATTTATAACGTAATGTTGATCCTGAACGAATGTAAAGCGATCCTTAATGGTTTCAAGGTGGTTCCGTGTCATAGTTCATGATCACACGAACTCCACACACAATCATAACAGCTCAGTACTCCCCACATCTACTTCCGCCGTTGATTTATTTAGTTTTTAATATTAAAAATAATAATCCAATTGTTTGTTTTCTATCTTGTCATCCTTATAATCCTAACTAATATTATAAATGCGATTGTGAGTTTGTTAAAAACACTAAGCCGATTTTAAAAATTCTTTCACCAATGGAAAGCTACATTATCAGCGAGTAACATAGGCTACATTTTGTCCCCGTATTCTCACGAGAACGAGAACTACGCGGGTGAAAACGCGGGCCAAACGCTAGTTATATTATAAACACTAAAGTAAGATTGTTTGTTACACTTTCACATCTTAACTACTGAAACAATCATCACGAAATTTTTCTTAAGAGTTGTCAAGGGTTCAGAAAAGGACAAATGTAGGATAACCCTTACGCGGACTTAGCCGTTGGCGGAACTAGTAAATATGTGTGTCATAAGTGATAGCACTATTATTTTAGAGTTTGTATATAATGTACTTATATAGTTGCTTATTGTCGTTACATGTAAATTTTAGCTTTTAATTGTTTTTACTTTGATTTTAATAAAATTATTTTAGTAATTTTCACAATATTTTTTATTTCAAGATATTTTACTAATGTAAATGTTTAGTTTTATACTTTCTACAAAATACTGACCCATAAAAACATCAAAACTGTACCAAAAAAAACGTAATCTCGTCACGAAATCGGATTCCGAGAAATGAAATACTTAACCATTGTACGAAACATTGAGATATTGTGATAAGTAATTATTACAAGCTTACAAGAATAGGATCGTGCGAATGAGATAAACAATATTGTTTAGAGCGAGACGGAGGGGGTATTACAAAAGCCGTCGCGAAATCACCGCGGGAGAGTTACACGTTCGTTAAAAATAACCGAGGAGCGTAAAACTATTTGTGGCGAATGTGGTCATTCATCGTAACGTAACGGTGACACAAATACATCGAGCTTTGTTCGGGGTTATTTTTTATTATATAGGTAGACGGAAGCGCAAATGGTACCACCTGATGGTAAGCGGTCACTGTCGTCTCTAGACATTGGCGCCGTAAGAAATATTAATCATTCATTACATCACCAATGCGTCACCAACCCTGGTAACTATGATGTTAAGTCCCTTGTGCGTTTAGTTAGTTGTAGGTTCTTGTTTATAAAAAATATATTTTATACGTTAAGGAATCTTCTAAATTTTCATATTAAGTAACGGCTTTTAAATGTCCCACTGACGGTTAAAGGCCTCCTCTTCTCTCGAGACGAATCTTTTACGATACGGATTAGTAAAATGTTATAGTTACTAAAACCTAGCTTTGGAAAGATTATAACAACCTCGGTTGTGTGTTGCTAATTCCAATTTCAAATATCGATCCAATATGTTATTTCAATGCATAAAGTTATAGCTTCATTAGGAGTAATTAACGACTTGCCATCGGTTCTGTGACCTAGTATTCGACTGGCATATTACGTTTTGCTACTACATTTCATGTGTTCTTCAAAACGTTAGTTAGGTGTAATACTCAAAAACGAACTAATAAATGCGCCCAATTTAGTCAAATTAATAAAACAAACTCGAGTCATATTTCACTCAAGGAAAACCATAAAGAGTTCCTTCCTGGATCTTATCAAATGTAGCTCATTTCATTTGACAGGAAATTTTGACAATTATCTGTTAAATATATAGGTACATATTTAATATTAATTATAAAACATTTTTTATTCATATTGTTATTAAATTATCAATTATTATGTTTATCACGGAAGAATTTATGTTATTTTCAAATTTTCAAACGAAACAAAACACAACACTGTTAAGCAGTAAAACAAACGAATAACAGATAGTCCAGATGAAGTAGATAAAGAGTCAAGTCAATAAGACCATGGAGTCTTCTAAAACATTCCCTTTGTCAGTAAAAAAAAGGTTGGATATCTAATAGCAAAGCTAAACGAATACTATAATATTAGTAATTTCAAGTTTCTTTATTGTAGTGAATCGTTTTTTACTCACAGCCAAACGTAATCTTAGCTAGGAATCAGGTATATTTCGTCTCTATAACAATGTTTGTTCGATAACATCTCGTAACGGTCGGCTGACAATTTACGTCTTCAGCTGGATATACAGTTAAAAGTTTCGTTAGATTTTAGATTAGTTACGTATGAAATATTGAGAGGAGTTTAAACTAGATCTCTTTACGAACATGTATATGATTGTAAATCATAGTAACGTCCTACTAACCGATGTTAGTCTAGTTGACCGATCTCAAAATATAACTGGGCTTAGAGTTTAATTTACTACTCCCCTCTAATGTGAGTTAATCGATACACATATGCCAGGTTTTCATTGATACATGCAGGTTTCCTCACGTTTTTTTTCTATGCAGCCGAGCACGATATAAATGACCCATTCAGAAAGTTCCCGAGTGATACCTAAAAGAATTGTTAGGTATCACTTATCAGGACTATATATTATACTGTATAACTTGTCTTCGAAATTCAATAGACAAATAACGCTTTCACCTTTTATCACCTTAAAAGAGCATGAAATTAATCGCTTATCAAGCCAGTAGTCTAATTTTAAACCGGGTGGTACTGCGGCACGATTCTTATATAATAATATTATATAACTTCTCCAAAACAAACTGCGACTTCTGATATAAGTTTTGCGTATTTTAATTCATGATATCTAAGTTATTTATTCTATGTTGATCTATTTATTTAATTGCATACATTATTATTATTAAATCCTTATTTTAATTTAATTTATGACATAATCATTGTCATAATTTTTAATTCGTAAAATATTATTATTGTAATTTTTATCTTTTTATTGTAATGTCATCCTAGTTGGTCAAAATAAATGATTTATTATAATTCCTTACAAATCAATCCAAATACCTTCACTATAAACATAAGTTAATTCATTTTCATCCGTATAAAACCCGTCCAGAGATTCCAAGTCAATAACAAACCATACAAATAAAAATATTTTTATTATTAACAGGGAAAAGAGAACAAACATGACGTAACAACATACATATATGAATAAATATTTGTTTTTTGTTTGTTTCAAACAGTTATTTCTAAGAGGAAACATTAATATTATACATGTCAAAAACCACACTTGTTGAATTGTAATAGCTGATAGTGTAAAAATTGTGTGACATTAAGTGTCATATCATTTTAATGTTTAATAAACTCTTCACTATTTCCGCTATTACATATCTACGTCACAACGAGATGTTTTCGTTTGTTTTCATATGACGACATCTTGGTCTTCTTGTAAAGAAAAAAGAAAAAAATATATAAATCCTTTTCTCTTTTGCGTTCCCGTTCTAAATTTAAATACAAACAACTGAATAATACTGTTATTTCGTATTGGCTTTTAAAAACACAAAAATTACTTCACAAATCTATATTTTTAGTTAAAGGTTATATCGGGTTGAGGTGTTATCTGGTATTCCAATCATAACAATTTAAACTTGTGTTTACAATATTTTTTTTCTATGAAAACTAAACAATTAATATCCCCGTGATAATTGGCCGTGAGAAGCGCCGATCTCATTCCGATTCTATTTTTAAATACTGCATTTTCAAAATTAGATTTTTAATACCTCAACGCCTTTGCAATAAACCAATTATAGAATCGCAATTAAAAGTGTAGTTTTAAATTAATATAAAATATAAATACTTTTGTACAATAAAGATAGCCATTAAAGCATCACAAATACTACTGGTCACTCGAAGGAATTAATAAAAATAATAAAAATCGTTTAAGCATCCATTGCCAGTCTTTCGTTGCTTCTGTTATAGCTTTTAAACGTTTATTTGAATAAAATATGTCAATAAGAATGACCAAATCATTAAATTATACCCTTTTTATTAATATTAAAATTATAATTAAATATCACAAATATATATTCAATATTAACTTTATCTCATCAAAAATACTGAAAAGTTCGGTTATTTTGAGTTAAAACAGATATCAGCACACTACCGGACCGAAGCGTTTTGTGTTATTACCAAAACGTACGCAATATTGAAAGCACAATAAGAATAAAATTTAATCAATCGACCCTGTAATCAATAATTCAAAACAAAATTAAGTTTGTTATGTAAAATTAAACGGTATATTTATAAAATAATGGTCGTGGTTCATATACCGTACTATCAAATAATTACGTCTTTATTAAATTAATGAGCCTGTTTATTAATCCAGATTTCAACGTTTTAACCAATTGTGAAGTGTAACACACACTCAGAGATTCGAGACAAAAAACCGCTGCGAAATTAATGTTAACAATATGTAAATTTAAAGAGAAATATTTTCACACGAAAACTATCACACGAATCAAATTAGTCTATTATATTATTTACAAATGTGCAGCCAGTGTTACCAGCTTATTCTAGTGGCAGATAGTGTAAAGATCTTAGATTTACACACTTCAAACGATTTGTTAGCTCTGTTTTTCTATACACTACAAACAGTTCTACAACACAAAACAACTTAACTAATATGGATAACATTTATTTTATTTCTAAAGTTACGTTTCATATGATACGCAAATAAATATCATAGATTATTATTTATTATAATAAAATCTCGACTAGTTACATGACGTCAATTTAATGTCAAAGTTGTCATTTTTCTTTATCCTGCCGTTGGAATAGGCGAGTTCATACGAACTAAATTTATTGTCGCCTGTTTAACCGCAACTATTACGTACACTGGAACTTTAAAATTGACATTTACCCACAAATAGGATTTGACGTAAACAAGGAAAACTCCAGAAGCGCGTAACATATTTATTTAAAAAACGTCATCGATGACAAATATTGCTCTTGAAAACATTTTATTTACCTCCTTTTATTTAGTAAATATTTTATTTAAAAGTATAACGCGGTTTTTTAAGTAAGAACACATATATAAATCACATTTATAAACGTATGTGTACATACGTGTATTTGAGCAATTGTTTTTTTATGTAAAGTCTGTTTTTTATGCCTACAAACGTGCTTTCCTGCACGTGCCATTGTGTACTGGACAGACAATGCTTTCAGCATTAACCTGTAATAGTTTTGAAAAAGTTGAGGCAGAAGCAGGCCAATGAATGGGACAATAGTTCAGAAAAGCAAAGATTAGAAGGAGACCAATCTCCAATAAATACCACACCCTTTTCTGATGTTGATGATAGTGAAAACTAGAAACAAAATTTGACTACTACTATCTTCTACAAAAAATAAAATCGAAAAGTAAAATCGAATTGACAAAATGCTAAAAACTCTATAGTCCAATAAAAACCATATTCCACATAGCGACACCGTGTCTTTAGTGTTTTATTTCCATGAAGTCTTCGTCGTACCACACGGTTCTATCGAGACGTATCGATTCACGAGAATCGAACTCGTATCGTTTATTTTGTTGGGCGTTCGTTATTATTCTGTCAGCAAAAACATGAACATTATATTTTCAAGTTACAAAAACTTACATTATTTATTAATAAATATTTATTTTACTGCTTCTTATAACAAACTGACCTTCCCCTGAGGTTACTGTTTTGATATGAAAATTCGTTGAGTGCGATGAGAATTAATCATCGTGATCGAGAATGACTGACTGCAACAGAAAAAAAGTTTCTCTTCAGTCGAAAACACTGAAATGAACGTTATTCAAAAATAAGTCTTGGTACGTGTAATACGATATCCTCTTATTTTCTCAAACAAATTCCCGAACATATTCCTTCTTGTAAAACAATAAACCAGAAACGAATTAATTCATTTATATTTTCCCTTCGTTTAAAAGGAACGTAATCCGACCCAGAAGGAATGTCTTCCTATAGCGACCGCGTGTAATTGTAATGCCACTCAACTGTACTCGCATGAGTAATGAACGCATGCGTCATATACGTTCCCATGAACACAGCTTAGTGATGGGATGACTCGATTGGCAACTATCGATTCAATAAACCAACGAACGAATTATAGATTCTTCTTTATTTTCGTAAAAAAATTATCAAACTATTTAAACATTAATCAGTCGCACATAAGTATCTATTATTTATTTCTAATACAGAAATTTTATTTAAATACTTAAAAATAATTTAAAAATAATTAATTACTTGCTAATGTTAAAGCTGCAGGTATTTCAATATTTTTCCAAGCTTTTATTTAACTTCGCCTGTTAGTATGGATTAAACTTTGCAACCGGATTAAAAACCAATTCCAACCGTCGAGTTATATTTAAGCAGACTTCGGTCCTCATGCCAATATAATCGAGTAAACTAGATATCATTTATTATACAACCTACGCATATGGAATACGCATATATTTTAACATGTATATTTTGTATCACTATTATTATAGAAAATGAGTTTTTTTTTTCGTAAACGTTAATACTCGTCCCATCACTATATTATGCAGTCCACTCCAAGCTTAATATATGTATCACAAGTCTTTCTTTTAACATGACTCAATATGCCGGTTTGATTTCATGTTTAAACTTTCGATAAGAATTATTGAATATTATATCTATTAGCAATATCAATATGGCATATGGCAGCTATTACTTGAATCTGAGCTATCGAATATTCTAAAGTTATTTTATACGATTATAATATTTTAAGTAATATAAATGAAATTATTAATTAGAAGTATGTAGGTATAAGTTTCTAATATTTTGACAGGAGATATGTTTGACGTTCGTTACGTAACAAACAAACAGTTATATAACTACGAGTACAATAAACTTTTGGGTCCGATTGCTGCTTTACCAGAACCATCTCATTGTAGTTATTTCACGCCTTTGTTTCTTATCGATTAAAGAAAGAACAATAGAATCAATAACAGCGATCGATTGTACTGAATTTTTAGGTGATAGTATTATGTGAATTTTGGCGACAATACAATGAGACTATTATAATATATTTGAAGCTTAAACAGAATATTAATTTCAGATTTAGATAGAGTAAGTATATATACTAAGCCGAGATGGCACAGTGGTAAGAACGCGTGAATCTTAACCGATGATCGTGGGTTCAAACTCTGGCAAGCATTCACTGAATTTCATGTGCTTAATTTGTGATTATAATTCATCTCGTGCTTGTCGGTGAAGGAAAACATCGTGAGGAAACCTGCATGTGTCAAATTTCACTGAAATTCTGTCACATGTGTATTTCACCAATCCGCATTGGAGCAGCGTGGTGGAATAAGCTGCAAAACCTTCTTCTCAAAAGAGGAGAAGAGGCCTTATCCCAGCAGTGGGATATTCACAGGCTGCTACTTTAAGTATATATGTATATATATATATATATAAAGTAAGGCCGTTAGTATCTCATTGCTGGACAAAAAATATTTTTTCTACTAAAAATGTATGGAGTTTATTGCGTTACACTGCTTCATTGGTTGGCCGTATAAATTATATTGGAGACATACAAATTTTCTCAAATGAAAATCAGCGACAAGCACCAAAAAAAACCAAATTAAGCACGTTATGAATTAGTAACACTAGTCCAGATATGAACTAGCTATCTTTGATTTAGATTGTTCTGTTCACCGAGTCATTTTATCTGTTATTATATATTACACTATTTGCCGCCCGCGGCTTCACTCGCACGTGAGGTAGGAGGGTGGGAGAGGGGCAGATGTTAAGAACCCTATTTTCTTTTTTGTACCCCTTAGAATGTTTTGTACGATCGGCTGAGTAGTTAGACGTGAAAGCATACGAAATAAACAAACAAACGAACTCACATTCGCATTTATAATATTAGTAAGGAAGTCGAATTTAAATATTACTTGACTTTAAAAATTCATAAAAGAATAAACAGTTAAAAATAATACTTGGTGGTAGAGCCTTGTGCAAGCTCGCCTGGGTAGGTACCATCCACTCATCAGATATTCTACCGCAAAACAGCAGTACTTGGTATTATTGTGTTCCGTTTTGAAGGGTGAGAGAGCCAGTGTAATTACAGGCACAAAACAAATCACATAGTATCTTAGTTCTCAAGGTTGGTGGTGCATTGGCAATGTAAGCGATGGTTAACATCTCTTACAATGCTAATGTTTATGGGCGTTGGTGACCACTTACCATCAGGTGGCCCATATGCCCATCCGCCTAACTATGCTATAAAAAAAATATGCAAGAGAGACTTTTTATAATTTGATTAAAATTTAATTAAATTAGCTTAAATGTAGAAAAAGGATAATTAAAAAAAAACTATAACATTTCTCATTGGCCAAACGGCACATACAAGCTGCAAAGCAATAAAATTAAAGTTTGTTGAGAGCCTTTTCAGGGTTGTAATAAAATACATCTCTCAAGCGCAGCTGAGTGGACGCAAAAAGGGATAGTACAACCATTGACGTTCCTTACAATCATGCTATGTAGCCTTTTTTTCTAGAAAGAGTATGTCTGCTTGTTTAGTTTATAAGGCAGATCTGCTCGTGTTCAAATCCCGGGACGGGCCAATACAATTAAATAAAGTTTTTGCGAAGGTATTCTCAGTCGCAGCCCCAAGTTTGCAGTGTCAGTTCTCCATTTCCTCTAAAAACACGTAGAGTCTTACGTTCTCTCCATTTATTGGTTTGCCATCCCATCAGATTACGTGACTTAGAGAATAATGATTACTGCTGTGTTTGTGCACACAATTGAGCACTATTTAATAACTCCTGCGCTGTTGGTCGTTCTTCTCTGAGTATGCCGTGACCGAAATTGATTAGAAGAATGTCATCATCTAAATTTTCTAACTATTACGTTATATGTAAAGCAAAGACCACAATATTCATTATTAATATTCATTTGATTGTGATTCATACTAGTGACGATTTGTACGATTATGGCATAAATTTTTATATAATTTACGTAATAAATGAGTCAATATTTGATGTATAAATTTCATGCTACTTTTCTTCTACTTCAATAGTACAACTGCTACATATAATATGAGAACTGTTTTATATATATATATATATATATATATATAGGTATATGATAGAAGAGATAGATAGGTATAATTAAAGATTCCGTCAAATTTAACAAAAACTTGAGAACTTGAGAGATGTGGACTTTGCACCTGCTTAAAAAGCATATTACTAGCACAGTACTCACTCGCGAGTTCCTGACATTGACAGTGCTCTACCAAGCATGAAGTTTGCATTACTATGTTAGAAGTTGTAGGTTATACATTAATTAATTCAAAGTAATTGGATACATAATCACAGTAGCTTGACGATAATTATTTCGATGAAAAGGGTTTGAAAATATTGCTTGTTTATTTGTACGTGAAATTTCGCATAATAAATGCGGACAGTTGAAATTAATTTTAACAAAACGAAATGCAATTAATTACTGAATTAAAATGACTTTAATGCTGAAAATAAAATAGTTTTCAAGTTGCTGAGAAGTACTTTAACTTATCTTAATTTATAATAAATAAATAAAGTGCCTTATTTAACTTTAATAACATTTATACAAATTTAACCTTTATTTTTCTTATATGTATTGTAAATATGCTGATTAAATCTTGAATGTAGAGTTTAGATCAAAAATCCAATAAATTACTATTCAATGTAGCTAATATTTAAATATTTACATGCAACTATATAATATACCAATATTTCTTTATAAAATACTGGTCAAACAAAACCACTCATTAACCAGTCGATTTAACGGCCTCTCGCAACACTTAACTTACAGGATATACAACTGGAGGAACTTCGTTTGGTCGAACGCAAGGATTATTGACAAACCATGCATAAGAATAAAAAAATACTTTGTCAAAAGGTAACTTCATCAAACAGAACGTTCGAAACAAAATCGAAACATAAAAACAAGATATTTGTTGTTCTTTTTTCAAATTTTAATAATAATTTCTTTAAAAAAAAAATATATATCTGTAACCTTATTTCTAATAAAAAATACTTGCACATTCGACAAGTTCTATGACCCTCGTGGTAAACATTTTCAAGCTCACTTATAATTCGTAGCAACGTGATAGCTGAGTCATTATTTACCCTCATTATGAGCCCCTCGTAAGATAACGCGGGAGGAAACACTTTATAGCATAATTATGGGGTAACTTTACCCTTTCATAGTCTACTATGAATCCCTAGAGTCAGCATAGTTTCTTATCTTTATTATTCAAAATATTACAAAACTATCATTTCCAAAACAATTACAGTTTATGTAAATCTCATTATTATTTAATTTGATTTTCGTTGTTAATGAACAAAAAAAATAATGAACGAGCAAGAACGTCTTCGTTATTGTCTACGTATAAAAGCTTCCAATTACTCATCAAAGCGTCTATTTATCAGAACCTCTAATGGGCAAAATGGTCTACTCTCAAATTAATTTTACTGTTTTCTGGAAATTTATAGCGAAATAATGGTTAACAATTGCAAGATTCTTCAAGATTTTAACGAAAATTGACTACGCAGTTTCGACTAATCAGAACTCACCCATGTTAAAAAAGTAAGTTAATTATGTATGTTCATAATATTATAATTTACAATATTGTTTAACGTCACAGCCATTTTAAATATATATACAATGTTACATACAATTATATGTAATGTTAATGTAAAGAAATATGTTACAGAGGAAACGGATGCACTCAATTATCACCGTTTCCAAATGGAATGCAATACCAACCTTGCAAGGATTAACAGTTTCTTCAACTAGATATTTGCAAACCATACGTAGGTTAAGTACAATTGAATGGAAGTTTACTTTTTATATTTTTTTAAATAAAATGCCAAACAAATTCAAATCAACAAAGGAATTGCTGCTGTTCATGGATTAGCTCGGGACGATTGTTATGATGACTTATGATTGTATTTTCCTATAATTTCTACAAATGTTACATGACACTGACGATAATTAATCACCGCCTAGTGGGCCTATTGATTAGTTGAATACTATTTAAAAATATTAATAATAATAAATTTCTTTATTGCATACAAACAAAGAGAAAAAAAATGTTATGACTACGACTATAAAATAATTAACATTATAGAAATAGTATTAAAATTTTATGACGAATAAAATTACATTACTCAACTTCAAACGGCAAACTTGGCATAAAGGATTTTTAGCGAGTAAATCATCCAATTACCCAATAAGGCGATTCCGGCACTAATTCAATTACCTTGCTAAAGAATTTTTCATACCAGCATTTTCGGTAGCGTGATTAATTTTCGTGTATTTTTTTTTCCCTATTTCAACAAAAGCATTAACAAGAATACATTTAATGTTAAGAACGTATGTATATATTTAACGCGAAATCAGATGGGAATCTTCTTAACGAAAAAAACATATTCTGATCAATACAAATTGACTTACCTACAAAATGGTTATATCTTCTTTTATTTTCCAATTAGCGAATTCAATGCTAACGACTAAATACAAGATATTTTTAAACCAAATCAACATAATCATCGACCTAGAAAACGGCTCGTTGATCGAGAAATTTTATGCAATTGTAAAGCTAGAATAAAATGTTGCTGACGTAATTGAAATTCTAATTATACTGAACTCTAACAAACTGATTGTTTGCTTATACACATTTTATCATATAAGTGGAATTATAATCGATTTTAGATAACTATAATGATAAGATAAACGTTGATATTACTTTGTCTTGATAAAGTAAAAAAGTGTCTCAATTTGATCAATACTTTTGATATCTAAATCGCAAAATATAGTATTACATAAAAATGCACAAGCAAAACTATATCAGGTAAATTGAAAAGTTGAAATTTATGGAAAATTAAGTCCTTAAACTTTTCCAAACCACAATTGCATTTTTTTTTTTATGTATAGCAGATACTTCGCACGGCATTATGAGTCGAGAACGGAACCAGGTCAGTCGACTGACTAGACAGGATCACAGCACGGGAATTAGGCTAGTGGGGATGGTAGTGATTACTGGAGCTAGGGGTGCTCGTGTTAAAAGGGCTTTGTGCGGATAATGTACACGGTACGTTAAACAATGTTCCAGTTTCTTTTGTCGTCATACCTTTCCACGTACCGAGCGAAAAGCTGTGAATTATGAAGTAAAGTTCATTTGTTTGAGAGATAATTTGGGGCTAAACACCGTAATAGCCATATAAACGAGATCATGACGTGAATTAAAATAATTATGATATTTTCTCCAAATTAAAGAAAGTCACAAGTTTCTATAGAAAGTTTCTATTGGAATGTGGTTCTTCGCTTCTAATTATCATATCTTATGAACATATGTGTGTTTCGTCCACAGTGATAGATGTAATCGAGCACAAACGGAAATACACGTCCATTCATTTCATTTACCATATTCTGGTTACAGCAGATACATATCCTGTAGAACAACGGTTTATTTTATATCCTTTAAAAAAATACAAATTCACCGCACCATTATCTATGTATTAAAATTTGAAAAGACTATATCATAAAAGCTTGTAAAAAAAAAATAGATTAGCAATACCTACTTGGTGCCGACGATACATGATTTGGTTAATTTCAAGCTAAAAAAAGTTGAAGCAGACATAGAACTGTCGAACTACTGCAGTGACATCAAGTGTGTTCGACATCTGGCCTGCCGGTTTAATATTTGGTCGGGTCGCAATTTCAGTGTCAATATGTAAGGTCAATCCCAACGACTCCAGGAACGGAAATGAAATCTCCAAAACTGGGTCAAATGTAGTTACTTCATTTTAAAGTCTTACAACGTTATTCTAGTAAAAGATATAGTAACAATGCAGTGTATGATTTTTACTTCGCCTTTAAATCTCTTTGATATGACGTAAGATGATTCCAAAGTAAAATTTTATAGAAACTTTGTAGCGATTTTTTCTGGCGAGTGCTACTGACGGGGACTAGTATGAAATATCAATATCTGCATGATTGATGTTATGCTTTCTTATCACACACATATATACACATTATATACACATACTATATTAGTATATTCAATACTATCATGGAATGTTGTCTAATTTATCATATTATCTAGTAATAAGAGAGGGTCGATATTTAAGCTAACATAAAAAAAAATGTCTACAAAACATGCTATTTATTTACAATGATAATATTTTTTTTTAAATATATTTTGATTATGGCTTTCATTTTGTTTATTTAATTGTCACTTATTAATCTATACTGACTAACAAATCCCTTTCAATTTTCAATGTTGATAGCATAAATTCAATTTAATTTGAAAATAAAAACCAAAAATTATAAATTCACAAGCTTTTCAAATGGTATATTCACCGAATGTATAAAAAAACGATATACGAATGGACTCATACACAATGGTATAATGTGTGTACTACAACTGTGTATTACAGTAGAAAAAAAATTAAAATTTAAACGTGTAACTGTTGATTCTCCGGTTAAATTCCCTCGATCCGGACTAAACGAAGTTTCCGTAGGAGGGGAGAGCAAGGTTATGAAATCGGCACATGTGACAGGCTTACAGGAATGTTCGTCTGATTTTGTGATGGTTTTAAACTCATTACATTCCTGAAGCTTTCTGAAAACCGATCTTTAATCAAGTTTCAGAATATAACACATCAGAAATAGACGTTCATCTTATATGACTTATATTGTCTTAACCTTTACGAACTAAAGAGATACACTACAGGCATATAACGACGTTTTAAAAATATATTTAATATTCATAGTTAATAAATAAATTGTATCGTTGTATTTCGTCCACGACGGGTAATTTTTAGAATAAGCTTCGTCTGGAGAAGTTACTCCAATAATTAATTAATACGTAACTCTGAGTAACGTCAGTAGACACCATAAATTGATATAATTAAAGTTAAATTATCATCAATTTATAATTGATAATTGCAATGTGAGTACCTTCATGAAACTTTAAACATAATAAAGACCCTCTGTTTATTAAATATCATTTTTCATCTGTACTGACTAATGTAATTAGCCTAATTGTTTCAGTTGGTATAAAATGGAAATTTTACATAGGGGTTGACGACATACAATCGACTTATATATTTAAAAGTGTGTAATCAATTCACAAACTCATCATGTAAACTTTACAAATTAGCGGCTATTATACGATATATTAGATTGCTGATTGCATAGTTTGAATAAGTAATGACTTTATAAAAGCTAGAACCTTTAAAAAAAATGCTCAACTACCTGACTCGAAACACAGTGAGACAGATAAATTATTTAACTAAATTCGCTACTCTGGCTGCTTAATTAGATAAAAATAATCTTTAAATAATCATCAATTAACCATCCATCACTTGTATACGAGTACATCAAACTTTAAACGTAATAAAGACCCCATCTATACCGTTCGTTACCCTCCTGCAATGAGGACGACAAGTGCAATTGTTGCTCACTTAACTTACATAAGTACCGTCCAGTCTGCCTATTGAAAATATTATACAAATGCATTCATATCCATTTCAATGGAATTTGTATAGAGATTCATAAGTATAACCGCATACTACACATACTGAGCATAACTGTTAAATAAAGACTTAAATAAACGCATAATTCGAAAAAAAAAAAACATCTAAAAAGTATTATGTTAAAACTTTCTTATATTATATTTTACTTTATTAGATGACCGACGTCAGAAGCTATGTGGACTCATGATCCGATTACTAAAGGTGGTTTGAATCACTAGGCATTTGATCAATTAATCCCCCAAAAATCCCCAAATGCTTGTGGAATAACCAAAAGAAAAACATCTTTGTGGACATTTCTTGAACCACAGATAAATGATCAACCACACACTTTTTGTGTTTAAACAACTCCTTACACACACGAGAGAAAATAATTCGGAACAATGTATACACATAATATATGCACTTATATGAACTTTTTGATCCGCCCTCGTAAAACACGTGTACTAATTGCGAGTGTAAAAAAATGAAAAATTACACGTGACCCAATTAACGACTGCGAGAGTCGGTTATTAAGAAGGGGGCGTAAGAGGCAAGTGAATACGCGATGGATAAATTGTTTAATCAGATCAAAGAATGAACGGATATAATAAGCAGTTACGTAACTTTGAACTAAACGTGTGGAATGCAATAGAAACAAAATGTATGTAGTATTTAAACATACATTATACTATATATTCAGTACCACAGATTTCAGTTCGTAACTCACTTGCGTCGACATTGTATGATAGGATTTTAACCTTTTATTTTCTTCAGTCCAACTTTGCTAATGAGCATCATACAAAGTTATTTGTTTTTAAATGTGTGTACTGCATCAACAGAGAAAAACCACCATTTAATATCGCGTTTTCTAGACTTCTAGTATGTAGTTAATATAATATAATATTATAAAATATAAAAAAGAGTAATTAAATATAAATTATATCCATATGTCACAAAAGCTTAAGGTTTCGAAAAATTAATAAATACTAATAATTACCTAGATAATCAATTTTAGCTGGGTAATAGTCATAAATATCACCTACTATCCGATTTTGGAACCTCTCACCACCCTAATTGGAACACGAACTGCCACTTAATACAGTCAGAAATAGAAATATACCACAAACACTTAAAATGTCTGCGTTTCTATCTAAGGGCCTTGATGTGAATCGAGCTCGTTTAATAGGACTCCGTCGTTCCAGCGGTGAAAGGGTTCCCATTCGTTGAGACCGCTTAAGTGAACCTTTCCCCCGTTAGGTGCAATATCTACTAACTAGTACCGTGTAATGGAAATCATATATCGATCTTTGAACTTCGAGCATTATAGAGCTGATGAACAATCTACCAACAATATCGGCAAAAATGACAATTGTTCTTACTTACTGAAGATAAATCACATTCGGAACGAATTCATCAGTTATTAAAAGAGAACCATGGTGATATACCGAATAATGTTAGATAGGAAAGATACGGCACATTATAATAATAACATTTCTAAAGCGTTAAGTATGGTTAGACAAATAATGAACGTTGATTCTTCTAGGAATATTGAAGTACACACCAAAAAGATAAAACATATACCAGCGACCTAATTACATTTCGTCTAATTCTAATTGTATATTAAAACATAAACAGTCTAAAAACATCAACAAACAACTATCTTTCGTAGTGATTTCTGAACTATTTTTTGAGTGATACTGAATTAAATATTTAGAATTTACGCCTTTTTTATAGCATAGGTAGGTGGACGCCACCAACGCCCATAGACATTGGCATTGTAAGAAATGTTAACCATCCCTTTCATCGCCAATGCGCCACCAACCTTGGAAACTAAGATGTTATGTCCTTTGTGCCTATAATTACACTGGCTCACTCACCCTTCAAACAGGAATACAATAATACCAAGTACTGCTGTTTTGCGGTATAATATCTGATGATGGTACCTACCCAGATGAGCTTGCAAAAAGCTCTACCACAAAGTAAATGCCTATGGCCTTTTGTGGGCACCGTGATTTCTTTAAAAATTTGAAAATTTTATCCCAAACGGAAACCAAAACAATCCACCAGAAGCTTAATAACCATTTCAAAATCCATAAGAATTGAATTAATAACCGAGAAACCTTCCTTGATTCTATAATACATATAGACACATCAAATAATAAATACAAATGACTTACTAATAATGCACTGAATAACAACATCACTCTCTTAAATAACCAAATATATTATTTCAACACTTGTTGCAGTTTAATCAATCACTCGGGACGTGGGAAACCGGCTACGTCATCATACATGACATACGAGATTATGCGGGTACGTGATCAAATATCAATGAATACGACCGCGAGATTCAATCAGTTGTATTCAAATTTCTTTCACGAGCATGTCTGAATCGGCATAATATATTGTCAAGATTGTTCTACGTGAAGTCATTCTATAGAGGAAATGATGATTGCTGCTTACATCGAGAAGAGAGGGAAAGAAAATCGATGAGTATCTTGTAGTTATTCTTTTAATGCATTCTTATAAACCAAAGGGAGAACCTGACACGACCGGATAGAAATCGGGACCGAAAGAACAGGTATGTGTCTTGCGAGACACGAGAAAACTGCAAACTTCCGCAAAATACTTTAACCAAACCGCGATTTAAGCTTATGTACATAAAACTAATTAATTAAGCTGCAACAAACATAACTAACTTCATGCTCTTTAATGTGTTTTTTGTCGCGGACAAAATAATATTATTTTATCGTATTATATTTCAAACACTATATTAATTATATTTATATAACAAATAAGTCACAGAGCTTTTCTATCAGAATTCACTTCGTATCTCACTCGTCTATTGTTGAAGATCGACTTACTATTTCGATACGTGTATATCCTTTAAACATTATAATTACTATAAATCAACATCGCGTATCATTTAACGATCGTGCTCTGTAGTGAGTTTCGAGTTTGTTCTTGCATAGTTCTACTGTTGAGACCGCGTGGTGTACTTCAATTTAAATTTAAAATAAAAACGCACAAAGACAGTGAAAGTTTATTTTACAATTCAAAAACGTACCGAGATCGAAATTTCCATAATTTGAATAAAAAACGTTGCATATTTTTATAAGGTAAGAGAATACATTTAATGACTTAGTGGAATAATTAATATAATATCGAATTTATTATTTCGAGAATTCGTATTTTGAGGAAAGTAAGTGCTCGGTAAATAATTAGTTTCCTTATTTATTTTTAACCTAACATTATGACGAATCGAAATTTATGATTCGTTATCAGTTTGAATTTTGCTATTATAGAAGGTTATAATGTTATAAGTTATAAGTACCAGTAGCCAATCATCCCGGCTTCGCACGGGTAAATAAGAGATAAAATCGCATCTATGTGCTCCGGGAAAGAAAAACTGTCAAATTTCAAGTGAATCGGGCGCATAGTTTAGGAGATCTCGTGATGAGTGGTATTTCGTTTATAATATGTTATAAAAATATGTGTAGTCATTTTATTGCGTTTAATGAACGCGCCATTTTCACGTGGATGCCATGATGTTTTAAATTACTATAGACGTCACAAATAAAGTCCATTCACGACGCTGTGTTTAAAAAATACTACAATTTTATGTTATTAAATGTGACATCGAATATCTGCGATAGGAGACTTATACTACTTAATGTGTAAATTTTTAAGAGTAACAAAAATATCTTTATCTATGCCTTAGGCAAACCGAACAACACAACGTCATGTCTTATAACCCTCGTGGCAGCTAACTTGAGATAATTATGACTTTTAATTTAAAAAAAACAATACGTTTGATGAAAACTAATTTACAAACTTTTATATATCTATAATATGGTATGACTAAATACTATTAGGAAAATAATTAATAATCAAGTTTTCCTTAATCATTTTTTAAAATTATAATTAAATTAAACAAAATGACATAACCCAACCAAACGAAGCCGAATTAGTCATTTCATTACATTTAATATAAATTACAGGGACCTATTTAAATATAACTAAAACATTTAAAGGAAAATAATTTAATAAAAAAATATCTGGTAAATATTCGGAAAAAAAAAATTATATCTTTTTTGTTCCAATTTGTATCCAGATTATTTAAACGCTATTATTTCAAGACAAATCTTAAATAAGCTTACAAGGCTTTCCAAGTAATTTGTACATGAACTAATGTTTTTTTTTTTTGCCGTAACTAGCGCCTTCGACCACAAATCGGTTTAAAAATAATTGTGTTCACAGTACAATTACGTTTATATCCTCTTAAGTTTATTTTTGTTAAGACATCTTGCATTATGAAAGACTTACAATTAACAGATTTTGAGTTTCGTTCTCAATCTAACCTGCGAAAAAGTTCTGATAATTGTGGCGTGTAAAAAGTTAACATCGAATTCAAATTGGTCTCAGTTGCTCAGTCCATTCAAAATGAAGTCAATTAATAATTCCATACTCAATAGTCAAATGTTTCAAACATTTTTATTGATATGTCAATTGTCCGGTTGCCAAACGCACAACCTTATTGGTGATTGTACGAAATTTCGCAAGATGCATTGTTGGGCGTGATGAAAATTATCGATGTGTTAATATTTAATTTTACACATGGCAACTCAGCCGCTAATAAACTCGCAGTACCCGCCACCAGGACACTTTCTTTCACGTACATACCTACATCGACTTTCCAAGCACATGTCGTAAGTTTCTATATTTGGCCAACATTAACTTGAATGCTAGAAAGGTTGGATTTCTAACGACGCTTGTCAACGCGGAATACAACCATAATTTATATAACAGACAAAAAAAACAATATAAAAAAAAAAAAAGTTATACTACATATATAAAAGAATATATTTCTTTGTCATCATAAAAATATAATGTGAATTTAGGCGGTTTGTTATCGTGCAAACGCCAGCGAAGGGTTCTGGCACGTTACCACAATGCACGCACAAGGTGTCAAAGTCTTGTAATGAACAATAAATATAATATAATAAACTTCTGCAATATGTAAAAGAAGACATCCATTGCATAATCGCGTTTCTGTTTTCAATTCAGTCGAAGAATTTGAATTCTAGTAATGTTAGCGAAACTATATTGGATCAGAGTATGTTACGAATTGCAAACACAAGTTTGACCTTCTGTTACGCTGCATTCATCGAAGATGCACAACACAATTTTAACTTCAGCTAGCATTTAGACTGTTATCATAAATAACGAAGATAAAGAGCCTGAGTGAAATAATTCCACTGTTAAAAATATTTTGTTTAACTAAACTATATAACAACATATGTTTACCTCTACCGCTTTAGATGCAACTAGCTATTTCCCAAGACTCCATGCGTTTCCAATTAATTAATTCCGTAAATCCTATAATTAATATATCAATTATATCAGGATAGCTACCAGGCTAACTATCATTCAACAAATCAAATCTCATTGATCAAATCCATTATGATAGGTCAAATGTTTACATTTTTTTTTATTAAACAGCTAGGCGGACGACCATAATAGCCACCTGATGGTAACTGGTCACCTACATTGTAATGAGTTAATAAACGGACAACTGAGTGTCACTTTTGCATTTATAAGGTTTCTCTGATATATATAATTCCTAATATATGTATGTATGTGTCAAGCAAAATGTAATATGGTCTATTTGACTTTATATAATTTAGTTAAAACATATATACTATTATATTAACGATGTATTTGAATAATAAAACATACAATAGATTTTTTGATTAGACTCATTAGACAGATTGACTCCCAACTATCTTTTTTTTTGTGCATGTAACACCAGATTTAATAAACACAAGTCACTGTACTCAATTACAAATGTCATAGAATGACCTTGCTGAGCCAAGGAGACTACATGATACAAAAATAACATTTATTTGTGTATTCATTGCCAGTAACCTATTCATAAAGTTGAGGCCATGATTAAATCAATTATATAAATTTACCGTTCTATGTTAGCTGTTTATTTTAAAACTCAGCAACTGCAAAATATTTGCAAAAGTTTCCACATATTTCTTGCAAATTATTAGACTAAGACCTTGGTCTATTTGTTTATATCTGTTGAGGCATGAAGTAACTTTTGTATCTTAGTTTCGGAATATAAATATTTTCATAATAAGATTTAATGGTGGCTTGATTTTCTAAACACATAGCTGTCTTAATTTATGATGGACACTGGAATGAATAGTAATCAAATAACAAACAAAATATCATTGGCTAGCTGGGTATTGTCAGTTATTATTGCTGTTACCATAACGGTAATTATTTAATAATTCTTTATAATAATATTTAGCTCACAACCAATAAAATAGATTATGTTGATATCAATCTTAATTTATGACACAGTTATTGTTCTATAGATTTTGGTGATATTAGAATCTCAATCTTAATCTAATATATTAATTCATTGTCAAAATCAATGATATTAATTTGAGTAACAGTAACATAATGTGGTTTTTATAAGCTGTGTAACATTTATATATGTATTTAAATCAATTTGCCACTAGAGATAAGAATAAGATTTATGTAATATTTAAAAACTATACCTAAAATATACCTATAATATAAACTATACTTAAAAGAAAAATGTTAACTTCTAATTTATTTTAAAAAAATGTATTAATATCCTTGATGTAAGCTTTTATTTAAATGTTAATCTCATGTTATTTACATATACATATCTGATAAATATTATTAATTATCTGTCATGTTGTTTGTATTCATAGACTTCATACAAATATGTTTTATTTTTCTAAAGATGACTCAAGGTGAGCTTAAAAGGCCAGTGACATGAAGACACCGGGGTGAATGCAAATTATTCTATTTCCTCTCATACACTATGGTAAAACAAATGTAGATTTCAACTCCCAGTATAACATGATGTATAATTTTTTATTACCTTTTGTAAATACAATTATAAATATGTATTTTTTTATTGTGAGAATAAAAAAAGGTCTGTATATGTTTGCTTAGTACTAGTATTACAAATTAAAATAATTAGATCATATGTCATGAAAATTAAAAGAAAATCATACTTATGTGTTTAATTTTAAATAAAATGTAATTTTAAACAGAACAACCTTTGAATACTATGCATCAACAAAGTTACATTTTTTTATATTATGGTTATAACACATTTATCAAAAAATGATAACATCTTTTTGCAGTTTTAATAATGCAAAAGAGCTTATGTAAGATTCTAGATTGCTGATAAGACAAGTTCTTTATTACAAAACTATAGATTACATTTAAATTTATTCTAGATTTTTGTCATTTAACTGACATAAAAATATTTTATATTTTCAACGATAATGCTCAAGAGTTTGATAAACACATGTGTTATCGCGCCCGTTCGGTTACAGCACTGGATGCGGCACAAATGACTGTTTCATAAAATGACGTCAGATAGTTTACGATAATAAGTGTATTACAAAGGTACTTGAACTATATCTATTACAATTAATATAAAATCAGACTCACCCGTCACCTACAACGACACACTTGATCGCTTGCATTTCTGTGGTTCAGTATTCCGTTCTCACTAAAACAACGGACGATTATCACAGCGAAGGCCTCCGATCCAATCTCGAATGGTTACCACTGCACTTAAACCACCTCTAATTGCAATCAATACACTTCGGCATTACAATCAACACTCGCATAAATGAACAGCACAGTTTTTAGATAACGAAATTAATTTCATATCTCACTTTCAGCGATTGAGAAACGATTTACAAATCAGAACACTGAACAGACGTTCTGCCGATAGCGATTACGTTACGTTCAGTGCTCAGCAGGCAGCAAAGCAACTTATGTCTCATTTGGTAGTGGTAGCAATTAGTGTTGCCATATTAAAATATAAAGATAAAAAGATTCCTTTCTAAAATATATTACCTAACGTACCTATAAAATGAAAATATCTGATATAGATATGAATCGGCCAAGGAATTTTATACGAAAAATATACAGAGTGAATACGATTGCACTATCTTGGTTATAAGCACAATAATTATGTAGTATTAAATTTAAATATTAATTTTGTATAATGAAGATGTAATGTCTTATGTAGAAGGCACATAATTTGTCGTTTCCCCGATATTAAGAAGTGCATAATTATCAAAATAAAAACAAATGCATTATCAGTTTAAACATAATTGAATTCTCTACATTATTAATATATCTTGATATGCAAAGGATTTTAATTGAAATTTTGGGATGAATTATAAATTTTTCATTTAATGTCAATTTTAAGCTTTTTTGTATTTTTATATTGAAGACGTTCTTGATTTAAAATAAAACAATAATAAAAAACCGTTATTTAACGATTTTGTACTTCACTAAGGCACGTTTTTGCGCGTTATATTTTCTTTTATCTATGGAATAAATGGCATGGCTACTGCGATAGATTGTGTTGCGCGGTATTGCGTGATCCAATTTATGGTTCTTTGTTTAATATGGCTAAAGGTGATAAAGAGTTAGAAAAACCAATCGTTAACAATGAGTTACCTAATCCTGAGTGTCGTAGTACCGACAATGAAGACTCGGAGTCTACACAAGATCAACCTTTGGATATCGGAGAGCATTATTTAGTGCGGCGTTCCGATGAGTCATGGCACCCGGCTGAGATTATACAGACGCGGTATAATGCGTCGGAATCTTGTTATGAATATTATGTTCATTATGTTGGATACGACCGACGACTCGATGAGTGGGTATCCCGCCATCGGGTTATGTCTGATAGATTTGACGTTTGTGAAAATTCGAATAACAACATAAACTCCGATCATTTACTTACCGACAAGTCCGGTCGAAAAATAACACGCAATCAGAAACGTAAACATGATGAGATTAATCATGTACAGAAGTCCTACGCAGAAATGGATCCAACGACAGCGGCATTGGAAAAGGAACACGAAGCGATCACTAAAGTCAAATACATCGATAGGATACAAATCGGCAAATATGAGATAGACACTTGGTACTTCAGTCCTTACCCCGATGAGTATGGCAAGCAGTCGAAATTATGGATTTGTGAGTATTGTCTTAAATATATGCGAATGGAAAAAACATACAGATATCACTTAAGTGAATGCACCGCGAGGCAACCGCAAGGGGGCGAAATTTATAGAAAGGGAACAATCGCTATATTTGAGGCTGACGGCAAAGAACATAAAACCTACTGTCAGAATCTATGTTTATTGGCAAAATTGTTCCTTGACCATAAAACCCTTTATTTCGATATAGAACAGTTCTTGTTTTATATTCTATGTGAAGTTGACAAACATGGAGCACATCTTGTGGGCTACTTTTCTAAAGAAAAAGATTCACCCGAGGGTAACAATGTTGCTTGTATTTTAACACTTCCTCCATACCAGAGGCAAGGGTATGGAAAATTGCTTATTGCATTTAGTTATGAACTTTCAAGGTTGGAACAAGTAGTCGGTAGTCCGGAAAAACCTCTTTCGGATTTGGGTAAGCTCAGTTACAGATCATACTGGTCTTATGTACTTTTAGAGGTCCTTAGCGCAAGTCGTGGCACATTAAGCATCAAAGATCTAAGCCAGATGACTGGCATATCTCAGACGGATATTATATCCACCTTACAATCAATGAATATGGTCAAATATTGGAAGGGTCAGCATGTTATTTGTGTAACGCCCAAGATTGTTGCTGAACAATTGGCTAGTTCACATTTTAAGAAGCCTCGTTTATCCGTAGACCCTTCAGCATTAAGATGGACACCTCCTAATAAGCAAGGGCACTCTGCAAAAGCTAAGAAATAGTATAGGCTTACAGGCAGGGCTTAGAGAATGCTTAATACATCATTCACCAAAGGATTTTCTCTGAGTGTAAGCCTGCTTGGAACAGAATCGATTAGTTTGTATCTTTTGTCTTCGTGTGATCAGATTTATGTATTTTAGGAGTCTATATATTAAGTGTAACAGTAGATTAAACAATGGCATTTGTTGTTAATGTTATAATTAATCTTATCATATTGTTAGATTCCCAAGTAAACAAAATGGTTTTTCAGTTGAATAGTATTACTTATAAATAAAATTTGATGTAAACTTAATGTTAAATAATTAAATCGTAACATAGAGTCCCTCTACTTTATTATAAAACAAAAAAACAATAATGCTGAATTAAAAATTAATTTAAATGAAATCACACAAATATTTCAATATAGTTTTGTGATTATCAATAAAAAATGTCTTTGCAACTGTTTTATCATAAAATATTTTTTAAGAATTTACGACACAAAATTGTATCCCTTCATTATAACTTGACATGCTACTAAAGAATAATTGTCATGAAAATACTTAAAAAAAAAAAACTAGAATTGAAAATGCTGTATTGAATGAGTTAGTATTGTTTATTTTTAATGTTTTGCTACCTTTCTAATTATTCCTTTTGAAAATAGTTTAGATTTTTTTGAAAAAATGAACATTTTATCATTGTCATTGTTATATTAATCATCTTTAAGAAAATCTGTGTACATTTTGAGATCTGTTCAGTAGTCATTCAGTTCCTTTGTCTAATTTTGAAAGTGATATTATTTGTAAGTTTGAATTACGTTTCTTATTTAGGGTTCTTAGTTTCGTTTTATGTAAAATAAATGTAGATACTAAGTTTCAATTGTATATACTTATTTTGTAAGTTTATTTGATAAAAAAATGTGTATGATCTTTATGATTTAAGCGGATACTAAAGTATTAATATACTGACATTTTCGTATTGTTTGTGAACAAATTTAAATTTGATTTCACAAGATAGACATTTTTAATAGAACATTAAAAACAAAATAAGATGATCATAGAAATGTAATTTATAATTGTAACTCGAGTTGTTTTTGCACATTATTTTGGCAAACATTGAGTCTCAGTATTGCTAATAGCTGTTTTGATTATTTACCGAATTTGTTTCTTAATGATAATAACAAAAATCTGTCTATAATTGTCAAACTTAATGTAGCAGTTAAATCAAGTTATTATAAGATCGCTTAATTACATTTATGTGATTATTTTGTAAATGAATCATCTTATTAACTATTTGACATGTTTTGTCAGATTGAGAAACGAAAGATCTTCCCATTGTAATATAAGATTCTGTGAATCAACCCGTTTTCACTATTTATTTGTGATAATCCATTAGTTTTAAGAGAAAAATGTAATTCGATAATAAATCTGGAACAGACCTTGATAGTTTTATTTTTAATTTTTTCCGCGCGTTTCATCCGCGTTGTTTAAGGCTTTTTATTAATATATACTGGTACGAAATTTGAGACGGGTAAACAAGGCTAGCTTCCATTTAAGCCTTGAATGGGTTAATCGTTATTGTTAAAGGAAAACCAACTTAATTGACTACGAATCTTGAAAATATTATATGTGAGATTCTCAAATTTCTCAAAGGTGACGGGCAGCAGCGTCCCCTAAGCGACAAGCTATATTCTGCCATCATGGTAAGGGCCGGGCAGGGGGTGCTAAGAATCTCCAGGTTACGGTAGTGCGCCAATACCGACTGACTTTGGCTACGTATAACGGACGCACGCTACGACTCTACGAGGAGCTGAGGAACATAAAGTATATTTTGGGGCTATGTGAAATCCGAAGAAAGCGGGTGGATACCATAATCTTAGAATCAGCCTATCTTATGTACTCGAGTGTGGGAGACCAACCATCCCATGGTGACGTCGGGTTCTTTATCCACAAGACTCTCTGACATCTTAGAAATCTCCAGTGTGTCGGCAAGGGTGGCGTTTCTAAGGCACTCCACACCACCCAAAAGGTCCACTTCGATGTTTTTTTTTTTTTTTTTTTTTTTTATATACAATTTTTTTTTTAATAAAAAAAATAGTTTTATTTTTTTTTTAATACTTGACCTCACACATAATGCGAGACTTTTTCTACATATTTTAATTTTTCTACTCGTTCATTCCATTTCTCGCTCGCATGCTTCTCGTACTTTCATTCTTCATACTAAATCTTTCTTTCATTCATCATCTTTTGCCGATCTGGGTGGGTTCCCTTCCTAACTTACTACTATCTCTTTCTTATCTTAATACTACAAACACAGGGGGAAATAAGGGGGCAGGACAGAACTTTTCTTTTTATTTACACTTAATATGATTGGGCTTACACTACTTTATATTTCTTATTACTAACAATATAAAGGCTTAACTACTTATTATTACAAACACAAACTTATAATTAATTTTACATCTAATTTTTATAAAAACTTATCCTATGCTCCTTACCTATTTTCCTATATACAAACTATGTTAGCCTAATTATACTAATTATAACTAACTAACATATAATTTATACCTTATTTCTATTGTTAGCTATTTTACAAATTTTTATGCAATACTTAAGGAGCAAGTCTCTGTTTTTACAATTAATTACATAAGCTAAGGTGTTTTTATCTAATCTAATTTCCAATTTCTGTTCTAGTTCTATCCTCTCACGATCATGGGCCGGGCATTCCAGAAGGACGTGGAGGACAGACTCCGAGCACGCAGGATCGCAGATGCACGATGGGCTCTCCTTGCACTTGAACCGATGCAAGTACTCGGAGAACCCACCGTGCCCCGTCAGAACCTGGGTGAGAAATCTGTCCACCTTTATTTTACCGATGATCCGGTACGCGGCCACCGCATCAGGGAAGAACACCTTGGTGACTCCGGCCGTTTCGCCCGCACGGTATCTCCGGTTCCATTCATCAAGCGATTGCATACGAATGCTCCGCTTGATGAACGAAACCGGGCAGCCGTCGTAGTCAAAAGCGCGCTTGAGCCTCAGCGCAGCCTCCTTGGCCAGGTGGTCGGCACGCTCATTCCCCTCTAGTCCTGCATGGGCCTTGATCCAATACAAGCTGATATGCTTGTCCTGGAGCAGGGCCCTATGCAGATGTCCCCGCGCTTCAACAGCCAGGGGATGGAGGGCTTTCGGGTTTTTAATCGTGAGCAGTGCCGACGAGGAGTCGGAATAAATCCCGACTGACCCGGCCAAGTGGTCCGCAGCCATCCGCGCCGCCCGGCATATCGCCAGGAGTTCCGCCTGGTAGACCGTACAATAGGACGGCAGAGCAAGCTTGAGGGTTTTGGTTTCGGCAGCGCCGGTCCATACGGACAGCGCCGCTCCCACTTTGCCCTCAATCTTGCTGCCGTCCGTGAAGATGTTGTATGTGTTGGCGCAATTTGCGTCATATTGTTCCTGGTCCACCAGGCATTTGAAGTCCAGGTCGATATGACGGGCGGGATGCGGAGACTGCAGAGCCGAGGTCATCCGCTCTACCTCCCGATCTCCTATCACCCGCTGAGGTACCCCTCTCCTCGCCTCATATAAGGTCGCAGCTTCGCGAACCCGGAGGTCGAGGGGAAGCACCCCAGCCAGCAACAGTGCCGAGTTCAGGGACGCAGTGCGGTATGACCTACATAGCTTCTGCGCGAAGCCACGCTGGACCACGTTCAGCTGCTTCCGCACACCCAGCTTATTGACGGCCGGTGCCCAAACGGCAGCAGCGTACAGAATCACGGGCTCAACCACCGATCTGTATATGGTGCGGATTACCTCGGGGTGGAGACCCCAGCTGACCTTTGCTGCTCGGGCCAGCTGGTGGTAAAAGGCAACCGCGCGCTTGCAGACGTTCGCGACGTGGGCGTTGAATGTGAGTTTTCGGTCTATGACGACCCCCAGCAGCTTGATCTCGTTCGCCAGGACAATGCCGACCCCGCCCATGCGCAGACGCGGGGCGTCATACTTGAGTTTGCGCGTCACGACCATAGCGTTCGTCTTGTGAGGCGCAAACCGCAGTTTATTGGATGCGCCCCACGCCCGCACACTCTCGAGGACGGCATTGGCCCGACGTTCGATCTCGAGGGCCGTCTCACCCTCGAACACCAACACCACATCATCGGCGAAAGCCTGCACGTAGTTGCCTTCGGCCTCCAACCCCCGGAGCAGTGGATCCAGGAGCAGGTTCCACAGAATCGGCCCACCGATAGATCCCTGCACGCAGCCCTTCCCGGTGTCTCTTATGTGCTCCTCTCCCAAGTACCTCACCCTCGCTCGCCTGCCGCTCAGGTAGTTGCCCAAGAGCCGTCGGATGTTGTCTGGGCACTTTTCCTCAGCCAGCCTGACCTTGATCATCGGCCACCAAGCGTTGTCGAAGGCGCCCTCTATATCCAGTGAGACCAGAACAACAATCCTCTTCATTTGAAGATTGTGTCTGATGTGTCCCACCAGGGTATAGAGGGCGTCCTCAGTACTTCGCTGGGGCATGAAGCCAAACTGGCGAGTACTAATCTTGGGCATTATGTGGTACTGTAACCGAGCGACAAGCATCTTCTCCAAAATCTTTCCGAGCACCGGAAGGAGCCCGATCGGTCGATACGACTTGGGAGTCGTATAATTGTCCCTCCCTGGTTTTCGGAGGACAATCACCGTGGCCTCCTTCCAGGGCCCAGGAAAGCAGCGGAGCTCGAGGCACTTGTTAAAGATGCACAAAAAGAGGTCCGGGTCCAGTTCAATCGCGTGCAGACATATATCGGCGGTGAAACCGTCCGCGCCTGGGGCCTTCTTCGGGTCAAAGGACCGACTAGCCAACTTCAACTCGAGATGAGTGAAGGGTGGGTCGTTCTGGCCCGAAGAAGCCCCGATATCGGCCCGCCCGGCCAGGACCCTCACCCGGCGGTGCTCCTCGGTGTCATCCACTTCAGAGTCCTCCGGGTAGAAGGTCTCAGCCAGGAGTTGGGCCGATCCCCCGGCATCCAGCCCCACACCATCCACAATCATCGGTGGGTCGACGTCCCTTCTGGAAGTCCTGCCGAGGACTCTATAAATACCCCCCCATACCGTTTCCCCATCCTGGCGTTCGCAGAAGGACACCCAACTGCGCGTCTGCGCATGCGCTGCCTCGGTCTCGTACCTCTCCTTCGCTTCCAGGTACTCTCCGACCACCTTTCGACGCCTAACCGGCGCTGCACACCTAATCCTGCCTTTCCTGGTGGCCACCTCTCGCTTGAGCGCTACCAACCCCTCGTTCCACCACGGCATCGAGAGAACCTCCTTGTGTGTTATGTGTGGTATTGTATGTCTGCATGCCTCTTCTAATATGTTGTTTAATTTTGATATGAGAAAGTCCAAATGATTAGAAGATTGTGTTCTTTGTATAGTGTCTATTGTGAAGTGTTCTCGTGTTTTAATTTGGCCCAATTTCTCACGAAATTGGGCCCAATTGGCCTTTTTAGTGTAGAATTTTCGTGTGGTATGCCTAATTTTATTTGTATTTATATGTTTAGTGTTAATTAAGAAGGTGATGCCGTTGTGATCCGAGTTGGTCAGATCTTCGCGCACGCGCCAGCCGTCCACCAAGCCAAGGAGGTCAGGCGATACAGCAGTTATATCAATATAACTGCTGTACCTTTCGCCGCCCCGGATAGTGTCGAAAGTGGGGGTTTCCCCTTGGTTCAGGAGACAGAGACCGAGGTCCTCCAGGAAACCGTGCATAGTTTCGCCTCGGCTGTCGGTTACGGGGCTTCCCCACCAGACGCATTTGGCATTGGAGTCGCCCCCCATAACAAAACTCCGAGCTCCCGTCTCGCGCTGCACCCGGCGCAGATGTGCCAGGTGCGGGTCCATCGGTAGGTCGGGCTCAAAGTAGAATGAGACCAGAATGATCTCCCAGTTGCGAACATGGATCCCCACCACTGAGATGTTGGTCGTGGTGAGTTTCGGGTACTGTGTGATTTGAAGGTCCGCGTCAAACACTATGATCGCGGCCTTAACAGTCCCACTTCCCTGGTCCGCACACTGGAAGACTCTGATCCCACTCTGACTCTTTACGCGCCCTATCCCACCGACGTATGGCTCCTGCACCAAAGCAATCCGCGTACGCAGGTTAGAGGCTTCTATCAGGAGCTCGGAGTGTGCCAGCCTACTACGCTGCAGGTTTGCCTGGAGGATATTTAGCGCCACTGTGTCCGCCGGCCTGCCCTTAGCAATATGCTACGGATGAGCGGGCGAGGGTGTCCCACTTCTTCCTGACGGGACAGTCGCCGCTGAAGGCGTTATGCTCGACATTGTCGAGCTTCGCCCTGCGACAGTTCCGGCAGGAAGGCGGGGCCCCCGCCAGCGCATCCGAGCACTTAGCCTTTAGGTGCGGCCCGCCACAGTGACTGCAAAGATCTATTGAATCTTTGCAGTATTTGCGCCCGTGGCCAAATCCTAGGCATCGCGTGCATTGGACCAGTGGAGACTGGTCCTCTGCTCGCACCCTCTGCAGGTCAATGTGGACGAAGCCCACGCTGGTGATCCTTGCCCAGAGGGTGGGCGACGCACTAAGGACTACATGGGCCACGTGCGGGTTTCTTGCCCTTCTGCGATACTTGACTAAGAGGCGGTCTTCCCCGGGGCCGAGGCCGCTGAAAAGGTCCCGATTCTGGTTCCTCAGGGCCTTGATTACGTCTTCATCCGTGTTAACGGACAAGACCCCCAAGAGGACCAGAAGCGGGTCCCTGTTTCTGACGTCCTCGACGACGAGGCCCGTTCCTTTCCCCCCTAACCTATCCTTAGCCTTTTTCCTTTCCTCGGCAGTCCCGAAACCCATGATGACCTTCCTGTCTTTGGCCTTCCGGACCCGGTCAACCTTCACCCATCCGTCTTTGGCGTCGATGGTCCTCCGCACTTTGCCGAGGACCTCGTCCGCCGTTTCCTGGTCGTCCAGGGACGTGACGACCACCGAGTGAAGGGCCGCAGGCCTCGGAGACTGCTGCGGTCTCGAGGCGGCAACGCTGGCGTAACTCCGCCGCTGCTCGTCCATTGTTTGGCAGCATCTCGCCATTTCGTTTTGGAGAGCCGTCATAGCCTCTTTGTGTTCGAGGAGCATTCGAGAATGCTCCTCGAGGCATCTGGTCATCTCGGGGTCCGGGGGGACCGTGAATGTCGTGTCCGTGGTTTTGTTCACCGGCACGCCATCCACGGAGCCCCCGTTCCCCTTTCCGGTTACGACAGCGTCGCGTTCCGCCTCGGACTCGGCCACCATCTTCCTAAGCTTGCTTAGGACGTCAAGGAGGGTCTCCTTAATCTCACCCTTTAAATTCCTTGACTGTTCCACTTCGATGTTGTCTTGAGGGACTTCAACGCTAAAGTGGAAGTAGCTAATCGATAGTAGGACAAGACGGATTTGGAATCAGGAATCGTAGGGGTCAAACGCTTGTCAACTTTCTGGAGAAAGAGGGACTGTTCTTGATGAACTCTTTCTTTAAGAAACAGCTTCAACGGAAGTGGCTTCAATGAGAGTGGCGAAGCCCAGTCGCTATGATTAGAAACGACTTCATTATGACGGACAAGAAGCAAATATTTAGAGATGTATCTGTGATTACAAGGTTCAATAAGGGAAATGATCACCGACTTGTAAGAGGCACTCTGGATATTGACTACAAGCTCGAGCGCGCTCGTCTAATGAGGTCTACGCTCCGGCTCCGGCTAAACTGCTCCAAGCCGTGGAATCAAGTAAGTTTCAGTTAAAACTAGAAAACCGGTTCGCTGCCTTGGAAACCACGGTCTTCTATACAGGTCTAGCAACCGAGTCCAATTTCAGTGGTGAGAGATAGGTGCAATTGTGTTACAACTTCTATTTCGCAACGACGCCCGCTTTAAGTCGCTACTATCGACTATCGAAATAATTTTACTTTAGCGCACAATAAAACAACCAACATAACAACCGTAATACGGTTGTTATGTTGGTTGTTTTATGAAAAGTGTGTAAAGTTTGTTTTTGAAAAGTGTGTAAAGCGAGGGCATCGGCCACATAAACGTCAAACGTGATATAATTTTGGACAAATAGTATAATTTTATCTTCCATGTACAATATTTTTTTGAGTATCTTAATCCAGCACGAATCTATCGTCATTTATCCTCTGGCGGCCGTAAATTGAACTGAACAGCGTCATTAAGTCGACGTACCCCCACTACTGTCGTTGCAAGACCTGTGTATACGACCGTGTTGGAAACCAACGTTGACACTGACAGTTCGTTTGGTCCACCGTTTTAACTTAAGGTCGCTCAGCGAGCTATGGAAAGGGCTATGCTCGGAGTTTCTCTGATGGTTCGAATCCTAATGTCCAGCTGGACACATATGTCGTAAATCAAATTACAATATTAAGTATAATTATATTTTATTACTAGCATCAAAAAGATGTGCACAATTTTATCTCAATTACTTTACTGTAACTGGTAAAATTCAGTTACAAGATTAGACCTAATCATACTAACAAGTGAAGTTATATAGAAATTTGTAAAAAAGATTGTAGAAATGGTTCGTTCATTTTTTTCTTCTTTTGCATACAAATGTGTGCAATGGTAACTTTCCAAATGTGTTAAGCCAAACATAACGTACACGTTGCTTCCTTATGTTGAGTGAACATACGATGAACTAAGATGAGGCGAACTAAGCGATTTCAAAATAAATTGTCCAAAACCCAGGTATTTTTATAAGTAAAACAAGCTATACACATATCTATAATTTAATTTATTTCATTATTTCCTCATTTACATGATAATACAATGCAATAAACAAATATTTATCATCTTATTGAATATAATTCTAAAATACTCTCTACTTTTTAGTTGTGCGTGTGAAATTTATGGTTATATTTTAGAAAAAAAAAAACGCTTTTAGTTTGTAAATGATACTTGGCAATAGACGATTTTTAATTCCTTTATAGAACCAGAGACTAACATTCCAATAACATTGCTTCAACTTAAATGAGAGAGTATAAATTATATTCAATTGATGAACAAGTTAAAAATCTTTGGTAACTTTAAAAAATTGTCTATGTCAGTTATTACCACAAAGTAAGCAAAGGGATGATATTTTTATTAGTAAAATGTCAAGCCGGTTCGAAATTAAAATAATAGCTAAATATAATTTACGCATTCGATTTATAACATAAAAAAAGTTATTCATTAAATACGCAACTACGGAAATTGTGAGTTTATAACATAATATGCACCATATAAACAGTACAATATATTGATATGGTATAGTTTGTTATCAATTCCAACTGACATATGACAATTTTACATACTTACCTAATATTTGGCGGTTAAAATTAAATGAAAGGTCTTACAAGTATTGCTGTTATAAATTGTGTTCTTAAAACTTTTCTGAAACAATACGAGTCATATAAAATGAAGTATTTTATATGACAGTGTTTTAAAACAGTTATCAATCGACAAGCGTCTTCAAAAGTCACGATGGAACAAGAAATGTGAATTTCATCCATCAAATACGACTAACCTGAGTCATGAATATTTGTTCTCTTCACTAGAACAAAAAAAAAAAAAAAAAGAATTAGCATGCCATTATATCTTGTATAGCAATAATAGTCTATCCATAAGACATGGAAGGTAACTAGCCTCAGAACTTCACGACCCAGTTTAAAAAACACTCATATACGGCTTCGGTATTAGTCTTGAAGAACACAATTCCAATCAGCCCTACAATGTTAACAAGATGAAACTGTTTTATATATATAACTATGCACAATAACATTTGATCAGACCAAACACTGACTTTAGCATAATATTTAACACTTATTACAATTTCTTTCTCATGTAATGATTAGTAAATATTCGTTATTATCAGAACAGATTTCTAATACAGGTGTTGTATCTACATCTAGATAGTACACGTCTACAATTAAGTGTCAAGAGAGAACGTTTACATGACTCAGCGAGTTACAATCGATACAGTACTACCAAACATTATATTTAAACGGGCATAATTATAAAAAATAGAAGCTATATCGTCCATATGATTCTACTGATTATGAAGATATATAATTTAAAAATTTTTTAGGCATTAAAATATATTTTATTAGTCATCCCGTTTCAAATTCATAAAATGAAAACCATACTACATACTTATTAATATGATATTGTTTACGATAAATTTTTCTATAATATTTAAATTAGATGATTCTAAAGAATTTCATAAGCTATATGATCCACGCGACTAATTATAATATTATATAAAGTTTCATTTATAATAAAAATAAATGATTTTTATAATATGCACACTGATTACACAACATTATAATATATTATTTGGATGAAACAGCATAATAAATTCAATATTATTGCTAATACTTTATTCAAATAACAGTGCATGCTACGAATTAATATTGTATAGCCATGGCAGTTATCAATACTGATAATTTTATATATTTTAAATAAAATGTCAGGGACCAATATCTTAATGTTAGGGGATTACAATGTGATTACATTAGGTATAACCTCAAATAATTTTTCGAAATGTTCATGAAACTGCTAATCAATTCCAATCTCAGTTTTAAGGGTTTGTTTGAGATTTATAATATATCACCTTTTAAACATTTCAAAGTATTATGTAAGAAGTATTAGAGGAGTAGTAGTAATTTGTATATTTTTTTATTTATCTGACACAGGAAGTGTTCATAAAATGGGATTAATTTCAAGTAAAATATATAATAGGATAATATCACTAAATAATTTCGTTTTCCTATCAATGTGTCTTGCTAATTCACTATTATGTTTTGATGATAATTTTGGACAAGAGGAATTTTAAGGACTATCATATAATTACATAGGTGAAAATAATGTGGAATAGTGAGATTGGATCATTGCACATGAAACTTAAGTGTCTCCTGGCATTATAGTTGTATGCAAACATCAGTCCCTGACATATCATCATTTACAGTATTGATAACACTATTGTTCAGATAGCTATTCCAAAGACGTCTTATCATTTTAAAAACAATATTTATTATTTAAATAAGTCATTAAATTATTAGGTTCAACAAAAATAAATAATTATTATATTAAATAACACATAACTATGGAGACACAATACTATGCAGAGCATAACAAATTGTCAATAAAAAAAAATTATGACTTTTCTAACGGAATAAGGTACACATTAAAAATATTACATACCATTATTTGATTTGTACTAAATTTTAGACCTTGGATTGTTTAAAATATCTGATTAATCGAAATACCGTTAGCAACAAAAACTATGGTTGTAATATTAACTGTTACATTTTTCTAAGAAACATATTACGCTAAGAATATATAAAGTTAATATTATAACTTTTACAATTTATAAAAAAATACTATGTCTGAAACCAGCATTACAGTGTCTATTTATTTTATTATATTAAGATATAGTAATACTGAAATGTCTTAATTTTTTATATCGCATAAAGTGAACGTTTGACTATTCATGATTTATATTATATTGATTTTACTACAAAGAATTTATGTTTACTTTTATTTTTTATCGTTTTATTTGCACTATTCTGATTGGGCAAATGTTTGTGAGCATACAGCCTCACTTTATTTATGCCCTTGATCTATTAAAATTGCTAGTTACGTTCGCCATTTAAAAAAAGTAAAATATATTTAACGAATTAAACGACCCCTGTGTTAACAAATTAAACGACGGGGGTCACGTGGTGGCAATTTATTTATACAGGTACCTAGTATCTTTATTTCAGGTATAGTCAAACGACACAGATTATTAACACGAATAACAGTTTACAATACACGATAACAGCGAAGCTATTTTAACAGTCGACGTTAATCAAATTAAAAAAGAAACAATTGCACATTGACCTTATCTAATTTATAGTGTAATATTTAATTTTCGAACGATACCACTTGCTTCTTACACATTAAGGAAAAATTACATCGATATGCAAGTTAAAGATTACCTACATTCTATGTTTATAAATTGCAAGCAACATAATACATTTTTTGTTTACACTCAGTTGCATTAAAGTCGTCATAAAATAATGAAAATCTTCGTCGACTTTAACTTACAACCGAGTTTAAAAATATACAGCACAATCACTACTCCTCACAGAATAAAAAATCATGTAATGGAGAAATTTAAGTTTAAACTTCTGTGTAATTTTTTTTTTCTTTAAAATTGAGACACAAGGTTGATTAATTATAGATTATATGTATTTAATTAACTTTTATTATCTGTAACAATTTGGGGCCTTTGCTATGTGTATCTTAGCTTGAATCAGATAAAATTTTAATTTAAAAAGTGAACTATGGTGTTTGTTTTTTTATAACCAACCTATGCGTCAATTTGACAGGAGACTAAAAGACATGCAATCCTTTAACATTGCAAGCAGCGCTTGTCCTAACCATTTATTAGGGTGTTATAGTATACAGTTCGTTGCCACCATTATATCCCCACCACATCTTCATTCAAGCCATAGTTTTAGCCTTGACTTCTACAATCATACAAGTTTCTTCCATGTATATCGTGGGATGCATACCTAATATTATATTTAGCTTAAAATTCTCACAACGAGTGAGTGTTCTCTTCCTTCTAACCTCAGAGCCGGTTTTGCCCACACAGTTGAAAATAAAAACAATCTTTTTAATCCTGCCACTGTGTATCTTCTCGAATAAATGGTGATTCCTTAACTTCTGTGACTGTTTGTGTGATCATACTGTGATATATAACTATAATGATGCATTAAAATATCGCATTCTTAAATACAATTTGATATTATTTCTAATCAATGTTATAACATCTACACACATGGCACAATATGTATGTCAATGGTTGAACTTTAAAAATAATAATAAATAATACGAAAATATCACAATAATGACAAATCACATAAACAATATATGTATTAATATATATTTACTTTCATGGTATTTACATATATAGGTTATTATTTTACAAAAATGGGGGTATATTGTCAAATATATACCTGGATGCAGGTACTGTGAAGCAATATATATCTACATAAATTGTATAACAATAAAACAAAATATTTAAATTAATATTCGAAACAGATTCATAAAAATCGAAAAGAATCTCTGACAGATAAAAAATGTTTACATGTGTTTATATTATCTGCAATGTCATATTAAGTTGAAACTAAAGTTGATATTAAGTTGAAACATTATTTAAAATTAATTAAAAATAAAATATTTAACTTAACATGATTATATCACGAGACAAAGAAATAAGTCTTAACGCTTAAGATAAAATTATAAGTAACAAAATGGACAACAAAATTTAAAGCTATAATTAACACATGTTTAGTTCTGTAATCTATATTTAAACATCATCTACATCAGAGGGTAAAATCTTTTAATTATTCGAGACTACATAACATATCTTTTTGGTTTTCATCTTAAAACGAGGCAGCTGGCGTGCAAAATTTCCATATGATTTGCTCATTAGACAGATATTATTAATAGAATCATTATGGTCAGCTTCATCTACCAAGGAACAATTGTCAATTGATAGCGCTTTGAATTTGTTAAACAAGGGTGCTCTTTATTATTTACTTATGTCTCAAATTCAAAATCACCACATAGGGCAGTGTGATCAAAACGATTATTTTTATTGATATGGACTTCAAATCTCTATCAATTAGAAACTTAAGCAAATCATATACTGAAATGCTTGCCACCTCCCGAGTCATTATCTTATTTTTCATTGTTGGCTGTTTAAGAAATATATTGACTAGATATAAAACAAATTCAATTGTTTTACTTCACGTTCCTTTTGAATACTATTTGATTATAATTAAAGGTCTAATTATTGTATTTATTGGATTCTACATATACCATCATTTGTGGAAAAAAATAAACACTTTTGAATGATCCTTGTCGTATGTCACAAGTATGTTTTGTTGACATAAAAATGTATTAATTATAACTTACTTGCATCAATAACATAATCATGAAAGATGACACCAAAAAGCCAGCTTAGTAAGTTGGAGCGGTGTAGTCCACATTGCCTGGAATAAAAAAAAACATCACAGTTATCTTATACTTTAAAATTAAAATCAAGTTTTAACATTTCAAAACGATTTTAATAAATATTTTTTTCTTGTAGCAATAGGTCCTATTATAATATATTAAATAAAATAAATGATAAAAATAAACGAAGCATAGTATAATTAAGCACCATAGATATATCAAATAAAAGAACGATGTGCAGTTTCAAGCTGGTTTTGGATCATTATGTATCCTAGGAAAAAGATGGAACTATATAATATATATATATATATGTGTTAGTATGTGTGAGTGTGTGTATATGATGCTGTACCGGTGTGGGGCTGAGAGAAGGGCGGGTCGCTGTAGGCGGGCTGCGGGTCGGGCGCGCCGGGGTAGGCGGGGAAGGCTCCGGGGCTGCCCGCGCCCTCCACCTCGTAGGCCGGTGCGAAAGCCGCGTCCGCGCCCATACGGAACCGCTGGAACGCGAAGAACGCGCACGCCACCTGTAAAGTACGAGAATTACAGTTATTTATTCATCATTAGTTTGACCTTAAGCTATTTATTTATAGATGATTTAATCGTAGACCATAGTGTCAGTTAACAAATGGTATGTTGCGTTACACACAAACGTGATCTATTAAAACTTTATGGTCATAGTCTACGGGAAAGACATTATATTACCAATAGCCTATTCCAATCGAAGAAGGAATAAAGATAAGCCATAGATTGACATACTTCATAAGATTTGTTAATAGATTTGATTTTCTACGAACAGTTCTTGATTAATATATCTTTACTTATAATATTTTATATTCGCTTTAATTTTACTTTCGAAAGATTATAACTAGCTAATAAAAAATATATTGTAAAAACCATAAATAACTTAGTCGCCATTCAAAATGACAATTTTTCACGAAATAATAATGAATACCATAGATAATATTATTCAAGATGTCGACCAATGACATCGCGTCAATTCAATGTCAAAGTTGTTTATTTGTCTTTACTCGTGCAATTGGAATGGGCGAGTGTATAATACGAACTAAATTTATTGTCGATCACATCTACTTTGATTGAAATAGTACAGTAAATTAATAGATACATATTTATATATTAGATATATATTTATTAGATACGATAAACATTGGAGCCGAGACGGCCATGCAACCGAACCAAAGATGGTTTAAATTCGTTCAAGAGATCTTGTTCTTAATCGTACAGCTGGAGTAAGACAATAGACGTCTTTTGTTTGAGGCCGTTTAAAATTAACCACTTACCCAAGCGAATATAGAGAAGAAGCAAAAAGCGATGGCGCCTTGCATATTGTTAGCGGTGCCCAGCGGTGGGGTCTCGGTCTTGCCCCAGGCGTTAGACAGGTAACAGAAGCCGACGAAGTACAGGAATGCCCAGAACGCTGTAATTGATAATAAGGAAACATAGATAAATATTGTTTCTTTGTGTGTGTCCTTAACACACATACAACATTAATTGTTGTTGATGACAGCGGTATTTCTGTTTACATTTTTTTTAATATAACAAAGGGAGGCGGACGAACATATGGGCCACCTGATGGTAAATGGTCACCAATGCCCATAGACATTGGCATTGTAAGAGATGTTAACCATCGCTTACATCGCCAACGCGTTACCGACCTTGGGAACTAAGATGTTATGTCTCTTGCGCCTGTAATTAAACTGGCTCACTCACCCTTCAAGCCGAAACAACAATACCAAATAATGTTGTTTTTCGGTAGAATATCTGATGACTGGGTGGTATCTACCCAGGCGAGCTTGCACGAAGCCATTCCACCAATAAATGTATAAAGGTCATTGCAACACCTGACTGATATCACCTAGTTGTTAATAAAAATAAAACCTTGTCTAATTTGAATTTCTCAATTTATAAACGACATTGCTCATTTATTTACGACGCGTTTAGAACTTTAACGTAATTTAGCTTAATCCTTACTAATATTATAAACGCGACAATGAGTTTGTTTGTTAAGCTTTCACGTCTCAACCTCAACTCAACGGTTCATCATGTAATTTTGAAAAAGACAAGCGGTACAGAGAATGTAATGTCTAAGTTCTTGTCTTACAATTGGGCGAAGTCGCGGGCGGAAGCTTGAGTTTAAATATAAAAGGAATACAGGTTTATTCTTTCATATCTCCTATGAATCCGTCATATCAAGACTGTCCCACAAAACTATTACTGAGAGCAATCGGGTAATAGAATGTTATGCTTGTTCCTTTTGACGTCACAATTTGGATAAATCTATGCTCTACGTAACATTTACAAAAATAATAATAGGTCGCAGTTATAAATTGCACAAGTAACCCTTTTTGCAGAATAAAAATCGTATTTGATAAGTGCATTTGTGGTTGTGTACACACTTATAAACGAGGGGATAGAGTCCGATGTGTTTGCGCTTGTGTCGAATGAGAATGGCCGCCGTGGCCGAAGTGGGTCAGGAGGACACTTGTGTATATCATTCGGATCGACTAAGGAATTCAAAATCCCACGCAGACAACTAACATCTCTTCAAAGGCAACTAGGAAACACTCATAGTCGATGAACAAGTCATCTTGGACTACGACGTGAAATGCAAAACAATATTTTTATTGTAAATGAATACCACATCTCGATCAATAGTTTAATTCTGAAGAGTAGTTTGTCATACTTCCGGGTAATCAACATGCAGGCACATTAAAATAACATTAAAAATATGTTACACCAAAGTTAGCACAGCATAGATAGCACTAGTATAATTTTAAATTTGTTAAGTATAAAAGATAAGTTACTAATTAAAAACTCGGTTGAACTGAGACCGAATTCTGGCACAAAACAATTTTTTGTGAAATTATTTAAAATCAGAACAGACTCGAAATATTAATGACATAATGGACGGACACATATCATAAACTTGTCGTCATGTGTATAAAGCTTTGTATTTAATCGTAAAACAAACGCTATAGGCAACCCAGATTTTCTAGTGGGTAAAACGCTTTAAGTAGGTCATGGTCGTGACACGGTATTAGTTCTCCATGATTTTAAAGGACTTACTATACTAATGCCGTTGTTTGATATAACAATGCCAATAAATGTAGGTAATAAGTTAGTTAAGTTCAAAACACTACATAATACAGCTAAATTTAAAAGGCCAGTCTATTCTGTAAGAAAAATTTCAAAGTCACGGCAGAAAACGGTCGTGAAATATTAGACGGTGATATGCGATATTCACCATAATCATTATAACATTTCAAGAACGCACGCATCACATTAGTATATCACAATAAGTCGGTTGTCAACATTTCACAAATGAGTAATGAAGTAAGTAACAGGATAGCACTGCAGCTCATTTACGGTTGGTTATATACTAAAACAATTCTCCGATTCATCCATCACGAACTAATGGTAGACATTTGTATAAGCTGGTTTGGGAATTGATTAACTAATTAGTTAACACTTCTAGCCAACAAGAATACATTGTTTTATTATTATTTTGCCTGTCGATGTGATAAAAAAAAACATTTTAAAAAATTATACAAATTATCTAATTAATTAATTAATTTTTGCTTTTAATTAACCACCGTAGATATGACAGATTCACGTCGTTTTCGAAGTATGGGAGACACGGTCAAATTGCAATTTCAAGTACGAATTTTTATAATTGGCTATGAATATATATTTTTTAAATGAAATATATAACGTCATGTCTTTAATGTATAGGGTTTTCCAATAGGGACGCTTAAACTTTGACAGCTGATTGCGGCCATGTTGTTTGAGTGACAGCTGTCAAATGCAGTGTGTTATATTCATTCCGTCCTCCCAAACCACCATGGCAGGTTACAGTGTCGAGCAGCACGTGCAAATCATAAAATTGTTTTATGAAAATGGGTCTTCAGTTCGAGCAACGTTCCGCGCACTTCGCCCGTTTTACGGTCGCGATGATCGTCCTGCCGAGTCGACTATCCGTCGATTGGTGGACAAATTCGAGTCAACCGGGTCAGTTAACAATCAGCCGGTTCCCGTGCGTCAACGTAACGCGAGATCTGCCGAGAATATCACCGCTGTGCGCGACAGTGTCCTCGAAAACCCGCGGCAGTCAATTCCGCGTCGCGCACAGGAACTCGGCCTTTCGCAGACGACAACTTGGCGAATTTTGCGTTGTGACTTGAGCCTGCACCCGTACAAGATCCAGCTGACCCAAGAGCTCAAGGTTAATGACCATAGACAGCGCCGTGTGTTCGCTGACTGGGCATTAGAGCAGTTGGAAGTTGACGCCGATTTTGGCAAAAAAATCATCTTCAGCGACGAGGCGCATTTTTGGATGAATGGCTATGTCAACAAGCAAAATTGCCGTATTTGGGACGAGACCAATCCACACGAGGTTCACCAAGTGGCAATGCACCCGCAGAAAGTGACTGTTTGGTGCGGATTTTGGGCCGGAGGCGTGATTGGTCCGTATTTTTTCGAAAACGATAATGGTGTGGCCGTCACCGTCAATGGTGAGCGATACCGGTCGATGATAACCAACTTCTTTTGGCCTGAAATCGAGAATATGGATCTGGACAACATGTGGTTTCAACAGGACGGTGCTACGTGCCACACAGCACACGCTACGATGGAAGTTCTGCACGATCAAGCGCCCTTAATGGAAAACCCTATATTATTAACATATTATGTTCAGAAGGTTTACAAAAAAATAAAAAAACAAACGATGATGCCGTGACCACCGTGATAAAAAAGTCGAAATAATTTACATAGTTCTGTAATTTATTTTATCGAATCGATTTATTTTATCGTTTATTTTCAGACAGGTAATGTACGCGTTCGTAATTATTGAAACAAAAGCCGCTTTCAACGTTCGCGTAATTTAAATAAACGATAGGAATTAACTATTTTGTTTTATTTTTAAAAGAATATTGGCAATGCCTAAAAGTAAAGTACATAATGTAATAATAATTTACTAACATGTATTTAGATAAATATTAAAATATCGAGATAAATACTTAAACATATCAATTACAAAGTGATATCAATTAAATATTTAGTAATACGAAGTTAAGACTTAATATAATATTAAACAATACAAAATGAATTCAAATTGCTGTACAACACATTTAACATGAAGGTATAACTATTTTCACAAAGACTTTCATCATAACCAAAAGGTTATGATGAAAGTCTTTGTGAAAATAGTTTCACCTTCAACTAATCCTGAGCTGATGGTTTCATCATTAGTTTGACGTTTGACTGGAGGTAGAGCATCTAGAGCGTTAAAGTTGTAAACGCGTCGTAAATAAATGAGCAATGTCGTTTATAAATTGAGAAATTCAAATTAGACAAGGTTTTATTTTTATTAACAACTAGGTGATATCAGTCAGGTGTTGCAATGACCTTTATACATTTATTGGTGGAATGGCTTCGTGCAAGCTCGTCTGGGTAGGTACCACCCACTCATCAGATATTCAACCGCAAAACAGCAGTACTTTGTATTGTTGTGTTCCGGTTTGAAGGGTGAGAGAGCAAGTGTAATTACAGGCACAAGGTACATAACATCTTAGTTCCCAAGGTTGGTGGTACATTGGCGATGTAAGCGATGGTTAACATCTCTTACAATGCCAATGTCTATGGGCGTTGGTGACCACTTACTATCAGGTGGCCCATAAACTCCTCCGCCTACTTATGCTATAAAATATATATATATATATATTATTCAACGGTAAGACCGTAAACAAAGGTGTAACATTATTCTAACAAAAATAATAAAATGCTCAAAGTGAGTAATTAAGAGCCATGGAAAGCGTACGCATGAAGGACGTTAAAGATCCGTGACCCCCATAAAATCAATCGTTGTAGAACGAACGATCCAAGCTACATAATGTCAAATAATATGACCCGATACTTAATGGTTTTATTACATCGTTGCATTTTATACCAGCGTTTATTAATTCCTTGAACTCGAGAGAATGAAACATTTTATATTAAATTGCAACGAACTGAGTTTGTATATGAAATTAAAAATCTTTCAGAGATAAATTGCGGAGGATCTTTTTAGGACGAGTACGAGGACTACGCTGGTTGGATGCTAATGAGATTCGGAGCGTTTATTCTCCCATTACTCTACGCGCACGTTCGGCACAAGGCCCCGAGGCCTAACAGGACCCTCGAAATTGCGAAACTCAGTGTCGTTTGTATTTTGTAGGGATTCCTAAAAGGTCCGATTAATAGATTTAGAAGGCCCGAACGTGGTAATAATGTTCTTTTTTGTATAGTACAATTTTTAAAAATCATACTACTATTAATAAAGGCGTAAGTTTTATTTCCGTTTTCATGCAAAAACGACTAATCCTATTGATATGCAACTCCCATATTATTTTAGTTTACAGTTTGAAAACGGACATAGGCTATATAGTAAGTTAATATGTTGCTTATTTTTTTAAATGTAGTTTAAGTTGCCGATGTGGTCTAAAAGAAAATTTTCAGAGCAGCCGCTTTTGAAGCGAACGCTGCCAAAACTATAGCAAATACACAAAAACTTTGTATTAAAGATATGTAGTTTGAAAGTGTTTACTAAAACGTCGAAGGAATCATATACCTGTCTTTTATATATAACTCAGAGTAAGCACTATTATGTTTTAGAAAAAGAAGAGATAATTTACCAAAAATGTAATTTACTTTAATGTCACAAATAAAATAATTAATCCGAAATAAATAAAATATTAATTTTAATGTTTATGCAGGTAAATGTTTTTTTTTTAACAATTTGTAATTTGAAAGGGAAGTTTTAGAAATATTACGAGTTGGTTACAAATATTACGGGGCGTGTTGTACTATACAATGGGTGGGGCCGCGGTAACGTATCGATACGATCCCTCCGTCTTCTCTCCGATCCGTGCTGAAGACGGCCCTCAGTGTCACGTGTCAAGTCAATCTCAGTGGTTTTGTTGGTATAAATCCCACATAACCCGGTTCCGGTCCACCAGGTACGGTTCTGAATGTTTCCATTGCGTAAAAGAAAAGATAGTATGGGAATATATCAGTCGGCGAATTTCAAATATAGGGCGGGATAAAATCCCTATTTTACACGTAAGATGGGATGCTAGTAGGAAGCTAAAAATTCTGTCAAACCTCTATTTTTTAAATCGAAACGCGAGCCGTGAATTTCTACTGTTTTTTCTCTTTAAAGTTCGTAATGGCAACCCTAAATATGACTGTTATACTGTGAATTCGCCTCTATCTTAAAATGCATTGGGTTCATAATTACGTAGTAGGGTATTAATTAAATTTTCTCTTCAACGCATTTTCAATTACCTTGATTTCATTTTCGAGTCAAACGATGTCAGCTAAACAAGTCAACTTAAAGCGAGCAAAAACATTTTTGTTAAGGATATTAGTACTTGAATCGTCAAATTATGCTTGGTTACCGTTAAAGTCATTTACTTTATTTAGTTAACTATTTTAAACTTCGTAAATATTCGGTTAAAATAATTACACAAATGAAATGGGTTGAACATTTTGTTGGATCGGGATTTTTGTATAATCAGACAACAGAGGAAACATGTTTAACTAGGTTATCCTTGTAGTCATAAAACTTGGATGCTGTTGTTGGCACATTCACTGTGTAAAGAACTCTTTACATTTGCCTCGGTCCTGATGGGCGGAGGTGTACACCTATCAGGTGACCTATTTAACGATGATTACATAAATAAAAAGCTATATAAGTGTTACAGTGTGTACACTTTAGTGTGTAAGCTAAATGATGGTACATTTAGCTTACACACTAAAGTGTAAATTCGTTATATCAATAAAAATCTCTGTAAAATTTATACTATTGTTGTTATCACGACAAAAGTGAATGTAAATATTTAATTCTTTTATTTGCAGTCGGTTAAAATTACGTAACGATTAGCTATTTAAAGTCAATTTGGTCTGTTCTCATACATGAATATTTTCGAACTATTGATTATTATGATCGGAGCCGGATATAGCACTACAGTGTTACAGTTACGAGAATAAGTTCAGAGTTTAAATGTAAGAAGAAATAAAATCTAAATACTGATTATTTTTCATTCAATTGGTTTTAGATGAGTCTTACAAATATCAAAAATAGCAACAATGACATCCATTCTATTATAAAAAAAAAATTAACTATCTTCGTCAGTCTAATGGCTAACTTATAAAGCAAAAAATACCGAGGTTCTGATTTTTAATCCCGGAACGGACAGTAAAACTGAATGCCTTAAATTTTACTGTCTATAAATTTTCAGAAACAATCCTGAGTTTGCGAAGTTGTAGTGTTACACACTCGGGCACTCTAACCTTCCATTGAATTATATATTTATTTATTTAAAATAGGTAGTCGGACGAAAGTGGACACCACCTCCCATAGACATTAGTGTTGTAAAAAACATTAACCGTCTCGTACATCGCCAATGCGCCACAACCTGAGGGACTAAGATGTTATGTCCCTTGTACTTGTATTTTCACTGGTTCACTCATCATTCATACCGGAACACTAGAACTTCCGCCATATCCGGAGAGTATGTACCGGAATAAATACAATCGCTGAACTAAAATATCTTGACGAGACTAATTATATATACATATATTGCTATCTCGTTTTTAAATATACGTTTAAAAAGGAGTATTTCCCAATTCTGTCAATTCTTGCCTTTAGCTAATTGACATGATTTAGTTTTTATTTAATTTGGTCTTAACGTGAAACATATAATGTTTCACGTGTAATTTTTCCGACAGTTAAATCATCTAATTAGAAACATCTAGCATACTTTAATAAATATTACATTTTTAACAAATAAAAGTTATGACTTTTTGCATCAGGTAACACTTATTTTATTACATAGACTCGAACAGTTCGCTTCACATTACGTCTTCAAATAGCTATTATTGTTTAGGAATTAGCATCCACTGGAAATAAACGTATTTACGTAATATCATGTTACAACTAAGCGCATGTAAAGGAAACGATATGGAAATTTACTTTCATACATAAATAAATTAAAAATACAACGATGTATCATTATTGATTTATCAGAAAAAAAAACTTCATAAAAAGCTTTTCTATTTATTTAAATCAAATTACCTCTAAGTAGTCTAAGTATAAGTCACAAGATTTTGATTAAAAATATCTTATCTTGGATCACTAGCAAATAGTTTCCGGGTACTAAGGATATCGCTATGTTGTATAAAACATAAAATTTCAATTAACTGTTTCGAGCCTGGAAGTTCCCGAGGCGCGGAAGCCGTTTTTCTTGTGCTGAACTCATTCCAATCGTGTCTGATTAGTCGTCCCGTCGAATTAGTAGAATAAGGGTAGAAGAATACACTTATAATATGTCCCGCGTTTTTATAATATGTGTTTTTTTTAAAAATCTTACCTGAGAATCCCATATCGGCTAACACGTAATGCTTCCTAGTCTTCACAGACGACATCTGCTCGAAGAGATACTCTCCGGCGATGAAGGCGATTGACGCAACGAAAGCTATAACCGATATACCGACACCGTAGTTACAGGCGTTCGTATCGTTGTTGTAGACGCAGTATTCATTGCCATCAGCCTTGCTTACATACCAGCCCTTGGCTGATATGCAACCCATTACAATTACACTGAAGAGCTGCGAAAGAATACTGAATATATACACAATGTATAAAAAGATTTCTGCAAATTAGAAGCACTTTTTAACTGTCAATCTATCAAATTAATTTAATGAGAACTTGAAGAACAACCGGAAATTTAACCTCAAGTATTTATTGCTCATTGAAACTGGCTTTGTAGTCAAAAGTAAATTGATTTAACATTTCATTTTTGGCGAAAATATTGCTTGTGTCAAATATTTGAATGCCATAAATGAATTGAAGCAGATGTATATTCAACATAAATATTACCTAAATAAGATTACACGATAAAGTCTCAATGCTCGAAACACTAATTTTCCTAATATGCATTCAGTAGTGGTAGTTCTTATATGTATCAAATATCAATAGAATAGATAAAATCCTTATTGAACACACACATTTTATGTGATTACGAAGAATTTTTGAGAATATTTCAATCAAATACATAAGCAGTGCAGACATAAATACACAAAGCTATGTCAACTGAACATACTTATATTACACTACTATTATAAATTCAATCATACAATGTTATTTAAAGATATATGTTTAATTGTTTTTTAAAATTATTCGTACTATAATTAATAATTATTCCTCTAACTAAAATAGAATTACGAAAAATTTAATATAAAGTCTATTATCTATATTAATAAGCTGAATAAATCTAGTTAATAGGTAACTAATTTTTCTGTTTCTTACTTCATATGTATATGTTCAATTATATATTTAAATTCTTTTGATTGTTATGATGTTTTTTAATTTTAATTCAAAATTGACATAAACATTTAATTTTTTATGATAATATCATTATTTAGTTATGAAATATATAAGGCAAATATAAAATATATTTTTATCAGAAAGGAAAAAAAAGATAATCTATATATAAGGGAGTGGTATGAAGCTGAATATGCTATCATAACTATATGTTAAGTGTCCTGATGACCTACTGATGGCATTGTATTGATTCTGTAATATATCATGAAACTTGTTAAGAAAACCTATAATATGTGCATTCACAATGTCAATCACATGATTGATGTCACATTCATGGGAAATGTTATCTTTTCACATTCATATCTATATATATTTGACCAAAATACAAAGAAAAAATATTTTTGTTTTAAATGAGTAGGTGTCTTTCGAATAAAAGTTAGAAGAATCCAGTTGAAATATTTCAAATTTGATTAAGGTATATATTTAAAGAACTCTTCCACTGTCTTGTTACATGACATAATATCAAATGTTACATATATAACTTACCCAACAAACTGCTCGGACTATCACAGGAGGCCGTTGGATAAAAGCTTGAGGATCAAAGGCTCCCCCGGCCTTTCCACCACCGTAAGCTCCAGTCGTCTCCATTTTATGCACTTTTCGAAGATACTGTAAGTATTTTAGTGCTGAACCTTACAGCCTATCAATGTCTCTGCTCTGACCTCACGAACTCCGAATATCTTCCAATATAAGTTATCGATCGCGGCTCGCGCAGCTTACACAGCTCAAATTTGCAAACAGTGACAACTACTACAGATACAATATTTTTTAGACTTATCAAAGAAAAAACCAACGTTACAGATTAAATATACAAAATGAAATAATTATTTTGAATAAAATTTTATGCTAAGCAAAGAATTGCTCCCTATTATATATTCATTATATTATTATGCTGACCTCTATATTTTTAAATATAACCAAGACATTTATCGTGATATTGTCAAAAAAATATTATTTATGCTTGTAGCGTTATATGCTACGATAAATTTATAACATTATTATGAATAGTAAAGAATTCTGGCAAGTTATTTTATCCTTAAAGTGGGCCAGGTTACGATAGATTTTTATCTATATAAATATAGAATAGGCACTGTTGTTTTAGATGCAATAATGTTTTACAACTTTTGAAAAATGTAAAGCGATACGAGCCAGACTTGGGTAAAATGTAATCAGATTAATGATTACGATTACAACGTGTGATCATCAAATACTATTCCAGATTAACTTTGATTGATTCTGAAGGGCGTGCGGGGATGCTCTGCGGCGCTTAATTGACCACTTACTTTACTTTTATGATTACTTTCGTTATACTGTAATCGTGATTGATGATTACATATCAATCTTTATTGTTAATCATTAATCTGACTACATTTTGCCCAAGTCTGATCCCATCAATGAAATACATATTTATAAAATAATTCCGTCTGAATAAATTAAAGCAATTTATATATATATATATATATATTAAATATATATATATATTAAAGCAATGTCTCGTCTACTTCGTTAGACACTTCATTTTATACATGGTGAGCAATACGGCTACTTATATTACTCGTCACCAGAATTAATTCCTAAAATAGAATGTGCGGGGGAAATTTCAAAATTATTTTGTTCTATTCTGTGATTTATTTAAGACTTTGTGACTGTGTGGCTATGTGACTTTTGAAATGCCTATACATGCTAGAATATTGATAATCTCTTGATCATTTAAGTCTTATAGTTCATAAAGTTAGTAGGGTTCGAAGTTTATCTATTTCATAATATATCGTATATTGCTAACGGCATATTATTTTTTTCTAATGATAGAGATATTGTTTTCATTCTACAAAGGGTGAACCAAACCAAAAAGAAGACTGAAGGCTCAGCAAGGGTAGATCTGTGTTATCTTGACACTCCTATTTCGCTCACTATTTTTTATTATATATTTATTTATTGTGAAAACTGTTCACCCATCACAGTTTACATTATATTCATTTGATAGATTTACCGTATGTGTTTTCGGTGTTCTTTGTCGTATATGTTAAAATGTTATTTTGTTTGCCATTTACTTAAAGTTCATATGTTTTTATTTATCCTCATTATCTATCGCAATTATATATTTAAAATATATCGAATAAATTTATCTTGTTAAGAATTTTAGCTTAGTTTGTAGGTTTTAAATGAATAATAAAATAATGATTATTGATTAAAATTAACAAAAATGGTATTGAACTTGTGTCTATACCAAGCTCAAGGTATAGAATAATTTTTATTTATGTTAATTTATGTATAAAAGATTTCCAGAGTAACTATTACGTGTTTTTTCATTAATAACTGACTTCTTCGCTTGCTTTCCGAGGTACAGTATACTTCACAAGACAAAAAAAAAACACAGAACATTGGATATTACAAATATTTATTCAAATAAGAACTGAATTATAAAATAAGAGATTTATAAGCTGCTTCCAGTAATAGTTGATTACCATTAAACATTAATCATAGATAACCGTCACTCAACAAAATAATTTTGACTAGTTCATAGACCAAGGATAATGTTAATTTTAAATTAACGATAAAAACGACGCAAAATATATGGCTTGATTCAGATTTCATATCTAGCACCGATCTATTCTAGCGACCCTAGCTTATTAAAAAAAAAAAAAAAAAACATACGAGTGACGGCTTCATTAACAGGTAGGTATACAAAAGTTCTAAATATGACGTGTTAGGTATCAAAGGAGACTGTATAGAAACACTGATCTCTATAGATATTTACAATACAAAGCTAAAAATATTTCATAACTTGCTACCTTTAGTTACTAAAATTATTTATTATTTACTTCACGTTAGCTTGAAAAATCTAGTCATGTGTATAAAAAGGAGTGTTGCTATATGTTACACAGCTCTAACAGCCACTTTAATTCTTTATTTAAACGATATTGTTCACCAGTATTATAATATGGCCACTTCATATCACATTGTTAGTGGACAGTATTAAAATTACGTGTTAGAGTTACAGTTACGATTTTATTAAAATACAAAAGTTTGAGAATTGGTACATCAGTTTTCATATTTATATATATATAGTGGTATAAGCAACATTTAAACTTTTGTAACAGGCATCAGTGTAAGCAGTTATAACTTTAATGATTCGCATTAAGCGCTAGCGTGGGCATAACGGTCGTTTAACCAATCGATTGTGCCTTAGAGATGACAGGAAATATTTGCATATCGCTAGTGACGTCACTTTTTTGGCAAATAGTTGGTCCAGTGCCATGCCAAATGCCCTTGGCAATTGCAATTAATGTGGGTGAAAAAGAATTAAAAGGTTACAAACATTTATGAAATCTATAACTACTTTATACGAAGGGCTATTATACATTCATTGTAATCCCTAAATTTTCACACTATCGCTAGAGCTATCATTTTGTATAAATTCTAACTATTCTATTCTACACAATATTTTTAGAGTACTCTACAATTTTATTGTACATGGAAAACTAACTACTGGATATATTTATTCTATGACATAATTTAAGTAAAATGTTATTTACAAAAATAGCCATTCTCATCTGTTTTTGGATCCGACTAAATCTAATTTAAAACTATCCCGAGAGAAACGAAACCACAACTATTGTAAATTTAAATAAGGAACTATTTATAAAAAGACCAACAAAAATGGAATTCATCGAAAAGCAAACATTAAAAAAGAAGTACTAGATAGTACAGACATTTTTGGAGGTATTTAAAAAACTATGCATGTTTTTTTTTTATTATTGCAATAAAACAGCATTCTGGCTTGGTATAAGTTAAAAAACGAGGTCGGCTAAAAGTTGATTTGATTAAACTATTTTGATACTTGGTAGGAATAGAGCAAGGCGACGGATCAAGGCAGTGTAAGCGCGCTAGTCGAAGACAAACCGCAAAATGTCAATTAAATGACATTCATTTTTTAAATACATTATAATTCGATATTAATATTAACATAATCCTTATATTAAACACATTATAACGGAGATAAAAGTATTAAATTTTAAAAGATTTAACACTTAAATTTTCATTATCTCCAACTAAATAGCGTTTCGGATATGTCACACGAGGTCTTTTAGACTTTGTAAAAGCATGCTTGGGCGATTTAAGCTAATCATTAATTTCCTTTATGACTGTCAAACCAGAATTATTGCTATTAAGAATTCTCTTACACATGAACAACGATAAAACAACTGTTACAATCGTTTAGTTTTCATAAATAACGTCCATTATTACCCAAAATACACTAGAAAAATTAACATTCACTTCCAATAGTTCGCGTCGATGTTGCAGATATCAAGACATTAATCTTTGGAATTTATTCATTCTATTTAAATTAATTTTGTATTCGAGTACAATGCTTTTGTAGGGGGGATTTTAGGAATCTGCCAGGCCTTGACGTTTCTCTTCTTCTAGCATAGCGTCCAACTCGTCCGTGAGGTTAGCGAGCATGTTGCCGATGTCGTTGAGGACGTCTACGGGTTCTGAACTTTTGTTCTCTTCCTTGTGCTCCGGAAGGGGATTGGGCTTGTCGGGGTTCCTCGGCAGGTTGGCGAGGGGGATCCCCGCCCGGCCGTAGTCGACGGTGTGGGGACGCCCCGCTATCTGACTCCGATTTTGTTTTATAGTTCCTGCATTTTCATTTGCGAACGGAATGCTATCTGATTCGGTGCTCGAACTTGACTGTGGAGCAACATATTCTGTGAGATTTCTATGTCGTGAATTATAGCATATTTAAAATTATAATTATTCATAAAACAAAAATAAGATGATTTTACAAAATAATGCATTACAAGTATTCAGAAGAAGTATCTGTAGGGGTAAGATTAAGATTATTTATTGCCACCAATATTTCTATTTACGCGTGAGCCGCTACTAGCGACGCCTTACCTTGAAGCTGGCGTCGGAGCCGGTCCGCAGCTTGTCGTCGTCGTAGCGGCGCGGCGGGGAGGAGGGCGCGGGCGGCGGCGGCAGCAGCCCCGTGCTGTCCAGCGACACGCTCAGCGAGTCCGAGCTCGGGTACGCCGGTAGGCTGAGGGGAAGGCTCTTTTCCGGATGTATTTCTACTGTGGTCTGCCCGAATCTGGTGAACGGAGCGTACTGCGAACTCTGCCTCTTCGGGGGCTCCGGCGGAGGCTTCCTGGCGACGTGGGGGCTCGCTCCATACGCGACGCGCTGGAGTCTCGCCGAGTACGCGATTTCGTCGTAAGTGTAGTCGGGAGATTTATCTCTGTACGCCGGTGTCGCTTGGATTTTTGCTACCGGCCGTGGTCTAACTAATCCTCTCGGGCGAGGTAGGGTACCTCCGCCTTCGTAGGAGCTGTCATTTGTTGGTGTTATATCTCCGTCGTCGTAGGAACGCCGCCATTGACCTCCGTAGTAAAACCCGGCTTCGGGCGAAAATGTAGTATGCGATGCTCTCTCCGAAGGGTCTTCCAGACTCTCAAGTGATTTACCGCGTGGATGACGTATCTGAGAAGTTGAGATCTATTAGTCTTTCTTTTGTATTTGAATCAAATTAACGGTTTTTATGTACAGCTTTCAACTTTTCACAATACAAATCACAATCATTGAAACATTACCGTTAGAATATTAAACATGCATTAGCATGTACAAATACTATATATAAATACTTATATTTTGATAAAAAATATTATTTGATTAATTTTATTATAATATTTGCGATTTTTAGTACTCATTATTGAATTATCATGCTTTATAGTAATCTTGTTATTATATAAATATACTAATATCTACCGTGCATTCTATTAGCTTATATATTTATTCAGCTCCTAAAAGATCAACCTAGGCATAGTAAACACGAAACAAGGGTAACACACACATAGAATACGTTCAAAAAGTCAGGTGCACATAAAAGCCGGGTGCCGAGGTGCAATGTCAAACTGACATCAGTCAGTGTCATACCTGGATGGGGACCAAGTCTGTGCCACATAGGGGCGTTGGTAGGGCGTCAAACTTTAGATCGGGAGGTTTATGGTAACTTCTCGCGTGTCTCTCCCAGGGCTGGTAATGCTCCCTCGGATATAAATCCTTCTAGGTCCAAGTGCGGTTTGTGTTTGGAAAAAGAAAAGAAAACAAAACATTCACATGCTGCTTCGGGCTAGTGGTATGAGGTGGATGCAGCGTTGACGGGTGATGTGGACAGCTCTGCGACTCATATTTATAAAACTCTTTGATATAAACAAATGTTAAGACAAATGTCTTTGACATTTGTTTTCTATTCAAAGTCGCAAAGATGTTTGACAGCGACAGTGATGGCGATGGAAAAGAAACTTCTAAACGTCTAAGCGTAAATGAAAATCGAATTTCAGAACGTGTCGGGAAAATTTGAATTTCGACAATTTTCTGATGATCTGAGGCCAATTCGGTAATTATAGACTTTATTTTCCCATAAATTGTCCACGTCCGGCTTTGCAAAGAAAAAACATTAGTGCTGGGCTGTTTACACATGGATCTAACATCTAAAGCCCTATACGGCTCGAAGAACGCCTTGTTATTAAGTTTTACTAAAACGCCATGTTATTTTAAACGTCGTTAGTAAAATATAAAATGGTTAGATAATATTTAATTAATAGTTTATTCATTAATAGTTGGTTCTATTTGTTAAAATAATAAAAAAAAGACAATAAAAAAATATTAGTGGAAACTTAACCATTAACAAAGAAAACAGTTTAAAAGATATTGAATGAAATGAAATTATGAATGATAAAAAATAAATATACATAAAAAATAGTTAAATCATAATTTAAAATATTATTGTTTTGAGGTGATGCTTCATAGACAACATATAATTTGATTCATCAGAAAAAAATAAACTAAAAATTGCTCTATGGTCACATATATATTTGTAAACTTATAACAGTCATGAAAGTGGATATTGTTAAAAAGCTATTGGTTTGAAAATATTATAAAATCCACTTCCACGTTGACAATCATCTATAAGATTATATATCTAAAACATCACTACAAACAATTAAAAAATAATTCTACTTGTCTATGCCGTACCTGTCCTGATATTCGCGTGAAGTCGATCGATCCCTGGCTACTAATACTCCGTTTTCCCGCTCTTATATCTTTCACTCTTTTTATAGCCAACAGGATCTTTTTCTGATGACCAAGGCGAACTATACCCATATCCTCTAAATCCTATGGATAGAGTAAATGAAGAGTTAATAAGGCTTGAAACAAAAGTGACGTATGTTGAAAAATATAATTTTTTTTTGTGTTCATGTATTGCTTATCAAAAGCGGATTTATTGAAGACTGAATATGAATTTCTAAAGAATTACATGTTTATTATGGTTGATAAAATTTACTCGGTGGTAGAGCTTTGTGCAAGCTCGTCTGGTTGTGTTCCGGTTTGAAGGGTGAGTGAGCCAGTGTAATTACAGGCACAGGGGACATAACAACTTAGTTCCCAAGGTTGGTGGCGTATTGGCGATGTAAGCGATGGTTAACATTTCTTACAATGCCATTGTCTATGGGCGTTGGCGATCACTTACCACTATATACAATAAAAAAAAACAAAGTAACTGAATGTTCGTATAAAGTCAGTTTATTTATAAACCAATTACCTCCCAAGCCAATTGTGTTACGTCGTGGACTGTTCGGTAACCTTGAGCCACGAGGGCGGGACCGTATTCTTCCAATCGCAGCAGACGAAGCCATTCTTCTAGTGAACCCTGACAATTTTATATTATTAGCATAATTATTCCCTTAACAATTTTTTTTGGTGAAGCAGTATCTTTTGAGATATATACGACATGAGTTAACATTTTTTAATGTAACTCAGTCTTCCTAAGAGAACGGAATTATTTATTTTACGATATATTTAAGGATATATTATGGCATGTAGTTATTTCTATATTAATTGTTACACGTGACGTGGAGGCGAGCTGTAAGCGATAGCTACGAGGATCTAAGCAAGGAGGTTTTCATACGGCGATTGACATGAGCGGACGGGATGACGATGACGGACGGAACGTGAAAAAGGACTACGTGCGCTTGTCATATATGTAAAAAATTTTGTATTTTCTTCTAATTAAAATTATTGCGAAATAGAACGATTTTGTAATAAAAAATAAGTGTTTATTCAAAACAGTTAATTTTAACATAATATTATAAATGCGAAAGTAACTCTCTGCCTGTTACGCTTTCACGTCTAAACAATCGAACCGATTTTCATAAAAGTTGAAGTAAACTTGAATCCCAAGGAAGGCCATATACTACTTATTTTACTTCATACCTGCACTTCCCCTAGAATGTAGGCGAAGTCGCGGGAGAAAACTATTCTTTTTAAAAGAACTGAATAGTGTTTATTTTTTTTAAATAAAAATACAGAAGGTAATCAAGAGATTTTTTTAGCGTCATAAAAATATGTACTAAATACACTAAACGCACAAATAAAAATGAGTTCTTTATGTTGCTCATAAAATATGAATAACTGCATATCATGTATAATCGCTTCTTCGAATAAGAACTAATTGCTTTAAGTAGAAATAATTTCTTAAGAACCAAAATGTTTATACAATCCGTTCTGCTTAGGGACTGATATGTATGTCATGATTATCTATTTTGTATAAAGGTATATAATATCAACATGTCATGTATGTATGACTCTTTGTATCTATTTAAGAACAATTTATTAATTGATTCAATGCTGTGTGAGTCAGTGTACATTTCCGACAACTATATCGAGACCTGTGCTCAAAGGTTGTTTGGGAAAGATTGCTTTATTAGCTATGAGACCGTCCTTGTTTTCTTCTCTTGTTTTATTGTTTATAATAATTAATTTTAAATGTGGTTTACTCTCTTTATCTATATAAAGAGAATTTCATTGAAAACCTAAAGCCTACAGAATTGTACAGTGAAAAGTTTTTATTTTTTAATATATATTTTTCCTTTGTTAAGTTAACGTTCTAACATTTGAATATACATGCTTAGAATTCAATATTTACCGGAATGTAGTCTGGTAAATTGTCCGGTACATTTAAATTTGCAAGTTCAGCCTTTAATCTCTTGCGATGATTTGGTTTCTTGATGCCAACTGCCGTCAGATCTTCGGGCGTCATTCTTGTAACAGTTGGTAGATCGTAACCCGCTTCTATGAAGAGTCTAGCGTATTCTTCCATTTGTAAGTCGGCTAACCAAGCGTGTATTATATCTGGATCCTGAAAAAGATAAAATAATACATGAATATATTATGAATGTAAGTAAGACTTAAATGTCTCACTGCTTACGCTATCGTCTTCTCTCTTTTTGAAGAGACAGGTTAGGCTTACTCGTTGTTCCAATACAGTTTGGATGAATATACTCGAACAATACGTATGGGAGAATTTCATCAGACACATACAGATTTACTTACGATGTTTTCTTTTACCACCATGAGATGATAAGCACAAATGAAATACATGAACAGTTTGATGCCTATCCCGGTTTGAATTCGTAAATCGGTTTCAGATTAACGTGTTGTTTAACATTCTCAATTTAGATACACTCACAGGTAGTCCTTGTGCGATCATAGCACGAACTCTGTCTACGGTGTCGCCACAGTGACATGCAGCGTGATGATGATGTGGCATGCGACCCGATGCTCTCCCGCTGTCCAGTGACGCTGACGAGTGCCTAGACCCTGATCCCGCTGATCCTGACGATGAGCCTGGACTGTCACGGCCGGGACTCTGAAAATTGAAAATATGATTTATTGACATTTGTGCCCATTATGCATTAAACTTTTGTTTTAAAAATATTCTTAATTTAAAACAATCAATCAATCTTGCGTAATTTACACTGTTTTAAATAAAAACAAAAGTAAACAACTGATTGACGGATGATTAATAATAATTTATGGTATTCGGGTATACTGCGCTTCAAGTCATTTAAAAGATTTTGAAAGGGAAATGAAGATTTATTTTTATAGACTTTTTCTCATAAATGTCAAAGATGTAATTTCCAGATTTCCTCACCTGTGTCATATCTATACCCTGATCATCACTCAGCGCTAGCTGGTGGTGATAGTAAACAGCTGCTTTATGTGTGAGAGGTTGTGTGGGTGGCGGGAAGGTGAAGGTTCCTCCACCTGCTGGACTCTTGCCCAAGCTTCCACTTGCTCCCGACACTCCTGACACGCCCGACACCGTGCTGCCATAGTCTGAATGATCATCTGAAAAAAGAAGCAAATAATTTATAAGATAAACGTATTATAATTACGTACGTGTTTGATAAATTCAAGGAGAAGAATAATATTAATAAACATACATATTCTTAATGTATGTATTGATAAAAAATAATTACGATTACTAAATTATTAAATTTTGGGTAAAATTGATGTAATAAAAATAGAATAAAATTTGAAAGGTGGATAAATTACTAAAATGTTGAGTACGAAGAAGACACACTCTTGATGATAATAAAGTTAGTATTACATGAAATGTTTCCAAAAAATGTGCATTTTATTTACCGTATATAATTACTCACCTCTGGTATGTGAAGGTGTGTCAGGTGGCTGTGGATAGGCCTGTTCCTCGCAGGACGCGTAACCTTGAGATCCAAAACTAGATCCAGAGTGTCTGTGCTGTGGTGTACCGAACGCGTCTCCGGGTACAGCAGGCGGCGGCACGCGCTTTGCAGTCGCCGTCTTACCGGCACCGCTACCACCGCGGGACATGCCGCCCACTGAAAGAGTATACGACTTATTAAATTGTGAAATTATAAAAATAAACCAGCAGTGTGGTACTACGTATATCTTAATATTAATTTTACGTGTTATTGAATGAGTCTCCAATAAGTATCATAATTAAGTCATTGAAATTTATAAAAACATTCAAGGAGTTTGCACAGATATCGTTAAATTCTTTTTAACTTATCTCTATCATTGCATCCCTTCAATAAACCATTTAAACTTCATATCTATTTTCGTTCCCTTAATGCCGATGGAAAAATCATTCACGCCTACTTATTCTTATAATTCCATTATTATCCTTAATGGAACCCTTAGGTGAAGCCAAGAAAATCTCATTTACGTCAAAGTAGCTTCAAACACCGTTATCTGCTTTGTGCGAGACGTCAACCGCATTAACAAAATGAGTAACATTCATCCCCGTTCCACCCATAGCGATAAGCGAAAGGGGAGGTGTGGGAGTTTCGTAATAACCCAAAAACATCATCAATCATGATCGGCCACTTGCTGAGATCGGACGACCGGATCGGATCGGACACCTAATTGCTCGTGCCGAATCGATAAAGCTAACTAATGGCCGAAAAAAAAACGTCATTAAAATAATCGCGATGCAAACATAAATCGAGAAAAAAAATTCCCAGCCGACTTTGTAGAGGGCCGTCTGGGAGTGTGAAACTTCATGGTAACCGACGGAATTGCAAATGTTTTTGCGAGAGCCGAGGCAGTTTGTGACATAAAAACTTTTTCCGTGAGATTGTTTTGCGCGGTAACAGGCTTGGAACAAGCGAAAAAATGTAATTTTTATGGAGATTATCATTTTTATACAACATGACAGAATGAAATATCTTTAATAAAGTACTGATTAACATTATTTATGTCTTCGTCGTATTCGTATTTAATTGAATTTACTCTTTATATATTCTTTTTAATATTACAATGTTACTTTTGTACATATGCGGAACGTTTAATTATTACTTACTGTGAATTTAAAATTCAATATCGCAAACATTTCACCACATCCGAAGAACATGGGACGGCATTCTTTTAAGAAAGAGAAATTATTTCTTCAATTACCCGCACGCAAGCTGTCCGATTATTAAGGCGGTCATTACAATATAATTTTTGGTAATTATGAAGACACACGATACGCGAATTTATTGCTTATATTAATTTAAGATTGATTATTAATAAAATCTAATTACAAATAAGGAAATAACATTAAATAAAGTATTTAATGTCACAGTTTTCTTAAGTGTTTACAATCATGTATTTTTATTTTAATTTATCATATTTATCGATCGCGTTTAATCATTAAAAATATTCAATGTATTCTTCATTGATAATATTTGAGTTTAATTGCTGGTTTTATATGTAAATATGGCAAGAGAATTTATACAATGTTACATTTTTTTAGCTTGCGTTAATAGAAGTACGAAATAATAAAAAAAAAAACAAAGACGTGTTATCAGTGAGGTCGTTAAGTCTACAATCAGTACAGGTGTCACAGGCATTGGGTTTGCGCTTAGAGCTCATAATCTGGCAAACATTACCACCTACTTTCTTTTATCGCTGTAAAGCTGACTACACACGAACTATAATATTGATATTGAACAAGGAGCAATCTTTATTTATGATGCGATGTGACATAATCCTTAAGCAATGTCAGTATAATCGTAAATATAGCGAGTTACATTCTACAGCAGTAACTTCGTAATGCGTTATATATTTTCAATACTATTTTTTTCTCTTACGATAAGTCTAGATTTCTGAATTCGGACAGCGTGAATCTTGCTTAAAATCTCCATTTATTTAGCGGATCATTGGACTTTTGGTTTGATGTATTTCTTCTTACGTTAGCTCCGCACGCTTTACGAGGGTGAAAGGTGTAATAAAGGCGCTATTTCACGGGGATTACGCTCAAATAACATCATTAATTTTTTACGTCCGAAAAATTTCGAGTAGGCGTCAGAATCGTATTTATTTTGTTCCGGATTCATGAAGCCAGTGTCCTATATAGCAGCTGATGTTGATGTCAACACTCTAGTACTAATAAATTTGCCTTTCTTCTTTTAATTGAAGATTAAAATCTATTAATAGGAACCACATTGGAATTCAGTGATGAGATAAATTCAATTAACTTCTCCGTTTTTCTTAACCGATAAAATAGGTGATGTAGACTTTAGTACTGCAACGACGTTATTGAAAAGTTAATGTATGACTGTTAAATAACATTTGGCGATATTTTTAATAAAAGAATGTATCTACACGTGAGTTCGATTCCCAGCCAGGACAGATATTTGTGTGTATGAACATGTCTGTTTGTCTTGAATCTGGGTGTAATTTTCTATATAAGTATGTATGTATAAAAGAAAATAGTATATGTAGTTATCTAGTTTCCATAGTACGAGCTCTGCTTAGTTTGGGATCAGATGGCTTGTGAGGATAATGTCCCACGATATTATTATTATATTAGTACATTTATCGTTACATAATAAAATAGTGTAAATATATACAAAGTATGTACTCCAAGAGGTAAAAGAAAGGTTGCGACTATTATAAATGGGATTTATCTATATTATTTAAATTGCAAGTCTGTCGTCTCATTGATTTAAGCGCCATCTAGACGCGACGTATTGAATCAATTAGGTACAAATCGGTGTGATACGGAGCTGATTCGATTCTAACAACATTCTTGACGTCGGCAGACTTTATTAAAATACAATTATGCGGCGCCAACGTTATTACGTGTTTATTTTTAGAAAAACGTTCTCTAAATTGCAGCTGCGGTTAAATATTACACGTATATGATTATAACCGTTATACGCTTGTAATAATCGTTAAATCCACAGATGACAAATTAATCATAAATTTACGCAGAGCTAACGTGATTTATGTTTAATAATAAGAGACAATATTACATGTTTGTATCCATTCCGCATGTTCCACTGGGTCGATGTCATCTAACTAGATATAGTCAGATATCCTACGGAATAGTAATTAATTGTTTTGTTGTATTCCATTCATAAAAGCGCAATTGAATTATTAAATTGCTTAATATTTTTAATAAACACTAACGTCAAATTAGCTCGTCATCGTTACTCAATACGTGTTTATATCTGAATTAAATTGCATATAAAATTAAAGCGTCTTCGAATAAAATTTAAACTACAGCAATTTATTTTGAGTACAATACTATAGAAAATATAATGTTCTAAGCATTGATATATAGCTAGTGAAAGTAGACCGGCTAACGAGAGAGAATAAAATATGATTGATCAGAACAATCAAGTAATAGATACGCTTATCACGACGTGACATGACAGACATTACTGTATAACCGTATTAGACGCGCGCATTTTATCTTCAACTGTTACATTAATAAATAAATTTGTATAATATGAAGTCGGTTAAAAATAGGTAGAGTCTATTGTAATCAATTATTTTCATTTAAATATATATTCCAATACATTAATTAATTTAATATTAATAAAGATTAAAGGGTGTATGTACTCGTAACTCTATTAATTATACAGTTAAGCACTATACCTATATTTTATATAAACTTTAACAGTTTAATGTAAATCATTTGGGGTTATTACAAATTAATAGTAACATTTTGAAATATTATATCACTAATTTTCGTATTAATGTAGCATAGATTCGGAGTAACTAAAATCAAAGACAATGGCTGTTTAAAGAAAATCTTTGCCTAGAAAAAACTTGTCAATCACCGTCATTCTTTGTGAAATATAATATAGTTGTCAAACCAACCGCGTTGGTGAACATTGGATTAGTAAGTTCGCGCTAATCGTATTGGATGAACCTCGGGATTAGCGTGAAGCCGCAAAGTGCTTCAAACTGATTGATTGATCTGACCGGATTTCACTAATTGAGAACGACTTGTAGAACTCCAATGTTAGCGCTGATAAATGAGATTCCATCGCAACTGCGTAGTGTTTTTAAAATAAAAGTTGCAATTAAGTTCTTTGAAAGCGTTTTCTTTTTTTGTACTATTGTTTTATTATTGTTGTTGTGATTTACACAATCAGGGTTTTGTTTAATTTGAAACTATTCAAATATGTATCATAGCTCATTTTTATCGACACGGATTGATATGTTAGGTGTATTTTATTAGGAGATGTTATTTAAGGGTCAATGTTAAGTTTATTAAATTTTAATAATGTTAACAACACACGCAATGGGTTATTTTATACCTTCCATATATACTCCAAAAATATTTTGCTTAAAGGATACCCCTACACATATACGCAAAAATGGTTCGCACATGTTAATGTTATTGCACGTTGCCATATTGCTTCAAGGACGAATCAATGACAAACACTCGAAAACAACAACGCTTCGTGGTCAAACATTAAAGTGAAAGAACCACAATATAATCATCGTTTCGTTTTCTTTTTGATTTTTACAAAATATGGTGCGTTCTTTATTGCACGTGGCGTGACACGATTTTTTGCACAAACCTGAGAAGCCACAGCGCTTTTTTTGTTGATTTTTTAGTCTGAATGTGTTTTGCTTTTTGAATTTAACCACCAATACGGTGCGTTTTCACTTAAGTAACAGTCAATATATGTGTTTGAACTTTAATACTGACTTCAATTCCTCAGAGATTCATAATAATATCACAAAACTGTATAAATTTTTCATGACAACTGGAGGTTAATTACTAATGCCCACCGCAAGAAATAGCAATTTTAATCGTCATATTTTATACATATGGATAATTATCATCTGATTTACATTGTTAATGGGAATACAGAAATGCGGACCTTGTTTGACTATAAACATGAACAATGATAGCAGAAAGGCGAACGTGGGGAACTTCTCATGAAGGAAAAAGGATTCCTTATACGAATTCGTTTTCCATATAATTATAATGTCTGCAATACTTGCATGTTTTAAGGAAAAAATCGAACGATTGAAAATAAGAATAACAGTAAATTCCGTAAGAACTAAACACGTAACGCAACAAAATAACGTATACCGTAAGTTGATTTTGAATATTTTAAAAATAAGATACTCTGTTACTTTTTTTACATTTTACCTATGCAGATAAGTAATATTTAAAAAAAAAATAATGCTTTTAGTCCTAATAATAATATAAACGCTCTTAAAGTGAAAATTACTAAAAAGCCTACCTGTTACATGCCCCCCCACACATTGGAGTTTAGCCGCAGTCGGAAGTGAGTACATAAATAGAACAACTCGTTAAAAAAAAACTGAATATATAAGCGGTGGCTTTGTTCTAAATGTTCATTAAACGGGTTAGAGGAACGAAAATGTATAATATTAATAATATTGGTCAAAGCGTAACAATCAAGATAACAAATCTTTCCGTTCTAATTAAAATAAAATGAATAATGGCTGGTTAAAGTATTTCTAGATTAAAAATCGATTGCTTATATAATGTAATATTTATAGATATAATTGAGTTCAATAATTATTTAAACAGATAATTAAAAATCAAGACAAAAGAAAATATATTTGACAGATAACAGATTAAATACGCATGTTACGAAAACCAGATCAGACATTCGGATTTCGAATTTATTTCTTCATTCTTATGTTATTAGAATCCAACGCAATCGGCTTTTGTTCTGACCGAAATTTCCAGAAACACGAAAACAACGATTTGTATTGCATACAAAAAATATATTAGAAAGTCGGTTTTGTTCGCATTCATCTTATTGTAGAAGGTAGAATGGGTATATTTATTTTTACATTTAGAACAAGTAAATCTTAACCGAAGATTGCCGGTTCCAACATCCGCTAGCCCCACTGAATTTTGGTTAATTTGTGTTTATAATTCATCTGGTCACCTCAGCGAAGGAAATCGTTACGAAATTTACATGGGTCGGATGAAAATCAACCGTGTGTAAGGAACGATCAATATTTTGATCGTTCCATTGATTGTTCCATTGAGGTTGATTTTGACGTGTGTAAATGGAATTAACTCCAAAATTCCTACTTAAAAGAAGAAAAGGCCTTAGCTCAGCAGTGGGACATTTGAAAAGGCTGACAGTTTATTATTTTTTTAAACCCATCCATTACCCACCATACACTTAAAATAAAATGTTAAGTCTGTAATATAGTTATAATATAAACTATAAAGCTTAATTAATATGAATTTGAATTTAACAGTGAACTAATAGGGCACTTACGTCACTCATGACGTGTTGTCGCATAGTCGATCAGAAGCTGAAGCGGGCTTACAGTGAAAGTTATCAAAATATGTTTCACAACAAATGCAAATCTGTTACAATACTGGAGACATGTAGCCATGTACTCAAGATATGGTAAGGACTGCATGTCTTTATTAATTATATATTAAATTGACTATCGAATTTCGTTCTTATTTTAATCAATCTTTTTGTGTATAATTATTTATTATTATAATTTTAATAGGCAAATAAATATAATGATGTTACTATTAAGGAGACCAAAATATCTTTTTAATTTAATTTCATACAATTTTTAGTGCTTGTCGCCAATATCTTTGACGTGTGAATAAGGTGTGAACGAGATAGCAATACTTTTTTTAATCCCGCCAATTTAGCTTCGTTTACAGATTGTGTACAACAAAACCGAAATCAAATTAAAAACAACATTGACATTATATATTGTATCGTCTCCAATTAAGGGCTTAGTTACAATGCTAACAGATACAAACATTTTCCGATAACAAAATACTAGCGAAAGATGAAAGGTATTGGAATAGAAACTGATATGAAAGAACAAATATAAATATGTACCTATCTATATATATATGTATTACCAGTAAAGCTATATGATATGTATATCCTGAGTATTGGGGTTTGTATTTTAAGGTATTGGTTGAGATCTTGACGATGGATAGTGGTATCCTATCAATTTGATTTGAACACTATTAACTCTAATATTTATCATTATCATAACATTACAGTCTAAGAGCTTATTATAAAATTTTTGTTAGCACATCTACCAATTGAAAACGTTGACGTCTCAACCATATGTATAAGGTAACACATAAGCAATTAAAGCATCAAGCCAGTCATTAATGTCTCCCGAATGTTTTTTGAGTCGAACTTGTATCTGTATACAGTTCATAAGGGCAAGATTATGACAGTAATTGTTAACATTTCTGCAAGTCTCGATAAGGACAACCGTTGATAAAACTATTTTTCATACTATATTAAACATGAGAGCAACAGAGAAGCAAAACTTTATCCACGCATGTTTATTTGCATGATTTTTCCAATACATACTTTAGTTATTATTAACCCGTTGAATATAAAACGTACCGTCAATAATCACTCGATGTACATATATTGTTATATAATAACATAATAACACACTACAAATATATAATTATTCATAAGTTAATTATATAAAATATGTTCAATTATTTCATACAATTTAATTACCTTACAAACAAACATACAACGAGGCATATTATTTATTAAGCAACGTAATAACTGTCTCGTTAAGGCAAGATATACTTGTTTAAGACAAGTCAATCATCCGAAGTTAACTAACTAAAGTCGACTGTCATTAAACCGCTTAATCTACTTGGTGAGTATACATTCGCCATATGTCCAAGTTTTACAGGAAACCATCATAAATAATTAAAAATAAATGTATGCTTTATACAACAACAAGTTTTCACTCGCGTGGCACAAAGGACATGGCCAATTTCTGTATGGCAGTTTGCATAATTTACTACTATTAATTCACACCAATGAGTTGTGGTGTTTTATATTCGTGAATATTGGGAAATTAAATTGCTATAAATAAAAAACTCAAAAAACTCGGCATTACAACAGAATAGACGTAAACATTTTCATAAAATCCTTTAATAAGATAGCTGTCAATAAGTGTAGATTATGATTTTGCTATAAAAAATGTCAAATGCCTTGATGAGTATTTATCTCTCTCTGTGGTCCAATATGGTGGAAGTTGACAAACGGTACTTAAAATTCATCTTGCATTACATAATATTTTGAAATAAAAACTCCCAAGTTCAGAGAGTTTAAGAACTACGTAGTAATTCATTTTTTATTATATAATATATTTACTATCTATGTGTGCGTGGAATGTACTTTTTTGGCCACCTCATTTAGTACTTGAAAGTATAGCGGTGCTTGCCTGGGTTTGAACCCGCAAACTTCAGTTAAGATTCACATCCTCTAATCACTGGGGCATCTCGGCACACATAATATGGAATGCTTTGTATTATAATACGTAACGTATTCATATAGTCATGTAATATATCAGTAATTATACGTATGACTAAGTGACTCATAACTGGGGCACTAATGGAAAGCGCTTATAGTCGTCAGTTAGTTATTAAATTCTCGACGTCGGTACTTATTCAATTTAGGTGAAAAGATAGGGGGACGTTGAATGAGCTTTACTGACGTTTTACGAGAATACTGGATGAAACAAGTTGCAGTCATAATAAAGCTTTTATTACAACATATATGAAAAGTTATATTTGAAAGAGTATTTCATGTGATCGACGAATGCTTTGGTAGACTACGTTTGTGGGGCAAGCGTCGACGTCGATGATGATAGGAATCGTATTCTCCCAAAACGTGTCGAGCATTACTCAATAAGTAATAATGTAAATAAAAACAGATTATATAATAATAATAAAGTTAGAAAAAGTTTAACTACTTTTTTATATAAGTACTATTTTTATTTTACATTTAAACTTCATATATGTATATACAATCACTATTCTAAAAATCATTTCGTTTTCAAAAATATAAATAATTATGTAAGGAAGATCTTAGAAAGATATTATTCTTTTTTCAAAAGCATATACGTTTCTTGTATCTGTATTGTTTGATAAGGAAATAGCATTCTCATCGATCCATCTTCCAGAACCTTCTGTATGTCGGTCAAAGCAATTTAGTTGCGCAACTAATTATCGCCGGTTAAATCATTAGCGGGCGTAATTGTTATCATAATGACTGCTATGACAGACGGCTAGATAATAATGCCTCTTTGTTTTCACTCAACACCTCAAATCCTTTTAGTGTTGGAAATAGTATTTTGGGGTATTTATAATTATGTTTTATCTGTGTTTGTTTGTATAAAATATCGTAAATTTTTGCCACACTAATTTTTAATCTGTAACATTTTTCACACTATTTATTGATTACATGTGGTATATATTTATCTTATATTTATTAGTATATTTTACCGTGTTTATTTTGTGTATTATTATTAGAAACGTTACGATTTGTGGGAAGTTATTGGATTTAATTTATGAAACATGTACATGTTTCATAAAGTTTGTACTAGTAGTGACGTTTATGGATACTTCAGCTCTGCTCTTTAGGTCGTAGCGTGTAGTATTAATAGCCTATGAGGATAACCTGGTCAAATCCGTCTGCCAGTTTCTGAAAGAATGCCTTAGAACCCGAATATTTGACATCTGTTTTTGATATCGCTCCCATCGATTGTTTATCTAACATTTTAAATTTAATTCTTGGCACTAGATTCGTTTTCCAATACTTAAATTGTCTCCCATTGGACAATCAGAGGCCAGGGTGTCTGATCATTCATTTTTATAAGAAATGTAAACATTCCTCAGAGGCAGACATAAGCAAATTATAAAGCACACCATTTTATTTAACATTTTTGAAGCACTATAACTTGACAATGCAACGCTACCATGGTGGTAGACGCGATCCTTAATATTTCTCATAACACTATTAATAATCCCACATGAACAAATAAAACAGAAAGATTGCTCGCCAGCTTCCTAACTGATAGGATAGTCAAAGTTGTGACAAACATCTAAAATAGATTGACTTTCTTATCACAAGCGATTTCGTAAACCTCGATCTTAAGATAAATTTAATTACTTTATCGTGTATAATGTTAATATTTACATATAACTGTATGCGACTGTATATCTTAATGAGTTGAAAATAAGGGCCACTTTCATTTTTGATACATATGTATAAACTAAAAGTGAAAGCATTTTACAGTCAGATTATGAATCTTATCATCTTAATATGTATTTTAATAAGCTTACAATTACCAGTTTAAAAAAATAAAATAAAATTATGCCTTGGTAATATTTTATTTTATAATTAAATAATATTGGTAACATAAATACAGAGTAATTAGTAATTTCAATTACAAAGATTAAAGATTTATCTACTACTATTTTTAAATAATTTTATATTTTAATTTTTATAGCAACGACAAGTCCTATCATTTCGCAGTGTAATTAATAGAAAATATCTTAATAAACATCCAATTATACGATATGAAAAGTAATTATCTTCTTGGACTTCTTGGACAGCATAAAGTGCGATATTTATTATATATGAAAATGTTTCGTCAATATTTCATTTGAAAATTGAAATCCTTATACGGATTCTAAGCATAAAATAAGTAATATAATTTTACTTGAAGTCCTAGCTCTAAGCTTACAATTAGCTTAAGAGTAAAATTTGATATATCATGTAATATAATATATACAATTTTATAATTAGTATGTAAAAATATTATTTTATTTAATATGTAAAATGTACGAAGGCTTAACAGAAGTGAACGTCGCGATGGACTGTGGTCACTTGTTGCGGCACCGATTTTATATATCCCACGCATGCAAGGCATCGGAACAATGAAGTTTCCGGCACCTGAATATTATGGGAAGAATTTTAATAGTATGCCATTAAACTCATAACAACATTAAATAATAACAATTTTTATATTTGGAAGTGAGAATAGAACTCGCAACGCTTGCGCTCGTATCCAAATATGATACCACGAGGCTAAACTGTTGTTTGAATAAGAAGCTAAAATTGGATACACATTCAGAGACTTCTATAAGCGCCATCTATTGGCAGCTTCGATGAATGATGCGTGAACGCAAGTCTGCTTCTAAATATCATTAATATTGTGTATGAATATCTAAAAATCATATATTATATATTTTAACTTATGTTATTGTTTTATTACAAATTGAAGGATTTTTCAGGATTAACAGTATTTTTGACGTTTTTTTTGTAAATCATTTTATTAATAATATTTTATTACATTTTCATAAAACATGAACATTTACTAAAACACGATTTTAAAATTTTCAAAAATAAATATACAATATATTATTTTAATATTCTGACAATTCGCATTCCATAGTCGTGTATGAATAGCGATTATATCGTCTCTATCACGCCGTTCAGCTGATTACCGTGAGATCTTGGAGGTTCGACGAAACTCCATCCGCCGGATTGCCGGACGCCGATGTCCGCTAAACAACACCCACTTTCCCTTGTTAAATTGACATTTAGAAAAGGCCACAATAATGCACTTAAATATACGATCCCTAAGATAAAATTCGATAGACATCTTCATGCACAATTACAGTAACCGAATACTATTTAATGCCGTTACGAAATCGATTCTGTTCCGATAAAACGTTTAAGGTCTGTCTCGTTTCATAATTTCAATGTGATGTTACACCTCGAAGTAATGAGCTTGAAATGCATGGGAAACGGACAATTATGATTTCAACGTAGGCAGATTTCACTGGTTCTCGTACCAACAGATAACCAACGTTATACTCAAGAAACTTTACAGTGGGAAGTTTCTCTTTAAATTGCAGGGATGAACTAAGAAAATATATGTTTCTTTTTTTAACAACTATGTTTTCATATCTTTAATCTCTTTTATATATATATAGTAAAAATTAGAATCAAAATATTTCACAAATGACAATTAAGATAGAGGTTTAAGAAGAACATTATATTATTTTATGTTATAATAAATAAATATTTAACTGAAAATATCATAAACTTTTTTTTTTAAATGTACAGACAACCAAAAATAATCTTAATATTCGCGGTTACAGCCAATGCTTTACACACATCGTCGGCATACTCTTGCTGACCTCAAAAGAGCAATTCGAGCGGAAGTTGCAGCTATTCCACAAGACATGACATATCGGGAGCATCAGTTCCCGATATTTCGATATCGTTACTTAGATATCAGGTTATATCTTACAGAGTTTAACGTGTATAGCTCGCGATGACGTGATTGTTTAGCACGTGATTAGTTAAAAAAAAATGTCGAATGTCAAATCAATAATAGCAGAAAGAGAGCAATTCGTGTTTAATTAAAGTGTCGGTAAGAAACATTTATACGTAAACTTGTCAAAAAAAAACAATAGCACTTTTGTTTTCAAAAATTTGTGTTGATAATAAAATATACTTGGAACCATCAAGAAAAACCTTTGTTTAGCTTGCTTTGCTCAGTAACATTTCAATGTTTGTCTGCGTATTATTATTACTCTTATAAACATACCGTAGTCGTTTGGTTTTGCCGCGTAACACATTCCTTTGACGATGATATGACAAAAGGAGCCAATTACATACCCGAGCCACATCAGTCTAAGCATGGCAGAGACAAAGCGAAACGCAAAGGATTCAAAGCTTACTTCACTGCATTGATATCTGCTATCTACCGTCGTTAGTTTTATATCAAAGATGAAATTAATACATCGTATTTACTGTACTATCGAATGATATAATTCATTCCTTACTTATATTATAAATGCGAAAGTGAGTTGGTTAGTTGGCTTGTTTGTTACGCTTGTACGTTTTAACTACTCAACCATACATTTCATCATCAACCATGCTTTTTATATAGACCCTTATTTTATCCGTGCGAAGCCGGGACGGGCAGCTAGCTTTTTAACATGATTGAATTTCCACTACCTAGTCTTATTATAAAGGTTCAAACACGGTTTAAGTGTCACAACAGTGGCTAGTTTGCGTCAATCTCTAACGTGTAATGGCGCGTAATTAATTAGTCTGTGTAACGGTACAATGCTTTGTCACAGCAATTGATGTTTTACGCAATTATGAGCATGTTATATTTATAATAATGAATGTGGCAACATTAAAACACATATTAAATCAATTATAAATACCTACTTAATTTATTTCATTTTAGCGCCCTAAATAAATTTAAAGTATAAGGCGTTTATTTAATTATGTATAATTATGTTAGCTTTTGTTTAATTATATTTATACAATAAGGCTTTATAATTAAGCGTTTGTAGAACCTACTTGAATAAATATTCATTTTTAATTATATTTTATATGTTGATTTAAAAATCAAAAGGAAAATAATAATTAAATACCATATTAAACCAATATTTCAATTCCCTCTCAAAACAGTATTTACTCAGATAACCTGGATAGTTTAAACGGGAGCGTCTCATTGTATCGTTGGAATGTCTTTTCATGCATTAGCAGACTACGAATTACATTTACGATAACATAATGTGACTCATATAACCTACACATAAGACATATCTTAGCCTGGCTATGATTTCGTGAATGGTATTTCGTATCATTGCGTAAGTAACAAGTTAATTTCGAAGCGGCAATGGAAGCCCCGCGTTTCATCTGTAATTGCTTCGGGTAAACGAACAATCGTACATAAAAATTTAATACAAAATATTTCCTTTATAACGTTCGAAGATACGATGTAGATGGGAATTTATTGAAGTTTCTTGTGAATAAATTAAGAGATTAATTTTAATAAATACACGGTGGAGTTTTATCGGACAGGATGCGAAAACGGAATGTTCTCGCCACAGGCATCTCCTCCAATAAGGTTTATGGTTTGTTATATTTTAACCAATCGTATTGTTTTAATTTAATGCATTTTCAACTACTATTAATATTAATGAGTTCGATGACTTAATTGGAGTGAATTTTTAATCTGTCCTTTGAGGAAATATCTTGTCAAAGAACTTTAGAATTCTCTTTAATAATAAACGATGAGTCTATAATATGTTACTTTTTATCATATATATCATAATATATTACTTTTTACATATGTAATGTCATTTAGTTTAAATGTAATTTACTAGTGTAAACTGTATATTTCTTAAAAAAAGTTAAGTTCTTTTCATTTACATACATATTTCTTACAACGATAGGATGTATATAAGAGAAATAATATGAGATCATAATTTATTGTCCTCTTTTTCAAGACTTCGAAATAGTTCTTTGTCGAAAGTTGCTTCGGAAAAATATTTAAAATCTATCCCAGAAATTAAATGCTTCCATAGACACAAAAAGTCCATTTTCATTAATTTTGCAGATAAATTTATTCGTTTACCGATGATTTATTATTTTTGATTATTAACTCAATGATTGAATCATTAAGCTTTCTTTTTTAAATCCAACATACGTAAACTTATGTATACTTGATTCAAGGATTTTTTAAAGTATTTTTGAATATATGTGACAATAAATTCTTCGTGAATTCATAAAATTTGATTTTTGGCAATTGGAAAATAAATTCACGCACAATTAAAACGAGTGTTCTCTGTCACGAAATGTTGTAATTACTTGAATAAAAACCATGTTTTAAGGTTCCGTGTCAAAAATAGTCAAACTTAATTAACGTTGTTGGGCGAGTAGTGTAATGTCAAAAATAATTCTCTAAAGGCATCTATCATAAATTACTCGAACGACAACATAACGCTGTCAACTAAAAATGTACATTTGTTTTTTTTTTTTTGACATAATTTATTGAAGCACGAGATCTTAATTATAAATCATACATTAGATTAAGAGATAATATAACTCAAAGCCGAGATTGCCAGTAGAACAAGAGTAGAACATTTACATGCGTAAGTGGGTTCAAATCTGGACAAGCATTATGGGTTGATCACGTGTTAATAATTATTTATTTAGAGAAAAATATCGCGAGGAACTTATATATAAAATATGACACCATCGAAGAGGCTCATATATAACTATACATATATATAGTGTCTGTGTACTTTATTTTACTAGTCTCATTTAAAGTTATATTAAAATAATTTTATTTAAGAAAAAAAAGCGAACGTACACGTTTTTGTATTCTTACTTATTTGATAATTACTAGTAATACGACATTTTTTAAGCAGTATAAATTTACAATAACTTTCATAAGTAGTAAACATTAGACCACTTTCACGCGAGTTAAGTTGTGATTGCTAATAGAGAAAAAAAAACAAAACTCTCCGTAGCACTGCTTAATTCATATGTCGGATGAGAGATTTTTTTTAATGTATTACCTTTTTTATGTTGTAAGTGGACCGATCTTCGCCTATAGATACAATCTTATTATAATAAAAAAACTAATTACGTCAGAATTGACATATGAACTCATATGTTCCTATGAATTTACATAAAATAAATATAATGTCTTGTTTTGACTTGCATGACAAGTTAAATCGTTCAACCATAAATAATTTAATGGACAATTGAGAGAGTAATTAGTCTGTTGTTGTATTAATTATCCCTTTCCCACCCTCCCCGTCTAGACTTTAGTGTAGTGTCTACTTTACGCACTCGGTAGTACTTCACAAATTAGCGTTAAAAATTACTCGACTTATTATGAAACTCGCCTTGTACTCGACACTGTGTAATTTGCTTCGTAAATTAATGAAAGAGGCCGTTTACAAAATTGCTAATTATCTGACCGTTTAATGAGGTCATGCCGCCCTAAAGGCACGGGGCACTTTTAATTACAATTTTAATTTAGCCGCATAATACCGGGTGAGTTATTTCCACACGAGTATCTAATTGTAACGTTTTTTGCTGAAGGCATTATGAATGCAAATTCATGATTCCTTTTAAGTAATCAAAAACTGGAGCTTGTAAATTTTGTACCATATTTGCTTTATTTAAATTTATTCATACACATGATTATAAAGGCGACACGTGTGATTATCTGTTAATATATAATTTATCACGCACTTTGCGGTGAAGGAAAACTTCGTGAGGAAAATTAATTGCATACATTAATTGCTAATTGAAAACATGTATTGATTAATTTGTTATATACTTGTTAAACCTATCGATGTGGTTGAAACGTTGCCGATTTTTATGGATTTTATCTGTATCAGTTAGAGATGTGATCCAGTGAACGCAACGTATTAACGAAAATATCGCGGGTTTGAATTTAATTTTTCTCCCGTGCCTCAGAAAGCACGTTAAGCCGTTGGTCCTGCGTCTTAACTCTTTCCGGTCGTGTCGGATTGCCGTCCCATTGGGTTAGAAGAGTTAGGGAATAGAGAGTGCACCTGTGTTTGCGCACACACTTGTGCACTATAATATCTCCTGCGCAGTTGGCTAATCTCTCTTGAGATTGGCCGCTGTGACCGAAATCGGTCTGGAGGACCATATATATTTGGTCAATATAGCTTGTCTTTTTTCATAGTAAAGTAAAGTAACAGGCTAAATGTATCCTCACCTTTTGAAGAGGTTTGTTTCCACCATGGTTCCACCATGGCTCCACCATGGTTCCACCATTTTACTCTAATGCGAGTTGGTGGTTACCCAAGTGGCAGATTTTCAGTGAAAATACATACGTGCAAGTTTCGCGATGTTTTTGAGATGAATTTAAAAACATATTAAGCATAAGAAAATTCAGTAGCCTACCTGGGTTTGAACACGCGATCAGCGGGCACATATATTATCTGATATAAATTTATAACAAGTAAGTATAAACGTAAGCTTATAATTTTTCATACCAATAAACAGCTGTAACTTAAGTGGAAAAGGAACGTGCAGGGTTTGCATCGTGAAACGCACGGGTGCGCGTTTTTAACAAGGGGCTGCAAATATAGTCTAGAGTTGTTCGAATTTATTCTCATTAACTACAAAGTCTACACGATAACAGGTATCGTGTTCAACATTTGAGCAAATTATTTTCCTATTGCTATGAGTCGGGATGTCCCAGTGGTTAGAACGCGTGAATCTTAACCGACGATGGCGGGTACAAACTCAGGCAAGCATAAATGAACAACAGGTGTTTAATTTGTGTCAATAATTGAACTTGTGCTCGGCGGCGAAGGAAAACCTGCGTCTGTGTCTAATTTAATCGAAATTATGCCACATGTCTATACACAAACCCGCAATCGAGCAGCTTGGTGGAATGAGCTCCAAAACTGCTCTAAAGGGAGAAGAGGCCTTAGCTAAGCAGTACGATACAGGCTTACTTACTTTAAAACCATAATAGAATACAATTATTTCTATATACTTATGTATTTAATACTTCTTCTATTTACTCTTTAAGATTTAAAGCTTGAGGTCATTTTAAAGCAAAATATTACGAAGATACATAAGCAGATACTCTATCGTATGTATTTAGCGGTCATGATAAATTATTCACTAACGACAATATATAAACACAACAGTAATTGATGATAGTAAAATTTCGTTTCGAAATTATACCGCGATCAATTTAATCGAGCAAATAATTGCTAACGACTTATTATAAAACATTTATTAAATGGTAGAGTTATCATTAAACCAATTAGTAATTTCAATAAAACAATTTTGATTTATATAACGAATACTAATTTAAATGAGATTTTCTCCTAATAAATTTCTCCTTTAGCAACAATACTAAGATAGATAGATATTGTTGGTGTGCGTGTGTATTATTATATAGTATCATATTAGGTTTTATTAGTTAGCAGTATTTCCAGTATTATTGTTCACTTGATGGTAGATCTCAAATAAAACATTTCCACAATGCAATTTTCATTGTTTTCAGAATTTAGGTAATTATTTACTCGGTGGTAGGGCTTTGTGCAAGCTCGTCTGGGTAGGTACCACCCAATCATCAGATATTCTACTGAAAAACAGCAGTTTATATTGTTGTGTTCCTGTTTGAAGGGTGAGGCAGGAGGGAATTAACATCTCAGTTCCCAAGGTTGGTGGCGCATTGGCGCTGTAAGCGATGGTTAACATTTCTTACAATGCAATTGTCTATTGGCGTTGGTGACCACTTGCCAGCAGGTGGCCCATACGCTCGTCCGCTTACCTATACAATAAAAAATATGAAATGAATATATTATTTTTTCAAGGCTGAGATTAAATAAATACCATTACCAGTGTGAATATGAACTCTAAACGTACATAACTATTACATATGTGTACATAATGGACATGACATTATTTTTTTAGTATAAAGATGAATAGCAAGGGACAGTAATAGTAAATAAGGATAATGTGGGCAACGCGATGAGGCAACGCTATGAGCAAATATAACAATTTACAATAGGCTTTGCTTGTCTCCTTTCCAGCTTTAAAAATAACAAAGGTTGCTCATACAATTGAAATAATGTTCGTAAAGCTTGACAAATTTTTTAAACCCTACTGCTCGAATACTTGAGATACAGCTTAAATTTACACAATATGTTATACATACTCAAACCGACGTCATTGATGGCATACATTCCGAGTGACTTACCTGGAAAAAAAATAAAACAATAAATACGAGTGTTTAAAATCATAAATGTTCTCTATAAACTATAAATAAGTCGATCATAATATCGTAAAGATGTATTTGATTATGAATTTTATAACTAACAAAAATAATCTTGTACAAAATATTTGCATAAACATGGCGCCACAACGGCGATTTAAATGGAAAGTATCACTAAATGTCAAGATTATTATAATTTTCACGTTTATTTTAATAAATTATTTCACGGTTCAAATTTTAAAATACAGAACGCGCAGTAATAATAATTTATCATTTAGGCTTAGTTTTATCGCGGCTATAAAAGTAAATCGATTTACAATACAGATTATCAAAGGGTATTTCGGATAGTGATGTGTAAAACCGGTACTGAATAATAAGAAAAATCGACTATATTTTATGTGTATGCTTGTGTGCCGCAAGTCGTGACTCGTCAGTGGGTCAAGATGTTAATAACTGATAATGATTTGCTCACTAAGCACGAACGTAAAATCGCCTAAGAACCAGAAGATCGAGAGATTAAGCAAGTACTCGAAGCTTTGATGAATACAAATACAAAACACTACAAGTAGGTACTATTAGTTTATTTAAAGTGTTTTAACATTAGTATTTCACTACCATAGACATCAGCACTTAGTCGTGAAAGGAGTGCTATCTAAAAAAAGGTATGTTTTGTTATCGGAAGCAATTGTCAAATCATAGGCTAGGAATTTTGGCGCCAAACATTGTCTAATGTTTGGAGAAAGCGAGACTTGTCGCCCGAAGCATTGACAGATCTGTGTCGTGTTTATAATGAATAAAAAATATACATAATGCTCTGGTAATAGCATTTAGTTCCGCGAAGAAAATAAGATGTTTCTTCTTTTGTTTATTTCATTCATCTTTCATTACAGTTATGTTTTTTTTAAATATTTATTATTAAAATATATTTATGTCACCTAGGTTTAGTTTATTTTCTTACGGAAGTTTTATTAGTTAATTAAAGTACTACTACACGAACTATTGCAAACGTTACACCTACAATAATAATATGAATATTAGTTTTTAACAGTCGTGTACAAAGCGAGGTCATTCTTATTGTATCTGCAGTGATAAATCGTTCGCATCTGCTTATTCGTGAGTATAATTGTAAGCTAGATTTATTTCAATAAAGGGCGCCATTATTCTGAGATATAACATTAAGAAGGCCTTCATACTATATGCGTTCAATATATATATTTTGTTATTATAATTATATAATAACAAAATATATATATATTTTGAATATAAGACTCGCATACTAAATTATTGTATTGATGGTAGCAAGTGTCAACAGCAACTGTGAGGCATCAATTCATTCGGTCGGACGACGCTTGAACACGTGCTTATAACAACAACAAGCATTAAAATTTATATATAAGACATGCATATTACATAGAGAATTGTGCGCAAATAATCAACTGTCTGTCATATTATGTTATGTCTAAGTCTATTTTCTCAATGAATACCGTCAATGAATTATTGTTATGTAATCCGAATGAATGAAAACTGTATAATATGTCACTATTGTGTTCAGTGCGAGTTTTTTTGAAATTATCGAATGGAATTCCGATTGTTGTCACTAAACTGGGCTGTTTTCACTCCATACAAATAATTTCCAATGAAAATATGACACATTACCAAACTCCACTTGAACTGCGCGATGGGATAAGTTCCAAACGTTTTCCTTAATACAATACCAAGTGGAAATGATTCACTGTTATGTCTTACATCAATTTGATTATTCAAAAGAATTAAGTATATTATATTTTACAGAGTGTAATTAAGGATAAATAACGAGTGAATCGAATAAAAAATAAATCGATTAACTTATCGATACCCGTGACTCGATCATCTTAAATGCAATATTACAATGTAATAAAGAGCGTTAATCACAACGATATTTCAAAGCACTTGATAATAAATAAATCTTACACTAAATAAAGAGTAAGACGTGGCGATTTGTTTCTGGCTGATTTTAATCTGAGATAAATGTATCATTGTATGCACGACCTAACTTAGAAACTACAGGGAGCTTCCCTATTACGTGTATATGATCCTTATATGCATGAGTATAAGAGCTAAAATCAATAAGCACAGAGATAAGCGAATCTCACCTTAGAATATAGACGAATTGTATACGTTCCTTAAGCTTCTGAATACAATTTGTATAGAACTAGAAAGTGCTAAGTTACTGAGCTTGTGTAGTTATAAATTATTACATTCACAATGGAAACGACAAAACGATTGTGATTAAATTGTTTTAATTAATTAGATTGTGAATTAATTTTCTTTACGTAATGTAATTGATATTATATTTTTACTCACGTATGGATGTTTTTTTTTAAATGCATGGAATAATTTTACCTTTGAACGATATATGAATATATACATTTAAATCTTAACTACCTAATAGATAAATAAGGCTTATAAAAAAGCTAGTTTCTTGCCGGTTCTTATCGGTAAAACATCCTGCGAGTAACTTTAAATTTACTTGGTGGAGTGGGTAGCCTAGAGTAAGAAGAGTAACTAACCCAAGTTTACTACACGTACAAGTGACATGAGATCTAAGTTGATGGTGCATTGACGTTGTAAGAGATGTAAATACTTTTTACAGAGTCTTATGTGTAGCACAGTGGACGTAACAATTTAGTTCCAAGGTTGGTGGATATACGTGATGGTTAATATTTCTTACAGTACCAATGTCTTTAGGCGGTGATGACCACTTACCATCAGGTGGATCGTTTGCCAGTCTATCAAAATATATGACATTAATAATTAAAAAAAAAAAACTTTTAATAATATTTCATTATTTAGGTCATGTTAAGCAGTCCTTAATTTCACTATTCGATTTTCAAATGTATTTATTTAAATAAAACAATCATGCACTTAAAACTTAAACATATAATTTTTATTTATGTCAATTGATTTGTGTTACAAACTTTATTCTCAAAACCTTCGTGGTCTTAACAATATTTCTATGACAACAATCAGATATATGTATACAACTCCTATCAATCTACACCGATGTCTGTTGATTTACAACCAATACAAAGTAATCATTTATATATTCCTTCCAATAAATGCTGCATGCTCCGCGTCAACCATTAAGTGGACTTGAATGATACTGATGAATAATCGTTCCCAGTTGATGTGGTATGTCAAGGGATTTTGTACCTTAAACCTTTTGTATAGCGAGCATTTATGTATGTCAATGTTGTTCGAGATTAGGAAACCTGGTAGGGATTATAATTTCATAGACAGCATCGACAGTTTGCTATTTTAAGTTATTAGAATAACGATATTTTACTACTTTATCTCTATTTTTTCCTACTTTGCGGTTACAGTCATAAAAACATACTTTTTTAAGAGTTTTTGTGAGTAAAAAAAATCATAATGTGAGATATTAAAAGTAAAATTCCTTTTTTCTGGCGACAGAAAAGTTTTACTCATATGCAACGGCTAAATGTTTCATTTAAATTAAACCTTCATATTTTACTCTGCAACACAATTTATCAAATTTATTATAATTCAAGTCACGTTCTAAAATTAAACAATCGTATTTTCAACCGAAATAATATATACAATTATTCCGACAAATCCTAAAATATATATACTTGTATCTAAATAATTGATAGTGGCAACAAAATGCTTTATTTTTCTCACAAAATGGCATAAGCTTAAAGGCTATCGGACTGAGCTTTGTTTTAATTGAGTATTTCGTAATCAAACTTGAGACATTTATTGGTGCTTGTTAGCACGAATGTTTATGTATGTACTTCATACGGTATTTAAATTATGTTCTCGATACAAGTAACTAATTACAATTTTAATCAATCGAGAATGAAAAATTAACTGTCAGTTCTATTAAAAATAGAGCTATTCTAGACAACGAATTCGAAACCCAAAGAAGAACACGATCGTAAAATGTCAGATAGTGATATGCGTTATTATAATATTTAAAGGAGACACGTATCAAAATAGCGTATCACCGTGAATGACGATCGAGAGTCGAATTTAAATATAAGAGCTGAGTAAATAAATCTAGTAAATTCATACTTAAAATATTAACTTAGTATTAATGTTAATATATACATATATCCTTTTTCACTCGAAGTCTTCACTTATATGTATTTAAATACATATATACATAGTATGTGTTTACTAGAAAAACTGGAATTGAGCACTGACACCCACAAGTCACATTTAAAAAATAGAAAACAATACGTTGTCAAAAATATTCATGCAAATAATACAGATAAAACATTTTAATTTACCTTATTTATAAATTGTCTTTTTTTGAATGGTATTAAAATGTAGATTATAAAAATAACGTTATCGTATAACATTGATCTGCTGTAAAATGTCATGTTAATGATTACCTATAATGTAATTGGTAGTTTTTATTGAATTAAAATGTATATTGAATGTATTATGTTGTTGACAAATAATTATTCATAATTTCACATCTATTTACGGAATTTCATGACATACAAACAAGTTAAATTTCTACGAGCAGGTCTCGAGCACGTGGGAGTCCCGGTCCGAAGGCTGGATTTATGTTATCTATGGAACGTAATGTTATCTGTGCAAGCGTCCGGAATGGTCCATATTGAAATGCAACTATGTTAAAAATAATGAATTTTAAAATATCTATTATTAAGAACATTTAAATTACAGCTTCATAAAAAAAAACACGCCTCATTATTGAAATAAAAAGATACGTATTAGAAGTAGAAATATTGTTAGTAGAGAGAATTATAAATAAATAAATGTTGCAATTTAAACATAGAACTTACGCAAATGACGAAAGTAAAATCTTATAGGATAATAATCTTGTCTACAAGTAAAGTATACAGGGCGTAGCTTAATAAGCATTGATTGACCTTTCCGTAATGTTAAATATTTAAGTGTGGCGGATTAAGTCGTCGAAATGTCGATTTCGTCATAACGCCATGTAAGCTCTCTTATTTCCGTGTCATTTAACCAATTACTGGTGTTAAAGTTTCTGAATTAGCATTTATGTACATTTTAGAGCATCAGTTCATTTGGCGGTAACATATTTATCAAACAAGTCTTGCCAATTAAAAAAGTAGGTTCTTTTTTTATTGAATTAGTAGCAAATGGTGGCCCATATATTGGCACTGTAAGAAATATTAAACATTCCTTGCATCGCCAATACGTCACCAACCTTGAGAACTGAGATGCTATGTCCCTCGTGCTTGTTGTTATATTGGCTCACTCACCCTTCAAACCAAAACACAACAGTACAACAATTTTTTGTTAGACACAAAACCCTACCACCAAGTAAAATATAAAGTAAATAGCTATTTAATTTAAGCAATGAAAATGATGATTAATGATTTTACTTCGAATATAAAACGTCTGCCAATATTGGCAATGTTAGAAGTGCCAATTATTTCTCATAATGTCAGTGAGTTGTCTAGTCATACTGCAATTAGATTAGCTTGACCCTTTAAAACCGACCACAGCTATCCAAATTGATGCGCGGTGGGTTAAGCCGCTTACGTGCTTCATTGGAGGTGCTTAACAAAAAATCCTTCATTAGGCTCTCCCGAGTGGCACACACCACGGGTTCGGATTGGGTAGCTCTGTCAATACGAGGACTGATTGGAATTGCGATTCAACGAATAAAACGTATCCAATTTTTTTTACCATATACGTATAGATGAAATATTTTGATATTATAATAAACAATATATTTAATGTAAATAAACAAGCGCTTTAATAGCGCTTTGAGACTAGTTTAGCGAATTCGTGCATATTTTTCAAACAACTTGTCCGCAAGTTACCTCTTGGCGCCGGCCCACTCAATATCCGATATAGGACCGATTTACGATTGCCCTCAATAATGGTACACGGCCTGGGCTTAACCGAAACACATATATTGGGATATGTAAAATTTACATAGTGAAAGCACGTACACATTATTAAAAACACAGTATTAATATTTTATATCTAAGGCGTTACTTATAACGTTGTTAAGCGGATTAGTTCAAAATTACTGTCTTCTTCTTTCGAATGTAAAATCAATAATGATAGAAAGAGCGATTTCAGTGCTTAACTAAACAGCCGCTAAGCGTAACGTTAGTGATTTATATCATGTTATCATATAAACTTAAAGTCATTAAATGAAACCCATTAATAGATAAGACGTATTACAAGTAAATTTCTATATTTTATATAATAAAAAACTCCGAATTTATTGATATACTTTAAGTTGTAAAAAACATTAACTGCTCGTATCCTTGCCGGTTTTTATATATTCTATGGAGTAAAAGAGAGAATAGATGTTGTTTTATTCGTATCACTCATTTCTACCGTATTTATACACAAAGCTACTTCATTAAAATTTTCGATTTTCGTATTAAGTTTTAGGAAAAACAATTATATAACTTTTTACATTTGTATTTCTTCGTTTCCAAAAATGCTTCTACATTTATCTACCCGTAGTTTAGTTATTGAAGGTGTTATAGAACAGTACAGTATAGTAACAGCCCGTGAATGTCCCACAGCTGGGCTAAATATATAACTAGGCATGATTTATTTTATACTTGTAAGCATGCTATAGTCTGCCTGTAGTCAGAACAAGGACAAGCATATCGTCCGTCAGGGTCCGGTCCGTCTCGTCCGTCGTTCGGTCAGGGAAACTCGTGTTTAAAAAATGACGCTTAGAGGTGTAACGAACTTAACCTAAAAAAAATCAACGTACATAAATGTACTTTAGATCGTATAACGCAATTTTGGCTGAAAGAGTTTTGCTTGTAGCATGTTTCTATGTACATATATATGTATGTGAAGAAAGTTTAAATTGAATTGCTAGTTTTGCAAGTACGCGTGGGTGTGTACAGATGTAGATAAGGCGGGTCTTTAAAAGCACAAATTGCATTTAACGTTAAGTAAAACTTAATATCCCACACCTTTAAATAAGTGCATTATGTTTAATGGGATCGATTTATGAATCTACTTATCTATTTAGTACTTAACGATAAGTGAAATTATTTAGTACTATACCTATACTGTTTTATGTTTGAAATTAGTTAAATAACAATGTCATTTGAGTGAAACGTTTGTTTATGTAACGTTTTAAATTAAAAACGTTTCATATCTACAATTCACAATTATCACTGTAAAAGTTCTTGTGTATATTTGTCTATGATCGGTCGTTTTAATAATTCAATTTTAAGAAAAAGTTACAATATAGCTTGCCAAATTTAAAGTTTGTTTGAATTTCGATGGTTTTATCTTTAAAAATTATCACAAGAAGTGGATCTATAAATATCGAAATATCCTTCATATTCACCTTAACTTTAATAAAACAATACTTCGCTTGTTGTCGGTTATTTCAACATGCTCTATGTTGTATGTACGTTGAAAGAACAAGTAATAATTATATAATTTCATCAAATTTTCAATCTCTTCCTATTTATTTAAACTAGATATTTCGCAATATTTTACCACTTCACGAAAAGACCTTTATTTCTCCGTCCCATTGACATTTTCTCCTATCAAGTTGACCTCTTTAATTTACAAATTGAATGGCGCTACGCCTCGCCCCGCCTCTACGATATTGCGGTCTCCTAATTAGCTTTCATTATGCCCAGTTGTGTCTGGAACTTTGACACTTTTAATTCATTTGTACTCATGTTTATAATTCAGTTCATATTGTTTAAATGGTCGTTCGTTAATATATGTACGTATAATAAAATTGAAACGATCTCAATTAGCAATATGTTATATCACATATCAAATTTTATTCATATTTTTAGTTATAAAATTAGTTTGAATTAGAATAATAGACGTCTAAAACTTTTTTAATATAGTCTATATATTTGGGCGTTTTTGACGGAAGAGCAACAAAATTAATTTAAATGAAATATTGATAGTCTACGTACACATGATATTTCACGATGTCTGTATATGTTAGACATAAGTAGACTTCTTTGTTGGTGTATTGGCTAGATTCACTAGATTAGGTGCATTCGACTCCCGGATAAGCCAGTAAAACTTTCTCATTCTTATTTTTTTTAGTAGCTGCCGTGTAATATAAAACCGTTGGCTCTGCATCTGATCCCACCGGTCGTATCGGATTGCCGTTCTATCGGACTATTAGACTATTATAGAATGCATTTGTGTTTGCGAACACAATACACTATAATCTCCTGCGCAGGCTAGTCTGAAATTGGTCGACGAGGCTGTTCCTATTTCTAATTCGGTTCAAAGAACATTATTATTTCATTTGTTTTACATATAATATAAAATAATAATCATAATAAAAAAATGTCCTTATTAAAGAATTACAAGTTAAGGTGATAATTTAACGCCGTACATCTGAAGTTATATTGCAAATCATCAATTAACGAATGTGAGTGAATACATTTTGCTGTTGATCAATCAATAGTGATTATCGCATTTTTTTGCTTTATTTAAATAAATGCATAAACATGTTGGACTACTTTTAAAGTAAAGGTGCGCCTTGGACCTTCGGATTGCGCAAGCCACGTAAGGCACAGCTAATTACAATCCTTGTAAAATCTAGATTTCGTTGTTGACCAACAAACATCACCCATTACGCTTATCCGAGAAATATTCCTGAAACGTTTTATTTTTGAACAATAGGTGTCTTTAAACATTAATTTAAAAAAATATAGTACAATCACCATACCTTAACGAATAAGAAAGTCAAAAAATATACATATATCTGAATCTTCAGTGTTTTAGTAAAAATCGTATCCCTTTATGATAACAGGTAATATTGCAGATCGATGGGTCTTTGAGCTTGATAATCATTTTAATTAAAAAGAGAAACCACTTAAATAAACAACTTAATATATCGATACTGACTCACTTGAAAATATAAGTAAATTAAGTAAAGATAGCAATAATAAAGAACCAGTTAACAGATGTATCAACGTTTTCGCTTTTAAAGTGCAAACAAAAATGACGTGCACAAAAATGAGCGCGATAATCGCTCAACGAGTGCATCGCATTTCTCAGTCGCGATGACGTGATACGACGCAATACAAGAGGGCCATTACCACAGACAGACGGAGCAATTTACAATCAACAGATGTTGAAAAAACATCGCATGACGGAGCTGAATTAACGTTTAATAAATCTATTATTGAAACAGCCGAAATGGCTCTGGGTAGAACACAAGATAGCTGGGTTAAATCCAGGTAAATGCTGAGTTTATTTATGCTAACTGTAGGTCTGGTAAAATTCTGCCAGATAATCTTATTATCAGATTTATCTTCTAACCGCAGAAAAGTAGACTCATGGAATCAGCTCTAAATCGTCTTTTTAATAGAAATCGTTTCTAACAACGGAATATTTAAACGCTGTTGAATGAATTTAAACATATTATTGTAATAGTGTCTCTTAATAAGTAATATTAAAAAATAAACAGCCAAGCCGAGCCGACCCAGAAAACATCGCGAGGACACCTGCAAGTGTCAGGTGATATTCCGCCTCATGTGTATCCATCAACCCACTTTGGAGCAGCGTGGTAGAGTAAGCTCCAAGCTACCTCCCCAAGAGAAGAGGTTATTATCTAGCTGTGCAATTTTAAAATCAAAATAATGAAAAAGGATTCGTTTTATTTCCAAAAAGTTCAACACTATTAGTTGTTAAAAAGATATTTCAAAAAACGAACACGACCCTCTGACATTTTATCATAACTAAAGATGAATAGGTCGATTATTTTAACAAACGCCATCATTATTGCAGGCTTTCTATCATTTCACATGTCAATAATTCATTTTTATTTCGTTTGCAGTGAAAAAAAATGAAACGGAACAGTCGACGAAAGGCAGTAAAACTGTTGCATGACAAGCTAATATTATCGTTTCAAAAATCTATTACATTATTGATTTCATTTATATTCGGTGCTGTAATGAAATATGTTATTTGAATTGCTCAATCTTTCATCGTTCTCGTTGACAAATAAAAAAGGATTTTTGAAATGCATTCAAACGTAGGTATGTCTTCATTAAAATAAACTTCTCCTTTATTGGTATTCATTAAAACCGATGTAAATATGTTCTGTGGTATCGTAAAAGGTCAATACGTGCTCATTCACATGCCATTTAATTTATATATTTTTTTTAAAACATTGACATCATGCGTAGCATAAATCGGTACTATATGTTCAATCATATACATATTTAAATTAGTTTTTAAGCTGTGGATAGTTAAAAAAAATAATTTAAATAAGACGTTAGTACCTATGGATTTATATTTCTTTTCAATCAGGCAATTTTTTGCGGCCAATTTTTATTTAACGTTGGGAGATCAAAAGCTCTTTCTTGCTATAGACTTTAAAATCATTGAAGTTTAAAGATGCCTCACGAATTACACGTAATTTCGAATGACGAATGACCTCAAATAACCCCTTTTCATAGCCTGTTAAAAGTTTAAAGAAGTCGAAACCCGCAGCCCGCGGCAACGGTCGACAGCTTGATTTGCTCACTCGTGATTTGTAGTTCAAAACATGATGATTTTACTCATAAATATTTTTAACAATGGATAATACTTCAACAATTTATGTTACACGGTTTAATTTACTAAAACAATTTATATGGTTCTTGTATATAAGTTATTATCAGAGACGCTCGATTTAAAGAAAACAATTTATTCTGATTACCATAGAGGTTTTATTAAATTAAGTAACAAAATGTATTAATTTTAGTTCATTGGAGCTTAAGATTTACAGAAAAATAAATAATTTTATTACAACATTAACAATCTGATTATCTACTTTTATTTATTCTAGGCAATTTTTATAAGTAATGTTTGTTTTTCGTATGTAAAAACATATAAAAGACACATTGAAATTATGGGCAAGTACTTACTTACTTTATACTTTACTGTATACCACAAAGGAAAAAAAATACAAAGCATGGATACAACCTAAATAAGAGGAGCATACAACTTTGGAACTTAGTGGAAGTTAAATATTTTTATAAGCTTGCAGTTATTTATTTGAGTTTGTGCGAAATGATTTTTAACAATTTTATAATTTTAATTACAAAATAAAATAAATTACAGTGACCTTTACGGTCATTAACCTTCATGTAATATCGCTAGGTCAACGATCGTAATAAAAATAAAATAATCAAAAACAAAAGCGTCATATTACATATGGCAAAACAACTTTAGCGAGATCTGCAAAACGGCGACAAATCGGCACATCACAAAGAGCTCACGTATCAAATGCATTGTGCAACAGGGACGCCTCGGCCCACGTTGAATTATAATGAACCACCTAACGGCCCGCGATAGCTCACGAAATTATATCTCTGATGTCGCGTCATATTTTTACAAGTTTATGTACGAACGTGCTTAAATTAATAGAAGCTCTTCCGAGTACTTTCGGCTTATATATATAAAGCCGAAGGGATTGTTAGTTTGTAAGCCTTATCGCAGGAAAAAAATATCTATAACCTTAAGACTACATAACACCAAAGCGGGCAGCAGTAACGTTTAAGCTAGCGACACCAGATAGATTGCAGAGCAACTATTCTTATGTTAAAGGTGCGATTTAGGTATTTCGTTATTTGTAGTAATTGTGATATAATATAGGAGTTCATCTTGCTGAATGAATAAGTGTGACCAAGGTCAGTTATCCGCTCGAGAAGCCAAGGTCTGTAAGAAGAGAATATACTCTTCGAATTGCTCGCTTGTTTCTTCCGTTGCCTATTGCCTAGGTATCCCGGGCTACCCGTTAAGAAGCTAAGTTATATTTTAGTATCTGTTAGTAATAAAAAAATGATAGAACGAGTTATTGGTAAGCAACTGTCACATTTTGAAAGAGAAACTTTGAAGTTGATGAAAGTGAAATTTCAAGGTAAAGATGAGCAATATTCCTTTTTTCCTAATCGCAGTCTAGACTGTAAATTGAAATAGGAAAAAGCAAAGAGTTCCGTTTATACGTCCTATGTTAAGGAAAATAAATTACCCAAAAATAACGACAGCCCTGCTGGCGACATGGGCGTGGCGAATTTATGTCCCGGATCGAAATTTCGCCACGACTTCCAGGGGCATATTGCATGCATGCATACCCGGACATAATTCTCACCGCGTAATGCATTAGTTATGTTCCCTTTTGTTTCAGAACTGTTTCGTAATGCTTAAGGTAAAGTTTAGATTGTTTCTGAAATTACATGTACCGGCGTTAAAGAAAATTATTTTAAATTAACACGTGTGGTGTCTGCACTATTTTTTTTTAGAAATAATAGACGTGGATTCTATAATATAGAGCCCAAAACATAATTATGATATATCCAACTATTTGAAGAGGCATTACGCAAAAATCACATAAAAGATTTCAATAAAAGTTTATAAGTAACGTTGTTATTCGTTGATTTTTATGCAAATAAATAATAATATATTTAACATACGTAAATTGGTGGGATAATATATCTACTGAGTTACTTATAGATTATTCTCGGTAGAATCAACATTACGGTTATAGCATGACGATTCAAAAGTGCTAAGAACCCATTTGAACAAACAATATTTCGATTTTGATTGTATTAGGATAACATAAGCTATCAGAAGATAGCTTATTTTAGCCTAATTTAAAAAAAATTAGGATTTTAAAAATTGACTTTAAACACTAAATTTTTTATTGGTAACAAAATATTATTCATGATGAATTGTATTACGTTGGAATGTAAATTATACTTTCGATTGGCGCAAATAACATGGTGTCGAATTTAAAAGTAAAATGAAAGCACAAAATGTGCTAGTATAAAATTACTATTCACATTTGAACGGCATCCTATAATCAATCGGCTATTATTGTGTTCCCCTTAGATAGTCCATATCGAAATAATTGACTAAGTTTATGATGTGTAAACTTTTCGATTCGAATTTTAAAACTGTTGAACTATAATGAACGAATGAATGATTATGCTTTAGCAACAATTATACGCACCAAGTGAAACTGTACCGTTTTGTAAATATAATACAAATGATTATATTATTTACGTTAAGCTTTGGTGTCAACAGTGTGCAAATGTATGCCTTGTTGGTTTCGTGGCTAGATACCAAGGTTCTGGGATCAAACATCTGGTCGGATCGAAAAAAAGTAATTATGCATTTTTCTCGAAGATTTTCAGTAGCACCCGGATTTTTTTATTTTTTTTTATTGTTTAGATTGGCGCACGAGCTTATGGGCCACCTGGTGGTAAGTGGTCATCAACGCCCATAGACAATGGCATTGTAAGAAATGTTAACCATCACTTACATTGCCAATGCGCCACCAACCTTGGCAACTAAGATGTTATGTCCCTTGTGCCTGTAATTACACTGGCTCACTCACCCTTCAAACCGGAACACAACAATACAAAGTACTGCTGTTTTGCGGTAAAATATCTAATGAGTGGGTGGTACCTACCCAGACGAGCTTGCACAAAGCTCTACCACCGAGTAATTGTGATTGAACGAGAGATTGGAAGTGTGTGTCACTCCTGTACCTCGTCAAGCGCCTAAAGCTGTTGGCCCTGCGCCTGAACTCTTTCTGGTCTTGTCAGATTACGAACGCGAGGGAATAGGGGCATCTTTATTTGTGCACCTGTCCACCATGACCATATGTCCTGCGCAGTTGGCTCTCTCTTGAGATTGGCCACCATGGCCGAAATTAGTTTCACAAAACGATATTTTGAAGTCTGAATAAAAAGGAAACTTGACATTTACGAGGCATCATTTCGGTCGAAACAGTTCTGAGAAGAATTCACCGTAAAGCATTGTAAAAAATACGTAACATTTATTTGGAAAGAAGATACGGAAACATATACAAAAATATAAATATTTATTATTATTACTTCCTCAACAGGAAATTGTATATACAAACTACATCTTTTAAAAGTTATTCTATAGTACCATTATTTACTGTTTTATTGAATTACTTAAAAGATTCCTAAGTGATTAAGTCAAAAGTGATAAATTGAGTTTTGAATATTTTAAGAAGTTTTTAGCGAACGTTTCTATCGCAGCTCACCACGCTATCTTATTCCTATAATGTTTACTTTTTTATTAAAGTAATGACTTTCAAGGCATATTAATGACGATTCATTTACGTAATAAGACGACCAAGAGATAACAAATTGTAGTAAGCTTTTTGAGCTATAATGGTTCAGTAGTTAAACGTGAATTTAAGCCGTAGGTTGCGGGTTCAAGGCCGGGAAAGCGCCACTGAACACCGCCAGGAAAACACCGCGAAGAAACCAGCATGTGATTACAGGCTGTGTCATTTTATGTTTTCGAGAAATCAGATAACAATAAAATAAATGTTCGGCTTCCTTTGAAAAAAATTGTAGATAGATTAGATTATTAGATATTTTTACGATATGAAAGCTTACGCAACGGTTTTAGGAGACCATAAAAAATATAATATCAATAAAAAAGCCATCACATTAACAAACAAAGGATTCGAACATCTTCCATTTAGTCGTGAATTTTATTTCAAACCGAGACACGAGTCCTCGGGCCACGTGGAATATTAAAGAGCTGCCAAATTATCATAATGTCATATTTATTTTTAAATTTGTGGAAAATTATTATATATACGCGTCGCGTCATGTTCTCAGAAATCATAAATTTACACTCTCGACTTACCTGCATTGCATATAATTCGTCTTCACATGGACTGATGGCTGACGAAGCCCTTTTTAAACCGTTAATGCAAAAAAATTCTACAGATTTTTGTTTAACCAACCCAATCATACTTTAATTAAATTAAATGAAAATAAACTTAGTTAAATCACTTTTGAATCATAATTTTACGATATTGGATTTTTTTATTTTTTTATTGTATAGGTAGGCGGATGAGCATATGGGCCACGTGATGGTAAGTGGTTATCAACGCTCATAGAGAATGGCATTGTAAGAAATGTTAACCATTGCTTTCATCGCCAATGCGCCACGAATCTTGGGAACTAAGATGTTATGTTCCTTGTGCCTGTGCACTGGCTCACTCACCCTTCAAGCCGGATCATAACAATACAAAGTACTGCTGTTTTGCGGTAGAATATCTGATGAGTGGGTGGTACCTACCCAGACGAACTTGAACAAAGCTCTACCACCGAGTCAAAAATAAATTTAACCGTCAAGAAATAAAGTAGTTACACTTTTTCAACAATAAAAATGAACAGTTTGTGAAAATACAAAAAATAAAGTCAGATTCGTTTGTTTCACAATCAAAATTGAAAAAATAAACAATTATAAAATTTTATAAATACTTAGAAATTAAATTTACATGAAGTGAAACGGGCGGGTAGAAGCTAGGTCAATATAGTTGATACTTATTACATATTTCATATAATTTGAGTATTATTTTTGTAGTGAATATAAAATGTTTTTCTTAAAACCCAAGGGAGCGGTTGGTTTCTATTTAACGATTAACTCTGTGATGATAACTGTATGAAATAATTAAACTTAATGAAATTGTTATATGTTTCAAATTAAACTTGAAAATATTGCTTTTATTAAGTTTACGTATTAATTACTATTATAATATTATATAATTTAGTATAATTTTAATATTTAGTTCTTCATAGACTCTGCAGGGGCAGGTTTTAGGTTTAAAAAGTACCCTATGTCTTTCCTTGGGGTTCTATTCGATTAAAGTTTTTGTTTTGAGCTTATATGTTAGTTTCATATATGTATCATTTTAAAATGTGTACAATGATACAATAAATAATATTATTAGGCGTTACTCTAAAGAGCTATTCTATCGATTAATGTTGATAAAATTAATTGTTTTGACTTTTTGTTTGTTATTCAATAACAGATTCATTGTGTGTCCGTGCTTGTGTAGCAGTTGCATATATCTATGTGTAATTGATTAAACTTTATTACCAAATATATTATTTCTTTGATATATATACTATAAGTATAATATAGTATTACGTTCGTAATAAAATAATTTGGTGAGAGTGAATTGAGACCCATTTGTGTCTTCAAATTCATGGTTTAATAGAATTAATTAAAACAAAACTTTATAAGTGTTTATAAGTTAATATTTCCATCGTTAGGTAAAAAATATATTGCAAGAGATTACGATGTATTATATCAGACAATGATAAGCACATTGATTTTGTAGTATTTTATGAATGCATCTATTTGTGCATTGAGCAATTTGTTTGTTTCTTTATTGCAAATGTAGTGCGTAGTCACAAGAGTTCATATATAATTATAAAATTATAATAAAAAAGTAAGGTTAAAAATATATTCAAAACAAAAAATATGAAAGATGAAAAAAGTGGTTGAATTTTAAACGTTACAGTGCAAAGGTCCCCTACAAAAAGCCACAAACGAAGAATATTGATGAGGTCTCACAATAGGACAAAATATCGTGCGGAGACACTTCCTTTTCGGCGTTTGTTATGGATATTCAAATTTCCCTTTAGTCCTTTTGTACTTGAGCTCGGTTCGAATGACACCTATATTGTCAATGTTACAAAGCTAAAAATATTGGATTCCATATAGGTCTTTATTTTTAAAGATGTGTCAGTTCTCACATGCAAATAACTCGCAATAAATCAAAAGTTTTAGAAGTGAAGTTTGTCCTCAATAGATTAATCGATTCAACTTGATCAGCGAAAATTATAATAAAAAAATATACTACATAGGAAGTTCACCTCTCCATCAAATAATTGAAACAGCTATGTATCACATATATATTAATCTCAAAAGATTTGCTATCAATCTATATATATATACTAAGTGGTCATAACTTTGTAAAATAAAATTAATTCTAATGATTTTTTTTCCCTGTAAAAGTTATTATTTTTGTCGTCGATGAGTTTATATAAACAAAATGAAAACCAGAGTCACAAGCATGTTCACAGAGTAGTAATAATGTGATCCATATTACTAAGCCCTTGTGAAGTACGCTGTTGACCTAAAAAGCTAAATACTACAAACACTTTCAAGTATCAGCATTATTACATTTTAAAATATTGATTTTATTGATGCCTCATCCCGTTTAGAAATTACATTCTTTTTTCAAATATAGAGAACTAGTTTTTTTTAAACACGCTTCACATAACTTATATTAAAATTAAATCGCTTGAAGGTGTCGGAATATTTTCATACGAATATAATATCGATTAATTATTCTATTCGTTTTAAAGGCTAGTAACCCCAAGCATTCGATGAATAAAATTTTAAACGTGATATTAGAGTTGTCACGCCAATAAAACTACTTCCTTTTACCGTAAACCGTTGTGGACTTGCCATTAAATTTTTAATTGCATAACACTAGTTAGGATTACATCTACTAATTATTTCACCAGTTATCCTAAAATAAAGAAACCGTTGAGATTTTTATCGCGGTGTTTTATGGCATTTCTCATAAAACACTAGTGTGAACAAGCTTGTAATTTAATGTCCAATACTTTTCTTAAAATAACAACGCGTTATTCAAAACGTCTGTCAGCTATAATATATAAAAAAAAACTTTCGCATTGTTTGATATGGATTTAATAAATAAGATTCATCATATTTTTATCAGATATCGCGTCGCGCTAAGAAAATCGTATAATAATAATAAATAGCATTTTTTACGGTTACACGGTTTTGGCAACATCCACGATCGAATTAGCACTTCACGTCATGTCACGTTGTAGAGACAATGGGGTATAAATTACAATGTTACAACGGAGGTCCCGTGGCAATTTCACCATAAGGTCGTGGCGTGTTTGTGCTATGTGCCATTCGATTTTATGAGAGAAAACAGGGACAAAATTAGACGACGGGAGTTATTACGCGTGGGTACTGAGAATACAGCGGTTTACAAAAGTCATATAATATACATACATACATGTTTTACATAACGTCTTTACTATATAAGTTAGATTTATTCCCGATGTAATAACTTAACTTTAAAGCAAAAAGATTTCTTACAGTGACAAAGGTTTTTGCATTATTTTTTACAAAAAATCCGTGCAGTAAAATCCGAATGATGGACAAACTCTTCAAAAATAATCTTTCGTTTAAGCTTTGACGTTTATTTTCACAACGATTATTAAATATTTAAACATAAACAACATCTAATAATCATGTTTTGACTTTGCTTTATATTTCTTTACTACCTATATTTTTTATAATTTTATTATTATTACCTGATTTGTATATATTATAAAGTTTATTTGGCAAAAAAACACTAGATATTGAACTAACCTGTTTGTTTGTAGTTTTATAGTTGCCATAAAAATAAATATACATAAATTATCACGTTGGTGGTATTTATTCTTTATAGTTATATATAAGACAGATGTCGTTTGGTGATAAAAATGTAAAATAACTCAAAAATATACCGCGTATGCAGAAAGCTTTCAAAAGTGCGAGGCGTTGATTTATCTTCGTCGTCCTTTTAAGTTTATACGGTCGCCATTTTTGCGTGTTTTTATACTACAGGTGTGTTTTAATATATATATATATATATATTCATATTACGAAATATGACGATTTTTTTTTTAAATTGTCAATTTACTTAAAATATTATTTTTGCGTTGAATTGACATACAAAGCTTAGTCGCTACCGATTATACCGATTATGATGTGTAGATAAGCATTAAGCAAAGATTATTGAAAATTCAACTTCGAAAATAGGGGATGTAGTTTGAAAATGTATGATAACAAATAATTTGTACTTTAGAAGTTACGCGTCACTTATAAATATAATATTTTAAATGGGTTCACTTTTAGCTTCCGCTGTTCTCTACCCTGCCTTTCTTATGGAATTATTCTAATCAGTAATAAAAAAACCCCAGATTATATAAAAAATGTACCTAACTGTTTATTAAATTTTATATTCAGGCGTTCAGTCGCTAAAAATGTTACGAATCTTAAAAGGATATTTTAAAGGAAATCCCCGCCTGGTGTAAGACGACTCTTCCATCCTTTATGCTACGTCATTTCTTAAGATGTTACGGCTCTTGGGACTGTAATTACTGAGTCACAGACGCACTCACACTGAAACACAACAATACAACGTATTGTGAAAGGTTGTAGAATGTCTGGTGTACGAGTTGTTTGTACCCAGACGCACTTTTCAGGCCATAAAATCTCACAACCCATACAGATTTTAGGAATTTAAAAACGTAAAGAATATTATGATTTTATTTTAATAAATTGTTTATTATATTATCTAATCAGTTTTATGTTTGGTAATTTTTTAAATTGAAATAAAATATAGAATATATATTCTAATATTCGGAATCAAAAATTTACGCAACTACATAAATTAGACCTGAAGCCATAAATTATACATGTCCCGTTCAGAATATTGCCTTAATTATGTCTGAATTTCAAGACAGAGTTTGATTTCCCGGGGGAACCCCCGTGAGCTCTATTCGATAACATGTGCGCCTCGGGTTCGGAGCTATCAAAGTTATAGTTATTAGTAATTTAACTAGCATGTTCAATAATAAATTGATGTTTACTTTCGTTATCTGTTGTTTGTTGTTTAATCGAATTTTAGTTTGTAAATATACATACATACATATATATACTCGTACTACAAGTATACAAATATTTCCTTTGGCTGCCTCGTTGGTTTAGTGGTTAGTTCGCAGACCCGGTGGTCCTGGGTTCAATTCCCAGGTCGGGCCAAAGCACGTAGAGCCGTTGGTCCTGCGCCTGTACTCTTTCCGGTCGTGTCAGATTGCCGACCCATCGGATTATGAGAGCTAGGGAATAGTGAGTGTACCTGTGTTTGCGCACACACTTGTGCACTATAATATCTCCTCCAATTGGCTAATCTCTCTTGGGATTGGCCGCCGTGACCGAAATCAGTCTGGAGGACATTATTATTATTATATTATTTATTTCCTTTGGACATCTGAATGGAAAGCAATTTTAATTTTATTATGACTATCTTGTGTAATTAGCTATGAATTGAAATCATTCACAGAATATCGGTCAAAGTGGCAAGGACAGTGTACAAATATTATGTATTTGTAAGTCATATCAATGATTGGCAGTTGATTTGTTCGTATTGGCACCAAATTGATGTGTCTTTGACATAATTAACGAACGGTATGCAAGTTATTTTAACCTTTATTTTATAAAAAATAAAGACTATTAACTCAAATGTTACATTAAAAATATTCAAGGTTTGATATAAAAATCAAAATACATTTTTAATATCTGTTTTATATGAAATAAATAGGTCAGAGAATGTATCAGGCGGCAACCGCTAAATAAAATGGCCGCCAAAATCCGTGCCATCTGGTAGTGACAATCATAAAATAGATAAACTTTGCACAACCCTGAATATTAATATGATAAATTTTGCATATGTAATAGTCCGGTGATAAAATAATTACCTAACAGTTTCTTTATAAGATACCTATTTTAATAAAAGCAACATTTTTAGTTTTCGTAATTAATTTTTATTTAAAACGATATTCACAGTAAAAACTTTTTGAATTATTTTTTTAATTTTAAGTTTTTAATCTACGAAGAGCTCTCGTGGTAATTATCATTCATGATTATGATAGATGCGTTGACTAATTGCTACATAACGGGAAATTATGTTAATATGTGTATGTCGTCAAAAGAACGGTCCAACTTATCATCAGACGTTAAAATGTTAATAATTATTTTTCTAGTAGGCTAAGTTTGTCACTTAGTTTGTCACTACCGGATATATTTTTTTGTTATTTTTAAAACCAATATTATAATATAATTTGGATATTATAAAAATATGCATTATATTATTTGTATTTCAATTTACTATTTAATAGGTAAAATGTCTTGAGATTACAAATAAATATAGCACCATTTTTTATAAAAGGTAAAAATAATTAATCGGAAAATCTTTTAAAGTATAGCTAAATACTTTCAAATTAGTTTTTGACCTTATAAGCTATTTCAAAGTCACAAAGGTCACTGATCGGTCACGTTCCCAAAAATCCATGTTTCATAAAACTTGATAATATTTAAAAAAAGAATTCCCAGCAAAAGCTTATTCCGAAGTGGATGTTACACGAGTTTTGTCGTTTGTCTAAGGAATGGAAGGGAATTCTTAAAGCTATTCGTCGAATTTTTCGCCTGATGAAGAACCGGGTTCGTCGTAGTCGGGCATTTTGGACTAAATTAACTTTCGGGCGCCTGAACCGGGGTATTATGGATTCCAATAAAGGCAAGGAGTGATTGCGACAGACATTTTGAATTCTTATGGCCTTAACCCTTTCGCGCTTGTGAACTTTATGCAGAAATTTAATTAAGGAACGTGGTAGCACCTGCCTAGAATCAGGTCTATTATCAAAGGGAATCTTGGTATAGTAACATTTAAATTAATTCAAGGCGGCATTGAAACATCGATTAAAGGTATCTTGGTTCTTCTCTTGGCTATTTGTCAGTGTCAAGTTATCCAGAAATAAAATATATTATTCTTTATTCTTAAAATCTTCTTTCCTTACTCACTCTTACGAGAAATATTTTTTTCACAACCTGTATATTTTAACCGCACGTTATGACCATAAAACCGACATTACAAAGCAATCAGTGAAACGAATTGCCTAAAACAATTCTCTCCTGAAAGGTTTCTACAATACGACTTCATCCCCCCGAGTAATTTAAGCGATATCGTTTCGAAACGGCCTGGTGAATTCTCTTTGGTCCCTTAACATTTCGTATGTGACACATTTCTTTAAACTTTGTTGATGACGGGAAAATTGTATGGTGACATGGTGTTTGATATATCCATATAGTGTCGAGGTTGTAATTCAGTGGTAAAATACAATTTGAGAGATATATTAGATTGTATCTTATATTGCTGGCCATAGCCTAATATCCTTGCTTTAGAATTGGACAAAGATCAATATACTGTCACTGTTCAGAGCGGTGATAAGCAATATCCGGCTAGCCTTCATGTTTGACAAACTCCAATAGAAGATAATCTTAGAATATGAAGAGAAGTATTCAATTATTTTGTAACAAATCACGTCCTCTATATTTTGCTGTATTGTATTTTTTTTATTAAGATTATATCAGTTCTGTAAGGCTATTCTGTATGACCAAGCTTGAAACTCACCGCAGAAATCAGTCGAAAAAGTTAGGAAGTTGTATGCGACATTGATCATAATAATTATAACAAATATAAGAATACGCGAATAAAAATAGTTTATCATCATAAATCGGTTGCCAACATTTCACGGGAGAGTAATGAAATTAAAACTTACAGGATAGTAATACTATTATTAAAAATTAAAAACAGAGTTATATTTTATATACCGTGGTTATATAATATACAATATTATTTTTAATAAGACTATAGAAATACGAAAGATCGTAACTTTAAACAAGTCATTGACAGATACGCGAAATGCTTCAGATTCGTAAATATGTTAACATAAATCAAACGTTATCGGATGAACACATTTATATTCAAGTTCAGATAAAATAACGGAAATAATTCTTGTCGTGTCAGAAACCACATAGCTTGTGCGAAAAGGAACCGAAGTTTTTGAGTTTTTGGCATTTATGTGTCTGAGCTATTTTCAAAAAGTGTCTTTAAATTTATATTTTGATTTGTTATCAACATAAATGTTATTCAAAAGACAGATTAAGCGATAACGATTGTATAACTTACTATTTCTCTTATAACTTAAGCCATGTTCATTGTGTGCAATAAAGTTTAAATAAATAAATAAACTCGAACTTAATTCTATTTGACAGAAATACGACAGAAGTTTATTTGTATAAAAGCAAGTAACGAATTGCCTTTGAAAAGCTAATTTATTTTTAAGTGAATATGTTGCTATACTAAAACGAAATCTGCGTCTAAACAAGTGGGCACGGTTCTGAATAATTTATTCTATAAAGAATTGCCTCCGTATACAGCTTTGTTGATTTTCCAGAGCACCGCTTTTATTACCGTTGAAAGGATAACCTTTTCTTCCAATGCATACAATTTGAACAGGACAAAAATAATATGATATCGCTGGAATTAAAATTTTAATATTCAATGAATATGAAACTGTTTAAATTTCGAATGGATTGAATACTTTCAAACCAATTTTATGTTGAATCAATATTTTTTTTTAAATGTCGGATGTAAAAGACATTTTAAGTTAACATTTTTTTTTTTGTCAGAAACGTTACATTTAAACGTGGCACTCAAATTCGTGGCTTTCATCATCGCACCTAAATATGATTTACTCTAAAATTGTTCGTGTAAATAACAATAAAACATAAGTCGAAATATTGCGTCGAAGTTGCAGTGAAAGGGTTATACGTCTATCGAAACGAAACGTGAAGTGCATGAAATTTTAAAATAGGAATATAGCTAAGCCCACGCGAGGCCACGCTGGCGCTTCTCAGAATGCCGAGATGAAATATGGTCTTGTAAAAGGAAAAAGCGAAATAATAAAAAGGCAATATAGCGCGGTTGGAAATCTTGAACCTCTACGGGCTTATTAGTTCACACCTACACTCCAGTGGAGGGTTTAAGGATAACAGGTTGCAAATTATATATGAGTTATACTAAGCATCTGCTTTTTCTTTATGTTAAATTTAGAACAGTCGTTTGTATATTAGTACTCAAGGATCTTTAAAGATGAATTTATGTTTAAATAATAAAATTGATAATTTTATAATACGTGTTAGCCCTAAAACGCTACGTATTTACCGAAGGTTCTCGCAAGGGTCCATTTAAAATCCGTTCATTTCCCTGCACCATTGTATCCAGGTTCCAATTTCCGCTCCGAAAATCGGGAAGTCTTCTCCGAATGGCTTGTAAACATTTTTTCCCCGTTCCCTACCGATTTTACGAGTCAACGGCTACTTTAAGAATTGCTTTTACGGGTTCAAACATCGCCCTTCCATATTTGAATTATTAAACTTGATCCGATGTCTCGACATCGCGAAAATGACACTGGCTTAATTTATTCAGACCTGTTTTATGATTTATCTTAAATCTTACCCATCTTAAGCAGCCTTAAGTGAACATCGAACTTACCTGTAAATGAGCAAAACAAACATTAATATTATAAACGTCAATGGCAAAGAGGTACAAAGATAAAAATGATAAAAAATAACAGATAAATTCAGTGTTAATTTATAGCGTTGTTTTTTTCTAATACTAAGTATTAGGACAAGGTATAAATAAATAAGTGTAAAAAAAACAATTTATTTTTTAATATTTCACTTCTAAATTTTCGCGTTTAAATTAAAATGTTACTTGTTAAATATTCTTATAATTATATATATTTGCCTATTTATAAATAAACAGCGAATAATTTTAACAGGTACGCAAATTACAAACTTAATTATACGTTTTTGTCGTAAGAAAATCTAAAATACGGTGTCAAAGTAAATTAGGAACATAGAGGCAAAAGGGCCTTAAGCGTTATATTAATTTAAATCAGAAATTGCCTAAGGGAGAAACTGCGCGGTCCGTATTAATAAACTACGTTTTTAAATTAAAAATATATATATTTATATATATGTATATATCTTTTATATCCTGAGTGTGCATATGCCACGGAACTATTTTATTTTAATAATTGAATACATTATTTAGACATGAATAATTGAGTAGGAATTAGGTGTATTAAATTATGACAAATTGGCGTGTTACTTTATTGTCATTAACACGCAAATCTTAAAACTGTGTACGTTTCGATGCTTAAATACAAAATTGATACGTAAAATAAACTACAAAGAATATTCATTTTAATGACAATCTTAGTCTGCTGTATTTAATTTAACTAAAAAACAAAAATTACGCTACGCTATTCAAACACCGTACCATTCATTTGACTACATAAACCGTCATGGATTAATGCTTGATGTATAATTATCTGCCCACGCGCATTTAAAAAGGGTACCGATTTTCACAATCGGTGGGTACACCCACTCTTCTGTCTAGGCAAGAACAAGTGAAGTATTTGCTCGAAAACGGACTTTTCTAAGATTAAAATGCCGTCGGATTTGCATTGACGCGATAAGGTGGTTTATAATGAGAGGCGAATGCCGGCGCCTATAGATCACGATAGATGGCGCCAGTGTGACGCTCTTGCGCAACCTCCGCACGCAACTGCTTTGCGTTTGATCATAGATCGGTCAAATTAAGCATTGTAGCTAAATAAAAATATACCGCGATTAGCATAATTTGATAAAAATTTTACATTTGTGTATGTTTAAATAAAAATATTATCAATCATGATGATATGGTCTTTTATAATTACATAAAGGAAATCTGTCTGTCTAAGTCCTTGAGTTAAGAAATTTTAAGGAAAGAAAGTTACGTCATAGTATGGTAGTCAGATAATTTAGTGCAGCGGTCGATTTGCCAACAGACCACTTTCTTGCACATTGATTATGCGATGTCAGAAGCACTTTAACGGTAGAACGATCGTAGCGAAATTACCACAAACCTTTCTTGAGCATGTTAATGAGATATTACATTATTTTACTTAAATAATTTTACATTCTCTATTATAGCTCACTTTAGTTTTAATTTCCTAAAAGGAATCCTTGATTCCTCGGTCTCGAATTCAAAATTTAACATATGTATGCATGTTTGTACAAATGTTCGTAAACGATTTATTTACGAGAAGAATAGATTCAGGACAGTTTATTAACTTCAAATCAATTCACTTTGAAGAGTAATTGCATTTTATGTACGCCACGTTGAGTTTTATTAAATTCAATACTGCAGTATCATTTTTAAGTCAAACGAAATATCAATACATTCGTATAATCTTCGTGAGCGTCAAATGGCTAACTACTATTTAACTAACATACTAAGTGGTATATTGATAGAAAGTAAGGAAATTAAGGTATTGAGTGCGGCGCGCTAAACGAATTGGTTTCATACTTGAAAAGTACACAATTAATTTTGTAGTAACTTCTAATCCTATTAAACTAATAATAATATTAATTTACTTGCAAAAACTGTCTTCCAAGATACAGGTTTATCGCCTAGTTTGGAAGTCGATAGGATATTTTTTCTGTATCATTTATAATTTAGTCTAGCACAAAGCTGTGTACCTAGTTTTATATTCTAAATGTGTTTTATTTGTAAAGCCATGTTTTTTATAATAAATTATTATTATATTATTATTAGAGACATATAACAATTACGATGATTGTTGTTATACCGAAAGTTGTCAAATTACCAGCGACACCCATGTGAATATGTTTGATCGTGTTTTGAATACTAATAAACGAATTGCAATCACAAAATCAATAAGTGATGTGTCCTGTTAAAACAATATCAATTTCATTGTAACGAAATAAGGTTTAAAATTTCTTGTATATTCAATTTTTAAGATCCATTCGCCTTATAAAAGGTTGTATCGGAATATAACGAGCAAATATAAGACAGGTGTACCGATGTAAGGTAAAGCTTACACTCAAGCTCCTCGTTACATTGCAATACGAAAGTTTAAATCTTACTACTAAAAGGCATGTAAGTGTTTGTAACATTGTCGTTAACTATTTAGAATTTCCTCTTACATTATAATCTATAAATCGTGGGACGCTCGACAGGGTTCTGAAATACCACGTAATGACGAATGTGCAGAAAACACACCTTTATTAGATATGTCACATGACCATACCAAATACTTAGAAGAGAAAGATGATAGTTGACATGGTTTTGTGCAAGCTCCTTTGTGTAGGTATCTTCCGCTTATCACACATTATATTTCAACGGCGATGCTTAGTATTATTGTGTCCAAGTCTGAAGGGTGGTGAGCCAGTGTAACTAGAGAGACAAGAGACGTAAACCTTTTTTCCCAAAGTTGGTAGGGTACTGTGGTATGGGTTGCTTATTATTTCTTACATTGCCAATGTCTATGGGTGGTTGTGTCTTTGGCATCTCCAGTACCTGCTTTATTTATTTTTTTAATTAAATCGTTTCAACTTGAATTGAAACCATTTGTCTAAGCCTGGTCTGTTTTCATTTCGTTTGTCTCAAATTGCAATAAGGAAAATCATCACCAATTTAATATTAAATATATTTACTTGAATCGAGTTTCGTCAAACATTAATTAAATCTGTTACAGCCAGAATTATTTCTCTGTCAATATTGCTTTTGGCTTGAAATAAAATGAAACTTGAAAATTTCATTAAATAAATACGTTAGACTAAATTTATTTTTATAACTGTCACCTCTGTAGTTGAAAGCGTCAGGACAGTGTGATGTTCGAACTCAGAAACACTACATAATCCTACAAACCTATAAAAGATATACAGGCAAACAGACAGACATATAATATTAGTATAGATTCATTATAAAGTAAAAAGTAATTAATATAATATTAAATTTACTACAAAACCCGTTTATAAAATAATACAAAAAGTCCTACATTTTAACAAGGCAGGTTATAAACCACATGATACTTAATTTAATAAGCTCTCACATCACAATTGTCTCTTCGAAAACAAAAACAAGAATTAACATGAAAATTTTTCACCGTACAAGTCGAGGAATTGACAGAGCACAATAGCATACACCCCGATTCCATATAAAGAAATGCAATTGAAAATAAAATGTCTGCCAACTAAAGGATCCATAAAACTCAGCCTCTCGATGCGCTGAAATAAAGTTAATTGCTCGTAAACTGCAGAATATGTCCCAGCCGCCATCTTTAAACTTACGTTTGACGTTCTAAAACCTGAACTCGTTATTTTATCGGCCCCAGTTCAATTTCATTGTAGGCATCTGGCGCGGACATCGGAATAATTCAAATAAAACTAGGAAATTATAAAGTTTAAATTAACTTCTCTTGTACTTACAACGTTAAACACTGTTAAAACTTTGCTTTTAATTTTAATTCTTCTATAGCGAACACGTTCTCATATCAAACTCAAATCAGGACAAACAATATTTAGTTTTTCATATGTTACTTTTATTTCGAAGTCATCTCGTTAGAATAACAAATAGCTTCGAATATTTTTATTTAACGGAGAAAAAGGTCGTAAGTCGTAAACTATACTCGATACGTATTTGATATTTATTTGCTACTCGGGTTATAGAATGAGATGCATCAGGTCGTGACCATGGTTGACGGTTGTATTTATTTTATTTTGGGTCGGATTAACTTATAAATACAAATATGTTAATATACTTTTACTCAATAGACGGTAATTTAGGGAAAATAAACTTACATTACAAAATTGTGATTTTTTTGTAACTAATATACATAATACAGTGTATTATAATTTAAAATATATTTAAGTTTACGTCACAAATGTCTTGCTGTAATCACAAGTCAAGGTTATTCAAATATAGACAATGTGCTAAAACGCTTAGGTGATAATAGGCGGTATCCTTGACTTGCTCACGTGACTATACCAAATACAATTATGTAAATTATGCGAACGTAACATAATATTGTATATAATATAATCGTGGTTATTGAAAATTTATCGTTTTGAGGACTATAATTTATCACATTAATTTCTCTCAAAATAACATCTATATAAAATTTGAGTTACAACTAAAACTTAAGGGTTGGGTTTTTTTTTATTGTATAGGAAGTCGGACGAGCATTTGGGCCACCTGATGGTAAGTGGTCACCAACGCTCATAGACAATGGCGTTGTAAGAAATGTTAACCATCGCTTACATCGCCAATACGCCACCAACCTTTTGAACTAAGCTGTAATGTCCCTTGTGCTTGTAATTACACTGGCTTCAAACCGGAACACAACAATAACAAGTACTGCTGTTTTGCGATATAATATTTGATGGGTTGAGAGTTCACGTTCCTTTACGTATTTCATAAAATCTACTATGTATTTACGTTGTCTTTGACATTGGATGACATGATCTCAATTCGGTAAGGCTTAATCATTTTTGTTTATGTTGTACAAGTCTATTCGGATCTCGACAAAAAGACCAATCATTGTAAAACTTAATATAGGATAGGTGGACGCAATAAATAGTATTGCCCAACAACAATATCATTCATTCGTTATCGGGAAATAACTCTTTGTTCGTTCAATCCAAAACTCGGTACCAGTTCTCAGCGTGGACATTCTATTTCAATCAAGTCATTTGATGGAATAATGCATTCCGCGGCTTCGATTAATTTCGGCCATAGCGCTTAGACCGGACAGGTAGTCTATCTTCGTGACAAGCTACACTGGGTGGGTACGGAATGCAGCACCCACGGCAGCAGGCGCCGGTTCGTCGGTTCATTCCCGTGGGTGGCGGTGAAGGGTAAAAAGCATTCACCTGCTTCGAAAACTGTTTGATTGTATTTTATTGCATGTGCTATTTATTAGCGAAGATCTGTGTGATGCATATGTTTATTATGACACACATTTTTTGTAAAAAGTAGAGTTTTATGTATTCATTACGTTTCAAAAACATTTAGCTAAATAACGTCGAACCGAGATGGCTTAGTGGCCAGTTTTAAACCCAAAAGCACGGGATCGAATCCGAGCGAAGTACTATCAGCATATAGTGATTGTCTTTAATTAATATTTTTTGTGTAAAATCCTCTGGCAACATTCAATCTGGCAACATCGTAGAATGCCCTTCAAATCCCTCTTCATGAAACATGAGAGAGACCCTTTGCACAGCAGTGGGGAATAATATTTGAGTAGAATAAGAGGTAATATTAAAAATCTTGAACAATTTCTTAATTCTTACTCAATTCAATCTCTTTTATAGTATTACATACCTCACATTAATGTAACGCATAGTTTTTTAATATACAACAAATAAGATTACAGGTAAATGTGTGTAATATATATAGCGACGAGGCAGTTTATTGGGCTTATCTACTTTATTGGTTCTAATAAAGAAATAAAAGTCGTATAACGTCATATGTGAGACATTATGACTGCTTATATCGTTACAAATTTATTGTCACTGTTCGCGAACTTTACATAAAACGTGTTGGTCATTGTTAAGGGAGTATTGTGAACTTTCACTGACGACATCATAACTCCCGTAATGGTAAGAGGATCGGACGGATACGGACGATGAAGATAATTGTAGGGTTGCAAAAATGTTGCGAAGAAAATATCAGCATTTTTATAATATCTTTGAAGTTGCCGAATAAAGATAATAAAAACGGAAAGCAAACAGTAAAACTACACTTATTTAAGTAATTAAATTACAATTGACTATTTTAATTATTCGTACTATTTTCTCGTTTATTAACATTTAATGAGTTTTGAGTTAACGTAGCTTTTCGTTCATCCGATTAACTCAAGAAGAGTTGTCGATTAATCTTAAACAGTATCATATATCATACATCATTTAAGTAGGATAAGTATCTTTTACATCATATTTGTTTCAAATACATTAAAGTACATAATTCCATAAACATAAAATGGAGATATAACATTTAGATTACACGGATAACTGAAGATTTTATTTACGTAATAAACGATAAAATTTTACTTTTAATTAAACTAAAATGATTCTTATTGCTATTTTATTAAGCACCATTAAGGTTATATTATGTTTGGTCTAGAACATGGCGCCTCCAATACGCTCTCACGAGATCTGCGCCCACACACTGGACGCGAAGTCTAGAATTATGACCACGCTTATTAACTTGCTATTCTGATGATCAATAATTTAGACATATTGCATAATGAGCCTCGTAACCTGTATTATATATCTTCATTCTTATATATAAAATATATATAAAACGAAACTGTTTTGCGTCAGAAGTTACATTAAATTTCAAGCATAAAATTTTACCCTTTTCGCCTCTAAAGTTTCACTCAAAAAAAAGTAATAAAATACGAATAGTTGGTATGAGAAATCGTGAGAATACGTTTGATAGATTATTTTGTCTTATTACTCTTTCCATTTCGTTATTAATTGTTCCGGGCAAACAACCGTTACTTGATAGCCAATAGCTGTTAAGATTTAGTTTAATGGAGTTGCTCCTGTATGTTGTATTACTATCATAATTCAAATTATGTAAATATGGCGTAATATACATATGAGTCTGCTTTATTATACAAGGCCATATTTACAAATATATATATTAATATGTATATAAAAATATCTACTAAAATATATATGCGTGAAATGAATACATGTAAAAATATTTTCGTTTTGTGTGTTCGAAGTTTATTTTGCCAATATATAACATTAAAACATTTAGTAAAAAGCAGATACAGGGTTCACGTGCGTCACGTCTGACAAAATTGACGTCATACCTCCTACTACAGTTAAAAGACTTCTACAAAATACTAAAAGCAATAGAAATATACGTTTACAAATCCAATAGTGCCGATTTTATTGTACGCAATCACTAATCTAATTTGACAAGACTAAGAATATTAGATTAGTTTTATAAGGCCTCGGTTCTCGAGGCCGTGAATTCAACTGCGAGTTCGAACCATTAAAAGTTTATCAAGTGAATATTGGGAGTATCTATGTTGGTGCACATACTTGTCCACTATATTAGCTTCCTCGCAAAAGTCGAAATTTAGCTCGGAGCACTTCATATTAAGAGAAGAGATTAATAGAGCATTTCTCACAATATGAGGGCTTGTTGTTAAAAACAGTCATAAATACATTCAACCCACCTTGATTAAAAGAGGTTTTTTTTAAGTGTAACTGATGTATATGTAGAGGAAACACATCACTGAATTTTAAGTGTATTTTAATTGCTTGGTTTTATTGCATTAGTTATTTAAATTGCGTTGGAAAGACCGCGATTTAATGTGGTTAGTAAAAATTTAATTTTACATGTATAATTTTAATTACCAGAGATTTATTAATGTGTTATATTAATAACTACAGACAACACGTATGTGCTCAACCTACGTCTCACTAACGTAGAGTAACGTTTACCACAACTAATTAGAATTATATTGATACTGACTTGCAAATATTAGGTTATTTATTCATGATATTTTCGATAAAAAAAGTGACCAGTGGACCAAACATTGTATGTGCCTATTAACAAATTGTTACACGCATAACTTTGGCATTAATTATACTAATTAGAATTTTTAAGCTGGCAACCCTACCATAATGTCAAGGAGACGTTCTGCTATGTGAAGATAAAATTCAAAAATAAAATAAAAGGAACAAACTCAACTCTTTAGCTGTTAAAGCTGATGTATGATTTAAAGTTTTACGCCTCATTACGTCTATGGCTATGAGTCGTACAAATATTGTTACTTGACAAATATAGAGTGAAATGCATATGTAGTTTTTCAATTAAACAAAAGTCCTTACATTTAAAAGCCATTGCTCGTTTAGTTTTTTACCCTTTATGTATAAAAGAACCATTAAATTCTTAAAGTTGCTCATTAAGAACAAAACACATTGTTTTTAGTAAGCAACTCTTTGGTATATTATTATTATTAGGTTATGCACAAAAATATTTTATATTATGTATTTATAAATTTCTTGTTAATCCAGTAATTACCTTGTAGCTAAAGATCATGGTATATATTCTTGTGTTCGAATCCCGGGTATAAGATTTATTGGGTTCATAATGTATGTTAAGACCTTCTCAGTAACAGGTAAAGTGCAGTTAGCAAGTCTCTATTGTCGATGGTCGAATTTTGGAAGTCAAGTTAATACGTTCTTCGTGGGCGTAGTATATAAATATGCCGATATAATAAATTCAAACGGCCGTATGTAAAAATTGTGTGGGTATGTATTTTAAGGAAAAGCATAAAATATATTAATTCCTCATTTCTAGAACATTAACGTAACCGTTACTTTTAATGTGTTAAATTGATGTAAAAATAAATATCAATAAAACGAATTTTGGAGTTTTATTGTTGAATAAATTAAATTTTACATACGACCCCTTACACTAAAAACAGAGATCCTACAATAAAACAAAAAAAAAAAATACGAGCATAGATGTGAAATAAAGTTATTTAGAACTAAAACTTCAACATATTTTCATATGTATTACTGTAAAATTTATTACAATTATCTCAAAATGTCGAGTAATATATTATGGTTAACAATACTCAGGAAACATAAAATTATTTATAATATATAATATTTTTATTATATAATTATAATCCCTATATAACAAGCTATTATGACTCTTGTGCTTGTAGTTACACTGGCTCAATGAGGCTCACTCACACTCCAAACCGGAACACAATAATACTAAGTATTGTTGATTGGTGGTATGATAGCTGTCCAACCGAGCTTTCACAAATTAAATATCAAGTTGTGTTTATGTAGTATTTTTAGTGCAAATTGATAACACACAAACAAACCCACGTGCAAAGGGCAGTCGTACAAATCGATGTCAAAATCTCTTATCGTACTAATATATCGTTATCTCTCTACTCTGTCCGTATAAATGATGTGAAGTGTCTGAAGCAATTGTCTCACAATTATGTGCCCTAGCATATTTATGACGAGTAATTTATAAAAGGCGAGGTTTGAAGTGCTGTAATATATTCAAAGTTGTAATTACACGGTTACGAGTTGGTCGCGTCCTTTGAATAATGTATGCGTGCGCGCCGCTCTGAGCTGGGGACTTTGATACTCGCTTTTTTATTTTCATCACAAATGACAATTTCGTTTGATAACGGAAGTCCTTTATTATACATATTTAAATTAATTAAACATTAAAATGTTTAATAATACTATCATGAGAATTTAACGAGCTAACAAACGTTTATTATATGTTAAACCATATCATAGTCTTTTTATACACACCTATAGTACACCTATTCTCCAATCACAAGAGGTGGTATAGACAAATAAACAAGTTGACATTAAATTGACGTGAAATGATTGGTCGAAATCATTATTAATCTATGGTCTCAGTTCGGCGAATTTGGTACCGGAACTTCGGAAGTCAAATTAAAGTGAATGTTAGCAGTTAAGTGGAATTAAGTTTCATTATAAATAATGACATATAAATTAAGAAGAGTTTGTAGTGAATATAGCAGAGCTATTAGCAAATCGCATGGAAAATGTAAATCTAAAGATTTTTTATATTTACTGGTTCGATTGGGATAAGCTATACACAAATAAATACTTTTTTAAATGCAGTCTGAAGTTTAATATTGTAAAAAGTAAAACGAAAAAGATTTACTATTTATAATTGTATGTGTCTAATAATAACGCGCAAGCAGGATGGAAGTTTTTACTTTTTTAACACCTTCGTAGTCGAGTTAAAATTATATAATTATAAGTATATTAAATAACAAAATGGTCGAAGCTTTCAAGTTTTCCAAGAGATAAGTTTGTTTACAATTTTAATGTACATGCATAGCTTAAGAAGAAATTGTTTTCTTACCAAACAAGTTAGATGCTGCAGTGGAGCACTGTCCATATCTTAATGTTCTTAATTATAATTATATAAAAAATATATAATAATAATATTTAAGCATTTTTATATAAGACATCATCCCAAATATATTTTAGAACTTGACTAAGAGAGAAGAAGAAATTTCATTTGATGGTAATATTTATATAATCCATATCATTATTACTTATTAATTATTATTTATAATAACAATTTATATAAGTTAAGTATATTATAAGTAATAAGTTGACTTAGGATAAAATGTTAGTTCCGTCAATGATCTCATATATAACAGCATCATGTCCTTTGAATAGAAACATTATTAGGAATCATTGTGTCGACAGTAGCTTTAATATAAGTCGCATTAATATTGAATAAAATAAACAAAAAGAATGTCGACTTTGAGTTATGTTTATGTGTTGTGGGGTTTGTTAATTAAATTCCAATGCTAACTATTATTATAAATGCGAATGTGAGGTTGTTTGTTTGTTGGTTACGCTTTCAGGCCTAAACCACTAAACCAATTTAAAACTTCTTTATATTTCATAAATTCGAACGTTATAACCAAAATCTGATCCGAAATCATTCGATCTCCGCAAGTTGTACACATGACAATGGTATCGGAGTCATCCTTGTAAGAGTATAATCCTTGAAGATTAGTGATCTACGAAGCTTATGGTTACGTAACGTGAGTGTGGGAAACAAGGCTTAGTGAACCGTTTATACTCAATCCTTACGATATTTTAAGTATTAAATAAATTTAAATATCGCTAGCATATGGTCTTATCATTAAAAATGACAGATTATTAAACGCTTCTATTAGCAAAAGACGTTTTATTCTGTTTATTATAAGAATATATAATACAATAAGTATCGTTTATATAATATCAGCCTTTTTTATATGATAGGTAGGCGGACGAGCACATGGATCACCTGATGGTAAGTAGTCATCAACGCCCTTAGAAATTGGCAGTGTAAGAAATGTTAACCATCGCTTACATCGTCGATGCGTCATTAACCTAGGGAACTAAGATGTTACCTCCCCTGTGCCTATAATTACACTGGCTCACTCACCCTTCAAACCGGAACACAACAATACCAAGTACTGCTGTTTTGAGGTAGAATATCTGATGAGTGGGTGGGACCTACCCAGACGAACTTGCACAAAGCTCTACCACCTAGCCTTACCTATAAAACGTTGTTCAGCGGGTATTTAGTTAAACACTGATTTCTTTCTTTCTGTCGTCATTGATTTACATTGGAAAGAATAAGACACAGCATAGTTTAACATTAACATTTAGGCAAAACTGTAAATTTCATATAACAAGATTGAGTTTAAACTTAAGAAAACTATTCTATCACAACACCACCTACCGCTGCGAATATCATTTTCTCTTAGTAAAACGTTTGGAGATTTTCCACTATAAGTCCGATATATGGCACGGTACACCATGTTTTTTTAGACCGCCGAATACGAGATAAGTGATGAAAACTCAGTGATCCTTGAACGTAGTTATGAATGTCGTCTTCGTTTAATATCTATGTATTCCACCAAATAGGCCATCTTGGCTCTGTTTAAATCTATTGGGAAAAGTTTCTGATAGTCATTTGGGACACCTGGACAAACGTCGTCACAGTGCAAATCATTTGGGACAATATTAATTAGCGTTGTCACGTCACCGTGTAAATTAGTACTTTATAGGATTGGCTTAATTCAAATGGGACTCGAGGTCGTTATAGAATAATTATATGTGAAAGTTTCGTGTACACAGAATGACATACCTTCGCATAGAAAGCGAGTTCAAATTCACGACCTTTGTAGAGAAGCTGTCATTAAAGATTTTTAGATTATTGGAACTGATTTTTTTCTAAAAGCAAAATATCCTCCCAACCCAGAAATTCACTCAAAATAATTTTCTTTTATAAGAAAATAGATGAAAACGAGGAAGTCAAGAGTCGAGAAAAAGTAAATGCATATTATCAAGAATCGTTCTTAGTGAAGACTTATCTAAGCCTGCAACTAGATATACAAGGTTTAATTAAGGTTCTATACTTGCAATGGCAGTTAAAATGCTTATTCTAGTATTGTCTTCCTTTAATGACATTGAATGCCTTGTAACCAACGATTTGTTTGGGATGTACCGTGTCAGCTACATGTTTAACGTCAGACACGTGAGTAAGGAGCTAGCCTTAAAAATAAAACAATTGATAACAGGATGAAGCTTCTAGATGGTAATTGGATTTCCTTATAGGTAACTTTTACGAGAAATAAAATTTTCGTATTAGTCTTGTTAACGCTTAAGATAGTAATCATGATAAAACTAAGTATTAATTGTTGACTATGAGTGTTTTGATCAGATTCAATTCTAAGATATGTGAACGATATATTTTCAATTATAATAGATAATTTAATCTTGATATTGTTTAAGAATCAATGTTAATGATGCCATTTTTGTAAAGTTATAAAACACCGACATAAATGGAAATAATATGATTAAATTTGTTATTGCTTGACCACATTGGTCTATTGTAACGGAACATATATGGAAGGCAGACATGCCATTTGAAAGGCTAAACAGTTTCTAGAAGCCTTAAAACCTAGGTTTATGAGAGACAGGCCACCCACGTGGACAGAAACAACTGATCCAATTTATGTGTAGAAATAACATTGGCTTATCTCATACATGTATGTTTAAAATGTCAAATGGACAGAGAAACAGGCAGGCAACGAGTTTGTGGCTCTATAAAGGTGGAATCTTCGCCTAATGAGATTGCTTTTATATTTAAATTTAGAACATATAATATTTATATACGACTAATTTCCTTCATTGTAAGATTTACAAGTATCACTTACGTTTGACAAACTTAACAGGATAATTATAACGAAAATTTTAACGTCTTAGCAAGCACAATATTTTCCAAACCATTGAAATTCAAAGCGAGAGACTGTTTAAAGGCAAAAGTGGTAAAACAACTTGAAACAAAGTCAACAGGACGAGCTGTGCAAGCAAACCCTTCTGACGGGGGACATTATTATCATCTATATCGGAATAGTTTCTCTAAAACTCGGCGTCAGTATCGACATCCTTGGTCTTTCATTTGCATAATCCAGCCGTGTGTATGCGTCGCAGCTACCGCGTTACGTTGTGTCGTTGATTATCCAATAATTTTAGCAAACCGCATATTGCATCGAGGTGATGGTGAACCGTCGATTGGATTATATGTGTTCACATCATTTGCTATGTTAACGACAACATAAAGACGTTAAAGATTTTCGTTCTCAAATATGGAAAAATGCTATTAAATACGAAAAGCACGTACGTACTTGATACGTACCTAACAAACCATGATTGAGGAATATGAAAGCAGCGAATATGCTTGCATTGTTTCGTTCATTATATAAAAGTAGCTTTGACAGAAATTCTCTGATGGCCCTGAAAAATTATGTTGAGAATATATTTTCAATCAGATGTTTCGAATTTTGATAGTAAAGAATAAATAACAAGAACGATGTAGTGCTCAACATTACCATTTTTGTTACCAAAAATGCTTTTGACAACTTGATAACTTGAAAAAACCTGTTCAGTATATGCTGATATACAAGGTGGTTATGTAAATACATTATAACAAGGGAAAACAAAACTTGTCAGACTTATGAAATGGCGTCATAACGCTATTTCCCTATCTAAACATATCATAAACAACACCGGTGCTTACCGCAACTAGGAGCACTTGTGGAGTACCACACACTTTAGTTTACTGCGCACGACAATATTACATAATATCTCATATATATATGAAAGAATTTGTATTCTCTTTTATTATTATACAAATATACGACTGTGTGCAATTTTATTTAAAACTCATTAGAGTTTAATGTTACTGTTGGCAATCTAAGCATGCAAGATGACTACTAAGGATATTCGAACGGTATTTTCTCTTTGTCTGTAATATCGTACAAATTTTATGAAAAAATAAGATTAATTTACATTAATTTCTAAATTCTACATACTTTATACACCTGACAGGATTTTCAGAGTATAATCAAATATCCACAATTTTTGGTATATATAGTTACACGAAGAAATGGTGAGTGCTGCCTTTGGTATACATCCAAAGTCTTCTAAAAACATATTTTCGATGGTAATTGCTATCTATTGCTAGTATGAAAGATAATATTCACTTACGTTTGACTCTCTCTTGTCTGTACGAACTTATCAGCTTATGTTAGCTAATAAAGATACGACATAAAGACTGTTCCCCACATCTCCGTTGCGATTTGATGTGTCTAGAATTCCGTTAGCGCAGTCGATATTATCAGTGTCATTTGCATAATCGCAGAGTCGGCCAGACAGGCAAATTATACATTGAATTACGGGTTTCAGCACAGCCACTTATGCGTAGTCTGTGACTGTTATTCTTTTCGCAATAAGGGTTCTATTCCTTTGACAAGTGAATGACTGTGCGTGCTACGTATCTGCGTTATATGAACATCTGTTTCCAATTTTACTGACTGATTGATAAGTATGTTTAGATTTTGATACAGCAGCATTAGTCTCAATCATATTATGTAGGTCTTAATTTAAAGGGCTTTTATTTGCTTAATGTGATATATAGACTTTTTGTAAATTAATGATTAGTCAATTAAACATATACTAGCCGATATGGCCTAATGGTTAGAACACCTGAATTTTAACTGAAGATTGTGGGTTCAAGCCCAGGCAAGCGTGACTGAATTTTTCATACGCTTAATTATGGTTCATAAACAGTCAGACAGGCTGTTACTTACTTACTACTACAAAACAATATCAACTTGGTTAGAAAAATAATTTCATGGTATTATTCATAATTATGTCAATTACATTATACTACTAAATTGTAAGCTCTTTATTTAAATTACTTTTACAAGTAGCAACTTGATCTCGGTATTATAAGTTCTTGCCCTGGGCATATCGTAAAACGTGGTGTAAAGTAGGGCGTAAATAAAAAAAATACTGTGTAGCATATAAATTCGAATAACGCATAAAAGTAAATTTAAGACATCATTGTATTACAGTGGTTTATTTCTTTCTTCATTCGTCTTTCTGACAACATTTCCAATCCCAAAGTAGCTCTTGGTATTGATTCTGTACCATTTTTAATCTGTGAAAGATATTTATTTTTAAGCTGTCAATTTTTTCTGACTTTCTATTCTCTATCTGGTATTTATACTATCATTTATAGTTGAAGATTAATATTATAATATAGAGCAATGTAAGGATAACAGACAATTATATTTTCAGCTTGTTTCTTGAAATATATATATATATATATATAATAGTATAGCGAGACGGACGAGCATATGAATCACCTGATGGTAAGTGGTCACCAACGCCCATAGACAATGGTAATGTAAGAAATGTTAACCATCGCTTACATCGCCAACGCGCCACCAACTTTGGGAACTAAGATGTTATGTCCCTTGTGCCTGTAATTACACTGGCTCACTCACCCTTCAAACCGGAACACAACAATACAAAATACTCCTGTTTGGCGGTAGAATATATGATGAGTGGGTGGTACCAACCTAGGTATATATATGTTAACTATTTGATTGTTTACAAGTCAATATAATTCAAAATATATGGATGTTTCTGTAATTATTTAAATGATATACAAATCGAAACCATAAGAAATGAAACAAGTAAATTACGTATTTAATAAGATATTTTGCAATTTATAATTGGTATTAAGTACAATTTACATGCAAGCTGACTTTTGCGAATGGGGAAGTGTTCCTATTTAATGATATTCTTACTTAACTTGACAATTTCATTTGAAATTTTAAATAAATTATCATTAAATGTAATATACAAATTGTGTGTGAAATTGTGTTGTATCGATAAGATATAGTAAAATATGTTTGTTTGTATGATTTCGAATGTTGAATTTGAATGTTTCGAATAATGAATTCGAAGTTTTACACAATATTTTTAACGAGACTTTTACGCAGGTGAGGTTATAGTACAAAAAGCATGAAGATAATTCTGACAACAACAAAACTAAACCCACGGCTGTTTAATCATCTTAATAATTTTTTCCAATTCCAATCCAATTTTCATTCAAAACAATTTAACGGAATAATTAAATAAATTTTCATATTGACACAATTGTTTTGCCAATTACAATATATTCTTTTAACGTTTAATAATAATGTTACCAGGTTCATAAAATAATTCATGTTACATCCTTTCATCACCAAAGGGCCGCAAAGTATTACATACCCAGCAGGTGACCTCTATAAGCTTTATACCGCGATTTTGCGCGACGGGACGCCCGAGTTTTAACAAAACAATACAATATTTAAGATATATGATATATCTTCCGTTACAACAATTTAAAGGAATATGTAACTACCGGTCACGGTTCGTAGGTTGAAAATATATTTTTAATATTTGACTCGAATTTTAAGAAAATGATTTTATTTAAATATGTAGGATTCTATAGGGAAATTTAAGTCATATGTTTTGGTATAATAGATATCCGTGATTGGTGCAGTTTAATGTTACAAGTTTTTGTAAATAAAATTGAATTAAGAATGGGTACTTTTTATTTTTAAATTATAAAGGTAAAGTAAAAAATTAATCGCTTAGAAAAAAATGCTTCTGAATTTTGGGATGAATTGGTTTATTTAATGACGTGGTCTAGTCTATCACAAGTAACGCGATTCTTATTTAAAACTAAAAGAACAAACTAGGTGAAGGATTTGGAATAATTTATTAATTGCCTATTTTTGACTGTTCATTTAAAACAACTTATGCTTTAAAATAATTTTATATTTTAGCTTGATTTAAATAAAACTAAATAAGAATTCAAATAGGACAATACTGCCGCGGGTCGTGGGCGTGGGACGGGTTTAATATTTTTATTTGTTAAGCGTTTCGCTAATAATACGGTGCGCGTGCACATCCGACGTGCACAGATACTTCACTGCATCATGCATATCGTTTGTTTATTTTCAATGTTTACGTGGATAATATTCAGTATTCTTAACATACAAAGAGAACAGTACAAAGTTGTGATATGGAATCGTACATACCAATATTTCATAGTTTTATATATTATCTTTGGAAGTTATAAGGCGGCGCTGCAAATATTTTTATAATGTAGCTATATTTTAATTAATATTATTATAATGATTACAATATAGCAGCACATTGATGACGTCATTATAAACTTAATTATTGAAAAGAAGCACTGCACTGATTTCGCTTATTTAAAGCTAATATATTTTTATTGATAACCATAAAAATTCACAAATAATTCAATAAGCCCAATTTCATTTCAATTATTTAAATTCATACTATTCATATTATAAAGATAAGGCAAGAATCTTAATTTCAAAAATGAGAAAATAAAGAGAGTGCGTCACGTGATCGAGGCGCTTAACGTCCTCCAGACCGATTTCGGTCACGGCGGCCAATCTCAAGAGAGATTAGCCAACTGCGCAAGAGATATTATAGTGCACAAGTGTGTGCGCAAACACAGGTGCACTCACTATTCTCTAGCTCTCATAATCCGATGGGACGGCAATCCGACACGACCGGAAAGAGTTCAGACGTAGAACCAACGGCTTTACGTGCTTTCCGAGGCACGGGAGTGTAAACACTTCCAACTTCCAGACTCCGGGCTGCTACTGAGAATTTTCTGTCAGAAAAACCTAATAACATTTAATTGGCCCGACCTGGGAATTGAACCCAGGACCTCCGGGACAGCGGCCTTATATCTAGCCACTAGACCAACGAGGTAGTCGAGGCGCTTATACTGCGCTTAATACTCATATTCGACTTTGAAACTGTATCTTGAAGTTATAAAAAAAACATATTAAAGGGACTCGTATGAAAAAGTGAATCGACTATAAAGCGTGTTAAATCGCGCCTATTTTATATAATTGATAGTCAATACATTACTGTAAGTCATAACTGTCAATTAAAAGTTGATTTTTTTAATAGCAATTCGCCGCGGGGTTTGTTTTGAAGTGTCAGCTCAGTGCCATAGTCGTTAGCTTTAATTGAAAATGTATTGCCATAACGGTTTACAATACTATAGAAATGTTAGAATGGAATTCATTTGAGCACTTATAATTATGCGTCGTTAAAATTATCGCTTTATGTGATAATAATGAATTTATATAATAACAGCAAGATCAGATTTAGACGTTATAATAAATAAAAATGATTGTTTTATTTATTTTCTTGGCGGTAGAGCTTTGTGCAAGCTCGTCTGGGTAGGTACCACCCACTCATCAGATATTCTACCGCAAAACAGCAGTACTTGGTATTGTTCCGGTTTGAAGGGTGAGCGAGCCAGTGTAATTACAGGCACAAGGGACATAATATCTTAGTTCCCAAGGTAGGTGGCGCATTGGTGACTTTTTTTTTTAAATTGTACAATGCCAATATCTTTGGGCGTTGGTGTCCACCTACCATCAGGTGGCCCATATGCTTGTCCGCCTACCTATATTTTAAAAAAATTACATATATATATATATATATATATATATATATATATATATATCTTTATCTGCTGACGGTGCACTACTACAAACGTAAAAACGTTACCAAGCTTCGACTGTATATTTTAATGGTCCTTTCACTCATTGGCTTCTCATTTACTCTATTTCACTTCGTGCTAATCTACATTAACGGAAATTATGTTAAGAAAGTTGTAGCACCGATTTACTGATGTATTATTTAAAGACGGAATTTGAACTTTGAAATTCGGGAACTCAGCTTTATAAATTAGTCACTAGTTTAACGACGTATATAATATAAAAAAGAACAGTACTGATACAGTATTGTTGACTGTTATATAAAACATATACTAATGTGATCAACGATCACATCACATAGCGAATTGATGTCAGAGCCACTCAATAAATAAGTATATTATGTCATTGCCATATATAGGGAAGACGTAATGGACAGAAAAATCAACATCACTATAACCTTCATTGAAATTGAAGCCTTATTACACTCGTACTAAAGTATACAATAAAATATACTTAAAATATTTTTGTATTTTAAAAAGTCGGTAAAGTAATACAAATCTGATTTACAATTATGTAATGTAGAATTACAGCAACGCTTTATATGAGACAAAAAATTGTCATAACCGAAAGATAAGACGGTGATGATCTTAATTTACTTTGTCTTATCGAGAACTTCAATTTAAAATCGTTTAACTGTTGACACATTAAATTTTTTAAATTGCATAAATGTATACGTATTAAATGATCACGGGGCTCTGTATAAGAAACATTTATAGGAATTGAATATGCTTAGCGGTAATAAGCACATATACCTTATTCAAGTCAATTGAGAGAATAATGTATATGATGTAATTGAATTCAATCGTCAATTTACAAGGTAAATTAAATTTAAAGCTGTCACCATGTAAAGAAGATTCTATTAAGAAGAGGCAAGAAACTTAATAACTTATCTGTGGTTTTTTTTTTGTAAATTTTATCCGAAATATTACACCCCGTCTTATTGCCTCTACTGGTGACAGGAGGGCTGGTTCATTTTTCGCCCAGAGAATCGGAATTGCGATTCAAAGGGGACATGCTGCTAGCATTCTTGCCACCATTGCACGCGGTCACGATTTGTATAGTAAATATTTTAATTTTTATTTGTATTTATTTAAGGTTTTAATATTTGTTATCATGAAAAAATAAAATATATGTTAAAATTTTAAAAAAAGAAAAAAGTATATTATCTGTTACATCAATCATCTACCATTATCCTATATCAAAATCAACAAATGTTGACTCCAAACTTTTTACATCTGTTAATAATCTTGTACATATTAATATGATTCATATGTATTAAGATAATACATAAACTTTTCATTGGTAAATGCTTAACATTACAAAAATAACTGTTAATTACTTGTAATTGTTAATTATTTGTACGTATCTGAAAATTTATCGCGCAAAAATTACTATAATTATGATTGTGTATTGATTTTAGATTTTAAGTTGGATAACTTTATTAATGTGGGATTATTTTTATTCTTGGAAACCAATGATTTCCATAAAAGCTAAAAAAAACGCTGTTAAGAGAAGGAATTATTGTATTGTCCGTTAGGTTAGGATTAAATATGCGGCTAACTATCTTATATGTCAGTGTAGGCAAGTGCTCTAATAAAATATTAATGGAAGATATCTATTATAAGGTCCTCCAGACCGATTTCGGCCACGGCGGCCAATCTCAAGAGAGATAGCCAACTACGCAGGACATATTATAGTGCACAAGTGTGTGTGCAAACACAGGTGCACTCTCTTTTCCTTAGCTCTCATAATCCGATGGGACGGCAATCCGACACGACCGGAAAGAGTTCAGGCGCAGGACCAACGGCTTAACGTGCTTTCCGAGGCACGGGAGTGTACACACTTCCAACTTCCAGACTCCGGGCTGCTACTGAGAATTTGCTGATAGAAAAACCCAATAACTATTTATTGGCCCGACCTGGGAATTGAACCCAGGACCACCGGGTCTGCGGCCTTATATCTAGCCACTAGACCAACGGGGCAGTCTCTATATATCTATTATATAGAGGTGATAAAGTAAGAACGATTCTGAAAAAAATAATAATGTAATAACGCTGTTTCTGGCAAAGTATTAATAAATAATCTTAAAGATAAAGTTCTTCCGAATTTTGCAACGGTGAACAATCTCAAGAATTAGTTAACTGAGTGCGACAAAACGATGCAAGATGTTAAAGGAAATGTTAGAAATAAAATACGTTTTGACAGATAACCTCAAAAACTTTTGCTAGTCTTACCCGAGTTTCAAACCATAGACTTCGAGATCGTAGACGTTTAAGCTAGCAGCAAACCAAATGAGTGAAACTTACATTTATATTGAAAGGGTAGAAGTGTATTCCATAAAAAAATGAAGATGTCATTACTTCTACAATAACCGACATAATTGATGATGATGAAGCAAGTAACTTTCACCGTTCCTAGATAAAAATATTACTTTATAACAGAGGCACCGCTTAATAGTTTCTTATGAAATTAACACTTCTTATCTTAACGATGCAGTTTATGAGTTTTATCTACGAGGAAATTGTGAATGTTTGCTCGTTCTTTAATCGCTGCCGCCGCAGGATGGAGTTTTGGTGTATTTTTTAAACTCGCTTGTGAAAGTTGAGAAATGTATATAAAATTTATTGAAATCGTTTTATTTAAAATCCTTTTGGTTTTTATTGCGAATATTATCAAGGGCTTATATTGTAAAATATTTTATTTATATGAAATTGTGAAGCAAACAAATATAAATAAATATTTATATAATCTTCAATCAAATGTAGAAATAAAACACCTTTTTAAATCAGACGAGTCTATAGACAACTGTTATTAGAAATATAAACCGCTTCCGTTATAATCTAAAAAAATATATCAACGTTAAAGCATCGGACGATAAAGAGATACTTTCTTTATCATCTTTCATTTAAAATTCCGTATTACTGAACGACGGGAGATGACCACGGGACGTCCCATTAACGTAGGTGTTAAAATTTGGTGCTTCAAATAAACTTTCATCGAAAACTTCTCCGGATATTACCGACACTATACAATTTATTATATTGTTGCATCCAGGTGTGTCTGGGTAGGTATTTTACAAATGGTGTTGGTAACTTTTCAGTTATTTCAATGCCGTATACTCTTTTTTAGTGTTTTGTACTGGATTTGACTCGTTCAGTTGATTAACGAGTCGGATAGCGTGGCTGATACTTGCCTTTCGCGCCGTAGTTCGTGGAATTGATTCCCACCCAGCACAGAATATAAATGTATATTCTGTGCTCCCAGCACAGAATAATGTCCCAGGATATTATTTTTATTATTTAGTGGCTAGATATAAAGCCGTAGAACCCAACGCCCTGGATTCAAACCCTGAGCGGGGCAATAAAAAATATTGTCGAATAAAAATTCTATCCGAAATTTAGTACGTTTAAAATTAACATTCAGGGACAACACACTAGAAACCCCTTCATAATTATATAATATTATAATATAAAATCACTACCAGGATTATGTTTTTCAATTTAGTAAGAGCTATTATTAAAAGCTAACAAAATATTTGATACAATTTTAACATGAAATTGGAAACAATGAATGATATTGTGAAAACATCAGATAACGAATTTACAACAAGCGGCTATTATAAATTGACATATAACATAATAGCGCAAAATTCTAAAGAATTTACTACCAAATATGATTAAATTTTCAATACATGGGGCGTGTTAGCATTAAAATTTTGATAACTAAAACCGGTATGACTGTATACAGCTTACCTAACAATGGCTAATAAATGTCTTAATTGTCTAAATAAATTAGCTTAAACTAGTCGCTGAAATGCAGCCGAGCCAGCAGATAGCGATTCAAATTTATATCGTCTAATTGTTCGTTTCACATTCAAAGTTTCAGCGTTCTTTGCAACTTGTTTGGGACAATGGAACTTAGTCGATTATATGACAAACTCATTTCAAAACATGATTTATAATGTTTACTTATATTATTATCAATGCACTAAATTTAAATTGTCTGAAATTTTATAGAGTATGTAACATTGATTTTATTTATTTCCTGATTTAACATGATTCTATACGTTTGTAGTGTCATTGAAATCAATACTCAATTTAAGTTTATTAAAATACGATACCATATCACCATTCGTGTGTCGTGTTTTTCCTTTCTTATTATATAGCTAAGAACCGGACATGTTTTTTGAATGACTCACATGCATTTTTGTCTTCTTTTACCTGTTCCGAATGATCATCGGTAAATATATTTCAGTATTGGATTTTATTATTACATAATACCTTAAACCATCTTATTATTCTAAGTAGAAGTATATTTCCAGTAATCGTGATTTGAACATCACGGTAATATTAGCAAGTTGTTTAATATTAAAACCGTTTATTTTATAATAATATTTAGTATTTAATCCAACATTTATGACAGCTAATTCGTTCCAAGCAGACAGACTGAATATCACGATTATTTAAAATAGTCATCTTTGTTTACGTAATTAAGATTAAATGAATAACAAAAGCGAAAATAATATATACCCATATATATACTGTGGTACTAAAATATGATTACAGGGTATAATATTTTGTCCAAATGAAGTATATTGCCAAAATAACATTATAATATTTAATGTAAAACTAAAGTACGTTGACACTGTAATTTCAATTGAGGATGAGTTAGGAGTATGCGTCGAAAACAATGCCGATGAAGCAAAAACAAAGGCTCTGATTTGAGAGCTGGTTCCGAGAATTGCGAAGATCGGGTTTCGTGTCGGCAAGAAACTACGACGTGATTCGCAATCCACTTGGATTTTTCAATTTCTATTTGCAAAATATATCCCAAGTGCAACTTTTACATTGGAAACATTTTAATATAATTTTTTTGATTAAATGGCAAATACACTACTACACTCCAAGGGAAATTAATTAAACAGCAAGAACTTACATTGCGTTGTTGGTTTGCTAATTTTATTTAAAATTTTAATTCAATCTTTAAAGTATTAAAAATGTAAATGCTTCAAGCGAACTATGTATTAGCATATAATAAAACTTATTTTCTTCAATTGATTAATAAATTATAAGTTTTTATTTTGCGTTCATTTCTAGTTATAGCTATAAATAAGTATTAAAATCTTCTTTCAAAGAATTCTTTCAAGCATCTTCGAATACTTATAGACTTATTGTAAAGTTCTGTTACTTATTATAATATGTACATGTTGATAGTACGCTGACTGAATTTATAAAAACAGAACATTCAGTTCATAATCTTCCAAATTACAACTTTGATAATATAAAAGATTTTAAAACAACAATAAAAGGAAATCAAGATAAACTGAAACAAATCGCACGTCATGTGCGCTCCATACTCGGTTCAGAGTCGGACGTTTATAAGCACCGTTATGGATCTGCATAATCTTCGACGCAGTCGCAAAACAATTTCTCATGCAAATATCAACCTAGTTACTATTAACATAAAGGTATAAATTGCTCGTGAATATAGAGGAAATGTACGCGACGACAAATTAGCAATGCAACCCTATCCATATTTGTAAACCAACTACGCCAGTTTTTTTGTTGCTGTAGTTTTGAAGTAATTCCTATAATAACATTATTATACATGTTAATCTTATACGGGACGACAGTCTCTTTCAATTTATCGCTTGTACAAAAGACTATTTGCAATTTTATATTGGTTTTTTTTCCCTTATCATTATCATTATTCAAGCTACAATTTATTTACAGAGTAAGTCTAAGTTAAAGTTTTTAGTACAACCTTAAATGCTAATTTTGATCTGCTTGTAAATTTGAATGTATTTGTCCAATAATTAATAGTTTCAATCTGCGTTTGGAGGTAACGATTAAATGGATCTCATTGAAATGGTCGTTCAAACTTGTCTAGACAGGTTCGACGCCTCACGTACGCCTCTTGAAATACACTGACAGCAACGCTGGGATATATTATAATATTAAGCGTAACAGACACTAACATGATTGCTAAATGTAGCGTTATCATCAACAAATCCTACATTGCATGATTTATTAGTATCAGAATCAGTTACATATATATGTGATCAGTTTTATCTTCCATATAAAATGACAATGATAATTACTTTATATTTTACATTATTCTAAACATGTTGACATTTTTTAACTATTAGCAAAAATAGTTATTGCCATATCCTGTCAAGTTTAACCATATATTACGAGTACCACCTTGTGCTTGTATATTCTGGTTACGCATTGATTTATGAGAAAACGGAGAGGCAGGAGAGGTCAGGTTAAATTGGTGATTGTAACAGATGGCATGGCGTCACGGGGCAGCACGGTCAGCGATAATATGTTAGAACAATCTACTGCAATTAGGTATGACGTGAGCGTACACCGAAACGCCATAAGCGAGAAGCGACGCAGTAATGATTCAATAGTTTTTATTTTCAATACGAAACACTTAAATACAAAGTAATTTTTTGCCACTTATAAGTTGAAAACTAAAATTTATAGACAAAATCCTGTCCAGTTTCTATAGATCTTCTCAGGCTATTTCCTTTGTGTACCAGTTTCACTTTGATTATCAAAAAGAAAGTGTAATGTTTCTATGACATCACTTTACACATTAAATATGAAAAACGGGTTTAAAACTATGGTTTTGGAAAGTGTTATCCATTGACCAGATATTCTACTTCCATATATTAATAAATGACGTCACTGAAAGTTCCTAATTGACTCAGTCTAACTACAAGATAGAGGTGACCACCCCATAATAGATGAAGTTGATCGTTCAGATATCGTTACAAAAAAAAAAATCAAATAGCAGAAGCAGATCTTGAAGAAATATTTAAATCTGGATAAATTGAGTTTGAAAATAGGCGTTAAATTTCCTCCCGCTTGCCTCTTGTTACTTACCTCATGGAAATAACTGTAATGCAATTGCTGTTTGTTTCGAAATTGAATAAAAAAGCATACCGTAACCGAATCTTGTCATTGTAAAATAAAACATTTTGTCGTGTTAGTTTGCGAATCGCTTACTTCAGAACTGGACCGTAAAAAACATGACTTACCTGAAACAAAATAATATTGTATGATTAATTAAAATTAATTATGCATAACATTAATTAGTTATTATTGATACGCAAAATATGTGAAGCAGTGAATGAGACTTGAGCGTTATAATTAAAAAAGTTTTTTCAAAGATGCTAAAAAGGCAACACGAAGTTTAGAAGGCACCAAATTCTAAAAAAATATTATGAATTATTATTGATTTAGTAATACGGAAAGTAATCAATAGATGTTGATGGAGAACCGGGAGCTTTGGAACACCTATGTTTGAAGTGGATTGCGACTAGCTGATAAAGATGATGGCAGAAAGAAACACACCTGATTCATTACCAAACAATTCGGAATGGGAATTGTCTTGATTTCCATCATTTAAAGTCTTACTGGTTGGTGTTTTTTGTGGCTCTCTTTTTTATGTAAAAAATGTGGGTAGACGAGCAAATAGGCCACCTGGTGGTAAGTGATCACCCTCGCCCATACATTTACATTGACTATGCTAGAAATATTAGCCATTCCTTGCATAGCCCAACCAACCTTGGAAAGATGAGATGATGTTATGCCCCTTGTGCGTGTAGTGACAATGGCACACTAACCTTTCAAACAGGAACACAATACTAAGTAATGCTGTTTGGCGGTAGATTAGGCGGCGGAGGTGAGGATGGCATCTACCCAGGCAGGCTTGCACGAAGCCCTACTGCCAAGTGTGTGTTCATTTTTTAAGATTTAAGTTCATATTATCAAATTTTATGAATTCGGTCCATTAACGAACAGTACATATTTACATATATTTTAAATTTTAAGTACGGATTCACGCGAAAATTGTCAACGAAGACAATGTCATGATAATCACAATTATATTAGCAGTGTTCTTGAAAATAGACAAAGTTAAATGTGGTATCGTGACTGCACTCAATGGAGGCGATTGCGTGGTAAACGGTAACTAGAGACTAATCGCACAATTTGATTTGCTGACAAAATAAATTCGACAGCGAAGGCGAACATTTATAAAAACTTTTGGCTATCGGTTGATATTTACCCATTAGAAATTAATTTATGAAGCTTGAATATTGAAAAATTCCATGTGTGAGAATGTCAGTTTGTGTGAATATTAATGAATCTAGTCGTGATTGCTTCTTTCGTCTAGCGTAATGAGATAGGGATGATATTATCGACTTTTAACTAAAGTCATCGGACTCGAATTTTGCGCATAATGAACTCCTGTAGTCTGTTATATTTTTATTTATATTGAACAAAAATTTCGTTAAATACTATTCAATTTCTTTTTATAATATGTCAAATATTTATTGAAGCGTCAATAGCGCAATGGTTAACAATGCCTAGCGAAGTAAAAGTCGCAGGTTCAATCCTGACTCCTTCGGCTATTGCCGTCCCCACTGCATACACAAGCTTTACGCTTAATTAGTGGATAAAAGAGGAATATTTATAATTCCTTAAAACGGGCATTGATATTATTCTTTAAAAATATTTATATAAATATATATTGTCTCTACGTCAATACAAATCACACTTAGATAAAACAAATAACAAGGATTAGATGTTTGATACAAGCTTTATATTTAACTAACAAAGCCTGTATGTAAATATATGTAAATGTGTGTGAGTTGAATTTAACTTACTTCTGATTGTCATATCAAGTTTAAACTTGAAATGTATCTAATTAAGACAAATTGTCAAAAGCAAATTAAGAATAAGTTAATTTAAAACTCGGATTGAAAATTAAAATTCCCTTCGCATATTTAGCATAAAAAAACTGCGCTGTGCATGCAACTTCTTATCTCTAACTTAAAACCGTGCAACAGCTTAGTGTGGGTAATTAGACGGAAATATTTGCGTGGTCCGGGCTTGAACCGGCTATCTGCCGACATCGCGGCGTCGGCCCTATCCAAGATCATTGTGTTCCAAACAAAACGTTGAGCTCACTGTTCTTTTTGTGGCTGGAATATTTTAAATAAATAAATATTAAAACACAATACATTCAAAAGGTTTAATATTATTATTGATATGTTCAATAAAACATAAACAGCTTCACTTTCATCTCCTTTTCAATTTATAAGAAGCAAATCAAGTATAATATAATAAAAGCCAAATTTATTTACGAAGCAATCAAAATAAGTGAGTTACGTTTCACTTACAAGAAATGTTATAATCATAAAACACTTTCGAAATCAGTTTAAGGAAGTATCGTCCAGGGCTAATAAATATCTTTCGACACGAAGAATTTACACAGATGTTATTTGGCCCACACAGAATGGAATGCACTACCTACGCCAGCCAATTCGACATAGGACATCAATCTTTGGGCTATTGTCATTGTGAGACAAGTACGACACAGCCAGTAAAACAAGTCGGTGTATTTATAACTCCAGTAACCGATATTTTATCAATCGAATCTCAATCGTGTCAAGGTGTTGATGTCAGGTAAACATTTGGAATTGAATAATTTTATAAATTTTAAATTTTTTAAATTTATTTTAAATGTTATTAGGATTGGCAACACTCATAAATTAAATTTGGAGTATATACTTTTGTGCGGGGTCTGCGATGTGTCAAGTCTTTGCGTTGCAGATGTTTATTGAGAACGGTGGTATCTTATCGTCAGGTGGATCGTCTCCTCCTTTGCCCATCTTATTAAAAAAGCCTTTTTTCTTCGCATTCTCTGCATTCACGCATAGTTCATTCGATTGACTTGAAACTATACTTGGCAATGGTACTAACGTGTAACCTTCTAATGAAGTACCATCACTGTACCTCGGTGCAGTATCATTGTTTACAATTAATACAATATGTTCTTTATTTTAATATGAAAATTGATGATGATGATTAAATTTTAATATAAATTGAATAGATTACCAACATTCGTTAGATACGACATTGTACAACCGAAATTTATTTTAACGTTAATCAATTTTGTCGGCTGTTGTTTATTTATTGTAATAATAATAATGTATTCCGCCTATTGTAATAACAGAATTACAATAAGACTTTCTTGGAATATTATGTTAATCTGAAAATGACTAATATAACCGCGAAACTTGTACTTTTGTGTATTGCCAAACAAATTATATTAGTGCTGACGATATGATTCAAAATTAGATTACTACTAAACCTAATAGCATTATTTTGAACAATTTATTTACAATGCCTACTAACTTATGATGGAATTTCTAAGATATGTTGATAAAATACAGGAAATATTAGTTGATATTAATAATGGTGGCCGAGAGAGTGTTATCAATATCTTAACATTTCCTATGTCCGCTGTTGCTAAAGTATTGTACAATAACGTATACCTAAAAAGAAGATTATTTTTATGGTATAAGGTTGGTGGACCTCCTAATGGTAAGTGGGCGACACTGCACAAAAGCTTTGCCATTGTAAGAAATTAATAACCAATTCGTCACCAACCTTGGTAACTAAGAGGTTGAGGCCCTTGTGCCTGTATTGACAGTGGCTCATTATCTCATCAAATATGAACACAATAATTGATGGTTAGTCAAGACATTCGCGAATATACCGTAAAAAATTACAGTCAATTAAAAAATAAAACTAACTAATAATTTGTAGCTGGTTCATATACGAAGTTCCATTTATAGCTTAAATAAATCCCCGCAATAATTACTTATGTTCCTGAAAACGATATCTGCGCAGCCATTCGTAGCTAATTTCTTACGCTTATTCGTGTACTGCAATTATTACTAAGAATAATATAACAGTTAAGCGAACACTAATTATATGTGATTATATTCTACTTTTGTAGACTAATTGGCAAATAAACACAGTGATATTCGTTCGTTCGTAATATGTTACTTATTAGTTAATTAATAAGATTTTTCCCAATACCAAACTTGGTGGTAGAGCTTTGTGCATGCCCATCTGTGTGGGTATCTCCCAATCATCATATATTTCAGAAATAATTAGTATTGTTGAAAGGTGATGATTTTTGAAGGGTGGTCATTTTTGAAGGATGAGTGAGCCAGTGTAACTACAGGCACAAGGAATATTAATTGTTATTTCCTGAGGTTGGTGGTGCATTGACGAAGTGCTTAATATTTCTTAGTGTCAATGTCCATAGGCGGTGGTGACCACTTACCAGCAGGCCTGCCGTCTGTCTTTTTATACAAATATAAATATAAAAAAAACTTATAAACTTTTATAAGGGCATCTATTGATAACTTATCTTAAATGTGCGCCTAAAATGATTAAGTAAATCAAATCAGATAAGAGGCAACAATGGTTTGAGAGAACAACTTATCATTATATTAAAACAACTTTCATAAATGCAGAACGTCATAATAAAGTTACAAAAGATCCGCCGATTTGGACATTTTTCGTTAAATTCACTTTAAACATATGCATTTTATGCTCAGGTGCCGTAAAAAATGCCAGACTATTTTATTGTAGGGACAGAAGCGTTTTAGTGGTCCTCGTAAAATAAAAACGCTGTAAAATTCACGCATTGTACTGTCCTTCATGTTATATTTACGACTCCCGTGTTCGCTTGCGTGATGTTATCTATTTAGACTGTCGAAGCCTATTCAATGCATACACGACGCATAGGTATTGTGTGAACTAATCCTAACGCACGTTTTATAAAACCGTGTTGGTACCTTTTGGGTTTCATTCAGGGTGTATAAATTTAATTGTATATCTATACTATATATTCTCACCCGTGGCTTCGCTCGCGTGCTAAGCATGTTTCTAAGTCTGTTTAGGTCAATTAATGCATCATAATTGCACTATAGTTCTTTAATAAGAAGGACTTCTAGTGACTTGCACTTAAAGCAATATAGTCTCAGCTATCACCAAAGAGCTTTGAGTCTTAATAGTTTATATGGTCGACAGTACTCTCCATTTTGGGTACCGTGTTAACCCAGCATAATATAATTTGCATCACTCTACGTACAGAAGTGCCGTGTCTAACTTTTGCTTATAAATGCAAATATTGGCACTGAATAACGTGATGACCATCTTATTTATGCCAGACTTCAAACGGGACATCATAATTGAATGGGTATGCAAAAATTCGAGTGTGTGCTGTTAACCGTTCAGCAGTTTCATCTTCAGGAGTCAAACTTGAGTGTTACAGTTTTGTCATGGTAGTACATATAATGCATTATCATAATTGAAAAAATATACGAAATTTTGTTTCTGTGCTATCAACCATTAAGGAGTTTGCTCGTCAAGAGCCAATGAAAGTGAAAATGAGCCAGTGAAACTTAGAACGGGCAAATATCATAATTAATTTTTTATATAAAATTTCCTGTCTATACTGTGAACTTTCATATGTAGTCAGGTATCATATGCAGAATCAGGTACTTTCTTAGCAAAATGCTTATGAAAATGCATTGTCATGGGAATAGAATCAAAATGTAAAATCAACTCCGTTGGATAAGAAGAAGGGTACCCAAATCACCTGACAATACTTGACCTATAAAATAACAAATATTGCAAGTAAAAAAATCTCGTAAATAAAAGCTTTTTAAAAAAAAAGTCTTATCACCGCTAGACGAGAGATGAATTATGCAAATACCGTGTAATTTCTTAAAGCGTCATAAACCGTAAGTCGGTATCTTTTATAAAGTCCAAATATGGTCTAACTAAGAATTTACATTTTTAATTACAAGAATCGGAGAGCTCGTTAAGGTGGTAATATTTATTATCGCGAACATCTGGTGGGAATCGTTAAAGCTGCTAACTTATTACCAGACTGACCTTGATATATCAGATTGTAGATCAGCAGTAATCGCTGCAGGTCTAGTTTTTACCCGTTACTGTCACAAGAACTATGCTCGACTTGAAAATGTGCAAGGACGTCTACTATAAGATCAATAAACTCTTCATTAGCTAGGATTTGGAGTTGAATTTATTATTCTGAATGAATTATTTAAGCGTTTTAATTAGTTAAATAATATCGACACAACTTATATTTATTAAATATTATTATTATTGCTTTTTGTCACCTTTAATATTTCTTTTATCGACAGTTTTTTGCGGCGCAACACTACAGATTGAGTAAAAACTGTTACGTTTATTTAACTTTGAAATATTTTCAACAGTGTAAAATGTATTATTTAAATATGAGTAAAATGTAATTTTATATTTTTATTAAAATAAAATTTAAAATATTTTATAAAAAAACGTAGCCTTTGGCAATATCTATGTTTTAAATATTTATCTTCATACATAATAACAGCCTTTAAAAGTCCCACAGCTGGGTAAAAGACTCATGTCTTTGACTCAGGTCTTCCTCGTTTTCCTAAATTTAACATATCTTAATTGTACATCAATAACCGATCGTTTTTAAGTTACGAATGACACGCCGTTAAGTCGTTCCAATAAGTTTTTACGTATATATACGACTTTACGAAACGTTATTTATAGGAACTGTTGAATTAAGAGGAAGACAATTCTACCATTCAAAAAATCGTAAAGAAAATTAAATATTTCTTGAACATAGTTTTTTTTTTTTTTTTATTGTATAGGTTGGCGGACGAGCATATGGGCCACCTGATGGTAAGTGGTCACCAACGCCCATAGACAATGGCATTGTAAGAAATGTTAACCATCACTTACATTGCCAATGCGCCACCAACCTTGGGAACTAAGATGTTATGTCCCTTGTGCCTGTAATTACACTGGCTCACTCACCCTTCAAACCGGAACACAACAATACAAAGTACTGCTGTTTTGCGGTAGAATATCTGATGAGTGGGTGGTACCTACCCAGACGAGCTTACACAAAGCTCTACCACCAAGTAACTGAGCATACTTGGAACAATACAACATAGCTTCAGCAGATAAGGCATGAAAGAATGAAAGGCACAATACTATAAGACCTTTGCTTTTCTAGCAATCTAATACAGATTAAAAATAAAAAGAATGTCATAGGATAAAATATTTTATTGTACTATAGTTTGTATATGAACTTGTTGTATCTTATATATTTATCCATTAACACGATGTTATAGCTCTGGATGATATATGAGTACGATTAGTAACACAATTGATAAATAAATCAGAGCGTTAGTGTCATTCGAGTATAATTTACGATTTGCTATGATATTATGACATTAAATATATATACATAATTGCATTATGTAAGTATTTTATTTATATTATATTTTATTGCATAGCAATTAACGAAATTTGTTGTGTAACAAATATTAATACATAATACATTCAAAATACATTGTTGAAGTGTATTAAAACAATTTGTTTGATTTTTGTTACTGTTTTTTCACCTGACGCTTAAAATAAATCCCAACTGCAGGCATGCGTAATAGCATCAGACAAATGTGTTCCAAATTCGAATTTCGATCAAGACGAATCAGCATAAACCTAGAACTAAGAGGAAATGATAGCAATAAGAAAGTTATTCGTATGATCTTTGAATATAAATAGTCAGTTTCATAAGTATCCGTCAGAGAAACTCTGGTATCTTTTATTTATTAAAATTTGTATATCTGAAGTAGCAGAAGATATCAAACGTAAAGTTATAAGATTTTATGGTTTGGTCGATTATATGTATGTATTATAAATATAATAATTAAAGTAAAGCTGATCCTTTAAAGAGCTTATATATAATAAAGTGAAGCCAGCTATTTTGCTAGTTTTATTAAACCTACTTTATTAAAAATTCTCTAACGTTGATAGTCTAGGTCGTTCCGCGAATGCCTAGGCTATTAAATAAAAAGGAGCCAATTAAATGGCTCCGGTGGTCAATTAGGGATAACGTAGGCGACGCTTTATGATCGATGTCATATTTATGCGGTGCCACTAAAGCTAGGAATGAAGCCGGTGGTGATTATTTTTTTCTAAGCATACATAATTATCATCGTGGTACATAGCATAGTTAATTTCATTTATGTTACCTTATTTAAGTCACCATGCTGATAAAAAACGATGTATACGAACGATTATGTATGTATATTTAGTATGCTGCCAATTGACTTACACAAAGTGTATTAATTTTAGCACATCGAGACAAATTAACGTTTTTGGAAATACATCGCTCGGCTCGAAATACACCGCATCACTCGGTGGCAAGCTCGTCTGGGTAGGTACCACCCACTCATCAGATATTCTACCGCAGAACAGCAGTACATGGTATTGTTGTGTTTCGGTTTGAAGGGTGAGTGAGCCAGTGTAATTACAGGTACAAGGGACAAAACATCTTAGTTCCCAAGGTTGGTGAAGTATTGGCGATGTTTTTATTTCGTATAGAAATGTACAATGCAACTGTCTATGGGCGTTGGAGACCACTTACCACCAGGTGGGCCATATGTTCGTTAGCCTACCAATACTATAAAAAAAAGTACATGAGCATGCAATACGTTAGGGGTAGAGACTAGTATACTATAGTAGAACAATATTAATATAAATAAAAATATTCGATAAAATTCAGTAGTAATGTAATTTTAAGCATGTTAGTATGACTCTACACTAAGCCGTGTATTATCCTCGATCTCGTCACATGTTAACACGGAAATTATTATATCTACAAGTGCCCTTCGACTTTTATGGAAACTTGCTCTTGTTGAACATAAAGTCCTAATGTTATTTATATCAAAGATATATAACGAGTTATGTATTTATATTTTTAATACTAGAATTCTCGATTTGACTTCATGCGGATACTATTAAGGGTTTTTGAGATATATTTTCATAATTTTGAATTTATATCTTCATTTAGAACACACTGATAAGCTTACTAGTTTATTGTTATACTCACTTTATCAAATTATAGTGGCTCTCTTACTACAGAGCGAAACATACCACGCGAAATTATTGGTGTTTGGCGTTACGATAACTGATCAATAGTGTTAATAACATGAATAATTAATAAAATTCTAAAACAATATTTGCAGTGTCAAGTGATTTCAGCGTATCCAGCCACCCTGTCTTGCCTGCCTGCGTTTATAACAACAAAAAGAGTTTACAATATTATTATGTACAGTAACAGCCTGTGAATGTCCCACTGCTGGGCTTAGCCTCTTTTACTCTTTTGAGGAGAAGGTTTGGAGCTTATTCCACCACGCTATTCCAATGCGGGTGGGTGGAATACACATGTGATAGATTTTCAATGAAATTTGACACATGCAGGTTTCCTTTACCGTCAAGCGCGAGATGAATTATAATCAAAAATTATGCACATGAAATTCAGTGGTGCTTGCCCGGGTTTGAACCCACGATCATCGCTTAAGATTCACGCGTTCTTACCACTGGGCCATTTCGGCTTTTTTTATAATGTGCTACTCGTATATGTTTATTTTTATAATTACTGACACCTGCTAATAAATCTGATTTTTGAACATGTGCGACTAAACACGGAAACACGAAAAAGGTGTCAACAATTTCTACGGCTAGTTTAACAATCAGCCTTGACCTTGAATGACCGCTATCAGATGATTTCGTACACATTCCGACGTGATTTCGCCAATTACATTTCAATCATGAAATTAGTTCCGACAATTCGCGGATCACGTGAGACGAATTGATCGATTACAGCACGAATGTTACATCCGCTTAGAATAACCAAACTCCTTTCATTGAGCTACAAATTGTTTTGAATACTCAACAATTATAAATAGATTTGATTGAGCAAGTATTTTATTGAATTATTAAAATTTTACACCATCCCACATACATATGTGGCACCTATCAGGGTACAGCTGGTTTTTAGTGGGTATACCAGTGTAGTACACTAGGCGTTCTAGGCACCGGCTCACTTCATGTAGGGGAAATGCGTAAAAACGTTTTCCAGCGAGAACAAAAAAACGGACTGCAAGACATCATGACACCAGAAAAATCAGATGTAGAAACAACAGCTTTACGTTCTTTCGGATCTATAAGAGATTTTGAATTATTTTCTAACTTCTAGATTTGCAGCCTTACAATATAATCACTATATCAATGAAGCAATAAACATTAATTTAATGCCGCTTTAAGTAATATCGGATTTAACTCAATGAATAATAATAACTGACAATATCAACCACCTTACAGATATAAGGGAAACCAAGTAAAGTGTTAGCAACAAAATGCATGGTACTTACAATATTGTATCATAAAATACATAAAGTACAAGTGTCACACAAATCCACTACCTCATTTTGACCAAAACAAATGCAACCTGTTACGCCTGCACCATATAATAACATTATTAACTCTAAAATCTGATTTATAGTTGCCAACTAGAAAGATTTATGTAAAGGCGATAATATTATGAGTTATTAAGTTATCAATGTTCTTAAAATATTTAAGACTATATTCAAACCTAATTATCTATTGAATGAATAAGGATATCGGTGTAATATTACATATATGGTAGTTATACTTACTAACAAACTTTAATCATTATCATTATTAAAAATATATTAATTTTTGCTTTGATTGAAATTAATTTCATTAATTCATATTTATAACGTCAATATGTCAAAGTTTACATATAATAAGAGGTGCTTCACAAATGCTCAAAAAATCCATAAAATTACACAAAAATGGACTTAAAGTATTAACAGAGATATCGTGCTTTTCGTATAGTTGGGTTATACTTAGGTTAGTCAAACTTTATTTAATCTTACGCGCAGTACAGGATATACGACTGTAAAAAGAAGCAAAGTAAATTAGAAAATAATAATAACAGTTTAATGTATAATAGATGTAGTTATATATGTAGATGTAATAATTAGAATCTAAATTTGTAATAAGCGTAGCGAAACATCAGAAAAAACTAGATATTAAGCTAACAAAAATACTTGGAGTCAATGACTTTTCATTTGACCAGCCTCATTTTTATTTCTAGACTTCTCCAGTTTCCGTAACTTTGGAGAAATATTTTTATTTGGAACAAAAGCTACTATCTGATGTACTGAATAAAATATTAGTAATAATGTAAAATTAATAAACTTTATTAATAAAAAAATAAAATAAACATCGCACGGTACAAGAATCATTGTATTGATGAATATAATGTTAAATATTTTGTTATGTATCACAATAATTTGTAAACGGTGATCTAGAGTGGGTGTCTATATTGAATTTCGACAATTGTAACTAGTGTTAAAAGGTCTCTTTCGAAAATATTTTCACTTACATAATGAAGTAAAATATCTTGATATCACAAATCTTTTTGAAGTGGATAAAACGTTCATTTCATTATAAATTGTGTGGGAGTGAAATTCAATACACTTATGGCAGGAAATAAAGAAAAAAACTTCTGGATATCTTTGTGCTCCAGGTTGTTGAGGATTGCGCGGTCTATTCATATTATATTTTAGTTGAAATGAATAGATTTAATCACTAAGATCTTTCTTAGTCTTCGTTTAATTTCAAAGACAAATTCTTGATTAAGATTTACTTGAACTGATTTCATCTTAAGATCTTTCTTTAGGGAAATTTCATCTTTAGTTGATAACTTTTAATTAAACTTTTTTTATTTTTTGTATTCCAAAAATGCGACAGCTATAATATTTTAATTGAAAGCAGTCGCCCTAATTTACAGTTGCTTGAGTGATGAAACAAAATGAAAAACCCCTGGCCGCGTTTTGTTATTACCAGTCGAAATAATACAGTGATATTGAGGCGCTCAAAATTTTGGGCACGTCCCTCGTTTACACCAAGCTGTTTATTTTGAATAAGGTTTCGTTAAGTAAAAGTAAACTCGAGGGATTTGAAGACCCAAATGATCTGAATGAAAAATTAAGGTTCGTTTGATTATTTCCTGCCGAATATGTAATAGAAAGTTTGTGATTGAATTCAAACAATGAATAAAATCATTTAAAGTGTATTTCACTCCCAAAAAATATAAAAAATGTAATTACGATAAACAATTTCATTAGAAACCACTGAAGGCTTAATTGAAATAAAATACCCCTAAACGAGGCAAGGATTTAATTAAAAGCAAGATGTTCATTTCGACCATAAAATAGATTTTCGTCAACATCTCGCTCGGAAACATTAGGAGATTACGCTAAAAAAATTAATTATGAACGTCAATTCAGAAATCAGAGTCGGGTTGCCGTTGAAATATAATTATGATACAAAACAATACGCTAGCAGGAAACGTGATGATGCCAATAGACACCATCAATCTTCAAATGAATTGTATAGCCAGGGTTACGAAAATATTTACTCATGCATCATATTATTTATTGCTTTGTAAAAGTAATTATTAATTCGTGGAATCATTTCTATAGACCAATGACCTTTTAATTATTATCCTTAATATAATAGATTATAATTAAATTTGTGATCTTCAATCATCACATTATAATTAATTTCAATGGTTTACTTTTGATCTCTTCCAAGAGTATTATCAACAAGTATCGATTGGTCTCATTCAGATTCACCTTGAACGTTCTTCACATTGAACTCTGTTTTGCGGTAATCGTGCAAGAAGCGTGATGAAGAGGCGATTTCCCAGGGGCACAAAAGAATCGATAGCTTTTGTGTTTCCCCCTACATTAAATTATATAGGAGGGTGCGTTCTACGACATCTGCCAAGTTGATCGGCTTTGCCTTTTATCAATATTTACCTATTTGATTTTAGAGTAATGCGTATGTGAAAGTCAAATTGTATTTGTTGTCGCGGATGAGTCGCGTACTTGTTTTTTAAACATTTATTTACATAAAACATAGTTCGGCTTTATTTACTTGAATAGTCATGAATTTAAACATTAGCAGCTTTACTTTTGTTTAGCCGGTGATTAGTTAAACAATGCTCCATCTTCTTCTTTCGAATGTTAAGTCATTGATGAGCGAAAGAGAAATATGTGTTTATCTAAATATCCGCTAAACGACGTTTATAAGTAAAACCGTTTATGTTTATGTTTTTTTAAGTCAAATTCGTTGTATATTCAGTTTTAAATCCCAGAAAATAAGCGACTTACCGGTGTAGTTAGCTTATCGGTTAAATTTCTATTTTAAATCATTTTTATGTACACGAGTGTTGGAATATGTACCGATACGGAAAATTTATGTCCAATAAAAATGAATCACTTTAAAATGATAAATAGTTCAACTGTAAGAGGACGATATCAGATAGACAATTTATGACATATCCGCAGAATGGAAAGTTGAGATCTTTGAACGAGATAAATTATTTTTATGAATAAATAATATTTGTCAAAACAGTATTTTTTTATCATTATTAATAGTTTTTTTAGCCGTTTTTGCTAACTTATGAAAACAATCTTAGAATTGTTTCACGCATTGCTCAAGTTTTATGTGTTTTAACATAATAATCCACACCAAACCAATAAAATGCACGTGAAATTTATGACGTCTGATAAAAACAATCCGAAGATAAGCACCATAAAGTTACGTACGTCTACTTAAATGTTAAAAGGAATTCAGTTTATAGACTACGTTATTTATTACAGCATCATCATATATCGTGGAAATAAATGTGAATTAAATATAAAATTATGGAGTAGCTGTATTCCTGCTACTGCATCCACGTCAAATTCATTTATCCCAGTAAATCCTATAATTTATAGGTCTATCTCCTTGTCCAGGTCTGGCAACTTATGTTAAATTTTATTGCGATCGGTTCAGTGATGTCATGATGAAGTAACAAACAGACAGAGTAACTATCGCATTTATAATATTATTCTGATAATGCTATTTACATTTAAGTCTGATGCAAAGCACACAATCACCCATAATATGTATTTATATACAAATGATTCAGTGGATCATCGTTTTGTTTGGTTGAGCTGGAATTTAGATTTTTTACAGATCTATGACGTTGTATGTTGTATTTCACACCATCCATACAGGACTAAACAAAATACTGATCATAAAAAAGTTTTGACGAATTTTTAAAAGCCATGTTCTCAACTTCGGTCTGTAGTTTTAATTAAATAATATATATTTAAGAAAACCTATCGGACGAAATTGCTTGAGTTTCATAATAATTTTGATTTCTTATTGAAAATGTCGATTGGACAAATCCGATCAGAAAAATAATAAATACTAATACAGGCTTCGTGATACACCAGCTCTAAAAACAGGGTAGAATTAATTTCACAGCTAACTTTTCTTTAATATATTATATTCATACTGATTTAATGAATGGAAGATTAATGATGAATGTTTGCCGAAAAAGTAAAAATGACAATAATAATTCCCTACATATAGTAAATAATCATTTATTTAAGATGTAATTACACAACGGACAATAACACATTCAGGGAAAGCCTCTTACGATATATTTATATTTAATATTAATTGGTTACCGAATGGGACAGTGTTTCTTTTAATAAGAGATTTGTTAGGATTAGTGAGCATTAGAAGTATTCGTAAGTCGATACACGGGTTCTTACAAGATGTTTTTCGTTGAGTGTTATTTGAGCAAGTTCGTATCAACCTTACGAACAATAGTCACAGTTTTACATCTAAGAAGCCTGAACTTTGTTCTCAAAATTAATCTATATTTTACTTTTATAATATAATTACACCTACTTGATATTAGTTTTCTAATATCCAAAGGTTTAATATGACATTACTAATGAACGATAAGAGCAACTTCTGTCGTAGATTTATTCTGTGATCTATCTCGTTGTTTAAAATTATATTTTTAATTTATGTAATGCTGAATAAATAAGGAATATAAATAAAATAAATAAATAAATAATGCGTGAACATCAACGGTTAGTGTTACGGTTAGTAAATCTTTTTTATGAGACATTGTCAATAACAGTTCCCTCAGACACGTTCAAGATACGCGGGTCGTTAGACTCAACAGTTCAGCTATGAACCAGATATGTTGGAATGACGTATCTAATCTCGTCAAAGCAAACAGTTGGTGATGGTGTTGCTATCGAGAACATTATCTTTAGGCTTGAAGGGAAACGCTATAAATACTTTCCATAAATATATAGAGGAAGGAGAGAGTTCATATTTTTTATCTAATAATGTATAAATATCACTCAACTTATCTTTGATAATTAAGAAAATACTTACATAGATCAGCAAAAGAACATTTGTACGTTAAAGTTATTGTTTATAAAAATAAAAATTAAACACATACTTGAAATAGAATTGAATTGTTTAGTATTTGAATTTTTCAAAGACTAAAATCATATTTTAATACGAGATTTTTACAGAGATATGATATCCAGGCAACCCTCAAGGGAAATTTATATTCTCAGCAATTTACTGGATTATAATTATATTTTAATTTGTGAACAAAGGAGTTTTCGTTAAATATCATCTTTGAAAGTCGTTAAAGAAAATCAGTAACGGCTTTAATAAGGGATTTAATAAAGGAACTAATTATGGTAAAGGGGTAGATGATTATTATCAGATCGATATTTGTAAAGATAAGAATACCGGAGCCTTTGCGTACCTTCCAAAGGACGTGAGGGAGGTCGAGACATTTAATAAGTTAGTAACGAAGTAGTTTTCAGATTAAGATTACGCGATATGTATCTAAGAAATATTAAAATTAATGAGCGACTGAATGTATTTACATTACTTCTATTCGTTACATTTACTTCTATTCATAAATGTCTTCTATTTAAATATGACAAACGAAATAAATCACAGTGTATATATATATATGTAACGTTCATTATTTTTAAAAGGGTCTTTTAAAAATATTAATATTTCGTAAAATTCAATATATAATATTAAATTTATAATGAACATCTAAATACTATTGTAGAATTTAGAAGTACAGTATAATGAATGTACAAAAAAAAGAATATAATTATACAGGCATTGAAAATATGTTAAAATAATTGCCTTGAATAATATTATATTAAAAATTATAAAAGAATACTTAGTAACGTAGACATTTTATCTGTCATCATTGAAGCTATTCCACTTACCTGAAACAAAATAATGAATACTCATTAGATAGTTACAGAAATAGTCTTAATGACGAAGCGTAGAAATAATGATACGAGCTTAGCAACTTATAATGACACTTGTTTGGGTTAGTCTCGACCGCTGGATCTACATTTTAGCAGAACTTTGTTTAGTATGGTTAAAAGTAGATAATATTTTTTTGTAGTGTTTCGCACTCGTTTTGAAATAACTTGTGAGGCATCTAAATCTGTTTAGTAAAGTATCTTTAAAACAATATATTTTACTCACTATTCAATCAAATTCATTATCATAACTAACTACAATCTACAGCAATACAATATCTAAATTAAAATAAAATAAATTATAAGTTCAATTTTCTAATATCAAAGAATGACTATTCTACACTAAACATTTTCTCGAAAACTTCTAAAACTTAAATTATATGAGTTCACACTCTTCAATTGCGAGGTTTGTGTCCTCGACCTAGGTCATTTGCCAAAAATAGCACAAAAAATGTCTCCCTTAATAAGTGAGGCACATCAGGTCGAATTCTTCTGGCCATTATTTAAAGGTACCATGTGCCCTTTACAGAACTTTCAATACCCGTCATTGTTCCACCCTGCGTCCTGAGCCTTTGTGTCTACCCTCGGTCTGCAAATGTGCCCTTGGATAAACGATCTACGAATTTGCTTCGGAAATATGTTTTTTATCTCGAAGTAATAAGACCTATTTTATGTAAATGAAAGAACAGAAGTACATCACCGAGATTTCACGTTATTAAATAAGTTTTCGATATAACAGAAATGTTTTAGTAAGACAATAATTAATAATTGGTTCGAAGAGATTTGTGTGCGAAATTATTCAAATTTATAAATCAATTTGATTTGTTTTGTAATATTGTAAACTACATAAAATATTTTTCTGCTTTATCAAATACCATATCATACGCATATTTATTTTCGTTATACTTTCGCTTCAATATCTGCGATCAAAAGCTATACATTCTTATAGCCTTTAAGTCTATTCCATTTATTACACAGACCATTTAACAAACACAAAAACTTTAAATCCAAGCAGACTCTCCGCAGTTCATGATAAAGTTTAAAATGTCTTAACGTCAATATTCAGCAGTTGAAGGGAATTAGTCGAAGTTTTGCGACACACGTGTGCGATTACAATGGATTGAGGCGACTATGGAAAATTTGATCTATTGATGTGGGATCATTACCGCGGAATATTTTTTCAAGCAAATTCTTCAACAGCTATATTTATATCGTTTACTAGGATCTAATTTTAAACAAATTCAGTTGCAAGCTTTGCGTTACTTTAAATATTGAAAGCATTTTTGAGTAGTTGTTCACGTTTTTTTTTTTACTTTTATCAAATAATTTAAAGTAATTTTATAATGACATGAAATAAATTTTATTATAGATAAACAAGAACAAACCATGTAATACAGAGACGTTACGGAAGTGCAGCCGTTGGTATTCATAAGAGTAAAATCAAATCAACCATTACTACTACATAGATATACGAATAAATTTGACATATACAATAGCTTAAATCAAGTCAACATCACAGTATACATATATAACTTAGGTGAAAGCGTTATTGCGTATCCTTTCCTTTTGCAGCTAAACAATTAGCTATTAAAATCTTATACGCTTTATCATTTCTGCATATGATTACACCAGCTATTTGATGCAAATCAGTAGATACATCCATCCCTAAATGGAAAGGGAATCCGAGAGAAAAAGCGAAATGCTTAACTTTTTATAAATGTTTATGCGGATGCTTTGTCCGGATTTCTAAATCACAAAAGGATTTTTTTACAGCGACAAAAGCTGTTTTGACTTTTATTAAATTATTGTCAACGTTTTGCCTAAATTCGTGGTCAGTTTTATTGTTTGGTGACGAATAAAATGCGAGTTTGTTCGGACGGTTTTGTGATATTTAAATCTCTACAGTTAACGTCTACTTTAACATTTCTGAATGGTTTATTATTCAAATTAAATGGCATTTGGCGTATGGTAGTGTTTCGCGACGTCCTAAATCGTTATATATTTTTTAACTATATAAAAATTTGGACTATATAAAAATGTTTTAAAAAATATATATATATAAGCTATTGAAACCCACAGCATTCCGCAACAACCAACTAAATCCAGGTGCATTACACTAACGAGCTCTTGATTTACAGCTATTACATACGTTAAGGCAAATTACGCGTAATTGAAGTTTTCCGAGTCTAGTAATCGCTCGTATTATGTTATAAAATTGATGTTATTAGAATAATCATGTAGGTGTCATATTTGTTACGGCTTCATCTAGAAAAGTGATCTTTTTCAAAGATTATTCTTATTTCCTAGCATTACCTTCGTATTATTATGCCGTCTAAGCTATATCCAATGACATAATGACACCTCATAACATGATAGCTTGTTACCAAAGGAAACTTCAATTTCTCATTTCTTTTAGTTTATTATATGTTAGGTAAAATTGTAGCATTCATAGTTGTGTATTTCAAGTCCAATAATAATAACAGACAATTAAACACAAGAAAAATTCATATTTATGTAACATGTTTAAAAAGAACATCTCCGACGAACGATACGATTCACGTTTGAGCAGTCATTAAATTGACTTCCCTTACTAATTAATTACTTTGTTTTCAAGACTTATTTCCAAGGGACGTGTACTTAAATATCCTAACAAAGCGAACAAAACATATTCCAAAGATTAAAATCATCCAGGGCTTAATATGAGATTAAGGACAAAGATCTTTGTGAGGTTCACGAAGATGGGACGAGCTCTATTGTGTCACCTTAATTGTTACTGTACTGAATTAATTTGGTAGCAGATTTGACGGCTTTTGTCATGAAAGATCTCTATGAGATTTTGTAAATGTGGAATTTATATAATATCTACATTTACGACAAGAACTATACCAGACTTTTGGAGTAACTGATTTAGTTATTTTTAACAAACGTAAATGTGATCACGCTTTTGTGGAATTCGTATTACTGTTCGATCGGAAAAAAACCTATGTTTGCAACCGTATCTACGTTCGACGATAAGTTGAGTCTTTAAGGTTTAAATGTAGAATAAACAAATTTACTTTTACTTTTAAAATTCTACGATAAATTTAAGATAGAAGGCACATAAAGGTTTATGTAGATTTTAGGATAATATTACAGAGAACATTTTATCAAACTATTTACCAAATGTATTGCCAATAAGAACTCCGAGTATAACATATATAGAAGATATTTACAGTAAAAACGTTACTAAGGATTTAATCTACTCCAACCATTTCCTTTACAATTCCAAACGTACGAAGTGTAATAGCTAGATCAAGTTAGAAACCCTATTCTGCGAGATGGGATGGAGTGTAGTGCTTATGTCGAGTATTACGAGCCTATTTGTGGCGAGTGAAACCTAACATCCGCCACTTTAGGCGTCCGGACTGACCTAATAATCTTAATGTCGCATTTACTATTGAATATGAAAAATCGGTATTTTTTCTTAATTATGGTCTATATAATGTTTACCTATCTGAATTATTGAATTATTTATGTTAAATCAAGAGATTTATAATAACCACAATTTTATATTATTACGTTGTTGTTTAATGGTAAAATTATCTGATGATATTTTTTCAGGCTGAATTCAATATTGAATATACGATTTAAAAGCCAAAACGTAAGACGAACCATCTCGACGTAAAAATAATAATCTTGTTATATGTTGTTAAATTCAAAATGTAACATGAATTCTACGAAAAAAAATGTGTAACGAGAATTGGTGGTTAGTTTAATGATGTTTAATTTAGCGTCAAACGAGAGTCTTTCGTTAATCTTAAAACCAACCTTTCTACATTTTCTCTTTCATTGTTTGTTGTTATACAATAAGATTGTTTTGTTTTGAATTTTTAAAGATTTATGTGTATTATAAAATGGAAGACTCCGGAAGTTATTTGGATGATGGCACTTACAGTTACTTTTTTTAGATTATCTTATCAAAAACAAGTTAGAAACATTTTACTATTTTTTTGCAGTCTGTCGGAATTTACGTAATTTTAGCAAGGTATCAAATTTTATCTATTTGCGTAACGACTTGTCCCGTAGCCTTGCTGGTGATACCGAGTCCGACATGGGTTGTACGTGACCCCAGCCAGATAACCCGTTCCTACGTGAGTCGGACGAAACGACCCCCGATAAAAATAGCACACGAATTTTGAGATCTTAAAAAAAGGGTTACGTAGAAAAAGGGAATGACGTGTTGCGAATAATTGTTTTAATAAATATTACTTTTCGTAAGTGAAATTTGGTGAAGACATTTCCATATACGTTGTTTGAATTTCAAATGGGTTAAAACACTTAATTCCTTATAATTACTTGCCTAACTAATACTAGAAGGTTAAAGAATAATTGACGTAACTTATTTAAGTCAAAAACATGACAGCACACGATAATCAACTCAATCAATATTATACGTCTGTGGATATTATGGTTAGTTGAAAAACAAATCCAATTAAGCTATTATGTAAAGAAGAAAAAATACCAGCCGAAGTATATACTGACCGAATACTGACCGAATACTGACCTAATAATAACGTTTGTAGAATGAGCTTTTGTTTGTAAGTCTGACAAATAAATTAAACTTCTCGAAGTAAATGTTTAATCAAATAGTATGATAAATTAATGTATGTGATCACTTAGCGAAAGCAATTTCACTAAGAGAATCAACTGTCATCACGCTGTCGGCGATGAGAGCTGAATAAATGCTGACAACGTCCCCTCTTATATTAGAGGTATCGTTTCCACTACACAAAGCGATTTACTAGAAATGACATTGTGGGTCGGTTATTCAATTAGGCTTAATTTAATATAACTTGAAAGTAAGCAAAATTGCTTTGAATTTTTTTATATGAATGATTTAGATTATTTTCTTTGTTTGTGGTCTTTTAGTGAAATTCGGAATTTTTATTTAGATAAAAATGTTTTTCGTGTCGATTTAGTTATTCAGGTTTGTAATACCGGGATATAAACTATCCTAATTGTTATCCTTGACAATAAAGGAATGACGTCACACAATGTTAAACAAAATTTGCTCTCTATATAAAAAAGAATATTTATGCACATTTTATTACATATATAGATACAAAAAAGAGAGCAAAAACAACAAACTTTATGTAAGATTCAACCATTCTAAGTTAGGTAGGTCTTCTATCTATGCCCCACTGTTTGTTCAATATTACAAAAATGCTCCTTTCATCCCGATACATCACTACCTTACGGGTCCCCGGCTGTTGCCTTTGTATACACGCTTTAACTACTATCAACGGAACTAGAACAGTCGACGACTTTCATTTGAACCCCGTCATTGTTCTGGAGGCTGTGAGCCCAGTGTGACGGAAAATTAAAAAGGCAATTTCCTAAATGAGACCACTCGCAATACAGGGTTAAACACGACGCAGATAGCCTCGCATGACGCCCGTCATCCCGCCGAATATGTAAACGGTTAATGAATTTTTGTGCTCGGACTGCGTAATGGACGGCGTCATGTTGTTTTGTCAACACGGTTTATTGGGAATGTATTTCAGGCAACACTGTTATGTATGAACATCACGTAAAACATGTCGCGTCATTGGTGATATTACGATATAAATATTGATCTGAATTTGCAGGGGAATAATTCAAACGAGATGTTTTGTTGCCTCTTATTTATTAAATATTTTTGTTTTAATATATTGTAAACTGATAGTACATTTCACTAGGATGAGTTTTAATAATGTAGATACACATAATCAGTCAAAACTGGTGATGCGGCTTTGCGCTGTGCTTTGTGAATAGTTTCAACACTTTCAACACACTCATCAGTTATTTTACTGCAAAACTTTGGTTGTTTAGGTTGTAAAGCTAGTGTAATGGGATGACGATTTGACGATATTTTCACCACGATGTACTGACAATAATAACCCTACTTACTTTATTCAATTAAGTCTAACTTTTGTATGTTCATTTGTATACAATAAAGAAATCTACAACAACAATAACAACGACTTATTATTATCGGATATCACATATATACATGTATAGAAACACGATATTAATTTCGGTTTAGTTATTAATATGACTTATTATGTAACCTAGATTTTGAGTGTAGCCTAGGCTCAAAATGTAGGTTCAAATCGATTAAATTAAACCAAGAATATACAGTTACAATAATATTGGTTTCATTAGATAAATACACACGTTAGATATTTACGCACACTACTTTTCAATCAAGCCATGGATATTGTCAATACTATAATAATTGATATTTTTTTATAATCCTCACTTAAATACATAAATAAAACACAAAAAAAAAATTGCAATCCAAATGTTGATTATGATGCTCCCTCGAAATGAAAATATGCAGGCAAATAAAATATCAAACTATAAAGCAATAGGGAGATACAAGAAAGGCACGGATACGTCTGTGGAGACGAGACAACATAATAAAATAAATATATAACAAAATACAAACAAAAATCACATCAGTAAACCTTTAAATAAAATTGAAATTTGAACGCACTACAAATAATTAACAGAAATCTACAAAATCTCTAAATTAGCCGTTTGACATAAACTAAAAACCATCTAACAATGTTATTAAAGCAATACATAATACATTTATGTTTAATATAACATAAATATGATATATAATTCGACGGCAAAAATGACAAAACTCAAAATGAAGTCTGACTTTATTGGAGCGCTAGTTTAATATAATTGCTAAATATTATCGCAACATTTATGAAATTATTAATATAATTTAGTAATTATATGGTCCGAGGCTTAATTCACCAATTCACAGTTACCATTACAGTTAAAACATTATATTTACATAAAATAAAACCGTTTAATTCGTTTTGGTTTTGCGCTTAATCACAGAATTAAACTATCTAAGCTACGCTGTATGATTTGGACCCGTCTCACTATTAATTATCTCAACTGCGCCGCGGTCAACGGTTAACTGCCTTTTAAATAAAGGAGTAACGAGACCGTAACCGGATTTAAAGGTTAAGAGTGATGTTTACACATACGCTACTTTTTAGACACGGTTAATTGGGGGGTTAATTCAAGTCCTACAATCCAAAATATTTTAGCTCAATTTTTAGTTAATGAGAAAAGCTGAAGCTACATGTCTCGAGGACTCACGTAATAGAAGATTCTTCCAACTCCCTCCAAGAGCTCGAAGACAGCGATGCAGCCTAGGAGTGGGATTGGCGGGCGGCGCACGTGGAAGAGGTATCCTTACGTCACCTTCTGAAGAACTTCTACCGAGCAACGACGAACCTCTATCCCTTGATAGTGACCTACGTCGACCGAATGGGGCGCCTCTAACAGTTGCGAAATTCTCTTCGCAAGTGACACTAAACGTATCTAAAGGAATACCTTCTGGCTCCCTTCTGCTTCTTACAGAGAACGTCCTCCTAAATCCATTCGCGAAACCTTCAATAGTTTTCCTTTTCGGTTTAGGTATTTCCTCTGAGCTAATAACTGTTATATCGTCTAAATCGTGTGGATTGTAGGACCTGGGAGTTCGGGTTTGTTCTATTCCTGATAAATCTTCGATTCCGCCATGCCTATATCTAAGAGGTCTTCCTCTATCTATAATACCAAGTTCATCGTAGCTTCTATAAGTTGAGGTTCGACGGGGCGCAGGCGGGCGACCGGCTCTGTCGATCGTCATTTTAGTTTCTTTTGTCCTTAGTGGTAACCTGATAAAGAAATGCTAATATTTAGCATTTAAATCCACGAACCAGTAGACTTCTGACAATCTTGGCTTGCATCGACGACTCATGTCTTTGTCTTTATAGTTAAACTTCAAGTAACGTTCGTATTTAAATTGGTACGACAGCTATAATCGGTTAAGTGGTTGATTTGAATATACCCATGTATAATTTATACGTTACGAAATTAGACCACCTTGAACAGGTAGCTGACATTGAACATTATCTTTGGGGGGTCGCAACCATTACGTTTACTTAGTGTTAAATTTGCGTGTGGGTCGCTCGTTTAACATTATAATATCGTGACTTGTCCAACTTCTGTGGGAACAACATAATAAAATTTGATTCCCATAACCTAAACGACGATGAGGTTTGAGTCTTCAACGTTGTTACGGTTTATGAGAGAATTATTGTGGATTCCGCGTTATATTTAAAAATAGTTCTACTGTATAAAGTTTCAGGTTATGCTAGGGTATAGCTGTATGTTACGTGCAATATCAATAGCAATACACAAATTGAATTGGTTCAACATTATAATTTTATCTATACCGAAATCTCATAAATTCGTTCGAATAATTTCCCATTCATTATATTTTCATTTTAAACATTACATTAATTTAATAAATCGTGATTGCTGTCAATTATAAGAACTAATTGCTTTTATATCTATTATTAATTCTATTGAAAATAATATCGTGAAATTGCGTTCATTGAATGCATGTATATCTCAGTCTTGGGATCTTAATGTCAAGAATAGTATGCTAAATTAGAAACGATAACAAACCGCACCCATAAACCTCTTGCCGTCTAAACGATGTTTTCCAAACAATTATAGAATTAGGGCTTCCTGCCGGGGTCGTTAAAAACGGATTTGACCTGTTCTAGATCGTGACGTACATCCTTATTCAGAGAAGTACCAATTCATATTTCATTAAGTGGTCGAGTAATTATTATTTTACGTACTTTTAATTCCTTTATCATTTTCGTAAATAAATAATTATGTGTATATTTTTACTCAATATTCATATTCAAATTGGATAGAATTTTTAGATCACAATTTGTACCTTCAATGGCAACAAGAAATATCCTTTATTACTATAAAAAATAAGCGATCATTGGTTACGTTCAAAACAATTTAACTTATCGTTAACACAACGTATATGTAATTATTAAATCTACAGTTAAATATAGGTAATTTTCTTTCAAGTGTTATAATAAAGCAATCGGCGCGTCACCAGTTCGATGAAATGAAAAGAACAAAGGTATTAATATAATTCGTTCAATTGTTTTACCTATTTCTGTCAACCCTCCGTTTATCAGATAAAGATAATGTCGAGTTTACACAAAACGATATGTCACCTACAATTCAGTGAAAAGGGTAAACGATTGAACCAAGCCGAGTGGTATGTCGAGTGGTTAAATGCTATTATTGTATTGTTTTCGTAGTTGAATTACTAGGAAAACATATATTATTTGTAATTAGAAGATTTAAACAATCCAATCTGAAATTTTAATTTTAATAATTTAATTCGTAGCGCTATTGCAAATAGCTAGTTAGTGAATGAGTTAAATTAAAATGTGTTACAAAATATTCTTATAAATTTCTTTACATTTTTTGATACCACTAATAGAAATAATATTTCATTAGAATCGTCAATATGTCGTGACAGGTGGATTTCTGTTACATGTGCATCTCCAGATTCCTAAACAATCAACGTGGTGGTTCGGCTTTAAACCTTTTCAAATAAATGGCATTTGCCCAGCAGTCGCACATTTTAAATCTGTAGTTTAATTCTTCACAAACATATTAATAGCGACGGTAACTTTAATTTGCTCAAAAAATATAATTTAATCAATAGAAGGGTTATATAAACAAAGAAAATGATGATAAGGTCAATTAACTCTAGTTTGAATTTAACATAGCGTGGTGGTATGTAACTGGCGTGTCTCGATAGTATTATACAGATGGTTTACGAGCCAGGAATACCCTCGTGCAATACGAACCGAACTGTGTCAACTTATGACATCGTAAAATGACAAAACTACGCAACGTGACGCCAGCATGGCTTTTTTAGTCAACGTATTTCCCTTATTATTTTATTATTTCGAATTCGACTACAATGTTTAACCGCTTAGTAATGTGTTTAAATTTATATACATTAAAAATAATGGCATATTAATTGATTAGCATGTATATACAATTTAATTGTTTGTTTATAGTTAAATTTTTCTGGCAGTTTATTAAATCTTTAAATAATAATATAAAATGTATTCGATTTTCAAACGATATATTTAAGAAATAAATGTCCTGTAGTAATAAAATATTATAAAGTTGTTTATAGTTAAGCAATATCAATTATAACAGATGCAACTGGTTCGCGCCAGTCAATTGACTCATACCATTAAATGAAAAATAATATACATTTCAAGCCGAGATAGCCCAGTGGTAAGAACGCGTGAATCTTAACCGATGATCGTGGGTTCAAACCCGGGCAAGCACCATAGGAATTTCATGTGCTTTATTTGTGATTATAATTCATCTTGTGCTGGACGGTGAAGGAAAACATCAAATTTCACTGAAATTCTGTCACATGTGTATTCCACCATTCCGCATTGCAGCAGCGTGGTGGAATAAGCTCCAAAACCTTTTCCTCAAAAGAGGAGAAGAGGCCTTAGCCCAGCAGTGGAACATTCACATGTTGTTACTGTATACATTTCTAATTTCAATTAATCACCTTTATTAAGATTCAAATCCAAATCGTCATAGTCGTTTTTGAGAAAGCAAAACATTCAAATATTCCTAATTTAAAATTAAAGGATAAATAACTGAACTTCAAACACAGTTTGAGAGAAGCTAATATTAGTTATGTAAGAGCACTCGATTCAAGACTAAACAAATGTCTTGAAGGACGTGTTTGGAGTCGTTTAAGTAAGAAACAGGAAGCGTTATGTTCAGAACTCGTTGAGCTAATTTGGTAACGCTTTTAACATTGATTGAAATGATGACTTAAGCCATTTTTAAATTGATAAATACAGTCATTTCGGTATTAAGGAAAAGTGGTGATTCTCATTTCCGTGTTTTTACAAATTATGTTAATGCATTAACAAATAAATTAAATTCCATTCGTATTGCACGAGGGTATTAAATCTTATAAAATTAGTAAATATTTTGTAAAGTGAGGAGTTTTAAGAGAAAAAAGAAATCATTACGCGCAGTTTAAATGACAAATAACAAAACATGATAACGTACTCACTATGCGAAACATGATCACAAAAAAATTATTCAATTTCTATTATACAATTTCTTGCTAGTGGTACATATAATTTCTGTTTTACTGTACACGTTCAACTCAAAAGACTAAAATTTTATAAATATTATCACAAACGATACTAAAATGTTTTCTATAGAGACTTTCATATATTCAATAAATCAAAAATAACGAGAACGGAAGCCGATCTAAATAATCAGCAAAAATATAAGATATACTCTGCAAGACGGTCACGGCAAGGGAACGGTAAGTATTGCCACACGAAGCGAGAGATCAAAGAAAGAAGCTAGAAACAAATCGTTACTTGAGAAACGTCGGGGAACGCGGTACACATGAAATGTTATGAAACATGCCACATTCAAACTGAATTTTACGAATCATTATATATAAACAAATCATGCAAATGGTCATAGGAATTATATGAGGAAACGAGATTATAACAAAAACAAAGATTATGCTACCTATAATAACTAATAATTACTTCTTTATATGAGGTGAGAAAATACTGGTTAAAATCTGGACTAGCGTCACCGATTTACTATGTGCCTAATTTGTATTTATAATACATTTTGGGTTTGGGTAAGTTGCCTTCAAATCGTGAGGAAATCTACATGTATCGGATTAAATTTTGCTACACGTCTATCCAGCAAAGCGCCGTAGAACATCTTAAACAAATAAGCTTCATTCCACTGGCTGTTACTTTTTTTACTACAAAATGTACATCTACATTGTTGTCACACAAATTCCATTGTAAGTGTCATTAAAATTCATCCAGTGATTTCGATGCAATGCGAACAAAAAGATCTATTTTGGATATATTTATTTCATGATCTTTGTCCCACAAGTGGTGCTACTGTGCGTTTTAATAATATGCTTCAACCTTAACATCGTGATGCAGGCGAGCGTGTGTGGTCCGTATATGGTAGGTTTATCGCCTCCATCGCGCTACTCCATACGAGTAAACTTTAACCATTGACAATGCGATTTCCATGAACATTTGGTTTGAACTGCGACTTGTGTTATGTTAAGTATGCTTTGCGTTAAAATAATATTTAATGTGATATCAAAATATTTAATTTATTAAATTTCTTTATTAATGAAATAGATATACAGCGTAGTATTAATTGAACTAATCGCTTAAAATATTAAAACTGAAGCGAGAAGAAACAAATATGATATTAAATAATTAATATTGAATTCAATATAAAGGAAATATATTATAATATAAAAATGCAAACAAAATTATATTAGTAACAGCATCAAATCGTTATAGTAATATAATCAAAACGATATTAGTGTTTAAAACTTTGTATAAATTGAATTTTTTACCAAACAAAATTAAATTTTTCTGAGATAAAAAAATCTATACCAATATCCAGCATATAAACTATCTCTACGCATAAATCGTTACAACACTCCTTGGTTACGTTACTGAAAAACAAAGCAAAAACATTCCGACATTTATATTATTATAAGTGAGAATATTCCTTAAAACATAATTGAATAACCATTAATCAAACAAATGACATACACATGAATAATAACAGTATTTCTCGTCTGTTAACACAACAGCCCGCCTTATATATCTCAAGACCTAGGGTCAAACGTCGTGCTGGAATCAATGTGTCCGTTAGTACGACTAAGGAACAAAGACATTTATTTACCGACATTTATATATATAGGTACATACACAATTATAAACAAGAAAGATTATGTCACCTCGCCCTGTTTATATTATATTCATAATTTATTTGTTTTACGTAAATATACACGTTAGTTTTAGCAGTAAATGTTTAATAGTTTTTATTACCAGGAAAAATGTAAGACATCATTAAATCAGGACATAAATCCATAATCTTAACTAATTTAATGGACAGCCGCAATAAAAACTATCTCTTCTAACCATACTAGTCATTAATCTCGATCCGCGCTCGCTGTTTTCGATTAACAGATTGCGACGCGAATATCAAGCGCCAATAATGTTAAACGCAAGCTGTAATCAAATAACGACAAAAACCAAGAATCGATTACAAACGCTAACGAGACAGGGGGACTGGCGCAGGCTATCCATCAGTAGAGAAATCCGCACAGTGATGACGCTGAATTACGGGCACTCCATTAGCGTGACCATACGCCTAACAATGCCTGACCCCAGAGAAAGTGCCTACTCAATTCATTAATAAATCCAATCCGACCTCGGGCGATGTAATAACAAAGGAGCTGTAATAACATATATCGATACGTAATTGATAATTCACAAATTCATCTGTCGACAGAAATGCCGACCGGAATGAAGTATCGAATTCGTCGAGAGACGACACAGGCAGTAAATTCTCGAGCATCGTGATCGCCATTACGCTGACACTTTAACGAGAGGGTTTTAAAATGAAATTTCATGTAAACAACGAGGAGAGAGCGATGAAAGAGAAAAGGTTTGTATAGGTCGATAGCGAGTCACAAGGATGGGGGCTCAAGTTATTCATCAGAGGTGAAAGTGAGGCCTGATAATCCTAAATATCCTCAGGGTTCGGACGGAGTGCGCTTGTCTCGTACTCAACAAAAGCCACATCAACTAAACCGTTAATCATTCATGATGTCATCAAGCGATACGTTTAAACAAAAGAATCCAGTTTAAGTAGACCTAGTAGAAAAATGTGAGAAAAATGGTGGCTCTAATTAATATATATATTATATATCTTATTCATATACATACTCTATTTTATAATAGTGATATAATTCTTAATTCACGATTCCCTAATAATATTACTATTAATTATTTCAGCTAAAACACTATAATCTAAAATAGTCCTTCTACGTTTTAAATTGACTTCGACAAATATGCAAGCTTAAAACGATTTCCAATTAGTAAGGATCTTTTTTTAAGCGCTTTTGAGATATCGATACATGTCTAGATGCCACAATATTTTCAATTCCATTTGGAGAAAAGGAAAAATTATACCGTATCGTCAGTGCGGCGTCGTTTGCCAGAATTTTGCCAATTTCACTCAACTCGTTTGCATTTCGAGTGCGCAATTTGAATGGGGCCTTTATTTATCTCCATCGGACATCTGTTTTAATGAAATACCAATTCGTTCTTTTTTATTTATTTTTTTAAAATTTCAACGGCATTCAGTCGTGACAAAAGCATGACGCCTTTGACAGAAAGTTAAGTATTCTCTTGTTCTTAAGGATGTTTTGATATTAAAGGGAGTCGAACAATACGTGTCAGACAAAATCTTTTAAAATTCCACAAAGTTTTAGTGCTCACGAACCGTATTTTTTTCGCCAACAAAAACCGTAAATCTCCCACTGTCCATGTTGCCATCGTGCACGCCTCGTTAGCGAGCGACGGCGAAACGAGGTGGTAACAAGAATATTACACCATCGATTCTCTAAAGACCCTTCAGTATAGTATTTAAGCATATCGATTTGCATTTCCGAGAACACAGCGGGCCGATCGGAGATGATTTGCGATTATTTAAACGTCCGGCGCGTCATAGCATGACCATAATTATTGTCCCGATAATCAGATGTTGATAATGTAATGAGTGTGCCATGTACGAAGAAAATCCCACGACGAATCGAATTAGAAAGTTATATTATTTCAACGTCGAAACGCGTCCGGCAATGATCAATATAGACATAGTTTAAACATTTAGAACATGTATTAGAATCGTTAGCCATAATTGCGTATCATGCAAAAACGATTCGTGCAAAAAAATATTCGCTCGAGGGTTCGATTGTGCAACAGCGAGGATTAATATGTTTTTTATTAGCTTCGATTGTATATGTCTACAAAGTGATTCTATTCACTCGTCTAGTTATTGAGCGGGCGTTGACATCGAGCAAAAAGTCTGATTGGATTGGAGGCAGGTTAACTGTACCCATAGTACTGAGATGTTTGATGGATTGGCCGTCAACTACTGCTGCCTCCGCTTTATTGTGCTCCTATCAAATTTCCAATAGTTAAAATTTATTATAGCTTGTAAATTATTAATCACATGTTTGGCGGGACCGTCGATCGATTTTTATTTATGTATTTTGTTTGTTATATATAGTAATTATGGAGTTTCTTATTTTGAATAAATTATACGGTTCTCAAGTCCACTTTAACTCATTACGGTAATAATGCTGGCCTCTTTAAACGAGTTAAGGTAAAATTAAATTCCGCACTAGTCTAAGAACATTACGTGATACAATTTTTAATTTTTGTACCGCGTTTAGGTATATTTGTTAATACCCATCGTTATTTCGTTACATTACTACAACTGTCCATGGGCGGTGGTAGTCACATTCCATCAGGTGACCCGCCTGCTCGTTTGCCCCTTCTTACATAAAAAAAAAAACATATATTTTTGTTTAACCTGAGTTCTAATATTTATATTGGAACTCCTTCCTTAAATTATAAACAAGCTGTTTTTTGTTCTATATTTAAATTTAAAACACCGGAAATTGTAATTCAACACTTGTAAATATTGTTATTACATTTCAACTCGTATGAAATTTACTCCGGTAATTGGTTACAAACTAATTAAGATAATATAACTTTCACTAATCAAACAAATCACATGGGAAGTTTATCAATATTATTATTAGGTGTGGCGAGAATCAGCTCCTGATGCTTTCCAATCGTTTAATATTCAAGACTTTAAAATGGCTTAATGTCGATTTATATTAAAAGTAATTGAATAAGTATGTCCAAAATTAATTAATGGCTACTAAATCTCTAAGAGAAAAAAAAAATCTAAGTAAGTGTAGAGACCTCCCAGTTAGTATTAAAAAACCTGTACCAGCTTTTCTATAGCAAATAGTTTCTAGAAGAACGTATATATGTATTTATATATGAAATTTGATGTTGGTATATTTATCTGAGACTTCGACACCTTTCCATGGAGATACATGGAACTGCAGCACATTAACTTCTATACCGTTCTAGCAATCGCCATCACGATTGCTATATACATGCAAGATAACGTCTACCGCTTTTGGTAGTATTATAAAAGTCGAGCTAGTGAGACCACTGGTAAAACTGTTACATTTGATTATGAATATTGGCAAAATAGGACCACTAGGCATGTTGACGAGCCAACAGAAAGACTGTATTATGTCCACGATGCCTATAATTACGTCGGCACCCACATCGTTAACACTAACACGCAACAAAACAAAGCATGCGTGATGATCAGCAATACAGCGTACAGTCAATGGATGGACATAGAACCTTACCACACTATATAATGACGTTAACAACATTGAACTTTAAAGAGTTATTTTTTTTATTCTTTTTTAACCAGATTCGGATGATAAATCTTGTCACGGTATTATATTACAAAGCCCAGCAGAACCGTTTAATTGTGATGTAAATAATTCACTAGATGATACTATCTTCAGCATAAATTAGTCGTTCGAACTGTTTTGAATGTGAATCGATTGGTTCAACATCGTGTTCATGCACCGACGCTGATATAGCTGTTTATGATTTGATGAGGTTCGGTTGAATAATTGCGTTATTAATTGTATTATATTATATATATTATACTTTTTTATATATGCTATTTTAGTCAGATATCAGCCATTTCCTTATGAACTTTATAAAAATATATGTAAATAATAATAATGAATAGGAACTTTGGAAGACTGGAAACGGTTCAGTTCACATATAATATAATATAATTGGATAATTACAATAATTTATAACCCACCGAGGTAGATTTAAACACTTCAAGCAAATATAGTTTACGATGCACGCACTTGTAACTCTTCAGCGCTCGTAAGTGCTTTTTGACCGCGAAATGCATTTTATATTTTATCTCTCCGAGAGATATATTACGACCCGCGCCTACCGGTGACTTTGTTTAAATGTTTTTCTCATTTAAATGAAGCAGTACTCGCTTGATTTATAGCTACTACGCTGACAAATGGTTAAAGATTTTGTATCTGTAGTTCTTTAGAATGAGGCTCACGTTTGCTTAATTGTGATATAAATATTACTATCTCGACAATAGTCGAATACAAGACAAACTCTTGGCACTAATTACATGTCACATAAAATAGAGAACCACATGTGTCTTCAACATCTAGTAATTATGAAAAATTATTTCAATTAAATAACAAAACAATGCGTGTACGAACTTCTAAATATTCGTCATAATTCATCCATTCTTTCCGTACATTCCCAGGTACCCAATCAGTCAAAAGCAACATAATACAAAGAACACATGTTATAGCGTCAGTTATCGAATGAAACAAAAACAAAGCCAGACGTACAATTAAACAGTCAGAACGTGCACAAAGAAAATGGGTATGACAGCTAATTGTAGACTTATATGGCTTCGAGATTACACCGACTGTCAGTTGGACCAGATACGGCCGCTAACGAAAATCGGAACCTTGACTAATGCCGCACGGAATGAAGTGGGTCAAACTTTTGCGAATTACTTCTATAACTACGTGACGTAAAACATATAATATAAGTGAGAACATGTCATGTCAAGATAAAAATATTATCTTAATATTAATCTGATTGAATAATTAATTTAATTACATTATTTATTTAAATACTTTCGATATTTTTTAAAACATTTATCTTGATTGCATTTAAACATTCGCTTGTAGTTATTTAGTGATATATATAATACGCCTAATTTAAAGTGTCAGAGCTGGTTCACATTAGATCGGGTCGACACATGCAGCGACAAATGTGTCGGAGCCGTATTAATGTATGTATTTCAATAGCGATTTAATGGGATCCGATAAAACTATAGCCACGACACATTTACTGGAGGTTCTGCCATCATTTATTGGATATTATTAGCATCACGAACTATTCTGTGACGAGCCTATTGATACATGTGTGGGAACGAGACGACATATAGTGAGCAAGACGACCCGATAGCCAGTCAGCGACAAAAGTGACCTAATGTGAAGCAAGTCTTAGATTTAGATTCAAAAAATTAAACGAATGAAATATTACGAGTAAAAGATTGCAGCGACGTGTCAATTCCGTCACATGTTTCACCGAAATACCCCTTAACGCTCGAGGGCAACGAGATGGAGAGCAAAATTTTAGACAACCTCGTATTCAGTTACAAGTTGTACTTGTTTGATATCCATGTTTACATTTTTGGTAAGATATAAAGGACTGCATTCACGTCAACTTAATATGTAACACGAAAATAAATGAACCGTGAAGATTTTAGCGATTACGAACAAACATTCTCAGAAATGAATGAATACAAATTGTTTTTATATTTATTTTTTAATTGCGTTTAATTTATGCAAATGTGTGTGTTCCGCGATTACATTAAGTACTTTCATAAATTAAATTATGCTAATTGAATGAATAACATTTCTACATTGTTTTGCGTGATCGATGATTTTGATGTGTATGCGAGACAAACAATGATGCGTTTTTAATTTTTTATATTGTAATTGCTAATACAAATATTGTTTTTTGAAAATGTTTGAACAAAATTTTACAATATAAAAAACAATACATTTCGAACAAATTCAACGCATATCAAATATTGAGTATGGTGTGCAAACCCGGATTAGAGCAGCATGGTTAAATAAGGCTTTAGTCCAGCAGTGGGACATTTACTGACTGCTAATACTTTACCTAAAAAAAAAAAACAACACAGACCAACATCCGTTGTCATTAACACTAGCCTATTAAGCTATTACTTATAAATTTTACTTAACGACTGTTAAGTCAAACGCTTTTTTCTCTCTTTTTGTCATTATCGATTTGACATATGATAAAAGAAGACACAAACAACATTGCCTACCTAACCATCACTAAACAACGTTTAAAAAAAGTTAGTATTTAGTTCTATCTTATATCCGGCTGTTTTTTTAAGCTCGTTATTCGTAACACGTGTAGTTTTTTAATGTATAAATATTTATTACGATTTTAAACTTTTTGCTTTCATTTTTAATTTCACTTTTCCCTGGCATGTAAATGTGATGAACGTTTAAGATTATAATTATTATACCTTACAAATCTGAAACGATCAATGAGAATAACGTCGTTCTTTTTGGTTATATACTTAAAGTATAACAATTTATAGTTTCTATTTGTATAATATTTAAATCCCGTATGTACATAAATAATTCTAATGTAAATCTTCCGGAAAAAATGAATGCACTTATATAATACGAATCCTACAAGCCCTAGGTCCTAATCTTGTAGGCATAAGTTAGTCATGTGGCAGTCACTTGAGATTGGCGAAAACGAAGATAGAAAGTGACCTGGATAAGCAACAGAGCAAACTAACGAGTAATAATAAGTGTATGTCGTAAATATGTCAAGCAAATCCAAGAAATACATGAATGTTTACTTTAGACACGATAAAAGTATGCTTATCAAAATGTCTGTCGAAGGAGATTCATTTTTAAAGGAAATCTTAGGTAATACTGGCCAGTACTGGCAGGTCTTCTTGTAGAAGGAGTATGTTATATTACTGTGATACGAAATTCAAAAACGACCAATTAATTGTTTTTTTAAATAAAACAATTATTTTTAAGCTAAATCTTAAGGTTTGCTCTACATCAACGGAAACGATGTTAGAAAGGTTTATTTGATTGTAACTTTTAAAAAATGAATTAAAAAAAATCAACAATGGATGTTAGAAAGGAAATTAAAAAACGCAACATCTACCATAACTTCTCGATATACTCATCAAAAATTAACCCCAGACAAATGGGTTCACAAAAAATAACCCAAAGGATGACGTGAGAGTTCGGAAATTTCAAAAAAATCTTACACATCCGGAGCATCGGATATTAAAGGCGTATATCACAGGTACGCCCCCAACTGCGTCCATTATCGAATACGACACGTCACGTCAAATCACGTATGACGTGCAAAGCATTAATTAACCCTTTACCATTTATCAAGGGTATTGGATATAGTAATCACTGCGGCCATTCAAATTGAAAATCAAAAATTTATTTTGGAAGAATAGAGTGATTAACGATGTAATGTCACCCTTCGTCAAACCACGATAATACGAGTCATGCGACATAATAGGAATATTGTATCGCTTTGGCGTGAACTAAATTACCTTCCGTAGTATAATTAACTGTTATTGCATCACAACTATACCTTAGAAATGGCGTCATTAGACATTAAGATAAAAACCTCGCCTCAGCTGCGATTAGCCTGATAAAAATCGAATCGCGAAATTCTAATTTCAATACATTTAAAGCACTGACGAAAATTAAGTAACTTTTCTCTTTAATAACAATTTTAGTGATTTAAATTTACATATTACTCTCAACAAGAATTACTGCTTGAGACTTTCAATAAGAAACTGTATATTATTAATGTCTTGCGTGCATTAAGTAAGTTCCGTTTAAGTATAACGGATACATTCAATCCAAGTAACATATTGTAGCGCAGGATATGGTAATGGTCCTAGAGAAATGGAAGGCGTAGCGATCGACTATTTTAGTATAGCCCCGGAGTAAGAGCGATTTATTTTCAGCCCTATTTCCTTCCAGACGGAGGGACATTACGTCTAAACAGAGGATTAATTATGTTTGGATGTGAACGTACGTATTCATGTTTTTGCTACTATGTTTTACGGTGAAATTAGTTCGTTATTTACAATTACTATTTGAATAAGTTTTTGCTTATAAAATACTTCTATTAGAGACAGTTTCCGTTTTACATTTATTAAATTACATTTCATGTAGTCAAAGAAAAATTGAAGTGCGTACATTCAAATTCGACCTTGAAATTTTATTTTTATCGTAACGAAAGAGATTTTATTAAAAATATATTGAAAACCAGTTTTCTCTCGCATTTACGCCCATGCATTGGGGTGCCCTAGGGTGTAAAAAAGTTGCCTATGTCTTTCCTTGCGTTTCAAGCTAGCTTGATAACTGATCGTAACAGACACTTTCGAATTTATTATATTAGTATCACTTACTATAGATAATGCATCATTATTTATACATTATTGTATGCATTGACCATATTACAATCGCATAAAATCGAAATAACGAAGAAAACGAAATAATAATCAAAATATACATCACAATAACAGTAGACGATATAGACGGAATGACATCATCGCATACATTTAAAAAAACATTCCTGAATTTGCGTCAAGAACGATAAACAATCAAACCGATATGATTATTGCGGTCAATGTTAAAAATAATCGCAGTCACCGAATTAGAAAATTTAATAATTGCAACGATATCGATATCGGTACATCGATAAATTTTAATCATACATACATGCACATGTTAAATTTTAAGTTACAATTATTTTTTCCAATATTGCTTTATAAATAATAATAATAATGGTTTCATTACGTTTTAAAAATCGTAGAAGATAAAAGAATAATGATGATTGAATCACAATCGACGTATTTGTTCAGTTAAAGTCACACACGTAAAACCAATTAGCGTTCAAAATTGTATTTTATTTTTTAACGTAAATGTGATAATAAATAATTATAACATCGTGCCGAGTCTGATGTCACTATGGTGTAAATATGTATTTTTACATCTAATTATATAATAAGAACATTTAACACTATTTATCAATAAGGTTCGCGTTTTATTTCCTCCCATCTTCTTTTTGTAAACTTCTGCATTAAACATCAGCTGGTCATTTACCGACTCGCTTTCAGGGGAATATTTTATAACTGTCAGTTATAAATCCGAGCAGCTGTGTGGCAGGTGGTAGGAACGTGCCATTGTTTGTGATTGGGTTATTTTTTAACTCAATCCAGCCTACACCATAATAATGGGGAGCTGTTTTGTAATTCTACTTTTGAAATTATAAATAACCATATTTAAACATCCTTTCGAAATTTGAATGCATGCGCTCAAAGCGCTCATTGTGTTTAATTTATGCAAAAATAGTTATTAAGTTATTACAACATACATAAGATCAGTATGTTATTGTGAATTCACTTAAAATCACCAATAAATTGAAATCACATTAATATTCATAAGTAAATACTCTCGACAATTATTCAAACACGATTTAACAATATGCAGTTTGTTACTACTTCGGTTTGTTTAAGTTTTGTTAAAGCTTGCAAATACAACGTGCTTACACCAAGTTGCCGCCAATCCCGTTTCGAAATAAGCGTACGCGTATTGTGTTACACGTTCTTATTCAGAACTTAGACAAAGTTGTTAAATACAATGTTAGCAACCTTAACGTAATGGTTTTGCCTACATGTATTTAAAAGTAATTTGTAAAACATTAAACGATTGAACTATTACCGATGTTTCACACATCCATCTCAGGGTAGTAAAAATGTAAAATTCTGAAAGTCGATAGCTATCAGAGAGAGCTCCATATTGATGTCGAGTATCCCACAGTTGTCAATACTTAACCGTGGCGGGCGCAGGTTGCCATAAATGGCGACAACTGCGCGATCGTAATCAGTGGAAAAACTCGGTCCTTCGAGCCGGACTTGACCTCATTTGAACTTAGAGAATATAATACAATAATTCAGGACTGTATTTCAGATTTTCTATAGCAAAATTACAATACATCTTTACAATAAGATTATATCGACCGCAAAAAAGGTTTTAACGGCATAATAATGAACTTAAAATCTCAGCTGCATACGAGGTTATCGAGATTCTGAGATAAAAGGAAGTGTTTAAGTCGAAGATGGTGGGTACGGATGCGCGAGCGCATCTGTCGGCCCACGTGCTGCCTCAATCTGTGCAGGTTTCTCTTTAAAACGGTTTTTTATTATTTGCCCGACGAACACATTTATCATTTACACCAGATGCGTTAGTAATAACAGGGTTACCTTTGGATAATACATTATTTAATTAAATTTCCTCTCCCTTTTCAATTTACGTTTTTTGTAATATGTTTGCCAAGGATAACAAAAATAATTATTTCGAAAGATTTATATAAACCCATGAATCTAGTCAACTCTTTCTAAAAGTTTGGACTGAATTTAAACCACAACATGTGCGAGTAAGAAGTGGTCTGTTTTTTGTCAATCAACATCTGAAGTCTGCTGGGCGACATGTGCGAAATAGATTCGGTAACAAACAGGACGAGACCCATCGTAAGGATTCTCCATGGTTCTTTGCCAACTATATCTAAATTATAAACATTTATACTCTAACGAGTTTTTAAAATCGACTTATCTAGTTGAAACTTTTTATATCAAGCTCATATAGAGATTAATGATTAGTGCCTACTGTTTCTATAAGCCAAAATTTTCTACCTAAAAGCTTGTTGTTAGTTTCTATTCGTAAATGTTATTTCAAAAGGATTCTCTTCTACATATCGAGCTACAGACATGCTTGTAGCTTTTGTTGTGTAACCTTTATGGCGGTGATTAAATCTCACCATTATTATTAACTGGCTCCATTCAAACACCCACTGTCGTTCTCTAGGCGGTTCGGAAACTATGCCGTCCACCCACAGCGGCTGGTCCCGTAGGCGCAACAGGGTCACACACACAGCCTCTATTCATATATCTATATCGACTTATAAATGCACCATGATCAATTGTTCAAACTAACTCTTATTTAAATTGAGAAAGTCTGTTATGAGAATCGTAAGATCTGCTTTTGTCTTGGCCATTTCGGTGGTCCGGATGGAATAAAATTACTTTTAATTATAATAAATTATACGAAAGATATATTTTCACGCACAATTTTGCGTATCTTATTATAAGTTTATATTACTTATACGTGCGTCGTGCAAGCCAAGATGATCAAGTCATCCAGATATAAAAATAAAGTATTGAAAAACAAACACAGAATTTCGACATGCAAATATTAAGAGGACTTTACCATTAATTTTCATGTTACTATTCAAAAGGACCATCGGCTCGTGTTTTTAGAACTGTACGGTTAAATATTGATGTAAGCACTAAAAATCCACATCCGATGTCATTGAACGTCACATACACTGCAAATAATCCGATCCTCACTATCTGGTTTGCACTAAGTTCCGTTCGAACACAACATACAAGTGCGATAGCGATGGTTATCGAAAACGCGCGAACGCGTACTGTTCAAACGACAGACTGAACCGCCGACCGACCGCGACCGGGCTGACCGGCGTCGTTGCCGAGTGACGCGGTAGCTCCCCTCCCTCATCTGAACTGCACCCGACGGATCGGGCGACGGCTCTATGGAATTGTCGTGACTTGCCGATAGACTAAACCCACCTTTGTATAAATTTTCTTCTCGTTTTTATGCTATTTTTTGAGAAATCGAGACCGAATTGACTTGCTTACAAAAATGGCCGAGTAGGTGTTCAGCCCAACGATCGCTTGATAGTGTAATAAAGATATTCTAAAATTATTTATGATACAATACGGAACCGTTATCTTGGGTATGACATTATACGAAATATCGATAAGTAAATATCGACATATCAGCTCTAAATAACACAGGTATTCTTAAAAACGACGATACAAATACATTGTCGAAATTCAATAAATTCTTATGTCGTGCAATATAAAAATATATAAAATAGTATTTTGAAACCCAAATTAGGACAAGCGCTAACTAATTTGAAATATTAACAATAAATCACGATACCCGGCCATCAATCAAATGTAATGATAGGAATATAGAGAATTTGTAATTAGGCAATTTTGAAGGTGTCCAGCACTCCTACCCACTTAATGTTAGTTTTGACTAATGATTTGATCTAAATACCGATTTAGAGTATAGGCTTGAAATATTAAATATGTTACATAAATAACATTTTATAACTTTATCTAAAACCTACATATTATCTAAAATACACATACTTAAAAAAACAAGCTTGGCTACATATAAAAACTAGCATGCTCAGGGCACATGAGTACCCAGGTTTAAACGATATTCCTATATAAAATAATTGTTCGCAGGTAGCATGCACGATTAAAAATCAAATAACTGATATTTTAAACGTATTGGAAATTAGAATGTTTGATACTAGCAATGTAATTTTAATTTTAAACACAAGCTGCTAAGTAGCAATTGTTAATAAAAAACATGCTCACATGCTGAACACAAAAAGATACATGAGAACAAATAAAATAATTCATTTCTAGCGCGAATAAGAATTTTTTAAATTCTTCGCCGAGCCATAAAGAATTATTATTTAGCTGAATCAATCAACTTACCGTTCTGTTGTTTTATTTTTTTTGTGTAGGTTCTTAGAAGGCCAGCATCCAAGGTCATTCGTTCGGTCGAAGAGATTTTGGTTTTATTATCATTCAAAACATTTCCAATATTTTTATGTAGGATTAAGATAACCTTTAAGCTTCGTGTAGGAGTCGAGAGTCACGGATTTGTTATTACACTCTCTCCTACTTCTCAGAAGCTAAATAAACTCTGTGTTTTTAATTTGGACTTGTAAAACAATAAAATAAAAATAAAAATAATATATTAATTTCGGTTAACTATCGTTAACAAAATTTAAATATAGAATTTAATAATACTTTCGTAGTGCAATATAAATAGAAACCTAGAATTGGCCAATCAAAATAGTTAATTCGAACTATCGTATCTATTACTGAACAACGAGACCATATTTGGTTTTAATTTCTCATTCAAGCGTCAATTATTGAAAATTATCTAAAGTAGCCGAACACGCTTCCCTAATTAAACGTCGTACGAATATATATATCAAGCAAAGAACACGATACAAAGGGACGAGTTTAAGTATTTTATCAGTCTCTTCATGGTCGAGTGCATTTAAGGCACCTACGCGTTCATCGCACACGTCACGCTGACTGCACGTTTTATCTTTGAACATTTCCGAAAACATCTGTCATTCCTTAATGTGTTAGGCGTTTCGCGAGTTTATTAAATAAATAACTCTATGTAGCCAACTAAAAATAATAATTAGATTATATATTAAGACACATTTTATATTCATAATTATATGTTTTGTCTGTCATTGATAATGTTCGTAGGTTACTAATAAGCTCTTAGTTTAAAGCTAAGAAAATTTTACTTGCATAAAAACCAAATTTATACTCAAAATCAAGATAGTAAAATGTAATCCCAGAAATGTAGTAACAAGCAAGTTTTACTGGTTCGAATTGCTGCGTTTCTCCCAAACACTTTTCTGCTTAAACGACTCGCAATGCGGCCCCTGCCAATCTGATCTTAGCAGTTGAGTTCAAGCGGCATCAGGATTCTCATCTTTATTCAAAAAGCATATGCGCAGGTGACTGGCTGTGATCCAAAAGAAAACATAGGGAAGAAATGTGAGGTGCATTTTGAACACGTTTAAAATTAATGGATCATATTTTTGTTTATTTTTAAAGATATTAAATATTTCACCATCATTCGTTATCAACTGTTTGAAACATATTCTACGATACTCTTCGACTGAGGTCTAGTGGACATTGGCAGAAACTCAAACGTCTGTGTGCTCATGTTCATTTTTGAAAAATAACTACATTATATACAAATTAATTAACTTTATTATTATATTTTTACTACGTGGAATTGGTACAAATTTTTTTTAAATATTTAAATTCAAGGAATTTTACAAATTCCTTGTACTGATTATCGTAATATATTTTTTTTCATAATGGATTGATAATTTATTTCGAACTTAATATAATTTATATGACCAGTTTTCGCCGCCGACATCTTTATTTTATAGCGATATAAATTAAGCGATGATTAAAATGTCAAGACATTCTTCTGTTTTGTATGGCACGGCGGCATCATTAGCAATCGTTACACATTAATTTAAAAAAATTCTTAAAGAAGAAATTTTTGATTTTGGTATTTAATTAGGTAACCAACCAAAACAATTTATTTAATATCGTTCGATTATCAAATCTGACAATATAATAAAAAACTGACAAATATTGACAAATATATTAGTATTGTGTATATTATGGAAACAAAACGTTGATAGCTATGTCGCCGATGTGTCTACAAATATATTTACAATGTCTGCGTACAATGAGCAACAAATGCACATTTTATATTAAGTAAAAGTTCCAGGTTAATTTAAACTGTATCAGCTATTTTTAAAGTTGAAAATCGAACTTCACAATTTTTAAAACATTTTTACCGGGTTTAGTGTATCATCGATTACAATGTACAAGGTATACGATATCACCTATGATTGATCGTGTCCTCTTTTATCGCTATCAATGACATTTTCAAGTAGACTTTTAACCCGTTTTATCTGAATTTCGTAAAAAATAAGCCGTTATTAAAATATTTTGATATTTAAAACTTTTCTATCCGTTAACCTATTTATAAGAATGTTGAAATTTATAATAACTCTATAGTCATACCTTAGAAGCTCATTTTATTATCCAAGGATTGACTTGAACAAAATAATTTCAGTGTATTAGTATATAAAATTCTCATAGTTTACATTTTCACGCGCGTAATGAAACAACAGGAAACAGGAGTGGCACAATTGTTACATAAAAAGATAAATTCAGCGGAAAGTCATTGTGTCGGATACGTTTGTTGCATCGTTAGAGTTTCGTCGGTATGGCGATACAAAAACTCCGAAACTCGATAGCGAGTTTCCCGCGACGCTAATTGGCCATCCCTCAACGATTAAGTTACCAATGTAGGATGACAACGACATTTAAAATAATAATAATAAACTTGCTATATATTTCTATATAATATAAATGAATAACGTGAATAAAATGGCTACATTTTTATTTATATCACTTTCGAATGTGAGATAGTTATTATTAGAGTAATTTGTACAATCAATTTATAAACAGGGTAGTTTCTTAATATTTAAATTATATTGAGTATTTCGTATTTATTAGCGTGCAATAAATAACCGAGAGCAATTTTTCCCTTTATTATAATGGTTAAATACATTTATTTACATTAAAGCCTTAAATAAATTAAAATTAAAATTAAAAATTAAAAATAGTTACTGCACAAATTGTAACCGCGTGGAATGACGTCATACTATAAGTTATACATATATCATCCTACAATTAATTGATCATACTATAACCAGTTAGTTGTAGCTCATATCGCCATATTAATCTTTTGAGATCAGAGTCATGACAAGCATCGGGCTTAAAATCGGTTATTTAAAAAAACAAAAATGAAACAAAATCACTTAAGAATCGAAATATAAAAATATATAGCTAACATATATGTACATATTATATTCACCTACGTCATTTTATATTCGTTAGAGTATAAAAAAGTAACTACTGAGTTTCTTGCCGATTCTTCTCAGTACAATCTACAACTCTAATCGGTAGCGTTATATTTAATTGAATCTTGTCAACGGATAATTCTAAAGTGCTCGTAAAAGCCTTCTTGAATCAAAATGTTTTAATTGACTTCTAAAATTAACTATGACACCATTTGATATTAAATATTTGTAAGTTACCAATTTATTATTAATTAAAAGCCTGTTTCACCTTATATACTTTTAAAATTTCAATATAAAAGGAATCGCCCAAAAATTTACATGTTCTAAAAATATGGCTACCCTATCTTACGACAGATCGCGAACGCACTCAATTTAGTGAGCTTTATTAACATATTTTATCGGTTAATTAATATGGGTTCATTTAATGTAACCGCAGTGTCTAATCCGTCTTAGATACTGGAGGAAATAATATATCTATATAGACGATATAATTAAGACAACCCGTTTGTCTTTATTTTACACTATTTAGTAGTAGTCCCGTTTGTTTTAATCAAAAAAATATTTAAATTATGGCGAACCTTAATTTCGAGTTTCGCTGTTTTATATCTGGTCAAGATATTTTATATTTCGAATCAATTTTAAGCTTTTACTTTGTCTTTCAATAGGTAAACTGTCTAAATTGAATTCAAGAATTCGATACAATTGAAATTTCATAAAATGTTTGATTCCTTTTAAATGTGTACCTACATGTACATTTATATTGTATCTTGGGTTTTTAAAATTGTACCTTTGATATTTCTTAATATTATCTTAATGAGACCAAAAACTAAGGGTAATTAGTCACAAGGCTGAAAGCGTTTCGCTGTCGATGGGCCATTTTTTTGTACCCCACACTGGCGATGGCGGCGCGTGTTCCTTTGAAACATTTTAATTACTATTTGCCCAAATAAATGCCAAAGTTTTCGTCGCGGCACTGCGACGTGGGTGCAGAAATTCCAGAAAATAAAACATTAAAACACTCACGATAAAAAATAATTCAAGGGATAAAGCGAATATAACTTTCGTTATGTTTATAATGTAGCTATAAGCTTAAAATAAGTACTTTAAATTTGAAATAAGTAGCAATTCCAAGAATGTGCAAAAATAAGCCACAATTTTTTCCATATTATATCTTAAATTATTTAAATCTTATCAAGATTATCTTCTACGATAAGCAGACATCATTCACATAATAGATCAATTCAGTTCAGTCAGTCGATTTATACATTAAAAAAAAAAAACACTTGTATGGGTCAACGAAAATCAGTTGTTAATTATACTGTTTCAATTCGTATGAAATTTATTTCATACGAATTTCTGGCCAAAGTTAAGATTTGTAAATATTTACAAATACGGCTACCGAGATATCGAGTGAAATAAAATTGCATAATTGCAAAAACAATTCTATAATCCAAATATTTTTCTAGAACGTTCTGCACTACATTGTTGAACAAAAATATCCTCTTCCTTAAAATAGTATTATTTTCTTCCTTGAAATGATTTTAACCTGAACGAAAAAAAACCATCTACAGCGTTCCGTATTTAGTTTCGTTATTAAATACTTAAAATGAATGGAATTCCAAAACGTCAAATGGTCCATTTTTTCCTTGTTTGCACTGCACTCGACTCCGGAATCCAGTAGGACATAAAACTATTTCAAAGGGAGCAGCAGCACGTGTGGCCAGGCCAATTATAATAATGGATATTATTTTTACGGCGACGAAATATCCAGACGTTTCCTAAGCAGAAATAAAACTCTCAGAATTAAATATATGTGTTGGTGTGAAGGAAAGCAAAGTTCGTACGTGTTTTGAACTTACGACTGATATGTTTGGAACATGTCGATATAACTTCTTATTGATAATACACATACGATATTACACTCAATCTGTTTGGTAATAAACAACATTATTGTATCTTTCTCAAGTGTTTTCTGGAAATTTTATCAACTCCTGTGTAAGCCCGTCTATGTAGATACCACCCACTCATATATTCTATCACCAAGCAGCAATACTTTATATTGTTGTTGACCACTTAATATCAGTTGGCCCACTTGCCTGCCTAACAAACATATTTAAAAAAAAATGTTTAAGCCCTTCAGACATTGTCAAAAATAGCATTGATTTTTTTATTTATTTTAGTAGGTAAAGGTGATGTTAACACAGAACCAACCAACCTAAAGATAACCAAATAGACATCAAGGGATATTTTGATGCCTTGCCAGCTCTTAAAATATTCTATAAATAATGTCCTCCTGACCGAATTTCAGCCAAGACGGCTTATCTCAGACTGCCTAGGAAATGTTCTAGCGCACAAGTATGTGCGCAAGCACATGTGCATTCTCAAAGGATTTATTTACTCTCATTGCACGATGGGATGCCATCAAAACTCAGTAACAGGAAAACTGCGCTTTCCATAACACGGAATGTAAATAATGTAAAATTATACACATCCTTACTCCAGGCTTCTATTTAGAATTATTTGTAAAAAAATCTAAATTCCTCATATCGGTCTAAGTCAGGGCGTAAAAACAGCTCCCAATTTCAGCAGCCCTTTAACCTAACCAAGAAAAATGAAGTATTTGATTTATTTCTTAGCTTTGTACTACTTTTACTACTCTGATTTTGTGGACACCCAAGTAAAAGGGCAAAAAGAAAATTTAATTAGGAATATCAATACAGTCTCGTTCGGGAAACTTTTTAGCTATATCGCTCTCATAGCGGCTACGGTTAGATTTTTCTTTTAGATCACACAGGTTATCACCCCCTTTGAATTAGCGAGTACGTTCATGTCCTAGACCAGACACCGTCTCGACGAGAACCTCATTTTCATCCTCCTGGTTTAAATTACAAAACTATAAAAAAAAATACCTTTGAAATTTTTAAATCAACTTTTTTATACCGGTTATGAAGATATTTAAGTCTACTTCATATTAAAATTTACATATATGTATAAATGTCTTGTCTTGCGGAGTTGGTAACTAAAATGGGCTGCATTAGTTGTAAGTGACGAATATTTAATATTCATTAGCATTCAAGTAACGCAGAAGGTCATATGTAAATATCGAGACATACGATAGTCAAATTGTAATTTAAATATCGCTTATTTAACAAGAGCGCTTATCGTACGAGCGAAGATGGCTTAGTTTGCGAGTTACTAGCAACACTGAGTTTTCATATACTTTTGTTTATTTCATCTCGTCCTCCGCGATGAAGAAAAACAATGATAGCAATGCCCGTTTTATGAAATTATTAATATGCCCATTTACCGCTGTAATTACCGCTGCAATATAGCTTGTATTAGAAGTGGGGACGGCAATAGCCCAAAAGTTTAGAATATGCGACTTTTACATTGCTAAGCAGCCCGTAATCCATTACACTATTGACGCTTCTAAGCCGAACCGACCGACCACCGATCTATATTGGATCAGAGTGGTGGAATAAGAGCCAAAGCTTCTGCTCAAGATGAGAGAATGCCTTGCTCAGCAGCAAGATAACTCGGTGTTACTTTAACTTTTTAAAACTCGTCATCAAAATGTTTCAACTCATTAACAAACTTTATGTATACATTATTTATATTAAATAATATTCATCTATACTTTTTTGATTTACTGGTTTTTAAATTAAGATCGATATTTGTTTAGAAACTGGTAAATCAGAATATATTTTTTTTAATTTTTAGTAAATATTTTTTCACAGGACAGTGGCAAAATAATAGAATTTTCTTTTATCGAATACCGGTTGAGCATTTTGTTTTAAAAACGTATGTGTGTCTAGTATGTCCTACTAGGAGTATTGGCGTATGCGATGTTGATTCTAGTATCGTAAACTAGCGCATGTGGCGAGAAGGTCGGCGAGCATCTGGTAACATGGCTACGATATTGATTACGTTCACACGTTTAAAAACTTATCCAACACGGCTTAAGCGAGCGGAAAACGTTATAATAATATAATACCTAATCTTAATTAGCAATATAAAATATGAATATAGAACCTTATCGGACGCAAATACTTAAAATATCAATGCGCAATTGCGCTTCAATGCACAGATGCACTTTCTATACAATCACTTTCATAGTGTAGTGAGACAGAAATCCTACCTTACCTATTAGGCTAATATTAATAAAATATTAAAAGAATGTGCCTACAAACATTGGCTTAGTTCACATAGCTGATACCGTAATACGAAAAGTTATTTTTTAATTCATCGTATCCGCTCACTTGTACACTGAATACTGTGCTTAATTTTTTGTTTGACGTTTCAATTTGATAGTTATGACAATTGTTGCTACAATGCCGCACGCATAAAAGCTTTACGAGTACTCATAGACTTTAAGTTCATACATGAATGAAATATCTATACTAATATTATAAATGCGAGAGAAATATCTCTGTCTGTGTGTCTGTTACGCTTTGACGGATAAACCTAGGACATAGGATACTTATATCATACATAACACCTCAACATGCGAACGAAGCCGCGGGCATAAGTAACCTATATAATACAGAGTTATTTCAAAATAAGTCTTTCATTTTGTTTATTGTTTTTGCTTATTGTAAAAATATATATTTAAAAAAAAAACATTGAGAATTACTAATATTTCTTCCTCTTCTCCAATTAACTAAAATGTTTGAGCTAGGAGTGGGTACGATAATAAATCAAGGGACAGGATCGTTCCATAAATCGCTATGCTATTGACGCTTCTGATTTAATTATATCCAAAGAATAATTTAATAATATAGGTTTACATTTTTAAATTATAATTTTTATATCCAACAGAAAAAAAATCCTGAGAAGAAATTTAGAAGCTATATGTGGTAGGCTCATGCAGTTTTCCTTGCGATGTTTTCCTTTGCTGAGAAGGAAATTAATCAAATACAGAAAAACTAAGTAGTGCTTGCTTTTTATCCGCTGAGCCATCAACTGTAACTATACTGAACTCGTAGTTCTATTTTAATATGTACAATGACTAAATTAGCGGCTGTTTCAATAACGAGTATTAATGTGCGATGAACGTGACCGAGAGCCACCGATGCTATATATAGAACAATCGTAATGAGATGTATTTCCTTACTCCTTGTCTTGCGACTTGAGACTGATTTTTTTATGAATGAAGTCAAACAAATTGTCAAATCTCTTCGAAATTATTATACACAGTTTATCAGCAGTTTTCCTACACAAATTTGTACCCTATATAAAACATTTCTAATGCAAATAGGATTTACTTCTGTGACGTTAACTGAGTACGCGTTACTGAGTTCACGTTAACCTTAAAAGTAAACAGCCTGGCTAAGGTATTCTCTTTGTTAAGAAGGTTTTTGGAGCGCCATCACACTGTTCCAATGTGGATTAGATACACGTGGCAGATTTTCATTCGACACACACGTGTCGAAAGCGAGATTATACTATTACAAATTATACATAATATAATGTTTTAATTAAATTTTTGTCATTACAACAAATAAACAGTATCATAAAAAAATACATAAACATTAAATTAATTACAAAAAAAAGAAACAATAATAAAATGCTAACACGACCGAACATAAAAAGAAGTCCGTTCACTCATTCACATGTTCATTACGTTCAATAATGAATACATTTAAGCAAATGCCACAAGAACGACAACTTACTTAAATGTGCTAGGAACGGATAGCATTGGAGTCTAATATGTTAATTTGTGCCTATTAAGGAATGGTAACACCGCGCCTCCAATATAAAGATACGTTTTACCGCTTTCGGGACATTCTGACACGATGTCGCTATGTGTTATGTGTCTACATTTAAAACATTGACACATAATTGAGGTTTAATGTAAATTGTATCGGTTTATGTATTTGCATTAGTTTTAGAAGATGACAAAAATTTTGAAGTTATACTCTTTATACGCCTTGAGAGTAATATTTTACGGAGGACCGGAAATGACGTCAAAAAATTACACAATGAAATAGAGCTGAGTCAACATATGATCATTTGTAAAAGTTAACTTTAAAATCCGATATATATAATAAATATATAAACTGCCTTATCTTATTTAATCATTTTATGACTTCTTACAGATATTAACATAGTTACATTATCTGGTACTTAGTGATGGGATCAAATGTGTTCACTGAAAAAAAGAAGTACAACTTCTAGCGCGCGTTCATAAGTGCTCGTTAGTTTTTTTATGTAAAGCCATATATGATTACGAATATATTCACTACCGGTCAGCTGATAGTGCTATAATAACTGTAGTAATATAATAAGCCTTGGACTATTTATTAAAGTTGAAACTTCACCTCCAAATATCATTTAATGGGCAACCGTCATTACCTGTAAAATAAAAAAAGAAATGATTATCATACTGAAATATCAAACTTCATGCAAAAAATATGTACGCCCTTTCGGCCTGGTGCCTAAAACCAGCGCCTTAGACCACTCGGCCACGCTGCCTATACCTTTGAATTTTGCACAAAGATGCCAGCTAGTATCCTTACATCCCTGAGGGAATAAATCTGGTTATGTACTAGTTGGGTCTGTGGGTTGGATTCATGGAGCTGATCGGGTAAGACCCGAGTAAAATACATTAAGTTTCCATAATAAGGTATAGAGGATTTATTTTTTCTGTATACTTAAACTGTTCTCTTTTCTTCTTTATAAATGCAATGCATAAAATTTATCCATTACATTTTCATAGTCATACTTCGATGCCGATCCCAGATCAGAAAAAAGTACCTAATTTATATCGACGCACCTCATTTACACCGATCGTCTGTAATAGGCGTTTATCTACCGAGAGACGTGCTATCATTATGAATTTATGTACGATAATAACTCGGTAAGGCATGGAACATGGGATCTTCATCATATTTATAAACATACTGTTCGAATTTACCAAAATAATACTTAAAATAAAATATACTTTATCACGTTTTGACGACTTTTGAATTGACAATTTTTATTCAACGTTCTGAATGTAGAGTCTACGGAGAAGAACGAACAAGAAACTATGTAGGTAGCCACTCTGTTTACTTATTTAAATATAAATTTAACGGTAAACATTTCAGTACTTTCTCATTCCATTAAAAGTTGTTACAAAAAATGCGACTCCGACTTGATATTTTACGTAAAACTTCACGTATATTGTTCTTCACAGAATTCCCAATTATTTGTTTCAGTTGGTTGGAATCTACTAGAAGAACCCGAATAGCGTAAAATAAACAAAATATGGCATTTGAAAATTACCCTTCAGACATGAATACAAAGCTATTATGAATATATAAAGATTGCGTAAACATTTTGTTCTCAACGTCTTTATAACAAATAATAATTGGAAGCGGGGGCGCGAGACGGGACGGGCCCTCGCGTCGTCGCTTGGTCGGTTTTAATCAACCGATTTACGTTGTTGCGATTATCCACGCGGTCTGAATTTTGATTCTTAATAGTCCTATAGGTAGTACTTAGATATATATGTATATGTGCTTCGATTATAAAATTTGATATTTCTTGTGATAGTCGTTTCTGAGCCTCCTCTGCAAAATAAACAAGTAAATTGCTCATAATTAGAAATCCCGCTACAACCTTGCGAACTTTGGAGTACTATTGAATAAATCGTTAAAATATATATAATCTCATCCTACGTGCATTAGAAATTAATTGATGATGTTGACAAAACATCAGTGGGATGTATCAAATATTTCATGGCCAATATCTACTGTTTAAAATCGCTGGCTTATGACTAATGAGAATAATCAATTAGCATTTAATCATTGTCTTGTTACGTGAGATTAAAATCATTAATATGATTATGTAATTATAATGATATGCATACTTTCGTGATGTTGAATGTTAGACACAGTGACATAATTTAACCATATAAACATAGTTTTTTCAATAAATTAAAATACGCGGATTATATATACTCTTACTTATAAACGTTGTTTTGCAGTTGATTATTTAACAAAGTTGTGTCTTCTTCTTTCGAGTGTTACATCAATAACTAGCTGTTACCCGCGACTTCGTCCGCGTGGAATTTAACATAAAAGTTATTGTTCAGTTCGCAGAGTTTACGATTATTAATTCTGTATTCCGCGTAAAGAAATACCTTTGCTAATTTTAATGAAATTCTACTATTTTATGAATCGATATTTTTTTTCTAAAATAAAAGTAGCCTAAGCTATCTTACATCAGCTATCTGCCAGTGAAAGTCCCGTCAAAATCGGTCCAGCCGTTTCAAAGATTAGCCGCAACAAATATACAGACAGACAAAAATTAAAAAAATATATATTTTGGTATATGTACCGTGTATACATCAATATGCATTTAGTAAAAAGCGGTTATTTTATATATTACAAACAGACACTCCAATTTTATTTATTTGTATAGATGACAGAATGAGCGAAATCATTGTATAACTCAACAGCCGCTAACGTTTAAAAGTAAGGCCGCTAATCGCTCGTATACATAATACTTATAATTAGCAATTAAAATAATACGTCATAGTGGCGCTGAAGCTTAGTTTTTTTTATAGGAAAGCGGACAGGCAAATGGTCAAACTGATAGTAAATGGTCACCGTTAATAAGTGGCGCTGTAGCGCGGGATATTATTAAAATTGATTAGACTATAACTTTTAAGATTCTTGCTTACTTGACAGTTGATAAGTTATATTACAGATATAATTCAAAGCGACAGCCCAAAAAGCTCAGCGCTTTAAAGTGCTTTTAGTTCAAACATCAGTATTCACAAAATTGATGGTTCAAACAAAACTCAAATCCTATTGGACATAATTCGTGGCCCAGCCCCGAGGCTATATATTTCCCGGGGAAGTAAATTTATGACTCGATAAACACGCAATAATCATCAAATTTTTAATGGTTTTTATTTTATAGCTGAAAAAACTGATATATGTTAAAATAATTTTATAGTTACCTAGAGAACAAATAAAAATCACCTTTTAAAAGCAATATTATAACTCGGGAGTTAAAATTAAAGTGCTCTGAATTCGATTATGTCTTTACATATGAACCATGGTCTACGTAGTAATAATAATAATAATAATGTCCTCCAGACCGATTTCGGTCACGGCGGCCTCTCAAGAGAGATTAGCCAATTGCGCAGGAGATATTATAGTGCACAAGTGTGTGCGCAAACACAGGTGCACTCACTATTCCCTAGCTCTCATAATCCGATGGGACGGCAATCCTCTACGACCGGAAAGAGTTCAGGCGCAGGACCGTAGGCTTTACGTGCTTTCCGAGACACGGGAGTGTACACACTTAATACTTCCAGACTCCGGGCAGTTACTGAGAATTTTCTGACAGAAAAACCCAATAACTATTTATTGGCCCGACCTGGGAATTGACCCCAGGACCACCGGGTCCGCGGCCTTATATCTAACCACTAGACCAACGAGGTATTATACAGGAAGTAACAAAATTCGTGTCCGACCCGTGACGTGGTTATTAGGTATCGTGTTGCCAAGTAATTTCAAAAAAAAAATCTACTTAGTATTTTAAAAATTATTACATAAATAGAACCGATACACGATACTTAATAACCACTTCACGGGTCGGAAACGAATTTTGTTACACGCTGTATATATGTCTATATATAATATTAGTATCTGCCCGCGTGTGAGGGCGAGGCGTGCATATGTTAGGTTACCTATGTTCCTTTCTGTACGACTAATGTGTGTCCAAAAAATCATGGCGATCGGTTGAGTAGTTAAGACGTGAAAGCGTAACAAACAAACAAACACGTTCGCAATTATAATATTAGTTAGATATCATCCGAAAAATAATGGCATGCATAATGTATACTGCCACATACATTTTCATAACACATATCCCCCAGCCCTCATTAGAGTAACTTAGAGGAATTAAGTTCTCATGATAGAGGCCCACTAGTGGGAAATTTACTAGCTCTTATTATATTTTCACTTAATAATGAAAAAAATACATAATGATTGATTTGATTTTTGACGGTTCTTCCCAACGGAATCTGCATCAGATACCGGTAGTAGTTTATTAATTAAATAAAATGATTTAATTACATACAATATGTCCTGCACAAAACTAATATTAAAACCTAACCTAATATTAAACCTTATTGTCGCTTTAGTGAATATATTTTTTAACATACGTTATATATATTTAATAGTTTGGGAATTCAGAAGTATCTGCGAGCTTGAAGCTTTTGTGAGAACTATTAAATATTATCTTTAATATAAGGACCGTAAATATTTTCAGGAAATTAATTCGCCTAAATGTTATACTATAAAACGTCACAAGCCATTACCCGCGTCTTCGCACAGCTCCTGCAAACGATCCGAAGGGTCGGGCTCAAGACTCATCATAATATTAAAATAAAACAACGATAAACATTCGTCACAAACTTAACTTGTGTTTGTCAGAAAATTCGATGCATGTGAATTTTTTGATAAACTGCACTTAACCGCTTTTAACCGCTTCGTTTCATAATTATTTTATTTTGGTTTGATTTGTTCCACGTCATTGACACATTCCTTTATTTTGTACCAATATTCAATGGAGAAAAAAATACCACCAATCGTTCTCACAGTACAGTGACTTGAACTTAAATTATTCTCTGAAAACCCAGTACATAATACAAACATATAAATTTAATGAAGTTCGTAAATTATGTCAACTCTCTCCTCCTATTAAGAATAGCAATTTGAACCTTAACCTATAATGTGTTGATTTCCAATGGTTTCTAACTAAAGAATATATGCATGAGATGTAAATTTAAATTACAATCAGTAATAAAACGAATTTAATTTAACGTACTGGATTTTTTCTTTTATAGCTTCAGAAACCCATCTTAACATACATCGTCTGAAACTACCTTAACAGTCCCAAACAAAAACCGTGATATCTACAATAATATAATAAAAAACTAAATTAATATTTTCAAATAAAATTTTATCATCAGATTCGAATGTTACATTACGCAATATAATTTATCGAACCGAAAAACTCACTCAAAAACTCCTGCACGCGGTACGCGTGAACAGTAAATAAGAGAACCGTCATTAACAGTGGCCGTGGAGGAGATCGGTAAAAAATATTTAGAGTAGCATATAAGGGTCGGAATTAGCTGTGAGCAGCGGGGGTGGATTTCTGTGGCTTGTTCGTTTGCCTCATAAAAAACACGACGGCCGCCCGCTGTGAGCATTAGACGAACCACGCTTCGAATTTGCAATGATAATGCATATTTGTGCTATCTCTGTATTTCCTAATAGTTCCTTAGTTTGTTACTTACTATGTTTTAATGTATGAAGTATTTAGTTATACAATAATATTTTAAATGACGGGCGACAATGTTTTATTTATGATTCAAGTCATTAAAATACAACAAAGAAATATAAATCATTACTTTCAAAAGAAACTCAATTCATAAATAACGACAAATTAATTATTTTCGTTTATATCCACATCCCTAATTGCATCTATTAATATTAAAACACAAAAGTCACTTTAAAGTCATTCGGATAAGGAATAATTTACTTTGGCATTGAATGTACGTGATAGAGGACAGTAGTGTGATTAAAATAATGTGCCAAATTGGGAGTGCCCTGTGAGGGGAGCTATACGCCTCGCCCGAGTATCCCTTTGAGGTAATTATACTTCTTTTTAAAAGCTACACCATAAATAAACTTTTCGGAACGTGAACTGTTTCATTTGTTTGTCGGAATTTTTAATGTCTCCTTTACACTCGAAACCTATGTCACAGAATTTGGACAATTCGCATGTTTGCTATGCTGAACTTTGATCCGTGTACAGAATTGGAATCCATTCCGTTGTCGTATTTCTACTTTTTAAAATACGAAAAATAGAAATATATTTTTAAACTTGATATTCAATTGAATTATTAACAAATGTAAAGCATTTGAAATAAATGCCGTTACTTTTGCGTGTACGTTTAGTTTTCTTTTAAAATTTTCGAATATGCTCTGGACACACCTGTTAACACGATGTAGTTTACGAGCATACCTGTAGTTCGCCGTTCACGATATCCACAAACAAAGCCATGTGGACGCTGACGTGCTAACCGTTCAAAATGTTTCGCAAACAAAGCTTAACGAGCGATCAGTTATGATTTGCATCTGCCGTGAACAGTTCCCGTATCTCACAGATCGCTGCACCGCTGTAAGCTGATCTACAGTTAGTCTGTTCAATTTATTACAGCGCTATGGAGCGTTTAAAGATCGGTAGCCATCTTTAATCGTGATCGATGGCCGTCGCCTGCGGTCGTGACCCTGAATAATGTCAATGGGTTATGCACTACCGTCCTAACCAAATCTTTATGGATGTGCAAATATGTACGAGTAGCTTTAGAATATTATTTCACTGTTCTTTTTTCAAATTATGACAAGCTGTTCGGTTAACTTGACCATAGATAAGAAAAAAATAGACATGTCCAATGAAACTTTTGACTGGTAACTTTTTTATATTTAGTTACAAATGTTTCATTCATATATTAGTCGAGTAGTTATAACATTTATGGTGAAGAAAATAACATGTGGGTTTCATGGTTATCAGGAAACGATTTTGTCTTAAGTTAAACGATCACGTCCAGTCAGTAAATAGTTAATACCTTACTAAGGTATGTTTCATAGTATTTCCTTCGAGCTAAAGAATTTAATAAGAAGTTCATTAGAGAGTATACGTTGATCTCGCACGTTTCAAATATAGTACTAGTAAAAACAACTCGTTCGAGCAAGTTACGAGTTTAATACTGACGTTGCAATGGTCTTTGGTTGGATCTTACCGGGAATTCGTTCTCGTAATTATGTCGTTGACGATAGCTTATTATTATTACAACTAACTACAATCGTTTTGAACGCTGTTTTTAATAGCGAACAAAATTGTATATATCTCACTAAATCGTAATAATTAGTAAATAAATCAACACACTGTTTGCTACTGAAAATGTCAAGTGTTTTTATATATATAGTACTAGATTCTTATGAGTCAAATAATCATATAACGTTTGTTTATAATAAAAAAATCTATTATAGATTAGTTAAGATTGGTATTGCTAGATTTGGAGATATAAGATCCCTTATCTTATATTATTATTTCAATAGGAACTAACACCAGTTTTATGTGTTAACGTATTTATAATCCAATTTATATTAGAATGTAATGGAACATTATGGTTGTAAATAACGATCCAAAGAGGAACAGAGTGGAACATAATGCCCTAACTTATCTCTTTTCAAGAGAATTTTGAACATAAACACATTAATTGGACCTATTTAGTACCTACTTTATTCATAATTTTTAATTCGGGAACGGTAATAAAAAAAAAAAGAAACGAAATGAACGTCAATTGTTTTGACTATCTTCCGTAAATCATCAGAGTAATAGTAGTAAAAAAATAATTTATCATATTTCAAATTATTAGTTAATTTTAACTATTATATTATATTTTATTATATATATTTATTACTAATGATGCAATTCATGTTTAAATGATACATAATTGCAGTAAAACCAGTAATGGAATTACTTTCGACTGTATAGTGTCTATGAGACGGGACTAGGGAACAGAGGAACATCTAATCCACTATCCGTCTAATCTACTATATCGAGCTAGATTTGTATATTTGAGGAGGAAGCCGATGACCAAAAGCACACAGACAGAGGACATAATATAGTTTTTTGTGTCTCCAAACATACATTGATATCAAACAGGGTAACATTTCAGAAATAGTGTATTAATTAAGTAACTAATGGTTCTTCAACCGCACGATAAAAGTTTTTTGAAGAAATCATTTCTTTAAAATGTAGCATCCAGTTTTTTTTAATTAATCAAAGTTTTCTTAATAGCCATTCGCTTCTATTGCCCGTACATAGTCAGCTATAATTCAACGGGTGTACATCGTATCATCCTGCACAATTTTTCTTGTGAGTTCTTGACATATCATTTAAACATTTGATCTAACTTTTAATGGTTAGGCGTCACTTTTTATGTATTTTTAGGTACATATATGTCTATTAAATGCCTGTTGTTACTTAACTTTTACTTTTAGATTAAAAATACCAATTCTAGGCTAACAATGGAAAGGAAAATTAATGTTGGTCTCCTAATTCGTAAATATACAAGAAACACAAAATATTGCTTATAAGTTTGGAAAGTCTATTGCGGAGTGTTCTGTAGGCGTATCCACGGCATATGGTTCAGCAAAAAACAATATGGGCCAATGAAGATGAATCGCAGCGTAGGTAGATACGACTGCCGATACTGCAGGTCAACCTCATTAATCACCAGTATGTTCGACCGCCCTGCGCGTAAAACTACACATGGTTATTGAAAGTAGCGAACGTTATCCATTATTTCGTAATGAGATAACATTAATTCTAGTGATTTATACTATTCTCACGATTTTAGTAAGACGGTAGATAAATAAAGCAATGTCTCAACTTCAAAAATCAAAAACGAATTGATTTGGCGTTTTCACAAGGCTTACACATTTTTTTTCGAAAATGATACGGTACTTGTGAACATGAAACGCAAATTTCATCAACATACGTCTATCGTCATGGTAATAGTTAATCGCCTTGATTTTTTTTTTGAAGTTTAATAATATTTATTGCAAATATCAATACATTATTATTACTCAATCAGTATGGTTAATATTTCCAACAGCGCCTATGTGTATGAGCGGTAGAGATCACTTTCTTTGTGGTTCAATTGCGTGCCCCCTTACTGCCTTTTATCCATAAAAACAATCAACAAACTAACATCTAATATTTATACATATACATTTATACATAAAAAAAACAAACAAAGATTTATAGTTTTATATAATTATAATACATATCTGACAGCTTATCAACAACGTGCTTAACGCTATATTACTTTTATTTTAAAACAGCTGATCATCTTTGTCAATGAATTATACAACAGAATTATATTAAAGTTCTCAATAAAATTACCCAATAAATTTTACAAATGTCATAACGCAAGCCTTAATGGTAATGTCTATATGTCTTTAAATAATTATCGTATATGCGTATTATCTCGCAGTATGTCTCCTAAATATCTGCGTCCGACATTCTCATGTGGTTACTTTAACAAATCTTCAGCAGATAAGGAAGCTGGGGCGTGATGGCTCCTGATGTCTGTAATAGCGGCAATCTATCACGTGGTCTTTGTTTCGCTAATAGGTAACGATTTCCGTCGCATAAGTATTTACATTTTGATCATTGAACATTGTTATTACTGACGATGATGACGATGTCTTCAAGATCGAATTCAATCACGGCCGTCATTTTCAGGGAAGACTAACTTACGCAGGATATATTATAGTGTACACACTTTCAGCTTCGAGACATGACTTTTACTTGGTAGGTCCTTGAGCAAATCTTAGTACCACTCACTCATCAGATATTGAACCGCCTATCAGCAATATTTATTATCGTTGTGTTTCAGTGAGCCAGTTTAACTACAGACAGAAGGAACATAACATCTTAGTTGTCAAGATTGGTGATATAACGAACGGTTACTTACTACGTCTTACAGCGCAAGTGTCTATCGGCAGTGGTGATCACTTACTATTAGGTGATCAATTAGCCCGTCCGTCCGTCAAAGGTTCAGGCATTTAACAAATAGCTTTACGTAATTTCCAGATAGGTAAATCCAATTTTTAATCGGTCTGACCCGGGGTAGGGACCCAGGACCTCGAAATATGCGAACTGTACGATGAGGTTGCAGAAAGTAGTAAGCACTTCACGTTGTAAACATAATTAAGTGCCCTGTGTTAATATTATCTGCAACATCTATCTATAAAATAGATAGAGAGAAAGGAAGCTAAATAAAATATAACCTTTATCTTCTTAGGATATTACTTGCTTAATAATTTATATACATTGTAATTAAAAATAAATAAACATTTGAATAGACTAATTATTATAGATATATTAGTATAGACTAATAATATAAAGAGTCGAGATGTATTTGATTGTATTCGATAAACATTTTTCAACATTAGAAAGCTACTTTATCCAAACGTAACAAAGGCTTCACTTCTGCAATCATTAGATCCAATCCAGAAGAAAAAGCGCTACCAAGCTGCTTTATAGTAATAAGGTCCTCCAGACCGATTTCGGTCACGGCGGCCAATCTCAAGAGAGATTAGCCAACTGCGCAGGACATATTATAGTGCACAAGTGTGTGCGCAAACACAGGTGCACTCTCTTTTCCTTTGCTCTCATAATCCGATGGGACGGCAATCCGACACGACCGGAAAGAGTTCAGGCGCAGGACCAACGGCTTAACGTGCTTTCCGAGGCACGGGAGTGTACACACTTCCAACTTCCAGACTCCAGGCTGCTACTGAGAATTTTCTGACAGAAAAACCCAATAACTATTTATTGGCCCGACCTGGTAATTGAACCCAGGACCACCGGGTCTGCGGCCTTATATCTAGCCACTAGACCAACGAGGCAGTTTATAGTAATAGCGTATGTATGTACCACATATTATATAACACACAATAGTCACTAACTGAATACTAAGCTACTATAATACTTTACTCGGTGGTAGAGCTTTGTGCAAGCTCGTCTGGGTAGGTACCACCCACTCATCAGATATTCTACCGCAAAACAGCAGTACTTGGTATTGTTGTGTTCCGGTTTGAAGGGTGAGTGAGCCAGTGTAATTACAAGCACAAGGGACATAACATCTTAGTTCCCAAGCTTGGTGGCGCATTGGTGATGTAAGCGATGGTTAACATTTCTTACAATGCCAATGTCTATGGGCGTTGGTGATCACTTACCATCAGTCGGCCGATATACACGTCCGCCTTCCTATACAATAAAAAAGCGGTGGTCACAGCTAGTTTATAACAATTAAAGGAGTATGTATGAATAGTACTACGTAAGTAGTATAAGAGGAAAAAAATATTTTTTTATTGATGTTTGAGTATTATCTATTAATCAAGCACTCTTGTAAACATATAAAATAAATATAAATCCGAAGATACAGTTTTTTTTTTTATAATATATATCACTATATCAATAATTTGGTCCTGAAAATTATCCCTTATACACCGAAGTATGTTTCATTTTTATAAAATGGCTATGAGTGGCACATTGTATAACATCATACAATCGAATAGACAAACTAACAAACGTAATCTAAATCCATATTTGGAACACGTCTAGAAAAGTCGAATTGAGATCGAGATGGGTCGTTGAGAGGCGAGACACGTATCTTTTGTTATTTGAGAAGCCGAGCTGCAACTACTGTATATTTATCTGTTTTGCATGTGGGTAAATAGTGTTATATAAACTCAGCTAACAGATCAGATGCGTCTTGGAAACGTACAGCGTACGGAGTACAGCTGCGCTCGAAATTGATTATTTACTCAGATCTTTACAATATCGTCTCGCTCTTGAGGCCAAAATGCATTATATATAAGGAACATCTCCTTGCAAGAAATTATAATAAACTTCTCTGACAATAGGTTTTTCACCTTGCTACATCTTGTATGTATTTATAGCTATGTATACAGAATGTAACAAAATTAGTGTCCGACCCGTGAAGTGGTTATTAGGTATCGTGTGTCGGTTCTATTTATGTAATAATTTTTAAAATACTAAGCAAAAACGTTACTTAAAAATATATATTAATTGTGTTTAACGACATTGTTGGTGGTAAAAACGTGGACTACTGAGGTCATGACCTCGTGTCTTAGCTACCCGATAGGTGAGAGCTATTGAGCGCTATTGCCCGCACCTGTGTTGCCATGTAATTTTAGTCATTTAATTTAAAAAAAATCAGGATAAATTTTTTGCTTAGATTTTAAAAATTATTACATAAATAGAACCGACACACGATACCTAATAACCACTTCACGGGTCGGACACGAATTTTGTTACACGCTGTATATTTATAATATTTAATTTAAATTTTTACTTTTAATGATTGATTATTATAAGTAGTGGCACTATGTTTGGCAATGTTTTAAAATATGAATATAATTCTGTTATTGTAAATTAGTTATAATTATAAAATGTGAGATAAAAAACCCTTCTGTGTTTCTTTGCTGGTTCTTCTCAGGTTATAATTGTTTATTTCCGAACCGGTTGTAGATTTTTGACAATCCATAAGTAAGTACCTAATATGTCTATATTCAATACCACTATAGCATCTTCAGCGCGAACATAATAAACATTCAATCGAAATTGTGAATGGTACATACCGAAAATAACTTCATAACACTACACAACCAATTAATTTAATTATTGGTGTGTCATATAGTAATCATTTATTTGATCGTAAATTTAAAATTCGAATACAATATTTTAAGTACACACGAAAACACGTATGTTTTGAACAATATAAAGATATCGAAAAACATTTGGAAGTCTGATGTTATCTTTGATAAATCATCAACGAAATCGTGTCGACAGAATTATTTTCTCACAAACGGTATAATTTATTGGGACCTATGCGCAAACAGAAACGTATATCAAAATCCCGGATCGATGTTCTAAAGTTTATCTGAACACAATCTACCTCGTCCCGAAGTTCGACAACACTCGATAAGCCATCTTGCCCGTATAAATCATTTTTACAGCGAACCGTACCTTTCTTGTCTATGCGACAACCTTTCACAGCCCATGAATGGAGGCCTTTATGCTTTACCGGCAATAGAATAATAATTGCAAAAAAAGAATCAACCTTAATAACGTGACATAGAGCTGTTTTTACATTATCCACGTAACGGGATAAAATTTCAGATCAAGCTCTCGCTTCGAAATGCCTAAGCATAACTTATAAATATTGTATGCGGCACACACTTATTTACTTTCTTATCAATAAGTAATGTTCAGTGTATTTTAAATCGATACTAATAAGTAAATACAATAATGAAGATATTATTTATTATATATGAGGATATAATTACGAGTAGTTGTTCCTTAACTTTTGGATTTTTTGAATATTTGTGAGATTGTGTGTGGAATGATGAATTCGGTTCTAGATACAATTACCGGCTAGCGAATTTCACTTAAACCAATAAAATAACATTTACTATGTCCTCGTATTTTTCTCACTTTATTTAACTTTACCAGCAAGAAAAAGATAAATTGTAAACATTGATTTATCACTTTAAAAACTTAGACTTGCTTCTTCTTTCATCGTACATCTTCGTTCGTCGTTTTCGTCGCAAACTTCGGTTAAGATTCACATGTTTTCTCGGCTTACCCCCTCCTATCGGTTCAAATAAAGCCTATACCGTAAATATGTTTGGATTTCCTAAACATCCTAAAATATCTGCATCAGTTTGGTTGCGAGATAACTTTGTTAACGTCTCTTGCAAATTATTTAAAAATACCATTTTATTATTTTCCACATCCTATTCGTTTTTAGGAGAAGGTTTAAAGCTTACTCCACCGCAGGTTGGTGAATATACATGTGGATGATTTTCATCATAAAATCTCTCTCATGCAGGTTGCATAGGTTTCCTTAGGATCTTACCTTCCCCACCAAGCAGATTATTGTAAGCACAAATTAAGCACAGAAAAATTCAGTTGTGCTTCTCCAAGTTGGAACTTGCAATTGGTAAAAAATCTTAATCATATTGGTAAATTAGCCAGCTGTATTGTGGTGATGAGAATCATGAACATATTCATATGACATTAATTATGTTGTAAAAGTAACTCAACAGGTAAAAGAACAGCTTGAAATATATCCCACTTTTGGTCCAATTTTTCATTCATTCAAGCGATGGTTGGTGGATAAGCATAATGCATAAAATCATCCAACACTTCACCGCTGTTAAATTCTCTTACGGTATACGTATTTTACCATTGAAATATTTCGGCTTATTTTAATATAACATTCGTTTATAAAACTTTTATTAAACTAAACTTCAATTTAGAAGCGATTTGAGCATTAATTCCTGCATACACAAATGCAATCACCTTAAACACTGGTTTAGTTTCATCCAGGAGCTTCCGAATGACATGCTGTATATTTGCTTAGGATACATCCTTAATATTTACATAAAGTATATCACACGAAATTAAATTCTAATTGTATCGCAATTGGTTTCATATTCAATTGTATTTAGTAAGTGATGTACTCGTAGGCGCTGTGCACGGAAGAGTTTATTGACCTTGGCTTTAAGCCAGTTTCGGGAACAAGCGAATTAGGCGGTTTCGAAATAATCCCGCTTACGTATAATTCCGGTAACACGACTGATAAATAGTCCTTCCCAACCGTGAATCTTCTTTGAGCCAAATTCATTCATTCATTTGATAGCGTTTCGCAAATACCTCGTGCTTTAGGATTAATATTTTTGATATACGTAATATACAAAACACCCATCTAGACTTTACATAGGTTGAACACCCATTAAATTTATTTAAATGAAATATATAATTATCATAATTATTCGGGCATACACTTCTGATAATAGCAAATAAAAGTTACGTTTTCACAATCACTTCTACGCGCAGCGATCTATACGGCTAGTCTGCGCTAATACTTTTTCGGTAACATTTACCAAAAAAAGAAAACAAAAACGCTGAAATACCTGTCATTTATTTGACAAATACGTTGACGTTATTGTATTTATTTTCACTAAACTCTAACTCATATACAATATCTATTAAATTTAAACAATATGTAACAATGCAAAACAATATTTTGAAAACTTGAAAACCGTACCGGTTATACCTCATTCGGTCTAGAAACGATCACAGAAGTATTCAACTATTGTGATATTTAATCTGTTCTAGCAATCTAAGCTATTTGAGCGCAAAATATTGTCGATGTCACGTTAAAAGAGATGACATATATGATATGAGATCATACGGTTTCAAATTTTGAAGTGTTTAATAATGATAAGCCGACATGGCCCAGTGGTAAGAACACGTGAATCTTAACCGATGATCGTGGATTTAAGCCCGTGCAAGCACCGCTGAATTTCATGTGCTTAATTTGTGATTGCAATTCATCTCGTGCTTGACGGTGAAGGAAAACATCGTGAGGAAACGGGCATGTGTCTGTTTCACATGTGTAATCCACCAACCCGCACTGGTGGTGGGAAGCTCCAAACCTTCTCCTCAAAAAGAGGAGAAGAGGCCTTAGCCTAGCAGTGGGATATTCATAGGCTGTAACTGTTAATGATGATGAGTAGAAACTATGTAATACTACAGTAGATATCTAAAACCTTAAATGAAATTATTAATTGAACACAACATATAATTAATATATAAACAAAATAATTTTAATATTTCTTACAGTAAATTTAATTAAATATTTAATAAATGGTAAGCGATCTTAGTGTCTTAGAATTGGCATATATCTGACGGAGAGTGCAGATCATGTTCACGTTCGTTTCACGCTCGCTGTAAACTAGCCGCGTATGTGATCGAGTACACGCGGACGCTCTAGAAAGCGCGCGATTGTTCGACACTGCGCATTGATTTATCCGCGCCGCCGCCGCGTGAAGTACCGCCTCCGTCCGCTTTGATGCTGATGAAAGTCGTACAGTTTACTTATTTCATATAGTCAGTGGTATGTTGTTAAGCGATCGGTATACAAATCCTATATGCTCCGATTAGCCAGCTGTATTGTGGTGATGAGAATCATGAACATATTCATATGACATTAATTATATTGTAAAAGTAACTCAACAGGTAAAAGAACAGCTTGAAATATATCCCACTTTTGGTCCAATTTTTTTAGACCATATTCCTCATTACCATTCAAGCGATGCTTGGTGGATAAGCATAATGCATAAAATCATCCAACACTTCACCGCTGTTAAATTCTAAACATAACTTAATCAAATTTGAAAATTTATAGGTATTTGTCCGGATTTGAGCCTACTTTCTTTTATTAAGATCCCCTTGGATTAACCAACAATTTCAAATATTTTTACAATAGAACATAATATGTAGCGTAAATTGATACTGTAAATTTTGATAAGATTTGTAGCGTAAAATATAATTTATATAAATACAAAAAACAGCACCAAAGTTACTTTTAAATATATTCACATCAAAGAAAAAGTTTTTGATAACACCAAAACATCGTATCGCTGTCGAGGCGCCGCGTCACGTAAATGCAATTTAAAATTGATGCCTGTAAAAACAGCTTTCATCTCCTTAATATAATCTGTCGGCCGTCTCCGAGATAGCTCAGTAACCACCCTCGAGTGCATAACAAACAAGTTACAACATCACTCGTTTAATAATAAATTGACAATCTAGTCTTGCTCAATTAGTGCGCGGGAAATTAATAAATCACAGTGAAAGCTTTGGAAAATTTAATGATCTCAGAACGAGACGTGATATTCTCGTTGCCGTTATAAGAACAATATTCCGCAGACTTATTAGGATTGTAAATTAACAGGACGTTTACGTTTAGAGCCGAAATGACTTTATCGACTGAACCAATGGGTCGTAATCGAAGATCGTGCGTTCAAACCTGGACAAACAAGATCCTGGACAGCTCCATTAAGAAACAAAAGCGTGTATCTGATAAAGTTTTGTCATCCACCAATCCACATTGAAGTCCTTTGCCCAGCCCCACTGCTGGTTTAAGTGTTGCTGCTCAATTTCTACTCAACAGGACATTTTGTTAATATGTGATAATTTAAATCCCCTTAAGTCAGAATAGTTTCAATTGAACGTTACATATTAAAACATTCCACTAAAATTTAAAAAATTGTAGACAGACACTGTTCTCGCCACGCGTTAAAAGTAACTTCACTTTAAAAATGTTTATTGTACTAAAATAGTTTCTAGGGTTTTACCATATAAGTATAACCCTCTAATATTTTTAAAACCGCTTCAAACCGGTAATAAAATCACTCAAGAACTCAACCTCATTGGTTTGGCACATATTGCTTTCATCAATACGCTATCAAAGACAAGCGAGCCTATAAGAAATCGACTCTCACGACAGCATAAGTTGTTTTGCTCTGAATGTGAATCGAGTAGAGATAAGAGGCATCATTAGTGCTTGCGACAGTACTTGAAGGGTCGAATGCGTGTAATTTCAGTAGTCTTTGACATGCAAATACCGCCTTAACGTTTTTTTTATGCAAACTAGCGCTTGAATACGAACATAATCGATGAAAAGAGATAGCGTTATGAATAATCCACATAAGATCAGTTTTTTTACCTATTGAATACCTTAAACACTTATGTAATAGATTTATACATATACTAGCTGTGCCACGCGGCTTCACCCGCGTATAATTAATAAAAATATAATAAATTATTTTATTACTATAATAACACACACGCGCGCACACACACACACACACATATGGCTACTGGTAAAGAAATACGTAATTAACGATTTGAAATTAATTTTCATTAGATAATACCGTAGGGTTTACCGATCCATCACATGTTTTTCGTGTGTACCAATTTTCATCAAGATTCGAGTCAAGTCGTTCTTGAGTTATAAGAAGACATACAGACAGACAGACAGACAGACAAAAATAAAAAAATAGTATAATATGAATCACTGCATCATAAAACGATTATTTATCACAAAATTAGATGAAAAAAGAAAATGTACAGACAGAACCAATAGATTTATATATATAGTAGTGTAGATAGATGACCGAATAATATAACTGCCGTACAACATTGTAAGTAGTCGTATATTTTTGTTTGCCTTATATAAAACTGAAATGCCAAATAATAAATTAAAATGAAATTATTGTCACTAATCGTAAGCTCAATGTTGTTTACTTCGATAAAAATAAATTTTAATTTTAGGCAGACGGGAAAATGGACTACGATTGTCAGTGGTTACCTATGGTATCTAAGATGAAAGTTTATTTAATTAATCTATTCATTTACATAAATATTTTAAATAAATAAATATTCTTTTTGCCTGTAATTACAAATATATTTCCAAAATATAAGCTACGAGCGTGTACAGTACTAGTACTGGTAAAGCTAAAATTAATCAATAAAATAACGTATAAAATAAAGTACCTAATATTATAAATGTTATGCACTAAGTGTAACTAGATTACCGCACATTCTGTATAGACTTTGAGCAGCGGCCACCGGCGTCTGGGGCTTCCGGCGCGTCCTGTACTGTTACCACGCGTTATAGAACGGCGCTGTAGGGTTGACACACATACATCGCAATTTTTGTCATTTAGCGTTCATTCCATTAGAATCTGTTCGAAATTCAAATTAATTTTAAAAATTTGAATTACTTCGTTCGCATATTCTATTTTGTTTTTACGTCACATTTGATTTTATGCATTACCATTATCATGTTAACCATATAATATAGATTTAAGAGGTTCCAGTCGTGGGGTTCCGTTAGTTGAATAAAGCCACTCCATCTCAACCCGTAGGTGTCGTGCGAGGTCAGTATTTTAAGTGGTTCTGCATGTTCGCACCAACGGAGCATTTTCAATGAGGGTCGGCGGCAACAGCGGTAAAGTTCTAGCAATTTTTTTTATACATTATTAGGCTTATACTTAACCACAAGCGTACCTAACGGTAAGTACTAAAGAAGTATTCGTTAAAACGCACTATTCTAGCAGACAAATTAGGAATTATAATGCAACGGCATTATAATTCCTTAAAATATTTATATCCAAAATCGATTGTACACCACAATTTTAGATTTAATAAATAAATGTTTCTCAGATATACATAAGAATCAAGTACTGATAACCCGCGTGGAAAGAAACATAAAAGAGTAAACTCAATACAATATCCTCAGTTCGTTATAAAATTTCTCCATCTCCCTGTTGCAATTTCCGCGAGGAAGCCCTATTTTCATTGAAAGCACTGAATTTCCACAGCTCGATATAGGTGGCCTGAATTATTCTTATTGTGTACAAATCGCCATTGAATCGAATGCTATTACAACTCTTTGTTAAACGTAGTTCAATCACAGCTACATCAATCCGACCGAGCTCCACGTTTCCATAGACTATAAACTATTTTTAATCTGTGACTACCTATTCCAATTATATTGGTATATTTTAAATTTGGAAAGGCAATAAAAATCATAATTTGCTTGTAACGACAGCTAAAAAGTTTAATCCTGTTAAGAAAATAGATGGATTTAATATGTAAATTGCTCAACCAATTGCTTTAAAAGTGTACTCAATACGAAAACCAATCAACCGTTAACTATTAAAATGTTACTAACTAATTTTATTTTAATCCAATCAACACTACATTACATAGACACTTAATTTAGGCATTTGTACCAAAGTGCTTCAATCAACGGCTGTTGCACGGAGAAATTTATCAAATGTCCGTCAATAATAATCGTAAGCGTCCGTCGTCAGCCCACATTTCAAAACGGCGGCACCGTCGTTACAATTACAATAATTGAATCAGGAAACTGTTCCCCTCGGGAGTAAATATAAATAAATCAAAAGGCCACTCATCGTTCCGGGTGAGCCTGTAGCATATTTATTTAGTCCGCCCTCGATAAAAAAAAAACTAAATCGAATGGAACATTTCAATGTGTTGACAAGAAAAGACCTAACGCACACATACACAAACGTACACCTGGGTCCACGGGAGCGACGAAATCATTATTCAATCCCGCGCGACGATGCATCACAAAATTGTTAACAAAAAAATCGGAAACTTGTACCAGCAAGGACAAATTAAAAATAAAACAAAATTACAACTAGCAAGGAAACGGCGGGAAAGTTATACGGGTGTGGGTGTCGTGTCCAGTTCTCCCCTGCGAATGAATGGAAAGCAAATAATAACTTGATTCAAGACCAACATAGGTGTGCAGCATGGTGAATAATTCTAAAGACTTCGTTTAAGCTTTTACTGCTGAACTTTGCTTTGAAATTTGTTGATGCTGACTATTTGTTGATGTACTATTTGGCCTAAGTGTATATTTCAACCGTTTGATTATTTCATGGATAAATAACCTAAAATATAATTTTATCTGCGGTTTTAGGTTTAGATTCGTGCAAGCCCTGGTCTGGGTGGATATTATTGACTCACCTATCACTCTACCGACAAATGGCAACACTTTGTATTACCGTGTTAGATAAGTAGAATAAATAGTACAAGAAACCTAACAGTGTAAATCTCATGTTGGATTTTTTTATAGTATAAATACGACGAGCATATGATGCCACCTGATGGTAAGTGGTTAGCTCCCACAGACATTGGATTTATAAGAAATGTTATGCTTGTAATTACACTGCCTCACTCACCCTTTAAAGTGGAACACAACAATACCAGGTACTGCTGTTTTGCGGTAGAATAACTGATCAGTGGGTGGTATTTATCCAGACGAGCTTGCACAAAGCTCTACCATCAGTAGACATGGCGCATTGACAGGGTGAAAAGTGGTTATTTTCGTTACAACATCATTACATATGAGCGACGGCGACCATTTACCATTAGGTGGTTACCAAAAGAAAGACGAAATTCGCGACGAAATTTTTGAATTTTACCTCATACACGTAACTTGAAACACGGATAAATAAAACGCAAAAACGCATATAAGGAATTATATTAATCGTTGTTTTTATGTACGATATTTTACGCACCTGTTACTAAAGAGGACGTTAATAAGAAAACATGAAGACATAATAATATATTTAGCGTTATTATTTGATAGGAATCTGAGATACGAGTGAGAGGCCTTTAATATCACCGTAGTAATTACAATAACGTAAAGATCTCCATAAAACGAGGAGCGGATAATTTTTAAGGCTATCTCGTTGACAATCGTGAGTTATTCAAAATAAATACCACCGGCTCATGGACGAAGTTTAAATGTAGAGGGTTCAAATGAACAAATAAGCGCGAAATCGCGTGGAGTTATGCGAGATTTTATCTCGCTTATAATTTCTCGGAGGCTTATCATCGAATCGTTCGAACAAACGTCCGCGTCGATGTAATGTTTATGACACACTGACTTCCAATACAAGTTTCATATTTATCACCGTCTCGAGATTGCCACTCGGACAATTGCAAGAAGCAAGATGCAAGTCAAAACCTTTGAGCCACATACTTCATAAGAGGGCAATGTCCATTAAAAAAAATCTTACATACATATCGTACCGAAACAAAAAACTAACGTACAGCGACCCGTTTAAGAAATGCGGTTGTTACGCATTTCGTTGAATGATCATGAATTTAAACATGGATAATTAGTAAAAATGTCGAATACTTTTCAAGGACAAGTGCATCGTGTAGGCTATGTATTTAAACTCGATCTGACGATAGCGAAAATTCGCGTTGGAAAGTCAACTTTCGCTAACGAATATGGCAGGGCGGGTTTCGACACAATCCGAACGGCTCCGGCATATCTTCATTGCTCAAGACTGCTTAATTGAATCGGGCTAATTACGAATTATAGGGTCGATATTTAAGCGAATTGTAAATTCGATATCAATATTGGGCGGGCCGTAAATACATCTGAATTAAAATTAACGACGTACCTCCGGCGATGATTTTTAATTTTAACATATCAATGCCATCATTTTTATTTACGATTCCTTGTATTTAATCATCATCGTCCATTATTTAAATATAAAAAAATATTTCTTTCAATACAGAACGCATATCTTTTGAAATATCCTTATGTTGTTTCAAACGTTACCAAAATTACGTGTGGTAGAGACATAACTTAAATGTTATAACAAAACCGTAAAAAAAATGTTGCATACATGTATATATTATCAAATAAAACCATTTCCAATAAAAACGAAATTAAAGTAGCATAAAGCAGAGCAATTAACATGAAATTACTTAGTAATGAAAGTTATTTTTTTGGATTCCTTGAAGTAATAAAATTGTTTTCATTAAATTCAATTAAGTTGCTTTTTTGTGCCTTTGAGAATTATTGCTTTTAAATAACCCGTATTTCGGGTTTGTTCTCTCAGAAAGGAGAACAATTTATTGAATCATCGACGCAAAAATTTGAATAACAAAGGTAAAAAAAGAATGTTATTTAAAAAAAAATACCTTAACAAAAAGTTATTTTTGTTAATCAAGCGAGTACCAAAGAGAATTTGTTTATTTGTTAGTTTGTTATGCTTGCACGCTTTAACTCCAATCACCACAACATTTTGCATACAAGTATGTATCTAACATCTGCCTCCCTCACCCCTCACACACAGCCAAAGTCGGAAACTGTGGTGTAGTATTTATCATCAACCACAACAAAAGTCTGAAGGTTATATATATATATATATAGATGACAAAAGAACGAAAAAAAAAAAACAATTGATAATAAAATATCCAAAAAGGCTATCTAATAACACATGCGAAAACATTTAACGCTATAAATATTCAATTAAGTCATACTCATATATCATGACACCTACATGTAATGATGAACCTATATTATATACAACCTACGCCTTTTCATTACGTACATAAAGATCGCTTCATTCAGATTCCGAATTGAACCGCCTCTAACGACTCTATTATATAATAAGAAGATAGACCAATGTGAGAACTATTTGTTAGTTTAAAACATTAGTAATTTGCTTTTCATCATTCATAGTTTATTTACAGTCAAGTTTTATATGTTTGACGTATGTATCTGTGTGTTTGTCTATGGCATCGTAGCTCACAAACGAAAACGTCGTGTAATCTTAATAGCTTTGTTTTATTTAATAATGCTTTTACCTTTTACAATGTAACAAATAAAAATAATAATATTTTAATTAAATTAAAAACATATAGAAATAGATACAAGATATTTCTTTGAAAAACATTTTATATTAAACTCAATTAGTATTGATTCGCTAATTTGCCTAATTATACATTACTAATGTACAAACTACTAACTTTCCTAATCCATTGAGCAAACAAGTGTAGGTGGTACCACCTACATATCTTGATATGATCACACCTTACATTCTAATAAAAATATAATTCCGAACGCGGTTCGGCTGAACCTTTTCTGCACATCTGACAAAATGTAACCAAACTTTCATTTTGATCAGTTTAGACGTAAAAACGTAACAAACGCACGAACTCACTTTTGCATGTATAATATAAGTTAGGATAACCGAGTAACAATCAGCCGTTTACCGTCTCAACAATGTATCTGTGAGACGGGTAATTTTATTACGGGAATAAAATGTTTCTTTTAATTAACTACTTTAATTAGTTCTCTAGTTTGTAAACAACAAAGTTTTACTTCGATATCACTACGCTTTGATGCGAGCTCATGGAACGATCAATTATTGAAGAAAATTAGAAAAGTTTAACGCAATAAAATGTTCATTTTATGTCTTTATATAAAAGCCTACAAACCTCTGTTGAAATAAGGAATTTTATTCATAAAAAATACATAACAACGCCTACTTTTAAGGAATTATTATAATTAGTTTTTTGTTCCTTCATTTTTGTGTAAAGTAAGCAATGAAAATGAGAATAGCTCACAAGGTAGCCATCAAACCTTCGACATTCATGTCGCCAGGCATTTTTGTCTTAACCCGCCTTAACTTAAAGCCTAAAATTCTGTCTCTATAATCTCTATATAGAGAAGGAAACCGTCCAACACATCATCCGTACGTCCAACGATTTGGGCTGGATGGCCACCCATACGAAAAATACACCAATTGTTTGTATTTATTTATACTTTTTATAATTATATTATTAACTGGTTACTCGTCGTAGCTTCTCACAGGTAGAATACGTTACGTGGCTCACGCCAGTAAAGCTGCCAGTTACATTCAAATCATAATTTTAGCACGACAATATAGAATCACTTAAAAGATTATGAAAGAAAGGCGCCTGCATTGCAAGCGAAATCACCGACGAAGATGTTTTAATATTCATATACGTAAATAAGCAATGAATAAGCTGTAGAATGCTCTAGAATATTTTACGTTCAAAGTTCCATCTACTTCCTATCTTGTGATGTTTGATTTTCTTTTAACTATCCGAATCGTTACTTTAAATGGGGACAGCGTAAATACATTTACGATTCGAGATAGTTAACGATTTGTGAAAATCCGTTTTCGAAGAAGAAAATTGCCTTAACGTAATTCAAGTTCTTGATGCACGACCTTTCCTAGGCAGTAAAGCAAATCGTCTAGATTTTTCTAGCGAAACACACGCCAAATTGGCGACATACATGTTACCATACCGCATTACATTTGCGACCAAATTAAATATACACCATTCATGGGTTAACTTACTTTGAATCTTCCTTTTTCGTCGTCGTAAATAATAAAAAAGAGTCGTATTAAAGTTGCGAACAAATATTTGCAATATAATCCTTAACTTATATAATTAACAAAATTTAATCGTAAAAGCACTTGATCGTTAAACATTAAGAGCGATAGACAATTAACAGTGTTAATTAAAAGTGTTATCACGAAAAGCTGTTACAGCGTAAATGAAATGTAATTTATTTGTAATTAATTAAGTATAATAAATTATTCTTGATTACCTGGTCTTTTTTAAAACACTTCTTTAAATTAAAAAAAAAAAACGTATCCGATTTCGTTGTATTCAACATAAAAAACCCATGAATATTAACAAGCTTAAAGTCAAATAATGAATGTTAGTGTACACTTTATAGCGGCAGACGGTGTACAATTTTCCAAACCAAACAGAAGCCAGTGTTGCCATGTGAAAATGTTTTACGTAGTGGAAGAACGAAACCCACGCGAATTGGCCGGTACATAAATTTAGGTGATTCGACCTGAAAGAGTTATTACCGAATCACATTTTTCCATTTGCCTCTACTGAGTACGCTGTATCGTATGTTTTAACAATTATCGTCTCTATTTCTAGACGTATAACTGTCATAGTTGTTTGCTACGGATTACATAATGATTTGTTTACTCATGAAGATTAAGATGCATGGTAAAGGCAAATACGAAATTTTGTTTATGTAATAATTTTTTATTCATTTATTTGATAAACAAATTTTATCTTTTCGGTATAAACAATTACACACAAATGAAGCTTCATAGTTGATTATATGTAAATATAATTAATTATCCAGTTTTTCTTTCATTACGGGTTTCAAATATAAAAATAAAAATGGAGGATATTTTGATTAAACTCAACCCTTGAAATAAATAAGCCGTGATTACTAACTTAATTTGTAATTTTAAATAATTATGTTTATTATAAATAAATGGCCAACGAATACACAGGCCTAATAGAAATTTATGATTACTTCTGGAAACCTTGCTTTTGAATACTGAACTTTACCAAAATGAAAAACTAAAATACGTAACAAATCACTCTCTCATTTATAAACAAAAGTAAGTATTTTATTTAACTTTACAGAATAGATGTAGTAGAAAAACGTAACGTGCCTAACAGATATAATATGTTTTACTCTCCCAGAGTGGTCCAGGATTATGTATTTATTGGGATTACTGAAAAAAAGTTCGGTTAGAAAAGTACGGACATTTGTAATGCTTCGTATATTAGTTAAATTTATAGTGCGAGATTAGTTCTATACCAAATTACATTAATGACACCTTTGACATTTTGAACGTAAATAACGTAGGACTTTTTTACAATTTTTTTAATGATTGTAAATGTGTGTATCATATAAATAATTGTACTATCTGTATACAGGTTATTTGTAGTACACCAGCAACCTCGCAGGACTAGATAGGTAACATCATAAGCAACAACTTTTGTTCTACGACTACGGAGATAACTCAATACATGAAAAAAAAAAAAGGTTTTGCAAGTTTTTGTCGTAGTGTCGTGACATTTGTAGGTCTGTGTTTCATTCATAAACGAAAGGACGACGCGACGCGTCGATCTTTGCGATGCGCGTAGATTTATAAACGTTCAAGCGGGAAATTAAATGAATACTTAATTTTGTATGAAAATAAAATCTAACAAATTATCAAAAGTCGTAGAACAAAAGTTGTTGCTTATGGTGTTAGCTATCTAGTCCTGCGAGTTTGCTGGTGTGTTACAAATAACCCTGTATATATATATTTTTTTAAAGTAAATGAAATAGCAATACGTGGCAAGTTAACACTTAAATATGAGTAAAAATATTGTTATGACTATGTATGTCAAAGATCTTACAGGTTCTTCCCGGACACCGTCATCTGAGCTCTTTATAACCATTCGATTTTTAAAATAGCATAATTTAATCAACGTTCAGTTCACTTTAGTTTAAGCTATAATACTATTTAAACAACTTTGTTGCGCGAGCCATTTTCGAACCTCGGATATATTGTACAAACATCAATAAAAAGCTACATACAGCAATTATATTTTTAATTGACTGCCTCGTTGTTCTAGTGGCTAGATATAAGGCCGCAGACCCGGTGGTCCTGGGTTCAATTCCCAGGTCGGGCCAATAAATAGTTATTGGGTTTTTCGGTCAGAAAATTCTCAGTAGCAGCCCGGAGTCTGGAAGTTGGAAGTGTGTACACTCCCGTGCCTCGGAAAGCACGTTAAGCCGTTGGTCCTGCGCCTGAACTCTTTCCGGTCGTGTCGGATTGCCGTCCCATCGGATTATAAGAGCTAAGGAAAAGAGAGTGCACCTGTGTTTGCGCCCACACTTGTGCACTATAATATGTCCTGCGCAGTTGGCTAATCTCTCTTGAAATTGGCCGCCGTGGCCGAAAGCGGTCTGGAGGACCTTATTATATTTTTAATTCTTTTTTTATGCTAGGATATTACAAGTACACATACACACACACACTAGCCTACCTATTTGTAATAAAAGAACAGTGATAACATTGTACCATACCAATTAAAGAAAATAGGCTCATGCCCAATAATTTCATAAGTCTAGACGATATACGTATAAGCTAAACTAGTCTAGGTTCAAAGTACTAAGAGAAACAATAAACAATATCGCGTGATAGCTAATTACACTACAACACAACCTAAATATGGCTTCCTAGACTTTAATCCAATTCAACTGTCACTTTTTGCTTTTACTTTGCAATAATTTTAATAATAAATAGATGTTTAATAATAGTGGTATAAATAATATGTAAAGGCTACTTTTCTTGTCTTTTTAAATACTTTATTGTGACTAAATGCGGTTTCGACTTTGTAAAATTTTGGATGTAGTCGGTGTAAAGATAATATAGTCTTATAAGTCTCTGGTCTAGCTGTTAGCTGTTTATCTAATATTGTTTTAACTGACTCTAGTCTAGCGGCCATCTTATAAATCCGCAGATTCCGAGGCAAAGGATTCATATCCCGGGTTGGAAAAGCATCAATAGCGTAATGGTTTATATGCCGCATAGCGATATAAAAATCGCAGGTTCTAGCTTGGGCTATTTCGTCCCCGCTCCTATCATAAGAATAATAGTAAAAGAAGGGAACTATTATTATAAAAAAGGTAATGAGTTTTTCTAGTTTGCGTTACAGTTCAAAGTTAGAAAATTAGCAGTATTTTACTTCTGTGCTTCGAAAAGCGCGTAAAATACTTGGTAAACATATTAGAGTTATGAAGTAAAATGTTTTTGAATCAGTTTGTGGGTAACAAAAGTTTCTAGAAAAATCTATTTAAACTTTAATTTTGAAATCATTAGACACTTAGGAAACAGGCCTGTAAATGTTTCTCACATTTGTTTAGCTTTCTTTTGGTTTCATGCGTTAGTGAAAACACAATTTATCAACTACTAAGCATTATATCTCGTAATCAATTAAATCGTTCTTACTCTATTTATTAAAAAATAAAATATCAAGTAACTCGTTAATCTGTCTCCCAACAAAACAATATAACAAATAACGTAACGAGAACAGTACCGGGAACACAAGTTCGTTAAAACGTAATTAGAAAGAGTTAAAAAACTTCTAAATAATTCAGTGCGAACGTTAAACTGGAACTTTTCGATGATAAAACCTAACCCAATACAAACGTTTCAACGGGAAAGTGCCAATAAAAGTGCCATAGAATCCAAACAACGGTCCTTTGTAGCCTGTGGAAATTACGATACAGCTGTTAGAAAACTAATCGAGGTCATTTTGAAATGCAAACTTGTGCAACGCGTAATAACCGTTAAGACAACGACTCACGTTATTCCGGGATCCCTGTATTTTTAATCAATTTTTAGACTTAGTGACTTCGTTATTTTATAAATTGTGAACAAGTAGGTTCATTATAATATTGTGTAACTGTTATAAGATTGAAGCGAATAATAGGCGAAATTATAAGGAATCGTTTAAAACTTTTTTACTTGATAAATGATATCCTATTGAATACGTTTGGAGTTTATTTTGCTTGAGAGTTTTAATTATTTTTACGAGACTAACAGTTAAAATTAAAAAATAAAATTGATCAATGGAAGTTTTGCAAGTTGTGTACTCCCATACGAGACCACTGCATGCATTGAGGATACAGTATCCCATTCATGAATAGGATATAGATTTTAATTGTAAACATTTCAAACTACGATTAATATTTGTCATATTATATGCGTCCGCAGTGTTTATTTATACTATTATTATTTAAAAAAAAATGTATTCTAATACATATAAAATTGATTAATAGTAAATTAACTATTATGGCCCTACACCTATACCGATTTACTTGATTCTTTTAGTATCACCTAAAAACAATAGAAGTGTTGTTATTGATATTCCTTATTTCAATATCACATATCGTGTATTGGTTTTGGGTGACGAAATACATATAATCATTATAACATATTGTGGTTCTGTCAAACAGAAATACTTAATCCGGAAATCGCATTCCGGGTTGAAGGATCAGTGAGCCATTGTAAGTACAGGCACAAGGGACATAACATCTTAGTTCCCAAGGTTGATGACTGAATAACATTAACCGTACAAAAACATTTCCTTTATTTTTTTAAAGTACCTATTAATATAATAATAATAATAATAATATTTATTTCATCATCAAGTATCATTGACTCATTTTTGTTAGTAATACAAAACTTAAATGTCTATGTTAGTACTTAACCTAAGGCTATCTTAAAAAAAATATGAATCTAAGATATGTGAGTCACCTCTGCGCCATTCCATTAGAAATAGCGCAGCAGTGACCCACATATGTGCAGTCCAGCCTGCTCGCGATTAGTTTCAAGATGCTGTTGGTACTGCCCCGCACTCTGCGCACCAGGGCTCCACATCTTTTACGCATAGTAGTATAAAAACAGTCCACGTGTGCCTCCGCGAACATCCCTGATGCGCTACAAAATCGGGGCAGCCCCATCAGCACCCTGAAAGCATTATTATATTGCACACGAATAGCGTTGTACGACTTTTGCGAATACTTGGCCCACAGGTTGCACGTGTAGAAATTCATACAATATGCTCTGAACAACGTGCCCTTAACGCTCTCCGAACAGCGCGTAAACCTGCGAGCCAGCATGTTCGCTCTCAGTGACAATTACTTCATTTGAATATTTAAGTACAAATCTTAATATAATATTAGGAATTTCTTTTAGCTATATATATTTCATAATAAAATATCAATCTCGTTACACTCCATATATTTCTTTTAATCAAAAGTAAAAGATCAAAAAAACCCTGTACAGTAATTTCGCGAACATTCTTCGATCTCATATCTCTGCGTTCTTCCACACACTCTACATAGTTCAGACACATAGAATTCTTTGTATTATATACGCGAATGAAATTGTAATCCACGAGAACTTTTACGGTTCAAGAAACTCGTGGACGTTAGATTAAATTTCATAAATACTCATATTTATTACGTAAAATCAAATATTAAAAGTTTCTAAGAATTGTGTGGTTTGTCTATCGTGGCGTGACGTGAGTAAATTTTGACGGATATTCAATATTAATATTATTAATCCGTCTTAACTTCTAACTATACGGCCTTACTAACAATTAGTAGCGGGTGATTAGAGAAACAATGCTGTGTCTTCTTCTTTCGAATGTCAAATCAATAATGGTAGAAAGAGCGAAACTGCTTTTTAACTAAACTGCCGCTAAGCAACGTTTATTGGTAGGACCGTTAATGATTGTCTTTTATACCTATTCCAGTTGTCCATCTATAACTCGGCTGCTTCGATGGTCTAATGGCTGGCTCATAAGACCACACATCACGAAGTTCTGGGTTCAAAATCAGTCCATTGAAAATGGTCATTTTTAACACAATTAAAATCCTGTTACTAATCCCAGATTTAATAAAATCATTACAGTGATTTCCTAGTAACAAATATAAAGGTAGTTATTTATTCACAAATTCTGATTTTAACGTCTGCATCATAATGGTTCCATCGCGATTCACATTCGCAAACAGTACCGCAATTACATTATATGTATATAACCCGCCTGATTTAAATAAACATAGGTTTCAAACATTATTGTAGTAAAGGAGTTTAATTTAAAATGTCAGTATATTAATTTACTCATATCAAGTTCAAGCGGCTGAGTCGGTAACTTTCATTCGAAAATTCAATCGCATTTAAAACGTCCAATAAAAAGCAATAATCTGTAATAACTTATAGTTTTTATGTTAATATATCAACTACATTTAAAATTACAGCAATTGGTTCATTATGATATTCAATTACTTTTCTAATAATAATTACAGCATTTCATCGATATAAAATAACGGTTTATTAAGGATCAATTATTCTGTTTGCAGTATACTTACCATTGGTTGATAACCTAGTATATAAAATTATAATATATGAAAAACTTCTTGGGTATCGATATATTTTATTTAAAAGCAATAAAATCGATTACTTCTGAAGGCATGGCTTTCTACAGACTCATCTAGTTGGGTACTACTCAGTCGACAAATATTTTACCGCCAAGTACAAGTCTTTATAATTTATATTAAACTGCATTTATAATTAAACTTTCACTTCTTACTAAAATTAACATAGTGTTAATAGGCTGTGACGTGGTCGATATTAAATTCAGTCAAAAAACATACTCTAAAACTAAAGAAGACTGAAAGACGAGATAACAATAATAACAACAAAAAAAAACTTTATAAATAATAAAATATTATTTGACATAACCTACAAGAGAGAGTTTTGAGAGTAATAAGTATATTACTTTAAAAAAAACTTGATTCGAATTTAATTTTATGGGATAATAGCCGTTTGAATGTGACGTTTTCCCCTTACCCCTAACAATACCGGCCAATCACAGAAGTCGGGAGAGTTGTTTTAAAATCGAGTCCCAAGTTTGATTACACATTGGCAATTTGTGACTTATCCACTAACCGTTGTTGTCAATGTGCTAGGTGATCACTAGATTTCCAGCGAAGAAAAAAAAGGTGGTCACTAGATCGTATGGTTTTGTATTAATATTCCATCACTCAACAGCAATAATTAGTATTGTTGCGTTCCGTTTGGAAGACTTAGTTCCCAAGTTAGATGGTTGGTTAATACTTCTTACATCGCCAATATCTATGGGCGGTGGTGACCCCTTACCATCACGTGGCCCATTTGCCCGTCCACATACTTATAACACGAAACAAAACAAATTGTTCAGTTAGTTGGGTGGTCCATTTACTTTTATTTTATCTCATGCTTATGTAAATGAAAAGATAAACGTATTAAAAATACGCTTATATAATAAATAACACAAGTAAATATGTCTGATAACATTTTGAAGTATATAAATAAGTAGGCCTTCGTAAATATTTTAATTAATCTAATTTTATAAATAAACGTACATCTTATAGATATAGATCTTATATATACAGTTGTTCAAACAATACCTACAAAATAATACTCGAATAAGAATTTATTAACGTTGATATAATAAAATGTTAAATAAATAATATATATTCTTCATATAATTCAACTACAAATTGTAACTTAATGTTTGAAATTATAATTTAATTTTGCTATTTATCAAGAAATTGTCGAAAGAACATTCTTAAATATATAACGTAATTGAAATTATAAATATTATAATAAAATAAAAATATTATTAATAAAGACAAAATTAATGTCTTTAACTTAAAGACTTACAAAAAAGTAAATATTATCTAAATAATATGAAGTCATTATAAAGATTGTGTGCGCAAGTGTACACTCTTTAACTTAATTTACCAAGCTTCCCTCCAAGTATTCCGATCTTTAGTGTCGAGTAATTGATATAAAATCAGAGGGAAAGCGGTCGTTGGAGTGCATAATGAGAAATTTTTAATAATGGCCGAAGCCTCTACTTTAGGGTTATTACGAGCTAACTGCTGCGCAAACTTGTAAATGAGCTTAAACAAGCGTATCGTTGTCTTCTATTGAATTAAATTAGTATAGATGTGGGCTTAAATTCATTTTCTAGTCTGTTGAACGAAATTTTGAAGTCTTCATCTTGTTATACATGTGTGTATCTACTTTGTCTTTGTGTGCGTTTAAACATTTCAATTGGAATGGCATAACGCGATTTACTGTATTTTAAAATTAAGTAATAATGGATACATTGTGCTAATAATGAAGTCGTATATTTACAAATTATAAATATAAAACTACATAAAAATGTTATGCTCTTAAAAAAAATGTCTCGATATAAACTTCAAGTAATTTATTATAAAACGTATTAAAGTTTCGTTCATAAACATTGATTTCCACAATTCTACCAATACCAAAATAACTGAATTTTCCACAAAAACGCAGACGAAATAGACAATAAAACGTCGAAGCGAAGTTAAAGAGCAAATAAAAATTTATTGCAAATATCAACTCCAAAATGGATTCCGACTCGGCTCCGGAAAATCTAATAACCGAAACGAAATGGTCGCAATTATTCCATTTAAGGAGATTATTGCGAGCAAACCCACTGTCATGTTAACTGCATGTACATTGCGGGAACGGGTAATATTAAAATCGATTTTGCATGGACACTTAAAGGAAAACATTACAATCGATACTAAACATAGTATTTGATGTCATTAATTATCTGTAACAAAAACTTATACACATCCATAACAGGAAAGGAGTTTATCTATTTGATGAAGATAAATGACTGACAAAACTACAAAAAAAAATAAACGAAAAATCGTACAACGCTGGCAACATTAAAGCGAAGGAAATAAATGACAATAACAATCAACTACTTAGGACTGAAAGCCCCCTCAAGTGCACCCTAGCAATACATCACATCATGTGCAGTCACAAACCCATCCCTTTCCAGGGAAAAACATAAAAACGACTATTCGCAAGTGAAACCGTGTAAACGATGAAATAGACCATTACATAGCTTTCAGTGTAAACTGAATCATCGCATTTTGCTCACGTTTCTTGTCTGCGTTTATGCAAGAGCCGAGAGGGCTGGTGGGTATAACGATTCTTAACTGATGATAGCGGATTCAAACCCAGGGACCTGAATTTTCATTGAATTTTCGTTGAAGCGGTGATAGAAAACATCGTTAGAAACCCTACATGTCTCTAATTTGACAGAAACTCTCACGTTAAAATTATTACACTAAAATTTACGTGCAAGTACCAAAGTAATCAAATCAACAATGACAAATAAATTATTTAATCAGCTTACGACAACATTTTAACAACGATTTCTCGTTGATTAATTTAACAATATATTTTGTTACTAATAAATCATACTAATATTTGTTTAATATCCTATAAATAAACACTACCATATTAAATATCACCGCATTAAATAAAGTTAATAAAAAAACAGTTGTTATTTTATCGTGTTATACTATGTTAAGAATATGCGCTATAATAATATTTTATCACGAAGAAAATTTCTCACATTTTTTTTTGAAAGCAGTGCTAACAAATCTTTAGGTATGCACATTATAAACACGCATTGAATACCTTCGCGAAGTTCGAGAGTCTTTACAAAGGGCTTCAGTTTGCAATATTTATTCTTGCATAAAAGGAACCCGACGTGGCTGCTTTGAATACCTTTTTAATTTTACAAGATTTGCAGCCTGCAAGATTTTGTAGACGCGATTTTAATATCACTACGTGCATATAAAACCACTACTTTGTGAAGGAAAATTTTGTACTTAAAATCATAAGCTTATGAGAATTAAAGCGTCGTAAGTGGCGTTAGACAAAATATCAACAGAGAGCAACATTTTGCCGAAACCTAAATACGTGCTTCCCGAAAAAATCGCGCCCTCGACATATGTGCGTAATGATACATGTCAGCTCTCAGACGCGTATAAAATGAGCACACTTCAAACGACCCACACCCTCATTGCATTTCGTTGCAGGTGCCTACTATTTTTCTTCGCCGACAAATTCGAATGGAGTGACTACATCTTACATCTTTGTACGGGGAGGCGCAGCTTTCGCTCGGAACGTTTTAATGCAGGTAGTTTCGAGTCCTTTGAAGAATAAAAGTGTCATTTCCTTGAATGTCTCAATTTCTCCCCCGCAGAGACAGACGTTTCCAAATTTGAAAAGTAATTTCTTTATGTGAAAAAACTTATTATTACAATTAAATAATAAGGCATATAGTTTGTTAACTAAACTTTGAAAACACAATTGTTGTGTTTATCAAAATTCAGCGTGTATTTTAGTTTAAATAGCGTCATAATCGTAAAACAATGACGGATTGGTTATTATGTAACTTTATAGAACAAAGCCTTAAAGTTGGAAGATAAATTTGCATTTTCGTACTAATGTCATGACTTCAAATTACATAAATATACCGATTATTATTCCAATAAGCTAAAAAATGTTCAGTATAAAGTAATATACACCAACGCTAATAAACTATAAACATTTTTTATCGCCATAATAATAATAACCACATCGATAATCAATTACTATAGTCCTTAGAAAGTAGACACGGCATTGTTTAACTAATGTAAGACCATATGTTTATAGACATAATACACAATGAAAAATATCATCATAATCAAATACATGTGTATCTCTTTTGAAGTAAGACGACTTCATACTTTTGTCATTACTAGAATGAGGTAGAAGGCATGACTCACTCTTATTTCTAAATGGATTATTATTATTATTATATTGAAGTGTATTAAAAGAATATCAAATGACAGTTTAAATAATACACAACACCCAAGATACATTAAAAAAAAGCGTTAAAATATATCAATTTATTACTAAAAATTTAAATAAAACATAATACAGAAAATTATTAAACTTCCAAAATTAGAGTAATATCGTTAGTGGAAGTGCCATCATTAAAATTTACGACCACTGAAAATTACGAGGGATAAAATTTCACATTCGTTTAACAATTGACTAAATTCGGCAAGTAGTGAAGCTCAGACGTTCATTAACATAATAAATACTGCTGTACTTGGTACAACATCGTCTCGACTATTCAACAACTATTCACCTCAAGTTGTGTTCCAGTCTTATTCATAAAATATGCTAATTTACATTCAACGAATCTCATGCACTTAGTTGTTGGATGTGCTACTTCAAACTAAATTGAGTCTGAAGTTTCAAGTTCATGGAATTGTTTCTACAGGTTTATGTTTGAGGAAAGAGGTCTTTTGTTCGCCATGACTTGAATTATTAACGTAATATCACAGAGTTAGTTTAAAAGTTTTTAACAGAAGGATAATCTAATGGGGAACTTCACATCAGAAAATAAAGTTTTGTCGAAGTGGATTTTACTTAGATACTACTGGATAGTAGACGTTATTGTGAAGCGACGTGTTGAGTCAAACAACGACAGGGGTAGCTTTCCTCCCTTGTGGTGAAGAGCGTCTGTCATCATTACGTTTTGTCATAAAAATGTTTCGAGGAAAAACATTGAAGAAAGGCATTGTTCGTCAAATCGTTGACATCAAGTGTTTGTTATTTTGAAGAAAATTAAAAAGTATATTTATTTTTATGAAAGATCTCTCTTTTTAAAATACCCTCGGGGGATTAACGTTGATCTAAACATAGCTTATAACCTTCCAAAAACACCCTGGCTAATTTCAACAAAATATTATTTTACTTTAAAAAAAGTAAATATAATCAAAAACAAAATAAAATATATCGTATATATATATATATATATATGATATCTTGTAATATATTATTTAAAATAACAGTTTATACATCGATATAGAGTTTATATAGAGAAGGAGTAAAATATTAACTTTCGTATTCCTCTTTAAATTTAAAACGTAGACGTTTACAGAGATCGTTGAACTTTTATCATAATGCGCGGTACTCTAGCAAATACGGTTATTTAGGTACTCCATCTTATCGGATTTCTGACGAGCGAGCGACATTTAACGAACAGCACTATACAGATAAAAGGTATCATAATAACTTGTTCAATTTCATCTTTATTACTATTGCATAATAAAATTATGCTCCTTAGTTAATATTTTAAGCTAAATAATTTACAATTAAACATCTTAAGTCAACTAATTTTGTTGCGTTATTAACTAGATGCAGTGGCGTAGCTATCGTAGGGCCAGGTGGTGCAGTGCACCAGGGCCCCGGAGCTCAGGTGGCTTTGAAAAGAGGGCATAAAAGAAAAAAAAGGTCGAGCCTTGAGCCTGCTCCCAAGAATTTTTTTTTTTTCTTGTATCAATTATCTAGTCAGTGGCCTAGCTACGCCACTGACTAGATAATTGATAGTTCGTTCGAAATTAGTTTCAAAATATTATTACCTAATACAAAAACGAATGTCATATTTAAAGTCCAATTGTTAAAGGACTTATTTTATAATGAAGTAGTTGAAGTTGAATGCTGTGAATTTTGTATCTTATGTAATACAACTTATATTACAACATCGGCGGACAAAACTAACAGCGTACCTGTTACAGTCTTTAATATAGATGTAATTTTAACGGAAATTCATAGTAATACTTATATTAAAATTATGCTGGTTGAATAGACATCAATGAGGCCATGTTAGTGCGTTTGACAAGTGACAGCTGTCAGATTTCCCGCGCTTTGTACACGTGATTAAGTACGCCTTTTTCATATATTTCTTTTATAGGAATAAATAATATTGTCATAATAAATGTATCTGTTATGTACAAAATAATACGATCACTTTAGGAGTTATTTAAAAAAAAATATTTTGCATAAAATAAAATATCTATAAATTAATTAGAACGGAATAATATTAATCTTTTAACAAAATTAATTGACCTAATAAATACGCTGTAACCTACAAACCGTGAGCAATAAACAGCATTTCCTAATGAAAATATATTAGTAGGATAAATTATTATAGATATAATTACCTCGAACTTAGGAAATTAGTTAACACAATATCAGAAAGGCAAACTGGCAGTTGTTACATCAAATAGATCAAAATAAACAGAGGTGGTAGGGTGGGAACTTTGTTAAAATAATACATAATTATTTTATTTTATTACATTTTATCGATTTTCAACATTAAATTCTAATAATTTTAATGTACCACCTACTCTTCACATATTCTACAAACAAACTGCAACACTTAGCATTGTCTTCCTGTTTAAAGGGTGAGTTGGTCATTGCAATAAGAGAATCTTAGTTCCCAAAGTTGATCGCGCTTTGACAATTTAAGAAATGGTTAATTTTGGCGCTATTATATACTAATATCTAAGGGCTGTGGTGACGACTTACATTAAACCCATTTGCCAGTCTGCCTTCCTATATTCCAAGTCCAATATGTATTTTTTACATTATGTATTTTTTAGTAAAACGTAGGCAATTCTAATTGATACATTACGATTCTAAGCGTGAGTTTAGAACTATAAACTTAACAGAGTTGTTAAATAGGTAATTCACAGTTAACAATAAACCTAGTTTAAACTTAAACTTATGTTAATGGTGTCGTTCATTGAAATAGGTGCCACGTGTTAGATGCAGTTGCTAACAATGCTAATAGGATGTTAAATTGGATATGGTTTAAATATTTAAGAATTTGCAAAGAAATATATATCATTTTTATTTGTGACTATAATAACTAATGCCTCGGAATTTAACATGCGTTAAATTATTGTTATAGGTACACGAAATAATAAAAAAACCTAATTAATGGAAGGAAAAGCTTTTAATCCTATCCTGGAAAAAATTCGAAACATCCAGATTGTAGTATAATAATAATTAAATGTTCCCAAAATAAAGTTAAATTTATAACGTAAATTGTTAAGTATAATAACGTTTTACGTTATCTTTTGATTGACTATGCTGAACCGGTTTTGCTGAAATAAACACTAAATGGTACCTTGGAATACACCAATATAATAATCTTATTATTTACAGTTGTAATTGCTTAATCGATTTAAAAAGACTAATAAAGAAAAATAATATTTATTTTAATAACTGGTAGAGAGCAACACTAATTTAAAAAGGATTTTCAAATCAAAGACAGACAATTATATTTTATTGATATATAGAGATAGATTAAATAATATATAAGGTCTTGACTTGTATAATCAAAATTTTGTTACGAGAAATCATATACGTTGCGCAAATATTAGTTATGACTTATGTGAGTGTGCCAATTATATCATAACTTCAATGTAATATAAATCAATTTCCAATAACATTATCTTAATAATGTTATAAATGTAAATAGTTATTGTGTTTAATGTACAATAACCTCTTTGTTAATAATAACTTACACTATTAACTTAGCACACGAGTATAGCATTACTACTAATTGTAAAACAAACGAAATCGAATGTAATCAAACAACTGGGGCCGAAGTTTACTGAGCTATAACGATTACGACACGTTACCGATTCGTTTCCGATCCAACTTTGACTATTCTATTCAGATCGGAACCGAACCGATATGATGTTAACATATACCGATATATCAAAACCAAACTTAACTGTTAACTTTTATGCGAATAGTCGATAATTAAATCAAAGAATAGGAAAACGGATAAACGACAACGATCACGCTTCGATTCGATTGCGATGAAGTGGCAATTTGTTAGTAAAATTGTCCCCTGGATGGATATCAAAAAGGTACGTATCTATGTATACATAAGTATTATAAATAAATTGCAAGGCTAGTTATGAAGAGAATGAACTCAACGTTCTCTCTGTTATATTATAAATAAAAACAATAATTATATAAAAATAATAACAATTTACATTAAAGATCCGAAGATATGAAATCCTCAAAAGAATAAAATTAAAATACATTTATTTCAGATAGCAATAGAACGAGAAGTGCAATAGATATTCTGAGCTTCAAGTTGAAAACCGGTCTTATTTGAATTTTCTCACAGTTAACACAGCCTTGCCTTTTATTTAATGTGGATTGTGTCCTTTTCAAGATACTATATCTATGCCGACAGGTATCATAGCGACAATGGTTACCTAGGTGTGGGACTAGTCTTGGTTCAATTAAAGTCCGATTGATTTGTTCATGGGTGCAACACTTTATCGTCCAACTCCTGCACTAGAATGCTATTAACTGTATACGAAATAGCTTTCTGCTTTCTATTGATGTTAAGTGTTAATTGAGTCTACATTACAATTTACAATTTCATTTTGCAATATGGTCGCACTATATTTGCATTAATTAAAAGTAAAATTATGATGTACTATGTTAATAGTATCATTGCTAGGATTTAAACACGAGCTTATAATCACTAAGCTGTGATATTTCGCTGAGAATAATAGAAACTTATCTTTTTCAGTTGTTAATATTTAAAAAATATCCCATATAATTTTTTCAATGTGGCAAACGGGCTTACCTGATGGAAAGTAACTTTTTTTTTTATTGTATAGGTAGGCGGACGACAATATGGGTCACCTGATGGTAAAAGGTCGCCAACGCCCATAGACAATGGCATTGTAAGAAATGTACACACCCAACGCTTACATCGCCAATGCGCCACCACTTGGGAACTAAGATGTAATGTCCCTTGTGCCTGCAATTAAACTGGCTCACTCACCCTTCAAACCGGAACACAACAGTACAAAGTACTGCTGTTTTGCGGTTGAAAATCTGATGGGTGGAACTACCTCCGCCTATGGACATCTGGCCCGCCTTTCTTGTCATACACTCTACTGACATATAACGATTAATATATTACGTCACAGTAAAACAATTTGTTTTTCGGTCAAAAGTAATAAGGGCCAAAAAAACTGGCAGCTCTTTTACAATTCAAGATTTCTGACTTTGATGATGTTGAAGTCTTAGTCCGCGTGCTATTTTGTCAGGTATTAGGTATATGAAACTAGTCTATATCCTTCCTTGCGGGTCAAGCTTGCTTCGTACCAAAATTCATCAACGTCAGTAGTTTAACCGTAATGTAACAAACAAACATACAGACTTACTTTCATTTATAATAAAAAAAATAATAACGTCCTCCAGACCGATTTCGGCCACGGCGGCCAATCTCAAGAGAGATTAGCCAACTGCGCAGGAAATATTATAGTGCAGAAGTGTGTGCGCGAACACAGGTGCACTCACTATTCCCTAGCTCTCATAATCCGATGGGACGGCAATCCGACACGACCGGGAAGAGTTCAGGCGCAGGACCAACGGCTTTACGTGCTTTCCGAGGCACGGGAGTGTACACACTTCCAATTTCCAGACTCCGGGCTGCCACTGAGATTTTTCTGAAAGAAAAACCCAATAACTATTTATTGGTCCGACCTGGGAATTGAACCCAGGACCACCGGGTCTGCGGCCTTATATCTAGCCACTAGACCAACGAGGCAGTGACACATTTATAATATTAGTATAGACTATACTATTATTAGTGTGTTATCCAGCTGAATATAATCTGAGGTTTGCGTTTTATACGAAATAAAAGAGAAGGGAAGGTGACACGGTTAAGTGAAATAAAAATAAATTGGAAGTTCGAAAGAGCTTTTAGATTTTCTCCACTTTCTGATAAGGCTGTGTGACGATAATAAAATAATCAGGGATGGCGAAAAAGGGTCTTCGAATAACTTGATTTGAAAATAAACCTACTTACGTTATATTTAGTTTCATATTCGTACTACTTATCTATATTAACTACCTCATTGGTCTTGTGGCTGGTTTGTACGGCTGCAGCTCATGTGCTGAGATAGAATTCCGGGTTTTGGTAACATATGTTATTGGGTTTTTCTGAATTAAAATTCACAATTATAGTTTGGAGTATCCTACAATTCTGTTGTTACATTACTCGAATAAAATTATTGATATCCAATATGATGTCATCGTCAAGTCTTGCCTGAATCTTGCCTAACAGCCTGTAAATGTCCTACTGCTGGTTAACGAACCTACTCTCCTCTTTGATTAAGGATTGGTAAAGCGGGGTGGATTAATATGTGACAGAGATTTATTAAACACATGCACGTTACCTCACGATGTCATCCTTCAATTTCAATTAAAATTAAATTGCTCACCCGGGTGTGAACCCACGATCGTCGGTTAAGAACTCACGTGTACTAGCTACTAGGCCATCGGTGTTATAAGCAGAACGTTATACAACAAATGTTTAAAAAAAATTACGAAATAAGACAATTATATATATAATATATAGCAGAGCGAAGCCATATTCGATTTCTCGTGACGACTTGTCACAAGTCAACTCCGCTGACCATTTATATTAATCAACGGCGCCACAAATGTCAAAATCAATTGAAGAGAGAGTTTCGAACTTTAAGTAACATACTTTAGGTCACATGAGGATATGTTTTTTTTTTATACATGTATCTCTTAGTAGCCTAGTGGATAGAACAATTTGAATTTGAAAAAAGAACAGTGGTTTAATAATGGAACGGTTCTCTCGGCAGAGAAGGAAACATCGCGAGTAAGCCTGCTTGTTTCAGCTTCATGTATAACTACCAACCCACGCACGAGCAGCGTGGTGCTCTTTTCAATTAGCTCCATAGACTTCTCATTTTCTCATCTCTCATCGAGTTTCTACTGATTATAGACGAGGTCGATGTTCTAATCAGGAATCCCACCTTCTAACAGTTATTTGCAATTTCAACTAAGGTTCACCAGTCCAAAGACGAAATAATTAAAAAAATACACCTATTGTACCAAACATTTCTTAACATAATATATAAACACATATCTACTATTTATATATCAAGATATTTGTAATATTATTTGTATTTGTAATATATATATAAGGCAATGTTGCTTACACTTCAAGTTTTCTATCGTCGAACTCTGTGGCGCTAGCGTCGATTCAGAAATGATATATTTTTTAATATTTTACTGTGCTAAACATAATCAGCGATGTTATTTTCATTATGTTAAATTAAAAAAGTGTCATCAATACTAATATTATAAAGAGGAAAGATTAGATTTTTTGTTTGTTTGTTACGATTACATTTTTAAACTACTGGAACGATTTTAAAAATTATTTCACAATTAGAAAGCTACATCTTTACCGAGTAACGTAGGCTATATTATATTTTAAAAAAAAATTAGATATCCCTACCTAATATGAAACAAGGTATCAAATTGTTGCCTATAAAAATCATTATTTGGCGTGCCCTGCGAAACATATTGACGGTATATAAAAAAATATTCTATATATTAATAGTACTCATGATTTCTCACAAAAAAGTCCGCAATGGTATATGCCTAACTATTATAGTTAAGCCACAATAACAGTTTTTGTTTAAATTATTAAGTTCAAATACGGGTGGAATCTAATAGAGGTGACATATGTATCATGATATTATTAATCTATATCCATTTAAATGGTTTGATAATTAAGGATGATTATTTACATGTAAATTCCACTTTAAATGATCGGACTTTTCGTTGCGTCAGAAGACGTATGACGGGTATAAAATTGTCTCAGTAAGAAAAATGTCACAGTTTGAACAAATTGTAATTGTCCAACGTTTAGTTTATCACCAAATAGTAATTTACGTTTAATAATCGTTTTTGAATTTTCGCGTACGAAGTCGCGGGCAAAGTGCTTTCTCTAAAAATATAATATGACAAAATGTCTAATTATTAACTTATTCGAATAACAAAACAATTTTATTTTCATTTACTTTAAACGAGACGATTTACTTTGCATCTTAAATTGTATATACAATGTACTTCTTATATTGAATTAGGTATCGTAACTTAAATCTTTAATAAAAAATAAACAGACTTTAACATTTATCAACATTGCTACTTAACGTCAAATTAAATGCTTAATATTAATTTATTGTAATTGGATTTTATATTCAATAGTCTGAGCATACAAACGTCAACGATGTTCGATTTACCTGTAATGGCAATCCCACTATGATTGCCATAACCATGACTATAAAATATAGTAAATAATATTGAAAGCGATCAGTAAACGTTCACTCTTACTGGTCTTCATACTCTGAGGGGTTATGACCCTGACGACGCTGTAAAAGATAGCTGTCGATTTTCACATTTATACATATACTAGCTTTTCTTCGCGGTTTCAGCAGCGTAGTTCCCGTTCCCGGGAAAACGTCAATAAATAATCTATGTTACTCACGGTTAATTTAGCTTTGAAATAAATTTTAAAATCGGTTTAGTGATTTAGGCGTAAAAGCGTAACAAACAAACTCACATTCGCATTTATAATATTAGTTAGGATTCCAAATATATTGACATTACATATACTCACACACTAACTAGAAATGTGTGTAATTACAGGCACAAGGCGCATAACACCGTAGAGTTCCATAGTTGGCACCGCGTTAGCAATGTACGGAATGGCTAATGACTTACAATACCAATGTCTATGGACAGAGCACTTACTAACAGTTAGCCCATTGTTAGGAATACAGACTTCCAACTAGCAATCAAATAAACCAACTACTACGACAACATTGGAAATGTTTTTAAACAAAACAAACATAATCCTATGTCATGATTTGCACCGTCTTAGCGTTTTGTAAAATAATTACAAGAAAAGCCATCGCGTTCATTGTCAGTACCAATAAAAATATACTTGGTAGGTAAAAATCCTTGAGGAGTCACGAATTAATTTAATATACGGCGACAAATATTTTTTTATCTTTATACGCATATTTACACATTAATTACTTAACTTGTATTTTGCTTATTTTAAATATTTATTTAAGCGTTTTTTTTCACAGCGATATTGTCTGTGGCTAGCCTTATGTCATCCCAATATTGCTGTCGTATTGGTAATGACATACCACCATGTTCAAATTTAAATATAAGGTATTTGAATATTTTACAAGCAACGAATTATGTTGTATTTAGTTATTTATTTTAAGAACCGTTGTCGTTGAACAGAATCGAGATGTCATTCTCCATTATGTAAGTCATGTCATTTTTAAAGCAAACATTCTCGTAATTTCGTTACAGGAAAAACTCGTTCTCATAAATATATATATTATCTGTATTCCAGTTAGTGGTAAGAATTGTAAAAAGAACGACATTATCCTTCGATATAATGATGTACCGCATAATGCGTCTTCTTATTATCTCGGACGATTGTATAGAGCATGGAAGATGGTTCGTTCCTTAAACGGTAGGACGCTTCCGCATTCGTTCAGTCACATCTTCGAGAAAGGGCTGCGTACACGTATTTTAAATTTGGAACACCAATACTACTAATATTAAATGAATCCCCAAATAAAATACACACTAAATAAAAATTAAGTGTATTGAGTTTTCTCCCTGTTTAGATTAATAACAATTGGAAATTATTGAAATAAAAGACGTTTTATAGATGGATTAATTTCTATATTCTAAGGATGCTACGTTTCTTTACTATATTTTTATAGTAATCATCGTCCCTAAAGGCACCAACTGGAAAGTTAAAATGAAAGTTCGAGCAGACCAACCCACACCACAATCAAACCAAATTTTGGCATTGTCTTTAAGAACCTTAAACTACTTCATACAGGTAAAGGTAAAATATTTATATAAATCAGACGGCGATCAACTGATTTTCTTTAAAAATAACTTTTTTGAATGTGGAACATATTCTTTTAAATATAAAATTATGAATACCAAATTCATAAATTCTTTTAGCAATTTCATAAAAACACCGGACAAGTTATCGTGCTAAAAGTTTACTGCAAGTATAAACGTTTCTTTATAATTTTGTAGCCAATAGATTATCTTGACTTCGGTGTGCACGGAGACTAATAAAACTTGTGCCAAGTTCAGAAACTTGCAACTGTGACCGCAAAATGTGAATACGCCGCTTTTAGTCGAACCGCATAGTAGAAATTGCTTCCGAACATGGTCTTCGGGATCTTTTTATTACTTTATACGTTCAAGTTTTTAGTTTAGGTAAAGGTAGCCATTGAACGAAATCATTTGACACAAGCATACGGGAGTCAAATATTTGATTGTTGCAATGAATGAGGTAACACCGTTTTATGTAAACAGGTGTAGAATTAATATTCAATTTAATTTATAGAGTATCTACAAAATCATTTATTTGAACTTTCTCTCTCGTGTCTTTTTCTTTTGAACGTCAAATTAATGATGACAGAAGGAGAGAAATAGATACGTAGCTTAAAATAATTCAATATATCAGTACTTATTTTTTTAATCATCTACGATAGTACCAAATTTCATAAAATTTCCACACATAATTAATAATTTAAAAACCTTTAAGAGTATCATGATTTTTACAATAGCTGGAAATGTAAATTTGAAATATTTGTTTAGGCCTTGTGACAAAAGGTTTGCTTGGTGGTAGGGCTTAGAACCAGTGTAACTAAGCACAAAGAACATAACAACAGTAGAACCTTGGTAGGTTGGCGGCGTAATGGCAATGTACGAAATTGTTAATATTTCTTACATCGCCAATATCCGGCATATTTCACCTACTTATTACATTTAAAATTAATTATAGAATAAATAAAATAAACCACTTTTATATAAAAATAAAACGTCAATCGAAAAAAAGAAATTACGTATGGAACAAAAGTGCAATGCCCGTTACAACTTATCATTGATGAAAGAGCATTAATCCCATGCAAATGTAAAAATAAATTAAACTTAGAAACTAACGATTTAATAACTTCAGAAACTGATAAAATTAACGCTTATCCAGCTCTAACCAGTTTTCTCAGATACCGTAAATTGCAGAATACTGAACTGTTATTAAATAAAGTCATCTCGTTAGTTTTCTTGTTTGCATACAATAAAGTAATAGACTTTGTATTGACTTATAACTAAACGACCTAACAATTAATCACGCTATTTAAGAATGCACCTTATTGTTATGTAATTAGAATATAATTTGCATTGAATTGCGTTTCGTTTGATATTACTAGGCGAATGATTTACAACCTGGGGTGTAATTGTGTAGGGAACATATATTACGTATGAGATGGCTTGCTAATTATTATGTTCATTTGTGAGATGCAATTCAATTCAAATATGAATGTGTGGTTGACTTTCTTTAAAACATATGTATTGTGTATCGTATAAATCTAATGAATGTGTACAATGTTTGTTAGTTTGTTTAGGTCAAATGCAAGCTGAATTAGAACCACTTCATCTTAACCTATGTTGGTTCAGTTCTGATGTCAATGGATTTTAATGGTAAGCACGACCTGATTCTGCATTCAGAAGTGACAGCAACAGCCATATTAATAGAAACGACATTTTATATAAAAAAAAAAGTATTTTTTGTTTTTTCTTTTTATTAAATCTTAGTACAATTGTATAGAATGAAGTAAAGTAGTAATTATATAGACTTCGTTTGTGCCATTTAATTATGCTCAATTAATTTGTGTATATTTGCCTCCTTGTTTATTGAAGGGATATAAAAATATTTTCTGCTGCAGCGCCAGTCAACACATCTTGATATATGATACTTGCATACCGGTATCAAAGAAAATTACTTTTACAATCAATCAAAAATAACTCTTAGTGCTTTGAATATATAATTCAAATTTCTTTAAAAGTTCATAGTTGATTCTTTATAATACTCATTGCTATCTCAACTTAAACTTATGTTATTTGTATTTTTTATGTACAAAGCGCTGATGGTGGTCTTCGTACAATCGAAGCAACTCAAGTCACATAATGTGATATCTGGAATTAGTTTAAGAAAACTTGCTGGGAAAGAAATAATGTGAGGTAAACTAATGAAATGACGTAAAAAAGATAACACTTAACACAGAAACAAATATGCATAAAACTTATACCAGAAAACGCGACGCGTTTTAGTGCATACTCTATACTAATATTACAAAGGCAAAAAACCACTAAAAATATTTTGATAACTAAGATCTGAAATACAACCCCCTCCACCTTCGTCGAAAAGGCGGGCGAAGACGCGGGGAAAAGGAAAGCTACTATTAGTATAAAAGCAGCTGCGCTTCACAGTTTACTTTGCTCCACCATCAAAATATTGACGTATCAAGCGTGTCATATTCTTGTACAATATAAATACTTAAAAGTAATTATCGTTTAATCAGATCCAATCTAATTCTTGAATCAGAGTTCAAGATAGATTCTCTAAATATTTTTAAAGATTCAAAATTTAAAAACACCGACCGTATCTATTGATTTAAAGTAATATATCAATTATCGATGAAAAGTTTAAAATTTCAAGGAGAAAGAAAAAAATATATACTTAAGCTATACTGTTATTGTACGTGTAGAGGATAAAATAGCCAATAACGATGTCACGAATTGTTTCCAGATCTACAGATCCGTTCAGATAACGCATGTAGTCCGTTCTTCGAAACCTCTTTACCTACTTACTGTCCTCACACTGAACTCGAAATGCAATCGTTGTTTACCTGCGAATAAGAAGAAAAAGTTTAATTTTTATCTTTCTTTGCACCGATAACCCAAATTAAAATTATATATTAACATAACTTTCACGGCAATTATAAATATAATTTCCAAAAGCAACGAATATTAAAAATATTGATTATTAGTTAACACATTTATATTAAAATGTAATATACGTATATTATGTAAGTGTACTTTTATTCAGTGTACGTTTATTGGATGTAATACTAAGTACTCATACCTTATTGCAACACTGAAGAATTATATATAAAAACTGTAGTATAGGAGCTTGCGTCATATTCAAACTCCTACACTACAATCACTCCTGTTGGCAATTAAAGTTTGAATTTAATAAAAAAAAATAAGATTCTCGATTACAATAAATTTGTAATCTTTGCGTTCATATTATATAAAGTTGACGAATAAATGAATTATTAAATTACTTTTATGAATGAAGTTTATTATTATTTGTTTTATATATCCTGGAAACAAATTAACTGTGAAATATAATTATTGTATTGTACTTGTAATTACTCTGGCTACCTCTTTAAACGAAAATAATGTACTGTGTTATTATTATTTAACTTATAAACGTTATTGCCAAGTTGGCAATATATTAGGTAGTAACATATGAAATTGACGTTTTGTACGGGAGGAATATAAAGTCAATTTTTTTTTGTTAAATATATTTAATTAATCAAAGTATGCACCGTTGTTATCTATGCACTTTTGCCATCTGATAGGTAGTTCATTGATCCCTTTACTAAAAAAACCATGGGGGGGGAGTATCAATAAACACTTTGAAGGCGGTTTGGACTGCCGCATCGGAGTTGAATTTTTTTCTTGTAAGAAGTTATCCAAATTCCGGAAAAAATGGTTATCTGTTGGAGCAAGGTCCGGGGAGTACGGTGGATGTCGCAGGCATTCCAATTGTAGCTCATCTAACTTAGTGGTTGTTTGTTGTGCAGTGTGTGGTCTTGCGTTGTCGTGAAGCAGCAGTGGCCTAGAGCGATTGCCCAATCTCGGTTGTTTAGCAGCTAGTTCTTCCTTCATAGTTTGCAGTTGCTGACAATAGATATCTGCCGCAATCGTTTGGCCAGATTTTAGAAAGCTGTAGTGAACGACACCGGCACTAGTCCACCAAACACTCAAAAGTAACTTTTTCTGAGTCAATTTTCGTTTAGCGCGGGATTTGGCTGGGTGTCCAGGGTTCAGCCATTGTGACGAGCGCTTTCGATTATCGTACAGTATCCACTTTTCATCTCAAATAATGATTCAATTTAAAATCCCTTCATTATTGTGTAGGTTGAGAATAGTAACACAGCAGTCGACGCGTGTTTGCAAGTTCGATACACTCCATTCATGAGGTGAATTCAAAAACTTGAACGATGGGTTCGTTCAAGTGTTTTTACTTTCCCGATTTGCTTCAAGTGGATTAATACAGATTTATCACTTACCCCGAAACCTGCAGCTATCTCTGAAGTGCTTTGTGATGGATCCGCTTGCACAATAGCCTTTAATTCTTCATTTTCCTTTGGTGTGGTTTTTTACTTTGGTCTCCGGCCGTCCACGGGGTTGGTTCTGAAGGTTGAAATTTCCAGAACGAAAACTTTGAAATCAAAAACGTACCGTGCTTTCTTTTGCGACACCAGCGCCGTACACATCATTAATCCTTCGAGCTGTTTCTGCAGCACTGGTGCCACGGTAGAACTCGTACTCGTAAATATACCGATATTTCAAGTTTTCCATTGTGTGGTAATAAGCGACGCCAAAGAAAAAAATAATGAGGAAAAAACAAATGAATGACTGTTTTCAAAACTCTAATGTACCAGCTAAATGAATTTATAAATTTGAATTCGGAATTCTTAACAAAAGCGAAGTGGTCAGTACGACAAAACGCTAATTTCATACGTAAGGTACTACCTAGTATATATATATTTTATAGTTATGTAGGCGGACATGCGTATGAGCCACCTGATGGTAAATGGTCACCAACGCCCATAGACAATGGCATTGTAAGAAATGTTAATCAACGCTTACATCGCCAATGCGCCACCAACCCTGGGAACTAAGATGTTATGTCCCTTGTGCCTGTAATTACACTGGCTCACTCACCCTTCAAACCAGAACACAACAATACAAAGTACTGCTGTTTTGCGGTAGAAAATCTGATGAGTGGGTGGTACCTACCCAGACGAACTTGCACAAAGCCCTACAACCGAGTAAAAAATATATATACATACATTTATATAATTAAGTATAAAAATAGCTAAAGGTATAAAATGTTAAAGTTTATATTACTTCATTATGTATATATTTAATGTAGAAAATATTAAATGATACAGAAAAGTAAATATGTATCTGCTATTTAATGCGAATCGAATATATTTTAAATGACTAATCAATTTTCTTCGCAATAAACCAAAGATACAAGTCATCGTTTCGACAATCTGTTAAATCATAAAGCCCATTTATCTATGCAAAACTTAAAATATAAACACACAATAAGGCCTGAACACACTACACTGACGCAAACTGTGTTTTTAATTATTCCCTATATACGCAACATAGGGAATAATTAACAACAATAAAATTAAACGAGTACCTTAATCAAGAATGATACTTCTGACAGTGAAGGAAAAATATATAAAAATTACACAATTTTTCTAATCAACGTAGATAATTATATAAAAAGATCAAAGTGGATATAGATTATTTCAATATAGGTATATAAGCTTATACAGTTTCGGCGTATAATGTAATCAGATATATTAAGGAGCCGTACTTAATTCGACGTCCCAATATTTATACATCGCTCGAATGCGATGGTACGGTAGACAAAAGACGAATGTTAATACTTGTAACCTTTATTCTTATTAGTGATAGAGGTCATAATACGGTGTCAGAATGTGATAGGATGTAAGGCTTTCAGTCTCATTAATCTCGTGGTAACACACTGTGAAATGGATGGAAAAGCGAATGCAACGGTATTGCTTGCTACCGATTTAATACTAATTACGATTTTAGTGCAAAAATACGGCCTAAAATAATGTTATAATTAAATAAAAGAGTATCTTAAACGAAGGAATCGAAAGATTTATTTACGAAATAAAGAGTAAATAACTAGTACCATTACTTGTTTGTTTATGCTTTTTAAATTATTAAATACCTATAATTATTTAAGCTTAATAAGCTAATATTATAATTATAGGCGCCTGAAATCTATCCGGTCGTGTCGGATTGCCGTCCCATGAAAGTGATGGAGAATGCATCTGTGTTTGCACACACACTTGTGCACTATAATATGTCCTATGCAGTTAGCTAATCTCTCTTGAGATTGGCCCCCGTGGTCGAAAGCGTTCAGGAGGACGCCATCATTTATTGTTGACGCTTACTTACCATCAACGGCGTCATCAACGTAATTTAGCTTTCCATAAAAAAACTTCCTATTTTACGCCTTTGGTATTATTTGATAAGAAATTCTTGATGTGTCATTTCCCTAAGTTAAAGGTATATCCATATTATAATTTAAAAAAATGTTCATCTTAAAACGTATGTACTATTATGTACATATTTTTACCTTTTGCATCTATATACTACATATATAATAATGATTGAAATGAAATGATATTTATATGATTAAATATATACAAAGTGTATAACTTTTAAATATCAATAGGAAAAAGAAATAGAAGTTACAAGGAATATATTTTAACAAGAATATTTATTCAGAGGAACTTTTAGGAACTTATCAGACGTTTACAGTTCAATTACTCCGAATAGAAAACCGGGGCGCGTCCGCAGCTAAATAATATTCAATTCACTTTATTTACTGCTCCGTATAAAAAACAGTATATAAGTAAAAACTATAGAAGTAAAAAAAGTAATAAAGTATAATAAACGTACAATCTTAAGACTTTTTAATACTAAGCATATTTCAATTTATCGTCCAACGTATGATCAAACATCTATAAAAGATACATATACGTGTCCATTTTGTGCCATCTATTACAAGCTATGAAGTTCCTCTAGACGGACTTCACCTCATTCAAGATGGTGTAGGAAAACTTTGCTAAACTATCGTCCCGCGGGAGCTATGACTTGACCGTACCTTTCACAGTGTGCATTTCCTTTACTACTTCAACTTCTAAGGCAAAAACATTACACGGAAATATTTGATTACTTTTAATTGTATAAAATAAATTGATGATTTTTATAATTTTATCAGAGTCCAAAAAACAATTTAAAATATTTATTCTGATAATAATGCATCAACGATGAATGTCTATATTAAAAATATTTATACATAATTCTATTACATACCAAATTATATACTTGATAAAAATGCGTGAAAATAGTATTCGTTGATTCGCAAGCTATATCAATTTAATTAAAGGTAGTTAGGAATTCGTACATCAGATGATAAAACCGAACCATTTTTATAATTCTCGTGTTAATATATTAATGTATACTATAATTTAAATAAAAGAGTAACTATTGAGTTTGTTCCTGTTCTCGTAGGATCATCGAATCGAGGGTCGCTTCCCCTTTAACTTTTATTAAATTATTCCTGTGAAATAACGATTCAAAAGTGCGTGTGATTTATAACTAAGTATATAAAATAAAAGCAAAATCCGTAATACAATTTACATTACTAAAAATTCATACTCATATTCAATATAATATGCATGCTATAATATAATATTAATTTTATAAAGACGTAAAATTTGATTTTTTGTATGTTTGTTTGTAATGGATAAACTTAAAATCTATTTAACGGATTTAAAAATTATTTCACCTATTTAAAGCTACATTATCGAGTAATATAGACTACATTTTATTTAAAAAAATATATAGATCCTAACGAAAATTGCAATGCTGTAACCATCTTGGATTATCTATGCAAGTATACATATTTTTCCTTTAAAAGTAATTATTGGCGTAAAGAAGATAATTAATTGTTCAACCCCAACTAAGACGGGGCGGGCCGCTAGTAAATTATATAAAGCAAAAGCAGTATAAGAAGCTAATATTTACAGTGCTGACTGGCTTGTTCTGTAGTTATTTGTAACACTTGCGTAGAATTACTTACCAAGAGCATTTGCGTGTAATGTAACAGATACTCGTAGTAATTCAACTGGAGCATACATAACAATGAAACGGAACCGACCGGTGCACAAATTCAGTTTCGAGCATTGCGTTACACTACGCACATGTTACAAGTGTTTGATGTGTTGGTAATGTCGGACGAAGCTACTGAGACTGTTTTATTACATTACAACTAGTGTGCAATGTTACATTACAACTGGTGCGCATTGTACTATCCCACCTCACACATCCACTAATGTAATGCTCTTTTGCGAACCGTTACATTACACGCAAATACTCTTAGTGCGTACTCTCTAATTTAAACAATAAAATCAAAAACAGAACAGTGTTATTCAAGTAAGCTTTTACTTTTGATTCGTCTACAAGATTAATTTACATTTACATTTACGAGAAGGACCGGCAAAAAAATCTTTCTTCACCAACCAAATAATCACCAAAATATATAATTAAAATATATCCTTTACGAAATTCAACGAATATTAACTTCAAGCCTTTGTGTCATCAATTTGATATTCCGTTATAGTAGTTATTTATTTCACATTCGAAATTCGAAAAATTATACATTTGTAACGATATCACGACTCAATTACTCGAATAATCATCATAAAATTGTTGATATACGTTATTAAGGATACAGGTAAGGACATCTGCTATCCCTTCACAACGCGGGTGAAGCCGCAGGTGAAAACTAGTATAAATATATTTAAGACAATAATAAATAATCCTGCTTTCAAAGACATTTGAAAATATGTCTATCTTATGTTGTTTTTTTTTCTAATTATTGTATAAACAATACAATCATTCTTTCGAAATTCATCACAACTAACGTTTGTTACTCAGATTATACTTTTCTCGTGACGTGAATATGACGTAAATACTTATTTCCCTTGTTACGGAATAACGCTATATTTTTATTCACAAATAAATTAAACAAAGAAATATTGGAATAGAGCCAGAAGAGAAAAATCGATGGCTGTTCAACGCAGGACTTGGCATTCGTTTTCTTATACGTATAATCTTTTTTCTTATGTAAGAATAACCTCAATATTAAAGGTTCTTTGAAAAATATTTCAATTAACAAGACAACGATAGTAGCCAGTATCAAAGTATGAAACAAATGTTTAAATTATTCAGAAATTCCCGCTCATAAGATTTTCTTTTGAACTTTTCATTAATATAAATTCATTAATATAAATTTTGCTTGTAAATTTGATTACGAATATTTTCATTTACCCTCGGGATATAGACCTCAAGTATGGTGGACATACATACAATATACATAAATATGTATAACCAATAATTGGCAATACTATTTGTACTATTAAATCCTTAAAAAAAAACATTACTTTTCTTAAACAATAAGACAAAATTCAAAAAAAAAAACGGGTTGCACTCCGGGAGTGCCGGCAGAAGTGAAAACTTGAATATTAACGTTGTGCATTTTTGATATTTTGGAATGATTAGGGAATTACTTAAATTATCAGTATAAAAGTACTATCATTTATGTGATAAAATACAATATTCATTTATAATTTATAATTTAACACTTCAAAATCCATCTTACGAATTTTCAATCAGGGTCACGTGACCTGACGCGTGTTTAACATTTTTTACCCATCATAAAAAAGTGCACAACGCCGCTAAAGAAGTTTTCACTTCAAAAATAATTGTTCAACAGCTAACAGCTACAGCTAACGAAGATAGCTTACATAATCTCGTTACAGTATAATAAAAATAGCCATATTTTGAGTGGCTAGTTGAAAAAAGTGTTAAGAACGAGCAAGCGTAGTTGGTACTTGGCAGTTACCCGAGGAGCCACTTCGGCGTCGCCAGCCGCATTGCGATAGTAACATTTCAAACTCTTGAACGCGAGGCTCGTGTTGCCTGTTTTAAATTTAGCTACGTCTTTTTATAATGGTCATAAAAATGCTGTTGCAGTTGAAAGTCAAAAATAGTCAAATTACTCAATTAGAACGTTGACATTATTCTATGTCACGAATCATGGCGATATTTAAAATTGGACGCCATATTTGTAAAAGTCAGTTTCAATTATAAATATAATTTATTTACCATATAAATAATCACTGGAATTGAATTTGAAACATTTATATATATATTGGCCGTTTTCTTCACCCTAATATCAGTTCATTGAACTTTAATTGCCCCATTCCTCATTCACTTACTGAACTTCTTTCGACTTAGTTTTAGTGCAGTAACTAAACTTTACGGATCTGTTTTTATTATTCGCTAGCTGTGTCGTATGGGTTCACCCGCGTATAATTAATAAAAATATAATAAATTATTTTATTACTATAATAACACACACGCACACGCACACACAAACGCACACACGCACACACACACACATACACGGCTACTGGTAAGGAAATACGTAATTAACGATTTGAAGTTAATTTTCATAAGATACCATAGGGTTTACCGATCTTATATATGGCCTAACATTTGCGCCTTCACATGTTCTTTGTGTGTACCAATTTTATTATATATCACAAAATTAGCTTAAAAAAAACATGTGCAGACACAACCAATAGATTTATATAGTAGTATAGATGATATACCATTTAGTGTAAACAATTACAATTCAACTCAAACTAGAACAAACATTTCGTGCAGTGATGTTGATGCCAAGTTTGAAAGGCAAATCTTATTAAGCAATAAAGACAAATCTAGAGAAAATCCGTGTTTATACTTTGCACTAGTTATTACAAACACCTCTATCTGTGGCTGTATGCCTGTCTGTATCATCATCATCATCATCATCATCAACCTTTTGTTGTCCACTGTTGGACATAGGCCTCTCCAATGGCACGCCACTGAGCTCGATCTTCAGCTCTAAATATCCATCCGCTGATAGCTACTTTGCGTATATCGTCACTCCACCTAGCTGTCTGTGTATTTATGACAAACTTCACTGTTACCGCGATGAAGCGTGAAAGTAGAATAAGCAAACACTACTTATATATTATATTATAATATTAGCAAAGACGTTAAATATTATAACCGTAATTGAGTTTTATTGCATTTTATTGATCGTTAATTGCTAATTCAATTTATAAATTTCCCTTCGGAGCTCTTAATTAATCGCAATATTTTGTTTGAAATAAAATAAAATGATCTTATTTTTCAATAAAATTTTTGCAATCATTTAAAAAATAGTATTGTGTGTTAATAAAACGTTTCAATGGTATTCTAATAAAGCCTTAAAGACGACCCTTTCATCTCACTCATTTTCAATATGCGAATAAATATCGAGATGGAGTTCATCGTCCTCACATCACATATCGGGGATGACGAATCGTCCCCTGTACCAAGGCGAACCCATTCAATATAAGTACCTAGTTTATACATGTGGTTATGTTGATATTTTCTTGTCTTTACTTATATATAAGTTATCAATACATACATAATCATTATTATATATCAAGCTCGGTAACCAACATATTAGTTTTGAAATAAAAGATAAAAACAATGGAAACGAACTGAAATATAAACGTAATATTTCTTATACTGAAGATGAATTAAAAATACTAAACAAAGAAGTTCAAGTATAAAAGCAAAAAGATTTATTACAATTAATAGACATGATAGCAAGTCACAGAAAGAATAATACGACAGAACGCCAGCGGCATGCAAAGAATTGTTCGAAGAAAGACTCGGATCCGCACAAGCTATGCAAAAGAAATGCAAATATTTAAAAGCCCGGGGATGTCCAAGACCCCGGCTTGCATACAAAAACTTTCTCTCTGAAAGAAAAATGCTGACGCTCCTTTTAAGGCAGCCTGACGTTGGATGCGACCGACGGAGCGACCTGTGAGCGGCTACACAGTTTACCAAATATACCTACAATTTAAAGAAAGTAATTTATTTCACATGATGACGTTAAATTTAATTATAAAATGAGCCTTAAGGATTATTGTCAGATTTAAATTTTAATAATTATTAAATTAATTATTATTTAACATTCATAATTTTATATAATGTTTTCTTAACAACTTCGTCACATATAAAATGTAAAAAGAATATGACTGCAAAGAGAATATTTTTGGCCAATAAATACTTTATTTTATATTTCGATTCCTCTGAATACTTGCAAGACACTATAAAACTAGAATCAGCTTTAAAACTTAAATTGTAAATTTGTCATAGCCATACCCGTTGAAGTTTCCTTCTCAAAGGTATTCCTAGTACTCTCGTTGCAAAGCCTTCGGAACTTTAGCCAAGCGCCGTTGGAAACAAAATATTTCACGTTTCTTACCGAGCATTTGTCTCGACTTCCCCCAAGTGCAAAAGAGGCGTTCCGTATTACGTCTTCTGACAAGTGTTGAAATATTTCCTTGTCTTCGCTGAAGTATTGCATCCAATTTGTCAAAAATATCGAAAGCAACTTTCGACTCGAGAAAAATGCGAAGGATTTTCAATTTTAAAATCGTATTCTGAACATGCTATCGTTCGTACGAACGTCTGTGCGAAAATAAAAATTGGAATTTATAGTTGAAAGTAACTCTTCGATAATTTGGAAGATGTTCGATCGTCCGCTAGCGGGTTCAATAACTCGCTGGCGCCGTCAAATCCAATAAGGAACCTTGCCTCGAAAAAATTTATGTTATTGACCGGATTATATTTACCGACGTGTGAGAAAGTTGGAACTTATGCTAGACCAGGATAAGCAGAACTGTAACATTCAAAAGAAACCGTATATATTGGCCTTTGCGATGTTCATGAAGAGGGGAGAGAAAGGTCAAGGAAAGTAGGACGGTTATTGATTGTTCCAAACACCTTTTTCGATGTGTCAGCGATCAGTGCCCTTATAGGGGTTGTGTTCTACATATTATGTGTTAAACGGTTTCAGATGCCTTTCATCGCGCTTATGATTTATGTATAAGAATTTATGTGTATGTGAAACGACTTGTATTTGATATTTTTTGTTTTGCAATATATTTAAGTATTCATTAATATTTTGTGTGTCATACTATACTAAATTGTATTTTTACATTGAAATTTGAAACAAAGTAGGTACGACAAAGTTAAAATGTTAATATAGGACATATCTATAAGGTAGATTTATATAAAACATCGTTGATGTATATATAAAGTTACAAACAGAAACCAGAACTTTATATAGCTACCCTGACAGGATTCGTAATAGGATAGCCTCAAATTTTAATATGTATTTGTTGAGTATCAAAGACAGTGTATCTTTACCGGCTTGATAAGAACTTCAGTACAACATAGATTCGGTAATCTTCTGTAATTTCTTTTTGTTTTCATCGTTGCATAAAATACGAAAAAGAAACAGATATATATAACATACGAATGAAACAAGTGATAAATTGCAGCTGTCCGTCTGTCTGCCAATCGAGTTCTCGTGACCTTTATACTTCGGACGACAATGAAATCCATTTTTAATTAAACTTCTGTCGCTTTCGTTGTAGAAAATTTCAAATAATTTTTATATATAAGAATTTCGTTTCGCGGTATTGACGAATTTCTTCAATCAATATCATTTATAGAATAACAGCTATTCCTATACGTATTGTTTAGAGGATAATTAGACAAACAATGCCGTCTTTTTTTATTTGATTGTCAAATTAATGATGACAGAGAGAGATAAATCAGTGTTTAACTAAATACCTTGGTATTATAAATGCTTTGGTACCTTTAATCACATTTAAATAAAATAACTTGACCCTCTTACAAAAACACCCGGAGTGTAATGTACAGGATAAACTTTTTTCAAAATTCCTATCGATGATCGTCAAAGAGAATATCAGATCTAATATTTCTCATTCTAAGCATAATGTATAGTATCATTTAATGTTAACTGAGAATAAAACTCACTAGGTCCCCTAATGAGGACGAGTTCAACATTGATTCTTTTATAATTTTATCACCACTAAAAAACAGATCTAAATTTCATGAACAATTTTCGTTTCCTTTCATCAAAGCGAGCGGTTCCTGGCGCGGTTTATCCGCGAACATCGCTGTAAATCACATCGGCCCTTTGATCAGAGTTCCCTAAAGCTCAAATCCCTTGAGGACCAGCCTTTTCCACTTTCACGCATTTGAAGTTTCGGCGAGGTGTGCCTGAAACATTTTGGTGAAAATCTTGTGTAAAATATTTTTTGGTAAAATATTCGATGGAATCGAGAAGACTTTATTATTAAAAAAATCAAGAATATAATTAATAATAGCGTCTCATTTTACTAGTCACTTACTAAATAAATGTTTTGTAGTAATTGTTATTATATGTCTATCACACATTATATTTTTTCATATGAAAAAAAAAAACAATAAAAATGGTTTTAGGATTAAAACAAAACATCATAAATAAACGATACTAAAGTTCCCAGTACCGTGGCAATATACTTACGAGATAAATATCTAACATTTAACATTAAATACGAAACAACCATCAGTTGCTACGTTACAACATTAACGCCATTGGTATTCCGTTCGACGGACACACTGACGATGATTATTCCAATGAGCCGATAAATTGGCCACATTATGATCCAGCTGACGCAACACTGCACTATCACGACCGACATTAGTAGACTGCCTGAAATGGTATACATTGTTATCAATATTAAAATAATCGCCCAGCTCGTTTTCAATGTATATTTTAACAGATATATTGATCAACTGCCGTTTAAATTGACGAAACAATTGTTATTGCATTATCATAATAGATATTCAACGTGGTTCTTCAAATCGTGTTGTAAATCGAACGCGCGGCAACTGACTTGTGTAGCTATGTATGTGAATTTTCTCTCTATCTTAAATCTCTATAAAAAAAGATGTTGTAATGTTTTTTTTTGTCAAATATATTTAGTATCTGTGATTTTCACAAATAATTATGTATTGTTTTTATAAATATAAAGTACTAAACGAAGGCTTCTTTCGGATATCTTCTTACGGAGTTCTTGAATTGAAATGTTTTCTTTTGTTTAGTTTAGCTTAACTTCGGCAAAAGTTTTAACAATACAATCGCATTATTGTAAGTACCGACACTTTGATAATAATCCTTGATCTTGGAGAATGTTAATGCCATTATAAGAAATCAGGGTACCAGTGTATCAAATGTCGGAAACAATGATTATTATTTAACATAACAAGATATAATTTAAAAAATGTATAAAATTTTATTATATTTCAGATAATTAATAAAAATATTATTAAATTGATAATTGTAAATGTAAATCGTCGATAATTTGATAATTAATTTCAAAAATAGAATACTAAATACAATATCAAATATCGGTGAAGCGTACGCTGGATCAGTGTCTGCAAATCATTCGCCGCGGGGTACGGAACATCGCGGACATCAAACAATCGAACAAGTAACGATATTGCGGCTCAGTTGCCAAACACCGTTGTCGACGGAACCACGCTGAGTCTCGTTTTATCGCTTATTGTAATTTGTATAAGGGATTTCAAATACCTTTAAGATTAGAAGGTCAAAATGCTACTGCTACTTCGTTAAATATATTGTTGACTGATATAACTTCTACGAAAACTCATACCTTTTATGATTACAGTATTAAGGTAACGGCGCTAATACTTGACAGTAAGCTCAAGTCAAAGTTAAAATCTGTTTCAATAGAAGACATCGAAAAAATTCTACTATTAACCAGGGAAGAACTTGTAAAATAAAATTAGCCAATGACACTTTCGAATATTATATCTGCTAATAAGAATATATTTCTTGACATAACTGACGTCAAACATGAGACAACTTTACTGACATTTAATACTCTATTATTTATGAGACCTCCTATAATGAGTAGGGAAAAATATGAATTCGTCGATTTAAGCACATTTTGAAATGTAGTCAGGAGTAAAATACATAGCGTATCATATGCAATTTTTTTTCGATAAACAAATAAATAACAGTTATAATTTTTATAAAAGTATAGCTATGTTTAATATTAGCGCGTATGAATATTTATTAATACATTTTTAGTGATATCATCTACTAGTGCTTAAGATAAAGTTTAAATATTAACAAATTATAATATAAATATATCACTTATTAAAGTTTTAATCGTAAATATTTTTTTGTCCTAAGTTAACTGTAATTGTGTTTAAAATGTAATCGTCGTAAATATAAAAGTAAATTCACTATGAATCATCAAGTTTTTAAAGTGTCATACATCGGTGAATTTACCTTAAAGGTTTTTATAGTAAAAGCTATTTGCACCGAAGATGGGATCTCACTAGTGTTAGCGTTAAACCTCTCGGTCCATAATAAGATTAGACAAAGGTTAATCTTCAGATTAGTTAGGTATTAAAGAGGATTTTAGCACACTCTTACAATCGTTTAGTACAACGTGTTCTTTATTCTGGTACTTTATATTTAAAATAAGATGAGAGTTATCTTGTACCACGGATATAATTATAGTTGTAATTTTAGACTTAAATTTCAAAGCGCCTAAAATGAATTGAAATCAATGAAAAAATATAACCGCTTAAAACACATGTTCGGATCGTAAATTTGTATGAAAATAAGAAATTAAAAAAATCCTGTACCACCCACTCGTTTCCGTCTCCGCAAAGTATATGACTTGCATAAACAATATAATATAAGTGAAAAATAATATACATAAAGTGTTTAGAGAATTTAAATATTATTAAACGACAATTAACAAGTCCTTCTCGAATGACGAAGGTATGTGTACTTAATATCGAATTGTGCTTCACTTTTTAATTTTTTTAAATCTATAGAAGTCTTGTATATTTCAATATTAAATTGTGTACGTGAGCTGTGGCATGTAAACACTAAACATGAAATCTCCGCATTTTATTGTGATGACGGATCAGATCAACGTTTCATAAGCCACTCCCTTTGTGTCATATCGATAAGAGTATTGTTTAGTATCGATTTTGATAATATTCGTTTTATCTGATTAACTATCTTTTTGACATGTGCGTTTTAGCGTAAAACTACGCCATTTTCGAATCGATTATTAAATTTATCTAATATCGATTATCTTCTAATTTATCACACGATAAAATAATATAATAAATTGTTTTGATTAACAATATTTCATTCATTTCGTATTGCACGACTAGTGACGAAGCTCTCTCCAAAGTGTTTTCACTTCGTATCGGAATAGTTATTAGTATATTAATATGTTTTTAATGTAAACTCACATTATTAAATCTAGTAATCAATAAGTTTATTTAAATAGTTTAACGGGTGTTATATAAATCACCCGCTAAAAACATTTCTAAGTAAATATTAAAAGTATAATAAAAAAAAAAAAAATCTATTTTTAAATTGAATATTATTATATTTTTTAAATAACGAATATTATTTTAAGCGGGTAGCTAGTTAACCGTTTACAGAATACATTAACACCGTTTAAGATTTACACCGTATCGGTGGGCGAGATTTTAATTATCGCAATAAATCGAACCTGACCCCGGGTCACAGATAAATATTTGTGCACATTGATTGTAGATACCATTACTTATTTAACATTGGTATTTAGATCGCATGTTTCATTTATCTTGTTGAAATATGACAAATATAATCGAATATTAATAAGCATTTTTTTTTCTCGGACAAGTATCACATTGTTTGTTGATAATAATTACTATGCCAAAAACCTTCACTCAAGTGCATGAATATATAATGCACACAAAAACAAATCACTTTTAAATATTAAAAAAAAAAACAAACATCTCAATTACAAAGACGAGAAAACATTATAATTGCCTATAGATCGACTTGACGTTATCAATGCGGACTTAAAATCATTATCTAGATGTGAAAGCATTTATTGTTAATATCATGTCTAAAAACAAGTTTACATACATACATAACACATAACATGAACAACAATTTAAATTTGAATAAAGAACTCTATATCTTCATAATACATCTAACGCTTGCAGAGGTAATCCGATACTTACAGGACAAGATAAATTCTACCGACAGAGGGGCGAAAGTTAACAGTAGCCGCTCCGCATAGCAAATAACGCCCGATTTAGTTTCTGACCGGTTATTAATTTAAACTTACGAGTTTTCTCTTGCACCGTAGGCCTCTAGCGGTCATAGTTCTTCGACTTAACGCTTGTTTAAATATTTATTGCTTTGGAATAGCTTGCAGCTTTAAAATGCTGGTATTTTTCGGTTATTATTTTAAACAAGACTTTAGTTATGCTTTAGAAAATACAATACATGATTAATTTTTTTTTTGTTCATTTATTTTTAGAAGGCAAATGAGAAATTTGAGCCATCATATTCACATACACTGTTAGAAATATGGAAATATTAACGTTAATTCTTTTCATTTGTGTATTTAAAAAATAATAGAGAAATGTCGCTTTGTCGGCGGGAGTTAGTAACGGCGTCACAGTTTTATTTTGTTTCTGATCTTATGATGGTTCTAAATAAATTATTACTATTAAAGAAACCGCTTCCTACACCAACAATACGCCAACGACTATGGGATCCAAGATATGACGTTAATTGAGTCTGTAATTATACTAGCTCACTCATCATTTATATTGGATCGCAGCAAATATGCAGATAAAGCCACAGACAAGCTTACACAAATCCTTACCACCAGCTTAAATCATTCAATCAAAGGACATTTCTGAAGAAAAATTATGTCTAAAATCGGGTAAGCCGCTTTACTGCGCTGTTTCATTGTAAACCAGCATAGTAAATAATATAAAGAAAACATCTTCTTAAACAGCAAGGGACATTTAAAAGAAAACTAAGTATAACATTTGACACTTATGACAAATTAATTAAAAAATTCGCAATCTATCTGAAGCGGGCTCCAGACGCTCACGGGTATCGCGATGTGAATTCTCGCTGCGATTATTTGAGCGGAGCAGCGTGAAAAACGAGTCCCTAGAGGCCTAGACTCATCAATTTATTTTAGTTTTAGTTTAGTTCAAACGCAGAACGAGCATGGAAACGTTGCTAGGTTCGTGGCCGAACACCAACGAATACCAACTGTCAATAAATACTAAATCGGAACGGAGAACAAGGTGCGAACATGCGACAACTGCGTGAACAGGCGCGAAAATTGTATACATTCGCGTTCGCGTTGTTTCACAGTTGTCCACGGCGGGGATATGGTGTCCGCTTAACAGTTAAATAATATTTATAAGTGAATATTTCCGAGACGGGTCGACCATAAAATTAATAGTTGCGTATTAATTGAGTGGAACATCTCTTGGCGCGATTACCGTCAAATTTCAAGTTCAAATTTGCGTTTAACCTTTAAATTAGGTTTAGCAGTTTAGCAACTAAATATGTTTAGCAGCACCTTTAAATTATGTTTAGCAGCGTTTCTAACGCAACAAGGGGTTTCATTTTTAATTCTAGAAATGAAAGTGATAAACCGCGTGCAGTTGCGCTTTATCGCATGAAAATATTTACGTTTCGTCATATTACTTATATTAAGCAAGAAAAGCCAAGAATTTGATGCGTTAATTAAACATGTAATATTATCTTTGACTCTGACACCTTAAAAAATTTATACCGTGTTATTAAACGCATATGAATATAAAATAAAACTAAAATTACAATTACTGCGTATACGCAAAGGTTACGTATTTTAAGCCTGTCTTATTAATACCCCAAACTTTACAATACAATAATTAATTATTGAAAAATTACAACGATAACGGACAGAAGCTCTTATCCAGTCAAAGTTGTACTGATAACTTGTAACTGACTTTAATACCATAACTACTACCTTTACTTTCGTTTTCCCTTACAAAATAAACTCTTTTTCTTTATTTTACTACATTAAAAGGATAGGTATTGATAGAATTTCTTTTATATCGTTACAATAAAATTGACGCTTAAGTAAATGTAAAATAATTTTGTTTTTATGGGTTTTATTAAAAAAATACCTTCACATTTAAAGTTGATATTATGATTATTGGTTTAATCGATATAAATTACACTCAATAAAATTACACAAACATTACAGATATCTTTTTATGTGGATGTTTAAGGAAATTTCTATGTGCATTATGAAAGTTGCATCGAACGATGTATGCCATCCCGGTGAAAGCGTGGCGCGGCGCAAATCGCAAATTATCCTTGCTTCCCCCGATACTACGTGTGGCGCAAGCTTTAAGTTTAAGCCATTTAAATGAATGTTGCGCAACTGCATATATTTTTAAGGACACACTGCAAAACATTTTTATTTCTTATAGGGAATTAAGTCAAAAGCATCATGTTATTGTTAATGTGCACCATTTCACACAAAGAATCGATTATAAATAGTTCAATACTTAAATTTAATAATTAATTAATTATAAGTCGTCTTACGTCTCACGCGAAGAAAGGAAATTTCATTCGGTAAAATCATATTACTCAAACGCTACATATAGACACATTACACCCAAATTCTACCTTAAAAATTTTACTCTCATCCTGCCAAAAGAACTTTCACTTCAATAAACATATCAGCCTTAATGTCATTTTGACGTTTGGTTTTTAATTTTCGAATTTAAATTCTAACGGCCTCTTAATCGTTGCTTAAACACTAATTTCTTTCTGTCATCATTGATTTGAAATTTAAAGGTCTTCCTTTTTTGTTTCACTGTTTCACTAATCATTGCCTAAACAACATTTATAGGTAAAACCCTAATGCATTATATAAACGTACATATATAACTACAAGTAACATTTTTATTTTGAGTCTTTGTATGTCTATGGTACCGCGACTTCGAGTTTTAAACTTCAACACCTATAACTTAAACCAAACTAAATAACGAAGTAAAAAATGTATCGCCATATTTAACACTCGGAATTGTCGAGATGTGTAAGTGACATCTCGTGACTCCGCGTGTGATTGACTAACTACTCGTAGTGTCATAATTTGTTACAATTACGCGCCGTTCTATGCAAATATATGGTATTGAGATAAGAAAGCGGGGTGTGATTGACGTATTTAGAATTGTACTATGAGAGAATTTATATTTTACTAATGGTGTGATGTCTGAATAGGGTACTATCAGATATCTTAATACGTAACTAATGACCAGATATATTTTATAGCTGTATGCTAAAAAAATGAAACAGAATTGTTTTGCCGAATCACTAATTTATAAACACGTTTATAAACACTTTATTCGTTGATATCAATTATTGTATTTTTTATTTAAAAGTTGTATGTCGAACCTCATTCTTCCTAGGGCGTGGAATATTTTTCAAAATGCGTTATATTTTTATTTACAATTTCTGGTATATAAATCAAAACGATTTATTAACAGAACCGGAATGTGTTAAATGTTACGATTTATTATTTCCATTAGCGTCAATTTACATGTTTTTGCAAGCAGAGTGAGTTTAGTTTACATTTGACTTTCATTAAAGCATTTACCAGGGGTAGGACTTTGTGCAATCCCGAATGATAAATACCAATTATTCTATTGATTAACATCAATACTTTGTAACGCTGGTCCGGTTTGAGGGATGATTGAGCCAGTGTAATTACAGAGGACTCAACGAATCATGCCTGGTAGCGCAGTGACGAGGAAAGTAGTGATTTTTACTTTTTGTACTATAGGGTTTTCCAATAGGGACGCTTGAACTTTGACAGCTGATTGCGGCCATGTTGTTTGAGTGACAGCTGTCAAATGCAGTGTGTTATATTCATTCCGTCCTCCCAAATCACCATGGCAGGTTACAGTGTCGAGCAGCACGTGCAAATCATAAAATTGTTTTATGAAAATGGGTCTTCAGTTCGAGCAACGTTCCGCGCACTTCGCCCGTTTTACGGTCGCGATGATCGTCCTGCCGAGTCGACTATCCGTCGATTGGTGGACAAATTCGAGTCAACCGGGTCAGTTAACAATCAGCCGGTTCCCGTGCGTCAACGTAACGCGAGATCTGCCGAGAATATCGCCGCTGTGCGCGACAGTGTCCTCGAAAACCCGCGGCAGTCAATTCCGCGTCGCGCACAGGAACTCGGCCTTTCGCAGACGACAACTTGGCGAATTTTGCGTTGTGACTTGAGCCTGCACCCGTACAAGATCCAGCTGACCCAAGAGCTCAAGGTTAATGACCATAGACAGCGCCGTGTGTTCGCTGACTGGGCATTAGAGCAGTTGGAAGTTGACGCCGATTTTGGCAAAAAAATCATCTTCAGCGACGAGGCGCATTTTTGGATGAATGGCTATGTCAACAAGCAAAATTGCCGTATTTGGGACGAGACCAATCCACACGAGGTTCACCAAGTGGCAATGATCCCGCAGAAAGTGACTGTTTGGTGTGGATTTTGGGCCGGAGGCGTGATTGGTCCGTATTTTTTCGAAAACGATAATGGTGTGGCCGTCACCGTCAATGGTGAGCGATACCGGTCGATGATAACCAACTTCTTTTGGCCTGAAATCGAGAATATGGATCTGGACAACATGTGGTTTCAACAGGACGGCGCTACGTGCCACACAGCACACGCTACGATGGAAGTTCTGCACGATCAAGCGCCCTTAATGGAAAACCCTATACTATTCTAGTGTCTATTTGTGAAGGTGTTCATTTACCATGAGCACGCACCTATCCTAATCTGCGTGTTAATGCCCCACTGCTGGGCTAAGGCTTCCTCTCCTTTTTTCAAGGAGAAGGTTTGGAGCTTATTCCGCCACGCTGCTCCAATGCGGGTTGGTGAAGGACACACGTGGCAGAATTTCAACGAAATTAGACACATGCAGGTTTCCTCCCGTAAGTTGTTGTCCTTCACCGTAAAGCACGAGATGAATTATAAACACATTTGTGAGTTTATAATTACTTGGTTTTCAAAAAATAGAACAATATACGAAGTGTGTAGGTTTATTGTAGTCAGTATGTCGGAAAGTTTCAATCAGTCTCTCAATTCGTGTTGTCTAATTTACTACATATACCATTCCATAAACATATATGTATGCAGAAGTATCGTCTGAGTAAACCCGTTAACACACGTAAGCACGAAGTAATTATCCATGTCAAAAAGAGGTTTTACTTCAAAGCCCTCATCAATTTTTTTTGTACTTGCCGTGTCTGCCATTTTCTTACATCTGCACGGACCAATTTATAATACACATCCGTTGTTTAAACTACATTTTATAAGTTAATACATAGTTTAAGATTATAAATAAGTGGCACAGGTAAGTAAGACTTAACTACGTATAACTATGTTGTCGTTTACGAGTGTAACATTGTAACTTTAATATGTCATAATTAAGCACTTCAAAAAACTGGTAAAACTTAATTGCTTTATAGAGGGAAATATAATCTTGAATGGTATGAACGTTATGAAGTAAAAGTTGATAATTTATCGGTTCATTAACAATCTAGACTGATCCATTAATAATTAACGGCCTCGTTGATCTTGTGGCGAGGTTATACGGCTTCATATTCTGTGGTCCCGGTTTCAAAGGCCGAGTCGGTAATCGCATATTTAGGCTGTCTTTCGCTCTGCGCTCGTGTCGGTTTGCCGTCCCATAGGACTATGAGAGTGAGGGAATAGAGATTACATCTTTGCGCAGATACACCTGCGCAGTTGGCTTGTCATAGATATTGTCCGTGTTCGTCAATTAAAGTTCACTGAGGAACGGCAACGGCAGATTGTTTTTACGTAGTAAAATCAGACGAGGTGAAATCGACAATAAATAGGTACAATAAGGTAGGTATATATATATATATATATATATATATATATATATATATATATATATATATATATATATAACATAACAGTTAACATAGACCATGTTTAGGTTAGTCATGGCGTTACCAAGACACTCATTAAATTGAACAGCTGTAAAATTTATTTGAATATAAAAAGTTAAGCATTAGGGCATAGATAGACACGGACAATTATTTTAACAATAAGGAATTCATAAAACTTGGAAACTTTACACAGAGCGAAGTCTGTATCTTCTTGTTTTATTTAAAACCAACTAGAAACCAGGTAATATTTTCAGTTGATACTAAATTATAATAACATGTCGTGTTGTAACAGCTCTCATAAATAGTTTGCGAACGGCTAGAATACGTAATGTAGTCGGAAGTCTGACGACTTCCATTTCTGGATGTAGCCCTGCACATTGTTATAATAATCACGTCGGAACAGCGTGCAGCAAAAATAATATTATTATTTAAGTAAAGTATTATTGATTATTAAAAAATAATAAGAAAGTCGATAAGACGATACAGAATTTTTCTACCATCATTTTTACTCATGACGTCATTGTAAAGATCTAAAATCACCTTGAAAAAAATACAATTCAAAATAAAACGAATAAAACTTAATAAAAAATATAAGCTTTTATTGAAATTGATTTCATGATGCAGATTATAAAAAAATTTTTTTTGACCTTAATGTTATTTTGATAGAAATATCTCTACGACCTCAATAAATGAAAAAAAGTCTTATGATATACAAAAGATGAGGCTCGAGACTGTTCTGCGAATCACTCGTAATATTTGTTATTGGTTTTATATATTGTATATAAAAAAACGATTACTAAGAAACATGTTATCTTAATATTTTCGTTTTGACATTTTGTCGTTCTACACGCACTTAAAAACATAACATGGAATATTTCGTATATTCTCTACTAGGGTTTTAGTTGAACATTTTTATATAACAATAGACAAAGAAAGCATCAATTTGATCGATTCCGAATATTTTTAACGTAAGAGATACTAGAAAAAAAATCAAAAAAGTAATCATACTTTCACTATACTTTCTGAAACTATTTATATTAAATAAAATCACCAACGCAGTTTCGAAATTTTATGTATTTTGTTATTCGAAACAATTTACCATAAACATAAAATATGGAAGCCATTCGCGAGCAGCAACGGTATATCGAAATAATAGCTGCATTAACACATAATTGTGAATAAGATAAGCTTACATGATAGATTTATTTCTTCACACTCTCTATTCAAATACGTATATTTCGAATGAAACCATATAACGATTCATAGTTTATAACTGTACCCTATTTGACAGCTTACTATGTAGCATTGCACATATGTGGAGTGTGATATGTAAAAATGCACTTCCATAAAGCGACATTAACTGTATAAAAATAGAGTTATCCATGATTTTGTTATATTTAAACATGAAAACTTAAATTTAACGCTTACCAAATTTCGAATCGCCATGTTTTTTTTATATAGAATAGGTAGGCGGACGAGCATATGGGCTACCTGATGGTAAGTGGTCACCAAAGCTCATAGACATTGGCATTGTAGAAATCTTAACCATCTCTTACATCGCCAATGCGCCACCAATCTTGGGAACTAAGATGTTATGTCTCCTGTGCCCGTAATTACACTGACTCACTCACCCTTCAAACAACAATACAAAGCTCTATCACCAAGGGAATATAATCATGATAATTGGTATAAATTTAATGTCAAACTGTCACTGCTTTGAAATGTACACGAAAACAAGAAACTCAGTAGTTACTCTTTTTCTCAAATGAAATAAATAATCAACTATAGTTTCAAATAATGAATACAAACTCTATACTTATTCATACATTCTTGTATTTTGTAGTAATCATTTAATATTTATTTTTCAATCTTCAAAGGTGATTTTTTTTTTCTAATTTACAAGGTACCGACAAAAACAAAATCCATTTATTAAAATACTTATATTAAAATCGACTCACAATGGGCGAAGAAGTCGACTTAAACAATTGAAGAATACTCTAATTATCACTTTCGCATTTATGATCGTGTGTTGAAATCTGTTCCAAGTGAAGACGATCTTGATTTAGTTTTATTATTTTCAATATGTTTCTAAGTAAGTACGTTGCAATTATTTCACAGAAAATTCTTCTAAAATCCTTAATATAATGGAATTTTTCCAAGAAGAAATGTTCTAGGATACTGTCTTTGATATTGAATTACAGGGTAAGAGGAATCCTAAGATCGATCAGAGAAGCTCACGGATATTGTGGTTTTAACAGTTATTTAAAAATCAACTCTATTTCCTAGTAAAATTGACATAAATTTCATTAATAACTCGCGTGTCGTGTACGACTATTTGTTTTCGAGTAAATTTAGAGTGGAATAAAGGGATCAATTACGCACTAGTCGCCTGTTGAGTGATACGGGTTTATTTATGTGGACTCAATAGAGCGAAATGCATTACATGGCGAGTACAACGTTGGAACACTTTAGGCGAGTGCAAACTTACTATAGAAATACAGACCTCATAACAAAAATAATCAGCTAAAATGACATTGTAACTGGCCGTTTTATTTAAAAATATTTTTCTTGAATTTTAGCCGTACGAATTACTCAGTGTGACATGACCTTTCCTTTGCAAGAAATACTTTCAATTTTATCAAAATTACAAAATAATTTTGGCATGTTGTTGTTATTTGTTAAATACTTTAAGAATTTGTAGGAAAAATATGATGTTTATAAAAGCGGGCTGTTTTAAACAAGTATGAAATTAAAAAAAATTCATGTAACTTTAATTAATATTAATTCAACATGGTGCCAGCGAAAACGACACCCCGTGCTCTCATAATTATCGAGTCTGTATGGTGTACATATACATAATTTTAAATAAAGAAACTATATCACATTGCAACTCAATCGGACATTGTAATTTTGGTTAACATTCTGTCAGACATGTCACAGCCAATACTGACCCAATAGCCAGGCTCGCCATCACTCGTAATTGTGTGAACGTCGCTCCCTCATCCGCCACATCCTGGACAAGATGTGAATTACTCGTCAACCCCATACAGGCGATAAGGAAAATATGACATTTCTAAACATTCGATAAGCTATGGAAAAAAATATCTCTAAATATATACACAATAAACTATATCTTTAAAGACGAACTTGCGCAATACCTCGAAGATCAAAATGTCTTAATTTCTACAAAAACATGTAAATAAGAAAATATCCAACATTTAGATTATTATTTTAAAACATATTAACCATAGCAAATTGATAATTAATTTTATACAAATTATTTACATTGTACATAAATCTATACATCAACGAATGAAACATTTACAAACATTATTTATTTTGAGAGCTTTTAGTGAAAATTAATTAATCGTATGCACGTACGTATCTCATTCGAGTTCGTATGAGTCAAACTGTGAGCTACAGCACGGTTAAAATAAAGATATTTGTATCGATAAGAGGGACACTCGCGTCGCATTAAGGGGGAGAGTGTTATGCGTGAGAACACAAAGAAACCAGCTTAATGTAACTTCACGACCCTTATTGAGGTTAACAAGTGCTTCGACACACAAACGTGTAAGGCGTTTCGTACTTCCTACAACCTACTTACAATTATTATTAACGTACATATTGTTTGTAATGTATTTTTATAATACACAACTATGGTTGACCCATGGAGATGAGTGATGAATTAATTGCTAATTTAAGAACCGGTTTATAATGGATTAAAATCAACCCTACCCTTCCCTACCCTATAATACTCTACGGTACTAACAAATATACATAAGGCTATTTTTTATAAAAAAAATGTGACTTTAATTAATTACATTTAATAAAACAGCGTATCGTATGTTTTTGTTACTAGCATAAGATATAACAAGTTGTTAGTTAAACATACAATTATATGGAAGCCATGCTTATACATACGATACAACTAATGGCGAGTTCTGAACAAGATTTCTGTTTTGATAACACGGTAATCGTAGATCCGAGTGAACATCAGGCTAGTTACCCGCGTCCACGATTTGTCCAACACGCCTGACCCGACATCCGGCAGACAATTGACGCATTTGTCATCGTGACATTCGCTGCCTGGACACTTTTAACTTGTCTTACTTGATTTTAATTTATTCGTATGATCATGAGATGATAGGACACAATAGTTTAGTATGGAGCTGCGAGGCTAATTATTTTTATCTCAATTTGATTTGTATATATATTTGTTTTTCGATATTAGTATGGCTTCCAATTGTTTATAAAAAACAATTGGGAGGGGCGTACACCATCTATCAGACCCCTGAGCTTTATTATTATTAACGATACCAAAAGTGTTTTTTTTCATTGTGCCAATTTTCTATTAGCGACGATAATTTAACCTTGCTCAAATAATTTGAACGAATATTGAGTCTGCCACCAACCGCTTTTGAATATTAGATATCGCTCATATAAAGAATCAAAATCTGTATTATATTTTATCTTCATTAATTTTAAAGGTTGGCGTTTTATTACATTAACTTCATAATAAGATGCTTCACCTAGTATTATAACAATATCTACCTATTTAAAACATGTAACAACAAATGTGTAAGAAATATTTGATCCAAATACATTATACACAGCTTCAATATTTTAGATATTTGTCCCCGATTTCACTCATAGATTCGGGGCCTGATCCTCAATTTGTCTCACAATTCACGGCCGCGAGTCCGGACGACACACATTTATCGACGACGACTACCGACCCTTCGTCACGTAGCAAGTACATTTTTTTCGACGAATTGGAAAAATTGATACAAGAAAGATGATCTGATGCTTGACAAAGTTGATTGCTTACAAACATAACAATAAGAAACAAAATTGGTTTAAAAAAATTATGCGTGCTACTGCACGTGATGGAATTGAAACTTCTTATATAAATCTCTTTCTCTTTTCGTCATGTCCTTCTCTTTCATGTAACAAAATGTGCCTAATGGTGAAGCGTTCTTAAAATTACTTTTAATTTTATTATCATTTTACTACAAGCTGTTACAGAGAACATAGCGTGTTTAAGGATTGGGCAAAGTCGTGTAAATTTTATTTATTTATATTATATATTTTTGCGGTATAACAATGACAAACGTACTTCTAATATAAAAACATTTTAGTATATATTTGATTTATAAGTGTTATTTGTAATAATTGAAACATGGTTCATATACCATCGTCCACCCTATTCTACATCAACATAGTTCATCATTTATACCAACCATTTTATTATTATTTTAATGTTATAAGCTAGGTACCCGCTTTGATGTGCATGATTTGAAATGTAATCATTTCGTATGAATTACAGAATAAATAAAAGTGTATTCCATATTCGATTACAGGCCAATGAAACGTTATACGTAGGGAGTAGTCCCTACGTGTTAAGTTTCATTGGAATGCGTCTCGGAATTTTAGCGATTAAGTAGAAAACATCGACCCATACAAACGTTCGCATTTGTATAGTTAAAAACTATTTTCACTTATATTTTAACGAAATTATGACTATTCTCTCACTCATAAGATCCGAAGGAACGCCATCAGACACGATGGTAAAGTTCACGCAGCTTTATATGCTTCAAGACAGGAATGAAACTGCCAACTTCTTCAGGCTGCTACTAAGGATTTCCCTATTATTTTTTTTATTGAGCCGGCCCGCGGTTAGGTCCCATGACATGAGAATCTGTAGACTGCAACCTTATAAACCTCTAGATCCGTGATTCCCAAAGTGATCCAGGTGGACGCCCAGAGTTCCACGGGAGAGTCGAGGGGGGTCCACGATGGCGTGACAAAAAAATGGGGGTCCACCGTTCATGAGCTGGGGTCCACGGGGAAAATTCGTTTGCTTTCGATAGCGAAGATATAAAACATTGAAAAAAAAAAGCGTCTGGGAATGGAATTACTTTACACAAATTTCCATAGTTACATCTAATCTTCACATTTTATTTGTCAAATTTTGGGAATATGGTAGTAATGTAGTTGCAGAGGGTCCACTGGAACCACTTAAAAGTGGCAAAGGCAAGTCTATGACAATAAAAGTTTGGACACCTCTGCTCTAGATCAAAGAAGTAATCTTTGCATTTATATTATATTTTACTCGGTGGTAGAGCTTTGTGCAAGCTCGTCTGGGTAGGTACCACCCACTCATCAGATATTCTACCGCAAAACAGCAGTACTTGGTACTGTTGTGTTCCGGTTTGAAGGATGAGTGAGCCAGTGTAATTACAGGCACAAGGGACATAACGTCTTAGTTCCCAAGGTTGGTGGCGCAATGGCAATGTACGCGATGGTTAACATTTCTTACACTGCCAATGTCTATGGGCGTTGGTGACCACTTACCATCAGGTGGCCCATATGCTCGTCCGCCTTCCTACGCCATAAAAAAAAAAAAAAAGAAGTGTATAAATGAAGAATATTGTGTGAACGAATATTTTATTTCATCCAGAACAATTGTACAGAACCCTATATTACGTAACAACTTTATATTCATATAGTCACATAGTGCCATTTTTAAATAAACACCATTATTATCATTATCAGCAGTGGCATTCGCGACTCCTACTCTAACGACGCTCTTTGTCAGAATCGCTTAAGGCGTGACAAACTCTTGATTACAATGTTTGAATATACTTATTCGTATATATGTGTATGAAATAGTCAGTGTTATTGTACTCAAATGACATTGTACTTTCATCAATGTTAAGTAATTTATTTACCTAAACATTACTATACTCATGTAACATTTCCAAATGAAAAATTTGCACGTTCCAATGGGAAATTGTCATGCAAAAACAACGGGAAACCGAATTCATTCCTGTCACATGTTTCGTGTTAAACGCGCTCTTTAGTATTATTCTGTTTTATTTCAGTTCAGGAAGGCAGGCAAGACTGACAGGCCAACCTGATGGAAACCTTTACCCATAGACGAATTAATTCATCTGAAAATGCTTTTTTATACTTTGTAATGAATATTAGAGTAAGTTAAACAGGGGAAAATAGGTTTTTTGCAAATGTATGTTAAATAAAAATAATGATGTCACGAAACGGATCTGCAATAGACCTTATCGGCAGTTGAATTAATAATATAATTAAAAATACGGAAAAAAACTATAGATATTCAATCGCGTTGAAACAGAAATAAAAACTAATAAGTAAAGGTCACTGAAATGAAAGTCTTCAGAGCGAAACGTAGATAAAAAGAAACAAGTCGTTTATCCTAAGCAATGTGGAAACAGATTTCATTCGACCCCGTTTTTACTGGTCTGGACCAATCAATTGTCTGCGCAAGTATATTTTGTACGCTACCTATAGTCTGTTTTTATTGAAGTTTAGTTCTTTAGCTAAACGATTTTACGCCCCAGTTGACTATTGAAATATCTTTGATGAAAACTTCAAGAATAAAGTATGAATACTTATACAAAACTTAAATTTAAAATGGTACCAAGGGTAAATACACTTGGTATGTCTTCTTCGCCAGTAAATTTACCTGTAACAATAAAAAAATAAGGTTATTTAATATGTAATGTTAGCATATAATAAAATTAAAATTATAATATGTACTAAAATTTCGATTGTGATTGTGATTCTTCCTGAAAATAAAACCATGCAGGCATATCAAAAGTAAACTCAATCGAAACAACTGAAAGATACACTAAAGGCACGGACAAGATCTGTGGTGATTTGAAAGTAGTAACAATAAAATAAAAATAAAACATAACATGGACAAACAGCCACAATGTTATTAATCAATTGGTAGAGGATGCATTAATTTTGTTTTAAATACATTTTAGCTTCACAGTTCCGGATTAAATCCAAATGACATATCGAAAGCATTAAGTTGGAACCGCAAATAAATTGAAATTTCAATTTAAAATGTAATATGTATTTTAATCAATACTGAAAACTCCAAGCCAATATCCATATATGACGAAACTTTAGTAAGCAAAACAGCTTACTAAAGTTTCGTCATATATGGATATTATCTTTACATACAAACGGATTAGTAATGTAATTTATTTATTAAAAAATAATTTGAATATATTTCATATACATGTAATTTAAGAAGTTTTGAATTGAATTTATATACAATAAAATGATAATAATATAAGCAATTTAATGGGACATAAACAAGATTATATTTTTTAAAACCCTTAAACAGATTATATTAATAGAGAAACTGCAAATAGACAAACAAAAAAGAACACGATATCAATTTTCCTACGTCTTTTAATTACCTGATCAAAGGTGGCTATCATGATTAAAAAACCACACTTTAAGTAATTTGAGGAACCCATTTCATATTTCCATAGATAATAAAGTTTGACAGTTTATTAATTTCATGTATAATGATTGCATATATAATGTGAAGTTTATTATATATTTTTTTAGTTGGTATCATTGGAAGCTGTATGTCAACACACATTGAACGATTTAAAAAAGGAACGTTCAAAGGATTACCATTTTTATTGATGAAAAGTAATCGATAAAATGTTTTATTAAAAAGATAAAATAAAAACTTACGTGCTTTAGAAAGTAATGGGCGTTTTAGTAAAAGGGAAATAAATACCACAAGTATCTTTTAACAGTTTTTCTCTGTTGTCATTCATTCACTGTTTGTGTTTTAAACAAATTATTATAATTAAATAGTCTTAAATTAATACTATACTGACTTTATTTTTTGCCGAAAACAGCAAACAAAATTAAATATAAAAATATTTTAATTGTTTTTTTATTAAGTATCTACCGATTATTCAATGATTTGAACAAATTTTGACATTAAAAGACTTCGCTGGAATTTGATCGATTACCATCGTTTTTTCATGTAGTTAATACTAATTCTAGTGTGTCGGAGCTTTAAGACTAAGGTTACAGTCCAAATTCTTTTTATACTGTGTAAAGCTGTGTTGCTAAGCTATTGGTTTATTTTATTTAATACTTTTTTATCGTCTTACAACTAATGTGTGTAAATTCAACTTATGTCGATTTTTCCTTACGCAAACAATAAATTAAAAAAAAAACGATTAATCATTCCTTTACACTACGTAAATAAAGGATATTTTCCAATACACTGCTTACTTAAGTACCTAAATAGCTGCTTGTTCAAGTCTATTACTCGGAAAAATGTTTTGCCCTTTTATGTATAAATAGCCCGTAATAAATTGTAATCCCTTAAATTGGTTTCCTCTGTTGGACCTCACACTGGTATAAGATAAAATGTTCCGGCCCTTGCAAATGTCAATGTTACGCTTGTCAGTCGGTCATGTAAAACTAAAGAGTGGAAACCAGAACATCTGGAATTTACAAAGGTCAAGCTATCCGTTTTTTAGTCTCGTGATATCGAGAAAGAGAAAATCATCTACAGAGCGTGTTTGTATTTTGACCTTTTTCTTCTGAAAGAATAATATTACTTTATGTTATAAAGTAATATTACAGTTTAATTATAAATAGACGTATAATATATTCCAACCACATGATAAGTAAAGACTTACTAACAACTTTGACATTCAATTTACGCGATATATCTAATTAGTCGAAATATTGAATAATCTATGGTAATAATTCTGTATTCGAGAGAGAATTGTCTGAATAAAGTGTAATGAGTAGTTGAGTGGAAGAGTTTCGTACTATAATAAAATACTACCAACATAAAAAACACAATCAAACAAAAAGTCATAAGGAAAAAGAAGAAAATAAGAAGCAACATGTTATGCCATAATGGTCGGTCGGCGTGTACGTGGACCAAGTTGGAGTAACTCCGAGTTCGGCTAAAACTAACTGTGAGTGAATTCAATTGAACAGAACCTGACGGAATGTAAAATGTTTTTTTTTATGTTGAAATTGTAAAATTGAATGCGGTAGTTAAATCGCGTCCGTTTACTGTCGCCTCCGTAAATGCAACGGGTCGTGTTGATTGTACTTTTTAGACGCGCTTTCGGTGTTCGCTATTGTAATATTTTCAGATGAAAAAAAAAAAAAGGACTACAGTTCCGAATAGGGACTGCGTAATTAAGTTTCCTTTTGTTAGAAAAATTGTAATTTCATAATTTTTCAATTTACTGTGCATAAAAAGAGTTTTGTTTTAATATGAAGAAGTTTAAGGTACAAAACAGTAAGAAAATAATTCAAGGTTTTTTTTTAATATAAACAACGTTTGTATGAAATAATATGAATAAGTGCGAGTAAATCAAAGTTGCGACATAAAAAATTTGATCGAACTACGGCGCTAAACCTTTATCATTTCATGAATAATTCATAACATAACCCTACGAATACGAAGAGTAAAAGCCAACTAACGACCAAAACTAAAGTTAATAACGCTGGTACAGCCGGACCGCAAGAAACTTCGGGCCGTCTGACCGTACCCACGACTCAGTAAATAGTTTTAGCAACTACCCTCATTTAACTAAATAAAGGGAACATTGAAATAAATCGAATTGCGTTAAATTGGCGTCAACAAACATAAATACGAATTGCAACTAGATTTTGAAACAAGTTTTAAAGTTTTAAGTAAAGATTTTTTACATTTTTTTTACTATATTGAATATACAATTACAATATATTTATTTCATTTATATTTAGTTCATTCTGTTAAAATTCGATTTCACAAATTGGAATATTAAGACAAGCATATATGGTATATTCAATTCAAAATTGACAAAATAAGGGATGATTAATATTTCCTACAGTGCCAATGTCTATGTCAATATGTGGTGGTGACCACTTACCATTAGGTGGCCCATCTGCCAGTCTATCTATCGTTTATAAAGAAACAATAAAATAAAATGCTTGTCTCATTATTTATGTTATAACTTCCTATTATTCTTAACGTTGCGGTTTGTTAGCGGCTTATAAAATTACCATAACATTTCATTTTATGACAATCAAATCTTAACAAGAGTTAGAAAGCAGAAACTTGTGAAAAGCTCACGTGCTATGAAGGTACACAATGAATATACTTACAATATTGTATACGAATAGTTAATTGTATAATTGCGTAGGCGCATCTTCTAACCGTAAACAAAAGTAGGTTATCTGTTTCGTTCCTACTGTTACCAATAATGTGGGAGATACGTAACAGTTATCGATGTTTTATTGAGCGTTAATTGACGAATGCGGGCATCGAAATGTGTCATGGCTGACTATAGACGTCTTTGGAAGATTATGTAACATATCAATTTAGGATATTTTATCATACATGTATGTATATTCGGTAAGATTTCAAATTACTCTATTAAATATGTTCGATCGTTCGATTACGTAATTATTAAACGCGTTTCCTTTTCCACAGATCCTTCATTATAATTAGTGACGCAGAGTACATTCTGTTCTTTGGTAAAGTGGCTAGATTATAAGAAAGATGATGAGGTTGAATTCCCAGATCGGGCCAACAAGAAAATGTTAATTTTTTCTTTCAAGCAACTCTCAGTAATAATCCAAAATTAGGATATTGGAAATGTTTGCATTCCTGTTTGGATTAACGTCCTATTGGATTATGGTATTGATCAAATAGAGAGAGCAAGTCTGTTTTCGCACACAGTGCATTATAATACCTCATGTTGGATAATCTCCGTAGATGACAGCCGCCACGGTAAAAATTAGTCTCAGATTTCAATACAGTAATATTCAACGTGACTACTTTTAATACATGTTTAGTCAGTCAATTACTTCAATGTTATTGCAATTCTAAGTTCAATTTTTCTATTAGTAATTTCAGTAGTGATTTTTAAAGCCAGGATGTAATTTAACATTAAAAATATTAAGATAATAATAATAATATCTTTATTATTGAGGCATCGAGGTCCATAATTCATTAATAATTATAAATTAAAATCACAAAAACAACAATTAAAATATTTAAGAATTAATAAATTAATTAATTATTTAAAATCGTACCAAGTTAACAACTAAACGTAATTATAATCCGATAAATAATCTAGTAGTTGACTTTAAATTATCGCTGTATAACGCAAATCAAATGATCAAGCATCGTTAATGAGGATCAGGCGCAACTATTTCCTTAGCCATGCAATGAATTGAGCCATTCATCGCGTTGAATTGATCGTGATTGGAAGCAGAACTGCGATTATTAGTGACGATTGATTTGTGTGATACGTATGTTATTGATGTATTTTTACGTTCTATTTTTAGTTTACCTTCAATTAGATTTATATTAACGTCATATAAATTAAGTCACATGTCATGTTTGACAGCTGCTTTTGACATGTTTGTTGAATGTCTACATACAAATATGAAAATTAAAATTTGATCAATGGCGTTTGGTCCCTTTCGGCTAACACTTACTCGTTACGACGTTCGTTACTCTTTTTCGTCTTAATAACATAATAGGTAAATTTATTGTTTTTACTAATAAATAATATTTTACGGCAATGATTTTGTTGTAATATTTTACCTCACTTAAATAACACTGGAATAAAGAATATTATTCAAATAAAATTTTTGACTGAAAAATCGATTTAGAAGTTTAATAACGGGCAGTAAAATAAAAATTGATCGTTGAGTAAAAATATCGACTTTCACTTTATCAACGTTAAAAAAGAACGTACTATTTGAATTTAAAAGAGTTCCATATTTGAGTAGGTTTGTTAATCGATCGATTTAAATTTTAAAATTATATGTTTTACAAGTAAATAAATAAGGTTCTAATCGGCATTATTTATTTATGTTTTTCAGTTATTAAACGGTTATTCTGCTTATAAATTTATATATTAATGCATTAAAAGTGTTATTTACATCTTGTATGTAAGCTCAAGTCTACCTAGTGGGTAATTATTTACTGCCTGGTAATTATTTGCCTTAACTATGAAATTTATTTTTATTAAAAATATAACAATTAATCCCATTACTAAAAATCTATCACCGGTTAGGAACATTACAGCTATAAAAACCGACGACAGAAAGTATTTTATTAACATTTTTTTACAATTATATTTCGTTATATGAAACAAATTTAAGCGATTGCTTCATTGCCAATGTAAAGTTAATAGTTATGCAAAAGCATTGGCACATAAGATTTTTAAAAATATATCACGATAAGTAGAATTTAAATAAGAAGTAAAATACAAGATAAACATAGAAACAATGAAAAAAAATTATCTTGTATAAAATATTTGTAAAACTAATCTTTCAAATAAATTAAGAAAAATTATATTATTATTATGCAGCATCATTCGTATTCTCTTCACCGGTCGTCCCTTCACATTATCAAGAGAGCTTTACCAAAACGGTGTTAGCATTCCGGTCAGACGTGGCGCTCTCTTGCGGCTAGATGTGTGACCTGAATTAAACATATCACCAAGGAAATACGTGTGAACTGGACTTTATAAAAATTGCATCATAGGTTAAGGCTCTGTGACGTAATAGGCGAACTTTGCTGGTTTTTTTTTTTAAATTAAATGTTGTTTTATATATCTACGCTGTACAAGTTAACTGTGGATTCAGAAATTTTTTGTTTAACAAAAAACTACTTGTACGTAATCCTGACACTTTTCAAAGAAGTTTTCAAGGAATTACATTGTTTTGTAACGAATATAGGATCTTTAAGGTAAATGCTGCTTTAGCCCGAAATTATTTTTGTTTCATTCAACATATCGATATCGTAACTTTAGTCCAAGGCATTTGGAAGTTCATCAATAAAATATCTGGCAACTGATTGGCCACAACAAAACTAACCATCTTTATGGTTAAAGAATATAATAATCCTACATGACTATAGACAAATTTATTTACATAAAAACTTCTAAAAAGTTTCACTACTATAGAAAAAGGCTTTGTACAAATAATAAATAAGTATAAGACGACTAAATTGTGTGTGAATAATGTGGATCTTGTAACCTCATTTCAGTCGTTCCCACAATTTAGTTGTGTTACAATGAGTCTATTAGCGCCGTACCACACGTTAACTTATGGCATACGAATGATAAGGAAACATGCCTAATTTTACAATTAACTCAATTACTTTTAAATTTAAGAATTACTTACCTTGTTTTTTTTAATTTAGAAAAGGTTAACAGAATATACTCGCTATGGGATCTTAACTTGGCACCTATGCCGAGTGCCCCGAGATATATGCACTATAAGTACTGACTCATTCATCCGCCTGAGGTATTGATTGATTCCAATTTCAAATAATAAATACTACATGCCTAATTTTCTACCAATCTTTTTTTTTTTTTTTTTTATAGTTCCCGGGATGGCAAATGACTCTACTTCACCTGATGGTAAGTGATAGTAAAGTCCAAACGCGACGACGGCTAGTGCAGTCAGGAAGAATGACTTGCACTAGCCGCCCCCGCCTTGCCGGCCCGCAAGATGCCTCTTCACGCCTCGTTTGAAGGAAGTTTTAGAGGTGCGACAAAGAAAAGAGTTGCCAAATTTCTTCGTGCGCGATGGAATTGATGTCACAGTTAGTCGGTGACATCGAGAGCCAGCACGCGTAGATTTGTGAAGGAAAGGGGAAGCAGGAATGAGGGTGAATAGCTCCTCTGAGCACTCGCCGTGATACAGTCGATAGAAAGCGCTCAGTGCCGCTATCTCTCGACGCAACTGTAAAGGCTCGAGGGTGTTGGTGACCTTTACGTCGCCAATAATGCGAACCGCACGTCGCTGCAACCGATCCAAGGCCTCCAGTAAGTACTTAGCGGAGCCATCCCAAAGGTGCGAGCAATATTCGACGCAGGACCGCACCTGTGTTTTATACAACAGGAGCAGTTGTTGTGGCGTGAAAAAACGCCGCACCTTGTTCAGGACTCCGAGTTTTCGTGAGGCTGTTTTTATAACAGCCTCGATGTGATCCTTTGGATTAAGGTCGCACCGAACGTCAATTCTCAGTATGGCGACTTTGCCTTGTATCTCCAGCGTAGTGCCACAGAGGGAAGGAGGAGGGGAAAATGGTGACTTTTTCGCTGTGAGAGCGCATATCTGTGTTTTCTTGGCGTTGAACTCAACAAGATTATCAGAGCCCCATTTGGCAATGAGTCCTAACGTCCTATCGAGTTCAACAACAAGATCCCTCCGTCTCTCCCCAGTTTCCGCCCGCCCAGCTCCTGCGCTTCCGTGGTATCCCCCGTGCACTGTACTATCATCTGCATAGCAATGTATGTTCCCGAGAGAGAGCATATCATTGATATGCAGAAGAAAGAGTGTGGGGGATAGCACAGACCCCTGGGGGACCCCAGCATTCACTACATGGAATTTTGAAGCGCAGCCATCAACTAAAACGCGAAGGCTACGCTTGTGTAGGAAGCTGGCAATCCAGGTGCAGAGCTGAGCTGGCAGACCGTATGCCGGCAGCTTGGAGAGAAGACTTCTGTGCCAGACCTTGTCAAAAGCCTTGGAGATATCGAGGCTGACAGCCAACGATTCCCCACGCTTGTCGATAGCTTCACCCCAGAGGTGTGTTACGTACGCTAGAAGATCACCTGTGGACCGTTTCGGTCGAAACCCGTATTGACGATCATTAATCAGACAGTGATCTTCTAGGTAATGGATCAGTTGGTTATTTAGAATCCGTTCCATCACCTTACAAAGTACTGAAGTGATAGCTATTGGCCGATAATTAGCCGGGTCTGACCGATCCCCTTTTTTGGGAACCGCTTGCACATTAGCCTCTCTCCAAGAATCCGGCACACGTCCTGTATAGAGAGACAGCTGGAACAGGCGCGTCAACACAGAAGACAGCTCCGCTGCACACTTCTTCAGCACTATGGCTGGTATTCCATCGGGACCACTAGCTTTCCGTACATCGAGTGATTGCAGCTCTGCACGCACATCGCGCTGCCTGATTTTGATGTCAGGCATCGTGTGGCCACATGAAGGTATTGAAGGTGGCTGTGCACTGCAATCATCGATCACAGAGTTGTCCGCAAAGAGTTTTGCCAGAAGATCGGCTTTCTCTTGCGGACTGTGAGCTAGCGATCCGTCCGGATTCCTGAGCGGTGGCAGCGAAGGTTGGCAGAAATTGTTTTGCACAGACTTGGTCAGACGCCAGAAGCTACGAGAGCCCCTAGGATACGAAACAAGGTCGTGACTAACCTGTACAATGCGCTGTGCATCCGCTCTCGTGTATGCCTTCCTACAGGACTTGGAGCTTTTGTTGTAGGTTGCTTTCAGTGAGTCAATGTTAGATGCCCCACTAACGCAGCCATTGATCCATGCGCGATATGCCGCCTGCTTAGATGACACAGCATCGGCACATTCGCGAGTGAACCAACGGTTACGCGTACCCTTACTGATGAGGTCTGAGTTAGGAATGTAGTATTCCATCCCCAACAGGATCTCATCAGCAATAGCAGCGGCGCTAGCTGTCGGGTCATTCTCACTAAAGCAACGTTCCCTCCAAGGGACTGACGCATAGTAATCGCGCAATCCGTCCCAATCTGCCGACTTATAGTGCCAAACACGACGTTTGCATACCGCTGGTGACGGCAGCTTGGCCTGTGGCACCTTGGTAGATATCAGGCAGTGATCCGAAGAACCAAGAGGAGCCCGAACCTCAACCTGATATTCCACCGGGTGAGTAGTCAGCAGAAGGTCCAGTAGAGAAGGCGCTTGCCCGTCAATATCTGGGATCCTGGTGGGCTGATCAACCAGTTGGGTCAAGTCTTGCGTGAGAGCGAAAGCATGAGCAGTCCTTCCAGCATGGTCAGTTTTGGGAGACTTCAACCATGACTCGTGGTGAGCATTAAAGTCCCCCAAAAACACCAGTTCCGCGTTAGGAAACTGCTCTTGTGCAGCATCTGCCACCCGACTAAGATGGTCAAATAGTCGGCTTGTCTCCAAGTCACCATTATGGGATCTGTAGAGGCACACGTAGACTCGACTCTGGCGAATCAGGTCCACACGTACCACCAACATGGAGAAGGAAGGGTCCTCCAAGCAGCGCAGTGGCCGCCGGGACCCCACCGTCCGGTCACCAACCGGCACGACGGTCCACACCGAGATTATGCGTGGTTATTATTATTCAAATAGTATATATTTAAGAGTTATTTTACATTTTATTAATTCTTCCACATATAAACCCACAAACACACTTACATTTTTTTAATGCTCATAATACTTCTTCAAACTTACTTAACACTTAAAGTGTTAAGTAAGTTGGTTTCTTTATACCTACTGATAATCTCAAGTAATGAAGCGAATCTTAAGGACATTTTTTTTTCATGGATCTTGCCAAGTTAATTAATAAATGCGAATAAACTGCAAAAAAACCAATCGTAAAAGAAACATAAGAAACACGCCTTGTGATTCAAATGTGTTTAAAATATATTATCGCTACCTTATACAAATTTGCTTTAGTCCCAAAATATTTTAGTAACATTATGGAATACGCAAACAAACAAAAAAGACTTATTTAAAAATAATATAACCAGAATTTTACCTACTACACAACATCGTATAATAAAATAAGACTGGCCAACAACCCGCAAACGCTTTTAATCAGTATTATTTTTTCGGATTTATTTTTTTATTTCTTCGTGTGTTTGAAATATAAACTAGAAAAAAAAACAAACAATTCAAACTAATTGTCGTGTCAAGTGGACAGCTTTGTGCAAGGTTTCGGAACCATGTCAAGACCCAACTTTTGTCTATGTTACCTACAGCACAAAAGCGTTTCTTTGAAAAAGGTTAATTTCAGTTTTACAAGGGTTTTTTCTAAACCAGTAATGGAACATCTTCAAAATGCATCACTTATATGTCGAGGTAGACCTTAAAGGCTATATAAAACATTTCGTCCCCTTTTTAAAACAATAAACTTGCTTAGAAGAATCGCCTTAATTATTATTAATTTTTAGACATGATACCACATTCAAAAACCATCTAATATTGTGAGACGGGTGTGAGATTCGCTATTTCATTTTAAAATGATTTTTCATGGATAATAAGTAATATAAACACATGATGAAAACCCTTTTCTAGAGATATAATGTAAATGCATATCTTCACTTAAAGGATGATCTGTGAATCTGAATAAGCATGAACTGCAATCCATTTAAGTATGAATAACCATAATTATGAGATTAATAAAAAATATATTAAATAAACAATAAAATTATTCTTTATTTAATACAATTACTCAGCACATCCCATTAAAGACGTAATAATTACAGTAAAAATTAACGTAAAAATTAACATCTGCAACAGAATGTGTAGGGATGCTAAACGCCGCTATATTCACTTAACGCTACAGAATCTTTCTCAAGCGCAAGTTTGGAGATTCTTACGGTCTTTAGGTGTGGGCAAAACCACGCATAGTTGTCAAACTGTCGTGGATCTCAATGCTTTAAATCATCACTTTACCACTCCGCCTATAACACTAGATAATGACACTAAAACTGCTACCCTGTCTTATTTGTCTCGTCTTGTCCCACCAGACCTACCCCCTTTCACTTTTGAACCAGTTTCGGAGGATACCGTAAAGAGGAATGTCAGGTCTATCTCCACGAAAGCCATCGGCAGTGACAATCTCAGCCTGGACATGATTCTTCCTGTGCTGGAGGATATTGCACCTGTGATCACACACATTATTAATTTCTCACTATCGTGCAATGTCTTTCCATCACTGTGGAGGAATGCCTATGTCATTCCATTACCAAAAACCTCCAATCCCTCCTCCCCTTCGCAATTCCGACCCATATCTGTACTGCCTATCCTTTCTAAAGTCCTAGAGTCTGTGGTTCACAAGCAACTCTATTCCTATTTCACCATCAACAACCTCTTGTGTCCTTACCAATCCGGCTTCCGACCTTCCCACAGCACTGTTGGAGCACTGCTGAATATAACTGAGGACATGCGGTATGCTATGGATAATACCAAGCTTACTGTAATTGCCTTGTTGGACTTCAGCAGTGCCTTCAACTCTGTTGATTTTGACATTCTTCTCGGTGCCCTCCGAGCAGTTAACATCTCTTCAACTACCATTGATTGGTTCCACTCCTATCTCTTCGGGCGCCGGCAATGTGTAAAAACAAAGGATTCATCCTCTGATTGGACAAACCTTACTGCCGGTGTTCCTCAAGGTGGCGTTCTCTCACCTCTGCTCTTCTCTATTTTTATTAATAATATATCGCGTGTTATTTCCTCTCCCTTTCATCTGTATGCAGATGATTTGCAATTGTATCGTCATTTTGAGTTGAGTGAGCTGTCTGACACTGTTAATTGCCTTAATGAAGATCTTTCGGCTGTTCAGTCCTGGGCTAAATCCTTTGGCTTATTGGTTAACCCCGACAAATCTCAGGCCATGATTGTTGGTAGCAGTAGATTAAGAAGTAAAATAGACTGGTCGTCTGTACCCTGTGTCATGTATGCTGGGGTTCCAATAGCATACCATGACAAAGTAAAAAATTTGGGCCTGATCATAGACTGCAACATGTCTTGGACTGCTCACCTCAACGATATCAGTAAGCGTTTTCATTACACTTTTCACTCTCTCAAACGTCTCCAATATTTTCTCCCCTTCAATACCAAAATTATGCTCGCTCAATCACTTCTTCTCCCAATTATTGACTACGCCGATGCCTGCTTTCTAGATGTGACGGAGGAGCAACTTAATAAGTTAGAGCGCCTACAAAACCTCGCTATTCGTTTTATTTTCGGGCTACGTAAGTATGACCATGTTTCTCATTTCCGCGCTCAACTTAAATGGCTCCCTATCCGATTTCGCCGAGATATGCACATCCTTTCAGTCCTTTTCAACATACTCAATAACCCGCATACTCCTTCGTACCTTAGCTCCCGGATCATCCTCCTACCCACTCCCATACGCTCCAGGCGCTCTTGCATCAATTCGATGCTTGATGTGCCTAGGAGTAATACAAAATTTCGACTGCAATCGTTTACAGTACGAGCTCCGATACTGTGGAATAACCTGCCGAAATCCATCCAAAACAGTGATAATATTGAATTATTTAAAAGCCGCTTGAAACATTATTTTCTCTCACAAGCTAACCCTTCATCTTAACCTTACTTCTCCCCATGTCTTTTCTGTTTTATTTTGCATACTAAATTAACATCGATTTGTAAATATGTATGTATATGTATTTATATAGTATATATAAATAATATACGTAGTATATGTATTTTGTGTATTGTATTTTTATGTATGTTTATGTATTATATTTTATTTATGTAAGTATTTATATTTTCATATTTTCTATATATTTTAATTATTATACTACAGTGCACTATTTTGCCCGCTACATCACCCTGTCACTCACCTCCATAGGTTGACTGGAAGAAATCTCTTTTAGAGATAAGTCCACCTTTGCCTGTACATATATTACTGTACCATCATTGTAACATATTTTAGTGCAAAAAAGAATATATACATTACTCAGCACATCCCATTAAAGACGTAATAATTACAGGCGACGTTAATTCCTGCTAATTTTAGAGATCACTTGTATAACAAGACTAGAAACGAGAAATTAAAACTAAATTAATGTTCTCAGAACATCCGGCAAGTTCATCAACACTAATCGTTTTATAAACAAATAGGTTTCTATTTATACACGAAACCACACCTTGTTTAAATACAAAAGTCACTCATATCCCGATCTACGTAAAACGTAAACTGTACTGGTATTTGTGTATTTATCGTTTTTTTTTTCCTATATGTTACATTGTATATTATATTTTCCTATAGAACCTGCAAAAAATGAAAGAGAAAAGTCTACTATGTTCTCGTTTTTATGCCGCCACGAAGTTTTCGTTTTAAATAAATTATTAATTCATTATTTTTAAACGAAGAATGTTTGTGTAGTTTATAGACTGTATTGTTTTATCTTATGTATTATACATATGACACACTGCCTTAGATAAATCCGATCGTAAATATCTCGAATAGAAAATTCCAATGTCGAATTTAAAGAAAATATTCTTCTGGTGACAGAACTTTGCGTGACAACACTTCAAATGACATCACGGGAATATTATGGCGTTCGCAAAACATCACGCACGATTTGAATTATTTGTTTCGCATACGATATTGCGACAGAGAATAGATGCCACAGATTTTTTTTCATGTGAAGGGAATTAGTGGGAATTCGTTACGTATATGCACAAGCTAAATTGTAGTTCTATTTACAAATAGTTCATATAATGTTGTATTCGGGGTTTATTCGATTGAACCTTTTTTATTATTTTGGCCAAAGATTCGAGTGCCAAAGTTGCACCTGACTTAATCACGAGCTGACTGAAATCCATTAATCCGAGTTTACGAGTTATCGAGATACATTACACGTTCTCCATCGACATCGTTTTTACGAAACTGATTATATTCATTAAAATAAACTTACTTATGGACTCTTGAGAAAAATCTTTGTAAGTTTATTCTTTAAGCTTTCACGATGTACGTTATCCATTATTATTGTACTTATCAAAATTCCCATACATAAAACTTTATATTTAATTCAATGTTGTAACATGACGATTCAAATTTATGAGCCTACTTGAATAAATATTTTTTTGATTCGATTTTATAGTTGGTTTGTGCCATCTGAACAAAATTACCAATATTAACGTGTATTATCTATCAAATTTAGTCTCGCCACCTAAGGAGACTGCGGTTCCGTACCTCGCCGCAAAGATACGGAATGCTGTGCTGTTATTGACTACTGTCCCAGACTACCGTCCATTCAGTTTGCGCTGCCTGTGTGTAACCCTGTCTGAGAGTGGGTAAGTTTATATGTAAATATACATGTATGTATATAAGTAAATTGAATTAATTTAATTTATGACTGTACTCTCATGCCCGTGAGTGAGCCAGTGTAACTAGTGGTAGAGAGGATATAATATCTTAGTTCCCAAGGTTGGTGGCGTATTGGCGATATACGGAATGGTTAATATTTCTTACATATCCAATATCTATGGGCGGTGGTGACCACTAACCACCAGGTGGCCAATTAGCCAATCTACTTACGAATTTAATAAAAAAATATTACTTGCATACAAAGTAAATATATATTTCGAATAGAAGTAATAATACTTCACATAAAATATTTATAAAAACACCACTTAATTAAACTTACAAAAAAAAACATTAAGAATAACTCTCTCGATCTTTTATTTATTGTCTGTGCTAAAAATATATAACCTCAAAATAGATATTCAAGTTTTTCTGCGAAACGCAATCCAGTTCGCTATATTATGGTCTTCGTTTGCATATAACTGTTAATCGGAACCTGCAACTCGTTATGAATGAACTATTGCCTATATTTGATCGAAGACTTGTATTAATACTTCATTTTCACAATCACATTTATTGCATAATTTTTACTTTAAGACGCAAATTAATTCAATCCATTTTTCGTAGTTAAATCTTAAAGTTATATATTATCATAGTTAATGCTTGCAATGTATTTAATGCCTGTTATTTTTATTATCAAATAGTTGTAAACGATGCAAACAATGAATTATTATATTTAGCAAATAAGATAAAAAAATAGTTTATATGTTAGCTTATAAAAACGCAAAAATTGCTTAAAAATAATAAATAGTTTTTAGCACAAAGCGTCTTTGGCCCAAATGAACTGACGATATAAAGAAAACAGCTAGAAATCCAGCATTCAGAGGGTACAAGACCGGTCGGCGATCGAGTGGCGCCATTTACCCCTAATTAAGGCCGGTGTCCAGCGGTGGATTTAAAAGCGGAGGGAATTGATGAATAAATAACATTTTTATACGTGCCAAATACCTTAAAGATTCTCGAATATTATATCGTGGATGAACCTAGAAAACAGCGTTATTTTAAAACTTTTAAGTAACAATTCAAATAATAGTAATTGATTGACCTCATCCCCTCTTCACTGGCATAGTTTATTTTCTACAACAAAACAGAAGAATCGAACAATGTTCATAAGTCGCATTGTTCATACGTAGTTGATAGTAAACATATCATATAATTATGTTTTTCTTATCTCTATTTTCTCTGGATGTCGGTTAAAAATTCAGGTATTTAAATTTCCAGTGTACCTAGTTAGTTCCATATTTAAAAAAATAACGATCAATCTTGACCAGCGACAGAACATTTTAATATCGATTCGATAAATATTATATCAATTATTATTATCATTATAATATCGATATTTAATAATCGATTGTAAATATCATTATGCAGTGAGAGCACTGTTCACCGTTCGACGTCCAGACAAAACAATGAAGCCGCCATTACCGTCCATTCCCTCATATTGTAATGTCAGCTGATGACATTGTCCGCGATCATTGACAATCGTACTGAATCTTTAACAAGCTATCAGAGACAATATTCAACAGAAATCTGCATTAAAAACATTTAGTACAAAAGTGAAATCAATAATCAGAATCGCTCACTTCGTATTCGCATTGACGTTGTTCAGGAAATAAGTCACGAAGCACGGACAGACTTGATACGAGGAATGGATATGATTCGGCTTCTTAACAAAGTTCGTACATTGCATTGCCAAAAATTGCTAATTAATTTCAAAGTCAACTATAAGGCGTAATTGTTTTTGCTTTAAACTTAAAATTCAAATATAAATTTTACCTATTAGAAAAAGTAATTTAACATCGGAGTTAAGGAGCAGCTGAATCCGGACCAGTAAAACTAAGGCGAAACCGGCAACTTAGTGCCCAACATGGAACAAGTCTCGGACCGTGACCACTAACACATTAGATATGGTGTACTCCATTTTTGGATACAACCGACCCTCTTCACAGAACAGCAAAGCGACGTTGCGGAAAACGGGAACGCATACTTGGTTTTTATGAGTTCTGTCATTTATGGCTAGGAATTTGAAGGGTTCGTCTATCGCTTAGAATTTTAATTTGTTTCTTAGGGCACTTTGATTGACATGATTAAACGATTTCTCGCCCACTGATGATATTGTTTTTATATCATTACACTTCTCAATCAAACTATATTTTTAGAATATTCTCCATTTCAAATAATTGTTATCAAAACTAGCTCGTCCCGACTTCGTACTTACATTCCACTTATTTCCAAAAAACCTTTCCATAACATAATCTATGCGCCAATTTCATCTTTATATAATCAGTCATTGATCGTCAGTCAAGACTAACGATGGTATAATCCTGTCATAATTAACGGTAAAGGTTGCCCAATCAATCTATTCCAGCTGTAAGTATCTAAGAATTGTAACCACGAACGAAGGCTCAAGACACTCATCTCGCCTCATCTTATCAAGTGTCGGCATCGTATCGCCATCTGCAACTGACGGCTGCTTGGAAGGACTTCAAAGATAGTCCTGCGAATCATTAATTACTTAAGCAAGTACGAACATATTGTAGGCTCGCAGCTGCGGTAATACCGTTATGGACAAAATAAAGTATATCACACTTATTCTAAGGAGAAGAGTAATAATACCGAGTATATTATTAGATTATACAGATTACTGCTGCCCGTCCCGTCTTCATGCGAGTACAATAAATATTTTATTCCGAGAAAAAAAAACAATGAGTCATGAATAAGATAATAAAATATTTAAAGGTATCACACGTTGCAAATAAAGTATTAATGTTTTCTTTTTGTGAGAAAACAAAAAATATAATGTCCAATTTGATAGTAAAATAAAAAAACATTTGGATGTCGGCAACTGCACCACCCAACTATAACTAGAAATCATCTTATATGGTATAAATACAAAAAAAATATATAATAAAGATAATCGAATTTTAAATTAATTTGTATAAGAAATGTATAATTTTAAAGTATACTGAACAAATGATCATATATACAATCGATTGTGATTATAGCGATGTCTCATTTACCAACCAATACGTAACATAAACATAAATAACCGTCTATTTTCCTAAGCTTTTCGCCAACGCAAATAGTACGCTGAATCGCATGAGAAACACAAATATGCTAATTCTTAAACAAACATCGGGCGGCGGGCGGTCATTGTTTAAAAGAGAACGTGCAATTTTTTTATTGTTCGTGTTATAACGAGGCTTTTTAATTAACTGTATGAAGTATTTTGCGCGTGGCGGATGTTCTTGTAACATTTTTAATAACTATGTAACATGTTTGTTTAAGTTATGATTGAAGTACAATATGACAATGTTATTGTTCGTTGAATATTATTCACATACTCTTTTAGCTACATATACTGTATATAATATGGATTGATATGTGGTGAGATTTCTGTTGTGAATTCATTTTATTCAGAAATAAATATATATATTTATATATATTTTTTTTTATAGTATAGGTAGGCGGACGAGCATATGGGCCACCTGATGGTAAGTGGTCACCAACGCCCATAGACATTGGCATTGTAAGAAATGTTAACCAACGCCGACATTGCCAATTCGCCACCAACCTTGGGAACTAAGATGTTATGTCCTTTGTACCTGTAATTACTCTGGCTCACTCACCCTTCAAACCGGAACACAAGAATACCAAGTACTGCTGTTTTGCGGTAGAATATCTGATGAGTGGGTGATACCTACCCTAATATAAATAGAAGAATCAAATAAAAATTGGGTAAGTAGTCTAATTAAAATAATTGCCTTTTGCTATGACCCAGACATATATACATATACACTATAAAGATCGTTAACCATATAAAATCGTGTTGTGATTAGTGTACATATATATATATTTATATGATTTAGTTAGTTATTTTGTATGCGTCAGTCAAGACTACTGACTGAAAATAATGTTTATGCCTCTGTCTATATAAGGACTCTGTCAGTTACGAAAAGAAATGCAATATTTAACACATCATGTGATCTTAACCTAACAAAAACGGGAATATACGATATGGTAACATAATTTATACCCTAATCCAGAGCATGATCACGTCTGTACCCCTTATATATAATTCAAAAGATAACCTGCTTCCGTGAGGGCCTGCGTTTCACAAAAAACACCTGTCATACTAGACGTTTACTGCCCCTGTTATACAAATTGAAGAATATGACACACCTGGGGTGGTTAGTGGTTCTTGCTGAAAGAATATTATGGAATCATTTAAGGGGCATCATTGTACTTGAATAAATTTTTTTTAAGTTTTTGTCACGTTGTCACGCCACGATTGACGATAATGAAATTTAATGATTACACGACTGCCCGCAAGAGGAGTTTAATGTTTTCAGTTGTACATATGTGGGTTTATTTATTCCAGTTTTTTTAAATGCCTGAACAGATTTGTGTATCGTTATAATCCTTACATAGACCCGACACTGGCTATTAATTTCTTTTTATTTTTGACATCGTCCTAATTAATTAATTAATTATTTCAATATAAATATTGGCATAATTAAATTTATCATATAGATTTTTTGTTCTATTTATTATAATTATTATAAAACATTATACAATAATATAAATCTAGGACCCCAGACACACACACACACACACAGATACACACGGGCATTCATCTAATGTCACAGATTACAATCCAAAATCGAACACATTGAACAGAACTATATCACAAAACTGGAATTAAAAAAAACCCACTAAATCCGTAAAAATAATTTGTTCATATAAAAACTAACCAAAAATAAACTATGTCGCCGCAGGTAGGAGGGTGAGCCGAAATACATCATAAACAAAAGGAAAAGCTTTGTAGAGTGGATTGCGAGAGGAAATGGTCTGCGACAGGTCCGCCATCGCCCGGAGCTATATAACTCAGACCGGGAGGACGCTGGACTAGTGATGATCAAATTTATCGATAGAATACACGTCATTGATATGTGTATAGATTCATAACTAAAAAAAAATCAAAATAAGAATTAATTTAACACAATAAAATATATGAAATATAAAATAATTAGACACAATTGTTCTGTTAATTTATAAGACTATAAAATACTTAAAGCATCGTGAAAATAATTTTAAAGATTCAAGTCAATAGAGTTCATAATAAAAATTGAAAGTAAATATGTATTATCGTTACACAAATCTTCTTAAACATATTTTAGCATACAAACAGATGTACAGAAAAAATAATCATATTTTATTAATCATAAACATCGCGATCACCGAACAACATAATTTAGATAATAATAGTAATTAAGATAAGATACGACACCCAAAAATCGATAGGCGGGTGCGGTCAGCCCTAGACGGCATGGCGGCAGTAATTTAATCCGGTCAAGAAGGGAGGCACTTATTGCCTCGCCCTTACACACATTACACCTCTCACTCGCCTCGGTCGAGTTATACCGTGACTTCTGCCTTACGCCCGAGGCATAAACTTCATAAAAAGCACCAGACCTAATTAAGTAGGAGATACCCACTTTATAATATTTTAATTTAATTCGGAATCAGATTTCAAACGAGTAATACATAGTAAATATAAACATAAGTTAATCGAAATGGCTCAGTGAGTAGAATATGTGGATCGTAACTGTTAATATGAGCGAATCATACAGCGGTTGGCAATGTTCTGGTTTATTATTATTATAATATAGACTATAAATACAATTAATATAATAAATATCACCCTATACACATACATAACACTCCTCGAAAGAACGAAAGAGCTCCGGTTCAAATCTGGACGATCACCATGATAATGTATGCGTAATTTGAATCAGCAAGACATAACATTGTTACATATACTAAACGCCGAGATGGTCATTCCAGAGAAATCAGCACAGCGTATAAAATATTTTTTTAACACTGTCAATACGCTGCTAAACATGGGATCTAAGATGGTCCCTCGTGCCAATGCCACACAACATTACTGACTATTGTTGTTAGTCGGTAGAATAATTGATGAGTGGACAGTGCTCACTCAGACGAGTTTGCACAAAGCTCTATCTCCAAGTAAATATTTATACTTCATTGCGTGTTCTGAGTAGAAGGCAAACGTTGCTAGGAACTTGCATGTCTTAGAAGTAATTTGGATACAATTTACATATATCCAGTTGAACACTACCAGAATAAACTCGAAATCTTGAGAGACCAGCTGTGTGACCTATAACACTTTTTAATATGAAATTACTAATACGTTTCTTAACATTTATACTAATAATTGAGAAACGTTTTTTTATAATACCCAGTTGAAAATATAATAAATAAAGACCGATATACATATTTTTTAATAAAGATCCGCGTGGAAATGTATATATATCCATTGAACATATAATGCATTTTTGATCTGAAAATTATATATATAATATTCTCCATATTCAATTATTTTTATTCCAAGTATATCTTAAGTTACTAAATTTCACTTATTAAATTACTTACATAGCATTCATAAAAATGTCTCATATATATAAATTTGTTTGGAATAATATTATGTCTTAGCGAATTCGATTCTTTATCCCATGATGTTTTAACTTTGTTGAGTCGGAAACTTGGTGCTATGTTTATCTTTACTTCTCGTGTTTATAAAACGATTAACACTGTTACATCAAAGCTATCAATGTTATTGTTACTATACACTCTAATTTATACCTTCCCCTTCTTATTGCCTCCGCTTATCATCATCACTATAGTGATTCAACGGAGGTATGCAACGGATGCTAGCATTCTTGGTATCATTCCACGCGATCATTTGTACAGTACAGTACAGTACAGTAAAGTAACAGCCTGTAAATAAATGTCCTACTGCTGGGCTAAGGCCTCCTCTCCTGTTTTTGAGAAAAAGGTTTAAGCTTAGTTCACCATGCTGCGCCAATAAGGGTTGGTGGAATACACATGTGGCAGAATTTCAGCGAAATTAGACACATGTAGGTTTCCTCACGACATTTTCCTTCACCGTCCAGCACGAGTTGAATTATAAACACAAATTAACTTACCCGGGTTTGAACACCCGCGATCATCGGTTATGATTTACGCGTTCTAACCAGTGCGCCATCTCCGCATTTGTACAGTTATTTAAATCCACAATGTAAATAATTCTTATATGATTTTAAGTACATTGTGCCGTAACTATGTTTATCAAACAAGCAACAAAAAGTAAGATGAAGATCAGAAGGCTATTGATTTTTTGTCTTGTGATAGTAACTCTGACTTGCAAGCCCTTTGTAATGGTCTCGCGATAAAAAATATCTGATGTAACTTTGACAGTTTAGAACTTGCTACTTACGTTGAGTTTTTTAGTATACAAAGTTTTGCAATTTAAAACAGCCGTGTAAATGACGTCAAACTGGCGGCTAGCTGTGGCTTCCCACGGTTAAGAGTTGATGCCAGCATACAAATCTTTAGGGAAAATAATTGTAACATCCATTTCGACTTTGTCTAGTGTCTTGAGATTAATTCGAGAATATGCACAGACGCGAAGGTACTAAATAAATTGAATGTTAAGTAGACCTTCCATATAAGGTTGTATTAAAAGTCATAAGCAACATATAATTGCTACGAGCCTAGATGGCCCTGTGGTTCGAATACGTTAATCTTAACCGAAGATTTGTGTTTAAACCCGCGCGATCCCGATCTGAATCAAATTTTAATATGCTAAATTTGTTTCTGTAATTTGTCTCGTGCTCTGTGATTACGGGGAATACTATGAGGAAACCTGCATTTTTCTTATGAAAATCTACCATATGAGCATCCAATAACCCACATTGGAGCAGCGTAGTGGAAGACGCTCCAAGCCCCTTCTTTAAAAGAAGAAACGTCTAAAGAGGTTTAGCTTTGTAATTTTATATTAACAAGCGTCTACTTTTTATTTTTTTTAAATTAAAGTGTGATTCCTTTACCATTAATAAATATAACATGTATGTGTTACTTAACACCTAATATCTTATCAAATAGTTTGTCCAGGCTAATAGTTATTAACGTACAGCCAAAACTAAAAATTCTAGAAAACTGAAATTACAACAATTCTTAACATAAACATTCGCTTATAAACGATTTAAGTTTAAGGGAATTTAACTTTAAGTGTGGGACAAATGGGATGTTTAACTGTTTATGAATTTTACCCTTTTAATTTTTAGTTGTTATATAACAGCTAGTTTGTTATATAATACGTTTTCGATAAAATCTAAATTATATTTAAGTACAAAATAGAATGTTCTGTATTAAAATTTAATGACTTGAAAGATATGCAGAAACACAAAAGACTCATTACTGTGGAGGCAGTTTACATAAACGTGCGATTTAAATTCCAATATCGACGCAAACTCATTGCTTTACAAGTCTATTAAAATACCTAAAGATAATGAACTTGAAGACTTAAAATGATTTCAACAAAGATTCAAAGTTAGAACTCAACAGCTTATTGTACACTTGCTAGACTTATTAAGACTCATTACTGAGTTCACCTATTAAGCAATAATTCAATCAATAACCAACATACATAAATAAATACAACATTCGCAAATGTGAGTCACATACATTATACGAACAAGAGCCATTAAATCTGAAAACGTACGGTTGATAGAATGTTTGTAAAACAAGTATTGTACAATATAGAAGTTGTACTACAATCTACAAATAAAAACACCACGAGCACAATACCTTACATAGTTAATACTTAAATAAATAATACTTAAATAGAGTATAAATATAACTTTACATTATACCTCTTTTCGTAAATCTCATTACTAAAAACAATCAAAATCGAACTTATATAATAGGCACTTACAATATATTATTAAGTATATGTAATATATGTTTCAACAAACGCAAAAGCTCGATGAAAACGAGAGAGTTATCAGGAAATAAATCTAACGCAACGGCTGTCATGTCAGCGATTATGTCTAGTACATTTTAGTGGAACCCTCCTGCACATTACACCCCGTGACGTGTGAGCGACTCCGAATAAGTGAAAGATGGTAAAAGGATCTCAGCATCTGCTCCCTCGCTCAATATTAAAAAATATACGAAGAGTTTATAAAAAATCGTGGAGTACTACCGCTTAGCGCGCCGTATTGAAAGGAATATTTCACACATCCTGCGATTTCGATCATCGTTCAAATTTGATATAGAAACATATTGCGTTCTCTTCGATAAGAACTCCATAAGTATCCTTTAACACGTATTTATGTCCTAAGCCAAGTACAGAAGCAAAGCCTTTTAAATAATTATTTGTATATATCGTTTGAAAATTAACCAATTTTTGTAATCCATAAATAATTTTATGTTGGTATTACTCTGATGATATGAGGTCTTGGTGAACGTTCATAATTTTATGTATAGTATAAGGAATTAAAAATTGGATGTCTAGTAGTTTGTAAATAATCATTCACAATATATACAAACATGAATATATGGGAACCCTTTAAAGTCTGTTTATTTTGAAATAAAAAGCAGACAGAATTCCTGAAGGCATTATGTCAACTAGTAAACAGCGAGTCAACTTTTAGTCGAATCTAAAATAATCGAAAGTACCTAACTACAATTTAATAACTTTAAAAAAAGATTTAGAATATAATCATTAGCTCATTCCTATTCAATAATTATTAATAGAGACTATTTACTCCTTAAACATTACACAAATATTCTTAATTTTAATTCACCAAATAAATCATAAAGCCATTGATAATGGTAAATTGCTACTTTAATTCTTCAATAACTCGATCATTTTTTAATCAACCGGCTAACCGCGAAAAGTAAACAGAAGGGGTTCAAGTGGTATTGATTAAAAGTGATACGATTCGCAAAGCCTCGTGGCAGGTCCGCGAAAAACTCACCCCGCATCGGACAACTTTCTACAATCCAATTACCGGCGTGGAACTCTGGAAATTCTAAACCGATTACAGAGAATTGAAAACATTAAGTACTTTAAGGATTTTCGCGACCCTCCGTACAAAATTTAGTCTTAATGATATAGATATTAAACCTACTTTACCGATCGGCGTAATTATGATTACGCTGTCAAATATAAAATTTCGAATGGAATTTATTTTCGTAAGTCTTGTTTAGGACTCGCAAATAACGCGATAAGCAAAGTTTGATAAGTCACATTTCTATGGTAAACATCACTTGGACGAGGTTAGGAAATTATAAGTCGAATTGGTTTATCAACTCCGCGAAATGTGGTTCGATGTTCGATTTGCAAATTTCAAACAAAAATAGACTTTCTTTTCATTGTATTAAAATAAATATTATAATGGCACAATTGCCATTTCTAAAAATGCTTAGTAAAGTGCAGATAGACGATATAGATTTACGTATTATAAAACAATTATGCCTAGATAATTGAATCAGCTATTTTTTTAGAACATAAACTTCGAAATGCTTGCTAAGCGGTATCTATAATATTGCCAGACTCAAATTTCGAAATGTTTATTAATGTCCCGTTGCTATATTCATAACCATTTTGCTTACAGATAGTAAAATTGTCTACGAAGAAGTAATTCAGCTACGACTGGCTTGCAACTTATGAAATAGATGTTTACGTATTAAAACTATATTTAGTTGTTTAAAAATAACAAAAAGATACAATTTTCTTTTAATTTAATAACCCGAATTGCGGAACAAATGTCTGAAGATGACAGATACTTGTATTTTATTTTATTTCTAAATGTAAAATTCTAAACCTCAACTAAATATATCAGTTGATTATAATAGAGTCTAAGCAGATGTCAACAGAGTACAAGGTTGGTGTCTTCAAATCCAGATTAAACAGGTTTCTTCTAGACAAACGCGCTACATCCTAGACCGTGTCGATGCTTTACCTCAAACAACTGTCAAACGCTGGCTTATATGGGATAAAAAAAAAGATTTAAGAAAGAACATGCAACATTAAACAGCTTTAAAAATTCGGTTTTAATTTGATACTGTCACTTAAAAAATTAATCTTGCATCGTTTAGATGTTTTTAATTTTATGTTATTTGATATCCATGTGGAGGGTCTTAGGGTAAGGAATTCACAATGAACTTCTCAGAATCCCACCACCATAATTACTGACGAATAATTTTTGCATTATAAAATAAACAGAGTTTAACTTTATTATGCAACATCATTTAAGATTGTTAAAAGAACATACCTTATAATAACTACATGCATAATATAAGCATTTTTACCTTGCATTTTAATAAATTTAATTCTTCCTATAAGCAGACATTTGTAGGTAAGGCTTATTACGCAATACAATAATATATTGAAGAGAAAAAAGCGTAGACTTATCTATATATTTTATTAACGGAATGGCAAAACAGAATAGAAACTAAGAATATTGCTTGTTATTGTCGCTAGAATTTCGAAATAGTATTATACTAAACAGTCGCAAAGTAACTTCTATTAGTAAGGACGAATAAAATACTTATATAAGCATGATTTTTAATATAAATATATGTACTTTATCGTTTTTCAATAGATAAGTTTATCTCAATATAACTTTGTAACAACAGCTACGTAAAACTGTAAAAATAAACATCGACTTTGTTTTAGAACGTAGGTGACAATTTAGCGCGAAAATAATGAAAATCAAAAAACCAATCAGATGATAATTGAATAGTATTCTTTGAATATCAATACATCACAGAACTATATAACGAGGGGACTAACTAGAAGCGTCAAAATTGACACCAATTACTCTCGTTGGATACGAGGCTGTATAGTAATGGACATTCGTGTACAAAAGGCAATAACAGTTATAGGTCGACGTTATTTTTTTAATTACCAAATCTTTACAGTCATGTAGTACGCGCCTTAGGTGTGTGTATCTTTCTATTATTATAATATTATTTTTGACTATTTAACGCCCACCTGTGAAGGTTAAGGGGGTGTTATGCACCGTATTGTCTGTTTCTGTACTCCTGTATGCAAAACACATAACGTGAATGCAAAATTTCATGATGATTGTTAAGTAGTTAAGTCGTGAAATCATAACAAACAAATAAATAAAAAACACCCACTTTTGAATTTATAATATTGGTTAGTATATGCTTCAATGTTGTTATTATCAGACAGCATCACAAGCGTTATTTCTTAGGTCAAAGTATTAATTAGACTTTATGTAAATTTATATAAAAATATAACTTGGGTAATTCCTGACAAATAATTATTTAGGTATTGATAAGAATTCCTACAACTTTGAAATTTTTAATGAGGTTAAAATTAAAGACGAGGTTATTGATAAGGATACCAAAATTAATAATTTTATTTTTATTTCATTTCAACTTTAACAAAGAAGCCGCAATCAATACACCTTTAAAAAAGCTTTGATATTAAGCCCTGCTCGGTAGATACCACACACATATCACATGGATACCAACTACATGGATTTGGATAAGGGACATAACATAACATCTTAGTTCCCAAGATTGGAGAATTGATGATTTAAGGTTAACATAACTTACTCTATGGGCGGTGGTGACCACTTGCCATTCTAGCCCAATAGCAAGTCCGCCTACCAATTTCAAAAAATAAATAAATAAGACAATTCAAACGTATATTATTAACTTAGGATGTTAAGGGCCTTTTACGCTAATCGAAGGTCGGGATTTGGTGAGAATTATGTAGAAAACGATGCTCCACAACCTTGAAATAAATCACACAGTTAGCCAATACATTATAACAGGACAACAATAATTTTATAAAACACAGGAATTAAACGGACATTCGCAGGAACATTATTGTATCGAGCACCTCTATAACATCCACAATGGAACTATTATATATTTTTAACAATAAACAGGATACGAATAACACTTTTATCTTCGACTATCCTTGAAAGTTGTCACTTTCGAGTCGTGACTCACGAGCCTTTGTCGATCTGCCAGGGTCATTTTGCTGTCATAAATAGCAAATCATTTGCATTTAATGTCCTTAAGATCGTGTCATTAAGTGCTATTATTCATTAAAATGATGTATAACAGCTAAATATTAATAGACACGCGCAATATTATCTCATAATTTACGATGACATTTTGATAAACGTCGTGGGAAGATATAACTTTTATACAACGATCCCTTGAAATAAAGATTGTATAATCAGCAATGTTAATTTAAGAAATCCTTTAATTAATGAAAGTCTTAAGAGACTTATTGCTTTGTGGATATATTAAGAAATTAGCATTATTCACAAGAGAGTTTTAATTTTTTTCGTTATTTTCATTATTAAATTTTATTCGTATTTATATTTAAATGAAGGTCGCATTCATAAATAAAAGTGTAAAGTATATTTTTATCTGATGAAGATAAAACGTCGGGTAACAGAAATGGAAATAATATTCAATTAATATGCAAGTTCGTCGACAAAAAATTAAATGAGAGATGCATTTTGCTACATATGTCGTTACTTCATTGTATATCTCATAAAGAATGCTTGATAAAATATATATTACGTGTAAATTGAATCTTAATAAAGGATTTTTTTATGAATACTATAAACGTTCGTGATAATATTATTTACGACATTTAGAAAAGCAATACAGTCGTACGTTTTCATTGAAGTCATGATTTTATCTCAAATGTAACTTGTATTTTTATATATTTGTTGTTTTTTCATACTATATATTTAACGTATTCTTGATTATTATTTTTAGGTTACAAAACAAAATGTATAAGAAGATATCATAACGTATTCTTTTTTCCGGAGATCGAGACGGACTTTATTACAACTTAGACACGGAGTGTACACTTCTAACTTCCAGACTCCAGACTGCTACTGAGAATCTACGACATAACTCAAAAACTTTTCATTGGCTCGACTCGGGACTTGCACCCTCGTACCTGGGAATCCACGGCCTTATATCTAGCCAATAAACAAACGAGGCAGTCAAACACCTAAAGTATTAAAAAGGTGAAAAACTAAAATAATAAATTGATATTAAATAAATATTAAAGTATATTATAACGTTTATTCTTCTTTTGTTTACCGTTAAACAAATAAGTGTCCATTTGCATTCTATAAAGAGAATTTACTCATGTTGACCTTCACCCTGCGCAGTGCTCGCGTATATACATTGATTGTCTGAAGACGTCAATGTGTAGACGTTAAATTTAATTAATTTGAACGAATATCACCAATAAAGCCTGTAGAAAATAAGTATTTTCAGTACTCGATATCAAAGTCAAATAAAGCAAATATTCGTGTGAACCGTTCACACTCGATTCGCTGAGAAGAAGCCTTGCATTTATTGCTTTCTCAATTAGCAAATATTTTGATACACGAGGAATTATTTATGTTATTAGTTGTGAGCTCAGTACATGTAAGGAGAACGATTATATGTATTATATATTCAATATAATACATATAATCCTAGTACATATAATACTAGTTATCGAACGCGTTTTGAAGAGATGGGTCGTAGCTATTAAGTGTCAATAAAGTAGCCTCTAGTATCAAAAAGTAACCTTGTTCTTCCTTGGTGTTCAAGATTACTTTATACCAAATTCCATCAAATTCGTTCAGTGGTATAGACGTGAAAGCGTAACAGACAGAGTTACTTTCGCATTTATATTATTAGTATAGATTTGACTTTTCAAACATATAAATCACACCCCTAAACATGAGTATGAGCGAACGTATCGAAATATGTATATGAAAACTTTACAAAATCTTTGTATTATTATGAAAAACCAAATGACACTTCTTATATAGGGATAAGTGGAAGTACTTCTGTTAGTCCCGAGTAAATCTTGACCCGATTTATAAATACGAGAGCCCTTGAAAGTCTGTGGATGACGAAAAAATTGCGTATCCCTTCGGAGCACTTCGGATATATTCAAATATTATTTTAATTTCTATGTTTTATTTAACTAAGTACATAACATGTATTTTTTTATATTGCTTTATATCTATATATTTATTTGAACAATTGATAAACCTGAAATCTTTAGTTAAGATTCACATATTCCAGTCACTGGGTCATTTCGGCTCAACAACGATATTAAACCTTATATAATAAAAGTACACATGAAGATTAAAAAACTATCTTATAGCAGTTGGTAACGGATGATTAGTCAACTTATGCTGTGTCTTCTTGTGTTAACATATTTCGTATCACGTTCCAATTATTAATTTAAACAAAATTTACGTTTTGTGTTATCATAATTTATATTTAATATTCTTAGCGAGTGACCGAGCTTAGTTCGGCTCTAATAATAATAACTAATTAGGCAAAAGCTTTTTTATTAAAAAAAAAAGCAAAACCTTTTCTTTATACAAAATTTGAGTCTAATCTATACAAGAATTTCCGAGATACATGAAATAAATTTATAAACAAGAATTGCTCTTTCAATAAAATTATTATATAAAGTTGTTACTTATATTAGTTGGGAACTTAAAGTATGAAATACTGTCTACTTTTTTTTGGTTATGTTATTGTTTCGTTTTATAATAACTTTCCACCCTCGCCCTACAATACTACTACACAAATTCCCGTAACATTAATATAATATATATTATGTAATAGTAACTAATATTATATTTCAATATAACAATATATTCAATTGAGCTTAAAAAGCAATAAAATTTATAAGTGCTGGTAGTTATTAGTTGCAATTTTCAATGCAAATATTAGACAAAATTAAAGTAGCAGCCTGTGAATGCCTCACAGCTGGGCTAAGGCCTCCTCTCCATTTAAGGAGAAGGTTTGGAGCTTATACCACCACGCTGCCCCAATGCGGGTGGAATACACATGTGGCGAATTTCAATGAAATTACCCATATGTAGGTTTCCTCACGATGTTTTCCTTCACGATGAAGCTTGAGCACGAGACGAATTATAAACACAAATTAAGCACATGAAAATTCACTGGTGTCTCCACGGGTTTGAACCCACAATCATCGGTTAAGATTCACGCGTTCTTCACCACTAGGCCATATCGGCTTTAGGCAAAATTACTAATAAGTTAATTCCGGCTGTCATCAAGAACCTACTTCCCCAAAATCGTAAGCCCATGCATGCTTGCTATATAGAGAATCCAGGACGGTTCATACGATGAGAAGAATAAATAAATATAATCAAATATATATAAACTACTGAGGACAAACGAGCGAAGATTTTTTTGGTCGGACATTTTTCTTGGCGGGTAATGATGAAATGCGAATATTCCTTCCTTTTTATATATATATAATAAAATATAACTCTCATACTTCAGTGTAGTTTATTCAGATAATAATATAAACCATTAAGTGTGATAAAGGGCTGTTACGAGACCACTTGGTGTCCTTGGTAACGTTACGGTGGAAGGATTATAATAGAGGCTAATTACAGTTTCATATAACCAACCTCTCGGCCATAAAGCTAAACGTTTTGTGCTATAATACACACACTTAATATAGATTAACGACGCTAAATTGTTTTAAAATATTAAACGATTATGAATCGCGTGTTTGAAATGAAGTTCGTTTTTCAAACTTGAAAATGATGAGCGTCATTAAAAAAAAGTACAATTCAAACGTCCATGACCAAACCAAACAAGACCAAACGTGGTTAATTTTGCTTTTTTAATAAAATTAAATTTTAATCTTTACTAATAAATGACGAGACGCTTTATTTGAAATGCCTAACTGAAAAAAAAAACTACTAAAGCAATACTGATACCAGACTACTACCAACTATACCTAAAGTTGCAGTGCGTTGCGGACAACGTTTTAGTATATATACTATATACTATATAAGTCTATTGGTTCTGACTGTACATTTTTTTTCACCTAATTTTGTAATAAATAATCGTTTTATGGTGCAGTGATTCACATTATACTATTTTTTTTTAATTTTTGTCTGTCTGTATGTATTTCTTCTTATAACTCAAAGAACATGGGATGTGTGTGTGCGCGTGTGTGTTATTATAATAATAAAATAATTTATTACATTTTTATTAATTATACGCGGGTGAGGCCTCGGGGCACAGCTAGTTATTATATAAGCAACTACGCTTCGCAGTTTCACCACGACTTGACAAGCGTAAATTTAATGTATATTCAAAATATCCACAATCTGTCTGTACCGATAACCTCGTTAAACTTTTGATAATAATATCAATTTAGCTTTACAAAAATATTCTTCTATGTTCTTGATGTATTACATAATAAGTAAGTAAGTAATTTCACCAGAACCCACTACAAGTTTTCTTAGCAAAATATAAAGAAGGCCTACGTCTTAAAAACTAACAACGAATATTGATAAAATAACAATTTATGCTTTAGAGAGAAACTTTGATAAATAACACAATTAACATTTTACGACCATACGACGATCCTATGTCCAGCAGTGGGACATTCACGAATTGTTGTAGCGTGAACATTTTATGACCTGAGAAATATATCGAACGACATTTCACACGTCGCTAAGCGTCTTAATATTAAATTATGTATGCCAAGAGAAGTTGATCTCGAGACCGTTACAATTAAGGCATTTGTATAACCATAACGGCAATAAAATTAGTTGTCAAAGCTATTACATCACTAGGGCATGTAATACTAATAATAAACTCATTTATTAAAATTCACAACTAGAATACTTGATGATACACATGTTATACTTCAATTACATATTAAGTTAAGTTCATTTTGTTTGTGTATCTGTTCCACGCAAGTTGCGCAGTTGCAAGTCCGCGTTAAACTTCCCTGTTGCGCCCATGGGCCGGAGCGTTATATTAAATATCCTTAAACCTTGGTAATATCAGAAATTTCGCGGTCAAACAAACAAAATTTTTATATGTGTGTGCGTTCACCTATACGCATACCTAAGTAGTAGTAGTGTTTAAAAATGAAACTCATTTATAATATAAAAAAACAGCCACAAGAAGACGTTAAGATACCACAGAAAACTCTGGAGTTACAATTTGTAAATAAAAACATTACATAATATAAAACTATCGTAGAGCATGCGAAGTAGAAGTAAGTACATTGTAAGTATTTTTATAACAAAATCCTTGGTATTAAGATAAAAGGCACATTATTGATATTGAATAAATATGCCTTTTTATAATTTTATGCATGTAATAAATAATAGCGAAAAAGGAGATACTGTATTACTTTATCAGTTACTTATCTTTAAAACATACTTATTAAGTTATTATATTAATAAAATTCATGTTATTTTATTAAGATTTAAAATCAAGAGAACTCTCTGTAAATAAAGTGCTTATTAATGTTTTACGTAATTCACACACACATTTTTCTTCATCATTTAATAATTAAATCCATCATAAAGTTTGTTTGTTTAATTGTTGTGTTACGGTTGGAAGGGTGAGCGTGTTGATTGTTGATGCTGGGGCAAATGTGCAAACTGATGGTAAGTGGTCATCACAGCCCGTAAACATTAGCACTGTAAGACATTTACATCGCCAATGCGCCATCAACCTTGAGAACTAAGATGTTATGTACCTTGAGTGTGGCTCACTCGAGCTTAAACCGGAAAACCACAATACTAAGTAGTTTGATAGTAGAATATCTGACGAGTGCTTGGTAGGTACCAATCGGGATTGCTCAAAGCCCTACTAAGAAGTCCAAGGAAGATTTTTCTCTCAATAAAAAAAGACATGATGGAATGATGGAGGATATGCCTAGATGGAAGTGAAATTTCCTATAAATTATATTGCTCTTTTTTCTTTCTCTCTACGTCATATCTTTCTTCTCTCATGTTACGAAAATCAACTGAAGGCGACGCTTTCTTAAAATTTCACTATCGATAATCGATTCACGAAGTAGCTCTTTAAAAAAAAAATCATATCTCTTTGGAAACATGTACTGTTTATGTATAACTGTTCGTGATCTTGAACCGATCGATAGCACGCTGTGTGGGCTCGTATGAACAATGCCTTACACAACATTATCGTACACTCACGAGTGTCCTCAGCTACAGTCGATGGCCGTTACGTCACTATTACACGTACCGTTATGTGGATGTTACGTTACACGCAATTACCGTAATGCGATTTAAAGAATCGGTGATTTTTGCGTTTTAAAGATTAAACTAGTTTGTGTAAACATTGAACTTTTACCGCTTATATAACACAACGTGTTCATTCTCAAAGTACATATTCGTATTAATCCGTAAGCACTTCAACCACTTTTTATCCTTTGTAACACTACGAAATGTTTCATTTCTTGGCGATTTCTAAGTTAGTGGAACTATCATAGTTCTCACAATAATTTTTGAACTTGTGAACTTTTTATTTGACAGTATATGTTGTTGTGTGTTGTGTTTGAAACCTACATGTGTCGTATAAAATTCTGGTACGTTTGTAACCCGCACTTGGTGGTAGGGCTTTGTGCAAGCTCGTCTGGGTAGGTACCACCCACTCATCAGATATTCTACTGCAAAACAGCAGTACTTTGTATTGTTGTGTTCCGTACTTGGTGGTAGGGCTTTGTGCAAGCTCGTCTGGGTAGGTACCACCCACTCATCAGATATTCTACCGCAAAACAGCAGTACTTTGTATTGTTGTGTTCCGGTTTGAAGGGTGAGTGAGCCAGTGTCAGTTCAGGCACAAGGGACATATCATCTTAGTTCCCAAGGTTGGTGGCGCATTGGCGATGTAAGCGATGGTAACATCTCTTACGATGCCAATGTCTATGGCCGTTGGTGACCACTTACCATCAGGTGGCCCATATGCTCGTCCGCCTACCTATGAAATAAAAAATAAAAAAAAAACTTTGAGAGGCGTGATAGAATAAGCTCTTAACTCTTCTCTTAAGAAAAGAGGCTTTTGCTCAGAAGTAGGTTTAGCCTCATTATCTTTATGATATTGAATGTTGAATGGTTAATATCGCGTTAGCATCCACTAACAATAGTTTCCCTTTCTTTATGCGAATATATTCGTATTTTATAAACGGTCCCTAAGAAATGTGTCTCGAAGTACTATATACTCACAATTTAACGAACCATTATTTAATGTCTTGTAAACAATGTACTATTTTTGTTTTATCATTAATATACAAGCAATTGAATAGAGCTGCAAGACTGATCATAAGCCTACGCTTCAACATTAAATATATGAACAAGTTATTATATGAACATATTAGACGTACAGTCGCTTTCAAAACGGTGACAAAAACATCTTAATATGAACTCGTCTAGTAACAAATTATGTTTATAAGAATTAAAATATTTCCCTACAATATTGTGATACAAAAGTTAAACGATTAATGTTAAGCAAATAATTCGTTTAATTATATTTTTGAACTTGACAGTACATACCAAAATACCTCAGCTGTACCTTAACAATAACAATAGATTTCGCAAATGTCAAATGTATATTAATGAAGTAATATTTTATAATTCATTAACACTCACTAATATTATAAGAAATTGTTTGTTTGTTTGTTACGCTTTTAAGTGTTAACTACCGAACCTAGCATCATTAAAATTTTACATACATCACGCGGGCTAATTTAACAATTTTATAAATTTGAAAATTAACATGCTTACAAATCCCAACAATAATAAATCTGACAAAGTCGATATGTTCAAAAACCTACACCATTGTACTGTACTATACGAATGCTAGACAAGCCATTCGTAGTTTGCTTCGTTCCACAATACGAGGAAGCTAAACAATGTATGTACTTAAAAGGTAATATCATTGTCTATGGTTCATTACAATCGACGATGCATATATTTATTTTAACAACCGCGTATGATGTTTACAAGTATTTGTGAAGTGTATTTGCTAGTTCATTTAAGTAGTTCTAAAATTAGAGCGATATTTTTTTTTAGAAAATTGATGTCGTTTGACGCTTGCCCTCTTTATGATGTACCTTATTGTCTCGTATTCATGTTATCCTACCTACTCTGTTCTTATACATTCAGTTAAATTCTTCAATTTCTCGACTTTTATTCTGTATATTTTGAATCCAAAAAACCGATATAATTTTATTATTTTCTACAATACTGATACTGTTCGTCAACAATTATCTTAAGGATGACTAGATGACCAGAAACGTTATAGAACATTGATCCATTAAAAAAAATACAGAAAGTCAGACATAAAGAAGAAACAAAATCTATATATTTTAGTTCAATGACAGCAATTAGTATTTGTTTATTTATTATTGTCATGTTGGCAAAATGACTAGCCCGTCAATTACGTTTCGTAACTACTTAAACGCAAATAATAGAATGGCTGATTGTAGGACAACAAAACAATAATCATAATTATTTGCAAAAAAAAATATTTGACTTCAATACATATATTGAAGTAAACAACCAAAGAATCACATGATTGTTTTCAATGATAATTATAAACATTTGTCGTAAATTCATGAATGTGGAGGGGCAGAAAGCGCCATTGCATTCAGTGTAACAATATTATTATGCATAGTATTAGCATAGCATTAATGTTGTTAATAAAAATAGCAAACAAACCAGCATGCATGAAGCCTTGTCGCATAGGTATCTAACAAGTACGTATAAACTATAAATTGCAAACGCTGTATACATTACTGCGAACTTTGATTCATTGAAAGGCCAACCTGATCCGGACAGGATTTCCTTCACATTGTCGATAGCGGACAAAACACAGTATTGTTACACGGTAGCAAGATGGCTTTTCACTATTTCGACAGCCTCGTGACTCACGACCCGAGTTTAATCAGGCAAGAAAGTCTCAAATACTTATTTATTTGTCGAACATGAACGCTCAGGAAAGTACTGAATTGGAACCATAATTGAAACTTGTTATACGGCAATAACTCCATGAATATATTCATTTTTAAACGTTTTTACGAAAAAGTTTTAATATGTTTAGAACTTTTTGTTTCATCCAAGACAAATAGAATAATATAAAGCGATTGTATCAATGTAATTAACCATTGATTGATTTAAAAACATATTTCAAAATCACAAAAGATATTTTATATGGCGTCACGTGGCTTTAGGTGAAGGTCGAGAAGACAGGAAGTATTAGCCATGACGTCATTTCCCGGGCCGATGAACGAGTTGCGTTGTTAGACATTCAACTTAATAATGTTTAATTCCTTACTTCGATTACAATTTTAATTATCATAATTATTATATCACGATATTACAGCATTAAGCCAGCTTTAATTGTGGATTTCATTTAAAGTATTGTTATACGTTGAAAACATTTATGAATCCTTACGTATAAGAATTTTTAATAGCATATTATAATCTTCTAGCAATATATGTAGTTTTTTTTTCCAAGACCTGAATCAAAGCGTATTCAACAAAGTTCATGATCTTAAAATCCTGTAATACAAAACACTGAATAAAATATTTGTTATATAAAAGTATATAAGTATTATATATAGATAGTTAAATTACAACTTTAATTTAATTCCCAAGAAATTCACGAAGGTCACATCCCAATGCCTTTATCCTTTTGTTCAATTCTAAATTTGCAACACAAAATTCACGCCCACCTGTATCTTTTATTTGCAACTTCGCAAAATACCTTCTCAAATTCATTTACAGTGCAGATAGCATCAATTCTCAGAATAAACGTCAAATACAATTTAGTTAATTTAGTTCAGATCACGATTTTTATTGCTATTCCTTTGAATTCAATATACAAAATTACTTCTAAGCTATTCTACTCTTAAACGATACAACTAGATAAATTATAAAGGTGTTCGTTAAAAGGATAATACACAAAAGGTGCTAAAAGCCTCAACAAAAACATATTGTATTATTTTTTATAGCATAGGTAGGCGGACGAGCATATGGGCCACCTGATGGTAAGTGGTCACCAACGCCTATAGACATTGACATTGTAAGAGATGTTAACCATCGCTTAAATCGCCAATGCGCCACTAACCTTGGGAACTAGATGTTATGTCCCTTGTGCCTGTAATAGTGTAATTACACTTTTGATTGGTCTGTGAGCCCACTGACCCTTCAAAACCGGAACAACAATACCAAGTACTGCTGTTTTGCGGTAGAATATCTGATGAGTGGATAGTAAATACCCAGACGAGCTTGCACAAAGCTCTACCACCAAGTCAACAACAATAAGACATTATGACAAGTTATTATATGTTTACTATTGGTGAGAATGCTAAATGTTTTAGCTAGATATAAAATTTAAGTTTATATAAGGCTTAAATTTATTCTTCATGTAAACATGGTCGTTATTTGTATCAATCATACTTCAAAGAAAATCAAATAAAATTAACGTCTACATAAAATTCAGCATAAAAGTAAAAATTGTATACACAATACTTTGTGTCTCCACAAACAAAAATCTAGTTATACGAAACATTTCTTCCCAACGTGCCTCCTTAAGATGCAACACAACGAAAAACCAATTGAAATGCATAATACAACATCTCTCGAAACATTCGTCGGCGCAAAGCAGTTCAACGTGCTTAAGCTTTATCGGCATTCATAAACACGTAAATAGATCGAATGCAGTAAAACGTGGAAATGCTGCACCCGAGCGACTCTGTTTCCAATTTCACTGCATCGCGATCGATCTAATTCCATTGATATTGCTATCAAGAATTCGAGTTTGAATATTCATTGCCAATAGGGCATCTACATTTTCTAGGCTATCTCGTATTTCACTCTTGTCTCCTAGACACCTTTATGGCTAACAGAAGTAGGTGCAATTTTCGTAGTAAATAAAGATTTACAAGACTGATTTAAACATGCAACTTTAAATAACATAAACTTTATTATTTAATATTATATGCTTTTAGGTATAGCATACTAAAGTGCATAAACATTGACCAAAGACTTAAACCTATTGTGCTCTGTAATTTATCGTTATCGAATCTACCATAAAATCCCATAGTTTCATATTAATAAACAAGAAATAATTTACGTAATCTTGGAATCCAATCTCAACCCCAAACGAACTTCCAATACTCTGAAGCTCAGAGACACCGTATCAAGAGTGCTCCAGATAAATGGATCACGTTACTTGATTAACCGGTTCACATCCCTTCCCCTTATCACCCTTGGGAATATTTAAATGGGCTCTGAATATATCACACCGCCCTTGAAGCAAACGAGCGAACAACGTGCACTCTCTTACCTGTTTTAAATTAAAGATGAAAATTACTGTATCTTTAGGTAAGGTCCGACCCTTGTATAAAAGGTATGGCAAACTTTAAATAAAAATAAAAATGCCAATGACAGCAATATTTTATAAGTTTTTATTTTCATTTTCAACACATATAAATATATTTGGTACAGTCGCAAATAATGTATTAAATTTATCAATATAGCCTTCCGCATCCACCACCCTTGTGCATTTATTCTGCTTATGCATAAAGTAAAAATTCAATACGAGATTCCTTTTGTAGATGAATTCGACGGCAGGGATGTAATATATTTGAGCTTTGTGAATTTTCAATTGTTACTTTTATCGTTGCATAGTAACGAGTAAACATATTACTGTCACGTGCGATTTAGAGCGACAATTTGTAACAGACGTGTGATCTCAATCAAAATGGCAATCACGCACGGCGCCACCATATTCAGTGCTAATGTTCTATTGAAAATCAGCATTCACAGCACCGACACACGAAGTGACACCCATTGATTTCACCGAAAAAAACTTAATACCGAAAATGATATCACGTTGAACCATTTTTCTGGCATAATCTTACATTTTTACACTCACCCAATCTTTTCATTGTGATTTTGATATTAAAACGATGTGACAATAACATAACATATAATTTCTCAGTATTTTAAAAAGACATTTACAATTTACATGTTCAATGTTGTCGTTATTGAGAAAGTCGTAAAATACCTACATTACGGAATAGAATAATTAAGTATATATTATTCGTTTTTGTGCAAAGATAAATCCTGTTTCTAAAGAACTATGACCGCGCCAAGGTCCACACCACTCATTCACGAGATCAAGTGGTAAAAAACTAGGGCAATGAACTGGAAGTCACGTAGTCCTCTCATCGAGTCCCTGGGCACGTAGAAGCTTCTAAACTACCGCTTATTGTCAATATTGGAGTATTTCGAACTACTGGTATAATCAATAGAAGCATTATCCGTACACTACATCGGTCCTATTAAATGTTTCAAATTACTATTAATCTCCAGCAAATAGACAATGTGGTTCAGCGAACTGGGAATAATATTGGAGCTTCGAATAGGAATATTCGAGTAACTCGCTTCGATTGATCCATTATGAAGTTTATGGTAATTAATTACCAATCAATGATTTGCGTCAATTAAATCGTAATAAACGTAAATCCATCAACACTATAGATTAATAAACAGTTGAATTATATGCAAATTAACTCTATTAAATAGTTTTGTTAACTGGTTTAAAAAATATTATACACAAGAGCTTATGCATAACAATTTTTATCGGAATGCAAGATCGATAATGAATTAAGTCGACAACCTCGACGGCCTGAGTAATGGTCGCGGGAATGAACAGTTGTGTTGAACACACGGTAAAGTGCAAGGCTACGAAGTGCATCGCCGATAAACCGGAGATGAAAGCGACTGTTTATTTGATTTTCTGCCGCTACGTGCAGGCATATTAACTAAGCTGCGGCCTGCGACCATTGAACTTCGAAGAATGCCATAAACTTTTCAACTCGTGAATTCTTGCATATTTTAGTATTACCAATCCAAAAGTTAACATCTAAAATAATTGCTGAAATATATTGTTAGTTTTGTAACAGGTCTTTTTTTATAATTATTTTATAAATGCATGTAGTATCAAACATGAGACATGTTGACATCAAATGGCGGCGCAATGTGGCTCTTCATTCCAGCATGTTATTAAAACAAATAGGTGTTCTGCGCTGTGCGCTCTGTCACTTGCAATCACTAAACAATAAATCTTGTTCTGTCGCTTCTAATATCCGACCTCTCAGTGCGTTTTACCGATACACTGGAAATCATTGGAACCTAATCTTAGGTGTTATCTGCACATGCAGTCCAATGCAATATACAATCATATTGCATTTCCATCACTTCTCATATTTCTGCGGCGAGCACAAGTTAACCTTGACAAGATGATAATGGCGCTGAGTATAATTTACATACAAATATATAAATCTCTTATCGTTTATTCACAAGTATCTGACGCAACTTACAATGGCCTTTATTGACCTATGGGTAAGGAATAATTTTTAAACGGAAACTATAGTTTTTAAGTCTTTTTTCGTTCGTGACCCAACGAACAATTTCATAACACGTCTTGGCTCAGCCCATCGAACATAGTAGGATTACGTTTATAGACCATTTGTATGGGATCTGCTACGGTTAATGATTTCGGTCGCTACTCACTTAGGCAACTCTATTTCGAGATGTGTGCGAGTAATAACTTTTTATTGAAGCTCGGCTATTGTCAGAATAATAGGAGAAGTTTCTTCATCACGGCCTTCTTTCATTGCCACTGTTCAGTACGTGTACCCCCATTAATAGTTACGCATCATAGCCAACAAATTATATCATCGAAATGTAACCGATTCTTATAAAACGATGTTTCAAATAAATATGGCTTAGAATAATTTCTAAATGTATAAACATAGTTATCATATCTAAGTCGGCATATTGATAACTTAGCAATGTTGTCATAATATTATATATAAATTGTATCAATTTTATTCGCTACGTCTTAAGTGTGATCTTCGTTTGCAACGATACTGAATGTCCTTATCTTGACCAGACCCGGTCGCTTTTTCACACGGTAGTCTTATCTGCATGTTTTGAATAACTCAAATAATATGAAATGAATTCAAAAGTAGTAACTTAACCTACCGTTTATTTTCCTCATGCCGGACCTAGACCTTTAATGCACCGCCAAAATCCTGCCCCTGTCGGCCGCTGCAATAACAAAACACTCACACAGACCCAACACTTTCATGTAGGTATACCACTACACACTCAGTTGTAACATTCCGCAATTTGATCCAATGTGTTGATAAGCGATAGATATAGTAAAAACACTGGTAGTAAAGTTGATAAGAAAGAAAACAAGTATAGTTTATCACCGAACGATCTACACCCACGCAACCATGTTGCGACGCGCGTCAACGCCGCGTGACTGCAGGCGTGCCGCCGGCTGACACTTTGGCGCTGGAAACAGCGGCAACTTCGGGAACTAATGCGAGCCTATAGATACTGGTAATAGATGGCGCTTCGACTAAAACCGGCCTTTCATGTTTACACTTGGATAAACATTAATAATATTGCAATAATAACTTTGTATGTTTTTATTATCATTTTAAGCGCTTATAATTACGTTATACAAAAACAGATATATTAAAAATTGTTTTAAAATTATGATTTCAAAAACAAACTTGTAAAACCTTTTTTATACGTCAGAAAAATATTAAACTTACCTTTTATTGAACTGTACGGCACACCTAACCGATGTTTTCTATATTTTTTTACTATTAAAATTTTTTATAATTAATATAATACAAAAAACACCACTTTTACCAATTTAACTGTACATATTTGCCATATTTAAACACAAACTTATGAAGTTCATCTACATTCACCAAAATAACGTCCAATGGAACGCCGGTTATGTTATGTAAAAATTGTGAAAATACATAGCACTATGGAAATCGGTAGAGCTTTCGGGATTTCCGTAAAACACTGCAATAATAAGAGCACGGTGCGAGTACAGTTCGCGGTGAATAGCGACCGATAACACTATCCATCACCCCATTATCTAGGCAACATGAAGTTAGCAGCGAAAGCGCACGTCAAAATATACCATAAATAAAACCGTATGGCGGGGTGCGTCACCCCATCCCCCAGCATTCGATCGACGGCGGCGTTAACAGAAACAGAATGGTGAATCGAAATTTTGAAATTTCAAACATAGAACGATTGAATCGATGCCGGCTGGCCTTAGCCTGCGTTTACGGACGACTATCGTGATCTTTAAGCTAAAGTCGCCAGTAAGACGCCGTGCGAGGGGGCGGCGCCTCGTATAAACTCGTATTACAATACGTTAAATCGCCTTCAGCACTCGACGGCTGCAGTCGTAACGCGGAACATTCTACATCTGAAGTAGGCCCTCGACGTACATACAACCAATTAACCTTAACGTTAATGATGCTCTCACTTTTAAAAGTGGAAGCCTTTCCAGTATACTCAGATGTGAAGCACTTTCAAAAGATCTCTGTATTCCTAGAAGTGCAATAAAATTTCTAACATACGACACTATCTTTGTAATCCTACAAAAACTACTTGTAGCATTAGAAAAATTAAGATTAAAGTATTAGCCAGTGTTATTACAGTTGTATTACAGCCTTAAGTAATACGAAAGGAAATACTAACAGGGAAATTCTTTTGGGGTATAAGATGCGTGGAAAAAGGAAAGCGACGATTTTTCCGGTTCATATCCTTTGTACATTTCATTACTTCCGCTATGTATGGACGTGGTTCGTATAGCGCCGGGCGCGTTCGGGTGTGTTCGTCAAAGCTCGGTTTGGACCGTGCGACTAATCGATAGCCGTCAGAGAAGCTACCAACATGCTACGCTCAACGTAGATACTACGCGACACGAAACTACAATCGTAGCTTACGCTACCGTTATTACCCGACTAAATTGAAAAGTCGCCGAACTTGACTCTAGCAGTGCGATATTTGTTCAGTCTACGACAGTACAACAGGGTTAATTGTTTCACTGCTCAGGCGAAGTCGAGGACTATAGTTACATACAAAGATAGCAAACAGAACTGGAAATTGAATTCACGTCTTGTTGGAATGAACACTGCAATTAGATTGTGCTAACATTGTTTAAGTTAGAAAACGTATCTAGCACAACAAACTTTAATAATGCTATTCCGAAATTCAGATGTTGTGTCTCACTAATGGAATAAAAATGATATCTAAAGCTACACATAGATACTTCGTTAAATACATTTAATCAATTGATATACATAGTTTCTACCTGTTTTTTTTAAATACATCAATCTAAAAACTAGACTTTAACACATAATTATATGGAATTGTTTTTGATGAATAATAATTAATAATTTAATAATATTATTTATTTAATAACACTTATCGTTAAATTAGCAACTTGTGTAAATTGCATGGTCTTTGATTATTTTGTTAGAAATATATGAGGTAATTTATTATATTACTCTTTATATTTGCCGTTTTTAGGGTTCCGTACCTCAAAAGGAAAAAACGGAACCCTTATAGGATCACTTTGTTGTCCGTCTAAATAAAGCTGTTATAAATATGATTTAAATTAATCTTTAACCGTAATGTAAATAGACATACGAGATATACTAAGATAGATACGTATACGTTACTATTCGGTGGTAGATCTTTGTGCAAGCTCGTCTGGGTAGGTACCACCCACACATCAGATATTCTACCGCAAAACAGCAGTACTTGTTGATGGCGTATTGGCGATGTAAGCGATGGTTAACATTTCTTACAATGCCATTGTTTATGAGCGTTGGTGACCACTTACCATCAGGTGGCCCATATGCTCGTCCGTCTACCTATAAAAAAAAAATACGGCATATAGTAAGATTATTTTCACAAAGTGTTTATATATATATTGTACAATTAGTTATTAATCATAAATACTTAAAAGCGATTAATAGGTTTATAAAATTGTTTACTTACATAACCATTAGTATATCCGTTTTAATTTCTTCGCTTTTCTCTTTTGCATATATTTTTGGTATACTTGTTTTCTACAGTATTTAGGCTGCTTAGGTTTATTTGTTTACATACTGTAAACTCCCGACCAAACCTTGAGTTGGTTAGGACAGCAACCATGACTCAATCGTCATAATTATATTGACTCAATTTTAACGTCTATTATAGGCATATGTAGGTATATTAGTAGTAGTATATAGTTAGTATATAGTTCTCCAGACCCATTTCGGCCACGGCGGCCAATCTCAAGAGAGATTAGCCAACTGCGCAGGACATATTATAGTGCACAATTGTGTGCGCAAACACAGGTGCACTCTCTATTCCCTTACTCTCTTAACCCGATAGGACTGCAATCCGACACAACCGGAAAGAGTTCAGGCGCAGGACCAACGGAGTTACGTGTACACACTTCCAACTTCCAGACTCCGGGCTGCTACTGAGAAATTTTAGATAGAAAATCTCAATAAAATTTCATTGGCCCGACCTGGGAATTGAACCCAAGACCACCGCGTCTGCGGCCTTACATGTAGCCACTAGACCAAAGAGGCAGTCAGTATATAATAATTGTAACATATCAATCAATCAATCAATCAATCAACAGCCAATCGTAGTCTACTGCTGAACATAGGCCTCTCCCAAGGTGCGCCAAAGCTCCCGGTCCTCTGCCTTCCGCATCCAGTCGGTACCCGCCACCTTCTTAAGGTCATCGGTCCACCCGGCTGGAGGGCGCCCTACGCTGCGTTTGCCGATCCGCTGTCTCCACTCTAGGACTCGTCTGCTCCAACGGCCATCGATCCTACGACACACGTGACCAGCCCACTGCCACTTCAGCCTGTACTGCCATTCCGGTTCTTTTCCGGATAATTTCATTTCTGATCTTATCCTTCAAAGATACTCCGAGCATAGCTCGCTCCATAACACGCTGAGCGACTTTGAATTTGTGGACTAGTCCCGCAGTTAGTGTCCATGTTTCGGCACCGTATGTCATGGCAGGTAAGACGCATTGATTGAAGACTTTCGTCTTCAAACATTGCGGTATAGACGACGTGAGGACTTGACGAAGGTTGCCAAATGCTGCCCATCCCAAGCGAATTCTTCGATCGTCTTCCTTCTCGAAGTTGTTCCTACCGACTTGTATAACCTGTCCTAGGTAGGTATATTCACTAACAACGTGGAGAGGTTTCCCTTCGACGTATATCGGTCCCGGCACGACATGCTTATTGAACATGACCTTGGTCTTGTCCAAGTTCATACCGAGACCGACACGCCGCGAAGAATCGCTTAGGCTACGCAGCATTTCGGTGAGTTGTTCCAGCGACTCTGCTATGATGACAATATCGTCGGCAAATCGAAGGTGTGAAGGATGTTTACATTGACTCCATATCCAGTCCAATCCAACGTCTTGAAAGCGTCTTCCAACGCGTTGGTGAACAATTTCGGAGATATTACATCTCCCTGTCTCCCCCCTCTGCGCAGTTGGATCGCCTTCGTCTTACAGTCCTGGATGTGGACAGTCATTGTAGCAGCGTTGTACAGACATCTCAGTACCTCGATATATCTCCAATCGATATGACATCTCTGCAATGAGTCGAACATAACACTGAAATAATTATGACTTTACTAAAGATGTATTTTTTTATCTGTACGTTTGTTATTATTTATGATATTTGATCGTGTTGATCACCGTTTCTGGGGTTATCAAAATAGCAGGCATTGCTTTTAAGTTTGAACCTGATCAAATATACACCGAATCCTGAATGAATTATTGATTAAATGTGTTTTAACTATTATTTCCTTAAGTGTCCAGTAGGTTTTTTGAATTTCTCGGAACATTGGTAGAGGCTTATTAATTTTCCGACTGTCTTCTTTACCCTGCTAGTATTGCGTCTTGTCGCCCATGCTCCATATTTTTATATCTGGTTTGGAACTCTGATTTGTGTAGGTTTGTTACCCACCTACCCAAGTAAATGTTATCCGGGCAACTTCGGTCAACATTTTTTCATTTGCTGAATAATGTCAAATAAACTCATATAGTAGTAGAATCTTTAACTACCATTGTGTAATGGTAGTTCATTTGACTTACTCTCCCACGTTTACTCTTACATAATATAAAAAAAACGTAAAAAATATATATAACTTTACTAAAATAATTATTAAATCCAAAAAGAAACAAAGATATACCTGAGCTGAACAATAACCAGGCAACATCATTTATTATAAGTAAGTATAGTTAGGAGATTCATTAGTCAATATAACAACGTTGTTAAAAAAAATGAGAAGACGTGCGCTAATTGAAAACCTCCATTTTGTTATTGGACAAAAAGGTAAAGTACCTAATTAATTAATTATTGGCGCAACTTGTGATTTGTTGAATGTGTTCAAATATATTATTTGGATTTTTAAGAATAATTGAATGAGTAATTTACATCAATTTATACGATTTGGTGCTCTATTTTTAAAAAAGATCAATTCGAGGTATTTATAAAATCTGTTTTCACTTCTGGATGCTAAATGTATGTTACTTCGAAATACAAGTAGAACGCTTCAAACGACCAGCCAAAACACAAATACTTAATATATGACAAGAGACAAACAGTCCAGTCACTTAAGCATAAAAAACTGGTCAACATCGGAATGAAAGATAATATTAAGCTGGAAACTCGTTTATTTTGGCGTTCTAAAAGTTATCTCAAAAGTAACATAAAATCTCGTATCTGCGTCGTAAGTTATTCAAGGTCAATGATGGTCATATGGTGTAAAGGTCATAAAAATCTGTTTTTCGCGATTATCTCGGTTTCTATATCTCCAACATCTCTTATGAAAATTGTAGAGCATAAAATTTGCGACATATTTTATTTAATCATTTTGTCATGTGCTCAACCACTTTAGAGATAGAATTAGAGATAGAGAGTAGAGGTGAGCGTACAGCGCGCACGTACGTACTGCAAACTTGTCCATTACACTTACTACAAGCTAAAGTGCATTGCAACCACAATGTACGTCATGACATTCTAACAATAATAAAATATATTATTATTAATTTATTCATTTGGAACCTGTGGTAATATTGTTGTTATTTGTCAGTACCCGACCCTATTACAGCATTTATGGCTGTTGACATAATTTATATCGAGAGAAGTAAAACTTTTATAGTAAGTATCTATTTTTTCTACATAAAGTTTTTGATTTAATAATAAAAAAAATCCAAATTAGATAAACTTGGATATTATGGCAACTACTTGCAATACTTGATTGATATTGTCAATTTTTCATTTGTCATTGTCAAACATCGTAACTGTGACATTTAAATGTTAATGTAAAAAGTATATTTGATCGAATTTTTCGTCGATAATTTTATTTTGATGTGTTTCTTTTTATTATTTAATATAAACTAATCGTTTTATTAATTTATTTAGTGAAAATGAATCAAGATAAGCTATTATCGTAAGTAACTTAAAAATCTCGAACACACGTGAATGTTCCTAGCACATTATAATGTTGGTTTTTAAAATCTACAGAGGTCATGAACTTATTGCTAGAACTTCACCGAAAATAGATATATCATTACCAGAAATTGGCCTTAAAGAAATAATTCCAAGTGGATCTTGGTTAGAGCAAAAACAAATACAAGCAGCTATAGAAGCTAGAAAACACTTAATTGAAGTTGAACGTATTGAGAAAAGGTATGTTTTTAACTAAATAATATTTTTTTTTTACATATTGTGACAGAAGGTAGCTAAAATAATATATTTGAGTTGTATTTAAACATTGCACAGTCAACAATATGCTCGTTGGAGTCCCTTAGAGGCGGGCAAACCGTCATGGCGTCATGGTAATACATTCACCGTTTCCGTGACGCCCCAAGAGATGAAGTGGGTACTGTTGGTTTTTTAGTGGGGCGCATTCAGCACGGTTGAGTCGCACATACACCCCAAAGTCAAATGCATTAATGCATTTATCCAGAAAGAAAAAACAGTTGTTAACAACATGCACAATAAACAATATTGAGATCTTTAATCAACTTCAAAATTATATGAACTTTTATATGTGCAGTGGTACATTAAGTCATGCAGTGTGGAGGGAAGAGTTGATGTTGGCTGAAGTCACCCAAAAAGTCGGAAGCTACTGGCAGTATTTAGGACACAACAAAGGGAAACTGTTATATCTTAAGCCCGAAGAAGCTTTATTTCTCATGGAAATTGTGAGTTAACATTATATTTGTATTTAATTAAGATTGTAAAACTGTCAATTTTAATGATAACTTATAATCCCTTTATATAAGACCTAGAAAGCATTCATAAGTATCCAATTGTAACGTTAAGGATTAAGAATTATTAACAAATATTGCGTGTTAATATTACAAAACCAATTACTTCGGCATTATTCACGTCTTGAAAATAAAGGACCACCTCCAAGCCATTTAGAATTTAAAAAAATTATAATTACTGTAAAATATGCATCTATAATTGTTATATTTGTCTCAGTTATTTATTTCTAAGCTATGTTAAATTGAAAATGTATATAATACATTTATAACACTTCCAGTAAGTAAAAATTTTGACTTGACTTTATAATTATTTAAATACAATACGAAATCAAGATATTGGTCAATATAGCTTTTTTTATTCATGCATACATTTAACTTAGTTCCAAATATCTGTTATTTATTTTAATATATATTATAGTTTAACTAGAGTTTTGACCGGAGTTTTACCTGCGTAGTTCCCGTTCCCGTGGGACATACGGGGACTAAATGTAGCCTATACTCGCTGATAATGTAACTTCCCATTGGTGAAAGAATCTTTAAAATCAGTTCAGTGGATTAGGCGTGAAAGTAACAAGCAAACAAACTCAATTTATAATATGAGTTAGGATGTTATAAAGAGTGATACAAAAGTGTGCAGTAATATTTTTAATAAAAATGTAAAGTAAATTATGTAACTAACATGATTCCGAACACACAATTGCGTGTGTTGCGTGCGATCATTTTTTTAGATTTGATTATCATTTGATTTCTTATGTAGAAAAATTTAGAAATATGTATGTTTGTTTTTAGTCAGCTTAAGTTTATTATTCTTTTTAATTTAAACTAAATACCCAACTAAATAGGAAATTGTTTATTATCTAATTAAGTACTTTGTGTGACATACAATTAGTATATTAAAGTATGTAATTAAATTTCATATAAATCTTAATCTTTTGCAGAGTAATACATGAAAGAAGTTTTATTTAAGAATACAAAATCAAACATACTATACTTAAAAAACCTTAGTTTCCAATTTGTTACTTTAATTTTACTGTTTTGTTTTAGAATTGTCTACATCTTAAATATAATGATGTGAAAGTCTCTCTCCAACAAGCTTATTCCTTATTATTAAAAGGAAAAATTACACTCCTGCAATACAAAGTTTATGCATCACTCAGTCGCTTGGGATACCGTATTTACAGACATGAGCGTGTAGAACCCACAATACGTGAAACAGAAGATAATTTATCTTCTAATGTCGAAAATGTAAATAATGATAACACAGAAGTTAAAAATGAAGATCCAGAAAATTCTAAAAATAATCTAGAAAATCTTAAAAATTATGCTACAGAAAATTCTAAAAATGATGATCAAGTAAATTATCAAAACAATGAACTGGAAAAGTCTAAAATTGATGATCCAGAAAATTCTGAAAATGATGATCCAGAAAATTCTAAAAATGATGATCTAGAACATTCTGAAAACGATAATCAAGAAAATCCTAAAAACGATGATCCAGAAAATTCTAATAATGAAGCTGAGAACATGGATTGCGATCAAGACATTCCAGCAGCAGCAGAAGAGAAACATAAAATTATTGGTAAGTTTGCAACACGGTGTCAAATATATTTTTCATTATTTTAATAAAATTGATACTCAGCTACTATTAAAGAAACAATTTATTTTGCTTATGGAAATACTTTAGTAGGTATATAATTATTTATAAGGCCTAATTCAGATTAGCTTGCTACTTACTGATTAGAAGACTATGAATAATGGAAAGTAGGGTAAATATATTTAGATGAAATACTAGAGATTCCATAAAAAACAAATACAATATTATGCCAAATGTAAAAAAAAAAATTTGAGTATGGTACTTAAATGTATTGATTGAATGAGAACAACTGCATTTTACAGATGAAGGTGACAGCAAGAGAACAATAACAGAGAAAACTAAAAGCTTTTGCGGGCTTAATAGATTACAAAAATTAAAAAACAGAAAACTAAAACCTTGTAATACAAATAACATTCATAAATACTTTGAGAATTTACCAGAACTAATAGAAAAACAAATTGTTTCTATAAAAACTCCACAGAAAGAGCTCATACCAAATACTATATGTTTAACTAAACCAGTTTTCAATATCAATCTAGAAAATATACACAGTAAAAACGATAGGTATGTCTCAACTGACACAAACATTTACACAATCAATGATGAAGTTAATGGCAGTCATATAAGGAGGATAAGAAATACATGCGGTAGACCAGAACCCGCTCTAATGCCTGCATACACTAATTTTTCTTATGCTAATGGAAATATTCAATATAGACAATTCCATTTTTATAGACCTAGACATAGTTATAGTTCTATAAATTTTAGTATGTTATTCCAAAGGCATTATCTACCTAATTGGTTTTTTACTTCTCGGCTACAATTACCACGAATTCAAACACAATATTGGCAAACCAATTGCAATAACAGCAACACAATTTCTAACTACACTAATAGGAAAAGAATTAGAATTACAGCACAGAAGCAAAACTTAGAAGAAATAAAAAAGCTTGCTTCCAGGCTAAAACAACTTGTATTAGTGGGGAATAATCAAGAAGAATTCACTCAATCACTCCAAAGACTAATTCAAACTTATAACAGTAGATATAAAACAAGAGTAAGGCTCAATCAAGACTTTCATGTTGTAGTTGAAGAAACAATTGTAGACACTATAGAATTGGATGACGATGAAGAGCCTAACAGAAAACGACGTCGTAGTGTCAGTCCTAATTATCAAATTGAAGAAAATTTTAATATACTTAAAAAATTAGCATGCCAATTGAGGGATTTGGAAAAAAATAAAAAGATAACGAAAAGACATCGAAGAGCTTTCTCTAAACTGCTCAAAAAATTTAACGAATCTTATAATGAAGAATATTACTTAAATAAAAGTGGCGAATTAGAAAACAGACTAAAAATTGATCTTGATTCATCAGATTCATCTAATTCAGAAAGCCTTATAGAAGAACAACAATTTCGTAAAGGAAAAAAACTAAGGAATCCTTTCAACATTCTTAAGAGACTTTCTGAACAACAAAAGGGTGTAGATACTGAAGCATCTACTAGCAAAAAAGACATTTCAGAAAGAGAATTCAAGGAGTACACTTCACTTTTATCAAAAACATTTACCAAAAATTGGTTACCACCAGAAAATGATTTCGGGAGAGCAGAAATCGTTTCTAAAGACGCCGTTTATAATGAAATAACAGACACGAAAAGAGAGGACATATTGTTTGATTTTCTGAAAATACAAACATGTAAATGTGATAATTGGTTGGAATTAAAAAAAACTTTTTTCACAAGTATTAAAGAGGCAATAGTGGAATTTCAAAATAGTATGCATAATAATATGAACCATAGAATAAATTCTATAGTAAAGCCAGGCGATTGTACTGATATGGCATCGATTTTGAATAAGCTAAGAATAATCCAAACAGAGAAGGGGGTTGAGGAATGCGATCTCGCTATTGACTTTGACGTTTTTAGTAGACAAGTTCAAAATTTTAGAAAAACGCAAAGGCCAACTCCACACGTGTACGTAGTCTGTATAGAGTAAGTAAACTTTAATTTAAAAATTTATATATATTAACAAATATTTCATTAAACAATGGAGGATTTACATATTTTCCAAAAACAGGCTATAATATTTGTAGCGCTTTTCCCTTCAATTTATCAATGCTTGAATGTTTATTTTGTTTTTATAATTCGGCAATTTATTTGTGACTACACAAAAAGATTTTGTACATATAGAATGTACAATTAAAGCGAAGAAGAAAAAATCATCCAGATGTCTTGAAGACAACTTCTAGCAACAAATCCGTCTTCGAAACATTTTTTTCTTTTACTAAATTACTGGTATCTCTTTTCTGCTGCCCTAGACTCAAGCCGACATTGCGAGCTGGTAAATCCGCCACTGCTATTAAAATAATATAGTGCATTCAGTAGATAGATATAAAATACTAATACAAGGGAACAGAGGGCATTTGTAATATGATCCTCGTAGTTAGCCGTGGCCGAAATCAGTAAGGACAACATCATCATAATGACATACTATTATCTTTTCACTTGATGTACTTTTTCCCATTATGCCATTGTATAATGTTTTAACTGTCAATCAATCATTGATAGATTTAATATATTAAATAAAACCATTTCTCTATTTCAGTGAAACGAAACATATGCCATCAGGGAGTCAAATAGCAAACCTCTACTCGAAGTACGACAGTGATGCGGTTATCATATTCGCTGTTGTTGGAGTTAGTTCAATATCATACGTGCAGATCAATCCAATCGACTTACCGGTATATATCTCAAATGATACTTGAATATGTTAGTATTCCACTTCTATTTATACATATTTGTAAAAGTGATACACAACTGCTTGCCATGACTAAAATTGTCTTTTATCCTAAAACATTAAGAAATAAAACTTTGCTTTATAATATGCAGATATAATAAAAATAATTACTCAAAGACAAAACAGTTGAAAACCATTTTCTCATAATGTTTTCAACTAATTTTTTTTTGGCAGTTAGTCTTATGTATTGGAAAACGATTAATATAAGTAGAAAAGTAATTGTTCGATTGTGCAAATTCTTATAAGTTTTCCTCAAATTTTCAATACTTCACTTTAGCCAAATTTAGACCACTGTTAATAATACTTGTACTACTATTAATTGTTATTTGGTGTTAGTATAAGAAAGAGCTGTTATGTTATGGCATGTGAGTTCGATAGATAAATATATGCAATATAATGTGAATTTGTAAAATATTTTCTTCCTTATACAAATATTATAACTTATGGATAACTATTGATATTGTTAATTACTAGTTCCTGTGAAATGTATTCTTAAATTTACAGCCGAATCAGCTTGGAGACGTTTTTACGTACCGTCAGCAATAATTACATGCATTATTAAAATAATTTTATTTTTATTGGCAAGTACTTAATATTATATATATTTAACGTAATTTTTAATCATAAATTTCTTCAGATTCAGACTGATGGTCAATGATATTATTTAGTAGTCATCCTCATCATGATCATCGCTTATATCATATCAAAAATTTATGTTAATGACAATTTGTTCTGGTATTGTATCTAAAGTCCAATAGCAAGTGGATAAATATTTCTCCATACCGCTACAGTTGTGACATTAAAATTTTCCTCAAATAATGTTATAACAGCATTCATGTTCATTGCGATATAACTTTACGTCGCAGATTTTCCCATACAATTATGATAATTAAAACATAAGATACAAAATGACTTGACACTACTAACGCTACTTATTAGAGAATTCATTCCAAATTTAGTCACCGTGTGTTACACTACTACAAACATAAAAATTTGTCGAAGCTGATTTATATGTATATTTTTATTTATAACACATAAAACGCCCACCTGCATGTAAAAATATAAACTCAATTAAATTAAATGCAAGATATAGATAGATAGATAGATACCTAAGGCATGGACTTTCTGTTGATATTTGAGAACCTTGAACCTTGCCTAATGATGATTCTTAGTCATTTGAATTTAAAGTAGGTATCTAATATTTTGGCTCAGATTATATATTTAACCAGTAAGCACAAACAGATAAATCTGTATTCATTATTAAATATGTAGTGATCTTACGGCCTTGCGTATAAAGATTGTTCAGCGGGATATTAATTAAACAATTTTGTGTCTTCTTCTTTCGAATGTCAAATCAATAATGACAGAAAGAGAAATCCGTATTCAACTAATCAGTCACTAAGTAACTTTTATGAGTAAGGAAAGTACTAGAGATATATAGTTTTAGATAATTAGGCTCTACAGACAATCAACAAACATATTTCATAGGTCAATCCAATATAAAAAAATAAAGTTGAATAATACCCCTTGAGAAGACTACTACTTTACCTAATGTGGCCTATTGGGGGTGATTACTCAAGGTTTGTCTTCTTCTCTTGAATGTCAAATCATTAATGACAGAAAGAGAGATATCAATGTTAATAAAATTATGTCTTAGAATTCCTTCTGTGAAACTCTTACTTAGCAAGAATAACAGAAAATTGGGTTTATGTATTTGTTATATTTATTGTAAAAAATACTTGTACAGAAAATTATGTAATCAATACTTAAAGACATCATTGTATTTATGATGAATATATTCTAAACTAAGCTTTATATGCCAAATAAAAAATTAAATGAACTATATTTTTTTATTAATATTTATCGCTATATGTTGACATTGTGCAATAAGCTAACTCACTACAATAATTATTATTTAAAGCTTTCCTTAAGTAACTAATGAGTATCATATGACGGATTATGTTGTGCATTAAGAACTACAAAATAATATAAACCACAAAGAACTTTATACCAATTATTGTTCTAAATTTACATATCTAATTAAACAAATCGACACCAACAATGTATACTACGCTAATTCGAATTTTAGGCTTACGCTAACTATAAGTTAGAGTAATTAAATCCTTTAGTTAGCTTTGTGTAAGATTTGTAACTTCGTTATTTTTCGTTTCTTCACGATTTTTTTTAATCCATATAAAAAAAAACATATTTTAAGCAACTTGGCATAAAAAAATTAATTACCCTAAAATTCGAGCGTAGTATAAATTGTTGGTGTCGAAATAATGATACTGTTTAGCCAAGTATAATATTATCTATATACCTTGTACTGGATAAGGTTAACATTGAGTGATATGGTTTAATATATTAATTAAAGTGTAATAGACTTATATTTACATAATATTTTATAACTGGCATCGTAAAATCACAACATATCTCACTTTTATGACTAGGCTGTTAAACTTACATTTAAGTCACACAAAAAGAATGTAAGATTTCCCTGTCGATTACTTTTTAATTCAATATTCGATCTTAACCTAAGTACTCAATTTAATCTAAATAAAGATTACTTAATAATCAATTTAAATTTTTATTTTAATAAAATAAATGTAACAATTTTTTTTTGTGTTGTACAACTAATGTTCCAACTTTTATTGAAATCATTGGATACGGACACAGATATTATTATTTAGATTAGATCCTTATCTAGGTATGTATATACAGCAGCAGTTGCCAAATTTAAAATAAAGAAAGAAAGTTACTAAAGTTAGGAATATGTCAAAAAAATTTAAAAGTATTAAATTGTCTATGGTTTCATTCTAATTGTGTAAAATATAATGTTATTTTTTAATTTAGATCAAAATAATATTATTAAATTCCAAATATCTCCAGATTAGTTGGTGGCAATGATAGGATCCATATTGCTGTTTGATATTTATATTATATCGAAATGAAAAACATATTAATGTTTTAATTTAATATACTAATAGGAGTTCCATACATCTTGTGTATCTTTTAAATAGTCTCTCTTGCATCTTGCGTTCATATCCATAGACGATAATGATTAAAGTTATAATATGAAATTGATATATTTATATGAAAATACCATGTAGTTAAGTTAAACGAGTTTACTGTCATTATATTATTTGTAATGTATTATTTATATAATCGTTTTCGTACACAACCAATTTCGATGGAAGCTTAATAATCAATCTTATAAAATACAAATATAAAAGTACATGTAGGTAACGACTTACATAATTTAAATATCTCAGACCAATAGAAAAAGGCGACGCGCACAAAAGAAGCGGCACACCTTTGAAGGCGGCAAAGTTGCATGGGCCATCTGATCATCTGATGCTTAGTGGTCTCCCTCACCTCAGCCTATAAACATAAGCACTGTAAGAAATATTAACCATTCCTTACATTACCAATATATCATCAACCATGGGAACCTTTGCTAACCGGAATACAATTAAATGAACATTAAACTGATTTAATATTCTTGATCGTAATAGAGTTGGACTATAATTGCAAATAAAAAAAAGTAAAACAAATACAATTTTGTGAAATGTAATTTAATGTTATGGATATAATAATATATTTTTTGGAGCATGATAAGCTTATTATTTAAAATTCAACCTGTGAGAATGACGTTCTGTCTTAGATCCGTTTCTATTAGTCTGAGGTGACTTTTGTATTAAGTAAATGTATTCGAAATTTCGATATCGTTTGAATTATTATATGGTCTTCGTTCTTAAATCAGTTAAACAAAATAAAATACGTATTCTATAATCGCGATTTACTTTGATATGACTATTCATTAAAAAAAAACATAAAACTCACTAAGATTATAAAATATTAGTAACCTTTTATTTATTTTAGTATGTTTGTTTAGTAGGTATATTCGATTTCGATACTTCAAATAGTAGCCAGCACACTATATACCAATAAGATACATGTTTTCAATAGTTATGTTCTATAATAATATAACGATACGACGGATTTAATAAAAGCAAGCCTTTGTCTATTGGTATGAGTTTACTTAACATTTTAACGAACGAATGTACGTCGTTGTTTATTTAATTTAACCTGAGACAGGTTAAAATTATATATAAGCGTTTTTTACTTATGTTTATCACATTTTTCACTAAGTAAAACTTGTAATCTGACCTTATTCGATATTCTTGTAACGGAATAAAATAAAAAAATAGAACAATTGGTGTATGTTGTCCAATTAATGCATAATTAGCAATAAATTATATTGTTCCTGTAGATGGATGTTGTATATTTTTTTTAAATATCGATCTGCATATATTTCTTTAATCATTTTTTCATATGCAAATATAATCAAAGTACATAGCTTAGAAAAAAAGTAATATTTTAACATATTCATAAATGTTATCCAACTTTAAAACATTTACTTTTTGAAGTTATCAAATTGACGTTATTGACGTATTACATTTTAAAATGCAAAAAGCAATGCTACCAACATTAAGTAGCTAGTTTGTTATTTATATTTTGCAAATGAAAAGTTTATTCTAACAATTTATTACTAGGAACTATATTATAATAGAAATACATAGTGTGTACAGTAATATTATCTTTGATAATAATAATTATTTTAATGGCATTTGGAATAGATATGTTTAGTGTTTTTTCTTACTTAAGCACTACGGTATAACTTTAAATTTTTAATATAAAGTGCTACTGAAAGCGCTACCTAGTTTATATTAAAATCAAAATATATTGTAACAAACCAATTAAAAAATTTGACAACTAATAATTAATTGAATATTTAAAAATAAATATTTTTTGTAAATGTTAATTTAAAAATAACAGAAAACGAACGATGTATATTTTCAAAATTTGTAACGTATTTGTTACATTTACTAAAATTTCTAAAAATGGCTTGCTTCAGTCTAAAGTTCTATTTAAATTGGCATAAAACTATCACATACATTTCTACTGCAGCTATGACCTTATGAGTAAGCATGGTCTTTATTTTACGTCTTTTTACGTTTTGATCTACGCCCAGTACTTCCAAAATTCGTCAATACTATGGCCAACCAAAATTGATACCAGACAATTCGTAAAACTTCTCATTGTATGGCCTATAAAATTCCCTCAGTCTCTCTATAGCCACAGGGTCAATATAAGGATGACTCCTTCCCTTATTTTTTCCAAGGCAATGGGGTGTAGAATGAATCTCCGACTTGAGCAGACACGGGAAACCTTTTGTTGAATTAAAATAGAAGTGTTTGTCGGTTATCACGAGCTTAAGACCGAGGAACTCCTGAAAAAAACCATTTTATATATGAGTATGGTTTTCTTTAAAGAAACATTGATCGAAATAAAATAAAAATTTAAGAAACTTGAAAAATTTACTTTATTTTAAAGCGATCACATTTTTTTAATAGTTTAACGCTTCTGAAATTTCATTTTGTTTACCATTTTTATGAAAATTTGTTAAGTTAATATTTTTTGATTTCATAATTTGACAGAAAATAATTAATATATTTAATAAATTAATATAGTAAGTAATAGAATATTTAACGAAAGTTAATAGTAAAGGAGGTACGCTACATTATATGGTATACGTTTTAAATGGTCGAACTCTTGGTTTCAAAAAGACTAAAACAAATATAAGAACATCTACCTGAACTCTTGCCATTTCAGCCGCTGGATCTACAACCAATCTCTCTCCGCTGATGAATAGGATTCTAGATCGTGGAAATCTCCTTAACCAGCGCCTTAAGGGTCTTGCATAAATGCCCAACCTCACCGGAGGCCACGAGGAGTCAACCACTGACCAGGGTCCACCCCAGGTTACCGTGCTGTTCACCAGAGCTAGGTCTTCGAAACGCGGAAGACTTGATCTTTTGCTTTGAAAAATCAACCAGTTTGAAATTATTATGGTCTCTATATAGTTTTAAACAAGCATGATCCATTAGATAAGTAAGTGAATATCGTTTTGTATTTTATTATCTTATCGTTAGTTACTTAGACAACGTTATTATTAATGTTGTCTAATGGAATTATTATTATTATTATTTATTCTTTATTGCACACACTTTACGAAAACATAACAAATACAAAGATCAAGTATTACATAATATAGTATGCAAAGGCGGCCTTATCGCTTACAGTGATCTCTTCCAGGCAACCTCTATAATAAAAACTTATTTTGTTGTTAGCCAGGAGAATTGATCGGACATAGTGTGCGAACAATTTATACATAAAATTTATTAAATATTTATAGATTAAATATAATATATAACATAATGACATAAATACATACTCTTATATATATACATACTTAATACATACATACTTATATTGATAAATAATAATTATGTAAACGACTCTTAAAAGTATGTACGGATTCAGCTTGACGAATTTCACGAGGCAAGGAATTCCATAGTCTGACAGCTTTTACAGAAAATGAACTACTGTATATTTTAGTATAACTCAGCGGCATCAGCAATTTATTGTCTTGCTCGGAGCGCAGATTGATTGGCGTATGAGAACCAAGAAAGGTGAACCGCTCTTTAAGGTAAGTTGGAGTTTGAGTTTGATGGTAGAGTATGGTATAAAGTAAGGACAGAACATGCATATTTCGACGCAACCGTATTGGCAGCCACTTTAATGCTTTACGGTGCTGGAAGATATGATCGTATTTGCGTAAACCAAATATGAAGCGAATACACATGTTCTGCAAGCGTTCTAGTTTATCTAACAGCTCCTCAGAAAGATCTAGATAGACCAAGTCGTCATAGTTCAATGGGGACAATAGCAGAGAGTTGGCTAAGACGAGTTTGGTTTTATACGGCAGAAACTTTTTCCAAGTCAAGAAAGTGACTTATCTATAATTAGCCCAAAATGTTTAACCTTAGGGAGCAGTGGAAGTGCACTACCATTAAGAAGGATGGGAGGGATACGGGATTGATTGATTTTGTACCGTTGCTCGGAGCTGCCGATAATAGCAGCCTGCGACTTGTTCGGATTGATTAAAAGTCCATATGAATGACACCATACTGCTATTTTTTCAATTTCGGAATTTAGTGTTTGGATAGCATTAGCGACGTTGTTAATTGGTGTCGTTACGTATAATATATACGTATAATATATGTGGTCATCGGCATAAAGATGCTAATAACAGGAAAGAAGTGATGAGACAGAATTATTATTTATTTGTTTTGGAGATTTTAGCGGCAACTATAGATCAAGAATTATAGGTTGATTAGAATTACAAGTGAGATTTTCATAAAACTACGCGATACACGCGTGTATGTATCTTTTGATTTAGATATTTACCTGGCGGATTGTGTATAATCGCTTATAGCTCTTGTAACTGGATCACGAACAACTGCTATCAATTTAACTGAAGGGTTCATGGAGTAAACGCGTCTTGGTGCGGACCTGGTTACCCAGTACGATGGTGTCTTTTCCATTGTAATCTGTCCTTCAATGGTGGGTGGCATTTTCTCTCTAAAATGAAACATGGTCATATAATTTGTCTATATTTTTCTCATTCAATCTCTTACTGGAGGTACATGTGTTGAAAATATGAACGTAGTCCAAACTTAATGACGCTAAACCTCTTTAGTGTCACTCTCTCTAAATAAAAGAATATGTCTGTCATTGTAACCGGTGGTAACATTGTACTCGGTGGTAGAGCTTTGTGCAAGCTCGTTTAGGTAGGTACCACCCACTCATCAGATATTCTACCGCAAAACAGCAGTACTTGGTATTGTTGTGTTCCGATTTGAAGTGTGAGTGAGCCAGTGTAATTACAGATACAAGGGACAAAACATCGTAGTTCCCAAGGTTGGTGGCGCATTGGCGATGTAAGCGATAGTTAACATTTCTTACAATGCCAATGTCTATGGGCCACCACCACGTCTATCTTCAGTAAGAGAATATCAGACTTATCAGTGTACAATCGGGACTAATAATAGAGTATTTAATTCTATGAATTTATAAGATTTGTTTTTCTCACCTGTACCATTCGAAGCCTTTATGATAATACTTATCAAAGAAATGAACTTCAGATCCAGCTGCTCTCACATCTGGATGTAACCTGGAAAATTAAAAAGCCATAAATTTTGAATAACTTTTATTTATTTCTCATTGTATTCATGTTAATTTAGGTGTACCTTAAAAACTCTAAAAGCGCTCGCGTTCCACATTTCTTAACTCCTATAATCAAGGCATCTGGCAGTCTCTTTGTTGTTACCGGATTCGTTTTTTCGAGCCTCGTGTATTTTTTGCCATCAAAGCTATACCCTAAGAGTGCAGCAAAACGTCTCGTCACGCTTTTGTATTTAGAAACTTGACTTTTTAGAGAGAAATATTTGAATGAGAACTGAAAAATAAAATAATTGAAATAATAAACTACTTATAAATGAATTATGCGAAACTTTAAATTTGTATGCAAGCCTTAATATTATTAGTTTTAAACAATTTCATAATACATGTATTTATAAAAAAACTTTATTTTTCTAATTATATTATAGTTTACTAATATATATTATATTCTTTACTTTACTTACTTTTCTTTCGTCAACTAAACAGGTATTCAAAACATAAAATAAATATAATATAAATAATAATATGAAATACGTAAATATAATTCGCTTCGAAAGAGCCGGAATGCATTTCATTGCTATTTTTCGAATTCATTTGGGTAGGAAATCACTTTCGTTTTAAAAATATATTTTCAAAGTATTCACCATATTCAAACAATGAAAAAACTCATATTGATAAACAGAGAATGATGCTATATTTATCAATGAAATCATATCACTTAAACTGTTTTGTATAAATAAAATGAATCATTATTGAAATAAGCAGCGTATTTACGCAGTACCACGCGGTTCTGATCTAAGAAAATATACCGCACACCTGATCTGCATAAGAAAACGCACTGCGCAATCGCGTTCAGGCATGAAACAGGATGTGAGTCGAGAGGTAATACGAATAGGTACTGAAATTTTAAGCATAGGGCAGCCTTCAGTTTCGCGCCAAATAGAAATCAGCATTTGCGCGCGCATTCTATTGTCATTTTCTGGAAATAATATTAATCATTTTAAGGCTGCACCACGGTCGTATACACAGGTCTTGCAACTTCAGTAGTGGGGGGCGTTGACATAATGACGCTGTTCTGTTCAATTTACAGCCGCCAAAGGTATGTCGATAGGTTCGTGCTGGATACAGATACTCAAAACAATTATTGTACATGGAAGATAAAATTATACTATTTGTCCAAAATTATATCACGTTTGACGTTTATGTGGCTGATGCCCTAGCTTTACACACTTTTCCAGCGAAGAGTAGTACATTTTTTTCTTCTGCCTTTCACACAATAACACTGTAATACGAAATATTGTTTTCAAAATGTTGTATCAAACATGTGTTTATTATATAATGAGCACATTAGATGTAATATACATATATAATAAGCACAACACGAATTGTTTTATTGTGCGCTAAAGTAAAATTATTTCGATAGGCGATAGCAGTGACATACAGTGGGCGAAAATGCGAAATAGAAGTTGTAACACACTCGCACCAATGTCTCACCACTGAAATTGGACTCGGTTGCAAGACCTGTGTATACGACCGTGGGCTGCATAGACTGTACCTACCACGGTCGTTTAAGTACCTACTCACCGTCATATACACAGGTCTTGCAACTTCAGTATGGGGTACGTTGATATACTGATGCTGTTAAGTTCAATTTACGGCCGCCAGAGGCATGACAATTCGCGTAATAATTATCCCGAACATTTTTTCAAATCCAAACAAAACAGTTAAATAACAAAAAATCCGCAAAACTCAATAAAACGATATTACAATGATTTAACACAATGCTTGGGAGAGAAAAATCAGCTTCGATAGCAGCGACGTAGTACCTCAAGCGGATGGTATTGCGAATTAGCAGTTGTTACACAAATACACACTCGCACCTCATCTCTCACCACTGAAATTGGACTCAGTTGCAAGACTTGTGTATACGACCGTGTACCTACTTCATAATGAAAGACGTTTTTGATTGGATAATTGTACTGCATATATTTTAAATGTTCATAATCAAGACTTAATCGACCATCATATTATTTGTTTATCGTAACAGTACAAATATATTAGAAAATAGTAATCCATTCGAAAACTTGCTAACCTGTTATTAACTGAGGTTTTTGTTGTATTTGTGTTTATAGTTGCGACCGTGATATGTGAGTATGAGATGAGTATCCAAATGTAGTACCAACATAACGACTTTAATCAAAAGCAATCAAATGACAGCCGACAACTAAATAAAAATAAATTTAGTTGTGTTGAACTTTGAAGCCAGCCGTGAAATAAATTAAAATGACAGTCCAACAGCTCAGTTCGAATATTTCTGACGACTCGGATGATATGGTTAGTTTACCATCAGAGGAAGAGATTTATAGGAGGAAATATCAATTGTTGTTAGAACGATGTGAAGTGTTGCAACAAGATAATGAAAGAATCGTGAATAGGTTCGTTTTATATGTACTAACTTCGTTTACATGGTGTTGATAGTGAATTGAAATCTATTTTAAATACATTTCAGAATACATGAAGTAAAAAAAATAACGAGGCGATACAAAAAAGATATAAAGTTGTTGATTGAACGATTGGACAAACATGGAGATCCCTTCCGAACGGCTTCTGTTGAAGTAGAAACGAAACCTGAGATACCACCTCGAGCACCGCGTTCCGGAGCCAAAACACAATCTGCACCAAAACAAGTAGAAAGACAAAATACGACAGGCGCCAAAAAGCCTGCAACCAAACGAAAAAGCAAAGCAGATAAAGTATGTTCTCAACAAACATTTTGGAGTTATTTAATCATAAATAGATATTTTATCAGTATTTATCGATACTTTTGATTTTAGCCTGAAAGAGATCCCAACGCACCTAAGAAACCTTGCAATGCATTTTTCCAATTTTGCCAAGAGCAAAGACCTGTGGTTGTAGCAGAAACTGCAACTGAAATGGGATCTGAACCTTCAAAACAAGAAGTAACCCGACAACTAGCATCACGCTGGAGAGCATTAACAAATGAGGAAAAAAGGGTAATTGTAAAAATAAAAGAAATCATTCTGACAATTTTAGCTCTTTAATTAGATTTTAAAAAATGTGTAAAAATCACATATTCTTTTTTAATTTTGTTGCATTTTTTTATTCTATCCACTAAACTGTCCTTTTAAAATGCTGAAAGAAGAATTATTGATTGCCCTATTAAATTTCCTTTTTATTCATTTTAGATTTATGTTGCAATGTTTGAAAGATCAAAGGAAAAATATGCAGAAGAAATGTCAGCATACATCAAGAAAGAACAATGACATTTAATGTCTATAGACACTAGCACTTAATTCCTTTGTGATCATCAGCTTTAATTTAAGTTATAATATAAATATAGATTTTTATATATTAAACAGTTTTTTTATTAAATAGCCATACAATTTTTATTTATATATTAAATACAGTCTTATGAATATTTGAAGTTCAACCTTTGAAATGATCTTTCTCTAAGCGAATAGCCCTCATAGTTTCTATGGAATCATTCTTTTTTGCATGGTCCATTACAGAAACTTCTGTTACTCTCATGAATGGATTATAAAGCTTTTCTTCAGAAATTGTTGAAGGTACCTGCAATTAATTAATAATTAAATGTTAGCTCACTTATCATATAATAATATAATAAATAATTCTATCTTAAGACAGATTTACATACTGTTGGCTTGTTATTTTCTCTCATGCGCAAGGACCAGGCAATTTTCTTTTTGACCTCTTCATTATCTGGTTCCACATGAGCTGCAAACTTTAAATTCTGTAGGCTGTATTCATGGCCACAGAAAACTTTAGTGTCATCTGGAAGACTACCGAGAACTTCAATCAGCGCTTTGTGCATTTGTTCAGCTGTACCTTCAAAAAATCTCCCACATCCACCCAAAAATAATGTATCACCTGCAAGCAAAATTATTAGGGGTCAAATGTGCAAAACTTAATAATTTTTATTATTATTTCAATTGTTATTTCGGTAAACAGTATTACAATTCTAATACATAAAATGTAAAAATTATGGTCTCATATTGAGGACAAAAAGTAATTAACAATGATAAAAATTTTTATAATAACAAACATTATTTATTATTTAGTACATGGAATAGAATAAAGGTTAGGTTATATACAAATTAGGGTAGGGTATATACAAATTTTTTGAATTATAATTTGTAACTTATATTTATGCACACATGAAAATGATGTAAAGCAATTGTTTAACTAATATAATTTATCTAATTACTTTGTATGACTTGTTATCTCATATTATCTCACCAGTAAACACAGCCGAGTCACTCTTGTCATCAGATGCTGTGACATAATAACAGATGTGTCCTGAAGTATGACATGGTGTGAACAGACACTGGATGTTTAGTTTACCAATGTTGAATTTAGTGTTATGTTCAGCTTTCTTAGTTAGGGCTCCGATGCGATCATCTCCACCATATACCTCTAGTCCTGGATGTTGTTTTACTAGATCTTCATTACCACCTGCATGATCCCTATTGAATAAAAATTGTATTTATTTTAACATTTACATAACCAGTTTTTCTCTTCCAAAATATCTGACACCATTAGTAAGTCCATTCTTATTATCAAGTGGCACATCCAGTTAAACCTTACAATCAAACTAAATGGCTGTTCTTGTAAGAGGATATTATTACCTATTTCTAGGTATTATCAGTCTAAATGAATAATATAAATTTCTAGTGAAAATTAAGATTGATTGTCTTATTGGAAAAACATATTGACTCTAGTTAATTCAAAGGCTCAATACTTAACAGGTTTTGAGCTAAAATTATAGATAAATAGTTAATTTAACCATTGTTGTAACTTTGTAAAAAAAAAATTAGCATGTAAAAATGAAACAAGCAGCTATTAGAAATCACTTTCCAAATGGAAAAATATTATTAAAAACAATTAGAACGAATTTTAGACATCCTTACTATGTAAGTAAGTATTAATAAGTGTATGCAGGTATTACATATTATCTTAAATGTTATTGATGATTTATACTTTAAAAATTTACCAGTGGTGATGTGTTGTTAATATAGTTGTTAATTTGACTCCATGTTCATTAACAGCTTTCAACACTGTCTTTGGTTCAACAGGATCAACTATAGCTGCTTCTTTAGTTGCCTTATCCACAATCAAATACATGTAGTTATCTTGCAAAGCGGGCAGTACTTTTACATCCATTGCTTTCAAATCTTCGTTACCTTGTTCACTATGTGCGCCGCGTTGATTCCAAACTAGAGCTGTCAAAAGAAAACCACAATAAATGTTAGTAAAATCGTGAAAAACACTCAAATAGCTATCTAAACTTAGCGGTTAAACCATGCTAAAACTATTCGAAGATTTATAAATTTGTGTCCATTTCATTGATTATGTAGACGTAGGTACTTACCTTGGAAATAGAGTTTTGTTATTCTTTGCGAAAGCCCAAATGGCAATGAATTTACTAATCTAGGAAGCATTGAATAAAACAAAAAAAGTAATTTATGAAACACGCGTGTTTGAAAATACCTTACAGGCAGACGAAGATTAGAATAGTGAATGGAGCAATGGTTATCGAATATTTCTTATACAAAAATTAAAAATGTTATCATGGATTGGAAGTATCAAGTAAACGAACTTAAAGAATGTATTTGACTTTGACAACTTTAACTTTTCAAAGTCATTATATCATTATCAAAATTGTTTTAACTTTTTAGGTAGGTACCTACTTGATATGATTATGATAATTAATGGGTAACAATAACAAATTATAACAACATATGAAGTACAAATAGATAGTTATTTAAAAATGCATAAAAAACATTTTTTATTTAGAGTAAATTGAAAAGGGTTATTTCATTCATCTTAAAACAGCATGACATGCATTTTAAATAAAATAAATATTTATTCACAATAAAGGACATAATTATGTAAAATATATTTCATGATCGTTATTTATTACCCGTGATATAGCAGTGATCCAAACAATATACTTTTAATAACTTGTGTAAATAGTCGTATGCCTATAAATGTTGAACGTCGTAAGTCAATGTCATAAGTCATATTTGACATCAACTGTCAAACACACGTGCTGAAGTCGGTACAGCTTACAACTTGTTCTAGTACTAACTACAAGCAGAATATTATGAATTGAATTGTTTTTAAAATAAATACAACATTATTATGATATAGCTTAGAGTAGCTAAATTATTAAGCAAACATGAAAAATAAACCTGTAAAGCATAAAACCACCAATACATTCCGTGTAAGTATTTAAAAAAAAACCATTTAAATTAAAGGTTATTGTAATATTTCTTGCATATATAAACATATATTACCGTATTCAGTGATAAATATTGGTCTTTACTTAACAAAATATATGAAACCAAAAAATGTTATTTTTTGCAGTTTGTGTCCTTTGCTGAGCGGATAAATGCAATAGATATTCGCCATGCTGCCTTATATCATATAGAACATGCATATTCAAATCAGCCAGGCGAAAATGAGACTCACTTTCATTTGGCCTTACAAAAATGGCATGGTCTTAATTTGACCGTAAATTTTAAGAAATTTAAGAAGGATGTCTTTGGTATAGTGACTGTGCCACAACTAATTCACAAAAAGGATGAAGTACTAAATACTTTAGAGGAATATTTAAAATTAGAAGATCAGTTGTGCTTACAACCATTACTGGAGTGAGTTAAGCTAATATTATATATATAACATTTAAGACATCACATCCTTCAATTGAATTTAAATATATCTTATATAACTTTTGTTATAAATATTAAATGTTTATTTCAGAATCTTAGTATCACTAGCAAAAGACTTGCGTAGTGACTTTTATCCTTATTTTCCAAAATTCCTGGACATATTAATAAAATTATTAAACACAAAAGATGTAGAAAGGTTAGAGTGGACATTAGTATGCCTAGCCTTCTTGTTTAAAATACTGAAACCATACTTGAAGAAAGACATTGGGGTGATACTTAAGCGAATCATTCCGCTGCTGAGTGAATCTAGACCACAGTATATAAACAATTTTGCAGCAGAAAGCTTTGCATTTGTGGCGAGAGATATAAAAGATAAAAAGAAATTCATTGAGCTCATTCTTGAATATCTGGAGACAAATGATGATGTAAGGGCTATTTTATTGTTATTATTTTTAATATACTTACTGCAGCACTATATAGGTTGATTATTTAGTCTTCAAGATTAACCATATTAATACATACAGGGTTATTGGTAATTCAACATATTCTCATTAATAGGTGATAAGGGTGACTATTTGTGATAATTTTAACCCCCTATATGCATGTTTTTATGCTTTTTTCAAAATAAGTCAAAAGCTAAAAAACATGATAACTTAAAAATGGTTCACTTTTGCATCATGCATATAAGGGTTAAAATTATCGCAAATAGTCACCCCTATCATCTCCTAACGGGAATACGTCGAATTACCTATAACCCTGTATATATCATTATATTTATCATTAATTAGTATGCACAATATAGAGTGAAGTTATATTATGTGTAAAAATAATTATTTTAAATATAATTAATTATTGATTGATCCCAATCTTTTTTTCAGGCTATTACTGGTTGTGGACATCTCTTATTTGAAATATTGAGAGGTGTTAGTAATAAATTTCATAGTTGTATTGAAAATTTCCTTCCCCTTCTATTTGGACATCTTAAAGATAAAAAGGAACACCAAGCTATCTTATTCAGGGTACTGACGCAAACTATCGAAGATTGCCTCCAGGGCATATCACCGACTGAATTTAATATATTCTGGATGCATATGCAGAAATTTACTGAACAATTTTTGAAAGAAGATGAAGATAATCCAGGTTTAGAATATATATTAAGATTAGCTGGTCAAGTGATTGAACATATGAATGGTAGATGTTTAACAAATCCACAACAGTTTACCCTTCTGTTAGTAAAAGTCATCTGTGAGCAGTCATCAGAAAAAGTATTGGAAGTATGCTCTCAGATTGGGGCATTGATGCTCCTCTCATCACATATATCCTTATCCCAAGAACATGCTGGAATCTTAGTTAAAGTATTACTTCCTTTACCATACCCAAATATTCTGATAAATTTTGTGCAGACTGTTGTTAATTATTCACAATTTGATATACACATTCTGCCTGCTTTTATAAAATTCTTAATCCAGTCGAATTTTGAAAGCGATGCAATGTCCGCTCTTGCAAAAATATGCCTTTCAAAGTCACCTCTATCTAAAAACGGCTTAAAGCTCTTCGAGTGGGTTAAATATCCTGTCGACTTTGGAAAAGGATTGCCGCAATTAATGGAGTACACTAAAAACGTCTTAAGTGAAGATATTGATAATATCATTGAACATCCTACTAAATTGTTAAATTTGCTGTTTTGTTTACCACACATTGAAAAGGTTGATGTAGAATTTTCTATTAAAATGTTAAGTGATCTAATTTCAAAGTTATTCAAAGTATTGGACAGTTATAATCATGAGGGTCAATCAAATGAAAATAAACTGCATTGCGAGACAACTGAATTATCAAAATCTGCTAGAAAAGTAATATTTCTAATAGCAACAATAATGGAATGTGCTATACATATATCGAATTGCCAGAAATTGAAGAAAATATGTGACATAGATACACTATTGCCTCTGTTATTACCTTCCGCAGCAGATCCAAATTATTTAGTGGCTCTTCACCTGGTTGATTTGTATCTGACTGCCTATGAACAGGAGAATGGCTTAACTTATAACCTTTTGTTATTAGTAAATTCATATTTGAGAACTAATGTATCATCTCCATTTCACATTGTAAGTACTTGTATTATCTCATTCAATATTAGAAATTTTATAAAATAAGTTTTTTTAATGTTAATACTATTAATTTTCCAGGTTCGTCTATTAACAACTCATATTTATAAATTATTTGAAAATGTAGAAGAATTGAATAAAACTGTACAAGTTGGATGTGAGGTTGAGAGATTTTCAGTTTTCAGTAATTGTTTTATGGTTGAGTCCATTTCATCTTCTATTCAAGAATATAGAATGCAGTTAAATCTTCTTCAAAAAATGACCTTTAACACAACCCAATATGAACTTGCGAAGCAAACTGATTTCCATCTATATAGCTTGAATTATATGTTAGGAGTATTGTACATTAATTTTAAACTCTTATGGGAACCTGTTACGGAATTTATTGCGGGTTTTGGCAACGCACTAAACGCGGAAGAATTTTGGCCTACATTTTACGAAACATTAGAATCTGCTTTTGCTAATGCTAAAACAAACTTGAAAGAGTTCAGTTTTGAAGATGATTTTGACAGCGATGATAAAGTATTAAGAGAGATTAGCGCCGATTATAGTAACATATCAGAAAGGCCTGACCTGTATAATTACAGAAATTTAATGTTGAGGATTATGACTAATTGTATTCAAGTTTGTGAAGCTAAAAATAGAGATGTAGTCAATCTTTTCTTAAAGTTTATAGATGAAGAGTATAGGAAAAATGCGTCAGTGAATACATTACGGATTAATGTAGAAACATACAGTAAACTAAAAATGGACACAGACGACGATGAACGTAATGTAGAGGTTGAAGACGAAAATGATGTAGAAATTCCTGAAGAAGAAATAAAAGATTCAGTATCAGGCAAAAATGTTTTTAAAACCCTTATAAATATTATGCAAGTTTTGGCACAATTTAAAAATCCAAGAGCTCTTCACAAAGAACCTGTGTTTTGGGAATTATACCTAGAGTTTTTAAAACATAAAAATCCAGGTCTCCAAAAATTTGCTTTAGACTGCATCCTTAACTATAAAAACAAAAGTCTTGTGCTATATAAATCAAATTTGCAGAACTTGGTTGATGAAAATAAGTTTAAAGATGAATTGACACAATTTAAAATAACTGAAGATTCTCAATCAATTCAACCTGAGCACAGAGAACATGTAATACCGATTGTGCTAAGAATACTTTATGGTAAAATGACTTCTAAGTTAGGTGCTGACAAAAAGGGAGGTGGTCAAATAAGACGATCTTTAGTCATGAGGTACTTGAGTGGTTGCAATGAAGATGAGTTAAAAATATTTATAGAAATGGCATTTACTCATTTTAAGCAATACATGGCAATGGAACCAGGAGAAATATATACAGATATTTCAAACAATATAGACCTCAAATCTGTTATTAGTCCTGGAAAGTTGCACAGCGTTTTAAATCTTTTTGACGTTGTTCGAGAATATTTTGGAGGATACATGAAAGATAAATTGCTATCAGATTTTTTGAAAATATTTTTCGCGGTTTGCACAAATTTATCAAGTGTTCTGCGAAATGTTGAAAAAGTTCACGTAAGTTACGTTAAAGTCATGAAACACCTTCGAACTCTGTCCATAAGTATACTAGGAAAATTATTTGATCAATTCGAAAAATACGTTTGGACTAAAGATGAGCTATTCGTTATATTCCAAACCTTATTGTGGCCTCTTTTACCGCGTTTGTACATAGAAGGTATTCATAGTCCAACAGTATTGTTAAAACTTCTTAACATTTGGTGTCAAAACCCCAGATATTATATATTGCTTATAACATGTTCGGAAGAAGATACTTCGCTAAGTCCTTTGCCTGCGATATTTAAACTACTCTTGGCACCGAAAACTCACCCTGGAGTTGTCAATTTAATTCTGGATATGATTGAGAAACTCGTCATCTTAACAGAAGATGAAGAAGACAAAGAAATTCCTAATATAGAATCTTTTAGTACTTTAAAAGTAGATGCAGATATCAACCCTGACATGAATTTCGGCAGTAAAATTTTAGTTCCCCATCTACCGAGTATTTTAGAGGTCATGAAGAGGAGAATCGCTAATTCTGCGAAATCTAATACTGTCAATAAAAGAGACCTTTTAATTTTATCAAGAGTAACCGAAATGGTTACAACCCCAGAGATGTGTGATGAATTACTAAGTCTTTTATTACCTATATTAGTAAAGAAAGTTTGCATGAATATGGCTGAAGAGAATATGGAGCATGCTGTCAATACCATTATAAATTTACTTGGTCATAGCACAAACCCTCAACACTACATAAAAAATATTGCCATCCTGTTTAATAAAGTTGGGCCAGTAGAAGTTAGGAAACTCCTAATCAAATTACTGTCTTCAATAGCAGAAAACACAGCTGTCAATAAAGATAAGTTATTAAAAATGGCCCATGTGATAACAGAAATGAATGCTTTTAATAAGAGATGGATTGAACAACCAGATTTCGATCGACGTCTTGATGCTTACAAACTGATATATCAAATGTTGGATGCAAATGAAATTGATGTTGATCTTACAATTTTAATCGTCAATAATTGTTTTTACTTTATACGAACCGAGAAAGACATAGGGCTACGAGACAGTGCTGGATTATGTTTGAAGAAAATTCTTCCTAAACTATTAATTAAATATCGTTCAGCGACCGATGGACAATTTTTAGTTCGAGATACAGTACTTGCTCTTATATCAACTGGTATAAGAGACAGCAAAAATGATTTTTTACGCAATGAGAGTATAACGTTGCTGGGAGAGTTAGTGCGGGAATGTCCGGATGCTGATGTAGTATTATCAGATTTAGCTCCTTTGACTAATAAAGAAGATATAGAAGTTGATTTCTTTGAGAATTCATGTCACCTGCAACTACATAGACGAGTAAGAGCACTATTAAAATTCAGCAAAGTAGCAAAAAAAATGGTCAAGTGCCCCACGCCTAGGACACTTACTAACTTTATTTTGCCTTTAGCTTCAATTTATATTTGTGACGATAAATACAGCGATAAGAATACTCTTATCGATGCCTGCATTGAAGTAATTTCAACTTGCTGCCGACTATTACCTTGGTATCACTATGAAGTTATACTGAAACTATATTTAAATAAAATGAGACATACGTCAGAGCACCAAAAGCAGCTTACACGTATATTGATCGGAATATTGGACGCATTCCATTTCGATTTCTCTAAAGTTAAAAATATTGAATTGCCGAAAGCATTGACTGTAAGCATGAGGGCCAATAACACTGATGTAGCGAAATCGGGTAAACGTGATCTAACAATGACAGAAGAAAGTAAAAATAAGGAAGCTAGTGATTCAGAAAGTGAGGCTGATGAAAATCAAGCTATTAGTAAAACAGGTGAACAAATAGAAGAATTGGAATCTGAATTACTTTTAGCAGAAGAAAAAGACGAAGAAAGTCAAATTAGCAAGGAAATAGACAATGAACCGGCATTTGAAAAAATCACAAACGTGTCGCCCTCGGTCGGTAATAGAATAATAAAGTCTTTGTCTACTGGATTACTACCGCAGTTAAATAGGTAACATAATTTCAATATTAATTCAAGAAATATAGGGTTTTCCATTAAGGGCGCTTGCTCGTGCAGAACTTCCATCGTAGCGTGTGCTGTGTGGCACGTAGCGCCGTCCTGTTGAAACCACATGTTGTCCAGATCCATATTCTCGATTTCAGGCCAAAAGAAGTTGGTTATCATCGACCGGTATCGCTCACCATTGACGGTGACGGCCACACCATTATCGTTTTCGAAAAAATACGGACCGATCACGCCTCCGGCCCAAAATCCGCACCAAACAGTCACTTTCTGCGGGTGCATTGCCACTTGGTGAACCTCGTGTGGATTGGTCTCGTCCCAAATACGGCAATTTTGCTTGTTGACATAGCCATTCATCCAAAAATGCGCCTCGTCGCTGAAGATGATTTTTTTGCCAAAATCGGCGTCAACTTCCAACTGCTCTAATGCCCAGTCAGCGAACACACGGCGCTGTCTATGGTCATTAACCTTGAGCTCTTGGGTCAGCTGGATCTTGTACGGGTGCAGGCTCAAGTCACAACGCAAAATTCGCCAAGTTGTCGTCTGCGAAAGGCCGAGTTCCTGTGCGCGACGCGGAATTGACTGCCGCGGGTTTTCGAGGACACTGTCGCTCACAGCGGCGATATTCTCGGCAGATCTCGCGTTACGTTGACGCACGGGAACCGGCTGATTGTTAACTGACCCGGTTGACTCGAATTTGTCCACCAATCGACGGATAGTCGACTCGGCAGGACGATCATCGCGACCGTAAAACGGGCGAAGTGCGCGGAACGTTGCTCGAACTGAAGACCCATTTTCATAAAACAATTTTATGATTTGCACGTGCTGCTCGACACTGTAACCTACCATGGTGGTTTGGGAGGACGGAATGAATATAACACACTGCATTTGAGAGCTGTCACTCAAACAACATGGCCGCAATCAGCTGTCAAAGTTCAAGCGTCCCTATTGGAAAACCCCTTATATAACATTTAAATATATATATATAAATAGTTAAATGAATTTGATTTTTTAGGGCGATTGGAAAATTAACTGAACATGAAGGATCTCACAAGTTAAACAGACGTCGTACAGGAATGGCACGCTTAGAGGAAGACATGCTACGAGTCCCAATAGCATTAGCATTAGTCAAGCTACTCCAAAGATTACCGGGAGATATTTTAAGGCATCAACTTCCGGGGTAAGTCTTATTGTATTCTTAAATTGTAAATAACTATGACCTAGACTATCCTTGTATAAATTTATGTGAGAAAGAAATGCGTAGAGGGTAAAGATGTATATTTATTTTTCAGAATTATAATCAAACTATGCTCTTTCTTGAAATCACCATTGAAACAAGTTAGAATTACAGCACGAGATATTGTTAAGAAGATAATGTTAACAGTCGGTACATCATACTTAGGTGTACTATTAGAACATTTAACGCTTTTGCTCACACGAGGATTTCAAGTTCACGTTCTGGTTGCAACCATTCATAATGTCTTAGATGCCTTAAAATCAGATTTTAAGTCCGGCGATATAGACCAGAATCTTGAATACATACTAGATGTATGTACTAATGACCTTTTTGGTGCTTTGTCAGAAGAAAAGGAAGTTGATAAACTCCATTACAAAACACCAGAAGCGAAACCGAGCAAAAAAAGTTACGTCACCCTCTTGATTGTAGCTCAGAACATCACAGAGAAGCGCTTGATAAATCTTCTTTTACCTTTCAAAGAAGTATTACAAAAGCATCATTCGAAGAAAATTGTTGTTAAAGTACAAGAGGCGCTTATGCATATAACAAGTGGATTAGTAACGAACAAGCTTATAGAAATCGAATCTCTATTTGTTTTTCTACACGGCCTTGCCTCAGACAGTATACCGGAATTCGTATTAAGTGCGCCCAAACGTGAACTAACAGAGGCACAAAGGGAAAAAATGCTGAGAGCTAAACCGGATTGTTTTATAGTTCCTGAAATACCAAAACGTAATAAGGAATCTCAAGCAAGAAATGTTAAGACGTCCTCTAAAACGAACGCCCACGTAATGATCGAATTTAGTTTGAACATATTGTACGTAATTCTCAAACGAGAAAAGGTGCCTAGAATAGATTGTAAAGCATTTGTGGATCCTTTGATACCACTTCTAGTTGATGCCTTGAAAAGTGATCACGTCAAAGTAACTACCGTCGCTATGAAATGTATTGCGACTCTTTGGACTATAAGAGTCAGCACACCGACTCTTGAAGAAATGACAAAAGATATAGTAAAGATAATCTTCTCCATATTACACAAATTCGCAACGCTTGGGATTAGTAAACAGAACGACAATTACCATTTAGTTAGAAATGCATTTAAGGTAATCATTCCCACAAATTCTTCTTTTTATTTATTTATAGTATCAAGAAATTAGTTTTTTTTTATAGTATAGGTGAGTGGACGAGCATATGGGCCACCTGATGGTAAGTGGTCACCAACGCCGTCACCAACGTAGTCAGTGGTTTGTACATTTCTTAAAAAAAAACACAATTGCCACTGCGCCACCAACCTTGAGAACTAAGATGTTATGTCCCTTGTGCCTGTAATTACACTGGCTCAATCACTCTTCAATCCGGAACACAACAATACCAAGTACTGCTGTTTTGCGGTAGAATATCTGATGAGTGGGTGGTACCTACCCAGACGAGCTTGCTCAAAGCTCTACCACCGAGTTTTAACTGGTTCTAGATTTTTCTAAACAATTACAATATTTTTTCAAAGTATTGAAGTGTTATTAAATTGAGATGCTTTAAATATTAAAACTTGTATATTTTTTAGGCAGTAACAGTTCTTATACGAAATGTGAAATATTTCACATTGGAAGCTGAACAATTAAAAACACTTTTACTTTACGCGGAAGAAGATTGTCAGAACGATGAACGCCAAGCGAACTCGTTTTCATTGTTAAAAGCTATATTGGAAGCGAAGTTAGTGTCAAGTGAATTACATGAGGTTATGCAGAAAGTGTCTCAAATTTGCATTCTGAGCGAATCTGCTCGGTCGAGGTAACTTTTATTTTGATTCTACATTATATAGTTCAGTTCATAATTGAAATTTCTTTTCAGTTAATTATTATCTATACTACATTATAAAGAGGAAAGATTTGTTTTTTTTTGTTTGTTTGTTACGATTTAACTCAATAACTACTTGACCGCTTTTAAAAATTCTTTCTTTATTAGAAAGCTACATCTTTACTGAGTAGCATATGTGGCTATACAGGATGTAACAAAAACCCTGTTCGACCCGTGAACCGGTTACCGATCATACTAACGCGTGATGCAACCGCCCGCGCGCCCCCGCGACCCCGCTGTCGCCCACTGTGGCTAAAAGCTGATACAATACTACGACAGTTTTTTTTTTAGTAATATTTATTCTACTACCCGGGCGAAGCCGGGGCGGGTCGCTAGTATAGTATAAAACTTTAAATGATTCGGATCGGACTTTTCGTTTAGAAGAATGACGTCTATATAAATTATCTAAGTAAGAAAAATGTCACAGTTTGAACAAACTGTAACTGTCCTACGTGACAAATACTAATTTACATTTTCAAAATTTCGCGGTCGAAGAGCTAGTAGATAATATATTAGTTAAATTATTAAAAATAAAAGCTTTTTAAAAATGTTGTTCCATTCAGGGAAAGATTAGAAACAAACGAAGCCAATGATAAAATGTAATGTATAAAAAATAACATTTCATTATTAACTTACAGGGAAGAGGCTCGAATAATATTCGTGAACTATTTAACTCACTACACGCCTGGTAAAAGATTGGAGAAATACATACAATTTTTCATTACACAGTTAAATTATGAGCTACAGCATGGAAGGGAGTCTTCGTTAAAGTTTCTAGATATGATCATCAATAAACTTAACGTTGTGAGTATTTATGTATACAGTACTGATTGTTAAAAATATTATATAAATATATATATAAATTTTACTTAGTATCCTTTGATTCTATTAAGATTATGTCTAATAAGTTATTAAAAGTGTTAATTGTCTATGGGATCATCTTGTCTTTGATTAAGCCAGACATGTGCGAACAGGGTCCGGGTTAAAGTAACTTATATAGATCGGCTCTTTTACCATTACTAAGTAAAATGTATGTTTTTTACAGGATCAATTGAAAAATCATGGGGACTACATGTTTTTATCTTTAGGCGCTTGTATGGTTAATGATAGCGCTCCGGAGTGCCGCGCATCGGCCGCAGCTTGTATTGAGTCCATGTTGAAGAAGTTTCCAGCTATCGAGAGGAATAAACTCTTCGAACTAGTTCTTGCTTTCTTTAAGGATAATCAGGTATATTACATAATGATTTACAAAAATGTCTGATTCCAAAAATGTATATATTGTTTATTGTAAATTTTATTTATTCAATTATCCCCATTTTACAGCCAATACATTTCGAATTAGGTGCCCAACTTTGTATACGTTTCGTAAACGTCGAAGAAGATAAGTTTCAAAGTCGCCTCGACAGTGTACTGTCTTCAGTTAATGGAAAGATACTTCTACTGAGTAACGCCATAACCGAAGGCAGATTTGTCAAAATCAAATTAGACGAAGGGCAAGATAAGACTGACGAAGAAAAGCAGAATGAAAGGGACCATAGCTTAATACAAATGTTGAATTTGATTGACAAGATAACGATCAATTGCTCGACCAGTTTGAAGAATAAGAAGTTTGTGAGTGATTACGATGATGTAGCTCAGCAGTGTCAAGCGTTGTTAGCGTATCCCCACTCGTGGGTAAGATTGAGAGCTGTTAAGATATTGGGCACAATCCTGTCAGCGATAGATGTTGAAGAATTAAATGGATTGTCCAAAGAGGATGAGTGTGAAAGAGGCTTTATATTTGACGATACTGAAAATGGTCTGCGAAGTTTAGTGTTGGATTTATGTGCGCAGTACACGCCAAATGTATCCCAAGATATGGCAGATCAGGTATATATATATTGTTGTATTTGAAAATAACTTCAATTGGCTGAAGTTTATCGTTATTTAACTTTAAAACAAAGCCGTGGGTTCATTCCTGATTTCTTGATCTATTCAATAAACCAAGATGGCCTAGTGGCCGCACACAAATACGATGTTATTTTATAATGTAGTTGTTCATTTGATTTATTATAAGAATACATATTAATATATAAAAATCCTATAAATTTTCAGGTAACGGATGTTTTATTCCAAATATTAAAGATTGTGAATGAAATGCCGCGTTTTAAAATTTCAAACAAGACAATAACAGAAGAAACAGAAGAATCGAATTCAAAATTGAATATAAGATGGATATTATTCAAGTTAAGGAAGGCTGTTAACGTTGAAGTTGTTAAGTCGCCTATCTGTATGAACATTGTAAGTATGCCTTTGTCAATATTTATTATCTGCATAAAAACAGAAATGCAATATTTAACATGTTTAGTGGTCTAGTGGTTAGATATAAGGCCCCTGAGGTCCTGGGTTCAAATCCTAGCTTGGGGCAGTAAAAAGTTATTGGTTTTTTCTGTCGATAATTTTCAGTAGCAGCTCCGAGTTTGGGAGTTCGTAGTGTGTACCCTCCCGAGCCTCGGAAAGCACGTTAAGCCTTTTTTCCTGCGCCTGAACTCTTACCGGTCGTGTCGGATTACCTTGCCATAGGATTATGAGAGTTAGGGAATACAGAGCGCACCTGTGTTTGCGTATACATTTGTGCACTATATAGTTCTGCGCAGTTGGCTAATCTCTTGAGATTGGCCGCCGTGGTCAAAATCAGTCGGGAAGACATTTTTGTTATTATTATATAAATCCATTTATTTCCGAAAATTAAAAAAAATATTATTAGCAATGTTTAGCCAAGCATTGTTGGTAACAAATACCAAAATTTTCTAATATATTTTGGCTTCCATATACCTAAACATACAAAAGCCGAGATGGCCCAGTGGTAAGCACGCGTGAATCTTAACCGATGATCGTGGGTTCAAACCCGGGCAAGCACCAATGAATTTCATGTGCTTGATTTGTGATTATAATTCATCTCGTGCTTGACGGTGAAGGAAAACATCGTGAGGAAACCTGCATGTGTCAAATTTCACTGAAATTCTGTCACATGTGAATTCCACCAATCCGCATTGGAGCAGCGTGGTGGAATAAGCTCCAAAACCTTCTTCTCAAAAGAGAAGAAGAGGCCTTAGCCCAGCAGTGGGACATTCACAGGCTGTTACTTTATACCTAAACAAATTATTGTTACAGAGAACTGCCATATTCACAATGTGGTTACACGTGATCAGTTCATTATCAACGGAGGAGATTCTCACTATAATCGACGTGTTTCTACCGCCGATTGTTCGAGAACTTTCCACTGGTGAAGGTATGGCGGCGACGCCTGCTAAACAATTGGCTGGTAGGTTGGGCAAGAAATTGAGAAGAAAGATCGGTGATATCGAGTACAGCAAGATGGCGGCTGAGGCTCAAACGAGGTTAAATATTAAAAGAGCTGAAAGAAAGAAGGTTAGTTTAAAATGTATATTATTATTATTGTATAATTTATTGTGCACCACAACGGATTTTTTTTATTTTTACAAAAACGTAGACAGCCTAAATAATAGTAGCATACAATTTTGGCTTATCGCTACATAGCGATCTCTTCCAGGCAACCAACGGTGTAAGGAATAAACCCATAGGACATAAAATATATATATATATATATATATATGTATATAAATAAATATATGTATTATTTTCGAAAAAAGAATCGGTCAGTAGTTAACTTAGTTTTATATAAAATATTGTAATAAAAAATTTACATATAAAATTGCACAGATTTAAATTATCAATTTTATTACATTATATTTTTTCTTATTCCAGTTATTGCTACAAGAAAAAGTCAACAACCCAGAGAAAGCGGCAAAAAGAAAACTTCAATTACGTGAAAAAAAGAAAATGGCGAAGAAAATTAAACTCGAAATGTTACACGGCAAGAGACCGAGAGCTAAGAAACGAAAGGCGGAAGATATTGACATTGAGGATGAATTATTAAAAGATACGGAAGAATAAATATCTATATCGAATATCTAAATGAGAAATAAATTGGAGCCGTATAAATTATCTGTGAAACCATTTCAGTTATATCTTTTTAATCTACAAAATATTTTTAATCTGTACATATAATTTTAAGTAACTATGTTTTGTACGATGTAAATAAATAATATTATATATATATAATTGTTTTTATTGTTATGTCAAATACATGACGTTGTATTTAATCATATTATGTATGCGAATTTGTTGATTCATGGGAATAAAGGTAAATAAAACACATTTTAAACAAAATAATATTGCTTTATGCGTTAGAAAATTATTTAACATAATATATAACATGTATTCAAATAAACTATACATTACAATATAAACACTGCCTTTAGGTGCATAGAAGCTATTCGTTAATTTATCTAAATATTACTAAAATATTTCATACAGAAGATTCGTGTAACGTCTTAACAAACTAAAATATTATCACAAATCACTAAACAATCAAAATCTTTACGCAGTTCATAACCGCAAAGATAACGATTAATCTTTTTTAACGTTATTAAAGAACACATTTGATTTTCTGTTAAAGTAATAAATAAAAAAAAGTTTTTTTTTTTTCTATTTTATGGCTTTTGGTAGCGCAGTAACAGCCAAAAACTAATTCCGGCATTTTTCTGTTTATAATTTTACACAACTTTTGTATTTATGTTATATTATTCGAATTAATGATTATATATGTTTATAAGTTACGTTATTGTACGGAAACTGCTAGTGTATTCCTCGCGATACACATTTCTGAAACGTTAGTTGGCAGTAGCAGTAAAGCGGGTTTCTTAACAAAATGACTAGGCATTTTGAGCTTTGGTATATATATTAAATAACGTGTTAGAACAGTTAAAATTGTTAGCTTAAATATTATTATTATTAAATGAATATAATAAATACTACAGGACACTCATGACTGATTAATTTCCATCTACATATCTTGTATTGTATTATTTCGTTAGTTTCGTTTTCTTAAATTGACTTAAAATTATTGTATCTTAAAAGGAATATTGACTACTCTACGTATTTTTTCCTTAAAAGATTTAGCATTTTGTATCTAATTTTCTAATGAAATATTATCTAATCGTTATCTATATTCGTTCATCGCAACAATTTTTCATAAAACCTTTTTACTAACAACACTCTACTTCATCTTGCTAACAAATTTACTATGAATAAAACTAATATTAACTCACAGCACCAACTTTCAAACAACGCTCAACTTTGCTATTAAATATTTATAAAGTATCGCTTACCTTACACCTAACTTGTGAGATGGGCGGGCAAAACTTATGTTACGGGAAAATATACCTCATTTCAGAAGCATATATGTTTATTAAATACTATAAAAAAAGTACATTCCACTTTTCATTGTACATAAAGTTGATTAAGTTATCAATTTTAATAGACTGTCTTATTATAGTAAGTTAAAGAAAAAAATGTAATTTTTTTATGTATGTCTGTTTCAAGTATTTTTGGGGCATCATATGATATAGTATTTGCTTTTGTAATTATAAAAAAAAAAAATTAAAAAAAACTTTGAAAGTCTTATAGGTACACTAGGCCATAATCTTATAACTAGCAAATGCGTTTTGATTTATGTACATAGATAAATATATTAAGTAGGTAAACAGTAGAGTTGCAAAGTACAAAAAATATGCAATTTAATCATTTAAGAGTATAAATTTTAAGCTCAAGATCGGCGGAAAGTGATTTGGACAAAATAGATTTTGCAAAAAAATATACTTATACACAACAGAGCTATGCTCGCTTATGGCATAGATTACTTATTTGTGTGATATTTTACCCTGAAATGCTTACACTCTCTGGGAATATAAGGTCTTTATTGCCCCAGCATTTATTAGAATAAAATAAAAAATCATAAAAAGCAAAACGTCGCAGAAAAAGTACTGACCTGTGTATAAAAAAAAGGTCCAAATAGCAGTTAAGTTCTCAGTTGTATATAATAATTAATATATATATATTTAATTTTCGATTTTTTCATTAGACAATTTAGCCGAGATGGCCCAGTTGTAAGAACGCGTGAATCTTAACCGATGATCGTGGGTTCAAACCCAAGCAAGCACCACTGAATTTCATGTGCTTAATTTATGATAATAATTCATCTCGTACTTGACAGTGAAGGAAAACATCGTGAGAAAACCTGCATGAGTCTAATTTCACTGAAATTCTGCCACGTGTGTATTTCCACCAACCCGCATTGGAGCAGCGCGGTGGAATAAGCTCCAAACCTTCTCCTCAAAAGAGGAGAGGAGGCCTTAGCTCAGCAGTGGGACATTCACAGGCTGTTATTGTTGTATTATTGTTGACATTAAACAATGTTAAAATTTAAACTTAAAATATTGCAAGCGTCACACACTCGCAAAGGTTTATTGCTTGTGACGCTTTAAACACTTTTCATTGTAAATATTCATACGTAGTTACGTAAGCCAAATACAACAACAAAAACAAAACAGATATTTGTGTTACACATAATGTTAAGTAAGGAAATATACAAATTAATAAATTTTGCAATGGACGGCAACAAGCCTGGCGACTGCCTAAGCTATTAGGTACTTTTGTACAATAATAAGCTTAATGTAGAATGCTATAAATTGCAATTTTGATTGCAGGATTTAAATTATTTGGGTATAAGCTGCTTTTTCAAACTTTCTTAATTACGGTTTATGTTAATTATACTTAAATTTTAATGTTTAATTATGACGCAATATAAAAGCGCCTGGGTAGACATTTCCTACTTAAATTATTGGGATTAATGTAATTGACTTTATCCAGCATTTACACGGACTGGGTACATAACGATATATGTATATTGTGTTTAGATAACGTTATATATTATATAAACTTTATTTATTGCGTTTAATATTTGTTTTTTTTTTCTTTTTTTTTATAACCCAGACGTCCGTGTAAACGCACAATAATCATGCGAATTCACAGCAACATAGACGATATAGGGTTGTATCTCATTATCTTCGATAACAATATCCACAGGAGCGACGTGGTAGTCGCTAAAGCGACGCCTCCCCACCCCAACTCTAGCGACCACGACGTCGTAAATTCTCTCGCAGATAGTAAGGGGAAGGCGGGGTAACGCGGACCTATGACGCCGTCTGCGGTGTCATCACCGTGGGAACTGCCGCGGGTTGACACTCGTTGGACTCGCTTGAAATGTATTATCATTAACGTGAACATTGCAAATAGCCCTGAAAAAAATGTTAGAATTTACAATTTTAAAACGGGTTTGGATTATAGTGTTTTATTTAGTACATATAAAATTAACTAGATATATACACAAGCAAAAAGTTTATATATATACATAGTGAGAATTGTAATGTCTATGAATTTGATTGTATAATATACTCTGACTATCTATATATGTAATGTTTGGGTTCTTCTCGGCAAAAAATAATAAATTATCTTTGAAAATGAAGATGCTTTTATTATATTAATTTAACTTACCAGCTAAAAGATACATGACGCCAGTAACGAGTACGGCGCTAATTTGATGTTTGCAAACGCCGAAAGCGCCGACCAGCGCTGCGCTCCCCAACACGATGAGACACACCAACGCACACGATATGGACAGGTTCTGCATACCTACATACATTTATCTTTTATTAAAATTGAACTGAAATTTCTTTGAGAGCAATAAGATTAAAATGAAGATTCAATATGTAACGTTTCTCACGAAAGCATTCACATATATCGCGTGTTATTAGTATTCTGAGTTGCAAAGGCCCTTTTATAATCATATTTGAAAGGATATCAAGACTTGCGTCGCAGGTATTTTATAAATATATAAGGTGAAATATATGGCTTGTAAGGAGCAATATGTTATCTATACTACTATATAAATCTATTGGCTCTGTCTGTACATATTTTTTTTACCTAATTTTGTGATAAATAATCGTTTTATGATGCAGTGATTCACATTATACTATTTTTTTCATTTTTGTCTGTCTGTCTGTCTGTCTGTGTGTCTGTATGTCTTCTTATAACTCAAGAACGGCTTGACCAATCTTGATGAAAATTGGTACACGCAAAGAACATGTGATGGCGCAAATGATAGGATATATAAGCTCGATAAACTCTACGGTACCTTATGAAAATTAATTTCAAATCGTTAATTACGTATTTCTTTACAAGAAGCCATATATGTGTGTGTGTGTGTGTGTGAGAGAGTATCTGTGTGTGTGTAAGTGTGCGCGCGTGTGTTATTATATATAGTAATAAAATAATTTATCATATTTCTATTAATTATACGCGGGTTAAGCCGCCGTTCTCAGCTTGTATAATAATAAATCAATAATAGAGACTATTTCTATTTATTGCTTTTTAGCATTCAATCTTATAGCTCTATTAGACTTCATTTTGCGAATAACTTACGTATCAAAGTAACAGCAAAGTACTACCAAAAAAAAAAATTCAATTCTCTTATAGTTTTAAAAATGTTTGAGTTCTTCATAAATATACTTGTACTAGCATTATCCGTCGTAAATGAAGTGCAAAATTATAGCATGGAATGTTACGTATTACACACACTACATTTTGTACGTTTTATTTGTCTTGGTGTGCTCATTATAGAGAATGAAGATGAAGATAATTTAGCATCCATTTTCAACATTTGAAAACTCATAGTCGTACGTGCTTGTTTTTCACCCAAATATATATTTGTATAGTTTTTATAATAGTTTAAACAATAATAATAATAATAATAGAAGATTACCAAATTTAAGGTTTAATCTTACTCTAAAGAATCTAGAAGTATTATATAAGAACTTATATAATACTTACGATGTTGCCAATCCCCTCTCTGTTCATCTTCATCATCTGCCAAATAATTTGTGCACAGCGGCTCCGTCGGAAATCCGGCTCTGGCCAATATTGACACTTCTTCCTCTATAAATTAAATTCTATTTTTGAAAAAATTATTTTCCTTTAAATGTATATAATGTTTTCGAGATATCTTAAAGTTTACCTTCTAATGACACACACATGGTCCAAATACCCCCGTTCATGGGAACTAAAAATGTGCCACCGCCTTTTCGAGAGTTTGAATCTCCAATCTAAAAAGCGAAAATATATTTTATTATAATTTGAATAGTTATACATTTTTTTAATTAATTTTAAATTTATCCTAATGAAATAAAATATAATTGACTATCGGGGAAGTAGGCAGGGGCCAATTCTACTAACAAATTGCCACTTTATCGTAATCGAATTGAAGCGTGATCGTTGCCGTTTATCCATTTTCATATTCTTTAATTTAATTATCGACTACTGGCATGAAAGTTAACAATTGTTAACTTTTATGCCAATAGTCGATAATAAGAGATGATAACGTTTGGTTTTGTGATAACGGTATATGTTAACATCATATCGGCTCGGTTCCAATCTGAATAAATATAGAATAGTCAAAGTTGGATCGGGATCGAATCGGGAACGTATCGTAATCGTTATAGTTTTGTCGAATTCGGCCCCAGGTTACATTATTGCAAAAATAAATCATTTAGTTGAAAAGTTATATCCAGTCTCACGCTTACTGAAAAACGCGATGAAGTTTATAAACATCATACAATGTTAGATTATTCAGTGTTTTCATTATTAGCGAATAGGTCACCAATCACTCAATCACTCCACTCTACGTTATTTAATTTCAAAGAATATCTGATAAAAAGTAACTTATGAAATTATAAGAATCACAATTTTTAATATAGTCCTGGCCGATTTAAGACTCGAAAACTATTCTCTTGACAGACTAGTCAATACATACATATTTCACAAATGTGTACACAATTTTTCAATTCATGCCCGGTAAGAATTTGTTTTAACTATATAAGCTATTACTAAATCAAAACAATATGTACGAGCAACTTTTTAATGTCAACGATAAATTTATCTAGTAGCAACATAATTTCCAATCGCTTCCTGCCTTAGGACAATAGGTTTCTTTGTAATCCGCGTACGAATGGGGCTTCTTACAGTTCGGAGCTATTATTTTGTGAACATGATTACAATTATGTTACGAAAATCTAACATACATACTTACTATGATGTATATATGTATATTACTTATAATGTATATTTTTTCATATTAAAATGAAATCTACACTTTTGTTATATAGATAAGCAGACTGGCTAGTGGGCCACCTGATGGTAAATTGTTAACATCGCTCATAGACATTGGCGTTGTAAGAAATATTAACCATCCCTTTAAGTTGACAATGCGCCATCAACCTTGGGAACTATGATTTTATAGCACACTGGCTCACTCTCCATTAATAATGCTGCTTGGCGATAGAATAATACGTCATGATGAGTGGATGGTACCTACCCAACAGGCTTACCCCGCTTACTCAAAAAGGCCCTACCACCAATTAAAACGATGTTTAGCCATTGGTGATACAAAATGTCTAAGTTTAAAAAAATTTTTTTTTAAAACCTTGGATATAGTTCTTTATATACAAACTTACGTGATTTGTTTAATATATACATAATTTTGTTCACTGAATAAACTTTAGCTTTGGGACGTCAGCAATTATTTAATTACATTTAAGTTGCCTTTTAATATTGTAATTTACACAACTTGTTACCAGGGCCGGATTACTCTATGTAGAGGCAACAAGGCATTGTAAGCCTCGAGGCATAGGTAAGCAAAACTAAGTATTTTACTTTTAGGCGGTTAAATTCCAGGGTAGCATTATAATCTTATACTAATATTACATTTTAACACCAACAATAATGTACCTACATAAATAATTGTTCTTAAAAAACTTTAGCCTTTTTGAGGCCGTACCTTTTCGTTATTTTGCGTTTTAAAATTTCAAACAAGACAATAACAGAAGAAACAGAAGAATCGAATTCAAAATTGAATATAAGATGGATATTATTCAAGTTAAGGAAGGCTGTTAACGTTGAAGTTGTTAAGTCGCCTATCTGTATGAACATTGTAAGTATGCCTTTGTCAATATTTATTCTCTGCATAAAAACAGAAATGCAATATATATATTTTATTGTATAGGTAGACGGACGAGCATATGGGCCACCTGATGGTAAGTGGTCACCAACGCCCATAGACATTGGCATTATAAGAGATGTTAACCATCGTTTACATCGCTAATGCGCTGCCAACTTTGGGAACTAAGATGTTATGTCCCCTGTGCCTGTAATTACACTGGCTCACTCACCCTTCAAACCGGAACACAACAATACCAAGTACTGCCGTTTTGCGGTAGAGTAAGTTTTTTGTTTATATTAATATTACATATTAAAATTGGAGCCGAGGGTTTATGTCATTACCACCTTTGCTAGGTCACCCACAACTCTATTCGCAATTAACTAAAACTTCGTTCTAGATCAGAGGTTCACAGAGTATTTTTCTCATAGATCACTTTCAAAATTTAGCTGGTTCCGGTGGACTCTCTGCAGTTACATTTCTACCATAACTCGACAAAAAATGTGAAGATTAGATCAAACTATGGAAATTTGCGTTGCGGCTGAATTCCAACCACGCCTTAATAGTTTTCGAAAAAAAGTGAGAATTGATTGGTAAATTAATTGAGTGTGCTGTGAGTGGATGTCAAAAAAGTAAAGTTGGCCAGTCAAAAAAGTAATTACATCCAAGTTTTTACAAGTAACAGTCGCTGAGCTTCTTAAAATAAATGTATATATTAAAATAATCTGCGTACATTGATAGGTGAAGTCAAGCCTATATTTTAGTTCTTCACTATCGAAAGCAAATAAATTTTCGTGGACCCCGCTTACGAATTGTAAACCCCCATTTTTTTGTCACGCCAACGTAGACCCCCGTCGAGGCTTCCATGGACCCCTGGGTGTCCACCTGGACCAACTAAGGTTCTAGATTATCCTATTGTCAAACGTAATATCAACTCTAAATTAAAGAGTATACAGTTACTGCTTTCAATCATATACGAAGATTAATAAAAAAAACATAAATAAAGCGACTCCTTCAATGCGCTCCATTATTTATATTTATTTTTTGCTAAGTTTATATAGCAAAGTAAAATAATAAATACAATAATATGTACGAAAGGAGTGTAAGCTCGTGACATTCGTCAATTATTATATATGTATAATATGGTGTGTTTGTAAACGTTTTAATTGTAATTACGGACCGCCATTGGGAATTGCAGGTTGAAGTTATTAATATTAACGTAATACATATGTATTAACTATTTTCATTTTCCATATTATTAAGTAGTAGCAAAATGGCGCTGAAATTACCCAGCAGTTAATTGTATTACTTCAAGATAACAGATACTTGTTATATATTTTTAATTAACTTTTCAATGACCTATAAAAAAGCGAAGTAACTTTAATAGAAATTCTAGTTCATTGTTTTAAAACAATTGAAAATAGGAACGAAACGACAGTTATATAATGATACGGAAATCGCACTATTAGTTGCCAAGTTCAGTTTCAGGGCCAAAGCAAATATTTCTTCGCATTGCTTCTGGAAATTATTTCATCGACCTTCATATATTTGCTTTTACGTTCTTTATTCTTTATTTTATTTGTAATTGTGCAAAATTGTGAGTAATACAATACAATCGACTTATGTTTAGTACGACATAAAATAAGAGCCCTGAGACTGACCCTGAGAACGGCCAGCTTATGTATTATAACGTGGTGCTTGCCTAGATTTGATTGGGTTTTGCTGTCAAGAAATTATCAGAAGCAGCCCAGAGTTTGACAGGGCTTACTCTCCCGTGCCTTGGATAGCAGAGACGTTGGTCCAGCGCCTGAACTATCTAGTCGTGTCTATGAGATAATATATAAGAGTTAGTTTATACCGCTCTTAAACTTTATATTGAAGGTGCACATTTATTTGTGCACGCACTTATTCACTACAATATTTCCTGCATAGTAGACTAGTTTTCCTTAAAAATGGCCACATGGCAGATATTTGTCAAGAAGTGAGTACACCCACAATTCCTCTAGATCTTTAGATGCTGTGTATATATTATAAAGGACTTTGTATCTGCTATAAGTTATAATAAACAATTCTGTAAGATGTATTTTCATTAAGATCTTATTAAATTTAAACTTTTAAGGCCGTATTACGTAAGCTGAAAGGCAAAAATTTATTTAAGCTTGTGACGTAATTTGTTCAAACCAAATTTCGCGAGCCTTAAATAATGTCTAGGAAATATTGACTTTGATTAATGACCCAGTTACCTAACACGACTTCAATAAAAGCTTTCCTCTGAGAGAGAAGATTTAAGAAGTAACAAAAAGGTATTATCGCTTTTTTTTAAATATTTTTTCATAAAAGCCAAGAAGTAAAAAGTATTACGTCTTGGCATAATTTCATACGATATATTCTTTCGTTAATATTATGTATACTTATATATTTTTAATAAGTAGTTTTTTTTAATAATAATGCTGTATTTTTAAAATAGTCCCATTATTATTTAAAGAAGGCCATTAAAATTCTAAACGTGCAACTACAAGAAGTTTCTGTAAATTATGCTGTCTCATTTGAATAGCGTGTTTGAAAGCGAAACCGCATATGCACTGAAATGAAAAATTAAAAATAATGTATATAATTTTTTATAATTACATATATTGTCCTTATACACTTTACTTCGATGATTAATTAAATATTTTATTTAGGTATGTGTTTGATTATGGAAATTGTTCTTATTTTAATTTTATTTGTAATTGTATTTTTCATATTCAAATTAAATTAAATAGACAAGTTATCTTAAGTTTAGCTTTTTCTGAATGTTTGTTAGAATATATAAACCTTGGTATTTAAAGTATGCTTTAAAGTATTTTTATATATTTATATTTTTAAGGCCAAATATTTTAGGTTATGGTAAATAAAAACTTAAGTGTCACTTCTGTCCAATAAACCACGCAACACGGAATCTCTTATATATTATATAACTCCTTGAACTCGTCATTTTCATTTCATCATTCAAACAAGAACATAACAATATTAGACTAACTGGTATATCTACCAACCCACAAAGTCTTATAGCAGAAATTATCAAATTACTGAGAATAGTTTATTATTAAAAACTCAACTTGTTAAATATTTTACTTCTAAACAATATATTTTTAACTTAAAATACATTTTCATAATGATGAAAAATAATAAGAATAATGTAAACGATTTCGTCTATCGTAGTCATCACAATGTTACGAGTGGAATATTCTTTATGACTTTTCATGTAAAGTTCATAACAGCGCAGTTCCTGCTCGTGTCACGTTATCCGAATCTCGTGGGAGGAAAACTGAAATGTCAGCCTTTATAGCTTTTTTCTACTCTTATGCAACGAGTATAGTTTTATATTGAAGTTTGTTCCATTTTGAATAGTATGATTTTTTTTATTTTGTTGTTGTTGAATCTGAATACTATACAAATAAATAATATTGAAGTGTCTGTCTGTGATTTCAAAATTAGTTCAAAATTTGCCTCTTTTAGTTCAAGTTAATGTAGCTATTTGCGAGTTCCAAAATTAAAACAATATTTTTTTTTTGTAATCCTTCCGTCTGTTCGCAGTTTGCCCGGAGTTATTTGCCAACTTTCTAAAAATTACAAATGCAATTAACTGAATTATTATAAGGAGTAAACTAAGACAACGGTAAGTTTTTATTTCATCAAAATCGGTTGAGTCCCTCAAAAGTTATAACAACTTAAACTTTAAGTACGTATGAGATAAATACATTGCTGTCCACTATTTTAGGCTTATCATAACGAATAATTAAATTAAAGTGTCTGTCTGTGATTTCAAAATAACGAACTCTTTTTAAGTTAATATGGCCGTTTGCGAAGTCAAATCAACCATTTTTAAGACTACCACTGCTACCTAATTACATTTTTTCAATTCAATTACATAATTTAAATATTACATAGGTATAATTCAAAAGACATGCACGTTTAAATGATAAATTTTGAAGAACTTTCGTCAAAAGCTGAACTCCACGCTGGCGAAACCGCGGCTTTTGCTAGTGAAATAATAAAATTCGACACGCTGAGTTCTTACAATACTGAGATTTACGTTCCGCGTGAGTACAAAATTTGGTAATTAGAATGATTCAAAATCGCATTCTATGCAATGCTACTCATCTCTTTGAGTAGAAATTGTGCACTTAAGCCTCATTAAAAATAGTACTTTTTTATTGAATGCATTTCTGTGTATAAAACTGTCCACAATTATTCCAGGTCAAGGTGACATTTTATAACCTGAGCGTTAAAATCAGTTAAGTCGTGCTTTTCAGGTAGCACTACAACGTCTGGCTTTTGAATTTAATTTGAAAACCTGTTTAATTAACTGTTCATAATCCTTTCCTTTTTTGATACGACCTTTGAAGTTAAAGAATCAATAAAATATTTAGAACAAACTTTGTATTTATTTCATGCGATACAACGAATTAAATTAACTAAATAAGCGCTTTGTTGATTATGAGTGACTGATTAAAGTTAAAGACCAAAGTTCACATATGCATTTTATTTTATAACCTCAGATACACTATATAATTCATTTTTTTATAGTATAGGTAGGCGGACGAGCATATGGGCACACTGGCATTGTAAGAAATGTAATGCGCCACCAATCTTGGGAACTAAGATGATATGTCCCTTGTGCCTGTAAATACACTGGCTCATTTACCCTTCAAACCGGAACACAACAATACCAAGTACTTCTGTTTTGCGGTAGAATATCTGATGAGTGGGTGGTACCTACCCAGACGAGCTTGCACAAAGCTCTACCACCGAGTAAAAGTAAATAGAAGGAAGAAAGAATAAACAAGTTAGAAAATAATTTTATATACAAAGTAAAAGTAAAAAAATACATTAAATTTTTATATAATATTAATAGTAGATACCGATATTTTTTTTTATAGGAAATAATCCTATTTTTGATGCATCGAGTAAAAAGCGAAGGTGCTTCGTTAAGGACATTTAGAAAAGTTGTAGTGTTCGACGTGAATGTGCTTATTAAAATCAACTTTGCATTCGTTATTCTGTTTGTGTTAATAAATTTATTCCTTTTTATAGTATACTTATACTTAAGTATTATATTATTTTTCAATTCTGAAACCTTAATTATATACTATGATTTTTTATTACACTAAATCACAGCTGCGAGCATTTGATTGATGATGTTCTTTTTTATGTCATTCTTATATCGCGTGCTAAGGACACACGAGTCAAGGTTCAAACATGGTTACAAAGTTTCATATAACTTAACTTACGTGATGTAATTTTTATAATTAAATAGCAACCCACTGAAATGTTTTTATATGAAAGTAAATTATAATTAGCTTTTGTTTTTTTTTTTGTTTTGTTTCGTATATTTCCGTTAAGTATCTGTAATTTTATCTGTATTTGAATTGAAACGTTTACTGGTTAGGTGGCATAAGTGGTTATAAAAGTGGGATGAGCTAAGGCTTTTAAGTCGAATCACAGTGTGCGCGCACGCCGACCATAGTGTACCTATCATTTTTTAATATTAGATGGGCATTTTTTAATTTGTATGCATTATATATCTTTTTCTATCTCGGAAACGGCTATAACGATTTGGTTCTGTATTTAGATAATATTGTATTTTTTAAGTTTATCTGTATAAAGTGTTTTGCCTGAAAAAAAAAATATTATTAAAGTCATGCGAAGCTTGGTCGCCTAGCTACTAATAATATTGCAGTTTGTCAGTTCGATTTGGCCAACGTAGCTGAAATTGAGTCAGGACTAGAGACGTTAATTTTAATTAAATTCATATTATTTTTAACATATTTAGATGAAATATGTAAGCATACAAACACTAATTTGCAAGCTTTTATACTTTATATATGCTAAAATAATTATTTCTTATTTCAAAGAAAGATGTCAAAAAATAAAAATAAAATATTAATGCGACAAGTGGACGCTTCGGTTTCGGAATAGCTCTCAAAAACAATAACTTTGAACAAGAAAACGCACTTGGGGAAACATGAAATCGCGAATCAGCAATAATGACGCACTACAAGGTACCTTTGTACAAGGCTGATTTCTTTTTAGCAAAACAAAAATATATTCTGAAATATAATGTTTTTAATTTACAATTGTAAAACAATATATAATATCAAATTATTTTGATGACATATTTAGGTATATCGCAATTATTAAAAACATTACTCTATAGTACGCAGTGTACGCGTAGAACGTACCACATCAACGCATCGTACCACCGGTCAAATATTGTACGGTGATTTTTAAACTAGATCATCACACCAATTGAAATTATTGCTCGTACTTGGTGACATCTAGTATATTGAATAGATTTTTTTTATTGATTTTATGTCAACTTGTTTTACATATACGGCGGTTCATTGTCAAATGGTATTCATTGTCCGACATTAATTATGTAAGTTACATTTCGGATATAAATTAATTTATAGCGAATAATTGTTTGAAATATGACATTTGACTTATCTAATATTAATATATTATATTATATAATTAAAGTATTGTTTTATTTCATTGTCACTATGTTTTTTTCTTTAAATTTCTATTTCCTTGAAATACGCTCGTCGTTACTTCTTAGCAAATGGATAAAATGGGATTGCGTAATTGAAATGTCGGTCTCTATGTAGCCTTTATTTTCTTTTTATCGAAATCTAAATGGAAAAAAATCTTTGAGAACTAAATGTTAAGCTTGATTGTTCCAATTAAAATGTATTAAATTCGTAAGATCCTAAATTACATTATTAAAATGTCGATAATAATAATAATAATAATATCCTAGGACATTATTCACACAAGCCCATCAGATCCCAAACTAAGCTCGTACTATGGAAACCAGACAACTGATATAATACGAATAATAATTTTTCTTTTGTAATTACATACTTGTATAAATAATTACACTCAGACTCACACAAATATCTGTCCTGGGTGGGAATCGAACCCACGAGCTGCGGCGCGAAATGTATCTACCAACCACGCCAATCGGCTCATAATTTCATAATCACTTTCCGCTCTCGAAACAAATAAGTTAAGTAAACTTTTAGAGACTTAGGTTTACAACCTAACCTAACCTAACCTAACCTACGTCATTTTAATCCTAAAATTTAGATTGTCATGCTGCTTGTCTAACGTAACAGAACCTAACCATGTCTGTTTGTCTGTCACGCTAAACAACTAAATCGATTTTTATGAAATTCGGTATAAAGATGTAAAATGTTCATTTATTAAGAAAAATATTAATATATATGCACATTTATACCAGTAATATTAATCGCCGTTAGAAAAGTTACGAAAATATAAACTTATTTACTATTTTTAAAAACTGCGCAATATTTTCATGAGAGGGTAAATTTCAAACAGTTTTTGTTTGTCCAATTAGCGAAGTAATTATTTTGTTACGCCGGATTAAGAACTGCGGCACCAGGGCTGATTAATTAACAAAAAAATATAATGAAGTTTATATAACAACATTCATTATTCTACCTAAATAGTAAAAGTAGATATTAGAAATATAAAATCATATAGTACTTATACATGTATGCGTTACTAAATAATACCAGTGTATTATTGGGATATAGAATATTAAAGTTAATACATTAATGATTTTTATTACTACTGCATCGTTCAGAACGAAGAATGGATAAATAAATATTTTGGCCTAACCGTCTATTTTTTAAAATAATCTATACGAATATTACAAAGGCGAATCTGTCTGCTACTCTATCACGGCTAAACTCAGTGCCAGATTAAGCAAACGCGGGGCCCGTAACAATTTATTTCGAAGGGCCCTTAATATGATCTGATCTGTTGAAAGGAAATCTCTCTTAAACTAAAAATAAAATATATTTTTTTACTCGTAACTTGCCCCTGCGGGGCCCCCTTTTGCGCGGGGCCCATAGCAATTGGTACTCTTGCTACGTGGTTAATCCGACCCTGGTTAAACCACTTAACCGACTGAGTAGACCATTAGGTGAACTGTTTTATACCTAACATTTGTCCCCCCCAATACGCGAGTGGAGTCGCGTGCGAAAACTATTATATATTATATCACATATATAATGTGTGTTTATTTCAATCGCGTTATACCTTACTGCTCCACTCTCGTGGGTCGTAGCGTGATATTATATATTCCTTTCATAATATATGCAGCGTTATTGTATTTTTTGTTGGCATACTCATTAAATTTTATGAAAATAGATTTAACGAAAATGCCTTGAAAGAAAAATGGATCGACGCGACAAATAATAAGCATTGGTTCCAAACAAAATATAGCACGCTTTTTTCGATCTACTTTGATAAAGCCAACTCGAATCGAAATTGACGTTCGACGTGCTTATGCTTTTCCAACATAAAAATGCTCACATGACGTCATAATACGTATTAATAAAGTGTCAATTTTGAGAATTATACATATATATCTTTAATAAACAATCTTTATTAAATATTCCACATAGTTATGAACGAATATGTTATGAAAATAAGCATAATTTTGTAACGCAAATATTTTGTAAAAAAATTATACATACTAATAAAATAATAACTATTGATTCTAGATTAATTTAGTAAGATTACTTGGTGGTAGAGCTTTGTGCAAGCTCGTCTGGGTAGGTACCACCCACTCATCAGATATTCTACCGCAAAACAGCAGTACTTGATACTGTTGTGTTCCGGTTTGAAGGGTGAGTGAGCCAGTGTAATTACAGGCACAAGGGACATAACATCTTAGTTCCTAAGGTTGGTGGCGCATTGGCAATGTGAGCGATGGTTAACATTTCTTACACTGCCAATGTCTATGGGCGTTGGTGACCACTTACCATCAGGTGGCCCATATGCTCGCCCGCCAACCTATAAAAAAAAAAAAGATTAAAAGTCATAGAGTAAATATCATCTAAATGTTGTACTTATGTACAACGAAACTATGTTTTTGTTCCGTAATATTTATTTAATAAAAGCGAGGTTAAGGAGAAGAAAATAATACAAAGCATTTAGCCTGTTGTAAGATTTCTTATCATACTTTACGTAATGCCTAAACGTTTTAAATAACTTGAACATACAGTGGAAGTTCTCGAGCGTTTTCACTAGTGATACAATAGTTATGGTAGAATTTAGTCAAAATGTTCATATTGTAAAATCAAATCTTTTTACCGTCTCGTTGATATACCATACTAGTGGTTGAACATAACTAGTGGTTGAAACCATCAAGTCGTGCCGTTTAGTTTTTAAATGTTTCTTAAATGGGGTTTCAGTTAAGAAATTTAAAGTAGCAGTCCGAAGTTTAGAAGTTGGAGTGTTAACTCCCGTGGCTCGGAAAACACGTCCTATACACGTATACGTACTTTGGTTCTGCGTCTGATTTCCCTCCGTTCGTATCGGATTTGCCGTCTCTTCGGATTATGAGAATAGAGAGAAAAGAGAGTGCACCTGTGCTTGCCCACACACCTGTGCACTATAATATCTCCTGCGCAGTTGGCTAGTCTACCTTGAGATTGACAGCCGTGACCAAAATCGGTCAGGAGGTCATCATATATAAACTATTATCAAAATGTTATATTTGTAAAGCAGATCATCCCATTAGCAGCAGTAACACGTTGCAAAATACATATTATAAATATCTAAATATATACAGCTTTTGTATATCTTTAGACCTTTAGTGTTATATTTATAGATTACTGGGATTCAAAAGCATTAGTACGTAAACGTCCTAGCTGGACGTGATCTTTACAAATGTCCTTTTCAGTTTAAGTAACCTCTTTCGTAGAAATTATGTCTTGAAAAGGCTTTGAGTATAAAATATATAAGAACATTTTAGTTTACCTTAACAACTTTCTCGTCTAAGAGCCACTGCAATGCGGTGTTGGAAGCATTTGCGAGCGCCGCGAGGGCAGCCTTCTCCCAGGACACGTGTTCCCAATGCTCTGTCATGATGGCCGCGCAGAGCATAGCAGTGGAGCAACTATAACAAACAGTTATTACTGTAATGAGCAATATAAGCAACTTAATTTATGGTTAGTTTGTTTATTTTAACGGCTTTTTAATCTATACTAATATTATAAATGGGAAAGTAACTGTGTCTGTTAGGCTTACACGGCTAAACGATTGAAACGATTTTGTTTAATTTTGTAGAAGCAAGCTTAAACCACAAAGAAGGATAGGAACACAAGGAAGATAGGCTACTTTTCTAAACCTCCTACCATGCCTCCCCCCCTCCCCAGTAAGTATGCGGGCGAAAACTAGTACAAACTATGAAACACTTTTTGAACTAATTAATTGTATCTTGTATGTAGAAGTGTCTTTACGATGTTTTGCCATAATCGCTGAACATGAAATAATTATTAACATAAATCAAAACCCTAGTAGCGGTAATACATTTTTCAAAGTTGAAGACGACTCAAGGTTTAAATTTATTTAACAACAAAATAGCTGTACATAAATTATAACAAATTTTCATATAGAAAATTGCAATTTAGTCATAAAAGAGAGTGGTTTCTGCAGATGATTTGCAACATTGCAATATATGTAAATGTATGAAATTTATTTGAGTGTAAAATACACTCGAATAAAGAATACAGAGCGATGATAAAGATACGCCGAGCATAATGCTACACCTTGGAAAGTGTATTGTAAGTAACTTGAATGCAATTTCAAAGAAGCGGAGAGAAAATGGAAACTAAACAAAACTTTTATACCTACATATGTATTATATACAGGGTTATTTGTAACACACCAGCAACCTCGCAGGACTAGATAGCTAACACCATAAGCAACAACTTTTGTTCTGCGACTTTTGATTTTTTGTTAGATTTTATTTTCATAGTAAAATAAGTATTAATTTAATTTCCCGCTTGAGCGTTTATACATCTACGCGCATCGCAAAGATCAACGCGTCGTGTCGTCCTTTCGTTTATGAATAAAATATAGACCTACAAATTTCACGACAATACGACAAAAACTTGTAAAATCATATATTTTTTCATGTATTGAGTTATGTCCGAAGTCGTAGAACAAAAGTTGTTGCTTATGATGTTAGCTATCTAGTCCTGCGAAGTTGCTGGTGTGTTACAAATATCTCTGTATATACAGTGCCTGTGACTACATTCGCGTGGTCGTTCAATAAGGAGATAGATTTTTATATAATCCGAGAATAATGTTTAAAGAAATCGTTTTTAAAAATGGTAGAAAATCAATAAAACCAATATTTTGAAACGTTATTTCACAGAATTTTATTAAATGAATTCTACCGAGAAGAACCGGCAATAAACGCTTTAGTTTTACTCTTTTCATCAATAAAATTACAAAATTATGTTAATTAAATACAATTTTATTTATCATTTATATAATCTGGAGTCGAATAAAATGTTTTTTTTTATGTTTATTTATTTTTAACAAAGATTTAAATTTATTAAAACAAATAATGTTATAAATGACTAATTAATGCGTGATAATATAATATGTCAACATACTCTAACATGCTGCATTAGTCTATATCCCTCTGTAAGCTAGAACGTATGTACTATGATGAGAAATTCATATCAATTGTATTGGTACATATTAATATGACCACGCTCACGTCAAGCGATCTCTCCGACTGGTATTCAGTGCAAATACAAGTTTATAATACAATCATTCGCCTCAGCTCTTTTGTTCGTATGTATTTTTTTAAACTAATAATAAACGAATATAGTAATATAAATTATATTAAAAGCGTTAATTATTAGTGGTTCTAATATTTTTTTAATTTATAGTATAAAACCGTTATACGACATAAGGCAGTTTAGTATAGTCACTTCACTTTTTAACAAATCCGCAAATCCGTGAATAAACTAAATTATAATATAATTTAAAATAACTGTTTTTTTTGGTTTAATATAAATATATTTTCACATAATAATATTATCATGATTTATTAACCGATCACTTAAATACGTGATGTTGTGATGTTTTTTGTTTTTTTTTTTAACTAAGGCAAGAAACATTGTCTTACAGACAGACTTTAACCTTTTTTATATCTTGATTTGAGCCTTGTGTTTCTTAAAGCTACATAGCTCGTAAAAGCAGTCGAATAGGAACTTTCGGTAAAATTACGGTCTGTTTCCCAACATCGTTTTAATGCCACGTAAACACAAATCAGACGCTTTATTGTATTAGTATAGAACATTATTTCTCTATTATATTATTTTATGTGGACATTGTATCAGAAATTGGTATATTATCTTCTATGTATTTTAAGAAAGGTAGAAATTATCGCTCCAGTATTATTCATCAGAATAAATATTGAGTAACGAATAGTAACGTCCACGACTTTTACCTACAGATGAAAGACGTGAATCTAAAAAGAGTATCGCGGGTTTAAATCAGAAACAAAATCTAGGAGAGGAAAATTTGTGAAAGGAAAATGTACCAACGATACACATCAAATGTCCTTTAAAAATAAATTATTGCCAGTTTTTTTAATAGAAATAAGTTTTCATAGTTAATTCGCTGTTTACTTCAGTTTTATGTCGCTTTTAACTGCAATGGTAACTTAAGATTAAATTTGATTTTTTTTTCATTTTCAATTATATTAGTGCGATTTCCGAAATATAATTTTTCATCAATGTTTCCTGTTGTTCGTCATGGTGTTCTGAATAAAACGTGGTTTATTACCCATGCACAGACCATCGATTGTGAAGCGGCGCCGGCACGTCTCGTCGGAAGAGGCCCAGTCTCACAATTTTATTATTCCTCTCATAATAGCGTTTTATTTCAATGGAAAATCTCATTTGCAAAGTGGATCCCGCCTCGACATATTTTCTTCCCTTGAGGCGTCTCTTGAATACGAAGTTTTGTGAAACTCGGAAGTTTTGCCGATAAGGGAACTGGAACACCTTTTTTAGTGCACTACTTTAGAGTTTTAAAATTTAAATTTAATTTGTAATGTTTTTTTGTATGTCATGAATATGAGCATAATCAGCTCCAGATATATGCCTAGGCCTACAATGCACCGGCCTAGGGGCCCGATAGCCGATGTACCCTTTTTTTTTTTTTTGACGCTGGTAAAACGCATTACGCGTTTCCCCCCACGGGAAAACAGTGGGGGGGGGGGGTATGTGGGGCTCGCCATATGTCCAGGGCACCGAGTGTGCCCCGGTCATCGGAATACCCAGTAAAAACCCAGCGGTACCCTTCCCGTCTTAACGGGAGCGCCACGGGATCGCTTGCGCATGCTACCGTGACGCTCCGACGGCCGGCCCGCCTATGCGGGCCTCCATTCACTAGGGAGGAGTCCCAGGGTACTGGGAATCCCCCTAGAGCCGAGGTACCCTACCCAGCGAGGAATAATACAATTTTACTCTAACCGCTTCGAAATGAGGGGCCTCAAATGTCAAGTGTGCCTAGGGGTCTTGAATCTCTAAGTCCGGGTCTGGTCAAAAAGTAAGTTAAGATATCATTGATTTTTTTAAGTCTAAAACTCAATTTTCAGCAAAAACAGAGCTTTAAGTTTACAAATTAAATGTGGTAAGCATCATGAAGTTAACGGTTATCGTTCCAGGTTAACCAGACATTTTCAGAAGCAATCAGAGGGGCGTATATTCAAAAAAAAAATGTAGAATATAAATGCGGTTAGCATGACGAAGTTAGTGGGTATCGTTCGCTATGTAAATCAGACATGATTGGGGTCAAACGTGATCTCATTTTGTATGACGAAGTGCTCGGTAGACTCGCTAGAATCCAGATATAATCAACAACTGGGATTCTAGGTCGAGTTATCTACGTATAGATAGATTAGGTTCGTATATTCTGCCATTTGATTAGGGTAATAGAAGTCGTAGAGGTCTGCAGACGTAAGGCAATCACTATATTCAATTTTGTACAAGTGAATATATTTTTCATTATAGATTAGTTTTGAGTTACTCAATATCATCTCGTCTTATTGTTTGAAGATCCGATTTGAAAGGATTAAGTTATGTATCTAAACTATACTTTAGTGTAATACAAAAGTATTAGTACAAATATATAAATATTCTAATTAAGTGAAAGCCTATTTTTTATCAATTTTAGCACTATTTTATAGACTTTATATGTTATGGATGTGTGAATCTATGTGTAATGATATATTATTGGGACGATGTTCTTTTACGCGGCTTACAGTAGAGTGAAATGGCAGTGGCCCAATGTCACGTCATATAACGAAATAGCGTTGAGACTGTGCCTACCAAATGCTACAAAATGCGATGTGTTGGGCTTTCGAATTCAGTTATCTATTAGTGATGCGGGAGCGCTTCTGGTGGTAGGACTAAAGCCGAATTTTTGAGCGCCAAACTACGCCAAGCGATCGAGCGTGAACTGTATAGTGCGCCTCTCATTTTATTATTAATTAAGTTAAACATAACAAACTCAATCAAAATAATTAATTTTATTTAAAATACTTTCCGAACGTTTTAAAAAATACAAAAACAAAAATATAAATGTAATACAAAACTATATCAGGACCAACAGCGCTGCGCCGCACTCAAGTCCCAAGTTGGGGTATTATCACAATTTCCATCATAAACTTTGTTTAATTGGAAAATAAATTACTAAAATAATGTTAGAATTTTAGTAAATTCCTTAAAATGGGGATTGCTATAATTATAACAATTGATAATTTAATTTAAAAATTTAAATCTTAATTTTTGATTAGAGACATATAAGAGATTGAAGAGCTCTTTGGTGTGACAAAAAAACAGTAATATAATCATATAAAATCTACATTTTAAAACACGTTTTGAGTCCAAAAAATATCGCAAAGAACTTCGTTCCTGACGGGGTCCCCAACCACACAATTTTTTATTATAAATTTCTATCTCTAAGTTTTTCTGATAGAAATCGCAATTGAGCGATATATTTTATTGTAGCAAACGGGTATATCATAAGTGCGTCTGTATTTATTTTATATATCGGGTGTATAATAAAAAAATATCTACCTATTTAGCTACAGAAGAATGATAAAACGATTTTCTATGCATGTTGCGATTGTCACTTATGTTATTATTTTGAGTTATGGTCCGATTTCTTCTCGTCTAGGGGATTACCATAAGGCATTGACCCTTCGTTCAGAAACGAGACATTAACTGTAGTAATAATTTATGGTATAAATAATCCTTTTAAAATGAATTAAAGGATTAATTTATTAGCATCTATCGTACATAATTTATATATGAATCTATTGTCTGAAATAAAAACAATTTTACTCACAAACGAAATGCGACCTTCAGCAATCCGAATAATAAAAGCGTCTGTCGGTTAAAACGACTTCACCTAGTAAACTTTTCTAAAAGGTTAAGCGTTGATGAAATTCAAATTTCTAGAACTTTTGTTCTATATCCATTTGTACTAACTTAAATGAAATGTTTTCTTTGGTTATTATTAACGTGTAAATAATGTATTTAGCGTTAAGCAATAAATATAATTCTGAATTCACATTTTATATCTTAGTAATACGTTATACGTAAGTAAATTTAGCTTGAAAGTAAAGACTACATACGTAGCTACATTTATCTTGAAAGTAAATTTTAAATGAAGTATTTTATCAAGTGTAACTTTTTCCAAAGTTTTCTGGGTTAGTTGCCAATTTTGCTCGTAGGCGTTGCCAAGGAAATATATGAGGACGATGAATATTAAAAACATGACAAGCTTGTGATATAAGTTTTGCGCCTGTAACTACAATTATAGTTATTTACTTTAAAACGGGATAGTAAAATATTTTATGGGTCTTTTTATCAAGAATTGAGTAAAGAAATAGTATGAAAAACAAATATTAAATGAACCAGACTTGTGTAGGTACTGCTATATACATTACACCTTTAAAGAGCCTTTGAATCACAAAGCAAGTCACTTGAAATAGGCGTTTTCGGAATTGAAAACAGACGCTTTTGTTGTCCGTTGTTGTTTTTATGCCGAGGTTTTTATTCCTTTTTTTTTTTGAGATATATTTTATACTTTGTCAATCTTTGTGTACATACACTTTAATTACTGTATTGAAATAAATAAACATGCAAAAAGTGCTCTCGAAAATGCAAATATTATAGATACCTAGTGACTTCGATTTGATCTACAGATTTCTACGAACGACTTTGTATTTAGCTCGTTTTTAATTTTTTGAGATAATTCGGAAATTTCCGTCATATAAAATTCAGAGGGGTTTTTTGAGTTCTTATAACATTTTTTTCTAAGGCTTTTGGCTAAAATTTTTACATTTTATAAAAATAAATCCTTGTATTTCATAATCATTTCTTTTTTTGACGCTGATCAGAAACATAATCCGGTATAAACACATTAATTACTACATAAAATATTGTTAGAAATATTAAATATAAGTTACATTTATGTATATTATCAAATTGCCTTTGTGGTTTCGTTTGCGTGAAATTCGAACCATTTGATCGAAGTCTGCGATATTCGTGTCCCAAGCTATCCGCCGCCAATTTATGACAATATTGATGGAAAGGTTGGCGTGAAAGCAGGATAAACAAACTGCCTTTTACATGAATATTATTTGGATTTATGTTTTTTTATCAAAAGTACTGACTTATTATTATTATTATTATTAATTTTATATTTTGTAATTTAACAGGCTAGACAGACAATAAATCGATATAAAACGACGAATAGCGACCTGGACGCGGCTATTTCAAACAAAGGAAGCACATAAAAAAGAAAAGATTTATGGAAATTTAGTAGAATTAATTGCGAATGAAAAACGTCCAGTTCCTAAATTTAACGAATACGATATAGAATATATTACTAACTACTACTATTAATACTAACTAATCGTGTTAGTGTTATCAAGAACGAATAGTTGTTAGGTATTTATTGCATTTCATTATAACAAGCTAGCTTATTTTTAATTATAATAAAAATTACAGCATAACGTTTGAATAGCTTCGCTTACGGATCTTTTTTATAAGAACACTACTGAGTCATGCCCTCTAGACGATTCTATAATCGTAAGCAAAATGAATCGTTACATAAATATTATAAATAGCTGTGTATAATTCAAAGTAAGACATTTGTTCTGTGATTTTATTTCTCATAATGCAAAGTTACATATGGTTTATATCTACTATTAATAATAGATGACTTTTTTTCTTTCTATTTGCCGGGAAAGTAAATTACTCTACTCCACCTGATGGTAGGTGGTAATACAGTCCAAACGTGACGACGGCCAGTACTGTATTGTGAATTGTAATTAATATATAGGTAGTATGTATTGTACTGGTTATCTAGTATTCATGTTTTATTCGGTATAATGGCTTATTGGAAGCAATTAGGCAAGCTCGCGTGTGCGTCAGACCGATTGTTTTTCAGAAATGTCGACGATGTTTTATCAATATTTTTCTTTACAAGACCGTTGAGTCATCAGTATAGAATCCTTTGTAAAATAAACATGTTTATTTGTTCGTAATTTTTTAATCTAAGTAAATTTCATTATAGTCTTCTTTTTATAATATAGGTAGGTGGACGGGGAAGTGGACCACCCGATTGTCAGTGGTCACGGACAAACCAGGAACAGGAAATATTAACCATTCCATAAATATTGATATGTTCCTGTTTGAAGGGTGAGTGAGCCATTGTAATTGCAGGTACGAGGAACATAACATCTTAGTTTCCAAGGTTGATGGTGCATTGACGAGGTAAGGCATAGTAATTAATACTTACGTGGCTATGGATAGTGACCACTTACCATCAGATAGTCTCATTTTACTAACTATTTACGTAATTTAAATTTAAAAAAGAACTTATATTTTACCCCAAATTTCAAAAAAAAGATCATAATCGTTTCCATCTCGTAAAACTTTATATAAGCAAAAGAACAGCAGACCTTTAACCTTTACTGTTTCATTAAATAAGTAATTATGGTCTATTTCATTTTACATTACAAAGGTTTGCTGCATTGGTTTCCGCCGTATTGTTCTATATACTTATACCTTTTACGTCTACTTTACTAAGTGTACTTAATGGACTAATTATTTCAAATGTAGTTATATACGTATGTATTACTAAGAAACAGTATTATGAAGTTAATTCTATTATTTTTAACAGAAAGCTAACCGTCTAATCATAGGTGCTAATACACCTATTGTGCTCGTAATTATGCAGGATTAACATTGATTGATGGATTGTAAATGAAAACATATCGAAAAATTATTGAAGTTTAACGTTACTTTAACGTTACCTGACGGTTGGCACAAGCTCTACCAAAAATCAATAATTCAAAATTCTCATATCTTTAAAGATTATGTTGCGACGTAAAAACATTACTTTAATTTTCAATCGCCTGTCAGTCGGACAACACATTAATATTCTCGATAGAAAACTGTCGAAAAAGCATTAGTTTGCTTATTCAATGTTCACGAATGGGTTGGGTTGTATTTGCTTAGTCACAAACACCAGTTAACACTTACAGATTGTAGAACAGCTTTTGAATTTATTGTTTTGTTTAGAAACTAAAATTGTAATTCTTTTCTAATACTTGTTCGAAGCAAAGAAGAAAATATTCAATTTATAGATATTTTGGTTAAACTTTTGATTTCAAATAATGTAAATTTTACTGTTATATTTATTAATAAAAAGTGCAATTGCAGAGAAAATTCGTTATTGTACAAGAAAATTTGAAACCGGACATGAACACACATATGAATAAAACAAATGTGGCGCTACATAATTGTGATGCGAAATAACTGCTGATCTCTCATTATTATTTGAAATTTCGAACATTTACTTTCAGAGGTTTCCATAAAAATAAAAGTTAGGGACGCTTATTGAAATTTACGAGCGAAACAGCGGCGCTGCGGAGGTATAATTACAATATATTTGATTTTATCGAATGAAATCTATCAATACACCTATAATCGTTAACAATAACGACGGTAGAGTCGTAAATATAATTTAAAATGGTATTTTTTTCATCACTAAATTTCTGATACGTACATTATAATCGAAATATCGTATTATTAATACAAAAATTTTCAAAAGTATAGTAACCTGTTATAGTCCCCCAGCTGGACTAAGGCCTCTCCCCTTTAAGGGGAAGGTTTCAAGCTCATTGCATCTCGCTGCTCTATTGTGGCAGATTTCGTCTACGCAGAGCGCGAGAAAAATTATATAAAAAAACATTTTAGCACATAAAAAATCAGTGGTACGTGCCTGGGTTATTCTCTTCAATTAAGATCCACGTGTTCGTTTTTCACGCAGTGGAAACTTTTACAAAGTGACCCAGCCCCATTGGGGGGGGGGAATCGAATTATGGGGGATTCTTACCCATTAAAACCACTGCGATGGCCCACATCGGAACAGATCGGAGAGTTTGCGGCTTCAACGCATCCGAAGCCCTTCCCGTGCTGTGCTCCACTTTTGGCGAAACTAGGGGGCGAAAGTAATCTCGCCCCTTGCACTCTTCGCTAGTTACGGTAAGTACGGCAGCTCGAGGCTATTTCGGCTACCGTCCTCCTTTGAGCCATCTGAAATAGAACACGCAAGGCCACCACGCATCCACGGCCCATTCTGGGGCCGACACGAACGCTTCTGTGTTCGAACCACCGAACCATCCCGGCTCTTGCTTGGCTATATAAACTATATTTTATTAAATAACAAGCTGCTCTTGTTTCACCCGCGTTAAACGTCACTGTTCCGTCCCCAAGGACCGTGGCGTGATATTATATTGTCTATAACATTTTTCAATAAATGAGCAAATCAAATCGGACTGGTCGACTTTGTGATTATCGACCTTAAACAAGTTCAGCTTTATAATATTAGTACTTATACGATCTGTGCTCACGACTGTGTTTCCGTTAATTGTGGGCATATAAAACATGTTATAATATAATAGTGGTTAAACATTGATAGCCAGGACATATATTTTTTTTTTTATAACTGACGGGAAGGCATATCGCTCTACTCCACCTGATGGTAAGTGGTAGTAACATATAACAAAGTATAAAATAGCGCCGTATTTGTTATATCCGTGTATTGTAAACGAATGCATAGAAAATATAGAAAAAATGCGCCATAATGATTCATCGTAGTCGTTTCAAAACACATCGATAATCCTCAATAAATAATGAGAAGTAAACGTAAACGAAGTACATTTAAAACATATCTCCCGTACATTTTTATAGATGTATTATGAATATATTTCTATTTTCAATCATATATCAAAAAAAATTACTTTATTCAAGTAGACTCTTATAGGCACTTTTGAACCGTCATTTAAATTTTAATATAAAGCTACCAACAGTTCGAATGTTGATTCCACCGAGAAGAACCGGATAGAAACTCAGTAATAATTCTAATAACAATCCAAAAAATGTACATGTAATTATCATATATGTCGGCGAGAATGTGGTGCTGTCATTAATTTGACTATTGAATTTAAGACGAGAGTGATAGCAGACTTTTTGTTATATCACTCTGGCGGAACTTCTTCATTAATATTCTGTATGAATTATAATGAATACTAAGCGAGCTCTATAATTTATTTAATCCTGTATATTATAAGCCTTATTTATTAACAAAACAAATTAATCCACAGAGTAATAAGGTAATTTAGTTTGAAGTGCAGCACTATTTTCGTCTGCTTTATGTAAAATGTATGTATATTAATGCTGGTGCAGTGTTACCTAACTAAAACCGACAGTGATACCAGCTCATTAATGTTAATTTCATCATTTAATATTTTACAAAATTAGATTATTACACGACATTTAAAATTACAGTTTTGCACTTTATTATTTGAAAAATCAATTGAGTGTATTTTTAACGGTGATTGTTAGTGAATATACTTTGAGAACAGAGCCACTTTAAACAGTAATTGTAGAACTACGTCAATAAGTCTGAGCTTCGATAGTTAGATAGTTTAGAAAATAAAGTCTAAAAAAAATTAGCAAGGAAACTAGCACTGAACCTTTTTATATTCATTAAAAAAAAGTTAACGCATCATCACCTGCAAGTGACTTGGACGGACGCGAATGATCACCTGATTAAGATGGAAATTTGGTGATGTGTTGCGTACGCTTTTGTTGGGTGCCTGCGTTTGTCTTTCAATATAAATATTTTATGTAGACCCTTATTCGACCCGTGCGACACTGGTATGGGTAGGTTATTCATAAATTACGAACTATCTCCGAGGTATTACAAATTCATACCTGCCATTGAGACAATACTTAGTTTTCCTATTGAGAGGGTTTAAGCCCGGGCAGGCACCATTGAATTTTCCCGTGCTTAATTTGTGCTTATAATTCATCTCGTGCTTGACGGTGAAGGGAAACATCGTGAGGAAACCTGCATGTGTCAAATTTGGCAGACATGTGGCAGAATTTGAGTGACCCGCATTGGAGCGGCGTGGTGGAATAGGCTCCAAACCTTCTCCTCAAAAAAAGGAGAAGAGCCCTTAGCTCAGCAGTGGGACATTCACAGGCTGTTACTGATAACAAATATGTGTTACCTTTTTATAATTGTTATATTTATCACAAGCTTTTTTGTATTATGTGTTCATTGCATATTGTTTTTATTTAAGTTTTGTATTATATGAACCATATAATATGTATATTCTCTATTAAACTTAAGGTCGAATATAACAGTAATGCTTTTGGCATTCAATGTTACTTAATAAATAAATATATAACATTACAAAGTTCCCATTTAGAATTTGGACCCATGTATAAAGAATTACTTTTTCACACAACTAATTTGACAAAATATAAAAGAGTATGAATGTCAGTTTGTACATAAAATACTGTGTATATTAATATTATAATGTTAAATAAGTTCGGTATTCTTTCTAACATATGAAAATCTGAAATATTTGGACGGGACACCCAAATAAATCAGCATTATATATGAGTAATGGAAAATGTATTGGATTAACCGGCTCGACTTTATAATTATATAAAGTTTAAAATAGTTCCACTTCACCACTCGCCACTAAAGCGGCCGACAATTAAACTCATTGTGAAATTGTTATAGTTACGTTGTAGTTGAACGTCAATGGGATTAGTAGTAACAACGAGAAACCTTAAAAAAATTATTAAACAAACAAAAGTATCTTTGTATTCATAACACTAGAACGAGATTGTGTTATTTACATTCCTAGGTGTAGGTCTAGTAGGTAATTTTATAAAGCCTTGATTTCAACGGTACTTGAAATAAAAACTATATATTCTAACAAAAACATCGTAATAAATAAATATTAAAGATATATAAATATACACAGCAGTACTTTGTATTGTTGTGTTCCGGTTTGAAGGGTGAGTGAGCCAGTGTAATTACAGGCACAAGGGACATATCATCTTAGTTACCAAGGTTGGTGGCGCATTGGCAATGTAAGCGATGGTTAACATTTCTTACAATGCCATTGTCTATGGGCGTTGGTGACTTACCATCAGGTGGCCCTTATGCTCGTCCGCCTACCAATATAATAAAATAAAAAAATATTAAGGATATGTAGGAGGAAGGACAAACTAATTTTAAATTAAAAAATCATAGATAATATTAAAAAACCATAAATAAATAAATTGTTAATAATATAATTACTTTATCGAAGATCAAAACAGTAACGGTTTATTAACTCTGTAAAGAACGCTACGAGTAAAATGTCCATCAATGTTAAAATATGAATTTTATACTGTGCATTTGACAATTATATTTCATGTCCTGTCAAAAATTGCTCCAAGTAATGGAGATCGAGATCAATTATCATTTGAGGCCCTCTGATAGTTAGTCTTTGAGCTTCGTCACATGATTGGTCGAAGAATATAATTTATAGGGACGGCCGGGACGGAATTCTACTAATTTATAATGGTTGTGATACGTTCCCGATTCAATTCCAATCCAACTTCAGCTGTTGTAAATCTGTAAGATCGGAACTACACCGATATAATGTTGCCATATAACGTTATATCAAAACCAAATATATTGTTAACTTTATGTCAATAACGGGTAACTGAATTAAAAAATAGGAAAACGGCTAAATCGTATTTCACTCCGATTTTTTCAGTTTGTTAGTAGGATTACCCCTGTTTTTTTTCTACATAAGTATCAACACAGTCTGCCCACACGTGACTCATGTTGCGACGGACTTAATATTATGTTAGGATATACGTAAATTGCTAAAGCCGCGGTCGGACTGTCTAGTTGAGTGATTGTTAGAACATTGGATTAATTATAAAAATGTAGCTTACAGGTCGAACAAGATGATCAACTCTAGTTTATCTTAGTAACATTGTAATCGTTAAAGTTTATTTGTATACATAGTCTGTGTATGTATAATCATGGTAAAATTGCAGATAGTATTTGAATGAAGGTATACGTTAAAATAACTCAAAGGTTTTTTTTTAAATACATATCAAAAAATTACTACATATTAATTAATAATATGTAAAGGAAGCAAAAGATTGCTACAGGTATTGTAACGTAAAACATTAACACAAAGCTTAAATAGTCAATATCAAATATGGATTTTAAAGAAAAATATTTGATAATTCCTTTCTGCTTAAGCCAAATAGATCGAATATGAAAGTGATGTAATATCTATATATCTCATACGAACAATTAATATCAATCTTTAATCAGCATTAATTGATAGAGTGAATTAGCCGAGAAGCTACTTTAAAAAAAAATGTAATTACCTGGTGAGTAAAAGTGTGGCCAGAAGGTAAAACACGGAGGGGTGCACGCCACACTCGCACTCAGACTGCGGTGTCGCAGTCTGGGTCTCCATGCCTGCGCCCAGTTTGTGGTAGGCGATGTACGCTCGCGCTGGACTGCCGTGTGGAGCAATTTTCGAGGCCGTAACTTGCTTCTGTACAAATTAAATCTTCTCATCTGGTCGCTGAGACCCCACTCTTCACCTGGGAACAATTAAAAAACTTAGTGTGTGTAATAAATATAACTGTAATACTAGAAATACAAGTATATAATGATAAATTATAAGGTATACAAGGATAAACACAGACGTATTGTCGGTGCCTTTGGTGTGTCTTATCTTAAATTTATATTATGTTATTTTAGTTTGCTTATTACCAGGCAGCATCATAATCTACGATTCAGGTATAAAACTTTGACGTCATAGAGTCCAGATGACTATTTTATTGACTCGGAAAGTATGCCAGTTAACTTAACAGTAGACAGTACAACTCTTATATATATAGTAGGCACATTACTTCGCTAAGCCAATGAAAAAAGAAATAAAAGAAAGAAGAAAATTTAAACTGCATTAGTCGAGGGAAAATCTCCAAAGCTAGATAAATGAAGACTTCATTGGAAATTAAACCACATTGATAGATGGAGAAAAAGATACAAAAGTTGGTACGTAATGGTTTTCTTGCCCCTTGATAAATCGTGTTTAAGAAAATCTTTCTAAAATATATGTAATGTAGAATTATATTCGTGCAGTTATTTTTAGGACAGTTTTAATTTAGTTATGGTTGCGATACTCACTCTATTAAGTATACCAAAATATTCTTGATCATAAAAATACAAATATTTTTTATTGCACACAAAAGAATAATATATAATACTATATATATAAATAATAACATGCATAGACACAAGTTACAAAAGTACGTATGTATGTATGTACAAAATGAGAGTCGGTCTTATACTTTATATAGGTATAATAGGTAAGCGAATGGACAAATGTGTCACCAGAAAGCAAGCGATCACAATTATAGACATTGGTGCTGCAAAAATATTATCCTTTCCTTATATCGCCAATACGCCACCGACCGTGGGAACTAAGAAATTATGTCATTTGTGCCGGTAGTTACACTGGCTCAATCAATTTCAACCGAAACTAATGAATACTAGGTATTGCTGTTTGGCGATAGAATATGTGAGAATTGGGTTGTATCTACCCAGACGGACTCACACAAAGCTCTACCATCAAGTAAACGTCAGACAAATCCTTTAGCTTGAAATGTTATAAAACGTAATGCACCGACTCCAGATAACGGCAAGAGAATTATGATCTATATACAATTTATTATTACGTATGATAACTTTTATCATTATATATAAATGATTTTATGTGTTAAACAGTGCCTGATTACATATAATCTACACACGCAATATCTTAAACCGTGCATCGTGTTTTTGACGTTAACGAGCATTTTTTATAAAGCGAATACTTTCAATTGTTGCTAGCAAAATGAAGATTCAAGAGATTACTACCAACAGTTTCAGCTTGCATTAATTTAACAAATCACAGACGTATATATATAATCGCATAGATACCTTACTAGATTAACTTACTGAAATACGTTGAACTAAATTGTTTCTTTCTATCACACACATTTAAATTACTTCAGTTTTCTATTAGCGGACAACGAACCCATAATCCTGCTAAGCCAACTAGAACATTATTGCTTTGTCTCGTACAAATAAACAGTAGAATAGTATATAACTTATGTATTAATTTTAATAAATAAAATGTTATTTATCGTTTTATTTTACGTAATTATATAAACAATCTTCTTTATATTTTGACGTATTTTTTTAATTATAGTTAAGCTATATTAGTACAATAATGGTATAATATTATTACAATAAAAACATGTAGTAATTACGTTAAAAAACTTACAATGTCATTTGATTTCAGGTCGTATCCTCTTACATTACCAAAATTTGTACTTCACATTTTTCCTTTAATGTTTTGTTATACACAAACTCTTAATAATATCGCGTGATTGTTATGGAGGGTTGAAGATAATTTACTCTCGAAACGGCAAAGAAAACCGTGGTACACGACCGCTCCAGGCGACGGTTTCGCATTAACTGGTCGGGAAAACGAGAAAATAAAGCAACCCCTAGTGCTGACTATTGCTAAGGATATGAAAAGGGATTCGATAAAACAATTAATATGTAAGAAATTACTTAAATGTTATTATTAAAGTAGAAACTATTATGAATAAATTTCAAGCTAGTCTAACAAAGTTAATACAATATTAATGTGATGTACATATCAACAAAAGTTATTACGTAAGTTGGACATTATTTTAGAATATTTAATAGCATTTTAGTACATTAAAAGCATATCCTCATAAGCATCCTCAGAACTATTTCTTTCTTCATACGGTTGAAAAGAAGCACTTGTTTTACTGAAGCGCCGAGCATTGGAGCGTTGGACGGTTGGCGCAAAATTATCCCAACGGATTATTTATATATATCTATTTTTGAGTGTTTTGGATTTTTCGTTTTCTTATTTGGATTCCAGTCTCTGAATGAACATCGGAAACTTAAAAGGCTATTAATATTATACAAATAAGTATACTTTATATATTTTATGATCCAACTGTCTAGCTAGGACTAGCTAGGATAAAAATAAAAAATATTTTTTTTTGCCCAGGAACCTTCTCGGGCGTATGCAGAATACCTCACCAAAGTTTCATCACAATCAGTTGAATGGTTTAGGAACGCATAGAGAACAAACATACAACCGTTTATTTTTCTTTATTATGATGATTATATAATTTTACTTAACTATCATAGTAAATACTTGGGCTAGATTAGTTTTAATGTTGATAAATATTTCTTTTTATCGTATCGATATCGTGAGTAAATCACATCACTTCAGAAATATTGGGCGGGCAATCGGCTGGCTGCTCTAGCTGGGGCGGGGGAAAAGTCGATACCCACTCGTGTCATTACACGATGCAAACTGCAGGACAATTAATAATAATAGATATAAACTTAATCCTGCAAAGTTTATTATTAATAATATTATTTCAAAAGCTTGTTATAAATATTTTAATTAAAAAAAAACCAAAACAAATTACTCGATGCTTAGAAGAGGAAATAACGGACGAAGTTTTCACATGTAAAATATACTTTTGTGTTGGTATGTAAACTTGGTATGGATTAAACTACAACAGCGAGTTGAAGTTACGAATGACAACTGGTTCGCTATTAAACCTATTGAATTATTTTGTTGAAATTAAATAAATTAGATGTATTCAATAATTTATTTATTACCGAATTTTATTTTTTGTTTACTCATTAGTTCTTTCTAATCAAATCAAATCAAATTAAAAATACTTTATTCAACATTGAAGCATTACACTTGATTATTGATAGCTAGTCAACCTAGAAACTACCACCGGTTCTGAAAAAAAACAGCCCTGAGAAGAACCGGCGAAAGAAACTCAGCGGGGGTTTTTTTATCACGTTTCGTTTACAAAAAAAAAAGAGAAATATAATGGATTTATTATCGTAAAATTGTAAAATATTTTTTTTTATTAAACATATTCTATTTTATTCTTCGTAAGAGAGCAATTAATTTCTGGAAACTATTTTTCATAAAGTTACGTCACAACATGTACATTTTTTGTATAAAAATGTTTTTTGTTAATATGTATGCAGTATATTTCCACGTAACACAGTTTTCAATCAAATTAATTCCTACCGTAATTATTAAGACCGCTGTGAATGCGACAAAAAGCAAAGTAATTATATCAACGTGGTTAGAAGACTTCACTGTTACTGCAACACGAGTTGTATATCTCTAGAAATAAAGTTGAAATTCGTTTGTTTAATAATAACGAAGGTAGCGATATAATGAGTAAGGCGAAACTGAAGTACCGATTGCGAAATATTGAAGATAACGACAACAGAAAACTATTTTGTTTACTTTGCCTATGAATACTAATAATTTCATCACGAGTTTTGGGGTATCTTAAAGAATGTAAAGTACCTCCTTCATTTGTTACCACGTTGTTATTAGTTTGACGGATGTGTATATCCGTGTGTGAAATTGTAACTCCCAAACAGATTGACATTTCTTCGTCATTTTACAGTGCTATCTGTTTTAATCTTACAGCTTGCTTGCTTTTACTTAATAAAAAAATAACCACAAATTTTACAAATAGGTACTTAAACGGTACTTGGTGGTAGAGATTTGTGCTCACTCGGTGGTAGAGCTTTGTGTAAGCTCGTCTGGGTAGGTACCACTCATCAGATAGTCTACCGCAATACAGCAGTACTTGGTATTGTTGTGTTCCGGTTTGAAGGGTGAGTGAGCTAGTGTAATTACAGGCACAAGGGACATAACATCTTAGTTCCCAAGGTTGGTGGTGCATTGGCGATGTAAGCGATGTTTAACATCTCTTACAATGTCAATGTCTATGGGCGTTGGTGACCACTTACCATCAGGTGGCCCATATGGTAGTCCGCATACCTATGCTATAAAAAACGGTAAAATACTCGTAATACGATAAGCCATTTCTAATTCTTTAAGCCATAAATGTCTTTTTTACGAGATTTTAATTTGTCGCAATTTAAATGCTTACTACCTTTTCGCTGAGCTATCTCTGTCGACAGAGATTTATGACTATTCTGTAATGAAGCGTTGAGCGCGTTATCAGAACTATGAAGTTACTGAAATTAATGCAACGTGACTGATCGTATGTGTATAAATCAAAATCGAATTCAACAGCAAGGTTGACAAGTGTTTGAATATTCGTTGGATATCATTTTTAATTGAAGCATGTCGTTTCTAGATTTTTTATGTTCATTTTAGTGTAAACATAAGGTATTATGAAGAAACACCGTGTATTCGTAAGCCACATTACTTGAGACGTAGTCTTGGACTTAGAAATTGGAATGCCCTTTAACTTTAAATCTATTGTAACATCACAATTCAAGAGTGCTCAAGTGTCTATTTGAGTAAAGTATATCTTATGAACTTATGTGTAACCAATCCTACCTCTATTTTCTGCGTCTCCCCTTATGCCATATGCGACGAGATGAGGAACGTTGAAAATGACAAGAAAAGTTATTCAATAATATTTTATATGTTTAATTGACTGCCTCGTTGGTCTAGTGGCTAGATATAAGGCCAAGGACCCGGTGGTCATGGGTTCAATTCCCAGGTCGGGCCAAAAAATAGTTATTGGGTTTTTCTGACAGAAAATTCTCAGTAGCCGCCCGGAGTCTGGAAGTTGGATGTGTGTACACTCCCGTGCCTCGGAAAGCACGTTAAGCCGTTGGTCCTGTGCCTGAACTCTTTCCGGTCGTGTCGGATTGCCGTCCCATCGGATTATGAGAGCTAAGGAAAAGAGAGTGCACCTGTGTTTGCGCACACACTTGTGCACTATGCGCAGTTGGCTAATCTCTCTTGAGATTGGCCGCCGTGGCCGAAATCGGTCTGGAGGACCTTACAATATGTTTAATTAAGAAAATAAACATTTATGATCGCATCGCATTATTTAACAATAGCAGATAGTATTATTGTTCGATTAGGCTTATCCGTTCGACTTCGATCAGTTAAGAGAGTGCTTTTCTATGTATTCGAGAAGTTTGTGGTTTAGCGTACGGTATCATATAAAACATATAGGTGGCTGTTATTTTTTTTATAGCATATTTAAGTGGTCTAACATATACATAAGCGACTTGATGGTAAGTGGGCACCAACGTCCAGACATTGGCATTGTAAGAGATGTTAACCATCGGTTACATCGCCAATGCGCCACCAACCTTCGGAACTAAAATGTTATTTCCCTTGTGCCTGTAATCACACCGGATCACTCACCCTTCGAACCGGAACACAACAATACATAAAAAAAAATAAACAATACCAAGTACTGCTGTTTTGCGGTAGATACATGAACGAACCACCGAGGGATATTTTAGCTAAACTATCACTGATCTGGAAAACGGGCATTCAATAGTTCTCAAGTATAAATACAGTAAAGCGATCGATAAAAATGATTTAAAAAAATAGTGCATCGCATTATTTAATTACTTTAATTCATGCGTTCTGTTCTCAATTTCTGATGGTCCTTGCCTTCTTAATTTTGTAGATGTGCGACAGCCGGTGGCGTGTTTACACTATGTACACTGGGACAAGTGCTCGGGGCGGCAGTCTAGTCGCCTATCATAATCGTACCTATTTTTTGTTACTTTTATAAAGTATTAAGGATTCCTTAATACTTTATAAAAGTAACAAAAAATAAAGAGTTTTAGAATGGCTACTTGTGTGTTGTTGATTGGGTACAACACACAAGTAAAACTCTTTAATTAATCAAAAAATAATAATAAGTTATATAATGCGTCGCGACTGGTGATAGGGGTTCATCTCTGATTGATCTTATCGAACCTGAAATAGTTAAGTATAAATTTATGTTGTGATATATTTGATTTGTTTGTTCAGATTTAAACGTAAATCATGTAGTGGTATTTCGTAACTTTACTTATTTTTATGTATGATTTCTCATTCTATCTTGAAGTAATGAAAAGCATCGTTGGCATGTTAGCTGGAGATAACAGGAAAGGTTGTTGTTCAAATTTAAGTGTTTAACAAAAGTATTAAAAATCATATAATATTCTTATACAAAAATAGTATATACTGTTACGTATGCACGTAATGTCATCAATTTTATATTAAAACAACTACTTACACAGCATTCATTATTATTGATTTTATAAGGAGCCCGATCACTTTTTATATATTTGAAAGCCTTGGATACATAATGAACAAATGTCAACAATAACTAATCAAGGACCTTTGGTCCTAAAAGTATAAGATTAATTGCTTGAACTAAAAAAATCTTTGCAAAAAAGATCATTATAATAACATTAAAGAATCATTTATATAATTACATCGCTGATATAAAAAGTTTCGCCTGCACCTTCGCTTGTATAATCAGAGTTATCTTACACTTATTTTAACCATAAAGCCTGTCTATATCTCAGTAACAAAACACCACAATCTATTAAAGGATTTAATTAATTATCAATTTGAGAGTCTTTAAATTTATTTATTAATTTTAATAATAGAGTGTGAAGACCTGTTTTAATTTTTATGATTCATTTGTGAAAGAACTAGATTATACTCAGAAATATAACGCGATTTGAAAGAAATGGATGAATGATTCCTTATATTATTTGCAATCACAAAACATTTTCATATTATCGTGGGTTCAAGCCCGGTCACTGAATTTTCGTGTGCTTAATTTGTGTTTATAATTCATCTCGTGCTTGACGGTGAAGGAAAAATGCGTAAGGAAACCTGTATAAAATTCTGCTACATGTATAGAGAAGAGACCTTAGACCAGCAGTGGGATTTACAGGCTGTTACTTTACTTTATATAAATATCAATATAAGAGCATCAATATCGGGTGTAAGGGATGGAGGGCGTTTCGCAATTTAACCAGCTTTAAATTTAGAACATTTCATGGTCTTGTATTTAAATAAAACAAACAATGAATTACCAAATAAATGGTGGATTTAATTAAACAAAATAATTATTGATTTCTTAATTAAAACTTAACCTATGATTACATAAAATGAAACACTACTTACTAGATCACTAACTTTATTTAATTTTGACAAGTTGACATGAGATTTTATACTCGACTGACGGAAATAAAGGTCATCTGTTTGCCTTTACGTATAAATGTTGTTTGGGGGTGATAAGTTAAACAAGGCTATGTCTTCTTCTTTTTAATTTCAAATTAATGATGATAGAAAGAGATAAATATTTAACACTAAACACCCGCTTAAACATATTTATAAGTAAAGCCATTAGATTTAAAGGGCACATAGGAAATTGCTCGTAAGTTACAGTATAAATCTAATTAAAGTATTATTAAGAACAACTAGGATCCATTTATTTGATCCATTACGTTAGTAAGATTTTGAGAAACATCCAGGAAACAATTGTTGAGTCATCGTATAGGAGATTGAATAAGGAAATAATACCAGTCTATCAAAAGTAAATCGTACAACGTTCTAACCGTAAAAATAAATAAAAGTCTTTAAACTGTACTCAGATATTTGTCTTGAGTAAATATCGATGCAGGAGCTAACAGTAGTGCTATACTGCAAGAACAATCTCGAAACTCACCACAGACAATGTGAAATGTCAAAAGTTGACATGCTACATTGAACATAATAATCACCACATTTCAAGAATACACGCATCGATATAGTATTGTCAATATTTTACGAACGAATAGTAAAATGAGTTCATACAGACTAGCAGTGATATCTATGTCTAGAGTGCGACAGACGCACTCTAGACGATTGATGAAAATCGTAGACCGTTAAAAAAGACAGCGTCACTACTAAAGGTAGTATTTTTGGTCTCACAAATTGTTGTAATAGTTTCTGACCATTTGGCCATTAATACGAACCTCGCGAGGGGTGTTTATTGTATTGATGGTTAGTCTAAATTCAAGAGCAGTGGTTCCGTGAACAGTTTTTTAAATGGTCACTTCGTAAAGCGAAAATAATACAATGATATTATAATTTATTCTAGTAACACTTTGTTTATATTAGAATTTATATCCTGTGTTCGCGATGGAATTATTTTTGCGAAATACATTTTTTCCATTCAAATGTCGTTGACCCTGGTTTCAAGCCAACGTTACATTTTACGTGTTCGAAATTTAATTTTCGACGAGTTTACTGCTCTAGAAAGAAAGGCTAAACCGATTATAATAAGTTCTTGATTTACATATTGAATATAAATTAAAGTGAATGTACTTGCCTCGTTATTTCATTAATATTATATTATTATATAAAAATTATATGAAGAAATAAAATAAAATGGAGAAACTGGTGTAAAGGTTTAATAATTTCAACCTAAACTATGCCGTGTTACCGAGCAATAAAGGGCGGTTTAGATTGTATTAACATTCCAATGACAGAAAGAGAGAAGAAATGTACAATTTCTTTTGTTCCACATTCAACCTTATTTCTTTAGCAATAAAGCAGATAATTACAGACAACAAATTACTTACGCCATTGCGGTGGTTATTTCCACAAATGTTGACGTCTTAACGTTGGTTATGATTGGACCATACTAATTTGAAATAAGCACACAATCGAATTTTTGCTGTTATTTTTCGGGTCCTTTTTAAAGGGCTTACCGGTAATCTAGTACGTTATTGATCGAAGGACATCACAAACATTTTCTTCTTACTTTACATCATACCGTTTTTATTGGCAAATATTAGACATACATTTTAATCAGAAACTTATAAAATACGGTTCAAATCAGCACAGCACTGTTTCGATTGACACACATCAAAGACATGACGAGAGACGATAAGAGTGACAGAGACGATAAGAGTGACAGAGACGATAAGAGTGACAGAGACGATAAGAGTGACAGAGATGCAAATAGAACATCGCGTTTTATTCGCAGTGCGGGCTCCACCTTCGTGGAATATCGTGAGATTAATAGTCATTTTTCAGTTGTTTTTTAAATAAATAATTGTGTGGACAGAGGTCGTGATCGATTAGCGGCATTTACTTTTATTGTTACATTTTTAACGCTAACAGTCCCTTCGCTAGTTAAATTAATTTAGTTATAAAGCGAAGTTGAGTATATAAGTGTGTGCGTATATGCGAGCGCTTTGTTGTGCATTTGTGTGCGCGAGTTATTTTATTGTTTAATTGTAATAAATATTCGTTTGAAAATTGCTATTATTATATTTGTCACCCTCTTTAAAGTGTGGTTGTGGCGATCTCTGCAGATCTGCTATAGGCATTGTTTTAAAATAATGTCTGTACTATTAAATAGAGATAACACACAATAGCGTTTATATAACAAAATAATAACGCTTTTTAATTTTTTTTTAAAATGAATGTGACGCATTTATTGGGGGACACCCAATTAATACGTCACATTCATTTATTTATATCGGAAAAGGGAGAATTATTTTATCCTATCTCGAATAAGTTTCTTTCCAGTACATTGTTACAGCGGCATACGAGAGGAGACTTATAATTGGACAGACAGTTTTATCTCAAGCGTAATAATGAGACACGAGCATAGAGCAAAAAATATTTTAAGGAAACCTTGAGAACTCTTAATACGATGTATTTATTGTAGGAAGTTTTTCGAAATATCTTCAATAGTGTGTACGTACATACGTATCGTTTCTATTATACAGAAAAAATATAAAAAAAATAGTTTTTGTTATAAATAATGTTACAATACAAGTAATTACTACAGCTCAATCTCTTAACAAAGAACACATCAAACCGTGGTAGAGTCAGTGTTCCCAACGGCATTACGTTCACGTGTTGATCCTCTTGGACGCTGACGAGTCCTCGTCGCTGTTCTTCCGTTTCCTCTTGACGAGATGCGAGATGTCGGAGGGCGCCGCCTTGGGCGCGGCGGGCTTGCCGGAGCCGGCGCTGGAGCTCGCGGAACCTTCACCGTTCGACGGGCAGAGTGTCTCACGAACCCTTTTGATCATCTGAAATTTTCGACGATTATATACATACGATACGCTAGAGTGACGGCTGTAGGTATAAATGTCAAGTGTGAAAAACATATTTAAGCGAATTTGAGTCTTTAGAAAAGCGCATGGTTTCGCGTCGGCCGGAGCGCCGTATATAGTACTTACATAGTTAGATTTTTATAAATTTCTGTAATTATTATCATTATTTATTTAACATAAACTAAAATGTAATTTATGAGAACTGAAAGCGACTGCGACAAGCGGGCTTTGAAAGAGAATCTCGCTCTACTCTAATCAACGGTTAACTAAGGCGCTGGTTCCGTATACCTTTTAGCTATTGTGGCTATCTTTTACCAGTGTCCTTGTCAACGATTATGATGTATTCAATTTATCTTATAAAAATGATATAGGCGCCTAAAATCACTAAAAAAAAAATTACTCAAAACGCTATTAAAACAGAGCTGCTTTTGTTATTCTTGTAGTGGCTTTAAATATTCATATATTTAATGAATTATACTGTTTCTGGCCGTGTCTTCTCGGTAAAATTAATCATCCGACCCTTAACTATATACACCTAATACCCGTTTCACGGATCGGACAGGATTTTTGTTACTTTCGGTTTATAAATATCAAGCTCGTCTGGGTAGGTACCACCCATTCATTAGATATTCTACCGCAAAACAGCAGAATTTGGTATTGTTGTGTTCCGGTTTGAAGGGTGAGTAATTACAAGCACAAGGGACATAACATCTTAGTTCCCAAGGTTGGTGGCACATTGGCGATGTAAGCTGTGGTTAATAGTTTTTACAATGCTAATATCTATGGACGTTGGTTGGTATAGTATAAAAAAAACAATTTCTCTTTAGATTTAAATATATGCCTCATTTGCATTCCACCAGATTGCCGTTGAAGATAAACATTGTAAGGGAGCCTGCATATCTTGTATGGAATTCAGTCACATTTGCCATACTCACACTGTAAACTATACAGGCTTTTAATTAAATCACATGATTATTAGTAGACGAGACGTCATAAGAAAATTTCATAGATAAGACAGACAGAGATGAATGGAACATTTTCTCTTTTACACAATATCCCAAATAAACGGGATACAGTCAAGCAAATGATGATGATAAAACAAACATCAATGGCCATTATATAAAGCAATTCCACCACATGGCCATTAATGTGACGAGGATATGAGAAATAATATACAATAGATCATTTCAATTAATTTTTATTTAAAAAAAAAAAACGTGTAAAGCGATACAAAAATGGCCTTGTGGTAGAAACGCTTATTAAAACGTAATACAGTATAAACTTAAACGCTACGAGTATCATAAATGCAACACGAGATTCTAAGGCACTAATTACTAACTATTCAATACTGATAATGGACAGTCGAAATACATTTATATCACCATTGGTATAAGGTTCAATTTGGCTTTTTAGAATTTAGGAACTAGGATTACTTATCCTAAGAGTTGCTCTATAAGTCCGGTTACTACATTCTAGAAATGATTTGCATATGGATGATAGTTATCTGGCGTAATTCAAAAGAGTCTGTAACACCAAACACTCACTTGAAAACTGCATGTATGTGACAAATGTGGTCAATTTCTGATGCACAGTAACGATTTGTTAAATGTAGGAACCAGACATAAATCTGATGGAATGGCTCATTTCTACAACTAATATTGGTATACATTGAAATTTATTCATTAATAACAATAAATTAAATTGCTTTATTTGATAATAACTGTGCAAAATATAAAGATCATATTAAATCTGTTCGTATATTATTTAAAAATGTAAATTGTGACGTTTTATCTACGATATAGATGTGGTGGAAACTACATGAGTTTTAATCAAAAATACATAATTATCTTGTGGATAATAATAAATGTTAATGCAATAAAACAGTCTAAGTTTTAAAATTAATGGACATATTAGACAATCTGTTGTTTGTTTACAACAAATAACAATGATTCACAAATAATGTTGTAATGTAGTACAACATTAATATATAAAGTAATACTAGGAAAATGCTAGATGTACTACACTAAATGCAAGTTATATGTCAAATGTATCATAGTTAAGCTTTGACATTAACAAAACACTGATTTTTCTCCTTTAAAATCATGTTCCTAAGCATATTTCTAGTAGCTTCAATGCAATCACACGGTCTTACCTCAGCTTTATAATCCATCATGTCTTGGATTTTCTCTTGGATTTCTGGTAGAAGTCCTTTTAATTCCTTAAGTTCGTCTTCAACAGAATAAAACGGGTCAGCTATTGTATATTTCTTAACGGTAGCATCTTCGGCGACTGCGCTTGGATTTTCTAACGTCTTGATGCGCGATTCTAGAATGTTCGCAGCATTCTTGAAGTGTGTTATTGCTTCCTCGAAATTGGATGCGAGGGAATTGGCCAGACCTGGAAATTATTTTATTTATTTGAAACAATTGAGTATAATATTTTACGTTGATATTGGTGTCCTCCTGATTTATTTCGGCCACAGCGGCCATTCTCAAGGGAGACTAACGCAGGACATATTATAATGAACAAGTGTGTGCGCAAACACAGATGTACTCTCTATTCCTTCATTCCCATAATCCGATGGGACTGCCCATCCGATACGATCAGAAAAAGTTAAGGCGTAGGACAAAAGAACGTAAACGCACGGACATGAATATTAAATATCTATATTAGTTATATATTAATATAAAACATAACTTACCAATTTGATAATGAGTTTCTGCTATACGGCGATCGTCACTTCGGTATAATTCCTTTTGGATTTCAAGACAGCTGACTGAAACAAAATTTTAAATGTTTAAATAGATACTGGTATGACATTTAACCAGCGGTAAGGTTATGTGCAATCTCATCTACTATTCGTGAGGTTTCTGTGAGTACCATAGTGCACAAGTGTGTGCGCAACCAAAGGTGCACTCTCTATTCCCTAGCTCTCCTAATCCGATGGGACGGCAATCCAACACGACCGGAAAGAGTTCAGGCGCAGGACCAACGGGCTTTACGTGCTTTCCGAGGCACGGGAGTGTACACACTTCCAACTTCCAGACTCCGGGTTGCTACTGAGAATTTTCTGACAGAAAAACTCGATAATTGTTTATTGGCCAATAACGAAGCACTCAGTTCCTAAAGTCGGTAGTGCATGAATAATAATGTAAGGAAAGATAAGGGCTCTCTGCGTAACTCACCCATGTCCAACACGGCCTTGTCGTAGGTCTCGCTCTCGAGCGCCACCTCCCCCAGCGCGAGGTGCGCGTCGGCGAGCTGCGCGCGCGACTCCACCCCGCGCTTCTGCAGGATACTGCGCGACAGCTCTGCAACACCAGACACCGTACCATTACCACTACCGACGGAAGCTCCGCGAGGGAACTCGTGTGTGTGAATGAAACACAATTGTATATACATATCTACATTACTTTTAATAACATAAAAATGAAATTTATATAATTTTTTATTCATTTACTATTATTACAGTTCTGTTCAAAGATCAGTCAAAGTTTTATTTGTCAATTTTTCATATTTCATAACTAGTTAAATAAAATCTTAATAATTATTATATGCAACATTGAATATATATAAATACAATAATGGTCATCGCCAATATGACTTATGTTATGGTATGGTGAAATGTGACTTATGGTATAGTAAAAAAAATTCTAACATGTAACAATAACTAGTCGCATATAAAATATATGAGTATGCATTCCTGTACCCAAACATTTGAACATATGATTTTCATAGTTAATAATAAATTATAGTTTTCAACAAATAATAATATAAACTAGACCTGTATAAACCAAACAATTTATTTAAAAAAATTTTTCAAAAATCTGTATTCAATGTAGAAGTTGTTACACTTGCTTATTGATTGTCATAAATCTACCACCGGTTCCGAAATAAACACCTCGGACCTGAGAAGAACCGGCGAAAGGAACTCAGGCGGTTTGTTTTTTTTTTAACTCATCTACAATTATAGGCATACACAATAACATAATAATATTCTTATTTATTTGCAATGGCCTGGAGGAGATCGTTTCATTCCTAAGGTGTGCAATCATCTAAAATGACAATTCAAGTGAACAGTTTAGTAGTTGGCGCTGCTATTTCTGTGTATTTTATAACTTTACTTTGTTGCTTAACACTGTTTTTGTATATTCTTAGTTATAACCAATGTTCTAATAATAGCTTTTCTATAAATTCAATCCTGTGTTGTTTGACTTTAAGAGATATATGTCATTATTATTTACCAAGCATTTCCCAGGCAAGTTGCAGATTGTCAACATCCTCTTCATTATCCAAATTAGCGATTGATTCGTCATTCTGATCCCCATTGGATGTTCCCTGGTAAAAATAAAAATATGTTATTTTTTAATGTCAAATTTAATATAATGCTTATTATATACATTTTATTGACAATATTTACGTTTGATGTTAGTTAATTCTAGGGGATAATTATATTAATAGCATACCGGCTTTTCCTCAGCTATTTCAGCTGTACTACTTCCAACTTCTTCATCCTTTGTAGTTGATTCAGCTTCACTCTTTTCAACCTTTGCTTTTGGTATTTCACTGTCTTGCTCGTTTTCTTTTGGTTCGCCTTCTCCATTTTCACCATTCTCTTCTATAAATGTACATTGTACTTGTTATAAATCATAAATAAATAATAATATTGATATTAAGACTTTAATATTCTAAGTTGTAGTTCTTATCAAGAGTCAAGAGGCTTACCTTCATTTTCCTCTTCCTCTTCATTATTAGCTCCTGGAACACCTCCTCCAAGAACACCACTTTCTTCCCTCGATAGACCGAGCAAGGCTTTACCATACCTTAAAGAAATATATAAGAGTTATTAACTGTGTAAAAAAAGCTGAGCTGGCCTAGTGGTTAGAACACATGAATCCTAACCGATGATCGTGAATTCAAGCCCAGGCAGCAACCACTGAACTTTCATGACGGTGAAGGACAACATTGTTGGGAAACCTGCATGTGTCTAATTTCACTGAAATTCTGCCACATGTGTATTCCACCAACCCGAATTGGAACAGCATGGTGGAATAAGTTCCAAACCTTCTCCTCAAAGTGGGACATCAACAGGCTGTTACAACTGTCTAAAGACCTTATATGTTTTAAAAATATTTATTATGATAAAAAAAAATTGAACTTAGCAACTTCCAATTACTTAGTTTTTAACAAAATTGACAAAATAAATATCATTGTTAAAACAATTAAGCAAATTTTCTATTACTAAAATTCATAAATATTTATTAACTTTATTTACAACAATATGAACCATGTTTATTTTACTGTTATTGTTACATTTAAAAGGCAGTAAAAAAAATAGTGATAAATAATATGGAAGCAAAATGTAATAATCAATTTGATGTCAAATAACAACATTGATCAGTTGTTGTGTTATGTTATTTACATTTTATATAGCAATATTAAATAAGATCAGAAACCTCACCATAAATAAGCTTCAGCACATTCGTCAGCTACATCTCCGTGAGTTTTAGCTAATAGCTCACAGGCTTTTGCTAGAGATTCTGTTGCTGCATTGTAGTCTCTCACCGCAAGGTGTCGCCTTCCTGCAGCTAATAATTCTTCAGCAGACGTTGTGGTTACTTCTGGTACCTCTGACATCTTAAAATAAAATTGCTTTTAATATAGTTATCAAATATGTAAATAGCCAATATTTCTGGTGTCTTTGTCTATTTAATATTCTGAGGAAGAAGGCTAATCATAATTAGCTAGGTTATTAAATTAGCCTAGCTAGGTTAGTCAGTATGTGATCTTTATTTAGTTTGATGATACTTTAACAACAGGAGTGACAATATCATTAGTATATCGAGATCTTTGATCTATATTCTATATCAGCCTAGAATCTAGATCAACTCACATTCTCAAATGTTTTTCGCAAAATAAATAAACTTATTGTTGTGAAATATTTTTACCAATAATTCAGAGTACTATTTATTTTGAGATAAAAGAAATAGTATAAGTTATAAAAGCAAAATATTAAGCTTTTGTATAGGAAAATAATAGTTACTAAAAATAAAGAAATAAAACTAACAAAAGCAATTACCGGCAATTTATAGTAACGGTCATTTTGACATTTATACAAATATATCATAAGAAGCCACGTGCTCATTTAGTTGCGTTGTGTGTATTTTGTTAATGAGAAACAAATGGAAAACATATTTTTACGCAATGGTAATATAAATATATACGCGAAATACTCAAAATGTAACTTTCTTGTGACATACATTGCAAGTGTGGCACGAATTCAACAGATGTTTTATCAGTTTTGTGTTATACTTACTGTTTGTGTTGATTATTACAAGCACTTCAAATATTAAGCCTTAACTACAAGTATTTTACTTATAAAATGCAGAAAAAATATAATTCTTTGTACAAAATTAGAACAGTCACCGTATGAATATGAAATTGTAGAATGCATATAACATATAACTGCACTCATGCACTGGTATGTACACAGAAAATGAAGTATCTAATATCAGTGTTACCAGAACAGTATTGCCAGCAAAAAACCATAGTTTTCATATAATAATTTTTTTGAAACAATTTAACAATTATGAAATGTTTTATTGCTGTGGAAGATTGCTCTCATCTCTCTCTGATCTCAATTGTTTTTATACAAAATTCCAGGAGAGCTTGTTATATTTTATGTTTAATAGATAAATTTCAGTAAGTAATTAAATTTTTCTTTAAAAAAAGGGTAATGACAACAATTGACAATTTTGTTAAGCGAAATATTGAGATTAGATATTTCGCTGCATTCATTAAAGTAATATAATGATTTTATTAATAAATATATAATGTGGTTTGGTTCGTTTGAAATCTATTTATTTTTCAATATTTAATTAATAAATTATTTATAGGAATATTTCTATTAATTAGTTAAAAAGTAGTAATTGTCTAAGGTGTCATATAACGTTTCACTTACAGTCTTGCAACTTCAATATGGGGTACGTTGACATAATGACGCTGTTAAGTTCAATTTACGGCCGCTAGAGGCATGACAATTCGCGTAATAATTATCCCGAACACTTTTTCAAATCCAAACAACAGTTAAAATATAACAAAACAAAAATAACAGAATACTTGGAAGAGAAAAATATCAGCTTCGATAGCAGCGACGTAGTATCTCAAGCGGATGGTATTGCGAATTAACAGTTGTAACTCACTTGCACCTATCTCTCACCGCTGAAATTGGACTCAGTTGCAAGACCTGTGTTAACGACCGTGGTTTCGCTCAAAATTGAAGCTACTTTAGAATAATTAATGTCCTGCGTAATTGTCACATAATTACATTCACCGACACGCACACATACGACCGAATTATGTTGCAAGTGAATAGACATATACCCTCGTAAAGCGAGGAAATTGATACTGTTTGAATTTAAATTATGAAATATATTTATTTGCATTTAATTTATTTAATTGTAATATTATTTATTTAATTTTAGCTGTTATTATTATAATTATCAAATTTTTTGTGTTGCTTTTATTTTATGTATAATTATAAAAAATATTTTAAAAAAATATTATATGAACAGCTAATGTTTTATATCTAGTTTAAAAAAAGTTAAAACATTAATTTTAAATAATAATTTGATTTTTATTATTTAAATTATTAAGTACTAAATATTTTTTCATACCTGACAACATTTTTATTATAATGACGTCTTTTGTTTACAAATTATTTTCTTGTTTTGATGAATGTATTTACCTAAAATTATAAGTTGCCAAATAGTACTTACGTGTGAAATGTCATTTTCTTATTCTTATTTTTTTTATGAGTAGCGTTGTGACAAGTTTTTCTTACCCAGTAAGTCATTTTTAATAAATTGCGCGAGATGTTTACTATGACACTTTATCGTGACGGCTGACGTGACGTCAAATGTATTGAACCTATTTGGGTGAAAGAAATTGAATAACTTCAATTCGCTTGGGCCTACACTCCTAATCGTTATTATTCTATGTTTGACAGCATAAGAATGCCAAGAGGCTAATGGTTATGAATGCGTAGGGTTTGTGCCGGGTATTTCGATATATATATCTACCAGACTAAAGACTAATTCCGACAATAATACATACAACAACAATATAATATTTTATTTAATAATTCTATACATTTTCACATGTATTTTTTAAACCTTTACCACAGCCTTACCAAAGTTATTTCCAGCCATCATTCCCGTAAATGCATCGAAAAGTTTATCGAAACCAACTGTTATGTGTTCCGGAGTTTTCAACTGTCCACTCCTTATCCAGGCGCTTAATTGGTCAAAAGCTTCGGTCCAACGGTCAAACCAATTCCAAATAATAAACCCTTCAATTTTGAGCTCTTTTAAAACTATAGGTAATTGTATAATTGTTGCTTTAGGTATTTCTGATGGATCCGCGTTATATGCGCTAATACTGCCGCAAACAGCAACTCTTCCATTTTTATTCATTTGAGCCATAATTGTACTGCTTATTTCACCACCTACATTATCAAAATAACAATCTACACCGTTAGGAGCAGCTGCTTTGAGAGCCGCTTTTATATCGACAGTTTTATAATTCAAGGCTTTATCAAATCCAAGTTCCCTTTCCAACCAGTTCACTTTATCGTCAGAACCAGCAAAACCTATGACTTTGCAGCCTTTGATTTTAGCGATCTGTCCTACTATCGAGCCTACTGCACCTGCAGCACCAGTCACTACTACAGTTTCACCTTTTTTGGGCTTGCAAATATTAAGAAACGCCAAATATGCCGTCGCTCCAGGCATTCCAAGGGCACCAATACCCAATGACGGAGAGAGTCCTTTTAAATCCGGTAATTTATAAAGAATATTTTCAGGTATGTCTTTTTCTGTTCCATTCTTAGCTCTTACAATTGTATAATCACACCAGCCTTTATGCGTGATGACTCTGGTCCCTACCGGATAGTTTGGATCCAAAGATTCTTGAACTATTCCGACTTGGAAACTAAATTGGTCGTAAGGTATCTTATTCATCCTATTGTATGCTCGTATATACGGGTCGATGCTGATCCATTCGGCTTTGATCAAAATCTCCCCCTTCTTTAATGAAGGTAGCTCATACTCCACTATCTCGTAATCAGAAATTTTAGGGATTCCATCGAAGTATTTTTTCACAACGTATTTTCTTGCTTTGACCATATTGATTATATGTTGTGAACACTGTAAACAAGTTAAATATAATTAAAAAAAACTGAAGATAGAATTATTAATGCTATTCTCATATCAGCTGCGACTTCGACGTGTAATTATTTTTGTACTGATAAAAAGAAATGTTTCTTCTTAAGGTACCTAAGTACCTTTAACAACACCAATAAATGACAAAAATTTTAAATATGTGAAAACATTTGAATCATCAATTTGTAATTTTATATATAACAAGAGATACACAATAAAAAAGATATTTATTATTATGTTAAAATGTCTTCATCTACAATCAAGAGGGGATACACATAAGAGAAAGAACGAGGTAGAAACGAAGGATGATCGAAACTTCACCACGAGTCACTACTAATATTACATGGGTGTATTATTTGTTTAAACTTACACAACACTTTACAATATAATGAGAAACTAATATTTCATATATTTATACCCTCACTAACCTTTAGATTAGATTCCTTTTAAATTAAATTACACTACACAAGACGCTTCTCAGACGGTCTAAGAGCGTATGCATTTAATCTCGCAAAGGAAATATTTATATTGATGGCAGTCATTAGCACTCGAGTACACACTTAAAATATATATAGGTAATATAGGTATAGTAATTATGTATAATATACTAGCCGTTAAAATAACTTGTTGATGAATTAACTTTAAGGCTATTAGATATAGACGATAATTTTCTAAAAATATTCTCAAATACGTGAATACCATTAAAAAAATACAGAAATTACAAAAAATACATACATTATCGATATGTAAATGATACTATTTTATTACTAGATAATTTATTGTGAGCGAATGTTATGTATATGACTAAATACGTGTAGGTACAAGTTGCGTAATAGCATTCTTCTTTGAATGACTTGTCGTTTTTTATAGATTGTTGCCTTGTTTGCCCTCCGATTGTTTACCTACTTAACACCAGAGATGTAATTTATCTAAGATACAAGTATCTGAAATACAGATACAATATACAAAATACGTATTTTCATCTTGTATCTATAAAACTTTTTTTAAATTCATTTTGTATCTTGAATTTAAATACCCTTTGGTTGGTATCTTAGTATTTTGCAGATACTGTGTTTGCTAAAATACTTTTAGTAATAGAAAACTGATTCTATGTTGACATCTCAGGGGACATTAATTTTAAATATCAATGTCGTCGTAGATAAAACTGGACGCACCATTGAATCTTTAGCCTGGGGCCAAATTGATAGATGACGTGGCGAACAAATCATCGATAATATTTTTACGCATATGTGTATAATTTAGTTGTAGATAATTAGTGATATCTAATTTATATATCTTCTATACAATAAAAATGAATCGTTGTTTTTTTGCTGTGTTTGTAGTTGTCTAGAGAAGGTGAGAAAGGCTGGGCGGAATCATTAGTAAATTATAGATATAATGTCCTCCAGACCGATCTCGGGCACGGCGGCCAATCTCAATAGTGATTAGCCAACTGTGCAGGAGATATTATAGTGCACAAGTGTGTGCGCAGACACAGGTGCACTCTCTCTTCCCTAGCTCTCATAGTCCGATGGAACGGCAATCCGACACGACCGGAAAGAATTAAGGCGCAGGACCAACGGCTTTACGTGGTTTCCGAGGGAGTGTACACTCTTCAAACTTCGGGCTGCTACTGACAGAAAATATTATTTTCTAACAGAAAAACCCAATAACTTTATATTGGCCCGACCTGGGAATTGAACCCAGGACCACCGGGTCTGCGACCTTATTAAATAATTATTAAATAACAATTCAAATTATTAAATTATAGATTATAATATTATGATCATAGTATTATGAATATTATGATTAGAATGAAATTCACTTCTAAAGTGAATATGTGTACTGTTTAAAGCCAATAGCAGAAGCTATTCAAAGCCTACAAGCTTCTCTGTTACCCAAGCTAGTGAGAATTCAACATATGATTATTTAAATAATAATAATATAATATCATTTTAAAAAACGTTACTTTTTAACTAAAGTATTTTATCTATAAAAAGTATTCAAAAGATACGTATTTTATATCTAGTATTTGAGATACAATTCCAGAAAGTTATTTGCATCTGGTATCTCAAATACTTAATTTAAAAGTATTTTGCATTTTGTATTCCAGATACTTTATTTAAAGTATCTTGTACATAACTGCTTAACACCAAAGACATAGGTATTCTTCGATAGTAGAGTTGCATACTTAATTATTAAACTTGTTTTTTTTTTTTAAATTTATATAATCTTTGCATTTAAAAACAAACAGTGGCTTAAAGCGGATTTATGTTAAAAAAAGGGTAAAAATATATTTTACTAGCTGTGCCCGCGGTTCCACTTGCATATAACTTATAAAGAAATTACTAAGAGTAGACTTACGATATTTCAGTATATACCAACAACATTGATAGTTTTATTTTCGTGGGATATTAGTTTATATTGGTTTTCACCTCACCCGGATCTAGATAAGGTAACAAACCATTGGCCAAGAGAAAAACAGCATTTCTTTGAACCTATTCTGATATACTTAAATCCCTTGTCTTTCCCTGTGATTCATTTATTGTGACTGTAAGCGATCCGTTCATAGGAAATTGCGTTTTTTCAAAACTCAAAACTGGTAAATCACTGTATTTAAAAAAATACTTATAATTAACTAACCGGCTAAGTCAATTTAATAAAACAACGAGAAAAAAATATGTGCCGTGACAGAATGAATTTATTATATAATATTATATTATAATCTACGTAATCTATAAACTTTAACTTAGAAAGTTATTTACAAACCGAAAATAAATACTTAAGTATGAGTATTTTCAAATAACCTACTCAACTACCTATTGAAATATGTCGAATCTATAAAAAGTACTTATTGTAACTACAAACTATTAAAAACTGTCTATTATAATTAATGGCATGCTTACGAAAACTTAAATACGGCGTTTTTTTCATCACGGTAAGTTCACCGATGAAAAAACACGCCGAAATACCCTAACCTAACAAAATATATTACAAACGAATACAGACAGTGATAAAGATAGACATGCTATCGCGGACTTTTTTTAGAACTTTTTATTTATTTATTTAATATTGAATTACCAACAAAAGTTACAATAATACAACAAACAATATATAATGTATGCTCAACAAGATTAATTGCACTTTTAATTACAGGTAATTACAGCATTCAAGAATTCCGTCATACACGATTGTTGCGTAACTTTAACCGTTTACGCAGCGCACGCAACTGAAGCTCTCAAAATGGATAAATTTTCCCGTTTTTGCAACATTTTTCATCATTGATGCTCCGCTCTTATTGGTCGTAACAAGATATTATATAGCCTAGAGCCTTCCTCGATAAATGGGCTATCCAACACAAATAATTCGAACCAGTAGTTCCTGAGATTAGCCGGATCAAACAAACAAACTCTTCAGTTTTATATATTAGTATGATAGATTATAAACTATAATACCACAATAACTTTAAAAACTGTCTTATTTTTTAGCTAAAACTAATTTATTAAATTATACTTATTTTTAACTTAAAACTTAATACAAAATGGTTGCGCAAAAAATTATATTGTTTTATATTGTTAAGAAACATTAAAAGATTACTTAGGTAACGTGTTTTACTTAGTTTTTTTTTTTTTTTTTGTATCATAGTTTGGCGGACGAGCATATGGGCCACCTGATGGTAAGTGGTCACCAACGCCCATAGACATTGGCAGTGTAAGAAATGTTGACCATCGCTTACACCGCCAATGCGCCACCAACCTTGGGAACTAAGATGTTATGTCCCTTGTGCCTGTAATTAATATCGTATCTTAGGTATATTAATATCGTTAATATCGTATCTTAGGTATATTAATATCGTTAATATCGTATCTTAGGTATATTAATATCGTTAATATCGTATCTTAGGTATATTAATATATTTTTTATATATTTTAAAATAAATCTCAGTTTGAATGTCCTATTAACCTATAGCCATAACTTCGCCAGCTATTAATTAGGCAAGAGGTAAGTAGTCATTATAACAACATGCGAGAAAAATGAAACCTTAAACTTGAAATATTTTTTATCGCAGACAGGCAGGCACGAGGCAGCAGGCAGTAGGACCGGGAGGGATTTGTGATACTTATTACATTTGTAATAACATACCTAAGAACTATTTTCAAGTCTATGTGGAATATTGTAAATTGAAATGTTGATGATGAAGATCGATTCTAAAATTCGAGTTCTTTAAACGAAACTTGCGTAAATAATGTTATAGTTATTTCAATATTTACAATAAGATAATACTTCAAAAAATAAACAAGATGTGTGAAATTTTAGATAAATAAAGAAACAAAAACTTTTCCTTTTTACGTAATAATTATGATAGTTTTGATGATTGTGATTCTTTTCTGCCTAGTAATAAAAATACAGTTATATTAAAATAACATTAAAATGAATTAAAGGTAAGATCAAAGGCAGGGACAATACTTCTATGGCGATACAAGTACAAGAAAAATAAAGATAATAATTAAATAGAAGATCGTAGGAAGTTTATAAATACTCCTTGCAGAAGATTACTTTTTTTAGTCTGTATTCTGTAACAAAATAAATTTGCATTTCATCAATAGTCAAAATATCGCAGTGACAATAATTATTGTAACAAATTTCTAATGAAGCGTAGAACCATTTAAAATAAGCAACAAAATAGCATAATAAATATGGCTACCGGAGATTCTGTTAGCGTATCAAAGCAAATGACGTATTCAAGATCTGGGGTACCTGTAATAGGCGCTCTGATAGATTACATGGATACAAGTCTAGAATACTTGAGATGTAAATCGTTTGCCAGAGCTGAGTCACTAAATCCCAAAAGCTCTAGAACAAGACTATCAGCTTCGTTTATGGCACTAATTTGTCTCTTATTGGGATTGGCTTCTAACGTGAAATTCGAAGTAGTGAAATTTGACGAAGAACCTTTAACAAATGACTTGCATTTTGTCTTGATGAGTAAAGACGATAAACTTTATATTGATGATATAGATGTTTCTAGTAAGTCTTGTTTAATAAATCATTCTAAATATACAGGTGTAACAAAATTCGTGTCCAACCCGTGAAGTGGTTATTAGGTATCGTGTGTCGGTTCTATTTATGTAATAATTTTTAAAATACTAAGTAAAAAATTTATCCCGGAATGCAGGTGTTAGGTATAAAAAAAGTAGCTATTGTCCTTGGGTCTATAGAATATTGAGTTAATATTATAACACAAAAGGTTTCCATCGTTATTAATATAAAAAACTCAGTGCAACATAGTTAACATAAATCGAAAAATACATTATATTTCATATGAGACTAGATTGTATATGAAAAAATATACCATTCTTATCTAGCGATGAGAAATCTTACGGCGTCATTTATAAACGTCGCTTAATGGCTGTCTAGTTAAAAACTGATTTGTCTCTTTCTGCCATTATTGATTTGATATTCGAAAGAAGAAGACACGGCATTATTTAACTAATCATCCTCTAAACGTTTATAAGTAAAACCGTTAGTATTTAAAGTATGAAATATTTACAATGTTTTCTCATTTTTAAGGAGTGATGCTGTGTATTGAGGCATCTGATACTCTTGTACTACTAATCAGTACGCTTCTCATATGGAATTCATCTAACGTGGTAATTACTCTGTTCCTATATTAAATTTAAAAGTTAAAAAATATTAGTAAAGTAACCTGTAGGTCTCTCACTGTTGGATTAAGGCCTCCTTTCCTATCAAGGACAAGGTTTCGAGCTTATTCCAATACACTGTCCTTTGCGGCTTGCTTATAAATACAAAATTTATCTCACAAAAACTCAGTGGTGCTTGTTTTGGCTTGAACCTGCAATCATCGGTTAAGATTTACACATTCTAAGCACTGAGCTGAGCAATCTCGACTGCGAGTGAACTGTGAGTGAGCAACTTTAGTTACAGGCCAATTGGATTTAACATCTTAGCTCCCATAGTTGGCAAGACTGTAAATGGTAGTTTATGCATCTACCAGTGCTAGTGTATATGACCGAATGTGACTACTTACTATCAGATCACCCGATTCCTTATATAAATATCCTCATATCAAGCATATCATAAAATTCCTTATATAAAATTTATCGCAAATTTAATGCGTAGGAAAAAAACATCTTTGACTCCAAAGTATCCTTTATAATATATAATTTATATTTTACGCAAATCTGATGGTAAGTTGTCACCTCCGCCCACAGAAATAAACAATACTTCATTACTTATAGCACCAATTCGCCACCTACATTGGAAACTAAGATGTTTTGTCACTTTATCTGCATCTTTATCTGTGGTTTTTTTGGTTCAATCACACGTCAAACCGGAACACAACAATGCTATGTATTACTATTTGGTGGTAGAATACGTGATGAGTGGGTGGTACCTACCGAGATAGGCATGCACAAGCCTACCTCCAAGTATAACTATGTTAAGTTTGTTTTAATCTTCAGCGTTCTCCACTTAGTGAGTATCTATTCCTGCCATGGTTGGGAGCGAGTCTACGTGGGCTCTTTCTGCGTCAAGCGCCAACTGTTGGAGCATTATTATATGTTGTGGCGGTGATTAATGGAAACGTGAATTCTTTGTTCCTGACAGCGTTTTCCTTTCTCTTTTGTAAGATTTGGATCTCAATTTTTTTTAAATTAAAAGCTAAATGTTATAAGTGGCGTCGACAATATCCCAAGGTGACAGGATCGAAACTGGGACTTTTACAATCGCTAGGTGAGCCGTTAACGATTCCGCTATTGACTTTTAATATTTTTGTTTTTCATTTTGCCTTGATCGTTTTTCAATTAGTGAATTTAAGTGATAATTTGAGCTTTATTATTACTTGGTTAGGACGCGTGCATTTTGCTCAGGCTAATTTTTGTTTATAAATCATCTCTTGCTCGGCGGTGAAGGGAAACATCGTAAGGAAACCTGTGTGTGTTTAATTTTAGTGAAATTCTGCCACATGTGTGTCCAGCAAACCGTATTGGAACAGCATGGTGGTCCCTTAAAGTGACTGGAGGCTTTAACCCAACAGAGGGACATAGACGATGTTTTACTTTTAGTGTTGGAAGCACGTCTTTGGCTAGAAATTGCTCGGATGGTGCGCATACGATGGGAGACGCGTGACAACCTTGACGTGTCCCGAGACGTACAATACGAAGTAGAGACCCTTTGGAGTAACGAAGATGTACAGAGTGTAGAAGTTGGGAACTATGTCTATTGACAAAGTAAATTTATAAACAAATAACTGGTTGAAATGTAAAATCAAATCTATAGAGAGAGTACATTTTCTTTATTAATTTTATGGAGCAAAATATTTTCATAAATATTGCATGCATTATCTTTTTTAATATTACTATTTACTTAAATAAATCTATTAACACTGATGTAGTTTTTGGTTAGTCTATTATTTCAATTACATATTATATCCCATATTTCATATAAAAATAAATTGAGTTTTAAGCGTGTCTGAGTCTGTAATGTTAGAGTCACTAGTCTGGTCAATAGTTCTTTTCGAGCAAGAATTGCTCAAAAAATTGCTCGTGTAGACACACTCAATCCGTTTTTATGCAATTTATTTACAGCGCTGTCACCAAATAAATGCGTTGATATCATAACTACAAATACCAACCACACAGTCCATACATCACCTATCAGTTGTTTGCAATTTTGAAATGGCTAGTACCTATCTCGTAAATGGTTAGCATGATTTTTTGTTATTTTCTTCGAGCTATCATTTCAATAGTTCTTTATTGATATTTAAAAAAAAAAACTGTAATCTATAAATATTTTTATTATATTACAATTTATTTATAAAAGTGAAAATAATAGTTTAAAGTATAAAGCGAAATGTTTAACTAAGGATAAATCAATTGTATGAAAAACCTGTGTATATTCCGATAACTAAATTGTACAGACCTGCGTCTACGCTTATTACTAATTGTAAGAATCAATTAATTTGATGGCGAGAGTATTAATGGACCCTCCTTAAATAATAACTATTCGATTAATCGATAATAATATCGAAATTTCGATGTATATCTACTCGTACTCTGAGAAAAACTAAAAACGGAATGATTAATAGCAGTTCATTCAACTTAAATCTCGAAAACTTGCTGACGTAACATAGCGATGTTAAAGTTTCCTATTCGTAAACTTTCTATTATTAGAAATGACATTGACATAACAGCAGGTTTTGACACGAAGTGTAATAATTAGCACCGTTACAACACAAAAATGTATAATATCAATGTCTACGAGTATGTGTACAGAGGTGCCGTGTGTGCGAGACAACAACTATAAGCAATTTGTCATTTTACTTCTAACTCATAAACAGAAAACTATTATTTTTGGAACGAAGTTCCTTTACGCGGCTTACAGTAAAGTGAAATGGCAGTGGCCCAAGGTCACGTAAGTAACGAAATAGCGTTCTTACTGAGCCTACTAAATGCTACAAAATGCGATGCGTTCGAATTTAAAAGGTCGATATAAAGGACGTTGAAAAGCTTTCGGTGTGATAAATACAGTAGGTGATATCATCAATTAAAATCTATATTTAAAAACACGGTTTGATTCGAAAAAATATCGCACAGAACTTCGTTCCTTACGGTTCCCCGACCGCACAATTTTTATTTACCCCGTTGTTTGGTTAAGGAAGTTTTTACGTATGTTAGTTTTTTTTAATAATTGTCGCTTTGCATCATTTTGCAAAACTAACTAACAAATTCACAAACGTTACATTTTAACTTCATTTCACAGATTCCGAAACATTTTACTGTGAGCATTATGGTCACCAAAAAGGTATAATATATTAAAGCAATATGTATACTATAACACGATAACAATTACTATAACAAATAATTGGTTAACTTTATGTATTACTATTAATTAGTAATGGTTAATTATATCATTCTTGGTACCAATTAATGTTGTTATGGTTTGTAAAATACATAGATATTATATAAGACTGTGGGTCAAATGTTGCAACTGATTTGAAGCCTGTTGTACTCAAACTATTCAACTGAAATTTTGCAGATGCGACTAAATGCTGTAATTTTGTTTTGTTTTAATTTTTTTTTAATTTCATTTGTCTCTGTAATCGTATAATATACAATTTCTTATATCGTAATAAATCAAGCTGAATAAACCATGCTAACCAAGTTAAGTTCACGTAGCATGAACTCGATAATCTGGCGTGTTAACTAATATCATGGCTCATTCACCAAATAAATTAACGAGGGAAACAACATATCTTACAGATTTACATAAAACATTTAAGATGATATTTTGTTCCTTGTTACTACACCGAATATTCAAATTAAATTCGATGACAATGACATATGAATTGACATATTTATATGGCTGGATCGAAAGCCTTCGAAGAATAGGTTACCGTTTTCTGTTCGTTCACGAATTACGAATAAAGTAAATAGTTTCATTTGATCACCAAACACTACACTTGTGTACAGGATTCATTGGGGAACCAGGTGAGCAATTAAACTCTCTTGCGAAATCAAGGGAATTCGATAGTGTTCCTATAACTCTGAATCTGCCTGGTGAATGAACAGCTGTTTTTAATTTATTTCGCATTGCTTCCGGACGCATAGCTCCGCACCACACCTGGAAATATAAAGAAGAAGAGAATTAAGCTGATACTGATACATGATACTAACATAGACTACATATACATAGATTATATTGGACAAAAACACTAATAAATGGACGATATATTTGTCAGTAAATTGTATTTAATTATTGTAAATAAATAAGTAAATGTTATTTTACTTGCTTATAGTTTATTTTTTCGGCATCACTTATTTACCTTTAAATGCATGTAAATTATTCTGTGTAAGTAATTTTCTGTTTTGTTGCATAATAGTGCCTGTGGCCTGTGGCCTATGCCTTTCTTGTTTAACTCTCTCGGTCTAATTTCGAGTGTTTAGTTTATACGGTTTTATGATTATGAGCTTCTAGATTTAAATTCAGAAATTCACTTCGAGTTTTTTTGTCGACAGGTCGAACCTGATGTTCCATCAGGCTATGGGAGCGTCACGGTAGCATGCGCAAGCGATCCCGTGGCGCTCCCGTTAAGACGGGAAGGGTACCGCTGGGTTTTTAGCGGGTATTCCGATGACCGGGGCACACTCGATGCCCTGGACATATGGTGAGCCCCACATACCCCCCCACTGTTCCCGTGGGGGGAAACGCGTAATGCGTTTTCCCAGCGTCAAAAAAAAAAAGGCTATGGGAGTGCGGGAAGAGGGAGTGCTTGCTTATGTACTTGTGCTTTATAATTTATCCAGCGTTAGAAATCTCCGTTCTCAATGGACAATATCTCAATGGTCAAAACTCGGCCAAGATGATATTACTATTTTTAATAGATAATCAATATATGATAGACCTGCGCAAAGTTTAAGAAGAAGAGCTGTGTATGTGTGTAGTTGAGTCCTGGTAGCGTCTCATCAGCAGGGTCGTGGTGACGCAACCAGTGCTGGTAAGCGTGGAACGCTTGTTTTACACCACCATTATCTGCTATGTTCTCGCCCTGCAAAAACCATTGATTCGTTTTATGATTTATGAGATGTGACAATTATTATTGTATATTACGTAGCATCTATTGAAATTGTAATCTCTGTTGCTTCAGCGTACTATAATTTATTATTTAAACAGTTAGGTATCGTAAGTTTATATAATTATAATTTGTTGGATTATCACTCGACATTAGTAAATTGTAGGTATACTACCCACAAATTATTTCTACTTTTTGATCGATCGATTGAACTAAGAAAACAGATATAAATATTTATATATCTTTTCTTAGTTACGTTATTCAATTATATATTTACTCTATATATGCGACTCAACTTTTATAATTCGTTATTATTAGGTAAAGAACATGGTAGTTAATCTCAAATTTTCTTTTTAAAACGAGAAGCAGACCTTTTCAAAGCCTTTACAAACATACATATTACACCTTAGCTCAATTGAATTAATTAATTAATTGCCTAGAATTGTGTCAAGATAATAAATTATTTAAAGCTTACTTGGGTGTTAACACCGTCCAATTTCATATTAACTTCAGGGACAACGTAATGCCCGTATTGGTCAATGAGACATTGGGCACGATGATGGAAAGCATCTATCGCTGAGTCCGACCACCATCGATGAAGATTTCCTTCACAGTCAAACAAACGGCCCTTGTCGTCAAATCCATGGGTTATTTCATGTCCTTTAGATAAGGTGTTATAAGAATTATGTTTGTATAATATAAACTGAGCTATTCATAATATTTTATAAGGTTTCTCAATAAAGACGATATATGAATTTGTTTAGTAGTCAATTTTTATTTGCTGTAAACAATTTTTGGTGGACCTAAATAAATAAAATATATGATGATATCCGTAAATTCATGATTAATTATTCAAAATAAAATGTTTAATTATATATAAACACATGCACTCTAAAGTAAATAGATACGGCCACACTGTTCCAGCACTCCAACTAATCACAGATTATAATATGCTAAGTGTAATTTTTTCATATAGGAACATAAATATAAATTTATAAAATTGGTATGACGATTTTATTAATCTAATCACAGTATTTTATTTATAAAAAAAAATAAAGACATACCTATAACTACACCTATACCACCGAAATTCAAAGATCTTGGAAAGTGTCTGTGATAAAACGGTGGCTGCAAAATACCAGCTGGGAACATAATCTGATTCTTGTTACGACTGTAGTATGCGTTCACGACAGCTGGTGCTGTGTTCCATAGCGTCTTATTAACTGGCTGACCGATACTAAAAAAGAATTTCGTTCCAATAAGTCAATATTAACTGCATTAAAAGTTGGGATGGTCACTGGACCATTTGGCACGTTCCGACTACTGAGTTCGCATCAATATTCAACAGAACATTGCCGATTGTAAGTTTCCACATGCTTAACTCGTTTTTATAATTCATCTCGTGCTAAGCTACAGCTTTACAAAAGAAACCACCGTAAAGAAACCTGCATGTGTCTGATAATATTCAGTCACTTCATTTGTAACTACCAAGCCGCATTGATACAGCGTGGTTGAATAACCTTCGTTAAGCTGTATTTCAAAACTATTTTATTTATTATGATTATTAGAATAAGTTACGAGAGATATATAATTAATGATAATTAAATAAGATAGATTTTTACCGCGATTGTTCCATTTTAGTTAGGTGCCGCAGTATGTTTAATATGTTTTCAAAGTATTTATTTGGATGTATTTTTACTTCCTTGTAACGATCGTCTAAATCGACCTTTTTCAATATAAAATCTGGATAACCTATTCTTAGCATCATTGTGTCCACTTTATGAGCTGCCAGTTTCTTCGTCTCATCATCAATCCAATTTGTCATATGTAATAGTTCTCTGAAAGCTTGTTGTATTTCCCTTGTCATTGTGAGCGTGTCATTTTTGCTCATTTCGTCGAAGTGTTTCCTCACAAACATCGATCCTAACGCCATTCCCATATTAGAGTTGACTTGGGAGATACAGTTCTTCCATCGTGGAGGTGCTTGCTCTCGCCCAAATAGAATATAATAGAATCTAAATGTATTCATGATAAAAAAAAAATTAATTATAGAAAATTTATTTATTATTAACAATGTCTAATTAATTTTTTTTTTAAACAAGTCAGTAGCATTGGCTATGGTGTTTAATTAAAATTATTGATGAGTTTTGCTTACTCTTATCACTGAAGAAATTAGTGTTTTAGTTGTGTAAAGGCCAGATATAATAAACATAATACCCACTGTTGTTTTGCGGATTGAAAGCGGTCGTCCAGGTTATTCACACGATGTCTCACGAAACGCCACAGCAGGTAATTTGATAAAGTGTCCGGATCCGTCTTCTCTATCAATTGAACTAAGTGCTGATGACGATGAACGAAATATGATTATAGTCAGTTATCGTACTAATAAAAATGAATAACAATTTTTGTCAGCCTATTATCCTATTAAAATACATAATTATCTATTTCTACATGAATAGAATATGCAGAGCAACTTTTTAAATATTATTTCCTTGTATTTGTCACACCAATAATAAAAAGTGAACTTTAAAAATATCGAAATATTTTTTTATAAAAATATAAATACAAGGGATAATAAAATTGAACAACTGATGTTTAAATTAAGTAATCTGTCTTGATTTTGTTCTTATGAGTAAATCACTAATATTTTGACTATTTATATTAAGATTCATATAGTAGCTTTAAAGAGCTTTTAACAGACTGAGTTATGAGATCAGATTAGCTGCACTTTTTTATCTTATTATAACTGAATAGAAACAAAGAAGGAAGTTCTCAATTTGTCGATATATATATATTATATACGGTCGAGTAAACCTATTGGAAGTTGTTAAGATTTTATTGGAAACACAAATTCAAGCAAACTTGGAAAGCATTTATTTATGAAAAAAACTTTTAATATTAAATAAAAAATATCCTTATCATATCGAACTCCTTAACGAAATACTTACTCTTACATAGGTTAATGCAAATAGGACGACTGTTTCCTGAGGATGTACAGTTCTGTTCATTACAATGCATAAGTATCTCCTCCAATCTACCTGAGGAACCAACCCCTCGAGCTTTGCGAGTGTCATACGACGGTATAGCTCTGAAACGTTGCGTCTGTCTTCTGGTGCGGAAGTTATCTTAGCTAATCTGTAATTAACATCTTAACAGTTTATTTAATGCTACTCTGTTTATTAACAGCCAGTAATTATCATTTTTGGCCTCTTCTCCTCTTAATGAGAAGAGGCGTCTTATTCCATCATGCTGCTCCAATTTCATCCGAAGCAGGCTTGCAAATAATATTTTTCTTCACCGCTTAGAAATTCAGTGCTGCTTAACCACTCAATCTTCCGTCAAGATTCATGTATTTAAACGAGTAGTCCATCACGATATTAGTTACATACAGGCACATATTTAGGCAGTTATAAAGATTTGAAAATTTGATTACGTTCATTAATTTAATAAGACAAATCATTGCTAAATATATTTTTTATGTTTTACTTACTTGATTTCAAAATTAATTAGTTTCTCAGCGTCGGCCTTTACGTGATCAAGTTGCCCTCCAAGTAATAATGCAACTTTAATTAAGTATGCCTTGTAAGCCTCTAAATAAACCTTATTACTTTCTTGTAGAAAGTAATCTCTTGTGGGTAATCCTACAATAATAAATAAGGTTTTGGTAATAATTATATAATATTATTTATTTTAAATGATTTTAATGGTAAGTACCTAAGCTTGTTTGGTCAAATTGTATCACAAACTCATCAGAGTTTTTAATATCTGGTCCAACCCACTCCGATATTAATATGTCATTATTGAACAATCTCAATTTTGCCATGAGCTCCAACCAATCAAATTTTTTTGCATTCCAATTAGGTATTAATATCGGCCAGCCGCCCAGAATATCCAATAAATCTAAAAGAGGTTGGTGTCCTCTTGTATGTAATATCTCATGATTCATACAAGATTTAAATAAAAATCTAGCTTTCAAAGCGGCATCACCATTAGCCGGATCAGAAGATATTTTTTTGGTTGTCGAGTCGTATATTGAAAAAAAATCTTCAAAAGTTTCTTTTCTTTTCACTCTTTTATGTGGTTTAGCAATAATTTGGATTTCATTATCAAGAGTTCTGCGGTGAGAACGATTATCATATCTTTTAGTTTTATGGTATCTCCTATGTCTACGTAAATATTTGCTCTTATTATTTTTATTCTTAATAAGATGATCGTGTAATTTAAGTTTTACTTTGGATATTGGTTTATTTATTTGTTTTGATTTTCTATCTAAATATCTACGGATTCGATTTATAATTTCAGATTTGCTTTCATGTATATTTTTTATTTCCGACGATTTCACAATTTCTTTTGAATTAGCTAGTGAATCATCTGCGTGTATGTTATCAAGATTGCTTGAACAAACAGGAGGTTGTGTTATTTTCAGAAAATCATTATTTACATCCAAATGTGGACCAGGATTGTTAGCTGGTACGAATTCATTTTTCCGAAATTCGAGAAGTTCTTTGAGAACTTGGTCTAAATTTTCTCTTAACATTTCAAAAGTATCGTAACTGCAAGGAGATAATGTTACATTGTTTATAAGGCTTGATTAAATTTAGTTGCTTATCATAGTTCACTCACCCAGCTTTATCGGCTGGAATAGGGTTGAGTGCTGGCCAGTTTCCACACGCATATTGATAAAAATCATGACAAGGATCTGCTTCTTTGTCCATATATTGTTTCATTATGCTTGCTTGAGTGTGTCGAATACTTTCCCTATCGCCTTGGCCTTTCCAAAATGAATGGATAGCTGCATGGTAACAAGCTATGAATTTTTATTCATTACAAATAAATATATACAATGTACGTGTTATGCTTCAGTCTATATCTCTAGTTTAAACAATACTGTAGTCTACAGTATAGTCAATATTTATTCCAGTTTTAATTGACATACAGATGTACTTAATATATTCCAAAAAAAAAAACGTAAGTCAATACTTGAAAACCCTACACACACATATTGAAGAAATGTTCTGTATATGTACGCCTTATATATCTATAATTGTACTTTTGTCTATACGCACATTTGTTATGTTCTTGATATAAACATGGACTTGACTCATTTTTTATTGTTTGAGTGTAAGTTGTTACTGTTAGTCATGAGTTAAACTAGTAAAGCGTTATAATGTATGTGTAACTAACATGATTAAAAACGTAAGTTATTTCAATGAACGTTGCGTATAATTTGTTATTTACCTGAGTGAGATTTAACTGGCTTATACATATGTGCAGCAGAACCCATCTCTGCTTCTTCTAGCTCTGGTTGACGACGCACTTGTTCTACGTCATCAAGGGGACCACGATCCACATATATTTCCGGATGGACCACACTTTCATATAAATTGAACGAATAAACATGCGAAACGGACGTATTTCAATAAAATGCAACATATATAATATATAAAGTCATAATATTATTCATTCTATTTAAAATTACGCCTGTCGTTTTTAAATATTTAGTTTCTTGGTCGATGTAACATAAGTTATTAGTAAGATAAGTAAATAGTAAGGTAGGTATTATACCTTTGTAAATTCCCTTCTTCATCATATTGTTCATTAGAGTTACTTTCATAATCAATTTCAGATTCTCTTAAATTTCTGTCTACGTCTTCTTCTTCGTTTTCTTCGTTTCGTGTTTTTTTGTATATCGGATTTTGTAAACTGCAATTGTCACTCACTTTTTGATGTTTTTAGAAATTATTTAGCAAATAATGTATTTACACAATCAACGTTTTTTGACCACGTATATAATTGATTATTGAATGTAGTGAAAAATAATTACTAACTACTTACCCGTAATCCTGAGACGTAAACGTAAAATGACTTTTTCTTTTAACTCGTGTCGGAGTGTGACGCTGTCTAGCTTTATTATCCCATATAATTATATCACTTGTGACATTACCCTTATAAAGTTCACTTTTACTATTGAAATCTCGTGAGAATATTATTTCCTCATGAGGAAGGAAAGATGTCTGAAATCTCTGAAATATCTCCCTTTCTTCAGGATCTATGCCTTCCAATTTCGTATATCTCTTCGGTATATTTTTAACAATGAATTGGTCTGACGGGTCTTCCAAAATATCTAAAGGTCTTTTCAAAACAAAATACGCAATACAAAAGAAAAATGTTACAGCTATAAGAAGTAAAAATTTACAGTGATTAGCACTTTTTGGCTTCAACGAAATTGCATGGAGGGAATGCGTGTCAACACGCGCCATGACAATTCCTGACTGCCGGTGTCAGAAAATCCTTAGAGATTCGTAACTGGAACATCGTATATAAACTATGTATGTAATGGCCATTGTAATGTTGACCCTGGGGATCGGAGAACGCGTCGGGAAAATTGTAAGCAATCATGTATGTACGACACTTTGTCAATTATATTCGTATATACTAAAGTACTTTTTTTCTAGTTGAATACTGACTATTTATGAATAATTAAGAAAAAGAAATATGACAGGACGATACGTCATTTTCAACTACACAATCAAGTAAAACAATAACCCAAAATGACATCTTTTGACGATTTAATTAAGAAAGTGCATTCGATTCATGACTTAATTATGACAAAAATGGGTTGTATGGGTATAAAATATTATTTTAATCTAATCACGGCTCCCTTGTGATATCTGGCCACCTCCTACAAAATCTTAAGACATAGATGAGAAGCGTAATACACTGATACTATCATTAATACTAATAAGCCCACGGATCAAGTCCGTGACCCTGGTGCAGTAGTACCCTGACATTGCTCTCCTAACCGTGATAAATGCGACTTTGTTTCCTGTATCCTGAATTACACTAGTTCACTCACCTTCACGCTCGACCATAATATCTTACACTTATACCGGGTGTCATAGTTATCTATTTTTTAGGGCAGATATTATTATACTAAGAATATTTAAAAGGGTTTAAGAAGCATTATTATAAGCCTTACTAGGCGAAGATTTCACAGTAATTTTAGAAAAATTTGTTACCTACTAATTAAAAATTGATTATTCTAATTATATTTTTTAAAGCTAATCAGGAACATTCAAAAGAGGAATTGGAGCTTAGCAAACATTTGTATGAAACCAAGCGCTGGTTTTTTTGTATTTCATGGAAGAATAAAAAACGATTTATGCTAAATTTAATAGATGAAGTACATAGCATTTTTACAATCTCTTTGTTGTTAAAATCAATATGGAACTCCCGCTCTAAAGATGCTATATTGTCTATAAGCGAGTAAGTCCCAACTTTAATTCCAATCCTTACATATTGATATATATATAATTCAATAAGTGGCATTGTTAGGAGGAAAAACCTGATAAATTAACAAGATTTATTTTTAGATATAAGACTTGGAGCAGTTATGATCAAGTACCCTTGGACCACGATCGCACTGTACTCATATCCACGATCCAAGATGTTATAATGAGTAATCGTAAATGGTTTCGTTCTCTTAAATCGGTTAGTTTTATTGAAAAGCGCAATATAAAAGAATATATAACTATTACTATATTAGTTATATATTCTTTTATATTGCGCTTTTCATAAAATTTCATAAAAAGCTACATATTAATAAAAAGTAGTGTTATTATTCTAACAGAAGATTTATTTTTCACCAGATAATTCGATATCTGTAACATTGCCTAAATTAAAATAACGAAATTGCACATCATTGTTTTATTAACAATGATGTGCAATTTCAGTTTTATATTCAATTCTTAAATTTAAGTGCGAATAGATCATATTGAAGGTAAATAAACAGACGATTACAATGAATATACAAATTTAGCCGAAGAATAAATACATAATTTAATTTATTATTAAGTCATGAAGTTCCTAGAAAACAATATTGTGAAAAAGAGAACAATAAATAAGCCATTCACTTATTCAATAGACTCAACAATGCCTGGTTCTAGCGGAATTGTTATCGGTTTCCGGGGGTCCTATTATGTGGGAAGTATTAAAGTCCGCTGAGAAAATTTACGAGCACAGCCTACAACTAGAGTTGGAGAATTTATTAGAATGTGTCGTGGTTAATGAACCACCACCAGAAAAAAAAGCTATAAATGTTGAATTAGTAAGTATTATATACGTGTAACGAGTTTAGTATATTTTGAATACTTAGTACCTATTGGAATAGTCTATTAATTTATTTACTATAAACCTCACAGCGTGGTCATCATTTTGAGGTCATTGGGTATATCGCACCAAATTCTGTAAATAAGACTAGTTAGAATGGATCTACATATTTACAGACGACGGTAGTTATGAATGTAGTTATCAATTGAAATATTATATCCCTTAGTATTGATCAACAAGAAACAAAGTAAGGTAAAGTAGAGTAAAGTAACCTCGAAATGTCCCACTACTGGGCTAAGGCCTCAAAAAGAACAAGAATTAAAATAATTCATTTATTTTGGAATCATACGGTGTTATAACAATAACTAAACATAAATAAAACTTAACAAATAATAGTTTTCGATATTACGTTACTACAAATATTAAAACACACGAGTTTTTAGTTTTCCTGTAAACGCAAAAATATTATACAAAGTATTTTCAAATTGCTAGCTAATTATTCTCTATTAAAATAAATATACTTATTTAATTATACAATTATTTTTATCCTTGTAACTTTTTCCATTTAGTTACTGTTTATACCTATATACGTTCTGGTCGCAGCCTAAAAAAGAACAAACACCGCGTCGAAAGAGCTCTGCAAATCAAATTTTGGAATCTTCTCCATACACTTTAATTAACGGCCAAGTACAAAAAGAGGTAAACATAAAAAGTATATATAATTCTATAATCACAACGTTTTATATTTTTTATTTAGAAATTTTATTTAATTAAAATAAAATTCTCATATTTTAGTTGGATACCAATTTAGCTTTGTGGGCGACTACAGTTAAGACCTTAAAAGATAATTTGAAGTTGGAAGAATCAGAGATGACGTTTACGGACGGGACAAAGAAGAGAATTTGGAAAGTAAATCGATCAAAGCAGGAAATTGTTGAAACTGTAGATTTTGTACGCATTTTAACAATTTTAAAGTTAGGTTTATAATACGTATTTAATTATACTGCGTAATGCTAGTAGGTTATTCATATAAAATAAATAGAATATTGTAGAGAGAACAGACCACTCAGGAAAAACAGCATTGATTGTCGTTACATCAAAAGAGCACTAATCGATGTATTCTATAGAGATCGCTCGCTTTGAAAACCTGATATACCTACAGTCACAAAAACTTTACTGTCTATTCTCAAAATCTATTAGAAAGTAATTGTGATAGAACTATAGGTGGCCGGGTAACAGAAAAAAAGTAAAAGTAAAGTAAAGTAACAGCCTGACAATGTCCCACTGCTGGGCTAAGGCTTCCTGTCCCTTTTTGAGGATAATGGTTTGGAGCTCATTGCACTACGCTGCTCCAATGCGGGTTGGTGGTATACACATGAAAATTCAGTGGTGCTTTCCCGGGTTTGAACCCACGATCATCGGTTATGATTCACGCGTTCTGACCACTAAGCCATCTCGAACGGAAAACGGCTTTCATTTTTGGGTATTATTGGACAAAAACTAATTAGGGTGTTAAAAAAATCACACTTAATTTTTAGGTTCAATTGCTGCCTTCAGCTGTAAGTAAGCGAATTTTGATGCATCTACCTTTGACTCAACTTAGTGACTGTACTCGCGTTAATAAGTATTGGGCATACTTGGTTGACGAATTTCGCGCAGAATTTATTGCTAGACAGAAAATTGATACCGAGCTGGAAAAGCTACGAGTGAGATTTTTTAAATTATGTCTTAAGAAATGTATAATCAGGTTCAATATTAAATGAATAAGTATATCATTGCCTGTTGTAAGACTAATGGCTCTACAATTGTCTAGTCACTTGTCTCTTTTAGTACCTAATATGAAAAAAGTGATTTTTTTATCAATATATACACAAACGTCTTTGGTACATCTTTTTTAAACAATACCTACTTATTTTGATTTCGTCATTATCTTGTTAATGAAAATGATTTCATAAGGTTTGTATTATGAATAAAAAATGTACTTTTCAAGTGAAAATCATTTCATATACGATTTGGATACTTGCTTCTAATATATATAATATTGAGAGCTATTGACAATTTTATCTAAATAATAATATACTATTTATTATCTGACATGTTTTTTTGTAAAGTTAGTTCTATTTTAGGAAAATATGCTACGTCACGATGAAAGTTTAGGTCTGCTCAGTAAATTTGATGAATTAGACATAAAATCAGGTCACGCTAAAACAAGAGGCACCAACAAGCCTTACTCATTAGTTTTAGAAATGAACAAAGCGAAACAACGTCGTATTGCTAAGGTAAGTAGGTATCTACTGAATATTTATTAGTATTTATCTCTTTTAGGTTACTTAATTAACCTCATTACATACGTTATCGGTTCAATATTTAAAATTTAAAAACGACTTCATTTTGAATACAGTTTAACAATATAGTTATTCGAAATAACATTGAAATTTTAGCCGTCGTTCAGAAATATGACGGATTTAAATAACCGCTTGGACGTACGTGGAGCGGCTGATAAACATATAAGAAAATGGTGTACAAATATTTGCACGATTAATAAAAATAATAAAGCACCAGAGGTAAGTTTAAAAAATAACTTTCATGAACTAAAACTCCAGTAAAAAGTACCTATAGCTGTGCTTAATATTGTATTAAAATAATCTGCACTAAACTGCAAATATTGCTTTTTTTAAAAAGGTGAATCCTGTATGAATGAATTCGAATGATGATTTTTTTTTTTTCTTTTGTGTGAATTGAATTGTGTAAAGACATATTATTTTGCAAATTCTTCTAAATTCAAACTTATCAAAATATAAGTAACTTGGTAATCAAGCTGCCTGCAGTGTTCCTTTCTGCATACGACTTATTTATATTCTTACCAAGATATTACGTATTCCAAGCGAAGAAGTAGTAGTAAACAAACCTTAGATTGATAATCTAGTCCATGCGATTTGCTAATATATTTGCTATAGGTAATATGCACTACAAAACAGTTCTTGATTAATGTATTTATTTATAACTATATCCACTTTCATTTTATAATATATCAAATTGATAAGTAACTATTATTTGACTACTAATAAAGAACATTCTTATACGTAGCGTTCCTTCGAAACTTAAGGCGAAACTCTTTCACCAAAATGCGACCGAAGAGAAGTATAATCAAATACGTAGGTATAGCAATAAAAAGTACCAGTAAAATATTATAAATATGTATTGAAAAACCAATGGCGGAATGACTACTTCTAAAGAACCAAGGAATTATGTTTAAATTATATTGTGTAATATTCATTATAATAGTGAAATATTAGACATTGAAAAAATATATAAACATATCAAAATGTTTTATTCCACTGAACTTCTCTGTACCTATAATTTTTAAGTTATTATGAAGATTTTAGTTTACATAACATGTAAGTATGTATAAATAGCACGATGAAAACATATTAACGATTAACATTTGCGAATTATATATTTATGCACTAGATTCATAGATAATCTAGCCTCTTACTGTACATTGCTCGTTATGTGACATATTGATTTGGGTTTTAATATATATTTTTAAGATTTAAAGGTAATTATTGAATTTTAGATATTGTATCTTAATATTAAATATACTAAAATAAAAAAAAGTATATTTCATGTACAATAACTAAGTTGAAAAAAATTAAATGCTTAAATTTAAGAAAATTTGATAACACCACATAATACGTTCTTAAGTCAACTCATTTGCACTAATCTTTCAATCGGCTATCGTTGTATGGTGCAACATTTTTTCTACGTCCAAGATCTAGTCAATATTTTCATGACGTTGACATTAATGAAGTTGTCATTTGTCAGTTTTTGTTGCATTCTATTTTATCTGTTGGATTGTGCGAACGTTTTTCTTTGGAGAAAAAATATTTTCTTATTTTTTTCTTTCGCGTAATAGACGGGATTTAGGAAATCCGCTTAAATTGTTTTATGATGAGATCTGTTCTTTAATTTATGTGAAGAAGTGTATGAAATAAACTTTAACAATGAGTAAGCATATGTATTCCACTGCTAACTTAACCGATAAGGAGCTGAAAGAACAAGGAAACAGATTGTTCAGCTTACGTAGATTTGAAGATGCTATGAACTGCTATACCAAGGCCATCGTAAGTCCACACATATTACCACATTATATTTTTTTTGTCATAAATTAATATGTCAGAATTTTAATAAACCTTTGTTTATTGAGCTTAACACCTAGCACAAAGCCATAATACAGTGACGATCCAGCTTATTATTTAAAATAATTCTCGTACCTTTGAAATTGACTGCAAATATGTTGCTATCCTTAAATTTTAGATAAAAAATCCTTCAGTATCAACATACTATACGAACAGAGCACTATGCCATTTGAAAATGAAGAGATGGGAGGCTACATGTCAAGATTGTCGACGGGCTCTCGACATAGATAGTAATCAAGTGAAAGGACATTTTTTCCTGGGGCAGGCATTGGTTGAACTGGAATGTTATGATGAGGCTATTAAACATTTACATAGAGGTAATTTACATAACTTGTCTGTGCGATACTTATAAATAATTTTAAGTACTTAAAATATTTACTCTCAGATCAGGCATTTATAATAATAATACATATACATATTCTATCGCAACACAGTCACATTTAATATAAGTACAGCAGAAACAAAAATTTAATATACACAATCAAAATTTTCTTTGTGAATTAATTTTGTGTAATAAGAAATGATTCTGTTAAATTGTTATTTGAATATTTGTAAGGCCTGAACTCTGATTCCATTTAATAAATCACAAATGGACTGAAGATGTAATCAAGCAATTTATTGTTATGATACAATAATATTGTAATTACATTATAATGTATTTATATATGTTTATTTATGATATGCACATCCTACCTCTGCCTTAAGGTGGCTTCAAATACATCTCCTTTATATAGATAAGTCGTCCTTTTGTATATAAATTATTCCTAGTTTCATACGAGTATAATAAAGAATATTTGTACTGTTATGCATGATTTTATTTTCTATGAAGGTTCATCTGACCATAATATATATTTCTTTCATTTTAACAATTTGTTATATAACAGCATTTCATTAACTCATATTGTTACTTTCAGCTAATGATCTTGCTCGTGAACAAAAACTCAATTTCGGAGATGACATTGCAGCACAGATACGCATTGCTCGGAAGAAAAGATGGAATGTTCAAGAGGAAAAGCGAATATCTCAAGAAATTGAATTGCAGACCTATTTAAATAGGTAATAACTCAATATCATGATTAAGATAACTCAATATCATGATGAATAACATTGTTATGATGATTTGAATGGTGTATGAATTGTTGTACACAAATATAACCATACGAGATCTAGTAGTCTAAGATCTGGCTGCAAGATCACTACATTCATAGCATATACAATCCAAATCTATTTTTTATGTATAAATATAAATGGGAGAATCTATTTTTGTCAGGGTGCCAATTAAAATTTGCCCGCGAGTACTTTTTTATTAAAATAATATTTATTGACTTTTTCCAAAAAATTTCATTCACTTGGTATGAAAATAAACTACAATCCACTCCATAGCAGTGTATGTAAATAACTCAGAAAGGTATGGTTGCTGTTACCCAGTCGGCCACAACCTATTCGCAGCCAGGTTTAAACAGATAATATTTTATAACTTTGATACGTTCATGACGTATAAATATCTTTTATACATCAAATTGAAGCAAATTCTTTTCTGTGCATTACAAAATACCTCTGCCTGTGTAAAATTACCCGCAAATAGGGGTTGCCTGCTGTTAAAGATTGATTAAAGTGAAAGAGAGAGGATCTCGTACTATAATCTTTTGCTGCTTAAACATAATTCATAAGTAGCTTTAAGTCTACTGGATTATAACTAATTATCAAATAACTTTAAATGCTTGTACTTAATTACTATTGTCTTATTTTCATTTTAAAAAGTTTGAATATCACTATTATTGGAATTTCATTCATTCATTTCATTGTAAGTTTAATAAGGATGGAATTGTATAAAAATGTATTACACTATTCCAAGTAATACTATATAAGTTTATAAATGAAGCCTCAAGTTAAGATCTTGGTTAATAGTAAATCACATGCCACGTTGTAAGCCTTATTAAAATAATCATTTGCTATTGTTATGTTCTTGTTAGTCTGGAGAAGTTTTGAAACATTTTGTATTCTATTTATAGGAAGCAAGCAAGATCTATGTAGAGGCTATTTTACGGCATAGTAATTGGTTGTTATAAGAAAGACATTTGAACCATTTCTTATAGTGTTCTGTTATGTCTGTTGTGTTACTATATTGACACGCTCACCTTTTTGGTGTTATATCCTACTCCAATTGATGAAAGAATAGAAATAAATGTACCTTTTAATTTTTTATATTCTATGTGATTCACTATTAGCTTAGTTATATACAACAATTAGTAAGAACAAATAATCTCTTGATTGATATATGTATGTTTATTTATTATATATCACTTGTTTACATACTATCTACTTATATCCACTTTAATATTCATTTCTAAGTTCCGTAATCAACTTTATTGATATCTAAAATACATTTTTTTTACTTATTAGAATACTATAAATTATTCACAATTTGAACCAATGATATAATAATTGAATAATGTCCAAATTTTCTCTTCAAAGCCCTGTTCAATCCTGTTGCGAGAAGTAGATTTTTATTTTACTTTACTCTTTGATTCATTATCACAATGGAGTGATCCATACATTACAAATTTAAAAACGTATAAAATATAATTTATACGTATTGTATACGTCTTGTGTATGTGTTAATTTATATGATTTGTATGTATTGTTGTTTTAATTTCAGGTTAATAAATGAAGATATGCAGAGAAGAATAGAATCGATAAAGCTGGAGAATATTAATGAAGACGACACCGGTAGCAAGGTAGCAAAGATTGAAGAGGAATGTGTAAGTTTACTTTTGTATAAATAAATCTTGGACTGAAATATTATATTTGTATAACAAGAGCTATGGGGATGTGAATTGTATAATTAGCTTATTTGTTGATAGAAGGTTACTATTTAAAATCACACAAACCATATATTTATCACTTTTATTAATATTGACATAGATCTATATGTATATATAGCTTGTAAAATCTGAAAGCTTTTAATCATTAAAGTATTCCAATCGTACATAATACAATATAAATAGTTTATTAATGAGGCATTTGTATAAATGTTGCCATTATTAAAACTTTCTTTTTTTCTTCAACAGAATAACTATGGCAGCGAGCTCAATAACCTATTTTCAAAAATGGACGAGCGAAGGCGGGTATGTCATTATATTATTTTTATTTATTTATCACGTTTTTATAGTTACTACCGATTACTGACTACCGATTAGTGTCGCGTGTTGACAATTTTGTTTTTCTTGGAGTTAATCAAGTTCTTTCGCACAAAGTATAGTGACTTAAGGATCATATAAATTTTATTCCTTTCATTTTAATATTAAAAATAAGTGACTAATAAAATGCTTTTCACGGCTAAATCGATTTTGATGAAACTTGGCACGAAGCAAGCTTAAACTGTTAATGGCTACTTTTTTGTACATTACATCTGTCCCACACCCACACAGACGTGATCGCGTAGCCGCGGGTGAAGACTTGTGTATTCTAATATTGATACTAGAGTTTCGACCCCGTGGCCGAAACGTAATGTTATATGACTAGTCTATAAGTCTATGGTCGTATAAACGCCGTAGGCCGATTACAGTCATACCATACGCCGTGTCACGTTGAACGTCGAAGGCTAGGAACTCACGAAGCGATTTTGTCCCGTGCCCGCCGCGGTTGCGGGTCCGTAGCCTCTGTAGAATGCAAATATATATGTAAAAAATTAAAGCACATCTCACGACGCGTTTTACGCCCGCGTTGTGCGCGGTTGTTTGCGATTCCCGCTGCACCGGCGGGCAACTTGTAGAATCGCGCGGGCCGCGGTCACCCGCACTGTCCTCCTAATTGAGAAGACCGTAACTACGATTTTTATGAAAAATGAGTTAATACTTGATTCGGAATCAGCGTAATGAAATCTACAATCTCTTTTTTAAGATGTTTATGATAAAACTTACATAAACCAAGATAATGTTTATTATAAGCGCCGTAATTGATAATTTTTATGTATGTTGCTAAATTTAAATATCGTAAGACCGCCTACGTTTGTTATGCTAAAAATGTTTGAATGAGCTTGATCATTCGTTAAAAATGTGTACCAAACATACAACACCGTAAGATAGTATACCGCTGATAACTTTCATGGAATCTAAATCTAAAGTTTACGATTAATATTTTCGGTAAAAAACTTTACGCGCCATTATCTCGAAATCATATTCTGTGAAGTTACGGTTGTCTCAATTAGGAGGGTAGCGCAGCCTAAAAAATAAGAATAGGCCGACCCCTCCCCCCTGTTTAATATTTATTACGTAAGAATCTAATGGAAAAAATGAATATACGCTTGGTCGGTTTTGCTGTTACGAGTGTCGTTTTTCTCGTAGACATTTTTACCATATTCCCAAAACTCGACAAAAAATTGTGAAGATGAGCTTTTTTTTTTTCTCTCCTGCAAACGAACAGGAGGCTTTGCGTAAATTTGTGATCTTACGTAAGAACTATCAAGACTCCCTCCCACCCCCTTGTAAGAAAAAAATAAGACATGGTCGACCCCCTCCCCCCCTAAATCGTCTCACGTAATAAATGAATGGCCCCCAAGGTGTAAATGTGAATGTGTTGACGTCACACCTATATGAAATAAGTATCTATTTCAGTTCGGTTGCATGATGTTTCCTAATAGGATCATTTCGTAGCCCACGCATTCGCACCTCGTGTGGGAGTAAACGGATTATGTATCGTGTATTCCCACTATTAAGTTGTAGAATACATTCATAAATCTCTTTGGCGCGTGTCTAAGTGACGTATACAGGAAACCGTACAGTTTAAATGTTTTCTAGAAATACATCTAAGTAAGATATCTAAGTAACTCACGGCTTTACTTATAAATGTTATTAAGCGTGTGTTAAACAATGCTGTGTCTCTTTCTTTCGAATGTCAAATCAATTATGAGATGAGCGAGATAAATTACTTCACAGCCGCTGAGCTACATTATAAGTCCAGCATATGACGTCGTTGTTGTTTTGTTATTAAAATAAAAAAATAATATATAAATGTAATATAACCTTATTAATTATTTTGTGATAAAAAACGTTTTTAGATTTCAATATCACTATAGTTGTTTTATTCTACTGTCGATTTACATCGTAGATTATATTAAGTACGATCAACAAGTTGCTCTGTAGTAAATACGAACACTATACATTGGTACAATGCAGAAAAAAAACACGTATCTGTGTAATATCAACGAATTCGAAATTTAAAATTTCAGTATATTTAAAAAAAGAATCATTTATTTAATACTATACCTATCTTATTATTAATATACATTATGTATGTGGGATGTAAGGGAGCACACCTACATCTAACTGCTCCAAGCCAACCTCACCTGCACGTGGTGCATCCTGCCGGTCAACAAACGAGGCTCTGGCGACCGACAAATGGCGGTATAACCATTTGATAAAGGCGTAGCTAAATGCCGCAGACTGGTGACGGGCAGCAGCGTCACCTGTATCAAAAGCTACGCTCTGCGATCACCAACCCGCCTGCCCAGCGTGGTGATTATGGGCAAAAACCTCAATGGCACACACGCAAGCGCAACGGCCCCTAGTTCCCGGTGGCCCCGCTGTTCCTGGCCAAGGCGGCGGTCATGGTAAAGGCGGGGCAGGGGGTGCTAAGAATCCCCGGGTTACGGTAGGCCGCCAACACCGACTGACTCTGGCTACGTATAACGGACGCACGCTACGGCTCGACGAACACCTGGTACAGCTCGAAGAAGAGCTGAGAAACATAAGATGGCATGTTTTGGGTTTATGTGAAATCCGAAGAAAGGGGGAGGATACCATAACCTTAGAATCAGGCCATCTTATGTACTTCAGAGAGGGAGACCAACCATCCCATGGTGGCGTCGGCTTCTTGGTCCACAAGGCTCTCTCTGACAACGTCTTAGAAATCTCCAGTGTGTCGGCAAGGGTAGCATATCTTGTGATCAGACTCACCAAGAGGTATAGCCTCAAGGTTATCCAAGTATATGCACCGACTTCGACACACTCGGATGATGAAGTGGAAGAAATGTATGAAGACATTTCGAAAGCATTGCACACCAACCAAAATGCCCACTTCAACGTTGTCATGGGGGACTTCAACGCTAAAGTGGGAGTACATACTAGCAGCGAAACGGTAGTAGGACAACACGGATTTGGAAGCAGGAATCATAGGGGGCAAATGCTTGTCAACTTTCTTGAGAAAGAGGGGCTATTCTTGATGAACTCTTTCTTTAAGAAACAGCCTCAACGGAAGTGGACGTGGCGAAGCCCTGACGCTATGATTAGAAACGAGATTGACTTCATCATGACGGACAAGAAGCAAATATTTAGAGATGTCTCTGTGATCACAAGGTTTAATACTGGAAGTGATCACCGACTTGTACGAGGCACTCTAAATATTGACTATAAGCTCGAGCGCGCTCGTCTGATGAGGTCAACGCTCCGACCAAATCTGCTCCAACCGGTTCAGTCTAATACATTTCAGTTAAAACTGGAAAACCGGTTCGCTGCCTTGGAAACCAATATCGACGTTGACATCGACCAGAAGCTCGAACAAGTGGTGGGTATTCTTAGGGAAGAAGGGACGAAATTCTATCAAGCGCAAAATGCCGGCAAGAGGTCCAAGCTTTCGACAGAGTCTCTAGAGCTAATGCGAAAACGACGTGAAAACCCAACAGTCACTTCGTCAGATCTGAATAAGCAAATACATAAGCTGATAAGACGTGACCTCCGAAACTCCAATACGCGCTCTATAAAAGAAGCGATCGAGCGAAACCGGGGGTCAAAAGTCTTCGTCCAACAGCTAGGCCGAAGCCATCTGACGAAGTTGACCACTTCAAAGGGAAAAGTCGTCGCTTCTAAGCTCGAGATTTTGAAGGAAGTGCAGGACTTCTACGGTAAACTTTACACATCAGAAGCGTCTCGTCCCCAACCCGACCCTAAAGATCCTAGAGCCACCCTAACCTACTTCACAGAAGAGCTGCCAGAAGTCAGCCAAGACGAAATCGTGATGGCTTTGGGACAGCTAAAAAATGGAAAAGCCCCTGGGGAAGATGGAATTACGACGGAGCTGTTAAAAGCAGCTGGAAAACCTCTACTAGCGCAGCTCCAACGCATATTCAACTCTGTCATCTCTTCGGGGAGAACTCCAAAGGCATGGAGCAAGAGTATTGTCGTGTTGTTCTTCAAAAAAGGTGACAAAACCTTATTGAAGAACTACCGACCTATTTCCCTCTTGAGCCATGTCTATAAGCTGTTTTCCAGGGTCATCACAAATCGTCTCGCGCGTAGACTTGACGAGTTTCAGCCCCCAGAACAGGCCGGGTTTCGAAGAGGATACGGAACCATAGACCACATTCACACAGTGCGGCAGATTATACAGAAGACGGAGGAGTATAATCAGCCCCTGTGCTTAGCATTTGTGGACTATGAGAAGGCTTTTGACTCTATTGAGACCTGGTCTGTTCTGGAGTCCTTACAACGGTGCCAAATCGATTGGCGATATATCCAAGTGCTGAAAGGTCTGCATGATGCTGCTATTATGACCGTCCAAGTACAGAATCAGCAATCTGACCCCATCCTCTTGCATCGAGGAGTGAGACAAGGGGATGTCATCTCCCCGAAATTGTTCACAAATGCATTAGAGGATATGTTCAAGACGCTGCACTGGGAAGGGCGGGGCATAAACATAAACGGCGAGTACCTTTCACACTTGAGATTTGCGGACGATATTGTCATCGTGGCAGAAACCGTGCAGGACATGCAGTATATGCTGAGCAGCCTGGCTGATTCTTCTGCTCGAGTTGGTCTCCGGATGAACTTGGACAAAACCAAGATAATGTTCAATGGACACGTTGATCCGGAACCAATAGTTCTTAACGGAGTTCCTCTCGAAGTTGTTCAGGAATATGTGTACCTTGGGCAAACTTTGCAGTTGGGTCGAAACAACTTCGAGAAGGAGTCACGCAGAAGAGTACAGTTGGGCTGGGCAGCGTATAGGAAACTTGGTCAAGTCTTTTCGTCACGGATACCACAATGCTTGAAGACAAAAGTCTTCAACGAGTGCGTCCTACCAGTTATGACCTACGGAGCCGAGACATGGACACTGACCGTGCGTTTGGTCCACCATTTTAAGGTCGCTCAGCGAGCGATGGAGAGGGCTATGCTCGGAGTTTCTCTGAAGGATCGAATCCCAAACACGGTGATCCGACAGAGAACCAAAGTTATCGACATAGCCCAAAGAATTAGCAAGCTGAAATGGCAGTGGGCTGGACACATGTGTCGCAGAACCGACAACCGTTGGTGTAGACGTGTTCTGGAGTGGAGACCACGTTTCGGCAAACGTAGCGTAGGGCGCCCTTCAGCTAGGTGGAGTGACGATATACGCAAAGTGGCTGGCAGCGGATGGATTTTGAGAGCTGAAGATCGAGCTCAGTGGCGTGCCATTGGAGAGGCCTATGTCCAACAGTGGACGACGAAAGGCTGATGATGATGATGATGATGATGTATGTGCTAAGTCCGATTGAATAATTGTTACTTAATGAAATTTCAACGGTTTTACGGATTCTCATAAAATTTGGCATAATCCTTCACAGACTTCACACATAGGCAATCTATCAAATGAGTGCGAAGCCGCGAACGGAAGCAATTCAATAGTGTGAAATAACTTAATTATTGTTTTTTTTTATTAAAATCTTTATCGATTCCGGCGTCTGGGTTGCAACTAGTATGTGTATTAAATTGTTCACTGAGTTATTATTGTCGAGTCTTATCTGTTGAATATAAAATTTATTATAATATAAATGAGTATAAAATGTACAAATTCGATTACTATGACGTAAGCATTACGTAAAATAATAAGTAGACTTAGCATTTTATCATATTATGGTGTAATTGTGGCATTTATCATATTATGTCTTTAGGTAATCTAGCAAGTTGGCTGATGGTAAGTGGTCACCGCCGCTTATAGACATTGGAACTGTAAGACATATTAAGCAATATCAAGTTATTACACTGGTTCGACCACCTTTCAAAATGGAACCCAGCAATGCTACTATTGCTGTTTGGTGATTGAATATGTGATGGATTGGTGGTGCTACTCGGAAGAGCTTACACATCACGATTTTGTTATCACGATGTTATCACGATGTTGATCATAAATGTATGTTAACACAAAAATACATTCTATTTTTCATAATGTTGTATAATCTCGATTCAAAAGATCTTCCAAGAGTTTCTAAGCTCTTGGAAGTATATTTTTTTCTTTATAAGATCTCTTTTTTAGAAACGCGACGTGCCAGACTATCTATGCGGTAAGATCAGCTTCGAAATTCTCAACGAACCGGTCATAACTCCCAGCGGGATAACATATGAGAAAAAGGACATCGAAGAACATCTAGAGGTGCGTAGTATTCTTCTTAATATATTTATTATTTACAATAACAATACAGTTACAGGTAAATGTCTTATAATAAGCCGAAATGGCCCAGTGGTAAGAATGCGTGAATCTTAACCGATGATCGTGGGTTCAAACCCGGGAAAGCACCACTGAATTTAATGTGCTTAATTTGTGATTATAATTCATCTTGTGTTTGACGGAGAATGAAAACATCGTGAGGAAACCTGCATGTGTCTAATTTCACTGAAATTCTGCCACATGAGTATTCCACCAACCCGCATTGGAGCAGCCTGGTGGAATAAGCTCCAAAACCTTCTCAAAAAAAGAGAGTAGTCCTTAGCCCAGCAGTGGGACATCCATAGGCTGTAACTGTCTCAATGTCAGACACAAGTATCATGTGGATTTAACTGGCTTTTAATGTCAGCTATTCTTAATTATTTATAAATAGTTTAAATATAACTTTAAAAGTATTTATAAATATGTTCGGAAGTACATTTTACATAAAAATAATAACTTAATTTTTGTTCATGTATATTTTTAGTTAGTATAGACTTAACTGCATTTTTTTTTAATTAATCGTATTAATATTATGTTCATGTATTCGCAGCGTGTTGGACATTTCGATCCAGTTACTCGCGTGAAGTTGACAGCAGATCAGCTCATACCAAACTTCACTATGAAGGAGGTAGTTGATGCGTTTCTACAGGAGAACGAGTGGGCTCTCGATTATTAGTCATTTTAATATCGATATAGCTACCATCACTCTTGCGGTTACGTCACTAGTGTAAAGTTATAGACGCAAGAATTGACAATGGGTGTCTATCTAATAAATTAATTAAAAAATAGTCACTGAAGTTAGAAGCAAGTTCCTAAATGATCACAAATAACTTTTTCATTAAGTCTTATAAAACTAAAAGTTATTAAAAACCCCCTTTTATCTGCCAATAGCTTATGTTTAATAGTAGTAAAACACTTGTTAAATAGAAAAGTGACATAACTCAAAAATTTGATTTCTACGTTATTTCATTATTCTCAAATATAGTCAAAAAACGTTTTCTTTTTCTTCCGTCTAACTGACATTGATGATATAATCTGTGGATTGTCAATATTTTGTCACATATTTTACATGTACTAATTATTAACCTAATAGCAAAATTTTAATTTATATACAAAATTTATCATCTAGAGAAGTCTTCGAAACTTTGTTCTACGATTATTTTTTAAAATGTTTCTTTTAAAATTTAAAATAGGAATAGCGATCTCTGTACGGAGACATTGGCACAGTGTGAAATATAAACCATTCTCTGTGCAATCTTTATTTTTCAAAAACTAACGGCTCTATCTATAGAAAAAACGGTCTCCTTCTTTCGAATGTCAAATCAATTATGGCAGAAAAAGAGAGGCAGTATTCAAATGGCGTGTAAGGCCGTTAATAAGTCATGTGATCAAATAAAACCTTATTTGAATAGAGTTGAGAAATTAAGAAAAATAATATTCGCTTAAATATCTTAATTATATTATTTAACCATAGTTGCCAAAGCTCGTAGCGTTATTTCTTATTTAAGTATATTTTCAACTTATAAATGACATTTGTCAACAAAATGGCGGCGTAAATGGCGTTTTTATTGTTAGCTGGTGACGTAATTTCCATAGCTTGTCATTATGTGTTCTATCTAATAAACATCGAACATTGTTTGAATGTTTATAAAAATGAAGCTAGTTATCATTTAGTTATGTTTATATTTATTTAAATAATTATCGTAGATTAATGTGTTTAGTAGTTATGTTAGTTAATATTTTTTATATGACAAACATTTGTAAATACAAAATATTCCACCCGCTAAGTAATTATGTCTATAAAAATATGTTGCCATAGTCAAAAATAGAAGTGCGCGTAACCTAGTACGTTCGCGCAATCTAAGCGGCTTGAAGGTGCCGGGACGCATGTGAAACAATAAAAATAATGATAACTTAATCGAAAACTACTTAGGTAAATGCGAAATGTGTAATCGCATAGGTACCTAGTGTTCTCCCCATTGCTCAACGTTTTTGTTCTTTTAATCTGTGGTATAAGTGACAAATTCTGGCCGGCGTGATCAGATGGCACGTCGAAATTAATTTTGTGTGATAACCGTTTCATTTTTAAAACAACACGTATAGCTTATTCAAATCGAATAAGAATACGCTAATAGCTCTGTAATATTATGCAATACAAACGGTCCTTGATTAATATAATATCTTTATTTACCACTTAAACTACTTACATATATCCATTTTTGATTTTACTTCCAAAGTTCCAATAGCAACTTCCGAACAATCATTGGTGTTTTATTGTATAGGTAGGCGGGCGAGCATTTGGGCCACCTGATGGTGGGTGGTCACCAACGCCCATGACAATGGCATTGTAAGAAATGTTAACCATAGCTTACATCGCCATTGCGCCATCAACCTTGGGAACTAAGATGTTATGTCCCTTGTGCCTGTAATTACCATTCAAAATGCCATTTTTGTGCGAATCCATAATGAGTGTCATAGATAATATTCAATATCTCGACCAATGATATCGCTTCGTTTCAATGTCAAACTTGTTTATTTGATTTTTAGTCGTCATGTGTTTGGCACAGACTATAGAAACCTTGAAACAAATTTAGGTTAAATGACCTTGAAAATCTCATCGCTTTCAGTAATGTTTTCTTCAATTTCTTTCATATAATTATTCTGTGATAATATATAATATATGCGGGTGGATTACTAACTAATTGAACATTGATAAAGCGTTCATAGACTACTACACAAATGTTATATTTATGAAACATTTGAATATAAACCTTATTTGTTTACCTATTGAGTACAATTTCTATTGTCCTTATAATGTTATGTTAAGTATATTTTATTGTTGTAACAAATGTCGTTTTCTAGTTATAAATTGACGTCCTAATTTATATATATCTAAATAAAACCTTAATTCCTGTTAAAAAAATCTTAGTTACTCGTAACTGCTGACTATGTATGTAAATATTCATGTCAATATATTTACATTAATAGTAAATTTTATTAATTCAAATATCGTTTTGATGTATATCAAATTCGAATTTTATTTTATATCGTTTAGTAATAAGAAATTTAATCTTTAATAAATTTTGGTTTCAAAATCGGGTCAAAATCTCAGTAAACATATATAATGCAGACTTTTTTTATATAAGAATGTAGAATGCGTTGCGATCTTTCCGTACATTACATCAATTTTCAGCATTTTCATAACGATTTTTTAAAAAAATATAATTAAATCGATAAAAAAACAAGATTATGGGTGATAAATAATTAAATTTTTTTTTACGACTGATTTTGTAGTTAATTTTGTTTAATTATTTTATTTTGAAGATTGTTTCATATGAATAAAATTGAAATCGTATTCTTCAATAGAAATTTATAATATTTGACCCCTTGATCTTCCTTTGATGTATATGATACATAAGTAAATTCAAATTCAAAATACTTTATTCAATATTGAAGTATTACATTAAGAGAAGAATCCCAATAAAATTATTTTCAACAGATTTATCTTTCATTTGAAATATTTTCCGTTAAGTTAGAAATATTCTCTAAGATAATCCTCCAATAATTAAAAATGAATGTTTGTATGTTTCTTCCCTATGCGTTCCCAAACAATTATTCCGATTATGATGAAACTTGTCTTTTCTTTTGTATATATGTTTGTGTTTCAATATAAATGTTTTACGTAGACCCGTATTCTTCCCTTGCGAAGTCGTTATGGGTAGCTAATTAAAAATCGTATTCAATTTCATCTATTCTAAGTAATAATCTATGAATGTCGCTCATTGTGAAGTTAGAGATAGACACCCTTACTTATAAACGTTGCTTAGCGACTGTTAACATCATTTATCTCTTTCTCTCGTTATTGATTTGACATTCGAATGAAAAAGACAGCATTGTTTAACTAACCGCCCGCTAAACAACTTTTATAAGTAAGTCCGTTAATGTTTGTAAATAGAAGTTATAATGACTTGTAGTGAACCCTCTTTTAATAAGTTCTGTGTAATTTTACACGTAAAATATATTTATAAGAAGCTGTCAATTTTTTGTTTTTCAATTACAAGCTTATTTTTAATAATATTTATTGTGATTTAAAAAAAAAGTTAATTTATTTTTCATCAGTTATAAATATTACAATAATATAATAAGTTATTTATCAACTTCACAATTTTTTGCATAGACTGTTCACGTAGGCTATTATGATTATTTAAGTAGTTCCGAAATAGGCAAGAGTTTGTCCTAATTGTTCCAAAGTATATTCTTTAAATGGCAACACTATCACGATAGACATTATTGGAAAATGCAATTTGCAAAAATTTAACAACTTTAATCGATACAAATAATTGTATCGTATGTTTTTAATTAAGTTTATAAATTATGATTAATAATATTCATTCTATATATTTTGTTTTTCGCGTTAACAAATATTTACATAAATTTATGTTTTTATTTCTTTATTATAATATATGTATATTAAGATGTATTATTATATTATACCTATTATGTTGTATATATGTTACTTTTTTAATATCAGCTATCAGAATTTCGGTGAACTAAAGATTAACAAAAGACCTTAAGACACTATTAAGCCTTTGTTAATCTTTATTTAATGGCTGTTAAATTATGTTGATAACTACAAAAAAATTTAAAGATGAAGTAATAATTTAAGAAAAATTAGATAATATACATTGTAAATTTAAAATGTAATTTATTCAAATAGCTCAACTATTGATCAAATAGACAATTGAATATTGTCAACATAAATTCAATGCTTCGGTTTCGGCTGCAATCGGTTTTTGAATATAGAATCTACCAAAATTATACAAGTGTAGCTTGTTACAAGTTCACGTGTTGGTAGATAAAACTGTAATTTATTGTATGTTACAACAATGTTCTCATTCAATGTAATGTGGTCGTGACTATAAATATGTATAATTTTAAGTAAATTTTATTTTATATCAGTGTGACTTTTATTTACTTCTTAGGGATTTAGAAATAGCTTACGTTAATAAATATAAGAGTTAACTCGGATAGCATAGAAATATAATATGGCAAGGATAAACTCGCAGTCATAAACTTTATGATGGTGTAGAGCAGATGTACTAGCACGCCAAGTTTTATGAGAGCTCCGCTTAAAGTTATTAAATAACTTGAGATTAAGATCTGCAATAGGTTGTCAATCCTTAGCTTAGATTTCCTTTGTTTGAAATAAAATGAATATACCCTTTATTCAAGTACGCTCTTACGAGCACTTTTGAATAATTTTACAACGTTGATAGTGTAAAGCCATCACTGGTTCGGTATTTAGTTTCTGCCGAAGAATCGGCGAGAAACTCAGTAGTTACATACACTCCTTCATCGATCATGTACAATTAAATTTATATATTTTATATGCAAATCAACGAATACTAATTCCAAGCTCTTTTATTTTCTATAAAATCTTACATAGAATATTACATATCTAATTATTAATGTGTTTTTAATACGAATTACAATAACAATGTCAAACGATTTTCATCTGTATCGACTTTTCAAACGTATTTGATTAACCGTGGCGTTATAAGCTCATGAATATATTTATATGCGCAAAATAGGTGCTTTTATGTAAAACTCACCTGTTTGTTGGAAACCGGAATAATAAAGACACCAGGGGATATCTCAGAAACCTGTCAAACTATTGGTAATTACATGATAATACATATGTGTTTGTATTATTGGTGCTATACGACTGTCTTGTTTATTTAACTAAACAATATTTACTTGTTATTTGCTACAGAGTTATCTAACATAGACACTACTCACACGTAGCCTCGTCTAATCAAATATATTAGGATGAAACCAAAGACAATTTAGTACTTTTAATGATTTTACATATATACAGTATTCAGAAATAGGCAATCAGGCATCAGAAACTGTAGATACCAAATTTAATGCAGGTGGACTAAAACGACGGACCACTAGTACTTTTGAAATTAAAAGAAATATTAATTGCCCGACTGTTAAAAAATTGTGATCCTTTGTGAAAAGTAAAAAAGTGATGTAAGATTGGCTAAATAATAATACTCATAATAATTAAATAATATACGCATCAAAAAAGCATTATATGATTGCCGCAAGTATTTTCTATTTTATCGAATAACTAGGCGGATGAGCTTATGGGCCACCTAATGGTTAGGAGTCACCAACGCCCATAGACATTGGCATTGTAAGAAATGTTAACTATCGCTTATATCGCCAATGCGCCACCAACCTTGGGAACTAAGATGTTATGTCCCTTGTACCTGCAATTACACTGGCTCACTCACCCTTCAAATCGGAACACAACAATACCAAGTACTGCTGCTTTGTAGAATATTTGATGAGTGGGTGGTACCTACCCAGATGAGCATTGTGCAAGCTCACTACCGAGCGATACCGGTCGTGAGCCAGTGTAATTAAAGGCATGAGGGACATAACATCTTAGTTCCCAAGGTTGGCGCATTATCGATAAAAGGGATGGTAAATTTTTCTTACTACTTACCATCCGGTACGATTTTTACCCGTCCGCCTAATAGATGTCGTGGCTGATTGTTATCACACTAATAATAATAATAATGGTCCTGATGACCTATTTCGGCCACGGCGGCCAATCTCAAGGGAGATTAGCCAACTGCTCAGGAGATATTACAGTGCACAAGTGTGTGCACAAACACAGGTGCACTCTCTATTCCCTAACTCTCATAACCCGATGGGACGGCAATCCGACACGACCACAAAGAGTTCAGGCGCAGGACCAACGGTTTTACGTGCTTTTCGAGGTACGGGAGTGTACGCACTTCCAACTTCCAGACTCCGGGATGCTACTGAGAATTTTCGACTGAAAATCTCAGTAACATTTTATTGGCCCGACCTAGGATTTGAACCCAGGACCACCGTGTCTGCGGCCTTACATGTAGCCAATAGACCAACGAGGCAGTCATCACACTGTCATTCTAACGGAAACGAGAGAGAGTAAGAAATACCGATCGTCCGTTACGGTGCCGATAGAGGGCGATTGCATTATCAACTTCAAAGCCTTTCATAAACATCCGTTATACATGCTCTTTACCGCATTTTACAGTCAACAATTTGATTAGTGGAAATATCCCTTTGTGATGCTCTGAATCGTGGATAAATGTATGTTTTAAATTATAAAATATGTGTTCAGCGTGTATGTATTTATTGGATGAAACCTATTTCTACGTATATTTTGAAATTACTAAGGCTGGGATCTGCCACCGATGGGTATATCAGAATAAGGGATAAAGAGTTCCATGCCCTGAAGCACCACATAAACTACCGAGTCAGCAACGATATCTGGATCATCCGGCGAGAAACAAATCCGCCCCCATGGGTAGGATGCATAGAAGGACCGCATCCCATCCCAGTCTGCTAACCTGTAGTGCCACATACGGCGGCAGTCCGCGAACCGAGGCCATGAGGGCGTGTAATTAGCACTATACTCCGGACAAGACTGGTCCGACAACCCAAGAGGAGGCTCGATGAAAACATGGTACCCGTCCGTCCGTTGCTAACACGGGCTCGGGGCCGTTGTAGTTAACCCCGAAAGAAAACATTTACAATACAACAATTTTCACAGTTTTAGGTTATCCTCCGGCTTTTTGCGGACAAAATACATTCAAAAGTCACGTCAAAGCGCGTACATCATGAATCACGGTACCAAACGTGGCTCGTCAGTAACATCAATTTGATTATGTCAAACTCAAGCTCAGTAGTATCCTAGCATATTAATACTTGTTTCTATGACCCAAAGTGGATTTGAGGTTATTTAATTTTAATAACTGATTATTTATTAATTTAAAAATATTAATTATAAAAGTATATTAAACCAAACATTATTTACATATTTATAGTTTGTATGTTTTATTGAATCTGAATTAAACTATAAAATGTAAGAACACAATTTTCCCTATTTCCCCTCTTTTTTTGTTCCGAGTAGAAGTTGTCTGGAAGAGATCTCGAACGACAAAGCTGCCTTTGCATATGGTAAGTTAAGCTTAAGTTACGTGTACTGTATGCAAAATTCAGTAGAAAAATAGGTATGTCGGAGGAAGTGACGAACGAATGGACGAACATTTATATTTTTAAATTTAAATTTATTTTATTTGTTATAATTTTATATTGTTTCAAATCTTACATTTTTATTGTACATTGTGTCTTACGTCACGACTAATACGACCAGAACAGAGGTTAGTGTCGAGCGGGATCGAGTATCTTCTCTTAACGTATTACGTACGTACGAGTATCTGATCTTAACGTATTTTTGGCGGGAATTCTAAAAAGACGCGGGATAGGTCTGGATCATTTGAAAGATAGAATAATTGATTTGAGTTGTGTAAGATCAGTGTCTCAAACCCGCTACTCGATTATTAGTAAAGTGACTAAGTTGATAAAAACTGTGAAATGATATTTGCGAAATCAATTTAATTATACGAAACAGTGATCACTTTGTTTTGTGCTCGTATATAATGCAAATGACGCCCACTAAACCTCTGACGACGATTCTACAGAACGAGGAGAATGGTTCCTCTTCGATAAGTATATATTGTCGACTTCAAGTTTATTCTTAAATATAATTATATAATAATATTATTATTATATTATTCTTATTTTATTATATAACACGATTATATTTAATAGTAAGTATGTCAGTTGACACTGCTCATGCTGTATCCTAACCATTCTGGAGCGTAAAGGCTAATGTTTTACAGAATTTTTTTATAGAAAACTAGCGGTGCCCGCGACATTATCACAATTTCATTTAAACGGGATAAAAAAAAAATGTTAATTATGTCATATTTAAGCTGTGATAAAGCTTGAAGAAATGTTAATTAATCATAAAACACTCGACCTTTCGTATACATGAGTATTGTTTTGGTTTTGGTAACTCGCAAATAGCCGCAATTTTAAACTTCAAAAATGACGGACGCCCCATACAACACTTTCAACCCCCATTTCACCCTCATTCCACCCCCATTTCCAAAACCGTCAAATATATATTTATTTATTTCTAACCAGAAGCTTGTTTATAAAATTTTATGATTCTTACTTCAAAAATGAAGGACTCGCCATAAAAAAATTCTACCTCGACTTCATCATAAAACGCATTAACTGTCAAAATTTCGAGTTTCTAACCGAGAACGAGCCACAAGGGCTTAGGCTCTGCGTTGCTGACTCAGTCAGGACAATTATATATATATATATATATATATATATATATAAATATATATATATATATATATATATATATATATATATATATATATATATATATATAGATGTATTATAATTTCGTAACAATCATGACACACATTATTTTTAATCATTGCATTGCGATGATGATTCAATAGTTTACCCATCATTTGATTAAGGCCCTCTAAGTTATTAAAAATATTTTCCATATTTTTGACTTAGTTCTAAAAATTTTATAAATTATAATTTCCGATTCGTGTTTTTAGTTATTATCAGTGACTCGTCATCAGCGGCGGATTTACACATTTTTAAGCTGTAGGCTGTGAAGGTTTTGTCGCCCTTTTTTCAAGCTGGCGAAAAACAAAAAGCTCAGCGACTGGAAACAGGTAAATGAAGAAAGTAGTCTATGACAAAAAAAGTCTGGGAACCTCTACTCTTGAATATGGAAGTTTGCTGCACCGTTAAATGTACAATGACAAGTAAGAGTAAAATATCTTTTTCATATCTATGAGGTAGCAAAAATAAAAATATTTGATCCCCAAATTTGCCGCTTCAAAAATCTGCCGCCCTAGGCTGAAGCCTACTCAGCCTGCTGGTAAATCCGCCACTGCTCGTCATTTATATCAGTAAAGAATATAGTAAATATTGTTAAATTTAAACAAAAAGTAAGAATATAACAAAACATACTTCAAAACCATACGAACAAATTAACAGAACCTCATTCCCTATAAAGCCCTGTCTGTTATTAAGCTATAAAGCGCTGAGCTAACAATAAAGCGGTTTTAAAGCCAGGCTCTTGCCAAAGAATGTTAACACATGGAGTATTGTACTCCCAGTGCAGCAACTGTTGCGTTTGGCTTGGATCCAGCCAAAGGGGTATCTTTATTCAATTATATATGTAATAAAAATAAAACAGTTGTTTTCATTCGCTTAGTGAGTTGGCTTGTCCCCAGTGGGCACCGTATGAACCATTGAATGAACGGAACATGATACGTGGATCTATCTATATAAGTTTCACGATGTGTATAATTCATCGGTTAACTCATTTAAGAAATTTGGAAGAGAAAACTGCATACTCACTACCACTTCGTCGCTTTGTAAGGAATGGTTTATACTTACGGCCGTCATGTTGTAATTTTTTTTACATTGCCAATGCGCCACCAACCTTGGGAACTAAGATGTTATGTCACCACTTCACCCTTCAAACCGGAACACAACGATACCAAGTACTACTGTTTTGCGATAGAATATCTGACGAGTGGGTGGTACATACGCAGACGATCTTGCACAAAGCCACCACGAGTAAAACCTTGTTTTCCTACTATGAGCAAATTAACCTGTTATGGTGTAATTTCGTCTAACACACAAAATACTTTCAGAACTAAAACTAGAAATTATCACAGACCCCGTTTAAGGTTTCTATTAATCAAATTAAATGGCATATGTAAAAATAATAAAAAATCCGTTGTAGTAAAAAAATTAAGATCTGTCCAAGCCGAGATGGCTCAGTGGTAAGAACGCGTGAATCTTAACCGATGATCGTGGGTTCAAACCCGGGCAAGCACCGCTGAATCTGATGTGCTTAATTTGAGATTATAATTCATCTCGTGCTTGACGGCGAAGGAAAACATCGAGAGGAAACCTGCATGTGTCAAATTTCACCGAAATTCTGTTACATGTGTATTCCACTAACCCGCATTGGAGCAGCGTGGTGGAATAAGCTCCAAACCTTCTACTCAAAAGAGGAGAAGAGGCCTTAGCCCAGCAGTGGGACACTCACAGGCTGTTACTGTACTGTACTGTACTGTTCAATCACTGAAGTGACACATAGGTATAACAATTTTGCATTTGAATTTTTTTTTAATCAAACTTTATATCAATACTAATATTATAAATGCGAAAGTAACTTACGCTTTTGAGGCCACTTTAAATCACTGAACCGATTTTGATAAAATTTGGTTTGAAAAATTTGCTATAGGTTACTAATTTTACCTTATTACTTTTACCTTATTAGGTAAAAGTTCCTCTCTTTGCTAAAAACGCGGGTGAAGCCGCTGGCGATTACTAATATAAAACTAGAATTGATTAAATTTTGAATGCGATTTGCGAAAATTACTTATATTAAATTACCAGTAAAGTAAGGTTAAGAACTTAATATTTTAAAACCAAAGAAAAATACCGATACAGTGAGAGATTTTTCTAGATAGTATAGAGTGGATCTTTAAGAATGTTACAAACAAGAGCCTACTTGTCCTTTCTGATTTCAAAGAGAAAATTCTTTCTCACTTAATAGCTCAGTCTCACTAATAAAAGCCATCTCGTAAGGCTGGCTTCTAGTTGTTATATTTCACACAGCGATAAGAGAGTATAATCAAGTCCTTCTAAAAGAGGGTTTCATTTTCCTTTGTATACTGTAGAACCATCGGTTCACATACACACAATATTTTTCATTCATTCATCAATTGTATAGGCAAAGATTTAAAATTTCTTTTTTTTTTAATATAATGACACTTCAATGAGGGACACGAACAATTTATTGTAAAGAAAATTAAAAAAAAAAAAATTTAATGTGTAAGTTAATATTTTGAATGCCATCAACAATACATATTGATAGAAGTTTTACTATAAATTTCCCACAGTAAAGAACGTTACAGATCAATCTCGGCATGACGTTTTTAAATGTTCATGAATGCATCATCGCGCTATAAATGCTCAAAAAAAAAAACACAGTATATGACACTAGTAATGATAAGATACATTAAAACATCTAATAGTATCTCCATGTGTGGTTTTCTAGGTTATATTTTTTAATTAAAGCGAAAAAAATAAAGTAAATAATAATAATAATTAATCGAAAAGGACGACGATCTCTTAGTTTTAAAGATAGGGTAATTTGGGTCACATGCAGCTATCGACCTAAGAAGGGAATGCAGATGCTAGGAAATGGGTCAAGGCAAGGCAAGGCAATAAATTATAGCGGGAAAAACAATCCTTGATCGCATTTCTAGGATATAGGATGTGTATCACAGCATTCACAGCTAACAACATATACGAAATATGATCAAACTTTGTACATAAAATACGTTTTTATCAACTTTAATACTATCTTAAATATGAAAGTTATTCACTGTTATAAAACAATCTAAAAAAAAATCCATTAGGTAACTGAATAAAATGTGTTTTACCAAAATCGGGTTATTACTTTTTTATGGAAACAAAAAACCTCTTACAATCACTTTAATACAGTTGTAATTTGCTTCCTGGTAGCTTATTGCAATCAACATATTCTATTCAGGACGTTTTTAATCATACAAAGTGCATGCACTGTTTGATGTATTGTTATCAGTACTAATGACAGCGAGCCGTAAAATTATTGTTGAGCGAACTTTGTGGAATACATTTTTAACGTTCATTTTATACAAGCGTATGAGTAATATATTCTAACTTATATTATCTATGGAAATAGTGTATTTGTTGTTTATTTTTTCTATTATTATTGTACACAAAGAAACTTACTACAACATTTTAATATAGGTAGATATTTTTTATAAATAAAAAAAAAATAGAAAAATCTTTTAAAACTAAACTTTAATTTGTATATTATTTTAAAGATATTACGATATTCAGTTTACTAGTATTTGTATAATAGTCAGAATCAAAAATAAATTCAAAATTTAAGTGGATCGTTGTTTTGGATATTTGTCGCAACGTTTGATTGAAACATACTAACCGATGTAGTTAAACTAAAGCTAGTAATAACAGTAGGTATAGTGTTGTAAAAGTTATATTCGTTTAAAAATAAATTGCTTCTGACCCACTTTCGGCCACGATGGTGAATCTCAAAGACTATTAGTGCACTATTTTTTCCCTTTCATAGTTACTAGCCATTAGCCAAATTCCTAATTGAAAGTAACAGCGTACAAAGACGGCGCTAAAAGTTCATAGAACACTGATGTTACACTAATGAGTTCTACTTTATTTAAATGTAATATTTTACTTACAATTCGAAAATAAAATCTGGAGTGGTGAGCGAGATAGCGCTCATCTCAGATGTGGTTATCAGTTCATTGACGATGTAGGAAATACAAAAAGTACACGAAATATAGGTAATTTCTTACAATGCCTAATCTGAAGACGTAAAAAGAATTAAATGTAAGAAAGAAATAAAAAACAAAATAGGCTTATTTAATATATTTCATTACAATACTTGAAGACAAATAAGTAAATAAATTCAAAACTATTAGTATCGTACTTGTATTGATTCAATCTTTAAAAAAAAAAAAACAAAATCTAAACGACTAATATTCAATTTAAAAAAGGAATCATTTTGTGTAACAGTACCGGTTTAGTCGACATTAAATTTGTTTCAATTTATCCTCCATTCTGATCGCATTAAATATTTACTTTTTCCCATTCTAATGACGTTGCCAGGATTTGGCACCTGTGTACAGTATCCGTGTTGCGTGAACTCAGAGGATCGTCACGCACGCGCTCCACGCAGCTACGCCCACCATTTAGATATACTCAACATTCGCCACGATATGATGCGATCTTTTAATAATACTTACTACTGAGTTCTTGACGTTTCTTATGAGTAAAATTCAACCAACTGGAAGAATAGCTTGTAAGAACTACTTTAACAAAGTATATTTTAACTTTTACTTTGTAATTCATTTTTTATTAATTTAATATTAGTGTTTCATTATAATTTATTAATAAAAACCCGAATGTATGGGTTAAGATTTTCATAAAACACCTCTAAATGAAACTGGCAACGTGATATAAATATAGTTTCATTTGCAAAAATAATAATAAAATATTTGAGAAACTAATTAACTAAACTTTAAGGTACAATCCCAATATAACAATTGTAAATGAAAAATGCGAACTCTATTATTAATATTTCACTAGATTATTTTGTTACTTTAACTATTTACTAAGAAATATTAACATTTCATGTTATTCAATAAAATACAAAGTAACGCACAAGCGTTGTCAAAAGAAAAGACAATTCTCCAACCGGTCAGAATCAAATCTAAGCTTTCCATTTCGCTAGATGGATCCTATACTATCGAGCTATTGACGCTTTAAATTAATTAACAATCTATTAGTGATAAGTAATCTGACAGGTGGTTCTACTAAGGCGAGTCGCCGCACCATGTGGTACCGTACGGCTCAGTCCCGAGAGGAGTGCTGCGCAGAGTGTGTGAAGTCGGGCGGCGCAGCTGAGCGGGGTGGGCGGCGGCCGATTCATGTTTACGGGCTCGCCCGTCAGCTGTTCGCCGCATGAATGTGCCGCGCTCGCGCTGGCGCATCGATTGATTGATACCAGCCACGTGCCTCAGTCCTGCCGCGATCGCCGGCTAGTCCGCGCGCCACCCGCCCCTAACGCGAGAACACCGTCGCTCATCAATGGATTGTCCGAGGTGACCGGTGTCTGACTCAACAACGCCTCACCTCGTAAGTACTTCTCGTAACGCACTTATCCCTACACGCGTAGACAGTAAGGCTGCCTATCAGACGTCACTCGTGTCAGGACCCCGAAAATTTACTGAAAGACATTTTTTTTTAGCTATCGATCGTCTTTCTCACGTTAGACTGAATATTTATAAAATTCTCGTCTGGTTTACGTAATCGAAGGACAGTAGATTGTTATTGGAAGGTGTTTTAGGTGTGTTCTCCTAAACGCACGTCGAGACAAACATTATATAAAACGTACGAAAGGATTGTCCTATCTGTGTATTAGACAGAGAGCCAGCTTTATTTTACTACATCGATATTAGTTTGCTCCTGATTACAATTTTTCTTTAATATTAAGCTTGTGGTATATAAGATAGTTAAGCTTAACTATCTTATATACCACAAGCTTAAATAAGATATAAGTGAGTACATGACTTTGAATATGAATTGAAGGCAGTTTGAAATAATTAGATCATTCATCAACGGCTTTATATTAAGATGTTACGAAAAATTAGAATAAAAATGATTGGATTATTATAAATGTTTATGTTTATATTCATAGGAAATTAGATGTTTTACTTAATAATTATATGATACAGTATTTGCTTTCTTTGATTTTATAAACATTTAGTGCAAATCCTATAAACTTTATACTTATAGAGTTTTATAAAAATACAGCGTCCTTTACTCATAACTAATTTTATTTTATATCATAATTAATTTATCATATTACGTTTTGTACTTAAAACAGTTTTGCTGTTAACGTTAATTGGGTTTGTGAGTTTTAAAAGTAGCGTCGTTTCCAATTTTATACGAGAATTAAATAGGTTTTAGACATAAACGAACTCAAATCCATTTCTCCGGCGAGTTTGAGAACCAAACAAAATAATAAATATTGCACGATTTATCGCAATAACTTGACACGCTTTGTAATGCATTATTGCTACGAAGTTTTCGGTGTGAAATATTTTTACGACAAGCGTTTTAAGTGTATTGTTATAAATGGCTTCGCGTACTTAGATGTATTTGACATACTTTATTTTGCTATCATTTTTTAAATATGCTCGTTGATTTTTAAATTTTATTAATATATTCCATAATCTCTTTTCATATAAAGTATTTAGTATAGTTGAAGGGGTTGTTAACAATCGCTTGTCTGTAACACTAATTAACTCATACTTCATATGGAATATTAAGATGGGGTATTGTTGCTCGGCGGCGAGATTACTGAGTGACATTAAAACAATCACTTCACTGTTTAATGACTTCTAAAGTATAATTATCTGTTTTCTACATTATTGGCGTTTTGATTACTTTATATTTTTATCGTTTTATTACTCTCGTTGACTGAATTCCGTACAATATTAATAGTATATAATGGTGATATCATATATGGTGTTTTGTAGTTTATTCAATATATTTAACTAAAACTTATAAATAGTGTTAGCTTTTACACTAGCTTAATTTCAAATATTAGGAAATGGTTAAATTGTTCCATAAAAAATAATGGGGGTATATATATTTTTATTTATTTATAACAGAATTATTAACATTAAAGCCTCAAATTATTAATTTTATTTGTTTTAATTATTTATTTAATTAGGTTAATTTGGGACAAATTTGCTATATCGCATTCTTGATAAGTAATAGTTTTATTTTTTTAAATTTATATTAATAATTGTTATATAGAAAATAAAGTGGAAAAAAAGACAAACGGAAAAGTAAATAATGAAGACACCAAAATGCCTTTTACATCTAGCTATGAAACCCTAAAAAAACATAATGAGAAAACTCTAGCGTTTCCTGAGAGAGATTTCTGAACGGCCGCTTAATGTTTTTAAAATTACGTAATTAGTTGGCACTTGACAGTGAATTATACAGGATAGTTAATTGTGTGCTCATTTTTATTTATTTACTTAGTAAATATTCGGTAATTAGTATTTATAAACGGTAATTTCACATTGTAACATTCATGGGATTTTTTTGCCGCGCATACCTTACATTAGAAAATGTTCTTTTGACCTTTTAAACGAAATATGTTGAATTAATAATGTTCATATTCGTGAATATAGAATCAACAAACATATTTTACGTAACTAAATATAACTGAAGTAAAATAAGTGAGGTTACTGAAAATAAGTAATTTAAAAATAAGCCACACGTTTTGTTTTGGGTAAAGTATATGCCCCTTAAATTTGTGAATTTTCGCTTGGAGTTCTGATGAATTATAATTTTTTTTTGGCAAAGCCGTAACGCTTTATCATCAATGAACGTTCCATTATAGCTTATTATTCAGTAATGTTTATGCCATATTGGGCGATTCTATTTATCATTCTAACTACTTGTAGCTTTTGACTTTATTAATTTTAAATTTGTATGAATATGTTAATTATTTACATGAAGTTTCACCTTCAGTTTTTTTCATAAATTTAGGATTCATTAACATTTTATTATCTTTAACGCAATGCGCTTCATTCAAAACAAAAAAAACAAAACATATTATTCAGGTGAAAAAATCCGCTGAAAGTAATAAACACTACTTATCGCAAAGAAAATATAAATAAATTCAAAATAATAATTGTATTTATATTGAAATAATTATTGCTTTTTTCTCATATTTTACTGTTAATTTGCTTAGTCGAATAAGTCGTGATAGACCAGTAGTTAGAAGACAAGAATTGTAACCAAAGATAACTGGTTTAAATTCGGGAAAGTACTCAGTTTCAGTTTTTGTATTTAAAATTCATCTCGTGCTCCGATGCAGGAAAATATCGTGAGAAAATCGGCATGAAATTCTGTCACATATGTTTCCGACAATTTGCATTGGAGCAACGTGAGCATATGCACCAAGCCTTCTCCTCAAGAGGAGGAAGGAGACCATTTCCCAAACAAAAGAAGTATTATAACGTTATAAGCTATTCACGTCGCATTTTGGAATATATTTACTAAAATACAATAATAATATTTATTCACAATAATTAAGTAAATAATATAAATAATTCTATGTATTGTTTTATTAATGCCAGAATGTAACTTAAGCCTGTTTTTTAAATCAATACTAATATACAAGGAGTGGTTTTTATTTTGTAATTCTTAATTTAAAACTCTTATTAATCAACATACACAAAACATACCAGAAGGTGCATCGCTTTTCAGAGAATGTTTAAGTATACAATATTAGCCAATTTCAGCCGTATTTTTTTATTGTATAGGTAGGCGGGCGAGTATATGGGCCATAGAAATTGGCATTGTACGAAATGTTAACCATCGCTTACATCGCCAATGCGCCACCAACCTTGGGAACTAAGATGTTATGTTCCTTGTGCCTGTAATTACACTGGATCACTCACCGGAACATAACAATACAAAGTACTGCTTTTTTGTGGTAGAATAAATTAAAGTATTAAATTTAGACTATTAAGATGAAAAGTCGTGAATTTCATGTTCTCGTATACTATAGTAGAATTGTGTGATTGGCGTTTTTTTATTATTGAAACACTAATAAATGTCATCTTCATACATTTACCCTATTATTCGTTATTTTTAACTATCTGATTTGTAAGTAGCAAGATGAGGGTAGTTTCTAAATAACGTCTCGTAGTTGGTAAGTGTGTACTATATAGCAAAACTAAATTAGAGAAAACATTTGTTATTTTGAATAATAATAACCGTAAATATGTTACGTTACCGGTAATACTTGGTGGTAGAGCTTTGTGCAAGCTCGTCTGGGTAGGTACCACCCACTCATCAGATATTCTACCGCAAAACAGCAGTACTTGGTACTGTTGTGTTCCGGCTTGAAGGGTGAGTGAGCCAGTGTAATTACAGCCACAAGAGACATAACATCTTAGTTCCCAAGGTGGCGCATTGGCAATGTAAGCGTTAGTAAACATATCTTACAATGCCAATGTCTATGGGCGTTGGTAACCACTTACCATCAACTGGCCTATGTGCTCGTCCGCCTACCTCTGCTATAAAAATTATATTATAATTTAATGAAATAAGTAAAATATATACTAGAAATATTTTTTAATAATAATATTTAGTTGTAGGACCTTGTGCAAGCTCGTCTGTTCTAGGTAGCACCCACATAAAATGTATTCTACATCCAAAAAGAAATACCTTATACATCTGTGGTAAGGAAGTCAGTGCAAATCAGACACAAAATGTAACTACAGAGATCCTGTAGTTGGTGAAACGGGATTAAAAGTAGTAAATATTTTTACATTGCTTTTACAGTGCAGGTCTTAACAGCGACCATACTCGACATACTATTTTATCATGACGGACATTTTGGCAGAGTTGCAATTGCGATGGTAACGAGTTGACAATTTTCCAATCTGTCGACACGTCGTCGTGTTAAATATAAAAGGTTTGAATATGATCTCGGTTAAAATAACGAAGTTTATAAAATTGATAATATACATAAAGAAAAGTCTATAATACTACCGTCTGAGCAGGAAATATAATTTGTAGACGTCAGGAAAAGTGCACTGCTTATAACATCACTAGCTTTAATAAAAAAAATAAAAGGCCGACGGAATGGAGGGTTAGCGGTTGGATTTGTATTATTAATTTGACTCCCACAAACTATTAAAAAACCTGATTACTCGTTCGATTAAAATTATAATAATTGTCGTTGTAAAACTGAACCGTAGCTAATATCATTTTCGGTTTTTCTTCAATTTAGTAAGATAGATGAGCTAGTGGTATAGTTAAATATAAAAAATACTAAAGTCATTTAAATGAATATAAATTTTATATTGAGTTAATTGTCATCTCAACTATGAATCATTATCTGTTTCGAAACAAAACTGGCTGCAAATAAAATTGCAGCCCACAAAAAAAATCATCCTCTATTTTTTCTCCCTTAATCGAACTCGAATAACGTTAATATGTAGTATTAGGTAATTTTTATTATCTTTTATTATTTTTGTTAACTTAAAACCATTTTCTTTTTATAATTTTATAATTAAGTCTTCGTTACTTGAATAAATAATAATACTAATTATATTATCTCTATATATAAAAAGATTTGTCCTGACTAACTCATCAACGCAGAGCCTAAACCACTGGGGTTAGAGACTTGAAATTTTGACAGTTGATGCATTTTATAATGAAAACGCGTGCTAAGAAAGGATTTTTGGAAATTCCACCCCTAAAGGGTTGAAACAAGGGATGAACCATTATATGGAAATCCGCCATTTTCTAAGTTACACACATTTCTGGTTAAAAATAAATAAGTATACAAATCAGAGTTTTCCAAAATTCACCACATAAGAGGGTGCAATAGGGGTTGAAAGTTTATACGGGGAGTTCGTCCTTTTTGATGTAAGAAGCATGAAATTTTATATATAAGCTTTTGGTTAGAAATAAATCAATATGTAATTCAAGATTTTTGAAAATTTACCCTCCAAGAAGGTGAAATAGGGGTTGAAAGTTTGCATGGCGACTCCGTCATTTTTGAAGAAAGAAGCATGAATTTTTTATAAACAAACCTCTGGTAGGAAATAAATAAATAAGTACGTATTTCAGGGTTTTATAAAAAATCTACCCCCCAAGAGGGTGAAATAGGGGTTGAAAGTTTGTATGGTGGATCCGTCATTTTTGATGTAAGAAGCATGAAATTTTATATACTAGCTTCTGTTTAGAAATAAATAAATACGTATATCAAGATTCTTAAAATCTACTCCGCAAGAAGATAAAATATGGGGTTGAAAGTTTGTATGGCGGGTCTATCATTTTTTATGTAAGAAGCATGAAATTTTATATACAAGCCTCTGGTCAGAAATGGATAAATACGTATTTCAGGGGTTTTTAATTCTACCCCCTAGAGGGTGAAATAGGGTTTGAAAGTTGGTATCGTGGGCCCGTCATTTTTCATGTAAGAATCATGAAATTTTATATACAAGCCACTGGTTAGAAATGAGTAAATACGTAATTCAGAGCATTCGAAAATTTTAAAGCTTCTGTGCAAAAAAAAAATGCATACGTATTTTGTCATTTTTGAAATATCAACCCCAAACTGGAGAAATGGGTTAAACACATTAGTATAAAAAAAATGGTCTGATCTGCTTGAAATTTACTGTTTTCACAGCTAAAATAAACCATAATTAACATATTTTATTATTTTTGATTATGTCGCGGGCTAAGCCGCGGGGGAACCGCTAGTTATTAATAATATAATTAATAAAAAATATATATAATTCGAATTTATATTGAAAATCCTTTAGTCCGTGATCATTATCGCTCATTGATACCGACATTATCAGAAATGTCAACCACATGATTGGGATTAGGTTAGGTACATTTTGCCGGTAATAAAGAAATATAATACACAGTAAACACAGGAACGCTCGATATCAATCACGTCTAAATTTTTTCTTTGAAATAATCTTTAACGAGTATGTTTGAATTGTCTCGCCTTACAACCAGAAAGTAGTATTGGATTCAATCTATCACAAGATCACAAGATCTAGCAATCATTCAATCCATATAATTATATTTCTTAGATAAATATTCTGATACAGGCTTACTAATGAGACTCACTATTCAAACTGGAATATATGTATGAATAAAGAGTATTAATGTTTGACGATAGATTAACCAGCGAAAGCTCTGCAAACCCCTCTGGGAGGTACCCTCTAGCTGTAGCACTACGTCATTCCACTCCAAACATTTATAAGAAACAAGAATATGAAGTAAACGCTTATCACGTCAATAGTCTAAATTTGAAGTGGGTGCAGCTGCAAAGCGCTGCTATTTATTTAATATTATACTTAAATCTCCAAAATGCGCCGCATTTTCTGGTGTATGTTTTATACAGGGTTATTGGTAATTCGACGTATTCCCGTTAGAAGGTAATAAGGGTAATATTTGCGATAATTTTAACCCTCATATGCATCATGCGAAAGCGAACCATTTTTGAGTTTTCATGTTTTTTAGCTTTTCTCAAAATAAGTCGAAAATGCAACATTAAAAATTCTTTAAAAATAAATATCAAATACGAATTTCCGCCTACTTCCTCAGCATAATTCTTTTTTTCAGTTTCTTAGAAAGTGTTCCTAGTTGTTATGTATCGTTGGAGAGCTAAGAAAACGATTATGTTTTTAAAATAATCTGCAACCCAAGTTTCATAACGTCTTTTGTGTTTTAAGGCATTTTAGTGGAAAAAAATATTGATTGTTTTTCGTCTCGCATTTTAAATTTGGAGCGATAATTGTGGTTTTAATAATGTTAAATAACCAGTGTTTAATCGTTTTTATAAACCAGAAGAATTATTTAAATTGATACTTTTTTTAAATAAATTTTTGATGTTGCATTTTTGACTTAGTTTGAAAAAAAGCTAAAAATCTTGATAACATGATAATCTGCAAGCCAAGCTTCATTACGAAAAAAAATTATCCTCATTTATTATTATTCTGCAAAATAGCTTAACAAGTAGGTATGTAGGTTCTTTTGGACAGCACAAAGAGCATAGTTAGTTCAATCCACGAAGACGCGCCCCACTATTACTTACATTGCATTGTAGCTATTGGAAAAAAAGAGTTGGGCGCGTCATTGTGAATTGAAATATCTTTAATGCAAATTCACATACGTATACGACGAAATTCGTGATGACCCATAAACTCGCAATGTTGTAGCAATGTGAAAAACGGTTGATCAATAAAAATTCTACTATAATATAATATAAATTATATTGAATAATATATATACTTAAATTTTAATGTACTGCCACGAATAGCTCATACCCCTTTAATATCCTTTTTTGTGTAAGTTTTTTTTATCATAAAATTTATTTATTTATACTTTTATATGTATGTGTGTGTGCGTGTGTGTGTTATTATAGTAATAAAATAATTTATTATATTTTTATTAATTATACGCGGGTGAAGCCGCGGTGCACAGCTAGTTTTTTAATATTTCTTATTTAATTTATTTTTATACGTATTGTTTTACTTGAATGTATGATTATTTTAACACATTTTTATAATTATTTATTAATTTTTGTGAGCGAAACTAGAGCGTATAATTGCTTGATGAGTTAGCCTATAATTGCGATGTATAGTTTTATTAAATGTCATTATGTAAAACTATTAATTTTTAGGACTGATATATATAAACAATGGACATTTTGTTGAATTCCTATAAAAAAATCTTTCATCTTTCTTTACGCTATCAAAAAAAAACGTCCGCCATAATTCATTTTTTACGCAGCCAATTATTATTGGGATATTCAAAAACTTCCCACGTAATTGTCCATTGTTATCTTAAATTTAATACATAATCGGTTCGGGGGTGAACTCTGCGTCACTAAATGCGGTTAACCCTACTCGATAACGGCGTATGGTAACCATCACATTTAATTGTTTAATTATTTACACGTCCGGCAATTGAGGTTAATGTTCCATGCTTATTTGGCTGTATTTAACGATTGATTCCTTTGAATATTTGGAAGTAGGTTATTTATGATTTAGATCTTCAAAATGGCTTCTCAGAGCTGAATAGCTAATTGAAATAGCGGCCTGTAAATTTCCCATAGCTGTGCAAATGCCTCCTCTTCTCTTGTATACTAAGTTTGGAGTTCATTCCTCCATGCTGTTCCTACGAGGTTTGGTGGAAACCAGGCAGACTGGGTAACTATGGAGGTGACATTATATGCACTCATCATACAGCAACGAAACGTTAATCCAATAGGATCCGAGTGAGTTCAAGTGCAAAACCAATGGCTTTACGTGTTTTCCGTGACACGGAAGCGTAAAAGCGGCCGACGTCCAAGTACCCGGTACCAAACATACTTTACAGAAGCAGCAAATCCATTTTTATTGGCCCCATACTATGCATTAAAATACATTTTTATTTTCCTTTTTCTGGCCATTTTATATTTAATAACGCATGTAAAGATTGAGATTTTATTTTGTTTATTTAGTGACCGTCGACGTGTAGGTTGGTCCCTATTGGTCAACAAGAAGCTTAATATGATGCAATAATTTGTTTCTTGTATAACATGCGAGCTTTGTTCTATCGCTTATTATGGACTTATACATGGACGGTTATGAAAAAAAAATTATATTGAACGTTAGTTATTTATTATTGTAGAAGATTGTGGGGTATTTTAATAGTTATTTTGGGATTATTTGTTCAAAAACATCTGTACCATCATATTCATTATCAAGTCGTCGGCAAACCAAAATGATACTATGTTTTTTTTTAAATGTGATAAAAGTTTATTTCATGCTAATGAAAACCAAAATATTAACACATTAAAACTTATTTTTCTTTACATTATGTCTCCAATTAGAGAATTATACAACTGTTATGCTTTACAAGTCTCCGATTTACATTTCATTTTTATCCCATTTATTCTTAGAACTCGCTACAAAGAAAAAAATCAAAACGATCTCTTTCTAGCAGAATTATAACGTTTCCTTTGAAGGAGGTTGGAAGCCTCCGGATGTCTTTGTGAAGATATAAAGTACGGCTAAACAATGGACACGACTGTCGTATCTCAGTCAAGTCCTAACAAAGCAAGTCTATGTAAATCGCCAGTACCTAAATGTAGAGAATAGTATTCCTTATTCAATGCGATGTAAATATATATTTTTATATTGTATTGTTTGGTTATGTTAAGAAGACAGCCGAGCATATCACAATGTTGTAAATTTGTATACACAGGGTTATTTGTAACGACCCAGCAACCTCGCAGGACAAGATAGCTAACACCATAAGCAACAACTTTTGTTCTACGACTTCTGATAATTTGTTAGATTTTATTTTCATCCAAAAATAAGTATTAATTTAATTTCCCGCTTGAATGTTTATAACACTTTTTTTTATTGTATCGTTTGGCGGACGAGCATACGGGCCACCTGATGGTAAGTGGTCACCAACGCCCATAGACAGTGGCATTGTAAGAAGTGTTAACCATCACTTACATTGCCAATGCGCCACCAACCTTGGGAACTAAGATGTTATGCCTGTAATTAAACTGGCTCACTCACCCTTCAAACTGGAACACAACAATACAAAGTACTGCTGTTTTGAAGTAGAATATATGATGAGTGGGTGGTACCTACCTAAACGAGCTTGCACAGAGCTCTACCACCGAGTTTACGAGAAATCTATGCGCATCGCAAAGATCGACGCGTCGCGTCTTCCGATACTTATACTTCACACCAATGCACTATCAATGGATCTAAGATGTTATTTTATCTTTCACAGCAAAACATAGTAGTCATCCATTTGGGGTTAAAATAAATTGTATGAGTGTGTTTTTGTACCCTTCCCAACCGGCCACAAATCTTATATAGGGTTTTCCATTAAGGGCGCTTGATCTTTGAAATGCAAAAAAAAATACATGTAGGAGAGATATTTGCGAATTTTTTTTATTTGGAAGGTCTATCGACCCCGTTATGTATGGAATATGACATCATTCAAATGACCGCCACGGCTTCGGTTGGTGGCGCGCACACGAAAGGTCCAATTTTCGATGACTCTGACGCACAAATCGGGCTGTATTTGATCGATGGCGTGGCGTATGTTGACTTTGAGGGCATCGGTGGTTTGCGGCTTGTTGGCATAGACCTGCGACTTAAGAAAACCCCACAAGAAAAAGTCCAGTGGGGTCAAATCGCACGATCTCGGTGGCCAGTTCACGTCGCCTCCGCGCGAGATGACCATGTCCAGAAATTGCTCGTGCAGAACTTCCATCGTAGCGTGTGCTGTGTGGCACGTAGCGCCGTCCTGTTGAAACCACATGTTGTCCAGATCCATATTCTCGATTTCAGGCCAAAAGAAGTTGGTTATCATCGACCGGTATCGCTCACCATTGACGGTGACGGCCACACCATTATCGTTTTCGAAAAAATACGGACCAATCACGCCTCCGGCCCAAAATCCGCACCAAACGGTCATTTTTTGCGGGTGCATTGCCACTTGGTGAACCTCGTGTGGATTGGTCTCGTCCCAAATACGGCAATTTTGCTTGTTGACATAGCCATTCATCCAAAAATGCGCCTCGTCGCTGAAGATGATTTTTTTGCCAAAATCGGCGTCAACTTCCAACTGCTCTAATGCCCAGTCAGCGAACACACGGCGCTGTCTATGGTCATTAACCTTGAGCTCTTGGGTCAGCTGGATCTTGTACGGGTGCAGGCTCAAGTCACAACGCAAAATTCGCCAAGTTGTCGTCTGCGAAAGGCCGAGTTCCTGTGCGCGACGCGGAATTGACTGCCGCGGGTTTTCGAGGACACTGTCGCGCACAGCGGCGATATTCTCGGCAGATCTCGCGTTACGTTGACGCACGGGAACCGGCTGATTGTTAACTGACCCGGTTGACTCGAATTTGTCCACCAATCGACGGATAGTCGACTCGGCAGGACGATCATCGCGACCGTAAAACGGGCGAAGTGCGCGGAACGTTGCTCGAACTGAAGACCCATTTTCATAAAACAATTTTATGATTTGTACGTGCTGCTCGACACTGTAACCTGCCATGGTGGTTTGGGAGGACGGAATGAATATAACACACTGCATTTGACAGCTGTCACTCAAACAACATGGCCGCAATCAGCTGTCAAAGTTCAAGCGTCCCTATTGGAAAACTCCATATATATTATATGAGTATATAAGTTACATTCACTATGAACTACAAATGAAATATATTGCATCTTCGACAATGATATATAAGAAAATATTAACAATTATAGAGCAAAACAGGGTATTTAAAGTACTTTAATCACGTATTCCTCATAACAAAAGTCGATGTTTATAGTTAGCATGTATATAATAGGCAGTGTTTATTGGGTGACTCATTGTCGCCCAACCTAAACCTTAAATTAAAAACGCAAAACATCGAGACAATTTTGATTTCATTATGTTAGCACTAATTTTACAAGGTTTTTAGAAATTCAATCCCAAAAGGAAGACTTGTAATATTTGTATTTTGTAGATTTTAAAATCATCAATTAATGCTTACTTAAAACTAAGAATTCTTCTAGTAAAATCAATTCGGCAACGTGACTTCAATGCATCCCTTATATGATGATAACTGTACCTACATCCCGAAACATATCGAGGATTCCTTGATAAATAACATAAGTGAGACCAAATTATGTAATTTTAACAAAAAATTAAGTTGATAACAAAAAAAAAAAAAACGAATAATTCTTTCTTCAGTAAATGAAGCTATGAGTAAAATGCTAGAATTTAATAAAACAATGTTTAAATAAATAACAACTAGAGCAAGCCATCAAATCCATAGTAGTCATTCATCCTAACACATTAAAAGACCATTCCAAATTTAATTTACGTTCCCCCCTTTAGTTAGGAGGAAGTTATCCCACACTACGAACTTTCAATCCGGAGTAAGGAGTAACTCACCGTACAATCAAAGTGCTTTAATTAGTCAGTCTTCTGACTCAAATTTGACCTATTTGCTGTTGAAATTACATCAAGCTAAACCATGCTCATTTATTTATAATTTTTCACGTCAATTATTATATTAATTATCTATAAGTTGTTTCCATTAAAATATATGTGTACCAAACGGATATAGATTATATCGTAAATGCTTCGTAATCTAATTGTTCAGTGAAAAAATTGTCCTACATTATCGTTTTTGCAGTTACAGAATCCAATCTGTGACGTATAACTTTCTGTTTGGTCACCAATAATAAAAACGAATGGTCATATTTATAAAGAATATTTTGTGTTTTATCACTTTCTGTCATCACTGATTTAAAACTCGAAAGAAGAAGACAGAGAATCGCTTAACTTTAACTAATCATGCCTGAAACGATATTTATTGTTAAATCCGTAAATATTTAGTTCATGAATATGTTATAGGAATATTAATTGAATTGTATCAATAATTCACTGACATTTTCTTAGCTTGTAATTGTTTTAAGCGTTATTTTTACCGATATTTTTTTTACAAATTTCTTTTATTTGAAATGTATTTTTATTAATATTAATAGAAAATAGTATACATAGTTGAAACTTCGGTGTACCCTTTTTTGTTTACAAATAAAAGACTGGTTTAAAAATGAAGATAAATACGATAAAATCCGTCCCTTGACATGTATCTATATATCATTTCACAACCGTGGCGGTCACCGTGGTCGGATCCCTTTAATTAAAACGAGCACCATTTGTCAGTTTTACAACATTGATTAAACGTTTTTTCATTGTATAATTTTATTTGTTCATAAAAATCAAAATAAACTATTCAAGTAGATTCTCACAATAACTTTTAATAATTCTACAATATTCAATTTGATGTAAAGCTTAACGAGAAGAACCAGCAAGTTATTCTTCTTCATGAAATACATGTTGTAAATGTACATATGATGTTTATTGTCGTATATAGTTATTGATCTAAAGACCAGACTGACGATAGGTATATACGTCATGTCATTCAGATATTTAGATCAATAAATATTACTGATTGTTCGTCTTGCATCAACACGATTTAGTACACCAAAAACCGACAAAAAAAATTTGGCACCCTAAGGGGGTAAGAATGTGTTCTCATACATTATTGATAATAATTCATTCTTAGATAGAAAAGGCAACTAATATAATTTTTGATTTGAATATAACTTAATCACCTAGTTGTATAATTTTTTTACTATCGTTTTGGCAATTAAAAATACGCAAATGAACCATCTGATGACATTGGCGCCGTAAGAAATATTAAACCTCCCTTATATTATGGAAACTAAGATGATCTTTGTGCCTGTACTGGCTAACTTATCCTTCAAACCAGAACACAACGATACTAAGTATTGCTGTTTAGCGGTAGAATATGTGATATGTGAGTATAAAATGCCCAGGTCCACCAAGAAAATGATTAATAAAAATAAATAATTTACATAATTAATAAAATCCAATAATTTAATCACAATTGTTTAGAAGAAAATTAGGAACTTTTTACTTTTAAATAATACCCTTCCTTTTCGTTTTCAAAAACTAAAACGGAACTTACGTCAAAGACGCGGAAACAGCGGACAACCACCAGGGACTTAAAGTTTGATTATGCTTCGGAACGTTGTTATTTATCACAGATTAGTTTAACGAGGATGCCAATTGTGGTTTTGATGTTAATTTCTTACTTACTATACGAATTACAACGTTGTTATTAGCAATTATAATTCTGGATAATTTCAAACTTTAAGCGCAGAGACAAGAAGCTGCTGAAAGAATGCGTTCCTTACGTCTGCCAGTTGGTGATAATTTGGTGACATACTACTAGAATAAAAGTTGACATAGCCATGTAACCAATTATTATACGTGACTAGCTGTGGCCATTGGTTTCACCCGCGTATAATTAGTAAAAATATAATAAATAAAAATGAGCCTTCCTCGATAAAAGGACTATCCAAAACAAAAATAATTTTAAATTCGAACCAGTAGTTCCTGAGATTAGCCGGATCAAACAAACAAACTCTTCAGCTTTATTATTAGTATAGATTTACTTACGGCCTTATTTATAAATGTTGCTTAGCTGCCGTTTAGTTAAACACTGATTTATCTCTTTCAGGCATTATCGATTTGACATTCGAATGAAAAAGACAGCATTGTTTAACTAACCGTCCGCTAAACAACTTTTATAAGTAAGTCCGTTAATGTTTGTAAATAGAAGTTATAATGACTTATAGTGAACCTTCTCTTAATAAGTTCTGTGTAATTTTACACGTAAAATCTATATCTATCTATATCTATACTACTTGTCTTGTGTATTTATATTTCACCTAATTTTGTGATAAATAATCGTTTTATGATGCAGTGATTCACATTATACTTTTTTTTGTTCATTTTTGTCTGTCTGTCTGTATGTCTTCTTATAACTCAAGAACGGCTTGATATATCTTGATGAAAATTGGTACACACAAAGAACATGTGATGGCGCAAATGTTAGGCCATATATAAGATCGGTACACCCTAAGGTATCTTATGAAAATTAATTTCAAATCGTTAATTACGTATTTCTTTACCGACTGCCTCGTTGGTCTAGTGGCTAGATATAAGGCCGCAGACCCAGTGGTCCTGGGTTCAATTCCCAGGTCGGGACAACAAATAGCTATTGGGTTTTTCTGTCAGAAAATTCTCAGTAGCAGCCCGGAGTCTGGAAGTTGGAAGTGTGTACACTCCCGAGCCTCGGAAAGCACGTTAAGCCGTTGGTCCTGCGCCTGAACTCTTTCCGGTCGTGTCGGATTGCCGTCCCATCGGATTATGAGAGCTAAGGAAAAGAGAGTGCACCTGTGTTTGCGCACACACTTGTGCACTATAATATGTCCTGCGCAGTTGGCTAATCTCTCTTGAGATTGGCCGCCGTGGCCGAAATCGGTCTGGAGGACCTTATATATTTATTATTTCTTTACCAGTAGCCATATGTGTATGTGTGTGTGTGTGCGCGCGTGTGTGTTATTATAGTAATAAAATAATTTATTATATTTTTATTAATTATACGCGGATGAAGCCGCGGGGCACAGCTAGTATATTTATCAGAAGCTGTCAGTTTTTTCGATTACAATCTTAGCTAAACACTGATTTCGCTTTTTCTGTCATTAACGATTTGACATTTGATAGAAGATGACTCAGCATTGTTTAATTAATCACCCGTTAAACAAAGCTTATAAATAAGGCTTTTAATGATGTTATTCGTTAGCAGGGCAAATAATTAATTACATTAAAAACCGGTGGCAGCTTTTACTAAAATTAAAATTGTAAAATGACAATTGAAAAGTGTTTGTGAGAGCATACTTGTATAAGTTTATTTTGACTGACTTTTAATTAATTATTTTATATTTTCATCGTAAATTCTGTGACAGATCGTTTTTATATCGTTCATTCGATCACGGATCTGTCACAAACGTATTCTCTCAGCGACTGAACATATTTTTTTCTATAAGCGACTGTTAGCGTTAAGCGTCTAGTAAGTAAAGTGCGAAAAAGCAATGTCTAGCTCTGGCCTGGCTATGATTCCATTTAGGCTGAACAGGGCATATATTCAGAACCGTTGCGACAATTTAGGTATTTTGACGTTACTATATTTAATTATTGTATGTTTTTTAATCATTTATTTACATAAAAAATATTAACATTATTGTCATAAAGGTAAGTTAAGGTAAAAATAAAAATAGCTACTGTAGAAATCATGACCGCGTGGTATGGTCGCAAAAATTTAAGCAACAATTTCCCTTTGAATTACAATTCCGATCCTCTGGGCGAAAATTGTACCAGCCAAGCCACCAGTAGAGGCAATAAAACGAGGTGTTATATTTTTAATAAAAGTTTTTACACTATTACTTTCATGTCCAATTGTTTCAATTGTAAACGGAACAAATACATCATTTAGAGTAAGTGACGTCTACTCGCAACGTAATTCTTATTTTATCTTTCAATTGACATAATGTAATAATTCATTTGTAATTGGATTATTTGTAATCATTTAATTTAATCGAATTTATTTCGGGAATCGTAACTTGAATTAAATAAATAATTTAAAATTTGTTATTTTTATTATTGCGATTGTCTAGTTGAGTGTTTAATTCTATATAGTTCGATATTTATATGAGTTAACCGTGCACATATATGTTCGAAACTGGTTTTTTTATTTCTTAAGCTATGTGATTAGTAAAGCAATGCTGTGTCTCTTCTTTCAAATGTTAATTGAATTATGAAAGAAACGTGTAACAGACATTCTTGGTTTATTAGTAGATGCAAATAACATTAGAAAGTGAATCTCATATACATTCGTTAGCATATTTAAATGTTCCTTTTAAAAAAATGTTAATTTGATTACTTTTACAAATGCAATTTGTTTGCTGACGTATTTTAGTTTCAGTCACATGTTAGCAACGTTCAATTTGCATTTTTATAAACCATACAACCGAGCAAAGAGAATGGAACAAAGAGCCGACGATAAATTAACCTAAATTCCGTCATATCTCTACTCGTACATTGTTTAAAAAAATATATATCACTGGACAAAAGTTTTTCTTGTAATTTTTAACTCATATGGTAAATCACGGGTTACATTACATTTTTATAAGTATTGTATAGGGTTTTCCATTAAGGGCGCTTGATCGTGCAGAACTTCCATCGTAGCGTGTGCTGTGTGGCACGTAGCGCCGTCCTGTTGAAACCACATGTTGTCCAGATCCATATTCTCGATTTCAGGCCAAAAGAAGTTGGTTATCATCGACCGGTATCGCTCACCATTGACGGTGACGGCCACACCATTATCGTTTTCGAAAAAATACGGACCAATCACGCCTCCGGCCCAAAATCCGCACCAAACGGTCATTTTTTGCGGGTGCATTGCCACTTGGTGAACCTCGTGTGGATTGGTCTCGTCCCAAATACGGCAATTTTGCTTGTTGACATAGCCATTCATCCAAAAATGCGCCTCGTCGCTGAAGATGATTTTTTTGCCAAAATCGGCGTCAACTTCCAACTGCTCTAATGCCCAGTCAGCGAACACACGGCGCTGTCTATGGTCATTAACCTTGAGCTCTTGGGTCAGCTGGATCTTGTACGGGTGCAGGCTCAAGTCACAACGCAAAATTCGCCAAGTTGTCGTCTGCGAAAGGCCGAGTTCCTGTGCGCGACGCGGAATTGACTGCCGCGGGTTTTCGAGGACACTGTCGCGCACAGCGGCGATATTCTCGGCAGATCTCGCGTTACGTTGACGCACGGGAACCGGCTGATTGTTAACTGACCCGGTTGACTCGAATTTGTCCACCTATCGACGGATAGTCGACTCGGCAGGACGATCATCGCGACCGTAAAACGGGCGAAGTGCGCGGAACGTTGCTCGAACTGAAGACCCATTTTCATAAAACAATTTTATGATTTGCACGTGCTGCTCGACACTGTAACCTGCCATGGTGGTTTGGGAGGACGGAATGAATATAACACACTGCATTTGACAGCTGTCACTCAAACAACATGGCCGCAATCAGCTGTCAAAGTTCAAGCGTCCCTATTGGAAAACCCCATATAATGAAATATGAATTTATAGATATTACTAACGAATAAACTTTAAAGGTGAACCAATGGATTCTTTAATAGCTCTTTTCTGATAACTTAGTTTTTTTCTAACGATGACTTGATCATCCATCCATACAAGTTTGTCTTACAATCCAAGCTAATTGACTGCCTTTTAAATTAAAATTTGTACTTTCTCAGAGACTTAACAGATCAAAATTTGTACGAAAGCTTAGAAATATACCTATAATTACACTACATGGTAAGTACAAAATCGACTACTCTACGATCCATGAAAAATCCAGATGAGTGACTAATAAAGTATCTCCACATTATTTAAAGGTCACATGAACAAATTATCGTGCTCTACAGCGCATACGAATCGTTGCTAACCGCTCTTCAGTCTGTTTAAACTTATTCTACGTAGTTCTAATGTAGTTTAAGTTTATTGTAAAGAACATCGAAGATGCTAGTAAACGTATTCATACGCCAAGTTTTATTGTTACTCGCTTCGTATCTCACATAATAAACTTTGTATTTAAAACTGAATCAACAGAAATAATATCGAAATTGATGCAATATTTATTTAAAAAGGAAAATCTTCTGCTGCCTATTATTATTCGCTTAAATCTTATCAAATATCTTGGTGGTAGAGCTTTGTGCAATCTCGTCTGGGTACCACCCACTCTTCAGATATTCTACCGCAAAACAGCAGTACTTTTTATTGTTGTGTTCTGGCTTGAAGGGTGAATGACCCAGTGTATTTACAGGCACAAGAGACATAACATCTTAGTTCCCAAGGTTGGTGGCGCATTGGCGATGTAAGCGATGGTTAAAATTTATTACAATGCCATTGTCTATGGGTGTTGTTACCATCAGGTGGCTCATATGGCCGTCCGTCTACCTACGCTATAAAAAAAAAGATGTTTTTTTTGTCCATTCAGCCAGACTATGAAAGTCTTTTGTGCGCGTATACCCAAATATACCCGATGTACTACAGTGCCATGGAACCCCTAGCTCTTCTTTTAGTTAACACATAGTTTGTGTAAAGTTTGAAAATGATTAGAAAAGAGTTACTTTTAATTTTTCAAGGTCAAATAATTGAATAGTCCAGCTGATAGTAAACATTACTTGTTCCTTGTATGAAATCAAAGTAATTATTTCCGTTTTGACTCCGTGACTCTTTAGTCTTCACCAATCATACGTAGCTAATTAGTGGTACAATATATTATCAATGTTAATGTTAAAATGGTTATTCGAAGGTGCTTGTTGAAAGAATAGAAAGCAAAGGCTTAGCGTTATTTTTGTGTGTGTAGGTCCCACTAACACGTCCGTCTAAATAATTTGTCTAAAGATTATATTTATTTCATATAACAGTATACATTTAGCACAACAATTATTCCGTTAACATTTAAGCTTCAAGTATCACCTCAGATTACGGAGTAAACTAGCAGTGTCACCAATAACTTCCAAGTATACGATGTAGTTAAAATCTTAAATGCGTTCCATTTATTTTGTCTTTTATTTCATTTATAAAAATGTATATCATGTACTTCTAATAATCAATTATTGATTCAATAATAAGAAAGTACCGAGATGGCCTAGTGGTTAGAACGCGTGAATCTTAATTGGTGATCGTGGGTGCAAACCCGGGCAAGCACCACTGAATTTTCATGTGCTTAATTTGTATTTATAATTCATCTCGTGCTTGGCGGTGAAGGAAAGCTTCGTGAGGAAGCCTCCATGTGTCTAATTTCACTGAAATTCAGCCAGCCGCATTGGAGCAGCGTGGTGGAATAAGCTCCAAAACCTTCTCAAAAAGGAAAGGAGGCCTTAGCCCAGCAGTGGGACATTCACAGGATGTCACTACTACTACTTTAGAAATTAATATATACTGTTTCAAAAATCAAGGTTTGCGCTTTTGTTTCTATAAAAATATATATTTTTAATGCTTTATTATTTTTCAACTTCGTTTTATTTCGACATTTATTCAGTTTCGAACGATACGTCTCTTGAATCTCTTTTGAATAGGTTACAATATAGTATAAAGTATTTGTGTTTTGTCAGCGTTGGGAAAAGCGGTCAGCCTTGAGATTTTCTCTTTAAATTGAGAATATATCGCTGATTTGTACACAAACTTAGCTGCATTTTATTATTTAATTATACAATATAGAAATAGGTGGTATTGTATTATGCAGCCTTATTTCATAATCTACTTGTAAATTATTTAATATGTTGTTGTATTCCAATTTTAAATGTAAGTAAGCCAGTGTAAAGCAAGCTAATATAGTATTCACAAGCAACATTATATGATGGCAAGTGGTCACCACCGCCCATAGATATTGGCATTGTAAGAAATATTACTAATACAACCTTGTGAGGGTTATGTCCCTTGTGCCTGTAATTACACTGGCTGACACACCCTTCAAACTGGAACACAACAATACCAAGTACTGCTGTTTTACGGTAGAATGTCTGATGAGTGGGTGGTACCCAGACGAGATTGCACAAAGCTCTACCACCAAGATATTTGATAAGGTTTAAGCTAATAATAATAGGCAGCAGAAGATTTTCCTTTAGAAATCTATCCAGACAAGCTTGCACAAATCCCTACCAAGTAGTTCATCAGGTTATGTCTCTTCCATTTTATTCCCTGTTCCTGCATTGTATACAATGTCATTACTACACATATCGGGTGTAATATTGGCCTCAGTGACCCAGTTATTGTGTCAACCCATGTTTTATCACATCAACACATCGCTGCTTAGTCAAATCGGTGTTATTGTTTTTGGTATTATTGTGTATTGTATTCGTGATGGTAAACAACGAAATAAGTCAACCAAATCGTGTTTTAACCGTGGAAATTGGGAATCAATTTAGCCCTTATTAAAATGAAATAATCACATTTATTTATTTAACATCGAACTACCAACAAATGTTACAATAGTACATCAAACTGTATAAAATGTATGACAAACAAGATTAATTGAGCTTTTAACTATAGGTAATTACAGCATGCTTATTGTTAATTTTGTATTAACTGAAGTGACCAATATAAAACATTAATTACATTATCTAATCATTAATAAATAACATAATATGATAACAAAAAGTAATAGTGTATGATAATTAAATTGAATTAAATTTGAAATTTCATATTATATTGTTAAATTCATGCTTTAATTTAAGAAAAACCTTTTTATATACAAAATATACTCTAGCCTTATAAACAATATCTTTGGAAAAAAATACCACCAAAACCGACATGAAGCGTCAAAATAATAGGAATATACGTTTTGGCTAATCGATATCTCGGTTCAAATGTTTAGGTACACAATCGGTTCAAGGTAAATGAAATTAGTTTTCGAAGTAGCAAATACAAAATTGTGATTACAACTGTTAATAGCTTATCGGTCTTAGTTCAATTATCCACGTCAGTGGATACGCTTGGCAAACATCTTGACATTAATTTAGCAACCGTTCGACCGTACAATGAATCGTGTTTTCGTCGGACGTGTGTATAAAGTTGATATTATGGTATGTTCGATTCACTCGCTTTTTATGGTTCACGCTATGTTAACTCTAATAAAGCTGCATCCTTGCAGTATAGTTCTATCTTTGTTGTGGTAAAATTTAAATAATTGTTCAGTGACTTATACTTACAGCGTTTGTATAATAATAATAATAATAATAATATCCTGGAATATGATTCACACAAAGCCGTCTGATCCTAAACTAAGCAGAGCCTGTACTATGGAAACCAGACAACTGATATACTTACATATACTACTTTTGTAAATACTCACATATAGATAATTACACTCATTCAGGACAAAGAGACATGTTCATGCACACAAATGTCAGTCCTGGGTGGGAATCGAACCCACAACAGGCTGCGTGAAAGGCTAGTATCTTACCAACCACGCAAACTGGCTATCGTATTCGCGTGGATTATAACTGTACTGTTTGGAAATCATTACGTTCCGAGTTGATATATTATGGTCTAAAAAATAAACTGCTATCTATATAATGCGTTTCCGCATAGTTAGAATTCCAGAGATATAGTGCAGTTAAAAATATTTTATAAAGCGATTTAGTCTACTGTTGATTTCTTTGTCTACAAAATTTTGCTAAAATATATTTTATATGTTAATATAATAACTTAAAAAATATTCAAGCATACATTTTTAAAAGTTTTTAAACATATAAAGAAAAATCACGTTATATTTTCACACACGAAAATTAAAAAAAATATATTTTTTCAGCAGTTAATTTCTACACCGTTTAAGTTTACAAATAGCTTGTTATATAATTAAGTTAAGAACAACGAATGCAATAGACAGGTTTAATGGAGCTTAACATAAAATAAATAGCTCATTCGTTATAACGACTGCAATCCGTTTGACTTGGCAGCTTGCATTTAAGCTAAGCACGTTTGGCAGTCGCTGACAAGAGCCAGCATTAAGTTGAAACCCCTCCTTTGTGCTCTAGGCCTTATGATACTCCACTACGCCTAATGAAATGAGGAGATTTTCAGATATGAGATTGCCTTAATATCGCGAGTTTCACAGAGTTTTGGAGATAACGAGCCAACGGTATCGCCATGATGGATGACCGGCTTTCCCAGTATAGTGGACCACTATAAAAATATTGCTCGGGATTTTCCATCTTAATGTCACGGAATACGTTTTATATTTCCGTCGGTCTTATGAAAATATATATTTATTGGTGTGTGTTTAGTTTTTGTAAGGTTTAGCTGATTTGAGATATTCGGTAGCAGCGGTCGTTATACACGATAAGATGAGACGGCAATTTTTAAAGTTGTTTTCAACAAATAGAATATCGGTCGTTTATCAAGATATTTATCGGTACGTTATAGGCCAAAGATAGCAAGTTTAAACCCGGAAAAGCGTCAATTTTCATGTGCTTAATTTGTGTTTATAGTTCATATCGTGCTCCCCGGTGAAGGAAAACATCGTGAGCTCCAAACATTCTCCTCGAAAGGAGAGGAGGCCTTACATCGGCAGTGGGACATTAACAAAATTTTAGTTTTTAATAAGGCATTTATATAGTGAAATTATTATACAGTACTGAATATATGAATAGATATCGTATGTCTCACTCTTTCTTCAAGTTCTCTTCTCCAACTTAAAGAGATGATTTCTAGCTATTCTACCAAACTGCTCGACCACGGGTTGGATTTTCCGAAACGTACGTTGCCAAAGACATTTTTATATCGTGGAAGGCTCGAATTGAATTTTAAATAAAAATTAAGAATTACAACTCCAAGCACTTTCGAGGGATTAAACCTGCGAAAATAAGTATATCAGTTATTTATTCTGATTTAAAATATTCATCGTTACAGTCGGCCTAACTTATAAACGTCATTCAACGGGTGCTTAGTTTAACAATGATGTATCTCTTTCTGTCCTCACTAATTTGACATTCGAAAGAAAAAGACACAATATTAAACAATCTCTAAATACCTTTTAATCACCCTTTGGTTTATCTAAAGAACATTTTTAGGTAAAGCCGAATATTATTTAATTATTTTTAATAAGCAATCGATTACAGAAACCATTTAACTTTCCATATTAATATTGCATTACACATAACATTTTAATGTGTAAATTATTCATGTAATAGCTTTCAGAAGGATCACCATTATGTAGGCAAAATGTAAATTTCAATTGTGAACTTCAAACCTTGGTTTAATAGCGTATGGCATCTGATGTGTTTGTTTATGTTAGAAAGTCAATATTAAATAGTAAATTGTTTTGCTTCCTCATTTTTCTGATATACGACAATGTAGGAAATTATATCTTGCTATCTTTTTGTTTATAACCATAACTGCATGTATATGTATGTATATTTGTTTTATTCGTATATAAAAATGAGATTAATACCTTATAATTAAGAGGGATCATGAACTTACTCGGTGGTAGAGCTTTGTGCAAGCTTGTCTGGGTAGGTACCACCCACTCATCAGATATTCTACAGCAAAACAGCAACATTTCTTACAATGCCATTGTCTATGGGTGTTGGTGACCACTTACCATCAGGTGGCCCATTTGATTTTGCATGCGTAAATTCAGTTCAACGATAAAAGTAAAATATTGTATGTATAACTATTTTATATTATCAAGGGTTGTGTTTTATCAAAATATAATAGAATAAAATATTCTCGATAGAATAAATCACTGAATGTGCTCTAATTTTTACATTTTTTGGCGCTTTAACATAGACAAAATATTTGCTAGTAAAATTAATTCTTGCTTGCTTGTCACGCGGTCGGGTGGCTTAGAAGCAATCGAATAACTGCACAGAAGGTGTCATTGAATATGACATAATTTCAATGTGCTTCTAAGAGTAGTATAATTTGATCATTTATCGCGACCCAAGTAAGATCTCACAGCTTGCACAATGATAAAAACCGGTAGTATCGCTCTCGGTGGGCGACACCTGTCACCGTCTCCTGTATCCGTCGACGCCATCGCAGCGTACGGAATGCTACCTTTAAGAAGATATATAGATAGATAAAATGACCGCTCGGTAGCGTTAACTATTGAATAAAGTCCTCTCTTATTAAGGAGATGGGTTTTAAGTTAAAATTTAGCAAAGTCGAGGGTGAATTATTTACTTGTATATTTATTTATTCAATTAGAAAAATATCGACAAGATTATTATAATTATCTAACCTTAAGGCTAATAAAAACACACAAGGACTGTACTAAAACTATTAATATAGTACTAGCCTGTTTATTATTTATTATTTTTTATCTATATTCATATTAAAAATGCATTTAAGTATTTTTTGTTTTATACATTTGTAGTGTATCATAATGTATAATAATATATAATAACATTATATAACCTGTGGTATATTGTCAGCTTATTGTTTGTCAGATAATGATTTTGTTTTGATAACGTCTTATAAATCGATGAACGTCGGCTGCACACACGAAAAAGCACGACTCATTGTCACGTTCCGCCTGAGCCGAGGGTGGAAGCGAGAGCGTTCGGTTTGTGAGGCATCTATCTCTCTTCCATTTCATCGGCTGATGCGTCCGAGTATTCATCAATGTTTTCTTATGACGTTATCACGTAAAATTATTATCGTCCGTAAACCTATACAGACAACCATTTGTGTTTTTTAATAATATTTTTTTATGTCTCGTTGCTTCATAAAAAACGTAGCTTGTAATATAAGTGATATTTGTTACAACCAGAAAATCGGATAGTGTGGATGTAAACTTCGCTTTGCCGTAAGTGGTTTTTGATTACCGCTTCGGTTGCCGTTGTCGTGTAATATTGAGATCTGTAAGTAACCGTACTTCAAAATATACAGGTGAAATATATCAGAAGCAATAAAACGTATATTCATGCCATATACTGAAACCAAATACAACATAGATATTCTACCGCAAAACGGCAGTACTTTATATTGTTGTGTTCCGGTTTGAAGGGTGAGTGAGCCAGTGTAATTACAGGCGCAAAGGATATAAGATCTTAATTCTCATGGTTGGTGGCAAAATTGGCGATGTAAGCGATGGTTAACATTTCTTACAATGCCAATTTCTATGGGCGTTGGCGACCACGTACTATCAGGTGGCCCATAGGCTCGTCCGCCTACCTATACAATAAAAAAACCAACACTCACTTTGAAAACTTTAATTTGAACTATTAGATATCCGTCCCGGCTTCGTACGTGAAGATAAGGCTCTATATAAAACGTTAATTTCGTTATATATATATAACTCTATTGCTTTATACAGCATGATTGGTATCGATATCTTCAACAATTATTGTCATATTTCAGCCAATTTATAAACTTTATAAATTATATGCCTAAACCTTCCTCAAGAATCACTCCGTCTCTTGGTGGAAGTCGTATGGAATTCCGGTTGACCGTTTTTGAGTTTATCGCGTACAGACAGACAGACAAAGGCATTTTGTTTTTTTTTAAACCAAATGATATTATTATTTTACTATCAACAAATACTCGTAATGCTTTTTATATCGCGTATAGTAAATTTGAATCAGGTGATGGATTTCAGTGAAGAATAAACATAATTTACTTTTGTAAAACTAGATGGCGTTGTAGAGAATCAAATTGCGCTAACGTTTTTTTTATGCTTTAATTTAAATCACGATAGATGTATTCGATTGATTCAGTTGCCTTCGTTGAATGAATGGTAATTAGGGCGGTGAACGGAAACACTATACGGAGATAGTCCTTTGTTTCTGTAATTTTACTGACACACTCACCCGTTAAACTTGAACACAGTGATATAGAATTTCACTGTATGGCGTTAGAATAACTAATGAGTGCATAGTAACAAGGCAATGTAACAAGGCGAGTTTACACAAAATTCGTCAATGTATTACATCTTGCAATTGTAGACGTATAAACCCATACATTAAAACGTTTCAAATCGATAGGTTAACTTATAAAAAATTTTGAATATAATGAAACAATACTTAAATAAAGTATGTTGTTATGACATTTAAAGGGGAATGCCCTTTTAATGAAAATACTAAAGTACAAAAAAATAACTTTTGATTTATGTACTTTAGTAGGTAACGTCTATTATTTCCATCCGAAGTATAGTATGCAAATATTGGTCGACTAAGGTTTACGACAAAACAGGAAACAAAGAATTTCTTATAGTAGAAATATGGCGCTCAACAGCGCGAGACAAACGATAGCATTGACCTATAATCCACACAAATAGAGGAGGATGAATAAAAATAAATAGGCATTTTAATCTGAGCGTATTATGCAAACATAGCGTCATAAAACATGAATTGTGCCCGATCATCACGCCGTGCCACCGATGATTTTAGTGTCAGTACACGTCCATAGACGAAAGCGATTTCAATTTAAAATATTTCTTTAATAATTTTATATTTTGTTATAATAAAAAATGAAACAAATATGTCATCAAATAGAAGTCAGTATTGTTTTTTTATAGTTGTCTTAACAATGACTTTTTTTGTTAAAGAATAATGAAGATTAAACTTAAGTATACGGAGGCCTATCTTTTATCTAGAAGCTTTAGGTTTTTGTGAGATTTTTAATTATTTCGATTTTGTTACTGGTCTGTAGCTCTTTGGAGACGTTCTTAATAATTCTGATGAGGATCTATTAACAAAAGCGACGACTGCAAATATTTAAATAATTAAAGCGCCTCGATTAGGGTGATTACGTTTTTGATTTATGACCTTAGAAGGATAATAAAATGCATTTAAAATGTTGAGTAGTTCTACGTTAAATTAAACTTCAAGCAAAACACGGGCTTGCTTATAAACGAATAAACGTTTAGTGGTATTTAGTTACATCCTGAAAACAACATCCACAAAAACAAAAAAGAATCATGCAATCTTTTTTCTTTGTGTGCGTGTGTATTTGTTTCTGAGTGAGTCTGTGTATGTGTACGTGTGTAAATCAGACTACGACTGCGTCTATGTCCTACGTATTCAGACCCTAAACCATTGTCATCTATCTCTTTCTGTCATCATTGATATGACATTCAAAAGTGGAAGACAAAGAAGTGCTTAACATATAACCTCAGAACAATATTTATAAGTAAATAAATTGTATGAAAAATATTAAAAGAAGACTTATAAGCTTAAAAATAAACGGCCTTATTAATAAACGGTCAGCGGGTGTTTAGATTAACTTAAACATAAATATATCTCTTTCCGACATCACCGACTTCACATTACAAAAAAGTAGATACACCATTGTTTAACGTAATCGACTAAAAATATTTATACGTGAAACCAAAATGTTTAAATATTTAAAGCAAACCGTAGATGCGATAGAGATGAGTTCTGGTGTGGTATTTTACATAAATCAATAACCGTTTGATAGCATCGCGATATTGCGGAAGTACCGATTGTTCCCGACTCGCAGCTGGCAAGCGACGCTTAAATGTTTTTGATCGTTCTTGTATTGAAATGTACATGCTATTTCAATGGATTTTACATTTCTTGATATCGTTTTATTCCTTTATATAATGCACATATAAAAATTCATATCGCATCATCCGTATCTGTAACGCTTAATATGACAAATAGAATTTAGTTTACATTTATATTTTAAACTTAAACAATTTAATAATATTAATGTATTGTCTAAAATAAATATCTAATATTTACTTAAATGTGAATCAGTAAATTTCACGTCATTATGTATTTATTTTTATTATAAATCTTTAAAGAAAAACACAAATGATTTGATTTTCCAGAGAATTGTAAAAGTGTTATTAGATTTTTTTTTTTTAATTTATTAGCCCTACTTACAATCCCTTACACTAATACATTTATAGAAACAATAAATACAAACTTATTATCAAAGTGTAGCGATCAATAACAAGTGAATACAACATGCTATTAAAAATGGAAAACAGATTATAAATACAAAAAAAAGAAAGTTAAAAAAGGAAGAAATAAAAAAATAAATAAAAGTGATACTCTTGATTAGTAGCGAAGGTCACGGGTTCTAATACAGGCAAGGACCGCTGAGATATTTTTCTTAAAATATATGTTTAATTTTGCGCGCGTCTATAAAGGAATATTTTTTTTAAACTGTCACGTGTGTGGAATAATTATCCGCATGGGAATAGCGTGGTGGAGTAAGCTCCATAACTTATTCTTAAGGGGAAAGAAAGCCTTATAACAGTGACATGAGACAAAACGATAACGGGCTTCATTTATAGATATAGTTAAGCTATGTTTTATTGACGTGAAACATCTATTGGCGTGCCTTGGGGGTAAGACCAACTTCTATAAACTAATAAAATATTATATTTACTTCCTTCCTATATACAATTATATATATCAATATAATTCTACGTATCAAATTCGATGTTACATATCGGCCGTCTAATATTTTTGACGCCATTACTTTAATTAACTAAGTAGACCTGGTAATAATGAAAAATATTATAATTATCGATAATAAAAATGATGACGTCAATAACCCATAACTAGTGATTGGAAATTTCACGTACAAACCCGAAGTTAAATCTATAATTACTATAACATTTTTTTTTGTTGATATGCGGACTATCATATGGGCCACCTGATGGTAAGTGGTCACCAACGCACATAGACAATGGCATTCTAAGAAATGTTAACCATCGCTTACATCGCCAATGCACCACTAACCTTGGGAACTAAGATGTTATGTCTCGTGTTCCTGTAATTACACTGGCTCACTCACTCTTCAAACCGGAACACAACAATAACAAGTACTGCTGTTTTGCGGTAGAATATCTGATGAGTGGGTGGTACCTACCCAGACGAGCTTGCACAAAGCCCTACCACCGGGTATTCGACATTCAGAATACATACAATGTATGTAAATATAATTTATTTCCGCTGTTCCTGTATCACTGTGCACACACCTCAACCCATCATTTATTCAGTTTCACGGCTCTGCCTATTAGTTTAGCGTATATTCGCTATTTCGCCACTGGCATTAAGATAATGGTCCTGTTCCTCCTCTGTTCATGATAACGAGATGTAGAGCCCGCCTCTAACTGAATTAAATATCAAATTACCGTTTTGACTTGCTTTAGTATTGTCATCTATGCTGCTGTTTTAGCTTAAGCGCGACTTGAGGTTATCAAATCAAATTATATTTTGTGTATAAATTCAAAGATAAAACTGTTCAGTTCCTTTTTGTACACTGTTTTTCAACCGTTTCTTTTTTGGTGGTATATTGGCGACGCATGGTCTCGTAAATAAAAAAAAAGACTATTTCTATTAAATTTTCAATAATGATTATTATGTTCGAATTTCGACCACTGGATGACCATTCATTAATATATACGCTCCAGATTTCGATTCTGTATTTTTGAAGGAATGTTTCACTGTGGTTATGTATGTGAGAATCATAATTTTACACTATCCATTATTTTTTTTTATATACAAATGTATATACAATTATTCTCATGATATACATACATTTGTATGACGAACTCAGGCTTAACTATGATCGATATTCCGAAACTTCGTGTAGGAACTTTCTAGATTTCAAAATGTCTAAAGCAAAACTTCATATTTAAGGAACAAATTTATTTATTCCTTAGATAAACCAAGTTTCTTTTTATTTATGCATCGTTGTATTTTAATAAAGTCAATATAATAAAGTGTTCAATCGGCTGCGTAAAAAACACGTTCATTTTATTTTGAATATACGTATATCCAATAAACATATTTGTAAAACTTACCTACATATTAATATAAGTCTAAACAGCGATTATAAGCTTTTATAATTCTATCACAGTAGTAGTGCATTTTCGTCTTGCTATTATATTTGGTCACTTATTTAATTGTAAGTTATATACTTTCAATTAAGTAACTAAATATAAATAACCATCACTTTCAAACAATAAATTGTCAATAATTGTATAAACAAATACCCTTTTGAAAGCATTGTAAAAATATTCTTTACAATGTTTTTTAAAGAATTACTGATCTGAATACATTACTGATAAATTCGTTTTAAAATATATAAATGGGCGAATACTGTTTTCGATTCAATTCACTTTTATTTTTATAATGCTACCGAATAAAACTGTAACGCTGGGTTCGCGAAGCAGTTTAAAGTAGCAACGTCCATTGTTCGACTATAAATGCGACCGCGTAACCTTTACATTAAAACTGCATTCGAATTTCAAAACCGACTCGTAGAATATACTACTAAATCCAGTCATCACAGTATTGTAATGGTACAAATGTCAGGAATCGCCTTCAATAAGAAACGGCACATTTTCGTCGTTTACGCGCTCCGACGAGTGCAAACAGAAAATTCCCCAGCCGTGTGACAATATGTTGAATAAATGATGTCCAAGCATGGTCCCGCATATATTACGTAGCTGATGTTAACAATGAATACGTTTATAACTTTGATCTACAACGAAGTTGACTGACTTAAAAATGTAACGCCCTTACCATGTCAGTTTTGTTATTGGAGTTTGAACATGGTTCCATTTTCAAATATTCCCTTTTTTATTTACTTACAGTATTTTATTAAGACTATGGAGCCTTACTAGCGCAAGTACACTCTGCGATGTGTAAGGCGTACATTCGATTCTGATTCTTTAGTTATTATTTTTCTCACTAATACAAGCTTTAAGAATTGGAAATATGAATAATTATTTAAAAACAGTCGATTGTCCGAATTAACCACAAAACCAGAACAGAACAGAATTATACGATTAAAAAACTAAACCGTCGCATAAAAAATATAATATGCTATTAAAAAAAGTTTAATGAGTTGTTACAAGAATATAAACTTAAATTTTTTACAAGTTAAATGGTATAATCGTTATAAATACACAAATGCAAAAATCCCGAGAGATTTTTCCTCATTTGTAGGCTCCCATACATTTCACTGGAAACACATTAACACTTATTAAGGAAAAAGCATTTAATAAAGTAGTTTCAAAAACAGGCTTGAATGAATAAAACTGTCGTTTCACTCGGTTTAGCGCCCTTTCAGCGCTAACGACGCTTTCATGCGCTTCTTCGCATCTCGTATGCACTTGTAAACTACAGCGTCAAAAGTGTTTGACGCTTTTGTTTATATAATGTAAGTAAACTAAAATTTGTTTGGTAATGGACTGCACGCACACACAAACATACTTAACTGAAACAAATGTATGTTACATATTGTTTGTAATATGAGCAGATATTAATTTTATAAATGATCATTATAATAATAAATATAATAAATTATTTTATTTTTTATTTACATTAAAGCCTTAAATAAATACAAATAAAAACTAAAAATAGTTACTATAGAAATCGTGACCGCGTGGAATGGTGGCAAGAATGCTAGCAGCATTTCCCCTTTGAATCGTAATTCCAATTCTCTGGACGAAAAATCAACCAGCCCTCCTGTATAATAAAGAAATCTAATTTTTAATCTAAATTTATCTAATTTGTAAAATGGGTTTATCATAATTACTTAGGGCAACTATTTATGATTTTATGATGGTTCTAAATAAACCATTATCAAACAACTCAGTCAACTAATGTTCACCCGTTCGAAAGATCTTGATCATTATTGAGGTAAAGATATATGATTTTCTTTATTGATAACACGTTAAGGATAAAGCTCATTAAGATAAGTCACTTGGTGATAATGCTTTGTGTCAGTCCATCTTGGTAGCTACCACATCACATATTCTGTCGCCAAACAGCAATACTTCGTATTGTTGTGTTTCGGTTTGACGGGCCAGTGCAACTACTGATACAAAGGTCATAACGTCCTAATTTCCAATTTTGATCCACTTACCATTATGTGGTCTATTTGCTAGTCTCTCTATCTATTTTCAATAATAAAAAATCAATAGATACCAACCAAAATAAAATCGATTGACAAACATTAAAAAATATACTGCACTTTTGTTCTTTGTTTATTATATATTATATACTGTATATAATATATACAGATAAAATATGATTGTTGTAAATACATTCCTAAAAATAAAAAAGAAACTCCATGTTAATATATGCATTATAATCTAAATAATTACGAACAATGGCTGATGCTTTAAAACTAGTTTTTAATTTGACTTCACGTTTCGTAGTGAATTGCGAATGTGAATATTTAGCGCTTAAAGCGAGTTGTTAAGGAGTTTATTTTGCACTCGTGCGATAAAGTTTTATTTACACATCGCTCCGTGTATTTAATGGAACACATGACGTGATGAATGTAATCGAATACCCTTTGATTTGAATGTAAATCATTTGACAGCAATTTTTTTTAAATTCAATTACATTGACAAGCATGAGGTGAAGGGTGTACAGCCTAACAAAGACAATAAATTATATGTACTAAATACACATCTCCCATATTATGTATTCTTGAATATAATACAAAATTATGTAAGCTATTTTTTTTTATCACATTTTTTTAACTCACTAAGGGGAATGTGAAGGTCTGTTATAATAATTGTTTTTAATTAAATTAAAGATTATAACATAATATATCATGTTAAAAACGCTAGAATTACACATATAAGTTATTTTCGAATTAGGTATGAATAAATTGAGGTTAAGCTATATGTTATTTAGTTTAAGCTATATAGAAGAATTTCGATAGCTATTACAACTACACTAAATTATACTTGATTGACGAATACACGGCTAATGACCTTTTCAGAATGGACTGTAACCTAGAAAACTCAAGTTAAAAGAAATATATTCAAAGGTTGACGTTCTATTTTCAATTTTCTAGCTTCAATAAAATTATAAGAAACGATATTGCGAAGAAAATGCCATTCGATTACAGGAGACGAGTACTTTTCGATTGAAATCGATTTCGTAATGAGATTACTTCGCCTTGTACCTTGAACTGAAGCCAGAACGTATGTTTCGATCTTGTTAACATCTTGTAATGAGTTGCGATAGTAATTTGTAATTAGTTGTTTATTTTTGTAGGCTTAGTAGGTATTGACAAAATTGTATTGATAAAAAATATCGATTAAGCGTGAATGATAGCAGTTGATCTTTAATCTGGATTTTGTAGAAACATTTAAGTGTAAATACTTTATTGATAACTGCCGGAACATTTGTTCTATAGCTTCAAGCTTGATTGACACAATATTTTCCTTATAACAGATGTAATATGGCACTGATTTCGCTATTTCTCTCATTATTGATCTGCTAACGAAAGAAGAAGACAGAGCATTGTTAAACCAATCACTTGTTCAGAAACGTTTATAGATAACGCCGTATTTGAATAAAGTTTGTATGTATAAACACTTGCACCACATTTAAGTTAAGAATCAATTAAAAATAACAAAAGATTAATAACGTTATTTGAATTTAAATCGCGTTCATATTATAATTACAATTCTGGTTTTATAACGTTAAAAGTAACATGATTAATATTTTAAATCGAATAATAAAATATTACTTTACAAAAATGTTATATCGTCATAATTAATGGTACTTGAAACGATGATTATACGAAGCAATATTGCATAAGTAATAGAATTTCATTTCAATTTGACCTCTAAAAACTTTTAAGGGTCGAACAAAACACGTTGTGTTTAGCAGTACGATTACCGTTCCTGGTTACCAAGAGCCATTGCCATGATAAACAAAAGTGCTTGCCAAACATTTTAAATAATCTAGAGCAAACATAACTACACAGACAACTTACATACACAAGCTATATAAGCTTATATAAACATTGAAACTTATGCTTACAAAAGTATTTTTTAATATGTTAAATATTTTGTAATAGTAATATGTCTTTAATGTCGTATATCATTGAAAATGTCACCGTCGGTGAAGTTTTTTATGATTGTTTTAAGAACATATCTTTTTTCTGCCTCGTTGGTCTAGTGGCTAGATATAAGGCCGCAGACCCGGTGGTCCTGGGTTCAATTCCCAGGTCGGGCCAATAAATAGTGATATTGGGTTTTTCTATTAGAAAATTCTCAGTAGCAGCCCGGAGTCTGGAAGTTGGAAGTGTGTGCACTCCCGTGCCTCGGAAAGCACGAAAAGCCGTTGGTCCTGCGCCTGAACTCTTTCCGGTCCTGCCGTCCCATCGGATTATGGAGCTAGGGAATAGTGAGTGCATCTGTGTTTGCGCACACACTTGTGCACTATAATATCTCCTGCGCAGTTGGCTAATTTTTCTTGAGATTGGCCGCCGTGACCGAAATCGGTCTGGAGGACCTTATATCTTTTTTAAAAAGTAATATTACAACATCTAAAACTAACCTCTTTTCTCGAAAAGATGGCTTGGAGCATATTCTATGCAGCTCCAGGTGGATACAAATGTTGCTGAATTTCATCCAACACATCTTCGATTAAGATTCAAGTTTTCTACCGACTTTCTCAGCTTAATTTACAAGTGCTACATATTATAGACTACATATTGCATAATTAAACTTATTTTATATATTATTATAATTATAATGTTACATAACCGTGCTCAGATTTAGGGTCATTTGATGATGTTGTGCAGTTTAGAGCAGTACTTACGGATGAAGAGAGCATCTTTGCGATCGTAAATTAATGCTGAAAACATTAATGTATTTCTTTTGATTCTATTCAAATAGCTTGTGGATAAGGGAATAATAGATGCAGTGTTCACTGTTACTGTTTACATAACACGTGTATTTGTAGAAGTGTCAGTTTGAAACACACATACGCAGCTTGACCTAAGTAAGAGTGCGATATATGAACGTGTACAATTTTTTTTTTTATAGTGAAATAGTAATATGTATTAATTTCTTAGATACACTCGCTGCTTGCTTTCATGTCACTATTCCAAGCGATTTGTAAAGTTGCTATTTTGATTTATATGTACTTATGTAAGTCATTAATTATAATAATAATTCTTAAGTAAATGCATGTAACAATATCAAAAGAATAGAAAAAATGAGAAAAAAAATAGAGTGAAAAAATTAAAAAGTGTTTAATATTTCCAACATTTCTTGTTAAAGTCTGTTATTGTTATTTGTAGCAGGAAAGCTGACAAGCAATAAATTATTTAATAGTAAGTAGTCTTTGTCCTGAAACAAGTTCCGTATTATATTTCTAGTACCTATTCCGCAATAGAAGATATCAATGGAATGAGAGTAAAAGAGATAGAAAGTACAAGTCAATTCGAATTGGCGTAACAATCACAATATTACAAACAATCTAAGAATGTAGAAGAAGAACATTATGAAGTTTTGTTCTACTAGGAACTCTAAAAACCATTTTCTGTTACACTGACGAGATGGCTCAGTTGATAGAAGAAGTAAATATTAAATTTAGAATGTACTCAGATTTAATCTGAGTGAACACCAATGAGTTTCTATGTGTTTAATTTGTATATATATACAATATTTGCGGTGAAGAAAAACATCGTATAAGCTTGTATATTATGTATAATGAAATTCGAGCACACGTGGCTTCGCTCGCGTCATAATTTAGAATTGCTAAATACTAATTTCCATAGCTCTTTCATCCCTTTTATTACTACCTTAGGGGTTAAATTTTCAAGAATCCTTCATTTGTGCTACAGTTTAAGACATATGCAATTTTTTATGATTCTATCTCCAGTAGTTTAGACTGTGCGTTGATATGTCAGTCGGTTAGTTTTTCTTTTATATATATATATAGATAATAATATATGTACTTAGTATTTTAGTTTGACCTTCTTTCACCAGATAATGTTGGAGAAACATCGTTTTATTTTACACATTAAAAATGCAAGGAAATCGCGGGTAAATACTAGTGTTAAATTATGTAATTACTTGTTCTTATTGTACAAAGAGTCCATCATAACATATTATTTAAACCCGACAAAATAAAAATAACACCGTTTTTCTCACATAAACATTAATCATTAAGAATTTTATACTAAACAAAATAAAAAATATATGTCTATCCACACATCGATTTTTCAAACACTAGGTAAGCATTTTTTCCATATCTCTTTATTCATAAGCGCGTACAACTATGTTAACGACCAATTTGCTAAGTGCCTTTCTTAAAAGTCTCATAGTTCATAATATTAGCAAAACCTTCAGCTCCGTAGGAGATTCTAAAGATAAAAATGCTATTAAGATAATAAAGAAATACGATACAAATTTATAAGTACCAACATTCAATAATCCTTTTTATTGTAAAAATATAAAAATATGCCTTTTAGTTGTCACCATCGTCCAAACACTGGTTCTCTAGGAATATTTATCTCTTTTCACTTAGTGTTTATAATAATAATATCCTAGGACGTTATTCACACAAGGCTATCTGATCCCAAACTAAGCAGAACTCGTACTATGGAAACCAGACAACTGATATATATACTACATTTACTACTTTTTTTTTGTAAATACATACTTATATAGATAATTACACCCAGACTCAGGACAAACAGACTTATTCATGCACCCAAATGTCTGTCCTGGGTGGGAATCGAGTCCACGACCATGGTACATGAAAGGCAAGGCAATCTACCAACCACACCAACTTCCAGATTGCGTCTCACCGAAGGAAGGACACGTTAGCATGGTGTACTCTGCTGATAGAAAGTACCAGGAGTGACAAGCTTAGGTTCACCAACGCGTCATTCAATGAGTTATTTTAAAAAGGTAGATGTTTTTTTAAAAAAAAGGATTAAATATACATATAAATAGATACACTACGACCCCTTGGATTAAATTTATAAATATTGCACGCTCAAATATAATTATATATTGTATTTAACATTATACAGATATTCTATATATTCAAAAAAATATTAACATTTTTTAAAACTCATATTCGAATATATATCAATATTGTATGCCAGCAAAGTTTTACATATTTTTATTAATCGTTATGCAACATACCGTGTTGCCAGTAACATTTAAAAATTCCAAATTTAAACAAAATTCCTGAACATTCGACAGCCCTGTCGGAGAACAATACAGTAGTTTCCGGTGCCAACCGCGGTGTAACGTTTGCATTTGCAACTTTAAAACCACTTTATATGAAATTCTTTTTAAAATAATGAACTATTCTAGGCATTTTAAAGAGGACTGTGTTCCGCTTTGTGGAATATAGAATGAAAATTCGGGGTTTTAGTTCCGCTTATTCTCCCATTTAAAGAGAAACATTTATTTAGAGAACACATAGGGCACATAGTAGTCATTAGGGAATGAAAATCTCACCGTATATCATTGTTTAAAAATAAGAATAATCCAAAATTATTTTAGTTTAAAAATTAATCTCTTTTAGTTTTACATTGAAATAACGCAACATAATATTTTGGATAACATTAAATTTTAAAAAAGGAGTTCTGTTAATATGTAGTCTTGAAAATGCTAGAAACTTCCAAGCGTTCCAAATTAAATTTGAATATTTGAAACATTTTATACGTAGAACGATATTATACATTTTCACTGATTGTTTATTTTTAATGCTGGCATTACTTTGGTATAATAGTAATGTACTTACAATCAGGTTACCCATTCGCTCGTCATGCCTTATTATTAGTGTTTAAATATGGAATGAAATTATAACATAAAGTACTAATTATATATTTTTATTTCATTCGAAGTTCGCCACTAAGTTTCGAGCATCATTTGTTTTGATTTTAAAGATCTTTAGATCACATTACGTAAGTCATACACTGGCTGAATACGAAAGGAATATTTGTTGATCCATCTCTTGATGCCAAGAACACAAGTTCAACCCTGATAATATTTTAGACTATTGACTTATCTTGTCTTATTATAAGTTACACGCTACTTAAAATAATATGTTTTTAATCCATTATAATAATATTTTTTTATGTTTTCTCAAATAAATTATTTATCGAATTACATTTTTATTAAAAAAATAGCGTCAAGTGTTTACTCTTTAACAAGTTAAGTTTATAGATTATGTATATAAAAGTACTAAATATGTAGACTAATAAAGCATGGAAATCTCATTACTATAGGGTTTTCCATTAAGGGCGCTTGATCGTGCAGAACTTCCATCGTAGCGTGTGCTGTGTGGCACGTAGCGCCGTCCTGTTGAAACCACATGTTGTCCAGATCCATATTCTCGATTTCAGGCCAAAAGAAGTTGGTTATCATCGACCGGTATCGCTCACCATTGACGGTGACGGCCACACCATTATCGTTTTCGAAAAAATACGGACCAATCACGCCTCCGGCCCAAAATCCGCACCAAACAGTCACTTTCTGCGGGTGCATTGCCACTTGGTGAACCTCGTGTGGATTGGTCTCGTCCCAAATACGGCAATTTTGCTTGTTGACATAGCCATTCATCCAAAAATGCGCCTCGTCGCTGAAGATGATTTTTTTGCCAAAATCGGCGTCAACTTCCAACTGCTCTAATGCCCAGTCAGCGAACACACGGCGCTGTCTATGGTCATTAACCTTGAGCTCTTGGGTCAGCTGGATCTTGTACGGGTGCAGGCTCAAGTCACAACGCAAAATTCGCCAAGTTGTCGTCTGCGAAAGGCCGAGTTCCTGTGCGCGACGCGGAATTGACTGCCGCGGGTTTTCGAGGACACTGTCGCGCACAGCGGCGATATTCTCGGCAGATCTCGCGTTACGTTGACGCACGGGAACCGGCTGATTGTTAACTGACCCGGTTGACTCGAATTTGTCCACCAATCGACGGATAGTCGACTCGGCAGGACGATCATCGCGACCGTAAAACGGGCGAAGTGCGCGGAACGTTGCTCGAACTGAAGACCCATTTTCATAAAACAATTTTATGATTTGCACGTGCTGCTCGACACTGTAACCTGCCATGGTGGTTTGGGAGGACGGAATGAATATAACACACTGCATTTGACAGCTGTCACTCAAACAACATGGCCGCAATCAGCTGTCAAAGTTCAAGCGTCCCTATTGGAAAACCCCTTATAACTCTTTCATTTAATATGTATTTCCATATAAAAAAATTAAAGTGAATAGAAACGCGGGCACATCAATTAGTTTGTTAATATATTGTAAAAAATGCTATTCGAAATTTTGAAGTGTGAAGATTCAGTGCCCATAGAGCGCTCGTTAGCCTCCCTTGGATAACTCACCAATTAAATACGCGATAGGGTTGCAATACACGAGAAAAAAGTAATTACGTTTATTTTTTTGTGTATAACAGAAATTATTATTTGAATTGAACTGTAGTCAAAGGTTATTAGTTGTGGTAGGCTTGTAAGTTGGCAGTGGTGTGGTAAGGTGTGGTTGGCAGTAGGTTAAGATAGTATACATTACGTACCTTGTTTTATTGTATTACAGTATGAAATCAAATAATCAAGTATAAAAAAACTTATTAATTTCGTGATGAATGAAAACCTCGTACGGAAAAATGCATGAGTTGGATGAAACTTTACCATGTGTATTCACCAACCCGCGCTGGAACAGCAGCTGGTGGAAATCATCGAGCTGTCGAACTTAAAATAATCGTTGCCAATATTATCAAGAAAGAAAAGCATTTTAAGCGGTTTATCAAACGGGCAAAGTCGAGACGGTACGCTGTATTACCATAAAATATCTCATTAAAAGTTTGAAAATATCTAATCGACGTTTCTATCAACTGTTTTTAATCGGTCTATTTAATTTTGAATCTTAAGATAAAGTAATTAGAAATAATTTTCGCTATAAATTTCCGGTCAAAGGTTCCGGTGTATACCATTATGATAAAATACGGTTTTCGTAATTTAATACCATAATTCAGCTGACCTCGAGTATATTATGCGGTAAATGTTATGTTTTCGAAATTCAAATCGAACTTACGACGTGCAAAAATATATTTAATATACAACTTACAAATTGCTGAATTTCGTTTGCGTGACACAATCAATTTGCCTATTGATATATAAGTACTAAATAGTTTTGGTTTTATAATTTGTTATCTAAATATATTATAATAAGTTTATTGTTTCTTTTTCTTTTTAATTTCATTAATTCTGTTGTATTAGTAGTTAAGATTGGGTTTAATTCTTTTTTTTATATTGGTTAGTTTGGTTTATATTATTTTTGTTACAATGGTTAATGTTGTTTACGCCTTTAAAGACGAATCACCTCGTATGAGAACCTGTTTAATTTGTTAATTTTAAGTGTTTAGTGATAAGTCGATGGTGTAACTATCTTAAATAAATAAATAGATAGTAACAGAATCAAAAATATTGATTCTTTATCATACTCACATTATAAATAGTTTGTTTTTTCGATTCACGTATTTACTAAACCGATTTGAATATTGATTTTGTTTTGTTTGTCAATAACGCGACAATAACACGATTTATAATATCAAAATGTTCATAAATATTTGGACAAAATTACGTCATTTGTTTTGTATAAATTAAGTCGATTCCATTCTTCCGCCAAACAGCAATACATAACATTGTTGGGGGCCAGTGTTACTACAAGCACAAGGGACTTAACATCTTAGTTCTCAAGGTTGGTGGCGCATTGGCGATGTAATGAATGGTTAATATTTCTTACGACGCCAATGTCTGGGCTGTGTTGACTACAATCAGTGAACAGTTAAAAGTAACCCATTTGCCCGTCCGCCTACCTATTTTATATAAAAAAAGTGTTTTAATGTTTGCCCACTGCCTGATAACTTTAGATTAAATGATTTGATCCACATTATTAATCATTATCAAAACTAATAGTTCTTGTATAAAGTATTAATTTTAAACGTTATCTCTACATAAAGATCACTAATTAATTTAGGATTTAGGATAATCCACATTTTTTCTCAACTTTTCCAAAATCTTTCCAGACAAAGACTTTAAAAGTCCAGTAAGGCCAGATTATTTGTTTAAACGATTTAGATTATTTAAAATATAATAATTATATTGATTTTAAGCATATTTAAAAAATATATTATTTTATGTTATTAGTATAATTATAAGATATTTCTGTAAACATATAAGAAAACATCTTGCACTATTTACTTCTAGGTAAACCTGATTATTTCAAAGTAATTTACTTTGCTCAATATAAAATATTGCAAGGCTATTCAATGTTTTCACTCCCGTAATAGTAGCCTGCACTTGCCAAAAGGATTTACTTGACTAATAATCTAACTTAAATTGTTTATATTGCTAAGTTAAATATAAACAAGTAGTAACATTCTTTTGGGCTTGGCACCGAGTTCCAGGAGATTTGTTGTAATGAACATTGTTGTAAAGTATACAATTGTGGTATTTTTCAGGTTTTATTGCATTTTCTGTTATTCATTGTTTTATTTTTTAATATAAAGTAATTATTATAATAAATGTTATATCGTTGCCAATATTTTTGAAGGATAAAAAACATTTTTGACTTGGTGATAGAGTTTTGTGCAAGTTCATCTGGGTAGGTACCACACACTCATCAGATATTCTACAGCAAAACAGGAGTACTTATTGTTGTGTTCCGGTTTGAAGGGTGAGTGAGCCAGTGTAGTTACAGGCACAAGGGTCATAAGATCATAGTTCCCAAGGTTGACGGCGCAGTAGCGATGTATATTTTTTTTGTGAAATGTACAATTTGACTATCTATGGGCGTTGATGACCACTTACCCATCAGGTGGCCCATATTCTTGTCTGATTTTTTCTATATAGAAAAATAACAAAATCGTGGTATAATTTTATAATAAAATAATAAAACAATGTTTCATTATTTTTATGTTCATTTTATATCACGTAATATTTTTAGGTGGAAAGTTCCCTAGCTTCTATAAATACATAATCTGTTAAGCCAAGCTGTTAAGTAATTTAAAAAAAATTAGCGTGAACTTTTTAAAAATACGGTTAATATACCTTGTATTATTATTTTATGTGTTTTAATCATTTTTATTCGTTTCATTAAGAAACAACTTAGCCCAAGAATTAGAACTTTTACTTCACTTTCCTGTGTATATTATTGACACTAATGAATATCCCCAAAAAACATTTCTATAGTAATAAAAAAGATTTTTGGGAATATTCATTATTGTTTTTTATTTCTTGTCTTCTAACAACGAAAATTAAAATGAAATAATAAAACTGAATACGTAAAAACCAATGTAATAATTATGATAATAAAATATTGCTATAAATAGATAATTGGAAAAAGTCAATTTTGCTAATTAGAAGCAAGCGGCATTTTAAATACCTATAAAGCTGCCTTGAATTTATAATTAATTTAACGAACGAATGTAAAAACTTATTCATGTAAACATAGCTATATATTTTATATGACAAATATTTCATAATGAATATGACAGGAAGAGTTATGTATTTCGTACATGCAACGGTTTCCTACAAAAGCACGGAACATGTTGCTCTGTAATTCGATTCATTTTCAACATGTTTTTAAGGGAATTAAAATATTGCTTTTTAGAGCAGCACTAATATACTTCTTTCAAATATAAGTTAATTTATGCTAGGATAAAATTTCCAGTCTTCATTTTATTATACAGTACAGTAACAGCCTGTGAATGTGCCCCTGCTGGGCCTTAGCCCAGCTTCTCAAAAAAACCTTCTCCTTTTTTGAGAAGAAGGTTTTGGATCTTATTCCACGCTGCTCCAATGTGGCTTGGTGGAACATTTTATTATAATTATGTCTAATAGTTATTAATATAAAATATATTACACTGTCGCTCAGGATTCTGTAGTTATTTGGATATTAGGATATTTAATACTTTTCAAATATTCTACTTCTGGGCAAAAACCACAGTTACCGAAAATGATTTGGAGTTTGTTAAGCTACACGGAATATTATGGCTTAGCCAACATTTTTATTGAAACTTATATTTTTTTTAATCCATTCAATGAATGTAGATATATGTTCATCGTCGAATGCTTATGTCATTTCTATCTAGCAGCATGTTTTGACTTAGGCACCTACATATGTCCTTGAGGAAAGTCAGACCCCAAAGTATCACGGCGCTCTTAATAATACAATCGTAGAAGCTTCAATGTTCCTTTCCTCATTGAACCCTATGGAATTAGTCATAATGATTCAGAGTGACCTGATGGATTAAATAGGGACGGGCCCTTTTGTGGGAAGCCACATACGTTGACCCATTGGCCCCGTATCAGGGAAATTACGTGAAGGGCAAGTCGAGACGGAAAATATGGTACGGAACGTTATCCGATACCGCAAATATTCGTCTTGTATTGAAAATTAAGTCTTTGTGTAATTTGCAAAACGTCATATGAAGAAATTAGATGTTGGAGTAATCATTAAAAATTCAAAACTTAATACCATGTTTACTATTAAAAGAGCCGTAAATTTTATTTATATTTTATCATTTCATTATCATGCAGCGGACACTGGCTATAAGATGACACGCTGTGTTATCGAAACATGACAAACTTCTTCATAAATAACATAAGTGAAATCGTAGCATTTAATATAAATAATAATAAGACTTAACTCCTAAAAGCATTACATTCATTGGTGAAAACTTGCGCATTTTTCGACCAGATTTACGGAATTGCAATCCGCACCAGAAATGTGGCCAGTATTCTTGTAAAAAATTCACGCGGTCACGATTTGTATTCAATTATTTTTAAAGTGTTGATTATTTGTTTAAGCCATTTGTTATATACAAATACGCAATATAGTAAAGTGATAAATATACGATTCTTACTAATATAACTTATTTTTCTTATTATAATATAGAAATCTATGCTCACTCGTATAACTTTTTACAAGGAATTGTAATCCATCCTAGAAATTGAACATTGAACACAGCTATGAAATGTTTAAAGCAATATTGAATTAGAGGTAACTTTTTAAAAAAGTCAACAACGGTATATATGTCAATGGGACTTAATAAGACTCATCAATGCGACCAGTCGATAGTCAGCCAACGTTTGGTCTAATTTGTGAGGTTTTAATTTTTTTTTTTATAGAGTAGGAAGGAAGACTAACTTATGGGCCACCTGATGGTAAGTGGCCACCTACGCCCAATATACATTGGCATTGTAAGAAATGTTAATCATCCCTTATATCGCCAATGCGCCACCAACCTTGGGAACGAAGATGTTATGTCCCTTGTACACTGGCTCACTCACCCTTCAAACCAGAACAAAACAATATCAAGTACTGCTGTTTTGCGGTAGAATATCTGATGAGTGGGTGGTACTTACCCAGACGAGCTTACACAAAGCTCTACCACCAAGTAAAAGGTACCCAATCATTTGTATTTTATCTATATCAGTAACATCTGGGCGCTCATAAGTTTTAGATGTACATTTTCCAAAATGATATAAAAAACTGACAACGCACACACGAACACTTAGATTCATTAAAAGAGGCTTTACTGCACAGCGGCGACCGTCCACATAACTACCTAGATGTAGTACGTTTTTACTAGTAAACTATTTGTGGCATATGAATAACTTTGCCAATATTAAATTGTTCATAACCGATAACTGATTTAAGTTTTAAGATTGACTATATATAATAATGTAACATACAAAAATATATTTATAAAATTTAAATGATACCTTAATTAAATACATCCTTATTATAATTATTAATTATAAGAATATATAAATAACTAATTAATATAACTAGAATACGGAAAAATTTATTATGACATTTTATGTATTCTTCTTTAATGACTTCTTTAATCTATATAATAAATTATTAATACTTTCTTGAATTGGTTTCTATTTTGATAATATTTACACATATTAAATAAAACCCCGATTTATTATTAAAAATTTTTGGTTTCAATTTCCACATTTAAGTTACACTGTACTTAAAACAGTGTTTGTTATACAAGTGTATTTAAAAATTTTTGATCGGCTTCGTTTGTGCGCGAAACGTGAAATAATTTCGTTTTCTTATTATGCCTTACAATGCAGCTAGACGTGGTGTCAGTTCTAAGATAATACAATCCTTGTCCCCATGTTTTTTTTTTTTTTATATAATAGATACGCCTGGCAACTAGGCTGCCTGATGGTAAGTGATCACCACGGCCCATAGACAATGCCACAAATAAATACTAATTATACCTTATATCTCCAATGCACATCCAACCTGAACACAATAGTACAAGGGACATAACATCTGGAAAAAAGATGTTATAGCCCTTGTGCCTGTAGTTACAGTGGCTCACACTCTTCTAACTGGAACATAATAATACTAAGTATTGCTATATGTGACTAGTGTATGGTACCTACCCAAAGGTACAATCACAATCACCACAAAGTTTTAAGTAAAATATAGTCAATAATTGTATTGCGGAATACGTAATACAATATGTCATCGCGGTTATTACCCGTGTTAGATAATGCGTCTTACATTTTGAATGTTAGAGAATCATAAAATAAAAGCGACTTAAACGTAATCTCTTGGCTCATACGACTTGCTGAACTTACAGTTTTACAGACAAGGTCAGTCCTGTTCAATTATAAATTTCGGCTTTGTATGTATCACATGGCTTTCTATTTTGTAGTAGTTACGTACAAAGAAATAATACTTTTGCTTTCTAATATTATTTCATAAATAAAAAAATGTTTTGTTAAATAGGATAATATTTTTTCATTGAAATCAAAATGCGGTGAAAATATCATTTTATAACCATTTACATCTTCATTTTTTTTATTACTAATAATTGTTAAAATAATATTTAACAACAAATATAACTGTTCATTAAAAACATTATCAATATTTAAATGTAATTTGAAATTTTATTTTATTCAAATAACATAATTATAATTAATATCGTAATCAAATTAAGTTCAATGGTATTGCTTAAAGTCGCAAATCATTCGTGAAAAAAGATGCGAATGACTGAACGCTACAGCTCTCCGCGTAGCACTGACTGCTACAACGTGAACAGCGTAGCTCGACCTCGGGCGTAGACCTTAATTTGGCCTACAATATGCTCATGGGCTTAGCGAGGAGCGTAGCGTTTTGTATAAAATATTAGAATGATTATAAATTGTAAAGTTATAATAAAAGATTCAAAATAAATATGTTGTTTAGATATTTAAAAAAGATCTTAACTTATTGTATTTTTAAGATATTTAAAATATAGAAAGAACAGTAATAAACAATAGTACAAGTATATTCAAACATACGCTTCTAGACAGTTGGAATAGCCTTTTTTTGAACATTACTAATAATCAATAGTTTTTCAAGTAATACATTAGTATGATATATGTATGTATTTATTATATTATCTTAGTTCCTAAGGTTGGCGGCGCATTGGCGACGTTTTTTTTAAAGAAATGTACAATGCCACTGTCCAATGGGCGTTGTTGACATTACCATTCGGTGGCCCATGTACTCGTCCGCCTATCTAAAATGTGATGTAGTATGATGTCCAATTTTAATCTTATACTTACATAGAAAAAGATTTTAGTAGTATTGTTGATTATATTATCTTAGTTCCTAAGGTTGGCGGCGCATTGGCGACGTTTTTTTTAAAGAAATGTACAATGCCACTGTCCAAGGGGCGTTGTTGACATTACCATTCGGTGGCCCATGTACTCGTCCGCCTATCTAAAATGTGATGTAGTATGATGTCCAATTTTAATCTTATACTTACATAGAAAAAGATTTTAGTAGTAATGTTGATAGCTTAAAAAAACATTAGGAAGTTTTAAATGAAATAAAATTAGAGTAATTTTCTTAAGAAATTAAGAAAAAAATATTTATAAAGTTAAGTTTTAAAGCTAAGTTGTACACAAACTTCAATTAATTGAAATATGAACATTACATAATCAGTTAATGACATCTATAATCACTTCCTTTCTAAAGTAAATATACTATGAGAAAGCTTGCTGCTTAGATAGGTTATATATAATGGCTAACGAAGGTTACGTACAGAAAAAACCATCTTAAATAATATTTAATACTAAAATTAGAACGCAATATTAATGATATCATTTTTTATTATTCTAATTAGCACAACCATAACATCGTATTGTTTCGTGTTTTGTGCATTTTATGGAAAATTCTTTCAATAGTTTAAAATAAAATAAGTTCCAATGTTATAAAAATAAAGAATTTGTAAGTGTTTTTATATTTTATTAATATGTTCATTTTAAATGTAGTGTATTTCAAATTATGAGCTAGATATAAAAATAATTATATACAAAAATTACATATTTTCCATTTTAGGATGAGAGTGTATAAAGCCTATCCCACTAAAGGATCTTTAAGTGATTAGTTTTTGCTTAAGAAATGTTTTATAAGAAAGTTTCAACTCGCTTCGCTTATCGCGCTGCTAGTTTCTTATGTGTAAGGGCGTTAAAATGCAGGGCTGCCAACTGTAGGTAGACGCGGGGTAATTGGCAGAAATGGGCGGACGGAAGGGGCCGGATTTTATTAGGCCTTGCGACAATACAGCTTTCTTGTTATTGTGATTTTACTGAAAAAATATCTAATTTTATTTTGAAAGAGAACTTTGATTACTTTAAAATATGAATTTGTTTTAGTTACTTATTTTATTTAATATGAATAATGTCTGCATTCTTAGGACAAAGAAATGAGTCACCCTATGGTAATTGATTAAGGCCGTCCATATCCATTAATACTGCAAGAACTGCAAACAATTTCTTACAGTGACAATATCGAAATAACTATGGAAACTAAGATATTATGTCGCATGTATCTTTAATAACACTGGTTCACTCACCCTTTGATCCGTAACACAGCCTTACAAAGTAATGTTGTTTGGTGGTAGAATAAATGATGAGTGTAGGCTTGAATGAAGTCCTACCAGGAACGTGAAATTTTAATAAGGAAATTGTGAATCGAACAAACGGTATTATTACCCGTTTGTTCAATGATAGGTATCTACTAGTATTTAAATACATGACGTGATTGTTTATTGAAATTATTATGATGGTCTATTTTTTATATTTATAGTAATTTTAATAAACAATAAATAGTTTTATGTTAATTTATTCTAACTTACCATAAATTATCGCTAAATAATTATTAATTCTAACTAAAATATTGCAATATTTGTATTTCGAACAACATATTACTAAAACTAGTTAAATTAAAAATATTTCTATTCAAACTTTAATTAAAAACATTTAAGTAAGTTTCTTACAAAAATACTCTCATAAAGTCAGAAATTTTAATTCAAACTGTTTTTTTTTTAATTCAACACATTCGTTGCATCGTTTAAAATGCTTGTTTCATTTTCTTATTAATTCAAGCTGTGACGTCACAATTAGCAAGCCCACAGCCGTATCGCAAGACCGTTTACATCGCAAGCTAATTATGCAATTAATTACAAGTCGGTCACGCGCTTGTTTACATCACGTTAAAGTGTGTACAGGTGCCTTAAACGATAAAGCAATGGTTTATTGGGTGTAAAGGAAGGTTAATGAAGAAACTAACCTGACGTATGCAATGTTAGGTTAGTTTCGATTGTTTTGATGTAATTATTGCTATTATTTGAAATTATTATTAATAATTAGCTTACGTATTAATATTTAGAAATAAATGTATACTATACACTATATTAATACGTATAAACTAACTTAGCACCGACGTTGGAGATTTTTCGTGAAATCAGATAATTTTAATCGAGAAGGCATTTATTAGTGATGTAAATAAAAATTAAATCTTTAAATATCCCAATTTCGCTTATATACATTACAATATGGAATTAAAATTGGTAATATAATGACCCATCTTTTAAAACAATTTGCCCAGTGTATTGCAGTATTTAAAAAAAAAAGATAAAATGTCAAAAACAGTTGACATGTTTTTAAAACCATGACTCAACCAAACTTAATAACAAAGTTCATTATTTGTTTTGTACCTGCGATTAACAGCATGATTATTGCAAAATTATGATTTTTATGATCACAGTATCTATAAATAGCGAAATAAGATGACATTTCAATATTTTCAAAAATATGCCTATTATCATTTAATTATGGTTATTTTTCCTTTTGTCAGAATTGGTATAACTAGACCTCTCGACCGGTACCCGCTTAACGTTGAATTTTTGGACATTCTGTGTATCAACTATTTACAGTAAAATCTATTTATATATCCCGTGTTCATATAAACGACCACTTCCTCTGCCCTTTTTCTTCGATGTAATCTTTTACTATATGCCTTGTTTATTAATATTTTTTACTAATAAATTTTAAATGTATTGCATACCAAGTGTAAGACTTATTCAATTGTTACTATTGACATAATTAGATATATTATTGTAAATAATAATATTACTAAAATAATATTTTTTATTAGGTGAAGTACATATTTTACATTCAACGTAAAAATATTATGAATGAACTAAATCTAAGAATAGTAAAACAAACTTAACTTGAAGAAACGAATAGTTTTCTTGCAGTTTCTTATTAAGAAAATACTTGGAATTTAGTTTTCATACTTGTATAGAACATTTTTAAATATTAATATAGTTTTTAAGAATATATTTACTATTTACGTTTTAAACAATATTATAAGGTTTCACTAAAAATAGAGAGAATATTATGAGCTTTATTAGTATTATCTAGTAATATGAATAATAAAATATATAATACTTCGTGCCGTGTACCGTTAAGTTTGTTCTTACAATTATCAAATTAAATAATAATAACAATATTCAATCATCATCTCATCTCAATCTCATCACACATCTAAAGCATACCCGTTTACACCTATTATAGTGAACAAGTGTGTGTATGTGCAAACACAGATGCACTCTGTTTTAACTCAAAAACTATTGCAAGAACTGCTCTTAAGTCATCCACCAGTACCAAGAAGCAGATATATATATATATATATATATATATATATATATAAATCAGACAGTCTGCCTCGACCGCTTCCTTGCCTGCCTGACTGTCTCATTGGTATTATAGCTAGAAATTAGGCCACATATCTCGAGATCCCGGATTCAAAGTCCCGTTCAGGCCGATAAAAAGTTATTGGGTTTTTCTGTCGAAGATTCTCAGTAACAGCCCATAGTCTCAGAATAGAAGATGGACGTGTATACGCAGAAAGCACGTAAAGCCGTTGGTCCTGCATCTGAACACTTTATGATTGTGTCGGCGGTGTGTGTTATGAGAAGGAATAGAGATTCCTTCACTCTCTTAACCTGTGTTTGCGCACATACTTGTGCACTGTAATATGTCCTTTGCGGTTAGCTAATCTCTTTTGAGATTGGCCGCCGTGGCCGAAATCGGTAAGGACGTCATCATCGTTAAATCAGAAGTATATGAAATATTATATTAACACCTATAACAGTCCAAGTTAAATAGACGTACACAAATCCATCTTAAGTAAAATTAATACATAAATCATGACATGAAATAGTGGCCAGAATCCTAGCAGTATTTTCCCGTTAAATAGCAATTCGAATTCTCTGGACGAAAAATGAATTAGTCTCCCGTTATTAATGTAGCCAATAAGACGGAAATTGTATTGTTTTTTTTAAAATTATTTTGCTGATGATAAGATTAAACTCTTATTTTTTTATTCGACCATCGATTTATAACAGGAAATACATGTAATTACTGACAGTTTATTAATTAAAAGCCTAAAATATAATACATAGAGACTTGAAATTTAGAAGACCTTGTTGTTAATAATGAACCTCACTAAAAATATTTTATGAAATATTGGATTTTGAAATTTAAAAATATTTATTTCGACTTTTTAAAAGTTTCACTTGTTTATTGAATATTGTAAATATGAACATTGAGTTCAATTTGTATAAATAAATTATATTTATTTATTTTATATAACTTATCTTCCATAAAAATAAGGTTAAATGAAAAAATACTATTTATTTTTTGTACTTAACAATAAAAATACACACAACATTATATTAATGTTATATAACATTGAGAAAATAATATACAGGACAAGGATATTATTTCAATATATTCATTTATTAGGAAGTGAACTATAAAACATACATATCAAGAAATACATTTGCTTAATACGTATACGTACGTATGTGAGTACTGTTACAAATTATGTACCAAGCATAGGCTAACATAGCATGCAAATAAAAGTTGTTGCTCAGTTTTTTTTCTTCAATTCAGGATTCAATACCTAATTAGATATACTCGAATTGAAGAAAAAAACTTTACCTTACATGACTGCGTGTTAACATAATATATATGTTTTGAAGTTGAATATAACATAAGTTATTAAGTATACGTCATTGAGTGATTTTGATTACTTTTAATTTATTTCAGAATCACGATCCCGTTTATTTAATCAATACAAAATTGCAGTACTAACGACAATATCTTAAATCGTATTAAAATAGAAAATGCTCTTTATAACACAAATCTCTCGATTTAAAATCGAAATGTACCCGCAATTGAAATCACAGGAGTCAACATGTCGGAACCTCTCAACTCGTACTCGATCATCCGTTTAGATAAAAACACTGGCCGTGATTCTATAGTGATGTGGAAACGATCAGTAAATCGATTGGCGTGGATACAGTGGAACCAGTGATTGATGGAGTTTTGTCAGAGGCGCTCATCTGTTGATTCGACGATCCCAATGTTTTGGCTGTATTGATTTATTTGAATATAAATTATATCATATCAATTTAGCAACGAATGTTTTATTTTATACGCAATATATTTGTATTTTATTTTGTGTAACGGTTTGTAAATGGCTCATTGTTGAGCCAAGAATTCCTCTTCTTACGAGGATAAGGTTTGGAATTTTTTTCACAATTCCTCATCAATACGGAGTTGACATTTTCATCCGACACATGCAGGTTTCACGATGTTTCATTCGAATTAATTGGCACTTGCCTGGGTATGAACCCACAATCTTCCTCTAAGATTTAGGTATTCTAATTGCAATATAACAAGCGTCAATAGCTGCTCTCTTGTAATTGCAATATAACAAGCGTCAATAGCGCAATAGTATACGGGGTACATAGAGATGTAAACATCGCAGCTTCAAACCCGGCCCCTAGGGCCATTGTCGTCTAAACTCATGTCGGAAGCTGTACGTTAAATTAATTGAAAGAAGAATATAAGCAATTCCTTAATAACGGGCACTGCTGTTCTTTTATTTATAAACTATATTTATTATTCTGTAATTAACAACAATTATTTTAAGAAAAAAGATGTATGTTTTATTTTAAGCTCTTGTTAGACTAATAACATATATGCATCGAAAAAAATAAAAATATTATTTTTAAACGTAATAACGTTATCACGTTGTGAAAAATTGAAACGGTCAAGTCAACTGTACAATATAATAAAGACGCGTTCACCGTTCAGTGACAAGGGTCCTGATCGATACAGATGAATAGACAATTTGTTTCGTTAGATTTTTGATTTAGGTTTTTAATAAGGTTAAAAAATTGTCTTCATTTATTAAATTTACCTTAACATTTTCTTGTTTATTATGGTTGAATTTTAAAAAAGATATATAAGTAGTGCTGGAATTATGCATTGTCTTTCTTTTCTTGATACTACGTCCTCTGGATGTAGGGGTTTCCACATTTCTCCGGAGGCGTCATGTGCTCTCTTTCCGAACCGTTATCTCAATTTGAAGATATTTTTAAATATATAATATATATATTTCACTTATTTGGTTTCATATATTATTTTTCCCGCCAAGAAAATAAAACATTTTTCATTATTAACTATCAATGAATTAATTAACCTAGTCATGATTGCATTCTGATTTATATTAAGAAGTCAAACAGACAAATGAGCCATTTTTTACATGTATAAGAGTAAGTGTGACTACGTAGGACATATTATAGTGCAAAAATGTTTCCAAAAACACAGTGCACTCTCAATTCCTTTACTCTCATAGTTCGATAGGACGGCAGAAATAACACGACTAGAAATATTGTAGCCGCCGGACAAACGATTTTATATGCTTTTTCAGGCACTATAGTGGAAACTAGCAGTTTTCAAACTTTGCGCTAATACCATAAAACTTATCGTAGACCAGAACCCAGGACCTTAGCCACTGGACCAACGAGTCATTTAGTAGTACAAATATTTCAATACCGAAAAGTATCCTTTTATTTCATATTGTGCGATCAATACTTCTTTTTAGTCGGCATCTTGATTACTGCAGGTCGTATTAAGTATGAAGAGTTGATCGCTCGTTGCACTATGCTCTTCCACGTGTTTCTGTCTTCGGCGGTATTAATGGCTTTAGGTATTGGCAGGCCAGTGAGCGTTTTTATTTGGTCTGACCAACGGGTAGGTAAGCGACCTCGCAGTCTTTTCCCTTCGAACTGACCAAGTACCATAAGCTTTTCCAGGCTATCAGGTTTTCTGCGGGCACGCGGGCGACGTGTCCGAAATATTTAAGTTTCCGTTAGTAGACAGCCTTGTGGTTATTCTGGGCTCCTTAAGAATAGACACGTTAGTTCGGCGTGCAGACCATGGAATTTGCAACATACGCCTGAAACACCACATTTCAAAAGCTTCGATTTTCGCTCTCTCTTTTTGCTTTGCATCCAGGATTCGGCACCATAGAAGAAGATTGTGAAAACCAATGTACGCACCAGCCTCACTTTAATTTTGCAGGATATATTTCGGTCTTTCCATATCCTAGTGAGTTAAGTCAGAGCTGCTTTGGACATTTGGATTCTCCTAATGATCTCCTTCTCGCTGCCACCATCGTTGTTGATAAGCGATTCAAGGTAAACAAACTGATCAATAAATTCTAGATCTCCCAACCTTCCAGGGCTCGTCCACTTTTACAGTTATTGCCATCCTTGTATAGATTTGCGATAAGAACAACGAGGTGATCAGGTACTCCCATTACTGTTAGAATCTTCCATGGGCATTCTCAACTAACACAATCAATACAATCAGGTTTAAATAAAATAAAATATAAAACGAATATTTGAGCGATAATCGATTCTATATCTAAGATATAAAATATATTTTTTGCTTATATAGGGTTTTCCATTAAGGGCGCTTGCTCGTGCAGAACTTCCATCGTAGCGTGTGCTGTTTGGCACGTAGCGCCGTCCTGTTGAAACCACATGTTGTCCAGATCCATATTCTCGATTTCAGGCCAAAAGAAGTTGGTTATCATCGACCGGTATCGCTCACCATTGACGATGACGGCCACACCATTATCGTTTTCGAAAAAATACGGACCAATCACGCCTCCGGCCCAAAATCCGCACCAAACAGTCACTTTCTGCGGGTGCATTGCCACTTGGTGAACCTCGTGTGGATTGGTCTCGTCCCAAATACGGCAATTTTGCTTGTTGACATAGCCATTCATCCAAAAATGCGCCTCGTCGCTGAAGATGATTTTTTTGCCAAAATCGGCGTCAACTTCCAACTGCTCTAATGCCCAGTCAGCGAACACACGGCGCTGTCTATGGTCATTAACCTTGAGCTCTTGGGTCAGCTGGATCTTGTACGGGTGCAGGCTCAAGTCACAACGCAAAATTCGCCAAGTTGTCGTCTGCGAAAGGCCGAGTTCCTGTGCGCGACGCGGAATTGACTGCCGCGGGTTTTCGAGGACACTGTCGCGCACAGCGGCGATATTCTCGGCAGATCTCGCGTTACGTTGACGCACGGGAACCGGCTGATTGTTAACTGACTCGGTTGACTCGAATTTGTCCACCAATCGACGGATAGTCGACTCGGCAGGACGATCATCGCGACCGTAAAACGGGCGAAGTGCGCGGAACGTTGCTCGAACTGAAGACCCATTTTCATAAAACAATTTTATGATTTGCACGTGCTGCTCGACACTGTAACCTGCCATGGTGGTTTGGGGGGACGGAATGAATATAACACACTGCATTTGACAGCTGTCACTCAAACAACATGGCCGCAATCAGCTGTCAAAGTTCAAGCGTCCCTATTGGAAAACCCCTTATAATGATTTTGATTGTTAAACCGTTAACACCGCGTCCCCGATGGATGATTCATGGTGTTTACAAACCTCGTCGGTTCGGCGATCAGTGAATTAGTGGTGTGAAAATTTCATGAACCTGCCAATGTTGTTGGAGACTTATGACCATAAAGGTTACATAATAAATACTTCGTAAGCTTTCTGTTTGGAAATGATTGGTTGTTCAAATATTGATTTTCATATTTATATTGATTTATTATTGCGTATAATTCTGCATGTCCGATGCTCAAGAAACGATTAGTTTTTCTTACGGTTAGTAATAGTTTTTTAGGCGTAATTCGATTATTCAAAAAAGTGACTTACATTCTTTTAATACTAGAAATAAAATACAAATCGCTCCAAGCTTCCGTCTTAATAAAGCGAAATAAATCGTTTTAGGGCCAGGTATGCATTTTTAATAAAAATCTGCAGTCTGTGAACTCCTGAGCTGCCGCTAAACAGGCTTCAGTTAATTCAAAAATGACTTTTTGTAGGAATACCTATTACTCTATTTCGGAATAAATAATGATAGCTGGATTTCATGTAGAAATTAACTAAAATATGTAATTTATAACAGTTTGTATTTTTTTAAATGTAATTTAAATAAAAACAGAAAGCGATTGGTCAGTACAGTAACAGCCTGTGAATGTCCCACTGCTGGGCTAAGGCCTCTTCTCATTTTTTTGAGGAAAAGGTTTGGAGCTTATACCTCCATGCTGCTCCAATGCGGGTTGGTGGAATACACATATGACAGAATTTCAGTAAAATTAGACGCATGCAGGTTCCCTGACTATGTTTTCCTTCACCGTTAAGCACGTGATGAACTATAATCGCAAATAAAGCACATGAAATTCAGTGGTGCTTGCCCGGGTTTGAACCCACGATCATCGGTTAAGATTCACGCGTTCTTACCACCGGGCCATCTCGGCTTTTCGATTGATAATTTAAAAATATTCGTAAAATGTATTTGAATATAGTGTTACAATCAAGTATATTAAAGTTCATATAGACGATTCGACTATCCGATACGAATATTTTTTAATATGACTGGGCTTTTGAATGTTAACTGTATCTATGTATACAGTATACATATGTAACACATATGTGTTACATATGTATTTGTGCACCATATTAGTAGACACTAACACATACATATATAAATTATTGTTAGTGTTATTTTTACCTTGTATGTCTTGATATACCAACGAGTATAATGGACATCTGGTTAAAACGAAAATTACTTCCTTATTAATATCTCACTACTGGGCAAGTGGTCTCTATCCTTCTAGGAAGATAGTGTGGAGCTTGTTCCACTACGCTATTCCGTTGTGAGTTGTTAGATAGAGTTTTATCCGACACGTAAGATGCGCATGTTTACTTACAATGCTACCATATAGGTATATGCTGTTTATAAACCTAAATTAAGCTCATACACGCTCAGCGGGGTTTCCCCGAATCGAACCTCCTGAAATTGGTTAGGTTATACGTAATCTATGAACTGGATATGTAAACCTATACGTATGTAGTAGTTCCTATAAAACAATTTACAAGATTCAAAGGACTTCGTAGTGTTTACACGTGAACTCCGAATACCGAGTACCTTTATTAGCTCTTTAAATTATTTAAAGATGTTTAACCTACTACAAAACGTATCCGAGAACTTGTTCGTCTGTTCTTAAATATTTAATTAGATTGCACAATTTGTGTTTATTCCAGTTAATGCTAAACTAATAAAATAGTAAAAGATTTTCAGACAATTTAAATGAAAAGGTTGTTATAATGATATAACATTTCGAAATGTTTACTGATTAATGTTTTACGTTTTTATTTCACAATATATACGTTTAAAACTAAATCTAAATATGGATCAGCCTAGTATTTAGAAAGTACGGAATTTAATTAAATAGTTACGCTACTATACATAATTCAAAAAACAGTATTAACTATCATCACTTAACATAAAAACAAAACAATTAAGTAATATATAAAAAACTTCTATACAAGGAATTATTTAATTTTCAGTTGTGAAAAATCTGTTGAATTGTTCACTAATAGTAATCAATATTTGAATACAAACCTCATTGTATGAAACATAAATATATGAAATTGCTTGTGAACATCTTATTACGAAACAAGTTTATCCGTAATATCTTTATAGAATAATAAAATTCATGTTAAGTGAAATCGTATATCTTTGTAAACGAGGACACGATGCATTCCGGTCTACGTAATATAGCAGGAGTCGCCTTTACGTTTAACGACATATTTTATCTGTGCTACACTTGATTCGAAATTTAAATAAAATCAAACTCCTTTATTTGTTATATAAACATAACACTTATTGATTGTCAAAGTGAAAACTACCAAAAAAGAAATGCTCTGCTCTGGGCAGCAGAAAAGGAGGAGATAAGAAATTCATTGGCTTATTTTTTTGTTGTATTTTGGAATTGTTTAAGCAATTGTCAATATACTATCAAGATGTACAAAATTGTTTAATATTGTAAAGGAATGTTTGTGAGAAAAATAGCGTTTTGAACAAAAATTTGCCTTTTTCTTAATTTAGAGTTAGTTCTTTTTCTGGGGTCCTGTTGTACCCCATAAAAGAGTTACTGAACCTATGCAGTCAAGTAACAGGAGTTAGTTTAGTGTTTGAATTTATTGGATTAAATTGTAATTATTGTCTAAAATCTAAATATATTTTATCCAGGTAGGATTTTAAGCTCTTTTGCATCGTCATTTACAAAATTAAATTTTAAACGAAAAACGATGAATACCTAGTCCGTAATCTTTTGGTTTTATTTACCATAGATGTTGAATTTATTAATCGGTTAATATAACAATATCTGTGCGATGTTATTATATAATTATAAGCTGCAATTCTCGCTACAGGAAGTAAGAGTAACTTTGTGGAGTCGGAAACTTGATATTAGAAGTTAATCTTTACTTCTCGTGTTTAAATGAGTAAAATGTTTGTCACTGCTTCTGTCAAAACAACCAACGTTATAGCGAATATACATAATACAGGGGCCGAATTCTACTAATCTATAACGATTACGATACGTTCCCGATTCAATTCCGATCCAACTTTGACTGTTCTATATTTATAAGAATCGGAACCGAACCGATAATATGTTAATATATACATTTATGTGTACAAAACGTAATTGTTAACTTTTATGCTAATAGTCGATGGTTAAATTAAAGAATAGAAAACGGATAAACGGCAACGATCACGCTTCGATTCGATTGCGATAAAGTGACAATTTGTTAGTAGAATTGGCCCTCTTGAAATATAACGCTAACCATTAGTATTATATAAGGCCCTCCAGACTGATTTCGGCCACGGCGGCCATTCTCAAGAGAGATTAGCCAACTGCGCAGGACATATTATAGTGCACAAGTGTGTGCGCAAACACAGGTGCACTCTCTTTTCCTTAGCTCTCATAAGCCGATGGGACGGCAATCCGACACGACCGGAAAGAGTTCAGGCGCAGGACCAACGGCTTAACGTGCTTTCCGAGGCACGGGAGTGTACACACTTCCAACTTCCAGACTCCGGGCTGCTACTGAGAATTTTCTGACAAAAAAACCCAATAACTATATTGGCCCGACCTGGGAATTGAACCCAGGACCACCGGGTCTGCGGCCTTATATCTAGCTACTAGACCAACGAGGCAGTCACACATATACAAACATATATAATACATACAAAAGTAATGACTTACAAAACACAAAATTAATTTTATAGTAATAATTAAAAGTTTTAAGTATGTCAGTCTTATCGTAGTTGTATTATGGGGGTTGGCGTTGGCGTATTCTGAATGCAATCGAGATACATTCTGAATGTATTTACATACATAAAGGCGATATCGGTTTTAATCGACAATTAATAATAACTCGTGACTGTGAAGCGTAGAGCTTAAAATATAAAATAGAATTATGTATAAATTGTGACTGCGCGTATTTTAGTAATTGTTTTTATTTTTTTTACTAACTAAAGTCTCGCGGTATCGATTGTGTTAAATTTGGATGTTTAAATGCCTATTTTATAGAATAATGTACCATGTTACTACATATACTATATACTACTACATATACTTGGTGGTAGAGCTTAGTGCAAGCTCGTCTGGGTAGGTACCACCCACTCATCAGATATTCTACCGCAAAACAGCAGTACTTTGTATTGTTGTGTTCTGGTGTGAAGGGTGAGTGAACCAGTGTAATTACAGGCACAAGGGACATAATATCTTAGTTCCCAAGGTTAGTGGCGCATTGGCGATGTAAGCGATGGTTAACATTTCTTACAATGCCTTTGTCTATAGGCGTTGGTGACCACGTACCATCTGGTGACCCATATGCTCGTCCACCTACATATACAATAAAAAAAAAATATGTTGGTTGGCGATCATGGTTACTTTTACTTCTTCGGATTGTAGCATAAAACTATTTACAAAACAAATATATTCAAAAATTGAATGTCTAGTGCAATAAATTAAAATAAAAAAATCTCACTTGGGATAATGTAAGGATTCAATACAAACATCCAAATCTGTTCAGGCATTTAAAAGTTATCGTAGAATAAAAAACTCACGTACGTACATACATACATGAACTGCGTGCATACTACCCATTTTTTGGGCAGTAGTGTAAAAGGAATTAAACATAGATTTGCACTGTTTATACATAAGAATAATGTATTATTTTACATATGTATATTTTGTATTCTTTTATTTTTCTATTAAATAGTTTCTTTTTTTATTTCACCCGTACAAAGTCGGAACAGGCCGCATCTCTATGTTTCTGTTCAAAATATTATCATAATTTTTTTAACAAATTAGCAAGTCAATAAGTTAACGAATAAATATAAAATTTAAATGTATTGAGTAGTACTGGGAGGCTAAAAATTAATAAATATCCATAATATTTAAAAAAAAATGATCGATAAAATAAAAATCAAGATTACGTTATATGTGCAGTACATGTATAGATTATATATTTTTTGTATTTTTTAAAGGAACCGAAATGATCCGTCTTAGACAGCCCATATGATGTATATAGGCTTTATATACTTATAGGTTGTAATAAGCCTTTCATAATAGCTCATTCATCCGCTGGTATTTGTAATCGTATTATGTACCCAACGTCAATAACATTGTAATGAGAGCCTCGATGCTCAACTGCAGAGCCTTTAAATTGACTAAACGCTCTGATTATGAAAGTCGGTTCTAAGTATTGAAATATATTGTATCATTGGCAGGATCTAACAACTAAGTAGGTTTTGTGAATTAACATTTGATCAATATAGTATTTACAGTATTGATGTTATTTAGTTTCTAAATTTAAATTTTATTAAATTAGAAGGCATACAACTATTTTAGGAATATCACCGCCTCTGATAGATTTGGATCTGACAGAAAAAATACCTTATCCGGACATCATGGAAATTAATCTAGTTCCATCATTCTGAAAATTAAGATAGTTCCAAATACACATGCTCACTCACATTCAAAACCATAACATAACAATAAAAAAATTCTCACGCATTGGTGGTATATCTTGGTGGTAGAGCTTTGTGCAAGCTCGTCTGGGTAGGTACCACCCACTCATCAGATATTCTACCGCAAAACAGCAGTACTTAGTATTGTTGTGTTCCGGCTTGAGGGGTGAGTGAGCCAATGTAATTACAGGCACAATTGACATAACATCTTAGTCCCCAAGATTGGTGGCGCATTGGTGTTGTAAGCGATGGATAACATCTCTTACAATGCCAATGTAAATGGGCGTTGGTGACCACTTACCATCAGGTGGCCCATATGCTCGTATGCCAACCTACGCTATAAAAAAATCACCTAATCTATAACAATTTCAGGGAAAAACGCGCGATTCAGAAATGCTGGCAACCAATTAACGCCATCTATTGCTAATAGCGTGTACTATATTTAAGAAGTACTGATTTAGATGCTAAAGTGAAATTTGATAGTCATATTTGAATTTGGAATATTACGATTACGATACAACTGTAGAATTCTAGATGTGTTCCTCCTCTAAGAATATTAAAATAAAAATAATTGAAACATCCATTAATGTGTTTGGTAACTACTAGTAGGAAAAGCTTCCACTCATATTAAAGAAAAAAAATACGAGATTATAACGCGATGCTGTTCCATTGCGGGTTCGTAGATATATTCACAAGTGTTGTAATTGATTTCTACTAAACTATATAACATTTTATTTTCATTCTTCACCGAGCACGAGATGAAATACAAACATAAGTTAAGCACGGGAAGACCAGTGGATAATTTAAGTTTACTAAACTATATTATACTGTTTTCTTACTTCGCCGAGTTCGAGATGAATAATCACAAAAATTACAAGAAAATTAGTGGATTGTTCCCGAATTTGAACCTGAAATTTCCGGTCAAGACCCGTTTGTCGTTCATCTATCTACAGAATGATCTCGGTTCAAGTATACAGTATGTTAACTTTTAATCATAAATACGTCCTTGTAATACATTCGTTTTTATTGAAATGACCGTCTATCTATCGAAAGCCCCAGTGACCGCGGGGTACGTTCTATCTCAAAGTTTGAGCGTTCAAAGAGGCAAGGCCACCTTTAAATGAGGCGAACTTTAAACCTGAGAATTAAAAATACAAACTAAGCAGAGCTCGTACTTTGGAAACCAGACAACTGATATATTACATATACTACTTTTCTTTTATAAATACATAATTATACAGATAATTATACCCAGACTCAGGAAAAACAGACACGTTCATGCACACAAGTGTCTGTCCTGGGTGGGAATCGAACCCACGACCTGCGGCGTCAAAGCTAGTATCTACCAACCACGCCAACATCATCATATCAATATCAGTCGGATTTTGCTACTATACAATAATAAATGACAGTGATGCGTCGTCAAGTCTCATAATTAAGCTGTCACGTCCTTTGTTGCTTGTAATTATGTTTAATAGCTACGATATTCTTTTATAGTCTTATTACCCGTAATTTGACGTACTTTTACTATAAAACAATTCGTATTTGACTTTCAAATACGAGTACGGACCGTAGTTTAAAAAATTCATCAAGTTAAATGAAATTTCATTATACCGGCCGGCTCAAATTACAGTGTGACGCTTAAATCGAATAAAATAAATTAATAAGACTTTATTATGACTTAATTTGTTTGTTGAAAATAAAGTAACCACGCTATTCAACTGCGGCACGGTGGATGTATATCAATCATACATAATATGGAAAATTTGATTCAACATATGCATAACTTTACGATATTTTTTTCGATGTTTGTTAACTATCGAAAAAATAAAATGCAACAGGCAGTTACCCTGGGGAATGTTTCCAATACTATTCCATATAAACTTAAAATATTTACGTATACTTCAACTTTAAATTGGGGATTTGAGGACTTCAAGAAGTAAACAACAATACAGCGTTATTATATTGTAGCGACATCTATCTCGCCACATACGTAAACTAAAAACTGACGTACCCTACATCGCGATATTAAAGTAATCCGAGCGATTGAACATATATACAAGAACCCGACAACAACCGTCGGGCGGTAGCCCACCAGACCAACACCCGTCTGGTCGGAGGATCCTCCCTTTTCAATGGTCAACACCAAACTGGTGACCCCGAGCATGAACGTCAGCGCAGCCTTCGCAAAAACTACGTCATCGTGACGTCATCATCACTTCCTCAAGCTTTCGAGCAGCGAGTCATACAGCCAGCCAGCATCCACGACTACTACGGGTATCCTGACCACCAGCATGCAGCGGACGCGCATTCCTGGTCATCACCCACAGTCTTCTCAGCGACCTTGGCACAGCACACTACACTTCGGCCGGTCAGCAAGCAGAGACGCACTTCTCTCCTGGTCGACGCAGCAGCCAGCCACTACGCAGCACTGCACCACTCCGACTCACTGGAGCATTTGCAGCATCACCCCGACTCACTGGGGCATCACCGCAGACAGTTCCGACTCACTGTGAACTATGCGGCATCTGGTTCCGACTCACTGGAACATTCCACTGGCCCGGCAAACATCACAAGATATATGGACGACTCAACCTGCTATCGACCTCCGGTCTCGGAGGGGAGTGATGTAGCGACATCTATCTCGCCACATACGTAAACTAAAAACTGACGTACCCTACATCGCGATATTAAAGTAATCCGAGCGATTGAACATATATACAAGAACCCGACAACAACCGTCGGGCGGTAGCCCACCAGACCAACACCCGTCTGGTCGGAGGATCCTCCCTTTTCAATGGTCAACACCAAAATATATTTTTGTTTAACAGTAACAGCCTGTGAATGTCCCACTGCTGGGCTAAGGCGATTTTTTATTTATTTATTTATTTTTGAACAATTAATACATATCACAAACAACTTATACGATAGGAACTACTATAGTATTACACTGTGTCGTAGTTACTAACGCCCTCCAAATCGACAGCACATTTTCATTTTATCATTTGTTCAACATAAATTAGAAAAACAATTAATTAAATAAAATATAAAAATTGACAATCACATTACCTAGTATTTTTTTTTTTTTTTAAATAGATACCTAAATATAATTAATAAATTATATAATAAGGAAGGGATGGGGTAGGAAGGAAATATAAGGTCAATGTTATATTAAACGCTTTAGTAATAGCTCAGTCTCATCATATCCCAATTTGAGAAGCCAGTTGGTAACTTGAATTTTACATTGGTAAATTGTAAGTGAGTAAATGTTGATCTTCTTATTTACTCTGTTATATAGAATCGAACTCAAGTAATTATATTGTTGACTTGTTATAGCTGATGTCCATGGAATGGTCCGGCAAACCCTATCACTTTTGCGTTTGTTATGTGCAAGCTTATAATTATAAGGAATATTTTTATGTTTCCGAAGAATTGTATGAAGTATATACAATTGACGCACTGTGAGAACTTTACAGGATTTATATAATTCCGCTGTTGGGAAACGAATTGGCTTATTGATCATAATTTTTAATAAAAGTCTTTGCGTTCTCTCTAAACGAAGTATATTGATCTTAGAAGCACCTCCCCATGCTGTGATGCAGTATGTGATATTAGACTGCACAAGTGCAAAATATACAGTTTTTAAAGTCTGGAAACGAACAGATGCCCTAAGATATCTAAATACATACATTATTTTCCTTATACATGAAATTATAGATTGAATGTGATTATTCCAACTGAGACCCTCATCTATCGTTACTCCTAGATACTCAATGGTCTTAGTGCGAGAGATTTTATTGCAGTTGCAAGGAACAGAATCATGGTATTCAGAACAATTATGAGCGACTATAGGAAATGTTACTGGTAAAGCATGGCTGGAGCCAAAAGTAATATACTGCGTTTTATCTAAGTTGAGAGTCAAAGAGTTACAGGACAGCCAATTTATTACGATAGCAAGGGCAGATTCTGCCTTATTTCGAGCGTCTGACCAATTTTCACCGTGGACAATTAGTGAGGTGTCATCGGCATATGTTATAATCTTGCAGTTAGGTAATTCAAGCCTGCACAGATCATTAATGTAGACCAAGAATAAAGTAGGCCCAAGTACGCTGCCTTGTGGAACACCATAGAAAAGATCTTCCCTATCACTGACCTGATTTTTTAGAGAGACATATTGGGTCCGTTCACTGAGATAACTTGCAAAAATACTTAAGGCAAATCCCCTGACGCCAATACTATCCAATTTCTGTAGTAGTAATGGTATAGAAACTGTGTCGAAGGCTTTCGATAAGTCCAGGAAAATGCCAATGGTGTTCTTATTATTGCCAATGTTTTGAACCGTGTCATTAATCATGCTCATAACAGCATCTTCTGTAGACCGGCTAGTTCTGAACCCGAATTGATTGTTAGCTAATATGTCGAAATTGTTCAAATAAGAGATAAGCCTACGGTTAAGGACCTTTTCCAGTATTTTTGAAAAGGTGGTCAGGACTGAAATGGGTCTGTAGTTATTGACATTGTCCTTAGGTCCTTTCTTATGTATAGGGTGGACGATGGCCTGTTTAAATACCCTAGGGAATAGGCCTTTAGTTAGGCAAAGATTAAAAATATGTGTAAGCAAAGGAGTAAAAACAGGTTCAGAAGCTTTCACAATAGATGTTGATATGCCGTCCCAACCGACCGCACAGTTATTTTTTAGGCCGAGAATAGTTGATCTGATTTCGGTTTCATCGACGTTATCTAAAACCATAGAGTTGGACATAGGAAGAGTATTGCTGAGGTATGGGCTATACTTCTGATGTGAAATTTTAGAACTGGAGGCCAGTGTTTTTCCAATATTAGCAAAAAATTTGTTAACTTTGTTAAGGGCACTGACTGGATCAGAGCATGCCTTTAACAACTCATCGGAGTACTTTGATTTTTTGCCGGGTATATTACCAAACAATTTGAGCAATTTCCAAGTTTTTTTATTATTCTTCCTAGCTTTCTCAAATTCATTGCATTCGTATTCGGACTTAATTTTTTTCAATAAATTGTTGCAGAAGTTTTTATAACGGTTGTATGTTGTTTTTATAATAGTGTTATCTGGATTTTTTTTACTTTTTTTATACAGTTTATCTCGATTACAAATGCAACGAAGTAATCCAGGAGTGATCCAAGGTTTGATTATTCTTTTCTTACTAGGAACCTGAATTAGACGCGTGTGATTTTTAACGATGGAAGAGACTGTTTCCACAAGTTGCGTAGCTGATTCCTCTGGATCTGTTGAGTTACGAATGGCCGAAAAATCACAGCTCGTAATGTCAGCAACGACAGCGACTTCATTGACACGAATATAACTACCAGTGGATTCAGAAGGTTTCGGTTTTAAGTCACAGTAAAAGATAACTGGAACATGATCTGTAAAAGGAGCGTCAAACATAACAGTGGTGGTGTTTTTGTTACTTCTTAGAATAACATGATCAATACACTTCTCATTTCTAGTTACAGATACATATGCAGGCAGCATTCCATGTATAGCAGATATGTTAAGGTAATCTTCCATACGAGGATCCCTAATACCTGGGTTAATATTAATGTTCATATCACCAATGATTGCTGCAGTTTTAAAGCTTGATAAACTACGTAGGACTTTATCAAGACTGTCAATAAATAAAGAAATGTTGTAGTAAGAAGGTGAGCGGTAAATTGCTACGAGAGCAATATCAGAACAGAATTTCAAAATTAAACACTTAGCATCCGTAAAACCAGGCTCCGTTACACAACAATCTAAGCAGCTTCTGACATATGCAACGACACCGTCATTTTGGTTAGTGTACTGCGACTTAAAATAATTAAAACCCGGTAGCGCAGGTAAGACTGAAACCTTTCTTAACCAACATTCCGATAAAATAAGGACGTCAACCTGATAGTACATTCTATTTAGCAAAACCAAAAGTCTATCAAAATTACAGTTTAAGCTCCTTATGTTAACATGAAAAACCTTTAGACCCGTTTTGCACTTTAAAAAATCGCCACACTGCTCAGGGGAAGAAATTATCAAATCTGAAGCTGTAATTGCGTCAATATTTTCGTTAATTAATAGTTGGTCATTCATAAAGAAATATTATTGAATCTAACAAAGGTATACGGAAAAATTGTTCTAGGAATGAAATTCGGCCTTTTTTGTTAACTTTACCCACTAGAAGTTTTAGGATATTATCGGAATATATAGGATTTGATAAGACTGAAAATAGGGAAATATGGTAAGGATGTTTTGTGATAGATATATATGTAGGATTATAATATTGATAAGGCGTCTTCTCCTCTTTTGAGGAGAAGGTTTGGAGCTTATTCCACCACGCTGCTCCAATGCGGGTTGTGGAATACACATGTGACAGAATTTTAGTGAAATTTGACACATGCAGGTTTCCTCACGATGTTTTCCTTCACCGTAAAGCATGAGGTGAATTATAATCACAAATTAAGCACATGAAATTCAGTGGTGCTTGCCCAGGTTTGACCCTCGATCATCGGTTAAATTTCTCGGGTCCTTACCACTGGGCCATCTCGGCTTTATTTTATTATAAGTGAAAGAAATTATTTGTTTTCTGTCTCCTCAATTCGTTTAAGTGAATAAAATAATTATAATAATATATAATAAATTGGGGACAAAAATAATGCATTTGAAATTACTCACGAGAAAGACTTAACGAGCGGTAAGACGTATTACTAACGGATGATAGGCTGGCTTGACGCAGACTAGGATCGATTGATGCGATGCTGATCGTAGCCTATTTATATATACTACATATGTATAAACATGTAATGTAAAGGGATGAATTGCATATTACATGACGAGTCAAGGAATAGTCAGTAAACGCAAACTCGAAAACGTTTATTCAATACATAAGCATTACATTATTTATTGATTGTTAATTGTATGCCACTTTGCCATTTCGGCCCCTATGGCCACAGTTATAATATAATTTATATCCAAGTGTGTTTGATTATACTTTTAATATAAAAAAAATATGTTTATTGTGTAAAATGTTTTATATAAAAATATAAAAAACAATATTATAAAATTTCAAATAAATAAATAATAGAATAGCCAGTTTCACATTTTTATAGTTTCTTAGCATTGTCTCTTCGTTGTTTGTGTATACCGTCAATATTGTTTTCAATAAAAATTATAATGGAAAAATATAAAAAAAATATAATAAAATTGAGCCTTAAACAATTTTTTAACTCAATAAAGAGGTATAAACTTTATATGCATGTATTAAGGTTTAATTTTATTTGGCAATTAAATTCTCAATGGGCCAGCTTGTAAACTTGACAGGAGATTGACTTGTACGCCTCTAACTACCTTAGTTTCCTGTGGGGAGTATACATACAAATTAGTAAAATTACTGCTCAAGTATAATTTAACCTCACCGGTGGTCAAACGTGATTGGGGTTTATCAATGAAATCACTTTTGTGCTTAAAAAAACTGTTTATTTTATTATTACGTTTTTTCTTTTTTGTAATAATAGACATTATTTTAATTTCTAGACGATCACGAATATTAACAATATCAGTAGATATATCAAAGTGTTAATAAATTGCTTATAATCCAGACATCAAACCGACATAACTCTATAGAGATCAATAACTGGACAAGACATACCGTGCTTTCTGAGGCACGGAAATATGACACTGCTAATTCCGTAACTTTGTTTTAGAAATAAGAATTCTTTGTCAAGATTCGGAATTAGGATATCAAGATCCACAGCTTTATCAGCTCACTTGATCAAAGAGGGAAAACTAAGACAACAGATAACTTAAATATATATAACGGGACGTCGGGAAGGCCGGGCTCGAATCTAATAGCTGATTCGTGAATTCGTTAGTACGGGAATCCATGGTGTGCGTTATACTTCAGGAAACGTTAAAATAAGTGGATAGCAATGTCGTCTTTTGTTACAATTTTAATAATACAAACAGTTATTACTTGTACAATTAGGGATTATACTAATATAATTAGTGATTTAGAGCCAATGGGTTTGCGAATGACCACCTCTCGTACAATCGCTGTCAACAAATCCATTATTGACATGACGTTCGCCGTGACAGACACAACTCTAGTCGGTGTTATCCGCTCTAATAAACTGAACAGAATAATTTACCAACGATAAAAATTAACAAAATTAATTATAACTCTCCAAATTAATTGATTTTCATTATTTAACATTGTCTCGCTCCGTTATATATATTATATGACAAATACGACATAAACATCAATATTGGAAATAAAAATCACAAATGTAAGAAAAATAAATGGATTTTACACTTTTTACTTCTGCTGTGAAATAAAAATGTACGTTATATGTGAACTCTTTGGTTGAAATGTTCAACTATTTTTTCCTTTGATAAACTGCAAAAAAAAATCTTTATCAAACAGCACCGAACTGTTTAGAATCGGTTTTCACAAAAATCAAGTATCTATCAAATTTGATCTAGTGCACTCGGCTTTCAGTCTGTTTGTGACCCAAACTTTTTGAGATTCGAGTACACTTCACTCGCTCACAGTTTACTTCACAAACACACATGGTTGCAGGAATTAGTGGACGCGTTTTAGTTGCAAATTTAGTTGTAAATTTTATGATAAATGGGTTTAAACCAAAAAAGTACATTTGCAGTGAATTCTGCGATGTTCTTTTGGTTGTATACACTGTTAAGTATACAAAAGTACCATTGGTGACCTCTGTCCACTCTGAGCTAAGGCTTCCTTTTCTTTGGGTCAGAAGATTCGAGCTTACTCCACCAAGAAGCTCAAGTACGGATTCGTGGGTACACATGTTGCAAATTTTCATTTGATATTAATGTTCTCGATGCTTTCCTCATCATCGCTTTTATATTGCGAATAATATCTGTTTTTAGTATAATAGGTAATAAAACTAGCCTTAATAATCTGTATAAGAAAACAATATCACACATTCATTTATATTCTACTAGTTTTCGTCCGGGGTCCATTCGCATGTGAGAAGGTTTTTTTTTTGTAATTATATTGGTAGGTGGAAGTGCAGCTAAGGCAGCTGATGGTGACATTGACGCCGTACGAAATATTAACCACAGCGATGGTTAACATCTCGGAGCGGTTGAGTAGTTAAAACACGAAAATGTTGAAAACAAACAAACTTACGTTCACATTTATAATATTTAGACAAGTTAGGGTCAATAATATACGAGAAAATTTATTGAATGATTCACCTTCGTTAATGCTTCGGTATCGGGTTTCGTTCATCAATTTTGCAGTTGAATGTGTATGTCCATATTCGATTTGCTAAAGTAACAAAGGCTTTGTTTACACTGTAGTTTTTAATTCTTCATTTGTACAAAATAAACTTGCAATTCATTCATTTATTTTGCTTTTGTTAAATGTAGTCATGGTTTTTTAATTAGTTATGAACAATCAACAATAAAAAAATATCATATCTCAATAATATATCTTTGCAAATTCAGTAATAATAATAATGTCGATTTCGAAATCGGTCTGGAGGACCTATATATAATAAAAATGAATGTTTTGATTTTTGTGATGTGATGATGTTATTTAAACTTTTCTTATCTTGATCCGATTGTGGTGAAACTTTGCCGAGGTGTATCAGGTGCAATTGGGAAAGCACTACCTAAAAAAAAAAAAGATTTTTTATTTCGTTTTATGTACTGTGGGAAGCCGGGACTTAAAATAAAAAAAAGTCGTATATAAATAAATTAAACATTTACAATGACAGATAAATATTTAAATAAAAATGTAGAACACAATATATCTACTAATAATAATATTAATATCTCAATACAAATTTTACAAATAATTATTTCAAATTTATGTTTTCATATTTTTAAATGTTCATTTTAAATATAAATTTAGTGATGTAAAACGTAACCTAAGGTTCACCGAACATGTTTGGCGATCTGCCAGTGATGGCTTTTAGTGGTTTCGAGATATGCACATAAGACTATTAGATGTAGATTATGTCTGTTTATAGTTTCCACAACTTTAAACATAACAGAACGATTGTAAAAATCTTAATATATATAAACTGTTAAGGTATCTAGATCACATATAAACATTAAGAGTCAATGTTGCCATTTGAAAAAATTTACTACCAATTCTCTCGCGTTCTAAATTTAAACTTATAATTTTACAGAGTGAATTTATACGTGTCAATAAGCTCGACGTTGAGCTTCAAATAAAAGAAGAGGTTATATTTGTTTAGACGTGGAACATAGTTATGACAGAAGTTAATTGGATTTTATACGTATGTATTAAATATTTATAGGTTGTTATAGGTTAATCAATTCAAATATATCGCAATGAAGTGCCCTCAATAACAATCAAAATCATAAATAAAATTGGTATTATTTATTAAAGTACAAATGGCCTTTTGATTTTTATTTATTAATATATAATGTAACTTATACAAACTTTTAATGATAAATGAAAATTGTATCACAAATGAGATTTAAAGGGAAGAACCGGAGTACCGACATCACCTGTAAAATTAGCAGATATAAATGGAAGAGTGCGTTCATATATGTTGTAGGACCGATGGCGTTTGGATAAACTCCACTTTTAACTGCTAAATTAGCAGATATAAATTGAAGCGTGCGTTCATATATATAGTAGGACCGATGGCGTTTGGAGAAACTCCACTTTTAACTGCTAAATTAGCAGATATAAATGGAAGCGTGCGTTCATATATGTTGTAGGACCGATGGCGTTTGGAGAAACTCCACTTTTAACTGATAAATTAGCAGATATAAATGGAAGCGTGCGTTCATATATGTTGTAGGACCGATGGCGTTTGGAGACCGGGGATTGGAAAACGTAGCGATCCAGTTGTTCTTTTGAAAAGTGGCGAGACCAGATTCGGTACAGAAGGCGATGTTTGATGTGAGTTATGCTCTTCCAAGGTACACTCAAGTTCCTGGAGCTCCTTTTTTCAGCAAGAAATTGACAGCAATAGGCTGAGAATATGGATAGATATATAAGTTGAAATCAAAATCCTACTATAATATTATTCTGAAACAAACACATACAAATCGATATTGGAATAATCGATATTAAAGAGATATATCATTCAATTTTTGTATTATAAAATAGTTTTTTTTTTTTAAATGTTAAAAGCTTATCTATTTACGATTAATCGTAAATCATCCGTACATAATATATTCCACAACAATATTTGTGTTCTGATAAGAATGTCGAGTGAACCTATATCATTGTAACAACATTGTATCTCAGGATTAACTGTTCTATCGATATGGCCCAGTAGCCGAGTGGGTAAAAGCGAAGATGGCAAGTTATAATTCATTAAACATATTTTTTATACAAAATAGGTAGGTGGTCGGGTAAATGACTACCTGATGGTCAATGATCATTACCATCTTGGACATTGGTACTGTAAGAAATATAAACCGTTCCTTACATTGCCAATACGCCACCAACTTTGAGAAGTACGATGCCCCACTCACCCGTCAGGCCGGAACTCAACATTACAACCTGGTACTGCTACTTGGCGTTAGAATATGTCTCATAAAACCGAAACCGTAGTGTTAATAATTCGTACACTTCTCCTAATCAAGAAACGGTGTTACCTTACCTTACCTGCGAGGATGTTCACGAAATGGCATGTAGAAGGGATATTACCTTATTATTTTATTGGTTGTAGCGAATAATTGCAGAATCATAATTGGTAGTGAATCCATTATAACGTTTCGGTTGCGGATGGTAGAATTGTCTATAATTAACGTCTCGTAAATATCGAAGACGGTTTATCGTCACAAAAACGATCGGTTAATCATGTACAATAACCATCCGGTAAATATAAGGATCGGGATTTACACAAAAATTTTAAAGCATCTGGAACTTGGAGCTCGCATCAGAAAATAAAATATCATCAGAAATTTTCTATTTTATTTCGTGGTAGAAATCTGTTCAAGTCCATCTTGATAAGAAGCTACTCATTACATAATCTACCGCCAAACAGCCATACTTACTTACTAATGTTTATTCTGATTTGAAGGGTAAGTGACCCAGGGCAACTACCACAAGAGACACACCATATTAGTTCACAAGTTGCTGGTGGATTGATGATTTAAGGGATTGATAATATTTCTTACGGCTATGATCGATGGTGACTATCATGAAATGGCTTATATGCCAGTCTACTTTAAATAATATATATCGTGTAATCGGACTTATCTCAAAAGGGGATCTAGTGTCGTTTGAAAACAAATCATAATACTTTCAAAGTATCAGAGCATACGATTTTTAATAAACTTATTATATTTAATGGTGATATCAAAACTTGTGTGGCATCGAGGCGCTTATGGAGTTCAAAACTCCGTAACCGAAGCGTGCCAAGAACTGGTCTAACTAGATGTTAACACAGATTTTATTAGAGATTTAAGATGTTCTATGAAGCTATTTTGGAAACACAAATTGCAACTATTAGTCTAAATATTTAAAACTTTTTAAATATTATTATTGTTTTTATAATTCTACAAACTATATATTATAATTAATAATAATAATAATATCCTGGGACATTATTCACACAAGCAACCCAAACTAAGCAGAGCTTGTACTATGGAAACCAGACAACTGATATACTTACATATACTACTTTTCTTTTGTAAATATATACTTATATAGATAATTACACCCAGACTCAGGAGAAACAGACATGTTGATGCACACAAATGTCTGTCCTGGGTGGGAATCGAACTCTGCGGCGTGAAAGGCAAGTATCTTAGCAACCACACCAAACGGCTCATCTTTAGTGTCGAATTATAAGTTTCGTACAGAGTATATAAGCTATATGCTTAAATCCTTGATGGATGCAACTGAGCATTGTAACCCTATCATTACTAAATGTTAATGTATTTTTGATGTTCAAGTCAATTATAAATTCTCGTCACGCCAATGTTTAAGAAATCTTTTAGTTTCCAAGTGGTGTATGACCAAAACACCTATTATATTATAATAAATATGATTTTAAATAACATTGAAATAAATAAGTAAAAATCTTCTACATCAAAATATTTTGCCAAGTGTAGACATTCAAGAGCTATTTCGATACTAAAATTAATATTAGTACATCGCGATACTTTTATATGTATATACTACTGTTTCATTTTCTAATTTTCTGAACCATTTATCGGAGGTTTTTGTTACCAGGTGGATATGTATAATAAAGGCACCGCTATTATAACACTACAATAGTAGGGGTCAAACTAGCTGAACAGCAATTGACCTATATAATTTTTGTAGGCAGACATTTTCTTAGTAAATAAGATATGAAAACTATGATCTTGTGATGTTTTAAAGTCATTTATTTTATTATAATTAATTACTTATTTATAGGTTAGGTTTTTTTAAATAAAAAAAACACGAGTATATCTAAGCATCTCTTTTATAAATTAAAACGTGGATAACATGTTATGATAGCCTAACCTACTTAGGTTAATATGAACGAAGTCTGAACTTGCTATCTGGATGAAATGAGCATCGTCCATTAAAAATAAGTTATCGAACTCATCACTAACAGATATCGGATATCAAAATTGCGATCGGAAAAGCAATCATATTGAACTATAAGTTTTATCCTGTACAAAATTGAATAAGGTAACGAAACTGTTCTTTTTTTGTAAATATTTATATTAAGATTATAAGAATATAAGATTATATGTATCCTACAGAAAACTATCTATTTTTTAAATATTTTGATAGATGTAGATCACTAGATACTGTCCGTCTTGCGTTACAATCTTTAAAAGTTTTGTAAACAAAATTTTTGATGTGATTAACATGTTATTTTGCGTTAATAGTTATATATTAACCGCCAATCAATAATATTCAAGTGAGAGCCAGTAATCACTGTACAAAGTTTTAATTTAATATTTATCATAAGTTATTAAGAACGCATAGAATACGAAAACAACAAACCATTTGTTTTCATATATCATATATTTGATCTCAATTAACAAAGTTACAAAGTATCTTGATCGAAAAGTTCTTGAAGTACACGTGAAGCATTAAATAAAAATTATTTGTAATCAAATATTTAATATTCAACGAAGGCAATATATAAATTTTAGTTTTGTTTTTATGTTCAGTAATGCTAAGGTGTTCGTGATGTGAGTTATACCGATTTCCTTGATATCGCGTCTAATGATCGCCGCTAGTATTTTATTACCCAAAACCTTTAAGTTGGAGAATTGTAAATTTTTCGTGACAGTGAAGCATGAAAAACGGTATCCAATTACCATATTTAACGTTCGCTCGTTGCAGTTTCATTCACATTTAATTATGATTCCAATCATGCATTAACTCCTTTAAAACTGGTATCAATAGTGCTGCTATATTGTTAAACATCAATATGTGTATTGACTTTTGTTATCTTATTCCCGAAGATAACGCATGTAGCTTAGCTTAACAAGGTAAAACGATAAGACCTGGTAACCGAAATAATCGAAATTGCGTGCTCTAGTTCCACACGAAATACCTTGTGTCTGATGTCTTCAAAAGTGGCATAAATATTCAGAATTATTACGGTAAACGAACGTGCAAAATCAGTGAGGGCACCTATTCATGTGGCGTGCAGTTCGATCGTGGTGAAGCAAGGCGCGGAGGAAACGTCAGAAAAATCGAATTTCCATGCCGGCAGTCGAGGCTGAGGCGGCGCGGCGCGAGCACCGCGCACACAGCGCCCGCGCGCGCCCGACTGCCCAACAGTGCACCACGTCGTGTTCGCTCGGCACAACCTTCCAAATTTAAAAATATTTAAAAATCGCGCGTCCTCGATAAGAAAATATTTCGAAGTTTAACCGGCCAGTGATCAGTGTTAATTGTTTTTAATGTTATCGGTGGGCTAATTAACGGATTATGGGTTTGGCAACGGCCGTCCCGATCACGGGCCAGCTTGTCGCCCTACCACATAAATTCGTACTTTTTTCTATTAAAAGGTGACGTCATTGACGCGGCAAACTTTCGATCGCTTATGAAATTGTTTAATCATAACTTTATAACTTCGAACATACTTTGAACAAAGAATCAACTTGCACTGTCTCACTTCATTGTTTTTTAATCGCAACAGTTCAATACAATACCTTTGTGAAATATAAAAAAAAAGTTATAAATATTTTTAATGATGTTAGTATATTGTGTTAATACATAATGTAAGAACACAATAAATCTACAATGTATGCCAAATCAAAATAAAGTACAATGATAAGAGCAGAGAAACGAATAAATTTTTGTTAACGATAACGTATATCGACATAAGATGTATCGTTTCCTCCCGTCCTAAATTATTGTCCAATGTCCATTTTGTTAATAACATACTTATTTTATAAGTGAATTTATTGAAACGAAGTAAAACAGACCGTGTCATAGTTTATAATTAAGTTAATCACATTAAAGTTAATTAAACTTTGACCTTCACCGGTCATGTGCTACAAGTTTGAGCAAAAGCAAGTTCAAATAATGGGCGTCTAAAAAGTAAAAACACTTAAATGTGTCATTTTTTTAATAACGACATGGCACTTACCTCAAATTTTGAAATATATTTCTTAAATATTAAGTTTTTTGTACGGTGTTGACAAAATTAAATGTGAGTATAAAATTTTGCGATATGAATCGTGTATCAGTAATTCATTAATCAACATCAGTCGGATCTCGTTAGCTAAAGTAAATTAATCCATGACCAGTCAGTATTATATTTAATGAAATGACCGATTTATATGAACAGCTTTAATGATAATAATTTAAAAATTATGTCGTGGTGTATTTTTCATATAATTAAGCCATAATTTTTAAATGTGAATATTAAATTTATATTGCTGGTAATTGTAATATATAAAAAAAAAAACAATAACAATGTTTAATATAATCTGTGGCACTTATTTTAGTCTATAATAACAACTACCTTTGTCGCATATTTGTTGTGTATTCGGTGACTTTTAGAAGGTCGAAAGTATTTGGTATAATTATGTACTTAGGTCGTTCCTCTTCCAATTCATGCTAAGGGCCAACGCCGAGCTATTGAGATTGGATTAGGATCGATTAGCAATTCCAGCAGTCAAATGCGAAGGTGAAATGTATAGGAACCTATATTTTCTTATTTGTGAATATAAGGGGTTGACGTCAGTCAGCAAGAAAATAGTAATATAGTGCTATGTCAGAAACAAAGGCTTGTGTTGTGAATCAGCTGTGATAACGTGTTAAGGAACGATATGTAATATGTAAGTTTGTTTTTTATTATTAAAATAATTTGTTTGCTTTTTTAATTATACGCTGACTTAAATAATGCTGTACTTAATTCATAAAAAAAATTAAATAATTTAGTTTAGAAATTTACTATGTACTGAAGATATACTTAGTTATACCGTTCAATATGAATAATTTGAAAATTCACAGTCCGACTTCTATTATATATTTATCTTTTTAAAACATATATAATATGTTACTATAAAATTCCGTTCGTTATTCGTATTTTGTCATATATCAGCTGCTAGAAGCCGTTTCAGAACACATATATTTCTCGCGACTATGTTATGCGATTAATTGTTCAAAATCACATGCACCCTTCAATAAATTTAATATATTTTTTAAGCGTATGCTCTTTATTATTCCGACCTCGTTGGTCCAGTGGCTAGATTGTACGGCTGCAGATCTTGAACTCCCGATTTAAAGCCCGGGTCAATAAAACTACTGGGTTTCTTATTAAGGCTATAAGATTAGATTGAACGCTGTAGTCGAAACTCTTATTATTTGTTATAAACATTGCTGTGTACTACATTTTACCTCAAAGAGCATGAAATAAACCATTAGTCGAATATTCGGTCGATGCTAACTATATAGAGACTATTGTTTGAATAGAAAAGTAAAACATCAAATTCAAAAGCATTATTTACAAGGTGAGTAAATACGACTACAAAATGACTAGAACAAACGGTTCACAGATTGAAAACGCGTTTTGGGGCAAAAAAAAAATCGCTTTTATTTTATTTGCCGCGCTGGAGCCTAAAACGTTCCAGCGTTGTTTGCCGGTGACAGCGCTGCATCACACATTGTACAACCTGATTTAGTCATGTTCCCACTATTATTTTTACATTTTCAAAGCCAAACTACATTGTTCTGAAGCGGATTTCTGTCTCGTTCGTATGACATAAGGAAGTTAAAGTGTGATGGACAACTTTGATTTATTATGTTGGTTCTCTTTATTAAAACATTTATATGATTTTAATAAATGACATTTTATATACTAAACTCAAGCTAAACTACTGTATAGGTATCGAGTTCGATGGCATAATATGAATAATAAGGGCGTTTTCAGCGTTACAAGTAGGACTGCAAAAACGTATATGACCACAATCATATGTTTTGGCGATCTTAATAGATTTAAATAAGTCCATTGAATGGAATTAAGGGATTGTAATGCCCTTAAAATCAAAATTTATCAAAAACTGTATTGGATGGGATTCTACATAACTATACAAAGCCGATATGGCCCAGTGGTAAGAAAGCGTAAATCTTACCGATGATCGTGAGTTCCCGGGAAAGCATCACTGAATTTCATGTGCTTAATTTATGATTTATAATTCATTTCGTGCTTGACGGTGAAGGAAAACATCGTGAGAAACCTGCATGTGTCAAATTTCAATGAAATTCTGTCACATGTGTATTCCACCAACCCGCATTGGAGCAGCGTGGTGGAATAAGCTTCAACACCTTCTACTAAAAAAAACGAATCAAAGGCTTACTTTAAATTTACTACGTCATAGTTAACATTTTGCGTTGATAGGCAATCAGATAGAACATTGCCTTTTATGTAAATTATATTTTGTATTCCAAATTGATTTAATTTTAGAACGATCTATAAATAAATAACGTATGTTAAAACCAAAATATGCCATAGTAAACATATATATGAACAAATTAATTGCTTACTGAATATGCAATAAAATTGCAAAACTAACAAGCGTTCAACTAAAAATAAACTTCGTACGAAGCGGGCAAGATTGAATTGGTTAGTTATTATCATAAGTGGTTATTCTTCTAACGTTATTATAGTTCTGATTATTATTTATTATAATATGTATTATATTATTATAATTTACTAGCTGCCCAGTCAGGTTTTGCATGTAGAATAATCTACATTAAATGTTTATATTGATAGACGAACGAAAAAAGTAAAATTCTAAAGGCAGTACAACTTACCAAAATTTCATTATAATCGGATGGAATGGCGTAGGAACACATAGAGAACATACAAATTGATTTGTATTTATATAGATTATAAATAGCTGTTACCGGCGACTTTAATTAATTAATAATTTACTAACTAATAATTTACATACATTATAATATCTTCATTTATACCATCTTAATGGTACTTTTAATTCTCGACTGCCTTGTTGGTCTAGTATCTAGATATAAGGCCGCTGACCTGGAGGTCCTGGGTTCAATTCCCAGGTCGGACCGATAACAAGCTATGGGGTTTTTCTGATAGAAAATTCTCAGTAGCAGCCCGAATTCTGGGAATCGGTAATGTGTACACTCCCGTGCCTCGGAAAGCACGTAAAGCTGGAGGCTGGTGGTTGGTCCTGCGCCTGAACTCCCTCAGGCATTTAAGAGTTATGGTGTAATAAAGAAACTCACATACATACACTACGGATACACACGAATAACAAACATACAATATTTGTATTGAGACAAATCAGTACAGAAAACATAAATAACTTGACTGATTGTTAATTGGTTGTTGAATTACCTGTACCATTAAATCTCTCTAGGCTTGTATGTTCGACTGTGATAATCTCTTAAACTTCCAAATCGATTTAATAAAATATTTTTACGTTAAATAGCCCGTTTATTAAAGGTTTTGCTTGATTTTTTTAATTGTTTTTACTGGGAAACATTAATAAGATAAACAGAGTTTGTGTAATTCTAACCCACTATACCCACTACGGAAGCTCTTCGGCATGGATAAGAGGCAATTGCAAATTCGTTATGACAACTCTTGAGACTCCTTGTACATTTGCCAATGCTCAGAGAAGGACAATGATTTATCTCAAGTCCGAACATTTGAGTGAGTCTTTCCAAGGGAGAAACTCGCTGTGCTACTCGATAGTATCCGGTGACAGCTAGCCTAAAAGGGGCAGAGAGTGATCTCGATCCAGAGAAGCATTGCGTCACAGTACTCGCTGATAATGCCTGGTGATAGAACCATGGTGCACTATTAAGACGGTACTGACACCCTGATAGCTTATAACCTTCCTTGATCAATTCTAACTACGATATAAATATACGAATTAGAAAGTAATCGATTGTATTCATCTTTGATTCAGGGTAAAAATAGCATTATATGTCTCAATCGCTGTGGCTTATTTAATCACTGTTATTAAAATGACATTAAGCATGCTTCGATTCTAGTCATTACAATATTTTTTCATGTTTATATGTTTCATAAATAGCGCTTAAACTTGGTAGTAGTTCGACAAAACGTGATGTTAATCGGTTTCTCAAATAGAATTGTAATATGTGTAATCTTTCAAATATTGGAAATGCGGAAGTGAGATTTTTCGTTTATATAGTTCTTTCATTCAGCACCCGAATAAAGTGACTTTTGCATATACATAGGATATATATGATAGTGAAGTTTTCTAAAATAAATGAATGGGAGTGAAAACACTGATAGAAACGTGTAGTGGTGGCAGAATTTATTTTTTAAATATATAGGAATTTTGACTTTATGTAGGACCACCACTAACTCATAAGTTAGCATAAAAACCAACTGCGTAACATCGATACGGGATATCATTGTGTTCCTGTTTGAAATGGGATTCAGCCATACATTGGAAATAAAAACTAAGATCACACAGTTAGCGGTTTATTCGTTGTTTAAAAAATAATATATTTATAAAGATTATTCATTATATCCACAAACTGCCTCGTCCATTTCGTATTATGTTTTATTATATTATATATCGATTGCATGATTTTCCATGGCTACGTTTCATTTGTAGTCTAAATTAGTTTATAAATCTATATAACTGAATCACTAAATTAGTGTTTAATTAATACCTTAATTATTACTTATAATAATTGACGTTTTTGTTCGTGTTATGCGGTTGGACGCCCCAACTTTCAGTTCAGTGCCAATGTTTATTGGTAAGGCGAACAAAGTCAGCTAGCCCGATTGGCTTGTTACTTTTCCATTAATTCAAAAATGTTTGGACGGCATATACGAATACATTAGAAGAAAATCGTTGAAGCTCTCGTTCAAAGTAGGTAACGTGTCAGCTTCGAAATAATTATTGGTCAAATAAACGAAATTACAGCCATCCAACTAGAATTAAGTTTAATATTTAATTCGATTCGATTTAAATCTTCTCATTAAGTATTGACAAACCGATTATTAATCTGTAATCTGCGGTCTATTTAAAAGTATTGACTTTTCATGAATCGAAACCGTTTAAATAAATAATTAACTTCACATTTAAACTGATTATTTGTTAATAACGATAAAATATTAATATTTATTTAACATTGTTAAACGGGTGTTTCGTTAAATACTGTTTTCTCTTTCTGGTTCAACTATCGGAAGAAGAAGACAGCATTGCTTAAGATTGTCATACTTAGCAGCGGAAGAATACCTTAGAAAAATATTCCATTGATTCGATTCGATTTCCAGAAACTTCTGAAAATTAATAATTTATTAAGAGCGCAGTTTTTTTTAATTATACACACGTTCGTCTTTTCTTAAGATAGGAAGCTTAATGCTTGGGTTATAGATAACAGTCGTCTGATACACATATTTACATATATAATTTTATATAAATAACACATATTTATACGATAATTAATAAATAACATAAGCAAAATAAAATAAACTTTTCTTAACTGCTTCCTTTTACCGAGTTGGAGTAGTAAATAAATTATAATGGGATTATTATACTATCAAGGTAACAAATAGCAGCTTGGAGTTAGAAATAGGGCATTGCAACAATCCCGTGCATCAGAAAGTACGTAAAACCGTTGATCTTGCGTCTGGTCTTCCCATACCGTCAGATAATTACTCCATCGGTGTAAGAGAGTGAAGAAACAGAGATTGAGTTAGAAGTACTCGTCACAAGAATCTACATACATCGGTTCCATAAATAATATACATGTATGCATATTGATTTAAATAATCACAACTAATTCAATTATTATAATTATATGAAACACCGATTCATTGTATTTAAACATTTTATTATTCATTAATAGTTTCTAGTGGCGTTATAAAAAGTTCACTTTGTACGCAAAACTCCACTTGCTTTTCGCCTTAGTGGAAGGAATCCGGCAATTAAAACGTTTTTAACCCTGGAATGTTCATAAATAAACATTTTTCATTTGCATATTTTATGTGTAACGGTATTTTTAATGCTATAATTTCTATTTTTGTAGGCAATATTTATATTTAAAATATTATTTATACAACTTTTTTTGTCTTTATATTAAAATTTATGTATCAATTTATTTTATTCCGAGATCGATTTTTTTTTTAAATCTGAAACACAGATTTAAAATATTATTATTTATCTGTTATCTATAAGAAAATATATAGCAGTATATAAGCGGCTTTAAAGAATTACAGTTTCGTTAGTACGATGTTTGACGAACACTCACCGGTGCTTGTTTCTGTAGAGCATAAAGTTACTTACAAATTCCCTACACATTATGCTACATATACAGTTAACGTACTATAAATATCCCACTGTTGGCCTAAAGTCTCGATTTGAGAAGAGGCTTAAACCAAAATTCAAGTACAATTACAATGATTAATTTTGGTGAAATTAATTCCGATTGTTACCCAATCTGTGAACTAAATTTGTCGGCACTGAAAATATTAAGCCTTTTACGTACACACTCTAAAAATATAGTTACATATATGAGTGCAGTATTATTTGATGTATATGTTAAGGGTGATGTACATTTACAGTTCATATATATTAATGAGATTACTTAGAAAACAACACATCTATTTGCTTGGCATTAAAATATTAACTAGATACCAAAACAAGCGACTAAACAAAACGGCTTTTCTTTGCGGTTCCGGTTTTGAGGTTGCTTCTTTGCTTTGTGTGGTTGACATTGTAATAGTAATTATGAAATCCATTGATTTGGTTGACAAAATGAAAATTAATATACATTAGTGTAACTCTAACTCTCCTCTAAAAATGGCAGACTTCCAATTCAAATATAAATAGTCGTTATACTTTCTAAGATAAATAATAAAACTTATATAATATAACGAATATAATAGCAAAGATAAAATTCAGGACTATTTCGTAATATATAGTTTTGAGGGTTTCGAATGCAAAGATAAAGTTTGGATTCGAGTTTAGCGATCCATGCGAGAGTTGGATGGAATAGTGATTATAAAAGAATTGTTACATTTTTATTAAACGTACGAACTATTAAAAACCGACCCAGCCAGCTCGGTTTATTTCACAACTTTAATACAAATCCTATTGAATAGGTTCGCGGGCTAGCCGAGCGATGATCTGCCATTAATATTTCTATAGCTTTGTAAGCTTGCTTTGCTTTTTTCAATTTTAATATTAAATCAGAGTAAAAGTAACGGCTATCAACGAATGTGATACGCTTCTACTTTTCAAATATTTTCTGAAAGTCACTAAACGTTTTTCTTCTTGTTTAATATAATTAAATGATATATTGTAGTCGTTTTTAATATTCTGTCAATTTGCTCTGGCCACCTAAATTAACAGCCTGGTGAAATAAACTCCAATACCCTCCTAGGGTTCTTTTTTCTAGTAGAAAGTCATTAACAGGCTGCTACTGTAACTCCGTTATCTTACTCATAGTTATACAACTATGCGCTCTACTTGTGCTTCGTGTCTTAGAAATGATGTGCCATGCGCCTGATCTCTTATCTTTCTATGAGAGCGAAACAATAGTGAGAGCACTTCACTTCACATTTATAAACTATAACGACTCCGCCACTTACTAATGGTAAATCGAGAATGACCGCCGTGGAAGAAATTTGATTGAAATGAAATTTTCTGTGTGCTTTCATTTTTTATAATTTATTTGCATTAATAAAAGTAACATAGTCTTCATAATCACCCTCATCAGGTGTATGTTCTTAAACTTAATAAAATTATGTGTCCCAAAATTACTAATCAAATCTATATACCAGATCTATAAATCAAAATCTATAAAAATAAAAATAAATGATACTCAAATTAACTTATTGAATATAAAATAAAAAGTATTTCGTCATTCATTTGTCATTACTTAATTAGCAGATACTCGAAGCAACTAAGCCAACGCGTATCTCTTAGTATTTCTTTAAAAGTGTAAAAATTATACTCGACGCTTAAAATTTCTTTTGTCCAACGATATCTCAGATAATAAAACACTGTTACCCATGAACTTTTCAACGTTCTAAATTTGGCTCTCAAGAACGATCTCAGACTAGGCTTAGAGGTTTCTTCACGTGAAAACCCTTCAGGTTTGTAAGACAGGCCTTTATAAGTACGTTTCGGCCCTCAAAATGCCTCGCTCAGCACCTTTGGTTGGAGCCTTCTCCAATGCTTGTTCGATCGTCACTTGAAATCATTTAACCCAGTTTCGAGGGCACACCCTTAGCTTTCGACGCGCTTATTGTTCGTTTTAATTAAAATGTTTCATGTAATATAAAATAAAGGAAATTAATCGGGTTTGTTTATTTTTTATAAATATAATAACAAAGTATGAATCAATAAAATTTTCCTTTAAAAAAGTATGAAAACGTTGTATGTCATCAATGCATTTGTAACATACAAATGTACGTCGGAAAACAATGACTTTTATGAACTTACGAGTATTCATCAATTTATATTTATAAAATTGTATACAAGTCTTATTTCTCATTAATTTATTTATTCAGTTCCAGGAAAATCTACATTAATATTTATAAAAATCAGGCGCATAAATTAATCACGATTTCGTAGCCCCTTTGCTACGTCGTAGGTTCATCGTAACACAGCTACGGCAGTGCCGCGTCACGCAATTTCTTTATTATAAATGACTTATCTATGTAAATTAATGCTATGTATGTATTTAATGATGTCATAAAAATACACACATTCGGAAGATAACAAATAACTTTGCCTCAAATGTACATAAAAGTATGTTTTCTTGTCTGTCTATTTGCGTGAATGTTAAAACCTGAGGCACTCAGACACAACCTTAATTTATATACAAAAACCTATCTACCAAGAAAAATAAGAGGTATCCGAAATGTTTGTGAAAATATTTAGTTCAATTACATATGACTTAAAATAAATACTAACTTCGTACCAAATTTCTTCGAAATTGGTTAACAAGTGGTGTATTAAAACATATGCAATTGCATTTCTAATACATCACCATCGATATATTTTGACAAAGAATATAACCTCATTTTACAAATCAAGCATTGTAAAATATTCATAACTCTTCTTATCATAGTTACGACCTTTAAAAACATTAATAAAATAATGACTATGTTCAGGAGTTTCCATCAACTTGAACGCTATATAATATTCTTTAATCGGTCAATCTAAGTTCTTAACCTTTCGCTGGGTTTAAGGCTTTCAACTGAATTCTTAGGAAATTCAGAATCAATGGAAATATATTTGAATAAAACACTTAAATTTTATCGCGGTTATTAAAATTTATTTCACGTGTCAATTTAATTGCTGTGGTTAAAAAAACCTAAATACTAATCTTAACTTAAATATAAATTTTATACTTGCATGATTTCTGACTGAGTATAATACCTTATCCTGTGGGTGTCGTAAGTAAGGTAAGGTCCTCCAGACCATTTTCGGCCACGGCGGCCAATCTCAAGAGAGATTAGCCAACTGCGCAGGAGATATTATAGTGCACAAGTGTGTGCGCAAACACAGGTGCATTCTCTTTTCCTTAGCTCTCATAATCCGATGGGACGGCAATCCGACACGACCGGAAAGAGTTCAGGCGCAGGATCAACGGCTTAACGTGCTTTCCGAGGCACGGGAGTGTACACACTTCCACCTTCCAGACTCCGGGCTGCTACTGAGAATTTTCTGACAGAAAAACCCAATAACTTTTTAGTGGCCCGACCTGGGAATCGAATCCAGGACCACCGGGTCTGCAGCCTAATATCTAGCCACTAGACCAACGAGGCAGTTCAAAGTGTCGTAAGTACTAAGAGTGTAAAGGGTACTACTACTATTAGAAATAGTTGGGTTAAATGCATCAGATGATACCCTGATCACCTAACGCTGCAAAAACCTTTTTTTAACGATATCGAACCCTCTAGCAGAAGCGTTAACAAGAGGCAGGTGGCGTGTTGATCGTAAAATTCTACCAAATCCGTTTGCGATGTTTTCACGTAAAAAATAGAAATACAAAATAAAACTTGCTGAGCTTATGCCACAGATTCTTCTCATATTTGATTAAACTATTTATTTTCCTCGAACCGGCGGTATATTTCCAATTTTTTATATATTATCATAGTAAACATTGCCTTAAATTCTTAAAAAATACGATTTTAATATTTTTAAAAGCACTATAAATATATTTTCAATAGGTTGATAGAAAACTTAATTTACATGTAAAAATTGATGGCAGTCTAACAATTATGATAAAGTATTGTCGTTGAAACCTGAATATTTCGTAACATTTAACGCGACTGGAATTAACAACCACACTTACAGGGCTTAAATTTTGACTTTAAAAATTGAAGTCCAATGTCTTTTGCATGTATGAATCGTTGTCATCCACTAGACTCATACTCCAGTATTGTTTATACTTGGTTAAAGAGCATAATTTCTCTACACGTTTAAATTTATTATTTTAATGTTATATATTATTTAAAATATATATGCTTATTTTATATAAAGATAGAGTTTTATTAATGTTGTATAATACATATTTTATTAATGACTGCCTCGTTGGTCTAGTGGCTAGATATAAGGCTGCAGACCCGGTGGTCCTGGGTTCAATTCCCAGGTCGGGCCAATAAATAGTTATTGGGTTTTTCTGTCAGAAAATTCTCAGTAGCAGCCCGGAGTCTGGAAGTTGGAAGTGTGTACACTCCCGTGCCTCGGAAAGCACGTTAAGCCGTTGGTCCTGCGCCTGAACTCTTTCCGGTCGTGTCGGATTGCCGTCCCATCGGCTTATGAGAGCTAAGGAAAAGAGAGTGCACCTGTGTTTGCGCACACACTTGTGCACTATAATATGTCCTGCGCAGTTGGCTAATCTCTCTTGAGATTGGCCGCCGTGGCCGAAATCGGTCTGGAGGACCTTATTTTATTAATATCGTATTTAAAGTTTAGGGTGATAATAAAACTATTAATACGTACGTCTCAGATTCGATTCCGTTTTCTTGAACAAATTTAATTTCTATCTCTATATTTACATTGTTAAAGGTCGACATTAATATCAAAAACGGATCGTTATAATATTGTTATGGAATTTACAAACACGTGTTGTAACTTCGTAAACTGCGACATGGTGCCAATGAATTCCCAACAAGTTGTACATGAGACGTTTGAAAACTTTGTCAAATTATCTCTTTCACAATCCTCACAGGTCTTGTAGTTGGCAAACACGGAGAAGGCCGTAATAGTATTAATTCAAAGCGGCGTAGGCCCTCGGGTTTTGATCATTTATTCCATTAAACTTAACGCGATTCAAGTTAAGAGGCATTTTATAATGGCTTCTCTGTTACCATTCAATTTTAAAGTAATTGCTTTTGAAAATTATATGAAAATTTTAATCTATACTTTCTTTTGAAGTGAAACTTCTTCAGGTATGATGATATTACATAGCCAGGTCTTTGGTATCAGCCTTATTAAGTATACTATTAATCTTTGCCACTTTGTCATATTCAAAATATAAAACGGCTATGTATTTAATGAAGTTGAAAAATGCTAATAAAGGTCTATTACAAAAAGCATATTTTGATTTGAATTTGGTATTTATTTGTTTATTTATTTGTAAAAGAACACTTACAACATACATATAAAACATTGAAAGAAAAAATGAACTTATAAAACAATAATAGTGTATCTAATATGCATGTCAATTACAAGTGTCCAGAGCACTTCCAGATTAATTCTAATCATATCAAATTAAAACTAAAAGTAACATAAAATTTACCAGTAAATTTTTAAAAATGTCCAAATTAAGTAAGATATTAATGTCATTGTTACAATAATAATATAAAAATAACATTAAAAATCAATCTATTAGCGAAATCATAATTGAAATTTAAAAATATTAATTACAATTTAAAACTAATCATGCATTTTCAAAAATGTCCAAATTAAATAAGAATTTAATGTCATTGTTACAATAATAATAAAAAAACAACATTAAAAATCAATCAATTGGCGAAATCATAAAAAATATTAATTAAAATTTAAAACGAATCATGCATTTTATAATTTGGTATATTGAATTCTAATATGTTTAAACTCTAAGCGACAGGTATTATATATAGCCATACATATATTTCTCCAAATACATATATCAATGACACACAAGTCAACGTACAAGTATAATATTCGTGCTTAGCGTTTGCGTGGGCGGTAGCGGGAATGGTTCACATATTTTAATATAGCTAAACTATACTTGAGTAATGTGAGCAAGCGGTATCACCATCAGTAACTTTACTCATATTTACAGCCATTAATCTAATTAAAGGCAATAAAAATAATATTCAGATTATTTTTATTTTTCTTTGGTAATCAAAAATTGTAAGTTAACTTGGTGGTAAAACTTGGGTACCACCCACTCATCGGTTAATCTGTCGCTAAATAGCAGTACTTAATTGTTGTTGTTATTGTGTTTCGGTTTGAAGGGTGGGTGTTTTTATAGGCGCAAGATACATAAAATCTTAGTTCCCAAGGTTGGTGGCGCATTGGCGATGTAATATTTCTTACAGAACCAATGTCTATGCAGTCTGGGCGGTGGTGGCGTATTTTATAAAAAAGTTGGTTACAAGCCTTGATAAGCATTGTAGTTTCGAATATTTTTCCAATTCTTTGGAGCCTCGCTGTCATAAAATATTCATAAACAAGTAACAGTCCTATCTTTATTCCAGGTTCAAACTAAACTGATTGTCTTTTTAAATATTCATTTAAGCTGTGATTGGAACGAGAATAAGGACATTCTAACTTTATATTTATGAATTTTAAAAAACATTAATTAATAAAATTCAAATACAACAATGAACAATGAATGTTCAAACAATATTACCATATTTTTATAATTTATCGGGATACTTAATAATCTAATTCCTAAATATAATATATAGAATTAATCCTGGCCGACTTTAAATATGGTTACTTAAAAAAACTGATCTAGGCAAAGGCGGAAAGAACTGTATGATACTAAAGAATTGCTGGGAAAAAAGACTTATGTAAAATTAATTCATCTAATTAAAAAAATATTATTTATAATGATGTTAATATACTCGTAGCTTAAGTAGAGCACGCTAAACTGAAACTCGAAATTTGCTTCGCTAGATAAGCTTTTGCAAGCTCTTATGACTTGTCGAAAACTCGCAGACGCGAAACGTCGACAACGCTAAGAACCGGCAAACATATGACTAGGTTTTATTCTATAAATATCAAGAGACCGCGGTTTTATTTTATTATATTCTCATAACTATTGCAATTTATACTGAACTCCTTAATTATAATTGCATTAAATATAACATATAATAATAACCTATTATTATTAAGACATCCTTAATAATCCTTAATAAATAAACGTTCTAACACACTGTTAATTATTTCTTATAACTTAACATTGTGTAAATGACAATAAAATTTTACAATATAATGAAAATTTATTTTATCATTCATTTTTCACAATATATTTTACCCATCACTACAAAATATTGATCGAATGTATACATAATTACTCATTTATTATTCAATTGCATGATAACAAATGAATCAAACGATGTCACGGAATATTATTGATATTGCAATTTAAAATGTCCTGTATTAGCCAATATAGGGCATTTTAAATTGCAACAACTAACGAGGTTAGAATTTAAAAAAGTAGACGTCAACCTGTCGAAGTGAAACGTCAACAATGATTTTTATAAGAACGTTTTATAATTGAAAGGAAACCAATAAAAATGGAATGAAATCAATAAATAAAAGTTACAGTTTCAGTTTTTGTGTGTGCAATATCTACTCACACTAAGAAGAAACTAAGTATATAGTATACCCGCCGCGCCTACACAAGACACGTAGAAAGCGTCAGCGATTAAGAAGTATGACGGCATAAGAGAGCGCCATGACATTTGACGTCACGGAATACGAATAAGTCTTACTCGCAAAGTGCGCCAATAGATGTCTCAGATCAAAAACACATTCGCTGTATGACTTTTACTAACCACTGAACGATAAATTTTAGTCGTTTCACATATATTTCTAAACTACTATCTCATATTAAAATTATTGCTTGTTTTCGTTCGTATTCTATGCGTTAATATCATTCATCCGGTCTACTCGTAGGTGAAACTTTATACAGTTGTTGTTGAAACTTGCGCAAAGTTTTTGGCATCATTGTAGTATTGGTGGCGCGTGAGTCTTATTGGATTTAATTTACAACAACATTTACTTTATATGAAACAGAATGGCAGACGTGCAAATGGGATAACTGGTGGTAAGTTGTCACCATCGTCCATAGACTGCGCTGCATGAACTATTACTTACATTGCTAATAATAAAATCTTGGGAATTAAGATGTTATGTGCCTTGTGCCTTTTGGTACACTGGCCCACTCACCCTTCAAATCGGAACACAACAATACTAGGTATGCTGTTTGGCGGTAGAATACAAAATTAAAAAAATTTAGATGGTATTTCTCTGACACACGAATATTGGATCATCTATTTTATCCTACGAAAGATTATAATTTTTTTTTTATTTGCTAAACTTTTCATATACTTACCTCCAGTTCTTGAAACCTTCCCAAAACAGTCCTTTGTATTAAAACTTATTTAATATAAAAAAACTTATATTAAATAAGTTTTTAATATAAAGGGATTATTCCCGACATGAATTTTAAATAAAAATTAATAAAGTTAATCTCAGAGGTGCTTGCCTAGTTTTGAACCTGCGTTTTTCTATTATAAACCACATGGTAATTACAATAGATCATCACCGCTCTTAAAAAAATCATCACATTATATAAAATACAAATACAGGTATATACTATAATATTCACTGAGACGTTCTTTCGAAGAAATTTAAGCCGTTTTGTTAAAAATGAATGTGGAAAATCATTTTCTTTTAAGCTATTGCCGGTGGTTTTAAAACTCATGAGTGTAAGGCGCTTTAAGCTTTAGTTTCCGTATAAGAGAAGTGCGCTAGTTCTCATTAGGATAGTCCGGCTGAAGAATGGTCTAGCTCGTTAACGTAACTCATTAAAATATACTTTTACTTAGACATTGCAAGGAGGCTATTAATAATGTAAATAAAACAAATTGTATTTTAATCTTACGGGAATAGAGATTTATCATTTATACGCATTTAAAATTTGAAAAATCATGCCGAGTAAGTTTTAATTTAATTACAATATCATTTACGTTTGCTAATAAATAGCTATGACTTTAACTTTGAAGTAATAATTAAGATGAATGTTACGTGCATGCATTCTAATTATGAAGTTTAGTGATTACTATAAAATGAAATTACTTATTTTAATAATGATGTTCTCCTGACCGATCGGTTACGGCGGAGAGTGTCAAGAGAGATTAGTCAAATGTGCCGGACATATGATAGTGCACAAGTGTGTGCGCAAACGTTGTCGTGCATGTGACGTAAATCTGACACGACCGGAAAAAGCTTAGGTGCAGAACCAGCGGATTTACATGCTTTGCGGGAGTGTATAATTGTATATACTTCTGACTTCTATATATATAACTTTTAGTTAGCCCGAAAAGGGGGTTTAGCCCAAGTCCTCGGTATCTGAGACCTTAGATCTACCACTTGACCAAAATACTTATTCAATGCGTTCTATCATATATATAGCTTATTAATATTTGAACATCAAAATGTATATATATGTATATTTTTTGTTATTTATTATATTATAATTAAAGGCAATTCGGCGTTTCTTTTTTAAATTAACAAAATCGCTTCCAAAAACTTTTATAAATCGATATTTTTAAGTTTGTATCGAATTTAATATAGTCTATTAATTATTTCAATCTGTCACTTTAATCGATGTCATGTTATTTTAAAAGAAGAGAAACACTAAACGTGATTAAAAATCTAAGTTTACTTTCACTTTATTAGTTATACAAATCTAACCTTAGTTTTTTTTCAATAATTTGCATAATTAGAAAATGTAACAGATTATTAAAAAAATATTAGATAAAAAAATCACAGATTATATTTCAACGAAACCTAAGCCACTATATTATTAAAGTTTTTGTTGCCTTTAAGACTATGTAACGATGCAGTGATATGCGTAGCGTAGCGGTCAATGTTTAGGAATTTAATCAAGGCATTGTTACTGGCAGATAAAATCAATTATGTCTTGAATGTATACCTAGCATCAGGCAAATAGTATCAAGATCAGCTTCCTCACTAAGTCTAATTAAAACAACTTCTTGTGAAAATGATTAAATATTTTTGTAGTATTTTCACTAGAATACTACTATATTGAGTTCCTAGCCGTACTATTCGGTAGAACATAATGTATGTATCGATTTGAAAGGTATATTGTACCGAATAAGTTACCATTCTGTAGAATATACATTTCAAATCGCTGGTAATTTAATTTAATTTTTTTTATTCTTTTGAATTGATTTGAATTATTGTGTGTTGATTTCGGTTCAATCGGGTGATTCACTCAAATGGTTTAAACTTCTTTTAAGATTTCATCAGTTAATACTATTAAGTAAATTTAAATAAAAACTTTAAAAAATCATAACATTTCTCATATAGGGGAATTAATAATAATAACCTAATAACTACATCTGACAATAAATTATAATAACCCCACTTGTATGATTATTTTTGTTTGAGAGTATAAAGAATATCCACGTATATAAATAATGTATTTATCGTAAAAATAACGCTAATAACCATTTGCTAGCCTTAGATTTTAAGTTAATTATAACAATTGAGGATTAAATCCGAAACTGACTCGGAAATAACAAGAAATAAGTTTAATTTTTATTTCGATTTATTTTGCTGAGGTTTTATTAAACAAATGGTTGCAAATTTAGTATAAATTATCTAGTTATTAAAACACTAATTTAAACGAAGTTGGTTTTATAGGTGTAGGTGGGTAGTGGCTCTGATGCGGATCGGGGCGGCGGAGCGGTCCGCTCTCCGCTAGATGATGCGCGCAGGGTGAGTCTCCTCGCCCGCGGTGCATGTACGCAGCGGCGGGCGGCGCGTCGCTCGCGGGCCGAAAGGTATCATTGTTGATATGTTTTTAAAATTAACTTATTCCATTTAGTAATATTATGTAAATCATATATTGATATTAACACTCGACGCAATCTTAAGCTCTTAGGACATGGACCCATTTCTACGGTACGGCACCGGCCACCGTGTAACGTGCTTCCTTTAGTGATATTAAAAATTCTACGTTTAAATTTTCAGCGATTTTTATTAATACGAGCGAACTAAGCAATAGCATAACATTGCGGTCCATCGTACACGAAGCCGCGCCGTCTCCCGGTAGCGCCGTGCCGTTACACAGTGGCCGGTGCCGCACCGTAGACACGGGTCCACGCCCAACTAAGCTTAAGAACCATTAACCATCAGGATTATCGTCGAGCGTAATTGTACTTTGACAAATATATATTTTTACAAAATAATTCATAATGGAATAAGGTATCAATGCCAATGTTGAAATGTTTTTTTTTTTTCATACATATGTATTTAATATGTTTGTAAACAATTGCGAATAGGAAGTTGATATCCAATTGTCGCTAAAGTAAGTTGCACAATTAAATGAGGTGAAAAAAGTAGAAAAAATAGTTTGTATATTTTTTTAGTGTTATGTATTAGTTCGGTAAGTGAAACGTTTTTCTAAAACAAATAATAATCAAAGTGAAGGAAATTTAGGAAAATATAATTTACAAAGTGTTTTGGAACTTTTTAGTCTAACTATTATATTTTTATGTATAAGTTTATATAAGCGTCATACTAACACTGTTTTTGATACTAGAATTATTCAATTTATTATTGTCAAACATATGTCGTATTGAGTTGAATAAAGGCACACGAATATTTTGATTTCAAATTCAACAAAAGACCTACACTGCACAGGGAATAATGTAATTAATTATTTATTAATTAAAGGATTTTTTTTTATATATAACATCCATATTTTTCAAGAGGCAGATGCAATTATGAAAACTTGATGATGCTTTAGACTGGAAACAATAATTTTTTTTAATATAATTGTAAGCGTGAAAATATACAGTTTTTTACATTTTCGATAATAATTGATTTGAAATTTTATTCAAACGTTATAAAGTGTGTATTGTGATATTAAGTATTCGAGGTAAATTTTATTTTATTATTTATAATAATTATATTAACTACTTATGACTTACCTTACTTACCCTTTCCAAAGTAGTTGAAAGAATGCCATATATCACAATTCCAACGTAAAAGCTTTCCCACTATTAATCTATTTGCTGATGTAGTATCATTGTACCATGAAAACTGGAGTGCATACTAATCATCAGTCATCGCACTGTAACGTTCAAGATAACAAGCGAACGTAATTGACCACCATCGAAGCACACGAATTGTTAAAGTTTGAAGTAGCGTTGTCAATAAATCACTAGAAAGAGATGAATATAGTCGTTAGTGGAAGGAAAAAGGGACAGATATATTGTTGTTGTGCAGGCGCGCCAACACGGCCGCCAGCCCGCGCCGCCGAGCCCGCACCCGCACAGCCCGGTCCATCCCGCGCCCACCGGCGTCCGCGCCTACTCCTGCCAGCACTGGGAGTCGCGGCTGCTCGCGCCCCCGCCCCGCACCCTCTCCGCTCTCGAGCCACAGTCGCCATGCGACGTCGTCGAGGTACTGCCTGTATGTTGTGCCTGTGCCTACGTGTCGATGTTATCTAGTTTAAGCATGTCATGTAAAAGAGCCACACACGACACTAATCCAGCGGCTTAACTTACGTTCAAACTGTTTGCATTTGCACTAGATTAAGCCGCTCGAGTGCGTATGTAGCTTCAACGGTTTATGTGCTGTTACTGTTAAGTATTGAGCTTCTTGTAATAAGTTTGGTAAATATAGCATTCGATGTTCCCGTTTATTTTAATTTGTGTAAGCATGAGCAAGTGAGACAATGCAATGTTTGGGGTCACCTTTAATTCGATTACGCGTAATCCTATCGATACTACGAGTACAATAGTTTCAGATCGTTTGAAAATACGTCAGTGACATGTGTTACGAGCCAGTGTTGATACGCAAAGTGATAAAAGTAGGCCGGCCATGAAACAGAGACATCTGTCGGAGAGCGTTCGGTGGCAGGTGTCGAAGAATCAAAGACTACGACTCGACGTACGGAACGAGACATGAGTGTATCATAATTATTAAACGTAACGAGTAATTCAAAAAAGACGTTCTATTATAACATTAACGCCAAATTGCGCTCGCTTCCAAAATCGTTTTCACACTATAAAACATATCGTATTTAAGGTTTAAAAAAGTTCAATTAGATTAAAATAATTATAGTTTCGCGCCTTTTCTTGTGCCTATCTCGACCCAATTCTAAAACGTGAGACTTCTCTAGCGAGAATAAATAAGTCTTGATAATACTGTGACGAGATTAATATAAAAGTGATATAACTGTTTCAATCGTAAACTTGAATCAAACTTTCCGCATTCAAATATACTAATGTTTAGAATAGTCACGCTAGACATAGATATTTAAATTGCTCGAATCAAAATAAAGTAAAAAACGTTAAACGAAAACTGTGCGTGGAAATCGTATCGCTGTGAGTTGTGTACGTGATCAAATCTTAGCCTAGGAGCTAAGAGTTTTTTCACCCGCGTCCATACACCGCCACAAAACTGGCAAGTATGCAGGCAGCTCTTATGCTAAGAGCAAAATCGCGGGAGAGAAGAAAACAACGACTGAAGCGTGGGATCAAGCACGAACTGCCGAGCAATGTGGCGACGAAGCCGATCGCACCGTTCCCGAGATACCCGCCAGCCTCTTGGGTACGTAGTAGATTTGCATTTGCTAATATCCTTGCATGTTAACTGATCCGTGCTCGTCGATGTCAGCCTGCTTTGATAGATGAATGCGGCTATCTTGTATTCATGGCGCGATGTGAATGTATACGTTTTGTTTAAACAACTGTTTAATAATGTGTTAGCTGGATTACTTGTCATCTATTTTCTGGAACTCATCTGTAACATTTCTATTCTGGTAAGCAATTCTTTCGTTAAAATTCTGAGTATTCAAATTACGAACGACCAAGTGTTTTCGCTGTTAAATCTATTGTCACTATTGTCCTATTTGACCGTTATTATTATTTTTTAAACAAAAACGAGTCAACTTCAGCCTAGTTTCTACATTCAATGTTCGGCAAATGCTCTTTCTCTCTCATGTAATTCATCAGTTACTCTCGCTGTCCGCTGCATTCAACGCGCTATTGTTTTCATTTCCCTCCATATAACAATACTATACAATATTCTATGGAGCCATTGTGTCAGAATATTTATGACAACTTGTACAAGCCAGCTTCTTGCATATTCGTCAGGCTAAATACGATTTATGAATTTCAGCAGATTCCAGCTTTTGACGAGGTCATAAATTTGCATTTGTGTTCCATATGGATTAATATCATAGTTGTCGCTTTCAACACGTATTTGATGGAAATTCATTTTGCAGTGATGTTTTAAAATCTTTATTTGAAATCAATACTCTATTAAAACAAAAAAGCGCCTACTATAAACCGTTAGGGTTCTATTTTCGTTAAAATTTTGTATATTTAAAAGAAATAGTAACATTATATGTGTGAAAATATTTTACAAAAGAGTATTTATGTGTAAAAAAATACTAAACTGCCTAGGCTTATGGCCAGCTTATAAGGCTACAGACTCTAAAGTCCTGGATTCAAAGCCTGTGTCGGACCTATATTGGATTTGTCAATGAATCATTAGTCGCAACCCAAAGTTGCAAGTAAGCAGTGTTTACACTCCTGATCTTCGAAAAGCACATAAAACCGTTTGTCCTACGCCTAAACAAGATCTGATCGCCGTTCCACAGGATCACGAAATTGAGAGAATGGAGACTGTGCTTTCGTTATAATATCAGGTCAACCGTTGATTATTCTCCGTTGAAAAAAGCCACCGTGCCCAAAGACGGTTAGGAAACACTATTTCAAAACTATTATATGTAATTATATTTACTAAAGAGATTATTAAAAGCAATAAGGTTTATTAGAAAAAAAAAACCTGTCGATTTGTATTGAATAATATTTTGTATTGCAAATGTAAAACTTCTAATTTGCGTTCTAACTGCGTGCGAGGGGGGACGGGTGTCAGGTGATAGGCTGGCTGCCTATCACCTTACACCCGACATAACTAAACAAATATCTTTAGTTAGTGTATATGCTGTCTCTATACCAAATTTCTTCTAATTTCATTCAGCTGTTTTGACTTGATTAAGTAACAAACATCTTAACATACAATTTTATAAGATTAGTAGGATTTGTCTCGTATAGCTCCTTAAAACATGAACTTCGGTTTTTATTGAAATTAGACCTTGCGATTTTATGGGTAGCTTATAATTAACTGAAACTCAATAAAAAAAAAAGATGTTATAGACTTATATATTCGACCTTAGATTATTCATAATTTGGACAGTCCCATCATGAAAAGGCTGGGCAACCACCATCCCGACCGGGCTAATCTAAATAGTTTGATGGTGATGCTGCCTGAAAATGAAAACATAGCACGGAGATGTCTATGGATACTGAAAGAAAACGTGATAAAAAAAGAGTACCCTATAATCTAAAACATTATTTATATTACGCAATACATATTAAACTTGTAAATACTGTAACACCGTACTGTAAGTTACGAAGTTTTTACTAACGAATATTAAATCGCAGGAAAGACGTAACTCACAAAGTGAAGAATGTTCCTGCCATGTTTTTATTAGCTTACTTTAATTTTTTCGTAACACGCGAGAAATACTTTACCCAATGTTAAGATCTGCCTAAACTATTTTTAGTTTCTTGGTATCTACGAATCTTGGTAATCATTTGTAGACTTGGGCCCTACTATACATTGTACATATTATTTTTATCATAATTATTTTTAATGTTTTATATTTAATTAATGCAAATAAATATTATTATATTAATGTTGTAAGACCTAATCAGGAGATTAACTATTCTTGTTAGGTTTCATACTAGTAACCTGATTTACTTATGAGATAACGCTAGTTTTATGACCTGGTGTCCATAAGTCTCTTTGCTGGGCAAAAGCCTCTTATTCAGTTACCTTCTGGATTTAGTTTTTTTTTTTTTCACTTCACTGTCCTTCTGCCGGTTGGTATAGTTGTGAAACAACTTTCGATAAAAAAAGTTACAACCATTTCAACACTAACACTTGGTAAATTCCTGGAGTCTGCTTTGATAAAATCAACTTCCATTTTTATTAAAAAAAACGTAATTAATAATCCCTTAAAATAATATTCACTTTTACAACCATAACCTCAAATAAGTTGTCATAACAGGAGTGACGTCACTAAACGCTGATTGGTGTTTTGTAATACGTGTTTCACGTAATTTTTAATTCGTAATTATTGTTAAAAATCAACATTATGTAAAACAAAAACGTCGCAGTGGCCCTTCTTTTATATTTTTTTAACATTTTAATCAAAACTTTCATAAATATTATATTTGCATCTTCCCTATTTTCCAATACGAATCAGTTATTACGTTGTCTATATATCAGTAGGGCCATTCTAAGACAACAAACTCGAAATTCACCGTAGAAATCCATCGTGGAATGTCAGCTTGATATGCAACTTTGACCATAATAATTATAACATTTCAAGAATCAAAATAGTATAACACCATCAGATAGTTATCAGCATTACACGGTTGAGTAATGAAGTGAGTTCTTACAGAATAGCACTATAGAGATTTGGCTGCATTTAAATCTCCTACTACTCGTGTATCTATTGAGCCTTCTCGCTTTAATATTTAAGAAATGTAGAACATTTTTTTATAATATCCTGGGACATTATTTACAAAAGGCCAACCGATTCCAAACTAAGCAGACGTCGTACTATGGAAACCAGACAACTGATATACTACATTTCTTTTGTAAATACATACTTATATAGATAATTACACCCAGACTCAGGACAAACAGACATGTTCATGCACAAAAATGTCTGTCCTGGGTGGGAATCGAACCCTTGTCCTGCGGCACGAATGGGAAGTATCCACCAACCACGCCAACCGGCTCGTCAACATTATAAAATAAATCTATTCAATATTAGTTTTACCCTATGTAATCAATTGTAATGGCTATATAATTTAGGGTTAAAGTTGAGCTCGTGGTATTAATAATTACTTATCTGCTTTGTTATAAAATTTACAATCGTTCTATTAGGATTGTTAGCAAGTATTTTGTAATTGTAGACTTTCTATTTACCGTATAAATTACTTGTCTTAATAAAATATATAAATGATACATATAAAGAAATACTCTACCTTCACTTTTATGTATAATTATTACTTTTATTCTATATAATACAGCAAACTATAAACACAGCCCTGCAAATGAGTGCCCTGCAGATGTTTTACTCTTTATTTGTACTCCCAGAAAGGCGGTATTACTGTGTATAATTTTTGTTATATTATGGTATGTGTAAGGACAAACATATTCTATGAGCCTATTTTTTAATGTTGTTAAATATTACGATAAAAAAAGCCGAGATGGTCCAGTGGTACGACCGCATGACTCTTATCCGATGATCGTGGGTTCAAGTCCAGACAAGCACCACTGAATTTCATGTACTTAATTTGTGATTATAATTCATCTCGTGCTTGACGATGAAGAAAAACATCGTGAGGAAAACTTCCTGTGTCATATTTTCATTGAAATTCTGTCATATTTGTATTCCACTCACCAGCATTGGAGCAGCGTGGTGGAATATCCTCCAAACCTTCTCCTAAAAAGAGGAAAAGAGGCCTTAGCCCAGAAGTGGGACATTCACAGGCTGTTTCATATATTACGCAACGACAAATCGAACTAACCTTATTGTTACAAATCGTCAAAATGTTCCTAATTTAAATTCAATCTTCATTCAGTACGTTTTCATTCGATAAAAATAAATCTCGTACGCTAATGACATGAACGACAAACATGTTGGTTTCATTCCCAACGATTACATATACTTTAATCAATTACTAAGCGAATATTCAGCGCGAAAGAGCGCTGACAGACCCCATTCAGCTATCAGGCGGAAACCATTACCGCCCCTGTCGCCGCAAAATGTACCCATACACACCATATCCATACTAATATCTTATGTACAATTTCAAAATAATTCTTAACTCTATATACAAGTAATTAAGGTGGTAAATTAAATGAACATTGCACATCTTTAACGACAGATATCTTCATTTAACGTAGTAAAACAATTTGCAACCGTATAATAACGCGTCGAGGTGAAAAATTCAATGTTTTACGCTTTAATAAATAATTATAAAAACCTATAAAGGTTTTCCATTTGTGCAAACAAAATAAAACCGTAACGCTTGGGTAATAGAGTTGAGAATTATATTTATTGGTTATTTCTTTATATGCATCGGATGATTTTTAATTACAGGATATCGCTAAGTACTTGAAGTAGCTTTCGACATGACTTGATTAATATAATGTATACTTACTTAGCAATCAAATCGACTTCGTATGAGCATTTTAATATTTATATGTGCGTGTTTTTGCAAATTCAAATTCTTCTTAGATTCTTTTTTGATAGTAAGGGATATAGTCCCTTTGTTAAATTTTGTAGTTTAAAAAGACACAATACAATAAACCAACACATATACACTTCCACATACACAGACATACACACACATAAAAACACAAACACAAACGCACACACAGACGACCATACACACACCAAAATATATGCTTCTTATAATTATATTGTGTCACTTTTTTGACAGTTCTGAGATTGAACATAAACAATACAGATTTCTCGACTCGGCGACCATTCTCAACGAAAACTAGGTAAGAGATAATGCTTTTCTCAATCTCTGATCTACAGATAGGGATCCTCTAGCCCGTAAGATCACAATTGTCAGGATAAACGGATCTTTCTATGTTAATTTTTATTACATTTCTTTTAATTCAAATTAAGATTTCTTATATAGGAAAATACCTTACAAATAATAATGATTGCACTATTTTATATATATGAACATTTATTGGTTAAGTTTAAAATGGCATTAATATTTAGTCTAGTTAATGCCTATAAATATTATTATTAATTAAATATTTTAGTAAAAACGTTAACGCTAAGTAATGTACTTTATGATTCTTTCAAAGGTTAAAAACTTTGTTGACGTTGCTTAAGAAAACTAATTAGAGTCAGCCTACGTTTGATAATTTGATACTTCTTGCTACTTTTATAGAAGATTGAAAAATAAGCAGATTACAATTGAATTTACAAATTAAAAATATAAATTAAATTTAGAACGTTATCGGCTAATGTAAATTGTACACCGATGATACTGAAAAAGTAGCAATTATACAGTCTGGTAGTTTAGCTTATGAAGCTGCAAATATTGAAGTTCCCATGACTTCAAATAACATATCGAGTAATTCAAAAAATCTCTTCGTTTTACTGTTATGCTGCAGTATGAATATAAAAGTTAGCAATGTGTACATGCCTCAAAAATTACGTATATCCCTTTTTGCCTGTGCCGTTTTTGTTTTAAAGAAAATCGCTAGGCAGATAGAATTAGTCACCTGATTGGTCACCAACGCATATATACATTGGAGCTGTAAGAAATATTGATTAACATTTAAATTGCCAATGCACGACCAATCTTGGGAACTACGATGTTACATATGTCCCTTGTGCCTATAGTGGCTCACACATCCATAAAAGTAGAAAAAGCAATATCAAGTATTAGTCAGATCGGTTAGATTTTTATAACATCGGATTGTAAGTGTTAGAGATTGATAGAAGACACAACTATCTATATCTATATTACTATATAAATCTATTGGTTCTGTCTGTACATTTTTTTTTCACCTAATTTTGTGATAAGTAATCGTTTTATGATGCAGTGATTCACATACTATTTTTTCATTTTTGTCTATCTGTTTGTCTGTCTGTCTGTATGTCTTCTTATAACTCAAGAACGGCTTGACCAATCTTGATGAAAATTTGTACACACAAAGAACGTGTGTTGGCGCAAATGTTAGGCAGATCGTATTTCTTTACCAGTAGCCATATGTGTGTGTGTGTGTGTGTGTGCGCGTGTGTGTGCGTGTGTGTGTGTGTGTGTGTGTTATTATAATTATCGTGTGTGTGCGTGTGTGTGTGTGTGTGTGTGTTATTATATATAATTGATTCAGGTCAGGTCTTCTCTTACGCCGATGACACTGCAATAGTTTTCTGTGGCAATACTTGGGACGATGTTTACAAACACGCAAACTTAGGGCTAATTCAAGTTTCGGAATGGCTAAATGATAGTCTTCTTACGCTAAACACAACAAAAACAAACTATATATGTTTTTCTATACGCAATTCGACGCAGCCAAATGATGACTACAGTATCAGGATACATAAATGTGATTATAAACTTTCTCTACCTTGTAAATGTCCGCTTATATCTAAGGTAGATAAAACAAAGTATCTTGGTATTATGGTCGATCAAAATTTAAACTGGTATGCTCAACTTAATTTAGTGTCTAACAGAATGCGAAAACTTACCTGGGTTTTTAAGAACTTGCGACACGTTGCTAATAAGGACTTGTTAAATAAAGTATATATGGCCTTGGCACAATCAGTCTTATCCTATTGTATTCCGATTTGGGGTGGGACTTCAAAAACAAAATTTTTGGAACTGGAAAGAGTGCAAAGATCTCTTTTAAAGGTGATGTACTTTAAGTCCTACAGATTCCCAACTACCGAACTTTACGAATATGGAAACCTTCTGTCAGTGAGAAAACTATATATCTTACTCTCCATCGTAAAATTACACAAGTCCATTAAATTTGACCCTAAAGTATTAACTAAAAGACGTAAGGATATTAAATTACTCTGCACATTTCCCCCTGCAAAAAGTAGTTTTACTAGAAAACAATTTAGAAGACAAGCTACTTATCTATACACTAAAATAAACCGTAAAGTGAACATTTATGGTATGAACACATATAATTGCAAAAAAACGTTAAAAGACTGGTTAAAAAAATTGGATTACTATGAAACTGAAAAATTAATGGAAATAATTACATAATTATTTAAAAACTAATAGTACAACTGACTATCACACACACACACACACACATACACATACACACACACACACACACACACACTCGCAAACATACACGCGCGTTATATGAATAAAACTACGTTGAAGTTATATGTTACCTTTTTAAACGATTCTTAAATTGTAATAATGTTACTTTTTCATTGTTTTTACCTTGATGTACTTGTTTCCGTTTGTGGAAGAGCGGGGACTCCTAACACAAGTTAATTCCATTACTTAAAAGGAGCTCCCTAGCTGTATCTGTTGTATCTAGGTATAAGTTACAGAAATAAACAATTTTTATTTTTATTATTTTTTTTTTTATTATAGTAATAAAATAATTTATTATATTTTTATTAATTATACGCGGATGAAGCCGCGGTGCACAGCTAGTGTAATATAAAACCTTAAACGCTGTTAGACTGCTATTAAAGTAGCCAAAAGTATACTATAAGTAGAAATATAAAAAGAAGACGCGACTGTCATGATAAAATAATTTCCTTTACATGTTTAAATAAATTCTGCAACAAGTTGGAGTTTGTCAGATGGAATAGATTAACAGAGCATGAATGGACGTTTTTAAAAGAGTAAAAAAACAGCTGTTTTGTACATGTGTTTTATTTTATTCCTTTGCATGCAAATTGTATAAAAAGAAGTTATGAAAGGAACCACGATCATATTTATTTCCACGCTTGTTTATATTTACATTCAGAAATGTACATTAAATATAGTTATAATGTGATAAATAAAAATAAATAATATTCTTATATTTTATCGTTGAATTCAATTTTTTTTAATACTATAAGGATTTTTTTTTTATGTTTGTTTTGATTTAGGTATAATATTCAAAAGCAAACTTTTATTCTATAATAAGGTTGAATTAAAAAGTACAGACGGATGAAAAATTAATATATCTATTTATGCTTTTTTTCATAGCTTCCACATATTTCATATCATTTCATAGCTTGAAACATATTATATACATGACATTAGTACATAATAAATCAGAATGTACAAAGTTGCATTAAGTGCAACAGGCGGCATTATCGCTAAAACAGACATTTCTTCAAGACATCCCTTGGACAGACAACCAAATATATGTAGGAAATATAAACACAAAAAAATACATATATCATATACATCATACATAATAAAAAGCATAGACATATTATATTATTCAAAACTATTTTCATTAATGAATTCAACTTTATTTTATTCAACTATTTGTACTGTTACATATTTGAAAATTTAAATTAGGGTGAGAGTTGCAATATTTTAAATATTCGAGTATGTATGCAACACTACGTAACGATACTCACTCATGCTTATGAATATACTTCACACTTATTAATATTGATATAAAAAAACCCCGGTAACAGTAAATTTTGTAATACACAAATCAAATCCTTTCATTTGATATCCCTACTCAGATATATTCGCTTACTATCGTTTATTCATCCCCTCCTCCACCCCCCATAACTATTAAACGGCTCAATAAATTTTCTTAACATACATACATAGCCTAAGACACTCTCGACTAAGATATCTTTCAGACAAAAGCAACTAAATGAAAATAGATTCATCCGTTCTCATAGAGCTACGATCTCATTTAGACAGTAGTCAGACAAATAGAGATCCAGACACACACGTCGTCGGGGGTTAAAAACAGGTACAAATTGTTTACTATATTAGGCCCTTACATATGAAATTAGCGTTTTGTCGTACTGACCACTTTGATCTGAAATATCTCCTCTTTGGTTAAGAATTCGAAATTCAAATTTATAAATTCATTTAGCTGGTACATTTGAGTTTTGGAAACAGTCATTCATTTATTTTTCCTCATTATTTTTTCTTTGGCGTCGCTTATTACCGCACAATGGAAAACATGAAATATCGGTATATTTACGAGTACGAGTTCTACCGTGGGACCAGTGCTGCAGAAACTGCTGAAGGATTAATGATGTATCCGGCGCTGGTGTCGCAAAAGAAAGCACGGTACATTTTTGGTTTCAACGTTTTCGTTCTGGAAATTTCGACCTTCAGAACCAACCCCGTGGACGGCCGGAGACCAAAGTGGAAAATAAAGAATTAAAGGCTATTGTGGAAGCGGATCCATCACAAAGCACTTCAGAGATAGCTGCAGGCTTCGGGGTAAGTGATAAAACTGTATTAATCCACTTGAAGCAAATCGGGAAAGTAAAAAAACTTGAACGATGGGTACCTCATGAATTGAGTGAATCTAACTTGCAAACACGCGTCGGCTGCTGTGTTACTTTGCTCAACCGACACAATAATGAAGGGATTTTAAATCGAATCATTACTTTTGATGAAAAGTGGATACTGTACGATAATCGGAAGCGCTCGTCGCAATGGCTGAACCCTGAAGACCCAGCCAAATCCTGCCCTAAACGAAAATTTACTCAGAGAAAGTTACTTGTGAGTGTTTGGTGGGCTAACGCCGGTGTCGTTCACTACAGCTTTCTAAAATCGGGCCAAACGATTACGGCAGATATCTTTTGTCAGCAACTGCAAACCATGAAGGAAGAACTAGCTGCTAAACAACCGAGATTGGTCAATCGCTCTAGGCCACTGCTGCTTCACGACAACGCAAGACCACACACTGCACAACAAACAACCGCTAATTTAGATGAGCTACAATTGGAATGTCTGTGACATCCACCGTACTCCCCGGACCTTGCTCCAACAGATTACCATTTTTTCCGGAATTTGGACAGCGTCTTACAAGGAAAAAAATTCAACTCCGATGCGGCAGTCCAAACCGCCTTCAAAGAGTTTATTGATTCTCGCCCCCATGGTTTTTTTACTAAAGGGATTCAGGAAAGTGCATAGATAACAACGGCGCATACTTTGACTAATTAAATATATTCTACAAAAAAAAAAATTGACTTTATATTCCTCCCGTACAAAACGCCAATTTCAAATGTAAGGACCTAATATTAACGTAACAACCCCCTATTTAAGAGCGAATTTCGAATATTATTTATTATTTATCTCAAAACATTAAAGTAAATTTGATACATATACCATTTTGGCGTTGCAATGACATATTGATGTAATTATAACTCGAAACCGGAATCTACAACACGTTTTGAAACCAATTCGGTAACTTTATTTATGCACTTTCAGAATTAAAAACGAATGAAAGCGGTATATTCGTTGTCTCACTTTAACATCACCATTACTTCAAAGGCTGTCCGGTTTATTTATAATCTATATAGGACTCCCTTCGAGATTTTTTCAGAGTAAATTAATATTTGTTTTGCAATTTCTCATCACGAGATCTCCTAAACTATCCGCCCGATTGATTTGATATTTGTCACAATTACTCCTTCCTCGTCGGAGACGCTCACTAAGAACGGATTTTACGCAAATCCTATTCAAAATACATGTTTTTCTTATCTACCCGTTGGAATGTAATGTAATGAAATGCAATAATTAATCCTTTAATATTTACCATTGATACTTTATGTAAGCTAAAATATTTGCATGTCATAAATATTGTAACTAAACCTGTATTCCTCCAGACCCATTTCGGCCACGCCAAGGCGGCCCAACTCAAGAGAGATTAGCCAAATGTGCAGGACATATTATAGTGCACAAGTGTGTGCGCAAACACAGGTGCACTCTCTATTCCCTAACTCTCATAACTCGGACGGCACTCCGACACGACCGGAAAGCGTTCACGCGGGAGTGGGCACACTACCAACTTCCAGACTCCGGGCTGCTACTGAGAATTTTTGACAGAAAATCTCAATAAAATTTTATTGGTACATGTAGTCACTAGACGAACGAGGCAGTCAAACTATGTATATTATGCTCAAAGTAAATAAATGGAATTGAATTGAATTGAAGCCGGGACGATTAGCTATAAATAAAGGCCTACTTAGTTTCATTGCGCTTCTTCATAGTATGAGATACACTCTAAGCTGGCGTTAGATTTACGTTTAAATAATCTTATAACGTACTAATCAACTAGTATAAAGTTTGATTTTGATAATATTAGCAAGTTCATATTAAAAATGTATAGTTCATAACTGTCTCATATCTGCAATTCAATTTACTTTAAAAAAACAGGATCACCTAATCTTTTGAGTTTACCCCATCACGTTACCCTATTGCTGGTTAGTGGCAACCTGATGGTAATTGGTAATCTTCGATAATAAAATCAGTTTTTATTATATGTAGTTTCAGTATTATCAGTAAGCAAACTTATGTCATGTATTGTCAGTAAGAATACGAACATAAGAATACAAAAACAAGAAGAACATTCCTTATACAGTCAATGCGCTTACACTAGATGGTCGGGCTTTGTGAAATCCCGTCTGGGTAGGTACCACTCATCAGATATTCTAACGCTATACAGCAATACTTACTATTGTTGTTCTGCTTTGAAAGACGATGAGCCAGTGTAACCACAGGCACAAGGGACATAACATCTTAAGTTCCCAAGGTTGGTGGCGCATTGGTGATGTAAGCGATGGTTAATATTTCTTACATCGCCAATGCCCAATAATCGGTGGTGACCATTTACTATGAGTTGGCCCATTTGCCCGTCCGCCTACCAATAAAAAGATAAACCAACCATGATGTACATATCATTACTAGAGACCGAATTATATTGATATTATATATTGGGAGCTGTGTTACCATTTATAGTTTCTGATGAAAGTTCTGCCGTCTTAATTAAACTATCAATTTGACACAAACGTTCAAAGTCTGGTTTTGTTACAAAATGTTTTCAAATTTTTCATTTTCTATTTTAATTGTTTCTCACTAACATCCAACAACGTTTAATCTTCAAGTGTTATAAGTCGAACTGTGATACTTCAGCTGATGGCGTGTCAAGGCTCTACGCTATGCAGATATCAATGTGGTCGATCGATTACCGACCGGTGACGTATACAAACGTCCTTTGCAAAAGGTGTAATCATTTTAAAATAATCATTGAAAAATAATATTGATACATTATTCGTTGTATTTTTTTTTATTTACATGAAATATTCAAAATTAAATGTAAGAAAGTTTTTTAATATGACACGGAATATTACAATGAATTAATCCATCATCTTAATTAAAATTCTCGTGTTCATTGTTCGTGTTCGTCGTGTGTGTTTTTGTTTAAATTCATTCGCGAATAAAAGTATTTTCATTGTATTTGTTATTTATTTTATTATCTTAGTAATTAATAATTATTATTTTATACAATACAAATTGCCAATTCATATAATGATGATAAATAAAAGCGTGAAATTGAGAAGCGCTGGGCACATAATAAGAGCATAGCTAATTGGGAACTCAATCCGAGAGAAAAAGAATATTTTGCTGCATCTTAGTAAATTGTGGGATTTAATAGTGCTAAGCTCAATTGCAAGTCGCGTAGTGTCTATGAATGCCCAATATTATTTTGTTATTAATAAATGTATTAGAGTTTAGTAAAACTTCTGTTATAGGTAATGACCGATAAATTGAGTTAGCTGGCTACTAGCTTTTTAAAGGTTGGAGCATTCATATGATTTGAGGCAACACTGGATGTCATTTTAGTAATGAAAATGGTTATTAAGATGAAGAAATGGTTTTATACCTACTAATATTATAAATGCGAAAGTATGTTTGTTTGTTACGCTTTCACGTCTTAAATAATAATTAATCATCATGAAATTTGACATATGCGTTGTCAGCAAACAGAAAAGAACATATGGTCTAGAGATGAGACGTACTAGGTAAATTACGTACTAAGTCTTAAGAGTACGCGTACATGTAAATACCTGTTCCAAATACTAGTTCCACGAGTATTTCGTAGAGATGACAGGGTCACCTGATATACGGACTAATCTGCTAACAGAACCGTAATTACCGAAGTATCCTTTCGAATATATACAAGAGCACTATTTCTTACATAAAATATGTAATATCCACTGATGCTAAATATTCAAATATATATCATCATCATATATTCCGTGTAGTAATTACACTGGCTCACTAACTCAATACACAAACCAATGATGCTTGGTTAGAATAAGTGATATGTGATTAAACCCTACGGGGTAATTTAATTCTCGCTATATTTATTATGATAATGAACTACATTGTTTACAATTGTCTCGTAACAAATACAAAAGAGATTGAGTTATAAACAATTTATCTGGTAACGAATATACATTACAATGAAACTTATATTAAAGTATATTACAAAGCAAGTAAAGTATGCGCTTAATACACTTAAAATTTGTTTTCAATCTAGTCAAATTCAATTTGCGTTCCCGCTTTAAATTCTCGAGAACTGTTTTTAGTGTGACGTCATTATCTAAGAATAGAAAACTCTTCAGAAATAGTATATTTCTATTTTCCAGTTATCCCTAAGAAGCTTACACTGAAATGTTCCTTTTTTGAATAATTTATAAATGCCCAGCTATTGGATGAGCCAATAGCTAGATTATAATACGGTTTTTACGATGGTTCCGACAAAAAAGAAAGCCGAAATAATTACAGACACAAATGACTACAAAAACTTATAGAATTTGTATTTAATGCTACGATTTTCTCCTATCTTTTTATATTGTGCTCCCGTATAGATACTTTTCTAATTGACTAATTGCGATGTTTGTCAACCACACCGATGCATCTGCGGGTCCATGGTAGAGGCCAATGGCCATCACGCGTTGAGTTGCGGACGATGCTCGGCGAGATTTCCTCGCCACCACGCCCTGAACGACATTGTCCGGAGAGCATTAGTGTCAGCGAATGTTCCATGCGTCTTGGAAACAACCAGGTCTCAGTCGATCTGATGGCAAGAGACCGGATGGCTTGACGCTTGTCCCATTGCAAAGGGGGAGGAGTTTAGTGTGGGATGCCACCTGTGTCAATACCTTCGCGGTCTCACATCTGGCCCACACCACACGAACGGCTGGGGCTGCTGCCGAGAGTGCAGCTGAGAGAAAGCGGGAAAAATATCCCCCCTTGTGTGTGAATTACATATTTGTGCCACTGGCGTTCGAGACGTCGGGATGTTCGGGGTCGGATGCTCTTACATTTATTAGGGTGATCGGCCGTCGCCTTAGAGGGAGGGGTATTGACAATCGCTCCGGGTCTTACTTGGCGCAAAGGTTGTCCATTGCCGTACAGCGCGGAAACGCGGCCTGTGTTATGGGCAGCTTTGCGTCGAGTGAGAATCTGGAGGGAATATTTTAAAATTTGAAACAATGCATGTAAAAACAAATGAATTATGTATGTATGTTATATGTATTTGAATGTTTTAATATTATCACATTATTTATTGACTAATTAACGCAATTCTAAGCTTTATCTGAACATGTCTTGGTCATGGTCTTCTGATCTATGGCGATTGCAGTCGATGTAAACAAAATAGAATACAACAGATACGTTTGTTCTATTTACGAACTGAACTGATAGAAACTTTAAATCTATTCAGTTACTTGGAGTTAGTCTTGTGTATCTATTTGTATAACTAATAGGATGTAGATTTCTCACCACGTCATCAGCTCAAGAAAATGTGGCTCTTACGGTTAAGAAAATCTATATTTCAATCTGTTTATTGTATTGGATAAACTGTTTAAATGAAAATTATACTAACTAAATATAGTTAGTTAAACGAGGCGTGAAGAGCCATCTTGTGGGCCGGCAAGGCGTGGAGCGGCTAGTGCAGAATATTTTTTCCGACTGTACTGGCCGTCGTCGCGTATGGACTCCACTACCACTTAGGTGGAGAGAAGTCATATGCCTTCCCGGTTTTAAAAAAAAGTTATTCTTATTTATGTTTAACGTCAAATAAAATTGTAAATAAGGAGATTTCTTTACAATATATATTTTTATTTCAGCGGATGATTTCGTGATATAAGTAGCCAGGCTTTGAGTACAGTTTACGGACTGAGTAGGTTTACGGACGAGCTTATTAGGCTGAAGATGCCACATCCTATTTTCAAACCCCAAGTCGGGCCAACAAAAATATATTTTGTTTTCTGTTTAAAATTGGAAGTGTCCGGAAGCCCGCGCCTTGTAATAAATAAAAATTCTGCGCCTGAGCGGTGTCCTGCATCCTATTGAGTCGTATTGTCGTCCCATCGGATCATGAGAGTCTAATATTCATGTTTAGATATATATATATATATATATATATATATATATATATATATATATATATATATATGTATATATATATGTATATATATATATATATATGTATATACATATATATATATATATAATGTATAGACTGCCTCGTTGGTCTAGTGGTTAGATATAAGGCCGCAGACCCGGTGGTGCTGGGTTCAATTTCCAGGTCGGGCCAATAAATAGTTATTGGGTTTTTCTATCAGAAAATTCTCAGTAGCAGCCCGGAGTCTAGAAGTTGGATGTGTGTACACTCCCGTGATTCGGAAAGCACGTAAAGCCGTTGGTCCTGCGCCTGAACTCTTTCCGGTCGTGTCGGATTGCCGTCCCATTGGATTATGAGACCTAGGGAATAGTGAGTGCACTTGGCTCTCTTGAGATTGGCCGCCATGACCGAAATCGGTCTGGAGGACATTATTATTATAATGTATAGACATATTATATAGGTATAGCCGTCTCAATATTTCAAATTATATTCGAAGAGAAAAAAAGAGAGTCTTTCGTGTTACTCACTAAAGTAACTTATATATAAGAAAGAAAATGACCAAATTTATTTTATAGAATGAAGTTGTCGACGTATTTATATAGTATTTTTCTCTATATTTCTGTTTTGAAACGTCGGTCTGGCATACGAACAAATAAAAGACAAAAAAAAATATCGAGAACGATTCATAAATATAAAAATAAAACCTTCACTCGTAATTTCTTTTTGTGTTGTTCAATGCAATAACAACTTTGATTTGTTAGCATTATGTTCATTATTTGACTTCCGCGGACACGTACATACGTCGAGATACACATAGACATACGTGTAGACCACGGAAGCGGTTACCAATAAAACTCAAACTCGGACCAATGTTATACTGGTTTTATCGATTTGGCTGTCAAGATACTAGGTGAATAAAAAAAACACCTTAATCTTATAAAATAAATGATTAAATATAGTATTCGGCTTTAATGTAAATACCTAACTAAATGTATTTTAAAATGTATAATATCAAATATTAATATATTTACTCGGTGGTAGAGCTTTGTGCAAGCTCGTCTGGGTAGGTACCACCCACTCATCAGATATTCTACCGCAAAACAACAGTACTTTGTATTGTTGTGTTCCGGTTTGAAGGGTGAGTGAGCCAGTGTAATTACAGGCACAAGGGACATAGTGTCTTAGTCCCCAAGATGTCGATGTAAGCGATGGTTAACATTTTTTACAATGCCATTTTATAATACCCAAATACTCGTCCGCCTCCTTAGCCCATAAAAAAAAAATATTTCAAAGATGATTCCGTAAAACTATAAATCATTCTCTCTAAAATTATAATTTTCCAATTTTGTTATTTTATTTCGTTGAAATAAACTACAAGAATAATGATTTATATAAATAATTATATAGAATGCTTTTCGTACACGTGCGTTTATTTACTAATTAGAATAACAATGAAAAATGCAGTCTTATTAAAAACGAAGGAAATAAATTATTGTCGGGGTCGTGCCCTGGTTACTCGGTCAGTCGCTAAGTCTAACGACCTGTCGCCTGACTTATTACTAAATATTTTCTCTTAAATACCTTATATATCGTAAACAAGAACAATTTCTGTTCAGAATTCAATCCTATATAAGTATTTAAAAATTATATTATTAGTTGATAAGAGTGGTTGATTCGCTTTTCGCGGTTGTGATTAAGGATTTACATAGAGATATGATATTTTAATAGATAGTAATAATTATAATGTCATTTAGTTTCGCTTAGTGTTAGCTTTTGATCAAGACCGTCCGGCCGGGTACTACACATTTATTCTATCGATGATAGGATCTAATTTTATTATTAGATATAATAATAATTTTTACCTTCTCTTTTTGTTTCGCTTTGACGCATTTGCACGTTTGCTCCACCTTGCCGGAGTGTCGGAATACCTACTAAAACCCTGCGGTTCTGAGTTTCTTTTGCGGATTCTTCTCAGGTCAGGGCATTTCTTTTCCGAACCGGTGGTAGTTTCAAATTTGACAATCAATACATAAGTGTAATGCTTCTTTGTTTTTTGAATTTCGAACACTGGGTTAAAACTAGTAATCTTACATTTATATTTTGTGTATAATTATTTAACATCCCAAAAAGAAAGGGTCTCCTTTATTACTATAAAATAAATTCCAATCTCAATTCTATAATATAAAATTATTTAAAACACAAAACCAGAGTTATGTCATTATTAAACTATCGAGTATCAATTGAAATGGCGAGGCGAGATGTTATGGTAAGACGATTGTAACAAGGAAACAAATTAAAACAGAATTTTAATGCAAGTTTTATTTTTATCCGCAGACGGTTATAAAGTGAACAAGATTTTATTGTAACAAAACTTTATATACAGTTTTAGAAGCGACTTATTGTTACAAAGACTTATAAACTTTAAAAACAATTTAAATGTATACTCTACCAACTAAAACCAATAATAGTATTGTAGATTTTCGGTTCAAAGTGTGACTGAACCCGTGAAACTATAGTTACAAAGGACACATCTTAGTTTCCACAGTTGGTGGCGCATTGACAATGTAAGAAGGTCGTAACTTACGATCAGGTGACCCATTATACCGGACCCATTCATTAATTAATGATTAAATAAATAATTGATTTCGATAAATGGTTTATAGTAACTTATTTGGAGGAAGACTTGATGATCAGGTAGCTCAAACATTTATTTTCTCCAACTGACAAACTCCACCTCTCTCCACACAGGAAAATGTAACGAACGTTATATTGACGCGACCCGAGATTTGATCGTAGAACCACAGAATAAACCCACTAGGCCATAGAGATGAATAATATAATTGTAATTAAATTCTGATTTGTATGAGATGAAGGATGATGACGTGTTCTATTGCTTATAATTACCAAAGAACGAACCTCAACGTCGCGAGACACGTCATCATGTGTCTCGCGACGTTGAGGTCAGATATACGTCAGATATACGTCAGATATACGTCACTACATACAATACTTGTATGTAGTGACGTATATCTGAACATTAATCAAAATTAATTTAGGTAAGCGGCCTGTATTTGTAATTTAAATATTTTTGATCAAAAACATAATCGCGTCTACAAATTTTATTTAAAAAAAAAAACAATTAATGTAATAATATCATTCGAACCAGTGTAATTACTGGCACAAGGAACATAACATCTTAGTTTATGGCGCAGAGGCGATGTACCAAATGCCAATATCTAAAGGTGATGGTCAATTTACCAATCCGCATATATAAAAATAAAAAAAAAACACAAACATGCAACGAACCATCATATACAAGGACATACCAATATGTAAATAATAATATAATAATATGCTGGGACATTATTCACACAAGGCTATCTGATCCCAAAATAAGCAGAGCTCGTACTGTGGATACCAGACAACTGATATACTACATACACTATTTTTCTTTTGTAAATATATACTTATATAAATAAATACACCCAGACAAACAGACATGTTCATGCAAATGTCTGTCCTGGGTGGGAATCGAACCCACGACCTGCGTCGCGAAAGGCAACCACGCCAACCGACTCGTCAGAAAATTAATATATGTAAAGATTCGAAATCCCGCTATTAATGATACAAATTTCGTGACGTTAATTTCGGAATAGGTTTAAATTAATCGTTAAACAGGTCACCTCAACTAAAGGCTCATTACAAACTGGTAATTGTATACATGACAACTGAGAGTAATTTACTAAGGGATTATTAACAGATATGAATGATTGGCAACAAATATTAAGTGTCAGACGATGATGACGTGTCACGCGACGTTTAGTAACCTAACCTTGTTATTATACCTGTAATTTATTTATTTAAATAAGAACAAATCATACAAAATAGTTAATGAATTTTAGTAACAGATAAAGTTTTTTAACAACAAAAATCTCATGTATTGGGTAATTGGGCATGTGTAAGTTAATTAACGTGTATGTTGCTTAAAAATAATATTAACATAAAACGAAATTGTCTTGTCTTTTTTTTAATTTAACGAAAATTAAAACGTAAATAAAAGACAACGACTATAACGTTGTGGAGCCAAATGAGACTGAAATTAAATAAATTTATTAACAACTATGGTAAAGTAAAATGTTTGGATAGAATTTTATCAATCTGTTTATGTACATTATATATGCATCTGTTTTGGTGTATCTCTTTAATTATTTATTAAATTTTGAGTAATGAGATGTTTGTCTTTTGTGCTCGAAATTCCCGCGTTTTAATTTGATATTTAATCGATTACGTAATAATATTCACAGTGGCAGAATTTCAGTGAATTCACATGTGGCCGTGGCAGGTTTCGTCACGATGTTTTCCTTCACCATCAAGCATGGGATTAATTATAATCACAAATTAAGAACATGAAATTCAGTGGTGCTTTGCCCGGGTTTGAACCCACGATGATTGGTTAAGATTCACGCGTTCTAACCACTGGGCCATCTTGGCTTCTAATAATATTCAACTCAATCTAATATCGAGTTATTATCAATAATCGTTTTGAGATGCAGATTCTGAAATGAATAAATGACATATATCTAAGTAAGGCATATCACACGATAATAAAAAAATGAATTCAAAAATAAAAAAATAAATATATATCATTAAACTAATACTTATATTTTATATAAATTTTATTGTATTTTTTAACAAACCAATGTAACTTAATCTGTGGATAAAAGTATCTGATCTTCTTGTCGGTTCTTCTTGACAGAAAATACTTTTAATTGTTATAAACTGACGATTCAATCATCATCATCATTATCAACACTTTTTCGTCCACTACTTAACATAGGTCTCTCCAATGGCACGCCACTGAGCACGATCTTCAACTCTCAATTTCCATCCTATACCAGCAATATTTAAATATTTGGGCAATAATAACGGAAACATGACTTTCTAAATAAATACAATTACTCGTATTTGTTCTGACGTATGTTGTGTTAGTATCGAGGTTGATAGTCCCACTCACTAATTATAAGATACACAAACAATTATATGTATTGCTATTTGTGTATGAAGGACGAATGAGGCACAACTCATGAGGGATGGACCCGTATCTTGTGTAAAGTCGTTAACACCATATCGGTGACTGTTTCACGGTATACTGGTAAAGCTACTGTTTATAATCAGCTTATAATAGCTCGTCAGCTGTCCGTTAAGCAAGTATTATCTAATTATTAATTGTTTTAACTACGACACAGTTCAATACTATAGTAGTTACTATAGTATTGAACTGACCGACTACCTCGTTGGTCTAGTGGCTAGATATAAGGCTGCAGACCCGGTGGTCCTGGGTTCAATTCCCAGGTCGGGCCAATAAATAGTTATTGGGTTTTTCTGTCAGAAAATTCTCAGTAGCAGCCCGGAGTCTGGAAGTTGGAAGTGTGTACACTCCCGTGCCTCGGAAAGCACGTTAAGCCGTTGGTCCTGCGCCTGAGCTCTTTCCGGTCGTGTCGGATTGCCGTCCCATCGGATTATGAGAGCTAGGGAATAGTGAGTGCATCTGTGTTTGCACACACATTTGTGTGTGTGCAATATTATATCTCCTGCGCAGTTTGCTAATCTCTCTTGAGATTGGCCGCCGTGGCCGAAATCGGTCTGGAGGACCTTAGTTACTATCGACTGCCTCGTTGGTCTAGTGGCTATATGTAAGGCCGCAGACACGGTGGTCCTGGGTTAAATTCCCAGGTCGGGCCAATAAAATGTTATTGAGATTTTCTGTCGAAAATTCTCAGTAGCAGCCCGGAGTTGGTAGTGTGTACACTCCCGTGCCTTGGAAAGCACGTAAAGCCGTTGGTCCTGCGCCTGAACTATCTCCGGTCGTGCCAGATTGCCGTCCCATCGGGTTATGAGAGTAAGGGAAAAGAGAGTGCACCTGTGTTTGCGCACACACTTTTGCACTACAATATCTCCTGCGCAGTTGGCTAATCTCTTTTGAGATTGGCCACCGTGGACGAAATCGGTCACGAGGACCATTATTAGTTAGTATCGTATAAATTGTTTATGATGTGTATTAATTGTTCAAAATGAATAAATATTATCAAGTGTAAAGCGACCAAAAATGTTGAAGAGATAAAACAAGCCAGTACGTGAATTTTCTTACACCATCATTAATATATTATGATTTGTTCTTTAAACATAATTTCAATTATAAATATAATAAGATATTCTTTTTTTTGCTGTCGGTACGTTTACTTTCCGCCATGTTTGAAACGTTTTTAGTAACACGCGTTCCCTATTTACATTTTGTGCTATAGTGTTTTTAACTTATTATATTCAAGAATATTTATAATTATACACTAAAATATCTCATCTTCTATGGTATATAACACACATTTATTATATTAAATATTATTAAGAAAATTATTGGTTCATATATTATAAAGTTAAATAATAATATAACTTCAGGGTTTAAAAATTTTACATAATCATCATAATAATTTTCTAAAATTGGTTAAGGCAACTCCATATATATATTATATTTTTATACTAGCAAAACCTAGTAGTCATTGTTCTGCCGTTGTATTAGCGATTGGTTGAATATAAGTTAATTTACTGCTTTACTATCTAGCGACGAGTTACATGAAATTGAAACATTTTTTGGTTCAAACAACACAAACATTTTCTCAAACACTGGCGAAGTCTATTAATCTCATATAATTCGCAAGGGTCGAATAAGGGTCTACGTAGAACGTTTATATGCAAGGACAAACATAAAAAGAAAAATGTAGTGATTTTTTTTTGGCCAGGAAATGCAGCATAACTTACAAAAATGGCATCACTATCGGATGAATGATTTAGGTACGCATAGAGTACAAAGATAAAACACATAATTTATTACTTACATTGATATCGATATATAATATTAACTAACCGCAATGTTTACATTACTCGGGTAAAATAAATAATCTTCGCTACAATCAATACGAGTTGTAAGTTTTCACATAATTACTTCAGCTTCAGACATCAAAGCGGCCGCCCCTCGTGCAATAATACCAGTGAGTAGTGACCCGAAGACTTGGGGCAGTTGAGATTGCAACTAATGATAAAGACTATTTCATTTATAAATAGTAACTTAATTTAACATACATTTAATTAATTACTTCAATTGGATGCTACGTATGTGTATATTTACAAATATATATTTGTAAAATAAAATAAATTTGATTGAAAATTGACCAGAAGTCAATTTGATTTTATAAAAACCTAGACTTGGTCTTTTTAAAAGTAGAACACCAATCATAAAATTTTATGTAATCTCTCAACTACTTTTAAAATCCAAATAACACAATTGAACACATGCAACAAACCACAAGTCGCGCAAACAGTTAATTAATTACTTTACCTTTCTGTTCACCAACAAAATCGATGGTTTTAATCACCGTGCATCTTTTTTTTAGGAACGCTGCTATAGTTGTCAAGTAACTTACTAAAATTTTATATAATTTGTAAAAAACGAGGTACGACGACAATTTGGGTGGGAATCATCTAGTAATATTAGAAAATTACACGATCATATTTTATTTAAAAGCGTACGTTCTAACATATTTGCTTGGAAAACTAACTTTGCTATTTTATTAAACATATAATACCAAAACAGGATACAGACATAACAACGACAAACAACCGAACCACGACTACCCCTTATTGTCAATACAAATAACAAATAATTGCCGTGAGCGGGAACAGAACCAACTGAGCCAGTTATTAGTTAACTGGGTGAGTTGGTTGTTGGCTGTGTTGGTTGTTGGTTTAGCATTCAATTGTTTTCAAATTCAATAATTGTCACGTCACACGCATTTTTATATATTATGTTGGTTTTTTATTATAAGTTTTTATTATCATTAATTTGCAAAATGTTAATTCATACACATACAATTAATATTATTATAGTCTAAAACTAAAATAAAAAACAAACTACACATTAAAATTTTAAAGAAAAAAACCGCCGTCTAATATATTATCCTGTGGCATTGTACCCAAGACGCTGGCACTTTTGCCTTTCTGCACCGCTAGACTCAGCCTTTGGGCTAAATAAGCGCCAGCTCTTGGATCACCAGAAGTGTGGACCAGTTTCTTAGAGAGGACTAACTTAAGTATTTAAGTATTCTATCGTAGTTGCAGATTCAGTGTTATTCTGTAGGGACTTCGTGTTCTGCACATTTTTGTTTTTACAGAATAGCACTAAAACTTGTAAAATATAAGATACCGCCAAAAGAATTACCAATATTTATCCCTGCAATAAAGTGTAAAATTAGAGTTAATAGTGATCAGACTAAGCCTGCGACCTTTACATTGCTAAACTATTGAAGTTTATAATATGCTGTTTGAGTATTGTTCTAGACAAACGCGTTGAATATTAATAAGTGTTATATAGTTTCATTAAGCTTAACAATTCAGAATCAAATTCCGAACTATAAACTAGGCGTATATTTGAAATTACGTGAAACGAAAACAAAAGCAAACGAGATATGAATTTATTATTGATTCGATGGAATAAATGAGATATGGAACACTGACCATGACAAACTTTAAACAAATAACAGGATATTGATTTTAGTTTTAACTGACATAAAAAAGGATATACTCAACTTGGTAATTGGATGTTTTTAACTCTTATATTTAAGAGTTCAAACTTCTTTCGAAGTTTCTGCAGACTAGCAACGTTTTCTTTGTAATGTATCTGACACGTAAGTTTCACCTCAGTAACGTGACTCTGACTCAGTATACGTATATTTCCTAAAGTTGATGGTGCATTGGCAATGTAACGAATGCTGTGACAGTGGTGATCACTTACCATCAGGTATCATATTTGCCCCAACTATTTCATAAAAAATACATTGATTTTGGTTAAACATGTAAAGCTGTCGGTTTAACAATAACTATTTGTTAGGATATCTTGAGATAGCACATGAATACCTCTTTTAATCTGGAGATGAAATCGTACGTATGTTCTGAAGTTCTACGGAGCGAGATCAAAGCCCTTCCTAGTGCATTTATACCACGTACTGAGAAATTACATGACGCACTATAAGGTATAGTAAGCTTTAGAAAAGTTAGTATAATTTTCTAAGATTATTTTACTTGTATATGAAAAATATGATTAACATTGTGACCGTTTTTATATTGGTAATTGCTAAACACTCAATTTTATTCACCTTAATAAAGACCCTAATTTTTTTTCCTTTTCTCATATTCATATATATTTTTGTGTAAAAACTTGATAATGTATCGTGTTTTTTTTACCTTACAGGTTATATTTTTAATATTTGAAAGATTGAAGTGTGATTCTAAATAACTGTGTTAAATTTTTAATTTGAAATAATTTGATACTTAAACTAGTTCAATGTCTTGCACACTTTCGAGGTTTTTACGACATTTTTAATACGTAAAAGTAAAGTTTTTGTAGTTTAAATATTAATTAAATTTTAACACAAAATATTAAGTGCCATGAAAAATCATACAATTTCAAAAAGGATAATAAAACTTCATGTCGCTGAAACTCGGTAAAACGGATTAGCAATAAAACATCCCTTTCGAGCCTTCAATTAGACGCTGACAAAAAGCACCCTCAAAGGGTAAAGCTTGTCACCCTTCGAGCGATCCATTTGAGCCAACCGCAGCTTTTAAACAAATATAAAATATAAACTAAGATAATAATATATTATGACAACATAATACGTTTATTTTTAATACTAGACACTATATATTAGGTCCTTACATATGAAATTGGTGTTTTGTACGGGAGGAATATCAAGTCATTTTTTTTTTGTAGAATATACTTCATTAATCAAATTATGCACCGTTGCTATCTATGCACTTTTGCCATCTCATAGGTAGTTCATTGCTCCCTTTACTAAAAAAACCATGGGGGCGAGAATCAATAAACTCTTTGAAGGCGGCTTGGACTGCCGCATCGGAGTTGAATTTTTTTCCTTGTTAGAAGTTGTCCAAATTTCGAAAAAAATGGTAATCTGTTGAAGCAAGGTCTGGGGAGTACCGTGGATGTCGCAGACATTCCAATTGTAGCTCATCTAACTTAGTGGTTGTTTGTTGTGCAGTGTGTGGTCTTGCGTTGTCGTGAAGCAGCAGTGGCCTAGAGTGATTGACCAATCTCGGTTGTTTAGCAGCTAGTTCTTCCTTCATGGTTTGCAGTTGCTGACAATAGATATCTGCCGCAATCGTTTGGCCAGATTTTAGAAAGCTGTAGTGAACGACACCGGCGCTAGTCCACCAACACTCACAAGTAACTACATTAATATAGTTTTATCACTTACCCCGAAGCCTGCAGCTATCTGTGAAGTGCTTTGTGATGGATCCGCTTCCACAGTAGCCTTTAATTCTATAGAATAATAACGCTTAGACTTCAACTCGCTTGGGCTTACACTCCGTAAGCCCAAGCGAGTTGAAGTCATTCAAATTGTGACTAGTCTCAATACATTTGACGTCACGTCAGTTGTCACGATAAAGTGTCATAGTAAACATCTCGCGCAATTTATTAAAAAATGACTTACTGTGTAGTAAAAGGGTGTCATAACACTCCACATAAAAAAAATAAGGATAAGAAAATCACATCTCACACGTAAATACTATTTGGCATCTTATAATTTTAGCTAAAATATATTCATCAAAACATAAAAAGAATTTGTAAACAAAAGACGCCATTACAATAAAATTGTTACCAGCAATGGAAAATATATTTACCACGATTGCTTAATATTTTAAATGATAAAAATAAATAAATATTTAAAATTATTATTTTAACTTTTTTAAGTTACGTATAAAACATTAATACTGTTCAACTAATTATATTTTTTTTCTTTATTATTAATATATGATTATATAGGGTTTTCCAATAGGGACGCTTGAACTTTGACAGCTGATTGCGGCCATGTTGTTTGAGTGACAGCTGTCAAATGCAGTGTGTTATATTCATTCCGTCCTCCCAAACCACCATGGCAGGTTACAGTGTCGAGCAGCACGTGCAAATCATAAAATTGTTTTATGAAAATGGGTCTTCAGTTCGAGCAACGTTCCGCGCACTTCGCCCGTTTTAGGGTCGCGATGATCGTCCTGCCGAGTCGACTATCCGTCGATTGGTGGACAAATTCGAGTCAACCGGGTCAGTTAACAATCAGCCGGTTCCCGTGCGTCAACGTAACGCGAGATCTGCCGAGAATATCGCCGCTGTGCGCGACAGTGTCCTTGAAAACCCGCGGCAGTCAATTCCGCGTCGCGCACAGGAACTCGGCCTTTCGCAGACGACAACTTGGCGAATTTTGCGTTGTGACTTGAGCCTGCACCCGTACAAGATCCAGCTGACCCAAGAGCTCAAGGTTAATGACCATAGACAGCGCCGTGTGTTCGCTGACTGGGCATTAGAGCAGTTGGAAGTTGACGCCGATTTTGGCAAAAAAATCATCTTCAGCGACGAGGCGCATTTTTGGATGAATGGCTATGTCAACAAGCAAAATTGCCGTATTTGCCAATCCACACGAGGTTCACCAAGTGGCAATGCACCCGCAGAAAGTGACTGTTTGGTGCGGATTTTGGGCCGGAGGCGTGATTGGTCCGTATTTTTTCGAAAACGATAATGGTGTGGCCGTCACCGTCAATGGTGAGCGATACCGGTCGATGATAACCAACTTCTTTTGGCCTGAAATCGAGAATATGGATCTGGACAACATGTGGTTTCAACAGGACGGCGCTACGTGCCACACAGCACACGCTACGATGGAAGTTCTGCACGATCAAGCGCCCTTAATGGAAAACCCTATACATAAAATAAAAACAATACTAAATAATATTACTAAATAAATTAAAAAAAGAGATCATTATAATAATAAAAGCTAAAATGAAATAAATAATATTGCAATATATAATTATAATACTTATCGATTAATTGTAATCTTTTTTAGCTTTCCCTCGAATTCAATTGCTGCTGCTCGATGGATAGATAAAATACAACTTAATCGAAGATAAGAATATTGGAAGTCAACTTAATCCACAAATCTACTATTTATCACAATTTACTGTCAGAAAACCTTTCAGCTTTGTTTAATTAATTTTAATGAAAAAATAATAATGTCCAATATTATTGTCTGACAAATTGTCACATCTGAATACAACCTACGTAATAATTCAAATTAATTAAATGCAAAAAAATATATTTCATAATTCAAGTTCAAACAATATCAATTTCCTCACTTTATGGGGAAAATGTATATTCACTTGCAACATAATTCGGTCGTATGTGGGCGTGTCGGTGTATGTAACGTACGTGACACTTACACACGCATTAATTCTAGTGACTTCAATTTTGAGCGAAACTTTCTATAACACTATCCTTCTAAGCGTTATTATCCCATGTTTAATTCTTTATTTTCCACTTTGGTCTCCGGCCGTCCACGGGGTTGGTTCTGAAGGTCGAAATTTCCAGAACGAAAACGTTGAAACCAAAAATGTAACGTGCTTTCTTTTGCGACACCAGCGCCGGACACATAATTAATCCTTCGAGCTGTTTCTGCAGCACTGGTGCCACGGTAAAACTCGTACTCGCAAATATACCCATATTTCATGTTTTCCATTGTGCGGTAATAAGCGACGCCAAAGAAAAAATATAAGGGAAAAAACCAATGAATGACTGTTTTCAAAACTCAAATGTACCAGCTAAATGAATAAATGAATAAATTTGAATTTAGAATTCTTAACCAAAAAGGAGATATTTCAGATCAAAGTGGTCAGTACGACAAAACGCTAATTTCATATGACCTAATATAATCGGTTTAATAAAATTACCTTTTCTGTTCCATAATTACTTGTTTATATATGTGTCATTTACTTAAAATCTTTTTAACTTCATTTTATATTTATTAAATAAGTATACTTTATATATTTTAAAGAAGGTTTTGAAATACATAATTCCCATATAACTAATATGTAAAAAAATATCCATCCATCTATGTCTGATTTCACCATGATGCACCAGGTCATCAAGGTGAAATCAGACTATGAAATTGAAAGAATAAAGCTAATGCTCAGATTTATGTGTACAGTGATTGATCAGAAGGCTCAAGTGCAAGACAATTTACAAAAGTTATGTTTCTTACATTTTATTTTAATAAAAGCTGGTAATATATAAAATGGTATAAGTTATTGAACGCATTTATAATGAGTATACTAGAGGTACATTTGTTTCATTAAGTAATCGATAAAACGAAATTCATATTAATGAAAGTCATTCCAAACAAAATATGCTTTAGTCAACTTTTGTTTGCTTTGCGTTCCTTTTTGCTTTGCACACCCGCTAAAGGTTAAACAGTGTTGGCGTTGACATTTAGTAAATGACGTGGACGTAGCCATCATTCTATACCGTTCCCCCAAAGCTTAACGATAAATATATGCCATACTATCAACTAGAAGCGCTGTGCGTTTCTTTATAAAAAATATTGTGACGCATAGAGACGCACTGTTAAGTAGGCATAAATACATAATTATAGAGGTGAGAACGATATTAATATAGACAAGTACTGAAATACTAAACCACGTCCAATTAGCACGTGATATTAATTATAAACCAATTCATTTCTGCGTTTATTTTATTGAGATTATTTTTTGTTTCTTCAACTCTCTTTTCATAAACACTAACGCAAAACCACTCCGAACAGTTTTTTTGTCAAAAAATCCAAATCAGAATATATTTCATTCAAGTAGGATGCTTGGATCATTATTTTACATAACAAATGTAGTTTCATTATTTTTATTTCACAAATAAGTCGGGGACGAGCCCAAACTTTCACAATGATTACGCCCATGCTAACGCAAACGTAATAGTTTGCGTTTAAAACTCGCACTAGAAGCAGCCATCGGAATCGATGTAGGCTTACGGAATCTCGCTATTTGCTTTCGGATTTTTCGCTACAGCAATGCAAGTGAATTAAATGCAATTGCGAATAAGAATCTAGGAGTTCTGAATTTTTTACTGCTATTTGAAATTGTATTTTGGATTGGATTGGATTTTCATAACAAAAAATATGATAACGTAGAACTAGGTGTAAATTGGATTTATGATGTAAAAAATAATGAACTGTCTATGCTACAATAGATATGGGTCTATTCAGTCCCACATTCATGCTTAAGACTGCAAGGTCTAGTGCCTTAGTGGCTCTAGCCAAAAATAGTGTAATTATAATCTCTAGCGTGGACTTGGAGTGGACTTCTAACTCAGGGCCTGGCCTGGCCTAAGTTACTAGAACTGTTGAGGACATGTATTCCTATCTCGGGCATTGCCAACGTTTGGTCAAGATGTCATAATTATCAGCTACATATTCATCAATATCACAATTCTTTGTAAAGAAGAAATTAATGATTTCAAAAAAAAAACCAGAGATTTAATGTTTATGAACACGCGGTAATCATATTACTCTAGATAATTGTTATCATAAGTTGTGGTTCAAGGGTAATTGAATATATTATGACGAAATTAAAACGAATAAGCCTATTTACAGAAAGGAAAAGATTTTTTATGTTTGAATTTACTAAACTGCTTTAAATTATTTAGTTTAAGTTAGGGTCGTTTTAAGCTAGTGTTCTAGTCTAGCTAGTGTGTTAGTCGTGGTCGTCGAAATTCGACTATCATTATTGAAAATTCGTGGAAAACGTAAATATTTTTTTCCATGTTTCTAATTTTTTTTCTAATAATAACTAACAAAATAAAATAAAATCGGGTGACAAATAGAGGAAAAAAATGTACTGAATAGTTTTATCTATGCTCATTCATATATACAGATATAGATTTAGTAATATTTATCCATTCTAAATTTCAACCTTAAGGTTGATTTAAATCAAAACATTAAACAATTGACTAGCTGCTGCATGCGGCTTTACACGCGTTAAGCCCCCGTGATTTGTAGCTTGATGCTATGAATATGCAATTAGTTTTTTTTTAATCGGATCAGTCGATCCTGGCATTGGTGTTCAAACATACAAACTATTCAGCTTTTTATAATGGAATAGATGTATATATAAAAAAAGGAACTTGCACAATGTAAATTTTTCACCAATATCTTTTTACGTCGTCTGTGTTGTAATTTTTGTTCATAAATATTCTGCAAATGATTTTTGCTCGGCAAACTTGATAGAAGTTTTTCAACGTAATCCTTTGAAATGGGAGATTAGTTGGAAATATTTTGAGAAATACTTTTTCTTAAAGTAAAAATATCTGGTTCCAAGAGTATTTATTTCAATGAAGCTTCTTCTTTGTAATTAAATCGATTTTAGTTTCTTATTACTTTTTAGGAAATTTAATAACTTAATAGAAGATTGATATGATAAATATTGTTTTATGAAAGCTTGGAGTCGATGGCTTAATGTTTCCGAACGAAAAGAAGAAGTTAAAAGAAACGTTTCCGTTCATACTCACTTGAATTCTAAAATAGAAAAGATTTCTTCCAAAAAAAAGTGACTTCCAAAAGTTGCCCGACTACTTCAAATAAAAAGTTAAAAATGTTCAATACCAACTAAATTGAAAACAATATTGTTTTAGGAACCATTATTTTTGTTTTATATAAATCAGATACCTAATATAAATATGAGTTACTAAGTGCTCTATTTGATATTATTTTAATACTTTCCGTTATTATAAAATAAGTTGGTACATACGTCATTAGTATTTGGTAGTAAATAATTCTGGAAATATTTTGGTCAGCGGTTAAATATAATGTCGAGATAAGAAACGAATATGAGTTGTGTTTTCTTTTTACTACTTTAACCTAGTTTTCACATATTATTTGTGTATATTATGTAAACCATTTTGTAAAGTATCTTGTAAAGGTTTCTTTCTATTCTTCTGACTTTACTTTGAAGATTTCTGATAATTGTGACGATTATATTTTTTTAAAGAATAAGAACGGTCGCCGTTCGATGCCGGTAATGCAAGAACTTTTTTTCTTTCTTTTTTTCGCTGGCAACACTCCTTGACGCGCTTCCCCCACGTGTAGTGGGGGGGTATGTGGAGCTCACCGTCATTGAAGGCCCCGGAATACCAATTAAAAAACCAGCGATATCCTCTCCGTCTGGTCGGGGGCCGCCACGGGATCGCTTGCGCATGCTACCGTGACGTCCCCCCCCCGTCGGAGGGTAATGCAAGACTGGCCATTGAGGAAATCCTTGGGCTTTTGAGGCTTTTGGCCAGCACTGGACGTTTTCCGGCTGTATGATAATGATGATGGTCATATTTATATTTCTAATTCAACCTTTTGATTTATGAAATTTTGAGGTTCTCTCAATACATTTATTACTGGCTAATTGTCCCGGCTTCACGCTTATAGATGAGAAGATGGATTAGATATGGATAGGATTTGCGTAAAATTCGTTCTTAGTGAGCGTCTAAGTCGGGGAAGGAGTATCCGTAACAAATTTCAAGTGAATCGGGCGGATAGCTTAGCAGATCTCGTGATGAGTGGTATTTCTTGACCAGTAGCCTTGCAATCCTAATTAACTTTAGATCTTAGCAACTTAACAAAAACTCAGTAAAAATACCCTTTATACTACAAAAATTAAGTACTTTCAATTATAACTCAAACTTTATTTATTAAACATATATATCTATGTATCATCATATAAAGTAGGTAATATACTTACTTATACGTAACATCGTATAATCAATTTCCAATTAATTTAAATTTAAAAATGCACAAATATATTAAAAAACACAAAATGTAAATTTATTATTTATAAAACTACAACAATTTTCTTAGCTTCTGACTTAAACTTACTCAGATTTAGACTTAGACTAGTAAAATATTTAACTGTTTTACCAGACCTGATTATTTCGACCCCACACTAGCAGTACATTTACACATTTAGACACGTAGAGTACATTTGGTTTTACAGGTGATTATTAATCGTGTATATTAAAGTTTAATAATGAAATATTTTTTTTATTAATATTAAATAATGTAAAGGAGAATAAGATAAATAATAATTGTGTAATAAACCATTCAACGATTACTTTCAGTAAGTTTTCAGTGTTCCTCAAAAGGAAATAATTCAAATATTGTACACAAAAAGTGCTGACAAGATTAAACTGAGCCCTCAGGAAAATCTTCGGTCGGATTAAAATCGCTACCCTCTGTTTCAATAGAAAGGCTTATAACCACACAATACATATTACACTATATACATTGTTGTACATAACTATAGTCTTGTTTAAGCGACTGACAATCGTTTCATACAATACCGTAATACCGAAATATTCGAATCTCGATAAATGCCGTATTTAAATTTGAGTTGCATTGCAATCAAATATTGTCATGGTATAGACGACATGATGGGATTTTGAAATGTAGCATCGAGGTTAGCTCTCTTATTATTATTATTATTTTTTTAGTATAGGTAGGTGAACGTATGGGCCAATTGATGGTAAGTGGTCAGCAACTCCCAGTGGCATTGTACGTTTCTTTAAAAAAAACGTTGCCAATACGCCATCAACCATTGGAACTAAGATATTATATCCCTTGTGCCTGTTATTACACCGACTCACTTACCCTTTAAACCGGAACACAGCAATACCAATTACTGATGTTTTGCGGTACAATATCTGATGAGTGGGTGGTACCTACCCAGACGAGCTTGCACAAAGCTCTACCACCGAGATATAATAATATCATATATAATAAAATAAAGACTAAAATAATATCATATATAATAAAATAATAAGATGACATAAGTGAAAATGACTGAATTGAGTTTTTTATTAAAAGGCTTTATATTTTCTGACAAAACTGTCAGAAGCCGTTGCCAAGCCCAAATAATGTAGCTATGTTTCACTTAGCAATATCAACAACTTCATTTATATTGAAATATAAAATATTTATAAATTAGATTATTGAATAGCTAGTGGCATAATAATTTAGTATGCAATTCAGCAAAAACGAAACGGTTTATTTAAGGCTGTATATTTAATTTACTCGTATTATAACGGATTGTTAACGCAGTTTAAGTCAGTTAATTAATATTAACACTTTATAGGACAATACACTAGATACAATAACTAAGTAATATTGTCCTAGAAAGTGTTTTTTTGGCAAGTGTAAGCCACTCCTAGTACATTAAACACCATTACAAATTTTAATTTAGAACCAATTCAATTACTTAGAAAACATCACGGTAGTTCATCATAAACGTGGTTCTTGTTTTTAACTTTTAACAAAATTTTATAATCATTATAAATTCGTTCTGGGCAAAGGCACAACATTAAGGTATACCACAAAAAAACTTTAAAAGCAGGTCAAACTTTTTGCATGGTTGATAGCAATATTTTGCGATGTTATCTATACATTCATGTTATTTAATCGTTTAAGTATATAGTGCGGATAGCATTTCATATAATTTCAAGTGAATTTAAATAAAACAGGTAAAGACATTTGCATAAATACCACTAGTGTTCGATTTCAACCCTGACGGTTCACGCCCTCTGACCTAAATTACTTACTACATTAAACATATATATTTTGTTTAATTATAAAAATGCAATTTTATTATAAAAAGTTTGAATATCAATTTTTCGTGTTCGAAGTTGTTAATTTTTATTTCTTTTTTGGTATGCAATAAATCCTTTTCGAACATGCATTTTGTTAGTAATTACATAGCGTGCGGTAAAATATTTTAATATTCATTTAAATAATTAATCAATTTATTTATTTTAGAAAATGAGCGACGTTTAGACCTGTTCCAGTAATATTTTAAATTTAAATAAGTTTTCTTAAAATATTTACATTATTATGGTTTAAAAAAAGAACGGATTTTATTATTATTTTAAGTGTGTTTTTATCAATCGTATATTATATTGTATAAGTTAGTAGAGGTTTATTATATTTTAACTTCGCAAACTTTATCATGTCTGCGCTTATAATTGACAAACATTGAATATTACGATATTTGAATTACATTAAAAAATATGAATATTTTTTTCTAATAAATTAAAAATATAAATTACAAATATGACGTATAAGATATAATAAATTAAGTTTTTACGTTAGAAACACTATCGAAACGTTAGAAATAAAACCATTTCAATCAAATTTTAATGAAACCTGGAAATTTTACTATATCACGTTAATTGAAGTCTTTCTACTATAACCGTTTTGTCAACTCTTATCGGCCCCCAGCGGGATACCAAGTGGTCAAGAAACATGTAGAGCACGAAACCCCTACTGGTTTTACCAATATTTATTGTGAACGGGAAACCAATATTCGACCGACGATATCGAGCTTAGCACAACCCAGCTGCAGTGACCCTAGCACCAATCAGTTGATATTTCATTTATTTTAAAAGAATTATTCGACCAATTAACATCTGATTTGGATTTACTTAAAATTAATAAATATTATTATTGACCAATCAACGTTGTTCAAGGGCAAATTACATTTTATCAAATATTATTTTAATTTTCCTTTTCGTTAATAGATGGCGCTAGTTGTCTTTTAAATCGCGCTATAGCTATTTATTCCTTATTAATTATTTTTTTAATAATTAATAATATTAACGTGTATTGCTAGGAGTGATAGCTATTCCAGTTCCATTTTAAAATAACGATAAAACGAATAAATTGTTAAACAAATTTGAAATAAATTTAAATTTGAAATTCTTCTTCGATATGCAGTTTGCTCAGGTGTTGACGTTGATAAATCGATAGGATGCGCATCAATGTAATATGCAAGCAAAATATATGATTCCGTGCATACGTATAGGAAAATATCATCAACAATTCTGAGTTCGGAACGAAAACGGCAAATAGAAACAGTAAATACGCCACGGCTCTCGGTTAATTGGAGGCCTTACAAATATGTACCGAAAAAGATTTTTCGCTAAAAATCGTTGGTAATTTTATACTTTAATTCTCTGAACGGACGTACTTTAATTATTGTTATATAGCTTACTAAGCTATCGTGTGTATCTTCATCCGGTCGGATATTGATTGTGGAAATATGAAGTCTAAAGTAAATAAGTCCGTGGAAGTCTTGGAGTCTTTAGGAATATTTTCATAGTCAAAAAGGAAAGGTATGGACCATACGGCATATAATTGTGAGTTAAAATCGTGTTATTTTTTATCTATCTTTTTAATAAGTATAGGTTCAAAGACGACGAAAGACCCTTGACGAATAGACGGCGTATGCTTGGTAATAATATTATAAGGAGCTACAAAAACAATTATTATTCCTTATACAGACCATTCCACGGACTTAATTATATTTCCACAATCAGTATCTGACCGGACGAAAATAGACAAAGACACGATAGCTCGTACATATGTTTCATACAAATGTATATAAAAAAAAACAAAAATGAAAGTAATGACTTATAAATCCAATATTAACGAATTGTTTTTGTTTTTTAATAATGTGTGATTAGTTTTATAAACAATTAAGGATTTTTCTTTATTTGTTTGGTGACAGAATAAAAGCTACCTCTTTTATGCCGATCCAGATGGGCCTGCATAAAGCACTACCACTGGCAAACAAAATTGTATTTTAAGGTTTTAATTAAAAAAGAAATGACTAATTCTAAAATTTTAAATTTCTATTTGAATTTAAAATTCCATTCGAAAATCGAAGTCCTCATCTGCATAATACGGACAGAATTGCGCATTTTACGAAACAAGTTCACCTTCTAGTGCGCTGATTACGTGTATTGATATTTCCCGAGAGGAAAAATTCATTTTTCAAAAGCACAAATTGAAAAGTAATCCTCTGCACTACTTAGCAAAAGACGCAAGTTAAATGACGCCGAGTCGCAACTGAATCAAACATATTTGTTTACCTCATACATATTTCACATAATACACAAATTTTCTATGAAATTTTTACGTTATTCAAGATTTTCTATAGAAAATATTTAAAATTCTAAGATAAGTTAATAGTAACTATTTTACCTACTTATTATATATAAACGTAATACGACTGACTGACTGACTTATTAGAGATTTCGATACTATAAGTCCTAATTACTTGAAATTTTGTACATAACAATGAATGTGAATGAAACGTATTATGTAAATTGTGAACTAATTTGTAAATAAGTTATTTTAAATTAAAAATTAACAATTAAAAAATAAAAATTAATTAAAATTAACAATTAAAAAACACGACTGCCTCGACTGACTGACTGACTCGGTATGATGAAGATGACGATGTATGATGTTTATTAGAATACCGTATACATCTAAGTACATACATCTTAATCTAATCAAGGCATTTAAAGGTTATGATGGCATAAACCAACACATGAACTTTGAAAACATTACACTTCTTTATCAGGCAGTCGTGTAAATTAAACATGAGCAGATTACGGCAAAGTAATAATTTATTACCGGTAAAATATTTTTTTAAATGGCTAGAGCCAAAAAAATCATTATAAATAAACGACTCTCGAACGAATTGAACATTTTTGAGAGCGGTTATAATTTTTTTTTTTACTTATAATCGATATTTTGTGAGTTAGATATGATAGATTTGGGTGTGTGTTCAGAAAAAAATAATTTAAATAATAAACCGTAGATTAGCATCTACAGATTTTATTGTATTTCGGTTTTAATATGTTATTTATTCTGTTCGAATATTTTAATTTATAAAATATTATTAGCTACTAGCTGTGCCACGTGGTTTCACCCGCGTATAATTAATAAAATATAATAAATTATTTTATTACTATAATAACACACATGCACACACACAAATACACACACACTGGTAAAGAAATACGTAATTAACGATTTGAAATTAATTTTCATAAGATAACGTAGGGTTTACCGATCTTATATATGGTCTAACATTTGCGCCATCACATGTTCTTTGTGTGTACCAATTTTCATCAAGAACGGTCAAGCCGTTCTTGAGTTATAAGAAGACATACACACAGACAGACAGACAGACAACAATGAAAAAATAGTATAATGTGAATCACTGCATCATAAAACGATTATTTATCACAAAATTAGGTGAAAAACAAAAATGTACACACAGAGCCAATAGATTTATATAGTAGTATAGATATATTATCATACGTCACTGTAAATCAAATTAATTGTTAAGGTATAGTTTAAACTTTACATTTAGTGTATTTTACGTTTTACTTTATAAAATTAATAAGTTTCATGTGAAATTAACTCGGAGCGTGTTCAAGTAATCTATTTATAACAAAAGTAATTTAACTTTTCATGTTCATTTTTTACATAAAATTAAAAATAATTTTATTATTACAATACTAAAGTAACGTAGTTAAGGAAAATACATTTCACATTTTCACTTGTGATTTCAAAAATTCGTTCTGGTGATGTGAAATAATGGATCGAAATTTTACGCCAACACTAGAACATCATTTAATTAAAATTTTAAAAAGGTAAATAATAAGAATAACAGCTTGTTAATATCTTAATAATGTGATAAGGCTTCTTGTCTTTTACTCGGTGGTAGAGCTTTGTGCAAGCTCCTCTGGGTAGGTACCACCCACTCATCAGATATATTACCGCAAAATAGCAATACTTTGTATTGTTGTGTTCCGGTTTGAAGGGTGAGTGAGCCAGTGTAATTACAGGCACAAGGGACATAACATCTTAGTTCCCAAGGTTGATGGCGCATTGACGACGTAAGCGATGGTTTACATTTATTACATTGCCTATGGGCGTTGGTGACCACTTACCATCAGGTGGCCCGTATGCTCATCCGCCTACCTATACAATAAAAAAGTAGAAGGTTTCAGAGCGTATTCCACCACATCGCTCCAATATCCTGGGACATTATTCACACACGGCCATCTGATCCCACACAAAGCAGAGCTTGTACTATGGAAACCAGACAACTGATATACTACATATACTACTTTTCTTTTGTAAATACGTACTTTATAGATAATTACACCCAGACTCAGGACAAACAGACATGTTCATGCACACAAATGTCTGTCCTGGGTGGGAATCGAACGATAAGATACTTGCCTTTCACGACCTACGGCGTGAAAGGCAAGTATCTTACCAACCACGCCAACCGGCTCGTCAAAATAGACTGATATGTTGAAATGTTAACACGAAATTGATTTATCAATGTGAGTATACTATATCAAAATAAACAAATCTGTTCCGTTATATCTACAAAACTAAGCAAATATTACCTATACTGTATCCACCAAAAATCCGGAATAAATACACCCATTGTGTATTTATACGTGTTTTGATTGTAGCGCAAGTCAATACCAGGTTATCTTCAATCAGTAACCGCACATAGCTGGTACGGCGGAAAATCTATACATATATACCTACGAGCAGTTTGTACTTGTTACATTTACTAAACAAAACTTTGCATTTTGATTGTTTTAACACTTCCCCTAAAACCCTTAAGTGCATAACATATATAATTATATAATAAATTTGTATTAATATATTTTTCAAATATTTTTGATTGATTTGAATGCTTTTAAATTAACGGTCTAGTGCTTAACTCATGAAGACACCGTTCCGAAAGTTCTTACTTCAAGGCCCGGGTTGGACAAATAAAAGGTTATTGGTCTGGTCGAAGTCAGGAAGTTTGCAATATTTGTCTTGAAAAGCACGTAAAGCCGTTTGTCCTAAGTCTAAAGTCATTCCTCTCGTTTTGGATCTGCTGTCTAATTGAATTATAAGCGTATGAGAATAGAGAGTGCACTTTTTTGCCATACATTAAAACACTATATTAGATTCTTATCTCTATATTTATTACTTTAATTAGTGTCTTTAACTTTTTAACTGCTGTTTTGGCTTCGTTCACGACTAAGAAAATATGTTATGTAATATTTTTTGTATAAAATCTCATGGATTACCGTATAAATGTCCTGCGAAGTAGGTTTTTCGCTTTGAGAAAGACCGCATTGGCCGAAATCAGCTTAGAGGACATCAGGATCATTATATTTCGATTCGATAAACTCATACAACAATATATATTTTACATAGTACCGGTATTATTATTGTTACAACGCTTGGCGATTCGTATTTACATGACATACACGTCTATTTTAGTTATGTGCACTCTAATATATGTACACTGATCAAAATCAATAATAACTTCAATGATTTACTGACAAATTTAAGAACTACAAACTATGTAGCGCAAAGTAAAATGTTACGCTTCCGTGCCTCGCAAATCACGTAATGTCTTTTGAGCCTGAACATATTCTCTTTTCGATCGAATCGGTATAAATGCGGAAATAGGTGCATCTGTGTTTGTGCACACACTTGTGTAGTATTATACTGGTATCTCTTATGCAAGTAACTCAGTTAAGAGTGGCTGCTGTGCCCGGAATCAATCACATCATATTGAACACATTTAAATTTTTATTTCCAATAATAATGGCATTAGCAATATTTCTAGTGTTAAAATTATTATTCACTTACCGTTTAATTTTTGTTTTAGTTTGCTATTTATATTTAAGTATCAAATAGTGAGTATAAGAATTTTAATTTACGAATATTTGTCGTATAATTCTTCTTATACTTCAAATTTATCGTTAATCAACATAGCAGTGCTAAATTGCTTTGAAAGCGATTAAATCTTTTTGAAATAGTGAAAAAACACGATTTTTCTATGTGGCCTTTTCACTTTGATTGTCGCTAATGTCTTTAGCTCAAAACGAGTTCACAAAATTCTGTTTGAAAAAGCAACAACATTCGATCATGCAACGGTATTTTTCAAGCATATTTTTATATTTAACGAACGTGTGTATTATTTAATAAATATTGACAAAGCCAAAGTAACAATGTAAAAAGTAAACATTAGAAATACTAAAATTTGTCATTTTTTAAATGGTAAAAATTATTGGTTTTTTTTAAATTATCAAAGTATTTTTTTAATTAATACTTAATACTTATTTGTAAGAATAAGAAGCTCACGATTTTTACGTAAATATTTTTAATTGTATACGGGTTAATAAGAAGCACTGCCTTTTATATAAAAAATATATATACTATAACCTTTTTCAAAACGCGCTGCATCTTCTGATAAATGCTATGTATATTATTTAGAAGTTTTATTCAGTTAGACGTTACAAAAATAAGCCACCTCATTTATTAGTAGAGATTTTGTTACATGTTGTTAAATAAATATTACATTAAAATAATAAGCGTTACTGAACACAACAACTTTTTTTTTAAAGAAGATTGGATTACAATTTTTGTGATTTGTTCAAAAATACGTCATTACCGTGAAAATTAGTCCACCCAAAAACATATCCTTTCTTAACTCGAAATAACATAATAACATCGCATGTCTAAAACACATTTTTCAAATAAGACAGTAAGTAATATGGACGACACATAATTGTCCTGGTAGCTTTGTAATTTAGTTTTGTGTAATTTAAATAAATAATTATGTAAATAGAATACGAGTTTATGTAAAAAGTCATACCTTTTTTATAAAAATTCTAATTAACGACCTCAATCTAAAGGATCACATCGAGGATGTTATAAAAACAGCCTCACGAAAACTCGGAGTCTTGAACAAGGTGCGGCGTTTTTTCACGCCACAACAACTGCTCCTGTTGTATAAAACACAGGTGCGGTATTGCGTCGAATATTGCTCGCACCTTTGAGATGGCTCCGCTAAGTACTTACTGGAGGCCTTGGATCGGTTGCAGAGACGTGCGGTTCGCATTATTGGCGACGTAAAGGTTACCAACACCCCCGAGCCTTTACAATTGCGTCGAGAGATAGCGGCACTGAGCGCTTTCTATCGACTGTATCACGGTGAGTGCTCAGAGGAGTTATTCTCCCTCAATCCTGCTTCCCCTTTCCTTCACAAATCTACGCGTGCTGGCTCTCGATGTCACTGCCTAACTGTGACATCAATTTCATCGCGCACGAAGAAATTTGGCAACTCTTTTCTTTGTCGCACCTCTAAAACATGGAATTCGTTACCAGCACACGTGTTCCCCTCCTCTTATGACCTGGATTCCTGCAAACGAGGCGTGAAGAGGCATCTTGCGAGCCAGCAAGGCGGCTAGTGCAAGTCATTCTTCCTGACTGCACTAGCCGTCGCCGCGTTTGGACTCTACTACCATTTACCATCAGGTGGAGTAGAGTCATTCGCCCTTCCGGAAACTATAAAAAAAATAATTAAATATATTTTAATTAAATTGAATGTGTTTTTTTACAATAAAATTAAATGAACAGGAATCTGCTCGACATCAAAGCACAAGTATACATCTTAATCCATCTTCAATAAATGATCCATTAATTCAAAAATCATTATTGAATCAACAAAAGTTTCACAATCACTAGAATCAATAGCAATTAGCACTAAGCAATTAGTTTAAAATTTATATTCACATTAAAATATAACATTAGTTTAATTTGATATGTACTGTTCAATACCTATTGATTTTTAATTTATAGGAGACAAAATGATAAATTAATTGATACCACACCTTATAACCTATGACTTCATTGCATCATATATCAAAATTGTCCTTCTTTAGACACAAATGAGAGTCTAGTTTCAAGCTCAAATTAAATTGCAACGTTACGACATCTTAGTTCCCCAGGTTGGTGGCGCATTGGCGATGTAAACGATGGTTAACATTTTTTACAATACCAATGTCTAAAGGCGTAGGTGACTGTTTACCATCAGGTGGACCAAATGCTCGTCGACAATAAAACAAAACAAGATTTTAATCCATTCGATAAGCATTTTCAAAGCTCACTCAAACAATATAAACCTCTACATTTAGGAGAATGTCAAGCGTTGTTTTATATTAAATAATAAACAAATTAAAAGAAAATTGGATAAATATTTAAGTAAGCAGTAATTTTCATATCACTAGAAAACTAAGCCTTATTTTCAACAGCTCAGAAATTGTATTATAATCACTACTTATGCAGTGTGAACACGTGGAAGGTTTCTAAGCTCTACATAATCACGGTGTATATAAATTACATGTATGAAAAAGGTAGAATTTAAATGAACAATTTGGTTCGTGCGGTGGCGTGAGGTGTGCCCACCGCGTCATTTTCATGGATTTTCAGAGTCATAAATCGGGCTATGATAATCATGAAGGAGCTCAAATTAACGTTACGTTACAAAGTTAATACCACGTTACAAACACGACATCCTTCACTAATAATGTTTATGTATTTATAACAGCTGGTGACTTTCGTTTTAACGATTGGTATCGATGCCTCATTGATCTTATAAGTCTAGTGATCTTGGTCAAACCTCGGATCGGTACAAATAACTCTCAGAAGCAAGAGGTATCGGAGATTGGAATTTGCCCGTGTGCTTAGTGTTATCGTATTCACAATAAATATTGATTATGTACCAAAAAAATAATTCACATAATTTATACTGCGTAAGAAATGGTGTACACTTTTTGCAGTACTAATGAGTGGCAATATATACGAGTGGAAGCAGTAAAAAAATCAATAATCGCGATAAAAGATGTTTACCTTCAGTTTTTGACAATTCGATGGTGTCCGCAACCATGAATGGACTTATTGTATTATCTAAGTACGGTCTAGAAAACTAATGAGTAATTAGTAAATAGCCTTCGTTCATCTTATTATAATATTTAACGATAAATATAGATTATATTAATTATGTAACTTATTAAATTAAGTATATACACAAATAGTGATTTAATAATTTCATTCATACAATGTTTGTCAAAATCTTAACTGTTATTATTTGTTAAATTTGCTTAAAATGTATTAATTTTGTTAATTTTAATTCTATCAACTCGTGCAACTCAAATGTTTTAAAAATAGAGATATGTCGCTTTATTGGCGGGCGTTAATAACTGCACCATAGTTTTACACTATAGCAGTTATTATCGTTCACATTTTGTTAGGATTTGATATGATGCTTTTTAAACAAATTATTATTATTATTATTTATTATCTTTATTACTTGGCACCAGTTTTATTTGGTACGATTTAACACTATTATTTAAATATTCGGTAGATATATCTGTTTAGCCTATGAATGTCGTTTAGTAGATAATCAATGAATAAGTGAAATTTATAAGTAAGTCCGTATGTTATTAACAAAGAAATTTAATTTAATAACGGCCAGTCATTCTGACGTCAAGATGACCGGCCATTTATAATAAGCATAGTCTCCGTATTGTGCGTTTGTCTAAATATTGAATAAATCTTAATACATAACAATTAAATGTGTTTATATTTTATATTTACTTTTGTTTCTTAATACAAACAACATAATTTTAATGAGTCAAATTTAGTCTATGTGTCTTATTGATTTCTATTTAGGAATTGTTCATCATTTATATATTTTCTTGTTATCATTTATATATTTTCTCCAAAAGGTCTCCTAACAGACAACTTCCATAAGCTCCGGTGTATTTCCAAACAAATTTTACAATGTGCTCTTTTCATGGTCTACTTAATTTTTTATACAAGGCACTATTTTTATACGCAAATCGATCGTTACTTCACTTCAATAGCCCTAGAAGAAATAAATTATTTATCTCACAAAATTTACATACAAATGAGAATAGTAAAGCTATCATAATTGCAGTCGTCAACTGCTTTTAATATAGTACATATTCTTTCAGATATGTGGATCCATTTCTCTGTACTTATAACACTTACGAATATTAATTAATTTTTATTTATGTCTTTTACTTAATTATTTCACAATATCTTCGATTAATATAAAATGAAGCAGTCCAAATGGAGAGAAGGACTGAGTCCAACAATATGATCGAGAAGGTTTTGGAACTTATTTCATCACGTTACTTCAATGCGGGTGAGTGAGTAAGTGATGTTTTCATTACCCGCTAAGCGCGAGATGATCTATAGGGACGAGACACCCATTCAACATGTTATCACGTATTCATCGGTTAATATTCCCATATTCACTGGGCCACCCCGGCTCTATTAAAAAAAGATAATAGTATAGATTTGGCGTATTGCTAAAAAAAACTAAAACTTTGCAAAGAATTATACATAGACAATATCGAACATTATTATTATATTTCAATAGTATTCGAGCATGTCCCATCTGGCGCATGATGGCACACTGTTGAACTGCCTGTTGCGTCTGTTCTGTTTTATGAGCTGGCAACTGGGACCTAAGTTTTCATATCAGTGGCATGCATCTAATAGGCTATACATCACATACGCTCTGCATAACCTGTTATGTTTACTGTAATTTAATTTAGTACTTTATTAGAATATTTATTTATTTATCAAAACTGTACACATATCATTACAGGACATGGTTGCATGGTCCTAGTTCGATAATACAGCACGTTTAATAACAATATGTCAAATATGTTACTACGTTATATAGGATATAGTCCAGATGGCTATCTTTGGGAGCTCACTCAGACTGCGACAAAACAAATCCACCCTGTCAGCTATCACGTTGAGGGTACGTAACGCGCGCGTCAATGCAACCTGGTGCGCCCGTTGGGCACCGCCAGCAATGACGGTCGATGTCTCCGCCACACATGTGGGCCACACTGTCTGGGGCCCACAGACTCACCAGACTTAATACATTAGCATTATGGAATACTCCTCACAATACCATAAAAACATAGATTTGTAAATATATTCTAAAAACATTTTAGACACTTCCCATAGCGATTAGTGTAATTAATTATTATTATTAAATAAAAATGTATAACCGTACGACGTGAAACACAACGTCGTAATCGTCTTTTTAACAATATCTCTTGATTCGTCCAGCCGTTCGAGGGCAGCTGTGTAACAAACATCCAACAATATAAGAATTCGCTTTCCTTCTTGTTCTTCAAAATAAAGCAACGGGCCGACGAGATTCCTCACATGGACATAGTTTATAAGCCTAAAAGTGCAATTTTGAATTTTTGGGAGATGCATCAAAACGAAGCTGGTGACAAAATGTAATTGGTTAAACTTTCAATATAAGATAAAATTGCTTAGGTTTTTCAGCTACAAAATTCTTATTAACAGCTGGAATTAAAAAGTTGGTAGTGTTAAAAACAGCAAAAACAATTTAGAAATCACAGGTACACTGGCCCTGTGCTTGAAATCTTCCCTGTCATGTTGTGTTGCCATTACGGTCGTATACACAGGTCTTGCAACTTCAGTATGGGGTACGTTGACATACTGACGCTGTTAAGTTCAATTTACGGCCACCAGAGGCATGACAATTCGCGTAATAATTATCCCGAACATTTTTTCAAATCCAAACAAAACAGTAAAATAACAAAACAAAAATAACAAAAAATCCGCAAAACTCAACAAAACGATATAACAATGATTAAATAACACAATACTTGGGAGAGAAAAATATCAGCTTCGATAACAGCGACGTAGTACCTCAAGCGGATGGTATTGTGAATTAGCAGTTGTTACACACTCGCACCTCATCTCTCACCACTGAAATTGGACTCAGTTGCAAGACCTGTGTATACGACCGTGGTTGCCATCCCATTGAATAAGAAAATATAAAGTGCACGTATTATGTATATTGAAATTATCAACCATTACCTAAACTTATTCAGAAGGATATTGTCACATAGTTTTTCTTTTTTTTGTCTTACGATTTTCAACCGTATATATCTACGGCAAATATAGCTTAGTACAAGTCAATTTCGATAGGTAGATAGTCTATCTAATTATAAAAGGCTATATACTGAATGCTTCTTTATAATAATATTGTAAAATATGCAAAATAATTACATACATTTCCTTATTAATTCAATTAATTATATAACAAAGTTAGCAATCAAATGGAAACCTTTGTAAATATTAATTATTTTCGGTCACTTGAGTGTAAGTGCAAACTAACCACAGATAATTAATTAATTAGAATTTAATAATGTAAATACTCGCATTATATATAACATTTCAATAAAGCTCTTAATAATGAATGAGATGTGTTATCATAACTCTGTAAAATTATTATTTAATTCATGTCATTCATGTTTAACAATAAAGTAACAATCTGAATAAACATAAGGGTGTTAAATCTTTGTGGAGTATAGACGTTCAAAGATGCACAAACCTGCAATAGACATGTTGGGTTAAGCTTCTATTAGATATTAAGCCAGCAATACTGAGCGATTCAGCTACACTGAGCTGGCTCCTTTTGCCACACAACTTTATTTTAATATACGTGAAATTTAAATTGGTATTATTTGTTCAGTGTGTGGCAATAAAAAGTTACTGTCTTACTTTCTATATGTACATATACTTTAGCCAATCAATAAATAGCATCGTTGGTCTACAAGCTAGATTTGTCTAAAATCTACAAGAATAGCTAGATTATTAAGTTACAATTCCCGAAATCCTGAGTTCAAATATAGACTCGTGACAAGAAGAATTGAGGGGTATCTCTGTTAGGTAATTTCAGTAACAACCCTGTTCCTGTTGGTCCTGTATCTGATCTCTGCCTCGAGAATGATTGAATAGAAAGTGCATGTGTTTACGGACATACGACGACGACATTTCATCAATTAGACTATTTAATTGTATTAGCTTTAACAGAAGATTTTTTACGATAATATGATTTCGAACTCTATTGTTATTTGCTGTCAAAGTTCTCGTCGACTCAAAAATTATGTAGCTATGGTGCTCTTAAAAATCTTAAAAATATTGATTTCGTTCGAGAAAGCGTTAAAATGATAATGTAAATATAAAATACATAAACTAAGCACAACTTTTTTGTTATAAAATACATTGAGTGACTTTATTTTTGAATGATTGATTACTATGGATTAAGAAATATTGATTATTTTATGGCATGAATTCGAATTGTTTTTACCGATATTAAAAAATCCATTTGTTATATTATTACAGGCTAGAAATATTCAGTGTTATGAGGAAACAAATACAAATTATCATAAAAACTTAATAAATCACTACAGATTCGGAAAGACTTCGAAATAATGACAATGGTCGTTTCCGTTTGCCACAAGATATTGTTTACAATATCTCGCTTTTATCGTGATCGCTGTAGCCGTTAACGCCCATTAGGTGTACAGCGTCCTATAGCTTTTCTCTTTCTTTATTTATTTAATATGATATTGATAAGCTTATGAATATTTGATAAAAATATAAAATATATAAATATGATTAGATTAGTTTGTTATGAAATAATAAACATAATTTATAGATATCCGAAATTAATGTTCGTCATTTATAAACAATTTCAATTATATTTAATACTCGCTAAAAAAATGGAACAAATGGAAATAATAATTAAATAATAATCAGTACCCTTATTCAATTTATTTGTGATACAGTTTTATTTTTCATAATTTCTAAACGTCAAAATTGCTTTTTAGTTGTATAGATAGGCGGACGAGCATATGGGCCACTTGATGGTAAGTGGACAATGCCATTGTAAGAAATGTTAACCATCGCTTACATCGCCAATGCGCCACCAACCTTGGAAACTAAGATGTCATTATTATAATTATGTCCCTTGTGGCTGTAATTATACTGGCTCACACACCCTTCAAACCGGAACACAACAAGACAAAGTACTGCTGTTTTGCGGTAGAATATCTGATGAGTGGGTGGTACCTACCCAGACGAACTTGCACAAAGCTCTACCCCTGAGTAAATGCTTGTATGAAAAGCCTAGAATTTAATATAATACCCTACTTAAACTTAGTACACATGCCATTGCAATATTATTTACAAATAACTGACATATATATATAATCTATATTATTACGTAAGACTGAAAAGTTTGATTAAACGCGAAATTTCAGGATCTACCAGTTCGATAGAAAGAAACTCTTTACGAGATTAATTTATAAAAATTAAGCGCATAGAAGTTCAGTGGTGCTTTCTCAAGTTTGAACCAGTAATCTTCTGATTGTTTGACTATCTATCTCAGACTGGTTCATCTGGATTACAAGACAAACAATAATTTTGAATATCTTTCAACTGATTGACATCATCTAGAACTCATGGCTTATAAGTTTATATATATGTATCTTCAGGTCTACTAATCGAATCATATTGAAGTTACGAATATAATCCAAAAACTACGGTAAGTAATAACGTGGATTGGATAAATGTGGCAGTTTTTTGGATAGGTATACAGAATCCCTCACGATTAACTGAAGAGAACGAGATAGATTTTAAATACAAATTAGGTACAAAAGAATTAAATGGTGCTTGCCAAGGTTCACATGAATCATCACAGTTTTCTCAGCTCTTATTAAGCATAATATGTTAAAAATCTTAATTTACAACTAAAGCGTGTTTACCTTTGCACACAAAAGTAAAGTGCTGACCTTATAATAGGAGTATGTAATAAAATAAGAAATATTGTCCGGAGCCAATGGGCGAGTAATGTCTCAAATCCACTTGTTATTGGAATATATATCCTCGTTGGCTGTTTATCGAAATCGTGACTTGTTTTTACAACGACAAGCGACAAAATCGTACTGTTATAAAAAATATTTATTAGATAATGGTATCAAATCACTTATGTGCAAGTAAAATAAATAAGAATTTCAAGATCTTCAGTCTCTTTTTACTAATAACCCTGATGGCTAATTAGCCATCAGATATATTTTTTGCAATATAGGGAGGAAGATGATAAATTCAATACATACAATGACACATACATACACTAACTTAATCTTTTGTATCTCTTCCAGCTCTGACAGTGCAAATGTCTTTATGCAGATATGGTATTTTCCCGTCTGCCTGCCTGCGCTAAACAAAAATCTCTTCCTAATAGTGACTTCTATCTTCTAATACTTAGTTATTGATTTTTGAATGAATTATTAGTATATTGCAAATACCAAAATTCAGATGCTTAATTTTCGTTGTTTATATTTCAGTGCGCAGCTGGGCGGGCCGCCTGGCAGGAGGCGGCGGCGCTGTCGGTGGGCGGTGGCGGAGCCGGCGCGGGCGGCGCGGCCCGCCGCTGCTCCGTGCTCGGCGACCACCCGGGCGCGAGACGAGACCAGCGCGGCAAGTGGCATCGTACCAATCGAGTAAGATCGCATATAAGAATAAAACATATTGTAAACAAAAATTATAACAGTTTAATAAAATATAATATGCAAGTCAAATTACTGTTACTAAAAGCTAAAATTATTTAAAGAAAGCTTTCTTTTGATATGCAAAATAATATACCTATTATATCTGAATTTTGTACAAACATAACATGTACACGTACAATTTCAATTATTTGATATATAAATAACTGTGGGTTATGAACTATGAACAACTCTGTCCAGACTTTTATCATAAGCTTCTAAATGTAAAATATTTAAAAAAAAAGTACATACTACGTATTTAAAGAAAAAACAAAAAATGCAAGAATATAATTAATACTACAAATTATAACAATATAGTTCTATGAACGAAACATTTACTTTCTTTCCGCTGCATGCAGTAAGTTGTTGTAATGTGGAATAGATTAACTCACTTAATTCGTAAATCGCATTATTCATTCTTTAATCGTTAATGACGTGATCTATCGACTATTTAAATAATTTCCAAACATTTCATCCTCTTCTTTTGACGATATGTTATTTATTACACTGTTATATAGACGTTCGACAATATTTAAAAATCGATTTTGTTCGTTGATAAAAGTAATAATTGGTCTCAGTTACCTTATAAAAACTATTTATTCTAGGTCCGCGATGCATCGTACGGCTCATCATCAGACTCGGAAGGAGAGGGAGAAGGCGCGAGCGGGGAGCCCTGGGGAGTTGCAAGACTCCTGTATGCAGGTCTCGCAATACTCGCTCTTGGCCTTGTTGTGTATTTCGTCGGCACCGGAGACAAGGTTTGTACCCAATAATATAAAATGTCATATGACTTTACAGATAAGACTAAGAACTTACGAAGGGGTTTTCACCCGCGCCCACCTGCGGCTTCTGTAGAATGCAGATATGTATGTAAAAATATGAAAAGATTTCACGACGCGTTTTACGCCCGCAACGTGTGATTAGTGGTAGGTGGGCGGCACGAGTACAGAAATCTGACACCATTTTGTATAACCGCTCGTCTTGCGATAATCGCCCGCCAAGTTTTCGGGCGACAACCGCAACCACGACGTCCGCGGTAACCGAAGACAACTGCGGTTTCGTGAGTTAAGAAATAAAACAGCTGTTCCGCCACTGCGGCGGGCGTGGCCGAAAACCGAATTCTTAGCCTTAATCTCCTAAGAGATGTTTTTATGTTACATAATCATAATTTCTTCTGATTTTGTATCTTTACAGTTATGACTTTAGTTTTTACCTTAGCTTCATTTATTACTAATTTTGCTGCGTAAGTTTTTCACGTAATAAAAAAAAAAAACAAAATTACACTTCTAACACTACTTGTGCGAGAGCACGAGGCACATAACAAAAGCACAAATACTGGTATTCTTTCTGTTTTATCAGTGTGTATTACACCACTACATAAACAAAACCGTCTTCAAACTGATTTATCTGTAATTTGATTTATATTTGACATACATTTTGAAACATTGTTGAACAAGATTGTTGTAATGAATAATTAGTATTTGTAACCCAAATACATTTATATATATTGTTATTCAGACGAAACAATTTGATGACTATATTTAATATACGCCTCTTTCATTCCAGGGTTTCAAAACGCCAGCACTACGACTTGTGGGCCCATCACTTATCGTGGCTGGGCTCGCGTGTTGCTTGCTACGTATTATGTTCTGTATATTTGCCAAGCCTTGCTGCAGACGGAGGACCAACCACAAGGAGAGCAGAAGGTAGAACTATTATTGAAATTTGTATCAGTACTCGTTCTTAAATCACGAAGTTTATTGGTCTCGTGTTTAGATTCCCAATGGAAGCTATACGATTTCCTACTTCCCTTATAGACACTGAAACCAGGCGCTCCTGGATCCAGTGGAATATCAATAAATTCGTTATATTTAACCTTTTAAACATAATAAAATACATATCGACTTCCTGTTCTCATGGATAAACATGATATCTAGATATGTAAGTTATCTCACTGCTATCACTAAAATAACTTATTTTATTAGGTTAAACAACGCTGTGTCGGCTTTCTTCGAATGTCAAATCAATAATGACAGAAAGAGCGAAATCGGTGTTTAGCTAAACAGCCGCTAAGCAACGATTATAAGTACGGCGGTAAATCTCTAGGATGCGAAAAGATTATAATATAACCGAGTTTTACATTTCTCAGAACGTAACATCTGAACGGTTCGGTTATCATTATTATTAGTATTTTTGCTGACTTAAATTAACTTATAATTAAATAAATGTGTTCTAGACTGTCCGGTTGCGTGGAAGGCGAAGAGATGCCACTGGCGAGGTGCGCAAGCGCGCGAGGTGGACCAGCGCAGTGCTCACCCGCGAGGCGCCTCGACGCGTCCTCCTGCGACGTGTCCAGCCTCTCCAGCGGCGAGGAGGACGAGCGACTACGCAGATACCGCACGGCCAACGCGACCACGACGCATCTACAGCCGCAAACGGTGCTCGTGCAGCCGGTACGTGTTTTTTCAAATCATTTATGGTGGCCCAAGGTCTCTTTTATTATGTCGTGTCCACTGGCGAAGATAAAGAATGTGAGCTTTTCCTGCCACCGGACGGTAAGTTAACGGCGTTTGAGAGTGAATGAGTCGATCGATTACTGTTATTATTTTTATTACAGGCGGGATCACAGCCGAAGCCGTCACCGTCGCTGCAGTCGGCGGCGGCGGGTCCGTCCGCGGGAGGATCGGGGCCGGCGGGAGGGAGCAGGCGTCCGCCCCCGCGGAACGTGTCCTTCGCAGGCGCGCCCGACGGCGAACTCGTCCTCAGCCCCGCGCAGTTACGCTCCTAACCAAGCAATAAACACTCGCAATACTTTTTATACGAACTATCACTGACTCGACCCTTAACGCTGACGGCACGTGGCGTGAAGTGACACCGAGCTCGTTTTGCACGTTTGATATTCTTATTTATAAGTTTCGGTTATTACGACTGCGTTTTGCAACGAGTGTTTGATTTTTAGTTTGTAGTGCAACGGATAATATAAATCATAATAATAATTATTAATAGAAATCGTGTTGTATTTTAAGCGGTGTTTGTAAATCCGTAGAGTTTTAATACTGAATGTGCTAGTTCCATCCATCGCAAGAGCGACGCCGGTAAGCCGTCATGAGGTGCGGTTTTCTTCGGTTTAATAATGAAATATCTTCAAATGAATAAAACATACGGCAATTCAGATTACTTAAATAATTTCGAACAAAAAAAAATTATTTACTTCAAAAACTGCAACTTCTCGTATTATATTAAATAGTAAATATATAATATAAACATAATTGTGTTAAAACTGCCTATTTCTAGTGCGAATTTATATTTAAATATAAAAGAAAACATAACTAGTTATATAACTGACAATAATGATTGTTAACTGATGTATAAAGTGTTGACGTATGTTTGTGCGATTATTTTATTTTATTATGTCAAGCAAACGACTGTAGTTCATTCGCCGAGTGTTTTTTGTATATAATATTGAATATATTTAATATACATATATTTATTTTATAGATAAATTAGTATTTTATATTATTATGTCATTTAGGCGAAAACTTAAACCCCTAAGTATAATATCGATTCTACAAGTACCTTACTTGTTTATGATTGATGAAATATATTACGATACAAATAAGCGAATTATGAACAAAGATATAATAATTTGACACTGTCATTTTTTTGTTAATGAAATTAATTTACAATTTACGAAGAACGATTAGAAGAGCTCTACATATTTATATGATTTAACTTTCTCACTGACCTCTAATATAAATTGTAAGCTTGAAGAAATAAGTGCTTGAACGGATATATCCCATGATAGTAAGCTCGGACATCCCAGGCTTAGGCCTTAAGCCTATGGCGGCAGATTTTAGTTAGCAAATTGATTATTTTTATAAGATTACATTACTCCCCACGTTCTATATTTAAAATTTTACTTCTGAATATTCAATGATAATTTACTTGATATATTGAATTTCTTATTGTTCAGAAAAACTTAAATCATTATAAAAATATACGAAATTGTTTTCGTTTGATTGAGATATGGAGGACAAATCATTTTAACTTTATTATTAAAATCGCGTAAATATTAAAAGGAATTGATGGATATTTTATTCGGATTTGATATATTTACTAAATATAACAGAAAATTACGAAAGATATATTTATTTCTACTTGGCGCCTGAACTACTTAGAGACACCAATATAATATGTATAATTATTTGTAACTAGCTGGTAATATATTCGGTGTATAGTGATTGATACTGTTTAACAGTAATGTTATTATTTATAAGGAACGACTAAAATAGTACGTTAATACGTGTATAGATGTATTGCTAATCGAAAAATAATCGCGACTTTTCATTTGATAATGTGTAATTACTAATTAGACACTTCTATTGTTATTATTTCATACTTTATAAATACTTACAATAATGTTTCTACTCTAAAATTTTTACGAAAGGTAAGATACGATTCTACGATTTGATTTCATTTATTTATTTTTTGTGAAGTAAATAGAAATTCTATAATTTGTTAAGAATTATTAGTATTTTTTTTTTTCAAAATATTAATAATTTGATTATATTTCAGTGACACGTAATATGACTTAAATACCTGGACTTTAAGCGTGCAATATATATGGCACGTTCCAGTCAAATACTGTTTATATAATATATTATATATTTTAGAAATATTTGCACCATTCGTAGTGAATATTTAAATGTATATCGGCAGATTTAGCTAGTATATATTTATGATGGGACACTTCAAAGTGTATATAAGTATACATTGTCTGTGGAGCTATCACGGAACTTTATATCTTCATGGAGGTTACAGTTGTTTTCATAAATTTTGACAAAAGATAATATATTTATTAAAAATCGAATTCGAAATAAAGGTCGATGCGTTTTCACTGAAATAGTTAGCATAGCATTAAAACGTTAATAACTAATAATAAAACAAATCAACGAACTTGTATTCTGTCCATACCGAAAAAAATAATTCGTTGACAATATTTTAAACTGACGTTTCTAACAGAGGAAACGCAATCACTAGACAAAAAAACTTGATATTATAATTTTCGCTGACGTCATAGAAGTTGTCAATTTTGCTTTAGATCAGAGCTCAGCTTTACTACCTTTACAATTCAGTACCGTGATATCTCAATGGTTTTAAAAAAAATCTATGATCAGTCAAATATTCGTGTGGTAAAAAATTTTTGATTAGTTTCGTCAATTATAACTTCGTAATCAGATGTGTAGTTAATTTGGATTATTTAAATCTAAGAATTGTCAATTACTTATTTATTATTTTTTGGCATAAGGTTTGATAATTAGCTTCTTTAGTTGAATGGCTTTTTGTATTTGTGTGAATTATTTTAATGTGTGTAAAATACTTGCCAGTGTTTTTAGAGTTCTTTGCGTTATTAACTTTTAGCCGTTGACCTGAATGTAATTTTTTTTTCCTTTACTAAAGTACTTTAATATGCGTACCAATCTAATATAAAAACGTACCTTGCTAAGGATCTATCAACTGTATGTTACAAGCGATATCCCTTAGAGTTACTTATTCCTACTTTCATAGAGATTTCCTTTACATATAAATGGATAATTATATGTACATTATACTTCTGTACTCCAACGAAACGTTTGTTAGCACGACAGCTTATTATTAATATCTAAAACCTGCCGTTATGTAATATGGCAGAATATATGGCAATGGGGATTTGGCATCGGATGGGCCACCGCTAAAATTCCTTTTTTTTAATTGGCAACATTCAAAAAAATTCGAGCTTATTGTTTTAATTTCAAAAGTCACACAAGTACTCAAACTGTTTGTAAAAAATCCCTTTTTTAAATTTGGAACTAGGTACATATTTACAAAATTTCGCTTCCAATGTACAATTAGATATTTTTAATATATTTAAGTGGCAAAGGAAACCTGTATTATCAAGTATGAAGATTCAATATTTTTTGAATACCCTTCTTTTCGCACGTCTCTTGAAATAATGAAAAAATAAAATGAAATAAAGCCCGTGTAGTGATGATATTTAAATGTGTGTCATTCATGAATGTTTTTGAAATGTAAAACACTAAATATAAATCATGTCAACAATATAAATAGAAGTTAAGGAAAATTATGAGCTTTATTTAGACTTACTGGCTTGTGTAACAGTGTTGTGTACATAGAAACGTCATCTTACGTCGTTACGTCATTTCCATAATATCGTTACGTTCCATTTATCAATATCCTGCTTTATGCTTATCTCACGACAAACAACTTTCAATATATATTTTATTATTAATATCAAGCGCACATAACTGGTGACAGGGTTAAAATTTTATATTTGTCTACCAGCAGACGCCAAATAGTATTCAGGGTCAAATAAACGTATTTTGGAACTAGAAATATTTTATCTGAGTCATCACCGAACAAATATTAAATTTTATAGAGTCGTTTAATTAAAAATAACCCTAAAATCGACTCCGAAAATTTTGAATATCACACATTTATCAAATGTATTTTTACAAAAATTGCTTATTTATAGAACGATATAACCTTTTATAGGAAACATATTTATCTACACCTCCGCTTTGAGTGTCTTAAACACAGATCACACTGGATTGACAACTTTACCAGACTAGTAACTTCTAAAAAAAATTTTTCTTACTTACCTACTAAAACTAATGCACCAATCTTCAAATTATTTTGAACCATACAACATTGAACATAAGTCTTTAATTTGTTTGTAATAATTATGTGCTTCCATTTAACGCTCGCGTAATGGCTTTTCCTAATCTTACTCGCTTATATAGATAATTTATGCTAGGTGTTTCATGGCCTAAGAAATTGCCTCGTTTTGATTGAAGTATGAAGCGATTTCATTAAATAAATTTTGCAAATAATCTCCGTTTTCGTACAAATCAAAGCGGGGCTATGTAATCGCGGGATTACTGACATTTAATTTATTTCAAATGATAAACTATATCTGATAGCGATTTATAATTATTTTATCGATTAGTCGTTGAATGTTTATATAGCTACGTTCCTTACACAATTCTATCTAAGGCTTGTAGCCAGACGATTAACTACTATTATAAGTTGCAGACCAAAGAAATGTTCAATATACAATAAATTATAATTCGTTAAGACTAAGATTATCTATTATTGTACAAACGTTCCTTTACGTGTATTTTATGATTTGTAGTTTTATAAGATTAGTCTATAGTTTACGCATAAATTAAATAATATTTTAAATTGTAATGGATTTTATTTGCTGATGTTCAGGAAATAGACATAAATATGTAATAAGATATTAATCAGCAACGATGTTTCTCTATTATGTAAATTTATGCGAATATTATGCCTCTGAATGTAATTGTTTTAAATGTAGACTACATTATAGAATTTATTCGAGTCTTCATATTATTTAGTAATAATTTTTATGAAACGAAACGATCTATGACTTGGTATCTCACACCGCTTGTCACTATCGAATGATTTCTTTCAATAATTATAGATACGTCCTAATTATATATATTTTAAATTTCATGTATTTTCTTGCATCTTAAGCAGTCGTTGCCTTTGAACACGTCATGTGTAGTTATGTACCTTCCAGCAAAAGTGCCTTAGGACACTAATGGTTACCTTCTGATCGTTGTCGCAACAAAATCGTAGTGTCTTAAAACATTTTTGTCGGTCTGTGGTTGTCCTTACGGTGCAAGTGAAAACGTTTTGATAGAATGATCACTGTGATTTAATGTTGACTATGAAAAGTTTACCGTTGAGCGATGACGTGTTGATATGTAAATTTATATTGAACCTTTTTTGTAATAATTGAAAATAATGTATGTCATTACGCTCAATAAGTTACACAAGTTAATATAAAAGTTTTTATATGACGATAAATTGAAGCGAATTGTTTCGTTTGTGTGTATAAAATTGTTTTGTCATACCATTATTGGTCATACATCGTTTATATTATTTATAGGCATTGGTGCATATCATGTGTATAGAGCAGATGATTAATCAAATAAATTAGAACAGAAATATAGTTGAAGTATGTTTTTCTTTACAAACCCCGTCAAAACTTTAAAAAATCTGGCTTAAATAATGATGCCTAATCTGTATATAAATTAAAAATGTAACTGATCGCTGTGTGTACATGGAAGATATATGAGTAAAACTATTGTCAGGGGCTTTTATCAACGCAATAGAACCAAAAACAATAATTGTTAGAATTTTTATCTGTACATTTGTGCGCGCTAATCTTACGAACGGCTTAACTGATTTGAATGCGGTTTTCACTAATTGTGTGGTCACGTATTGTGGCAAACTTCACTTAACATTTAGTGTTTGTTTTATTAAATTGGTTTATAAATAAAAAAGTTATATCAATTAAAGTAATCTTGTCGAACATTTATTTGTTAATAATGCTATCAAATAACCGTTCAGTTGTATTGGCTGAAACTTTAGCTACCTATTAATAAATGATAATTTAAAAAGATTAAAAGTTTATAGAAATAGTTAAGAACATGGACAATTTAAGAGACTTAGATTCGTCCAATGTAAGTTGAGCTCATAAAATAGGGTTCAGCTTATGCTGGGAATGCGTCGGTTAAACGTGGCCACGCGTATATGTAAACTGCGCTGGCTGCAGTGCTGTTGCATTGAGTTATACGCAACGAACGCAGGTATGTCAGAGACGCACGGCGCTCCTTGGTAAATCGGTCTGTCTTCGTTTGATATACAGTGGTAGCCGTATAATTAGAAACACTACCAACGGTCCTTGACATTATAAAGATACTTCACCGCAATCGTTTTTATTTTGAAATTAAACAATAAATAGGACTACAATATGTTCAACGATTTATCATTTATTAGAAAAACAATATAAATCCCAGTACACAAGTGCAGTTTCAATATTACATTACGGACAAACATTTAAATCAGTTTTAAGGTATGAACAATAATAGTCAACTAATTAGAAACAACAACAAAAAATATAAAAAACAATATTTTCTTAAGTATTAGTAATTAGTATTGCTATTTATGAAATAGCTACTATCCACAGCCTACCAATAGTTATAATTAATATTTAGTGGCGTATCCCTTATTTTCAATAACAGCACTGCAATGACGTGGCATTGATTCAATCAATTTCATACATTTTTCTAGGGGGATTGAATTCCATGCTTCAACAAATGCTTCATATAGTTCGTTTTGACTGGTGTTACATTTGTTTGAGACTTTCTTTTTAACAATATACCAGAGATTTTCTATCGGGTTTAAATCCGGACTATTTGCTGGCCAGTCTAAAATGGATATACGCTGTTCGCTAAGAAAACATTTGACGCTATTGGCCGTGTGTTTAGGGTCATTGTCATGCTGAAAGATCCAGGTTATAGGCAAATGATCGTCCGAGTAGGGAATCATTGTATGCTCTAAGATATTTTTGTATTGTCATTGATCCATTGTACCGCCACCGTGCTTGACTATACTTGATATATGTGTATTTATAATTAAAAGCATTGTTTACAGCATCGTCTAACATAGCGCTTTCCATCGGAATTTACCATATTTATTTTTGTTTCATCTGAAAATAACACTTTTTTCCATTTTCGTACCATCCAATTAACATATTTTTTAGCTAATAATAATCGCTTCTCTCAGTGTTTCTTGGTAAGAAGCGGTACCTTTCGAGATATTCTTCCAAACAATTTAGCTTCCACTAATATTCGGCGTATCAGTCTTGACGAGATGTTTCTCGGGTCATCAGACGAAAAAACTTTATTTTTAATCTGTTTGGAGCCTTTACTTGGGTCTTTTTTAGCAACACGAACGATTAGCGTATCTTCTCTGGGAGATGATTTTCTTGGCCGAGCCTTTCTAAGAACATTTTCAACAGTTCTATGTGTTTTATAATGATCAATTGCATTAAAAACTTTCTTAACAAAACAATTTAAATGCTCAGCTATTCTTCTGTACGCCCACTTATGATCTATATGTAAATTAACAATGATTTGCCTAGTTGACACGTCACTACTTTTATTTTCGCCCATTTTTAACAAAATAAAATTCAGATTAAATTTTGAATTGCCGCCAAAATAATAGAAAAAGAAATGTTATTCTCCAATTTCAAAAAAAGAACGTGCTTTGGATGCTTTTTTAAAATGTTTCTAATTAGGCGTCCAAGTGGCCAGTAACAGAAAATAAACTCCTACATGTATAAGACTCATTTTGTAATTAAAAGTAAGATATGTTTTATATTTTATGCATTTAATGAGTTTTTTATTTGAGTGGCTATATTATTGCATGATTATTAATTATTGAATGTGTTTATTTTTTACGAAAATTTTTCGTTGAAGTTATACTTTCTTTATTCATAAGAAGTGTTTCTAATTATATGACCACCACTGTATATATTTTTAGGGTAGTCTTTTTTAAAAAAACCTACATATTAGGAATTAAAAATATTATTATATGTATATAATACACATTTCTTTTGTTTTTCGATATTATATGTTTAACTAGCTATTGCCAACGGCTTCACTCGCGCGTAAGTATATATAAGTCTGCTCTTAGTGATTTCTTTAAGTTATACGCGGGTGAAACCGCGGTTACAGCTAGTTATAAATAAAACAACAATGCAACACTTGATATATTTAATTCCAACGCTAAAATATTTTAAGTCTATGTGAACAATTTTAATTTATTTACATCGTTGATATTTATTGCAAATCTTAAAAAAAAATCACAAAATAAATTTATGGCTACTACAATTAAATGTTCGTATTAACATATTTAAAATAATATATACTTAATATTAAATGTCTTACAAAGAAAAATTAAGGTATTTAGTGTAATCGACAAATTATATGATAAAATTGAGTGATCTACGTTATACCACAAACCCACGGCAGTATAAAGATGCCGCGCTACGTACCATGCGGTAATGGTGCATTGTCGTTGGTGTGACTTTATAAAAACTCTTTTCACCCACATCAATTTTTTTACACGTGTGAAAGACCGTTGTATTAAAAAATAATAAGCAATAGAATATAACATAAGAATAACCACGAAAGCCCACGTGGTCGCGATCGAGTCAACGATTTTTAAATCGCTAGGCGGCCATTACGTTTTCGTCATTTGTTACCATTGTATGTCTAACCGCACACTGCTGTAGGTTATAGGAATAATTATGTAATTTTTTTAGAAAATTAAACAAGTACAATTTATTTTGTTATAAGTATACTAAAATTTTTGTAATATGGCGTTTAGATTTTCCATTATTTCCTTTTAATATATTGGCCAGTAACCTTAATTTTATATATATAGTAATCAAATAGCTACATGTTATTTTTATATTTACACCTATTATATCTAATGGGAGACTGAAAAATCACGCTTTTTAATTTATATGAAATACTTATAAACGTCATAAATTATTCTTACAATTTCAAATTTGAACTCTAGCGAATGATATTTTAGAAAGTTGTAACAAACGTTTTAAACGTTGGTAGCACTGATTAAAATAAATTGACGTCATATTTTTTGACCAATAAAAATTTCAATAATTAAACTTTTTAAGAATGTGCCAATACGGGAGATCAATAAACATTGTACAAAAATTTGACATTGGTTTATAAAAATAAAATAAAAAAACTTTTAGAAATAGTAAATTAATATACAAATCGATAAATTAAATAAATTCAATTCAAACTAATAATGATAAATTTACACCAAAAATAAGACAAGATTTTTAATCTGTTACAATCATTCTCATCATTCATTCTAACCACGGTCGTATACACAAGGTCTTGCAACTGAGTCAACCTTCAGTGGTGTGAGATAGGTGCGAATGTGTTACAACTGCTAATTCGCAATACCATCCACTTGAGGTACTACGTCGCTGCTATCGAAGCTGATATTTTTCTCTTCCAAGTATTGTGTTATTTAATCATTGTTATATCGTTTTGTTGAGTTTTGCGGATTTTTTGTTATTATTGTTTTGTTATTTAACTGTTTCGTTTGGACCTGAAAAAGTGTTCGGGATAATTATTACGCAAATTATCATGCCTCTGGCGGCCATAAATTGAACTTAACAGCGTCATTATGTCATCGTACGCCATATTGAAGTTGTAAGGCCTGTGTATACGACCGTGATTCTAACGGCCTTACTTATATTTAGCGGGTGTTTAAATACATAGATTTCTCTCTTTCTTACATCATCGATTTGACATTCGAATGAAGAAGACACAGCATTGTTTAACTAAACAATATTTATAGGTAAACTCTTAAATACACATTTTTAAAGTATAGTGTTTTTGGACGCGATTAAATTAATATTTCACATTTTACAACGTTTCTACGTGTAACTGTTGAGTGACAACGTTTTTGTAGCACAATAGTTTCACTTTTGTCACATGTACTTCACGAGTTTTAGTTTTTGGATATTCAGCAGATTGTTTCGTTTCATATCAAATAAATCTGTAAGCCATACATTTGAAAGTCACATCCATTTTAAGCGGACCGTAGACTAATATAATATAGACCACAAAAGCATATAAGCATTAAAATTATAAGGACTATAATATGCATATAGTTTATATATCTATGTATTCTAAACAAAAGATAGAATGACACCAAAGGACGGTCTACTAAATAATAAGCTAATATTAAACAAATATTTATACATTTTCTAGAATTATATCTTTTAGTTCAGAAACACAGCACATGATTTACGTAATAATAAATCAGGAAAATGTTGTCCATGTAATTTAAAAACTTTATTTTTCATTTCTGACTTAAGCAACTTTTAAAACGTCAGTCAGGACGTATGACGTTACAAATCACAATACTCTTTTTTTTGGTTACGACTTGGCAGGTGCTCGGTATAAAAAAGTAGAATATGTCTTTTCTTGGGATTCAAGCTTGATTCATTCCAAATGACATCAAAATCGTTTCAGTGGTTTATCCGTGAAAATGTAAAAGACAGACAGATCTTTGGACGTTGACAGATGTCTTTAGACGGTGGCCGGTGACGCACCGGAACGGCGCTGTTACGAGAGAGTTACGTTACGAGCTGTTACGTGCCTGAGCACGGTGCCGGGTACGGTACACAGCACGTTAGTTTGTTTTGATGTTGTTCGCACGTGTTCGTAAAAATGGCTGACGATTTACATGTCGACTTTTAAATTTCACTAGTGGAAGCACGTCACGTTCTCTAGGACAAGACAAATTAGGATTATAAAGTTAAAATTTGTTGCTGCCGTGTGCCGGCGCGGTGCACCGTACATGGCACCGGCACGTAATTTTGTTATTATTTTGTCTCATAAAAAACTTTTCTCTGCTAACTTACTTGGTGGTCGAGCTTAGTGCAAGCTCGTCTGGGTAGGTGCCACCCACTCATCAGATATTCTACCGCAAAACAGCAGTGCCTGGTATTGTTGTGTTCCGGTTTGAAGGGTGAGTGAACCAGTGTAATTACAGGCACCAGGGTCATAACATCTTAGTTCCCAAGATTGGTGGCACATTGGTAATGTAAGCGATGGTTAACATTTCTTACACTGTCAATGTCTTAAGGGCGTTGGTGACCACATACCATCAGGTGGCCCATATGCTCGACCGCCTGCCTATCCTATAAAAAAAGACAATTAAAGTTTCATTAGGCACGTTATAACGAACCCTTTACGCCTATTACCTTACACATTGTGACACCATTTAACACTCAAATATATAATATACTGGTTATATAGCCATTATAAAAAAAATTATGAATTAATAAATACATATATATAAGAGACTATATATAAACTCTACTATGTACGTTTCTATAGGTATTATTAAATATTATTTTTACTCATAGATACATAAATTAATATTTAAAATATTCAGTAATTCGTTAAATAATTCTTATTTTAAGAGGTCACATTGTAATCTACCATACTGCTTAATAGCGGAATGGCAAATCTTAGAATTCCAATTTTCGATCAATAATGTAGATTACCGGTAAGCGCTTCAAAAACCGACACTAAAAATAAGAGCACGAAATAGTTTGTGGTCTTATTTTAAATTAATATGGTCCAATCATAACCTTGTTTGAAATTGTTTATTGCTTTTTTAGGGACTTTGTAATTCGTAAAAATTAATTGCTCCTTGTACATAGTTTTGTGAATTCAACCTTAAGCATTGCGTTTAAGGTTGAATTTACATTACTGTTTTACTTTAGCTAGAATTACTTAAACACAATTGGCGACAGTTTTAAGATAACTTTTCTATGGAATTCATTATTGATCGAAGATTCCAATACATAAAGGTCTATTCACAATAATCAATCACCACTGAACACGATATGATTAAGTCATATAAACACTGAATCCAATTTTGAAATTCACTTGAATAACATTGCGGTGTTACGGAGCTTAATCCGCAGCCATGTTGGCTATATAAAAATATTATATTACAATCATTAATCAAACTATATAATATTACTTATAATTATGACACATATAATACGCATATTCCCGTAAATAAAACACATTTACTTTTTTTAAGCGATTGTTGAACAAAGGCGAACATACATATATATTTAAGGGACTTAATGTCCGAATACTTTTAAATGGACGCTAAGATTTTACAAACTGAACGCAATTCTGACGTATCAGACGAAGTATGCTCGACAAATGTCGAAGCGTTTTCGAACTTCGCTTTCGTCTAAATTATCCATTACATACGTCAACTGCTCTAAGTCTGATCTTATGATAAATCGCATATATCGCACGGGTAGAAGTAAAAATGTAGCTTGGATGTGATTTGCGTAAAATCCGTTCATAGTGAGTGTCCACGTCGGGGAAGGAGTAACTCTGAAAAATTTCAATTCAATCGGGCGGATAGTTTAGGAGATCTCGTGATGAGCGGAATTTATGAGTGATATATTTAATTATACTATATATTTTCAACTTTAGATTACGTTACAAAAGAAATCGACAATCGCTTTGTCTGGGCGGTTGTTATTTGATCGGCAAATATATTCTTTGTAAAAAAACAAATCCGTTATTCAATGTTTGACTTTATCGTTAAATGTATTTTGGTGTAAAACATTTTTACGTATTGTAGTCAATAACACCTAATATTATCTTTCTGATATATCAAGTCGAAGCTCTACGAACACGCGGTATCGTTTTGATACAACCTGATTGGGCAAGCAAACTGTAAAGTGTAGTCGGATCATTAGATTGCTCTAAAACTGTAGTGATATACTCCAAGAACCCACTAACTCACTCAGTTGTAAAATTTTGACAACTGATTTATCGTGATATACTATTTTGATTCGTGTATTCTTGAAGCTTTATAGTTATTAAGCTCAATGTCACTTATCACTTTCTGACATTTCGCGACCATTTTCTGCGGTGAATTACGAGTTTTGTTCTAACAGAATATCTTATACCATAGACAAAAAAATATTCTTCTGTATTTCAATATTATAAAAAAAACAATTAGTTATTATTTCTCATTAGATAATGGAAAAGATCTACTTTTTATGTAAATAGAAAATCGTGAGAAAAATTACATTAGTACATCACTAGCGTCTGAAAACCCACTTCAAAATGGGAATTTAGCTAATTTAACTTTTAACTAGTTAAGAATTGGTGGGTCTAATATCAAATGGTTTCGACGATTCCTTTCCGTTTAAAGCGCGGTTCGCTTGATATGAAAGACGTCTCCTCTGAAGACGTACTCGTCAGCTTCGGATGTTGAGACGTGCTGGGTGCACTCTGGAAATAATAGTTATTAAAACATTATTAAAGATTTTGAGTCAAATATCATTATGACATTTTTTTTTTGATTTACTTAGTACTTGAATATGTATTTACAAATTAATATAGCAACTGTACAAATCATGACCGTGTGGGATGGTAGCAAGAATGCTTGCAGCTTGCGAAAAATTAATCAGCAGTGGTTATCAATGAAGAATATAAGGTAACAGATTCAATTTAATCTTATTTATCTGCAGCAAATCTTAAAATATACACTTAAGTCGAAACAGCACATATTCCAAGTTGTGTCATTTTGTCCTCTACCCTATCGTAATGTAAAGGCAACGAGATAACGCTGCTGTGTATAAAATACGAAATAGATAGAATGTTATATATTTAAAATACTTACTTTTATTAGTTGTTAAAGCATACAATAAATTAATATATTAAATTGTTTTGCGCATGCGCCGCTAGATGGATATACTGGCATATGAGGTATTTATTAAATAATTTATTTAAATATTAATGAAAAAATGAATATTATCAAAACTAATGTTATAATGAAATAATGGATATTTAAAAAATGTTTGAATAATATTATATAAAATATATATTAATTCTGTCATCAAAATGTACTAAATGATAAAAGCATGAATTTTACTCAATAAATAGATTACCTCACTCTCCAGTATCGCCATCTAGCGGCTGTAAAATGAGAGTTCTCATTGACACACACAAGTAAAAACACACAAGTTACATAGCATGCTCTAAAACAAGCGTAAGGTTAGGGATTCTCTTATTTTTGAAGACTTACTATCGCCATAGACATGAGGTGATTATTAACATTTAGTTCTTTTTTTTTTAAATCTTAAGTTAGCCCTGCGATAGCGATCCAATCCTCGCCCTATGGGATATTCTCGTACTTCTAGCACAAGCATTACGCTTCATTAAAAGGGATTAGCTGTATTAGTAAGATTTTAACAAAAAGGCATAACTCAAAATATTAAAAAAAGATTTTCTATCATCATTCAAATTAAATAAGTCATTTCAGATAATTAAAAATTGGTACACAGAAAAATATTTCAATATATAGCAACTTTAATCTGATATTTGGGCTGTGAAATCATTTACATTACATAGCGACATCTATGGTTAGATTTTTTTTGACAACGGTTGAATGGTTATTAAAAACGTAACAATACCACCAATTAAATAATCACAAGAAATTATTACGTTTAGTTGCAATACAGTATAAAAATGAATAGCATTCCGAAAAACACAATCACACACATACAAACATACATCCATTTAACACAATTGCGAGACAATTAGCACAATCAATAAACACAAATTTAAAAAAAGAACGAAACTAACCATTTACTATTACTCTACGTACCTTTGATTTTGTTATAAACCATTTATTTACGTGTAGTTAATTACATTCAATCAATTTATTAAAATTACGTATTTTATTAAATTGATTTATAGAAATAACTAAATTTCCAAAACAAAAAAAGGGTAACCGAAATCCATAAACAATTCCTTATATATAATAATTTTCTATTAATCTATACAAATAAATAAAACTTAGGTGTTATCTGTGATTTCAAATAACGGCCTCTTTGTGAGTTAATATGGTATATATGAGAGTTACCAAAACCAAATATTCATGAATACAGACTATTGCTTAATAAATTAAATATTTGACATTTATAATTAGAATTGGAGTGTATGTACGTTAAAATGACATTGCTGAATGTTTGCTGGAACATAATAAAAATGTATAAGCAATACCTGTTGTGAGCTAGTGGAAGGTACGGCGGCGGCCAGCCCGGAGGTTTTCCTGATATCTTCGAGCGGTATTTCCTCCGAGCGCGCCCGAGGCGAGCTCTCTCTTGACGCGTGAGTGCTACTGGTTCGCGATACACTACTGAACGAAATTAAACATATTGGACATTCTAGAAAGAGAAAATATTCTTGACATTATAATGTAAAAAAAAAAAAATATGTAAAAAATCTAAATAAAATATAAGTCGTAAAAGATCAATTTATTTTATTGTATTAAAATATCCACCAATGCGCCACCACGATCAGGAACTAAGATTTTACGTCCCTTGTGCCTGTAGTAATACTGGCTCGCTCACTCTTTAAACCGGAATAAATTATTGTTACCATTATTGAACCCACTATTGCTGTTTGGCGGTAGAATACTGGATTGTTTGAAAAACACTAATAGCTTCGCTATAGTTCATATTACCAACACCATAAATGACAACATTTGCTTTATGATTTTAATAATTAATAAAAAAAAATATTTATTCAAAATTGAAAATGTTTAAATTCGACTCTGCACGGGACTAAAGAAAACACGATTGTAAAAAATGTATGAAGACGAACTTGCACAAGGCCCTATCACCCAAAATACGACCCACCAAGTAAAAACAGTGCAAACTGCCAATGTCTATTAGAACTGAATATTTATTTAACGATGTACCTTTCTCTGCTGGTGGTCCGCTCGCGATACACCACGATCCCGTCCTTGAGCACGTGTCCGCTCGGCCGACGCAGGCGACGCTCCGTGTCATCGCCGTCTAGTCCTATAACACAGTATTACATTTTGTATATATACGTCATCATATTATCTACTATGAAGGCAAAACAAAAATAAATTCGACTAAAATGATGATTTCAGAGACGTTACGGATTCAATAATTCCGTAATTAACAGGACTTAAATTTCTTCGATTGAGTGCTTCACAAGGTGTAATAATTTTCCAGTAGGCCGGTGACCTGTCACATGCGGGTATGTCGTGGTCGCCTGAACGTAACGTGTCCACGCGAGGTGTGCTCACTCATATGTCTTCCGCTGACTAGAGGTATGGTGCGACTCACTCGTGCCTGCCGCTGACGAGAGGTATGGTGTGACTCACTCGTGCCTGCCGCTGACGAGAGGTATGGTGCGTGCGACTCACTCGTGCCTGCCGCTGACGAGAGGTATGGTGCGACTCACTCGTGCCTGCCGCTGACGAGAGGTAGGGGCGCTCACCCGAGTGGCGGCGCGCGGCGAGCGCGGGGCGCGCGAACAGCGGGCGGTGCCGCGGCGCGGGCGCGGGCGCGGACACGCCGCTCACCTCGAGCAGGCGACCGATCTGCTGCATTTTCTTCTGACGGGACTTCGTGCGGCCCTGTTTGCAATTGGTTCACATCGACGCTTTGTTTTTTAAGAGTTTGTATTCACAGACTTTTTTATGTGATTACAATGATAATGTTACGTCACTTATATTGATCGTCCTGTAATAGTGCTTATACCTTCGAACAATATAAAACAAATCGTATAATGTAATCTACGAATATATAACAATTTATCGGAGAAATATTTTTTGATTCATACCGATAGGTATGACCTATCGGTATAAATCAAACACATTATACAGGTTGTAACAAAATTAGTGACCTCGTGTCTTAGCTACCCGATAGGTAAGAGCTATCGTGCGCTATTGCCTGCACCTGTGTTGCCATGTAATTTTCGTCATATAATTCTCAAAAATCAAAAAAAAAATCCAGGATAAATTTTTTGCTTAGTATTTTAAAAATTATTACATAAATAGAACCGACACACGATACCTAATAACCACTTCACGGGTCGGACACGAATTTTGTTACACGCTGTATATAATGTCAACTAGAATTCTACTACCTAGCGTTTGCGTAGAAGACAGGGCGACCTCAAATAATTATTATGAATCAGAGCACACAAACTTTACTTATTAGCTACTTACTATAAAATACAGATGTAAAAAAATTCAGATGGATGAATTAATAAAATTTTTAGTTTTTTTTTGTTTTGTTTTGTTAGTAATATAGATCAGCGATATTATAAGTGTTTTATAAGTAATTATTTTTATTTATTTTACTGTTTTTAAAGAACAATAACATATTGCATTAAATCATATAATTTTTCCCCTATATAAAATATGACATGAATGTGTTACCTTAGTTAGCCTTTGCTTTGCAGCCATACTTCGTATGTGGTCATCGAATTTGAACTTGGCCCTCAAAAGCACCGTCCGAGGCAGCGCTCCGTGGGCCCCGATGCGCGGTTTGTGAATTGTTAAGTGTAAGCACCGTGGATCATCTTTATCGCCTTGTATCTGTCACGAAAATCACAAATTCACGACTCTACCTTAATATGTACATATAATTTAAATATAATAGAATAATTCATCAATAAATAATGAGAATAAGATGTCGAGATGAAAAAAAAACTTAATTTTAAATAATTCTTACTCAATTATTTTATTAATATGATTCATATACAAAATTAAATTAGAATCTAATTGTAAAATAAAATAAAAGCAACTTAAGTCAAAATTCCAAGGGAGAGATCTCCTCCTATCTCGAAGAAATGGTTCAGAGCTAATTATGCCACGCTGCTGCTGGTTAGTGAATACACATATGGTAGATAATTTTTCTAAACATTTTTGTCTTGTTTCTTATTTATACCAATTTTTTTATTAACTTGGTGTCCTTTACTAAATTGACTATATATGTTTTGGAAGCTAGAACTACCTCTAAATCCTGCAAACTGCCGACAAGCTTTGCGACACCCCACCCCAGCCTCTGCTTATCCGGCTCGACCAGGATCACTTGGATGTTATCCACGGCAAGGAACCTATGATGCCATGTTCCATCTTTCTGTGTTATATCACAAGATATAAGGTCCGAATCGTCTGTAATCATAATTCAAAAAAGCATTTTTATATATAAATAAACTTGAAACCGTATATGGTCTATGCGGTATATCAACGAAAATGTAACAAATTTGCTGGTCGCAGTTATCGACCTCTATCAATGCGCTTGTTATCATTTTATATTGTTAAAAATAACGATATGTAAAAGCAAGAATTATGCCAATTACGTAATATCTTCACTGTTATTTAATAATTATGATTATATAAAATATTAATACACGCACCAAAGGTTTACAACACATCTAAACCTTAGTTTAGTCTATGGCATATGTCAAAAGATGGCGTAATATATAGTTGTCGCACTTTCTAATGACACAATAATGGTATTGTGTCATTAGAAAGTGCGACAACTATATATTTAGATTGAGTGTACATGAAACATTATTATTTATCGTCAATGTGCGTATGTTGACAAAAAGATATATCAAAATCTTAAAATATCAAGCTTAACTTAAGCCTCTTAAAAACAACCTACCAGAATGAATTATAGATTGTCATAATAATTAAAATGATGTATCAACTTACTGAGATCCAAAGTATCTCCAACTGGCACGAAAGGGGCGGGGTTGGCTAAAGGCAGTTGAGTCTCTGGCTTTCCAGTTAATTTTAAATATAGATCTCTTATGAGGAAAAACGTCCTTATCGCACGACGAGCTCTTTCCATCTGTATACATTTTGAAAACAATTAAAATAAAATACATCATAATCTGACCTAAGAAATTAGATTGATATTTCACAGCATTACTTATAAACGTAGTTAAGCGGGTGTCAGTTAAACAATGCTGCGTCTTCTTCTTTCAAATGTCAAATCATTAACGACAGAGAGAGAAAAATCAGTGTTTAACTAAACAGCCGCTAAGCATCATTTACAAATAAGGCCGTATATCTGTAAAAATATAAGCTATCTAACTTCACAATTGTATATATAATATAATTATACTTTATATAGTCATTGTTTTTTATAAATAACCGAGCAACGCTTAACTAAATCGAAATACGAGGCCTAATTAATTAACAATTTTACATTATTTTAGGCATAGATAAATGAATAAATTTGCCATAATACCATTTCACACCAATAAGCGACAAAAGTGAAAAAGTAAAGTAACAGCCTGTGAATGTCCTACTGCTGACCTAAGGCCTCTTCTCCTCTTTTGAGAAGAAGGTTTTGGAGCTTATTCCACCACGCTGCTTCAATGCGGATTGGTGGAATACACATGTGACAGAATTTCAGTGAAATTTGACACATGCAGGTTTCCTCACGATGTTTTCCTTCACCGCCAAGCACGAGATGAATTATAATCACAAATTAAGCACATGAAATTCAGTGGTGCTTGCCCGGGTTTGAACCCACGATCATCGGTTAAGATTCACGCGTTCTTACCATCTCGGCTTCAAAGACAAAGATTTTTTTAAATAAATTTATCAAAACATACCTCTCCACTAGGTAATCGCTTTTCGAATGCAATTCCAGACATTGGCGTGCGTGTGGGCGGTAACAGTATAGCTGCGTCCATACACAGCCATTCCACGTTCAGAGGGCGTTTACTCATCTCGCAATATCTAATACAAGAAATACCACAGCCTTAGTTAAACCTTCATGGCATCCTGAACTGAACCATTTAAAAGACCTTGAACTGAAAAAATTCTATTAAAATTGAAGAATACATAACTCGTCCCAATTACACAAACCTTCATGAATATTAAAATATATTGGTCACCATGTTTGTTTGTTTGGCCGAACAAAGGAATAATATTGGAAGTGTGTGAGTCCTGCGCCTAAACTCTTTCCGGTCGTGCCGGATTGCTGTTCCATCGGGTTATAAGAGTTAGGGAATAGAGAGTGCACCTGTGTCTGCGCACACACCTGTGCACTATAATATGTCCTGCGCAGTTGGCTAATCTCTCTTGAGATTGGCCACCGTGGCCGAAATCGGTCTGGAGGACCTTATGTTTTGATGCTGAATCATCATTGGTAATATTTGGAATCAAACAATTGATTTAATTTAATATCATATATACCATGCACTTGTATCAAGTTTTAAGTCATCTCAAAAGCTTATTTCTCTTTTATCTGGTAATTTCATATTATACAACGTATATCTTTATTGTATTTTGTGATTTTCAACCGCGGAATTACTTTTGGCAGCGATTGAGGTGGAGTTGTAAGACGCCCTATGCACTTTCTGTACCATTGGAAACGTTTATGCAAAATTTCACAATGATCGTTTGAGTAGTTAAGACTTAAAAGCATAACAAACATACAAATTATTTTTTGCATTTATAATATTGGTATGGATTACATTTAATATGGGATGATATCCTATATGCAAACTAGTACATTACGATTCAAGAAACTCACTCATCCTCAAACATATCCAGGAATATGTCGTCACACTTGTAAAAGTTTCGCGCCAACGCCGCGGCTCGTCCTCGTAAATTATCCGCGATGGAAATGTGCCTCGAACTGGCAACACCGGTACTGCCTTGCATAGCAGTCCGCAGCAAGCGAACGGTTAGCTCGCATGTTACAAGCCGCACTTTAGATGCTGAAATTGTTAAATATTAACTATAAAATATATTTTTTATACATAATAACTTATCGTGTGATTTTGGAATACTAGAATTATCATGGGTGTCGTGAACGTGCGATAAATAGAGGATCTTGGTCGGTTGGTAGAATCGTAGACAGGAACTGACAGAAAGCATATACAGTGTGTAACAAAAACCCTGTCCGACTCGTGAATTGGTTATTAGGTAAAATGTAGTAACATTTTACCCCTATGACTTATTATTCTTACGAGTAATCATTCAAAATAAAAATTTGCTGTCTTAACGTTAGAACCAGGAGTGAGGTGGAAGCTATTTATGGAAAGCACTGTATACTATTAAAACTATCATTTACAAGTAGCCATCTATTTGAGAGCCGATATAACCCAGGTTAGAACGCTTGAATCTTAACCAGTAATCTCATGTTCAAACCCTGGCAAACACCTCTGGAGTTTCATGTGCTTTATTTGTGTTTATAATTAATCTCGGGCTCGGCGTTGAAGAAAAACGTCGTGAGTCCTGGAAAACGATGTGTATCCACCAAGTCATATTGGAGCAGCGTACTGGTATCCAAACGTCCTCAAAGGGAAAAGAGGCTTGACCAGCAGTCATGCACAGGCTGTTACTTACTTTATGGTCTATATAAACAAGGTCGAGAATCGTTTAAACTTACCAGGCTTACAACTCAAGTTCGCTATAACCATTAGTTTCGAAATGAAAAGAGCATTGAAACTGTCAATTCTTCTCTGCTCAGATTGACTGAATTCGTCCGTATTATCACTAGAAGTTTCTTGTTTTGTATTAAAACTCGTTGGTATATTTGTTTTACTAACATCATCCATATCGGGATACAGCAATGTTTCTAGTAGATCTGGGTTAACACCTATAATATAAATTATGTATGAAAATCAAAATCAAAAATCAAAACTTCAATGCAGACAAATATAAACCATGTTGTGATTTAGGTCTGAGCAATAGCTATGACAAAGTATTTTTAATGGATCAATTTGGTTTGAAGCTATCGATTATGTAACTAGATTTCATAAGCGCGTTAGGGGAAGTGGTTCAGTTATTAGGTAGAAAAAAAAACTAATGTCTTTCCTTGGTTCAAACTTGTTTAATACCAAAATTTATCAATATCAGTTCAGTAGTTTAATCGTGAAGGCGTAACAAACAAACAGTCACTTTTGCATTTATAATATTAGTACAGATTGTAATAATTAAGGTGGTGATATACTGGTGGTAGGGATTTGTGCAATCTAGTCTGGGTAGGTACCACCCACTCATCAGATATCCTACCGAAAAACTGGAGTTCTTGATATTGTTGTTCCGGTTTGAAGGATGAGAGCCAGTGTAATTAACGGGGCAAGGGACATAACGTCTTAGTTCCCGAGGTTGGTGGCGCATTGGTGATGTAAGCGATGGTCAACATCACTAACAATGCCAATGTCTATGGGAGTTGGTGACCACTTACCATTAGATGGCCCATATGCTCGTCCGCCTACCTATACTATGGTGATGAAAAGGTGTGCATCAATTTGGTATAAAGCCATTTAGTTTCTTCATCTATTAATAAAAACTGTATTTGATAATAGATTTTTTTTTTTTTTTTTTTTTTTTTTTTATTGTATAGCTTGGCGGACGAGCATATGGGCCACCTGATGGTAAGTGGTCACCAACGCCCATAGACAATGGCATTGTAAGAAATGTTAACCATAACTTACATTGCCAATGCGCCACCAACCTTGGGAACTAAGATGTTATGTCCCTTGTGCCTGTAATTACACTGGCTCACTCACCCTTCAAACCGGAACACAACAATACAAAGTACTGCTGTTTTGCGGTAGAATATCTGATGAGTGGGTGGTACCTACCCAGACGAGCTTGCACAAAGCTCTACCACCAATATATTAATAAATTATAACTACTCAATTTCTTGTCGTTTTCTTCCGGTATAATCTACATTCCGAAGTGGTGACATTTAATCAAATATTGACAAAAGTGCTCATTAACACAAAACGATAAAATATTATTATGACTAAAAATTTATTGTTTATATAAATAAATAAAAATTATAAGTACGTTCATTGATTAAATAATCTAAGAAATATAGTAAACAGCATATCTTACCCACTGATAACCAGGTCAGCAATAAAGAAAAAAATATATTTTAAAATGCATTCGAACAAGATTATAAATAGAATCGCTAAATAAGGTTGAAATGATTTATAATTTACATAATTATACTATTAATAAATATTTAGTTAAATAATGTACGTACCTTTATTATTTATTAAAGCGTAAAGCAAACACAGCGCAAAAAGCGCTTTATAGTCATTTTCACTGCAGTCTAAAGAATCCAATATGGTTTTTAGAAATGGTCTCTGATCTATATTCCTCGCTTCTCTTTCTAAAACATTTTCAATAGTCGCAACACGTTCGGTAGTACTTGATTTTACACCTAATAATTTTTGTTTCTCTTCATCAGTTATATTGTTAAAATCTGACACAGCCTTAGAAGAACTCGATTCCACGCCAGAATCAGGGAGTGGAGAATCCGGCATGTTCTCTTTAACAAGGGTCACTGAACTACCAGATTTGACCGTTTGAATTTGTGTCACCAAATCTTCTGTGGAATCGTGAGCGATGCTCGAAGTTTCGCTTATATGAGAAGTGGATGGCAGAGAATTCGATACTAACTCAGGATCGAGATCACAACTCGAATGGTCAGTGTCGTATCCAAACGTTTTGGCGCCAGAATATTCTGGAGTCGTATAATCCCTTTCAGAGCACGACGTATTTTCCAGAGCCTTTTCCAAGCTCAGTTGCGGCTTTGAGAACTCTAATTTGACACTGGACTTCGCGTGACTTACATACATGTCTAATATCTTTGTGGCGCCCTCTTCGAATACTGACAAATTCGATTGTAATATGATCCAAGCGAGGGCATGGACTATTGGTCCGTGGGTTATTATTAGAAACACTTGTGATAAAAGAAAAAGAGCTACAACACACGAGACGGATGGTTTAGTCTCCTCTTCGGATTCATGTCTTTGCATTGGATAGTTTAATCTCGATGGTGTCTCTGAACTTTTACCGGTTAATATAGCTTCGAGGTTCCTCGTAATGACTTCGATGCTTTGTAAATGGTCTCGGTTGTATGGGGAAGATGTGACGGGACGTTTGGTAGATTCGGACGTTAGGGAATATATATACAACGGTATTAGGAGTTTGTGCAAGAGATGTTCAGTCAACACGTCATTGAGGTCGGGAATATTAAGGCATAGTATGTCATTGATATAGTGTAGGTGGTCCAAGTGTTCCGCCACTAAATCCGCAAGTTTCTGTTGGGACTGATGGCTGGAAATAAATTAAAAATAATTCGTTTATCAGTTACAAATACATACGTAACTCTTATATTTATTAACCTAATATAAAATTTTGCGTCACGATTTACGATTTAGTCGACACATGTTTTAACATATTAGTAACTAGATTTTCGCTGCCTGCCCGTTAGGGGTGAGGTTTTAGGTAAAAAATAGTCTATATCCTTCCTTGGGTTAAAGCTTGCTTCATATAAAATTTCATCAAATTCGGTAACACAAAACAGAGTTGCCTTCGAATTTATAATACTTATATAGTAAATGAATACATTTCGCTGTTGTAGTAACTCTATGTCTTGTCCAATATGATTCACTATATACATACATTTTATTTACTCTAAATTAGTTAATTAATAAAATTAATTATTACAGTACAAAGAGAACTAAGAAATCAATTAAGATATAATAAATTACTCACTCAGCATCGTTTCTGACACACGCGTCTAATTCCAGTATATGTTTGCCGATAAACCATACAAGGTTACTGAAGTATGGAGCTGCAGTTCTATGTCGAAATAAAAAAAATATTTATTTATAATAAATATATTAATTCGCACAAAGAGTATCCCACTCGTGACTTATCAATACATATTAAATAACAAATAAAATATATACATAATTATGCGACTTAACGTCAACCATGAAAGGAGCCTTGGACACACGGACAAGCAATACAAGCATACATTAGTTATCTTCCACGTAGTAACTCTATAGGGACAAGACGCCAAATGCTATTTTAATCATTATAAAATATTTTTCATTAAACAAAATTTTATAGCAAACAAGAAAACAATCCTTATACTAGCATTGCTAGTCAGTATCAATAACACATCAATAGTTTAATTTGTAATTTTTTATAATAATAATAATTAACATTACCTATCCCTAATGAAACGCAGCATACTCGCATCTTGCACTCGGTAGACGTTAAGGGTCAATGTACGAACTGCAATTCTAACCATTGACTCTGGATGATTGAAAAATTTTATAGCCTCTGTGTAAAGAGGAAAGTCCTTTGTATGCTGAAATAATAAAAAAATAATAACACATTATATAGAATTATTGTATTAAAAAGATTGTCTTTCATAATGATGCAATGATTAGAACGATCTCATTACATTTTGAATTGGATTATAAATAATATATCACTTTCTCTGAAGTAAAAAAAATATTTATTATGAAGAAACTTAAGAAAAAAATACTTTTCTATGACTTTTTACAGAATTTATACACAATATTTCGTTTCTAAAATACGTTTTCATAGAACATATTTGCTCAAAGCCTTAGGGCTGATTGCAAATAAATGCAGAAAAAAAAATACATTCATAACTCCTATGGGAAGAATATTTCAATTAATACAATGTTTATGTTAATTGTAAGTAGAGAAAGTTATAGTACGTACAACATTTTATGTAGGTAATCGTATTTGCATATTCATATTAATGTATGTTAATATGATTTCAATAAACAATTTCATTTCCTGGAAATTATTACAATACAATTTATATACTATGTTTGTAAGTGTATGCTTTATAGTCAAACTGTTTAGATAATTTGAAAAGGGTTAATTACTGAGTTGTTCCTACCAAATAATAATTAAATTTTCAAGAGTTTGTAGTCATAGGGAAGTTACTCCTTCGAATATATTAACTGTGTTTAACGACACTGTTGGTGGTAAAAAACGTGGACTACTGAGGTCATGACCTCGTGTCTCAGCTACCCGATAGGTAAGGGATATCGAGCGCTATTGCCCGTACCTGTTGCCATGTAATTTTCATCATTTAATTAAAAAAAATGTTTTCCGTGATTCATTTTTTGCTTAGTATTTTAAAAATTATCACATAAATAGAACCGACACACAATACCTAATAACCACTTCACGGCAATAGGCATACCACTTTAATAGGCATAGTCTTAAAATGAAAAAAAAAAACAGCTCTTGCATTGTAAAAACTATAAATTTTAGTTTAGCTGGTTAAATGAGTTTTTATTACTTATTTTGTTTTGTTGTCTTAATTGCTTAAATGTGTTTTAATAAGCTACGAGAAGTAATTTAATTGTTTTATTTCCATACCTCATTATAGAAGAAATGTATAGTGTGATTATTTAATTTAAGGCTTAGAGTCTTGAGGAACGATATATAATATGCCATCACTTCTTCATCGGAGACGTCGAACTTATGAACTATTATTGAGTTTACGTGATTGTTACTTAATAAATAATCTGAAACATAAATTATTATTATTTAAAACATTACTGGCTTTATAGTTCTATATGCTCATTATTAGACTTTGTTGGTGATGAATGTACTATTTAACTAAAAAATGTTTTACACTTTTCAAGAAAGGAGGAAAATTACCTAAATATAAAAAATTAAGCATTTTTAACGAATATTAAAGAAATATGAATTTGAGTTAAATTAACATATTCGCTTTTTATTTATTTCGAAATCTTTAAGTTCTGTCAAAAATATTTTTATAAAAGGTATAATTATGACATACATATTTAATTTTCATTATTTCCAGTTAAGTAAAAATAGAAATGCTATTACACTTACATAATGATGTTTCATTTCTTATATTTTCAAACAGTATATTAAGTGTTTGTAACAACTGCACACAAACATATGAAGAGCCTCCACATTTTTGCCTCATAATCTTCAAGAAATATGATAACATATTTTTTTCTAAGAAAAAACTGCAATAATAGATATAATAAAATTATGTTCAATTTTGTACTGCCTTGACACAGAGACTCCACATTTTTGCATAAAAAAATCATATTGAGATTTTTTCTTTAAGAAATAACCGCGATAATAGATTATGTCATTAAATTAGGGTTAATTCAACATTAATACAACAGAACTGACCGGTTTATTTACATATAAAGTTACTTATGGTTAAAGTCAATATCTAAATCATTTATCCCTAATTTGAAATTTTTTGTTGTTATTAATGACCTTATTATATGATTATAGTTCGCTTATTATCGTCTAGGCAATTGTTTTAACCTTGAAATTATGATAAATAGAATTGAACTCAATCCATACAAACATGTTACTTTATTTTTTGTGTGACAATTTAATGTTATTTGTTTAAATACTTACTCAAACACGGAACTGTCGTTTTGATCACCCCATATCAAGATTTCTGCTATGCACCGTAAAGATTCCACTAAGATACCTCGATTATTTTCTGACACAGTAGTGTTTTTGCAAAGAATGTTGTGTAAATATTTTAGTCTTTCTAAAGAATGAGGATTTTTTGGTCGACCCCAACCACCTCCAAACCAACTACGACTTCGAAACATCACGGCACTAGTTTATTACACTGTTTATGGATAAATCAGAAACATTTTACTCACAAAGTTTTAACAAAATATACGTCACAAATGAGCGCACCTTCACATATTTCGAAGGACAATCTAAATTGTATCCTTACGATACATATATTTATACCAGACCCAATTAACTACAACATGTGCATTTGGGTTTATTGCTTTATTTTCATATTTCTTGTTATTTTAACACTTCCCATTCGTACGTGCTGTGTTAATGTAATTTTGACAACTGTTTGACAACAACTGTCAGTTAGTTGTTTGACGTTTGTATGCACACTTGCGTTTTGAAGTTATGATAATTTTGATATATCACACAATAATTAAAAAAGCATGACGGAATATCATTTCATAAGTAGGCTTAAGTTTTAATATTTATATTTATTATGTTCGTTGACTAGAAATACATAACTTGAACCACAGTGTAAATATACATAATTATAAAATTACCGTGCCTGATCCAATATCGGTTGGTATTGTGAGAATAAATTGAAACGTTTTCCTCGAAAGTTAAACTATAATTACCTTCTTTACATTATGGAAGTTGACATTTTACTCTTCAAACTTTTCATAATTCTTATTGCAGATTTCTGACCAATCCCGTTTTACGTGATAGACCGGGAGATAGTGACACAATATTCCAGGTCATTTGTTCCAGTACGGCGAGTCTTTAGGGGTCTAATTACGTAATGACGAAAAGGAAAATGATGGTCATAGTACTGGCACCGGCGGCCCAATCGTGTGAAGGTTAATCGAACGTGTCGGATAAATTACGAATGTCGGACGATTTGTTCTACAAAAATACTTGTATTTTTCGATAGTCAATGAAAAAAGAAGTAGGCGGTAGCATATGCGGTGACATACTTCTCCGGTGTGATTTACAGCCCGCCATAACTTCGAGCACATTAATTTAAAAAGAAAAACAATTCAACCATTTGTACTAGCCTAAGTTTTGCATAGCTAATCATCGTCGAGAAGCTGTTCACGAAAATCACCATGCCATACTTTTCCGACGGTTAAAAATGGCCGCCATGCGCCATACCGCCGCAAACCGATCACTTCTCCGGTGTGATTTACAGCCCGCCATACCGACGAGCACATTAATTTCAAAAGAAAAACAATTCAACCATTTGTACTAGCCTAAGTTTTGCATAGCTAATCATCGTCGAGAAGCTGTTCACGAAAATCACGATGCCATACCACTACTGTCCTTAGATCACAATATTAGGAACGGAGTACGGACGGAGTATAAGTACTACGAAGTACGGAGGTAAATTCGCGAACCTGATGAGGTTTGTCAGATGCGCCATCACGCGTTTCATTTCCGGAGTGTCACGGTAGCATGCGCAAGCGATCCCGTGGCGCTCCCCGTTAAGACGGGAAAGGTACCGCTGGTTTTTTCGTGGGTATTCCGAAGACCGGAGCGCACTCGGCGCCCTGGATATATGGCGAGCCCCACATACCCCCCATTGTTCCCGTGGGGAAAACGCGTAAAGGATTTGTACAGCATTGAAAAAAAAAAGGGTTTACCGATCTTATATAATATGGCGGGATGACGGACGGACGGACGGTCGGACAGACAGACAGACGGACGGTCGGACAGACAGACAGACGGACAGACAGACAGACGGACAGACGGACAGACAGACAGACGGACAGACGGACAGACAGACAGTCGGACAACCAGACAGTCGGACAGACAGACAGACAGACAGACAGACAGACAGACAGACAAACAAAAATGAAAAAAATAGTATTATGTGAATCACCGCATCATAAAACGATTATTTATCACAAATTTAGGTGGAAAAAAATGTACAGACAGAGCCAATAGATTTATATAGTAGAATAGATTACATTTATAGCGATGAATTAGTAAAGTTGGTTTTTATTTATCTCTAAATAATATGATACAATTATAGTCTTTGTTTTTTAATTGGAATAGTAGGTACTTAAACAAACACAATTTAGAGAGCAGATATACAGTTATACTGTTACTTGTAATAATATAATATCAGTAAGGATTAAACAACCGTTGACAACAACTAATGTGATATCTTTAACATTATAAGTTAGGTACTATATCATACAGTACATATATCTATATATTCGTAATACTAAAAATAAGGATTAAAATAAAACAAAGACTAATATTCGTTATAATTTTATTTAAATAAGAATTTTAATAATTAAGTATAAAAATATTTATTATCATCTACTTTTATTCTACTTGATACTAGAACCATACGAGACTAAAGATACTGAGCCTTCATTTAAAAAATATATTCTATAATTATTTAGATAATCATATTTTACGAGTATTTTATAATGCGTCTTCACTTATTATAAAAATACAATATGAATTACAATTAATGCAAATTACAATCATGTCACTTTTTTAAATTTCACATTTATGACAGTTTTAATTAAGTATGTCGGATTTTTTTTTTAAAGTTTTGATTAGAAATTCTTATTATTATTGGACGGAATAAATACAATATTTATCTATAGTCTAATATGTTAATATATTAACGTTACAAAACTGGTTTGCAATTTGTGACAATTTATCATGCAAAAATGTTTAACTACATATATTTTTTTTTACATTTTGTTCTTATAAATAACTTCTTTTCGAAATTTTAATCACTATGATCACACTGAAATTATACTTAATTGTAATAATTATATACTTTGTTAATAATTATTGGACGGATCGTTTTCCATTTAAAAACTTGTACTTAAAGTCTAAGAAATAAATTAAATTTAAAAAATAAATACATCTTAAGTTCTTATAAAAATTGCTATTTTAAAACACTAGCTTGACTAAATTGTAGGCTACAAAGTCTTGTGATTAAAAATTATAAAAAGCATAAATATTCATTAGCCATAAATAAATAAAAAAATATATTCTAATATTATATTAATCTCAAAAATCGAGATTTACGAATTAGATTTATTATTATAATTATTGTCATTAACAAATAATATCTATATTAAATGAACATTGAAAACAAAAATTCGATCAAAATTTTTTAATATAGATATTTTTTGTACTATTATAATTTCAACTACTCCATCAAATGTTCAATCTTGACATACAAAACATATTTAATACATCGGGAAAAAATAGACAAAAATTTAGTTCACATTTAATAAGGATAATTTGTTAATTACAAATATTATTACGTTTGTTCGGATGTTATTTGGTCTTTGTATCAATAATTATAAATAGATTACGGGAATTATGTGCATAATCCAGTGCCATTGCCACAATTGAATTTAAAAACAATATTAAAAAAAAACCTATTGGAATACTGTATTTCCATTCTCAAAGTAGTTAAATAAAAAAAAATAACGTTAATATTATATAATTTTTACGTATATTTTTTTGCAATAAGCATATTTAAGTTAAAGTTAATTCGATTAATAATGATTGTTATCAGTACAATTCCGGTGATGCATCCAATCTATGGAAAAAGTAACATAAAATACCTTACCCATGCTTATAAACTGTATCAAAAATCAATTATGCTGTATATTAATCATTACAATTTATTTTAATACTATGCATTTAACTGCATAGTGAAGTAGTACTAAAGAAATGGGTGGATATTGTCTAGTGTCGTTTAGAAAATGTCTAAGCATATTACGACTCGATACGAGCCATTATTATTTCCTATTGATGCGATACATAAATAATTAAGGATAGAAGTTTTGAAGAGCATCTGAATATATTGAGTTATAGGTGTTCCTGAGCACGTATACACTATCGCCGGGTTTTCCGTTAAAAACGTATGGTCCTTTAAGATTGGTGACCTTGGAATTGTTTGTAACAGATTGTGGTTTTGGTTTCGAATATGATGGCGCATTGTAACTTGGACGAGATGGTGGCATGACAGGTTGAGATGGTCCGTATCCGAAGGGATCGACGGGCATTTGAGGCCCTCCTGGATAACCTGACGCACCGCTCCATTGATAAACGCCTGTTGGTTTTCCGTTAGATACAAAGTCTAATGGCAAGTTGATAAACGGATCGGCCACTTGTTGAGGAACTCCCTGAGGCATCATTGGTGGCATAGCTGGTCCGAGGGTAGGAGGCTGGGATACATAACCTAATCCTGGTACAAACATATATGGGGTTGGGGGCAATCTGATGTAGAAGATAGGTGAATTATCATACTGAAGTGAATTTAGGTTATCATTGGGGAAGGTGCCACCGCTACCATTTTTTTTCTTGTTCTGCTGACGACGCGTTGAAGGAATGGTCCGAGATAGATCGTCATCGTCAAAATGATCATCATTTACAGAGAAGGTGACATCGTCATCATCATCTTCCGCATAGTCTAGACCAGACGATAAGTATGACGGGAAGTAGCCTCCAAATAAATTAAGAGCCTTGTTTCTTCTGTTTGTGGGTTCCGGTACGGGTGTTGTTGCATCTTTAAATTTATCCTCAAGCTTACTCTCTCGTTCCGAAGCCGTCTCGTCTATTAAAGCGGCTCTTGATCTTCTCGAAGGCGCACTTTCAGCTTGGTATAACGCGACGACAAGTAGGAGCACTGACAACAGGATTGAGTATTCCATTTTGATTTATCTGGAAAGAGAAATAAATCTCTGATAATGTAAACAAAATAAATAACTTAATTAAAACATTTGACGAGAGTTTATTTCACACATATTTCAAGATGAAAGCAAAAATAATATGAAACGATAATAGCTTTGGGGCTAATGCGTTAGTTGCCATAATATTTTATCCGTACCTACGTAAGAAATCTTTACTCAGTACTATTTTTCAACGCTTAACAAGACCAAGATTAATTACAAGGCAGTCGCATAGTGTTAATCGATTCGTTGTGAACGCGTGTTACAAACAAACCTAAAGATAAACGCATGATCATTACCAGACATTTTTTACATCGTGGCTTCTGTAGACTATTGGAACGGTGATTTATTTTTAATTCTTTTGAATTATTTATTAATGTCAACATGAGGGCAATTTTGTATATAACTTTTTTATTGCAAATCTTAGGAATGAATTAGGCCCTTTAGCTGCTTTAAAAATTATTGCTAACGGTTATTACAATAAAAACACCGTATCAAGTTATCATGAGACTTAAGGTATCGGTGGTTATGTATTTGGCAATTACTACTATCGTATATCAGAAATCTCGTAAAGAAAATTTCTTATCCCAATGGAAAATGAGAGTGAAGTGAGAGTGAGTGAATGAATGGGTTCGCAATGTAATAGTATTCTATAACGCAGATAGCTATTTTATTTTTCAAATTGAACCGCTGTTGTCGAAATTCAGGTGGACCATATTTTTATAACATATAATTATATAATAAGATACAAAAGACCGGCTTGCGTAATTCAAAATTTTTACAGCAAGTTTTATTTATGAACCAATACGTTTACGTTATTTATTTAACTCAATGCATTACATAAGTTAAAGGAATAAAGAACAAAAAGATAATAACTTAATTTATAATATAATAATAATTAAATTTTATTTTCCTCAATAAGCCTGGGGTAGTCTTGTACCCCAAGGTGGCAAGTAAGGGTTAATCATCATTATTTATACATAATAAAAGAAAAAAAAAGAACGTTTTTCAACTATCTAATTATCATATATCTCATTAAAGACTTAACGTCATCTTAAGAACGATTACAGATCGAACCATTTATACGAGTACTATCCTAGTTATATTTACTGTATGATATCGAGATTTATTATATTATAAATCTTAATAGTATTCGGTTAAGGTATAATTTACTTTCGTCAGTATTGACCGATGTACACACAAGTAGCTTGATTGAGGGTTTTTATCATTCACACATTTGTAGTCTTGGGATTAGTCCCCGGATCGATCTATAAAATGTACTGAGTGTTATAACAAGAAATTATCAATTGCATCCTAAACTTTAAACTTTGGTAGTGTTGATACTCAACTCCCTCGTAAATAAAGCATGTGAGGCCGTTCTGCACCAGATCTCTTTTCAGTCGTGTCGGATTGTCTTCGTCAGACTTATTATATAAGAATCAAGGTATAATGAGTGGTTCTGTGTTTGCACATACTCTTATACACTATAGCCAATAATGCACAATTATTTAAATGCACTATAAGTTGATTATGTCATGAATAAGGAATGTGATAGGCAGAAAGAGACATGTCCTAATTTAATACAAAAGAACGTATTAATTTGAAAGCACTAACAGCTACACTGGCTATAAAAATGAAATAATAAATTTAATATAAGACTATCAATGATTACATCATACGTTCAAAAATTTCACTCATTTCACTCGTTATCTCATCATTATATTAAAGCTCCAATTTTCACATCCGATTTAATTCTTAACCTGTCCCATATTTAGCATCATAAAGTTAGCCACTACGAACGGCGAGACCTTTCATTACTTACGAATGCGCTAGACGAATTTACTCCACGACGGTTATCATTACACAGTAATATCGTTAATATTGTATTATTATGTTTACCGGTTGAATAATAATTTATGTAGCGATGGAAGTCTAATGAAATAATGGTTTATGCTCTTTGAGGTATAATTTGACTATTTAATTGTAATTGAATTCGCCAATGATTGTATCCGATGGCGATTATTACTTTATGTTTATAAATTAATAGAATAATTAAAATTAATACGAAGATTAGTTTTTCTTAAACATGTTCAAATATTCAAATTACATTCGAAAAAAGAACACGTTACATATTTTACGAGAGTTTTAACAATAGTCGTAGTACTTTCAAATTAGAAAGCAAAACGCTCCAAGAAAATACTATGAAAATTTTATTTTATCGTCATAGGATTGTTTTTCAATGTAGTCTTTTCTTTTTTCTTTTCGACCTCAACAAATATTTTGAATGGCAAAGTATTCAGCATCAAAACATAAGGTCCTCCAGACCGATTTCGGCCACGGCGGCCAATCTCAAGAGAGATTAGCCAACTGCGCAGGAGATATTATAGTGCACAAGTGTGTGCGCAAACACGGCTGCACTCTCTTTTCCTTAGCTGTCATAATCCGACGGGACGGCAATCCGACACGACCGGAAAGAGTTCAGGCGCAGGACCAACAGCTTAACGTGCTTTTAGAGGCACGAGGGAGTGTAACTTCCAACTTCCAGATTCCGGGCTGCTACTGAGAATTTTCTGACAGAAAAACCCAATAACTATTTATTGGCCCGACCTGGGAATTGAACCCAGGACCACTGGGTCTGCGGCCTTATATCTAGCCACTACACCAACGAGGCAGTCACGCAACATAACTCGCGTTTAAAATATAATAAAATGTATTTCATTTATGACTTGAAATAGATTTTATTTTTAGAAGCAGCGAAATGTTGCTGTTCTATTGAAAGAAACCATCACAATTATGAACAAAAAACTAAATAGCTCTCGTTAATCTTATAGTCGAATTAAAATTTTAAAACATGTTTTTGTCAGTAATTGAACCAGTTAAATACATGCTTGCACAAATTAGAGGGTAATGTGCTCGAAATAAATAAGCATAATATTATACGATGTTTTTAATTTATCAAGAATGTAAAAAATCACGTTTTACAACAGACTTTTAATACATCTTTTTTTTTTAAGACAGATAAATAATTTAATATGCCGTCAAATATGTGAAGTTAGGTCTTTAGACCGACTCATAGACATTGAATGATTACATTAAATACAGAAGGATGCCAGTATTGTATTATCCATTTCTATGGATACATAGCAATACATATAAACCAATGTTTGGTAATATAACTGATATTCCTTGTGTCTGTAATTTAAACTGAATCATCCTATCAGCAACATTAGTGATGTCAAATTTATGACATATAGCCTTATCTCGAGAGTCTTAAGTTCATGGCTAATATTGACATCAACAACATGGTTCAAAGAATTGTTTTTTATTTTATAATACCAATATATATAACTTAAAGTTCTCCGCCAATATCTATAAGCTAAGCTCCTCCACTTATCCGCGTGCCTACTAGATTAAATAAAAAAATTACAAAGAAGCAAAACAAGAGTACGCCGACTTTCAAAAAACAAACTAAACATGTCACCTGATTGAGTTCTGAGCATTTGTAAAGAGAAGTGATAGAAATCGCATACATACAGATCTTTTTTATTAATAAAATGTCACAGAAACCTAACACATCCATAGATTGTATCCCGCATTCATCCATTAGTTATTATATGATTTAATGTAACCATTCCATCATATGCAATATCATATTCTTGATTAATGAAACATACACTGTTGACTGACAAGTAACTATCGCTTACTTAAAAAGTCACAAACAAAAACACATGGCGATAAACTCAGAGTTGATGTCACTGTAATATGACCGAACGATAGAATCTTTTTATAGATAAGTACATTTAAATTATATGCATCTGTCTATGGTGAATATGTAAGAGCTTAAACGAGTTTTAAATTGTATTAATCAATGTAGATAATAAAAAATCACAACCATTTTCTACAAATTTAATAGTAAGTACACACCTTTACAACATTTTCATATGAACGACTCTAAATAAGAAGAGTGAGTAAAGTAACGATAAAATGAGAATAAAATAATTTTTCTTTCAAAATGAGAATAAAATAATTTTTATTTCATTTTATCCTTATGTCAACTAATTTGATTGTATTACTGGTGTCGCCACCCGCTGTTTAAGAAACGACGCTCTACTATAATATTATAAATATGTATACAAACGATAGATTATATAATATAATTGTAATATAAAATTTATTGATTTATTTATTTTCTGTTTTTGTGTGTGTTTTGTTTTACTAACATAGTTCTTAAGTAATTATATTGTACTAACCAACTATGAGCCTATGTTGCTTGACAATAAAAGATTTTTATTTTTATTTTATTTATTATGCATTTAGTGTTAAATGGTTAATTAACTAAAGATAAAATAGAACAAAACACAGTTTTCTATAAAGAAAAAGTTATAATCGTAAAGCAGAGCAAGTTATAATCGTGTAAAAACCACCTATTACAAAATATACATCGTTAATTGGCTTTAAAGGGGCTTGCAAGAATAATCACAACGATTGACGTTTTTTTGCTTCATTAATACAATCGTGATAACTTAATTTATTCAAAAGAATGTTGATGATAATTTATTAGTCACTATACAAAAAGGATTTAATGCTTGAAAATTATAACGAACAACAAAATGTAACGTTTGCAACATACAGTTTTATTTATCTACTAGCTGTGCCCCGCGGCTTCACCCGCGTATAATTAATAAAAATATAATAAATTATTTTATTACTATAATAACACACACGCACGTACACACACACACGCACACACATATGGCTACTGGTAAAGAAATACGTAATTAACGATTTGAAATTAATTTTCATAAGATACCGTAGGGTTTACCGATCTTGGAAGTGTATTATTTAGTGTGATGCCACTACTGTCCTTAGATCACAATATCTAGGAACGGAGGTCAGACGGAGTATAAGTACTACGAAGTACGGAGGTAAATTTGCGAACCTGATGAGGTTTGTCAGATGCGCCATCACGCGTTTCGTTTCCGAAGCGTCACGGTAGCATGCGCAAGCGATCCCGTGGCGCTGCCCGTTAAGACGGGAAGGGTACCGTTGGTTTTTTAGTGGGTATTCCGAAGACCGGGGTGCACTCGGCGCCCTGGATATATGGCGAGCCCCACATACCCCCCCCATTGTTTCCGTGGGGGAAACGCGTAAAGGATTTGTACAGCATTGAAAAAAAAGGGTTTACCGATCTTATCTACTATGACCTATCATTTGCGCCATCACATGTTCTTTGTGTGTACCAATTTTCATCAAGATTGGTCAAGCCGTTCTTGAGTTATAAGAAGACATAATTTATCACAAAATTAGGTGAAAAAAAATGTACAGACAGAGCCAATAGATTTATATAGTAGTATAGATTATATATAAATAAAAAACCTTATAAACAGTATCACTGTTTTAACTTAACGGTGTTTTGTTTAATCATTCCTATACATTGTCCAACAGCTTATTCGATTTTATTGACAGCTAATACAAAGTTGACAACATAACTTTGTCTTAGCGTCTAGTAAACTATATGTACCTAACCACACAAATAATACTTTCTTTTTAGCGTTACGTCTTAACAAGGTTACGTTAATTTGTAAACAATTTTATCGATGTGGTTGATCGAGAAATGTAACATCTATCGATTAGTTACCTTGTGTGTGCAATGATTGAGGGTTGATTGACACATACATGTGGCAGAATGTCATGTAGGTTTACTCATGATGATATCTGAGATATTGGTACAAATCGGTTTAATAAAATGTATTTTTTAAAGTGTAGTCACTAAAAACCTTGAGTAGATTGAAATAAAACTTGTAAATTTGTGATAATTTTATATCGTGGACAATGCGTTTTATATATCATTAAAAACCGGGGTTCAGAAACAAATAAATAAATTATTAATGCAATAAATATCGAAACTTGGTATTATATTTTTGAATTCCTAAATGAATACGTCATATAAAACATGATATTATAATGAAACTGATCCATTTACCAATTGACAGCAGATCAATTACAAACACACGCAATATACACGCACGCACACAAACATAAATAATTAGAAAATGACAATAATACCTTGTGATATTAATATTTGATATCTTTTTTTTTCTACCTATCTTTGTAAAGAACAAATATGTAAGCCGATTATATTAATCCAATCGTTTATTGTGACGTTCCCAAATCGTTAAAATTGTCGGCCGACGAGTTCTTGATGTTCATCTCAGGATTATTTTTTACAAATATTTGCGGTAGTAGCTTTATGGTTTTATGTAATGACGCATACGTTATACACGATCACTAAATTACTGTTAGAAACAAAAATAAAATGTGTTTATAATGAAGAAAATTTTACAATGCTTATAAAAATGAATGTATGCGGACTTCATAACGAGCTTAGTGGAAAATGAGGGGATAGAAACCACATAGGTTTGCGGTCTACATGCCTAATGATCCCACTAAGATTATGGTATGTTATGGAAAAATGTAGGCTGTAATTTTTTTTATTACATTAAATAGCAATCAAATACTTAATGTGATCAGATTTTAACGAGAACACCTAATCATGATGATGGTGACGTAAAGTCAAATATAGTAAAAACATTTTATTGCACCTATTAAGAGTTACATAAAACCTACATACTATAAATATATATATATTCGTATAAACGAATGAAGTCAAACAAAAGTCATATCATAGTTAATATATTTTACTATCCCGATATTTTTACATAATCACATCGGTGCATGGAGCTCCCGGTCAACTCGTGACCAAGACTGATGAATGCCTAAAGGTCGAAGAACTAAGATGTGTGATGTGATGTGAACGCGGTTAAACCCAAGTAATTTTATATATGGCTAATTCAACTTCTGTTTTAGTTATATAATATTAGGGGACGTCTTACGTGCCGGACGCCGGCCGCGGGTCATTTAGACTGTTACTTTATTTATTTTTAAAACACGTAACATATTCTATAATGTAGAATATATTGTAATATCTTGATATCTTATGATAGTAATGGATGCAATCTTAACTTCGAAATACGTTGATGGCATTTTTTTATAAAGATAACTTTGTCATGGTGTTGGTATTTGCGGTAACTATATGATTACCAAATTATGATGATGATGATCATTGAGTTGAGATATTATATATCCATATCGGCATAAATTTCAACCGAAGATTCTGGATTAAAATCCGAGCAAAAAGCACTGACTTTTTATGTGCTTAACTTGTGTATTTCTGTTCATCTCGTGCACAGTGTTGAAGGACAACATCGTGAGGAAACCTATACACATTACATTATACAGTGGATACACGTTCCACTAAACGCCGAAAAATTATTATTATTCAAATATTCTTCTTAAAAGGACACGAACCCTACAAACCGACATGATTTCTTAAATATCAAACGTGACAGTTATTAACTAAGCGTTTCGCATTTATCAGAGCAAAGTTAGGTGCGAAATATTACTTAAACGTTTAACACATATAAACAGTGAGTGCAAATCAATAAATAAAAATAAGGCTACAAAAACTATGTAGACGCATAACAGGTATTCAAGCCGATTATTATATAACATCTAAATACACCAATAAAAATCTATTTACATGTAATCACTGTCATCATATAACGTTTTTTTGAACGTTCAGATGGGATTACTGGTAATATAATTGAATAATATTCCATATAAGATCGTTGACTCTTGATTGGCATTCGATACAAATATAATGAGATAAGCGCAATTTAATGAACTACGGTTATGTTAATCAAGCAATACAAAAAAACAATTTATAACTGCTATGATGGATGATAATATGTAGAAAACATCGTTGATACTCTTAAGCATTTATTTCACAGCGTGTACAGATAAAAAAGGTGATAATATGACAGAAGTTTCCGTTCGAAAATGAATACTGTAACAATATTTAAAAAAAAAATTGTTACGAACGTACAGTTTGAATATTTGGTTTTTATACCTTATACTGGCTAAAAATTCTACATTTTTTAAATTGTATATAAAGTTGTATTAATAGATGATAAGGCTTAATGGCTTAAACACGTGAATTTTCACCAAAAATTACGGGTTCAACCCGGCAAGCGCTATAAGTAGCTTCATGTGCTTAATTTATGTTTGTAATTCATTCATTTTGAAAATCTGTTATGTGTGAATTTAATTTGACATTTACAGCCTAACTTTATTTTTACAGTTGTATTTATTCTTAATCTTTTTAAAATACATATAAAAATATTTTAACTAATACCGTAAACTAAAGAATGTTACAGTCCGATTCAAATCTTTTTTTTTGTATTTATTGAATGATATTTATTTAAGTAAGAATTATTTAACAGCCTAGTAATTCTTTCGCCAATTATTGAGGCAATAAATCGAGCTGTTTTAATTTATTAAAATATTTTGCACTATTCTAATATTCCAAGAAAGTAAATTTGTAGATTCACGTTTAATTAAAAAAAGTATTGCTTAACGCTAATACTTAGTGAATAATTGGAGGTGCTTAATCAACCACTAATTAAGGAAATCGTGAATTACAAACTTCCTCTATTGAATAATCAAATAACATATTTTATTTTCTACGATCTATTCCTATATGGTACAATATCTAAAAATATCGCCCTAACTGTTCTATCGGTTTCATGAAATTTTGCATATGGTAACACATATAGTGTTTTTATCTGAATTAAATGGTATGTTCATAATTATTAACTCCTAATAAATACATGCAAAATTGAGTTTTTCGTTACGTTTTTCTTAAATACTTAATCAAAATTTTTGGATGATCATCGTTAGTACATATTTGTACTGACGAAGTTCATCCAAAAATTTTGTTTGATATGAAATTGTATAGGATATACGGTATCAAACACCTGAATCTTACGTTTGCTTTTAAACAAAATCATACTCTCCTGGAAACATTAAGCATGTATTACATTGTGTTATACGTTTGATAACGCAACAGATTTACACTCGAGTTTAGAAATCACTCATTTAATATCAGCACGTTATTATGAATGTTTGTTTTTATGTCACTCTTAATGTTGAAAAGTAATATACTGGATATAGAAAATTAATTTATTTCACATTATAATACTGATGATGTGTTCTCCTGACCGATTTAGCTACGGGGGCTATTCTCAAAGGAGGCGGAGGACTATCGTCATTACGTGCTTTCCAAGGCACGGAACGAAAAATACTTTCAAACTTCAAACTTCGGTCTGCTTCTGAGAGATTCTTAGTTTATTTATTTGTAATATATTAATTATTTATTTATATTAATGGCTTACTGGCCCGACCAGATGATTGAACTCTGACTCTAATTTAAATCACTAGACGAACGAATCCACAAGGTAATTTGTAATGAGAATATAATTATCAATAATATATGAATAGATATTATTTGTATTATAAATTGAATCTGAAACTAAGTGAACATCTTTCAACGATCGATTCCAGGGGACCGGGGAGAGCAATATTAAATAAATCAGTGATTTATCTCTTATATAAGGAAGTCATCCATTTAACTAAAAGCAAATATAGTTAGAAAATATCTACTTCCTGCAGTTTAAACTGAACCATATCTTAACGATATAAAGTTAATTAAGAGAGACATATTTATAGCTGTATTGAGGGAATTAAGTCTGAACTAAAGGTTATCACCAATTCGAAGCAGAGAACGTTAGAATCGCGTCTTTATGTATAATACACTTATAACCAATCCTTTAAATTAAACTCTTAATAAATAATATAGTTTAATGAACATATCAGTCTTAGTACTTTTAAAGAATCTATCAGTTGTAGTAAATATGCCACAAAAGCTTGTCTGTATTATTATTAACATTTTGTCTTAAATAATTCTTATCTAAGTTGAGTTATTTTTGTATGTCGAGTATAAGCCTGTTTGTAAGTTCTCGTCTTTTGATGAGAAGGTTTGGAGCTTATTCCACCACACTGCTCGAATGCGGGTTGGTGGAATACACATGTGACAGAACTTCAGTGAAATTTCACACATGCAGGTTTTCTCACGATGTTTTCCTTTACCGTCAAGCACGAGATGAATTATAATCACAAATTCAGTAGTGCTTGCCCAGGTTTGAACCCACGATCATCAGTTAAGATTCAGGCGTCCTTACCACTGGACCATCTCTCCTCTCGCATTGTTTTTGTTCGCGTATAACTCATTGGTGTAATAACAATAAACTTATATTAATTCGAAAGTAAGTTTATTTATTTGTTACGCTTTCACGTCTTAATTACTTAACCGATAATCATGAAATTGGAAAACGTTGTCAGCAGTACAAAAAAGGAAAAAGGAACCTAATATCGGCCCCACCTCCCAAACGCGAAGCCGCGGGCGGAATCAAGTAAATAAAACATGAAAAGTTTTGTTATATATAACTAGCTGTACTCAATATTTAATCATTTTTGTATTTACATGAAGATTACTTTGAACAGTTTTCGAGATTGCTTGACGGTTATAGTTGCCACGCCTTGGGGTGAAGCCTATAGCTATATCAATAAACGGACTATCTTAATCGGGATATAAAGCATAATCCAGTTCAAAGTTAAAAATAAAATAGTTTATGTAAAAAGTATGAAGTATAAAACGTTCAATCCAAAAAAAAAAAACACAAAATGTCCTCTAATATTTACATATTCGTGATTTTATACTACTAATATTATGGGCTGTTGAGACTTAAGCTGGACAATTAAATATATTTACGAATTGTCTGTCATTAGGATTTATTTGTAAAACTCTTTCGTTTTTATTTTGTTAAGGATTAAAAGCTTTTTTGCATTTACTACTTTCTTTCCGCTAAAAAAAAACATGCCTCTTGTCGCATGTCACGTATAATACTTCAAGCATATATGAATGTATTGTTTTTTTTTTTTTAATTCAGTTGTTGCGTCGCCGTTGGACCGAAAGGATTACAGGAAAAAATACAGCATGTTGTGTCATAATAATAAAACAAAAAGAAGTATACCATATTTATCGGAATAATAAAATACGGACAATTTGAAAAAAAAAACACATTAGGTACTACCGGTCGTTGTATATAGAAAAAAGATAGATGGGGTCGTGTTAGGCGCGTTTTTAAGCAAAATAATTATTTAACTAAGACTAAAGGCTCCCATAACTTTCCAGCTTTATCTTATAAATAAAGATATACAAAGTGTAGGTAAGAAATTTAAGATAGTATTGTAGTTGTATAGCTTTCGAGTGATATATTTGCGCAACAAATAATTTACAACCGTTTTAAATTGAATTGCATTGCTTGTATATAACGAAAGCATCCTTAGGAAAGTGTTTAATATTTCTATGAAGCACAAAATTAAGAATGTATGTTCTTTTTATTAAGCAAATATTATTTTAAATAAAAACATTATTTTTTTATCGTTATTTATTATGTATTTGTATTGATTTTATTATATTTATAAGATTCTTACTTTCGAAATTATTCAGAAGAACAAATAATGCCTGCATTCCACGAATAATTTTAAAATTAATACATTTTACATAAGAAGTGTAACTAATGCCCTATTGTATGGGGATCAAGATACTTCACTACAGTTTATTTTGACGTTTAGTTTGTCAGTTTTAAAGTTTTATTGAATAAAAAAACAGGTTTTGATATGCTATATGTTTGCAAACCCGGCCTAAATAATTAATGTCCTAGTGGACTACTTATTATGTTACAAGTAACTTTACAAGTTAAATGTTTAATCCTTTTATTGCATTATAGCATGTCGTGTGTTGGAAAGGCTGACGTATTTTACTACTGGCATATTGAAAGGGCCAAGTTCAACCGGCAAGGTTAGATTCAGATAATTCAGTAATAAATTAATTAAGTAGATTTGTATTTTTGTATGATAATAAAATATTAAGTTCCAAAAATATATCATTCGAACTCTATGCAATTTGTATTTTTTTTTACATAGCGTACAAAATTGCACATTTATCTTACATATGTTTTTTGATATAGTCATTCAAATCCATTTCAAGTGAGAGAGACACTTGAAACTCTGAAATGAAATTGGTGACGTACACCGTACATTACGATACAAAAACCTTTAAAACTTTTTTTTTCCTAATTGTAATTAATAGCATGTGTAAGTTCATATATGCAACATTTGGTTGAAAATATTTTGCCTCTAAAAGTAGCGTTCCCTCCTTAAAGTGGGCTTGTCTTTAACGACTTAGAATGCTGGTTAAACATAACCGCACATTACATGACGGCGTAAACCTTTTCCCTTGCGTTGAGACGAATTGGACTATTAACCTAGCAAGCTATTAGCTGACCGCGGCTTGGAAGCATTCCAGAGACAAAAATGTATGTAAAATAAAGCTGGTAAGTTATTATGTAATTTTACAGACAATAAAATCTGTTAGTATAAATATGATGACATTTTATGACTTCATTAAGTCTATATTGAGAACAAGAACTATTGATTAACTATTGATGGTACTAGTTTAACTGGTTCTTTACTGTGGCGGCTAAAAGAAGTATCTAAAATACACATGACGATTTATATCATTTTGTTAATGGCGGGTAGTGCGTGGGCTCGATGAAAAATATTGCCATTTAGTTGCAGAGTTTTGACGTCCACAGAGTAAATTAAAATAGTTTCTACATTATAGAAACTCAGAAGACAATATAGCCCAGTAGAGAGAACACGTCAATCTAAATGACGATCCGACAAACACAATGAGAATGAAATCTCTTTGGTGCATCAAAAGAAATTTCATTATCATTGTGCTTATAATTAATCTCGTGATCCTTAAAGGAAAATAGAGCGCTGAAACCTGTGTCACCCACCACCTGCAAAAACGTAGTGGAACACAGTCCAAATATTCTCCTCAAAACAAACAAACAGTTAAACTAAAAAAATGACAAACAAAAAACCAACAATTAAAAACATCAAAATAAAAATTAATCAATCCTGTTTGGAAATATATTAAATATTTACATAAATAATTACAAGCAACATCGCTATATATTCAATTAAATAAATTTGTTGTATTTCGAAACTCTTTATGAATATCAATTCAAATGCATTAAAGAAATTATGTTAAACAAACACGATGAAAGTTATTAATTGGTTATTTCAAACCCACGCCTGAATCACTTATATTCTCATTAATGTGAAATATAGCTCTGCTCAAGTATAATTTGTTAAAGGTAACGATTATAAGTACCTCTCATCGATGCCAGCCGTATATTATGATATTACAGAGCACGTCCCTTACCATATTTTCACATAATTAAAAAAAAGAACAATTAACTCGAAATACAAAAAGTCATAAACGAGTTTGAACAACTTCAATGTGCAATGTAAATAAGCTTATAAAATTAAAAAGTAACACAGGACCCAAATGAATAATAGCATTTCATATTCGCATTTCGCATTTGTCTACGTATTGAACTATGTAGTTAGAAAGAAAACAACACGATTATAAAACAAAACATTTTACAAAAGTGCAAGAGTAGTTTAAGTTGGCCGGTCTGAAGTTAGTCAAGAATATTATTTAAATATTTACGCAATACGTTTTCGCGTCGCCAAAGTTATCAATCGCACTCGTTACTAATGTCTGGTTATCGTATCATCGACAAAAGTGGATTAAGGTAATTTTTTCAAATCTTTGATTCCATTTTTAATTTATGTAGCAAATATAAAAACATGCCGCAAATAATTTTTTCATGTTTTGTTTTCATCCCAACACATAGCAAACTATCAGCACTTAACACTAGCCATATGGTAGAGGAAAAGCAAACCATAGCAAAGCATATCTAAAAAGAAATTGAGACAAAGTACGTAAAGTAAGGTCTCCCAAGTCCCTTGTTTGCAGACATTGCTATTAACGTTTACTTATACGTATGTCATATATATTTCACTCTTTTTCTATAGTTTTTTTTTGTGTTATATATCGATTAATCATTAGTAAATTAGGCTATGCTATAGTGCCTATAACACAAAAAATCCACACGATAAAATTATCATACGAATTGATATTAATCTACAAAATATTATATTTTTGATAAGCAAACGCAACAGTGACTCATGCCTTTGTAACAAGATAGCTCAGCTGATATATCGTATCATACTTTGCTATGTATTTTCCCGTTATAGTTTATAATAGTGATGAATATTTCGTTTCGAAAATTGAAACCGTAGTAGAGGTCGAGTGGCAAAAACAGTTGCAGGCCTGATGCACTGCGGTGTAGGTGGAATGCAGCCACTAGCACATTTCAATAGCCTTGACTTTAGATAGCATACAGTGATAAGAAGCAGCGTTTTAAAATTTCTAATTTATTACTTTAATTTTTTTTTTGTTTGGCAATAGTTTCCTCTTTTGGAATCAATATTCTTTTATGATGATATATTTTTTATACTCTTGATTGCACACAGCAAAATGTCTTAGGTAAATAGCAGGTTAAATATAAACCATACGAAGACGGCCTCATCACATACAGAGATGTATTTCAAGCAGCCTTAACTAAAGAACAATTAAGAACAAACAGAACAAGGAACAAAATCCGAAATTCAATTGGTGGTCGGGTTTTGTACAAGCTTGCTTGGATAGGTACCATCCACTTATCATCAATCAAGCAATAATTATCATTTGTGTGTTCCGATTTAAATGGCTGAAAAATATTTCTGACAAAGGCCACTTATTATCTGCTGGTGTAATTAAAGTCTACCTTTTTCTAGAATAGGAATAAAATATATAAAAGAAATGATGTATGAGAAAATAATATATATAAGACGAATAAAGTAAATCGCTCCGCTTTCGTCTATCCTAGCCCTTAAGCCGCATAACCCGGGCCACCTAGCAGCAATATCACGGATATAAATTCAAGCAGTCAGCGCTTGAATCAACATATTAATGCACAAACTCCAGCAGCTGCTGAGTGCGATAAAATACTTTAACTTGTTTATTTGTTATTAGCGATACAGGCTTGAGGCGCCGTCGACATTTCTAGTCAAGCTTGGTTATAGAATTTATATGACAAACAATGAACTTTTAATACATTGAAATTAATTCAGAATATTTTGTCGAGACACTTGGTTAATTGTAAGATTTTTAATATGTTGGAAAAAGTTGAATCAATATTTCTTATAAAAAATACATTATTTATAAGAAACATAAATATCAGTGTTCTGAATTAGAGTTCATTAGAAGACAAAAGAGGTGACAGTTGAGGTATCGGCTTGTCTTTATAACGGAATAGTGCAGTTATTTGTACACTAATTCTTTGTAGGTTAATTTACAGATTATTAGATAATAAATACAAATTAAGAAGACTCTTATGTATTAGTATTCTCTCTTTGTTGTTATTTCCTTAACGTGTAAATTTAATACTGTTGAAACAATTTCTACTACATTATAGTATGTATAGATCATAACATAACACAATTTACGATACAATGCATATTTTTCGTGAATCATATTTCTCGAGCACTGTTTCTATTTACTTACGTACTAACATTGAGCACTTTGAAAACGGCGAACAGAATGTTACTTATTTTCCAGATTTAAATACGAATTTAGAATTTTCTGTACTCAAAATTTTCTTTATATTTATATAAATTTTCTCGTTTATACTATACTATCTAAAAATACCGTCTAACGGCGAATAACGAAGGTGAAAGGAACTGAGCGGGTTTTTCTTTGTGATTAAAGGTGACAAGTACTATAAATGATTCCAAATCTGATTTTGTTTTTGTTATAAGGACATTTTATAAATGACAATAATTTACAAATGATTACTACCGATTTAAGTGACCACCATCCACTTAAATCGAAATTGCAAAATAATAATACAATTGGACACTTTTCTATAAATCTTATCAAAGATTAAGAATGGTCTGGTGTTTTCATGTCAATTACTAAAATAAAAAAGTGAAACGTAGTTAAAGTGAAAAGTTTTGGTCAACAAAACTATAAGTTAGTATTATATGTTATGATAAATGATCAACTTATGCAACGGGAGGGAATATTTTCAAATTTGAAAAAATGCATGCAGGTCGTGTGTTAATTGTCATTGTATTTATAATGATTACAATGTTATGCTTATAATATTAATATACAACATTATGTACCTAATAATAATTTAATATATTTAATCAATATACTTATGCATTGTTATTAAGCAGGTATGCATTTAATAATAATAAAAAAATATATAATATGTATTCCGACATTAAAATATTTTTATAGCAAATTTTTTAGCCAATGAAGTTCTTTAGAATATTGTCCTGAAAATGTAACTTATTTATTGAACACAGTGCTATTTTCTATAAAATAGGTAATTCTATTTTGATTTTATTAATTATATTTGTATGTTTTTAAATTCATAATCATCTTAGCTTAATAACATGATATAAATAACGTGTTTGAATTAGACTTCGAGTCGGAATTTACAAAACTAATGTAAAACCAAACAAACGTATATTAACATACACGAAGCGAATTACACGCGGACGCTCGAGCGACCTAGAAACTTGAAATGTCAAGATTGTCGCAGAACCTTTTATCATCTGTGAAATTGAATAATGCGCTTTCATTGGCATGTTGAGATGTACCTCGTGATAGTATGCAGCAACAGGGTCAGCGGATTCGTTGTCATGTTTGTATATGAGATGAGATTAAAATTGACATTGTATCTTGATATTTAGTAACGTTTTATGCAATATTAAATTGTATTAATGATAATCTGATATGTATGAGACTTGGGTCGGTTGGACGTTGGAAGTAGAGATGCTGGTTCGTTCACTACAAACATTGAGATCTGCTCAATCAATACGTCATAGAATAGTATCATTTAAACTTAATGTTATCGTCACATGTTCATCAGATGTAATGTTAAAAGGTAGATTTTATAAAGGTAGCATAATGGTCTACAAAGAATGTTCACGCGGCGCACGTTAGAAAAGCTCCCTGTTGGTATGTTTTTTTCCGACGCCTCCACCATTATTATCATATTTCAAAAGAACAAATCAACAAATAGGATTTATTGACTTTGCGGAGTCGGAAAACGTTCACAATTTATGTAGAGACACAGTTTTTGATATAATTGAATTATTATAGAATACCGATTGTCAAGGAAACAGATTATTTGACGGTGTTCTCATTAATAATAGCAATAAAATACAAAATATCTAATAGATTTGTTTATTTTTTTTTAGCTTCTGATATGTTTTATTTTTTATTCGGTTAGATACGCACTCATCATATTCAACATCCAAACATCAACACAGTCAATTGTTGTATTCCGGTTTGAAGGGTGAGTGGGCCAGTGCACTTCCAGGCACAAGACATAACATCTTAATTCCCAACGATAGTGACGCGAGATGATGATCGAGACATCAGGCGCAGGACGCAACGCTTTTAAATGCCTTTCGAGTTACAGTGAATTTTCCAACTCCAGCTGGTTATTTAAACCAATTTACAGAGAAACCCATAGAATCTAAATAACACATCCTACGATATGAACCTCGGGATTTACAGCCCCATAAGCTAACGACCCAGAACGACTGACAGCAACGCGATAATCCTATTATAATAATAATAGTAATAGTTCTGTTCGGTTCGCGATCATTAAAATAACCCAAAGGTGTTAAGCAACAAGGCAATTAGTGTTTTAACTGTACTCTGCTTCAAACGAAGCCTCTAATAAATTACGCACTTCTCGCTCTCATAATCACGTGTGTTGTAAACTATAACTCTTGTTTGGAATTCTAATTGCTACCGTTTAAAGTAAACATTTATTTTGTACAAGTTGATTTATGTATAACAATCAAACGGATACATCAATGAGATTTAACTAGTGTTAGTCCTTAAAATAATTTCTTTAATAATGGGTAATATATATTTGCGTTAACGGTTGTAAATTCTTGTTTGTCGAGACAATATCGCTGCGATATTATTAATCATTAACTGTGGTGAGCTTTCTAGTTATTGTCTATGGTTAATTTTATTTTCTTGGTAGGCTGTGTTAATTATAAATATTTATTTTTACTCTATATACTTCATTGCACAAAATAAATATATGGTACAAAAATGCTTAACGCTGCTCTACCAGCCAACCACATAACACATAATTTTTGTTTTTAATATGCGTGCAAATTTGAAGTTAATTTAAAAAATAACAATAAAATTAAATAAACAATTCTAATACGTGAAACGAAACTATAGTAATATATGATAAATGAGACTTATAATATTCAGACTTGGGTTTTTCATTTTCCCTTATATAGAGGATGTCTAGAAACAATGAGAAATTGCTTATGTAAAACTTGAAAGTGAAGAGAAACTTTCAAGCTTATACACATACGTAAAGTAAATAAGTGTACTTTTTATTCGTAAGATTTTTTTTTACATCTAGTTGGAACATGTTCTTTGCGTATATGCGTTAATCTTGAATTGTACTTTTATGAGGAATATTTAAAATGTTTTTTTTTTCATATATGCATTCGAATCCATAATCAACTACAAGTCTAAACTTCTATATACATATTTGAATTCCAATTATTATAAAAAGGCAGCTTAACTTTATCATGTTCTCATTTACACGCTAACGAGATTGAACACGTTATTTAAATTTACAAACAGTTACAAAAAAAAAACCGACACACATAATAAACCTTTCTTTAAATTCTCATTAACGAATAACAATAATTAAAGCAGGCATCGGCGTGATATCTTTACGTTTCTCATATGGGGGAAGAAAGCGTGACGCAAACGGTGTATATATTTTTATAACACCATAAAGCCTTGATCAACTACCTGATATATTATAGTATACTAGATGGATCTCGCGACTTCATCGATAAAATATATTTATCACATGTGTATCGTAATTTATATGCAGGCTATCTCCTATGAAAATCTCGTACCAATTGGTTTAGTAAGCAAACAGACAGACATAGTTACATTCGCATTTATAATATTAGCCTAGTCTAGTCTATATTGTCTATGGGTTCTGGTTATTTAATCTAAAGCAGTCTTTATAAAAAAAAGATATTGGGGTAAGCTTAGAATATAATTTTTATATTATAATTACTTTCATTACAAACAGAACTCGTATTTGCAAATTAAATTTTATTATTAGCGGGCGGTCGAATCCCACCCTAGGTTTATAGCAAAGGAGATTTCCCCGTCAAAATAACTCATCAAAATATACAAACAATAAAAGACAAAAAATAACTTTTAGATTTATTCGTTACTAGTTTACAGGTGTCAAGTACCCTATGTCCTTTTCTGAAAACCTGACAGCGTGTATATAAAATTGTATAATGAGCGGTTGTCTAATTAAGAAGTAATAACCACAAATTCACTTACATTTATAACATTCGAATTCTGATCTGATCTGTCTGATCAAATATGTTTATAATAAATATTAAGCTAATCGTACGTAGTTGACGCACATCAAAACGATGATAGTTTTGCCTACAGAGCGTTAGCCTTTACTGCAAATAATAAGGTTTAACGATAATATTAAGTACTCTCGTAATATTCTAGCTTTCATTTCTATGAAATACGTTCATTCCCGTTTTTATTTACTCACCGTTTATATCGGTAATGGTGGCTTTCTCAGAATTGGTGCTCTTCGATATATCTGGAAAAAAAAAACTTTTATTAGACGTTTATTAATTACAAAATTATACTTCTTATAGTTAATTTAATTATGATTTTAAAATTGTTTCTCGTTATCAATTGATTGACACAATTAAAAATAATGAAAGTTAAGTTTATTTTTTATAAAACATAGCAGAAACAGTCGGTTGACTAGCAAAATTATTACCTAATGGTAACGCTAGTGATATTTGATTATTATCGATAATTATATCATATCAAATACTTTTAAGTAATCCCTTATGTCTATTATACTAACTCACTCAGGGTGAGTCGAGCACCATTAAGTTTATATGTTTAATTTAGGTTTATAAGTGTATTCAACAACTCGCTCTCAAGCTTCAAGCTTGTTTTCAAGAAGAGAGACGCCGCTATGAGAGACTGGCTATTAATTAACTTTTTTAAAGAAGTTGTATAGCTAAAATACATTCAATAGGAGTAATTATATTAATTTCGTATAAAGTACACATAGTAATTTAAAAATGAATACACAAATCGAATATTTTTTTCTCGGGAATCCCTTGGAACATGAAGAAATTCTTAGAAATATGGCATTCTATTATGTGTCATCAAGAGGAAAAAAATAATTACAACATAATTGCGTTATATCCAGTACAGCCTAATACGTAGCAAAGCTATGTTAGGTTTTTCACCGCGTGTTGTGCATATTTTTTGATGTCACGACAGATTAAACGAGATTCATATATATCTGAGGTTATTAGAGATCAACACTATTTGATTGATCACCATCAATGGAGGCACATACTGTTTTCATGGAGTAGGTTTTTATACAAATAAAGTTGTTATGCCTCACTTTCTATCATGAATAAATTGACATAAAAAAGAAGAAGACGAAACATTGTGTAAAATATACGACGTTAATTAATGAGGGTTAGTTTTATATATGTAAGTCATAAGAGAATCTAAAGCAGTGTGATATATTACAACAAACCTTTAAAAAAAACAAATCTTCTAATATTTGTTAACTCCTGATAAGGTAGCCCTTGTATTGTTATCTGCCATACAATCTATCGAGGCGAGGCATTCCTGTTATGAAATTACGAAACCGATTGCTTTGTTGATCAAACAAATGATCGAGACACGGCCCCAGCTTCCGTATGACGGTGAATCTTGTACATTAACGACATAATAATGAATGACCATAAGATTAGATTATTGAATATATCGAAAATTATTTATTGCCTTACAATAGATAAGGGTATATCACACCTTTAGAATAATGTGACGAATTTCTTTTAATCCACTCAATTTCATTGCTTTTAAAAAGGCAAAGGTTATCGTTTGTACAACTTTGATGCAATTATGAATCGAATGATAAATTATTATGTTGTAGCTGCTCCGTGTTATTTTACTTATAATCTCCTAATTTTTCTCCATAAACTATATAACGATATTTCAAATCGGATTGATAGATCTTGAGATTAGCACATTCAAACAAAGAAACCATTTAGCTGTTTAGTAGCTTAGTATACATTATGCCTGAAATAATTTGACGTTCATGTTTGATGTCATGTTGTATTTCACTTGTTTGTCTAGTAGCTAATTTCTAAGGCTGCAGACTCCGATATCCTGGTGCTAAGCCTGGGTCGGCCCAAAAAGTAGAATCATTGGATTTCCGTCGATAAATTGTGAATTTCGAATCCGGAGTGTTGACAAATATGTGCCTCAGATAGCACGTCAAGTCCTGCCCCTGAACACTTTCGTATTTCGTATTTCGGTAGTGTCGAATCTGCCGTCCAAGTCTAAGGTTATCCAGACATCTTTGGACTAAAGTAAATAGATTGAATTTTCTCTAAGGGTGCCAATAATTATGAAACCTTTTTGTATGTATTTTATATGTTAAGTACAGTAAACATATATACATATTATGTCTGGCATATACATCGATTAATCATTTAATATTATGTAAATTATTTTTTACTTTAAAGTCCCGTTGGTGTTGCTAACTAGATACAACATCATTAAAACTAATTACTTAAATAATGACGGGTATGAGTTGGGACTGTGCAAAAAACCTTTCTGGCAAAATCAGACCATTGTCTACTTTGATTGAGTTGTCAAAAATGAGTATGCTTTTGTATTTATAATTGTTCTTATTTTTTTTATAGTATAAGTAGGCGGACCGGCAAATGGGTCAACTGATGCTAAGTGGTCACCATCGCCCATAGACACCGACCACACAGCTATGGACATAGACACTGTAAGAAATATTAACTACTCCTTACATCGCCAATGTGCCACAATCTTGGGAACGAACATGCTGCCTTGCTTGTACCTGTAGTTACACTGGCTCACTCACCGATCAAACCAGTACGCAATAATACTAAAGATTGCTTTTAGCGGTACAATGTTGTGTACAATAAAGAATATTTGATACGAAAATGAAAACGTTAAGTCTTTAAGTTTGAAGCTGGACGATGCCTTGGCCTTTCCAAAATGAATGAAATGGCGTGAATTAAAATATATATCATTGCTTATTATAGAACGTTTTAAATAATAAGCCTTGTTCTAACTTTTCATTTATAAATCTGTCTTTAACATTATTTCTTCGAGGATCACCGATTCGTCACTTGCAATTAATTTCCGGCTTATGTGGGTTTATTGAACTTGTTACACGTCTTATGACTAAAACAGTTAACCACCATATTTTATTGTTTGTTATTGATTACACACATTTGTTTCTTTAAAAGTAAAACAAACTGTATGTAATTTTTTTTACTTTAAATTCGGCTACGTCATTAAAATACATGTTATATACATTTAATCGCCGCTTATAATAAAATATATCATGTTTTTCATTTTATATATGAAATATAACTTACAATTTAATTAAGTCCTACGCCTTATCACATTCTAGATTGAATAAACTATCTTGAGAAATTAAGAAATTCGTGATAAAATCCGATCAATTCATATAAATATGTAATCTGTAAGACAGATAAGTTAAAATGCATCAATATAATTTAGTACCGTAATATCAACATAAATTACGACTCAATACTAAATTAGTAAGTAGCCAATTAAAAACTAACAACTAGCTTATAAACGCTATGTGTGGAGCTGCCTTTAGTCACAGTATTTGCATGTCCTTACGATTCATAAACACCGTTAATTTCATCTCGCAAACATGTATATTTATCTAGCTTATCTCTCTTTTAAGCATTCATTATATAATTATAAAAAATATACATCAATCATGTATTATTAATTATGTTATTTGAAGAGTACATTGCCTTATTGTAATTTGTTATAGTATTTAGGTTAAAAGGCGAATGACAAACAAACAGTCAAGAAAAAGAGCAATTTATCGTCTTCGTATTTTAATTATGGAGAAGTTTTTGTTTATTATAAATGAAGGCTGTTTCATAGAAAAAAATTGTTTGGAGAAAAAATATCTCATGTTTAATCACTCCTTACGTAGATTCTTTAGTAGATTTTTTTTATAGGATAAATAGGCGGACGAGCCTATGGGCTACCTGATGGTAAGTGGTCACCAATGACATTATCTGTGTAAGAAATGTTAACCATCGCTTACAGCGCCAAAGCGCCACCAACCTTGGGAACTACGATGTTATGTCCCTTGTGCCTGTAATTACACTGGCTCACTCACCCTTCAAATCGTAACACAACAATACCAAGTACTGCTGTTTTGAGTTAGAATATCTGATGAGTGTGGGGTACCTATCCAAATGAGCTTGCACAAAGCCACCAAGTAATGCTACTTTATAATACGTACGTGTGTTTGTTTACGTGTGTTATGCATCCCTTCTACATTTACTCGGTTAAACTCTAAATATAACATCAACACAAGCCGCTCTATACAACAGCTATCATTGCTTTTTTTTAAAATAAAAACATAATGAATAGTTGTTCGTATTTTATGCGCATACGCACCGTCCAACTGATTGAGTTGAAACTTCTTTCAACGGCTATTGGCACTTGTATAGGTTACTGACAACCATTAACGTAAGATAGGTACGTGTGTCCTTTCGGATTAAGAAAAATAAAGATGCTTAGCAACACATACTTATACATATATATACTAACTACCCGTCCCAGTTTCGCACGGGTAGAATAAAGTTCTATATAAAGTAATAAGAGTACATATGACTGCATTTGTGTACGTGGCGCAAGTTATTAAGCCTCTGAGTCTGCATATTTTTTTAATTTTATAAATTTCCATACTACGATCTCATGGGAATAAACAATACTATGTCGCCATCTTTCGAATGTCACAGCAATAATGATAGAAAGAGCAAAATCAGTGTTTAACTAAACAGCCACTATATCGCGGGTAACGCTGGTTTTTTAGTGAGTAAGTTCTTCATAAACTTCATGTGTACGAAACGCGTAAATACGTTTATCCAGCGAAAAAAAGGTCGTGCGCCAAGACAAGACGGATCAACAACGAAAGTACATATGAATAGTAGCAGCCTCTCGAAGAAATAATATATACTCAATAGCAATTAACGTATAATCAACTTTCACACTAACTACGACAAATAAAAAATGTATTTATATAATCTGACCATTTCCACGTCTATTATAAAACTAAGATTTTTTTAATAATTTAATCAATAAAGCATGCGATTATTAATCTAATCGCCATGTTATCGATGTGCAGGCTAACAGAATCTCCTATGGTGAACAATTATCGTCTTACCGATTTTCTTAGCACGAGCTAACGTGTCCGATCTGGGGGTCAATTCTACTAATTTATAACGGTTACGATTCCTTTCCGATTGTATTGATCACAAAAATATACCCAGGCCTTGATATATAAGCACTAATATAAGTACATTGACATTTCAGGCCCCTCATTCATAAACGGTTAGAGTAAAATGATATTATTTTTGACTGGACCCCTTAGGCCGGTGCCTTGTAGGCTTAGGCATAAATCCGGGGCTCAATATATGAATATGAGTAATTTGTAACGATTACGGTACATTCCCGATTCTGTTCCGATTCATCTTCGATCAAATCGCTACTGATTCGTTGTGTTAGTAGAATAGGAAAATACGGAAACGATGACGTTTCGATTCGATTGTGATAAAGTGACCATTTCTTAGTAGAATCCCCCAGAAATCATTCCTCTACGCTTGTCATTAATTGATTAGGGTACGGTAGTTAGGCGGAACAAACATTTCGTGAAGGAAGCAGGTTTTATATTCGTGTTTGTTTTATTCGTAGAAACTATTAGCTTTACAGAAATATTGTACATTATTTTTTATATTTGAAAATGATGGATGAGGAAATTATTAAGCTATTATTTTTTTTTCTTTTTTATACGTTTTTTTAAGTGTTAGGTATGCTAATAGTATATTATTTAGGTATTAACTATATCATTTAAATATGGATAGCCAATGTATCAAATCATTTCAGTAAAATAACTTAAAATTACGACATACAGACAAAATGATGAAAGTTATACAAAAAAAAAATTGCATAGATAATATTTTTTATTTTAGCTAGCGACTTATGTATTTTCACCTTCCTCTATTAAAATTTAATTTAGCAATTTAAAAAAAAACGATTATTCAATTACTATAAACAGGACCTGTTAAATGGACAGATAATGGCTTGCGAATTGGTTACGCTTTTACAATAATCGGAAACGAATGTTTCCGCGGTAAATTTTAAACTACTATTACATCACAGTAACGTCTGCCGACAATAACGACACCATTTACACGGGAGTTACAACTACTACGTACAATTAAATAAAAAAAAATCAAAATACTTTATTCAATATTGAAGTACACTTTCTTATTGATTGTCAAACTAGAAACTACCACCCGTTCGGAAAAGAAACACCCAACTCTGAGAAGAACCGGAGAAAGTTAGCGTGTTGATTTATTAATGTAATTTTATTTTGTTTCGTTTACAAAAAAACAATATCCATGCGGCGATCGTCTCACTATACACTCTATACACATATATAATTGTACGTAGTGATATTATTATCTTCCAAACAATCCCAATTCATCCTTGAATTTTTTTCGAATTACTATAAAACTATTTAGGACGAATTATTTTCAGTAGTTATGCGTCATTTTACAGAATAAGACATTACATTATTTCTATTGTTAAGCTTATTGTTAAAGTCCCGCCGCTGGGCTAATACTTCCTGCCATTCCTTTAGGAGAAGGCTTGGAGCTTATTCCACCACGTTGCTCTAATGCTCGAATTATATTATATCCAATGTAGTCTACTTTAATATTATCGACGATTATGTATAATCATTCGTATCATTAAATTGATAATATGAAGTATGAAATAATTTCTGGAAAACAATATTATAATAGCTATATAAAAATATACTAAAAAATAAATAAAAGAAGTATTTGACGTCGATATTAAAAATATTTGTTGTTATTTCCAATTAAATTTGTAAATTTTGCTGCTGTAAAAACTCATTGGTAATTTGTCAGACAAGAAATAGATATATAGGTACCTAATATATGGATAATTTAGCAATGTCAAGCAATTTAGAAATTTTACAACAAGTTACGAAATACACCGCCGATGTTTTCTTCTCAAATATCAATTATGATAAGATTTTCAAGATATTTCAAGGTTATAGCATTTTAATATCTTGAATATCTTGAAATAATATAATTCTTGAAATGTTATAACATTTTGTACGTGTGTGATACCTAAGGCTTACCATATTATCTAAAACGGTAGCTTAACTCAGGACAAATAATTTGTAACAAGCAAATACATGAGACAAATCTCTAACATTTTTTAGGAAAATAATTTTCCAGTACTTTACTATTAGTAATTAGTAAGTCCGAATAATTCGAAAACGTTCACACGCACCAAAGTTATAGCAATCCGGTTAGATAGCTGTGCTTTCAAGAGGCAATAGTATCAATATCAGCTATACAATTTATGTTCATCCAGAGTATTGCTCCATTTCTGCAATCGACAGTGCTATCGGTATTGTGACTGTTTTCTGAAGTCACGATAGTATCACTAAGCTGTCGGTAGTTACTATTATCATCCAACACTATTATATTTGAATGACTATTTTAGATAAATCTGTTTTCATCGAAATCTATACAATGTGGTATAATTTATTATATTCAAATTGAGTAGATAATAATTAAATGCGAAACTGGTACCTACATCGAATACTATTTTAACCGATACATAGACTCTTACTTTATTAACTGAAAATAAAGTAGTTATATGGCACTGTCAGTATTTATATAAAGTATTGAATAATAGGTATTATTTTAGTTTGTAGATTTCGTGTGATAAATTCATCACTTCGTCAACGCAATTTTCAACCATTTTAATGAGCCTAGCCAGAATATACTCCTGACGACGTTATAGTAGTATCTCTTTCGTTACTTTAATAGAGCGATGGGATTTAATAAGAACGAAGAAAGATCATACGTAGAATAATACGAATCGTAGTAAATCATTGATCGACGATATTTCGTTTCATTTAAATTTAGCCAAACAAAGATCTGACTGAGGTATTACACGAACTGTATAAACCTACTTATATTTTAACTTCTATCAAACTGTTTTACATATAACTGAATTACAATACATATAATTTACTTAAAACCCTAAGTTTGCATTATCCAATACACTTAACAAGCACTTCTATTTAAGTGTTGATTCTATGTTTGCATTAATACAAAGTATTGCTGTTAATAATGTCAATTTAATTTACATTAATGTTTCAGATTACTCTTACAATGAAAACCACCACACGTATATGTAATTACACAAATTATCAGATTAAATAGTTATGTTCTAATTACAATAATAGGTTTATCGTGCAATGATTCTAATTATGTTTTATTTATACAATTATATGCTATCTTAAATCAACATGAAACTTCATAATTAAAGTTGTCATACATACTTATATCAACAAGAAACTGTGATCGTTCACAAACTATTAAGGACGAAATTGTATGTCATAATTAATTGATTAGTTTTTGGTGTTAGTGTAAAACATTCGGTTCATCTATTCTTACATTAAATTCAAAATTGATATTTAATGCATTTAATAAAAAAAATGTTAAAAGAGATGTTATAATTTAACCCTCTACAGTTGTGTGTGATTAACCTGTACTATTCACTCACATGATCTGAATGGCCGCCGTGACTGAAATTGGTCAAGAGAACATTATTTTAATGTTCTAAGATATCATGTTAGTTGTATGTCTAAGTAAATAATAATTACAATTAATTAAGTCGTCACAGTTTAAGTCAAGTCTTTCATTCAATTTAGAATCGGTACACTTTCTTAAGATTGTCAAAATCTATTATCGACTTTGAAAGAAATACCTAAGGAAAACCCACGTAAGTAAATTAGAGTCATTATATAAATTAAATCATAATCATCATTCATCGATAATTGGATTCGCAATAAAATTAATAACATTATATTTTTACTTCAAATATCTTGAAGGCGTAAAATTTACTCGGAAGTAATTCGAAAGTACAGTTAACACAAAAAAGATCCATTAACTTTATTAAGATGAATTCTTGAAATTAAACGAATTAGTGAAATACTTTGGATTAATTAAAAAAAAAATTTTACTTAATCGTAAAATACTAATGTAAGACTCATCAAGAAGATTTATAGTCATGTAAAGCACGTGATTAGAATGCCTTCTCACGATGTCTGCATTAATTGATTTAAGGTTTCAGTTAAGCCACTTTACCGTAATACCCTAAGAACAAAAAAAAATGGAAATGACAATTGACAAGCGTTATATAAATTACTTCTTTCACTATCACGACAAAAAATATAAAAAATGCAATTTAATTTCAAACAGATCCGATGACTGCCAAGTCAATGATTATATACCATATAAATGATTACATATATTATTGTTATTATCATAAATATAAATATGCTTATGAATAAAAAAAACACAAATATTCTATATATTTGTTATAAAATATGGTAACTCACCCATTCGACTAGACCATTACATTAATTAAAAAAAGGCGCACCGATTTTCGCGCTTGAGGTAACGGCGGGACACGGGGCTATTATGAGTACAAGCATAAAAATCAAAAATCAATGTCAAAAATCTTTATTCAATATAGAAGCGTTACACTTACTCATTGATTGTCATAAATCTACCGCCAATTCGGAAATAAACACATCAAAGCTGAAAAGAACTGGCTAAACAAAATCAGCGAGGTATTATTTACACTGTCTATGGTGGTCATCATTTACCATAAAGTGGCCCATTTATTAGACTGCCTATGTATTTAAAAAAAAAAGAATGCACAGATCACACGAAGGCAATAACTAAAACAATACACGTGCGTGTGTGTCTGTGTGTGCTATCAGCGTTTTGATTCTACTCGATGACATTTCCAATATCTCTATTCTAAGGCATCCCCCTACTTAATTGTAGCCGGGGTTATTATATGCAGAAATCCAAGCATTCCTTGCGAGATATGTTTGTTCATTAGGAAATTCAGTGTACTGTTTTATACTGATAATTCCGGTAGACATTATTTGTATTTGGTTTATTTCTTAATTAGAATGTGCCTGGGAAATTGGCAATCCTTCATAGATATCTTCTAACGGAAGTAACTGAGAGATATGTACTTGTGTAATTTATTTATGATCTCCGCTTCTTGAGAATATTGAAATAATATTTATTACTAGCTTGCTATCGTCGGGAAAACGTAAAAAACGTGTTTCTGTAGTTCATGCAGGTTTTACCGACAATCATATATTATAACGAACGTCACGTACAAATTTTTAATGCATATTTTATCCTTTCTGTTAATAATTTGTCAACACATCAATAACTACAGATATTCAATGAATATTCACACAAGTATTGATTTTTAATAATATCAGGGATATTTTTAACAAAACTATTCATATTTCCATACAATGTATTGTATTTTTCCGTTAAGAAAAAAAAATAATTTGGCGGATGCTTATCTCATAAAACCACTTTCTATATTAAATTCATATAACATGACATCAGTAGTTTAGGCTCTCACGTGACGTCATTCAATAACTTACTATTAAAACTTTATATAACAATAAATATTATGTAGGTATGTTTTCAATATGTAAGTTAGGTAATTCTATATAAATATATATCTTTTTTTTTTAATTAAATCATGGAAAAGTGACGAGACGTTGTGTCATTAATCATTATCATACACATAAATAAATGATTCATTTAAACAACAATCATTCTACGTTAAATAAATAAAATTTAAAAACAGAAACAAAAATCAAAAATTTATTTTACCGTATAGTTTTATATCGACATAAACGTCAATTAACACGTAAAGCTACCTTAAATGGTGATGCGTTTTTGTGATATGTATCGTTTTTAATACGCAACTGTAATGCAGTTTCAGTGAAATTAAATAATTTATATGTAATGCAATTTCCCTTTTCGCAAGAAACCGGTTGAAACAAAAATAGCTTCTTTAAAAAAAATACATTACGACACGAAAGCTTATTATCGTACATTATGGTTTCGTTCGAGATTATATCATTTATACATAAGGTACAACACAATACAATAATTTATATATTTTTTACGCAAAAAAAAACAAGTTTGATAAATATAATACTTTAGCGCCCACATCTTTTCCTTTGTTATTTGTTATAAATGTAAACGAAATAAAAAAAGCTAAGAAATGAATAATATTTAAATAAATATTATTTTTACATTTAAACATCCATTACATTTCAATTCAAATAATATCAGATAAATTCAGATTTTATTTTGGTCACCGAATTGTATGAGATCACCAAATATAAAGCAATTGTTATGATGACTATGCGACACCATCGTTTAAGCCGCTGACTATGACATCTAAAGGTACTGCGCTTAGCGTAGCGTATTAGCATTAATGGTCCAGATACAGCAATATGTAAATGACCTATTTTTAAAATATTTATTTTATTTTCACAAATAGACAAATAACGCAAACATCAAATACGCTTTTCAAAGGAGTTGGACTTGGTTCGTTAATAATTGCTATTATTATTTTGCAAATAATAAATATAAATAATAAATTCACTTGGTGGTAGAGCTTTGTGCAAGCTCGTCTGGGTAGGTACCACCCACTCATCAGATATTCTACCGCAAAACAGCAGTACTTGGTATTATTGTGTTCCGGTTCGAAGGGTGAGTGAGCCAGTGTAATTACAGGCGCAAGGGATATAATATTTTAGTTCCCAAGGTGGGTGGCGCATGGTTAACATCTCTTACAGTGACCACTTACCATCAGGTGGCCCATACGCTCGTCCGACTAACTATGCAAAAAAAAAAACCAAAAAATACGAAAATTTTGACACATCAATAATGCGTGGATGATGTGTGTAATTTTAGGACACAGCGATAAACATGTTAAACCAAATACAGTATCGCCTTAAGGTGTTATCTTTTGTTCGTATATATAATAACACAGACTTACTCATTTCTCAAACCGGACTCATATTAATACGCACTAATATATAGCAGCACAATAATCGATAACTGAGTTGTATCGTAATAAACATGTAATTGGGTAAATTAAAATAACTGCAACTGGATATAAATAAAATACGATTTTGCTTGCATTTAATTATCAAGTATTGTTCATTGTGATGGTAAGAATACTGCCAGTGCCAGATAACGAGTTTGAATAAAATGTTTTCTATATATATTTTTTAATTATATTTATTTGACCAAAAGTACAATAATAATTAAATTAAGATAAATTGCGTAAAATAAAAACTGATTTACGATGATACACTATTTTGATACTTATGCCTTACATTATGTATAATTATTATAGCGATCGTCGCATATTACCTTTTGACATTTCACGGTCGTGTTCTGCCTTCAGTTCTGAATTTCTACTGAGCTATACAGTTTTGAAATGTCATTTTAAATGTCAGGCCATATCTTCAATTTTCATTCAATTTCATTTTTAGACTTATATTAGTAGGTATATATGTATATTTAGTAACTACGTAACAGTCCGTCAATATCCCACGATGAGCTAAATTTCTTTAGTGTGTAATTTTAGCTACAATTTTAATAAGCTTTATATTATAATTAACAAAATATATAGAAATCATCCTCAATCATTTATCTCGAAATATCTTAACAAAATGTTAAAGGTACGTGTTAAACCAAAGAGTCTTTATAACAGAACGAATTCTAATCACTGAGGACATACAGTATAGCATTATTAATCAGAGAGAAAAGGGAAGAAATATTGAATTTCTATGTCCAAACCAATACCCGGCCCAATATGGCACTAATGTATTCCCTGCATAACAAAATGCAATCTATTCAGATAAAGGTATAAATCCCGCACGTGGAACCAGATATCATTAGTGGTTACCCGAACGGGACACAATGGTTATCGATGCCTGTACCAATTGAAATTGTGTGGGGATATGCTAATATTTTGTATTTTAAGGGATTACTGTTATGATTTGTTAGATTCCAGCTGTATTTCCGATACTAAGTTATGTTCGATTTTATAAATAGAACAGCGATTGTTTTCAAGTTGATATCTAGCTGAATTTACACAATAAGAATAAATTTAACCAATTTAATTTTTTCTTAAATTATTACTCGGTATGTTTCATGATTCTTCAGTGGCGCAGTAATAACTCTTCTTCTAGAAACCTTAATTAGCTTTGATTAAATTATAATTGATACATTAAATTTTAATATCAATGTTGTCATAAAGAAATACACAAATAGAATAAACATTTAAAAATTAAATTAATTTTAAAGTGCATAACTATTCTAGAAATAATTTCAACTTCTATTATATTTCAGAGAATATCTTCATTTATATTTTCATTATTTAAAATTTTATATAGTAAAGCTTTATATGCAATCTAATAAACGGTGTTAAATAGTTTACTTGAACACATTGCCCTTAATTATGACGCACCTACGTAACGGTTCTGATTGGAAGTCGGACACGGGAAATGTCGTGTAGCTGCCGTATTTACATTTAAATTGAGTAGGCTTCATTGTCAACTGAACTGATGTTAACAGGGCACTGGGCACGCGAACTAATCTGAACTAAACCACTGCAAGCCACTTCACTATCGCTGCAAAAGCAAAGCGATATGATGTGACAGCTAAACAACGACTACGCTTGAATGAGCATTATATTAATAATATTAATAAAAGGTCTTTATATATTATGATTTACTATAAAATATTTTACGACAATATTGTACAAATATTATTTAGATTAATAAAACTCTTGTAGTGTTATGAGTACTTATTTAATAACTTTAAGTGAAATATTCTAATTGGTCAAAAGTAAAGTCTTGCACTTTTGTTTTACAACTTCAAGTATCTATTTTAAAATATTATTTAGCATCTGATTAAATGATTTTAAATTAGATCATAAATTAAACTATTGACTTAACTAGATTGACGTTAAGTGGTCACTTTTGCCGACCACGGCATCTAAGATATATCTCAGAAATAAAGATATCCCTTGCACCTGTAATTATTTTAGCTCACTCACGATTCTGGCTGGAACAGAGCAATATAAAGTATTGCTTAATGATAGAATAACTAATGACTGGGCACCATTCAGACGGGCCCGCATAAAGTAGTGCTGATATTATGAAAGTGATTGACAAGATACCATGAAAATGAGGATCTGAGCGAGGGTTTTTAAATTATCCTTTATTTATTTTAAAAAACCTTGATATTACGAGGAAATTTGCACATGTCGAATGGAGATCTCACACATTTGTATTCAACCCGCATTGGAGTAGTGATGGAAAAGGCTCCACATATCCTTCTTCTTCAAGAAGCGAAGGTCTAAGCCCAGCAATAGGTCATTTACATGCTATTACATTACTATACGTTTTACGGTTTTGTTGAAAATCATTCAAAGATAAAACTAATATTTATAAAGGTTTGTTTTTAAATATCTTCACCTTGAGCTCGTATGCCAAATATATCTTCATTAGCTTTACTTACTTTACTTATAATGTCGCCATGTCTCGCCTGTACTGTGGAAAGTCACCTTAAACAAGATTTATTACGAGTGGACTTGATGTGGACAAAATAGGAATAATGACGCAAAGCTGTCGGACTAACTTTACTGTGAACGTTCTTGCCTTATCTTGTCCAACAATAGGTTACATGGAAACACAGAATAGATTTACGAGTGGAAGTTATCTTAAATGGTTTATTTAGTAACAAAATGTTTTACGTAAATGTTTATATATAATAGAAATGTAACGTTAAGTGGTATTTATTTAAAGAATATTCATCGCTTAACGATACAGAATAAAAATAGTATATTAGCTTGGACACTGTTTGAAGTGTCAGAATTACTCATAATCAAAATAATTATTGCTATTTTGGTCGCATTATAATGTTTATATAATACAATATCTGAAGATGGAGTTCCGTAACTAATATATTGTCTCGACATAAACAAAAATGACTTACGTACGCGAAAAGACTTAAATTAACTTAAAATAATTAACAACGTGACGGAACAGAGAGTGCATCTGTGTTAACGTGCATTTGTTCACGATAATATATGTCCTGCGCAGTTAGCTAGTCTCCCTTAAGATTGGTCGAAATCGGTCAGGAATATTATAATTTTAATCCAAAAATCTTAATACTTTCTGTAATCTACAAACGTAAAGTCATTCGATTATCCAAAATGATCAACATCAAATTATCTACTAAAGGTAGGTAGAAAAGTATATACATTATTCTACAACGTTTATCGAACAATATCATCGATTTTCCTTTTCGCGTCAAACTAGTAATATCATTGATGCAATAATTATTGTGATAATTGTTAACTAACTTGCGCGTTTAAATCTATTAATTCACAACTCAATTTTGTTAACATAATTCATAACCAGTAAATGCTTAGTAGTTAAACTATGAATATCATCTATTAACCGCGGGCGCATCTGATAAATATATGTATAAATGGAAACACCCCCTGCGGAGGATACCGTCAGCAGAAAAATTATACGATCCTCTTTACAAGCTTTTTTCATAAATGGAATTTTTAACGTTTATTATTTAAAATTTACGTTATGTGGCTCGGATCTAATAACTGTTATGATATAAAAATATGTTTATTAAAATTTGTACACGTTTGGTATGAACAGTTTCGTTCATAATACTAAATGAAAACGTTATATAAGTTTTACATAACAAATATAGGACTTAAGTTATTGTCTTAATTGTAATTTTATAAATGATAACAAACGCTTATTAATAAATATTACTTCATTTAGCAACAAAATTGCTAAAATTCATATCGTTTTTCGATATTATTACGGTAGGTATAAAAGTAACTAAACTGATAAATTATATTCTAAAGTTTGTATGAGCTTAAAAATTACAAGCATCAATATAGACACCCTTCTAAGTGCGAAATCGAAAACATATTTGGATATTGGTCGATGATAGCATCAGCATTTTATCATCCTAAATCGTATTACCTACTGTACATTAGATAAATAAATTGTTAAAGAAATTAACTTGAAACTCGACTGGTTCGCAGTAATACATCAATTTCTGGACCCCTGTCGACATAATGCAATCATTCCAAGATTGATAAGAATCAAAGTATAGGCTCGTTATTTCTAACCTCAATCGTATTAATCTAAGTCAGGAAGCGCACGCGAGACAAGTGATTTGAGCTTACTTATTTATTTCTACGATAGATGTGTGCGTTAGTTTGTTCCGCGATAGCCCGACATCTAGTGGATATTAACTAAATATCGAGCTTAAATCTAGACCTGGGACCCTACATTTTATTATTGTATGAAATACATTCTGGCACATTTATTGAGCACTTGTTTTAAATTTTAAACGAATTTAGGCGATGATCTATGCATATATATAATGACTTGAAATAATATTCTACTAGGCCTTTGTACAAGCCCTGTGTGGGTACCATCGACTATCACCCATCCATCTCTTCAGATAATCTACCTCCAAATAGCAGTATTTATTATTGTTGTGTTCGGTTTAACAGCACAAGGGAGATAACGTGGTACCTTGGTAACCAAGTACAGTACAGTGGCAATATGAAATGGTTAATATATCTTACAGCGCCAATGTCTATGAACGGTGGTGATGCCCAATTACTATCATGTGACCTAATAGCCCGTCCGCCTATCTTTTTTATAAAAAAAAGTCAATGACAACCCGACTGTGCAGGAGATAACATGCATATTCCTCGCTTTCATAATGAAAAAATAATAATTAAAAAGGCGAAAAGGAAATTTAGCACTACAATAATTATAATTTTCTTTTTTACACGAATGGCCGACAGATATACATATGTATGTACAAATACAACTTGAAATGAATGTATGCATAATATTCCCAGACGCAGCGGGAATCGAACCCGCAACCCTGGAGCGGAAGGAAGATTCAATGTCAAACTCGGCAACAGGCAAGTCGGTGACACATGCATATCGACCAATCGACGACAGGATAGCCAGACAGGCCTTTTTCCTTTTGATAAAGAAACTATCAAAAAGGTCTGTTACCAATATATAAACTACCTGAAATATTATATTTTATTTCTACTATATTTATTCTCCTTAACAGTTAAAGTTTTTGCCCAACAGTGGAAAATTTACTGACTATTACTTAAATTTGTTATTATTTGAATGCTAACTGTACTTAGAATAAATAAGCTGACGTGAACTAAAGTAATATGTATTTAGAAGCGGTTTGTGATAAGTACGTTAATTTCTGAACGCCCGTCAACGTAATGTGATCGTTCCATGATAGCGATTGATAAGAGTCAACAAAAGTATTGGTTGCTCGTTATTTTCAGTCTGAATAGAATTGATCTAAGTCTGGAAGCGTATTAGGATTTACCATTTATAATATTATTTTATTTTTATTTGTTACGAGTCATTCACGTCTTAATTTCCAAATTTTTTTAAAAATAAAATTTGTAACATTAATGTAGACAAAATGTTCGGAACAATAGTTTAACATTTTTTTTTTTTTTTTTATATCATCGGTTGGCGGGCGAGCATATGGGCCACCTGATGGTAAGTGGTCACCAACGCCCATAGACATTGGCAATGTAAGAGATTTTACCATCGCTTACATCGCCAATGCGCCACCAACCTTGGGAACTAAGATGTTATGTCCCTTGTGCCTGTAATTACACTGGCTCACTCACCCTTCAAACCGGAACACAACAATAGCAAGTACTGCTGTTTTGCGGTAGAATATCTGATAAGTGGGTGGTACCTACCCAGACGAGCTTGCACAAAGCCCTACCACCAAGTACATACTTTTATAAATTAATAGAAATATTATTATACATATTATATGTACCTGTAATAGAAAAATCAATTTATCCTTGACCCCTAAATCCTACGCGCTACACAATATGTAATGTCATAAGTATGCATGAATATTATTTAGTATGGAAAACTTAATAAGAGTTGCAATTTACTCACAGATCGTAAATTTGTCAAAGAAATGTCTAGTTGCATTTTGCATAAAGAAATGTATTTTTGGTTTATTATACGGTCTAATAAGTATATATTTATTACTTACAAGACCAACTTTGCATTGACATATCGGCATGTTTAATACAAAAAGCATTACGATGTTTTTATTACTATTAAAATTATAGGGTAATATTTTTAAACAAAAATACGATAAATAACTTTAACTTTTTTTAAGCTGTGGTTGTATTAATAATTACTTAATTAATCATTCGGTCTTTTTTAGTCTCTAATCGCCAATGCGCCACCAACCTTGGGAACTAAGATTTTATGACCCTTGTACCGTAATTACACTGAGCCCGGTTCAAACCGGAACACAACAATACAAAGTACTGCTGTTTTGCGGTAGAATATCTGATGAACGGGTGGTACCTACCCAGACGAGCTTGCACAAAGCCCTACCGCTGACTACCTGTGTCTGTCAGTTTCACCTATTATTTATATATATTAAATAAATATTAAGCATTAATTATCTGATCGAAGTTAGATTTTACAAACTAATCAACACGGGGAGTTTTCATATAATGATAAGCTAACATAATAGTATTTGTCAAGTGAGAGTTATACCTTCGAGCGAATAGAAATGAAATTGGAAATAATGAGGTGAAGGAACGTGACGATCTCGAAGAATGCGTCTAGAGAAACATTTTGCCTTTGATGGATGAATTTTACTCTCGATATGCAATCGAGCTTGTTTACGCGAAACATTTATTGAAACTGGACCGTTAAATGAACTGTCAATATTTGAACATGGAATGGAATTTACAAAGAGTAGGTGTCAAATAACGTTAATAGTATTAGTAGATATATAATTAATATATATGGGTTCTTTTAGAACTGGATCTTTCTGGATTTTACTGGAAGGATCTATTAGAAATGGATTTACGTTAATAATTTATCCTAATATTATAAATGCGAATGTGAGTTTGTTTTTTGTTAAACTACAAAACCGATTTTAAAAATTCTTTCACCAATGGAAAGATACATTATCAGCGAGTAACATAGGCTACGTTATGTCATTGCATTCCCACGGGAACGGGAACTACGCAGGCGAAACCGCGGACAAAAAGCTAGTGTAATATACATTTACTTACGTATATTTCACTAATTAGATTAACAACGGACAATATTATGTTGTGTAATCGATTTCGATAGCTGGATCAAATGGTTAAATCGATTTTCTTTACTAAATCATTTTAACACCCGACCATTTCATGAAATTACAATGACAGGTAACCACACGTCTGCAATGTCGATTCTAATAATTTCACTTGAATAGAAATTGTTACCTTTCCACAAGATTCAATTTAAAATTGTATAATTATTTTTATTACTAAACAATGGACTATGAGACACTAAATAATGATATTGCATTACTAACTTTATTACTCACTACTAACAACTTTTCGATTCGAATAAATTAAATTATATAGGAATAGAAGTAGTACGTTGGAAAGTTAATCTTATATTAATTAAGCTTATATTTCTAAACGAAAGTCTTTTTTAAACGCAAAAGTATAATACAAATCGATTCTGATATTAAGTTCTGCTCACCGATTTTTATCGAATCCAATATCAAGAGAGATTAGCCAACTGCGCAGGACATATTATAGTGCATTAGTGTGTGCGCAAACACAGATGCACTCTCTATTCCCTCACACGCATAAACTGATGGAATGACAATTCGACCCGACCTTTGAGAATTCAGGCGCAGGCCCAACGGTTTTACGTTCTTTCTGCTACTGAGTTTCCAATACCTTTTTATTGGCCCGACCTTGGGTTTGAATCTCGGGATGAGTGGCTCTAGATACTAGAACGAGGCAATAAAAAAAGGGAATTGATTCTGAAATTATTAAGCCAACTATATTAAAAATCAGCAAAATATAACGTCTTGACGTATTTCAAACCACCTCAGGGTATTCTACAAAACTCAGTCCGTATCTCATCATCAGCTTACACTATAATATAAGAGACATTTTCTTGTAATTTTTAGGAGGCGCTGTCCCGATTTTCATCTCTATCCAATCAATCAGTACAAATTCAAGGAGAATTGATTTATTTTTGTTTTAAATAATAGTACAACATAATCACACTCAAAATATTAAAGAAAGAAGGTGCCGTGAAAGAGGCTGGTAGTTAAATAAGTTTACGATATTTATAATATTTAATACAATTTAAACACTTTCCTTATCTCACTGAGCGAACGTAACAGCGAAACTAGTTTTATTCGATATCAATACTAACAGGCTCAATACAATAATAATTCAATTATAACGATTATGTATTGTAAAACTGATTACTTATGTCATTTTAGATAAATACCTGTTTTAGAACTGGTTAATGAATTAACTATTTTGAATTCAATGCCATTCTTAAGAATAACGTCGTAGATACACGACAGAAAAGAAAGAATAACTTCGAATTAGTATAAAAACAAAATAAATATAAAATATGCAATTACGATAAAAATAAACGTTCACATTTTGATTATTTACTTATAAAACACTTTCAATGTTGGCGCCAATGCTTACCATCTGACATTCCAACCATGAAAGTCTATATTTATTTAATTTACCAACACATGTTATTGGCTGGAAGACTTTTTATAAGCTAAATACTTAATATCGATCAAATGAAAACAAAAACATTTTTAATAATAGCGATTACTAAATAATTTCCCCGCATAACATCGTATTATACAATTTAAAACTCAAAGCGTTAACTCTACGTCTTAATAAAAATGTAATAATACCATTTCAGATAAGTTTAAAAACAAGTTAATTATTAAAATTACTTATTCCCAGGCTTTCTTAGAACAGAAGACAGCGAAATGTGAAGCTAATCAATTAGGCCAATCATTTTATCCGATCCTTATATAATTAAGATAATATCGCCTTTATTGATATATTTACAAGTAACAATTTAAATAAAGACATAATTGGCTGTCAATGAGTTTTATATTTAATTTTTTAAACCATTTTAAAATTAACTTTACAAGAACAAAACAATGTAGTTTTTTTTTCGGTAACACATTTTATAAAGTTAAAAATACTATCGCTTAATAAATGATTTAGGCAAACTGGTTTAGACATTTATGTTTAGTTATAAACCTTTAATAAAAACATTAAAACCTATACACATAAACTATCATTGTTGTAATCATAAATAAAAAGTAATGCATGTTTTGTTCGTATTGTATGCATACGCACCGTCTATCTGATTAAGTTGAAACTTTGTACAGTTGGTGTTAACACCTGCGTGTAGTTTTCCGACATATCACTAGCAACGTATAATAAATCGCGCTGGAAACGCATCGAATATTTTTTTACAACACGACACGCCCGACGACAGATGTGTAACATTGAAAGCATTTATAATTAATAAAACCAATGAAAGAATATGGGAGTAAAATTAACATAAGCATAAGAGAGAGATAAAATATTATTTATTAAAATAATCTCTCTCTCTCTCTCTTTTGATCTTATTACAATAACAATTTATATTAAGGAATATTATACGCACCACACACACACGTAATAGTGAGTGGCGGCTTGGGCACATAAGGCAATATGTGGAGGGTATTGGCTAGTTTTTTAATAAAACATCGTTACCAACACTATTTTAAGAGAATCAGCAGAAGCAGACTTTGCCACCACGCTACTAAAATATAACTTGGTTGATAGACATGTAGCAGAATTTATTTTAATACCAGCAGACTTCATCACAATGTTTTCCTTCACCGAGCACGAGATATTTTTTTTATAATATAGTAGCACGGGCAAACGTGTCACCTGATAGGTAGGTGTTCACCGCCGCCCATAGACTAATTTAGAACAAAACGTTTAAAATATTATAATAATCTCATTGGACGTATACAAATTAAAATAAACATTTTGCACTAATCAAAGGAAGTACAATATAGAATACTTAAAAGTTTCGAATCACTTATAAAACCTATTTTTGAAATCCTACAATAAGTAATAATATTGTAAAAAAAACCACAAATGGCCACCGCTATAGTGAAACCAGCCGTCAAAGATATAAAAAAATAGATCAATATCTTCCTGCGGTGCCATTGTTAATTCAGCTGCATGTGCACAGCAACGTTGCTTACTACGCGACCCACCGAAGAGTACAATAATACTCGTACCGAAATACTCAAACTTGTTTTCTTCTATAATACGAAAATACACTAATTTAATTTTTAAATTTTCAAATAAAAACTACATTTAACTTAAGCTAATACATTAATTTAATTATCTCATTTACTTTAATTATTTCTTATTATGCTTGTTTTTGTTTGCGTTCACTGTTCATATATCTTTAATCTTAATTGAAACATTGTTGGTTGTTTAAGATTCTGTCTTCTCATTTATTTACATTTTTTTATTAAAATATGTTATATAACCTATACAGCCTATAAATATGGATTAATTTTTCGAATGCCATTTCAATTTTTCCGTGCATGTTTCAGAAAAATATATCATGATTTAAAAAAAGTTAGATCGTAAGCCATCCCTGGAATTAATAACATCATTTGACATTAATATGACATGCATTTTAATAAGAATTGTAATCTTTGCATATTAAATATAATTGATGAATAGATGAAGAACACCATTAGTGAAGAATTTTTATATCCCTGAAACACAGGTTGTACAGTACCATTAACGTAGAAAATGTGGTGCGCCAGCCGTGTCTGTAAATTGCTTACAAAAAAAATTATAGACGCATTGCAAAGCGTGCTTGATTAGTTAGTAATTTATAAATAATACTGAATTAAATCTAAAAGTGTATCTAATATTTTATCGTTTCACTCCTTTATGACTATTTTTTTTAAATTCCGAACCGGCCTTAGCGTTGAATTTACAAGTTTATCACAAACTTGTTCAATTGTCCAGAACCGCTTGTTAAAGCAAGCTTGAATAATAGCAAAGATTTTTCTTATGTAAAAAAAACTGTTAAGTTTTTTTTTAAAGAATACTAGCAATGCTCTTTTGTAATTAATTACTAATATTCCTATTTACCCCTCCAATTAAGAGTACAGCTTGTGTACTATAGTCCTAGAGGTTGGGTTGAATCTGCGTCATTTACATCGCTAGGCGGTCTTGTGTTAATGATGCTTAAAGTGTAAGCCACGCATATAGAAGTTTCAATATTCTGACCTGGTTTTAGCTTTACTTTCAAAAGTACTTTTTTATGGCATTGGATTGTGGACGAGCATATGGGCCACCTGATGATAAGTGGTCACCAACGCCCAAAGACATTGACATGTTAACCATCGCTTGCATCGCCAATGCACCACCAATCTTGGGAACTAAGATGTTAAGTCCCTTGTGCCTGTAATTATACTGGCTCACTCACCCTTCAAAGTGGAACAATAGCAAGTACTTCTATTTTGCGGTAGAATATCTGATGAGTGGGTGGTACCTACCCAGACGAGCTTGCGCAAAGCTCTACTACCAAGTAAACTTCTAAAAGTAAATTAATAATAAAAAATTACAGCTGATCATATTTCCATCGTAGCTGTCAATTTCATAGGTTAGTCAATGAGCACAAGTGTATACGTAAATTAAGCAGATGCACACTCTCGATGCCTTCACTCACAGAAATTCACATAGAAATGTTGTTCGCCAGCTCCTTACCCATATGCTAAAGAGGCAGATTATAAATTGAGTCATTATAAAATCGATTGACTTTTCCAAGATAACTTATTATTCCCAGTGGGCTATCTTTTTATAAAATTAAAAAATAAATTAACCATTTTTTTAAATCGCTTTTTATTCGGATCAGAATAACAAAGTGCTTTCGACATTTAACGTCTTTATAATCAAATAAATTTTTAACGATAAAAAAAAAATCATATAAAAATAATAATTATTTTGTTTTTATTTTTCTTTGAGATGTTACTAATAATATACTTAATAAAAAAAAATTAAAGGCAGGAATAATAAGAAACATCTTACTGCGTATTTGTTTTAAATAAAACCATTTATCTTACATCTATTTATCAATTAATTTAATTCAATACATAAAGTTACGATAAGAATCATTAGAGAGACCTACCGCGAATAATCGCCCTTTTTATGTATAATAAAAGGCTAGGTAATCATCTAACGAATTAATTAATAAACCAATTAAACTATCATCTGATAACGGAGTGCGTGACTCGATATTTTTATTGTTTTTAAATACATATACTTAAATGTAATTAAAATAATTCCTATAAGTTTTTACTTTACAAATTACATACTACTTCCTTTACTTATGAATCGTTTTATAGGATTTTGAATTACGCCTCGTAAACAAACTCGGTAGCCCTAAGACTAACGAATCGTTTCTTGAATATTTGTACTCTTATTTTGTGCAAATTCGATAGAGTTAGTATAACCCACTTATCACATATTCCCACCAAATTACAATACTTGTATTGATGTGTCCCGGTTTGAAGGGTGAGTGAGCCAGTGTACCTACAGTTGGCGGCGCATTGGCGATGTAAAGAACGTTCAATATTACGTACCATTCGGTGGCCCATTGGCCCGTCCACCTACTTATTATATCAAAAAAATACCATTCAATGTTATGGACGGCTAAATAAAACAGAACACACATATGAAAGACATATATATCTCCATCGAAATCTCATTATGTAATTGACGGGTGAAGTCGTTTAAGAAAATATGATGAAACATGTATAAAGCCGTTAACGGCGCCTATCTGATGCATATCTATTCATTGGCGCGTCATTAGATCATTTACAGACTAATTTTAGATAAGAGATATTCGATATTAACTAACCGATTCAAACCGGTTCAATTTTTAAATTACTAAACGATTACAAACTAGACAGTGTTGTATCACAGGCCTCTTTAACGGAAAAATCATAAAATATTGTTTTTTGAAAGAAGAAAAAATACGCTCTAATGAACTTAAAAGTAATGAATGATCTCTAATAAAACCTCACCTTATTGCTTCTAATGTTGACAGGAGTGGTTAATTTTTCGCCCTGAGGATCGGAAATGCGATTCTACGCGTTCGTAATTTATACAATATCTATTTTTATCTGTATATATTTAAGTTTTTTAATGTAAATAATAATAAATAAAAGTATCTTTAAGTTTCACTATCGAAAAAAAAATAATACAGTGTTTTAATTTAAATTATTGTAAAATTGGTTCTCAATGCGTGTCAACATTACAAATTTATTGGAATTTTGGAAATGTGAGAAAATTTAAACGTAAAGAAAACGCTTTAGTTGCGTTAGTAAAATCTTAGTATGAAACTGAACTTATAATGCAAAGTCAAAATGGTAGCCCATATTTATGTTTATACTAAAATCAATTAATATATTCTTTTAATATTATATAACTAAGGGGTTTTCCAATAGGGACGCTTGAACTTTGACAGCTGATTGCGGCCATGTTGTTTGAGTGACAGCTGTCAAATGCATTGTGTTATATTCATTCTGTCCTCCCAAGCCACCATGGCAGGTTACAGTGTCGAGCAGCACGTGCAAATCATAAAATTGTTTTATGAAAATGGGTCTTCAGTTCGAGCAACGTTCCGCGCACTTCGCCCGTTTTACGGTCGCGATGATCGTCCTGCCGAGTCGACTATCCGTCGATTGGTGGACAAATTCGAGTCAACCGGGTCAGTTAACAATCAGCCGGTTCCCGTGCGTCAACGTAACGCGAGATCTGCCGAGAATATCGCCGCTGTGCGCGACAGTGTCCTCGAAAACCCGCGGCAGTCAATTCCGCGTCGCGCACAGGAACCCGGCCTTTCGCAGACGACAACTTGGCGAATTTTGCGTTGTGACTTGAGCCTGCTTCCGTACAAGATCCATCTGACCCAAGAGCTCAAAGTTAATGACCATAGACAGCGCCGTGTGTTCGCTGACTGGGCATTAGAGCAGTTGGAAGTTGACGCCGATTTTGGCAAAAAAATCATCTTCAGCGACGAGGCGCATTTTTGGATGAATGGCTATGTCAACAAGCAAAATTGCCGTATTTGGGACGAGACCAATCCACACGAGGTTCACCAAGTGGCAATGCACCCGCAGAAAGTGACTGTTTGGTGCGGATTTTGGGCCGGAGGCGTGATTGGTCCGTATTTTTTCGAAAACGATAATGGTGTGGCCGTCACCGTCAATGGTGAGCGATACCGGTCGATGATAACCAACTTCTTTTGGCCTGAAATCGAGAATATGGATCTGGACAACATGTGGTTTCAACAGGACGGCGCTACGTGCCACACAGCACACGCTACGATGGAAGTTCTGCACGATCAAGCGCCCTATAGTACTACACAACTTAGTTGTATTTAGGTTTATATTCATATTAATTTATTAAATATTATCCTTATAAAATTTATTATCTTTATTAAATTATAAGTATTAAATTCTCAAGAAAAGAAAGAACAAATAATTAATTAAATAAGATAAAGTATATTAATTAATAGAATTTAACAAACAATTAAGCTTTTGTATTTCAATTAGCAATATTCATTAAAACGATTCTATTAATGGACATATAAAATGACCGGACACGCCTCCACAGCCTCTACGATGAGGTTGCTCTGTGTTGAGCGACGTACAATATAAATAGCGAGGTCAGCGACCGGCCTCTATCCGACCTTCACTCGCCGTAACCCGCGATTAGGGCTGTCTCTTGATTTTGATTGCTTTTAGATTCGTTTTAACTATCGTTATAATTAAAATTTATAATATAAGCAACCAAAATTATTTGAATAATTGAAACGTTATATAATAATTTTCTTCATAATGATTACTTTTACGACTACACCATTTTCTGTCTTGGTCTAACTCGCAAATGAGAAAGAGACAGAAATGTGTTTAGTACTGTCAAATTAGCTTAGAAATTGTACACAACAAATTCTGTAAAATAGTTTAGTAGAAAAATATCCTATAATGAAAGGTTGCATGCAAAGTCACTAAGCTACACTAGATTTGTGTGTGTGTGTTCCTGTGTGTGGATGAGTGAAATGGAGGGAGATAGATACGGTTGAATGTTTCATATGAGATTTTATGACGTTTAAACAAGCACAACTAGAGTGACGGGTTATTAAGCAAAATAGCGTGCGAAATGTTATTTATAAATAATATGCAACATAACACGGCTTTTCATTATTATAATCGTCGAGGCGTGGAATCTTCTAAAACATATAATTCAATATTTTTACCGACAACTGTTTAGAGTGATTGCACTAGCCTGAAGTGTCCACGAGTGTGCAGTTATGCCAATTGACTATGGAGTGTACTTTTTATTCGTTTTATTTCTTTTAACCACTTCATAAACTTAAACGTTTTCTATTTATACTTACATATGTGATGTTTCTTACTACCTCATTAGTCTAGTGGTTAACTTAGGGGATTATAGATCATCTCCCGTTAAGACGGGAAGGGTACCGCTGGGTTTTTAGTGGGTATTCCGATGGTCACACTGGACCTCCACATACCCCCCACACAGTTCCCGTGGGGGGAAAGGCGTAACGCGTTTTCCCAGCGTCAAAAAAAAAAAAATAGGATTATAGATCATGAGGTGGAGGAGGAGGTTTTCGATTCAAACCCCGAGTCACGTTACCAAAATTTTATTGGGGTTTGGAAGTTAATAATGTTTACACGTATGGACGTAATGTCGTAAAGAAGGTTCCGATGTATGGACATCGGAAAGTACGTAAGACCATTACTCTGAACTCTTTTCGGTTTCGGATTTGCCGTCTTATCGAATTATGAGATTACCGTCTGATTGAATTATATCCTACATAGATGGCTTGTCTCCTTTAATAATATCAGCCATAGTTGAAAACGCAAGGGAATCGTCAATATATATATATATATATATATAGATTAGTAGTAGTTTTATATGCATACTAGCGTTTTGCCCGCGGTTTCACCCGCGTAGTTCCCGTTCCCGTGGAAATGCGGGAACAAAAAGTTGCCTGTTACTCGCTGATAATGTATCTTTCCATTGGTGAAAGAATTTTTAAAATCGGTTTAGTGGTTTAAGCGTGAAAGCGTAACAAACAAACAAATAAACTCACTTTCGCATTTATAATATTAATTAGGATTCTCTCTTCAAAGAAGGTTTAAAAATACGAACATTGAAACAGTGCTTACCATTACGTGGCGTGTAAGAAATAAGTTGTAATGATTGCTTAAGTTTCAAGATGAACATCGTTTCTAGAAAGCCTTTCAAAGTGCTTAATTACAGAACATAACAAAAAATCCTATTACTTCCTAGATATTGATAAATACAGGGAAACGATCAAGTCCAGGCTCTTTAAAAAAAAATATAAAACGCGCCGATTCTTATTACTGAGGTTCTATTTTTTTATTTAACTTTATCCCATAATATTAGTTATCTTGCAACTGAATTTTCAGCCAGTTCCTTTCGATTGAGCTTTTACGACCTTTTGTAAATTGTGAATACAATTTAATACAATGAACTACCGCTAAATAAATTCATTAATATATTAAGTTATCCCGGTTTTATTGAACAGCAATGATTTTGAATAAGTAGCTAAACTTCGACTTTTGTCTCTATAATTAGCTAATTCAAGGTGCAAACCGGATGAAATGAACGTTAGATTCCTATTAAAGTTTAATTATTTAAGAATATTACGAATCCAGAACTCTAGGAATTATAGTTGGAATCATTAAAATTTTGATAGTCGAGCGCTTGGTAATAAGCGTCTAGTACCTAATGACGGAAAGTAAACAGAATTATAAAGATTAACTCGCTCAATACCCTTTCATCACGCGAATGAAATAAACTGACGTTCTAAACTCGAAAATGTAGTTTTGATATTTATAATGACAGCTGTCACTTCGGAGTCGGAAACGAAATATTACCAGTATTATTAAATAATTTTGATCACATTTTCTTACGATAGATAATAAAAAGGTATTTTTTATAACTTAATTTTGTAGTAATTTCATTTATTACTGTGAGGTATGAGGTGTAAATGAATGTTTATAAATAAAAAGTTAAAATAGACAAATTAGAATAATTATTAAAATAAATTAAGGGTGAGTGAGCCAGTGTAATTACAGGCACAAGGAACACAACATCTTAGTTTCCAAGATTGGTGGCGCATTGGCGATGTAAGTGATGGTTAACATTTCTTACGATGCCATTGTCTATGGGCGTTGGTGACCACTTACCATCAGGTGGCCCATATGTTCGGCTGCCTACCTATACAATAAAAAAAACACTACTAAATAGTTACGGTCTATGACTTTCTGGTTTTTAAATAATTATTTGGTAATAAAATAATCAGAAAAAAACAGACAATAGTCATTTATAATTCTATATTATAATATTAGAAAAAAGACAAGGTAAAAATTTGTTCAATCTACTATTCAAATATTTTTATTTAACAATAAATTGTATCAATTTATCTATTAGGTGATATATTTATTACATGTCAAATTGTTGACGTTGCATGTCAGATATGACACTTAAAAAGTCTGTTACAATTATAGCTGAACATGACATTTCAATCAAATTTTGTCTTGCATCAATTTCGATTGGAAACACAAAAGTGACTTAAGTTGTACGTGTACTGCATGTTAATAGACAACATTACAATATGTATAATATGTTTGTGCTCCCATTATTCTATGTTAAAGGTAGTTATTTAAATTTATTTTAATAAACAATTAGGAATGTAGCTTATTATGTAGCTGTATACTCTTGAAATTTGTAAACAGTATCCATTCTGCTTGACACTTGCAAAATAACGTATTAAAATTTACATTTAACAGGAAATCATATCGTAGAAGACAAAACAGATTTTTTTTATTTTTTTTTATTATAGTCTACATTATTTTGCGTCTATGTTTTTTATGTTTTACACGCCATGACATGATTTTACATCATGAATAACATAAAATTTATCTAATTTGCCGCCAAATTAAACGACGGAAAAAAATATTCATTATATAATACGGCAAAATTAAAAAGTAAAAGCTATTTAATAGCTCCTAACTTTTCCATTATTACCTTTAGTAATCAACAATTCCCAATACATTAAGTCCAATTAGAACAAATTAAACATTTCCAATTGCATCACTTTCGTCAATTAGCTAGCGCATGCCGGTGAAAGCGAAATTCGTAACAAAGATAACAAAAAGGTACTATCAGACGGAAAATAAGAAAAAAAACAGCATCAACTGGGCGGTCCGACCGCTGGCGACGACAACCGTGCAAAATTAAGTTAGCTTTTTTAATCAGTAATCAATATATCGTTTTTATAGACGAAGAAAGTGACTATTATATTATGTCGGGTTTTTATTCACGCTAGACGTTTTTTTTGTTATTGCACAGCGTCTATAAATTAAAATTGAAGTAGATGAAATGAATTTGAATAATAGCTGTGCGGTTTTGTCGATTTTTGTCTGTTTTCAATTGCTTTGTATTTGTGTAAAATTAGACTTATTTGCGGGTACATTTAGTCTATTACTATATAATCTAGACGCTGCTATCACTTTTTTTGAAGCCTTTGTTTACTTATTACAATAAAAAACATAATAGATTTCTAAATTCAAAAGACTAATATTTAATAAAATATTATAAATAAGTAAAAGCGAAAATAAAAACCAGGTAACGCATATTGAATACGCTAGACGTTCAATTTTCTATTTTATCAAAAGCGTGCAGGCGGTCCGCGACTATAAACGTCAAACGCAGATTTAATACAAAAGCATTCAGTTAGAATTGTCCAGCTGATTTATACAGCCACGCCCGCTTATTCAGAGAATACTGTTGCTTGTTCACACCGTTGTGTCAAAGGTCTAGAGATTCGAATATAAATGCAGTTTGTCATTGGTGTACAAGTCTATATACTTTGACTCATTGAGGTTTATTCGATAATATGAATTATGTTTGTAAGATTGACTTATCAATGTACTTTATAGTTATATATAAATTTGATTTAAACAAACAACTAAGATAGTAAGGAGTTTGAGAAGAGTCATTTCAGAGAGAGAGAGCATGATTTTCTTCTTTGTCATGTTATCAACGGACTACTTCATTAATATCCTCTTTATTTGCATGAATGCTCTTTGCTTTCTTGTTATTTTTGCTTTTCTGAGGCCTTAGGTTCCTGATCATTATAGACAGATACTAATAAAGCAATAAAGGCATACTATAGGTTTGCGCATTTCTTGTTGTTGTTGTTGTGCAGATGTGATTGTGACAAGAGCATGAAAAAAAATATCCACTACCTTTTCATCTACCTCACTTTGCGGACTTCGTTGAACAATCATATTTTTTTCGCCAATAATGACTTTTATAGGAAAAAAATTTATACCTTGGATACCAATATTGCAATTTTCGTAGGGATCTCGAACTCTTTTGAAAATAAAATGTAGCCTATTTTATTCGCTAATAACATAGCTTTCTATAGAATACCGGTTTAATAAATACTGGGATTAGCGCATAAACAGGACAAACTCTTAATGCTTTCGCAGATTTGGTACCCATAAACTTTATTAACTGTTTAAGTCTTGGCGATCTGGTATATTATATTAATCAATATAAAAATAATTTTATAAAAAATGGCATACCAGTAGCCTATCTCTACCCGGTAGGACTTTGAGCAAACACATCAGGGTAAGTACCACCCAGACCACCACCCACATATCATATATTCCATCGCTAAGCAGCAATACTCAGTATTGTTGTATTCCAGTAGGAAGTGTGAGTAAGCCTGTAGTTAATGGGCACAAGGGATATAACATCTTGGTTCCCAAGGTAAGTTAATATTTCTTACAGCGCTAGTGTCTATAGGTGGAGTTGATTACTTATCATTAGACCCACTTGCTGATCTGCCTACCTAATACAATAAAAGACAAAAGAAAATGTCAAAATAAACTTTGATTCATGTCGACAACTTTGCCACAATATTATCTAAGATTGAAAAATAAAATCTCAAATCTAAGCCCCGCATCATCACGTGCCTAGAAAATAGAATACAATAAAAATACCGCAATTATGCATAACTGTTAACATTAATGTTCTGATAAATTAGAACTGTGCCAGTTTTATCTTAATAAAAGCATCAGTGTCGTACACCGGAATACGCTAATGCATGTCCACTTTTATACTTTCCCCGGCTTTAAGATATGCCGCGTTGACTTGCAATTTATACGACAGACGGAGAAAAAATTATATTTACTCATTTTTAGACTTGCATATCAATTACAGATAAATCAGATAGGAGACGTTTTTGTGTGTACACGCACACACTAATTAAAACCGGAATCAACCAGTTTGCGCTAGTTAAAAACCGCCTCGTATCCTCGCAAAGGTAGCGTTATTTGACATTTTAGGTTAGTGACATTTTGTTTAGTATTATTTTCTTACTAATTAGTTCATGACAAAATATTTGGGGAAAGTGAAAACTTGCTTCGCAAAAAATTACACAATGAATATGAATGCTATAATTATATTGGCTGACGAAAAAAAAATCACCATATCTATATAAAGAGATGAAGAATTGTTTGTCCTCATGCTATGTATGACGAAAATGTGTAGAAACTTGTAGGACTAAAGAAATTCACATTTAAAAATTACGTGTAATATGTAGAATATTAAGTAGGTACCTATAAAATAATAAAATACAAAATGTAAATATTTAATAACATGCTGACGATGACGCAAAAAAAAAATTTGGTTGTTTATTGCAATTAAAAAGGTGTTGATTCCATTTGTTTTGCAAATAGAAAAATAATTTAATTGAAGTTTTCTATATATTGTTATGTAAAAATTCAAATCATATACAGGTCGGTAAGCCGAACCAAGCTGAACAAATTCTCATTTCGAAAGTTAATTTTCGGTGGAAATTAGAAAACCATATGTCCATTTATAGAACGTGTGAGTAAAATCTGGCAATCAAATTTTATGCTAGTTCCACACAACCGATATGACTGAAATTTTGCATCATCATGTTAATTATTTATATTGATAACTTTAAATTTTCAAAATACAATAATAATTATTTCGAAATATTTTTAATTATTATATGCTATGTATCTTTATGTTTATCTTATATATGCTTAACGTGAAGAGAAATCAAAGAGATATATTAGCTGCGTACCGAGTATATCATAGAAAGCAAACATTCGTCGAATAAGATTTTCCACCAGATATTATTTATAGTATATTTTACGACAGTCATAGACGTTTTTGCCATTAATAATTATGAGCACTTGTTCTTTGGTTAAAAAACTTGTACTAAAACAGAAATTATGTGAATACATATTATTATATAATCAAACATATGTCTAGTGAAAACGTCGATTTCACAAGTTATGTACTAACTGTAGCGAATTTCAGTGGAAGAGTAAACACATACAGACTTTAGATTGACATATTCCATGTGATTTTGGTTTAGCTATAAAATTGCAGATTTTTTTTATAGCATAGGTAGAACAATCATTTGGGCCACCTGATGGTAAGTGGTCACCAACGCCTATAGACATTGGCTTGTAAGAGATGTTAACCATAGCTTACATCGCCAATGCGCCACCAACTTTGGGAACTAAGATGTTATGTCCCTTGTGCCTGTAATTACACTGGCTGACTCACCCTTCAAACTGGAACACAACAATAAAAAAACTGCTGTTTTGCGGTAGAATATCTGATGAGTGGGTGGTACCTACCCAGACGAGCTTACACAAAGCCCTACCACCAAGTAATATCCAAGTTATCGAGACCAATGAGGTTATATAACCTTACATAGACACAATTTGCATTCTATTTACATTGTTTGTGTGTGTAAATATATAAAACAAATATTTTATAATCCCAAGTATTCCATACTATCGCCAACATTCTAATTACATTTAATGATGGTATCGATACATTTAATGAAACAAATACATGTTATCGACAGTTTCAGTCACAACACTATCTTATTTTGTTCTCGTTAAGTCAGCACTTTGTCGCTTGTAGATAAAACGGATACTTTAGAATTCATATAAAATAACTCGCCCGCTCTGAATTATTAGAATAAGTAGATAATAAGTAAATGAAAACAAATGTTTCTTTGTTTCGCGTTAGATAAATATAAGTTCCAATCCATTAGTACGAGTTCTATTTTACACCATTTGTAAACTAATACGAGAGGACTAACATATTGTTATCTTATTCAACTCCACAGTTAAGAAAGAGATGGCAATATGGAATTAAAAACAAATTATGATGTTTTTATATATAAAATATGCTAGTATAAAATCATAGCAATATGAAATGGACTTATAATTTTAACTCGCATAAGATTATTTGACACATCGTATCGTAGTCTATATTAGTAACCTAAGATGTAATGTAATGTAAGATGTAATTATGTGATGATGTAACCATTATTTTACTTATGCACTTTCTATATTATTCATGTATATAAATATATTGGGACTTTCGCGTATATATCTATGTAAGTATGTATTTACAAAAGAAAAGTAGTCTATGTAGTATATCATTTGTCTGGTTTCCATAGTACAAGCTTTGCTTAGTTTGGGATCAGATGGCCTTGTGTGAATAATGTCCAAAGATATAATCGGTACATTCTGCTATCCACTTAAAGTTGGTACAAATACAAACAAGTTGGTACGTCTCCAACACCACTGGTCTCTGGAATTGATATTCCATTGCCGAAATGGCAAGTCTAAGTTTAAAAAATTGTTGTCACAGTTAATTATTAATTTCTTAAGAGACAACAATGTAACTCGCTTTTATAGTTATCTTCATATTTTCTTACAAAAATGTTTGAAACAATTAAAGTAATTAAAACATATTAATTCAACAATGCATCTTTATTTTATTTTTTTTATAATAATACTAAGTGATATCACCATTAAGTAATATTTAATATAACCTTAAAATTAAATATTTTTTTAAGGTTATACTACGTATAAAAATATGTTACGTATTTAGTAAGTTTACAGACATCGTAATTTCCACTTAAAGTCAATAATTATAATAATAGCTATGCATGTCCGTGGTTGTGATCATGACCGTGTAAATTGAAAATGTATTTAACTGAAGGTAACGAGATAAGTCGTTATAAATAACGACCGTACACTCATAACTGCGATTATTTTTAATATTTCAGCTCAGTTTTTTTTAATCAACACTTAATGTACAGTTGCCTTGTGAAATTTTAGCCGTCTCCAATGCACACTGCATCTGTTGATAAGAAATCGTCTCCGTTCATAGAAATTCTAAATACCAAAAATAAAAACCATTTCTTAAAACTTCATTGCGCTGGCACTCTTAAAATATCAGCACACCTCATAGCAACACAGACTCACTGTAATATAGTACTAAATTAAAGAGGTGGCCTAGTGGCAACAATGCGCGAATTTAAATTGAAGACTGAGATTTCAAGACAGCTTCAAGCCTTCTAATAAAGGGGGGAGAAGGCCGTTTAAGCAACAATGCGTAAACGGCATTTACAGGCTTTAATTCCTTTTATTTATCCTTTAACGAATCAATTAACAAAATTTCTGTTTGGAGGTAGCATAACTAAATAGTGGGGGTACTTGCACAAATAAGCTTGCACAAAGCCTTACTTCACATTTATATTCCACATATTAAATATTTTTCATGACACGCTCACGGGTTTTGTAAATGCTGACGTTTATCGTTTGCATAATTATTAATCTTGTTATGGGGTCAATGTACCTTTGTTATGGAAATTACTGACATAAAAAAATAAGAAATTAAATAAAAACAGTTTTTGTGTTGTATTTTCTCGAAAATGATTATAATTGTTGTTGCGATGAAAGTCGATAAGCGTAAGCTTTTGACGTATAAAATTATTAAGTATCTAAACATAAATAAAAATTAAAGAAAAAAAAATAGATTTTCTTTTGGTTTATATTTTCATCACATTTATTTATAAGCTAATGAAAACAAGTACTGGCTTATAAATTTTCGTCCCTATACACACACACAAAACACACACACACGTATACACACAGATCTAAAAACAGTAAATCATCGTAATAATAATTTAATAAACGTCTTCATACTCTTAGATCGTTTTAATTACCAAATTCAAACATTAAAACATGGAATATGAATTACCACTACAAAATTAAAAAAGAGCATTTTTTTATATTCAATTAAAATTTTTAACAACAAAGACGCTAAGAACAATTAAATTTATTTTAATTTAATTTGGTTTATCTTGACACCGCTATAATCATGGGAAGATCAGATAATAGGCGCTTAAGAGTCGAAAACAGTTAGAAATATTACATTTAATGCATTCATTATAACAACCACAATAATAATTGATATAAACGTCTGTTTACGATCCCGTATTAACAAAGTAATATTAGATAAGAATAAACAGCCTTAAAAATAAATTAGCCCGTCTTTCATTTACATAGAAGAAATTAGTAACAAGCGGTATTTCCTCAGATATTAATTATTTCACTAAGTAACTGTAAGAAAATCCAAAACATTTATTTGTTGTTTTTTTTGTGATTAATATTATAGTTAAATTGAAAGTATATTTATACAAATAGATCAGACTAGGAGTTTTTTTTAAACGAATAATATCGCCAGTTACTGGGCAATTATTGGCCTAACAAATACGTGGCGTAGTATATCTGGTATCCACAATTTATTTTCTTTCAACGATATAAAAATAATCACATAATAAACCATGTAATTTTGTCTCGATTCAAATTTAGAAATCATTTTCGATTGATGCAAAGATAAAACAAAATGATTAATACCATGATTAAGTACTCGTGTCTTGGTAATACTGCGTGCGCCATAAGTGGTAATTAATACACACTAAAAATTCCCTACATCATTGCAACAATGCCCATTCAACTGTAAACTAACATTAAGTAACACGAAACATGATAAACGATAGATAATAACGAACTTAAACTTATTCTGGCTCTAGCGAAGTGTTATTTATTGCTGGCTTTTGAATAACTTAAAATATATTTGACTAAACGTTCGTACAAGTTATTGTTTTATAAAAATACTGATCATTCATCATAATTATAATGTTTAAATTATTATTAAGCACACGTTAGCGCTGGAAAGCAGTGTATACAATTCATAAAGCTTTTATTTATTATCACATGTTAGTAACAGTCAGAATTGAGACTGAAATTTAACAGTAAAGTAAAAGTGTAAATTATTTTAGTGTAGAGGTGAAATAAAAGCGCTTCCATATAGAGATTTGAAGTGCACCAACGCTACTTCGATGCGCTTTGGTGGATATTTATGTAGTGAAATTTCATCCGACACATGCAGTAACAGGAAGCCTATAAAAATACAGTGGTGTCAATCTAACCAGTGATCTATATAGGGCATCTCGATTTGAAAAAATATAAGTTATAAATAGTGTACCTTAATTTGTCATTGCCACTTTTACACGATAAAGTCATTTATAATTAATTGAAAAAAAAAAAGACATAAACCTTCATATAGGAACCTTATAAAAAATATTATCTTAGTGAAATATCATAATTTAAGTAACCGCATAGCTAATTAGTTCATTATAAAATAACTTGTTTTCTAGTTAACAGCTTAACATGTTTCTGATAAGCACATCTACGTATGAGATAATTATTATAATATTAATATATTCATGTATCGTAGATTATTAAAAAACAAGCTTGCTGTAACTTAACTTGTGTAGAACATATTTGTAATTATAACTAGAAGTACTAACCTATAACAGAACTTACTCGTAATTTAATAAAATAATTAATTTAAAAAAAATGTATAATACGTTTGGACTAGTGGACAGCCTATAAGGACCATTCAAATATAATTGGATTCACAGAGCTTCGGATTATGAGAGTTAGAATAGATACTTGTATTTGCGCACGCAATTTTGAACGTTATGTCCAGCACAGTAAGTGTCTCTCTTGGGAATGACTGCCGTTGCTGAAGTCGTCAATCAATCATTATCGGTATATTATGACATAGTGTGTAGTACGAATAATCACAAAATATACGGCAAATTTAAAAATGGGAACATTTTTTATATGTATCGTTTAATTCATAGATGAACAAATATTCGCCTTGATAGGTCTATTGTATACTGCAATTTTTAATCAATGACTTGTTTATTGACTTGATGATTAGACCTACAAAACTGGTATCAAAAGAACAACTTCAGACATTCACATTATTTATATTTGTATTTTCGTTATACATAAAGTTGATACCGCCTCGATTCCAGTTTGAAACATAATTCGATGGCAAATAAATAAAAAAATAAAAATTGAAACAGTGCATTTGCAAATGCAATTGTGTTATTCAATAAAGCGTTATTTATTTATATTATTTTTAAATCAAACTCGATTAGAATAATAAGACCATTGTTTATTTCATTTTCTGAAATTTCGCTCCGACTTCGTCCGGATTGAATTAGTAGATATTATAAGAATTTTTTTGATACATATTCGTATACTTATAGATCAATAATACAATAAATGCAATTTTTGTAGAGATATCTAAATTTTTTCGAAAATAAAATACAGTCTTTGTCACTCGCAGATAAAGAAGATTATTGTAGGCGATAGAATTTTTAAAATCGGTTTAGTAGTTTTTGAGCTTATGAGTTACAAACATACATACAAAAAATCAAATCTTACCTTCTTATAATATTATATTATAGATTTATAGTATAGATTATTAACCTATCAACCTTTACAATAAAATTCTAATAGCTCAATCATCTTCATCTATCAAAGAAAGGCCACGTACAAAATCGTTCTAATAAAATGTTCATAATGGCGTCATAATTCATAACAAATTAACTTATTATATACATTAGATAGTTATTTCACACAATTCATAAACATCGGTGGAATGATTGATGCACGAATTACGTATAAAACTGTTATTACCACTTAATACGTATGTATATGCGTTTACTTTCTATTATGTTTTTCCTCTTTTATCTCAGCTATGAATGATTTGACACGCAACCTGTCAAATTAATGCAATTACATATGTTCCGTGGCACGGAACGCGAAGATGTGGAAGAGTCGTACAGCCACAGAAACAAACATGACGTCAAACATATCTACCTGTGATAGGACGTTTTGGTATGATTCATCAATTATTCAACAAATAATTTCACTTTGTAATATTGTGTCGTTTGTGATGTTGTGTTCTTGTTTGAAGGCTCAATTGGTTCAAATAAACAAGCTTAAAATTCGTTCGCATGACCAAAATATACGATATGACCAATATAATATACTTACAAGTTAAGTTTAAAATATTATATATTCAGATGTAACAGTTTGATAAATAAAAAATTGTACGTACGAAAGTGATAGCTATTTTTTTTAATTAAAATGTAATTTTATTTTATCTTATTAATTACAAAATGTGATAATTAATTGACTTTAGATTTTCACTTAATTATAACTCGCGTTAGTTTTAATTACATCCGGAATAATGAATTTCATTTCGCATATCTGAACTTCTTATTAAATTGTTCATGTTTACAAAAATATATTTAAATAAGTCACTTATGCAACCAATTCAATAATGGGACTGACGTTAATAAAAAAAATTAAGACCAATGTACATCGGCCTACAGCCAACAATATGTCACAAGATTAGAGTGTGTATATGTCACGATATGTCACAAATTGTCAACAGTAAATCTAAAATTTAGGTGCTGCCTTAAAATGAAAAAGGAACATAAAAATAAAATAAAATAGAAGTAATATACCTTTTATTCATTATTCTCTTTAGAATTATGAATAATATGTATATTCCATACTATTTAGGTCATTCTAGAAAAAAATGCGTTCTCAAATATTTATGTTGTTATTTTTTTATGTTTTATTTCCTTAAAGAATAGTAGTTCTTGCAATTTCGACCAAATGCCTTAAAAAATCTTTATATAACTTTTAATTAATTAAGATTAAGGAAAATATTGAGCAAAAATTGCATGTAAAAAGTTGTTTTAAAAATAAAAACAGTCAGTTTCAGAGTTTGAAAAAACCTACTGAAAGTACTCAATTGTGCTATGTCGGTCGTCACTGTGAGGCAAACGGACTTATTCTTAGTATCGCGATCAAAGCATTAATTCATTTTTTAGTTTAAGTGCTTATGAATGAAAAGGGTAACAAGGGAGATGAATCTCAAGATATTCGAAGACGTCTTAATAATCTTTATTACTTTGTCTAAAAAAACATATTACTTATCACTCAGTGGTCGAAATTCCAATATTGAAAATGTTAAGAAAATATTTTGATTTGCATTATTATTTAGAATGTTCTAGATTAATTGATGTATTTTAGCTATCGAACTCACATGCCATATATAACAACTGTTTCTGATACTAACACCAAACACCCATTTATACCAGCGACACTAAAATTATTACTAGTTTTCTAAACTCAACCAAAATAATTATTTAAAATTTGGTGAAAACATATAATACTTTGGCGGTTTCGATCATTTTAATCAACTCTTATTTCTAAATATTTTTATTGTTAACAATAAAGCTTCAACAAAGCTACAAAAAAAAAACAGTTGTCAAATTGAGGAGAAAAGATAATTAAACTATTTTATCTGTGCCTATTTATAGTGTTGTAGATTTTACCTAATTGAATTATACTTAACTAATTAAATAAAATATAATGTCAATATTCATTTTAATCAATATTAAAAAATATATTTAATCGAAAATATCTTCACAAACAAATATAACTACTTAGCAATATTCGTCTATTAATTCTTTTTTTTTTTAAACTTAATTACTTCCCAACATATTTCCTTTCGAAAATTTTATATTAAACTATTCAAATAAACTGTCAGCATCAAATATAAATTTAATAAAAAATTAATTGATTAAATCAATGTGACTTAGCTAGATTAATTTAAGACATTTCACACGAAATTCACATCCCATAAATTGCTAAATCTTTTCACAAACTTACAGCATCCGATCTTGTGTGTAATTTCGTTTCGCCGTATGTAGGTAAAGTGCATCACGAAACATGGGAAAGAAGCTGCCCTAGACATTAGTAACAGACTTATCCACTTTAATTCTACACAGACTCTAGACAAAACAAGCTTAGCACAAACTATTTTGTCGTGGGAATTTAAGAGACGAAATCTTGTTCATTGCAACCCTTAGTGATAATGTAATTACTTATAAAATATTTTTAGTTGAAGTTAGCGTCAATAGCGCAATGCTTTGGCCCCCTAGCGATGTAAAAGTAGCAGGTTCGTTTATAACCCCTATGGGCTATTGTTGAGCTTTTTTAGCACTCCTAACATGAGCTATGCGTTTAATTGGTGGGGTAAAGAAACATCAGTGGTTCCTCAAACGGTCATTGCTTGTACTTGATAAAAAAATGCTAATATAATGTTTTCATGATACGCGATATACCCCGAAATAAGTCAAAGTCAATTTAATATTATACAACTGATTTTTTTCTTCAAAAAAGGCATAAGTCGTAATTTTTTATATTTTTATTTTTGTTTGAATGTTATTATATAATCTTCTATTTTGAGGTTTTTTACATATAACTCATAATTATGTTTGACTTGTTTCCGCCCGCGGCTCCGCCCGTGTTTGAGGCGGGTGGAAAACGTTATGTAACCTTTCTATATACAAAGTACTTTCTATAACAAGTGTTTGCAAAATTTCATGATGATCGGTTCAGTACTAAAACGTGAAAGCATAACGGACAAATAACCCACTTTCATACTTAAAATATTAGTAAGGAATGATCACTTTTGTGATTTAGTATTACAATCATACTTCATTTCAAAGTATACAAGAATTTATTATTAAGTCACTAGTCTGCGCTAACTCTAACTATTTTGTATGTAGGTAAAGTACTCACGCTTCTATCCTTAGCCACTTCCAAGTTTATCGCCCAATCTGAAACAGATAACAACACTTAAGTACAGCCGTTAAAACACGAACCAATTCATTTTAAGGTAAACGAGGATGAAAGCTCACAAATCTAGGTGACTCGTATTATTTCAAAAATATGTCATTATAATTCAAACGACATACATATTATAAAGCACAATTATAGAATAACTAGCTGCGTCCCGAGGCTTCACCCGCATATAATTAATAAAAATATAATAAATTATTTTATTACTATAATAACACAAACGCGCGCGCACACACACACACACACACACACACACACACACACATATGGCTACTGGTAAAGAAATACGTAATTAACGATTTGAAATTAATTTTCATAAGATACCGTAAGGTTTACCGATCTTCTATGGCCTAACATTTGCGTCATCAGATGTTCTTAGTGTGTACCAATTTTCATCAAGATTGATCAAGCCGTTCTTGATTTATAAGAAGTCATACAGACAGACAGACAGACAAAAATGAAAAAAAATAGTATAATGTGAATCACTGTATCATAAAACGATTATTTATCACAAAATTAGGTGAAAAGAAAAAATGTGCAGACAGAACCAATAGATTTATATAGATTTAGATGATATTACGAAAACAAAGTTTACTAAGAAAATTATGACCACAATCATCGACTTAACTTCTCGGTCACTTAATTATTTTACAAGTAAAAACTATAACGATCAAATGATCTAAAATAATGCAATTCGTCACTTCAACTTTCGATAAGCTTATCTTTTTTTAGCATTCATTTATATTATTTGTATCGTCGATAATCGAATTAGATTAAATTTCACGGCCAGTGCCTGTCTTAAAACTTCTTTTTTTTTAAATCAATTGTAGATTATTTTCTCCAACGAAAATACTCTATCTAGGTATCCGAGAAAGCCTTAGAATCGAAAGTTAATTATATAAAAAGTCCTAATATCAGTAAATTGGCAGCGAACCGCAATTACTGACAACACTTGATGCGTATCCGATGCTGTAAGATAGCATTAAAATGAGGCTAGTAGTCTAGAATTATTACACTCTGTGCGGTCTACATCCTAGTGTAGGAATACAGAATCACGTTTTTTTTTTCTATTGTTTTAATACAAAGACCTAACTTTTGCAACCTAAATTCTAATACCAACAGTTGCATAGAAATGTCAGTGAATAATGTTTAATCTGTTTTATTCGTTGATATATTATCTGTATTGTACATTAAATTACACTAATTAAATATGTATAGCAAAAAATATACGAAATGTGCAACACAAAAACACATTCCTTTCATTAGTGATGTATTTCAGACAATATATATACTGCATACAAAGATCAAACTAGTTTAATTATAACGAGTTAATTAACGACTTAGAAAAAACGAATGTTGACCCAGTTTACATACTGAAAATAAAAAATGTATCTGGGGTGGTTTTAAGTACCCTATGTTCTTATCTATACTCTAGACAACGTATATTGCAAAATATTATGATGATCGGTTGAGTAGTTAAGACGTAAAAGCATAACAAACAAACAAATAAAGAACAAACAATCTCCCTCTCGCATTTATAACATTAGCAAGGATTATCTATCGTTATAGTTCCGCAACTATGTATGTTCTGATTTGCCTAAAGGTTTATAGACTTGGAGAATGCCCTCAGGCATTACGTCTATCTTTGGTTCCGGCTACACAATTTTAATGGTCAATATTTTTTTTAATAAATTAATAATGTACTATGCTTCATAGGTATTCATTAATAAGAATATTGTATATAAAACTTTTAACTTAATATGAATAATGTCGAAATTAATCCGCATTTCCTAAAATGAGACCATGACATCTCAAACGATCACATAATATATTTTGAAGAAACTTGTGATATCGCGAATCCATTTGAATTGGTATCGGCTGATAATGAATTATCTGTTCTGGTTTGAAAGGTGGATCATATCAATATAGGCACAACGGCTATTAATATATAACATCTTAAATCATCTACCATGGGGAACATTGATGTGTGCGAAACGTTTTCGAAGCACTATACCGGTGGAAGTTACCACTTATCATAAAACCACCCGACTACCTTCTTCAAAAAAAAAAAGGGGTTCGTTTATGATCATAAGATCGTATCACTCATTTAACATGAGTTCTGCGGTACGTAATTGATAGTTACGCGGTAAAGCCTAGTTTAAGATTAGCATAATGAGATATTTAATATCAGAAAAATGTGGGAATACCCTTTCATGAGAAAATACTACGTAAAATAACTCACGACCCACCATGATAACGTTAAAAGTATGTGTGTATGTGCATAAATATGTCAGGAATGTTATGTAAATAAAAAAAAATAATAATTTCAGAGTATTAACCAAACCAAATCGAGCCCTTTTCTTAATATGTCTATGAATTTATTTCATTCGAAACAACTGGATAGATTTAATGTATACTTCAATATAAATTATAACTTGAGTCGACGAAAAATTATATAAATTATATAGTTATGAAAAAAAAGAAACATGGAGTATGAACAAGAATCACACCGCTGTGAAATTACTAAAATAAAACGCACCCCTATTATTATTAACTATACCGGTTTCACTCAGACTATTTGTCTAGGAATGCTTGACAGGTTTTGGAACACGTCGCCGACGTAATTTCGAAGCATCCGTTCTATGATGATGGGCAAGATATCGATGATTCCTTGATGAATAAATGAAAGAACGTTTCAAAAACAATATTATAAGTGTTGATATATATCTCTAGTATTGGTGGCAGGGATTTGTGCAAGCTCGTCTGAGTACCCCACACTCATCAGATATTCTACCGCAAAACAGCTGTACTTGGTATTGTTATATTACGGTTTGAAGGATGAGTTAGCCAGTTAGACAGGCAAAAGGGACAACATATAATTTCCCAGGTTGGTGGCGCACTGGCGGTGTAAGCGATGGTTAACATTTCTTACAATGCCAATGTTCATGGGCTTTGGTGACTTGCCACCAGATGGCCTATGTGTTCGTCCACCTACCTATTATATTAAAAAAAATAGTAAGAGAGAGAACTAATCGTAAGATCAAACATCCTTGCATGTTCAGTGGAAAGTGTGCTTTCTTTAATCGTTTGCACATCGAGTGTATAATCAATTTGTAAAGTTACAGGAAGTTATTAAAATTAAATAAGATTCATTAATCATGATCTTAAACAGCTATAATTTGTAGTGTTAAAAATAGTAACTGGTCCATGAAAAATAGTTCCCAGCATCTGACTGATGTATCCGGTGGATCGGGTGGGCGAAAGTACTTCTCACGATACAGTTTGCTTGTTTTTATTATCACTCCATTTCACGCATGGAGCATACGCCCAGGCTATACATTTTTACTTATTAATATAACTTTTTTGCAGTTTTAGTGTTTTGTAGTGTCGTGGCTACAGTGCCGGTGCAGCAAATCTATACTAATATATGAAGCTGAAGAGTTTGTTTGTTTGATCCGGCTAATCTCAGGAACTACTGGTTTGAATTTAAAAAATATTTTTGTGTGGGATAGTCCTTTTATCGCTCTAGGCTTATTTTTATTAATTATACGCACAAGGGCACAGCTAGTTTCTTTATAAAATGGGGTACGTTTGCGCATGCGCGTTGATAAACATAACTGGTTATTTTTTTTAAATAGCAATTTATATGAAAAATGATGTATAAACATTTATGTAAACATAATTTACTTTCGTAATGTTTTAATAACATTTGTATTTTAATCATTAAAAGTACTAAATCGTAATGGATAAAAGTAATATAATGGATTGACTTCAGGAATCTGACGAGAGTCAGATTTACTCGGTGGTAGAGCTTTGTGGAAGCTCGTCTGGGTAGGTACCACCCACTCATCAGATATTCTACCGCAAAACAGCAGTACTTTGTATTGTTGTGTTCCGGTTTGAAGGGTGAGTGAGCCAGTGTAATTACAGGCACAAAGGACATAACATCTTAGTTCCCAAGGTTGGTGGCGCATTGGCAATGTAAGTGATGGTTAACATTTCTTACAATGCCATTGTCTATGGGCGTTGGTGACCACTTACCATCAGGTGGCGCATATGCTCGTCCACCAAGCTATACAATAAAAAAAAAAAAAAAAAAAAAGTCAGAAAGCGCAGTGTTCCTTCAAACAGCGAGGTTGAGCAGGACAACTACAAAATAGAACATCACAGAATTTCCAGAGAAAATTTATGAAGCTCAATCAAACTCTGCAAATGAAATCAAATTTATATTATTTGTTTACCATACTTTAAAAGACGGTAGTACGTGCGCGTGCAGTCACTTAACGATTAGTGGCGTACGTAACGGAGTGTTAAAATTATATGCATTATAAAGGCGATACTTCTATTCATTAAATTACGGAGAAAATGTTTCATAACTTTAATGGGAATAATATAAAGCTATGAATATATAGGTAATGTAAATTTGACTGTATTGGTTGGAAGTAAAGTTTTAAGGTCGAATGTTATTGAATATTGCATTTCATTATTTTGTGGAGGCTTCTAAATAGCTTTATAGTGAAACGCTTCCCACTGCTGGTCATAAACTTTGTTTGTAGGAGAAATATTATTATACTCCATATAATCACCTAGGTTTTTTTAGACTTGTTTGGAATGTAGATATATCAAGAAGAACCTCCACATCAAAAGTTACACCTTTTTAGTTTATGAAATAAATCATATTATTATTTTATATGAGTATTTTCTTTAGATGTTTTAATTATTAAAATGCTATGTCATTCGTCATACAGCTTTGAAGATATTCAAGCCAATATGATTCTCTGTAAAAACGATTTTCAAATCAAGACAGGCGGCGGATATTTTTCCGAATGTAATATAATATTTTAGCCTAAATTTTCGTATATCTTGGGCTAAATATTTTTTAGTATTTTTTGGTTTGACAATACCATAAATAAATTATTCTAGAACGGATGATAGCGACATTATTTAGAATAATCATGACCAGAAAATATTAGCCGTTTAAAAATACAATTGTAATTTCAATGTCAGAGATTTGAGTGGCAGTTGTATTGTCTTAACAACTACCATTAAAACCATATCTCCTTCCTGCATTCAAGGAAAAACTTAAGTGCATAAATTAAAGATAAACGGAAACTTAACATAAAATACGAATAACTATTTATTTTAATCTATTAACTAATGTATTGTAAATTTTATGACTTTAGCAACCACTTAAACCATTTCTTATATAAAAAGTATATACTTTTTATATTTTATTTTTTTATTGAATAGGTAGTCGGACGAGCATATGGGCCACCTGATGGTAAGCGGTCACCTACGCCCATATACATTGGTATTGTAAGAAATGTTAACCATCGCTTACATCGCCAATGCGCCACCAACCTTGGGAACTAAAATGTTATGTACCTTGTGCCTGTAATTACACTGGCTCACTCACCCTTCAAACCGGAACACAACAATACAAAGTACTGCTGTTTTGCGGTAGAATATCTGATGAGTGGATGGTACCTACCCAGACGAACTTACACAAAGTTACCAATAGGAATTTTAAATATAAAATATCTATACATGTTATCTTTTATTTTCTAATTTTAAAAATCTACGGAATGATGTTAATTAAAAAATAACATTGCAAATGTTTACTTCTGCCTGATCTTTAAGCTAAATGCATTAAAAAAATAATAAATGTCTTTTAACGCATAAAATAACACATCTAAGCGAGATCTTAACGTCCCTTAATAATAGTTTTAAATATATTTCATAAGGATGAACACACAAATTTAATACCTTGCCTATTAAAGACTTGATAACTCTAATTTCGTATCGCATCAAACGTGCGTAAAGAAGTAATGGACAGGTATCAGACATAAGATATATAACTATGTTATGAAAAAAGTTATATAATTTGCCACTTGCTGCTAGTAAAATACGTACCTATGACAACTAAGGCCGGTTTTATAGAGCACCTATCTTTAAAGACATTCTAGTACGACCACAGATAATGAAAATCCCGGATAATGAAATATAAAAATCACGTTACTTTTTTGGAAAAACATTGTTTTCTAAAATAATAGTACTATAAAACAGCGCATTTTGAGGAATTTGATGCTTGGACAATTCCAGGGTAATCCAGACATGTAGTTACCGTGAAGATTAGAATAATTGAACATGTAAAAGTCCAGTGAAGCTTTTCTGTGACACAAACACGAAACTCGACTAGAACTCGCGTGTAATTTGAGGAATTGATATCACGCGACTATTGACTGCAATTCTATTTTTAAATTTCTAGGCTAAGCTATGCTACCAAAATTAGCAGCATAGCATAATTTTGGAGGTATTAATTCCGTTCTCACTATCATCTATATTAATATTATAAAGTTATTTGATTGTTCGAACGCGCTAACAAGTTGGGAACGAACCCGGGTTGAAAATATTTTTTTATGCTAGATAGTCAGTTTATTGTGATAGTTTATAGATAGTAGAGCGTGGAACAGCTTTGATTTAATATGATGATATATGTAAAGGTTTGATGATTATTTTTGCCTTGGATTCAGTATAGTTCTATCTGCTATGGGACCATATTGTAATTTCACAAGTATTGAACACTACATTTTTAAATTGCCTAATTTTACGATTGCTCAGTCGTGCTTGTCGGTATTAATCATCATATGAATAATAAACGTTGGCATAATTTTCGTATTCCTAAGTCTATTATGTTTTCCAACGACCAACGGACGGCGTTTATGTTTGTCCTACATTTATATTATTGACATTTATGAATAAATATTTTACGACTGAAATAAACATTCTGGATCTGATTTATAATATTGTTACACAAGTTAAAATGAGTGATTAACTCAAATTTATCGTGATTTTAATATGATATATATATATATATAATTACGATCATAATATTGACGGGTAACAAACCGTTACAAACAATGAACTATTAATGTTAAATTTGCCACACTATGACGGTATCAGACGTTAAATAAAGATAAGATACCTTTTAAGATACGAGTTCATGTTAATTTTGTTAATTGAAGATCGAATGTCATTATTGTATCATTTTATTACTAAACGGTTTTGTTGTATGTCGATAATGTTATTATTATTTTAAAAGTATCGACTTCACTTATTGTATTTATAAGTTTGTTATCAGTCGGCGGCGTGATTTCGACGTGTCAGGTCCACGCTGATAAAAACCGGAGTCTTCGCTAAATATGTCGAGTATTCCTCGATAATCTACGGTCATTCCTCGATAATTATTATGAAAATATGGATAATAATATGTAACTATATAAATATGTATATTTGTATAATTATACAGTACATTGTAATGCAAATACCCGCAATGAAAACAACATAATTTCTCTTGCACAAACAAAGATTTATCCAAGAAAAATGATAGTGTATGTTATTTGTATCTTCTAGTTTTATATCCAGAAGCAACTTTGTAACAAGGGGTATTAATAATAAAACTCTACCAAAGTTAGAGAAGCGGCCATTAAAAATGTTCCGGCGGACATACCCGGGGGCTAGCTATTATCTTCACAATTACATAGTCACATCGCGCTCATAATTTTTACAGACGCTTATAAATATCTAAGGATATGAACACATTACTCGAACCTCAATTAATAAATTCTTCACAAGTCGTAATATTTAAAGAAACGGTCTAATAACAAAATCAAAAACTTATAATACTCAATATTTTCATAAGCACTTAAACGTTATGTTATAATTTAATAAATTGTATTTAAAGCTACCACCGGTTAAGAATGTAGATTCTATCGTCAAGAACCGATGAGGAACTCAAAATATACTGTTATTCGCAAATGATATATATAGTGAATATACTTAAACTATATTACGAATTTCAATAATTAATTGATAAACTAATATTTAAAAAGGTGACAAGTACGGGAAGGATGCGGGCTGCCCAAGATCGGGATGATTGGCGTTCTATGGGGGCTTTCGTCCAACAGAGGACGTCTAACGGCTGAAAAAAAAACCTTTGATGCCACCTATTGAAGTTAAAAATATCTTTTTTATTTTCTAATAAGAAATAATCTCTTACTTTAGCTTCCAATAATAAGTGAATTTACCGCAAAGAACAGCAGAGCCGTAAGTTCGCTCTTCGTATGTCACTTTTGAAACCGACTTTCGGTGATGCACTATTTTGATACTTGTGTCCTTTAACTCTTATAATTATTATAGTCAATATTGCATATCAAGTTCTGAAATTTCATTGCGTTCGATGGTGAGTTTAGAGTTTGAGACGTCCGTAGATGAACTACTTCTACATCTGATAATCAATTAATAATAATAATAATTACTTGAATATATTAATTCATTGTTGAACATTCTTTTAGCATCTATTTTAACATATTTATTAGACAAATCATACAATTTCCTCTAAAATATAAACTATGAGTTTGATTAATAAATAAATAAATATTAATGAAATATATAAATCCACAGTTAGGATAATTTTACGTCAAGACAGATGACATAAGTGGTCACCAACGCCCATAGACAATGGCATTGTAAGAAATGTTAACCATCGCTTACATCGCCAATGCGCCACCAACCTTGGAAACTAAGATATTATGTCCCTTATGCCTGAAATTACACTGGTACACCCTTGAAACCGGAACACAATAATACCAAGTACTTCTGTTTTGCGGTAGAATATCTGAGGAGTGGGTGGTACCTACCCAGACGAGCTTGCATAAATCGTAGAGATTATCACCAGTAGAATCTCTGTCTAATTTATTTGTCTTTACTGTGATTGGAATAAGCTGATCTACGAATACCAGTAAGAAACTCGTCATGTTAAACATGCCACTTCTATTTTTTACTTTCAGCGATAATTGACACTTTATTTAACTACTTAATTGTTCGAAAAAAAATATATTTTATTCTATTTGAGTAACATTTCTTCACTTATGTATACAACACTTTACCTTATTATAGACTATGACAGCGTAAAGGCGTGGTCATATGGTATATTTTTACCTTTTTAGATATAAACTAGTAAGGTATACGAGTTACAATTACTACGTTAAAGTGGAAGAAATTGTGTGATGTTGAATGACACGGTATGCGTGAAAACAATTTAAAAATAATAATTCATTCACTTATCCGCTTTGATTTTTCTAAACAATATTTGTTAATTGTTTTGTTTCTTTACAAATTCTAAGTGAACCGGGTTATTGAAACTAGTAGTATTTGGAATCTCCGATTGAAAGCAAATTGGCGTAACTGAGCTTTTCACGTTAGCGAATATTGGTCTAGTGATGGGGTCAATTCTTAAACACAATTACATAATATACAAATTCTAATGACCATCGGTCGAACTGTATAGAAGCTGATCATCTGTCATTAGGCGTGTTACAACAAAATAATTATGATAAAAACAATTTTCATTATACTTTTCCAAAAAAACCTTATGGATCAATTTTCATGGTAATCGGTCAAACGAATTTTATCGATTTCAAACAGACATACCAACATGTTATATATAATTTTAGATAAGTGATATGATTCGACCTTTAAAAATAAATATAATAACCATGGTGGCAATATTGTTCAATTAAATTATTTTGTTATTTATTAGTATTCAACAAATAATATTAAAACCATAAGGGTCAGCGTTTTATTTTTTTTAAATTATATTAATCGATCAAAGTTGTTATAATGAAAACATAAATTAAAATTATTTTTAAAACACACACCAGACATGAAGATAAATAAAAACCTCAAATTGCATTCAATATATTTTACTGACATTTTGACCAGTCGGTTGGCTTGGTTGGTAAAATACTTGCCTTTCACGCCGCAGGTCGTGAGTTCGATTACCACACACGACAGACATTTGTGTACATGTCTGTTTGTCCTGAGACTGGGTGTAATTATTTATTTTATAAATATTAATACTTTAGTATTTATTTACAAAAGAAAAGGAGTATATGTAAGTATATCAGCTTTTTGGTTTCCATAGTACAAGCTCTGCTTAGCTTGGGCTCAGATGACCTTGTGTGAATATGTTATGTCCCAGGATATTATTATTATTTAAAAACCAGACATTCAGTAAAACAATTTCAAGCGTTATTTACTTTAATAAAATTCACTTGAAATACACTTGTGTAAAGTTTTTGATTGTTATTTATTATAGATAAATACACTCAAGCAACACTCTTAAGATAGACAATGTCAGTTTACCCACTTTTCTAAAAAAACTCAAGTCTGGTTTATGAAGTGTCAAGCAAATATTAGCATACATGTTATTTACATATATACTAACAATTATATACAAAATAAAGACTAAGTTACTTGAGTTTTGCTTTGAAGATTCTCAAATGCAAATGAGGCATTACCGTTAATGTGTTGCCAGACGCAAAAAACATATGCAATGTAGAATTAACGAGCATACAAGACTCGAATGCCGGTTTTTGCTAAGTAATTTCAAATTGGCATTGACATCACATGCTCTGTTAATATTAAAAACAGGAATTAACAATTTAAATGATAATCCAATTATCATAATCGTGTTTGCTTTACCTCGTAATAAAATTTTCAAATATGACAGCCTTTTTGTCGGTATAAACACCGTTCGACACGCAAAACGCTTAAACTAGAACATCCTATGCCGTATATAATATACATATTCATATATGTATAGTTTATTCTTGTTAAAAGAAATTGGAGCTGTTATATATGTGACAGATATATATGTATTATGAGGAATAAAAAAAAAACGATTAATTATCATCATCAATATGTTTTTAGTAAGTAATATATTATTATAAATAACATACATTAATGTTTATCACCTAATAATTTAAGTTGGTTATTGGGTAAGATAAAAATGCAAAGAAACATTTATTGTTAAAATTTGATGTTCCTTTTTAAAAAAAAAATATTATTTGCTATGGGCAACGCCTAAAAATATCACGATAAAATGAAATTAAAAATAAACTATTATGTTCAATATAATATAATAATAAATAACCAAAAACTACCATTTTGTAATTTATTTAAATATATATAACCGCTTCATATTATATGTTAAAGTCCCATTACTTATTCGACTGTTCTCAGTTTATTTCTTTTAAAATGACATATTTATCGATTTGACTTGTCCATTTAAAATGTTAGTATCGGTAAGATCACATCAACGCTGGTATTATATGTGGGATCGAAGCAGAACCAGTAGAAAAACTAGTTTCAACGATCTTTGTTTGCAGTTATATATGAATAGTTTTGTTATTTATAGAAAGCGATTGTCTTTATAAAAATAGCAACATCGCTTTGATACTGAAGACAAAAGTAGTTGTATGAACTGAAATGAAAAAAAAGGTTATTTTCATTAGTTCAATAATTTTACTTAATGACAAATTCCAATAAATAAGCTTCTATATCAATAGCGTGATGCACGTGACACAGTCAAATATTTCTTGTTAAAATTGTTAACAAATATGATTAAAATTTATATATACAAACAGATATTAAATCTTAGATAAGTTTAATCAATAATGTTATTTAAAATTAGGTTTATTTAAAAAGGAATAGATTAATAGTTACGTAATGAATTTTTATAGATGGTAAATATTGCGGATATTTTTTTTTTACAAAAAATAAAGTTGATCACTTCGTTGAACAAATAAAGACAATATTATATAATATTCAAAAAAAAAATTACAATCACCGAGAACTTAATTAAGAATTTTATCACTTATCAAAAGTATCATTCAAGAGTGTAATATGATAATTTTTAATCTATTTACGTATTTATGGAAATTTCAGTTTAATCAAACAGATACAGAGCTAGAGCCAATCGATATGTGAACCAGTACTCTTCCCGTTTCCATTACCGCTTATAACTAACGTGTTGGAATCCGTTCATTGATCGTAAAACGCGTTCGTTATTCTAAAGCCTTGTGACATAACGTGATAATATTATTATTAAGAAAATGCAAAATGTCGTCACGTTCTTAACAATGAAGGAATTGTTGGGAAAGCTTGAGAAAAGTACATATCGCACGCCGTTTTATTTATGAATGAAATTAATAAACATGAATGTTACTGTAGCGACAGAAACTTAATAGGAATCAAAATATAATATAAATAACTAGCTAATCGTCCGGGCTTCGCACGGGTAAGAGGAAAAATGTATGTTGGATAGTATTTGCGTAAAATCCGTTCTAAGTGAGCGTCTATGTCGAGGAAGGAACTGTGAATTTTTTTAAGTCAATCGGGCGGATAGCTTAGGCGATCTCGTTATGAGTGGTATTTCGCTTATATTGGTCAAAACAGGAATATTTAAACAATGCAACTCAGTTGTTAACGAACTTTTTATATATTAAGTAGGTAATATTATTTTAAAGAAATACATTTATAATTTATCTTGTCTTCGGTGACCAAGGAAAACATCATTCAACAAACCGTAGCCGCGATGTATATCTATATATACCTATACTACTATATAAATCTATTGGTACTGTCGGTACATATTTTTTTTCACCTAATTTTGTGATTAATAAACTTTGTTTTCGTAATATCATCTAAATCTATATAAATCTATTGGTTCTGTCTATCTGTCTGGTCTGTCTGTCTGTCTGTCTGTCTGTCCGTCTGTCTGTCTGTCTGTCTGTCTGTCTGTATGTCTTCTTATAACTCAAGAACGGCTTGACCAATCTTGATGAAAATTGGTACACACAATGAACATGTGACGGCGCAAATGTTAGACCATATATAAGATCGGTAAACCCTACGGTATTTTATGAACATTAATTTCAAATCGTTAATTACGTATTTCTTAACCATTAGCCATGTGTGTGTGTGTGTGTGCGCGCGCGCGTGTGTGTTATTATAGTAATAAAATAATTTATTATATTTTTATTAATTATATTCGGGTGAAGCCCAGCTACAGCGGGGCACAGCTAGTTAACTAATAAACTTAAACATTCTCCTTAAAAAGTATTTGTCCATCAGTGTGACATGGCGTGACTTTAAATAATGGAATAATTGGGAATAATCGTTTTTTATGAAACAAAAAATTAAAGCATAATTTATTCCTCATCTAGCATTCCTATCGTATCGTATCACTTGACAATATTTGTCATCTAAATGCAACGAAGTGTGAAATGGGTTGATTAGCATCGCTCCATTGTTAACTCGGCAAGCGCAAATGTTATTACTTACACGGACAATAGCGCCAACTATTGAATAATTTATTATTTACGTAAACATTCCTGAGAAATATTAATTTCTTATTCATTGAAAACTATTTTACGCATATTTTAGTTTCTTTAAACTATACTTATTAAGTCGGCGCTTTCTTTTTATTGTATATCAACCGTTCGTTAATTAAGCAGCTCGTTAAATAATCTTCTATTTTTAAAACAGATTAATTAGGTAAATTTAATCTTACGGTCGTTGACCTTAAATATATACAAGTAATAGTCATTAAATGTCTTACAGCTGGACACAGGCATCCTCTACTATTTATGAAAAAAAATCGACACTATTCTACCATGCTACTTCAGGTGACAGAATTTTATCCAACGCTATTATAACGATTAGTAATATTGTAAATTTTGCCTCATTTTCTAGAACCTCATTTCTTATTTATTATAATCGATCTTTCTCGATTTTTATGTTATATATTATATAAAAGTAGTATAAGCATGTCAAACCTCATTGTTTCCGGTTGTGTTATATTTCATACTGAATTCTTCTGACCTTAAATTAAAATCACCTTATATTTTCGAAGACTTCAAACTATGTATAATAAGAGCAATATGGCGAAGGTCTTACCGACTCATCGCATAATCTACAGCCAATCAACAATACTTAGTTTTCTTGTGTTCCAGTTTGATGGGTGAGTGAGACAGGCACAGGAAAAGGCGCATATCGCATTTCCGTTGTAAATATTTTCTAACAACGCCAATTTCTATGATGCTACCTATGTACAATTAAAAAAATCATGTAAAAATTTCTTCCATGGTATGCGCGAGATAAATTATAAACACAAAATTACATGATGAGCGAGATGCGCGAATTCAAATGACTGCAGTAAAAATGCGGGTTCAAAAAAAATTAAATTGTATACGTTTGAAACCGATCGCTAGGCATTCATAATATTTATTCTGCTTCGTTCTCGTGATAATTTATATGTCTTATATAAAGTTTTTTGTAATAACCTGTAAATATCGCACACACACAGTTGAACAAATAATAAACTCCAATATATATATATATATATATATATACAGTGGATATAGTATACAGTGAGTAAATCTACCTCTCGAAACATAAGAAATGCAGTATTGCTCATAAAGAATTCCATACATTTTAACGATAAACTTTACATAATCGATAACAAGAAATTTCACACTACAAAAAGTCTTTCATTATCGTGATAACGTGCAATACGGAAACAATAAAAACTATGTATAATAATAAAAACATGAATATCAAACTAAGACAACTACAAGCGGATTTATGTTAGAAAGTGCATAACAATTTCGAATAATTTAAAAAAATTGAGTACACAAAAAATGTCCCTTCAGATTAAACTTGCATATTTTTGGATTAAATATAACGTTTGTTTCAATACAACTCTAAATATAATTAAAAATAATAATCATCATAATTCTTTTTTGTCAACAAAAAATGTAAATTATTATTTTCGTACTATAATATAATTATTCTCTATTTATGCGTATGTTAAAAATAAGGTCCGTTACGCACTGTTTACATTTATCTCTACGAGAAGATTTATCCTAACTTAACCAAATAATTTTTAACTAAGATAATGAATCCTACGGTGTTTTTTATAAATTATTTATTCAATGAAAAATTTATTTAGCTCTTTTTTTAAGTAAAAATCAAATTGTTATAGGCTTAATAAAATAACATCTTTCCCCGTTTGGATATGTATAATAAAAGATTTAATGAATAATTACGTTGAACACAGAAAATAAACGAAACATATATTTAATTCAATAATATTTTATGAATGTAAGTAAAATGTTAATAAAAACTTTCTATAAACATGAAAGCATTCTTAAAAAGATAAAACATTTTGTATAATTTCATTTATCATTGTATTTAATTAACGACATACGCCCATTAAATTCGCTTTCGATATATAATACGAATGCTTTCGTGCAATCACTGGTAATGAAGATAATGTCGGTGTCATAAATTGTTTTAAACATAATTTTGTCAATATTATAAGGTCGTTTTTGCGTTTCTAGATGTTCGCATAAGTTTCACTTTTGTTATGTACATACGACCTTTTTTAAAAGCTATTAAGCATAAAAGGACGCGTAGCGTCATCATTTAAAAAGAAAAAATATTTTTTGAAGCCTTTGTCTGTTGAAAATTGGCGTTGTTATAAAAAAATTATTTAAATTATCAATATCATTAACTGGTTCGACAAAAGTTTTAAAAACATATAATGGAAGTGATATATATATTTTTTAAATACGTATATTATATTGATATAAATTATAAAGTATATTATTATTTAATACATAAATTATAATATACATTAATACTAAGCTTTTCGTCGAAATAAAAAAAAACTATGAAAAACTTAAAGACGACAGGGGCAGATGAACTTGATACAGGAAAAGGATTGTTAGCGAGTATGAGGCTTATAAAGAGCCTGTTTAAAGAAAAAATATATGGAATGCAGTAAAAGACCAGATACAATCTGCATCTGCTTCGATGGAATAGATTATCGATTATCACAGTATATTGGTATAGAGTGGAAATTGGTAATCCGCACTTGTAGACTGTTTGATCTATGTAGTTAATCTAAAACTTTATTCAAATAGGCTTTTACAAGCGCTTCTAAATCGTCTTTATTTTACAAGATTAAATTATATTTACCACAGGTTGGGAATATATGTATGTATATATGTATATTTTACAGATAAAACCCGCCAAGGAACTCGGGTGTTACTTTTAACAGATAATTATTTATTGGAATAAAAAATCTTCTAATAAGTGTATTTCCTTGTAAATGGTAATTTTAATATTTCTTTTTATAGTTCTTTTAACGGACGTTTATATTTTGTCAGAAATAACTATTAAATCATTTTAAAAGTTTAATCAATTAAACTTTAAAATCTACTGTATCTGTAATCTTAACTTTTTTATATTAATTATTAAAAGTTTATTACTTCTGAGAAAATCCGCGAAATTACATTTACCTTATATTACTGGAAAATCATTTGAGATTTCAAATTATGCTTTACTACGGGATATAAGAAAAAAATATGTGAATATTATCTAGAAGTATACAGTATGTATCGGCGTTGTAAAAACACGTTATAGATTATACAGCCTTATTTTGCACCATAACGTACGTAACCATGTTAAACTCATGACCACCGTCTCTGTAGCGACCAACGTTTGAACTAAACGAAAGCCTACAGGAAGTTGGCACTATATATTTATATCGATCATAAAGACCGACATCTACCATAGAAAAATAAAACAATTATTAGACCAGACTTCAGTATAAGTAGATTACTTATAATATATGCATAAGGCCACCTGATAATACGTGGTCACCAACGCCCATAGACATTGGCATTGTCAGAAATTTTAACCATCGCTTACATCGCCAATGTGCCACCAACCTTGGGAACTAAGATGATCCCTTGTGCCTGTAATTACATTGGCTCATTCACTCTTCAAACCAGAACACAACAATGCAAAGTACTGTTGTTTTGCGATAGAATATCTGATGAGTGGGTGGTACTTACCCAGACAAGCTTGCACAAAGCTCTACCACCGAGTATTTTATAATGATGTCACTTTAAGACTTTTGGCTAAAGGTTGATAGCTATGTTTGTGAGATAACTATGTTGGTAAACCGGTAAAGGTAGCTGTTTTATATGTCTACAATAGATAATACCTTTATTAATATCATATCAATGACATATCTAGAGTTTAGGTTAAGTTACACGAGACTTTGCCTGTAAGCGTGCAATATATAATTATGACATTTTTACTGACCGTTCTATAGCCTCATTAATTTTTTTTTTAATAAACTGTTTCGTTAGCTTAAATTAATTTACTAAAAAAAAAAAACATTGTAAGTTTGGTCTCTGTTGCTAGACGCTAATTTATACTTAAGCGCATGTCGTGTCTACATCAAGAGAAATGTAATCATATGTATATATGACAATCAATATATACATATGATTTTGTTTTGTAGACCTATGAACATAAAATAAAAAAAAATAGTTCCTACCCAGGTCGACCTGGGTAGGAATAAGCGCAAGCGTAGGCAGAACACACCAAAATTTCATCACTATCGAATAAATAACTTAGCAATGCATAGAGGACAAACATATAAACATTATTTTTTATTTAATAAGTATATATTTTATTTACTTTTATATTAGATTATTATATAAATATATCATTAAAGATCATTCAATTAATTATTAAAGCTTATATTATTATTGACCCAACATCGGATCGCTGAGAGTCTTTAAGCCGTCAAGCTACTAACCATTAATAACAATAATTTTATCGCTTAAATTGCATATCAATCAACCTTTCATAGACTTACTAAATCTTAGGTAACGAACTAATACTAATTGCTACCGTATTATCAGGGCTGCACACTTAACAAATAAAAAATTACCTAAAAAATATAAGATACGTAATCTAATGAAATAAACTAATACTTATAATACATTTAATAAACCGAAAAATATAACTTTAATGAGCTTTGATAAATTACAATTAATAGCGGAGTTCTTTAATCAAAATTCAGCCATAAATTATAACGAACAATATATAATAGTCTCGCGAGGCGGCTTGATCACATTTTTATGCATTTTTCTTAACGACCGGTAGCATAGCATTTAATTTCTAATTTTATTTTAATTATTAATTACTATTAATTTACTAATTATTTTATGGTTTTGTTCACCTATAGCATTGCGAGTATAAAACAGCAAACTGTATAGTTTCATTTGATTAGACATTTAGTGAATTTTATTCTATCAAAATTTTATGTTATTCATCAGAACCATTGAAAATATAATTATGCTTCACAGTTGTTTAAATAAAACTTTTCATATTATCTATCAATCGTGGCTGATAATAATGTCACAACCATAGAAGTATAATTTTAAAAGTAAGATTTAAAAAAGTGCTATTAGCGACAACCACTCATTAAATTTTGCAGGAGCCATAACCCTTAACCAAATAGACTCGAAAATGTATCCAATAAAATCGCATTTGTAAATCGCGTTGAAACTACCAGACTGTGTAAAACGCACCTGATTAAACTTTTACTGCACGCTCCGATCTGGATACTAATGAGATCATTATTTATTACTTCCTCCCTACAGAAACACTAAAGAACATCGCACTGCGCACATGTTAGTGTAATTTAATGGCTGAACTTATGCACTTACACAGGTTGAAAGGGAAAGTGTTCACGACATTGTCATTTTTAATAGACTTTAATTATATTATAATTTAAGCGAACATGTGTGCGACGTTTCAATGGAAGAGTTTTAAATTTAATTTTTTTTTTTGCGCTAGCGTCAGAATACTGATACACATTAGCAATAAGCATTCATTGTTAAGTTTATTTTTTATGCGTACATTCAGCCGTTTTTTAAAATTATTACATAAGGAAAGTAGTACATGTATCAGTTGTCTGGTTATCTATCAGTTGTCTGGTTTCCATAGCACAAGCTCTGCTTAGTTTGGGATCAGATGGCCTTGTGTGAATAATGTCCCAGAATATATTATATATAATAAAAGTAAAATATTTATACTAATTTTTATCTGTTGAAATGGTATTTCATAATTTTAGCAAAGTTCAGTTTCAATAAGAGCTTGTTACGGTTAGCTCACCTTTCGGAAATTTTCCTCTTTATTATTCAGGTGAGATATTCGGGAATCATGCGGTATCTTACCATATTTTGCTCGCTTAGTCAGCTTGACGATTGCAAATAAAACTAACTGTGCAAACGTCGTGCGAACTAGAAGATACTCGTATATAAAAATACTAGTTTCCGCACGCGAAGTTGCAAGATATTGAGGGAAAGGAATCAAATCTAGGTACCCTATGTTACTTGATGTAGGTACCTATACATATATATTTTTAGTATAGTTAGGTATTGTGATTCCGTGACTTTGGTGTATAGTATGCCAGCATGTTTTTACTCAGGCAGCATCAAGCTTAGATTGCTTGATGCTGCCTGTGTTGATTATTCCATTATGACAGGTTGAGTTAAGATGGGAAAGCAAAAGTTTTTATAATATTAGGATATAATAATAAAGTTTTTATTTCTTATCTATAGTAGATTTAAAGTAATTAAGATTATACGCTTTATTTAATAATAATCTCGGACCGTCTTACATCAAAGTAAGTACATAAGTAAATTGATTTGTTTTCCCGCTAATGGTACCATCATTAACGACTTCCTCCTCATTCAGTAACGTGACTAACATGAGGTCTTCGATTCACGATGGCGTGATGTAACAACGTATGTTTATTTCAAAGCAATTAGTTCTACAGTGAAAGTTAAATTTGCGTAAATAGCTCTTAGGATTATCTTTAAGTACTTTATTGATATGTTGCTTACTGCTCGATTGTAATGATTCCATTAGAGAGTTCATCCATGCATAAATACATTTTTATCATATACTTAAGCCACTTTAAATAGTGTGTTAAGGAATGTATATGGTATTAAAATATTGAACCTCTGATTGTTTTCTTCTTATGAGCTTTTGTTTTTTTTTTTAATTTATTTGTTAGTTGAAGGAAGACCATTGGAAACTTTATTTAATTGGTAATGACCGCCTATTCTTATTAGGAACTAAAATTTTATGATACACAGATACACTCACCTTTTCAATATTATTGCTGTTTGATAGTAGAAAAATTACTGGTGAGTAGGTGGTACTTATCCAGATGAATAGGCAAAGCCCAACCAAAAAGTTTAACAAAAAAAAAAATTTTTTAGAAAAAGAATAATTATTTGATTCTGTGTATTATGTTATTTCACCTTAATAGTTTTAACAACGTTGTACAATTATGGTTTAATGATATAGATTTTACAAATTAATCTAAAAGAAACAATCCAAATTATCAAAGAAATGATCAAAAGTCATGAATATAACAAATTGTTAGCAAATTAAAATAATTAAAAGAATTTTCATAACATTGTCATTTGGCGACAGAGCATTATCTGATACCGTTTACTCAAACAAGCCTGACAGGGCGCTGTCATAATTAAGACTAAACCATTTAACTAAAATCAACTAACTAATCTAGTTTTCGAATACGTGCGTGTGTTCGGAGCGTGTAAATTGAACGACATCACGTATAATACTTTTTGATGTATGCAAACGAACTGTTATGTATCGAAGCGTAAACTAATAATTTAGTTACAATGCTGAAACGAAGAAAGGTTGTTCTAATAATTACTAGTTAGAGCGATTTTCCTATAATTAATTAATGATATGATAAACGTCGACAGATTACATTTTTTAATATACAGACCGTTGTTTTTTTTTTCAAATTCGTTCATCGAGAACATTCTAATTATTCCAAATTTAAAAAAATCATTTATTTTAAAAATCGATATATACCTCATACATACATATTATTTCTAAAATATATAAAAAACCTTAACTCCAAAAAGTCGTAATGTAAGTAAATGGATCATCAAAAATAGATTTTGTTTAAATGAACACAGTCAAATATAATTGAATTAAAGCTAAAATTAAGCGTTCCACATGTGACCTAGACACCTACTTCGTGAATTCGGTTCAAACATTCAAGAATGCCGTTGTTTCGTTGTAATCGACATATTGCCCGTTGCTGCCTACTAAACGTATTTCATCGCCATTTAATGTCACACGACATCACGATAGATTAATTGCATTTAAAGATCATGAAAGTAAGCGATGTGTGAAGCACTTATTGTATAAATTATGCTTTGTGAATAGACAAATTACTTAGAAAAAAACTAAATTATATTCAATATCGCTACGAGTACGAGTTTATGTTCATACTTACTTTTATTCCTTAATGATACCAATTTATTGGAATAATATTCAATAATACAATTGTGGGCGCATCGCTCGCAAAACTGACGGCCGCTGGGACAGAAAGGTTCTCGAGTGGTGACCACGAAACGGAAGACGCAGCGTGAGCCCCCTACAAGGGGGACCGACGATATAACCAGAGTCGCGGGAAGCAGTTGGATGCGGGCAGCGCAAGACCGGCCAAAATGGAAATCCTTGTAAGAGGCCTTTGTCCAGCAGTGGACGTCTTTTGACTGACATGATTACTACTATAATAAATAAAAATATAAGATATATATCGATTTTAAAGTACTAACTATGGCTTATTCAAATAGAATAATTTGGTTACATAAACATCAATACATTAGTTTAAATAATTGATCAAATGTATATAACTGTCCTAATATTATCGGCTAATAGATTAAAACAGATCGTGTGGTCTAAAACAAATCCTTTAATTTCTCGCTAGAAAACAAATAAGCCTTTTATTATTTAAATTATTCTATTATTTTTATTCGTTTTAACATCGACACGATTTTTACTATTATTATATGATTATCATATTAGTATTTGAATAAATCATTAGGATTTATTCAAATACAAAATTTCTAGTACATAAATTGGGACGAAGCTGAATCAATTTGTGACCATTTTTAAATCTCCGTTACGAAGTAATCTTAACTGGTACAAATTCGAATCAATCAATTGACGTGCATAGTATATTAATTGGTTTTTTTTGGAAGTGGAATGAATAAGAACTATTTGGTTAAGGGAACAGAGCCTACTTTCGTTTCTATTGTTTTTGTTTTTTTTTTTTTGAACGTCGCTCTTTTGTTTAATAGATAAGACCAAGGCCCTAAACATAATGCTTTTTTTATTTTATTTTTTTGATCGCTTAAAATAAAATAATATATGAGTATGTTAAATTCTGGTTTAAAAGTCAATTAAAATTTATCTTTACTAATTAAAAATTATAATATTGGTAATAAAAAAAAAGAAACGTTGTGCGACTTAGAATTATTATCCGTCAATATTGAGATGTGATCAGCTACTGTTATTCGGACTCTATGTTATGTGACCTCTAAACATTGATAGTTACATAACTGTCCGGAGCTGACAAGTTGATAATAACTAACACAATGAGGCTTACGACTTTCAAAATGCGTCGTTAATATTTTAAGAGCTTGTTTATTTTGATTATACATTTGTACATTTCTTGTAAATAATTATTTATTTGTTTGGTCTTGAATCTATAAGATAGAAGCAGACCAGCATATGGATCACCTTATTGTAAATTTTCGCAAAAAGGCATTCGCACTATGAGCAATATTACCTATTTACCAACTGAATGTGCCAAATACAATCGGAGCTTAAATGTAATATCTTCTTTGGTTGTAATTACGCTGGCTCACTCAATCATTTCAAGCTATTTACCATTTCAATATTTACTCTTTTAAATACATATTATTATATGTTTATATATAGATTTTGCATAGTAATGAATTAATAATAACACTCAGTATATGTATATCGTATTCCTGGGCAATGGTATCCTCCGGAGTAGAAGGTTTTGAAGCCTATTCCTACGCTGCTTCGCTGCTGCTGTGTAACCACATGCCGCAGAATATCATTCGATACATGCATGAAAACGGAATATTCGCTCATGTTTGAACAAACTTTTGTTAAGGTTCACGTATTCAAGCCACGGGACACCTTGGCTTTACAACTTGGAAAATGTTTAACCTACGCGTAATTATTGAGTACGTCAGAAATGATATTATAAGTGCCAATATATATATATATTATATCCATTTATAAAAGCTGAATAAAGTTGTCAAAATAGTAATAAAAGATATTTTAATTAGTCAAATCAAATTGACATGAATATCTTCATGTATATCAGTAATAACAAATTTATTTAAATCCATAACATAATTCAGAGTAAATGTCACGATTATATGTGTTTAATAAATGACTTGAACAGTATCGTTGTCAAAATTATGCAAATTTATGAATTATTTTGCATAAATAAGCGATGGAACGCCCCGTTGTCGCTCCTATGCTTATGGACTTTTAAATACCTCGTGCCAATACTTATTAAGTTACGTTAAAATGAAAAGAGGAAACAGCAAATTAAATATCTATTGAGTTGTCAAATTTATCTCTATACTTGAACAAGTTATTAAAGTATCAACTATATTCATAAAAAAATCCATTTTAATCAATACCAATAAATGAGGAGGCATCTCTTTTTTTATTTTTAACTGATATAACTAAAACTAAACCAATATATAAAGCACTTACACCAAAAGATGCAGCGCGATTTGTAGAAAGGTACATCTTGTAATATTGAATGAGCAATTCTTGCATTCAATTTATTACGTTTATCTCGACAACGGCTTTAATTATTTGAATATTGTGTTTAGATAAGGTTTTGAATTGTAAAAAATTCGATTGTTTACAAAAAAAATAAAATTATTGGAGCTTAATGAAACTTGGTCGCCCAAGTTCTAATATTATTATACAAATATCTCAATTAAATTGACTAGCATGCAACGCTTTGCCTTCGCCTGTGAGTCTAAAATTATATAGAATGTACTACGATATAGTACTTTAAGAATATGAATATAAAATTATAGTATGAGGCAATAGAACATGAATCTATATCTGATTGTGAGTTTTATAATATTACATCTTACAGTATCGGCTAGTCCTAGAAATTCGCTACAGTGACATTTAATATAACAATTATATGAAAATTATATTAGTTTTTATAAATTCCAAATGTGTTTGGAATTATATACAATAAAATAGACATATATACAATAAAATAGACCGAATTATCGAACGCGCATACTGCGACTGCATCTTTAGATACTAGGCGTAGACAGTTACACATTTAACAAGGCGCGTCACGCGCGCGTTACGGATATTTTAATTTTCAGTTCACACGGTCAGCTTCTTTAGACAACGCATTAATATTTATAGGATTCGCGAATAAACTCTGTTATAGGAATTCCTGTAATATTGCCGTCATCTAGATTAGAAGCGTGTGATAGAAGTTGCAATTTAATTCCGATTAAATAAACAGGTTTTGGTAAAGACGTGTAAAACATTTTTATAATATTCATGTAGTAATAATATAGCCGCTGAATTGAATTTAATGAAAACTCATTCAGTACTTGTAATTACACGTTAGTTGAAATTGTTTTTAGTCGATATCATCTTTTGTTCTCAAATTATACGAGTAAAAGTATCATGAATTTAAGCACGTACTTAAATAGCCAATGGAAGAATGATAAATAAACAACAAGGGCCGTAAATTGACGTGATATAATAATTGATCGAGATCCAAAATAATCTAAAGTATGAATACTGGAACACTAGTATGATTACTTTAGATTATTCGTGAAATATTTACTTTTTGAATCTCGGCGGAAGTTAATGTATTCTTTAGCTTTGTTCTTTTATTTATTTATTTTGACTGGCCAACAGCGTTTTACAAGCTTTACGTATGTGCGTTTTAATTTTTAAATAAAAAAAGGCAAGGATTTAAAGGCAAGAACAGTAGTACATCTACATATTCCTTTATTAAAAGTTGCAAATAAAACCGTATTTGAATAGTTTTTATCCTGTGATTGTATTTTTTACTTCATTGTATGTAATTAATCGATACATAATCATGTTTATTTTATTTAATCTCAATATATATTTTTTATTACTTTATAAATTCAATTATAGGAAATACGATTTATGTTTTTACTTTGAAAATATAAAACCTTTTTATTGAGATCTTTAACACGATCCGGCGTGAGAATTAAAAAAAAAAGACAGATGTTTTAAAAATACTAAGCTAAGCTTTAGGTATGTATGTAATAGTTCAGAAACAACTTATATATCGTTATGGTATGTTACCGATTCGATCACCATGGAAATTGGTAATAAACTCTTATACTTCACCATGTCATTACATAATTATGTGATTACCGATTACTAGCTCTAGAACGCTTCGGTTAACTTGTAGAAACTATTTTAGTGTAATAAACGACACACACACAAGTGTATTAACAATCTAGAACACGTAAAATCTTAACCTATGATCGTGGGTTTGAGCTACTTGTATCCATGCTCTTTATTGCAGGTAACTATAATTTAAACAATTCGCTAATTATTTATATTTATAAGACCTCATTTTAATGTCGTCGTACGCAGTATGTTCTTGTTATTCTATATGTATAAAAGAATAACTGACCGATCAACGCATAGCACAAACTACTTGGGCTACTGTTAATTTGCATATGCATTGCAAAGCGACCGGCTTTTACATAATATATACAAGGTTAAGTTAAGAAACGATTTTTGAAAATTTAACCCCTAAGCTAAGTGCTTAAAGGAGATAAAAGTTTATATGAAAATCGTTCATTTGAATAAGGAGCTATGGAAATTGTTATTTAGTTACGTTTAACGCAGTGCTTACCGCGCGGATCAGCTAACTTATTGTCATTAGTTCAAACAAATGAATACGAAGACTCAAATATATTCAAAAAAAAACTATTTACTTCTGCACAACGTTATATATAAATTGTGATATTATTAATGTTAAAATCTAAAATATATATTTTTTTAAAGTATTGTCTTTGGTTTTCGTTTATCTGTGCGTGTAAAAAGCAAATGAATATTTAAACCGTATATCTATATCTAACAGTACACATTACCCAAAACCACACAGTGCGTTTCCGTGTATGACAGGTCGTCATTACCGTTTCTTAGAAATTAACCGTTAATACTTTACTTATGTGTCTTTACTCAATTATAAAGACGACAATAAACTTAAAAAAAAATCTAAAAAATACCTAAAGGCTATATTTAAACTGAAACTAGAACAAGGTACAAAAAAAAAACATTCTTACTTAAAATAAATTTCAAATACAATTACTTATCTCGTTTCTTATCGGATGTCACAGATAAACTATAATTATATAATTAGACGCGCAATTCGTTTAACGCTCTTTGCCCGTTACTTACGCTGTATCAAATAACACCATCTAGATTTATTGTAAATTTATACCATTTCAACTATTTTTTACCTCTTCAAATTGCACACTGAATTGCAAACATTAAAGCTCGTAAGTACCATTTATACAACCCACTTGTATGTTAAAATCTTATGAGTTAAAATAGTTTTTAGATTTCTTAAAGAAAACTAAAGTAGTTTTTTAAAAAAATATCATAAGTTCTACTAAAAATACTGTTCAAATGTCAAGTTGTTTGTCAAATACAAGTCATTAATTTTTACTTATACTAACAAATGTCATAAGCGGATTTATGAATAAAGTTGTATGTTTGAAAAAAAAAGTCTCAGTGTTGCTTGATACAAAAAAAAAACGGAACGTAATTACATTAAAAAGGTCAGATGGATTTGATTCAATTTGAAAGTAGCTCAGACGTCTTGGTCAATTTATTTCACAATTGTCATTAGAAAACATAAAAGATAAAGCTCCGGGTAGGAGAGAGCCATTTTAAGGAGATTAAATTTTCGCCAATGTAATTAGATAATTATACAAACGCAAATTCGCAATGCAGAATTCGATACCACTTTCTCCACCGTTGCTTATAAATAGCGCGTGAATTTCAATTGAGCTTGATTGTAATATTATATTTTTAAAATGGTTTTATTGTTTTCCTATGTTGATTGATGATTCGTTTACATGCAAAAACTACTAATCCGATTGACATGAAATTTTCTATTATAATAATTTACAGTATCAGAACAGACATGAAGTATGTTTCTATACAGCATTTTTTGAGACACAGCGTAGTCGGAAAGAATAAAGTGCAAGCCCTTTCTCTATGAAGCTTTTCAAAAGAAGACAATTCTTAAAATCAAATTGATTGATTGACATTTGATTTTAAGTGTTTTTCGTAATTAAAAACTATCGTTTTCACTCTTCGATTCAGATAAATTTTACAGATATAACAAAAGTATTTTAATAAACGAATGAAGAACGGAATAAAAAATAGATTCCACAGACATATATATGTCCATAGTATGATTACGTATCGAACTATTTACAAAAATGGGGCAAATATTTGATTGGAATTTGTCATAAAATAGCCACCTCGAACTCTGCTAATTAAACTTTAAATACCGTATATAGTTTTCAATAAAAATTATAAGACTTGTTAGGAAGTACTTAAAGACGAAATTTAAAGTTAACATTTCTGTAGATAAATATAATTAGACAAATAATATTACAAAAAAAAAGGTATTGTGAAGCCGTTTCCCAGGTTTCGTTTGACATGCACGCAGTTTAGAAATTCATAAACCAATTATTTCAAAAGTCATTTTAAAGCAAGACATCAAAATAATACGACATAAATAGACATGCTTATATCATTATGATTATACGTTCTGTAATTTCGAACATCCGTGTCCGAATCACAACAAAAAAACGAAATTTCTCGACCGAATGAAAAAGTGAATTAACGCGTAAGATTTTCGGTCAAATGTCATAACAGCGACTTTAAATTGACGATCATTATAAGATAATGCTTTATTCAGCGAAAGTGTTGAGCCTGGAAGCCTACAATGAAATTCACAGAACGTGAAATTATTATCGATTTTAGAATATCGATTGTAGCGAACAATTCGCATCGTTACGTAATGAGAACATTCCGACGTAAAATTTCGGCAAATTATTATTGAGTTTTATAAATTATTTTTAGTCGATTACACAGACTTTCATTCGATTAGCTAAACTTACATAGCTATTACTTCAGAAATGATTATGTTAGTGAAATGTGCAGTTATTTTGCAAATCACTATGTATATGACTTCTAATTCGTTTTTTGTTAACTCAATATAGTGAACACAGTAATGTACTATTTGCAGTATAAATAGAAATCGATAAATTACGTTGGCAAATAGTTTTTTAACTAATATTTTAGTTTTATGGTATAAATTATGTCATTCTACGTAAATTATATAATATGAAATTATGATATAGGTAAGACTGTTACCATTATCTATAATAATGCAAAATTTATCCTAAATAAAACTATAATAATATTGTTAAAATTGTTTAATTACGGTTGACTGGTTTTCGACCGTGGCTTCGCTCGCATGTTAGAGAGGGTGCAAGAGTTAAAAAAAGTAGCCTTTATCCTTCTTCGGGGTTCACGCTTCCTTCAAATTTCATCGAAATTAGTTCCTGAAAGCGTAACAGGCAGACAGAGTTACTTACGCATTTATAATATTAGTATAGATTATATTAAATAATTTAACCATAGTTAAAAACTTTCTAGGGCGTTTCAATGAATATTTTTTAAAATCATTATATACATCTGCAATCTGATTTTTTTCATCTAAAAATAAAACTATGATACTTATATGCAATTAAGTTTGTATGGTTTAAATAAGTTCAACTTCAATTAGATAAATTCAAATTAATAAATGATAATAAAAAAGGTATAGCTCTTATCGAGTTGACGGAAACAAATAAAAAAATTATGTAATTATATTATTAAGTTTTGTAAAACGAATTCCAGTTTCGGCGGTTAATCTCAGAGTAGTCAGATGCTCTGGAGAAATTATAGTGGACAAATGTCACCTACCAGATGCACCTACAGTCTCAACTCTCTAGAGAAAGAGACGCCCCAAACCCCATGAAATTAAGTGCAGGAACATCATACCATACCACGGTATGAGATACGGTTAATAGTGCCCATTACTAAGGTTAGGGCTGGTGCAAAGAAGTAATTGAATGAACCACTTATTAAATTAGCCCGATCTGGGATCACATAGATAAACCCAGAACCTTGTCTAATACAGTTTGACCTATAATCTGAATTATAAATAGCTCATCAAACATTTTGGTACGTAACTAAATTAGACCTCTATGCACTTGTACAGTTTAAGCAGGATTGGATATATCAAAGATTCAGTCACGTCGCCGTCGCGATGGAACAGCAGACAACTTTCAAACAGTAAGCACATATTTTAAGCTACCACCGTCTTATTACAATGACTTAAAGGTCAAAATGCTCTACCATCGTCGTTCGTTCAATCGTTCCGCACTAAATATTACCCGAGAGCTCAAGAATGCTAATTAGATTAGAATATACTGACTCCGAGATAAAACATTGGAGACAAAACGGTGCATTTAGTAATTTATGAAGAAATACACCTTCATACGAACTTCTTTGTTCGCGTGAACCTTTGAATTGGAATTCTAGATTTTTCCGGTAATGTTTTAAATTAATTGCCATTAAGCAGAATATCTAGGTATTATAACAGTTTAAAGTCTCGCCATGACATATTTTTTGATAAAATTATCACATTTGTATACAGATGTATACAGGTTGCTGTGTATTCGTAGAGTCTCAAACGTGATATATTTATACAATTTAATATATTTTTTTAAATAAGTTTGACTAAAATATGTACTAAAGAAACTTTTTCGATATATTTTATATCTCTTCTTTAGTTCTTTATTTCTCTCGTAATTTGATTGGAAGGCAATTAAACACGAATAGAGAACAGACATAGAAATAACTTAACGTGCTTCACGAGGTTCGGAAGTAACTTTCAACTGTCAAGCTTCATGCGCCTACTCAGAATTACTTGATCAAAAAATCAATAGCTTCTTATTAGCACGACCCGTTATATGGACCCTGAACATTAGTAGTCCAACAAGACAGTTAAAGTAGGCAGCCAGGCTGTTAAAATAGTAAACTGCTTCAATTACTTGAATAATAGCTTTTATTCATTTCGCCAGCGTCACGTAAGGTGGAGAAAATAAGAAGGAGAGAGAGAATAAGGAGACCGACGCGCGACGTTTAAAGAAATTTGGAAATCATAATAATATCGGCTACACGTCTCATATCATTATAATCTCACAGAAAGACAGTAACACATATATAAAATATAACAGTAATTTAAAAACAAATAAACATACATATCATTTACAGAACACAAATAATAAATCCGTCTAGTAACTAATTCATCTACCATTTAGCAGTTTTAGTTAAAATATGTAAATTATACAAAATACTTTACATTATTATTGTAATGTTTGTGTCTGTAGATAATTATGTTATCTGTAATCATAAATAATTTTGTTTAATTATCTGTATATTATGTTAATTCATACATAGCACTTAAAAAAAAGTAAAATTTATATTAAATTTACCACACACAATTTATAAAAGAAACTTATATATAAATCTTCAATTTGTATTTGTTTTACATTTTACTCGGTGGTAGCTTTGTGCAAGGTCGTCTGGGTAGGTACCACCCACTTATCAGATATTCTACCCCAAAACAGCAGTATTGTTGTGTTCTGGTTTGAAGATTGAGAGAGCCTGAGTAAACAGGCACAAGGGACGTAACATCTTAGTTCCCAAGGTTGGCGGCGCATTGGCGTTGTAAGTGATGGTTAACATTTCTTACAATGCCATTGTCTATGGGCGTTAGTGACCACTTACCCTCAGGTGGCTCATATGCTCGTCAGCCTACATATACTATAAAAAAAAAATACTGTTATTATATATACATAAATATAATTTAATATATTCCTCCCATACAAAACGCCAATTTCATATGTACAGATCTAATTTTAATTATAATGGACGTGTAGTGATAAACTTTATGACACATTTGTAAGAAGAAAAAGTATTTAACGTAATTAAAACTCAATTAAAGATAATTTTATGTGTCATTAAAAAGATTAGAATTCCGATTTTGAAAATAGATTTTCATAAAAACAGCTTATCGTAAACCGATTAAACAAATTAACTTGAGCCTTACCATCGACTTCCAATTTACATCGGATCTGTCGCATTCAAAGGTGTCTCCCTAAATAGAGAATATATATTAGATTTAACTAAAGATACTGGCAATCATTCGCACGTTAGGAATCAGTTAGAGACCTTACACACGATCCGATCCCAGACTTTCTTAGCTTTTTTTTTAAATTTTTTTAAGCGTGACAATTACTTGCGTGTTCGTTGTTTTAATAGAAGGTAATGAAGTATTAAGAACGTCACAAGAGCTAAGAATACGTATTTTATAGGTAAATATATTTTTTCTGTTTTATTTAATCATATCGTTTATTTATAAAAAAGGGATTATTTAAAGAGATTTTTTTTTAATATTATTTTTATTGAAGACTTACCTGACTCGTCCTATGACGTCACTTACGACACGTTCTTTATTTTTAAACAAATATAGACCGTGGCTTGACATGACAGTCTTCATTTATTCATTATTGATAAATAGGGGTTTGTTAGAACAAACCCTTATTTATCTGACCTTCAATCTTTATTATCTTGAAAAATAAGGAAATTATAAACCGAAATCACCGACTCTATTTTTAATCGATGAAAAATCTACAAAGAAAAAAAAATGAAATGAAAAAACCTTTGTTTATGCATCCAACTTAAAAAAAAAAAATTTTAGAAGAATAGTATGCTAAGCTGTGACAGGAGATTCTGATCGCGATGAAAAACCATCCCGTGTATGTGGTATCTAAGAGTGTACTGGTCTGAATGTAATGGACGCTGTTTAAGGCTACTCAGGGTCCATTAGACGCTTCGTGCTGTAAGTCGAGCCTTATATGCGAGACATATATTAGTACCACTTCGTGTTGAAATGATGTGTCGCGGCTACATGCAATTAATAATATTGAAAATGCCGTCCAATTTAAAGGTGCGTGTTGGTTGTGTATCAAGTTTAACTTCAATTAGTATGTTTTAATTGATCTTGAAAGATAATTCAGTTTGATCGATTGTTTGTATTGAGTTATATTACGTATTGTCAACACTAACGGCCGAATACTGAAACGTCACTTAAATATTAAATGCAACTTAATTATTTGAGACGCCGTTAATTTACAATTTCGCATATTAATTTAGGAGCTTCTCAATGTTAAGTATCGTTTAACTTTGAGGGACGTTTCAGTATTCGCCCGTAAATGCTTTATATTTTAAATTTATAATTTGTAAATATAGTTCTCAAGTAATTACAAAAATATGTTTTATTTTTTTCTATGTATAAGCATTAGGTATTAAAGTATGATAACTTGAATAAATTATTGAATTTGTTATGGAATTATTTATTAATATAATATTTAAGAGAGCGTGATAATATGAAAAAATTGGGCGGTCGGGGAGCCCCCGTCAGAAACGAAGTTCTGTGCGATATTTTTTCGACTCAACACGTGTTTTAAAATGTAAATTTTAATTGATTATATTACTGTATATTTTGGCATAACAAAAATCACCTCAACCTCATTTATATCGACCTCCTAAATTCGAACGCCCAACGCATCGCATTTTGTAGTATTTGGTAGGAACAGTATGAACGCTATTTTGTTATATGGATTTTTTTCGCAATATATAATAAACACTTTGCTTTGAGTGGAAAGAGTTCAGGCGCAGGCGCAACGGCTTTACATGCTTTCCGAGGCACGGGAGTGTACACACTTCCAACTTCCAGACTCCGGGCTGCTAATGAGAAATTTCGATAGAAAATCTCAACAGCACTTGAGAATTGAACCCAGGACCACCGTGTCTGCGGCCTTACATGAAGCCATTACACCAACGAGACAGTCATATATATAATATAATATGTATGTATTAGGAAACATAAGGTAAGTGCTTCCGCAGTGATTTGAATGAATCCAAGCCCTTAATTTATACCATTTTGATCAAAGTACAGTCAGCTACATTATTTAAATTATTTATACTTATTATTAATTTTTTTTCCAGTTAATACAGATTGAAAAATGCATAGATTAAATTTTAAAGAGTATTTTATATTTCTCATGCAATTTTAAAGTTCGAAAAAGGTTTCATGTCGCCTACTACAAATATTGTTCATTGCTAAACCACGGCGCATTCGAGTCAAACTATAACATTAATTTTAAAGAATAATGAATTATCTGCTTAATAAACAAAACGAATTTCTAATAATATTTTCTTACCTTAGGGATGGTACATTTCATATTCAAATTTAAATGGGACCCCGTTTGCTACAATAAATATAAGACACCCTCCGAAACAAAAAAAAATTAAGTCGGTTCATAAATGACGGATTTCTTTATGTTTATTACCTCCAAAGATAAAATCCAATCGAATTTAGAATCTCCAATCTTGACGTAGATTAAAAAGTATTTATAAACATTATTCTCTACGAAAAAAACATGAATGATTTAATAGAACCCAATAATATCCATCAGGTTAACTCAATCGTATATGTTACCAACTGTACATCTTACATATTAATCAATCGTTTGAATCCCACGTATATAATTACGGGTGAGATAAATACAGATTTAGAATTAGCTGCCTTCATTTGTTCAAAGCGAATGACGTCGTCCGTCAGACCACATCCCTAATGAAATAGATCAATATCTAATGAAATGGTTATTGCGAATGTAGTGTTATATTTAAACTCCTAACAGCACATTGGTTACAACTTAAGCGTTATCTTCGCTGTCAATTTATGACACCACGGTCAATTATAATGGCGTGTGGGTCGGTGTAATTGCACAAATCAAGGATTTGCTTATTGAAAGCGCATAAGGTGTGAAAGCATTAAGTTTTTATTTCACTCGTAAGGCATTTACGTTAAATTTAAACTTGTAAAATTACGTTTCCAAAATACTCGTAAAAGCCTACGTGAATTGAATGAAGATTCATCTAACGAAAACTTTAATATTTCTTGTAAATATAGCTCTTGGTTTTTGGTGATTAAATAAATTACAATATTTATGAATCATTTCATTAGCTACGGATCACCACTAATCTACCATCTCATTATACATACTCAACCAGAGATTGTTACTAACCTCAGTGAGTTCTAGCAATTCATCTTCCTACATCGATAAGCATGCAAATTCCTTAATTATTATCCGACAGCAATGACGGTCGCAATCACATTGCTATTCTAACTACAGAATTGTGTGACAAAATCGATTAAATTAAATTTTGTCTGACAATACGATGAAATTACTTACAAACAAATAAATAATCGGCAAGACCGAATTATCACTTTCTATACGCGCACCCAACAACTGACACTTTCACGGAAACGTGCGTAAAGCGATTTCTTAATCGATTATCGTCAAAACGGTAACGTGAATGTAGAATAATCGATTTCAAATCATATTTTCATTAAGAAAGCAAAGATAATCGATTGTAATATTTTTGGGATAATAGGAATGCGATGACGGGATTTTGATTAGCCTAGACGAGGCTTTTAAGTATCAGCTCCGTTACGTATAGCTTCTGGCGTAGCGATTTTGTAACTCCGTAATGAGGGACGAAACGAGCCACGGATATATTATAACACATTATTGTTACGATAATTGCTTGAACATTCAACTAACCGATGATTTGTTTTGAATGAATTATTATCTAATTTTCAAAGCACTTATGAAGTTTAAAGGTTTCTATGTAGTTATGTAAAAACTATTTTTTAATGTAATGTTGTTTATTTTTTGTATTTGTGTTATATATTAATTATTACATTTTAGGAATTAGCATATTTTTATTTGTCATAGTCTTGAATGGTGATACATTTTTTTTCAGCCCAAAATATACCTCAGGTGAAATTACTCATCCCAAAAAAAATAATTTTCCAATTTATTTATTTTAAAAAATATATTAGGACCTTGAAATACTTATTGACGTAAAGGCGTAATCTATGCTGAATTACAACAAAATAATTTTGTAGATATATTTAATTTCCTACAGCCCATCTTAGTCGCGTAAGTTGCGAAAGGCAAGAGTGAGTTTTTTGACTGACGTAGGACAACAACTAGTACTTGTTTTTGATAAAAATAGACTCCAGCGTTAGATATACTAAAACAGTATAAAAAAAACTACTACATACTTAAGTAATATAAATCGTATATTTTTGCGTTAACCTTTTTATGCGTTTTTCATTGAATAATATTTTACTTCTTGTATTTCTTTTGTGTTTTTTTTTCTTATTAAATGTTTTACAAAAATAAATTTAATATATATATCTGAAATATATTTGCCTAACCCAATGCCTAATTAAATATAAAAAACCAAAAAATTTTTTTTAAATAAAAGTCAAAACTCACCTCGATATTGAAATCGTACGAAAAGAAATATTAAAAATATAATTTCACAAATGGCAACACTACACTGCGACACAATTGCGCGCGCGCACCTCGACGTGCGATTCGCGAGTGGAGCGCGAGTGCCTTTGCGCTCGTTTATACGGGGGTGCGAGCACTTTCGCTGTAGAATGCAAGGGTTTGAAGGGTTTAATTATATGTTCGAGATGAACATTTGCTTAGTTAATTTATTTTTACGATCTGAATATATTTGTACGAACCATCAGTTACACGCAAGGATAAATAAAATAAAACGGGAGGGTATAAAGAAATTTAAGTAAAATAATGATTTTATTAATTTTAGTTAGTTATATATTTTCAAATAATGTTGTGATTGATGTTATGTTGTGATTGATGGCTTTAAATTTTTAGTTTTTATTTATATACAACAAAATGTTTATATTCTCAATTTTTAATCCTCAGTACTTTATATTTGTCAATTACTTTTATAAAATAAAATGTTTGGAAGTAGTTTAAATATATAAGTATTATATAAATTGTATCCAGAATGTATATAATATTGTAAAGGTATATAATATTCAAGGAGTTCTAAAATAATACCTACCTATAATTTAAAAAATATATACGAACCAATTTATAACTATGTTTTACATTTTCAGAAGTTCTAAGAAAATACATACCTAATTATAATTTAAAAAATATATAAGGACCAATTTGTAACTATTACATTTTCTATATTTTTTCAATTTTTGATAGGTAGAGACGAAATCGAATTCATTAAAATATCAGGTACATTTCTAGACCAAATAAGAGTTATTAGAAGCCGACAAGAACTATAGTCCTATTATTTAAATTGACGCTTGAAAACTTAGATTATTATTATTAGACACACGTTGAAAAACGCAGACCCGGTGAACGTAGACATGGTCGCGAGTTTTATTTCTATTCAAAATTATTTTATGGCGATTTTTTCATTTTTCCCTTAGCTTTGTGAAACATATTATAAAAAAATAAACAACATTATTTTTTTATTATTAATTCTTCTTAATAAGCCGAGATGGCCCAGTGGTTAGAACGCGTGAATCTTAACTGGTGATCGTGGGTTCAAACCCGGGTAAACACTATTGAATTTTCATGCGCTTGATTTGTGTTTATAATTCATCTCGTTCTTGACCATGACGGAAAATATCGTCAGGAAACCTGCATGTATCTAATTTCACTAAAATTCTGCCACATGTGTTACCAACCACCCGCATTGGAGCAGCGTGGTAGAATAAACTCCGAACCTTCTCCTCAAAAAAGAGAGGAGGCCTTATCACAGGAGTGGGACATTCACAGGCTGTAACAAACTTATTTAATTATTCTCAATTTGTAACAACAATGTCATTATGACCGGTGCTATAATATTTTGTTGATGGTGCTCAGTCCACATTTGTTCTAGTCCCATGTACCCAGTCATTGTCTACACAACACCAAAAAATTCGTCTTTAATAGGTACGACAAAAAACTTTATCTAACAAAAGCCCGACAAGCCATATATATTTTGGTCGGACACGCAATCAAAAACCTAACTATGTCCGGCTTTATCCGGGCGCCTGGCAACGCTACCACCGGGTATTAATAATTTGATCGCCGATTGTAACTCCCGACTACCTAAAATGTCGTCTTCTTGCTGTGACTCACTAACCTACCACCTTCTGAGGCTATCCTTTCCAACATATCGTTGACGAAATTGTTCATTATCAAGATGGAGTGTCGCGAAATATCGAAGTTATCTTTTGTAACGTTCGTAACAATTTAAATAGATAGATTGAGAAGCTCTGGTAATTCTTATTTTTATTCTTCTTTGTTTTTACTATTGCTTCTCTAATATGTCCTTCTTCTTCTTTCCCTGTAATGTTGTTTTAGTACCATTTTTATAAATCACGTTTGTTCGGTATTTCGTTTGACACACTCAAAACCCACCGCAAAAATCAGTCGTGTAATGTCAGTGATGAGTGACATTGACCATAATAATTATAACATCTCTACAATACACGCATCAAAATAGTTTATCGCCATAAGTCGCTTGTCAACATTGCACGGGTGTGTAATGAAGTGAATTTTTACAGCATAGCACTGCATTTCTAATAAAATATTAAATAGAAAATCAATAAAGAAGTGATCTTATATAATTTGCGATAGTAATTTATCATACAATACTAGTATGTTGTTTTTTTTAACAAATGAAGCAGTTACTTACATCAAGTGGGCTTAATGTTACGAAATATTAGTTTGGTATTAGAAGGTGGCGGGCCGGATCTCGTTTCATACGATTTTTTTTTCGTATGGAAGTTGATAGCCCCTACTTAACCCATTCAATGCGGAAGACGACCATCGACGTTTCGATTTTATGCCTTATTATCTGACCAAAAGACAATAAAAAAGGATATATTAGTTTATGTTCAATTTAATAATAGTCAAAACAACCTCTCGATACCTAAGACTTTAGAAAAAAAGCTAATGCTGCTAGTGCTGAGAATGCCATGCCCGTCTATAGGCGTCTATAATATAAATTCAGAGCTCACCAACCTTTTTTATAATATTGACATAAAAAATATACTAACCTAATAACCTAAAAATCACGGTGTTGACAATAAAATATAATTTCAGTATAACAAATCATATTGTTATCAAAAATATTGGGCCGAGTATTAAATATAATACTAGTTTTAGAATTTCATTAGAACAAGCTGAGATTTCATTCACTGTTTTGGATATGTAATCAATCTTTTAAGAATACAATGCGGTGACGCCTCGGACGACTATGGGCGGCAGCTTACAAATTAATGGCACGGCGGTAAGTAATAGGTACATTCTTGGGTGGCATATAATGGGTTACAATGATATAAAAGCTACGTCGGCATAAATAAATTGACAGCATACGTCAATGTATCATTTATCAGTTGACTTGTGACTTAATAACTTAATAGATTTCGTTAGCTAGTCTTTATGTTAGACAGTTTACTAGATGGTAGGGCTTTATACAAGCTCGTCTGGGTAAGTACCACCCACTCATCAGATATTCTACCGCAAAATAGCAGTACTTGGTATTGTTGTGTTCCGGTTTGAAGGGTGAGTGAGCCAGTGTCATTACAGGCACAAGGGACATAACATCTCAGTTCCCAAGGTTGGTGGCGCATTGGCGCGATGTAAGCGATGGTTAACATCTCTTACAATGCCAATGTCAATGGACATTGGTGACCAATTACCATCAGGTGGCCCATTTGCTCGTCCGCCTTCCTATGACATAAATAAAAAAATGAGTTATTCATACCAGACAAGTAGTTTAGATTAGCAAGTTAAAACATACAAAATCTCCAACTTTATAGTAAGACTCGTCATAAGAAATTAAAGCTTTGTAGTAAATTATATAAAATAGCACTGTCTGTCACAAAAATAACAGTTAAAAAATAAATATTAATTAAAACACAGACTAAATAGTTAAACATTCTAAAAAAATGAATTCGTTGAATTCATGAATGACACAGATTTGAACCATTTCCTTATAAACCTAGGTTAGGTCATAAATTCACCTACATAACTAAGACATAACAATGTTATTTATTGACAAACAAAACTGCCCTGTGGGTAAATTCTACTAACAAATTGTCTCTTTATCCGGGTTCAGAATTCAGGGAGGGCAATAGGGGCTCTATCCCTGGGCTTTTACACTAACGGACAATATGCTTTTGCAGATGAACTCTCTCCGGTCGTCTCAGATTTGCTGTCATCACATCGAATCATGAGAGCAATAGTGCACCAGTCTTTGCAAACACCCTTGTGCACTATAATAGTAGTAAATCCCATCTTGCGAAGGACACCTCGCAATTGACTGGTGTCATCAGACTAGGCCTTGGCCGAAGTCGCATCCAGTTACGATTTAGTTTAGATTTATATTTGTATCATATCGTAACCGTTATAAATTGTTCGTAGAATTGTCCCAGTTCATTATCATCATTGTAAAATGACCTTAAAAAATTAAAAATATAAAATGCGCACCTAAATTATTCAACATAAAGCCCGAAGTATTAATAAATTTTTACAAGTACAAGACGCTTTTTAAATATTTATTACCATATTAAATGTTGGATTATCTCGTTATTACAATTTTATTTCACGTCATTAAATACAACTTTGTACTATTAAAGTTTTTTTATACAACCTACTGGTTAATATGAAAATCATTCTTTTATTACTTTTTTTTCCTCATATTATAAAAATACAGTACCCAAGATAGATCTTTTGCAAGTAACAAATCTTATTAAGCGACTTTGAATAAGTTTAGTAGCCTTGAACTGCTGAAACACAGGTGCACTTTAACCTCTCACTCTAATGTTTAGTGGAAAGGCAATCGGAAAGGAAGCAACGTCTTTACGTGCTTTCCGAGGCACGGGAGTGTAAGAGCGGGGTCTTCCAGACCGGTTGCTATTGATAATCTTTTAACTGGAAAATCCAGTAACTTTTACTAAACCAATCCCTGATTAGAACTTGTATCCTCAAAATCTACATTCTTACAAACTAGCCACAAGACCAACATCACAGTTGCATACAAACAAACACTTCAATCCGTTATAATAATATTTTGTATTACATTAAAAACGATAAGTTTTTTATATAGATTAGTTAATTATCTGTAATTTATTACACAGAACATAAATACGTGCAATAATATATAAATATAATAGACTTATCCCATTTAGTAGAGAGTCCAAAAAAAAAACGAAACGCCTACAACTTTAGCGATGTAGCAAAAATTATTAGGTATTTATTCACGAAATAAGTATTAAACACCCCATTCCGCGACTAAAACTGCCGTGAAAAAATACATAACCGCTTATTATGCCTTTATTTAAAAGCTTACAAACTACACCGCACTTAAAAAACAAGTAAAAATCATATTGAAACTCGTATCTTAATTTTTCTACATGACGATATTTTTATCTAAAAATAAAGTGACCTAATGTAGCTTATACCTTGGTCAGTATCCAGTAGAATAAAAAAAACAAGTAAGGGCTAGTTGATACAATTGATATTATAGTATAAATAATAGTTAAATTTACAAAATTAAATCATCAATGAAACACGGAGAAATTGTGAAAGGATTTTTGCTGTTACTTCATTAATATTATTTTAATTTTGATCGAAACAAAATTAAAGGGCTTACGTATAAACGTTGCTTAATAGCTATTCAATTCAACAATGATTTCGCTCTTTCTAAACCTAGTTCCCAGTGTTCCCTATCATAGAGTCTTATCGAACTAGGCTTAGTGTCGTGGGTTCTTAGGATATATTAACTTGAAATTCGAAAGAACGGCATTGTTTAACTGTACTTTTGATAAATTACAATGCATACTATCTCATTCCTAAACTTTCTAGATCAAAAAATATTATTTTTACTATTGCATAGTGTGATCTGCTAAATAACAAAGTTGGTATTTCTATTGCCAAAGCTTGCATCCGTAATCTTTGGTTAAAATTCTCTTGTTATATCCACTACCCTATCTCGGCTTCAATCATTTAATCCATACGATATGGGTAATATATTTATCTAAGTAGCTCTATACTTTATTGTGAATAATTATTGTTGATTGCTCGTTGTTCATGTTTTCGATACAGCCTACTTCCTCCATTATCTCTTGTATCATATTAATACCTACTAAAATTAATGTCAGGAAAGGCAGTGTTGTTTTGTCCAAATACTTGCAAAATACTCAGTGACTTTGTGCAAGCCTGTCTGGGTAGATACCACCCACACATCAGATATTTTAGCGCTAAGCGTGACCTTAAAAAGGTGGCGGGTACCGACTAGATGCGGAAGGCGGAGGACCGGGAGCTTTGGCGCACCTCGGGAGAGGCCTATGTTCAGCAATGGACTACGATTGGCTGTTAATTGATTGATTGAAGCAGCAATAATTAGTATTGTTTCGTTCCAGTATAAAGGGTAAGTGAGTTGAGAGTGAGTGTGTAACTACATGCACAGGGGACAGTACAGTAACAGCCTGTGAATGTCCCACTGCTAGGCTAAGGCCTCTTCTCCTCTTTTTGAGGAGAATGTTTGGAGCTTATTCCACCACGCTGCTCCAATACGGGTTGGTGGAATACACGTGTGACAGAATTTCAGTGAAATTTGAGTGATACTCGGTGGTAGAGCTTTGTGCAAGCTCGTCTGGATAGGTACCACCCACTCATCAGATATTCTACCGCAAAACAGCAGTACTTTGTATTGTTGTGTTCCGGTTTGAAGGATGAGTGAGCCAGTGTAATTACAGGCACAAGGGACATAGCATCTTAGTTCCCAAGGTTGGTCGCGCATTGGCAATGTAAGTGATGGTTAACATTTCTTACAATGCCATTGTCTATGGGCGTTGGTGACCACTTACCATCAGGTGGCCCATATACTCGCCCGCCAACCTAAACAATAAAAAAAAAACATGCAGATTTCCTCACGATGTTTTCCTTCACCGTCAAGCACGAAACGAATTATAATCACAAATTAAGCACATGAAATTTGCCCGGGTTTGAACCCACACAGGGGACATAACATCTTATTTCCCAAGATTGTTTGCGTATTCGCGATGTAAGGAATGGTTAATATTTCTTACATCGGCAATGACTTTGGCCGGTAGTGACCCCTTACCATCAGTTGGCCCATTTGCACGTCCAGCCAAACTCTAACAAAAAAAATGTTTTTTTCATATAATGATAGTTTATAGTTAAAGAACGGACAGAGGCTGTCTTCATATAAATTGTATATATATTTTTATTCTACCTTACTATATAAACAGTCAGAGTGAAAACAACCGAACTGTGCGCTTTCTAAATGAACGTAGCATTTAACCTTAACAGAAAATTTAGATTGGAAGTTTGTAGGTGTCTAATTTTTACATAATCTATCTATAATGAGTGAATCACATTTAAATTTTAAAAAATCAACAATAACTACAGTTTTAATCTGTGTGAAAATAAATAAAATATGAAATCTTCTGTGAATATTATTACTGCTAAAGGTAAGGCATATTAGCAATTAGTACGGGAAGAAAAAGCGCTGGGCACGACACGGATTATATTATAATATTTGTTTTTATCTCACTACTTTAACTGCCGTTATTAAGTTATTGGGTTATTCTGTCGATTAATCTCAGTATTAGCCCATAGTTTGGAAGTTGGAAGTGAGTACACTCCCGTACCTCGGACAGCACGTTAAGTCACGTTGATCCCGCGTCTGAACTCTTTCCGATCGTATCGGATTGCCTTTCCATCCCATAGATATCGCACCTGAACTTGGGCATACTTGCACTATAATATGTCCTGCGCAGCTGGCGAATCCTTCCTGACATTGGACGCCATAGCCTCATTATTAAAATCATGGAATAAAACCTTATTTTTACCCGTGTGAAGTCGTGACAGATAGTTGGTCAGTTAAAAAAGAACAAAATGCATGTTTAATAATGGTTGTTACGCTACATCTGGCCCTTTGCGTTATTCACGGCATGGTAAGACCAAGTGCTATTTTTATATAAAAAAAGAAACCATTCAATGTGCAGATTAACCGTTGTAAGAATATTACGGACTTATTTATTAACTTTACTTAGTATTTAATTAACCATTTATTTCGCCCTTTCTGTCGTTATTGATTTGACATTCGTAAGAAGTTTTTTTTTTAATTAGACGCGACGTTTAGATTTTTTTTTCTTCATAGGATAGGTAGGCGGACGAGCGTATGTGCCAGCTGATGGTAAATGGTCTTAGACATTGGCAGTATAAGAAATGTTAACCATCGCTTACATCGCCAATGCGCCACCAACCTTGGGAACTAAAATGTTATGTCCCTTGTGCCTGTAATTATACTGGCTCACTCACCCTTCAAACTGGAACGCAACCATACCAAGTACTGCTATTTTGCGGTAGAATACCTGATGAGTGGGTGGTACCTAACCAGACGAGCTTGCACAAAGCTCTACCACCAAGTTTTTCATATTATAAGAACGATATTATCATGATATTATAAAGAACTTCAGTTTTCTTTCTTTGTAATGTTTTTTAAAGAATTTACCTACTTAAATTATAAAAATCTATCAAAAATTAAATAAATATGGTAAACATTCGTTCAATTAAATAATTATGGCAATCATCATATGGTATTTTTTCTAATACATAATTGTTACATAGTTACTACTTATGTTTTACAAAAATTTTTAGGCACTTCTCGTCTCATTATTTATAATCATTATACAAGCTGTTAGTCACAGTTATACAATCAAATAATTAATTAATGGTCAGATAATGAAACACAGCTTACTATGGATAAGCAAAATATTAAAACTAGGGTGGAAAATGAAAGTTTCTCTGACATAAAATAGTTGCTCTTAATAAATTTTGTATATTATTTTAAGCAATATCTATCACATAGTGGTACATATAAACCAATTAATAACATTTGCAGCGTACTATACAAATACAATATTGATCCTGGAACAATAAACTACAATACATATAAAAGCTACTTACTATTATACTACTTAAACACATTCCCCCAAATCAAATAAACTTCAAAGCTCAGTTACGAAAACTTAAACGCTCGAAAAACGCAATACGCGTTTCCCCCAAGGGAAGAGTAAGGGGGGATGTGGGGCTCACCGGTGTCCCAAGCGTCGAGTACCAGCGGTACCCTTTCCGTCTTAACAAAGAGCGCCACGGGATCGCTTGCGCATGCTACCCTGACGAAAACTTACAAAACCCACGAAAACCCTGCACTATAAACAATTTATGCAGTATGTATCCTTTGTCAATAAAAAATATAAATACATAAAATAATGCATATATACAATTACATACATACCAATTATAATTTGCACCACTGGCCATGACGGATTATTAAGTTAATATGGTTATTGTTCATGATTCTGTAAGATAACTCTCGTTATAGTTCTTCGTTAATGGAAATTGTGCACAGCTACTATACAAATCGTAATGAGAACGAATGATTTTTACATTACTAAAGAAAGAACGTATTAAGATAGTGATATTTTGATTATCATGTTCAGCGTTCCGTTGTAAATATATAAAGATACAATGTTATACTGAGTATTTCGTAAATATAAAATACTGCTATTAATTACTTGGATATTATTACAATATTTTCGGAACAAATTGCGGCTAAATGTTTACGTTATAAGAACACTTGACTTTAATTATGTATTGCAGGAGAATAATTTGTATCGAAGAACAACGATCGAATATTCTTATTCTTTGCAATTCGTTAATCGTTAATCGTTAATGAAACTTTCATCATAAGTAATATTCTCTTCTAGAATTTCGAAAACCAAAGACATTAAAATTGCCAAAAATAAAGACTTATTTACAATGTTTGGTACAACCAATCATGCGTAGTATTGGTTTCTTTATGAGAGCTCTGTGTGAATCTCTACATCCGCCCCATTTCATTTATCACCCCCCGAGTGCAAACATCGCTTTTGTGAGGGAACAAACAAGTTAAAACAAAGATGAACTTGTTTGCATGTTGACACGCTGACCGCTTAGACTGAACATCACTCTGTTATAGAACTCGTTCGCATTGCACTGAACGTTAATTTTATCGGATTAATTCACGGCGCCGAAAATGAAACGTATGTTTTTTATTATGTTTTGTCTTTATATTAAGTAAATATCCAATTAAATTACTTAGATACAATCAAATTGTATATTACATAAAATATTATTAGAAGATTGTAATATAGAAGATGGTATAATTTTCCTATACCATTTTAAAATCATTTATAATAATCAGCCGTCATAAAAGACGTAACTAAATGACGTGACGGTGTAACGGTAAATGCGACAGCGCCGAAATGTTTATTTTTGTCTTGTTGAAAACGCGTGCCTTGAATACACAGCCCGTTCCGAATTTTACGCAGCCATGTCTGCGTTAACAGGCGGAAGCTATTGTAGTTCGGTGCTGTGTTACGAGGACATTCGGTCGAATAATCACTTTACATTATTACTTTGTGTACAATACGAGTATTCTTAATTTGAGATCATTCTAATTAGCAGAAATATAAACGATGATAATGAAATATAGAAGTACATAATATAACATAAGGTAAGTACATAATATAACAACTTATAGTTAGTTGTATGAGAAACGAATATATACCTGATGGTAAGTGGCCACCACCGCCCATAGACACTGGCGATGTATGAAATAATGACCATTCCCTACATCGCCAATGCGCCACCAACCTTTGGAACTGAGATGTTATGTCCCTTGTACCTGTAATTACACTGGCTCACTCATCCTTCAAACCGGAACACAACAATACCAAGTACTGATGTTTTGGGGTAGAATGTCTGATGAGTGGGTTACCTACCCAAACGAGCTAGCACAAAGCTCTACCACCAGTAACCACCACCGGATAAAATGTTTGTCATGCTTAATAAAGAATTATTTGTAAAAGGCGTTGTTTTCAACTTATGATAAATTGTATTAACAAAATATTATTATATCTTAAATAGTTTATTTCAGCTTTAATGAAATATTTAGATGAGTTAAAAAATCACAAATTTAAAACATAATTACGCCTATTAGTTTTTTTTTTGCACGACCGTCAATTCATATTCATGACTATTAAAATCATTTAGAAATCACATCCATTCTTTATAGTTTATAAAAAATTGCGTTTTATCAATCAAGTCATGTAATAAACTCAAAAGTCGTAAAATTACGCACCGCAGAATTCACTTCCTTGAAGCATCTTGCGTGCACTAAGATTTGCTACACTTTAATATATTACGTAAACTTATTTTTCCGGCATGACGGCTACAAAATAACATTTAGTATTTTCAAATATTTTTATATAAATCGAACATTCGAAATACTCATGTATGTACTTAAATATATATAATATAATATAAAATTCATTGATTTTTTTATTAAATAACATACCTATGATTGATTTTAAATGTAATTTTTTTCTTATATTTGCATCCCTAAAACTCTTCAATAGCTACTATTTTTACTACTACATTTAATGTAAAGATACCATATTATATAGATATTATATTCGCAATGTATACTGAAAAGCACCGGCAAGCAAGTCCTCAGTTATAATTTTCTATCCATCAAATACATAGATATGTTCATGGAATAGATTTGTTCATTCCATCGTAAGTATTCACATTTATTTTTGTTCTGGTGTTAAATGAATGAAAAACAATAAATAATATTGTCAGATCTCATAAAGGTTATATTCTGTTAATTGTGATACGTTTAATAGTCAAGGAACTAAAATGTTAATCAATAATTCTACCTCTGAAATCAAAGCATACAATATAAAAATGCTACATTTCAAACAATAAACAAAGTTGAATTAAATTAATTCCAACATAAAAATAGAAAGTATGCTAAGTCAATTACATTGTAGACATTTTCGTGCGCAGCATCCATTGTCCAGCTATGCGCAAAAAACTTTATAAAACATTCAACTCCTCAAACAAAGGATCTGCTAATCAAATTTGTCAGGCGTGAGTAGAACGAACAATCACGACTCAATCTATATATGTAACAAAACAGTAGGTGAGTTACGTCTGCACGTAAAATATTTAATCTTAACGAATACGAATTATAATATTTTTTAAAAGAATAAAAGAAAGGCCAGTATCTTACCTAATGCGCAAATAAAAACAAAAATGTCTTTTTTATTTTTATTTATTAACTTACTTCGTACTTACGTAATTCGATACAATAAATTAGATGGTACATACATGAACAAAAGAATTAATTGTATCCTACTTGATGCAAAATTATAAAAGTAACTAACTCTCAGTAATATTGTATAAATCACATTTCTAAATCATTTCAAAATCAATCTAAGAATATAATAATTAGCAATTAAAGGTATAGATACAGTTGATTTAAAAAAAAGAATGATAAATTTGCAAAATGTGATTTGAGTTTATTTTTAACGAGAGATGCAAAAAATATGTCAACATTATTAATATCAGATGAAAAAAGTACATTTTTAATGAACTTCGACACAACTTCAATACTCAAATGTAATAATATTTTTTTCAATTATACTAAAATCTATTTAAATTTATAAGACCAAATCAGCTTTGAGCTTCACTAACTAACAACTTTTCAACCAGACATTTATGATTACAGTACTAAGTAATATTATTACAGATTACAGATATTATCAAATAATTTAATAATATTGAAATTTTCTAGACATAACGCGGTTACAAAGTAACACAATAGCAAAAAAATCAATACCAACAATATTTTATTTCTAATTTGTTTGATATTTACTTTCATTTTGATAGCATTAGGCGCAATTATTGTATTAACACATCAGTGTTCATTGTAATCTTTTCGAAAGTACGATCATGTTTTACTTTAATAACTAAAAGCTGAACAAAAAAAGCATTTCTTCGTGATGGTCTAGTAACTAAAGATATAATCTCAATTACATATAATAATATTTATAATATAAATATATGTATTACTTTATGATTTTTATAATTTTATTCATTGAGTTTATGTTTTAGAATATTACTAACTCGAAATATAATAATATAATAATAATCACTTGGATCAGCTTTCATTCTAATTAGGCGATCGTGGGTTCAAACCCGCGCAAGCACTGAGTGTTCATGAGCTTAATTTGTATTTGTAATTCATCTTATGCTCGGCGATGAAGGAAAACAAAGAATTATGACACTTGTATATCCACCAAGCAACATCGGAGCCTGGTCGAATAATCTTTAAGCCTAATTAAGAGAAGAGGCATATGCGCACCAGAGAGTAATTTACAGGCTGTTAGACGAAGTATTTATTAATATATTTATTGTAGTTGATTAAAATTACAAGGACAGCACAAGAGAAAACATTAAATTAAACCTAAGATTATATCAATCATTCGATTCCTTCCTTTGATGAATTCTTCTGATAAAAATGTGTGTCTATTTATTTTTATCATCGACAGGGACAGTATGATTTTACATATCCTTATTGAAATTTTAATTCGATAAACATAATACGAATAAAAACTTGAAAATGTTACAATTACGTATAATATCAATTCACTTCCATTAAACATATTTAAGACCAATTAGGTGACACTAAAATATACTTATTTGTGTCGTACTTATATTATTATCGTTTTAATTAAATTATATAGAGTAGTAGAGCTTTGTGCAAGCTTGTCTGAGTAGATACCCACTCATCAGATATTCTACTGCAAAACAGCAGTACTTTGTATTGTTGTGTTCCGGTTTGAAGGGTGAGTGAGCCAGTGTATTTACAGGCACAAGGGACATAGCATCTTAGTTCCCAAGGTTGGTGACGCATTGGCGATGTAAGCGATGGTTAACATCTCTTACAATGCTATTGTCTATGGGCGTTGGTGACCACTTACCATCACGTACCTATACAATAAAGAAAAAAAAGAAAACTTATATCGATACTAATATTTGATTGAAACAGTGTTAATAGAAATTAGAAAGTGCATTTGTGTTTTCTTTGAGTCGTCTTACAAAAGTTTATTTAAAAAAAAAATGATTTGCCTTTTTATAAGCCACTGTATATTTAAAATGCTTACATAATAATAAACGAAACAAGTATAATCATATGAAAAAACATTTTTATTATTCTATACACGTAGTTAGTCAGGGTACAAACAAGCCGAACTTCAATTTCGTATCCGATATGAATGCGTATGCGCCGAAATAACACAAAGCAATTGTCATTATACTCCCAATGAGTCTACAGAACCAAACACATCCCAGATCACAACAAACTGGTCTCTGATTTGGTTCCTTTAACTTTCGTTTTCGCATTGGTTTCGTACATATCACTTGTTCTAAACTAAAAAATACATATTTAGAATCAAATTTAATAAGATATTGACTAATATTACTCAATGGTAAGTAGTGAAAACAGACACGTGAATAACGGATGATCGCAGGTTGAAATCAGAGCGAGTAGCATCGAGTTTACTGAACTAATTTTGTGTTTAAATTATCTCTTCATTAGGGGTAATTTATGTATATAATTCATCTTGTGTTCTGTGATGAAGGAATATATCATGAAACCATGCCCCATTTACGTATAATCATTAACCACTGCATTGGAACCCCCTTCGTAAGCATTAACCAACCACTTAGACAACGTGGTAGAATAATCTCGAAATTTTCTCCTTATCATTAGAGGAGTGCTCTGCTTAGCACATTCATAAATGTTACTTTATAACTAAATACATATATTAAAATGAAAAATTCGGTGGAACATAACATAAATTAAATAAATTACAAAATTTGATATTTTTATTATTATAAATACCTGTATATAGCTTACACACAATGAAAACTACTTTATCTATATCTATACTACTATATAAATCTATTGGTTCTGTCTGTAATTTTTTTTTTCATCTAATTTTGTGATAAATAATCGTTTTATGATGCAGTGATTCACATTATACTATTTTTTCATTTTTTGACTATCTGTCTGTCTGTATGTCTTCTTATAACTCAAGAACGGCTTGACCAATCTTGAAAATTGATACACACAAAGAACATGTCATGGTGCAAATGATAGGCCATATATAAGATCGGTAAACCATACGGTATTTTATGAAAATTAATTTCAAATCGTTAATTAGGTATTTCTTTACCAGTAGCCATGTGTGTGTGTGTGTGTGTGTGTGTGTGTGTGTGCGCGCGTTTGTGTTATTATAGTAATAAAATAATTTATTATATTTTTATTAATTATACGCGGGTGAAGCCGCGGGACACAGCTAGTATAATAATATAGTCGAGCTTGGTTCAGCAACAATTTATTTACTTTTTATCGATACACAATAAAAAAAATAAAAAACGCATATTGCTCGCTTGCCACTGCACACTCGTACATAATAGCAGCATAATTAATTTATTTTGTCAGAGTACAGAATCGATACGACATGAAATAAAAATATGGTAATAAAGGTTCATTTGCAAAAAAATAATAAAGTAAAACTTGAAATAGTCATTTCTGTAGCCAATGTTTCTAGTCTTCTGTCACGACGCTTCCCAAGCATCGTATCAATTATACTGCCTTGCAAAAGAAAACTTATTTGTGCTATTCTGGATTTCAACCCACGATCATTGGTTAAGATGCCACTGAACAAATTTGTCATCTTATTATTAAAAAATTAAATAAATTAAATATGTACGATTGTTGTTACGGATTTCAATTTAGTTTATATGAGTTTAACATGCTTTACCATCCTCCTTAGAATAATTTAATTACAAAACTATATGTAATATTATTTTCTTTATTTATATGCGGATATTAATTTTCTTACTTGATAAAAAGATGCTTCAAAAGGATCCGTTTAGGATCTAGAAATTCCGACACCCGGGTTGAGAAACGTGTAATAATAAGAGAATAATATCAAAGACATGTAGTCCACACTCCTTGAAAGGCTGTGGGTCATTTAATATAACATGAAATAAAACTTACAGTATAATTTTATGTTTGTCACTGGTTTCCATATATTTAGCTTTGTATAAACCACGTACCGTCGGCCATGTATCTGAAAATATATTATGTGTATATTTTTTATAAATAGCATTCGCCCACTGCTTGGTCGAAATTCGATCAAGACCATTATTAAAAAAATCAGGAATATAAAAAAGGAGTAGAAAAACGCAAATATTCATTCCTGTTTCCATTTTTAATTGATAGCACTAAAGCTCGTCAATAACTATTAAACAAGAACAATTCTTTTCGTTCTCGGCCGATGAATAGAAGAGAAAGCGATACTGAACTGTTTCGTCTTTGCATGCCATTCCCTATACACTATACTCTCATCATTCGCTAGGACTTTATTAGTCAAACTTGAACTTGGCTTTGAACCAAGGACCTCGACATCTCCAGCCTTATAATCTAGCTACTAAGCCAAAGAGGCAGGCAGGCACTACTACTGTAAAAAAAATCTAGATCATAAATATCTCGGAATTTAGCCATAGCCTCTCCTACATGCCCTTTTTTACGCTAAAAATAACTCGCTTCGTGCTCGTAAAATATATTATTTATTTAAGTAAACTAAAAAAGGTACATACTTCTGCCGCATGTCGTACCGCATGTTATATGAAACGTAATTTACTTTAGTTATATACAAAATGAAACAGAAAAATAAAATCAAAGTTACAGCAAAGGCAATGAATTCCAAATACCACAAAACATTTGTAAATATTCCATTCATAATGCTTTTTTATCTGTTTTATTTATTTACAATAATAATGACAGTTTTTTTTTTATTTCTTCTATTCAAAAACAGCCTGCACTTAATTATTATTTTTATATATATATACACAAGATGAGTTAAACTATTTATATTATTAACGTGCATTTGTTGCAGTATTTCGATCATACTCTTTTAATATTATTATGTTGTAAAAAAAAGAGTTAAAGGCCGGCTACGCTTGCAGGTGCGGTCCTCGGATTTTGCAGGTGTCCATGGGCGGTGGTAGTCACTTTCCGTCAGGTAAGCCTCCTGCTCGTTTGCCCCCTCTTACATAAAAATAAATAAATAAGTTATTGTATCAAAGTAAATGAACAAAAACAATATTTTTGTCAAAAACAGTGGTCCCAATTTTTGGAAAATTATACACAACATTACCTTTTCAGTTCTTTCCCTATTAAATAGACATTTGAAACGCATAATTTAGTCTAATTTAATCAACTTTCTTGTTATATATTCATTGTATTGTTGTCGACGTTCTAAAAACGAAAATTTCAAATCTCTTATATCGTTAATAAGTTCATATATTACAACACTATAATGGCACATAATTACATCACTACGTTGCTTTCCATTTCTTTCGGCTTTACTAATTTATTATCTCAATTGAAGGTATTTATATGAATTACTGTGTAATTTCTATAATACTTTTTGTTATATACTTATAATAAGAGACTATTCGTGTTAGAACTCAAAAAATGCACGATCGTACTTATTACGAAGCATAATTATTATTTATATTTTTTTATGAAAGAGGCTTATGAATAATTTTAATACTACACATTTTTAATCTGTCACAGATTATAAATGTAGATTATACTTCTATTTTATGATTAAAATAGTTTTCGGTTTTTTTTTCCAATTTGGCTGAGTTTTAGCATCAAATATTTAATCTACAAGTAGATACGCGTAAATTTATGTTTTTACGTAATTTGTCGCAGGTTCACATTCGGCAACCACGTTACGTTAGGTATAATTATCATTGTATGTTATTTAAATACTTAAAACAATCGCATTTATTCATTTCCATTGACGGTTACAATAAATAATATATTTCGTTTATATAATAGATATTTTGGTTGTGTTCTTAGAATACAATAAATGATTGATAAAAATAGAAAGCGCGCTTCAATAGTTTGTATAACTGTTAATCAAAAAGAAATACAAATTAATTACTGAACTGTGTGAGCTAATTTTATTTCAATTATGTTTTTTACAGGATGTACGAGGAACGTAAGTAATTACTTTTAAATTTCTTTTCAGTGAAAGTGAAGTGATCACTTAAGCGCCAATAAAATATGTATTCATTGCTTTAATACATTCGTATCATAAAAGCAAAGAAAGAATATTTTTATAAAGTAAGATCGATTACGATTCATTAAAGTCTGAACATAATCGAAAACCATCAATTGTTTTTTTTTTATTCAGCGTTCATTTCTTTACATTACTGGCTTGTCTAATACTAATATTTTTCTTACTTTGAGCAAGTTTATCGTTATAACTAATCTTGTGAAACATTTTATTTAACCAGTTATTTGTTTTTCTTTTATTTGTTCAATAGCGAAGCGCTTGAAGAACTCTAGAAGTCAAACTTCTCTCCGAGGTACGGAATTGCAATGCGCACACTGCGAACTTTTAACACCAAACTGCTTCTGTCAATTAGTTACTTGAAATAAAACCCAATAACTTTTTATGTACAATAACAATAATTTAAAAATATATACCAATTCGATACCTCAACGAGCTCAGTGGCTCACGCGAATCTTAAATTAAAATTGCGAGTTCAAGCCCGGACAAGCACCACTTATGAAGTCTTCGTACGTGAATTTGGTTGGTTTATGAATTTTCGCTCCTGATCGGCGGTGAAGTAAACCATAGTTATAAAACTTGCATGTGTGAGATGAACTTCTGTCTACCCGCAGTGAAGCAACGTGGTGTATATGCTACAAAACTTCTCAAGAGGATAAGATGTCTTAGCGCAAAAGTGGTTCATCCAGAGGCTGTTTACACATACTACAAGTTTTAACTGGAATTACTTTTAAAACTTATACAATAACTTAATAAACAAAAGTTTTACATGGAGTGAATATCTTATTATATAGTATTGATTTTAATATATTCGCAATAATGTATTATTAAGGTCCTCCAGACCGCTTTCGGCCACGGCGGCCAATCTCAAGAGAGATTAGCCAACTGCGCAGGAGATATTATAGTGCACAAGTGTGTGCGCAAACACAGGTGCACTCTCTTTTCCTTAGTTCTCATAATCCGATGGGACGGCAATCCGACACGACCGGAAAGAGTTCAGGCACAGGACCAACGGCTTAACGTGCTTTCCGAGGCACGGGAGTGTACACACTTCCAACTTCCAGACTCCGGGCTGCTACTGAGAATTTTCTGACAGAAAAACCCAATAACTATTTATTGGCCCGACCTGCGAATTGAACCCAGGACCACCGGGTCTGCGGCCTTATATCTAGCCACTAGACCAACGAGGCAGTCAATATAATGTAATGTATTATTAAAAAAATGAAAAAAGTTGTAGCGATAATTCTTATATAATTGCTAATTCTTATAGAATATCTATTTTTATATAATTTTACTAAAGACACAAACAGACAATGGCAGGTCTCCATGCTAAAAAATTTCTGCGATCAAATCTCAGCATCCCGTTATGAAAAAAATGTTAAGAGATTCCGTAAATGGAACTATTTTTAATTGGGACAGTCGGAAAAAAACGATATTGTGGTTTCATTTTTTGAGGTTATGTACTGAGTATTTGTAAATAGCCCATAATAGTAATCACTTATTCTTCATCCACATAAAATCAAATGAAAACGGATAGATCTATGGGATAGATAATATATAGATAGAAAGATAAAACGTCAATTGTCCATTCAAAGTCCAAAGTAGAGCTAATCACGGTCGTATATACAGGTCTTGCAACTTCAGTAGTGGGGGTACGTTGGCATAATGACACTGTTCAGTTTAATTTACGGCCGCCAGCGGCCAGAGGCATGACGATAGGTTCGTGCTGGATACAGATACTCAAAAAATTATTGTACATGGAAGATAAAATTATACTATTTGTCTAAAATTATATCACGTTTGACGTTTATGTGGCCGATGCCCTCTCTTTACACACTTTTCCAGCGAAGGGTAATACGGTTAACCATATTTATTATTATAGGCGATAGCAGCGACGTACAGCGGGCGAAAATGCGAAATAGAAGTTGTAACACACTCGCACCTATCTCTCACCCCTGAAATTGGACTCGGTTGCAAGACCTGTGTATACGACCGTGGAGCTAACAGTGTGCTAACATGACCGATCCGATTTTGTTTAATATCGATACAAAATCGTAATGATTCTTAGCAATTTTAATCAATTACGAATTTGATACGGGTAGCTTCGCTTTAAGGATTAGTTTAGATTTAGTTTCATTAAAGATAAAAAACAACGCATTTCAATCAAAATATAAGCAACCAGTTCATATCGATCTTTCGTTTAATTGAATCGATACAGATAACTACTTATACTAATACTTGCACTCTACATCCCTATTTGGTTGGTTGATATCTTGTTGGCAATTCGTACATTAGTTGATAATGAGTTGATATACTTTTAATAAACATAAATAACTTCGTCTGTAATAAAAATGGACCACCAAACCGTATTGGCGCAGCGTGGTGGAATAAGTTCCAAACATTCTCGTCAAAAGAGGAGAGGAGGCTTGAGGCCAGCAGTGGGACATTCACATACTGTTACTGTACTGTACTAACAAAAATGAGGATATATTTAAAAAATCTTAAAAATATAATATATTCTTTTTGTTATAAATTAAATCTAAGGAAGCCAAAAAAGTGCAGACAAATCTGCCATTGTTCTTTACTATTCATAATTCAATCCACAATGACGCAATCCCCTCTTTATCCTATTCGCTATTGTGCAAGTGTGCCATGTAAGATGCTAAAGTTAAATTGCTACGCACAGACATGTGGGTATCATAATCAACTGGAAATACTTACTGGCGATTGATTTGCCAACTTCAAATAAAGCTGTTATTTATTCCATGTGCAATATTTTGTATTATTATTTTCTAATATTTATATTTAATACCAAAAAAATATTTAGTGTTGTAGTAAAAAAAATAACATTGATTATAACATTATGTAAATATTTTATCTGTCTTAAGCTGTAGTCCTCAAGAGTTGTCAACTTGTCAATAATAATTTGTCAGATGTCACTTGTCATGTTGTCAAATCCACATTATGCTCAGCCAGCAGCCAGCTGTTATTGCAAAAATGAGCAACATTTTTAACATTTCTTTTGAAAATGAGCAATACATATTTAATTTTTAATCAAAGGCATCTACTATCTGTATTTAAATTAAGTAAATAAACGAATTATTGAAATTTGTTTATTAAGTATATTTTAAGTCGACTAATATTATCAGTGCAATAAATTATGAACTAAGTAAATATTAATACGTTATGTATGACTATTACGAGTTTGAAGATCGTAAAATGAAAGGTCTTCGTGATTGGCGTAAAGCGCTTAGGACTCCAGCCACATATAGAGTTGGCAATGCAGTGAGACTGCAACCACATTTTGTGTTCCTAATCATTGTTATTGGTGTTTTTCTATTAATATTATTTTATTATAACTGGTGTATCAGTGACTCAGCTTCTTCAGTACACCAATGGACTAGAAGTTCGTGGCCATATAATGCTACATATCCTTTAACAACACCATTTCAATCAGGAAATGTGATAACCTACAAAATTGGTATTGTAGCAGATTTAGATACTAATTCTAAAAGCCATACAAAGCCAAATACATTTAATAGCTATCTGAAAAAAGGTTTTCTAAGTTACGATGAAGCTAAGCAATATGTTACCGTGACGTGGGACAAACAGCCAACAACAATACTATCTTCAACTTATGCACAGAAAGGACGAGGAATGGAACTGTCTGAACTAATTGTCTATAATGGAAGATTACTTACTTTTGATGATCGCTCTGGCATGGTAAATATATTTGACATATTAACATATCATTTGAATTTTACAAAAATCTCATATTACAATATTTTATATTACACTAGCTGAAAGTAGAAACTTAATAATCATCTTTAATATTATAATTACTAGGTTTTTGAAATAATAAACAATAAAATGGTGCCATGGGTTATATTATCAGATGGTAACGGCCATAATGAAAAAGGGTTCAAGTCTGAGTGGGCAACTATTAAAGACCAGATATTATATGTCGGGTCAATGGGAAAAGAATGGACAACTGCCAGTGGAGAGTTTCAGAGCTACGACCCTATGTGGGTGAAAGCTATAAATATGCATGGAGAGGTATGCAGTTTTTATTTTTGACAGTTTCAAATTTTGAAAAAATTCAAATTCAGTAAAAAATTCTTACAAATACACACCACCAACCTAATTGAATATCGTATCCAATATGTAACGGACATCTTTCATCCTAGGTGCAACATCAAAATTGGGTACACCAATTCAAAGCAATCAGACTATCGATTGGGATTCAATGGCCGGGCTATATGATTCATGAGTCTGGAGTATGGTCGAGTATAAACGAAAAATGGTATTTCTTACCAAGGAGATGCAGTCATGAATCTTATAATGAAACAAGGGATGAAGTTATGGGATGCAATTATTTGATTTCTGCTGATAGTAATTTTAATCACGTGAAAGCTAAAGAGGTTTGTTATTTAATGTTATTCAATACATATAGGCCAAAATATTTTTTTGCAAATATATAAAGGCTAGGTGTCGATAATTAAAATGACAATTAACTCCTGGCCGACAGTCACAATGGCCATTTTCAAAGGAGGCAAGCCAACAGTACATAACATATTATAGTACATAAGTACATAATTATGTGCATAAACACAAATTCACTTTCTATTTCCCTCACTCCCATAAGTCGATGGGGTGGCAAGTTCGATATCACAGAAAAGTGTTAGGCGCCAAACCAATTGCTTAATGTGCTCAGTGCTTTCCGAGTAACAAAAATTTCTGGACAAAAAACCAAAAACTTGATTCACCTTACTTGGTTTTAAACATAAGACTTATGGATCTATGGTTTTATAAACTAGCTACACCAACGAGACTACATAACTAATAATCCAACAAAAGAAAAGAAAGCATCAGAATTATTACCTAAATAGGAATTTTATAAATTTAATAATAATATTTTATGCAGTCGGTTTAAAAAAATCCATCTACAATTAAATTCAATGATGATCACAGACTATATAGCATTTTGTTGTATTTTATAATACATCAATTTTGAATATTAATGAACCTTGCTATCACAAGTTTACATCCTGGTTCAACAATATTTTTTAAAACAAAATTGAGTATGATTTTCTTTTTATCTCTTTATTTAACATAAACTTAGGCACAAGCTTGTTATCTATATTTTTTATGACAGTTTAGGTAATTAATTAATATTTTGCTCCGTAAGTGTATTGGCTAGCTTGTATGGCTGAAATTAATGAGGCCCCGTGTTTGAAACCCAGTTTGTAAGTTACTGTATTTTCCTGTCAATAAATTCTGATTAACAGTTATTTGAAATGGAAGTTGGCAATGTTACGACTGGTAAATACATGTAGCCGTTGGTCTTTTATCTTATGTTGGATTACCGTTCCATCGTACATAATAGTGCCCTATTTGCAAAGACATAGAACTATATCCCCAAAGAAGTTGTTAGTCACCGTTGAAAACGATCATGATCATCTTCTTTCAAATGTCAAATTAATGACAGTAAGAGAGAAATCATAAATCTAGTGTTTCACTGAACGTTTATAAGGCCGTCACTGATTACGCATTGCACTCTAATTAATTTAATGAGTTAGTTATAAAGGTATGTGTATTTATTTAAATTGTATCTTTTACGTTACAGATAGTAAAACCTCAACCAAAGCTTGGGTTCTCTACGTTCAAGTTCATTCCTGGTTCAAAAGATAAAGCCATTGTTGCCTTAAAAACAACAGAATACGAGGGTAAAACTGCTACATACATCACCGCATTCACAACAGACGGAACTGTTCTACTTCAAGACACATTTATAGATGAACATAAATACGAAGGGATCGAATTTATATGAAGACAACATTCCATTGAAAACTTTGAATTTTATTTCAAAATTCGAATAGCATCTTACTTATAATTGCCATATAAGAAAAAAAATACTTCTTAAACCAGTTAACTTAAAACAATGGAGATTGTTATAATTTAGTTTCTTTTTATACATTATATGCAGTGGCATTTAAGCACAAGCATTAGTCAATTTTTATATAGCAAATCTGTAAATAAATAAATTATAATTTGGTTACAATTTAAGTCTTTTATTTAACTGATATAAAATTAAAACATTTTTTTTATTCGAAATTATATTTCATAGTCAACAATATCACATTATCTCTACTATACTAATTAAAATATTTGAACAATTATACTTAACTCAACCTATTGGCTTATGACTATTTAGTATTTACTTCAATACAATAAAAAATACATTATCTTATACTATAGAAAACTATAAATAATTACTACAAAACGTAGATAACTGATACCATAGACAAAGAACAATATACCCAAAAAGAGTAGTTTAAAAACGAAAGTAAAAAACAATAACTTATTTCAAGCCAATAGATCGAGTTATTTCTTCGAACACTGTCCAAGCCATCGCCGCCATTAGGGTTCTTCGTAACATTCTGGGAACTGCCCCTTTAAAATAACCTCGGACCCCATAAGTCTGTAACAAACAATAAAATAATGATTAATGAAATTGTTTTTTTTTTTTGGGTACAATTAATGGCGTAAATAAATACATTTAAATTATGACTTAACATTGTTTAAGTAAAAAACACTATATATTTATTTATTTATATAAAAAATATATTAATTAATTATTATTAGTTTTTTAAAAACGTCGAAAGGATAAAAACGCTTGAGAAAAGAAGCTTTTGTTCTAATTCAGTTAAAAATGGCGTGACGTAAATCTATCAAAATCTATGTTTATGGAAGTTGGAACATTGCTGATTGCTGATTGCTGGGACTCGCGTTGACGCGTTTACACGTGTATGCATAAAAGGTCGTCGGCGGCATTACATAATATTAACAGGAAACAAATCGAATCACATTATCTACAAAAATAAATACTTTTCTTATATATATTGTATAATAGCCACGTCAATCATGGTATATATTTTTGTTTATTTTTTTTTTAAGATAAGATATTACTTAAACCATGCTGATAATTTATAGATTCCAAGTCAATAAAATAATGTTTTATAGCAAAAAAAATAAAAAACGTAATTATACCGCTGAATGATCGATATGTTTTGTTTACGGTTAATCACTACTAGATAGGAGAATTTGCAATTAAAGTAAATAACATCTTACACGGCTTTATAAACATCTGTCGAGTTTCGATCAGAGAATAATATTAATAAGTACCGTATCTTCTATTTCACGTTAATTTTATTACAATTCGTCAAGTAATTTAAGCGTATTATTTTTTCTTATTTAAATTATTAAAAAAAATAAAAATAACCATTCCTAACATTGTTAAGCCACCCAGCATGAGAACTGAGATATTGTGACTTGTCGCTGTAATGGTTTCCTTGCCCTTAAAACCAGAATATATATATACATATAACGTTGTTGATTTAAGTTTTGAGTGTGAGATACCTAGGTAGGCACAAAGCCTTACAACCAAGGGCTTTATAAATTTACTCTTTTATCTATGGTGAAACTAAAATCAATACCATATTTCCTATTCATTTTAGCGTAATTGAGTTAATAAAATGATATATTAACACGAAAAAATATAGATGAAAACATTAATATTAAAAATTGTTATATTTACTTAACGCGTGCGACGATAGATAACCTTAATTCTCAGAAACATTAATCACAAAGTAAACTTATAAATGACCCGTCGATGCACTCCGATACGAGTCAAAATAATTATGGAGGGTCACACTCCCGTCGAGATTTTATCAATACTAATATTAACTGTCTGTGGTCGCTGTAATTATAGTTACGTAATGTCTTAAGCTTTGATCTTACGATGCGACGCGGACGAGAATGCCTTCGAAACATAAATAATATTATCATTATTTCTTTGGAAATTTGAGGAAAAAGGGAAACCCAAAGTAAAGGATTTATATAATTTTCCTTTTAAATTTTCTCGAAGCAATTGAATAATTGATTCTAAAAGGACATTAATTCATAAAATAATTGATATACTATAATCATAATTTCCAGACATATTCGAAAATACGTTTGTAAAGACAAAAAGATTTTACGTGGTCCCGAGTCGAGAGTGTAAGCTGCCTATATTCAAATTCACGGCTGACTATTGTCAATTTATGGACATAAAAACCAATTAACTATTATTTGCCAAACCCGCGTGAGCCTCAGAATTCGCAGCCTTATCTGATAGCCATTTAAATAAAAATATACCATCGATTTACAGATAAGAAAGCAAATTTCGATGATACTAGTTTATCATTAATATAACAGATATACATAAAATGACCAATGAATGGACTATTCGAGAAAATACTAGATTATTCCTCCCTGTCGCAAAATGTTTTTCAAAACAGTATTTTTAGTTTCCATGACAGTTTGATTTGCTTTGAAATGATTTGATATCGATATCTAAAATAATATAAATTATTAGTATTGGCTGACTATTCGTAAAATAATGGCGTTTTGAATAGTTGTCATCGTACCTTTGGTAGTAAAATTAAAATGGGGATAAATAGTTCAGTGGATTAGCGTTTTATTATAATTAGAGATATATGTATTACAGTTATAGACCCCTCGGTATTGTATTGAGTGTTATGATATGGAACGTCATTGAACGAATGTAATCATTTACGTGATTCATAATTCTCAGTGATCATTTAGCGTTCATATAATAATAATTATTAAATTTCACTTAATTAGTCGGTTACGAAATTTTGACGCGACTGCTCTATGATAATCATAAAGAACCAAGAATCGAAAGATCGCGGACAATTCACGACAAATTACGAAAGAACAACATATTATTATTATACACTAGCTTTTCCCCGCGGTTTCACCCGCGTAGTTCCCATTCCCTTGCGAATACTGGGATAAAATATAGCCCATATTACTCGCTGATAACATAGCTTTCCATTGGTGAAAGTTTTACAAACATTTATAATATTAGTTAGGATATATAACGACTCCTGTCGTTGGTTCAGCTGAGGTTTAAGGTATTTGTTGTCGAACCGATGTAGATTCGGTTTATTTTAATAAAAAGTTGCTCAAAAGATTTTCACAAAATCTTAACACATGAAAAAAAAAATTAGAACACATACCTGATGCACATACATCGCCGCGCTGAATGCGTTCGGAAATTTGTCCGGGTACAGTTGCATTTTGGTCTTCAAGACGTCCGCCGGATTTGTAGCGAGCGAAGCCGCTATACCCGCTATTATACCGCAAGAGAAATGTACAACACTCGCTGAAGCTGGAGATTGTAGATATTCTGAAAATACATTTTTTACATGTTATATCTCATATTATAATTATATATTCAAGATAAGTTGGCAGAGTATAATAAACTTGTGTTATCTATAAGTTAATTTAAAAAAAAAAAATGCTTCTTAAACGTATCGTTGAGTTACCTTTAGGTATAGCTTGTTTCGTCTGTGTGTAGAACATGAGGTATAGTCCCGAGAAAGGCGCATCCCTCGCCAGAGTCGGGCCCAACCCGCAAGACAAACCACGGAAACCTTCAGCTTTATAAATGGCTTTTAAGGCACCTGTTAGACTATTGTATTTGTAAACTCCTGACTCGTACCTGCAAGCAAATAATATTCTATAACTAAAATATTTTTTTTTAATATACTATAACAATATAAAGTTCACATTTCAGTGTGTCAAGTTAGATAGCTTATGTTACTTGAACATAACTTACCTTGTTTTAATAACAGTGATAGGTATCAATGCGATTCCACTCATTGACCGCGCAACGACTCCCAGAGTGATAGCCTCCAAAGCTCCCAAGTCTTGGCTATTCTTGCCCATTTTAGACTTGAGCCAGTGTAGTGATGAGAAATACAAGCCAACGCCCGGTACGCATCGAGCTATGGACGGCACCATGCCCCTCCATAGACCAGCTATGTGCTCCTGACGTACGATGTTTACGAATATCGTAATCATGCCGGGTTGGATTCGGCCGCTGAAAATAACGACCCATTGTTAATCTTCTGCTAACTTATATTAAATCTTTTGACATATATTTAATAAGTTATACGTGTAATTTATTTTTATTTATAACATGATTTTGCTAAAAGCCGAGCCATTCGATGGAACTGATTTTAAAATGCAGCTAGTACTTGTGACATTTAATAAAAAGAGCGACTATCATTCGACAAATTTAAAATACGTTGCTTTTTAAATTCCATAAAATATTAAATAAGTTAAAGATTGTCTTTAATGATATAATTAAAAAAGTAAATATTATTTTTCGCTAAAAACTTCGGTCATTCCCTCTTTTGAAAAATATTCGTAGCTTTATTAGACGTACTAGTTTTAATTCTGGTCATTTTCAGTAAATGAAAATAACCCAAAGATATTTTTTTTATGGCATAGGTAGGCGGACGAGCATATGGGCCACCTGATGGTAAGTGGTCACCAACGCCCATAGACATTGGCAGTGTAAGAAATGTTAGCCATCGCTTACATTGCCAATGCGCCACCAACCTTGGGAACTAAGATGTTATGTCCCTTGTGCCTGTAATTACACTGGCTCACTCACCCTTCAAACCGCGACACAACAGTACCAAGTACTGCTGTTTTGCTAGAATATCTGATATGTGGGTGGTACCTACCCAGACGAGCTTGCACAAAGCTCTACCACCGAATAAAAAGGTAAGATATATAAATAAACAATCGAATGAAGAAAGTTGTCTTCGGAATATCATTATCATAATCATTTTTGCCCGGAGTGTGTTGCCATGTTATTATCTCGTTTCATGTTAACAATGTCCCAATTAAAAATAACTATTTGATTAAAAGTAGTTGAGTTCAAAGTTTGAAATATGCGCTAAGAGATATCGACTCGGCTTTATCTATTTCGATACATTTTATATGGTTGTTAATTGGTACCTACTGTTGTCAATTAAGACAAATATCACCAAAATCTTTAGAAGACCCAAATAAATTGATAACTTACTTGACTGTCGCCGCAACAACATGCTGACTTGGGTTTTGAAGTCTAGTCTTCACCAGGTCCAGTGGTTGAAAGAGAATCGTGCTGAAAGTCCCCGAAAACGAGCCAGCGAGGAACGCTTTGAAGACAGGGTGGTACTGTAGATAAAAAAAAACAAGAGATTATTCATATGCCAAATATTAGTCTTTTGTTTTCGAAAAACATTCAATTGTTTCAAATTAGATAAATATAATTGCAATCGCTTAAACAATACTGTCATTGACTTTTGATTGTAATTTACGAAATAATATACCTAAGTGATATTGTTTTCTTTGTAGCTATTTAAAGATACCCTCTGACCTATGTCTCACACGAGCGTGGTGTGATTTGATTTTACAGATAACAAATTTTATAACATTTAGATTAGAGAATGAATAAGTGAAAATAAGTTACTGTACTGTAAGTTTTCATTTCCTAATTTAATAATAGAAACATTCAATGAAATGAAATTAAATTTTTTAAATAACTTACATTAGCCACGATGTCCATTTTCTTAAAATAAATGCCTTTTAGTTAATCAGGCACAAAATATCAGGTGATGTCTTTCGGATACACACCGTATTTATAGTATTCGAAATTATATAGCCAATGGCAGAGCGTATGTTTTAGCTGAAATAATTTCAGGTGCGAGCCTAAATCGTATCCGAGTAATCTGAATAATAAATAGGGTTGACTCGGTACTTCAATGTAATTGTCATTTTTTGTAAAAGCTCGTTCAAATAGTGATGCATGTATGCTGTCGCCAAGTTGAATTTTAAACGAATATATCTTCAAATATGTGAAGTTATTGTCCAATGTATTTCGAAACACAACAAAAACTAATTTGGAGATAGAAAATCACTGTAATTCACGAATTTAGCCATTAGGAATAATATAAAATAAGAATATGTTTAAAAAAAACCGCACAATAACGCGAGAAACAGAGCAACGTGGTTAAGGATACACGTCTGAACAACGAATGAGAATTAACAGTAGAACGCAATCCACTTTAGTAATTTATAGGCGTTGTTATCGTTTGTAGACAACTGTCGTGGGTGAGCGGGTCTAAGGTCAAGCTGACCTTATGATAGCGGCTATCAGTGTCGTGCTTACCAGGGGGTAAATGAAGTAGGTACACTTGCCTATCAGAGACATATTAAACATTTCATGTTTTTGAAATAATTACAAGAAAATATAAATATGTTAAGTACATATTAAGTACAAAAACTATATATACTTCTTTAAATCTTATGATAGGAGGAGGATAAGATTGAAAAGATTAAAGTTCAAGAAGAGAAGACAAAGACAGCCATATCACCACACAATCTAACACGACCAAATGTTTCTTTCACATTACTATACACATGAACATGAAAGATGAACTTTCACATTATGATAGCTTATAGTTTATGGACAGAGTTTTTGTATGTTGTGTATTTTTATTTAAACTATGTATTGACTATCAATGTAGTTGAGTAAAAGTCGTCCTGATTTACAAACAAACACTGACAAATCTATAACAATATCATAACTTATGATTTGTGGGGGTGCAGGGTTTCGGCTGCAGGAAGGGATAGGTAAGAAATTTTAAGGTACAGGTTTTGTCCTCCTGAAAATTCTTATAAACCCGGCTAATGGTAATTTCTAATATTATGCAGTTATATTCAAATTCATGACTTTTACAATTTTAAAAATGTTTATTTGGCCATTTTATAAATAGTATTGGATATATAAAATTAAGTTAAGTAATTATAGAAACTAATTATCCATAAATATATTCACAGTACAATATATTCATAATTATTAATTTAATAATAAGTAGTTCGTTATTTATCAATTATGTGTATATGTAGTCTTAATCTAAGTAAATGCAATAAACAAGGCATTATCAATGTGTAGTATGTTAATAAACAAATAATAATAGTTACTCAATAACTGTTTTTGATTGTGTAGATGCCTACTATGTGAAAGATATTAATAACTAGTTTTACACCAGCAGTCGAAAATCAACCATAATCATTGTTGAAAATTTGAGGATACACATAAAAATATGAGTATATGAATTTGTTGCCCTAGCTTGTCCTGCTACCAAAAATAGGAAATTGATTGAACCTGTTTCTTCCCAGTCGGTTGACTGGGAACTTCGGTACCTTTGCTTTTGCCTATTTATATACTTATTATAAAAATTGAGAGTATCTACATTTATTAAAACAATTGATAAATTATAGTTTTGGTGAAATAATATGTCCCTGAATGATCCGACTTATATAGATGTTTCGTTTATTATCTGTTATGAAGGTTGCAAACAGGCAAAGAAATATTAAGATAACCTTGCTGGATTCAGTACAGTAATAAATATTTGATTTAAACAAAATACTTTAAGCTAAGCTAAAAAAAAAAAAATTCACAAAAGATAAATCTTGAAGATAGTTCTATGATATTTTTATTTATTTTTGAAATAATACAATTCAATTTGCATGTTTTTTTTTTTTTATTTACTATAATGTTATAGATAGGTAATATTTTTTTTAATTATTACATTTTTTAATACTATATTATGCATTTATTATCTATATGGCTATTTTTAATTAAATTACTATTGTTATATTTAACAGCAATATCTGGTATAAATATATTATGTACACACTAAACAAATATTTAAAAGTTACTTATAATAAATAATTGCTTTTTTTCATACATAAATTACTGTGTAGCGACTAAATTAGTTCAAATTATATTAGTAAATGATATTAATTACTAAGTAAGAATTTAAAAAAAATTGTAACCTAATTAAACTAATATACCGGTGTGGTATATTAAACAAAAAATATATAATATTATTCTTACCTGACACTGAAGACAAGTTTCCATTTGACGCGCAAAAAACGTTTAATTACGAAAATATCTAACCTACATAATACATACATGACTATGTTTACTTACCAGCTAGAGACAGCCACATTAATGACGCCATTTTAATAAACGTTGCAGGAACTCCGATAAAGGAATAATTATAAGTCCGTTGGAGGCAAACAACACGAAAGGTCACTTGGGATGCTCTTATCGAAACAAACAAGTTCGCAGGGGGCCTCACTTACGTCTTTATCAGAGTTGCTGAGGTCAACAGGCGCTGCAGTGTCTATCGCCCATCCATTTGAAAACGCCCCACATGGTTGCGACATCACAAACAATTATTTCATTTCGTATTTAAACAATATTATTGACGCATTTTAACGCAATTATAATATTTTTGTTATGTCGCATGTCGAGTGTTGACTTTTCAACTACGTACGTCAAAGATGACATGAAAATGACATTTATGATTTTTCAAAATACGAGTTACACGTGAATTAATAAATCACATACCAAAAAGCAATAAACATTAATTTATAGCAATCAAAATAAATAATTGGAAACTTGATAATAGAAAATCTTCAAATTTAAATTAAAATATAAGCTTTATTTATGGAAATCACTAACACTTAACTTTATAGTAAATTAATTTCGCACATAAATAATGTTTAGATTATCCTTCGCAATTAAATTAAAAAAAACACACGTAAAAAATTATAATAAAGGATTTAATAAAAGTACATGTAGAAATTAAGTAAAGTTTATTTTTACATCATTATATAACATTTTTTGAGTACAACTCAATTCAAATTCTTGAATGACTCGTAAAACGTAAATATACTATAATGAAATAGTTATAGTATGAGATCCGGCTTCAAGATCCGTGACGTTCATAATGTATATAATCAAAATCTATTTTTTATGTATGGTTAGAATGAGAATGTTGCTGTTTAGTTGAGAACATCAGCTGTCGATGCATGCACTTAATTGTGCACTATATGCGTACACGTAACATAAATAGCATTTACTTGACACTAATACTCTTATTTTTTTTAATAACAATCCAATAAAATTTTCGCTGTTCCTTATTAATAAATTTTATCTACAGGAACTAAGAAATAAGATGAATGAAATAAAAAAATAAAGAATGTTTTTGCAGAGTTGCAGACCTGAAATTTGTCGCAGCTGTTAGCAATTGTAAGAGCGCTTGTAGACGTCCGTTTTTTTCACCGGATAACGGACCGTCAATAAACGGCTATCCTTGTATACATATTTTTTTTACCGGATGGATGGACTGCCGTCTATATGCGTTAGTTTTGAACTGGTAGTCAGAGATTACACACGTGTGAAATGTCGAATAATAAGAAAAAAAAACTCGTATTGGCCTACTATTTGTACAAGAAGAAACAAAAAGAAATAGAAAAATGTAAAAGGTCATCGTGGGTGCATCCTATATTATTGGAAAGGGAAAAATATGGTGCATTTCAAACTCTTTTTACGCAGTTGGAAGAAGATGAAACTAAATTTTACAATTATTTTCGGATGAAGAAAGAAACCTTTCAACTATTATTAACAGCCATATATGATAAAATAAGACACGAGGATACTGACATGCGTAAATCTATTTCCCCGGCAGAGAGATTAGCCGTTACGATAAGGTATGTTAAAGAGATGTTCAATTTCAAATTATAGAAAAGGGGATTGATTACCTGTATTAATTAAAACAAAATTTAGTAGGTAGTAATTGTTTTATTATACTCAAAAAATAAATTAAGGAGTTTTAGAAAAATCGAAATCGTAATTAGGCGATGTGATTGAACTTAATTCAGTAATCATTGAAGATTGGGAATCATCTTGCTGCATGAGTTCTTGAGGCATCCTGGATGTGGATGGAATGAGTTGTGTTGGCTGATATTCATAGGGCATCCTGGATGTCGATGGAATGGGTTGTGTTGGTTGATATTCGTGTATCCTGTAGTCGGGTGTAGCCGTAGTGTAGCCTCGATTAATATTGTAATTGTAATTTTGCTGCTGCATGGACGATTCATATTGGAATTCAACATAATCGTCATCACTATACTTGTCTACAATCGGAGCAATACCTTTGAAAAAACACATACTCTTACTCTTGTCTGATCTTCAACTGATTTAATTAAAGTAAGCATTTGTCGATCAACTTCGCTACAGTCTGTCTTTCTCTTCTTGCTTGTTTTTGTTAAATCGGTAGTATTGGCTGGTGCGGTAGGGTCATTATTGGTTTGTGAGTCAGTTTCTTTGTTGTGAGATTGTGTGATGTTTTTTTCTGATGTAATACTTGCTTCCGTTGTTCGGCGAGTCACAATTTTACACAAAAAGAGCATTTGATCGTAGAATTTATATTTTCGTAGACTTTTTGCACCAGAGCCGGATTTACATTCCTTAACTTTTTTGTGATATTTCATGCAGTTATCTCTTGCATTGTTCCATTTTTTTATGATATCTTTGCCTAAAAAAGAAAAAATTGTTACAGATATTTAGCTGCAGGGAACACATTTAGTGATCTACATTACAGTTTCAGAATGGGTATAAAAACTATCAGCTGTATTGTACAAGAAGTATTTGAAGCATTGTGGGAAACCCTTTCTCCAATTTATATGAAACTACCATCGGAAGACGAATAGTTAACAATAGCAAAAAATTTCGAGACGAATGCAAATTTTCCTCATTGCTTGGGAGCCATTGACGGCAAACATATTAGAATCATCAAGCCAGAAGAAAGTGGATCAATGTTTTTCAACTACAAGCACTATTTCTCAATAGTATTAATGGCTGTGATAGACACAAACTATAATTTTGTTTTTATTGATGTTGGAGCCTACGGCAAAGAATGCGATTCAGCAGTATTTAAAGAAACAGAATTTTGGAAAAGAATAGTAGGCGATAAATTAAATATTCCTCGACCTAAGCAGTTGCCAGGTGCAGGCAGTGAGTTACCTTATGTATTTGTTGTTGATGAAGCTTTCGCTTTACATCAACACGTACTTCGTCCTTACGGTGGGCATCAACTTGACTCAATAAAAAAAAATTTCAATTATCGTCTCACAAGAGCGCGACGCTACGTCGAATGCGCATTTGGTATTTTATCCAATAAATGGAGGATTTTGCATAGACCATTAAATGTTTCAACAGATACTGCTGTTAACATTGTAAAAACATGCTGCTTATTACAAAACATAATTCATAAAGTAGAGGGTATTGCTAGGTATAGAGGTCAAACAGTACTTCACACCAGAACAGCTTCTAACCTTATATAAAGCCCAAGTTAGATCGTGCATGGAGTACTGTAGCCATCTATGGGACGGCTCTGCTAAGTATCAGCTTGATGCTTTGGATTCAGTGGATCGTCGTGCTAGAAGGCTCATTGGCGACCAGACACTGGTCAATAAAAAACTTCAGAGCTTGGAACACCGTCGTAAGGTTGCCTGTCTGTCGGTATTCTACAGGATATATTTCGGAGAGTGTGCTCAGGAACTGTTCAATTTGGTTCCCCCTTCACCTTTTTACCACAGAACTTCGAGGCATCGAAAAGATCTGCACCCGTACGTAGTTGACGTACTTAAGACACGTACGAAACGATTTTCTTCCTCGTTCCTGATACGCACCGCTAAGATCTGGAATACCCTTCCAACCTCCGTATTCCCCACCACCTACAATATGGGTACCTTCAAGTCTAGAGTGAATAGGCACCTTCTAGGCAAGCGCGCTCCACCTTAGGCTGTATCATCACTTACCATCAGGTGTGATAACAGCCAAGCGCTAGCTTATACAGTTTAAAAAAAAAAAAAAAAAAAAAAAAAAGGGTATTGCTAATAATGCTACTGATAATGCTAGTTCACACATGGTGTCTATTATATGCCATTTGCCTCGTTCCCATTCAACACGAGGTAATGTAACAGCAAATATGATGCGTAACAAATATGCAGAGTATTTCATGTCACCAGTAGGGCGTGTACCATGGCAAAATCAACATGCATAAAAATAATGAAAATAAAATGTTACTTACCAAAATCATTTTTTTCTTTCTCGGACATCGTTTCAAAACCTTCATTTAACGCAAGACAAATTTCTCTCCAAGCGGCAAAACTCGACTGTCTATTTTTATAGCACTCTTGGGTTTTGTCCCACAGTACAGGCCTATTTTCAATCAAACTTATTAACAATTCCATGTCAATATCACCCATTTTTAAAAGAACGCAGGTAGACGGCACTCAATTAACAGAAAACAGGCAATACGTCCGGCAGCGTCAACACGCACCAATACACTGGCGTGGATGACCGCCATTTCTTACACCGGACCGGTGTCCGTCGCGCCGAGGGGAAGGGGTGGTGCATCCGGCGTAAATTGTTCGCCGGACCGATGTCCGGTGCATGTACACACATTCATTATAATTCATACACCACCGCGAATCCGGCAAAAAACACGGTCCGTTATCCGGTGAAAAAAACGGACGTCTACAAGCGCTCTAAATAAGTACTTATTGCTTTGGCCATGACGCTATACTTAATTGTTCTATATCATATATGCGCGATTCGCCTAGAACTTTATAGATAGCAAAATAGCTGTAAGTGAAACGTGTTCAGTTTCAATTACCACCATTTTTAAAGTTTTTCCAAGTAGATTGCTAACAAATGTGCATATTGGGTATATTCATTTATCTTTTCTGTTCTTTATCTTCGACAGCATCGTTGAATTTTTTTATTAAAATTATGCCCCTTTCTTCTGTATACTACTTCCTACTACTACCTTGAGATCGTCGACCAAGTCTCTGACAGTAGTGCTACAATATTCGCTTTTATCGTAAATACCGAACAACTCGAAGAAAGTTTATGCTTTACTAGAAACAAAGTCACTAATGGATTTTTAGTCAAATTTAAGGGGTTTCCCATCCAATCGTTCCATCTACTTTTTCTTTGCTAATTTTTCTAAATTTAAAAACATTTTATGTTTCTCTACTTAAGTATTACATCATCATACATACATCAACAGCCAATCGTAGTCCACTGCTGAACATAGGCCTCTCCCAAAGTGCGCCAAAGCTCCCGGTCCTCCGCCTTCCGCATCCAGTCGGTGCCCGCCACCTTCATAAGGTCATCGGTCCACCTGGCTGGAGGGCGCCCTACGCTGCGTTTGCCGATTCGCGGTCTCCACTCTAGGACTCGTCTGCTCCAATGGCCATCGGTATCTGGATAAAAATCCAAAAACTGAATCATATCCAAATCGTTCTTTGGAACTCACCGGCTTATGACTGATTCGTGCCAAAATCAGACATACACTAAACATACGAATTATCCTATTTATTTCATACCATTCTGTTCCTTTTTTGCAATACCAGGTAAATTCAATAATTGTTGGGTGAATAAAACAATTTTCAGTGCACATATGGCTTTTGAAATCCACCTTGCTTGATGGAGAGCACCTGGTGGATGGTGATTTACATTTTGGGTTGCAATATCAAATAATTTGTCAAGATCGCTTTTCCATTGCCTTTTTCTGTTAGCAGCTTCCGAGTTTCTCGATTTGTCTTTTCACATCAGGTGATCAAGTTTAATGTATTATACTGCTTTGTGTTAAAAAAGCAGCAACAATGCATGTAAAATTAAGGAAAAAATATAACGGACAGACAGAATATATCTGTGGAGAAAGATATAAGAAAAGAACGGTATAAAAATTTGGCAACTTTGAGTGTAGCCTTCTAAATTTAAACTTGAAATGTAACTGTCATCGGCCACTGCGTCCAAGAAGTATTATTACAAATCGATGATCGGACGCATTATGTAGTCATACTTACCCATTGAATAATAATGTACTAAGTACGTTACATTATTATTAAATGTACTTACCATGGACTTTTTTAATTTTTCGTATATTATGCATTCAAATAACGATCCACAGGAGCTATATCTTAAGTTGTACTTAATCATGTATAACTGCTCAACATATAAAAATATGTTCTTTTTACATTAAAAATTACACATGATGTCAAATTTTATGTGATATTATAATATAGGTACATAGTTGGATACAAAAAGAAATCACACATCATTTGAATCTAACTACAACCGATTGCCATAGGTTAAAAGCTTAAGGGTCTTCTTTGACGTTTGTGGAAATTCGAAGGTCGGGATTTCGATAGAATTATATAGAAAGCGATGCTCCACAATCTTGAAATAAATCACACAGTTAGCCAATGAATTTAACTTACGTGTAGAGCATTCGAATTTAAGATAATGTTTATGGATAAGTGTAAAAAAAAACAGAAAAATCACTAAAACGTGTAAAATCGCACTTCCTTATTGAGACGAAATTATCGTAATCGTCGAGAATTTATAAATGAATTTTATCAAATAATAAAGTTAAAACTATAAAGAAACGTCTGGAGTCTTCATTTTTTAATAAACATTTTCTTATTTTTTGTTATAATAAATTACAATGAAATTGTACGCGTTTTCTTATGCGAGCCGCCGATAACCCTCGCAGACCAGTCGGCCACGCGCCTCCGAAGTGAGAGCACGTCGGTTTGCGCCGCATTGATAGATCGCGATCGAACCGTGTACTTACACAAAATCAATGTGTGCGTAAATAGCGTATTTAGTATGTATTTGAACGTTTTAGTTGTCACCGAGACTTCATCATAAATTTTAGGACGCGCACCGGCTTATGTATTCTGTTTTTTTTTGGTATTTTTAGTGTTTTATCATTTGATACGATATTTTTACTGATAATATTTTGTATATTTTGTAGTTTGATAAAAAAACAAAAAATAACTCGAGTTGAAATTCTAACTAGTTACATAATTATAACACACTCATATATAATGATACATTGCATTTTTTTATAAATAAATATAATTTTTTGAATTATTATGTATATAATTACTTATTTCGTCCATTTCCTAGTTATATTGGTCAGTAAAACAATAACTGAGGCAATAAATTTATTGTCGTAAAAATTCAAATTATTCTTATTTTCATTGATAACGTAAAACTAAACAAAGTATTTATAAATAGTGTTTTGAACACTAAATAATAAAAATGACTAAATCCCATTTATGCATAAAACGAAACACGCGTGATGGCCCACCTAACAAACCCTCATTAGTCAATAAATTACTGACTCTCAACTCAACGGGAAATATAGTACTCAAGTGGAAATGCGTAGAACGAAGTACATAATCCTTTGTTATTGTGATCTAAGAACAGTAATGGCATCACACTAAAGAACACACTTCCAATTGGTGGACCACCACGCTTGTATATATAATAAGCTGCGTTAAAAACTTCAATACCGCGATTCAGGGATTATACATTTTTATATCATTTTTCTTTAGAAGTTTAATTATTTTATGTATTTATTCACATATTTTTTTTATATTGAGTAATTAAAGAAATAAAACATTTATTATTACAGTAATAATAATATTGTTCTTATTATTTTAGCATAAAATGTTTCTTATCGTTTTTTGTTACGTCAAAGCGCTATCTAGTGAGGATATACGAAACGTTTTCATGCCTCATCGTCATCATTGGTTTTGCAAATTGATATTTATCCGATTTCAGACTTACAAATCGATTTCAAAATCCGATTTTAGATATCTGAATTCGGTAATGCCTAGCCTCATCAAATCGCCTGAGAACTTAGCTATCCTTTTATTTTATTAGCTAACGTGCTCAGGCAAATATAGTCTTTAAGTACTTCATCAGTAAGGTCGATTATTGTGTAATAGATTTCCGTAGCAGAACCAAGAAACCGAAAGTCGAACCGCAAAATTCCCGCTATCCTTTTTATTCCGCTTTATTCCAATTGGTTAGAAAGAGAGAAAGTGAATTTCATAGTAGAATAAATGTTGTAAAATATATATTTCGATTCAGGAATTATATATTTTTCTTTAGAAGTTTAATTATTTTATGTATTTATTCACATATTTTTTTATATTGAGTAATTAAAAAAATAAAACATTTATTTTTACAGTAATAATAATATTGTTTTTATTATTTTAGCATAAAATGTTTGTTTCAATAATTTCAAATAAATGTTTATATAATGTTTTTCTTGTATTCCTATTGATCTATTTTTATTTCACTTTTTGTATATACACTTGTTCCGTTTTTTAATAAAGCATTCCACATTCGTCTTTCGTCAATTTTTTTTTTATTATTCCACATTACGACATCAAGAAGTTTATTTATACCAAACTACTCACCTCAACGCTATAGATATGTATTTGACAACATTTCAAAATCAGTGACAATAAAGTTAAAATTTAGTTTAGGAAAAAAAAGTGCGACGACCCCACTCTGCATACGTATATGTGTGCGTGCCGTGCCCGAGCCTCGATAGTTGCGACAGTAGCGCTAAAAACGTAAAACTTCGTGCGGCGGAACGTCAAAGAAGACCCTTAAAGGGTCTTCTTTGACGTTCCGCCGCAAATGTTGTCAAATACATATCTATAGCGTTGAGGTGAGTAGTTTGGTCTAAATAAACTTCTTGATGTCGTAATGTGGAATAATAAAAAAAAAATTGACGAAAGACGAATGTGGAATGCTTTATTAAAAAACGGAACAAGTATATATACAAAAAGTGAAATAAAAATAGATCAATAGGAATACAAGAAAAACATTATATAAACATTATTGAAACAAACATTTTATGCTAAAATAATAAAAAACAAAATAATTATTACTGTAAAAATAAATGTTTTATTTTTTTAATTACTCAATATAAAAAAATATGTGAATAAATACTTAAAATAATTAAACTTCTAAAGAAAAATATATAATTCCTGAATCGAAATATATATTTTACAACATTTATTCTACTATGAAATTCACTTTCTCTCTTTCTAACCAATTCGAATAAAGCGGAATAAAAAGGATAGCGGGAATTTTGCGATTCGACTTTCGGTTTCTTGGTTCTGCTACGGAAATCTATTACACAATAATCGACCTTACTGATGAAGTACTTAAAGACTATATTTGCATGAGCACGTTAGCTAATAAAATAAAAGGATAGCTAAGTTCTCAAGCGATTTGATGAGGCTAGGCGTTACCGAATTCAGATAACTAAAATCAGATTTTGAAATCGATTTTTAAGTGAAATCAGATAAATATCAATTTGCAAAACCAATGATGACGATGAGGCATGAAAACGTTTCGTATATCCTCACTAGATAGCGCTTTGACGTAACAAAAAACTAAAAGAAACATTTTACGCTAAAATAATAAGAACAATATTATTATTACTGTAATAATAAATGTTTTATTTCTTTAATTACTCAATATAAAAAAAATATGTGAATAAATACATAAAATAATTAAATTTCTAAAGAAAAATATTATAAAAATGTATAATCCCTGAATCGCGGTATTGAAGTTTTTAACGCAGCTTATTATATACAAGCGTGGCGGTCTACCATTTGGAAGTGTGTTCTTTAGTGTAATGCCACTACTGTTCTTAGATCACAATAACAAGGATTATGTACTTCGTTCTACGCATTTCCGCATTGAGTATTTCATTTCCCGCTGAGTTGAGAGAATTTACTGACTAATGGGTTTGTTAGGTGGGCCATCACGCGTGTTTCGTTTTATGCATAAATGGGATTTGGTCATTTTTATTATTTACTGTTCAAAACACTATTTATAAATACTTTGTTTAGTTTTACGTTATCAATGAAAATAAGAATAATTTGAATTTTTACGACAATAAATTTATTGCCTCAGTTGTTGTTTTACTGACCAATATAACTAGGAAATGGACGAAATAAGTAATTATATACATAAATATTTCAAAAAATTATATTTATTTATAAAAAAATTGCAATGTATCATTATATATGAGTGTGTTATAATTATGTAACTAGTTAGAATTTCAACTCGAGTTATTTTTTGTTTTTTTATCAAACTACAAAATATACAAAATATTATCAGTAAAAATATCGTATCAAATGATTAAACACTAAAAATACCAAAAAAAAAACAGAATACATAAGCCGGTGCGCGTCCTAAAATTTATGATGAACAGTCGGTGACAACTAAAACGTTCAAATAAATACTAAATACGCTATTTACGCACACATTGATTTTGTGTAAGTACACGGTTCGATCGCGATCTATCAATGCGGCGCAAACCGACGTGCTCTCACTTCGGAGGCGCGTGGCCGACTGGTTTGCGAGGGTTATCGGCGGCTCGCATAAGAAAACGCGTACAATTTCATTGTAATTTATTATAACAAAAAATAAGAAAATGTTTATTAAAAAATGAAGACTCCAGACGTTTCTTTATAGTTTTAACTTTATTATTTGATAAAATTCATTTCTAAATTCTCGACGATTACGATAATTTCGTCTCAATAAGGAAGTGTGATTTTACACGTTTTAGTGATTTTTCTGATTTTTTTACACTTATCCATAAACATTATCTTAAATTCGAATGCTCCACACGTAAGATAAATTCATTGGCTAACTGTGTGATTTATTTCAAGGTTGTGGAGCATCGCTTTCTATATAATTCTATCGAAATCCCGACCTTCGAATTTCCACAAACGTCAAAGAAGACCCTTAAGACCATTTTTTTTTTAAATGTTCTCGATTTTGATGATTTCCTGCAGTGTTATTGTACTTTGTAATAGTGTGATTTAGTCTTGAGCAAAGCATTACAATACATCCCTACGAATTAGTAGTAATTTTCACGAGGCGCTTATAATCTAATTTAAAATATTTTTTTTATTTATTCCCTACACATAATTATAACGTTAATCATTTTTATTCAACAATAAATAATTGATAATCAAATTAGTTTAATTTACTTACAAGGTAAATTACTATTATATACCACAAATTAGTTTAATAATTACAAGGTAAATTAGATTTATTTACTCTCTTGTATAATTTATAGTACTACATTCAATGTATAGTCCGATTACGTCGGATTACACTTACCTAGAATTTCATACATCGGTTAAAAGGCTTAGATGGAAATAGCTGAAAGTATCTATATGGATTCTAACTCACACAGTGCTATTTTTGATTTCAAATATAGATTCTTGTAATAACGAATTTCAAACTGTAAATACCTAATTTTTACAAGTACAAGTATATAGGTAAAAATTAAAATCAGCAAAGAGAACAAATCGTCGTTGAAGTTCTAACACCACGTAAGTCACTTTTTGGCTGTTTTGTCATTTTGACGCCATTCGCTAGAGAATCGGAAGACGCATCGTTTTAGAAATCAGAAACACGTGTCGGCCAATAGAAAATTAAGTATACGCAAGTAGCAAATAAGTATTTGTTATAGTATCTATACAAAATTATGCAGATTTTTCTCTCTCCTGAAAAGTGGTGTTAGAACTTCAACGACGAAATGTCTTTGGTCTTTTTGTTATTATATAGTCTGTATAAAATGTATTTGATAAATATATTTATTTGTATAAAATTAATAATATTTGTTATCTATCGAAAAAGTTGAAATATATGTCTAACCGCTCAAGTTTATTCGTAAGAAAAAAAATATGTATATATGTATATATAGGTAATACAACTAGGAAAATCTTCGAGAAGGAATTCTATTAAATAATGCGTCATGCTTTGTCGCATATTTACATAACAGTAACAGCCTGTGAATGTCCAGCTGGGCTAAGGCTTCTTCTCCTCTTTTGAGGAGAAGGTTTTGGAGCTTATTCCACCACGCTGCTGCAATGCTGGTAGGTGGAATACATAGGTGACAGAATTTCAGTGAAATTTGACACATGCAGGTTTCCTCACGATGTTTTCCTTCACCGTTAAGCACGAGATGAATTATAATCACAAATTAAGCAAATGAAATTTAGCGGTGCTTGCCCGGGTTTGAACCCATGATCATCGATTAAGATTCACGCGTTTCACTGGGCCATCTCGGCTAATATCTACATATTACCATACGCAACAGTTATTGATTGAAAAAAAAATCACAATTATACTTAATTTAAGCAAAGCAAAGCACTACAACTTAGATATCAAAAAAGGCCAAGGCTCGTTTATAACCACATGCAGCTCAAATCATGTTTCAGATCCACGGATCAAAACATGAATTAAAATTAAATTCAAAATCAGTGCTTATCAGGAATTAAGCCCCGGCCATCTTCAGTAAGATCCACGATATTGTACTTCTAATGACATATAATATTTATTTCCTAAAGATAATTTAACGAATGAAAATGTTACCAATACGAAATATAATGGTGATAAAATAAAACAGCAATATTTTTTAAGATTACTTATATATTCTACGTACTTCCACAAAGTATCGAATTTCTTCATGAAACTTACACAAATTTACGTAAGTTACGCATCCTCAAATACAATAACTATAAGAATAGATGTTTTATATAAAAACGTTAATCACAACGTACTAATGTAATAAATATAATATGGAATGAATAGTTAATTTTTAATAAATTAAAAAATCAAAGTTTACTTTATATTAAAGTTAAAAGCTTAAACTTTGTTAGACACCTTCGAAGAAAAATATACCCTATGGGCTTGGAAGGCACAATATTTATCGAAACTTTATATATAATTATGAACATGTTTTTTTTATTATACTGCGTTAAGATCTGTATTAAAGTCTCCATGCTTTATTGGCACAAAAATTAAAAAAAAAAAAAATCGCAATATTGAATTCGTTATATAAAAATAAGTATATTAAATTATAACTAAGCTAAGTAAGAACAAAACGAACTTACATTTGTCAATATTTTAAAGAGTAAAAAAAATAAATTCCACAATTATGGAATCAAATGGGAATGACGTCACATTAAATGCTAAACAATTTGAACATGGTGCTTTTAAGATTCATTTTATATTATGGAGATTCAATAACTAATCTTGAACACCTAGAAAATATGACTTTTCAGTATAATGAATTATTTCATAGGTATTATTTGTTTTTTTTCTCTTATATTGTCTTGTAAGTACATAGCTTATTTCTATTAAATTTTCAAATACAATTTAAAAACTACCGGAATGCCTATAAAATTTCATTGCCAATATTTGGCATAAATGTCTTATTGGGAGTGTACAATAAACGTATATGATTTTATTTTTAGATAAGGTGATCAAAATATTTTTGTCTCTTTCTCACAGAAAGTTTAACTTATTTGAAAGAAGGGGACGATTAACGACCTCACAATACATTTACATATGTCTTGTGTTGCCGAAATTGATTCCGCTCTGATTAGCGCCTTTGTTGGAGCCGTACTGAAGAGAAATGACTCCTTGTCCAGCTCTAAGTTGTTCTTCTGTGAAGTTTCGTACGTTCTTTTCGGCTTCTTTTGGTCCTATTGAAGGTTTCCCGTAATTGCCCGCCTGGAATATAATAATGGAAATTTTAATACAAAAATATAAACGTATTATAATCTCTATGTACTTAATTATATTGTTTAATAGATGATTAAATAATGCATCAAAACATTTTTTCATCTTATTCTCGTTTTGTAATTTGCTCTCTCAGAGGAACTAGTTCGAGCATTTTTGTATTGAGTAATAAAAAGCAATAGAAACCTAGATACTTTTGCAAGTAAACGAAATTTTACAGACTATCTATTATTTTATACGTCATTTTTCATGTATAAGTGTACGTTGAAATAAAAAAATTATAACCATAAATTTTTGGATAGAACGATATTAATTTTTAAAATAATGTCGTTTTGGCCGATAATATTAATTGCCCTTCCAACTATACAAATAATAGATGTTTCAGATATATAAAAATATGATGTATAAAAAGACAATTATAATATCATCGTATATTTAAATCGATTTTATTAAAAGCACAATACAAATATAAGGATTCAGAATGAAGCCTGACACTTATGAGGTTAGATATCTTGAATATAGATGAGCTATCATATATATATATGTATATTTATAAAACATACCTTTCTTCCCAGAGACTGTAGACATATGACTACAGAGTTCAGATTTTGTCGCTCCCATAGATCAACGGTTTGGAATGTTTCCTGAGCAGGAACTCCGAAATGCTTTGCTGCCTCTAGAAAAGCGTTGATATTCTCCATGCATTTGAAAGCCATTTTGGATTCGTTAACTTTCTTTATCATGCCTGGTTGTAAATTGTTTGCGAGCCTGAAACATTTTTTTATTTCTTTTATAAAAAAATACATTATTCGCATAACAGCAATATTTAGTATTGTTGCGTTCCTTTTTGGAGGGTGAGTCAGCTAGTGTATCTACAGCACAAGGGACATAACATTTTAGTTCCCAACGTTGGCGGTACAATGTCCTTGAGCGGTGGTGACCACTTACCATTAGGTGGACCATTTGCCCGTCCGCCTACTCATATTATAAACAAAATAATATAAGCTGACATGGTTAAAGTGACAGACCACTTGAATCTCAACGACAAATCAAGATGTATGTATATACTTTTCCATGTACTTAATTTGATTTATTCATCTAATTTAGCGGCGAAGGAAAATATCGTAAGTAAAAACATACATGTATGTATATCCGGTTAAGACATGCTGTGATTCAGCATTGTCAATTATAGAACTAAAAACTCTTAGCGTCCCGAAGAGCCAAGCATTGATTCGTGATGTCAATTGCCAAATAAATTTGACATAGTTACTGATATTGTATGCGAAAACATATAATTTAAATTACTTGGCGTCGTTATCTTGACCGCACAGATCAATCACCTTTGTGTATCCTTCATTCTACGAGACATTGGCGAAATCATTTATTTTTTGGCACAACAGCTAATGCCGCAATAATTGTAATTTACATATAAACAAGAAATAAGTTTAACATAACACAGTTGGTCCATTTTATAGTATTAAATGCAGGTATAATTATAATGTTTTTATAACATATTTTTATGTAACAATAAACCACTAGAATAGAATTCACATAATACAGATAATGACTTCGATACAAGATTTGTAAACAAATCTAGAAAATTTGATATTAACCTACTTTAATTGTCGTCTAGGTTTCAAGCTTTGCAAGTATACGATAATGTCCTAGTGACAGATTTCGGTCAAGGCGGCCATTCTCATCGGAGAAAAGGTAACTGTGAGATAACTGCTCAAGTGTGTGCGCGACACAGGTGCATCCTATTCCCTCACTCTCATTATCGGTAAATAAATATCAGATGAGACGGCAAATCTGATACGACCGAAAAGGCTTAACGGTATTGTAAACGCTGCCAACTTCCAAATTCCTGGCTTTTACTGAGCATTTCTCGATGGAAAATATCATCCAAGCCCCATTGCAAAGCTTATTGCAAGTATATTTTTGCCATGGCCTTGGATCTAGGACCTCGAGAGCTGCAACTTTATAAGCTATCCACTAGGCTCGTATATAATAATGTGTTTTAAATTTTATTTTTATTTAACATATAATTAAAAGGATCCACCTATTTATTTATTTTATATCTGGATTTTTCTTAAATGACGAATTAAATCATTCGAGTTTATTACATGTTTTATATTCAAACAGGAATCGTTGTGTTCGTTTTTACGGGCTTTTATTTAGCTTTTTGTATGTGTGTGGGTTAAATCTTGCAATCAAATCACAAACAAGTTATATCCAACCGATTGAGCTAAAGTTTGAAATTTCGGCGCTGGTGACAAACTGTTGACCGCTAAAAGTATAATATTAAATTGATTTATGTCACATAGATTAAATAAAAAGTTTGTACTTACAGTATGTACAAACGGTATTTATAAATAAAATACATGATATTAGCTTAACGTGTATGTAACTAACAACATTAGTTTATAAACAAATCTAGATATCTATAGATAATCCAGAGTTTAACCTACTTTTAACCAGTCGTATTGATTTGTAGCATTGCATAAAATAATTTAATTCTATCAAGCTAATCTGGTAATTGAGACTGGTGAAGTGTGGAAGTCCTTAACTGTTATTGTTTTGACATTTCGATAAAATAGTTTTTTTGTCAAATAGAATTCATATAAGTAACATAATAAACGTACGTTATTATTTAAGTTGCAATAATACGCAACTAAATATTGTATGGATTTAAACCTAATCCTTTTTCAACTGCTTTCTGATGTAGTGTATAAGTTATATTCATGTATATTTTAATAGACGAGTCTCTCAAAATATTAACGTTCAATCTATCAGCAACTAATTTATATACAAAATCATAATCCTGTTACATTACCTAATGTTTAAATACCATAATAACAAATTCATGCATACATTTAGTATTAGTCAAAGAATCGATTTTCTACATCTGTTTTGATTGATGACAGTAGATGATTCAGAGCCGATATGACCTAGTGGCTAGAAACGAGTCTTAACCGAAATTTAAAGGTTCAAACCGCTGGAATGTCATGTGCAATTTATGTCATTCATATCGTCCTTGGTAGAGGAAAACATCACGAGTAAGCCAGCATGTGTCGGATAGAATTCTGCTACATTTCGATATCGTGGTCTAATAAGAGCATCGACGAGTTCTTTACTCTTAGGTTAGCCGTGGAACATTTACATGTCTAACCATTGCTGTCATATTTAAGTATATGATACAATTTGGGATAGTGTACATGGAAGTGTACAGTCTAGTATATGGTGCAGTAACTGTAACAAAGTAGTGTTATTCGTATTTTATTTTGTTAGATTCTAATTCCACTAAGTCGTTTTGGAAGGGTACAGGTGCTGAATTTACTCGGACAGATGTACGATTAGGTGTCATAATGATCTCAATTATAAACATCAGATGTTTGAATTTAAAGGCGCGTTTCTGGGATAAGAGCAACCCAATTCTGACTACTTTATATTCAAATTACAGAATATTTAGTACTACAATATTGAAGAGTTTTAGATAAATATAGTTGTTTCGGCGAAGTAAATAGCTGTAATAGTTTCTGAATTAATCATTGCGCCGAGAAATCGAGTCACGACCTTAAATGGGAAACGCATTGATATCAAGCAGCTAACGTATTTGCTATGTAAATAGCACGCCTAAATTATCCTTTCCTTATCTTGGACGTTGCTAAATAAACACGTCAAATGTCGTTCAGCAAAGCTGTTCTGTAAAAAATATATTTGTCACACAATTTTCGGCCTAAAAATATTAAAATTTTACTAACGGTCATACGATATTTCGATGATATCATTTGAATATTATAATCACTACATATTTTAAAACACAGTCCCCAACCGCATGTCTGCTTGTTTATCTGAATGCGATAAACTCAAAAAACAGATTCTCACCCGGTTCTTACCCATGGACAGAGTGATTCATGAGGAAGGTTTAAGTGTATAATTCACTGAGTTTATTTGTAAATTGGCTCACGATATAAATATTTTATGTAGAACCTCATTATAAAGCCGGGACAGGTAGCTATATAAGTAACATCCTGTAAATTTGCATAAGCGTTCTCTTCTCTTGACGAGATTTGGAGCTTATTATTATTGTAATAAACGTCACACTATATTTATCATTTATATTATTGTTATTTGAAGATCGATTGCTACATCGAATTCCTAGTTGGTTTGTTGAGTAAAGCTTCACAGAGCACAATACAGTTAACGGTATCCAGCTGTCAAGTAAATACGACCAGAAGTTGGAGAGAGACAAAGCTACGTTGCCGCCAATAGTGCCTTTATGAATACCAGAAGTCTTGTTGACTCTACCTCGAGATCAATTTTGTGGTGCATTTATTCAGTATTTATTCAGATTGAGTGATGTTAATACGTGCAAGATTTACGACAGATCAAGATCTTGCAAATTGTACGAGATAACCAATTACCTGCCGGTCGAGATATTCGAGTATCGTTAACGGAATGCCGTTCTTGCGTTTAAAACTTACAACATTTATGTTACTCGTACTGATAAAATTATGATGAAAAATGTATCACTGAATTATTGATATGTCATGGCATATTTCATTATACGTATATGAGTATCCTATTGTTCTTTGGGGAAATTTCTCTCTCAACTTCTATCAAAGAAAGGTTTAAAGCATATTCCACGAGGGTACTTCATTGGATTGGTAATCACATGCGGTAGAATTTAACTTTGCACAAGATAAACAATAAACACAAATTGAACACGCGATCACTCAATGGCCGCTCAATGGGCTCTTCCTCGGTTAAAAACCAAAAAAACTGCGATTTAAATCCACGTAATCTATTCCCTGGACTATCTTGGTTCTGTTCTTGTTGGTAAATAATTAAAACAATTAAGATTAAATTAAAAGTAATATGTTGATTGTGAAACTTGATTACCTTGTCTAGGTTTATTGTGTCATATGAGAACTTGGAGAAATGGCTTTGTACTAGTCCGTCTAGGTAGGTACGGATGGTACTTACCTAGACGGATTAGACTATAGAGTAGACTATATACATATACCGCCAAACAATACTTGTAATGTTATGGTCAGGTTTGACGGGTAAGTAAGCCAGTATAACTACGGGAACAAGCTATTACATCTTTGTTCCCAAGGTTGATGGCGCCTTGGCGATGGCTAATATTTCTTACGGAACCAATGTCTAACCGGTGGTGACAACTTAACACTATTCACAAAAAAGAACATACTTCTCAAACATAATACTGCAATGCTTTTATTGTACTTGTGTAAATAAATGATCTTCATATGTGTTTTCACTTACTAACACGTAAACTAAAGCCAGGACTCGCATCCGGTTTTGGCTGTTTGTTCGTCGTAAAGTAAATAAGACGAACGTTAAGGTGACTTTTGCTTTACATTTTGTGTTTCTATTTACTTACTTGCAGAGCACCGTGCCGTCTTTAAGCACTTCGTAGAAGTTGTCCATATCTCCCGAGGTGTTGTCGGGCTCGCCGATGATCTGCCTGATCCATTCTAAGCATTCCTCTGCCAGCTCTTCACTGTATTTGCTGTTTATCTGTAATTGAAATAAACATAAAATCGATTATACAACTAGATTTTCATGTGAACTCATTAAATAACATATTAATTGTAAAATACGTTTATGTATAATGTATATCTATTAATGTTCGTTGAGTCTTTAAGTGACATTATTCATAAATATTCATCCAAATGCTACCGCTAAAGATCAATATTTGTTAAGGGCTGGTTTGTATAAAACCACCAGTTTAACCAGTGTAATTAAAGCTATAAGGGGCATATTATTTTAGATATTGGTTGTTACCGTATTGACAGTTTAAGGAATGCCATAGACTTATAAAACATATATGTGCAGAAGTGACCACTTAGCAACAGGGAGCCTATTTGCACGTCTACTTTCTATATAATACTTTGCTTTATAAACGTAATATCATCTATATTGTATTTAATTTCCACAGACTATATTTCCTTACCCTTGTTAAACTTAATTGCAAAATAATTATTTTATACATTGCTCTCAAATATGTAATAAAAAAACTAACTAAACTAATAATTGTGCATGAAGCTTCATACAATAGATATTATGAAACGTTAGATAAAGAAACGTTGCATTTACAAACGTCTAAAGCAATTTCACTTTAAAGTCGAAATCTAAATAGTGAACGGAACTACGAGTATAAACCTAAGTATATATTATGATGAATTTATTGCGTCAATTGCACGGATTATTCTATGTCAGTTACGATTAATGTGTATATTATTACAATCACAATGCTGTGACAGTATCACGTTTCTATGTGAACGATACCTATGTACTTTGGAGTTTCAGGTTTATTGAGCCTTCACGAGCTATAGACTGAGGCTGTGCCTCTTGAAACACCTCATTAAAATAGACAAGTGTACTAAAATATTCATGCATGCTTATTCAGACTTTGAGTAAAATTTGCTGTGCCAATATCGCCTCTCTACCTTTGTTTTAAGGAAAACATGATATTTAGTGATGTTATTATAGTTAACCATGTTCTTTGTAGCTCATGTGCAAAACCCGTACAAAATATAAATTTAACTACGAATATTAAGATTGTTATTTTATTACTACAAAAAACCTCTGTAGTCTTTATATTTATAATATTCCACTTTTTTGTACTGCCACTAATTATACATTAATTATATTCATTAAACAAGTGATAATTCTGTAACAGATAATAATAAATACGATAAATGTATGAAATTGAAAATTGCTATCTTTCGTGTTTTTTTTTTTCATTTCTTTGTATTCGTGGTAAATATGTATTTATATAAATTTCTTTTTTCTTTTAATAAAAAAGAGCCCATAGAGTTCTAAGTCAGTTCAACGCAGTTTAATCGAAATTGTGAACCAGCGGCAATGCTTGATGATATAAACATATGTGGATGTATCTATATATACATAGATATGAGTATATATAAAATAATTACATCATAGTATATACTAAGAAATTGACCGCGAAATTAATGACCCGTTATCATTATAGCTTGAATAATTATAATATTGTAAGTATTGAATAATTGTTCTGCCATACACAACATTCTACGACATTCGAGTGCAATTTGAGCCTTATGTTTGCTATATAAACAAAATGGTATACGATAAACTACCGTAGGAAATTATGCAAGTTTTGCCAATGCTAAGCGCAAAGCTGAAGGTCACGCTGATAAGGCAGGCCAATGAATATACGCTTATAATAACTACAAAACTAATTTATACTGAAAATTAATGATCATGTCATTTCCGCGAGTTACTTTGTATGTTTTCTAGAATTGTGATTAATTTTATTATTTTTTTATTTTGATTTTTAAATTTCAAATTTAAAAACAAAAACTTCGTTTAAAACACATAATAATTTGTTCCCTGAAATTTGACGTTTCTTGTTTTTTTTTAAAGTACATCTTAGGTATTAATCTAATTGTATAAAGCCAAAAAATTAAACGTTGTCAAAAATACTGACATGCACCTATAATACGTCGATTGTTTTTCTATGTATTTGATTGGTATGGTATACAGCTAAGGCTATATTTATGCCTGATAGAGGTTAGAGCAGGATAGGATTAAGGTCCACTGTTCCCGTGGGGGGAAACGCGTCATGCGTTTTCCCAGCGTCAAAAAAAAAAAAAAAAGGATAGGATTAAGGTCTATAAAAAATAATTTCTGGTCTTACGGATACAAGGATTGATTGTTGCCAGTTGATAAATGATTTGTAACAATTGACTGTATCTGAACTAGTAATACTGATCTTAATAGTTAATCAGACTTATATTTGATATCTACCTGTCCGTTTGTTACCCCATCGCGATTCAAATTCAAAATACTTTATTAAATATTGAAGTATTACACTTTCTTATTGATTGTCAAACTGGAAACTACTACCGGTTCTGAAAAGAAACACCCAGCCCCGAGAAGAACCGGCGAAAGAAACTCAGCGGGTTAATTTTTTTATGTATGTATGGTTTACAAAAAAAATCTTGATATACCTTACCATATAGGTAGCCTGGGGTATATAGGTATAAAGACTAACATAAACTGCGGAAAACATAATTTAATGAATGAAGTAACGTAAAAGTAAGTAACGTAAAATTAAGTTTGTTATATATCTGAATAAACCCTTTCAATGTTAATTATGAATTTAATTAACAATGACTTTGAGTTAAGCACTTAATACGTAATAACTCACATGTTAGGCAAGAATATTATTATCGAAGTGTGGCATGTGTGTGTTTTGAAAACAATACCTCGCCTAAGATTTTTCATCTCTTTTAATTCTTTTGATTCTAGTTAGGTCTTTATTTCTTAGATGTTATCATTTAATTATACACATTTAATGATTACAACTAGCTATGTATGTTGCTATTTATGTCTCAAATTTGTATTAAAGCAATTATTTCACACAATCAACGGCAGGTAAGCTATTGTAAGTTGATGGTACCATGTCAGAAACCTTTACTCGAATATTAATTTATATGTAAGTTTCATTTTATTCGTGTGAATAATATAGCAATATACAAACTAACATTATTATTATATTTTGTCACAAACACTACAGCTACAGCTAACGAAATAATAAATTTTAAACGATGTGTCACGATCTGCCATATGGGTTCATACTTAAACCAGGACCTAGGATTTCTCGTATAAATTAATCGTCGCGTGACATCTGGCGCAAATGTAGGTCAATGTTAACCAAGAATTTAAATTCCACGGTAAGATAACATTAATTACAAACTTTACTGGTAAGGGCTAAGTGATTTTTGCCAAATACGTAAAAAAGAAACTTTTTTATATTTCCATATTATTTTATTTACGATAATTTCTGTTATTTTATTACGTTACACAATTAGGTACTCTTTTTTTCTTTCTACATATTCTATCGTCATCCTTATCTACTAATATTATAAATGCGAAAGTGAGTTTGTTTGTTTGTTACGGTTTCACGTCTTAATTACTCAATCATCATGATGCATACATAACACCTTCCCTCCTGAAACGAGCGAAACCAGGGCCCAAAACTAGTAATTTTATAACCCGACTATGTTACAGAGTAACTAATGCGAAATCAATGTTGACAAATGAGATGTTTCTAGATTTCTAGAAAAGCAGCGAATGTCACAGACTATATGATGACGTCAGATGTATGATGAAATCCGTAGTCTTTATTTTAGACATACATATATATAATTACGTTATATAAATAAGCAAGTAAGGTACCTATATAGAGCGCGTAACCGAATGCGACCTCTAAACGTCCATTATTGTTTAATTTTAAGTAAAAGGAATGTCGATCCACAGGAATATTCAGCACGAGATAAATTTAGAATTTTCTCGGTGTTATAAAATGAAATTGATTTTAACGCTAAAGGTTAGGAAATTTTAAAAATGGCCTCTTGCATGCAACACTGGCTTTTTTTCTTCGACAAAATAGTACACCAAGGGGGCAAAGAAAATTTTATGAAGAATTTTAATCAATTTAATTGCCGAGCTTCATGACATTGATAGTGAAATAAAATATACTCTATATTTCGAATACAATTATTATTTGTATCTTAGTAATATACTCATATATAAACTCGTTATATATTTGTTTGAAACGTTGAATATAGGTCGAAACTCCAATTCTTTTTCGGAAAACCGGCTGAATCACATTTGTTCTGTAACTCTCAGATGCTTAAGGTGAAAACAGACTAACGCATTCCAAGAACATTATATATTACAATATATAATATAAATAACCATAGTGAAGGATTTCGATTCTCTCTGGTTATTTTTTTTTCGTATCAATTAAATGAAAGCATTTACCACTAGACCAACGAGGTTTGACTCATACGTAATTAATTAAAAAGGGTTATAAAGGGTTTTTTTATCTAACTGACCTCAATATATTATATGTAAATATGATAATATATTAATTACACAACTATTACAAACTAAAAACGGACATTCATCGTTAAACAGGTCAGGTTTGTTCCCCTTACGACTTTAATTTAATAAACAGGAAATAGTTTTCGTTAAGGTAAAATAATTATGAAAAATCATGATTTATAGCTTTACCTGTAGGTTGCCTTTTGGGAATGACTTTTAGCAATGCTGCGTCTTCTTCTTTCGAACGACAAATCAATTATATTAGAAAGAGCTATATATATAATAACCAGCTATTATAAGGCTGACTATAAATATGCGAAAGTTTGTTCCCTTTAGGTTTTTTAACCAAGTATGTAGGAGTAATGGGTAAAAATTACTATTTAACATAACATAAAAATTATACATTTAAAATTTATTTTAAATATAAAATTTACATAACAAAAACCGTACACTTTAAAATGTAATATATACAAATATTGCTTACCCATAAAAATTATATAGCACGGTTCATTAAAATTTTTTCAATGCATGTCATCGTTTGCGTTATGAATTATGATTTCAAATTCCCCGGTTACTGGTAAGAAGGGACAGTACTTAGGCTACCTTATTAAAACAATTTTATTACACGAGTTAATTTTGATGTAAATTTATAATTTCGTAATTATTTAAGAACGTGCGTTTTGCCTCAAAACATTACATCGAATTTAATTACTCATTGATTAGTAGTATTTATAAGTCAATTGTGTAATTGCTCGGAACCATGATACCAAAAATCAACTCACGCGTGCGATGACGTAATCGACGAAGGATTCGAACGTGAGTCAGAAATTTTCAGACGAATCGTTGGCAAAAAAAAGCAAGCGGTTTCAACGTTAAGGGTCTTCTTTGACGTTCCGCCGCGCGAAGTTTTACGTTTTTAGCGCTACTGTCGCAACTATCGAGGCTCGGGCACGGCACGCACACATATACGTATGCAGAGTGGGGTCGTCGCACTTTTTTTTCCTAAACTAAATTTTAACTTTATTGTCACTGATTTTGAAATGTTGTCAAATACATATCTATAGCGTTTAGGTGAGTAGTTTGGTCTAAATAAACTTCTTGATGTCGTAATGTGGAATAATAAAAAAAAAATTGACGAAAGACGAATGTGGAATGCTTTATTAAAAAACGGAACAAGTATATATACAAAAAGTGAAATAAAAATAGATCAATAGGAATACAAGAAAAACATTATATAAACATTATTGAAACAAACATTTTATGCTAAAATAATAAAAAAAAAATTATTATTACTGTAAAAATAAATGTTTTATTTTTTTAATTACTCAATATAAAAAAAAATGTGAATAAATACATAAAATAATTAAACTTCTAAAGAAAAATATATAATTCCTGAATCGAAATATATATTTTACAACATTTATTCTACTTTGAAATTCACTTTCTCTCTTTCTAACCAATTCGAATAAAGCGGAATAAAAAGGATAGCGGGAATGGTTTCTTGGTTCTGCTACGGAAATCTATTACACAATAATCGACCTTACTGATGAAGTACTTAAAGACTATATTTGCATGAGCACGTTAGCTAATAAAATAAAAGAATAGCTAAGTTCTCAAGCGATTTGATGAGGCTAGGCGTTACCGAATTCAGATAACTAAAATCAGATTTTGAAATCGATTTGTAAGTGAAATCAGATAAATATCAATTTGCAAAACCAATGATGACGATGAGGCATGAAAACGTTTCGTATATCCTCACTAGATAGCGCTTTGACGTAACAAAAAACTAAAAGAAATATTTTATGCTAAAATAATAAGAACAATATTATTATTACTGTAATAATAAATGTTTTATTTCTTTAATTACTCAATATAAAAAAAATATGTGAATAAATACATAAAATAATTAAATTTCTAAAGAAAAATATTATAAAAATGTATAATCCCTGAATCGCGGTATTGAAGTTTTTAGCGCAGCTTATTATATATACAAGCGTGGCGGTCTACCATTTGGAAGTGTGTTCTTTAGTGTAATGCCACTACTGTTCTTAGATCACAATACAAGGATTATGTACTTCGTTCTACGCATTTCCGCATTGAGTATTTCATTTCCCGCTGAGTTGAGAGTCAGTAATTTACTGACTAATGGGTTTGTTAGGTGGGCCATCACGCGTGTTTTGTTTTATGCATATATGGGATTTGGTCATTTTTATTATTTACTGTTCAAAACACTATTTATAAATACTTTGTTTAGTTTTACGTTATCAATGAAAATAAGAATAATTTGAATTTTTACGACACTAAATTTATTGCCTCAGTTGTTGTTTTACTGACCAATATAACTAGGAAATGGACGAAATAAGTAATTATATACATAAATATTTCAAAAAATTATATTTATTTATAAAAAAATTGCAATGTATCATTATATATGAGTGTGTTATAATTATGTAACTAGTTAGAATGTCAACTCGAGTTATTTTGTGATTTTTTATCAAACTACAAAATATACAAAATATTATCAGTAAAAATATCGTATCAAATGATAAAACATTAAAAATACCAAAAAAAAACAGAATACATAAGCCGGTGCGCGTCCTAAAATTTATGATGAACAGTCGGTGACAACCAAAACGTTCAAATAAATACTAAATACGCTATTTACGCACACATTGATTTTGTGTAAGTACACGGTTCGATCGCAATCTATCAATGCGGCGCAAACCGACGTGCTCTCACTTCGGAGGCGCGTGGCCGACTGGTCTGCGAGAGTTATCGGCGGCTCGCATAAGAAAACGCGTACAATTTCATTGTAATTTATTATAACAAAAAATAAGAAAATGTTTATTAAAAAATGAAGACTCCAGACGTTTCTTTATAGTTTTAACTTTATTATTTGATAAAATTCATTTCTAAATTCTCGACGATTACGATAATTTCGTCTCAATAAGGAAGTGCGATTTTACACGTTTTAGTGATTTTTCTGATTTTTTTTACACTTATCCATAAACATTATCTTAAATTCGAATGCTCTACACGTAAGTTAAATTCATTGGCTAACTGTGTGATTTATTTCAAGGTTGTGGAGCATCGCTTTCTATATAATTCTATCGAAATCCCGACCTTCGAATTTCCACAAACGTCAAAGAAGACCCTTAAGCCTCATTCGTTTCGTCTGTTCACTGGTCGTCTAATAAGAATATTAAACAGTTTCCTTTTATGGAATAATGTTGTAGGTCAATGTTATCAATGACCTTATTGAAATGTGAATTGTTAGAATTTGGTGCTATTTTTAGTTATTCAGTAATACATTATATTGTTTATACGAAATTATCCTGGTTTCGGGACACTAAAAACTATTTAGTTTATATTATTTAAACGTGTTTTTTTATTCTGTTATATCTAAACAATGTTGAAAATAAATCTTGAAATTAGCTTTCATTTAATTTGAATACAAATATTTAAATATGTACGTCGAATACTTCATCGCCAACGACGGTTTATTTTAACGCAACAAGTTGATAGGACTGACCGATAAGATCGTTAAATAGCTCCTTTCATTAATATTCCAAAGCCTTATCTAATTTGTGTTAGGAGACAGAGGAAGTCGTTTCTTGTTGGCTATGTCCCCTTTGAACATTTTTGTAACAGTTGCTTAGTAAATTTATTCATTTATTTATTTGGTAAAACACTTACGCACAACATAACAAAGAGATATTTCTACTAATACTAATTTATTCGATATATCTTTTGCTATATACTTATTCCATTTACATGCGCATTCGCATGACTCGAATTCAAAATTGCAAAGAAACAATTTCCCCATTCAGCATTTTCTTCAAAAATGAAGATTTTTCATACAAGCTTTGATTCTCTTTAACACTTCACATTCAATTTTCAAAAATCATTCCTTAGTAGCTAACCTAGTGTAAAAGGAACCCATATGCTATAAAATCATGGTGCTTGTCCCAGTTGTTTGGGTGGTGCGTTGTTATGTCAATCAGTCAGTTATTCGTTTATATATATATAGATGTATTAAATCATATTATTGGCGCCGCAGCTGCTAACGAAGGTCATATATGTAAGGATTACTAAAGCCATTGAGTGTGCTCTTTCATACCCAATCTCTACATGGTTAAGATGCAAGACTTATTCGTTTAATGACATAACGTCTGAAGACGCAAATAGCTATGACTCAACATTAACGGATTTCATCGGAACGTTATTTTTTTTAAAAAAGTCTTAAATAAATTCAAATATATACATATATGTATATATATTAAGGAAATTCCTAATATCCCTATTTACCACTTAAGCGTAAAGTTTGTGTTATGGGTGGAGACGACAATAGACCAAGTCAGGATCGAACCTACGACTTTTACATCACTAGGCTGCCCATTAACTATTACGCTATTGATTGCAGTGGTCTTCACCTACAATGGTTTAACATTGATCAAAAAGGAAGCAGGAATGGGGTCAATACGAGCATGAGGCCTCTCGTCCGACACGTTCAATGCAATGTTACTAGATTCTTAATTTAATTAAATACGACTCGTAGAATTTTAATACAAAAATGTTAATTATTTCAAGAAAAAAATAGTACTTAATGATCAGGGTGTTATATTCCAATTATATATCTACTTGTATTGTACGATAGATCTGTTCGTGGTTAATCATTATTCACTTGCCTTAATCGTAATGAAGAAAAGGTTAGCACAGTTTCTATACTGTATAAAATAGTATTTCGTATACTTTATGGCTGGATTGAACAAAATCTCTTGAACGCTTTTGCTGGTGGATTGGGGCCTAATGACGGTTGGTTGAGACGTATGTTTGATCGATTAATGCACTTAACAAGAATCCCTTTGTCGATGTAAGTCTTATGAATCGTAACAGTTGAATGGTATATTTCTATTGATCAACCACGTCGTAATCCTGTTCATTATTAATGTTATTATGATTTTCTCATTCGTGATATTTTCTACGATGTTATATCCTGTACCTACTACGTAAAGAAAAATATGTAATATAACATTCGATTTTAAAATATACGTCAGAAACTAAAGTTTTGAATGTAAATATTAAGGTAGTCAAGTAAAGTTAAGAAAAATAACTTCCGAGACGCACTTTCCTGCTTAACTTTTTTTTAATATTATGTTATATTTATATTATATTTTTTATACTATATTTTTATAGTTTTAATTCTGCTTTCGTTATCTTGTCTTAAACTGAAAAGTTAGATCGTCTCACATCTAAGCGACAATAGTTAAATCAATGTTGCGAAAGAGAAATTTGGTAAAGTGTCAATCTCGAACATATGGTGGAGTTTTGAAAGTAACCTATATTTAAACCTTATAAATACGTCCAGCGTAAAGGCCATACCTTATAAGGTGCGGTTTGGTGTTGTAACTGAACCGTGCCTTTTATGACTCATCGTCTTGTTGAATTAGTATAGAATAAATTCTTTGACACTAATTGAACATCTGTTTCAATTTTTATATGTATGTCTAAACGTTTAAAATTTAAACATCACTTGATGTCGACTAAGGCATTTTTTCTCATGTGAAACCAGCCTCGAATTAGCATTGAATGGATTCCGTGTTTGCACTCTTTGAATTATCTTTTAATAACTTCTTTTTTTAAAGATTAGTTAACAAGAATTACTGTTACTGTAATACGTCGGCAAATAAAATAAGTTTTCGTTGTAATTGAAGAAGTGTGATTGTGATTTTTACGAGTGATGCTCATGATGTATATCTTCTTGACGAAATGATTGTTTGTATGTTTGTTCTCTATGAGTACCTAAACTACTTATTCATCTGCTTGTAATGAAACATGGTAAGGTGTGCTGCATATATACAAAACAAAATGATACACTAGTGACGATGCCAAAATCTTGAATGATGGTCAAATGAATTAAATTAAAATGATTAAAAAATAACTCAAATAATTAAAGATTGAATATGATTGACCTTTGGCTACTTAATTGATAAATTAACTAATCGTTGTTCAATTAAAAACAATAATATTTTACTTTGAGCGAATGTTTCATATTAAAAGTTCAAAATTTTCAAATTTAGAATAAAATACATTGCGTAATATATAATTTGGATGCCCAATTGTTGTTTTTTAAAAAAACCCTGTCAAAGAACTGTATTTATTATATACTAATCATTAGGGATTTTTTTATCACCTATAACTGATACTTGAATTACAATAAATTGATCATTTTATGTATTTTATTATTATTAAGACCTGAGAGTTCTTTTTTTTTATAACTTTATTAAGTAAACTCCGTAGCTGCTGCACAGTTACCATCATCGATGCATAACAAGTCTTATTTGGTAAAAACCGGTCCGAATTGTTGACCGATTCTCCTTGACCCAGAACGGTATTAACAGGAAGAGATGCGCTGCCGTTAAAAAAACACCTTTTACCAATTACAAATTATTATATTTATGTACCTACGATAATTCTTATGTACAAAAAAATACGAGCACTAATAAACGGTTATGAATACTTTGGTTGTATATACATATATATGTATAAATTTAATAGGTATTTATATTGAGACAAGAGTGAGGCCAATGACCGTATTCGGTAATAAGGCGTCTGCGCAATTTACATGTAACGCAAAATATTACTGGCCGCTAACAAAATTAATACAACTATAATATTCAAATGCATATGTTACCGGATAATTATAAGAATTGTTAGTTAAGTTAGTCAGACTGTAAACTAATTATGTACTGTATATATTATTAATAATGAAAAGAACTAATTTCAGTCAAATTATAAACTTACTTACTGATAGATTTTATATACTGTCGAAACTGTATGCCTTATATAAGTATTGGAAATTAAATGCTTCGTTAATAATTTTTCGACAGTTTGCCATTGGTTGATTTATTATAAAGATAATTAATTATCTATACTAATTATATATGCGAAAGTAACTGTCTGTGTGTCACGCTTTCAAAGCTAAGCCACTGAACCGATTTTGATGAAATTTGTTACGAAGCAAGCTGTAACCCTATGGACAGACATAGGCTACATTTTTCCTGCCCTTCTCGGCCTATAGGGGGAGAAGACTTACTTACAATTAATAATATATTTTATTTTAGGTACTCTTATTTATGTATATTACTGGATATATTAATTCCGGTAAGTTATTCAGAATTCATGAACCCGCTGATAGCGAGTTACGACGTGCGTTATCAACTTATAAACGAAAAATAACTGACGATATTAACCCAATAATACAAATTGCGTCAGCGTTAGAAGATGTTGGACCTATTTTGATAACATGAATGTTTCACAATTTATTACTGCAAACGTTTTATTTAAGATATTATTATTCTATATTTGAATTTTGAAAGTTTGAATATTCGTCATGTATTCGTTTTGATGTTTCCAAGGATCGAATTGTGAGATTTTATTTAAATAATGCTCGATTAGGATTTCAAGCGATTTCATAATTCCTTGCCTCAGGCGAGTCGGGCATGAACATGAATGTAAATAGTCTAGCTTCTTTAAAATGCAAAACCTCAGTTTCGCAGTGACGATACAATGGAATATTCTTGGCAAGAACAAAAACATTTTTACGCACGCTAGCATCAACATTAAATACATATAAGGTTTTTTTTTTAATAAAGGTAAAGTATGCCAGCGCTGAAGACACTTAGAGATTCATACATTTAAAAGTTGATATTCATATTATACAATTATAGTATATGATACTGATGCATGATGTATGAAATAGCATCTTGTAAACACAAAAGTTGGGCAAAAGCCTCTTGAGTATGGAGATTACTCCACCAGGCTTAAATGTGGGTTGGCGGATATTCATGGCGACTTCATCCGACATATTATAATTTCCTCACGATGTTTTCCTTCACAGAAGCATGAAGAGCATTATAATCACAAATTACTTTTTCTTTATGGTTTAAGCTTTAGCTTAGTAATTATACCTACTCGTATGTTACATTTGTTTGCATTGAAATATTTCAATTATATATTAAATTGTTAGTCACGTTTGGGATTACATCATTACTTATTATAGTTTGTTTGTTGTAAAAACAACTGCCTATAGTCTTCACGATACATTATCTTCATTATAATTTAGCATTATCAAAATATATACAGAAGAGAGAGAATAAGAGAATATCCTGGGACATTATTCACACACGGTCATCTAATCCCAAACTAGGCAGAGCTTGTACTATGGAAACCAGACAACTGATATACTAAATATACTACTTTTCTTTTGTAAATACATACTTATATAGATAATTACACCCAGACTCAGGACAAACAGACATGTTCATGCACACAAATGTCTGTCCTGGGTGGGAATCGAACCCACGACCTGCGGCGCGAAATGCAGGTATCTACCAACCACGCCAACCGGCTCGTCAATATATACAAAAAGAATAACTATGTTTTTATTCCATTTTTAATAACGCTAATTTAAATAATCGTAAAGGAACACACCCATTATATAAAACGGTAATGTTTAAATGTAATTAATTACAAATAGTTTTAACGACAAAATATAACATTCCAAATTAGTATAGTAATCAGTTTAATAATAATTAATGTGATTGTTTGAATTACCTAACAAGGAAGCGTTGTAACGCTTTTATTTTAAGTGCGACATAGTTCTATATCGTGCTTGCAAAGCTTAGAATTGAAATCATGTAAAATTCCACGATATGTCATCAAGCAAAAGCCACGTTTATACCAGGAACCACACAGGTACCTGTAGAGGTTATACCTAGGTACTCGAATTTTTTATATTGAGCAAACCTCAAACCAGTTTTTCGGCCATTTAGGATACCTCGTGTTCTATGTGCGTGTAACGAACGTTAGTGTGGGTAGGGAGATTGATTCGAATTCAATTTATTTAAAACGCTACATTTTGTATGCATTTTATATTTATAGAGAGATTAGCATTAATAAACGTGTTTTTTTTTTAAGTAAATTCCAATTAGAAGTTAATGGGAAACAATGGAGTGTAATATGAAGATCTTTGTAAAATAATATTACTCTGAATATAGGTCATGGCCGAGCCCTTGTAACCGATCTGGACCACCCAGCATCCCAATCAATACGTATGACACAATTCGCAAAACTATGCCGCGTTAGCCCAACTAGATATATATTTCCACTAAGAGTAACAACTCGACATAAATCTAGGGAATTTTACTCACCTTTCTCTGAGCTTCTGCGGCAAATCCAGACTTCGCGGCCCTGTTGTTGGCCATTTTATAACTTAACTATTTTGTACAATAAATTATTAAATATAAATCACAGACACGGGTTGTCGCCGTGAAGTCACCGCGTACAGAAGTATAGTCGTAATGTAAACAGGCGCGCGGTCGAGTGACCTGTTCGATGTGTGAGTGTGTGCTGATGAATGACATCATGCAGCGCGGCCGGCCGGTGCACGACTCGGGGAAGTGATGCGCGTTTTATACATCTAATCGATATTAAACATTCTAATTATGTAACTAAATAATGCACCTATGTCCTAAACTGTTAATAATAATAAAAATAATAAACATAATGTCAAAGATTATTATTAAGCAACCATTTAAAAGATTATTTTTTAGGTTAAACTTTAACTTAAGTAGTATTTTTCTGTTCAAATTATAGTACGAATGTATAATTTAATATTAAATTAGTTTTAATAACTAATAAAAATAGAATACTAATTTATACAAAATTTCAAATAAACTGATTATTTTTTCATTATTTAGAAACATAAGTGGATAATATAGAAATATTTTACTAATATACTTAACATAACTTCGGAAAAAGGTCATAATAAAATTTAATAAAACATTTTGATACATAATTTCTCATTTATATATATATCTTAACTTTATTACAGAAATGATCAACAAAAAATAACTCACACACAATAGACATTTGTCCATACATTTTATATTCACTGCCTAATAGGCTAGCCAAATTGACTGGCCACATTGAGTAGCTAGCCTGTTAGGCTGCTGGTCCTGAAATCCTTCAACCACAAACAAACTTCAGTTCGGTTTAATAAGACAAGATTGTTTGAATTATCATTGGCAGCCTAGAGTTTGATGCGAGTGTAATTTTTCCAATGCTTCTTTCCAATGGTCGTATCTGATTGGCGTATCGGATTATAGCCGATGACGTTATCATCACCATCATAAAAATATGGAAATATATTTCAAAATAATAAAAGAAATTTCATCGATAAATAATCACTGTTACCGTCCATCACTAAAAGTTCAAAATGTAAAATGAAAACCAAGTATGGAATACAATGAGAGCGAAAGAGATACATTCAGTCGTTCAATTACCTATCTCTCTCTTACGTCTCGACGAAATGGCGGCGAGTCTAAAACCATGAGATTGTTGATTGAAGTCAAATACAGAAACTCTTAATTCTAAAAAATTATTGAATGTATGTAAATTATTTGATTGTTTTGTCATAATTCCATAATTTTACATTAAAATACTTGGTTTTTATTAATTATTATACTATAAATTTCTATTAAAACCTAATAAAACAATAGCAAACTATTCTCGAATGAAAATGCTTACATTTGTCCAACAAAATACATAAATATAGGAACTAACATTCTCGAACAAATTATTTAAATATATACATACATTGTCATACAATTATTTTAATTTGTTACAAGCGCCATCTATTGAAGCGATTACAAATTACGTTGTAAGATAGAACCTTCAAAAAGTTTTGCTTCGAAGGTTCCGAGAAATTTCAAGAGATGGCAATTTATTGAGTTAATATACTGTAATTCAAAACAATTATTATAAAGAAGTAAGTTCATAATTAAAAACCTATCTATACCAGAATAACCTATTTTAAGACGATTGCGATATTTTTTTTTTGTTTTTTTTTACTGTTGCTGGCTCTAGTGGCCTATAAAGCGTCACCGAGCGGGATGAGCTCTTAAGGGGCTTGTTGCGCCTTGTTGTGCCTTCTGTGAGGCAGGAATCGGTTTAGGACATCGTTGAAGGCCGACTGCGAAAAAGGAGAGCTAAAATTCGGCTATTTTATTTTATTCTGTCCTTTGCTCTTAAGAAGCGATTGGAAGGACAGCTTTTAAATTGATTGTCCCGAAGAATATTCACTCATGAGATCTTTAATTATTTATTCACATGACCATAATTAAAATTTGGCTTTTAAATTGGAAAATAAAGATTTGTTCGATATTCATATTCGCTATTCAATGATATTATAAAAAAAATGTGCCCTAGAATCAATTTCATAACGTTAAACAAGTTCATAAACGTTATTGGATCAACCAATTTTATGTGTACTAAATTTGAGTTGTTTGTGTTCAATGTGAAACCTTAAAAATATCAAAAAAGATTTCTACGTAGCTTAAATCGATTTTTGCAATCCGCATCTGATCAGTCGTCTGTACTAGCTACAACCTCGGAGTTAATTTAATCATAAATTATATTATTCTTACATATATATTATTATTACAATTCTTGTACAATTTATACAGAACTCATATAAAAACTTTTTCTTTAACGATCTCGACATAATAAGATATACTTTTTTTCAAAAAAAATTTCAATTTCAATAATTCCAGGTTATAACCACCGTTATAACACAGTAGACATGGGACGATAAAAATATTTTAAGCATCTTTTCTTACGTAAAATTATAGCTATTATCAGATAAGCTATGTAAAAAAATCGAAATCATATGTAAATATAAAAAAGGTGAAAGTGAAACATGGAATATCACAACCGTAGAAATCGTAGAGGAAGAATGCGAGCACGACCACCAATACAGTTTCCTGTGACGCGTTCGCCAAAACAATCGTATTTAAACAATTTCTACAATTTTATCGTAATGACAAGTTTAGTTATGATCGTGTATTTGATGCTTGACTATCATTGCAATATTTGTAGCAAGAAATGTGACATCCATAATATAACCAGAGGAATCTATGATATTACGGTATATTTAATATATTCGATGTTTTGTTACTATTTTCTGGAAACTTCTATTTTATATGATTAATTATAAAATCAGGTTATTTTTTAAATTTTATCACAACAGATATTGATATATCAGTGTTATGCTTGTATATAAATAAAAAGCCAGACAATATTTTAATTATGTAGCACTTGGCCTGAGCACGAAAAAATTAAAAATTTACTCGAGGGTAGAGCTTTGTGCAAGCTCGTCTCGATGGGTACCACCATCAGATATTTTACCGCAAAACAGTAGTACTTTGTATTGTTGTGTTTCGGTTTGAAGGGTGAGTGAGCCAGTGTAAGTACATACACAAGGGACATAACATTTTAGTTGCCAAGCGATGGTTAACATTTCTTACAATGCCATTGTCTATGGGCGTTGGTGGACACTTACCATCACGTGGCTCGTCTGCCGACCTATTCAATATAAAAATAATATCATTAATATTACTTTTTCAGCATAACATTACCCACATAAAGAATTCTTATCATGATTTGGAAAAAACGTTACAAAAAATTTCGTTTGAACTGCCTAAAATTGAAGGGCAAATTGAAGTTTTGGAAGTTTTAGCAAACACGATGGAAAAAGGTGACTACGCTTGGAATCCTAAAAAACACTTACCTTTGCCAAATGTAGATGTATTTCTTAATAAATCTAAAAAAACACCTGTAAATGAATCAGAATTTGGTAACTTAACAAAAAAAGGTCTAAAACGCAGAAAAATTAACAAGGATTGACAAGAAATGGACACTGATTTAATTTATGAAATACGAATTGCATGTTTAGGGGTATTTTAATTGAAATGTACAAATAAATATTGTTTATGATAATTAATGTCTTTAATTTCAAATGTGAATAAATTATAGGCTTAGAAATAGGTACGTTTCTTTTCAATGATACAATAACATATTATTATTTTGGATCTACTCTATGGAACATATATAAGTACTAAGTAGTATATAATACTTGAATTCTTTTAGCGATCGGGCAAATGAGTAAGGGGACACCACCGCCCATATATATGGGCCATGTCTATAGGCATAATTACCCATAAAATTAATTAGTGGCAAGTGGTGCGGTAGTAGTAGAAGCATCTAGAATTACATTTACGCATGTGAGGAATGAAATGAAGTAATTTATTTATATCACCTCGTGTTTTAAGCTAAATATTATAGACCACACCAGTTTTTATTTATATATATATATATTTGTTATGAAAACTGTAATTATGTAATAAATATTAACCATTCCTTACATCGCGAATACGTCACAAGATATATACAGGATTATTTGTAACGACCCAGCAACCTCGCAGGACTAGATAGCTAACACCATAAAACCAACAACTTTTGTTCTACGAGTCCGAACTCGTATAAATAACCCTGTATAAGATAAGAGAGAACGAAACCTATGCGATAAATGTGAATTTTATCAAATTTCGTGCAAAATATCCCGTGAATTTCAAATAAATACGATGATAGTATTTATGTTCTATTTATTCTTGCTCCGGTGGGATACTTTCCCCCTTATTTTACGTTTCTCTGTCATTAGTATTATAATTAAATATTGCGTAGTACTAAGTTATTACCATGAAGTGCTTTTTATAATGTTATTTTGTTAAAAACTATTTATATATAAAAAAAAAACGCTTTTACTAACATATTTTTTACATTTTATTCGTCATGTTTATTAATTTTATTTATATATCATTTGACAATTTGTTTTTTTGTATAAATTTAAAACTTTTGCAGATTTTGAAGGGTATTCTTAATGAAGATTGGTTTTCTTTTGCAAATATATCTTCCGTTGTTTTTATAAAAAGATAGTTTCGTATTATTCATTATTGCTATATCAAATAATTCGTTTTGTAAGTTGTCGTACGCGGTCCCTATGTTGTTGATTGTTTCCTAAAAAATATAATCAGTTAAATGTTTAATTAATAAATATTTATCATACAACATGTATACGCCAATACAACAAACAAACAACAATAATGGAATACATGGTCAATTACTGGATTTAACTGATAACATCTCTTTATCGCCATGCGAAGCGTTGTGAGCCTTGTAAGCCCTGTTTCAATTAATTCCTTAAGGCTGTGTAATTTTAGGTTTACCTTAAGTTGATTCAAATTATTTTTCATGCTAGAAAGTTCGTTGCGGATTGCATATTTCTTCCAGAGCTGTGCTGCTAGAATCCCTGTTAATGTGATTATTGTAAAACATAACGCTGTTGCTATTGACGAATTTTCAAATTTGTGATGAACTGCAGGCATAATTGTTTTATAGATGCTATCTCATATTGTTATGTAATTATTACATCTATCCATTTATTTTATTTCATCTTACAATTTACTGTATTATACGCTTTTTCTGCATGTACTGTGCTGTCAATGTCACATTTAATATTCAAAATGTAAAACTTTATTTTTAATTTGATGCATTTATTTGGCGATAATAAATTATATTGACAATGTAACATTTGAACAAGAAAATATGAAAAAGGACGTTAGAACAATTCAGAAATAAATGAATATTTTAATGTCTTATAGACGTCGTGAATAACAACGATCATAGTTGGTGTTTTTTTACGTATTAGTGTTACGTAATAATAATCATTTATTTGCATGTAAGGTAGTCTTACAGTTGTTATGATTTCTTAATAGGTATCTAATACATTTCGTCCACGATATTCAAGCAAATATATTTGTTAACAAGTAATTAATATTAAATACAGTTCACGCCAATAGTACATTAAAATAATTCCATTATAATTAAAATTGTATTAATTAAAGTGATAGGTATATTAAATAAAATTTAGTTTGAAAATAACAATAATTAATTAAATGATTTGCATATGCTAAACTAGTTTTAATTTAAGTGGATTTTTACTAAATAATATAATATGCGTAATATGTTACTGTCAAATGTCAAACTCCAATGTCAAAAAACGGTTTAGCAAATAAATATTCATTCAGTACATTCTAATATTTAAAATATTCATTTATATAGTATTTTTTTTTATCTATTAACATGTTCATCATATCATTTTAAGTTTAAATCTTAATAATATAATGGTAACCCTCTAAATTTTTTTTGATATATTATTAAATATTTTGATGCATATTATGTCACATTTTTTTTTAAAAAGAGCACTGTGGTTCCATTTGTAACCTAGTAAGATTTCTTAATCTAAGCTAGCTTTTCGAATAAGTGTGGAACTGTAGTATTGTTACTAATAAAACAAGCTATTTTCTGTTGGCATATTTATTTTATAAATGAAATTTTCCACCATACATCATTTTCAAGAGTCGAATTAGTCAGTATACATAATCGACATTATTGCGATTTCCTGAAAAAACATTAAAAAAATTTTTTAATTCAATTTCATCGTAAAAGAGCTAATATTTTGACATTGGATATAAAAATAAGTTTTCGTGGAACAATTAACTAAACAAATTTTTGATAGCTGCAAATAAATATGTTAAATCTATAATCTAAGTATTTAATATCGTTATTTGGTTAGTATGGAGATATTTTACCACGTAAAACAGAATTCCGTAACCTAATTGATTACTGTGACGTCATTCTTAATAGCGCCTTGAGTGCCATAGATTTTTTAAGGCACTAAGAAGCAGTTATAAAACAGACCTATCATACTGCAAAGTAATTCCAGTCTGTATTGTTATAAATATTTATAGATATAAAATTCACAAAAGAACTTCCATTAGCATACATTATTATGTACGCGTGCACCATGTGACAATCTAAGTGCCTTTTATTATACATGTACCTACTAACCTTCCTCGAGTCGTTTCTATGGAGGGAGAAGATACGGCGAAAGAAACCGATTTTCTTTTCAAATTGAACGGGCCCCGATCGCTTCGAGAATAATCCACGGCTTGTACAAATTGACAGGTCTCGTACATCTCTCGTTTGAGAAAGGACTGTAATAATTATGATTCAGTAAATGTTTTATTATTCAGTAAATTCAGTAAATATCTATATTATTTGGTAGTCGTGCCTTGACTACATATACAGCGTTTATGAGTAATAGAACAATTACATTTTTAAATGGCCAATTAGATCATGATCTCATCTTTTAAGCCAATCACCGATTCTTTCTCGTTTTTTAATAAACATTTAATTTGTTTCGTTTTTATATATTTATGTCGACGATTGATTGGACTACTCAAAAGATTATAAAAATATCACTTTTCCGTCATTTGATAACTTGAAATACATTTTAAAAAATGTTCTATACTGTGCTCTGTATATTTGGATCAGCATTTTGTATATTATATCATTACCGTTCAAGAAGTCGTTTAAAATAAATGTATGACATGTAACTTGTATGGTCACGGCACGACGATAATATATTTAATACTGACTGTTTCCGTTTGTTCGTCAGAAATCGAGAAACGTAAGCTACACAGATCTTCAGCAGCAGTAAGACAAGCTACTTCAGCACGCGTTACTTCCTCCTATTAACATTAATATATTTTAAAAATATATAATCGTGATACATATGAAAATGTAGTAATAACACTCTGCTTGGCTAAAGCTCTTTTCAAGCTTCTATGCCGAAGTCATGCGATTGATGGCCTTCTACGGGGCATTCATTAGGTCACACAGATTTTCGGGCGTCCTCTGCTACAGGACAAGATTCAAACTTAGCAACAATGCGTCACCACTATGGTGATGCGGACCGTGACACCATGCGACGTGCCATGCGAGGCACGTCACGTAGCCTGAGGCTCGTGGCTGAGGCATGAGAAGACAACAGCACAAAAAGGGCGTGAATGCGTTATATCAACACTGTTCCGCTACCTCTACGATCCATGCCAAAAGCGGCACATAAACAGATACCTTTCTGAAGATAGAGAAGAGCCTTTTTGAACCTGAAATTAAGTATCTAAATCTTATTACTACGCTGCGGCTACGCGATGAATACACAAACATGTTATTAAAAAAAATCCACTCATATAATGTCATCAACGATGTTTTCTTTCACTGCCAAATATAAGATAAATAGCTGTAAACATGAAACTCTCAGTATTACCAAGTTTTCAATTTGTGATCAATAACGCAGAGATTTAATTTAAACTTTTATATACTTAACAAAAAAAGGCTTCATAAATGTATATAATTTAATCAACAGTCGGACGATTTCACAAAGTAAATATTGAAATTTAATAGGGAGTAAAATCCCAGCTTAAATTCAAAATACAATACGGGCACGAAATATAAAGGCTTACTTTATATAAATAGCCTACGTAATAAGTTTGATATATTTTATTTTCACATGAAATTCAAATCGTACTTTGTTAACAATTTACAAGCACAATTTGTTTTATGTCAAATGAGGTTAAACCAAAATCATCGATTATAACCAGGTTGGTTAGATAAGGACAGTAAAATTATTGTCTAATTTATGTTTTAAAATTTTATTGAAACTTATGGCTCTCATATTTATATATTTACAACATTCACAGTGATTCGTACCCTTTAGATCCGTTAGTAGCAAGGCATACTATTGTCTTGCTACTAACGGATCTAAATTACGCTTAGTAGAAAATTCTACTATCCGTAAGTTAAGGAACGGTACTTACCTAATGGTAAATGGACCACCGTAGACATCGGTGATGTAAGAAATATAAACCATCCCTTAGATCACCAATGCATCACCAAACTTGCGAATTAAGATGTTATGTGTTTTGTGCTTGTAACACTCCTTTTCAAACCAGAACACAACAATACTAACTATTACGTATAAAACCCTACCACCAACAAAACTTATGAGTAAAAATATATAATATTTAGCTACCATATCATGATATTATCATTCCAGTGTTTAGGCTATGCCATACAAAAATAAATTAAAAAAAGGTTAACTTATCGTTATAAAATGAAGATACATTACCGTCATTTGATTCAAAACTTTCTTTACTTCATTCAATTCATTCTTCTTATGCGCGTTGGATAGAATAGGTAGAAAGAAAGCGAAGATCACAAAAACAAAAATTACAATAGGAATGCAATTGGCAGTCACAGCTGAATATAACGTCCATAGATATTTAAGGACCTTTCGAATAAATATCTGATAGTCTTGATCTTGATTTCTTGCATGAACTCTTCGACACGGCGTGGAAGATGTTTTGTAGACACCTAAAATATGTTTTTTATGCAGTAATGGCTTACGTTTGACTAACATGAAAGTAACACTTGATAGTAATTACTGATGAAGCATAAGATGGAGCACTTTGCTAAAATGTGCTTTTCGCTAATTCCTTGAAAATACGCGGATTATAATCTGCAAAGATTAGGAATTATTTCTCTTTAAAGTCTTCTTGGCTTAAGCGCATATAAAAGTGCTGGATATTAACGTATATTCTTCTAGAAACGGTTAAATGGTAATTTTGAGCATAATTGCAATACATGTTACAAAAACTTACCACTATAAATATACCGTTTCGCCATTTCTATTCATGTAACATTCGTTTTATTTTTTTATTTACAATATATAGTTTGTAAGTATATTATATCATTATTATTTTATTGAATTTTGTTTCATAAAAACTTCTAATCGTTATTTTTAATTTTAATAAATGAAATTTGACAACACTGAAGACATTAAAAATATTTTTGAAGCTTGCGAATTGTGACATGACGTATTTCTTAGGCAGAATAAATTATGCAAGTAATCCTATCTGCATTATCTATATTAATAGCATTGGCTATATACATGTCCCTGGATAATTTTGTTCTAAGTACTGCTAGCATATAAAAAAGCAAGCGAGATTGTTAGTAGATGCAAATTGTGAAAGTTTAATGTGAAATAAAAAGTATACATTTTTGATAACTTGGAATATTCCATGTTCATAATCGACGCTGAACACATAATTCTCTTAATTCGATGGGACGGCAAATCCAAAACGACCGTAAAGAGTTCGACTTCCAAATTTCAGACTGCTATAAAAAATATTATTAATTAATTATTAATAAAAAAATCCGATAACTTTGTATTTGTGTTTTTGTATTTGTATTGTTGAACCTCAGGATCTACATTCTTATGAGCTAGTCACTAGAAAAATGAGGCATTTAAAAATTTATAAAAAAAAATTGTTTTTACAAAGCGAAGTACATTTCAACATATTTATGGACATCCATTTTGTCGGCTATTGTGTGGGAAACTGCATTGAAATGATGTGGAAAGCTGAAAAATATTTACTTTGGACCGGCGAACGGCCATTGAGTAGATTGCAGAACTATTAAGAGAAATAGCTCTGGAAAGTACACCAGAAAATGGCGTTTCCAGAATATTCTCAGGGACCTTTACTTTGATGACTAAGTACTCAGTTTTCTAAATGTCTCGGTTTGTTTCAAATTTCCACATCTAACCAAAAATTTTTAAATTAAGCCCACTACAAAAATACAGAAAATGGTGTTAACTATTGGTATTGTAACGCCATAATACATATGTTTTAAATAGTACGTAATACATACAATAACTTTCAATTATACACTTTTTAAAACCAAAATATAACACATTTTATTAGTTAGTTTTAAAATTTTAAAATAATAATAAATAACAAATATTATTTATTGAATTTTGATTTATTTGAAATATCTTAATTGTACTATTTACTACAATGCTATGTAAAGTCGATAATATATCGCGGCTAAATTTCTATCAAGTCAACCGCTATATGAATACTATTTATGTATTATGTGTACTCAAGTTACGCTTCGCCCAACGATTTAATTTTTTTGTCTTATCGATAATCTTGATTGGTGGGGAGAGTGGTGTAATGACTGGTACCTAGTATCTACCGAATTATTTTTTATTTAGTACATTATCTACATAATTATTTTCTTTATACAAAATAAAACCGTTTAACTTAAAAGTTTTTAATTTTGTTAGTGTTCCATTTAAGGGCAAATGGAACACTAACAAAATTAAAAACTTTGGTACCCATTACCCATATCGAAACAAATATGAAATTAGAAGTATAGAAACAAATATGAAATCTGTTATATTCTGCCGGCGGCCATCTTAGATTTGAAATTTGTTATAGCGTACAGTATTCTACTAGTCAAGCCCTTTCATTTGATACCCATATTGAGTTAATTGTGAAAAAATATGTAATACGCCATTTTGTAGCGGCGGCCATCTTGGATTTACAATGATACAGAATGTACTCAATTGTATTGTCATCAGAACTAAAGGTGTGTACCAAATATCAGACAAATCTGTTTACAGGAAGGGGATCAAATTTCAATTACTAAATTTGACCCAAACCAACAAACAGGGCAAGCTTAATAAAACCGTTTAAAAACATGTGGCCTTAATAGAATAAAGTTAAAATAATCCAATCGCTATATAAAAAAAGCTAACACATCGAAAAAACAAAATACCTATTATACTAAAATCAAACAATAAATTCATTTTTTTTGCACTTAGTATATTTTGTACACAACAATATTAAACTATCTAATACACAAAACCCTACAATTTGAAGATCAAACACAGTATTCCATACAAAGTTATTAATGTTTTATCAAAGCGCCGGTACATCGCCGTCATGGTTGCTACAAATCGAACAGGAGGACCCTCGTTTTGTTTTTGAACATAATTGGGAAGACGATATATTATCTGTGAACAAGATATTTAATGACTAGTCTACAAGGAACTAGGAAACTAATTAGACCAATCAGTGTTATTGGTGGACCTGGGTTCAATTCCCAGGTCGGGCCTATAAATAGCTATTGGGTTTTTCTGCCAGGCAATTCTCAGTAACAGCCCGGAGTCTGGAAGTTGGAAGTGTGTATACTCCCGTGCCTCGGAAAGCACGTTAAGTCGTTGGTCCTGCGCCTGAACTCTTTGCGGTCGTGTCGGCTTGCCGTCCCATCGGATTATGAGAGCTAGGGAAGAGAGAGTTCACCTGTGTTTGCGTACACACTTGTGCACTTTAATATCTCCTGCGCAGTTGGCTAATCTCTCTTGAGATTGGCCACCGTGGCCGAAATCGGTCTGAAGGACATTATTATAGCTGCCCGTCCCGACTTCGTACGGGTAAAATAAAGATTTTATCCCGTGCATTTTTTAATCAATAAGATATAAGCATTCGCCTATACAGTACAGTGTATGTGTGTTCGGTACAGGGCATATAATAATAATGCATAAAGTAAAGTACAACATGCTTTACATATTTTTAATTTATTGGAACAAAGTTCCTTTACTACTGTAAAGTAGAGTGACCTGGCAGAAATTGTCATGTAACAAAAAGGCGTTGTCCTCCAAGCGACCTTTCCCCTCTTTCTTTCTTACTGATTCTTTCTAGTTTAGCGGTTGTATATGTCTGTAAGTGTAAGTGTGCAAATTTTCAGATTTGACAATAAGGATTGTGTGCGGACAATGAGATAACCTCAATTCTATACAAATCTATATCTATACTACTATATAAATCTATTGGTTCTGTCTGTACATTTTTTCAAAATTAGGTGAAAAATATATCATATATTTTTCACCTAATTTTGTGATAAATAATCGTTTTATTACAAAATTTAACAGCCACCGGGGCTAAGGGGGTTCCCTGTATCCGAGTACCCTGGGGCGTCAATTAAATTAATTGCGTCAATCTCAAAGTGCAAAGGTATGTGCGTAAACACAGGTGCACTCTCATATTCCGACGCGAACGGTAAAAGTTCAGGTAAGAGGCAGGACCAACGGCTTTACGTGCCTTTCGTGGCACGGGAGTGTGACAATTATACAGAAATATAATCATTAAAAATATACATTTTAAAACACTTTTAAAAAAAAAAATATTCGTTCCTCCCGCGGGCCGCCCGATCGCACATTTTTTATTATATTTTTAGGTTCTGTCTTCGGTTTCTATGTGCTCATGCTCATCGTACAATGGTCCCACACTATGATATAGACCTTTTTGAACAAGTTGGCCCGTTATTTTTTTTATTATAATAGTTCTAACGCATGTACATAAGTACACACAGATTTTTGTTATTTAACTTACCTTTCACAATATTTTTCCTTAAGAATGATACAGTAGAAATAATCTAAATATTAATAATTAATAATAATAACAATAATTACAGCACTGCAAGTTTATAATAAATTTAGTTGAGAATTACACAGAAATGATAAAATGATAATTGTAATCGTCACCACTGCGATCGATGTAAAAACAATAATAACGGCCGATTTTTTTCCGAAAACTGTGTAAGAAATGAGATACAGCTTATTGCAAGAGGGACAGGAGAACGCTCCCATCCTTACTCCGTGCTGTTTACATGGTGAGAAGTGACACCAATAGACCCCTGACAGGGATAACTGATCAACTGTTAAATGATCCGGTTATCGATCGAGGTTGAAAATGATTGAATCACTAATATCATTATTAAAAAATAGGGTTGATGGTAGAAGGGTGAAAATTTAGGGTTGTATGTATATTTTAATGCCACGTAATAAAAAAATAAAAATAAAAGAATTTGTCAAAAAAATGAAAATTTTTTTTAGGCATGAGCCACCCTTAACACTTAAAAATTAGTTATAAACCTATTCTCAGACCTACAGAATATACATACAAAACTTCATCAAAATCGGTCAAGCCGTTTCGGGGGAGAATAAACACTGAAACTGTGACACGAGATTTTTATATATATAGATTAGTACATACGCTATTTCGATGCGTGTAATCTTATTTACAAGTATGTTATAATTGTTATAGTCAATAACGTATTTCATTTTCTGACATTTCTTGATCGTTGTCTGTATTGATTTGTCTTATATATAGAATAGCTCTAGTAGTAACTCTTACTTATCATAATTTACAGAGGATAAAAAAGGGATTCAAAATATTATTATACCCCTGTTAAAATATATCCGCTGAACAATAAAGAATATTTTTTTTTAGGATGTAACTGTGAATAATGAAACCTCTGTTGAATTTGTAATTTAATTAAAATGTTTAATCACGTTAGTAGCATTTCGTAAGAGCGCGCGAGAAGCATCTAGTTGTTTCGAATTTGGGACGATATAAGTTCTTCTTGTAACTATAGCAATAGTTACAAGAAGGTACTGTTATTTGATGATTTATTCGATAATATGTATACTATATGGTTATAGTGTTGCATCTTGTAAGATTACGTTTAATTTTGAAAATACAAAAATCAAATAAATTTGTATTCATCATTATTTAGATGAATTAAAAAGCTTATAACAAAGTATGATTCAAATTATATATGCACTTACGTTTACTTGAATGTATCGAATGAATCGACCTGTACTTTGGAGATGATGAAAAACTTGGTACTGGGACTCTGAAAATTTTTGATTTATTTATATATTAATCTTAAGGTCCTCCAGACCGATTTCGGCCACGGCGGCCAATCTCAAGAGAGATTAGCCAACTGCGCAGGAGATATTATAGTGCACAAGTGTGTGCGCAAACACAGGTGCACTCTCTTTTCCTTAGCTCTCATAATCCGATGGGACGGCAATCCGACACGACCGGAAAGAGTTCAGGCGCAGGACCAACGGCTTCACGTGCTTTCCGAGGCACGGGAGTGTTCACACTTCCACCTTCCAGACTCCGGGCTGCTACTGAGAATTTTCTGACAGAAAAACCCAATAACTATTTATTGGCCCGACCTGGGAATTGAACCCAGGACCACCGGGTCTGCAGCCTAATATCTAGCCACTAGACCAACGAGGCCAACGATATATACGATATAATCTTATTGTATAAGCGAACATAGTAAAGTTCTTATAAAGAGGAAATTACATACCGAGAAGGGATATCGTTTTTATTAACATTTCGTCTCCTACAGCCAGACTGAAAAAAACAATTAGATTTCATTCCTCTTTCCATTTCATATCATTGGTCATGAAGTTTTCATATTTGAATATTGTTGATCCTGGTATTCAAATGAAAAGTTTATTAATTGTTTAAAGACGTTATGTCCTTATAGTGTAAAGCGGGACATCAGTACCTTTTTGACGATGCTACACGAATGGTTTACAATTATTTTGCGTGAATGTCTTAGAATATTTTTAAATAATGACAGACTTTCTAATGATGGTTCTCTCCATCGCTGAGTATTTTTTGGTAAGATCTACGTTTTTTATTCGTATTACATGCAGCAAGCAACTTAAAACCTTACCAACTTTTTTTTTTACTAAATTAAACAATGAATCTACAAACATATTTTTAGGTTATTTTGATCCACAAACTTACTTTGGAACATGAAGAAAAACCGATTTCCCTTAAAACTTGTTCATCGTAGCTTGGCATAGGTTGAAGTCTTGGAATAGTATTGACAGCTGTTGTCTGAACACAGCTTTTACTAGGGTATAAAATGTCCTTTTGGCTAGACTTTTGAGATCCGTTATTTTTTAAAATTTGATCATTTTTTGGTTCCATATTCCTTATCTCATATTGAGCGTTGGCTGCCTCTTCTGTAATAATATGATTTATTTATTAAAACATTTCAGTATATTACACAATGTTTTATTTAATAATACATGACGATGCTATATTTAAATAATTGGTCTTATTTGAAATAAATAAATTGTTGCAATTTTAAAAATCGAAACTACCAAGATTGTTTTTCATTGGTGTTAGAGCTTTGTGCAAGCTCGTCTGGGTAGGTACCACCCACTCATCAGATATTCTACCATAAAACAGTACTTGGTGTTGTTCCGGTTTGAAGGGTGAGTGAGCCAGTGTAATTACAGGCACAAGCAACATCTTAGTTCCCAAGGTTGGTAGCGCATTGGTGATGTAAGCTATGGGCGTTGGTTACCAGTTACCGTCAGGTGGCCCATATGCTCGTCGGTATACCTATACTATTAAAAAAAAGTAATAACATAATTTTATTTTTTAACCTGCGATAATATGATGTGTAGGTGGACGATCTTGGACTATTTTTAATATATATGCAAGCATCGCAATTACTAAACCAAGTCCAAAGGATATCACAAAGAGAGATTTTTTTACAAAGTCTTCAAAACATTCAACCAAATCGTCCATGTAACATTCTAAACTGTCAACTATTGCTCTGTTGGAACACATTGAGAAAATATCAGTTCCACTATAACACGTAATACATATACCTGAAAACAGAAGGAAATATTTGAGGTATTGTAAGCGCTTATTCGAGCGATAAAATAAAAATATTCAGTCTAGACAAAACCATTAAGATTCAAAGAGAGATTGTAAAGCGCTTCGTAATCTTGCAAAATGTTACCAAAGCGTTAGTATACTCTGTGACATTTTATTTTAACGGTTAAATAACGTGATCGTTTTTTAAATATTCAAAAGGAGAAATGTGTACGAACCAAGCAATTATTTTTACATTTTTGAAATATTGTGAATATTTTCTATACAAAAAAACAGGGCGAATAGTACATTGAATTTTTCACTTTCACACTTCAATTTCGAAACATAGGTGCAAATTTTTTTATTTTGACATATTTTGCTCAATTTTGACAAATAACTTTTTAAAATCTTCTTATTTAAAGACTTCAATCAAGTCTTATTAAATGAATATTTGTTATATTGTTTTAAATCAATAAATTAAGATTTTACTCTTTATTTGTTATTTACAAAAGCGCTGGTCAAATATGTTTAGTAAAATATTTGTAGCTAATTTTAAGGAATGGAACTTTATTAGTATTTTATTTTTATTGTATAGGTAAGCAGACGAGCATATGGGCCACCTGATGGTAAGTGGTCACCAACGCCCAAAGACAATGGCATTGTAAGAAATTTTAACCATCGCTTATATCGCCAATGCACCACCAACCTTGGGAACTAAGATGTTATGTCCCTTGTGCCTGTAATTACACTGGCTCACTCACCCTTCAAACCGGAACACAATAATAGCAAGTACTGTTGTTTTGCGGTAGAATATCTAGTAATTTGGGATGATACTTAATTATTCCAAAAACACAAGAGAAATTTAAATAAAACTATGTAAATGTATTTGTTTTTAACATTATATATCTTATTTTTTAAATCATTATTTAGTGAATATTATTTTTAGATTTATATTGAAACGTACAATGAAAGCAAAAATACCGCTAAGGGTAAATAATTTATTTCTTATAAAATATTTTTGCTAGAAACTAGAATAAATGGATATTATTTACGAAATATTTGATTTAGACACACTACCCACAAAATATATAATAAAATATAAACGTACCTTTTATATGAAGTAAAAGCATATGTTTTATTTTAACAATATGGCCTGTGTCTACGCTAGTTGAGTACTGAATATTCTGCCAACGTAACGTATGACAGAAGTCTTCTACAGGTTTTATTCATGATTTGAGTAGAAATAATACAAAACACTGGTCTTCTTCTGAGAAAAACAAGATGGTAACAAGATAAATACAATATAAATTAATAATTGCTATATAACATGAATACTATAAAGAAAGAATATTTACAATAATTTTAATATATTTCTTACGATAAATTTAATGAAATATTTAATAAATAGGAGAGTAAATTAAAGTCACGAGGATTTTTATATCGTCTGGTCGTTGAACGTTGGCGAGGAGATATTTAATACTGATTTAATTAAATTAAACAAAGGGAATGAAACTTACATTGTGTGACAATAATAGTACCTTATAAAAAAATAATGTTTTTCGATTACACTTAAGAAATTGTAATTTATATCGTAATGTATGTAACAAAACATAATGTAGCAAAGTTCACCGTTTTTTCCGTTATCCATAATAAACTCGCAATATTTGCGGTGCGCGTCAGCAGGCATCCTTCGTGATGGATCGACGATCCTTCGCTTTGATTTATTTCACTATTATGAACGAGACCGACCCTATCTATTATGTTTTTGGCTTCACCCATTTCTTTATGATTTTTATTTATGGGTCAAGTTGCTTTATTTTAGTTGTTTAACTGTCATAATTACTTTTTATAAACCTTATAACTTACAAATTGACAATGAATTTGGACATTTTAATATAAAATAATGTATATTTAATTAATGCATCTATAATAACAATATAAACGTGTATAAATAAATGTATCGCCATGATATAGTAAAAATATAACATGTGAAATTAAATTGGATACATTTTAAAGCAGTGATTAAAGCCAATTCAAAAGCCATTCCTTAAATGCTTAATGATATTTACATTTTAGTATTTCATCTGTCTATAAACAAGCATTCGAATTTATCACAAAATAACTTGTCAGTGTGCAATTGTGAAAAGCTGTGAATTTATTTAGCTGATTAGTTGCACATTGAAGTTACGACAGCAGCTGACAGCGGCTGATTGATTGCACCAGTTGAGCGTGGTTTTGCAGAAACCGAGGGATGGATGTTCAGTTTTTTTTTGCATATGTTGAGGGTTATTTGAAAAACTGGGGCAACTAATTACTTTGTTTCGCTCCTGTAACAAAGATTTATTGTTTTTGAATAATAATTTATTTTTGTACAGTTTTTTATTTGTATTTTTTAAATATAATAATCAAGGAGAAGAAATAAGCGGTTACGGTAAAGAATCATGGAAAAATTTATCAACATGTTGACATTACCAAAATCTGCATTTTCTATATAATTAAAGACAGAATGGATAGCAGGGCACTGCACCTTATAAATATTCAACTTTATCGCGGCATTTAAAGTGTCATTCCCTTTAAAACTATCCTTACTACAACTAAAAATAAGCTAAAATGAGTTGTCAGGTGTACAGAAAAGAGCTTTTGTTTACTCGCAGTGGATACCTTCAAAAAAGGTTCCCTTAGGGGGAGAAACCGGGTTAAGCGGGATTCTAACCCACTAAAACCACTGCGATGGTCGTCCCCGACGCAGGATCGTGTTAATATAACGCATTCGTGCTCTGCTCTACTCGTGGCCCAGCGGAGATCTCCTCAGTGGGCGAAGGTAATTTTGCACCCTCGCACTCCTTGCTAGTGCGTACGGCAGCGCGAGGCAATCCCGGCTGCCGTCCTCCTCAGGGCCGTTTGAAATAGGACACGTGAGGCCCCCACAGAAAAGAGCTAACTTAACACTTCGCCCTCCTCTCAAACGAAAAAGAAGCCGCTGTCAGTAACTAGTGATACCTTTATCATAAATTATCTTCTATAATCAAACACACGCTTATAAAATGAAACAGTCATAAGTATTTATATACATAAATACGATAATATTTATTTTCATGGAATTAGTAAACATCAAACCAATATCCAATTAACCTTTTTACAACGCCAAAAATATTCGTCATAGCATTTTCCCATTTATGATTTGATCCGAGATTTGAAAGGTTTTGAGAGTTCGTTGAAATAACAAATAAGATCAAAACTTACAAACTTACAAGTTTTTCCCTTAACATGTTGTAACACTACCTCAAAATATTCCACAAAAGGCACCGGTACTCACCTATTCTTTTTTATGTTTGCTATTCAGGTTCATGCTTTAGTTATTTATCGGTCATTACAACTACACAGAACAGGAAAATGTTTATGAAAATACTTGATTTATTTTCATTCAGTCGTGACGGGGAAAATAATACTAGTTCCAAGGTAAGGTAAGTAATATTATTCCTATTTATGTTTATGTAAAATAAACTGTATATTTTTCAGTCAGAACTCTGTTTCGGTCATAACTAGATTTGGATTAATGGTAGAATAATATATGAACATAGAACATATGTATTGAATGACATACCTATAATTATTTTGCCTGGAAATCTTCTCGGGCTTACGCAGAAGAAATCATCATCGGATGTATAGTTTAGGAGCGCATAGAGGACAAACGTAGTACAAACATTTATTTTTATTTATATAGATAGATATGGGTTAGGATAATTTTGTTTCAGTAAACGTGCCTTCTAATTGTTTGAAGTGTATTTCTGTATATAGAACACAAGTTAAAAGTAAACCATTTCCTTTTACTCAGTGTTATATGGGATTCTTATCTACAAAAGCCCCTCGTCACATATCGGGGAGGCTGCGGAATGATTTTCTCATATGTAGCATTGCCAAATTGAGACGTTAATTTACAGATCACAACAGGAAGCTCACTTCGTTCTCACCAGCTTTTTTTTCTTTGTGCCGTTTGGCTATTTACGATAATTCACGATCGCTTGCAGGGGGTCACGATAATATAAAAGCACCTCTCTTGAATTGTACCGGGGCGATTGAAAGCGGTGAAATGTTAAGACTTGTCGTTGTTATGAAATGATTGAGCTGATATTTTGCATATTATGCTTCTGGTGGTGATAGTAACATAATATAAAAAAACATTTGAATAGACTTTTAATTTTATATTTAGACAATTGCTTTAATTCATATTCACCATCTAAAATACTTTTGTTAACAATGTATATTGATTTTGTTAACATAGATATATACCCAACCAATTTTAAAAAATAGCTACCTAGCCAATTCTCTTATATTTTTATTTTTTACAACGTAAACAAAAACAAAAATGCTATCCAATAAACAAATACGTTATACAACGTCTATTTTCCATAAATTTTTACCCAAACAGAACACAGTTTTGTTTGAATCTAATCAAGATCGGCTTTACTCGCATCCAAAGAGAAAAATATCACTGAATGCGATCTTTTATCCGCAACAAAGAAGAGAAATTGTTTATTTAAACTATTAATGTAATAATAATAATATCCTGGGACATTATTCACACACGGTCATCTGATACCAAACTAAGCAGACTAAGCAACTGATATACTTACAATACTACTTTTCTTTTGTAAATAAATACTTATATAGATAATTACACCCAGACTCAGGACAAACAGACATGTTCATGCACACAAATGTCTGTCCTGGGTGGGAATCGATCCCACGACCTGCGGCGTGAAAGGCAAGTATCTTACCAACCACGCCAACCGGCTCGTCAATATTTCGACTCTATATACTACTTAGCGTTTTGCCCGCGTTTTCACCACGCTTCCGTTCCCGGGGAAATACGGGGACCAAATATAACCTATGTTACACACAATGTAGCATTTTGGTGAAAGAATTTTTAAAATCGGTTTAGTGGTTTAGGCTTGAAAGCGTAACAAACAAACTAGTTAGGATAAGAAAACGAACGCAAGGCATGATTAAATTGATGAAAATTGCAAATCCTCTATCGGCAATTATTTTATATTAACCAATAACCATAATGGCATTTTATTCCCTTCGACAATGGGTTATTTTTTACAGCTATCTCAAAAAACGGGCCCTATGTGTTAGGCCAAGAATACATAGTTGTTGCACCGGTGAACAACATAAATTTGAGTTCATGTGCCGTTTATATGGCTTGCGGCGTCATGTACACGAAGCCTTAGGTGAATCTATTTTGATTGTATTTTCTGTAAAATAGTATCATCAGGATTTTTCATAAGTCTAGCTGCATTTTTATAATGTTAAAGGTTACATACACGTTGTATAAAATATTTATGTAATGTAAGTTTGTTATCAACACCGCTTGTTTTTTGTTTAAATAATGTTGCTCCAAAATATAACAACACAGTTTTAATTTTAAATTCTTATTTTTAAAAACACATTATTATCAAAACATAATAATAATATGATTTACCAACAACGTACCATTAAAGAAAAATCATTAAACTAAATCTCAGTATAGAAATTGCTACCTTAAATATTTACATAATTTATAAGCACTTAGAGAACATCTTAGTGCTTGCCTTACCTTGTATTTATTCTAAGCATCGTGCCAGCGGACTTTACTGTTAATCCCGTTGTCTAAATCCTCTTTGTGGTCCTCGGAAATTCTCCTTAAGTCGAAACAGAATTTTTTAATCAGTATAATATATAATATTATGTAACATATTAAATGTATTAGTTTTGACTATACATAGATAATATATAGTTTTTCTGTTATTAGGAATTATTATACGCTATGAAACGTTTTTGAATCAACACGTTAAGTAACCATGTCAACTTGTTTGATATATTTAATGCTCTTCGACACAATATTCATTATCTTTAAATCGCAACTATATTAGTAGCACTGATAGATAATCCATTAGTATTAGTACTAACGATCGAATCAAGAGCTCGGATTGGTCAACAGGTTTTATCTGCTCTTAAACATATAATATACAACGATATTACAAAAATATCAAATTTATCAAAGTGTCTACAATGTTGCATGTGCGTGTGTGTGTTTTTAGGGAATCACAAAAATATCAGTGACATAATATTCGGCTATCGCTACTTAATCCCTGACGCGTAACGTGAAATTGTTGTCATTTAAAAAACGATAAGTCCTATACATCAACAAAATAGTGAGATAAATAAAAATTAATATTATGTAATATTGACATAGTATATTTTGACAAAGTAGAATACCGTTTTACTGGTGGTATGGCCTTGTGCAAGCTCATTTGGGTAGCTACCTCTCACTCATCAGATATTCTATCACAAAACAGCAGTACTTGGTATTGTTGTGGGTGACTGAGCCTGTGTTACAGGCACAAGGAACATAACATCTTAGTTCCCAAGGCTAGTGGCGCATTGGCGATGTAAGCAATGGTTAACATTTCTAACAATGTCTATGGCCACTTACCATCATGTGGCCCATGTGCTCGTCCGTTTAACTATATTACAAAAAAAAAATCCTATTAGATCTATAGTGTTTATGTAGTCCAGAGGTATATCAGTGTCTTAGCATTATAACTAGTTTTAAGCTAAAAGACAAATGTAAATGAATCTTTTTTGTATATATTCAAGTCTATTTCTGATAACTTCGTAGGGTGGATTCAACACAAATCTGCAATATTCTAAAATACGTATTAAAGCTGCGTTGAATTTTGATAAATAATTTTGCGTCTGATAAATTTGCCAAGTATGCTGTCAATGTGGAGATCAAACACTAACTTTGAATCTAGTATTCTTCCCAAATCAAGTGTGTGATTCACTTCAACGATATAAATGAAATATGATAAACTTAAAGTGGTTTTCTTTTTATTGAAACTAATGACAAAGAACGTTATTTCCTATTTCTCAAAAACGGATACAGTTTTAAATGCGGGCAGGGAGGAATTTGACGAAGTATGTAGGCATATGTATGAACCAGTGTATGTGATAAAGATGCCATTGTGCTACTGTTATTGTCGAAGTGCAGCGGTATCTCATTTATGAATTCACTTGTGTGATTTGTTTTTATTTAATGCTTAGTCAGCGCGTTTTAATCGCACTTTCATCAACATCACAATATTTAAGGTTTATATTGAACGACGTATCGATGAATTATACTGTTTTTGGATAATTTTTTTGTAATTTTTTGTATCGAAATAATTAATATTATCATGAATAAATATTATCAGTATGGTAAATCCTATTTCATGGGAGTGTCTCTAGCGCCACGGTTAAAATTTCCCGCAGGGATTTTTTTTACTATCTAAATTTATTATTGATTTAGTTTAGTCTTTCTCAACTGAATTTTCCTCCTTAATATTGGATTTGTCAATGAAATTGTAATATGAATATTAATATATTTAATACTATTCATAAGTAAATAATTTATAATGATTTTTATCGACTTGTATTAATGTCAGTGGCATTGACATGATTAGCAAATAAAAATGCTAAATATTTTGATTGTATCTACAAAATATTCAAACAGTCGTCAAAATATATGAAGGGTTTTTTTAAAGTTTGTTGTTTAGTGTGTTTTGAAAGACCCTTGGAGTTAGTTGGCAGTGTTTACACTACCGTACCTTGGAGAGTACGTAAAGTCGTAACTGTTGCGCCTGATCTCTTTCCGTTGTGTGCACATGTCTTTGCGCAAACACTTGTGCCAGCGCAATCTAAAACTTAATTACGAGAATGTAATAGTTTTCATTATGCGATAATTTTATCTTCTAACCCTGCGAAATATTTGCGAGGATACGGTTCAGGATTGATTCCGATAATTGCTTAAAATATATCAAAATAAATCTCGACAAAGATATATTTGACTCTATTTATGACAACAGACAATTAAAACTACTTAATGTAAATGATTTTATATGATTATCTTATCTATTTTTCGACTTGCAATTCTGGTGTTGTAAAACACGATAAGATAAGTTTGAAATTTTGGCAGCGTATTTGCGTCTATACGGCTTGCACATGCCGTACTTTTATACATAAATGGGCATTAAGAATTCTTTCGTGTTCCTTCATTGTCAAATCAAAAACGAATATTAAATATACTCTCTGATCAGTTTGCATTAACCAATGTATTTAACAAGTGACATCGTAATTTACTTGCATTAGATCATGGAATTTATCGTTTTCGTACTTGAAAAGATAGTATTTTTTTAAATCGCTTGTTTGATTAAATATGTCGATACTTGTGTTAGTAATTGGTTATATCAAGAGTGATAATACTGACCGCGTAGCGAAGTGCACGTGTGTTTTGATTGTGAATTAAAGAGAAAATGAGGTGTAATTTAACTATTAAAACATTTTTTTGCGTATCAACATTAACTATGTTGATCTTTCTTTATCTATCATTAAAAGAGATAAGAAGAACTAATTTCAGTTTGTTTAACAGCAAGATACAGAATGTAGAAGAATCAGTGGAAAACTTAATTGCGAAATTAGAAGAATCAAAAGTAATAGAGAAAACTACAAAAAAAGATGATAAAATGAAATATATCTTGCAATGGACATCGCCTAAAAATGTACCTTTTGTGTTTATGGGGAAGGGACAGCAAGGATTTATAGACAGGAATTGTAGTTACATTAATTGTTTTGTTACGAGTGACCGAAATTATCTTGGTGATTATACAAAATTTGATGTAATTGCATTCGCGGGACCTGAAATAGTACACGCATCAAAGTATACCTTACCAGATAAGAGATCACCGCATCAGAAATTTGCATTTGCAAGTATAGAATCACCAGATTATTATCCTGTTTGTTCTGACAAATTAGATAATTTCTTCAACTGGACTTGGACTTACAAAGTTAATTCAGATGCTAGATGGGGCTACATGATCGTGAGAGATTCAAACAATACGATTATAGGACCAAATGCTGAAATGCATTGGTTAAAGCTGGCAGAAATGAAACCCGTTAGCAACGAATTCAAAGAAAAGTTGAAGACTAAAACAAAAGCAGCGGCTTGGTTTGTCTCCAACTGTAACTCTAGGAGTGGCAGAGAAAAATTTGTACGTGAACTAAATGAACAATTAAAAAAGTACAAACTTAACGTCGACATTTATGGTCGCTGTGGGCCACTGAAGTGTCCTACACAACAGCACGATAAATGCGTCAAAATGATCGAAACTGATTATTATTTTTATTTGTCATTCGAGAACTCATTCGCTGAGGATTACGTGACTGAAAAATTACTGACAAGCTTAGAAAACAATGCAGTGCCAATTGTTTTTGGTGCAGCTAACTATACAAGGTAATTTATAATTAAATGTATTTATCAGCTTTAGATAAATCTTATGTTAACATGAATATTTTACATATTCAATTAATACAAATTTCACATGACATTGTTATCACTGTTATAATATTGTGCTTTTAGATAATGATGATTCAATTAGTATAATACCAATAAGCCATTATATTAAAGTAAAAGTTAGCTTATGTAAACGTCGATGATGTAAATAGTATTTTAATTCCAAATTAAAATATTGAAAATTAATAAAAAAATCAAGATTTTTATCACAATACCCGCTACATAAGTATCCGCTTATAACAATTATTTAATGGATGATTAATTAAAATTTGAAAAAAGATATATGTGACTTCAGACCACCGTTACGTTTCGTAATTATTTTTTAAATAAGATTTGCAGATTGTAAATGTAAGTAAACTAGTGTTTGAGTGTGTCAAATAGTTAGTGATAACACATGAAATTTTGTTTACGTTCTAACTGTAAACCTCCAAAAACTATTTTATGTTAAGAGTCCAACTAAACATAGGTGTTTTGATACATTTGTAAGCATCGCTGACGTGTATGTTATCGTTTTCTGAATATATAATATATAATTATTGACATAATTTGTATAAACTGCGTTTCTTGTATTGTTATATGACACTTTCTTATAACGGCGGAAAATATATGTGGAAGTCCGCCTAATTGGTTACCGTCCATATACAAGTACTTCTACCACCAAACAGCAGAATTTTGCATTAATGTTTTTTTTTTTATTGTATATGTAGGCGGGCGAGCATATGGGCCACCTGATGGTAAGTGGTCACCAAAGCCCATAGACAATGGATGTAAGAAATGTTTACCATCACTTACATTGCCAATGCGCCACCAACCTTGGGAACTAAAATGTTATGTCCCTTGTGCCTGTAATTACACTGACTCACTCACCCTTCAAACCGGAACACAACAATACAAAGTACTGCTGTTTTGTGGTAGAATATCTAATGAGTGGGTGGTACCTACCCAGACAAGCTTGCACAAAGCTCTATCACCGAGTAAAGATGATTACAAGTTCAAACGATCTTAGATACTTTGTTTTACGGTGCTTTGTAAATTTCATACCGTCTTTAAAAGGTTTGAGCACATCGTATCACAGGATGATTTCGAAGGAAGGAAAGAATATATAAATATACACACATCTGTATACATCATTGTTCAATATCTAAGATAAAAAACAGGTTTGCACATACAGAATATATAGATTTTTGTGTTTTGTCTGTTATAGATTTATGCCGGATGGTATTTACCTAAATGCAAGAGAACTAGGTGCTGAAAAGTTAGCTGAGAAAATGAAAGAGCTAATACTTAATCCAGATCTCTACGTGGAATACTTCAGGTGGAAGAACCACTATTCGTATCATCGTAAATTTGAGAGTATAGAAACTGATGATTACTGTAGATTTTGTTCTATGTTAAATGAGGAAGAATTGGTAAAAAAAATTACGACTTATCCTAACTTTAGGAAATGGTGGGATCCTCCAAATCGTTGTTGATTTTTTTTTTTACATTAGTGACACTTTTGTCTCCGTATCTCAAGCTATTCGTTTTCAATGGTTGTACCAGCATGACAAATGAACGAACGTATTTGTAATATTAATGTTATTTTAGTAAATAAAATAAGTACATAATTCGAATTTAGAAGTAAATAAAAATAATATAACAATATTTTTATAATCCATGTTTTTTTTTTCGACTAATATACCAAATTTCCCCTCTAAAAATCTATAAATCAATTTTTTTGATATATTTGCAGACCTATTACTTAATCGCGCTCGAAAGGGATTGAGCAATAAGCGTAAATAAAATCACATGCATTTATAATCTCAGTTAAATATTTTTGTGTAAGAACTTTAAACACTTAAAAATAAAAGTTTTGTTAAAGTTTATTGTTTTTCTTGATATAATTATATAAATAATATATAGGTACAAAATATTATAAATATATTATTGAATGAGATAAATATAATACGATGTATACTCAATAAAATTTTGAGATCAATGAATCTTTAAATAATTTGTTGATTTGTAGATGCAGTCGTGTCAGACTCAATTTTACGGTTTGTTTGTTTATCTGTTTAGCATAGTTCCTACGACATGCTTTAAACATACACGACAAACATAGTAAGTCTAAACGTAGACGCGTGTAGTGGTTACTGAATTGAAGAGAAATGAAAAACAATATTTTAACAAAAGTCGTTACCTACTGTTTCGTAACTGCAATTTTCTTGTTTTTGTATAAATTATTTATTGATTTCAAATATACAAATGATATACATAAAGTTGAAACTATAATAGAAAATATAGAAAATGTTCAAATCGTTGCGGAAAGTGGTAAAAAATTGAAGCTAAAATATATTTTGCAATGGACCTCACCGGAAAATGTTCCGTTTGTATACATGGGTGAAGGACGACAAGGGTTTATAGACAGGAACTGTCCATTTACCAATTGTTTTGTCACAGCAAATGAATCATACCTAGGTGATTATACAAAATTTGATGTAATTGCATTTGCCGGGCCGGAAGTCAGGCTTCTGACAAGCCTAGCTTTTTTTAATCGTTTACCCAAGAAAAGGTCGCCACATCAGAAATATGTTTTTGCTAGTATTGAATCAGCTGAAAATTATCCAGTTTGTACTGATATATTTGATGGCTTCTTTAATTGGACATGGACATATAGATTGGATTCCGAAGCAAAATGGGGATATATTGTAATAAGAGATTCTACTAACAAAATAGTAGGGCCTAAAACGAACATGCAATGGATAAAATTAGAAGATATGGATCCTGTTAGTGAAGATCTAAAAATAATTTTGAGAAATAAAACTAAAGCGGCTGCTTGGTTCATATCTAATTGTTATTCAAGAAGTGGACGAGAAATATTTGTTCAGAGATTACAAAAGCGGCTTGCGAAATACGACCTGGAAATTGATATTTATGGTAAATGCGGTTCTAAGGAATGTCCTCGTGATAGAGAAGACGAATGCAATAAATTAATTGAGAAGGATTATTACTTTTATCTCTCTTTCGAAAATTCGTTTGCTGAAGATTACGTGACCGAAAAATTATTGCACCCATTAAAGAATAACGCTGTGCCTATTGTATATGGCGGTGCGAATTATACGAGGTATTTTATTTACAACACTTAAGATTAGAATTTTATTTATTTGCAAGTGCATTGCATTATATGATTTTTTAGTTTGTCACTTAATTATAAACTTTATTTGTATTGCGATTAAGTTCTTTTCAGGTAGGTTGGAATAACATAACATATTTCCTTGATTTAAGCGTTCTGACAGGTGATATTACGCACTTTTAATGTTAAATTCTATCAATATTTTTTTAAGCTAGTAATTATTTGACTTTTATATACTTTAAGAATAGTTCCTATATATTAAAATATATACGTATATTTTTATCGATACTTTTATTATATAAAGCTGAATAGTGTCTTTATTTGTATGAACGCATTTATTAAGAAAAGTTATATAGACTATATATGTAATTGTAATCGCTATATGACTCACGGGAGCAGAGTAGTAACTTTTATCGATTTATTTATTTCTTAATAATAATTAGTCTGAAATTTTATTTTGAATAAGTTTTGGTAAGTAATTTAATAAAACACAATTGCAGGTTTATGCCCGATGGAATATATCTGAATGCAAGAGAGTTGGGTCCAGAAAAACTAGCTAAAAAAATGTACGAATTAATAAAAGATCCGGAAACGTATGCCAGTTTTTTCAGATGGAAAAATCACTATTCGTACTACGGAAGACACGAGAGCATTGAAACGAATGATTATTGTAGGTTCTGTTCTATACTTAACGAGGAAGAGTTGGTTACTACTGCATCGGTTTACGAGAAATTTCGAAAGTGGTGGGACCCGCCAAATCGTTGCTAAAGAAAATTAACCTGAAGCGATATCGCCGTCTATTTTAATTTAATATTTTGCAAATATGTGGAATTTTATGTCTATAATTAAGTGAATACAATATATGTATACGACTTGATCGAGATATTGTGCTGAATATGCATTATAATATTATTATAGAAACTAAATAAAGTAAAATAATTGAAAGGACTTTTCGTATAGGGGAGACATTATATTAACCAATATATACACATATAGGTTCGTAATAAATAACATAGATAGACAGATATATATAAATTTTATCAGTTTTAATTTCATTCACCGTTGGCAGTTTGTTTTAATAACTATACTTAATGACATAAGATCGTAGTTAGTACTTCCACGTGACGATATTTGTGGTGATTATATAGCTGTCATCTCTTTACTACATAGTAAGATATTTTTTTGTTATAAATATCTGGCGCTGGTGAACCATCAGGTGGGCCATTTGCCCATCCGCCTACCTACTCGTATATTATAATAAAAAAAACAGAGCTGAAGATAGTCTTCAAAGCCGTCTTGAATTGGCTTAACCCCGCATGCACTTCCTGTGGTGCTAACTCGACTAATTCAATGTTTTTTCTTAGAAAACCATATATAGCATCCACAATACGGTTGACGCATTTTTATTCTTATGTTACTGGATATAAAATGGTAAATCGCCCGACCTAAAATCGTAGTTTGTAAGTACTCTCGATATATTGTAAAAGATTTATTACTGATTCATAACCTTAAATAGGTTATGAATAATAAGTATTAAGTTTTTGAAGCATAATTACTGTACGGTATATATATGTAAGTATTTATGCTTAATAAAAAATATTATTATTGGTTTTTAATTCGATGTACTTAAATTAGCAGAACGCTATTAATACGAGCCGAGATGGCCCAGTGGTAAGAACGCGTGAATCTTAACCGATGATCGTGGGTTCAAGCCCGGGCAAGCACCACTGAATTTTCATGTGCTTAATTTGTGATTATAATTCATCTCGTGCTTGACGGTGAAGGAAAACATCGTGAGGAAACCTGCATGTGTCAAATTTCACTGAAATTCTGTCACATGTGTATTCCACCAATCCGCATTGGAGCAGCGTGGTGGAATAAGCTCCAAAACCTTCTTCTCAAAAGAGGAGAAAAGGCCTTAGCCCAGCAGTGGGACATTCACAGGCTGTTACTATTACTATATATTAATACGATAAGGAAATAACCCCAATACATTGTTTTATATTTCCTTTTTTTTTCTTAAGAGTGTTCATGATCTTTTGATATTATGTAGGTGTTCGGGATAATGTAAATAATTCAGAATTATAAGACCGTTGTTCATCAAATTACACATAAATGTAATCTGTACAATTATAATGTAAAAATAATTGTTACATGTTCTGAATGTACCATTTACTGTAACCTATTTCAAGTACCTCATGTGTGAAAATACCTTAATAATGACGAGAAATAATAAATATAAATAATTATAAAATAATAACGATTATAAATCTAATCGAAAACTGTTTCACACCTTTAATGAACCTTGCAATAACTAGCTTGTAAAACGCTTTCGACTGGATAAGTTGAAGAGTGAGCTGTATCTCTTATTACATGTTAAATTAATATTATAAGAAATGCTGTGTGAGGTAAGGAGTTTGAAACGGACGACAAATTTAATGAAAAACTTCTAATTATAAAATAAAATATAATTAATATCTTCGGACATTGAAGAACGGAAAATTCGCAAAAGAAATAAGAATGTAATGTAATTTCTAATACACTAAAATACTATATAATATAATCCCACTGTTCGTTCAACATAGAATAAACCAAAAAAATATTTGAGCTTATACTTTCCCGAAATCTGTTAGAATATTTTTTTAATACGGAAAAATCATGATATGATTATCGCATTAAGCACCGCAATAATGCTGCAGATATATATAAAATAATTGATCTACTCATTTGTCAAAAATTACGAAACTTAACGAAATGCAGACGCAGAAAATGTATAATATATATGCAGAACTGTTTGTAAGCAGATTACCCAAACGTAATGAATGAAAAATTAGAACCATTTTTCAACCCGTATGAAACATCCACTTACACTCAATTAGTATAGCAGTAATTATGGATAATCACTCTAGCTCTATTAGATAACATTTTAAAAATATGCATGCCTCAATTTGTTTCATAACGATCGTAACCAAAACCTTTGTGCTCTTCGCAGCAGCGAACGTAATTACGAGCTATGGTTTTATCTTTTTAACAGTAGGAAAAATATTAAAACAAATTGATTTGTTGTTGGCTGACTTGTGTACAACATTGCAGTTTTAAATGTAGCTATTAAACATATCGTACTATTATGTGATATTCAATCTCAAAAGTCGTTACGAGCCTCTAATGAGCTACATAAAACATATGACAGCAAATATAAAAAAGCCAAAACTTATTGATAAAATAGCATTTACTACACCTAAAATACGATTATAGAGAAACCTTTCTATTTCGTACTATTATATAACTCAAACAGTTATTTTAAAATCACAGACAGACCTTTCAATTTTAAATGATTATATATAATTAGATATATTTATATTTTAATATTTTGTTAATCTACTATCATCAACACAATATGATGTGATAACAGAATCTTAATATATATTTATTTAAAAACAAATTTTAACTCTACAATATTATTACAGACGAGAAGTTATATGAGACGTATATATATTAAATACATAATTAAAGAGTGAAGAATACACTACTATTCAAATTATAATATATTGATGGATATGTTATATTATGTATATTTCTGCATTCGAATATATTGTTCTACTTAATTTACATAGCATATGTAATTAGGTATGTTGTATATTCAATGTAATTGCTTTAGTAATGGATGGTATACAGACCATATAGTGATGTGCTGTGTGCGACTTGGTGAAAATGAGGTGTAATTTGTTGATAAAACCTTTTTTTTACATAACAACGTCATTGATGTTAATCTCCCTATATATTTCATATTATAATAAAAACAAGCAAGGATCAGAGGGTGAATTTATATCCAAATTAGAAGAAACAGAAATCGTGGAAATTTCTTCTGTAGATGGTATATCTGATATGAAATATATTTTACTATGGACTTCACCTAAAAATATTCCATTCGTTTATATGGGGAAAGGTCGAAAAGTATTTTTAGACAGGCACTGTAGTTATAATAATTGTTTTGTAACAAGTGACAAGAATTATCTTGGTGATTATACTAAATTTGATGTAATTGCATTCGCTGGACCAGAAATAGTGCGCGCACCTGAAGACTATTTACCTGATAAGAGATCACTTCATCAGAAATTTGTATTTGCATGCTTAGAATCACCAGATTATTATCCAGTTTGTTCTGAGAAATTAGATAATTTCTTCAACTGGACTTGGACTTACAAGGTTAATTCAGATTCTAGATGGGGCTACATGATCGTGCGAGATTCAAACAATACTATTATAGGACCAAATGCTGAAATGCATTGGTTAAAGCTGGCAGAAATGGATCCCGTTAGCAACGAATTCAAAGAAAAGTTAAAGACTAAAACGAAAGCAGCGGCTTGGTTTGTCTCCAACTGTAACTCAAGGAGTGGTAGAGAAAAAATTGTAAATAAGCTAAATAAACAGTTGCAAAAATATGAATTAAATGTAGATATTTTCGGTCGTTGTGGTCCACTGAAATGTCCTCGAGAAAAAAACAATGAATGTGTCAAAATGCTTGAAAACGATTATTTTTTTTATTTATCATTTGAGAATTCGTTTGCTGAAGATTACGTCACTGAAAAATTATTAACCAGCATACAAAATAATGTTGTACCAATTGTGTTCGGTGCTGCGAACTATACAAGGTAAATGAGTCATTTTTTTTATAAAATGATAAGCAAGCAAATGCAAATTATAATAACAAGTAATTTAACTAATACTTTGGTAATTAAGCAACATATAATAAATTAATTTAGAACTTACCAAACTTGGATAGAATTTTTAAATTTATTAAGAGAAGGTCTGAGGTCTGATCTAGCAATACATTTAATTTTTTTTTATTATTTATAAATAGTATTCTTTTTTTTTATTATGAGTTGTTTTGTCTTAACGGTTATACAAAGAAATTTCTAAAACTAAGGTAGAAATGACGTAATTCATAAAAGAACAATTTTCAAAATTTAACCGCTTTTAATGTTAAATAGTACTGAATGTGAAACCCATATAAAGTAATGATTTTTACAGGTATTGATATTAATTGTCCCGTTATTTACAGATTCATGCCGGACGCTATGTATCTGAATGCAAGAGAATTAGGCGCAGTTAAGTTGGCCGAGAAAATGAACGAGCTAATACATAATCCAGATCTTTACGCGGATTACTTTAGATGGAGGAATCACTACTCGTATCATCATAAATCTGAGAGTATAGAAACTGACGACTACTGTGGGTTTTGTTCTATCCTAAATGATAAAGACTTGGTCAATAAAATTACAACGTATCCTAACTTTAGACAATGGTGGGATCCTCCAAATCGTTGTTGATTGAATGAGTTTCACAACTTGATTTGGTGTATATAATATATGTATATATTATAGTATTAAATATGTCTTCACGCTTCAGGATGTCCTTGTGTTAATTGTCATCACGATATGTAAAGGTACAGTTATAAGTAAAATAAACGAATTATTTCAATTTTACATTTATGGTAGCTAATTAAATACAATTCTTAATTTCATTTTGAGATATAATTAACGATAAAAAATACTATAGAAACATAAAAAGTATAAGTGTGTGATGTTGTATTATAAAAAGATGAGTTGAAATAGTATTTTTTTTTAATTTTTTTTATTAAAATATTATTGTGTTGAAAATCGATAGTTTGTAATCTATTTTGGTAGAATACGATAGAGTGTTTATAACTTAACTCGAATTATCAATCTGGTTAGACTTATTATAAACTAACAACCCCTACAGCCAAATTATCTCAAAGAATATTATTCTAATAATATTCAGTAATGTATTATATAAACTGGCCCGAGCTTAGAAATACAAGGCCCAGTTTACACCTGGCCCAGGTACATGGTACATGTTTGATGGTTTATAATAAAGTGAAACAACCAAATATTGTGCTACTTTGCATAAAGTCAAGGACTCATATTATTACGTAAAAATGCTGAATAAATCTATAAAATATTTTATATCTAAAATACCTTTTAAGATAGTGATACGAACGTTATCTAAATATGATATTTAATTATATTACATGAAGTTATCGATTGATGTCTTATCAGATGTTTTAATAGATAAGGAGGTATCCATTACGATGACGTAAATGTGAGAAATGTAAATATAACTATTATTCAACTAACCTGAAACTTCTCGTTTCGACGTACGGAAAATATGAACTTTTTAACGCGATATATTTTTAAATAAGTTTAGGCGATGAATATTATCCATTTTGTATTGTGCATCAGACATGTGCTCCAAATGGTGTTAAATTATTCTTAGTTGGCAAATGCGTACAAATTGTAATGATGTTTGTGTACAATGCTGCAGGACCCTCGAGTGAGGAGTTACAATGAAGTGGGTAGTATAAAATCCATGAAACGTTTACGTTAATAAGTAAGGAGTAATCTTTAGGGTCACAGTGTGATATCTATATTACTAACTAAACCCTGCATATATTGTCCTGCCTGTACACTAATTGTTATGTCTATCGGTTTAACGGTATTGAAATTTATAAGCAGCAGCACCATCTCGCGGTTCTAGGCATATTCGTAAAATATGCCTAGAACCGCGTGTTAACTTTCATGGTAATCGGTTAAGTTTGTGATATCTGTTCGTATAACAGTAAAGGAAACTTGATACTTATCAATTACGCCATCAACCTTAACCTATTTCAAATGTAATACAGTAATTACCGCAAAACAGCAGTAGATACTTGGTATTGTTGTGATCCGGTTTGAAGGGAGAGTGAGCCAGTGTAATTACAGGCACAAGATACATAACATCTTAGTTCCCAAGGTTGGTGGCGCGTTGACAATTTGAGCGATGGTTATTTTTATTTTTTTCATTGTTTAGGTAGGCGCACGAGCATATGGGTCACCCCATGGTAAGTGGTCACCAACGCCCATAGACAATGGCATTGTAAGAAAAGTTAATGTTAATATCTCTTACATTGCCAATATCTATGGGCGTTGGTGACCACTTACCATCAGGTGGCCCATATGCTCGCCCGCCTACCTATGCTATAAAAAATAGTAATTAGTACAACTTTGTACTTTTAACTAAAATACAAGTTAGTTAAGAAAACTCAATTGTTAACAAATTGATCATAAAAAACAAACGTTTTAGCTTTATGAGTCTATATAACCCCAGCTCGAATGTAAATTTTGTCCTCGCCTCATCGCCACACATTAGCAGCTGTCTCTCTAGCATCATGCAAGAAACTACCATGAATATTTTTAGATTAAAGTACGATAATTCATAAAAGTTTATTATGTCAATAAACAGTCATTTCCTTTGTTCCCATTCCATCTTTTATGTTTTTATTGCGGTCATATATCATTTATCCAATGGAAATAGCGTCACTTATACGCAGTATCTATAAATATGCGTCTGCGCAAGCGACACAACCTCCCCGTTCGATGCCTGAGGAGCTAATGATTTTTTCGGCGGTTTGAAACGAGAGTTAAAAAGAATTGAGCGTGCACGTATTTTTTCAGAGTTTAATTTCTAACGACGAAATAACAGTCTTTTTCAAATGCTATATAATGCTAATCACATAGATTTTAAAAGGGCCGGCAACGCACCTGCAAGTCCATGGGCGGTGGTAGTCACTTACCATCAGGTGAGTCACCTGCTCGTTTGTTCCCTCTTACATAAAAAAAGTACCCTTATTCTATTAAATTTTGCTTATATTACATTTTTAATTGGTGTTTGTAAATATTTCATTGAATACAGTTCAGTTTATATTTTAGTTTCGATGTACACACAAAACCGTAATAAACTTTACACCTAAGTTTTCTTCATGAATCAATACATCCATTGGTGTAAATGGGAACATATAAAAATCCGTGCGTTCGTTTTTGAGATTATCGCGTTCAGACAAATAGTCAGGTAGTCAACACGTCAGAATTTTGTTTCATGAGTTACAATGTTAAACAAGTTACCCATATGTAATTTAAGTATATGTGTTAAATAATGTATTATTAGGTACCATTTGAACCCTATTATTGTCTCATAATTTATTTATCTGACGGAACCCGTCAGTGGGTTTAATCTAAAACTTTTCCAGTTTGTCAGTTGTGACAATTGACATGACTTATGTCTTTGTTACAAGTAAAGATTAGGGTTCAAATGAAAACAGTTCGGTGTAAATCAATTTTGTATCGTATCAAAACATTAGCCAATACTAGAATTTCACAAACATCAATTTGATAAAATATAAAATTAAATATATGTATATTTGATAAAATTGGGTAGGATGATATTTGATAAAACTTTAATACGAATTCGGAATCGATTCCGATTATGAACTCGGTTTGCTGTTTGTCAAAATGTAACACGCATATTATGTGCATACATATTTGAATAATAATTAAAAAAATATATATTATTTTACACAGAAATAACAAAAAAGTACTAAATTCAACGTCGAAAAGTATCTTATTAGGCGAAGAAGCTGAAGTATGAAGCGTTATCATAGTTTCCTAGTTCCATCCAATCTAAATTTACTAACATCACAAATTATACATTTAAAATAAGTTTATTCAAAAGAAGTGCCACGGAGGATGAATAGAAAAACTTATGTAAGATTAAATTAAATTTATGATATAATGTTAAAAAGGAATGAGTGCTCTTTCGTTCATCCAAAATGTAGGTATCAACTATGTATTATTTATATTTATATATATAGACATTGTTTTTAGTTTTCATAATTGTTGACAAAGATACGGTAAGTACGTAAAATTTTATGAATACATCACTTTTTTAGTAGCTACAGTAATTTCACGACAGCAATTTTGTATTGCACATGACACCCACGTAAACGTCGATTCGCTTCATTTCCAGCTAAGCTGGCTTGATCAAAGAACAAGTGTATCAAAAAATTCATTTTCGCTGGCAATCAAAATAACAATTTGCAGACAAGGTAATTAATATGCCTATGTCCTTATCCAAGTCCACACAATTTTCAGTTTAGTCGTAATGAGGTAACAAATAGAAAGACTGTCATTACAATATTTCACGAAGACTATTAGAAAAAAAATAGCTTTTTCATTTTTATAACATCCTAATGACCACAATTTATTTAGCATAGGTTTTTCTTGGGTATTACCCAAACTAAGTAAAGGCGAGAACATTAACTTTAACAAGAAATAAAACAAGAGAACTGTAAAAAAAAAATCATTACGTTTTATTTATGTTTGTTTCACTTGAAATAAGCCCATGAATTCGAGATGGGACATAAAGAAAAGTTATTTAAAACTTTTTCATTACAACCCTACGTCTAAGAAGTTCAAATAAAGGCTAAGTCCCGTCTCCAGAGACCGGACTGAAGATTACTATCGTAAAGGACGAATTTTCCGAATGATGTTCTTTGAAGTATTAACTTTTCTATTGAAAATTCTGGGCTCTCGCATCTGTACATTTTACGAAATCCTTTTCTATGAAGGGCTAATGTAGATATTTTTTTCAGTGCAAGATTTAATTTTGGAATATGATGGTTTATCCCTACCACCAAGGTATCTTCTACATTATATTGCGATATACAAAAAGATATATTAAAGGATTTTTTTAAAGCTGGAAAACCACATTATGTTTACCCCCACGGGAACAGGGGGAGGATATGTGGGGCTCGCCGGTGTCCAAGGCGCCGAGTGCGCTCCGAACAACGGAATTCCCACTAAAAAACCAGTACCCTTAACGTCTTAATGAGAAGCGTCACGAGATCGCTTCCGCATGCTACCGTGAAAAGATATATCAACTCGTATTTATTAACAACACAACCATTTTTATAAATAGTTAGTAGTAGAAAATTACCCATTGAATGTCGAATCAGGATAGCGAGATTTGTCAATTTTTGCCGCAAAACTTTGATACCTATATGATCGGAGAGTTGAAGAAGAGTAGTCGTGAGAGCAACGCTCTCGGTAGCAATACTGCTGTTAACAAATTGGAAAATCCCGAACTACAATTCCGAATTCTGAGATGTCGACTGGGACAGCGTTCCGTATGTCTCAATGGCCTCACTCTATACATTTTTAATAGGTTTTAAAATAGGCCATATCGATTTATCAGACAGTGGGTCTTTGGCTTCAATAAACGGCACACATTTTCTCTTCAATATTAAAGCGGTTCAAAGTCTTGAAGACAAGTGACTAATATACTTTTCTTGTTAATTGGATTCTCATGACCATATAAAGCTTTTAGGTACTACGTTTAAGTTTTGATAGAAATTCGAGTTAGTAAAAGGAACAATTATGGGATGCTGTTCGACTGGACTGGTGCTGGGATTCCATCAGGTCAGAAACTCGTTCAGTCAGGCAAAATTATCGGTATCGTTTTAATAAAGGGCTATTTAATATTGGCGCATTAAACTTATCTACAAAGATTTCAGTACTTCAGACTTAAACTATTATTATCTATTATTATCAATGAAATACTTGATTCATTGTTTGGATTGGGTCAAGATTAGATTTTTAGCAGTTTGCCGCAAGTATATATTGTAAAGATTAATAATTATAATATAAGGGTTTTATTAGTATTAAAGATAATTAGTACAATACTAAGAGTATTATTTTATGTTTAATGAGGTAAATTGTCTTCAATTCCCTTTGGATTTCAAAAGATTGCTCGACAAATAAACAAAAATTCACTTTAGCATTTATAATATTAGTAAGGTCGAAATGGACATTTCCATTTCGACCTTAAGGTAGTCGACTTACATAAGCACAAGGTTTACATGGCTCGTAACTCGTACTCGTAGGAAAATGTTCTGGTAGACAGGGAAATTTGTAAGAAACCTGAGCGTAAGATCAATAGAATTGTAAACAGAACCATTGGAGTTCAATTTATAATGTTACTAATTAGCAACAAGTATAATTAAAATGATTGTTTTCACTGAAGAGAATTAAACACGAAATCTTATAATTTTAAATTATTAAAATAATTAAAGTTAAAAGTATTCTTACTTTTAAATAAATAATCAAATCTAATATTTTTCATAGCTTAACTTTATTCATGTAGATACTTCTCACACAAGAAGCGCAAAGGTGAACCATAGCTCATTTCATCCCAAATCTACCAGATATCTTTTGGGAATAATAATTAAGGATTAAGATCTAAATATTCCTTTTAACAGTCAGGTTATTACACTAATTGGGTACTTAATTATAGATTTTTTATCAATCAGTCTTAACTAATACAAAAAAAAAAAAAAACAATTTAAGTACAATTTCTCCACTTGAAATTGTTGAAGGAGTTTTTAATTTAACGCAGTAATCACACTTAGTCTTAAGTAATTTAAGTTGTCGAAATAATTGAAATTGAATATTTTAGACTCTGATGAGAAGTGAGACGTGCTTATCAAGCATATGACGATCGGTCTGGGTTTGTCGATCAATAAGCCTTATATTGTAAGGCTGTAGTCATGTAAGTGTTTTTTGAACGACGAATACATTTGTTAACATAAACTTGGGCTAAGAGCGCCAATCGAAATAAATAAAAAAATATTAATTTCTATGACTATAAACAAAACTGACATTTTAATTAAGAATCCAAGGTTACTTTTAATATAAGTCGTCAATAACGTTACACCATTATGAACTTAGCCTTAGTAAATATATATTGCGTTTATAATTAACACTGCTCTTGATGGGGTAAGATATGCCCGGGCAAGCCTACTTTGACCTTCACATTGAACGGGCACAGACTAAAAAAAACGAATATAATAAACTTATTGCTCGTTCGATTCTTCAATGTCCAACGCGTTGGCTTTTTTAATATAATTAAAAAAGTTAATTTTGTTCGTTTTTAAAGAGTAAGTATAAGATTTTAATAAAACGAAAAAACAAACAATAACAGAGAGTAAACCGTCTTAGCTTTTTAAGGCAAACAGGTCAAGAGCGAAACAAGAAACTTCAAGACTTTTCATTTTACTCCAGGTAAAGTTTAGCAAGAAATTTCCTTTAAATCTATAATGCCTACACGATTTAAAGTTGTTTATCTTATATACTAGTTTATTGCTATCATAATAAATGCCGTTACAACTTATAAGAATGTTTTAAATAAATACATTGTACAAAAATACATTGTAATAAGTCTTTATTACGTTGTGTATTTACTGTTACATTTAAAGTTCATCAATTTTATGTAAATGTACTTTCTAAGAGAATTGTTTTCTCGTAATATCAAACGAAGGATATTATATGAAATAGTAAAAAACATTTTCATGGCAAGTGTATAATAATTATAATAATGTCCTCCAGACCGATTTCGGTCACGGTGGCCAATCTCAAGAGAGATTAGCCAACTGCGCAAGAGATATTATAGTGCACAAGTGTGTGCGCAAACACAGGTGCACTCATTATTCCCTAGATCTCATAATCCGATGGAACGACAATCCGACATGACCGGAAAGAGTTCAGGCGCAGGACCAACGGCTTTACGTGCTTTCCGAGGCACGCGAGTGTACACACCTCCAACTTCCAGACTCCGGGCTGATACTGAGAATTTTCTGACACTAAAACCCAATAACTATTTATTGGCCCGACCTGATAATTGAACCCAGGATCACCGGGTCTGCGGCCTTATATCTAGCCACTAGACCAACGAGGCAGGCAAGTCTATACTGCTCTTACCACAGAAAACATTAAACAAGATTACAATTTGATTACATAATGATCGATCGACGTCTGCTTATATCTTGCTAAGAATTATGTTATTAATATTTGTTTATCCAATAGATTAATGTAAGCGTATGTTAGATAATCCTATAAGCCACTAAGTATAGAATTATATTGTAAGCTGCATTAGTACATATTTAAGTAGATACTGCAACGATTTTATACTTTTTTTTTTACAATATGTAGCGAGTTTGTGAAATGTATTTAAAATATTATTAGATAAATAACAATAATATTTTGAATTTACGACGTTATTTTATTTAAGTTACAGTTACATGACTTAAAGCTATTTTATTTTAAATTTACGTATGTTATTTTATTGTCGCCTAATAAAGAACTAGAGCAATGTTTCAGATCTTGATTTAGTTCTCGTTTATTGTCAGGCGAAACCGCATCAAAAAATCATACAAGTGGATGTCAAGAAACTAAATAAAAAGTTTTTGAACAAGCTTTTTGTGCTTCGTTGTAATAATTCTTATTCAGTCGTCTGCAGGTAGGAAAAAATTTGTGATTAATTCGAACACTAATTTTATATGAATTGGTTTTAGGTACTGATATTTCGTCTTGGTTGGTGTAGTTGTAGCATTGAGCTTTGTGTTCATTCTAGAAGTGATGATCAATAAAGTCTACTTAAGGAATTAATAAGTTTTTCTAGAAAAGTGTGACTTTGTATTCAAGTTTTATTACTTATTAAGTTAAGATTTCATCTACACATTATGCAGTGAAATGCAAGTGCAGATAAATAAAGGTTACATACAATAGTTGGCACATTGTATTTATTTATTGTTATATACAAATTATAATAGGCATTGTAAGTTGCAACGACAACTGACCGATAGCGCGTTTGTATAAAAGCATATTCAGCGATTCACTATGTAACTACGTGTTTTAAAAAGATAGGTACGAATGAAATTGTCACTTTTACGATGTACGTCAACATACGTGTTATATGTACTTAAATATATGTACACATAGAATAATAAGGCTTAGAAGGATATAAGCCATTCAATTCCACCCAAATAGGTGGAGTACGTTTGACGTCACGTCAGCCGTAACGATAAAGTGTCATGGTAAACAGCTCGCACAATTTATTAAAAAATGACTTACTGTGTAGTAAAAGGGCGTCACAACGCGCTACTCATAAAAAAAAATAAGGATAAGAAAATGACAATTCACACGTAAGTACTATTTGGCAACTTATAATTTTAGCTAAATACATTCATCAAAACAAAAACAATTTGTAAACAAAAGACGTCAGTACAATAAAAATGTTGTCAGCTATGGAAAAAAACATTTACCACGTGTGCTTAATATTTTAAATAATGAAAATCTAACTATTATTTCAAATTCATATTTTAACTTTTTTAAATAAGATATAAACATTAGCTGTTCATATTATAATATATTTTTTTAATTTTCTTTATAATTATACATAAAAAAGAGATAATTATAATAATAACAGCTAAAATGAAATAAGTAATATTACAATTAAATAAATTAAATGCAAATAAATATATTTCATAATTCAAATTCAAACAGTATCAATTTCCTCGCTTTATGGGGGAATGTCTATTCAGTTGTAACATAATCCGGCCTTATGTGTGCGTGTCGCTGAATATTTTAATTACGTGACATTGAAGCAACTTTAGAATTAATGCGTGCGTAACACACATTAATTCTAAAGTTGCTTCAATTTTGAGCGAAACTTTATATGACACTATCCTTCTAAACGTTATTATTCTATACATTCACAGACATTTCTGTTATTTTTGTATAATCAATCGTTTATCGATTTTGTGTAATACCGCAGGTAAAGGGACAAGCGGAAAACCAGTAGGTACTATGTATCAACTCAGCTATACTGAGCCGGTTCTTTTTGCTACACAAAATGAAACGTTAAGTTTAAATTAATTATTTGTTTAGTTGTGTAGCGCGTGGCAAAAATAAAAAATATTTCACTCTTTCTTTCTTACCAAATCTAAATTCGAACTTTTTTGAGATTATTAAAAATTGGTCCAGTTTCAGTAACTTCAAAAACATCGATTCTAAGACATTTTGTTTTAGAATATTTTTTAAACATAATATCTATTATTATAAATTTATTCTTGTTACTGATATTTTTATAGATAAAGTAAGAAAGTATAAGGTTTTGAGCTGTTTAAAAATCAATGTGAAATATTGTAACGCGGTGGAAGGTCGGTGGAAGATTGAGAGGCTAAAGTCGAGCTCGAATACCCGTCATAAATTCAACAAGTTTCATTCAGAATACTGAATGTATTGAAAAGATGACTGAGTAGGTTACGGACTTCGGTAATCCGTGTACTTTTCTATTGTTATATCGCGTTTTATGTATGCCTGGGCAGCCGAGAATCTATAGTCTGAGATATTGTGGATAGAATACATTAATTTTAACGGTAGAGTGTGAAATTTCCATGTGTTTAATTGTCGTTGGATGAAAATCTGTTTTACTCGTATTTGTACATTAATCTATATTTGATCAGCGTGATGTTACCTTCAAACTTTCTCTTTAAAAGGACTTGATCCAGCCGTGGGAAAACATTGTTACTCATTGTTTGTATATTTTATACGTATATGTCTCTCCCGTTCAAAAATTAAGGATATTCTTACCTAACCTTAATCATAATCAAAATAGTTGTTATTGTTATTATTTTGTAGATTTGAATTTAGTACACTTTTGTCATACACTTAGTAAAATAGTATTTTAATGATTTGTTTTTTTAAGTTTGACAATCACAAAGAAAACTAAAAAGAAAATCTTCATCATCTGTGTTGGTCTTAACAAACGCTAGCGATCATTAAGCAAGTAGAACTCTTGACACAGATTCTATGGACAATGGCTTTTTTTTAACTAAAGAATTATTGTGTGTGTTACGTTACTTATACCAGTATTTGGGTAGTTTTTTTTTTTAAATCCAGGTTTTTGTTAATTTTATGATGTTTCAGGAATTAGAATGTGATAGTTTGTACTTTTTTTTAAATTTATTTCTACTTTCAGCATACAGCCACCCACCGGACTAAAGGTCTTCCAATTGTGTGTCAGTCTGAGCCGGTCTTGAAATTAGAAGCTTTTATGTCATTTCAAAGTGATAAAATTCGCAACGCACCTTTAAACATACCGACTCGCAGTGGACTTTTCTGCGGTTCCACAGACGATAATATTACCACAGTGCGCCGGTGTGGACTGGTCCGCGTCCATCCGTGATATCACGCACAGTGAGAACGTTTGGAGCCATTTCAATTTAGCCTTAAGACGCTGTATACCTTTCCCATCATTACAGTAAAAATGTTGTCAGGTACTGAAAAAATATTTACCACGAGTGCTTAATGTTTTAAGTAATAAAAATCTAGTTATTATATGAAATTAATATTTTAACTTTTTAAAATTACATATAAAACATTAGTTGTTCATATAAAACAATGTTTTTATTTTAATTTTCTTTATGATTATACATAAAATAAAAGCAATACAAAAAATGAGATAATTATAATAATAACAGCTAAAATTAAATAAGTAATATTGCAATTAAATAAATTAAACACAAACGAATATATTAATTCAAATTGAAACATTATTAATTGCCTCGCTTTATAGGGGAAATTTCTATTCACTTGCAACATAATTCGCCCGTATGTATGCGTACTGGAGAATGTAATTACGTGACACTTACGCATACATTCATTCTAAAGTTGCTTCAATTTTGAGCGGAACTAAGCGTTATTATTCCAAGCATTTATTATTTTATTGTATTTATTCTCATCAGTCTAACATCTCAGTATTTTTATCTCAGATTTCTTTATGCTACTTTCAATGTATTATCCCGCAAATGAACCGCCTTCGGTTGAGATTAACGTATTATATCTATTCGCCTATATCTTTTCCTATATAAGAGTATGCATTACTTATTAATTTCATTTTCAGAAGGGTTGGCTAAGCCACAATCTGCGTTCGTCACACGTTTTAAACAACTTGCCACAATATATTTAGCCTTCAAGTGCAAATTATTATGAGCAAAACTTTTGACATAAGCAATCAAGTGCGTGTAAATGCATCACTCGCACAATGAAAACACCATATTATTAAGGCAATTAAAATAAGTATACTTTATTTAGGAAGGCCCTTATTAAAACTTTTAAATCATAGGTACCACCCACTCATCAGGTATTCTACCGCAAAACAGTATTGTTGTGTTCCGGTTTGAAGGGTGAGTGAGCCAGTGTGATTACAGCCACAAGGGACGTAACATCTTAGTTCCCAAGGTTGGTGGCGCATTGGCGATGTAAGTGATGGTTAACATTTCTTACAATGCCATTGTCTATTGTCTACTATTGTCTATTGGTGAACACTTACCATCAAACGCACGTCCGCGTACACATACAATAAAAAATTTTTTAAAAGAAATGATGGTAGTATTAAAAGAAGTTGTGCGGTCGGGGGACCCCCGTCAGGAACGAAGTACTGTGCGATACTTTTTCGACTAAAACCTTGTTTTAAAAATGTAGAATTTAATTGATTATATTACTGTATTTTTGTCATAACAAAAAACACCTCAACCTCATTTATATCGATCTCATTTATTCGCACGCCCAACGCATCGCATTTTGTAGCATTTGTTAGGCATAGTATGAACGCTATTTCGTTATAAGACATGACATGGGGCCACTGTCATCTTACTCTACTGTAAGCCGCGTAAAGGAAGTTAGTTCCAAAAAGTATATGTATATTATAAAAATTAAGAAACCAACGCATAGCGGTGAGACCACATTAACTTTCACTATTTACAATAACATCGGGTAACTTATTGTACGGTTGCACTCCTCTAAGCCTAAAAAAATCATGCACGTATGATTCATACATGTTTATACATGTATAACTGCAATTGATGTCAAATAATATTAGGTCCTTACATATGAAATTGGCCTTTTTGTACGGGAGGAATATAAAGTATTTTTTTTTGTCAAATATATTTAATTAATCAAAGTATGCACCGTTGTTATCTATGCACTTTTGCCATCTCATAGGTAGTTCATTGATCCCTTTACTAAAAAAACCATGGGGGCGAGAATCAATAAACTCTTTGAAGGCGGTTTCGACTGCCACATGGGAGTTAAATTTTTTTCCTTGTAAGAAAAAATTGTAATCTGTTGGAGCAAGGTCCGGGGAGTACGGTGGATGTCGCAGACATTCCAATTGTAGCTCATCTAACTTAGTGGTTGTTTGTTATGCAGTGTGTGGTCTTGCGTTGTCGCGAAGCAGCAGTGGCCTAGAGCGATTGACCAATCCCGGTTGTTTAGCAGCTAGTTCTTCCTTCATGGTTTGCAGTTGCTGACAATAGATATATGCCGTAATCGTTTGGCCAGATTTTAGAAAGCTGTAGTAAATGGCGCGCTGAACACCGGCGCTAGTCCACCAAACACTCACAAGTAACTCTTTCTGACTCAATTTTAGTTTAGGGCAGTATTTGGCTGGGTCTCCAGGGTTCAGCCATTGCGACGAGCACTTCCGACTATCGTACAGTATCAACTTTTCATCACAAGTAATGATTCAATTTAAAATCCCTTCATTATTGTGTCGGTTGAGCAAAGTAACACAGCAGTCGACGCGTGTTTGCAAGTTCGATTCACTCAATTCATGAGGTACCCATCGTTCAAGTTTTTTTACTTTCCCGATTTGCTTCAAGTGGATTAATACAGTTTTATTACTTACCCCGAAGCCTGCAGCTATCTCTGAAGTGCTTTGTGATGGATCCGCTTCCACAATAGCCTTTTATTCTTCATTTTCCACTTTGGTCTCCGGCCGTCCACAGGGTTGGTTCTGAAGGTCGAAATTTCCAGAACGAAAACGTTGAAACCAAAAACGTACCGTGCTTTCTTTTGCGACACCAGCGCCGTACACATAATTAATCCTACGAGCTGTTTCTGCAGCACTTGTGCAATAATATACCGATATTTCATGTTTCCTATTGTGCGGTAATAAGCGATGCCAAAGAAAAAAATAATGAGGAAAAAACAAATGAATGACTGTTTTCAAAACTTAAATGTACCAGCTAAATGAATTTATAAATTTGAATTTGGAATTCTTAACCAAAGAGGAGATATTTCAGATCAAAGTGGTCAGTACGATAAAACGCTAATTTCACATATAAGGACCTAATATATTAAATCTCATGGTAGACTAGTTAAAACTACTGAATAAATCAATATCCCTATTAACGATAGTAATAAAAAAAACATATCAGTAATGGATGAATTTGGTCCTGAAACATCCTGTTAATCGCTCCGAGTTGGATCTTTATTGAAACAGGATGGGAAAGGAAAAATTATCTCATTTGCAAAAAATAATATTAAAATTAAATTAATAATTTTTATTTTAATTTATAAGACCAAACAATCTTTAGAAACAAGGTTTATGTAGTTTTTTCTTCTTTTTTATGGAATGAGTTTGAATACTTTCTTTATTTAAAATGGAGGAAACCGAATAGAAACATTCCTATTGGTTAGGCGCGCAAATACAGCGCCACATGCGTTGAACTATTCAATTCTCATCAATATCCAAACTGACCGGTCGATATTTTACTGCGGAGACTGCGGGATCGTGTTGATATAACGCATCCGCGCCCGTGCTCTGCTCCGCTCGTGGCTTGGCGGAGCTCTCCTCAGGGAGCGAAGGTAATTTCGCCCCCCCGCACTCCTCGCTAGTGCGTCCTCCTCAGGGCCGTCTGAAATATGACCCGTGAGGCCCCCACCTCACACATCCATGGCCCCAGGGTTAGGCCCTATCTTTTAAGCCCCGGGCGTCGGGGCTGTGGGAAGGCCGAGACGACGCTGACGTCGTCTCCGCCGAGCAAGATCGGCCCTTTCCCGTTTCCGCTCCGCTGCCTCCCTCTGGACCATGACGGTCTCACAGAAGGAGGCTACAGCCCTCCACGCCGATTCAGGTCTTGTCCGACTTCATGGACCAGGATCTCCCTCTCCACACTCCACGCTGGGCACGCTTCCAACGTGTGCTGGGCAGTGTCCCGGTCCGCACCGCAGTGGTGGCACATCGCCGTCGATTCGCGTCCGATCTTACACAGGTACTCTCCAAAACAACCGTGACCGGTCATTACCTGCGTAAGTCGGAAGGTGACTCGTCGCTTTCGTCTCATCCAGGCTTCGAAGGCTGGCAGGATCGCTCCGACGACGCGTTTGCGCGCGTACCGTTCTTCACAGAGACGGTCGCGCCACGTCGCAAAAGCCCTCCTTTGTTCCCGCCGCTTCAAAGCCTCGAGCGCACTCGGAGGGTGTGCGCTTTCACCGTTCTGACGGTGGATGCGGATCTGTTGATAGACCCTTGCGTCCATATCCGCCAGAATGTCCAAGGGCGGAAAGCGCCCTAGGACGGTTGCGTAGGATATCGTACGATATCCCTTCCACTATGTGGAAGGCCACTCTCCGCTGCGAACTTTGGAGCTTAGTCCTGCAGCGGCGAACGCCCGACAGCCTATGAGACCCGCCGAGAGCCATCGATCGCACGACACCGGCATAAAGGCGGCGGGAAAAATATTTGTTCGGCGTAGCACTGACACACCTATCTATCGTGTCCGTATAGAATCAGACTTAAAAAAGCTTTTTTGCAACAGTATAGATTTGTCAGTTTAATTTTAAACAAAATTAATGCGTACTTAACATTTGTTGTAAAGTGCAATTTTAGTCATTTTTCATTGTTTACTTTATTCTTTAATTACGAATTACTTGTACCATTAACACTTTATTTTATACTCGTATATAGTTGCTTTGTTTATTTTATAAGTGGGATGACCAAGTTTTTACTACACAATTTAGCATACTTATGCCAATATTCTTATTATGCTTATACATTACATTATACATCATCGTTATTTTATTGTTACTTTATTGCATTGTTTTTTATTGTATTTACACATATATCTATAATTATATTTTTCAACATGAACACATTATCATATTTAGACACTATTAAGTTACTTAGTAAAGTTTGTATGTTCGATGCCTGGGTTACGTAAGTTAAGAATTGGTTTTCTGAATCCAGGATCTCTGGGGACACGTCATGATGAATTTATGTTGGCTATTAACCGCCATGATGTAGACATTATGGCCTTGAATGAAACTTGGTTGAGAGAGGGTGAGGAAGGGCGAGCGCCAAATATCCCGGGATATCGTCTGCGTCACAAGCCGCGTCCTGCTGAAGTACGTGGCCGTGGTGGTGGTGTGGGCTATTACATTAGACGTGGAATAGCAGCACGAACCCTTGTTCATCCTACAACATCTCCGGACGTGGAACAAATGTGGCTTGGTGTGAGCGTAGGTGGGAAAAAGTTAGTCATCGGCACTGCATATCGACCTCCTTGGCTAAATCCACGTACCTTTTTTGACGGCCTTACGGATATGTTCGCTACACTCCCTGTTTATGACCATGTAGTTCTGATGGGTGATTTTAATATTAATTTTTACGAGACTGATAATTACTGTACACGTATGCTGTGTGAGTTCTTAATGTACACGAATCTTAAACAGATTGTTAATGAGCCTACCCACTTTACTTCTCACAGTGAGACACTAATAGATCTAGTCTGTGTAGATGGTAACACTAGTGAAGTATGCGTAGACTATATACATGAGCTTAGCAGCCATGCGTTCTTATCATTTGAATTTAATATACGCAAATATAAACCTAAGCCTCTTCGAAAATCTTATAGAAAAATTAGTAGCATTAATGAAAATGATCTCAAAAACTATTTAACAAATTTCAATCAACAATTTCTTAATATATATGACGTCAATAGTCTTGTTTCCCAATTCAATATTATTTTGTTATCTGTTTTTGATTCCTTAGCACCCCTGATATGTGGACTTTTTAAAGAGTCCCAATATCCGTGGATTACTTACAACATCAATGAAATGATTCGTACTCGAAATGAGGCACACATAAGATCGCGACATACTCAGAAAGATACTCACATAGCATACTATAAGGATTTGAAGTCAGAAGTTGAAATGGCAATCCATAGAGAGAAGGGTGCATATTTTACTCAATTCATAAATAATAACGCTAAGAGACCGAATTACATGTGGAAGCATTTAAAGAATATTTTAGCATATAAGAAAAAACGGGATACCATGTGTCTACCAGATCTTTTGTCAGAACCGAATAACCTTAATAGGTTTTTTCTAACCTTGCCCGGAAATGGTGACGTGGCATATAGTGATATACATTACTACACTAATAATAGACATTTCCCAAATTGCTTTGCTCTAAAACAGGTAGATGAGATAACAATTTTAAAAACTTTACGGAGTATTAAATCTAAAGCGATAGGAGCTGATGGTATTTCTATTGATATGATTTTAAGTAGTCTGCCATATATTTCAGATACCATTGTGAATATAGTAAATGCATCTATACGGACTTGTACCTTTCCTGAACTATGGCAGAAAGCAATTGTAAAACCCATTCCCAAAGTTGATAACCCCCAAAATTTAGGTGATTTCCGGCCCATTAGTATTCTACCCACCCTATCAAAAGTTTTAGAAAAAGTTGTGTGTTCTCAACTTACACACTATTTAGAAAGTTATGACATTCTTCCATGTGTTCAGTCGGGATTCAGAAAAGGTAGAAGTACTACTACAGCTCTAGCTAACGTAGTTGACGATATATTGAGAGCACAAGATACCGGAGAAGGCACCATATTGGTACTTCTCGATTTTTCACGTGCATTCGACACAATAAATTTATCATTATTATTAGCCAAGCTCCATTATTACGGATTCAGTACAGACACTATTAGATGGTTTCACAGTTATCTCAATAATAGATCACAGGTCGTGGAAGTAACTCGGGAGGATGGGTCTAAATGTGTTTCCAGTAGTAGAGCTACCACAAGAGGGGTGCCACAAGGCTCGATCCTTGGGCCTGTACTCTTTTCTCTCTATTGTGCCGATATCATCAATTCCATTAAACACTGTAATTATCATATTTACGCCGATGACATACAATTATACATATCTTTTAAACCTGCAGACTTACACATAGCTTTAAATAAGCTCAACGAAGACCTAACAAGAATTACTGCATGGTCCAATTCAAACTGTTTAATGTTAAATCCGAAGAAAACCAAATTCATGATTTTGGGTACACCAACTCAGATACGGAAAATTGCAACCTTATCACCAAATATCAAATTAAATAACATTGAGGTCGAACGTGTTACAGAAGCACGCAATCTGGGAGTTGTAATGGATGAGAATCTACGATTTGATAAACACATTATGCTCTCTGTTAGTAATTGTTTTTATCGTTTAAAACTATTATATCAAATACGAAAATATATATATAACACCAAAAGTAAGAGTAGATTTATGCGAGGCTCTTGTACTATCAAAATTAAACTATGCTGATATTGTAACAGGTCCCAGGTTGCTTGTGCGTACTAAGAATCTTATCCAAAAAGTACAAAATGCCTGTGCTCGATACTGCTTTAACATTCCACCGCGCTCACATGTTACGCCGTTTTTGAACTCTGCTAAGATGTTGAGTTACAAAATGAAGATAGTGAATTACAAAATGCCTCCATACCTATATCACAAACTAAAATGGGCATGTGAGCAGAGACTAACTCACGAAACACGAGCCTCATCCTACTCGTTGTCCATGCCGCCGTATAAGACTGCTGCCTTTCGGGGTAGTTTTATTTACACGGCGACAAAGTGCTGGAACAACCTACCGCCACCTCTTCGAAACCTAAAAACAATATATATGTTTAAAAACAAATATAGAATGTATTTAACTGATTTACAATTACATTCTTAACAAACATATACAACTGTTTGTTTTTTTTTGCACTTTTGGTCTCTTGTGTAAAATTTATGTAAATTCTTACCTACTTGATATGGCTTCTTGGCAGGGTGGCGGGCGTCATTACTTTCAGCATATTGTGTTTTGTCATACGTGTCGATTGCTCGATGTTATCTTTGGGTTGTTTGAAACCCCCAAGCTAAAAATGAAATAAGAAAATAGTTATATATTTTATAATTTACTGTTTTTTATATCCTCTGTTGGCAGCGAATAGCGTGTATTTAATTATTATCACAATTATCTTTCATTACTGTATTCTATAATGTGGGATTAACAAATTTATTTTTGACTTACCCCCTGTAGCATTCATCATATATTTATATTAGTTCTAACAGTTCTTTATTAGGCAATTTTATGTAGCACACACTATTACACGTAGTAACACACGTTAGTCAACTTATAATTTAATAACTTTAAGTACATCAATATTATTTCTGTATACAGATCTTTCTTTACAAGTCCTGTTGGCGTTTATCAGCGTTCGATCAAACGAGCGTCTAGACTACAACTGGGGCGTACTCTTTCATCCATATAAATAGAACAAAACATATTTTTTATAATTAGTTATTTATTTTATTTGTCATTATTTTTTTTTTTATTTTTTTTTTATTTTTTTTTATCGCTACCTACGACGTGACGTACGTAGCTAATGGCGACCACAGAATACCAGCGTTGAAGCTCATTTAACAATGGTTTCAACACAAGCTGAGTGGTTCACCAATTTGGGCATCACATTATTTTTGTCTTTTGTTACTTTATATAATTTTGTTATTGATTTGTACAACGTGTATGTCCAAATAAAGATTTATTTGATTTGATTTGATTTGATTTGAACTTCCTCCCTCGGTCCCCCAAGATTAGGCAGCAGTCTATGCATGGCACCCGCTACCTTCTCGATCCGGGGGGCTAGGCGCTCGAAGCGCTCCTCGAAGCCCCAGCGACTGTCCAGTGTGAGGCTCAAGTATTTCATGTACCTGGCCACATGGACGTTTGAGTCACCTACGCGGACGTGCAGATCGGGCGGTTCCCTGCTCCTCGGCAGTTTATGGAACCATAGCGCCTCTGTCTTATGAGACGCTTTCCGTAGGCCCAATTCGCAGATCTTACCGACGACGATGTTCACCCCGAGCTCAGCGAGCTCTTTGGTTCTCTCAAAATTCTCTCCCGATGCCAGCACCAATGTGTCATCTGCATAACAAACGACGCTGACACCTTCAGGGAGAGCGACGCGCAGGACTGCGTCGTACGCGAGGTTCCACAAAAGAGGCCCCAAAACTGACCACTACGATGCGACTGATTGAACGGCTAATTAAGCTAGTTGGCTGCGACATATACACAAATATCTTTCAAGAAACGTAATTGTGCTCTGGGAACTTCTGAACGTGGAGATTTACTGATTTATTAAAAATAGGATATGGTTTTAAAAAAAATATAGTCTAATAAAGTAACAGCCTGTGAATGTCCCACTGCTGGGCTAAGGCCTCTTCTCCTCTTTTGAGTAGAAGGTTTTTGGAGCTTATTCCACCACGCTGCTCCAATGCGGATTGGTGGAATACACATGTGACAGAATTTCAGTGAAATTTGACACATGCAGGTTTCCTCACGATGTTTTCCTTCACCGTCAAGCACGAGATGAATTATAATCACAAATTAAGCACATGAAATTCAGTGGTTTTTTTTAATTTTTTTTATTGTATAGGTAGACGGACGAGCTTATGGGCCACCTGATGGTAAGTGGTCACCAACGCCCATAGACAATGGCATTGTAAGAAATGTTATCCATCGCTTACATCGCCAATGCGCCACCAACCTTGGGAACTCAGATGTTATGTCCCTTGTGCCTGTAATTACACTGGCTCACTCACCCTTCAAACCGGAACACAACAATACAAAGTACTGCTGCTTTGCGGTGGAATATCTGATGAATGGCTGGTACCTACCCAGACGAGGTTGCACAAGGCTCTACCACCAAGTGAACCGGGTGCTTGCCTGGGTTTGAACCCACGATCATCGGTTAAGATTCACGCGTTCTTACCACTGGGCCATCTTGGTGATCTAATAAAAATATATATTTTTTTTTAAATGGTTATTTAATAAAATAACGACAACAAAGATATTATTTGCAGTGTAGATATAATTTAATAAAAATTCTCTCTGATTATAGTTAAACAAGTCTAATTAAGCATAAGGCTGTACAGACACGTGACAGGTGGGATTAACTTAATAGCTGCATAGGGATTAGAGTTAACTCGACAACTCCGAAGGAAATTACGAAAGTTGTTTAATGTACGGGTTCCTTTAGATTGGTATTGATTTTATGCGGGCTTTATGTTTTTAGGTTTAATGTTTACAAATTTTTCATTATATTATATAGATTTTAATTAATAAAAATATACTTATTCGTGCTGCACGACATATGAATTGCTACCCTAATTCCTAATTAGCTTCACATTTGATTAATTCTTGTGAAACGATGACAGGTTTTAATTTTAATTATGTTTTTCATTTTATCTTTTTATACAATATTTTCTAATTTTATACTTTTATTAAATTGTCGTATTAATATTCGTTATATAGCATTACGAGTATTCATATTGAGAAAAAATTACGTTATTGAGAAAAAATGTATAATGGATTATATTTACAAACTAGCTGTTGCCCGCAGCTTCGCTCGCGCGTGGTCTTTATCTATACTAATATTATAAATAAGTAAAAATAGATTTTTTGTATGTTTGTTTGTAGCGAATAAACTAAAAAACTGCTGTACTGTTTTTAAAACCCTTTTTTACCTACAGAAAGATACGTTATCAGCGAGTAATTAGCTGCCCGTCCCGACTTCGTACGGGTAAAATAAGGATTTTATCATTTTTTAATCAATAAGATATAAACATTTACCAATCGATTTATTCGCCCATCCAGTATAGTGTGTGTGTTCAGTACAGGGCATATAATAATCCTACTTCCTACTAATATAATAAACTCGAAAGTTTGTATGGATGTATGGACGTTTGTTACTCTTTCACGCATAAACTACTGAATGGATTTTAATGAAACTTTACAATAATATAAGCTTAGTGAATGCCAATTTAGTGGTACATATGGCAATAATGGAATATGTTTTTTTTATCCAAACATCACCAACATATTGAAGTTCGTATATTTCTCCCTAAGAGATATTGATATAAGATATTGTGTATTTTGAATTTCATTATTTGCACCCAACTCTTCCAAACAAAAATAAAAGTTTCTAAAAACTTTGAAATTCATGTTTATTAATTCAATCAAAAAACTCAAATAGTATATTTCTATTTTTTTAAATTTTTATACTAATGCTTTTACCCCGTTTCTCCCGTTTGGAGTTAAATTTCTAAAAACGACGAAATACGTATGCATAGCTTTAATACCAAATATCATTCTTCTTACACCAAAAGTGACGGAATCCCCATACAAACTTTCAACCCCTTTTTTACCTTCTCAGATTTAGATTTTCAAAAACGCTGAAATACATTTTTATTTATTTTTAAGCTTGTTCATTAAATTTCATGCTTCTAACTTTAAAAATGACGGGTTTCTAAACAATCGTTCAACTCTTTAGGGGTAGAATTTCCAAAAATCCTACCTTAGTGGGTGTTATAAAATGTATCAACTGCCAAAATTTCAAGTTTCTAACCCCCGCAGTTTAGGCTCTGCGTTAATGAATCAGTTAGGAAGAGTAATAATATTATGTGAATAGATATCAACAAAAATACGTATTTTTTATAACTTTTGATAGACTCAACTAATTTTGATGAAATAAAGGCTAAACGGAATCTTGAAATAGTTCTTATAATAATTCGGTTATTTCAATTTTTAGGCGATTGAAAGATACAGACATGCAGACAGTAAAAAAATTAAAAAAATGATTGCTTTGGTTTGGTAAATCGTAAATAGCCATATAACCTTTAAAACAGGCAGTTATTTTGAAATAACAGACAGAAACTTCAATTTTATTTATATGTATGGATAATTTATTAATTAATTCGTTTTTGTTATAGATTTATGTTATTTTATGTGTACAATATAAAGTATAAAGTAAAGGAAAAGTTTCTTCTGTCAGAGACTAAATAAAATCAGACTTAACCAAGGCTACTAATTTAATTAAACAAAAAAAGGGAATTAAAACAAATGCTGTCCATTGAACTTGACACACATCTGAATAAGCTGCTTAAGCGGCCATTTTATGTAGAAAAAGTATATAATATACAAACAAAAGCAGCTATATAACAATTTTAATTAAAGTTTCAAAAGCAGTTATTTGACTGCTCTGGTAGGTTAAGTGTTAAAAATGAGATGACACTTATAGCATATATATATATATATATATATATATATATAAATATATACATACATTAGCTAAGTTTCCACCAACAATAATTACACAATCATTAAAATAATCAAAACATATATAAAATCAAACAGCTAAACCATCATAATCAGTAAAGGTGTAGTAAGATATATATTTTTTTATAATCAAATATAATTAATTACTTAATGAAAACACAATTTTAACAAAAACAAAATATAAATGAAATCACATAGCTTAAGCATTATTACATTGAGTAAGGCCAATAAAATGCAGTAAATAAATGATATATATATTATTTATATATTTTTTAACCAAATACAATTAAAAGGCAAGCAAGAATATGACTACAGTACAAAATTTATAACAAACTAAAATATTGAATATTAAGATGGGTTGGTACATTCATATTATATAAATTAATATATTTAATACATTATTATTTTTATCTTATTTATGTTATTTTTGCAGTGATTTTTTTTTAAATATATAATATCAATATCTGAGTACACTTAATTATATATTATATGCTCGCACAGATCTACTTCTTCCTATTCATGATTATGCTGTCGCAAGCTTGATGTAGCCAAAGACCAATTGAATTAAGCTGAGAGATTACAAAATACTTTTATTCGGTTTATATTGGGATGAGGCAAATATAACCACGTTTCACAATTTTGTTCTCTTCTTAATTAGTTGCCCGTCTGACTTCGTAGGAATATGCACATCTTCTCTATTCTGTACTGTGTGTTGTTTAACCCTTTTACTCCCCCTTCGTTACTTGATATTCATTAGATGATGACGGTGATGACGACGTCTCAGTGCTTTTATTTATGTGCTCTGTATTTTGTTGTTCGATCACTACTATTTTAGCTATCTCTATAGCTTTCTTTAGTGACAGATCAGACCGTTGTAATAATCTTTGATGTTTGGCGAGCTACTCTAACACATATTCGCTGTAAATTTATCACTGACCAATGACTATTAATTCAACGAAATCGCATTTTAAACAATAATTTTCTAGACTCGTAATAAAGTTGGTTATATTTTCGTGTTTGCTTTGTTTTCTCATAAAAAATACATGTCAGGCCATAGTTAAATTTTTCCTCGGTTCGAAATACTTGTTACATTTATTAATGAGGTCTTCTAAAGTAATTTCTGTTATTTTAATGTTGAACAAAATTGCTATTTTTCTCTATTTACACTTCTTATACATAACCAGTGGCTAATACTCCTTATATATATCCAGAGGCTAATAAATATAGTTCAAAATATGGTTGCCATTTTTTCCGCGTTAAATTGTTATTTATTTCGTTGTTTAGAAAAAACTTCTGCCGTTTTAAAACTTTTGACAGGAAACACGAATTTACGAAAAAATTATACCTATTTAAAGTTTTAAGAAGTGATATACCGTTTATGTTTAAAGCAAGCGCTTCTGAAACCATGTATTATTGTTATAGTTGTTTTTTAGGCTTTGTTTATACACCTATATACTATTTACGTATTAATTATTCTCACTGAGTTAACTGACTTGCTCACACGCAGTCTTAAAGCGTACTGTTATGAAAGATATAAGATGAGATTATAAAGATACACACAATATATATGCAATATTCGTTTTTATGCAAAAACAACACACGAAGCTACTGAAAACACGAAATTGTTAACAAAACTTTTTGATTTTGACAACTAACAGGTGCGCGTACTTTTCCTACAGATAATAATTTATTGATTTTTAGTAGGGGTACTAAACTTATAATAAATAAATAAAGAGATTAAAAATTATAGAACAAAATATAGGATAAATCATAAGCAAAAGTGTAAATTACATGTAATATTTAATCTCTTTTCAGTTTGACCATAACGATTTTTTAATAAATGTTCTACGTGTATCTTTAAATTGACATAACTTTATTATTTATGAACCGATTGAAATAAAACAAACACTAAATGTTAAGTGAAGTTAGCCACAATACATTAGTGAAAACCGCACTCAAATCCGTTAAGCCGTTTTTAAGATTAGCGTGCACAAACGCACAGACAAACAGACAAACAGACAAACAGACAAACAGACAAACAGACAAACAGACAAACAGACAAACAGACAAACAGACAAACAGACAAACAGACAAACAGACAAACAGACAAACAGACAAACAGACAAACAGACAAACAGACAAACAGACAAACAGACAAACAGACAAACAGACAAACAGACAAACAGACAAACAGACAAACAGACAAACAGACAAACAGACAAACAGACAAACAGACAAACAGACAAACAGACAAACAGACAAACAGACAAACAGACAAACAGACAAACAGACAAACAGACAAACAGACAAACAGACAAACAGACAAACAGACAAACAGACAAACAGACAAACAGACAAACAGACAAACAGACAAACAGACAAACAGACAAACAGACAAACAGACAAACAGACAAACAGACAAACAGACAAACAGACAAACAGACAAACAGACAAACAGACAAACAGACAAACAGACAAACAGACAAACAGACAAACAGACAAACAGACAAACAGACAAACAGACAAACAGACAAACAGACAAACAGACAAACAGACAAACAGACAAACAGACAAACAGACAAACAGACAAACAGACAAACAGACAAACAGACAAACAGACAAACAGACAAACAGACAAACAGACAAACAGACAAACAGACAAACAGACAAACAGACAAACAGACAAAAATCTATTAATCATTGTTTTGGGTTCTATTGTGTTTATAAAGACCCCCGATAAAAGTTTTACTCATTTATCTTCCATGTACAGACATCGACCAGTTACAGATTTATTATATGTATAGATATAGATAGTCGAGGGCTGCCGCTCGGGATTATTTATTAAAACTTTTCGTTTTATTTTTATAACATTTTGTCGCTGACTACATCTTCTTTTCACGAAAAACAACATGTCCTGCCGACGTACATCACCCATACTTCTATATAGTTTCTCAAATCAGTCGCTGCGGCGCCGTTGGGACATGAGGACAAAAAATTTGAAAGTGCTGTGTATTAAAAATTGTGCGGTCGGTGGAACTCAAGCCGTGGTTTAAAATGTAGATTTTAATAGATTATATTACCGTATTTTTGTCACCCAAAAATCACCAAGCACCGCTTTATTTTTCTCGTGTCCTTTACCCAAAGGTTGTCTGGAAGAGATCGCTCTTTTAGCGATAAGACCGCCTTTGTATATTCATACATTTCTATATATTTAAATAGTGTTTTAAACTATATTTCTGTAAACTTGTATGTGTTGTACAATAAAGCATATTCTATTCTATTCTATCCATTTTTTTTTAGATAATAAACGTAAAAAAATAAGGTCACGTGTCGAAAGGAGTGTGTTACGGACGCGCGGATAAAATGTTAAATTTTGCTAGCTTCAGGCGCCTTCTTAACGAGGACATTTCAATAAACTTGAGAACTTTCATAGAAAAAAAATTCATAGAATTCATATTTGGTCTTAAAATATGACTAAGTCTCTGGCAGTTGGCAATAAAACCAAATGGCTCCCAATACGATTTTATAGGATCGTCATCATAATATACAATATCTTCTCCAGTGCTTTCTCAAACATGTTTTAACCATCTTACAATATTTTTTTGCTAAGTAGGTCACGAATGTATATTTATTTAAATATATACATATGTTTCATTACGTATACTTTGTATATGCTCATATAATTACATTCGTACATCCTTACTAATATAAAAGCGAAAGTGAGTTAATTTGTTTGTTATGCCTTCAAGCCTAAACCACTTAACCGATTTTAAAAATTCTTTCACCAATGGAAAGCTAGATTATCAGCGAGTAACATAGGCAATATTTTTCCCCGTATTCGCATGGGAACGGGAACTATGCGGGTGAAACCGCGGGTAAACGTTAGTCTTCTATAAATATACTTACTGAAATAAAGGGTATAAGTTGTTATTCATATTGTTACTAAATATTTATTCTAAATTATATTCCAATTAAATTTATTGTAAGAAATTAATTTCATTTTAATATTTTTAAACAATTAAATACGAAACATTTATATCGATAATTTTTCACTCGTAAGTCGTAACCCAGCTGAACGCCCTTGACCTCGTAGTCTCGTACCTGTTGCTCTGTCCGGGAGACATAATTTTGCCTGAAATAAATTGGAAAATCGGTTCATTTCCAATTACAGAGTTCAGAATAAAGAAATAAACGTTTATTTTATCTTAAGCCATTTTTTTATTATTAGACGGCTTAATTGTCAATTTGTTCATTCATCTGCCAGGTTATTCTTTTTTATAAAAATCAGTATTATGAATCCGTTGATTTTTGTATCACTATTGGAATACATAATATGGTTATCTTCTTTAGTCTTACTTATAAACTTTGTTTAACGGGTGATTATTTAAACACCGCTGTCTTCTTTTTTCGAATGTCAAATCAATAATGAAGGAAAGAGATAAATAAGTGTTAAAGTAAACATCCACTACGCAACGTACATAAGTAGAAATGTTTATTGTTAAAAAAATTATATCCTCATATAACTCAAAACGAAACAAATATGATCATTAGATATTTACATAATTTAAAATAATTTCTTATATATAAACTTTCTTTTTATAATATGTTAATGACACTGATTATAAGGCTTTGTAAGAGACTGTCTAAGAAGGTACCAAGGTAAGGTTTTTTACAGTGAGATAATAACTTATCACCTTATTGATACATTTGCCGATCCAACTTCTTACTAAATATAAAAATATCGATATATCGTTTTAGGAACACGACATTGTTATAAAATCCCTAATTTTTACATATATAACTGATTTATTCAGCTACTAAGCAGTCGTCGCGACCTTGGATTCGGGAGGTATTTAGGTCAACATTTCGCGACTGTGCCTTTTCTTCTGTCGAGAGCCCGATCATCAACACCAAAGTTGAACTCAATATGTTTAATTATTATAGAAGTGCAATATATTTCTTATAATTACTTATTGATTGTCGGATTGGAAAGAAATACCTAAGACGAGAAAGAAAATAACTCTCATAGACAGAAACAATTACAATATGTTGAAGTGATAACTTCTTATGGGAGGGTAAGCCGCTTCGTAACGTAACCCGTTACGGCGCCACTATTACCGACGCAGACTGCTTTACTTGAGAGTTACCAACCTAACGCCATCTAGCGTATACAGATAGTATTTATAATAATTTAGCAACTCTCAAGTACTAATTTAAATTATATTAAATATATTATAATTAATAGTAAATATTATTACTTCTGTCGAGCGTCCCGAGACGCACACGTTTGTTTTTGCTTGAAATGGTATGCAAGTGATACTTTCATCAGCCCAGCCCACGGTGAGTTATCGTGCAAAACTACGCTAGTTATGTTATTTTATTCATACCATATTATTTTAAATTCCTCCGTTCTGTGATATTGCGATACAATATACAGTACAGTAACAGCCTGTGAATGTCCCACTGCTACTGCTGGGCTAAGGATTCCTCTCCTTTTTTTAAGTAGGTTTTGAAGCTTATTCCACCAAGCTGCTCCATTGAGGGTAGGTGTACACATGTGGCAGTATTTTAGCGAAATTAGACATATGCAGGTTTCCTCACGATGTTTTTCTTCACAGTGATATTATGTTTAATCAATTTATAAATTATAATTTTGAACGTATTTTATTTTATAACGGTTTAAGGATTTTCTAAATCCTGATTCACGTTTCTATTCTAAAATGTTGACCTTCAAAATTCAGGTCGAAAAGGGATCTCCAGAGGCCTTTCTGTTTACAAACGTTGCTTAGACTAGAATTTTAAATTCATCAAGCTCATTGTTATACAAAAACAATGTATAATTGAGATTCTAAAGCGTTGTACTCATTTGTTTAATATAAAGGCCAACTTAATTCTACAATAGGTATTTTTTTAAAACAATATCAATGTATTTTTGGTCAGTAACTGATTACATTTAATTTAATAACTTATCAAATCATTTTAATACATATAATATTTACTTATTTTAAATTTTTTTTTTTTTTCAGTTCTTGTACAATTCGTTCTGAATTTAATTTCTTTAAAATATATTAATTTTATTAATATAAACACATTTAAGGTACATTCACACCATTTTTTTATTCATTTATCTTAAATCCATAAAATAAACGTAAAATAAGGGTTCTATTGTAAAAATAAGATAAACGAAGTCAGTATTCAGGTGGTGTTGTTTTAGGAGAAGCTGCCTGCGGCTTGAAGCTTAATCTAAAATTAATTTATACATGAAATATGTGTAAATTTATTTAAGACCTACCAACTTATAGGTCAATTACAGTTATTTAAAATAAATTAACCGTAGGTAATTTTCCCGTAGGTAATTTTCGGTGGTAGAGCTTTGTGCAAGCTCGTCTGGGTAGGTTTGCAAGTAGGGCTTGCACAAAGCACTTACTAAACAGTAATGAAATTTTTTATATAAACTAAATTTAATAGAATATGTGATTCGACGTTACAAATTTAACTATGAAAAATATGTTTAGGTACGCTTAATTCTTCAAGACCCGCAAAGAAAATACGCACAGAAAATGGATTTCGAAAGGAGAGCTCGCGTTGCTTGCACAAATGCACATACGTACTACGTACCAATAAGTGATGCGAGGGGAAATATTGTTATATTTTTATTGAGGCCATATCCCATTTATTAATAGAACTTGCATCACTTATAATATACTTGGTGGTAGAGCTTTGTGCAAGCTCGTCTGGGTAGGTACCACCCACTCATCAGATATTCTACCGCAAAACAGCAATACTTTGTATTGTTGTGTTCCGGTTAATAATTTTTGCAATGCCATTGTTTATGAGCATTAGTGACCACTTACCATCAGGTGGCCCATATGCTCGTCCGCCTACCTATAACATATAAAAAAAAACATATAAAAAGCGTTATTAGAGAAAATAATGAGATTGTTTTTTGATATACTAAAATTATAGTATCTAATATGCAAATAATCTACTATTTTTATTATTATGTTTATAGTCTTATATTTTGGTTATAGTCGTTAATGTGCGCCGTGTGCTGTGGCAATTTCAATTCGAGCTGCCGTATAATATAAATATAAAAACTAAAAAGTTAAACAGTCTCGAAAACATCAAACAATAAAATACATAGAGACATGAATAATACCAACAATAAACTATTCCTATATATAAATCCTTTGCGATTAAATATTATGCCTGCGTCAAATAGTATAGCAACGAACGTTCGGCTCGTAAAAACATAATTGCCCGTATGAAAACGTTTAAGTACCTATTCAATTAATTGGTATTGCATGAGTTGATTTTGAGCTCCACTCGTGATTTGATTACCATACGAAACATTTGTAGCTATTTACATTTATAAGTTTAACTCATAGTAATAAATACAAACCACTAGTTACTTTATTGGTCTTACTTTTGGTCGATTTCTGTAAGGGATAGGACTGAGGCAATTCTACAAACAAATTATCACTTTATTGATATCAAGTCGAAACGGAATAATAGGCGTTTAACTGTTTTCTGTTCTTTTAACACAACGATCCGATTGCGGTTCGATCGAAGTTGGAACGGAATAGAATTGGGAACGTATAAATTATAATTATAACCGTTATAAATTAGTAGAATTGGCTACCTGGTTAGGACATCTGACTAGATGCCCGTCCTAACATCGTATGGGTAATATTCATAAAAATTGACTGCCTCGTTGGTCTAGTGGCTAGGTGTAAGGCCGCTGACTCGGAGGTCCTAGGTTCAAATCCCAGGTCGGACCAATAAAAAAGTTATTGATTTATTTAATATTCTCAATAGCAGCCCGGAGTATGGAATGTGAAAGTGTACACTCCCTTGCCTCGGAAAGCATGTAAAGCCGTTGTTCCTGCGCCTGAACTGTTATTAATATTATCAATGTCGTATATAAATTTCTGACATTTCACGCGGTTTATGCGGTGAGTTTCGAGTGTGTTACCGAATAGCCCCACTGGCGGTAAATGGCCACACTATAGAGACATGCAAAAAAACTTATCATTTCTTACCATCGCGCCAACAAACATAGAAAGTATGTTCTTAATTATCCTGTGTAATGACGTTGCTGAATGGCATAGGTACCTCTCTCACTCTCTCTCTCTGTAAAATCGGTATATTATTTTAATTAAAATAGTTTGGAGGACTGGTAACAAACGTGGTCAAAACCGTGAGCGAGAAATAGTTATAATATAATATAATAGCGTATTATGTAGGATCTACTTATTTAATTCCTTTAGATTTTAATTTATTACTTATATAATCAATAAAGGGTAGGTCTTAAAATATAAATTTCAATAAAACAGTGCACACCGAACGTACAGAGGAATCACTGGTAAATTAGAAAATTTAATATTTATAAGCAAATCGATGCGTCAATCCCGCTTATCGGTGAAAACACGTCCAAAGTGTACTTTACTGGATATCTGAACAATACAAATATTTACATTAATAACATTGATATTTGTTTTGAAGGATTTTCTAATTGATATTTATCACATTCAATGTTTACGATCAAAGTAATCGAGATTATGGAAGATCAAATAGTAAATAATAAAATTAAAAACTACAAGGTCACATGCTTGTATTTTACACAATCATCATCATCATAATTTCAGCCAAAAGACGTCCTCTGCTGGACAGAGGCCTCCCCCAAGGATTTCCATTTTGGCCGGTGTTGCGCTGCCCGCATCCAACGGCTTCCCGCACATTTTTTAGACCTAACTCTTATTTGGTGATAGCGCTTTGTCCTAACCCGTTTGGGTAGGTACCTCTCATCATAAGTTCTACCGCCAAACTTCGTATTATTGTGCTCCGATTAGAAGGGTGAATGAGCCCGTGTAACAGGTCCAAGGGATATAACGTCTTAAATCTTGAGGAACGGTTAATATATCTCATAGTGCCAATGTCTATGAGGTCGGTGGTGGCAAATTATGATAACATATAATTGTGATAACATATTCAGTTGAAGGTGAGATGTCGTTAGCGTTTAAAAAAAATTGAGGTATTTTTTTAATTGCATAGGTAGGACGAGCATGTGGGTCACTTACTTGATGGTAAATGGTCACCAACGCCCATAGACATTGGTATTGTAAGAGATGTTAACCATCGCTTAATCGCTGTAATTACACTGGCTCGCTCACGCTTCCAACCAGAACACAAAAATACCAAGTACTGTTGTTTTGCGGTAGAATATCTGATGAGTGGGTGGTACCTACCCAGACGAGCTTGCACAAAGCTCTACCACCAAGTAACGGTATCACATATAGATACATATATTATTTTTCAACTCATACATATAAACTCCTCACAAACTCAAACAAAATAATAGAAAGATGAGGTTTGAGTAGTCAAAGAAAAAAAAAGTATTAAGTTTTAAGTTGGTAATGGAAATTTTGAAATAGGGTTAATACTCCAATCACGAGGTAACTCAATCTCGATCATAAGGCCAGCGGCAGTGTTTAATTTCAATCTGCGACAGATGGGCACTGCGTATGGAAATGGACATGATTGCTATCATTGAGTCAATATCGTGCTCGTCAGAGGACGGATATTAACAAATGGAACGAAGATTGTTTGACCTTTAAAGTTAGGTAGTCTTATTTTCGCTTAGTCGTTTTAAAACAAGTCAAGACTTCGCTGTAAATTGTGAAGCATATTAAAAATATTTCCCATAAATATTGCAAAAAATTGAAATTTCCATATTTTTAAATAACTGTTATGTGCGGTCGTTCAAGATCATAAACTTGGAATATTAATCAGGACGTTAAATTATACTAATCTACTAAATTTCAACTATTTCTTGACCTTTTGCAGTGAAAGCCTTTTCTTATGTATTTAATGACTGGACTAAATAGTAAGTTTAGTAGCGTAGTGACCGACGATTTTAGTGGACGGCAGAAAAAGAGCAAAAATGGCACAGTGGTTAAAATGATCCTTACCTAAAATTACAAGCGAAATTATTATTAGAATATTTCTTGTTTTCTAATTTACCGTTTTGTCTGTATTCTGTATATTTTAAATTCGAAACGAGTCTATCAAAAGTTGTAACAACTTTAATTTTATGTACGTAACTTTATTTTACTCTACTTTAGGCTTATCTATACAAATCAATAAAATTGAAGTGTCTGACTGTGCGTCAAAAATAATTCCCTCTTTTTAAGTTAATTTGGTTATTTGCGACTGTTAAATATGTTGTATGCATTTATTTTTTCAAATAGGCATTATGTACGTTGAAATGGCAATTTAGAGGATTTTGGTCACAAAATGAATTCCACGCCGGCAAAGCCGCGAGTTTTGCTAGTTTGAAGTAAAATACGATATTGAATTATATTAATCGTAGTAATTATGTTAAATAACTACGAATTATTTGAACAAATAAATGTTTTGCTGTGTAAAGATATAAATTTTTAACTAATAGATTACAATGTCATAAGTAAGCCGATGAAAGGATCAAAAGGCTTAAGCCACACTAAAGATTTCAAAAGCCCGTTCTGTAATTACGTACATTGAAGATAAAGCAAAGGTTTTGAAACGTGTTAATAGACCTGGCCGAAACCACATTTTAATTAAATATGCTGTGGTTTTGTACTAAAATAATATAGTGGATAGATTCTAATCATTTTCTTGAATTTTATGTTAGAAGTAATTGCAATTGAAAAATCTAACCTAGGTTTTCGGTGATGGGATTCATAGTTTTCAAATTTAACCGTCGGCTATAGCTGGTTTTTTTAGTGGATATTCCGGCACATTAGGTGCACCAGCAACGGCGATCCCATATACCGAACCCCCATACTTTCCAGATTGATTGACCCAGTGGGACTGTTATAATGTCGGGTGACATAACTGGCGGCGTTTGATGATATAAGAAGAAATTTATAATTATGTAACATTCTATAGGCGAAGGAATTTCCATTAGATCCTCAGATGAAAATAAAGCAAATCATATCTAAATTTTTTACTTTAAATCTATACTTATAAAATAGTTCGTCCTGACTAACTATAAACACATAGCTATAACTACTGAGCCTAGAAAGATGAAATTCGAAACAGAAGTGTATTTTAAGACAAGCATCCACTGAGAAGATATTTTTGGAAATTTCAACTTTATGAGCAGGAAATAGAGGTGATTTCTTTATATCACATTTATTAATACGAAGTCGAGGTTGGCACCTAGTAAATAATATCATTATTAAATGCAATCACGAATAAGCTCGTTTTTAAATTTACTACTATTATATAAATCGTGTTTGTTAATTTAACGTCATTATTTTCCAGTCCGTGCATAGCGAGTAAAGTCAACTCTGATCTAATGTTCGGTGATGTGGAATTGATTGTGTTAGGTTTCCTTGCCCACTTTACTAAACTACATAACGGTATCCCCATCTCATTGCCTCTGTTAAGGAACACAGGAACAGAAACAATAAATTGAGGAATATAACATTAATTTATTGATTAAGTGTAATTTTTTTCAGCATCTTTTCATCGGATTGCTTGAACTTTTAAAAAAGTATAATTATCTGCGTACAAATAAAAAACGGTGTATTTAGTTCTTTATTGAAACAGTATTATTAAAACAAATTACGTATTCATTTTAAGTATTTTTTGTTTATTAATATAACCTTTTAAAACCGTTTGAAATAACATCAAGAAATTATTGAAGTTATAAAGAAAAGTTATATTAATTACTTTTTGTTCATATATTATTATTTAAAATAACGTCACGGGTTAACTATGTATTATATAGATTTGAAATTTTTAGACCTTTATTTCGTTATAATAAACTTGTTCTGAGTTTTCAATCCTACTTATATAATCAAAAAGTTCACCTGGTCTTTTTCCTAAACATTTATAAAACTTTTAAATCTGGTAATGTATAATAATGCATAATAATAATTAATGAAAATTTTGTTAAATTTAAATTATATAACGCTATAACTTAATAATATATGAAGTAAATGAAGATACAAAATTATGTTTTTTTTTTTCCGATAATGCAAAAATAAATTAGTAATGTTTTTTGCCTGCATTGTTTCAAATTTTTAAATATTCCCTCCCGATTCTTACTCGACCCAAAGTTGCCCATAACACAGGTCGCGTTCTTCATTTTTCCGCGCTGTATGGCAATGGACAACCTTTGCGCCGTAATGCATTACATTTTTATTTTATTTATTTGGACTTGCCAAAGCAAAAACCGTTTGATTCTCATGTGTTTCTATTGTATTCATAATTGATCTCGTTTTTGGTCTGTGTATCGATCAGCAGCAAGCAACAGCGCGGTGGTGTAAGCTCCAAGACCTTAGCCAAGCTATTACTTTAGTAGAATAGCTTTAACAGCCATGAGTTCGTGTTGTTTATAGCTCCTTAAATAAGAGATAATTATCTGATTTTAATATTGTAGATTTTATTAACAAAATAAGTAAGTCAACTCCAAATAACAAATGTAAAACAAACAATCCACAGTGAAATATATACAATAACCAGGTAGCATGTCGCCTTTAAGTCGTTTTTATAAAAATACACGTCCTTAAGAAATTCTGCATTCACTCTGATATTGGCATCGAGCCAAAACATATATTTTTTCTGCCGTAAATTGAGGCCTACACTAAAACATAGTACGTTCAACATTCGTGTAATATGAAGAACTAATCTAATATTAATAAAAATTTGAAGTCAAATATAAATTCTCATAATAAAAATCTATGTAATTAATAATAAGTTTTACCGTAGCTTGATTCGCTTCTTTTCATTCAAATCGCGAAAAACGCTTTCTCGTTTAAATATTATATTAACCATTGTAAAAGTTTCGCTGTAAAAACGTAATTAGGGATTCTATAGTGACAAATTGAGGTCGACTCTGTGTCATTTAGAACTAAGTGTGACCGAGAGGTGGGATTCATTTACATAAAAGGATTACTCTGTACAGTGTAGCATTGTTAGGACACTAGACTTTACGATGTTAGTATACTGTGGGATTATCCACAATGACAGCTGCACCTGGAAAAGCAAATAAAATGGTGGTTAATCTTATTTCAAATAATATATTATAACAATAATATTAAAAATGATTAAGCTTAGGTCTTCCAAAGTAACTGTTTATTTATCTTTATTTGAAATACGTGATAATTATAACAGGTTGCTTATATGTTGTTGTTTGAATTGTCGTTATGTTACAACTGTCGTTATGTTATGACTGCCTCGTTGGTTTAGTGGCTAGATATAAGGCCGCAGACCCGGTGGTCCTGGGTTCAATTCCCAGGTCGGCCCAAAAAATAGTTATTGGGTTTTTCTGTCAGAAAATTCTCAGTAGCAGCCCGGAGTCTGGAAGTTGGAAGTGTGTACACTCCCGTGCTTCGGAAAGCACGTTAAGCCGTTTGTCCTGCGCCTGAACTCTTTCCGGTCGTGTCGGATTGCCGTCCCATCGGATTATGAGAGCTAAGGAAAAGCGAGTGCACCTGTGTTGGCGCACACGCTTGTGCACTATAATATCTCCTGCGCAGTTGGCTAATCTCTTGAGATTGGCCGCCGTGGCCGAAATCGGTCTGGAGGACCTTATATATATGTTACAACAGTTACAGTTACATTTAATGTGTTATAGTAGCTGGTGCCCGCGACTGCGTCTGACTGAAAGTCGATTTATTATTATATTTATTGTTCTTATGGTTCTGTTTTTTTATCACCCAAGCTTCATCATCATTTTACATAAATGAATAATCTACAGACACATTGATTTTACTGCTTTATTATATGTAGAGATCAGGAATTGATAAGATTATTTATTATATATTCAAATCACGTATTTTACTCATTATACTTACCACTTCACCAAAGCCGTCAAATAACTTGTCAAGAATAATATTACATTTATCGATAAATTTCATTAGAAGCCCTTTGAAAATATTTGATAACATTAAATCTTGAAGATATAAAATAATCTATATTCTTTACATATAAAATATAATATAGTCTTAAAAGAAATTTGGCAACTCTTTTCTTTGACGCACCTCCAAAACATGGAATTCTTTACTAGCACACGTGTTCCCCTCCTCTTATGACCTGGGTTCCTTCAAACGAGGCGTGAAGAGGCATCTTGCGGGCCAGCAAGGCGGGGGCGGCTAGAGCAAGTCATTCGTCCTGACTGCACTAGCCGTCGTCGCGTTTGGACTCTACTACCACTTACCATCAGGTGGAGTAGAGTCATTTGCTCTCCCGGGTAAAATAAAAATAAATAAATAAAAATAAAATATATTTATGTTCGACTTCGGCCACGACGGCTTTTTCCAAAAACGGTAAGTTAAATACGCTGCAAATATGAGATGGGACGATCTCTAATCCTCGAACATATTCGCAAATACGAGTACTCTTTATTTCCTTACTCTTATAATCCAATGGGTTGCATAGTAAGAAATTCAAATTCCAAGCTTCAACAATTTCTCAAAAAACACAACAACTTTTTGTCTTGAACCAGAGCTTGAACTCGGGACCTCGAGAGAAGTTAGCTACTAGACCAACGAGACCATCAATTCAATTCGTACTGTCTTTAATAATTTAAAGTGTCTGTGGTCTAAGCTTTAATAAAGGAATTGCACTATCAATTTTGATTGAAGTAAACAGCGAGACTCGGCTTGGATCCGTTTGCTCAAACACTTGTACTATTCAATTACAATAGTTTCCCATTAGTAACACAAATTAATTGATGTTGTTTAATTACAATATGTGATAAGTATACATGTAAGTTGAATAAGCTTTTAGGGAATTATATTAGTTGATTTTTTAATACTTCCATCTCGTTCTCGGTTCGCTAGGCGTAAATAAAATTTAACTTTTTATTACAAAAATCTGTCATGTAGTTCAGATTACAAAAATCCAACACTCGAACTATCGGAGCTATTAATATATAATATTCAGTAAATGTAAAATCCTCTCGTTTTAAGGAAAAAGATTTGAAGATTATTCCACTACGTTGGTATTCTGTAGATTGGTGTGTCAGGATTTCATCTGACATATGCAGGTATTCTCACGTTGTTCTTCATCGTTGAACACGAGATGAGTTATAAGACTTTACTTAGTAAAAATACATAGGTACCTATTAAAACAAAAAGGTTGGTGGCGCATTGGCGATGTAAGCGATGGTTAACATTTCTTACACTGCCAATGTCTAAGGGCGTTGGTTACCACTTACCATCAGGTGGTTCCAATGCACGTCCGCCTACCTATCCTATAAAAAAGTCACGGAAAAGGAGCGGTATCGCTGTTGAAACCACGCGGAAGAGCTAAGTAGTATATGAAAATGAAAGCGATAAGACTGTATTTGCGTATAATTTGTTTGATTAATTGTTTTCGGTTATTCTTATGTCATCTATGTTTTATATGTTGTGCGATAAAGTAATAAATAAATAAGTGAGGAAGTGAATAAGGCCCCGGTGCGAAAGCACCGCTGAATTTTTTAAGTCCGTTTATATATATAATTCATCTTGTAATCGGCGGTGAAGATAAAAACCGTGAGGGGAACCTTCCTCAGATGAATCTCGGCCACGTGTGAATTGACCCCAAGCCATATTTTATATAATCCCGTTTTACTTACTAATATATTTAACGGCAAACGCCCGACGTGTACCATACCATACCATTAAAATAGTGTTAAAATTTACGGTAAATTTATTAATAAAGAAGCTTCAGACTGAATTTTTAAGAAGAGGCCTTTTCCAGCAGTAGGATATGGATGCGGATGGATGGATGGATAATGAGATGTTGCTGCAGAATAAAATCGACCGGATATAACAAGTGGCACCATATCAATCGCTGTTTCAAATTTAGACAAGCATTGTTGAATTCTGCCTAATTTTTTTTTTATTTATTCTTGTGCACGTCGCTGTAGAATAGCATTATTCAATTATGTATGTATCGTATGAAAATCTACCAGATGTGTCCACTGATCAGAACTGGAGCATCTTACTGAGATAAACTCAAAAAATCTCTCGTTAAGACGAGAAAGTCTTTTATCAGTGAGATTTTTAGGATGTTATTTTTTTTTTATTTTAACAAAGAAATTTTAGTAATCACTTTTAATTTAACAAAAAGAAATCCTTCAGATAAATACATATATAGTTACATAAGTATTTATTTCAATAAGTACTAGTACCTTTAGTTTGAAACAAAAGAAAGGTTCGATTTCCTAAGCAAACTCATTAAAGGTTGAAACGGTCGCAGGGCTCAGGTCGAAGTAAGTGATTAATGGTTGCACTTATATAGGCAATTTTCTTTCGAACAAGTTACTTTTGCCTTCAAATTAATGTTTTCAGAATTTTTGAAATATAATCTTATATTTTATTTTATTATAACGATAAAGTGGGATGGTTTAATATACGTTTTTGATCTTTATCGATTATCACTGAGATTTTTTGTTATTACCTTTAATAAATAAAGCTTAGTACAAGCTTATCTACTCCTTATCAGTTAATCTACCTAACTATTGTAATAATTCTATAAATACTAAATAATGTGTATCACTATTTGTCGGTTTTTAAGATGAATTTAAGACACAATGTCATTAACCTTAGTTGCCATAATTGCCAATGCATGCACGGAATATAAAAAAAGTTAATGTATCTTACAGTGCAAAAGTCAAGAAGTCAAACTAAACAATAAAATAGTAAGATAATTAATAGCCTACATGAATGAAAAATAAAATTCTATGTGGTAATTTGTAGATAAGCTATATCGTTTCTGATGAATATACTTGCGTCTTGCGAATATCGAGAGCCGTGACAGTAGCTATCTTTTTACTGGTGGTAGAGCTGTGTGCATGCTCGTCTGGGTAGGTACCACCCACTCATCAGATATTCTACCGCAAAACAGCAGTACTTAGTACTGCTGTGTTCCGGTTTGAAGGGTGAGTGAGCCAGTGTAATTACAGGCACAAGGGACATAACATCTTAGTTCCTAAGGTTGGTGGCGCATTGGCAATGTAAGCGATGGTTAACATTTCTTATAATGCCAATGTCTACGGGCGTTGGTGACCACTTACCATCAGGTGGCCCATATGCTCGCCCGCCTAACTATACAATCAGTGGGTCACTTAGTGAGTTACACTATAATAGAGTACATTTTATGGAAATTAACGCCAAAATCTAATTAAAGATAAAAAAATTAAGAAAACTTAGCTTTATAAGCTAGACACATAAAATTTACATGTATAACTTTAAAGCGTCACACGGAGTTAATATATTCAAATCTTCATCATTATATTATACTTTAAACGTGGAGGAAATGAAACTTTGTTAGCTTTAAGAAATCGACATCCCATCTCGCAAAGCATACGGAACATAGTATGTAATAATCTAGTCTAATAATAATGATCTTCACTTAACATCCGAAAGATATTTCAAAACATATTATGTATATTATGTAGATATAAATACAACATTATATACTTTGTTGATAAACATGTACGAAAATGATTTGTAGTAAAGTAATAAAGATTAACAAAACCAAATTAGAATACGGCTAAATATAATGTGACATCTAGAGATTCTGCGCATATTTCTAAGCGATAAGTACGCGTTTTCCAGAAGGATGAACTATTAAAAGTGCAGTTATAATGTCTTAGTGACATCAGCGTCTCGTTAGCCGAGGCGTCGATGCGTTGTAATAGCTTTCAGACGTCACTAGACGGTTTATTCTGCTCCTACGTTTTAAAATGGAATGAATGCATTTTAAATTTATGCATTGCTTAAACTTTTTATATGACATAATTTTCATATTTTTGTGGAATATATTCGGTACGCTTTTTAATATGAAACCCATTTATTTATTGAGGAACCGTTTTTCATTTTTTTGCAAAGGAATGTTATATTGCCTTAGCACAACACTTGCTTAGTGATGATGAAAGCTATTTATCAAAATATTTAAATAATACTTGTGTGTATCGCATCTATAACAATAAATATTTGATTCAGTTTGTCTTCTAATTAGTTTGAAAACGCGATGCTCTATGCCAACATCTCTACTTTTTTTATAGCATAGGTAGGCGGACGAGCATATGGGCCACCTGATCGTAAGAGATGTTAACCGTCCTTTACATCTCCAATGCGCCGCCAACTTTGGGAACTAAGATGTTATGTCTCTTGTGTCTGTAATTACACTGGCTCACTGACCCTTCAAACCGGAACACAACAATAACAAGTAGTGCTATTTTGTGGTTAAATATCTGCTGAGTGGGTGGTACCTACCCAGACGAGCTTACACAAAGCTCTACCACCAAGTACTTCCTCATAGTACCAATATACCTTGAGACTAAATTATTATGAAGTGAAACATATTTCGCGCTAGAGAGTAAAACTTTAAGATCCGATTTGAGTGCAGCGTATGTAAATGTAACACTTGATAAAAATTCTGATGCAAATAATACCTCACTTTAGTTAAATGTACTTTTTAGTATACATAAGAAAAGCTTAAATATTCCTTTACGCTTGTATATTTAGAGTCTGGCACATTTGAAAGATACTGATACATTTGGAATCGAAAATTTTGCAAGCCATATAATACACAGGTTCAAGATTTTAAATTTAATGGTAAAAATGTTTGAGAATAGCCCACAAAAAAGATAAAAAATGTCTCCTGACTTGTATTATGTAAATCGCAGATTTTACGCTCTCTTGACTTTGTACATAGCTATAACGTGCTACTGTATAAGTAATTAAATAATTAAGTATATAAAACGATAAACATAAACTTGAAAATTAAGTAACAACATATAAATATGAAATCTTTCTCTCTGTTTATGAAAGTTATATACATACATACGTACATGTAGGAGAATTTCTTTACGATGTTTTTCATTACTTATTTGAGTTATAAACTCAACATGACAATTCAATGTCATATTACGCTTATGTTTAGATTCAGTTGAGGTAGTACAACTCTCTCATGTGGCACATTCGTCCGATTTCTTTTTATTTTAACTTAATAGACGGGCGAGGTTAACATCACAAAAAAGAACAGTATAGCTTTATAGTTAAAAAATATAATGTTCGGTAAACTCGGGGCTGGTAGCTAGTATAAAATATTAATAAAGCTCCGTTATTCTATCCCCATTACGAGTACGTCGATTCATTAGCAAAAGATCAATATTTCACTTTAACATTCAAGTAATGTTTTGTTAGATTATTATTTTGTTTAACAATGAAAACATCCAGATACTAAAAAAATACGACAGACAAATAAAACAGCAAAAAAAGCCTATTAAAAGTTCACAGATATAACTTACATATATGCTCACACAATATTGTATTTAAAATAGAAAAAAGTATATAAAAGAGATGATCAACTGTATATAACAACAATACTTCTTAAACTTCATCGACATCTTCAACTAATAGTAAACAAAATGTTAATTATATTATTTTATAGAAGCTATTCTTCAACTAGAGTAAACAAATTAAAGGACTCACTTGCCAGAATTTTGCGTGTCGATGACAGTGGTAGAGTGTCATCGCATACATTATTAGTAATAACTTTACTAAGTGATAGACAACATACAGTACATACATGTAAGAATAATTTTACATTTAAATATAAACTAGTTTTATAAATTAGCAGCAATATCTGGTAAAGTTGTATTCCGGTTTGAAGGGTGGTACTTTCCAAGGATGGTAGGGTGTTAACGATGTAGAGGATGGCATATATAGTACGATAACAGCCTGTGAATGTCCCACAGCTAAGCTAAGGCCTCTTCCCTTTTGAGGAGCAGGTTTGGAGCTTTTTCCACCTCGCCACTCCAATGCCTTGGTGGAATATACATGTGACAAAATTTCAATGAAATATGACACATGCAGGTTACCTCACAATGTTTTCCTTCACCGTCAAACACGAGATGAATTATAATCACAAATTAAGCACATGAAATTCAGGGGTGCTTGTCCGGGATTGAACCCACGAACATCGGTTAAGATTCACGCGTTTTTTCCACTGGGCCATCACGGCTCATTTCTCGGTTTATATAGTAATAGTCTTGAATTGTCAATGTCTATAGGCGGTGGTTACCCCTTACCATCTGGTGGGCCATTTGCTAGTATGCCTGCTTTATACAATCGTATTTCTTTTCTTAACTATTATCTGCACTTGCCTATTTTGTTAACAAACTTTTATCAATAAAGATCGCCGTACCGCGCCATTTTTATCTTGTTACTCTGTCCCTTATAATACGTGCCAAAAATAGTGTAATAATTTTATTGCATTTAAAGAATGCAATAAAATAATTACACTATTTTTATTCATTAAAATATTTAATTAAATATAATATGTATATGCACTTTTTCTGTTACGATTTTTATAAAATGTTATATTTATTTATATATATAGTACAGAAACATGACTAGTATATACATATAACAGGAAAACTATTTTACTCGACAGTTTCATAGCCTCAATAACACGACTGTAATGGTATTGAGATGTGAATAGCCCGTTTCACCGTGACCCGTTGGAATTCCATCATGCATACCACGACTACACGAGAATGTTTAGTTGGAGCCAAAAATAGAAATATTTATTAAAAAACTTATTGTTCTTTAAAATGAATAGCTTAGAAGGCATGGATCTTTCTAGAATATCATAACTTGAATTCTCACAACTTAAGCTGGAACAGACCAGGAGAAAATCATCATTGTCATCATTACTATTGTTCCCCTATTATAGTAAGGGAGACAAAATACGACGAGTTGTTGCTGTTGTCTCAGTTACTATTGCCATTTCGAGGAATTTAATGACTATCGTATTATTATTATAATCGTTTTTATTGGGGAAATTGCGTTAAGGATATTATATAAAACTGACGTCATTTTATTTTTTTAAAAAATACTAAATGCTATGTTGGATGATTTACTAGCTTTAGCATTTTATTGTTATGTAGTATGTCTTTAAGACGCTTAAAAATAATAGAATGTCGTTGCAGCAGCTGTTATGAATGGCTTCCGCGATATAAAACAAAAGATTTATTATTAGGAATTTTTTTTTTACAGCCATTTCAATATAGACGAATTTAACGACTAATAAAACGATATAGCTTTAAGTATTTTATATTTATTTTTGTATTTCATTATTTAAGCCACCATATAACAAGGAAGTCGACATATTTTGAAAATAAGTCTTCCGTCCATCCGTAATATTTATCACACTTTAATAAATATAATAAAATAATAAACAAAAATTGGGTATATATTGACAATTAAAAGAAAATCAGCAGAGATTTTTTAGCCTCTTTTAACTGTCAATAGGAGAGTCGTGTGGAAATACAGTTTTTTTTTACTGTTAATGAGGAGTATTTGTGTTGACACACTTCAAATTTTATCTTTTAATCAATACACGAGTGTTGACATAGATTTTAACACCAACTGGCTCCGCGCACCAGCATATTGAAATGAATGACACTCAAAGCACTGTTGACGTGTGTGTTACTACCAGTTTTCACTGGTTACTCGATTATGAGGCAATGTATTAATTATTATACGTTACTATTTCCCTGTTTTCAAAATAATCGTTATATCGATATTTAATCTTTTTTCTTAATATCCCTTGAACAATCTAGCACAGAGGAATGGTTCTTAATCCTTTTAAGAAGAATAATAAAGAGATTTTAGCCAATTGCAGACTGATGCTCTTATTAAACTTATGACAGCTCATACCGCAACTTAATATTATTTTTGCAATTGGAAATACAAAATATTAGAAATGATAATAGAACGTAATATAATGTATAGACATATAGTCGAACATTATTTCTTATATCTGATGTGATTTTGTCTAATAACGTAACCCTTCACGTGTAAGACGCGACAATGTATGTATGACAAAACTAATAAAATGTACTAAAAATTTACCCAACATTTTTGTACATGTAGAATGAAATTAGTTTGGAGTTATTTATATCAAATGTTTGAAAATACATAAAATTAAACTTCAAATGAGAATTTAAATTTCGAATCGTTCTCATTCGAGAAACTATGGTATCGTGACACATCAGTTAGTATGTAGTTAGAGTAGTCATGGAGACATATTCAGGCAAATTGCTGGCTCGAAGCCAATTGCCAGTCAGCCTGACTCGATTTAACTAACAATTGTCTAGCTATCGGACCAGTTGCTATTCAGTCATCATTCAGGTGATCAAAACTCTTTACTATAGTTTGAATTTCTCTGGCTGAAACTACGATATAATGATAATCTTTAATAATAATAATAATATTTAATTTGAGTATTTTTTGATATTTTTATATATTTTTTTTAGTTTTCGTGCTAGGGTTTATTCTGCGGATGCATCCATCATCAATCATATTACATTGAAAATAAAAAAATATATATAAAAGTTACACAAAATATCAGTGAGAACTACTGATATGTTGTTTGTCAGGTCAATTTGTGTTCTATTCCAAATCGTTGGTCCTTTCGTTTTGTACTTTAAGATTGTATGTATCATTGTATTGAGCGCACTGCAAAGCATATGAACAAAGGTAGGAAATAGTATATAGAAATGTGGTAAAAAATAGACGAGAACACCGAATATTCATTACTGTACACCAATGGCATCCAGTTTTTTTTGGGTTACGGCTTTTCTTGGCGAAGGTTGAAATACTTCACCAAAGTTTCGTCATAATCGGATGAATAGATCTAAAACGCATAAAACAAACAAACATTAATTTTTATTTATACATATGATTATCCTTAGTAAATATAAATCTCGCACTCGGTGCTCTGGACACCGGCGAGCCCCACATATGCGTAAAGCGTTTTTCCAGCGTAAAAAAAAGGTCAATTGATAAAAAGGATAACTATTGAGTTTCTAGACCTAGGGAATTATAGCCTTATTATTTAGTCACAAGTGAAGGCCGTTGGAGTTGATCAAGCGAATAACATTGATCACTAATAATTAGTTTTAAGTAAAAGAGCCGTTTGCATTTGTTTTCGAATAGTCACTCAAATCCAATATAGCTTTTGTAATATTATTACTAGTTTCTCACTTTATATTTTAATGGCGTCACATACAGTGAGGAAACTTCAACAAGTAACAGCTTGAGGAAGTTTTTAGGTGAAAACAACAAACAGAGGAAAAGGTAATAAAGTGTCACGCTTATTGTCTACGTCGTCGTTAAAAAAAGTTTTAACATAAATGCGAAACAAACCAATGACAGTCAGTCAAATATAATAATCGTTAATAAAAACCTACGAACTAACGGATCTTGATATATACCAGATGTCTCTGTATAAAAAAATTGGTGATAAATTTTCGGCAAAGATAATAAATATGGGACTGACTAGGAGTGATAGTATGATTATAATTTGAAAGACGGCGCTATTAAGTAAAATGCGTCGAGTTTTGCAGTGAATAATAACGTCGCTGATGTAGACTCCTCATCGAAGAATTTAACCTTTTGTTGATCGTTTTCAATATAATCGACTTTCCGAACCGAATCCGGACTCAGTTGATCAAATCGTTATGTTTCAAAGACTACTAGAACAATAAGAGTAGGACAATAAGAGGTTCGAACTGCGGTTTTTTCCTAACTCAATTATATTTTTTTTTTTTTATAACATATGTTGGCGGTCGATCATATGGGCCACCTGACGGTAAGTGGTCACCAACGCCCATAGACATTGGCAGTATAAGAAATGTTAACGATCGCTTACATTGCCAATGCGCCATCAACCTTGGGAACTAAGATGTTATGTCCCTTGTGCCTGTAATTACACTGGCACACTCACCCTTCAAACCGGAACACAACAGTACCAAGTACTGCTGTTTTGCGGTAGAATATCTGATGAGTGGGTGGTACCTACCCAGACGAGCTTGCACAAAGCTCTACCACCAAATTATACAAGTAATACTATAATATCCTAAGGTTTAACAATAGAGACAGAAGCAGCGTTTATTTCTTATCGCCGAGGAATTGTGGATATTCCTGTAAATGCTAAAATAGTGCTAAGCAGTACGTACATTTTAGGTTCATAAGAAAGGACCTGATCATCAATCTGTGACGTCATGTGAACTTGGACTTGGACAGACAGTCGAAAATTATAGTACTTGTGGTATTGATGGCAAAAAGCCAGTTATACTTAAAACCTCAAATATTATGTTTATGTATATTTTAAATTTTCAAATCTAAACGCAAATGTTGACACACGAATTCTTAAAGTAGTAACTTGCTATATATTCATAATGGATTCATCTCGTTTAGTAAACGAACATTCCGTTTAGCTTTCTGACACCGTCAACATTTACCGCGAAATATATTTTCACTGGTATTTATGTATGTATATTATTACTATCATCTCCTAAATAGCTAAAATTTAAAAGTTTTTTTTATAGGTAATTGTATACAAACACTTTACAACTGTCTATGTCTATTTTACGTTACGTAAAGTTAATACTTTTAGATATTATTTTATACAAATTATATATACTTACATTAAAAGTATACAATGCATTACATAAAGAGATGGCCTTATGTGTTTATTTCGTGTTTATAATTCATCTCATGCTCGATGTTGAAGGAATACATTATGAGGAAACATAAAAATGTTTATGCACTGCAGGACTAAGGCTTATTTACCTTTTGAGGAGAATGTTGGTGGAATAAACATTTGCCAAATATACTTCTGCCACATCTGTAGCCACAAGTCCGAATTGAAGCACCGAAGTACTTCACAGTATTATTATGAATATTATGGGTGAAAAATCAACGAAATCCATGCTTTTGTATCATGTATAGTTACAAAAAAATAAATTGAAAATGATTGTAAAAATTATTTTCTATGTCGCGTCCCATAAAACCGACACAGTTGCTGAAGCTGCTCAAGTACTCAAGCACTGCACTCTTATCTAACGAGTATGAATTTGCGGGGCTGGGTTTTTTAACGTCATGTCCGGGCATTAGATATCAAACACATAATAAAATACTTCTTCAAACTTGGTGGCGCTTATCTAGGCTAAGAGCCTAGAACTTCAGAGTTGTAATATCGCTATCATTTACACATTTATTATAAAATTATAATGAAATATATAATCTGTATATTTCTATTAAGTCTTTTTTATTATTTCTTATGTCCTTTTTACATTATAATAATAAGGAAGTTTATTTTTATACAATATATTATTACGATAATTTTAAAATTATAAAAATGTTTTATTATTTAAATACTAGTTTTGATCTATAACGTAGATTATGTCTGTATGTATGTATACAAATAAAATATATCTATGAAACTTGGTTTTGAGGCTAAGAATAATTTATTATATTTAAACCATAATTAAATACAATCGGACTTATTAATAAAACAATTCAACAAAACAAAACAAGATCATTCATAATATGATCTGTATGGAGGTGAAATACAGTTAGAATATAAATCATTTGAAAGTTTTAATTGAAACTGAACCGTTGAGAAGTTACGCTGGAGTCTGCGTGGTATTACTTTCATAACAATGAAATGGATGAATTAGCTTTTATTTAGATTGTACTTGTAATAGCATGACATTTCAATATTATTTTGCTTGAGGATACTTGAATTTAAAAAAATATATTTTTGGTTTGTTAACTTTTTATGGTCTTACATAAAGTAATTTTATGTTTTAATATTAATTCATTTAAAGTTTAATTAGGTGTTCTTTATGTTATTACTTGTCTGTTGGAATTGTTCAATAGCTTAATAATAATAATAAATTTGAATTTTTGCGAACCATATAGCATAAATACTCACATATATACAAACAAAACATTAAAAAAAACTCTGGGGAATAGGAGTTCTAAGTATGAAATTACAGCAGCGTCATAAAAACCGGTCATATTATTTCTGCACATACAAACATTCGGAGGAAAGTGAGAATCTTCCTTTTATTAAGTCGGTTACAAAAATAGATGACTATCTAAGGTAGACAAGGTAGACGATGGAGAGAGATAAATTGCCCTTTGAGAGGATAAGCGCAGTAAGAGTGAAAAGTTCTCCTTATGTGACATCTCAATCATCATGTTCACAGTGATGATGATGTTTGTGGTCACAGAAAAACTTTGCTTTAACAACATTTACAAAATAAAACAAACATAACTTAGTTTTTCTAACAAAATAATACTAACCCAATTGATTAACTTTCATACTACGTAATGCATTCAATTGGCTGTTTCTCTAGAGATACACCACTTTTTATTGCAAGCTTTTATCTAACTTACTGACAAGTTAAATAAAAATTGTTGAAATTAAATGAATAAATTATGCAACTGAATTTTAAATAAGTTCTCACGAAAATGTTATAGCTAAATTTCATGTGAAAAAAATAAAATAAATCAGTATTTGCGAATAAAGCTTTGGCGAGCAATTAAGTCGGTACGTGGTAATTTGGCGAAAACTTACCAAAAATTTATCAACGATATTTAATTGATGCGAGCCAAATTTGCTTTGATAAATTCGTAGATTTTAAAATTTTACTCATTTCCGCAAACCAATATAACATCATTTATTTTTATAACATCATAAATTATTTGAAATAAACGTGTGTTTTTATATACTTTGATTGCTTTTATTTATTTATGAGATGAATTTATTTGTTTGTTCATTCCTGTTTGACGTTGATTGTTGAGGTTTTACATTTATCAAGGAATGAATTTAAAGCTCATGTTAAAAATATGAATAAATAAGGTGCTTTATTCTGTACTAACTTAAATAGATGATAAAAAATGTATCCCTCACGTTTTACCGCGCTAATCTTTGAAAGTACCAGATGGATTAAGAAAGAAAAAATGCATTTGGTAGCCAAATTCTTAGCTAACATCTCGTTTTGACTCGCGGGGATGGAGTAGTAACGTGTTAAGTGAGTGAAACTGAGCGGAGCAGCTAGACCCCTTATAAAAAACGCATTTACGCGTTTCCCCCACGTGAAGTGGGGGGGTATGTGGGGCTCACCGGCGCTGAAGGCGCCGGACTACCCACTAAAAAACCAGCGGTATCCTCTCCGTCTGGTCGGGGGACCCCACGGGATCGCTTGCGCATGCTACCGTGACGTCCCGACGGTCGGCCCGCCTATGCGGGCCTTCATGTCTAAGGGGGTTCCCGGATACAGGGAACCCACTTAGCCCCGGCGGCGAGCAGCTAGACCCCTATCTATACTTAGTATATATAGATAGGGTTGTAAAGAGTTTGTCTGTTTGATCCGGCTAATCTCAGGAACTACTGGTTCGAATTGAAAAAATATCTTTGTGTTAGATAGTCCATTTATCGAGAAAGTCTTTAGGCTATATAACATCACGCTACAACCAATAAAATTGGAGCGTCAATGAAAAATGTCGCAAAAACGGCAAAATGTATCCATTTTGAGAGCTTCAGTTGCGTGCGCTGCATAAACGGTTAAAGTTACGCAAACAATCATGTATGAAGGTATCGTTCCTTTTAAAAAGTTCACGATAGCATATGTTTATCTTTTAAGGTTGACTCACTATAACCTTTTTTATAGTAATCAAATTTGTTCTAAATAAATAAAGCATTATTTGCGGTGTCGTTTTTATAAACATGGCCACTCGTTTATTTCCTTATCTATACCGGGGTGCGGTGAAAACCAATAAATACTAATATCCCACGAAAAGAAAACTAAAAATGTTGTATATACTGAAATATTATAAACCTGGTCTTAGTAATTTCTTTAAGTTATACGCGGGTGAAACCGCGGGCACAGCTAGTATATTATATGCATGCTGAATTCCACTAAAATATGTCATTGCAACATTTAAGTTGACGCTCGCATCGTGCACAATGAATTAAAGTATTCTAAATTCGTAACATTTAGATGCCAACATTTCAGTTAATCGATTTTTAGATCGAGTAAAAACCTCGATTATAACTCATATAACTTTCTCATTTGTTTGTTGCTATAATTGCCACAGTTCAAATAAATATTACAAATAGTTACAAAATAACCGATTCGTACCTTTATTAATTCGTTTTTGAATTAAATCTGATTTATTTTCAATTAATTCAAAATAATAAAATAATTATTTAAAAAACTAGTGCCAATATATAAAATATATTACATGCGATTGCTGGCAATTATTGTAAGAAAAGCAATTACTTACCCGTGGCAACAAATTTTCACAATGTCCCAAGTGACTCATATACTCGACTGATTTACTCGCTGGAACTTACCCTATCTTATTTTTTATTCCATTCACGCCGGTAAGAAAGGGAAAACAATGTGATTTATAGACGAGACTCTTACAAATAAAAGGATATTTTAAATTGCAAAACGATTCGACAATTCCACGAGCCACTGCTTTGGAACAGTTATTTATGCGCAGAATAATAATTGTAATCAATTGAATACTTTATCCTAAATGTTGCCAACAAAGAAAAAAAAGTCCTGAAATTTTAATTATTTTAAATTTTTTTATAACATTTGCTATTTAATATGTTTTTACCAAATTTAAAAACCCGGATTGTAAAGTTTTGTCGATATTGCACTTTAAAAAAATACAGCCTTCATTGGACACGCGGTAGTAGGGTATTTTTAAAATAAAAACACAGTTTCTTTCACAAGATAAACATATATTTATTTTTATAACAAACCAGAGTGGAGGCATGACGTCATAAGAGTGTCATGTATGTATGCATGTATGTGTGTAAGGAGCGCCAATAGATGTATAATAAGTCAGTCAGGTTATTGTCTTTTACATATAAGTCTGTTGTTATTGTTAGTAAGGTAAAGATATCAAACAATCAATACATAAAGTCAGATTATTCACATTAATCGCCATTAGGGAAAGTCGTTTCATGGAATTCGAATTTCGAATTGTTAAAATAACGTAAACAAAGCTATTATACAAAGGACGTGTATATCCAATATCGATCAGAACCCACTATGCCGTGATAACAGATTAAGGCTTTAACTCACAAAGCGATTGTGACAATTGTGACGGAATTGTTAAACTACTGTTCAAAACCAATGTACATTCGGAACAGTTGGTTCGAATATGGATTTAGGACGATCATCCGTCTGCGGGTTATGCACAGCTTATGCAAGTGAAACATACGTTATTGTTGGGGTCTCGTTGATTTACGTCTTACATTATTATTATTATTAAAGGTCCGGTGTATTTTGTAATTTAACGAGAAATATGTCGATACTATATTTTATAAATACTACGGTATGGTAAAAAACAAAGTTGAGATGGGCCAATGGTAAGAACGCGTGAATCTGATGAACGGAGATTCAACCACTGAATTTTAATGTTTTTAATTTGTGTTTATAATTCATCTCGTGCTTGACGGTGAAGGAAAACATCGTGAGGAAACCTGCATGTGATCTAATATTACTGAAATTCTGCCACATGTGTATTCCACCATCCCGCATTGGAGCAGCGTTACGGAACAAACGCCAACCATTCTCCTTCAAAAGGAGAGGAGGCTAAGGCCTCCTAGCACTAGGGGATTAACAGGCTGTTACTAGTACTGTACGGTACGATAGTCATTATGAACAAAAAGAGTGATACGACTTTTGTTTTATCAAAAGATATTCTGCATTGCCATCTGTGTGTTGTATTTTGGGCGGGCAAAAGGGCCACCAGATGTTAAGTGATCACCAACGCCCATAGACATTGGCGATGTAAGAAATACTAACCATTTCTTGCATCGCCAATGTGCCACCAACCTTGGGAACGAGGATGTTTACCTTGTGCCTGCAATTACGCTGGCTCATTCACCTTTCAAATCGGAGCTCAAGAATACTAAGCATAGCTGTTTAGCGGCAAAATATTTGAAACCAGACGGGCTTACACAAAGCCCTACCACCCTGTGAGTGAGTGTTTATTTATATATGTATATTCTAAATCTGTGTATATACAGTATATTTTTATATATATTATATATAACTTTAATATTTTAGAAAGGCGTTTTGGTCTTTTAAATTTATAGTTATTGCAAGAAATATAAACCCAGAATGGTTCACAGCGTTGATACGCCGAACCGAACGAACCATAGTTACAGCGTGGTTTATACTAATTGTGCCTGAAATTACAGGCTCACTCATCTTTCAACGTGAAATATCACACACACAGTATTAACGTTGCCCGGTGTAACAATTATATTAATTAGTGAGTCGTATCTATTTAGACTGGACTGCAAACAGCCCTACCACTTTGTAATAGGAGTCTGTTTGTCTTGTTTGTTTTATGTTATATAGGACTTGTGATCTATCTCTATCTTTAGGCTAGGCTAGGTATAAGGCTATTTCCTCCTATTTCTCTGGTCCCAAGATTGCCTGAAATAGATTGGTTTTTATCGATAATAGCCTTTTGTGGCGTACATTATTATTATTTTCACTATTTTGTCTTGATGTACAATAAAGTGTATTATTATAGCAAACACGTATGTATTATGTGTGTGTTCGTGTATTTGATATTGGACATTTTTACTTGTAATATAAAACACAATGGACATAAAGTTAAGAATTACCTTCGTTCATAGACATTGAAACGCAAAATGTATAACTTGCTTTTTACGCCTTCAATGCGCCTTCTACCATGTGAGGTAAGATGAAAGATCTTTTATACTTGTCATAGACATTCTTACATAGAGACATTGTTTCACTCAAACTTCAAATCAATACCGAGTATCGATGTTCGGTGATAGAATAATTTATGATTGGGTGGTGTCCACTCAGAAGTGCCTGCACAATAAGCAGTCTCTCCAATACTACAATGTCGATATTTATTTAAAAAAAGAATCAGATTGAGATGAACTTATAGGTAAAAATTTATAGCCTATATATAAGCTTTAATATCGATAAAAAATGTACCACAACTTATAATCAAACACTAGTTGTTTCCCGCAGTTCTACCCTCGATAAATGTTACTTTTTCACTCTCTTAATTCATTTAATTCGTACCTCAATAACAAGGGTATCTAATTTTTGTTTTAAATAGGGCTGGTAGACTCTGAGTCTAACGCGTTTAGACAATCACTTTCCTTTCATATTATATCCATATTATCATTATATATTCAAAATTGAAAATAGTTGGCGGGCTGGCAAATGAACCGTCTTATGTTAAGTAGTCATCACTGACCATAGACATTGGCACTGCAAGAAATATTGGCCTGCCAATTCGCTACCAACCTTGGGAACTAAAATGTTATGTCACTTGATTACAAATACAATCAGTAATCACACTGGGTTTCTTCAAACAGAAATACAATAGTACTAAGTATTTCTGTTTCGCGGTAGAATATGTGATTAGTGGGTGGTAAATATTCAGACAGTCTTGCACGAAGCCTATCTACGAAGTAAGCAAAAAGGTACATAGCAGAGTATAGAAACTAGTATCTGAATATAAGTTGATATAATATGAGAAAGCTTTTACTTCCATTACCTCTCAATACATATTTAAACAGAACCTGATAAAGTATTCACGTGACATAGATATTGCGAGATTAATTTGATCACTTTGTTAAATGGACATTCCGTCAAAGGAATGTCTGCTTCTTGGTATGATTAACATATAACATGGTGGGTATAAAAATAATATTGTTTTATTTTTATATATTAGCGACATGTAAATATGACGGAAAATATTTAGAATATACTAGTTAGACAGTTTCTTTAATAACATGTAAATAAATATTGATCTACCAACTTCTATAGTGACAGCCTGTGAATGTCCCACTGCTGGGCTAAGACCTACTATTTTTATTTTGAGGAGAAAGTTTTAGAACATATTCCACTTGACTTATCTACTTCATTAATGCCTTACTCCTGATGAAGATAAATAATTTAAAATCTAAAAAAGAAAATTTTGTCAGTATTTCTATACCTCGATTTGTTAATGCCTCAACATTTATAGTCAAATAGACGTATGCTGAATTTTAAACTGACCTGAAATAAGAGCCTCGCCCAGATCCGGTCTCTAAGGTTCAAGTGTGAGCACTTCCTCTCGTTTTATTTTTGTAAAATGTTTAGCTAAAAATAGCGACGTAACGATAATATCAAATACCTAAGCGGGCAGATAGTATCAGAATTTGAAAGTTAAAAATCGAGTGATCTTTCTTCTCTCTTTTGTATTCAGGCGCACTTCTAATGAAGTAGTGTATCAAGATAACCTTTACCTTGTCAAAGGACTTCTCGGATTCGACAACAGAAGCATTTTGAGACAAAGCCATGTCATTGTGTAGGAACAATACCAGAGATAGCACTTCGTTTGTTAAGTTTGCATATTCAATTTAACTACGTTATTGAGTTTACAAATTTATTGGTGATTAATTTTGTTGATAAAAAATGAAATGACGTTTTCTTAAAAATATTTTTTTTAGTTGTGTATAATATATATTTTTTTGTTGTCAGTTAAAATCATAACAAATACTAATTGATGGAAAAGAGTTAACTCCTAGTTTCTTGCCGGTTCTCGTCGATAAATTCCGAACCGGTAATAACTTTAAATATAATTTAATCTTGAAATAACGATTAAAAACTGCTTGTTAGATAATATCTAAAATACTTAATCAAAATATATTTTGAATTAATTTGATTTGAATAATTTGCTATTTACATGCGTTATAGCCGAGATAAGTTGTAAGAACGCGTGAATCTTAACCGATGATCGTGGGTTCAAACACGGGCAAACACCACTGAATTTCATGTGCTTAATTTGTGATTATAATTTATCGGTGAAGGTGAAAAACATCGTGAGAAAATCTGCATGTGTCAAATTTCAGTGAAATTTGACACATGCAGATTTTCACTGAAATTCTGTCACATGTGTGTTCCACCAACCCGCATTGGAGCAGCGTGGTGGAATAAGCTCCATATCTTCTCCTCTTTTGAGAAGAGGCCTTAACCCAGCACTGGGACATCACAGGCTGTTACTATATGCGTTATTATTATTGATAGTACAACTATATGTTGGATTTTATATAATTAATAAATAATGTTATACATTTTATTAATATAAAGACCAATCGGTAGTAGCTTTATACTTAATTTTAAATTATAAATGACGATGACCTACTTCAATGTAATATATATTTGTAGATTTAGTTTAGGGAAATATTTACGGACTTAAACTGTTTATAAGTTAAAATAGTTCCAATTATAAAACATATTTTATATACGTATTTTTTCTCTTTAATCTATCTCTGATGTTGTGAAAACATAATGAAAATCCGCCCACAAAATCCGAAATTAGCTTTCTGAACGAAGTTAATTTTTATAATGATGTAATAAAAACATATTTCATACAATTACAACCAATAATATATTGTTATTAAAATAGACCCAGAGTCTATACTGTTATTTAAATACTATACTTAATGTGAACCGGTGAAAACTAAATTTCCTCCATGATTAAAATGTTCTCTACACAGCGAGTTTTAATTTAGTATTCTCAAGTTGGAAGTTCAAAGTTTAAAATTTTCAACTACTTAAGGGGGAGTCTTTATTGATATAGAAACTGCTTTGGACAACATAATGCCTTGAAATCTTTTAAAGGAAATTTCAAACGTTAAAACTTTTTAAATTAATTTAACTTATATTGGCAACGACACTGGCTCTTACGCTTTCTAGGACAACATTGTGTATCTAGTACTAGCTGAACCATGTGGCTTCACTTGCGATAAACTTCCCCTTTCAAACTTCACAATCCCTTCCATATGATCTTTTGCCCAATGGTGGGACGATATACATTTGCTCTTTACAATTCAAAGGTTTCATACAACAAAATCGACGCTACGAAAGTCACAGGGTGGGTACTCGTAAAATCGTTATAGTTAAAACTTGTAGCTATTAACAAGATGTAGTCAATTAATTTATCAATTTAACTCTTTCAAACTTTGAACTTTATAAATTAATTGATAAAATAATTTTAACATCGGTTAAACAATTTTCTAATGCGGCCAGAGAGCGGAAAATTATATTTGTCGATTTCAAAGGATTCACAAAGCTTTTAACGTCTTTTAAGAAATTCGATAAATAAATTTATCTGGAAAAACCGTAAATCAATTATTACGTTTGATTATACCCTTTGAGAAATAGAATTTACATTTAAATATATGAGATTATATTCTACTTAATGTTTAACTTTATTTCATTATTTTATATCATTAGCATTTATTTTAAGCCCGTTTCCTCAAACTTTAATTAAAAAGAAATAAAAATTAATAAAGCTAATAGTATATATTAGGTCCTTACATATGAAATTAGCGTTTTGTCGTACTGACCACTTTAATCTGAAATATCTCCTCTTTGCTTAAGAATTCCAAATTCAAATTTATAAATTCGTTTAGCTGGTACATTTGAGTTTTTAAAACAGTCATTCATTTGTTTTTTCCTCATTATTTTTTTCTTTGGCGTCGCTTATTACCGCACAATGGAAAACATGAAATATCGGTATATTTACGAGTACGAGTTCTACCGTGGCACCAATGCTGCAGAAACAGCTCTAAGGGTTAATTATGTGTACGGGGCTGGTGTCGCAAAAGAAAGCACGGTACGTTTTTGGTTTTAACGTTTTTGTTCTGGAAATTTCGACCTTCAGAACCAACCCCGTGGACGGTCGGAGACCAAAGTCGAATATGAAGAATTAAAGGCTATTGTGGAAGCGGATCCATCACAAAGCACTTCAGAGATAGCTGCAGGCTTCGGGGTAAGTGATAACATGTATTAATCCACTTGAAGCAAATCGGGAAAGTAAAAAAACCTTAACGATGGGTACCTCATGAATTGAGTGAATCGAACTTGCAAACACGCGTCGACTGCTGTGTTACTTTGCTCAACCGACACAATAATGGAGAGATTTTAAATCGAATCATTACTTGTGATGAAAAGTGGGTACTGTACGATAATCGGAAGCGCTCGTCGTAATGGAGACCCAGCCAAATCCTGCCCTAATCGAAAAATTGACTCAAAGTTACTTGTGAGTGTTTGGTGGGCTAGTCCACTAACCCTGTGTCGTTCACTACAGCTTTCTAAAATCTGGCCAAACGATTATATCTATTGTCAGCAACTGCAAACCATGAAGGAAGAACTAGCTGGTAATCAACCGAGATTGGTCAATCGCTCTAGGCCACTGCTGCTTCACGACAACGCAAGACTACACACTGCACAACCAACAACCACCAAGTTAGATGAGCTACAATTGGAATGTCTGCGACATCCACCGTACTCCCCGGACCTTGCTCCAACAGATTACCATTTTTTCCGGAATTTGGACAACTTCTTACAAGGAAAATAATTCAACTCCGATGCGGCAGTCCAAACCGCCGTCAAAGAGTTTATCGATTCTCGCCCCATGGTTTTTTTAGTAAAGGGATCAATGAACTAACTATGAGTTGGCAAAAGTGCATAGATAACAACGGTGCATTCATTGATTAATTAAATATATTATAAAAAAATTACTTTATATTTCTCCCGTACAAAACGCCAATTTCATATGTAAGGACCTAATATATGTAATTTAAATATATTGTACTGTTATATAAGAACTTCACGGAAAAACCTTTGACAAATGCCTTTCTATAATTTTTGTAAGTCAAACGCCCATAGACATTGAGACATTATCACTGTCGAGACATTGTCAATGTCTGTCACCGCAAGTTCTATTACAATGTATATTCTTACTAAATCAAAAATGTATTTGAAATATAAAAATTAAACGTACGATTTTCACGAAAACGGAAAGTTAATACCACAATACTTACAATTTATTTCATTCCGCATGACTGTATCCATTCGAGACAGATCATACCCTCATCACTTTCGTGGTTTTCTGAACAATACAATAAGGTACATATTTCTGTGCGGATAATTCCAACATATTCAGATCTGGTGGACCGTAAATACGATATTAAAGGTTAGACAAGACCAATTTAATATTATTTTTTGGTTTAAATATAGAATGATTATTTTATTTGAATTACTTGGTATAATTAGTAAAAAAAAATATTTTTGGAAAACGAAGTTCTTTTATTACATTAATAGACAACACAAGTTAATATATGTTTTTTGATTATATTTATATTTTTAGACTACATGTTCCTCAGCCGTTAATTGTTATAATGCGATTTTTTTATTAAATTAAAATTGATCTAAGTAACTTTTAAATCAATTAATATATTAAATGTTTAAGTGTTAAAACGTCATACAAGTTGCATACATTCATTTTTACGTTATATGTTTTTACCAAAAAATTCGGTTACGTACTATCCAGACGAAAGAGTGATTAAGTACGCTCGTTTCAAACAGAATAACCAACGATGTCACTTTATTGCTTAACGAATGTTACGCGGAGTTACGGCGAAATTTTATAAATTAAATATTCATAAGCTGTTCAGTGGCATTTGTTTGTTTTTACATATTACGTTTTTGTTTACAGGACTTTTTATGCTTTTTTTGTCGTGTTCAAATGAGAATTCGTTTATTTTACGGATTCCTCTTAGAAATGTCGATTCAACGTTTACTAATTTACTGCAATTCTAAGCAGGATGTTATTAGATTTATACTATTATACATATTATTTACTCCACATCTTCATCTCTTATCGTAAAAATACAAGCAACGTTTTATTGATTGGTTATATATTCGTACTTTAAATAAGCTGTCATGTTATAAGTTTTTGACAATGATATTGTTCATCATACGATTTATATTAACGATGACGAAGGAAATGAAGTTATTATGTATTGAGACTAATCTAGCACCAGGATAAGACTAGCCACTGAATTTTGTAAACCCCAGAGCTAGCTCAGCCCCATTACAGCATGCTAAGACTACAATCACTGATACTAGTATCAGTTCTGACATTTTGAACAGATATCCGGAAACAGATAATGACTTTAAGAAAAAATTCCGATTAAGCTTTTGAAGTCTATATCCACATTAGTTTCAGCCAATCAGAAGGAGCCCACAAACACTTGGTACTTGTTCTGTTTGGCTTATCCAGTGCAAATAAATGAATGATAAATTGAGATTGATAAGCATTTCGAGCAGTCCCCTGGATCAAAAAGATTTTTATCACCACGGTTTAATTGGTGAAAACGTTGATAAGATCGAACCCGGGATCACGGATTGTTACGGAAAGCGTGCAGTGTAAGCTGAAGGCGTGTCACGTATGAGAAGTGCAGAGTCAGGTTCTGGCTTAGAAGATTTGATGAGACCACTATCTGTAAACCTTTTGATGACGATACTCGCTTGCCAGAGATGGTGAATATGGCCTAAAACATGAGGCAGTAGGTAGAGAGTACTATTATAGACGGCCCTGGCGTCATATGTTTGCCAAAAGAACATTTTTTTAATTTTATATCTTAATATTGTATTTCATAATAGTTTTATGATAACATTGATTTTATGTTGGCAAATCAAAGAAATGAATAAACAGTCGTAACTCAAAAGTCAACGTGTTTTTAATAACTTTTTCAATGTTATATACGCGTAGAAATTAGAATTGAAATATGCGGTTGAAATAATGAACTCGAGTCAATTAATGTTATTTGTAACAAACATTCATTTGTCAGTTTCAAGCGTGCTAATAAAGGCGGTTTATCGAACCGCCGTCGGCATAATTGAAACACGCCCCAACTCATATTTAATTTTAATGCTTGTTGATTTATTTCTTGTAACGTTGATTTTTCGATACATGAGAATAAATATTAACTTTTTTAAAAGTAAAGTAAATGTCTGTGATCTGTGGTGCAAAGAGGCAATAGTGTCAGAGTCTTGGGTACAATGCCACAGCAAATAATAATAAATTAATAATCGTTTAGACGGCGTGTTTTTTTTATAAATTTGTAATGTGTAGTTTGTTTTTATTTTACATTTAGTTCTAGAATATATTAATAAATATGATGATGATATAAAAATATACATTACAGGCGGATCAAATCGAATCAAAGTGAAATGTGAAGCATGACTCCTAAGTATCCCAATTTTTCTCGATACGTACAATATATAAAACACCAGACGCATGCAGGTTTCCTCGCAATGTTTTCCGTTAGAGCAGAACGAATAATAAAGACATGACAATCTTGCTATTGTTTCTATTGTAAGGTACTTATGATTCGGGCCACGAAATTTCGAACTATGTCACACGTTTTCTCACTTAGACTTTTGCTTTTAATGATACTTTACACAACTGATTCTCAATATAACGAATACAGCTAAAAAGTTCTAGAATCACTGTGTTTATACTTCTTTGGCGCCGTTCGTTAATTCACTCTTTGTCCGCTCGAGTTCAAGCTATTTAAAAGGAAATATTGGGGTTGTTAAAAATTGTGTATCATGAAAATGGCACGTTAGATTCAACATACTTGACATTATTGGGAAAAATTAAAAAGCATTTTTTTTGTTTACTGTAAAATAAAATAATACATTTTACTAATTACGATAGATAAAACATTCATTGCAACTTTCATGAAAAAAGATTATAAAATATAATGTTTTTTAATTCAGTATCCTTTTTGTTACAATGATGTTGCAACAAAGCCGTTTTATTAATAAGTATACAATTATAAAAATATATCCAATAAACGCTACTTAATGCAATTTGATTTTTAAAACACTTGATACTAACAGTGTTTAACAATAACACTGTCTGTTTACTTCAGTTTTGTGAATTGTTCAACCTATAAACGACATTTGGCTGACTCAGTGCAATTGTTTTTTCGGTCACAGGGTTGCGTCCCTTAAAAAACAAAGCATATTTGTAAGTAATAAAAATAAAAATTACATGTAATCGTTTCTTTACCTAAAGTCAATGAAAATGAAATTATTTTTATACATACGTCCTGTATCGAATCCTGGTAATCCTTATAATCCTGATCCTAACTTATAACTACGAAAGTGATTTTATCTATTAATTCTAATTCGTATTTTGACTACTGCTTTAAATAAATATCAGAATTCACTTTTTTTTTTAAATTTAAGTTAAAGATAGAGTAGAAAGAAGAATAGAATCTGCTTTATTGTACAACACATACAAGTTTACAGAAATACCGTTATAGTTATTAAGTAGTTATTTAAATATATAGAAATGTATGAATGTACGAAGGCGGTCTTATCGCTAAAAGAGCGATCTCTTCCAGACAACCTTTGGGTAAAGGACACGAGAAAAATAAAGCGGTAAGAACGTGTACAAAAACTATTTTTGAATAAATATTTATAACTTTTAAATAATATTTATAATAAATATTTATGCATAATATATATATAAAAAATTAACAAATAATATACATATATATTTATATACATACACATATACATACATAAACAAAAATATATAATGTATAAAAATAAGTAATTAAGATAATTATAATAATAAATAGCAATATAGTGCGACAGTTGATAAAACACCCCTTAGGAATTTAGGAAGATAAATAATATGCCTTGAGTCGGATTTTAAAAGTGTATATAGATTGGGATCGTCTTAAGTAAAGTGGTAAGTAATTCCATAGGTGAACTGCTTGGATGGAGAAGGAATTAGTATAGAAGGAAGAAGAGTGAGAAGGAATTTTAAGGATAAGATTATCATGAGATCGTAGAGTTCGGCCGTGCGAGTCCTTAAGAAACTCAAAATGGTGTTTAAGGTAGTGAGGAGAATTTGGATGAAATAGAATAGAGTAGAGAAGAGAAAGAATATGAGTATTCCTGCGAAGACGGATTGGGAGCCACTCGAGTTTTTTGCGAAATTCAGAAATGTGGTCATATAAAAAAGAAAAATTTATTAATTAGAAAGAAAGATATATATTTTTTTTGTTTTGTTTTTCGTCAATTAGAGATTTTTTTATTTTTTGAATGACATATGAATGATTAGCCTATAATTGTTTATATATTTTGCTACAATATTATTATACATGAAATTAGACAAATGAAAAAAAAAAAAAAAAAAATATCTTATCAACGGCAAAGCTGTTGAGGATACAGAAAAAATAACTATTTAGCGTATCTTCGAAAACAAAATAAAATGTAAGGTTTTGTAAATCCATGAAAAAAGTGAATCATAATTTTGTTTTTTAGCGAGATACGGATTAAGAATTTTAATTTAACTCCTGTGGTTTATGCATCACCGGTGCAGATGTTACGGATCGTTATTCAGCGTTTTGTGATCTCAGACGCCGTAATTGCTGTTTAAAATAAATTACTCCTAAATTGTTGTACAACAACAGAAAAACCGGGTCAGATTGTTCTTTATAACCGACTAATCGTTTATCATCACTTTTGATCTCACACGATGGGTTTTTTTAATTATATAATAACCAGTGTTTTAGTGTATTTACTCGTTTAGCACGGTATATTTTTTTGGATTTTATCATATTTTTGGATATTATTTTTAAACAATATAAACAATTTTTTTACAATATATACTCAACGCATATTATATCAGCGTTGAGCCGATCGATCGATCTGCCCATACTTTGCTAATAGCTTACCGCATACCCCATGTATTTTTGTACGTGTTAATTGAAATATCTTGTACATATTTAAAATTTTATTAAGAAAATACGCTTAAATTTCATTGGTTCAAGAGTTTGTTAGGATTTTATACTATTTACAATAACAAAGATATCGCTTATATTCGTCTATTTTTTAAAAGTACAACTGTGTCTTATTTTTTAAGGCATATTTAATATGCTATTATATAAGTCGGGTGTATCTGCTAAAGGTAGTATAAGCAACGTGTTTGTGGAAGCCACTAGAATCGACGGTGTTTCCTATGACTACTGATCTAATAATATTGAATATCAGTGGTAGACTTTTTGTCCGAGCTCGTCTGGGTAGGTACATTCCACTCATCAGATATTCTACTCTTTGGTCTAGTGGTTGGTCATGTAAGGCCGCAGACACGGTGGTCCTGGATTCAATTCCGAGGTCGGGTCGATAAAATGTTATTGAGGTTTTCTGTCGAAAATTCTCAGTAGCAGCCCGGAGTCTGGAAGTTGGAAGTGTGTACATTCCCGTGCCTCGGAAAGCACATAAAGCCGTTGATCCGATTCCCGTTGTCGTTGCCGATGTCCGTTTGCCGTCCCATCGGATTATGAGAGTAAGGGAATAGAGTGTGCACCTGTGTTTGCGCACACACTTGTGCACTATAATATCTCCTGCGCTGTTGGCTAATCTTTCTTGATATTGCCACCGTGGCCAAAATCGGTCAGGAGGACCATTATCATTATTATTCTACCGCAAAACAACGGTACTTAGTATTGTTGTGTTCCGGTTTGATGGGTGAGTGAGCTAGCCAAAAATTGACAAGGGACAACCTTGGGGTTTCCAAGGTTGGTAGCGCATTGGAGACAAAATTGGATAAAAAAAACAATATATTATATTATATAACATCTGTTACATCCTGAAAATGTTATAGTAATCTGTCATATCGTAAAAGTCCAGTATCATTCAGATAGTGTTGCGTATGTCACGAATCAAAATAAAAGTGACTTATCTATAATATAATAATATAGAGAAACATATCAATATAACTAAATATACGACACGCAAGAATACAAAGATTAGGGTCAATGAAAGGAGAATGGTTATTGTTTAAATTAAAATATATGTGTATAAATATATAAGCTGAACAAACGTTACAAATATTCGTCTCTTATTCCAAATTATATTTTTGTTCCGTTTGTAGTTGAAACGCTTGGACCTTGGAGTAATAGTGCAAAAACTTTCATCAAAAATATTACAGACCGTCTTATTGCTTCTACTGGTGACAGAGAATCGGAATTGCGATTCAAAGGGGAAATGCTGCTAAAATTCTTGCCACCATTCCACGCGGTCACGATTTGTACAGTAACTATTTTTAATTTTTATTTATATATATTTAAGGATTTAATGTATAAAAATAAGTTCAATAAAAATAAATGTTATTTCTATTATACAATCTTCAATTATGATAAACATATTCTTACCATGGGCCATCTCGGCTTTTTGGTAAGGCTAGGAATATTGTGTGTTTATTCAGCAAATATTCACAGATGTATCTCAAGGAGTCAGTAATCTGTGAAATTGAATATCAAACACGTATGTTGTCAATGTTAAATGTCACATTATATAAACGTACCTAGGCGGCTATTAGAAAGATGGCGTATATTATTGCTCCACCGCCCCATCTTACACAATACAAGACGATTTATGCTTTAGAAAATATTAACATATTATTTGACAAATCGCTGTATCGGTACGTTTTATAAGTAATAGTTTACTTGGTGCTAGCTTTATGCAAAGCCTATCTGCGTGCCTAAGCCTACCAACTCATAACACTTTTTACTGCCAAACAGCCATGTTTAGTATTGTTGTGATCCAGTTCGTGACTGAGCAGTGTAATTACAGGCACAAGGGACCTAATGTCTTAGTTCGCAAGGTTAATGGCGCATTGGCGATGTAAGCGATGGCTAGCATTTCTTACAATGCCAATGTCTTTGCGCGTTGTTGACCATTTACGCTCAGGTGGCCTATTTGCTCGTCTGCCTACCTATATTATAAAATCTACTGCTAAGCATCACTGCTTCACTGCTGCTGCACAACTACTGTTTTGTTCCAGTTTGTAATTGACCCAGTGTAATGTTAGACACAAAAACCAACATAACATCTTATTTACTAATGTCGGTGACAATATCTACAAGCGGTGTGACCTGCCTAACTAATATCAATAAAAAATGATAATATAAATAGTGAACACTTTTAACATCAACAATACTCTCGTTCGGTGCCGCGAGCGAAATGTTGCTGGCAATGACGGGAAGATAGAAGCCGTGGCATCAGTTATATGCCGGCGGCAATTGGCTTTCGGGCACGTGTGGATGAACTATTCCATGCACTTTAAGATTGAATTCGTGTACCGAAATAAATCCTATTCACATGAGGTAAAGTAAGCTGACAAGGTCTGCGTTTAGGAGAGGTAGACTTTAGATTGTACAGTCACCGTTTGTCATTCTTCGTCTCACTGAAGCTGTACGAGTGGAGTACTGAACTGGAGGGACAATTAACAGCTATAATTTTTAAAATAGGTTAATTTCTTGGTTTAGGCTTGAAAGCGTAACAAATAAACAGACTCACATTCGCATTTGTAATATGGATGAGTATATAAGTCTTGAGAATGGCTATCATAGAGGTTTTAATGAGTGAAAGCCTATGTCAGGCTGTACTGTCTGCTGCTGTTTTCGCGTATATTAAATTTATCAATTCATTTTATATACGAGATATGTATTATTTTCAGTGACTACTTATATTCTTTTAAATTTTAAATTAAATATTAATTTAAATTAAATTTTAAATATTTTTTTCAATTATCATCAAAAACCTACTTTTTCAAGAATTTTACTTTAATCGTAAGTCAACCTTTTACACTACATTATAACATTTCGGTAAAATATAACTTGAAACTCACAGAGAAAAAAGCAAAATGTCAAAAAGGTATATGCGACATTGATCTTTATAATTATTTATATTTAAAGGACACACTCGTCAAAATAGCGTATCACCGTAAGTCGCGTTTCGACCTTTCACGATTGAGATACGATTCGTCGAGTTTTTATAGAAAGAAAGTACTTTTACCAACCTACCAATTACCTGAAAATCTATAAAATAAATTGTAAGCACGAAATAACTTGTAGATAGTACTATTTGCTATTAGGCTTCAATTTCTCTTCTATTCTCTAATTCAAGAGGATTTATTAAATATATATATTATATAACAATTAATATAATAGATGGTAACAGTGATTAGAAATTAGTAACGCGTAGTTCAACGATCATATCTCGATTAATGTAATTAGATTTCAATTAATTGCGTGCGTTTCAAATTCGGTAGTGAATATTTCGAACGTTGAATTAGATATTAATATTAACAACGGCGCAGGGTATTAATGCTATTCAATTTTAGAAATGTGATATGATGCTGATCAATTTCCTGATTAGGTCTCCTATTTATAATGAGATTCGTTGAAAATGCGGAAGTATAATTTAGACATAATTTTTTTTATTTCTAAGTAGTTATTTTTATTTTTACATAATATATGTTTTATTGTTTGTAGTAACAGCCAATGTCCCACTGCTGGGCTATGGCCTATCATTATTATTATTATTACTTTGGAGGTGAAGGTTTGGAGCTTATTCCACCACGCTGAATGCGGGTTGATGGAATACACGTGTGACAGAATTTTAGTGAAATTTGACATATGCAGGTTTCCTCACGATGTTTACCTTCACTGTCAAGCACGAGATGAATTATAATCACAAATTAAGCACATGAAATTGAGTAGTGCTTGACAAGGTTTGAATCTACGATCATCGGTTAAGATTCACGCGTTCTACCACTGGGCCATCTCAGCTTATTATTGTTTAATATTAGCATTTTTTTATGCTAATATTAATGAATAATTCAATTACATGGTTTTATTTTTCATAAAATAATATTAATGTCCTCCTGTTTTTTTTTACACGGCTATTAAGACGGCTTTGCAAGTGTTTGCAAGGGCAGGGAGCTTAACACTGCCGACTTACTAATTGTGGCTGCTAATGGGAAATTCCTTTTTTATTTATTTATGGTAAGGTAAGGCGGACGGTTAAACGGACCACCTGATGTTAAGTGGTCATCACCGCCTATAGACATTGGCGCTGTTAGAAATATAAACCGCCAATCGCCACCAAACTCGGAAAATAAGATGCCTTGACACCGGCTCCCTTCAAAGCGGAACATAACAATATTACAACATTATTACTATTTATCTAGCCAGAATGCCTCGCACAAAAACCTACCACTAAATGAATGAATGTAATAATAATCAAGAAGAATTTTCAAAGAACATTTTCCAATGCAAGCAATAGCAATTCTTTACCATTACGTATAAAGCCTTTGATTTTATCGAACAAATCGAATAAACATCGTGATCTTTTATTTAACTTAATATGTCTGAAATAAACTTTGTTCAAAGGCAAACAAGAAAATGTGACATGCTTCGTATACGCGTTGAACCGGCTAGTCTAAGCGACGGTTGTCGAAACTCGCAAGTTTAATTATTTATTCTACTGGTTCAACTTACTTGTTACGCTTTATTCGAAATAGTTGTTCGAGTAGAACAAACATTCAAACTTCATTCGTAACTCAATATAGTTGATTGTGATAGTGCAATTAAGTTCTCGTTCTCGTATAACTTTGTAGTACATTAGCTAAATACATATACTGTATATTAAACACAACTGTATATAGCAGTTGATTAATATATCATAATAAACTTACAGTATATAATCATTAAGTTTAGTTAAATATACATACGTGATTTAGTGATAAAAAAAATATAAATACAAAATAATTTATTGTAAATATTTTATTTTACACTAAATACTTTATTGAATATTATTTAACAAGAAAAGGCAGTGAAGTCCTATTTGTTAATAAAAAATGAAAAATATATTAATATACGATTAGAATCTATATTTCAAAATTGCCTCTCGAAGTATATCCCTGAATCATTAGGCGTTATTCTGCCACCGTATATCGGTGTAAACATACGGGGTAAACATTATTAGGAGATTGTGAGAATATGAGTCACATAATTATTTGATAAACAAAGGGATTGTTTCCGTTTCGCTTTTTCCTCTTTCCGATATAACATAGAAAGTTGAACAAATTAAATAATGATTGCAACATTTATTAAATATGATTATGTTGTTAAATTTTAAATAGATTGTTATATCTGACAATTTTTTGTCGAATTTAGGTGCGGTTTTCACTAAAGTATTGTGACTAACTTTACTTAAAATTTAGAGTTTGTTTTATTTCAATTTAGTGTTTGTTTAGGTAAAATTCGACCAAAATTCGTTCCGAAACGGATGCTTACAATAGAAAATAAATCTATGTTCCAAGTTTCAGCTTTCCAGACTCAGTACTATAAACGATTTCATAAGTATATATAATATACATTATAACATAGCGTCTCTTGTTTTCGATAACTATTGGATAGAACACACAAAATCCAAAGAACAGCTTTTAAGTAGCCAATAACGAACGTTCTAAATTCTATCTAGTTAGACTCTGTATTATAAGAAAATAATTTGTAAATATTATGTTCAAACCTATTTTTAACACTCGCTTATTATCATGAAATAATTATGTAATCTATGTTACCTTAGTGGTTGATTTAAAAACCTGTATCGTTCTGTAGGCTTCTAGATGACTTTATTGCTAATATAAAAATCGTTTCATCGGCTTTGGCACAACATAGACTTTTAAATCAATAACATTATCATCGATTCTATTATTCGTCCGTTATCAATGGAAACAGGGCCTAGTATCAACAAAAACCGTTGAATTCATCTGTAAATTTTTGATTACATGATATTATTTTGTCAATATTATCTGTCTAATGAGCTAGCAGCTTAATGTGTGCTTAGATTTAATTTTAATATAAATGATTAAATACAATATTTGATAATTCATTTATTCTTCTTACACATTTTTTTATGTTTTTTATAATAATACATTAATGCTATTTTAGTGTAAGTAGAGTCCAAATCTCGTAAGAATGCTTTTGCCAAGAAGTGTGATATTTATTGGCTCTTTTAAAGGCAGAGATTCTTTATTTTTTATACATATCATCAATAATCATATTATATAATCTATATCAATTAGATGTCACTTGATTGAGACATCATTGTAATTGAAATGGTGTAAATAAATTACTAGTTTCTTGCCGGTTCTTATCGGTAGACTCTACGTTCCAAGCCGGTGATACATTTAATGTAATCGTCTAAAATTCAAAAGCACTTGTTAAACTTATCCGAATATCATATGCTTAGATTGGATTTGAATGAAAATACCATTAAATACTATAAGAAATATTTAACGTCTAAATAATAAAGCTTTAACCTCGGGGTCATAATGCACAGTGAACTATGTAGCGCACTATTGTCTAACCAGCTAGTAACTACCGTAAAGACAATGAACTTCCTAGCAACAATGGTTTTAATCCTCTAGAGACGGTGCCGTAAATGCTCACATACGATATATTACATAACATTTGAATAGAGAACATGTAAAAACAAGAAACACGTAAATTTAATTAACGTATTCGGTCTTATTAATTACTTACTAAAGTTAAGAGATTCATTGATACATACAATAGCATTGTATAAAAAAACGCGCGCTAACATAAAACCGCCAGTTTGTTGGTTGACAGAAAGGTAATGTAATTAATTTATTATTGGCGTTACTTGTGATTTGTTGTGTGTTAGTTGGATTTTAAAGAGTAATTGAATGAGTTATTTACATCAATATGTACGATTCGGTGTTCTACTTTTAAAAAGATCAATTCGATTTTTTTATAAAATCAGTTTCACTTCTGTGTGCTAAATCTATGTAGGTACATTATTTAGGTACAGTAATCTCCCAATTACCAACGGTCAATTTCTCGTTTTCTTCCTTATTATAGTGGACTGCCTCGTTGGTCTAGTGGCTAGATATTAGGCTGCAGACCCAGTGGTCCTGGGTTCAATTCCCAGGTCGGGCCAATAAATAGTTATTGGGTTTTTCTGTCAGAAAATTCTCAGTAGCAGCCCGGAGTCTGGAAGTTGGAAGTGTGTCCCGTGCTTCGGAAAGCACGTTAAGCCGTTGGTCCTGCGCCTGAACTCTTTCCGGTCGTGTCGGATTGCCGTCCCATCGGTTTATAAGAGCTAAGGAAAAGAGAGTGCACCTGTGTTTGCGCACACACTTGTGCACTATAATATCTTCTGCGCAGTTGGCTAATCTCTCTTGAGATTGGCCGCCGTGGCTGAAATCGGTCTGGAGGACCTTAACTTATAGTAAGTTTATTACATTTGAAATAAAATACGAAAAGAGTCGATTGTTTATACTGCTTGTAAATTTGTCTTAAACAGTTATAATACAGATTGTCTATATAGAGTCTAAACTAATTTTTAATCTATCATAAGCTCCGAATTAAAAAATATAACATACATATTGTTTATTGTATTACTACACTTGGCGGACCAATCATATTTATAGCTTATATTTTTCAATGTAATTCCCCAGTATTCGCATGTAATGATATTAGAATTACTTTGCAAATAATATACATGTACGTATATTATTTGCAAAGTAACGACATTTTGCAGTTGTAATCGAAACATTATTAAATGTCGACACACGTCCTTTTGTTAGCGATTTCTCATTTAAGTATTTCAGTTAAATTTGGAACTTGTTGAGCTTCTAAAAGCACCATTATACGTTTAAATTTTAATTTAGATATGAAAATTAGTTTGAAAATAATGCTGAATGTGGACTTTGTTATGAAGTAGGATTATGTAATATTTTCTTTTTCGTTGAAATAAAATTATTTTGCGCGTAATAATGTGTTAATCTCACTGCTGGGAAAATATATTTTCTTAATATTATGTATACATTTTAGCTTATCGACCTTGCTGTGGGTTAGTGGGTTAATATTGTTTGCATTTTGATCATGACTTTTTTCATTTCGCTGTTTCATTATACGCGATGAATTATAAACAAGGGCACTGTAAAAGATTCAAACTCAAACTTTCAACTCAACTTAATAATACGTAATAATACGAACATCAGATTTTGTATTTAAGCGTTTTCCTGTCTCCACAAATAATTATATTAATTATTTTTGGATTCTCACGATTTTTTTTATTTTTTTTTATTGCATACGTAGGCGGACGATCATATGGGCCACCTGATGGTAAGTGGTCACCAACGCCCATAGACATTGCCATTGTAAGAGATATTACCATCGCTTAAATCGCCAATCCGCCACCAACCTTGGGAACTAAGATGTTATGTCCCTTGTTTGTCCCCTGTAATTACACTGACTCACTCACCCTTCATACCGGAACACAACAATAGCAAGTACAGCTGTTTTGCGGTAGAATATCTGTTGAGTGGGTGGTACCTACCCAGACGCGCTTTCACAAAGCCCTACCACCAAGGAAATTAATCGTAAACTATTTTTTCAAGCAACCATTTATCAGAGTTTTTTAATGTCATAGTTACGTGCATGAACTACCTGAAATAGGCTACCTGAGGGTAAATGTTCACCACCATCCATAGACGTTGGCAGTGTTAGAAATATTAAGCATTCTTTACATCGCCAATGTGTCACCAACCTTGAGAACTAAGATGTTACGTCGATTGTGCATGTGGCTGGCTCTCTTAAAGCCGGAACGCAACCACACTAAGTAGTGCTATTTAGTGGTAGAATATCTGATGAGGTGTACCTACCTAGATGGGTTTGTACAAAACATTTAGTAAAAGTCCAATTTTCTTCTCAACAAAATATACATTAGTAATACCCTTATTATATAGTATTTGTACGGTACAAGGCACCAGCCAATATGCTGGGCTCACAATCAGCAGTTACACGCAATTTTATTTATAACTAATAATTCCTTTCAGTTCACGACATATAATATTAAGCTAACAATTGTTCATTTAAATCTTATTAGATAAAGACAAAAAAATTGTTTCATAGTACACACAAATGTATTATTAATACATTTAATGTAAATTAATTTCTAATAGTGTATCGTAGATTATAGTAAGCAAGAACCCCTACGTACCCCTATATAAGCCGAGATGGCCCAGTGGTAAGAACGCATGAATCTTAACGATGATCATGGGTTCAAACCCGGGCAAGCACTACTTAAAGTCTCATCCGATGTGATAGATACTCTTCAGTTTGATGGTAATATACTGAAATATTTAACCACCCCACTGCTATGTCCTGTGACGTACCGATGATCACGCTCAGTGCACTTGCCTTAAATGGTCCAAAATTTGTTTACAAATAATAAAAAAGAATAAATAATAAAATAAAAAATTAGGCTGATTAATTTATGTTAAATTAAATAATAATAATAAAAAGTTTCTTCTGATAGTTCATGTATATACATATGTTCTTACGTTCTCATTTTGTAAACTTTATGGTACTCTAGTAATCGCCCACGGCATCGCCTGCGTGTTAGGGGATGGGGGAGGCTATATCCATCCTTGGGTTTCAAGCTTCATATATAATTTTATCAAAGTCGGTTCAATGGTAAAGCGTAACAGACAGACAGAGTTACTTTCGCATTTATAATATTTGTCTAGATTTAAAAATACAAGAAAGAAATACTAGAAAATAAAACTTGCAGCATCAGCGGTCTTACCGGTATTAAAATAGCAATCTCTTCCAGAAAAACCTTCGGATAACGGACGTTGAATATTCAAGTAAGCAATGAATATATAAAAACGAGTAAAGAAAAAAGAACTATTAACATTACCTGGTACATAAATAAAAATTAAAAAATAAACCCAAATACAAGCAAAAACATTCTTTTCCCGTTAAAAAAGATATTATATTATTCCATTATACTCTTATCTACGAACATAATGCAGGTTTTACCTTTACGATAACATTTTAATACGGCAGGCTAGCAAATGAGGCATCAGATGTTGAGTGGTCTTCGACAACGAATACTAGTCCAGCAAGAATCAGTCCTTATACCGTGCGAAGCTTTCTCCCTGTAATTACACTGTCTTAATTCATATTGGAACAAAAAATATAAAGCATAAATGTTTGTGATGTAGTGTGTTGTCAAATCGTTAAAACGGTGGTTCACATATAGACGCATCTGCACAGGATCCGAGCACTATGTATGTTATCCAACTAATGCGAAACAAAAAAAAATATCATATTATAACAAAACGTAACACAACTCGGCGGCAGGGCTTTGTGCAAGTTCATCTTGGTGAATACCACCCACTTGTCATGTATTCTACCGCCAAACAGCGATACTCAGTATTGTTGTGTTCCGTTTTGAAGGGTGAGTGAGTCAGCGTAATTACAGGCACAAGGGACTTAACATCTTAGCTACCAGGTTGGTAGCCTATGGAGATAAGTAATGGGTAATGTTTATTACAGCGTCAAAGGTCGTATAATATAAAAACACATAGAATTTTTATCGACTTACGAATAATTTATTGGCACTTATACACGATAGTCAGAATATGTAATTGAAATACAAGTCAACGAATCTTCTGATGAACATAAGTAATATTATAAATGCGGTAGTAACTCTGTTACGTTTTCACGGCTAAGACACCGATCTGATTTTGATGAGATTTGGTATGAAGCTTAAACTTCGAGGAAGGAAATAGGCAACTTTTATAACAAACTCTTCTCTGTTGGCTATGCAGGCGCCGCCGTCGAAAACTAGTAGAATATAAATAAGACACAAGAGCTTAAACGAGTTCAAACATTTTGTCGTCATCTTCTGTCCACTGAACTATCTTGGCTCTCACATATTCATACACTGAATAAATTAAGTTTCAGCAACATACATCTGTATCAAAGCAACCATATTCCTTGTAACTGTTCTTACGTACTTACGTCAGTTCTTAGAGGTCGTGTTATTGACAACATCGTTGAATTTAGTGAATATAAATATTTATTTTTATATAGACACTTTGTTTTATTTTTCTTCATAATATTGAATGACATTATCATTGTTTGACTTAAAGTATAGTGAAATGGCAGTGGCTCAAGGTCACGTGAGTAACGAAATGCGTTGCGTTCGAGTTTAAGAGGTTGATATAAAGGTGAGGTACTTTTCGGTGTGACAAAAAAACAGTACTATAATCAATTAAAATCTACATTTTAAAACACGGTTTGAGTCGAAAAAATATCGCATAGGACTTCGTTCCTGACGGGGCCCACACATTGTTTTTTACGTCATATTTATTTAAATAAATTAAATCGATTCTAATGTAGCTTTTATAGTGTGTTTCCTTAGTCATTTAAAGTATCCATACTTTTTATCTGACAGAAGAAAATTAACAATAATAATTTTATAGAACAAGAAACAATTGGTTTTGTTATTATAACTAACAAAACGATAACATATTAAATATTTAAGTATAAAACTTTATAGTATGTATAAAACGAAGCAGTGAAAATGTTTTTATATTATCTGTTACCACAAACATGTTTTTATCGGGACATTGTTAGTTCAGAAGTAGCACAAACGAGCTTAAGTAAAAATATAATAAAAAATTAAAACCGCTAATATTATCGCATGACATTCATAACATATAGTTTTTAATGTTTGTTCGCATATATGTCTACCAGGGCTGCGATGGCAAAATAGCTAAAATGAAGTTCTTAGGAAACTAACCCCCCCCCCCCTTTACCTGTAATTATATTGACTTACTCACTCTTTAAACCGGAACAAAACAATATTTAGTATTGCTATTGCCTACCCAGACGGTATTGCACAAAGCCCTACCACCAAGTAAGTAGCATAACTGAAGGCGTAAACCTTCAATTTTACAGGGAAGTCGGCTTTCGCCCATGAATGGAACACTATGTGTCACATATGCTAATAGTAACAGCCTGTTTGTGCATATTGTGTACATGTATGTGTCTAAGTCATAGCATAATTAAAACGTTCACCACCTCTACATTTAACGATAATGATGATTTGTGACATAATCAACAATGACAAATACACATGCAAAAGTAGACTAAAGAACGCTTATAAGTGTATTTTACTATTAAAGTGCATGGTATGAGTAAGAGAGAAGATGATAGTAATATCCTTAGTACCGATGTGAATGAGACAGCTATAATAATAGGTAGTGGCGATGTATTATGCATAAACAGAAATGCTCGTAACCCTGAATAGCATAGTTGTGAATATGACTCGAGTTTGTTGTGTCCTAGTTAAGCCAGCTACTACTACAGTTTTAAATGAGCATTTGCAATGAAAATGCATTCGTACGTGACAACTAAGATATAATTATGTACATACATCTATATTAATAATAACGTATTTTTTATTCATATATTTAGTTATAACAGGAAGGCAGACTAGCTAAAAGACCACCCGACGACAAGTACCACGATAGGTACTAGTATATAGTAGACGATAGGTACCACCCACTCATCAGATATTCTACCGCAAAACAGCAGTACTTGGTATTTTTGTGTTCCGGTTTGAAGGGTGAGTGAGCCAGTTTAATTACTGGCACAAGGGACATAACATCTTAGTTCCCAAGGTTGGTGGCGCATTGGTGATGTAAGTGATGGTTAACATCTCTTACAATTCCAATGTCTATGGGCATTGGTGACCACTTACCATCAGGTGGCTCATATGCTATCCGCCAACCTATGCTATAAAAATAAAATAAAAAAAGTGATTAAATCATCTATAGACATCGGTGTTATAAATATGAATTCAACACATCAACAATGAACCACTTACATATCTTAGGTACTAAGATTTTATGTCTTTTGTGCTTGAACTTCACTTACTCTTCAAATTGAAACACAACAATAATATAGTAAGTGCTATTTAACGGCAGATTAAGTGGAGTGGAGCGTGATTTTGTGGAGTCTACTTCTAATGCCAATCCTGGATGTACAACCAGACCATGTTTCCCAAAAAGATGCATTGTCATCTGCACTCAACCAACGTGTAAAATTTTAACTCCGTAGGGTAAGAGGAAGTGGTTTTGGTTCAGCTTGCTTTTGACCAAAACAAGTTAAAAAACATTGTAAGTTATATAAAAGCACGTAAGAAATCCCGTTTTAATTATAATTGTAATAAAATTGTAAAATTACTAAACAACTTATATACTTTAGTTTTTATGATGTAGTCTCCACAGATTTTTTGTTCGTGCCTTTGTTGTGTCTTCCGATTGGTTTATAGTTTGGTATTTTGCGTGCCTATAAATGTGACTGCATATTTTGATTTTCATTACAATCAAATTTTTTTGGATTGCGTTTTTTTATCTTAAATTCTGGACCCCTAGGCTAGTCTGGATAATGTTCGGCCAGCCTGTCTATGATGGGATTGTCTCTATGGCGATCCGTATGAAGAGCCATCCTAAAAGTAAAGGACTTTGTATGTAGCATATTGACAAAAAATACTGTATATTCGTAATATACTACATTTCAGTATTTTAGAAGTAAAGCGAAGTGGGTTATCTAGGTTGGTATAATTTTTTTATATCTGTGAATATCCGGTCAGTCTAGAGCTGTAAATAAGTAATTAAACTGCACTCGGCAATTGTTCTCTCCTAGGATTTTCTGTCGGATTCTCTAAAACGGACGCGGGTCTGAGTTGGGTACTATACAGAACAAAGCTGTACTTTTTTTAAAATCGTGTTGCTTCTCTTAAATAAAAAAAATAATGTACCCTAGGGATTTTAAGATAATTCAGTTGTGCAGTTACTTATAAGTATGGCAACTTTTACCCTTAGATCTTTTAATTTGTAACTATTACTCTATGTTATGTTTACCATCATAATCAACATCCTACAATATAAATAAATCTGTCTCACAGCTAGACAAAGATATATTTTTTTGCATACGAAGTTTTGCATAATTGGAAACGTAACACTGAATTTTCATGTGCTTAATTTATATTTAAAATTCATCTCTAGTTCGGTTAAAGAAAACATCATCAGAAAACTTGCACGTGTCAGATCAAATTCTGTTACATGTGTGTATCTGTACTCTATACTTTAGTTTTTATGATGTTGTCTTGTTACATGTGTATACCTTCCAACTCGTATTGGAGCAACGTGGTGGAATAAAGTCTAAGCTTTGCCCGATAACAAGGATATTCCAAGGCCGTTACGTAACTACTTTATCTATTTGTGTTTTTGTAACAGTAACAGCCAGTGAATGTCGCAATGCTGGGCTAAGGCCTCTTCTGCTCTTTTTGAGAAAGTTTTTGGAGCTTATTCCACCACGCTGCTCCAATGCAGATTGGTGGAATACACATGTGACTGAATTTCAGTGAAATTTTACACATGCTGGTATCCTTACAATGTTTTCCTTCACCATCAAGCACGAGATGAATTATAATCACAAATTAAGCACATGGAATTCAGTAGTGCTTGCCCGGGTTTGAACCCATGATCGTCGGTTAAGATTCACGCGTTCTTAACACTGGGCCATCTCGGCTCATTTATTTTCTTATTATCATTATTTAAAGTTAATATGTAAGATTAAGAACATACATATATTTCGTTAGTATATTTATCGAGAATTCGTAATTTTAAAGGAATATTTTTAAAATATTTTCAATATCAGTTGTCATTTAACGTTATAATGATATTTTATCTTCATAGCCTGTCGTAGCAGAAACTAAAAATTTGGCTTCGATTTATAATATTTCTGTATTCTACATAATTTAATTTAATTAAGAATTATTGAAAATACAAGTACGAATGACAGGTACACCCTGATAAGGACATTTTAAGTACTTTAGATGTTTGGTTCTTTAATTTTTAATTTTTATTGAATAATATTTTATGTAGGAAGTACGATTAAATATTATGTAATTACGTATTTGAAAGTATTCATAATAGACTTGCCCTTCTTAGTGGACACCATTCAACCACCACTTATTCTCTCTTCAAAGAATATTCAGCATTCATTTTGAACGGTGAGTGAGCAAGTGTAATAAAATAAATAAATAAAATAAAATAAACTTTATTTCAGATAAGTAACATCCATAGTGGGTTAGTAAAAATAATTAAAAGCCTTACAATCTATGTTAGTGAATATTTATCTATATACATAAGAGATTTCCACCGATATATTGACTCATCACGATATCTCTGGAACCATAAGGCGTAGAGATTTGAAATTTGGTAGGAATATTCCTTTCGCCGAGTGGAGGTCAGCTAAGAACGGATTTTGTTCAACTCTCATCCTAAACGGAATTATCACATATTTTATCATTCTGTATATATGTAGGAGAGCCCATACCAAAAATCAGTAACTGTTGCCTTAGTAACCGTTGCCATAGTAACCGATTTCATGATGTTTATATTGATAAACCAGCTGTTGCCCGCGTCTTTGCTCGCGCATACTACTATATAAATCTATTGATTCTGTCTGTACATAATTTTTTTATGCGTTTTATTATGCAGTGATTCACATTATACTATTTTTTTCAATTTTTGTCTGTCTGTCTGTATAAAAATTAATTTCAAATCGTTAATTACGTATTTCTTTAACAGGAGCAGTGTGTGTGTGTGTGTGTGTGTGCGTGCGTGGAAATTCCACCCCTAAGGAGGTGAAATAAGGGATGAACCATTGTTTCGTAAACAAACTTCTGGTTAGAAATAAATAAGTATGCAAATCAGATTTTCCAAAATTCACCACCTAAGAGGGTAAAATAGGGGTTGAAACTTTATATGGGGAGTTCGTCATTTTTGATGTAAGAAACATGAAATTTTATATACTAGCTTCTGGTTAGTAATAAATAAATACATATTTCAGGGTTTTCGAAAATCTACCCCCCAAGAGGGTGAAATGGGGGTTGAAAATTTGTATTGCGGGTCCGTCATTTTTTATGTAAGAAACATGAAATTTAATTTTAAAGCTTCTGAGCAAAAATAAATGCAAATGTATTTTGTCATTTTTAAAAATTCCTATAAAACTTTCCTACAAAAAATTGGTCTGATCTGCTTGAAATGTACTGTTTTCATAGCTTAATAGACCATAATTAATATATTTTATTATTTTTGTTTATGTCGCGGAGAAAGCCGCGGGTGAACAAGTAGTTATTAATATTTGGTCACAAGTTCGTTGCCTATATGAACAATATGACGCACAATTGGAGAAGCATATCTCTCAGCTATTGTCTTTAGGTTGAAGTTGGAGCTGGCTCGTATTCTGCAGAGCAACGAAGCAGATTTATGTCTGATAACGGCATAGAAGTCGAAAACATTAGCCGTCGCGAACATACTTGTCGCACTGCAGAACCGCGGCAGCCCCATCAACATCCTAAATCCATTGTTTTGGATCCATTGGATCCGCGGGGCACTGAGAGTTCGCCGAGTATAATAATTAACCCAAAGGCTGCACGTTTAGAACACTTGACAGTAAACTTTAAAAAGCGTCAAGCATAAGGAACATATCTTCTTAGTTCCCAAGATTGAAGCGTCAGTAGCGCAAATGTTTACCGAGGATGTAAAAGTCGTAGCTTCAATCCTGCTACCTTGGTCTTTTGTATTTATTGGAGGGGAAATAGATAAAATAATCCTTAAATCGAGAAATACTAATAATCTTTTTAAAAAAATAAAGTAAAATATGTGTAAGTTGGTTGAATACTTAAATATTTCTTTCAAAGCATGTGAACCTACATACCTACTAGAAATAAAAAAATAAAAAATGTAGGTTTAATTTCTTCACATATCCATCATGAATATAATCTACTTCCAAGTGTAAACTTGGCCATTATTCTTTCATTCTATAGTCGCTGACTACATTAAAATAAAGATCATTTTAAAAGAACAGCTACATCGTCTAACTTAAATTCTATTAAGTAACACAATGTATCCATTATTTAAAATTTTAAACGAGAAGAGTTCACTCAAATTTATTTACCACTTAAAATGTTATATCTTAACTTTGATTAAAGAAACCGTCGACTTTAGCGAAACTCGAGATGTTTTTATGTTCCTGTTTTTAATAACGCTGATTACAAGTGCCCTATTAAAACTCAGAGTATGATAGAAATGCTAAGAAGTTGGACTAATTTAGTTGGAGCTTTAATTGCTGAATGCCTTATAAAACTTGAACATTTCCCTAATGGAAACATTAATGTCATAATCGATCTATTGTACTTTCACGTACAAATTCAGTTTATACACGTGGCAAGTTATAGAACGTTTTCATTGACTTTTAGGTAATTGGCACAGATAATAAAAACTACTATTATCATTATTTTAATGTACCGTTGCTTGTATTCTTCGTTCTCTGAAAGTCTTTAATAAAAAAAAAAATTATGCCAAGGGATTTATATGGTTCCAACTAGAGTTAGTAGACATAAACTAAAATATGTATTAATACTATTTTTAGCATTAAAATTTAGCTGCAATATCTTTGTATTCAGACATCAGGTAAGGTTAGAAAGTTAATTTAACTCCAACTAAAAAATCAAAGGTAATATTTTTGTATTTCATACATCCAGGAATTATAATTAAACAGTAATAAACTGTATAGGGGTGATTGTGATACGTTAAACAATTTTGTCACTTCTTCTTACCTGATAGAAGGAAATCGGTGTTTAACTAAACACCTAATGAATGACGTTTTTAAGCTAGGCCGCTGGTGTTTTTATTTTTAACTAGCTGTTGCCCGCAGCTTCGCTCGCGCGTGGTCTTTATCTATACTAATATTATAAATAAGTAAAAATAGATTTTTTGTATGTTTGTTTGTAGCGAATAAACTAAAAAACTGCTGTACTGTTTTTAAAAACCTTTTTTACCTACAGAAAGATGCGTTATCAGCTAGTAATTAGCTGCCCGTCCCGACTTCGTACGGGTAAAATAAGGATTTTATCATTTTTTAATCAATAAGATATAAACATTTACCAATCGATTTATTCGCCCATCCAGTATAGTGTATGTGTGTTCAGTACAGGGCATATAATAATCCTACTTCCTACTAATATAATAAACTCGAAAGTTTGTATGGATGTATGGACGTTTGTTACTCTTTCACGCATAAACTACTGAATGGATTTTAATGAAACTTTACAATAATATAAGCTTAGGGAATACCAATTAAGTGGTACATATGTCAATAATGGAATATGTTTTTTTTATCCAAACATCACCAACATATATTTCGTATATTTCTCCCTAAAAGATATTGATATAAGATATTGCGTATTTTGAATTTCATTATTTGCACCCAACTCTTCCAAACAAAAATAAAAGTTTCTAAAAACTTTGAAATTCATGTTTATTAATTCAATTAAAGAAACTTAAATAGTATATTTCTATTTTTTTTAATTTTTATACTAATGCTTTTACCCCGTTTCTCCCGTTTGGAGTTAAATTTCTAAAAACGACGAAATACGTATGCATAGCTTTAATACTAAATATCATTCTTCTTACACCAAAAGTGACGGAATCCCCATACAAACTTTCAACCCCTTTTTTACCCTCTCAGATTTAGATTTTCAAAAACGCTGAAATACATTTTTATTTATTTTTAAGCTTGTTCATTAAATTTCATGCTTCTAACTTTAAAAATGACGGGTTTCTAAACAATCGTTCAACTCTTTAGGTAGAATTTCCAAAAATCCTACCTTAGTGGGTGTTATAAAATGTATCAACTGCCAAAATTTCAAGTTTCTAACCCCCGCAGTTTAGGCTCTGCGTTAATGAATCAGTTAGGAAGAGTAATAATACTATGTGAATAGATATCAACAAAAATACGTATTTTTTATAACTTTTGATAGACTCAACTAATTTTGATGAAATAAAGGCTAAACGGAATCTTGAAATAGTTCTTATAACAATTCGGTTATTTCAATTTTTAGACGATTGAAAGATACAGACATGCTGACAGTAAAAAAATTAAAAAAATGATTGCTTTGGCATTGGTAAATCGTAAATAGTCATATAACCTTTAAAACAGGCAGTTATTTTGAAATAACAGACAGAAACTTCAATTTTATTTATATGTATGGATAATTTATTAATTAATTCGTTTTTGTTATAGATATAGATTTATGTTATTTTATGTGTACAATATAAAGTATAAAGTAAAGGAAAAGTTTCTTCTGTCAGAGACTAAATAAAATCAGACCTTACCAAGGCTACTAATTTAATTAAACAAAAAAAGGGAATTAAAACAAATGTTGTCCATTGAACTTGACACACATCTGAATAAGCTGCTTAAGAGGCCTCTTAAGCAGCTTATTCAGATGTGTGTGAATGATTTTATGTAGAAAAAGTATATAATATACAAACCAAAGCTATATAACAATTTTAATTAAAGTTTCAAAAGCAGTTATTTGACCACTCTGGTAAGTTAAGTGTTAAAAATGAGATGACACTTATAGCATATATATATACATATATAAATACAACAATACTTACACAATCATTAAAATAATCAAAACATATATAAAATCAAACAGCTAAACCATCATAATCAGTAAAGGTGTAGTAAGATATATATTTTTTTATAATCAAATATAATTAATTACTTAATGAAAACACAAATTTAACAAACCAAAATATAAATGAAATCACATAGCTTAAGCATTATTACATTGAGTGAGGCCAATAAAATGCAGTAAATAAGTGATATATATATTATTTATATATTTTTTAACCAAATACAATTAAAAGGCAAGCAAGAATATGACTACAGTACAAAATTTATAACAAACTAAAATATTGAATATTAAGATGGGTTGGTACATTCATTTTATATAAATTAATACATTTAATACATTACTATTTTTATCTTATTTATGTTATTTTTGCAGTGATTTTTTTTTAAATATATAATATCAATATCTGAGTACACTTAATTATATATTATATGCTCGCACAGATCTACTTCTTCCTATTCATGATTATGCTGTCGCAAGCTTGATGTAGCCAAAGACCAATTGAATTAAGCTGAGAGATTACAAAATACTTTTATTCGGTTTATATTGGGATGAGGCAAATTAACCACGTTTCACAATTTTGTTCTCTTCTTAATTAGTTGCCCGTCTGACTTCGTAGGAATATGCACATCTTCTCTATTCTGTACTGTGTGTTGTTTAACCCTTTTACTCCCCCTTCATCACTTGATATTCATTAGATGATGACGGTTATGACGACGTCTCAGTGCTTTTATTTATATGCTCCGTATTTTGTTGTTCGATCACTACTATTTTAGCTATCTCTATAACTTTCTTTAGTGACAGATCAGACTGTTGTAATAATCGTTGATGTTTGGGGAGCTACTCTAACACATATTCGCTGTAAATTTATTACTGACCAATGACTATTAATTCAACGAAATCGCATTTTAAACTGTAATTTTCTAGACTCGTAATAAAGTTGGTTATATTTTCGTGTTTGCTTTGTTTTCTCATAAAAAATACATGTCAGGCCATAGTTAAATTTTGCCTCGGTTCGAAATACTTGTTACATTTATTAATGAGGTCTTCTAAAGTAATTTCTGTTATTTTAATGTTGAACAAAATTGCTATTTTTCTCTATTTACACTTCTTATATTTAACCAGTGGCTAATACTCCTTATATATATCCAGTGGCTAATAAATATAGTTCAAAATATGGTTGCCATTTTTTCCACGTAAAATTGCTATTTATTTCGTTGTATAGAAAAAACTTCGGTAGGTAAGTTTGAATTTTTATCTGCCGTTTTAAAACTTTTGACAGGAAACACGAATTTAGGACAAAATTATACTTATTTAAAGTTTTAAGAAGTGATATACCACGTTGATGTTTAAAGCAAGCACTTCTAAAACCATGTATTATTGTTATAGTTGTTTTTAGGCTTTGTTTGTACACCTATATACTATTCACGTATTAATTATTGTCACTGAGTTAACTGACTTGCTCACACGCAGACTTAAAGCGTACTGTTATGAAAGATATAAGATGAGATCATAAAGATACACACAATATATATGCAATATTAGTTTTTATGCAAAAACAACACACGAAGCTACTGAAAACACGAAATTGTTAACAAAACTTTTTGATTTTGACAAATAACAGCGCGCGTACTTTTCCTACAGATAATAATTTATTGATGTTTAGTAGTGATACTAAACTTTTAAAAAATAAATAAAGAGATTAAAAATTTAACAAAATATAGGATAAAACATAAGCAAAAGTGTATATTACATGTAATATTTAATCTCTTTTGAGTTTGACCATAACCATTTTTTAATAAATGTTCTACGTGTATCTTTAAATTGACATAACTTTATTATTTATGAACCGATTGAAATAAAACAAACACTAAATGTTAAGTGAAGTTAGCCACAATACATTAGTGAAAACCGCACTCAAATCCGTTAAGCCGTTTTTAAGATTAGCGTGCACAAACGCACAGACAAACAGACAAACAGACAAGCAGACAAACAGACAAAAAATCTATTAATCATTGTTTTGGGTTCTATTGTGTTTATAATGACCCCCGATAAAAGTTTTACTCATTTATCTTCCATGTACAGACATCGACCAGTTACAGATTTATTATATGTATAGATTAATGCATTATAACTGTGTTGTAAAAGTATTCAGTAAGATAAAGATACATACTTTTTATATTTTGCTGTTGGGACTTTTGTAGATATTTGTACATACATTAACTGTACGTACAGTACTTCGATCTACAGGTCCATATCACTAATATCAGCTAAGAAAAAAAGCAAATGAAGTGTGTTGCTGGCTTTGTATTTACGACCTTTGGCTTTGTTCGTTGCCTCTCGTTCCTTATAAGGTCTTCGGCCGTACCAAAAAACAAGAAGTTATTTATTCAAGACTTTTCTAATTTGTTTAAGCTTATTGAACATATTACTATATCAGATTAATGTGCATTCATTTATGACTGACCATTTGACCGCAGTCATGACACAAATGATGACTGCGGTTAGATCTTATTGTCATGGCATATACAAAATGAAATACGCCTCAATAACAAATAATATCTACGTTATTCAATATTTATAATCCAAAAAAGATTAATGTCATCGTTTAGAAATTTTAATTTTATCCAAATGCGAAAAAAATAAAACTTAAATAATTTTAAAGAGTATTTGACTTACTAAACTTGCGCAGGTATAACCTGTGCTTTCAAGCCGTATCAAAGTAATATACGGAATTATGTAAGGTATCATGGAGGTTTAAATAAATTATTTTCTGAATAGTAAGATAATGAAGACAAGAAATGTTCAGTATAATGACTCCCAACATGCGTAGTCTTATCTTGACTCCTTACATATTTGGAGTGAAGCGGCATACATTTATTTACCAAAAATGTTGTAACGAAGTACGAGTAGGAATGTAATCTTATTTTCCACTTGATCCTCCACTTTAGACGCAGTAGTAACTCATCACTCCACTTGCATAAATTTTCCGCGATACTTATCCTGAAAAAGATTATAGAATTATCCAAAATTATTTGTTGTAAAATTCATAAATATAAATCAAACGTTATATACCCTAGACTACTGGATTGAAATTTATTCCACAAGCGGAGCTGACAAGTAATTAATGTCATGATGAGAAGTGGTCACTCGGTTGAAACGAAGCTCGTGTCTTGCGGTTTTGCTAGTTCATCCTGTGACGTATGCATTATAATATAAATATAAATCCCGACACAAAAAAAGAACCTCTAAAAGTGAAAAATTAAATAGGTTAGTTGGCCCTTTAATATTATTATATTTGTTTTTGAAATTCATATGCTACTGCGGAAACCTACATGTGTCACATACTCTCAGAATACTAGCACATGTATACCAAACTACACGTATTGGAGCAGCGTCGTGGAATAAGCTCTCAAGAGGAACAAAGACGATTCAATCAGCCTTGGTATTTTTACAAATTAACAATTACAAATTAAATATGATGTAAAATACATAAGCTCTAGGTAAAAGGTCTAGAAGACTTTAATGTCTTTCATAGACCCCATTAACATAATCGAACACTGTTCGCGATATAAGTGAAAAATGTGATGCAACACATATTTTTATTTTGTTCAGATGTCTTGGGAAGTTAGACTAGAAAATGGACACGGATGATAGCTGGTCTAAGAAATATAAAGTACTTTCAACACCGTTCAATTATTGCACGCTACAGGATACAAGGTGTTATGTATGTCTTTTGTGCTTATAAAGCAACACAGAGTATTGCTGTTTGGTCGTAGAATAAATGGTGAGTGGGCTCACCATAGTGGACCTCCATAAAGCTCTCATGCACGTAGTACTCCCCACGTAGACAGTATTTGAACACTGATATTAGTCTTTACATATTTGTCTATGTATATTCAACTAATTACTATTAATCACTATATTGAACAATTTTTTACTATTTCAGCAGTAATCAAACTCAGAAATGTAATAAATACTCCTTTTGTTCTACTAACTTGCAAATTTGCCTATTATTCATGGCTGGTTTTGAATAGCAGCTATATTCTGTAAGAACTAACTCCGTATCTGACTCTTAAAGTATGTAAAATATTAACTTTCAGTGTAAGGCTATTTTGAGCCGTATATAGTATTAATGTTATAATGATTACAATCAATGTCGTAATCAGTAACAGCCTGTGAATGTCCCACTGCTGGGCTAAGGCCTCTTCTCCTCTTTTGAGGAGAAGGTTTTGGAGCTTATTCCACCACGCTGCTCCAACGCGGGTTGGTTGAATACACATGTGACAGAATTTCAGTGAAATTTTACACATGCAGGTTTCCTCCACAATGTTTTCCTTCGCCGTCAAGCACAAGATGAATTATAATCACAAATTAAGCGCATGAAATTCTTGGCTGAGTGTGAACCCACGATCATCGGTTAAGATTCACGCGTTCTTACCACTGGGCCTTCTCGGCTTTTGACTGGTCGTATATCATCCTGTGACAAATCATGATCGTGTTCTGCGGTGAATTTAGAGTTTGTAATTACAGAATAGATCTACAAAACATTGACATTGTAAGGCGATGTACACTATAATGCTACTAAGTAAGCTAAAAATTTACATTTTTAATGCTTTCTTTCAATAAAGCTTAAAAAAGATATTACTCAACTTTATGTCTTAAGCTATCATTGGGGCATTTTCAGGTTGTTATATATTTTTTCACGACGAGTGCTATGTGTCTTATTAAGGTCAATAAGTAATTAGTATACATTAAATTGAATCAATTTTATTTCCGCTCTGAATTGAAACTAAAAAAAAAATATTAATCCTGCCGAGAAGCAACCTAGTGGATTCCTAATCGTCTTTGCACAGTAGTGAAACATTTACGTAATATTTAAAACATTCGTAGTTCGTGCAACTATTCTCTGTCAAGCACTTTTGAAACAAATAATGAATCGTCAGTTTACTAGATTATATTATGTAATCATTGTGCAAAATATAGACAAAGCTAGGAAAATATAATCAACGAATTTAGTGAAATAATTATATTAGTTAAATAGAATAATTCAATTAATATGTATTCCATAAAAAAATAACAATGTACGACTACTACAGCTTCACACTTTTATCGACTGTTTAATATTAAATACAATGAAATTATATTTTTCTGTTATCCTATTGATACAGGATCGGTGCAGTGGTTTTTCTTCCAACTTCATTTCTATCTTTAATCATACTTTGAATAATTTATTTCCGGTATCTAGCTTTCTTTCTTTTGTTCGGTCACTTTCTTTCTTTATAGCCAAACTTTGTGTCTCTTTGTAAGAAAAATATATATTTTTATTACAATGAAGCAATAAATTTATATAATTGTTTTATACTTTTGTTAATGCTTATTATTTATAGATATCTAGCTAACTATTAATACTTTATTAATATTGACATTATACTATTTCAATCTTAAATATTAAATTAAGAATCAGCCATAAAACGGGCGAGCAAATGGGCCACCCGATGGGAAGTGGTCACCGCCCTTCATATACATTGGAACTGTAAAAAATATTAACCTTTTTCCTTCTTTTTTTATTGTGTAGATAGGCGGACGTGCATATGGGCCACCTGATGGTAAGTGGTCACCAAAGCCCATAGACATTGGCATTGTAAGAGATGTTAACCATCGCTTACATCGCCAATGTGCCACCAACCTTGGGAATTAAGATGTTATGTCCATTGTGCCTGTAATTACACTAGCTCACTCACCCTTCAAACCAGAACACAACAATACCAAGTACTGCTGTTTTACGGTAGAATATCTGATGAATGTGTGGTACCTACCCAGACGAGCTTGCACAAAGCTCTACCACCGAGTAAAACCTTTCCTTATATCGGCAACGTGCCAATAACCTTGGGAACTAATATATGATGTCCCTTGTTGATTACTGCCTATAATTACACTGGCTCACTTACCATCCAAACCGGAACACAACAATAATTAAAAAAGTATTGCGACAATAATGAACGAAGTTCTAAGTAAGAATTTGATGAGAATGATAATAATAGGTTTATCATTAGACTATTATGATCAATATTAAGGATGAAACTACAGAGCTGGTAAGCCTTTGTTATAGATCCGTTGGGAAGACCTTAAGTTGTACTCCGTTTACATTAAATATGAATAGTTAAACACTTAAAGGCTTAACCAGCAAGTAATGCATCTTTAATTTTTGATGTAAGTTATTATCCGATACTATTCATGTAATTATTGTATATTTATGACGTTACTCCGACTGACAGAATACAAACAAAAACAAGCATTTATTTTGATATATTACGAAATTCCAAATCAGTAATAATCCAGTATTCACAAAAGTTAAAAAAAAAATTTATTGTCTATGTAGGTGGACGAGGTTATGGGCCACCTGATGGTAAGTGGTCACCAACGCCCATAGACAATGGCATTGTAAGAAATGTTAAACATCGCTTACATCGCCAATGCGCCACCAACCTTGGGAACTAAGATGTTATGTCCATTGTGCCTGTAATTACACTGGCTCACTCACCCTTCAAACCGGAACACAACCATACAAAGTAAAGCTGTTTTGCGGTAGAATATCTGATGAGTGGGTGGTACCTACCCAGATGAGCTTGCTCAAAGCTCTACCACACAGTAAAAATTTAACTATATTAAATATTTTATGATTTTTGGTTATTATAACAACATTGTTGTGTGAAATGGAAACTTTTAGTACCAGCATGATATTATATACTCATAGATTTTATATAAGCATTCAAATACATATAAGATAATATTTGTAACATTTTCACAGAAACTATATCTTTAGGGAACTATTTAAACAAATTTTGTTATTTTAACATACGTGGTTATTGCAATTAAATTAAAGTCAATTGTTTATTATGCTAATATTTATTTAATGGGTTTACAAAAGAAACTGTTTCACTGTTAAGCTGTATTATTGTTTACAGATCAATTATTGCTATCGTACTATCGTTGCGACTAAATGTATCTTTTTCTGCGTTTATAATTAGCTTTTTTAGTATTAGTATAATTTTTTGCAATTCACTGAAATAGCCCTAATAAAAAATAATAACTTAGGCCTTAGTAACGCACTACGGTTTGGTTTAATTGCACGTTAAAGATTCTCTATTTTCCTGTATCTAAGTATAAGTAATTAGCTAGTTGTAAAGTTAATTAGGTACACGTAATAATTACACGAAGTAACTGCCTTCAAAAATGAGGGAGCTATATGTTTGAAGCGTGTGTTTTTTTTGCTTGCCCGATTTTGGTGATTGAAACTTGCTTTTATTGTGGTAGGTCCCAAGGAGGCTCCATATAAACTCATAATTATTTCAAAATTTCAAAATGTGGTTAAATAAAATATCTACATGGTAGAATTACAGAGTTTATGCTTATAATCTTTCATGACGTTCGAAAAATGCCTTATGAGATGAATAAAGTTTTGTTTTTATTTAATTTAAAATGTATGTCTTTGGCAAAAGATTCAGTTAACGTAATTTAATTTTAGAGATATGTTAAAAATTATAATATATATATTTATATATACATTACATATACAAGACAATCTTTTAAAACACAGATTCAATCGGGTGGTTTTAGAAATCGTTCCAATGTTCTCATTACATTTATTTTTAAATGAAAATAGATATTATTAATACAATTAATATTTCTTAATTTCTCAATCTATACTAATATATAAAGCTGAAGAGTTTGTTTGATCCGACTAATGTCGGGAACTACTGGTTCGAATTTAAAAAATATTTTTGTGTTGGATAGTCCTTTTATCGAGGAAGGCTCTAGGCTTATTTATATTTATTATATTTTTATTAATTATACGCGGGTGAAACCGTGGGGCACAGCTAGTTGTTAATATGGTAAAATTTAGCAGTTTACATTTCATTTCATAGGTAGGTTCTACTCAATTTTTAAACGAAGTCAACTATAAAAATATGTATCTTTTACAGTAAGAAAAGTTTAAATTATTCAATCATGCTAATTAAACGGAATAAGCGACATTTTTCTCATTAGTCATTAAAGTAGCAGAATGTAAAGTTATCGATCGCAATGATTGTACACCCAACCGCACAGCAATTAATAATTATTATACCTTATTTATAAACAGATAAGAACTATATTTCATTAACTATTGACGATATTTATGAAGCCTGGCGTATTATTCATATCACTAATGGCACTATCCGGTAATGGATTTCTCATAGTTTTAAAATATGTATTAATGTAAACGAATCGTGTAATGTTGAGTTTAAACATCGTGGATGAAGTATTTTTCAATGAAATTTTATGCAAATAAAAATTAAATATCGAGAAAATGTTTAAAATTTTAAGCCTTTTGTTCATTTCGATTAATTAAAACCATTAAATATAATATAAATATCTCGTAGTCTTGCAACTCAGTTGTAAGTAAAATATTTATTCGTCCGAAATGTTTACATACGTTTTGAAGTTTGACATTGATATTTTACTTCAATCGTGCACGAAGGAGTCTTACTTAATTTATTTATATTGGTTTAAAAACTTTTTCATATAAAAGGGTGAATTTAACCTTTTTTATAGTATAGGTACGGACAGACACATGGGCCACCTGATGGTAAGCCCTCCCAGAGACAGTGGCATTGTGTATTTTTTAATAAAAAAACATCACTAATGCGCCACTAACCTTGGGAACTAAGATGTTATGTCTCTTGTGCCTGTAATTACACTAGCTCACTCACCCTTCAAACCAGAACACAACAATACCAAGTAATGCTTTTTGTGGTACAATATCTGTTGAGTGGGTGGTACCTACCCAGACGAGCTTGCACAAAGCTCTACCACCGAATAAATTACCCTGTTCATTATTATTAAAATCCGAAATATCCGGTTTATATTATACGCAAGAAACGATTCCTTTGACTTACAAATGATAGAATAGTAAAAAATAAAACACTCCAAAGTTAGGAATAGTATGCACGTGACGTAAAAACTTAAATTTTTCTTAAATGTATAATAAATATAAGGATCGGGTATATATTTATAATTTAACTGGCTTAACTCAACTTTTTACTAAGATTATATTTACCGGAAAAAATGCGTTTCCGGCTATTCGCAAAAAGCAATTTAAAATTTCAAAGAAAAAATATAATCTTACATTTTCATTAAACAAATCAAGTTGAAACCGTAATAGTAATCTAGCTGTTCGTACACATTGCTATAAAGGCTATTTTTGCATTTAGTCGTTGTTTAACCTAATTTAACAAGTAACACAAAAGGACCACAAGCGTAACCCATTCGTACTAACATTATGATTTTACGTATTTCAGAGCAAAATCGAGTGACCAACTGAATACAAATGTGGCGAGCAAATGTTAAATACCCGAATATTTTCAGTCGAAAGCCTGTAAATTACTTTAATATTGCCGGAAAAGAGCGGCCGTGTTGCTGATTGTTTTTTTTTACATCGCTGTTGTGTACTTCTACTATACCTGCATTATTTTATTACAAACTTCACTGTTCTGGTCAAATATTGTCCTAGATATTATGGAGTTTTATCTTTAAAAGATAGATAAGACGCAGACTTCCCTGTCAGCATGTTTGTGATCTACAACTTATTCATATTATGTATTGTTATTTCTTCAATTGTGTTTAAAATTAATCATTTGCTCGCTGGTCGGACGAAATTCTTTAAACCCACTAAACCACAGTATTGTAGCGTGGTGAAATAAGAAATAAATCCTTTTTCGTGCAGAGAATACCGACTGATATGGATGATAAAAGAGATACTTTATATCCTGACTGACATACGCTACCAAACATTTGCTACCTCCCTCCATACTTACGCGAAGCCGCGGGCAGAGGCGATATTATAACCTGTCAAGTTGAAGCTTAGCTATGTATTTTTATTTTAGTATTAATAATACATTAAAAAAAAAAAAAAAACATTATTAAAAAAAGCATACATATATTATTTATTTTCAGTAAATATCTACCTGTAATTGAACCTGTATTTTATTAGTCGTAATATATTATCTTCCATAAAAGCGAAAAGTTTAAAAAAGTTGAAAGGCGACTAAAATATTTTCCATTCAACAAGTTACCAACATGGAGAATGTCAGAAAAGAAAAGTTGGTCATATCTTTTCACAGCTCACTTCTATACATTCGGGCTCGAGGACAGTTTCAAAATTTTAATCGTAGCGTAGAGGAGTCACACGAGCTGTCTAGATTTTAATATCACAGTTCAAAGTCGGTGTAGACGAACGACAACAGCTAGGGCAAAGTGCGTTTTTTTTAGAATTAATATTTAAAAATACACTCATATAGGAACATAGGACAAACAGAAAGAGACGATATGATTAGCTTATTTCTCTTTTCTAATTATAAATGTACATAAAGGCAAACAAGTTCTGTAAATATGTCCGGACTTTAAATCCTCAATACACCAGTCCACGAGTCCGTCCTTTGTGGTCCAGGAAAAGTGACTTTAATCGAATAATAAATCTTTAACGGTTAACAAATTGGAGGGAACGACCTCAAACAACCGCAATAAGACAAACTGTCAATGTCTTCTAACCAATATAAAATGATCTATATTTAAAGCATCCCAAGTTGACACCAGTCGGTGCCAATTAAGATTTAACTTTACTGGTTTATCAAGTGCTTTTTAGTGAGTCTTTTGTATGACACGCCCTGATCTGGAACATATAGAATTTCTCTAACAATATTTTTTTGTGAAGACACTAAGCCATCTGTGTACCTTCTCTATAAATAAAAATACATACGCTCCCGTTTCTATAGACATATTTGACATTATAAAAAATCTATAATTAGTATACCATCTCTATACTTCAAAAAAATCTAAAATCAATAGAATTGTATGACTTACTACCGGTTCAACATGTATTTTCTACCGAGAATAATCGAAAGAAACTCGGTAGTTACTCGATTCAATCAAACATATTTTCATTAATATACTACGAGTATAATTGTTTTTAAACTATAAGACACTATGCTGTGAAAGTTTCATGTCAGTCGGAACAATGCAGTTTTAACGTGAATCTACAAGAATATAGGGATGTTTCAAGATCAAAAGAGATTAGCCAACTGCGCAGGACATAATTATTATAGTGCACAAGTGTGTAGCAAACACAAATGCACTACAGGAGGCGAGGTTCAGGCGCAGGACCTACGGCTTTTTCGTGCTTTCCGAGGCACGAGAGTGCACACATTTCCAACTTCCAGACGCCGTCGGCTGCTGCTGAAATGAATCGTTCACAGAAATACCAAAGAACTTTTTATAAAACATAATTAATATTGTTTTCGTAAATGAAGTATTTGTTCAGAATAACTTATCACGGTTAAGTTCGACATGTTGTTCTCAAAACAGGAAACTCGGTCGAAATAAGCATTAATATTCAAGACGAGGCGTCGTGTTCAGCTGAAGTGAAGGACAGTTTAAGCATTTGGCGACGTATAAGGGATGTTATACAAGCAATTTCATATTTTTGAATAATACAAAATGATAACTTGATTATATTTATAACGATATAGTCTGTATATTTAATTTAAAAAAATATATATATATATTAGTCTTGGTGCCACTTGGTCGATGCATTTTTTCTTAAGATATTCATATATACATACAAAATTTTATCAAAATGATCAAATTTGTGGAAATGTACACTTCTTAAAATAGGGATATAAAAATACTTAACGAAATCGTTAGAAGTTTTTAATCTTTGTTTAAAGTTAAATACTTAATTCTGCCTTAAGACTACCTCAGCCAAGTATGAGTGTGCCCTAAATGTGTTTCATTTGCTGTGGCCAGATGCCGCCGTCAGGTGAAATATTATACGCAATTTGGGCGACCCCCGTTTCTTTTCAGTAACCCTACCTTCTATGTAAAGTATTTTAGACATATCTACGCCAGTGCAACAATTAAGACTTAAATGTTCCGTTAACAATTAAGTTTCATGTTATATTATTTTAACGTATTCATATCAAAAAGGAAATATGTAACCTTTAAAATGGAATTTAGAATGTGTTCCATATTTTGCGGAATAATAATTATATTGAATATTTGACAGTTTAAAATTTAATATCATATGGAACGTGACTGAAAATTCGAATGAAAACTGTTGTTCGTTTATCGAATTCAAAAACAGTTCTAGTAACATTTTCGTGTCAAAGTTTTATTTTATCTCCACTTACTATAAATAAAATCTTAAGGTATGAATGGATAAAGAAAAATCTATAAGAGAAGATAGAACTGAATCACATATCTACATAGTTGAAGGTCATTTTATCTTTCACATAATATTTCTCTTCCTCCATAGACTATTATACTATTTCTTTTCGAGAGTAACTTAAAGGTTTGCTTGTACAGTATAAGTATAATTCAGTATTATTTTCTGGTTAATTAATTTTAGCGTGCAAATTAAAGTATTTTTATATAATGAAATATTTTACATCATTTTGATGTTTTAGACCGAAACAAGTTTCTAGGAAATTGATGATGTAGTTAAAAAATAATATAAATAAACAAGGCAAATAAAATACTAAAAATCGAACATAGCTACTCGGTTTGAAATAAACTGAAATGTTATGTTTTTAAGCTTAATATTAAATAAGAAAAAATATATATAAGTATATGAAAATATCCACTAACAATAAAAAAATAATTAGAAATTTATTATGAAAAGCATAGAATGAAAAGTATCAACAGATTTTAAAATGCAACTCTTAATTAAGTTATAACATTTCTGACGACGTCACAAATCTGTAAAATTCGTAACTACGAATCCACTACGTACATAGAGGCAACTAGTTGAGTTATATACGCTATGATGGAAACTCACACACATATGTACGTACAAACCAACCGGGAAATATTTAACAGTCATAAGCTTCGCCGTAATTGGTCAAGAATCAGCGATGTACTCGCAAAGTACACAACATCGTTAAATTTTGATGGAAAAGCTATCCAGTGTTGTGTTGTGTTGTACAAAACTTTAATCAACGAGTGATTTCAGCAGTATTGCATCAGATATTGCAACTTGAATGAGTAGTTAATTTAGGTATTTTAATACATTAGTTCTAAAATTAAAAATAAATGAACAGCTAATCGCCAAATGGACATGTAGTCCATCAATATCAGCTACTTACCCTACCTGTATCAGGTAGGGGCTGAGGCAGGGCGGGCGGGAGAAGCAGTGCAACCGCTGCCTCGGCGCGAATCGGACGCGTTACAGTGACGTTCTAAATCAGTGCCCGTTCTGAAACTGTGTTGTTCTATTCCGTTTTGTTTGGTTTGTTTTAACATTAGGATCCAGTTCTAGGTACGTCAATTATTTTAAATTAATAATTAAAAAATAAATATTTATAATATACTTTTTTTAATGATTTTAATTAACAAAGAAAGAACTTGAGGTACAGAAGTTCTTAAGCAATTCCCATATTATATATATTTTATTTAATATAACATCATTCTTACGGATTTATTTTTAAAAGATTTTCTCTTTTCATTTTAAATATGTAACATTTTAATTCAGTATTGTAACGTAATTATTACCGCCAACGGGGCTCGGACTAACGTGGATTTAACTTGTTGCATACATCGTTAATGTACTTCATTTACAAAATTACCGCTTCATTTATTTTCAGTTTCAGTTGTACATTTTAAATGTGCGTGATTAATTTAAGATTTATAATCACCATTTACGACTTGCGCGTTTATTTGTATTTCAGAAATATTTATACGTTTAACATAACTGTTAAATGTTATACATTAATTTGAAAAACCTGTTCTGAAGGTCTTTCTTGAACTTGGGTATTTTTTTTAATTAGTATTAGTTATTTGTATCTTAACTGAAATTAGTAAAATTGTATTAAGACTGGTTATAAATATATTCTGATGTAAGTTCGGTAACATTGTTTTGATTAAAATTTATTATAATAAAGACATTTCGAAATATCGCTATATTCAACTGGTGAACTACATCTCCGTCTACGTATGTAATTACTGGTAAAATGCGTCTAAATTCTTCAGGTTTCGCCATACAGAAGGAAGCTATACACTATTAAAATCTATGGTTTTTAGTAAATCAAGTTAATATCGTCTAAAAGCTTGGACTACAGATTTGTTTGCGACAAAGTGAATTCATCATCATGTCTAATCTTTTTATAAGGAGCCAGGAGATGCTTTGTTCGCAATTTAATTAGAATACAGTTTCTTGATTATCTCCCCTTTAATTTGCTGGAATAATAAGTATCCATCTTGTATTATCTTGACTATTCTACTATCAGACTGAAAGTCGGAGTGTAGTCTCCGCCTTCAGTAGACACCTATGATGATTTCACAAATATACAGACAAAGACAATATTTAATTCAATTTATTTTGTTTTCTTTGACGGTATTTATTTTATTTGTTTTACTGATATGATAATATTATCTACTGTTATTTGTTTAAACAAAGGTACTGACTGCTTTGTTACTTCATATTACTTGGTGGTAGAGCTTTGTGCAAGCTCGTCTGGGTAGGTACCACCCACTCATCAGATATTCTACCGCAAAACAGCAGTACTTGGTACTGTTGTGTTCCGGTTTGAAGGGTGAGTGAGCCAGTGTAATTACAGGCACAAGGGACATAACATCTTAGTTCCCAAAGTTGGTGGCGCATTGGCAATGTAAGCGATGGTTAACATTTCTTACACTGCCAATGTCTATGGGCGTTGGTGACCACTTACCATCAGGTGGCCCATATGCTCGTCCGCCAACTTATGATATAAAAAAAAAAAAAAAAAAATTATTACAAAATTTTGTGTGCTTGTAAGTCTGAATATCAATCGCGGGCTATTTATATATTTTGTGTATCTCAGAAACTCTAACGATACCTATTATCTTTCCCGAAGAAACGCATTCCCGAAAATTCACAAATATTTTTTTATTAGAGCCGAACGAAACTCGATGACCCAAAATCAAACATAGAATAAATTATATCATAGTACTTTGTCAAAATTAAATATTATAGACTTTTCCGAATCGATATGACATAGAAACCTTCAAGAAGAGAGCGTACTCATTTCTCAAAGGCGTTGATACTTTCCGTCAGGTGAGCCTAGAGCTCGTTTGCCCCCACTTACATAAAAAAAAAGATTGCGGCGTGGTGATCGCAGCGTATGACTTCTTGGTTGATAAATCCGACTAGTTGTGCCCCGCAGTTTCACCCGCGTATAATAAATAAAAATAAGCCTAGAGCCTTCCTCGATAAAAAGACTATCCAACACAAAAATAATTTTTAAATTCGAACCAGTAGTTCCTGAGATTAGCCGGATCAAACAAACAAACTCTTCAGCTTTATATATTAGTATAGATTTCCACTTTAAGAAAAAATATTTAATACTCATATCTATTTAAACCGGTTACTTATTGTTCGGTTATCTTATTTGAATATAAGTAATATTTAACCTTTTTAGCTTAAATTCGAATATTAAAAAAACAACTTATAGCTCACATATGTATTCCAGTTGATGGATGAGTGAGCCAGTGTAATGACAAGAGGTGTAATGTTTTAGCTCACTTTGTGTACTTTATGTGGTGAATTGCTGGTGGGCGGACGGAGGTGACCACTTACTGACACTGATTTCTTTGGACATAGCCTTTATAAGATAAAGAAAAAAGGACATTATAAGATTTTTTTTCAATTATTAATCTCTAATTATGTTTTGATTCCGCGATGGATATTTAAATGATTAATAAGAAAACTCAGATTTTAAGACTCGAGAGAAACTTGAATTTAGTCTTCAGTTCGTTGTTATAAAAAATAAATAAGATGATCTTAAGTAAAATAAGTTTTCGTACAATAATATTGAATATAATAAAAGATTACAAAAATTAGAACGTCGAAAGACATTTAACTTGAAAGTTAAAAGTTCTATGAATTGAAGATGAAGTCGCGCTGGACGAAATTGGATTTTAAATATTTCCAAATGACTGATATATGAAATTGACTAACAGCTATTTTATTTAATAGCTTAATAATAATTAAAACACCTATACAGTTACAGTTAAAACATATTATTTTACAAAAAAAAAAACCGTTAAAACAAATTGAATAAGCCCGTTCGAAAATATCAACAGTGTTTTTAGCGACTGGGCAGTCTAACATTTTCCGTTCTAAACTTTTCATTCAATTGTTTATTTTTTTGTTTTAGTAACAACGCAAATTAAAAACTTAACATTGTGTTTACTTTTATGGCTATATTTTTTTATTTAGACGATTTGTCTAACGAACGTTTGGAACAAGAAGACATTGTTTTTATATTAAATTGGAATGGAATAAAGAAATATTATGTTAATGTTATTATTGTAGTTATTATAGTACCATTATTTAAATGTTTTGACATAATACTAAAATAAAATTTTATATTAGTGACAGGATTTTGCTCAAACCCTTCTGGGTGGGTGCGGTTCCCACAACTAATATGTATTAAACTCGACTGCCTCGTTGGTCTAGTGGCTACATGTAAGGCCGCAGACACGGTAGTCCTGGTTCAATCCCAGGTCGGGCCAATATATATAATGTTATTGAGATTTTCTGTCGAAAACTTCTCAGTAGCAGCCCGGAGTCTGGAAGTTGGAAGCGTGTACACCCCGTGTTCCCGTGCCTCGGAAAGCACGTGAAGCCGTTGGTCCTGCGCCTGAACTCTTTCCGATCATGTCGGATTGCCGGCCCAGGGTTATGAGAGTTAGGGAATAGAGTGTGCACCTGTGTTTGCGCACATACTTGTGCACTATAATATATCCTGCGCAGTTGGCTAATCTCCCTCGAGATTGGCCGCCGTGGCCGAAATCGGCCAGGAGGACCATTATTATAATATGTATTGTCTACCTCAGTTTAAAGAAAAGGAGAAGAGAGCTTACCGTAATTGCTATACCTTAGATCCCTTTAAAGGTAAATAATTTTAACAGTAGGTATTAATATATACGCACGCATAATATGTACGAAGTAGTGACTACTAAACACCAGGTAACACTTTATCCGTCATAAACTCTATAGACATAATTTATTTATATATCAAAGTACAGATAAGAACTCTTAGGGCTGGTTCACATCTGCTGAAGTGAAGCAAAAAAAAGTCACTGCTCGTTAATTAACAACAATGGATACGTTCTCATGAAATTACAGAAATAAAAATAATGTCGGTTCTCGAGCGCTTCAAAGTGGACACAGACACGAACAGCCCACGCTCTTCGCTAGAGTAAGGCTTTTTGTGAAAAATGGAAACATGGTTACTTGCCCATCGCGCTCATGCCATAAGACAAAACTATGTTAAGCAATAAAACATAAAAAAGCTACAAACGACAGAAATAAAAATATATATTCATTTATATAATTATATCAACAAAACACTAGTATACATAAATGTATCCGATAATTATATGACAGTATGTTTAAATATAAATATAATATATTATCTATATATATTCACATAAGCGAGTATAGATGTATGTATGTATATGCAATGTTAACCATTGCATATACATACATGCTTACTGCCTCGTTGGTCTAGTGGCTAGGTAAGGCCGCAGACTGTGGTACTTGGTTCAATTCCCAGGTCGGCACATACTTATGCATTATAATATCTTCTGCGCAGTTGGCTAATCTCTCTTGAGATTGGCTGGCCGGATCTGGAGGACCTTAATAATATCAATAACCATTGCTTGTAAAAATAACTCACATTCTTTGTAGTTCACTGTGAAAACCAAAAAATAGAGATTTACCTAATTACTTGTATCACATATGTTTTATGTCTTTATTTTTACTTCTATATATGTACTTACGCCGTCTCATATTTAAAATAAAGAATATGAACGTCGGTGGGCAGGCCAAAGCTCTGCGTGATTGATTTTTACAGTGTTACTTATTTCTTTGTGAGACTTGTAAACGCTTTTATAACTCGATACAAAATAAAATTAAAAAAAAAAACAGAAAATACAAAAAAATTAGGCGTTTATTTAAAAAAATAATAATATGAATTATAAATTTGCTTAAAGTTAGTGTCAAAAAGTTTTTTTTACTATTGGATAAGACAGTTTATATGTATTGTATTTATATTATAATTATGTAATTGCCTAATAAACGTAGTAGTTTGTGGTTTATTTAGCTTGAGCGTTTTTTTTTCACATAGTTTCGTCGTGATAAAATATTTCAACAAAAAAGCAGTTGAGATATTAGTGACATTCTCTTATAAATGATATCACCATGAATTTTGCAAATAGGCTTAGACTAGTATTGATGCACGGCAAAAGCATACATGGCACACAAGGCATAAATTTATGGAAAAATTGGAATTTACCACGAAAATATTTGCGTTAAATGCATTCAATTCGCAACGCAAACTTATATAGATAGCTTTAAATCTGACGGTTGGGAGCATGATAAGTATTCCGTGGGCAATATGAAATTGTTAATATGTATTCTAATAACAAAGTTTGTTAAAAATACATTAACTACATTATTATTTTTTAATACTATGAAGACATACTGGCATATACGACGATAATATAATATTACACCGTCGACGCAATACTGACTACAGCATCTACGATGTCCTATCTCTTATTCCTGTAATTTTAATAAAAAATTTAAGCGGGAACGTTGTTTGGTAATAGAATAACTAATTAATGTAGGTCATACATACTCAAAGGTTTTATAAAACCAGTAAAGATAATCACTTCAGGAATATCATTTATATTTATATAAAAATAGTCGACAAAATTACTATAGAATTATGAAAATGGCGCATGCATGGTCTATTATAGATTTATATAATAAATGCAGGAGCATGATAATAACCGCTATGGATGGAGGCGTCGTTGTCACGTTCATGCACTACCACTGGATGTAAATTAATTATATTGACGTTTCAAATTTTACGTATTGAATCCATACTGCTATTAGAATATCAAAACAGTGTTGTCAACTTAGGGGCTTTGCCCCTAAATTTGGGGGTGAGTAAGATGTAATGGGGTATTTTTAGGGGCAATATTTGTTTAGGGGTTTTTTCAGGGGGTTAATTTTTTGAAGTAAAAACTTCTTTAGCGGCGTTGTGGACTTTTTGTGATGGGTAAAAAAATTTAAACTCGCGTCAGGTCACGTGACCCTGATTGAAAATTCGTAAGACGGATTTTGAAGTGTTAAATTTTTAATGTAATATAAATTGTCATGTTTGTGTACGATAGCGCAATAAATGAATAATGTACTTTATCACATAAATGATAGTACTTTTATACTGATAATTAAAGCTATTCGAGCAAAATTTTTCCCTAATCATTCCAAAATATAAAAAATGCACAACGTTAATATTCAAGTTTTCACTTCTGCCGGCACTCTCGGAGTGCAAGTCGTTGTTTTTTTTAGAGAAATTCACATTTATGATCACTTCTTCGTTGGGGCTAGGGGAGGGCTGTAGGAGAATTCACGGTAGCATGCGCAAGCGACCCCGTGGCGCTCCCGTTAAGACGGGAAGAGTACCGCTGGGTTTTTAGTGGGTATTCCGATGGGCACACTCGGTGCCTTGGACATATGGCGAGCTCCACATACACCCCCCACCCCTCCCGTGGGGGGAAACGCGAAAAGCGTTTTCCCAGCGCCAAAAAAAAAAAAGTGCTGTAGGAGAAATGGTGGGCCACTTAGGCTGGCAAAAAAAGGTCACCGCTGCATACCGTACTTGGTTTCCTATTCAATTAAATTCATCGGTCAGGGGAAAATGGGGGGATTTCGAGATGGTTCTAGGGGGGGATGCTTCTCAAAGGTTGGTAGCACTGTATCAAAAGCTATATTCATCTAATACGTTGACAAGGATTTAACTTGTATTTATATAAACATAAGTGTTTATTCGCAGATCCGTGGTACTTCAGATTCCTTAATAAGCGATAAGAGCTGGGGAATATTAAGTCTTACCTATTAAAATTTACAGCTAATAGTATAATTAAATAGATTAATAATCATAAACAGATATGTTCTGTTGTGTTTCATGTTGTTGCGTTTGCTTCCGTGAACATTATTTTGATAGGAACTAGCCGAAATCATTTAATAATTAATGTACAAATGTATGTTTAAATAATCAATACAACTGCTCTCATACGTATTAGTTCCGATAGATGCAGCCAAAGTGCATTTACTATTTATTAACGTGCCTTTAATCAATGATAAAATGTTCTCATTGAGGATTATACATGTGTATTTAATACTGAATTCTAAAGCCAAGAATTTACTTATGCTTAACATTATCCTCTAGTGTTCGTTTTATCTCGCTTTTGAATAGATTGTACATTTCTTGGCAGGCATCGGTTAATTTAGCATAAATGTCGCTATTCAAGTGTATAAGGTTTTGGAACGTACGTACATTAAAAAAATACTTGAATGTGTTAAATTATGACGTAGTGTCGTTTGCAATCGAAACACTAGGACCACGGAGTAATTTAGTGAAAAAAAAAGACAACGCTCCATCTCATTGCATTCACCGTTGACTGGACCCATTTTTCTCACAGAACATCGGTACTGCGATTCAACAGAGAAATATTAGCATTTTTGTGAGCATTCAGCATGCAGATTTATTCTGTAATTATTGTTAGGTTATTTTTTTTTTTGTTCTTAAATATTATTTTGTATAAATAAACGTAGACGTTATATTAGAATTTGTTATTTGGAAAATTAACAAAACAAAAACATTTTACATTTTTATAAGCATATAAGGTCATAACTAATATTTATATTTTAGGTGATTATATATATTACATATTGTCAGTAAAGCAGCAATATTGGAAAATGTTTTCAATAGGTATGTCGTTGAACAAACAAAATACGGGAAGTTTTTCAATTTTGTCGTATTATCATATTGACGGATCAAAATATATATGACGTTGGTTTAAAATATTTAGCTTAGTATCAATTATTATTATCATTAATCTTGGTTATAATTTTCCTTACAATCTTTATATCAGTTTAATTCCAGAACGAATAAGGTTTTCAGGTCAAGAATTGAAATGGTATCCACTTGGAATACGTGTTTTAAACGCAGACCAGGCTGATTGATGGATGTAGGATGTTTTTTAACTTATCTCGTTTATTATATAGATCTGTTTAATACTAGTATCGTCTGTTGTTTTTACGGTATATTATACAAGGCATTATTTTTTAGGCATTTGTATGGCACAGTAAAGTGACGGCCTGTGAATATCTCATTTGTGGGCCAGGGCTTCCTCTCCTTTTTTGTGGAGAAGGTTTGGAGCTTATTCCACCACGCTGCTCCAATGCGGCTTGGTGGAATACACGTGTAACAGAATTTCAAATAAATTAGACACATGCAGGTTTCCTCACGTTTTCCTTCAACGCCAAGCACAAGATGAATTATAATCACAAATTAAGCACATGAAATTCAGTGGTGCTTGCTCGGGTTTGAACCTACCATCATCGGTTAAGATTCACGCGTTCTAACCACTGGGCGCGGCTATCTCTCGGTATGGCACAGTCCCTAATGATAAAAGTTTTATTTCTCTCATTTAATAACAAATACAAAAAAACAACGATACTTTTCATTGCTGACATAATATGATATAGATTATATTTACTGTGCGTTGAAAATGTAAAAGAAATATTTAGAAATGAGAAAATTAATTAAAGTATGTTCGTGAAAAACTTTAGTAATCAATGGAGTTCTTTCAAACTGGAAAATTATAGTTTACGTTGTCTGAGTTGAAACAATTTTAAAACAAATTGAAAAAATGCTCAAAAAGACTTCCTACGTTCCTAAATTAAAAAATAATGAATAATTCCATAATTATCATAAATTATTAACTCTGGTATCTAAACTAAAAAACATCGCGGCTTCGCTCGGTACTATAATATAAAAAATGTAGTATTGGTGCGTTTTCAGCGCGGCACACTATATCATCACATTTATTTGCCCTAGTTTGCAAAATTAATGACATATTGAAGAAGTTGAAGTATAATAATATTTTATCTTAATCTTGTTATATTTTGGTTGGAATCCATATTCTGGTCTTATTTACTTTTTGATATTTACATGTTATTATATATTTTTTTTCTTTCTACTTCTTTTAAACTTTAAATAAACTTGCCATCCAAAACCAAATTCTAAATACAACTGTAGCAAAAAAAAAGTAATTTAAAGCCAATATCTTCTAATAAAATCTCAATCCCTCGTCTCGTATAGGTCTCTTTTCTACCTCATTTGTCTGCTAGATGCCGTTCCGTACCCTTCATGCTGATCTATGGAGTGATCCCATTCACAAGGGGACCCGCTAAGTGAATATATTTTTCCAATTTCGTTCACACGACAGTCACGCTCAAAGGAACGGCCCCTGGCGTTTACCTTGCGGCTTTTTTTAGGAATAAATTCTATTCAATTTATGCTGTCCTGGTAGGAATTTGTTATTTTTGCGTCGAGAAGTTTATTTAACTAATTTATTGTGTATTTATTTTATTTTCTAACTAGGAATTATTTGCTTTTTTTTTAAATTTATTCAATATTAATTATTGTATCTTATTTTAACAAATTGTAATGAAAACACTATATTCTTTATAATAAATTTAAGAAATTAAATATGTAATATAATAATATTATTGATTAATTGTAACAAGCACAGATTAATACGATTTTTTATCTCTTATAGTTTTTTTGAATTTTAAAGAAATTATGGTTCCAATTGCGTTTCGGAGAATATTGAATTAATTCTCTTTTCCAACTAAATTCGTATGTTTTTATTTAACAGTTAAATGAAAGTAATTAAAACCTTTCAAAGCAAAACATAACGAGTTTCTGGAATTTACTAAAACGTTCCGCTAAAATCGATTGAATTCGCTAAAAAAATGCTTTGGTAACAGATTTTTTTTAAATAAAAATGTTGATGATATTTACAGGCATAAATAATCCAGCCCTAAATAGGTTATCTGAAAACAAATAAAGCGTGAAATCAGCTTGCGCTCAAGGGACAAATTTCAACTTCGCATCAGTACTTAATGATTGCTTATTTATAACATGTAAGACAATGGATTCGGTATAACGTTTTAGGGGTTGTTAATTGTACCGTAGCAATGACTTTGTTTACGTTCGAATGTAATACACATAAATAAATTAGTCTGTAATAAAACTTGAGTAATAGTCAGAACGGGTTCTCAGTTAAATGTAGTAGCTTCTGGTAATAGAGCTTTGCACATGTCAAAGTCTGGGTAGTTACCACCAATTATGCTGTCGCCAAACAGTTTTGTACTGTTCCGTTCTAATAGCTTGGCTATTATATTTCTTAATTTCATAGTTGGCGAAAGTATGAACTATCCATTGGCCTACTTATTCGATGAATTTGTTAACATAAATTAGAAACCTTAATATTAATAATCCAGTAAATGTACTTTTGACTCACGACTATAGCTGATAACTAATTGGGTAGGTTAAATTATATTGTTTAGTGGTGTACTGTTTCTGTCCACTGCCTTGGATAAATTACGAGGAGAGAACTGATCGTCATTTCTACAATAGAAATACCATTCTAACCAAAAGCCAGGTACCTTCCAAAGTGTTTAAAGTCAAAAATAGTATTGACTGGGGACTTTCAGTAACATTATATAATCAATCTACATATCATATAATATTCTTAATATATAAGGTCCTCCACAAGTGTGTGCGCAAACACGGGTGCACTCTCTCTTTTCTTTAACTCTCATAATCCGATTGGACGGCAATCCGACACGACCGGAAAGAGTTCATGCGCAGGACCAACGGCTTAACGTGCTTTCCGAGGCACGGGAGTGTACACGCTTCCAACTTCCAGACTCCGGGCTGCTACTGAGAATTTTCTGACAGAAAAACCCAATAACTATTTATTGGCCCGACCTGGGAATTGAACCCAGGACCACCGGCCTTATATCTAGCCACTAGACCAACGAGGCAATATTCTTAATACTGAATAATATATATATGTAGCATGTATTACCTAAAATGGAATAAATTGAAGTAATTTTATCACTCTTTTGTGACTTAATGTTATCTATTTTAGACATCAAATTTAGCTGGACGGAAAGAAGGAGATATAAATCAATTTAGTTCCATTATTATTTAAGTAGCATAGAAAATATGACAGGTGAATATCCTGCTGAATAAACACTTCACGTAAGAAATCAATTGTGTTTTATGTTGGTTTTGCTGTGTTATTTAATGGTTAGTGGTAAATAAATAATGATTTGATAGATATACTTATTAGACACATTACATTTATTTATAGTAAAATATTTAAATTTCGTATTAATTGAAAATTAATTTATTTATTTTTGCCCTTTTCAGTTAAAATATAAAATGCGGTGTTCCGAGATAAATCTTTCACTGTTCTGAGTTTTATAAAAAACCCATAACGTAGTTTGTAATCCATGCTGGTGGTAGAGCTTTATGCTCGTTTGGGTAGGAACCATCCAGTCATCAGATATTCTACCGCGAAACAGCAGTACTTGGTATTTTTATGTTCCGGTTTGAAGGGTGAGTGAGCCAGTGTAATTACAGGCACTACGGACATAACATCTTAGTTACCAAGGTTGGTGGCGCATTGGCGATGTAAGCGATGGTTAACATTTCTTACAATGCCAATGTCTATTAGCGTTGAGAACCACTTGCCATCAGGTAGCCCATATGCTCCGCTTTCCTATTCTATTCAAAAAAATGCTTACACTTTCACACTGAAAGCGAACGGCGTCGGTAATTATTTCCGTTATAAATTGTATGAATAAGAATTTATAATACTTTATTTAATCATAATATGTATATACTTAATTATATGTAAATATTTAATGATATATACTCATATCTTCTTTATCATATTATAATGATACCCTTTTTTCATGACGGCCATGGTGTGATTCTTAACGGAGACCATCTAATTTCGCAAGATATATCGTGTGTATATGGAAACATCGGTGCACTTTCCATTCTATCACTATCATATTTTTCCCAATAAGAAGGCAATTCGACGCTTCAAAAACTCGTTTGAGAAGTGTGACTAACTACGTTCAAACTCCGGGCGGTCTTTATTATCTTCGGCTGTTATCTTGATATGAATACAACGAGGTAGTTGAAATGATATAAATACGTATTTTTAAATAACATATCTCCTGTATAAATTTTAAACGCATTTTGGCCAGTCACGAACATCATTCATCCATTGGTTCGATGTAAAAGGTTTAATGATTTGGAAATCTTTCTGATAATCTATACCGGAGGTATGTTTTTATTCGCTTAACATGTGTTTTATTCCGTGTTCGAAATATAATTTTGGTTAGAGTTTGAAATGACATCAGTATATATGTTCAATGAATGGTGAGATGAACCATCGAATGATCATACTTTTAATTTGTTTTTTTAATTATCTACCTCGTCTTGAGGATAAAGGAAAACGTCGTAAGGTTGCCTCCATGGGGTAGCGTCACAATACTTATGGGGCAGGGTAGAAAAATAAGCTCCAAAATCTCCTTCTTAGGAGGAGACGAGAACTTTATCCAGTAGGATATTTATGGGCTGTTACTTTTAATGAAATACGTAAAACGACTGCCTCTGGATTTAGAGGCTCCGTCCAATCATGCTCATACAAAAAGCCGGATTCTAATAAAATTTGGTAGAGAAGTCGATTATATTATATATAGCAAAATACCAATTGAAACTGCTGGGAAGCTTCCCAGTATCAATAAAAAACCTCCAACTGATTTATTATTCCCATAGCGTTCATCAGAAAAGCAAATCTTTAAAGAAAAGATGTTAGATTTTTTTACATAAGCATTCCTTTTATGTGATTCAGAAAATGTAGGCATAAAATCGAGGGTTTTCTATGCTTAAATATTTCGGAATACACATTTTTTTCATACCCGGTATTAGGGAAACATTTACATTTCGATTTCGATTCGCGTCAGCGCATACATACGACTCGTTTTTACCAATTGATACGACCTGAATGAAATGGAAGGCAATATGTGAGAAATCCGACTTTTTATCATATATCTATGAGTGGAAATAAGTGTAAGGGATAAAATACGTTTCAAGTACATTATTTATTTACTTATTCTTTACTATACTACCCAGTGGTTAGAATACCTGAATCTTAACCGAAAATTGTGAATTTTGATGTGCTTGATTTGTGTTTATATTTCATCTCATGCTCGGCGGCAAAGGAAAACATCGTGAGGGAACCTAGATATATCGGATGAAGGTCAACCACTTATATCTAACCCGAACTGGAGCAGCGTGCTTGATATTATCGGAGAGGAGGCTTTTCCCAGCATCAGGATATTTAAAGGCTGTTTGTTTTGCTGTGAAACGATTTTGATTTATTGTAATATCTTGTTTTTACCCTAAATACGCATATGAACCGATTTATTTATGTGCAGTACCTTATATCTAGCAACTGAATTGCAAGCCAGTTCCATCAAAACATTTAAGCAGAAATGTCGCAAAAAAAATTATACTGTTATTAAAATAGTTAAATTTAATTGTTTACAAATTGCAATATGAATAGTGAATTCGTTTTATCTTTATTTTGATTGTAACATTGTAATGTATTTCTATGTTATATTGATCTTGCAGTTTGAATTGTATTAAACCCAGCTCACCGAACTCATTTAACTGTATCCGAGCGCACGAAACAGATACATCTGAGAATGCAATGATAAATCTCCACTTTGAAACACAAATACATATTGGATAAACTAAAGCGGAGTGGTGCTAATGGATAACATGATAACTAAAAGCTCGTTCACGTCACTATGTAAGCCCATAGTATGTTCAAGGTTGCTTGGGATAATTTGCCGCGGAGCTTTAACTAGCTCTTATTGTGGGACGAAGTACTTTATTCATTAAAAATTAAATTTTAATGAGTGCTCTTCGCCTACAAAGCTGTTAAATAGAAAATTTAATGTAAAATTGAATTATTTGTTTATAGATTTATAAGATTTTATTGATTGATTGTCAAAACGTTCGGAAATCGTAATCTCAAATTTGTGACTTAAAAGAATTGTGCATTTTAAAATTTTACCTGCAGTTATGAAGATTGACTCCAAAATAAATGATTATTAAATATATTATTAGTTTATGTATTCATACTGGAATATTTTCTTGGTTTTGTTTTTTAATGTTCGCTCATCAATCTAGACGTTATTATGAATATCTATTTAGGTAACGCTTACATTATTTATCGAGGAATGCTCGACATAGTTCAAAGACGTCATTAGTCCATGACTTTGCGTCCACTTCATGATAGAATAGTAGTATTTTCAAAACACGTTGAGCAAATATTATAAACGGGATGATTAATATGAACATTATAAAAACGAACTCTATTTAAAGTTAAATAAAATGATGTTTTTATAAACATTTTTATAATGTTGATCAAATCTTACAACTGATTCTTAAACCATTACCAACCAACCCATAAAGCTATCATCTACTGAATAGCTTAACTATAATAGTTAAATTTAGTACATATATTTTATTCATATAATTTTTTATTTCATATCGAGGATTTGAGTCAAAATACAAATCAAAATATAAAGTAGTATACTGAACAAATAATGATCGCGTTGGTACATAAAAGTTTTATTTCCAAAAGAATTATATTGCTTCCCAAATGATACTTCATTTAATACACTTTAATATGTATCATTAACAAAATACATATTATGTTACGACCAATTTGAATACAGTTTTTATTTGAATACATTTAAATTCACGAACGTCCAATCAAGTGAATCGCTACATGCTGTCGATTGGCAAAATATTCAATGTATGTTTTTCGCACTATGCTTTTTGTTCTAATGCAAATCCATCTCATAAATTAAAATTGAGTGCCACAGAATAAATAAAACTGACATATTTATTTTCGAATATCAATGAATGAAATACAGATTACATACGTATAAAATACCTCTCTCCTAATTAGAATGCACTAGCCATCGTCGCGTTTGCACTCTACCAACACTTAACATCAGGTGGAGTAATCATTTGCACTCCCGGGAAAAAAACGATTGACTTAAAATGATTCTTGAATCTATAAAAAAAAGCTTATCTTTTCTAATAAAAAATAATTTTCAGTAATTTCGAATACGCTTTTCGCCATAATTTATCATTACTAAAAGGTAAAAGAAAATAAAGCTAATGTTGAGTCAAAATTTAGACGTTACTTCAGATTTTTATTTATATTAAAATCTTTGTTAGGAGAATACAACACGCTCGTTTTTCTTGAATAATTGATTTTCTCATTAAGGCAGGAACAATCCTGTAGATAGAAAGGGAATTCTTTACACGGGTATGAGATTAGCTAAATTATGATGGAGTAGTGGATTAGCGGTCTAATTATATATTCTTATTTTGGTTTTATTTTATTTTATCTCATTTCATGAGTTCTTAGTAATATTCTATCGGAAATTACTATGTATTTCGTATTTTCTCTTTGTATGAAATACAACTTGAATATGGTTGATGAAGGTTAATCTTTTCGTTCGATCGATTCATTTTTATTGTAATTGCTCTTTAAATATCTCTCTTTCTCTTGTTCTTTTTTTAATAATATAGGTAGACATACGGGCAGATGAGCGGCCATAGACAGTGGCGCCGTAAGTAATAGTAACAATTCCTTATATAATCAATGCGCCACTAACCTTGGGAACTATGTTATGTCCTTTGTGCTCTTATTTACATTGGCTCACTTACCCTCGCAACTGGAACACAACATTAAGTATAGATGCTTGGCTATAGAGTATGTGATGTGTGGTTGGTACATACCCAGACGGACATGCATTCGCATTTTTATATTTTTTTGTAATGGGTTATAATATATAAAAGAAAAGGACATTTTTTTACCAGAAGACGATTACAGCTAATTAATAATTAGCTATCTTTGCCACATTACTTCCTTTTTTATATCCGTTTTCCGACCAAAGAGTTTTTACATAATTATTTTAAGGCGTATTTTAGTATGATTCACGAAATAGTATTCATTTTTCTTTGTTGCAGATATCCGTGTTCTGTGCTAGTAAAGTCTGGTTAATTCTAGACAATTACAGTGAAGTGTTTGATATATTAATTCTTCTATTCCTTCCACTATATTAAAGGTAAGTTATATTTGTATTAAAAAGCAAAATACAATTAAGTTAAAATGTTAATTATAAATTTGCGTCTAGTATGTTTTATAAACGATAAAATCTACATAAAGTAAGATTATCAAAAATTATTATTAATTAATGTCCTCAAATTTATTTTCACATGACAAATGAAAATAATAAAATATTTTTAATATTTGAGATACATTCAGTAATTATTTTTATTACACGAAGGCGAAAAGGGATTTTCCCTGAACACATTATTAAACGTAAACCGCTTTGCCTTAATTACGTGTAAACTAAGGGCTTTACCCCATTAATGCGATTACGATCGTTCATGTCGTGAATGGGGCGGCGTGCCAACAAAAGTGTATTGTCAACTTTATAATCGCTACGGAACCACAAGATAAGGCCTGACGATAACGGGGGCTGTCCTATTTTACACGCGGCGAGTGAATTGTAAGAGTTGCTGAATAAAGCTGTTTATAGACTATGCTACGATCCAAACAAATTGAATTTCGTATAATCAAAGCCTTACCCACTAAATAATGTAGCGTGTTTACAAAAAATATTGTCGTCTTAAATCGCTACGACACCGCAAGATAGCATGATAACGACGTGGTCTGTTCTAGTTTACAGTCGAAGGAAACTGAATCGTGAAGGTTTGTTGTATAAAACAGGCCATAGATTACCTTACTTATACACTTTACAAGTCAAAATAAAATTACGCAAATGCACTAAGCGATTTGATAATAGCTTACTAAGCTAATAATAATCTTACTAATAGCTTTTATTAATTTTTAATGATATTATTTCTTTTGCAATTTATTTACGTAAGAATTATGTATTATCCTGCGTCTAAACTTTATCCGGTCGTGACGGGATTTACCGTCCCATCGGACTATGAGAGTGCATCTATATTTGCGCACACACCTGTGCACTATAATATGTCCTGCGCATTTCCGACACATTTGAGTGAAACGTGTCTGATACAAAACGTTTCCACTTTTGTTACATGTATTTTTTTAAATATATATTATAAACGTCGTCCTCCAGACCTATTTCGGCCACGGCGGCCAATCTTAAGAGAGATTAGCCAACAGCGCAGGAGATATTAGAGTGCAGTAGAGTGTGCACGAACACAGGTGCACTCACTATTCCCTAGCTCTCATAATCCGATGGGACGGCAATTCGATACGACCAGAAAGAGTTCAGGCGCAGGACCAACGGCTTTACGGGCTTTCCGAGGCACGGGAGTGTACACACTTCCAATTTCCAGACTCCGTTCTGCCGGCTGAGATTTTTCTGACAGAAAAACCCAATAACTATTTATTGGCCCAACCTGGGAATTGAACCCAGGACCACCGGGTCTGCGGCCTTATATCTAGCCACTAGACCAACGAGGCAGTAAAATATATATTATAATATTAAACATAAGTAATTAATAAATAAAAAATATTGTTTTTATCTTAAATATTGCATTACTGGGATGTTAATAATACTGTAACATTTATTGCCCTTTGTTAATTGAAAAATATTAAGGATCGTCTATGGCAAGCTTTATTTCAACGCCGACATTTAGCGGTGTATTGTGAAGCTTTCTTGGCTAAATGAATGTGTTGTACTCTGAAGCAGATGCTTGGCAAGACCGTGAATAATGCGCAAAATTCTCAAAACGGTCGGTCGAGATCGTAAATCGCTGGATGAGTAAAGATAACGTTTACACTAGATATTTCGTCGTAAATATGTTCGAACTATTTTATCATTAATTTTAATTTAATTTTATTGTTCACTCTATTTATAAATTGCCTTAATTTTAAAACTGATGTTTTTTACTATCATTAATCCATTTCAAAGAAATTAAATGACTGGGTCTCTTTGGACGCACTCATACAAAACACTCTTATTAATGATTGTGTAACTTTAAATTTTTTTAAAGATATAGATTAGAATGAAAAGACTCAGAAAAAAAGATTCTAAAAATTGGGTCATTCTAAAATTTCAAGAAAATATTCTATATTTTCATTTATTATGTAAGAGCCTGTAACTGTCCCACTAGTGGACTAAGGCTTACTCTTGTTTTTTGATAATATTTTGGGATATATAACACCACGCTGTTCCAATGCGTATCTCTGGATACTCATGTGGCAGATTTTTATCCGACACATACAGATTTCTTCACGATTTTTTCCTTAGACGTCGTCAATGCCGTCAATAAATAAACATAAAATAAAAACCTGAAACTCCAGTAATTCTTGCCCAGGCTTATAACCGCAATCTCTTGAATAATCACATATTCCAGCAATTGGACCATCGAAGCTTTTAAATACACAAAGAAAAAGGTTTTTCGTTGAAAAAGAAATTCTAATTTGCGTTACGCTGACTTGAAACTGTTGTTAACTTACCCACTTAACTTTTTATGAAAAAAACTTATGCATGTAGAAATTACCGCAAGTTACCTATGTTCACTTGAATTGTGCAGTGAAATGTTTAGTTTTCTAAGCTTAAGTACATAATTAAAAAGAGTTAACGGAAAAATAGCGAAACACAACAGAAACATATGATTGAACAGAACATGTAAGTACCCGACGCAATGCCTCGACGGAAGCAATACGTCGTGAGGAAATATGTACATCCACAACCAACGACACCAGCTGTGGAATAAGCTCCAAGCCTCCTGACCGATTAGTGAACTGCACAGGACATATTATAGAGCACAATTGTGCCCGCTATCACATTATCCGATGGAATGGCAAGCCGACGCGACCGCAAAGAGTTCAGGCGCAGGACTTTACGTGCTGTCCTTGGCACGAGATTGCCCACTTCCGACTTCCGGACTCCAAGCTGCTACTGAGAATCTTCAAAAGAAAAACTCAGTAAATTTATTGGCCCGACCTGGGTTTTGAACCCAGGAATTCGGGATTTGTGGACTTGTATCTATCCACTGGACCACCTAGCCAGTTTTTTTTAAGGAATGAGGCTTTTGCTCAGTAATTTAAATTTTACAGGCAGTTCATTACTGCAAATTTCATTCATTTAATTTATTATATGGTCACATATAAAAAATAACATCATCGCAATGCCTCAGAGCTATTTCAGGAACATAACAAACACGCTTCCAAGAATTTATAAATGCGTTTGAAATCCGGAAACATGTAAGTGAATGAATTATAGACACAATGACTATAACCATACATTCTCGACATTTCATCGAGTCATCGAGATTCCGCACGAGATTTGAAACTGTGTTTATACGCTATTTTAATTGGACATATTATACTCGTGTATCTGGTTTGCATACTCATGTCTTAATGTAATATTTAAATCAACCATAATATCGAAAAACGCTTTATGTGAAATAAAATAATATTTATGTTTATTTAAATTGTACTTATAAGTCTAAAAAATTAAAATATTGCTGATATTCAGGCGGAATAAATATACTGAAAGACCGTTAGTACCGTTAGTATCAGCACAGCCTTTGCTCTTTTCAGGTATTTAAATTCTATATACATAAATACAAATGTTAAGCCACAATTAAAATCATATTAATAAAGTTTGATTCAAGATGTCTATGATGTGTGGACATTGCATTTTATATATCATAACTTAAAAATGGATAACAGTTTCAAAAAGTTATTCCGTGACGTGTATGCGATACTTTGCTGAGCTTTTAAATGCATTATTTGTATTTTTAAGTAAAAGATTCTAGCTGAAATATATTTTTTAAATTTAGAATACGTTGGCATAGTAAATGGTAGCCACCATAGACAAACCACCATGTAAATACAAATCAGATTGAAAACGCGCTACTCTACAAATCTTGGCAAGAATGCTAGCAGCATTTCCCCGTTGAATCGCAAAAACGGTTCTCCTCATAATAAGTTCGTATGAAGATTTGAATATCGATTCAATTTAATTGCAGAAGTCATTTATGATTGACTGACATGACACAAGTATAATTGTGTATCTCAAACTCCAGAGCACTCGGATGGGAACGTTTCTAATTTCGGAACGGAGAAACAGATCATACTGAGATCAAAACAAGTTTAGGATTGGAATTTCGCATCGGAAATCTTATTTAGAACACTATGTGCTCATACTATTATCAGCGTTCTACTCGCAGATACTAAATATATATATGTTAATATGAAGAGAGCTTAGCTATATTTATATTATATTTAATAAGGTATGAACCCTTAACAAAGTGCTAAAAAAAATCCTTCAGTATATATATTTTTTTCATTTTCATTTTAAATGAAATTGAATATTTTATTTAAAAAACTAAATGAGTACACGTTTTTCATTTTATAATGTGAAAAATAATCTCTAAAAATAAATTTAATTATTGCCAAAAGCCTTGCTATTATCAGTTGTCTTTAATTTTTCATCGCTAGCTAAATTTATGAAAATATAAATAAATGCCCTAAGCTTTTATACGTTAATTAAAGTATTATTTTACATATTTTATTATTTTTAGCCTTTGTGAAATTTATACTTATTATAGTTAGTAAATAAGTTATTATAATTAGTAAATATAGTAATAAATTATTATTATGTAACTTTACTTCTAATCAACTCTGAAGGGTTTCGTTATCGTTATCAATATTTTACATTCAAAATAGTTATGAAGGTACGTTTCTTCTTAATTGATAGTTGCACTATTCAAAAGAGCTTGTAGGAATCTGCTTTGATAACATGCTTTCATTGCGTTTTCTTTTTAATCAATTCACGATTCGCAAAGGAAAACGAAATTTTATTCTGATATATGCAGTGTTTGCATCGAGTAAATTACTCTTTTATTATTATTTTTTATATCAATTAACTGATTGTTTCAAACATTAATATAATGTATGCGTGTTACAAAATAATAAAGATATGACACTCCTATATCATTATGTTTATTGTGATAATAGTTAGCTTTTACAAAAATGTTAAATGACTCATTAAAATCACGCAAAGTCTAATCCACTTTTATAAGTTTGTAAAAAAACAGTAACGGTATGTACTATCCCACTACTAGGCAAAGGTATTTACACCTATTGACGTGAAGTATCCCACTACTGAGCAATGGTCTTTTCGCCTATCTATATATAACATCATCGTGCAAGTTACACCGCGGTGTTTTGTTTTCTTGTACTGATAATCATGAGATAAATTATAAACACAAACTAAAAACATGATAGCTCACTGCTAGCCCGGATGTTAATCTCAAATCTTCTGTCATTACTAATATTATAAATGCGAAAGTAACTTTGTTTGCGCGTTACGCTGTCCCGTCGTAATTTCGTAACGCCGTGTCTTCTAAACTGATCATGAATTACAGAAAAGGACAAAGCGTATGTAACAATAACCATTCCCTGTCTCACACATGGGTAGAGCCGCGGGTGAAAACTAGTAATAGGATAAGAACCAGGTCTATCCACGGGGCCGCTTCAGCTCTTTTGAGTGTAAACGTATATTTCAATTCTTCATATGTATATATTTGTAAACTGAAATTCAAATTCGACGAGTGCAAAATTATTTACTAGATTTATGATATGCTAAAATAGTTTCTTGATAATATTTCTCGCTATACGTATACGTTTATTGTCTATTTATTATTTATCGCCAGTCTGCATTCCCTCGTGACCGCATTCAACATAATTTTACAGCAGGAGGCAAAAATTGCTTGGAGAAATATTAATGAAATTTAAATTAATTTTATTTATATTCTCAATTTGTTTTAGTTTATATTTTATTATTATATAATGTGTATAGTTGTGTTGTACTAATATCACATAACTGTATTTTAGTGTAGTTTTAGACTTATTTTACAAGTAAACTGTTAATTTGTTATTATTACTATATATCATGGTAATTCTAAATAAATAAATAAATGTAACGAATTAAAATTTTAAATAATATCAATATGTTAAAGAGTTAGTAAATCCGTAATAAAAAATACAAAAACAAATTTAAGCATTCGTCTGAATGCACGATGCTTCAAATGAAAACTTAACATAAAAATATCAAATCAAATCGATTCATAAATAAAAAAGTTATACATAAAATGTATACATTTTATTATTTTTTTTTTATTGTATTATTGGTGGACGAGCTTCTGGGCCACCTGACGGTAAGTGGTCACCAATGCAAATGGCATTGTAAGAAATGTTAACCTTCGCTTACATCGCCAATGCGCCACCAACCTTGGGAACTAGGATGTTATGTCCCTTGTGCCTGTAATTAAACTGGTTTATTCACCCTTCACACCGGAACACAACAATACAAAATACTGCTGTTTTGCGGTAGAATATCTGATGAGTGGGTGGTACCTACCTAAACGAACAAAGCTCTACCACCGAGTAAAGCTAGAGATGAATTAGAAGGCTTCTTTCGTCCTCATTTCTTGTAGTCTATTATAAAATGAGTCACCATTGAGTTTTCATTGAGGTTTTCATTATCGACATTAAAAAATATACGCGGCTAAAAGCTTTGCACGATCGTCTCCTATCCGATTAAATAAAAAGTGACGCTTTATAAAGCTCAACTGGGCAGCGCTACGACAGTAAATTGACCATGTTTTTTAACAATTTAGAAGGAGCAGTCTGTGCATGTCCCTCTGCTGAGCTAATGCCTGTTCTCCCTTTGAGGAATTTGGAGCTCACTACACGATACACAAAATTCAGAATTTTAGTGAAATTTTGTATCCTGTATTGTAAGTTTCACCACTAATTTAGCCTTCACCGCCTAGTATGCGATGACTATAAACACAAGTAAAGCACTTAAACATTCAGCGGTGCTTGCCAGGCTTTGGACCTGTGATCGTTATTTAAGATTCACGCGCTCTAACCACTGAACCCATCATGGCCCTATTTCTTATTGGTATTAGAAAATTATTAAAACTTTTTATCATTTTTTCCTTATAATTTGGACTCATCATTTTTGTATTGAGTTGTTTATTTGTACCTTTACTCAACGTAATCTAAATAATTTTACTTATGTTAATGTTTTAAAAAAAGAATTTTTCAGGAATTTATTTCAATTAAGCCTTTTTAAATTATTTGTAATTGAAGCATCGTGCATTCAGGCGAATGTTTTTTGTATTTTTTAAATTATTTGTAAAGCGAAAGTTCAATACGATTTGACCTATTGCGCGTTCATAGCACTGTGCCAGATACATACAAGCGAGTGTCAATAACAACTGTACAGATTTTCAGTTCAATCGGATGACAGGTACGTGAACACATGATACGAACCACCACTAATATCTATTTATAAACAGTAGAAACCGTGTGTCTGACATTTAATAAATTTATCAAAAAACAAATGTGGTCTAAAAAAATTGTAATAGAATACGATAAATCCTTTTTTTATTTCTCTGCTTGTCTGTCTGTATGTGAACGCTAATCTTCGAAATTACTCAATGGCTATTTTCACGGTTTTAACAGATTGATTAAGCTTAGCTTGAAGCAACAGTTGATTTGTTTCATTGAAATGGGATGATAGTGAAAAAAGGTATCGTCATTCAAAGACAATTTTAAATTCGTTTTCTATACAAATGTATATAGTAAAAACCGTGTGTCTGTACATTGATAAATTATCAAAAAACGAATGTGGGGAAAAACAAGAATAACAAATCATGAAAATAATCGCGGTCTAAGTCGAGGGCACCAGTTAGTTATTCAATAAAACCTTCTTGTTGACCTTTGCCTTATAAAATTGCATCTTGATCTTTGTATGATTTCTTTATTATAAAAGTTATTATTATTTGTAGACCCTTATTCAACTCAGGTGAAACCGAGACGGGTATTAAGATTAATAAATCTATCAGTTTACGAATAACGCAGACATCATTAATAAGAAAAAGCATTATATATAATTATAAAGTTTATTGTTGACTAGGTTAGTATTGACTAAGTTTTACTAAACGCGACTTGAACAATATTGCACAACCGACGGACCGCATCTAACGATAACAACATGCTAGCAGCGTTTTATCGTTGAATCGCTTCTGATTTTTTGCGCGAAAATAAACCACCCCTCATTTCAGCGGTGAAGGCAATAAGACAAGACAGGCTAAATATATAAGCACAGAATAAAATAAAGTTGTAAAAGTAAATTGTACATTGTAATTAGTTGTCATTTTATGTGTATTAATATAGTTCATTCATTAAGAGTTAGTTTAGTTGTCAACTCAATAGTTTGATCAATATAACCAAAATCTTGACAAAAAATGTTAAGTAAATTTAATTTGTAGATATTGCTTATCATAACTGGTATTGTAAATGCGAAAGTGAGGTTGTCTATTTGCCTGTTTCTTACTCAAGTCTTAACTAGGTACAGAAATCATCATGAAATTTTGCATACAAGCTATCACGGGTTAAAAGTATATAGGGTACCTAACACCGGTCTAGCAAGTATCTGTAGGTAGCTGTGCAGCTTATAATTGCAGCTTACATTTGAATTGGCATAAATCTTCTTCTTCTTCCTGCCCTTATCCCACTACGTGGGGTCGGCACAACATGTATTTTTCTTCCACTTTATTCTATCACTCGTCATCTCAGTACTTACACCTTTTATACACATATCCTTTCTTAAGCAATCCATCCAAACTTTCTTCGGCCTCCCCCGTCCCCTATATCCATCAACATTCATACTCATCACCCTTCTAGTAACATGTTTTTCATCCCTTCTCATCACATGCCCATACCACGCTAATCTATTACTCATTGGCATAAATAAGTTTTATATTTATTAAGAATAAGTAATAATAATAATGGTCCTGCTGACCGATTTTGGCCACAGCGGCCAATCTCAAGACAGATTAGCCAACTGCGCAGGAGATATTATAGTGCACAAGTGTGTGCGAAAACACATACAACATAACCCGATGGGACGGCAATCCGACACGACCGGAAAGAGTTTATGCGCAGTACCAACGGCTTTACGTGCTTTCCGAGGCACGTAGTGGAAGTTGGAAATGTGTATATTCATACACACTTCCAACTTCCAGACTCCGAGCTGCTACTGAAAATTTTCGACAGAAAATCTCAATAACATTTTATTGACCCGACCTGGGATTTGAACCCAGAACCTCCGAGTTAGCGACCTTAATCCTAGCCACTAGACCAACGAGGCAGGCATAAGTAAGTATAGGATAACAAAATCAACAAGAGTAAGTTCTGAGTTTCTTGACAGTGCCTCTCAGTAGAATCAATATTCCAAAACAGCGGTAACTTATTTATTTTATGTTATATGCCTATTTGAATAAAGTGTATTTTTATTTCTACAATATATAACCTTATAAACATTACAAAAATGCTAATGATTTAAAGTTACATTAGGGCTACAATTAATATTATATTATGTGTTCTTCTATGAGCTATTTGTGTATTTGCATTAAGTTATGGAAACAAAAAAAAAATCTTAAGGCCTCGCAGTCCCGAGTCCCGAACATTTGTCACACGGCTTAGTAATTTTGCACCACTACGCCAATCTTAAGCCTGACAGATACCTGCTATAACTGTAAGGCTACTTATTATTTAAAGATATATAGCCTTACTTATAAGCATTTTGCGAGTGATTAGGTAATGCTGTGTCTCCTTGTATCGAATATGAAATCTGTAATCAGCGAAATCAGTGTTTAACTAATCAGCCGCTGAGCAACGTTTAAAGGTATGCTACTAGTATTTACTGACTTATATAAAAATATTAGTGTGAGTTATAAAATATAAAATAAAAAACATTTCATTTGTAGTTAAAATGTCAGGCAATATTATAGATATGAGAAATGCGAACTGGATAGGGATGGATAGATACAAAGCTATTTCAAACCGACAAAGTGGTAGCATGCGGAGCTCGCTGCTTGCTTTACGAATGCTCAAATTGTACCATGTTATGTTCAAATGGTACGAATTAGTCCACCTTAAGTATAATCTGCATTTTGATGCTGGCAGTTTTTACGTTTAGTTGTAATAATTGTCTTGTATCAATTTACTAACTTGTTAGCTATTTTAATGAATAATTTGATTTAATTTTAATTAAAATGGTATACAGTTAACTTGTTAAACGTGTTAAGAACGATACCGGCATTCCCGATAAGTGTCAATTTATGTAGAACAATGCAGCATTTTATCAGAACCAAAATCAAATTTAATTGAGATAGCTTAATATTTAACGCTAATTACTTATAACGTTTTTTTTAAACATGTAATTTCTCACTAATGCAAAATTTATATTTGGAAAATATTCAAACAATAAATTTAATTATAATCAGTTTTTTTTATACTATCATTATTTAAATAATTAATATTGTCAGTTATAAGACCAATAAAACAAATTTATATTACTCTACAACATATATTTATTATGCAACAAACTCATCTGTAATAATTATAAGATTTTTAATTAATTCCCATCCGCATAGAAGTGGATAATAAACAAAAAAACCTATATCTGACCGCCTCCGCATAACATCCAATAAATAAGACCAGTATCACACTTGCAGCTGTATCTATAGAACTGTGTACAGTCGAGTGACTAAAAAGTGATCTATTCCATATGAACGCCATACATTTATGAACTGAGCTATTGCTATATAAGCTACGAAATAACTGTGTGATACGAGTCTTATTCAGAGCGTGGCTTATAAAGGACGGCTCGGATTTGTACCGGATTTACTTTTTGAATATCTCTCTGGCGGTTTCGAAAACGAATCCCAATACTAGGTCAAGACAATCTGATATTGGGCTTACAAAATTCAATACTTCGTGCACGTCTGGTTTTTGTTCTGTATAAAACTGTATTCAGTCATCAATTATCTTTATGCTTCTTATGTCTTATGATAACAACGTAGCAGCCAGTAAATACCCATCGTGAGCAACGGCCTCTTTTGGAGAGGATTGACCATCACACCACTTCAATAGCTGATATAGGAGATTTTCCAGATGAACACTTGCAGGTTTCCTCATGGCGTTTTCTTTTTTTATAGAATAGGTAAGCTAACCAGCGTATGGGCCACCTGATGATAAGTGGTCACCAACGCCTATAGACATTGGCGTTGGCATGTTAACCATCCCTTACGTCGCCAATGCGCCACCAACCTTGGGAACTAAGATGTTATGACCCTTGAAGCCGGAACACCAATACCAAGTACTGCTGTTTTGCGGTAGAATATCTAATGAGTGGGTGATACCTACACAGACGAGCTTGCACAAAACCCTACCACCAGTAGTCCTTCAGTACCAGTCCTTCAACGACGAGCACGAGATGAATTATATACAAAAATTAAGCTGCAGTATTCGGTTAGGATTCACGAGTTATCATCACTAAATCTCTGCTTTATTAATAAGCGTATAATACGATATTAATATGTCAATCTGTATTATTACAATAGTTACTAAGTATATCTAACGCAAGTATAACTTTTTCGTATCAAGTTTCGAGTCATTTATTCAAAAATCCCAAGTTATATTTAAAACTATGCCGTCAAATTCGACATTGAAATTTAACACGGGCGCCCTTTATCTGAAATTCATGGCCATTGAATATTTAATAAATTAAATTATACGTATATAAACATTGCGTGTTCTTTGTCGAAATATTGAAACGGTTCTAATTTAGATTTTATTATATCACAATTTATGACAAAATTATTTTCGTTAAATTTGTCATATTCAATATAACTTTTCACTTCAACAAAGAATTTACGGTACGGTCACGGAATTGGAGCACGCTTATACCCGCATCTTGGCTCAGTTGAAACGTAATATTTATTCTGTGACAAAGGAAAATATGATTTGATTTGTAGTTATATACATTTGGTAAGAGTTTTCGTCGAAAGTGTATGCATTTATCACACATGCACGTAAATTATTTAGGTTTCTAATTCTTCAAATAATAAATTTACATAAATTGTTAAAAAGTAAGGCATAAATTAAAAAAGTAGTCAATACAATATTTTATAGATTATCAAAAAGTTAAGAGTATTGTGGTTGATTTTCATGCAGAATATTTTTTATTAAATAGGCGGACAGGCAAATGGCCCACCTGATGGTAAGTGATCACCAGTATCCACAGAAATTGACATTATAAGAAATATTAAACGTTCCTACCATTGCCTATTTCACCTTAGGAATTAAGTTATTAGGTTATTTGTGCTTTCATAGTAGGATGCGCAAGCCATCCTGTGACGCTCCCTCAAAGACGGAGTGGGTACCGCTGATTTTGCAGTGGGTATTATGGCGTCTTCAGCGCCGACGAGCCCCACATACACCCCCACCTCATGTGGGGGAGAAGCGTAAATGCGTCTTTCCAGCGAAAAAAAAGGTTCTTTCTGCTTATTATTACACTGGCTCTCTTGACTCATTTCTATAAATAATAGACTTACATTTGTTTTTTTCAATCCCTTCCTTCCTCAGATCCGACATAGTGACCCAATAATATAGTTACCTCTTTACGCGGGGAAAATAACTGGATGCTTGCCATATATTGATAAAACCGACCTTGAATCTCCAAGATTTCTGGTTAAGACATCATGCTCAATGATAGCGTTATACATAGCTGAAATATTAGTAATGAAAATTTTAAACAGAATTAAATTTAAAAGAATTTTCGACGATATTTCTCATTGAGTGGAACGTAACTGCAGTTTAAATCTTTACTGATGCTATAAACAGATACCGAGCAGGTTTACTTTTTTTATATTTAAAAATTAAATTCTTCAACAAGTGCTCCAGACTGCATTTAAAAACATTTAATAAATATTTCTAATAAACTAAACAAATGTTCTCCTGTATAATTATAATTATATACATATTCTATTCAACATCAAAATTTTGAAATGAGATTTGAGATGAGATTGATCTGGATTCCACGTAATATAATATGTAGAATCGTGTCTCAATTAGATTTTTTTATCACGGAGTCACCACAGCTACCTTCGCTGATGATACTGCACTATTAGCAAGCAGCAAAAATCCGGCTATTGCATCTCACACGCTTCAAAAAGGGCTAAATGAAATAAATAAGTGGTTGAATAAATGGAAAATTAAAGCAAGTGCATCCAAATCGACTCACATAACATTCACACTGAAAAAAGGAGACTGCCCTCCAGTACACCTTGGAAATAACATACTTCCCCACTCACACAGAGTTAAATACCTTGGCCTCCATTTGGACCGCAGACTAACCTGGAAAAATCATGTTAAAACCAAAAGAGATGAGCTCAACATAAAATATAAAACCAGCTAGCTAGGACGAAACAGCAAATTGTCAACGGACAATAAACTCCTAATCTACAAAATGCTCCTAAAACCAGTGTGGACGTATGGGATACAGCTCTGGGGAAGTGCCAGTAACTCAAATATTGCCATTATACAAAGATCACAAAATATCATCTTGCGCATCATTTCCAATGTTCCTTGGTTCATCACAAACGGTGAAATTCATGCCACCTTGCAAATGACCACAGTGAGGGAAGAAATTAGAGCTGCCTCAAAAATATACCAACAACGGCTTGCCTTACACCCTAATCAATTGGCAACCCAGTTGAAAAGCCAAAAACATCTTAGGCGCCTAAAGAGGCATGATGTACTACAGCTGCACGAGAGGGTGTAGCACCCTCATAACACGAGAAGTGCTCTCGATGGAGGGCTCACTCATCACGCCAACTATCGCACCAACTATCCGCTCATAGTCCAAGGACTGATTGCAGATAAAAATATAACAAAAAAAAAAAAAAATGATTTTTTATGCACTAAATTTGTGTCTCCAACTTAGCTCGTGCTTAGTGAAGGAAAAATCGAAAGAAAATGTATGTGTCGGATGAAATTCTGCCATATAAAACCACTAACCCAAAGTGGTGAAATTTTTTTTATCAGTGGAACAATACGATGATGTTACTATACTTATTTTACATGACAAAAGTGTACATCACTATGTTTAAAAGTAAAAAAATGTCGAATACCAAACATTTTTATATCCTAGAAACTACATTATCCATGAAAAGTATTTATCTGTGGGATCGCAATGCATTCTTGCTAATAACGTAACATTTTGGAATGTAAAATAAACCAATTTGAAGGGAACAGCAATGGGCCTCTCGTAAAAATTAACTAAACTTTTGATTTGATTTTGATGGCTGACAATTATCTTATCACAGGCACCCAAACTTTATTCAAAAGTCATGAAACGTATCCAAGGCCACAAGACAGTCTTTGAAAGTAATTATATACTGTCCCACTCAGCAAACTGCGACGGAAAGTTTGAATTATATGAAACTCGGTTGCGGGTAGCTAGTTACTAAAATGCTTTACAGTTTTTCGCAGTACTCACCAGAGCCCTCTGTAATTGCTATCACACATTTGGTTTTAAAAACTCCGAATATAAAGGTGTTAATGTTTGTTTTGGGTACACTTTAAAATGAAATTACGTGTGTTATACCTCTTGGAGCTCGTTAGTGGAAAAATAATTGTAGCTACTTTTGATGTCTGTACTAATATTGTTAATGTGTGTATTTTATTGACAAATTAAAATCAATATAAATACGAAATCTATATGATTTTAACTTTTCACCGCGTTATAGCAAAAACAAAATTTGAAATTCCAATAATCATTAGGAACATATCACAAACCATTGCAATAACCCGAAGCGCAGTACTCGCGTCCATTCCGATGAATATAAAATGCAAATGGAAATGAAAAATTTAATTTTATACTTTCAAAAGTGTACGAGGTCCACGACTCAGAGGAAACATAACACAGTAAAATGGTGGCTTCATCGCGGAAGCTGTGAAGATAAGAGCCATTATATCTAACTAAACTTTATGGTGCAGTTTGCCTATAAACGTGTTCGTGTATGTGAGTGGATGTTTATCTAGTTTACGTTTCATTTTGATGTTGTGAGAATTGGTGGTCAAAGCAGGTTTTGAAGAAATTTCAATCAGTTTTCTACTTAGCCTTTTATGAGGCAAATCATCCTAAAATTTTTCCTAGTTCGCTTCTTATTAGAAATATATCTAGAAAAAAGTGATAAAATAAAAGATATATTATATCAAAAGTGTGTCATAACTTTCATCACCAATAATTGAATCGCAATAACGATTATCTGTGAAAAATATGTACTTCATTTCATATATCTCTCTCTGCGTCGTGTTCCTCATTACTGAGGGGTTTCGGACGATGTCGCGCCATATTGCTCTGAGGGTTGCGACGTGTAGTGCATCGTGGACTTTCATGTCGAGTGCGGTGCGGATTTGATCCGACTAACGCATCGGGCCCCGTCCTCGAGGTTTCTCTTTCCTTCCTTCCACTTTGCCGGTGATAACAATCTTCTCCAGGATGCCACTTTCCCTTCGGGCAATGTGACCGAAGTACTCAAGAATCCTCTGTAGGCAGGTGGTGGATAGCCTTTTCGTTACTTCTCAATATCGATACGTTGGTTCTGTGTGCTGTCCAAGGGATCCGGAACATCCTTCTCCAACACCACACAAGCAGCTGTCCGGCATCAATGCGTTGCCGATCAGCTGCTTTGATTGTCCATGTCTCAGCAGTATACAGAAATATCGAGAAGACAAAATGCACGGACAGGACTCACTTTCCATATACATATTACATAATTATATACTTCCATTCGTCATCAGAAGACAGGATAAGACGGGGTGATCTTTTGTATTTCCCTCTTTAATTCAAATGTTTTTAAAGAAAATATTTACTCTTCTAGCTAATTAGTCGGCTAAGATGGCCCAATTTAATACCGGGCTAGCACCATTGTACTCATGTGCATTTTTTATATATAGTATTATAGAATATATAAGAAGCAGCGTTATGGAACAACTTTCCCCACAGGGTTCTCCTATGTTCAGCATCAAAATATTTACAGTCTGTGAGATGTATTTTATTTACATCCTCTAGTGAATTTACATAACGAGAAAAATATTTCAAAATATTACCTACATAAAATATATAAAGTATAAAATAAATATTTTTTAAAACTTTAACGTTAAACCGAACTCTCAATAATTTGAATTTGATATAATGAATAAAGATTGTATATAAACATAATACTTAATAGAAAAATGCAATAAAAATAAATTATGAAACTACAGAGATTTTTCTTAAAGAAGCTCATTATATTTGCATGATGAAAAAAGTAAAAGGACAAATTAATATCATACGCCAAGGGTAATTAGAGCACAAGAAAGAAGTGCAGAGAGACAGATTTATTATAACAAATAAAACTACTTGGTTGGTGGTTTTGGTCGAGCCGGTCTATGTAGGTACCGCCGTCTCATCACTTATTGTAATAAACCGCACTACTTAGTATTGGTATATTCTGGTTTGAATAGTGAGCGAACCATGGCAATCACAGGCACAAGGGACAAAACTTCTTATTTCCCAAGGTTGGTAGCGCAATGCGATGTAAGGATTGGTTAATAATTCTTATAGTACCAATGTCTTTTTAATTATTACAGTCCGTTATCTATACTAATATTATAAAGAAAGATTTTTTGTTTGTTTGTTACGATTTCACTCAAAAACTACTCGAGCGATTTTAAAAATTCGTTCACGTTAGAAAGCTACGTCTTAACCGAGTTTTCACGCAAATCTATGTGATAACCATAAGAAAATTTTATTCCTTGTGGTAAATTTTCTAGTAATTATAAAATGTTTTAATTAAGTTACAATAAATCGTAATAACATATGTACTTATTGTATTCATAATATGTGTATTGTTATTTTTGAAATCTACATTATTATATAAAGTTGTCGAAAAGAATCAGGTCCGGACGCTCTCCAAAAAGAACACTGCCAAAACTATTACATATGCCATAAAATTTAATATGAAATCAAAAATTTGTAGATCTCAAAAATATATAAAGTAAATGTCTGTAACATCATATAACTATGATATTGCTTTGCGTATTACAAACGTAATGTATATTTCTGAATAATAGACAAAAATAGAAAGTAGATCTTTATGTCAAATCAAATATTACAATAATTACATTTTTTGTAAAGTTATACAAAAATAGATTATGTAAATCTAATCCATAATCACAAAGTATGAAATAGAACGGCCGAAAAAGGAAAACTTGATGATGCGTGTCACCCTAACGCTCATGCATAAAACACCCATAGCTTAACATTTAACGATAATACGTATCATAAAATAGGCGTACGAAATGTGATACTTATCAGCTTTGATTATATAGATCAGCTGAAGCTAAATCATTGTGAATTTAATTTTTTTTTCGTCGTGATGATGATGATGTTCGCTTGACTGCTTTCGGGAATGATGGCCATTCTCAAGGAAGACTAGCTACCTACTTAAGACATATTATAATGTGCAAGCACAAGTGCATTCCTGACTCTCCATTTCATCACTTTCGAATCCGTTGGAAAGTTACGATACGACCGCAAAGAATACAGGCGTAGGACCTGCTTTTAGTATTTTGTGAGATACAGAATTAAAATATGTACTGGCATCCACGGCCCTATATAATATTGCGTCTAATTGATACAAAATTCAACCTCCTCCGATCAAGTTTTTGATGCTATGACAAAATAAATTTCGACTGATATATTTTATTTGTGTCTCTCCATTTTACTCTCAGTTACTTGTCTCACAGTACAAATAGGTTTCATTCCCTTGTTTTTGTAATCTAAAATGAATGGATGAATTTAAAAATATATGTAAATATGATATACATATATTACATGAAAATATTCAGGTACAAACTATTTTTATTTACTTTATGTCATTAGATAGCAATTTATTCATAAAAGCAAGAATTCGTAATATGTTTTCTTGGAAAGTTTCGAAAGCGAGTATTTGATCGAAACAGTTTGTGTTCAGTCTAAAGTACAGAAACTTGAGCCACGTACTTCAAACATGAAGGAGCGTTAAGCTGCTTGTGAGACTAGGCATTTTAAGGTCTTTGTTTCCTTAAGTACCTATCATCTTCTAACAGATTTCTATGAGCTTGTTGTAATTGGTGTAAGGGTTTTTCACGGTAGAATGCGCAAGCGATCCTGTGACGCCCCCGGAGAGACGGTGAGGGTAACGCTCGTTTTTTAGTGAGTATTCCGGCGCCATCAGTGCCGGCGAGTCCCACATGTTCCCTCCCCCCATCTCACGTGAGGGAAAAGCGTGAATGCGTTTTTCCAGCAAAAAAAATGGTGATGGGCTAGGGCTTTATGCCAGTTCATCTTTGTAGACACCACTCATCACTTACTCTACCGCTAAGCAGCGGTATTACTGTACTGGTACTTAGTATTGTGGTGTTCAGGTTTGAGACAGTAAGCTAGTGTAATTACAGGAACAAGATTATATAAGGAACGATTAATCATTCTTATAGTGCCAATGTATATAAAGGCGATGATGACCACATACTCTGAGGTATCACCAAATTAATATACAGAAAATAAAAATAAAACTATTAGTAGTAAAACTTATTGGTACACAGGCTACCTATATATACATATGAAAGGCATGGGTTCGATCGATGTTATATATACAACAATTACTGGCTGTATGATATTCACTTTTGTCATTTACTTTTTAGAAAATCAATTAATCAGTGTCATAATATTTTATGCATATGAATACATTTCATCATCAAATTTTTACTTATTGACGCATTCTTACTTATAGCTGTTTGTGTCGAAGCAAATAGAAATAGTGAGCTCGGTTGAGTCAAAATTAGAGGGCGTTTAATTTCAAATCAACAAATTGATTCGATAATTCGATTAAATTGAATAGTGAGAAGGCACTTTTATCGGAAACGATTATCTGACGCTTTCCTTTAAACTAAATGGGATCAGTTTTACTAATCTGATTTAGCTTTCCTTAAGATGGAAAAGCTTTGATTGCACACGTAATGGACCGACCGATCCAATAGGGATTACTTTTTATCCGCGATCACGCTCTTATTGAAACACTTCCCCTTCAATGTAATATTCTAAAGTACTATGGATTGCTTTAGTGAATGTCGCTATAAATTAATCTTACTTTACTTCGATGGTACACTGCGGTCTAATATAATTCAAATAGTTGAATTAATTAAGGTAATTATGTATTAGACACAATATTCTCATTAAAAGGGTAAGTTCTCATTGAATGTCTTTTACATGGAAATTTTGTAAAAGTTATTTATTGTACGGAGATTTGTTAAACGGTCTGAAAAGACAAATTTTCTTTTAAACTGATTGATAAGTTTATGTCGCCTTACAAGTATGACACTATATGACAGATACCATAAACCAAACTTTTTCTTCTAAATTCACCTTGTTGGAGTGTCCTACATCTATATTCCCAGGAGTGCAATTGTAACATATTCTTGTATACCCATAAGATCAAATACTAACTATACTCGTACGTTTTAGCTTGTAAGATTTACGCTTATAATATTTGACCACAAAATGGGGCAGCGGCCACTATTTATGGTACTACTAACTTAACACTATTTATGAGAAATGTTTTTCTTATTAATACCTTAACATTGATTTATAATGAAGCGTTTAAATGTTTATGCTTATACAATAATGTTAATTTATAATTATATTTATTTATTTTGGGAAACATACAGCATAATATAATACACAAACATTTGATACCAAAATAAGTCGCCCATAAGCCAACAAAGTTTCCACTGTTACATTGAAACATGGACTGAGCCTAATATGAATAAGTGATTAATAAGTATATAAAATAAAATTTAAAAGACAATATACAAACGAAAAACAATAAGAATATTAGTGCCATGTAGAATTTTTTAAGGCTTCTCAGAAGTGTTACGCATTTTCTTTAAACCAAAAACTAAACAACAATAAAATAAATAATCTAAATTAATGTCAGATACAGTAGGTATGAATATATTAGAAACTGTTATAATTATTTTGTTTCTTATATATTTGAGCTGAACTGTAGAACAGTTTTTGGCATGCTTTAGCGTGTATGGCATTAATTGCATAATATTACAAAGAGGATAAGTTCCACTCCCATAGACTTTGGCATTGTAAAAAATATTAATCATTTCTTATATCGCCAATGCGCCAATTCCATTGGGAACTAATACGTTATGTTCCTTGCACCTGTAGTTACACCAGCTCTCTCAACCGTCAAACAGGAGCACAACAATAGTAAGCATGGATGTTTGCTGCAGAATATATGATGAGTGGGTGGTACCTATCAAGACGCACAAAGCCCTACTTGCACAAAGTCCTACGACCAAAATAAAATTTATAAACTATTAACAAACGGTCATGTTATAAGGACGTCTAGTAGATTGCGGAAACTATCATAAAATAATTGTGGAAAAAAACGACTAGACCACAAATATCAGAAATATTTGAGCGACTCATTATTTTCCTCTCTCCAAAGTCATTAAAGCTGTTGAAGTTGTAATGAGACTCAATTCAAGAACTGAAAGCCAACGTGATTGCATTTTATGACACGGAGTTTTCTGTTTGGACCATTGAGTTCGCACATTGAAAAACAGGTACGACCCATTCACCAACGTAACATTTTTGTACACTTTTATTTCATTACAGCGCAATCTTCCTTACAAACCTTCGTTACAAACCCAAGGTTCAAAACCTTAATTTGAAATATTCATAACGAATCTATAGTACTTAAAATATTATAATATAATAATAATATTTTAAAAAGAAAAAATATATATATTTGTTTATAATTGATAAACTCTTAATACACTATAAAAATAAACCTATAAAAAATCTACGTTATCAGCGATTGTTACTCGCTTTATTGTGATCTGTACGAAAATTGCATGTATAACACGATATATTTTTTTTTCCTATAAAAGTAATTATTAGCGTAAAAAAGAGCATTTTAAATAAATTTAATTTTGGGAAATCATTTTTTGTAGAAAGTTGTCAATAATTTTCATTTCATCGCCACATATGGTAGAAAAGATAATCCTATTCCTACTTCCGTACCATCATGTTTTGTATCACTGAACTATTAATTGTCTACGAGTATAGTTAATAGTACTGAGTTAACAAAAAGCGTTAACGTGTTATAAATTTGGCCTTCACTTCAAACGCTTACGGCCAAGGGAACGAGACCACGATCATGCACGGAAACACGTGTTCATTCGCTGAGAATATCAATATGGTTACAACTGAAACACTAACAATATAAATTACTTGTGTGTAAACACGCGTATTTACGTTATACACTAATTAATTAACCGCATCTGATTACTGTAATATATAGCCATATGTACGAGATAATTTGTAACAATAAGAGTTACAAGTGGGAATCGTTTCGCTCACATTACTTCTGTTAATTCTCGAAATCATCATTCGTTGCCCTTATTCTATTTATTTGGACGGCGCAGTATGTTTCTTCTGTTTATGTTTATGCCTAACTACATCATAACTTACTCTGTTCCTGTTATTGTTAATATTTTATTTACAAAATATAATAATGCCAGTTATTTAAAAAATACTCAAGATTCATATTTCGAATGTAACAACCGAGCTATGATACAATCAACCTATCCTTTATACCCTATCTATATTTTCTATCAAAATGTAATTCATGCTTAAAATATATTTTTTAATCTAATAATCTAATAAAATACATACAACTATCACACGTTTGTTTCCAAGGGATTTACATATTTCATATTAAAATGTATAATATTTGAAATAATATTACACCAAAACCCAGATCGGAAGACAAGGTCACCGCAAAATCGGCCAATCAATTTAAGTGAGATTATAGTTAATTTCTTCCAAATGTCAGCTCTCATATAGTCAACCTATCTTTATTTTTTCTCTTACCTTATAGCCGTGCACACCCATATATACTATTTCAGTATGTACATGCTTAGCGTGCATTACAAAAACAACTGGAAGCGGCAACATAAAAGACTTGATGGCTTGTCAAAATTATCTTCACGGTTAAGTTAAAAATCAATCGAATTGGCGATCGTACTGTTTATTTTGTTTTTTATAAAGATCATTACAAACTGATATTTTTATGAAAACTGTTTATAAGACTCGTTTAATATAAACATACGAAACGAGATTAATATAAGATGAATTAATTCTGAAAACATTTTGAATGACTCATTTTTATTAACTGTGTCTTGTCTCAATATTTCGCCTTGGATAAAGTTTAGAAACATATATTGGCAACATTCTTTATTCTTGCTTCAAAAACTAGTTAATTATGATGTTTCTGTATGTTTCTATTTGATGAAAGTTTGTATCAATAAGTTTCTTTTGTGTAAGTTTTCTTGAAGTAACTGCTTGCCTTGTTAATTATCATTGTTAATGAGTTTGTTCTGTATCATAACTTTTCATTTAGAATAATTCAAAACAAAATAAAATAAACAATAAGCATAACGCTATTTACTGAATAAAGTTATGTAGAATCTGGAGTTTCTGTTTCAGGAGTTACATATTTCTATTATTTTATTTACAAAATGTTAATAATACAAAATCTTAATAATGCCAGTTATTTAAAAATAGTCAAGATTTATATTTTGAGTGTAACATACGAGTTATAATATCAATTGATTTTCTATTCTATTAATCCATGCTTGGGATAATTCTATGCTATCGCATATTTAAGTAACAAAAAATGTTAAATTAAATTAATACAAAACAAAATTGCAAAAATGTCACGAAATATAAATGAACACTTTCTGTTTTATCACATCTAGAGCCGTTTTTTTTTTCTTTTTTTTTATTTACCCATTTGAGTAACATACAAAAATTAAAATAATGATAGCAACTAAAAACCACTAAGGCTTATAGTTGTGTTATCGTTAGTCTACACTACAAATTAATACATTTAAATACTATGTACGTTATAACAGTAAATTAATTAATATGTCTAATGTACAGTCCCTCGTATTACTTAATTTTTTTTTTTTTATTGACACCTGTCTCTATCATGTTTTTAAAAAATGAAATTGAATTTCATTTTCGAAACCACGAAAGCTTATTATACAAATATTACATGTTTATTATGTATACACAATATTATAAAAACACCCAACCAAACCTGCACCCATCAAATATAAATAAGGGAAATGTTACATGTTAATTAATTATTCTTTTAAGCCATTTGTAGCAGTAAATGGATACAAGTTTTTATTTAATATTAATATTAATCTAGCTTTATATACAAAGGGATATTATCAAATTAATTTTAGTAATTATTGATAAAATGAAAATTCCATTCCAAAAAATTTTAATACTATTTAAAACTTGTCTATACATATAATAAATCTGTAACTGGTCGATGTCTGTACATGGAAGATAAATGAGTAAAACTTTTATCGGGGGTCTTTATAAACACAATAGAACCCAAAACAATGATTAATAATTTTTTTGTCTGTTTGTCTGTTTGTCTGTTTGTCTGTTTGTCTGTTTGTCTGTGCGTTTGTGCACGCTAATCTTAAAAACGGCTTAACGGATTTGAGTACGGTTTTCACTAATGTATTGTGGCTAACTTCACTTAACATTTAGTGTTTGTTTTATTTCAATCGGTTCATAAATAATAAAGTTATGTCAATTTAAAGATACACGTAGAACATTTATTAAAAAATGGTTATGGTCAAACTGAAAAGAGATTAAATATTACATGTAATTTATACTTTTGCTTATGATTTATCCTATATTTTGTCCTATAATTTTTAATCTCTTTATTAATTTATTATAAGTTTAGTATCCCTACTAAAAATCAATAAATTATTATCTGTAGGAAAAGTACGCGCACCTGTTAGTTGTCAAAATCAAAAAGTTTTGTTAACAATTTCGTGTTTTCAGTAGCTTCGTGTGTTGTTTTTGCATAAAAACTAATATTGCATATATATTGTGTGTATCTTTATGATCTCATCTTATATCTTTCATAACAGTACGCTTTAAGACTGCGTGTGAGCAAGTCAGTTAACTCAGTGACAATAATTAATACGTAATTAGTATATAGGTGTATAAACAAAGCCTAAAAAACAACTATAACAATAATACATGGTTTTAGAAGTGCTTGCTTTAAACATAAACGGTATATCACTTCTTAAAACTTTAAATAGGTATAATTTTTTCGTAAATTCGTGTTTCTAAACAACGAAATAAATAACAATTTAACGCGGAAAAAATGGCAACCATATTTTGAACTATATTTATTAGCCTCTGGATATATATAAGGAGTATTAGCCACTGGTTATGTATAAGAAGTGTAAATAGAGAAAAATAGCAATTTTGTTCAACATTAAAATAACAGAAATTACTTTAGAAGACCTCATTAATAAATGTAACAAGTATTTCGAACCGAGGAAAAATTTAACTATGGCCTGACATGTATTTTTTTATGAGAAAACAAAGCAAACACGAAAATATAACCAACTTTATTACGAGTCTAGAAAATTACAGTTTAAAATGCGATTTCGTTGAATTAATAGTCATTGGTCAGTGATAAATTTACAGCGAATATGTGTTAGAGTAGCTCGCCAAACATCAAAGATTATTACAACGGTCTGATCTGTCACTAAAGAAAGCTATAGAGATAGCTAAAATAGTAGTGATCGAACAACAAAATACGGAGCACATAAATAAAAGCACTGAGACGTAGTCATCACCGTCATCATCTAATGAATATCAAGTGATGAAGGGGGAGTAAAAGGGTTAAACAACACACAGTACAGAATAGAGAAGATGTGCATATTCCTATGAAGTCAGACCGGCAACTAATTAAGAAGAAAACAAAATTGTGAAACGTGGTTATATTTGCCTCATCCCAATATAAACCGAATAAAAGTATTTTGTAATCTCTCAGCTTAATTCAATTGGTCTTTGGCTACATCAAGCTTGCGACAGCATAATCATGAATAGGAAGAAGTAGATCTGTGCGAGCATATAATATATAATTAAGTGTACTCAGATATTGATATTATATATTTAAAAAAAAATCACTGCAAAAATAACATAAATAAGTTAAAAATAATAATGTATTAAATGTATTAATTTATATAAAATGAATGTACCAACCCATCTTAATATTCAATATTTAAGTTTGTTATAAATTTTGTACTGTAGTCATATTCTTGCTTGCCTTTTAATTGTATTTGGTTAAAAAATATATAAATAATATATATATCATTTATTTATTGCATTTTATTGGCCTTACTCAATGTAATAATGCTTAAGCTATGTATATGATTTCATTTATATTTTGTTTTTGTTAAATTTGTGTTTTCATTAAGTAATTAATTATATTTGATTATAAAAAAATATATATCTTACTACACCTTTACTGATTATGATGGTTTAGCTGTTTGATTTTATATATGTTTTGATTATTTTAATGATTGTGTAATTATTGTTGGTGGAAACTTAGCTAATGTATGTATATATTTATATGCTATAAGTGTCATCTCATTTTTAACACTTAACCTACCAGAGCGGTCAAATAACTGCTTTTGAAACTTTAATTAAAATTGTTATATAGCTGCTTTTGTTTGTATATTATATATTTTTTCTACATAAAATGGCCGCTTAAGCAGCTTATTCAGATGTGTGTCAAGTTCAATGGAAAACATTTGTTTTAATTCCCTTTTTTTGTTTAATTAAATTAGTAGCCTTGGTTGTCTGATTTTATTTAGTCTCTGACAGAAGAAACTTTTCCTTTATACTTTATATTGTACACATAAAATAACATAAATCTATAACAAAAACGAATTAATTAATAAATTATCCATACATATAAATAAAATTGAAGTTTCTGTCTGTTATTTCAAAATAACTGCCTGTTTTAAAGGTTATATGGCTATTTACGATTTACCAAAACCAAAGCAATAATTTTTGTAATTTTTTTACTGTCTGCATGGGTGTATCTTTAAATCGTCTAAAAATTGAAATAACCGAATTATTATAAGAATTATTTCAAGATTCCGTTTAGCCTTTATTTCATCAAAATTAGTTGAGTCTATCAAAAGTTATAAAAATACGTATTTTTGTTGATATCTATTCACATAATATTATTACTCTTCCTAACTGATTCATTAACGCAGAGCCTAAACTGCGGGGGTTAGAAACTTGAAATTTTGGCAGTTGATACATTTTATAACACCCACTAAGGTAGGATTTTTGGAAATTCTACCCCTAAAGAGTTGAACGATTGTTTAGAAACCCGTCATTTTTAAAGTTAGAAGCATGAAATTTAATGAACAAGCTTAAAAATAAATAAAAATGTATTTCAGCGTTTTTGAAAATCTAAATCTGAGAGGGTAAAAAAGGGGTTGAAAGTTTTGTATGGGGATTCCGTCACTTTTGGTGTAAGAAGAATGATATTTAGTATTAAAGCTATGCATACGTATTTCGTCGTTTTTAGAAATTTAACTCCAAACGGGAGAAACGGGGTAAAAGCATTAGTATAAAAATTTAATAAAATAGAAATATACTATTTGAGTTTTTTGATTGAATTAATAAACATGAATTTCAAAGTTTTTAGTAACTTTTATTTTTGTTTGGAAGAGTTGGGTGCAAATAATGAAATTCAAAATACGCAATATCTTATATCAATATCTCTTAGGGAGAAATATACGAACTTCACTATGTTAGTGATGTTCGGATAAAGAAAACATATTCCATTATTGCCATATGTACCACTTAATTGGTATTCCCTAAGCTTATATTATTGTAAAGTTTCATTAAAATCCATTCAGTAGTTTATGCGTGAAAGAGTAACAAACGTCCATACATCCATACAAACTTTCGAGTTTATTATATTAGTAGGCAGTAGGATTATTATATGCCCTTTACTGAACACACATACACTATACTGGATGGGCGAATAAATCGATTGGTAAATGTTTATATCTTATTGATTAAAAAATGATAAAATCCTTATTTTACCCGTACGAAGTCGGGACGGGCAGCTAATTACTCGCTGATAACGTATCTTTCTGTAGGTAAAAAAGGTTTTTAAAAACAGTACAGCAGTTTTTAGTTTATTCGCTACAAACATACAAAAAATCTATTTTTACTTATTTATAATATTAGTATAGATAAAGACCACGCGCGAGCGAAGCTGCGGGCAACAGCTAGTATAATAATATGTTTGTGTTTCTTATATATTTTACGCTGCAACAAGTTTAAAGAAATACAGTAAACTTAGATTTACGACTTTCTTCCGCTGTTAAGGGGTCAAATAGGGTCTGAGGGTAGAAGTGGTCTACCTAACCCCAGCAACAAATTTAGAGACAAAATTTTGCTACCTAGCACATACTTACCATTGGACAAACAAAAAATGTGGGAATAATATTTTTAATCTTTATTCCTAAGCTCATTTTTAAATACAATGCTACAGAATCTTTAATTATTAATTTATATCCGAACTTGACTTAAAGCAATGATCTGCTAAATTGAGGTGAAAATTCTCTTTCAAATAATATTTTTCTTGACAGCGTACAAAGTTATTTTATTTTATAAATTTAAAAAGAATGAAGGTATCTCGAAAACCATTTGATAGTGCTTCACAATCCTTGTGGATGGATACAATGATAAAACATTTTTCTGTAACAAGCGCAATTTGAAAAGCCTTATTATCTTTAACAACTCTCGAAGACACGTAGGAACTTTAGAAGCCAATTATCGTACGAGGAGATTTTGCATCTATCTCTATGCTTCATATAGGAACAACTTAAGTACCTACAACCACTTAAGTAATAAATGGCTTAAAAGTTAACTTGATAATTTATGACACTATTCTGGGACGTTTGCCAATATACTACGGACTATTTTCGCATGCATATTCGTAATGTTATTGCTGTAAGAATTTGCTTCACTGTTCCCTTACTTTTAAAGCGTTGGCTATTCTGCGGAGCAATCAAATGGAATGGTAATGAGCTGTATTCATACAGCAGATGAAAATAGTCACTCATACAGTTTCTAGTTTCTCCATTTGTGTTGGATAACGAGAGGAAAATGATCTCATACCTTCGGAATGCTACATGCAATTTTGTATCTACACGTTTCGGTTAAGCATTGATTTCTGGTCCGAGAATATCAAAATAATTTATTATTTAATAGAAGAACGCCTACGTTCTTAAATCAAGTAAGCATTTTAATAGATGTTATTCTGAAATCATCTATCATAGTTTTTATGTTTGTTATTTAGTTTATACTAGTATTCAATATTTTTTTAATAATATTGTTCGAGTCTTATAAGTGAAGCCGAGCAAATATATCTGGGTGTTTAAAGAATTTCTCTTTTATAGTAGAAGCTTATATAAGATAAACTAAGATATTTCTGCTGCAATGTAAAAATAAGTTTTCTAGCAATTTATATCACGTTATCACAGTCATACTTAGACAGTTATTTTTATAAAAAACTACGATTAAAATATCGGCATTAATATTCCTAACCTTTAAAAAGTAACCTTTAAAACAAAATCACATCAATATACGAAACAAATACAAATTACAATTCCCAAAGGCAGAGCAAGGCAGAACAAAAAGTTTTGGCACAAACACCATATTGTTTAACGGAGCACTACTCTACAGTTTACCTAAAAAATTAATTAATTCCTACTTCGTCACAATATTAATGTTTAATTTTGTTTTCCTTATCTTCGTGAACTTTGGGTTTATTCAATTTGAGGAAAAACAATTATGGACTGAAACACAAAAGTAACCGCGCGCGATACGGTGTAACAGTTTTAATTAGTTGATTTGTTTCAGAATTAAAGAATTATAGAACTAACGTTTTAAATCAATCTGACATGTTTTCGTAATTTACTTTTTATTTTGGGACGTAACATTTTACGTCCCAAGGTTGGTGACTCATTGGCGATCAAAGGAATTATTAATATTTTTTACATCGCCAATATCTATGGATGATGGTGAACACGTACCAACAGGTGGCCCTTTTACCCGTCCGCCTAACTATAACATAAAAAATAGTAGCATTTAAATATTAGTTATTTTAATTAATTATTAAAATTATGTCATCGTGATTAAATATACTGTAACAACCCGTATGTATATTCAAATTAATAGATACAACACAAAGATACATATTCTAATAAATTTGTTATTTTATTTAGAAAATGATATAAACATAATAAATAATGATATCGATAATTACTAACATTGCCATCACTATGTTACAGTTAATAACGCTTTTATTTCGACTACTAACTACACTAGTCTCCACTAACATTCCAAATTTAAATAAATTCAACTTATATTAAATAAATAGTACAGCAAAGAAAAAATAAAAATAAATTTTACAATATGAATGTGCGTGTTAATTAGCTTTACAGTTTAATCGCAACTCAGATTAAACAGCCAATTAGCAATTTTTAATCTGTCTTGTTAGTGGGTAGAGATTATATTTTATTTCTTTATTTACTTTGTTTCAGATTTATAAGCTATATAAAAGTAAGTATAAGAAATTTTGAAAAATATATAATAAAAGTAATGTTAACTTTTTCGTCAATTAAATCAAATAAAATTCGAACTAGATAATATTTAAAATCAAATTAACTTTAAGATCATTTAAAATTAGGTATAAGCCTTTCCCAAAAAGTTTGTTACGAAACGATGATTAAAATAACGACATGTACATGCGTGTACATGTTATTTTAAAAGTTTTAAAATATACGTAACGTATTTTCCAGGCGTTCCAGTTAAAAATCAGGAATCAGGCCACAGCCCTTACCGAGCATCTTTTATGAGCACGCCTTCTGCGTTTCCATTGTATGCGTTATTCTGATGCGGCATAAAATAGGTAAATACTAAATATGAAAATCAGGTCGCCAGCTTATAACAATGTTTGAGCAGTGTTCGCGATTGTACCCGCAAGTTGTTGTCGAGTGTGAACTTTATATACTGATTCGTTTTATTTGTATGTATTTAAAATAAATATTTCTGCCACTGTATGTATGTGTTCATTGCATTTTAAACATCGCTTTATAGATGTACTTATTTTATCTTCACTGACTTCCGCGTTTAATCTTACTTTAAAGAAGGATGTCGGATGACCTTTTTTGTTTGTTTCTTGAAAGACTTATAGATTGTGAACTGATATTCATTTTTTTATTACTACTTTATGCTTAGAGTTTTACCGATAATTGTGAAGGATATAAGATATCTTTTCCGTGTATATAACATTAATATACTTTAACTCAAAATTTAAAAATACTGTTTAAATATTATATTTACAATTTATGGTATTTTCGAATCCGTGTTAGCAATAGCAAGGCCAGGCAAATCTGTTCAAATAGAAAACTATATAATATATAATTCGAAATATCTTTACGTAATTTATTGTAAACCTTTACTGCCTAAATGTAATTGACCGGCTATTTCGTCCTAATCCTTGGGTCTAATTGCCGCTAATAACTGGCTATAAAGAGAGATAAGGGATTGTTAGGGTTGTTTTTATAACGTTTGCCGTTGAACTAGTAAATACTCTACATATTGTACCAAAGGCCTTATTACTAATGAATTCATTTTTCAAAAACGTTTAGTTTTCTTCGTATAGTTATGAATGTTATATATATATTTTTATTTACCAAATATATTAAACACGTTAATTAAATAACAGTATACCACTTCGACAAAATACGAAAAACACTTCAAAGTCATTAAAAGGATGAAAATTAAATAACAATTCCAATTTCAAAATATCGTCATAAATGAGTTGAATATTCAAGCGTTCCGTTTGACTGACAATGTCAAATTCAATGTCATAGAACTACTCGATATGTTGAAATCACGTCACCTGATTTTGACGCGTCTTCATCATTTTAATGGGAACGTATTTTCTCGAAGCTATTTTACTTTTCACGAATAATTTTGTAGTAAAATTAGCAATTCATTTGTAAATAATACGATATCGACAAAATCAGCAATATCGAACTATTGAAAGATAGCATGCGAATTATCGCGCGGTGCCCCTTTTATTGACGCTGTAAAATGAACACGCAGGTTATAAAAGACTCACTCTGATTTTGATTGTGATAACCTCTCTATGTCTATATACATTTTTTGAGTCACTTTATTCTACTACATTCAACACATTGATCCGAGGGCTTTGATAGTCTAAAGTAATCATTATATCACTCATAACACTCTTAATTACCCTTTTTTATATAAAGACCAGGTTTGCTCTGGGCCTCAGGCTGGATAGGTGACATGAGTTGTCGAAACCCAGTGGCGTTGCTGGATATATTTCGCATCGCATTAATACCGGGTTATTCACTGTGTTTTCCTTTACCAAGCTCAAGGTGAATTATGAACAGAAATTAATATGGAAGCTAAGCGGCGCTTGACGGCTTTATGTTTTCTATGTCTATGGTCATCACGTTCCCTCTACCACGAACTAATAAACTAAAAGCAGGTCGATGGGGTCAAGGGATTATTATCCTTAAAACAAAATTGTTGGTTGTTTATAGTATGCATATACATATATTATTTGGCCCAGTGGTAAGAACGCGTGAATCTTAACCGTTGATCTTGAGTTCAAACCCCGGCAAGCACCACTGAATTTCATGTGCTTAATTTGTGATTACAATTCATCTCGTGCTTAACGGTGAAGGAAAACATCGTGAGGAAACCTGCAAGTGCCACGTGTCTTCCACCAACCCGCATTAGAGCAGCGTGGTGGAATAAGCTTCATATCTTCTCCTCAAAAAATTGAGAAGAGGCCTTGGCCCAGCAGTGGGACATTCACAGGCTGTTACTGTACTGGACTAACTTAAATTTAAAGCTACTGGTTCGAATGTGAATTCTACCTAAACTCATTATTATATAAAACTCAATTTCACAACTTACAATTTTGTCCACTATATACAGTGGTGGTCGTATAATTAACATTATGTAAGATACTTTACCGCAATCGTTTTTATTTTGAAATTAAACAATAAATCGGACAACAATATGTTCAACGATTTATCATTTATTAGAAAAACAATATAAATCCCATTACACAAGTGCAGTTTCAATATTACATTACGGACAAACATTTAAATTAGTTTTAAGGTATGAACAATAACTTTCAACTAATTAGAAACAACAACAAAAAATATAAAAACAATATTTTTTTAAGTATTAGTAATTAGTATTGTTATTTACGAAATAGCTACTATCCACAGCCTACCAATAGTTATAATTAATATTTAGTGGCGTATCCCTTATTTTCAATAACAGCACTGCAACGACGTGGCATTGATTCAATCAATTTCATACATTTTTCTAGGGGGCTTGAATTCCAGTGGGCGTACCCCACTTATGATCTATATGTAAATTAACAATGGTTTGCCTAGTTGACGCGTCACAACTTTTATTTTTACCCATTTTGAACAAAATAAAATTCAGATTAAATTTTGAATTGCCGCCAAAATAATAGAAAAAGAAATGTTATTCTCCAATTTCAAAAAAAGAACAAGCTATGGATGGTATTTTAAAATGTTTCTAATTAGGCGTCCAAGCGGCCAGTAACAGAAAATAAACTCCTACATGTGTAAGACTCATTTTGTAATTAAAAGTAAGATATTTTTTATATTTTATGCATTTAATGAGTTTTTTATTTGAGTGGCTATATTATTGCATGATTATTAATTATTATTGAATGTGTATATTTTTTACGAACATTTGTACGTTGAAGTTATACTTTCTTTATTCATAAGAAGTGTTTCTTATTATGTAACCACCACTATATTTAAAAATATTCATATGTTCTGTGAAGAAATCAACAAATACGAATAAGGGAATTTTTATGTACGTTTCGTATTTTTTATAAACCTTATCAATTTATGTTTTTTTTTTTTACATTTAAATATTGCAAATTTATTAAAATTCAAAGATACGAGATATAAAAATTCTACAATTTTATAATCTGCTTAAAGAGGATGGTCACCAAGATTGAATTTCATTCTGCACATCCCTAGAGTTTTTGGAATGTAATATTTTGAGGCGACACTGTTTCAGGAATGAGCGTTTTAATATTTGAGGTGCCTTTTGTACTTCACCGCTTACCAAAGTAAAATTTTATGAAGTAACGATCCAACAAGAATTACGCAAAAAATGACATCAATAATTTTAAGATTTAAACCTGATTATTTTCAGAAAAAACAAAGTATTAACTGTAATATTAGTAAGTGGCGACATCTGTTACCTAAAACTAATATCCTTCGTACATTTTCAACCAATTTTCCTCTTCAACATTAATTATATTGTTATTTTATTAATATAAATGTAAAATAATTAATAAGTCTTATAATTGAAAACGATTCCGTACATAATTTCCATGAATGATTCCATAAGAAATCCGTTCTATTAGAAAGCATGCTTACATATAAAATTAAACTATAGTAAATTCATATATATATATATATATATATATATATAAACAGGTAGTCGGACGGGCAATTGAGCCACCTGATTGTAATTGTAACCACCACCCATAGAAATCGGCTCTTTAAGAAATACCTCCAACCTTATAAACCCCCTTGTATAACTACACTGCCTCACTAACTCTTCAAACCGGAACACAATAATACTAAGTATTGTGTGGCGTTAGAATATATGATGAGCGGGTTGATAACTACTCGCACGAGCTTGAACAAAGTCGCCTCCAAGTAAAAAAGGATTTGAATAAGAATAACGAAATGAATTTTTAAATGTTACGACTATTGTACAAAATAAAAAATGTACCAAAAACACAGACAACGAACGTTCTCACAGAGTTACCATAAACAGAAATCTACATCCTTTATGGATGTGAACGTGAGTTGGAACAGACGTATAGACGGTCTGCGCCTTTCCACTGTTTATCTATGCCGGTCGTTACCATGATTCATGGCGGATTCGGCTCATGCCAAACTTTCGAAACAAAATGTGCACTCGATAAATCACGCATCATAACAATTGGTTTCTACGTCAGCTATGTGTTCCGTGTAAATTTCGAAGGAAAAATTGTTTGGCCCTGAACGGTTCTGGTTTTCGGTGGATTTAAACAATACTAAAAATATATCTAACCATCTCGTCTTCAAAAATAATCGATTTTTTATTTGTTCACAATTTGGAAACACCATGGATTCTGTATTCGTAATCGTATTAATAATGTCATTGAAATTAATACGTCAAACGAGACTTCTCCACCCTCGTGGGTCTAACAGTATAAAACCTTTATCAAAATAATTATTTATACGTTTAGTTACGTAGTTATTCTACATTCCAACAAACAACTCGTCAGCTTCATAATATAAATATCTAAATATATATATTATGTTTGATGTTAATGACACTTTTGTTATGTTTATCTTCCAAGTTTTATACCATAAAATTGAGCGTGATGGGAACAACTTTCCAGACTCCGAAAATTATGGATCAAGAACGGTTAGCGAAAAAATAATCTTTGCTGAATGTAACAGGCAAATATTTTATATTTTATTACACGTATTATGAATCTTTAAAAAAACCCGAGCCTAATGCTGATTTGAGTATTCCGTAAAACAACAAATAAATGCTGGTATAATGAACGTCGCATTCAGAAATTGTTGCAAACTCGGTCAACGATTGAGGTTTATTGGAAAGAGAAGTTTTCTCCTCCATTAAATTGAGTCAGATACTTTTCTATCATATACATTGAATACAATTGTAAAGAATCCATTACAGTAACATTCTATTATATAATTATTTTACGTCTTGAACTTTTTATCGATAATGTATCATAGGATATAATTACGAAAAAACACTTTATATATATGACCTCGTTATGTTTATGGTTATTAAAAAAACATTACTTTGAATACATACTTTCATTAACACGGGACCTTACATTTCATTTTAGTTATATTATACCAAATTAATTGAGTATAAAATAAGAAAAATATCTTTCAAATAAATATCCCAAAATATATTTTTTATCACGCAAACGTTTGGGAGTCCTTTATATCTAAACTAATAAAATTGTTTGTCTTGATTGACTGACTATCAACGCACATTCAAACCTTCTAAATCTGTAATATAAATTTGAAATTCGGAATTTTATCAGGAAAACATGCTCTAAAAAGGTTTATTGGAAATTTCAACTCCAAGGGAAAATGGGAAAATAACTTTATATTAATTTTACCCGTACGAAGTCGGAACGGGTAGCTTGTAAATACATACACGTAACACATAATATATAAAACAAAGAAAGTTGACAAATTATAAAAAAAACCTTTAAAAAACCATATATACATATATTTTTATTTTATTTTATTTCGTTAAGGAAACACAGTACAAATAAACAAATTTAAATAAAATACAAAGATAAAACATTGTCCAATACAGTTTCCAAAAGTAAACAGTACATAACGCGAGCTAAAGAAAAAAGAAGTTTGATTTACAAAATAGTCTAAATCAAAAATTAACAAAATGAGTGACAATTTAATTACAATATCAACAGCAACTAGAATTCAACTAATAAAAATTAAAATATTACAAACAAATAAATAAAGAAATATAAAAATATGTACACAAAACCACAAACATATACAAAGGCAAAAATAATAACAAAAATTATAATATGGCATTAGGATAATTATTTCATTTATTTTATTAATAAAATTTTGAATTGAACCATTCAAATAATCAATAGAATCAAAGTCTTTACTACATGATCGATAAATAAAGGTGTTATGTGCATACTTAGTACCTACGTGTAACAGTTAAATTAAATAACGACTTGTTTCGCGAAAGTTATCTAGGACATCGGAAATCAATGTAACCAAGGAGGAATATATATCCAAATACATGTTGTGCGCCCTTCGGATCTTGTTTTTTAATTGAAATCAATTATTATTTAAAACTAAACCAAGTTTCACAGCACAATGTTACTCACGATTGTATATTATTATACTTTTATTATTTCAGTATTCCACACTTACATCTTTCAAGATAAACTTCGAAAAATTATTCGCAAAACATTACTTGAGATTCAATAAATATTTGTTTTTCTCGTGTGTAATGTGTTCTAAGAGTTTTGCTTTCCAGTCCGACGGACTGCATGTCGGCAATTTGCCAAATGCATAGGTATTCGGAAACTTAATAACAAACTTTAGTCACAGCCATTAGAAATCTAACATGATTGTCAAAACGCATGCAAAAACCATGTTTATCCGATCCCAAGAACGTAAGGTAATAAAGGACAGCCTATAAACTTCCCACTGCTGGGTTGAGGTCTCCTCTCCTTTTGAAGAGAAGGTCTTATTCCACCACACACCAATGTTGAATGGTGTGGCATATTCCCAAAAAAATATATATAAAATATTCCTAAAAAGAGTTACCTAGTCTCAGAACGGGTCTATTAAATAACGTCTTAATCTGAGCGATGACTGAAAATAAAAATTTTACTAAGAAAAGATCTTAGTGCGAAATAACTCATGTAATTGCATTTTGTAGATTAAAAAAAATAATCATAAAAACTCTCACCTCTTTATAACACCTACACGAGTATATAAAACTAGTATAAAAGCTCGCCCGGTAATATTTATATGAACTGCAGATATTGGAAGAGCTGTAGAAAATGTTTTACGGGAATTGATAGTTTTATTAAAATATTTACAACAAGCAAAAACTACTTACTATATTAAAATATTTAACTGACATTTTACATTATCATCATGCATTAATCACATAAATGTTTTGGAATGTCTCCCGCCGAAGAGATCCAGTCCGGCAGTTAGTAGTTACTCCTGAATACTACTTATTTATTTTTAAGGAAGACAGTTATAAAATACACTAACCAATCAAGTCTTCACAATTAAGTAAATTAAAATCATTTCATAGCAGATTGTCGGGATAGTTGCAACTAAAATAATAATAAAAAAAAATAACAATTGAATTTAAAATTATGGATTACTTAAAATTTCCGTATTCTTATTTATCCGTAGTCTTTCCGTATCCGTAGACCACGACAAGATCTATATACCTCTGGAATCCCTATAAGTTTCTGAACAAGTATCAAACTGTCCATATCACTGATAGTTATCGTATGAAAATTTCAAGTGATTACGGGATTTAGTTTTGATCCTTTGCCCAAACTTAGGGACAATATTCCCTTGAGGGTATCTTAATATCTCATTCATCCGTCTTATGCCTCAAAAGGCACGTTTGCAAGTTCCTATCAATTATCACTCTAATAATGACAATTTTGACATGGACTTTGTAATCTATAGCAACAGTTTCATACAAATTAGTTTGAGCGGCTATTAAAATCTAACGGTGCCTTCAAAAACATAATTGACATTTGAATTATAACTGGTGTTTTTAACTATGTAATTTAATCGATATGATTGATATGATTTTATAGCTCTTTTACTATGCAACAAGGTTTAGTGGAAAATTTTAACAATCTACATTTTCTTTTTTTTAATTCGGCATTCTCGATAATTTCTTTCGTATTACAAGTATTTATAGAAGATTAAAAAGTGATATTTGTAACATGAGATTGAAGAACCTCAAATTACTATTTATAGATTCAAAACATGATGATTAAACGTCATCACGCGCGTGAACTTACCCATTCATTATTCTTACGGTGCGATGTTTTATGTGTATTTGTGCAATATTATTACGGCAAGTTATGTGTTGACGTTTACCACAAAGGTAATACTTTTGTCTTCAGTCCCTTTCTCATGACTATACATCTTATTAAAATGGTATTTACAGTATTGACGGAGTCAACACAAGTTGTCTCTTAAAAACTTGACTTGAGATGGATGTTATGATTATTATATTTTATATAGTACGTACTTATGTTCTATGGCAAGTAAATAAATAAATATCAAGCAAGTATATACCTATGTAATAATAACAGAATCGTTATTAATGTAAACAAAGTTCCCGCAATAAGAGCAGAAGCTATATACAATGGATTATATCTTTCATACAAACAATAACATAGTTACTTCAAATAACGGAAGAATCAAACGAAAGCAATCAACAAACAAACGCCATTGAATAATCACGAACTGCTGCCGAACATTGCCACATAACGTCATAATAGACAAATACGTTTACACTTCATAAATTAAAAAGTTTTATTATGTAAATTTAGTTTATTAATATCACAATATACTTTTTTTATTGAATAGGTAGGCGGACGAGCATATGGGCCACCTGATGGTAGGTCACCTACGCCCATCGATATTGATATTGTAAGAAATGTTAACCATCACTTACATCGCCAATGCGCCACCAAACTTGGGACCTTAGATGTTCGATAGAATATCTGGTATCTACCCAGATGAGCTTGCACAAAGCTCTACTACCAGTACTTTGCACAATAAAAATATAATAAAACAAAGTTAAAATATGACCTTAACCTTAACTTAACGATTATATAATGATTGAACTCTTAAAATTTTTAGGATGTTCGTATTTTAGTGTAATCAATGTGTTGGTAATTATATACTCATTTTACTTGGGTAATATACAATGTTTATTACCTGAATATCACCTGACGTGACGTTTCGACAGATTTACATCGGTTATGTGCACTAACTGACGTGCACTCAGTTTAATGCTCATGTAAGATAATATATATATATATATATATATAAGTTTTAATGGATGTTAACTAAAAATTATTAACATTTTATTTCTTATTTTCTTGCTTACTAATCTCGCTGTAAAAAAATCGATAAGAGAACTCAAACGATTGTTTGATATTATTTTGTAAATACACATTAATATAAAAGACAATCTGAATTATACATATTTTTATTTTTAAATTAAACTGAAAAAATAGTTCACCGAACATAATTTATCGTTATTGCTCTTTTCATTATGTTATTTGAAATTTATCGCACAAATAGTGAATTTCTGAGAACATCTTTAAGTTGCCGAACACGACTTTGATGTTAGTTTATGCAGCGTTGCGATTTTGTTTAAAACTTTTAAAATAAACATGTACGACCACATGTAGGAGAGTATGTATAAGAATTACTTTTGTCGAATTAAAAACGATTCTTTAATAAAGAAACGTTTTAATTTTTTGAATGGTTTTGATGGCTTAGATTGAATATATATTATATAAAATATAGTATTATAATAGTAATAGTATAAATAATCGTATTATAAAAAATATTGTCTATGTTATCGTAAGTTTTAAGTAATATAAAATATGTATTCAAAAAATATTGAGGGTCAATACCTCAAAAACGCATGTTGTGGCCGTCTTGAAGAGTCGTGCACTTTATATTAAGTCTTAATGTGTTTTATTGTTACACGTGTGAGTGTAGTGAATGCTGATGGTCCTTAATAAGTATATTTTACATTGTTTTCTAGCAGCAGTACCAGCGATAAAAATTAAATAAAGAATTCCTTCATCTAGAGCCAAGCCTGGGTTAAGAATCAGGTCAAGCTTATCATTAAAATGCATTGTCGTCGGAACTATTTATTTTATCATTTGCACTGCTAAACTGTGGAATACTTTGCATGGGTCTGTGTTTCCCGATAGGTACAACGTTGGTGTCTTCAAATCTAGAGTAAACAGGTATCTTCTAGGCAAGCGTACTACATCTTAGACCGTGTCGATTCTTAACATCAGGCAAGACAATGGTCAAACGCTGACCTATTTAAAAAAAAAAAAACTAAACTAATATCTAAAACTTTAACTTCATAGGATAAGTAGCAGTGCTTCAGCTCGCAAGATTTGACTAAAACAAACTAATAAACACTGCAAGTTAAATAAAAGATATTCGTTGAGTTATTGTTTGTTCATTTTAATATAATATTTGCATATAAAACAGTGAGGTCATTAGCCTTGGGTAGAACATCAAGTTAGTGATCGATGATGTCAATTCTTTGTTCAGGTTGTTCAGTTGGTCCATCTATTTCACATAGCATCGCATCGAATCGCATAACACTCTTTATTAAATGGGATGTAATTTAATACTGGTGACAGGAGAGTGATTTATTTTTCGTCAAGAGATACGGAATTGCAATCCAACTAGGAAATGTTACATTCTTGCTAGCGTTAATGATTTGTTTCAGAGTAATTTGTGATTAATAATCTTTATTCCACAAAAAAAATAAAAATTAAGAAACTTTTTAACTTTTTGGCGGTTTTAGCACTGAAAGGTTTATCTCCATCTCTCTCTCTCTCGAATTAAAAGTTATATTATTTTATTAAGGAAAGTAATCATTTATTTACATGAATACCTTAAATAAATACGAGTAAAATTTAAAAATAATTACTGTACAAATCGTGGCCGCCTGGAATGGTGGCAAGAATGCTAGCAGCATTTTCCCTTTAAATCGCAATTCCGATCCTCTGGGCGAAAAATGAAACAGCCCTCTTGTCACCAGTAGAGGCAATAAGACGGGGTGTAATATTTTGGATGAATATTTTTGCACTATTACTCCAAGGTCCAAGCGTTTCAACTGCAAATGGAACTAAAATATAATTTGGAATAAATATAATTAATGAAAGTCGATATTATTTTAAATTTAAAATATATGGTTTTCGCGTAGGAAACCATCCAATTTCCCACTTCAGTATAACATATTTCCATCCCAACTACACACAGTTTCATTGATACTGCGTATATATTTACAATTCCAGCGCCTGGGAATGCAAACTTGATTTTGTGTTTTCAGTATTTCCATCCTGTTTGGTTGTATTAATATTGTGATCTAATAATACAGCTAGCTCGCTAAATATACGATACACCAAATAAATGATTTTATTAAAAGCAGCTCTTGCATTTCAGCATTGCTTTGCATCACTAAATAAAATATCTACATAAATGTCAACCTCGCAACTTAACAAATGATTATTAGTTGCATTTTTTTTAAGTTTTTATAATTATATCTTAACAGACGTGGTTTCCGTGCTATGTTGTAGCTTATCTACAAATTGATTTACGTTTTTTGTAATGCGCTTTTTTAAAGAACAATCGTCCTATAGTTTAACCGCCTTATTCATAAACTTTATTTAACTGGTGATTAGTTAAACAATATTTTGTCTTCTTCTTTCGTATGTCAAATCAATAATGACAGAAAGAGACAAATCAGTGTTTAGCTAAACAGTAACTAAGCAACGTTTATAAATAAGGCCGTAAGTAGTTCAAAAGGCTATAAGCCACCTAGCGATGTGAAATTTACAAGTAATACCTTGGGCAAGTATCGTATACGGCATGTAACATGCTGAATTGAAAACAAAAAAATGATAACACCTAATTTTGTAAGAGGAATTAACGTTCTTATGATTATATCAGTAAATCTATATTTCGCCTGTTATTTTTATTCCCTAACAAACCGATGCAGTATCTTTTTTAATATCACAAAAAAATAAATTGTTATTTACTTATAAACTGCTGGGTAAAGATCTCTTTTTCAATGAGTACGTTTTAGACTTTTTACTACAAATATAACACGTAAAACTTGCCAATCTCTCTAACCTGTAAAAACCAACAACTAACTGAAACCGCCTAGACATCATGCAACCACTAAAGATCTCAACATTCACGCTGGCTATAACTTTCTAGCTGAAACCAATTATCCACAATCATTATAATAGACGATGATCTTGACCGATAATTACGCATAAATACGAAGCTAATCAGACCACAAAATACACGTAAGACCACAAGCATGTTCCACAATCCGTCCATTGCGCCGTAAACATACTAACAATGGCCAGATGTAACAAAAATAGACGGATAACGTAAACATTGCGGACAAAGCGATCGCTGGATGAAGCAGGCCCCACTCTTGACCTTCTACATCGGTTTATAATATACTCGATTTTATTAATAACTAATTAATTACATCTCATACGCACGATACACGATTACATTTTAACAATATGATATATTATGATTATATATATATTTTATTATATTTTACTCTACACATGGAAAGCGAACGGTTGGCACTGATTTAGAAATGTATTAACATACACGTATTTTGTTAACATAAATCTTACAAAATCACGAAAATCATTAGCTTAATTAGACTTAGTCAGTAACCCTAGTTACTGAAGTTAGTGAATTCAAATTATGGATCAACATTTAATGTTGAGTCCAAGTCGGACTCACTGTCTAAGAGTTCTGTACCACCCTTGACTTAGGACATTTTGTTATTGTTATTAGTGGTCATAGTTACCCGTCATAAATGTTAAATGGCTAGTTATTACGGCTCTAAAGATGTGACAGACAGCGTAGGCTTAGTGATAGAAACCCTTCAAAACTCTATTGTAGAGCGAAGATAAACCTTTTAAATTAAAACATAATTGTAAATAAATTATTTATTGTGAATCTCGAGGTCCTCAAGGTACACTAAAAACGCAACCAGGAACCATATTTTAAGAGTGACAACGCTGATTATACTAACCAAAACAACGAAATTTATTGACTCAAATATTCTTTTTTTTTTATTGTACTTGCCCGGGATTCTAACACGCCTCAAGATTTGCAGCCTTATAAGATAGCCATTAGACTAGCGAAGCGGTTAATTAGTAACATAGTAATGTCAGTAGAATGGGTCTCTTCATTACAAAGGGACTCCTATCAAGTGTAGCGGAAACAAGATAACAATCAGTCACAAGGCTCGAATGGTTTGTAACAACGGAAAATGGAACTGCTAATTATATTTCTGATATATCCGATAAATTCGTTCGAAGATTTTTTTTTTTAAATCAGGAGGTGGACTTGCTGGTGTGGCATCTAATGGTGAGTGATCACCACTGCCCATAGACAATGACGCAGTAAAAGTTCCTTACATCGCCAAAGCGCCACCAACTTTGAGAACTAAGATGTTGTGCCTGATACACTAGCTCATTCACCCATCAAATCGAAATACTACAGTACAAAGTATAACTGGCGGCGGAACTATTACTATTATTTGTGTTTATATATATCTCTATATTGACCTTAGAGTCTTGACAAAAGAGTTCAAATATAGAAAACTATAATATGATCCGAAGAGAGCAAGATTTTATCACAGATAAATAATACCTGAAATAATAACTTGATCATGCTATGAAAGGATATTCATCACTACTTAATCTTATTATAATGAACGAAAAATAAATACTTTTTATTTCCATTTGGATTGATATATTATATTCAACAGGTAAAGCCCGAATGGAGCTGTAATTTCTCATTTTATTCATTTCCACCGACAGCTGTCAATACCGATCACAACGGCTTTGCTCGAATTATCATAGCCTGTATACACAATAAATCAGCCTATGTTAGGATTTACTGTCGGTTGCTATGCGATAAAGTTCGAACGATATAGTGACGTCACAATAAATATACGCTATTCGCGTCATGAAGTTTTCAATAAAACTGCTATCGTTTTTTGTTACGAATAAATATTTCGACGTCGTTATTACTTTTTTTATTATCTGCGGAATAAAGTGCAGCTGCTTATCTTATAAAAATAGTTTTAGATTTAAATCCGAATGTTTATTTTTATTATTAGATTCTAAAGATAGTGAATAAATCTGGGATGTTATCAGTTTATATATAAAGATAAGAAACTATGCACATATGTAATTTGATTGATAATATAATAACTTGGTAAACTTTAAATAACACAACGCAGCTTTCTTAATCATCGAATTTGTTCCCAATTATTATTTTGACGTGCCATAAATTACACTAACTAAAACACAGTATTTTTTCACATTTTAAACTACCTCAGCTATATAATTTGAATGAATGTACTTGGATGCTATGTGAGTAAAATTTTAAGGTTAAATGATATGAGTCAACCTGTCAAAATAATACCTTTTTTGATGCTAAAATGACGTAAAATGCGATTCACATCTGTCCCATACATACACTGGCATTGCGTTTGTTTTTTATCGTAATGGCATTACTTTTTTTTAAAGTGCCTATGAGCAATAATTCTACTTACTAATTATTATACATGACGAATGAAAAAAGATAAATTAGCGTTTTCCAATTTATTGTTTCAAACATATTTCAATTCACAATTGAGCCATTAAACAACTCGTAAGGATGAAAATATTGACGTTCGTGTTATGAAAATAAACGGTCTGACATTGTTAGGAATAACCCTATTATGAAATTGTTATTTTAAACGTTACAAAAGTTATATTTGTACGTGCTGACATAAATGTTTTAATAGGTATAGGTTTTTGGGATATCCCTTAAAACTTATTTTTTGGAATAAAAACAATCCTTAAGCAAGTAACCTAGAAACTGAAATAAACATTAAAATTAAGGTTTTAAATTAACACAAAAAGGTGTGTTCGCATGCACAGATGCACTCTATTCCCTCGCTCTCATGATCCAAAGGAACGGCAATCCGACACGACCGGTAAGAGTTTGAGCGCATGACCAACGGCTTTAAATGCTTTCTGGGGCACGGCACACATCCAACTTTCAGACTCCGGGCTGCTACTGAGAATCTTCGACAGAAAAACGAAATAATTTTTATTGGGCCGACTTGAGGTTTGAACCGAGCACCATAAGATCAGCGGCTTGATTTCTAGCCACTAGAACAACTGACAAATGTAACATATAATATATAGAGTCATTGCATCGCTAACCATAGAATGTAGAATATGTGATGACAGGAGCTCCCCTGGCTAACGAGTAAAGCTTACACACAGATATCAACAGTAAAGTAAAAATCTCCTTTTGAACCAATGTTGTTGTTACACACATGTAACAGATGTTCTAACTGCTCATAAAGGTGTTTTTTTAATTATTTTTTATCATACTGATATACACGATATATAACAATTTAAGCACATAAAAATCAGTGGAGATAGATATTCCAATAATTACTTGCACAAAGTCGAGTTCTCATTAAGAAATATATGACAGCAATATATACGTACGTGTATATATACGTGATTTGAGTAATTACGTCCAAAAGTGGAGCAAGTGAATTATGAAATGTGAAAATTTACGTCGCCTTGTTTTGTAAACAGTTTTAGTATTGTATTAATACTCGCTCGACGAAATGAGGGGAGAATTTAAATTTGTTATGGTACTTTGAAATTAGTGAGCCTTTAAAATTGGCTGTAATCTATCACTTGCCAACAGCTTTGTTCAGATTAATGTCGCTTGATTAAAAGCTTGAATAGATTTATTTCAAACAGAATAAAATCAATGTGATCTTATTTTTTTTTTCGTTTAAGGCAATTACAAGACACTATTTGTTTATTGGTCATTGTAAACACACCATAGTCTTAGATATTTATTCTAGAACAAAGATGGTTGACGACCATCCACCTGATGGGAAGTGGTCACCACCAATAAAAAAAGCGCTGTAAGAAATATTAACCATTCCTTATATTATAATAAATGCGACACCGACTGTGAAAAATAAGATGCTATGACCCTTGTGCTTTTAGTTACACTGGCTCACTCATCCTTCCAACCGGAACACAACAATACTAAGCATTGCCGTTTGTATATGTATCAATAAAAAAATATATATATTAATGCGTCAAATAGTATTCATTGATTTCTACGGAAGATTTATAAAAATAAATTAAATAATTAATTAATATATAATCCACGTATGAGACTAACTACTGACTTTCTTATTCTATATATAAGATCTTTATTATTTGAATGTATACTCCGTACCGGTGATTAGTTTAAGTTATTGTTATAGTCTTATAAGATCTGTAAAAAAGTTCTTATATTAATACATAGTTCAATCCACGATGTCGCGCCCCTCTTTTTTCCAATCACTATAGTACAACTGAGCAATGTATTCATGATTGAATTAACTATTAAATCCTACTTGTTTAAAAAATATTTTGATGTGTATGACTTGACAAGTAACATTGCCATACAGATTTCTAAAATCGAATATTTCATTTGTATTATCAATTAACATGAACATAATCACTCATTTGACTAATGTCGTTCTAAAGCTGCGGCATGAGTTATGACGTCAAATCATTGTATTACGCAACAGACGTACCGCCTAATTAATGAGGCATTCAAGTTATTAATTCACTTAATTAAATGAGAAAAGAGTTTTATTTAAATAAACAGATAATTAATTACATTTTGTTTTAAAATTAATGTTTGTATGCGTCAATTTTCAAACAAAATTATTTTCAGATTTATATTACTTCTAGTAAATTCTACATTAAGTACCTACAATGTAAATTATATCAAAACCAATAAACTGGCCTTCAATGCCGCCATTTTTAATAATATGTTGCTCTTCGATTAGTAAACCTGACGATCCAATATCATAAAGAAATGGACCGTTTATTTTGAAAGTGGTGTAGGTCCATTTTCTTTTGTTTCGAGAAACTTAAAGGTTACTTTATATTTGTTGATTTAAAAATACAGGCAAATCATATGAGGTCTGGCATTGTTTCTATTGTTTTATCAACATTTAATTTGTTTATATAAATTTGTTTTTGGCTAATTAGACTACGATAACACATATTTATGTGCTGTAAATGGACTTACACCACTTTCAAAATTAGACAATTGTAAAAATCGTTTAATTTCAATTTTGAAAAATCAAATATCGCTTAAAATATACTTCATTTTAATATAATTTTGTTAACAAATATGCATAACAACACATAAAATTTTATTTTAGACGGCAATTGTATTGCTACATTTTATTTAAAAATTCAACTCCTAAATAATATAAAAATAGAAAAATCGTAATAAAATTGCGGATTTTTCTGCAAAAAGATGGCGCTACTGTTGTTTTTTTTAATTCGCCAAAATACGGGCAAAGATACGGAGTCATACAGCCTTGTCGTATTTATTTTCTTCTCACAGGTTATGCGCTGTACATTTTCTAATACATTTCTCTATTTTTTTAATATCTATCTTTTAACTTACGAGTAGTGGAAACACGGAGGGGAAACAATGCAAATCGTCCGCGGGTGAAACCGCGGGATACAGCTAGTATAAAATAAATGAAAAATAACAAAACACTGATCGGCATCCATCTGCTATGCCACCTACCTCTGTCAATTGGACTTACACCACTTTCATAATCGATGATTATGCAATTTCATTTGCCGACCGATTTTAAGTCGTACAAAACATGGGATTTTTTTGAGAAATTAAACACGGACTAGTTATATATAAAAAAATTACATTAAATTAAGCATGAATTACGTGATAGCTCATTTTTCTCAAAAATGGACTTACACCACTTTCAAAATAAACGGTCCAAATATTAAAATCTGTTCTTGTAATTTTTTTGTATTTAAAATTTGCAACATTGAATTCAATTTTAACCTATCGTTCAGTTAATTCGACCGAAAAGAAACTCTGTACGTCTTTTTCAAGGACTCTACTTCTTCTATATTCAAACTATCGCTTACTAAGTAATTCCAAGCCTTAGTGTTATCTTTTTAATTATTTTGGAATAACAATATATTTTAATTATATTACTTGGTAAATATAACCACGAAATGTTTGTAGGCTACACATATAAGTCAATTACCTTATAGCAATATGCCACAAGTCGTATATAAGGTCCTCCAGACCGATTTCGGCCACGGCGGCCAATCTCAAGAGAGATTAGCCAACTGCGCAGGAGATATTATAGTGCACAAGTGTGTGCGCAAACACAGGTGCACTCTCTTTTCCTTAGCTCTCATTATCCGATGGGACGGCAATCCGACACGACCGGAAAGAGTTCAGGCGCAGGACCAACGGCTTAACGTGCTTTCCGAGGCACGGGAGTGTACACACTTCCACCTTCCAGACTCCGGGCTGCTACTGAGAATTTTCTGACAGAAAAACCCAATAACTATTTATTGGCCCGACCTGGGAATTGAACCCAGGACCACCGGGTCTGCAGCCTAATATCTAGCCACTAGACCAACGAGGCAGTCAGAAGTCGTATATACATATGTAACAATAGGAAACTGGGATTCAAATTAAACTAAAAAAATTCTCACGATTATAATTATTCATCGCTGATTTATTAAAAAAAAAAAAACATATTCACTCAAAACATAATATTACAGGTATTATACAAATAATGCATTTTATGATAATTATGTAATAGAACTTTATAAAATAAAATTTAATTTTAATAATCCATTTGTACTTTTTGAATGTTGAAATTCATGGATAGTAAAAATGATGTGAAATAGTCCATTATTTGCGACGATTCATAGTATGGCAATATTTATTCTAATCGACCAGGGGGACTTCAACAAGTTTCCATAAATGAAATTTCCATTAAACTTATTAAACTAATTACCTTTTAATTAAAAGAGATAATTACCTTCGACCCAATAATGTATTAGTCCACATAAAAGCGTTTCAATTTCAGTATATTAAAAATATAGTTGTTTCTAGACTATCAAAGATATTATTCTTCTTTTATTATTTATTTAACTTTTAATACATATAAATTAACATATATACAATTCATTTCGTAATACTTAAAACCCGCTTTAATTATTAATAAGAAAATAAATTGTCCAAAAAAAAAAAAAAATAATATTAGGCACCGATGTATTTTTTTTATACCTTAGATAGGCGGACTAGCATATGGGCCATCTGATGGTTAGTGGTCATCAATGCCCATATACATTGGCATTCTAAGAGGCGCTAACCATCGCTTACATCGCCAATGCGCCACCAACCTTGGGAACTAAGATGTTATGTCCTCTTATGCCTGTAATAACACTGGCTCACTCACCCTTCAAACCGGAACACAACAGTACCAAATACTGCTGTTTTGCGTTAGAACGGTATGTTGAGTGGGTGGTACCTACCCAGACGAGCTTGCACAAAGCTCTACCACCGAGTAAAAAAAATGTATCTTATTTTAATAAGTGTAACGCTTATTAATATAAGATACATTACAAGAATAATTATATAATAACGAGAGATAAATATTTAATTAATAAATGTTATCGTTTAAGTGAGTTTGTTAAGAATTGCTATTTACATGAAAAATAAATCTAATTTCGTGTTAATTATAATTTTAATATAATGTGTAGCTCTCATTAACGATATTAAATAGGAAATTGTAAACGAGCCCGCATTGAGCCTTTTTTAATATAATTATATAGACCTGTTAATTTAAATGAAATTATATCGGATTCGGTAAAAATCAAATTCAGAATAATTATTGCGAAATATAATAAATTTTCTGTTTGACAGAAGTGTACTTCATATAAATATGTAATATAATAATGAGTCATCAATATCGTCTCACTTTTATTTACTATTGACAAAGGCAGTATTGGAAAGACAAAGAAAGATTAAAAATGTTTTTCGCCACACTCATACATTATGTGTTAGCTGATTCATTTGTACAATTAAATTATATTGTCTAGTATAAATAGAAATAATTTGATTCCCTAAAAACCGAGTCGAACTTTACGATTTCAAATAATTTCCATCAGAAATCTGTAAAACGAATGTGCATGTATCATGATATCATGGGCTAATCATCATTAATAAAGGTCATATATGACCCATAAGGTCATGATACATTACACTCTTTTTAAGAGCGATCATTAAGAAGAGTGCTTACTTTGTAACTTCAGATATTAAGCTTATTTTTGAACAATAGTCTTGAAATAAAATTGATTATTGATAAGTAAACAACTTACCGCTCTGTACACATTAACTAACTGAGACTTCAAGCGTCAGACGAGTTAGCTTAAAATGTCGAACTTCAGATAACGTCAGCCTAAGATTTCGAACTTCAGATGACGTCAGAGTGAAATTTGTTACTTACATACCAATTCGTACCTAGGTACCTTCGTCTCACATCATTTTTTATTAGTATTAAAATAATAAAATTAATCAATCGAACATGCTTCGTATATCCGTATAAATCGTTACCATCCAATTTATACGTCCTCGGCAGATAACATAAACCTAGTTGAGAATTTTTATTACTATTCTATTAGGTCAAGATCGAACCGAGTTTTGAATGTCTAGTCAAACGTTACGGTCATTTCATAAATTCGTTATCAAAACTTTTGATATAAAGTTCAAGATCTGCGAATGTTTACCATCAACAATAACAGACATGTGCCTTAATAGTTTATATAAATGCATAAAATGCCATGTAAAAACATCGAAATACAGATAGTATAAGAATATAAACATCTATACTTATATTATAAATGCAAAAAAGTAACTTTGTCTATTACGTTTTCACGGCTAAAGCACCGATTTTGATCAAATTTGTTATGACGCAAGCTTGAATACTATAAAGGCTACTTTTTATACTATCTGAACCTCCCCTTGCATACGGACAAAGCCGCTTTCGGAATCTTATAACTTAAAACTCTATTGTAAGACGGTTAAATTAAGTTTGTACAACATGATACATATAAAAACGCTTAAAAACTTTGTCTATTAACTTAGAAGCATAACCTTTATTATTTGTATATAAAATATATAAACGTAAGCAAAATCTTGGCATACAAATAATAACCCTCGTTCGCATATTTTTTAGATCTGATTTTTTTTTTCTAAATTGGAATCAATAAAAACATAAGTGTAATAGAGATAAACCAACGACCTCTCATATAACTCGCTCGCTTCCTTAACAAAATCTAAGAACTCTATTTGAGTCCAAGACATTGTCACGTCGTTCACCGTCTAGAGTCACAGACATCGATTAAAAATAACACTAACCTATTGAGCCTGTTAGCTATGCTGGTACATATATTGGTAACTGCATATATCGGTATGCGGTAACCATCCACGTAGGCGGCCATTCAAGACACTTGCTTCACTCATTTATAACTATAGTGCACTCGATACTATTGAAATAATAAATAATATTTATTTTTTACTTAACTTATTCTTGAATTGCTCATTTCATTGTATTTGCAATATTGAGTTTAATTATATTAAACCAAAATAATGGTTTTTCGTCTTTTGACCAAAATAATTTCTTTTCTTATGGTTGAAACTTGCTTTATACCAAATTTCACCAAAATAGATTTAGTATTTTAGCCGTGAAAGCGTGACAGACCGACAGTGTTACTTTCGTATATTAAGTATTAAAATTAAATTATAACTACCCGATTGTAATTATTGCGTTAGTTAAAAGTAATAGCAAATTTTAATATCCTTTATAGAGACTTTGTATTGTTAAGGCTTTTTACACAATAATAAAAGCTCTATTTAACTATATAAAAGTTAACTGTTGTTACAAACGGTATCTGTAACCCATTCGCACACGTGACCTTTATAGAGAATGTTCTTGATGGCCGGTGTTGGCTACTTACTATACTAGTAATACTTCTATTGATAAAGCGTTCATTTGCCCTTTAATAACATTATAAAATAAAATTTTATAAGACAATTAAATGGGTAATTTTTTATTTATATAGCTTCACTAACAAGTGTTTCCACTGATTCATATATGTGTTATATACATTTTTATAGTTTAATAACTACCTAAAGGTGAACTCCACGTGCACATATATATTATATACACATATAAACATACTCTCATCCTTACACTCATACATACATTTAAGTAAAAATCAACCGTAACAACAAAAAAGGACTGGTGAATGAGAAAGCGAAAACTGATATTGACTCATGATTGGTTAGGTTAACATCCGTTATGTCCACATGAAATGCCTTAATATATTAAAAAACACAAACATTAAATTGATGCTTTTCACGTCAATGGTCTAAATTTATAGCAGTTCAAGCGCTTTACTTTTATGATAATATTATACATTGACACCTGTGTCTGCGCTGCAATCTGGTGTAGTTTTGTGTATAAAAGTTTACTAGCTTTTTAGGCTGACGTTTAAAAAAACGTCTCCTCATTTATTATTAAATATATTTACAAGGTAATGCAATCCCTAAGAAGCTTATGGTTTATTGTATAAGTTAATAATAAAACAAATACATATTGGTTCGTATTCTATAATAACGATAATTGAATACATACGTAATATGCTTATTCTGCATTACCAACCTCAGTCGGCCAATCAACCAATTAGAGCGCGCGTCTTAATTTACATTATTTATACTTTTCTGTAAAGTTATCCTAATATTATAAATGCGAATGTGAATTTGTTTATATGCTACACTTTCACGCCTAAACCACTAAACCGATTGTAAAAATTATTACACCAATGGAAAGCTACATTATGAGCGAGTAAATTTTGTCCCCATATTACCACGGGAACGAGAACTACGCAGGTGTGCCCGCGGGCAAAACGCTAGTTTATAATAAAGGTATACCCATTGTAATTAATAAGTGGTTACCCCGTTGGTCTAGTGGTTACATACAAACCTGTAAATCCCTAGGGTCTGGCTTAGGAGTTATTGGATTTTTCTATCGAATACACTCAATAGCAGCCTGGAGTCCGAATGTTGAAAGTGTGTACACTCCCGTGCCTCGGAAAGCACGTCGTTGTGTCGGATTACCCTCCCATCAGATTATGAAAGTGAGGAAATAGAGAGTGTATCTGTGTTTATGCGCACACTTGTATATTACTTGGTGATAGAGCTTTGTGCAAGCTCGTCTGGGTAGGTACCACCCACTTATCAGATATTCTACCGCTAAACAGCAGTACTTGGTATTGTTGTGTTCCGGTTTGAACAGAGAGAGAGCCAGTGTAATTACAGGCACATGGGACCTAACATCTTAATTCCCAAGGTTGGTGGCGCATTGGCGATGTAAGCGATGGTTAACATCTCATACAATGCCAATTTCTATGGGCGTTGGTGACCACTTAACATCAGGTGGCCCATATGCACGTCCGCCTACCTATGCCATAAAAAAAACGATGTCTTGCACAGTTAAATCGATCGGGAGGACCATCAAAGGAGGAGAAGGATCATCAAGTGTATTTGAACTTACTACCATTTTGTCTGTTCTAGTAACTAGTTACTGAAAACAATTAAAAAAAACAAGAAACTTTTCCTGAAAGCCTCTTATGATGTTTTAATGAATAGAATAAATATTGGAAATTGAATATAACTTAATGTGAAAACTGTTTATTTTTCTAATAAAGAAGCCGTCTTTCTCAAGTAACTGGAAACCAAAAAGAATGTCGTCTGAAATTTTCTTTTCATAAAAAAAAAACTCCTCGAACTTTATAATCAGAAATGATTGAAGTTCGTAATAAGATGTCATCCCGCTAAATCAGAATAGGATACGAAAGATAAATAATATCATCGTTAAACTTTTTCTTTGAAAAATTGCTGTACTAAATATATTTATTTCTAACGTAAAAAGAGCGTTAATATAAGCTTAATGTATGTATGTTGATATGTGTATCTGTCTGTGGCATCGTAGCTCCTAAACGAACGTAACAATTTTGCGCTAAGCTCCTAATATTACCTGAACGAGAGCCCTTTTCCAGCAATGAACCATGTTATACAAGCTGTATTTTATTACTTATTATTTTATTAGTTTATTATTACTGAAGATACTAACCAGGGAAGGAAATTTTAATAAATATACTTAGTATGCCTAATCTACGACTTAGAATTATGCTGTTGCTAACGCGTACTGTAAAGTTCACTAGACATGTGCCAGATACATGTAAACATTTGATTTATTACTTCAACGTGTTCGACTGACTCGATTGGTATGGAGTTGTTAGTTTGTCACGAATGATTAATACTTGCTACGCGGAGTCCATTTATATGCCCTCTTTAGCGTGATGGATTGTTCACTGTGGCACTCCCTTTCTAAATCATCGCAACTAATAGAGTTCGAATTATGTTTTTATTAGGATATATTCATAAAGTGGCGCCTAACCTAATCTAACCTAACTAGTATTATAAATGCGAAAGTGATTTCTTTTGTTACGCTAACAAACACAAAACAATGGATATAGGGTAACTCACACTTACACACACGCGGTTCAAGCCGCGTGTGAACACCAGTTATATATAAAACTATAATAATAATAATTTATATCAACAATTCCTATTTAATAAATGTCTTAAATAGAGGATAAAAAACATTAGATTTCATAATATGGCCACAAACCTTTATGGCGCGTCATTTCGAGCGTATTCCTCTCATAAGCCGCATCGACCAATGTGCCACAGTAACGTTAATCGCCTTACCTCTTCAGTGCCTGAAGTCAGTATGGTTAATGAGATACAGTACTGTGTGTATGAAGGCAATTCGACGACATATACTCGGTGGTAGAGCTTTCTGCAAACTCGTCTGGGTAGGTACCACCCACTCATTAGATATTCTACCGCAAAACAGCAGTACTTGGTATTGTTGTGTTCCAATTTGAAGAATGAGTGAGCCAGTGTAATTACAGGCACAAGGGACATAACATCTTATTTCCCAAGGTTGGTGGCGCATTGGCGATGTAAGTGATGGTTAACATTTCTTACAATGCCATTGTCTATGGGCGTTGGTGACCAATTACCATCAGGTGGCTTATATGCTCGTCCGCCTACCTATATGTGTAATAAAAAAAAACATAATATAGAAAATATTTTGTATCGTTTGAATAATATTTGCCTAGGCCAACTAAATTGGTTAGTTCATGCGAAATATCTAGTATACAACTGGGATTTATATATTTGTTCGGCTAGCGACATGGAAAAATAAATAGATCGACTATGATAAAACTTTTTACTTTAAAAATCAATATATCTCAAATCCGGTATTTATTTAGCTTGAAAAAGGAAACTGAAGAACTATAATAAAATACACGAAAATCCGACTTCTGAAATTCTTAATATCTTGGATGAAAAAAACAAATGTTACAAATTTAAAAAAAAAATTGTTTTATAGTATATCATTGTTAGGCTTCATAAATCAGTAAGTAGCAGTAAATCTTTATTTAAAAAATAATAACTTATTATCAAGTAACCATTAAAAAACCGACTAAGTGTAGCAAAGCAATGAGGAGAAAATGTATGCGGCGACGAAACGAAATACTCTTTAACCTAGAAAGTTATTTACAAACCGAAAAAAAATACTTAAGTATGAGTATTTTCAAACAGCCTCATCCACCTGTTACAAATTTGTGAAAACTATAAATATTCATACTAATACCCCATAAAAAAAGAAACGATGTTCTATATACTGAAATACTATTATTCTGCTTTAGTGATTTCTTTTAAGTTATAAGCGGGCACAGCTAGTAAAATATGGCAATTACTATAGCCTATGAATGTCCCACACTGCTGGCTATGGCCTCCTTCTGGAGGAGGAGAAGATTTGGAGTTTATTCCACCACGCAGTTCCAATGCGGGTTGGTGGAATACACATGTCGCAGATTTTCAGTGAAATTAGACACATGCAGGTTTCCTCACGATATTTTCCTTCACCGTCAAGCACGAGATTAATATAATCACAAATTAAGCATATGAAATTCAGTGGTGCTTGCCCGGATTTGAACTCACGGTTATCGGTTAAGAGTCACGTGTTTTCACCACTGGGCCATCTTGGCTTTTATTTAAATATAATACTTAAAGTAAAATTATTCTAAAATCAAACATTAAATCATTCGATCGGCTCTGGCTGACAACGAATAAAGCTACTCTTATTCACAATTTCTCATTATAATACAAAGATCACCATATATTAATACTCGTTTATATTTATTATTCACTTTCGTAGATAAAAACTTGGTGAAATTAAATCGTTGTTTATTAATGACGTTCTGTCTAAAACATATTTGTCACTGTCTAGCATTATTAGATCCAATTTAGCAAGAGAAAGACACAGTATGGTTCCGAAATGAGCATCATAGATAACTAAAGAGAACACTTTGTTTTATCATTTTTATCAGTCATAACTTTGTACAAATTGAAAGGATCATATAAAATGATATATGACGTAACAAATCGTCATGAAAGTCGTAGCACCGTTTTTATTACAATATATTTAAAAAAAATGCATATTCCTGTTCTGTTACTCTCTTTTTATCGCCCACACTTGTATTATTCAATTCACAGACACATGGTTTTTACATATTGTACATATACAAAGGTAAAGCCTATTTGACGTAACAATTACCTTCACGATTTAAGGCTGAAAATAACTTAATTGGTGTGAGAACAAAGCGTTAAATCTAGCACCTATTTAATCTTCTTAGCACTTATATACAAATAATATATAATAGTACTTTAGGTATGTATAATATAATACATGTATGTTTTATATAAAAATACCTATGCAGAAATTAAATGTTCCACCGACGGTCTGGACACGACTACCATGAACATTTCTCGATAAAAAAGCATAAGAAAAGAGTATTGTTGTTAACCTCACTCATTTATAATTAAAGATTAAAACTCAATACTTATTATATTATACTAAATTTAGTATAATATAATAAGTATTGAGAGAGTATTTTCACACTTAAATAGTTTTGTGCTCAGTGTTCACATTAATAATACATCTTATTATAATCCAATCGTAAGATTTTGCCGCACTTACAACGATTTACTTTTAACACACAGTAAGATATTAGATATTTTCAATACCAATTTCCCAAAATTCAAAAACACTGTGGGGAATATTATATCTACGATCCAATGATTGACTGATTATACAAAACTTCTTATTTTTAGACCTTACATTTTTATACATATTTTATTAATTAATTTAATTTAATTGTCAATTTTATTGTTTTGTTTTATTTTATTGTATTCATTCGATTTTATTTTTTTATATGATTAATTTAATTTAAATTGTTGAATTATTAATTGCCTTTATTATTCTAATACATTAATTACCTAACTAACTGTATTATTTTTAAAGCATGCCGTGTACACACGTTTTGGGATGTAATTTTGTTTGAAATTGTATAGATTCCTAATTCTTTAAGTCTAAGTCCTGATTAAATTCTGTTTTGTGTACCTAAATAAATAAATAAATAAATAAATTATATTGTGGGAAAATATAATAAAACGTATTTTATCACATTCATCATGTATTTCATCACATCATACTTTAAAAGTTCACAAAGTAATCGAATAAGTAACCTTCGAAACTCCAATGTAGTATTACGTAATATTTCGCTATTAACGGTAACGGTAACATAAAAAGCGTTAGGATGGGTTTTACTTTATACATACTAAAGTAAATTATGATTCTCAAATATCCATACATCGCAGATACGAGTATGTTGCCAATATTTATTACTACATGACTTTATATACCATATTGAGATGTTAACATAAAATCATACTGGTTATCGTGAGCTCCGATGGCTCAGTAGATAGAACACGTTTTATCAAATTCGAGTTTTGTGTGCTGTTATAATTCATCATATGCAATTCAATTTAGTGACACATTAATCCTTCGACCCGAAAGCTGTAAATATTTTCCTTATATGAGAACTAGGTTTGTGACATACAAAAATAAATTTGTAATTATTATTTTACTACACACGAAGTAAATATAACTTTGATAATTACACCCAGACTCATTACAAACAGACATGTTCATACACACAAATGTCTGTCCTGGATGGGAATCGAACCCAAGACCTGCGGCGCGTAATGCAAGTCTATAAACAAACCACGCCAACCGGCTCTTCAATATAAGAATTCGTATCCCTTAAATTGACAATACGTTAGCAATTCTATAATAGGAAATGTTATATTCCTGATACTTGCAATTATTTCAGCTCACTCGCCGTTGAAATTGAATTGTAGCAAATACAAAGTATTGCATTTTAGTACATAGTAGCGAATGAGAGTATAAGTCGTGAAGGCGCCGTACTGCATGCTACGTCATAATAAAGGAAGACCAATAGTTCGTTCTATTTTATAAACAAAAGCACCACACATCGACACGAACATTTTGCATGCGTTTAATATTTATATGTACAATATAAATATTTTAAGTCTTTTGTATATTATATATAAAACTTTTGCTCTTTGTACAGTTAATTATACTAAGAATGCTCGTTACTTATACTAAGATTTAAAAAAATCGAAGATTTTGTATTTACTTGTGTTTATAAAACCAGATGACATTTTGATTATTTTTATTTATTTAAGAACTTACACATATTATTCAGGCTCAAGCCTTTTTTCGCGCTCTTTGTATAGTACATAATATTATATACTTATGACTATAAACACTTTTAGTTTACGTTTATATTTTGCTCAGTAAAGTCATTATTATCTTTACTGAGAATCATAGATTGTTTTCTTTTTTTTGTTACTATGTAATGTTATTTCGTTTTGTTATTTTTTTTATTGTGTCTTCGAATGAAGTGACGTTAATTTCATTATTTTCCCCTCTAAGTGTAATAAAACAAAAACTAAAAGAATACAATGAGAAAATAAAGTAAAACAAAGTCACCAGTATATACGCCAGACTTATCTTTCCGAGACTGATATGTTTATTTATTTCACTATAACATTTCAAAATCAAAGTTATTAATTAAATAGCATGAATATAAAATCAACCGTTATGTTGCCTATGTAAAGTATTCGTTTTTCCAGAAATAAGTCATAAATGTATTATCATTCAATTTACTAATTAGGCAACGCACCTGCAAGCCCTCGGATGTTGCAGGTGTCCATGGGCTATTCGCTTCCCATCAGGTGAACCACCAGCTCGCTTGCCCCCTCTTATATAAAAAAAAAAATACTTCAGTGATTAAAATCTAAAGTATTCGACCAAATTGTTTGGTATTTTACCATCGGCCCCACTCTCAAGCTCAACGTCGCTCAGTGTATTGCTCAGTTACTTGTCACGAAATCCTTAGACGAAAATTTAACCGACCGTTGGTCATTTCAGTTCTCGAATAGATTCTCGGATAGATTTCTCAATAGTAACCTGAAGCAAACGCAGTGAAACTGCTGGATTTGGAGGGCACAATAAAATTTGGGGTGGCAAATGCACAAACTACGTGCACAGTGGATAACATATATGTATGTTTATAACTGCCTTTACTTTTGATACCAGAGCTAGGTGCTAGATTTACATTACATCACTTAGCGTCAATTCTTTCGTCAAGCGGCAACCTGGAAAAATAATCTTAAGATTATTTCTAAAAATTGCCAGTTATAAAAAAGAAACTCAAAGTAGGGCCCCGTAGAGTTCATAAAGCTTAAAAATAAAAGTGGCCACATAACGTTATAATAAACAATATTTTAACTTCAAACTTTCAAAATAAATCTTTATAATGAAGGTAGATCGGGTGTCTCGCTATCAGATTCATAATGAAATGTATTCTTTTAAAACATCAAAAGCGCTTATTATTTTTTTAAATTTTCATTGACAGCTGCTGTCAAGCAACTGAAGTTTATCGGATCGCCCGCGTTCCATTTCCTTCAACCAAGCATACTAGAACCGATAGTGTTTAAATCCTATTATTATCAGATAGAGCAATAGAAGGCGACGTGGACATTATATACGTATGATTTCATGATTTTGTAAAGGTATATCTGAAACATATAATTCAATAAAAATAAATAGTTGACTAGTTGAACGCGGCGATTCATAGCAATTCATATAAAAAACAAAATTTTCCAAATCTAAATATGAAATAGGTCAAGAGTCATTATAAATTATTTTGCATAGTTTTCGGCAAACATCCCTGCCATTGAGTACCGTAAAGAGGGTAGCGAAATATGCATAAAACATAACGACATAGATATGAACTCACAAGTTATGTCGTATTTTATTGACTTGACGATTGCGTATCTTTGGATTTTATGTTCCTCTGGTACCGAATCGAAAAAATATGACATGCTCGTATGTATGAAATATACGCAGCATCCGGCCGTATTTGAAATCGTTTTGCGTAAATTGGGTGTTCCATTATATAATATGTAGCTCTTCTGCATATTTACCTAAAACATTTTATGTCATATTGAATGAAGTTTCGATTATATAGATTAAAACAAATTTTATTTTTTCCTATGATAAGAAATTTGAATATCCACTCAAAGACGTTGGCACTGTTAGAAATGTTAGTATTTAAACATTTTCTGTAGCATCTGCAGCATGATAAATAATGTCATATTACTTTACTTTCCTTGTAATTAAACATTTTTGTTATTTATCAAATATTGAAGAAATCCTTTATAACTAATAAAATAAATTTATTTATATTTAATTTGAAGTTACCACCTGATAATTATAATATTCTAATTAATTTTTCAGATTAAATTAAGAATATGTTATTATGATTCAATTAGACCGACTGTCAGTTAATTAATATAAGACTCATTTATTGTACATCATTTCATTCCCATGTTCCCATACTAAAATATTGACGCTGTGTGGGTGTGTGTGTATGTGTGTGTGTCTTCCATTCATCTCTATCTATTGTATATAACTAGAAAGATATATTCTGTTACAGTCGTCTTTCACATAATATCATCTCTAACATACTCCAGCCATTTTCTTGCTTTAATTTTTTAGAGGGAGTGTGCAAAGCTGACTGCCAACCTTCGCTAGTCGGAGAGGCAAGAAGAAGAAGAATACCTCAAATTAATACCTAACAATTTTCTCTTGATATTAATTACATAACCATGATATTTAAAGTAAATAATATTTAATATAATTCGCCTTTTTTATTCACCTATTGCATACAAAAGTTTTTATTATAGTTAAAAATAAGAGTGTACGAATTGAATGAAATAAAAAAGTACATTCAAATGCCTTCATAATGTATTGGGTTACCAACAATGTAAATAAATTGCGCGCGGTATTTGTTTATCGCTTTTCATTAAACATTTTTGATAAAAGTAGTACATTAAAATATGCTTGATGTATTCATGAATGTCCTGCCATTTATTCCATTTTACCACCATTTTCTGGTCTGTGGTAACCTCAACTATAACTACATTATCCATCTGACCGTCGGCCTTATAATATTATGAAAAAAAACTATTTGGATTACTCTTCAAAATAAAAAGCAAAAGAGTGCGGTCCGTTTATACAGTACCAGTCTGTTACCAACTCTACATTTACAAATGGATGAACTGAAGTAGATTTTAATACCATTAAGTTGGTATGTCACATACAATTTCACACGAACTTCCCTCATGTAGCTCATGTAATTTCATGATGCGGCCATCAATTTTCATACAAAGCGTACGTTCTGGTAATTTGGCAACGCGTGCGTCTGAACTCAAGTTAATTGTTAGTCGTAAAATTTTTGTTTGTGATCAAAATATTTCGACATCCGTTGAGCAAATGAGGATTGCCCTCATTGCGCGCCACAAAGCGTTCTTTTCATCTTGCAAGTCCTTAAAATCGAGACTATTTTTTCTTGAGATTATTTTCCAAGTTCTTCGAACTTTTAGCTTGTCCTTTAATGAAGGGACGAAATCTTCTAAGGGTTGCTTAAAAATACGGTTACATGATTTATATTTTATATACGTTGTATAAATCACTTTTAAAGTATAATAAAGATTTGGAACGAAATATTCATGTTCCATAAAATAAAGTTATAAAAAATAATTTATAAACATGATTTCTTTGCCTGATATAATTTAAAAAAAAGCAAATAAATTCACGGGTGTTTTCATAATAAAGACTACAATAACCTTTTGTTTTTTGTTAAAGTACTTTATGCAAGGTTTCCCTTAAACTTAGATTCTTTACAATTTCAACAGTGTCGAATTGGTAGCTAGACAGCCAGCCAGCGCTAAGTATTGCGGCCATATAGTCTTACAGTCATTGTTTGTACCTGTTGCAACAACGCCAATTAATTTCATATTTCTTACAAATTATTAATTAGTTTATTGTAATAAAAGTGAAACCCAAACGGCTTTTCTTTAAAACGTTGTATTATTGATTAAAACATATTTATATAGTACTAGCACTTCGCCCGCGACTTCGTCCGCGAAAATTTAAAAACATTATTTAACGTAAATACGTAAATTAGTATTAAATAGACTAAACGCAGAACAGTTGCAGTTTGTTCAAAACGTGACAATTTTCTTATTTAGATTTTTTTTTTATATCCATCATAATTTCTAAACGAAAAGTCCGATCCACATAATTTAAAGTGGAATTTACATGTACATAATCAACCGTAATTATCAAACCATTTAAATGGATAAGGATTAATATCATGATACCAATATCATGATGATGATGATGATGATGATGAATTTAAACAAAAACTGTTATTGTGGTTTAACTATAATAGTTAGACATACCGTCGTCGTCGATTTCGGCCACGGCGGCCAATCTCAAGAGAGATTAGCCAACTGCGCAGGAGATATTATAGTGCACAAGTGTGTGCGCAAACACAGGTGCACTCTCTTTTCCTTAGCTCTCATAATCCGATGGGACGGCAATCCGACACGACCGGAAAGAGTTCAGGCGCAGGACCAACGGCTTAACGTGCTTTCCGAGGCACGGGAGTGTACACACTTCCACCTTCCAGACTCCGGGCTGCTACTGAGAATTTTCTGACAGAAAAACCCAATAAATATTTATTGGCCCGACCTGGGAATTGAACCCAGGACCACCGGGTCTGCAGCCTAATATCTAGCCACTAGACCAACTATTTTATATATCGTCAACAATTCGCAGCGCACGCAAAGTAATGACTATTACAAGTAACAATTTTGATACCTTGGGTTACATTGTTCCATTTTAGGTAGGAATCTCTAATTTGTTTATCATAAAATATAACCTACGTTACTCAATAAAGAAGTAGCTTTCTAACGGTGAAAGAATTTTTAAAATCGGTTGATTACTTTTTGAGTTAAATCGTAACAAACAAACAAACAAAAAATCAAATCTTTCCTCTTTATAATATTAGTATAGATAATATGCATGAATATTTCAAACGTATTTGATATCAAAGGTTTTAAAGCAACTGGAATGCACCCAGTAAAAAGCACTTATAAATTGAATAGCGATCATAAAGCGATAATTTCCAATCATCAAAGGGAAATATCTCCAAATTAGTACGAAATTTCCAATAAATAATTTACAACTTCCTTCACTTATTAGTCATTCGTATTATTTTTGTTGATTCCTTTGATCTGATTTTAAAGAATCAAGTATCTTAATTACCTTTCATCATTTTACCTGACGGCGTAGCAAACGAAAATCGGTTTATTTTTATCAAATCTTTTTAGTCAATCACATACAGAAGGGTAAAACTACCCGAGATGATATTTTTCTGTGTTTAATTTGTGGTCGGCGGTGATAAAAAAATATCGTTAGTAAAACTGCACGTTTTTGATGAAAAACTGCCTTCTATGTATCCACTAATCCACATTAGGCTAACATGGTGGAATGACCTTCAAACCTTCTTCATAAAGAGAAAGCAAAGCCTCTTTTCCCTTTATAGAGAATACAGCAGTAGGACACTTACAAGCTGTTACTTACTTTGATGAAAATATTTTTTTGGTGTTAAACCTTTTAGATAAACTCTTATTTGGTTTTTGAGTACATAATAATGTTTTTTTTTTAATTTATTATGTACATAGGATTAAAATAACCAAAACATACATAAGCAACTTATAATTTAAATAACCATTGTATTTGATCTAATGTACTTTTTCATTGTTACAGGTTAAACTGCACATTCCAAAATCATGGATCTCACTTCTCACTCCCTGATAGTACAGTGTACGCACTCTTTACAAATCCAAAGCGACACTTATCTATACAGTTGAAGGTCTTCCGAAGATGGTGAAATAGTAGTGTAGTGTATAATAAGTGATAAAATGAGCTTATAAGTTAAGTGAATGTCGGGAGAACGGGAGATGCCTTACTACGGGTACCGCGAGGGTGGGTCGGACTCGAGTGGGGGGTGTTCAGATTCTGAAGGGGGGGAATCGGACTCAGAGGGTGGCTTGAGCACGGAGAGTACGGTGGGCCAAGGCCTACCCTTCCCCGGCTTCACCCCGGTAGCCCTCAGGTATTTGACACAGGACACGCGACCCAGAAGTTGGTGTCTCACACTCATCACAAATCCATATCCTTTTCAATAAATAATTGTATTTAAAATAAGATATATTCGTTGAATAATATTTCATAAGATCGTTAGCAGATAAGCATTAATTTTCCGTGTAAAATTTTAAGCCACATTTGTAATACCCTAAATTCGGTTGGCAATAAATTTTATTTACATTTAATGGTTTATAGGAAAACTTTTGGGACCTTTAGTGATTCAAATAATGAATAAACGTTAGTTTACAGTCGACATAATAAGGAATTATAATACCTATTTTAGAATAGTAACAATTACATAACACATTTATTAATTTCATTGTATATAATGTGTCAGTTAATAAATAGTCTATTTAATAAGATTGAGTGATGATAATAATGCTTTTCTAAAAACAGGATATTTTAAAACTGACTTCGATTAATATACGCTCACAATATCAACAATATCTGTAATATAAATTATTTATATACAACAGCTATGCTATATTTATGTCGAGATATTTCTACTGAAGAGCTGAAAATAATTAGTATATTTAATTAAATACGACATAATTATATGACTTCATTGATTATAGACTATATGATATAAAAGGATGATAATGTATTCTATATGGTGTCATGAATAAATGATAAGGCTAGATCAAAGTACGACTCCAATGGTAAGGTTTAATTGCATACAGAGGCTTATGTAAATTTATAATCAAAGGTACCGTAATACGTTTTCGGAGACTTTGTTGATGAGGATTTTGGAACATCCTTACAAATCCTTCGAGGTCACGGGATTTAGTGCCGAAAGATGCTAAGTCGTCATCATTAGCAATTAATGAGCCATTCGGTCAGTTCGTTGCGATCATATGTGGATTTCTATAATAATATTATAAATGCAAAAACTAGCTCTGTATGTATGTCTGTGTCTGTTAAGCTTTCATAGTTAAACCACTCAACCGATTTGATTTTGACATGAAAAAAGCTTGAATCCTAATTAAGGGGAAATCCCTACTTTTTACCTAATACCTGCCCCCTGCCTCTAAAAACTAGTTTGATATATACACACTAAGAACTTGAAAAACCTATAGTTGCGTGCCAAGGTTTAACGTTACCCAAAAGAGTACCTCATTTATGATGACCGATTTAATCAACTTAGGTCTGTGTACATTATTAGTGACATATGTTTGTATGCGTAATTTAAATAACTTCCCTGTCCATACAGCAGACAATAGTTGAACAAATGTGACTCACGGGAAAGGAAAATTGTTAAGATATTTCAACCAATTTTTTTCGTGAAAGTGTGACAAAAATCGATACGATTAACTTATTGCAATTAATCTTTACAGTACATATATATAAGGGCTATATTTCAATGAAAACGAACATCGTAGTAATTCGAACGAAAATATAAAAGAAATTTTTCAAGCCGTAGATTACTATGGGAACTAACTATCGTATAAATTATGAAAAACAAATCTGGCTTGTTTCATTCTAACAACATGTGTACAATACAGACATTTTTCATGTGGTAAAAGAGGCAAGACTACAGCGAGAAATCATTGTTAGTAATAAAATCAAATACAATACGGCGTCTAAATTGAAAAAAGATATTACGCGTGCGTAGGATTTTACGTTTCGTACAACGATTCTTTAAATTCCAATAATAATCATATGATTCTTATAAACCAAGATATCCTAGTGGTTGAAACACACTTATTAGCGAGGTTCAAAACTGTGTGTGTCAGATGAAATTCTGCAACATGTGTGTCTACTAAACGAAATTAGCAGCCTCCAAACGTCTTCAAGATGAGAGCTAGCCCAGCTGTGGGACTTATAGGCTGTTTAATGACTTTTTACTTTATAATTATATAAACAATAAAGAAGCGTAGTATTTTAGTGTTTCTGCACATATGTAATTATATACAAAAAAAAGTGTATCAGAATAGCAACTTTTAAAATATTTTGGAAAAATAAAAACGAAACATTTTACCAAAGTTTATAATATAAACGAAATACAACCGTTTCAAAATATTAAAATCGCAAAAACCAATAGGAATGTAAGATAAAGGCGATTAGTCACGCTCTATAGACGACTTGATTGAAACTGCAATTGAAAGAAAAACAATTTCGACAAACCTTCAAGCAGTGGCAAGGTTTGAATTTAGACTGTGTATTAGTTTCACTATACCGTGTTGTGAGCAATTAGGATATACGGGAACAATTAGCAAAACAAAAGCCAACGAGATCGTACAAATACAACGATACAACAATGGGAATGGAATTTGCGTTTTTTTATTGCTTCTGACCTACATTTACATAAATTAAATGTCTGCTGTATTAGTGTACATATTTTATTTGAAAGAATGACCCCTTAAGGAATAGTTTTTGTAATATACACTTTTGTATAGCTTTATTTGACATTTGAATGCAAGATTTTTGTTTCGCTTATTTTTACTGAAAATATTTCTTAATTTAGCGTAGTTTTAATTTTAAGAATGATTACTTATATGGGACAGTATTTAGTATACATATTTTTATTCTGCTTTAATTAAGGCTTACAGATAGGATACAAAACTGTAATGATTTTATTTATATTTATAAACTATTTATATTTAATGAACAATTTTTACCTTAGGTTTAAAAAATACAGTTAAAATAGGGTTTCTTTATAGCTGACGCTGATATTCTTCACTTGATAATTAAGGTCAGTTGTTGTGATTTTAGTAAAACAAGGGTGTTCGGTTTTAAGATACAATTTTTGATATAAATAATTGTTCTAAATAATCGAATATTCAATGACTTCAAATGATTGCCTGTTAACAAGATTCATTAACATATTTTCTCCTTAAGAACACGAATGCAAAAATATGTTTATAAAAATATGAACCATAAAATTTTCTATATATATATATATCTATATATTTAAAGAAGCCTTGAGATTATTTGAATCGGAACAGAGGCTCAACTCAAATTACGATCACATTTTTATATAGCTACCTAGAATATTTTGTAACTCTATTTACTTCATTATTGATAAAGTTAACATAAATTAAGCATTAAAATCACTGACTCAAAATGAAAACAATAGATTAATGTCATTATTACTCTATGAACAATGCACTTCTGCGCTATTAAAAACAATGCAATTATGAAAAGAGTTATAAGAATACAAACTTATTAATTAAAACGTTGTGTTGTAACAGTTTTTACATATGATAGAGCGGAGTGCACACCACAGAACTACAAACTAATTCTCATTTATTTCATACACATAGTTAGGAACCATATGTATCTCGCCAGGATATGTACCACCAACTCATCAATTACTCTAAAGCGAAACAATCAATACACTATGATTTGTCCCGGTTTGAATATGTGTGAGACAGTGTAATTCCAGGCTCAAGGGATATAACATCGTAGATACTATGGTTAGCAGAGCATTGTCGGTGTTAACAGGAAATTTATACATATTGAAGTGTCGTTGTCTATGCTAAAGCTACCGCCTATCATCAGCTTATTACTACTTTTCTACAATAAATGAAAAAGTAATGGGACTACAGGTACTAATTAGCATTTAAATCCTAAATGCTAATTCTAGGATATAATTATATATAAGGAGGAATAACTACTGATTCTACCAATATTATTATTATTATATTGTAATAATTATAAGCCAAGATGACTTACCAATAGCTGATATGAATGTTAGTTCGTTTAACAAAATAATCTCATCGTTCGAACATGTATCCCTCTTTCGCCTTCTCTCTGCCTCTTTTCCTTATATACACATATAGGATACGTACCAATCTTCCGCCTTTGTGATGTAAGCCCTGGAAAACGAAATAACGTGTAATAAGTTACAAAAAAAAATATTCTGCAACGGAAACGGCAAACTAAGGAATTTGCTTGGATAATTTAATTCAAGGTAATGTCGTTTTTTAATAGTGGAATAAATAAAACAGTTTTTGACATAAGTAAGTTTATGTAAGTATATATAACGGAATATGATCATCAAATCATATTTTTTTCTTTAATTATGTTAAGTATAGAACCCGAATATATTATATGAAATGTCACCCAGCAGTAATTTAATTATACGAAATATAAAATTTGTGAGACCATTCATTAATCTCTAAGTACGCAATTAAATAAAAATCATGAAAGCGTTTCTGAAATACAGCGGAAACTTAATAGCGTGAGGATGATTACATTATAATTTCCATTAATATAAAAAGTTGTAGAATGAGCCGGATTCTACCGTAGAGACGTAACTTTGCTTGGATAAACGATGTCCCTTTGTTTAATCAAATATTTCATTTATTCACATTTTACATTATCTTTTTCTGAACAAAATTCCTCCCTCAAGACAAAACTAAGCCAGGGTCTAACTATAAAAGTGTGACCGCGAACACTGGTCCTATGAAAAAGCTATCTGACACGAGCAGACAGTGTGTATTCCAACGACTTAACATTCCGAGGTGCGAGAGTATAACACTGCCAACTTCCTATATCCAGACTGCTACTAAGAATGTTTGAACAGTAAATCTCGATATATATCAGCTCAAACCAAGGTTCGAATCAAAGGCAAATATACTGTAGCTTTTTGAGATAACCACTACACCAACGAGCAATTCATAAATTCTATATACAAGCACGTCATTCACACATGTTCTAAACCCACCTCGTTTGTTCGGACAATGTACATACATTTGTCCGAACAAACGAGGGGGTCGCTATAGAAATTATAGTAGTTATGCAGCACCAATTATTATTACTTATTTCATTCTTCGTCTTTCTTGCTTAGAAAATAATAATTATAACTCATAAACGTTTCATATTTTTTTATTAGATACGAAACGTAATATATAAGGCTCAGGGTCAACAGGTGTGTAAGTGGTCACTCTATAACATAAATATATTAGTATTAATATTACATGAAATATAATCTACGACAATGTAATTGCGGTTTACATGTAATGTACTTGCTTAGTGGTAGAGCTTTGTGCAAGCTTGTCTGGATGGACATCAGATATTCTACCGCAAAACAGTAGTACTTGGTATTGTTGTGTTTCGGTTTGAAGGGTGAGTGAGCTAGTGTAATTACAGGCACAAGGCACTAGTTCCCAAGGTTGGTGGCACATTGATGATGAACATTTCTTACAATGTAAATGTCTAAGGGCGTTGGTGACCACTTACCATTAGGTGCCCCATAAGCTCGTCCGCCTACCTATCCTATATAAAAAATTGTAATGGTAGTAGCAACAGCCTGTTAATATCCTGATAGACAAAAGCCTTATCTCCTCTTAAGAAGATAGTTTGGGTTTTCGCACCACACTGCGGCTTATGGGATACGTGTGGCAAAATTTAATCCGACACAGTCAAGCAGGTTCCCTTGCAATGTTTTCAATTCTTCATATCCATCAATGCTGCATTACATGCTGCAATGAAATTCCTTCATAAGATACATTTTAAATATTAATTACTTCAAAACTCAGTAATTCTTACCATGAATTTAAACCCACAATCTTCGGTTAAGACCCACATATTCTATCTACTTAGTCTTCTCAGGTCATACATCGTCGCATTATATATATTACGGGCCAAGGAACTGAACACTTGTCTTATTTGAAAGTTAGCATAGAGCGTTCTGTACTTGTAATCGAACTTTCAAATAGAATCCCTGATGTGGAAATACTTTGCAGGACTTCGGCCGTAATCGTTGATGATGAAATAACAAAGTGGAAATATTAGGCTCATGTATTTGTGGATTGACCAGCAGCCATTGACAAATAACTTTTTTGAATTTGACAGCTAGTAAAATGACCATACGAAGTCCACCGAAATGTTAATGATGGCGCGAAAAAGGTCTATGCCCAAAAGTGAGATAGTAAAAGCTGAAATCACGATGTTGATGAATTATATTAAATCAAGATGAGACATGTAGAATATGTTGTTAGAGATTTTTAATTGTATAAATTATTAATTAGTATGATAATATTAGTTGATTTTCATTGCTTTATTTGTATTTATAATTTTTCGATGGGCTCGATGGTTCAGGACAACATGTTGACGAAACCTGCAACTGTTGGAACCTGAACGTGGATGAAAATCTGCCATAATATGTGTATCCACCAACCCTCACTGAAGCAACCTGGTGAAATAGGCTCCTATTTGTCGCCTTAACAGGAGATGAGACTATTTACAAAAGTGGGACATTTAGAAGCTGTTTTATTTTCTTTTGCAATTAATTGTGTCCAAAATTAAACCTAACGACATTTTTGAACAAATAATTTTAATTCTATTTAATGAAATAAATTCATCGTGGTTATCTTAATTATTAATCTCAATTCTATCAAAATTCTTGACGCTTTGCCCCCCCAGCAACAATGGCATTCTAAACACGTTATAGATGATTTATCTCGTATTTTATTTTTACACGTCTGCTGGCTCTATAAAATTGTAATAATAAATAAACAAACGCGCTTTGGCTTAACTCCAAGAAAGTTTTAACAAAATGTTAAACCAAATCACGTTGTTGACGCAATATTTACTATCCTTTCTGATTAAGATATCGATGCTTAGTAAAAGATACAAATCTTTATTATCTTAGTTACAAATATTTTATTTAAATAAATTTTACCGAAAAGATCTTATAAAAAGTATGTCATTTAAATAAGAATTTACTAACGTTTAAATGGTGAATTCAATAAATAAAAAGAAATCCTTTACAAGTATGTTTTTTATTAAACATCATGGGTAAGTAATAAGGTAAAATGAAGGACGATTTCGCCAATGAATTAAACTAAAATTGAATAAAGGTTTTGTATAAATTGACCGAATATGACGATGATTTTTGTTTGAAAAATCGTGCCGACTGAAAGCTTTACGCCAAACCAATAGACACGATTGAAACGTTTTATGTAGGCCTTTATGCTACCCGTGCGAAGCCGGGGCAGGTAGAAAGATGATATAAAAAAATATTTATTTTATAAAAACTGCGATTCAACACATGTTCCTAATGTCTCCTTAAGTATAAAGAGACTTCATACATTGAAGTAATGAGTACATAATGTAGTTTCTTAAAATTTATTTATTGTTTTATTTTTGTATCTTGTAATTTTATTTATGGGAATTGGACTTGCAAAAGATGTATTTGACTGTAAGTAGTCACCTTCGATATCGCTTGACGAATTGGTACTTAACCTGTAAAAGTCTATTTGAATAAAATAATACTAATATTATGATTTTGATTATGAATAAATATACATCATAATGCGAAGCCAACGGCGGTTCTAACTGTAGTGTCCCTTTTGTTTGTGATTACACTTACCATACACCAATTAAACAGGAACACAGCAATAAAAAGTATTACCGTCTGGCGGCAGAATTACTGATGAGTGGGAGGCACTCACCCGACATCGACATGTGTACATTTGTAACATAATATTCGAAGGTGTTTATATAAACAAAAGCCGATCAAAAATAACCTGTAACTACCTACACACTTAAAGCTAAATTCAGAACAAATGTATTCCTATCAAAACATTATATTCTGAAATCCCAAAACGATGTTAACGTTTCTCTTTTTGTATATTTTTATTCAAAAGAAAGCCAACAAGGAATTGTGTTTTCGTTCTTTGTCTAGCAATTCTATTCAAACGTCTAACATGATCCTAATGGCCTATAATCCTTGTTCCGCGCCGAATAAATTCTGTTTATACATGTATCCATAGTCAAACGGATTACGAAGACATCTAAAACTACGAAAATGATAATGCGGCGCTTTTCGGGCGAAACACATTTACATTTCAAACAAGTAATACTTGAGGATTATATGACAAAAATAAAGAGTATACGTTTCATTTTTATTTGTAAAATTAGACACGGTTATATTATTACATTGAGTAATACGCGTTTTTATAAAATAGCCATTATTATTATATAATTTTAATAGCATTATCCGTCGCCACTTCGTTCATAAACAGTTGAAAAATATATTAGTAAAAAATAACCTGTACCAACCTACAAACTTAAAGCTAAATTCAGAACAAATATATTCGTATCAAAACATTATATTCTGAAATCCCAAAACGATGTAATATGTAATAATTCAGCTCAAAAACATAATTGATAATACATATATGAATTTATGTTTATCGTTTATGGTAGTCTAGATAAAAAAACGGGTCAATTGAATGATGTTGAAGACTTAGGAGTTACAAAATCAAAATGTGGCGTGAAACGTGACAAATCGTAGTGTGTTACGTCCTTTTCACACAAATATATTGTTGCGTGTAGTCAGACCATTTAATACAAATGTATACCGAGTATTGATATGATTGTTAGCACCATACAAGCTTTCATTTAAACATAACATGCAACGAGTTATTTGCGATAACACCTATTTATAATTGTTTTTTTATTATCCCTATTTATATGTAAAAATAAATTACATAAATGACGTGGTATTGTAAATGTATTGTGTCATTTTGAGATATTTTTTTGACGCCATAACGTCTTATAAATCTATGAACGCCGGCTGCACGCACGAAAAAGCATGTCTTATTGTCACGTTCTGCCTGAGCCGAGAGTGCAAGCGAGAGCGCGGAACAAGCGATAGAGAGGCACGATCGGCCTAAGCGTTCGGCTTGTGATGCATCTATCTCTCCCATCGGCCCCTTTCCACTCCATCGGCCGATGCGTCCGAGTATTCATCAATGTTTTCTTATGACGTTATCACGTAAAATTATCGTCCGTAAACCGAATTTACAGACAACCATTTTCAATTTGTTATTTTTTTTAATTTACAAGATAAATTCAAGCACCCAATTCATAATCTCTTTTATGAATTACGAAACTAGAATAATCATATGATATGGTTACTAATACAATGTAAAAGTCGAATATACTCGTATTAGACGGAGATCCCGCTAGGCTGGAGATCCGGCACCGAAACCCAGGTCGATCCTCAATTAAGTTTTTGGGTTGTTATTCACCACCATGTCTGATATAGGTAGGAACCATTTTTTATTATTATTATTATTATATAAATATTTAGGAAGTGATTAGATAAACGATATTATCTTCTTCTCTCGTATATCAAATCAATGATGACTAAAGAGATCAACGAAATAAAACAAAAATAAAGCACGAATGAAATGTTGAAAATCAAATTCATTATAAATAGAAGAACCTTGTATTTTAACATGCCAATGACTTTGAAAATGTTAAAATGTATTCGTTTAAAAACGTTAAAAGGATTGATGTCACTTCCGGCGCTGAACCGCGGCTTCGCCACGACATCCGACTGACATTGATTCTACATCTGCGAACATTTCAGGAAGCCACAAATTTAAAATTAGATATTTAAATATGAGTGTATTGCATATAAGGTTAAGGTTATTAGAATTTTGAAAATAATATTAAATTTATTCAGGTTTCGAGATTATTCATATTTGGTATTTTTAAAAGACTAACAAATATACGCTACATGTTTGAAAATATATTGTATCTGATTTTGTAATGAAAATTTGCTTCATTGTATGATATGAAAAATTCTCCCATCAATGATCGGTCATATCTTGATGAAACGCAAACAAGATAATATAATATTCATGTCTGAATCTTAAAGAACCCTAAAATTACTTTACTTATATATCATTTTTCTTTTCCTAATATACACTTTCAGTAAACTATTGTAAAGAGCTTTTATATAAAATAAAATACAAATATTTTTATCATTTTCATCAATTTTCATTAAGTAATTGTTCTCTGCTATTTCTTATAAATTTTATTGGTTGGTGTTTGGTTTATTAATGACGAGGTACCATCAATCAAGCACCTTAAGCATTTATTACTAGCTTCTCGACCCAACTCCGCACGGGGAGAATAAGACAAAATGTTTATATTGAAGAACAAACATAAAAAGTTTGTATGTATTTTTGTGTCAAGGACATTCGAGAGCATACACAGGACAATTCAGCAAAGTTGCGTCACAATACATAATAAATGGCTTAGGAACACATATAAAAAAAAAACGTTTATATTTATAAGGAAGGTAAACATTTAAATATGTTAATCCTCATTATAAGCACCAGACGAATAAATTCGATTGTTTGCTATTTGTGTTGCCTGAAGATTGAAAAATCGACCCTTAAAGTACTAACAATTTACCTTTATTTCTTGAATAAATGTGAACAAAATGAGGTCAGAACACGGTCGTACACCTGCAAACAATTTTGGAGTGTAAAATATTTGTCAATAGAGTGCGCTATGGATCGCCAATAAATAATAAATTATAGCATGCTCGGCAATGCTATTTCCAAATTCCACTCTTCGTTCAGAACAAGAGAATTTATTTTATGTTAAAATATGATAGTTATGAAATAAAATGAATATTTTGTTGAAACAAATTTCAGTGGCATGGTATTGAATTTTACGACAAGCAGATTATGAAAATTGCTGAATCAAATTATTGTTATTTAAAAAGTAATTTGGTTTATTTTAATACAATTAATTATTTAACTAGGAGTGTGTTTAACACATTTTGTGCATATGATGTGCATGCAAATCAGTAGTATTCTATAGCTCTTGTAATGAATTATAACAATAACAAAAACTCCAAAGCTTAGTCTTATGACTACTGATTCCGAGGTCTTGAATTCGAACCTCGAGTCCTTCCAATAAAAAAGGTACGCGTGAAGATAGGGAGTTGGCAATGTTACACTTATTTTCTGATTTCAATACTTTTATTTACTTGTCAAATTATATAAAAATAAAGTGTAAAAATTATGAACTAGCTGTGCCCTGCGTTCCGTTCTATGTTATTTTTACCAGCCATTTAACACACACGAAACTTGTATAAACTTTGCCAGGTCGGTCGTGCTATAGATCATAGCGCTAAATTATATAGACCACGAGTATTACCTTTCTCAAGAAATCGGTTATCTGACAAAAAACAAATTTAAGTTTTGAGATCAGCAAGTTCGTACAACCCTAACTTTTTTATGATGTTGTCTTGTAGTTTCTATAGACGTGTGGAACGTGCCTTAATTGTACCTTCCGGTCGATTTATAGTTTGGTATTTTAGTATAGACAAAGCAAATAATATTTTGATCACTTTTTAGAGTTTTACACATATAGAAATAATCCAACGTACCATTCAAAGACATATAAAAACATTAAATGTCGCCCTCCGCCCATAATACCTATCCAAGCTTATATGAATTTTTAAGTCGGCTTCCATTTCTAATAGAATTTCTTTTGTTCGTCCTCAATATATTATTAGTAAAGATTATGGAAACTCTTTGGTCCGATATTTTACAGATGGTACACTTGACACATTTATTTATTATTATTAAATAATTGGTTTAGCTGCTGCTTTAAATCATTTAGAAAATCTTACGACTTGTTTTGGCTTGTAGAGACGAATTATCTTGACTTGTAGAGACTAGCGATTTAAGATAATATATAAAATGTCAATTAACCGACAACGGAATCTTAGATATTATCTCCTTCGTGTATGTTACATACACGACTCACCCACCATTCAAACCAAAGCTCAGCCATATAAATTATTGATTGAACCTGAATACGTAATAGCAAGCTATTTACATTGACGCTGCAAGAAATTATAATTTTCATCAACACAGAATACCGAAAACCCAATTTATACCATTCAGATAAAACTATAAAATATTAATGGCGTACTTGCGTTCAGTTTATTCAATGGCAAATATAATCCCAACTGGGCAATATTATATCATCATAAAGCTGTGTTTATATAGAGGTATCTCCTCTGTTTGAATTAATTTAGGGTACCGGCATTGATCAAAGCAACAGATCGGTAAAAGAATCACTGAACGATTTGTTGCCTTAAATTTATGAAGGCATCATTTTGCAAAGACAAGTAAGTAGTACAGAAACAATATGCTGACTTGAACTTATTCAACTATCATCAATGATTTTATAAATATCAAAAAATAACAATGTTAGTGGCAAAAAAATAAAAGAACATTTTCGATAGCATTTTCATTTACATTGCATTCCGTTGCACTTAAAGGTCACGCAATTTCATAAGATCTTAGTAAACTTCAATTTGATATTTGCATGAAACGACTGCTGGTATTCCATTTCAAAAGGTTTCTACTTAAGATGTCAGACAATTTCTATAGAATGAAATATTAATGTTGAGTCGATGATTTGAAATCAGAGTTCCTGTCGTCCGCTCTTGAGAATAGCTTCATTCTTTATAAAATGTTATAAGACTTCTTGCTTACAATGCGGTGGTGCTTTACCCCAGCCGTCACGGCGTTACAGAATAAAAATGAAATACATATATATATAAATATAAGACTTTTGCTATTACGTGTATATAGAAAAATTGTATCATTTTAATAGAAAACGTGACATCGCTGAGTGATAATTGTGGCCAGAAGTTTTTAATAATAAATTTAATCAACATATAATATTTTATACTATACTACATGTTGCCCGCGCCTTCGCTCGCGCTTAAGTATAAGTAAAGGATAAATGATTCGCACTATACCAAATAAACATTCGGGTTAGCTTCTAGTTTTTCTTAACTAACAAGTTATATCACTTGTGCCTGTAATTAAACTGACTCTCTCACTTTTCAAACCATAACACAACAATAATAAGTATTACTGTTTGGTATAATAGGCGACGAGTGGTGGTCTACCTAGACTGACTTACACAAAGCTCTACCACCAAGTAAATATCATTAATCCTAATATAACATTGTTTAAAATCTTAGTATAAGTAAATTAACGTTATATTTGAGAGAAACAGAATTATATGTCGCGCCAAATTATCATATATATATTAGTTGCTTTTTTTATATAGGGTTTTCCATTAAGGGCGCTTGATCGTGCAGAACTTCCATCGTAGCGTGTGCTGTGTGGCACGTAGCGCCGTCCTGTTGAAACCACATGTTGTCCAGATCCATATTCTCGATTTCAGGCCAAAAGAAGTTGGTTATCATCGACCGGTATCGCTCACCATTGACGGTGACGGCCACACCATTATCGTTTTCGAAAAAATACGGACCAATCACGCCTCCGGCCCAAAATCCGCACCAAACAGTCACTTTCTGCGGGTGAATTGCCACTTGGTGAACCTCGTGTGGATTGGTCTTGTCCCAAATACGGCAATTTTGCTTGTTGACATAGCCATTCATCCAAAAATGCGCCTCGTCGCTGAAGATGATTTTTTTGCCAAAATCGGCGTCAACTTCCAACTGCTCTAATGCCCAGTCAGCGAACACACGGCGCTGTCTATGGTCATTAACCTTGAGCTCTTGGGTCAGCTGGATCTTGTACGGGTGCAGGCTCAAGTCACAACGCAAAATTCGCCAAGTTGTCGTCTGCGAAAGGCCGAGTTCCTGTGCGCGACGCGGAATTGACTGCCGCGGGTTTTCGAGGACACTGTCGCGCACAGCGGCGATATTCTCGGCAGATCTCGCGTTACGTTGACGCACGGGAACCGGCTGATTGTTAACTGACCCGGTTGACTCGAATTTGTCCACCAATCGACGGATAGTCGACTCGGCAGGACGATCATCGCGACCGTAAAACGGGCGAAGTGCGCGGAACGTTGCTCGAACTGAAGACCCATTTTCATAAAACAATTTTATGATTTGCACATGCTGCTCGACACTGTAACCTGCCATGGTGGTTTGGGAGGACGGAATGAATATAAAACACTGCATTTGACAGCTGTCACTCAAACAACATGGCCGCAATCAGCTGTCAAAGTTCAAGCGTCCCTATTGGAAAACCCTATATTTTAGTATATCAAAGTCGATAAATATCGAGGCCAAATATACATATATTTAAACATATTTCCTTTTAACTTCCATCACTGAACTTTCTGCAAATAAACAAATAAATACACGTTTTATTAGATATTTATTTATTTTATTATATTTATATGCAATACATCATTCCAGAGAGTCGTAAAGGCTCTTCGGTAAGCATATAAAATAATTTTACGTCGTTTACAAATCTTCAAAGCCACATTACCATCTGGGGTCAGTTGATAGTTTAGTTAATTTTTGTTTTCTACTCAGGAATTATATACGAATGTAATTATAATTTTTTTTTTATGGCGTAGGAAGTCGAACTTTCATATGGGCCACCTGATGGTAAGTGGTCACCAACGCCCATAGACATTAGCATTGTAAGAGATGTTAACCATCGCTTACATCGCCAATGCGCCACCAAACTTGGGAACTAAGATGTTATGTCCCTTGTACCTGTAATTACACTGGCTCACTCACGCTTCAAACCGAAACACAACAATAGCAAGTATTGCTGTTTTACGGTAGAACATCTGATGTGTGGGTGGTACCTACCCAGACGAGCTTGCACAAAGCCCTAACGCCAAGTAAATATGTTATAAGTTTAATAATATGTATTATACGTATATTGTTTTATCACAATACAGCTAATTAAATTGATGGTATAATATCATTATTAACAAATTCTTATCAGTTATGAATAGTATTAAATGAGTAAAAGTTCATCATCGTCAGGCAATTTAAATTCAATGGCTTTTCGATTATTTTTTATTAATACTGAATAATGCATTTACGTATCCACTCACGTTGGTTAGGGTTTCGTGGAACTACTATCTAAGTGCCCGACTCATCATCAATCAGCTGTACCTTAGCCACAAAGTGGGTAGCCAAGGGATTGGTTAAGTATGCTACATAATCAACCTCAGCCATGGTTAGACTCCTCTATGGAGATGAGAAAGGATGGGCAATGCGATTCGTCGTCTTACACGATGCGGAAGTATATTTCCTTTTTTAATGACTGTCTCATAAAAATATGCCACAGTGCCTGCCTGACTCCTAGTTGTCAAGTATAATACACTACGCACCGATAAATCTTTTCAAATTAACATTGCAAGGACATAATGGTGCAGCTTCCTAGTAGCGGACAAGTGTCTACGGACGCGCCACACATAGGGATGACGCGTTGGTGATTCCATCTACCTTTCAGCTGGTTCTATCCGAGAGTACCTATCCCGGGATAACGTATTACTAGCACTATCCGATTATCCGATTATCTAAGTATTAAGCCCAACGCTTAATACTTAGATAATCGGCCAAAATTTGTAATGATTTATGAAAACACATGATTATTATGATTTAACAAAAACATAAGCTAATTATTGAAAATACTTGCATGCTCAAAGCTTCCACAAAATATCAGATTTTATCCATAGAAGGAATTGGTCCTATGCTTGCAATCTTTTCGACCCATTAAATTCAATGGCCTTTTGCACCATCAAAAAGGGTTCGAAGGGTTCTTATGAAATTGAATAATTAAATTGCCTTTGTGAGAACTTGGCTTATATACTGGAACAATTCAAACATTGCTTCAGCCGCTTAGTAGAACAAAAGCGTGGCTGATTCTCGGTATTGGATAACATAGTCTTTTGTGATCCTAGACAAACCCACTTGGTACAATGATAAATATTATTTATTGAATCTGAAATGCCGTATTGATTTAGTCACAAGTTATTATATTAGGTAACGTTTACAGAAATACCATTATGCTTCTAAAATATTATAAAACTAGTCTTACCAATGCGATAATTCGATTGAATTTTTTCAACATCATATTTTTTTTTATGTTTGTATGAAATATATTTTTTTAATCAATCAAACGCCGCTCATCATATTATTTATTTGCTTTTTAGACTTTTATCAGAGCAGCACATACCGATGAAGTTGAATAATTTAACGAATGGAGCAACTTTTATAGTATTTTCATAAGACGAATAAGTAACATGCCTGTGAATGTCCCACTGCTGGGCTAAGGCCTCTTCTCCTCTTTTGAGAAGAAGGTTTTAGAGCTTATTCCACCAAGCTGCTCCAATGCGGATTGGTGGAATACACATGTGACAGAATTTCAGTGAAATTTGACACATGCAGGTTTCCTCACGATGTTTTCCTTCACCGTCAAGCACGAGATGATTATAATTACAAATTAAGCATATGAAATTCAGTGGTGCTTGCCCGGGTTTGAACCCACAATCATCGGTTAAGATTCACGCGTTCTTACCACTGGGCCATCTCGATTTACAAGACGAATGCTATCTGTAAATCACAAGTCGTATTTAGAAATATACTCTTTGCCTATTTATAATGCAAAATTATTATGTAAAAATTATTATACAGGCCTATTCATAATGTAAAATTTATCCTAATGGCAATCCTAAATAATATTATAAATGCGAATGTGAGTTTGTTTGTTACACTTTCACGCCTAAACCACTGAACCGATTTTAAACATTCGTTCACCAATGAAAAGCTACATTATCAGCAAGGAACATAGACTACGTTTTGTCCCCATATTCCCACGGGAACGGAAATTACGCGGGTGATACCGCGCGCAAAACGCTAGTATTTAATAAATTCAATTGAAATAAGTCATTGGAAGAGTAGATTGGAAGTTTTTAACGCGAGGAAAACGTGAAATATATAATATATAAATACGATAAAACGAAAATTTCCGTATAATAAAGTGAGAATTGTGATGAAAAGCTAGAGGCGAGGCAATAAAGATTATACAAAGTGGTATCGGTTCGGTCTCAGGACGCTTATTATTGGCAATATTTGTATAAAACAAACAAATATTTATCGTTCACTTTCTCCTTTCTTTATTTATATTACACAAAAGCGTATACATTAAATACTTTGATAAACATAATGATTTAAATGTGTTATCAAAAAACAGCATTATTAGGCTTCGCGCGTTATATAATTAAAGCATACCTTTAAAATATATAAGGAGGAAAAATGTCTCAATTTAAAAAAAAAATTTTTTTTAGTCTTAATTATTGCCTAATGTTTAAAAAGAAATTTATACGTTTCCACGCCATATCTGTCATTATTGTTATATTTAACATTTACTAAATCAAAAACATCAATGAACTTACTACATATATCGTGCATTTAAAAATGTACTCTGAAAATGAGGTTAATTTCTTGTTTGTTTGATCTTTAAATTAACCTAATTTCCAGAGCATTTTAATGAATTTATGTATATCTGTTTTAGTCTAGTTTTTTGAGCAAAACAAAAACATTTCTGAAAGAAATAACTTAAACGCTTTCTTCAGTCTTATTATCACTATATTTTCTTATTTTAATAATAATATCATCAAGACAGACAAGCATTTAACAGATTGTACCGGATGTTATAAACATTTAAATATATAAGGTCATCAACGAATAAAAAAAGCGAAGGAGCGTAGATAACGTAGCAAAGACAATTATCTAATTATTCTTTATTCATTGCCCTCCGTTAAGAATACAAAAAGAATACATTAAGATCTTGAACTTCTTGACAGTCTGTACAGATCTCATAAATACCCATATATACAACATAAAATATAGTAATAATCTCTGCCAATAATGTTAGTAATTACAGGCACAAGTGACATAACATTTTAGTTCCCAAGGTTGGTGGCGCATTGGCGATGTAAACGATGTTTAACATTTCTTACACTGCCAATGTTTAAGGGTGTTGGTGATCACTTAACATCAGGTGGCCCATATACTCGTCCGTCTACCTATCCTATAAAACAAAACTTCTCATTTGAAATTATTATATAGAATGAAATTTCAATTTTACAAATAATTCATATTATATAAAACAATTAGTTATTTGCTATATATATACATTGGAACCTTAAAAGATCGGGACAAAATACACTAAATACTTGTTTCTAGTTAATACCGTTAATTACATATTTATTCGTTAAATCTCGGCCGCAATAATGGAAGGCCGAATTTTTTATAAACTCTCAACACATACATAATAAAGAAGCCTGTACTCAAAGAAAGATAAAAGGTTACGTAGTTATTTTTTCACGGCTGGTTCGTTCGTGAAAAGGTACATAAGTGGGAGTAGACTTCACAGGTCATTAGAGAGAACTAGGGTAATGACCTTCTTAAATTTATTTCGGACGCTTTTTGTTTTTAAATATATATATATATATATTTAATTAATTGGTAATATATATATAATTAATTGGTTATAATTATATCAATTTCAAACTTTTAACACAATACCATTTCATTTTCTTTTTAATTTTCTTCATTCAGTTCATGGATGATAAAAGTAAAATATGTATGTCCTTTTGCTGGGCTGTGCCTCCTCTCCCTTTGAGAAGAAATTTAGGAGCTTATTCCACCACTCTGCTCCAATGGTGGATAGAGGGTTTTCCCTCGATGCAAACTTCCTTAAAATGTTTTTTTCCACTGGCGAGCACGAGATGTAATATAAACACAAATTAAGCACATGATTTCAGTGCTTGTGTATCTGGGTATAAACCCACAATTCAACGTTACGATTCACGAGTTTTAACCACAAAGCTATTTGGTCGTCGTAATAAAAAATATAACAATCGTAATAGTTTGTTAGTGACCTTCATGTAATTATTACACATCATACTTGCTCGGCGATGTAAATATTTCAGACCATCATGTATTAAGAGTTTGATATTAATATGCGGAAGGGTTGCGATGCTCTGGTTCCGAAGTAGTCCCAACGGTAACTGGCCAGTTAATTTGATGTTCACTTTGTAAGACACAAGGGAGATAACATTTACCTTCCCAAATGTACACTTTATAAAATAAATTGTATATTTTAAGCCATTGTTAAATAACAATATTATGTGACTGGTAAGGAATTAGTATATTAAAACTCTTTTGGTGAGCCTACTGCTCGGTTGCCCTCTTACATAAAAAAAGAATTGAAATTGGCCTATTGAAATGTGCTTCACAAAATAGACCCAATAAATTCGATAAGCACGATCATGGAATCAAACCCGGAACCTCAGGATCTGCAGATAATTTGATATGACAACTCGATCTTACTTAAAAAATTCAATTGCTTTAAAACTTAAAACTTATCGGAAAATGTTTCATAGCCAGAGACAGATCTATTATTTAATTATTGGGAAAACGAGTTTCGACAGAAATTACTTAATGAACTTGGAGAGAATAAGAACATAGCAATCGTAAATCACAATTTTATAGCGGTGAAGAAAATATCAATTTCCAATTTAGAAATGTATATAAATGTTTTAGTTGCAATAAAACTACGTCCGGGAAAAGTAATTTGAGCAGATCGTTAGAGGATCACCGCTACGTGTATGTTTTAGCCCACATGAGACGTAAACTTCCGTCAAAATCTGGAAAGATTTCAAATATCTATGGTTTTCATAAATGTAACTATAATTGGACTTGCGGAATTTTAGGAATGATGTGGGTTCGTGTTGCATGCAACGTACTTTGGTCTAAAGGTTAGAAAAATGCTTGAAACATTTCAAATAATAAATGTGTAATGTTTTCAATGCTATATAAATGCGAAATGGCATTTATGTTACCTACCACCAAAAGTTTCTGGTAATGCTATCCTATTATTGTTAATAATAAAATGCCGAAATCAATACAATTTTTATAACGTATGTATAGAGCTTTCCAACAGACTACATTATTAAAACATATGTGTTAAAATTGAAAACTATAGTTATTATTTGAATTAATTAAACATTGCTATGGATTAATTATATTTATCTATTTAAAAATATAATTACGTAGTTTTAATGTGACCATACATATTCGCAATACACATTACAGCGTCAGCTTACAATATGCGTAGTGTGTCAGTTGCGAGCACACTTACGTTCCGTACTTTAAGTTCAATCGAACTTAGTGTAAATTCGTATAACATATATATAACAAAACATATTAATCTATATACTAATACATAGGAATTCAACACGTGCATGTGTTTACAATTACGTTATGTACTTTAATGTATCACTCAGAGGGATTAGTCGAAAAACCGACAATCGGGTGGAGCATGCGTAGCTCACAACAGCTCGACTCGCACTACTGGCTATACGAACGTCGAATTGAAACACGTTACATTACCTTAAAATAATACAGGTCAGTTTCAAGCTTAATATTGCAAAGCTTTCAACGATTTCAATTATCAACCGTGACATATTAAAGTACCTACTAGAAAACGAAAAGCAACTGAATATACTTACGTTGTGTAAACCTTGCTACGGTTATTTTACGACTATTTTATGAGGAAGTGGAGCCGGTCTGACTCAATGTCACATGCGTCTGAGACTACTAGAAGCTGTTGTATTTACTAGTTAATAATGATATAATCTATAATTTTTATATTGTGAATAGAATATTCACCTCATAAGATATTATTGTAAAGCTACAATTGAAAGTTATAAACTTAGCGTGCCAGTTATTATAAATATAATTATAGCGTGTCTTGTTTATGCTGAGTTGAGTGCAATTAATAATAATAATGTCCTCCAGACCGATTTCGGCCATGGCGGCCAATCTCAAGAGAGATTAGCCAACTGCGCAGGAGATATTATAGTGCACAAGTGGGTGCGCGCAAACACAGGTGCACTCACTATTCCCTATCTCTCATAATCCGATGGGACGGCAATCCGACACGACCAAAAAGAGTTCAGGCGCAGGACAACGGCTTAACGTGCTTTCCGAGGCACGGGAGTGTACACACTTCCAACTTCCAGACTCCGGACCGCTACTGAGAATTTTCTGACAGAAAAACTCAATAAAAATGTATTGGCCCGACCTGGGAATTGAACCCAGGACCACCGGGTATGTGGCCTTATATCTAGCCACTAGACCAACGAGGCAGGCAAGTTGAGTTGAGTGCTACAAAGCATTTAAAGAACATTTTCGACTAAAGTTTTATATCAAACACATTTGTATCGCTATAAACTTTCAACCCCATTTTAAACGCTTGTAAAGAAGTCATAAACGCTACAATGTTTACATTTTAAGATCTCATAAAGATTTTTAGAAAAATTGAAGTAAGCGTACCATAATTCGTTGGAGGAAAATATATGCTGCAGAAACCGATTCAAAACGCATTGTACATAATTATATTTCTTATTATATATATAACCAATCGAATAGTAATAATAAAAATAACATAGTCCCTCCAGATCAAATTATGTGCACCAATTTTAATTTAAAGCAGGCTTGTTCTTACTATCCAATTCACAAATAAATGGAATGGAAATCCAATTCCAGACGAAAGAGAGCAAGCACATGGACCAACAGCTTCACGTACTAGCTGGGGCACGTGCGTATAACACGCTCTAACTCCAAGCTGCTATTGAGACTTTCTAAGCAGAAAACCTCATCGTCAGTATATATTTACTGGCCCGATGATTTATCAATTTCGAGGATTTAAACATAGTTTGTACACTTTATAATAATGTGAATAACAAGTATGCAATTTTTAGTTCAGTATGTACTTGATATTTGATCTATATTTGTTAAATCGATTTCAGACTTTGCGAGTACATTTACGTTATTTAAATGAAAATATCATCAGTTGGTCCCATCGAGATCGGTTCTGATGATGAACCAAGAGGTAGCGAAACTCTTTAGGAGGCTAGTAAATAGTGTAGTGTAATTTCTATTTCGAGAAGACTCATACGAAAAGTCCGTGTTGCATGCAATATACTTTAGTGAAAAGGTTGGAAAAATACTTGAAACATTTCAAATGACAGATATGAATATTTTCTATGCTTCATAAATACGGAATGGCATTTATGTAATACTCATACCAATAATAAAGAGTACTAATTAATAAAAAGTATTTTCATAACATATGTATAATATATAGGTATATACGTCCATTGCGTAGGTGAAAATGATAGTGTACACTTCGTATATAATACTTTATTTACTTTTGAACACAATGAACACACTTAAAAGTAAACTATGTAAACCGACAGTTTCGCTTTGGAGAAGTGAACTGGTCGGCATCCCGGATCGTAATGTGCCGTTTCAATTCCTCACTTTCGAAGACGACTCTGTCCTCGTGCCGCCTTTACAATAACAAGTAACGTCACAGTGTTTACCCCTTTTCTAGTACTATGATACTCAAATGAGCATCTTAATATTAAACGATATCGCTATCCCCGACATATAGATTTTTTTCGCAGACTAAATTATTAAAACACACATCCCATTTCAAACTAAGCGTTTCTAAAATTTCTATTCAGTTACCAAGTTCCGTGCTATTTACTGTATTATTTTTATTTATATAAAAATTACGTCGATTTTCTTAAATATGGAAGGATATTTAAGTTTTAATAGCGTCGCTTAATACATAGGTAATCTTAAGCCGCTTGCATTTTACGAGATAATGTTTTTGTAATCAACTACTCGCTCCGTTATAAATTATAGCAACTGAATATTACAGTGGAGGTACTTATATTACGGGTATTTTACTAAGTTTGTAAGGAAAGATCGCGATTACGCTGGGGAGAAGCCAAATAAAAGTTTAAAATGAGAGGACAATGAGGAAATTGACAATAAAGGCAGGGAGCAACAAATGCCATGAATAAAAAGTTAGCAAGCGATTTTCAAGACAGTCTAGAGTGTTTTTATTTAAAATATTAATTAGAATTACTTAGTGGTAGGCCTTTTGCACAAAGCTCTGGGTATGTAGCACACACTCATCAGATATTATACCACAAAATAGTACAGTACTTGGTATTTTTGTGTTACGGTTTGAAGGGTGAGTGAGCCAGTGTACAAGAGACTTAACATCTTAGTTCCCAAGGTTGGTGGCGCATTGGCGATGTAAGCGATGGTTAACATATCTTACAATTCCAATGTCTATGAGTGTTGAGCGTTATGCTATAAAAAAATATATGTATTCAAATAAGCATTATTTTGCATTACATACTTAATAAATAATAATTTAACAAAACTCATTAAACTAAATAGATATAATTTTAACTTATCTTCATATATCTTGCCATTTAATACATAGTTTTAGTGTTATAAAATGTAAAATAGCTGTTCTTTCCGAGTGTCTTATTATTATTACATATTATGTAAAATATTTAAGAAACAATCTTTTTTCAAACGGTTATTCAATGACTTAAATTTACAATTAAACATTACAACTGGACGAGTATTAGAAACGTGTAAGGATTTTCTATACCCTTAGATAATTTTAATCCAAAAAAATATAATAAATTGCGAGATACGAGTATGGTAGGGCTTTGTGCTAGCCCGCCTAGGTTGCCACCTGCCTTCCGTCAAACAACAATACGTACTTGTTTCAGTTTGAAGTGTTAGTAGTTCCCAAGTTTGATCGTTGACGATGTACACACATACTCATGTAGCATTTCATTATATAAAAAAAACGAGATTTAAATCAACAGAAATCCGAGGCAAGACCTATCGATCATAGTAGAAATTTCTGAAAGATTTATATATTTACAACAATATTATCTCGGTCCATCAATCAGCTGAGTGACTATAATTACGATAGACCGAGTTGTTTGTTCACCCCGTACTATCCGGAATTAATGTTTGTTCACAAAAATAAACGCAATATTTTCCGTTGTCGTGACGCAGTAAGCTATAAACGCGCGTTTTCTGAACTATAAAATCTTATTTCGTGGCATAAAACTCTTAAAAGACGGATCGATTTTATTCGTTACTATTGATATATAATTTAAGTATAATATAATAAAACTGAGTAAGTAAAAAATATCACAATCACTATTACTAGATTACACGGGGTTAGTAAGTCTTTTATTGGACAATGTATACGCTTTTACAACAGGATCCCAGAAAGCGTTCAAAAATATTCAATTGTGAAATTTAAAAGAATTGTTAAGGAACGCTTATGTGCTAAAGGATATTACGCAATCAATGACTTCTTAGATGATTGCACACCTTGGGAATGAAACGATCGCGTCCAGGCTATTTCAAATAAATAAGAATATTATAATGTAAATCAACTAAAAATGTAACAGAATAAGCTAATAAAAAATAAAAAAAATACCGCTGAGTTTCTTTCGCCGGTTCTTCTCAGGTCTAAAATATTTAAGAAACAATCTTTTTTCAAACGGTTATTCAATGACTTAAATTTACAATTAAACATTACAACTGGACGAGTATTAGAAACGTGTAAGGATTTTCTATACCCTTAGATAATTTTAATCCAAAAAAATATAATAAATTGCGAGATACGAGTATGGTAGGGCTTTGTGCTAGCCCGCCTAGGTTGCCACCTGCCTTCCGTCAAACAACAATACGTACTTGTTTCAGTTTGAAGTGTTAGTAGTTCCCAAGTTTGATCGTTGACGATGTACACACATACTCATGTAGCATTTCATTATATAAAAAAACGAGATTTAAATCAACAGAAATCCGAGGCAAGACCTATCGATCATAGTAGAAATTTCTGAAAGATTTATATATTTACAACAATATTATCTCGGTCCATCAATCAGCTGAGTGACTATAATTACGATAGACCGAGTTGTTTGTTCACCCCGTACTATCCGGAATTAATGTTTGTTCACAAAAATAAACGCAATATTTTCCGTTGTCGTGACGCAGTAAGCTATAAACGCGCGTTTTCTGAACTATAAAATCTTATTTCGTGGCATAAAACTCTTAAAAGACGGATCGAGTTTATTCGTTACTATTGATATATAATTTAAGTATAATATAATAAAACTGAGTAAGTAAAAAATATCACAATCACTATTACTAGATTACACGGGGTTAGTAAGTATTTTATTGGACAATGTATACGCTTTTACAACAGGATCCCAGAAAGCGTTCAAAAATATTCAATTGTGAAATTTAAAAGAATTGTTAAGGAACGCTTATGTGCTAAAGGATATAACGCAATCAATGACTTCTTAGATGATTGCACACCTTGGGAATGAAACGATCGCGTCCAGGCTATTTCAAATAAATAAGAATATTATAATGTAAATCAACTACAAATGTAGAGAACAGAATAAGCTAATAAAAATAAAAAAACCGCTGAGTTTCTTTCGCCGGTTCTTCTCAGGTCTAAGGTGTTTATTTCCGAATCGGTGGTAGATTTATGACAATCAATAAGCAAGTGTAACGCTTCTATATTGAATAAAGAATTTTGAATTTTAAATTTGAATTAAACTTTTTTTTTTACTTCCTAATACAAAATTTAGTATTTATTTACATTAAAACCTTAAATAAATACAAATAAATATATAATATAATACGTGTAAATTAAAAATATACTAAAAACCAGTTTTTAATTTAACAATTACTATATTTAAATCATATTAAATTACTATTAAATATTATCAATAATATGTACATTATTTTGTTTTTACTGTTTGTCATCCGATTTGTTTTTGTTTCGTAGTCATTGACGTGCTATTTTTCTAGGGGGATTGAATTCCATGCTTCAACAAATTGACTTGTGTTACGTTTGTTTGAGACTTTCTTTTTAACAATATACCAGAGATTTTCTATCGGGTTTAAATCCGGACTATTTGCTGGCCAGTCTAAAACGAATATACGCTGTTCGCTAAGGAAACATTTGACGCTATTGGCCGTGTGTTTAGGGTCATTGTCATGCTGAAAGATCCAGGTTATAGGCAAATGATCCATTGTCATTGATCCATTGTACCGCCACCGTGCTTGACTATACTCCTTGTGTATTTATAATTAAAAGCATTGTTTACAGGGCGTCTAACATAGCGCTTTCCATCGGAATTTACCATATTTATTTTTGTCTCATCTGAAAATAACACTTTTTTCCATTCTCGTACCGTCCAAATAACATATTTTTTTAGCGAATAATAATCGCTTCTCTCGGTGTTGCTTGGTAAGAAGCGGTACCTTTCGAGAGAGTCTTCCGAACAATTTAGCTTCTACTAATTTTCGGCGTATTAGTCTTGACGAGATGTTTCTCGGGTTATCAGGCGAAAAAACTTTATTTTTAATCTGGTTGGAGCCTTTACTTGGGTCTTTTTTAGGAACACGAACGATTAGCGTATCTTCTCTGGGAGAGGATTTTCTTGGCCGAGCCTTTCTAAGAATATTTTCAACAGTTCCATGTGTTTTATAATGATCAATTGCATTAAAAACTTTCTTAACAGAACAATATAAATGCTCAGCTATTCTTCTGTATGCCCAGTTATGATCTATATGTAAATTAACAATGATTTGCCTAGTTGACGCGTCACTACTTTTATTTTTTTCCATTTTGAACAAAATAAAATTCAGATTAAATTTTGAATTGCCGCCAAAATAATAAAAAAAAAACCAAGAAAGAAATGTTATTCTCTAATTTCAAAAAAAGAACGAGCTGTGGATGCTTTTTTAAAATGTTTCTAATTAGGCGTCCAAGCGGCCAGTAACAGAAAATAAACTCCTACATGTGTAAGACTCATTTTGTAATTAAACGTAAGATATGTTTTATATTTTATGCATTTAATGTGTTTTTTTACGTACATTTCTAAGTTGAAGTTATACTTTCTTTAATCATAAGAAGTGTTACTAATTATATGACCACCATTGTATGTAAATGTTGGATTTTTCAATAATGATTGTAAAATTTTCAATTATTATTGAAAAATTCAAAATACAAAAATCTGAAATCGGCAGTAAAGGCACGCTTCTATTGTTTATTTTATCTAACGAAACTTAAATTCCAACATCACCCGTAGCGATCACACGTTTTAAGAGCTGTAATGCGCTTGCGCATATAAAAAGTCCTTTAAATACTATGACGCAGGTCTCACATTTACAGGCTCTTGGGGCCATTTAATACATTATATCATAGCATACGCATTTCATTTGAAACGTGTGTTTTTACAAGTGTTTTATTTGAACATATGCATTATAAAAGCTTTGTAGGTTAACAGAGGATTAATGTCCTATTGCTGGTGTAAGATCTGGGATACAAATGTGGAAAATTTTCATTAGTTACGTAAAGATCGCCGAGATGGCCCAGTGGTTAGAATGCGTGAATCTTAACCGTTGATCGTGGGTTCAAACCCGAGCCAGCACCACTGAATTTTCTTGTGCTTAATTTGTATTTATAATTCATCTCCTGCTTATCGGTGAAGGAAAACTCTAATTTCACTGAAATTCTACTACATGTAAATTCCACCAACCTGCACTGGAGCAGCGTGGTGGAATAAGTTCCAAAACCTTCTTCTCAAAAAGGAGAGGAGACCTTAGCCCAGCAGTGGAACATTCGCAGACTGTTACTGTACGTGAAGGTCGCCTAACGATTTTTTTTTCACCACCACAGTTCGTACTGAAAAAAATCAGCCTCAGCGGTGCTGGAAAATTGAACCCATTAGATTCGATAGTTTACACACGTTCTGTCCACTGGGCAATCTCGGTTAATAAACCATTTATTTACATTATATTATTATATTCTGTAGATATTTAACAGTCTAAAGTACTCAATGCTTTGTATAACCTCCCTAACTAATACCTTATATATATTTATTAAAATCTATAATTAAATAATTAATTAGTTTCTTGCTGGTTTTAATAAATACGTGTAAATTCAGAACCCGTGCTAACATTACGTTTAACCTCGTAAATTGAATGACATGTACTTAAACACAATACATTATTATAGCAGAGGTTAAAAGCGTGCACAGCCTGCCTTGCTTCTCACACGGTGTTTTAGATCGAGATGAATTATAAACACAAATTAAGCACATGAAAATTAAACGATGCTTGTGCAAGCTTAAACCTGCAATCTTCTATTAAAATTCACGTGTCTTGCCACATGGCCAACTCGGCGCTTTAAAAGCATTGTAATTCATATAAATACATATACTTAGTTTTCTTAATACATCCTCATCTATAAGAAAATAAAAATGCCTTAGTCGCGTCCTTTATTCTGCGGTGCTGCGTCGTAATACGGCCTAAGCCAGTGTTATTAGAGGAATAGTGTCACATTTTTTGCATTTCCAACTGGACTTGGGTATGATAGTTACCCTATTTGTGTATCTGCTTTTCTGTTCGAAATTAAAATAAATATATTATGACGTAATCGTACGAACCGAAAATTTGTTTCGAAATTTAAACGTGTATCTAAATAGCTCGCGTTCTCGTGAAATTTAGTATTGAGTTCATGTAATAATTGAAGCGAACGTCTAAATTTTCATTCCCTTCCTATCAAACATGTTAGCAAGCCATGTCTCAAAGTTAACGTATGAACATATAAGTAATATTAATAATAAATTATATATAAATTATAGCTATGTTTTTATCATTAATTCGATTTAATGAATCGTAGACTTGATATTTGATACTACATATATAATATAATTAAAGACGATTAGTAAACATTGTTTAAATAAAATAAAGTATTGTGAACATTTTATGATTGATTTTCGATTTAATTCAGCAAATTTCTATAAAAAAGTACCAAGCAGTTTTATCTACTTAATTCTGAGATAAAACCTTTCAACCATATGCCATATACCTACTTCTTGTAACATAAAATACAAACTTATAAAAAATCTAAGGCTTTTATATAAAAATTCTTGGGGTTCATGTTTTTAGCATCACCATTGTTATGGGTGTGTGCTTTATTAATGGGTGCGTTATGTTGCGTTATAAGGTAATGGAATGGTAACTATTCTAGAAATTTCCTAATGGGTTTAATTTATCGATATTTTTCAAATATCACTAGGTATTCGTTTCGTTACTATTTTTTTATTTATGCTACTTATTTTTCACGACCTATTTCTATTACTATTTCTCACGACGAGTCTTAATTCTAATTATATATATTCAGAAATACGAGCATTCCTACGATACGTTAATATAATAATAATAATAATAATAATATCCACACACGGCTATCTGATCCCAAACTAAGCAGAGCTTGTACTATGGAAACCAGACAACTGATATACTACATATACTACTTTTCTTTTGTAAATACATACTTATATAGATAATTACACCCAGACTCAGGACAAACAGACATGTTCATGCACACAAATGTCTGTCCTGGGTGGGAATCGAACCCACCACCTGCGGCGCGACAGGCACGATACTCTACACATACCCAATAACATTAAGCTAGTGCTTTAATTGTTATCAATAAATTATTTTTATTTTTCTTACGGCTTTACCAACAATTGTTGTTGAGGTGAATATTTAAACTATGCTGTCTTCTTTTCAGTAATCCGTCAGTCAGTAACAACCTATGAATGTCCCACTGCTGGGCTAAGGCCTCTTCTCCTCTTATTGAAGAGAAGGTTTGGAGCTTATTCCACCACGCTGCTCCAATGCGGGTTGGTGGAATACGCATGTGACAGAATTTCAATTAAATTTGACACATGCACCGTCAAGCATACGATTAATTATAATCACAAATAAGCCGAGTTGGCCTAGTGGTGAGAACGCATGAATCTTGACTGATGATCGTGGGCTAGCACCACTTAATTTCATGTGCTTAATTTGTGTTCTTTTATCGAATGTCAAATTAATGTTAAGGTAAACACTGATTTATTTTGTCTTTTATTTACATAAATCTTTATAAGTAAGTCCGTATGAGTTTCTAGAACTATCTAGCTAATTAGTTAGTGTAGTACACAGAACTATTCAGTACATACGTCTTCTAACGTTTACCTTTGTAATTATTGTTGGTTGAAAGTTTGAACCTCACGGAAATGTTCGTGATTAGTATCGTGACTAGTAGTAATAGTAGTATTGTGTAAATGTATTAATTAAAACTAAATTTAAATAAAAACTAAGTGTAATACAACAGCAACAATGTCTATATATTTATTTATTCAGTTACAAATTACTATCATAAATCTTGGGTATATCTGAACGCTGAAATGGCTGAACTTAATACTTACTTACTGGTAACCTCTGGTTTCCAATAAAAGGAAGGAACAGAATAACGACTAGTGACTAATTAACGTTAGACGTGTGGACCATTTCGTATCTCAAGGAATACATAACGCTATATTCATTTATATATTGTGTAGTACAACATCCCCAAGTCAGATGGCTAGTCTCCGCTAAGAACGCCCGCTGTGACTGAAATTAATCCGAACACAATCAATCTTGTATTGAATAATATGCCTTATCCATTACTGTTAACAAAGACCGTGATAAAAAATTGCGTGTAAAAAAACAACGGACCGTAAAATTAAAAAAATCTTTATAATAAAAAATACAGGGCAAGCTATCTTCACTACCGTTAAAATGAAAGAAAACAGTTTAATTAGTGAATCCATCGCGTGTAGTTTTAAACCTAAGAAAGAATCCGCCAACTACACAATTAAATTCAGTTGTTACGAAACTGTTAATCAATCACCGATGCTCCACTGGGATTAATTGGAAATTGTTACTGTATTCACTACTGTGAAATCCTAATTAAGTCGCGTCCTAACAAATGACCAACCGCTGAACGCAGATAATGAAATGAGATTAAATTTCAAATCCACATAACAAAATCGCACATGATTTCATTCATTCATTCATGATTTATATGAAACTTCTTCGTTTGATTAATCTATCATTTCACTTACTAACAGTCTATTTCTGAAACTCTAGCATGTCAAACTGACTAAATACTTAATGCTCATTGGTCGACTATTACGTCATCTTCAGCTACCAACCAATGAACACTCAATTTAAAGTCAAACTAGGTAATCTGAGTTTGATCAACATTTCTGAAACTGGGTATTAGTATATTTTTAATTTACACGTATTATATTCTGTAATACTACAAAATCATTTTTGCTCTTAATTTCGAAGGTTTTACAACAGGTTTGATTTTCTGTATTGAAGTCTCAATGTTTATAAGTCGATTCCGTACTTTATAAGGATATATGTGTGTGTATGAACTATGAACGTATGTAACATAGAGTAATATTGAAAAAAAAAATATTATTTTTATAGACCTCCTGTAGTATAATAATGCGATTTTGTAAATGCATTAATAACATTTCACCTATTTTTCCTAGCTAGCGAGGTAACATTTAATACAAGAGTACTGTTTAAATTCCAGTTCGAACCGGTTAAAATGCTTCATTATAAATATAATCAACGGCGACACTACAAACTCCTTTATAATTTATTTTATATGATTATTTTAAAGTAATCGAGCCTTTATACTTTATTTAAAACTATATTATTATTTAATTGTAAATAACGAATTACCTCGCACTACATACTGACACAACATTTGTTGTATGACTATTGTTGATAAAACAATAGTTTTATCAAAAATATACATTACAGTATTTGTTGTTTTCTCTGACACTCTTAAGATCATTATTCTGTATTAAAAAGTAATTAGTTACGTCATGTCCCTTAGTGTCTTACGTTATAGAACAAAAGTTGTAGCTTATGATGTTAATAATATGATCATGCGAGGCTATTAATACTTTACGTATTGTTTATTGTATGAAATGAAAATCGTTTCCATATTTAAACTTATTACTTACACTTATTTGACATAACATCTATAGTATATCGTGTGCTCTTATGTTTTAATAACATTGTAATAAACAATTAGTAGAGGTAGAAACACGTAAGGACCATAAATGTAACCTTGGGTGACATTTTGTTCCAAGTTAACTTAGAATAATTTATTTGACGAACGATGAGTTTCATTCTCTATTAAAAGGATATTCAATTCGACTTATTGTACAGTTAACTTTTTGTACAGTGAAGTATATTTTTAGTTAATTAATTTAATTAAGCTACGCTATTTTATTTCACGTTTTTCGCCCGTTTGAGTTTTAATCAAATCAAGTGGCGTTCAGCGTTCTCGTATAAAGTTTATAACTCAACTTTAGAAAAACTTTTGAAAAAAGAAATTACGTAATTGAAGAACTACCGAGGCGTATTCGATTAAAGAGCTCGGACTCCGATTCAACTTTTTTCATACAGCAAAGATGTAATAAGTTTTTATTATCAATTCTTTTCGAGCATCTTATAATATTATTGAAATTACGAAGGTATACTCGTAAACGAAATACATATGGCTTAATGTTATATATTTTTTAAATTACTTATCTTAAAAAAGAGTTGATTACTATGTAAAAAATATTATCGTCCTTTAGAAATCAAATCTCCTTAACTAAAAGCTATACATGGTTCGAAAGAATATCGATGCTGGTGATATTGCTGAACTGCGTCACACTGGGCATGTACCAGCCCTGTGTTGATGACCAATGCGTCACCAACAGATGTAAAATTCTACAGGTATGCTTTTAAATATATATTTTTAATTAATTTTACTTTACTTTATGATCTGTATAAAAAGAATGTTGCATATTGTTAATATATAATAAGTTATGATGTCACCAGAATTAGATTACTTTGCAAAACCTTCATACAATAACCACTTGTAACGAAAAAATAGTGTTTCGCTGTTCGCATTTTGTTGGAAATGAATAATGCTTTAAAAATGCTTTAAAAAGAATATTTATGTAATATGATTAGTTATTGCGTAATTTTCTATGAAAAAATAATTTGTTATATTTATACTACTATTTCTAATGCTTTTTGAGTTAAATGTACATTTATCTTTAAATTTGAATATGTTTATTATTAATATTTTAATGATGGTAACGTAATATAAAATTGTTTAAGTAGATTTGTTATCACAAATTGTAAGTTATAAAAAGTGACATTATAAATTTTACTGTCATTTTTATAATAAATAATTGCTAACAATCTAATTAATTATTTTTATATTTATTATTTAAGAAATATCTCACTTGCTTATATGTTTCATTACTAGTTATACATAATATATTGTGAATAAAATATTAAAATAACAAGTAATTATTGTGATATTAAATGGTTTGTAATGTTTCAGGTTTTCGATGACATAATATTCGCATTCTTCACGCTTGAGATGACAATTAAAATGGTTGCGATGGGTGTTTACGGGCACGGCACGTACCTTGCCGACTCTTGGAATAGACTAGATTTCTTTATTGTTATGGCTGGGTAAGACATTATATTATACACAGGCTGAATTGAGAACACAATTTACTGGTAGAAAGATTTCCTATGCATTTATTTGCTACTAAACAGTTATACTGGTTTAACTTGAGTTGCTTTGTTTCGGTTTGACGGCTGAACCAGTTTAAATATAAGCACGTGGAACAAAACATCTTAGAACTCTCAATTTCCAGCTCATTGAGAGATTGTGAGGAGGTGTTTATATTTACTACAGTACCCATGTCTATTATTCAACTGCGGAAATGATAACTTAGTATCAAGTGGTATAGTAACCCGTCTGTTTAATAACAATCTCTAAATCACAAATGCAAATTTTATAACAAAAGTAATTAACATTATTTAGTTGGTGAATAAATCTCTTTTTTATTTATTGCACGCTCTTTAGTAAAGAATTATATTGACGCGACCTGCTTTGAAAGCACTTACCTAAGATGTTTCAAAAATTAAACCTCCAAATTATTCTGCTGATCAATTAAACAGTAAACATTAATATTTTCATCAAACACCAGCTTGGTAATTCAAGGAAGATTCGAATATTTCTTAGAGTGAGTGAGCCAGTGTAATTACAGGCACAAGGGACATAACATTAGTTCCCAAGATTGGTGGCGCAATGGCAATGTAAGTGATGGTTAACATTTCTTACAATGCCATTGTCTATGAGCGTTGGTGACTACTTACCATCAGGTGGCCCATATGCTCGTCCGCCAAACTATACAATAAAAAAAAGAATATAGGTCAACTGTAATTAAAAAGTAAAGTGATCCTTTTTTTGGCATCACCTTAATTCTAAATATTTTCGTTCTAATATTCCTTTAAAACTATAACGCTTTTAAATTTTCAGGGCTCTAGAATATGCTTTGAACGTGGAGAATATTAATTTGTCTGCCATCAGGACTATAAGAGTGCTTAGACCATTGAGGGCTATCAACAGGATACCTAGTAAGTATCTTTCCTAATTTATGTATTCCGGTTCGGTATTAAATTATTATTTTATTTTACCGATAGAATTTAATAAAGATTAAAAAATGAAAACATATTTCATTCAAGTAAGTATTGTAAAAGCATTTTTCGAACCATAATTTTGTAAATGTAACACTGTTTCAGAATGTATATTCTACAGAGAACTACTGTAAATATCTCACTGTTGGGCTAAAGTCTCCTCACTATTTGAGGAAAAGTTATTGAAGCTTATCCTACCACGCTGCTCCGATTCTAATTGGTGCCACGTGGTTAAATTTCAGTGAAATTATACACAGAGTTCTGTGTTCATAGTCAGCATGAGATGAATTATAAACATATATTAGGTCCTTACATATGAAATTGGGGTTTTGTACGGGAGGAATATAAATTCGATTTTATTTTGTTGTAAAATATATTTAATTAATCAAAGTATGCACCGTTGTTATCTATGCACTTTTGCCAACTCATAGGTAGTTCATTGATCCCTTTACTAAAAAAACCATGGGGGCGAGAATCGATAAACTCTTTGAAGGCGGTTTGGACTGCCGCATCGGAGTTGAATTATTTTCCTTGTAAGAAGTTGTCCAAATTCCGGAAAAAATGGTAATCTGTTGGAGCAAGGTCCGGGTAGTACGGTGGATGTCGCAGACATTCCAATTGTAGCTCATCTAACTTGGTGGTTGTTGGTTGTGCAGTGTGTAGTCTTGCGTTGTCGTGAAGCAGCAGTGGCCTAGAGCGATTGACCAATCTCGGTTGATTACCAGCTAGTTCTTCCTTCATGGTTTGCAGTTGCTGACAATAGATATAATCGTTTGGCCAGATTTTAGAAAGCTGTAGTGAACGACACAGGGTTAGTGGACTAGCCCACCAAACACTCACAAGTAACTTTGAGTCAAATTTTCGATTAGGGCAGGATTTGGCTGGGTCTCCATTACGACGAGCGCTTCCGATTATCGTACAGTACCCACTTTTCATCACAAGTAATGATTCGATTTAAAATCTCTCCATTATTGTGTCGGTTGAGCAAAGTAACACAGCAGTCGACGCGTGTTTGCAAGTTCGATTCACTCAATTCATGAGGTACCCATCGTTAAGGTTTTTTTACTTTCCCGATTTGCTTCAAGTGGATTAATACGGGTTATCACTTACCCCGAAGCCTGCAGCTATCTCTGAAGTGCTTTGTGATGGATCCGCTTCCACAATAGCCTTTAATTCTTCATATTCCACTTTGGTCTCCGACCGTCCACGGGGTTGGTTCTGAAGGTCGAAATTTCCAGAACAAAAACGTTAAAACCAAAAACGTACCGTGCTTTCTTTTGCGACACCAGCCCCGTACACATAATTAACCCTTAGAGCTGTTTCTGCAGCATTGGTGCCACGGTAGAACTCGTACTCGTAAATATACCGATATTTCATGTTTTCCATTGTGCGGTAATAAGCGACGCCAAAGAAAAAAATAATGAGGAAAAAAACAAATGAATGACTGTTTTCAAAACTCAAATGTACATGTTGGAATTCTTAACCAACGAGGAGATATTTCAGATCAAAGTAGTCAGTACGACAAAACGCTAATTTCATAAGTAAGGCCCTAATATTAAGCACATGAAAATTAAGTGGTGCTTGCCTGTTAATCATTGATTAAGATTTTCTTCACGTTTTCTTAACAATAAATCTATTTAACATAAAAAATCATGTATTTATATACACATATTACCACCGTACACTTCTATAGTCTACAATCTATAAACACAATGGTATTTTTTGTCATTCTACGGTTGAATGATCAACAAAAACCCTCCAAACATAGTTACTGTCGCAACCTAACAGGCAATTTGCATGGTTTTAAAGAAAATCCTTGTCGAGGCACTTACAGAAATTAACCCTGAACAAAATTGAGAGCGTGGGCGGGCGATCGATGAGCAACAAGTAAGCCCACAAACGTGGATACGGGGCATATTAGGGAGCTATTCTACAAGCAAATTTACATTACCCTCGAACGAATTTCACATGTACTTTTTCGTACTATATGTTTTCGCTGGTTTAAATATTGATCGTCATAGTTTGTACGATTACCATACTTTTGAAGAAAACATCGTCGAGAGAATCGAAGCTATTTTGTTTCGGAAATCAAATCAGGAAACTCGTTACGATACGGCGGCCGTAGGAATATTTGACACACGCCGGGGGATGACAAGTCGTATTATAACTTTACAAAAATGGTAATTTATTTGTAAATTTGATAAAGAAAAAAAAGAAAAATAGTAAAAAGCTTCGAATCTTAATTAAAATAAAGCTAACGATACAAGAACCAACATTCTTTATTATTCAAAATTAATCAAATCTATATTAAGAATTAAATAAAGTGGTTATTACAATTGTTAATTCGTGAATGAAAGCGTCTTTGATTTTGATTAGTTCTTATGTGAAAATAGAGGCAGGAAAAGATTTTTCCGGCTAACGTTTTGTTTGGACCCTTCGTATACGGAACACTAAAAATTATCCCACAAGTTCTTTGTTCACACGCACAAATGGATGTTTCTCTTGATTGCGAACTTCATTTCGAGGAAACAAAGGCGAGGCTTAATTAAAAAATATCTTTCATTCGTAATTACATGTTTAGAAAGTAGATCTTACTTCTGTGTATTAAAAAAAATTAAAAGTCATAGAGTAAGTAATTCAATATTTTGTAAATTTTGAATTACCTGATCTTAAAATCGGGTGTAAGATATAATTTCAAACATTTTTAGTAACCAAACATTTCGATTTTTGTAATTATTTAATATCATCACTTTCGATCAGGTGTGATAGCAATCAAGCACAGACTCAAATTTAACAAAAAAAAAAATTTAACTGATTGTAGATAAAATTAAAAAGATTTTAATACGAAATTTTTCTTTACCCTTGAAATAGCTTGCAATTTTTTTTTTTCGTATACTAGAAAACCCCACCTTGCTATATTGTTCTTGGAACAATGCAACTGAACAACATATTAACTTCTTTTGTTGTAACATTAGTTAAAAAATAGGTAAAATATTTTAATTTAAAATAAGAAGAAAAATTACAGAATATGAATTAAGTGCGAACATGATTAAATATGTTTTTAAATGCGTCGTGTGAACATCTACTCGGCGGTAGACTTTGTGCAAGCTCGTCTGGGTAGGTACCACCCACTCATCAGATATTCTACCGCAAAATAGCGTTGTATTATTGTGTTCCGGTTTGAAGGGTGAGAAGGGTGGTGAGCCACTGTAAATACAGGCACAAGGGACAAAAGACCATAGTTCCCAAGGTTGGTGGCGCATTTGCGACGTAAGCGATGGTTAACATTTCTTACAATGCCATTATCTATGGGATAAAATAAAAACAATACAATAAAAAAATCTATTACCCACATAGAGACAATTTGTGTGCATCTAGGGGGGTAATGCTACACCAAGTATAACCCGTTCAAATGTTAAAGTATATTGCAACGTACGTATGTATATAATAAATATGGCAGTTGGTTGTTATGAGCTTATACAGAAAACTTCCTTATTTTCGCTCACGGCCTCGCCTGCATTTGAGGGCGTTTCGAGAAAATCAGATCATATAAAATCGCAATTGATTATCTCTCTGCCAATTATGCCGAGCTGCAAATATGTTCCAACACAGGCTATGTTAAACACGCTCGGCTCGCGCTCACTTGAACCTTTTAACCACACCATAGCTATTTTATTAAAGTTTTTGTTAAAATATACGATGACAAATAAGTAAGCCAGTAATTTGTTGACTTGTTCTTCATAATTAAAAGTTATCACCAAATCCGTGAAAGCATAACTTTTTTGTTTTCATAAAAAAAAAACATATTCATTAGTTCATTTTGACATACTTATATTATTGATTGCAGAGATTATTCGACGTTTCCATTGCGTACAAAACAATATACGGAATTCTCGGTAAAATCAAGAGACAAAGCATTCAGTTTACAAAGGGTTAAAAGCAACGAAATTGTATAAATCACACCATCTAGTTGCACTCTGAGGTCGTTAGTTGAACTCGACAAAGGTTAACGACAAAGTTTCACAAAACACTGGAGAGTAAACCAGGACAATACTGAATGATAACAAAGACAGATATCACTACCTTACATATTTTTTATCTTTTATCTATCTATATAATAATGGTGAATTTTAGTTAACAACGATCAGCTAACGTGACTTTTATAGCGTTGTCCATGGAAATGAGATAGTTGTTGTTTTTATGTTAAGTAATTTTACACTTATATTAAGTGTAAAATAAAAATATGATAAGTCAAATAAAAAGTAAGAAGCTTGACTTTCATTTATTAAAAAAAGGTTTGCTTTGGTTTGTCCATACGTTTTAAGCATTAATTATTAAGGCGTACGGATGCACGACTAAGTAATAAAATAAATAGCAATTTTATATACTAGTTGATAACCCGAACAACGTTTGACATTAACGAGTTTAAAAATACCATTTACATTAAATCTACCCATTATATATATATTTAGAATCATCGACGCGTCCACCTATCTTGATCAGCTTCATAATTTAATCTAAACTAATAAATCAAGATAAAAGAAAGTCTGCAATATATATAGCTTAGTACAAAAGATCGAGCTCATCAGCACCCTTGCGTATAAAATTGCTAAATAAAGACTCCCTCTGCCCTTCAATATGTTCAGTTGTCTACAAATTAAATAAATATCAGTTGGCTTCATAAAACTAAAATTGAACGTAATGTACTAATTAGGACGTACCCAAAAAATAATTCAAAGTTGTATTATAAAGTTTATCAAAACTCTGATGTATTGCATATGGCAATACATCAGAGTGAAAAAAATAAGAAGAGATTCTTATAGCAAAGATCTTCATTTATTTTCACTGCGTTATATCCTTTATTTAAAGAACTGTATAATAAATATATAGATGAGTAGGCTTAAAATTTGTATTTGTAATTAAATAATAATTTGATTGAATTTAATAATCTTATCGATATATGTAAGTGAATTGGTGTAAAATAGCAATTACTAAAATCTTCATTCCGATCAGGTGATACGTAGCTTTAATCAATTTAATCCTATAACATGAAGATTTGAAAGTGCTTCTATAAGCCTACTTGACTAAAGGATATTTTGATTTTGTCCAAAAATTAAAAAGTTTGGTTGAGGAGACCAACCATATTCCACAATTGTGAGTCGTTAATATTTTTAATATTTTCTTTCACAGGCATGCGTATCTTGGTGATGCTTCTCCTGGACACTTTACCAATGCTAGGCAATGTACTACTGTTGTGTTTCTTCGTTTTCTTCATATTCGGAATTGTTGGCGTTCAACTCTGGGAAGGCATCCTGAGGCAGCGATGCGAACTTGTCCTACCGCCAAACGTACTACGACCTAAGTATGTTACTTAATTATTAGCACGTCATTTAACGTATTGTTTCATATGATCCTGTTTATATTATGGTTAAAAGTATTGAATTAGGAATGTTTATATTTGATAATTTAAAAAAAATAGTAGAGTTATCTTAAATTTATCTGTTATGGCGTTAAACTTTATCTTGGATTGAGACTTTGAAATTGTTAATTTTGTTATTGAATTAGAAATGAAAATACAAAAATACAGTATTAGAAAACGAATACGTACAGTGCCTTGGATAAAATAGCAGTATATAATGAAATTTTTATTTTGTACCATTGCTCGAGGTTCGCTCGTTTTAGAGGCACGTCCCATTGCTCAAATTGACTGCATGCAATATTTAACGCTTACATCACAAAGAGCACATCCAGGGCTGCTCCACGTTACGATATTTAATATATTTACAGACTCTTTCTCACTATCGACATCACAGACGCGCATGTTCAGATAGCTAAACCACACGTTAATATTGCATTCCGTCGATATTCACACGAGACCCAGTTCGGATACACGCATGACGAATCGTTAACGTTGTCGCAAAACTAGACGTATCATGTAGTTATGAATGTCATGTAAATCTGGTACATAACATCGTTCACAAAGTAACAACTCTAGTCTCACTTAAAGAACTAACAATAAACACAGTAATAACCAAGTCTAAGTTATAGATTGTCGATGGAACACTATGTGTAAAGTAGATCGAATGATGAAGCCAAACATGTAAATGAAAACGGGAATGATTAATTATCATTATACAAATAGTATTTACATATTTGGTTTCTTAATTAAAGAATAACAGAATAAACCATACATATAATTAGGATACATAACACCCGTCATTGCTTCCAAAATTTATTTTCCAGAGACCTGTCCGAATGGTACAGAGTGCGCGTCAGAGTGAACTCGTAAGAATTTAGGATCACAATAAGTGTTACTATTGAGAATATGAAATCTGTTGTAACGTGTACCTTTACACATCTGCCGTCCAGATGTGCTATTTTTGTTTTTTTTTTTTTTCTCCACGAATTGGCAGTTTTATGACCAATGTTAGGATTAAAGAGATTCAGTTAAAATCACTTAATTATTTACATTCCACAGACATATGAGTAAAGAACTGCCAGTTTGTTTAATATTGAATACAAATATGATTAGATCTTTCGGTTACTTCTTAAATTTTCATTTATTTACAAATTTTTATTTGGATATAACTTTTTTATTTCCAAGCCCATTGTTATTTAAATACAAGCACTGTATAAAAATAATGAACACAACACATATTATCGAAAAAAAAAAAATTACGTTCCCTTTCCTTAATAATATATTAATACATCGATGTATGCAGAGAACACAGTTTTTAAATATCTCTCAACTTATATAATGTAACAAAACAAAATTTACAAAACATCATTCTCACTTCCCTTACTTAAGAATAAAAAACGTCCTTATAAGTTAATATTTCAAAATATTGTGTGAGAATATCACAAAAGGTAAAACCACAATAATCCTTATGGCGGTCATCAAAAGGACAAGTATCATAACGAGCGAGAACCTAAATGATTTGGGCTTCAAACTCCATGTTCCATTTGTGCCGTTAACGGATAATGGGCAAGGAGCCATTGCCGTTAATCTTCTCCATCCACTAATGTTCACCTGACTCTCCCAGTATTCCTTTATCGGCTCTTTTATTAAGGGCTATTGCTAATTATTTTCACCAGTTTAACCCTCCCTTTTGCTTTCATTGTCTGCATGCTATATTTAATGTACCATTGGTTCTGCATTAATTGCATGAATAACAGTACTCGCTGGTATCATTATTTGCTTTCATTAGAGCTCTATATAGTCGTAATTAGTATAATGCCTTCAATTAGCATCTAAGCAAATAATACTTACATATAAATAATAATACAATTGTCTTAATAACTACGTTTCCCATTTAACATTTATCAACGTTAATAATAGATTATATGAGCTTTTATACACTACCCAAACTCATCATATTACTAACTAAACTAATTCATATAAATTATATTACACTTATCCATTAACGAAATTATATACAAAAGGCTCAATTATCAAAAAATCAATACTGAATATAAAGAGATTTTCATTAAATATTCTATCTGAGCTAATATTTGGTGCAGAATTTATATGTATATTTCATTATATATAGCATCTCGTTCCACTACGAGTTCTCGAAAGAGCTAGACTACATATGCACAACGCCTGAAGACAGTGGAATGCACCTGTGCGGAGATTTCCCACCGTATCGATATGGACCTCTCGTATGCAATGAGTCTGCAAGGCCATTTTCTTACAACCACCCGACCAATAATTCTTGCGTTAATTGGAATCAATACTATACGAACTGTACACAAAGAGGCTCGAATCCCTTTCAAGGCACAATATCCTTTGACAATATCGGTCTCGCTTGGGTTGCTATATTTTTGGTAAGTTTTATTTCATCAGTTTTTGTCGTATAAACTATATCGTAAGAAATCTAGTGAGTGGAATTACTGTACTAATGAAATACCACTTTTAGGTTATATCCTTAGAAGGTTGGACGGACATCATGTACTACGTTCAAGATGCCCATAGTTTTTGGGACTGGATTTATTTTGTTCTTCTTATTGTGGTAATTACCCATAAATACTTTAAAGTGTGTATTAAGGACTTTAAAGATTTTTAGTACAAATTAGTTATTTTTTTAGATTGGATCATTTTTCATGATAAATCTCTGCTTAGTCGTAATTGCGACTCAATTCAGTGAAACAAAGAAACGTGAAATGGAAAGAATGCGAGCTGAGCGTGCACGCTTTACATCTTCATCAACGCTAGCTTCGTCGACTAACAATAGTGAGCCAGCTACTTGCTACGCTGAAATTGTCAAGTATGTCGCGCACTTGTGGAGAAGGTTCAAAAGGCGGATGGCGAAAAAAATCAGGTAACAAAGGAAATATAAACCTGAGTCATATTGTGTTTTTCAACGAAAATTTGTAATTGGCAAAAGATTATATATAGCAAAGTTATTTTAGACGTTATTTTAATTTTTATTGTAGGGTATATAAATATCAACGAGCTCAAATGCAATGGCGAACAAGTCGTGAAACATTGCAATTACCATCAAATCGTCCGAAACAGCATCATCCTTGCTGTCCCCGTGTACACCCACAGGTACATTTTAACGTAGATAAGGTCAGTGTATAATATATTAATAGTTAATTCGTTTGAGAAATATAATATCAGAAAATCTGACACTTCAATATAATTCTAACATGTTACCTGATGAAGGTTTGATGAAGTGTAGGAATCGGTAAAATCACATGTTGCTTTGTCATTTATGCCAAATATTATATCACTAAACAATAACAATGTATTGTTGTGTTTCATTATGAAAAATCCTTTTGTCAATACAGTTTAGTTATTATCATTTATAATACTAATGTATGAGCGTAGGGAAACCATAACAATTTTGTCCATTTTATATAATAAAAATACATAAAAGTAAAAAAAACAACATATCAGTCATTTTACATATAGGTATTGAAATTAAATAAAAATGTATTCTTCTATTCCCAAACTAGGGTAATGGAAAAGGTGTTGATGAAGCAGGTGACGAACCACTTAGTAGACCGAGCTTATTACGAGTGCCTTCACTCTCCGCCGCAGATCTGGAGGTACTGGAGTAAAACTACTATATTGAAATAAACCAATTTACTACATTTTGTACTAAGTTACTAGCACTATATTTATTTACAGTATACATATATACAAATGTATATATTTTCGGGTAAAATAAGGTCGTAATTGTCTTTCTTACATTAAGTACAAACATAATTATGATCATTTCTTTTTTATATACAGAATGCATCAAATCTATCACTTTTATCGCCTCCGTCCCTTGCTCGAAGACGATCTTCAGTAATGTTTAGCGACACAGTTCTTCTACATGTGCCGAACGCACAAAACTTGGCTCATCCACATAATGTTTGCTCATCCGAAAAAATGACACAAACTGGTAAGAACAATATATGTTTATATTAATATTAATTATGAAAATTTATAACAAAACAATATCGTGTGATTATTACCATCTTATAACGTCAGGCCGCACATTCTTAATTTAACTAATCTTATTTCCTGTTCGTTATTTTCAAATCCTTCAAACTTACTTTTTTCTTTTAAAACAAGCATAACTATATTTAATAAATAAAAAAATATTTATAGATTCATTGTGTCAACGTGACTGGCTTAAGTGCCAAAGTGGTGAGTCTAGAGAGGTAGATCTAGACATGATGTTAGACGGGCATGCGCAACTATACCTGAACTTCACTATTTTCTTGCACTTCTTACCATATTTGATGAAGAGAAAATAATTAAAAATAGAAGTCGATTAAAACACTATTACGAAAACGTGATAAATATAATTTATCTTGTAAAATATGTCTCAATTGTAACCCTCAACTTATATTTTGTAAAATATCAATAGAATAATAAATATTAATAAATCTATCAACTATCTGATGTTCAGAATCTGAAGACACTTGTATACAAACCGCGGATTTCCATAGTAGAATATCTTTACTCTTACATCAATCCTTATAATTACTCCTTTCATTTCTTCAATAGATGTCACTGCTCCGCTTTTAAATATTAATGTGTACGTGTGTAAAACAATCGGAATTCCGTACCGTTCACTTCAAATGTTAGATTTAGTTTCATTATAAGTATCATAAGATGTAAATGTTTTTTGTTTTGATGTTAAATATAATCTATCTAATGATACTCTTAATAATTTCAACCTTTAGACTATATATGTATGTATAACATTATCATATCTGCATAGCACAGTAGTGACTATAATTTTGGGCATAGAGTTCGACCTGCCGGCAGGAGAGACTGCGGAAGAACGTGCAGCTCCAGGTGGAACCATGTCATGTCAAGAACTACTAGCATTATCTGGAGCTTTATCAGCCGCCTTACCAACTGGACAAGTCGCTTTAGATTCATTCTTCGAAGAACTAACCAAGGGAATTAGCAAACGAGCTGGTGAAGACAAATTAGAAACGAAGGTAAATAATAATGTTAATATAATGTAAAGTAAGAAGGTACTTAATGTTCAAATGCTTGATTCAATGTTTGTTACAGATTGTTGAAATAGATGATTTTTCATGTTGCGCTGAACTTATAGCAGCTGAAGCAGCGGCCGCTGAAAAGAAGAAAGGTCGATTTATTAATGCTTGTGTAAGACTCTGGCGGCTGATAATGAAACGTTTTTCGTTATTAAGAAAACACATAAAACAAATAGTTAATCACAAATATTTTCAACAAGGTACTATAAAAGAAAATAAAATTTTAACTTATTTATGTACTTTTTTTTAATAAATATTATTTATTTTAAACTCATCACTTCTCTAAAGGTATTTTGCTGGCAATTTTAATAAACACATTATCCATGGGAATTGAATATCATAACCAACCAGAAGAATTAACTGTTATAGTTGAATACAGCAACATTGTATTCTCTGCTATATTCGCAGTAGAGATGCTTCTTAAAATTATTGCTGAAGGACCTTTTAAGTATATATCAAATGGATTCAATGTGTTTGACGGAGTTATTGTGATCTTAAGGTAAATATATTATCTACACTATAAAACTTTACATGAATTTACTTATTCCTGATATAACATTAAAATTTATTTTTTTATCTAGTGCATTTGAACTAGCACAAAGTATGGGTAACGAACATGATTTAGCTGGAAGTTCAGGATTGTCAGTCTTAAGAACATTTCGACTCTTGCGCATTTTAAAGTTAGTGCGCTTTATGCCAAATCTTAGACGGCAGCTATTCGTCATGTTGCGAACGATGGATAATGTTGCCGTCTTCTTCTCACTTCTAGTTCTATTTATATTTATATTCAGGTAATTATACGCTTCGTATATTGTACGCTTTCATCGATATCAATAATACGGTTATATTTTATTATTTTTCGGGCAAGGTATTGGGGTTACCATTTCGAATTTAAATCATGTTTTAAAATAATAACTAAAACTTATAAAATTAAAATGCATGAAGTTAAAAAAGTTTTAAAGGGAAGGATTATAAAATATTTTTTTCGGTATATAATTCAACATTATAAAAAAATTTTATTTATTTTATTTATTGTTTTTATTTTTTATTATCTTTTAATAATCTTTAAAGAACAAAAGTGATTCTATATCAACTTTGCGACTAACTGCAATCTTCTCTTAATATGTCTTATTCTAATAAACAGGCTTTGTTTTTCTTGTTTTGTTTTCTGTTACCTACGATTTTATTATATATATCTATATATATATATATATATTTATGACTATGATAATATTTTTCGCTGATATCTTGAAAACCTAAAGTATTTCGTCGCCAGTATTTCTCGTCCCTTTGTTGTAAATTAAGCGTTACTTATTTCTATAGTAGCCCTAGTAGTTTCAATTAGACTACAATAAACAATATAGCAATCAAAAAATGTTTGATTTTATAAAATTTTTTTCGTAGACAGTGAAGATTTATACGACACCTCATAAAATATAAAATAGTTTCTACTTAACTGTCACACCCGCATCCTAACCTGTGCACTATCTAACTGTGAGTGATTTCTCCTGTTTTCATTTCTGCCTTACCCTTATCTGATAGCCATTTCTACTTTTGACATTTAACGGTACATACACCACCACTATCCACACTCTTTACAACTTTTTCTCTTCTTCTTAATCTTATTTATAATAGACTTTCACGCTTCCTGCTTCTTGTCCACTCGGTTAATTTACACCTTGCACTTTTCACATACCATCTTAGATTTAACCTACACTTATATATTTAATACAGTTATTAATGTATCCTCCTATAACATCGAAAGAACTGTAGTAATCGCACTTTTATCTAATCGTATATTGCGTGATAACGTTCAGCATCCTCGGTATGAACCTCTTCGGGTGCAAATTCTGCAAGAAAGATGAAGAGGGCGATGTAGAGTGCGACAGAAAAAACTTTGATACGCTCTTGTGGGCCTTTGTCACGGTGTTTCAGGTATTGAACATTTTAAATTAAAGAACCTAACAGACAATCCAAAAACAGACAGAACTTGCAACATTACTAAACGCTTACTTACGGGTCCGTTAGCAGTAAACACTCACGACAGAATGACAATTATTATCATTGACAATTGTCCTTGTGACGGCTTATCGACTAACCACGCGAGTACACAACGACTCGTCACTATGCTGCAAGATATTTGGCCTTTGACAAAATTTTGTGCACATGTTACATCGAAGCAATCCAACTTGCAGCTCAGTGCGTTGTCATACAGGCGTTCAGACGCGTAACCGCTATACTAGAACCCGCGTAGTACAGAAATAGTACCATTGGTAACAGATAGTTCGAACATCATTTAGAATCACGATTCATCTATGTTGTGCCGTACAGTATTCCCATCAAAATTTGTCGAAGCACATTCTTAGTCTGAGAGCTTGGTTACTTCGTAGGATAGATTAGGTTGATCGAGCCGAGTCGCGGGTTACCCTTCGTCAGTTCCTCTGATTCCACTACTACAGCTGTACTCTTAAAACAACTATCTATCACTTTGCATGCTGCTTCTATTTAGGTCTGTATGAAACAAGTTATTTTGGAGAATTTTAGCCAATAAAATTTTTTCACTGTTTTGCTACACCTCTTTTTCAGCAATTTCACTTGTTTCGTCAGGATATCCTGCATTTTTCCTTATTTCAACAGCGACCTTACTTCCGAATCTTTCCTCTATTTTAAAAATAAAATGGTAAATTCCTAAATATTTTTTTTTAATTATTTTTTTATATTTTAACAAAACTTATAATTTATAATATTGATTTCTGCATCGAGGCATCTTTAATGCATTTAAATGAATGACTCAATATCTACATTCAATGAATCATAAAGTATTTGAATGATATAATTTTTTAAATTATATTTATGCACTTTTGTTTGCCTATTTTCTCTTTCAATTTTTATTTTATTGCATTTGATTATTCAGAGATAATGAGGCAGTATATAAAGATGAATGTTAATTAAGATAATACTTTATGGGGAACTTGCACTAAATAACGATATATAAATACATTATTTAATTTAGATTTATTAACATGCCCGTTGGTGGTGGCGTATCAACGGCGATAACACTGCTTAACTAATTTGACTGTAATCTGTATTGTTTCGTTCATGTTTATTTAATTTACGGTAGAGATATAAAAATATAAATTTGCAGATATTTAATGTTTTCATCTTGTGTGAAGATGTCTCGATTATAAAACTCTCTACCTTAAATTAATGTATGCATCGTTCAACATGGGGTTGCAGTGTTAGCGTCGCGTACGCACTTTACATCGTCTCGACAACTAGGTCGCGTATGCGCATAGCATTTTGTTTTTCTTTCATTTTTTCATCGGGCCCACATCATGCAGTATTCTCGGCATGTATCTATTCGGTGGTAAGTTTTGCAAGTTCGTCGAAGATAACGGATCCGAACGGGACTGTACCTGCCCGGAGATCGTCTCGCATCATCCCAAGTGTGAGTGCGACAGGAAACATTTTAATAATATTCTCTGGGCTACCGTCACCGTGTTCCAGGTAAGTCTTGAGAGACTAATAAAAAGTTACATAGTCGATTAATTTGCGATCCCGTTCGAACTGGCTTTTAGAGGGTAGTAACTGCGTATTTCTCGTATTGGAAACGATTTCTAATAAACTTTGAATATTGTCGTCTTAAATTGGTTTAATGTAGCTATAAACTGTAGTTCTACAGTATAAAATCTTAAGGAATGTTTTTAACGAGAAATTCGCTAAGGTAGTTCATTTATCGAGTACTTATTAGTTTTATGCAGTGCACTGATAACAAGCTGATAGAAATTAGTGCATCTTGCTTATAGTGTATTAGTAAATGCTGGACCCTTTTTGCTTGTGTACTCCAACCGCCGTCTGTGTTACCTTTCATTGATGTTTAAATAGTTGTGTACACTAACACGACGACATGAAACTTATTAACACTAACACATTCTTTACTAACAATTATTTTTGTTTGATTCGTTTTTTTCTTAACATTTATACTAACAACTTTTCCACAACGTTAAGGCACGACTTATACACAATACGACAGCACACCTCGCTTATTATGATTTATTACGGAAATATTTGAAAATAAATGTTGTGGTAGATTGAATCGATGTTTGCTATATAATTTTAAATAAGATTCCATATTTCCAGGTATTGACGCAGGAAGATTGGAATGTTGTATTATTTAACGGTATGGAAAAAACAAGTCATTGGGCTGCGTTGTACTTTGTAGCTTTAATGACTTTCGGCAACTACGTTTTATTCAACTTACTCGTAGCTATACTTGTAGAGGGTTTTAGCTCAGAGGTACACACATTAAAATGTAAATGTAGTTTTGCATTATTAAACAATATTCGAAGTAACACTTCAATGTTCGTTTTTAGAGAAATGAAAGAAGGGAACGCGAGCAACGAGAATTGGCTAAATCGAAGTTGTCGAGCGAATGTTTTTCTGACAACAACGAATTACAATACGACGAATCAAATTCAGGATCTCACTCGAGTGACAGTTTTTCCCAGGTGACTTTATTTTATTTCACGCACGTATTTTTGTATCTAGCATGTATACTTCTATGCATCAGCTGAATCCTAAAGCAGATAAGGATTGCCTACCAGTAAACCAGCGAATTCAGCAATTTTCAATTGAAATCTGGACATGTTTAAGCAAAAATAACTAATTTTAATGCATTGTTCATTCATCGAAAATTAAATCTAAATAATTCTTGTTTGATTCAGAACGAAATAAAGAACTACTGGAAATCAGCAGACGATGTGAGGAAAGCGAAAGAAGATGTTAACGGTCACAAAGATAAGACCGCAAAAGTTCGACGTAAAACTAAATCATCTGCTCATCATCCATCATTGTGTAAAGATTGCGCGCAATCCAATAAATGTAACATACAAAAGGTAAATAACTCTTTAATATACACCCTACATTTAGATGTAAAATATGATGAAAAAACTCTAAAAACTATAATTTACTTTTGGGAAAAAGATAATCTACAAATCTTTTTTTTACTTTATAGATAGGCGGACGAGCATATGGGCCACCTAATGGTAAGTGGTCACCAACACCCATAGACAATGGCATTGTAAGAAATGTTAACCATCGCTTACATCGCCAATGCGCCACCGACCTTGGGAACTAAGATGTTATATCCTTTGTGCCTGTAATTACACTGGTTCATTCATCGTCCCTTCATACCGGAACACAACAATACAAAGTACTGTTGTTTTGCTGTAGAATATCTGATGAGGGGGTGGTACCTACCTAGACGACCTTGCACAAATCCCCACCACCGAGTAAATCTACCTACAGATAGAAAATATTGTTGAAAATTATTAAACTGTAGCTTTGACCTCTGGTGTTAACCACAATAATAATTTATTTTTCCTTTACTATCGTCGATAAACCAATTACATAAAATGTTAATGTAATTTATGCATATATGCATAAATTAACTGTACATTTAAACATCCAATACATTAAATAATGTTCTCAAATCAATCTATCATATATATCAAATAAACCTCGTATATCCTGGAACAAAAACATTTTATTGATACATATTTCAAAAAATACAACGGAAGTATTCGAAATATATAAGGTTTTTATATGGTTTATTTTTAAATCAACTTGCTCTCGCATACACGTGCTACAAAGAAACACCTAGTCGCATTAAATCGAGATTTTCTATGGACGAACTGTTTGAAAAGGTATTGAGTCAGAAGAAAACGGTTTCGATTCAATCCAACCTATTCTCACTATTCTCAACATGTTTCAATCTAAGGATCAATTACTTTCATCCAATTACACTGAAGAAAGTTAAGGAAAAAATGAGACGTATGTTTAAAAAAATTGACAAAAAACTGTGTATTATTCGAATAGAAACCTTACAAAATATTATGTAACCTGTATATAATGATTATAAAATTTTAGGAATCAAAAATGCTAGCAAATACTGAGAACAGCACAGTCGTACCAATGATTACTCACACGGCGGCTACACCACAAGATTCACCATCAACAACTTTGGAACCTGGCACGACATTTAGAGACTTCAATGTGGCTTTGACATTAGAAAGATCAACAATGCTGTCAAGCTTAGATTCCATTGATAGAAGTTCCGTATGTATTATACTATTTTTTGGTAATATCATAGTATACTTAATTGTCTAATCTTGTATAATTTTATATTCATGTTTGTTTTCAGTGTACCAGCATACCAGGCTTATTAAAACCCCCGAATAGTTACACTCTGACCCTTCATTCCGCAGTCGCTCAGTTAGGTGCTGAAAAAGCCCGACTTCCACCAATGTCCCTTGCCCCACCGCCCTTGTCTCTTGCTCCTCCGCCATCCAGGTCTATATCTCCCGCGTCCACTCCAACGACACCAAGATCCGTACCTTCGCCGATATTTCCAGAAAAAAACCTACAGGTCACTATCGCAAAAGACGATAATTGTCTAAACGTGAGTGACAAGTCTAGTCTCCTGAGCTCACAAAAGTAAGTCCGATGAGTCTTAGAGAAAGTATATTTTACTCATCGTTTTTTGCAATTAAAAATTTATTATCAGTGCCAAGTTGAGCATTTGTTTTGGTTACTCAAGGTTAAAGTAAAATTTCAGAAGTCTCGCAGTAACAACTCCAACCATAAATGGAGACGATAAGTGCAGAGTACAGCGGGGATATAGCTGGCGTCTTTCAAGACCAAGCTTGCGACGCAAAAAGCAAAGGACAGGTTCTGATTCAGACGCTGTTATACTAAACAATGGTCGTGACCACACCGTTTGCAATGGTAAGCCACTAAATCTTATAAGATTTACAAGAGATTTGAAAAAAGGTTCAATAATATTAGCTCAAAATATTCTGAATATTTCAGCTCAGAATATTCTGTAACATAAACAGACTCAAACAATCAAGTTACACAAATGTTTCCTAATTTGTAATTATTCTTGATCGATGTCGTAAAAAAATTATTACAGTTACTATTAATTGTCCATAGGTTCAAATTTACGAAAGAACGAACTACTTCTCTCATCTTCGATGGTGATCAAGAATGACACGCAATCAGAGTTTCCAAATAACCGTTCCAAAGCACAGCTGCCAGCTCCAAGAGTACTTGCGCCACCAGCGAGACGAGTTTCAGCTCACACTACTCCTATACTACCAGATGTAAGTAAAACATTATTAATATATTATAAGGTGTTACTTTTTTAATTTAGTGTAAAAAGGCAAATTTTTAAAGGCTATTTTATGGTAAGTGGTCACTACCACCAATAAACATTGAAACTAAAACATATTAACCATTTCAATCATATCCAATGTGATCCAATCCTACAGACCATTTGTGCTAAGATGTTACATCCCTTGCGCCTTCAACGTTCGCTTCATTGAACCGCTAGCTCATCTTTTACTTTATTTTAATAATAATTACAACATTGTTAAACTCAACACATGTGTAACACTGTACAAATATGCAGATTAAATCTTTATTAACCTACAACACGATACTTATTCAACACATTAACTATTTTTTATTTTTCCTTAGTGTTTTTGAATAGAAGACGATATATTTTAATACAATATTATAACAATAGAGGCAATAATACGGGGTGTAATATTTTATGACTTTTTTTTGCACTATTACTCCAAGGTCAAAGCGTTTCAACTGCTAAACAAAACTATCATTTGGAATAAGAGACGAATATTTGTTACGTTTGTTCGTTTCAAAAAATAATACTTTAAACATAATGTTATTGTAACAAATGTTCAGTTCCGGTAATTTTAAATCTTTAACCATTACAAATGTAATAGATTATTTTATCACATTTTACGTTGAAGGTATCGTGGAAAGCACCAGAAGCTGGTTTTTCATCAGACTCTACAGTTAGACTAGACAACGTTAAAGCTCCTCCACATAGATTATCTCTCACAAATGATTATTTAACAGGTGAGCTATGTACTTTAAACATTAAAAATAAATAGTTATAAACGCATTTCTTTCTTTTAAATATTCTATTTACAATTTTATAATCATTTACTTCAATAAAATACTTTATTTAACATATACAATGTTGAGGTTTTTTTATTTACGTTGTCGAGCATTATCAAAATAATAGTCGTATTTTCTGGTATATTTAATAATGTTCGAAAATTCGATTAAGAAGAAAGGCTAAATTTATAAGTATAACCACCAAGGATAGTGGATACAGGCGTCCTCAAAAATGACAATAAAAACCTAACAGTACATTGCTACATAAGATTAGAATGTTATGATTTTTATGTACTTCCAGTACAATAATTTAAATATGTTTACAGTGACCACGGTATCCGAAGTAAAGGCTAGTAACCTAACGCCCACAACACCACAACTCGCTCAGATACCGCCGCGACCACGAAACGACTCATTGCGACCAAATAATCAAGCATTGCCTTTGATTAAGCAAATCAACGAAGACGTAAATGTTATTAACGACTTTATATACTACATTAAATTCAAAAATAACTGCACAATTTAATGTTCACAATGAAAATAGTTTATTTTAAATTGCATGAGACGATGTTAATAATTTAAATTTGCTACAATTTCTAGGTTAAAATAAATATAGAGTTTTCAGATGACAGGTAAAATGGTAATATAACTTTATAATTATATCGCGACCTCAAGTAAAACTGGTGTATTTTTACTATGAACACATATTGAAAACAAAATCACTTGCTTGTTTTATAAGACCAATATTTAAAATATACACATTTTCAGGTCACGATAAACAACAATATTTGTATTTTCTCATCGAGATTCGATAGACGGCAGTTTAGATTTAAGGACCTTTTTCGATTTATGGAACCGACGGGGTGTCTTAAGGAAAAAGAGGATTATTCTCTTTACATATTTGCTCCAAATAATAAGTAAGAAATAAAATATGGTTACATTTTTTATTGGCTTGGATAATCACATTGAGTATATACGTTAAGTAAATATTGGTTAAAGTGACGCTTATTGAATTTATATTATTGGCTTTGAAACTTGACATCTATCCGCCCTGGGAATTTCAATTAACGTATCAGAGGAGATTGCGAATTCTCAGAGGATTGCTATTATACTCACGAAGTGCAGCGAGGTGTCTAATTGATTATAATTTATCGGTCTTCGAAACGTAGTGGTTCGACTTATATTATCTTTCAAATAATAAAGAATCATATTGCAGAAGATGAATAGTAATGTATAGTTTTAATTGATTTTAAAATAAAACAAATATAAAACTTGTTGGCTTAAAAAATTTTTTTGTTAGATGTTTTATTTCAACTTTTAAGTACAAATTATCTAAAACGTGGCACTTTTCAGGATAAGAAGATTATGTACGTGGATGGTTACGAGAAGTTGGTTCGACAACATAGTGCTATTGTTCATAGCTTTGAACTGTATTACGCTGGCCATGGAGCGACCTAACATTCCTCCTGATTCTAAAGAGAGGTCTTTCCTTTCAAGCGCTAATTACGTTTTCACCGTTGTATTTGCGGTTGAAATGTTTATTAAGGTTACTTTTTATTCTTGCTTATTTTTTTTTTCAGTTTGACCTTAATTCTTTATTTTAAATATTTTGCTGTGTTCACACCTACATTTAATGGTGATTTGATTTTATTGTTAGCCTTATATTAAATTTATTTCATTCTATTGTATGAAGGTGGTGGCATCTGGAATGTTCTACGGATCGGAAGCATATTTCACTTCAGGCTGGAACATAATGGACGGGTCGCTCGTGATTATATCTATTATTGATCTATTGATGTCTTTAGTATCAGAATCCAGTCCAAGAATATTTGGAATATTAAGGGTAAGTATTGTATCTGTATACAAAAAGTACAGTTGTGATATATGTACATAATATATAATAAATATAACACATTGGCGAATTGAATTTAATATGACGCATTGCGTACATACATTGTATGTTATGTGCACTTTTCAGAATCATTTTAAATAAAGTCACTACTATGAGTATTCCAAAAACAAATGTAATGTTAAAAGAAGAAATGAAACAAATTAATTGAAATTTATTTAATATTATGAAAATTTTTAAGCAAGAATAATTGTTTTAGGTATTTAGATTATTAAGATCATTGAGGCCTTTAAGAGTAATAAACAGAGCCCCGGGTTTGAAATTAGTGGTTCAAACATTGTTATCATCACTGAGACCCATCGGGAATATTGTACTTATATGCTGTACGTTTTTTATAATTTTCGGTATACTGGGAGTACAGGTTGGTATCAATTCACACACACTTTTCATAATATTTCATTACCTATATGAGCCTAGAATTTCTTAAATATTTGATTTGATTATTAGTCATTGACTAGAATAGGAAATATAACATCATATTACGAACAGATGAACAATTATAGTGCTTATTTATTACCTAAAATACATTAATCGCCAATTTGAGAAGAAGGTTCTTCCACCACGCCCTTCCAATGCGAGTTGGATACACATGTAGCAGAATTTAGTCAGAAGTGTCCATTCACCACCGAGCACGAGATGAATTATAAACACAAATGAAGCACATGAAATTTCAGTGGTTCTTGCCGGGTTTGAGCACGCGATCATCGCTTAAGATTCACGAGTTCTAACCACTGCGCTATTTCGACTCATAATAATGTACAAGCTTATAAAAATCATGTTTTTTTTTTAGTTATTCAAGGGAGCATTCTTTTATTGCGAAGGCGCGAATATAAAAACTGTTAGGAATAAATCCGAATGTCTAGCGATAGAAGGCAACGTGTGGGTAAACAGGAAATATAACTTCGACGATTTGGGTAAAGCTCTGATGTCCCTGTTTGTCCTTAGTTCGAGGGATGGGTGGGTTAATATTATGTATACGGGTCTCGACGCCGTTGGAGTTGATCAACAGGTACGGTAGAGTTTATTTAACAGTCCAATTGCTTGATATACATATATATAATCAGAATAAATTTATTATAATATCAAATAAATATCATAATGTCAAATAATTATTTATTTTTAAATAGTAGAAAAATATTTTTTAAGTTATTGAACTATGAATGGATTTTATTAAAATATCAATGCATTTTGTGCATCCGTCGTTTGTCGTATATTATAACAAACTATTTCCATAACTGTATTAGATGTATCAAATTAAATAGTAAATAATCGTCTTATTAAATACCTTCTCGCTAATGTAATTTTATATACGAAATTATTAGTAAGTATTATTTTGTTCTGTTTCAACAGCCGATAATAAATTATTCGGAATGGCGACTTCTTTACTTTATCGCGTTCATACTACTGGTGGGTTTTTTCGTACTGAACATGTTTGTGGGAGTCGTTGTCGAGAATTTTCACCGCTGCAGAGAAGAACAGGAGAAAGAAGAGAGAGTGAGACGGGCTGCTAAACGAGCTCTGCAAATGGAAAAGAAAAGACGAAGTAAGAAATATTTATACACTTCGTTCACTGTCATTTCGTTCATTATTAGTTTTTTATTTCCGAAGCTATCACTGAATAATATAATGGACCTTTTTGTATACTTTTTAAGACGTTTTTCATCATGATGACACAATTATGTTGCGTGAAAAAACCAAATTTAACGATATGTCGGATTTTCTTATAATAAATTGAATTAAAAGTAAAAAAGACGCAAATTCATTTTGTTACAGAAATGCATCAACGACCTTACTACTCGGACTACTCCCAATACCGTCTCTTTGTCCATAACGTCGTCACTTCCAAGTACTTCGACTTAGCTATTGCAGGTGTTATCGGTCTCAATGTCGTTACCATGGCTATTGAGTACTATAGAATGCCCCCAGCGTTGCAGTATGCATTGAAGATATTTAATTACTTCTTTACGGCCGTTTTCATACTTGAAGCGGCTATGAAACTTGTGGCGCTTGGTTTCAAAATTTACCTTAAAGATAAATGGAACCAACTCGATGTTATAATTGTAATACTATCAATTGTGGGGATAGTATTAGAAGAACTGGAAACGAACATAATACCAATAAATCCAACAATAATGAGGGTAATGCGTGTGCTGAGGATCGCGAGAGTGCTGAAGTTGTTGAAGATGGCAAAGGGAATAAGGGCGTTGCTAGATACGGTCATGCAAGCGCTGCCGCAAGTCGGAAATCTGGGACTGTTATTTTTTCTTTTATTCTTCATATTCGCGGCCCTGGGTGTCGAATTGTTTGGCAGACTGGAATGTTCAGATGAGATTCCTTGTCAAGGTCAGTAAACGAATATTAGAATCATGTTTCGATCGGTCCATCAGTTGTTATTACAGTAACAATTAATTAATTTGCATTCATAACAATTGTACTATCAATAGGTCTCGGGGAACATGCCCATTTCGCTAACTTTGGAATGGCGTTTCTCACATTGTTTCGGGTGGCGACGGGTGACAACTGGAACGGCATTATGAAGGACACTCTGCGGGAGGACTGCGACAGCTCCGTAGACTGCGTGCGGAATTGTTGCGTGTCAACTATTATTGCACCGATATTCTTCGTAGTATTCGTACTTATGGCACAGTTCGTCCTGGTCAACGTCGTAGTTGCTGTAAGTGTAGTTTTACTTTAACTGATATTATTATTAAATACTTACTATTTATTATTAACTCATTCGCTATAAACATTATATATCAACCAATTTTATAATGGGCATTGTTTAATATTACATTTATACACACGATTTTTTTCTTTTATAGGTCCTAATGAAACACCTAGAAGAATCCCACAAACAAATGGAAGATGAAATCGACATGGACGTCGAACTGGAACGCGAACTAGAACGAGAAGCTGATGATGAAGAAGACAGAGCACTGTGTCGCGCGCTCGAGCAATGTACTTCGCCACCTCGGCCGTTAAACAAGGTACCATCTCTTCCGGCAAATTTCACTTATAGTGAGCCAAAGCAACAGCCGATACCCTCACCCGCACGCAGACGACGCACACTACACTCGCACCACGCTTTACTACCGGCGGCTCTACCGCAAAGACGAGCCTCTCTCTCGCCTCATGCATTCGGACGACGTCGGCAGGACTCCGCTGAAACACCGACTGCACTGTATGAGGAGGACACACGTTTCATCGACGCCGACGATGTCGATGAACTTGAACCTGGAAGTCCCCCACGAAGAGACTCATTCGCACAGAACAGAAGACAGCGAGCCGACAAGAGAAACTCGCTTCGTGGTGAGGAGACGAGGCTCCTGCGACCAGCTCCAGTTCTGCTTGCGGTCCCCACTACCAGGCAGAGCATCCGACGAGGTAGCTCCAAGCGAACGTTGTCCACGGACTCAAGTGCGCCGAACGACATATCGCGCGCGGCCTGCACTTCTCCACAGCTTTCCCCTGACGACCCACCAATAACTGAGGAGGAAGAGATAAGGATCGTCATAGCAGAAAGACGGAAGATCGATCCAGTGAGACCGGAGGCAGAGGACGTGGAGCTGTCGGAGCGTGGGTCCTAGTCCAGGCGGGGCCGGCCGCAGCAACACCACGAGGTCTACATCTGAATCAACCTAGATTAGGAATCTAGGTGTGGACCTCTTCCTTCTCCATACGACTCCCTGCCTTCCTTCCGCGAGAGTGATGGATCATTCGAAGTTTGGACTCGGTTGTAAAGTGACAGTGAACGAAGTGTATAAAATTTGATGACTTTTTTCAAGGATAAACTAGAATTAAACTTTGATCACTTTTTTAACCGATTGAGTGTGTGTTCGATTTCATGTTCGGAGCTGTTCTATTCTTTTACATCTGATCTATTCCAAAATCCTTTATTTCCCACTGCGGCCGGTTCGACGATTTTATCGAGAGACTTTAATAAATTTAAGATTTATTTTTTAACTTAGTTAGGTAGCCGTTAGAACTAGTCAATTTTGTGGTGGTGGGATGTTTTCTACGAGTGCTAATACTTCTTAACTTGTTTTAGTAATTTATTCGTACGGTGCTTGCTGTTAATGTTTGATTCGTTGTGTAAATTTTACTTTAGGACTCTGAAAATCCTCAACGAATAATCTGTTTGCGTGTGATAATATTTAGTTTCGGTTGATGTTTGTACTTTTGTTTTAGGTGTCGTATGTTAGGTTTAATTTTAGGTACGGGTTTCGAATCATTGAAATTTAGAGGTGTATAAGTTAACGGTTTGAAAAGCCTATTATAATGTTGTTTTAAATGTTAATATTTAGTTTTTACTATACCGACATGTAGTAAAGGACTGTTTAGACTCGTAGTGAACTTTATCTAGTTAAATCTATGTCAATCTATTAGTATTAAATACAGAACCAAAAGTTCGCGAATTGAGTAATCTCTTTTAAGACAAAAATAATATTTTCTGAATATAAATGAATCCTATTTTCATACAAAAACATGTACTTATTTAGATTTTAACTGGCAATACGCACATGTTAGGAAGTAGAACATTCGAATTGTAAAATACAATTCCAACAAAGCAGATACAACATAAATCGATTTCATGAACCACAGTAGGTTTGAATAATCCTAGTGTTTGTATTTAGCGAAGTATTTTAATAGCGGTGCCAAATTTACAGATGTTTTATTAAATTTATTTACATATTGTATTATATTATGTATTGTCTGAAATTCTATTTACTCTATGCTCAGTATCATTGTTTAAGTAATTTCGAAAGACACCACCCGTGTTTCTTCTTAACATATTTTGTTTTATTATAACGTGTGTAGTTCTCGTTATGAAAGATGTCATTAGTTAGGGAAGTCAGCAATAAATTTTATACTTCGACTGTGCCTTTCCTATTTCTAATATATTAGCTTGTGAATCGATGATAGACTCGGACTTGATGTATATTGTAGTTTAACAAATTATATAAGCAATTGTTACATTACTTTAAAAAAAACACTTTGCACTTCAATTATTACTTCCAAATCAGAGCTGTCATGATTATTTCTTTTTAATTATTCAATAGCACTATCCTTAATTATTTCATCATAAAAGGTTACTAATTCTTGCGTAATTACGAGAAATTCAACTATTGCATTTTTGTATCGCATTTTTCTTGCTTTTATTTTTCTTTTTCTTTATATTTCTTACTTCATTCTAAATATAATACTGTCTTCCACAATCCTTTTTATACACAGTATTTTCAAATACAATTCAATAATCGTTCTTAATGAAACTGTAGATTTTTCCATTCACATAACATAAAAAATATATTTCATGTTAAATGAATTGATTAAATGGAATTTAGTAAAATTAAGAATAGTATTTTCGTGATAAAAGCAAATTTCGTGATAAAATGTTTAATTGTTTTTTTTCGGTACTGACTGTATAATAAGTTTAAGAGGTATGAACAATGTTCATTAGTTGAGTACACCTGTTACATTTAGCTGGTGATCTGTCGAGTTACGAAATGTTAGGTTGAAAAATAAATTTGAAAAGCAAATTTGTGTTTTATTGACTTGAAACTAATTTAAGACATCCTGTATCATCCAAGTTGGCAAAAAGACTTTTACTAATTCTTAAACAACATATTTTCTTTGCTCTTAATTTGTTGACAAATATATTCCTTTAAAGATTTATTTATTTATTATTACACTTGTATATTATAGCAAAATTTAAGCTAATATATCGTAGGCATATAATATATTGACAATAATATATAAGATCGTATATAATGATTTATAATATCACTATAACAATTACGAAGGCTAGAGAAAAGTTGAAAAACCTCCACCAATTTGTTTTTATAATTTTAACCTTAAGAAATTAGTAAGAAAAAACTAGTTAACGAAAAAAAAAATTTAATCAAATACCGAACATAAAAAATGTATCATAATTTTGTATGTATTAAAATTCGAAACCAATGAATGACACTTCAATGGACACAAAGGAATCTCAAGCGGCGGATAGAATTGAATTAAGCGACAATCTTTGCTACACCGTACCTTGTTAGCGAGCGCTTATAATCTTATTTGCATAATTTCACAAAACGAGTTCTAATAGGAGCTTTAACGTGTTAAACAAAATAATCACATTTTAGAAATAAGTCCTATTAAACTCTTTATTATTTGTGTTATATCATATTGTTAATTGAATTGATCAAAACTTTTAATTCACTTTTTTTTTTATATAGTATAGTTTAGTGGACCAGCCTGTGGGCCACCTGATGGTAACTGGTCAGCAACGCCAATAGACAGTGGTTTGTATATTTCTTTAAAAAAAACAACATCACCCCTTGTATGTCCCTTGTGCCTGTAATTACACTGGCTCACTCACCCTTCAAACCGGAACACAACAACACAAAGTACTGCTGTTTTGCGGTAGAATATCTGATGGGTGGGTGGTACCTACCCAGACGAGTCACATTCATTTATATTGATTATCTTACAAAAAAAATATATCTTATTATGAAATTAAGTATAACATCGATTTGTATATGAGAATAAATAGCCGTATTTCCAGCAGAGTAGAATAGAACCGTTTAAACCCTACATTGCCAGCGAGTAACTTAAGCTATATTTTATTTCCACCCTATTTTTCCCTACGAAAATTGCAATAATGTAACCACCGGTATCATATTTATTCTATAAAAGTATTAATTGGCGAGCGGTGCGAAAACTACTGATGATACCTAAAATAATGTATTAAATATTTATAGTACTCATTATTACCTACAAAAAAGTAGACAAGGCTATATATCTTACTATTATAATTAAATCACAATAACTGTTTTTGTTCAAATTAGTCAATAAAAACACGGGTAGAATCGAAAGATCGAAAGATGACATTCATATCAATTTTCATGCAATTAAATATCTTCATAAAAAAGGTTGAATCGCCGGCACGGCGTTCCGGTGGTTGTTTGAGCTCCTCCGTTTGTTCGGAAGCGGCCTAAGGTTACAGCGTTGATGAGTTTCGGACCAAAATGTGCTCGAAGCTCCATCTTCAACCCGGGTATAACCCCAGGACTTGCAAATAGTTTGTAACGCTTAATAACATTTTTCTTTTTTTTATAAGTGCCTCATATATATATATATATATATATATATATATATATATATATATAATAAAGGATGAGGATTTAACTTGCGTACGTAAATGTGACAACGACGTCATTGTTCACGTAATACCCGGAAAAAAACTATTTTTATAACAGAAACTTTTGGTTCACGGATATGTCGAGACTGTCTGGAGCCCATCCGAGGTCACATTGACCCATTAACTGTAATTTTGCTTCAGTCACAGCCAAAACATTTTTATGGTTTCTGAGAGTTATATGTGCAACATTATCAATTTTTTATCGATTTACTTTATTAGTAAATTCATAATATTTAATGAAACTATCCAAAAGTTTTCCATTACTAATTAAATAAAACAATGGGATATGATTTACATTTAGGATTTATAGGAGAAAAATGTTAGTACATATTTTAATGAGATATTTTCCAATAATTTTTCAACGTGTATCAAACGTTCCATTTAGATTTTAAACAGAAACAACTTAATCAGAATCTTAATACAGCAGTAATGTGCTTTCGAAATAAATGTTTAAACAAATCAATGGTTTTATGAAATACATTCAAATCAGAAACAGCGTTCAGTTTTTTAAACTACTTGTAAAATTTTATTGACGGATTGATTGCTAATTTATTTATGCAATATTCAGTTAAATAATTACTTATCAAATATGAAGATTTGGATAAAAACGACCGACATTAATTTGCTTTGTTCCAACGATATCGCATTGACCTACATAACAGCCTCCCTTTCTTAATAAATATCAAACAAACGGTTAAATTTTTACGACTGCGTTAATTTCTTACGCCAGATTTTAATTATTATTTTTGATCTTTAGATTGATTATGAATTGTTAGTCTAGAGAGAATATCTCAAATTATAATTAAAGTTGAGGATGAACTTGAGGATTCATTAATTTAAATTGAAACAAATGTTTTTTTTTAACGTTTATTAAATAATGCGCGTGTAAAAAATGAAGCTAATATTCACGTCACTTAAATTCTATTTCAATTTTAAATCAAATTATCCTTACTTGCACTATAAAAATCAAACTCCACGCTGTTGTTGAACTAAACTTTTTATTAAAGTAAGGAAATTGATATTACAATTAAACGTAGGTATCAAACGGTTGCGCGATCTAGGATACAAGTACAATGCCATCTAGTGTTCGGTAGCAAGATATTACATTTTACTTATAACATAAGAACTTTAACTGCTAACTTGTTATTGAATTTGACACAAATCAAAGAAGTTTCACTTCTATAAAATCTACATCCTTATCGTACGCTTCGTTTAGCTTTCACTACGTCTGCACTATTAACTTTTCTTTAGCAATGTATTATTTCATTATACTCTAACCACTCTTACAGTCAGATTGAGGACCTGTCTGAAGTTGGCAACCAAGTATATAATAATTAATTTTTAGGACTTCCATACGTTTGTACTAGGTTTGTACCGGATTGTACCGCATTTAAAATCGTTTGTACCTCAAGGGGGTAAAAGATATGGGGGTTGTGAAAATATGGGCAAAAACTCAATTATTCATATTATTATTTTTTTGATTTCCATTCGATTGTACTAGGTTTGTACCGGATTGTACTGCATTTAAAATCGTTTGTACCTCGAGGGGGTAAAAGATATGGTAGTTGTGAAAATATGGGCAAAAACTTAATTATTCATACTATTATTTTTTTGTTTTCCATTCGATTGTACTAGGTTTGTACCGGATTGTACCGCATTTAAAATCGTTTGTACCTCGAGGGGGCAAAAGATATGGGGGTTGTGAAAATATGGGCAAAAACTCAATTAATCATATTATTATTTTTTTGATTTCCATTCGATTGTACTAGGTTTGTACCGGGTTGTACTGCATTTTAAATCGTTTATACCTCAACGGGATAAAAGATATAGGGGTGTGAAAATATATAATCAAAAATTCACTTCATTATAATTATAATAAATTTTTACGACTTTCATTCGATAGCACTAAATTTGTACCGAATTGTTCTGTACGTTAAAGGGGTAAGAAATCAAGGTGTAAAAAAGTGATTAAAAAATCACTTAATTATATAATTAATTTTTATGACTTCCATTCGATTAAACTAGGATTGTACTATATTGTACCGCATTTTAAGCCGTTTGTACCTTTGAAATCATATTTTCAATCAATATTTTTCTCTAATTCACTGTGATATCAAGTAAATAGATGTAGGTACAAACGATAAAAATACAAAACTCAGAGGTACAAACGCTACCAACGAAGAACTCGACGGTATAAGCGGTATAATCGAGGCACTGAACGGTACCTAGGGTACACGCGATTTACTCGACGGTACAAACGGTAATAAACGACGCAGTCGACTGTTTAGGCATTGAACGTATAGGTACTAGCAGCACTCATGAAGTACTCAGAAATAGAGCCGGGTACAATCGAAAAAAACCCGAGAAAAACGAGTAAGCCATAGGTACGTATTTAAAAGAAGAATTGCCCTGAAAAATCATTCACACATTCCTAGGTACCGTTGAGAACTTTTTATGTACCGTTTATACCGTCGATTTCTAAGTAAGTATCGTTTGTACCGGCATCTGTTTACCTTGTGTCGTCGTGAACTGGAGAGAAAAATACATTGGGAATGATTTTTCAGGGTAATTTGTCTTTTAAATACGTGCTTTCGGTTTACTCGATTTCCTCGGTTTTTTATCGTTTGTACCCGGCTCTATCTTCGTTGGTATCGTTTGTACTTCTGAGTTTTGTACTTGTGTCGTTTGTACCATAGTCTGTTTACCTTGTATCGTCGTGAACTGGAGAGAAAAAGACATTGTGAACCCCTTTAACGTACAGAACAATTCGGTACAAATTTAGTGCTATCGAATGAAAGTCGTAAAAAATTATTATAATTATAATGAAGTGAATTTTTGATTATATTTTCACACCCCTATATCTTTTATCCCGTTGAGGTATAAACGATTTAAAATGCAGTACAACCCGGTACAAACCTAGTACAATCGAATGGAAATCAAAAAAATAATAATATGATTAATTGAGTTTTTGCCCATATTTTCACAACCCCCATATCTTTTGCCCCCTCGAGGTACAAACGATTTTAAATGCGGTACAATCCGGTACAAACCTAGTACAATCGAATGGAAATCAAAAAAATAATAGTATGAATAATTAAGTTTTTGCCCATATTTTCACAACCCCCATATCTTTTACCCCCTCGAGGTACAAACGATTTTAAATGCGGTACAATCCGGTACAAACCTAGTACAAACGTATGGAAGTCCTAAAAATTAATTATTATATACTTGGTTGCCAACTTCACATAGGTAGATTGAGGCATACTTCTCTATTGTCATCCACTCTGTAACTTTTTTCTGAACCGTAACGGTTAACACGAAATGAGGTTCCCGTGTCTTTTCTTATATATAATTGAATACATAATACCAACAACAATATATAATATAGATCATTTCATGTACATAATTATAATAAAGATTTTTTACTGATTAATAACAGAGATATTTTATAAAATTATCATATTATATCTAACGATACATTAAATTTGTCATAAAAATAAAAACGAATTTCCTTTAAAACAACAAAAACGGATCGTTTGAAACCAGGAAAAAAAATAGTGCTGGAATTAAAACAAATATGAAGTCAAAAGGTATTCAAAACCCTTCTTTGTAACAGAAAGTCGAGCTATATAGATCGAGCTATTCTCGGCAATTTCTGTCAATCTTACGAGAAAAACTTAAGTATATAATCCTTACAAACATTATAAATGTGAAAGTAGGTTTATTTGTTTGTTACGCTTTCAATCTATAACTAATCAACCGATCACACTACGGTACTTAACACATCCTTTCCACCTGTACACAGGACGGAAACTAGTCAAGAAATAAATTGATTGACCCATTTTTGGTTCAATTTTCTTCGAGCAACCAACAAGATTACAGTTATCTTTCGCATCAAACAGGGTAATTAATACTTTCGACTTATAAGGGTAGAGCCTTGTGAAATTATATATACAAACATAATGATTGTCAATATACTGTATTTAGGTTCACAATAATAGTCTTGATAATTAATTACTAATCTTCAATTACATAAATTATAAACGTCTGTCAAAGGAATGCTTGTGCATCCAACGCTTGTCGACCGTGCACTGTGCGGTGTGCCGTTGTCCAGTGTCCACTTGCGCCGGCCCCGACGTTCCATTAGTGCGAACTGCCACGCCATCTATCGATCAATCACGCACTTTGACTCGTTAAATGTCAAACCAATGTCTTTTTATGATTTGCGCCGACATAAATATTTATTTCTTTTATTGCTCATGGTCAAATGATATATGCATAAATAAAAATATAATCTAATTTTTCTTTGGCATTTATTATTTTATATTTTGCTTAATTCACACTCTTATTGACAGAAATACCGTTAAAAATGAAATACGCCAAGCAGCAAAACGGCACGCCCCCAGTTCTTTTAAGTGCACTGAGTGTGACTATATTTAACATTAAAAATATCTAAATTCACTAGATTATTGTGAACCTAATTATACTGTAGATAACCGTTGTGTTTGTATAATTTAGACACTTCTTTAATACAAACGAGTCCATTAAATTTTAAAGAAAGGGTATTCTAAGTTTACATGTAGGATCGCAAGAGTTTGCTAAAGCGATTTTCGTGTCGAAAGTTTATAAGATGTCGTAAGGGCGTCGGAGTTCCAGATCGTTTTAAATTCTAAATTCTTCTAAAACATACGTTGAACTTCATTTTCAAACAAAAAGCCTATAAAACCCATTGGATGTGTAACGCGAAACCTCTTAAAACGTAAATATTAATGATGTCAACTTCACACTTATATACATATATGATGATAGAAATCACCGAAAACACAGATTATAGTATTTTTATGACTTAACTAAGAAAAATTAAAATTAAAACGAATGCCACCATTGTTATTACTATATATAATGATATAAATCGTTAATATGTTTTTATTCGTGGATATTGTTATTGACATTTATATGTATTATAAATCTCAATTACAATATCTACTGTTTATATAAATAAGTCATGTATCTACATCCAAACCATTATTTTCTCTTTTTCTACCATAATATTTTCTAGAAGAGATCACTATCTTAGCGATAAGGCAGCCTCTTTAACATTTGACTTGCCTCTTATCTATGAATCAGTTTCATTTGTATGCAATCAATAACAGTAATAGAATAAGAATTGTATAAGTAATATATAGTATGTGAATAAGAAAATATATATAAAGTATTAAAATGTTTATCAAATTCCTAATTATTATAGGTTATAAAAATTAAATTGAGTACACCAAAAATGTACATGTTTAAGCTACGTTTAGCTGAAAATTAACGCTTGTGTGATAGAATACCTTGTTTATAAGTAAATATTTACCAATGAAACGTCAACGGTGTATTTAATAAAGGTAGCTTTTTAATTTGCTAGAAACAAACATTTGAACATTTACATTAGCTGTTTGTGCAGAGCTGCAGACCATTAATGGATACGCTAACATAGCCTGGAATATGCCTGATGTATAGTTTGTATACATTGCCTTCATGCGATAGTGTCCTAGATTCGTCGACAAACGCATTTTTCATGGTAGTAATGAAATTATTGATAATAATACTTATTTTCATCGTTTGATATCAATATAAATAGTAAAGCTATGGATAACCTACTCGACCGACATTCTCTTTTCTAATGGAGGGGTGAAGCTTATTCCAGCACGCTACGCTACGACGTGGTGCCATTTGACAGAATTTCAAACGATATACAGAATTCATCATCTCTTTAGGAAGATACCTTTTAAGTTTTAATTCCAGTTCAGTGAGTTTTATATAAGAGGCGTGTAGTCTACTCGTATCTAACACTTTCAGAAGTAACTTAATGACTGAAAATTAACTGTTACATGAAGTGCACCTTATGCTGTAATGACTGAACCACAGATATAGTCAGTCGAAGCTAATTTACAAATAACAAGTAACTGCTTGATTCAGTAACAAGATACATTTAATAAAATTGTAACAAGCCGATGTCGGTACATTAAATGTCGGCTATTGGCGGCCTCTGTCTGTATTCGTTTATAATATGTTTTGTTAGGGTAATAAATAGCTTATTTAAAAAAAGCTGTACATAATACGGAAAAATATGTGTAATACACATTTCAACTCAAAACGTGTTTTACAAATATAGATTTTAATTGATTATATTACTGTATTTTTGTCACACCAAAAAGCGCATCCACCTCCTTTATTCAACTCTTTTTAATCACAGATAAAGAAACGATTTATACAAAACATTTAACATTTTTTTTAGGAAAATAGTTATTTATTCAAATTTAAATATAAAATAGCGAATATCAAGTTGTATATAAAGAAAATCAACTCACAAACTTTTAAGGATTTTCTGTTTAACATTGTCACAGTAAATAACATATTTTAACAATATATTAAGTCTACTATAAATTCAATATTAATAGCTTGATAAATAATAGTCTGATATTTTTCAATAACCATTGAAATATAAATTTCATGTTTTAGACATTTATGAAATAAAATCATTTAAACAATACAAAAAAAAAACGATCATTGTTATTTCTTGGAGCGCTATCTATGAACACAGATATAAAGTTATTAAGATAGATCGTGCCATTACAACATAATACCTATTATTGCCGCCAGAAATATGACGATATTAAAGAATTTTATACAACTTCAAAAACATTATACTTTTATCTTATTTTGAGTGTTTTTTAAAGTTTTAAATGAAACGCATACATTCATCATTTTTAACTATTTTCACTTTTGTTTACTCTTCAACCGTATAAAACAGAAAGAGACAGTTATGAATAGAAAGAGGTAGGCATAACGCTAAATCGTTATGTGATATTTTCTGCCATTTCACTCTACTATAAGCAGCGTAAAAGAACTTTGTTCCAAAAACTTAAGTTTTTATATACATGTCATTAATTATATTAGACAGGTTTTTATAGTTTGTACTTTTACAGTACTTTTTATAGTTTTGACATATTTCAACAAGTAGTTGAGTAGGCTGTTTTAAAATACTAATAGTTAAGTATTTGTTTTCGGCTTGTAAAGAACTTTGTAAGTTAAAGTTTATTGGTTACATAGGTATTTCGTTCCGTCGCGTAATTTTCTTTTTTCTCATGTTGACCTACCTAGATCCGGTTGCGGCTCCCACGAATCCCATGAAAATAAACCAATAAATTTTGTATCAATTACTGAAATATTATAGGTCTGCTCTTAGTAATTTCTTTAAATTATACGCGGGTGAAACCACGGGCACAGCTAGTATGACATATATACATATTAATGTCGTCACTCGTCATTGTACGGAATAAATTCAATAAGTTTGGCTTTGTTAATAGGGGTTTTAACAGCTTTCTATCGACCTGTTCTTTATTTTTTCTCTTTCCACATGTAAATAGACCTATGTCTAGCGAGCTATTTACAAGGCTATCAATTTATTTACGGCCTATTACTTTACTTTTTTTACTACACAAGGGTCACGTGAACCGTTATGAAGGTTGAAAATTGTTTTACTTGACCTTGTACGCGACAGCCTTTACTAATAGAGGTTGTATTGCTTATTTAAAGTTACCGCTACGTCTTTGTAAAGTAAATACAACTAGAAATACAAGCAGATGTGTCTGTATACCTCAAAGTGCGATCGATTTTCTATAAGTCACACAACGCAGGGCTTACGTCCTAAACCAACTTCTTATTCACCATTACGGCTGTCCCTATCCCATTATCGCACCAATTTCGTAGCATCCTCAGAGAAAAGGTCTCGAATAAAACCATGTAATAGCTCCTTTATAGACTGCTTTTCTGTTTACGAGCATAGACTAATCTATGGACCAGCTGCCAAGACTTTATATAACATAATATCTTCTTGAGTGATCTTGCTTCCATAGAATAATTTTATATTTATTTCTATATCCATACAATTCATTTACGAACAAATATTTTACCACTTAATAAATAAAATATACAATTTTGCCATTATATGTATGTATATTGTTTCTTTGTTTATATTCTATGCATTCGTAAGCTGCTTATCGGATTGGTTTGAAACTGTGTACAGACAATTTTCCACTTGCGTGAAGGTTTGTGCTCATTGTACTGTCAACAAGCAGCGCGCGAAACAATCGAATATATTTACTACACAACATTAAAAGAGGCATTACAACGAATTCAGACCATGAACTACTTGTAAATTTAACTAATGTTTTAATTATTGTATCAACATTTTAATTCGGGTGAGGCTGCAAGTGACCTCTTTTCTTGCTTATCCCATATAAGCATGCTTTTATACTAGGTTCTAAATTGACATAGTAATTTCATCTATAATTTATTTCTGGTACGTATACCTGATAAAGAATTAAAGAAAAAATAAACGTCCAACACAACGTCGAAGCATCCATCCCGGTCTTCTTCGGCGGATCACAAGTACAACCTCCAAGTTAAATTAAAAACTTAATATATTAAATACTAGCTGTGCCCCGCGGCTTCATCCGTGTATAATTAATAAAAATATAATAAATTATTTTATTACTATAATAACACACACGCACACGCACATATGGCTACTGGTAAGAAATACGTAATTAACGATTAATTTTCATAAGATACAGTAGGGTTTACCGATCTTATATATGGCCTAACATTTGCGCCATCACATGTTCTTTGTGTGTACCAATATTCATCAAGATTGGTCGAGCCGTTCTTGAGTTATAAGAAGGCATACAGATAGACAGACAGACAACATGAAAAAAATAGTATAATGTGAATCACTGTATCATTAAACGATTATTTATCACAAAATTAGGTGAAAAAAAAATACCAATAGATTTATATAGTAGTATAGATTAATGATACCTAATCCGTTTTTATTTTAGATGACTGCTAAGGCGTTTACATATAAACCATACAATACGAAACCGACTTATAATTTTTTCATTTATTGTTTGATATGTAGTATAGTTTTTATAATAAATAAGAATACACCTTTCCAAACGCTCAGCTCAAATCAATTTATGTTTATAATATAGAGGAATATTGTTTCCTACACTTGCGAGTGGATTATTTTCTTTGAATTCATAAGGCATGGTGCTTTAGTATATAATCTATTCAATAAACATTTCTAGTGTAATATTAATCCTTTCTAAATCCGGACTGCTTCTGAAAATTCTGTTACAGAAGCGTTTTCGAAGCGTCTGGTTCCTGACGTTTTTTTGTGATAACTTTTTCTGGCCCTCGCATTTTTAAATAGAGTAAGTACATATTTGAATATGTACTTTTATTTCCTTTACTCACGTTGAGACTTCACCTCAAATAAACCCGCACTTCCGTTAAACTTCAGACATAACGCCTTACCCAAAAACGAATATGACAACTATTATATCGTGTTACGATAAAGTGACGCCCTTAACGAAAATTAGAAGTTAGAGACAGTCAACTTACACGTATGCCATGTAAGGTACATTAGTTAGAAAAGATAAACATTTAAATTAAACATAACAACAGCAATTAATGTAATGATCCCAACAACAAAAGGTAATCGTATTCTTAGTTAGGTTTAACCCAACTAGAATATAAGATAACGGATGGTTAAACTTTCGAGCTTAGCCGACCTTTAGTGTGTTTTAAAGCGGTCGAGTTTCAAGTTTGTTTTAGTTAGCGCAAGTTAATTTCACAGAATTAAAAGTTTAATTTGGTATTTTATTACATCCACGACCATTGTTTGTACCGTATAACGTATTCCTTGTAAAACTTTATTTTGTCATAATGACCATTTCAAGCGTAGATATTATTTAATATTTATTGTTTTTTCAAATGAAGTGAGGTAGTATGCTAGATTCAACAACGCCGAGCGCGCCGGAATACCCACTAAAATACCTGCGGTACCCAATCTGTCTATTCGGGAGGCTACTTGCTGAATAGCCCACCTATCCTGGCCTACATTCGTAGGTGGGTTCCCAGATACCGAGAACCCACCTAGCACCGGGGGCGCTTACGCCGGGGGAACGTGCACATAGCGTCGAAGCATCCACACCGATCACAAGACGGCTATCACAAGTAATTATATTAAATATTAATGATACCTAATCCGTTGTTAATTTAGGCGACTGCTAAGGCGTGATAAGTAATATAGTTTCTATAATAAATAAGAATACGCCTTTCCAAAACCACAGCTCAAATCAATTTATGTTCAGAATATAGAGACGTATATAATATGTAGGAATATAGATTTTTTGACGCAAAATCCTCAGTAGCATATTGGTAGTGTGTCAGTCCTGTCAGGACTACTACTCTCAGGTCATGTCAAACTGCTTTTACATCGGATTACGAAAGTAAGGAAGTGGAGAGCGCACCTGTTGATAACGTACGTGTGTTTGTGTTGTATTGCATTGTGTATCTCTTGCATAATGGCTAGGATATCATTATATTGATTGCAGATAATATTATATATGTCTACTATCCTTACAAATATTATATCTGTGAAAGTGAATTTATTTATTTCATTGTTTGTTGCGTTTTCACGTCTTAACTACACAACCGATCAAAATGAAACATCCTAACAAATCCCCCTAAAACCGGGTGAAGGCCCGGCCAGAAACTAATATTATATAAAGTAACATTTCTTTTTATGTTACCATTAATTGAAACTAATACAATTATTACATATGTACTAAACGAATGTTCGAAATGTTTTGCTTTATCAAGATTATAATGATACAGTTATAGCATTTATGAATAGAAAAAATACCTTTTAAAACTTATTTCAAAACAAAATAAATACATCACTTACCACTCAAATAAGCTTCAATACACAGAGTTCGCTTTAGTCTCAATAATACCAGTATGCGAGCAACAAATTAAAACAAATATTTGAATTAACTCAATTCTAAAATATGAGTGTGCAAATATTTTCCTAAAAACTTATATATACAATTTGTGTTTATTTGAACACTCAAACCAATTTTTGTTTTAAAAACGAAATACAATTTTTAAAGTAGATGTCGATATATGTATGTGTTTTTCGGTTAGTAGTTGTTATTTTTGTGTATTTGTTTATCTTCCTTGAAATATTGTCTGTATGTTTGTCTTTTAGCCTTCCCTGTCTTTCAGGATGTTATTCTTATCTTCTTCTTCTAACAGACATTCATGGTTGAATGATTTATACCAGTAACAAGAAAATTTTCAAGCATAGGTAACATTGAAACATTTCATATGAAACATTTTATTTAAATCTTCACAATAAAAAGCCTTTGACCACATCTTTACTACTTAATAATACTTAGTCTTCAATCCTGACTGAAACCACAACTTCAAAGGAGAATCTTTCAAATTTATCGCTTAAAGATATTATATATAACGGTCATTATCGTTTGTAGCGACAAGTTAAGGGTCTCAACGATCTATTGAAATCCTTCAACGTAACCTCAATTTAGCTAATGGTTAGTACGTACTAGTATTCTAAGCTCTTGGTCTTAGAAATATTTAGTAAAAGCCATGAATTGATAATTTTAGAATAATATATACAATTTAAAATTTTCTTAGAAGACAATATTTATGACTTACTTGAAATTTTCATTTATTATCATGAATCACTGATGCTCTTGTCCGTCTGATCGATTCCAGCCACGGCAGATATTCTCAAGGGAGACTATCCATCTGCGGGAGACATTATAGTACATGAGTGTATGGGAAAACAGAAGTGCACTCACTACTCCCTCAGACTGATGGAACAAGAAATCCTTGACGACGAGTTTAGCAAAAGCGACCAATTATCCGATTTATCAGGATTCTTGTTTGCTCGTCCGTATTCCTAAAATAATTAATAATATATGTATATATTTCACTAATGCCAGATTTCGTTGATGGAGCTACAATTTTTAGTACCTATATATTTATTATTATGTATTGAATTTAAAAGGTATTTTATTTTAATATTACCACTGTGTATGTGCATGTCATTATCCTGAAACGAACTATAGCTAATGTTATTGAGAAATAATATCAATTGGGATTCGATCAGGTCGAGCGGATATTACTTACGACTGCTATGCCAGATGTCGATAAATTGATATCTGCAAGCAAGATAGACTACCGTAACTGATTGATATTGTTATTATTTTAAATTTAAACATTATGTTAGTTTTTATGTCTTAGTTTCGTTGAAAGGCATTTTCATTTGAAAGGTTTTATAACACGAGTAGAATTATAGATTTTAAGCAGATAAAACACTCAAAACTAATGATGGCCGAATACGGAAACATTATTTAATTAATTATGCAACATTTGAGGTGCTATAAGACGTCACTCACTAGACATCTATGACGAATAGCCGAAATAGCTAGTCGTGCACACGAACTCAGCCAAAAAAGGCTTTGTGTGAATGTGGTCTCAAAAAAAACTGCATCTTATATCCTATATGCTTGAGGTTCTTCCTTTTAAACCCATTATGATTTGTATTGAATTTAATTGAATGAATGGAATTTCCGAATATAATTATTACAATATTTTCAAATAAATTTAAAAATCGAGTCCAATAAATCACTTGCTCATTGTAATTTTATAGTGAGCTTTTAAATAGTGAGGATATACGTGTACGCCCGATTGATGTATAAAAGTTGTTTCATGTCCTGTCACTGTTGCTCGTGCGTAAAACATGCGCTCAAAAGACCATTGTGTAACAATTGCTTTGTGACCGTTGCGCCTAAAAGCAAAAAAAAATATTGCGGACTGTATGTTTCAGACTTTTAGCTCTAGGTGTTAGGTACTGTAAAAAAAATAAGTTTCGCGTATAATATTAATAAGGATTTTTAATGATTTTATATTTTGATCGAAAAATGGCGTTTTGATAAGCGGAATAAGCAGATTAAATTTCTTAATTATATTTTTGAACTTTTTGGGGTAGCATTTTGTTTTGTTTAATTTAACTTTAAGCTCCTAGTTTATATCAATTATTCATTTGCTTTTTTTTATCTAAGAATGATGAAGTAAGCCGTTATAATTTACATATCTTTCCAATTAATTGTGTCTCTGGTTTAAAAATCAATTATCATTAGGTTTGTAATAATTATTTTGACTAGATTCAATTATTGCTATTTTTTTTAACTTAATACATTGTTCCGTGCAGTGACGGAGTAAGAATACAATTCACTGCCCCTCTTTCTTCCATGAGTGTCGTAAGAGGCGACTACGGTATATCTGAGCGACCATCTGCTCATCTGGTGGTAAAATGTCACTCTTCCGCCTGGCTTGTTACCACCGTACGCATGGTGAAAAACTCGTGAAGTGGCTGCTTGCAGTCGCGTTTCGATATCAGCCAGCGTACAGCCAGTGCACGAGCGCACAATGCCGCGATATGTAGTGGTCTAGTGGAAGTTGCTGTTGAACCAATGCCGGGGGAAATTATATTGACCTGCCAGACAGGGAGACCCGTAGAAACGGTTGTTCCGCTGGCCGCCCGTGACAGAGTACAGGGGCCCAAGCGTTCCTAACCAGCTCGCGAAGCTGCCCCACCAGACCACGCATAATCTCGGTGTGGACCGTCGTGCCGGTTGGTGACCGGACGATGGGGTCCCGGCGGCCACTTCCGTCTGGCAGGTCAGTTTATTTTCTCTTCTGGCAGCTGCTTGGGGAAACACAGCTCCACACATTGACCATCCCTACGTGGCAATGCGTCGCTCGCTTCACGTCTCGTCCTTTCCTTTCCCAAATGATAGCGCATACAATAAGAAATAACGGTCGATCAGCGGTGCCCACCCCCACCATACCTTCGCTGCTTGAGGTCGAGATCTCTTATATCTCAATGACAGCATTGACCACCATCTCGACACAGCACGGCCAGCAATGTTGTTTTTTACGGAGACTAAAATACTCCGTCCTGTCGATACTGGCTACCTTAATTATCCGGGCTACATGCTTGAAGAATCCTTCAAAGCGAAAGCCGGAGTATGCTTGTTCGTCAGCATGCTTATTGTCACCGTCTATGCTGCTTGGAGGACCCTTGGTGGTACAATCGGGTCATTGCCTGATTGCTACCAAAGTGCCACAGGCCAAGCTACCGTCACCAGCGGTATGCAAACGTCGCGTTTGGCACTAGAAGTCGGCAGATTGGGACGGTTTGCGTGTCAGTCCCTTGGAAGGAACGTTGCTTCAGTGAAATTGACCCAACAGCTAGTGCCGCTGCTATTGCTGAGATCCTGTTAGGGATGGAATACAACATTCCTAACTCAGACCTCATCAGTAGCCGTTGGTTCTAATTATATTTTATTTCAAAGCAAAATTAAAATAAATTTACTTACAGGTAAATTAGTACTGGCGTGATACAGACCCATTCTTGGCTGGGTTCTAATTCTGTAATTTTTTCGATAAAAATTTTGATTTTTTTTTTAAGTAAGACTCCATGTATTTGAAAGAAAATACGAGATATACGAAATATCTGTATATATAAGAATTACTAATTTAATATTGTAAGATAAAATATATAATCCATATATTAAGCATAACTCGTCTAAAATCAGATATGTTTCTTCGAAGGCAGTACTCGATCGAAATGGGCTTTTGTAAGGCACGTTACCCGAGGGACATCCATGCAGATCAAAGAACATATTAAGAAATCCAATTTACTACTCACTTCGATAAATGCGTGATTCAAATAATTCTATTACCAGGCTTAACGTAAAAAAATTTCGACTAAAGATACCAATACCATATTATTTATAAAGATTTGTATGTGAACCGTTCGTATAAGGGATATGTGTGTATAATTAATTGAATGGTTGATGTGATTTATTTATTGGAAACTCTTAATACCCACTTGTCAGTTTTTTTATAGGATAGGTAGGCGGATGAGCGTATGGGCCACCTGGTGGTAAGTGGTCACCAACGGCAATAGACAGTGGTTTGTATATTTCTTAAAAAAAACAACATCACCACTGCGTCACCAACCTTGGGAACTAAGATGTTATGTCCCTTGTGCCTGTAATTACACTGGCTCACTCACCCTTCAAACCGGAACACAACAATACCAAGTAATGCTGTTTTGTGGTAGAATATCTGATGAGTGGGTGGTACCTACCCAGACGAGTTTGCACAAAGCTCTACCACCAAGTACGTTGAACGTCAAACACTTTGGGCGTGAACACAAGCTTACTCCAGTTGCAGCGCCGTATCATTAGTTGGCGGTCTTTATAATCCTGTATAACGGATTCAGTAATAAGTGTCCCAGTTAAATCACAAGATATATATAACTGTACATTACACCGACAGTGTAAGGAATAACTTATACGCATATTTTTCGCAGCAACAATGTGTATATTGGCAAATAATCATATTAACATCAGGTCAACTTGCCAGTCTGCCTTTCTGTTATACAGGAGAGTTATAGAGCAGTTGGAAGTTGACGCCGATTTTGGCAAAAAAATCATCTTCAGCGACGAGGCGCATTTTTGGATGAATGGCTATGTCAACAAGCAAAATTGCCGTATTTGGGACGAGACCAATCCACACGAGGTTCACCAAGTGGCAATGCACCCGCAGAAAGTGACTGTTTGGTGCGGATTTTGGGCCGGAGGCGTGATTAGTCCGTATTTTTTCGAAAACGATAATGGTGTGGCCGTCACCGTCAATGGTGAGCGATACCGGTCGATGATAACCAACTTCTTTTGGCCTGAAATCGAGAATATGGATCTGGACAACATGTGGTTTCAACAGGACGGCGCTACGTGCCACACAGCACACGCTACGATGGAAGTTCTGCACGAGCAATTTCTGGACATGGTCATCTCGCACGGAGGCGACGTGAACTGGCCACCGAGATCGTGCGATTTGACCCCGCTGGACTTTTTCTTGTGGGGTTTTCTTAAGTCGCAGGTCTATGCCAACAAGCCGCAAACCACCGATGCCCTCAAAGTCAACATACGCCACGCCATCGATCAAATACAGCCCGATTTGTGCGCCAGAGTCATCGAAAATTGGACCTTTCGTGTGCGCGCCACCAACCGAAGCCGTGGCGGTCATTTGAATGATGTCATATTCCATACATAATGGGGTCGATAGACATTCTAAATAAAAAAAAAATTCGCAAATATCTCTCCTACATGTATTTTTTTTTGCATTTCAAAGATTAAGCGCCCTTAATGGAAAACCCTATATATAGGCATTCTTAAAACACTATATTGCTTATATTTATAATATTTACTAATTGTAATCTATAAAATAGTATTAAGCAAGAGATGGATGATGTCTGTGAAGATACAATAAAAATATATAAATATTTATATTTATAATATATTTGATCTAGCTTTGCCATAAAATTAATTATATGAAATGAATCACTCGTTTGAAAAAAACATTCGAAACTTTTTTCTTTTTAATAAATATTTCAATTATAAGCATAAGCAGGCAAAAGTTCTTATACGTGACCTAACTCAAAATGTTTTTAGTTAATAAATAAATCATGCACTCAAGAACATAATCCTAGAAGCCTGTAATATTCAAAGAACTTTAGTACTCAGCTGAAGTTATCTGTAAGTATGTAGGTACGTAGCGAAAAAGGCTTTACTGTTTTTTAAAATCGCTTTAAGAGAAAAGTTTTTAAGATTATGTAAATGTACAATGAATATAGATGTAAGCAACTTCTTAAGGGTCAATATCTTGTAATGTTGTAAACTTGTAGCATTGGATTACTATAGCGCTGCACCGTGGATTCACCCATGTTTAATTCGTAGTCTGAATAATATTAATATTCATACCATTTACATACATTATATGATATGTATTCTATATTCATATTATTTTCATGTAGGTTTTTTAAGTTCGAATACTAAATATACACAGCAGAAAAAAAATACACAAAGCGGTTTTGCTTGTTTTTTTATTTTATTTTTATATTGTAATAATAAGTATCTTAATAATCTGTGTTAAGGGCAAGCCTCATTTCCCCTTGCTATATTTGTGTGACCTTCACCCGCACACAGATATAGTAACCCGTAGAGCTCCGACAAGTGATTCTGAAGACGTTATAAGAGGAGCAAACACCTCACAAGTAGGTACTCCCTCCTTCGCTTTATACTCGAAAAGTATAAACTTACGCAGTATTAATCTCGGCTATAGAAAAACGCTTCAAACAATACAGAATATTGAGAGGCGATGGCACGGATCTTTTGTAAGAAAATTTTGAGGAACTCTTAGAAGAAACACTTCATAAAAATGTATTTTTTCTTTTTCAAGATGTAATGATTTGCGAAATAAAAATTTATTCATTTGTTCTTATATTTGTTTATTTATTTGATGACTTACTACATTTAACGTAATTTAAATTAAAATGACATGACATCTAATGTAAATAACTTAAATGTGTAAATTGAAAGTGAGCAAAAAATAATTAAAAACTACTTAAACCGAAATAGAACAACCAAATGAAGCAAATAACATGTTATGTATATATAGATAAGTATGTTATAGTAAAAATACATACTTTTAACTAAAACTGAAAATATATTAAATGAATATCGCATATATTTTAAAAGTATAGACACAGCCTTAGAAAATGTAAAAAAATATTCACTTTATTGATTTTGCTTTTTAAATCATTATTGAAGCGTAAATCTTAAAAAAAGACACATCATTGTTTAACTAAAAGCACGTTTATAATTAAATCCTTAAAGTTTCTTTAATTTAAAAATTAATATTCTCTCTTATAAATGAACGCAAATATCAAACTATACAAGACGAAGTCCATTGGGGAAAATAACCTATAAATCATTTCCGACCAATAACATTTTTCTCCCTTACACGGATGCAGGAAGGTAATTGGCGGAAAACTGCGGAGAAAATATTTATTACAGAGTGCACATCACCTTCCAGACATATTAAAAACGAATAACTTTCATAAATATACTTATGCAATTTCATTTGTGAGATCTTTCTCTTTGAAATCGTCATATAATAAATTGTAACTAAGGGTTTTTATTTATTTTTATTTATCTAATTATTGAATATATTCCAATACTCTTATACTATTTTAGCTCATAATTAAAAAATTGGATATCGATTTATATTAGATGTTTATTGTAATGACACACTTTAACTCATGACGTTATGTCGGTATAACAAACTAAGATATATTATACTTTATATATCGGCTCGCTATACACACACACCGTCTTTACTGCGCGCCAATTCCAATATCTCTATTGTATTTTCCCGCGCTCCGCGATATGTGTCACCCTAGATGACAGATAATATATACACAGTTAATATACATTTTTATTATAAAATACTAATTTGTTTTTATAGCGTAGGTAGACGGACTATCATATGGGCCATCTGATGGTAAGTGGTCACCAACGCCCATAGACATTAACATTGTAAGAGATGTTAACCATCGATTACATCGCTAATGCGCCACCAACCTTGGGAACTAAGATGTTATGTCCCTTGTGCCTGTAATTACACTGGCTCACTAGCCCTTCAAACCGGAACACAACAATACCAAGTACCTACTGCTGTTTTGCGGTAGAATATCTGATGAGTGGGTGGTATATACTGCAGTCCTAGGGAAATAAGACACATCTAACATTTTTTCAAAATTGACTTTTCCCATATTTAGAATCAGTAAAAGACGCATCTGCCAGTGTTTTTTATATTATTCTTAAACTTATAGAACCTTATTTAGCAGTGCATAAATAAGACGTATTTGCAAATAATTTAATCAGTAAGGGAAAAGACGTTTCTGATGGTTACGAAGTGAAAAGGCGCAAATACGTAAATGTGTCTATTTTACAATCAAAATAATAACAAGATTCATACAATGAAAAGACGCTTCTACATGTTGAGACATAATAAAGACACAATTACGCTGTCGTGATCATTATACTAAGAAAGAAAGACGTATCTACGTAAATATGTCTTTCATCGTAGTATTAACCAAAATCAGTATAAAGCAAGTGCCAGACGCGTCTTTTCTCCTAAGTATTGCTTAATGTACGGGGTGGAGTGTGGTGCGCGGTAGGAAGACTTCGCAGTCAGTTGCGCCCAGGCAGGTAAGAGTAATAATATATGAGCGACATGTGTGAAGCAATATTCCATAGACGTAGTCGCTATATTCATTACTTATCCGGGTTGAACAATTGTTTATCTATCTTAGTAGATATTACGTAAATATTACTACTCTATAATTTTGTCTGAGCTTCTTAGATCTCTTAGAGTTCTGTCTACTACTTCTATGTCGCGAGCTCATCGTACATTCTTCCAATATTATTTATTATGAGACAGAAATCTTGAAAAAGTTGGCTAACAGGCCTTTTTCTGTTTTTTATTTTATTTTATTATAATAGGTATGTGGTCATCACTACCCATTGACATTGGAAACCGAAGCATACCGAATGTGAAAAAGTAAAAACTAAGGGACTTATCAATGGGAAGTCGATGAATCCAGTTGAATGAACTGCATTTCTTGGCCTTACTATTGAAGCCAAGTTGCAATGGCCCCCCCATATTAACGAATTGGCGAGTTATTTACAGATATTAATACGGTTCGGTAGGGTTACGGTGTAATATCTCACGGCATTATACTGTAAGGTAATGTTGAAGCTATCAATAAAGAACCATAAAGAGTTCATATTGCTTCTGTTGTTAAATTTAAAAAAAAATGTTAAAGAACCCTTGGGTGCAGATAATATAATTAACGATTTTTGGATGATAAATAAATTTTTGATCATTTTGTATTCATTTTTAAATAAATAGCAAATCCTAGCATTGTAGGTAGGTCACAGGTGTATAATTTATGTGAAGAAAGTACAGTATGTCACACTAAATTATCAAGTTGAAAAGCACCAAATAGGTGAAAGTCTGTTTTTTGTCTAAAAACTTATTACAAATAGCTAAGAAGAAAAGACGTTTTTATAAATTGCTAAATTGAAAGAACGCATATACGTAGTAAAACGCATGTCTTTTCTACGTAGTATTAGTTATTTTTCCATGATTTTTTTACTAAGAAGAAATAGAAAATATGATTTAATTATTTTCTAATATTTTTTTTTTTATTACAATATGATAGATAAATGTGTAATGCATAGCCATACACAAACAAAATACTTTTATTTTATTTTTTCTTTCCACAGCGACTATTTTAATTTTAAATGTATAAATCATTTATTTTCTCCAAACTCACTTGTACACTTTGTAGATGCGTCTTTTTTCTTTTATATTATTGTAGATGTGTTGACTACATTTATAAATAAAATAAAATTTGTAATTCCTATTGTGATGTAGTCGGAGAGGAAACCGTCGATTCTGGCACGTTCCAACGAATGCTGTCAAAAGTATTAATGATACAAAAAAACTTTGTATAAAAGATTTGTAGATGTCAGCGTATTCTTAAGACGTCTAAAGGAACGTCAGCGACAGTATATTCTTTCTGTTATAGAAAAGTTACAGAATATTACCTGTTTTTAAAGTCTTTAAACAATTTCGTGGCTTCTTGTTTCGAATGTCAAATCAATAATGACATAAAGAAATAAATCACGTCCATACTTAAAAACTTTGCTTAGCAGCTGTTTAGTTAAGCAATGATTTTGCTCTTTCTGTCACTATTGTTTACATTCTATGTTGAATGTAAATTGTGTAATGATAGAAAACGACACGACATTACGATTTAATAATATATTTACAATTACGACCTGATTAGTTTGTCTCTATCTATCATCAATAACTTGACAGTCTGACTGACTGACTGACTAGTCGAAAGAAGAAGACTAAGAACACAACCATTATACAAGATTTATTAGCTATAAATATCTAAACGATGGGTTAACTTTTTTTTATAATCTGTGCATATGTAAAATATGTTTATTTATCTTTTATTACTAGAATAATTAAAATTTTCTGTCTAATAGTCACCCGCCCCGATTTCTCAGGGATAGCACAAAGTAGATAGACGTATCATTTCTCTGAAACTTAAAAAAAAAAACCAATTTAACCTTTAATAAATTTCAAACAACTTTACCCATTTAGATAGGAGATGCTCTAGAAGCTCTCAAACGTTATCATTACATTTGATAAATAAAAAATATTCATAAATTATAATCAAGCCTCGTCGTCGTCTATTATTGAAAACAGACATACGTACCGTCAAACACAGCGAGAGGCTACTAATTATACATATAAGATTTGCTATAATAATACTATCTCTGTACACCATTGAGCTATATTGTTCGATAATTACTCATGATAATACAAACTAAAGCATATAATGGCACCGCAATAATAGATAGCCTTTATAACGACATTATATTATCTCAAAAGCCAAATGAATTACAGGAGATTTGTTTCTGATACATTACAGTGTCAATAGGAATGAAAAGAAAATCAGTTAAAAGCAAATTGCTTAACCAAAGATAAACCTCGATTAGCCTTCCAAATTGCATGCGTCGCTACCTTTGTGATGCTAATTAATTCGTATCTTTTACTTTTTACTGTGAATAAGATCACTGACTGTAAAAACACTTGGTATTTGTAAGTATTATAATAAAAATCATACAATAAATTACAGTAGAAGTTACAGAAGAAGTTAAATAAGATAACATTATTCTATAAAATAAAATATTAAAGTATGACTAAAGTAACTGCTAGGCCTAGAAACACATGTGACAAAATATCATCCGACAGGTTTCCTCACGATGTTTTCTTAAGCCCGCACGAGATGAATTATTATAAATACAAATTCATTTCGTGATTTCAATTTAAATTGTCATAAGGTTCTACCTACAGAGCTTCCCAGGCACTAAATGGCATACCATATTATTATGTAAGAACAGGCCACTTTGTTGTAGATGAAAATATTTTAATTATCATGTCATGTTTAAAGTAAGGTTTTGTCTCTAACTTCACAAAAATAGTTCTGTTACAGTTATAGAAAATATTTTTTTATTATTAAAGGGATATTTAATAAATCATATAACTGTGAACTTCATGAAATGTTCAATAATTTTGGTCGGGTTTACCAAATACACAATACTACGAAGTGAAATGTTTCTCAATATATTACAGTGTTTTAATAATTTACTCGGTGGTAGCTTTGTGCAAGCTCGTCTGGGTAGGTACCACCCACTCATCAGATATTCTACCGCAAAACAGCAGTACTTTGTATTGTTGTGTTCCGGTTTGAAGGGTGAGTGAGCCAGTGTAATTACAGGCACAAGGGACATAACATCTTAGTTCCCAAGGTTGGTGGCGCATTGGCAATGTAAGTGATGGTTAACATTTCTTACAGTGCCATTGTCTATGGGCGTTGGTGACCACTTACCATCAGGTGGCCCGTATGCTCGTCCGCCAACATATAGAATAAAAAAAAAAAAAAAAAATCAATAGTAATCTAATTGCATATTATTGCAGTGACCGATTTCGGCCACGGCACCAATCTCAAGAGAGATTAGGCAACTGCGCAGGAGATATTATAGTGCACAAGTGTGTGCGCAAACACAGGTACACTCTCTTTTCCTTAGCTATCATAATCCGATGGGACGGCAATCTGTCACGACCGGAAAGAGTTCAGGTGCAGGACCAACAGCTTAACGTGCTTTCCGAGGCACGGGACACACTTCCAACTTCCAGACTCCGGGCTGCTACTGAGAATTGTCTGACAGAAAAACCCAATAACTATTTAATGGCCCGACCTGGGAATTGAACCCAGGTATTGCAGTTTAACAAAATACGTACAAAAAGTTAGATGAAATGTCGCTCATAGTTAAGCTAAATCGATCGGAAATTACCACTCCAAACCGTAACCTGCCCACAAGACAGCCTTTACCATAGAATTAAGAAAACATCAGAAATGTCATCATAATAGAATAATAAGAAAACAAATTACGATCGGTGAATAAAATCAATGTTTTAAAATTTTCACTCGTCTTTTTTGTATTGTTCAAGCCACTTCTATTACACTCGATTGTCTATAGATAACATCGATAGCAACAAACTAACGATAAGACAAACAGAAGTTTACAAAAGACTTTTTTCTGTTTAATTGACTGGTTGATCAATAATGCTGTTTGCTTTCAAAAGAAAACTTTCTTATAATTTCTTACCAAGTAAATATCATAATACATAAAATACTAAACAATTTATTTTATTATAATTAACATATTTTTTGTTATTAACATACATTACATATCACATAAATGGGTATATAAAATATTTAGTATGACGATTTAACGAAGGTTACGATGACATGCCTATATCACATCATAGATTTTAAGCCAAAGTTGGCAAAACTGTGGCCAATGAAAAATCAATCATTGTTCAAGGTATGACCACAGCAGCATGTTTAATGAAACATACCATATGTGAGTAAAAAACACCTGCGAAGTGATTTGACACAGTCTGATATTCTGTTTATTCCAACTATATAAACTTATTATTACGTTGTGACTCGCCAGTTAACTCGGCTTTTCCGAAGCGAAGATCAATCACTAAAACATTGGAAACTGGCACACGCTTTACCATAACATTAAGCTTACAACGGGCCAAAAAGATTAGTACATCTTTACCTTTATGTTTTCTAGTTTAAATTTCTAACATACAAATAAATGGAAGCATATAAACTTTAAAAAAGAGTTAAATAAAATGATAAAGCAACACATATAAGTTATGTATACATATATAATAATGTTATAATATTTCATAACCTTAGTATAAATGTTTGAAGTAGGAGCTCTGATCGTTAGTAATAGTCAATTTTCGTAAACGCCTTTAGATGATATAGAGGCACTGAAGTAAATCATATTAAATCGGCGACTAAATCTCGAAGAACGTATCAGATACGTAGGCGGAATCTATTACATAGCCTTCGCGCCATTGCACTTCCCGATCCGAAAATTATAACTCGATCGAATAGTTTTATTTATACACCTCTAAGAACACTTAAACAAAGATAGAATGTTTCGGAAATAACGTTCATATATATTATTTTATGTGGCTGCCTCGTTGGTCTAGTCGCAAGGTCGCAAGTCTTGGGTTCCAAACCGAGTCGGCCCAATAAAACATATTATTGCGTTTTTTATCAAGAAACTATTAATAGCAGCCCGATGTTGGATGTTGGCAATGTTTATAATACCGTGTCTCGGAAAGCATGTAAAGCTGTTGATGTACTCGAAGTCATTCCAATTATGTAGATTTTGCCGTTTCATTACATTATGAAAGTGAGGAAATAGAGAGTGTACTTGTATTTGTGCTCGAACTTATGCACTATAATATAAAGAAGATCACTACTTTACTAATAAGACCGCCCTTTGCATGCTTTTCCATATTTATAGTCTAAAGTTATTCAGTATAATTTTTTCCTTTGTTTGTGTGTGCTATAAATATATTAATTATTATATATGGCTAGTCTTCCTTGAGATTGGTGGCTGTAATCATCAGTCACGAGGACTTCATATTTCCAATAATTTCCTAAAATATTTTGGCAGATGAAACCATAATGAACTATGTAACTCATTTTGCAATTAAATATGAATAATGTTATTTCTACAATGCAATCAAAAACTGTTATTTTTTTCTTTTACATTTTCACGACGAATTAGTTTTATTATTTTAAATAAATTAAAACATTCATTTCCCACTTACTTATTTGATTGATAGCTCTGGAGATTTTTCAGAATAGCATTAATACAATATTGATAGATCGCAATCGTACCAATTAAAAAATGGAAAACAATGTTTTATTTAGCATGATTGGCTTTTGTATTAATGCTATTCTGAAAAATCTCCAGAGCTATCAATCAAATAAGTAAGTGGGAAATGAATGTTTTAATTTATTTAAAATAATAAAACTAATTCGTCGTCAAAGCGAAATAAATTCTAAGCACAAATTAAGCACTTTAAAAACTCAGTAATAATGTCCAGATTCGGAATCATTCATGTTTTTTTATTGTTGATCTAAAGATTATTGTATTTACAGGTCAAGTAATATTACAAAGATTTCTTTAGTGTTAGGCGTGGATACACGTGAAAAGGAATTTCAGTTAATATTGATTCCTAGATTTGTGCCTTATAATAATTACATCCATATACTTATATTCAGCCAGTCGTTATTAACTATTGTACTAGGAGAGGTCTATGCCTGCCTGCTCCAAAGCTTTCGGTTCTCCGGCTTCCACATCCAGCTGAGTCCCTCCACCATCTTCACATCATCGGTTCACCTGGCTAGAAAGCGCGTTACGCCGCGTTTGCGATTCACGGTCACCATTCTAAGACTCATTTGCTCCAACTAATTATGGTTAATGTAATAAATAAATCACATTTAAATTCATATAAAACAAGAACAGCTTCAGTTTTTACGGGGAATGAAATGGTTACGGTAATTTCATAAGACTGATCAAAATAATGCTAAATCATTTTACAATCAAGTCCTGCCCGATCATAGCAAGCAAGCAGTATCAAAAATATTTTGTCACAAACAAACATCCATACGAGCGAAGCTGAAGGCTAGTAACACATAAATAATACAAAGGATTAAAAAAAGTGGAAAGATAATTATTTTATTGTATAAGCTACAACAGAAATAATAGCACAGATAAAAATAATGTTGTTTTTTTTTTTTGTATTACGATTTAAGCCTCAACATTTCCAGTTCTAAGAAGCTTTTGTAATAGGAAGCGGCCCCAGAGACTATCTTTATATTGGATAGTTTATTAAGGTAGGTTATTTCCCACTCATTCAATACCAAGAAGTCGTTCCAGTATCTTTCAATGGTCTTATTATCGACCACGCGATACTAGCTTATTCTTATAAAACTGACGTTAATTCCTTTGTCAACATAATTGATATATTGTTTTCTTATACAACTAGAATATGCTATACGTAAATGGTGATGGAAATGGTGATGGTAGTCATTTTGTATATCGCTAATCTCAGTGAAAAAGGTCGTATGTGATAATAAAGTTCCAATTAAAATTTATAAAAATATTACTAATAAAGTTCCGTGATAAAATATTATTTAACATGGATAAAACAAACTGAATATTTTTATGATTTTAAGCTAGTTAAATGATAATCAATTTTCATCGGACGTTTAGAAATTTGCCCAATGTGTAGCGACATGTGTCAAACCACGCGAAAACATTTATTAGTACATTTGCATTTATGATACACTTTACAGCTTGGAAATTATACTAAGCCGTGTTTATACAACCTTACTTAATGGGAGAAGATTTTACTTAACATTACAGATTACATTTTGTTGCTTACCTTACTATATATAAAAAACGTTAATTACTGGTATCCGAATAAGAATTTTCACACACAACTTCTTGCCCATCTGTTAACAAAGATATTTTATATTTATATTGAATAGTCATAATTTGGAGGCTGTAAAGAGTATAAATAAGGTCCTCCAGACCGATTTCGGCCACGTCGGCCAATCTCAAGAGAGATTAGCCAACTGTGCAGGAGATATTATAGTGCACAAGTATGTGCGCAAACACAGGTGCACTCTATATTCCGTAACTCTCATAATGAGTAACGGAGTCTGACAAAAATACAGAAATATAATAATCAATAAAAATCTACATATTCAGACACGTTTTGGTAGATAAATAATAGACTAAGCGTAGTACTGTTCGCAATTTTCTTACTTTTTGCAGGACTGGTAACAGTCCTAACTTCTAAGCGAAACTTCAAATTCGAACCATTTAAAGAGGAATTTACATGTATATAATCAACCTGAAGCTATTTAATGGCATAGGGATTAATATCATAATAAGAATATCATTATCGTTCGTTTCTGCCTGTTTTTTTTAAACTAATTTTAACAAAAAGCAGTTATTGTGACTTAATTATAATATTTAGATACATAAGTCTCCCGATCTTTTTTGTAGTTAAAGATGAGTAATATAAACCATGAAGTACATTATTTTTAGTATCTTCAATAGTTTTTGTTGCTGTAGCTTGTAGCTATTTTTTTTTCAATTTATTGTTAATTCTTATTCATTATAAATAATATTTTAATTACCTTGGCAACTTATTATAAATTAAAATTCAGAAAAAATGTCTATTACACTAATTTGAATACATACTTTAGAAAATATCACCGATTCCTTACGATTTTCTTTAGTTCTTTATTATATGCCCTGTACTGAACATACACTGTACTGTAAGGGCGAATAGATCGATTGGTGAATATTGAAACTTTATTGATTAAAAACTGTACGGAATAAAATCCTTATTTTACCCGGACGAAGTCGGGACGGGCAGCTAGTAAAAATATAAAATTTCAAACATGAAGGCTTGTTTGTTTTCTCTACGCTTATATACTATAATTTTTTAGTTATTATTGAGTTATTTATTGAGAAACTTTTATAACGATTAAAAAGTTTAGTATATATCATATTAAGGTAATATACCTACAAGAATATTCGTATATATATATTTAGCATCCAGAAGATCAGAAAACTGATTTTATAATGGCCTCGAATTGGTCTATTCATAAATAGAACACCAAATCATATAAATTGATGTAAATTACTCACTCAATTCCTCTTTAAATCGAAATAACTCATTTGAACACATTACAAGTCATAAGTCGCGCCAATAATTAATTAATTACTTTACCTTTTTGGATACTCACAAGATGGCGGCGGTTAAAAATTAGCGCGCTTCTTTTTTTTTTTAATATGTCTGTTGTATGAACCATGGAGTCTCCTAACTATATAATAATTGTGTTTATTACCGAAATACCTAAATGAGAACAAAACTGTTAAGTATAAAAAAATGATACGAATAGTAAAAAATATGATACATAGTTTTATTACATGAATAATTTAAATTTCAGTTAATAATATTGTCTTCATCAAAGTTACTAGAGCCGTGTGTAAATCACGGTCTTGTATACAGGTCTATCAACGGAGCCCAATACCAGTGGTGAGAGATTGGTACGATTGTGTTACAACTTTTATTTCGCAACAACGCCCGCTGTACGTCGTTGCTATCGAACGTGGTTGAGTGACACGCGGCGTATATTTTTCTCTCTCAAGTATGTATTGTGTTATTTAATCATTGTTATATCGTTTTGCGGATTTGTTGTTATTTTTGTTTTGGTTGGATTTGAAAAAGTGTTCGGGATAATTATAACGCGAATTGTCATACCTCTGGCGGCCGTAAATTGAACTGAACAACATCAAAAAGTCGACGTAAACTACTGTTGTTGATAGACCTGTGTATACGACCGTTGTGTAAACTGACCTTATTGATCGCATTCGTGTTTGCAAAAGTAATGTCTCTATATCACTTGCTACTGAAACAAAGACATCAAAGGCATATTTTATAACGTAACTGTATTCTTGAAACGAAAAACACGTTTCTAAGAATCTTTATTTGAAATGTTAGCTAATTCGTTGTCTACTTTTAACAGTTATTAGGTGACGCTTTATAATATATTTAAATGTCGTTGAACTAAATACTCTTATGTATAATACTCCTGTACACAAAACTAAAATTTAACCATCAGTCTTTCGCTGTTCAATCTTTGACCTGGTGCTTAATCGGTTCAGGAAATAAAGTTATGTAAAGGGCCACCTGATGGGAAGTGGTCACCAACGCCCATAAACAATTGTATTTGCATTGTAAGAAATGTTAACCATTGCTTACATTGCCAATGCGCCACCAACCTTGGGAACTAAGATATTATGTCCCTTGTGCCTGTAATTACAATGGCTCACTCACCCTTCAAACCGGAACACAACAATACAAAATACTGCTGTTGAATATCTATGATGTATAAGTGACCATTTTGAGATTGGATTACTGCTATTAAAAATAACTATAACAAAACTGAAGACGACGAAAATGATTTTTGTTACTGCTATTACTGCTACATCGACCCATAACCGTACTGTAACCATTTGTTTCTATAACAAAATATCTCTTTTCATGGGATTGTTGTTTTATTGTTGAATCTCTTTATTGTACACGCACAAAAAACAATTTTATTTTCAATTAATAGTTCTACATTTATAATAAATATAAGGTATTCTTATCCCTAAAAGGGATCTTAGGGACAAGAACCTTTTGCCGACATCGCGTGGGATAATTAGTCATTACATTTTACATCAAAATTAATTATACAAGTATAAAATAAATATATATATGCGATACGAAAAAATATAGCTCAGATGATCCAACGTAGACCACGTTCGAAAGAGATGACTAATGAGCCACAAGACCGCCTCTTGTAATTAGTTCTAAGCATTTTTCTGTTCTATTTTCATGCAATCTACAATAAAATACAAGTATAATTAAATTTTAGTATAAATGTTTTAACAGTATAATAAAAGTACTTCAGTTTTGTATCTAAGATAAGAATTGGTTTCAAATTTTGATCACGACGTTATTTACATATTAAAAATAAAGTGCCGATCTACCAATTTCTATTTTTAAGCATGTAGATTGATAGTCCAAGGGAACAGGATCGAAACTGAGACTTTTGCAACCCTAGTCGATCTATGTAAGGTGAGCTATATAGTTAGGATATTTAACGATAATAATTTCAAAACTATAAACTTGCCATGGTATAAAACCTCTTTGGCGTCTGAACATTTTTGTCCATTTTGAATATCCTTATAATACTTGTATTCATACGAGATGCGCTTTCGTAATTTATATACGAGTATGAAACGAAAAAGTTGTTCAAAACAAAGTGACAACTATTGCAGTTGACTCTATTACTGTTTACATTTAAAACGCTTCAATTTTAATTGCATTTAACTACGTTTCAGCGATTTAAACACTTAAACAGTCATTAAAATTTTCAAGTACAATGATACAATTTAAACTAAAAAAAATAAAGAGCAGAAGACTCTTGAAAATAAATTAATTACAGCGACGAGACGTCCAAACTTGCTACCAGTATTTATGTTTTAAATTTATCTCAACCAGCTAGTACCTACATCTATGAAACAAAATGTACATAACACTATTTCACTCGGCTATACGGCATTGTGAAATCCCGTCTGGTTACCAATTACATTATAACTCTAAGTATAAACTAATGTAAACTTAAACTGTAATGCAGTTTGTAGGGTGAGTGAGCCAATGTTCAAGATCCGTGGTTGGCAGCGTATTGGCAGTTTATGAAATGATTAAAATATCTTGAATAGCCAATTTCCCAAATTTCCAACTATTGGCCTATTTTATTGTCTTCCTTTTAACAGTTACTTTAAATAAATATTTAGTAGAGACAAATTAAATTCAATTAAAGGTTGAAATAAACTAACAGTTTCAGTTCACGTACATCGACTTTGTAAACAGAAAAAACATTGTTTTCAAAGACCCAGTGAAATTTTCAATAGCTCTTTGTGACCTCCGTCCGAACTGTTCGCCTCGTTCATGTAAATATCACCTCAAATAACATTATTAAAAGCTTCTATTTAACCTTACCTATATATATCTTGAAAGTGAACCATTTTATCACCAGTTTTGGTTACACTCTTGGTGCTGGTGACATACAATCAATTCGCCCATATACACCGCTGAAATAAATTATTTTTATTCATTTATCTTTTATATATTATCTGTATTTGTTAGGCTGTGTGAAATCAAATCTGTGCCTTAAAATAATATAACCACTACATTAACGATAATTCATTAAAGCTGAATAGGTTATATTTAGTGTTCATTAAAATAACCTAAAAATACAAATAATTTTATATTATTCCTTATCATTACAACACATTTTCAAAGATTGAGTAATATAAGAGAATTTAGATTTGTAATTAATAGAAGAAGATCTAATTATTTTCTTCTCTAAATCCATTTGCCGGTAAGCCGAAGAAATGAAACGAGTATACACGCAGTGGTGCCTCGGGAATTGAGATGTCGAAAGGAGCAATCTAATTTTATTTTTTATTTCTACTTATGGCTGTCTTGTACATTCATGAATATTTATTAAGCTTAATTTTATATACAACGTTTTTGAAGAGTCTGTACTTTTTATTTATTCACAAATACCTCACCAAACATGCCTAAGACAGTATGATACTTAAAATATTTCAAAGCTTGTATTTTTTATAATATAGAGATAATTTGAAGAAAATTTCTTTGATTTAGATGCAGTTGTATTAATCTATCTATATCTAAACTACTAAATAAATATATTGGTTCTGTCTGTACATTTTTTGTGTATGTCTTCTTATAACTCACGAACGGCTAGACCAATCTTGATAAAAATTGGTACACACAAAGAACATGTGATGGCGCAAATGTTAGGCCATATTTAAGATCGGTAAACCCTACGGTATCTTATTAAAATTAATTTCAATAATTACGTTAATTACGTATTTCTTTACCAGTAGCCATATGTGTGTGAGTGTGTGTGTGTGCGTGTGTGTTATTATAGTATTAAATAATTTATTATATTTTTATTAATTATACGCGGGTGAAACCTCGTGTCACATCTAGTTTACAATAGAAATAAACAGTGACTCAAAATCTGTAAAGCTGATATGATATAAGAAATACTAAGCAACAAAATACTTCAATATTACTCTTCGTCTAGTTTAGTTTGTGTGTCGTTACTTTTTATAAAACCATATTACAATCCTAGTGGAACAATATAAAAACAAGTAGCTGACAATTCGCTGACGAGACCTGTTGCTTAATCGATTCCCGCTTCGTGCGGCGACTTCGCGCAGCGCTCTCCGTTCGCTGTACCCACGACGAGTATCGCTCTCGAATGACTGATTGCCAGCTTTATTTTTTTGCCGATAACTTGACGTTCATAGACATTTTATTTTCAAAATTGGAACTTTATTTGCAGAAAAATATTCAATTTAATTTGATTAAGGAAAAATTTACATTGAAGATCTAGATATTACTCCTAAATTTAACAGCTTCAACTGATCCTTTTTTATCTCAAACAAATAAGCAGACTGGTAAGTGGACCACTTCATGCTAAGTCGTCATCACCTACCATAGACATTAGTAAGGCAGGTGATAGACCTTTGTCCAGGCTCGTTTAGGTACCACCCAATCATTATTGTGCTCCAGTTTAAGAAATCTTAATTCCCAAAGTTGGTGGGTATTGGCAGTCCGCCAATACCTATTACAACAAAAACATAGTCAATATATATAATTAGCATTTACTACAAGAGGCTTAAATCTAATATCTACCTTTACGGAATCCGAACACGTATCTCATCTTAATTCACCACGCTCCAACATCACACGTGATATGAGAAGCGACATCATATAACTGAGATGAATACATTTTACCAGACGTTAATTACTCAACTCATTAACTAGATTAACAAGTTTCGAGACGTTCGACTGACGGGGAAGACACTCCAAGATCTTGGAATATAATTTATATTTAAATATACACGCCGTACTATTGGTACCACTGTAGTATGTATATAATAATATTGTAATACATAAGTAGTTTTAAGGTGATAATAACATATTTTGTGTGACTATTTGTTGTGAGTTATTGTTAACGCTAGTTTTAGGAACTATAATAGTTGGTTATATGGTTATGGTTTAGGAATATCAAACAGGAAGAAATGTCAGCAGCAAAGATCAGCGGCAATAAAAGATAAAAAATATCGGTCATCAGCAAACGTTGCGATGAACACATACTTAAATTTGTTAAATGTTTGTAATATAATACTATTCTCTGCAACCTGATCTGAACATTAAATGCTAATTAAAATAATCTACTATTTATCTTTTTTTTTTTCAGATCTATCTTTTACTTAATACGACAGATAAATATTAAAAGCGGTTCAACCGCGGCTTAGCCCGCGACATAATATCTATTAATTTATTTATCATAAATAATAAAATATGTTAATTATGGTCTATTTAAGCTGTGAAAACAATACATTTCAAGCAGATCAGACTATTTTTTTATACGAATGTTTCAACCCATTGATCTCGTTCGGGGTTGAATTTTTAAAAATGACAAAATACGTATGCATTTATTTTTGCTCAGAAGCTTTAAAATTAAATTTCATGCTTCTTACATCAAAAATGACGGTTCCGCCATACAAACTTTCAACCCCTATTTCACCCTCTTGCGGGATAGTTTTTAAAAACCCTGAAATACGTATTTATTTATACAGAAGCTAATATATAAAATTTCATGCTCCTTACATGATGAAAAGAAAAGAAAAGAAAATGACGGACCCGCGATACAAACTTTCAACCCCCATTTCACCCTCTTGGGAGGTAGATTTTAAAAAACCCTGAAATACGTATGTTTTTTGTTCTAACCAGATGCTAGTATTTTAAATTTCATGCTTCTTACTTGAAAAATGACGGTCCCGCGATACAAACTTTCAACCCCATTTTACCCTCTTGGGTGGTGAATTTTAGAAAACTCTAATTTGCGTACTTATTTATTTCCAACCAGAAGCTTATATACGAAATATCATGCTTTCTAACTTTATAAATTACGGATTTCCATACAACGGTTTATCCCTTATTTCACCCCTTTAGGGGTCCTAGGGGTCCTAAAAATCCTTTCTTAGTACGCGTTTTTATCATAAAATGCATCAATGCATCAGTCAGGACAAGTATTTTTATATATATAGATTATGAAAAATAAGAACTATAAATATAAATCTCTCATTCATTCATTCGTTGAAGTGGTCAAACGAAATACCCAAATTATGATAGCATTACTAATTGATTAAAATGTCAAAAGATATTAAATTCCACGACCGATATTCGGGCGTGCTTACCATTTTTATTACGAACGAAGTAATAAAATAAGCTAAAACAGGAAATTTTTCGTGCGAAATGTGTTCAGATTTTTACGACTATTAGGAATACGAAGGTTATTGTTATTTTCATATCTTTTATTCAGATTTTTGGCATATTGCAGTAAATTAATGTAAAAGCATGTAATTTTTTATCATTACAAGGCAAATGTCTTGTCAAGATTTTAAATCATATTACAGATTCGTTGTCATTGTCATTGTCGTTTAGACTTCCCTATAATATAATACTTTAAAGATGTTCGCCTTTAAAGTGATTATTTAAACAAAGCTCTGTCTTCTTCTTCGAATATCAAATCAATAATGACAGAAAGAGCTATATCAGTGTCTTAACTAAAAAACTGCTAAGCAACGTTTATAAGTAAAGCCAATAAACTGTACGTATGTATGTATATGTTATACTAATTTGTATGTATTATACAAATTTGTTCAAGAATACATATAATTTTTAATATATGACAAGTTATTTTTTAAGGTATCTATTATATTTTTCTCTTTTATAACTCGAAACATGAATTTTACAAACGGAGATATATTTTATAATACTCGGACTGATATATAAAATTCATAAATGCTTGCATTTGTGACATATACGAAAAACAATCTTCGTCACAAATTTTAATATTATGATTATATTATCATCAAAATTACATATTATCAATCAAAATCAATATAATGACACACTGACTGAGTTCATAACACTCGAAAAAACGTACTACGAAACGGTACAAATAACACAATACCAGAATATACACCATCCTACACTATATATCATAACCAAAAATTAAAATCAACATCAAAATCCCGGTACAAACACGGAACGGTACAAATAATACCATATACCCGACAAAATATATCATAATCAAAAATGAAAATCACGGTACAAACACGGAACGGTACAAATAATACCATATACTATATCATAATCAAAAATCTAAATCACGGTACAAACTCGGAACGATAAAATAATAGGATATATTCCTACACTATATATCAGACTCGCCAAACATTACAGCGATTAAACGAACGCAACTTGGAGATAAGAATGATATATATGACTTATCGACGGACGAAACAATGAGATTTCTTTAATAATAATGTTAGCTTACGTCATATATTGAGTAACTTTAGTAATTAGTGAGTTCCGAAGTCGACTTTGAAACGTAGTCTTTACTTGAGCTTGTTACGGAACAGTACGGTATAATTATAATTTTATTCCAAAAGTAAATGTACATTCCGAAACGAGTTCAAAGTTAAATATATAATTAAAGTAATTATTTTAACTTTTAACGAGTACATAAGAATTTACTGATATCTGCGGGTTTTTTTTACTTTTTTTTTCTCTAAACTATTAATTACTAAGTCAGCTTTTGTTATTGGAATATTCTCTTGGTATTTGTGTGATATATAAAGTTATGTTATCATTAAAGCGGAGTGAATCACGATTTTTATTTGTCCATAATAAAGCAAATAAATTAGAACAGCACAAAATACAATAACAACATTGAAACACCTTAAGCGCAACAAAGACGCAGGGGAGAAGTAGTGTTCTATGTATTTGTCACCAAATAGTTTTAAATTCCGTTAGATGGTTATTATCGATGTCAGACTTGGTGGTAGCGATTTGTGCAAAACTGAATGGGTAGGTACCACCCACTCATCAGATATTCTACCGCTAAAAAGCAATACTTTGAATTGTTGTGCTCCAGTCTGTAGGGTGAGTGAGCCAGTGTAACTACCGGCACAAGGTTGGTAGCGCATTTTTGACGTAAGGAACGATTAATATTTCTTACAGTGCCAATGTCTATGGGCGATGGTGACCATTTACCATCAGGTGGCCCATTTGTCCGCCGGCCTACTTATTTAATTCACATTAAAATGGATAGTATTTTGTTCATTAGTATTTATACTGATTTTCCGAGAAAAAATTGTTCATTAACTTTAAAATGAAAAAAAATAAAATGGATTAGATATAATTGATAAATAAATAAAAACAAAATACTTCTTACATTTAATATTTTGCAAATATATTTCAATTACAAAAGTATTTTTTGTGAATACTCAAATATATATCGAAATCATCAATTTTCGAATACTCCGGAAATCGAACCGACAATTCTGCTTGACACAACAAGAATTGGAAAGTCGTATCATTTTAAAATAGATATATTTTAGTTAGGCAACCGAACATTTATACCATCGACAATCTTCAAAGAATATATACTATTCTTCTTGGTGGTAGATCTTTGTGCAAGCTCGTCTGGGTAGGTACCACCCACTCAGATTTTCTACCGCAAAATAGCAGTACTTGGTATTGTGTACAAATCTTTTATACAATTTTTTTTTGCATCATTAATACTTTTGACAGCATTCGTTGGAACGTGCTAGAATCAACGGTTTCCTCTCCGACTAAATCAAAATAGGAATTACAGTGTACACGCATCTACAATAATATATACTCCCACTTATCAGATATTCTACCGCAAAACAGCAGTAGGTACTTGGTATTGTTGTGTTCCGATTTGAATGGTGAGTGAGCCAGTGTAATTACAGGCACAAGGGACATAACATCTTAGTTCCCAAGGTTGGTGGCGCATTGGCGATGTAAGCGATGGTTAACATTTCCTACACTGCCAATGTCTAAGGGCATTGGTGACCACTTACCATCAGGGACCCATATACTCGTCCGCCTATCTATGCTATAAAAAAAAATCAATTTGTCACTTTATCGCAATCGAATCGAAGCGTGATTGTTGCCGGTTATCCGTTTTCCTATTCTTTAATGTAATTATCGACTATTGCTATAAAAGTTAACAATTAAGTAAAATGTTATGTTATATTATTCACAAAAAATCCCCTCATCACAACTCAAATGATATATTTAATACAAAGGTACTACTGTAGAAGTGTTTATGACTGCTTGAATGAGTTATAGCAGCACATATGACATTACGTAAGTAGGTACATAGTACGCAACGTCTTCACCGACCTATCTCGAGCGTCTCAAAAAGTTTTTAATCTGGTTAAGGAGTTGAGTAATTAGTGTCTGGGGAAATGTTCATCTCAACTGTACGTCGTTGCTACTTGAAATGGATCTGAACATTACCTTTGCTTTATAACATAAACTTATCTTATAATATGAATGTCATTTCCAATATACATTTTTGAAATCTTATAAAAGTACTAAAGATGTTAAGAAAATAGTACATTATATATAAATAGTACATTAATAATATTAAATAAACCGTAGTGTTATAATATATGACATACGTTAAACGAGAACTTGACATATTTCTGAAAGCATACGGTTCCTATCATTAAGACATTCAGTCAGGCAGTCAGTCAGTCAGGTCAGAAATTAAATTACATCTTTCGTGATCTCAATTTCCACTGCTCTTATCGTTCAATTTCTTCCGTATACCGGTTGAAAGAGAGAACAATTAATTAATATTTTTGCATTAATTGTGATTCTATAATAATCCCGAATTATGTATAGGGTTTTCCATAAAGGGCGCTTGATCTTTAAAAACTTCCATCGTAGCGTGTGCTGTGTGGCACGTAGCGCCGTCCTGTTGAAACCACATGTTGTCCAGATCCATATTCTCGATTTCAGGCCAAAAGAAGTTGGTTATCATCGACCGGTATCGCTCACCATTGACGGTGACGGCCACACCATTATCGTTTTCGAAAAAATACGGACCAATCACGCCTCCGGCCCAAAATCCGCACCAAACAGTCACTTTCTGCGGGTGCATTGCCACTTGGTGAACCTCGTGTGGATTGGTCTCGTCCCAAATACGGCAATTTTGCTTGTTGACATAGCCATTCATCCAAAAATGCGCCTCGTCGCTGAAGATGATTTTTTTGCCAAAATCGGCGTCAACTTCCAACTGCTCTAATGCCCAGTCAGCGAACACACGGCGCTGTCTATGGTCATTAACCTTGAGCTCTTGGGTCAGCTGGATCTTGTACGGGTGCAGGCTCAAGTCACAACGCAAAATTCGCCAAGTTGTCGTCTGCGAAAGGCCGAGTTCCTGTGCGCGACGCGGAATTGACTGCCGCGGGTTTTCGAGGACACTGTCGCGCACAGCGGCGATATTCTCGGCAGATCTCGCGTTACGTTGACGCACGGGAACCGGCTGATTGTTAACTGACCCGGTTGACTCGAATTTGTCCACCAATCGACGGATAGTCGACTCGGCAGGACGATCATCGCGACCGTAAAACGGGCGAAGTGCGCGGAACGTTGCTCGAACTGAAGACCCATTTTCATAAAACAATTTTATGATTTGCACGTGCTGCTCGACACTGTAACCTGCCATGGTGGTTTGGGAGGACGGAATGAATATAACACACTGCATTTGACAGCTGTCACTCAAACAACATGGCCGCAATCAGCTGTCAAAGTTCAAGCGTCCCTATTGGAAAACCCCTTATAATTAAAACCACATTAAGGATTTTGTGTGAGATAAAACTCACTGATAAAGTCCAAAATATATAGAAGTTGTATTATGTGAAAACATATTTCAAATAAATAGAGTCGTGCTTTCATGGCATATCAAGTTCTTTAAACATTAGGACCAAGCTATTATCCAAATGAGTTTTGGTTTCGCCCTGAAGGGACAAGTTCTACTGACCTTTCTAATTTCTAAGGGATATAAATTACTGTAATATTTCCACCATAGAAATTGTAACTACTGATGTCAAGGTCCATTTAGTAATTATTACAAAATTGATGACATTGAAATGAAGAACTATATAGTTGTAATGGGTACATTACAAGTGTAATGGGTAGATTACAACTATATTATATAGATATACTTCCTCACTAGCACCCGATATTCGCAATGCCGCTTTGTAGATGTGAAATATCTATTGGCGCGCTTTGAGGTCGAGTATGAGTCAAGTCGAGGTACGTCTCTACGAATCAATTTTGTCCCATCGGACCAATAAACGTTATTGAGTTTTTCTGTCAGCCAATAATCAGTAACAGTATGAACTTATATTTTGCCTAAAAAATTTTTTTGCGTATTATAAATGAATGATCATGTCGAATTTCTATTCGAATTTTTATTAATATATTAATTTTTGAACATTGTTTTGTTTACTTTGTCCAACTGTGAATATGGCTTATAAAAAATATCTATTTTTGTAACATATATATTTATATAAGATTAGTAGCCAGTTGTTTAGTTTTTAAACATAACCTTAACCGATTCGCCACTTGATCCGTAACGCTTTATTCGAAAGTCTAATGTTACTACAAAGAGCTACCGATGGATTTCTTCCATATTGTTTCGACATGTCAAATAGTGCCATGAACCAGAAACACAACAATGTAATGGACAATCCATTTTATGGATATGTGATGTGATTTGTTTTTTTTTATAAAGATAAATCGAATGAGTGTATTATAAGTCTACAGTAGTATAACTTTTATTTTTAAGATTTATTAATGTCGCCCGCGTTTGCACAAATGCCACCCATTCAAATAAAAAATAAAATTTAGTTACCACTGTCCCAAATGAACTTGTCAAATTAATCCAAAATAAAACAAATTTATTTTTACATTCTATTTATTCTTTTACTATAGTTGTTTTGTTAACAAAATCCAATGAATGTTTTAACGAAGCCGAGCAAAGCTTAAATACAAAGAATCGTAACAGTTTACATTGGGTCTTTGAGAAACAGGGCTTTTTGTTAACGGTACGGTTTGCACCTGTTGAACAGCATTTTCGTATACGGGACACAACACGTACACGGGAATTGCTAGCCCTTTGCAAACATTCAGCTCGGAAAATTGTTTGGTGGAATGCAAGTTCTGCGTGTAAGCGAAACTGTCTTTGTACTAATGTTTACGTATTCTAGCAGTGTTACAAAAGTTTCTTAGATTTCCATAAACTATTAACGCATTTTACTCTTTAAGGAATATAGTATACATATGATATATGTTCCATTTCATGTGGAACGATGTCCTCAAAAATATCGAATGATCAAAATATAATTATTACGAGAAAAAAATTTGAATATACATTTAGCATCCAGCAGTGAAAACTGATTTTACAAACCTCGAATTGGGCTTTTTTAAAAAAAGAACACCAAATCATATAAATTAATGTAAACAACTTGCTCAATTACTCTTAAAATCCAAATAACAGATTTGAACACATTCAACAAATCACAAGTCGCGCCAATAGTGAATTAATTACATTAACTTTCTGCCCACTAACAAAATGGCGGTTTTAAATTAGCGCGCGTCTTTTTTTTAACAACGCTGTTGCATAGATCAATGAACCTCCTAACTAAACATTTTATTTTTTAAATTTTGTGTTTTAATAGGTCTGCTCTAATAAATAGTCCAGATACATATACGCCAATAAATCAATTATGAGTTAAGAATAAGAATTCAGAATAAATGAAAGGGAAACCTTCTGAATACTTTTCATTAAATTTTATACCAAAGGTCATTTTGTTGTAGCTTAGTGGCAGCCATTTATTCGCTGGTTGATGTAAAAAATAAAATTATAAACATAATTTAGCAAGGTTTGCAGTCGTATGAAAGATTTTATTATTTATGTCAAACAAGTTCTTTCTAGGATAAAATTAAATGAACGTCAAGTACCCTAAGATTAAAGAAGAATTAACGTTTAAGCTTGTTTCTTGTCCCAGCTATCTGAACGCGGCTTTTATTTTAAGCTGAAAGTGACTCGAAAAGGACATCTTTATTTACATATTATGTAATTTAAATCAATATTCTATTTAATTCTATTACCATGACATTTTTTTTAATATTAAAAATAGTATCTCGTACTCGTATTGTAGTACTTTTATTTTCCTGTAAACATATATATATATATATATATATATATATATATATATATATCATCGCTGAAAAAAAAAGAAATATATATATATATATATATATATATATATATATTCAGCGATGATGCAAATGTTAATTAAAAAAACAGCATAAAGTTAATACTAAGATATATTTCAATTATCATATCCATAACATATCAAAATTGATCAGATTGAACCATGAGGTGTTTTTTCAAGCTCAAAGGCCACACGGATAAATTTAGCATCCAGAAGTGAAACTGAATTCATAAAAACCTCGAATTGTTCTTTTTAAAATAGAACACCAAATCATACAAATTAATGTAAATTACTCACTCAAATTGCTTGACAATAAAAGATTTTTATTTTTATTTTTATTTTATTTAATTATTTTTTAATACTCTTAAAAATCCCAATAACATAATTGAACACATTCAACAAATCTCACATCGCGCCTTTAATAAATTAAGTACCTTACCTTTTTTGTCCACTAACAAAAAAGTGGTTTCAAATTAGCGTGCGTTAAATTTTTTGGACAACGCAATTTTTTTGATATTATTTACCATGTAAAGAATTATTTAAACTGTTACCTTTATAACAAATAAGACAGATAATCGGTAGTGTGGTATGACCCGAGCAGCAGGCTATAAGGTGCCAGAATGAGCAGCCTCATCACTGAACGTCTCGTCTTAAGCCTGACTGTATATAACTTTTTACCCCTCATTCAAGTTCCAATTGGTTTACTTTTATTGAATTCTCCATGGAAACATTATTACAAGTACATATTAAAAACAATAATGCCTACTAAATGAATTTTGATGAATTAAATTGGCAGGTTTCACAGGATTAACATGAAATAAGGCAAAAACTTTAGTACTGATTCTTATTATAGCAGGCAGTATTAAATAAAAAATAATCTTTACGAGTATTAAATTATTTCGTTTTGTTACACAATAAAATTATCGGAGCGTCAACAAAGTTAACAGTCTGTCAAATAATCGTCTTAGAATTAAAGGAAGCAATACATTTGAGCCGCTTATTACTTCTCTTGAATTACTTGCAGTTAAATTTAGAGCGTCGTCTACTATGCATGTGACTCATAAGACATTTTATAGACGGCGAGCTTACAGTCTATATAAGAACAATATTGCAATAGGTACATAGGAAGAGCTTGAGCATATTATAAATCAGTTTATTAGTTTGTGGACTTTGTAAAAAAAGTCATTATAATATCAATTTAATTCTTCTTCGAGATTTCTTGCAGATACATATAATGTACCATACTATGCAAATATACTATCTATTTAGCAAGGAAACATTAGCTCCAAGGTATTAAGTATGACTAATTATAATTTGTAAGGAATTGTTGTCGCATCTGTATGATGTCATTCACGACCGGAATTAGCAGTATATATTTCGTACCTCGAACTGGCATTTCTGTTTAACGAGGTTTTCTGCTTAGCTTTAAGAAACTGTATGCCCTTTTCATTTTTTTATATAAAATTTTAAAAAACATTGATTTTCGGAAGAGCACTTACCCGTGACGATGTACCATCATGTGTATGACGGCGATGGTGCAATGACAGTGACAATGACGGTGATGACGGCAATGATGCATTGACGGTGATGGTGTACAATCAGGCGCATTTGGGCCAATGCACCACCAACTATGGGAACTAAAATATTATGCCTCTTATGCCTATAGTTATACTGCCTCATTCACCCTTCAAACCAGAACACAATAATTCTATGTAATGCTGTTTTGCGGCAGAATATGTCAGTGTGTGTGGAAGCTACCCACACAGGCTTGAACGTAACGCGAGATCTGCCGAGAATATCGCCGCTGTGCGCGACAGTGTCCTCGAAAACCCGCGGCAGTCAATTCCGCGTCGCGCACAGGAACTCGGCCTTTCGCAGACGACAACTTGGCGAATTTTGCGTTTTGACTTGAGCCTGCACCCGTACAAGATCCAGCTGACCCAAGAGCTCAAGGTTAATGACCATAGACAGCGCCGTGTGTTCGCTGACTGGGCATTAGAGCAGTTGGAAGTTGACGCCGATTTTGGCAAAAAAATCATCTTCAGCGACGAGGCGCATTTTTGGATGAATGGCTATGTCAACAAGCAAAATTGCCGTATTTGGGACGAGACCAATCCACACGAGGTTCACCAAGTGGCAATGCACCCGCAGAAAGTGACTGTTTGGTGCGGATTTTGGGCCGGAGGCGTGATTGGTCCGTATTTTTTCGAAAACGATAATGGTGTGGCCGTCACCGTCAATGGTGAGCGATACCGGTCGATGATAACCAACTTCTTTTGGCCTGAAATCGAGAATATGGATCTGGACAACATGTGGTTTCAACAGGACGGCGCTACGTGCCACACAGCACACGCTACGATGGAAGTTCTGCACGATCAAGCGCCCTTAATGGAAAACCCTATACAAACCCTACCACCAAATCAAGTGTCTAACAATGTAAAACAGTTTTTTAATAAAATAAATTAATTGTATAACTTAATGAATTTCTCATTTTCCAGCTATTTTGCGTTTTATGTTCGCCATGACGAAGCCGTCCATTCTGTGGCTTATTAAAGTCACGTCGACTTCAGCTTTCGTATTATCTGGGCTATGTCAGTGCTGTTTATTTCAGTTATAGGATAGGCATTTTCTGATGCGATTGTTCAGAAAAACTTCGAACTTTTCTACAAATCACTAAGTAAATAATTTAAAACGGTATTATTTAGGTTCCGTATATCAGTAAAGTCGTATTTTTTATGATCTTTTTTCATTAGACTTCGTGAAACGGACGACGAAAATTCACTAACCAATCCCACGACCTACTAATTCGCCTATACACTCATACAGTTAGATAGGTAGTTAAATAAATAGCTTTCTATTCACCCAATCATTGTGCACTTATCCACCTACATATATCCCTTATTGTACCTATCCACCTACCCAACCACCTATATACTTGTTTATTTGTTTAGGATCTCCAACATGACAATACAATAACAATTACAAATTAAAGATTTACAAGTTAATAGGTCTAAGGGTAAGAGTTGCCAAAATAAACTTAACACAATTTGGAACTGGTACTTATCAACACGAAGGGACTTTAATGGGACGTTTATTCTTAATGTAGAAATTAATTGTGGGCGATCGATGTTCGCGTTAACCACAGCATGAAGAAAATACATATCAAATAAACTTCTACGTGTCGTCAGTGTATCCAATTTGTAGTATTTTATACGGTCGATGTAGTTCGGTAGTTGCTTAGTAAATTTTTCACTGTAGCAAAGATGCCAAAGAAATCTTTTCTGGATTCGTTCAATGTTTTTCTTGTAAATTTCATAATGGGGGTTCCAGATAATACTACAATATTCAAGGCAGCTCCTTGCTAAGGTTTTGTATACAATCCTGGATTAGACTATAAGCTATTTAAGTAATTGCGTAGGGCATCCCGTCTAGGAAGGCACCAGAAACGACCTAGAAAAAAAAACGCATCAAATATATCTGGGCGTTAAGAGAAAGAATCCGTTTTCAATATATATCCCATGTGCAAGCTGAACATGGGATATATATTAGACATTCTCTCAATCTCGTTGGTCGAAGCACCGAAGATCGAAAAAGAGAAGCGCCTATCGACGCTGTAAAAAAAATTTCTTTGGTCCAGAATCTATATATTTTTTTTCCTAGCTCAACCATTAGGTGGTGGATATTAAAAAAATACGTAAAAAATTAAAATGTCTTAAAATCTCTATCAGATACCAGATAGCTCACTCTAAAGCAACATCTGCTATTTCGGAGACATATAACAAAATTATGTACATATAAATAATTATATAGATGCATTATCAGACTTCATTTCTGCGGATGATATGCAAAAAGGAGAGACCAGAATAGAAGCAAGTCATTTGTTAGATAAGCTGCCAGAATTGAAGTTTGTAGTTATGTTGGTCATGTGGGACGAAAAAGTCAGCAAAGTTGTAGTACACAAGACCCTGAAGTTACTTTGGACTTTGTCACTATAATTCACTCGTCAATTTTCTTGAACAATTACGGGGAGACTTCGATAGAATAGAATCACATGTAAAACAAAAGCTACCCGACATTGACAATAAAGATACTCGTCAAAGACGGAGAAAAGAAATGCCCAATGGTGGACCTGCTGAAGACAATCATTTCACACCACGCGAAAAAATCAAAGTTAACCTTCAATTATATCGTAAATAAATTAAATTCCGAGATGCGGAGAAGGGGTAATATTTATAAAGATGTACCAGAAAGATTTTCATTTTTTTAAAAAGTACCGGAAAACAAATTAGAATATATTGAAAAAGTAACAATTTAATCAAACAATATCCAAATGATCTATACAGACTTGGCATTCAACTGTTTCATTCTTATGTTATAAAAAATCCTTAAAAGGTAACCTGGCTCATGCAGGATTATATATAATTTTACACGATGATAAATTAGAATCAGCATTTCCAAACGTCGACATAGCCTTACGTATTTTTTTACATTAATGATCACCAACTGTACTGCAGAAAGATCTTTTTTAAAACTAATAATTATAACAAATGAAAGAAGAACGACCATGGATCAAAAAAAATTAGATGCATTGTCTTTATTATACATCGAATCCGATATGCTTAAACCTAGATAGTTAGACTTAAAAAACTATCAATTTATTAAAACCACGAATTTAATGTCCAAAAAAATCGCAATTCGCATTTAAAAAATAAATAAAAATACATAGTCTGGGGAGCCTACTGGCGTAGTTGGTAGTGACCATGCCGCGGGAAGTGTGTTCGATTCCTACCCTCGGTCAAATGTGACGAAAACATAATATGTTGGCTGTGTAAGATGTTCCCGAGGTGAGTTGACGTCAGGTAGGCTGCCGGTGGTGAAAATATAGCCGAATCTTAAGACAACATGTGAAATCATGTTGTGCCGACCCCACCTAGCATGGGATAAGGGCAGAAGTAACAACACATACATATTCTACCTACGATACGTATTCACCTTATTTTTCAATTAATTCCTTGTAGTTCACTTAAGGATAGGGGGGCCCACAGGGGAAGCTTGCTTAGGTCATCCTGTTTGTATACCTATATGAATTTATGCTTTTGGATTGCGGAACTCTTTACAATTTCTGATAATAAAGCCTAATATTTTATAGCATTTTTTTGTCATTATGTCAATATGTCTATTAAATTTCAGTTTATTATCAAATGTGAGTGATCATTTCATGACTATGTGTGCAACAAACTGCATCCAAATCACTTAGCTCATTAATCACGAGAGGCATGTGAACTCATTAAATATATACTTTTGGATTCCATTACATACATTAATGAATTACTACTAACACTATTAAGCGAAACATTAATTACATTTTCATACAACATTGACATTTTAAATTAATTAATAAGTTTAACCGCAATTAAAGCGAACATTAATTTTAGAAGGCAATTCAACAACAACGTCAACTGAAATTTATTGCATGAGTCGTGTTTTGTTTATACCTTTTTTATTATACAATTCTGTGACATCATTCTTATAGTCCGATGGGTTGGCAATCCAACATGAGAAAATAAGAATCAGGATATTATTATAATTAATAATAATTCCAGCTTCAATTTCCGAAATGTGAAGACGTCTCTGAACATCGTGATAAATGTTGTGATGCCGAATTATAATACTGAAGCAGAAATGAAATGAAATTGTGAAAAATTGCACATACATACCTATATACATTCTATTTTTTAATTTATTTTTTCAACCTTTTGACGTCCACTGCTGAACGAAAGTCTCCTCTTTATACATATGTGTAACTATATATACAAGAGACATAAATATATTTTAACACACATCGAAGTATTATATACAGACAATACATTATTTTTCTTATAAATGTTTGTTTGTATGTTTGTACTCTACGCGTTCCTGAACCATTCATTCATTTATAATGAAACAACAGTGAGTTGTTGTGCACGTGAAGGTTCCTAAAAAACATAATTCTTTTATTACATTTTTGTCCTTCAATACAAATGGGTAGACCCTCATTCTACCCGTGCGAAGCAGGAAAGGATAGCTAGTAATAAATAATAAATTATTATGTACAGAGAAAGACAAATTAATAAAAGCTACTGGTGATGTATATTACGTGAGTAACAAAGTTGCCTAAATTGATACGATAATTTACTTGTAAAGTAATTTATGGAGACAATTATTAGGAGGGGTGAGTTTCGGAATTGTTTAATATAATTATTAATGCACAACATATATCACTTGACATATGGAAGCAATTAATTAATTAACAAATTATATCTAAATATCTATCCTTAAAATTTTAAAACTTATCTTACGAGACCGTTAAAATAAAACTAATAAAAAATACGATATAAATACAAACATTCATCCAAATCTTGATTAGTAGATTCATTACATTCCCGTATCTCTATTTCCTTATTGGGGTCGCTTAATGAGATTTTGATTAACCCAGAACTCTGATACTAACTATCCTTTTGAAATTGAGAAGAAACTTAAGGAAAATTGAAGTGAACACTAAAAGTGAACATTTTGAAATAAAAATTCCGAAAGTGTTTCAAAATATATTTGTACGATGTTCAATTTCTTACATTGTGACCAAACGGTGTGCAATAAATTTCCACTTCTCAATTTTCCGATATTTTCCTTTTACAAAATGTCTGAAGAAGCGTTGTATCATATATTTTTAAGTGTAGTAAAATATTTTGATAGCGTGAGGAGCTTGTAAAACATACAAATCAACATTAATATTATAAATGAGAAAATGCGTGTCATTTATAAAACTCTCGGCGCTCGCGAATTAATTATTCGTCTTGATCTTACACACAATGATAGCTCAAACAACGGTAACAGCCTATTTTGGTTTCACTAAAAGTAGAGTAAAAGTTTCATTAAAAGTAGTGAGAAGAATATTAATATGTTCACTGATTCTTAATAGATAATTAATAATTTTTAACTGTTTTTTTTATAATATAGGAGTCCGCCCTCCTGGCACCTGATGGTAATATATGGTCATCATCCGTCATAGATATTGCATCTGGAAATAATGTTAACCGTTTTATTTTGCTAATGCGCCACCAACCGTCGGAACTAACATGTTATGACCATCGTGTCTGTAGTTACACTGGCTCGAAACCGGAATACAACAATACTATGTATTGCTGTTTAACGGTAGAATATCTGATGAGGGTTATACCTACCCAGACGGGCTCATACAAAGCCCTACCACCAGGTAATTATTACCTCCACTCAATATTTATTGAGAAAAGCAATAAACTATATAACATTACATTACAGCTTATAAAAAAATATTTGAAATAAAATACTTTAAACGTTAAGTATTTTATTTCTTAAATATGTTACGGTAATTTTACCGACAAAACATTTTCGAGTGCTTATTTATTACACTGTTTTGAGTAATAGATTTCACCGACATTGTATCAAGTCATGAAATTCTCGTTATTTATTTATTGCAATTAAAGTCACGAACAATTGAATGTTTATGATTTATAATATAATTTATACATCTAATAATGAATTAGGGACTTTTTTTTTAAAGAATCGCAGAAGTTTAATCTATTCATTCATAGCTTGCCAAAGTATATAGTAGAATGAAAAGGGTTCATATATAAACAACATGAATAATACAAAAAGGATACTCATAAAGGTACAGACGCAAACAATTGTATAAAGTTAAATATATACGGGCATATTATATACAAGAACGTTGGATAGCCTAGCTAGCCTAGCCTAGCCTAGCTCTTGGAAAACGTTCACCTGACCAGGACCAACCAACCATGGAAAATAAACAGTAAATAATTTACATCTGAAATATTCAAAGATTAATTACATTCCAAACAGAATAAGAGCGAACAATTGTAATCACGATTGATAGCAGAAATGTTTTCCATAGTTACGGTATACAACGTACACGCCTTACAGTCGTTATAAGGATATCTTCAACCTTATCTCCATAATGGTCATCATGAGATACGGCTTGTATAATCACATATAATCATATATATACAAATTATACATATATACTGACAGATTTTTAAAGGCGGAATTTATTTCCGTGACTATTCCGTACTTTATATAACATACCTAACTACTAAGCTATTTTAAACAAAATCTCGAATTGCTGCACTTTAATCATAATCCTAAAAACATAAAAAAATATGTATATGATTGAGCAATGAGTATAAAGCAATGTATTATATGTGTTCTAGAATTATATTCTCTATAATATAATAAGCTTTAATTGTTTGTTAACGAGTAAACAATAGCGGACCCGAAATCTGGAATCCGAAATTTAACGGATCCATCCGGATCCGTTAAATTCGATCCGGATTTAAAGGATAAAACCATGCGATCTACATTACTTTCAAACTTAAGTAAGCTTCAAAGGTATTATTACAGAATATTATTATTTTATTATTAAATCCTAATCCTCGTAATAATGCACAAAAATCTAAGCCTATGTAATATCTAATAGGTACTTCACTAATAAATATAAAAGTAATAATATAGTAAAATTAATTTCAGTTCGAACATAGTTTATGAAACAATTTCCATTTACTGTGTTTGATATTGATCTCATATTAAAACTTTGTAATATCAAGTTATAACTTGGAGATATTAGAAATCCACGAGTGACAACAGGTGGCAAGATTGTTCCATCGACACGACGTAGACAAACTTGCATAGACATTGCGCTTCCTACTGGAAAGATAACTTTAAAGTTTGCTTTCAATGTAAATTTCTGTTTTTTTATATTTTTATTTTATGTATTATTTGAAAGCTTTTGAAATATTCTTTACTCATATATTGTAGCGTCATTGGCATTATATTAAGTAAAATAATAGCCCGTGAATATCCCAATTATAGGCAGACTTTCTCACCCATACACGTGTAGAAACTCATACGACATATGCCGATTTTTTGAACTGAGCATGAGAGACATAAACACAAATTAATCACCTAACAACTCAGCAGTGCTTTGAGTTGAACCGGAGGTCCTTAGTTAAGATCAAGTGTTCTATAACTGAGCCACCTCGTCTATATTAGCTAAGAACAATATTGCCAACGAAACTTGTTACTGTTCTTGACTCATCAATAAATTTTAATCTCTTCCTAAGCAACAACTGTAGACTCGGAATTTCTATAGATTTTCTCATTAAAATTTCTTGCTAGCAAGATTAAAACAAATTTCGTACTCATTCTAAGCGAATGAGGGTCTGAGAAGCTAGATTTCCCACGACGAATTCTCTACACTACTTAACCGTCGTTAGCGTTGTCGCTGGTTTTTAAGGCTCCGTTTAAAGAAAACATTTTTTTTATTATTCATTTGGAAACGTTAAAGAAATATAACAATTTTATATCGTGTTTATTTAAGTTATTTTTATTTCATATAATCAAGCTAATAAGTGATATAAAGGAATAACACCGACTACGAGTAGGTACATACGGAATTATATCGATATCAAAATAACACAATTAATTTTTAAGTTATTTATTACTTACAAGCACCAGTAAATTGTCATTTTACACCTGAAGTTACATCTGTCTAAAAATTCAGGTCGAAAAGACCCAGTTAATATGAATAACTTGGTGGTAGAGCTTTGACTTGGTGGTAGAGCTTTACTTGGTGGTAGAGCTTTGACTTGGTGGTAGAGCTTTGTGCAAGCTCGTCTGGGTAGGTACCACCCACTCATCAGATATTCTACCGCAAAACAGCAGTACTTGGTAATGTTATGTTCCGGTTTGAAGGGTGAGTGAGCCAGTGTAATCACAGGCACAAGGGACATAGCATCTTAGTTCCCAAGGTTGGTGGCGCATTGACAATGTAAGCGATGGTTAACATTTCTTACACTGCCAATGTCTATGGGCGTTGGTGACCACTTACCATCAGGTGGCCCATATGCTCGTCCGCCAAACTATTTATAAAAAAAAAAGAAGAATATCAAATTAATAAAATTCATTAAAATTATTCTAAATTTTGTAAATAAGACAATAAGAAAAATAAAATGGTATAGATGGGACCCACATACACATGAATGCAATAATGTTCGTTGTTTAAATCTTTTAATTTCTAATGTTATAGATTAAACAAAGGAAATCATATTTGCCGTGTAATATTTAGTCTTAATATATTAACTAGCAAGATTCTCAACAAAGCTGTAATAATGGATTTGTCTGAAAGCGTAAACATAGACTCGGTTCATATTGTATTTAAATTAGATTTCATAGTCCTCAAACTTAATATTCTTCAGCGAAATGAAATGGGTTTGCAAACCATCTAACAAACCTGATAGAACAGAGCCGAGATTATCCAGTGGTTACATAACACGTATTGGTAATGAATTCAAATCCAGGTTCCAGACGAGTTTTAATGTAACTTGCGACTTAGAGATTAAAAAACATCATAACCTAAATATATGTATTACCGAAGACCGTATATTATTAATATTTATGTAAGCACACATAAACGTTATTCAGGGTGTGATTCGTTAAACAATGCTGTCTTCTTTTTTCGAATGTTAAATTAATAATGACAGAAAGAGAGAAATCATTTAACTCAACAACCGCTAAACATTTTTTATATGTAAGGACGTAAATAATAATATGCGATAAAAAATAACTTTCAACGTATTTTCATTGGGTTACAACAAAAATGTCAAATTTAATAGTGTAGTCAGACGCAGTTGGTGTATCTGAGATGTTCGCTCGTTAACGCCCGCAAGATGATTTATGATCTCGTCATAGATATAAAGTGAGTGAGCTAAATTCTTAACGACAAAGATAAATACTAAATTACAGAAACTGATTTGATGTCTTATTGAGATATAGCTTACGAAATTTATAATTTAATAATTGGTTAAGTTAAATCGTTTTGAAATTATTCTTTAATTTTCAATCCCCAAAAGATTTTATTGATTTTGTTAGCGACTTAAAGTTGTCATATAGGTACTTAAACATATTTATAGTCTTATGAATAATATTTTACAAACCTACATCTACAATTGAAAGATATTGAAATGAAACTTATTATAAGGCTATTTAAAGGCCCTGTCATGATACGCAAATCAAACTTAATCAAACACTCTCGAAATACTTTTTTTTGTTTTTCGCGATTACTTAATTAAAACTCATCGATATCAATAAAACACAGGAACATATAAATTGCTATCCTTTTCAGTATTTTAAGATTCAAATGTTTGACTTTTTAATCACTAATAATATACTTTTATTTAAAAGTAACAGGCAATAAAAACTATATTAAAGACAAAGGCTGTATTTAGTTATACCTTTGCATTTACCATATACCAGAAAGCAGGATTAAAAAAAATAAACGTCAACTCATGTCATTTTATAGGTAATCAATTAAAATTATGCGTGGTATTAGATACCTTGAAATATCCATCTGTTTGCAAATAAATCAAATAACATCGACAAATACTAAACATTGAACGAAGCATTAAATTGAAATGGATAATATTCATTCCGCAACACATATCAAATGTATTATCGACTATATTTACTACAGTGTAATACCCATTTTATAAATAATCGCTGGATATATACTTATCAATAATTCTGTATGCATATGAATTGCTAATACTTATTATTGTTTTTATTGGATCATAAATAAAGACATCAACAAACACAATTTATTTATATTAATAAAAAGTAAACCTGAATTGCAAACCTTTTAATATTGTCTCTTTTTCGATATGAAAGACATATGAGACAACAGCGACGTGATGGTAAGTGGTCTCCACTGACCTTGGATTTAGCTAGAAATATTAGATATTCCTTACATTCACTGTTGTCCTCAGAGGCCAGAATAAAATATTTATTTTAAGCCACTCTTGAACCTTAAATTACACTGGCTTACTTACCATTTAAATTGTAAATAAAATATTTCAAATAAATCGGTTATCAATATCGTAGAATACGTCAACTGAATCTAAAAGCTGTTGGTGTATTTAAGCCAGTTCGATTTTTCGATTTGCAGTTTATAACATTTATTTTAAGCTGTTGCACCACACTGATTGTTTGGTACGACAAACTAGATTGCAATTTGTGCTCGGTTTAAACGTTAACGGTTTTTTCGCCATTTTGAACATAGAAAATGGGTTTTAGTTGTTTTGTTTAATTGCATTTATCTATCTACTATCTACAAATATTCAATTAATTTCTATAATTTCAATTTGAAGTTGTAATATAATTTTTATTATAGTTTTTTTTTATAATACAAGGGACAGGAAAATATTGAAATATGCACTTAATTCTACTAATATACATTTATTTAAGTAATTTTTTTGAAGTATGAAGGACATTTTTCATAAATAACTCTGTCAAATTATCTAGAATAATAAATAAGATCGGAATCTGATCGGTTATACTTTGAGAAAGATCGCATTAAAAGGTCCTGATTGTGAACAATTCAGCACTTAGGTTTATTTTAATATATTTTATTTATTTATTGCCATAAGAAACACGTTCGGTTATTCACGAATGTGATACACCATTACAGGCATTTACAACAAATAATTTTATTCCCGCCACTTACATGGGACAATAAATTAAAACAAAGCTAAGTGATCGTGAGCTATTAAAGGCCATTCAGCCATTTAATATATTTACTTTTAAAGTAAGTAGTTTTGAATTATATCTGCCACTAGTTTAGTCTTAAATAGCACTTGACAGCCATAGAATAATAACGCTTAGAAGGAGTGTAAGCCCAAGCGAATTGAAGTCATTCAAATTGTGACTAGTCTCAATACATTTGACGTCACGTCAGTTGTCACGATAAAGTGTCACAGTAAACATCTCGCGCAATTTATTAAAAAATGACTTACTGTGTAGTAAAAGGGAGTCACAACACTCCACATCAAAAAAAATTAGGATAAGAAAATCACATTTCACACGTAAGTACTATTTGGCAACTTAAAAAGAATTTGTAAACAAAAGACGCCTTTACAATAAAAATGTTACCAACTATGGAAAATATATTTACCACGATTGCTTAATATTTTAAATAATAAAAATAAATAAATATTTAAAATTATTATTTTAACTTTTTTAAGTTACGTATAAAACATTAAAAATGTTCAACTAATTATATTTTTTTTTTCTTAATGATTATACATAAAATAAAAGCAATACTAAATAATATTACTAAATAAATTAAAAAAAGAGATCATTATAATAATAAAAGCTAAAATGAAATAAATAATATTGCAATATATAATTATAATACTTATTGATTAATTGTAATCTTTTATAGCTTTCCTTCGAATTCAATTGCTGCTGCTCGATGGATAGATAAATTACAACTTAATCGAAGAGAAGAATATTCAGCGAAAACTTTTCAGCGTTGAATACAACCTACGTAATAATTCAAATTAATTAAATGCAAAAAAATATATTTCATAATTCAAGTTCAAACAATATCAATTTCCTCACTTTATGGGGAAAATGTGTATTCACTTGCAACATAATTCGGTCGTATGTGGGCGTGTCGGTGTATGTAACGTACGTGACACTTACACACACGTTAATTCTAGTGACTTCAATTTTGAGCGAAACTTTTAAGCGTTATTATTCTATGTTGACAGCTATAATTATATAATACATAGATAGACGGAAATCGGTATACTATATAAATAGTTCAATAAAAGTTTGCCTTTTCTTTTTTTCTATTGATCCTTGGCGTAATACTTTTACGGGATGATGGTTCGGCACTATAACTTAACTTAAGAAAATTCCCGAATCCGATTTTGGCCACGCGCCAAAATATCCATCGAGCTGTATAATTATTGAACAAAGATTTTGACTTACAAAAACCGGTACTTAAAAGAAGAATTAAATTTATCTTAAAGTATCGTTCAATTAAAGCTGTGATTTTTTAAAAAGTACTCCAAATTCCAGAGCCTTCTTCCGGTTGTGACCAGGTCTGTCTGGGTGGTTAAAACTATTTTCATTGCTGTCTTCCGGTTCGAGTTAGACAGGGTTATTAACAGACAAGAGACATAAATCTTAAAATCCGTGGTTCGTGTAAGTAGTTGTCTTAAGCCATCAATGCGATTTATAGGTACTACTTAATAACCTATAAATATATATGGACGGCGAAATGGCCTAGGGTTAAAACGCGTGAATCCTAACGGATGATCGTGGGTTCAAACCCGGGCAAATGGTACTACATTTTCATGTGCTTAAATTCTGCCACATGTGTATTCCATTAAACCGCATTGGAGCAGCTCCAAAAATCTTCTCAAAAAAGGAGAGGGGGCCTTAGCCCAGTAGTAAGAAATTCACAATAGACTGTTACTGTATATATGGACGAATGTCAACACTTATCGGGTGATAAACTTAACTAATATTATAAATGCGAAATTGAGTTCGTTTATTCGTATTTTCTTTTGTTACGCTTTAACGTATTAAATACCAAACCGATGAACAAGAAAATTTTCAAAAGTACTGAATATGACAATCTTCTGCAAAACTTGCAATAGAATATTTTATTAAAAATGTAGGTGAACAAAATATCATTACGCATTATATGTACCCAACTGCCTCGTTGGTCTAGTGGCTAGATATAAGGCCGCAGACCCGGTGGTCTTGGGTTCAATTCCCAGGTCGGGCCAATAAATAGTTATTGGGTTTTTCTGTCAGAAAATTCACAGTAGCAGCCCGGAGTCTTGGAAGTGTGTACACTCCCGTGCCTCGGAAAGCACGTTAAGCCGTTGGTCCTGCGCCTGAACTCTTTCCGGTCGTGTCGGATTGCCGTCCCATCGGATTATGAGAGGTAAGGAAAAGAGAGTGCACCAGTGTTGCGCACACACTTGTGCACTATAATATCTCCTGCGCAGTTGGCTAAACTCTTGAGATTGGCCGCCGTGGCCGAAATCGGTCTGGAGGACATTATTATTATTATTTGTACCTAGTACATGATGATGATGATGATTATATGTACCTAGTCATTTATCATTACTAATAACATACATACTTTCAATAAAATAAGCACTTTAACACTCGTATTTTACGCCATTAAATTCGCTAAGTTATTTGTGTTCTGATCTGACCCTTAGCACTGTTTGCGAGAGACCCAGAAGTTCGAAACGGAAACCAATATTTGCAGGCCCTTTTCATCTTTTTAATCCTACCCTCGTGAATGTCGGGTCGCATTACATCTAGAATTAAGTTAATAATTATCAGTTTCACCCAGTTCTTTTTACTCGTATTTATTACATAAAACAATTGGGTTTTACACATCGAAGTCAAAAGTCAAAAATCTTTGTTTTTGTCTTTTGACTTCCTTGGTGGTAGATCTTTGTGCAAGCTCGTCTGGGTAGGTACCAACCACTCATCAGACATTCTACCGCCAAACAGCAGTACTTGGTATTGTTGTGTTCCGGTTTGAAGGGTGAGTGAGCCAGTGTAATTATAGGCACAAGGGATATAACATCTTAGTTCCCAATGTTGGTGGCGCATTGGCGATGTAAGCGATGGTTAACATCTCTTACAATGCCATTGTCTATGGGCGTTGGTGACCACTTACCATCAGGTGGCCCATATGCTCGCCCGCCTACATAAGCAATAAAAAAAAAACTTACTTATTGATTGTCATAAATCTACCACCGGTTCGGAAATAAACACCTCAGACCTGAGAAGAACCGGCGAAAGAAACTCAGCGATCATCATCATATTGTTATATTCGTGTTATTATCAAAATGATGTTGTCAAAAAAAATGAGTCAAATCGACGGGGCGTTATTAACAAACGAAAATAAAACCACTAATAAAAAAAAATAACTTCACAAATATTTCCCGTTGCAAATCGCTTGTAATATTTTTTTATATAGTATATAAATTATAAAGGACCTGGGTGACAGCGCTGCGCTCGGCTCCATTAATTAGTTGTTATAATATATTTATGTCAAAAATTGGAAGGCATCCATATATACAGAACACAAATATACAAGATAATCCTCTCCCAGAGAAGATACGCTAATCGTTCGTGTTGCTAAAAAAGACCTAAGTAAAGGTTCCAACCAGATTAAAAATAAAGTTTTTTCGCCTGATGACCCCGAGAAACATCTCGTCAAGACTGATACGCCGAAGATTAGTGGAAGCTAAATTGTTTGGAAGAATCTCTCGAAAGGTGCTTCTTACCAAGCTACACCGAGAAAAGCGATTATTATTCGCTAAAAAAATATGTTAATTGGACGGTACGAGAATGGAAAAACGTGTTATTATCAGATGAAACAAAAATAAATTCCGATGAAAAGCGCTATGTTAGACGCCCTGTAAACAATGCTTTTATTATAAATACACAAGGAATATAGTCAAGCACGGTGGCGGTACAATGGATCAATGGCAATACAAAAATATCTTCGAGCACACAATGATACCCTACTCGGACGATCATTTGCCTATAATCTGGATCTTTCAGCATGACAATGACCCTAAACACACGGCCAATAGCGTCAAATGTTTCCTTAGCGAACAGCGTATATCCGTCTTAGACTGGCCAGCAAATAGTCCGGATTTAAATCCGATAGAAAATCTGGTATATTGTTAAAAAGAAAGTCTCAAACAAACGTAACACCTATCAAAACGAACTATATGAAGTATTTGTTGAAGCATGGAATTCAATCCCCCTAGAAAAATGTATGAAATTGATTGAATCATTGCCACGTCGTTGCAGTGCTGTTATTGAAAATAAGGGATACGCCACTAAATATTAATTATAACTATTGGTAGGCTGTGGATAGTAGCTATTTCGTAAATAACAATACTAATTACTAATACTTAATGAAATATTGTTTTTTATATTTTTTATTGTTGTTTCTAATTAGTTGACCATTATTGTTCATACCTTAAAACTGATTTAATTGTTTGTCCGTAATGTAATATTGTAACTTGTGTAATGGGATTTATATTGTTTTTCTAATAAATGATAAATCGTTGAACATATTGTTGTCCTATTTATTGTTTAATTTCAAAATAAAAACGATTTCGGTGAAGTATCTTACATAATGTCAAGGACCGTTGGTAGTGCTTCTAATTATACGACCACCACTGTATATAAACAAAAGTTGCTTTTTTAATATTATTGTATTAGTGTCAGAGTTTATGTAACGTTCACCTGAAATAACATGTACTATTTAGCTTTATGATATCTACTTGTTTGATATAATCACTTGAAGGTATGTATATAAACAGAGTTGAAGAAACATTGACCACTAGTGCGACATTCACGCAAGTGTACTTAAACTACAACTGCAGAGAAATGAAGCATTTTTTATAAAAAAAAATTTATGGTAGGTAGGCGGACGAGCATATGGGCATCTGATGGTAAGTGGTCAACACCGCCCATAGACAATGGTATTGTAAGAGATGCTAAATATCACCAATGCGCCACCAACCTTGGGAACTAAGATGTTATGTCCCTTGTGCCTGTAATTACACTGGCTCACTCACCCTTCAAACCGGAACACAACAATACCAAGTACTGCTGTTTTGCGGTAGAATATCTGATGAGTGGGTGGTACCTACCCAGACGAGCTTGTACAAAGCTCTACCACCAAGTGAGTAATAAATTAAAAGTTAAAAATAAATGCCTGTTAGTTACCCACTGCTGGGCTAAGGCTTCTACTTTTTGAGAAGGTATAGAGCCTATTCCACCACTCTGCTCCGATGCCGGCTGGTGGATACACTTGTAGCATATTTTATATGATATGCAGGCTTTATGGCGTTTATAGCATCAGATAAATCATAAACATAAATTAAGTACGTAAGAATTCAGTGATGCTAGCCCGAGTTCGAATCCAATCTAAAATAACTAGATTAATCGTTTAGATAAATTAATTGACAGTAAAACTGTTCTATTAAGGAAAAACAAAAAGGTAATACAAAAGAAAGAACTTACTTTTTGTGCGTATTAAATAGTTTTGCTAAATTGAACGAAAGAAGTGTTACTAACTACTTAAATAAAAATTAAAACTTATAAGAAACCCTATTACTGTTATTCATATAATTTATTATACTTTCCTCCTTTTTCTAACAGCTAAGTTCGAAAAAAATTTGTAAAACATCGGGTAACTATCGTTAAAACAATAGGTTTTTACTTATATATCATTCAAGTAGTTTTGTAAACCTTATCTAATAAAAATTCTGAACACAATTATAAATAATATTTACAAATCTGTATGAAGGTAATTTTTATGAAGTACCTAAATAATGATTTACTTAGGGCTTTGTGCAAGGCGCAAGCCCGGCTCGGTAAGTGCCACCCACTCATCACAATTATATTCTAACGCCAAACAGCAATACTTTGTATTGTTGTGTTCCGTTTCGACAGGTGAGTGAGCCAGGAACAAGGTGGTGGCGTTTGGGCGATCTAAAGAAAGGTTTATATTTCTTATAGCTCCAGCTTCTTTCAGGGCGGAGGTGTCCACTTGATCATGACCATCTGATCAAGCATATGCCTACCGAATTTATAAAAAAAAAAAAATTGTGAAATTAACCCGTCAACTGACTTAAATATCACTCTAAACTGAAAACACTTTAAGGAAATCAATAGTCATAATAATTTTCTTCCACTTGGCTTTTATCTTTCTATATCTATTATAATAACATAAAAGTTCAGAAAGATTTTATGTCAAGTCTCTAAAGATTAAAGGAGGCTTAACATATAAGAAGCTTACGTTTACCGCGTCGTAGCTAAACGCTGATCCCGTCCTTTGTTCAAACCACAAGTGACTCGAAAAAGAACCTTAGTGATTTAAGCTCGCGAACTCCGACGATATAGAATCTAGATTCTAGAATTTTCAACTTGTGAACATTGCGGGTTTTATTATTTACAGTAACTAACTGCCTGTTTATATCCCAGCGTTGGACAAAGGCCTCTCCGTACGCTGGTCCAATGCGAACCCACATTTTCAACAGACATTATCAGGTATTTTTACGTTGTTTTCTTTGAAAGATGTCAGGAATTGAATCCAAAATATTTCGTTAAAATTCACGTTTTCTAACCGCTGAGGCACCTCGGCTACTCCTCAGTGTACAATTTGTTAGTCTTTTCGCTATTATAAAGACATATTAAACAAATTCCATAAAATGTTATATATATATATATATATATTATAAATGTTATATATTATATGTATAATAAATTATTATTTGATTAAAATACATACGTAATACTCTTCATATTATATTATAAACACATAGCACTGTTTAATATAAATTATATCTGTACCAACATTAATATAATAAAAACGTTTCCTGGTATTTCTTTCAATTACCTAACTCAACTCCAAGGCAGAGGTTCAGGGAGTAGATAAAAGCAAAGTTTTTTTTACTTGCTCGGTAATGGATTACGCTGAGAGTTAAACATTGAGTTATACGAAGAGTGCTCGGGCAAAGTAATCATTGTTGAAAACGATACGAAATTTCAATGTTCAAGTACACAGAGAATATGAAATGTTTTACAATAATTACATAATGTTTCGAGATTTATCACTAATTTAAATCTCAATTCACGAGTACACCTTGTTGTAACGCACAATAGGGAATTGAGTCTAAGCACCTTCAACAGCTAGGTTACGTAGACTGGGACCAGTACGTGTATTCGATTCTGATATGTGAAAATATAACGTGAAAGTGAATATGAAGAGAAAAGTAATAATTCAACGCATAGTTAAACGCATACGAACGCACCGCACGAGAATAGTTCAACGCATGTGGCGCTGTAGTCGCGCGTCTAACCAATAGGAACGCTTCTATTCGTTTTTCTACATTATGAATGTTCTTTTATTATCATGATAAGTAATCAAACTCATTCCCAAAAAAAAAGATATAAAAATAAAAATTAATAATTAATTTAAAGTATAGATTCTGATAAGAAATTAATTTGAAGTTTATTCCGGTTCGGTACACTTATAATGCGGAAGGTACAGACTCATTTATTTACCTCTACATACATGTATTACTAACAAGATACAGTCATTACAACAACAAAAAAATCACTTTTAACATAAACGTCCGTTTACGGTTTTTCCACATTAATAAATCCTATCTATTTTCACGAAACATCGGTGCCTCGGGTTATTTAAAACCTAGTCGATTTTACGTTTTATAATAAATGTGGCTTGGCTCCATTTTGGTTTTTGTAGCGATTATTTATTTATTCAAATAGTTACACCATCTACTTATCACTAAGCACTTAAAATTATCAATTAAAACAGATTATCTTACGATGTGATACGCCTGTAAAGGTGTAAGCAACATTTAAACTAAATATATAAATATGATTTTTACGGAAAATTTAGCTATAATTCCATTTGTATATAAAATTACCTCAAGACTTAATAAAAATCGTTCCATGGGCTATAACTTTTTAAATAACAGGTACGAATCAGTACACAAAACAAACAAAATAAAATGTGCAAGATCTTAGTGTGTACCTACATGAAAGATTTTAAAAGGAAGTTCACCTTCACCAATTATAAATCATAAAAGATATTACTTTTAATGCGCCATTGTTTTCAATAGTGCGGTGGTATCATAATTAACCAAAAACTCTTAATTAATTCCGTTAAGGCGGTCGTAAAAGCCTATTGAAATCGATTCCAATATCCGTTTTTCATCGCTTTATATTTCAGTAATTATGCTGAAATACATAGGTTTTAAACATAGATTGTGGTTATATAATTAAAAAGAATATTTTGTGCATTATTGAGTAACGAATTATTATATTAAAGAGAATAAATCAATAATTCACATGACAAGTTTTAAAATGAAAACCATACAAACTGGACAATTTCGTAAAGAACAAAATTCAACATTTTCTATGTGTACAATAAGAATATAACAAATGAATTACATGTTCTAATTATATTTACTTTGTTGCAGCTTCCATGACCATCTGCAATATTGCATTTCTGCTAATCTCACCACGCGAGACTAATATGAATTTTGGTATCGGTGTAAGCGGTTAAATTCAAGACTGATACTGACTGGAACTGTCATTTAAAAAATCTAATTTTGGAACTCTAATTTAGGTAAACTCCTTAACTGTTCAATATAAACTTATTTAATTAAGTAGGTATAGCTAGCTTTTACGCGCCCGCTTCGCTAGGCGTAAATTTAATTATAAAATTTTGTATAATACGATATTATTCTGTACTTTTATAACTCTTAAAACAAACATTAATTTTACATTTTACCCTATTTATTAGAATCTCCAAGAACTTCTTTAGATAGGTAGGTACTAGTAAAAACCAGAATTTTGCTTACCAAGAAAATATTAAGTAGATACATTTTTTGACATCAATTTATTAGTTTATAAAAGTTAATCATAAATGAGGAATCTGAATAACATGTAAAATGGAATTGAGTGGTAATTTTAATTTAAAACAGGTCAAAATGTATCCACGCCTTATAAACTCTTTGAGTAATTTTAACTGACCATATCAATATTTTATTGTTACAGCCAAATATCCGCCCGCTCGTTACGCATCGAACGATTTTTTTCGTATATACGCAAACCTTCCTCGTTTATCGCTTTGCCTATAGGTGAAACGCGTATCAAAATCCGAAATTTATTAGCATGGTTTACAAGATACAATACAGGCAGACAGTAAATTTATTTTATACTATTTAGAGTCTAAATACAATTTCTATGACACTAATTTCCATACTAACTTTCACCCCGTTGGACGTTGATGATTCATAATATGTAAACCTATCTATAATAAATTCATCGTTTAGTCACATACCCTTATAAAGTTAATAAATAATTTTAATTAAGTGAGGCAAAAGTTGAAAATTAATTTTAAGTCGGGTTGCAGAATCCCATTTTAAATTTCCGGGATCATCATCGTACCTTCTATATATGTATATCATATAGTTACTACTTGTATAATTAGGTTTTAATGAAAAATAATTATATAAAAGTTAATTTCTATTTGAATTCGTGATCAAACTTTGACTCAGTATGAACGCTGTTATATTATATGTTTTCAGATATTAATATGAAAGTTTGAGTATTTTATTAATAATACTTGGTCTAACAACTAAAAATATCAAACAAGACAAAATATAAAAGCTCTTAATTTAAATGATAAAAAAACATATTCTTTTATATGTTTAAGCCATTTAAATACAAATTTAATTAAATAACTACCTTGATTATTAAAATTATATTTCTCGTTTCAAATTTCTCTCATTGTAAGACGTATCGATCCAGCGCTGAAAATGGTGTAAGTCAAATGATTAACTATTGTTTGTAGCTTACCGTAGCTTAATATAACTTACCTAAGTATTTAACTATTTTAACTCGTTTATTTATTGAAATGATGGCATACTTAATAGAATACTTGGATTTTAACCGTAAACAGCGTGTTCAAATCTGGACCAGTATCACCGAGTGCTTCATTGTATTATAATAAATATCGTGCTAAGCGGTATAGAAAATTATAAGAAAACCTGCATGTGTTGAATAAAATTCCACATGCAGGTATATCCAGAGTCCCTAGCAACGAAAAAGAATCATCAAGCTTACTTAAATATAGGTAATGAGGAACATATTATATTAAGAAAATGACTAAAATCCAGTTTGTAGAAAAAACATTTTTAACCTAAGATTTTAATTTCGAATTTAATGCGTAATTACATTTATAATTAAAATTGTGAGTTGTCATTCATAGTTTAAAAGTCTATCATATCTAGCCATATTATATATCCAGCCCAGATGTATGCCTCTGGCCAACCTTTGCCTTTTCTTACATACATAATGCCGTAACTTGAATGAAAAACTGAAATAAGTACTTACTTACAAAAATATTATGTAACTAAAATATGTATTATTTTCTTATCTTGTGAAATGTTAGAATACCTTGACACGAAGCCAATCGCTCAAAACAATGACACTGACTTGGAAATAAAGCGTTCTGTGGAGCGTGCGCCACGGTCGCCACAAGGCTCTGAGATCGATTCAGCAACAGGTCCCATTGGATCGCAAAACTACGGCCTATATTTGCCCATACCCATATAAATGGGTTTCGACAAACACATTAGAGGGCTAAATATAATTATTATACACCATGACCTATTTAGATTAGATTTATATTTTTAACTGTTTAAAGTAGACGTTAGTAATGTGATTGATTTTTTTCTTTAGTTTAGGTAAATAATTATGACTTAATTTGCTTATTTATATAGATAGAAAAAAAATGGAAGAAAATTTTACGATAATTTTACTTCTATGAACAATGCCTACTAATGAATGAAGATTGATTTTTAATTTTCAGAGGATGAAAGTACTCAATAAACCCCTATGATTTATATACGGTATAATATGCAGGTACAATCAACAAATTTTATTAAAATTCGTCCAGTATACTACTTTATAATGAACAAACGAGATATATATGTGACATCATATTATTTTATGTTCAAAAATATTATATGTTGATATTAATAATCTACGGTGTTTTGTAGGTAGATAATAAAAAAATATATAAAGTATGAATTTTTTGTTTCCTTTATTAAAAAAACAAAATTTACACTTATAAATAATGTATCAATAATTTACAAACGAGTTTAATATCTTAAAACTATTTTTCCTTTTATTTGTTAGCTAAAAATTAAAACATTTAGTTTAGTAAATTCCACCCTCCACATTTACATTAGTCAAAAGCTCATATTCAGCCAAATGAAAGTATTATTTGTACAGACATTTATTGATCTTAAACCTTTTATTAACCAAACCTAGGGGTCACTAAACCAACAAGACAGTTTTAGAAGATATACACAAAGACGTATTTATTTACACAAGGAAGTTTTAGAAGATATAAACAAAAAATGCATTCACAGTGACAGTTACAAATATTTAAAAAAAAATTGGGTTAGTTTAAACAAGCGATTTTTCAAATTTAATTGCTAAAATATCAGGCATTCTGAGTAAAGCAGATGACATTTTAATGTTGGCTGGAGTTTTTAAATCATGCACTATTATTTCTGAACCATCTGGTTTCCAACCCGAGAAAGTTGCTTCCAGTGTAGATTGCTCGTATGTTAGAATTTTACATGGCTCTCCTGAAATATGTAATTAATATTTTACTACAGGTAGCGCTTTGTGCAAGCTCATCTGGGTAGGTACCATTCACTTATCAGATTTTCTCCACAAAACAACAGTACTTGATAATGTTGTTCCGGTTTGAAGCGTGAATGAGCAAATTTAATTACAGGTACAAGGAACATAACATCTTAGTTCTCAAGGTTAGTGGCGCATTAGCGATATAAGCGATGGTTAACATTTCTTATAATGCCTCTGTCTATGGGCTTTGATGACCAATTACCATACCTGATGGTCTACATATATACTTGTCTGCCTAATTATTCTAAAACAAAAATATTTTATCAAGTAAGATAGCAATTGGACTAATTTGAATTAGATAGCAATTGGATTGCCATCCTATCTGATAATGAGAGTTCGGTAATAGAGGGTACACCTGTTTTTGTGTATACACTTGTGCACTATAATATGTCTTGGACAGTTGGCTAATCTCTCTTGAGATTGTCTACCATGGTCAAAATCGGTCCAGTGGCCCAATTATTATTATAACATCAAAATTAAAAGAAGTAAAACCTCTGCTTTCAAACCTTAATTAATATGACTCTTGTCCTTTTAACTAAGTATTAAATTACCATAAATTAGGAACAAATCTAATGATTTTATAATATTTTGGAATTTTCTGCAATTGTTCTCATTATTAAACCCAATATAAGTTACCTTTTAATTCATTCATAGCTTTAAGAAATGATTCTCGTAACTGAGCTCTGGCTTCTTGTGTGGACAGCACATCATTTTCAGAAATCATTATTTAAATATTCTGAAAAACAAGAATTTAACTTTGTTTCATGAGCCTATTTTCGTCATTATATTGTACTTCAAAAAAATTACAATTAATATGAATACTTATGATTTATTTTTTAAATTTGTATAATAGGGTAAGTCATATATCTAACTTACATTATAAATTGGTATTATACTTACATTTTACTATTTTTAAGTCAGCGAAATTTATCTGCACTCCACCGGGAGAAGTTTGTTTTCTTTAAATGAAAATTAACATGAAAAAATATATGCAAATACGTTTAAATTGATCCTGTTTGTTTTTTACATTTCACTGTTTACAAACATTTATAATTATAACCTTAATATTTGATGACAAGTGTCAACTGTCAAATATTTTTTTGTTGAATTCTTTTTAATTAAAAAGGCAAGGATTTTGCAGCATAGTCTCTCCAATGGCAGTTTTACTTTGAACAATATAAAATATAACAATAACATTTTTTTTTTTATGTTATGGGGAAAAGGTAACTACACTTGTGATTAATTATCATAAAGTTTTAATCCTTATGACGAGAATGTATAATCATTTTATTCGAAAATGTATAATGATCGAATATTATGCCGCAAAATATTCGACGATTATACTACGAGTCCATTGTTGCGATGACAGTGTAATGCTTAAGCCACTGCACCCGAGCACAATCGAGTAAGTTGACGCGATAATCGTATAATGTTCGCCCGATGCTCCTCCACCCGGAAACGGTTTCAAATTTTGCTAGTATTATTAAATTTAAATGCAAATGTTTTATTAACACAATAAAAAATAAAAACAAATATTATCTATGGGGGAAGCCTTATCGACAACCAACGTGCAGTTTAGTACAAGCGAGCTAACGGACAGACGCGAAAAGCGACTTTGTTTTACAATTTGAAGGTGATATTATATAATTATAATTGTTATTATCCTTATGAACAGGAGTAGTAATTGATTATAATATATATTCTAAGGAGGCAATTGACAATAAAAAACAGTTGCATTATGGTATTGTTTATTTATATTAATATGGACATTCCCTATTGGTTCACACTTTATAGTCATACAAAACAAATTAATCACAATTTTATTATAACGAAATAAAAGTTCGATAAATACCTGAAGTCACTCCTCAGTGGTATCTGGTTTACAGAAAAAACCTTCCTAGGGAAAAAAACATTTGCCGAGGTAGCTACATTTTACACATACTTATAGTCTAATTCGAAATAATAACAAGTTTATTTATAAACGCAAGAAGATACATGCATTTGAATAAACCATTATGGAATTCATAGAAAATTGTTATTTTACACGAAACTATTCTATGTCACCTCGAAACCGATGTCCAAAGTGACGGTTATAATCGACGAATGCCTTCACCTCTTCAGCGGCTCTCTGTTGTCTTAATTTCAAAAGTACCTCATTGTCTGTGGTTGAGAAGCCACGCCGATGTCGATCTTCGTCTATTGTAGTTTGCCAACTGAAAAGTCCATCGATACGCTAGTAACGAAAATATGAGAACATTTATTATGAAATATACTGCGTCCAATGATTGCGATTATACAATTTTTAAATTTGAGGCTATCTTGATTGTCAATCATTGTCAGTTTATTTCATTTGGGATTGTGGGTATTAGATAACTTTGAATATGGCATCAAGTAAATTTAATTTGCATAAACCCTTAAAATAATAACACAAAGAATATGAAACGTTTTTTTAAACAAAAGACTTGTTGCCATATATAGGGTACCTGTAAATGCACAGAAGATGATGTTAAAACAGCATCCGTTTTGTGAAACAAGAAGCATATGGAACATGCTCCCTTCACTTGTCCATTCATTGTAATTTATTCAAAGCGAATAAAACGACGCTGTGACTAGATTGTTCAACAAATTTATTAAAAAGTTTCCATGAAGCCCTACAACAATTGTTTGATGCACTTTATTCGTATGTCGTGAGCCTATTTCCCAAAACCGATAACCTAACAAATACCTGGCAAGGCAATCGCGATCTGCACCAGCGGCTCGAACGTAGTTACTCGAAATTCACGACGACGAAACATACATAAAAAATACCTCAACTAGACGACGTCAATGCGGACAGCACATCTAAATCCTCATTGGTCAATCGCTAAGTTCTTTTTTTAACGATTAAAATGTTTAACATAGATTGCGATTGACCAAAAAGCCTTCCCAACTTGCTCGGCTTCCAGCTATTCATAATACGTATCAAATACCTGCCAAGTCCGTCGGTGTGACGACAACTATCGAATCGAGAGTGCAACGGGGCATTACTCCCCATAGTTTGCCATAAACCGAAGTTTTATTTTGGTATGTTACTAAAGCTGTAAAATAACAGTGTTCAATTTATTACTTATATATTGTATCAACATTCGGGGCGATTCGGTTGTTAGGTTGTCATTGTTAATGTACTGGTGTCGGTTGACTTTGTCGCGTCATTTGTGGATTGAAAAATAACACTACATATATGCTTACCGGTTCGAGGCGCTTATGTGATACCTCAGTGATTCGCTAGTGACGCTCGCGAGACCGCCGACGGGGACGCTCGTGTGAATTTTCTAAAAATAGTGCTTTGACTCAATTACAGAAATAAGTTATAACAAATTCAGACAACACTTTGATTTTTTACACCAAACGTTGTTTTAACAACTTTCAAAAAAGATAATATTATATAGTATTTCTAAGTATATTGAAAAATAATATAAATATTTATATAATTAATTTTATAAATAACCAATATGAATTCTCAACTCACTTCTCTCCCTGCGATGTTTCCTATCACGGTCCCGGTCACGATCGCGTTCTCGTTCCTTGTCACGATCCCTCTCCCTGTCCTTGTCTCGATCACGCTCGCGCTCACGGTCCCGTTCACGTTCCCGATCACGTTCTTCATGACGACCGGGGCGTTCATCACGATTTGATCTTGAAGAAAATATAAATTAAAGATAGGACTATAATAAGATATATTTCTAGTAATTTAAATATTGTTGTCAGAAAATGGGTTCACTTTATTAATACATATTTATTCTCAAATAACCATTACTCCTTAGATAGATGTATTACTTTGGTGTTTCTTTTGTATTATTTGGAATGACGTTATTAATTATGCATCTATATGTTTTTTTTTTTTTTATATCAGTGGTTCATTTACACAACCAAAACTAGAATTATAACTTTACTAATATGCGATTATAATTAGAAAAGTTCGTAAAAGAAGATGTCCATTTTTGGCCTAGCGTGAACAAGCTGCTATCAAAAAAACAAGTTTATGAAAAAAAATATATTTTTTTTAGCTAGCCATTCTATTGTTGTATGAGTGTACATTTGTATTTTATTGAAAAAATATTTTTAAAGTATCTTCATTGATTTGCTTTATTGATCCACGTTTTGTGTTACCAGCAAGATCAAGTAACGATTGCGTCAAATCGAATCATCTCGCAGTACTTAATACAACTATAAGTATTTAATACAAAAAAAAAAAATTAAAAATATTTGTTTTAATTAGTTTCGTCATTTAAAACGTTTTATAAACTGAAATATGAAGAATGTTAAACGTAATCATATCTGTTTTCGATCGATTTTTTAATGATTTTTTTCTATTGCAACACTAATAAAACAAAAAAATACAAATTGACATTGGTATGTCACAGACTGATTTTTACATTCGCTTTGTTTTCCTACATTGAGAGTGTTGTTTTATTGTGGATTTTCTTTCAACGATTGTTTATTCATTATGGACTCCGACCTATCTTTTTCCAATGACCCCGGCACATCTACGGACCCCGAATTTCGCTCAAACGATGACCCTGGCTTTTGTATTATGGACTCCGAACATAGCATAAACGATGACCAACACTCACGTAATATGGACCCCGAAACTAGCTCCATCGCTAACCACGGCTTGAATATGGACATTGAACAAAACCAAAGCGTGTCTCATGATAGTCTGCACACAGAAGAAGTGACTTCTTACCAATGCGTATCTCTGAGATGCATAAACTGTGGAACAAGGTATCAGGAACACATTTCACCACCTGCCCAATTTCTTGAACACATATTAATAACATATGATGTCTCAGAATAAAAATAAATCATAAAAAATGTTGTTTTATTTCGCTTTAACCTGTTTTTCCTCACATGACAAAAATCTCTTTTTAAACATTTTGATACAAAATTAAGTTCATATTCTCATTATTACTAATTAGTGCTTTTAAACTAATTACAAAAAATATGATAAAATGTCTGTTCACGTCAGGCCAAATTCCAAATACTAAGTGGACAATCTCCTTTGATGGCCAAAAGAATGAGGTGTGTGTGTGACAATTATAATGACCTATGTTATTTAATAGATTTTTTTAATAAATATGATTTACCTATGGCGGTCTCTTTCCTTATCCTTGTCCTTATCTCTGTCACGCTCGCGGTCTCTCTCCATTCTTTCGCGATCACGCCTATCAGAACCCAGGCCGCCACCACGAATATTACGCTCTCTATCTCTTTCCTCGCGACGTCTTCTTTCCTTTTCTTGTTGTTCCTTCTCACGAGCTTCATTCATCTCTTCATACGCTTGCCGCAATTTGAAGTACCTGTGTTGTGACTTTATATTAGTATTTTATGCACTTTACATTTACTATTAATTTTCAATTTTCAACTCAAGTGAATATGTAATGCTTAATTACATATTTGCACTATATAATAACATAAAATATTAGTTATATAAACTATACATGTTGTTTGAAATATTAAAAAATATATTATGCATTTTGTTCTAGACTAAAATGTAATATTATAATTTTGTTTCAAAGTTATCTTTATCTAGAATAAATAAAAACATCGTAATTTTTTTTTTTTATAGCTTATGTCGGCGGACTTCCATGTGAGCCACCTGATGGTAAGTCACCAACGCTCATAGACAATGGCATTGTAAGAGATGTTAACCATCGCTTACATCGCCAATGCGCCACCAACCTTGGGAACTAAGATGTTATGTCCCTTGTGCCTATAATTACACTGGCTCACTCACCTTTCAAACCAGTACACAACAATATACTGCTGTTATATAGCATGTCTGTAGTTTATCTTATCAAAACAGTTTACAGAAGTATTTGTGACGCGATAAAGCATTAATTATAGGCTTTAATAAAAGAAATCAGATGAAACAGCACTAATAATTTAGCCTATATTTTATATTTAGATAAGGTTTTGGGTAAATTAATAAGACCTTCATATATATTTCAGTTCAATTGATTGAGTGAAACCTTTCAAACATATTTTTATTTACCCAACATGTTGTTTTCCGGAAAGATGATCATCTATTCTTTGTTGTGCATCACCAACAATAAGAAATGCTCCACACACAGGACACACTTCCATCTGCTTCTCTTGAGCTGCTGCTAATTCTGCTGTCATTGACCAGTGACTGAAATTCATTTGCATCATTTAATAATAAGCAAACAAACAAAAGTTAAATCAGTTATTATGGTGTTTTATAATTAGATATAGAAATTCTTAGTTTGACGTCATTTGAACTTAAGATTTTGAATAAACCTTGTATATTTAATACAAAGTTTATTCAAAATTCAATGGAATACTTAATATATCAATCAATACACATTTATAAAAATTAAAAAAAATGAGGTGAACATTTGTATGTTACCTATTTTCTTGCTGTTTTAAAAGCTGTTCTTTTTCTTCTTTCAATCTGTCACACAGCTTCATTAGACCTTGAGCTTGTTCTACATTTCCACAAGTACCTGCTTCCTCTGCCTCTCTGACTAAAGCGCTTATCTTTTCTGACAACAGTTTCACCTAAAAAAATGTTTGTATAATTATTTACAATTTTTAATATTAATTGAAAAAAGATTGTAAATTTTTCAACAAAAAGTAAAATATAATTATTAAATCAAGGTCGAATCCTAGTAAATATAAAGAAAAATCTCATATCAGGATGTCATTATGTTAATCAACATTTTTGTACAAAACAGTGTAAGTCAAAAACCTCTCATAGTAATGTGGTTTCTATGGTATAATACATTACCTGTTCCATATTCTTTTCTGTTTGAGCCTGAGTCATAGGTGGTCCTTCAGGTTTAGAATTCATCAGCTCTAATCTTTGTTTACCTTTTTGAATCTTCCCTAAAATGTAATAAGATAGTTAATATTATGATTTACTTTAGTACTTTATGTTTTGATTGTATTTTTTGATTATATTGTTCACAATATTTATAAAGTCACATACATTAGAACTATAATATTTAATAAGTAATTTAAAATTTGTACACTTATAGGATGAAGGATTAAATATATCCTATATTTGACATGACAAACACTTTCTCATCCTATATTTAAGCGATAAGTGAAATAATTAATATGATTTCTCTTATCACCTAATACAACATCCAAGCCCCTAGCTGTGTTCAATAATGTATAGGAAGTGCTGACGACTAGCAGCATTTTAATGAAGATGTTAATGATCACAAATTAGACACAGACTTAATATAATTTTTTCGGTATTAAAATTTCAGTTTAAGATAAGTAAAATTTAGGTAAAATACAAGGAATAATTACTTTCAACATCACTGATCATGTGACGGCAAAAGCGCAGGAACTCTTCAACATACTGAGCTTTCTTATAAGAACCTTCCGCCTTTTCAAACAGTTCCTTAACTTCATCATCATGTACTTTTGGACAAGCCCCGAGGTCTGCCCGTGTATTTACAAATAAGTCATGAGGACAGAACTTAACCATATAATATTTACAATACTGTAACAAAACATTAATGTTTTACTATTAACCATTTTATAAACCAAAAATGATTCTAATAAAATTGAAATGTACGAATATTGCCGATAAACATATTTCAAATAAAAATCCTGTGTCGGCATTTTTCATGGGTATAGGTTATATGCAATTTAGAAATATTAAGTTTTATTGATACTTACTTCCGGATCTTCCCAATTTGGTTTTTTAATTTTTTCATTAGGATTAGTATTCCGATGTCTTCCCATTAACTCATCGAGCAGTTGTGCCGCTGCTAACACTGCCATGATTTGATAGTTTGTATCAAACTCATAAAACCTCACCTACAGTATTTTCAAATCCTTATAATTTAAATATTACAACGTATTAATGCGTAAATAAGCAAGTCGTTTGTTGTATGGACTACATTTAAACGAATAATAAAATTATGATGTTAACAATTAACAAGCGACGACAGTAAATCAGGCACCCGTAGATAAAACGAGTTTCTCAAATTACAGATAAAAAATATTTATATAGAAAATAAATAAATTAATCATGAAGGCTATTTGCGGCTTTATAGATGACCATAGATATTAACTGTGTTTTTTGGAAGTTACTATTTTATTTCACATTAATTATGCTCTGTTCGTTTTTAAATAAAAGTGTCTGACTAAAAGAACGTATATTAATGTAACCGCACTTAGTGAGCGGTTCATTTAATAAATTTTCGGATTAATTGTAACAGCCAAGGTTAAACCTTAAACAAAAGTTGCTAGCTAAGATGACTTAGTGGCTGGAAAAAAATTGTATAAACCTAATCCAGTGAAGATCCAGGGGTCAAGTTATCAAGGTATCAAGTTACCAGGGGCAGTACCAGTGCCTTTCCATATATTCTTGATTATATTATATCTTTAGACTCTAAATAACATTACACTGCCCTTGCGTTCATTGTTCATCTACATATTATTTAATTAACGAATTTCAAAGTGAGGATTGTATTGTACATGTAAAACAATGCAAATATATCTCTAGCACATGCAAACTATTGTCTCCAAAACGGCCTAATTGGGAAGTTATACCGTCAGTCACTCATCGCCTTGCGTGAATCAAGACATTAAGCGTCACTAGCAATAAAAATGAGTCTGATGTATGGGAATATCTCACTTTTTAAACAAACAGAATAAAGAAATGTTGCAACAGGTTTTACATAAGTTAGCAACACCATAGAAAATGACATATCAATTGACATTATAATACTGAAAATATAGGTATCCAAGGCCGTGAAAAAATATTAAAAATAATAAATAGAGAAATTGACATTATTACAAAATAAAAAGTTGTAAACTGATAATAATGAAATTGACACACAAATGTAATTGTAATCATTCATATAAGTAATGTAAGCTGATAAGATTCATTTTCAACAGTAATGTTATTTTACATAAAAACTGTGCTGTTACTACTGTTTTAAATATTCCAAATAGCTAAATAGTAAGTAAAATGGGTGGGCTATTTAGTAAAAGTAAGAAACCCGTTAGTAGAGTGACTGAACAAGATAAAGCGATCTTACAATTGAAACAACAAAGAGATAAGTTAAAGCAATATCAAAAGAAAATTGAATTAAATTTAGAGAGAGATCGGCTTTTGGCTAAAAAATTATTGGCCGAGGATAAGCGCGACAGAGCAAAGTTACTACTAAAAAAGAAAAGATATCAAGAAAATTTGTTACAAAATGCTGATATTCAGTTAGAAAAATTAGAACAGCTTACGCATGATCTAGAATTTACTCAAATTGAAGTACAGGTAAAGTTAATACTGAAATGCTGCTCTTTTACATTTTTGTGGACTTTTTTTCCTTATTTTATTAATATTCTGACTTTTGCTATTTTATTAACTTTTCTTTAGGTTTTGGATGGCTTAAAGACTGGAAACGAAGCTCTGAAAAAAGTTCATGATATTCTTAACATTGATGATATAGAAAAGATTTTGGATGAAACAAGAGAGGGTATAGAGAAACAAAGAGAAATAGATGAACTCATCTCTGGTCAATTAACTGAAGAGGACAATGAAGCCATTGATGCAGAACTTGAAGCAATACTTGATGTGAAAGATGAGTTGCCTGAAGTGCCTATGGATAATTTGCCTGATGTAGTTGAAGAAAAAGAACCAGAAAGACCTCAAAGAACAAAATCTAGCTCGAAGAAGATTGCTGTTGAGGCTTGATCAAGATGATGATAATGATGTTTCTATTTGTACAGTATATAAATTATTAATTATATTTTATTATTATTTCGTATGTTTTATTAACTCTTAGGAATTTGTTCATTTACTCACGAAGATTTCTTAGTTATAAATGCTAAAATGAGTTTTACACCAACTGTTATTTTACCATACAATGGTAAAACTATCGTCTTAAGATAGCTTCAGAATCAAAGGCTTGAAAAGTTGGGCACAAATGCCACCTAACTTTAACTGCCTCTCTGAAGTATTGTAAGCAATTAAATTAAAAGCAGCCATGCAAGAGGATTTGACAGGATTGGAGGATAAATACCATCATGTGCGTTCACCTGACATTTATTTTAGGGTAACATTAATTTAAAAATGCCACCTCTATGACATAGAAACAAATCAAAGGCCATAGCCGGGTAAGCATTGGCGCATTCACAATAATGTCTTGCCATTCCTCGTCTTGCATTCCCAATGTCTTGAGAAAAAAAATTCGATCGAATTGGAAAAAATATATGTCGTAGAAAGAGAAAAAAATTTCGAAAACTTAATTTTTTTTTCTTTTTTCAAGCTGTTCCATTAGTTCTTCTTGATTTGTTCTGTAAATTGCTTTGAATATGTTTACAACATATATTTTTTGCATGAAAATTGGTCCAGTAGATAATGAGAATAAAAAATGTTCTCCAAAAATACTAGTTGTATTTTTATCTTTGTTCTCAGTGCAGCTACAAGGTTGAAATTTAGGGTGAGCTTGTAACCCATCAGACGCAACTCTTGGCCAAAATTTGAAACGAATGCACGTGGGGGTTGCCTCTACTTACCCGGCTATGGCCTTTCAGTTTATTTATCCACAATGGATAATGGTAACTAATGACAAAATTGTGATTGAAGATTGTAAGTGAATTTACCTCACCTCAGACACTGAGCCAACAATGTAAATTAAATAAATACATTACAAAAACAAGCATTTAAATGAGGTTGAGAGTTAATAAGAGGTGGTAATTACAATTATTTTTGTAATTGTAATTAATTAGGTAGTAACAGGAGCAAACTTTTAGTGCCCTTCTGACAACTTTTACTTGAAAAGTAATGTAATTTTAAAGTAATTTTACTTGTAATAATAAGACGGGTGATCAAATTATTAAAGTATTACCAAAAGGATTTGAATTGGTATTAACACAAACAAAAAACGGTTTCTAATAGAATCCTAGTTTGTTCTAGTTAAAAAAGCCTTTACAATAAACACGCATGAGAATCTTGTAATGCAATAAAAAACAGGTAATCCTTTTACATTTTAATCTCATTCATATCAAATTACTGAACATAATTTAAGATTTTAATATAATATATAATATTGTATCTAAATAAGGATAGGTTCTATAAAACGTAAGTGTAACATCAAAGAGACACCTATCATAATATGACTTTCCCAATGATTTACACATTTAAAAAGAAAACCTTATAATACAGGACGATTCAAAATCGTTGAATTCCCAATATTATATTTCCACAATTCAGCAAGATAACATAAATGATATAGCCTTATGATATACTACTGGATATAACTATGACATAAATGTTAACTATTTACACATACATACAAACTAATTTCTTTTATTAGCTGTGTTACAGTAATCATGGAAGTGATTATAACACCACTTCTCATACTGGTGGGTTGACTAAGCTAAGCATACTGCCACCAGTGTAACATCTATACATTTTTAATCCTTAACATATTATAGATTTATCACGCTTGTACTGTACATAAATGGCAAAGAATAACTATAAAATAGAACCACTAGTGTAGTAAAGTTAAAAAAATAAATTAATGTGTTATTAGGGAGGAGCAAGTTTATTCTAGGAATTAAGTTTCTCGCTTTCTGGTCCCCACATGGATTGCAAATAAAACAATCAAGTTATTTATAGCCATTACATTCCAATCTTTATATCCAATAAGGGAAATTGATCTCTAGTAAGAAAAAATGTTTTTAGATTTTATAAAATATGGATACCATCACTTTTAAATTTATTAAACACATTTTTTTTACAAGACTGAAATTTTGTTAATTAGGAATGTATATTTTTAAGAATATATTAATTAATTACATATGACACCAATTTAAATTTAGACCAATTTAAATCTAACTCAGATTTCTGATGAATAAGGTTTTACTAGACCTTCATGTTGTTTATACATAAGGAATACAAAAAAAAATATTTTTGTGGTAACCTTCGTTCATTTCAATCCTATAATTTATTTTACTTAAAATTAAAAAGTTTTAGTTCTACGAAAATATACGCGTAGGAGTTAGAACCAATATCACTATTTAAAATCACATAATAGATATTCATAACAAACTTTTAACATAAATTAATTTTCATAAAGTGATTAACAACTGCAAAATTATTTTTGAGAATATTTATCAAACCTTGTAGCTATTTAACTTGTATTGCGTTAATTTCTTTATACAATAATGTACACATATAATACAAGTTTAAAATATAATAATCTGTGATAATATTACAGGCAATTTTTGAAAAATATCATTTACTATATTTTATCTCACTTCCGTTTATAAAATAGTAATCACTAACTTGTTATTTTTGTACTATTCTTTGTGCACTACTGTTCTTTGTTGTATTGTTTGACATTATATTACAAACAAATGTGTAAAATTATACATGTAATTATTTAGCATGATATAACACTAAATTATTGCTTTTCCAACTTATTTTAACATATTGAATTTTACATTACTATTAGAGGGTCTTATTAGATTTATAATTACAAGGATTATTCACAATTGGATTTATTTAAAAGTGAAAATGTTAATTCATCTTTTTTAAATTTTGTACTTTATTTTACTTTGTGCTAAATAAGAGTCTTGAAAGTAAACAATAAACACAAAGAATAGAACAAAAAATAATGAATTAGCCGTGACATATCTTAATGTATCATCAGGTTTGTGCCTGCTATAAAGACTATCAGCTCTCCATAAACAGGATCAACGGATCAGATATTGTCTCTGAATCCGAAGTTGTAGGTTGATGCTAGTAATTCACTGTGACTGGATGATGTGCTATGGTTGTACCAGTATGGTGTTGGGTATTTGTTGTGTGAGTGAAAGTGCCAGCTGCCACGCTTGCTACACTGGTAGCAGTTCCGGTTCGGACTTGCTAAAGAAAAAATATACATATATATAATTTTGTTTCAATTTAATGTATCATTGCAGCTTGCAGTTTACTTAATATTACCTGGCTGGTTATTTGCATAACTGCTGAACTAGTCGTTTGATTTTGTGCTACATTTGTCTCAGTAGCTCTACTTTCTGATGATGCTCTGTAAATCGAAATTGTTACATTTTATTTACACAGAGAAAAAACATCACAGACATACATAAGTTACAATCCATGAAAAAAATCTACATCCAGCAGAAATTCTTTGTTTCTATATTATTAGTTTCTTTTTCCGCCATAAGTGATTCATATAACTATTTCATAAGTCCACAATGTAGAATAAAGCGAAATTAGTTTTAGGAAAGAAACGCAACATTTGAAGCAAATTTCTTAAAAATATTTAAAAAAAAACAAAGATTAAATATACCTTGTATCATGTTTTCTCTCTGGCACATCTTTCTCACATTTATTGCAGTCTCCGCAGTCCTCGCCTTCGGTTGCCGGTTCCGCACTAACTGCATTTTCAACTGCATCCGTATGCGTTCGTCTGTGCGATACTAAATGACCTAAAAGAAAAGAAGCATAACAATTATTATATATTTAGGTCGTCTTCAAAATTATTTAAGTTACGCCATTGCGAGTTTTAATTTAAATGTACTTTGGTATGGTCTATTCTATAGCCATGCACTATGTTGTATCTGTACTCTCACTATACCTTTGCACATAAATTCCTTTGAGCAAATTTCACATCGGAAAGATTTATTTGCTGAATTTGCACTCTTGTTGTGTGATCTCTCATGAAATAGCAAATTGCCTTTCAATGGGAACGATTTTCCACATTCACCGCAACTGTACGGCCTTTCCCCACAACTATGTGACCTAATAAAATAAGAATCCTTTTAAATTACTTTGCACTTGATTTGTATTTTTAAAACTTTAAATTAAAACAGACTTTTATGATTTATTTAATTTATCTTTATTTGTGAGTAAAATCATCGTAATTCACAAAGAGGGACTGAACAAAGATTTCAGATAAATTAATGCCTCAAACCTCATATGCGTAATAAGATGCTCTTTTCTCGTGAAGGGCTTAGAACACACTTTGCAAGTGTGAGGTGTGTCTCCAGTGTGCTGCTTGAGGTGATTCGTAAGGTGTTCTTTACGCGTGAATGTCTTGTGACAAAATTCACATCGATGAGGAGACTCACCAGTGTGTATTCTACAAAAAAATACAACACATCATATCTATGAAATTAAAATTATTACACATTGTTTTTTTGGCATCATGGAACTGGTTACAGCCAAATAAATGTTTGAATCATAAGTGCTGATACTACATGGTTTCTATGATCACCATTTATTTAATGTATTTTAGTTTTTTATACTTGTAACCACTTACCTAACATGATTAGTCAAATGTTCTTTTCTCGAGAAAGTCTTCGTGCAGAAGGGGCATTTATGTGGCGTCTCGCCTGTATGAAGATGTATGTGATTGGTGAGATGTTCTTTTCGAGAAAACGACTTCGAACAATATGTACACTTGAATGGTGTCTCTCCAGTATGTTGTCTAAAAACAAAATGAAAAATTATAAGCAAATATTTAATAGTGAAAGCAAGTAATTAATAATTGGTCTCATCTATACAAATGCAATAATTACGGTAAATATAACATGTTTGCAATCTACTATATAAATATTTCTCTAAATGCTATATTAGTTTTTAGGAAATATTACATTTCAACATACGCGTCTGATTTTTTTTTTATAGATAAGTCTGATAAGTACCTTACTACTTTTGCCATAAAAAGCAAATATCTATCACTATATCGTGTCGCTTATATTGATATAAGATAGACAGATTGACCTCTAACCTAATTGTGAGCCGTAAAACAAACTTTTGGTATACGATTGAACTGTGACGCCGAACTTGCCGATACTATTATTGCTTTTATGAAGGATCGTCAAAATCAGCACAATACAATGCAAGAATTTGTTAAAAATACAAACTTAAATCGGTGTAGAAAACTTTTTACGAAATTATCTTCAAGTAGTCTAATGGATTTTCCAAAATTAAGTGAAACTGACCTTAAAATATTATTTACTGGCACTTATCAATTATCACAAGCAGTACGTTATCTTGCTGAAATAATAACTGACAACAAATTAAATCTTGAATTTGTAAAAGATCACGAAAATATGATAAGAACAAGGGTACGATCAAGGCATATTAATAGGTAGACATATAATTGCTTTATCGATGAGCCAAATTCGAACACCTATAAAGGAATTCGAAGATATGTTTGTGATTGTGCAAATGGGAACAGAACAGTGGGCTGTTGCTCTCATGTAGCTACTGTTATTTACTACTTATCGCATGCTCGTTACACATCAAACATTATAAAACCAGCTGAAATATTGACCTCCATGTTTGATGCGATTGGTACAACTATTACTGTTGAAGAAAACAGTGACGATGACTGAATCGTGAATATACAGTATAATAACGTTATCCGTAATTATGTTTATATTTTGTATGATTGAATTATATAATATACTATTTCATATAACTGTCACATATCTGTAATTGATTTTTATTTTTTTAAGCTATGTTCCACCAATTCGACCCTTTTATGACTTTAACATGTATTTTTTTTGTTAGGTGTCACTTTGAGAGTTGGTATAAAAAACCACCCCCAAAAAATATAGTTCTCGTTTTTTACAGTTTCTAATATTGCAGAAATTCTAAAAAAAATATATTATAATTAGTTTATTGATAGTCATGTACAGTTTTAATTTCATGAAGATACCTTCAATAGGGACTGAGAAAAAAAAATTACGTTTAGGGTTGTTACCCCTATTATTCCCTTACTATAGGAGTTAAGGGTGTGAGATTAAGTGTATGGCTATTTTAGATGAAAAACAATAAAAACAAGGTAAGACATCCCCTTCCTAAAGTAACCCTTCATCAGACGCGAGTGCAGTTTTCATATGCTTAACCGGCTAGATCCTTTGTAAATGATAGCATATTGGGAATAAAACGATCGCATCTAGGCCGTTTCAAATAATTATTGTAAACAAAAACTCTACACACACAATAGTAATTTGAAGCTGCTGAATTTCTTTCGCGGGAGTTATTGCACTCATTTCCACACTAAGTACGTACCGAACATGCGTGACAAGATGTTCTTTCCTCGTGAAACTCTTGTTACAATATGAACAGGTATGTGGCATGTCCCCGGTATGTTGTCTGATGTGTTGGTTGAGGTGTTCCTTCCGCGTGAAGGCGCGAGAGCAATACGTGCACTTGTGAGGAGTCTCCCCCGTATGCTGTCTGCACAACAAAGTACATTCCGATTTGATTATTATTGTTAATTCGTAAAAAACCTAATCTGGTCCGAGGGGAAGGGATATGAGTTTAGCTCTATAGAGCTCAAATCGGAATGCACAATGCTGTGCTACTGCAAAGGCGAGGGAACTGCCCACGAATGCCGTTTGGGATTCGTTTAGATATGCGTTATTTATAACAATGTGGTTATTTATCAAATGATTAGTTCATAAACCTTACCTTGGTTTTAAAATCACGCTCGATAACATGCAAATATTACATTTTTTTTACAGTTCAGATGCCTGTATGTAGCACAGCATTGATTTGTTATTCTTGGTAAGTATAGACTTTAAACAAGCATGCATATATACAAAAATAAATATAAAAATGTTAGTGCTATAAAAATGTTTTCCTAAATATTATTTTTCATACATTTTAAACTAAACTGCCGTTTTAAAAAATTTTTTATTGCGTTACCTTATATGGTTAGTTAGATGTTCTTTTCTTGTAAAGGACTTCGCGCAGTATGTACACCGATGGGGGGACTCGCCCGTGTGTTGCCGTACGTGGTTGGTTAGATGTTCCTTACGCGTGAATGACTTTGTGCAATAGGAACATTTGTGAGGGGATTCCCCAGTGTGCTGGCGGACGTGATTCACTGAAAAAAAAGTTTTTGTTTACAAACGCGTTTTACAAAATTGATTGAGTATTATGCGTAGTAAAAGATACATACCAAGATGATCTTTTCGAGTGAATGCTTTAGGACAATAACCACATTGAAATGGCGTTTCACCCGTATGTTGGCGGACGTGGTTTACAAGATGTTCGCGCCGTGTGAAGGATTTGGCGCAGAAGTTGCACCGATGAGGAGACTCGCCCGTATGCTGGCGCACGTGGTTAAGTAAGTGTTCTTTACGGGTAAATGTCTTGGAGCAGAAGTCACAGCGATGTGGAGTTTCACCTGCAATTAAATTGTTTCAGTTAAAAAAAAATGTAAAAAATTATAATGATCAACAACTAAAACAATAAGAAATTTCGACAGTGATTAGTGCCAGAAGTCCAGTGTCAGGCTGACAATTGTTTTAGTAAAATCCATACTGACCCGTATGCCACAGTATATGATTGGTGAAGTGTTCCTTTCTCGTGAAGGACTTGCCGCACAGTTCACATCTGAACGGAGTGTCATTTGTATGTGATCTCATATGGTTCACTAAATGCTCCTTCCTAGTATACTTCTTGCCGCATATTTGACAATGGTGCGGCGTTTCACCTAGTTTTGTGGGGCAGAAAATAATATGTTAACAATCAATGATGCAACTATGTCACGACGGTAACACTTGCAGGTTATTATATCGATAAATATTTAATTACGTAATAGGATAATATTTGTTAGTAACGGAAATGAATATGACTTTTGGAAGACCGGTTTACAAATTTAGTTGAATCATTAAATTGTTCTCTTACTTTCTGCACCACTGGTACTAACCTTTCGCTTTGGTGCAGGCTTGGACAATCCAAACTACTTGTCTACACATTGATATTGCACTTTAAAAAAAATAATGCTAAACCAGTCAATGCTAAACATTTAATTAAAAAAAGAAATACTTTAAAAAATATTTATTAAGGAAAGGAAGTCGATAAAACATATTGAACATGCTTTCTAATAGATTTAAGACTACATTATTTTCTAGATTTATCTGCGGTAATAGAAACATTTTAACGAAGGAAAATAAGAAATTGAATATAATATTTAGCATTAAACTTTATTTTATACCTATCATGTAACTATATTACGTTGTACTTAATATAATGTATCCATAATTTATATATAATTGGAAATATTATATTAACTTCATACAAAATATTAATATGTATCATTTACATAAGAAACATTATTAAAAATAATGTACTATGATAATTTTTCTCAAGCATGAAAATTATATTCAGTAGAAAAAAAAGTTGAAAACTACATATTTATATGAACAAATTCTCTGAACTATTTATATTCCAGATTAAGATAACAATTTGGAAGACATTTCTAGAACTCATCTAAAATTGTGTTCTCCTGAAAACTTTCGGAGTATATTCCTACGAAATGATATGTACATAATTTTATTTTGATTAACTGTTCCCATTTCACTTGTATTATTCGTCAAGCTATAGTCAACACACTTCAAGAAGACTACGGTTCTTTTATCATTGTGGATCGGAAGCGACGCCATTAGATGGCGGACATCGACATAAAATGTTTTGGTAAAATTAATACACAAATAGTTACAATCATTTTGAAATGACTATTTTAAGTTAAGCATACATTCACGGAAACGTAGCGTAACATCTAGTAATAAATAAAGCAGGGTCTAGACTCTAGAGAAATACCGGGAATATAATAGAACAGTAATAAGAAGAACGAAAGTAGAAGGGCGCGACGTACCGGTGTGCCACATGACGTGGTTCATGAAGTGCTCCTTGCGCGTGAAGCTCTTCTTGCAGATCTCGCAGCGGTGCGGCGTCTCGCCCGTGTGCTTGCGCACGTGGTTCACCATGTGCTCCTTGCGCGTGAACGTCTTCGCGCAGAACTGGCATCTGGACAAGTAGGGGGTGGAATTTTAAACCATTATTTTCGATCGAGATTACATAATGCGTTTGGTACTATCATTTAGTTTTCAATATCTAATATGTGAAAGAGGTAGGTTCGATACTGAGGCTGTTGTCGACCACAAGTTGGCTCTACTCCTATCACAAACTTTATTCTTAACTCACTCTAGGAGAATAGTAATAAAAAAAGCATTTTAATGAATATCTATTATGAAAGCAGGTAGTGAAGTATATAGTCAAAACAACATACACAAAAACCATGTAATTTAGAAAACTACACGGAATTTACAAAACCCATCTACTTCAGTTATGTAAATAACAAAATAAAAGTGATATTTATTACATCGATTCCGATTTTCACAATTCACCATCACAAAATCGATGAACAATCTTCAGACAATAATAAGATTTTACTTCTAATAGGAAATCTATAATGAACGTTTTTTAACACTGACCTGTATGGCGTCTCCCCGGTGTGGCTCCTGACATGGTTGTCGAGATGTTCCTTACGTGCGAATGTCTTATGGCAAGTGGAGCAAGCGTACGGTTTGTCTTGAGCCAATCGTTTCGCTTGGCGCTCGGCGGGGTCACCGGCTGTAACAAAAACACATTGTAAATATATAGTGAATATATGTATATATTCATAGGAAAATAAATGTAAATCCTTGGGGCAGGCCTTTGTCCAGCAGTGGACGTCTTGGCTGACATGATGATGATGATTTATAGTATAAACAATATCTTACACCGTCCATGTGCCACAGGGATAGATGGGATCAAGATGTTAAGTCCCTTGTGCCTGTACACCAGCTCATTTAACCTTCAAACAAACACATTGCAACATGATGATGATGTGTGGCAATAAAACAAATGGAGAGTATGTGATATCCACTTAGGCCTGCTCATAGCCCTATAGGTAAAATTATATTCTATGTATTATTACTAACTTCTCAAAAAATGTTTAGAAGATATCATTTTGTTATGTTTTTATCAAGATAAATATTGGTTGTATCTTTTTGGTATTATTAATTAATTAAAATATTCATTTATTAAAATACTTACCGAGATGACATTTTCCGTGTTTCGAAAGTTCTACTGAATTGGCGAACGCAGAACCACACACTTGACATGTAAATGGTTTACTCTCTCCATGGTATCGTCTGTAAATTAATGTTTAATTTGTATTCAGGTAAATATTCACCTAATGGTAAGTTGTCACCTCCGCCCAGACATTGACATTATGATGATGATGATGTCCTCCTCAGTCCTGATTTCAGCCACGGAGGCCAATCACAAAGGAGGCTAGCTAACTGCTCAGGACATACTATAGTGCACAAGTGTGGAAATATAGATTCACTATACCCTTCCGACCAGAGATAGTTCGCAAAACCAAACGTGCTTTCAGAGGTGCGTGAGTACACACTTCCAGCGTAATTTTTCGTTGTTTACGTATTTTAATATATAGTTAAAAGGCGACGAACCTGTGGACTATGAGCTGATATCGGAACTGGAAGATCTTCCCGCAGATGTCGCACGAGTGGTGTCCGGGCGACGACTCGGCCTCCGACAGCGCGGCGCTCGTGCCCGCCTCTACCTCCACCTCGCTGATGACCTGCGACCAACCACAGTTTGTGTTACAAGTAACTGACAATACCATTAGAATACTGCGATAAGGGTCTCGTTTTGTAACATAAACTTCTCATTTCCTATCTATCAATTACCATATATGATGGCATTTTATTTATTATTAATAATAATATAATAATAAATGTTTATTTACAGCTAAATATCCATATTGTTATTTGCAAGCTTAAAAACTATGTTAGTAAATATATTACCTATCATTTAGCATACACAAGGGGTCTAAAACAACGAGTAGATACATGAAGTTGCCTCCAATGTTTAACAAATGTGTTATCCATTTTCAGCATCAATGCATTCAGGATACTGTTAGAAACTCCGCGCATCCTAGCCATTATAGACGCTGCTCTTTTTCTAATGACGGCATAGAAGTCATCCACATGGGCTTCCGCAAACATCAGTGATGCACTACAAAAGCGCGGCAATCCCAACAGCATCCTGAATGGATCGTTATACTGTACGCGCAGAGCATTGAAGGCCCTCTGCGTATACTTTTTAGCCACAAGTTGCACGTGTATAGGTTTTGACAGTACGCTTTAAAAAGAGTATGTTTTACGTCATTCGTGCAACGTGCGACCCTGCGAGCTATCATACCGCATCGTACCACCAAGGCCCTGCGCTCCCTCTCCATGTCAGCATCGTCAGATAAATCCTCGGTGACTATGTGACCCAGATATTTAAAACTCTAAACTCTCTGAAGTTGTGTTCCGTTTAGAGTCACAGCAGGGATATTATCCGATAGGCTATTGCGACCCTTAAAAATCAAGAGCTCACTTTTATTTACATTGTATACAAGCCCATGTGACACATCATAGGACTCGCACACAGTGAGCAATTTTCTGAGACCGCTAATTGAAGGACTCAGCACAACCATGTCATCCGCGTAACTGAGGTTGTTTATAATTGTACCATCTATCGAACAACCTACACCTGTTTTGCTGAGCTCATCAATCAGGTCATTTATATAAACAAGAGTGGCGAAGACAGGCCTCTCTGTCTCACACCACATTTCAATTTATATGTTTCAGAGAACTCATTAGCCCATTTGACACGGTTAGTCTGTGAACTGTACCAAAATTTGAATATATTAACTACCTCAGGGTGCCCCCTGAGGTAGTTAATATGCTGTCTTCCAGTCTTTTTAATTTAAGCCACAGTTTGTCAAGACATACAAGGTCAAAAGCCTTAGTGAGGTCGAGAAAAGCCGCATATACTGGCGTCTTTATATCCGTATAATATTTAACGGTCTGCTTAAGCGCGAGAATAGCACTTTCTGTGGATAGTTCCCTTCTGAATCCGAATTGAGCATCATTTAACTTCACATATTTACACAGCAGACGGTCAAGCAAACCATCAAATACTTTACCTATAATGGTTGTTAAAGAGATAGGCCTGTAGTTACTTTTGTCCGCGATATCGCCAGTTTTGTTTTCAACAACAGGTATCACTACACTCGCCATAAGTTCCGTTGGCAAATACGTATGACGAATGCAAAACGTTTTAATTATTTGCTCGGTTTAGAATATTTAAGTTTAATTATTTATTTCTAATATATCACTGAAAATTTTATGTAATGTATATTATCATATTGGTGAAATCCATTAAATTCTACTATGATCTTATAAAGATTTTTATGGCATTTTTTTAAATACAATTTTAAAAGTTTTTTAAATAGTCTTTTGAATAATAAAAAAACAGATTTATTTACCTTTGCTTGTGGCTGGCCTTCAGAATTAAGTTTTCCAAATACTTCGTGATAAGCAAGTAATTGCGAAAGATCCTCTACATTAACTTTGTACATGGCGTGAAGATCATGTTCTGTCCCAGTAGATATTTTGACCACCGCCCCTTCCATACCCATTGCACTCTGAAAAAAAACACTTAGCATTAGAAAAAAATAAAAGAAAGAGACAATTGCAAAGTTAATTTATGAACAAAATGTTACCTGAGATTATTTATATTAATATCCTTCATTAATTAATAGTATAAATAGAAATGTATTTAATATATAATGTTAGTTTGCAATGTTTATAATTATATTGACCCTAAGAATGATAGTTGAATATAAAAGATTTAATATTTATTAGGATTATTATGCACAGATGCTATCTGATTGGCAATTATATATTCTATACAAGATTTTATTAGGATTAAAATTACAGCGTTGTGGGAAATAATAGCATATATAACGTCCTCCAGACCGGTTCCGGCCACGGCGACCAATCTCAAGAGAGATTAGCCAACTTCATAGGAGATATTATAATGCACAAGTGTCTGCGAAAACACAAGTGCACTCTCTCTCTCAGCTCTCATAATCCGATGGGACGGCAATCCGACACGACCGGAAAGAGTTCAGGCGCAGGAGCAATGGCTTAACATGCTTCCGGGGCACGGGTGTGTACACACTTGCACCTTCCAAACTCCGGGCTTCTACTGAGAATTTTCTGACAGAAGACCCCAATAACTTTTTATTGGCGCGACCTGAGAATTGAACCCAGGACCACCGGGTCTGAGGCCTTATATCTCTAGCCACTAGACCAAAGAGGCAGCATATATATTATATAACAAAACCATATATAATAATTTGAAATGGTATTACAACATCCTCATAAACTTACACAAACATTATACACAAGTGGGACTATGGGAACTACTGTCGCATAAGAGTTATGATAAGCCAAAACAAAAAATGTCAGGTGGTTGCACAACGAAATAATTAGATTGATAAATATCTTTGACAAATTCAAGATATCTATCAACAATCATTTAAAAAAAAAAACCGCAAACTTTGTTTATGCTATTAGAAGGTAATATGTCATCTGTCAGTCATTGTCAGCAGTGACTGTAGCAAATATTGATAGCACAGCCTATCGGTTCAATGAACGTGATAAGTTTAAAAGTTGCAATTAAAATTACCTTTCAAGATAAATAACCTACACAGAATTATTCATTATTATTAATTGTAACAAGCATTTATACAATCCAACCTTTAAGTCAATTCCCTTGATATCTTTAATCTCGGCGGGTATCGCGAACTGCGTAGACTCAATCTTGGAGACGTTTTTCTCGTCTTTTACAATGAGCGGGTCGGCGGCGCTGGTCTCTATGGATGTGGTGCCGTCCGGGTTCTGCGTCACGAGAATGTTGGCCGGCTCGCCTGTGGCTTGTTCGATGCGGACCACACTGTCTATCACCTGTATAATTATAATTATTTAAATACTGCTCTTGACATCCACAAATATTATTTAAAATATTTATCCTTTAGTGAGTAGTAGGCTCTTACATACACTTTTGTAATGTTAAGACAGGTCAAGTGCGTTAATGAAGCTAACACTGGTTTGGAATGTGAATTCTACCGAGGGTAACCGTCGAGTAAAATGGCAAAAACATTTTTTTAGTATTAGTAATATATGATTATATTTTATTTAAATTTAACTTACATCTCCTGCATGAACATTAACTACACTAACTACAGTTGTTTAAATATCAGAAGTAAATATAATTAAATAAATTTGACCTTGAATTGACTAACATACTTAGTATTCTTTATAGATTTGCGAAAAACATGTAGTTTTCATATCGGGAGTAGTGGTAAAATTAAAGTGGATAGGAGATATAAAGGCATATTTAGACAGAGGTACCTGGTGGTGGCCCACGATCTGCTGCAGCTGGTGCACGGTGAGCGTGTGATCGTTGGGCATCTTGATGGCGTCGTGCAGCTCGTCCTTGTCCACCAGCTTGCCGCCGCCCGGCTCCACCACGGTCACGATGCCGTCCTCGCTCACCGTCAATTGTATCTGAACGTAATTTTTTTTTTTAATTTTATCGCAATATTTTTGTATATGCACAAGACTATAAATGAATGTAGAATTCTTCATATTTATTCATACAAATGTTGTAACTAATAAAAGTTTTTAGTGGTTTTATTACAAAAAGTACTACTAGTTTATCTGGCTGTGGCGTAACAATAGTTTAGTTTCAAGATTTATATTTACAGACTGTACTAGTAAATTACATATTATATGTTGTAGAAAAACAGTAGTTAGTTTACATTGTCGAAGACAGATAAAGTATAAACGATATAACCGATACCGAATAAGTTTGAATTATTTTTAGATTTTAAAAACCTCCTGTTTCAATTTGTTTCGTCAAGTAGCAAATTAAACACTTTTATATTAAAAGAAGAAAAGTTATCAAATTTAATAATATCCTACCATTTTCTATTGTTTCACTACTGTTTTCTTTAAACATCTTTTACGTTCTAAACTACCTAGTACTACTACCAAAAACTGCTACGGTCTACCCGTATCAGATATCAAAGAATAAGGATTGTAATGATAATTTTTTTTCGACATTAAAAAAAAAAAAACAAGTAAAAGCAATTTTATCAAAATTCAGGATGGTTAATTTAATCTATGAACATATAGCATATTTTAGTCAATGTTTAACCTTGTCTCAACTTATAAAAGACAACCTTGTAAGAAAATTTATCTTGTTCTACTGTTTTACTGAATTAGTTTAAGGAATATTTTGGTACAAGAAATAATATTTCCTTGAGAATAAATGTCATTATTAAAATGTTTTAATGATAAAACAAAAACTATAGGTAGGTAAAAAAATAATAATTCTATCATTATATCAAAAGTGATTCAATTAAATTATTTCAAGTATAACATTAATACTGTTCAAGCTGAATTTTTTTAACACAAAGATCAAATTAAAAATACGGTTTTTAATATAGTTAAAACGATTGCAAGTTCCGTTTTAAATAACAAGTACACGTTAATATAACATGTTTCATTGAAATTCCATTGTCTCATCATCTTGTCAATGTCAACACAATAATAGGTTTAAATATGTATACAAAGCATTCACTTACCTCACTGACCTGATGTATAATTGTATAAAGCAGCGTGAATACAGAAATGTATGTTTACAAAAGGGTATTGGACAAACAATTGCTTACATTCATACAATGCTTGCAATGAAGGCTTAATATATATCACAAAAACGATTTTATAAAGCTGAGCAACCAATTAGTGAATATAATTAATATATTATTTCAAAATAAAAGCTTACTCAATATAATTAACAAGGAATAATAATAAATAATATTTTAAATTTTAATTAATAACTAGTGGGGAGTCCACCGATGTTTTAGATATCAGAAGCATGCTGAGTGACTCAGCCCATGCCCTAGACGAAATATTAGTCACAAATACCCATAGCAATGCATTGCTAAATATATAATATAATTTTAAGTGCTATTTTTTTTTGATAGTTGATTTAATTTTGTAAGATACAAACCTGCTGATTAGAATGTTCTGGACGGGTGGCAGCCATCAGCTGTTGCTGCATTATATGTTGCTGAGAGTGATGGCCCTGTGAATTGTACAATTAATTAGGATTTTTTGAATTTATTAAAAGTAAATTCATTTAAATTTAGTTGAATGATCAATTTCAAATGATCACATATTATTTTTCTAATATATTCAAAGTTTATTTTAATAAAATTGTTAAGTATATTATAAAATATAGTATGTTTTCATAATTAAATCACTTGTCTAGAATCTACACACTATAAAGATTAACATAGTTGATAATATAAATATAATTACATGATATACCTCATCAATCATATTAAATAATGAAATTGAATATGATAAAATTATCTATTAAACAAAATAATTTAGACAGAATATAAAGGAAATATTTTAGTAAAATAAAATTTGTTGGTTATTCATGCACATCGAGCTATCTACGATGAACATTTAATAAGACTGCATGCAAAATAATAGTAACAAAAATGCTTCCTACACATTGGTTACATATCTAATTAAGAATAGGCAGTTCAGTTGATTGAATCAATCATCTCAACTGCAAGATGAGGAACTACAGATCCAAATGCAGTACTAACTTATAGAGAGACTATTCTACACGACAGCGACATTTAGCATTCCCGCTATTAACGGAGTGTTACCACGTGATTTACCATATCAATGTTATGTTGTACAAACTCGACCCGATTATTGGGTACCTGCTGGGTCTGCGCGCCCGCCACCGACAGCGTGGCGCCGCCGCCCTCGGCCGCGCCGTGCGCCACCAGTGACTCTGAGACATTGTTTCACTTTAGGAAGATTATAAATTTAAAAAAACAACACGGATGTCACACTTTTGAGCGAAGGATCACTATGCTTCTGAGGATATAAAGCTTGTTTCACCAAACTACTCTAGTGCCGATTGACATGTGACAGTTGATTTAAGCTTAGACGTTTTTGAATATACATAAATTTTTAAAAAAATATTGAGTTTTTATATAAGAATAAGTATACTGTCTTAATTATGTTCAAAGTTATAAGCTACATCCCCAATTATAACACTGTATATATATATATATATATATATATTTTTTTTTTTTATGGCATAGGAAGGCAGTCAAACTTATGGGCCACCTGATGGTAAGTGGTCACAGACATTGGCATTGTAAGACATGTCAACCATCGCTTACATCACCAATGCACCACCAACCTTTGGAAACAAGATGTTGTGTCTTGTGCCTGTAATTATACTGGCTCACTCCTTCAAATTGGAACACAACAATAGCAAGTACTACTGTTTTGCAGTTGAATATCTGATGAGTGGGCGGTACCTACCCAGGCAAGCTTGCACAAAGCCCTACCACCAAGTAATGATGACAATATATGAATATTAAGCAAGCTTTATGTATAATGTCCTAAAAATTGGCAAATGTCTTTGTCTGCAGTTATGAGCTTTTCCAATATAGTAGATATTTTATATAACATTATATAATTATTATTGTACAGTATATTTTAAATTCAGATATGTTTAGACATTTACCATGGCCTTGTGTTGCTTGATTTGCAATAATCTGTGAAACAGGAATTTGTTGGCCCCCTGCCGAAACAGTAACTTGTTGTTGTCCTGCATGTCCTAATATAATATTAGGATCTCCATTTAGAAGACTTGCATGTGCCTGTCCAAGATCCTGAAATACTTACAAATTTGAAATAACAAATATTGTATACAATAATACATTACTTACAATAATATTAATTAATATAAAAATCTATTTTAATGTATCTATTATTTATAGACAAACAAATCCAAACATTTACTATCTAGGCTACTATCTAGGCTGTAAATTATAAAAATATGATTATCTTTCTAATATTTTACCAAAAATACCTATAAAACTTAGTCAGATTCATTTGATCTATCAGATTTGATTGTATGTAAATAATTGTTGTATATAAATAAATTACCTGTACAGGCTTCCCATTTTCAATTCTCGCACCCGTGGGTAACCCATACACGGAAACCTGAGGTATTGGACCGGGAAATAAATTTGTAAACACCCAGTATTTCGCCACGCTTGACAAAGCAACGTTTACCGCCGCTGAGTTAACTCTCAAATCAGTAGCAGATGTTGTCGGAGTCAAGTTATTAGCTTGAGCCTGCTGCTGTTGCTGCGTTGATTGCACTCTTTGATTCTGAGCCTGTAATTATCACATATGAAGCAATGTAGCCCTTGCCTAATTAGATGGAATTCAGTAAAAACAAAAAGTAATGTTGAACCTCAGAATTGCCAGGAGGTTGGCCACCACCCGTGTTTATATTATGATGATCAGGATTCATTTTTAGTCCCTTAAATATTTAAAATAATAATCACTTTTCAAAATTTACAACATCAAAACAGTTTTTATAAATTCTCGTATCGGCATTGTCATAATTTGACTGTCATCGAAATGGAGGCGCGGGGGACGCGACGGGCCGCCATTATGAAACTTAGCACACAATAACATTTTCTCAACAATCCTTGTAAGAGTATTTCATAAGTCACTAATTTAGTCACAGCTGAGTAAACTTCTTATAAATATTAACGATTCAATTGCATACATAGAAAACTATTTTTTTTATTACTTATAATCGTAATTACTACACATTATCGTCATTTTTACACATATTCACGTCGAAGCAGGAACGAAAGTTTGTCTTGGTCAGTTTGGCCAACATTCAGATTTTTTAAAACGAAATTATATCAGCTTCAAGACTTTTTTATAAAAAATATTAAAGTAATACTGATTTCTATAAATTCTAAGGCGGAATATATTTAGATATTTATGAATATTTTTAAAACATTTAAGAAAAAAAAATGTAAATGGTAGTCTAAATTATACATAAATAATGTATTTCATTTGATGCTAGTTTCACTTCACAGAAACTAGTTTCGTATTATTTCAACAGGTGTCTCTATAAGCAAATAAAATATAGATCTTGTATTTCTCAATGTCAATATAGACAACATACAAAAATATCAAGAAATACTTAAGAGCGAAAGTTATTAATGAAAAGTGAATAAGTTATTTTAAGATTAAAGTACTAAAAATAAAAAGCCCAGGATTATTTATTAAAAATTCAAAACCTCGTTTTAATTATTATGATTATTATGAATGCACTTTATTTTTAAATACTGGAAACACCTAACACGACCATTTTTGTTGATTATTTTCCAGTTTCCATTTTAAACTTTGAATTAATAAAAGAATAAATTCGATTAAATAAAAACTTTCTTTACATTATTTAATTGTTTTTAAATATACTGAAAGTTAATGTAGGTAAATGAAAATACCATTAATAAAGTTAAAACTAGTTAAGGAAAATTATAAATTATGAAGTTTTAATAACAATCATTTATTATTGATAGTATCCGAAGAGGAAGTACTATACAAAAAAAAGATAGAATATGATTTGGATACGTAACGTAATAATTCCAAAGCAGATGTATAGAATATATATATCAAAAATTAAGTAGATACTCAAAGTTTCAACTTTTTTGGAGAAAATTAAATACTAACAAACCGTAATGTGAAGTGTCAAATTTTAACCGGTAATAACTTATATTTGTAAAACGTGCTTAATTTTAAAATTTCACACTTGTCTAGTCTAGTACAAATAATGTTCTTTACTGTTGCGCTGTATTTGAGTTTCATACAAAAATCTGGTATTCTGAAGTGGTCTCAAGGTTTTCTAAATCGTATTTTAATTCTGATGTAACTGTTATGTAGTAAGTAGGTATATTGTTATACTTATACAACATACTTAAACTAATTACACCTGATTCCAAGCGAACCAAGGTATAATTAAAAGTAATAGCTTGATTGTACCACTATTAATTAGGTTATGGCCTCCCTTTCCTTTGAGGAAGGTTTGGGGCTTACTCCACCACCACCACGTTGCTCCAATGCAGTTTGGTTGATGCACATGTTGTAGAATTTCAGTGATTTAACACACATGCCGAGAATGAGATAAATTACTATAAACACATGGAAATCATCGTTTAAAATTTACGCATTCTAACCAATGGTTCGGCTCGGCTCAAAGACACGTGAATTGAGAATTAAATGTTTATTTATTTATTTTTTTAATAAGATTTCATATTAAAGCAACTTACCAACCTACCTGGTGTTAGGGCTAAGTGCATATCCGTCTGGGTGGCTACCACCCACTTATTAGATATTCTGCCGCTAAGCAACAATACTTAGTATTGTGGCGTTTTCCGGTTTGAAGAGTGAGTGAGGCAGTGTAACTACAGGCACAAAGAACATAACATCTCAGTTCCCAATTTTGCTGGCGCATTGGTAATGTAGGTAATGGTTTTTATTTTAAAACCAAGGTTTACTTGGTGGTCGTCTGGGTAGGTACTACCCATTTATCAGATATTTTACCGCAAAACAGCAGTACTTACTATTGTTGTGTTCCGGTTTGAAGGGTGACTGAGCCAGTGTAATTACAGGCACAAAGGAAATAAGATCTTAGTACCCAACATCTTAGTTCCCAAGGTTGGTGGCGCATTGGCGATGGCAAGCGATGGTTAACATATTTTACAACGCCTATGTCATCCATTTGCTCAACTGCCTGCATATACCATAAAAAAACTTAGTTGCATAATACTGACTTGGCTTGAAATAAAGTAGTCAAAAAATAATTTAAATAATAATTGCAAGTGGTGGTATATTTTTTATAATTTTTACTACAAGTGAAAAAAATGTATACCTACTTAAAACAAAAAAATTCCGTAAGTCTTATAAATACCTACCTATAAGTTTTTAAATTATCATATAATATGAAATACGTAAGTTAAAATATAGTAACTAAATCTTATTTATATAGAAACCATCATTTCGTTTTAGAACTCGCAAAACATATATTTTTTATGCGTGATATATTTTAATGACAATTTATCACTATAACTCTCAGTTTTAAATGTTCACTAAAATTCGATGCTGAATAATAACCGCACCTTGTTTGTTAGTAAAAAAAAATAGTGAAACGTCAACTTCGAATTGTAACTACAGCGGCTTTGCATTTTTGATTGTTTGCGAAACCATTCAATGCGTACTAGTCTTGGTATCTATTATTTTTAACATAACAAGAGAAGAGAAAAAGCTAGTCTGTTATGTTACTTGTTCTAAAGTAATTAGAATGAAGAAAGAAAAAAATTGTATGATGGTAACAATTTTGGTTTTGTAAGGTGCCACCTACCATTTACTTATTTGTTTTTATTTAAGTTTCGTACTTTACCTACCTACCGACGTATAACATTTTTCTTATTTTAGTCAAATATGGCTCGTAAATTTATTTATTTTAAAAAATAAACTTCTTAATCATTAACGTTTATTAAAGTAAATCGTAAGGAGTTGAAACAATCATTTTTTTCTGACTCGATCGTACTAACGTCGTAAATAAAAAAATGGAGCAATATATGTATGTACATATATACATGTCTTTACTGTTTGCAAACAATTTTGAAATCGCACATTTGATAAGTATTGTATTCAAATTTAAATATTAAGTAAATGTACGCAAATGTTTTTTTACATATATTATAGTAAATTAAAATAAATATAACTTACGTAAGAAAGTTTTGCGAAAGCAGAAAAAAGTTTCGGCAGCAATACGTTTAAAATTTTATGTAGGTGAATTTAAAGCTGTGATAAATTATTGTATCACACCGAAATTAGGAAACTGTAAGGATTCCTGTTTTTGTTATATAATACTTAAATATGAAAAAAGATAACAACCAAACGGTGTATTCAATAATATGATCAGTACTTTAAGTCATGATTATTTTAAATTGTTAAAAATAGAACAGGAAAATATGACACAAATTGTATCATACAATGGTCCTGTTAGCTTAAATTGTCCAAATCTGTACGGTTGTATGTCCATGTCCACACAAACGTAGTATATTCAAAGCAACTACGCTTCGACCAAGTTCCAAGTTCCAAGTTTCAACTCAGTAATAACTGAGAGGCAGGCTGGGCTGCGCGCCTCCGTTTCCATACACCGCGTAAATATTTACGTGAACTTCATAAACTTTCAAAATCTCGCGATTTTACTTTAAAAAATCAGTGAAAGTTATTTGCCAATAAAATACCGGTAAAATATTGTATTTGCGTTTGTTATCACGCGTAAAAAATATTTTAATCAGCTGTGTCATTTGTTTAGAGAAACATCGTTGTCGCCGGTCATCAATTCTCAGGTTGGTATTGGTGTTTATGCTGATAAAAATGTATTGTTATTCGAAATTGTATATAGACAAAGCTTGTATTGGTGAATTGCCAATTTCTCTAGTATGTTATTATTGTTGTTGTTTTATACGTCGTGTATTAAATTCGGGAAGTAAATTTTGTGGATTTTAAAAAATAAAAAAATTATTATGTACATTTGCTATATTTGTATATATATATTTTTAATAAGAAGCCAATATAGAATAAAACGAGTCTTGTTTATATAATAAAAACAATAACTACAATTAAGACTTTGTTTGTGTCGTAATTTTGGAGTGACAACATGAGTCACTCCAAAATTATAAAGAAAGTAATAATATATTGATAAACAACTAAAAATACCAAAAAATATGTACATATTTTTTGTAGTTTCTTACACTAAAACATATAAACACTAAATGCATTTATACAAAGGTATTTAACACAGTTTTGATAATATATGAACATGAAATATGGAGAAACAAGTTATGATATGACGTTAAGTAATCGAACAAAAAATATCTAATCATACGAAGAATAGCGCCCCACGCGTATCTACAGGTTTAACACGCAATTACGTAAAATGTTTGCATTTTAATATTACGCCTCTTTGAAATGCAAGCCTTGTGTACTGTCTGTAGACACAATGGTAACCATTTGCTATCTTAAATTTAACAGCGACGTTTACATTTTCTCCTCTTTTATCATTTTTTTTTAATGCAATTTTCAGATACCTAAAGAATTTTACTTCATTATTCTATATCCACCTTATAATAAATATGTACTCTCTATATAGGTGGATCTAAATTTAATATAAATTAAGTTAATTTTTTACAACATTTCAATAATTGTTGGAACTATATTATATAATTAATTATTTGATTATGTATTATTAATACAACTGGTTTTTAAGGAAATATTTGAACTTAAATGTGAAAAGTGGAGCAATTTTGATTAAAATTTTTCGCGACAACAACAAGAAATACCTACATTAAATTTATATATTATATTCAATTTTATTATAATAATATTTAAAATAATTGTAAATAAATAAACTAATGAGTTTTATGGGATCACAATCAATTAATTCATGCGTATAGGATCGGATCGTCGACGATCCGATCCGCTTGTTACGAAATTGATGTTTTTTTTTAATAATTATAGAACGGGCCCTAAATACTCTTTAGCCCAATTGATGCTATCGAATCGTTTCAGCATATTCCTTACATAATCAAAAACTTGTTGTAAGTACTTTTTACAGCGGATATATTTGCGTACCTTCGATCCTTATTTCCTTATACATAGAAGCTAACTTATATTTGCTGTAAGTTCAACACTGTCCACATAACTTGTTTCAAATGTTGTTGTTAACATGCACTGTTTATAAATTGTTGCGATACTGAGCATTTCATTATTGTTCAATACGATTTGATTGTTCTAATTTGCTTTGTTATATCATACTTTAACAGACTTTAAAAATTTTGGCGTTCTTATTATGGCTCAGATTTTTCTGTGATAAATATTGTTTCATATGCAATTTTGGCAAATGCAATAATAATAATTGAAATCTCTGTACTTACGTTAATAGTAAAAGTGTCTTATTAAATAAGTTAGTCGTGCGATAGTAATATGATATTGCGTAAATATTTCGCCGTACCTAAAAAAAGTTATTATTTTAATTTGAACAGTCAATTCAATCTATCTATATAAATATATATCAAAGTTTGCAATGTAAGCGGAAGTGCGGCTCGATTGAAATTCAAACTAGTATCTATAACTATTGTAACAGTCTAAAGAAACTTAGGTAGGTACATCATTGTTCACGGTGTATTCTCTATCCAAACTTGGAACTACTCAATTGACTATTTGGTTATCCCGAACTCGGTAAAGTATACGTATATAAACTATCATCACCCCGTAGCTGCGTTTGATTGACAACAATTATAAATCCACGTATTTGTTCTCATCTCTTCTACTTACAAAATTTCGAAAACGATGGACAATATTAGCCAAATGGTTGGTGCACAATCTGGAGCGCAACACACACTCTGTTCCCTCACTCACATGCCCGCAGAATGATCTGGCACCGAATTTGGCTTTACGTAAAGCTTTCCGTGGTTTCCGCGGGAGTGTAAATCTGGTAAGCGAGTCAGTTAAATATGTCACGAAATGTTATAATTAATATAAATGCCGTAATGCGTGCTTTTGGGACTCATTTTGATTAAAAATATCTATCTATAAAAGAATATTAATCTTACGGAACGGAAGGATAATCATCATATCAAATATAAGAAAGAGTTAAGTCTAATTAATTACTTACAAATACTTAGCAAGTTTTCTCAAAACTGTAGTATTTTTTTATATATCTACGTATTGTATTATATTTTACTTATAACTTTGTTGAAGTGTAATTTACTTTTACGCTTAATAAATGTTTTTGAAACAAAACAAAACGAATATAAAGATTATCTCTATAAACAAAGGTAACATTTTCAGTCACTAAGTTTTATAGTAGCATTTTTATGTTGACGTTATATTATATATTTAATCTGTCATAAAAAATAAAATAAAGCTACGTAATGTTAAACCTGTTTAAATAAAATCTACGTGCTGCTATTCGGCCAAGATCACTGGGTAACTGTCAAAGATATTGCCGCATTCCATACATACCAGTCATTTCTCTAATTATATTGCGGCATTAGGTTTTATTAACCTATATAAATAGTAAGTAAATATTATGTTTTATTTGTAACTGTAATGTGAATTTAACTATTATATAAGCATATATTATATGCTATACTAGTATGCTTATGATTACTATGCTTTTGGTAGATAAAATTAGGGAAAAAATATTATAAATATAATAGATGGAATATAATGATAAAATATTTTATTAGTAACGGTTTTTAACTTGCGTTTAATTATTATTATTTATTATAAGCATCGTAAAAGTCACAAAACGCTTAATTTTTAGTTTAATTGCTATTTCAAAAAATACGTCAATACCGTTACGGGTACAATAAAATCATATTCATAGTAAATTAGACACAATAATAAAGAGCTAAGTAGGTTTAATAAGCTGCATTTTCACGATCCACTTTCTACGAGGAAAATTGTGGACTCCATGGTGTAATTAGGCCCCTTAGTAAATATCCACTTAGTGTCGGATGACAAAGTATAATGAGTTCAATAGTAGGAATGAAATTTAATTGTATGTTATCAACACAAATTATGGCGTGATGTACTGTTGATTGAACTACAACATATCGCCTAAACCCGCATACCATATCATGATGATATATACGGAACTTTTCCATAGAAAATGCGATTATAGTTGTGACATTGATGGTGAATTTGTTGTACATAATAATTCTGACTTTCCAAATATAAGAAAGAAAAAGTAATATTTTTAGTCCTGATATATACTTCTTGTACAATAGAATACATTTTACATTGTCATGTATTTAGTAGCTAATTTATATAAATTCAGCCTGTATTCGTTATGTATAATTAAAAGTAATTTTATTATTATATCAAGTAACTGTTGCTGATAATTGTTTACGTTGATAAATACAGAAAATATAAAATAAAATATTAGAAAACCAATAAAAGTCGTTCGTGAGTAATCGTTAACATAAACAATTATTTGCGGTTACTTTTTATAATATTAGAACTGATTGTTACTCTTATTAGTAACCAGTTTTCCGTAACATTTACAATTTTACTCAAACTATACCTACAAATAATATACATTCGCAAGTATCTCTATTTGTATGTTACACTAGAATATACCTAATGAAATTTGCTATGAAGCAAGCTTGAATTTTGATTTTTTTGTAATATCCCCCTTACACCGACATTTTACCCCTTATCCTAACATGCGGGCAAATACTTATACTCTATATAAATGAATAATAAAAAAGCATTGGTGTTTTTGTCTATAAAATCAAATTATTTAGAAAATTTTGGTTATGCTCTAATAGCCTTATCAGAAACAATTTTAGTGTTATTTGTGACAGATTTTACAGTAACCAGATTGATTTCTTATGACAGTCTAGCTAAAATAAAGGTGTCATTCTTTTATTCACAATTTACAAAGTAAATCAGCAAAAATAATTTAAATAAATGCATCAAGAAAAATACAACATGTTTGTAACCACTAAATGCGTAGCTTAGAAAATTTACAAGATCGAATCTATTCATTCAACTTCATTGGGTCGACAGAACATTAAAGTATTAAGTTGCAAAAAACTACAGATTATACAATACTTAGTAGTTAAAGATAAAAACGGTAAAAAGTAATGTAATCGTTGCGTCGACTCCGAATTGACACTAATCTTGCGGTCACGGTCAACTGCTTTTTACTATTAACATAGTAAACTTTTATATTAAAATATTACTCTCATTGATTTCTACTATTTAATATATTCTTAATATTTATTTAAGTTGTTTAGTAAGAAGTATTTGATATAATATGTGATAATCTGAAATTTTGAATCGAATTTATTGTTTAATTTTAACGTATAATATAATAGAAGATCATTTAAATAAATCGATAGATTACAATCGCACGTGAAGTCAACTTTTCAATAGAAGAATAAATATGTCTCTGCAAACCAAGCAAGAACTGAATATAAAATGAATAAACAACACTACTTATAGAAGTAATAAGTAAAGTTCGGCTAATACGTAGAACTCCTATTTTTTAATTACTTTTCGTAATATAGTTATGACCGCTTCCTCGTTACTTCCTTAACGTTTCCTTACATAAAGCGTAAATCAAACCATTTCAATTGAAGCATCGTTATAACGACGTTTATGATATAAACTGCTGTAATGATCGTTAATAATCCATTAATTACCCTTTTAGGTAATATTAAATTTAGGAGGTAAAACACGCGAACTCATTTATAGGATAATACTTTTTAACAATATAATGTTGCTGTTTATTCCAAGGAATACGTTACAGATTGTGATATAATCTTATCGTTTCGTAAGAATATAATAATTATAAATGAGGTATCTTTTGTTGATATTGTGTGAAAAATGTGGCGACAGTAAGAATAATAAAAAGCAAATAGATTACAAAACTTATTTTACTTTAATTACGTACTATCTATTATGGATTAAATTAAATTGTAATGAATTAACACATTTAAATAGCATTGTGTTATCTGTGTCCTATTATATTACAATAGCAACTTACTTATAGATTAAATAATTAAAAATGATTACGCGTGTTACGTTTAATTATTACGTTTACATGGGCTATGCACCGTTACGAATAATTCAATCAGCTGAGCATTCGTTAAAGAAACGTGCAATCTATTCCTGATTATCTACGCCTTAAAGAAAACAGTTTCAAATGAATTGTCTACCGCCACCGAGGCTAATAATGTATGAGAAAATAATTGGATTGAATTAATTAAGTCGCTTTTTGCTTTAACCGTTGAACTCATTATTGTATAACGTGGATGAAATGAGTAACTCTAAATAAAAATACTATTCTCTTAATTGCTTATTACATATATATCATTGTTACTACTGCTCTGCCCCTGGAATAAAGATCTATAATAATAAGTACATAAGTAACTCGTTGGCGTTTTATTAATTGGGATATTTAATTATTGGTATAATAATAATTTGCCAATGCGCATCCATGACTTAATTATATGCAATTTTTGGCTAATCTCTCTTGAGATTGGCCGCCGTGGCCGAAATCGGTCTGGAGGACCTTATATGCAATTACTGAAACGTCTATTGTTATGTAATATAAAAGCAATTCACATTTTATTTTAAAAATAACGGCCATACTTATAAACTTTGCTTAGCGTCCTTAGCAGCTGTTTAGTCAAACAATGAGTTCGCTATTTCTGACATTATTGATTTGACATTCGATAGAAGACACATTGTTTAACTAATAAACTCCCTAAATAACTTTCATAATTAAGGCCGTAAAAGTCTATATTGTACGATATGTCAGTAATTAAATGTACATATTACATGTAAGCAAACATTTCATGAGACAAATGTGAACTGAACGCTTTCTTGGAATGAGATCATAAAGAGAAGAAATTCAGTCGCACAACACATATTAAAAAGTGTAAAATTATACAATAATATACAATTAAAATTATTGACCAGCAAGCAATAAAATTACGTGAAAAATTCTCACGGCCATGACGAATAAGGTCCTCCAGACCGATTTCGGCCACGGCGGCCAATCTCAAGAGAGATTAGCCAACTGCGCAGGACATATTATAGTGCACAAGTGTGTGCGCAAACACAGGTGCACCCTCTATTCCTTAGCTCTCATAATCCGATGGGACGGCAATCCGACACGACCGGAAAGAGTTCAGGCGCAGGACCAACGGCTTAACGTGCTTTCCGAGGCACGGGAGTGTACACACTTCCACCTTACAGACTCCGGGCTGCTACTGAGAATTTTCTGACAGAAAAACCCAATAACTATTTATTGGCCCGACCTGGGAATTGAACCCAGGACCATCGGGTCTGCGGCCTTATATCTAACCACTAGACCAACGAGGCAGTCAATAATTAGTCATGACGAATAAAGATGGTAATCTAAACCATCTTTTTATAACAAAGAATAACATAATAGTTACCTAGTACTGTTAATGGCTTTAGTATTTTCGATTAAAAAGCTATTACTATACTAAAATAATAGTTGAAAAAGTTTGAATGCGTCAGTAATCACGGCTTAAATAGTTTATGGTGGAAGTAGAAATATTTGCAGGTAGCTTCAAATTCTTAGCAAATACCGTGTCACGATTCGTTAGCAATGTCTGAAAGTGTAATTACATAACATTGTACTTAACGTTTGAATGCGTTTTGTAGTTACAATGTAATGTTAAGGTAAATCGTTATTCATATATTATGGTACATTTTAGTTTATACAATTGTTAATATATTTTTAATTAAATTGAAGACTCAAGGGTTATGTTTCTAGGTCAACGAAAACTAAGTTTCTGACGTACTTTTTGATTATCAAAAATTGTACTTATTCTATTATAAAACAACAGTGATTGTTGTTATATTCAAATAACATTGTAATAATTTTTATTTTGTAACCTATCTACCATATATAATTACTATATTGACTTATTTATTGGATTAGTTATTACAACTATTGTTACTTCTGTTGGATGTTCTGAATAAATAAATACAATAATTAAATATTTTTTAAATACTTAAAACAGGGCACATTTTTAATTATATAAACAATAATAAAAGGTAAGATATATAGATAGAACATTATTGTAAACCAATTGCAGTAAATCCCTTTTTTTAAACCGGAAAAAACAAGATTCGTGCGTAGTAAGAGTTCGTTCACATTGTACCGAACGTCTGTTTCTCAGTATAATCTCAAAATAGAGTCGACACGAGATACATTTACTTTGAACTAAGAATTTGTAGTAATGCCTTATCTTAAATGTATTATGTCAAAAAAAAAAAGTAGGATTTCATACAAATAATGCCAAAATTTAGCACTTTAACATAATTTATAGACAAATAATGTTGTTGAATTAAGCAGTTCTTTTATTTATTTTTAATTCAAAAACCCTGAATAGCAACAAAGTTTTAATGTTTTATGTACCTTCTTAAATAATAAAGAATTTATAATATGACAATATTGCAAAACCAATAAAACGCACCCGCATGTCAAAATTATAAAAGTGAAAACTGAAAATCATAGTGGGAACAGTCTCCCATATAAATCAGCACGTGAACAGCTATTTGTCAGTCCGGACACGGGGTCATTTCGAGACAATTGATTCATCGAGACGTGGCAAATGTCGGTTTGTCGACCTACCTCTCATGTACTCATATCATATTTAAACAATAAAAGCGTTTGTTAGATATATAATTTTTTTTTTTAATTTAAAAAAATAGTTAATATCCTCCTGCTAGGCAAAGGTTTTAAAGTTTTTTCATACACTAACAAAGCGGATTAATGGATATATCTATTAACAAAAGTAAGTGAATTATTATCCGATAACTAATAAATATATTTTATTAGATAAGGTCAATTAAATTATAATCGTGTTTCACATAATAGTTTGCTCTATTACATAAATTACTGTTATTAATCATTTCGTAATGTGTATAAAGGTCCACTCTTGCTCCAACAACGAATAGATGATTCAAAAGTTCAAGCTAAGAATTTAAAGTGAAAGTAAGTTTTATCTCAACAAGACTTATCTGACGCACCTGACCTTGACTGGTATTCATGTACAACCTATTTGTGAAATTACTACCCGGTCCTCGTGCAGTTTTTTTCGTTTAAACGTTTAACATATTATGTAAGCCACAAAATATATGTTAACACATTTTATAAAACATTTGTTATCGAATTAAAAGCTTCGGCACTACATCAATGTGTATGCGTTTATTGAAATATTTTTTGTCTGTATAATTAATGATTCATATTGCAATGTTTAAACGGCAATTTATACTACAAGAAACGCCCCACCATTAATGTGTTATTTGTTTTTATAAGGATTTATTAATCTTGCTGCATGACGAATAAATTGGACTTTAATATTATTATACTGTGGTAAACTTATTTTGTAGATATTTTAGAGATATATTATCTACAAAACTAACATACAACGCTTTCCGTTGTATCTATTATAGTTTTGGCAGCGTTTGCTTCGAAAACACTCTAACCGTCAGTTACATGGATATAATAATACTAGCACTTCGCCCGCGACTTTGTCCGCGAAAATTTAAATATACTAATTGTTGTGTATGTCATACCTACATTATACATACATATGTATATTGCAACAAATATATACGAACTCCAGAAGTAAAAATTCTAATGATGTTTACCTTGAAGTATAATTGTTTTTGTATAATATTGGCCTTGTTAAATATTCAATTACTTTTTAGACTAGATCGTTATTACTAAATTGGAATTTAAATAATTCTAAAAATGTTTATACTGTTTAAATATTTATAATAATTTTATTCATATTTATAAATTTATAGTCATCATATTTTTACGGATTTATCCGGCCTGTAAAATCTTATATCGTAGTATTTCTATATCTGTTGGATAAATCAAATAGCATCGTATGACCGTGGCCTTTGCCCACGAAACCATAGCATTACATACTGTAATGAGATTTGCACTCCGCTTCGTGAGCGTATCTGAAGCGACTTTATTATGTTATACCGTTTATTACTAGTCTGTATTTTATCGCTTCATTGATCTATTAGTGGTTGCAGTAAATACGCGTTTTAACGGAAACTTTTTTTGCAATCGTTACGAGATTACTGTTTCACGGAAAACAAGTGCCGTTACTAAGAAACATGGGAATTTTTTGTTATTATTTTTTATGCACATTTTTCTTTTATTATTATGTGTATTTTGCCTAGGTAATCCTTGTATTACAAGTTTTTTTCTTTAAACTCATTTCAGGCACTAGTCTGCCACAAAGGTTGACTATATATGTATATATGTATGTATAATTTCTTTTATTTTTTATATTAACTATTTACATACCCAACAATTTTAAATCTACTTTTTTTGGCGATAAATATTTACGATTATTTCATTTATATAACGTAACTGTAAAATTGACTCACATGCTGTTATCTAAAATAGTAACGTGCTACGATACCATGTTCAATTGCCAAATCAATTAGTTTTCTTCACTTATTTATATTTATTAGTTCTAACAAAAGTATAGCACAGCTGCAACAAGTCAGGTATACTTAATACAACGGTCCAAATGACACGGAAATATCTTAATGTGCCACTGAAATACACCAATATGAAGATGGTGATCGTAGTTGAGAAAATGTAATTCCTGGAACGGAAATCGTACTTATTCTTTAAGTATCTAATGTGAAATTAACTTCAGAAGTAATATTATCTTTAATTTTTATTAAAATAATCAATTTTAAAATTAGAATCAGTATTACATTTTTACTTTCAGCGATTTTTATCCTGCGAAATATTACGTAAACTATAACTAGTGTTAAATGTATCAAATTAGAAACTTGTTTCGTTTGTTCTTTAATTTTTTTTTTAGTTATTCAGGCAAGGTCATAATAATAATATATTGACGCTGCATTTTAATTACAGTTATCATATATATTGCATTAAATATTATAATTATTGTTTTTTATATTATTTTTATATATTTTTGCTTTGAGTGAGTGAATTCAATTAACAAAACATAAACGCTACATCGGTACGCAAAAAATGTTCAAACGCATTAAGTGCAACACTGATAGACGATAATTGAAATGTGAAGGTTTTTAGTTTCACCCAGAAGACAGTAATTGGGCCTGTTAACTTGCCCTAATTCGCTGAGCATCTAAATATCTTTTCTTGAAATAACAGCAGTGATAGGTGCCCAAGTAGTGCTACCAACGCAATAGGTCATGTCACGCTGTTGTTGTATCGATTTTTACGTGCCTTCCGCATTATAAACGTATACGCACATTTTCTTTACGCGGCACTATCGTTTTCGTAAATAAAGGCAAAATCGGGATACTGCTGCGGCGAGATGGGAAGTTGTATTTTCTCTGCGGTTGAAATAAACAAATTCTTGTTTTTCACCATTTTTTACACATAAGTTATTTCATAAAAAGATTTTTGGATTTATTGCATTAATTGAATAACTAATTGTTTTGATACTGCCTCGTTGGTCTAGTGGCTAGATATAAGGCTGCAGACCCGTTGGTCCTGGGTTCAATTCCCAGGTCGGGCCAATAAATAGTTATTGGGTTTTTCTGTCAGAAAATTCTCAGTAGCAGCCCGGAGTCTGGAAGTTGGAAGTGTGTACACTCCCGTGCCTCGGAAAGCACGTTAAGCCGTTGGTCCTGCGCCTGAACTCTTTCCGGTCGTGTCGGATTGCCGTCCCATCGGATTATGAGAGCTAAGGAAAAGAGAGTGCACCTGTGTTTGCGCACACACTTGTGCACTATAATATGTCCTGCGCAGTTGGCTAATCTCTCTTGAGATTGGCCGCCGTGGCCGAAATCGGTCTGGAGGACCTTATATTGTTTTGATATTGGTTGAAATTGTAAATTGTAGTAAGCAATTTTTTCTATCGAATAAATTTTAAAATAGTAGAATAGAATAGAATATGCTTTATTGTATAACACATACAAGTTTACAGAAATACAGTTATAAACACTATTTAAATATATAGAAATGTATGAATGTACAAAGGCGGTCTTATCGCTAAAAGAGCTATCTCTTCCAGACAACCTTTGGGTAAAGGACACGAGAAAAATAAAGCGGTAAGGAGGTGTACAAAAACTATTTTACTTTTAGATAAATATGTATAATAAATATTCATGCATAGTATAATATATATAGTATTACATAATCTATTTGGGTACACATCAATTAATGTACAAGCACAATGACTTAGGTTCCAATTAATTTTTGTTAAATCTCGCTTTGACATATATAAAGGTATTCGATAGACATATTGTGTGTCATTTTGCGTTTCAACAACTTTTCTGGTATTAAAGTTTTGCAAGCGTTCTCTATAGAAACAACCGAACAGGAAGATTTTCTATGTGATTACCTTGCGGTATATATTATACAATATACAACATATAAAAACTAATATAATGTTTATTATAACTGTAACTATTATAAAGTGAAAGTTACATGTAAATTGGTTTATTAGATTTAATCCGGAATCGCGATGTCTGGAAACCATTAATCTAGCAATAAAAAGCAATAAAATTATAAAATAGTAGGCATTAGCACTACTAGTTTATAACAATCATAATCCCCATATCTTTGTTTATTTCTTATTTTTATTTACACAAATTATGCAAAGGTAGACATAATGCCAAAAGGTTCTCTTCAAGTTAACCCATCACCTATAACAAATAACAACACAATACAAACACAATACAAACACATATAACAAAGAGTATATAGTGCAATTAGTACAAACAAGATAGTAAAATAACATCAACAAAAAAATATACACAGAGTTTACAAACTTAAATATAAAGGTGACATAAGTGAACACACATATGTGTTATAAGGTCCTCCAGACCGATTTCGGCCACGGCGGCCAATCTCAAGAGAGATTAGCCTAGAGATATTATAGTGCACAAGTGTGTGCGCAAACACAGGTGCACTCACTATTCCCTAGCTCTCATAATCCAATGGGACGGCAATTCGACACGACCGGAAAGAGTTCAGGCGCAGGACCAACGGCTTAACGTGCTTTCCGAGGCACGGGAGTGTACACACTTCCAACTTCCAGATTCCTGGCTGCTACTGAGAATTTTCTGACAGAAAAACCCAATAATAATTTATTGGCCCGACCTGGGAATTGAACCCAGGACCACCGGGTCTGCGGTCTTATATCTAGCCACTAGACCAACGAGGTAGTCTTGTGTTATAACAGGAGAAAAGAAAAAAAAACATTTTTAACATATATATCTGTTATAAGTGTCTACTGTAATATCGAGAAGTCTTTATTAGAGTAGATATATGTATATATATTTTGACGAGCCGGTTGGCGTGGCGCCGCAGGTTGTGGGTTCGACAGGACATACATTTGTGTGCATGAACATGTCTGTTTGTCCTGAGTCTGGGTGTAATTTTCTATACAAGTATGTATTTACAAAAGAAAAGTAATATATGTAATATATCACTTCTCTGGTTTCCATAGTACAAGCTCTGCTTAGTTTGGGATCAGATGGCCGTGTGTGAATAAAGTCCCAGGATATTATTATTATTATTATTATATCCATACCTTTCTACATAATATGTATGTATTTATGTAGAAATGTATGTAGGTATGTGTGTATAATAATGTAATTGTTCGTTGAATTAGTTACTTGAGGATGATACAAATTTTATAATATTGTTTAATACTAACGACAGCTGTCACTATTATGAAAGCGTAATATTACCACATTATTATAATTACCTAATGATTCTTGATTGGCTACTTTCTCTTTCTTTCGCATACAGGCTTATATACTACATAATATATCATTATCATAAACAGTACCATCTTTCTAATCATAAAAAGTTCATAATCCTTAACATAGCTGTTACAATTCTATAATTTAAATAATATTCATAAACCATTTCGAATCGATTTGGAATCTTAATATGTATAAATAATGTTCCTAATGTATGCTGATAAAATAATTAAATGTTAGGTTAATTCATTTTTAATATAAGCCTAGCTAAGGTATGCTTGAAATTGTATACATTTTTTTAAAAATATTGTATAGTCATCCAATTTTGGATGAAATAAGGTAAAAAATTCTCACACAAAAGTCTGGTTATGAAATACATCAAACTGTTATGGTGGCTGCAATGACATTTTCAGCTTCGTAACAGTTTCGCGATTACTCGCATTGCCCCGATGACACGGTGGCCAATCGACTCGGCCCCGTGACTCGGCGGAGATCACAAGTCACAATTTTAGGGTTGTCTATATTGATTACTTTAAAAAAAATACTTTTACATAGTGTTAACTTTGAGCAATGTTGAACTATCCAAGAGGTGAGATGCACAGATTAAAAAAGTGTGTTTTGAATATGCAATGGATGTACTAATTTAACTTGTCTTGTCCTTAAATAAATGTCTCGTTGGTTTACTGGTTGTTTTATAAGACTACCATGATCCCAGTAAAAGTTCTCTCAAGCCATTCATAGTAGTCAGTTGAATTACCGTTCCATCGGATAATGAAAATGAGAATGCATCTTTGTTAGCGCTTACACTTGTGCGTTACAAACACCGCTGGTAAGCTAGCCAGTTTATTTTAAAAATGGCAGCTATGGTCGAAATCGCTAAGGAAGACATCATCATCGTTGTTGAAAGATAATCGTATTTAAACAACGTTTGGTCCACGTTTTTTCTAAGGAAATGTTATGCTATTATATAAAACTGAAGAATTTGTTTGTTTGTTTGATCTGGCTAATCAGGAACTACTGGTTCGAATTTAAAAAATATTTTGGTGTTGGATAGTCCTTTTATCGAAGAAGGCTCTAGGCTTTTTTTTATTTATTATATTTTTACTAATTATACGCGGGTTAAACCGCGGACACAGCTAGTAAAAATTAAAGAAATCGAATTATTAAGCCAACTAGTCTATAATATAATTGTTATAACGACTATGGGTGACGAAAAGGGACAACCTTTGGGTTAAGAGGTAACCGCATCACACTAGTTCAAACCGGCTGTACAACTTTCGCATCTTGTCCAAACCAAGTGAACTATTACGTAATAATTTATAAGATGACATTACTCTCCATTAAACCAATATCAAAATGTATCGAATAAAAAAAAATATTTTGAAAATGTCAAAGGCGTTTATTTAACATTTTAGTATAGCATATTTAGCATTTGTAACAAAACTTTCTTCTTTTAAGAACATGTCCGTAATCCAGCAAACCCTTCTCTTTTGTAATTAATATTTGTTGACGAGATAGTTTCGTAAATATTCAAGTGCAAATTTTGAAATAATTTTTAATTTAAAATTACCTGTTGCTTCACTGGGCCCTAAATTAGTTTAGTAATTATTGTATTTTTTGAATAAAATAATTAAAGGTAACCAGTAAAAAAGCATTACTACATAATACTAAATAATCTAGCTCTTTCGCAATTATGTATTTGAATTCGTCATGTATGCTGGGCGTCATCGTCATGGTATCAAAGACATCCTACAAGACATTTTTTACGTTTTATGTTACAATATATAATATTGGACAATTTGAAAAATAATTTTCACGTAGGTATTAATTTTATTGTAACTAAAATTATAAAATAATAGTCCTCCAGACCGATTTCGGCCACGGCTACCAATCTCAAGAGAGATTAGAACTGCGCAGGACATATTATAGTCCACAAGTGTGTGCGCAAACACAGATGCACTCTCTATTCCCTAACTCTCATAACCCGATGGGACGGAAATCCGACATGACCGGAAAGAGTTCAGGCGCAGGACCAACTTACAAGAGGATTTACATGCTTTCCGAGGCACGGGAGTGTACACACTTCCAACTTCCAGACTCCGGGCAGGTACTGAGAATTTTCGACAGAAAATCTCAATAACATTTTATTGGCCCGACCTGCGATTTGAACCCAGGACCACCGAGTCTGCGGCTTTACATGTAGCCACTAGACCAACGAGGCAGTCAATTTAGATTAATTCTGTTACATCGTAATTGATATATAGATGATGGCTACCGATGTAGGGATGATATTATAGAACTTTAAGAAATACTTTAATATTTTTATTGGTGTTTATAGTTTCGATTTAGCGTAAAAGCCTCACGAGCTGTATGTGATATAATGTTTAATTTGCGTTTATAAACTGGTTATTATATAAAATATCGAATTATCGATTGATTTAACATATTATGCTTTGATTTGAAACGACTGAGCGGGTTATTTAAATTGTTCCACAGAATTAAATAGGTGATTTACATTCGTTCTTGAGTATTTGATCGAAATGAACGAGCTGCCTTGTAGTTCTTTCACTTTTGACCTTCACGTAATTCTAAATAAAAAAAATATATCGCACGTTTTTGTTTATACTATGTATATATATTTTTATGAAGCATTGAAAGCGTTCGCCTAAACCTAATCAAAATATTTCGTTTACGACTCAACTTTACTGGTTTCGCTATTTCAAATTTTAATGTTTTCTTGCAATAAAATCTCGTATATAGATTTATGGTTCAAGTAGTGATATGGAATTATGATGCCGACTTGTAATGGAATAGAGATGAACATGAAAACAGCTTTTAAAAATAGTCCAATTTTATTTGCCTAAATATTGGTTGTATAACTTTATAGGTATTTATCAAATATGTTTGCTTAAGTTTGTTTGTTGGTTTTGTAGTTCTAAAAAATCAATCTACTTAAACCGTTTATCTTTTACTATTTGTTCGGTGTGGTTTTACACATTAAACCAATCGTAAGCTATATATTCTATCTCAATAATTAGGTTGTCTCACGCAAAAATATTTCTCAAACGCCTTAATATAACAAACAAATGGTTTAACAACACATTAACGGAACATTTATTTTTGACTACGTTTAAAAAGTCATCTGCAATATTACTCAGTGGTAGAGCTTTGTGCAAACTACTCTGGGTAGGTACCACCCATTCATCAGATATTCTACAAAACAGCAGGACTTGGTATTGTTGTGTTCTGGTTTGAAGGGTGAGTTTACGAGAACAGAACAGAAGGAGAATTACGGGCACAAGGGACATAACATCTTAGTTCCCAAAATTGGTGGCGCATTAGCGATGATTGTTTATTTTTAAGAAATGTAAAATGCCACTGTCTGTGGTTGTTGGTAACCACTTACCATTAAGTGGCCCATATGCTCGTCCGCCTACCTATACTATAAAAAAAACATAATTACAACATTGGTGAGATTATTAACTTTTTATCAATGGTTTCTCGACACCTTACATATATGTTTTAAATTAATGGTATTTCTATTTCAATGTCTTATAATTATATTAATATTATAAAAAGGTAAATTTTATTTGTTTGTTTTAATCCGAGTTTACACAAGACTATATAAATACTATATATCCAGAGATATGAAACATTTAAATTATGATGGTTTGTCTTGAAACTATAAAAGTGTCAAGACAAATTTGGGCTTCATTGTTGTCCTGTATGATGATTATAACAGAAAGTACAGTCAAATATGGATTAAATAACATTATCTTTTAAAATAATCCTGCTTCATGCTATTTACTACATTCGCTTGAAGAAGAATTATTTAAAAAGATATAATGTGGTACAACCTTAATTTTATCCATGACAGGACGAGTTGGTAATTTCAAAGTAAAAATGAAGCGAATGAATACAGAAAAAAAAAAATTTGACTTTAGTAATGTGTTGAGGATATGAAGTCAGGAATGCGCCACACCAGCTGACGTTGACTGGCAAAACGCCAACAAGGTCGTCAATACTTTCTATATTTTTTCAAGAATCTCAAAAAAAGTAAACTATAATTGCTGCTCTGCTAATATTTCTTTATTTTTATGCCGTTGGAAGGCGGACGTGCATATCTGATGGTAAGTGGTCACCAACGCCCATAGACATTGGTATTGTAAGAGATGTTAACCATCTCTTAAATCGTCAATGTGCCACCAATCTTGGGAACTAAGATGCTATGTCTCTTGTGCCTGTAATTACACTGGCTCACTCACCCTTCAAACACAACAATAGCAAGTACTACTCTTTCGCGATAGAATATCTGATAAGTGGGTGGTACCTACCCAGACGAGCTTGCACAAAGCCCTACCACCAAGTGAATATCTCTATCGTTAAAATATTTCAGCTGAGTACCAATGTATGAGAACGCAAAGTCAGTTTCTAGATAAAAATAATGATTTAAATATAAACGTTTTTTTTTATTTATAAAAGCTAAAGTATTACTATATTCCCTACGTCATACCTCAAACAACGCAACGAAATAGACAACACAATTGAACAAATATATGTTAAAAGTAAACTTCACGTGTGCTTATTCGTACAACCGTATGATTATTCTGTAAAATTAAAGAAGTAATGTTCCCAAAATATGTTGCTATCATATGCAATTTTCCAGGCAACCTTGCCCCAGGGCCGGCGACACATGCTCTCGTTATAGCTCGCGCCTCGCGCGATGCGTGGGCGCACGATCTTTCTTTACAACAAGATCCGCTCAAAACAACTCGCGCGCAGCTCACTTTACAACACTTTTCTATTTTTCTTTTAACTTTTCTTCTATAAAAATGTGTGTGTTATTTCTATAAAATGGTGAATTAATAAATGAATCGTTTTTGTGCTATATCTACCTAAATGGTTTCAGTGATGCGGTATTTACAGTTTTGTATAGTGCTGTTATATAGGTAATGTTTTATATATAATTTGTTTGTGTTTTTAATTCTAAATTAAACAAAGGTTAATAAATGTTAAAATTATATTGCCTAATAAAACTATAATTCATTTGTTGTCAATGGTAATTAAAACATTAGATAGATTATAACGATTTTGTTTATTCGATAATCTTTAACAGTAACCATCATAAAATAAACTCTTTTTATTTTCAATACTATTTGAATAAACATGACTACGTGTACTTAAACAAATAATATTGATTGTATCATATTATATAATGTAGTCTAAACACATTTAAGAAACAACAGACTTTACATATAAATAATTCAAAGCAATTTCGTAATTTTTTATTTGTATACATCTCTAATTCATCATCTAATAGTAATAAATAATGCCTCACGAATCACGATTAATCGCCTTAGAAAGATCTTTCTGTAGCTGATTCGAACTCTAACTATTATTTGCGATTCGTATTTACACTGCAGATATAATATATATGTATATATGTATGTGTTTTGAACCGAAACGTGAAACAAATACTTAACTTAACTAATATTATAAAAGTGAGTGTGAGTTTGTTTGTTTGTTACGCATTCAGGCCTAAACAACAAAACCGATTTTAAAAATTCTTTTTCCAATTATTGAAAGCTATATTATCAGCGAGTAACATAGGCAACATTTTGTCCTAGTATTTCCACTGGAACGGGAACTACGTAGGTGAAACCGAAACTTTATATAATCACTAGGATTATATAAAGTATTTTGTTGAAAATTGCGTTTACCTATCCCAAAGCATTAATTAAAAATTATAGGCCAATTTAAACTAAATCTAAATTGAGATATCGCAGTAGATAGAACACGAGTATATTAACAGACCATTGCAGGTTTAAATCTATGTAACCAACACTCGGTTTGCAGATGCTTATAAATCTGTGTTTGTAAATCATCTCTTTTGGAAATCGAGAAATACACCCCGTTGCAAGCTGAATGTTTCAGATAATATTATGTCACGTATGCATCCACCAATCCGCCGGAGGAACGTGGTGGAATAAGCTCTATGCCTCTACAAGAGGCTTGAAATGTGACGATTACAAGCTTTTCTGTACTGTAATCAAAATTCATGGACTATATATGAATAGAATGAAACTGATGTGATATGACACAGAGCTTCAAACGCATAACTTCGAACAAATCCTTACAAAGCTGGCATTATTAAATGCATGCAAAAACGAAACGTAAGCCAGGCTTAATAACTTCGTTTCGTCATATATCAGGCAAATTACGAGTTATAAGTGAGTCCATATTGTAAGTGTAAAATTATGCAACTCGACATATGACCACATCGGCTTCATTATAATCGGTATTACGTAAGATATAAGAACTAAATTAAACGTATTTATACCATACGTATATGTTTTTTAATTACATTGAACAGTAACAATATTAAGTATAAACGACTATCTATTTAAGAGTATTAAAATTCAATTTATTTATTTAAAGACAAAATAGTTGGCAATAGCAGTGACAGTTGGCGGTTTGGTGGTAGAGTTTTGTGCAAGCTCGTCTGGGTAGGTACCACCCACTCATCAGATATTCTACCGCAAAACTCCAGTACTTGATATTGTTGTGTTCAGGTTTGAAGGGCGAGTGAGCCAGTGTAATTACAGGCACAAGGGACATAACATCTTAGTTCCCAAGGTTGGTGGCGCAATGGCGATGTATGTATCGACCTACATAAGATATTTAAAAGAATACACGAAAAGCAAACTTTGGGATTAGAAGACGTATGCATAAGCAAGTATCACATATACAGCGGTTTAGAAGTGTACGCACCTACACTAACACAGTTATTATATAGTTAAATAACAATATTTATTAAAAATTATATAATTTATGAGTATGAAAAACAATTAAAATAATTATATTTTGAAAAACTTGCATTTTAGTATTTACAAGAATGGATAATCCAAGCCTGGGCTTCAAACCAAATTAGTTAAAACTAAAATGTTTTTCTTCATTAATTCTACTAAGAATATCTCTGTAAAACTCTATAAACGGACCTATTTCCTGTTAGATTAGAGTGGTATCCAACAAAAGTTTACGATTATTAGATAGTAGATATTTTTCATAAATAAGACCTACGTAATACTTTTCTAGGGACGAAACTCAAAAGAAATGACAGAGATCGAACATGTGTGTACCTAGTTAAAAGTTACATCGGTTCCGAGAAGGAATCAAAAACATAAATGCCTCACGATCATCGGTCATTAACCTTTTTTATATATTTTGTATGTTGTATAAATTAATGTTTTTTTTTTTCAATTGTATTTGAAGTAGATGCTGTTTATGTATGTTTCATAGAATCGATAGGAATTTTCAAGTAATATATGTAACTATGATTCAAACATTTTTGATAAAATGCATATTATGTTGTAAAAAATAATTTTGAATAATTTAGATGACACATAATTGAGATAACATATACCTATTCGTATTTCGTACATTAATATTGTAATGTCTTATGCCTACACTGACATTATCGCATTTACCTAACGACAATTGTTAATGCATTTAGATTAGTCATCTACAATTATTCCGACATATTTATAATTTCTCATGGCAGATCAATTGCTGAATAAAATAAGAGTATTGTACAACGTACTAGCACTGGGTTGTATCATTCACATGTCAAAAAAGTATTTTAAAATGATTTTTACAAAATTGTAGAATCCACTCTATAACAGTTTTATGTATGGAATAAATCGTACTACAAGTCAACGCTTGAATGAACATATACTCGTAAATCCACATTGCAAGAGCGTATCATAATTACATACATAAGTTGCAACAATGCGTAATAGAAGCGATGGCGCATTCGTCGCGTGTTGTACGTAAATCCGTAAACGATGCGCGTTGGTTGGAAATAGAAAAGGACATGTACAAGCGAATTTGAAGCTTGCTACGTTGTTCCGCTGGGTTTAGGCGGTAATATATCGAATCGGTCAATGTTTTTCTTTGTTGTACTAAATTCGGTTTAAACTGCAAGTAAATGTAAACATTCTAATGTTCCTCTAAATGTCTTTCTTCACTTAGATTTAGATAAAAAGAATCGATACAGTAATACTTCTTATGATACAATGTATTCGCTAAAAATAATATACGAGTATTTTTGAACACCAACAATACAGTTTATTTTGGACCAGGATATCAAATAAAAATTATAGTAAACTAGACCAAATGTAGATGACCGTAAAAACTCGATTTTTTACACACTATATATATATATATATATATATATATTATCTATCTATACTAATATATAAAGCTGAAGATAATGTTTATTCGTTCGTATGTTTATTTTTTTTTTTGAGTTTGTTTGTTCGCTTGCAGACTAATACGTCTCAGGTACCCAGCTAATCCGATTTGACTTCAACGAAAAAACTTTTTATGGTTAATAACGTCCCGAACCCATTGAGTAATAATATAGATAATAACTCAATGCCCGAACACAGGAATACGTACGCGAGTGAAACCACGCGGTGCAGCTCGTTAATAACTAATATACAGTTTGACCTCACTGAACATAAAAAAAATTTAATCGAAGAATAGAGCTGCAATCTCTATTCAAGATCATATAGATCGAAAAAAAAAACTTGACATAAATATGGATTGACAAGTTTGAATTTTATACGTCAGATGTCTGATGTCTGGTGCGTTACTTATGGCGGGTCTTTTAAACCTGTCTCCGACCTTGGCTCTTAAATAACCGGGCGTAAACCGGTACCGAGTTGATGTAAACAGAATGATTATGGTGCATGACATTTCTACGTTATTAAATAAATTGCATGTTTTCTATCTGCTACGGTAAATATTGTCTGACTTAAATAATTTATTATTTATTATCTGTTAAAGTATTATTTTTTAAATCAACCGTCAGGTTTATTTATATATTAAAATGATCTTAATATGTATATTAATTTCTATAATATTTGTTTTAATTGGTATTGTAAGTTTTTTTTTTACATTACTATTTTTTTGACTGTAAAATAAATAGGCAATTTGATTTATAAACGAATGCGCAATACTTTGGAAGGGAAACGAAAATTAGTGCAGAAAAAAAAGTAATTTAAAATTAAAATACAAATTAAAAACATTTCATTATTGTCGAATCATACATGATTTTGTAATGAATAAACCAATATTACTAGGATCAATATATGACGAATGTGTAAAGGTATATTATATTATCAAATTAAACAATAAAATCGTGTGTTTGAATAGCTGTTTTGTTGAATAATTAAATTTGAATTAGTGTAATTCGATACATTTCATTTATTTCTCTAGACATTCATCACGTATATTTAAAATGGTCAAATAGGAATGTCTCAAGCAAAAATAGATTTTTCGAAATTGTTTCCTAAATTATATAGTTAATAAACATAAGAATTAAAACAACAATATTGAAAAACTCCACCTTTTTTTTAATGTCGATTAAAAAATAAATAGTAAAATAAAGTATAAGTATAGTTTTTGAATGAAAATAATTATGATTTTCGATATTTAAACATGTGACACTTTTTATGTTTTATGATAGGAAACGTGTTAGGTACTGAAATATAATGTATCTAGTTATTTAAAAGTAGACATCATAATTATTGTCAGTAAATAAAAACTTTACTTTCAGATATAAATTCATATAAAAAAGGAAAAGTATTTTGTAACGTTGTGAGCGCAATTAAACGAGACGATTGAATTTCTGTCCAGCGGTTGGAAAAAAGTTAATGACATCGGGTTTTTTTTATAATTTACTATTTTATTTAGAATAATATTTAACGTAGCAACCCTCTCGTCAATTAAGGGGAAGTTTATCTGTCAGTTACCCAAGTTTCTATTTGATTTGACGTTTTTGCACTAATGACCGATTCGGGACCCGTGCTCCTTAATGTTGCTCGATGCCTGGTATTTATTCGCATTTATTGACATTTTAGTGTTCGTTATTCAAATTTATTGTTATTTGTCATATTGCATCTTTGTGATTGCTTTCGCATTAGTGTTAATGGTTACCGTATAAATTTTGTTTTTTGGGGGTGATTAGTTGAACAACGCTGTATCTCTTTCATATGACATACGAATCTATGATGACAGAAATAGATGATATAGTGTTAAACAAAAAAGTTGATAAGTAAAATCGTATAATGTACTATCATTGATTTATTTTCATTTTTTTGTTATGTAATCTACAGTCTAAAATCACGATTTCTCAAATAATATTATTTGTTGTTTCAGGAACCTGTGGTCAGCGGTCTTCTTCTGTTGCAGGTAAATGAAATAAATCAAAGATGATTGAAATATACTATCCATTGTTACACAAGATTAACAAGTACAATAGGTAGATATGAAACGATCATAAAGATTGAATATAAACTTTTTTCACATTCTCATTAGCAGTGAGACGAGAAGGCGACAATAGTGTACATGCGATTTGTAGGTCGATCTCACGATACGATCCCGGTTAAGTAACCGTGGTGTATAAGGCAAAGAAAATAGATACTATTGTTCCAATTATAAATTTATATATGTATATAAATGTAATGATAATTAGATCTCATTCCGCGTAAGTTAAATGACTCCATGGCTGTATTGTATTGTAAATTTAGATATAGTTAAGAAAGGATTTAAATATAAGAACAAAAAATTACGTAAAAATTATTACTATATAAACATATACACATATAATTTTCTATCATCATGTATGTATGAGTGTATTTTATAATGATAATAAACTTCGAAGACTTTTTACAGCAATTGTCATGTCAAACTCTAATTATTAGGGTTTATTGAGGTTTAAACCCCGATAAAAAGTTATTGGGTTATTTCTCTCGAAAAATTCTCATTGGCAGCCCGGAGTCTGGAAGGTGGAAGTGTATACACTCCCATGCCTCGGAAAACACGTAAAGCGGTCCCGCTCCTGAACTTTTTCTGACCGTGACGGATTTGCCATTCCATCGAATTATGAGAGTGCACTTAGGTTGGAGCAAACACTTGTGCACTATAATATATACCGGGCAGTTGGCTGGACTCTCTTGAGAATGGTCGCCGTAGCCAAAATCGGTCAGGCAGACATCATTATCGTTATTATCAATTCATTATTGACATTACATATAATTACAAGGTATTCTGCTAATCGTCTTAATTACTAATTTCACGAGCAAATTTCAATTAAATTGTAATTTAAATAGGTACATTAATCACAACGAAGTTAAGCTTTATAAAATATAATTAAAAATGTAATTTTTAATTGATAGGTCTTAATTTTCAGACATATTGTATCTTTTAATATAGGGTTTTCCATTAAGGGCGCTTGATCTTTGAAATGCAAAAAAAAATACATGTAGAGATATTTGCGAATTTTTTTTTTTATTTGGATCGACCCCATTATGTATGGAATATGACATCATTCAAATGACCGCCACGGCTTCGGTTGGTGGCGCGCACACGAAAGGTCCAATTTTCGATGACTCTGGCGCACAAATCGGGCTGTATTTGATCGATGGCGTGGCGTATGTTGACTTTGAGGGCATCGGTGGTTTGCGGCTTGTTGGCATAGACCTGCGACTTAAGAAAACCCTACAAGAAAAAGTCCAGCGGGGTCAAATCGCACGATCTCGGTGGCCAGTTCACGTCGCCTCCGCGCAAGATGACCATGTCCAGAAATTGCTCGTGCAGAACTTCCATCGTAGCGTGTGCTGTGTGGCACGTAGCGCCGTCCTGTTGAAACCACATGTTGTCCAGATCCATATTCTCGATTTCAGGCCAAAAGAAGTTGGTTATCATCGACCGGTATCGCTCATCATTGACGGTGACGGCCACACCATTATCGTTTTCGAAAAAATACGGACCAATCACGCCTCCGGCCCAAAATCCGCACCAAACAGTCACTTTCTGCGGGTGCATTGCCACTTGGTGAACCTCGTGTGGATTGGTCTCGTCCCAAATACGGCAATTTTGCTTGTTGACATAGCCATTCATCCAAAAATGCGCCTCGTCGCTGAAGATGATTTTTTTGCCAAAATCGGCGTCAACTTCCAACTGCTCTAATGCCCAGTCAGCGAACACACGGCGCTGTCTATGGTCATTAACCTTGAGCTCTTGGGTCAGCTGGATCTTGTACGGGTGCAGGCTCAAGTCACAACGCAAAATTCGCCAAGTTATCGTCTGCGAAAGGCCGAGTTCCTGTGCGCGACGCGGAATTGACTGCCGCGGGTTTTCGAGGACACTGTCGCGCACAGCGGCGATATTCTCGGCAGATCTCGCGTTACGTTGACGCACGGGAACCGGCTGATTGTTAACTGACCCGGTTGACTCGAATTTGTCCACCAATCGACGGATAGTCGACTCGGCAGGACGATCATCGCGACCGTAAAACGGGCGAAGTGCGCGGAACGTTGCTCGAACTGAAGACCCATTTTCATAAAACAATTTTATGATTTGCACGTGCTGCTCGACACTGTAACCTGCCATGGTGGTTTGGGAGGACGGAATGAATATAACACACTGCATTTGACAGCTGTCACTCAAACAACATGGCCGCAATCAGCTGTCAAAGTTCAAGCGTCCCTATTGGAAAACCCCTTAGTTTATACTCGGTACAGTTGATTTTGAGAATGTCTATATTAATTAAATATAATTTCAATACTAGCAATTCCCGTTTTTAAGGAATTGTTACGATTCCCATTTACCCCTACAATTAAGCGTTAGCTTTCCTAACACAAGTTAGGCATGGGGAGGATAAAAGCCCATGGATTTTTTTGCATTTCAAAGATCAAGCGCCCTTAATGGAAAACCCTATATAATGTTAACCCATTTATTGAAATCGACAAATAGCAAGTTTATTGCTTAGACAAATAATCCTACCGTTTCATTCGAAAGTTAGTGATTACACGTATGAGTGCGCTACGATAATGCTTGTACCTTCGCTGTCACTGTTTTCTATTTGAAATTGGCTCGTTTCGAACATTTTAAGGTAAGTTTTATGGTTTACCTCATTAATTCAAGAAAACATTACAAAAACGAAAGTGTCTTTGAAATTTTCTATCATGCATTTTTATTATCTTATTGATAGACGTAACGTTTTTTGGTTTAAATACATTTTAATGGTTTCTATTAATAAATAAATACATTATTATTTTTCTGTTACATTTTCTTACGTCTAAAATTAATAATTTAAAAAATGTGGAGGTGACGTGATGGGTCTGGTAAATATAAAACATCGAAATTAAAGTTTTTTTAAACTAATTCATATATTTAAATTCGTTAATGATATAAATATATTTTTATATTATTACTAATAATAATATATGGTGGCGGAGAGGGGGCATGACGGCATAATCTAACACTAAAGGTGCGCCAATAGATGTGTCACCCGAATTTTGGCCTTGATAGCTTATTTCAAAGCCTAGACATTTGTGTGGGAGATATAGAAACGCAAGACGTCCACCATATTACCCTCATAATTCGATATGAAGGCAATATTATACGATCAGGACTAACGAGACATGGCAACTTCCTAGCGCCTGGCTGTTACTAAGTATTCCTCAATATTTATACTACTTAATTAATTCATGTTAATAAGTATTTTAATTTAATCAATCAATATTTTAAATATTGTTTTATATGTTCATAAAAATATGCTTATAGAACCACGATCACACTCTGTTTATCTGACTATCTATTAGTCAGAGTTTTTAGTATTTTTGTCACCGTTGATATATAGCTTAATAACATTTGTACATAAGTACGTAAAAATCCTGCTATAAAATGTCAGATATATGCAATACAAGTTCAGTGTAATAATACACTAGATATCACGAGCGCAATCATCATGTACCGAGTTACGCAAGACGTTAGTAATATGTGGATGGCAAGTAGATGGATGCAGATTGCAGATACTCATACTCTAAGTGCAACCTTGACCGAGAGCTCCGTTTTGTAAACGTTCCGTGTTTCGAAAAAAGAGAATATTAGAGAATATTAAAAATAATAATAATTTAAATTACTTCAATAAATTCTCCTTTTCTGAGGTATATACTTTGTACACTCATTTAAATTTGATCAAAAAAAATTCCAAGCGTAGTAGCTATTTTGTTGTATTTTAATTTCAGTTGCATGTTGTAAGGCTCTTCCTACTTTGCAATTATAAAACTTAAGCACCAAGGATAATATAAAATTTAAATCGCAAAGGTTCCTTCTTTGAGGAGTTAATTTGTTGCCCCTGGTTTTTATACAAAAAATAACATGATGATATGTCCTTCTGTCCGATTTCGACCACACCAACTATTCTCGACAGAGAATTAGCAGATGATATTAAAAACAAGTGTGTGAAAACCCACCACAATCAAATTAAAATAAAATATTCTAATTATTATAATTTTAATATTATCTATAACTTTTGGTTAGTATGTTTTGACATCAATACAAAAAAATTGTTAATTTTCTGTATTTACGTATAAAAAGACTGCCTTGGCATTTATAAGTCATAGTATTATAATGAATAATAAGATTATAATCTGTCATTGTAATCTACAACAGGATTTCTTCATATCACCCCTATAAGACAATAACATACAAACGTATATTCTTAGATCGACAGTTCTCTTATACAAACTTTCGTTACGTCTAAAATAGTTTAGTCGATGTTGTCAGCGAAAATGTCCAGACCAATTTTCTTTCCTCCTTCATTGATATATTTCCACGTATAAACATTTAAGCACGGATAACAAAAGGCAATCTGATCTGAAAGTTCCGGCAATCTGATCCTGTTATAAGTGTATACTATTTCAAAAATAGACTTTTTTTTTTTATTTCACTTTATTTTGAAATAATTTCAATTACCATTGAAATTATTTCACCTTTATTTAAAATACTGAAACAAACATCACATCTACATCATTCTAAAATGAAGTATTGGTTTACCGTAGTGGCAGTATACCGTAGTATTTTTTAAGTGCCAATTCAGGGATAAATTCTAAATTTTAATCATATTTAATTTTCTTTACATTGCAGTCATTAAAATATAAGAGCATTTTATATTTTTATGACAAACGTTAATCTATCCCCGATTGATAAAGCAAGCAAACACGTAATCTAGGGTTGTAATTTACAAAATGTTAATAGAGGACAATATTTACACTCAATAATAATAATATTATATTATAATATAATTGAAATAATGTATCTATTTAGTAAAGTTTAAAGGTTATGAAAATATAAAGATAAAGGATTCAGAATGTACATTAAATATGTTTTTTAAAATAGTAATAACATTTAATATTCGATTACACATTTTTTAACATTAGACTGGCAACCCTAACGTATAAATAGCGTGTTGTAGATGTTCCGCTTCCTATGCGTTAACAACGAGCGTGCAAATGTGAGTATCAACACGCAATAACTTGTATATTATTAATATACTTTGTATAAACAACGGTGAAAGTAATTTTGTCCCATTTTGCATCTCAATTCTCTCAATAGACCATTTTTTAATTTTATCATCGAATAAATCTGATGGTATAAACCTACCGTACATCGTTATATCCCTTGTGTCTATAATTTCATATGGAAACAAGGCAATACTGAGTATACTGAGGATGCTTGGCGGTATAATGACCATTGTGATGGGGTTACCAAACCCAGACCGTCCTATACAGAGCCTTTATGTGATCTTCGTGAAGGGTACAGTTTTTATTTTTTCATTTGATTCAACGAGTAGAGCTGAATAATACTCGATTTTTTAAATTTATTAAGCCCATCATATTTGTTAGGTTGAAGAAATCAACATAAAATAATCTCGTATTTTAATATTAGTAGCTTCTTAGCTAACAACTACCGACTTTAAATAATTAGTTGGCCTTTATGACATTTATATATAAAGCCAATACTGATGATGACTGGTATTTGTAGCTCCAACTTATCACTTACAATTACCGTTTTATGCTGGAATTTATCCAGCATGACATTTTAATATCTAAACGAATAAAAATAAGTTTGTACAATCTATATAAGTTTTTTTTTACCCGTAATAGGGCTGCGTTTGACCGTTGTCTTGCCTGATGTTAAGCATCGACACGGTCTACGATGTAGCACGCTTGCCTAGAAGATACCTGTAAACTCTTGATTTGAAGTGTAAGTGCTGTGATTGTAACGTGATCCTTCGCTAATCTCTTATCGAAAGACAAATTGAATAAGAATTAGTTTTTACCTGACAATAACAACATACCTTTTTATGTTCATAAATAATTATTTCGACGAAAATACTGTTGAATTTCCTTAATGTTAATAATTCTTATAATGATTTAATGTTGGATTTTATAATTAACCAATTAATAATAAATGTGTACGTAATAATAATTAATCACCAATTAATAGGCTTACAGTTTACAATGACAGCTTAATTTATTGTTATTATACGTTTAATATTATTTCTTAACATTAAAAATTAAATAGTTTAATTGAAGTTAAAGGCGAAGTCAATATGCTTAAATAAAACCCGGCAAACAGTATGTCTATATATACCAATTGTCATGTAGATATATGCAAACTTTCATTATCTGTTAGACTATGTCAAAGTCTATTAATCTCAAACAGATATACCAGCATCCATTTTTATATATTATATATTTAGCATACAGAAGTGAAAATTCATTTTATAAGAACCTCGAATTGGTCTATTCAAAAATAGAACACCAAATAATAAAAATTGATGTAAATTACTCATTCAATTATTCTAAATCCAAATAAAACATTTGAACAAATCACAAATCGCGGCAATAATGAATTAATTACCGTCTGTTTCATTAACCGTTATGTGGACTAACTAGATGACGGCGGTTTTAATTTAGCGCGCTTCTTTTTTATTAACAACGCCGTTGTATGGACCAAGGAGTCTCCTAACCTCGCCAATCTCAAGAGAGATTAGCCAACTGCGCATGAGATTTTATAATGCACAAGTGTGTGCGTAAACACAGGTGCACTCTCTATTCCCTAACTCTCATAATCCGATGGGACGGCAATCCGACACTACCGGAAAGAGTTCAGGCCAATGACTTTACGTGCTTTCCGGGGCACGGGAGTGTACAAACTTTCAGACTCCGGGCTGCTACTGTGAATTTTCTGAGAGAAAAACCCAATAACTTTTTATTAGCGCGACTGGCGACCTGGGGATTTAACCCAGGACCACCGGGCTTGCGGCCTTATATCTAGTTACTAGACCAACGAGGCAGTCTAACCTAACTATATATACTTATATTATAAATGTAACGCTGTATGTCTGTGTGTCACGCTCTCACAACTAAACCACAGATTCGATTTTGTGGAAATTTGGTATGAAGCAAGCTTGAACTCCAAGGAAGGACATAAGCTATTTTTGGAACAAAGTTCATTTACGCGGCTTACACTAGAGTGAAATGGCAGTGGCCCAAGGTCACTACATATAACGAAATAGCGTTCATACATCGTGCCTACCGAATGCTACAAAATGCGATGCGTTTGATTGGTGTTCGAGTTCAAATGTGCGTGAGCGCTTCTGAAGGTAGGATCTATGCCTAATTTTTGAGCGTCTAACCACGTGAACTGTATAGTGCTCCTGTCATTTTATTATTAATTAAGCTAAATACTTAAATATAACAAACTCAATCAAAAGTTATTTTTTAAATACTTTCCTAACGTTCTTAAAAATAAAAAAACAATATAATACAAAATCATATAAGGACCAATAGCACTGCGGCTTATGAGCCGCACGATCCAGGTTCGACCCTTGAACTATTATCACAATTCCCATCATAAGCTTTGATTAATCGGAGGGGTAAATTACTAAAATAATATTAGAATATTAGTAAAATATTTAAAATGTGGATTGTTATTATTATAAAAATTGTAAATTGAATTTAAAAATTGAAATCGTTTCTTAATCTTTGGTTAGAGAGTGGCAAAAGGAGGTTGAGGCGCTTTTTGTTATGACAAAAATAAGAAATATAATCCAAATAAAATCTACATTTTAAACGTTTTGAGTCGAAAAAATATCGCAATGAACTTCGTTCCGGACGACGGTCCCCCGACCGCACACGCACATGGAGCCGCTGGCAAAAACTAGTATTATATATGCATATATATATACCTACCATGAGTGCAAACATAATAATCAAAAATATGATATTACGGGCAGTTAAACGAGATGTGTCTATAAAAATATAACAGGACGTGTAAAATAATAATGTACATAAACTAAAATATTTTATCGTCTTCGTTGGAGCTTAGACGCGACTATTATCCATCATAATTATAGTCACACATCGTCTTTGTGTAAGCGTGTTTATTAACGAAAGTTAAGCTACATAATTAATTCTTCGAAATTGCCGAACCAAAAGTAATATTAAGTTCTCCAATAATGTATTAAAATATTGATAAAAAATATTATTGTTACATGATTTTTTTTTAATGAAAGAACCGTCTTAAATATCTAAGAGACTAAACATTTTATAAAAAAATAAAATAAATGAATATTTTTTTTAAGTCTGTGCGTCATAATTGTAATGTAACATTTAATATACTAGAACCTTCTCATAATTCACTATTTGTTTTAAATGTATATAATACTAAAGTTAGAATATTAAAATCAATTCACGATAAAAATTGATTGTAGATAAATCTTTAAAAACCTTTTTTTTCTTTATTTAAATTCGGCTAAAATCTTGAAAGATTTAACATACTGAAATAACATTGAGGACTTATAAATCAGTAATTAACTTGCCTCGTAAACCTATTTTATCGAAACTAATCATATTCATGCAGCGTATTATTTCTTGCCTATCGACCGTGTAAACTCCGATTTCACGGTGACACATAAAACTGTAAAATTTATAGCTCCTACAAAAAGCAATATTTTTATTTTTACAATTTCTGTTTTATTTTATCAATAAACAAGTTATTGCGTACATACATATGTAACAAAAAAACTTTACGGTCGAAGCTATATTATTTAACATTTACACGCTTTTCATGTATAAATAACTTGATATTAAATATTAAATTGGATGTTTAAAATGCTTGTTACATGCGTATTAAATGTGATATTAATATAATTGATATTAAATAATATAATTGATCATTTGAAATTTTGCACGTACTTCATTAATCTCAATTAATTCCTATTTAAGCAAAAAAGTATACAAATATTTTATTTATCGGGTGAAAATATAGACAGTGTAATTACAAATTTAAATCAATAATATCTTGTTTGTAATGGCTATTGTTTCACATTAACGATCGCACGTCACGTTTTGAATATGTTTGCTTCATCTATCATCAAAAATATATATGCGCACGAAGTTCTAATATTTCCGATTGATTTCAATAATTTATCATGTTGTGTTTTGTTTTAAAATAGAATATTATAATATGAAAATAGGAAATGTAAATAATTAGTACCAGTTCATTAATATCCTACTACCATCAAACTGCTCTTCCTTCCTCCACTCCTTAAATAAACTTAGTACGAGATAAATGTGTGCTTGATATATTTAATTGCATCAGTGTGCAATTGTTTGTTCAATTGAATTGCAATTGAATTTTGTGTCCAGAGTTAATTTAATTGCCAAATTCGATTACAATTTTCGTATTGGCAAAATGTAAAATAAATATACATATATCATACGTACTGCATGTACCAAATCGGAAATCAAATGTTTTATTAAAATATCACATTGTTTATGGTCGTCACAATACATGAACATGGTCGACAGGGCGCTGACACCTGTAGCCACGCATGCCAAATATCATATGATATATTTCTCTTTTAATTGCACATCAATTCATTATAATTGTCGCTTGATATGATTATGTTCTACCCAATTAATTAAACACTGTAAGCTTCATTATACTATTGTTTAAATCTGTATCATGAAATAAATACTATTTTAAATTTTATTTGGACGGTTAGAATTGATGTAATTATATAATTTCAATATTGCTTACTTAAAAAAGTTACAAGAGTGTAAACAAAGTGTGTGGTAGAAAGATTTATGTACATATTGATTTATATATGAGGAATAGGTTACAGATGGACAGAAATTTCTTCTCATCAAGATACTCCTTATTTTACGTTAGATTGCAATAGTTGATAGATATACAAAGTGATCTAGAATTTTTTCCTCACGATATTATTTTATAGGAAATAAATTTAGCACATCATCGATGTGAGATAATAAGTACCTATGATTGTATTTGAAAGGATGGCCAATTTTTGTATGAGCGTTAGCATAGGTACCGAATTTTATTTACACCATTAATTTGTGGTGTCTTATTCGTGAACATTGAGACATTAAATTTGATATGGTTGAAGTTGACAAACGATACTTAAAATTCATCTTGCATTACATAATATTTTGAAATATAAAACTCACAAGTTCAGAGAGGTTAAAAACTACGTAGTAATTCATTTTTTTATACAATATATTTACAATATATATACGTGGAATGTATTTTCCTAAAATCCAAAGTCTAAAATGTATTTATAACACATTCTTTTTTCTGTAATCCACACTCTATTTTTAAGTAAAAATACAAAAAATATTAATAACTGAAAACAAAATTATGAAATAGTGTTATCTTTAACGGAGTCAAGGTTTGTTTGTTATGTGGTACCCTTATTAAAAGAAAACTAATTAAAATATTTAAGAATGTGTAATCTATACTCGTACGAGTAACATTCCATCTTATTACTATATATATTAATTGTTGTTTACATCCCGGAGGTAATGCCCGAATTATTCCGTTTATAAATGTAGTTCTAGGTCAACACCTCCAAAACGTATTGGATTACGGCCAATTCACATAAATTAATACCTATCTCAGTTTAGGCACGTGTTTATCAATGTAAGCTATGTGTAGAAAGGTTTATTATAATACTAATATTATATATATCGTCTTTGTATAATGCTTTTCTTATTACATTAAAATGTTATATATTATTGTATTGCGTTGTTTAATAAAATATTTAATATATGTAAATCAAAATATCCTCTATTAAAATAAACACTCTTGAGTTGGAATATTAAATTATTTAATTTAATGTGAAGCTGTCATCGGAATGCAGATACTTCCAATAGAACTGGCAAAAACTTAGTGTTATCCCTTCTCCATCAATTTATATAGATACGTTCGTTCGTAAATGGTCACTACCAGCCATAGACAGCGCTATAAAATATTAACTTACGTACCTTCAAACTGGAACATATAAATACTAAGTAGTATTGTTTAGCATAGGTGATGAGAGGAATGGCACCGTTCTACCTACTGGTAGAACGGTGTGCACAGTCCTACGTACCACGAAGTAATTAATTTACAATTAGTGTTATATTTCCTGTAAGATAAGCAGTAATCTTTTATTAAATTTATCATCTTAAAGCTATTACCTGCTTTCTCTACTGTTTTGCACTGTACATTTTGCAACTATTAAAATTAACTTAGCCAATCATCTTTGCTACTATACGAGGTAATATAACAATCGCTGTAAATATCGCCAAGAACGTTAATATATTCATTACCATCATCTTGTTATAAAATTACATCTTTTAAATACATTTTATTGAAGTTGGCTTACAACCGCTTTTGAAACGTCATTTTATCGTAAGTACATATATATCTAGATTATACGTAGAATCGGCAAAAAGCTCATTACTGACTCTTTTATACTTATAATTAAATATAAAATATTTTCCATAGAGTCAACGAAGGCTCATTTCAAAGCTTTGTATTATCTACCTGTAAAATATATGATTTTTATCCAATAATATAATTGCACAGAGTCAAATTATAGTTTCTATGAAAGCAAGGCTATCAGCTCTTATTTTCACCGGTCTTGTGGATTAAACACGTGACCTTGAATGAATGTTCCAGGTTCAAATCCAGACTACTGATTTTGTATTTGCTTAATTTGGGTTTAGAATTTATCTCGTGCGCGATGAAAGAAAATATTGTAAAGCCTGCAAGTGTAATGTAATGAAATATTCACACATGTGTATCACCTGGATCAGCGTGGTGGAAAAAACTCCAACTCTTTTCTCTAAAAGAGAGGAGGAGTTTGCCGATTAGCGGAGTATATGGTTGTCACTTTTATAAATTCATTTTACACAACGTAAAAACAGTATAAAATCTTTCATATGAAAATCGTTCATTGATTATGTTTATATTGTGTTGATACGTTCAGTTCTGACATAATGAAGGTAATTTGAAACGTTTGCGGAATAGGAAGGCGTATCTGTCAATATGGGTTTAAAATATCTCGCCAACGAAACCAGATTTGAAAGATATTTATAACCGATACGTGATAGTCGCGTTTGTAATCACGTGTTCTGTGTGTTTATTGAAACACATATAATATTATGTTTATTAACTTACTCCTGCGAATATTGAATATATCTAACTGTATTTAATGACATTTGTGCAATTTTGATGCCATATTATTATTTTAATAGATAATTTCAGATTAGATTCAATGTTGGTACAAACTACAATTTTATATTTAGCGACGATTAATATGACATAATGTATATTATTTCTTACATTTATATATGTACACAAACTTTATGTACTGTTTGTTTATTCGTGAATGTTGAATATTATATAAATAGGGATATTACTAAATATACCGATTATACTTGCTAATAGATTTTTGTTTTTCCAATTAGCCTGATATAAACGTCATACTGAATTATATTAAAGCCTAAAAAGTGAATACAAACATGATATGAATGTTAATACTAAAATGATATCGAAGGGGGCACTGCTGACTAATTTCTGACCGGCTAATTTGGTTCGTATATTGACACCAAGGAAATCAACAATGGAAATAACAATTAATTAAGAGTAATTAATTTCGAGTACTTAGTCATTGCATATTTTTGAGTTATTTGCTTATATTTAAACACATTTTGACATTGTAATAAATAAATCAATACATTGCCATTGACTTAGGAATACTTAACGTACCGTCAAGGCCTAATTTCATTTTCAACTATAATGTTTTTAGTTAAGGTATTAATATAAATATGAATAATCTTCAAAGAAAATATAAGAAGACAAACAAAAGAAACACAGACGACAATTAAAATTGCAATCCTGAAATTTCGATTCTGATTCGTTTTCGTTTATGTTTTTAGTACATGTCGTGCTCGATGGTATAGAAAACATCGTGACTTGTGTGTCGAATGAGCATCTCCCATGTGAATCCACCAACCTGCATTGGAGCAGCGTGATGGAATAAGATCCCAACCTACTCTTAATGTAGAGAAGGCCGTAGCCCAAGAATTGAGAGGCTGTTATTTTATACATTTTTAACAAAAAAAAAAAATTATACTAAAACTCCTTCCAAGATTCTTAATATGAAGTTATTGAATTTTATTAAGAATTATATTAAGTTATTTACATTTTAATTTATAACCGTAATTGAGGAAATAGTTGTTTATATTTTATTAAGAAGTCCTAAAAACTGATAATTTGCATCAAAATACAGCATTGGAATGTTCCGGATATTAACGATGTACAATGAAAACTATTGTTACATAAATGTTACAAAAAGTAAATATGCGTGTAATGCAATCGCGAATTATATTATTCTATTGAATTGAAAGAAAATTTTGCATTTGAACATGACGAAGTATAATATATTGTAATATATGATTATTCCGAATATTTCATGCTTGTTACTGTGACGTAATTGTTTGTGAGATCACTTTGGACATTTGTTACGGACACGTACGATGTAGATGTTTAATAGAATGTTTGAATACACAATATTTTTGCTTAATAGATACTCGTATTAAGCCGCGAAATGAACAAACAGTCACGTACTAATTTAATATATTGTACGTATATTTGTTGTATCTTATGAATAAATAAATCTAAAACTCATTCAAATTTGCATTTGTTAAATGAATATACTATTACACTGGCTTGTTTCACACCGTCTTATTTAGATACAAATAAAATCGAAATGTGAAGTTATTTTAGAAAATCGTTAAAAGCAACTCGATTCTACATTCCGAAACCAAAGGTCGTAGCTTAGGAAAGAAAGTAAACAACGCATATGGAATACGATACCAATCGTCATAGTGCGCTTGTCCGCAGTGTAACATAGTACTTACCTACACTATGTTGTACAGTATAATTCTGTGAATTTAAATTGCACGATCTCATTTTGGGTGTTTTCTCTAAATTCCCTTAGCGTGACATTGATAAAGATCGCCGTTTTACATGGTTACATCCGTGAAACTGGAAGTGACGGTTGTTTGTATGCAGCGCGGCCGGCGTCTACTGCATGGCTTATTAAACGTCTGACACACTTGTAGATACACGATTTAGATATCAATGAAATTTTAATGCATCAGTCTTATTAATTGTATATGATTCATACAGTAGTTTAGGAAATTTTTATTTACGGAAGAATTTAAACCTCAGTTTCAAAAACATACAATTTGGTCTGTATGAACTACAATTTTAACTCTGCAACGGTCTAATAATATGTAAATTAACAGACACATTTTAAATTTAAATATGCGGATGTTATCTTAATATTGATGCAGTATATTTTGTATAAGCGTCACAAAAAAACAGAACCTAGGCAAAATAAAATTACTAATTGTATGTGATAAATGATTTCCCTTTAATAATTATTTGTTATTAAAGGGAAATCATCATCATTATCAATCATCCAATTTATAAATTTGTTATTTATATATGTATGTCATATTATATATAACATTCTAATATAAACTGTGAGCGTATCTTTATTAACATACCATTAAATGAAGGATTTTTATCTGTTAAAAAGTTTGACTTTGATTCTGTTACCAGTCACCCACCGACCTACCGTCACCTAATTACGTGTAACCCATTGTGAAACTGTCAATGTCAACTTTACATCAAGGTGGGATTTTTTTTTACAATCACGTTTGTTGTTAATATATTATTGAAGTTTTTAAATTAATAAAATTTAGCTAGATGTCTATTTAGATTAAGCACTCACATAGGTCTTACTTGCAGCGCTGTATTACTTCAACGTTTATATAAAATTTTCACAATTTTATATCGATTTTCTTTGGTCTAAATGTATTACTCGAAACTTTATATCTTGGCTGTAACAGTTTAAAAATAAATGAAAGAAGTGAGGTTAAAAAGTATACTTGGACTGAATCAGTCAGTCAAGAGTGGGGAATAAGCTAAGCTGAAAGAACCTCATTTCCGCCGTTTATTCAATACATTTCATTTAAATTTCTCAGACCGTTTAAGAGTTGGCTGAGTGGTTTAATTTCTCACATTGACTCCGCACGTGGGATAAGACGAAGAAATGCTTTTATCTGCTATAGGATTATTTATAGGTTAAGTGAATTTATGACGTATCATTTCTCTACATTAGAATGTACTTGATGTTGTTTTTGTTATTTTTAGATTACGTAATTTAAATCATTTCAATATATCCGATAATTTATAACAATTAAAGACTAACTAATCTTTGTATATAATAAAATACCGTTCCTTAGCTAACTGATTGATAGACACCGCACAGACTAAACGAGAACACATTATTATAGACTTGCAAAAAGAGTCAACTTTCGTTTTGTAATTTAGTTGTTTCTTACGAAGGGATTTTGCTACATTTAGATTTTATATTCAAGAAAACACAAAAAATGATTAATTACGTTTATGGAAATAGTTTATGTAGCGAAAATAGTTAAGTTAGCGCAGCAGCGCTGAAAACACACATACATGTAGATTATCATATTTTTAGCTTGACAGATAGTACAAAAAAATTAAATTTTATTATAAATGTATAATTGTATATATATGGCTTGACTACACTTACTACTTGCCTTTTGGATTTGTATGTATACACACAAACAGTTCCAAAAAATCCTTTTACAAAAATTGTAGACCAAAAAAAAATTAATCAAGTACAAGTGGTGTTTATGTACGTAATGTGTCGACAGGATCAGCGCTTTTGATAACTTTTAATAACTATTTCCTGCTTCGCGCGGCTCCACCCGCTTAAACTTAAAATGTTCCGCCGCCGTGGGATATAGTGTTGTGTTATTATATACTTCTGAATAATTTGTCTCAGGTAAAACTAGATTATAAAATGAAAGGTTTAGATCAATAGATTACAAAAACTCATATCATAATATAGATATAATATAACAATAATGAAATAATGTTTAACTTGTAAGTTTTCATTAAACTAGTATAATTTAATTATTTTTATCATTAACAAGTACAGAATGGGTTGACATACATGATGTTTTGTTCTTTAAATCACATACTCGTTCATATCTACGTCATTACAATCCCGTCCTCTACTGCCCGGTTGGATGGAACACAACAATTTAGTCATTAACTATCTTGTGGGCAGGTAATTTGTCCTTCCGTCATTTGAGGGCCAATTTAGTTGTTATCCTAATATAATCAATTATAATTTTATTTATAACGACTGATAATTCCCCTCCAAATTCAAACTCTTATCAATTAATATAATTGAGTAAATTTGAACTGTTTTTAGATGATTAATAATTTGAACATTGTTATTATTGCACAAATATATTGAGAAACGCAATTGATAATTAATCCTTTGTTTTGTCGAGAAAGAAGATTTTATTTCCGTTTAAAGATAATATATTTAAATGACCTTATATTTACCTTGGTTTTTTTTATCACTTAGACTATATTAACTAAGAAGGAGGTTTCAAATAAGGGAAGGAAAAGAGATTTTAAAAAATACCTGGAGTGGGGTCGTAAATAATTTGAAATTAGAATTCCTATCAAGATAATATTGAATCATAAACGAGTAGTGCCGAAGCTATTTGTGACCAATACACCAAACAAATGTTCAATGATTAAATTATTTACTTCATTGTAGGTACTTATTTCAATAAATATCACGACATGTGACATCAAGGTAGTTAGTTAATAATGATTATATGCTTGGACTAACATACTTATATTTGCAAAGCAAATGAAATACGAGTCGTTTCTATTTTATTAAATATCTAAGCAATTTACTTTGGTAAGTTGACTGTAAATTAATTTATCATACGAACCTTGCGTCTATTAATTTATATGCAGTGTTCGATTTGTTACTTCCACAATTCTAATTTAAAGGCTACTTACTTGGTAAGTTTACATGTCTTATATTTAAAGTAAAATCACGAAATAATAAAAGCGTAATAAGAAGAGATAATCAAATCAAAATATTTTTATTCAAATAGACTTTTACAAGTACTTATGAATCGTCAAGCACTACCACTGGTTCGGAATGTGGATTCAACCGAGAAGAAACTCAGTACTTAAATATAAATTTATATAAATTACAATAAACTTAGTTTACAAATGACTCATACAAACATATAAGTACATTAGAAAAATAACTCTTAACCTAAACGTTACTAAGTTCTAAATAAATTCGACACGACATCTACTTTTGCCCCGAAATGTCAAAAAACATGTCAGATATAAAACTAGATAAAGCTATATATCCTTTGATGAACACAATGTATTCCGTTAATTCGTGTATTTTAAAACAATTGCACTTCCTTTATTGCTTTAATATTACGTCATGTAGTTATTCTGGTACATAATAGAAACTGATGCTGCGCAGGCGTCGGAAATCTGTCATTCAGGATGCACTGCACATAATGGACATAATGAAATGATAATGAAGGCAGGTGCCTTTACGCCTTTACTGTGTGCCTGGTAATATAATATTACCAGGCACCATCGCATCGCATACTCATATATATAATTTGTAAAATTAATTTACAAAGGCCTGCAGACCAAAACGATTTTTAAATCGACCGATAGTATATTTAGTAGATAAAAACGACCAGAACATATTTTAATCAATATTGTTACAAAAATAATGTTCGAGTGTTTGCAGATTACAAGCTATCTCATAAAGTATATGTATGGCGAATCATAATTTAAGCATGGAATTGGAATTTTTGTGAGAACGAAGTCGCAAGAAATGATAGTAGTGTATTTATTTTAATTGCAGAGCAGAACAACTATGTCCATATTAAAATATCTGATTCGGATGTTGTTTAAAATGTACAAGGTTATCAATACATGTAACGAGTTTCGTAATTTCATCTGTTATATGGAAGTCGATAATTTGTATTAATTAATTTTAACTTTTTAAAAATATTCGCTTACAATTATACCTTTTGCATATCTATTACGAATAATAATTATTTTTATCTTGCCACACATACATATGTATGGGTATATAAATAGGTGTTGCAAAAAAAACTGGTTTTTTTTCTCAAGATCATATAAATATAAAACATATAAAGTGTACTGGCATTCCTTGAAAATATTCTTCCAGCACACCCAAGAAGGAAAAAAAAACACGTACAATCAAACAAAATCCAAATTACCATGTGCAGTTAAACCAAAATTAATAGCACATAAAAAAGAGGAATCGATCTTGGCTTGTGGCTTCAAACTTTTATAAGTTACGCACTAGCTGTAGTTTTTTCATAATTCATAATCGTATAATCAGAGAAGTAATCACCAAGGTAATAGAATTTTGTCACAATCATACTACCTTTTCAGCTGATTACAGTTAGTAGATTACAGATAATTTCATTAATTCTTTAGCTTATTGCCTCATACAATCTTTTTATTCATATAATGAAGTGTACTTGTTTTAAATTGAATATTTCGATGTAAGAATATTTTCTTAGCATTGAGATGATTCTGTAAAGCTATTCGATAAGATGAACTCGAACATGTGCGACATTGAATAAAATTCACGCATGTAAACAACGTCAGCGCAAGTTGGATTTCAACCTTTCACCCGTGAGATGTGAAATGAGTTCTAAAAGAAAAAACACAGTAGATATACTGTAAATACTTTATTTTAATTAAGTAGATATATTATGATACAAAATAAATGCAATTTTACAATACTTAATAAAAATGGGCGTTATTTGAAAAAATGTCCTATTTCACAGCACTGACTTTCCACGTTATTGTATTGAATTTTGTTTTGTTATCTGCATTAGATCGTAGACTATATAAGCGGGAAAAAACAAAAATGTCACAGTATTTTTTTTGTTATACAATAAATTATTGTATTATAATAATAAGCATAGTTACTTGACTGAAATAAAGGAAACAAAAGTTAATGTAAGGAATAAGATATATAATAGTCTTAGTATTGAGCCTTAGGATTTAAACGACCGAAGAAATAAAGTAATTAGAGTTATATTACTAGAATAATTAGCATGTTAATATAATGTTGATTACGCCTGTCCCTGATATACGATCAATAGTGGCTTCTTATTGTCTGTTATATTGTTCTAGGTACACGTATATTGCAGAAAGTACCTACATTCGGCTAATGGGAACTGTGATCAAGATGTTATCTCTATATAGCTGTTGTTGTACTATTGTTTATCTCCTCATTCAATGACTAAAGCGATCATTGCGTGCTCCTAGTGCTTATATTCGCCTGGTACATTGTACGTCTATTCCTTACGTCTATTGTTCTTTAACTTATCTATGTATGAACTACAAAACTTTTCCTTGTATTAAATTATTTTTACTTTTGTTTAGCACGTAGTCGTTTTGTACGGTAAGATATTTACCATTAATCTAGTAATGTGGGAATATAAATGGCCATCTTAAACAATACTTTATTTGTACCTACACCTATATATATTGTAAGTATAATATAGTTTGTGGCCTTTTAATTCACAATTATTAGTGAAACGAAAAATTTTGTGAAGTCAATGTTAAAAGTCAAAGTGTATACAGTTGTGATGTTGCACCATATTTGTGTATTCGTGTTGGTTGTGAAATAGCACTTTCAATGACACTAATGCATGGGTGCATACGAGCAGGTAATGTTAGCTATCGTCCTGCGGTGCATAATGACCGAAGTTAAGCATTACGCAAACACAACTGTAATTTGTTTCTTTTGTAAAATTGTTTATAAAAATACATAATTTTCTATTTATTTTTTATAAAAAATTAAAACATTTTTGTTTTCATCATTATCCTTTATTACATTACTATAATGTTGTCTTATTTTGCGAAATACATTTTTATTGTATTTAACTCTTCGTCATTTATCGATGCTTGTAAATGAAACCAAAAATAACATGAATACGTATTCAATTACGCGTTTCTCGGATTCCTTTAGTTACATCAGCATAATTTAATTAATAAACGCATTTTTCACTGTTTTTTAATAGCATTTTTATGGATATGAATTACAATGAAAATTAAATTTTCGAAGGTATTGCATATTTCCCGATTAAAGAATGATATTCAAAAGTCAAGTATTAAATCAAAGTTTGTTGAGGAAAGGGGCGATAGATGCGAGATCTTCACAGTCAGGGATTAGCTTGCCTTTGAATTTGATACAGGATTCAGCACAAAGAGGTCCTTCGAACCACGGGCCGAACATCTTCTTGCATTGGGCGCAATTTTCAATGCAAATTTCCAGAGGATCCCATCCAGTAGCAATTGCTGGGCTGGCGATGGTTTGATCCAAATGGAACAAAAACATAGCCACACAGATAACAGCGTAGAAGGTGAATTTTCCTGCCATTTCGATGTGGTTATAGGCTTCTTGTATTCAGTGAAGGAAAGATAGGTGGAAGAAGACTGTGATGTACGAGAGGACGGCGAGCATTTTATACAAGAATCTGCCGATTTTCTTAAATGAACCGTGTCTTTACACCATGAGTGGTAGCGCGTTTTCCATTAGCTAAATGTATTTTGTTCTAATTAGATTGTGGAAATTATCGGGACATTGCTTAAGCCGAGTTTGAAATTTTCACATATCAAGTATGAGTAAAACAAATATTTATTTATGAAAGGTTCGCTTAAGATCAAAAATTACGTTTGCACCGTTTTGCTATACTAAAACAGTCAAAATGTCATTTTTTTTAGAATGCGTTTATTAGATAATAACTACTGGCAAATTAAAATTATTTCTGTAATAATTTTTCATAAAGTCATTGTAATAATTTATGTAATAATGCACACGTATCACAGCTCATACTTCTTGTTGAATGTTTACATTTCAATTAATAAACAGAAAAAGTCACGTTAAAAATGTTTTTTTTAAATAAAATGTAGCTCGTATTGTGGAAATGCTTGACATGGTATAAATAAAATATTTTTATAGTATTATGTTTAAAGAGTAATAATGGTCTATTATTCATTTTTCTATCAAACATTGTCACAGAAATTTCAATTTTATGTCAATAGCACTAATTAAGTTGGCTCAAGTTGCGAACTTATATAAATTAACGAGAGCTGCGTAGAGTGCTGCAAATTGGATAATTGAAGTCTTTTTGTTCGGCGTTATCATACTCGTATGCAAGTCTGAAGAGTCTCATGTACGTTTTACAATTGAACGGGAGTTGTACCACGTGTTCCATCTTTTTTAAGATTTCGTGATATAGGAATTTTGTTGAATTTTGTTAAAATACTGCAACAAAAATATAAAAACGTAAATTGTTTTTCATATTCGATTTCGAACAAATAAAACGACTTTATTCTTTTTCATCTCTAATTGATATTACAGGGGTGTATGTCAATTTTCGAATCAAAACTCTTACGATAGGACCGATGCAAACTTGTACAAAAATATGTAGAATAATCTTTAACAATTTTATTTTTTTATTTTTACAATGTGAGAATGGTTCTTGCTAATGTATGGACGTGACTGTAAACTAAGCCAAAAAAGGTATGATGATTTGCCTCTGACTGATTTTGGCCACGGAGTCCGTTCTCAGCGGATTAATTTCAAATTCACTCTATATGCTCTTTCTCATAATCTTATGAAAAGGTAATCCTACACGACCGGTAATAGTTCAAACGTAGGAACAACAGTAAAAAAAGCTTAATTGACTCTACTCTTTCAAGAAAGAGCTAACTAAGGATATGACAAAAGGTAGAATGTGGAATGGAAGAAAAGAACACACCATGCCGTTACTGCTAACTTAAGTAGTTATAAAAGCTATGGGCAAATTTTGTACTACATACATTTAATGCTGTGTATAACATTGTTTTTTAAAAATTTGTTTTTACCATTTATTTTCGTTCTATTTTATTAGGATGTTTTTCTTGTGAAGTGTAGAGGATGAAAACACTTTTATTCTTTCATAAAATGCCCTTTTATGATTTGAGAATGGTTGTGAATACTTTGTAAAAAAATGGATAAGTGCCTATCATTTTCAAAAATTATAATGTTAAATATTTTTTAGCCATAATTTTGTAGGTATATATATTACCGGTTTATTTATATAAGCTCGTAGTTACACAGAAACAATACCTATTTAGTATTATGTGTATCTCTCGACAGCGTATGATATTCCCCTCGTTTTTTTCCTTACTTGAATATTTTACAATATTTTATGAGAATGTTTATTTTCAACGCCTTCGAGGGAAACTTTACATGCCTAATTTTTTTTATGTTTGCAGTCTTATGATGAGAAGTGATTCGCGTTGTTTTGGACCTATCAAGATAAATTATAATAATATTCAACAAATACATATTTACCGTAATATTAGTCGATTCCTCGTGTAGAGTCGTCTTTATTTCTCATCAGTTGGTGCCATTACAAAAGATCGGTTATTTTGATAGAACATACATAATAACTTTACTTTGGCTATTAAAACTATATATTTATCATATTAGCACCTTGACAGTTCATAAAGTTGTTATAATAATTAAGCAACAATGTAATAAAAGCTTTAATTATAATATTCGTCAAATTAAAATACAATTTTAAGAAACGCCGAGGTAAGTCTAGTTACAATACAACAATGATACAAATGAACCTTAAATGAAGATGATCTTATCATATCCCAGTGAGATATTGTCTATTGGCATGCCATTATTTTATAATCAATTATCCAATACCACACGCGGACAAACTATTGCACTTTCTACTGTAACATAATCCTTGAAGCAAGAACCCCTACCCGAACACAATGTTTCAATTCTTCAAGGATGAACAAAGCCTAAACCTATAGAATATATAGAAAAACAAACATTAATATTTATACATAAGGCTACATTATATACAATAAAGTAGTTTTTACCTGGGCGGGACAACAGATATAGCGTTGAAATAACTTAACTTTCATAATGACGTATGTTTTGTTAGTTTCGATATTCCTGTGTTTCATATTTGCCGTAGAATTAATCTAAAAAGGTCAACATATTTTACAATGTATTAAATTCTAATAATATCAATTACTCGTGTCAATTTTATCTGTGCATGCGCAGATTTCATGTATATAAATGATTAGCAGGTTCAGCGATATTTGACACTATGTATAACATAAATATAGGTTTATATTTCTCGGATTCAGCTAAACTGGCGATCTACGTGTGTATGTGTGAGTCTTAGTTTGTAATATTATATGTATCGAATAAACAAGTATGACGATTTTATTTATTCTGTGAAAAGTTTTTTAAGTAAGAAAAACAATTCTTTTGTTGCTTTTACTACTTGATATATAGTTATACACTGTTGTGTTAGAGGAGAAGACTTAGAGCTTATTCCAACGCTACTTCAGTCACGGTTATTCGATTCATACATATATTAAAGCATTTTATTGGACACATGCAGGTTTCCTCACCGAGTACGAGATGATCAAGATTTATAAACACAAAGTTTTAACTCAATTGAATGAATACGCATGTGAAATGAATAAAGATAATAATTAAGGTATAAATATTATTTATATCAATAGATAGTCTACGTGAAATCTAAAAATGCTGTCTTTACTTTGAATCTTTTTTGTTTTTATCACCACTACTAAGCAAATCAACAAAGTTCTTCCATTCGTTTTTCGAACGAATCTATTCGCAACCCTCAATTTAATAATATATAAGTATATAAATTAAGACAGATGCAGCTTCCTTACTATTTCAAAACCATTATACTCCGTCATTACACCAGCTTGCGTAATCGGTTAACCTCACGGTCGTGAGTAAACGCTAGTGAACTCTGTAATAGTGGTACCAACATTAGCTGTTTCCTTGGTATTTGAACACTATATGAACTGGTTTTATATAAAAATGTCACGTTTCTGCCATTTAATTGAATGCATTTAGCGTCTTTGTCGGAGGTAGGTATCGCAAACCATAGTCTTGACTTTTATTGTCATCAAATTATAAAATTGTTTTTTTTTTTAATTCAAGGTGTCAGACCAAATAAAATTTAATTAATTATCTAAAGAATGGTTAGACGAAATCGTATGTAGTAAATGAGAGAAATCGTAAGGTCTATTTTGTAAAACTTTAAATAATGCAATATCCATATTTATTCAGTTTTAATTACTGTAGAACTTAGAGATTACGGATGAACTATATACCTACCTAATTAATTTATAAATTATTATGATAAAATAATTGACCAAAATAGATTCTTTGAAACATACTTATTTAGAATACATAAAAACTGATTTAATAACCGTTAATAATATGTAAGAAAAAATTTACTGTATTGCAGAGTTTCGTGTATGTGTAATCTAGGGGTTTCTTTTTTTTAATAAGTACGAAATGAATAACAGTTTTACGATTTTCAGAGACTGTTAAAAATATTGTATTTTATAAATGGTGCGTTTGTTACAGTGTCAGCGGGTGGGCGCACACGCAGTGGCGGCGGTGGCGGTGGCGCGGCAGCTGCGCGCGCGACTGTAAGCGCTCGCCGACGCCGGACCATGCGCCTGGGGGCAGTGCGACCGCGCCGCGCCGCCAGACCGCGCGCACCATGCTCAACATGAAACTTAAAGAGCGCCTCGCGCTTGCCCTTAGCGCCTTCCTCGTCCTTTTTACGCTCATGCTAATCGTAGACCTACAAATGGACTATGGCATATCAGGACATAGAGTCCCATTACATGGGCGAGTGAAAATAGGTGATGACACTGATAAAGGGCGATCCGCGTATATTGAGTTTCGGAAACGTTTTCTTCAGAAAAGGTAAGCCAGTGTACCAGTGTTATGTTTTTAGGTGTTTCATTATAGTGTTTCTGTGTATTTCAGGGTATGTATTTTTATTAGTTCAAAGTATTTTTATTTGCGTGAAATATTATATTTTATATTTGAGTAATCCTTCGTCACAAAAATAATTCCTTTAGATTTGCTTACCTTATCAAATATTAATATAATAAACTCCGATAGCGTTTAAAATTAGATAATATTATTTATGATTGACAGTAGCATTAAAAAAAATCGATTGATATTTTGTATTTCTGATAACTTAAGTTAAAACTTGAGTAATTGAACGTTATGTATAATATAACAAATTATTTTAAAACTACATTTGATGGAATTTTAATAATTTTATAAATAATGTTGATTCTATTAAATTTAGAAGCAAGCTGTTGTCGCGTTATCATGTGTTTACTGGTTTGACAGCGTCTTCTGTGATAAGAAATTACGTTTTCTCATTATGTAAACAAAATATAATTATGTCTTTAATAATATATATGAGAGTCTTCGAATCGTTCTAATTTATTTATGGTTTATATACATTATTTCTACCAATAATAAAGTAAACTTAGTAATTCATTATATAAATTATATATTAGTGTTATATGAATGAATATTTAATGTGTTCATTTACTTTTACCGTTTTGTTAAACGATGTGTAAATCCTCATTTCGTGTTTACTATCTGATTATATTTTAATTCTTTCTAATTTGGCAATCTACAATTAATCATATTTTAATTTTGAACAAGTAAAAATATCATGAAGAATTTTTGCTCAAGTTATCTTAAACTGTAATAATTATTTTCAAAATGTCGCCAAAAATTAATATGTTTCAAATAGATTATATTAAAAACAAAGTGTCTTAATCAATCAGGTATGCACAAAATTATTACATAACCTTATAGTTTTCGATCACAGCTTAAAATTTTATCTCAGATTATATCAAACAGCAGGTGGCTCAGTGATTAGAACGCGTTAAGGGTAACCAATGATTGCGTGTACAAACCCAGGCAAAAACCATTGAATTTTGTTATGCTTAAAAATGACGTGTTAAAAACTAAAGGAAGGAACCTAAAGGAAGGTGAAGGAAAACATTTTGAGGTAACCTGCACTTGTCTTATTTCGTTTCAATTCTGCCACGTTTACCCACCAACCAGGGTTGGAGCAGCGTGGTGAAATAAACCCCTAATCATCTCATCATCAATCATCGTCAATGTTGTAGAACATTCACAGATTGTTACTTTAATTTGCCGATATTAAACAGTAAGTTAGTTACTCTTCGTTTAGACATTTTTTATTTTATTTTTGAAAATAATTTAATATGACATTATTATTCAATATGTGATTATTTAGATAATTCATTCGATCAAAATAGTTCAAAAATATTGAGGAAAATTTACCATACTTATACATTTTACCTTATTATAAAGTAGAATCAGATCATAATGTTTAAAGGTCAAAATGACGTGACTCATCTGTTACACGTGTATATACCATCTGTGGATATTTTGAAATCCGCAAATCTTCTATCCAAGGTATTGAATATCTGATTTGCTTTCGCTGACTGTAGGTTGTTTTTCGAATACAATGTATAGCAACGCAATTTGAATTGCAAGTAATCTTATATATTTATATTTATTCGTTCGTAGTGTTTTTTAAATTTAGATTATAGTTTATTATAATCGGGCATTAGTTATTATAATACACTTATTTCAAGCAACTAGCTATATTAAGCAAATTTAAAACGTCACACCTAGCGATTCATATAGTATAAGCACGTCTTTATAAAACTAAAGTAAAAGTAACAGCCTGTGAATGTCCCACTATTGGGCTAAGGCCTCTTCTCCTCTTTTGAGAATAAGGTTTTTGGAGCTTATTCCACCACGCTGCTCCAATGCGGATTGGTGGAATACACATGTGACAGAATTTCAGTGAAATTTGACACATGCAGGTTTCCTCACGATGTTTTCCTTCACCGTCAAGCACGAGATGAATTATAATCACAAATTAAGCACATGAAATTCAGTGGTGCTTGCCCGGGTTTGAACCCACGATCATCGGTTAAGATTCACGCGTTCTTACCACTGGGCCATCTCGGCTTTTTTAAAACTAAAGTACTATTAGATATTATATTGAATAATACTTAAATCAACAATGTTTTCAGTTTCTTGACCCGTCCCGCTACTTTATTTCACTAATACGTATCTCATCTAATCTACATCAATCCCTCTGTCACATAACAGATTATTGATAAATTTCTAGCTTTAGTTTTCACGTGTATCGAAAAATTACAGTAGGATTGTTCACTACCAGGTTCCACTATTCTTGCATTATAGTAGTTGCAGGTCGATAGATGGATTAAAATATAAAGGTTTCTTAAAGGATTTCATTTATCTTTGTGCTTGTTTAAATATATAAACAAATTTAACACACAAGTATTTAGTGGTGCATGCTCGGTTGTGATCCGTCTTCGCTTGAGTTACTCGTGTTTTAGCAGTTATATGTACATATATAAATAATAAGGTCCTCCAGACCGATTTCGGCCACGGCGGCCAATCTCAAGAGAGATTAGCCAACTGCGCAGAAGATATTGTAGTGAGTGCGCAAACACAGGTGCACTCTCTTTTCCTTAGCTTTCATAATCCGATGGGACGGCAATCCGACACGACCGGAAAGAGTTCAGGCGCAGGACCAACGGCTTAACGTGCTTTCCGAGGCACGGGAGTGTACACACTTCCAACTTTCAGACTCCGGGCGGCTACTGAGAATTTTCTGACAGAAAAACCCAATAACTATTTATTGGCCCGACCTGGGAATTGAACCCAGGACCACCGGGTCTGCGGCCTTATATCTAGCCACTAGACCAACGAGGCAGCAATATGTACATATATAATACCATCGCTCCAAAAATAGTAATCATATATATTTGGGTCAGCTGTTATCATATTTAGATTTATTTATTTATGATATGGTTAACTGTACTACGAAATTTATAAAAAAGATAACTGTCTAGTTTCGGATCAAATTGTTTGTTGACATAATGTGTCAATTACGCTGAAAGGTAATGATAAATGAAAATATACTTTAATAAGCCCTTGGAGTACTTAATTATAAAAATAACATAAGTCACAAATATTGTGCTCAGACGAAAAAGTACTTTATGTTTGTATTGCGTATATTTTGTTTACCTTCAAATTACATACCTACTATAATATAACTTCATCAATGCAGAAATAATTTGTTATCTTATAGTAAGGAAACAAGTTCGAATTTCGGCCCTTTAATATTTATCAGTCGCTTGGCATAATCTACTTGTTTATCAAGTTTATCACTTTTTTATCAACTCAAACCTTAAATATTGCAAATATATATAAAGTGGGATTTCTGTATAATTTAATTTTGTCCCAGACAGTGACAATTAAAAATCATAACTGAATTCATATATAAATTCATAATATGTTCGATTATTATTCTGTAGTAAAGAACGTACAATCAAGACAAATATTGTAACTGTAACGAGGCCGTGTGCCTGTGTATACATATTTTTTAATTTATTCATAATTGGCTTATACGATGACGAAAGCAATTTTTTAAAACATTGTCTATGCACTCAAAATCGGTTTTCATATAAAAATCGATGTAGTTTTGCATTAGGAAGAAGATATGTATGTATCGGAAATTTCAAATTTGTTGTATATGATATAGTTCAGAAATTAAAGAGCAAAAAATTCTGAACACGTCGCCGTGAAAAGCCTTGGGTTTTGATAGTTCAATAGAGAAAGTATGTTAAGCATATACTTGTTTTCTCAAAAAACAATTCAAAATGGCATTTGTTTCAATGCCATTATATACTTCCGGAAAATGTATTGTGAAAGAGTCACAATTAATGTCATTAAGATTATAAAGTAATTTTTCAAGAAAATTCTTGTTAGTATTCATACAATTTAAAGCAATTAAAAAGCTTAGTGTGATTATTTCTGGTCATAATATATCTAGAAATTAATAAAAAGAACTTATTTACTAAGTATTCATATAGGACTAATGGGCTAGTCGAATATCTTCACAGTTTCTTCTTTGATCCTATCCCAGTTGTGGGATATACTTCGCCCATCTGCCTAAGTGGTGGTCCTCTCTCCTTTTAAGGAGGTTTGGAGTTTACATGCAGGTTCCTTACGATGTTTTCTTTATCGCCAAACACGAGATGAATCATAAAATATATAGTTATACACATGAATATTAAAAAAAAAGTCTGTACCTACACCCGCAATCTTCCTTTAAGATTCACATCTTTTAACCACTGGTCCATCCCATCTCGTAATAGTAGGTATTTTATATATCCATGCTTGCTTGCTTTTACGATTTGTAAAAGAACTTGGATTAATTGAAATATAAAGATTAATTGAAATATCTTATAATGCGTATAATTCAAAAATATCTTTTCAATAAACTATTTGTAGCAGTTTGAGGTCGACGTGACTAGTTTTACATCTTATCAGTTGATTGCAGATGTTATGTCAAAGGTCGTGGGGAGATCCACAGCAAACACTTGTGTGGAAAGATCTAAGACTCAATGTAAATATACATAACGTATACACATACTGCCGAGGTTATTTCTAACAAATCGATTTGCCATTTAAAACTTATTAGTTTAAATACGAGAAAATCGCTTAATTAAAATAAAACAGGTACACGTGACATTTGAACCATTCTTTTAGTATTTGTATTCCTTAAAATTTATTATCAATTGACTTTCATGCAGGATAAATAATAATAATATTTTGTTTTCAATTAACAATCATAATATGTAAATTGTTGTTGGTAAAGAGTAAGTAAGGAGTTTCTTGTCGGTTTTTATCGATCGAATCTACATCCCAAACCGGTTGTATACGTTTAATTAGAGTATTCGTCTATTTCTATTATGACGTATCAAAAATGCTTATAAGATCTTCAAGTGAGTAAAGAATATTTTAATTTGATTTATATATAAATATGAATCCAATTCAAAATTGAAATATTATTTCTATCTCTATTATAAAAAATGAGGTTTTAATAATAGTTACTTTATGAGCTAAAAAATATTCAGCCTCAAAACAACGGTATTTATCGATGACATAATTGCAAATTCATCATTTCATGTTCCTTTTCTTCAACTATCTAGACTATTGGCCTATGAGAAATTTAACGTGATACATGGAATGCCAAAATAAAATGGTTAGTACTCTTTAAAAAATGACATTTCACAATTCTGAAAGATTTTTCCTATGAAAAGTCCGCGATATACTTTAATAGAACTCATTGTAACGATTTTTATTATTAAAAAAGGAGAAAAACAAGTTAAAACAAAATGCAGGGAGTGTTGTACGATGTCTTTGCTCTTAGTATTATATGAGCGAATAGATCGGTAGGCGAATGTTTATATTGCATTGATTGAAACGGGATCAAATCCTTATTTCTTTGTACGAAGTTGGAATGGGCATGTAGGGCAATTTATAAATTATAATAAATTAAAACCTAACATTAAAAGATACTTTAAAGTTATTTATATAATAAGAAGCTTCTTTACAAATGATCGCATTCCTAGGTGATTTCTTTAATTTTAGTCAATCATATCATATTCTAGAATGTTATGTTAGCTATATAGTTATAAATAGTCTCGCCTACGTGTGCCTTACTCTAAATATCAGAAATTTTATGTATTGATAGTTGTTTGCGTCAACATGTTCCATTTTATATTTGCAATCTGCCCATCGTTTTATATTCACGTTAAAGAAGTGACAGCTTTTGTTGTTCAACAATGCATTAATTAATTTGTCACCTCGGCTGAGCAAATATGTAAAGTAAACGAAATATGAGTTTGCCACTCAATGCTTTTATGCCTTAGAACAATAGCTGTGTACAATCGAAACGTCATATCATTACAATGGCCCAGCAAACAAAAATCTTAAGAATTAATGCTCACACCAAGCACTGGCTTCATTGTTCAAGTAAATTATTTCTAGAATCGTTTTTGTATAGTTAAGTTAATAAGCGCCTGCATTTTTATGTACGATAAAAATTAAACGTTTATATGAAGAACGTTTTAAAACGAAACTTTATTCAGATGTCACTTGTACTCAGTTGCACGCGTATTTTTTATTTAGAGATATTTTTTTACTGCGTACATTCATCATATACTCGGAGGGTTCGGGTTCTGATAATTCGTAATTTTTTGTATTGTTTTTATATTTGAACATTAAACATATATATAATCTGTCGTTTACAAAAACCTGCCTATTTACATTTTATATTAGCGAATGAAAAGTACTCAATATAATATTTCTAGGTTGCTAACACGCCTTAAAATTGTATTATGCAATTTTATGAATATATTGTATTCCACATTTTAAAACATTTGAAAACTTAAAAAAAGGTTTTTTATTCCTTTCAGTTCAAACAAAATACATTCATCACAGACATATATTCTGTTAGACTTTTTCTATCTGCCATTGCAAGGAAATAATGATTTAATTTTCTTTTTAAACTAATGAGGTAGTAGGGAATTGCAAAAAAAGCCTTTTTTATGTAATTTTAAAGAACTTAGACGAGATGTAAATGAGATTTTTAACAATCTGAATGGCATTTCTATATTTTATATGTCACATACACATTACATGAACAAATATAATTATTTTATCAGAACTAAAATATTCTTTATTCAGTTAGGCTCGGGGTCTTGGAGGATTATGTTAAGTGTAAAGCTACCACCGGTTAGGAACGCCGATTCTACTGTGAGTAATCGATCGGCAATAAACTCTTACTCGCATTTACTCCTTTCAGATGTCCTGTATTGAAATGAACTAATAAGCATTTCGCATTTTTTTCTCATTTCGAAATGATCTTTTAAAATTGAATCATTATAAAATGTATTTCATTTATTAAAATAATGTTAAATTATATTATTGTATTAAAATTAATGTATATGAACTAATATGAAATAACACCAATTTATTAAACCATTTGCTTCGTCTGAAAAGTTTCTTGTGAGATAATTACTAATAAAAATTTGCATCGTGTAAACGGAACTTATTAAGACATTGTAGCTTCATTAACATTTAGCATCATTAAGCGTGCACTCTAAATCGTAACGATCTAGCTATTTTGAAATATTTAATGTTTACTAAAAATTACTTTTAAGTAAAATATAAAGTATTTTCTTAACTTCAATTTTATAAATTTTTTAATTATTATACTTATCCTTATTTTTCGAATTCGCGCCTTTAAAGCTACTACTACTACTTAGCACTACTTTATTTTTTTCTCGAATTAAGATACTAATGTATGAAAAAATATCCAAACATAATTGACAATATTATGAATCCACCCAGATGAATTACTAATTCAAATTAAGCACTTGAAAACAAAATGGTGCGTGTCATGATTTGAAACCGTAATCTTCAGTTAAGATCGTAATGATCTGTCCAAGGTTCTATCAATTCTCTATACACAATGCCATCGCGGCAGATAAAAATATAATTAAATTATATACAATAATATTAATTTACTTTTTGAAATATAATATCTTTATACGCAATATTTGTCATGCAGTGTTACGTTTTATAAAAAAAAAAAAAACATATTTCGAGCCTTGAATTTCAAACGAACAAATCAATATAACAATATATATTTTTTTTATTATATCAATACTTTGAAAACATTGGCTTGTAATTAAAATACTTAATGAAAATAATTTTGATTTCTCTGTTATTATATGAGATTAAACAATTGAAAATTATATTAAAACATTTTAAACACAAGTCTGGAATAAACAAAACAATTGACTTGAAAAGGCTTAGGCGTAAATTATGAAAGGAATTTCACAAAACTAATTGAGTTAAATCTACTGAACCTTCATTTATTAAGATTTTATTGAGTGCGTACTTATAAAATTCGTCTATTACTCATTTTGATATAAACAATTATCGTATATTAATTATTAAGAAAAAATTAATAAATTATTATTAAAGATATTTGTCATTGTTTTTTTAGTCAACACTTCTTTTATTATAGAAAATAATAACTAAAAGTTACTTATTAAGATTTTATTAACAGTAATGGCAGCAATGGCTCAAGAGAATACGAGCAATCAGCTCCGAGTGAGACGAGTGGGAGCGATGTTGAACTTCGTACTCCGGCCACGCCGGCGGATCGTTTCGAAGACTTGCAAAGAATACTTCTTCTACAAATTCAAGGCAAAGCTGACGACAATCCTGTTGTAGTACCCCCACATCGTGATTTAAATGTCTTAAGACCCGAAAACCCAACTATTGGAGAAATGGAAGATTTGGAACCCAGGTGGGAATATGATTTAAAAAAAACTATTAACAATATCAACATTATTTATAAATAAGTTTATTCGTTTCATTTCGTTTCGTTTAACATTAAAAAAACATTAACCTAAATATTCAAGAATGTACAGAAATTAATATTAAGACCGAGAAATATTAATTAAAATTGTTCGCGAAAAACGACTCGAAAAGGACATTACAAGGAAAATTTGGGAAAGTTGTCGACAGCTGACATCCACAAGTACAATTTATGTAGCGCGCGGCAAGACGGCGAATTAAATAGTTGGTTACCTACTCCGTTATTGCTGCAATTAAACTTTGATAAAATGTATAATGCATTTAACGATTCGGCCATTTCGTTTCCCTCGCATTTAATTTCCTTAAGTACCTTTTAAGTAACAGTTGTCATAATGATGGGGTTGTAACATCATTTATTAATTTTAAACATAATATTTTAAAAGGAAATTATAATTTCAAAGTCTAACTAAAATAGACTATACAGCATTCATCATTGCAAGAATAGTAGACTGTTCGTACATCCTAAAAGCTTTTCATCCACAACGACTAACCCGGCTGAGCGCTGAAGTATGCATCAAAACCAAACAGGTTGGTCGCTCAGTGGTTGACGTAATTTTACCAAAGTAAATATTAGGCCAAATCTCATAGGACCACGGCGAATGGAATGAAAAAATATCATGCTACATGGTCGTTCGTTTTTAGCTTTATACTTCTCTGTCTTAAGGAAATATATTTTCGATATTACTATAAAACGGATCATACTTGAACGATAGACTGATTCTATAATGTAACAGACAGGGCGACCCTTTTTATCTTGTAAAACGAATTTTACCAGCTTTGCTAGGAAACTTATTTAAAATCCAGTTACGGGGCTGTGTGGAGATAGGCGCGGGTCTTTGACAATAAAACTAAATGGAATGAATGCATGAGGGCTTCCTCAAACGTTGCTCAAGATATGACGAAGCCTTATAGCTAAATTCATGTATCGCACAAAAAGGGTTACTTTGATATATGAATAATTTTTACCATATTCTCGGCTCATCTATGAAAATATGAAATTAAATGAGAATATTTTAGTTATTTTCTTTACACATGAGACAAATATTTTCAAATATAATGTTCTTCAACATTCTTTTTTTATATAATTTATCGAGTTTATTAAAATAATTTATCATTATATTATAATTATTAATATATTTCCTCATTTTTTAATGAATATATTTCTTCTTATTCCCTATACTTGTGTTAGGAAGGCTAGTTCATTTTTGTCCAGAGAATCAGAATTGTGATTCAATACTTCTGTTAGCATTCTTACCACCACGTGGTCATGATTTATACAATTGTTTTAGAGTTTAATTTGTATACCTATATATATCGTCGATGTGAACAAATGCTCAATATGCAGAATATTTCATTAAGACATTATTATAAAAGCACTGAATGTTACTTTGTAGAATAAAAATTGAGATTTTTTAAAATTTCCAAAAATTTTGACTTGACTTCCAAATACATAAATTATGTCGAATTTCTGTCTCAAGAAAATAGAAACAAAAACAGCGGCAGAGTCTATTCCGTTTAAAAAAAAGTAAACCTGCAAAATAAAAGTTGCTTTTGCAATTTATCAAGTTAGCCATTCAGAATTCTAAGCGTCCATTTGTACTAAATCGAATCGATCGTTTTGAATTCCCATTTGACACGAGCACAATTCACACCGAAAGAGAGTCAATAAATTTTATGGCAGACGGCTTGATTTCTAAATGCAGGTTATCGGGGCATGCCACAAATCGAGAACGTAACACGTAGGCTCCTTAGTATTCTGTTCCTTCCTGCGTCGTGTCGCCTGGAGTCTCGCCCGCTTCTAGCAACCAAATCACGTCCACTTATGTGTTCCACGCAGCCAAAACCAACACGCCGTAGGAAAATCTTCCATGTAAATCTCGACATTAACGATCAGGTTTAAGAGTGTGTGATGCAAATTTAAAGTGCCTTGGTAGACATTCCACTGTCCTACTGAACTTGTTACTTTGATTTTATCTTGTAAACTTGATCTCATATGCACTACACGTTACTGGTCGAACGGATGCGGATATTGAATTTTTATTTTTATTTCAGCGTAAATGCATCGAATTTAGAAAAATTCCAGCTAAAAATTGCACAACATGAACTTTACGAAGATGGAGAGCCGCTGGTTGGCGCTGTACTTCAGGACATGGCTACAATCCCAATATTACATGTTGGTGCGTATGCAACGATTCTAACTTTTTATCATAATAATATTCGATTTATATCCCACTACTACTCAAAGGTCTAATATATTTTAAGAAAAAGTGCAGATCCTTTTCCACCTACTGTGTTTGTCTATTCCACCATTCAGCTTCATTACAGGTTGTTAAACTTACTAATTTGGATTTGACCCATTCAAACGACTATAATTTTTTCTTTCTATCTTATTTATATTTATATACACTGTGTTTTAAAAATAATTCATAAAATTATATTACCTAACCATTATATGGTTTTGAATAAAACTTGTGATTGGAATCTTTCAAACTGTTTTCAACAAGAAGCAAATTTATCTACTGTTTCATTGTTACACAGAGGCCTTGCATCTAACAAAATTCACAAAATCGAAATTGCAACATTTTACAAAGATATTCTCATACAATATTACAAATATAATTTGCTATATATGACGATTAAAGCATAATATATATTCAATTACTACTTAGATTATTTTTTGTTGTGTAATAACGACTATAGCGGGTTCGACTCTTGCTTTGAGCCAAATTTAAGAAAGCCTTTGGTTAAATGCTAATTGTTATAATCATTGTTATAATTTGCTATTACTAATAATATAAACTCTATTTTCAAATATACCTACGTAACAATTTTGATAAATGACATTTTTTAACGAAGAATATAAAGACGACTAAGAAATGTACTCATTGAATGTTAGTGAATGAATATGTTGCTCTCTAAGAAATTTAAAGGTTGCTGGTACATGTAACACTTACTAACAATTTATTGGCAATTATTTTTGACACTCTTATGTAATAAATATTAATATATGATTTAATCGTTGTAAATTTCAAGCTAAGCTTAGCGTTTGAATATTTATGTCAAATTGCAAAACTTAACAATCACCGAGTGAAACGAGTTAGGTTCTCTACATAAGGATATCTATACCTGTCTATAATAACCAATGCTGATCTGAATACAAAATTCCACCTACTAAAAAGACTACATTTATGACTAAAATTCATTTTTACTACATTTATTTTTCTCATGTATCATATAATATAAATACCTTTGTTTAACCAATACTTTACGTTATTTCGAAGGCCTATTTTGTTATATGTTTAAACCGAATTTTAGTAGGTACTTAATTATTCAATTCATTGGGATAGTCAATAACATATGTAAAATAAGTGAAGGTCATTTTCATAATAATTATATTGGTTACACTTGGTCTGCCCTTGGAGAGTTTAAATACAACGAAAATATGGTTTTCATTTGTACATATTATTATCGTTTAGTACCTGAATATTAAAAAGAAAAAAAAACACACATAATTAAGATTTGACAGCTCTCGTTGGGAAGGTTGGTCTCGTTGGATGATAAATAATGAGAAAGCTGCTGACATTTTGATCATCAATATATTATGTACAATGACGATATAGTTACATTACATTTAATTTGTTACTTTGAGTAAAGTTGAAGTTTCATCAAGTAGGTAAAATACGTCGCGGCCGTCCACCTGCGTGTGTACAAAAGCTTAAGCAGCCAGGGTATGTATATTAAATGAAGTCGGGTCTGCAATCAGTGGAGGGTTAGCGGTCTGCGGACAATGGTGCCACAACAATCTCGCCCTTTACTTCCAATTGGACTTTAATATTTAAACTACTTAAATGGATTTCATTGTTAAAATCGGCTCTATCAAATACAATTCTGTTTTTAGTTATACGATCAAGAATCATTATTGTTGAATGTATAGATGTATATTATTCTAGATCGATTGAGTCCTCAGACAACTTTCAAGCTTAGCCTTACTTGTGAATTCTCATTTGTTTTGAAGGTCGTACTCTAATTTGTTATTGTGATAAGAATTACATGGAATACCATGTACGACAACCTTATCTTTTAAATGAAATATATTGGTTTGAATTAGCTGGTGTTTTAAGATTACACTAAATATACAATAATAAAATAGAATGTTACGTATAGTTTTAATTATTTCTTACGAATAAATAAATTACATTAAAACACTTTTTTCTATTGCAGAACAAAAAGAAGGTGGAACGCAATTAAAGCTTATAATAGACTACCCCAACGGTGTCCAGGCTTTATTCAAACCAATGAGGTGAGATATTTGTAACCATGTTATATTGAGAATACTTAAAGTTTTTTTTTCCGCACTCCACAATGTGCCATAACTTTAATATAAGTACTTTAGTTTCGAGTGCTTGGTTCTGTACGACTTGTATAAGTTCTGTCATGTTGTTGAGAACATAACGCGTTGCTTCCATTGAACCAACTTCGAGAACATTCTTTCACATGATCGGCTTAGAGGCTTGCCCACCCTCTTCTGAACTACAAGTGCTATTGAAGGAAGTGGGGAGTTTTTTCAAAGTTCTATAACGTTTGGACCATTGTTACCGTAATATTGTTGTATTCCTCAAGCTACGAGTGTGAACTAACTTGTGTTTATTTACTCTAACTTAGGTGTAAATTCTTCGATATCACTTCAACTTGAAAATATAAGTGCAAAAATTTGTAAGAAAATTAAATAAAGTTGAAATAATAAAATTAAATTCACCACGACATTATTGTTATTAAATATTCAAGAATACTCAAAGGGAACATTGTCTTTCTCGAATGGATAGTATATCGGATGTCAAAAGCTTTTAACACTTCGGAGTAACTTAAAATTACATTAATTGAAGTAGCGAACGTTATTAGGCTAAAATTTAAATCAATTTCAATTGAATTTGAATCGCTTATACCTTATATCAGTTAAACTTGGTTTTAAGATTAAAAAGAAAAATTGTATACAGTTATCTCGGCGACAGTTCAAGGGTTGGTGATAGCCCCAGTATTCGCTTTGGGACAATAAATTGCAACAGTCGATAGTAACCCTTCCCTGTTGATAGGTTTATAGGTCACGGGCTTATCTGAGTTATGTGATTACTTATAAAAATATAGAGACCTATATATATACATATATAGACTTTGCAGACTTGACAGAAACTTTTAAAATATTCGACTAGATTTAGTTTTCAGAACATGAAGTAAGTGTTTATATTTTAGTAGTGGTATAAGTTTATATTTTTAGTTTGTTTAAATCTCTCAAATTTATATTAGGAATTTAAATTATGGGGTAAGAAATGTTGTGTACATGTCTGGAAAAAATATTTAATAACGCACTTATACATTTAAGAGAACTTTATTAAACTACATCGTTTAAATTTTATTTATCACGATAATCAACAACATAATTAATGTTTTAAAATTCAATAGTCTATTCTTAAATATTTAAAAAAGAGCTCCAAGGAGATGAAACATTGACTCTTATCGCCAACGTCAAGCTAATGGTCGAAGATTTGATGTACGGCCATATCGAACTGAGACGCTATTGATACAAAATTGTCACTGCAGTCTGCCCTTCATTCTTGTTTATTAAATATATAACAACATTATACATATATGATACGCCAGTAATACTGTCTTATAGACGAACACACTCACGAATATGACGTCATTACGTACATCTCCGTATTTTATTTGGATTTTAAAGTTGCCAATAAATGAAGTATAATTTATTCTTTTTGTTTGATGAGGCGTTTTGTTCTGTATAAGATTCTTACGATGACGGTAGTTGTAAAAATGGAGCTAGTACCGTATTCATGCAGATTTTGTTGAATATAATCTTTACTAATATTATAAATGCGAAAAAGAAATAGTTTTTTTGTTTTGTTGTTCCTTTGTTATGCTTTCACGTCTACTATATCTACATGTCAATTTGACGGTAGCCACACTTCAGGGCCTATTGTCGTCCTATGTATCGATTGTTATTAAATAATATGTATTGAACATATTTTGTTATAATTGAGAATGAGTAAAGTATAAAAGGTTTAAATTACATCGATCTGATCCACTAGAGCGCAATAAATTGGATGACATCCATGGTCGTATGTTACCTGAATCGCTGCTATCTAACCAGCTTCACGATTTAAGCGCCTTTTTAAACGTTTTGCTTCCGACGTATTGATATAGTACATCGTTTGTGTTAAACGATTATGTTGTTTCTATATACTTATTCAATATCAAATTGTAAACACTAATAGGAATCTTTTAATTGTCATTTTAAAAGCTTAAATTCATAGTTACCACTTTTTCGAAAAGTTGACTTTTGCGAAAAAAAAGGAAATGAAACCCAGTAATTACTCATTTCCAAGAATTAAATTACATACGGTTAAATAAATATCAACGAATGCTAACTCTACGGTTATTTAATTTCTATTTAATCTCTACGTTATATCTTTTTTTATATTTATGATTTCAAGTTACATATTAATTGGAGTACTTACAATTATAATATACTTTATACTTAAGAGCTATTGTTAGTAATCTAATAATCTCCGTAGTCACTTACGTTTGTATCTAATTGAAGTATTTTAATATTATTCAAGTGATTCTTTAGACGTTACAATTTTAGGAATCTATCTATATCCTTCATCAAAATAAGGTTAAATGTTTGTTTAAATATTTTCTTCAGACCTCGTACTTACATTCGATAAGCAGGAAATTGTAAATTAAGTAATAAGATGTAAATTTGAATACTTATTTACATTAAATTTATTATATCATTATATATAATGAATTTAATTCATTAAATTCATTATATATAATGATATAATAATTTTATGTATGTACTCTTGATGAAACTGAAATCATCCATATCAGTAGTAAAGATGTAGTTAAGCACGTTTTATTAGATAATCATTCTTGATATACATTAATTAAGTAATCAGAACAGTACGCGTGCTTTATCTCAGATCATACACTTGTACACTCCTTGCTCTCATTGAAGATATTATCGCGCATGCATTGTACGTAGGCATAAAATATAAGAGATTTTAAAGCAGCACTTTGTAATTTTATAATATTTTTATTACAAATATTTTCTTTAAACTAACTACTTAGAGCAATTAGTTAACTGCAATGTAGTGTTGATAATTAATTTATTTTTGCATTCAATTAAGATATTATATCAATTGTTGATACATTTTATTGAGAGACTTTAAAAAAGTTTCTCATTTGAGCGATTGTTTTGAAACGAATTAAACGATTTTTATTATTATTTCTAGGTAATTTAGATTAAGTTAGTTCATTTATAAAATACTTAATAATAATTTTAAATAAGATAGTTGAGAATGACCACTGGAAAAACAACTCTGCATACAATATTGCTAAGATCTTATCCAAACACGACATGAAACCAAACAACGCCAGATCTAAGTAATATCTTCTGCCGACAGATTCGCGCGGGACGTCCAAACATTGCCTAACCACTTCTACTTCTCGGACTACGAGCGCCATAACGCCGAAATTGCAGCTTTTCATCTCGACCGGTAAGTGCACAGATTATTACAACATATTAACTTTAAAAAAAAACTACTATTGTTAACGAAAAACACTAATGAAATTTTCCCAGTATTAAGATTAGGTTTTACAATTATACAATCGTTAGCTTTACGGCATTTTTTTTTACAACACTTGGTAATTACGTATGTACCTAATAATTTAATACAAAAAAAAAAAAAATTACCTTTTATCACTTTAAATAATCTATACAGTATAATAATAATCAAAATTATATTTTATCTATAGTTTTGTAAATTTTACAAGCATTATTGTATCTGTATTACATTGAAAACAAATTAGATTATTTATAATATTAATTTATAATATTATCGTAAAATCGAATAAAAAATAAAAACAGATGTCACAAAAGAATGTTATATAGTTATAAAAATATACATAGGTATATATAAATCAAGGTTGTGGTATTTAAACGCTTACTGTTTGTGGCATTAAGTTGATCTCTACAACATTAGGTTACAATAACACAGTTAACAGGTAATTAATAGGCAATGTCCAACAAGATGTAATAGCACACTGTTGACTTGCACGAGACTAATTATATGACGTACAACTAATTAGGATTGTCGCTATGATGAGATGATTACACGTAAATATAACCTTGCTAACTTAGAACAGAGTAATTTAATGTGGTTGAAGGTTTAACTTTAACAAATTGAAATGAAAATGTGTGGGTCATTTTATTACTCGATGTTATCATTTACTTATTATTATTTATTTATTTTACTCTTTATTGCACACCAAATATACATAAAGATAAAAAAAAAGAAAAATATATATATTCTTTAAAACAATGTTGGCCAAGCAAAAGGCGGTCTTATGGCTTATAAGCCATTTCTTCCAGACAACCTTTGGGTTAGAGGAATAATGTGTATGGAAGACGGCAATATGGTGGTGCAGTAAAAACTTACATTATGAAATAATAACAAATACAACTCAATAAATATGGCAGATACATAAATACAAAAAAATACTAATAAATAAAATATAAAACAGATTATAGATATTTATAAATAAATCATATATACATACATATATCTATATAGTATCTGTAATAAAAAAATAAATAAATAAAATAAAATAATATAATATTATTAATAAGTATAATAGAAAGTATAATAGGATAATAAATAACTGTATCTCAAATGTCATCATTATTAGTGTCCAAATAGAATTTCTTCAGAGAATTTTTAAATATTTGTAGCGATTTAGATTGTCTTATGCTTAGCGGTAAGTTGTTCCAAAGTGTTATTGCCTGCACAGTGAAGGACTGCTTATAATATTTACTGCTATAGGTAGGCAGTTTTAGGAGGAGGCTTCGTGATGATCGTATACTAGACTGATCTCCAAGAAATTCGAATTTCTCCTTCAAATAACAAGGAGCAGTCGGGTTAAACAACACACAGTACAGAAGAGAGAGAGTATGAAAGTTTCGGCGACGGCGTATAGGGAGCCACTTGAGCTTTGAACGAAATTCTGAAACATGGTCATACTTTCGGAGACCGAAAATAAACCGAATAGCTAGATTTTGTAATCGCTCAAGTTTATTAAGCTGGTCCTCGGTTAGATTAAGATAGCTTGCGTCCGCGTAATCGAGAATAGATAGTAGAAGGGAGTTTGCTAACATAGTTTTGGTAGGAATTGGTAATACTTTTTGTAGACGTCGCAAGGAGTTCAATGACGCGTATGTTTTCTTACTAATTCCAGTTAGATGTTCTGACCAGGAAAGTGTTCGGTCTAGATGTATGCCAAGGTCTTTAACTGTTGAGCAGTAAGATAAATTAGTGCCGTTGTATACAACTTACTTACATTATTTATCGAGAAATGCTCGACATTCGGGTAGACTACGAGTGAGGAGTGCGGACGCTTCGTTGCAGATTCAGAAATCACGTTGCAGATTGCGAGCGATGGCATTTTATATAAAAATAATTGTTAATAATTAAATAAACATTGGTTGATGATGATTGATATAAATAGAGTGTGTTATTTAATAATTACTACAATTATAAAGTATTTCCATTTATTTTATTTTAATTATGGTCCTACTTATTACAAGAACTGAAAATTCACGCTTGTTCCATCAATAGTTAAAATGTTAACCGACACTGCGCAGCACAGCTACTATTTAGTAACATTAAATACTAAAACCTTTTATTCCGAAACGTGTTGTATTTTATGGTAAAAGTTTTATATATATTGGTTTACTAGTTTCTTTAGTTAGGTAATACAAAATAACGTTTCGTTATTTATTTGTTATATAAAAAATAACTATGTAAACTTTCACTTATACAAACCTATCGAAGTATAAACCGAATCAAAGATCTACCATCAAAGATCAAATATTATGACAATGATATAAATGAAATTCTATGTAATTATAAGACAAAACAATAAATTGCTACCGTTATACAAATAATTGTTCGCTATGATTACAGAAATACACATTTGTAAATATTTGACATGTCTCACGATAAATATAGGCAAACATTACAAACCATGAGTCATACATATAGCTATCCTACCTAACATTACAAAGGTTCTAAACCAATACGATGTGTCATTTTTCTCATACAAAAGCAAAGAGAGGAAAATGCGTAATAATAAATTAATAATTATCATTACAAGTCGTTATATAGAATGATAGTGATATAAATAATTTGTATATAAGTATAAATTTTATATTCCCAAGTGAAGGATAATATCGAAAATGTAACTCGAAATAGTCACGAATTCAAAAGTATGTGGCAATACAAATAAAAACTATAAACAAATACCAATTCCACGTGAACGATACACAAGTTGTTTAATCTGTTAACTGGATATCCGACGCTGCATATCCGTCCTCTAATCTTACCGACACAACTAAAGGGTTTAATTTTTAAATTCACGCAATAATAAACCTTGTAATCATTGCCATAAAGGGTAAGGATAATTCTTCTCGAAATATTAGTAACGCACCATTTAACCAAATAATTAACTTCCGTAAATGTCTGCTCTGAGTCACGTGAAACCTTTTAAATAATTAATTACTAAATTTGACATAGTTGAATTTTGTCTTTATTGGACCTTGAAATAAGAAGTATTTAAAACAATCTCATTGCTACATTACTGTTGGACCAGGATACTCGGCTTCCGACGAGCGATGCCAGTCGTGGGCCGTGTGCTCAACATGACCACTGAGATCTATGACGTCACTGAGGGGGACATCCTAAAGACATTCTTCGTGTCGCCTGCAAATAACTTCTGTTTCCACGGCAAATGTTCTTACTACTGCGATACGGGACATGCTATCTGCGGTAATCCGGACATGTTGGAAGGAAGTTTCGCCGCTTTCCTGCCGACTGCGGATTTAGCTGAACGAAAGGTTTGTAATCGGATTATTAATTATATTAGTACACATTTTCCCTTTCTTTTCTGTCAGATACACAAAACGCCTTTATTTAATGGTGATAGTTTATTCATATGACTGTTAATTATATTTTAATTTATGTCATTTAATTAAAAAGAAAAGTTTTTATTTGTAACAAAAGAATAAGACAATATCCGTTTTATGGTGCTTTATATCAGTATAGATTGTAATCAATAATATTCTTGGATAACATGTATGGGACCGGATAAATTTTTAATTTAAGAATTTAAATTTTATTTCTCGATGGAGAGTGAAAATGAACGGATCTAAAGCTAATTACGTGGGTAACCTCAACGCGCCGTCTGTTCCCGGACCAGATGTCTTGAAACTTTTAAGGGTGCCGGTTACTCTTATGTTTATCTGTAAAAAAATTGTGTGTACATGTTCATGAAACGTTAAGCATGCTGTAATTACCTATAATTAAGAGTACAATTAATTTATCTTACCACTATTGATTATATCAATCTCTATGTATTAAAATATTGTATTTTTTTGGTAAAAATTGCTTATAAGTGGAACGGTTATTATTTTTCTTAATTCCAAACACGACACCTTCGTCACCATAAAGCATTAATTAGCTCCCATAGGACTGTTCAAAATAAGCCAAACTTAAGGATTACAAGTAATTCTTCCAAAATGCTTGGCTCCATCATCAGGAGAGTTCGAGGGTTCCTAATTTATTTATTTAATATAGTACTATCAACAAAAGCTACAATATTACAACGTAATAACATATAATGTAAGCAAAACAAGATTAATTACACTTTTGATTACAAGTAATTACAGCATGCTTACTGTTAATTTTTTATCAACTGAGTGACCAAAATATAATATGAATTACATATTATATTTTGGTCACTGGTATAAAACGTGTAAAATAGGACATATCAAACTTGTATATTTTTAATAAATTATAATACAAAAGTTTTCTTTTATACTTTAACTAGACACAGATATTCAGAGATTTAAATATTTCAGGTTTGGAGGCATCCGTGGAGAAGATCGTACCATAAGCGACGAAAAGCTCAATGGGAATTACAATCTGATTACTGTGATACGGTTAGTGATTGCTTGTACCTACTTCGTTCATATAATAGGACATTTTATCTATGTGTGCGTTTAAGATACCGTTTGTAAATGTTGTGTTTTTTTTAATATATTTTATGTGAAGACGATAAATTTCCTGGATTTTATATCATTTTCGTATATATTATTTTTGGTAAAAAAAAACAGGCTTTTTTTGTAACAAAACATACTGATTTGGAAATTGTTGCTCTACTTTTTATTTAACTTATAAATAATAATTAATTTGTCATAATACACCTGAAAACGATAGCATTTCTCTTCAAGAGAGCGGGTTTCTATGGCAATATCAGACAATTTTTTTATATAAATAAAATGAAAAATAAATACATAACTTATGATAATAATATCCTTGACAGGTGCGCACGACCCCGCCTTACGACTCTGGGCGTCGTCTTCTGGATTTGATGGATATGTCCATATTCGATTTCCTTACCGGCAACATGGATAGGCACCACTACGAGACTTTCAAGTTAGTATAATAAAAATTATATTTGTGTCGCGCGTGGCCATAATGCGACCATTTTTTTGAACGACTTTTTTTTCATTTGTTTTTTTTCTTATAATAAATACATTAAAAGTGTTAGGGACTATTATCGGCAGCTGGCGTTTGACTTGTATCAATTAAATATTAATTACGATGCTAGTCTGAAAAATTACATAGCGAGCCGAGTGATTTACCGCGAACATATTAGTCATTTTATAAGAAAAACACTTGTTCCAGAATGTTTGGCAATGAAACTTTCACCCTGCACCTGGACCAGGGCCGCGCTTTTGGGAAAGCCTTTCACGACGAGCTGAGCATCCTGGCGCCGTTGCTGCAGTGCTGCCTTGTACGGCATACAACACTCGCTACACTGCTCAGGTGAGTCAAACCTGCGTCATTTTGCCCTATTCAATTATTCTATCGTATAGAACCGTATCTGGTAATTTTGTTTATAAGTATTCTTTACTACGGCATTTAATGAGTGCGTGAAACCATAAAGGTCACTAAAACATGAATTTCTTGTTCCTAATGATTTTCTTAATAAATATAAGAAAAAGTCTTGCCCTTACCGTTTTTCGTATATTAAAAAAACACCAACAAACATTTCGTCATGTTTCATGATCGTTTGGTTTGTTACAGGTACAACAATGGCGTTCCTCTGTCATCAGTTCTTCGGGAATCCTTAAAAGCTGATCCAGTGGCTCCTATTTTATGGGAGCCTCATCTAGCAGCTTTAGATCGACGTATAGTTACAGTTCTGGATGCAATCAGAAAGTGTAGAGACAAATTAGAAAATCCAATGTTGAATGAAGTGAACGACTTTGTATGACCATAGGCAGTTAAATTAATGTGATGAAACAATTAAAAAATCAGTTTGAAGACAGTGATAGCTGTGTGATATGCAACGTTACGAAGTGCGGTATAAGGGAAGGTGCAATTGATAAAAATGACTCACTAGTCGAACTCGCGTATTCCTGATTTAGATATAGAAAGATTTCAAACGCAAACGCAGGTCTTTGGTTCAGAAAGACTATTAGAATTAAGATTTTGTGCCAAAGATAGTCCAAATGAAATCTTGAAATTTATAATTCAGCATAATCTTTTAACCATTCCACTGATTAAGAAGCCATGATACATGCCAAAAAAATTAAAAAAAAAAGTGTAAATCTATCCGTTTGTACAAATCTATTAGACCGTCAATAGTTTGTGTAAACATGTGTTTGGTGTATTAGCTTAGTTACAATTTTTTTGTATATTTTGAAAGTTTTAAGTCTGAAACATACCTATGTTAAGTGCAAACGACTTTGTACATAATAAGTGAAATGCAAACTAGCTGTTACGTTTAAGATAACTCAATTTTTCGTTGTGAATCTGTTACCATAGCTCAAAGCTCAATAAGACATATCGTACTGCGGTTCTTCTGCATGTGATATTTATATATAATAATATATGTGTTTTTTATTATCTGTCAGTGTTGTTATATTTCTCGTTACTTTAAAAAAAATGCAATTTTTTTCTTATATATTTTAGAGTGAAAATATATTATATAACGTTAAGTTACTTGCGCTGCGTCTTTTGCGTTTTAATTTTAAATAAATAAATGTTAAATTTTAGTTCTATCTGTAATTTTAAATTATTTATAGAAGTATAAGTCGGCGGTAGTTAAAATGGAATATACGTTAATTATTCTGGGATATTTATTTAGTTTTTATTTATATTATACTTTTATGCAAACAATTTTAATGCAATTATATAGCAAACGCTTTCGATAAATTTTAACCAATTTGGAAATATATTTACGATATAGATCTTTTATTATACATAAGGTGTGTTCAAGTAGCAATTTTAACAGATAAAATTAATTATTATTCCTACTTAAAGTTTTAGTTTGAATAAACTTAGGAATGGCAGTGTCAGTTAATATGAGGCTTTATGTGAAACGCAGGTGAAATAGACAACTTGCCAAAGATGTACCTACATACATTCATAAATAAATGTGTTTAAACGTTGTATGACGCTACTGTAATGAGTGTCTGTTGGTTGTTAATAAACTTTTAAAAAGTAACTCGTAATACTTATTTGTGTTTGGTTCCATTTAGAATAATCTATACCTTCTATCTTAAGTATATAATAATTAAGGAGAACGATAATATTCTAAAATCAAATAAAAAATATATATATAATAAGGCACAAGTAACACTTTTGAATTGACATATAACAAGATAAATGTACGATAATCTATGACCGATCCAATGATGATGAGTATAGATTCAATAAAGAAGAACCAGAAGAAGAAACCAGTTTTTTTCAAACACGGTGATAGCAAAGAAATTAAAATATATAATGAATGATTACCTACTATATTAAGTAGGTAATCATAATGGAATTAAGAGCTGGTAAACAGATGAACATAAAACTAAGCGTGTTTTTTTTTAACCTATGTAACAAAAGTATTAATTTGACACTAGGTTTATATTACGCTAAATAAAAGAGGAATTAGTTTGAACAGCTGCCGTTTCTATTCGACACGAATATAATTTATTTCTTTCTTATATGTAGCGTTAAAAAGGATAATCATGATGTAATTTGTCTGTTTGTTTATTATCTCATTACGACTAAGCCAAACTAATAATTTAACGAAAAGGTAACCTGGAAATGCAAATTACGAGATGTACGGAAAAAATAAAATTGAGGCGGATGGAGTCAGAAGTTTCAGTTAACGCTAAAATAAGAAGGTTGAAGAAAATCAATTTTTTAAAAGATATTAAGAATAGGTCTCAAAACCAAATTTCATAAACCGAATTATATGACAACAAAAGGGTTCTCGCGGGTCAGTGATCCCCTTGACGTAATCACATAAAGGTCACATAAAGCTGAAGAAACACAAAGATATGGGCGGCCGCTATAAAACGAGGATATGAATAGCAAAATATTTTGCCATAACTTTTTACAGCCTTTTTGTTGCATATTAATAAAGAAAATCATTTCTGTTTTATTTAATCTTTTTTATCTGCTCTGAAACTTGTAACTATTTTTTTTAATAAATTTGTTCCATTTTCTTTAGAAAATATGCTTGCGTTGCTTACATTCATTATTTTTATGTTTGTTGATTTTGTAAAAAAAACTAAAAATTTAGAAGAAACTGCTGAGTTCCTCTTCAAAATTAAGGATATACATACATATATACGTCTGAAAATATTGTTCTTCGGAATATCGCAATCTATCAAATTGTATATTCACACGATCACGTCAATTCACACACAGCGGATCATATACTGAATAACAAGAGTGCCATAGCGAGGGATTCTCGCATCACGTTAAATTGTCAATTTTTCACACAAACACCAAAACATTTTTTAGATTTTTGTGAGTAAAGTCAAGGTTTATATAAAATATAATATCAAAATTATATATTTTTTCCTATATACTTAATGGTTTAAAAATAAATGATTGTCGAATTGTTTATATTAACTATAAATTAAATAATAAATATGCAAAGAACATATTTTAAAAAGTAATGTTTCTTTATTTTCATTTACAATTCTATTACACTTCACCCTGTTACCCATTTTTGGAAGTTATAAAAAAGATTTATATTTGCCAAATTAAGGTCAAGTGTAAATTATTATAGTTTGTTTATTACAATTTCTTTGTTGGCATATTTTAATAAACTTCTCTCACTTTCAGCAAAGAAAATCGGATTTTGTAATTAAAAACAAACATTACCGTCTTAAGAATTTCTTTGAATGAAGGAGCTATATTAAAGGGAATATTTTAATTATTGTAGGTCGCCATCCAGATTGAGGCAAAGAGAATTATCATGAAACGGGACGACAGTTGTTCTGAGTTACTTACAATTTACCCTCAATCGTAAACAAACGGTTATTATTAATAACTTGCCGCACAATTCTTTGACAAACGAAATTTTTGATAATGTATAAATAATTGTAAACGTTCATAATTTTATTAATTACTGTTAGATATTGCGTTTAATGAATATTTAATTTAATTTTGACATTCCAAATTTAGACTGATTCGAAATGATTTTGAATATTCGAACGGAGAGTCGATGAGTTTGTTGTAATGTTTTGTCGTACGAGTACATTGTGTATGCTGAAGTTTATTCTGGTTTGAATGTGTACAGTTTTCAAACTACCTATCTCATTCAGACTCCCTAGTTTACACGAGTACAAACTGAAACTGTCGAACTATTAGTACACCAAAGAGAACTAAGGCACATCGCATACGCCTTAACTTACTATTTGAAATAAATAACGTATTATTATTACATTTTTCTAGAAAACCTGCAATAGAACGGTATCGTTAATAGGAAATGAGTCTTAGATGTACAAAAAGCAACTTATCGTCATCGAAGAAATTAAAAAAATATTAAATACATATTTCAAGAAAAACAAATTACTCAAGAAATAAATATTAATGTTTAATAATAAATACATATTATGTTAAGAATATATCACCCGCTAATATAAAACCAAGATAGAGTTGTTTTCTTTAAATTCATAGTAGAAATAAGGGGCGCACGTCTTGCTTCTAGAGTAGTGGAATTAGAGTTCCACAAAATAAATAGCTCAAACAGTGAAGAACAGAAGAAGAAAACAGTATATTGTATATATCGATATATGTATGCTTAAGTGAAATTAATTAATTTATTGAAGTACAAATAAAAAAAATGCAAATAGTTTTAACTAGGGAAGTTGATAGTATAATATGAAACACCATTCGTTTGCCCTTTAGCCCATTTATTTAGGGTTAGCACGATGTGTAACACTATAAAAATGGGTATGACTTTACGGTCTGCCGCTTGCCTGAACCTCCTAAGGAACGATTTTGCTAGTATGATGGTACCTACACCGATATAATGGCGGGGACACTATACTGTCATAGGTACGGTAAGTGTTGATCGTTTTGGTGCGCTTAAGAAGAAAATGTCAGTAAGCCGGTTCTTACGGCTCCTAAATGGTTAAGTTGCTGAATTTACTATAATGCAAACCTTAATAGTAACCCGTGAAACGAAATGACGAATGTCAATAAAATAATATTATTAAAAATAATATTATATACAGAAAATTGCATACGATATGGGAAATAGGTATTTTTTTAAGAACAACCCGTACACTTTACTATCGTTTGCTATTATTTTCTGTTAGGAGCGGATTTATATAAATATTTATAAAAGAATACTATTAAGTGTAATATAAAGTGATATATGAGATTAATCCTTTAAGACCAATATAACAACAACAAAAACGTCGAACTAAATGTCCATATAAATATCTGTCCGTGTGGTATCGATTCCGAAACCATTTCGGTTGAATGAAAGTTCGCTTACACAAAATACTTTGTAAGTCGTAATCTAAGAAAGTTGATAAAGATTTGAACATTCATATCTTTTAAATTTATGCTGAAAACAAAGTGGCTGGAAATTTAAAAGGTAACTTACGCGAATAAACCTTTACTTACATGCATTTGGCAACCTTCGTCAAGTCCTCACGTCGTCTATACCGCAATGTTTGAAGACGAAAGTCTTCAACCAATGCGTCTTACCTGCCATGACATACGGTGCCGAAACGTGGACATTAACTGCGGGACTAGTCCACAAATTCAAAGTCGCTCAGCGTGCTATGGAGCGAGCTATGCTCGGAGTATCTTTGAAGGATAAGATCAGAAATGAGATTATCCGGAAAAGAACCGGAATCACCGACATAGCTGGCAAAATTAGCAGGCTGAAGTGGCAGTGGGCTGGTCACGTGTGTCGTAGGACCGATGGCCGTTGGAGCAGACGAGTCCTAGAGTGGAGACCGCGGATCGGCAAACGCAGCGTAGGGCGCCCTCCAGCCAGGTGGACCGATGACCTTAAGAAGGTGGCGGGTACCGACTGGATGCGGAAGGCAGAGGACCGGGAGCTTTGGCGCACCTTGGGAGAGGCCTATGTTCAGCAGTGGACTACGATTGGCTGTTGATTGATTGATTTGATTGATACATGCCTTTTACTTTACTATTAAGAATGAATGTCATAATAGGCACTTTATATATACTTATTTCTCTGGTACTGACAAAAATAAATAAGTAAATAAAAAATTACGATATACTTATATATGAATAATAATCGATCGAATCAAAGCAAGATTTCGAAGAATTTCTCAAGTCGACTCGACGCCTGTTTCAAGCTGTGCTCAAACGAAATCTAAAACCTTATTCGCCATTCAAACACATGTAGATTATAAATATGGAATAAACGATTTTGTTATTCAAAGTGCCGTGACACATTTAAAGAATGTTCACTTAGTTGTCCATACAACATGGGCCGCGCTGGCGAACGACTGATTTATGTACGTCGAATGGCGCGGCGCTAGGCGGCGCTACTGGCCTATTGTTTTTGGACGATTTATCGCCGGTGTCCAAATAGGAGTCACTGGCACAACAATTCACTTGGACAACGTTGGCTTTTGACGGCAACATGCGCGGTATTGTTTTCTCCATGCGGTGCCCCGATATTACAAATGGGGAATGCGCTGGCAATGACTTGTTAAACGTCACCCATTAATCATTTCCTATCAAATTTTAACTCTATTTAATAGTTTAATAAAATAGTATTGACATCAAACCGCTTATATGAAGCTTGTTATTACTCTGTGGATCAAAGGCATACCTGTTTGCTTTCATTGGCAAATGGTATTGATTATAACACTGTTTGCATATATCCAGTGGTTCTATCAATTTAATTAACTAAAATGCAATTGGACAAACTAGAAATCTCAAGAGTTTTGTGAGATATTTATAACATAGCACAAAGAAGGAGACGATATTATTGGGAACAAAAATGTAATTTATTTTTTAATCATTGCGAAAATACTAATTTTAAATATATATTAACCTGAAAGTATAGTTTTTTTAAATATAATTCATTATAAGCATTTCGTTCTATGTTATATACAGCGATCGTCACTCAATACAAATTTTATAGTGTGATATATGTGACGTAAAAATATAAATCTATATAAATAAAAATGAATGTTGCTAAGCGCATAACTCGAGAATGGCTGACCAATTCGGCTATTTTTTTTTGTATGTTCCTTAAGCTCCACGGGAGGTTTTTAATACATAAAAAATAAAAATAAAAATTGCGTGGACAATAGTAAAAACAATACTTTTCTTCTTCACAAAAAATTAGCTGTCAAACAGTTGACGTAAATGATTAGACCGTTTGAATACAATTTATGCATGTAAAAAAATTTATTAAGTACAATATTATAATAATATTGTATATCTATATATATATATATATATGTATATATATATATATGTATATATATATATACAAATATATATATATATATATGTATATAAGGGGTTTTCCAATAGGGACGCTTGAACTTTGACAGCTGATTGCGGCCATGTTGTTTGAGTGACAGCTGTCAAATGCAGTGTGTTATATTCATTCCGTCCTCCCAAACCACCATGGCAGGTTACAGTGTCGAGCAGCACGTGCAAATCATAAAATTGTTTTATGAAAATGGGTCTTCAGTTCGAGCAACGTTCCGCGCACTTCGCCCGTTTTACGGTCGCGATGATCGTCCTGCCGAGTCGACTATCCGTCGATTGGTGGACAAATTCGAGTCAACCGGGTCAGTTAACAATCAGCCGGTTCCCGTGCGTCAACGTAACGCGAGATCTGCCGAGAATATCGCCGCTGTGCGCGACAGTGTCCTCGAAAACCCGCGGCAGTCAATTCCGCGTCGCGCACAGGAACTCGGCCTTTCGCAGACGACAACTTGGCGAATTTTGCGTTGTGACTTGAGCCTGCACCCGTACAAGATCCAGCTGACCCAAGAGCTCAAGGTTAATGACCATAGACAGCGCCGTGTGTTCGCTGACTGGGCATTAGAGCAGTTGGAAGTTGACGCCGATTTTGGCAAAAAAATCATCTTCAGCGACGAGGCGCATTTTTGGATGAATGGCTATGTCAACAAGCAAAATTGCCGTATTTGGGACGAGACCAATCCACACGAGGTTCACCAAGTGGCAATGCACCCGCAGAAAGTTACTGTTTGGTGCGGATTTTGGGCCGGAGGCGTGATTGGTCCGTATTTTTTCGAAAACGATAATGGTGTGGCCGTCACCGTCAATGGTGAGCGATACCGGTCGATGATAACCAACTTCTTTTGGCCTGAAATCGAGAATATGGATCTGGACAACATGTGGTTTCAACAGGACGGCGCTACGTGCCACACAGCACACGCTACGATGGAAGTTCTGCACGAGCAATTTCTGGACATGGTCATCTCGCGCGGAGGCGACGTGAACTGGCCACCGAGATCGTGCGATTTGACCCCGCTGGACTTTTTCTTGTGGGGTTTTCTTAAGTCGGTTTGCGGCTTGTTGGCATAGACATGCCAACAAGCCGCAAACCACCGATGCCCTCAAAGTCAACATACGCCACGCCATCGATCAAATACAGCCCGATTTGTGTGCCAGAGTCATCGAAAATTGGACCTTTCGTGTGCGCGCCACCAACCGAAGCCGTGGCGGTCATTTGAATGATATCATATTCCATACATAATGGGGTCGATAGAACTTCCAAATAAAAAAAAAAATTCGCAAATATCTCTCCTACATGTATTTTTTTTTGCATTTCAAAGATCAAGCGCCCTTAATGGAAAACCCTATATATATAAATTAATCTCTATTTCCCTTGGTCATCGCATCACGCGTGAACGGATGGAACGATTTCGCTAATTCGTTTTTTGTTGTGTTTATTATTGTCAGGAGAAGGTTCTTATGAAAGAAAAAAAATAAGAAAGCTGAGCGGAACATATAAATAATCGATTCCCCACTCATCACGAGATCTCATAAACTATGCGCCAGATTGACTTGAAATTTGACACAGATACTCCTTCATATACGTAAACGCTCACTAAGAACGGATTGTTTTGTTCATTGTCTATCCAAAGTGGAATAATCACATATTTTACATTCTTTCGATATGTAGGAGAGTCGATACAAAATAGTAACCGATTTCATGATGTTTATATTGATAAACTAGCTGTTGTCAGTGGCTTCGCTCACGCGTATTCTATATCTATACTAATAATAGAAAATTTTGTATGTTTCTTTACAATATGTCAAATGTGGCAAATTGTGTCTACATACCTATTATAATAAAAAAAAATCAAATAACGGGCCAACTTTTTCAAAAAGGTCTATATCATAGTATGGGACCATTGTACGATGAGCATGAGCACATAGAAACCGTAGACAGAACCTAAAAATATAATAAAAAATGTACAATCGGGGGACCCCAGGGAGGAACGAAGTTCCTTGTGATATTTTTTCAACTTAAAACGTGTTTTAAAATATAGATTTTTAATGATTATATTTCTGTATATTTATCACACTCCCGTGTCACGAAAGGCATGCCGTTAAAGGCGTTGGTCCTGCCTGAACTTTTACTGTTCGCTTCGGTTTATCGTCCTATCGTATTATGAGAGTACACCTGTGTTTACGCAAACACTTTCTCGTTCAAAATCTTTCTTAAAATTTGCCATCGCGGCCGAAATCGTTCAGGAGGAAATTATTCTTCAGAGTGTGCTGCGTGGAGGCCTCAGAGGCATTCCCTGGCGGCGATAGTCAGTGGAGATCTCTCACTGCCGAGCGTGATTAACGCCATGCTGCAACCAGCACCATGCATGCACGCGTGGTGCTGGTTAGAATTGGTCTCCTTCTGCGAGAGTGTCATGTCGCAGCGCGAAGAAAATGCCTCCGCTGATTCGATCCGTCAAAGACCGAGGAGAAGGCGTAGGCGCTATACGCACCTTAACAGCCGCCGGGGCTAAGGGGGTAACTAACCGTGACGCCCAGGGGTCCCTGTATCCAGGAACCCCTGGGCGTCACGGTAGCATGCGTAATCGATCCCGTGGCACCCCCGACCAGACGGAGAGGATACCGCTAGTTTTTTCAGCACCGGTGAGCTCCACATACCCCCCACTTCATGTGGGGGAAACGCATAAATGCATTTTTCCAGCGAAAAGAAAAGCAGGAAATTGTTCTTACTTTTTTATCACACCAAACGTTACACGTTGTCTTTTTTAATCAACTCTCCGTTTCACATGTGTATATTTTATGTTATTTTTATTATTTTTTCAATACAAAAATGTAAAGTAAGAATTAAAATTGATAAATTTCATTTAATACTTTAGGAAAATAGTAATTTGTTCAAAATTAAATATAAAATAGTGAATTATAAGTTAAAAAAAGAGTTCAAATTATATTAACATTTGTATAGAATTGGGATTATCTCATTATTGTCTGAAAATTTGCACACTTAAACATACATACATACACATACAACCGCTAGAATAGACAGAATCAGTAAGAAAGAAAGAGGGGAAAGGTCGCTTGGAGGATATCGCATTTTCTTGTTACATGACTATTTCTGCCGGGTCACTCTATTGCAAGCCACGTAAAAGAACTTTGTTCCAATAAATGAAAAAATATGGAGAGCATGTTGTACTTTACTTTATGCATTATTATTATGTTGCTCATACACACATACACTGTACTGTATGGGCGAATACATGGATTGGTGAATGTTTATATCTTATTGATTAAAAAATGCACGGGATAAAATCCTTATTTTACCCGTACGAAGTCGGGACGGGCAGCTAGTACTTATATATTCATACATAACATCTTAATACAATGAGCAAACATTTTTATATACAATGAGCAGAATTTGTTACCTATGTTATTCGACTATACAGGTTAATAATATGTTGTGCGACACTGTATACGCTTTTACATTAGGATTCCAGGAAACGATCAAAATTGTTCAAAAAAGTTTGTGGTGACTATATAAAGCTACCGACTTTTTTAGATAACAAAACTTGGGCTTAAAATAAACGCCTCCAGGCTATTTCAGATGCGAAAAAAATTTGTAAGAAATAATTAGGTTAAAAAAATTATAGCTCCGCCGACTCGACTTTTTTCTGTTGTTTTCCCTATGTCTTTATTTTTCAAAACTAATAAACAAGTTTAATATCGAATAATGATTTAGTTTTGTACATTGTTCCTCGATACATATCGTGATATAAAAGTTTTAATACTTTATTTATTTTTTATTGTATAGGTAGGCCGACGAGCATATGGGCTACCTGATGGTTAGTTGGTGACCACCAACGCCAATAAACATTGGCATTATAAGAAATGTTAACCATCGCTTACATTGCCAATGCGCCACCAACCTTGGGAACTAAGATGTTATGTCCCTTGTGCTTGTAATTACACTGGCTCACTCATTCTTCAAATCGGAACACAATAATACAAAGTACTGCTGTTTTGCGGTAGAATATCTGATGAGTATCTGGGTACCTGCCCAGACGAGCTTGCACTTGCTCTACCACCGAATAGACTTAGTACTTGCAAATGACACTAGTAACTTGCCTATTTAAGCCGAAATACTAACGTGTCCCATTGTTGCAAAGTTGATCGGATTATGAGACCGAGAAAATAGAGGGCGCCTTTCTGTTTGTGCATACACTTCATACATATAAAGCGCTGTAATAGTCAATCAAAGTTTTAGTTTTTAGTTTTGTTTGATATTATAATTTAATTATAAAAATTGGAAAATAGACCGAAAAGGTGTCACCGTATAAGATATTCATTGGTTTGGTGTATTTCCAAATGCTTAGAATTATTGAATAGCTGCTGGTTGATTCATCAGATAGATTTGGAAGCTCACCGGTCTAATTGCACGTGTGTCTGTGTCAAGTGGGTAAAGGCTATTTCAGATACATTGATTATGTTAATAGAATTTGAACAGTGTCTTAAAATAATCTTTATAAGGAATTTTTTTAAAGTAACATTTCCTATCATTAAGAGATAGACACGTGTGATTTTAATTAACTAATAAATATATATTTTAATTAATAATTGATTAATTATCATTAAACAATATTTCACTGATTTGATGATTCGGTTTAGTCTATATATAATTACTTCAAAATATATACATAATCATTGATTTGTCTCTGATATTGTAATTTCTGCACGAATTGACCGAATGAAGTTCTATTTATACAGTATATTTGGTTTATGAAGGCAACGGCTTATAGCTAGTATTCAACGGTTGGAGCTGTAGTCGATTATAAATTATGCATTGGAGTTAAAAAACTCATGTGTGTAATATAACTTACAAAGCTATTGCAGTAAAAAGTCACAAATACTGAAACGAATAAATGGTGCTTTTTTTTATGTAAGAGGGGGCAAACGAGCAGGAGGCCCACCTAATGTAAAGTGACTACCACCGCCCATGGACATCTGCAACATCTGAGGACTTGCAGGTGCGTTGCCGGCCTTATCCACTGTAACGGCTGCAACGCGAGTCAAATTGCGAAACGCCGGTACGCAATACTTATAAAATCTATCTTTCGCTGGCGAATCAAAATACGTCAATGATCAAATACTTAGAAAATTTAAGGTTAAAGACTCATATAAATCATGAAAGTTACCTTTTAAACAGAGAATCTCCATCAAGATTTCTAGTAGTAAGTAACAAAGTAGTGAATCTAAATGATCGCAATTAGAGCGGACAAATGTGAATCGATATGGATTGGACAAATCCGGCGACTCTCAAGGGACTTGAAGCATTTTAATTTCTAACGGTGAAAGCGCATACAGTTGTGCCTGTAAGCCACGACAAGTAATAACTATGTACATTGAATATGCATGTATCACTTACCTTTTTATTTTTATTTGTTACTCGCAAGTTCGTTTGGAGTTATTAAGATTTTAGTAATCAATTTTGAAGAATGACTAAATAATGGTACCCAAAAGTACTCCATATTAAGTTCTCATATTAAATTATAGTTACGCCAAATTTTATAGAAGTCGCACCGCACGTAGGGCGTGATTGTTTTTTACTAACCTATTAAAACTCTCTTATATATTTCTTAAAGATGATTAGTCAAAAATACATCGCACATTTCAAATATTTTTTACGTTGTTATATTGTGATGGCGTCCTCCTGACTTTGGTTACGGTGGCCGACCACAACGGAGAATAGTCGAAACGGAGAAACTGCAAATCATAAATTGTTGTGTTTGCGTAAATACAGCTGCAGTCTACTAACTCTCATAATAAGGTCCTCCAGACCGATTTCGGCCACAGCGGCCAATCTCAAGAGAGATTAACCAACTGCCATTTTATTTACAACAAGTTATGTATCAAACAATATGGTACGCCACGTACATTTAGATAGTATTCAAAATATTGAAATAATAAATAATTAATCTTAAACTATAATAATATTCATAGATTTATTCTTGAAAGAGAAAGATTTATACGAGTTTTGTATTTCTTTAATGATACTTTTTCACCTATAAAAATATGTGTAGATAATTTCATACATACAAAAATTTATGATGGCGGATGAATTTGACAATTTCTGGTATGTGGACATAAAACATTTTAATCTCTTAACAGGAAAATTGAAACCGAGGGTTTTTCTAGGTTATAAATAATTGCTACGATTCAATTTGTTGATTTATGGTTATTAAAGATACGTCCCATAGATAACGCGCACCACAAATTTCATTTGCATGAAAACATGTCTCTCTGCTAGGCGTATAGAGTAGTATAATTGAGATGATAAAAAATGCATCCGTATATTTCATCCTTAGATTATCATATAGTGCTTGAAGTATTGACTTTTATTATTTCTTACTTATTACTATATTAGTTGTTATAAATATTTGTGAGAACTGCCATATCGCAATAGTACTTTTATAAGTTTCAATTTAACAGTTAAAACAAAATTGGCGCAATACTAAACTACATTTTTATGTTTCAGTATATTACAATAAATATTTTAGAGAACATTTGATATTCTGTTATGGATGTCACTGATGCTGTCACTTAAAAATCCATTCTTGCCGAGGGGAGAGTAAGCTGGTTGAAATTGTGTAGATTCTTTAAAACTAAAAATCACTGTGCAAAGTTTGCTTTAATTACCTACGTCTTACGATACAGGTATTATTATTATATTACAATTTTTAAGAGCACTATGTATGGACAATGAGACACAAGCTACAATATTATTTCACTATAACGGAGACATAGGTTAGACAGTCTTGGTTTGACTTCTAGAAATCAAAATTGTTAAAGTTAAATATTACGTATTAAAGAAGTACTTGTATTAAATTGAGATCAGATTCAGTTTTTATATATTATAAACCTAAATGTATGAGCTTAATCACTGAATCCATAGTAACACGTATTAATAATAAGAGTAACACTAGTGGTTTACGGTACCATAAATGTAGTATTAATGTATTGAGTTTAGATCGTTGAACCATTGACTTAATAACATAAAAATTTGTTCTAGAAATTGTGACGACATACTATACGAAAACTAAATATATAATACAATACTGTACAGTAAGGAACAAATATAAATTCGCTACCTCTCTGTTGAACTGGATTCATATTACTATTCAAGGATAATGTATAGGAGGATAAACGCTTTTACGATAGGGTCCTAGAAACCGATAAACAATTACAAAGTTAAAAAAGAACGTGAATGTGATGAAATTAACAACTATATAGATAACTAGTTTCAGCCCGCGACTTCGCTTGCGTGTGAGGGACGGGATGGCCTTTGTCCTGAACCTCCGTGATAACGTGTATGCAAAACTTCATGATGATCGCTCGAAACGTGAAATCATAAAAAAACAAACAAACTTACTTTAGCGTTTATAGTTTCGTTTAGGATAAAGAAAAAAAAAGAAGGTATTTATTTGTCATTACCTCGTATTCGTTGGTTGTTAAATAATTTCTAATAAAATAAGCATTAAATCTGCTGTTTTAGCTCAAAAGTCACAATGCACGTTTTCTTCATATACTTTGTATTTGACTTATATAAAATATTGGATACATTGATAACCGATCACAGTTTCAATGTTCTTTAAATGTTGATAGGGTTTGTGTATTCCGTATATAAATCGTTTTCGATTTGCATTTACATATTTTGTTTCTAAGAACATATAATTTTATCGGGTGAGTCGATATGAAAATGTCTACATTTCTATACATTTATAAACAGACGTCAGACAGAGATGACAATATATCTACTGTATTCAAAATCAAAAGTGACATTATAAGTAAATTACAAGTGAACTTAAAACGGTTTATTAATAATAATAATTCATTTGTTATTATTATATAAGTATATAATACTAACAAATGAATTATTATTATATATATAGTAATCATATTGAAAAAAAAGAAATATATTGTTATGTATTTTTGTTGTTTTCCTCTATTATAACTTTATCGTTTTATGTATGTATGTCACTTCTTCAATTTAACCGATTTTTTATTTGATAAATCTAACTTTTTCACAAGATAGAAAGAGTTTGAACTAAAATATCTAAACTAAATCAATTTTTTAGTATAAGATCAATACAAAAAAATTGATTAAGGTACATAATTACATTTCAAGAGGCATCGCTACATGTGACAAAGACAAATAATAAAATATGTATTTTTATTAACATTATTTCCTTTATCAATGGTAGCTCAGAATGGTATCTCAGATTAGTGGAATAATGATAAAAATCCAAAATAAAAAATATCCTTTTCGATTTACATGAATATTGTTGACTTAAAATATTAATATATAAAATTTTCACAGTTTAATATTATAGCACACGAAAACTTACCATCCTTACCTCATAGCATAAAACACTCTTTAAGTTATATATTAGGCATATTAAGAAATTCTTTTTCAAGTGTTACATTTTGTGATACACATATACGAAGTGTTATCAGATTGAGGTGATTTTATTCTTGTATTTTGTTTAACAGACGTATTTTTTTAAGTTTAAATTAATATTACAATGACATCAACCTTATTTTTTTTATCTTATACTTACTCCATAATATTTCTATAACAAACACGATTGAACTTATTATGTACATGCAAATAAGTCCGTAGAAACATGATTTTAAAGTTTCCATTCCCATTGGTTTTAAAGAATCATCTGATTTATTTAATTTGTCATATCGTAATAATGATTTAAGTATTATATCGTTCTTTATTTTTGCGTAGAACCCTGATTCTACAATTTGACTAATAACATGAGAAACTTCTGAAGAAGCCGGCCAACGAGGACGCATAGTAAGACTTATTGGCATATTCGTTACGCGTTCATCTAGAATTTGTACAGCTTGATTGTAATATTTTAATTGCAACAAATCAACCCCAAGCAGAAATCTTTTACCAGCTCCAATATCTCTGATGTAACTTGAAACATTCCTCAGTTTCAACTTTATAAATTTATTTTCAATTGATGTATTGCGATAATAGTCTAGAAATACTCCCGAACCACCAAGTCCATCTACAACTCGTGTCGCTTCAGCCAGTGTTGATATTTTCGGTTCTAAGATAGTTTTTTGTAAACCTTCGATAAGATTCCCTTGATATGATATACGAACAATTATACAAAACCAAATCCAAAAATTATACAAGCTGTTTATTAGCCAGTAACGTGAATAGTAACCTATATCTTGGCCGAGAAATAATCCCAGCATTCTAAAAATTATGTCAGTATCTGATTTTTTTGCAATTTTATTAATGAGCTTTATTATGACAAACATAATGATAAATCCCGCTATAATAAGTAGCGTGGACGCGTTGATAAAGGGCATAAGAATTTTAGCCCACTCGTGTATTTCGCGCCGATTGGGCAAACACCAGACTACATTTATGCTAGTATATACGCAGGATACTTGTACAACAGAATATCTTTTTGTAGTCCAGACTAGGCCGGGTATCATTATATCTGCAACGTTGTATATTAAGTCGTCCAAAAAATCAGTTCTGTTTGTATTGGAGCCTGAACTATTATCTTTGTGTAAAATTATATCTAACGAAGAATTCAGTCTTTCCAGTACTAACTTCAGTAGAATACCGTCGACACCACCAACTTCAGCAATAGTATGATTTTCTTTCGTCAATTCAACGTAAGGTATGAAATCAATAGCCATTACTCGAATAGGACAATTATGAAAGTTATTGTATTTCCTTATAAAGAATGTCTTGTTAAATTTCGTGTTAATATTCAAATCAAGTGCTGTATAATTAGCACAAGCTCCGTTTCCATAGGGTTTATATGTAGAATATCTAATTTTACCTTTTGTATCGATTCTTAATATAATAATATCACCAACATCATTTTTCCAGGCTATTTTAGTAAATGCATCGACTGAATCAGTTTTTTTATTTGTCAAAATCATAATCACACTTATTGGAACTGTTATAGCATGGTTTATTCTTTCAAGAAAATATTCAAACTCATCTGGAGCAGCAGCAAAAAAAACAGTTTGATAGTATAATACGCTTTTATGAAAATCTATGTTCTTAAAATTGTTATAGTCAATAATGTTAACTGTAACTACTGTGCCTTTGAATTTTTTCAGAAAATATGTTACGTTATTTTGATCACTACGCCACCAAACAACGGACGTCAAGCGATTATATTTGTATTTTTGATTTGCGATAATAGCTGCTTGATTAATTATTTCGGAACCGTTTAAAAAATTTCCTAATCCAAGCAAAGTAAGCAATATAGTTATATTTTTCATATTTTTATAAATTATTACACTGGTTCTTCAAATGAAACGTTGGATTAGTCTACGTCCATCATATTTTTTTGAATAGACTTTTTAGATTACACACCTGTCGCTGCTTATACTGCATTTACACATTCGGGTGACGAATGGTGACACTAATCATGATCACGAATGTGTAAACGAGCGCTCGTATCGGCCTCCTGTTTCGCCTCGCCGTGTCGGGGGTGGTCTTTTCGACACGAGGCAAAGGGAATTGAGTGGCGAGGTGAACTAGTGCGAATCGATCATTATAAAATGAATGTTACGAGAAACAATTCGTCGAGCGGCGACGCGAACCACGAGCACGCACGTGTAAATGGAATATGGGAGGTTTTATTAGTTTTGTCAGAGTGCCGCATACATTTGATTAGTATGTACATTTATTTACTTATTGTGTAAATATTATTACAATTTTTTTTGGTCTGCGACATAGTAATTTTTTATTTTATTAGGAGTGGAGTATTGTTTGTATCCTTATTATATAACATTTCTGAGTATGTACATAAAGTACTATAATTGTAAAACTTTATAATTATGTTGAATGAAATAATGTTCATTATCAATTTTGGATTAATTATTTAAATAAAGCAATCAAATTTTACCATAATATAAATGGTTCGCATTGAATAGATTAAGTAAACAAATGGGCTTATAACCTCAGTAGAACTAGTTTAGTTGGTTCAATAAACTTAATATTTTCTGCGGCTCTGTGGATGGAGTAACTTTGTGTTTATACACGAATAAATGAATAATACTACTATAATGTCTTCCTTCCTTGTAGATTTAAGAGACTGTTTATTCGCACTTACTCGCTCTACAACTTAAAATATAAAAGTTGAAATCTATATTCTGTTGATTCAATCAGATATACATATATGTATATGTACATAGGAGTAATTTTATTAGTAATTATTATGGGCAACCTAAATATATTACCTATTTTCATATTACATTCATTATAATTATTTGAAAAAATGATTTATATACATTTTAAATAAATTATATTTGTTACGGGGATATAAGGGAGCACACCTACATCTAACTGCTCTAAGCCAACCTCACCTGCACGTGGTGCATCCTGCCGGTCAACAAACGATGCTCTGGCGACCGACTAATGGTGGTATATCCATTCGATAAAGGCGTAGCTAAATGCCGCAGACTGGTGACGGGCAGCAGCATCACCTGTATCAAAAGCTACGCTCTGCGATCACCAACCCACCTGCCCAGCGTGGTGATTATGGGCAAAAACCTCAATGGCACACACATTTATGCAACGGCCTCTAGTTCCCGGTGGCCCCGCTGTTCCTGGCCAAGGCGGCGGTCATGGTAAGGGCGGGGCAGGGGGTGCTAAGAATCCCCGGGTTTCGGTAGGCCGCCAACACCGACTGACTCTGGCTACGTATAACGGATGCACGCTACGGCTCGACATGTTTGTTACTGGCATGTTTTGGGTTTATGTGAAATCCGAAGAAAGGGGGAGGATACAATAACCTTGGAATCAGGCCATCTTATGTAGTTCAGAGAGGGAGACCAACCATCCCATGGTGGCGTCGGCTTCTTAGTCCACAAGGCTCTCTCTGACAACGTCTTAGAAATCTCCAGTGTGTCGGCAAGGGTAGCATATCTTGTGATCAGACTCACTAAGAAGTATAGCCTTAAGGTTATCCAAGTATACGTACCGACTTCGACACACTCGGATGATGAAGTGGAAGAAATGTATGAAGACATTTCGAAGGCATTGCACACCACCCAAAATGCCCACTTCAATGTTGTCATGGGAGACTTCAACGCTAAAGTGGGAGTACATACTAGCAGCGAAACGGTAGTAGGACAACACGGATTTGGAAGCAGGAATCATAGGGGTAAATGCTTGTCAACTTTCTTGAGAAAGAGGGGCTATTCTTGATGAACTCTTTCTTTAAGAAACAGCCTCAACGGAAGTGAACGTGGCGAAGCCCTGACGCTATGATTAGAAACGAGATTGACTTCATCATGACGGACAAGAAGAAAATATTTAGAGATGTCTCACAAGGGTTAATACTGGAAGTGATCACCGACTTGTACGAGGCACTCTAAATATTGACTATAGCTCGAGCGCGCTCGTCTGATGAGGTCAACGCTCCGACCAAATCTGCTCCAACCGGTTCAGTCTAATACATTTCAGGTCGTGTCGGATCGCCGTCCCATCGGATTATGAGAGCTAAGGAATAGAAAGTGCACCTGTGTTTGCACACACACTTGTGCACTATAATATCTCCTGCGCAGTTGGCTAATATATTGAGATTGATCGCCATGGCCGAAATCGGTCTGGAGGACCTTATTACTATAGCCACATTTACTTTGTTTTTTTACTCACTCAGCAGTTGTTGCAGCTGTTGCTTGGTCAGCAACCAAGTGACAAGAATTTTTGTATAGAAATAGTTTATAGACAGTGCTACAAACATACATACTTTATAGACCGGAAAAATTCACGGTTTCAGTGGGTTTTGCGTAAATACAAAAAAGCAACAAATAAGTACATAACTTATCTTTCTATAATGACGGCTGTCTACAAGACAGGCTCACATATCATATGTATACAATTGTTTAACAATAGTCAATAATGTATGAGATATTCACAAATAATATCTGCTTTTTTATATTTTTTATAGCATTTTAGGTTTGATGTTCTCAATGTAAAACGGCCACAAGCTGCTGAAGTGTAAATACATCGATAAGTATTCTAAATCTAAATTAAGTAAATATTTAATTGAATACCTAAAATTTTAATTATGTATAATATAATATTTTATATTATTAAGATATTTAAGTGAGAATAACATACTGATTAGAATATGTTTACTACAAATGGATGTCTGTCGAAACATAGGATACAATTAAATGCATAATTCTAGTTGCACGACTGCGTAGTAATATGTAATTCTATGCCAGTTTCATGCAATGAGAAAAAAATAAAACAAATTAAAAATAAATCGCATTTATTAAAACAGATAAAAAAATATTGGTGGTTACATAAAATGCAAGAACAATATCAAAAACTTGTGTGTAATCAGAATTGATTGGCTTTAAAAGGTACATATGGTCTATTTTCTTTCATAAATATCAATACACATTAGATATTTGAAGTTTCTCCGTTTGTTCTGTATAAAGTACGTCTATTCTGAGTTACATTAAATACTTCTTAATATTAGCATAACAAATCATTAACGAAATTATGGTATTCAACATAGTTGCGCATTTTGTACATGGAAGACTAGCTGTAGTATTTTTTTTATTATTACAAGTTATTCAGTTTATAAATTAAAAGATAACAGCACACCTATATCCTATGTTTTAAATACAGACATACAAAAAATATAAATCCTTAATCTATCTATGGACGAAATTGTAATTCTCGCTTATTTTTTAAAGCTTGTTTGCTGATTCTGGAATATTTTTAAACTGTATATTTTATTAATGGAATGATACCAAGGCACATTATTTTTTTACAGATCGTTTTGACAAGTTGATGTTTTTTGATGAATCTTATATTTAAACACGCACACGTAAAGCGTTTACAATAATAAATATCGAAATGCAGAGATGAGCTTATATGAAATTAAGAATTGAAAAATTAATAATCGAACAAATTTTTTTCAATGTCAAAATACTTGTTAAAAGTTTTAGAGACTCTAAATATAGATAAATATTTATAAGGACAACAACACGCCTTAGCCTCCACGCTGTGTCAGCACAGCATCAATGAGCAAAATGGCCCCGTTGATAATTGAAAGCGAAGCCTTTGCCAAATTTTTGTCCCTGAATTCGGACTTGGAATAGTTCTGGAATCTGAAATATAAATATAACCGATGTTATTACGTTTTTTAATCTTATGACACACTACCCAAAATGTCCATATTCAAGACTCTCACAAGATGTTTTATTATTTTCACATTTGTAGTATTGTTTTTGCCTATATTTATAATATATTTTTTACATAGTGTAATAAGCAAAGTATTTTTTTATTTCTAGAAATAGTGGCATTGTATGATTTATTTATTTTGCTTTTGGTATAGTTCAGTAGAATGACAATTGAATAGTGCTTGTAAAAGCCTACTTGTATTTCTTAAATATCTTTTGATTTGATTTTCTAAGCGGGACGTTTTATTTCGATCCAATGAAGTAAAAATGAATTTTATAACTGTACTTTTATAACGGCGGAGTACAACCAATACAAATATATGTATGTCAGGATTTTACCAGTTACTACCTACACACCATAAAACTCCCCTAATTCATCATTGCTTCTCATCATCATTCATCATTCTCGTGGTGCTGCCAAAACCCATATGTTAATGGCTGAGCGTGCCCAGCGAGCACTGCTTAAAGTAATTAAGAATTTACCATTCAGATATTCAAAAAAAAAATGTTTATGAGAAGGCGGGTGTCTTATCTGTAAGAAAACTTTTTGTACACCTATGTATACAAAAATACCATAAAACAGTTGTCCCACTCTTACCCAGTACCAATTTCAGTAGAAGAGTTCGGTTTCCATACAATAAAGTTTAAAGTAGAAAAAATATTGCAGTCTTGCACCTATAGGGTTTTCCAATAGGGACGCTTGAACTTTGACAGCTGATTGCGGCCATGTTGTTTGAGTGACAGCTGTCAAATGTAGTGTGTTATATTCATTCCGTCCTCCCAAACCACCATGGTAGGTTACAGTGTCGAGCAGCACGTGCAAATCATAAAATTGTTTTATGAAAATGGGTCTTCAGTTCGAGCAACGTTCCGCGCACTTCGCCCGTTTTACGGTCGCGATGATCGTCCTGCCGAGTCGACTATCCGTCGATTGGTGGACAAATTCGAGTCAACCGGGTCAGTTAACAATCAGCCGGTTTCCGTGCGTCAACGTAACGCGAGATCTGCCGAGAATATCGCCGCTGTGCGCGACAGTGTCCTCGAAAACCCGCGGCAGTCAATTCCGCGTCGCGCACAGGAACTCGGCCTTTCGCAGACGACAACTTGGCGAATTTTGCGTTGTGACTTGAGCCTGCACCCGTACAAGATCCAGCTGACCCAAGAGCTCAAGGTTAATGACCATAGACAGCGCCGTGTGTTCGCTGACTGGGCATTAGAGCAGTTGGAAGTTGACGCCGATTTTGGCAAAAAAATCATCTTCAGCGACGAGGCGCATTTTTGGATGAATGGCTATGTCAACAAGCAAAATTGCCGTATTTGGGACGAGACCAATCCACACGAGGTTCACCAAGTGGCAATGCACCCGCAGAAAGTGACTGTTTGGTGCGGATTTTGGGCCGGAGGCGTGATTGGTCCGTATTTTTTCGAAAACGATAATGGTGTGGCCGTCACCGTCAATGGTGAGCGATACCGGTCGATCATAACCAACTTCTTTTGGCCTGAAATCGAGAATATGGATCTGGACAACATGTGGTTTCAACAGGACGGCGCTACGTGCCACACAGCACACGCTACGATGGAAGTTCTGCGCGATCAAGCGCCCTTAATGGAAAACCCTATAGATTTTATAAAAAATTAAATCATTTTTCAAGAATAATGGACATACACCCATGCACACGCACACGCACACACACACACACACACACATACATACACATACATGGTTTGGATTTACTTACAATAATTAGTAATAAGGCAATTTGTATTGTAATACTAATGTAATAATTTAATGGGAATAACATAACTGATTTCTAACGCACGGGTAACACCAGTTCAGGAGTCAGGGCTATTTTTTTTTAGAATATGTACGTAATGGATAACAATAAAGTATTATTATTATTATTAATTCAGATACAGATCGTCAAAAGCGAAAAATATCATTTTGTTATTAGTTTCTATAGTTCAATGTCAGTAGCAATTAGTCTCCTGTTTAGTTCAATTAGCGCATATTTCAATATTACCTGTCAATCAACACTGCCCCGCTAGCGACGAACAGAGCAACACCCACGAGCGAGTAGAAAATATCGATGCGTTTGTGAGCCTGGGTCTGCATCACGTAACCTAGAAATGATTAATAAGATAATTATTACTATATCACGTATAATATGTTAAAACCTCCTTAGTGTATCAATTTCACATTTATACACATGTATATATATTATTATGTATAATATGCAGCTTCAATACCACAACGGTTTATATGTCACCTTGCGATAAAAAAGTTGCAAGTTTGTTTGAAGTGTTCGGATATTGTTGCTTCGAGAACTGGCTATACACTAAATTTGAAAAATACGTGCATTACTTCCTTAAAAAGAGGCATATTAACTTTATTTTTATTTTTTATAGATAAAAATGAGTTAGTCGTTATAATTTATTGACTCTCAGTGAACTATATCATCTACTTACTACATAGATAGGTGGGGTTTGTGTGGTAAGTGCCTGTTATGACAATTAGTATTCAGACATTAGCGTTTTAAAAAATGCAAAATAGTCTTACCAGCTGCAGCGCCAGCAAATATGATGAGATAGCCGATGAAGGTACCGGTGACCAGCATTCCGATATCCGCATCGCCATTGTAGCTGTGGTAGTGCAGAGCGACGCAGGAACACGTCAACGCCTGGAAATTGACATTTTTAAATTAGTACTCTTGGAAATACTTTATTTGAATTAGAACTCATGCATTCGCGTCTTCAAGTTTATTGAATATATTAATATTCAATCTGCGTCGTTGATTTTTGGTAACAATCCTGTTTAATGCAGAACACGAAATTCAGGGTTCTAATTTAAGGTCAGGGCCGAAAAGTTATGGGATTTTTCTATTACTAAGACGATGTAAATAAAATGAATTAATAACATTCTTCTCAAAACTGACTGAGAAAAACCTATTATTACTATATAATAAAAACCGAGAGTAGCGATTAATGATAAAATATTAACAAATTAAAACATACATTACAAGCCACGGCTTGACTGTTGATTACGTAACAGGATATTGAATTGCCCTTGAAGATAATCTTCACAAGTTACCTTAAGAATGCATTGAGGTTATAGTGTTTAGGAAGGAGCGGGAGACACGCCGACTTGTTATTCAAATAGGTATTTTAATTGACAATCATTGTCTATATCGCCAACAATAATGTTTTTACATAATATTTACGTTTCGCTTATGACTCTTGTAGAAATAATACAAATATTACAAGGAAATGAATACTTGTTTCGTATTTTAAATTTGTCATTACCATTATTATCACCGATATTTTATTACATACTTAAGAAGGCATATGAACAGATAGGTAAGTGATCACACTGTCCGTATATACATATGTACTAGCAGAATGTTTTTTGGCGATAGAATACCAGCGGGACTTCTTAAAGACTCGTCACCGGTTAAAACGATAAGTATTATATGTAGAAGTATTAAAATATTTTTGTAATAAAAAAACTATGACACAATATTAAGCTAATACAAAAATAATCCAGTCCAAAATCCAGATCGTAGGAAAGTTTATAAATTAGAAGAATGATGCAAATTCATTCATGCAGATGCAGACATTCAACTCATACAAAATAGCGTAATTTACGTTAGGCGAAGGCTGAAATTCGAAGGTTTTTTCGACTTTACAAGACTTTGCTTTATTCACCTGTCAAATATGTTACCTATGTTTTTCGTTTTTATACCGCGATTTTCGGACCATGATATTTTTAAAATAATGCAATTATTAACTCAATAGGATATTAGTAAATGTGTACATTTAATAGCTAATTAATTACGAATATCACAGTGCGTTAATAAACATTCAAACAGTGACATAATTTCGCGACATCATTTCATTTAGGCGTGTTGACGTAATATCAACGAGTTTGAAGGTCCATAAACCAGTAGGTGATGTCATTACACGGTTAGGTTTAAAATGCAGGTCACAACACACGAGGTTATCGAGGCAATAGACCTTGTTGTGTTTACAGTGATATACATCACAAGTAAAAAATTGAAAATCTTTTATGATTTTTGTCTTACGAAAAATTTAAATTGTATTAATATAGTCTAATGTCGAATAATTGGGACGAATAATTACAATTCTACGAATAATATTTACAGGAAACAATGTTTATCGGTTGTTTATACGGCAGTTTTGAATCATAGCCAACTAATATTCGCCTATTAAGCACTATATAAAATAATATTATGAAGATTAAATCAAAAATAAAACCCAGTGACTAATTTGTTTATTATTCACTCATTTAAAATTAATTCGGACATTTTGTAACAAAGTTATTCTAGAATAGTAGATTTTAGGAAAAAGATCAACCACTGTTTAGAATTCTAGATCAAAGCTGTACGTATGAATTTACTAAAAGGCTGTAGAAACTAAAAAGTAATGAAATATGAAAAGTATATTATAAACAAATCGTGATTCTGTTTTTTTTTGTTACTTCAATGCAATGACTCCGTTTTCAATTCATTATGAATTTTCAAACATCAAATAATGTATTTTAAAAAATATATTATAACTAAAAACAATATATGTCAATATATCTTTATATAATATGGCTGTGAGTTATCAAGTAGAGTAGTAACATTGAACACATCTAGGGTCACTGAATTTGCCTTGATAAAAATCATGGTACGAACAGCATTACTCATTTTACATATTCATTAAATCGCAGTAGTTCTAATACTATACATTAGCACTTCAACTTAACGTAAATAATGAAACAATACGCCATTTAGAAACTTTTATTTTCTTTTTTTTTTTATTTCTTCAATATTTATATTTTGGCAATATAATAATAATGTCATAATATAAAGACAAATCGGCTTAATATTTGACCAAAATTATCTTAAATAATAAAAAAAAAATGACGCGGTCGGGGGCCCCCTCTCAAGAACAAAGTTCTGTGCGGTATTTGTTCAACTCAACCCGTGTTTTAAAATGTAGATTTTAATTGATTATATTACTGTATTTTTGTAACACCAAATAGCACCTCAACCACCTTTATACCGACCTAATTTCGAACGCCCAACGCATCGTATTTTGTAGCATTTCGTAGGCACAGTATGAACGCTTTTCCGTTATATGACGTAACCTTGGGCCACTCCCATTTCACTCTACTGTAAATAGCGTAAAAAGACTTCGTTCCAAATTAAGAAAAAATGTTTATTGAATTGTGTTTCAATAATTTACTATTGACGTTAATTGTAATCACATACTTAATATGATATGGCATGATATTTTGGGTTAAGAATTTAGGTTAATTGAAAGTTTAGAAGTGCGTGTAATGATCGTTAGTTTTGTTTTGTTTCATCTTATAATGCCGTATGACGCACTTGAATTAATCTGAAAATCCAGTTCTGAACCATTTAAAATCATTTAGATCCTATTATTTGTAAAGTTATGTACGCTTAATTTTTTTCTTTTTACTGATAAATTTAATGACTAATTAAATACTCTCCTTGTCTGTTACCATCAAATAAGAAAACTCAGTGTTCGCATATTATTACATACAAATTTAAAAGTAATTTTCTGCAATTCATGTAATTGTATACCGGTATATGTCATAAATATTATCACATGTAGAGTTGTTCATATAAAAAAATTACCTAACATGGTAGCCTTGCGTATTATCGATGGTGTAATGATCTATATAGATAAATGTCCAATTTATGATGAAATCCATGTATGTAAAATAGTTTAAGGTAAACTTGTTTTTAATATAATATCTTACAATCAAACTAATTTTCTTGATGGCAAAAGAAAGTGAACTGAATAGGCTTTCTTTACCGATAGAAAAATCAAGGCCGAAACTGTTTTTTTTTTTTAATTGTCAGTATGAATTTTTCATTTACTACTTAAAAAAACTTAACGCAAATTAATATATTATTAAAATAATAGTATCAATTTTATTTTGCATTTTTTACAACTTTGTAAATTGAGTTCCATTAATCTGATCAAATGTAATCGCGTTACATTACATTTTTATTTTTCTAAAATAAGTACATAATATTATTAGGAAACAGTGACATAACGAACCAAAATAATACAAAGAGTAATGAGACCAACTTTATATTTGTGTGTGGTGTGCGTAAGTGCGCGTGCTTGCGTTTGTATGAGTGAGTCAGTGCGTGTGCGTGCTTTTGTATATGGGTACCCATTAAATATTACCTTTAATAATAACATTTAAAATTTAATCATTATTCCTGATAAATAGTGTCAAGGTTATGGGTTGTATGTATGCAATTAATTATTAAATTTTAAAATGTACACAATACCAGTTTTTACGACGGAGTTCCTCCTACAGATAACCTCGACTAGGGCTATAACGGATAAGAATAAGTCGATCGTTAAATCCGAGAATAAAGATAGCGCTAATCAAGGCGGTGATGACCGATTCGAAGAATTCAAAATAAAAAACCAAATAAATTGTTATCGTATTGAAATCATTGTATTTGTCATTAAATATTTGATTCATCGAGTTATTACTAACTAAATTTATCATTATTTCATAATTGTTGAGCATCTATCATTTTATTTTCGCAATCAGCTAAGCAAATACGAAGAAATCGTGTAGGAAAAATATAACATTACGTTTGATAGCGTAAATATAATATATAAGTTAGTATATTATGTTTATGTTTGGTACTACGTATGTAATACAAATGCTTTATTGAATTACCAAAAAAATGCTCTATAATATACATACATATATATACGCTTCAGATCGTAATCTGATAGTAAGTAAATAAAATGCGAATGTTTTGCTTATAAGGTGCTTGGGAATTTAGTTGTAGCTATGTACTTGCTTTGCTTAGATTACGAAAAGTGAATTTAAAATATAAATAAACGTTCAGTTATATGCAGAAAGATTCAGATAAACGGGTAAACAGTGATGACTCAGACGACTGTGGTTGTTATTATATGATTTATAGAATGCTTTTAATTAGAATAGTTTCTTATAAATATGTGCATTAGACTTAAAATCAATTAAAATATTTACAGTTTAAATGTTATTTTTAAAGATATGTTTGCAATATCACAATATATTTTCTATAAGAAATCAAAACAAAACAAAACAGCAACGCCGCACCCTTTTCCGTAAATCAGTGAAATAACTATAGCTTCTGTCAATACCTACCTTCTAAAATCGCAAATGTTTATAATAATTATATATGAGCTTACCAGTTCCAAAAATTTAATGATAGATAATCTGCTTATAGCCATTTTCGATTCACTTGAAAAACGAACACAGATTTTGTTTACACTAGCGACGTAGGTGCGCACGAAACGTAGACTGGTTTACGTTCGAGAAGTTGGCGCGGCGCACTCTGAATGACGAAGCATGACATCATAGCTGGTGGGCCCACAATGTTTTCGCAAGAAAAAAAATATTAAATCTTAAAATACATTATTTTAAATTAAGGTCATATTTTTAATGTAGGTCAGAAGTGTTATTAGATATTTCTAATCAAGTGACTTTTAATATATTATTTATATATGTTTTTTATTATTGTATGTTACCGAGATTTCGTCTAAAGGCAGAGTCGATTAATTTGAGATATTTTAACATTCCCATATTTATGAATAAAATATTAATAACGTATTTTTGTTTTTAAAATAGATCACAATATATTTTTTTTAGAATAAGGAAATATCATTTTTACTAAGAATAAAGGAAAAAATATGATTAATCATGTAATTTTAAAATAAAAAGACCCATTTACTTCAATACAATACTTAAAGACTAGAGTACTCAAAATAACAAATTTTAAATATTTGTTGAAATAATATTTATCTATCATGCCCCATGGACACATAAAGGACAAAATTTTGTAATGACCTTGAATTCAAAAAACTGTCCCCTATTATCAAAACGCATTGTCACAGGACGGGAAGCAGTTACCCCCTATCTTTATGCATGACATCATACACCAGTTAAACGAGAACACGCACTCTATCAAGCAGTTTACACGCAATCGTACATTTTTATACCAAGAAATTTATTTATATCTTATACTATTCCTTATCAAGTCAATAAATATCTCACCTTAAGTCAATATTGATCCTTTTAGGTAAAATTATAATTAAATATATATGATAAATTCATTCTTTGAATCAGTTATAACATGATAAGTGATTATGAGACTTATTCCTATATGTTATTTTAGATATAAATTAAATAATAAGAATAGTAGGATCTTATAAAACATATAAGTAATTCAACAAAATAATTTAAATGTTAAGTTACCACCACCGTTACCGTACCACTGTTTCAGAATGTGGATTCTACCAAGAAGCAAAAAATTCTGGAGTTACTCTTTTTTACCATTAAATAATATATGAAATTGTGTATGTATTTCTACTGCTATTAAGACGTATAAACAAACGATAATTTGCTATCAAAGCTTTCACCATAAAACAGCCTTAGTTTAATTTGATACATACATCTAGCTTCCACTGGCTATACCTTAAAGACACCCATGGGGCTGAAAAACCGGCAAAAAAAGTTTTCTGTAGAAGATGTTTGAGATTCGTAGGCCGCTAAAAGACAAATAGTCATTATTGTATTAATAATAATATTAAATTATATATAAGTACATATTTTTAGTTGAATCACGTTTTGCTATTTACATTGAATGGTCTCTTCAAGTCAATATCTTATAAGTACTTCTAAGCTAATTGCTAATTTGACATCATCATTTGACAAGCTGTTGGCGTGGGTCCGATTCCCACCCAGGATAGACATTTGTGTGCACGAACACGTCTGTTTGTCCTGAGTGGCTGTAATTATCTATATAAGTATGTATTTACAAAAGAAAAGTAGTATATGTAGTATATCAGTTGTCTCGTTTCCATAGTACAAGCTCTGCTTAGTTTGGGATCAGATGGCCGTGTTGTGAATAATGTCCCAGGATATTATTTATTTTTGTTGGTTAGAAAACCCAAAAGCCCTTTATATTTATATTTATACCAGTGCTGCTTCATGACATATTGGTGGATACACATTTGGCATATTTTCATCAGACACATGCATACCAGCATGCTTGCATCCTCATGATGATTCCTTTCACTGTCGTGCAGGAGACGAATCAAGTTAATCATATTACAAAATTCTGTGTTGCCAGGTTTGAAACCGAGTTCTTCTGTTAAGACACATAATATGTCCTACCCACTGCTATGTTTATGGACACGGGTACATACACGATTGTATGGAACATTGTACACACACGAATTATTATTTATGTAGGTTGATATCATCATTGTCGCCAACGCTTTATACTATTGTTAATATAATCGGAGTATTATTAACTTTTTTCGAGGATAAATATATAAGATTAATCATAATAATATTCTTCTATCTTAACTATTTCAGAATATATTATATACTTAATATTTAGCAATAGCTTATTTATGAATAAATTAATATGAATTATTTATCTATTATACATATATACGAAACAGGTCACGGTCTTATAATATAAGTAACAAATATACATATATAATAGCTACCTAAAATTATTTGCATAGCGTAATTACGTGTACATTGATTAAACAAAAACTAAACATTAAAGATAATCGTATATATTATAGCACAGTTTGCGGATATGCAGGAAGTTTTAACTCATCGCTTGATTCGGACAGGCAGTAAGAATTGGGCGAAATTTGATAATCTGTAAAGTCTTGATCTAGGTACTCTCAAAGTTCTCTTTTCTATATAATCGTATAATCACATTAAAATTGCCACTTACCTATTCCCTCTCGCTCAATCTTAGAATTTAGTATCCCTTAATCGTATTTTGCCTTTGATATGATTGATTCATTTGATATCTACATCTTCATACACTCCATCTACAAACTAACATTTATGCCCTATTTTAATTCTATCTTTTTTACCAGAAGTTCATGAACGCATTGTCTTTTTTAACCTTCATTAATATTTAAATGGCAACAATATATTGGCCTCTTTCAGTCAGACTTTTATGCTAAAACACCAAACTTACTGCACATGACAAAATTTGCTATCGCATGTGATGTGCTATAATTTATCTTCATACGTTTGCTTATTGTTATCACTACTATGCATTCCAGACGTTGCAACCTAGTAAGAAATATTATACAAAATGTTATATTCAAATTAATCTAAATAATTAACTATGTAATGTATGTATGTACGTTTAACAAATCATGTACAAATTACGAGTTTTTAAAAATAGCGCTGACATTACTTTACGCAGAGTGTGAATCATGTGGGATTAACAATTGAAATATTTTACAAAGAAGCCTATTGTTTTTTATTTGAAGATTCGATTAACCTAATAAGTCATCGTTGTAAATAAAAATAAATATGAGTTTCTGTATCTACCTATTATTTACCTTAATGTTTTTCTTATTGGGTATACTAGAAGAAATCTTTAGAAGAGATAAACTTAAAAAATAACGAGAAAATACTGTTGAAATTAAGTTACAAGACTTACGCAATCTATTAAACGATTCGTCCTTTGTTCATTGGCTCAAATTTGTAGATCAAATAAAGTAAGCAAGATGTTACACTCAATTAATATACTCACAATGTATTACTAACAGAGTCTTAAAATGTTGCGTTCATTATTAGCGCTCTCTTTATTGTTCACAATTGTGGTTTAATTGCTGTAAACACAGAGTTTTCTGGTTGCTATACATTCATAACTTGGTGGTAGGGCTTTGACCTTTGCTTGTGCTCGCCTGGATATGTTCCAAACATTTATCACTTATTCTAACAATAGTCAGGCTTATATACCTAGGCCTACAAGGCTTCGGCCACACAAGGGGCCCCACCCAGCCCAAAATAATATAATTTTACTCTATCTCGAAAAGGCCCATGGATTTCTACGTCCGGGCTTGACTAACAGTGACCCAGGGTAATTACTCTGACACAAGGGACACAACTTTCGTTCTAGTGTTTGTGGTGGCCCGTGTGCTGGCCGGCCTACCTATATACAAGTAAAATAGAAAGTAATAAAATAAAATTATATTAATTATTAAAAAAAGAAGAAATCATAGAAAAAATTATGTACACGCAAAGTTAGTGCTCGCTGGTATGTTAATTTTGTTAATATATTAACCTCACCTATAAGGTAGGTGTACTATATATAACAAATAAGTAATTTGTTCAGTCATGTAATGTAATGCTATAATGTGATGTGTATGTAATGTATAAATGTAATGCTATGCTAATGGAAAACTTATAGCAATACAACAGATCATATTTTATAATACTGTACTAGGCAATACTGATGTAATGCAATACATTTTCCATATAAAATTATACCATGTTTTATCCGATTTGTCGACGGCGCATAAATAATTATCACCTCGATTTGAATCATTATTTACGTCAAATAATCCGTTTATTGAAAAGGTTACAAGTTAGGTGATAACGTAGTTAGGCCATTAAGGAGGTGAGCAGTAAACGTAAACGATAACTAATCTGGCCAAATGTAGACAAGCTAAGTAGTTATTCATTATGTATGTAAAAAGAGTCATGTGTTTTAACTCTCGTTTTTGAAAATTTGCCGTGCGGTGTGCCTTAAGTGTGATAAAATCAAATAAAAACTGACTTAAAAAATGTTCTAGAATGTTCGCGAATAATTTATTTATATCAAACTTAACAATATCCAATGCCGATGAAATTGTGATGAAACACATTGGAGCCATATTCGATCCAAAATTAACATCGAAATCGGTTCGTAAATTTAAAAAATATATAAGTTCCCGAACATAATTATATTGTAGACAAGCTAAGTAAAAATTGTATACTTATTTATTGAAAACCTCCTTTTTTGCAATTGTTTTATAAAACAATTTAATTGGACACAGCTCTATCTAGCGATAAATCTTAAAAACGATATGAACATATTGACATCCTATGTTACGATTTTAAATGGAACCATTTAATTCACTACTGCTTCGATAGATGCCGCTGTAAAGACATAATGATTAAATCATAAAATCATTAAAATATTATTAAGATCTAAATGTTCTTAAGATATTCGTAAGTTTCAAACTTTATTATGAAAATTATTATGTATATAATTAATATTTGGATGTTAAGAACTTTGTCAAAGTCTTAAAGAATTTAAGCCTGGATGGCTTGTCAATATCTAGTGTAAGTGCAACTATTTATTTTTATACTTCGTTCAACAGTCCTTGAAGGATCTTATGAAAAGATTGCGGTTTTCCGATTGATATTCTAAGAACATGACAAGTGTACGCCAATCATGGTCAAATCTACTTCCTACAAGCAATTTGGTTATTTTCATCAATATTTATAATGTCCAAAAAGGATTTGATTAATTCATAATTATATATGAATAATTAAATTTATTTTATATTATCATTTATATAGAACAAATGTAGAGCAGACGTATTTAATTGACTGAGCGAGAGTTGATTGACACAGCTATTAATTTTAATAATTTTGTTCATACTCGAAATTTTTGCTTGTAACTTAAATAGAAAGAAGTTCGGGGATTATATCAACTGACGCTAAAAACTATGAGAAAATGGTACTGAATTTTTGTCTTTGCCTATTCATATATATAAAGAAAACGTTTTAAATTCTATACTTAAATTCGTGCATGTACATAGATACTTCTACGATAGACGAACTATATTATTATAAAAAATAAAAGAAAGAAATACAAAAACCTGTCAAAGATAATAAAACACAATAATTAATAAAGACATTTGAATATGTATTTGTACTATAATTTAAGGACTACATCGCTTTGTTGACTTTGACCGTACGCTGTCTTGGTCCCCTTGCGCTGAACACAGAGCTAACAGCGTATCTAACAGGAGAAGGGCCGCTAATGCTAATGCACAAACAGCTGTCGCATGGGCATGGCTTCGGCGGAGACAGTCCGGTATATCTCGCCACCAATGCATTGTTAGTCCACCACAAGCTCCATACAACACGGCGCCGGCAGCTGACCACCACGCGTCGATGTAAGGGTCAGCCGCCGCAGATATCGCCTCACCTTGTTAAGACAACTTTCATTAGGGTGAATCGCTGTAGCCGGTTTTATCAATGTTAATATGTATTATGATTATGAGTTCGTGTTAATACAACGCATTTCTATATATAACCTTGCTTTTTACTCATCACATAATAATATCTCTCAAAATAAACTGCTAATTAATACAAGGGCAAAACTTCTTCGTATTCTTCCAAAAAATACCTTTATGAAATAAAACAACATCATTAAGAAGCCGCATTTATACTTTATTAAGATTCCAAAAACATGCAATATATAAGTCATGTCGTTCACTCTAAGAGGCATTAACGGTGTAAAATAATCACGAAATAACTTCACACTTACACACTGGCGTCATCGTCAAATTGCTCACTGTCCATGTAAGCGAGGCTTAAATCGAACAACATCAAGAGGGCGTTGAGAACTGCTAACGATCCGACGATCAAGGCTGCGTTATGATCCCCCGTCCGAGGATATATCGAGGTCTTTGTCCGCGCAGACAGCACTAAGCCACCGCTCACAGAAAACAAACCGATTCCCAATATCCCAAAGTACATGTCTTGAACAAGATCGAGAGGCGCGAAAAGCATTTCACCTAAAAGTACCCCGTTTTGATTATATAAAGACGATTTTATAAATTGTTCAATTACAGCTTGATAATAGGTATAGAAATGTATCGTCTTTATCTATAAAAAATACCGAATTCTAAAATCCAAATTTCAGCGAAAATAATTAATTGATGGCAATTAGCTTGAAGTATAAATGCGACTTGTTAAATGTATCTGTTTGCATACATACATAAGTATCGATCAGATCATCATTGATCGTGTCGGGTTGTTGCTACGAGACCCTTTGGACTATGAGAATGAGATAATAGAGAATGCACTACACACAGGTGACACAGATCCCTAAATGAAGTCAGCCAATAAGACACGAATTAATTAATAACGATTTATTTATATATAGTTATATTAGGCGCGACTCAATTCCCTATTTAATACTTAATAGTTTGAAGTAACGAATAGATCACGTGTCACATGTGTCGAAAGTACATAACGACAATTTGATATGTACGCTTACCAACAATTTCCCCCGAGAGCACGATGATGTACCCTACGTACGTCCCCGAACATAGCATTAATGTAGGAATATCGGTAAGGTCGAAGCTATAGTGATGTAAAGTAAGACAGGCTACTGCTAACATCTGAAAAAAATATATTATTTTATTGAAATGTGCATTATGATAGAGCTTGGTGAATTATTGAGCTCTATAGCGATACGCAATCCAGCAAAACCTAATCCAGAAATAAAATTAAATAGCTTATCTTTTATAAGTTGAACTATAATTGAACTAAAAATCTGACTTTCATATAATAGTCACTACAATTAATGTGATAAAGCATTTCTTCTCTGCTAATAAATTACTAATTACATCATTTATACTACAATTCAATAAGTTTATTGAAATCCAAAGCCAGTAGCCGCCTTACGTCACTTACGATGAAAAGCCACATAATTATTACTATACAAAATATAATATACTCTTAACATGACAATTTAATTAATTAATTAATTAGTTTCAACCCAAACCCAACAAGATAGACAATTTTCATTGGTAAAATATTTATAAAAATAATTTATTTATATATATAAATATTTTAAGCCTTTATAAGTTTTTACGTCAGTCTGTTACTATCAACAAATATTTCACTTTGTAATATTAAGTGAAAACACGATTTCTTACTTTTGAAATTTAAACTTAATAAATATAATCCTACAAAATATGAATGATAATGTACATATTTGCTTCGCCTATACTATCACTTAGGCACATATATATTATCATCAATAATATTAAATAATTTGTAGTTTCATGAAGTCACTTGTCAATACATCACCATAATTACAGGCCTCATAATTCTGTGAAAGTGTGTCGCGCTATAAATTGAATAAGCCGGCATGCGGCATAGTTAATTGATTTTTACTATAATAATATTATATAATTTTATTAAAATCATAGCATTTGCAAGTTTTTTGTTATATGTTTGATTTAAAAGTTGTCGTGAACACTTACCAATTCAAACAATTTGATTACGCATGTAGGTATTAACATTTTAGTATAAATTTTTGAATAATTTATAGTAAAAATTTAAATCATCTAGTCTTAAGTAAATGACATTTGATATAAACAGATTAAAAATACAATACTTTAAAAAGTGGCATTATGATTACGTATCGTAAAATAAGGTGTCATATAATAAAAATTACAGTACTTTTAAATTTTATTTTACAAATAAATATCACGGGCTAATTGCCGGTATGAGTTGCAATACCTCAAATTATTTTGTTAATTATTTCTAATACGATTCACGCAGCACATTGTTGATGGTAAATAATCAGAAATCAGAAAGCTTCACGTAATTGCCAACAACAACAATTTTACAAAGTGTCAACCTCAATCGGATGAACGATACGTGCATAAAATACGGACAAAAGCAAACCTTTATAATATAAGCTCAGATAATATAAGACAGAAATAAGTTTTACTTTCCTTAAATCATTATGTATTAATATATAATTATTATGTAATTAAAAAAGATTATTGGTTCGAATTGAATAAGTTAATCTATATACAACCGCTTTATTAAAATTAAACACAAGGTAAACGATATCCTATCTACTAACATAACTAATAAAAAATATTAGCTTTATTTAATAGGAAAACTCAGAAGCGTATCGCCTTTTCTGAACTAACGTAACTGTACCTTTAAAGTTTTATCCATGTAAGAGTACCTTCAGCTCATTATAATAAATATTATTAAAAGCAACATTATAACGTAGAAGTATCAAGTTAATATTTTGTCTAAGTAATTTTTTTTCATCTCCTTTTAGAACTACAATACAACTACTTTTTGCATATTAATAATACGTTGACAGACTATCAAATGAGCCACCTGACCGTAGTCACCTCGACCTATAGACGTTGGCACTGTAAGAATATTTGCCAGTCACCAACCTTGGGAATGAATATGTTATGTGCCTTGTACCTGTAGTACTCGGTGGTAGAGCTTTGTGCAAGCTCGTCTGGGTAGGTACCACCCACTCATCAGATATTCTACCGCAAAATAGCATTACTGGGTATTGTTGTGTTCTGGTTTCAAGGGTGAGTGAGTCAGTGTAATGACAGACACAAGGGATATAACATATTAGTTCCCAAAGTTGGTGGCGCATTGGCGTTGTTTTTTTTTAAAGAAATATACAATGGCACTGTCTATGGGCGTTGGTGACCACTTACCATCAGGTGGCCCATATGCTCGTCCTATACTATAAAAAAAGAAAAAAGTAACACTGGCTCACTCACCCTTCAAACGGGAACACAGTTATACTGTGTATTGCTGTTTGGCGGTAGAATATATGATGAGTGTATGGTACCGACCCAGATGGGCTTGCACAAAATCCTACCATCAAGTAAATTTTGATATAAATATCGACTATGACTTAAAAATTTAAATTATATTATAAATCTCGTTACTAAAGTTTTTGATACTTAAAAATCCTAATTTTACATTTTATCGTCAGTAACGTATAGTGATTCCGTTTATTTATTTTCTCAGAGCATTATTTATGTATTTACTTGTTTTCACCTTAATTATTTTAGTTTTGTTTAAGTTTAAATCTCAACTAGTTTCGTATTTAATGAAGGTAAGGAGTTTTATGGTGCAGTAAAAGTTAAGTGGAAATAACCGGCGCGTTTCTAGATTTATTCGCTTAACATTTAAACTTGCTATCGTTAAGTGTAAAGGTTAGAATCTATATTAATTTAGTTATATGAATTAATTAGCGTCCTTTAATTTGTTGCAGTTACAACACGAGAATAATAATAATACAAATGGTTAGTTATTAGAATAATATTTAGTGTATATTCAAATATCGTTATATATCGAAATTAATACAAAAAAGATTTATTTCAAAACAATATTTGGACTACCTACTCTCTCTCTTTCTCTATCTATCTGTCAATATAGCAAATAATATTTTTGACTGCCTCGTTGGTCAAGTGGCTAGATACATGGCCACAGCGGTCCTGGGTTCAATTCCCAGGTCGGGCCAATAAATAGTTGTTGGGTTTTTCTGTCAGAAAATTCTCAGTAGCAGCCCGGAGTCTGAAAGTTGGAAGTGTGTACACTTCCGTGCCTCGGAAAGCACGTAAAGCCGTTGGTCCTACGCCTGAACTCTTTCCGGTCATGTCGGATTGCCGTCCATCGGATTATGAGAGTTAGGGAAGAGAGAGTCCACCTGTGTCCGCACACACTTGTGCTCTATAATATCTCCTGCGCAGTTGGCTAATCTCTCTTGAGATTTGGGTTCAATTGAAAGACTTCAATTCGCTTGGGTCTACACTCCTTCTAAGCGTTATTATTCTATGGAAAATATTATAAAATCTAGTATCCAACAAAACATAAGAGAAAAGAAAACTGTTTTTAAATTGCTATAAATAATTTACTTAGAGCCTTGAGAGGTTATTTAAAATAAATTCTCGTGTTTTCTATTCATTACATTGCCGAGACAACGATGAAGAATTACATTTTTAATCTTTCATTTTCAAGCGAGATTAATTTGGCGACAAAATGGCTGTTATGGACCACTAAGCGATGGTAAAATTTGCATGATAAACCAATCCGTCCTACTCTTAAAACGTGTAGGTTTTAAATAAATATTAATAACAGCACTTTTAAAAACAATTTTATAATAGAATTTTATTTTCATCCACTTCAAATCCGTTGTGAGTTATAAACTATTTCAGAACAGTTCAATCTAATTGTTCAAAATTCTCCGGAGGATCCATCCACATGGGAAAAGCGCTGTATAGAAAAAAAAATCCATAACAAGTTTCAGATCTTCCAATAATTCCAACAAACAAATTTTCCTGAAAATTGCCAACTTGCTAAGTCCACATTTTTTATCATCAATTTAATCTTGCCTTAGAAAATATGCCCTTTTTATAAACGTATAAATAAATATTTAAAAAAAAATTGTTAGGTCTTTTGTCTTTGAATTCCAATTCCCAACTGAGGTAGCTCAGCGAAAAGAATATGTGGATCTTAATTAAATATTTGGAGGTTCAAGTCCGGGCAAGTACATATTACTTAATGTCCTTTACTTATAAAAAACATTGTATATCAATGATATAATAAAGACATAAGGAATAAATAAGATTAATCTTGAGCTCTGACGGTGAAAATATCATAAAGAAAAATGGGTATCATGCCTTGGTAATGTAACATATTTCCACCATCCCGCACAAATACAGTTTGGTGGAATCACCATCAAGCTGCATCTTTGATGTTGTTATTCCTGTATATTTCTTCAAATACAGCTAAAGTAGTATTGTCATTGCTTAATATTCGTATATATACAAGTAAGTATATCGGTATTTCACAATAGGTATTACGGCAGACATTTCGCCTCAAAATGACCGTATTATGATAGTAATCGCTGGTATTCTATCATTGTCTGTATGAATAACTGATCCTAGGTTGCGTACTTTCATCGTAAATAGGTCTCAATATAAATGAACTCCATATATATATATATAACTATGCTCCTATAAGAATATTTTCCGTATTGCAATCAAGTCACTGTAAAAAATAAATTTGCTTATTTGTATTCATTTTTATCTTTTACTTTTGAGACAAAATGTCTAATGTGAAATACATAAGACGCTTATTTCTAAATTTAAAATGAAGATCGATTTAGCTTATAATACTAACAAGAATTAAAATTGATTAATAAAAAACTTTCATTCTTCATTTGCTATTATTAAAAGAACTAACTAAAAATGTATGCAACATTGTGGCAACACTCACTAAACATATTATCACCTTTTTGTAAAAAATATAAAACCTCATTATTTGCAAAATTACTTTTTACTCGTTATTTTTTGCGACTATTTTACGTTGTGTGAAACTATTAGTTAGTATAGTTAGTTACTAATAAATAAGTTAGGTTCGTTAGCTTTCCTCATTGAATACCTGGGCTTGTTCGCCACATTCAGAGCTCGACTCATCGTGAGAGAGTTTACGCGTGATCGTGTTTCGTGAAATATTAGGATCATGACGGAATAGCGCCAGTTCGAGGTCGACACTGTTTTATACTTCCTATTAGCATTGCCTGTGATTCTGTTCTTATTATTAAAACGATATTTATTAAACCATATTTTTATTTTTATTATTTGTTAAATCTTCGCAGACTTTCGCGTCAGTGCATTTACCTATTGAGGTTTTTTTTATCATATTTCGTGACTCCATTACTTTCAATTTAAAAGTTGATGCATTCTTTTTATTTAATAATAATAAAATTACATTATATCCAATAAGTTATATAATTACATTCCATTATTGTATGACTACATCAAAAATCATATTATTATATACTTTCGTTTCTTGAATAATTATATTTCTCTAGATATCTAAATAAATTAATTAAAACATTAATATAGTGTCAAGTAAATTTATTATTAGCTAGTTATCTTCTTTTGCTATTAAAACTAAAAGTATTTTTTTCATATATAGCAATTAGATTCTAATGGGACTCAGATTAACATTCATTTATACTAATATAAAGCTGAAGAGTTTGTTTGTTTGATCCGGCTAATCTTAGGAACTACTGGTTCGAATTTAAAAATTATTTTTATGTTGTATAGTCCTTTTATCGAGGAAGGTTTTAGGCTGATTTTTATTCATTATATTTTTATTAATCGTACGCGGGTGAAACCCCGGGCACAGCTAGTTTGTTCATGTTTTTTACGGTCGGGATTCCACCATGGGATTTCTCCTCGCTTCAAAACAATCTAATATTTAAACAAAAATATCTTAATTATTCTATATAAAAATTAAACCTATTATTTTAAAAATAAAGTAAAGTACAAGAATGTTTTTTTTGTTATATATAAATAAGTTGTAGGCGTGTCATAAAGATGGTGTAACAAAATGTTAGAATAAGCAAAGGCTAATAAAGCTATTGTGTTGAACAAAGGAAAAAGTCAATTGCATTCAAAAGGTTAAAAGCATCTTATTTAAAGTATATTTGCTCCGGTATTTTGTTCCTTTAAAATATTAGATAAATTATAATTAATCAATGCGATACGTAATTAAAACTTCGGTAATCTAATATTAAACGGTAAATGGTACTGCTAATTAATGCAATTGAGTGAAACAAATAAAAGCAACAGTATATTAAATTGATGGTACTTTTAAAAATATTATTGAAATTTGTATAAAATGTATGTAATTTATAAAATATTTTTTTTATCGCGTATCGTTGAACGCCATTTAAATAAAATTAAAAAATAATAGTTATGTTCGAACTTTAAGACTACTTTTACATGACACTGAGAACAGCGAATTGTCATTCGCGAAACAATTTAGCGAAACATTAAATGATCAAATTATTGAAAACCAAGTTGATATTAAAAACGTTAACGGGAATTTTATTTTTCCACAAAACCTAATGCATTTAAAAAAAATTGTTAAATTGTACTGTACTTCTCAGAACATAATTAAATGATTTAAATACTATCAAAGATATTGGTTTCAATAATCGGTGAGACAAAAGTGAGGCGCGCTCGCATCCGTTTGGTCACGGACGCGAACTTCAGTTATGTGACATTTGTTCCAATATCTGATACTCCGTTGTCATTTACCTGCTATATACTGGATATGTTGAATGTGGATATGTCAGGAGTGACTAACAATAGACAAAAGTAATGTTTACTTTAAATATCACCTTTCAGAAGACGTGGATTATTTTGGAAATTCAATTTGTAGGCAGGATTAGAAGCACTTGGATGTACATTTGTATGTGAGATTTTTTTAATGAAACCTACTTATAATTCCTGAGATAAAATGTATATAACATATAAAGAGTTTAAAGAAGTCAACAGCATTCGGACAACATAGCGATATGATAGTCTTAGGCCCGTTTTTTCCCTGGTTCATACCGATCACAAATTTAACACTTAACAATCAAACAAGTAGAATTAACACTTATTTAACAGTCAAGTTATTATATTGCTAATAATCTGTTTTATAAAAATTATTTCTTTTACGAAGTCTTTATAATCCATGCAGCGATTTCCGCATAATACAGATAAGTTATGTTAAAGTGTCTTTTTTCGATCTTTATATCTGCATTAAGTAATATTTAATTCTGTATTACTAATGTATTGCTAAAATCGTTGCAAGTGGATTGGAGTTCAAATAGTGTGGATTCTAAATGAAAGTAAAAAAAGCTGCTTGTACTGCTGTACGCAAAAGTATCTGGACATGGTTTTATCAACAAAAAAAAAGATCAGAAGGAAGTGTTCGAAATGTATTGAGTACATATTAAACTAATGCCTGACTGTTCAATTATATTTTTATTTTAAAATAATACAAAACAACCTATTTTAATGTTATTTTTCTCATTTCCGGTAACAATGCTTAATTATAATTTTTAATTTGTATATTTAACACATAGCCGCGAGTTGCTTTTTAATCTATAAAAGCTCAGAAATTAAAAAATATATGAAAAGGAAGCAAATTATAAAGAAGTTATCTTAAATTAGTCTGATAGACAATATTTAGCAAGGTCTATTGATCGACAAAAATCCTCTATAAAACACTTACGAGTCTGCTCTTTAAGCCTTAATAATTTATTATTATTGAAGAACTGAGATATAGACGTGATACTATGCACAGTCTGAAAGGTCTAATTTAAGAAATTATTCTTAATAGAGATTGTTCAGAAATAGTACGTACACAACAGATCAATTGTATCTTAAATATTTTTAAAGTAAAACTTCTTTGGAGGCGATTAGAATTCAGGGTCTGGTTTGAGTTCAGCATGAATAACGGTTCAGCATGAATACCGTGACACGAATTTGTAGTTATAAAATCACTATATCCCACATTGTATCAGGAATATTTAACATCTACACAATAGAGCCAAGTAGCTTCCCTTGGCTTCGTTCGTGTATGAGACGGGAAAGCAGCAGATGCTAGAGACACTTTGTCTATTATTTTGCAATTTATATGCAAAACTTCATGATGATTGGTTAGTAGTGACAACATGAACGCGAACTAACAAACAAACAAACATAATTTCGCATTTATATCACCTTAGCCTGTAGATCTTAATTTTGTATGTTGTGACAAACAGATATTACATTAATATATTTTTTATAGTACGCTGTAAATACACAAACAGCAGTCTGGAATTTTTAATTATAGATTGGAATTTACTCACAAAATTGTTTTTAAATATTTCATTTAATCCAAGTTAAGTGAGGTAGAAAATTTATAAAGTTCTTATAAAACAATACATACAACTTTATCTTATTTTCGACTTTTATTATTGAAGAAAACTTGTTTGTTGGTGTGGCGTATTTGTTGTTTAGAAATGAATAAAACATATTTTCTGAGCACTAAGTTCTAATTTATTACCCTCAACTGAAGTATCAGTAATTCAACGGTATCCAGGTTGCCTAGCAATTTCTAAATTGCAGGCTATCTTGGCAACTTGGCAACCTAAAACTATCCACAAATATTTAAAAAAAATATTTATACATATATCACTTTAAAATTACATAACACGAACAGTATAGTCCTTACAGCCGTAATTTCAATTTCCACTTCTCACAAATATTTGTATATCTACTCTGATAAATTATATTTTGATTTGATTTCGATCAGTCAATATAATTAACATCTAATCATTATTCTAATTGAATCCAAATAAGCGGGTACCAATATTGCTTAAATCGACATTTCCGTTAATTTGTAACGTTGATAATTGCGTAATTGATTAATTAAAACTGCCTATTCAGGTAATTAATAACGTTTTCTGTTTAATATCTTATATTTCATGAAATCTCACAACTTAACTCAATAAATTAACTACTTACGCCAAATTTAAAACCAGGTGTACGTTAAAATAAAGTTATTCAAATATGTACAATCACAAAAGTTCTTTACGTACAAATCTCATTAAACACGAGCGTGAAGATAAACTTTTCGCTATAGCAAAACTTTATTTACCAATATTATCTTATTTATGACTATTTTATTGCAATTTCCCGTAGTATCTCTTAAAGTCATTTAAAGCTTATACAGCTTATAAGCTGAATGCATTTGAATAAAGGCAAAAATAGTTTAACCCAATTAATAATAATTATTCAATTATAAGGATGAGTACATACGAAACCAATAAATACTTTTTAGGTATTCCGCATAGTATAGATATTCCTAAGGCGGAGACTGAAGCTCGGATCCTCCGATATCGCTGCACGCACAAGGTGAGGCAACCGCGAAAGGGCAAATCGGAGCAATATAAAACGTGGCACATCTTCGCAAACAGTATTCTGCAAACAACTGAACGAAGAGTGCCTGCCACGTACAAAATAATAACAGAATCACATTATATAATGTCTTCTATAACGGTAAGTGGATTACAAAATTTAAACTATTTCTTTAGTTCGTTGTGAATTAGGTCGAGTGGTTAAGGGTTGACTTGTTGATTCCTATTACTAACTTAACTTAATTTTCCTAGTAACGGGTTCCATTTCAGAATTTTCATATTATGGGATTAATCATGCTAATTATATGATAGAATACTGTTTTGTGAATTCGTATTGTTGGAACTCTACATAATATTTTTATTAATGAATTTCTTGAAAAATATTTTTGTGATTTATTTTTCTGTAAAATTGGATAATTATTATTAGGATATTAACTCCAAATATAACGCGTTGTGCATATAGCATGGTATAAGTGTTATTATAATGTATTGCTAGCTTTCTACCGTACGCGTTTATGCGGACATTTTAAATATATTAAGTTAAATTCCTATTTTTTCAGAATATATTACGATTTCCCTTTTATTAAACAAATGTTTTTAAAAAGTATTCACTCGATAAGAGTAAAATCCATTACCACCAATTCTTTACATTAAGTTTAAAATTAATTCCTAACGTTTAGATATTTATTATGACATATCACGACTTATAACTGCCGCAAAACTTAATCTACAAACTACAATAAATTTATACGAAGTTGTAAGTAGTTTGCTACTGATCATGGACTTCATATAAATTTTATGTTATTCATCTATTTAAGACAATAGATGATAATTTTACTGTTAGTTCAACTCACTTCAAAAAGGGAAGAGGTTCTCAATTTGGCTGTATTTATTATGTTTCTTAACTCAGAACGCTGTCACGATAAACAGATTTTAAAATTCTTTTTTGTTTGAGGTATACTGTCAATTCAAAGAAAAAATACCCTCAACTTAACGGGTGAAAAAATGGTGCAAGCAGTTTGTTATGGTCTCTAATTATATTTGAAGTCCGTTTTGTTTTGAAAACAGATAAATATAAAAAAAGTTACCTACGGTTGAATATTTATAAAATTATAACAATTTTAAGAGTTAATACTAATCCTGATCAAAAAAACGTGATATATGGCATGGGTACAAAGTTGGGATAACTTGTAGTAAACATTATTTGTTTGCCTAAGTTTAATTTAAAACCACTGTTTGTGTATTAGTTATAAAATAATACAGAGATTAAAACTAGATATGATTTTGTTTTTCATCGACAAATTAGAATGTAAAACTCAGCATTACGTCACATGCGGGAAGATTCTCTTGCCGTCCTCATTATGCCTAGATCTGTCCATCGTTAATAACACTGTGATTAATTGTTTTCAATAAATATCTGTTGATAGATTACCCTACTGGCGTTAGTAGCTGCAGCGTCGTGCGGCCGTCTTGAACCGCAATATTTACCGCCGAGGCCTGGTGGCGGAGGTGGTAACGCAGGATTGGGAGGACTGGGAGGAGCTGGAGGAGGAGCAGGCAACGGAGGACTTGGCGGAGGATCTTTTGGCGGCGGAAGCGGGTTTGGTGGTGGAAGCGGCTTCGGAAGTGGCTCAGCCGGTGCCAATGTCCCTATTCTTCGTTACGAAAACGAAAACAATGGCGACGGCACATACAGATTCAGGTAAATTATCAGCATCATAATTGTTTATACAATGAAGATAATTGAATGACTTACCTACTGTTTAGATATGAATAAAATGATATTTAAGCATTTTCAAGTGCAATTTAATACGTTTCTTTAATACATTTTTCAAATGTACAGCAAATAAAAATCAAAATTGTCATAATACAATCTTTAAATGAAATGATTAGAAATGAATGATGAAAAACTGTAACGATGTGCTCATCACATAACAACTTATATTAAATCAAATTATTAATTACTACGATACTTGAATGATTACAATAGGGCATTGTGCATTTTGTAGTTCAAACATTTGAAAGGTAAATGTTGTGAATTGTCTCTCTGCTTGTTAGGCGATCACGCTTCAAGCATTTAACTGACCCAATTAAACGACAAAGACAATATAATATCGACTAATATAAGCGTTTAAAAAAAGGATAAATGTGTAAAATTACACTATTTCATGAATCGTTCATAATAATATTTTTATGAACTATTTCAGTTTCATTCAATACTTCGATCGAGTATTATTCGATTAGTTTTCACTGAAAGACTTAATAGTATCTTACATTATTAGATCAACATGTTTTAGGAAGGTCGGCCCTATGAATTAAAATAGTCACCTTTCTAAAACACGTCAATTATTCCTCGAGAAATAACGTGTAAGGGTCCTTCCCTTTTTTTACTACTAGTTCTTAATTATTTTAGGGTTTTTTTATTGAACAAACAATCCTTCCTTATATTTAAAATTTGTACTGATTTTAGTTCTTCACAAATATATGTTTTGGCTATATTCTTTACATTATACATTACATTCTGTTCAATGAAAAAATGTCTTCAAATACTTACTGACAACGAATTATACGTAATTATCAAAAATTAAGTATGAACTATTTTCAATGGGCTTTTGATACCTAAGAATATAACTTGTTGTACATATACCAATTTCATTATAAATGTCATTTGCAGGCACTTCACTAACTCACGGGTTAGTTCATAGATGATTAAATAGGCGGCTTCCAATTTCAAGCAAAATTAGTTGTTGTTACAATACAGCAATTAATCTTAAAGGGAGTCTGGGAGCAAGTTAGTTAATTTAGAGGAAGCCAAACTCTGTCATTTGATGTTAATTTTATATTTAATACTAAAATTCAAAAAAATATACATGTACACAAGTGTGTGAGCTTACATATGTGCACTCTCTATTACTTGACTCTCATTATCCGATGGGACGGCAACCCGACGCTACCGAAAAAAGTTCAGACGCAGAACCAGCATCTTTATGTGCTTTCCGAGGCACGGAAGTGTTCACACTTCCAACTTCCAGACACCGGGCTGCCATTGAGAATCCTTGACAGAAAATCTCAATAAATTTTTAAACCTGGGATTTGAACCCAAGACCTCCGGGTCTGCGACCTTACATCTTACCACTAGACAAAGGAGTTAGTCAATATATTTTTATGTATATGATGTATGTACATACATATCAAAATCAAAGGAAAAAGTATCACCGTTTCGATTAAACTTCTGACAGAACAAAAATATCTAACATTACTAGTAAACATATATACTTTTACAGCTACGAAACAGGCAACGGCATTTCAGCGCAAGAAAGTGGAGCCCCACGTGCACAAGGACCCGAAGGTCCTGCTGTAACTGCTGAGGGCGCTTTCTCTTACCGTACTCCCGATGGTCAACAAATCTCCCTTACCTACACAGCCGATGAGAACGGCTTCCATCCCGTTGGTTCCCATCTGCCCACACCCCCTCCCATCCCCGAAGCTATCCTCCAATCTATCGAGTTCAACAGACGCAACCCATCATCGTGAGTATATTGGAAAATTTTTGTAACTATTATGACAACAATCTTTAGAAGAACCAAAATAAATGTTTAGTTTCATGAATGTAGAAGAACATTTTCGTTTCCACCTTTTTGTAAAACAAAATCGACTATATATAGATGTATTATCTTTAAGAATAAAGTAGACCCATTATACCTATTTTAAAACATCAATTATTTTTTCAGTGAGGGCTCTTACAATGGTGGTTCAGGCAGTGGCAACTTCGGAGGATCTGGCGGTGGTAGTGGATTCGGAGGTGGTTCCGGAAGTGGATTTGGTGGTGCCGGTTCTGGTTCAGGAGGATCTAATGGCTACCATTATTGATCTCATACAAACTTAATTTAACTAAGAAAAGCTACTGAATCGTAGTTGAAAACATTATCATTGAATTTAGTTATAGTATCCGGCGTATGCTCCTATACAACCGTATATACTTCAAAATGTTCTAACATTTCATGAAACTTTTAACTTTTAGATAATTTATTTTTATTTTCAAATTAACTTTAGCGCATTGTTAATCTTCCTTATCGTTTCATTTTTTTGTTAAATGTGGAAATGTATCTTGATGGTAGGTTCTTAAGCCTAACATCATTTTTCAATAATTAACCATGAATAGGATTTACGTTTGCACTATATTTTTTTCGTTTCCTCACGATTCGGTAACGTTTTCTTAGTAAAATAGTTGACCTGTAAAAGTAATTGAGGCTTTATTGTATTGTCTTGCGATGTCATTTGCTTAATTTTAGCTGTAATTAGATAATGCCTACTTCTAAGGTTCATTTTCATCTCATCTTTTATACTTTTATCGATATAGGAATATAATAAAGGACGTCAATATGACCCCAAGAGTACTAGGACTGTGATACCACAAAACAGGCGAGCACTCAGTAATTTATTTAAGGCTTAAAATGTACTATACCTATGTAAAAAGGCATGTGAATAAATATGAATGATATTAATAAGTCTTTTAATAATCTATAAGTTTATATATACACGTATTTAATGGTTATATTGAAATATGGCAAAAACTTCCTAATTAAAAAAAAAAATATAAAATCACTTTTCCATTCTATGTAATTAAAATTGCCTCTATACATATAATACGTACATTAGACATACCAACTTAGTATGTTACTGTATATATACAATGTACGAAAGCGATGTTGAACGTCTGAATCTTGGACATGGCCAAAGTACCTATGACCCTGCTATTGGCTCGAAGACGAGGTTATACGTGGACGAAGAAAGTATCTTGTGAGATTTTTTGTAACCCAAAACGATGCAAAGAAATTTCTGGCTAGTAAATCATTTCTCACAAACAGGGAATTAACTCAACGTCACCACGAAAGGTGCGATGGGCCTCAGGAAGAGGCTGACACATCATATCAATGCTAATTTACAGTGGTAATAGTGGTAACTGTAAATACAGGCACAAGGGACATAACATCTTAGTTTATCCTAAGTTTGATGACACATTGGCGATGTAAGCGATGGTTAACATTTCTTACAATGCCAATGTCTACTGATGACCACTCACCCTCAGTGGCACATTTGCTCGTCCTACCTATGCTATAAAAAAAATTACAGTGGTAATTATGCAATCTTGATCTTGACTGCCTCGTTAGTCAAGTTAGTCGAGTAGTGGTCACGCGAACAGTTGTACTTGCTACCAGGACAATATTCAAGATGCAATCATTCTATTCATAAAAAAAACGGAGTCAGCCACATCAACTGAGATAATGAATAACATTACCAAACCATTTGATACGTGTATAACAAGGTTTAATACGTGCCAGAGACTGAACCGTGATGGAAGTGCTGGCTGGAGCTGGGAGGAGCGAATATAAACATTAAACCCGAAGTAACGGAGCAGATCGGATGATGATTATCATCTATTTCAGGTGACAAGTTCAATGCACAATAAGGTTATTTAATATATACAATAAACGTACATATATAAAAAAAAATGCTACCGTTATATGTATTAGTTGTTAGTAATCAAAAGAAATATATTATAAGAAATATAAAAACAGTCCAGGAATTTTAGCAAAAATGGGTTCGCTCTGCATAAAATCCCGCTATTCAATTTTTCGATTGGATTATGTTAGGGGGTACTTCCTAAGTATAAAACCGAGTTTTATACTTAGGAACCAGACCGCAAGCGTCAGCTGCCATCTTGGAAAACGTCTATTCGCATATATCTCGGAAACGGTAAATTTCACGTTGAAAATAGTAGAAACCTTTTTTGTAAAAGATAATATTTCCCATTTTTTTTATTTGAAACTTTTTTAGTCTTTTGTCAATAAGTTCCGAGATATAGTTGGTTCTCCAACCTTGATTATACAATTTTGTTTTTTACTAATTATACTCTGTCTAAAAATCTTGAACTAAAGTGTAAACATCATGGACATCAATTATTAGATACGACTTTATAAAAATGGATAAAACTACTTATGTGTATATTAATTTATTAATATATATTTATATTTATTAGTGTACAGACTTGTGGACTTCGTAGCATTTGCAGCATTTCAAAGGAACTGAAGGACAACTTACATTACTAACAGACAACACTGCCGATGACATACATCAGAATCACACAAATATAATTAATATTCCCTTATGTTATACAACTACTAGCAAAATGTGTAATATCCTTTTTTCATCACAAAGCAGAGCTGCAGTATTAGTAGTATATAAAGTCTTACATTAACGTAAACAATAGACTTAACACTCGTTTCATTTGTTAAAAAAAACGAATAGAGCTTTTATCTAATTATTATAAGTTTCTTATTTTAAAACATTGCTTTTTTTTAATTTACTTTTTGTTAATTTATATTTGTTACTCGTTGGACTGCCTCGTTGGTCCAGTGGCTACATGTAAGGCCGCGGACACGGTGGTCCTGGGTTCAAATCCCAGGTCGGGCCAATAAAATGTTATTGAGATTTTCTGTCGAAAATTCTCAGTAGCAGCCCGGAGTCTGGAAGTTGGAAGTGTGTACACTCCCGTGCCTCGGAAAGCACGTTAAGCCGTTGGTCCTGCGCCTGAACTCTTTCCGGTCGTGTCGGATTGCCGTCCCATCGGGTAATAAGGGTTAAGGAATAGAGAGTGTACTTGTGTTTGCGCACACACTTGTGCACTATAATATGTCCTGCGCAGTTGGCTAATCTCTCATGAGATTGGCCGCCTAGACCTAAATCGGTCTAGAGGACCATTTGTTACACACAAATTAATGCGACGGGGCAGAATCAGGCAATGCCATTTTATGTTTTATTAATATACTTGTAAAATTAAAACAAAATGTGCAAAGGTTTTCAACTGAATAGGCCTATTCCTTAGATGAGGTTTTTTGGTTCGGGGTATTATACATTTTTAACTTAAGTTATATTATAATAAATTTAGTACAAAGTAATTCACACAACGTTCACCGACCTAGTCTACTGTAAATAATTTTCATATCAATTCAGTATCATAAGCATTAAATTGTCCAGTAATTAATTACTCAAAATATATCTTCATCTACTGTTTAAAAATTATGAACGGATATTTACATACTGTATTGTACTGTACTGTACAGTATATATAATGTACTGTATTTTCCTCGCTGAATAAAGTCAAGTTCAATTGTTAAAATTGCTTTATGAAATACTCGGAGATCTAAAGTAGATCTCCGAGTATTTCATCGACCCGATAAAAATATTTAATAAGTCCTGTAAGAATTTTGTAAGAGTAAATTCACTCACTTCATCAATCGACCTGGATTAAAATTATATGATTTATACTTTTATTTGTTTTATATACAAAAAAAAAACTTAAGTCAGGAATTCATTTTAATTAGGTATTACTGAAATCCTTTTTTTAGCGTTCCATTATTATGATTTGAGATTGAAAATTACAAGTGTGAGATTATTAAAATTAAATTATTCGTCTGTAAAATAGCTCGCCTAAAATAAAATTAATTATTAAGAAGTGAATTATTATAACATCTAGCTATTATTTCATTGTAATATAAAAGTTAGGATATCCCGATATTTCTAACATGTTTTCCCAGAGAAACGAAGTTCGAAATTAGATGTCAGGCAATATTTATATTCGCGTTATGATACATAGTCATGATACATAGCCCACTTTAGTTCACATCATTTTGTTTTATGTTATAGTAGATGTGCCCGCGGTTTCACCCGCGTATAATTAAAAAAAATATAATAGATAAAAATTAGCCTAAAACCTTCCTCGATAAAAGGACTATACAACACAAACATATTTTTTAAATTCGAAGCAGTAGTTCCTGAGATTAGCCAGATCAAAGAAACAAACTCTTTAGCTTTATATATTAGTATAGATTTATTCCTTAATTTTAAGATTATATTACGCGATAATTAAATGTTATATTTATTTAAAATATACCGACATTTATAAAAAATAAAATATATAAGTTTACGTTAGGATGAATTTTTTTACCTCGTATATAATATAAGTAAAGATTAAGAAATTATCTTATCGATAGTGAAATGGCGATGATGACGTAACATCATACGAATCTATAAAAAAATATTAACCAAATATTATATAGTCAGGCTTAAATTTAATTATTCGTATAAATTGAAACGCTTCTGAATTTTAACTTCCTAATTTTTTTACTCATAAGGCATTTGATACAAATTATCCATGAAATTGTTAACATGTAAAGGTAATTAAATGTATGTTTCTGTTCAAAAACCAGTTAGTTTTGACGCTATTTACACTGATATTAATTCCCGATATGCTAATGTTTTTCTATTTTTACAAATATATTGTTTATTTATATTAGCTTTGATTTATCATTCTCTTGTTAGTAAGGATGCGTCACATCCTACAAATGAATAAGAAACTAGCTCCTATCAACCGATTGAGAAGAAATCTCGGACATCTTTTTGATACTGGTGACTTGTTCGAAATTGACCCCAAATAAAGCTTGTTAAGAAAATATAAAAACTCGTCAAATATATATATTTCAAACTTAAAATGTTTAATGGAAATAATTTTGTAGCCAGCCTCGCAACGGATCATTGATTGATTAATCGAATAATCGATTGTACAAAATATGGTTAAAAAGAATATATAATTTTCGACAAAAAATTATCGAAAATCAACAATGAAATTCAATTATAAATCTATCATTAATCTTTCACAATCAATTAATTTAACATAACAGTCGGTCACGATATGTTTGCTATCAAAAATTTAAAAATTATTGGTAGGAGTTAAAAATCTCAAAATTATAATTATGTGTCTTTAACTTTATTCAGTTAAATTGCTGTATAAATAAATTGTTTTAACACAGTTTTTCGATTATCACAGTCCATGCTATATTGAGGTACTGGCTTTCAGATGTCCTGTAAGAGGTCAGTAGTAGCTGCTGCGGCGTCCATTGTAAGAACCTTCGCTTCTGAAATTGTGAAATGAAAATTATTTGAGCATATATTCAATAATCTCATAAGATTAAAAAATAACAGCTTATAAATGTTCTTAGACTGGACAAATGCCTTCTCCATTTTGGGGCCTATTCCACCACGATGCTTTGTGGTGGCAAGTTTTAACACATACATACGGCATACTTATTCCAGCACACGATTTTCCTCTCACGATATGTTCCTTCACCGCCAAATACAAATTGATCTCAATGGTCCTTACCTGGATTTGAATACGTGACCTTTTGTTAACTAACAATAACACTTGCTTTGTGGTCCATTTGTTTGACTTTCAATCTTGTTAATTTTTATTATTTTTTTATTATAATTTGAAATACATTACCAAATAACACTATTACCAAAATAAAAAATATATATATTCTATTATACTTAGGCTCCTAGGACCTAACAATGGCAGCTTGAACTATATGAATACATAAAAATTATATAAGTAATTTTCATTGTAGATTCAGTTTGAGCAACCATAAACTAAAATAGTTTCACAATACCCCTATTATATGTAAGCGGAAACGTTTTAGTTATGCAAATCTTATTTGTTACGTCAATGTGAAGATACTCTAAGAGAAGGTACGCTATGCATCCGTGAAAAATGTAACCTATGTTTTTAATTTAAAAAGTCAAGTTTTACATCAGGTTAAAGCTGACACGATAAACCGTAAAAATCATATCATGTATAAGAAAAGCCAATTTCTAAACTAATTAGACTATTAACGCACAACTTGAACTTTAAAACTTATTGCGATATTTTGACTTTGAACATCCTAGAAATGTTTTCTGAGTGGATTGATTTTTGAGCTAATTGAGAATTTCTTATGTGACAATATTTGGGAACATGATTCTATAATGCTTAATTCGAGAATTTAGAGAGGCGTTTTCCTTCTGTGAGATAGTCAAAAAAAAATTCTGCGCAGCGTAGAAGACGAAGGCGTCGGCTTGGTCTCGTAAACATATGTTAAAATTTTTTGGTATTAAATATGAATGTTTTTTTTTTTTTCTTTTTTTTTTTTTTTTTTTCATTTATTTTAAAGAGAGTTTTTTCTTTAGAAAATGCCACCCTCATAGTGCTCACAGAACTTTAAACATTGCTTAATTACATCTATTCTTAATAAGATCATCCACTAATTTGTACAAAACTTGCGCTGGTTCAGATGTAGGATCAGCGAGGACACTGTTACATGCCCCCACCTCCCCGCAATAATTAATTAAGCGCAAAAAAACCATTCTATCAGCCTCATTCCGAGCACACTCCATTATGACATGGTACGTGTCTTCTATGATGTGACATATACTGCAATTAGGTGAAGGTGTCTTACCCATAAGAAAACCAAAGTTATTTAATGGAATGTGCCCAGAACGAAGCCGAAGAGAAATATGAATGTTGTTAGACACAAAATAACAGTTCCCTACATAACGATGAATCTTAATAGCGAAGGAAAACCATATAAAGAAATAAACTTACGAAGGGTGCTGTCTGTTGTACTCAAGAGATCGAAGAATAGCTTCTGGAATTGGCGGGGGTGTGGGAAGATGTGAGCCCGTGGGGTGGAAGCCGTTTTCGTCAGCAGTGTAGGTGAGGGATATTTGTTGACCGTCGGGTGCGCGGTAGGAGAAACCACCCTCAGCAGTGACTGCAGGACCCTCTGAACCAGCAGCGCGGGGAGATCCACTTTCGTGTGCTGATATTCCAGTTGGTGTGTCATAACTAAAAAACATTACACAGGTGTATGATGTAGTGGTGTGGTTATGGTATGATAAGATAATTACAATAAATACCTTAAATACCTTATTTTAAACCGTGAGCATAGTCATGGAGGTAAATTAGTGCTTGAAATAATACTTTAATACTATTCTAATATAAATTATATTATAGTTAGCAAGTATGTTTAATGTTGACAAACCATACTATAAGGAAACTGTTGCATTACTTAATAAAGCCAAAATAAAGTTATTGGATACAAATTGAATTATAAAATGTGCATAGACGTACATATATCAAAACACTTACATCCAACCTTTGAAATATAATCAACGCTTAATAATAATATATAGTAATGTAATTTATATTATATATTATGCTATAAAAATGAAATTGCTTAGTGGCTAGAAGACGTGGATATCAATTGTGTCTACTTTTATGCTTATAACTTAGCGGTACAGGTAAATAGCGTGAGAAAACCTGCATGAACATCAATTAATCCTTAGTTGAAAGATTGAGGCCTAAAAGACAAACCCGTTTTCTTAAAACAGAAGTGGAGGCGTTGTGCCAAAAGTAGAGCTTTAACTATTTTTACAACAGTATACGAAGGTAGGAAGACAATAAAAAAAAAAATACTAAAAAATACTATTACTACTAAATTAATTACTATAAAATACTGTTATGTTATGTACGAAAATTACTTAGTAGTAATTAAAATGAACATAGATCAAGTATTCATTACAATAAAAATGTATTCATTAAAATGAATATTTGTTTTTAATTATAAAAGGTTACAAAAAGTTGCTGTTACTGAAAGCTGCACGAGCGGTACCATTTCCATTCTGACATTTCGATTCTGATTGCGTCAGAATAAGCCACACCTTCACATAAGAATAATATCTAATACAAAAGCTACACCATAAATAGTAATTTCTCAAGTCACCTGAAGCGATAATTCCCGTCGCCATTGTTGACATTTTCAAAATGGAAAGGCGCACCGCCGCCGTTACCACCGCTGTAACCTCCCTGCACCAAGTGATCCAGTCGAGCGCCGGATGCCATCACAGCCAAAGAAACGAAGACGATCTGAAATATTCAGAGAAAAAATATTTAAGCTTCAATTTGAATAATAAAGTCATTTGAGATCTAATGAATACAAATCGTAACAAAATATAAAGTAAAACGAAATAGATCGATCTCATAAAATAATCCTTTCCAAAATATAATGTAGTGTTTGGCCCTGGAAGCATAAAACTACTTTTTCACAATATATTTATTATATTTTAAAGAACGTATGTATATGTAATTCGATGATCAGCTACTATAAGAACGTCAATGTTAAATATCTTACCAGTTTATTCATATTGTTTATTAATTTACGTTTCGATAGTCGATCACACTTTGAACTCTGGCGTCGGAATACTGTCTACAGGGATGTTCACGTTTTATATCTGTCTAAAATGCCCTTTCGGCAGGTTGCCTCACCTTGTGTGCATTGTTGAACTGCTTTGGAATGCCATGGTCTAATCCATAAACTGTAGCTTGTATTATTATATGATTTTACATTTTACTCATTGTTTACTGGATTATTTTTACAGTATATACAAGCTACAGCAATTCGGATTGCTTCAGCGGCCTGACAAAGACTTTGCTCATATTATTATTTATTACAAGCCTTTATATAACATGACAGTATGTGGGCAGAATCTAGCATCGGAATTCAAATTGAGTTGAAAATTTGCACAATCTTTAGTACTCATTTACACCAGCCAAACAAACTAGTACAAAGACATAAGTACGCTTGGTTTCATAAAGTTTTTTTTTCTTTTTTTATAAAAGTGTTTTGTTATGTTGTGTGTTTTAAGGCTATATTATTTTAATTTAAATATTTGATTACATAGTTGAACCTATATTTATTTCATTCACTGCCTCATTGGTCGATGGCTAGCTTATCATTAGGATACCAATATTAAGGACATTACCGCTAATGAGAAACTCTCAGGAACGGTACGAATTTAGAAAGTTGGCCACACTCTCGTACTTCGCAAAATGATCTATCCTATTATAACTGATCTCTTTCTGTTCATATTGATTTACTTTCTCACGGAATTATACGTGTGAGGGAATATAAATTGTACCTCAATTTATACATACACTAGTTCAGTACTAAAATTTTCACAGTTCGCTAGACCTTCGCCCCCGTAGCTGGAATCCAATCAGGTGAGGTTTCTGCATTTTCTGCAACTCGAAGATATACACGAAAGAACGTTTATGCAATAAGTTGATTAGCAAAATAAATTAAAAGTTACTAATACCGTTTTCAATAATTTTATTTCATGTCGATTATTATTCGATAAAATAAAATGTGCTAAAAATAATTCGTAGTAGTTAGTAGTAATCATTGCAGAAATCTCTATCTATATTGATGGTGTTACTGTTCGTAGCATATTATTGGTATTAACTAGTACAGTTTCACTTACTTTATTTATCTTCTATTATTTTCTATTATCATGGATTAAACTTGACGAAATACATATAGTAGTAATAATACTGGCTATACCCCTAACTTCTTCTTCCACGGTTTTCCACTTAAAATAATAATTTGGTTTTACTCCAAAAACTTTAATGATCATATTTATTTGACTTAATGTGATAGAACCAAATTTTTATGAAACTATGATGATCTCTTTTTGGAGGTTTTATGAATCAGGAGTACATAACGCAGAAGCAAACAGTTTATTCTGAGCATGAGAATATTTGATGTTTTGATTATTATTACTGTAAATCGCTGGGACAGAAAAGTTCTCAAGTGGAGACCACAAACTGGAAGATGCAGCGTGGTCAGGCCCCGCTACAAAGTGGACCAGCGATCTAAGTGGACGAACGATTGTAAGCGTTTTGGGTAGCCGCTGGTTATAGGAAGCGCAAGACCTGCCGTCGTGGAGATCCTTAAGAAAGGCCGTTTTCTTGCAAGCACTTGATATCGTCCAGCTGAAATGATGACGATAACAAAGCCCTGTAGGAGTTATTGACAGCGACATAGGTTGGAAAAGAATAAACCCATGAGGCTAGTCCTTAGGGTATTATATGGAAAGAAGGACATAGCGTCTGTTTCGTGGTAAAAAATCGTAAAAATGTCTTCTTTTTTGTAAATGACAGTCATTACCATCTACAGTCATACTCATTTTCTGTCACATTTAGTCATCTATATACCTAGAATATTTTTATAAGGAGTTAGTGTTTTTTGTAATCCCGCTATCTCTTGTATTTTAATTTGTTTTTATAGGGAGCATGAGATGCCCCGCCGCGCTCTGCTCGCCACGCCTACAGTACAAGGTGAGGAGACGATGTAAACTATTCAACGGAATGTTATCTTCATTCACTACTAAACACAACAGATACACGGTTCACCTCACATCTCAATTTAAATAAAGGGGGAATATATATATTTTTTAATACATTTTTACATTTTATTACATTTTACTTATTATACATAAAGATTTTATCCCAGGAAAACGTTAGGATTTTTCTCTTTGTCGCAAGCTACCAAATATTGTGAAACTCGAATTGTACATTCATATAGGTTTTAGGTCATCCTAAAAATTTGATATGTATTTAAATTTAATATGAATATGTAAAAAACAGCGACATTTTCTTTATATTTAATAGAACTAGAACTATCTATGGTTTTTAAGAAAAAAATAATGTTTCTGGTAAATATGATTGACAGTCACCGACAGCGATTTGATGTCATTCCTTATTTTTATTTAATAGTATAAATAAGGGGAAAGTAAAGTAACAGCATGTCGGTAGTAGAATTTCACTCAATACATGCATGTATTGTTTGTTCCTCACGATAATTTTTATGATTTATAAATACGAGTAAACTTAGTAGTGATGACTCAGGTTTGAACCTGTAATCATCGTTTATAGTTCACTTGTTTTGCACACTTAAAATACTTTATAAAAAAGCTTAAAATTTGTTTAACTTCATTCTTATTACTAATGTACTGTACTGTGATGATGATTGTGATATTTATTTACTCATTAATTAATAGTGATATCTAAATAAGGAACTTACGACATATTACATAACTGAAACACGTGCGAGGAATAAATTTGTAACGTCACTAGCAATAAATCATAATTGTTATCTGTGTGTATTGACATTTAATAACCCATATAAAACTAGGTTACATTTACACTTCGTTAAAACCATAGGTATGAAAATTTAAACAGATGAATTGTTATTATAGTATCTATTCTAAATTTAAATAATAAGCAGTGGCAATCTATAAATGTTACATGGGTAAAGGTTTTGTCCCCTGAGCATCCCCGACATGGAGGTTTCCTTATGATGTTTTCTTTCAGAGCACATGAAAATTCAAAGATGCTTGCTCGCAACACGCAATATTCGGTTAGGTCATGAAATCTGACCACTTCGCCATCTCAGCTAATATTTATTGTACTAAGTTCAAAAAATATATAATTAATCAGTCACAACGAGGTACATAGTATTTCATAATAATATAAATACATTTTAATAGATTTAACAACCCGTTTTGTAGACACAGGTGGGCGGGAATTTTGGCACAAACTTACTTACACTTATTTATACGAAGGTTGAATAGGTGCCTCTCCTAGCAGGCATAGCTAGCATAGCTAGCTAACTGCGATATTTGTAGTATGCTTGATATGACATAAGACACACACACATACAAACAAGAACTTCACAGGCTATTGTATATAGCTTACCGTTATAATCCTATAAATGCTTATTTTACATTATACATACATTTAAATTCTTATGTTAAGATTTTATTATAAAATGAAAAAACACAATTTTTTAACTCTGTGTATTCTCTAGTAGCTACGTGCACTTAAGTTACTTTATTTATTTGCATTAAAACTAGCTGTACTACAATTTTCTTAAAATGCCTTCGAGCGAGCAATAAATTACAAACTATGTTCCCATTAATTTTCCTCTGCTAGGGAGGTTTCTTAACTATTGTATTTCGAATTTATGTTACTTTGTATTTTCATGAACAATAAAAGATAATAATAATATAATTAATATTGTTGAGTATTTAAGTGATGTATTTAAACATGTTGCTACTTATTAAATGGAATATAATTTTGCTATATATAAAAAAATAGCACAATGTATCATATGTAGAACCATACACGGTAACATGGGCTACAACAGTTCATGTGCTCAAGTGCGTGCACAAAAACAAATGCACTCTATATTCCTCCGTCTCATAATCTGGTAAAGCCGCAGGACCAACGGCTTTACGAGCTTATCGATGCAAAGAAGTTTTAACACGGTAAATCTTCACGTAGCTACTTTTTAACAGAAAACCAAATTACTTTTCAGTTTGAATCCAAGAACTCGAAATCTGCAGCCTCTTAGTATTAACGTACTAATACTATGTATAAAGGCGAAAAAAAGCAAATTGATAATGCAAGACACTATTAACTATTAGTTTATATCATTAAACTGCACGAAGGAAATAATAATAAATACTTAATATCATATTCAAGAGTGCAGCAACATTATACATTGTAACTAATCTTTAAAGGACAGAATGACACTTCATGGGAACTGACATTTTGGTAAATGACAAAACGATACAAAATAAGAGACCACCAGGCATACAGCTGTGATTGTTAAAGCTATAAACAGCTAGTATACATTCCGTGACATGCTTTCAGCAATAATAAAGGAAAAAACATTTCTAATTGAGATAGATTTTTTTTACTGCAAAGTCTACGCGACGTGCCTTTGTTTAACTTAATCACTTTTTATATATATTTAATTTACTCACATATATTGCATAATACATATTCACAATAACAATTGTTTTCCTATATACAGTGGTAGTCATATAATTAGAAACACTTCTTATGAATAAAGAAAGTATAACTTCAACGTACAAATGTTCATAAAAAATATACACATTCAATAATATAGCCACTCAAATAAAAAACTCATTAAATGCATAAAATATAAAACATATCTTAATTTTCATTACAAAATGAGTCTTACACATGTAGGAGCTTATTTTCTATTACTGGCCGCTTGGACGCCTAATTAATAACATTTTAAAAAAGCATCCAAAGCTCGTTCTTTTTTTGAAATTGGAGAATAACATTTCTTTTTCTATTATTTTGGCGGCAATTCAAAATTTTATCTGAATTTTATTTTGTTCAAAATCGGCAAAAATAAAAGTAGTGAACTAGGCAAATCATTATTAATTTACATATAGATCATAAGTGGGCGTACAGAAAAATAGCTGAGCATTTAAATTGTTCTGTTAAGAAAGTTTTTAATGCAATTGATCATTATAAAACACATGGAACTATTGAAAATGTTCTTAGAAAGGCTCGGCCAAGAAAATCCTCTCCCAGAGAAGATACGCTAATCGTTCGTGTTGCTAAAAAAGAACCAAGTAAAGGCTCCAACCAGATTAAAAATAAAGGTTTTTCGCCTGATGACCCGAGAAACATCTCGTCAAGACTGATACGCCGAAGATTAGTGGAAGCTAAATTGTTCTTACCAAGCAACACCGAGAGAAGCGATTATTATTCGCTAAAAAATATGTTAATTGGACGGTACGAGAATGAAAAAAAGTGCTATTTTCAGATGAAACAAAAATAAATATGGTAAATTCCGATGGAAAGCGCTATGTTAGACGCCCTGTAAACAATACTTTTAATTATAAATTCACAAGGAGTATAGTCAAGCACGGTGGCGGTACAATGGATCAATGGCAATACAAAAATATCTTAAAACACACAATGATTCCCTACTCGGACGATCATTTGCCTATAACCTGGATCTTTCAGCATGACAATGACCCTAAACACACGGCCAATAGCGTCAAATGTTTCCTTAGCGAACAGCGTATATCCGTTTTAGACTGGCCAGCAAATAGTCCGGATTTAAACCCGATAGAAAATCTCAGGTACATTGTTAAAAAGAAAGGTAGGCTGTGGATAGTAACTATTTCGTAAATAAAAATACTAATTACTAATACATAAAAAAATTATTTTTTATATTTTTTGTTGTTGTTTCTAATTAGTTGACCATTATTGTTCATACCTTAAAATTTATTTAAATGTTAGTCCGTAATGTAATATTGAAACTGCACTTGTGTAATGGGATTTATATTGTTTTTCTAATAAATGAAAAATCTTTAAACATATAGTTGTCCTATTTATTGTTTAAGGACCGTTGATAGTGTTTCTAATTATACGACCACCACTGTATATATATATATATGTATATTACAAGTATAAACACGATACAATTTATATTTATTTACGTTTTTGTCAGGTATTTAATTTGTGTTTGATATAATTTATTTCGTGTTCGACGTTATAATCCGCACGATATCAGGACGGAATGGAATTTTGTCGAAGTAAATCGAAACTGACTGTCCTCGAGCGAAGCAACGTTAGCAAAAAGCTTTGAGCAATAATTAATCCGACTCTGGCAAAACCAAAAGCGGATTATGATTTCAGCGTTATGTCTATGCTGATGCGTTTGCAAGTACGTACGTATGATCATCTGCAAAAATTATTTCGGTTAATTTGTGTTTCAAAAGGTTACCTAAGGTCTCTTTCAAGTCAATGCTAACCTTGTTATTATCATAAACACCTTAAATATAACAGTAGCAAATCAATAAATCCTTACGTCTCGCGATTATCGAAACCAGTTCGCTGTTACTACCATTAGCGACAGAACCGTGTTTGTCTCAATTCCAAAAAGTCGCATCCCATTCTGATTATTATGATTACAAGAGAAAACATCGTAAAAAATCTGCATGAAATTCTGACTCAATTTATTCAATCAAAATAAAATATGTACAAATGAACCCACGGTAAAGTAGTGTGATCCTTCAAATCTTTTCATTGACAATAATGGAGGCCTTTTCCTAGTTGTGAGATATATATTAGTTACTGATTTTTGAATTACAACAAAATACCTTAAAGAGTTAGTAATAACGAAATATATTAAAAAGTACATTTTATATTAACCTATATAATCTCTTTTATATTTAGTGGGACAGAGTCAATCAGTATCTCTGCACCGTGGCGTATATATAGGGTTTTCCAATAGGGACGCTTGAACTTTGACAGCTGATTGCGGCCATGTTGTTTGAGTGACAGCTGTCAAATGCAGTGTGTTATATTCATTCCGTCCTCCCAAACCACCATGGCAGGTTACAGTGTCGAGCAGCACGTGCAAATCATAAAATTGTTTTATGAAAATGGGTCTTCAGTTCGAGCAACGTTCCGCGCACTTCGCCCGTTTTACGGTCGCGATGATCGTCCTGCCGAGTCGACTATCCGTCGATTGGTGGACAAATTCGAGTCAACCGGGTCAGTTAACAATCAGCCGGTTCCCGTGCGTCAACGTAACGCGAGATCTGCCGAGAATATCGCCGCTGTGCGCGACAGTGTCCTCGAAAACCCGCGGCAGTCAATTCCGCGTCGCGCACAGGAACTCGGCCTTTCGCAGACGACAACTTGGCGAATTTTGCGTTGTGACTTGAGCCTGCACCCGTACAAGATCCAGCTGACCCAAGAGCTCAAGGTTAATGACCATAGACAGCGCCGTGTGTTCGCTGACTGGGCATTAGAGCAGTTGGAAGTTGACGCCGATTTTGGCAAAAAAATCATCTTCAGCGACGAGGCGCATTTTTGGATGAATGGCTATGTCAACAAGCAAAATTGCCGTATTTGGGACGAGACCAATCCACACGAGGTTCACCAAGTGGCAATGCACCCGCAGAAAGTGACTGTTTGGTGCGGATTTTGGGCCGGAGGCGTGATTGGTCCTAATTTTTTCGAAAACGATAATGGTGTGGCCGTCACTGTCAATGGTGAGCGATACCGGTCGATGATAACCAACTTCTTTTGGCCTGAAATCGAGAATATGGATCTGGACAACATGTGGTTTCAACAGGACGGCGCTACGTGCCACACAGCACACGCTACGATGGAAGTTCTGCACGAGCAATTTCTGGACATGGTCATCTCGCGCGGAGGCGACGTGAACTGGCCACCGAGATCGTGCGATTTGACCCCGCTGGACTTTTTCTTGTGGGGTTTTCTTAAGTCGCAGGTCTATGCCAACAAGCCGCAAACCACCGATGCCCTCAAAGTCAACATACGCCACGTCATCGATCAAATACAGCCCGATTTGTGCGCCAGAGTCATCGAAAATTGGACCTTTCGTGTGCGCGCCACCAACCGAAGCCGTGGCGGTCATTTGAATGATGTCATATTCCATACAAATAGACCTTCCAAATAAAAAAAAAAATCGCAAATATCTCTCCTACATGTATTTTTTTTTGCATTTCAAAGATCAAGCGCCCTTAATGGAAAACCCTATATTTAGTTATCCTTTGATTTTGTTCACAGTAAATTAGTTCACAGTAGTAAAATAAAACCATTAACTAAATTTTGAGTATTAAATAAATTATAAAATATATATAAAACCGATAAAAAAAAGTCTAGTATATCATTATTATATAAATTTTGTTTGGATTTTTCAAATAAAATAAAAGGTTAGTGCAGTTTTACTATACGAGTATTAGTAAAATTGTTATAGCCGTGTTTTATTCATCCATTATGGGTTATGCGTTTACGGAAGATATTGTTCATTCGCAGACGATCACATTTTATTAAGAAAATATAGTATTTGCACAACATAAATATGCCATGAATGTTGATTTCTCTAAATTCTAAAATATAATCGCGTTTGGCACGGGTAACGCATAAATTTTATTACGAATTCAACTCTCGATTGACTCCGTAAGTATTTACGGCTCGCTAGAGGTAAACGATTCTTTGCTAATGGTTTTTTGAACCTTCGGGGGACAATGTAACAATAACTTAATCATTGTTTTTATTGTATTATCTCTTTTTACAATTATTTATTTTATTTTATATCCAACCTTTTTGTAAAGGAGAGTATTGAAGTTTGAAAAGCATGTCTAGCTAGTTGTGAATCTAAGGATTTTGAAAAGAGAAATTAGCGAAAAACGTACCCTGTATTCAAGATTACTGCTTTTAGAAGATGGTTGATTGAGGAGTAATTGGCATTAGAAGTTTTTTTAGTAGGAAGCCCGTAATCAGTATATCTGCACCGTGGCGTAATTAAAAAAAAAAAAAAAATTAATTAAAAACCTAGGCTAATCCTTTCCGTCAGTATTCCGCGTACTAGGCTATTTTTTTATATACGTCCGAATACCGAATATTGGATCAGTATTCAGTGGAAATCTGCATACTTCTGCAAAACAGAAGTAAAAAAAAACAAGACACAATAAACTAATCATGTAACTTTTGTTAATACTAAACGTACATTGCTAGTTCTAGAAAGCGTAATTTTTCTTTTTATTTATTTATACCAAGAGATCAAATGTTATGACTTGAAAATTGAATTACTATTTTTGTTTTGCTATTAATAATAGTCGTAGGTTATGATGCAGAAAATCAATATTTGTTTACGAGGCAATTCTTGTATTAATCAAGGAGAATATTTAGCTATTTGGCCACTCCAGTAACCGAATAACTGAATATTCGGCCGAATATACTATTCGATGTAAGACTACTATGAATGCATCGCCAACAATGGAAGCCCTCATCCCTTTTGCCTTAATTATACCGGTCATTGATGTTTGGCGAAAGAATATAATAAGATGGTGGTACTCATTCAGAAGCGTTTTTTTACTCTGGAAAACGCATTACACGTTTCCCCCACGGAAACAGTGTGTGTGGGGTGTGTGGGGCTCGCCGGTTTCCAAGGTGCCGAACATCGGATACCCTCTAAAAAACCAGTGGTACCTTTTCCGTCTTAACGAGAAGCGCCACGGGATCGCTTGCGCATGCTACGGCGATAAACTATGAAAATTTTTCATAAATCAGATTATGATCAAATTTCATTCGTATTCTTATTATATTTTTAAGTTCGTGGATTCTTACTAGCTTATTAGGAAAATTTATAAAACAAAGAAAACAAGTTGAATATTTACTTATAAATACACTGTTGTTATTCAATTGATAAGATAATATTATGTATGTTGTACCAGTAACAATTGAAACAAATCGCTTTACGTGCTTTGATGTGTTATCCGGCAAGCTGCCAAAGTAATAACGTTAAATAAATTATCAATACAGTATGTACAACATACTTATATCTCGAAAAGTATCATGTACTAAATAATAAAAATGGGTATCAGTTATCTATAAAAACAATTATTGTCGTGTAATTCTATAGCATTGCTCCTCAACGTTGAAAATATCATATTATTGTCCCACTCACCAGATTTCAGCCCCGATAAATTGAATCAACTGCTTATATAATACGTACGGTCGAATGAAACACAATTATAGAATTGAAACTCGTACTGTTATATATCGTGTTAATGTAAACATAACTAAAACGCACTAGCCACATTGGCGGCAATGGAAGTTTTCGCTGAAGCTTATATCGATCGAAACATTAAATTGGGATTGAAATTGATGATCGATTTAAATTGATATTGATGTGTGTACGAACCTTCATACGTTATTGTATTGCGCTTTAACTTATTTATATTTTAGTTATCAAGGAACCTCAATTCAATCATCAAATTCAAATTGAAAAGATACCTTATTTATATTAATTTATGTAGTAGTATTATGTTTTCGTTTCTATTATGTTAGTAGTACATTTGTATGTGTGAGCTTTTACTCAATATGATCATTCGTCTACCAATCAGATCGGCGATGCGAACGAAGCTTTCTTCTAACAATCTTGACATAATTTTACTTATCTGTAATTTCACTGCAGTAATATCATATACCTAATTTAAACCATACGCAGATTTATTCTACATTATCAAAATTAAAAAATATTGTACTTTTCTAAAGTTCATTGAACTGGGTATCATCAAGAACATTAATTGCTAAATATTAAATGAATATATTATATAGTGTTATAGAAGTTAGGTTACTCACAGAATAAGAGAGATTCTCTTCGTTTAACCTTATACCCGCATTTTCACGCTCGTTCGCTAAAACTAATATTTTGATAGTTGTGTTCAACGGGTAAATATTCTGCCGACACGCTGTCCAGATTCCAGACGAACTAATGTACAGCCAGAACAACAATATATCTAAAATAAACTATAGACAAAATTAAGTATTCAACGATTAGAACAAATATCTTACATTTAATTTACGCATAATTGTATATTACCGAAAAAAGTTCAGTGGTTTGTTTAATAAATAAAGTGAGAATTACAGTGCGGATCTAATTATTTATTATTAGTTACACGAATGATTTTTTTTTAACCGTACATCTTACTCTGCCAACGATACGATACGCTTTCCCTCTTAATTAATATCCAAGAATTGATAACGATACAGTTATCAATTCTTGGAAATTAAATATTAATACACAATACAGCTTGCCCGTTGTTAAAAACAATTCATAAAATAACGAGTACGAAGGTGTTTTATTCATTTTGAAGAGCACGTACGTATGTTATTTAATCATACAAATTTCAATACTGGACGTAATATATTCAATAAAAAGTTGTATAAACAAATATGTACAAGATAACGATAAAAGTCCATAATATAAGTAATTTTGTAAATAAAACGTAAATTTTGGATACATTAATGGTAAAGCTTAAGATATTATCAAGTTGGAAGTGATTGTTTCTTTGACGTATTCAAGAACAAAATTAGGAATATTGACTACCTACGTGGTATTCAATTGTCGTTCTGTTTGTCACACCATAAGTTATCTCTTGGACATTGCTTCTAGCATCAAATATTATATACTCGTATACATACATAACTATTGAATTTTATTCAGATTATATTTTAACTTGTAGCTATTGATGTTTACTTTAATAATGAATCAAAACGTATGTTTTATTTAGTTTAAAAACTATTTATCCAATCTATAAAGGAGTAGTAAGTAGTTTTTAAATCTTACTAATATTATTAAATTTTGTTTGTTTCCTTTTTTGTTTCATGCAAAAACTATTGATCAACTAATGTAGAAGTTTCATATTATATTAGTTTATAGTTTTAGGTTGGATAAAGGCTGTAATATAGTATGTTAATACGTTGCATATTTTTGAGATATTACGACTAAATCAAAAAGGAAAATGCCAGTCCAGGCGCTTCAGAAGCGAATGCTGTTAATTACGTTTCGTATAAGTTGAAACTTTATAAAAGATATGTTTAGGTTATCGCAAATTAATAATCCTTATCTTAATATATAATACACTAATTTTCACGTATCTTAGATAATAAACTTTTTGAATCTTTGCAATAGGGATTTAGAAAATATTACTAGATATTTATGTATTGTACGACGCATTCACGCAGTACAAGCGAATAGATCAATTACATACAATTGGAGAATGTATAATTATTTCATTGATTGTATTCATTCTAAATATAAGTCTCGGATTGTTGTGTCAGAACCGTTTGATAGGAACAATTACCACTGCACTGCCATATAACGTTATTGTAGTACGGAGCGCACTTACAACCTCATCATCAAATATCAACAAACCTTATTTATACAAAATAATTATAAATAAAAACTTTTTGATAACATCCGTCTTTTGGTAAACATTATGATCCCCACCAAACTAAAACCTACTACTTTTTTTAAGTCGGTTGAAAATATATAGCGCGTGCGACAGTGGTGACATTTTAACACTGCACAAGCGAAAAAATCGCTTGCCTTACTACTAAATATTTTATAATATTTTTTTACACCTGACAACTTTGAAAATATAATTATACACATACATATAAAACTGAAGGCACCGACATAGCTTGTAGAATTATGAAGTGACAGTGGGGTGGTCACGTGTGTCGAATGAGCCTTGAATGGTAGAGCAAGCGAGTGCTATCCACTAAAATTTAGACCACAGATCAACTAACTGGTAAAATGGTAATTGGATACGACTGCCTTGGCACCCCTTAGGAGCCTTGGCACCCCTTAGGAGAGGCGGACTACGATCATATCTAGCAGGACTACGATTAGCTATATAATGACGATGGTGAAGGTGGGATGGGTACCTTCATAATTAGTAATATTCTGAAATACCTACCGTATTATATCGGCTAAGCAAATAATTACAAGTTTACATAAGTCAAGTTGTTTTTTCTGTAATAAAAGAAATTTACATAAATAACCAAACAGCCGTTAAGTTTACCGTAATGTACCGCTATACATGATTATATACATTCAAAGTATTTAAAAAAATATATATATATATATTTGTTTCAAACTGAATTGCGCATAAAATAACTTATTTTTCTAGAAATTTCAGTATAAAAATGAAATTAATTAATTCAATTCGTAAATGTATTGTATAATTTGCAATCATCTTCAAATAAAATATAACAAACAATATCAGATTTGAAATATTATATAGTTGTATATTTAAGGTATCCCATGCAAAAAAAGCAGATTGAAGAAACTGACCCAATACCGGTCTTCTTAAGGAAGGCTTTGTAGTTGGCCGACCATGTTGCTCTATTGCAGGTTGATGGATATACAAGTATCAGAAATTTATCGGAATGAATAGTTCTAAGCACAAAGTACGCTAATGACTCAGTGATGCTTCCTCATATTTGAACCCGCGATCATTGATTAAGTATTACTAATTACTAAGCCATCTCGGCCCTGTAAAGAATTATATACAAATCAAAATAATAATATTACTACTGTACCACAAAACTCCGCACTTCACAACAATAGAGACAAAATAAATACTTTATCGTTTTAAATATATTATGTAAATTTAAAGCGTATTGACGTTCTTAATAAATATAAATAAACTCAAAATATTGAACCTGTATTAAGGGATTACCCAAAGCCCGTATTCCCGAACATAATACATACACATATATAGAACGAGCACACAAACATATACTTCCGTACGCATCGTATCATCGAGGTAGTAGAGATTAATGGCACGGCTTTTTGGCCGGCCTCCAGTTAAACAATCAGGCGTTACGATTTAAACCATACGAACACGAACGAAATTTATGGAACCCGCACTGGCTTTTTAATATTAAGCTCTTATTTAATTTAATGTACAAAACATTACTCGGTCGTTTGTTTCTGTTGAACTTAAGATTCCAGACCTATCGATGTACGATCGTCAGTTTCTTAACACTGGAAACCGCTATCGATTCACGACAATCTTGTTCGTCTATTGTAACTTTACAGTAGCATTTATATAAATAACAATTTCAAACAATACTTTGAATTACTTATTCATAAAAATTAATAGTGAAAATTAGTGAAAGGCGGCAAAATACTACTATAACTAAAGCACAGTGCTTTAGTTGTATTTTAATTTCTTTTATTAAATTTTTTTTTTAAGATTAGGCAGAACTTCAATTCATTAAATCTGCTCTACTTTATAAATATATTTCTTATAGTACATATTCTCTTTTTATTAAATCAAAATAAATACCAGACCAAATATGTGTATTATTTTCCAAAATTTGCTAATATATCTAGTTGCTCGAAATCAATTTATTATATATTTATTAATTATTTTAATATATAATCAAAACATTATTAGACATTTGAATTGAATAATGTTTATAGATGTCTATGTGTATGTCTTGATATCTTGTTTTTAATTTGACTATTATTTTTATAATGCTCAATAAAGCCCAAAATAATTATTAAGTGATTCTTGTATAAAAAATATTCCTTAATCTAAAACTTACTTCCATTAAAATTGAATTACAGATCATGTTAAAGAAATTGAGATTGTTTAATTTTATTTATAGAGTCCGCAGTTAAATAACCATTTCTATTCATTAGTATTACATTTTCTGTCTTATATATAATATAACCAAGGGACTATAAATATCCTTATAAAATAGCTGCTATTACTTAACATCTTCACCGCCACGATAGTAAATACGATACGTAAATTTGTATTTGATAAAATTAAAAAATCTCTGTAAATAAAGTTGATTTTATTGTTTCTTTAAATATCAAAGACATTTTCAAATACAAATTGAGCACTTAAAAGTGAATGTCGTAGGTCACAACTTCACACCACATACATTTTATTATCTTATGCAGTATTATGATTTTATGTCATAATGTAATAAAGTTCTCTAATAAAATTTGGAGATTATCAACTTAAAAATGTTCTAAGTTTGAATTCCTTTTAAAAAAATCAAAGTGGTTGTGAAATGAAAGCCGAATGCGGCGACATTGTCAAGGCCGCCGGCGCCTGCGCAGCCTTACTCTGCACTACGGTGTAATCATCACGACATCCACACTAGGCGAGTTTAAACTTTAATAATAAAGTTTACATACGTTCAAAACATCACCTACATATTAATTTACATTAAATTTATATTTATTCTCAACTCGTTCTTGTAACAAAAAAATATATTATTTTGTTAGCAAAATGTTTATACATTTTGTGGGAAGAATGCTAGAAATAGGTATTTCCTAGTGTTACAACTGCAACCCGCACAATATATTTCTATGTACGTTTGAATCAAAGACTAAATAATCCTGCAGGCTGCATTTTTCATCGCGTGTCACCTTTAATATTGATATAAATAATGTCAAAGAAAATTTATATGAAACAATGTAACATTATATTTTCGGAGATTTTTATTATTTTTCACAATATATATATTTTTTTATATCATAAGTAGGCGGCGGTAAGTGGTCACCATCGCGCAGACATTGGCATTGTAAGAGACATTAATCATCACTTAGATCGCCAATGCGCCACCAACCTTGAGAACTAAGATGTAATGTCCCTTGTACCAGTAATTACACTGGATCACTCACCCTTCAAACCGCAACAATACCAAGTACTGCTGTTTTGCGGTAAAATACCTTATGAGTGGGTGGTATCTACCCGGACGAGCTTGCACACAGCTCTACCCAGTGGCGTAGCATGGGGGGGCGGAAGGTGCGGGCGGCACTTTGCCGGGTCGGCATTTCACAGGTGGCGATTAGAGAAAAAAAAATTAAAAAACCAAAAAAAGTTAAGTAAAAATAAAAGTTAATTTCAGTTTTCAGGTTAGTGTTATTCAATAAAAGTACCCTTTTTACCATACCCCAATTTTTTTAGAATAAATTACATAAATATGAGGGCGGCAAATTTGGAATCCCCACCAGGTGCTAGTGACCTATGCTACGCCACTGGCTCTAGCACAAAGTAATATAAAATAAAATTGAATGCTAAAATTGAATTATTGCCTGTTCTCAATTACTGACAATAATAAATAAATAACTATATTAACGCTTGCAAAAAAAATTGGATCGTGTGTTTTAAGACCCTAAGAATGTGAGATTTCTCTTATTCTTCCGTAAAAAATCGATTCTTAACAAGTACATTTAAACATCTTTAAAATATTAATACGAGAAATATAATACTTTTTTACAGTAACAATTCATTCGACCTTTCATTTCGATTATTTGCTTCATCTGAGAATCAAAACACGATAGAAATTCCTATATAAATTAAGCACTTAATTTTGTGGGGACTACTAAATGTCATTTGGTTTATTCGCTCATTTTCTTTTATATTAACAAATAAATCTAGTATATATTAAATCAAAGTATCACTCAGTCTTCATGAACTTTACAATAACGGACACACAGACATATATGATATTCACAAAATCCCCTCGTGTAGACGCACAATGCAGTAGATGTTACATAAGCGAGCGAATGCGTTGTTACGCAAACAGCGTGTCCGGGTATCGTAACGGTGCGCGGACGATCCGGAATGCGATTTGACTCGTCGCCTCTCGCCTCTTGCCTCATCACACAGCTTTATTAGACCACTTTACTATAAACGACCCGACTTCTAGAAGAAATGGTAATTGACATAAATGTACTTTCATTAAAATGTTGGCTCCGAAGCTTGAATATACGAATAACCCGTCCAAATTGAAACAGTATTTCAACATCGATAAGGGTTTTCATGTTATAATTCTACTTTACTATAATAAGCAAAAAGTCATAGATAATATCTCTATCACAATGCCAGAAACAATAATGTGTATGTTCCCGTTTCCAACAAAAATACATTTAAAAGTTAAAAATAAATGAATACGGTTATTACAAAACTGCGTAAAATCTCTTCCAAGTCTGAATAATATACTTTTGTTTATCAGAATACTATATAAATAATTTAATTTATCAATAACAACATATAATAATAATAGTATGTAATAATAATCAAGTACTTAAAAGAGAAAGCGATTCAAACATGCCGAGGAGTTGGGTAGAGGAACTTCTTTAAGAAACTGGATTTGACTAGACATGAAGTCAATATAAACGTGAGTACATCACACACCTTCGATTTTCAAAAAAAGCTATTAGTCTAGCGAGTCTTGACAGCGTGTCGGTCTCGGTATGAACTTGGTCAAGTCTAAGGTCATGTTCAACAAGCATGTCGTACTGGGACTGATATACGTCGAAGGGAAACCTCTCGAAGTTGTTAGGGAATACCTGGATTATATCATACAACTTGGTAGGAAGAACTTCGAGACGAAAGACCATCGAAAAATTCGTTTGAGGATGTCCTTCGTCAAGACATAACTTCGCCTATACTGTAATATTTGAAGACAAATCTTTTCAACCAATTCATAACTTTGTGTCCAATAATTTAATTTTATCGGGTACATAGTAGATCGTCAGTAAGTGACCTAAATGTACTACTATTTAGAAGTCAACTATATTAGCTACTTGCATAAAAAATACGTAATTTATAAATCATCAAAATTATTTGTCATGCCATTGAGAAATAAAAATTTTATTTCAAATATGGTGCTAACTAATTTTAATATTCGTTTATAGAAAAATAAATGCAATGTTTCATTATTCGACGGCGTTTTGATCAATAGGACATAAAAATTTAAGTCAAGTGCCCTTAGTCTCGACATAACTGTTTGCCAGACCACCCTCAAAATATTGATTGCAATGATAAATAAGTTCAGTCAATTCTATATCAGTTTCTATATAAGTTCAGTCAAGTTACAGACCGCCAGACCAATGATTTATTATTCATCTAATATCCAAATAGTAAAAAAGTGTATATTTGTACTTATATGACCAACCTTTTATGCGGTCGCCGCTTAGACAAGTTGAAAATATCTGTCTTCCCACCTAGATATGAAGTATACAAAGCATTATAACAAACCACGATTGATAATATTAACTTTAAAAATAACTACTTAGCCTTGCTGCCTCTATACTATAGTATATATGTAATATAGGGTTTTTTATAATACTTAAGTGCATTCAGCTACTTCAATTTGCTGTGATAGTAAGAAAGCTTTTAACCGATTTTTATATGAAATACATAGTGATTTGAAAGCTAATTTAAAAACTAACCCCTTGTGTAATGTCGTATAAATTCAAGTATAGGATTTGCATTTTATTTGAGGGAAAATTTAGATATATAACTGCTTCAAAACAGACATTGCTATTGATCTTTACATAATAAGTAAGGTATTTTACAAGTATATATTATAAAAATTTCATTTTCGTTCAATTTATCTAATATAGATACATATATTTTAGCGTGAATCATTAATTATTAAATCATAAGTAGGATATGGTATGGGTAATAAACCTTTTCAACATGGTATTATGATCTTAAAGACAACCTCGATTAAAATTATCTACGTCATCCGTCAATGCCTAGTTTAGTCTACACTCTACGTCATGTAGTTTCCACTTTCGCTAATGAACCAACGACGTCAATAGTTTCCGTATCAAACTATCATATAGGATTGTATATTTTATCGTTTTATATGAGTAATCGAAATTTTGACATCAATGTCAATGTTGTATAATCGACCTTGTGACTCACAAGACTCAAAATTATAAAACCGTTGGATAAGATACTCCACGCGAAGTGTGCGTTGATGTTAACACCTAGTCATCAACACTTTTTTTTTTAATAATAAAAATAACAAGTCAAAAGCCCTAAATATCAAAGTACTAGTCGAAGGATGGTCTTCTGTTAAGAAAAAGGACTCGAAACTCTTCCACTATACTGCTCTAATAAGGGTTGAAATAAATATATAGCAAATGACACATAAGTGGAGCTTTAACTGGTTCGCGACCTGCTGATACACGTGTTTCATTAATTGGGTCATAATTAGGTCGATTGGTTTTAATCGCTTAATATTACTAATTCAAATTGTAGGTATTTAAACGTTTCATATAAATCTATACACGGCCTACCTGGTCTTTAGAACTAGGACAAAAAATAAATAATTTAATAAATTGTATCCTTATCCCTTGCTCGCTTAAATCACTCCCATCTGAAACAGTCTTGGGTGCAACAAAACGAACACTACATGAATGCAAATAGGTTACAACGATAAATAATTATAAATTATGGGATCGCCGTGCCGATGCCTCTCCGGAGTACCGTTAATAGAATCTTAAACCCGCATAATGTTCAAATTAGTCACCGTCCGTCACGGTATTAACATTGCGCTATTATTACAAGATAAAGATGAGATGAATGCGAACCGACGCTTATTACTATTAGTTCTGTATTGTATAAGAGAAATTTTGTTAGAGTTAAATCCTCGGCATAAATTCAGGTGTCATCCTACATTTTATTATAATATTAGACGACGGCGTTTTACTTTCCTGACCCAATGTCATGTCCTAAAAATATTTCATTGTTACAGTACGGTTATTCGGTTTAAGTTGTTTTGATTCACTGGCGATAAAACGGTACTGTTAGGAATTATCTTTGTTACATATTAAGCTATTGTCAAAATTCATTCAGTGGGGTTAGCTGGGAGTTTTTACACATATATAACACTTATTTTTAACATAATCGTTGATCTAGTGGATCTATGGTCACATAAGCTATCTGTTATATCTAACGATACGAGATCTGAACTCCCGAAGTCCCAGGTAGGACCAATAAAAGTTTTTGTAAAGAAAATCAAATTTCGATATGCCTTTGCCTATGCCTTTGAAGGCTCGTTATACTCTGCGCTGAATGTCATTCCGAAATGTTCTAGAAATAAATAGTCCCCAATGCTGGCATCATCCTAATATTATTAAAATATACTGCACCATCTTAACGGCATATCGAATTTTATTTAACACGTTGCACTTCTATCTTTTTTAATTCTAGGTACACTTGTTAATATTATTGGAAATTTGATGTTAATTACGTATTATAATTTCTAAGAAAAATAAAAATCCCCGGACAGCAAATGACATAAAAAGCGATCTTTATACAAATATACTTTCCTCCAGCGACACCTTAAAAATAAAATTTTCAGGGTCCATGTATGTTTGTAAGTGAGTTTCTTTACTCCACCATAATTTTTAAATCACTGAAAATATTTGGGGTATCGTTAAAATCCTGACATCATCCCGAGTAACACTGGCTAAATTCATTCAAACATTTAGGACAGTCGTATTTTCTAATTTTTAAGGTAAAAAATAAAATATTAAATACGTGATAATATTTCCAAACGCGCTCGCAACAATTTCAACAAGTTAATTAGCAATTCATTATAACGACTAAAGAAACATTGCCGGCTGTATTCGAGAAAGAGGTTTAAAGAAAAAGTTTTATGTTTATACAACTTGAATCTTGATAGTAAGTACTTTGTGGTTTATTATTTGCGGAGATCAACGATTGTGTGTCAAGTGTGGTTCTGTTTTCTATTTATTTTTATTGGTTTCCATATTTATTTATATGGCTGTATGAGAGAGAAACAACAAAAAGCGACACTACGATAAAATAATTATAAGTGCATACAAATAATTAATAACTAATCATGACTAATTGACAAACTATATGTTAGTAAAGGGTTTTCCAATAGGGACGCTTGAACTTTGACAGCTGATTGCGGCCATGTTGTTTGAGTGACAGCTGTCAAATGCAGTGTGTTATATTCATTCCGTCCTCCCAAACCACCATGGCAGGTTACAGTGTCGAGCAGCACGTGCAAATCATAAAATTGTTTTATGAAAATGGGTCTTCAGTTCGAGCAACGTTCCGCGCACTTCGCCCGTTTTACGGTCGCGATGATCGTCCTGCCGAGTCGACTATCCGTCGATTGGTGGACAAATTCGAGTCAACCGGGTCAGTTAACAATCAGCCGGTTCCCGTGCGTCAACGTAACGCGAGATCTGCCGAGAATATCGCCGCTGTACGCGACAGTGTCCTCGAAAACCCGCGGCAGTCAATTCCGCGTCGCGCACAGGAACTCGGCCTTTCGCAGACGACAACTTGGCGAATTTTGCGTTGTGACTTGAGCCTGCACCCGTACAAGATCCAGCTGACCCAAGAGCTCAAGGTTAATGACCATAGACAGCGCCGTGTGTTCGCTGACTGGGCATTAGAGCAGTTGGAAGTTGACGCCGATTTTGGCAAAAAAATCATCTTCAGCGACGAGGCGCATTTTTGGATGAATGGCTATGTCAACAAGCAAAATTGCCGTATTTGGGACGAGACCAATCCACACGAGGTTCACCAAGTGGCAATGCACCCGCAGAAAGTGACTGTTTGGTGCGGATTTTGGGCCGGAGGCGTGATTGGTCCGTATTTTTTCGAAAACGATAATGGTGTGGCCGTCGCCGTCAATGGTGAGCGATACCGGTCGACGATAACCAACTTCTTTTGGCTTGAAATCGAGAATATGGATCTGGACAACATGTGGTTTCAACAGGACGGCGCTACGTGCCACACAGCACACGCTACGATGGAAGTTCTGCACGAGCAATTTCTGGACATGGTCATCTCGCGCGGAGGCGACGTGAACTGGCCACCGAGATCGTGCGATTTGACCCCGCTGGACTTTTTCTTGTGGGGTTTTCTTAAGTCGCAGGTCTATGCCAACAAGCCGCAAACCACCGATGCCCTCAAAGTCAACATACGCCACTCCATCGATCAAATACAGCCCGATTTGTGCGCCAGAGTCATCGAAAATTGGACCTTTCGTGTGCGCGCCACCAACCGAAGCCGTGGCCATTTGAATGATGTCATATTCCATACATAATGGGGTCGATAGACCTTCCAAATAAAAAATTTCGCAAATATCTCTCCTACATGTATTTTTTTTTGCATTTCAAAGATCAAGCGCCCTTAATGGAAAACCCTATATAAGAGATCAAAAATATTGTAATTTAATTGTCGGAATATAATAATTACTAATACTTAATTTATTGCGGGTTATTTTCACGAGAATCTACATACCTAACCAACGAACATTAAAACTTGTAAATTGACTATTACAAATTGCTTATAAGAGCTTAACTCGAATTATATATATTTTGAATTGATTTGTTTAAACTTAAAATTTTAAGAGTATGTGTCATGAAATATGCTTCACGCCGAACCCAAATAAATGGATTAAGGACAAGCAAATGATGACGAATGATGCTTTGCAAACGCCTTCTCTCCGCTCGAGAATAAACATATTTTTTCGAGTATAATTCACCACGCTTATAAACTGTGGACAAAACTTCTTTCGACAGATTTTCTCAGGATATGTTCCTTCACTTCCGAGCACAAAATAAGTTATATTTATACTGTTTAAAATTAAACACATGATAACTCAATGGTGTTTGCGTCTATTCATTGATCTATATCGGTTTTTCAACTGGAAAATCTCATTTCTTTTACTCAGAAAATATATGTAGTACGTGTCAATGCTATCTAGTTAAAGTGCAAACTTAGACTGTTAACTATAATGCTTACCATATTCTACAAGAGTATCGTAATCTTTAGCTTGTTTTTAATAAACCCGTTATATATTTATAACCTGTACATAGGATCTTTAGACTAAATTTGAAAAGTAATTGCTATAAATTTGGTACAATTACTTTTATACTACTTTTGATATTAATTTTGATAGTCCCTATTAATGGCCTAGTGGTTAGAACGCGTGAATCTTAATCGACGATCGTGGGTTCAAACCCGGGCAAGCACCACTGAATTTTCATATGGTTAATTTGTGTTTATAATTCATCTCATGCTTGACGGTGAAGGATATCGTGAGGAAACCTGCATGTGTCTAATTTCACTGAAACTCTGCCACATGTGTATTCCACCAACCCACAACCAACCAATCCTCAAAAAAAAGGAGGAGTGGCGGCCTTAGACCAGCAGTGGGATGGCTGTTACCTATCATTAATTTATGGTAAAATAAAAAATAATAAGTAAAATATAATAGCAAATCACACGCTCGATGTTTATAGGTCTTATTTAAGTTACACAACAAATAAAAAACGTAACAAACCGTTATGCATATAACCTTTTTTTCACGACCAAAAATAACACGATTTTAACACTCGCCGACAGTAAGGCGTCCTATCGATTTCAGACCCTAACTTAAATAACCCACATCATAACTTAATACATAATTAAATTTACAGCTTTCCTAACTTGCTTGTAAAATACTACGGCTTATTAATAGAAGACATATCTTCAAAAAAAATTTGTATATAGACGTAATAATATATTTGTATAAATAATATTGTATGCAAATAATGTATTCGTAAACTTTTGTTACAAAGAAGTAACCCTGGCACTATGCGGTAATATTGTTGCCTCACGTAATAATGCAAATTGCCTTTTTAAAACAAAAATCATTCTCAATATTAAACAAACGGATATGAATGTCAGAATAAAAAAAATATATCTCGTGTTTTATAAGGGTACGAATAGCATTTATAAAATAAAATAGTCTCAATCAATGACTGCACTTACGCAACACATTTATATGTGTCAAAATAAGTTGTAATCGACGGAAATACATCACATTATAACGCTATAATTTACATAATATCGATTTTAAGTAATGTAGTCTTTCCTGTGTTGATCTTTGATTCGCCGGAAAAAACATATTTCGTATTCTAAATAGTTCCCGATGAGGACACGCGATCATCGGAAGCAGATTATAATAAACCGATATTATGATTTAATGTATTACGTTAGCATTAAACATACTGCGTTAATCTTAAAAATCTAAATGATCAAACTCGGAAAATCGGTTATTATATTTGATAAAGATAATTTGTAAGCTTATAATTATTTTGTATGGTAATGTACGCTAAAGCTTACGGTTTCACGGAAACATTGAAAAATATTAAATTCTAAAATTCAATTAAAATCATTAAGGGACTTTTGTGAGCCAGAGGATTAAACCAATCAACCTTTAGATGACACCATGGGAATGAAAATCTCACAATGTAGATCAACAATCACTGGACCTGAAACAAGCAAAATTTTAGATATCACCTGTCTGTTCCTCACACCGCGACGCGACGCGATTTTAGGATTTTTCTATATACAACGACCGGTATTGTATTAAATTTTTTTGTGTTGTTCATATCTTATAAATTATTCTTATTATTAAGAATACGGTATCTAGATCAACAATCACTGGACCTGAAGCAAGCAAAATTTTAGATATCGCCTGTGTGTTCCTCACAGCGCGACGCGACGCGATTTTAGGATTTTTCTATATACAACGACCGGTATTGTATTTAATTTTTTTGTGTTGTTCATATCTTATATTATTCTTATTCTTAAGAATACGGTATATTTGTTTTAACTATATGACAATTAATACAAAGCGCTGTCAACATTTTTTTCCGTAGTCGTCCAGTCTCAACACTGCCCGCCGTAGGGACTGATTATAGAAAGAAATATATGTTTGAAGTATGGGTGACATGGAACGTTAGATTTGATTTTATTTGCCATACGTATAAAAAAACGAATATACTAAACAGAAAAAATAAATAAATCGGACTATTTACTAAATATAATTATATATATAACGGCGCGTGCCATTATTAGATAATGAAAATCAGTTAAGTTTGAGAGTTATAATTTATTTTGTTATATTTTTATCGTTGGTATATTATTCTATTTAGTTTATTAGAGCGGATAACACCGAATGTAGTTGTGTTTGTCACGGCGAACGTCATGACAATAATGATCTGATTGACAGCGGTTGTACGCGGTGATCGTTCGCAAACCCATTGGCTCTAAATCGCTAATTATTAGTGTAATCCCTAATTGTACAAGTAATAAGTGTTTGTATAAATAAAATAGTAACAAGAGGCAACATTGTTGTTCAATTATTTTAACGTTTCCTGAAGTATAACGCCCTCTTATTTAATATCTTCTCTCTTGAAAGCGGATTCGAGAATTTGTATCTGTGATAAAAAGCAAATAAAGTGGCTTGCGCAACAAAATTGAAATCAAATCTTTGATTCAAGGCGAACTGTCTTGCAAATACAGTTTCAGTCTTCTAAAAGCTTGACTACTGATTTTTATTGCATTTTTACAAAACAAATTGTCATCTAAATGCTTTAAATAAGATAAAAGATAAAGCTAAATTTGATTAAGTTTTTTGTAATATGGATAACATGCTTTTTAAAAGCCATAAAATTTTATGTTGAAGAAGTGTAATTTTTAATCGAACTTTTTGTAATTAATTGCATGAAATACACATTACTAAGCCAATGGCCAATAATAAAAGAGTAATAACTTGAATACGAATATTTCTGTTTTCATCATGCTTTTAGTTATGACTAGGGTTTATTTGTTTTCTTTAGTTCAGTTTATTTTGACGTTGATTATATTTATAGAGCAATAATAAAGCAACATGATATTCACTCTCACTCATACAACATATGTACGTCATAATAGAAATTGATACATTGTATAAGTACCGATATTTATATTAAACGAAATTTCTAACAATAGAAATATATACAAGTACCTAATATTTAAACGAGACATACATTTTCACATCTCATTTCATTGTGTAATCAGTATTTCAGTCAATAATTTTAGAACATTCTTTAAATTAATTTTAGAAGGCAGTCGAATAATTGGGCTTCCTAATCATGATGACATATGAAACATGAAACAGACCATGGAATCTATAATGTTATGTCTCCTGTTGCCTGTTAATACACTGACTCACTGACCATTCAAACCAGAATACAACAATATTAAGTATTGCTTTTGTCGATGGAATATCTGGTTAGTTGACAATTCTCACCCAGATGAGTCTGTACGCCAGGTAGGTAGATAGGACACAATTATGTAATTATTTATTTAGAAACTGTAACGAGTATGAATATTATACATTTTGGTTATATAAACGCTAAACAAATGAACTTCTTGTATTGTTATACTAACTTAGTTACAGTACGTAACTAAAATAGGAAACCTAATAACAGAATGGAAACCAAAATGGTTAATTAAATTTACCTTAAGCAAAACCAATATATAACAGCAACACTTGTCAGCTTTATTATTGTGTGAGACTACATTGTAAGAATATAATAAGTATAACAAAAAACGTGATGTTGGATTAAAATAAGTTATAAAACCTCTTTTCAAGATAACATTAAACGCTTAAGTTTTATTTTCACTTTCCAAAACATTGTTTGCACGAAAACAATGGTTAAAGAGTTCACGCATATTTTAAGACGATTTGTAGAAATCATGGTCGGAGATCATGAGTCAGGGGACATCATGATCGTTCACAATAAACTTCAGATAAAACAACTACAACTAATTTGCGGTTAGTTCCATGGTCGTGATTCACCGATTCCGATGAAAGAAAAGATACCTTTTCCTGACTAAATAGTGAAGAGGAAACGAGAGGCTTGATTTAGTTTTATAAAAAAAAACGCAGCGCCTTGGTGACTCAAGTGTAAAGGATTTCATGGCGCACGCGTCCGTATAATTTAAAACGTATTTACTCTAGTCGGAAACTCGATTAACACTTACTAACGAAACACAGAAAAAAAATGGGAAAAATTTATATTATTATTATAAAATTTTACGTACATACCACGCATTCATCACATAATCTACCGCCATCAGCGATACTTAATAATGTGGTATTCTGGTTCGAAGGGTGAGTGAGCCAGTGTAGATAGAACATCTTTGTTCCCAAGGTTGGTGACGCATTTGTTATGTAAAAGATGGTTAATATTTCATATAACACAATTGTCAATTAGCGGTGGTGAATATATACCATCTGGCTACATATATTAATAAAAAAGGCATTACTAAGAAAACTTTGTAGAACAATAGAACGGACATTGATAACCGAAACCCTAAAAAAATATTACTCAAATTAGAACATATTCGTACAATGATTAGCAACGTGTATGTACTCATATTTATGATTACGTCAACCTTGACCTAATTCCCCACAGTGTTCTTATTACAACGGCATAATAATATAACCCTTAACATTCAAACAACTTGCTATTATACGAAATTCATATTTCTGGCAAATATATATATAAATATTGGCAGAAATAATTGGCTTAGAGCGAATATATTTTAGCACAATTAATCGAATGACTCTTTTGAAATATATTAAGATAGATCATAAATATTCGATATCTACTTCTTGTATATACAGACAAATAGTCTGTCGAATCACTTGAATAACCAAGTAACATAGTTTTATATGTTATTTTTGTTGTTATCTTGCATAAAAACAGTATAGTATGGCTATCTTTAATTTAATGTAAGTATAACAATAAACAATTTTATAATCAAATAATTAATAGAAACAAAATGGAACAATTAAATGTTAAACATCAAAGTTTTCAGCCATAAAACATGATCGTTAATCGCGCGTGCCGGTCACATCATGTTTATAAGTTAAACTTGTAAACATGGAATGACGTGAATGTGTCTACCGTTTGTTTTGTGATTCCAAAGACATTTTATTATTTTTTATTTGAGTACATTTTTTATAATAAATAATATAGATTTAAAAATGTATTAAATTTTTTATAGCAATGTAAGTTGTGTAATTACAGGTACAAGGTATATAATATCTCATGCTCCTATGATGCATTGACGATATAAGGAACATTTCATAATGTTACAGTATCAACAATTGATAGTATCTAGTATACCTTATACAACATAATATCCTTAATCAAATTTATACCTAAAATCTTGAATAAAAGATTTATAAATACATTTAAGAATTCAAAATAAACATCTTCAATGACTTTGATGAACATCTTCTAAATAATATATTCCTAACATTAATTGTTAAATGTTAAGGCTTCTTTTGCAAATATTGTTCACGTGACCTTTCGCTTTGAAGTCTTAAGCCCACGACCTGAAAACAACGCGTGCAGCACTTATAAGTGTTCCTATTGAAGTGCATTTAATGAGGTTAAATTTTCTGCCTTTGTAGAGTAACTTTAAATTAGCTTAAACATTTCTCCTGTACTGTACATCGTAAGGCAGTTAGGTGTTTGCAATATATGGGGAAAAAATAGTATAAAAAAAATTCTTCTTCTTCAATTTTATATTCTACTGATGGAATAATTTGCTATTAACAATAATATTTTAATTATAATGTTTGTAACATAAGCTGTCAATTCTTACGTACATAAATTATTTTAACATTAATTCTCATATTATATTCGATTTTTACCAACTGGTGTAATATAAATAAAATGTCCCTCAATATCAAAAAGTGTTACTATGTCCAATTTTCTCGATATAAAACAGTTAAGCCAAACAACTACTTAATAGATTCGAACCAGATTGAACAATTAAATAACATACGTGATCTTGAAATCTTACTAGACTCAAAACTACGGTATGCCCCGCAAACCTTGATTTTGTATTTTTTTTTTGTTTTATGTTTTAATAGTATTAAAAATAGTATTTTTTTTAAGTTTTATTACTATTCTTTTCGTTATTTAAATTTTAATTACAATTTATATTTTGTTTTGTAATATGTACTTAACTCACATTTACACAACATAGTATTAATTACAATTGTTTACCTTTTTATAGTTCCTAAGTTAATTTATTGAGTACCACATTTCTTTCTTTCTTTACATATATATTTTTTTCTTTAATTCTGTTTAGCCATTACTTTATGTGCTTGATGTGGTCTCCTATAATTGAAAGAGCACACAAGTGTATATCTTTTGTTGGAGATCCTTAATTAAATAAATAAATTGGTAGTTTTATTAAAAACTTACTTCATCTTCATAGATGAAGTTAGTTAATTACCGGTATTTACTCATGTAAATACCGGTAATTAAAAACAAATTCAGAAATTATCTAAAAGTAATTAATAAACCACAAAAATAATAACAGCTGACTCATGCCAAACGACAAATTCATACGTCTCGCGATGAGTAATCACTAAACATGTGATAATGATGTGTGTGGAATGGTAACCACATAGCGTTCATGTTAAGAATCAGCTGTACGAACTCTCAAAAATAGTCTTTATTACTATAGCTGTAGATGCTACAATAAAAAACACCCTTGTAAGGTTTACGAATGCATAACTAGTCTTGAGAAGTAATTTATACGTATATAGGTTTTATTACCCTAGCCATAAGGCTTGATATTAAGACAAACTTAAAACTACTCTCTTTTGCAATCCACCCGTATCAGCGGGTTGCGCACGCGCATGCGCAAGCTAACACACGTTGACACGTGCCACAATCTACTACCTATCACGTGTTTGTAGTTTATACACAGGAAATAGCTATCAGGTTAAAGAAACTAAACATTTTTTTACTATCGCATTACAGTTTTAGAATCCGAAAAAAGTAGAACATAATTAGAACTTACTTTTTTTCGGCAGCTACTATTTTATGCATTGGATTGTAGACCATCTTTAAAGATTGTGTGTTTACTAAGTAAACATTAATTTAATTTAAGATTTTATTACAAGCACAGCGACGTTGACCAGCAAAAAAATATATTTAGTTATAAAAGACGCCGAACGAATTCCTTCGACCAATTACTGCCTATTTATTTCAGTGAGAAAAACGTAATGATCTCTTGACAGTACGACAAGCCGCGACTTGTACGAGAATCGCAAGTGGGACGTCCGGAACGACACCATTAAAAGTTAAAATACGAACTGAAGACCAGAAACAACAAATTGTAATTGATACAAAAAAATCCATACACAGTGTCAACCGATGCACTTGATAACTATGTTTTCCTGTGTGTTAAATAGTGTTCCCTTGTACAACTTCGTAAACATATTTATATTATTTTTGAATTTTAATTATTTTGATTTAAATCGACAAATATAAATCTAACGAAGTTAAAAACTTAACTATAAATATATATTGTATTATGACGCTGAACTAATTTTACAATTGTGACATTATAATTTTATAGTGACTTAACAATTATAATATAATTAAATAAAAATATTAAATTGTCAATAAGTTAAAGGTTTATAATAATGCCAAATTGTTTGTTTTTTATTGTTAAATTGAATTTGTCGTTTGCATTATTTTGTCATTTAGATTTGTTATATACCAACGGTGTTATGTTATGTAACTTAGAAATATTATCAGTACAGTGTGTAGAATAAATACTGACTTACTCCAACTAAGTTCGTTAGTAAAGTCTGCGAGTCAACCCGGTCTCCGTCTGTTCCAAATATAATATAACCATTGTCTCATTTGTGATCTTCTGTGAAACATACATAGAAGATAATGACTAATGACGAACCAATCAGCCTGTTGACAGTAAACTGCAACTACAGACATATTATTTAACCAAATATTTACCTAAATATTCTCAATAAAAACTATAGTAAGATCTTTTGTAAAAATGACTACTGACAAGTCTCGAATTCAAACGGCCCGATCCATTTTTTTTTGTCTCATATAAAAAGACGTGAACATTAATCACAAATTTCACTTATGCGTTTTCTTTAAATATGTTCATCTGCTGATTTATAATATTTTACATACACGGCTGTCTCATATAAGTCTTTCGTGATGATAGTGATCCAAAAGCTGACGTGCATTATGAATAACGTTAAATGCCTAGACAGTGGTAAAATTCCATTAATATTTCTGGAATTAAATAGCCTATTCCAACTACAAAGACTAGTAAACAACTCTAATATTGAATAGAATACGTGAATCTCAAAAGAAGATCGCGGTTTTAAATCTGAAAAGCAAAACTGAGTTTTCATACTCTAGTGTTTATAATTCATTCGTATTTGGCGATAAAGGAAAACAGCTTGCATGCGTCGAAACAAATTTTACATTCAAATTTTATATCATCTACCAAGCCTCTCAGTGGCGTAGCGTGGTGGTATAAGATTTGCCCAACAGTGGGTCATTTACGAGCTGTTCCTGTTTCTTTTTAATGCTTGATTGGCTAAGTAATATTTCAATCGTCGATTGTTGTAAAACACGGAACCCAATAAATAAAAGAAAATTGTCCTTGACCGGTATTTTTTATGATCGCTCGTTGAGGGAACATATCCTTAAATATAATACTGACGATCTCCGAGTAATAAAACTTTATTATGAAATATATCTTGTGTACGAGAAATCATTTATGGTATTGAATCGTGTCCCTTGAATCACTCCGGCCAGTTTATTTGTCATTAAATCAATTGATGTAACGACGCTTATGTTTCTACGATACGCTTCATGTGTAGATAGTGCTTCGAATTATAAATAATACGTATGTGTTTATTTCTATGTTTACAATTGACATCCTAGTCTTGCAACTTGGCACATTAAAAAGTAGTGTACTTAACTATATGAATCGTATTAATTTGTTTTAATCTTAACTCTTTATGAAAATAAAGAGTTTTTTGTTTGTTGTGCATTGAAGTCTTTACCTCAGGATATTTCAGTCCAATTTGGAAATATGTTTAAGGCTAGTGATACTGCGTGGATCAGCTATTTTAAGCTATTTTAATATGTTATGTTAACCACTACATATCCAAATATATAAATATTAAAATAATAAAGTAACTATGAATATATTTTTTTATTCATTTCATAAAGTTTAACGCAACGAATGATATCTAGATTCATATTTAAATATTAAGAAATGAAAGTAAAAACACACCTATTATACATTCTAATTTCATACTATTAACTAAATACATATAAAATGACGTATTTTGTTTACTTATAAAATAAATACTTAGTATCAAAATTAACAACTTGTTTATTGTATAATATGTTTAACTAACATTTGTTTTACTCTATATTATAAGGGCAGTAAATCAACATTTGATCCATTAGAGTAACCGTTCATTAATTGGGCAAAAAACAACTATCCTGTTAAAAAAGTTTAGAGCTTAACCCACCACCTTCTTCCACTACGAATTAAAAGATATATATGTGGCAGAATTTTATTCAGATTTAGTCACGACGTTCTCTTTCACCTACAAGTATGAGATTAATTATAAATACTAATCAAGCAAGTGAAAATATGTAACGGGTATATTCGATTAATTTCTGTCTTTTTGGTAACAGGGCTTTATGCAAACTCAGTAAGGAGGAGGTGATTCTATAAAAATTATCTTTAAATCGGAACACAGCAATATCAAATATTAGATGCCATGCCATGTACGTGTTACGTTGTTACATGTACGTTGCTTGATATTGCTGTGTTCCGATATAAAGAGTCACTGTTTTGTGATCTAGCTTAATTACAGGGACATAAAAACTTGGATTTCATGCTTGAAAGTACATTGAGAATATTAAAAATTCGTTTATTCTTCTAACAGAGCAAGAATCTGTCTGTCTAGTAGTATATGGGCTGATTGATGTGCCACTTGCTATCGGGCAGCTCAATTGCTCATTAGACTTAAATAATTTAAAAAAATACCAGCTTTTCTATCCACTCGCGTAGCCGCTGAGCTTAATCCGGTATGTCCCCATAAATATCACGTAACTCGTTTAAATGTTTTAATTATGTTACACGTAATTAAGCTGCTTACGCGAATATTATATACATCGTATTTTGTTATAATCCCTATAATTGCTGTCTAAAAAGTTTTATTACAAAATTACTCAAACTTTAATTTTATTTAAATTCTTACCTTATTGTCAATAACTTATATGATATGTACATTATATTTACTAAAAGTGTTAGTAGTAAGATTTTAATTATAACATTTATAAAATGCACATTGTCTACACTACTATTCGAATTAGATTTCTTTGAAGGAATTATTAAGTATACTTGATTTCTATCTTCCTTTAAAATACTCACAATAACAGATGAAACAGACAGATTACTATAAATAAACATAACACCAGATTGTGAAAAACACTGAAAAGAAAAGCAAGCTCTGAGGTTGAAATTTAAGATACAATATCAGACACCGTTCAAATAATTTCTCCTTCACCGTCAGAACAAACTAGAACCTGGAGAGCTACTCTCATGATTCAAGAGGCAATTGGTCTTTTTTCAGTCTTATTTGCAGGCAGTTTTTTTTTCATTTGTTTTTAGTTTTTTCGCGTATAAGGGGCAAAGAGTTTTCGTAGTGAGGTCGGTTGAAGTTAAAAGTTGATCTAAAATTGAAAATTTTGAAAGAATTAAAGCAAAACAGCGTATTAAAAAAGGCATACCTTATAAATACGGATACAGACGAACAGAAAAGAGTCCAACAATCTCATACTTGTTCTCATTTACGCTCTAAGATTCAGTGTTCTAAATCCAGTGCCCTCGCAGAGTGAATCAGCATAAGATCGAATATGGGTGACAGACCAATTTAACAATTGAGGAAGTCCCAATAGGCACTTGAGGTTAGTTCCAAACTATACGCTGTTATTGATAGCATAAGTGTGTCATGTGTGGTGATAGGCAGTAAAATGGCAATACAACAATTGAGTACGTATGCGGAAATGATTTTAAAATTAAAATAAATTTATGCACTTTAAGAATTTATGTTCGTCAAATGTATGTACTACAGTTTTATAGTAAAAACGTATAAATGTTTTTGTTTAAAAGTCTGTGTTATATAATTTTCTATATACATATTTTTTTGTATTTGGAATCAAATTTTTGAGAAGACTTAAAAATTCCTTCGCATCTTTAAAAACATTTTCTCTGACGTAAAGTTTTAAAAGTTGTTATAAATTTTTTTTTATAATTATTTACAATTTTAATTATTTATTTCTCAGTGATATGGTAATAAATATCAATATGAGTAATTAAAAAAAATATAACTGATGTTAAAATGTATTAATGTTTTATATTATTATTTAATATTTTCTTTATTTTTGTATGGATACTTTTTTCAAAGTAAATTTAAATTGATTTGGGTTGTTTTTATAAAGCTAACACTTAATTAAATCACTTGTAAATTTTTAAAGAATATTCGTTTGTAAAAAAAACATTTCCATTATTTCTTATAGTCCAAAGCGCTGTCTCTAATAACTTTAAAATATGTTCATTAAAATTTGATCATTAAAAGTAAGGTTATTTTGTTCCAATTGTACAAATCACTTAATTTGCAACATAAAGGACTTCAGAAATTAATTGAAAATAATACAAAATAAAATAAAATTATTAATACCTTCTCCTCAAAAGAGGAGACCTTAGCCCAGCAGTGGGACATTCACAGGTTGTTACTGTACTGTAATACAAAATTACTCTTTCTACATACTATTTTTATTTATGTTCATACTCGAAAACAGACAGGCCTATTTGAACTGTTTTCTATTGAGGTATTGTATGTATGCTATTGAGGTGGTCCCATATATTTTTCTTTGACATACCGTTTTTGTTTCATATATTTTTATAATATTACCATTTTCAGAAAAGAGGAAAAAGCATATAAGACTATCATCAATATATGAATGCTCTTGCATGGATGCATGGATTTATGCTTATTATTTATCAATAACGTGCCAACCGATTTCCATAATTTTACACCATAACATATTTTTTAGCGTCGATTTTATAATTTTGTAGTAGGTGGGTATCTCGAATCTTAAAATCTTTTAATTAAAAAAAACCAGTGTGGATTTTTTGTTATTTTGGAAGTAGGTTTAATTATTATTAGTATTATTCTAATTTTATTGGACAGCTATACGCTAAAAAGAATTACAAGCAACAATACATCAAAATTGTAATCAAATTAAAAATATAAAACCGACACGCACTAAATGATCGAACTGGTAATATTTCATCGCAGATGCGGCGGATATTTTATTCTTTAATATGATGTATTGTTTTCATGTTACGTGATACTACAGCGAATACCTGGCATGCGTTGCAATTACACTTTATTTTATTTCTCACACGACTGTCCAAAAAAAGGAATGATGTTTTAGGGCATGTATGTATGCAAGAAAAAATCTCATCGCAAATGCCAACGACATCTATACGAAGTAATTAAACTCAATCGGATAAAATATAAATATATACAAAGAGAAAACAATCATTGAAGCTTCAAAATAAAATTCATTTTTGGTATACCAAAAACTTTGTAGATAGTCTTTACTTATCAAAAATTAATAGATATTTCCCTTATGATTAATTATTTCCAGGTTTAAAAAGTATTTAATTAATGTAATTTTTTAATAAATAAATTAAGCTTAATACAGTCTCAATTTATAATTCTCTCATAATTCTTAATGCTGTTTAAAATAGATATAACTAGGTACTCAAAAATTCATAAATTTAAAATCAAATCGATATCTCATACATTAGTATTAAAAAATAACTATAACGACTATAATTTTTGAAAATTGATACGATGCATTGCTTTGCTTTAATGTCATATAATTTCAAACTGAGGCGTAATTTCGTTACGAACGGTTTAATGTAGAGAACCTCACATTTGACCTTTACCTATAGAGCTTCCAGAATGTTCACTAAAACTTCATCAAGGCGGATGACGTATTAACATCTCCAATTCAATACTAAGATAACTGTATAGGGTACCAATTAACAATAATAATTTATTGTTACATTTGGCTACCACTTATTGCATAATAACGGTACTTCAAAATTATACGTTTTTGTATTATACATTCCAATTTTGTTCCATTTATAAAAGACTAGCTGTGCCCCGAGGTTTCACCCGCGTATAATTGATAAAAATAGAATAAATTATTTTATTACTATAATAACACACCCGCACACACGCACACATACACACACACACACATATGGCTACTGGTAAAGAAATACGTAATTAACGATTTGAAATTCATTTTCATAAGATATCGTAGGGTTTACCGATCTTATATATGGCCTAACATTTGCGCCATCACATGTTCTTTGTGTGTACCTCAAGATTGGTCAAGCCGTTCTTGAGTTATAAGAAGACATACAGACAGACAGACAGACAGACAGACAAACAGACTAAAATGAAAAACATAGTATAATGTGAATCGCTGCATCATAAAACGATTATTAATCACAAAATTAGGTGAAACAAAAAACAAATAAAAAATATAATAACAAAAATAACAAATAAACCGACAGAGCCAATAGATTTATATAGTAGTATAGATAGATAATAATAATAAGGTCCTCCAGACCGATTTCGGCCACGGCGGCCAATCTCAAGAGAGATTAGCCAACTGCGCAGGACATATTATAGTGCACAAGTGTGTGCGCAAACACAGGTGCACTCTCTTTTCCTTAGCTCTCATAATCCGATGGGACGGCAATCCGACACGACCGGAAAGAGTTCAGGCGCAAGACCAACGGCTTAACGTGCTTTCCGAGGCACGGGAGTGTACACACTTCCAACTTCCAGACTCCGGGCTGCTACTGAGAATTTTCTGACAGAAAAACCCAATAACTATGTATTAGCCCGACCTGGGAATTGAACCCAGGACCACCGGGTCTGCGGCCTTATATCTAGCCACTAGACCAATGAGGCAGTCATAGATAGATAGAATAGAATTAGAATAGCTGATGGTAACGGCCATCTTCACACATGTGCTATCAATGCTACGCAAACCATGCGATCTTAGACGTTTTATCTCCGTCGCCTACATATAAACTAACTAAAACAAACGGCCCAATACTTTTCAAATAGGAATACGGCCATACGAGGTTTATATTTTTGTAGGGTAATTTCTAAGTGAACAGTATACATAGAAGTCTTACACCTACTTTGATAAATCCTCGTAGATTGAATTAAAATATGAATCAAAATAATGTATGTAACGAATTCAAAAAGAACAAAGATAAAGCAGACAAATCATGTGCGCGTCAATTGCCATCGAATCGCCCCTGTTCCCCATGCTAGCTGCATTGCGTACTGATTAGAGAGACTTCCGGACTCACCGACATAAGGAAGAATCTGTCAACGTTTAAATATTTTAAATTCAAATCGACGTCCTCGTCCACGTCTCATTATAGAAATATATTGTCATAGTATTCCATTAACTCGAACGACGCTTGCAAACTAAACAACCAGACCACCAGATAGTTAATTGAATGAAAAGTTTGAACAGTACTATGTTGTCCAATATCGTACAGCGAACTATTTGCGGATTCACTTAGGAATACTTCGCAGTGAACAGTTTGAGAGCTGAAAAATCATTGAAAGTAAAAACATTTTTAGACATTATTATTTGTTTATTAAGCTTTTAATAGCAGACGAGCTTATGTAACAGTTCAAACTGTAAGTGATCGCGACTGCCTAGAGACATTGACATGAGCTGCCAACCATTGGAAGCTAAGGTGTAATGTCCCTTGCGCTTGATATAATACTAGTTCTCTCCCCAACCGAAACACTATACACGGAATAATTGTATTGCTACTAATATTTTAATTACTTAAATTGAACCAAGGATTTATATTTCTAAGCAATCTTTAGGGTGAAAACAAATCAAAATTCAGTCGTAATGGTATACCACCACCATAATCTTTTATGGATATTAGCATGTGCCAACAAATTATACAGCTGTAACAAAATTCGTGTCCGACCCGTGAAGTGGTTATTAGGTATCGTGTGTCGGTTCTATTTATGTAATAATTTTTAAAATACTAAGCAAAAAATGTATCACGGAATTATTATTTTTTTAATTAAATGACGAAAATTACTTGCCTCTTACCTATCGAGTAGCTAAGACACGAGGTTATGACCTCAGTAGTCCACGTTTTTACCACCAACATTGTCGTTAAACACAATTAATATATTTTTTTAAGTAATTTTTTTGCTTAGTATTTTAAAAATTATTACGTAAATAGAACCGACACTCGATACCTAATAACCACTTCACGAGTCGGACACAAATTTTGTTACACCTGTATAGATTGAGGTTGATTGCAATTGCATTGCATTTTAAGTGATAACTTTATATGGAGTCATCGTTCGGAGAATTTAATTGATTTCACATTTCACCTTCAATCATTTTACACGTGAATGCATTTACTCGATTATTCATTGAGCAATTAATCATGTCTGTATCTATTGTCATAAGTGGATAAGGTTATTGTATTGTTTTATTGAAGTGATTGATTAACTTTGTGATACTATAAAAAATTAAGTAATAGATTAATTTAAAAAAATATATATTTTCAATCACACTTGGCGATTCAGTAAACAATGTATAGAAGGCTTTTCCGCTTCTCTATAATTTTCCTCCTAATAATATCTATGTAATGTTCTATTGACATACTCAATACATAGTAATAGACTAGTCGTGATTGTGTCATTATGGTTTACTTAATAAAGTAAAATAAAATAAAATGGTATAATTCCTCGATTAGCCTTGTATAATAGCTTTCATATTTGGTGCTTTTACTTGGTGGTAGAGATTTGTGCAGGCTCGTCTGGGTAGGTACCACCCACTCATCAGATATTCTACCGCAAAACAGCAATTTTTGGTATTTTTGTGTTGCGGTTTGAAGGGTGAGTGAGCCAATGTAATAACAGGCACAACGGACATAACGATTTAGTTCCCAAGGTTGGTGGCGCATTAGTAAGAGATGGTTAAGCGTCTTCTTTGACGTTGTGGAAATTCGAAGGTCGGGATTTCGATAGAATTATATAGAAAGCGATGCTCCACAACCTTGAAATAAATCACACAGTTAGCCAATGAATTTAACTTACGTGTAGAGCATTCGAATTTAAGATAATGTTTATGGATAAGTGTAAAAAAAATCAGAAAAATCACTAAAACGTGTAAAATCGCACTTCCTTATTGAGACGAAATTATCGTAATCGTCGAGAATTTAGAAATGAATTTTATCAAATAATAAAGTTAAAACTATAAAGAAACGTCTGGAGTCTTCATTTTTTAATAAACATTTTCTTATTTTTTGTTATAATAAATTACAATGAAATTGTACGCGTTTTCTTATGCGAGCCGCCGATAACCCTCGCAGACCAGTCGGCCACGCGCCTCCGAAGTGAGAGCACGTCGGTTTGCGCCGCATTGATAGATCGCGATCGAACCGTGTACTTACACAAAATCAATGTGTGCGTAAATAGCGTATTTAGTATGTATTTGAACGTTTTAGTTGTCACCGAGACTGTTCATCATAAATTTTAGGACGCGCACCGGCTTATGTATTCTGTTTTTTTTTTTGGTATTTTTAGTGTTTTATCATTTGATATGATATTTTTACTGATAATATTTTGTATATTTTGTAGTTTGATAAAAAAACAAAAAATAACTCGAGTTGAAATTCTAACTAGTTACATAATTATAACACACTAATATATAATGATACATTGCAATTTTTTTATAAATAAATATAATTTTTTGAAATATTTATGTATATAATTACTTATTTCGTCCATTTCCTAGTTATATTGGTCAGTAAAACAACAACTGAGGCAATAAATTTAATGTCGTAAAAATTCAAATTATTCTTATTTTCATTGATAACGTAAAACTAAACAAGGTATTTATAAAAATAGTGTTTTGAACACTAAATAATAAAAATGACCAAATCCCATTTATGCATAAAACGAAACACGCGTGATGGCCTACCTAACAAACCCTCATTAGTCAGTAAATCACTGACCCTCAACTCAGCGGGAAATATAGTACTCAAGTGGAAATGCGAAGAACGAAGTACATAATCCTTGTTATTGTGATCTAAGAACAGTAGTGGCATCACACTAAAGAACACACTTCCAATTCGTAGACCGCCACGCTTGTATATATAATAAGCTGCGTTAAAAACTTCAATACCGCGATTCAGGGATTATACATTTTTATAACATTTTTCTTTAGAAGTTTAATTATTTTATGTATTTATTCACATATTTTTTATATTGAGTAATTAAAAAAATAAAACATTTATTTTTACAGTAATAATAATATGGTTTTTATTATTTTAGCATAAAATGTTTGTTTCAATAATGTTTATATAATGTTTTTCTTGTATTCCTATTGATCTATTTTTATTTCACTTTTTGTATATATACTTGTTCCGTTTTTTAATAAAGCATTCCACATTCGTCTTTCGTCAATTTTTTTTTATTATTCCACATTACGACATCAAGAAGTTTATTTATACCAAACTACTCACCTCAACGCTATAGATATGTATTTGACAACATTTCAAAATCAGTGACAATAAAGTTAAAATTTAGTTTAGGAAAAAAAAGTGCGACGACCCCACTCTGCATACGTATATGTGTGCGTGTCGTGCCCGAGCCTCGATAGTTGCGACAGTAGCGCTAAAAACGTAAAACTTCGTGCGGCGGAACGTCAAAGAAGACCCTTAACATTTCTTACAATGCCAATGCTATAGGCGTTGGTGGCCCATATGCTCGCCGGCAACCTATGCTATAAAAAAAAATATTATGCTCTCACAGATGAACGATAATACGTAATGTTCATACAAAAAATATTTAATAAATAATTACATTTACTTTCCATTATAGATTGCTTACACCTATTGACTTATAACCTACAAATATTTTAAAAGCAGGCGAATTCCTATTACTTTTTCATAAGTATCAAAGTTCTGTACATATTGTATCGAATATTTCATATAATATCCGTTATCTAGAGCCCTTAAAACTACCTGATAACAAAAATTAATATATTGTGCTTTTACTAATTATCACCTGAGTGAAGTGTGACATTGACAAATTAACATGTATCCTTAAATAAAGTATGTTACTTAGCAGCAATGGCCCACCTTTAACCAGACAACAGTGGGTAGGTTTAAAATAAATACCTAAACCTCGACGCGCCGCGGTAGTGGAAAATAAGGGCTGTTTCACTCTCAGGCCTAACGCAAGTAGTATTCGAAAAGTTATGCCAAAACTACTATCTATCTCATTTCTTTAAAAATATTTTTTAACTACAAATAATATACAGGGTTATTTTTAATAACCTAGCAACCTCGCAGGACTAGATAGCTAATACCGTAAGCAACAACTTTTATTCTACGACTTTTGATAATTTGTTAGATTTTATTTTCATACAAAAATAAGTATTAATTTAATTTCCCGCTTGAACGTTTATAAGTCTACACCACGATCGTATACACAAGTCTTGCAACTTCAGTATGGGGTACGTTGACATACTGATGCTGTTAAGTTCAATTTACGGCCGCCAGAGACATGACAATTCGCGTAATAATTATCCCGAACAGTTTTTCAAATCCAAACAAAACAGTTAAATAACAAAAAAAAAATAACAAAAAATCCGCAAAACTCAACAAAACGATATAACAATGATTAAATAACACAATACTTAGAAGAGAAAAATATCAGCTTCGATAGCAGCGACGTAGTACCTCAAGCGGATGGTATTGCGTATTAGCAGTTGTTACACACTCGCACCTCATCTCTCACCACTGAAATTGGACTGAGTTGCAGTTGCTGTATATACGACCGTGGTCTACACGCATCACAAAGATCGACGCGTCGCGTCGTCCTTTCGTTTATGAATGAAATATAGATCCACAAATGTCACAACAGTACGACAAAAACTTGTAAAATCATTTTTTTGCCATGTATTGAGCTATGTCCGAACTCGTAGAACAAAAGTTGCTGCTTATAGTCTTAGCTATCTAGTCCTGAGAGGTTGCTGAGTCGTTACAAATAACTCTGTATATTTTAATACCATATGCTTCTTCAGAATAATATATTTTGGATTGTTAGTGAGATTGAAATCTATTATACATTTTAATTTAATATCAGATATTTCAGACTAGAAAAAATTATATCAAGTATTATATTAGAGGGAAACAATTGTAGATAATGCTTTAATTTGCTTACCTAATTGTTATAATAAACATTTTAGGCATAACACTTTCAGCATTAGTGACAACCCTATCGTTTGACTACGCAGTGTCAGGTTGACAAACAACATACTCTATATAATGCATGGAATCAAAGGGCAATTAAGTGATGTTTTGGTATTATGTAAGTTGTCTGTTTTCTTCAAGATCAAAGGAAAGTGCATCTTCCGTAGGTACATATAACAATTATGAATCATACACAGACAATAATAACATCAGCTTCCATTGAGCTTATATTGTTTTTAATGTCATGGTAATAAAGCATAAACCATAATCCTACAGAAGAACTAGAAAGCGTTCGTTCGTGGAGTGATCGAATTCATTCGTTTATAACTATTAAAAAAAACTTGCTCTAAAAGTATTGAATACTTGCAAAATTATATTATAGTTTCATTATCTACATAACATCTCGACTTTGAGTTTATTCTTTTTTTATATTTTAAATCTAAAACAATAAGCTCAACGACGAGATTACGACAAGCATTATCATAAATGAGTTTCGCAAAATACATATATATAAACTCGTGAGTTGTTACCAGTGACAGATGAAACGCAATACTGAATCGATATTGTCCTTGTACTTAAGGTTCGTGTACACACAACTCAAAAGATGTGGAAAATTAAATTTAAAAACAAAAACAATTTCAAATAACGCTCATTTTATAAAACTAATAAATAAAAATATGGGTCTCAAAAATAAAAAGTATATAATGTATACAGTTAAAATTGGAAAAAAGAGATAGAGCCAAGATGTCAATGGCTAGGACAGGTAGATCTTAACCGAAGATCATTGAGTATTCATATTAAATACATTTGTATATATGTTCGGTGATTAGAGCATGTATCGTAGGAAAACCTGCATGTATCAGATAATATTCTACATATGTATTCAAAAACCAAGTTGGTGGAATGAACTTGAAACCCTCTTCTATTAAAGTAGGAATCTTCGCCTAGCAGTGTAACATTTAAATTATTTTTTACTTTATTGTAGAGTCTGCGTTAAATGTACGAAGTTCGAAATTTAAAGTGATTCATAGCATGTCATAATTATCCAAGTGGAACTAAATGATTGAATGTCATATAAATATTGTAACATACTTATCATGACATGACTAAATTACGAAACGAAACAAAAGTAAAAACCACGATGATATTTCACACAACATAAATGTAAATAGTAACGAGTTGTAAAACTCATTTTAATAGATGTTTGAAAATATTATATGTGAAACTCCTTAAGACATTTTCATTGTTTTTATTTTTCTAGATTCTAATTAATGTACTATAATGAAAATCATATAAGGAAACTTGTACATTATGAACTTATAAGCGGAGAATTGGAATACTCATGTCACGTGTTCAGTGGAGTCAACAAGGAAGTATGTATTGTTTGTTGGTGGCCGAGTGGTATTAATTAATATATGAATCGGACTTGAACTTTACAATTTAACAAAGCTTAAACGAGTACGTTTGTTTAATAATTAATTAATACTAACATTTGTTGTTTCCACCAATTGTTATATGAAATTTAAAATGAAATTCGATTTTTTATAACGAAATTAAACATGCAATCCATTTAACAAGATTTAAAATTAAAAACATTTCAAAAAATATTTTTGATTATTTGTTTATATACGAAAAATAAAACATTTTAAATTATTTATTTCCAAATGACCAATCAAAAAGTCAATGGATGTTTTGTTTTTTCTACATTTATAGATTTTTTATGTTTAATGCAAATCGTTTTTAAGCTTCCAATTAAGCGGAACCGTGTTAAAAAAATATCAACAATTAAAAACCTAAAAAACTATTTTTTACTACCTGTGCCTCGTGATTCCACCAGCGTTAAATTCGTTTTATACGTGCAATAACAAAATATCCTAAAACCTTACAATAGTAACGGAAATAAAATATTTTTGTGAATAAAATGTGTTTCGTTGTGATCTGATGTTATTGAAGATAGCTGATCTCCATACCAAATTTCATCAAAATCTGTCAAACAGTTCTCGGTTGATACGGTAACAAACAGACAAATGTACCAAAACCTGAATACGAAAATTGTAAAAAAGATATATTTGGTCCCTGTATCGATAGTAATTTCTATTAGAATAAGGTATTTCAAAAATATTCAATAAACAGACGCGTTTCATTTACAGTTTTATTTTATATTGTGTATATATTATACGAGTATGTTGACGCCATAGGTGGTTTTTAATGAAACCACTAAGTGTAAAGGTACTGCTCCTGTTTAAAGAAAGTAAGTTCGTGACATCGGTAGTCTCTCTCATCGGATTACCGGCGAAACCACTGGCTTTCTACTGTCCGAAATCATTGTATCAGGCATTATGTGAGGTTATTGCTTATTGCGTCCGCATTTATAATCGCCATTAGAGCAGGACAATCACATCTCTTTTCACTTTCACGTGGCAACAGGAAATTATACTTGTGGTCATTAAATGTACATCGTAATGTTTCGGTAAAGACTTATTTAAAGTTTACGACAGAATTTATGTTTTGTTGGTAAGCTTTATTATTGGTGACAATTTTTTCCTTCTTGATATTAATATTTGGAACACAATTTGCATTGAAATTGACAGTTTATTATATAACCTTTACGTCTTTTAAGGTTATGGACTCTTATTAGAATTCAAAGGAAAAATAAATTCTCATGAAAATTTAAATAAACCCATTTTTCGAATTTTCCACACCATTATTACTTTATTACTTAATATTCACAACAATGCAACGTAACTCTTCCCTGGGAAAGATCGCCCTAGAATTCCCAGGGAAGATCTTCCCATTCAAAGGTCCATTAAGCAAGGAATTTATTTATTAGAATAATTGTAATTTGCGTTTTTTATATTTATGAAAATGAGTGTGAAAACTATTAAAAATATACGAAATGTTCAAACAAAAAGTCAGTCATATTTAAAGAACAATACTATGAATTAATATATTTATCCATTTTAGTTGTTAGTATTTTTTTTTATTTCAAAGTATATTTATATTCTATATTCCTAATTCCGCCTTGAACTTGTGAACGAGTAGCTTAAAACATAAATTAATAATCACTATTTTTTGTTATCACAAACGTATTATTGCTTTAGTAATTGCATAATGTTTCAATATTTTAAATTTGGCACCACTTAAATATCTTCAAATGTATATTAGAATGTATAGTATGGAATAAGCTATAGTTTCAATAAGAAAAAAAACGAGCTCTCTAGTCAAACATTGTATTTTATGACATGGTCATAAACGGGAAAAACACACACTGCACGTGATTTTCTCATGCCTTTCTTTTTGCTTTAAAAATGGCTACATAGTCATGAGACTTTTTATATACTTAATAATATCTATGAGGAATAAATGTGATAGTGCGTGATTTATCAACTATAGATATTTACTTTACCCATTGATAATTTTTAAATATTACATATTACTATAAGGTCCTCCAGACCAATTTCGGCCACGGCGGCCAATCTCAAGAGAGATATTACTACAATTGTATTAAAAGATTAAATAAATTATACAACAGCGTCTATCAGGATATATAAATTAAAATGTATACAGTTTAGATACTAGTAATCTAATTTGTGAATAATTGCTTAATTAAAAACACGACTGTGCTGCCAAGAAAAGTGCAGTATTAAGTCACTCGGAATTATGTAAGGATTCTAACGATATCCAATAACTACCTATATCCAATATCTAAATACATCCAAAACTCTGCAAGCATTCGAAAGTTATGATGGAAAAAAGAACTCGCATACAAACATAAAAACATAAGAGTAATTATTAAGTATCTTTACCCTGTTCTTCTTACTAGAATCGATGAAGAGCTTCAATTTAAACCAATTGGTTGTTAAATCCTACTCGAATAAAACATGTATTACAAATATAATTATAATAGAACAACCAAAAAGTTGAAACAAGTTTGTAAAATAACAATCTATACCCAATGCCCAATCCTGCGATACTGCCAACATGACTAGGAAGTGTTTGTCTGATATTATCAAACAAATGTATGTTTAACATTTCGAGGATAATTCGTTTTTTACACACAAATGTATAATAATATATATTTACCTATAGATAAAAAAATTAACGAAATTAATCTTCTAAAAACGAAACTTATGGCCTAGCTATTTTCACACATCTTTGCATTAGCTGATTCCCAATTTTAGTGTAGTTTTGATTTTGCAAATCGATATATTTTTTTCGTATTTTCCTCTACCGTTATATCTTATGTATTACGTTCTCAATCGCTTGCAACTTGGTTTGGTACGCATTTATTGTGATTCGTTTAACTTAAATTCATTAAACCAAATGTTCTACTTTCATGTAAGTGGTAATTTTTCTGTAGACATACATTTAAAATGCTAAAAAGCAAAGCCTTGTACTTTCTTATATATCATCGTCATATTACGAAAGAGGAAATTTTATGGTGGCCCAAATATGAGAGGGTTTTATTTTTACCCTAATCCCTGCGCTAAAATGGAGGCTTTTATTCGTGTCTTAAAATAGCAATTTGCAAATCACAAGACACCGTTTACTTCAGAGATAAGTTCCATAATTACAGCCTCGTGGGATAATAAAGATTGTTTAGAAGATAAATATATTCGAAATAACAATAATTTTATTTTATAGCGCATTAGTGTACTCAAAATATACTTAACCGGGTTTTAACTGAATATTTTTGTTATCTTTTAAAGAACATTTCATTAATTTATAAATAAAATGTTAGTATTTATCCTTATAAGTAATGAAATGCTAAATATGCAGACTGTCAGGAGTTAGACCCTTAAGGTACTCTTCCCGAGCGGATGTCGGGAGATTTCCGATTATATGCATATTAGTGTATAATGCAGTCAATTTTCTTTTGCGTTGCCGGTACGGAAACGGCCTGTCTGGTAGCGCGTCCAAACCATGCACGAATTCGCGCGCACTCCGGCTGCCGCGAACGCCAGCCACTGCCATTGGTGCCATTCGTCTCGACTCGGCCGAGCGCACCGGACACGTGCTGCTTACGCTCCAGCAAGCGAAACTTGACTCGTTGCGTTCGATAATTCGTAAAAGTGTTGTATTTGGAAGATCAGTTTTTGAGTTCGCCGATACTTTCATTTAATTTACGTTCGGACAGTTTTACTTTGTGTTGTTTACCTTGTTCTGTGACTTTGCACATTGGAGGTGTACGGTTTATTTTCATTACGGCCGTCTGTTTACGGTAAGTACGTGTTGAATTTCAATTTATATTTATATAGGAATCTTGTCCAGCTGATTTATGCGGACGAGAGGAGATCGCGCCATGAACTGCATTACAGATCGAAGGTCATACGTTTCCTCGCAATCTAATCGGTGTCTATGACACACTGATTTGTATTCGTTACACATTTCCAATTCTACAAACACAAAATAATACCGACAACAACAACAACAATAGATATATGATATTGATGAAAAGAAGTTACTTTAGCGATTGTGTATAAAATAACCGATTCACACACTTTCTGTTGCGAATCTTTTAACAAGTATCAATATTAGGAGTTTTAGTTTTCGTACCGGCAATCGGCCACTTTACTTCAATTTGTCATTTAAAGGAGTGCGTTGAACTCTTTTCTAGGCTTTTCTAATGCCTTTGAAAAATAATTTATTATTAATTTAAAATATTTTTATTGACTACATACAATTATTAAATATATACGTACAATTAGATATTCAATAGTGTTAAGGCCCTGCTGTTAATACTGTTTCTCTTTTGATAACGGTAGGTTTGCCAACAATAGCGATAAATAATATAGTTAGTAAATATTGTGACTAGTGCATATTTACTTGTCTTGCACTTGTTACTTACGACTTGGCCCGCTTAATTATGTACATAGTTACCCAATTAGCCCTTGATTTCGTTAATATATTTATTAATTATTATAAAACAAATAAGTATAAAGACAAAATAATGCAAACGAATCAAAAGTTTTTTATGTATAAGACAGCGATCTAACTGTATTTAAAAAATATATGTATAAAAATAGATATAAAAATTATAAAAAAATACTAATTCTAAAAGCGACGAAACATAATATAATAAGCTTTTTTTTATATTAACAATTTATTATTGACAACTAGCCAATCCAATTGATTGTAAATTGCGGCTGGAATTACTGTAACAATACTGGTATATTGTTAAGTTATTGACTCTTAAATTAAGTGAATATTACAGTATACTGTAACATACTATATTGCCCAATATATAAAAACCAAATTAGTAAAGATATATTAACACAGTAACTAATTTACGACTCAAACTATTCTATAAAAGAAAACCTCGCGTTAATATATACTTACGCTTATCTTTTATTTTAAATACTGTGTGCAAAACTTGTTTTCTAACCTTGATCTTTACATCATTATTTGTATTTTACATATATTAATAAAGATTAAAAAAATATACTAACAAATTATAAATATCTATGTTCAGTAAGAAAAGAGTTCTTATTTAAAAATTATCTTTAGTAAAGAAACTCTCTTGAACTGTATCACGCGCTTAATTGTAGTAATAATCGCAATGATAATGGAGACAGTCAAGTTAATTATAAATATATAAACAGACCTTTTCCAATCTTTCTACATCATTATTAATCGTTACCCAACATTTTAAGGTCACTAATCAATAAAAATCACATTTTAATAACCGGTCTTCAGAAACGTTCCACGTTTGTTCTCTATATTTCAGTTTTAATCATTATATTTACATTCTGAGCATAGTAAAATTATACTTAATAATATGTATTTCATACTGAATATTTCTTCTATCCATATCAAATTTGGAATTTAAATCAGTTTGCTTGTAAAAGCAAAGTTTTTTGTTATTCAAAAATATAATTATTATATCCGAACAACGATAAATATCAATCGCGTAATCTGAAACTGACCTCCCTCTAATATGATCAAATAAAACATCAGCTTATTCCTATATTGTTAGTACTTCGTTAACGTAGCAATCAACATAACCTAAAATTTGTTAACAAACTTCTTAAGTCTATCTAATTAATAATTTATTTTATTATTATATTATTCAGGAACGGGATTATACAAAAACAATACCATTGTTTTTATATACTCTGCCTTTGTTAAATTGTTTTAAATTAGTAAGTTTGATTGAATAGACTCTAATTAAAAAAATATTCATAATTTTTTTCGAAGCATTTGATACGTATTTATGTAAAGTGGGTCTTATCGAATATTGCGGGTTCAAACCCGGGCAAGCTCCACTAAAATTTGTTGTGGTTACTTCACAAGTGTATCAAACAACTTGCATTGGAGCAACGTGGTGGAATGGACTCTAAGCCTTATCCTCGAAAAGAGGGGAGATCGTAACCTAACAGTTGGACATTAACAGCCGGTTACTTTATTTACTCTGTATGATAAATTTGACCACGTTCACATAATCGTTAAGTTAAAAGGACAAAGTTCACGCTCACCCGCTTGTTACCTTACTTTGTATAATACGCGTTCCTTTTAACGCTTTTAATAGGATTTGACCTACCTATTATATTGATGTATCGAATTTATCGATTAGTCCCTCTTATTCGATACATACATGTATCAAGATGATTTTCGATCATACAGATCGACATATATCTTACTTTGGTGGAATGATTTTATTATATCAAACCAATCTATTCATATTTGATCAGATACAACACAATGTCGATAGCTTACCAATAGTTAATAAACATTAATTTATAAATAGAAAATAATCATCATTCACTAGGTTCATTATTGCAGATCATATTGTGATGTGACAAATATAAACAAAAATTATACCGTGCCTCATATCTTTACGCATCTTCAATGATTTTTCTGATATATTTTTTTATATTTATTTATAATAACAACTAAGTCTAATTTAAATACTAAGTCTGGGTTATCCGAAAATGCTTTAAAAAAAAACTTCCTAACTATAATAAGTACTTGTATGTTCTATGTAAATATTTTTTATATCAAAGATCCCTCTACTGCTAAAGTTATAGTAACTGTTGAGATCTTCGTATAGACTAAGAATATTGTCTATACTCATTAATTTCACGTTTCAATTCTCTTTGTATTGTTGCTTTTATTAATTGATGTTGGGTGGAACACATTTTTCCAGTAATAAGTAGTGCAATTCGCAACACAATGGTGTGTACGGCGCGGCCATGTTGTAAACTTAGAGTTCGTGCCACTTCGACATCATCATGGATTAACGCACTGTTTAATAAAAACCTTGTTTTGATATGTACGCGCCCGAATATCAAGATATGCTTATTATATAAAACGATAAACCTTAAAATTTTCATCGATGGTTATACATTGTAATAAACAAAATAATAAACTAATATTTTTATCATTAAAATCTTGACAACATGGTCGTTGTGAAGGCGATTCGGTGTTCTGAATAAAAGTACAATACCCTTTTATGAGGTAGCCGCATTGACATTGGCACAAGAGCCCGCGGCCGAGAAACCTGTCGATCAACATCGATTATCATTCAACATTTATCGCTCTTTATTATTGGTGAAATTGAAACCGAACATATCTGGCCGATATTAGCTCTGTTCAAACGCGTTATCATAAATTAACAAAATATGGGGGCGATTTAGGCGTTAAACCTGAATTATTTCTTGGTACAAAAAAGAAAGTCGATTGAAAATTACTTTATTTATATACGAGTTAATAATTTGGTTATGTCTCAAACAAATCATAATTAAACATTGTGGCGATATTTCGGTTAACTAGTAATTTTAATTTTAAACCTATATTACTCATACAATAATAGTGGATAACAACACTGACCGCTTCGTGCGTATCCAATAAATTTTAGTAATTGTAAATGTAAAACCTATCTATGTTCTGTTCACCGACAAAAACGACTCCTATGTCAAATTTTGTTAGAATAGAAAAGTACAATAATACAAAACTATTAATTAAGATTAAATTATAATATTTTTCACGTGCACAGAGCGAAAAGCTTCTGCGCTTATTCTTGAATGATAAACTGTTTTAATTACGATAAATTAGGTCACTAATCATTTAAGTTTATTTCTGTATAATTATGTAGAAAAATATTTATATTTCCGCAGTTCGAGCCGATAAATAAAGATTAAAAAGATCTAGTTAACCAATACGACATCAAAGCGGTTCGTGAAAGCCGTGTCAGTTGTCGTGTTGCGAATCAGCTTGCGTTTATTTTTACAGTTTAATTAACTAAATGGCCAAACGATACAACATAGTTTACTGTTCTATTAAATAAATTGAAAGAAATGCTATACGTCGTGTCTTCATTACGCTTTTAAAAAAAAAACTTTGATATTAAATTTGTTTAGATAAAAATATTGTATTTTTTAACTTTACTAGTATATTTTCATAGTTTTTTAGATATATCATTATCTTAAGTACCTACTTGTATAATTATTTTCCTTATTTACTATTATATTTATCTAGTAAATACATTATTGATAGTCTCTCTTTGTATGTGTGATCGCTATTTGTAATTGAGATTTCGAGTTTTTCTTACCATTCGTCCATGTGAACAAAATATAAGAGTGTGATTTTCCCGCGGCGGAGCAGGTCGGCCGCCTCACTCCCACGCCGCCTTCCGTCTACACCTCGTGGACTTACAATGGCAACATTACTGCACACTTTTTCTCCATTATTGTTGTATATTACTTGTTATCGTTCGTCAATAATTCCTCGAAGCGAGACTTCAATCTTTCTTGTATTATAGAATCAAGATTTTCTTCCGCGTTACAACTTTTTACTTCTCGTGTCGCCGATCCAGTCTTTAAAAGCTATTGCCGACCTGATCTTATTCTGAACTGGAACACATCATTTGAATATAGTCTATATTAGTTGTTGATGTGAATGATCTGATGAATGCCGCTTCACGTACTCTTTATACGAGATGATCTAATTCAGCTACTTTAACGGACTTCACGATGCTTCCTTGTTTTAATAGTGTCTTATTTAGGTATGCCTTGAATATTCATTTTCCGCGTGGCAATCAGACGACGTACTAAAGTACAGATGGTTTGCTTCATTAACGGACTCTGAACGAATGTACAATTAAAATTTACACTGACGGAGGCGCCGGGTTTCGTCTTTACTCTGAGTGTATATGGACGCCAAAACTGTTTTCACTGGGAACTGTGCCATCTGGGTGCAGTTAAGGTGACAACCGACCGAGTTCTGTGTATTTATTACCCTTTTAAGACATGCCGACCCTAAACGCTTTTGTTTCTATTTTTCATAAATGATGTTTTGCAAATTCTTTTCGCACGCGCAATTATTAAATTTAACTTTGTATTCGCGGGCAATGACATTATAAGAACTATGTTCTCTTGACTCGATTTTAATTGCCGTATAATTATCCCTATCATGTACTCGCTTTGGTGCCTTACTTTGAAGACTGTTTCGACCTTACGCATCGAACAAAGATTACCGTTGCGCGCCGACTTTTTTTTTCTTCGTTTAATTCCGCGAAGTGCTGTAACGGTGTTGCGTCCATTTGTTTTGGTTCGTCACAAATCACGCTTCAAAGTCTGTCACCGTATATCATGTACTTAACGGCAGCGCTGTTATGTAATAGTCAGTTATTTGGCGCCAGTGATGCAAAATACTCTTGCAATTATATCTTTGTACAGCGTATAAGGTAGCAAGAACTATAAAAAAATAAATCGTGAGAAACGATTATAGCGATGCGTTTGGAATCTGTCGACATAACATTGTAATGTGACGAGACCGACAACACGTGGATGCCTTTCAATAAATGTCATTGGAATTTTAGGTGATTTTACATAAAAATATTTCTTAACTAAATTAAAAGTTACATTTTTAGTTATCAGAAATGTTTTGATTTCATAATATATTGTATATTTATGAAGGTTATCAGTTTATTGGAATACGTAAGCGTATTTATTATAAATAGCCTTATGTAGAAGTACTATGATTATCTCACGTTCCAATGTAATAAAATTCAGTATACATTTTGTGTACGATTTATAACTTATATTATATTAGGAGTGATACCACGCCTTATAAGGTCGCATTTGATATCATGCGACAGGACAAGGCGAGCGGCGGTGGGCAATGAAAGTGACAACCGCGGACGAAAGTGACTAGATAGATTTATTTACACTTGTTCGAAATAGACACGGGCACTTCTAAAACTGGTGTCCACTTTACATCTGTGGCCCAGCCCGCTTCGCTATTTATATCACTACGGACGAAGATCTGCCTCCTTCTACGGCAAACTAGAATTTGTTCTGCGCACCCGAAGTCAATTAACTATATATGTGTTCATTACATTAATACGTTTTACTCGCTTTCTTTGTTTAAATGAATAGCCGATTACAGCCTTCCTACCTGTCTGTTGTCGCGTCACAACAACTTACTTTTTACTCGAGGTCAACGAACTACACCTTAAAGCCCTTTGTTTGTTGTTAAGTAGTATATATAGCACATTGTTAGAATTAATACAGTTGCACAGTAATTGCAACTGAAAAAAACTTCATTGTAGCTGTTACTGTCAACTTAATATGTATAACAATTGTTTCTATAAAACTTTATTTTTCGACGCTTATATATAAAAGCAGGAAGTCGAATTGTACGACATGGCTTTCTGTCTGTCATACAACGAACAATTCAATAAAGCATCATGTTCCTGCTACGTAGGGCTAGCGAGGCAATAATCTCGTGAACACAAGTTTACAACTCTCTCCGCAAAATACGCAACTTGACGTCTGTTAAATGCCTTTCAATTGAGTAATACTCGCCCACGTCCCTCATACATTGTAAAGTAGCAGATATAATTAAAGAAAATAAAACAATATGTTTCTAATTACAGTGAATCAAGCCGTATGCCATGTACACACGCGTCTCCTATCTATACCAACTGGTAGAACTGTCAACAACGACCAAACGGCATTCCATATAACGTATAGAATGTCGATTGCAATACATTTCTGTTACGGCAATCGCGCGATAAAAGTAAAAACTGACGAGGTTCAATTATCAAAACTACCGAGAGAGAAATGGAATGTGTCCATGTAGTGAGATAATTTCGATTTCCTTTTATAGAAAGTAAGACTATTTTGATATCAACTGTAGGTATGTTAACGAGCTGCTAACGTTTAACAACAAACCAGTTGTGCCATCATTGATTGTCTTAACATAGTAACTTCAAAGTTCTAACACAATGTGTGTAAGATGTAATTTAAATTCTGCACTTCACGAGATCATATAACAGCTGAATCGCAAGCTGTAGCAGTTAGTGATTTGAATTAAATGTTATTAAGTGATAAAATAAACACTCGTTTTAATTAGTCAATATAAATGGTCGGTACTGCTGTATTATACATCAAAAAAACTTTAACATGTCTAATAAATTACAACATGAGGACAATATAATATGAAATTCAAAATCTTTTTATAATATCGACATGTTTTTTTTCTATACTGAAAATCGTATAAAAAAGACGAAAAATACTTACATTTTGAGTATTATACTAACTTATAGTATAAATCATATCTAATTCTAGTAGAATTATACTAATTAGAACGAAGGTAACCCAACCTTTTACACCTCGTTAGAAGAACTAAAATTTATAGTTATAAAATAAAAGGTAAAATTTAATAAGATAATATATTATAACTGACATTAATTTTGTGTTTCCAGTACAATTATAAGTAATAAGTATGAAAATAAAGATTATTTAATCATACATCGTATTTCTAAATAAAAGAGACAATGTAAACTAAAAGTTCAAGATTATTATTAAAATTTTGAACACGTAAAAATAAATGTACCTATAATACTGTAGTTGTTTTTATGATATGCTAATGTATCTTAACATGAATGTCAAATCGATATCGATTGTGAAAAACTGAATATAAAAGGATTAACATAACAAAAAAGATAACATTTGACACGATGAGTTATACGCAACATTATAATATTATCTGTATTATCTATCTGTGACACATTTCTTTAAATTTTAACTACTTAAAATCAAATCAATACAAGACAAAAACAATAAGGTGAAATAAAATACGATATGGTCCAGTTGTTTCATTAAATTTATTATTCAAATTTTATCAGCCCGAAGGGTTTCACTTACTTCATTCAGAAGATAAAATAACTGTATTAAATTAATAATTATTTTATATTATAAATGGAAAGTAAGTTTGACTGTTTTATTTTAATTTAAAGGAGATGATACTCCTTTCTCTTTATTGTGTAATTAATTATTAGTTGTATTTACAAGACAATTGAAATGCAACCAGCCCTTCTATTGACTGATATAACATTCTCAACATCCGTTTTACTGCTAGCTCTTAGACCCCTTCATAATATATTATTTACAAAGTACAAACAAACAAAACAGCCTCGTTGACGTAATGGACTCTGCTAAGAATACAGATCCTTAGGTCTCGGATTCGAATCGTGAATCGGGTCGGTAAAAGTTTATTGAGTATTTCTGTCAAGGAGTTTCGGTAACATCCCGGAGTAAGTTGAAGGCGCATGATCTCCGTCGTGTCGGGTTGCCTGGAATGATAGTGGACACATTTGTGTTTGCTTACACACTCATGTGCTGTAACTTCTCAGGCGTATTTAGTCTAGAATTTAATTAAAAAGGACGTAATTTAAAAAGTTTAAATCCTTCAGGATTATTGTCACAATGTTTTTACAAATGAGTAATATATTATGTAATGTATTTTATACGTAATGAAATAAATAATATTATGTAACTGTCCATAAAATGACGATGAATAAAGACATTTTATTAGCTGTTAAGTATTTCATAAGTGTGTCCGAAGCTTTTTTAATGCTTTGAATTAAATTATAGTTAAAAAAATACGCATTTAAATGTTTTTAAACATTTCAATTTTAATCTCGCTACCATAAATATCAGCCATGTCCTTTTATAGAAAGAGAAAAATATTTAATTTTCTACCATTACATAGATTATAATAGATGCACTTATATCTATGGACAGTTGCAAGCGATTAAAAATTAATCCTTATGCATCCAAACCGCTCTTTCCCCTTACAAACCTACAGCCATACATTATTTAGGGGAACTTCGTTTGTCGTAAATCGTTCTACGTGAGCATTTTCAAAATTGAAGTCAGTCATATTTAAGCCTTAAATAAAGGAAATAAGGCCTTAAATCCGTTTTTCACAATACCGAAAGGTGCAAATCGCAATAAGTGACTTGAAGTGGGGAGTTCAGTTCAACAGAAATAGAGATACACTTGTCCAAGTCCGTGGTAAGCTTTGCATTTTAATGACTGTTGAGCGCTTATTGGTACTATCGTCTGTACCAATGAAAAATTCGACATTCTAATGTTCGTTATAATTTATATTTCGTATTAAATTGAAAATGTAATTGTTGATTTACAGCACGCCCGGTTTAACAATAACAAATGTGAGAATTGTAAACAGAATGCGACGTTCAAACAAAAAACAAAATATGTGTTAGTACTACCACTATACATAAAAAATCATAACAAAAGTGATGTCAACCGTTCATACACTTAGGTATAAGATTATACATCTGAATTAAGATAAACACTTTAAGAAACTAAGCATATGACTTTAAAATTGTAACAAGAAAATGTAACAACAATCTTAGTAAGTCCCCTGCGTGCTCTCTCGGGGATAATTTCTAACCCCTGGTTTGTTTACTTTGTACTTAATGGGCTAAGAGCGAGACAGGAAGGCTGCGAGGTGAACGACCACCCCTGCAACTACGATAAAAACAAAAAAAAACGCTGTTTTTATTTTTATTATTTTACATTTTCTGCTGACTTTTTTTTTCATACGAAATGAAATCCGCTAAGTTACGTTTCACACAAATGATTATTACTGCTATTGTTTGAACGTTGCCTGAATTATAAATAAGTACCGTCAATATATACTACATACATATTTATATTTAAGTCTAAATAAAAATGAGCATTAGACGTATATATATAAAGTACTCGAAACTAGAATTTAGTTATTTTTTGTGTCCATTTTATTATTTATAAATAAATTTATCTTAAGTAGTAATTGTGGGAAAACCACTTGTTTCTTCATAAATGTGACGTAGTTGATATAATATTTAAGTATTTTACTTTAAGCTACTTAAAATAATTAACTGCACTACACTACATTAACACCGGAATCGCAAATATCCTGCGCCGGCAATTTCGATTATGTTAACAATTCTATCACATTTCATTTAACGAAAGGTAATATTTCAACAACGATGAAATGTTGTTAATTAAATTTCTAACAGTGCACACATTATACATTTGTTTGCATTAAGTTTTGTATTCAATAATAAACATCGTGTATATTATACGTAACTTAGTAACCTAGGTCAAGGCATGACCTAAATTAACATCCATGACATATAGAAATACGAAATAATGATATACGAAGATGTATTGTATAAAATCTATATCATAAAGATATTATAAAGTAATTATAAATAAACCTAAATATAATATGTTTAACTAGAAAATACAACATACATAGCAGAAACTATGTAACATATTCGTAATATATTGCTACTGTTACAGATGAAGTATTTTTTTTAAGTTAAAACTGTAAACATTCTCTTAATGCATAATAATAGGTCGCTTGCCAAAAAGATTATCGTAATAATATCGTCGTCGTCAGGTCACGTCTATCGTCGATAAATATTCAATACTACACGCAACCGCTTTTCCGCAAACAGATTTGTCAATTGACTATAAGTATGAGCAGCGAACGAAAGCCTTGAAAGTTCCTCAAACATGAGTATAAATGACGTCGTAAATTCCAACAATTTGTTTTTTAATACAATACAACAGTTACAAACTTATTAAATTGTAAATAAGAATAATTCAGTCTACTTTTGTGCACAGGTAACTTTAGGTATTAACTGGTAACTTTTATTAAACGTCGAAAACTTATAATCGACGCATATTAATTTTAATATAATAGGCCAATTCTAGTTAAATTATAAATACCTTGAATTATTATGACAGGTGCCAGGTATAAAAAATAGCTTTGTAATTCAAGCTTGCTTCATACCAAATTTCATCAAAATCGATTCAGTCTTTTAGCTTATTATATATTTAATTCATTCCTCATTCCACAGTATACTGTATGAGATATTACAAAAGAATGTCAAGGTATTTATAGCTTATCAAATTCATCGATAGGCGTCTATTAGATCTTCTTCTTATTGTCTATCAAAAGGTACAAATCCAAACAATATCAGGCATTGTTTGAGAACAACGATGACCAAGCCGGACCAGACAATAACGACAGACTCGTTTCTCGAAGCAAAAGCAAACAATGGAACCGAAGCCTTTTTGATTCCGCTTTCCCTTTTATAATTTTTCCCGACAGCAGATAGATAAGAATCCCATAACCGTATGTTATCCAGACGTGTTAGGCACTAAATATTCTTTTATTGACAGTTAATTCATTATATCGCGATATTTAATTGAGAGAATAAAATTTTCGGCTTACATATACAAATATAATTTGCTGCGATGAGAAAAGTTTCTAGAATATTCTATTTGTATGTTAGTAAAAGTTTGTCTGCTATCACGTGAATAAATAATGTTAAGCAATAAAATTTACCATTTCATTCAAACAGAGCTTTAAGTATTAGAATCGAAGGATGAAACCTCGTATATGCGGATGTAAAAATCCGATTTACACGTGATTCGCCTTTCAACGATATTTCCGCTGGACAATATGATTCCGGAACAGGATAAAATTTAATTTACATATCACTTGTAATCTTCACTCTCATTTAATTTCTTATGAAACATTATTGAGTAACTACGAAAAATAACAAAAATTAAGAGTTTCATAAACAAATATCCTAAAAATATTTTTTTTTTTAAAAGAGTCATTGTTGACAAATATTATTCAGATTAGAAGGAAGGAAGGAATATATTCGAAGGTATTGTATTGCCCTTTGAAAACCTGTTAAGCTTTTTTCATAGATAGAGCAGTTTCAATAAGATAAAATAAATATAGTAACATGTGCGTATTGGTGTTTTCCGTATAAATGAGATATAACGACGTCCTCATTAGCATGGCGTCATGCCAGAAATATAATTTATCCGATATCTGCGTCAAACTTCTAATAATACGTATTAAATGTTAAACCATGAAAACATAACATTGTAAAAATTAAAACTCAAAATGAAAACATATGTTTTTTATGGTTTAGTTAAACTGTAAACAAATCGTTTTGTTTTGACAGTTTTTATTTTCTTTTTCTTCGCCAATCACGGCATCTATATTTTTGTTAATTAGTGTGTGTACTATAATTAAAATAGTTCACTCTCTTTTTTAATTGTTTTCTGATTTATTAAAAAACTAACAAAAGTATCTACCCAGACAAGTCTAACGCGGTAGAATAAGCCTAACTGCTTAAATTATTTCTACAACGCTTAAGAAAATAATTTTAATAATACATACAAAATAATTGTTTTATTTTTATTTTATTATATTTTACTATAGAAAAATTATTACACCAAAATTATCTTATATATCATAATCGTTTTTTCAAATTCAAATTTGTTTTTTTTTCTTCATTTAGATTTTAGATTCTATATATCTTTAAATTATTTTAATAGAAACATCAAAAGTAATCTAACCAAATTAATAACTCAAACATTTTGTTGGCCACATATCAATCTAAATATTTATATAACTGAATGAAAAATAGCCTGCATACTTATCATCAAATGAATTAATATGTTTTACTTTACATTGTGAAGATAAATGAATAAACTTGGCACCGAATGTTTAGTTTTATTCGCCAACATCTGTTATAAACTGTCAACCATTTTAAACGTAATAAAATATAGCGATAATATCAGTTACGGTTTATTTATCAATTTATACATAGATATATTCTCATTAAATGTTAATTGTAGTGTTATCCATGAACAATGACACTAAGAATAATAAGCCATTCCTAACTCCGTAAATGCGCCGCCAATCAACTAAGACGCTATGTTCCCTGTTCCTGTACACTAGATCGCTCACCTTTCAAACCGGACCATAGCACTAGAAAATATTGATTTATTTTAACTGAAACCCCTGATGGACACTGATGTTGTCATAGATGCAGCGCTCTTGCATAGAAAATCCTTTACACTTTTGCCTTATGCCTTCCTAGATTATATAGTGCACCAAACAAACATCGGCAGAACATCTTTGCTTACCGCATGAAGAATAAAAAAGCAACGCGTTTTATGCGGTTCTGCGACAGAGCCTTGTTCGATGGTCGTGTTATTCCCCGTGCAAACTCTTATTAGAATAGCCCATAGAAGACCTTTAAGCTACGCTACATTTCGAGAGTATCTCAAATTTGACCTGAATCAACGTTCTTTCATGAACGTAGATATTTTAGCATGATTTGGTCTCTGGAAGTAATTTATTTTATTTTATTTATTTATTTTTTCACTTAAATTTCCAACAATAGCTTCTAATAAATACTTCTAATAAAAGCTCCCGAAAGTAGTAAATAATCATGAAAAATATGTTTTTATTGTATAGGTAGGCGGACGAGCATTAGGACCACCTGATGCGCCACCAACCTTGGGAACTAAGATGTTATGTCCCTTGTGCATGTAATTACACTGGCTCACTCACTCTTCAAACCAGAACACAACAATACAAAGTACTGCTGTTTTGCGGTAGAATATCTGATGAGTGGGTGATTTTATTGGACAAATAAATTATACACAGCGTTAATATAATAAACCTTTATTGAGTATCTTTAAAAACCCAAACGCAATATATTTGTCCAACTACCTTCATTAGTGTATCTTCAGACATGACACTTACTGTTATCTTAAGTATTTAGCCTATTTAGTTGAAACGGATTACCTGGTAAAATATATGCTGGCACGTAGTCATACTTGATTACAAAAATCTTTTATTTAATAACGATGTAAAGAATGTATTGTTAATATATATTAAGTAATATTTGTAGCCGGCTATTTCATTATAAAAATATAACAATTACAATTCTCCTGCCGCCTATTTACAATACGAACATTATAAAATAAGAAATTTTCACATCACCTAATAGGACAAAACGCTTGAAGTGAATTTGACGACGATTGGATAAATCCTATCCACTAAGCATGCCTCGACGGCCATAATCAGATTGGCTTCTTGTCGTTCAGGAAAAGCCCACACACACGCAAGTGCACACAATTGTACAAAGTTCAAACTCGAATGAACGATGCGTGAACGCAGATAATACGAACAAAAATATGAATTTATTAATTTAATAAAAAATATATTTATTTCTACATAATTTATTATCAGTCTTAAAAACTCAAGCAACTTGGTTGCACCATTCGCAGGACGCATTGCAGTCGAAGGAATAGTTGACTAAATTCTATTAACGTTATCTAAATTGAACATTAGCTATTTAATGCTAAACATGATTGTATACTTAATTGCTTATGTTTAAATCAGTTATAATGACTGTCTTTGTCCCAATTAAATGCGACAATCTTATTACAATATTCTTGAAGTTTATTATAATACTAAATTTGTAATATATGGAGTTGTAACATATAAAATAACGCAATTTAAACCTACCTTGTTTTTTAATACTTTTGTCAATTTACGTCTAAACTCAATTATTATAAGTAAATCTATTTATAGATCTATCGTTTATTCGTAATTTCCAAATTGTAGGTCAGAATCCGGTTTTGTTAAACTCTACCAGCACAACGGAATAGTGATTAATCAATGACCACGTGATCACGAACAAAATCTATAATTACCGAATGAATATTATTCGATACCTTGTGGTTTCTGATACAATTATAACAACCTGTAATTTGATCAATCAGTGAATTCAAACGATTGCTTAAGAAAAAATGGTTTAAAAAGATATCACTCTTGTTTTTTTTAATTTACAATAATAATTGCAATAAAAACCAAATTTTTATAACGGTATTAATACAAAGTAAACATATTAGTATAAAAATGAAAGGGAATTGAAAGTTTAAAAAAAAACACCTGAATTGATAAGATACATTTATATGAATAAAATTATTAAACAAGATAATAAAAGTCAAACCTAGAACCTCGTACTAAAAATTACATTTCTATTCGTAATATGACCTATAGATTTTATCCAAACACAATTAGCCACCGCTTTCGAGAAATTCGATTCTGTGATTCGTTATTCTATTCTTGGCTTGTAGTTAGCTTCTTAGAAGCAATTTCTACTAATGACCAAGAGTCACAAACACACCACTGATTTCCGTAATTAATTCACTGAAATATTATACTTATCATTAATACGAACATCGCTTAATTCAAATATTTAAATATGAAAAAATATAATATTATTATTACAGTATATTTTACGTAGAAATAAATATTTTTTTTATTACACGCCTCGCTAAAATGTCTTATGTAACGTTAAAATTTTAGCAGTTTAAAGCAACTTTGACGTGAACGGTGATTTAATGAGATAAAACGACATCGCTTAAGTACAGTAATACAAATTGCTTACTGGTTTTACTTAAATATACTTAAGTAATTATTACAAACAACCCAACTGTAATAAAACGACACTTACAAACTAATAACACGCCCGTGGGTGTATACAGTCTACATATATAAAATCTACATATACAAATTAAATCATGAGAGGATGCTTTCTGAGGACCATAATATTGACAGGCTAGTGAAAGCGAATTATGCGTCATCCACCCACGTAATTATTCGCAATTTGTGAAATCTTAAATTATAATGAGGATTAAACATAATTAAACACTGTCTTTTAAGGTAACTGACATCCAGACAAGAAATAAAGTCATAAAGTAATGTGTAAAACCATTAATAACATTAAGTTAAATTTTTTTTTCATATTTAAAGCACTATGGGAGACATAAGGCAAATCCACACTTATAACAATTTGTTAAAAGCCAGTAACACAGAGAAAGTTAAGGCATGTCTACGCTTGCCCTGTCTTGTATTTGTAAAGGGACACGCTGCAAATGCGGAAGCTGCGACGTGACGTCCTGGCCGCAGGCGGAATTGTTAATAGTCTTATTTATCATGACAGACGAAAGTGAAAATTGCTACTGGATACAATTCAATGGTAAACGTTTCTGATACTATACGACTATTGTGTATCTGTATTTGTGCTGAATAGTAAAACCTTCGCATTAACAATGACTTATTTCTGTGTACGTTATCATGTTCAATCGATATTAAATGATTTGTAGTGACTTATAAGTTAAATATACAAAAGTAAATAAAGCAGCAAAGTAAATAAAACTCATCTAATTTATATAAAAATATATTTTAGTAATAACTAAGCTGCCTCGTACGTTAACCCTCGATAAACATTACTGTTCCGCCCACGTGGTTAGTAGCGTGATGTTGTATAGTATATAATAACCTTTATCAAGAAACAGGTAATCTTATCCAAACAGAGTTTTTTCAATCGGACTGGAACACTCGAAGCACGATCAAACAAACAAACTCAAAAGATTTTTTATAAGTCGAAAAAAGTGCAGTTTGCATACTAATTCTATTTAAATTTCTCAATATTCCATATAGTTCTTTAATAAAATTAATTAGCATGCGATATCCGCGAACTAGTACCATCATCGATTACATCTTGCTCCGTAGACTCCATTCAAATGCAAAATAGCATATTACATATTGAGTGTCGCAATATGAAATAGTAAAAGTGAAGCGCATATTGTATGAGATATGTATGCAATGAGCTCAGTTATGATTCGTTACGTTAATTCATAACTTGGACGCATGACTTATTTTAATTTGTTTTTATTGCTATCACAATAATACGTAACAATTAGCGTCATGAATTTACAAAACCTTTCCGACACTAAATATTTTTTTTTTTTAATTAATTTTAAAAAGGCACAAATATGTCACTTGATGGTAAGTATACCTTTACATTTCGGTGATTTATAATGTTAAATATTGTCTTTTAATAATTGTCTATATAGATGTCCTATAAAGATTACATAAAAATGTTCATAAAACCAACGTATAACAGTGATACGCTAAAATATAACCATTTTAAGTATGAGTAACATTACATTATCTAAAATTAAATTGGAATCGTTTTTATTATCTATATTAATATTATAAAGATGAAAGATTTGTTTGTTTGTTACGATTTAATTCAAAAATTATAGATCCTATCCTAAAATAGAATAATGTAACCCATCAAAATGTTGCCTATAAAAGTCATTGTTTTGCGTGCGCTGCGAAAACTATTGACTCGTTGCTCACAAAAAAGTCAACGATGGCATATGCTTAACTATTATAGTTAAGCCACAATAACAGTTTTTGTTTAAATGATTAAGTTCAAACACGGGTGGATTCGAATAGTGGTGACGTTGGTATCATAATATTAATCCTTATCCATTTAAAATATTTGATAATTAAGGTTGATTATGTACGTGTAAATTCCACTTTGAATTATTCGGATCGGGCTTTTAGTTTAGAGTTTAGACGTTATATTATAAAAATTGTCTAAAAAAAATGATACGGGTTGAACAAACTGTAACTGTCCTACGTTTGGTCTATTAACAAATACTAATGTACGCATTTACGTTAAACAATAGTTTTTAAATTTGCGCAGACAAATTCGCGGCCGAAGTCCTAGTTTATATACATTAACAAAAATACAAATCAAATATGTATTTAACAAATATTTGATATTTGTATGGTACAATGGTTATTTAAATATTAACAGAGGTAATCTAACACATATAAAATAACTGTGTATTCGAAATGGGTATCTAATAATTATATAAATTCATTATGAAATTGTTTTGTTCCAACAGAATTTTCCTAAAATTACGACCAAGAAATAAGGTAAAATAGTATTAAATAATTGTTACATTTAAATATAAAAGAGAAATAAGATGTAAACATAAGTGGCATTAATCGTCATAGCGTATTTCCACCAGTCTGGACTTTGATTGCTCCGGATAATATAAAACAACTTCACTATTGATTCATTAAGTCGTTATCGTTTTTCTGGTAATAAATAGTATAAAATCTCTATCTCTAATGGTTTGCGTTCTAACTTGCGCCGGCGCCAGTTGAAATTCTCGTTGCGGATCAACTTTCATGAAGGTAACTGGCCCGTTCAAGAAAATATAATAGCTTAGTTGACAAAACGCTTTATTTACGAGGCTGTTGTACGACTACTAGTTTCTGCAGAAACTGGTATAATTTAATATTTTTACCTATAGAAGAATACGTAATATAATAAAATACTTTAAATATATTTTTTGCAAGTTTTCGTATACGTTTACGTAAGTTTTTTTTTAACTAAGATGAAGCTATTACTTTATATAGTCATAAATCTACTGCCCGGTCGGAAAGAAACATCTCATATCTGATAAGACTCGGTAAAAAGACAGCCGGATTAGTATTTTTCTATTTTCAGCAGACCGTTTTCAACCTGTATATTTCAGTTTGAAGCACCTTAGAGTTTGGTTCATCCCAAGGTATTTTATCATTTAAAAATCAATTAGCTTTATAAAATCTTTAAATACACAAAAGTTCCACGACTTTATTTTGTGATAGTCAACTATTAATATTACCTTTCAAGTTTCAATGTTAAAATAAAAGCTAAGTAAAATATAAATTGTAGAAAATCCAATGCTCCAATTGTGTGGACTTCGCTATTTGCATCAACAAATAACAAAAAGTGGAATCGAACTCCATTTGAACTGGTCAACTTTAATAGAACCAATAAATCTTAAATTACGTTTCAATAACGATACTCCGATATAATTAATAATATAATGATAAGTGTAATGTGACGTTTTAAAAACTATCCTAATTAATACTATAAATGCGAAAGTGAGTTTGTTTGTTTGTTACGCTTTCAAGCTTAAACCACTAAGCTGATTTTAAAAATTCCTTCACCACTGGAAGGCTACTTTATTAGCGAGCAACAAAGGCTATATTTTATCTCCGTATTCCCACGGGAACGGGTACTACGCGGGTGAAACCGCGGGGAAAAGCTAGTGTATGGTAAAATTATGTTACGCCACCTGCATTTTATGCGGAACTACAACATATCATTCGATCAATTAGAATATAAAATAAAATACCCCAATATAAAATATAAATAATAATAAAATTAAAATATACTCTTGACCGTAATTATTATGATATATGATTTATAATGATTATAATGATAAGATTGAGAGTAAACAATGCTATTGGTTAGATATACTCATTATTTTATTTCACGTCCATGAAATGATTATTAAACTTGTACGCTCTCATGTGTTATGTATATTATGTGATAAGCTTCAGGATATCATCAATAAATTATTTTACTGTATCACAATCTGCGTAAATGTTTGGAAAATTTTATCAAAATATATATAATAATATATTATAATAAACATCTTTGTTTTGTTTAAACTTTATTTTATGTTACACGCTGAAGAATTTGTATGGTCGAAGCGATAACTACCAGTTGGATTAGTGAAAATATTATTTTATTTATCTTGGTTGATCATGCTCTTAAGGGGAACAGCAATAACCACAAACGTCATTTAATTCGACAACCTGTTATTTATTTAATCAGATGAACTTTGTTATGTATTTATCATATGTATAAAACATGCATGTATAATCCAACTTTGACATGGTAAAACCATTCGGCACAGTATAAATTATAAAGATCAAATTTCCAATTCAATGACATTTTAAAGAAATTTATTTGAAATATGTATGAATCTATAATCATTATGTACTACTTCCAAGCTTGTAACGTCATTGACCAAAATTCGGTGGTTTTCTAATTTTTTTTCCGTATTGATAATATATATATTAAAAAACTTCTTAGAGATTCTGCGAAATAAAAATAAGTTTTACCTTATCAACACGTGGGTACTAATTGCTTCGAAAACTATCGCCGGCTTATTTAATAAAGCTATATAAGCTGATTGTACTGGATGTTACTATCTTTACTATTTTATTTTTTAATAATTATCGTATAACCTCTTGCTCTCATAAAATGTTATCAATTAATTAATTATTCCCATATTAAAATATTGGTACATCACGCAAATGTTATGAAAAAAACAATATATCTAATAATTCTATAGTTTTAAATTGTATAGTTTACTTAAATCAGCTCAGTTATCGTTCGGCAATTGTAATGGAACAAACTGTTATGTGCTTTTACGTATATTTAAAACAAATAAACACAACGTGGGTACCAAATGCGTCAACATTACGAAAAATACGAAGAAATGCTTTTAATCAAACATCTTTATTATTTATATAAAGGTAATACATTTTTTATATTTTTTATAAACTGCAAATAAAACTCTTCAGCTATATAATTATAATATTATATTGCTGAAGAGTTTATTCGTACGCAATAATCTGAGGATTTTCAAGACCGATATGAAAAAAAATATGAGAAATTTTATTTATTGAAAAATCTTATACTATGGGTTATACTATGAGTAACAGAAGACACGCTATGAGTAACAGAAATCAAACCGGTGTCATTTATATAAAAACATTTTTATTTACATTAAATGATAAATATATCTAGATTGGTCTATTTAATTACGCAGAATATGAACCGAAATTACTGTTTTAATGTAATTAATATCTCGTTACGCTATAAAGGTTTACGTATAAGCGAAGTATGTTATTCATATTATAATTGAATTTCAAACGCGATTTTGCTTTAAATCACAGTCGAAGCTGTGTCAGAATTGCATCTGCCGTGGTCAAGACCTGACGCTGACAGTCAGCCAAACAAAAAACGTACGGCACGACACTATCCGCAGTTGAAAGGGATTGTAAATTAAATTAAATAATTAAACATGTTTTCAATATAATTACCTTCAAATTCTATGTAATTAGTAGATCGGGATAATAATTTTCTCATACTTAATTGTCTTGTCTTATCTGAGTGTCTAATATTGAATTCAGAATTACGATAGTACCAAATAGGTAACCCTATTCCCACGCATTTCCCCTAGTATGAACTTGTATACCATAACAAAACGAATGTTTAAATTTGAAACGCATCGACTAATGTATCTTTAAGAAAAAATCTGTTATAAATACTTTGATATAAGAATTGAAGTATGCCTGATATTACAGGCCACCCCAATGTCCCCCGGCTGAGCAGGCCCTATATTGTTGGTTAATATTCATGAGTCAGATTTCCTTCTGAATGTTGTAATGCTTGCCCTTTTGATTCACGTATTCTATCTAGTGAACAATGTATTGACTACCACTAATAACTATATTATAATCTACGCAACAACAAAATTGATGTCAAATACATTTGTTTTATAACAAAATATCAGATACGAGATAAATTAATTGAGAGTTTATGTTTCGTTTTCTGAGAGATTTTTACAAAAAACAATCCTTTAAAATTCGAACTAAATACAATCCCGTTTTTTTCACCAACTACCAATTCCGCAATTACCTATAATATTGTGTAAATGAACTTTATCTAGTAGGTGGGAAGGCCGAATGTAATTCATACAAGACAACAAACAATAAACTTGTATTTGCATATATGGTTTTATCGGCAACGATTTGCACATAATGTTTAGAAACAAACGGTGCCGATGTTTTGCTTTCTGCCTCGCGCCTGCTCTTGCGCCGTCTGGGAACAAAACTGTTATTGCTTATATCGATAAATCTATTCTTTATTTTGACAATGAACGCGTCTATTGAGGATAAATCAATGCTGCGTTATAAACAATGTACATTTTATAAAAATCGTAAAACTGAAAATATAGAAGGAATCTGTTTATTTATAACGACTATCTTAAAAAAAGATGTAGCCATAGAATGTAACTATAAAAAATATTTATATGATAATTTGTATTCCAAACTTTTAGGAAAGTACCAAATATAATTTTAAGTACAAAGTAAAATGTTTCAAGTACTGGAGCGAATATTTAAAGGGTTATTATAAGTATCAAATATATCTACGTTAAGAGAAAACAAATTTAAGATATTTAGATATACAAGTTCTACAAACTTTTCACTCAACATGTCATAAGTTGAAGACGCATATATGGAGAGACGAGAAGTGTGTGATGAAATTCTGCCACATATGTATTAACACAGCCAGTGGAGCAGCAGCCAAACCATCTCCATAAGTGTAAAGTGACAGTAATCGTATTATGGTATTACTTTCGAAACGAAATAATTCTTCAATCGATACAATAGCTTTGATCATTCTACCCTACATTATAGTGGTGCAGCATAATTTAGATATATTCTCGTGTTTCGGTCGCTTGTCTACTGTTTACCATACAAACCAATATTGACATTCTCTTTGTCTACTAACATACGACAAATCTCTTTGTGCTGGATGTTTTTTTGTATCCTTTATTCTACCGTGACATTTCCATTGCTCTGACGTTATTAAAATGCTAAACATCGAAGTTAACTTAAGAAAAAAACATTTTAGCATTTGTAAAGTCAAATTCGATATTTTATTTCATTTCATTTATATTTGGAAATATGTAGAATATTCCAATATAATCAAAGTTCTGTTCTAATTTATACTTCTGAATAAAATTAATCAGGTTACAGAAATTCAATATCTGCATCATTTAAAATACATAAGTACAGCTAATACATAGCAATTTATAATTTGAAAATATGTAATTAACTTCTTTATTAACTTGTCAGTTGATTAGGATTTTATTAATTATTCATGCCGTAATTCCAAATACGGAGGAGTTTACGTTCATACCTTACGATAGATGACACTTTATCCTTTATCGGCGGCGTAAGTCAATATCACCACATGTTCTTACACTATCGGTGACATTTTCGGCCTTGACTGCAGGCTGGGCCGGTCCACTTTCATGCAGTTTGTATGCCATCGCCCGCGCATTGACAATGTTGCGCAGCAACATTCTGTGAGGCGCGTACATCACATAGATATTACTAGAAAGCGTTCCAGACGAATCATGTCTCTGGGCCACCAAGTAGGAACTTTATAAGTTCTTGGCTAGACTTTAATATTATACTGTAGGAAATTTCCACTTGGTTAATGCGAGACCTTCGAGTTCTTGAAAGGCCTCTTATGTTAACAGGGAATTTTATAGAGGATAAGCGGTACATTGTGTACCATAATACAATTTTATACTCATTGTACAAGCAAAAATTACTTTCGCCTTGTTTGACATTTTATAAAATTAATAACTACAAAACTGTAATTTAAGTAAACTTTTCAGCTTAGAAACACATGCTTGAACATTATTATGTATGGCTAAATTCGTTTCTCGATCACATTGTACACTTTTATTAAATATGGAAGGTGTGTCAAGTTTGTTTAATTAACGAGAAGAGCAAAGTTTAAGGTTACAGCCATGTCTAAAGATAGTACCTTTCTTTGTCAGACAAACATTAGTGCCTACTTTTCGTGAGGTCAGCGAAACTTGCTACAAAAATTTATTATTTGCTAATCAATATAAATGAATTGAAATATATACCCTGTGAGGTATCGACGAAAACTTTGTCAGTTAATTCCCACGTAGGCTCAAACTTTAATAGAAAAGCTAACAATTTCCATGCCCGAGCGTTTATAATACGTCTTTGTTGATTTTATGCTTTACACTTAGAAAGGCATTTTCAATAATTTATATAATAATGCTTTACCCTGGTAACATTTGCCTTAATTGTTACGTACATTGATATAAATAATTCTAACGTCATTAATAAATAAATTTCAGTTGTGTAATTATTACAAATTAAGAACAAACTCAAAGACAATCTAAAAAAAACACAATATAATCCTTAAATTGGTTCATGGTCTCTAGATGCACACTATTTATCATACTTATCAAGCTACTGAGGCATATTAATTAAACTACTTCCTAGTTACGAGACTAATTTGAAGCCAGTTCAGTAGTCTTGCAGAATAATTCAAAAAAATTGTTTAGAATTTTCTAGTACGGATACTATTCAACCCAATTAGTAAATTTCTGTTATTGTTAGATAGAAAATAAATTCTCACATTTAACTTCGTTGTTTTATAATAATTATAAATTGAATACAACGTTGCACAGCCTAGATAACTAACGATGGCTCGTTTGTTAACGTTTAACTGAAGCATAGTAATTGATATGTAGTATATGCACAACGGATAGAACACGTAGATTTTAGCAGATCTATAATAGCTCCAAATCGAACAAACATTCCTATATTTTCACAATATTTTTATAATTCATCTCGTGATCAATGATGAAAAAAAAACATCGTGAGGAATCGTGCAGTGGAGCAGCATGATTGAATAAGCTCCAAATATTCTTTCATAGTTTAATATTTACGGGTGGTTGTAATATAATTTATTTCCTGGTTGCAGGACCGAGCCGGTGCCGGGCCCGCTATAATGTAAGCGGCGCAGGACGACGTGCGTTTTCCTTCAAGGTAAGCCTCTTTGCTTATAAAAGTAAAAGCGCTCAAGGATTTTACGGACTTGGGATTATACACGTTCTATATAACTAGAGTAATTCTGCGTGGACTTCTATATTTCCTACTTTAACGTTACATTTAATAATCATTATCTTCGTACAATATCATTATAAGTCATTATTAAATGACACTATAGATTAATAATTGTTATAATGATTTGGATTTAAGCTTATTGCATATTGTTTAACGTCATAATGATGTGTTTAGATAATGTTGTGAGTATAACTTAGTCAGTTTTTTTTTTAACTAAACTAATAACATTTGTATTTTATCATACGCCTGCTAAGACGATTAAGAGTAACTTAATAAATGTAAAATACGAACCACGGTTTTTACTGGACAGTTTCATAAACAAAGTGTTAAGTGCATATAATAATATATATTATATATAAACATAGTACAACACGACCTGCGTATAATTACTGTTTCGAATTGCAAGGTGTAATAGTGTTAGCAATATTTATCAACATTTAGCGTATATAATTAATATGTTATTTATGTTGATAAGGATTTATACTTTGTGACAAATAAACTAAACTACAAGTATCGTAAAAAAAATCCTTTCTCTTAACAAAAAAATACATTATTACAGTTATATATAAAATATATGTTATAATATCGTTAACTATATTTGTAGACACCGACATAGTTCAGCCATATTGCAAAAAAGTATTTATAAATTATCTGTATAAACAAGGAAACGTTTACCGATCTTTCTATTAGTAAGAACCATATCGAAATCCGCTGCATGTTTTAGAAAAAATTAGCTGAGATACAGACAAAGGAATTACTTATATTATTAAGTATACCGGTATTTATCTATATAAAATGAATAATATTAACTTCTGATCAAATCATTAAGTTCAGATATCAAAATATTAAGAAAAACGATACGATCACGTGGTCAAAATAACGCACCATGCAAATAAAAAATAAATCACATTAATTAAAAAAAAAACGAATATCAAAATTACCTAATATAATTTACAATTCTTGCTTCGTGGTTCCTGAAAAACTTTTTTATTGAATAACAGGCGGAGAGGTATTTCGAATTAAAGGGTAGCGCGTTCAGGTAACCTTTACTGACAACGTCTGCATATTCATCGAGTAGGGCTCGACGTGGCCATGAGTCGCGGTGTAATTGTGACAAAATAAACATGTCGCATTAAGGCACAAGGACACCAGAATACATAAAACTTTAAGTAGAAAAAAATACATTTTAAACGATCTTATAATCATTGTTGTTCATCTAGCTGAAGAAAATTTGGTTTGGGAGTTGGAAGTAAATAGATATTTATCCACAGGCTTGACATTGCTATTGTTGATAACGCCCATTTGATACGGCAGTTATTAAATGTGTCGGTCATATGTTTACATAATTGTTAAAAACTGTTACAAAATGTTATTTTACTTCTTATCATTAAACAACCATAGTTCGTCTAAGATACGTCTCGTTTATCTTGAATTTACCTGAAAAATAGGCCATTACTGGACACTGATTAGCTAACAGTTGAAAATCATGCTCAATATAAAGCATGACTTGTATATATGCGAAAGTGAGTTTGTTTGTTACGATTTAAAGTGTGTCTTAATTACTCGATCGACCATCATTAAATTTTGCATACCCGTTGTCAGAGGTACAGAAATGGACAAAGAGTACCCAACACCTGCCCATCTTCCCTCACACGCGAGCAAAGCCGCGGTCGGAAACTAGTTTACTACTTATTATATAACTTAATTTCAATTTAAACATGGCGCATCGCTTATTAATCATTTGTTTGTTCCGCTGAACACAACGCTATACGATCGAAAAAATAAAATTATCTAAAAATTTGCAATTGGAAACTTTTTTAAAGTAATTAAATTATATCAATGAAGTAGAAATCAGTCCAATGGAGTTATAACGGTTTAAATAATTGTTAAAACGTTGCTACAGAAAAATAACTGTTATATTTAGGTGTACGCATGTCATATCCAGTTGTCGTATCGTCTAATCAGAATAGATGCAGTGTGTAACAGCCTTATATTAAAATTGTGGTAACGAGTAATAAAATAAAACAGGTTCGAACTTACTTATACAAATCTTACCGCGTTCTAAATACGGTATTAATGTCGTTATAAAATTTATTTTGTAAAATTAAAATAAGAATATTTCTTATATATACATAATAATACAGATATTATTTGATGTTGCTATAATATAATCCTAAAACCAAAATATCCATAAACATTTAAAGATATATAAAATTGTATGTCTTTAAATTTAATATGCTATTCCACATTTTCGTAATGTTTGACTTAAATTATTAAAATAAATCTAGAAAATATATTTTATGTTCCACTTTTTTGTACGACATAATATAATTATAATTTCATTTAACAAACTACATATTATGTTTTAGTTTTTCAAGAGCTACATACAAAAACACTTACAAACCTGTAATATTTCAAAACATTATTACAACTAATTTCAATCAGTTAAAATGCACAAAACTTTTACAAATTGTACATACTTTAATGTATACATTGCTTATAAGTAGCGCGTTTTAAATCAGGGAGACTTGGATTATAAAGGGAGATGAATGGATTATTTTTATAAATAAACACACTTTACCGACGGTTCCATGCGTCGCGTCGGCCGTCGGAGGCCGCCATCCCACTACGCACTTCACTCATTAGGATTTGTTTGCTTTTGTTTTGGACGTTGATGCCGCGCGTTTGTTACAATGCTTTATATGTCTTCCATTAACGTATCCCATCTTTTACTCATTACTCCATATTCGTAAACGTTATTTTGCCTTGATACGTGTCCGAATTATTATTATTTACGTATATTTGCCAAAATATTTTTAGCCACTTAAAACACGATGAAATGTATATTTTTTAAATAATATAATAGCGAGATATTTCCATATAGAACAAAAAACCACTGTTACGGCTATGGAAATACATACTAAGATCAATAAAACTATCATTAGACACAAACACAGTGATCGTTTACATTTAATTTACGCTTCTTGTTTTCTCCTTAAGAAGAGAATATTTTTTTCGCGCTAAAAATCATTCAAGTTTGCAAGATACGAAAGCTATCACAAAATATCATAACGATAGTGAAATGTCACACATGTTCAACATTCATTCACTGGGTCGACAACTGCTCTTGGCAGTCACCGTCACACTTAACGAAGAGTGACAAAATACGTGAATAAAAAATATAACCGCATTCAAAAAATGACACTACTTTTAGCATATCGTTATATACAGATCGTTATGTACAAAATGCTATATTAGTCGAATATTTAAAAAGTTTTTTTAAAGTTTCGAATATAATGAAGAGTGCTTTACATGAAAAAAAACTTACCTTTGCAACTGATAACTTATTTATTCTGCTTACAAATCGAACAGGACAGTCGATCACGTAATCATTGAAACTAAAATTGGATCAGAATGAAAGAACTGTACCTGAAAACCTAGAAAGCAAATACTGGCTATTGCCACATAGGAATATTATGAGAACAAACTTCACTTACTTTCATAACAAACGTAACCCATGCTACTTATCCGTTATTCATCTAAATCTGTTAAGTAAAGTCATTAATGTGATCGCACACAAAATCCAAATTTTATTCTGATGTATGGCAGACATTTATATAATATTATGGCATTACGCGCTATAAGCGTGTTTTTTGACCACAATAAAAAATTAAAGTATTTCAAAACAATTCGAAAACGAAATAGCACCTAATTCATATTGTCTATTCCTTGAGAAACGACTTATTTAAATATTTCATAGAGCGCATAATTTAAATCATTTCTTCTATATTTTCGAATCAAATTATATTTCTGTTTGTAGTACCTTTACCTAAAGATCTTGCATAGTCTTTGGACGAAATTAGACAATTCTAACTTCACAGCACAATTTTTCCTACAAAGCTGTCCCTTCGAGACGAGCTTATAAATAATTACTTATTATAATGAAATAAAAGCATATTTGAGACATTAAATACTTATAAAAATTTGTATCAACGTTTATAGCCTGCATAGTCAAACGTACCGCATGCTAGTATTTACTGTTGGAATTTAACTAATTAGTGTAATAGCTCTCAATGAAAGCTTCAATTAGCATCACAGTTCTGTTGAACATTCCCGTTACATTGTATTGTTTTTAACTATGATTATTCGGCTTTTCAACTGATTTAAAGTTTTAATAATACTGCATTATGCCTTTATACTAAGGTCCTCCCGACCGATTTCAGCCACGGTGGCCAATCTCAAAAGAGATATTATAGTGCACAAGTGTGTGCGCAAACACAGGTGCGCTCTCTTTTCCTTAGCTCTCATAATCCGATGGGACGGCAATCCGACACGACCGAAAAGAGTTCAGGCGCAGGACCAAAGGCTTAACGTGCTTTCCGAGGCACGGGAGTGTACACACTTCCAACTTCCAGACTCCGGGCTGCTACTGAGAATTTTCTGACGGAAAAACCCAATAACTATTTATTGACCCGACCTGGGAATTGAACCCAGGACCACCGGCTCTGCGGCCTTATATCTAGCCACTAGACCGACGAGGTTTGTCTTTATACTATATAAAAACCAAATAAATACCGTTCGATCACTTTGCATCAAATGTTATGAAATGTAGTGAAGCAATAATTTGAACCGTGTAAAATTCGTTATTTCAAAGCAATTTGATGAGTTATCCATTGTGTAAATAATCAATATCCTGCCCGTGAAGCAAGCAAAGTAGTTACTTAATATGCAAATTTGGTCGACATCGTACTTGTCAAGCTAGCGATAGCAAACGGACTACACTTTCTTACCACACTGTCCACTTGATTATCATACAATGAACATTAATGGATATTATAGCCACGCCTTCCATATAAATTATTACTTCGAACAAAAAAATATATACATAAAACTTCTCAATAATACTATATAAATTGAAAAAAAATAAACGAAGACAACTTTTTTATAGACACAGCTCAAGTTTTTCTGTACCTACTAAGCAGAGTTATTGATTTAAAAGATTACACTTATTAATAGAGTTGACGGGGTACCTGCTAAACTACTAGGATAAACTATATATTAAAAAAATGTAAACGTTGAATAAGGATACAACCACTTATCCTTGGTCCTTTACCCATTTACATAACAGCTGCCAGTCCTCGTGAGGGCGTAGTAATGCAGGCCAAGCGTGACTATAGAAAGTTAGCAACGCACGTTCCCCTACATGTTCAATGTTGTTGATTCACGCACTTGTATTAATTAAAGGAAGTAGACACATATCTAAATAGGCAGGAGCGTTAGAGTGTATTGAGGATAACGTGACGCTTTATGGACAGTTGTTAGTGCGTGTCAATCAACAGAACCGACTTCGTGGATATAATTAACGGAATGCTTATCATCATGTTTTAATGCAGTTTTAAAATGTACGAGGTTCACTGAATGTTCTCGGAATCACTCGACTTGTATTCTCACTGGGAAGCTATTTGTGTGCAACCCTGCGCTCGCGCACCTCTGTTCCGCGACTTTCGTCTCACTCTCGCATACGTGTCAAGGTAGGGTTCAATAATCGAAGATTTGGTTCGAGCAGATAATAATATATCCAAACGGAATACCCATCGTAAGTCTGGTTTATGCATATAAACTGAAAAATGATTTTCATTAGGAAGGAGCCGGAACGATCTTGAGACATGACACTTGATGTTTTAAAAATGATTATAATTTAAAAATAACTCTTATCCATCTGCAAGCTCTCTGGCAAATAGTATGTCTGAAATAAGTAATCCCCAATCAACCACCCATTGATTGAACACGGTTAAATCCCGCGAAGCGCTTCCGTGTGCTCAGCCACAACGTCGGCGCCTGGAGAGATCATTGCCAGATGCTGCCAATAGATCGCGACGGGGTCAACAGCCAATGCCCTTGTTTTGCGCACTAAATTAATAACTCAAATGTACCAAATCGTTATTACTTTTGCATTTCCCACGACTCAGGGGTCACCGTGGATTATATTGTTTAAAATTTTCCAAGCGATGTGTAACTGATTATATCAAATTATTATATTTCATGCTTATGAGATATAAGAATTAAATGTTAGATATATTTTTAAATAAAATAATTCATTTATGTATTTTGAAACTAATTTTAACATACAAACTATAAAATTAAAAAATGTTAAATCTAAGACGGCAAAAAAATCTGGAAAAGTTTATACATAAAATTAATTGTGAACTTAAATTTCTTTAAACCAAATGATAAATACGCCATGACGACAAAAACCAAAAAATATAAACAGGATATTTTTAAAACACACATGTCTAATTTTTTGTCAAACGATTTCGCATGTACCCTGAGCTCACCCTTGAAAGCACTTAAGAACCAATGAAAAGGACTCCAATCCTAAAAAGACGTAATTCGATAAGATCTCATGTTCACATGGCCGCTCGTATTATTAATCTCTTCTTAAAATATATTACTGTTTCTGATATAACATAAAATATTTTGGCTAATATAAATTTCTAAAAAAATCTGATGCATATGTCGTCGTAACTGTTTATCATTTTAAAATAAACCTTTTAAAGTCTGTCACTACAACCAAAGTTGTGTGAAATTTTTCAGTTCAATAGTTTGAGTCAAATTAGTTTAAAATTCAGTTTCAAAATTCCATTCATACATCTGACTCGTACATAACGTAAACGTAAATAAAATCATACAACAAAAATCTCATCATCAAGAACTCGAAGTTATCCTTTATAACTCTTCAAATACATACTTAGAATGGATTTTCGGAGCGCACTTAGGAAGCTTAAGAAGATTCGCAGAAGAAAACCTTCTGCGAATCTTCTCGTATTCTTTTATCGTCTGAGCTTAATTGCGCATTTTTAATTTTTCACTTACTAGCAGCTTTAAAATTAAATTCGACAAAACTAAATAAATCAATTTCTATGTTATAAGCTCTGCGATCAATAAATAAAAAATCAACTAGTTCATATTCATTAATTTCAGAATAAAACAAAATGACATACATATAAAATATACGTACCTCATTAGCCTAACCGCATCGTTTGTCATGAAGCTATTGAGCTAATGGAAAAGGCCAAACCTTGATCCAGTTCACCACTTGTAAGTTCTGGATCATTCGCTAACTCTTACCTCCTGAGCTGACTGCAACAAATCACTGTAGTTTTCAATAAAAACTAAACCAATTAAATTTAACTAAATTACATTTGAATTATGTATGTTATTTATTGCACTTTTTTAACTATTCGTTAGTTTTATTCTAGTATGAACTTTATCTATTAAAATTAATGCGTACCTTTTTCATCTTTTTACTTTATATTTTTTATAACGAAAAACAAAGGAGTTTGTTATTTTTGGGTTACTTTTTTTACTCGATGAATATTATAAAAAAAGTTGTTTACCGTATGTTCTTGTGTCTTTTCAGGTGTTTGCGATGTGGTTTCCGTGGATCGCGTTGCTGGTGTCGTGTGCACTGGTGGGAGGGGAGCAGACTGAGGAGCCCGTGGCCACTACCACCCGCGCACCACCGCGCACTCTTGACAGGCAAGCAGGTGAACTAGCTTGGCGCACTTGGCTCCAAAGTCCTGAAGATGGAAATCAAAATGCTCCACCTAGAAGAATAACTACGAAATCTCTTTTCATCACTCCGCTAGTCTGCCCTAAAGGACACCGGCTTGATGGAACTGCATGCGTCCAGGTGCAAATACATTTTAAATACAACATAAATGTGTTCTTTCTTTATTACTAAAACATTCATCTCTTGTTTATTCTGTTTTGTTTTACTATTAGTCTGAAAATAAAATTTTAACATATATTTATCCTTTTAAGGTGGTGACAGTAAACAAAGCTGATCATGAACGTATCTTATTAGAGCAATTAAACGCTCTTTTTACTACTGCTCCTAACAACGGCGATGTACTCTATGACTATGGTGACGAAGATCCGGGACCCCTGCAATTGTCTATACCGATTGGCCTAGATCCGCAAAGCTCACCGCAAGATCCATCTGCACAGGTACCGTACAGATACTACTTGTTCTAAAATCAACCGTATTTAATTGTTCGTTAAATGACATCAACGTCTTATTTGTATATACAAACTGAAATTATTAATCATTAAATATTATGTTACAGGGTCAAGATCCGAATATCGTAAAAGTCAACAAAAATGGCGAAAATACTGATAGTAGCATTGAAGCTGAATTAGAACTTTTAAAACTACAACAAGCTAATTCTAAACTGAACAATACTATTTCACAAGATGGCACTAATATTCTATCTCATAATGTATTACACAACTTGCTTTCTTATTCTGATAAACCTAAAAGAGATAGTCCTATGGTAAACTCTTCTGAGGTTGAAACACAGTTCAATAACACGGACGAAGGCCAAAAGGAAATGGTGTTCGGTCACGTAAATATTGATCCTGTAATTTACGATACAGAAACTCAAAATAATCAGGAGTTCATCGTGGAACCTGAAACAGACAAGGCAAACGCAGGAGAATTAGACAAAGAGTTAGATAACGCACCGCAAACTAATAATCAAAAAAATTCGGCTACTGTGCTCGATGCTCACTCTCCTGAAAAATCAGGGGATTTATCTAATTCAACAGTATTGGTCTTAAAAAAGGACTCCGAAGATACCAAATTAAGTCCTGAAAACGATTACTCTGATATCGGAGAAGCTATTAAACTGATAAGCAGATACGCCGAAGTTTCAACAGATGATAATTTTGCCAAAGACGACAAGAAGCTTTCTTCAACTGAAGAAGACAGTGTTTTAGGAACACGTACAAAATTACAATACAGACGCAACAAGCCAAAGGTATCAGATCACTTAAAAGCTGAGAAAGAAGTCTCAGATATAATCATAAAAGAAGAAGCAACCAATGATAAAATGTACCCGAAAAATATTGTATACTACCGATATCCTTGGCCAATTGCCGATTCACCGTCACCTAATTATCCATTCCGGCATCTACAAGACTATTGGCCTGGTCGTAGTCAGATTGGAGGAGTTTATAACACGATGCATGAAAATCCGAGACGCCACCATCACTCATACCCTCATTATTTTCGACCCCGTGGTTCTACATATACGGATTTTCCTGAAACTCATATTGGACTTCAAGAGACTTACCCTGGACTTCGGCGTTATTCACACAAGATTGCTGAACGTAATCCTAGTCCAATAAGATCTCACGCTAACAACCAAGATTTGTACAGCCTGCTCGGTTTAAGACACTGGTTTAGTAGTGAAGGAGCGTCAAAAAGATAGTTTATTTTACTATGGTTTAGACAATTGGATGTTACCCGACGTCATATAATGGAAGCTATGGGAAATTGTACACATTTAAACTCTATACTCTACCCTTTTTTAGATTTCATATCTACTAATATTAGAACTTAATAAAATAAATGTTAGTCATATCTGCCATAGCTTTCACTATATATAGCCTATTTATTTTAAAGCCAAATATTACAGTCATAGTTTTGTAAAATTTTTTGTTAGCTGTTTTAAGTTCTTGTAAATATTCTTGCACTCGATACCTAAGCGTTTAATAATGTTTGCTCCTGAAATTTTAATTTTTATCAATTAGTATTATCGTTGTTTTGTATTATGTAAATTGTTGTATTACTAATTTATGTTTATTTGATGTATATTTCTTGTTGTTGGGACTCTTGAGATAGTCATACGTATTGCAAATTTATGGTTTCTGGAGACACCATACAAATAATAGGCACTGGCTTGCCTTTTCAAATAATTATTATGTGAATGTTTATTATAATTAAGTACTTATGTAGATAATTCAGCTGACCTAAGTTGTTTTGAGTATACTTAGATTTAGAACATCTTACTAGAACTTTTTATTTATCAAGAATATAAATTAAATCAAATTTCGGACATTGTAAAACCCACCTACAATACACATTACAAGAATTAAGAAAGTCAATGTACGAACCCTCTGTTCCTAAAATGTTACGTCTAATAACCAGCTATAATCCTAACTAAATCACAATGGTAGTACGTATATAATTTCACTTATCATTGGGTCTGAAACGTCAACTGGTATACTGTACCTTGTAATGGTTTATTTACAACAAAATATTTTCATTTATTTGTTACGCTAACTACCGAACTATTACTCATATATCGATCCCACCAAAGCTTAGTTTAAGTGTTAGATATACATAAAACCGCGAAACATTATTATTGAATGCTACTATTTTCGTAGGGTTTTAGTATGATAGATGTATTCTTGTGTATTTTTTTACTCAATATTGTATGCTAAATGAATAATCAAATCTTATTAATATAGAGAAGCACATAAATAATTTATGATAAAAATATTTTTAAATATTTAGTAATGAATATTGACTTTTTAGATGCATGGTGATAAAAAATACTTGCCATAAATATTTTACAACTCATATCTAATTCTTAACCAGTGTTATTGCATTTTAAATAATAAATACATAAGTGGTGTGCTATTTGTAATGTATTTATTAATATTTAAATATTTTATATAAATTATCATCAATCTTTGGGACCTTCCTTGATTTATACACTAAGCAAAAATAAAACTAAAACACATCAATGGAATCAGAATCTAAACAGTACCTATATTTTCTTTAGAGATAGAAAAAAAAGTAAGTAAGCAAAGGTCCCAAAATATTAACTCATAATCAAAAAACATCGTATCAAATCTGTACTGTACAAATAATAGCTGTAAGAATAAAATAAATAAATATATGTGTAGCAAATACTTAACTTACATAGCTATTAAATATTAATCTCCAAATGTGCTTAATATTCCATTTGATGAAAAACAAACATAGAAAATTATCAATGCCAGTATTTTATTGTAAATATAAATGTGTTAATAAAATATTTGAAATGATATTAAACTACGCATTTTATTTTTTTACAAGTACTCTAAATAAAAAAAAAATCGCATTCAAGATTTTATTGAAAAAAAATATTAAATTTTCTTAATAACACTGTTTAAATTGATATTTCCTACAGGTAGTCAAAATTAACATAATATTGTTTAATTAAACCATATAACCTGAGCTTGCACATACTTATATAAAACACGAGTAATGGGTAACTAAACATAAAAAGGAACATGTTATATGTCAAAATCATTTAAATTTAACAAAAATCTACTTACACAAGGAATTTGTACAATATATCACAATAATAGAAATAGCATTACAGAAAAATCTTAAAAATGATGAATGAAGATGATTTCTAAACAAATTTATTGACATTTACAATTAAGGAATAGACTAAATTAATTGATGGAGTATGTACATACTATTTAATGAGTTATATTACATGTAAGTATATGCAAAGACAGGCGAATCAAACATTATTGTTCATAAAACATTGATCATAGTATCAGATAATAATGAGATCTCTCAAAGATACTCGACTTAGTCATTGTAAAGGATATTAAATAAAGTAATGACTCAAATAACACGTAAGTACTATAAGAAACAAATATCAATCCAATTACAGTATCCCTACTGCAATTTCATCTGAATTCATAAATTTGGATGCTGTGTTCTGGAACATGACTCAAAGTCAGTGATTGAAACCTGTAAAGAATATATTTTTTATTTAAATATAATAGAGTACAACAAGTATTCTTTAAATAAATACCTAACTTTAATTAATATTTATAAGAAACTATCGATAAAATTCATAATTAAAGTATTTGTTGAAAAGAGTTCGCAAGCCTGCCTATCAACCAACTCATCACTTATTCTACCGATAAGCAGCACTATTTTGTATGTTTATGTTCAAGTTTGAAGAGTGAGTGAGTCAATATAATTATGTGCACAAAAGAAACATAGCTTCTTAATTCTGAATGTGTATGAGGGGTGACCACTTACTAATGGATGGCCTATTTGCCAGTCTCCGTACCTACCTATTAAAAATATATGTGATAAATAAGATTGTTTTACTGACTGATTTTTTTTTTTTTTTTTCATTGTAACAAATTTATTGCTTACCATTCAGAGCTTCTGTGATAATAATAGCCTTCTATTGTAGCCGCCGATTTGTGAAAGCATATATAATAGAACCCAGCAAAGGAAGCACCATTTATATCCTTTATTGTGTGATCTGGCACTAAAAAGTGTTCTTTCCATCTCATAAATACATAATCAGCCTTTTCAAGAGAATCATAATCAAATGAGTCCGAGTTGAATGTCTTTAAATATGGTACAAATAGGTCAAACTTGCTCTGGAAAGATAACATTAATTGTCTCAATAGTTTGACAATGTTTATTTATAACTATTGACGAATAATTTTAAGCTTAATAATGAACGTGATAACTTTACCCAATGTTTTCTATCAACATCTTCATCAGCATCCCACTTTCTTGTCAAAAAAGGATATTTCGCCGATATAATTTCGCCATCAAAAAATGTCGTAAGAGTTGGAAATTCTTCTGTTAATCCTTTTATTTTTAAATATCCACAAAGGTACGAATTTTCTTCATCGACATGCTGAAATTAATAGATAAATCTTAATAAAAAACAGTAGGAAATAACATTGATACATGAAACCATGTACACAACACAATGTAGTTATATCATTTGACTTTTACCGCTTATTATATTATCTAAATAATATATGCTATGTAAGCACTGTAAAGAACCTTAACACTTTTTCAAGCATCACATGTCTTTTATTAATTTCCACTTTTTGCGTATTTGTTTTTAACACTAACCTGCAACACAACTTCTACTTCGTAAGAATTTCCCTTAGACTTTTGATGCCCTTGAAATTTGGAGCCGTTGTAAAGAAGAGACTTTGTTACGCCAGGTTGTTTTGAATTAGCTGGCGGTGGTGGAGTTATATCAACTTTAACGGGCATTATTATCCATCAAAACGATGACCCAGCTTGTATATGATAAAAGTATGTTATTGACAGACAATTGATACTGGGCACACAGCCAAGTAAACCTCAAAACTGATGACAGTTGGATTTGTTTCTTTCCAGTATATTCGATTTGAAAATACGCGAGATAATAATTCCATTTCTTTATATCATAATATAATAATAATAGTAAGGGGTAATAGATCTTCCACTTTCGTAATTTTTATCAGTAATAAATGGTTAAATTTACTATAAATTTGTTGCTAGAAGTGAAAGCTAAAATAGTAAAATCACTATCGACAGACTATACATACATATACTATTTACATATTATAATTATTATGAAATAGGATAATTTAACATTTATTGTTCCGACACGAACTTCATTGAGTTTATTGTAATATATCGTACGTTGACTTTAAATAATCGATGCATACAAAAACGCTAAGTTTTTTACCGTTTTGCTCTTTTTTATAATCACTTTGGACATCACTTTTTGATCGATAAAGGAAGTATAAATGCAGCAATAAGTGTTCCTTGTAATAACTAATAGAAAAAAACCAAAATTGTGTCTTTGCCCAATTATTCGGAAAGGATTCATAAAATTTTAAAAACTAATAAGCCTTAAAAGTTATGTACGCCGCAATTTAAAATTTAAAATAGGGATTGACTGAACTTATAATTTGAGAGAAATCCGCCTTTCTACATTCTCGTGCGAATCGCTCACGAAACTAAGAACTAGCCGCGAAACATGAGTGTAGACTTTAGAGTAATATCAGGTACCTATTATTCGTGGCACCGCGAGATGATCGCGCCTTGTTGCACAATCTTAGTTTAGTTTTAGCTCTGCTACAAAAGGCGTGCAAGTTTGATTTACTAAATAGTATAAACCAGAGGCGAACATTTCTCAGACTGAAAAAAATTGTACAAATATATGAAAAAGTTTTAATAGTCTATACAAAATGGGAAATATTAGAATTTTTCATTCTTGAAAATATTTTAGTAAAGTGATTTTGTTAAATATAAGCAAGTATCTATCGAGGTAAGAGCAATTTCATTTTATTAAAATAAACGGTACATGGAGAAATATTTAGCAATATTTGACATTTAAAATAAAGAATACTATAGCAGATAAAAGATACGATATCTTTAAATATATAAAATTATTTATTGGCTTTTTATCATCTTGTTTACTACAAAATGAAAATGATATTTTTGTAGTAGGCAGTAGAAATTTATTTAGTCTATGACACTGTAGGATTTGTAGATATGGTAGAATTTCATCGTCTCGTTGGTTTCGTTGACCGACCAACTTGTTTATAAATTGTTTTGTAATTTAATTTATTAAATAAGTGTATATTCTATGTTTTTACATAATGAATTCCTATAACTTTTCAAAAATATTTTGTATTACAGTAGATTATATATGCAATTACGAATTGTGATCAAAAAGCAATAGTAGTGATATTTTCTCACATAATTATGGTTAACTGACGTTAGACTGTGCATCCTCAATTATGGCAGACCCAGGTTATTACCACAGTGATTATATTCGACACCCTGTCCTCTATGAGCTGGGCGTCAAGTATGGAATTAAAACGGAATGTATTCCAGAAATAGCATTGCCGTCTAAGTTGGAAGAACTCAAGGATGTCATACGTAAAGAGATACGTAAAGAACTCAAAATAAAAGAAGGCGCCGAAAAGCTACGCGAAGTCGCTACTGATCGAAGATCGCTGTCTAATGTAGCAAATATTGTAAAAAAGGCTAATCTTAAACTGAATGAGTTAAAATCTGATCTGCAAGAACTTGAATCGCAGCTTCTTTTGTCACGCGGTCAATCAACTCCGACTTCGCCAGAAGATTTATCTTACGATGAAGAGATTATTTTGGCTTCAGAAGCTGCGCAACAACAACGTCAGTTGGGTGAAGGTACGACTGACCGTAAGTTGGCATCACTGGAAAAACAACTTAATATTGAATTGAAAGTAAAACAGGGCGCTGAGAATATGATTCAAAGCATAAGCAGTAGTAACCAATCTCGAGACAAAAAACTACTTGCCGAAGCACATCAAATGCTTGCAGATTCAAAAGATAAAATTGAATACCTTAAATTGCGTATTTCCAAGCTAAGCAAACAACAAAAGGGTGACAATGCAGGAGCAAATGGTGATGGAAGGGGAACTGATATTAGTGGCGTAGATGCCTTACTGGATGAAAGGATTGCAGAAATTAGAAACCGCCTTCGTATAGAAGCAGCTGTCGTGGAAGGTTCCAAGAATGCTATAAGACTTTTACAAAGTGATAAAAAAGTAACTGACAAGAAAGCATTACAAGAAGCTCAAACAAGTCTTCTCGAGTCAACCCAAAAATTAGATTTGCTGCGCAAGTCACTTGATATGCGTCGGCAAGAACTACCTACTGAGAGTGCTGCTTTTATAGAGTTAGGACATGAATTACGCAGCACTGGTTCCAGCCCTGGTTATGTTAGTTTATCTGGGGCAAGTGGACACCGCAATCTTTTTGTATCTCCTGCTCCTATGATCAGCCCTTGTGTTCAAGTAACTGGCACCTTAGAGGTTAGATTGATGGGATGTCAAGATTTATTAGAAGATGTGCCAGGTCGAAGTAGAAGGGACCCTCTTGCTAGCCCTTCAGATTTAAAATCATTTGTTAAAGGAGTAACTATTCGTAATTCCATGAAGTATACATACAGCATTAAGGAGGATACAAGTAATGAAATCATGGCTGTTATGAAATTGGATAACCACACCGTAGCCCAAACCAGTTGGAGACCATGCTCTCAGCAGGCCTGGGATCAAAGGTACTTTAAATTTGCATATTTTAAACCAAATTATTTTAATCATAAAATAATAGACTATTGATGAATAAGAAATAAACAAAGTGTTAAAGTAACTAATTTATGTAATAACATTGGAGATAGAGATTATTTTAATAACTAATCTATTTAAATAACCATTAATTTATGAAAACATCAATCTATTCCTTGAATTTTAATCTTTATGACTCCTTTCACGTGTGATTACTCATACTATCTTATCAGTAGGCTATGTTCATGTTCACATATTTGTAATATGACTAAGAAAATAAAAAAAAAATATGCAAACAACTCCTAATTATATATTAAAGACACCTATGTTATGTCATGTTTTTTAATTACTTATTTCTTTTCACAAAATTTTCAACGATTGAAAAATTGCTTCAAATATATTTTTTAAGTGAATAATTTTATATAACTTTATTCCAGATTCACAATTAAATTGGACAAATCCAGAGAACTTGAAATTGGTATTCATTGGAAAGATTGGCGTGGACTATGCGCTATAAAATTTCTAAGATTGGAAGAGTTTATCGATGACATTCGCCATGGAATGGCACTAGAACTTGAGCCCCAGGGTCTGTTATTTGCTGAAATTAAGTTTCTGAACCCTATAATTTCAAGAAAACCAAAACTTCAGCGTCAACGTAAGATTTTCAAACAACAGGGCAAGAATATTCCTAGACCTTCTTATGGAGAAATGCATATACCTGCTGTAGTGTTAGGAAGACTTTTAAAACGTTCTTCACCTTCAATTCAAAATATCCAGAGTGCCCATATTCAATCTCAGCAACATAATTTTGAACCTGACAATAAAGATGTTGAAAATCCACATGCCACTCTTATTGGAATGGCTGGTGTTCGACCTCTGGGTTTGCCCTCTGCTCCAACAACTCCACAGGTACCAGTTGCACCTCCTCCAAAACCAACTTTACCATTGCAACCACCACCTAATGTGTCTACTCTTAGAATGGAAAAAGAATTACAAGAAGCATTTGCATTCTTAGAAGATTCTTATAACAGGGACAGTTACATTGCAAAGGAACCACAAACTTCATCATGTAACACTCCACTTGTAGAGTATCCACCATCACCGTCCCCTAAATTAGTCCTTGAATTTCCAAGTAATGAAGACCAGATAGTTGAGATTACAAGTAATATGCGTATTTCTTCATCACGTTCTTCTTCAGTTATAGAAACGCTAGGTAAAGAATTAGACTCAAGGCGGCAGTCAGGAGAAATGTCAATGGAAAGCTTCCGACTGTTGAGTGTTTTAGGTCGAGGTCATTTTGGCAAAGTAATTTTAGCCCAATACAGACCAACTAATGAATATTTTGCAATTAAAGCTTTAAAGAAAGGTGATATAATCGCCAGAGATGAAGTAGACTCTTTATTATCCGAAAAGCGTATTTTTGAGGTAGCTAATGCAATTAGACATCCATTTTTGGTAAATCTTTTTGCATGTTTTCAAACTGAACAACATGTTTGTTTTGTCATGGAGTATGCTGCTGGGGGTGATCTTATGATGCACATACACGCTGATGTGTTTACTGAACCGAGGGCAGTATTTTATGCAGCTTGTGTAGTATTAGGTTTACAGTATTTACACGAAAATAATATAATTTATAGGGATTTAAAACTAGATAACTTATTACTTGACACTGATGGGTATGTTAAAATAGCTGATTTTGGCCTTTGTAAAGAAGGAATGGGTTGGGGAGATCGCACGGGCACTTTTTGCGGAACTCCTGAGTTTCTAGCTCCTGAAGTATTGACTGAGACTTCATACACTAGGGCAGTTGATTGGTGGGGTCTAGGTGTCCTTATTTTTGAAATGCTAGTAGGAGAATCTCCATTTCCTGGTGAGGATGAAGGAGAAGTGTTTGATTCTATTGTAAATGATGAAGTTCGTTATCCTAGAACTTTATCTTTAGAATCAATTGCTTTAATGCGTCGGTTGCTTAGAAAAAATCCGGAACGACGCTTAGGCTCTTCTGAAAGAGATGCTGAGGATGTGAAAAAACAAGCATTTTTCCGAAATGTTGACTGGGAGCAATTACTCCTTCGCAAAGTGAAACCACCATTTGTGCCAACGATAAATAATCTTGAAGATGTTAGTAACTTTGATAGTGAGTTTACATCGGAAGCAGCAGTTTTGACGCCACCTAAAGAGCCCCGTCCTCTCAGCAATGCAGACCATAAACTTTTCACAGACTTTACATACATGGCAGACTGGTGCTAAAATAAAGAATTCAATACATTTATTACTATATTAAAATTTAGTATAATTCTTAATAATAATAAAAACCCCATTGCCTTACAAGTGTGAGTGAAAAATCTGTATTTTGATAATTAATCTAATCTATACAGAAGGGTATCTTATATAGATACTCGCATGTTAACTTGTATTTAATGCAGTTGAATGCAATATTTTATAATAAATTGTGTAATTTAATAACATAAGTTTTAAATAGCTCTAATCTTTATTTTTTTAAAAACATTGTATTACAGATTTATATATTATGTAGTTATGGAATTAACATAGAAGTTAGTAACTTTTAAGAAAAGCGTGTCAAATAAATCATTGTTTTCAGTCAATTCTTTACTTTATCAGTGAAATAAAGGTATCAAGAACAAACTGTACTTTTAATATTATATATAATCTTTACCAATTGGAAGGAATAACACATACAACTTTGTTGAAATTTTAATAGCTTATTGAAATTTAAAAAATTGTTATTTAATATAAAATATTGTCTTAAAAATAAAATACATTAAGATATTTCAGTTTGTATTTGTCACTATTACAAAAGGTTCTTATTATCCTCCATTGAGGTTTCAAATACACTTAAAAATGAAAACTAGCACTTTCCTATTCAAAATTTGAGTATTCACAAACAAATTCCAGATAAACAAGAAATCAAAATATCAACTGCCATTTTATTGGCCTAACAGGACTAATTTTAAAACTTGTTTAATAATTACATTTAACTTGGAATCACAAAACTGAACAACAAACTTCACACTACATGATGTATATACACATTCCACACAATGTCTAAAATCATCAGCTGTAAAATTTGAGGTATATTCACATTCTTGACCCTTTCTGTTGCAATACCTTAGCACGGTCTGTGGGTTCTATGTCATTACTGTTCAAAGAGCTGCCACATTCTCTACTTACAACACATAGAAATTCTGCATGCTCCTCAGTGCCATAATTATATTGAGAACCAATATTTATCAGTTGCTCAAATTTCCATCCATCAGACATATTTGACACCATCTGTGTAAGTTCTTCTTCGTGAAATTGTAAAACTCTATAAACATGCTTTTTAGAATCTTTAAGTGGCCTTCTTTCTCTTAAACATATTCTTTCTTTAACTAACCTTATAAGCTCTGTAATATTATAAAACTCTGCTTCTTCTAATACTCCCTCTTCTGCTATATCATTATTAATCACAAGTTTACCATGACGAAGATAATTGAGCACTGGTGAAAAGTACGTAGGATCTCTATCTATTAAATAAGCGCCCGTTTCATCCTGCAAAATAATCACGCATATTCGTGTATGCAATTAGTTAAATTTATAACTATTCCATAATAGGAACACAATGAATAACGTGAACGTTATACTCACCCTGTCTGAAATTAAGTCACTGTCCTCTTGAACTAATCGATAAAGAAATGAATTTGGGTCCCTACAAAGTGTAGTTTTAGTTGATAAGAAATATGTTCCTCCAACATTTAATTTTACCCATTGCTTACTACTTCGTCTTTCATTGTTAAATTTTTGTATATTTTCTTTAGAAAAATCATCATCTCCTACGTAACCCGCCATGGTTATGATATCATAGACAAAAACTTTGTTTTGTTTATTAACTTTGTTACTGCTGGTAAAGCTCTTCCGCACTGTATATTTATAGAAGCGTTTAAAATTGAGTGCTAAATCTTTTAAATTTCAATACGAACCATGTAAATTTATATTTTCTTTATCGATATCAAAAATTCACTAAGCGTCTTTACATAAAATGATTCCAAAATTGATCAACGTTAATTACAACTATAGTTTTAGTTATTTTCTTGATATCTTTCCACAAAACTACATTATAAAAACCTCTATTTACGTTTTTATGTTCATAAAAATAAAACATGAAATTACGCAAAAATCTATCGGTTTTATACAAGCATATTGTATGATTTGGATACAGGGATGTACAAGATACCTTAAATAAAGTATCTGGAATACAAAATGCAAAATACTTTTAAATTAAGTATTTGATATACCAGATGCAAATAACTTTCTGGAATTGTATCTCAAATACTAGATATAAAATACGTATCTTTTGAATACTTTTTATAGATAAAATACTTTAGTAAAAAAACGTTTTTTAAAATGAAAGTATATTATTATTATTCAAATAATCACACGTCGAATTCTCACTAGCTCGGGTAACAGAGAACCATAATAAGTATATTTTTCCGCTTGCAGGCTTTGAATAGCTTCTGCTATTGGCTTTGAATAGTCCACGTATTCACTTTAGAAGTGAATTTCAATCTAATCATAATATTCATATTCATATACTATGATCATAAAATTCATAACCATAATATTATATATCTATAATTTAATAATATGACTGCCTCGTTGGTTTAGTGGCTAGATATAAGGTCGCAGACCCAGTGGTCCTGGGTTCAATTCCCAGGTCGGGCCAATAAAGTTATTGGGTTTTTCTGTCAGAAAATTCTCAGTAACAGCCCAGAGTCTGGAAGTTGGAAGTGTGTACACTCTCGTGCCTCGGAAAGCACGTAAAGGCGTTGATCCTGCGTCTGAACTCTTTCCGGTCGTGTCGGATTGCCGTCCCATAGGGTTATGAGAGCTAGGGAAGAGAGAGTGCACCTGTGTTTGCGCACACACTTGTGCACTATAATATCTCCTGCGCAGTTGGCTAATCTCTATTGAGATTGGCCACCGTAGCCGAGATCAGTCTGGAGAACATTATATCTATAATTTACTAGTCATTCCGCCTGGCCTTTCTAAGCCTACGACTAAATTACACACAAATGCATATAAATATCATTGACGATTTGTTTGCCACGTCATTTATCAATTTGGCCCCAAGCTAAAGATTTAATGGTGCGTCCAGTTTTATCTACGACGACATTGACATTTAAAATTAATGTCCCCTGAGATGTCAACATAGAATCAGCTATCTATTACTAAAAGTATTTTAGAAACATAGTATCTGCAAAATACTAAGATACCAAACAAAAGGTATTTAAATACAAGATACAAAATGAATTTTAAAAATGTTTTATAGATACAAGATGAAAATACGTATTTTGTATCTTGTATCTGTATTTCAGATACTTGTATCTTAGATAAGTTACATCTCTGTTTGGATATAATATCAACTAGTAATCACTTTGCCCTATTTAAATTAAATATTGTCATTGCCAACATTAAAAGTTACCATTTGAAGAAACAATAGCGCAAGAAATTAATTCCGTAGTGGAATAAGGAACCCACAGAAGTTCAGTTCAGATGAAATGCTGTCTTTGGTTAATTCCGCTTTCCCGTAGACAGTAGACTACAAATAGTTTATTTTTAATCTTTAAAAAAATTGAAAGGCTTTATTTTGTGAATTGTGTCCGTCAAGAAAGTTCGAATTTTTACGAATTTCTAAAATTTCTTTTAAGAAAACTGAATTTAACCTAAAGATAATAAAAAAATAAGTAATTTACTATGTTAAAATGCTAGTTTAATAATAGATATACATTGAATTAACAAAATGAGCAATAATTTAGAGACTGATAGATCGGTCACAACTGGAAAAATGTATCCAATCGATTTAGCACCTCAGAAAATAACTATCGTCAAAAGCATGACGAATTCTGAGGTAAAAATGGCTCACCTGATATCGGGGCAACCTAAAACAACTAGCAGTACTGGATCTATGGGCTTGATGCGTACTCCTGCTCAAATTATATCTCCTGGCGTTGCATCGCAGGTACTGGCACTTGATTATTTTTTTTTTTATTTAGAATCGATGCAAGTTATAAGTCAATACATAAAAAATAAAACTATTTTAGGCAACATTATCAAATAATTAGTTAATAATCTTTAAAGGAAGAATGATTTACATGTTTAAATTTTTAAATACATACAAGTTGTGATATCTACATTTTGACTATGATTTGTATGTTTATTTATTAGTATTTTATTGTTTATTGAAAAGGTAATATATAAACTACCTAACAATATAATCTCTTGTAAATATACACCATACAATTTTGTGTAATATATAAAACAAAGATTTCTATTTTTAAAATTATAACAATTATATTCTATTTTACAAATACTATTCCTATTTTTGCCTGTTATCATGAACAAAGAGTGTCTGTACATATTTAAAATTTACTATAATATTACTAAAAATATATCATATTAAGTAATACAATTTTTTATATATTTCAGCCCCAAATGATTGTAAGCGGCTCGCCGTTACTACAGGGAACACAAATTGTTAGCCAAGGATCACAATTGATAGGGCAAAGCTCACAAATAATACCTCAGTCTCAGTTAATACCTAGTGGCCAAATCCTAAGTCCTGGTACTCAGATAATCAGTCAGGGGACACAATTATCGGCTCAAGTGTCAAATGCTAGTAATACAGTATCAAGTAGTGTACAATCAAGCAATGTTTCTGGAAATGGTGCACAATTATTGAATGTAGGCAGCTTAGTTAGTGGAGCTGGTAATCTAGTAGTAAGTTCGTCAGTACGTACCATACCTCCCAGTGTAAGGGTATTACCGCCTATGCCACAACAAAATAATCGACCAGGTGAGATATGTCACAATACATAAGTACTTAAAAAAAAAACAATATATATATGTATATAATGTAATACTATAATGTTATGGTTGGTCAGAATATTATTACAACTTATTTATAAGAGAGCAACTAAAAAAATGCATATTCAAGTAACAAGGATGAATAATAAATAATAAAAAAAAGTGTATGTGTAAAAAACATAATGAAATTATATTTGTAATTAATGCAAAATGCTTAATTTTTGTAGTAATTTTTTTTGAAGATATTGAAGATTGGGAAGTTGTAAAGTAATCAAGTAAAATTTTACTATTACTATTCTTGCAGTGTTGTCAAACATAAATGTGAACAATACTAGTGGAGTTCTGGTCAACAAAGGTGTGACGAGTCATGTTCCACGTGGCCTCGCAGCTGGTGCTTCTCTTGCAGTGAGACCAGTAACAAATCCTCAACCTGCAGCAAATCAAGGTTTATGCCAAAACATTACACATAGATTAAATATAATGTATACTGTATAGTGTTACTTACAATAAAATAACTATGATTTATTAATTCAATGGTAATATGTGTACCTTATTTATGTCACAATAAATCTAATTTGTTATTTTAAAAACTTAAATAATTTATATCTTCTAAAAAATTATATACTTTCGAATTCGAAAAATTGAAAATCCAGGTAATACTATACCTATTTTATAAAAACAAAAATGTATGTTTCTTTTATTTTTAATTCACAATATTTTTTTAACATATTTAGCATACTTCCTATGTTAAAGCTTAGTTTAGAAATTATATTTTAGGCAAACAAAAAATAATTAAAAAAATATAAATCTGATTCAATAAGGTTGAATGCAAATCCATTATATTCCATTAAATAACATCACAAAGGTGTTATTAAAGGTGGTGCGTGGTCGAGTGGCTCGCGCGGCGGGCGCGGGCGCGCGCTGGTGTACGGCTGTCGCGCGCGCTCCCCCGCGCCCCGCGCCGCGCCGCCCGCCACGCTGCCCGCTACCACGGTGCTCACCTGTAAGTTTTCCTATTCACTTGAAAAATTTATAGCTTAGACACATTACATGGCCATAATGTTTTAAAGTAATAAATTAAAATAAAAAATTAGCCAGTGGAGTGATATCGAGTACGGTCCGCGGCCCGTCACCTCGGACACCAACACCGACGCCGCCAGTGTCGACCGTACCACGACCGTTGCCGCTGCTTCAGAGGAACTACCAACCAGCCAAGGTTTTTTGATGTTCTTATTAACTTTAAATAAGCTGATATAATGATAATTGGTCATCTTTGCCATAACACTAGTACTTTACGAAAAATCTAAAATTAAACCAATCTACATCGGCAAATAGGCCGCAATCTATGGGATTGATTTTATGTCTAAAATGGCGAGTATTTATTTTTGATAATGTTATCACATTTATGTGTTGTATCTCAAAAGCTACAAACCATTTCTTAATAATTCTTATATCGTTTTACATGACTTAGGTTGTGGGAGTTGCTAGTGTAGGAGTCCGAGGTGTAGGTAATAGTGCACCGCCCCAGCTCTATTATGAAGTACCACGTCCCGCGCCCCACAGCATCGCATCACAGCAACAGCCGCAGCAACACCAACAACATCAGCAACACCAGCCAGCACTTCAACAGCAACAGCAGCTGCCACACCAACATCCTCGACCACTAACTCCTTACGCACATGTGCATACACAGCCCGCGCAAGGTAAATTAATTGATATTGTGTATTGGGTAATTGTTTCTTTAAACTATAAAAACATTTCTAAAATAATAACAGTATTTTTGTAAAAATCCCATGTAGAGGAAAACACAATCTTGTTTTTTTAAAACATGTACACACATATCTAAACTAATTATCTCTTGCACATAATTCAAAAGGGTTTTTGGTTCAGATCCAGGAAAGGGTTTGCAGGAATAGTATAAACTGGATCTTATATACAAAATTTACGAAATATGTCATATCTACTCAAATCAGATGCATATGTTTATTAAGCCTGCGTGAATATTCTTATTTAAAGTTAGTTTTATATATTTTTATATTTGTTTTATTTTATTTAAGGATCTTTTTATTATACAATATTTTTGTAGTTGAATTGTAGAGCAAATATTTTATAAAAAATTGTCTTCATTTCTTTTAACAGTAAGTGTTGTGAATACTGCTCAAAGTCTTTCCGAGACACGTCAGACTCCGGCATCCGTCCAGAATTCTTCTATTTTGCCTCGACCTTCCATTTTGAGAAAAAGGGATATAGACGGGTACTAAAATAGTTTTTTTAATTCTAAATATATGCTATCCTAAGTATGAGATTACCTTAACCAGGTAGGTAACTTTATTCCGCCTGCCATTGGAGTTTAGTAAAGATACTTTTGAAAATATTTTCTAAAATGAAGAAGGAATTGTATTTTTTTTAATATCATTTCATTTATTGATTTGCTATATTGAGTGTGCTGGGTAATTTAAAAAAATGTATAAATAAATGAAAATAAAAAATAAGTATAATTTTGATAAGTTGTATCATAGCGACTGCTATATTAATAATTATTTTACGATTCAGGTCACCTACTAAGAGCCTGTCACAGAGCACATTAAACAATGTGACAACAATTGTCAGCACCATCGGTAGTGTCGGCAATATAGGCAGTATCAGCAACATGGTGGGCCAGGTGTACCGCTCGGAGGGCACGGGTTGGGAGGACGTGCCTACCGGAGCTGGTTCTGGATCGACGACCATCTCTGCGCCCTCCTCGCCGGCGCCAGACCTCGACCCGGACCCTCCCACACCGGAGCAGGATCTCTCTCCTAGAAAAAAGCCGAGAAAGCAAATGTAAGCCCAATAAAATCTTTGTAATCTCTTACAGTAATCTAAAAACTATCTGAACTATCTCATGAAATAATGCCAGTCTAATTAGACAAGTATTTTTTACATGTATAAATGTGTAAATAATTATTGTTTTAAACTCAATGAAAATAACTATATATATATGTCGGAGAAGCATCGTAATCATTGACATCGTCATTAGTGTTTGCGAGCTTAGTGATTGTCATCAGGGTAAAGGGCAAGCACAAAACACAACTATAACGGTTTCACAGTATTTTAATAAATAAAACAAATTAATTAATTAGTTAAAGCTTTAACGAGTAACAACACCGAGCAGCGACTTCAGGGCACCGATCCGACTTTAACAGAAGAATCCACTTCAACGATCCAACTCGATCCGTTACTTTCCTCCGAATATATCACACAAACTGTATACCTGTCCAAAGTCAAGATGGCGCCTCGACCCCGCTCCAGGCACATGCCTTGCTCTGATTGGTCGTCACGTGACCGATAATACAATATACGTGAAATGCAATATTCATAACTTTTATTAAGTTATTAAGGATTTTAACTTTTACAAAAATGTAACAAATCAAATAAAATTAAATCAAGAATTCTACAAGTAATTACAATGTAAACAAATAATATTGCAAACATCAATCAACTCGACTCGTAGCTTCCTCCGACACTGCCGTCCTGACGTATCACGCGTCCTCGTGTGATGCTGAAGGCCGCGCATCATCGTTATCATCTGCACAACAACTTCATGTGAAATATTGTCATAAAATATTTGCTTATAATAATAATCTTTTTTTATCAAATCTTAATCCTATTAGATTTCACGCTACATTCTAAATTAAGTTAGTAGTATCGAAACAGCCACCTCGCCGTTACATACTTAGGATAAATAAATAAATAAATATGAAACAGCCACCTCGCCGTTACATACTTTGGATTGTTAATAATATCTAAATGGCCACCTCGCCTCGAAACAGCCAACTCGCCGTTACACACTTTGGATTGCAATGGCCACCTCGCCTTTATCTGGCCACCTCGCCATTATGTGGCCAACTCTCCTTTATGTGGCCAACTCGCCTTTATGTGGCCAACTCGCCTCTCGCCTTTATGTGGCCACCCATATCGTCATCACCTCATGTGATACGACCAACACATCATCTGGACTCTACGAGTCTCAGGTCAATACATGACCGACACAACAATAGTCTCCTACGAGACTCGGGTTCCCGCTATACAACTAGCTGCCCATCGCGCCCTGAACAATCCGAGCGAGTTACAGCTACGACTACAGACTAGTGCTCTATTTACTGATGGCGGTTGCCTCATCACCATCATACACATTAAACAAATCTAACTCGGCAGGTACATCAGCAAGAGGAATCTTTCGTATGCGATCGTGAGCGTACTTATAGGTTCTAATACCAGACAACTGTTTTAACACATAGCGATCGCCTTCAAGCAATTCTACAACTTGTATTTAGGATCTAGCTTAGTTTGATTTATCTCGTCATTTTGAATTAAAACAAAGTACAATACAAATAAACAAACATTCCTACATGATAATACAACAGAATTGCTGCAGTCAATTCAGTTGGATCACCATGATCACATCCATCATCTCGTCAGTCGATACCCCTGAGGTACCAAGCCAGGAGTATATCACGTGTCACCTTCTCCTGTGTGCTCATCACACAGAGATAGTTCGTACAGATACCATACCGACATAAGCACGCCTGCGCGCTCATAACGCTCGGCCACCAGCACCACGCGCCACGCGAGCCGCACGCGCACTCTAGACAGACGACCACGCCTGCACGCTCGTGACACTCTGTCACCAGCTCTACGTCCGGCAGGCTGGAGAAAGCTGACCGGCGGTCGTTCAGCCAGCAGCACCAGTTGTGCGCAGACTGATGTATCTGCACCGAAGCACCAACCTCGTGTGTTACTCTGAAACATTATTTGTCACACAGTATCACTTAGCTCGGTCACTCCTGACCACACTACATTTTAGGGAAAAGTACAAAGACATCAAACTAGACAATAGGGGATATAAAATTGTATTATGCTAACAGCCAGAGCCACATATCACAGTCGTTCGGACTAAATTGCAAAACGACTCAGTACAACATTACACAGCTTTTGTAAATCCAGACTCTAGAAACTCCCGAGTAAGACATCTGCCGCCCCGGCTGTCCAGCCGAACAGTAATCGTATTGCTCACATCCAACGCATGGGTCAGATCCCTTGGATCGCAGTGTGTCACCCCCTGGTAACCACACGTATGGTCTCTACAGATCCCCCCCCCCTTTCTCGAGTTTCTACCACAACTTTTAATTTGAACTTCATAATTAACATCAATCTCAACCAAAAGGTCTAACTAGGATTAATTAACCGAATAACACGTTCACCCGTTACGCGAGTTTGTGCCATACCAGTAATAAAATATTTCGAAAAACGAATCAAGGCAGTAACAATTTCTGCTTTATGAGTTAGAGACACTTCGGTATCAATAACGGTAAAATCATTCATAAGAGCCGGTATTCATTACTACGGGATGAAACATTACTTTCTAAATTAGCTGAGGGTACATGTGAGTAATAATTATTTACGTCATGAACTTTAGAAATTTAAAATTGTTTCGCAATCATATTAACACTAAATCCCTGCGACAATATTTCGCGCCCTGTCATGATATCACTACGCATATCAAGACATATCCGGCAAAACATACAATAAAATTTCGATTAAATTATTATCAATCTCAAAAATACAAAATATTTGAACAGTGCTGAGAACACTTGACTGACTAATAACCTCTTAATGTGACTTAAACTTACAAGAAACACTTTCTTTAATAAGAGAACACTCAGCACCTGAATCATAATGGAACGTGAAAGACTGACCTTTATGTTTTAAACTTGCATGCCACGTCACGAACTCCATTTACATTACCATTGAACTTCAACGCGATGTACCTCCTCGCACCCAACACTCATGTCGTCAACGCAGCATCGCAGCTCATAGCAGCACTCACGCCCCGGCGAAGACACGGCCGCAGAGTCAAGATGCTTTACCGTAGTCACGATCACTTACACGTTATTCCTCCAACGATAATCGAACTAGAATGTAACACATTTGTTCTTTTATCAGACTTTATCAGAGTTATGGCTGCTATTAGGCACATTTCTTAGCTATTATTGCGCAAGATTAATAATAATCCAATGCAGGGTAGTTAAATAAAGAAATCTTTGCAAGCTAACTTGTGATGTTACTAAGAAAGTTATAAATTATGACACACAGTAAGACACAGTGTCTATCGCTTTTAAACAAATTGGAACGCACTCACCAGATCCTTTTCATCGTATAATACGTTACCACAGGTAGCAAAGCGGATCAGAACACATGAGGTTCCGATCCCACTTCTGATGTCGGAGAAGCATCGTAATCATTGACACGTCAACGAGTAACAACACCGAGCGTCGCTGCTCGGTGTTGTTACTCGTTAAAGCTTTAACTAATTAATTAATTTGTTTTATTAATTAAAATACTGTGAAACCGTTATAGTTGTGTTTTGTGCTTGTACTTTACCCTGATGACGCCCACTAAGCTCGGATGACTTCAGGGCACCGATCCGACTTTAACAGAAGAATCCACTTCAACGATCCAACTCGATCCGTAACTTTCTTCCGAATATATCACACAAACTGTATACCTGTCCAAAGTCAAGATGGCGCCTCGACCCCGCTCCAGGCACATGCCTTGCTCTGATTGGTCGTCACGTGACCGATAATACAATATACGTGAAATGCAATATTCATAACTTTTATTAAGTTATTAAGGATTTTAACTTTTACAAAAATGTAATAAATCAAATAAAATTAAATCAAGAATTCTACAAGTAATTACAATGTAAACAAATAATATAGCAAACATCAATCAACTCGACTCGTAGCTTCCTCCGACATATATATATATATATATATATATATATATATATATATATATATATATATCTCCTCATATAATAATTGATATGATATTTCTCTTTGCAGACTAAGTAGTGAAGTAAGGCATTGCGATTACCCTTCAGAAGATGTTCTTCCTTCACCACCACCTGCGGCATCTGTAACACCTTTACCAAAACGTATGGTTGTTTGTATGTGTAGTATATAAAGTTAAACAAAAGTATATATTAAACATATAATCTTAAATTTTACTAGTGAAAAAAACATTGAGTTTTCTCAAAATAACAATTGGTATATTATTTGATTTTCAAACTTTTTTTATGTGAATGTATAGGACATAGCTATGGGGAAGTAGAACTCAAATATTACCATAATACAAAGTACACAAATTTTCAATTTTCACATTGTTTCTTATGTTACTTGGTTCATAACAAACAGTGAAAGCCATGGCAATATGCAAATGACTACAGTGAAGGAAGAAGTTAACGCTGCCTCAAAAATGAACCAACACCCACTTGCCATACACTCCAATCAATTATCAACCCAGTGTAAAAACCAAAAACACATTGGTTGCCTAAAGGGGCATGATGAGGCATAATAGCTGAGCGAAAGGACGTAGCACCTTCATACATGAGTAGTGTCCTCGATGGAGGGCTAACTCAACACACCAACTTTCGCACCAATTATTCGCTTAAAGTGCAAGTATGCAAACGAAAAGAAATAATAATCTTACCAATACTAATATTTTCTTATATTTCTAATTCCCATTTTAATTTATTTTGCTAATGTGACTTTAATGTGACCCAACAATCAGTTCTATTATAAATATAATAATATTTGTTAGTGGGTCTTGAGATATATGAATATTTTTATTGAAACTAGTTAGTTATGAGACTAATAAATAATTATAAGAATATCCAAGTTGATTATTTTAAAATGTAATTTGTTTTGTAAGGTCCATCACTAAGCTCCACATACGTTTGCGGTTGGCGTAGTACGGACCGTCACTTCACGCGTCCGGCCGATGTTCGACGCAAGGAGCCACGCTCCAGAGACATTGTAGCCATTGCCAGCCAGAAGCACGTCCTAACCAGCGCAGAGGGCTGGAAAGTTCATCACTTGACGGCACAGATGGATGACCTAGTTAGTAAATCATTGTCATTGTATAATATGGAATTGTATGCGTCACACTAAATCTTTATTTTCTGTTGTAGTTGTTACCAAACTTGTAACTCAAAACCCAGTTAGCCAAAACAGTCTTAGATTTTTGGTAGATATATTAATCAATTAATTTAACTAATGTTGTAATATGGATTATGGATCTCATAAATAAAACTTAATTTAGTTGAGTAATTATTTGTTATTTTAAAGTTGTAAAAACGAGTTATTTTAAACACTTCTTATGAGAAAAATACAATGATGACTTTAAAAAATACAACTGTAACCCTGCAATTCACGAAAAGGTACGTGTGCATAAAATTGGATGTCACCTTACTTCACATACAGGGACTGTTACTTATTATAATTAAATAATATGGATTAACTTTTAACTTTGAGTAATAAATATTATTTATCATTGTAACAAATAATTCATTTGAAGACTAATAATGTGTACTTATAGAAACTTTGATTTGTAATGTTTGATTGTTACAGGTGTCTCTGGAGGCAGACGTGGGCGAGCAGCTGTTGGGCGTGCTTCGCGCGCTGGAGGCCGCCGCCTCGCGGGCTCACTCGCCTATTCATACCTTACAACACACGCTGCTCGAACTCGTTAAAGTAAGCAACTTAGCATCAACTCCACAACAACCTCGTGTATAAAAGGGTTTTCAAAAATGAATAATAAATCATTCTGAAAATCCTTACCATTTTTTGGACAATTTGCTTGTTTTTTTTATAGCAAGTAGGCGGACGACCGTATGGACCACCTGATGCTAAGTGGTCAACAACGCCCATAGCCATAGGCATTATAAGAGATGTTAACCATCACCACCAACCTTGGGAGCTAAGATGTTATGTCCCTTGTGCCTGTAATTACACTGGCTCACTCACCCTTCAAACCGGAACACAACAATACCAAGTACTGCTGTTTTGAGGTAGAATATCCGACGAAATAAATAGCGCATGTAAATTATATAATGAAACCAATTCATTCCATTTACAAAACAATGAAAGTTGCAAATGTTTACATACTTTGAATGTCCTTCTATAGTACCTTATATTAATCTGACTTATACTTTAATTTCCAGGGTAACAAACAACGCAGTAACATAGTTTGTGAAGGTATTCAAGAAGCTCGCGAGGACATTCTCCGCGTGTTTAAACACAGGAATTTTGTATCCGATATTCTCACGCGTCAAGCTGACAAGAGATGTTTTAGGAAACATCGGTCGCAGTCGTAGCAGAAACGAAGAAGTAACCACAGACACAAAGTCAAACGATCTTAATTTCATATCAAAATATGAAAATATAGAGATTATTGTTTTCAAACATTGTATGTTAACAAACAATACTGATAGATGCAAAGCTTTTCGCTAGTAACTAAAAATGAGTCTATTGTGGTTGTTAAATACACTTAATGTAGTCTTAAAAATAGGTAAACTTATTGTCTGTAAATAGTGTAAAGAAATATATCATTTAATAAAGATATGATGTCAAACTTTTCTATTTTTGAAAAATGCCTTGAATGATATGCAATTTGTGTTGTGATGTTATAATACTTATTTCGTATGTAATATAATATTGATTGATAGTAGATATGTTGTTTTATTATTTAACAAACTCATTGGAATAATCGTATCACTATTGTTTACGATTTTTGCAATTATGATATTTCACTCTTTTACTGCCATTTAACGAATCCGTACCTATACGGAATTCGTCCCTATGCTTCACCAACCAAACCAAATGAACCAAATTCTACAATTTGGAAGCGGAAGCGAAGGAATTTTTCTAAAAGCGACGATAACGAGCGACAAACTAAATACAACAACAAATAACTTTCAACAGTAGTTGTTTGCGTTTACTAAATTATTATTTGTTGACTTTTACAAATTAAATAAATCTAAAATTGAAAGTAATTTAGTTATTTCCAGCGTTGTGAATTAAATAGTTAAACAAAGAATAATTTGTCAATATGTTACAAATTAATTTCTAAATAACAATAAAATTGTAGTAACTAACTTTGTCAACCCTCTGGTGCGTGAACCTTTCGATTCGGACACAGTGGCATCACCTGTGACCACTAGGCACCACCATTGGCCCAATTCACGATAATCACGTATACCGGAAAATGTACATTCATCAATTTTTTGCGGCATAAGGCTCAGTTTTACTAAATTGAATTAGCAGTGAGTGTTCAACAAAACAATTGTAAAACATGCAACAGTAATACATGTAGTAGAATTGTTTCATTGAAATTAAATGATGTCAGTAATTAAATGGGCTCAGAGCTACTAAGTTAAAAGTTTTAGTTTATCCAAAATAATACAATAAAATCTCGATAAACATAAAAATATAATCACACATATGTATATGTAAAATTGCCTGCCTGCCTCGTTGGTATAATGGTTAGATATAAGGCTGCAGACCTGGCCAAGCCGTTGGTCCTGCGCCTGAACTCTTTCCGGTCGTGTCGGATTGCCGTCCCATCGGATTATGAGAGCTAAGGAAAAGAGAGTGCACTTGTGTTTGCGCACACACTTGAGCACTATAATATCTCCTGCGCAGTTGGCTAATTTCTCTTGAGATTGGCCGCCGTGGCCGAAATCGGTCTGGAGGAACTTAAATTAAATACTTATAAATTTAGACTCTTTTTTACTCGTTTCTTATTTACAAGAATTCTAATTGTGTAGCTCTTAGTATAAAGAGTATAACATAGTTATTTATAGTGTCAAAGCGATGCCTATAATAATATTGAAGCTTTATTATAAAAATACGACTAAGGCTTTTAAAGTACCTACTACCTACTCAATCAAGATTCTTTATTTAAAAATGGTAATCCTGGAAACTAAGATCTTATGTCCTTATTCCTGTTGCTCTCTGGCTTTCTTACTCTTTAAACAGGAATACAACAATACTTTACAATACTATTGTATTGCTTTTTTGACATATTCTGGCTTAACGGTGATACAGGTGTCTAATTTCTCGAAAACTACTATTGTAACAATTTTACATTAAAAAATGGTCACAAAAATATAACAATAAATTCCGACCGTCACACAACTCGACCGTATTAAGATTGTAGACTCACAGCATCAGTTGGTTGTAACCACGGTCTTATATACAGGTCTTGCAACAGAGCCCAATTTCAGTGGTGAGAGATTGGTACGATCGAGTCATAACTTATCTTTCGCGTCAACGCCGCTGTACGTCGTTGCTATCGATGGGTGTGGTGCGCAGTGCGAATGTGAATAAAACAATACAAGCTTTGTACTGTATTTTCTATAAATTTAATGGTTTTTATGAAATACGAAATAAATTCGAGTAATGTGATAAGGGTTGAAAAATGTGTGATAGAAAAAGGGACAGAATGCTATTCGATCTTCGTTGCACAGCACACCCATCTATCGTCATGCCACTGGCAGCCATAAATTGAACTAAGCAGCAACTATTAAGCCGACGTACTCCCACTACTCTTGTTGATAGACCTGTGTATACAACCGTGATGACAACCACGGTCTTGTATACAGGTCTATCAACGGAACCCAATTTCAGTGGTGAGAGATTGGTGCAATTGTGTTACAACTTTTATCTCGCAATAACGCCCGCTGTACGTCGTTGCTATCGAACGTGGTTGAGTGACACGCGGCGTATATTTTTCTCTCCCAAGTATTGTGTTATTTAATCATTGTTATATCGTTTTGCGGAATTGTTGTTATTTTTGTCTCGTTATTTAACTGTTTTGTTTGGATTTAAAAAAGTGTTCAGGATAATTATTACGCGAATTGTCATGCCTCTGGCGGCCGTAAATTGAACTGAACGGCATCATAAAACCGACGTACCCCCACTACTGTTGTTGTTAGACCTGTGTATATACGACCGTGTCAAAAACAACACATTGTCATATTATGACTGATGACATTAGATTAACATTATGTACTTTTGGGAAATGTATTAGATGAAAAGAAAATATAACCTATAGTTTTACTTTAATTAGTTAAAAATAATAACAACTTACAATGGCAACAAGCAGATTAGAACGAATTGGGACTATTTTTAGTCGGTAAGTAATAATAATTCAGGAATAATACGTTATTACCTTGGGCAAATACAATTTATAAATAGCTTATTCTCTTTTTAAAGATAATTTTTAAGCGGGAAATTGTACGTTTACTTTATAGTAATTATTACATTCGTTTTATGTACAATATATCCTCGAAATTCTAACTTAAACATAACAAATTACTATAAGTTCTAATACTCGAATAGTATTGTTGATTGATAATGTCAACCCTTAAAAAGTCCGCGAAATCGAAGTTTATATCAGAAGATTTAAGTGATTTTATAAATGAGTCTGAATTTTTAAATGATTCTCCAAAAGTCAAGAAGCAACAAAAACGACAACGAACTGAAACTGTTCAAAAAGATAATCCAAATCTAAGTCTCCATGCCAGTGCCATTAAAAAGAAAAAAATAAATGAAGGTGTTGAAGCATGTGGAGAATCGCGACAAAAAATATTGAATGTAATGAGCCAACAGTTAGAATCAAGGTAAGCCAATATAAAATTAACCACAACATTTACTTGTTATATTTATTTTCTAACATCCAATTTAAATACTCATTTCATTTCAGAAAGCAAATAAATGAAAATTTACTGAAAAGTTTGTCAGAAGTTCTTACTCACTTTGAGACTGACTATAATGCCTTAAAAGAAAATGAGCAAAAGATAGAACATCTTACTGGATCATTTATGAAATGTATACAACAAGCTACAGCTGCACATAAGCAAAAACTGAGAGCTTTTAAAGAAATTCATACGACTTTTAAAAAAGAGTAAGTCTTTTTTGTTGGAGTTCCTTTTTTAATTGAATTTTTAAGATTTATTTTGAGCATGCATGTTTTAGATGTGAGGAAATGGAAGCAGAACAAAAAGCTGAAGTAGATAAGCTAGGAGATGAATTAGAAGAGGATATAAGTAAGTTGAAACAAAAATTGATATCAGAAACAAAGCGTAATGGATGGGAAACTTTGCGGAGATCTTTCCTTCAAGCTATGCAGAATGATTTTTAAAGTTTCTTTTGATAAAAATTAATATGTTTTATTAATAATAAGAATAAAATTAATATAATTCTCAATTTCATTGTTTTATTTAAAACATATAACTCAATTCTGTTTAACAAAAGAAAAATCATTATTTTTTTGTTTTGAAAATTAAACATCACAAAACATGTTTAATATTGCAAAATGGATGATATTTTTTGTATGTTTACTACTTGTTCTTCTATGAACAGAGAGAGGTGAACACTTACCATCAGGGTTGCCCATTGCCATAAAAAAATGAATTGATAAAATATTTTACTTATAGAAAACAATCTTTTTAGTTTTTTTTAATAAAATATCAATATACAAACCAAAAGTGAAAAATTAGCTTAAAAGGTATAGCCAAATGAAATCAAAAATAAAAAAATATACATATAAATTAAGCAGCTATAAATTTGGCATTTTAAACAGATTTTTCTTCAAAAACATACTAGTACTACACTAGTTTGGGGTGAGCCAGCAATTTATTGATTGTATATGTATATTTCTATTGAAATTCTGTTCAAAATATGGTGTTAAAACTTCGCATGTTTTCTTGAAAGGAGAGACAAAAGTGTTCAAAAAATTTCTGTTTTTATATATTTTGTGGCTATAAGAGAGGTTCTCTGACAGCAATGCAACCAAAGTTGTATGATCTTGAGGGATCATGGAGATCGTAGACAATAAAACTATTGCCTAAAATACATTTGAGAGGTCCCACCACCTTGGGTGTGTGTACCATTGTTTTAAACCCTGTGAATTTTGCAGGATCTTGAGGAGTTTTCATGACGAATAATGAACTACTACTTTATTTTCAGAGCTGAGGGTCTACTTTTGCGTGGAGCGATGAAACCAGATGACAGACCATTATGGTTTGATATTTATAAAGCATTTCCACCTAAAACGGAACCAAAATTTGCAAGACCAAAACCGGAAAACAAGCCCATTAGACAAATTTTATATAAAGAAGATGTTGTCAGAGCGTATGTATAATATGATATTTAATAGTTAAAATTGATACATATAATATTTTGAGGTGTCTTTAATTTGTGTTCTTACATCTGCTTTTTTCTGTATTCATAGGAAATTTCACGCCAAGGGTCATGGATTAAGTTCTAACATGTTTAGTTTATCCGAAACATTTACAAAGAGGCTAATACTAAAGTACGAACAATTAAAAACTGAGAGTATTCCAGATGAAGAATTAATTGAGAAATGCGTCGAAGCTGTCGGTAGTGAGCGACAAATAGAAGCTACGAAAACTACAACGAAGAATCCCGATTCAGTATCTTCCAATGTTTTAGCTGAAGCTAATCTTAAAACTATTTTCAAAGAATAAGTGTTTACTTATGTGTGCATTTATAGTTGTTATAGTTTTTTTAGTGTAGATATTAATTTTAAGATGATTCAATTGTAATCATTGAATAAAAATAATCTATCCAATCCAATTAAAATAAAAACGAAATAAAAAGTGTTTTAATGCTGAATTTAAAATGAAGAATGAAAAAGAATACATTATATTTTATGTATTAATGTTTTTAAACATATCCTTCCAGATACAGTTAAACTGTAAGTTCCACTGTATCATTAAGGTCCTTTGAGGTGCTTTTTTAAAATTACCTTATTCTTCGCAAATCACTTACTATTTTTTTGAATTATCTGGAATTCGTCCTAATTTATATATATAATAAAAATCTAACTTATCTCTGCTCGTACATAGAAGATATATGAGTAAAACTATTATCGGGGGCCTTTACAACGCAATAGAACCCAAAACAATGATTATTAGACTTGTTGTCCGTGTGTTTGTGCGCTCTAATCTTAGGAACGGCTTAACTATTAATTTATTATGGCCAACTTCACTTAAAATTTAGTTTATTTCAATCGGTTTATGAACAAGAAAATTATGTACATTTTAATAATGATGTCGAACATTTATTTGTTAAAAATGCCATAAAATATCTGTTCAGTGGAATTAGCTGAAAGTTTAGCTACCTACGTATAAATGATAGTCTGTAAAAATGATGATCAAAAGCTTATAATATATTATAGGAACAAAACAAAGTTAAAAAATGGACAGTTTCAGAGATTTCGAATCTTCCAATGCATATGTAAAGTGCGCCGACTGCCGCGCTGTTGCCTATAGCATTGAGTTATATATATGCAGCGAACGCAGGTATATCGGAGATGCACGGCGCTCCCTGGTAAACCTCTGTCTGTATTCGTTTGTAATACATTTTGTTAGAGTAGTAGCTCATTAGAACAAAACGTACATATTTTTACTATTTTGTTTATATAAACTTATCTATCTGGCTGAAGCCATCGTGGTCATTATTATAGGCATTGAACACCTTCCGTTTCGTGCTATGAACTACTTACCGTGTATTAGTAATCCTTATCTTATCTTTAAAAGATAAGCCATCAACCTATGAAAAACACACCTACATTGCATTACATTGTCAGTTGGGTGTACCTTTTGCTTATTTGTTAGTGGTGATTATAATAAATTAAAAATGGGACAAATGAAACCAATCTGGTTTTATCTTGCTGTGGCCCTTGGTAAGTACGTCAGGAATCACTATAGATCACTTCTAATAATTAATAAATTTAAGAATTATTTTTACTATGCGCCATAAAGAGAATAGTATTTTTTCTATTGTAAGTGTACTACGCACTATTTTTAAGGCATTTAATTAGTATTAGTAATCATTTGGGTGAAATGCGTGATCAGGTAATGAGGAGAGCAAACTTTTTTGTTATTTTAAATATTTATGAAATTTACTGTTTCAGGAAATATAATATATTTTCTAAGTCGGTAATCTATGTATATAACCTTATTACTAATAACATTTAAATCATAAATGGCGTAATTATTTTCAAAATTGTAGTGAAACTTTATTTAATTTACAGTCATTCTCAGTACTCTAACACATGAAGTCGACGCTAGAAGAAAAATACTTCGAGGTAGACGCGTGATGACGCGAACATACTATCGTGAGTCATTTGTTGTTAATATAAGCATCTTAACAATAAACACTTATATAAATATTTATTATAAGTAAAAATTATAATTATGGTGTTCTTGAATTTTAAAGCAAACAAATGCTTTCATCCTTTCCTCTCTCATAATCCGATAGACCCGCAATCCAGCACGACGGAACTGTTCAGGCGCAACACCAATAGCTGTGTGTGCTTCCCGAGGATAGTGATTCAATTTATATCTTCTAGGCTGCTGTCAGTATCATTTATATATAGATCATCCGGGATTTGAAATCAGAACCTCGGGATACGCAGCTTTATTAGTCAGCTAATAAAGCAGCCAGTTGGCTGCTAATAAAGCTGAAGTCATATAAACAGTAAAATTTTATATAATTAAAATGGGCACATGTTTATAAATTACTTTTGTTTGCTGCGTCGTGAACCCACCTCATATCCAATGACGATCAACAAGGACTTATATTTAACATTAGTGGCGGATTTACCAGCAGGCTGAGTAGGCTTCAGGCTTGGGCGGCAAATTTGGAGACCAAATTTTTTTTATTTTTGCTACCTCATAGCAATCTAAGATTTCTGCGTGACGGTTTTCTGATGTTTTACGGATATAAGTTTGCAGCAAATTTTGCCGACGACTTTTCACTCTTATAATCGGCCTGTGCACACACTGTGTGAGTGAAAAGAGCGAAATTGCCGAAAATGTATATTGATAAAACTATTATCGATTTTACTCCATTTTTTTACTATATTCAAAATAAATTCACAAAATTATACACAAGCTATCTATCTAGTTTACAGCCTTCAACCAGTAGTATGACTGGTTTTTTAGTGAGTCCCACATACACCTCCATTTCACGTAGGGGAAACGCGTAAACGCGTTTTTACAGCGTGAAAAAAGGGCGGCAAAAAGTTTACAGCTTATACCTTAAAAATGTCTAAATCCGCCACTGTTTAACATTATCTACAACTACTTTCCATGTTCATATTATATGTGTAACAAATAATATTTTTACAATTTACAGATGGAACTGCTGTACCCGCATGGGCTATAAGTTTGATGGCAGGAATAGGAATGTTAGTTATTGGAGGCGTATTGTATGGAATCATGAGGAAACTTGTTCTTGCATCTGAAACTGGTTCCCTTAACACATACCAACCAGCGTTGCAAAACGATAACAGTGTTTAAATATATTTTATAAATATCTTTATTTTACCATTTTGTTTGTATTTTGTGTTAAGAAATAAAAATTAATATTCAAAGTTAGATTTATTTTTATTATCTGTAAATACAATTGGATGTAAGTATAATAGATACTTCATTAACAAAATCATGTCATTTTTACGATGTTTTTATAATCTGTGATACGTGAAATTTTAATCAATTAATGAACGGCTGTCATTTAAAACTCTCTGCGGTGATACTTGTCGGGATCGAAGTATGAAGTGACAACAACGCGATTACTGAATTTTCGACCCGTAAGAGTTTGTTGCGCTTTCTGGCAATCTGCGATGCTATTGAATTCGACAAATACCTGTGAACCAAAAAATCGAACACATAAGAATATATAATTATTAAAAGCTTAGGGATTTCCAAATACGTGAAACTAATATACTTTTCCACATCCAGGCACTTCCACGCCCTCAATTGGCCTTGGAATTTCTATACTGCGCACACAGCCATACTTGTTACATTCCTCCCTGAAATTATCAAAAAAAAATATTAATAGTAATTCTTGACAATAGAAACATTGCAGCAGCGTTGCAATTAATACGAATATTCCTAGTCATCGACTATTTTCACGACATACATAAAATAAATTAAGTAAAACAGAACGCGTCTCTAAGCTTTAGTAAAGTTGTAATACCCGATAATATTTCGGACCTTATATAATTGTAAAAAGTTTTAAAACTTGACAAAAATGATTATAAAAAGGAAATATCGAAAAATAATGTTAATATTTATAAAAGTACATACTATTTGTTGCATCTAGACTAAATTAAGATTCTGCTAACTTTGAATAAAAACTAGTTATTTGGTACAAAAATTTACTAAATTTATATCTTGTCATAACACTGATGTGTCAAGTCTTATGTTACTTGATTTATTTAAAGTTTAATCAACACGGCTGACCAATTACAAAACCTAGTATAGGAACTCCTATTAGATTTGATTTTTTTAAGTATTACACAGTAAACCTATAAATTTTTGGATGCCCCTATAATTAGATAGCTAATTATGATGGATGTTTCCTGTTCCGATTTCGGTTAGACAGAGACACCGGCTCTACGTGCTTTTTCATTTTCATTAGACTGTTACTCAGAATGCCTTGATCGATAACTTAACATTAAGTCGTACAAGCCATTTGAGAATGTACATGAACTAACTTGATATCCTCGAGGATGTCCTCATACTCCTCCTCGTCGCGCAGCTCGTCGGGCGTGACCATGTTGAGCAGGCACAGCACTTCGGTGGCGGGCCCTGCTCCCGCCAGCGTCAGCCCCGCCACCTGCAGCGTCACCGGCGCCGCGCCCGTCATCGCTGCGTGCGGATCACGTTATACGTTATTTAATAATAATAAAGAACTTTAATCAAAAAAAAAAAAGACAAAACAAAGGTACAAAGCCATAAAAAAAGAGTTAACAATGATTTTGACAATTTGGTTAAAAGGTCGTAGCCTCAGCTGAGCTGCTTTTCAGTCTACGCCTTGTAATGTCGATTAGTGATCAACTTATTTTACAATAAAATTAATACAACACTAATTTAAATTATAACTTAAACATTTTAACAATAAAATTTGCGACGTTGCAGATAAAGAAAACAAGTATCATCACTTAAGAGTGACTTCGTTATTTCTGTAGCCTTCAAATATTCTTTCTTGCATTTAAAATATTATAGGCACCAATTTTCGATCTTCTTAGCTGTTTACATTAAAATTGGTACAATGGAAGTCAATAACAATATTATCTTTTAAAAAGGTCATAATATCATAAATATAATATTTTTGTAACATATTTGTTATCCTATTAGCATTACCTGGATATATTATTTACTTTTCAGACTCTAAGCAATATACAATCAAATATACTGTCTACACTTGTAACCTATTTTAAATTACTAATTACAGTAATCTAAAACGAATACCTATACGTTTGCAGTTTTAGTTTATAAAAAGTCCTTAAATCTTAATGTATTTATGAGTAGTGAAATAACCAAAACCTACCTAAAGTGGAGTTCTTGGCTCCAATACTCGCGCGTTGAACAATTAATTTCTTATCACCCAGCTGCATACCATTCAGACCAGCAATGGCCTAGAAGATTTCTCATGAGTAAATTCGTTCTCTTTTTATGTATATACCACCTTAATACATTATTATTTTGAATGTACCTGATCAGTCATTGATATATCAACATATTCAGCGAAGGCATAGCCCTTACTGAGGCCTGTAGATGAATCCTTCACCAAGTTGAAGGCTCGCAGCTGGCCAAATGACATCAGGAGTTCCTTTACCTGTATATCAGCACTGACGTTAAATTGTGAAAAATAAATGTGCTGTGGCTTTTGTATAAATATTTAAATATGATATAATAAAGACTTTCTATTCTCATTTGTTAAATTTTTAGATAACTTTGATAGTTCCCATTAACATTTGCTAAGCAAAGGCAGCAAACATATGAATTAATGTAATCTGACCTGTGTCTAGCCGCATGTTAAAATCAGATGTGAACGGAGGAGACTTGCCTTGGCGTGCCGACGTCTCGTTCAAGTACAAGACGTAAAGATGAGAATGAGAGACAACAGTGACACGCGGGCCGCGAATGTGCCAAATCTAAGCTAGGGAGGGGCAGAAAGCAAACTATATCAGTGAGTTGTTTCAGAATGTTTCGAGCGTGAACGCTCACGCTCATCCCAGATAGGGTACCTGAAAATTCCTGAAATGGAAACAAAAACGCGGCTCACTGCTGGCTCCACCGTAGCCCTGTCAACTGTTGAATCTCGCCCTGAAATGGCAGCGGCTCCTAGTTCTATGATATGGGAACTGACTAGACTATCCTAACTTGATATAGTTTGTGTCCCTAACGACTTTATGATTGTGTCTAGAGTATTTGCTCCAAAGGCACAAGATAACTTCTAATATTGGTTTGCCAGAACGATTTGGATTAGTAATATGAGTTTTCTTTTGAAAAGAAAGATGGATCAAGTGCGATTAATGCATGTATATTATTACCCCCGAAAAAGAATAAACTTCATCAAGTATGTGTTAATGTGGACTTGGTACCGACCTGTAACACATAATTTTAAATATAATAGCCAAATTTATTAAATGATGTTTTTTTTAACGTTTTCGACCAAATACTTCCGTATATAGTATTTTATTGAACATAAGATGCTGGTGTTGACAGTGTTTGTTATTTATTATTTTGTATTTTAATTATTCATTAGAATTATCAACATAGATTAATTATTGATTTAAATATTATTATAATGTATTTTGATGCTGAGTTCAGTGTTTTTTATTCATTATTCATAATACACAAGACAACTACATATTATAGAACATATACTAGCAGTCATTCACTACTGCTTCTATACCCTATACCAATCGAAAAAGGAGTATGGATTACCAAACATTAGATTTATATATTCCATGCAATGTTCTAGTTTTGCCATATTATACACTACAAACAATTCTTGATTAATTTACCCTTATTTGTAATACAACACTATTCCACTTAACTAGTTATAACCAATTTAATTTAACTTCCAAAGTATACGATTACAACTTCATAGACATTGTGAACATAAAATATTTCGGACAATGATATTTTGTCAATTTGATGTCAAACTTCTGTATTTGTCTTGACTCCTCTTGTTTTTTGGAGAGGCTATACAGTCATTACTCTCAAAATAAAGCTAGTTAATTTAAAGCAATCACAATTTAATATGTGCATCATTTTCATTTATTAAGTATTGTATTGTATTTGAATAGTATGTTATTTTAAATTTTTTAAAGAATAAAGTGTATCAATGGACAATATAATTATAAATATCTTGATATTTCTAAAATAATATATTAATTTTCTAAATAAACATATCAAAACTTAAATAAAACATAAAACCCAGCATCTTTGTTTGTGTATATATTATTTGAGATTTTTATTTTTAACCTGCCTACTATATTATCTATACCTAATATTCTCAATATTACAAGAGTATTAAATTTGTTTATCATACATTTTGTCTCGTTTTTAATCCGTATTAACATTAAATTTGTTCACGTTGCTTTTGAAATAGTTACGTTTATAAAATTTTTATTTATTATTTTTGTCAATTCCAATGAATTACGAATAATTAATGAAATATTAATTAACTTGGATTATTTGACATGTTAATTTCAATGTTGAAATTGCAATGCACTGATAAATATTAATTCGTATAAGTCCTTAGCTCTAAGGTCTCCTTAAAAATAATTTACTTAAACTTCTAATTCTATTTTAGAATGTGATTGAATTGTAAGATAAATTTATACACAAAATCGCTGGCTTGGTTTACGAGTCAATTACTAAGCAATGTCTTATACAAATTAATTTTCTCAGTAAGATATTAATCGCAACGATAAATAGAACTTACTTGATCTTCATTCAGATAGTTAGGCAGACCACCGATAAAAATTTTGTGTGGTGAATCTGGAACTACAGTACTGATAACACCAGCTAAAAATGAATACAACTATTACTATGATTATTTCACATGTCTACTAAAAATATCTTATAAAATACATTAATAATGTTAAGGGAAACTAAGATAAAATATTGCTTAGAGTCTAAGTTTCAAGTTTAAGCCAGGTATGTAATATATAAATATGCCTATATACATCTATATAATACGTAGACTTACCTGGGACATTTATTGCAGGGTTTTCAGTGCCGGGCATTGGTTGGTAGTCATGCGGCCGCCGTATTTTTAAACTCTGACCTTTGAAGTTTATACCATCAAATGCCATGGCTTGTGTTGTTTCATCAATAGATCTGAACTCAAGGAATGCAAAATTTTTATCTAAATTAATCTGGCACGCAAGCACTGGGTTGCCAGCAGCTTGCGCTAAGCCGGAAAGATGCATTTGTTGATTGAAGAACTCCATAGTTTCCTCTTCAGTAACTCCAAATGGTATGTTGCCTACGTATAACCTACGTGCCTGTCGCGTTATTGTTGAACCGACCACCGGCACTGCGGCTTGTGGTGTATCTGCGACTATATTCGCAGGAATCTGTCCGGCCGCTTGCATTGCTTTATATTGTAATGGAGTAATGTGTTCAAATCCAGGCGGTGGGACATCCCAGTATAAGGAAGGCTTGCGTCTGCGTGATCTTTTTGATGGCGACCTGGATTTGCTCCTTCTCTTTTCTCGGCGTTCTCTTGAACGAGAACGTGAGCGTCTTCTTTCTCTTGAACGTGATCTGCGTCGACGATCTACGAAAACAAATTAACGTTAGAAGATGTGAAATAAAGTAAGCAATTTGATAATAGATCTAAATAAAAGTGATTATATTTACCTTTGTCTTCACCCATTATTCTAACGGCTTAAAGTTTGAATAGAATTAAGAAAGTGGCTTACAATCAAGTAAAACACACTCAAAATGGCGTCGATTGTCGAATAAAGTTTTTGGTTGCTTCAAGTTTCAACGCATTCTCTCTAATTGTCAATTGCTACTAGGTAGGGATGTCAATCAAACATCTACTAAACAAAATCGATTTTGTACCGACTTATAAAAATCGTGAAAGATTATCTGTACCTATGCTGAAATACTAATTTAATGTATGAAAACAATTTATAATTTAATTTATGTAAGATATACATAATAAAACCAGCCTAATAATATACCCATACTAAATCTAAGATTTGATAGAAGAAAGAGCCAGCCAGGGCTGATCAAAATACAATTATACCCAATATAATTTTGCCTCACATATAATATGTATAATTGTATAATTAACACAGATTTTAAGGATCATGATTTTAACCGTCATGGTCTCAATTATTGTCATTTAACAGACTGCTTGATAGCTCTTCGTATCTTTGAGTTGTTAGATGCATGGCACCACCTCTAGGTGGAGATGACTACGCTTAGAGTGGCCAGGATAAGGTAATAAATCATATGGTGATGGAAATGAATGTGAGAAGGACAAATGCATATAATGACTACAAGACTCATAGTTGGAAGAAGAAAAAGATGAAAAATAACATACAACATTACTATGAAAGCGGCTTAGAATATAATGCTGAACTAGCAAATTGTAGAAGGTTATATAAAACAAAAGAAAAAAGACAATTATGAAATACCGAGAAATTAAACTACCTAATATTATTAAATATTGGGACAGTACAAGATCAATATCAAATAATTTTTACAGTTGTGGCCTTGTGGGTGTAAAAACCTTATAATATAATATAAAGTAAAAGTATTTGGTTTTAGTTAAATAAAAATATATATATTATGTGCTTCAATAAATAGTGATTTAACATATGGTTGTCTTTTACATTGGCTAAAAACAAAAAAAAAGAACATATTATTGAACCATACAGATCCTCGCAAGTGATAATATAAGGTTTTCCAATAGGGACGCTTGAACTTTGACAGCTGATTGCGGCCATGTTGTTTGAGTGACAGCTGTCAAATGCAGTGTGTTATATTCATTCCGTCCTCCCAAACCACCATGGCAGGTTACAGTGTCGAGCAGCACGTGCAAATCATAAAATTGTTTTATGAAAATGGGTCTTCAGTTCGAGCAACGTTCCGCGCACTTCGCCCGTTTTACGGTCGCGATGATCGTCCTGCCGAGTCGACTATCCGTCGATTGGTGGACAAATTCGAGTCAACCGGGTCAGTTAACAATCAGCCGGTTCCCGTGCGTCAACGTAACGCGAGATCTGCCGAGAATATCGCCGCTGTGCGCGACAGTGTCCTCGAAAACCCGCGGCAGTCAATTCCGCGTCGCGCACAGGAACTCGGCCTTTCGCAGACGACAACTTGGCGAATTTTGCGTTGTGACTTGAGCCTGCACCCGTACAAGATCCAGCTGACCCAAGAGCTCAAGGTTAATGACCATAGACAGCGCCGTGTGTTCGCTGACTGGGCATTAGAGCAGTTGGAAGTTGACGCCGATTTTGGCAAAAAAATCATCTTCAGCGACGAGGCGCATTTTTGGATGAATGGCTATGTCAACAAGCAAAATTGCCGTATTTGGGACGAGACCAATCCACACGAGGTTCACCAAGTGGCCATGCACCCGCAGAAAGTGACTGTTTGGTGCGGATTTTGGGCCGGAGGCGTGATTGGTCCGTATTTTTTCGAAAACGATAATGGTGTGGCCGTCACCGTCAATGGTGAGCGATACCGGTCGATGATAACCAACTTCTTTTGGCCTGAAATCGAGAATATGGATCTGGACAACATGTGGTTTCAACAGGACGGCGCTACGTGCCACACAGCACACGCTACGATGGAAGTTCTGCACGATCAAGCGCCCTTAATGGAAAACCCTATACGTGATGGTAAGGGGAACATGTAATGGAGTGTTATACTAGTCTTCAGTGTTTTTGATATTTTATAGGATCCTAAATTAGAATCGATAGCACGATTGCTTTGGTAATATCGATATTTTATCAACAGCTGTGTTTTATAGTCCAAAATAGAGGATCACAGCTGTTGATCGAAATCGCATCTAGAGGATGTATAATGATGTGAGATAACTACGAATTGTGTTGTTTTAATTTGTATGTAGAGTAGTTTCTTCTTTGGTAATGGGTATGAATCTTATAAATATCATACTCTTTGGACACGTCATGTTATCAGTTGTCATCACGGTCGTATACACAGGTCTATCAACAACAGTAGTGGGGGTCCGTCAGCTTAATGGTTGCTGTTCAGATCAATTTACGGCCGGCAGAGGCATGACGATAGATCATTATCCCGAAACCTTTTTTAAATCCAAACAAAACAGTTAAATAACAAAACAAAAATAACAACAAAACTTAATATAACAATGATTAAATAACACAATACTTGGGAAAGAAAAATATACGCCGCATGTCACTCAACCGGCACGTGACCGCATATATCGATAGCAACGATGTACAGCGGCGTTGAGGCGAAATAAAAGTTGTAACACAATCGTACCTATCTCTCACCACTGAAATTGGACTCGGTTGATAGACCTGTATACAAATTACAAGACCGTGGTTGTCATTATCCAAGTCATAGTGTATGTAACCCACGGTCGTATACACAGGTCTCGCAACTTCAATATGGGGTACGTTGACATAATGACGCTGTTAAGTTCAATTTACGGCCGCCAGAGGTATAACAATTCGCGTAATAATATCAGCTTCGATAGCAGCGACGAAGTATCTCAAGTGGGGGGTATTGCGAATTAGCAGTTGTAACACTTTCGCACCTCATCTCTCTTACTGACTTATTTCGTAAGTTTTTATGTTCATAATAATTAACAAAGTTATTTTTATGTTTTAAAGAATAAATGTTGTAAAATATAGATTTTTTTTACTTACCGATTTTGGGTATGAATCTACCGATATTTGTCGGCAACTCTACCGGTTTTGACGTTCGAGAGTCGAGAACACTGTTTTGGTTTGGCGGCAGAATGATTTATTAAAATCACTAATTACTATATTCTAAGGTTTTAGCTTTTTTTTTTATACACGATATTCACTAAAATAAAATTTGATGGAAGACCCTACTTAAGAAAAAATACCTTAAATCTGTTTATATCTATTTTTATGATAAAAATATGAAATATCTGTTAAAGAATGGGTTTTTGCGAAAATTATTATTTGTAAACAATAAAGATCTAGTAGTTATAACGCGTTTTAAGACTGAAATAATGAAATATTTAAATGTCGCTGAAAAAAACGATGCCGCCAAAAATATTGCAATGCACTTATCAAGAGGAACGTCAAGGCGGGTACGAATAATCTTGTCTTTTTATTTCATACTTAGTTTCATAGTCTAGCTACACTAGCACTAGTTCTGCATTAGTATAGACGGTTAAATATCGATTATACATGCTTTTTTCATGCACCTATAGTGTTTAGTCAAGTGCATCTTGCTTAATATCTCTAAAAGTAATGTGACTGGAAAACAAATGCTAAAACACTAAACGAAAAACTACCGCGCCTTGGTTGTATCTGTGACCCGTCATTTTTCTCGCTTTAAAGTAATATATAATATATTCTATTCACAATTGCTTATAGTTTTCTATGCCAAACTGGTTGATTAAGGTTGGTTATCCGTTCCTCAGAGATGTCCATAAAGAAAAATAAAATTAAATACTCCGGAAAAGAATTATCAAAATGATCAGGTAGTTTCAGTGAGAGTACTGCATTGAACCATGTAAGCTCGCCAGTTTATTTTGTGGTGCATAAAATCTTAAATATATAAAAGCTCCTTAATATTACTTAACATAAATTATTATTTAATAATATTAGTATGTACTAATTTTTATTGCATAAATGTTTTGTTTCAGCGGGAAGGATTCTCTCAATTTAATAAAATTTATGAATTTGAGTCAGAGGTAATGGGTCAGAAATGTCAAATGGTCATGACTTCAGTATCTGGACATCTTTTGGGCTTGGAATTTGTTAGTGCCTACAAACATTGGCAATCTTGCAATCCTTTATCACTATTTGATGCGCCTGTTTTCAAACATTGCCCTGAGAACTATGAAAAAATTAAGGTAAAATACATACCTCCTAACTTGTTTTTATTTTCTTCTTGTCACTCTGTGTAATTATTTGTGAATTTTTTAATTAATTCTATATGGATATTGCTTACTTCGTCATCATTAAGTTAACATACAAAAAAAAAAAAACAATTCAATTAAAGACAAATAATTTTAAAATCAATATAGTTAACTTTGGCCTGAGTAAGTCCATTAAAAGTTTGAGAAGTACAATTAGTGTGCATCAATAGTCATACAATAAGTATGCATCTATAAGTTTATTTTGCTGTAATAACAGCTATATTCTTAACAATTATTTAAATTATTCTAAACTAATATATATAAAGGATTAATTAATAGCACAATTTGGTAGTTTTTAAAATGCAATAATTTTGGTGGCAATTATTATAAAATTTACTTTTGTTTTTCTTTATTTTTGTATAGAAAACTTTAGAAAGAGAAGTACGTAGCTGTCAAGGCCTTATTATATGGACTGATTGTGATAGAGAAGGTGAAAATATTGGCTTCGAGATCATTGAAGTTTGTACAGCCGTAAAGAGCAGTCTTAAAATATATAGAGCTAAGTTCTCCGAGATAACATCTGTGTCTGTATGGAGGGCACTGCAGAACTTGGTACAACCTAACAAACATATCAGTGATGCTGTGGATGTTAGACAAGAATTAGATTTACGGATAGGTAGCACATATTATATAAAATGTTGTTATTTTCACTCCTCATAATTTTTTTTATATATTGTGTTCCAAAAACAAATTTGTTCAAGCTGTCGTTATTTATATTTTATAATTACTGAAATTATTTTAATGATTTATGCATAAGTTTAAATTTTTAGGTGCAGCGTTTACAAGATTTCAAACTCTTAGACTACAAAAAGTATTTCCAGCTACATTAGCACAAAATTTAGTGAGCTATGGGTCGTGTCAGTTCCCAACACTAGGGTTTGTTGTTGAGAGGTATAGAGCTATTGAAAACTTTGTTACAGAGATGTTTTGGAAGATAAAAGGTAATACTAATATACATTATTAATAATGCTAGCTATCTTGTATCAGGGGGTGGGTGATAAAGTAAATTTAATAATAAAAAAAGTATTAAAATAAATACATAACCAGAATTACCAGTTGGATGTAGGTTTCACTCATCGTATATTCTAACACGAAACAGCAGTGTACTTAGTATTGTGTTCTGGCTTGAAGGGTGAGTGAGCCAGTACACAGTACATACAGTAACTAAAGGCACAAGAGACTTAACGTCTTAGTCAGGTCCACCTACCTGTTCTATAAATTACAATTTTTTTTTTTAAATAATCTATTTGATATTGGTAACATAAAAGTCTACTTAGTGTTGTTATGATGTTAACTAACAAATATACTTTATTATTTATTTATAGTCAACCATACAATGAACAATTTAAGTGTTGATTTTTCATGGGAAAGATTACGACTTTTTGACCAGCAAGCTTGTCAAGTGCTGCATGATATATGCATGGAGAACCGTCAGGCCAAGGTTACCAATGTGAAAACTAAACCTAAGTCAAAGTGGAGACCCCTACCATTGGACACAGTGGTATGTTAATATCAATTATATATTGACAAGTTCAAATAACAATAAAGTTTATGTCGTTGAATTGACAACCAAGCATCGCTCTTACATATTGGTAATGTACGAAATATTAATTATTCCAAATACTGTTTCTTTATTTACATTGTCTCATTTACACTTTAAATTAAAATGGATTAAACTATAAAAAAAAATCTCAGTAATTTTTTTAATATGTTTTGCAGGAATTAGAAAAATTGGCATCTCGGAAGTTAAAAATAAATGCCAAAGAGACAATGCGTATTGCCGAGAAACTGTATACCCAAGGTTTTATAAGCTATCCCCGTACTGAAACCAATGAGTTTCCTAAGGAAATGAATCTTGGACAACTTGTAGGACACCAGACTGGTGATCCCAATTGGGGAGCATTTGCTCAGAATATACTTGATAGTGGTGGGCCTACGCCAAGACAAGGAAATAAAAGTGATAAAGCTCACCCTCCAATACACCCAACTAAATATGCTCACAGTAAGTACTGACTTAGAGCTAATCAATATTACTAATGGTGGGTCCGATTAATCGTGCCAGGGCCATCCTTTGCCCTTTACTGTAATTTTTCTACCATAACATAATTAATATGTTTCATTAATATATTATTTAGGTGTGCGAAGCCACCACCCCTTTCCCTTAAGATAAATATTTCGTTACAGCAATTTTATAAACAAAAGCAATTTTAAAACCTTATTCCTCAATTTCTACTCCTTCGACTTGGGGCCTAGTTACCCACACTACCTAATAGATAATCCGCGCTGGCACTCATTATACTGTACACTCAGACAGACTTCTTATATTTGTTAATTCTGAAGTTTATAACTTTTCCTCTTTTCTCACCTCACTTCATCTAATCGTTAGCGTAAATACTCGAGTCCGCTTACTTATTTTCTGTTTACCTTACTATATTATTGATGTCCCACTGCTGGGCTAAGTCCCTTTTTTAAATATGAACGTTTCCACATCGCAGCTCTGACGTGTCTGGGTACATACCGTCTCGCACTCCCCACTCCCCTCTTCTTTGTATTTAAGGTCGTGAAAGTGTAAAATGGTATTACAATATATTCGACGAGTACTATATAAGTTTAAGTTAGTTAATTGAAAATTGGGTACTATTATCATTTTTTTTTTAGATTTAACTGGCAACGAGCAACGCTTGTACGAATTCATAGTGCGGTCGTTCCTCGCATGTTGTTCTAAAGACGCACAGGGCCAGGAGACCATCGTGAATATCGAGGTAGCTCGGGAAGCGTTCAGTGCAAGCGGCCTTATGATTACAGCGCGTAATTATTTGGACGTATATCCATATGACAAGTGGTCTTCGAAAGAGATACATATATATGAGGTATTTATATATTACTTTTTATTATAAAATAATTTGTTCCTATGTAATTCAATTTTATTTTTATTTTACAGACTGGTCAAGTATTCAATCCAACGAGTATTGATATGTTAGAAGGCAGTACTTCACCGCCAAATCTATTAACTGAAGCGGATCTCATAGCCCTTATGGAAAAACATGGCATAGGTAAAATTAATATTATTACTCATTGTAGTTCAGAATATACAGTATAATATATGATAAATAATCCTATTATGTTTAAAAACTCTGCGTTTTGAATTCAGTACATTTTAAATATAAAACAATCAAATTGGTTACAACTTTTCACTTAATGCTGAAAAAGTACAGTGTGCCTACTGCGTTTTTTTTCATTAGTTGAAGCTAACTGCGATTACTATTAAATGAAAGGAGTGCCATCTATTAACAACAATCGGAATTATTGTCACAAGACGGCGGATAATAAGAAGAACTCTCAGTGGGCACGCTGTACCAACAAACAATTTATTTATTAAGTACACATATGGCGACTGTACCGCCCGCGTGGTCGGCAGGCACGGACGCGACGCACGCGGAGCACATCGAGACCATCAAGAGCCGTTCGTACGTGTCGCTGGCGGACGCGTACTTCGTACCCGGTGTGCTGGGCATGGGGCTGGTGGAGGGCTACGACGCCATGGGGCTGGCTCTGGCGCGGCCACACCTGCGCGCCGCGCTCGAGGCAGACCTGCGCGCCGTGTGCGAGGGCCGCCGCCGCCCCGAGCACGTGCTGGCCGAGCAGGTCGGTGTCCGCTATTCGCTTGCTCCTCAGAGGTTCCTAATCTTGTCCCTAAGACCACATACCTAATATTTATTTTTTTGTAGGATCCTTGTTGTATTAACATTTGATTAAATTACAAACTTCTATGTGATTTCGAACTGAGATGCTGAGGTACAAAAATTACCTTTTGTAAAAAGAATAGTTTAAATCTAGCCGGCGAGCGCTTTTCAATCATTTTTTAAATTTATTTCAGGTAGCAAAATACAAGGAAGTGTATTTAACGGTAACGGCAGAAGCAAATAAAATAGACCAGGCCCTGGCTGGAAGACTATCTGAGCGGGCTATGGAGTACACGCCTACCGTTGAAACTTTTGTGTCATTGCCTCCAGGTATCTTTATATATATATATAATTCTTCTGTACTGTCATTGGAATGTTAAACGACTGGACCGATTTTGATGATATTTTTGTGTGTATTTGAGTGCATCTTTAGATGGCTATGGACCAAGTAGGTGGCGCTGCGATCGACTTGGAGGATAAATTTTTTTAACACCCATACGTAGTTACGTATTCATAGATATATATCGAGGCTGTTCTTAAGAAATGACAGATAAGCAAGTCATCTGTAATTTAAGATATCAAAATACACAAAAAAATAATAGTACGTACAAATGGAATATCAATAATTTTCGCCGATCTTACGTCTACTAAAAATAATATATATTTTACTAGCCATGTTGTGCTATTGAACGAGTGTTTAAAATAAATTTATGTTATGTTTGATTTATTATTTTGTAACGATTAATCAGCGACGGTAGCTTTAAATGCAAACTATATTAAACATCCGATTTTCTTTTATAGTGTTTAAGTGTCCGAAGTGCAACGCCGACATGGTTGTAAAACAGCAAAAGAATAACGCCGACAAATATTACATAAGTTGCATTTCTTTCCCGAAATGCAAGAATGCGGTCTGGCTACCGACCCTTGTGAAAACGATAGACGTTCTTCCCGAGTCTTGCGAATCAGTAAGTGGAGGTTAAATACTCTGAATATATCGATTCATTCAATAATTAATAATTTGATAATTCAAATAGTTTCATTATACTCTTACAGTGTGGGCCGAATTATAAGAAATTAAAATTCGAATGGAGAAATAATTCTATAAGCCACATGTACCCACCGCCATACATTGGCTGTATAGGCGGCTGCGATATGACTTTCCTAGAATTATTAAGTGTCAACATTTCCAATGTTAAAAATGTATCGGGAACCAATAGGGCACAGAGTACACAATCAAATGTCGTTACTTCGAGCAACAACCGAAATGTTAATACGATTCAAATGAATACTTCTGTTCGACAAAATATTCCAAATCAGCCGCGACAATTTGTACCGCCACCTACTGTAAATAGACCTCAAAATGCAACGAATCCCGTTCCAAGAATACCAGCCAGTAACAACACCATCAATCCTCCCAGAGTACCGACAGCAACCAGCACAGGGAATGGCGAAGAAAACAGTGTTTTCTGTGGCTGTAATAAACCTGCAATATTGCTTACTGTACGAAAACAAAACGCAAATCACGGTAAATTTTATTTTAACATTTTTTTTATGTATCATAGTTAGGCGGACGAGCATATGGGCCACCTGATGGTAAGTGGTCAATAACGCCCATAGAAATTGGCATTGTAAGCGATGGTTAAATCGCTTACATCGCCAATGCGCCACCAACCTTGGGAACTAAGATGTTAGGTCCCTTGTGCCTGTAATTACACTGGCTCACTCACCCTTCAAACCGGAACACAACAATACCGAGTATTGCTGTTTTGCGGTAGAATATCTGATGAGTGAATGGTACCTACCCAGACGAGCTTGCGCAAAGCTCTAGCTTGCACAAAATATAATTAGTATTTTTAAACCAATTAGTTTTCTAAAAAAATAATTAATCAATTTTATTATTTAAGGTAAAAAATTCTACAAGTGCCCAGCAGGCTTAGATAACGGTGGGTGCGATTTCTTTCTTTGGGCGCCCGAATCAGGAGAAAACATTCAAAACCGATCCGAGACTACGTCCACGAGTTCGGGATACCACAGTAACTCCAGTAACGCCTGGGGATCATCACCGAGTTTTCCGACAAACGATACCCATCAGGACGCTGATAACGTTATGTGCCATTGTAATATGCCTTGTAAAAGGTATGTATTTTATGTTATTATATGAAAATGAATTAAATTATATATACAGCCGACACGAAACAAAAATACCCATCGTATGAATATTCCAAATAGAGTAAATAGAAAAAAGGCTGAAAATCATACAATGGCTACACAGTTTTTGTATCTAACAAGAGCAAGAATTATCCTTTTAAATGAATGAATGAAATGAATTAAAAAAACGCATTCCAGACATTTGGCAACTACTGTGACAAACAAAACGACAAACACACAGACAGACATACTTCAAACTAATATAACATTTTATATTGCTACTAGCCGTTCACCAGTGGCTTTGCCCGCGACATTATCAAAAATAATAAAATATGTTAATTATGGTCTATTTAAGCTGTGAAAACAGTACATTTCAAGCAGATCAGACCAATTTTTTATACAAATGTTTCAACCCATTTCTCTCGTTTGGGGTTGAATTTTTAAAAATGACAAAATACGTGTGCATTTATTTTCGCTCAGAACCTTTAAAATTAAATTTCACTCTTCTTACATAAAAAATCACGGACCCGCCATACAAACTTTCAACCCCGTATTTTACCTTCTTGCGGGGTAGTTTTTAAGAACCCTGATATACGTAATAATTTATTTCTAAACAGAAGCTAGTATAGAAAATTTCATGTTTCTTATATCAAAATTGACGAACTCCCCATACAAAGTTTCAACACCTATTTTACCTTGTTAGGGGGTGAATTTTGGAAAAATCTGATTTGCATACTTACTTATTTCCAACCAGAAACTTGTATACGAAATATCATGCTTCTAACTTTGAAAATGACGGATTTCCATACAACGGTTCATCCCTTATTTCACCTCCTTGGGGGTGGAATTTCCAAAAATCCTTGAGTCATCAGGGCAAGTCTTTTTAAAATATAATAAATTATTTTATTACTATTACACACACAAGCACGCACGTACGCACGCACACACGGCTACTGGTAAAGAAATTCGTAATTAACGATTTGAAATTAATTTTCATAAGATACCGTAGGGTTTACCGATCTTATATATGGATCTAAATATCATTTGCGCCACCACATGTTCTTTGTGTGTACCAATTTTCATCAAGATTGGTCAAGCCGTTCTTGAGTTATAAGACACAGACAGACAGACAGACAAAAATGAAAAAAATAGTATAATGTGAATCACTGCATCATAAAAAGATTATTAATCACAAAATTAGGTGAAAAAAAAATGTACAGACAGAGCCAATAGATTTATATACTTAGTAGTATAGATAAATAATTATACAATTGGTAAATATCTCTTCCCCCTCCTCAATATTGCATGAAATATCATTCATTATTGATAAAATAACATTTCATAAAAAATTGGAGCCATTTATTGCAAAAGCCGCGATTGTAAATATTTACCATATTATATCATATACTTATTAGTATAGTTACCGTGTTTTATAAATAATCATACATTTAAATTTAGCTTTAGAAAAAAATTAAACAAAAAAAATCGTTGAAATTTTTTTTTACAGAATAACAGTGCAGAAAGAAGGACCAAATAAAGGCCGTCCATTTTATGGATGTTCAAAAGATTTCAGCTCGCGATGTACATTTTTCCAATGGGCTGACAGTGAAACAAACACAGGTTTGTATATACTTTACCACTAATAACATGCTTTAATTTATATTAGTTTAATTATTTGATGTAGAATAGTATATTTATTATTCGATATTTGTATGAATTGTAGTCCGAGCGAACATAATTATTTACCTAGTGTATTTGATGTTACAATTTTCTATGTGGCATATTTTTTTATTGTATCTTATGCTCTCGTAGTAGTGTAATACACACACGCCACACTGACAATTCGGGAAAAAACATCTTTGCACTAGCTATATATATATCACACATAACTATATCTCGCATAAGTAGCGTTAGAAGAGAGCCAATTGAAATTAGCTGAGTAAAAATTTAGTACTATAACTGATTCGGCTATATAGTATGTATATGTATGGACACTAAGTGAAGAGTTCGTTTCGCCAGAGTGGCGCGGGGCGGCACGGGGTGCGACGCGGGGTGCGGCGAGGGGTGTGACGCGGGGGGCCGCGCGGGGTGAGGCGCGCGGCGGGGAGAGCGGGGGGCGGCGCTGCGGGCTGTGTCGCCGCGAGGGACACACGAGGAACCGCTGTCCCGACGCCTAGGATGAAATCGAACCTTCGTGCTGTGTACGGTGGTACATACTGGTAGTGACAGTGGTATACTCTCCCACCATAAGGAATTTTCGAAAAAAATTCAATATACACTTTTCGCTTACTTACAAAAGTTTTTAAATTTTTTATATATTTAAAGTAAGATCAAAAACTATCACATTGTGCCATATAACATTTGCATTTATTGAAAAAAAAGTGCTGCATCAAATAAATTTGTTTCGTAAGCGAAGTGTGTCTGAAAGTAAGTCTGTGTTCATACAAATGTTTAAATAGCCTGTGATACTTTATACTATGTTTGTATGATCTACATTAAGAACAGTGAATTACACCTAACTTAATAGTTATTTTTATTTTGTTATAAATTAAATAAGTACCAAAATATTAATGTTGTTTCTATTGTGTAATGTCTGCAATTATATTTACTAAAGTTATGATGCAATAAATTAATTAAATAAAAAAAAAATATTTTATTTTTATTTTAAAGGAGTATAATGTAAAAAATATTGTTTTTTTTCTTCTTTGTTAATCTATACATATAATAAATCTGTAACTGGTCGATGTCTGTACATGGAAGATAAATGAGTAAAACTTTTATCGGGGGGTCATTATAAACGCAATAGAACCTAAAACAATGATTAATATAATTTTTGTCTGTTTGTCTGTGCGTTTGTGCACGCTAATCTTAAAAACGGCTTAACGGATTTGAGTGCGGTTTTCACTAATGTATTGTGGCTAACTTCACTTAACATTTAGTGTTTGTTTTATTTCAATCGGTTCATAAATAATAAAGTTATGTCAATTTAAAGATACACGTAGAACATTTATTAAAAAATGGTTATGGTCAAACTGAAAAGAGATTAAATATTACATGTAATATACACTTTTGCTTATGATTTATCCTATATTTTGTCCTATAATTTTTAATCTCTTTATTTATTTATTAAAAGTTTAGTATCACTACTAAAAATCAATAAATTATTATCTGTAGGAAAAGTACGCGCACTGTTAGTTTCATAACAGTACGCTTTAAGACTGCGTGTGAGCAAGTCAGTTAACTCAGTGACAATAATTAATACGTAAATAGTATATAGGTGTATAAACAAAGCCTAAAAAACAAGTATAACAATAATACATGGTTTTAGAAGTGCTTGCTTTAAACATAAACGGTATATCACTTCTTAAAACTTTAAATAGGTATAATTTTTTCGTAAATTCGTGTTTCCTGTCAAAAGTTTTAAAACGGCAGATAAAAATTCAAACGTTTTACTTACCGAAGTTTTTTTCTAAACAACGAAATAAATAACAATTTAACGCGGAAAAAATGGCAACCATATTTTGAACTATATTTATTAGCCTCTGGATATAGATAAGGAGTATTAGCCACTGGTTATGTATAAGAAGTGTAAATAGAGAAAAATAGCAATTTTGTTCAACATTAAAATAACAGAAATTACTTAAGAAGACCTCATTAATAAATGTAACAAGTATTTCGAACCGAGGAAAAATTTAACTATGGCCTGACATGTATTTTTTATGAGAAAACAAAGCAAACACGAAAACATAACCAACTTTATTACGAGTCTAGAAAATTACAGTTTAAAATGCGATTTCGTTGAATTAATAGTCATTGGTCAGTGATAAATTTACAGTGAATATGTGTTAGAGTAGCTCACCAAACATCAAAGATTATTACAACGGTCTGATCTGTCACTAAAGAAAGCTATAGAGATAGCTAAAATAGTAGTGATCGAACAACAAAATACGGAGCACATAAATAAAAGTACTGAGAGTCGTCATCACCGTCATCATCGAATGAATATCAAGTGATGAAGGGGGAGTAAAAGGGTTAAACAACACAGTACAGAATAGAGAAGATGTGCATATTCCTACGAAGTCAGACGGGCAACTAATTAAGAAGAGAACAAAATTGTGAAACGTGGTTATATTTGCCTCATCCCAATATAAACCGAATAAAAGTATTTTGTAATCTCTCAGCTTAATTCAATTGGTCTTTGGCTACATCAAGCTTGCGACAGCATAATCATGAATAGGAAGAAGTAGATCTGTGCGAGCATATAATATATAATTAAGTGTACTCAGATTTTGATATTATATATTTAAAAAAAAATCACTGCAAAAATAACATAAATAAGATAAAAATAATAATGTATTAAATGTATTAATTTATATAAAATGAATGTACCAACCCATCTTAATATTCAATATTTTAGTTTGTTATAAATTTTGTACTGTAGTCATATTCTTGCTTGCCTTTTAATTGTATTTGGTTAAAAAATATATAAATAATATATATATCATTTATTTACTGCATTTTATTGGCCTTACTCAATGTAATAATGCTTAAGCTATGTGATTTCATTTATATTTTGTTTTTGTTAAATTTGTGTTTTCATTAAGTAATTAATTATATTTGATTATAAAAAAATATATATCTTACTACACTAAAATCAAACAGCTAAACCATCATAATCAGTAAAGGTGTAGTAAGATATATATTTTTTTATTATATTAACATTAAACATATATATATATATATATATGCTATAAGTGTCATCTCATTTTTAACACTTAACCTACCAGAGCGGTCAAATAACTGCTTTTGAAACTTTAATTAAAATTGTTATATAGCTGCTTTTGTTTGTATATTATATACTTTTTCTACATAAAATGGCCGCTTAAGCAGCTTATTCAGATGTGTGTCAAGTTCAATGGACAACATTTGTTTTAATTCCCTTTTTTTTGTTTAATTAAATTAGTAGCCTTGGTTAAGTCTGATTTTATTTAGTCTCTGACAGAAGAAACTTTTCCTTTATTTTATACTTTATATTGTACACATAAAATAACATAAATCTATAACAAAAACGAATTAATTAATAAATTATCCATACATATAAATAAAATTGAAGTTTCTGTCTGTTATTTCAAAATAACTGCCTGTTTTAAAGGTTATATGGCTATTTACGATTTACCAAAACCAAAGCAATCATTTTTTTACTGTCTGCATGTCTGTATGTCCAGTCTAATCTTTCAATTGTCTAAAAATTGAAATAACCGAATTATTATAAGAACTATTTCAAGATTCCGTTTAGGTTTTATTTCATCAAAATTAGTTGAGTCTATCAAAAGTTATAAAAAATACGTATTTTTGTTGATATCTATACACATAATATTATTATTACTCTTCCTAACTGATTCATTAACGCAGAGCCTAAACTGCGGGGGTTAGAAACTTGAATTTTTCTCAGTTGATACATTTTATAACACCCACTAAGGTAGGATTTTTGGAAATTCTACCCCTAAAGAGTTGAACGATTGTTTAGAAACCCGTCATTTTTAAAGTTAGAAGCATGAAATTTAATGAACAAGCTTAAAAATAAATAAAAATGTATTTCAGCGTTTTTGAAAATCTAAATCTAAGAGGGTAAAAAAGGGGTTGAAAGTTTGTATGGGGATTCCGTCACTTTTGGTGTAAGAAGAATGATATTTAGTATTAAAGCTATGCATAAGTATTTCGTCGTTTTTAGAAATTTAACTCCAAACGGGAGAAACGGGGTAAAAGCATTAGTATAAAAATTTAAAAAAATAGAAATATACTATTTGAGTTTTTTGATTGAATTAATAAAAATGAATTTCAAAGTTTTTAGAAACTTTTATTTTTGTTTGGAAGAGTTGGGTGTAAATAATGAAATTCAAAATACGCAATATCTTATATCAATATCTCTTAGGGAGAAATATACGAACTTCACTATGTTAGTGATGTTTGGATAAAGAAAACATATTCCATTATTGCCATATGTACCACTTAATTGGTATTCCCTAAGCTTATATTATTGTAAAGTTTCATTAAAATCCATTCAGTAGTTTATGCGTGAAAGAGTAACAAACGTCCATACATCCATACAAACTTTCGAGTTTATTATATTAGTAGGAAGTAGGATTATTATATGCCCTGTACTGAACACACATACACTAAACTGGATGGGCGAATAAATCGATTGGTAAATGTTTATATCTTATTGATTAAGCAATGTACGAGATAAAATCCTTATTTTACCCGTAGGAAGTCGGGACGGGCAGCTAATTACTCGCTGATAAGGTATCTTTCTGTAGGTAAAAAAGGTTTTTAAAAACAGTACAGCAGTTTTTTAGTTTATTCGCTACAAACAAACATACAAAAAATCTATTTTTACTTATAATATTAGTATAGATAAAGACCACGCGCGAGCGAAGCTGCGGGCAACAGCTAGTATTAAATACAAATAAGCAGTAACATGTATGTGAATTCATAGTTAATTGGAAGTGTTATATAAAAGTATATATTAATCAAGAACTGACTGTAGTGCATAACATAACAGAGCTATTAGAAAATTGCATGGAATATGTAGACTGTTTATGCGAAGGCACCATCAGGTGGCAATATGCAAAGCAATGACATATTGCCAATATGTCATTTAGATTCTAGATAGACTAAATAAAAAATAAATATATAAAATTTATTTACCTAAAGATTTAATTAGTTTAACGCCGTCTCATGCTACCATTTTTGCTTTTTACTCTTTGGTTTTAATGATCCCAAGCTTTGAGCTCTTTGCATTTCCTGTTGTTCAGCTTCTATCGTCTTGTCCGTCATCATGTCGAGTAATATTTCGAATTTTAATCGCAGCATATTGTTTTCTTCTTCCAGTTGTTCTAATTCTTTTTTTAGACGAATATTCTCCTTGTGTATAGCGCCTGCTCTGCCTGAAGCTATGTAAAAGTGACTTCATCATTTTCACTTCATATTACGTATTTTAATATTTATGTAATTAGTAAAGTAATGTTTTACTAGAAATTTTAAAATATATATTTGTAAAAAGTTTTAAGCTATATACCAACTGGGTACAAGTCTTTTTTAAATACTACCTACAACAATACAACGGGCAAAGGCATTAAAAACCCTATTATTTTATAATTTATCGTATTTTTTTTATTATTTTCCAATGATATTTACTTTCATTAAATACATTAACATGTTGGCGACATATGGTTCCAATTTTAGTATAAATAAAGTGTCGTTCGTAGCTGTGATTTAATCTCAAAGACATTACAAAGATGCAAATAAGAGAGATGGATCACGGAAAACAGGAGCTAGTGTACTTTGAAATATAAAATTAAAGTGCTGTAATAAAATTATTACCAGGTATCCATTGCCCTTCTTCAAAAGACAATTCAAAATCGCCTAATTTCAACTTGAGCGGTTCTATATCAATTGACAACTCTCTCGATGCGTAATCACTGCCTAATTCGTTTTTGATTACACAAGTATCATGTTTTCTAACAGGAATAGTTTTTGGTGAAAATTTATTACTAAATAAAGGCATTTTATTAAGTTTTGTTTCAATAACTATTCCATAGACGTTAGTATAATATTTGGCAACAATGAAACATTTGTTATCGACAAAGTTGCTATGGTAACGACTTTCATTTATAGTATTAGGCTGGACAATATTATCCACTTATGGCGTATCCAGAGCAGGCCGCATATATCATATTGAGTAGGATAACCTGAAAAAATAAATGTTTTATTGATAACAATTAAGCATTACAAACTAATTAACCTACCCGTGTTTATATTGGAATGTTGGCGCTTTAATCATGAGTGATATGTGTTTAGCAATTAGCATATTTGTTATTTGTAACGAATCAACAACCTCGCAGGACAAGATAGCTAACACCATAAGCAACAACTTTTGTTCCTATGCTATAAAAAAAACCCTAACGAGGCCCTCTCTCCAGTTTGAAAATGAATTTACGGCATAAAACTTATGGTTGTTTTTTTTTATTTGTTAGCACACATATTTATATTTTATTATTTATAACTTTTAGATGATTTCATAATATTGTTTATTTTTTTCAAACATATGAGTTACCTGTAATGGGTGTGGCATATTTGGCTCATACTTACTGAGAACATATTTGATAATAAAACAAGAATAATAATTTAATACTGTTTTATTCGAGATTAACTACAGTGTAAAAAAAAATACTCAAATACAATACGATAGTAACAAAAAGTGTTCATAATAAATATTATCTTACAGTGTAAAACTTTACGTATAATATTGCTTTTGCTGTAAATGTAAAAAACGACTTATAAGTATTATGTTCAATGTGTTTTGAGCCTAACTAGCATCACAGCTGGCAGTATGAGGACGATTGATCCGATTGTGTAAGTTGTAGCGGCGCCGGAACACCAGTACACTAAAAGAAAAAAAAATTGTATTAGTTAAAAAAAATACGTATATACTAGGCAGTCTTGTTTTTACATAATTATATACTTATTCTCAAAGGTATTAGTAATATGCAGTTTTTCAACATAATAATGAAAAGTATTGCAATTATACAATTGCTTGTAATTCGTATTTACCTACAAGTAGGTAAGGTCGCGAAGTAAAGTAAAAAATTTACAGTGGCCACGATGATAAGTAAATTAAACGTTAATTAGGTACATGTTTTTTTACAAAATAAATCACAGGCGAAAAGTGATTTGAATATCAAAAATGATTTATATGACTAACGTTTTATCTTGATTTTTTAGTAAAAACACGCAAAAATCAGAGCCAATCATATGAATAAGTACACTTTGGAAATTGTAATTGATTTAAAAAACATTTTTAATCGATATCGATAAACAGATTGTTTTCTTGATCAATCTTGGTATGAAACTGTATATATCTATCCTCTATATATAATAATAATATAATAATATCCTGGGACATTATTCACACACGGCCATCTGGTCCTAAACTAAGCAGAGCTTGTACTATGGAAACCAGACAACTGATATACTACATATACTACTTTTCTTTTGTAAATACATACTTATATAGATAATTACACCCAGACTCAGGACAAACGGACATGTTCATGCACACAAATATCTGTCCTGGGTGGGAATCGAACCCACGACTAGCGGCGCGAAAGGCAGGTATCCACCAACCACGCCAACTGGTTCATCAAATCTATATGACGTCACGATGACGTGTCGGAGAGCCGTCGTCAGCCGGCGGTAGGTACCTGCGGAGGCGAGCAGCGGGCCGGCGGCGCGCGCCAGGGCGCCGAGCGAGCGCAGCGCGCCCAGCACCGCGCCGCGCCCCGCGCCCGCCGTCTGCGTCGTGGCCAACGCCGTCATGCACGACACCGCGAACGCCGTGGCTGCGGACGTTACACGTGACAAAATACGCCAAGCGAGTTGTGTTGGTCTTATTAGTTCATTTCGGCCCCGGCGGCCGAGGTTAAGAGAGATTAGCCAGTCCCAGTAACTATTGGCCCGACCTGATGTGAATTATTAGGTCCTTACATATGAAATTAGCGTTTTGTCGTACTGACCACTTTGATCTGAAATATCTCCTCTTTGGTTAAGAATTCCAAATTCATTTAGCTGGTACATTTGAGTTTTGAAAACTGTCATTCATTTGTTTTTTCCTCGTTATTTTTTTCTTTGGCGTCGCTGAAATATACCGATATTTCATGTTTTCCATTGTGCGGTAACAATGGTAAACATGAAATATCGGTATATTTACGAGTAAGAGTTCTACCGTGGCACCAGTGCTGGAGAAACAGCTCGAAGGATTAATGATGTGTACGGCGCTGGTGTCGCAAAAGAAAGCACGGTACGTTTTTGGTTTCAACGTTTTCGTTCTGGAAATTTCGACCTTCAGAACCAACCCCGTGGACGGCAGGAAACCAAAGTGGAAAATGAAGAATTAAAGGCTCCATCACAAAGCACTTCAGAGATAGCTGCAGGCTTCGGGGTAAGTGATAAAACTGTGTTAATCCACTTGAAGGAAATCGGGAAAGTAAAAAAATTTATACGATGGGTACCTCATGAATTGAGTGAATCGAACTTGCAAACGCGCGTTGACTGCTGTGTTACTTTGCTCAACCGATACAATAATGAAGGGATTTTAAATCACCATATATCACCATAAGGACCAATGAACTACCTATGAGATGGCAAAAGTGCATATATAACAACGGTGCATACTTTGATTAATTAAATATATTTTACAAAAAAAAATTGATACCGTACATATTCCTCCCGTACAAAACGCCAATTTCATATATAAGGACCTAATATATCTAACCAATAGACCAACATTCCAGTTCATTTAAAAACATAATAGTTTAGTAGTGAGGAAAAGTGATTGATGATCCCGTAAGTGACAATTGCAACTTTAATTGTAAGATACGTATATAATACGAGTAGTTCGATAGTACTGGATGACTAAAAGTGTACTACTCGGACTATTCCTATATTTTATAGAAAATCTAAGCTGCAAAAATGAATATTTGTAATAATAGTATTTTAGTAACTATATATATATATATATATATATATATATATATATATATATATATATATATATATATATATATATATACTGGGTTATTTGTAACGATCCAGCAACCTCGCAGGACTAGATAGCTTTTGCTCTACGACTTCGGACGTAACTACGTAGTTTAACTTACATAAAGCAAACAGCACTAAGCCCGCCCAGAGCCACACGATAGGTGAAAAAATTGGTGGTCGTTGTATGGCTGCTAGCGCTACACATATGAAAGAGAACGGCGTCAGTATGAGCGCTAGTTTTGCAGCTCGTTCGGCCCCACGCGCGCTCAGCCGCCGAGCAGCTCCTCCCTGTAGCACCGCCATTATAACACCTGTTGGGGAGATATCATAAAATTTAATATTTACAAATACATCATTTCTACAATAATTATATTAATGATGCCAGACGTTAAACACGCCATGTTCTATACGTTGAAATTATAATTTGATTGAAATTAAAACATGAACGCAAGTGTTATGAACATGAGAAATAAGTTTATAAGTACATATATCTTTATTTTTTTCACTTTAATTTATAAATAATAGAAATAAAAAAAATCCTAGCTAAGTTTTGTTTGGTAGACAGCTTTGTATTTTCTGTTTCGAATTAAAATATTTTTATTATACTTACTAAATTAAAAATGTATAGTTGAAACGACTTTTTGTGAATATCTATTATTTAATTGATAACATTTTCAATTTAGTATCTACATCCTGTGCTCAATTTTTTATATTACAGATTTTAAAATTATATTGCTTTTAAGTGAAATTTTTAGACGATTTTACGCTAACAAACGTTAAAAAAAAATAACTTACACTATTATACCAAATTACTTCAAAATATAGCGTAACGTGAAATGGGAGAAAAATTAAGATTGTAGGTTTAAAAAAATTGTATTTTTCTGAATAAAAGTCAATTTAGAATGTCTGCACTTATAATAAACACGGTGTTGCACCTTTTGTAAATGTTTCTTTTTATACATACACTGTTATTACAACAGCTTTTACAATAACGATGTTTCTGTCAGAAACTCGAATTTCTAATTCCCTCTTTAGTTAAAATCGTTGCAATTTAGGATTGTTAATTATAACACATACAAGCTATAAGGTAAATGCACTCTTCTCGACTACAATGCAGTCAGAACTACAAGAGAAAGCAAATCGTTTAACAATCGGCAATTGATTTCACTTTCTCGCATACAGTTTATTAGTAAGTATAGCAAATTGTAAATAATATTTAGTTCTTGTTTTAAATAAAAAACTAACACATACTTATATTTATTTTATGTTAAATCGTAAAAAAATTTCGTCATCTTAATCGTAATCGGGAGAACATCCTTCTATTCTCAAAAGTCTCGAGAAATTGTTTACATTCCGGTATTTCGGTAGAAAAGGTCCCATACCGGTAGAAATATCGAAAAATCGGTAAGTCGAGACCACTAGTAAGAAGTTAGAAATATTTTATACTTACAGTAGTGTCTATGGGCAAAGGTAACATACCATCACATGACCTATCGCTCATATGACTTTCGCCATCGTAATCGTATGATTAAAAAAATACTAATAATGCACTTACCTATGACGAGAAACATTTTTCCTTGTTGCATCGCCGTATATCCAAATGTATGATGAGTAAGGAATGTTATAGTAAATTCAAGTCCAGAGTAAATAAATAAGTATATAAAATAAATCAGTCCTATTCTAGATAATACTTTGCGTTGATGTACGGATAGATTCTTGACAGCTGTAAATCTTAGTAAATGCCACGGAGAGATGAAATCGATTGCTTTAGAGAGTGATAGCGAAAGAGGAGTCCGTTTGTCCTGAAAAAAAACATAATAAAATACAATTACCAAATATTCCCGACTTTTGACTCTCAAAATCATGATGATGTTATTTACAAAAAGTCATTAATAAGTTTTATTAACTTCATATTTAATTCATTTTTCTTTCTGGGATACATAAAAAACCTTTGTATTGTAAAAATATACCGAGCTCTATTTAAACTCTTATTAGAACCCTATGTAATATATGTATCGAATTTATATTTAATGTAAATTTGTTTATTATATAATTACACAAGTAGTGTTTTGACATTGTTAACGATGAGTTTATTTGAAACTAAAATATTTCTTTAAGAAATATAACTACAGCATTAGCATATGAAAGAGATTTCTGAACAAAACGATTGTTTACAATGATAATACAAACCTTTGTAAGAGTTTCAGGTATAAAAAACGTGACAAGAGCAATATTGGCAAGTGAAAGAGAGAGTGCATATAGCGCTGGTCTCTCACCCCACAGACCTGAGGATATGTCAGTGTTCTTGGCAAACCAAGCTCCAGCCAAAGGACCCACTATGAAACCAATAGAAAATGCCAATCCTACGAGTGCCTGAAATGTTGTTTGTAATTTAAATATAAAAAACAAATCTTTTTATGAAATATATCTGTGCTAAAAGTAGGTAATAAAAAAGCCGTAGCTTATCATAATATATGCAAGTGAATTAAAGTGTATTTGAGTGTAAATTAACTGGATTGAATAAAATAACTTACCATTCCTCTCGCTCTGGTCTTTTCATCAGATGCATCAGTGACTACAGCCATACTTAGGCTCACATTTGCTTTACTCAATCCTCCTATAAATCTTGCAATTACAAACAAGCTGAATGTACTTGCATAGCTCCATAGACCATGAGATATTGCTATACCGAGCTACAAGAAAATTAATGTATGTTACATTAAAAAATATTGTCTGTTAAAATTCTTAATTTACTTGCATCATATCTACTGCAATGTTTTATGAATAAGTAAGTGAACAGTAAGATAAAAGGAAAAAAAAATGTACTTTTTAAAATTTAAATACAGTTTATCTTTGAACTTTAATTCATATAATCTACTTAATTAATGTTAATTAAACGCATAATTATTTGAATTTAAAATACATCCTATCTACCATCTTAAAAATAAGTATGGATAACATAACAATGAAACTATCAATTTAGAGTTTATCCACTATCAATAAATATCAAATTTATCTATAAGTGCCTGTATTGATATGACATTAAACTTTATAACTCGAGTTTTTGTAACATTAAAATGTATAAGTATGAAATAAAATACTTACTAAGCAAATGAGAAGCATAGGTTTTCTTCCATAGGCATCTGAAAGACTGCCTACGATTGGGCTTGTAAGAAATTGTAGAAAGCTATACATAGATCCCAGAGCTCCACCAAACAGAACTGATGAAAACCGGTCTGGGGCTCCCGTTAACTTTTGAAATCTTTGCACGGCATGGAGTAGCCAGGTATAAAGTGTATTAGAATTGCCTTCTTTTTTGTCATAATAATCCAATAAAGAAGGCAAGAGTGGCAGAATCATGGTAAAAGCTAAAAGATCCAGTAGCAGTGATATAAATATTAAACCTATTACTTTTCCATTATATTTTTTCTTTTCATCTTTACTTTTTAAATCTTTTTCATTTGTATTTGAAATTTCATTACTTTTATCCTTCCGTTGCCTAACTTCTCCATTTGTTTCCAAGGAATCCTATGAACGATAATATTATAGAAAGGGAATAGATTAGTATATCAAAAATGCAATATTTTTAGTATATGTGTGTATGTCTAAATATACAATATAAAATATATTTATTTACTTTGTTTTAACTTATATTTGTATGTTTATTAACAGTATCATTAAATGAATAATATCCATTTATGTATATTTATTGACCTGTTGCAAAATGTTTTTATTTTAGTAAAATAAAAACTAAAGTAAATTTTAGAATTTTGAATCCTACAATAGTAGGCATTATTTTATTTAATACATTTATTAGTTAAATATGTTTTATATGAAATACAAGTACATATTAAAATAAAAATATTGGTTAGCCATTAAATAAAAAATATGTACATACCATTATTTATACAACACTAATAAAACTTTAAATCCGGTATCTCTTTGATAGATAACTGAAGCCATTTAAGTAGTTTAAAGTTTAAACTAAATCCCGTGTCACAGCCGGATTAAACTTTCACTTTCAAGCTTTCAACTTTTCGAGTTGTTGAACGACTCGCTTCTTTCTTGTCTTCGGTCAGTCAGTTGACTTAACTTTTGACTAAATGTCAACAACAATGAGAGGCACGGTCGTATACACAAGTCTTGCAACTGAGTCCAATTTCTGTGGTGAGAGATAGGTGCGAGTGTTTTACAACTGCTAATTCGCAATACCATCCGCTTGAGGTACTACGTCGCTGCTATCGAAGCTAATATTTTTCTATCCCAAGTATTTAATTATTGTTATATACGTTACCTAATGACGCTGTTAAGTTCAATTTACGGCCGCCAGAAGCATGATAATTCGCGTAATAATTATCCCTAACACTTTTTCAAATCCAAACAAAACAGTTAAATAACAAACAAAAAATAGAGAGAAAAATATACGCCTCGTGTCACTCAACCGGCATGTGACCGCATATATCGATAGCAACGACGTACAGAGGCGTTTACGCGAAATAAATGTTGTAACACAATCGTACCTATCTCTCACCACTGAAATTGGACTCGGTTGATAGACCTGTATACAAGACCGTAATGAGAGGTAAAGAGACCTATAGCATTAAGATATCATGAGCGAACTCGGATGAAAAAAATTGTTCAAATTATGATTGTAGGGATATGATTCGATGAGAAGAGAGCACGAGAGGCATATATGGCATTCATCTCATTTTGACTTAAAGTCTTTAACAAGGTGTAGGTAGGTACATTATCACTTGATTTCTAGACATAGATAATAGTTATTTGACATTTCATGTCATATGGTATTTTTACCACGGTCGTATACACAGGTCTTGCAACTTCAGTATGAGGTACGTTGACATACTGATGCTGTTAAGTTCAATTTACGGCCGCCAGAGGCATGACAATTCGCGTAATAATTATCCCGAACATTTTTTCAAATCCAAACAAAACAGTTAAATAACAAAACAAAACCCAACAAAACGATATAACAATGTTTAAATAACACAATACTTGGGAGAGAAAAATATCAGCTTGGATAGCAGCGACGTAGTACCTCAAGCGGATGGTATTACGAATTAGCAGTTGTTACACACTCGCACCTCATCTCTCACCACTGAAATTGGACTCAGTTGCAAGACCTGTGTATACGACCGTGATTTTTACAATAACAAAGTTTCGTAAACGTAATTTGTATATTTATTTTTAGAAAGGATTGAAGAAACATTTTACTGCTTAAAATTTTAACGTATAATGCAATTATCAAGTCCGATCATATGCAGAAATTTAAACTTTTCGAGGATGTGTTTTCTTGTAAATTGTTTGAAAAGACTGAAAAGTTCACAACAATGGTTAAGTCGTCAAAATGCAGATCCTTATGTGGAAAAAGCTAAGATATATAACTATAGGTTTGTGTTTAATTATTTTATACAATTGCTTTAATATATTCTAAAATGTCTAGTTTTATTATTAAGCCTGTGTAAATAAATATATACTATAGCTATTCTTTTTAAGATGTCGGAGTGCCTTTAAGCTGTTGGAAATGAATGAAAAAGCTAAAATACTTTTTCCTGGTCAAACTGTTATCGATCTTGGTGCATGTCCTGGTTCATGGACACAAGTAGCAGTCCAAAAGACCAATGCTGATGGAGCTGATTCGTCAAAACCTAAGGGCACAGTTTTAGCTATTGATAAATTACAAATTTTCCCGATTGAGGTAAAAATTATGATTATTTATAGCTTATGAGACAATTAATCAGTTACTATTTTCATTAGTGCATTACTTTTATATATTTATTGGAATTATATATTATGTACTAAATAAATTGTTTTTTATTTAATAGGGAGCAACAATAATGAGTAATATGGATTTCTCAACTATAGATGCACATGACAAAGTAATAAAGGCTCTGAATGGTGCAAAAGTGGACCTGGTGCTGTCAGATATGGCACCTAGTGCAACAGGCGTCAGGGAACTTGATAAGGACAGAATCATAGGTTTATGCTATATGGCAATTAGATTTGCAGCTTTAGTAACTAGGATAGATGGTAATTTGTTATTTAAAGTTTGGGATGGTAAGGAAGTACCTATTCTAGAAATGGATTTAGAGAGATTTTACAAAAGTATCAAAATTATGAAACCTAAAGCGAGTAGATCCGACTCATCGGAAAAGTTTATTCTAGCTAGAGGCTTCAGGGGTATACAGAGGCCATTAGAAAATGATCGTTGGGGTTAGATGCTACTTAATTTTGTGATATATTATAATGTCTGTTTCCGCAAACTTTACCATTGCTTTAACACAATATAGTTGCTATATGATTAGTTTAGTAAGTTATAAATGTATCATACATAAATGACAATATTCGATATACTTACTAAAAGACAAGGTATATAGATCAAGTATATGCATTATATAACTAGTATAATACTTGTTAGACTAATAAGTTAAAGGATAAAGTAACAACTCAAGAAAATAATTGTCTTCCACTTACCTATATGTCTAATGGTTACAGTGTAGAAAAGTACAAACTACTTGATATGTTTCAATATATTACCATCTAGTCATTAGCTAGACATATAGTTACAAATGTGCTTTATATATAAACTGTTTTGTTTTTAGTAAAGTTTCATCATTTGCTAAGACAAAACTTTTATATTAAATCGGTTTTACATGAAATGTGAATTTCAATTGTAAAAAACATTGTTATGACAATAATTCTTTGAAGAAACAAATCAGATGATATTAATAAAATATAAATATTTCTTGTTAGTAAAAGTTTAAAGTTCTTTGTAAATGTAGATAGGCTTAGAATAAATAAAAGTATCATTTATAAAATTAATTGTTTTATTTTTCAATAATTATAGCATTTTGAGGCATTGGTCTTAACAGCGGCAGATCCGATTATCTGTACAGTAAAGTAAATAAATACAACTAAACAAATCCAAGTCATTTTAAAATATGTTTTGTTTCATTAAAATATCACAATTAATTATTATAGAACACAACTGTATCTAAGCTTGGACTACTTAAGCACTAGAGTTATGGACGTAAGTGTTGGTAATACATTTTAATCATAAAAATAAATTGACTTATGTATTTAAAAATTAATAGTATATAGTTCAATGTAAATCGTAGACACCAACAATGTTTATTTTTCACACATAAGCTGGTGTATCTTCCTAAGCTATTATAGAGCTAGAATGGAATTCACTACAATTTATGCGCAATCGCATTTATACTTGTGCATTGATAACACAACCAGAAGAACGAATAGCATGTTCTAACTTCTAATTTATCAATAAAGGCTATACTGTTGAGGAATCAACAGAGATATTACAAGTCGATTCCGAGATTTGGTGTCGTTTAAGCCTAGTATCAGCAATAAAACTATAGATTTCAAAAGAGGCTTATACGAATTGTGTCCTCGTGCCATGGGACAGTTTGCTTAATTGTGCGGCCGAAAGCAGGCTGGAGTGTGCGGCGTGGTCAAGCAGCAACAATCGCTCTCCGCGCTCGTCATTGGCTAGTGAGGCGCGCGCGCACCGTCCCCCGCCGGTTTCGAGAGCGAAGCTACTCACCGCGCAAATCGCGTATATAAACGTGAGAACGAACAGAGCACACCCGAAATCTAAAGGAAAAAAATAATAATTGTAACATGACTCCTTAAAAACCTCATTTATTAGCAGTGCGAGTAGGTAAGTACTTTGAGAATTATACAAATTGGTTTTATGAAAATATGTTTGTATTTTTACATTTAGTATTATTTAAATAAATCACCAGTTAACTTGGTACGTACTTATGGTATGGTTGAACTAGTTTTTTTTTTTTTTTATCGAAATAAAAAGTAAATAATTACATATGCATTTTATATTAAAAAAATAATAAACATAATAAATGTTTGTATAAAAACCAAGAAACAAATAAATAGCCTAATGGTAACTTACGGTAGAGATTATGACCACCGAACAGATTAACGATGCAGGGATAGCCATCGCCTATAACAATAGCGACTATGAGTAGCACGACAGCCACACAAGCAGCCATTATCCAGGGCAATACATACTCTCTCTTATATTTCACAGCCCCATGAAGGAGAGAAATACAGCACATTAGATATATCGATGTTAGAATTGTGCTAGTGTACAGGAAAATCACAGTCACTGAAAAAAACATATATCATCTAAAAAACATTAAAATAAATACTTACATTTCGGTCTTTTTTTTTTTTTTTAAATAATTAAAGTACATTTTTGAGAATACCTGAAGCCAAATGTTGTGCTTTAGCAAATCTTAATTGATTATTACTGCTTACTACGTCCCCTTCATGAAAAGTTAAATGTTCTCCGTAAGAAATTTCATAAAATCCTCGTCGTTCTGCATCATCTTCCATATCATTATGAAGCATAGAAAGCATTTCACCGACGTGAGATATACCAACTAGCAGTATTATAAGTACGAAAGAAGATAGCGCCTGTCGAATAATATATAGCAACTATAAGAACATTTAGTTCTAAAAATCTTATAACCTTATTAAAATATACTAGTCATACTTACGATTTGATGGACGGCAATAAGAATGGTGCCCTGTCGTAAATTAAAAACATATAAAAAGTTATTTAGGCGAATCATCATTTTGTGAGATAGTTTACATTGCTTGGTTCTAACAAACATTTGGTTTATTTATAGCACTAAAGCATAGCTAGTAAAAGTGACAAAACATTGTTTGGACAGGGATTTAAGGACTAAGAAAGCGCATGATATTTTCCATTGATTTTTCGTCGAGTGCGTTACGCGCATGTACATAAATTTTCAAGAAACTGCGTTCTTTTCGCGACTCGAGGATAGAGAGTTCTTTCATTTATTTAAATGTGAAAAGAATATAGTCATAGGCATAACCGAGATTTTATTAGAAACCCAAAAAAAAGACATAAAAATTACTTCGGTGAACATAACTAAATATGTATAACTGATAAATGATTTGTAATTTATAATCATAGACTGTTATATTTAGGTAGGGCACTGGATTTTTTTGATGGAGGCAGGGCAGGGTTAACCTTTTTCGCATCCGGTTACACCTTTAAATCTAGCATAACTAGTCCAAAAAGAAAGTAAAGCTTATTTTAAAATAAAGTAGGTATTAAGCATGACAGATTAATAATTAATTAGAACTTAGGAATTCGACTAATTAGGTAAATTACACAAGTCAACACGAATTTGGTGCCTTAGTTCTGTGTACCCAATTTTGATTTCTTATACCAATTTAATAAAATAAATGATATTTTTATCTCATGAAGTTTGCTTTTGTAGCTATCAGAAGGAAATTTCAAATTTAAAGAAAATCGCTTGCTTTTTTTATTTCAGTTATATGTAAAAAGAAAACAGTCATTGATTTTTTTTATTTACATCACTTTTATTTACTAAAGACAGTTAAAACTAATTTATTAATACAAAAAAATAGAAATTAACTTTTAAAAATTGACATTTCTGTATTTCTTTTGTGTGGAGATGAACTTTTCCGAATCAATATCCAAATATAATCTCCCATCATGTTTTAATTGTATGGTCCCTGATTTCGTTGCTCAATTATTTCGTTGCGCTTTCATTAAGATGTGATGCTCCTCTGAAAATTCTCCCAAGTTGTCTTTAAATTGATCTTAGTGAGCATGTAACATATGAAGTATCAGGGACATTCTGCAACCTATGATATTACAACCGACGAAAATACAAGCTTTAATTTTAGCGCCAATTTAGGGAAAAAAGTCTTTAAATATTAAAAAGCTTGAGATTCTTGAAATAGATCCTTATCGAATTGCTTTATTAACCTAATTTTATGTGCAATGGAGGCAATAAAATTAGCTTGGGATCCACAACTGGGGTTCTTAATATTATATTTTACTAATTGAAACTCAGCCCGCTTAGGTCATGAGTACTGCTGATTGTGAAGTGTGTCGACTCTACTGTCCTTTAAACAATGTAGAACGGATACTTAGTATGTCCTCCTTGCATTCCTATCAGAAAACCAACCATCTTGAAATTCCCTATCACTCAACAATGTTGTAACTATGCCTGTTCCTTCTAAAGCGCTTTTGCAGTTATAACATGAAAAATGTGGAGCCCATATTTTATCCTGACTTCGAATAGGAAGCTTAAAATAAGCTTCATAGGCTTTTATTAGTGGATAAACTATATCTTTTGACTCTTACTTTAATAAATTCCCTGCAAATATAGTAAAACGAGTCCACGTCATTTTTACACATTTTAGAAGACATTTTAACGAATAGAGAAACCAATCCCGTCGTTTTAAAAAAAAGTGCGTGTGCACACCATGTGACTGCTTTGCTGTTCATTGTTGTCTGTTCCCGTTCCACACCCGATATAACCCCGTACCCCTCTCCCTTGCTTATTCAAAGTGATAGTCCCCAAGGACTTGGCAAAAATCGTATAATTATATTTATTTATCATCGTATAAAGTACAAAAGTAAACTTTTATTTTTATAAATTGAGTTTTTGGTTATTTTTCGATGTAAATAATCAGACAATAGTCATCAAATAACAAACACGAAAAAGAAGTCTTTTTTTGTTGACTTGTGTTATATGTACTAGGTTAAAGTTGTAATTGCCTATGGGACCCTCTTAATGTCTATGGAGTGTAAACAATCACTTAATTGAGATATTAAAAATGTATAGTAAAAGTAGTCTTATTTTATTTATTCACGTCTTTCCCAAACTCCCACACCCACCAGTCGCCTTTCTTGAGTAGTAGTGATTTAGTATCTACTATTAAATGAGCAATTCTTGTACATATATAAATTTATTTCGTATATCTGGAAGGCTCTACCGATTTGGCTCAAATTTTGTGTTTAGATAAAATTATGCTTTTTAAGACTAATAATATCCTCTAGACCGATTTTGACCACGGCGACCAATCTCAAGAGAGATTAGCCAACTGCGCAGGAGATATCTAGCTCTCATAATCCGATCGGACGGCAATCCGACACGACCGGAAAAAGTTCAGGCGCAGGACCAACAGCTTTCCGAGGTAAGGGAGTGTACAAACTTCCAGACTCCGGGCTGCTACTGAGAATTTTCTGACGGTAAAACCCAATAACTTTTTATTGGCCCGACCTGGGAATTTAACCCAGGACCTCTGGGTCAGCGGTCTTATATCTAGCCTCTAGACCATCGAGGCAGTATTTTTGAAGACTACATAATATAATGTATTCTATATAATTATAGTCTCGTGAGATCGAAGTTAGATCGCCAATGTACTATTAAAGTTGACTTCCTCTATTGTCTGACCCTGATATTCTGGGTTCAGATCTTTGGGTGTTAATAAAAGTTGTTAGATTAATTAGTCAAAAATCGCGTAAGTACTTGTTTATAAAAATAATGTCTATCTACTGCTACTGAGCTGTTGGCAAGTCTCCGTTGAGAAGCCGTCGTGGTTAACATCATCACATACACATGGATCGCAGAAATCTGATTATTAAATTTTTAATTGAACGCAGAGATTAAAAGGATTATTCAAGCTGGCAAGCTAAAAAAACGTCTTGTTTGAAAAAGATGACGTTTACCAAACCATCCACCTCGGCCATTCCATTATTTAACTGGGACATGAAAATCGTATCCAATTTTCTTAAAATATAAATAAAAATATAGTGTCGCTTGGAAAAATAATAAGTAAATAAAAAATATATTATTAAATTAGTTTTATTTCACAACTTACAATAGTAGTGATAATGACTGTATTTACCGAACTTTTAGCTGGCATTCGTTTATTTGGATTATATAATAATGTACTAAATATCAATCACATATAACATGTTGCCTAAAATAAAGGAAATAATATGTACAAAAGTTCGCTTCGGCTCATTTCTATAAATTTGAAAAAAAATAGAACATTAAATTAGAGAAGGCGATTAATTACAATGTCAATGTATTTACATAATAAACTTTGGATCAGATGTACAAACCATTGTTTTCTATTACAATTTAATAATTCGTTGTGATGTAAATGTTTCATTCGGTTACATTGTATAACGTAAACAATTCATTTACGACGAAATAAATGTCAATGTACAATAAAGTGTTTCGATTTATGAATAATAAATTAATTCGCATCCTTTCCTTTCCATCACGGATAATAACTTAATTGAAAGATCACGTCACATCAGAAAATACTACTGTCTTTGTACGTTTCGTAATATTATTGAACATAATAATTTCGAAAAAAAGTGGCTCTTTTCACAGGGTAAAAATATATTGTATACAATTTTCGTTTGAAATCAAACTATGCATGTCTAAGTCAGCTTAACCCAATAAGTTTAAAAAATACAATCTACTTTTAATGGATATACAAGGATCAGTATTCTATCATCTATGTAATGCATAATATTGTTATATTACAAAGTAAAAAATAAAACAGTCGTAAATATAATTCAATATTAAATTTAGTCAAAAATTTTAATTTCGTTAAATTGTATCTTAAGTTTTTATTTGATACAAATGTGTTACTACGAATTTTTGAATTATTAACTCTCTACAATGATAGTGATTGTGTTGTACACAATTTCTAAACTAAGAGACTAATAGGGTTGCCACGTGTACGGTTTTAGTCGGACATATTTGGTTACTCTTGTCCGATCAAATATTTTATCAGCGTTTTACTCTAAGTTAACAGGGTCGCTTGTTACCTTCTATAATCTATTTGGCTTTAAGATCAATATGACTGGAGTACAATGTCCATCCTAATTTAATGCTTAATTAGGTTTTTGTACTTAGGAGCCTAGAATATTTACTATCTCCGTTTGATTAAGCCATGTCCGGTACGTCACATTCATTTAGAAATTATGTACAATCAAATAATCCAACCAAAATTTGAACATTAGTGATATTTGTGTTTGCCGAACATGCCTATGTAAATAGTATAAAAACTTTCAAAATTAATAACACTAATTTGTTAAGTGTTTTGTAACACGGACTATGACTAACAACGAAATATTCAACTTCATACTGAGAATGAAGAATGCGATGATAGAGTAAAGAACAGCTGCGTTGAGTTTACCGAAGGTTAGTTATGTTCAACTAGGAATAATTACTCAGTTACCTTCTAGGGACGGATCGAACCAAACATGCATTAAATGACACAGTTTCCAATGTTCGGTCACATATTTACAATCATTTACTAATCTATATAAACATGCCGTTGAAATGATAAATGCAAAATAAACGATGTATTGTCACGTGATAAAAAACATACACAACCGTTATTGCATTCGAAAATAGAACATAATAAGATCATGTCTCATTTTAACGTCTAATCAAACCGCGAATCGATAAATGTTCAGAAAATAGCCGATTTCACATCAAGACAAGAATTTGGCGAAAGGATATGCTATTTTTTTTTTTTTTTTTTATAAGTAATATTTGTAAATGTAACCAAAATATTTTGTGAAAACTTACGTCGAAACTATTCTTATTATAATGGACAAAAGTTGGCTTATATTTTACTTTGTTACATCCAGTATTTTTATATTAAACGTTTAAATTGTACTTGCATAATAATTAAAACTCAAACTCACACCAACTCTCTCATTCTCTACTGGTTTCAGTGTTGTTCTGTGCTGTTGATAAATTGTTATTTATAATAAAAAGTAGTACTTGAAAAATAGCTGTATTCTCTTTTAAGCTTTATGAGTAATGAATTAATGTATCGGATATCTATCGTATGAACCGGATATCTGTTATAGAAGATTATGCATATAATAATTATTTATAATTAGTAAAATATTTACTATTTTCGAAAATGTTCACATGCAAAACTAATTTAATTCTTGATACTGAATAGATATGTTTATATTATGTACGGAGAAGCATCAGTTATATAGTTTCGTTCTGGTTTATGTATTTTGTAATCGAATGTCGTCAATACGTATCACGGGAACACTAACACTAAAAGTATCTCTAGCCACATTACAATATATATTAAAAGGGTAAGTCTATACGAGTAGATGGACATTATAGGCTATTTGCCACGCTACAAAATATTCACATATTGTTATAATTAAATAACACTTATATTCACAAAATTCACATTACATAATTATGTTAAGTAACAATATCTTATACTAAACTTAATCTAATCACAAATCCGTCGTCAGTTACAGCCTGTATGTAGCGTTAGGATAATTCAATTTGAACATCGTCGTGCATCGTGAAGACTACTCAGTGGTGCTACGAATGATCAACATCGTACTAATCGTTTCAATATTACAATAGCCAGTCGGGTCGTTCCATACGCGAAGCACGATACAGATCTACTAGTTAACAATACAGACACCTCTATTTGAATTAAATCGAATCGAGACAATGTACTGCGTACCTTCCTATACATGGTTACAATTATAGATCTAAAGTGAAATAAATACAGGTGCCGAATGACGTCACTCGACTGGATTCCAAGCCCGCGGTGATGTGGTGACGGTGCGCTCACGCGATGGCGCACGAGTTCCGCCCGCTGCAGTTGAGGCGCGTGTGCGCGTGCTTGTGCGCCCGCGCGCGCTGGCGGCTGGGCGCGGCGGAGATGGCGTACGACTTGAGGTGCGACTTGAGCGCCGTGGGCAGCGGCAGGCGCTCCAGCCCGTACACCGACGTGCGCGCCACGATCGCACGGCAGCACAGCTCCTGCAGGCTCAGCACTGCGGGGACGTACGGATATATATTCGCAGTTCGGAGGCTCAATCATCCGAAATAGCAAATGCTGATATTTTATTTAATATATAATAGTAAAGTAGCGATGATTTCTTGTTCCAACAATTTTATTTTCTTATTTTTTAACAAAAGACTCGAGAGAGTCGACGCTGGAGTAGTGCCCAAAATTTCGCTAAGACAAGGGACATCGAATGTATCATTGGATCATTTGACTTGTGAAAATTGTATTGGATGAAATAACATTCTAATATAATATTTAATACGACATACTCTACTCGAGCCGAGAAAAAATACAATTAATATTAAAGTTATAATAAAATACGGTCTTTATAGTAAAGTTACAGGTTATAATGCGGAAGAAGAATGGTAGGAATTACCTTTATTGCTCCTCCACAATCTCTCCATGCCATTGCGATGTAGCGCCATACGCGACAGCTCGCAGAAGCTCTCCCGTATGTTGAAGTCGCAGAGGGGACTCACTTCGAAGAACGCCATGTGGTTCTTGGCCGCGTATAGCTCCGCGTCACGTTCCTGTACTTGTCGCTTGAAGGCGAGGTGAAGGCGATTGCCGACTAATACTTTTGGAACACCAGGTGCGTGCTAAAAACGGCAATACTGTTATAATAGTTGATTTTTTTTAACTATTTACTGGACATTGTATTATTTAAGCACGCAAATTATAGAATAGATAAAAAAACAAAATGCAACAAAGTTCTAAGCTTACTAATATTTTTAACATTTTTTTTTATTCAATAAGTATTTTTTTCTTACCTTTTCGACTTCTTCGAGCCACCTGTCAATACTGTCGAATGACCATTTATTTGTGATGTCGTAAACGAGAAGGATGCCTTGAGCCCCTCTCGAGTATGAACGGATTATGGTACAGAACCTCCCCTGGCCAGAAGTATCCCAGAGTTGAAGTTTAACTCTTTTACCGTCCAACAAAATGGTCGTTGTTTTATAAGCTGAAAAAAAAGTATATTTCAATCACTTAAGTCGCAATGTTGTAGGTTTAAAATTGATATCACAATGATTATTAACTTAATTTACATTATAATAACTGGTTCCTTATTAAGTGCTTAAATATATTATTTGCTATCAGAAAAGTAATTAATTAGTATTACATATTCTGAATTTAATAACATCATAGACACTTCATTTGATTTTTTTTTTTAATAACTACGCTTTTACTAAATCTATGATTACGTCATAAGAAAAATGGTTTATTTGTACACATATCACAAAAAAAAAACCAAAATATAATTCAAAAGGGTACTAATTAGTATTCAATACAACAGTTGTGCAACAGAAACAAATAGAGTCACGTGTCATGCATTCCCCTCTCTCCTTGCGGACACGTGCCGAATTCGAAAACTCTGGAGGACATTGAAAAAGTAATTTGTGTTAAATCGTATATATTGTTTCAAGCGCAAATTCAGCAGAACATCATTAATTCTACAAGCGTTCATAATTTTTTTTAAATTATTAATAGTTCCGGTTTCTCTTCGATCAATCGATTTTTAACGAGTGATGTATTTTTCGAAAAGTATCGAAAAATACATCACTCGTTAAAAATCGATGGGAATAGTTTTCTCGAAATAAAACAGTATTATTTAATAAATAACGCAAGTTAAGCCGGATCTTATAATAATAAATAGTGTTTATGAATTCTAACACTTTTGTGTCAGATTAAAAATATGGTTACGTATAATATATAATATGTTTGATGATTAATTCTTTGATTGGATGAAATCAATTCGTAAGGTGGGGACTGACCCCTTGCGTCCCCCTACTCACTACACCTATGTTTGTCAGGTGGCGATAAATTGTCGGTTAGATGAAAGAAGGAGCCATCTGATTTGTTGTTTTTTAAAATTTCAACTGTTTTCGAAATTTAAGCCTATTTCTTATATAAGTTTCATTAAAATTCACCTGTTAGTAGGCGTGGGTTAAATTTTGCAACTGAATTTTAAAACAAGTTCCACCTAACCATATTTAAACACATTGCATTCATTAAAAACTTGTTTTATAAGTATTTTTAAATGTTTATCTTATTCGGATTTTTGATGTATTATGCTAAATTGAGTATTCCTAAAACTCTGTAATTTCGTGTAGTGCAAGATATACAACCTTATTTTGTACAGTAATAATCTAAACCAGGGGATGAATTTTGTAGCAAGTCACCATATTTACAATAAAATATGGAAGGTTTCTATTGTGCACACTAGATACTATTTTCATAAAATGTATTTTTAAATACATAATTACTTACAAATCATAATTTTATTTGTTCTACATTAATAGTAATTTTAAATAAATTACTTGTTGAGATAAATTTGTAATGTTGGAATTCAAATGAAATTTACTGTAAGGTCTATGAGTTATGAAGCATTTTTGATTATATAATATAAGTAGACGATACATCTTTCATCAATGTTACTTTGTTTATGTGATATATGCATTCATATACCATTAATCAAATTGCGATGAAGTATAGCCTGCACTCAACCAAAAAAATATTTATATTACAATTAATATATTGTAAGTGGTGCAAGACATATCAGATATTACAACCAAAAAAAAATTTGAAATGCATAGCCATCTGATATAAGCAAGTATATTCTAGAATGTTTTAACATAAAGTTTTAATTTTAATAATCTTGTTTAAATTATTGTTTAATATTTGTAATATGTTCTTACCACTTCCGCTACAGAATGGAGAATCGGCAGATCCATCTTCCAAATCCTGCAATATCTCCTGCTTACCAACATCTGAATCACCAACAAGTAATACTTTTAAAAGATAGTCATAGGATTTGGGTGCTGCTGGTGGCCGCCCTAAAACAATCAAGTGTACATTGCACTCATAATAATTTATTTATTTATTTTGAACAATTAATACATATCAGTATAGTAACTACTATAGTAAATGAACTCAGTCATAGATACTAACACCCTCCAATTCGAAAGCACATGTTTTTATTATTTGTTCAATACAAACTAAAAAATAAAATATAATTTAATTAAACAAAGTATAAAATTGAATAAAACAATATTTTTTTTAAAACTGCTTATGATAATTGCAACATAATTTTTATAAAAAAGTAATAATACTTTTTTAATCATTCACAATAAATATGTCATTAATTTTTTCTATCAAATGTAATTTTCTTTAAATGTAACTACTTTGTATAACTTATTCTCTTGAGGGTTAACTTAATTATTGTTTTTTATTCATTTTTTATAAACACACCTATACATGTATCAATATACATATACATACCATTTTTGCAATAAGTTCTACCTATTATTGGTCTACATGTTATTGAGTTTTATTAATATTGGGCTTTGGGATTTTATCTATACAGGGCTATACAGGGAATTTTGTTACAAAATTTTAAATTGAAACATATATATCATCATAAATGCTGTTGAATTATAAAAATAAATAATTATAAATAAAATAAATTTCATATTAAATGAATATGTATTTGTCGTCTGCAATTTTTTAAGAAGAACTAAATCCTCTTCATCTCTCTCTATTACACTAGAAAATCAAAATCTATAACACATTATTGGTATAATTCTAAGATTATGTATCTTTTATGTGACTTCTTGTTTTGTTACCATTGTCTACCTTTATCTTAAACAAAGCAAAATTATATATTTATTTTAGCAAAATTTTGGTTAAAATAAGTATATAATTTAAAATAAATAAGTCTAATCTTACAATTGATATATTCCGCATGCTAATTAAATTTATTTGTTTTAGTTAATTCATTTAACTTATAAACGTTAATGCTACACATGAGTAACAGATGTTAAGTTAATGTTTATTAGTAAATTAGAACATAAGCAATAACTTTTTATCAATTTTTTTAAAAAGGTTAAAGATAGCAATGGCTTTCTAACATGCGTTCCAGTACATCTTATGTGATTCTTATCCTGTACATATTCACATAGATATAATATTATATCATATTACCACAAATTGTACTGTAGTAAATTATTCACTACTTCTTAAGCTTAGTTTATGCTAATGATATTAAAAATGAACATTGTTGTAGACTTATTAACAAGAATGATAATAAAATTACTAAGGTTTACCTGTTCTCTGGTGATGGGATCGAGGCAAGGTAGTGCTTCCATTTTGAGCGACTTGCCCAGCCGCCTGTTGAGGTGCCGCTACCATCCCAGTCGTGGCGAACATATTTCCACAGTAACTCGCCTGATTCTCAGGTGGTCTTTACCCCACGCAAATGTATACATAATATCGTCAAAAAGTTAATCTCTTGCGTTTTCCATGTAATATATATCAATTATGATATGCGACAACATCCAGGCAGAGATTTAAAGACTGTTTTGATATATTGTAACAATACTTCAATATATGGTCAGTACAACAAAAATACACATACGTTATAGTTTACGCAAGGTCGTCCCTTTTTTATATTCAGGCGGCACTCTCACGTAGTCCGAGCGTTTTACGTACCAATAAGGTTTATTAATATTTAATAACTTTTCTAGCACATACAAAATAAGTGGATCGACACAAAAACAACCCAATTTTCAAGAAAATAATAAATTGTGAATGGTGGTGAATCAGGTGAATGAATACATCACAGTGCAATAATACAGTTTATACAGTTCATAATCCACAGATAACAAATGAATTTGCTCATTCATTATTTGACATTCGGCGAAATGTCATATCATTTTATCTATGTTCTATAGAACATTATTTTTATAATCTTTTTAAGTGTTTTAAATTTTATCTAAATATTTATCTATTCGGGCCCTAATAAATATTGCTAAGGTAAGATTCTAAAATTCACGTTCGATATTAGCGAACACCTACTGAATTTGAAAAATTAACGGTTGAAGAGATAACAGCAACCTTTATTGTATATTATTGTCAACAGAAATTGAAGACATGGTCGTATACACAGGTCTTGTAACAACAGTAGTGGGGGTACGTCGACTTAATAACGCTGTTTAGTGCAATTTACGGCCGCCAGAAGCATGACGATAGGTTCGTGCTGGATACTCAAAAAATTATTGTACATGGAAGATAAAATTATACTATTTGTCCAAAATTATATCACGTTTGACGTTTATGTAGTCCATGCCGTCGCTTTACACACTTTTCCAGCGAATGGTAATATGGTTGACCATTTCTTTTTTCTACTGCCTTTCACTCAATAACACTGTAATTCAAAATATTGTATTCAAATATGTGTTTATTATATAATGAGCACATTAGATGTAATATACATATATAATAAGGACAACACGAGTTATTTTGCGCTAAAGTAAAATTATTTCGATAAGCGATAGCAGCGGGCATCGTTGCGAACTAGAAGTTGTAACACAGTCGCACCTATCTCTCACCACTGAAATTGGACTCCGTTGTTAGACCTGTATACAAGACCGTGATTGAAGATTTTGAATATCGATCAAGTAATTATTTTACAGATATGCAGTTTGTTTTGATTTTTATTAATAATCGAACAGTGTCTTGTTTCCATTATACGATTTAGTTAGTATGTGATAAAAATCAAACGATCAGCTCTATGCTTTTCAAAATATATGGATACTTTTTTTGGTTTATAATAATTGTCATTACAATTATGGGCGCCTTTAGACACGATGGGTGCAAGTCCTTCGGTCTTCCCCAAAAGCAGCGGTATCTGTCGTCTTTTTTAACTTTTTTTAATGCTTACTAACATGCCCTGTACTTTTCACCTACATTATAACTGTACCTATAAAAGAAAATTTACAGAATTTTTTTCAAAAAATACATTTATGACGATAATAGACTAATTACGTAAATAAAGCCGTGCATGGCTGATGCGCATAGAATGCGTACTTACAACTCCAAATATTACCTCCCAGTGCTTTTGTCACTGTCGATAACTTCAGTCAATTTAAATTACGCCTAAACTTTTTATAAGAGGTTGAAAGGATAATAAATTATAAGATAAATTCATTTTAGGTTTTATTTAAAAAGTAAAGATACTCTTAATACATTTATAAAAAAGGAACTTATAGGAAAATACAATTCAAAATAAATGCAATTTACTTACAATTACAATTTTTAATTTACCTAAATTTTTTTTTAATAAATTTAAAATGTAACATTTTTAGTCTATTTCTGATTAACGATATAACAATATATTCGCTTAAATTAGTATTCGAGATACATAACTAACTATCTCATATATAACACGATAAAATGTAGATTTAAATGAGTTTAGGAAAATTTGTAGCATTTATTGATGTAAATAATAAGTCATCCTAAATCAAGACCTTATAACATGTTGTTTAAGATGGTCTAGTATTTTTCATAGCCAGGCAGAGGGAATGTTTGACTATACTTTTCAATTTCTTCTTTAAGAACATTAATTTTTGCTTGGATGTTAGCATTCTCTGAAATAGTTTTGTTGAAATCTACCAGTTTCGGTCCCGATATCGCCGTAACCTCTTGAGCCAATTTGAGTGCCCGGTCTATATATTCGACCACTCTATCGATATCGGTTTCTTTGAGGCCCCTAGTGGTCAGAGCTGGAGTACCTGTGAGAAAAAATGTATATGTTAAAACATACTCAATACATGCTTAGAAAGTATTCGTTTAGCTCAAGACTAGTATTTACCCAGTCTGATGCCGCTCGGGTTGAGTGCGCTCTTGTCGCCGGGCACGGTGTTCTTGTTGCAGGCGATGCTGACGAGCTCCAGCAGGCGCTCGGCACGCGCACCGCTGAGGCCGGCGCGGCGCACGTCCACCAGCACGAGGTGCACGTCCGTGCCGCCCGTCGCGATGTCGTACCCACGCGCCGCCAGTCCCGCGCACAGCCGCTGCGCGTTCGCCACCACCTGCAGCGCACAAGGGTGTCAGTTACATTATCATTTCCCATAGCTCCATTTTTAGTTGGAGGGTTGAAATTACATTTTTTTGATTTGCTTGTTGGTAAATTCTGTGTGCACTCATTATATATTGTACCGCAAAGTAACAATATTTAATATTGGTGTGAGCTAGTGTAACCGTAGGCACAAAGGACGTAACATCTTAGTTTCCATGGTTGGTCACGCACTGGTAAAATATGGGATGCTTAATATTTCTTACAGTGCCAATGTATAAATAAAATTTAACTATAAGGATTTTTATACATGTGACAATATTTAATCTGACAAATGCAAGTGTCGTCATGATGTATTATTTAACAACCAAACATGAGTAAATTATAAATACAAATGAACCATTTGAAAAGTGGTGGAGTTTGCCGAGATTCACACGTTCTATCCACTGGCTCATCTCGGCATTTATAAACAATACCATTTTTATTTATTTATCAAGAATGGAATAATCTTCTCTGTGGTCGGTCAACAAGTGTACAAACTTAGTCTTGCGCTTTTTTTTATTTCCAAAACTTTACAGAGAGACTTCTCATAATATATAAACCTAAAAAAGTTCACTTACTTGACGCTGATAGTCAACAAATTCGGGCATGGTGGCTTGTTTCATAGCCGTGGCAATAGCTGCAATGGCATGGTTGTGGGGGCCACCTTGCAGGCCCGGGAATACAGCTTGGTTAATCTTGCTTTCAAAGTCAAACATTATCTTCTCTCCTTTCGCATTGACAGATCGGACGCCCTTACGGAAGAAAATAACTCCAGCGCGTGGACCTCTTAAAGTCTTGTGCGTTGTTGTTGTTACAATATCACAGTATTCAAATGGACTTGGAATGATGCCTGTAAAAACGTAAATATTTATTTATAACATGAACATCGAAAATGTATTTACATACCATACATATTTTTAGAATTTATTAAAAAAAAGGAACTTGAAATTAACTAGTTGCAGATAGCGAAGCAGATACTCAGGCACTAATTAGTAAATGGTTTTTGCAAAGTACATGAATAAATATTATTATGTTTTGAAAAGCGAGCCCCGAACATCCCGTCGTGGTACAATAATCAGTTTAAGATACTGGTCCCAGTGCGGGAACTTTCAGATATTAAGCATAGATATTGAACAGTAAAAAAAGCAGGGTTTTTTTGGATGGAGGACTTTCTTTGAAATGTACAGTGACATCTACCGGCGGACATTATAAAGTATGTAATTTCATTAGAAGTTTGACCACTAAGAATGCTTGTTTAATTTAAAAAAAAACATATTACGTTTTTCGGTAATAATTATTTATTATATCATTTATAGTGATAAGGAATAATAGCAAGGCGATCAATATAAGCGTCATATTATTCGCGATAAGTGTTTGCGAGAGATCTGGTACATTACTGATTACATCATATTGATTTCATCATTAGTTAAGTAGTAATAGTAACGTATAATAATAACGTAAGTATATAAATAAATCATGGAAGTCAATTTTTATCATTATGTAAATTCAGCATGAATTCGTAATGTGCGTGACAATAAAATAATTTGGTACCAACAAGCTGATGGTGGAGCCATGGGATGGATAGTAGAACTCTTAAATAACTAAAAGTAAACTCCTGTAAGTTGTGCTTATATTTTTTTACCGAGTTTGTATTAACACCAATTCTACTAATACTATGATTAGAAAAATAAATCAGTGATACCCTATATAAAATAAATTTAGACCCATTTGTTTAAAAATAAACACATAATAATAAATAAATAAAAGTCACAGGTCTTACAACAACCCTTTGAACTATTGCTTTAACCTTTCCTAGAAATAGCTTAATGCTCTGTTGGAATATGAAATAGAAATACAAATGATACAATGCTTTTGATAAGAAAAAAATACTTGTTTTTAAAAAAATAATTGTATGTATAAATGAAAAATGTATTAACTATATTACAAACAATAATAATAAATCACATACCTGCTGCAACAAGTCCAGAAATATGTGCCATGTCGGCCATCAAAATAGCACCATTTTCGTCAGCAATTTGCCTGAAGCGTTTATAGTCAAGGCAGCGTGAATAACAGCTTATGCCAGCAATGATGAGGCGAGGTTTGAAAAGCTTAGCCGTTTCAGCTAGTTTGTCATAATCTATAAGTCCAGTTTTAGGATCTACCTGTATATAATAAATAAATGTAAAAAAAAGTGAAAATTGAATGAACTTTTTTGTGTAGAAAAAAAGTTTGTATTGCTAAATTTATGATTATTTTTATATTAGGAAACTAACTTAAAATATATGTCTTACTTACTTTGTAAGGCATACTTTCAAAGAAAATAGAAGTAGCAGAAATTTTTTTTGAAGCAGTGAAGAAACCATGTGTTAAATGTCCACCATCTGGTAAGTCCAGACCCATGATGCGCCCATGGGGTTCAACAACTCCTGTGTATACTGCAAAGTTTGCTGGTGAACCTGAAGATAAAAAGGTTTTGATGATAATAATTTTATTATTGAAATACAATGTTGACTTTATAAATATTTTTCTTATTGATATGGTAAATCTATAGTTATTAAAATAATATCATTATTGAATAAATCAAGGTGACTTTATTATGATGAAATTAATTTACAGTTTTGTTCTTTTTGAAATTAAAATCATCTGATGTCTCACACACTGCAATTTATTGGTAATGGTCTTGTTAAAATAGAATACTAACATTATAAGTACACTAACATTTATTTTCAATGAAACAAAACATTTTCTTTGTCGTTATTCACTAATTAACTGTTGTTATTCACTTCCTAAAGTTATTTATCCTTAAGAGCTATTGAGAACCTAGTAACAGGTGTAATAATTTTTTTTTTGTCTAGTGTTGGTACATAAAATGTAATGTGTAAAACAGTGTTATGAAGCACTTTCTTTTTCAATATTGAATAAAGTAGATTAGGTAATATGTCGTCATAATATGTGACATGTTACCTAGAGTAATTAATTTCTTAACTCTATAGTTAAGAAATTAATTACTTAAACAATGAGTCAATGCTTGCTCAATGTTTTATAATTATTTATGTTTGAATAGTTCTCAGATATCTACATTAGCTAATAATTTATTTTTATCAAAATAATATGTCATCCAATAAGATTATTAAGTATTTAAAATGTAATTGTAGTTTATCATTTTTAACAACAAAGTATCCATCTTTTAGCTTTTTACTGAGTTTAACAAGTAGTCATTTGAACAAGTGGGATAGTTAATTTGTTGAAAAAAAAAACTAACAATTGAGTATAGTTTCTTCTAAAATCTTAAAGAAATACCTATTTTTACAGATATTTTTATAAAGAAATATTGGACAGATTACAACTTTTATATGTAATAATAACATGTAATAATTAATTAATTGATATTTATGTACTTTTTTCGTTATTTGTAACATATTTTATCTGGAAAATTTTCAAACTAAGAAGATTTTTTTCCTGTGCCAGAATTAAGTGAATTAGACTTTAAATTATTCACGTAATTTATACATATGCAGTTTTTAAATTTTGTATTGAATATATCAAATTATGAAAATAATTTAAGCACTTACCAGAGTAAGGTTGAACATTTACACCCCATTCTTCGGCTTTTAATTTATATGCTTCTAATGATCTTTGTTGAGCGAGTATCTCTATTTCATCTATAAATTCATTTCCTCCATAATATCTGGAATGATTTTTTTGTTTTATATATTTAAAATATTGCAAACTATAGTTTACACTTGTACCTTTTAATATACAATCTTTTATTATGTTGTTATAATAATACAAAGTAAACTGACCTTTGATGCGGCATACCCTCTGAGTACTTATTGTGAAGACAAGAACTAAGGCACTGGAGGACAGGCACAGATGTAAAGTTTTCAGATGCTATCATTTCCAAGCCACATGCCTGCCGTTGTTTTTCCTTTTTGATAATATCAAACAACTCAGGATCTGTGTCCCATAAGTTTCCATTTAAAAGTTTGGTATTCATTATTGAATTTATATGTAATTTTCTCAATGGGAACTTATTCTGTAAATTAAAATGTTAGTGAAAAAAAGTTTACTAATTCGTCGCCGCAGTTCGTGTTAATATCAAATATAAACTGAAGTGATAACTATTAAAAAGGTCTATTAATACGGAGACCTAAAACCACTGACCCCTCTCAGATATCGGTGTAACGCAATCGTAAACAAAAGTTATGTAGCTGCCTACTGCGACACAAAAATATCATTGCGATCATGCTTAAGTATATAACATTTTGACGTAATTTAAAATACTTGTTGCAGTTAAATGCGGATTTTAATTATACTCACAATATTGACGTCACGTGAATATATTTACTTAATTTTTCAAATTCGGATATGAATTATTATCATCTCATGCAACTAACCTCCAACTTAAACAAGTATTAAGTGGACAAGTGGTTAATAGTTAAACTTCTGTGGAATGTTTTTAGTTACAACATATAAAAAACAAATCTTACCATAAGGTGGATATTTCCTTGCACTTTTCGCACTGGTCTTCGTAATATTTGTGAGTGGTAAGTGTGAATTTTTCGAGTGTAAAAGTTGAAGCAACTACTAGCCAGTCTTTTATACATTTTTTAGTGGTGGTTCTCAGATCTGGTCGAAATATACTCCGTTACTTTAAATATTTTCATAAACAACTATCATTTTTATCATTTGAGATAACCCATTATGAACTTTATAAACTATTGACTTCAAAATTAAATGTCTTCTGACAGATCAGCTTAGCGCCATAGAAAACAAGTCAACCAACAATATAATAATATTATAGTTGTGTTCAAACTTCATTGTTATAAGCTATTTAGAAGTGATTCAAGTGCATTTATTGCATATTCAATTATTGACTTCCGTTTACATATACATCAACAATTTTTTTTCTGTAAAGGTAGCTAATATTAAATTATCCCGTAATTGGATTTAGGCACTGATATTTTATATTGTATACAACAAACTAAAAATACGTAGATGTAAAATCAAGTACGTATTATATACAAATAGATCTAATTGAACTGTCTGTCTGTCTTTTCAAATTACCTGCCTCTTTTTAAGTTATTATTTTTGTCTGTGTGCCCAGAGTAATCTTCAAAACGGCTGAAACTTAAATGCAAATAACTGAATTAGTGTATGGATTATTTCAAAGGAGCTCTTAGTCTTTATTTCATCAAAATCAGTTGTGTCTGTCAAAAGTGATATCAGCTCAAAGTTTAGGTATGAGTCTTTGTGGACCACTATTTTAGGCATATATGTAGGTACATTTATACAAAGAAATAAAGTTGCAGTGTTTCACAATAAATTTTAAGTTAATATGGCTATTTGCAAGTTACTAAATCCAGAACAACCATTTGTCGCTAATATATAATTCAAATAGACATTATGTACATATGTTAAAATTGTAGATTTTTAAGCATTTACGTCACAAACTGAATTCCATGCTGGCGAAGCCGTGGGTTTTGCTAGTTCATATAATACAAAGGTAAATATTTACAATCGCGGCCTTTGCCTTTGCAAAAGCTGCGATTGTAAATATTTACCAATACAAATATGGGTTCTACGTTCACTATAGGTTGCCGTTCTATAGTATAGGGTGCCTTAATATAGTCTTAAATCACGGTCGTATACACAGGTCTTGCAACTGAGTCCAATTTCAGTGGTGAGAGATGAGGTGCGAATGTGTTACAACTGCTAATCTACAATACCATCCGCTTGAGGTACTACGTCGCTGCTATCGAAGCTGATATTTTTCTCTCCCAAGTATTGTGTTATTTAATCATTGTTATATCCTTTTGTTGAGTTTCACGGATTTTTTGTTATTTTTGTTTTGTTATTTAACTGTTTTGTTTGGATTTGAAAAAGTGTTCGGGACACGGTCGTATACACAGGTCTGGCAACTGAGTCCAATTTCAGTGGTGAGAGATGAGGTGCGAGTGTGTAACAACTGCTAATTCGCAATACAATCCGCTTGAGGTACTACGTCGCTGCTATCGAAGCTGATATTTTTATCTCCAAAGTATTGTGTTATTTAATCATTATTATATCGTTTTGTTAATTTTTGCGGATTTTTTGTTATTTTTGTTTTGTTATTTAACTGTTTTGTTTGGATTTGACATTTTTTTCGGGATAATTATTACGCGAATTGTCATGCCTCTGGCGGCCGTAAATTGAACTTAACAGCATCAGTAAGTCAACGGACCCCATAAAGAAATTGCAAGACCTGTGTATACGACCGTGGTTCGGTATAATTATTACGCAAATTGTCATACCTCTGGTGGCCGTAAATTGAACTTAACAGCGTCATTATGTCAACGTATCCCATATTGAAGTTGAAAGACCTGTGTATACGACCGTGTCTTAAATGGGGACTGACAGTTACAGTGGAGAATTGAAATATATTTGAATTAATGAGCTGTTTTTTTTTTACTAATTTCATAAGACTCTTCTAAAACTATAAAATAGAATAATGTATACCTTTTTTTTTTTTTTTTTTTTGACGCTGGGAAAACGCATGACGCGTTTCCCCCCACGGGAACAGTGGGTGGGGTATGTGGGACTCGCCGTATGTCCAAGGCACCGAGTGTGCCCCGGTCATCGGAATACCCACTAAAAACCCAGCGGTACCCTTCCCGTCTTAACGGGAGCGCCACGGGATCGCTTGCGCATGCTACCGTGACGCCCCGACGGCCGGCCCGCCTATGCGGGCCTCCATTCACTAGGGAGGAATCCCAGGGTACTGGGAACCCCCCTAGTCCCGGCGGCGCCTATTGTGGCGGGGGGAGAAGGTGCGCAAAGCGCCGCTTTCTTCTCCCCAGTCTTCTGCGGCGGAGCGGGTCCGCAGCGGCATCTTCCTCCCGCTCCCGCTCCGCGGCCTCCTTCTGCGACATCACACTTTCGCAGAAGGAGACCATCTCTGACCAGCACCTCTCGCTTCCGAGCATCGCGTTGATGATGCTCGGTAAGGAGAGGTCTCCGCCAACAACCGCCGCCAGGGAATGCCTCTGGGGCCCCCACGCGGCACACTCCGTCAGGGTGTGATGCGCCGTGTCGAATGGCACACCACACTCGTGGCAGGAGGGTGACACCTCCCGCCGCGCTATCTCGTGCAGGTACTTACCGAAGCATCCGTGTCCGGTAAGCACCTGCGTCAGCCTGAACGAGAGCGTGCCTCGTTTCCTTCGGACCCAGCGACTCAAGTGGGGACGTAGCGCCTCCACTGTCGCCAGGCCCGCCGTGGGGGACCCGAGGTCCTCCTCCCATCGGGCGATCAGGGCCTGCTGGGCTAGAACCCTGATCCGCCCGACTTCCGCCGACCCTGGACGGTCGCCGCGTTCCCTCGCCTCGGCCCGGAAGCGGTACACCTCCGCGAGCACTTCCGCCTGGAGCTCCCAGGGCGGGTCGCCCGCGAGGAGGGTCGCCGCTGTCCACGACACCGTACGATAACCCCTTATCGCCCTCACCGCTATGACCCTCTGCGGTTTTCGCAGAAGGGCCCGGTTGGAAGCGGTGAGTGCGTCCACCCAAATCGGGGCACCGTACAGTGCCATCGACCTCACTACGCCGGCATAGAGGCGCCGGCATAGCGATCCCGGTCCTCCCACGTTGGGTAGGAGGCGGCCTAAGGCGGCGGCGGCATTGACGAGCTTCGGGCCGAGCTGCACGAAATGCTGCCCGAAGCTCCAACGCCCGTCCAGGATCAGGCCCAGATACTTCATCTGGGCCCGCACCTCGATCACCGTCCCGTGGACGGTGATACTCGCCCCTCGTGGGGGGCCCCTCCGCGGACCGTGGAAGAGGAGGGCCTCCGTTTTGGATATGGAGACCCTCAGGCCCAGCATCTCCATCCGGTCCACGGTCAGGGTCGTTCCGACCTCGGCCAGGCGGGCCGCCTCCCGAAAGTCCCGCCCCGTCGCGGTGATGAGGGTGTCGTCCGCATAGCACAACACCCCCATACCGGGAAGGACGGGGGCTCTCAGGAGCCAGTCGAAGCCGACGTTCCACAGAATTGGGCCGAGAAAGAATAATGTATACCTAACTCTACTTTTGCTAACGCAATATATTAATTCACAACACCAAAAATATATCATTTAAATGGATTATAATGGATATTTAACACTTATAATTTATAATTTTAGTATTACATTGTCAAAGTATATAAAATGATAAATGAAGAATACAATAATTGATGTTACTAACAAAAACACAGATAGTAGAGGTACTCGACATAAACATACTGTGAATGGAAAATTCATTGTAACAGAATGTAATGTTTTGTTTGATAATTGATGTAAATGTTTGATAATAAGTGGGTATTGTTGTATCGAACAGAGGGTTCTCTTTTAAAAATACATAAAATATATTTAATTTAACGTCTGCGGTACGAATGTATTGTTGTCGAATGTGATGAATTGTTGTCTCACAAAATGAAAGAAAAATTACGTATAACGCGACTGTATTACGTTTTAACGATAAGTAGAGTTGGGCGTAATCAACTACTTTTGTAATCAGATTAATGTTTGATTGAAACTAATCATGTAAATAATATATAAATTAACCTTTATTTAAATGCATAGTTTATCTGTTTACTTTAGTAAATGTAAAAAATACAATTTTCAGTTAACAAAAAAATTGTAGGACATCTTATGAAAATATATGTAATCATAGTATGTAATATTGACGTGACATGACATTTTGACAATTTTTTTGCTAACTGAAAATTGTTTGTTATGTGTATTTTTTTTTAAAATTATATTCATTCAACATCGTTAGTGATCATTTAAAAGTGAAATAAAAATTGACTCAAAAATTATTACAAGTAAATAAATTATTTATTAAAATAAAAACATGTGCGTCTCGGGACGCTCGACAGAAGTGATAACTTAAACTAATCTAAGTTGAACTAATTAATATCGAAATTGTTTAAGTTGAGAAAAGCTTAGGTTATTACTAAAACTTTATTTATATTAATATGATAATGTAAGGGTTATTTATGGAGCTTGCCTACTGCTGCCGTATGCGTGAGAGAAAGAGAAGCCAGACAGAGTGGCGCCGTAACGCGTTACGTTACGAAGCGGTTTACCCTCCCATAAGAAATTATCACTTCAAAAAAATTAAGTAAGTATTTAGAATTAGTATGATATGGTTGTTGTTATAATGAAAAATGCAATTTTATGCGGAACCTTACATTATTGTTTCTATATGAATATATTTACTTAAGTTAATCATTTTGTAAATATTTAATTAAACATTGATAATACCTAATGGGGGTCTTGTTGATAAAGTAGCATAATTTGTCAACTCTTTACTCTGTCGCACCGCCAAAAACTGGAATTCTCTACTAGCACACGTCTTTCCCTCGTCATATAACCTGGGTTCCTTCAAACGAGGCGTGAAGAGGCATCTTGTGGGCCGGCATGGCGAAGGCGGCTAGTGTAGTTCATTCATTCTAACTGTACTTCTGAGTGGAGTCATTTGCCTACCCGTAATATATACATACATATATATATATATATAAGGTCCTCCAGACCGATTTCGGCCACGGCGGCCAATCTCAAGAGAGATTAGCCAACTGCGCAGGAGATGTTGTAGTGCACAAGTGTGTGCGCAAACACAGGTGCACTCTCTTTTCCTTAGCTCTCATAATCCGATGGGACGGCAATCCGACACGACCGGAAAGAGTTCAGGCGCAGGACCAACGGCTTAACGTGCTTCCCGAGGCACGGGAGTGTACACATTTCCACCTTCCAGACTCTCTTCTTCTCCTTTTTTGAATTTTCTGACAGAAAAACCGAATAACTATTTATTGGCCCGACCTGGGAATTGAACCCAGGACCACCGGGTCTGCAGCCTAATATCTAGCCACTAGACCAACGAGGCAGTCATATATATAAATATATGACAGCCTCGTATATATTATACATTATACATAAATATATATATATATATATAATATATATATATTATACATTATACATAAATCAGTCAGTGTCAGTGGTATATATATAATATATATATATATATATATATATATATATATATATATATATATATATATATATATATATATATATATATATATATATTATATATATACCACTGACACTGGGTTCAATTCCCAGGTAGGGCTGATAAAAAGTTATTGGGCTTTTCTGTCAGAATATTCTCAATTTAAAAATTGTCAGTAGTAACCCGGAGTCTGGAAGTTAGTAGTTTGTTCAGTCCCATGCCTCGGAAAGCACGAAAAGCCGTCGGTCCTGCGCCTGAACTCTTTCCGGTCGTGTCGGATTGCCGTCCCATCGGATTATGAGAGCTAAGGAAAAGAGAGTGCACCTGTGTTTGCGCACACACTTGTGCACTATAATATCTCCTGTGCAGTTGGCTAATCTCTCTTGAGATTGGCAGCCGTGGCCGAAATCGGTCTGAAGGACATTATTATCATTATTATTAAAGAAAGTGAATGTTTTAAGAATCTTAATAGCCACAGAGGCGCAAACGGAATAGCTACAGAGGCGCGAAGTATCGAAAATCGATCAATGACGGCTTGGTAAGAAAGATGTTTTGGAGTTTGTACGGACGGAGACATTCTGACTTCGGATCGTATTATATATAGTTATATCAAATTCCATCTACTTCGCTCAACAATTTGGTTTAGATGCAGGGTATTATTATTATTATTATTAATTTAAACATGTAAAACATTTCAAAATTTAAGTTCATCTGAATGAGTTAACAGTGGCATCACATGTATATGTACGTGTTTTAAAAATTATTGTGAAGTTTTTTTATGTTAATTACCTTTGCCTCATTTACATATTTTAATTACAATATTTAGGCCAAATTATACTTTATCTATAAAAATTATTAAAACCCGTTTTTTTTCATACAATTCTTTTTGTCTCTATCATTAAAAAGATAATGGTGTCGTATGACGCAAATACCCAAACCAAATAAAAGAGAAATTAATTTTTTTGAGCGTTTCCTTTTCGAAACGGCTCTATATTGCAGAAAGTGATATATAGTATCGTATTTATTCTTAAAAGTTAATTAATTTGTTTCTTATTTATTTATTGCCCAGCCATTGTTGCGTTTTAGGAATTTACTGATAAACCTTTAGGTAGGTACGTAAAAGAGCATGAAATGACGAGGAAAACAGCAAAGAAATTTTATCGAAAGTAACTGACGGCCGGCACTTGAACAAATATCAATCTAGCAAATAACTTACGACAAGATTTAGTTTCTCTTAATTCGAATGTGAGCTCTTAATTTGAATTATAATACATTACATACATATAAAACTATACATAGTAGTCGGGACGCGAGGTGCGATTTATTTAGTTTATTTAAGTATATTTTAAGGTCTCCTGATTCGAGTGGCAATTAAGAAATCGATTATAGACATTCAAGACAGACTTTCTGATATTCAATCAGACAAAACTCAATATAATTGTTGTAGAGATCTGACTCAAAACTGTAAATTTACATTTAAAAAATTGACTTAAGTTACAAGCTCTATGCTCCTACTACTTTACTAGAGTATTTATGGTTGTGTCATAATATAATTTTAAATCAGTCGTAATTTGAAATTACAATAGGTTACGGATGGCGTACATTCGTCTCAGTATTCATTAACAATTGGCATTTGGAAAAATTATAAATCATAGAATAAAAATGTTATCAAGCGACCTTAATTATTTTAGTAGCTGCCAAGAAAAGAATTAAATTAGTTTTGCCTATTGTTTTCATTGAGGCCAACGGTATTTATATTGTAATGATTAAATCATTTGGAATTTTTTTAATCCTAAAATTTTATGAACCCCAAGGACATGTGTTGTATATAATAACATTCAAAAAATATTTTTAATTAATACATTAATTTAAATCATGTTAAACTTTAAATCTGAGCATTTAAATGGTAGTTATAATGACGTCCAAATTAAATTTTGAAAACTGTAGATGTGTTATATGTTTTTTTTTAAATACCTACATTGGTGGTCGTATAATTAGAAACACTACCAACGGTCCTTGACATTATGTAAGATACTTCACCGCAATCGTTTTTATTTTGAAATTAAACAATAAATAGGACAACAATATGTTCAACGATTTATCATTTATTAGAAAAACAATATAAATCCCATTACACAAGTTCAGTTTCAATATTACATTACGGACAAACATTTTAATCAGTTTTAAGGTATGAACAATAATGGTCAACTAATTAGAAACAACAACAAAAAAGTATAAAAAACAATATTTTTTTTAAGTATTAGTAATTAGTATTGTTATTTACGAAATAGCTACTATCCACAGCCTACCAATAGCTATAATTAATATTTAGTGGCGTATCCCTTATTTTAAATAACAGCACAGCAACGAGGTGGCATTGATTCAATCAATTTCATACATTTTTCTCGGAGGATTGAATTCCATGCGTCAACAAATGCTTCATATAGTTCGTTTTGACTGGTGTTACGTTTGTTTGAGACTTTCTTTTTAACAATATACCAGAGATTTTCTATCGGGTTTAAATCCGGAGTATTTACTGGCCAGTCTAAACGGATATTCGGTGTTTGCTAAGGAAACATTTGACGCTATTGGCCGTGTGTTTAGGGTCATTGTCATGCTGAAAGATCCAGGTTATAGGCAAATGATGGTCCGAGTAGGGAATCATTGTGTGCTCTAAGATATTTTTGAATTGCCATTGATGCATTGTACCTTCAACCTGCCGTACGGGTCCAACTCCACATCCGGAAAAACACCCCCAAACTTTAATGTAACTGCCACCGTGCTTGACTATACTCCTTGTGTATTTATAATTAAAAGCATTGTTTACAGGACGTCTAACATAGCGCTTTCCATCAAAATTTACCATATTTACTTTTGTTTCATCTGAAAATAACACTTTTTCCATTCTCGTACGGTCCAATTAACATATTTTTTAGCGAATAATAATCGCTTCTCGCGGTGTTGCTTAGTAGGAAGCGGTACCTTTCGAGAGATTCTTCCAAATAATTTAGCTTCCACTAATCTTCGGCGTACTAGTCTTGACGAGATGTTTCTCGGGTCATCAGGCGAAAAAAAACTTCAGTTTACTTGGGTCTTTTTTAGCAACACGAACGATTAGCGTATCTTCTCTAGGAGAGGATTTTCTTGGCCGAGCCTTTCTAAGAACATTTTCAACAGTTCCATGTGTTTTACAATGATCAATTGCATTAAAAACTTTCTTAACAGAACAATTTAAATGCTTAGCTATTCTTCTGAACGCCCACTTATGATCTATAAATTAGCAATGATTTGCCTAGTTGACGCGTCACTACTTGTATTTTTGCCCATTTTGAACAAAATAAAATACAGATTAAATTTTGAATTGCCGCCAAAATAATAGAAAAAGCCAAGAAAGAAATGTTATTCTCCAATTTCAAAAAAGGAACGAGCTATGGATGGACTTTCTTTATTTATAAGAAGTGTTTCTAGTTATATGACCACCACTGTATGTGTTTATTGGCTTCTAAATCTGGAATCTGGAATCGTATAACGTTTAAACGTAGCAAGAATTACTCAGTAATAGACTCAGCCCAGAGATTCCAAGTTAAACCCGCAGTTAGTGGCTGCAGTAAGCGGTATGTGGGTCGGTAAGCGAGCGACAGACGTCTCAGGTGCTATTATAAAATAATTTTCATAACATGGCTTTCTGTCATGGAACCACTAGAGCTATTCGGTAAGAATAAAATCGAAACTCGCCCCAAAACGCGATCATTAAAATGTCAGAATAACATTTAAAGTATACGTTCATCAAAGTAGCATATCACCAGTATGTCTGTTTTCTGTAATTATTTACGAGTGAGTAACGAAGTGAGTTCTTACAGAATTACACTGCAGATATTATTTATCCCCCTAGGAACATTTATTAGACCACCAGTTTTAAGTTATATTTGTACATATTTTTAAATATTTGAATGTAGTAAGTAAATAAAGCTTCTTTGATTAAAAATTATATATTAATTACTCCCATCTTCACGTCTTGGAAACTTTATTATCAAAATAATCATAAAAAGTAAACAATACAGCTTAAACTAATATTATATCAAACCAGTCTCGCTGGAAGTAATCTTCTGCTCGTATTAATTCTTATGCTTTCCTTCAAACATTTCATATTAATATCAATTAATAAGAAATTGAAGAATTGACTTGAAGAATAAAATTACAATTCATTATCTCCTAGGTAAGGTAAAGTAAAGTGTAAACGGCAATGATATTAAAAACTAGCGGTTCGCCCGCGGCTTTGTACGCGATATAATCAAAAATAATAAAAAAAGCCAAAATATGTTAATTTTAGCTGTGATAAAACTTGAAGACGTAACATTTAATCTAAACTCACACGAACTTTCGTATTTACAATATGAATGTTTATCTGATTCATTCAAGAAACACAAACAGTAAATTTCAAGCAGATCAGACCATATTTTTATTCTAATGTTTCCAACCCATTTCTCCCGTTTGGGGTTGAACTTCCAAAAATGGCAAAATACGTTTGCATTTATATTAAAATTAAATTTCATTCTTCTTAAATCAAAATGACGGACTCGCTATACAAATATTCAACCCCTATTTCACCCTCTTGGGGGTAGATTTTCAAAAACCCTGCAATGCGTATTTTTTTAATTCTAACCAAAAGCTAGTATGTAAAATTTCATGCTTCGTACTTCAAAAATGTCGGACTCCCCATGCAAACTTACAAGACCTATTGAACCCTCTTGGGGGGGGTAAATTTTGGAAAATTCTGATTTGTTTACTTATTTATTTCATATCATGAAATATCATGCTTCTAACTTTTTAAAATGATGGGTTTCCATACCACGGTTCATCCCTTAATTCACTCCATTAGGGGTGGAAACTTTAACCCCAGTGGTTTAGGCTCTGCGTTGATGAGTCAGTCAGGACAAGACTTTTTATATATATAGATTATGTTTTTGTTATGATAAAAAATAGCACAAATGCTTAAAATTTATTAGGTAGGTATACTAGCAATGTATCGTCAGCTATGCCAAAAACTAATGCAAAATTTTAGCTAAACGGCTAGAGACTGGAAGTAGGTTAAAATTTTGTTGCAAGTTTTGATTCACATATACTGAAATTTATAAAAACGAAATAATAATTGATTCTTCTTTCTCAAATTTGGACTATCATTCAAGGTTTATGTATATGTATTATATGTGATAAGGTTGTGTAAAATAAATAAAGATTGTCTATTACTAAGCGTTTTTATTCAAATAAATAACCTTTATATATCATTTAATTACTTACATTGAATAAGTTATATTGCAATAAAATGCAATAACGAAAATAAATCTTGATTAGTCAAATGTTTTATTAAAATGTTTCTAATTCGATATAGTTACGTAGTTCACATTCTCTATAACGGACAAAACTTGTAAAGCTTTTTTCATTGATATTGAAATTGTATTTAAAATCACTTTTTTAAAATAATGTAAACTTAAAGTAAAATTACAATTCATTAAACAAGCCCAGTAGTAATTAATTAGGTTTAACTGTTTCGAGTGGCAAGGATTATGATGTTGAAAAATACACGTTAATTGATTATCACAATAAGTTGCCTGTTCTTTTGATTCATATAAAACTAAACTAGTTTCTTCGTTTTTCCTATTAAAATTAAGCTTTTTTACAAAACTATATACAAATAACTTGATGTAACATGTGATTGTTTTTGCTTTTAGTTCCCTCGGAAAATCAGGTAAACTTAAAGGCCTTTTAATTTGTAACCAATCGCAATATGATGAATAATTTATGTACAAAATTAAAATTAATGGAAAATAATTGCATAAAACAGTTCGAATTATATACCCTAAGTTATTGTTACATGTTAATTTTGTACTATCGCAGCCCAATACTGGAAAAAGAAGATACATATTTTTGTTTAATTTAAGTATTAACTTGATAAATGTGCTAATTAAACGCGATATCCAAACTATAACCGATAACGTTGCAGTCAAGGTTCTTTTAGTATTATTTTTCAAATTCTCTGAATTTAAAATAAATAAAAAGTTTCTATGATGAAAGCTACCTATATATATAACATTACTTATTTCAGTAAAATAATACACAATACCGAAAAGTTCACGTAAATCAAGTTCACCGACTTCACGATCTCCAATGAAATTCAAATAGTCTGAATTTGAGGGAGAAAGAAGAATTTCTTTAGTAAGTGGAGCACGTCCAATCCATTCTTCGCATTCTTTCGATGCGAGATGATAGACAAATTTGCTTTTAACACCTGGTGTAATCCAATCGCTTGCATCAGAAAACAATGTGTTCAAAGAATTTTCTCCGAGGTCTTTACTTGGAGTTTTCACCAGCATTAAAGTGACATCGTCTTCATTTTCTTCACTTTGTTTGTCTTCAGATAATCCATATTTTTTAATTAGTTGACTATAATTCAAATGAATGTCTTCATTTCGTATGACCCATTTGTGTTGTGGTAGAAAATATTTTGTCATTTCGTAGTTACCATAACTTCTTGACAAATTCATTAAATCTTCAGTTAATGACAATATGTCAGAAATCAAATCAAAATCGAAGTCGAAAATTGGGTTATTGTGTGCATATCTACAATCTTTTAAATACAATACTGTAACGAAAAGCAAAAACTTGCTTTGTTTTACAATGAAGTCACCATTAAACATCTTCAGAAGAATATCAGTAAACTTTAAAAAATAGTCGAACTGCAATATATATTAAGTGCTCTAATGTATCTACCTATTAAATGGACAAATCTTTTAATAGCGTAAAATTAGACAATTTGAAATGGTAGTAAATAGTAAAGGCGCACTATTTCTATTTAATTGGAGTAAGTAGTATGCGTGTAGTCTCGTTTGTTATTTATAAAAAGTAATTATATTTAATATTAATTCCTATTCTACATATATTTTGTGAATTTTAAATTGATTTTTTATAATAATACTTTAAAGCGTCGCGTTAGTAGGTATTTGTTGATATGCATATCCTGTTTGGAAGGTTATGCATAATTTGGAAGGTTATTAATAAAATAATTGTATTTATTGACTTTGTAATTGAAAGGGTGAAAGAGTAACTACTGAGTTTCTTTCCTGTTCTTCTCGGTAGAATCTCCACGTCGAACAGGTAGTAGCTTTACGTTTAATTCAATATGACGATTCAAAAGTGCTCTTATTGTTATTTTAGTTTTTCATAGTTATTTTCAAATGTCAACTAATTGCTTTTGTAACTGTATTTTTAGAATAACTTATCCGTCCCAAATAACTGGAAATAAAATTATATCATGTAATTATAAATTAAAATAAACTGTATACGAGTGGGCTCTTATAAGCGCATTTAAATCGTCATCTAAAAGGTAATTATAATGTAAAACTACCAATGGTTCACAATATATTTTCTACCGAGAAGAACCGACAAAAACTAAGTGCTTAATTATTTTTCATCAATCAAAAATATACCTGCATGTTATTGTTGTACCTTGTTGTTAATATTTTTATAAAGTAATTTTTAAATTATGTATTGGTAAATGTGAAATAATCACGGTATTTTATTTATAAAACCAAATACTCTGAAAACCCCAGATAATAAACATATTAATTTTATGAACTCCAAAACTTGAAAGTTACAAATTTATCTTAACTTCTAGTGTTACACAATGTTTCTAATAAAATCTCCGATTTTGTTTTGGAAACACAATTTATTGTTAAAGATATTGTGATATTGTGATGTAACTACGTATTCTTACTTTACTATAAACATCCCAAAGGGAGTTCCGAGGATTACGCTTAAAATTATTATGGTTTTTGATTTGAGGATTAATTCTGTGCTATAAATAATAATTGCACCAAAGTTATCGTTTTATTTTCATTTTATTTGAAATAGAGATACGAACATGCAGGCATGCTTTTTTATACATTCTTCTGATTTACAAATCTTAATCCTTGATTTTATTATGAGAAGCGCAAAGGTGGAGATTTATCTTTCTGGGATAAGTCTACCTTTGTACTTTTTAATTTATTCTTATTTCTGTATAAAACATAGACAGTAACAAAACATTTTTTATATTTTTACTACCTGAACCCGCATGGAATTAAGTTTATGATGAAAATCCTTCAAAATTTAATTATACATGGCCTTTATGATATTCTTTCTGAACTCTGTGACGCAAATGATAAAACAACCAAATTAACCAAACCAAATATTAAATAACAAAGCAAATAATTCCAATACTGAAAGTAAACCTAGTTGTTTTTGCTAAATTTGTCACTTAAAGTACAGCAATTTTTCTCTATTACAGCGCAAGTGATATGACGAAACAATTTTTTATCTCATATTTTTAATTATTTATACTATTTTTCATTCCTTGATTTGATTTTGAAATTCACGCGTACAATGTCGCGGGTAGGAGCTAATTTATAATATTAGTAGGACAGTATAGAATAGAATTACTAAGATAGTATAAATGTAAATTGTTAACAGTTAAGCCGATTCATTTACCGGGATTAAAAGTATCCTATATATTAATTCAGGTTATAAACAATATGCGCTTCAGATTTAAACAAAACTCGTTCAGCCGTTTTTGTATGCATACAAACTTTCACATTTATATTACTAGTAGGATCCAAACTGACACAAATAAAGTCGCGAGTAGAAGCCGATACAGAAAACGAAGACGAACGTGTTTTTGGCGATACGATCATTTATCCCTTTAGGGAGAGTCTGCATTGGGCAATTTGTCACTGTCCATGTTACGACCCTGAAGTTTCTATCAGATCCATCTTATTTAAAATTATAAGGAATAAGATATTTATTACTTTTTTAGATTTTAGATTTACAAATTTAAATATAATAAATTTTTTACAAGTATAAAAGTAACATAGATTTTTACTTATAAATTATTTTATTAGATTCCAATATAGCCAGTATTATATCCTAACGGTCTATCGCAGGCCCGCCTGGGGTGTTATTATATACTTATCACCTGTCGCTAAACAGAAATAGTGTTGCAATGTTCACGGGTGAGCGAATGTAATTACAAGCGTAAGGTACATAACAGCTTACATAATACGGTTACTATCGACGTATGGGTAGTGTTACCATGTGAATATGCGCAGATAAATATTTATTATCAGTTAACTCATTTGTCCGCCTACTGCCAAATAAAGCAGACCAGGCTATACATTAATCTTATAGGGACTTTTGTTTTTTTTATCTGAATTATGTAGAAGACGTTCATGAGGATTTATATCGGTATTGATAAATGTTCTTAGTTTTTAAAATATTAGGTCCTTACTTATATACATATGAAATTTGCGTTTTGTCGTACTGACCACTTTGATCTGAAATAAAAAATTTGGTTGAGAATTCCAAATTCAAATTTATAGATTCATTTAGCTGGTACATTTGAGTTTTGAAATCAGTCATTCATTTGTTTTTTCCTCATAATTTTTTTCTTTGGCGTCACTTATTACCGCACAATGGAAGACATGAAATATCGGTATATTTTCGAGTACGAGTTCTACCGTGGCACCAGTGCTGGAGAAACAGCTCGAAGGATTAATGACGTGTACGGCGATGGTGTCGCAAAAGAAAGCACGGTACGTTTTTGGTTTCAATGTTTTCGTTCTGGAAATTTCGACCTTCAGAACCAACCCAGTGGACGGCCGGAGACCAAAGTGGAAAATGAAGAATTAAAGGCTATTGTGGAAGCGGATCCATCACAAAGCTCTTCAGAGATAGCTGCAGGCTTCGGGGTAAGTGATAAAACTATATTAATCCACTTGAAGCAAATCGGGAAAGTAAAAAAATTTAAACGATGGGTACCTCATGAATTGAGTGAATCGAACTTGCATACTCGCGTCGACTGCTGTGTTACTTTGCTCAACCGACACAATAATGAAGGAATTTTGAATCGAATCATTACTTGTGATGAAAAGTGGATACTGTACGATAGTCGGAAGCGTTCGTCGCCATGGCTGAACCCTGGAGACCCAGCCAAATCCTGCCCTAAACGAAAATTGACTCAGAAAAAGTTACTTGTGAGTGTTTGGTGGACTAGCGCCGGTGTCGAACACTACAGCTTTCTAAAATCTGGCCAAACGATTACGGCAGATATCTATTGTCAGCAACTGCAAACCTTGATGGAAGAACTAGCTGCTAAACAACCGAGATTGGTCAATCGCTCTAGGCCATTGCTGCTTCACGACAACGCAAAACCACACACTGCACAACAAATAACCACTAAGTTAGATGAGCTACAATTGGAATGTCTGCGACAGCCACCGTACTCCCCGGACTTTGCTCCAACAGATTACCATTTTTTCCGGAATTTGGACAACTTCTTACAAGGAAAAAAATGGCCGCCATGGTTATTTTAGTAAAGGGATCAATGAACTACCTATGAGATGGCCAAAGTGCATAGATAACAACGGTGCATACTTTGATTCATTAAATATATTTAGCAAAAAAAAAAAATTGACTTTATGTTCCTCCCGTACATATGTAAGGAGGAATGTTATGAATATAAGAGTTAAGGACCTCAATATATACCATGTTGTGCTCCTTAACTTTTGCTAAGTTTCGTCTTAGTTACATAAGTTCTTCGTAGTCAGATGTAGTTAGTCTACGGTTAGTCGACGTAGCCAGTTACGTTTGCTTCTGAATAATTTGACTTTTGATTGTGACTCGTATTTTTTATTGAAGTAATCATATGATGAAATTTAATCAAATGAAATTTCGATACTTTATTAATGTTATTTTAATTTACTTGTGTCTCCTTATCGAATAAAATAAATACTTTAAGGTAAGTTTACTTTGTTTTACTTAGTATCCTAAAAATTAGAACAGCATGAAATTGTTATGAAGAGATTGTATTGTATGATATGTGGTTGGACAGTTGGAAGATTTTTCTGTAATCATGAAGAGAAGCATCATCGAAAAAGTTTGTTTTTGCGGCACAGCGTTGAGACATTACAATGTAATATGCATACATGCATTGTGTAGTATCGTGCCTTTCGACCCACTTTTTGCTTCATAGATTTTTTGTTTTAAGTCCAACATATAACTTTGATTCTACTGTTAATATAAATTATCTATATACATGATATCTAATTTGAACAGCTCAGGTACGACTTCTATGAAATCTACAATGATAATATTTACTGGAAAGTTTGTATGCTAGATTGTGCTGATCCCAGGAACTACAAGTTTGATATGAACCATTTTATTTTAGCGTCAGATAACCCGCTTATTAAGAAAGGTTAAAGGCTGTAATTTCACGCTACGACGTTATGGAGCGGAACCATAACTATAATCCTATCTAATACGCTATTAAAATACTAGTACTTATTTAATGGGATGTATCTAAATACTTGCATTTCTCATAATAAAATAGACATGTATAATCCCAATTAATTACAGGTGACTTCACGGGATATAGCTTATTATAAATGCTTTAGATTAATAATCTCAAGCATTTTATCATAACGTCATTTTTAAATGACGTAAATAAAGTTACCGACGGGTCTAGTTATCTTTTACACCGAGAATTGCTATTCTGTTAACAATTTATCATTGTCAGTTCTACAAGATATGCAAATTATATTAACATTTCCATAACATTAATGAATTGTATAAACTCCAATTAACAATACTGAAAGCTATTGTTCCCGTTTGTATGAAAGAGAGTTTCAAAGACAATGACGAATAAATTCTTCAAAATATGATCATATTAAACAAAATAGTGTAATAAAACGCCTTTCTTCTTATTTATTAATATATTTCAGTACTTTCGATGTGAACATTTAATACAAAGTACAACTGTTATACTGACAATACTAATTACTAGGGACAATAATTACGACCAGTTGACCAAGTGACTCTTGTCAGTGCTGCAGACCAATTAAACTTATCGACCAGCCCCCCGTTTTTTTTATATTGCTCCCCATTATAGTCAAATCACTTACTTTTTTAACAATATTAAATAAAATAGTCAAATCACTTACTTTTTTTTAACAATTTAACAATATTGAATAAAATAGTCAAATCACTCACTTGTTTTAACAATATTAAATAAAATAGTCAAATCACTTACTTTTTTTTAACAATTTAACAATATTGAATAAAATAGTCAAACCACTTACTTTTTTTTTACAATATTAAATAAAATAGTCAAATCACTTACTTTTTTTTTACAAAATTGAATAAAATAGTCAAATCAAATACCCTTTAACAAGCTTAAACGTCAAATGAAAGACTTACTTAAAAACTAATATAATTGCTTTAGGACATAGAAAAACTAATAAAACAAGTAATATTTAAAAATAAAATACAAATTTTGAAAATCATCACATTCGGCCATCCGACAATGTGTTGCCTCCCGGCACACATACTTAACGTTTGTTTATTATTTATTCATTAATATTTTAACAATAATTTTGAAAATCATCACAAATTTTTGCTTAGATACATATTTTTATTAAGCTTAAACTAGTCGCAATTATTTACAAAATTTATTTATCACTAGTTTCACCATCACTAGAATCACTTTTGTCCGTATTATCTACCTCTAATGCTTTTACATGTATCCAAGGTCGAATTCTGTCAACCGCAATAACAGTGGAATAAGGTTTTCCTTTTTTTATAAAGCCAGGCACATCAGTTATCCTATAGCGGTCATTGCCTAAAACTTCATTAATTCTGTAAGGACCAACAAACTTTGACAGAAGCTTTGTACTTTTACCGTCATTATCAAAATTATTTTGAGAAATTTTAACCAAATCACCCACATTATACTTTACTGCGGGGACCCGATTTGAATCATAAATTTCTTTTTGTTTAACTTGATGCTTTTTAATATTGTCACTTATATGCTTTCGAAATTCTTGTAAATTATGACTACTTGTCGATGTTTCTGCATCGAGCTTGTTTGACAAAATATCGCGCATTTTTATCCCAAACATCGCTTCTGTCGCCGTTTGCTGGGTTGAGGCATTAACTGTGTTATTAATGCCCCACTGAATTTTTCCAAGACATTTGTCCCAGTCTCGCTCATGGCCGGAGAAGTTTTGTGTTGACAATGAGTTTAATATGGTTTGATTAAATCGCTCAGCCTGGCCATTTGCTCTAGGACAAGCTACTGCGTTTAAAATATGTTTAATGCCGAGATTACTACAAAACGCTTGAAAGGCTGTTGATGTAAAACACGTGCCACGATCAGATACAATTCTAGCTGGAATACCGAAATCATAAAATAGTTTTTCAAGAATTTTGACTGTACTTTTTGTTTTTAAGTCCCTGACTGCCCTTACAAATACGTATTTCGTAAACCCATCGACTATGGTAAGAATATGCGTATTTCCGTCTTTACTCCTAACAAAAGGTCCAAGGTGATCTAGATGAATCGTGTGAAATGGTATTTCGAACTTTTCTAAAGGGTATAAATATCCAGACTTTTGCTTTGATATGTTATCCTTATTATAAGCGCACTCTAAGCAAGCTGAAACATATTTCTTTACAAATTTTCTAAGTTTAGGAAACCAATATAAATGTTGTATTCGTTCAAGGGTTTTAGCATATCCCAAATGGCCAATATCGTCATGATTAGCGCGACATATTTGCCATCGAGCGCTTCGTGGAACAGCCAAACATAACCTATCATCTACTTTCCTATATACCGCGTGATTCTTAACAACAAAATGTTTTTTAATGTCCCTACATTCTTGATCATCTTCAGGTTTAAGGATTTTAAAAATACGGGATATTTCAGGGTCTGTTAATTGCAACGAAAAGAGCCAATTTTCTTTTTCAATAGTATAAACATTAACAGATGGATTAACGTCTGGCTCCGCTAATAGTCTTGTGTTTCTGCTTAATGCATCAACGTGAGACATTTTGATACCTGGTCGGTATTCAATTTCGAAATGAAATTCACTTATTTGCAACCACCACCTAGCTATTCGCGGAACTAAATCTCTTTTAGTTAATGTTGTGCGAAGAGCAGCACAATCGGTGTAAACTTTAAAATGCATACCTAAAAGATAAACTCTGAATTTCTTTAAGGAACACACAACAGCGAGTGTTTCCAGTTCGTATGAGTGTAGATGTTTCTCCTCTGGAGTGGTCTGTCGACTAAAATATGCAACTGGTTTTAATATTCTAACATCTTTTTGCCACTGCATAAGTATACCGCCTACTCCTAACGAACTAGCATCGGTATGGAGTTCCGTCTCAAGAGTCGGGTCGTAAAGGGCTAAAACGGGTCTATCGAGTAGTTTATCTCTTAATGTTAAAAATGCTTGATCTTGTGTTTCCGACCAGTACCACTGACTTCCCTTTTTGAGTAAAGACGTTAGAGGCCGTGCAATCTCCCCATAACCCTTAATGAATTTTCTAAAATAACCAGTTAATCCAAGAAATTGTCTAACTTCGTGAATATTACGCGGTGTAGGAAACTCCTTGACGGCTACAATCTTTGTTTCACCCGGGCGGATACCACTGGGAGTTATATCATATCCAAGGTAACTCACAGAGTTATTAAAGAAACTACATTTTGTAAGCTTTAGCGTTAAACCAAATTGCCTAAAAATATTCAATCCATCTTCTAATCTTTGGAACATTTCATCTATATTTTTAGATGGGATAAGAACGTCATCTAAATAAGCTAACGCGAATTCAAATCGTCGGTTACCGAGTATTTTATTAATCATCCTTTGAAAAACGGCTGGCGTATTAGGTAGGCCAAAAGGCATTCTTTTAAACTCAAAGTGCCCATCGGGTGTGACAAAACCTGTAAGATGTTGGCTTTCTTTAGCCATAGGGATTTGATAATACCCTGATGCAAGATCAAGGGTCGTAAAGAAACTATTACCACTAAGGTTAGATATTTGGTCTTCTATAAGGGGTAGTGGAAAACGGTCTTTTATAGTTTTATTATTTAAAGCACGAAAATCAACGCATAACCGTTGTTCACCAGTTTTCTTTTTAACCATTAAAATTGGACTGGCATAATTGGAGCTAGATTCTTGAATAATATCGTTTTGCAATAATTCTTCTATTGTTTCCCGAACTTGTTCTCGTTCGTAGTGAGAGAGACGGTAAGGACGATAGATCACGGGTTTATTATCAATTAAATCTATTTTCATTTCTACACCAACTGCACATCCTATTTCCGCGAGATTTGTAGCAAAACAATCGCGGTAACTTTGTAACAATGAATAAAGTCTGTCTAATTGTTTGTCATCTAGCCCTGGTCCAGTTTTAATGTCAGCTCTATTAAGCGGTTCTAAAGTTGACGGATCTCTTACTATTCGATTAACTTTACACAATTTATGTTCATTAAACGGGACAGCTCTTGTTAGCAAAATATTTTGACCGAGGACAATAGACTTTGGGGACAAATTAGTAACAACAAGGTTTCCCTTGCCGTTGGTAATATTAAAAGCGTCTCTTAAGAGGCGATACTCACAACCTGGTTTAAAGGAGTCATAACCATCGATAAGTACATCTCCGGAATAATTTGAATCGCTATGAATAGGGACAATACTGGTATTAGAAATTTCTACTGAAGTGGTGACATAGAACTTTATTAAACTTTCAAAACTGACTATTTCGTCGGGGCATTTATAAAACGTTAGTTTGGAGCTATTCTTTAAGGCTGTAATAAACGGCAACTCTGTAAAATTTTGACCTACTATTAATGGCGTTTGCATATGTTCGTCATTTACAATTAAAACTTCGATAGTGGCTTCGATGTCATCAATCTTTACATCTACGTTAGATTTGTACAATGGTAAAACCGAAGATTGACCAAAACCTTTTACTACTGAGATGCCATCAAAATTCTTAGATAACTTTAATGACTCTGCACTAGATAAACTTAAAAGTGTACATTCGCTACCAAAGTCGATATATGCTTCAAGATATTGTTTATTAACAAAAATAGTTTTAAAATATTTATCATTGCGTTCATTGCAGGAGTTTATTTTTAAAGTTCGTTTTTCGTGAGTACTCAATTCAGGACTAGATTTAGAATTTAAAGGTACAAATGGTTCCAACTTACACGCATCGTTATCGTGACCTACTCTTTGACATTGCTTACACTTAATGATTGGTTTTGGGCATTTATAATAAGGGTGACCCTTGGAACGACAGTTATAACAAGTAATGCCACTTGTATGAGAACTATTTGAACTTTGGCTATAAGAGTTTGATCTATGTGTTATACGTTCACGTAATTTATTCACAAGCGGCTGCGATTTTTGGGACGTTAGAAAATTAAGTAAATCTTCTGGTTCTGAACTATTTAAGGCCTGTGCACTGTTTCTAATAGTTCGATCACTAATTCCGTACAGGATACAATCAACAGCCTTTTTACCGGTAATTTCACATCTATTTAATAAACTTAGCTTATCGTAAAAATATTCGCGAAGACCTTCTTCATTACGTGAAGTACGATTTAACATTTCTTCCAAAAGACGCCCATAGTTATCCTCACTTGGGAAAGCCTTTTTAAGCTTTGCTTGCCACTCCTCCCATGTGAAGACAACTGTGGGTAAAATCTCAAACCATCTTTTAGCTAATCCTACCAATTTTTGTAAAGAGAAATGAACAACTTGCTTCTCATTCCAGCCATATATAACGGCACACTCGTTAACTTTACGTAACCAGCACTCAACAGTTTGACTTCTATTTGACGGATCGAATTCAGGAATAACATTGTGAACATTGTTATTATTCAAAGAATATCTAGAGCTATCTTTTGTAATGTGCTTCATTAATTTTAATATATCTTCCTTAGAAAATTGTTTTCTGGTCTTACGCAACTTTCTTGGTACGGTGTCATTACTGGAACTAAATGATGAAGATGGACTTCTACGTCTAGCCTTTTTGGATCGTCGTCGTCGTGGAGGCGTGTCAGGAGGAGTCCCAGCCGCATCATCAGACATCATTGATCGTTACTGAAATCAAATTATTCACGGCAATATTCATTTTCATATATATACATATATATTTTTTTTTTTTTAAATTAGAGAACAAGAAAAAAAAAATTCATCGAGCAAACATAACTCGTATCATATTATTGACTAGGATATTATGATCGTAAATAACTCATTATCCAGTGGAAACATACCACTCAAAAACCAGTGAGTCACAATTCCGGCGACCTATAACTTACTCAATAACCGATGGAAAACATATCCACCCAGAACCAGTAGAAAACATATCTACTCAGTATCCGATGGAAAACATATCCACCCAAAACCAGCAGAAAACATATCCACTCAAAAATCGAGCAAGTTACAGGCGTCATTGTACTTAATATTATTTAACTATAGATTAATACGAAGTCCTTAAGATTCATACTAGAGCATGTTGCATGCCATCAGAGTGTAGCCCTGATCAAGCATGCATCATACTCCACTAATAGGTATTCACAACTACCCACGCCAGATACTGCCAGAGAGTAGCCCCGGCCACGCACCGACGCAAACAGCTATGTACACCAATATACGCAAAACTTTATCAAACTAGTGTTATGTAACAATACTGCGACAAGGTACTACCGGAGAGTAGGTCCGGCCACGTGCCCACGCGCACATCATTACACACACAGAAATCACACCTCACACCACCAGAGAGTAGCCCTGGCATGGTGTGCTGCGCAATATTCATTTTCTTTTCTTTTCCCTCCTTCATCATATCATTCGTTACGACATTTAAGTATCTTTTTTAAATATTCTACTGTTATTATTCAATACACAATATCTTTACACATAAACATAGTAGCTTAAAATACGTACCGTATTGGGTTTATCCCGCTTCTGAAATGTAATAAAACGCCTTTCTTCTTATTTATTAATATATTTCAGTACTTTCGATGTGAACATTTAATACAAAGTACAACTGTTATACTGACAATACTAATTACTAGGGACAATAATTACGACCAGTTGACCAAGTGACTCTTGTCAGTGCTGCAGACCAATTAAACTTATCGACCAGCCCCCCGTTTTTTTATAAACGGTGATTTGACTATAATGATAGTCAAATCACTTACTTTTTTAACAATATTAAATAAAATAGTCAAATCACTTACTTTTTTTTAACAATTTAACAATATTGAATAAAATAGTCAAATCACTCACTTGTTTTAACAATATTAAATAAAATAGTCAAATCACTTACTTTTTTTTAACAATTTAACAATATTGAATAAAATAGTCAAACCACTTACTTTTTTTTACAATATTAAGTAAAATAGTCAAATCACTTACTTTTTTTTTACAAAATTGAATAACATAGTCAAATCAAATACCCTTTAACAAGCTTAAACGTCAAATGAAAGACTTACTTAAAAACTAATATAATTGCTTTAGGACATAGATAAACTAATAAAACAAGTAATATTTAAAAATAAAATACAAATTTTGAAAATCATCACAATAGTAATAAAACGAGCATATTAATGAGACTCCATATTGACTACCCACCTAATAGGTATCATAACAATTGTTATACTGTGGTAATTAATATTTATCAACAAGTGTAATGACATGTTCACTATATGCACTCCATGCTCTAAATGAGATTTCTATTGAAGTATTAATAAAATTAGTGGCACAAATATGTAAAACAGTTTTGTTTCATCCGGTAAATAAACTATAAGTGGCTTGTGCCCGAGGGTAATATTTGTATTTTTGTATTATAAGAACGATTTTACTTTTTTCTTATAAAACGATAACCCTAAAACAGTTCAGTGTCCTTAGTTTTAAATTTTAATGTAAAAAGTCGAGACTAACCAGTAAATAAATTGTCTGTTGGTTTTATTGTTTCTCTTCAAGAAAGAAGACGAACAAAGATAACGAATAATAAAAGTCTCCCGTCATATTTTGTTTATTAATTACTTTATAACAGTCGCTTATATTTTGTTTAAAGGTTACTTATATCTTTTCTGAGCGCATAGCAACACGACTTAAGTAACATTTGCTATTAATAAGTCATGACAAATGCTTTTACGTAAAGTCAGTGGAAACACTCCTCCTCACCCTGTCATTCCGCGGCCACCTTCTGGGTCATAACACTCTCACAGAAGGAGACCATCACCATCCAGCACCAGAGTATAGCGTTAATCACGCTCGACAGTGAGAGATCTCCGCTGACTGTCGCCACTAGGGAATGTCTCTGGACATCAAATCAAGCAGTATACACCATCAGTGTGTGGTGCGTTATGTCCAGTTGTGCACCACGCTCATGGCAGGAGGGTGAAACCTCTCGCCTCGCTATCCCGTGCAGGTACTTAACATAACAGCCATGTCCGGTAAGCACCTGCGTCTGCCTAAACTAAGTGTTCGGCTTCTTCTTGCTGCCCAGTGACAATTGGGATGGGATCGCCTCCACTGTTGCCAGGCCTGCTAATTTATACCACAGGTTCTCCTCCCATCTACGAATCAGGGCTTGTTGGGCTAGAGACTTGATTCGTTCCATCTCCGCTGATCCTGGACGGTCCATTCGCCCTGGCTTCCGCAAACGACTCGGCCTGGAGTTCCCAGGGCGGGTCCGCTCGCGAGAAGTGACGCCACCGTTCACGACACCGTACGGTAACCTTGTATCGCTCTCACCGCTATGCTTCTCTGCGATCTCCGCAGAACAGTCTAATTTTTATTAGCCATGAGAGCATCCACCGAAGTGGGTGCACTATACAGTGCCATGGAGCATATCACACTGGTGTATAGGCGCCGGCATGGTGATTTCGGACCTCCCACGTTGGGTAGGATGCAGCCCAAGTCCCTTCGCCAGTTGAATCGGGAGCTGGTCAAGGAGGCTGCCATCGTGCAGCGGTGGGGTTCCGCGGGAAGGAGGGAGGGTGCCAGCGTCGAAGAGATGGCGGGTCGTACGCGCAGTGCTCTAAAGGAGGTGTGTGATGCGGCCATGCCGAGGACCCGGCGGAGGGTACCGCGCCGTCAGGTGTACTGGTGGTCGCCCGAAATAGCACAGCAACGGGCGACATGTAACCGGGCGCGGAGGGCTTACGTCCGCTGTCGCAGGCGCAACGGCTTCGACGCGGACTTGGAGGGACGGCTGTGGGCCGCTTATCGCCAGTTGAAAAAGGAGCTACAAAAGGTGATAAGTTGTGCCAAACAGAAAGCAAGGGAGGAGCTTCTGGCGGGCCTGAACAGGGACCCATGGGGGCGCCCCTATCGTGGTATGCGAGGGAAGTTCCGCACACATGGCGCTCCTGTTACGGAAACTCTACCACCAGATCTCCTCCTGCGCCTGGTTACGGAATTATTTCCTCACCCAGGCGAGCACGTCCCACCAAATATGGCCCCTCGCTCCGTGACGGATGACAATGTGGCTCCACCACATATCACGGAGCGTGAGATGGAGATGGCCCTTGATCGATTAAGGGCCAGAACCACAGCGCCGGGTCCTGACGGGGTTCCAGGGCGTGTTCTGGGTGACGCCCTGGAACACCTAGGAGGGAGGCTTCGGGAACTGTTTGACGAGTGCCTTTCCAGTGGGCAGTTCCCGAAGCTGTGGAAGGAGGGAAAGTTGGTCCTGTTGCCAAAGGAGGGGCGTCCACTGCACTCTTCTTCGGCATACAGGCCAATTGTGCTGCTGAATGAGACGGGCAAACTCTTCGAGAAGATTCTCGCTGCCCGTCATGTTCAGCACCTCGAGGAGGTGGGACCGGGTCTCGCAGAGGCTCAGTACGGGTTCACGCCCTGAATGCCCTGAAGACCCGGACCATGGAGGCGGTGGCCCGAGGGAACGTGGTCCTGGCAGTATCGCTGGACGTGGCGAACGCCTTCAACAGTCTTCCTTTCGACACAATAAGGGAGGCACTTCGATATCACGAAGTGCCTTCCTATCTCAGAAGGCTGTTGGGGGCATACCTCCAGGATCGGGTGGTCCTTTGGGAGGGGGGCGATGGGTGACTTGTCCGGCGTCGATTTGGCTGCGGCGTTCCACAGGGGTCGGTTCTCGGCCCAATCCTGTGGAACGTTGGCTTTGACTGGCTCCTGCGGGCACCTGTCCTGCCCGGGATGGGGGTGTTGTGCTACGCGGACGATACCCTCATCACGGCGACGGGGCGGACTTTTCAGGAGGCGGCCCGCCTGGTTGAGGTCGGAGCGTCGCTCACGGTGGATTGGATCGGGATGCTGGGCTTGAGGGTCTTTGTAACAAAAACGGAGGCCCTCCTATTCCACGGTCCACGTCGGGGTCCCCCTCGAGGAGGATCTATCACCGTCCAGGGGACGGTGATTAAGGTGCAGGCCCAGATGAGGTTTCTGGGCCTGATCCTGGACGAAAGATGGAGCTTCGGGCAGCATTTTGTCCAACTCAGCCCGAAGCTTATCAACGCTGCTGCCGCCTTGGGCCGCCTTCTACCCAACGTAGGAGGGCCGGAAACACCTTGCCGGCGTTTATACGCTGGTGTGGTGCGCTCCATGGCATTGTACGGTGCAGCTATTTGGGTGGACTCCCTCACCGCTCGTAACAAGTCTCTTCTGCGGAGACCGCAGAGGGTCATAGCGGTGAGTGCGATACGGGGTTACCGTACGGTGTCATGGACAGCGGCGACACTTCTCGCGAGCGATCCGCCCTGGGAACTCCAGGCGGAAGTGCTTGCGGAAGTGTACCGGTTCCGGGTGGAAGCGAGGTCGAGTGGCATCCATCCAGGATTGGTGGAGGTGGAGCGAGTCAGGGCTCTAGCTCAGCGAGCTATGATTCGCAGGTGGGAGGAGGACCTGGGGTCCCCCTCGGCAGGCTTGGCGACAGTGGAGGCGATCCGTCCCCACTTGAGTCGCTGGGTCGAACGAAGACATGGTACACTCTCATTCAGGCTGACGCAGGTACTTACCGGGCACGGTTGCTTCGGCAGGTATCTGCATCGGATTGCGAGGCGGGAGGTGACACCCTCCTGTCACGGGTGCGGCGCGCCTTCGGACACGGAGCGTCACACCCTGAATGAGTGTGCCGCATGGGGGCCTCAGCGCCATTGTCGGCGGAGACCACTCGCTGCCGAGTGTGATAAACGCCATGATCGGCAGCGAGAGGTGCTGGAAGGAAATGGTCTCGTTCTGTGAAAACGTCATGTCGCAGAAGGAGGCCGCGGAGCGGGAGCGAGAGAACAGTGCTGCCGCTGACCCGCTTCGCCGAAGAAGACCGGGGAGAAGGCGTCTACGCTATGCACACCTTCTCCTCCCACCGTAAGTTTCGCCGGGGCTAAGGGGTCTCTGTACCCTGAGAGTCCCCTAGGATTTGGAGGCCCGCAGAGGTGGGCCTACCGTTGGGACGTCATGGTATGCGCAAGCGATCCCATGACGTCCCCCGAAAAAACGGAGTGGGTACCGCTGGTTTTTTAGTAGGTATTCCGGCGCCTTTAGAGCGCCGGTGAGCCCCACATACGTCCCCACATTATGTGGGGGAAACGCGTAAAGGCGTTTTTCCAGCGAAAAAAAAAAAAAAAAAAAAAAAAAGGATGCAGCCCAAGGAGACAACTGCATTGATGAGCTTCGGGCCCAGTTGAACAAAGTGCTGCCTGCAGCTCGATCTTCCGTCTAGGAACAGGTCAAAATACCTCATCTGGACTTTCACTTCTATCATCGTCCCTTGGATGGTGATACGTGCCCCTTGAGGAGGGCCCTGACGTGGACCGTGGAATAAGAGGGCCTCCATTTTAGAGATGAAGACCCTCCATTTCGTTCCCGAAGTCTCCTACCTAGCCATTTCAGATCATCGCGCAGAACACGCCCTGGAATCCTGTCCGGACCTGGGAGACTGTGTCCTCAATCGATCGGGGGCCATCTCCATCCCTCGCTCCATGAATTGTGGTGGAGCCACAATTTCTTCAATCACGGAGCGAGGACCCATTTGTGGAGGAACGTGCTCGCCTAGGTGGGGAAAAAGATCCCTGACCAGGCGCAGTAAGAGCTCAGGCAACAGCGAGGGTCCGTCGAGGGTTGCGCCATGGTGCGGAATTTCCCCCGCACACCATGGAAAGTTTTTCCCCCACGGGACCCTATTTAGGGCCACCAGCAGCTCCTCCCTCACTCTCTCTTTTGCCCGATGTATCGTCAGCTGCAGCTTTTTTCTGACGACGACTTTCACTCCAAGTCCGCGTCAAGGCCGTTTCGCGACAACGGACGTAGGCCCGATTACACGTCTTCCGAAGCTCTACAATTTCGGGTGACCACCAGTATCGTTTAATTAAATTAATTAGATATCTATTTTAAAAGTAATTTTCGAGGATAATCAGTAAAACGGTTTATGACGTCTCCCGTGAAAGAATCGATTGTACTGTTTACAAGTTTTTTATGTACACTAAGCATATAAAGTCCATTTAACCTGTGTTCAATACATGTTGATCTCAGCTATTTTATGTACGCAACCATAATTTATAGACAACATTCCATCCAGGAGGGGGCAGCTGCCACCACCTGACCCACTCTCTGGGTACGCCCATGACAATTTCTATATATTTAAAATATTCAAAAGAATAGACGGTTGAATAATATTTAATAGTATATTTTTTATAAACACTTTAGAAATCCCATTTACTACATGACACTTGAACTTGACAGTGACGAAGATGCATTAAGATAAATTATATGGGCGACTACGCATTTAATGTTATCCTAACTCACGTACCTATCTATACCTGTCCAATAAATTTTCATACACATATACTATATATAAGGTCCTCCAGACCGATTTCGGCCACGGCGGCCAATCTCAGGAGATTAGCCAACTGCGCAGGAGATATTATAGTGCACAAGTGTGTGCGAAAACACAGGTGCACTCTCTTTTCCTTAGCTCTCATAATCCGATGGGATGACGATCCGATACGACCGGAAAGAGTTCAGGCGCCAACGGCTTAACGTGCTTTCCGGGGCACGGGAGTGTACACACTTCCAACTTCCAGACTCTGGGCTGCTACTGAGAATTTTACTGAGAACAGAAAAACCCAATAACTATTTATTGGCCCGACCTGGGAATTGAACCCAGGACCACCGAGCTTGCGGCCTTATATATAGCCACTAGACCAACGAGGCGAGACACATATACTATAAAAGCTATCAATTATATTATTTATACATATCTAATAATATATAAGATTACTATCTTATATACAAAACAATTAAATTCAGTACCGTCAAGTGTGGCAGCATTACCATATATTTTTACTTTTTTGCAATTTACTTCAATATGGAGCTTGTTGTTTAAGTTTTTATTGATGATTTTTTACAAATAGGTGTTTCTCTTTTAATTGAACCGTTAAGTTCTACTAAGTCTCACATAGAAACGATATAATAACCAAAAGTATGAGGGGGGTAAAATTGACACAATTTTGGCATCTTTACCTAGCCTACAGTTTGCATAGATTGCGTGCCCCAGAGAGCACGCGACATAAATTTACCGATCGTCCTGGCGCTATAAAAGCGACGTATTTATTTTTGAAGCTGTTATGTTTGTTTAAGTAAGCACTGCCAATACATAGGTAAAGTTGATCCAAGAATTTCAAAATTTTCATAGAAACACGTGAATGTCGGCAGGGTTGTCAAAAAAATAATAAAACGTTATTTATTTATTTTTTATTTTTTGGAGGCATCTTGAATATATCTGAAAGGTAATCAAGCAAATTAGTTACCTAGATACATATGTAGTTCTTTAACATCAAAATATTTCATCAAAAAAAATCTATATATATTGTATTTAAAGTTACTGTTCTGGTTGACTGAAATCCAGAATACTACTCGTGCAAAATTTGACAGCCCTAGTCACAGGTAAAGTTGCCATTCGTGCTAGTGACGTAACTTTACCTAAGCTCAAGCAACATTACCTTTTCTAATAACTCAAGAAATGAGAGTTTAATAGGATTGAATCATTTCGATACACCTCAATAACAATATATCAAATACTATTTAATATAAGTCACTTATCTACATTTTGATTTTCTGTAAGAAATGCTGCGAACACAATTGACCATATAGAATAAAAAAGTACAATATTTTAACAATTAACAAAGCTGCCAGCTTGAAACACTTTTTGGGATACCACAATTTATTATAAAATCTACCAATATGACTAAAATTGCGCCTACTTCTACATATAAAAAAATATTCAACGGAAACTAGTATAGAGTATGCTTAGGTAAAGATGCTCACGGAAGGTAAAGATGCCACGTTTGACGGTATTCAATGATAAATAATATATGTATATTAGTTATTAGAATTGTAGTATAAGAATATGAGTTAGTTTTTTATATATATATACTTGTGATATAATAAAATTATCATTTGTAATGATATTGTGAAATTAAATCAAGCTGAACCTAAGTTACCTGTAGATGTGAAAAAAATCCCGTCTGTGTAGTTATCACATATTCTACTGCCAATGAGCAATACATAGTATTTTGTGTTCCGGTTTGAAGTGTGATAGTCTAAGATCCGGCTGCAAGATCACTACGAGCTCCAAAACAATACGGATAGAATGAGAATGTTGCTAATTAGTTGAGAACACCAGCTGTCAGCGCATGCGCTTAATAGTGCACTATATGCGTTTTATATTTTATTTAATAGTCTCAATAAAAAAAAAAGGAAAGTACAATAATTAATATCGAGCTTACATCGCTATCCTCGTCTGACTGCCGATGTAACGCGCTAACTCTCTTTCATTTTAATCAATCTTTAAAAGCAGACAATATTTGCGGGTAATTTTACACGGGCAGAGGTATTTTGTCATGCACAGAAAAAAATTGCTTCAATTTTATATATAAAAGATATTTATACGTCATGAACGTATCAACGTAACAAAATATTACCTGTTTAAACCTGGCTGCGAATAGGTTGCGGCCGACTGGGTAATAGCAACCATACCTTTCCGAGTTATTTACATACACTGCTATGGAGTGGATTGTAGTTTATTTTCGCTTCGTAAAGGAATGAACTTTTTTGGAAAATGTCAAAAAATATTATTTTAATTAAAAGTACTCACGGGCAAATTTTAATTGGCAACATGGCAAAAATAGTTTCTCCCATTTATAATTATACATAAAAATTATATTTGGACTGTGCACGCTATGAACGTAGTGATCTTGCAGCCGGATCTCGAACTATAAGCGAGTCAATGTAACTAGAGGCATAAAGGACATAATATCTTAGTTCCCAAGGTTAGGGGCGCACTGGTGATGTAAGGAACAGTTCATATTTCTTGCGGCGCCAATGTCTATGGGCAGCGGTGACCACCTACCATCAGGTGGCCTATCTGCCTGTCTGCCTATTACATAACATATTGCCGTATTCCCGTTTGAAGAGTTTGTGACTCAGTGCATTTACAGATGATCAGTTTGAGGAGTAATTAATATTCTTGCAAGTGTCAAGTGTCAAAGGAGACTAACCATCAAATTACTTATTTTCTCGTCTGTTTATTGTTGTGTTGGTACACACATATTGAATCAGAGCAATCGTATAGAGTGCAATGCCAATTAATTTAAAAGTGTAAATTAAAAAAAATAACACAATACTATCGTGATTACTTTTTGCTTTATTGAAGATTTTACTAGCTCAGAATGTTAAACATTTTTAATAAGGAACTCGTTTGAAAGTTTATTTCTCAGTCTCTGTTCTCTTTCTTACTTAATTTAAAAGTCAAAAGTGTCCCAAGGAAGCCAAATTTCCTTTAGTTATTGCTAGGGTTATTGATTAAAGTAAGTTTAATATTATTGAGGAAAAAATTGCGATTGCTTACTGACATTAAAATGAATCGTTAGCATTTTTATTGTTAGTAAGTTAAAAAAATCGACTTTTTATTATTCTGTTCCACCCACTAAAGCTTTTATAGCAAATTTTTTTTCATTGCAACCTTTTATTTAACTAATATATGCAAAAGCAATTTCGTAATTATTAATGGTTATTTCAATACCAAGAATCGATTGATGGTTTTGTTCAAGTATTTTGTGATTCTAACAGCGTCTAAATTCCATTCTAAATTCAGTCGAGTCATGTAACTTTAATAAATTTCTATTGGAACTAAATGAAATGAGTAATTCGTACTAAGTTTCGATTGTTCGATTACAAACAAAATTGTATTAATATGGAAAAGTAACAGCTACGTCTCCACAAAAGGAAATGGGCAACGTTTATACGAATACGTGAGGAATATGGCAAATTAACTAATAAGCGTATTTTCTGTGGGCTTATCTTAGTATTTATAATAAGAATCACCTGTATTCCATTTGTTTGACAGTACGCCAGAGGGCGTAAGTAGGTAGTAACTAAGCGGTAGCCCATGAGTTTGGTGGGTATTAATCCCACATGACACAGTTCCCCGTCAGGCGATGGATTCTAAGGGTTTTCCTTGATTAACAAAACTCATAATTCAACTCAATATCACCCACATGACTTTATCGCTAAATCAGATACATATTATAGCATCGACTTACTCTTGTTCAGCAAACTTTCATTGAATAATGATAGAAAAAGTGCGAAAACAGCCTTTGTCATACGCAAAGGCTGTCATAAAACTCGTTAATTCCTGTACAATTGAATAGGCAAACTATATTTTGTGAGAAAACTAACATTTATACCCATTAAATGGTGAAAATTTTGCGTAAATTTATTAGTTTTATGTTACTATAAAGTATGTTTTGTAGTTTTTTGTGTGTACGAACTCAGATTCTGTGTTTAAATTTATGATTCTTGGGTTGTCTAAAAGATATGGCTAAGTAATACGACTGCCTATTGTTTGGTACAATTTAGTATGAGATCTATAAACTTAACTGAAGATTCAAAGTCTGGCTAGTGCCATGGAGTTTTCGTGTAGTTAATTTGTGAGTTTTATAATCCATCTCACCATCGGCGGTAAAGGTAAGCATCAGTCGGATAAAAATGCAGTTGTGTATCCACCAATCTACATTGGAGCAGCATGTTGGAATACGCTCTGTACCTTTTCCTTAAAAGGAGAGAAGACCATAGCTTAGCTTCTTTTTTCTTATGTAAGATAAATATATAGAGTGTAAGGGTAGCGGAACAATGTAATTTTTAACAAATTTTTCATTAAATGTAATCATTGTAAATATTATTTATCTTTTCGTTTAAGTTGTACAAAGTGCTTCGAATAGAATTATATTGGCTACTCCTTTGGAATTGATTCTGAAAACATTTTCTTTTATCGTTTTCGTGAATGACCACAACGCAAGGCAGGAAAGTATTTGTCGAGACAATTGAAAAGAAAAATTGTAAAGAGTACACGTCGAATGCTTAAACGTACAAGTTTTTTTATTTCTTTTGTGTTTCCTTTATTTGTTTAATCGTTTTGTCTGACTTTGTAAAATAGCCGTTAAGTTGTTTGTGATAAAATAATTGATATGGTCATAGATGTTTGTCTAATCAAGGAATTTAAACACTGACAACGCAGGGAATGACGATGATGATAAATTAATCATATCTATGGAGTGCTCGGAGTTAAATGGAAACTACACGATACCTGCTACGGTCAACCTGGTAACGACAGTCTGAAACATGTATATTCTGTTTTCACTGTAGCAACGTAATTGAATAAGCACCAAAACTTCTCCTTAAAAGGAAATGAGTCCTGAAGTTATTTTTTTTAAGCCTGTTATTATTGTTTATTGTTGTATAGGTGAACATTTACATTTTCTCCTGGGTAGCGAGCGAAAATGAAACAAGTGGAGTTTCGCAACGACCAACAATAATATTGCTTGCTAATACTCAGGTTTTTGTGAAATGTGCAATCACTTTGTATTTTGTTTGAAAGAGAAATTAAGGTTCGAAAAATGTAACAATGCTGCTCTGCGCTGCAATCAGCACTGATGCGCTCCATGTGACATATTTAAAAGTGCCTGTTGCATAAAGCATTCATGCCTACACAAGTTCGGAATATTTTACAATTAAAACGAGAGATAATTTTTTATGAACAATGAATCAAATTACCCTGATGTGAATTATATATTAAGGATATATAAGTAAGCTGTTTAAGGAAAAAAAAAGTGTTCTTTGGTTTCCTGCTTTTAATTTTAAATAACTATTTTTTAACCTTATATGACATATCAAATAAATGGATAATGCATTTTCGAGTTTTTGATTGTATTGATCTTTGAAAGTAATGCTTATAATTTTGAAAAATGCTTAAAGTACTAATTACTATACATTTTTTTCCCTACTCATAGTAATTTTATTTAACATCAATTACTGCTGAATTTTAAATAAGAACTCGTCCCTCTTTTGTTGTTGGTAACAACACAATTTAATATAGTTTAAGTATGTGGAGTACAGTAAACATTGCTGTTAAAAATGTTTTAAGCTTAATTTAATACTTATTTTTGAGCATTCCAGTGTAAGGTTTTTGCATCGTAATAGTACGAAATTCTCTCGTCTTGCACTTGACGGTTTTTTTTATTGCTTACTCTAAAGACTTTGCGAACGTATATATGTCGCAGCCAACTAGCTTAATTAGCCGTTCAATCAACAGCCTAGCCTCTTTATGGTCCGAGGTAGCGTTGCATTTACAAAAGCCATGGTAAACCGGCTGATATTGCCATAGATAACCGATTTTATATAGCTAATAAGCAAACCGACCGTCAGCTGCCCAAGTAGCGGTGGGTTTGGCTGTGGGAGGGTGCGAAAGTTGGGAAAAGAAGAAAAAAATAACCTTTTTTATTAACGCTGGAATTGAAAAGAAAAACGCATTACGCGTTTCCCCACGGGAACAGTGGAGGGGTGTGTGGGGCTCGTCGTATGTCTAAGGCGCCGAGTGCGCCCCGGTCATCGAAATACCCACTAAAAAACCAGTGGTACCCTTCCCCTTTTAACGGGGAGCGCCACGGGATCGCATGCTACCGTGACGCTCCGACGGAGGTCAAAAGTAACCTAACCTAACCTTCATGACTTTGCCCTAGAATTTTATATGTAACTACGAGAGGAAAATTAAATGATATTGCTCGAGTCAGTCACAGCTAAATTCACATTATTATCGTCACTACACTCTTCCATTATACTATTTTTCATTAAACTTTGGAAAACTACATCACAGGCTAGGCAAGTAATGAAACGTCATCGATCCAAGTCATTTGCCTAGCTGTTTGATCAAATGGCTGAATATCATTCAGGCCGCTAGTTGAACGGTGCTTTTAGTAAAGAGGCTAGGCTGTTGATTAAACGGCTAATTAGGCTAGTTGGCTGCGTTATATACATATTTATATAAGTCAGAAATGCTTATAGAAGTTTCTAGAAGAGAAAATACGATAAATATGATCAAAGCTGATATCTATATAACCTATTTGCTGTTTTGTTTGCCAGATCTATATTCACATTTGTAATAAATATTTAAAGCTAGTTAGAAAAATATATAATTCTATCAGTGTATGAACTCAACAATAATGCAGAATAGATTTTGTGTAGAACAATATAAATAATGTTTTAATTAAAATTTTTGAAAACAGTTCACACACTCATTGAACATATTATCTTCGTTTCAAGGTTTTTGGCGCATTGGCGATGTAAGGAATGGTTAATATTTCTTACATCGCCAACATATATGGGCGGTTATGACCACTTTACATCTTACAGCAAGGTGGTTTATTTGCCCATCCACCTACCAATAACATAAAAAAAAACCGTAAATATATTTTAATATAACTATTTAACAGACGTAGCTGTATGCTGAAACTATTTATTTTTATGTTAGAGGGGCAACCGAGCAGGAAGCCCAAAGCCAAAAAGCCCGATAAAAGCTTATATTATTTGCTTTGTATCAATATCCGGAATCCATCTTGAGTCAAGCACCGGTCTTTCAGCCTTAAATCAGCGTTTCCTGTTTCCTCTTCGTTAGTGGCGCTTCCTTATTATTGTTTTAATCTTTGTTATCTTGTTACCTTGGTTTCGCACCGGGTGACGTTTGTCATTATAGCGTCAATTTTTCACGCCGTCAGACAAAAATTTATGTATTGTATTAAATTACGATACTAAAAGTCATCTTTAATGTCAAATTAAAGTCTTTTAAGCCTCTTCGTTAAAATGGAGAATGAAAATTTATAATCGGTGAATGTCAACGAAGATTCTATTTCTCGAAAACGGTTACGTTCCTCGACAAATTCAGACAGCGAAAATAGTGATATATCTACTGAAAGTGACATTTTTTTGACAAAATGCTACTACAAAAGGAGGAAAACATCCTTCTCGACTTTCCCATCAAGGTAACCGAAATAGATAGGGCAACAATCGTGATAAGCAAAAGGAAAAGTACTCACGATTGCAAAATTCCTTTTGAAAATAAGCATCGGGAATGACTGTCGAATATTTTACGGCGGTTGTCTAAAGCAATTTCAGCTGGTTTGGAGCAATATGGATGCACCAAGCTATTTAAATTGCAAACTGTTGAATGGTGCACGAATTCCATTTATTCTAAAACCGCCTCTAATCTTTCCAAATTTCAAATTCATGCAAAGTTACTCAACGAAAACTACAGTCAAAATGAGTATCGAAATCGACAAAGACAGGAGTAATCGAAAAGGCAGAACAGAGTCCCAGTTTCATATCATCCTTCTTTTTGGCGCCAAAAACAACGCGTTTTGTCACTAATGGCTCTACAGACTGAGATGGTTATTTCCACCACCAAACCTCATTCCCAGAGTCCTCGAACACCTGAATCGAGCCAGTGGACAGTACATATTCATCGCGCCGAAATGGAACAAGGTGTTTTGGAAAGCGGGATGTACTGTGATGTAGTAGATATGTATGCTTGGGTGCGTATTTATAAAAACGTGTAACGGACTAAATATACGCAGTATTCGATCGTCATTACAGATGTTTTATTGTGTTCAAGTCCCATCCTTATAGTACAATGCAGAGCACTACGAGCTTGTTATCTGATTTCAGACTTGGAACATGCTTTAATAGATTCGAGAACAGGACAACAACCACCACAAGTGACTTGAACCTGGAAGCATGGTTGATTTCGGGTGGCAAGATTTGCTAACCAGAGTGGAATAACCAAGAACGGCGCCTACTGATGTCAAGCTGGCGAAGTTCTACTATCAACACCTATAAACCAGCGTGGCATAGATGGAAGAAATGGTGTGAGTCTCATTCAATTAGTTATAAGTATCCTAGTGATGAACAAGTTGTTCGTTACCCAGCATATCTATATAGGTCTTGCATATAGAACTACTCTAGTGCACAAATCTGTAATTATGACATTTACCCATTTAAATTCTAATATAGATTTATCTTTATAAAACTTATGGTTAAAGCTATATCAGTTGTCCGCCCAAAACAAGCAAAACCATCAATTTGGAATCCAAAAATGTTATCGGAATATATGAGTATTCATGATGAAAATAACCTTTATCAAGTATCTCGACATACTGCTACCCTATTATTATTAACATCAGGTCGTAGAGTCCATGACCTTACTTTATTACGAACTGACAGTTATAGTTTAATTGATGAAAATTCTGTCATAACCTTGTGGCCTTTTTTTTTTTTTTATCGCTGGAAAAACGCCTTGACGCGTTTCCCCCACATGAAGTGGGGGGGTATGTGGGGCTCACAGGCACTAAGCGCCGGAATACCCACTAAAAAACCAGTGGTATCCTCTCCGTCTAGTCGGGGGGCGCCACGGGATCGCTTGCGCATGCTACCGTGACGCCCCGACGGTTGGCTCGCCTATGCGGGCCTCCATTTCTAAGGGGGTTCCCGGATACAGGGAGCGCCCTTAGCCCCGGTGGCTATTAAGGCGGGGGGAGAAGGTGCGCATAGCGCCTACGCCTCCTCCCCGGTCTTCTTTGACGGATTGAATCAGCGGAGGCATTTTCCTCGCGCTGCCGCTCCGCGGCCTCCTTCTGCGACATGACACTCTCGCAGAAGGAGACCATTTCCAACCAACATCTCTCGCTATCGAGCATGGCGTTAATAACGCTCGGCAGCGAGAGATCTCCGCCGACTATCGCCGCCAGGGAATGCCTCTGAGGTCCCCACGCAGCACACTCCGTCAGGGTGTGGTGCGCCGTGTTCAGTGGCGCACCACACTCGTGGCAGGAGGGTGATACCTCCCGCCTCGCTATCCCGTGCAGGTACTTACCGAAGCACCCGTGTCCGGTAAGTACCTGCGTCAACCTGAACGAGAGCGTGCCTCGTTTTCTGTTGACCCAGCGACTCAAGTGGGGACGTATCGCATCCACTGTCGCCAGGCCCGCCGTGGGGGACCCCAGGTCCTCCTCCCATCGGGCTATCAGGGCTTGCTGGGCTAAAGCCCTGATTCGCTCGACCTCTGCCGACCCTGGACGGTCACCGCGGTCTCTCGCCTCGGCCCGGAAGCGGTACACCTCCGCCAGCACTTCCGCCTGGAGCTCCCAGGGCGGGTCGCCCGCGAGGAGGGTCGCCGCTGTCCACGACACCGTACGATAACCCCTTATCGCTCTCACCGCTATGACCCTCTGCGGTTTTCGCAGAAGGGCCCGGTTGGAAGCGGTGAGTGCGTCCACCCAAATCGGGGCACCGTACAGTGCCATCGACCTCACTACGCCGGCATAGAGGCGCCGGCATAGTGATCCCGGTCCTCCCACGTTGGGTAGGAGGTGGCCCAAGGCGGCGGCAGCGTTGACGAGCTTCGGGCCGATCTGCACGAAGTGCTGCCTGAAGCTCCATCGCCCATCCAGGATCAGGCCCAGGTACTTCATCTGGGCCTGCACGTTGATCACCGTCCCATGGACGGTGATACTCGCCCTTCGAGGGGGGCCTCTCCGTGGACCGTGGAAGAGGAGGGCCTCCGATTTAGATATGGAGACCCTCAAGCCCAGCATTTCCATTCGGTCCACGGTCAGAGTTGTTCCGACTTCGGCCAGGCGGGCCGCCTCCCAAAAGTCCCGCCCCGTCGCGGTGATGAGAGTGTCGTCTGCGTAGCAAAGCACCCCCATACCGGGCAGGACGGGGGCTCTCAGGAGCCAATCGAAGCCGACGTTCCACAGAATTGGGCCAAGAACAGACCCCTGTGGAACGCCGCAGCCCACCCGATGTCGGACCAACTTCCCGTCGCCCCCCGCCCAGACAACCTCTCGGTCCTGGAGGTACGCCTCCAACAGTCTCCTAAGATAGGTCGGCACCCCATGATATCGGAGTGCCTCCCTGATCGTCTCGTATGGGAGACTGTTAAAGGCATTTGCAACGTCTAACGACACCGCCAGGACCACTTGCCCCTGGGCCACCGCTTCCTTGGCCCGAGCCTTCAGGGCGTTCAGGGCGTCGACCGTTGACCGGCCTGCCCTAAACCCGTACTGAGCCTCAGAGAGACCCGGACCGACCTCATCGAGGTGCTGAACGAGACGGGCTGCGAGAATCTTCTCAAACAACTTGCCCATCTCATTCAGCAGCACTATCGGCCTGTATGCCGAGGAGGAGCCTGGCGGTCGCCCCTCCTTCGGTAACAGCACCAACTTCCCCTGCTTCCAAGGCTTCGGAAACTGCCCGCTGCACAGACAATCATCGAACAGCTCCCGAAGCCTTGCACCTAGGTATTCCAGGGCGTCACACAGAACACGCCCTGGAACACCGTCCGGACCCGGCGCCGTGTTTTTGACCCTCAAGCGGCCGAGGGCCATCTCCATTTCTCGCTCCGTGATCAGTGGTGGGGCCACTGGGTCTTCTATCACGAAGCGAGGGGCCATCTGTGGTGGGACAAACTCACCAGGTTGGGGAAACAGATCCCTGACCAGGCGCAAGAGGGTATCCGGCGTCAGTGTTTCCGTCAAGGGGGCGGCTTGGGTGCGGAATTTTCCACGAACCCTACGATACGGTCGCCCCCATGGGTCTCGGTTGAGACCAGCCAGCAGCTCCTCCCTCGCCTTCTCTTTGGCCCGGCTTATCGCCAGCCGCAGATCTTTTTTCAACTGGCGGTAAGCGGCCAAGAGTTGTCTCTCTAGGTCCGCGTCGAGGCCATTGCGCCTCCGACAGCGGACGTAGGCCCTTCGCGCTCGGCTGCATGTCGCCCGAAGGTCGGCTATTTCGGGCGACCACCAGTACACATGCCGGCGCGGAACTCTTCGCCGGGTCCTCGGCATGGCCGCATCGCAAACCTCTTGAAGGGCACTACGCATGCGGCCCGCCAGCTCATATAACCTTGTGGCCTGCTTTTGGCTCTAAGTCTGATACTTTTAATTATAGACAGTCGGGATGGAGGCCTAAAGAACACTCTGATAAAAATTTAATTGTTGTACAAAATACAAGTACAGTACAGTAAGAAAATTGTTACCATTATCTTTAAGTCGAAGAGAAAATATTAATAATTTGTTTATTACAGCAAGAGGTATAGCTAAGCCTGCATCCAGAAGTATAATTGTGGGCTGGGTAAAATCTCTTTTAAAAGATGCTAATATCGAGGCAACTGCAGGGTCAGTGAGATCTGCAGTGGCCTCCCTAAATTGGATAGAAAATGTCCCTTTAGACCGTATTCTTGCAAATAGTAACTGGAAAATGATGCATACATTTCAAAATTACTATAAAAGAGTATTCGCTGATGAAAGCCCCTTCAAACCTGATGAATCAGAGTCATTATCAAATTTCTTTGATCCTGCTAATAAATCGATAAATTATAGCTTTGTTCTTTGTAATTTAATGTTATAAATATTAAAATAATTATATTTAATAACATTGTATACATTTTTATAATTAATAATGCATTTTATTTTACTTGGATATTCTAATTTCTACATATTATAGCGTCATTAAAGTAACATTAATTTTGCTAACACCAGGTGATATCAAACACTTCACTCAATATGGATTCCGGATATTGATACAAAACAAATAATAGAGAGTTTTACCTAAAATTAAAAACTTACCTTACCACGAAAATGCAGTCATTCATAATGATAGTTTCATTATGGTTACAATATGGTCACTGTAGTCATTGACCTAGAAATAATTATCGTCTAAGATCATATATTTCATAATGTTCATGTCAAGATTAGAAAGATACACTTGTAGAGCAACAGATTTATGTATGTACCTGCCAGTGTAAGCCTACATAATACATTACGTTTAAACGTTAGGAACGTACGTCTCAAACTTTGTTACTACATTAACATGATTCTTTTCGTTTGCGTGAACATTACGTGAAACTAAGAAGCTTTGAATAAATTATTATTAATGTCTTTAAGAAATGGTTAAAATACTTCACACATTGCTTGCATTGCTCTGGACAAAGATGTCCACTTATTATCACATGCTTATTTATCTGTGTTCCTACTAAAATAAAAATAATACATAGTCTCATTAACTAGATAATGAAATTATTATATTAAATGGTAGTTTAATTCATATTAAATGAATGAACCAAGAATTAATATGAAAGTGTTTACCACGAGTTAACTAAAATTCCAACTGGAAATGATGCCATTTGAAGAGCTCATTCACTTCACTAAGAGTCTACCATTTAAACGTTAATATCTCGATGACCCTGTTGGCACAGTTTGCAGAAGTTGTTTCGTAAATCTTAGCCCATTTGAAATGGCCAGATTGAGATAGATGTTTACCAATTTGTATGCATTAAATTAGGGCAATCCTCCGATCATAAGCAATCGTAAAAACAATTTGAAACTTCCTTTCGCGATACTTAAGTTTGCAAGATGACTAGAAACCTCATTGTTTTTTGCTGTAGCCTTTTAGATAATAGCTAGAGAATGTTATCTGTATTTTGTTATATGTTGGTAAGTAAAGAACTTTAAAAATAAGAAAATTAGCTGGGACAATCATTGCAAACAGAAATAAAGGTGAACTCATTAACATATATAACGCTTATATTGAAAAACAGTTATAATACTGTGGCGAGTGCACAATGCGTCTAAACGCAGCACAAACATCACCTGATCAACTACGTCATTGATCAGGTGATGTTGCAGTGGTCTGATGTATGTCGTCACACGTATGGATACACCCCTTCGGCAATATGGTCGCATGCGCATCTATTGTCCTCGCGGCGACGTCACACGCTTGACCACACCCCCAGCAAGATGGCCGCATGCATCGCTTTTGTTTTCGCCTAGGAGGAGGTCCCAAAAGTGGCAAGGACGCGTGGTGGTCATCGTGAGTGGGGGAATGCCTATATAAGCGCTGTTATTGTTCTATATTTTTTAATTATTTCAATTATTTCTACTGTACGCTCTAATGTAAACATTGTTACAATAAATAAATCAATTCTTAAAATCTGCCGGAGTTTTTAATTGGTGGTTAAACTACGACACTTTTCACTGGTGACCCCGACGTTCGAAGCAAGAAGAAGAAGAAGACCTTCCAATATGTCAATGCCGGATGCTCCGTTATCAAGTAACGCCACTGCTGCTGCCGTCCTTCCAGCCACTGGAGAAACGATGCGAGTGGGAGTGAGAGTACCTGTGTTCAACCCGGATGATCCAGAATTATGGTTCGCACAGCTCGAAGGCCAATTCACCCTATCCGGCATCCGAGAAGACTCCACGAAGTTCTATTACGTACTGGCGCAACTGGAACCACAACACACGGCAGAAATAAGGGACCTGGTCGTAGCTCCACCTTCCACCGGCAAGTACGACAAATTAAAAGCCGAATTAATACGGAGGCTGTCAGCTTCACAAGAGCGTAAAATAAAACAACTGCTCATGCACGAGGAACTCGGTGATAGAAAGCCCACACAATTTTTACGGCATCTACAACACCTAGCTGGGCCAACTGTTCCAACCGATTTTATCCGTACCATCTGGTCAAGTCGACTCCCTACGCACTTGCAGACGTGCATAGCAGCGCAGCATACGAAGATGAGCCTTGAAGACATGGCAGAGCTTGCCGACCGTATCAATGAAATCGTTCCAGCAACAATGCAAGTGTCCGAGCAAGTAGCCGTGCCAGTAGCCGGTCGGGTAGCCGGACAAATAGCTAGTACATCGGGTTCCACCCTAGGAGTACCTAGCACTAGTTTCGAAAGCCTGAACCAGACCGTAGCTGAGCTAAGCAAGCAGATGGAGATACTTAGCATGCAACTTAACCGAAGACAGCCACGATCCCGCTCACGATTCTCCATAGACAGATCACGACGACATTCCCGCGCACGTTCCCGCTCACAAACAAATAACCATCACGTCGGGGTCACCAGTGAAAAGTGTCGTAGTTTAACCACCAATTAAAAACTCCGGCAGATTTTAAGAATTGATTTATTTATTGTAACAATGTTTACATTAGAGCGTACAGTAGAAATAATTGAAATAATTAAAAAATATAGAACAATAACAGCGCTTATATAGGCATTCCCCCACTCACGATGACCACCACGCGTCCTTGCCACTTTTGGGACCTCCTCCTAGGCGAAAACAAAAGCGATGCATGCGGCCATCTTGCTGGGGGTGTGGTCAAGCGTGTGACGTCGCCGCGAGGACAATAGATGCGCATGCGACCATATTGCCGAAGGGGTGTATCCATACGTGTGACGACATACATCAGACCACTGCAACATCACCTGATCAATGACGTAGTTGATCAGGTGATGTTTGTGCTGCGTTTAGACGCATTGTGCACTCGCCACAATACTTTGTTTTAATCATCATTAATTGATGTTATTAGATTTTATTATACTACATATACATTCTTAGTGAAATAATAGTAACAAATACTAATAATATTAGTTAAATATATCTGTAACGACAATTGTAAAAGATTAATTGCTAAGGAATAGTAGTAGTTTAGTTATTGTATAATCCACAGCGGTTGCTTTACATTTAATTAACATGATTTACATATAAAATGATTATTAAAAAGTACTTATAACTTGTAGTGCTGCTGTTGTTATAATGTTTTACATAGAAATGTATTTTTATTTTAAAATTGGAATAATAATGTTTTATTGAAGCCGATATGCCTGAGTTGATAAAATACGTGATTTGTAACTGAACATTGCGGGTTTTTTTGCAAGCACTTTATTCACTTTGGAGGTGCTTAACATGGTTAAATTTTATTTTCTATACGGTAGTAAACGAAAACCTTGTGAGGAAACCTACATGCATCAGATAAAACTTGCTACATTTGTGGCCTCCAGCCCGCACGTAAAATAAGATCCGAGCTTTCTTATTAAAAGAAGAGAAGGTCTTTACCGAGCTGTGGGTTATTTCCTATCTGTTAATTTACTTTACTTTACTTTGTACTATTTCTGGACATTCAATTTTTTTTTTTTCGTTTTCTTTATTTTGTCTGACATGGTATGTGCTCGGCTTATAAGCAAGCTTCGCTATTGATAGTACAACTAAGCCGAGTAATAATTGTCATGGCATTCTCTTGGTTTCACGTAGTAATTGCAGCATGTCGGGCATATCTTTCCATATTGTGACTATCTCTATGCGATGTGAGGCGTGTAATAACTTTGCAAATAAGAGAAAATTGGATGTCCTTCTCTATCCCTGCATAGAATATGGATTATATAATTGAATATATATATAAAATATGAATGAATATGTATAAAATAATACCTTATAAAGTCTTTATCGATAAGCACTACTTACAATATTTTGATGTTTTTTAGCAAAGTTTTTTTTTATAGCATTGGTAAGCGGACCTATATATGGGCCACCTGATGGTAAGTGGTCACCAACGCCCATAGACATTGGCTTTATAAGATATGTTAACCATTGCTTACATCGCTAATGTGCCACCAACCTTGGGAACTAAGATGTTATATCCCTTGTGCCTGTAATTACACTGGCTCACTCACCCTTCAAACCGGAACACAATTATATAGGGTTTTCCATTAAGGGCGCTTGATCTTTGAAATGCAAAAAAAAATACATGTAGGAGAGATATTTGCGAATTTTTTTTTATTTGGAAGGTCTATCGACCCCATTATGTATGGAATATGACATCATTCAAATGACCGCCACGGCTTCGGTTGGTGGCGCGCACACCAATTTTCGATGACTCTGGCGCACAAATCGGGCTGTATTTGATCGATGGCGTGGCGTATGTTGACTTTGAGGGCATCGGTGGTTTGCGGCTTGTTGGCATAGACCTGCGACTTAAGAAAACCCCACAAGAAAAAGTCCAGCGGGGTCAAATCGCACGATCTCGGTGGCCAGTTCACGTCGCCTCCGCGCGAGATGACCATGTCCAGAAATTGCTCGTGCAGAACTTCCATCGTAGCGTGTGCTGTGTGGCACGTAGCGCCGTCCTGTTGAAACCACATGTTGTCCAGATCCATATTCTCGATTTCAGGCCAAAAAAAGTTGGTTATCATCGACCGGTATCGCTCACCATTGACGGTGACGGCCACACCATTATCGTTTTCGAAAAAATACGGACCAATCACGCCTCCGGCCCAAAATCCGCACCAAACAGTCACTTTCTGCGGGTGCATTGCCACTTGGTGAACCTCGTGTGGATTGGTCTCGTCCCAAATACGGCAATTTTGCTTGTTGACATAGCCATTCATCCAAAAATGCGCCTCGTCGCTGAAGATGATTTTTTTGCCAAAATCGGCGTCAACTTCCAACTGCTCTAATGCCCAGTCAGCGAACACACGGCGCTGTCTATGGTCAATAACCTTGAGCTCTTGGGTCAGCTGGATCTTGTACGGGTGCAGGCTCAAGTCACAACGCAAAATTCGCCAAGTTGTCGTCTGCGAAAGGCCGAGTTCCTGTGCGCGACGCGGAATTGACTGCCGCGGGTTTTCGAGGACACTGTCGCGCACAGCGGCGATATTCTCGGCAGATCTCGCGTTACGTTGACGCACGGGAACCGGCTGATTGTTAACTGACCCGGTTGACTCGAATTTGTCCCCCAATCGACGGATAGTCGACTCGGCAGGACGATCATCGCGACCGTAAAACGGGCGAAGTGCGCGGAACGTTGCTCGAACTGAAGACCCATTTTCATAAAACAATTTTATGATTTGCACGTGCTGCTCGACACTGTAACCTGCCATGGTGGTTTGGGAGGACGGAATGAATATAACACACTGCATTTGACAGCTGTCACTCAAACAACATGGCCGCAATCAGCTGTCAAAGTTCAAGCGTCCCTATTGGAAAACCCCTTACAATCTGCTGCTGTTTTGCGGTAGAATATCTGATGAGTGGGTGGTACCTACCCAGACGACCTTGCACAAAGCTCTACCACCAAGTAAACTTTAACTTTACAATTGCGGTGCTTACCTAGAAGAGATTGTTATATGAAGCTTTTTTACAATGAAAATAAATTTTGCAATATGGTGAGGCGATAAAAAATAAGTTATTAAATTTTCCGAAATAATGAAGGCTACTTGTATCGTATTATTTGTTAAATTAAAGCTTATGAGTATATAACTAGTTATATTAAAAATATATATGTAGTATAATATATAAACAAAAAACCATTTGTAATCTTATATATTATTTTTACTTCCCATTTTGAAAAAGGAGAACACTGCGGCAATCGCCTCGGGTGATAAAAAATACATACGACGGGTATTAAGTTCAATTTTTTACAAGCTTTTATAAAATAATGGCAAAAGTTAATGTGACGTTCAATAAGCAAAATATGTGAGAAAATAAAAACAATAATAGTCATATTTCAGCACATGATGTATTTTAGTTAATACTAACAAAATTTAAAGTTACTCGACTCATCGATGTATTGATTAATCTTGTAGAGAGAAATTTATTAAAAACCAGTATTATACTTTACACTATCGTAAAGTACAACTTGATTAACTTATTAATAAAGGTCCCTTGAGGTACCTATTTAAGTAAAGTAACTATTATAGTGACGGTGTTAGTTTCCTCATTATAAAGTACACACATTTATGCGCAGGAGATTCATGTCTTTTATATAATAAATGTGTACATGTTAGTTAAATTATATAATGTTCTAAGATCTTAGAGTCCATCCATACCTACGTCCTTTTTGAGGTTATTAAGGTTATCGACAAAAAAAATCAGTAGTCCACACCATTTCCACAAGTTGAATTTATATTACAAAATAAATTCTTGTAACAAATTTTCCTTTAAATGATAATGCGAGTTTTTATATCTTCTTGTGCTGTAACTACTATAATAATAATAAATAATTTCTTAGCGATCGGATATTTCTTTGTTTGATAAAGTATTTTATTAGGTACCGCTTGCGGTCAAATGGCAATATTTATTTTATTGTTGTGTTCCGGTTATGTCACAAAGCTGGCAGCGAATTGTCTTCGAATAAGGGTATAGAAATGGTCTTAAATGTTGGGTAATCAAAAAGAGTATATAGTTAAATACCTCGATGATTCAGTGGCGTGTTTATAAGGCAGAACATATTGGATTGAAATTGCTTACTGAGTCTTACTGAGAAGAAGTGTTTAATAGATGCTGGCAGACAGTAGCAACACTTGTGCCCTAGAAATAAGGTAAATGCTTTGGTACTGCGCTCAATTTTTTCTATTTTTTGTTGGATTGGCGTTTCAAGAGATCATGAGCCCGAATGAAAAGGTGGTTTACTTTTGTTCACACAAATTACGTATTTTAATATCCTCGTGCAGACCTTAAATATTTTCACCGTAGCTGAAATTCGGTCAGATGAAACTCATGTAATTTACTAATATATTTAAAAGGAAGTATTGGTAGAAAAAAAAATACCTTTTTAAAAGGTGACAAAATGACAGCGTTATATATTTTCATAAATATGTATCAGAACATGAATAAATATCACATCACATCTTATAATGTATATATTAATTTGTTATTATAGAAGCGTTCCTTTGACAGTCTGTTACCTTTGATGTTGGAGATTGGAAATTCCTCACTATAACTTTACCTTATTAATTATACCAGTCGTAGTCATAATATATAGATTAGAAGTCTCTTCTGTAGGTTTATGATAATTAATCGCTTTTAGATGCTAATGAACTGTATGTATTTTTATAGTTACAGCAACAATAATCAAGATTTCTAATCTTAAGTTTTAAAAAGACACCACAGAAATAGCCGGGAGCTGTACACATTTGTTTGTTTTAAGAATGTTAAATATAAGATATAAAATATATATATCTTATCCTACGTTACATAGATACTAATAGAGATTTTATTCCTAGACATGGAATTTTTTAATAAGGAAATACTAAAATAATTCGAAGCAAGGTCAATTAATCTTTCTACTCGTCTCAGGCTAACCTTGGGTAAGTGTTGATAGAGGTTATCGCAGAGTTACGCTTTTTTCCTTATGTATTATTTAGTACCACCGGATGTAATCCGTAAATTCCCTGATGTTTACGCCCGTTTTTATTTGCGGAAAATGCTGAGGTTTTTTTATATATGTAGTCCTTCAAAACACTACAGAGGTTTTGTTCTTCTTGAATTTATAAGACTTCATTAATAAAATAAAATATGACATTTTATTTAAACAGCTAGATACTTGTAATTAGGTTTATTTTTATACTGTAATATTTTTGAATGTTTTCACCAAGTGTTAAAAAAGGAGTAGAATAATACACTTCTTTTTAATTATTTCATTTATTTATTTATAGTTACCTCACATCACTTTAAGATTAAGGCAAGATACGGATTTTATTTACAAATGTTACTGATGGAAATATTTTACATAAAATATATTATTTTTGTCGATTTAATAATATTAAGACAGACAAAATTATTTATATTGAAAAACGTTATATAATTTGGCAGTTAATAACTACAAAACTTTTATTTACTATAGTGGTCACAAACTTTCCTAGAACACTATAAACATTTATTTTATTTATCTTATCACATAACTTAATAGAAAATAATTCTTTACACAGGTGAATCCACATCTACGAACGCGCACGAACGGACCACAGGAGCATCGGATCGTTGTCGATGCATAACTTTGACACGTTTACACGTGCCGTTCCTACTGAGCTCACTAAATATAGGAAAGCATTTTAAAATTGCTGGATTCAAAATATCTTATAGCATTATGCAAATACGCCAAGTTTTCCAGCATATGGCTATCATAACATGCATGGAAATTACTCGCAAATAGCTTCAAGCGTAATGTCTATATTGAAAGAGGTTACGAACAGTTTTTATGTTTCAAAATAATAGCATGGATCGTACACATGCGCATTTGTGGAGGTTGGTTAAAATATTCTCACAGTATTCATAATTTTAGAAAATTATTACAAGTTTATAAGCGATTTTGTAAATCATAGTGGCCCAAAATGACATTGACAAAATAAAAAAGTACATTATTGGTAGCATTCAGTGTATATTTTAAATTATCACAAGTTTTTGCTTAGATATATTTTGATTGTTTAAATTTGCTAAGGTTTACTAGAAAAAGGTTGAGTGAGATAATTAGAAGTTACCGTAAGTTGTCAATTAGTCTCAAATGTTTAATGAGCTCGTTCTACATATATTGTTTAAAAAGTTAAACTCACACGGGAATGGGAAAAAATATCTATTTTACGCGTGCATCTTAGCTGAACAAGGCTATTTTAAATTTGAATTTTACTTGTTATTAACTTACTTAATTCTAATTTTATATGCCATATTAAGGGCAAAAATATAAGTAGAATAAAAAAAAATATCTTTTAATGATACTTTATCACTGTATTTCTGAGCCACCAGGAACTATAGAACTCGTATTATTTTTTTGAAAGCTTAAGCTACTTTACTTATACTTTTGATGAGCTATCATTTTATCCTCTCTGAGGATGTCTACATCCTTTAATCCAAAAATTCTATCACAGTAAGAATCCTATTTGTATTCAAAAATGAACAAACTGAACATTCATACATAGTTTGTAAATATTAAAATTTGATCATTCATTTCACATGTACATTTTTTCTACAATTATTTACTAACATTCAAACATAATTATAAATATATGCTATATCTACACATTGATTCCTTTCTTTAAATAAATTCAAGTTACATTGGCATTGAATACACATTTTTTTTATTTATTAAGATAATTAATAAATAAGTCACCTTTTGAGTCACTACAGACTCACTTATATAAGATAAAATCACGCGTTTATGTATATTTCTTCTTTTCCGTATGACGGATAGTCCTTAGGTGGTAATTTAAAACTGTCTCTCAAATATGAGAATCGGTGGAAATTATAGAAATATTCTGTTCCATCCGGTGAGTACTGCGGGTAGAGAGTATAGGCTGGGAACTCAACGTCGGTGAGGGAGTCTGCAAGCGCGTGCTTCGCAAACTCCTCCTTGTATCGTCATGATTGTTCTCTGTACGCCTGCCTTTTGCTGCATTTCTCTTTCAGTATATAGCAGAGTGCGATTGCTATTAAAACAGCGATGGCGATCGCCATGCTTATACTTATCCAAATGATCTCCTCATTGATACCGCTCGTTGATTTACCTTATCAAAAAAATATTGTTACTTAATTAATTCATGCCGTGGAATTTTAAATCAAATGTTGTTTATGATTAAGTGTATTTTCCTTCATTCGGATAACGTAAGATAGTCCATTTAATCTTACCATACGACTTTTGTAAGTATAAGACTCGCGCGGCACAAAATAGTTAGGTGTAATAGGGTCGGCAGAGATGACTTGAGGGAAAAGTAAACGTTCACCCTAACATTTTACGAAAACGATTTTTAAAGCAATTTTTTTCTTGTAGTAAAATAGATGTAAACGTTTTCCAAAGTTTTATTAGAATTGGAATACATTTTAAGTTGTCCAGGAATACCGAATTAATGGCAAAGTTAAATAGCTTATGTAATATTCTAACCTCCCATTTTATTGGAGTACCCGCCCATCTTTCCAGCGACTCTTGCATAGGCGCCGCTGACCGCAACCAGCACCACGACTCCCGTCCGCACACATATTTGACCTTAAACATATAACCTATAAGTACAAGAATCTAGTGCGCTATTATTATCAAATAGATTTGTTTAAAAATATAGCTGTGTATTATTTATGGACGCATATCGCTAATATCATACATTATTTACTGTTTAAATTTAATAAAAAAGTAAATAAACGTTTAAAATTTAGTTTTGTATACATAAGCAATGAAACCGTTATAAAATCCACGAAATTGACAAGATTACCGGCTGGTCGTTTAACGTTTTAATAAAGAAAACAGTCCCGTCTCTAGTTAAAATGACTCTCTCAAGATCTTACTCGTTATTTTTAATTGAAAAAAGTACAAAGGCTGCCGCAACAGAGGCTCGCAGACTACCATAATCAAGGTGTAAAATTTATCTCAACAGCTGAAGTGGCGGAATTTAATGAAGAATTTTTCCTCAGATGTAAGGTGTAGTTTTTCTTTTTAATTAATCATACAAGGTGCTGAATTTTAAAGAAGGTTGTATTGTTTGCTTTTGGGAGACTATGTACATAGATTCTGATTAACGTAACAATCGTTTTTTTTTTTTGTAATTAGTGTAGACTTTAGGTAGTAGTATACAAATTTTATGGATATTATTTTTGGGTCATATAAATTTTAGTACTCAGGTCTTATGATCTTATCTTAATATTTGCATATTACTTACCGGTCATAATGGCCATCTTGATGATAGTTCAAATATACAGATCTTTCTTCCCACTAAGAACTAAAATGTTCTTATTAAAAATCACGTGGAGTCCAGCATTCTCCTATAATTTTTCTGCAATAAAGTATTTCAAGATATTAAGTATGTAAAAGAAATATAAAATGTATGTAAGTCTCACAGTCTTCACTTTACAGTCTTATTACATGAGATTGTTTAATTTTTGTAGACAAATCAATAAAAAAAAACAAATTTCATGTAATGTTAACGAATTATCGTAATTCACAGATTCTGAAAATATATATATAATAAAAATATTTTATCAATCAATCACAAAAATGGATGGAAAAAACTTTTATAATGTTCTATAAGTTCTTTACGTTTTAATGGTATCTCGACGTGAGATTGAAGACATTAATCAAACGAATAGCGCTCGCAGCGAACGCCATTTCATTTCAGAATGGAAGGAACTTATAGTGGATAGTTTCTGGTGTATTGTAGAATTTTAATTTAGTTACGAATACCGTTGATATCGAGAACAGAAAACATTATTAAATGTTTAAAATAAAGATAAAATGTTTTATTTGTTGTGTTTTTAATGTTAATAAAATTGAGAATTATTTAAGTAAAGTACAAGTATACAAGAAATATTATATTATGTATATTAATTTATGCCTGAATATTTGAAAAACTATGAGTATTGCAAGAGGCGTTGCGGGTTCAAACCTAGGCAACCACTGAGCTTTCTATGTGCTTAGTTTTTGTTTATAATTACGCTCATCAGCGAGGAAAACCTGAATGCGTCGAATTTTACTGAAATTCTATTACATGTGTATCCATCATCCGCATTTACAGTAGCGTGGTTTCATAACTTCTACCCAGCAGTGGTGGTACACTAACTAAGAATTAGAATTAGAATTTAAGATGATAATTGATTGCTTAAATGATATTATATATAAAAAAAATGTTTACGAAACTAAACAAATAATATGACCATTTGTGAGATAAAGATAGAGAAGGAAAACTTGAAGTAAGGTAATAGTTATATTTTGATTAGGTAGTGAACGATAAAGTAGTATCGTACCATAGAAAATTACATTTACGCACGTCGAGAAGTAAATTCATTAAACAGATTCCGGTTTTTAATTCAATTTGACTTGAATTATTCTATTTAGTCAACGTATAATAACATCATAAAAATATTGTTATAAATACTCTTGTTTGTAATAAATGATAAAGTATTTGCTACTGAACGACTAATTAGATGTCGAGATGGTACGGGCGGCAAGTACCACTGAATTTTCAAGTGCTTAATTTGTATTTTTCAATTTGTTTCGTGTGCGAAAGCTGTCAGCGACAGACGAAAATCTGCCATGTGTATCCACTAACCAACATTGAAGCAGTTCGATTGAGGTAGCTTTAAACTTTACCCACAAATAGAGAGAAGGCCTTTCCCCAGCAGTGAGACATATAAAGCTTTCGATTTCGAAGCTATATTATTGTCTTTATCCAAATACATCATTTATATATATAAAAGAATAACTAAATAATTTGCATACGGGTTTTTACACAGTAGATTAGCACTAAGAATTATTGAAAATTTAGCTCTAAGGTGATAAATGTGATGAAAGTTTGTATGAAAAATCATTCATTTTTGAAGAAAGAAGATATTTTGAATTATGACACGTGCGAAGGCACGGGTTCAGTGGGAGCGCTAGTTATAATCAAGAGTTACAGTAAAGGTACGTAAGGTAAGGTGTTACAGAGTAGGCAATCAATACTCGATTGCCAATATAAATTATTGCGCAAGAAGGACTGTTACGCAATTGCTGTCGCATTTGATTCCTAATTTATATGTTATTTTTTAATTCAAAGTTTTATTTTATAAAATCATGATTCTGCATTCTAGTCATCAAATTGTAATAAATATAAAAAATATATCATCCAACCCTTTTAGATTATAGATAAAACGATGCTATAAAGGACAGTTTATTTCGTTTACTTTTTACAAAAAAAAAAACATCAGTGACAAAAGAAACTGTTTTATTAGTGCGTGGGTAGGCCTTTGTCCATGCAATGTGGCGAGAAATGACTGGCACGTTCAAACGAGTTTACTCGCCGGTGACCTGCTCTCTGGATGGTTTAAGCCCGTTTTAGTGGAATGAGATTTACATTACGTTGCGATTAGGTGAAACTCTTGTGGTGTGTGAATCAGTGTAAGCTGCAGTCAGTTATTTAATTGAAATATACTGTTAACTTGCCCAATCTACTCATCTTAATGGTTGTGTATATTATTGTTAACTAGTTCGGCAGACTGGAAAATGAGCATACTGATGGTAAGTGATCACCACCGGCCATAGACATTAAGACATATTAATAAGCCCTTAAAATGCTAAGATGTGATGTCCCTTCCATCTTTCAAAACACAACATCACTAAGTATCGCGGTTTGGCAATATAATAAGTAATGAGCGGGTTGTACCTACCTCGACGGGCGTGCAAAAAGACCTTTCAGTTAGATATGTGAGTCAAAGGTTAAAAGTATAATTGTCAGCGAGGTTGTAATGTTGATGTAAATTCATCATAAAATTCCTTCTGAAAACATTTCATATCTTCTGCATTCACACACCAAGAGTGTGAGTGTGAGTGAGTGAGATTCTAGCGAGATTTATGTTGCTGTATTTTATGGAGTCACTAATTTATTGTTATAACAAAAAATAAAACGTTCCCGCTCGTTTTGTTTTCACATATAGATATTTTACGAGTGTATATTAGTCAATACGGACAAAAATGTATTAATTCTTAATGTAATAATATTTGGCTGTGCCAAGAAATAAATATTTTCATTAAAGTCATTTCACCTTCTCTTCAAAAAAAAAAGGAGAAGAGGCCTTATCTCAGCACTGGGACATTCACAGGCTGTTACCATACTTTACTTTACTTTACTAATGTCATGTAAAATGGAGAAGTCACGAAGGATGATTGCTTGGTGCAGATAGTACAGTTGTGTTGTATAACTGTATATATCTTTTTAATAATTCAGGTGAAACGGATAGTTGTTTGGGTGGAAAGCCGGATATCCGGCTATCGGTGGCCGGGTATTCGGCCTGTTGTCACTTTGCGTATTGTGTCAAGTTTAGCACCGCTGATACTGCGTATGGGATCACATGATCCACACTTGTCTAAGTTTGCCAGAGTGTACCTTTTCACCTTGGAAACGAGTATTTAAAATCCAGCTGGATATTGCGTTACTAGCATTTTGTGTTGCATAGCAAAATGAGGCTGGACAGCTGCCGGATATCCGTTTTTCTCCAGTTGACCGTAAACCATATTTGAAGTGTAGGGTGTCATTTTATAACATCGGTAGTAAACACAACTTTCATTTATTGTTTTATTATGACCCGAGAACTCCAAATGCCAATAATTAATACATGATTAATTATTTGTATATTTCACGTAGCCTATCTAAAGAAATAAAAGTGTATTTTTATTGTATATTATTATTACTCATAATATATCAATAGAGATTTTAATTCTTACGACGACTTTTCGCTCTTACTTGTAATTGTATGTTTAACGGTGTAGCAAACTTCCATGTTCTAGAGTAAACAGCCAGTTCGCAGCCCCCCAACGAGTAATCGGTCTGTGCCAACACTATGTATGAGTGAAAAGAGCAAAATTGTCGAAAAAATTGAAAATGTATATCGATAAAACTATCCACTACATTATCACCACACAAACCATCCAGTTCGCAGCCTCCAACCAGGAGTAGGACTAGCATGTAAAATAAATCTAGGACGTGACAATTGTAGAGGCAAGGACGATTCCCTGGACCGCTTTCTACACAATTTAGGAGAGCCGGAAATACCCTGCCGGCGTTTATTCACTGGCTTGGTGAGCACCATAGCACTGTATAGGGTGCACCCATTTGGGTGGACGCTCTTACCGCTCGTAACAGGGCTCTTGCGGAGGCCGCAGAAAATAGCGATGAGAGCGATACATGGGTAATGTACGGTGTCGTGGACGGCGGCGACACTTCTAGCGAGTGGTCCACCCTGAGACCTTCGTGCGGAGGTGCTTGCGGAAGTCCACCTAGAGGTGGAAGCACTTGACCTAAGCGGTGTCCGTCCATACCTCCACTGGCCCACTTCGCTGAAGAATACCGAGGAGAAGGCGTCGGCGCTGTGCGCACCATCTCCTTCCGCCGTAAGTGTTGCCGGGGCTAAGGGACTCTGTAAACCTGGCAGACGCGGGCCAAACGTCGGAGCGTCACAGTAGTATGCGCAAACGATCTTGTGACGATCCCCAAAGAGGCAGTGTGTGTACCGATGGTTTTTAGTGGGTATTCCGATGAGTCCCACATACCCCAGGAAACGGGTAAACGCGTTTTTTCCAGAGCGAAAAAAAAGGAGGCAAAAACTTTACAGCCTATACCTTGAAAATGTGTAAATCTGCCACTGGGAATATTCAAACTGAAAGTTTATTGGTGTAACATGAGTTTTTACACAAAGTATTGTCTTCGATTAATCAGTCTTCGAACTAAACTCGGTGTATAAAATAACAACGGAAACAATAAAAAATACTTCAACTACAACATAAGTCTGATAATATTATCATTAAAGGCAAAAGTAACAAATTTTTAAACCAAAATTTAAATTAATTCATCACGACTATATTTAGAGTCATAATTATCTTTCGTAATTGGTTGTCAACTGCTTACTAGTATCATAAATTCATAACTCATCGACACTGGTGTAAATGTACTCTTGTCCTCAATAATGAATATTAGCGACCTTCCAACTTGTACCGGTAATGGTACAACTGCATAGGTGCACGTATAGTTTACATTTTCCCAACATACTGATAAATCGCCTCTAGTATATGTAATTAGAACATATCTAATATCATGGATGGTCTAAAATGAAATAAACTTTGTATATCATAATATTTATTAATAAAAAATACAATGTAATAGAGTTTGCTTATATCAAAAGTTAAAATTAATAATTACAAAATAATTTTAGTCATTATCAATATACCTTCCACGGTTTTCTCGGGTTTGTTATACTTGTGTGTATTAATATTTTTATCCTCATTTTTTTTATTTGTATATATGTGCTTGTTGGAACGAAGTTCTTTTACGCGGCTTACGGTAGTGAAATGGCAGTGGCTAAGGTCATGTCATATATAACGAAATAGCGTTTATACTGTGCCTACTAAATGCTACAAAATGCGATGCGTTGGGCGTTCGAATTTAGGAGGGCGATATAAAGGAGGTTGAGGTGCTTTTAGGTGTGACAAAAATACAGTTATATCATCCATTAAAATCGACATTTTAAAACACGGTTTGATTTTTTTTTATAGCATAGGTTGGCGGACGTTCATGTGGGCCACCTGATGGTAAGTGGTCACAAACGCCCATAGACATTGGCAGTGTAAGAAATGTTAACCATCGCTTACATATTGTATCAGTGCAAACACAAAAGATTAAAATTATTTAAAAAATCGACTCGATTCGAATCGATTTTTTTTCTTTAATTATAATTCATATAGAGACTGTTCAATGTTTTAATCTGATATCCCTCAATTATTAACTTAAGTATGTATTGAAGAATATTTTTATTATTCGGATAACTAAAATTAGCAATAGTAATTTTATAAATATGTAGAACACAATAAATAGGTTGGAACTATCAAAAGCGTATTTAATCTGGGGACAAGTGTTTAATATCCTGGGACATTAATATTATTAAAAAATATGTTGAAAATAGAAGAAAAATGAGACAGATAAAACATTTAAAAAATTGCAGGTACATCAATCAGTTTGGACCTATCATGACAGAAAATATATTATTTGGAGAATTAATTGAATATTCATTCAACATCGTTTTTGCTGTCAAGCCGTCCAGTGTTATTAATTTGATCTGCCTACAGACAATATATTGGCTCGCTATTATGGTACGTACTACACGTATTAAGGTATTACGCTTCACATATTACATTGTTTCAAATAAAAAACGTTTGATAGTGATGTATTGGTTTTTGGTATATTGAATATTTTATAGTGCTGAAAAATTGCATTACAGCAAACAGGATAAAAAGTTTTTTGCGAAGTGCACGTTTAAGTAACATATAAAAAATTACATACATACATTTTAAGTAATAGGGATTTTTTAATTAATGAATATAATAAGTAAAGTATGAACTACCTATGCTAATTAATATTATTTGTTAATTGCTTTTCAAATCCTCAGTTCACTGCTGTCAATTTCCATAACTGTAACATAATGATGCAATTAAATTTATTGCTTGCCGTATTGGTTTTCGATTTGGCTTAAAATTAATATTAGTTCATGTCATTTTAACAAGGAGATATTTTATGCAGAGATAATATAAAGAATTACATTAAATAAATAAAATGGAAGTGCCTGTGTGTTATTTCAAAATAACTGCCTCTTTAAGCTATTTGCAAATGACCAAAACCTAAAACAATCATGTTTTTAGTCTACCTCTGCTATCTAATCATTTAAGTATTTTATGTCTAATTTAAATAATAATAGTCATTATGTACGTTAAAAAGGCAAATTTTCAATCATTTTCATTGTGATGAACTTTCGCTGGCGAAGCCTCGGTTTTTGCTAGGACGCAATAAAACTAAAAATTAAGCTATGAGAATTACAATTGTAATTAAAAAGTTTAATAATAATTATTATTATTAGTTATTTAATTTACATAACCACAATATAAAACATCAAATCAATCAATTAACAAGAAAAAATATTTTCATTTATTGAGAAATAAATGATTTTATGAGTAATTTTATTGATCGAAATTTAATCGATACAGATGTCATTATTATTAATTGGAATAATATATAACAGATTTTGCGTATGATTTTTTTGCAAAAACATACGTTAGGAAACAAAATTAACTGCCATAGTCTTAAGTGATAATAATGTAACCGTTACTACTCAATCAAAGAGCCATGGCCGATGTCCACCACCTCGATTATAATAGGTAGGTAATGGTAACGCTTGACTTTCGATTCGATTCGAAAGTACTTGGAGAGATCTATTTGAATAAAAATATTTTGATTAAATTTGATTTTTTTTCTACTGACAAAATGGATAATTCATTATGTTTACCCTGAATTTAAACCCTGATTTTTACATTTTCTAAATCTAAATATGTGCAACACGAAAAAATAACCAAAGACAATACTGATAATACTGCCAATGGTTTTAGATATTATAAATGTCACAGGATGACATCGCGTGTCGAGAGGGATGTGTAAGGGACGTGCGAGTGAAAGCTGACATTTTGCTTATCTTAGGTGCGCTATTAACGACTGGTGCTTATCCAAAATTATGGCATAAATGAACAGCATTGTCAAGATTCATCAGCTTTCATTTTATAAAATATAATGAATAGTTTTTAGAGTAAAATCTGAAAATGTCTCCTCTTTAAAATTCAGGGGCAAATACCTTATATCAATTTATCTTCTGTTGGAGGCGTAGGCGTAATCTAATAAAGACGAGCTAATGCTTTTGAACGGTCCTAGAAACACTTTTCACATCAAACAGTTGCTATTTAAAAGCATGTTCAATTTATAATTCGAGGATCTAGTTTATTTTAAAAATTATTACATTTACAATTTCCAGTATGCATTACCAACATTTAAATATTGGCCTGGAAAAGACACACAATGATAAAAAAGTGTTGTATCATAAGTCTTTATGAAGTGACTTCATTGTGTGTACAGAGTAGTACACACACATGCACACATTAATGAAAAATAATACGATACATACGATATGTAAATTGTCATTTCTGCAGGGAAAATTTCTGTAGAAATAGTTCAACCGTTTTTCTACACCAAACAAGTTTTTTAATATAAGACAGGTGTACCCGGTGTCCGGTATCCATCCGGACGGTTCCGTTTTTTGGAAAGTTGAAAAAGTCATTCTAAAAGCGCTTAGTTTTCATTTGAAACTATCTGATTAATTTATTATTAAATTTTCGTTGACATGTATTATATTTTTTCAAATGAAACAATAAACTTCTTGCAGTGAGTTTTCATTTCTGTCTGTATAGCTCTTACTTCCGGGCTTTGCAGTTATTATTAAATGCAACGCAACTGGTAAACCTAATTATTTAGTTAGGGTACAAATGGTTAACGATATCAAAGTATGAATGACAATTTACAAAGATGGTTAATCAATCATGTAAATGAAAATAAGAAGTATCAAAATACTTCGTTTTATTCATTCGTCAATTTATATCTACGTATTTATTTACAGAATTTTGTATAAGTTTAATCGAAACAAGCCTAAAAGAGACGAGTATAAGTTATTTAAAGCAAACATCTAATTAAATAAATGAGCGCCGTTATTTGTTCTCTTCTAAAAGTTTTCTTAATGTAGGTCGCACCGCTTTAGACCTAAATATATTTATTTTATTGAAAAGGAAGCTTATTTTTTATTCATATAGTATTTTATACGTCGACATTTTCGTATGTTAAAAAAATGTATAAAAATAAATTTTCGATACCCATGTCACTGTAGAATATAGATGAAGAGAATTTTTCGAGTAACTGGTAGCGAATGTTGGTGACACTAAGTATTATTAGTTAGACACAGGCTTAAAAGTTTGCAAGTTTATTGTATATATATTTATGAAGGAAGAAAAGCTACTCTAATATTTATTAATGTTTTTGCTATTATTATAGTTAACGTAACTAATTTATTCATAAAAAGTGTCAGTGATTTGAAAATACTGACTCTTTTTAAATTAATATCAGTACTAGCGCGTTATCAAAACCAAAATAGTACTTTTTTATTTTTGTCTGGCTGTCTGTTTGTTCCAGGTAAACTTATTATGTGTTGACCATTTGTACTTATTTAACTTCAAAACAGCTAAAAATTACAAATGCAAATTACTGAAGTATTATATAGTATTTTAAGATGTAATTTAATGAATTTAAAACTCACTTACGTATCTTTGTTGTCTACTATTTTAGGCTTATTTATTTATCTATAAAAGTAAATAAAATTGAAGTGTCTGTCTGTGTTTTTCAAAATTACTGCCTTTTTTGAAGTTAATATGGCTATTTTTGAGATACCAATACCAAAACATTTTTTTAAATTTTAGTTTACCGCTGCTAACTTATAATTTATTCATATTGTATCTATACTAATATATAAAGCTGAAGAGTTTATTTGTTTGATCCGGCTACTCTCAGGAACTACTGGTTCGAATTTAATTTTTTTTTGTGTTGTGTAGTCCTTTTATCGAGGAAGGTTCTAGGCTGATTTTTATTCATTATATTTTTATTAATTATACGCGGGTGAAACTGCGGGCACAGCTAGTCATGTATAATTTAAATAGGCAATATGCATGTTAAAAAATTAATTTTGATTCTCATCTTACTAGAAACCGGTATAAAATTGAATTAACCAAATTCCGAACTAAATATGACATAAAAACTATATTATTTGAAGGAGCACAGTTTTATAATTCGTTACCAAAAGACGTTATAAACGCAAATGTAATCAATATTAAAAAAAAAAAGATTAAAAAAATACTTACTGACACATAATGTAGACTTGTAACTTATGGTATGGTAATTATGTTTATATAATGATATTTCCTAAGTGTAAGTGGACTTTGTTCTTTTTTAGGAAATATATGTCTTAAACCTTAAAATTTGAAGGATTTTCGTCACAAACTTAATTCCACGCTAGCGATGTCGCGGGTATTCTAGTAATGCTACATATTATACGCTAGTAAATCAATAAAATCCACCACAAATAAGGTCTAGAAACGTTATAATATTTTTTTTATTTAAAAATTGGTTAATCAAATAAAAAGCTCTTACAAATGTATTTTGTTCTCTATATATGTTTTGATACTCATAACATTGGTACAAGAAACAAATACAAACTTATTACTCCCGTTACTCGGCTGCATAGGGTCAGTAACTCTTTTGTGGGGCAATGTATACGGTTCTACAACAGGATTCCAGAAAGCATTCAAAATGCCTCAATTGCAAATTAAAAAAATAAGGAAAGCTTGTGTTCTAAAGATTAATAAATTAATAATTTTATGTATGATAGCACACCTTGGGAATGAAACGATCGCCGCATGGCTATTTCTCTTTTTGTAAACGAAACATGATATATATAAAACCCGCTGAGTTTCTTTCGCCGGTTTTCTCAGGACTGGGTGTTTCTCTTCCGAACCGGTGGTAGTTTCTAGTTTGACTATCAATAAGCAATTATAGTGCTTCAATGTTAAATAAAGTATTGATTGATTGAAGATGTGATCCTATAATTATTATTTACACCGAGGACTTTATAAAAAAACTAGCTGTGCCCCGCGGTTTCACCCGCATATAATTAATAAAAATATAATAAATAAAAATAAGCCGAGACCCATCCTCGGACTATACAACACAAAAATAATTTTTAAATTCGAACCAGTAGTTTCTGAGATTAGCCGGATCAAACAAACAAACTCTTCAGCTTTATTTATTAGTATAGATATAATGAAAGGAGTGAGATGAGAAATATATATGTGTATATTATAAAATCCTCAGCGTAAATAACTATTATTAGCTAGTAGATCATGAACGCGTGGAAATGTGGTAAAACTGCTAATAGCATTTACTCGTTGAATCGCAATTCCAATTTTTTGAGTAAAAAATAAAATAGTTCTTCTTTAACGTTGTTGGAGTTAAAACGTAGTGTTGTAAGTATATTTTTTACAAAAAAATATTTTTATATTTGGTAAAAAAGTACAAGTTTGTAAACTGTGATATAAATATTATGGAATTAAAGATTATTATAATATACGTATGCTCTATACCATTTTACCAAAATATGTTAGAACAGTATTTAAATATATATGTATGTACGTACATATGTATACTAGAAAGGTAACAAGACTGAGAATTTTGTGAACAGCTGTGGTCGGAACGGAAAGTTTTTGCATTGTACGGAACATACATACACTTGAAACTAGTCGATAACCTTTTTACGACTTGTGTTGTATATTTCTTTTAAAATAATGTTTGCCTGGAAAAGATAGCTGTCTTAGCGATACGGCCGTCTTTTGACAACTTCTTTGTCTGTATTCTGTTTTAAGTTTCATTGCTGAACAATAAAGAAGATTTGTATTGTATTGTTTTGTAAAGCAAGATCTACTCTCCTCTTGAGAAGGTTTTGCTCAAATATGGGTTGGGGACTTGAGGTGTGTGAGTGACACATCTGTCATAATTTCATCAGACATAGCATGAAAATTTCTTTTCAATGTTTCCTGTATACTATTAATCTAATAACATAAATTATGCACATGAAAACTCAATGGTACTTGCTCAGTTTTGAACCTGTAATTTTCTGTTAAGATTCATGTGTTCTAACAACTAAAACATCTCGACTCCTCTACATAAAATAAATTATATGTAATAAATGTAAAAGGTTTTAATTGCAGTGAAAGGTAAGTAAATTATGAAAAATTTATTGGTATCTGCAATTGAATGATCACGCTAATATATCTTAATGCATAATTATGAATGCGTTGAAATTAAAATAAAATATAAATTTTATTTTCATTGCAATGTCATTAAACTAGGGAAAAACCAGACAATCTGTATAAAATTTAACAATGATTAAAATCTGATGATTTTACTTTATGTAAAAATAAATATATTAATAAATTCAGCAAACATTTTTGCATTTCTCAAGTTTATATTAAATAAATTCCATTATAATTCCATTTAGGGTTTATATTACATAAAATCATTACTAGACAAGATATACAGATATTTTGTCGATCAAAAAGCGTGTTGGTAATTTGATTGAACAGATTATAAAAAGTGTTATTTATATAATTAACTGTCTTCGTAATTTTATGAAACAGAATATAATTTCTTGCCATCTATACTGAGAAGGATCCGCGCATGTTTAACTGTTAGTAGCCGAACATTTAATATCATTTTGTTAATTAGCGATTCAAAAACGCTTTCTTTGAATGAAGCTCAATTTGAATTTAATCATGTTTTTTATTCTTAGATAATATCCAAAATTATGGAACTATATACAATACTAAAGTCATTTTAAAAATAAAAATATATAAACTTTCATTAAACTTTAGCACTTTCATTTAAAATTAGAGCGAAGTTGAGGCGAGTTTTTAGTTTGGGTTTATAATAACAAAGAAATATTGTTGTATATTAAGTAAGCGTTCAGGAGAAGTTTTAAATACAACTACGATTTTAAGTTACAGAACCAATCCCAATACTCATCATAGGGGATCCAAAAGATGTGGTTGCTAAAAGGAAATAGCTTTGGCGTCGTTTCCCTTTAAAGTTTACGAGAATTGCACATGCCATTTATTTGAATACATAAAAATACTTATAATGTACAAAACGTTATAAGCTTTTTATGGAGTCAAATAATTTACGTTAACTGTTTGCTTGCTCAACATTATCCAGATTACTTGAAATGATGAAATTGTTTTGGAAGTTTCTATGGGCGATGAAGGGAATTTTCAAAATTACAATTTTACTGTCATGTTTCTATATGTAAAGAATTAAAACACTTTTCTCAAATACTACCCCAGTGACGTATTGCATACTCTTTTATTATTTAAAAATTGTAACTACGCTTTAAGCTTGGACAAGATTAATCGTAGATCATCCTACGGCTTATAATACTCGGACAAACTGAACAGCATGCGTACTATAGAAAATAAGGCTTTTGTCTGGGTGTCTTAAAGTACCTACTCGTAATTGTCGATGGGAGTTCGAAGGGGAACATTTACTGGCGCTTATCTTTTGTTTGTGTTTGTCGAGAATAAAGTACGCCTCTTTAACAATAAAATCGACTGTCGGCGGTAGTTACTGTGGCCGACAGCCTTGAATATAAAATTAATGTTTTAAGATAATATAATTATTCCAAGATTTGTTTTCAATCACCATTTATTTAATTTAATTCGCTCTAATTGCAAAAACATCAGAGGCAGACTCTATATTACGGAATTCCAATTGTAATGCTGTAAATTCCTAAAGCGAAATTAAATGTGGTGTCACCTTTACAGCAATTTGTAATTAACCTTGGATGGGCGGCAATAAATTAGGCCTTAGTGTAGAATTAGCAAGGCGATTATTAAAGGATATTTATTAATATCACGACACCAGCTAATTTATTTTTGTGCGAGCGTGTATATCAGATCGTGTAGATATAAATTATTTATGGAGGTGACCTTTCGTTCGATATCAACGTTTTTTTTAATGACTTGAAAACGTTCTTAGAAATTCAGATGGATTTTAATTAAATCAGGTTTATATTATACAATATCCCGGGTTAGGTTTATATAATACTAATTATTTATATTGTTAATCTACATTAAATTTCGTGTATTAAATTTAAATAATCTTCAAAATATTTAAATTTGTTGATAGATACACTTTGTTTTGACAAGCTATATCCGTCACATTTTACTTGCAGAAATTTACACATTGCACCGCAGAATATTGCCGTTACGGTGCCAAAATTTGTAGTGGCCTAATTAGGAATAAAAGTACGGGCAGTACGGATGGCACTAATTTATACTTATAAAATCGTTTGTCTTGACTGACTAACGAAAATCACTGTGAAGAAAGCCGAAATTTGGAACTAAGGTTTATTTTTTAACTAAGCACCCGCTAAGAAAGCATTCTTGGAATATTATACATACAAAGGATACAGACAACAAAACTGGCAACACAGGCACCGCCAGACTATAAAAGGACGCCAACCGCCTTATTGGGCCTCTTTTTGCTTCTGAAAATTGAAATTCGAATTCAAACGTCTAATGCTGCGTCGGAGTGGTATATTTCTTTTTTATTGTTAATTTTCGTTATTGGGTCATTCCGTAGTTTCATGCAAAAAGCAATTCCAGACAAATTAAGTCATGAAAAATTTAAAAAAATATATTTTGTTTTTAGCAATCGCGTTTGGAATTAATCTTTTTAAAAGTAGTATTTCTAATAATATACTTTTATTAATTAGTTTTCTTTAAAAAGATGAAAACCTGTCTGTAAAATCATTCCTCTCGGTTTCCAACTAGGAACCACAGTTGATTTTTAAATCGTTTTTTTTTAATCTTGCAAATAACAACTATAATAACTACGCAATATTAAAACTAAACTCATGACCTATCGATAAGGTATTTTGAATAAACAGTTAACGTAGTACAATTAATTAAATAAATATGTTTAAATTTGTCACAAATATAATTTCATTACCATCTTTACTCTAAAACGTAACACCTGTATGTGATTTAGACGTATCTAAGAGCGGTTGCAAGTCGCAATGTGTTTCTGCCTATCATTTAACCGAGGCCACTGAGCGAGGTGGACGTACGCCTGTCGCTGTCAGAGTTGTTCGAGATATTTAAATTGTTTTAAGTGCTTCGTCAAGAAATCGCGTCATTGCATTCTTTCAATTTCACAAGGTGCTATAACATACAACTTATTATTTTTTCGAAAAAAATATGTAATTATTATTAATTTTGATCTTATTTTACAATCAATCGTCTAATGTTAAGGGTTATAAAGATATCACCGAAAATGTTGCAATTTTTCATTCATTTCTAATTCATTCCTATCCGTACCATCCATTTTTGTACTGGAAGGTAATTAACTGCTTTGGAAGGAAATGAAAAATATTTATGTAATTTAAAGCTAAGACTTTTTTTCAATTTGTAAAAGAATATTTATATAAATTATTTTCTATATGATATTCTTTATGCCACATTTTAACCTTTTTCAGTACAGAAATGTCAAAAACGCGTAAAAAAATGACTAGGGAAGAAAAATTAGCAAAAGACAGGCTACGTGCAAGAGAAAATTATATGAAAATAAAAAACGACCCAGAGCTGTATTCTATACAGAAAGAGAAGGAAAGAACTAGATATTTAGAAAGAAAAGAAAAGAAAAAGGTTTGTAGTACTCAAGAAATGACTCCAAGAGCACAACGAGAACAAAGAAGACGTTGGAGAAAAAATACACAAAACTATTTAAAAAAGAAGGAAGAACAGAAAAAAGTACAAAAAATATTAATAGAAAATTCACCTCCAGAGAGTGACTTGGAGATGAATGTCAACCCAGACCCTCCTAGATCAGATCCCTTGTCGCTCGCTCAACCGGAATCATCTCCAAATAATAGAAATATAAGATTAGCTAAGTTCAATAATGCAATAAGGCGCATGCGCTACAATCATATGAAGACGGTAAAGAAACTAAAAGATGAAATTAATAAACTAAAAAGAGAAAAAGATGCTTTGCGTAAACAAAGTAATATAGCTCAACCAGAATATGCCTCTGTCGAAAAAAAAGTTGAAGAAGTTTTAACTTACATAATACCAGAAAAAAAGAAAGAAGTAAAAAAACAACTGCTTTTTAGTGAAAGCATATCTCAAAATGTACAAGACAGCTATAAAGCGATCACTAAAAAGAAAAAGAGACATTTTGCAGGACAGATCATTCATAATGAAGAAAGATTGAGAAAATACAAGTTGCTTCATAAGTTGCCATTTGTTCGGAGAAATAAGAACATTACAATACAAAAAAAACAATCAATGATAAATCAGATTCATTCCTTTTTTGAAGAAGACGCAAATAGTAGAGTTGCTGCGGGGAAAAGAGAATTTATAAAAAAGAGTGGCCTGAAAAAACAAAAGCGTTACCTGACTGATACTTTAAAAAATTTGCATGAAAAGTTCTTGAAGGAGCAAAGTAATATAAGCTATTCAACATTTTGCAAATATAGACCCTATTGGGTGGCTTTTCCTAATCCAGATCGAGACACTTGTCAGTGCAAACTACATTCAAACGTAAATCTTCTAATTAAGGCTTTGAATTCTGCAGAAATCATCACCGAAACTACTGGAACAGACGTTATTAAAAGTCTTTGTTGTGATATAAACCAAGACTGTCTTGAACGTACATGCACAATGTGCGTCAGTAAAGTTTTAAATTATCATGAATTTCAAAATACTAAAAAAATTAAGTTTTATCAGTGGGTTGTAGAGAAAAAACCATATACGGTGAAGAATGAGATAATAAAGATTAAAATAGTTATCATCAAAAAAAGATTTGAAGAATATCCTCGCGACATTATTTACAAATTAGAAAAAATGTTGGTTACATTCTTTAAACATAACTTAAACATTATAGTGCAATATGAGGCTATCAAGCAATTGAAACAAAATTTAAAAGACAACGAGATACTTGTGCACATAGACTTCAGTGAAAATTATTCCTTAAAATATCATCAAGAGATACAATCCTTCCACTTCGGAGGAAGTCGCGAACAAGTTTCCTTACACACAGGAGTTCTGTACTATAAAAACAGTCAGACCTATAAAAAAAAATCGTTTTGCACAATAAGTGACTGCTTAAAACATGACGCTGGAGCCGTATGGGCTCACTTATGTCCTATTTTAAAGATGGCTCATGAGCTAGTGTCTTTTAACATTGTCCATTTTTTATCTGATTCACCGTCTAGCCAATATAGAAATAAAAATATTTTCTACATGATTACAAAATTAAAAGACACTATACCCAGTATCAATAGAGTAACATGGAACTTCCAAGAATCTGGCCATGGCAAGGGCGCCCCAGATGGCATAGGCGCAGTGGTCAAACGTACGGCCGATAATTTTGTAAAATATGGTGGAGATGATGGTTCCTTCGAAGATTTTGCGACTTTGATAATTAAATATATACCAAATGTACATTTTGCTATAGTAACAGAAAATGACATCGTACAAAAAGAATTCCCACCCAATGTTCCGGGATTTAAAGGAACGCTGCAAGTTCATCAAGTCGTGTGGACGACTGATCGAAGTAAAATTATAGTTTTACGACGTCTTAGCTGTTTCGAATGTCAAGATTGCAGCATTCCTTGTATTCATAACAAACATTTAGGCTATCTTTATTTTGATAATTACGGTGAAGCACTGGGAGATCAATTTAAATCGAATCGAGCCCCAAACGTCAATAACACTTTACTGGGCATAGATACGTCCATAATTTTAAATACTCTACATAAAGCTGACGTTTTGGAAAACTTGAAACCTCTCTCGGGTCCAATTGATTTACAGCTCTCACCTTTGGCAAATACTCCTTCAACATCAAGAAAGACAAGATCTCCAAAAGTTAAGATTTTATCCGATGTCCGTTTAAATTGGGAAAACAATAAATTTTATAATACACCAAATAATGTAATTACAAAAAATCTAGAGTCATATAATACTAAGCACCAGCTACAGTTCGAAGCGTTTATCAATTCAAATAAATCAGAAAAAGAAAACAATTACAATAATGTGTTTGACTCAGATGACAGCGGCGAATTCAATATTTTTTAAATTGTACTATGTCTGTGATTGCTTTTGAATGTGATTTTACTTCCAAAGATATATTCATTACAATTAGGTAAGTATTATGACTTGCTTGATAATACAGCAATTATTATAATTAATGACATCGTATCTTTTAAAGATCTATACTATATTAAGGCATTTTAGGAGACTTTTTTTTATGTTGTGTAACGTCAATGTGACTTTATTCTCAAAAGGGTGCAAATTCCTTATCTTGCATACGCTTGCAAGAAAGCTGTTAAATATCTAGTCAGTTATTATTGTTTCAGTAAGTAAATTTTTATTCATTGTTTTTATGTGATAGTGTAACTATAATAATGTGATTATGATAAAACATAAGGATTTATATTATGTTACTTTAATTGACCATTGTATTGATTAATGTAAGTCATGGTTGATTGTGCAATGTTAAGTGTCAAGAGACTTCTTGTCATGTTATTTAGTTAAAATCTTACCAAAAATTAAGTTTTTATTATATGTTACTGGGCCATTTATTTTTGAGTGATTGAAACAAACTTAAATAGAAATAAACATGTTGATTAATAAGTGCATATTGTCCTTTTCTTCTTTTGTATAATTACTTGTTTTACAACTAAATAATTTCGTTACATTACCATCCCAGCTTATATCTTTACCATCCCACCTGATTTCATTATAATCCTTCACCTTTTCATCACCATCCATTCGTTAAATTTCAAGAATTATTATTTCAGTAACTAAACGAGATAACAAAGTGCCTCCTATATTTTATTAATCTATTGGCAATCTTTACTCCATTATTGCAAGAAAAACGTGAAAAAAAGAGTTTTTTTTTTCGTCCGCGGAACGTTAAAATTTGCACGAAACGGCGGAATCAACCTATTAGAATCATTCTCTTTGGTTTAAATCGTTATTTCCGTTAGTTTGTCTATTAAAACTTCTGGTTCCTAAAAATATATAAAATGGATAACACAAATCGCGAACGCTAAAAGTGTACCAAACTGTTAATGGCTATGTGAAACAAATATTTCTTGGACTTGGCAGCGGCTTCAGACATTTTAGATCATATAAATAACTTATTCCTAATGGCCCATTCTTTGAATTTAACATTGTTTCTCATACATATAAAAACACAGCACTGCTAAGGCTGTAGCAGTTATGGTATTAGTAGGAAAATGATTATTTTATATCTTGATTGTATTTCAATATGTTGTATACGATTTTTTTTCTCTGTCAACTTGCTATCTATTCTAGCTCTTCCCGTAAGAATGAAATAGAATTATTGCCGTTGCAATAGTTTAAACGTTAATATTGTGCGCAAATACTTCGATTTCGGTTGTGAGCTGTCAACTATCAAAATATCGTGGTTTCACTTATTTTGGTCCACTACTTATAGTGTAAAATCCGGCTGCAAGATCACTATGTTCATAGCGTACACAATCCAAATCTATTTTTATAAATGGGAGAATCTATTTTTGCCAGGGTGCCTATTTAAATTTGCCCGCGAGTACTTTTAATTAAAATAATATTTATCGACTTTTTCCAAAAAATTTCATTCACTTGTTATGAAAATAGACTACAATCCACTCCATAGCAGTGTTTGTAAATAACTCGGAAAGGTATGGTTGCTGTTACCCAGTCGGCCGCAACCTATTCGCAGCCAGGTTTAAACAGGTCATATTTTGTTACGTTGATACATTCATGACGTATAAATATCTTTTATATATCAAATTGAAGCTAATTTTTTTCTGTGCATGACAAAATACCTCCTGCCTGCCTGTGTAAAATTACTCCCAAATAGGGGTTGCCCGCTGTTAAAGATTGATCAAAGTGAAAGAGAGTTAGCGCGTTACATCGGTAGTCAGACGAGAATAGCGATATAAGCTATTAATTATTGATCTCGTACTATTATATTATGATTTCAGATATAAAACATATTAAAATGTTTGGTGAACTAATGGCTTAATATATTAAAATATTTATAATTCATTCGTAAATAAGTGGTGTTTTGAAGACACAGCCTGTCGATATTCCAGTACTCGTTAAAGGCTACTCACAATGTTTTATATACGAGGACGAGATGGTAAAAGGCAGTTCAAATTTAGCGACCCCTTCCTGATGTTTTGTCCGAACTAATATTGTACGTATATACATACAATATGTCGAAATTCTAAGTTCGACACCGCGTTAGCAGGCTTTTAAACTTAGTTAGATATAGTTTAAATTTGATTTAAGTCAGGGCTTCTGGAAAGTTATATCGAATGAGATTGAGATCTTTATTAGTATGAAGATGTAATTATCGGTTTCTCATTGAAAGCCACTGTAAACATAAAAAAAATAACCATCACCATTCATCACAAAAACAATGTCCATTATTTGGTTAATTTTATGAAAAAAGCAATGGCAATTATTCATTCATTTAAATAAATTGGTTAATAAAAATCTGTATTTGAACGACCAGTTAATTTATTATACGTTAATTAATGAACGAAATTATTGTATTTGTTTATAATTAAGAGTAGAATCAATAAAAGTTGGTTGTTTACTATAGATTTTATTTATATTTTTTAATATCTGCCTCTTTGCTGGTGTAGTGGTTATCTTATAGCTTATGAAAAGAGTAATAAAGAATACATCTCTGTTTGCTCACACACTTATGCTTTAATATATCCTGTGCAGCTTGTTCTTGAGACTGGCCGCGCCTAGGCGAAAATTCGGTCAAGAAGAGTAAATTATATTTTAGTTTTATTACTATTTTTTTTTTAAATGTAATAGGAGGCAAACGAGCAGGAGGCTCACCTGATGGAAAGTGACTACCACCGCCCATGGACATCTGCAACATCCGAGGACTTGCAGGTGCGTTGCCGGCCTTTGAGGAAAGAGTACGCTCTCTTCTTGAAGGTTGCAATGTCATATCCGTTCGGAAAAGTCGCCGGCGCAAGCTGTTTTTTTTTTTTTTTTGTTACATAGGTAGGCGGACGAGCATATAGGCCACCTGATGGTAAGTGGCCACCAACGCCCATAGACATTGGCAGTGTAAGAAATGTTAACCATCGCTTACACTGCCAATGCGCCACCAACCTTGGGAACTAAGATGTTATGTCCCTTGTCACTGTGATTACACTGGCTCACTCACCCTTCAAACCGGAACACAACATTACCATGTACAACACAACAATACAAAGTGCTGCTGTTTTGCGGTACAATATCTGATGAGTGGGTGGTACCTACCCAGACGAGCTTGCACAAAGCTCTACCACCAAGTATTCCACCAAGGGTTCCACAGAATGATTGTGCGAGGCAGGAAATGCCTTAGGAAACGCGCTGTTGTGGATTTCCAGACATCGAGGTGGTGAGGTTGGAATTTTGAGTTCTGGTGGTAGAGCTTTGTGCAAGCTCTTCTGGGTAGGGACCACCCACTCATCAGATATTCTACCGCAAAACAGCAGCACTTTGTATTGTTGTGTTCTGGTTTGAAGGGTGAGTGAGACAGTGTAATTACAGGCACGAGGGACATAACATCTTAGTTCCCAAGGTTGGTGGCGCATTAGCGATGTAAGCGTTGGTTAACATCTATTACAATGTCAATGTCTATGGGCGTTGGTGACCACTTACCATCATCAGGTGGCCCATATGCTCGTCCGCTTACCTATGCTATTAAAAAAAAACATAAAATATAACAAATACACGTTATAAGACATAGTATTGATTTATTCGTTAATGACAAATTGCATTACATACAGTAGCTATAAATTTTGTACTTTGACAGATTGCTGGGTGGGTCTAATTCATTCGGATCTTGATATTTTACTCATTATTCCAGACCTGATAATGTTTTCCTTAACCAACACTTTATTAATTTATTGGAACTTATTTAGATGCAAATAATTGAAATTTACTAAGAATTTGGCATTTCATCAAATGTTAATCTTACATCAATGGAAATAGCATGTGTATAATTTGCAAAAAAAAATTTTAAATATTTTTTTTTTTATATACAAGCTACATAACATCAATAAAATGGAAAAAATAAATCCGGATGATTTGATTGTTTTTTTTTAAATGTAAATAAAAACAAATAGGTTAATATGAGTCAGGTTTAAAAATGTTTTGTGGTTCAGTTGCATGATTTGACCTAAACAACTTAAAACTGTCTCTTAGATTTCTGACAAATTGCCAAACGCCAAAGTCTATGGATGGTGGTAGGCACTTACCATCAGGTGCCACGTTTATTCGACGACCTACCGATTTTCTAAATAATAATTTTAAAGATAGATTCATTTTTTTTCAAAAAAAAATTCATCTAAATTTTCAACTCGAATCAATATTGGTTGGGGGTAAAATTCACTATCGCTTGTAACCACTGCTTGTCGTTGTGGACGATAGCATAAGTTTAATTGGTCAAAGCATAAGTTTTAAGATAGTTGAGTGAATGCTTTATGAGTTACAATATAATAATAAAGAATATAATGATTAATCGTTTAAGTAAATATATTTCCTGATATTATCAGTAAGGTATTGTGGTCTTTAAATTAGTTTCTAAATTCTATTATCCGAACTACTGACCACGTCTCATGCAGCTGCTCACTTGAATTCGTAGTTAGATTAGCCTGTAAGTTTAATTTGTTTTTATTATATTTTAATGTATGATATCTAACACGTAAATATGTAAAAGTTATTATTACGTTAATAAATAACGGCATGTACATACCGGCTTGTGTAATTTTGCTTTCTAGATTATCATAAAAAGTAATGTAGCTTGCCAGTGAGAAAAATAATGCTCTTTTACGGTTAGCTGAAATTGAAAGTAAATGTTTTCTATTCTCATAAAATTAAACGAATGCTATAATGGTTTACTACAATATAATTTATTAAATTACAATTAACAAAATTACATTTATTATTAATTATTAAGTAGGCAGACTGACAAGTAGACCACCTGATGGTAGTTGGACACCACCGCCACAACTAAGACGTTATGTCCTTTAAACCGGTATATAGCGATACTAAGTTATGCTGTTTGGTATGGTATATGATGACTACACCGAAGGACTTGCAGAAAAGCCTACAATCGAGATTTATTAAAAGTATTATCAGGTACATGCATACATTTAATTAAAATAAATAAAAAAATAACGGTTAATAATGTTTTTTTATTTTAAAAAAGCAAAATTATTATTGTCTGACTACAAACATTCAAGTATAAACATTTCCTTTGTAATACGTTATGTTAACATATTTATACAAGTGTCGCAGGAAATAAAATATGCACTGCGATGCAAAATTCCGACCTCATTTGTGAGTAAGCTACACATAACAAGTTTTACTTGCGAGCAGAATGTTCCTCTTTTCGGTTAAATTGTATTTTTTATAGTAGCATACATACATATAAGTCAACAAACCACTGTCTATGGGCGTTGGTGACCTCTTACCATCAGGTGGCCCACATGCTCGTCCACTAAACTACAAATTAAAAAAAAAAAAAAAAAAAAATATATATATATTCAAAGCATGGTCAAGTGGCTGAATGTCGTTATTAATTGCTTCTGCTTTATTTCAATCTCTCGAAATCCAATTACTGGATGTTGTCTGTCAACAAGTTGCTTTCTATTTTGTTTTTCGCTAATTGACGTTTGTTTGGGTACTCATACACAAGCAAATGTATAAAATAGTAATCTCGTTATCTTGTGCAAAAGGGTATAGTTAATATGTAGAGTAATCCATAAAAGGCAATGTTTGTAAAAAAAAAGATATACATATACACATTTATTAACTAATGTATGGTTGAGTGACTAAAAATTTAGTGGGTCTCTGAATAATAAAAAAAATCTATATACTAGCCGTGTTTTTATTGTAGATATTTTTTTGAATAGGCCAAATAACGGTATCTTACACAAGCGGAACATACAGCTTTTTAGCATCTGCTGACATAATAAGCGAACCAATTTATGACAGCTATCATCACTATTAAAAGCGCTAATATGAGAAATTAATTAGTTAGTTTTCTAAAAACTGCTCTTAAAATCACTCCGCTACGTTTTCTCTATTTTCTATATTACATATATTAAATCATATCGTTGACCTATCGATTGCATAGATTTTTATTAGACAATACTCGTTGTATTAAATGAAGAAAGTCAAAGTGTTATTAATTATTAAATCTCGTGTCATTCGCACCTGGAAACAATTTAATTTAAAGATTTGTATTGAGCCTGCTCTAAATCAATTATTTCTGTTTCCTATTACGGTTCAGCCTTTAGATCATAACGTGTTTCTATTGATCAGATGGCTACCACAAGAGCATGGACGTACGCCTATCGCTGTCACAATTGTTTCCGATATTCGCATTGTGGATTGTGCTTCGTCTATAAATCATTTCATTTCACATTACGGTATCACAAAGTACGCAACATTGTAGTCAACAACATAATAAAACATTTTACATGTTAGTTTTTCATTTACCTTAATCATATTTTTATAAAGAATTGCAAACATATATTTAGTAAAAAAGTTATTAAACATTTTATTGTTTTAATTTTATATGATACAAAAAAAGACAAATAAGGTTTGTAGTGCTTAATATACGAATATGATTCTTAAGACATAATGAGAATAAGAAAAAATCTTGAAGACTTCGTTTTTTTTATATTTGTTCAAGTCCAATAATTTATTTGGCATATTCGTTATGTTTTTGTTTTATTAATTTACTGTAAATGACATTGTAATAATTTGAAAAAACATAATTTGATACAGTAATCAAACCAAAATATTAGATAAACTACATAGCAAAAACAGTAGACTAAATATACATAATATATACATATATTACAATAAAATAAACAACATATGCTGGTTTATTCTATAATATAATGAATATTGAAGAAAATATAATCAAGAAGAAACTTCAAGTAATATTTGCCAAATACAATATTCTTGTAAGAAAGCTAACAAACACCTCAAGGGATTTTAATGTCACGTGCAAGAATATACTTTTCTGTCTGTAGGAATATGTACATAAATCCGCTCACGGCAACTGGGATAGTCTCTTATAAATACGTTAACAAAATGTTGATAAAATCTGAGTTCTGCGGATAATTTAAAAAAAACCCTAAAAAGACATGTACACATATTTTGAAGAAAGTCTAATTTGTAAACGAGCTTCTTATTTGCATACAAATTGCAAAAATTAGCATAGTCAAAGAAAACAAGAGGAAATTAGTATTTTTTTAAGAGAAACGAAGTCTGCTACCATTTTATGGAATGTATTGACCAATTAAGATGTTTGCTCGCTTATTTTACCTATTCCACTGAAACTGCGCTGTAGTTTGCAATTAAACCTAAATAGTAGCCTACAATGTGCAATCTTTGATATGTGACATTAAGATAACGTTTGACAGAAGTAGGAAGCTCATGATCACATCTCGTAGTACCTTAAAAACCTACGCATTTCATCACAGGTTTAAGGTTTCTTCAACATATTTTTCTTTAACTAAACAATTTAAAATTTTGGTCCGTATACTTAATATGACTTTAATATTTGAATAAAAAATCCTTCGATTACTTAGTGGAACAGGAATACTAAATAAAAAAGTAATATTATATAAACATTAATGGTCTTAAAAAATATAGGTTAACAGGGTCACCTGATGTCTATTTGCACATTGACATCAAAGATGGCACGGCAAGAAATAAAAACCACACCCTTACCTTTCTGCTCGTTAATTATACTGGCTGGCTTATCTATCACGCCAAAATTTGAATTGTTGAGTAGGTGGTATACATCCAGGCGGGCCTGCATAACACTTAACAACGGATAAAACAACTCCACTAATAATAAAGTTACTTAAAAACTATTATATATAAAAAATAAAACAGTATGTTTTGAAAAAAAAACAAAAAAAAATGCTTGGATGATATATGGCCTTCTCTGAAATATTCAAAGTTGATAAAGGCAACTCTAAGTAAATTCACCCATGAACCCAACTTCACTAATGCTGCTGACTTTGTTGAAAAGCTTACATTACTTTAGGACTTTGATAAAGATTAAGTTTACTTTGACTACATTAAATACACGTAAAACACTAAATAATAAAGAATAGTATTATGTTAAAGTGTTCATTTATCTCAATCATTTTAGGTAATTTGTTTTACTTTTGTAAATAAAGAGTACATACTTTCGGCAACATAGTTAAGTTTTAAAATAATTTTGTACAGAAATATAAAACTCAATTTGGTTCATATAGGATTATTTTAATACTATTAGCAATTCCCTCGATCCGTCCCTTTGATCCTTCATCATTTTGATTACGAGATTTACGTCTCAATTTTCTAAGGCCTGCTATTTATATTTTAATATCACTAACTGTTTGAAAATCATAACAAGTTACGATTTCTAAGGCCTTAACGAGATTAAGATCTTATTTTTATCATTAATAAGTATATGCTATCTTATATTCATATCTTAGTATTATGTTCACGAACTATTGTGATGATTTATATAAGCATAATATATATATTGTTGTGATTGAGAGTAGAACGAGAAAAGTTTGGGTATACAATTTATGAATATTTTGTGTAAACTAGTTAATTCTATTATAATATTTGACTATTGTGCCGAAAGCGTGTACCTTCTTAGAATTTCCATGGTTCAACGTAGTTTTATATTAATATTCAAATTGCGGGTCAGGTTTATAAGCATGCTTGTTTATATCATAATTGAGACCAAACATTTTTACGGATTGATTTAATTGCTGAGCCTTAGATGTATTATAACTTGCAGACAAATGTTCCGTTTGAAAAATAGAAATATAATTTGTAAACTTTAATGTTTTGCAATGTAGGTATATTAAACATTTTACATTTTATATTAGCTACCTGTCTCAAATTCGCACGGGTCGCAAAAAACGTTTATGTCGTAACACATATAACTCTACTGGATTACGCGACACACGCCAGTAAAGATCCTATTTGGAATATTTTTTTCCGACGTCTTCAGTCATAGTCATATTTCAGCAAATAAATGAATGAATGAATTCATTTACAATCCATCGGTGTGAATCGTTTGAAAATCCGTTTGGTAGGTTTTGATTTTATCGCGTTTAAACAGACAAAAAGACGCTGTCAGCTTTGTTTAATATGTAGTGATTTAGGTTTTGAGCGCAATCCTGCTATAATATATTAATATAATATTTCGACAGATGCCCGAATATAATAGATAAAAAGAGATAGAAAGTCTTCCAACCCAGACACCCAGATGTCGCGACACACCAGTCAGCCAGCCAGTCGGTACATATTTATGTTTCTTTTTATCAAGAAGAATAGAAATAGGATATGTGCATATTTTAAACGTGAAAAGGAATGTGTTTCTCTTGGTTCTAATGACCCAAGTCTTGTAGATACTAAGTGCTAACTGTGCGAAATCAGGTCATTATACATATATTTATATATACGATAGTTACTCAATCACGCACGAATGCCTTTACGGATTGTAATAAAAAAATGCCATATAAATTGTCATTGCCATATCAATTATGTTATAGAACCTACGTTCTATACCTACATATAAAAAAATATCTGAAGTTTAATTAACGCTCAACTAAGCGGCCGTTTCACAGCTAGAGTATAATAATGTAATAATGATATATTAAAAAGAGCTTTTTATCATGATTCATTTATTCTCATTCTTTTATGTTATTTTGAATAAAAGATTTTTGAAAATTAATTTATTTATTCATATTAGATCAAATTAATAGTAGAATATAAATTAAATTTCATTTTGCATTAAAATTGATGATGCAAATTGAAACCGTATTAGTGATATTGCATAATGAATAGCGGGTTTTAAATGTCTTTTGGAATGAATTACCGTATAAATTATATCAATACAAAGCATTATGTACTACCGTACCTCAGGTATGAACTGATTTATCTTGAGCATAGAATTATATCTCAGTACCAGAAAATGATTTTATAACAGATGTAAATGTAAATTGTTACTACATCTTTTACTCTTCTTAGTTATGGACTGTAATTGAATTGCGATAATTACTAAAAAAGATAATAATATTCTTATACGAATTTAACTATTCAATTATTTGTCTAAATGACAACTTATATATTTTAATTGAACACATAGATATAGTGATGGTACATACCGTGCGATCAAGGCTATCCTCGTGCTTTCAAGATGATGCTTTAAAGGGTACTTTGGTAAAATTATGATTGATAGTTTAGACTATATGCGAGACCATATTATACATTCATTATTTTATATTAATTGGTATTTATTGAAATTTGTGAAAACGTGATGCTACATACATTCCTAAACTCTTATAGATTAATATACCCAGTAACGAGATCGTGTCTGTACATGAAATATGCCATAAACGATAAGGTAATCGATGTAGGCATCGGTTTTACAATGAGGCCAATCTGATTTTTTTATAGTTCTTTTATAATATTCAGGTGTCGACTTGTTTTTCGGCGTAGAACGCTTAGATGTCCTATTAATCTCCACCAAACCAAGGTGACTCCAACAAATGATAACTGATGAAACTTCGGTCAAAAAAATGCAAAATTTTATTATATAATTCTACTAAACGTGTGAAACTCAAGTCCTAAACGGCTCGTTCTGTCTCTTTCGAATGTCAAATCGATAATGTCAGAAAGAGCGAAATAAGTAGCTGATTGATTTAGCTACTAAGCAACGTTTAGACATTTTATAAGAATATTCATTCTAATCATATAAATAACCAATTATATCGGTGTCAGTATCATTCAGTAAAATCCATAAACACAATCATGTTGATTAGTGAGTGTTATTAAAGTGTAAACAATACCTGATTTTAAAGCAGGCTAATTATCTTTGGAAATTAAGCATAGAGCAAATAGCCAACAATATGTCCGTTGATTCATATGGTAATTTGTATATGACATAATACAGGAATGCAAATCTCTCATGCATACATTTATGATTTCCTTCGAATTCACTATGATTTGACTACGGCGGATAGTGTTCGATATGGTTTGTAACGTAAACTTTACCTGTCTGTTTAAATATCACTATGGCATATTTGAATTTATACTTTTTACCGACTTTAATTATCTGTAGACTTAATATGCAGCTGTTTATTGTTTGCATATTTTATGATATGATATTGTATAAAGAAAAAATAATAGAACAAGAGATTATTATTTCAAATAATTAAGAATAACGTCAAATTATAACGTATTAATAAATAAATAAATATTATATAATTTATATTTTATTATAAATTATTATTTTTTTTTTATTATCTATCAAGTTTAATTTAAAGAAAGTCGCAAGTAGTAAAAGTTTTACTACTAAACTAACTGACTTGACTATTTTCCACGTTCCTAAGAGTCTCTTCTTTAAGAAACTAAAATTTTAGTATTCTTTTTTTTTTTTTTTTTTTATTGTATAGGTTGGCGGACGAGCATATGGGCCACCTGATGGTAAGTGGTCACCAACGCCCATAGACAATGGCATTGTAAGAAATGTTAACCATTACTTACATTGCCAATGCGCCACCAACCTTGGGAACTAAGATGTTATGTCCCTTGTGCCTGTAATTACACTGGCTCACTCACCCTTCAAACCGGAACACAACAATACGAAGTACTGCTGTTTTGCGGTAGAATATCTGATGAGTGGGTGGTACCTACCCAGACGAGCTTGCACAAAGCTCTACCACCGAGTGTAATGATAGTAAGTTCGTTTCAAGCTATTTGTAAATGTCATTTGTACATTTAGATAAATTACGACCTAACAACATTTCTAATTGAACAGACGTCATTAGCGTCGTTCTTAATTCTCATCTATTTGTCTTTCAGCAAAACTGTAACACTTAACTCAAATTATCCGCGTATCTTATCTTCCAGACGTGTTTGCAAATGAACTCAAACAAATTTTATGAGCCATACAATAATAGTAGTCTAGAATTATTCCTACAGTATATTTAATAGCAAAAAATAATTTAGTTATTTACTAATACTAAAAATAAAAAATAAAACACGTTCAAGTCTCTTATAAATAATAACACACTGACTGCCTCGTTGGTCTAGTGGCTAGATATAAGGCCGTAGACTCGGTGGTCCTGGGTTCAATTCCCAGGCCGGGCCAATAAATAGTTATTTTGTTTTTCTGTCAGAAAATTCTCAGTAGCAGCCCGGAGTCTGGAAGTTGGAAGTGTGTACACTCCCGTGCCTCGGAAAGCACGTTAAGCCGTTGGTCCTGCGCCTGAACTATTTCCGGTCGTGTCGGATCGCCGTCCCATCGGATTATGAGAGCTAAGGAAAAGAGAGTGCACCTGTGTTTGCGCACACACTTGTGCACTGTAATATCTCTTGCGCAGTTGGCTAATCTCTTGAGATTGGTCGCCGTGGCCGAAATCGGTCTGGAGGACCTTATAATAACAACGGTGTAGAATATAGTACATTGATATAATTTTGCTTTTATATCGGTATAATATAATAAAAAGGAAACTGTTGTTTTACAGTTAATTTTTTTCTTAAAAAATTAGATAAATTTATCAAGAAAAAAAATTTCTTCAATCGATGTAAAGCTTTTGTACAATTATAGTTTTATAAAGTTTAGATGGAGGATTATATCATGTGACCGAAGAGAAAATTTATGATACAAGATTCTTATGGCCTTATTTATAAACGTTGATTAGTTACTGTTTAGCTAAACACTGATTTGTCTCTTTCTATCATTATTGATTTGACATACGAAAGAAGAAGACAAACTATTGTTTAACTAATCACCAGTTAAATAAAGTTTATGAATAAGGTTGGTTTATGAGTAAATTGTTATGTAGCCAAAGTTGTCGAGTATAAGAGCCGGTACACATTAAGTCGGAGTAATATATCTATTACTCTCAAAAATGTTTATATATTGGCGTATGTATTTCAGAACCGTAGACTATTACATATTAATGGGATGAGATCTAATGAATATCGAAATAATTTAATAAACTTTCTGTTGTTATTTAAATGTCTTGTTTTTAATACAAATTTTAGTTTTTCCGTGTTCACAAATGTCGAAACTTTTAGTCGTTTTCCATTTTAAGTGGTATCCTTCCAATAGATACATATATCTTATACATACTGTATTGAGTTTAAAACCCCTAGGTGAAATTCTGCGACAGCTATTGCTTACACTTATCGGATATAATATATTAAAGACATACGATTTAATAGATTTTTACGACTCTTCTTGAGAATTATTGCTGGGTGTTTAAGAGTTAAATGCTTGTAACATTAAACCTTAAAAAAACATATTTTTGATAAGCACACAGTGTGTAGTTATATATAAACATTTTTAATTTAGTTTCTTATAAACAATTTTATTTAAGACAAGTCGTTTTTAGAGAATAAACGTAATCAATGTAGCAAGCGTGCCGTGTATCCATTAGCATAGAGGTTGACCGGCTGTATATGGGTGAACTGACTAATATAATCAATATCTTATTTCATAATATCTGCGCCTAACTATTGTAGATGAGCATATTATAAAAAACAAGTTTGATTCATATAACCTTTATTGACTCCCTCCAACGTTAGAGCGGGTCGTTAGTACGTTATAAAATGTCAACCAAACTTATTCATAAAGCAATTACCAGTCGACCGTTGCTCACAGATTAAGAGCTTGGTATGCCCGTGACTGCATACCCGTGGTGATGGCTTTGAAATTATCCTTCAAAATTAACTCTTTATCTTTTTAAATTTTGTTAATATTTCATATGCTACTGAGGCTTGGTTATTATGAGTATATAATAATTTCTAAACATGTAAGCAAATATAAGTTTTATTCGCCATTGCTACAGCCATAAAACCATAAAACGTGATCAAACGCACAATTATTAACTAGCTATATTAACTATTATATATATATATATATATATATATATATATATATATATATATATATATAGGGTTTTCAAATAGGGACGCTTGAACTTTGACAGCTGATTGCGGCCATGTTGTTTGAGTGACAGCTGTCAAATGCAGTGTGTTATATTCATTCCGTCCTCCCAAACCACCATGGCAGGTTACAGTGTCGAGCAGCACGTGCAAATCATAAAATTGTTTTATGAAAATGGGTCTTCAGTTCGAGCAACGTTCCGCGCACTTCGCCCGTTTTACGGTCGCGATGATCGTCCTGCCGAGTCGACTATCCGTCGATTGGTGGAAAAATTCGAGTCAACCGGGTCAGTTAACAATCAGCCGGTTCCCGTGCGTCAACGTAACGCGAGATCTGCCGAGAATATCGCCGCTGTGCGCGACAGTGTCCTCGAAAACCCGCGGCAGTCAATTCCGCGTCGCGCACAGGAACTCGGCCTTTCGCAGACGACAACTTGGCGAATTTTGCGTTGTGACTTGAGCCTGCACCCGTACAAGATCCAGCTGACCCAAGAGCTCAAGGTTAATGACCATAGACAGCGCCGTGTGTTCGCTGACTGGGCATTAGAGCAGTTGGAAGTTGACGCCGATTTTGGCAAAAAAATCATCTTCAGCGACGAGGCGCATTTTTGGATGAATGGCTATGTCAACAAGCAAAATTGCCGTATTTGGGACGAGACCAATCCACACGAGGTTCACCAAGTGGCAATGCACCCGCAGAAAGTGACTGTTTGGTGCGGATTTTGGGCCGGAGGCGTGATTGGTCCGTATTTTTTCGAAAACGATAACGGTGTGGCCGTCACCGTCAATGGTGAGCGATACCGGTCGATGATAACCAACTTCTTTTGGCCTGAAATCGAGAATATGGATCTGGACAACATGTGGTTTCAACAGGACGGCGCTACGTGCCACACAGCACACGCTACGATGGAAGTTCTGCACGATCAAGCGCCCTTAATGGAAAACCCTATATATATATATATATATATATATAATATTTAATCTAAGCGTACTACTAATTACATAACATCTACAACAATAGTAATAATGTAATTGCAAAGAAAGGAAGCACTTCTCTAATACTAATACTAATTGCAGGAACGTTTTAGTTCCTTTTCTTCAATTGTTCGACTTTATTACGTCACTAGTTCTAATATGGGCAATTCGACCGCGTTTCGTAATGTGAATTCGCCGTACTATGCTGTTTCCTAAACGAACTGAAACATTTATATTTATTTTTCTAATTCGAAAACCGAATATTTTTTTCAATTAATTGTTAAAACTATTTTGGCTATAAATGATAATAACTTAGTTACCAATATTAGAAATTTAAATGCTAATGTGTGTAAATGATCTTCTTAAAAGTTTTTTATTATGTTCTTGTCTTTATACTTAAAAATCTATTGTGCTAAACAACTATCGCATTGATAGTCATTTAGTATAAATTACTGTAGACTCAGAGAGCTGAAATTTGGAACATAAGTTTTAATTTAAAGCGTAAGCATACGCTAAGAAATTATTTTTGGAAATTTCAACTTTAAGTGGGATAAATGGGACGGGGTAACATTGTACGAATTTTAATCGTACAAAGTCGGAACGGTTTGCTAGTTTTAGGTACATACTTTAAGAACATACATTTTTTTGAGCTTTATATTGTTGTGTAACATGGTTACATATTATTTAAATTTAGAGTAGTTTCGGAATATAAATAAAATAAGAAGAATTGTGCTACAAACAACATAAACATATAAATTGTGGTTGATTGTTGAAATTAAAATCAATGAGGTGCCTCATGCGTTCCCACGCAATAAATAAAAGTAACTGTTGAAGCACTTTCATTTGAAGTAATTTGTAAGTGCTATTTGATTAATGAATGATTTATTTGTTTTTTATCCTTTTGGAGATATTAATAAATAAAATGTGCCTTCGTATCCCTGTCGCCTGTTTTTCAAAAATTCTTAAGAATTAGTTACAAGTATTATTTATTATAGTATTTTGCTTGGGTTATGTAGATAGATACATTAAAAGGTAAATAAATAGTATAATATTAATAAAAGATTAATATAATATTAGGTTCATGTTTAAGATTTCTTTGAAAAATACGCAGTGCGTCGTTATTTCCATTTAACATACATATGTTACAAATAATACTAGAACTGTACTAGATTTGGCCCGAAGATATTTGCTTAAAACTGTTTTTGAAAGTTGTTAAATTATTAGAAATAATATGCTTTGATTAAAAAAAGAAAATTTTCTTTTCAAACGGTAAGTGTTAGCACGACGATTTTAGACACTAAAACTGAGACGCATAAGCTAATTCTAGAACCGTTAATACGCCGCTAACTGTATCTAGGGGAAGGTTGCTACTATTGGACCATTTAATTTTAAACAGCTGTAAATTTCAAACCACACAACATAAGTCGTCAGTAAAAAGCCTCTACATTCAAGTACTTGCAGTTATAGTTTCATCTTCTTGTTATTAAGCATTATGTTACAAAACAGGTAATGCAAATATTTGAATGGTTTCCTTATTTGAACCACCGTCACTTTGATTGGACTAGTCAATTGCTATCACTGGACTTAGGAGATAGCGTATCGGTTTATTGAAGGAGTCTCTCAATTTAATCTTTATTCATCAGTCTTTTCACAAATCTTGACAAACAGAAAGCTATAATGAAATAAATAATTTATTTAATTTTATTGAATCTATGCTCTTATTAGCCATTTTATTTTTTATAACATCGTTTGAAATCATCATTGTTTCTTGCAATGCTTATTTCATTCCAAGTGTATAGTGTGTGTCCTTTTTCGCCATGCTCAAACAAGTAAAACATAAATTAATATTAGATTTTAAAGGGTCCATGATTGGACCAGTCCAATCATGGACTGGTCCAATCATGGACCCTTTGAATCATGTAACCTAACCTAACTCTGGTTCATTAATGGCAATCCGGTACTTTCTGACTTCAATGTTAATCACACAAATTTAAGAAATTTCTAACCAAATAAAATCCAAAAATCAACATTAAAGATAATCATACAATGTTATTGCAAAAAACCACAACGAAAAACCTTAAAGAATTGTAATTAAATGACATAATTTGACTGGTGAATTTAATAACGGGAAAGCGTAAAACACTTTGACTCACATCATTCCTTTATTAAGTCCAAAGACGCACTGGCATTAGAGGGGCCAAGTGGGAGGCTATATTGGCATCGGGTCAAAAACACGTTAAGTTTTAAAAATGAATAGTTCTCGAGATTTTTAAGTGGTTCAACCAAAGTGGCGGTCCAATGATCGCAGACCTTACCCTAAATTATTTCCTAGTTACCTGTTATTACATTAGGTCCTTTAAACAGGACGTTTTGACAGTAGAAAAATTAGTGAGCGGGTGCGGTACCTCTTGCAACCAAATTGGACCGTAACAAAGCCCTAATACCCGTAAAATCTAATAGTTAATGGTCATGGTTTAGCATTATATACATAATGTATTTAAATTACGTATTAAGTAAATATTGCTATTTAGCGGTAGAACTGAAAAACGGTATCTACCCAGACTCGGTATCTACACAACGGCTCCCCCTAGTTAAAGAATTAGATAATTATATATTTATGAATTTAATTAAAAAAATGTTATTCCGCGTAAACCCACTTTTATTAAACAAATAGTTGATAAATTATTTGTGTGTTAGGAATTCATAATGGATATAATTCATAATATGCTGTAAATGTAATTGTTCCAAATCGAAATAAAGTGATTAATGGAAGCATTAAATTACATATAACATTTCATTTAAAAATGTCAGAAATACAACAAAAGACTCACACAAAACAAAATTGGAGATTTAGGAAAGTAGAATTGAATTACTAGCGTAGACTGAAAACGGTAATACGTTTTTGTCGACCTAAAACGACGCCTTTATGGAGACAAGTGATAATGGTTAAGCTACGAAAAGTAGACGAAGCATTATTTAAAAAATTGATAACAATGTAATCGGATGCAGAAACTGGTAGCAGCGATTTTAATGAATTTTTTAGTACTTTATACGATTTGCTATTTTCCGCATATTTTATAGACGTAGTTTGTGAGTTTACTATCTTTCTTGTCTAATTTATAGACGTATAGGAACGTTTATCATCACATATTTCGCTATTATATAAATAGTCGAACATAAAGCTAAAACATTGTCAAGCTTAAAAGAGCACTTCATAACATTTTAATACTTTAAAATTATTGGATTTATTTTTTAAACTAAATAGTTTGACATCATTGCCTATTAATTTTAACGCTAGTTACAACATAAGTGTTGTTCTATCAATATGTTATCCAGATTTATTTTATAAATGTAAATGTAGTTACCAATTCCAATTCAACTAAAGTGCGTACAAATCAGCGTCTAATCCTTTAATCCACAGCATAATCCAGGGCACTAATAAATAATAGTCGCTCAATCAGGTCGCCACACGAAGGAGCACTTCACATTTTCGTATCGGAAATATTTGATGCAGCTTTCCGGTTGGTAGTCATTTATGTTCCGAAGAAGTTCGATCGTGATAGACTTAAAGATTCACAAAGCGAGCGCCCGGAACGCTGTCCGGGAGAGCACTGGCAGTCGCTGCGAGTCTCGCTCTCGTGTCCCGGGTGTGTCGCCGCGCCCAACCCGTCAGCTGGATTTGTGTAGGTATTCTCTGGTTTTCACCCCTGTAACTTTTACGTTTGAAGCCTTGCATTTCGAATCACATTGTTTTGTGAAAGGATTAAAACGTGGCTCAAACTATTGTTTGGCATCATACAATTCCGTTCATTTTTATTAAAAGTTATAATTGATATAATATATTTGTATAATAGGTAAAAATAGAATAGAAAAGTCATTTTGAAAATGTACAATAAAGATATGAACCTACGCGTAGCATATTAAAATAAAAATTAATTAACTATTTAATATGGATGAAAGAATGTCTACATAGTGAGCCCATAAATTAGTTATAAGTGGAACAGATAAAAATAAAAGGCATGTCCTAGAAACGCCAGCCCCTAACGAGCCATGTGCAGAAAAGGTAAACAATGGCTGTAGCAATGGCGAATAAATGTTATCGCTTTGAATTAAAATAAAAACAAACAACTGCTAAATAATGCCTTTGCGTGATATGAAAAGATTTTGAATAAAAATGGCACTCGTTAGCCTTTGCTAACGAAACCTGCTAGTTCTTTGAAGGTCTTAACAATTGTTATACAACATAAATACATTATAACTTTTTATTGAAAATTGTGAAAGGTGTTATTTCGATATTTTAAATAATGATCTGAATATTCGAATTTCTTTACAGGGTGGTGATACAGATTTTTATATTACTACTTTCCGCCCGCGGCTTCGCCCTGGTGAGATAGTGAAGGGGTATGTGTAGGTACCCTATTTCCTTTTCTGTACGTTGGACAAAACGTTTGCAAAATTCATGATGATCGGTTAAGTAGGAAGTAAAAGCGAGCAAACAAACACATTTTTTTCATTTATAATAATCTCACTGAGTTTCATTTGCCGGTTATTTTAAAGTATAGTAGTCTAGTAAATAAATATTAAAAAAATATATATATAAATATCTTTGAGTGCATTCAAAAATTTATCATATTATACCGTATCATAGTACGCAGTACGCATTTAGCTTTTACAGTTTGAGGTACAAAATAAGAGAAATATATAAGAGTTAATGGATCCAAAGACCGTTTTGATGTATAACTTGAATCGGAATGTAATGGTCAATAAGTATTTGATTTGCTTTTAGTCGTGAGGGAGGTGACTAGTATCGATCGTTATATAATATTTATAAATCAGACAGATCGAACGCTTCGTGCATAACACGTTTTTATTTTGCTTCTCAATTCTGATAACTTATATATGTATATAGTATGTATGGTAGTATACATTTACTATATATTTATAATGACTATGAATTTACAGTTTTGTGTAAGCTATTATATATATCCTTTAATCATTTAAAATTATATCTACATTTGTTTCTATATATAAACTGCTTCATTACGTTCTACCCACACTTTCTATTTTGTCAACTTAATATGATATTGACTTAAAAATATTTATATCCGTGGGTGCCGGGTGTTATGGTAAGGAAAGTTTTTAATTTTTTTTTAATACGTTTTATATTATTGTTCTCAATTTATATATGCACTTTACAGGTTTCTTAATATAAAATGTCGTTAATATTTAATTACTTTAAATGAAAATTTATTTTTAATTATATAATTAATTAATTAATTAGAGCTCTGTAAGTGGCTTACTCTGATAGACAAAGGGGCTTGGAATTTATTACTACATAATATTATTGGATATGCGGAAAATTCATACTCTAAATATCATCGGACACGTGTAGATTACCTCACAATGTTTTCCCTTACAACTGAGCACCAGACAAATTATAAAAACAAACTAACATCTAAAGAAAGAGATGTCGAATTTTCTAATCAAAATTATGCGTACTGTATCCGTTGTATGCAATTAAAGATAAAAAAACCTACAAAGTTAAAGGTATAAGACCCGACTCGTTTAAATTAATTCGTATTCCCATAGAAATTAATAATTCACATATATATACTGTATTTTCAGCCGAGCAGAGGATAATTGAATTGACTCAATGTATATAAACAATTCTACTCATTCTACTCTAATCGATAAACTCCATTTTGTTTTTTTGAAATGAATATTAATATGATTTAATTTTTTTTTCAAAAAAATTAAAAAATCTAGTGCATGAGTAGTTTAAAAATCTATTTTAGCTAGATACGTTAGCGCTAGCGAAATTTTGCTCGTTTATTGTATGGCTAAGTGTCACCAGCATCTCTCACTTTGACGTTGTAATTCTCATTCACTTAACCTAAACTCTGACGTCACGTTTTACTCGCGTTGAGATAGAATTTCCAAAATTCGTGCTTTAGCACCAACTTTGCGAAGTGTATTTACTATTCGAATTTCAAGTTTCTGGCTGTAATGTTTGTTTTGTTTGCTATTAAATAAGACGGTCAAGTCAATTTGACAGAAAAGGAGAGAAAACATGATTATGAGATTTAGATATAAGTAATCAATTATTACGTGTGTACCAAACGCTGACGTAATCAAATAAAGCTATTCAACACATGTCACCTGTCCCAATTGATTGTATGACAATTGAGAAGGGTACTCTGTATCTGTGTTTGTTATGTAATCAATAAAGAAAATAAAAGATTGCTGATATTATCGACGAATAAATGGACTATTATGACAGTGTTCCACTTTTTTTTTCATAATTTGAAACATACCCAATTGCATTGGCTTATTCACAAAACGTATTTACGCTGCTAAGAAATTTCTTATATATTTTTTTGTGACATACGCAGTCGGTGTATAAGGCATCGTTGAATCTGGTATAGTGTTTTTTGTTCGCAATTCTTACAAAAGCGGAAAGCCGTGCAGTTTTCTCTCCGATAACATTGACGAAATGAACTGAACCCCGACTAAATAAAACGTTATATAGCTATATATTAACATTGTACATTTATTATTATTACTATACATGTAACTGTTTACGTGAATATCAAAAAGTTATAACTCTGTCAAATTACTTCAGAATATTATTTAACACAAAATTATTTGTATTTAATTATTGCATTTAAATCGTGATACAAAATTTACGCTATGAACTTCCAAAAGTACTAAAACGAATACTAAAATGCGATCGAACAAACACCGACCGAGTTATGAGTTATTCAAATATTTGTGAATTCTGTATTACAGACACCTTTATATTCTTGTGCAAATTAAATTTATATTAAATTGTAATCTTTATGTTCAACAACTTTTATTAGTAATATTTCAATGGAAACAAATAAAAGTGGTAGAAAATATACTTTTGCTGTTTAAATATACTTCTCGAAAATGAACAAGCAGATATAGTGACATCTTAAACTTATATATAATACTTGGGCATATAATTATTAAACGAAATTTTATTACTTTTGTACTTTAAGTATTATGATATTCATTTAAGATTATTTTGATTTATGAATACGGATCTCCAACAGAATATTATATATAACATGACTTGTATTTATTTAAATTAATTATGTACTACTCATTACAAGAGACCACACCCAGAGTCAGATTTCCCTATAGGCCGAAAAGGCCCTGGCCTTAAGCGGCAAAATATTTGGGGAGGGGCGATCAAAACTTCGAACTAACTACAATCAAACTAACACCAAATGATAATCCCTCATGGATCGTGTATATTATTATTATCTCCACTATATGGTCCCGCTATAAGACAAAGGCCTCCTCTCCTCTTAAAGAGAAGGTTTGAAGCGTTGCTTGCTTCTTTCGTAATTATAACCAAAATTAACCCCATAAAAACTTTATATTGTTTGCGCGGCTTTGAACCCGAAATTTTCAGTCATTCTTTCAGCTTCTAAGTCAGTTCGGCGTCACGATATTTTTGGTTTTTACCCACTAAATACAATAAGATTTGTGAAACATACGAGATTTATAATAGAAAGGACTTGTGAAAAACTCTTGCACGTTTGCGTCAAGATTAAAACCGTTCTTAATATCCGGACGCCTTCCATAGACGTCAATTCGCATTTCATCTCGTATCTATTTAAACTTTGTACGTACAAGCTTTCAAATATTCAATATTGAGGAGACTACTCGTATCAGTGGTATAGAACCATACAGATCCCGCTGTAAAGATTATTTTCTGCATAAATGTTGTATTTTCTTAAATTATTATTACAATTCTGAGCCTCTGCTACTTGTTACCTATGTTTTTTAAATTATATTATATTGTTTCAATTGTATTGTTTTATTACATAACAATAATTGTTTCATTTTCTTGTTACTGATTTTACATAATATGAATATACATAAATATTACTTTATTTAAACAAGATAAATAATATACCGACAGATGTCATAACATCCAAGTTAAATTCGAGAAGTACGTCAAAACGTTGCCAGCCAGTTAAATCCGGTTTACGTTACGGATTTTCAAACGGCTTTTGCTTTAACAAAATCTTAAATTCCTACGAATAGTCTAAAACATCACATGCCTGTATTAAAAATAATATTTTTATCAGTAATAACAATTATGGAAAAAAACCTATAAATAGTAATAATCTCTTCTTGTTGTTTTAATTAATTAATATTTATTCTATTAAACTAATATTATAAAATCGGAAGCTATTCAGCGTTTGATGTACAGTTTTTTTAACTTAAGAACTTATATTCTGTAAAATATTAATCAAACAAAGTATAAAATCATACCGCAGTGGTAATGCAGCAAAAATAATCGTGGAAATTACGCAAAGAGCGGAAAAAGTGGAGTTTTGGTTTATTTTTAAAGTATTAATTTTAAAATATAACGAGTTTCACTTTATCCAAGAACTCTCATCAACATTGTGCTTTGACGCACGTTTAACCCAAGAATCTAAAAGTTCTAAATTTAGACTTTTATTAATGTAGTGTTCTTGTCCCAAAATCCGGGTTAATGAGGTATGATCATTAAAATTTTCAACAACTTTGCTTGCACGGCACGTATATTCTTTTTTTACCTACCTGATTATAATAATTAAACATAAATTAAAATAAATAAATATTTAATATCGATAAATATGTAGTAACATTTAATTATTCAAATATAGTATATAGGTAGGCGGACGAGCATATGGGCCACCTGATGGTAAGTGGTCACCAACGTCCATAGACAATGGCATTGTAAGAAAATGAAAATGAAAAAATGAAAAAATAGTTTATTCTTTATCAAGTTGTACATAGCAAATAAAGGTTGGGACCCTCTAGTGAGTATAATATAATACTCGTGACAGAAGGAAAGTTAACCATCGCTTACATCGCCAATGCGCCACCAACCTTGGGAACTAAGATGTTATGTCGCTTGTGCCTGTAATTACACTGGCTCACTCACCCTTCAAACCGGAACACAACAAAACAAAGTACTGCTGTTTTGCGGTAGAATATCTGATGAGTGGGTGGTACATACACAGACGAGCTTGCACAAAGCCTACCACCGAGAGAACTATATACAATTTTTGTGCGGTTATGTTTTAACGTGTATTTGTAATTTATAATTAACTAGCACTTCGACTGCGACTTCGTCCGTGAAAATTTAAAAACTATTAAAGAAATTTGACAACTCTTTTCTTTGTCGCACCTCCAAAACATGGAATTCTTTACCAGCACACGTGTTCCCCTCCTCGTATGACATGGGTTCCTTCAAACGAGGCGTGAAGAGGCACCTTGCGGACCGGCAAGGCGAGGGCGGCTAGTTCATTCTTCCTAACTGTACAAGCCGTCGTCGCGTTTGGACTCTACTACCACTTACAATCAAGTGAAGTAGTCATTTGCCCTCCCGGGAAATATATAAAAAAACACATAAGTATTTTAATATCTAGAACACTATTTTATACATCGTCAATAGTTTTCGTAGCGCTCGTAAACTAATGACTTTTATAGGCAACATTTAGATACCTTAGGTTACATTGTTCCATTTTAGGTAGGGGTACTTTTTTGAAAATATAATATAGCCTATGTTACTCGATAAAGATGTAGCTTTGTAATGGGTTACAATTTTTAAAATCGATCGAGTAGTTTTTGATTTAATACGATTTAATAACAAACAAAAAAAATAATCAATTTATTATTTTTATTCCAAAGTTTAATTTCAAAGATTGAAACCTTAAAAGAGACAAGTAAATGTACATTTTGTTGATTTACTAATCAAATTTGTTAAGGAATTTTCAAATCATATTAAATGAGTCTACGAGAAACGATTTTATGAGATGAGACGAATGAGAAACAAGCGAATTATTTTTGAAAGAAAATTCGCTTCTTGTTTGTTTTAAATTTACTTGTATTTTGTCACATTTTTATTTTTATTTACTTGAAGAAGGCTAATTGCCTACGTCGTCGATGTAAAAGCTACTTCTTACATCATTAATGCGCTACTAATGACGTGGATATTATATCAATTGTGGCTATAATTACACTGGCTCACCCTTCAAACACCGAAATTCAGCAATAATAAGTTTTACCGTATATAATTATTGGCCGTAGAAACAAACAAACCTGCACAAAGCACTTCTACAGTTAATACTTAATAATCAAACGATTAATACTATTTATTCAGAACATTTTCAATTGAATTATTCAAAGATTCCAATTTGGTATAAAAGACATTTTCATAAGCCGGTCAACGATTTCAATTTGCACACACGGTCAGTGATCTGATTTAATTTCCCGCGTTGTTAACACGCGTGTTCAATTTAAACTGCTGGTTTTAGTAAGTTTTTTAACTATTCATTTCTAATAGTCAATTACTGTTTGAAGGTTACTATAATCCACTTAATAATTTAAGAGATTTAAGTTTCGCCTTTATTCTTAATATTGTTATTTATTAAGAATAATTTATTAAGAATATTTGAACTTTCGTCCTGTATGCTTTGCTAAACCATTCATGTGATTGTGATGAAACTTTGAATTGTTCTACGTTAGCCTGTGAAGGCAACTGGCACAAAAATAATGAATTATTTTTTCAATGTATGTATGACCTTTAGAATATACTATCGGTAGACCTTATTCTACACGTGCCAAGACGAGACGAGTAGCTAGTAATTATATAAGAATGAGATAATAAGATAATTAAATTATATAATGTAATTAAGGATCTTACTTACTTAAATATGCGTCTTACAAACTTTATCTGACATTATTATTTTGTAATGAATGCAAACAATATTAGACGAGTAATAACAAAGAAAGTTAAGTAAATTACATAGAAAGCATAGAAGGCATACAATTAGACAATACAATTTAAACATGTAAATTGTAAATTTGTTGCGACCGAGCTAGGTATCGAATGCCTCTTACTTTTTATGTCAATACTTCTTTTTTATAGCGAATTCACGAGATCACTCGTAATAATAATAAAAATCACTTTAAAAAGAAATACAAAAGAACGTGAAACTTTTTTGCCATGTAACATTTTTGTTTACGATAATATTTTTTATTTGAAACGGCCTTAAGGCTATCTTTTTATTCCCAATGTATGTCATTATCAATACAATCACTGGAATTTATAACATTATTTGGGATGCTGTTGTAAATGTATGTGACCTTAATAAGTTGTATAACCACCAGAACTCTAACATAGGCCACCACCAAAATACTTTTTTCTACAATGTTACTTCTGAATATAAATTAATGGAACGGATTATAACTTGCGCGAAGCCAACACAAAAACCCTGGGACAAAATTAATGTGAAGCTCACTTTACACACTCGTTTCGCGTTAATAATTACCTTGTTCTTATACGAGCGCTAAAACAGAGGAAATTTGTTAGTCATTACGTGACCTCCATAGTGAGAATAGGTAATCTCCGTTCACCGCTGAACCACATTTTATTGACATACGTGTTACGTTTGCTCGACTTCAGTATCTATAAATGCAAATATATACGAATATTGTAAGTAAAACCTAATTTAAGTGAATAGGTTTTAGCAGTTAGGTGTATTCGAATGATAAAACGAAAGCGTTTAAACGTTAGGCTTTACTTTCATTATCATTAGTTTATCTAAAACAGTGTCTCTTCTTTCCAAGTCAGAGTCAAAGTCAAAGATTATTTTATTTCTGTGTTTATTGTTGTATATTATTTTATTTTTTATTATTTTATTTCTAAGTAGATAAGTTCACGAAACCATAACGAATAATCAAAATAGACTTCGTGCTTAATCCAATATTAAATAGATTAGAGGTTAGACTTTTATTTTTAAGCTGTAATTTTTTGTATTATTTATATTGTTGTGACAATAATGTTACTAACAGCAGCAATATTAGATTGGCAGCAACATCGCCAATGGTAGTAATCGCGAGTTTAATACTCTCTTGGAACACTCGAACACAAAAAGAATATTGGCTTGTTTACTCAGTCTTTCACCGACTTTAATAATAATCACATAACAAATTCATAATCAATTTATCCTCGTCCTCGGCTTGTCGCTAAATAATGAAGTCAATTCAAATTTATTAGTTCGCTTATTAAATTAACAGGGTGGTCAGATGAAAATATATCTTTGTAAAAACTAGTAACAATTGAGATAAACATTAGAATAATAAGCAGATTCTAGCATTATGCCGACAAAATGCTCAAAGGAGATAACGTGAAAATTTCATTCTAAAATTCGTACGTGTTTTCAAAAACGATGTATTCGTGAGCTTCGTCTTTCTCTTCTACCTCGGATTACTTTATATTATATATGTATGTATATGCAATGTGATTGCTGCGGTTATAGTGGTTAGGTACCTCAGTGTAACCACTACTGACACACTACACAAAACCCACAACTGACCTAAGCTCTGTCATATTAATTTGACTTATTTAAATTATAACTTAACTTTTTTAGAAATTGTGTTAAGAGCGATTAATATTATTATTTTTAGTAAGAACGCGTGTATCTAGTAAAAATATTCCTTATTTCATAAAATTTCTCGTCCGCTAGTAAGGATACTGTTTGAAAATATAGGTTTTAATCCACATACACTAATCTGTAAACCAACACATTGCTTAAATAATTCATTTAACTATTGTATAAAAACATACTGAGCTATATCTTAATTCTCAAGTTAAAGTTTTTCTTTTATTTCCTTGTAAGCTTGTGTGCGATCATAAAATTTTGCAAACATGGCGAAAACGAACAAAAAGGAAACCCTTTATACCATGCGCACTTTTTTCTTTTATAAAAGATTTTATCTTCATTATCCAATAAAACACAATGAATAGCCAGTAAAACTTGGTAATATATTTTACATTGTGAAATCCAAATATCTAAGTAATAAATGTGCAAATTTATACAAGACATAAAAGAATAAAGGTCTCTAATAGAGAAAACGTCACAAAATCGTAACCTTTTTTTTAAATGATGACTTGCGAAGTCAATGCAGTTTCTGCCTTGTAGCTCTCAAACGTAGAATAGGCCTCTAGGGCCAAACTCGACACTTGAGGGCTCTAACTCGGTCCATGGTTCGTGCTACTAATTCGCCAGTAACGAGGAAACTTTCGCAAAGGTCTCCAATAAAACCGATGTCGTAACAAACAGAGAAGTAATTTACGCTCCTAAACTGATTTTAATAGAATATACTTATAAATGTATACATTTTGTGTTGTTCTCATTATTAATATATTTATATTATAATGAATTTTATTTCTTTTATTTTATATGGATAGAAGCGCTCTAAAAAAGAATGGTATGTTAATCGTATTTTAAGTGAGGCAATTTTTGATTTTTTTCTGTCATCTTTTTTTGCAGTATCTTGGTATAAACTATTTAATTGTAACTCTGAAAGAACATAAATGAACAAAATATAAATACCAATGTATTTTTAAATCCTTTCTCATCGGCAGAGGAACGTTTGTAAGACGTTCAGAAACGACCAAACAACATTTTGCCTATATGGCAAATTGCGATTGCCATTAATTCTTCGCAAGTCTTCGACCAGTGTGTGTTGCCAGTGATGACTTATGGATCAGAGACGTCGTCGCTCACTATGGGCCTCATAAGAAGGCTCAAGGTCATCCAACGAGCAATGGAGAAGGCTATACTCGGAGTTTCCTTGTGAGATCGAATTAGGAATGATGAAATCCACAGGCGAACTAATGTAACCGACATAGCCCGAAGAATTGCTAAGTTAAAGTGGCAGTGGGCGGGGCACATCGCTCGGAGAATTGACGGCCACTGGGGCAAAAATGTTTTCGAGTGGCGACCACGAACCGGAAGACGCAGCGTTGGTAAGCCCACTACAAGGTGGACCGACGATATCGTAAGGGTCGCGGGAAGCCGTTGGTTGCGGGTAGCGCAAGACCGGTTATCGCGTATCGTTTCAATATATCAATGTTATTAATACCGTTTATCTAAATGTGACATCATTACTATTTTATATACTTTTCTTTACATCGTACACAATAAATACAAAAATTTTCTAACAATGACAAAAATACCATTTTCTTTTTATTATTGTGCTTATTGTCTTCTTAGAAATCCATTAATCAGATTAAAGAGACGCTAAAATAATCATGTTGTAATACGGCTCGATTTTTTTTTCTTTACTATTGTTAGCCCGGCTTTAACGTGAAGGTACCAGGTAAGGACACAAGGTGTATGACTCGTTAGGTGCCATTGTTGGTGGTGTGAATAGTGGTTTCAGCTTCCTATAATACCAGTATTTGAGCAAAAGTAAGTTACTACGTTGACCGATAAGTTTTTATTTACTCGATGTTCTTTTGAAAAGCTAAGATTATGTTTCTAATTAAGTTACGTTTCAATAATATTTAAAGCACGTTAAAACATAACACACTACAACAACAACAACTATTTAGTTGTTATTTCAGCTTTTCCGCTTGTCAGCTAAACACTTATTACAGTTTCAAATAGTAGATATTTTAAGCTGAGTAGACTTTGGTATACAAAAATAATTCAATAATAATACTATCGAAGTTTTGTGTACATAGCATTTACAATCCATATGCAAACATGTAGTAGGAAATTATATTTATAAACAAAGTTAAGTTGATCAATTGGAAACGAGCAGTTGTCGTAGTCATTTCCTTTTTGTTAATCTTCCATCCACATGATTGTTAGACGATCGATCTCATTTTCCATACAATTTGTTGCCTTTCACTAAATAATTCATCAATTTGGGCCTAACTTTGTCCCAGACATATTATTATTATATTTTGTTTTAGTGTCATAAGCTTTGTTTACTAAAAACAAAAGATAATGCGATAGAAATACTAAATCACATTACAACCTGTTTGCATTTTACGAAGGGAAATGTAAATGAATATTCATCTGCACGAATGTTTTTACATTCGGCTTTAAAACGTTAATTGAAATTTCGAAGTCACTGAATAATCACACCAATTAATTTTGACATTGACATGGGCTCTCGCAATTTTTCTTTGATGGATTTATTCTTTTTTTTTCTAATGATAAAAAAATATATAAAATGTTCATACATGTCTTTATAGTTTTTTATAATAAATTAACAAGTAATCAATAGTCATTTCAGTCCATTACAATGACATATTTTGTACTAAGGCTATGGACTATACGTACATTTACGTTTAATTTCACATAATATTCTTAAGCAATGTTTACACGAATACACAATTCTAGCAAACATAGAAGATATTGGTAAGTCTTCATCGTAGTTTTTTTTTAAACATTTACCGATTTTTTTAAACACTGTATATAATAATAATAACATCGTAGCGTAGTAGATGTCGTTTATAACGTAAAAGTTAATTTTAAAAATGACACTCGATGCGATGTTTGATGATGAAACATCGAGTTCGATGTTTCACAATATTTTCTGATTGCTAAAAATTGCTAAGGTTAAATTATTTTGTTATTTTTGCGCAACGAAAATCATAGTATATTTTTATAGCAAAGCTGACACAAAGCAGTGATAAGATAACTAATATTCCTAAGGCTATTAAACAAATTAATAAGCTCGGTTAAATTGGCTAGGCACAGGAAGAAAAAACTTTGAGGCCTTTTTATCTCAACACGTAATCAAACAAAGCTTAGATTGCGACTCAAAGACTCTTTAAATTCTCGGGAGATAGGTACCCTAGGAAATCGTTCCACCGTGCAGCGTTTTGTTAAAAATGATCTCAATTTGACAATAAAATACCCATTGAAGAGCTGCAGGGAAGAGTTGAACATTTCTACAAACGTTTGCTCAGGTGAAAGTAAATAATTGTAATTCTTACTAAAGAATCTATTAACACTACATAAAGAAATTTTTAAAATACTTTTTCAATATGTTTTAAGACTAATTTGAATTATTATACTTATAAATAAAATAGTTAAATCCTTACAATATAATAACGAAAAAAGAAAATACGGTATTATTAATAATAAATATTATATTAGGTTGCCCGGAGACGTAATTAAATAACGTCACGTAAGCAAAGGAATAGGGTATTATAAACATAACGGAGGTCTTACTTACAAAGTTTGCTTAGCGACTAATTAGTTAAACAAAGCTTTGTTTTCTTCTTTCAGATATCAAATCAACAATGTCAGAAAGAGATAAGTCTAAACAACCGCTAACCAACGTATAAGTAAGATCGATATTGTTCAACAATACGAGATAATGACTTTAACAGAAGTTATTATTAAACTTGGCAGTACTAATTAACTGGGGATGACTGTAGTTCTTATTGTGGATAATATTATAATGTTCGGATTGTTGTTCATTACACTATTACACTACTGATAACGACCAGACCTTATCAATAATAATGCTGTCTTTTTTATATAGGTATTAACTAAAAGAATTTCGTTTTGACTAAGATAAAATAAAATAAAAACTTATGTTTTTTAATCAAAAAAAAAACCAATATGCAACTTCACAGCGTTTTTTTTTTTCATTTAAGCAGTCATTCGATGTTAGGTTATTAGGTAATAAACATAAACAAAATTTCTAAGTTATTATTTATACTTTCGCGAAAATTTACAATATAAAATAGAAACAAGTGTTATTGTTGAATTTTTATTTTTAATTATATTAATATATGAGCCTAAAACTACCAATTTGTTTAACATGAAACTATCGCAAGTGATCAGTTGTAGTTTTAACCTCGAGAATATATAGACTCATATAAAACATACTGTGAGTATATCGTTATATATTTTTATGTGTTACATTTCTGCACTATAACTCATCATGTCAATGTTTCAAGAAATTGGTAAGTCGCTTTTAGGCGAACTTTGTCAAAATAACAAGTTATTTGAAAAAACTCATGAGGAAAAAAGTTAATGGTGCGTGCGATAAGATGTATTATCAAGACGAGTGCAGGAGGAGACAACGCTTTGGTCGATACTCATTGCGTTATGTTATATTTACTTATATATCTCTCGATTTAAGAAAATATTTCACGATCAAATCTTTATTTTACCCGCGCAAAGGCGGCATCCGTGCCGGTGAAACATAAAATCATTCAAAGTTCTTTACATTTGCATTTGTTTAGCCTTCGATTTAAATGCTAATGTCCATATCCAAACGATATTTTTTGCATCATTCTAAGCACTTGGCATATTTTTAAGAGAAATCTCTAAAAATTTATTTTGTATATGAATATGTAATTCTGTATGTGAATTATTATGGAATACATTACTAGTTACTTATTTCAATTATTTTTGGCTAAAGCTGTTTGTTTGTTTGCATGAGAAGTTGAAATAGTTGAAATAGTTTCGTTCCATTATTATTAATCAATATTTCTTGTATTATTTTTATAAATAGTAACAATCCTAACAAAGTACTGGTAATTCTAGTTACTGGTAGGTACTGAGCACTTGTAATTCTATTTTCCCTATAACAAAACGTTAAGATCTTAAGGCTTAAGGGTACTTGTAGGTATAACAATATCCCAAAGGAATCAAGATCGTCCCGAGGACTATCGCTAGGCGGCATATAAGGTGATATAAGTGTAATCTACCGAAGTAAAGATGTTTACACGGGGTTACTATTTTCTTACCCCTTACTTATTTGATTATTGTGGTAATATCGAATAAACTTAAAGCAAACCACATTTAATTATTATCTCTGTTATTATTTAAAATTGACTAATATTTTATTAAATATGTTGTATTTATTGAATATAAAATACTACTAACTAAATAAACGATAAAGTTTTTGAAGTATCCTATTAAAACTTCTTGTTAAAGACGATTTTAAAACGATAATGAACTTGCCGTTATTACAATCGTAAATGCTCTTAGACATTTCTATCGTATGACAAAATACCTATTTCTAAATAAAATAATTATAATTGCAGTACTTTCTTATTACATACTGTTATTGTTTTATCAATAAAAATCAACTTCACAAAACACTCCAATAAATAATAAATTATAATAATGAATAAGCTGAGATGGTCCACTGGTTAGAACTCGTGAATTTTTACCGATGATCGTGGATTCAAGCCCGGGCAAGCACCACTGAATTTTCATGTGCTCAATTTGTGTTTATAATTCATCTCGTATTTAGCGGCGAAGGAAAAAATCGTGAGGGAACCAGCATTACTTATTTCATTAACATTCTGCCACTTATGTATTCCACCAACCCGCATTGGAGCAGCGTAGTGGAATAAGCTCCATACCTTCAAAACAAAGAGAGGAGGCCTTAGCCCAGCAGGAGGATATTCACAAGCTGTAACTTTTATATTCTAATAAAAGCAATCTCATCAATAAGAAATAACATAACATAGAACACAGGTATGCATTCATCGATAATTTTATAAAGTAATGTTTCATTTGAGGTTTGTACCGCCTACAATTAATACTCTGTGTAACTGTGCTGCCCTTTGAAAATTGAGTGGTTAAGAGCTGGCTGGCTCGTAGCCCACTTACTGTATACGGTTTATATTACTTATAGTTTCAATATCTATATATAGGCAAAGGTAGCCTTTCCATTAGTCGGTCCAATTGCTTCGTCTTCGTACTCTAAATCTATACTAATATGTATATATAGCTGAAGAGTTTGTTTGTTTGATCCGCCTAATCTCAGGAACTACTGGTTCGAATTTAAAAATTGTTTTTGTGTTGTATAGTCCTTTTATCGAGGAAGGTACTAGGCTGATTTTTATTCATTATATTTTTATTAATTATACGCGGGTGAAACCGCAGGCACATCTAGTATATAATATTTAGGTGCAATTTTTGTTTGGTAGAAAACTAATATTAAAAGATAAAAGTCTTGTATTTAAATAATATCATCATTATAATGATAAGAACACGTGAACGTCATGAGAATTTCTTATTGTAATGTGCTTAAGCAATATAATTAGTCATATTAGTCGTGCTACTTAGTTCTTTTATTAATATCATGAAAGTACTGTGTTGTAATAACTTGATTTCGATATTGTAAAAATTCAATAGTAATAATTAATTAGAAAACGTTGAAGTATATTTATGTCGATTGACAAATAAATGAACTGTTTTGTCGTTGTCTATTTACAATATATAGATAATACGACATTGTTAAATCAATAATCTATTTTATTTATTTAATCATTTTTTTATAATTATTCTTAAACAATTGTGTTTTAAAAATTTAGTAGTAATACAATAAAAGGGCTTGTAAGAACATACTTAAATAAAGTTTATTTTTATTTCGATTTACTTGGATTCAAACTTGAGTTATTGAAATGTCATGACAAAAAAGGTTTAATATATACCTTTATTTTTTTCCTTATTTATTATACATTTTTACTATATTGGTATAATATATGAAGGAAGGCTAGCATAGTGTTTATTTAGGCGCTGTTTACTTAATCAAATGTTTGCTCCTACAACTCATGTCCTCAGACAACTGTTTGTATAACGGGAGTTCAAGGAAAATATGTTAAAAAACTAAAACTAAAATATGTAATTTACAACTCTTTTAGGCTCTTAATATCGTAGGAATAATGTGGTAATAACATAAGACTAATATTTCAAATTACATGTATGAAAAAAGAAATAACCGTAATATTCTTATGTATTGTGATATTCTTATATGTTGCTTATGTATATAGATTAAAAATGTTTTATATTTTTCATTAATAGTAAAGATAATAAAAACTTTGAATTAAAATAAGTATAACTTACTTCGGTTTACTAGATTAAACAAAATGCGAATATAAGATCGGTTCGGAATGTGCACTCTACCGTGAAGAAAAAGGAAGTAATACTTGATTAATAACATTGTATTTTATTATGAAAACATTTAATCGCAATCAAATATGATTTTATATAATATCAAGATCAAGAATGGAACATCAAAAATTTAAGAAACATCACAAATTTAACACAATACTAAACGCTGATTACCCCGACAGACTAATGTCAACTAATATCCCTTCTATATAGGCATACATTTATTTCAGTTCTACCTTCCAAATGTAGTACAACTTTCTTTCACAACTTAGCTCTTAAATTGCTCTTTTATTGCCTGAACAATACCTAAATCACGAGGTCTTTCCTTTGTGAAGTCAGAAAATGTTATTAATATTTTTTGGCCCTTTGAGGCATTTTATTAATACGCCGTCTCTTTAAAAAATGATGCACGAGAGAAATGTTTACTCTGAATATTGAAATTATGAATATATTATATTTTAATGAAAATAAAACAATAATGGTTGTTGTATTAGGCGGCCTTACAAACTTGTTTAACGGTTGATTAGTTAAGCAATCCTATGTCTTCTTTTTACGAAACTCAAATCAATAATAACAGAAAATTAGTGCTTAACTAAACAATCGCTATCGTTTGTAAGTAAAACCGTACATGTTCAAATATCAAGTAAAAGGCAAAATTAATGGTTATAGCTAATTAAGCCACTCTGGTTTTCCTGGCTCAATATATGGTTGTATATTCTTATATGAAGCTAATAAATGTATATTTTATATAGGATTGTTGAATGGTTTTAAAGCTGGCTTAACTTTTTGGTTCCGTTGTAAAGTTTTAGCCTGTAACTAACGGGCTTTCAAGTTAACGTTGGCTAAAAGCCAATTTGAGTACAAAAATCCTGTTGCCTTTCACATTAAATCAAAGTTAAGAAAATGCATTATCTTGTTTCAGTTTTCTTAATTCTTTTTCCTGGTTTACTTAAACGGAAAATCAGTCGTCGCTGGAAATTATGATAAAAATACAATTGAAAGTTTTCTTTAAAAAAAAATGCTAAAATCAAAAAAACTATAACCATAAATAAGTTTCACTTTAAGAAATTACAAAACGTCTTTTGAAATGCTCAAAACCTCTATCGAAAATAAAACGATACGTTTATTGATTAATTTTGTATCATGGGCATCGGCCCGAAATGACATTAAAATATAAATTTACTGATTCAGAATAGAAGACGTAAGTTAACAATATAATTTATATTGTTTATAATATTATTTAGTTACTAAAAAAATTATATTTAAAAGCAAAATTCAATATTACTAATGTGTCACGGTGTACTTAATGCTGGTTTGTGCTTCTCATCATATACTCTACCACCAAATAGCAATAATAATTAGTATTGTTGTCTTCCAATTTGAAGTGTGAATGCCAGTGTTATTACAGGCACAAGGAACATAACTTGTTAGTTCTCAACGTTGGTGGCGCATTGGCCATGTAAGGGGAAGGTTAATATTTTTTCAATTACCGTCAGGTGGGCCATTTGCCAGTCTGCCAACCTATTGTCAATACAAAAAAGTGACATAGGAGTAGATATAGTTTTAAAATAAAAATAATATCGTCCAGACCGATTTCGGCCATGGCGGCCAATCTCAAGAGAGATTAGACAACTGCGATGGAGATATTATAGTGCGTGTGTGTGTGCGCAAACACAGGTGTACTCTCTCTTCCCTAGCTCTCATAATCCAATGGGACGGCAATCCGACACGATCGGAAAGAGTTCAGGCGCAGGACCAACGGCTTAACGTGCTTTCCAAGGCACGGGAGTGTACACACTTCCAACTTCTAGACTCTGGGCTGCTACTGAGAATTTTCTGACAGAAAAACCCAACAACTATTTATTGGCCTGACCTTGGGAATTGAACCCTTGGCCACCGGGTCTGCGGTCTTATATCTAGCCACTAGACCGACGAGGCAGTTTTAAAATATGTATCTTATGAGGAATTTTTAAAAACAGTTCTATTTATGAAAATAAAAATCTGTGTTGAGTGAATAAAATCTTATTAGTTTGCCCGGAAACTAACTGCAGACTATTTTTGTCACGTTTGCTTGAGTTTACTGAAACTCTCTCGGCCTGTACTTCCGTATTTACTTATATAACTAATATTTATTTACTTTTATTACAAAATTAAGCACAAGTGGCATTATAATTTTTTTTTGTCTGTGAAATTATTTGTTAAAATATAAGTATGAACTTTGTTTTAACCGACGTAAAACCCGAGATATATCTCTAAATCTCAGTATAAGCAACTGTTACCTGAGCAAGTTTAAACTCACTACGAGCTCACAAATCTCGACGGTAGATCCCATTTATTATTAAGACCATTCTGGTCTAAATTCACTTCTATGTCTATTACTACGACCTATGTGTATTGTATATCCTATGACCTATGTAGAGAATACACTGAATTATTGTTGTGGGTATAACTGCGCATGCATAGTCATGATTTTTTTAAGTATACATATTTATATTAAACAAATCGTATTTTTTATAACTTGTTCATAAATGAAAGTCTAATGGAATGAACTCCACTTAAATATGAATAGCCTAAATGCAAAACAAAATTAAAAAAAAAACAAGAAAACTAAGATCTATTAAAATTTATTTACTATTATTAAAAGTGGGAAGCTAGGAAATATAAGTTTTGTGCTTTTAATTTAATATTGCAGTACTGGCTGTAAACAATATAAATAAGTAAATATATTCGTAAAAAGGAAAATTCTTGTAAAATTATTCACTCAACGTTATGCATCGGTGGAAGTTTGCCCGTAGCGAGAATATTTTCTCTCTAGAATTCAATTTATAAATACTATTTGAACTTGTTGGATTTTGACTATCCTTGCTCTACCAATTGGAAGTGTGTATGCAAATTTTATAGTAACGTACAAAATCAATATTCATTAATACGAACTGCTGTACAAAAATTTGAATTTTATAAGTTACAGTTTTTTGATTAACCAGTGGAAATGTAAATTGTCTTTAAGCCCCATTTATATGCGTGAATTTCATAAAATGTATTTTTACTTCTTAATTTATAATACAGAAGTACAGCAAAATTAACATTAAATATTTGTTAATTATTCCAATAGTTTCATAATTATACATATTAAAATAAAATGTGTTTATCGTAAATAAATTGAGAGTAAGAGAATTATAGGAATGGTAAAATCATAATATCATCACTTTGCACTAGACTTGACTTGTATTACAATAAATGTTGCATGTATATTATATTATTTTATTTAAATTATAAGATGATGAGTCGATTTTATTTATAAATTTTTAATCAATTGATATTATAAACTAAGTGAAATAATCACCAGAATTTTCATTTATATAACCTATCGAGACGAACCAGTTAGATCTTTAATTATATTATAATTATCGACAAATAATTAACAAATTAATGGAATAATAATTAAATAACATATTTTTAATCTTTGTATTGATTTAATTCTGTAAATGAAAAACTTTTTGTCTTATAAAAAGAAAACTTGATATTTGTATATAAGTAAATATATTGCAAAAAATAATATTGTTAAGTTTAAATATTAAAGTATTTTATATAGCTCAAGCTACATAAGCTGACATAATAAAGGATAAAGGACCTATATTTGAGTGGCACTGAACGCTTAACCCCCGAGGCAGCTATTACCATTAATCATGACTTCACAAAGCAACGGACTGTATTCAAATACAACTTGAAATTTATTTTAATAGAAATACGACCAAGGTCACGTAGTCTGATATAAATAATGAACCTATAACGGGGCCGTATTTACATAATACAAGCTTCTAAGCCTGGATCTGCGTGGATTAAATAAAATTATTCCAAGGAGTATTTATATTAAGAAATATTATAACCCAAACCTTATTACAATAAACGATTACTCCATCTGTCGAACAAAAGTGCCTAACCAAAACAAATTCATTTTAACGCATGACTTACGTATTTCTTTCTTTTCAATATCCGTCACGTAACAGTATTACATATTATGTCGCAAGAGAAAATAATATCTTTTTCACCATAATATTATTTTATAATGTACTTGATATTATGTTTAGTTTAATATTTTATAGTATTTGTAATTATTAAAGCCTTAAATAAATACAAATAAAAATTAAAAATAGTTACTGTACACATCGTGACCACGTGGAATGGTGGCAAGAATTCTAGCAACATTTCCCCTTTGAATCGCAATTCCGATTCTCTGGGCGAAAAATGAACCAGCCCTAATGTCACTAGTTGAGGCAATGACGGGGTGTAATATTTTTGATGAAAGTTTTTACACTATTACTCAAGTAGTTCAAGTTCCAAGGTATTTTATAATAATATTTTTATTTTCCTTACAAATAAATAACAAAGTAAGGTTATTTTTCTAGTAAAAAAAAAGTAGATTGATTACTTTGCTAACTTTACAGAGGTACTTGTTCATAATAGTTACATAGCTGTCAGCACCTTTTTATGGGTACTTTTGAGAGTAGCAAAGTCCTTTTGCAAAGTTGTTTGAAACCTGTTTTAATAAGAAAATCTTTATGTATAATATTTTTACTTTTAAAGAGAACCAGTGAATAGTTTAGAATTAAGCCGATATATCCCGGGAAATTAAAGATTGCATTATTTTCCTACCACAAGGGACATAACATCTTAATTCCCAAGGTTGATTGCGCATTGGCGATGTAAGGGATGGTTAACATTTCTTACAATGCCGATGTTTATGGGCGTCGGTGATCACTTAACGTCAGGTTACCCACTTGCCAGTCTGCCCACCTAATTCAGTAAAAAAAGAACTCTAAGGTTAACAAAAGAACACGTTAAAATAATATGTATTATATAAAGACAATAAGAAAAATATTACACGATGAGTATAAGATAAAATGACACAAAGCTTAGTTTTAGTAAGCAATAATGTTCGTTATTGTATTTTATAAATAAATTTATGATGACCTAAAAAGTCTGAAATTCGCTATAAAATAAACAGATTGTGTAATTATAGTAGAAATATCCGGAGAGACGAGAAGAAATATGAATAGATATTTGTAGTTAAATTTGGATTCATTTCAACAAAAAAGACATTAGCTAGATTCAAAGCTATATGCTATACGTTTTTAAGCGACCGAGCACATATATAGTCGAATATCAAAATATATATATATGTATATCCAAGAAAAAATAAAATAGCTTAGGAAAAATAAACTTTCTACGATTTTTATATTACGTAATTAAATTTATATTTAAGGATACTTTAAGACCAAAGTGGTTATTAATTAAACATTTTTTTTTTATTTAAATTCAATACAAGGAAAACTGAAGTACCATTGTGAGCTTAATGTTCAACGAAGATGTTAAGTGTGGACTTATTTTGTTTAGATTTGTTAGCCGTACAGAATGTTATTAATAATGTTTTTATATCGTAAATTGTTTTTGTGTACTTATTGTTTTGATAATTCTATTAAAGTAGTGTTTGACTAAAAAAATAAATATGTCGGTTTTGTATGGCGCTTTAGACTGCACATAGTACACTGAAAGCAATTTAACACTTAATGGCAATTTTATTGCCGATATAATGGCGCTGGTGAGAAGCTGGTGAGTATAGAAATGCTAAATATCAGTAGTATCATACTGATCTACTGATGTATGATCATTTAAATGATTACATTTTTCATGATGGTGTATGATGACGTGTATAATGCCAAACAAAAGAACAAATGATTATTACGATTAGATCAGGCAAAATCACCTTTAAACGTTGATTTTTTAGCTATTTGTTACGTAGTACAACGTGCGATCCAAGAATGAAACATGTTTGTACGCAATCATTAAAGCTCACAGAGAAGCAGGGGAAAAATTCGGTATACATTTTTATTCGAGAACTATACTGATAAGATTAAAATAATTTCCAACTTTCCTCTTGTATAATTCCGTCAATCAATCTAAGATATGGACGATCTTTCATTTTTTTAAATAAAATTCAAAGAAATACTAATGAAAAATAGCTATAAATGTATACAAGAATAGAACGATATTTTAATCCTCTATTCTTCAATATCGATATTTATGCTTTATTTATATCTTATTGTTATTTTCACTGTTCAATCAAAAGAAATATTGTGCGACTGTTTTCATTGACAGTATCAATATACAAAATATGTACTTGATTTTGTGCCAAATGTTGTTATTTATTTTTCTTATAAAGCACACAGTTCAATGAGCCATTACAGACTAAACACGGAAAATACTAGTACAGAGCTTGCAAACACTTCATATATTTTAATTGCACCAATTGAAATCGACCCGTTTATATATATTTTCTACTAAAAACGTTCACGGATCTTTGAAGGAACGGTTCGAATAGCTTTGATGAGTATTGATTTATTTGTGTACTTCGTTATAATGTTCGTCACGTACACGAACGTTTTCCCTTAACTTCATATAACCGACATTTGCAAGAGTTTTAAAAAAATTAAGTAGAACATACAAAACTTAATAAATATAACTGATGCACATCACGTTCAACCGCTAAACCAAGATATTAGAAAACTTTTAATCCGCAAACTCAATATACAAATCAAAGAAAGCAGTTAAGTATAAAGACGTAAATACAAACAACATTTTCATTAAAATTATGGTAAACATTTCTCAAACTGCAGAGTAATTTCTTGATGGCATGTAAATAATTTATTGATAATGACTGATATACGTAAAACATAGCAATTAATTTCGAAATTATAGTTTTCAAAAATATATCTCTATATATTTATATCCAAATCTCGTGTCACAGTTTTAGTGTTTATACTCCTCCGAAACGGCTTGACCGATTTTGATGAAATTTTATATATATATTCTGGGGTTAATAATTTTTATACCCCTCTCATAATCCGATAGGACGGTAAACTGACGCGAACGGTAAAAGTTCAGGTAAGACGCAGGACCAACGGCTTTACGTGCCTTTCGTGGCACGGGAGTGTGACAAATATACAGAAATATAATCATTAAAAATCTACATTTTAAAACACGTTTTAAGTTAAAAAAAATATCGCAAAGAACTTCGTTCCTACCGGGGTCCCCCGAACGCACATATTTTATTATATTTTTAGGTTCTGTCTATGGTTTCTATGTGCTCATGCTCATCGTGCAATGGTCCCACACTTTTGAAAAAATCGGAACGTTATTTGTTTTATTTTTTATTATAATAGGTCTAACGCATGTACATAAGTACACACACATTTTTGTTATTTAACTTACCTTTCACAATATTTTTCCTTAAGAATAATACAGTAGAAATACTCTTAATATTAATAATTATTAATAATAATAATAATGACAGCACTGCAAATTTATAATAAATTTAGTTGAGAATTACACGGAAATGATAAAATGATAATTGTAAACGTCACTACTACGATCGATGTAAAACAAAATAATGACCGATTTTTTTCCGAAAACTTTGTAAGAAATGAGATACAGCTTATTGCAAGAGAGACAGGAGAACGCTTCCATCCCTACTCCGTGCTGCTTACATGGTGAGAAGCGATACCAATAGACCCCTGACAGGGATAACTGATCAAGTGTTAATTGATCCAGTTATCGATCGAGATTGAAAATGATTGAATTACTAATATCACTATTAAAAAATAGGGGTTGATGGTAGAAGAGTGAAAATTTAGGGTTGTATGTGTTTTTAATGTCACATAATAAAAAAATAAAAATAAAAGAATTTGTCCAAAAAATTAAAAAAAACGTTTTGGGGTGAACCCTTAACACTTAGGGGTATAAAGATTATTAACCCCAGAATATATATATAAAATTTCATCAAAATCGGTCAAGCCGTTTCGGAGGAGTATAAACACTAAAACTGCGACACGAGATTTGGATATAAATATATAGAGATATATTTTTGAAAACCATAATTTCGAAATTAATTGCTATGTTTTACGTATATCAGTCATTATCAATAAATTATTTACATTATTGTCCGTGAAAAATATTTTACATTTTGAAAAATTCTATTTGAAACCTATTTTATCAAAAAGTCCTTGAATTTTAATTAAATCTTCGATAACATCATCCACTTTACCGCCAACGGTTCCATCATCTAGGTACCATACGTTTAATTTAGATTTTAAATTTGAGATGCAGTTTTGAAGACCTAGACTGAAAATAACAGAACCCAATGGATCTCCTTGCTGAACGGCCAGATTAGAATTAATTGTATTTTCGCCAAAAAAAAGCTTTGATGATGAACTGTAACATTGCCAAACATAAGGGTATATTTCAGGTAAATAAGACGAGACTTCGTTAGGCACGGTTGCTATCGAAGGAATTAAAAGTATTCTTTACATCAATTTTCAGAAGTACTTCGGTCTCTTTTCCTTTTAGAAAGGTGCAATTTACTAGTATATTTAGATTGTATTATTACTATATTCATATTAATTGTATAGTATTTATACAGAAAGGAGCTTTAAATAATCTTATTTTGCGTCTTGTTTTACTCAAATATGTATGTATACTTCTGCTCTAAATGTCAGCTAACTTGTTACCTATTCGCCATGTAGAGTTCTCTATTCTTGGTCTCATATGGACTTAACAAATAAATTGCTCGAACGAGTACTTCTACAAGACAAATATTTGATGTACTATGGTAACGGAAACAAGGCATGAGCACACGTATTATATTTGTTCAGCTAAAATACTCATACGAAAGATTATATTTGTATGAAGTTGATTTAAAGGAAATACCTTTAAATCAACATAATACAAATATAATCAAACGAAATTTATGTTAGTTTTTTTTATTATATAAACCAACTAATATATTTTTATTCCGAACTGAATACTCTGAGTTCTAAAATATTATTGTAAATAGTTACTATCTTATCCACAAATTCTGCTTTGTTATAGTATTGTACAGAAAATAAAATAAAATAGTGAAAATGCTACGCTTTTGATTCTCAAATGTCTGAGTCGAAATACTAAGTGCATCCGGTGTCTATAGGTCGTAGGTTGCTGCAACCACATTGGCAATCTTCAAACAATGTGCAAATATTTCAAATGTGTTTATACTTATAGTTATTGCTTGCAATGTAAATTTATTGCTATTTTTAAAATTAAAAATCAGTTATTTAGACTATGGAGATTAAATAATAAAAAATATATAAAACGGTCATAATATGTTACTTGATGCACGTATTTGCTAACACGGTCCACATCTATATGCTAATAATATTCAGTTTATTAAAAGAAATACTACAATTTTGTCAGATCAGATTCTTGGAATCACTGAGAGTCGTGATAACCCAGTAGATAAACAGAGCATTGGGATCTAAATCAAATTTCGCGGTCGCAAACTCAACACAGAAAATCATGTACTTTATAAAGTAAATGAAATTACACAACAATTACAATATATTTAAAATTAATAATTGATTTTAAATCCGCATTGTTTTTCAGTTAAAGAAAAGAATAGATGTAAACTGTTTAATTGTGCATCTTTATATTTAAAGAATACTGAGGTATACTTTTAATATGTTTTACTTTATGAACTCTTTCGCTAAATAAAGTAAGTGCTATTTCTAAGTGTGATAGAATTTAAAAAAGACAAATTCAATTACATTGGCTATAATAAAATGTCTTGTCTTTCTTTAGTATTTTATATAGCTTCTTTGGTTTGCGATGCAGTGTAAATTCTTAGATAATTTCGAACATAAAAAATTGGAAAATTAGGAATACAAACATAATATTTTGTTATAGTGGATAAAAAATGTATTTGGTCTCTTTCACAAACCTTATATGTATATTGCCTGGACATATTTCTAAAAATAGAAGCGAATTCAATTACTGAGCACGCTTTTAGCGAGCTGTGATAGTTAGTTAGTTACCTTTTCTTTTTTCTTTTTTTTCACGCAGTGGAAACCTTCAGAAAGGTACCCGACTCTCAGTTACCTGTCTTAATTACGCATGTAGCCGAGTGTAGCACTAGTAATATTTATTAAGTACCTACATGTTGTATGTAGTATACAACAATTACAATTTTAACTAAGTGTAAATCACTAAAGTATCTCCTAATTATTTAGTTATAATTATATGTCATGGAATATAAAAAAATTGAAATACAAATTTCATTAAAAACAAAATTAAAGAGAGTCCTTGATCTCCATCGCTTGTAATCCGATAATGATCATATTTTATTGAAAACGGCTAAATTACGAATCTAAATAATATTGAGTAGGTGCATAATGTAGTAAACATTTAAAAAATACTTTAAAAAGTAAATTTCAATCTAGGAAATATGAAAGTTAATTTAATTTTGTTGAGCAAAAAACAGCAATCTCTGAAATAAGCAAGTGAATTTGACGTGGACGTAATAAATGGATGCCACGTGAAATTAGTTTGAAGGCCGAAAATAAACTCCGTGATGTGTACACTTTTAAGCAAGAATATTTTAAAAAAAAATTGAGTAAGTTTTTCTTTTACATGGTTTAATTTCGAAAATTTTGTTATGTTTAATTCATTATAGACTTCATGTTTCGATATACATAACTTAAATAAAATTCTGTTAATGTATATTTTTAATCTGCGATTATTACTTAAACTGTGAATAAATATTCAAATAACGTTTTGTATTTGACATTTCCTTTATTCTTTATATTATCGAGGGATAGGTAAGTTAATATTTCTGTCATGCAATAGCTACGTGCCTGGCTTTGGAGTGGCGGGTATGTTGAGATATTAGAACATGACCGAAATCTATAATTTAATTTTAAAATGAAATTTAAGGTTCATAAATATAAATGTACACGAAATACGGATGATAGATGATATATAGTAAATTTAAACAAGAACTATTTATAGAAATACCAAAGTAAATTCATCAGATAAAATTAAAATAAATAATAAAACTTATAAAGAAACTTAAATGTACATTCAAAAGAATACTTACTGAGTGCACCCTCGATGGAAAATCGCGAAGCATTGAAAAATATTCAGAATCGTAGCAGTTTCCTAGCACGAGCTAACGATTTCGAACCAAGGAAACTATGTAACTGTTCGCCTGTCTCGCTTGTACATTTGAAAATGGGAATGTTAAAAATTCTTTAGGAAGATATTTTACGCAGTCATATGTTTCATAGACTTGACCTCAGAGGTTTAGTGGGCGTCTTTTGGATTATATACGAGCACAAAACAAAGTGAACACTGTTTCATATAATTCAAATCAAATTCACCGATCTATCACCACTATATTTTAAATTTATAGTTATGTATATTCCTTAATTGTTAAATATGAATAACCGTTTTATTAATGATATTATATATTAAATATCTTAACTAAATAACCTTTATTTTTCATGTTCGTATTTCTTCTAATTATACCGATATGATACAAGTTACAATAATTTGATGTTTACAAAAATAGGGTTTATATTCGACTATGTAGTCTGACATACATATTTAACATCACATAGTTATAAAATATAAAAAACCGTAATCTAAAATTTAAAATGTAGAAATTAAAGAACAGAAATAGTTTTCGACTGAATAGCCTGAAACCATTTGAAATATTTCAGAGCATTGGGTATTCTGCTACGAACACACTTTATGAATTTTTAATCATGTTTGCACTGCATGTAAATTTGCTATAGTAAAGTTTTGTTTTTGCATTCGATCATTTATTTGAAAATTTCACCTCGTACCAATAACACTTTAACAGACTCCTTGTTCATCATTAAGTTTGTAATAATTTCATCATAAAAAAATTAAAAGCGTTATAGAAGCTTTCATTTTGTCAATAAAATAATGGCTATGGAGCTACCGGGCAAAATTTTTATATGTATTGCTCATATGGCAAACATAAATCTGACTTCTAATAGAAACTATTTTTTAAATGTTTGTGTTGATTTATAAAAATATATGTAAAAATGTCGTTGTCGAACAATTCTGGTATCTCATTCGATTAAAGACTTTATGAAATGCCAAAATCTGTGGTTAAGATACGCAATTGGAGTGAAATTTCAACTCACCTTGAGTTTAGATGTTTTTCGTAGCTTATCAATCCATGAGATTCAGCCAATGTTTTGTAGAGTTTAGTGAGTCAATTTTGTTTTCGCTTTCGCTTTTCTACTAGACTAGAACCATCTTATGATCTGTATTTCGTTGTTTCTGGGATTTTTTTAACCCTGAACCTCAGAAGCAAATAATTTACTACGCTTTTCTATTTTTATATAGCGTTGTAACTTATTATCAACATGGACTTAATCGATTCGTACTGAACTTTAATCCTTATCAATGTGAAACACAAGCAAATCATATATCAAAATGCTCACCAGCTCCTGAGATTCAGTTACGTAACTATATCGACCTCATAATGAATCATAAATATTTCACATTTTCACACAAAGTTACATAAATGCTGTGCTTTATTAACATAAAAGTAAATGTCATCACGATTTACTTTTAAAACCGTATATATTAATAGTACAATCATAGCGTTATTATTCTATGAGTACAATGTAATAAATTTAATTTTCATAGAAGATTTTTAAATTGATGTATACTATTTTATTTTATTGATATATAATATATATGAGGACTTTAATTATGAAACTAATTTGACTCGAAGTAATCTTGCTCTTAAACTAAAGCAATTTGTCAAAGTTTGCCGATTGCCGAAAGTCAAAACAAAGGTCAAAGACGTGCCTAATCGCTATATCAGAAGTCTACAAAATAATAGATACGAACAAAAAAGATTTATTAGAAGTAAAAAACACACATCATTTTATATTATTGTAATGACAATATTAACAAAATTTTGATATTTTGAATATTGTTAGAAAAAATGTAACTAATAATAACCATGGAAATAATGCTAAGCATTCTAGTTGTTATCATAAAAAATATTAAATTCTGGATGTGCGGTCCAATTTTTAATATAGTTATATAAAATAAACTGGCCTTACTAAAATATAATATACCATACCAAGCACTCACTAAAGTCTACAAAACATTGGCTGAATCTCATGGGTTGATAAGCTACGAAAGAACATCTAAACTCAAGATGAGTTGAAACTTCACTCCAATTGCGTATCTTAAAAGAACACCTGTTCTTTCAAGATATGCAATATAATAGAAATAGCCCTTATGTTATTACTTAAACAAATGATGTAAAACCACCACCATTTCAGAATATAAATAATAGTCTACGAACAAAAAACGGTATGAAAATCAATAGTTACAAAAATAAAATACTTATTTATTTGTTGATGGAAAATTATTTTAGAAGAGTCAAATACACTACCCCTCAAGTTTATCTTTCCTTGTAGTGTTTATACAATGTTTCTATCAAAATTGTCGATGTTGTTGTAAATATAGTGTGACGTTACCGTAAATATTCCTATACAATTAAAAACATCACGAAGGAAGTCTCAAGCTCCAACATAAAGACCGAAAATCTCATCCTTAAAACGTTAAACGACAATAATACGCCATAAAACATGATTCTATAAATATATCCTGTATTCTATATGGTGCTGAGTTGTGTCTACCTATTAGGTATGGCAAATGTTATATCCATTCAAGCTTTCAATCTAATATAATTCCTATACATACTGTACTGTGCTCTGTTTAATTCACAGTGAATCTTTATAGTCTAGCATTTGATGAAAATTTGTTTGTTTTACATTAGGTAACGTAATTACAACACATTTAATTTTTTACGTTCAAAAATAACCAATTCATTATAAATTAATTGGTTATTAATTTATTGATAATTGTTCACTTTGTCGTAATTAGCTTTTTACTTGTTAATTTTAATATTCAATGATCAGCAAACAAAAAATATCACAAAAATCAGTAACATCGAAATAACTTCTGTAAACCAAAATTGATCCGATGTGGCACGCCCAATTTTAGTACAGACTTTATCCCGTTATGTAGTCTTATCCAAATGTGTATATATATTTTGAGAATAAACCTATTATTATGTTAACAAATAATATAAAGTTTGTTGTTGTTCTATGTTCTTAATAAAATGACCGATGATCAAATTAAATAATATAAATTGTCAACTTAGGTGATCTAATTATGACCAACGTTTTAAAAACTAAAGGTGGATGTAATTCTTCCTAAAAGTTAGTGTTATTTCTAAGTTATTACTTTTATTATTATAGGGTTTTCCAATAGGGACGCTTGAACTTTGACAGCTGATTGCGGCCATGTTGTTTAAGTGACAGCTGTCAAATGCAGTGTGTTATATTCATTCCGTCCTCCCAAACCACCCAGCCAGGTTACAGTGTCGAGCAGCACGTGCAAATCATAAAATTGTTTTATGAAAATGGGTCTTCAGTTCGAGCAACGTTCCGCGCACTTCGCCCGTTTTACGGTCGCGATGATCGTCCTGCCGAGTCGACTATCCGTCGATTGGTGGACAAATTCGAGTCAACCGGGTCAGTTAACAATCAGCCGGTTCCCGTGCGTCAACGTAACGCGAGATCTGCCGAGAATATCGCCGCTGTGCGCGACAGTGTCCTCAAAAACCCGCGGCAGTCAATTCCGCGTCGCGCACAGGAACTCGGCCTTTCGCAGACGACAACTTGGCGAATTTTGCGTTGTGACTTGAGCCTGCACCCGTACAAGATCCAGCTGACCCAAGAGCTCAAGGTTAATGACCATAGACAGCGCCGTGTGTTCGCTGACTGGGCATTAGAGCAGTTGGAAGTTGACGCCGATTTTGGCAAAAAAATCATCTTCAGCGACGAGGCGCATTTTTGTATGAATGGCTATGTCAACAAGCAAAATTGCCGTATTTGGGACGAGACCAATCCACACGAGGTTCACCAAGTGGCAATGCACCCGCAGAAAGTGACTGTTTGGTGCGGATTTTGGGCCGGAGGCGTGATTGGTCCGTATTTTTTCGAAAACGATAATGGTGTGGCCGTCACCGTCAATGGTGAGCGATACCGGTCGATGATAACCAACTTCTTTTGGCCTGAAATCGAGAATATGGATCTGGACAACATGTGGTTTCAACAGGACGGCGCTACGTGCCACACAGCACACGCTACGATGGAAGTTATGCACGATCAAGCGCCCTTAATGGAAAACCCTATAAAAATAGTAACGTAACATTTGAGTCCTTTACAAAGACTTACTCTAATTATTACAAGATATGCAAAATGAAATCCATTAATAAATTAAGACATATCACATAGATATTATTAACGCTTTTGTTGAAAATATTATACACTTGAAAATAAAATTTTAGCGGAAGTCATTGAACACAGTTGCAATGTTTAGAAATATTTCGAAGGAATGGATAATTCTACAGTTGTAGTGCGGTAAGGAGTTGTGAACTCGAAAACGAATGTCTACAACAATTTCAATTAAATTTGTTTCTGTTCATTTATATTTAAATTTATTATTTTAGTTTTTAAAAGTTCTCAGTTATAAATTTTTAACAAATCGTGCCTTTAAAAAATACATTTCTATAAACTTAACAGAAAGTAGGACAATGTTTTTCTCTTATAAATTCGATGTTTTAATCTACATAGAAAAGTATATAACTACATATATATAGTATAAGCCTAACCTGAGCATTTCGTTAATTAATTATAAGTACTCATAAAGTAGGTGGTCATAAGTGGGTAATCGAAGTTATTGAAGTATAAAATGGCTCTTTATAAACTGTTTCGATGCGAAGTATACCGCAAAATCATACTTTAATAGCTAAAAACATGTTCTGCCATTATTGTGACCCAATTACAAGAAAAATAAAAGCTAAAATATGTTTGATAATTAACCGGATTAATTAATTGGGAGTTATTATTATTATTTCATTCATACAAATTTTACCTAACTATTTTATAAAATATTGTTCTTTTTATATATCGCAATTTACTTTCAAATACTTTGGTCTTAGAGTAGCTGCGACTGATATTCCATATAGCCAGCCATATATAGATCCAGTAACTGTTTTTAATTTTAATAAAAATAACACTAGCTTATAATATTTTTTCACACAAAAAATATTTAACAAAACAATTATTATGCTTTTTATCTCGTTTGTCCGGCGTTTTACTATTTTAGCTGGGGTCAGCAGCTCTCCTAATAATATTTCTGCAGAGAAAATAAATCGCAGCATAAATCGATAGAGTTTCATAAAAATATGTGTATTTGAAATGTTCCTTACAAACAAGTCTAAAGAAGAATTTAGTTTCTTTTAGAGTAAATGAAAAGGAAATGCTTTGTCTTGAGAGTTACTTATGTACAATAATTTTATAAGTTAAAAATAATAGCACGGACCTACTGACCTAGTTTTTATCTTTACGTTAAATGATAATTTTATAGTTTTCATTTTACGTAAAGATAAAAAATATAATATACGAGGCAAAATTAAAATAAGCCTTGCGTTTTAACCAGTTATATTGTTAACCCCTAATATACGCTCTTAAGCTAGAACTTTTTATTTTAGCATATTCTTCTTGTATATAATTCTAGTTTTACAAAACTTGTTTATGAAAGCAATAGGTGCTCCCATAATTAGTAGTATTCTTTTTATTCTCATATTAATATACGTTGTTCTAGAAAACATTTAGTATGCACATAAAAACCTGTTATAACCATAAAAATTAGAACTACAATCAAGCAATACAATAATCTAATGGAACAAATTTCTTTGAGATAAAATACTACAAAAAATAAGTAATCCTATTAACAGTTACGAAGACAAAGCACGTCAATACATTCTCGAAAAGACAAAACTGAAATGGAAATATATACAACATGTGAAAGTAATAGCCGAGTGTGTGTACTCAAATCACGCTCAGAGTTTGGCAGCATTACATGTGCCAGCTACGTGGTATTTGTTCCGCATTTGTAGTTGAAATGTGATCAAATTGTCTATTAAATGTTAATGTTGTTTTAATTTTTTTTAATGTTTGGCGAGCTACTCTAACAAATATTCGCTGTAAATTTATCACTGACCAATGACTATTAATCCAACGAAATCGCATTTAAAACTGAAATTTTATAGACTCGTAATAAAGTTGGTTATATTTTCGTGTTTGCTTTGTTTTCTCATAAAAAATACATGTCAGGCCATAGTTAAATTTTTCCTCGATTCGAAATACTTGTTACATTTATTAATGAGGTCTTCTAAAGTAATTTCTGTTATTTTAATGTTGAATGAATTGAACATTTTTCACCAATCGAGTGTAACAAATTCTCTATTTACACTTCTTATACATAACCAGTGGCTAATACTCCTTATATATATATCCAGTGGCTAATAAATATAGTTCAAAATATGGTTGCTATTTTTTCCACGTTAAATTGTTATTTATTTCGTTGTATAGAAAAAACTTCGGTAGGTAAAACGTTTGAATTTTTATCTGCCGTTTTAAAACTTTTGACAGGAAACACGAATTTACGAAAAAATTATACCTATTTAAAGTTTTAAGAAGTGATATACCACGTTGATGTTTAAAGCAAGCACTTCTAAAACCATGTATTATTGTTATAGTTGTTTTTTAGGCTTTGTTTATACACCTATATACTATTTACGTATTAATTATTGTCACTGAGTTAACTGACTTGCTCACACGCAGACTTAAAGCGTACTGTTATGAAAGATATAAGATGAGATCATAAAGATACACACAATATATATGCAATATTAGTTTTTATGCAAAAACAACACACGAAGCTACTGAAAACACGAAATTGTTAACAAAACTTTTTGATTTTGACAACTAACAGTGTGCGTACTTTTCCTACAGATAATAATTTATTGATTTTTAGTTGTGATACTAAACTTTTAATAAATAAATAAAGAGATTAAAAATTATAGGACAAAATATAGGATAAATCATAAGCAAAAGTGTATATTACATGTAATATTTAATCTCTTTTCAGTTTGACCATAACTATTTTTTAATAAATGTTCTACGTGTATCTTTTTGACATAACATTATTGTTTATGAACCGATTGAAATAAAACAAACACTAAATGTTAAGTGAAATTAGCCACAATACTTTAGTGAAGCCGTTTTTGAGATTAGCGTGCACAAACGCACAGACAAACAGACAAAAATTCTATTAATCATTGTTTTGGGTCGATATTCGTTTTTTAGCGTACATTACACGCACATACAACGTCTGTGAATTTCATCAATTATGAGTTATAAAAACTGAGATAGAAAACGTGAATCCCGAAGATTGCGGATTCGCACACGGGCAAACGCCACGGATTTTTCATATTCTATATTCATCTCGTCCTTGGCGGTGAGTGTTTTCCTCAAAAAAACAAACATGTGTCAGAAAAAAAATTGACCACTTCGATGTCTGGAAATGCACAACAGCGCGATTCTTAAGGCATTTCCTGCCTCGCTCAATCACTCTGAGGCTCCAGCTTTCGCTGGCGACTTTCCCAAACCGATATTACCTAAAAACCTTCAAGAAGAGAGCGTACTCTTTCCTCAAAGGCTGGCAACGCACCTGCAAGCCCCCGTATGTTGCAGATGTCTATGGGCGGTGGTAGTCACATTCCATCAGGTGAGCCTACAGCTAGTTTGCCCCTTCTTACATAAAAAAAAACATAGGAGCAGCATAGTGAAATAAGCTCTAAACTTTTTTTTTGCCTAGTAAAGGTAAAATTCCCAGGCTGTTACAGATTAAAAAATATGGATGTTGCAATTATAACACCATAACACATATTTTCATAATAATTTAATAATCGTAATTCGCATGCAAAATTCAACACAGAATACACTTCCTTTTTCGAGATAAAATTAATATTCATAAAGGAAAACTTGCATTGGCATTTAGGATGCGATGCTGAACAAAAAAGGGGCATAAAGAAAACGTTATTAGGTAGCAATACAAATTTGCATAGTCATTATCCTCTTATGAATTTCATATTTCAGCTAATGCATTTACATAGGTACAATAAACTTAACAATAAACTATTTTTAACGATCATCAATCGTTAAAATGTTCTTTCTTCATGTTGCTTTCATTTGACACGAAAACATTTAATAAATAATATAGGTTTTTTTTTTTAATACAAACATATTTACTATAAGAATCAAGGGTTATTAAAACAAAATATTTTAACGAAATTAATATATTTTAATATTTATATAAAACTATTGAACGAAATAAATTACGATGAAACGATAAAATAAAGCGAAGTCGCTTACCCAAACTTAATAAAAATATTTTGTATTGAAATTTAATGCTTTATTCTGACGTGGGCCGTCATTAAAATTACTATGAAATGATAGAATTAATATGTATTCAAATAAAGGGACACGTTGGACTATTAAGCGGAGCAATTTAATATAATAATTTTGGAAAAATCCATCTGTGATAACGAAGATGAAAATGAAAAGAGCAAATTAAAAATGTATATATAATTGAATATATTATACCTACGTGTAATGAAACCCTTTGTCAATAATTTTCCCAGAAACTTAATTTCACTGTGAAATGGAAATCTTCTTTTTATATATCACATCTTAAACCATCTGGCGTATATGGACGCGAGGGTCTATAGATAGACCCGCGTCCTCTGTCAGAATGACGCAAGCGTGAACTAATTGCTTCGGAGATTTTAAGAATCAGTGGAAACCACAAGCGTAAAAATACTTAATACCTTCAGCCTCTAGATAAAATAGAAGTTCCAAGAAAACTCTCATCAATTTAATAACAAGAGTAATGAAAATTTCTAAGCCATTAATTAAATTTTAAAATGCCTTAAAATGTCATTGACGATAATAAACTTTAGATACTTAATACTCTTAATTAAAAATAAAACCGTTGTAGAGGTCAATTCATCGAACTAAAGTATGCCATTTATAAAATTACGACCATCTTGTTCGGCTTAATCGAAACGCCACAATTCGTAAAGCCTTTTGAAATATTTCTTTTAATATTGAGAGGAATTTAATTTGACATTAATCAAGAAGTACATATTTACAATTGATGCTTAAATATATTTGTGGTTTTATTCCCTATTATATTATATTTTCCTCTTCTTTTATAATGTTTTTATAGACCTGTTTGAGTAAACTGTGTTCTTTTGTACAAATTTGTTTATTTGGCCACCTACAAAACTTCTGGATTTTTTCTTTTTCCGTGTCATGGCATCGTGATTAAACCAGTTCAAAAGAATAATCAAAAGTAAATTAAATTTATTATTTATGTATATTCTAAAGTTTATAATATAGTATAAGCAAGTATCGCGTGTAATCTATGTTCAATTTTTTAAGCACATCCATTATACCTTTTGAATGTTATAAGTAGAAGCTCTCAATTTCCATTTTCTGTAATAAATCTTAATAAAAGTAATCTTTTTTAAAGAAAACGTTATTAGGTAGCAATACAAATTTGCATAGTCATTGTCCTCTTATGAATTTCATATTTCAGCTAATACATTTACATACGTACAATAAACTTAACAATAAATTATTTTTAACGATTGACGACGATAAAATGTTCTTTCTTCATGTTACTTTCATTTGACATGAGAAATTTAAATAATAAAATAGCGAATTATAAGTTAAAAAAAAAGAGTTCAAATTATACATTACATTTGTATAGAATTGAGGTTATCTCATTGGCCGCACATAATCCTTTTTGTCAAATCTGAAAATTTGCACACTTACAAAAACATAAAACCGCTAGAATAGAAAGAATCATTAAGAAAGAAAGAAGGGGAAAGGTCGCTTGTCACTCTACTTTGCAGTAGTGAAAGAACTTTGTTCCAGTTATTGTTTCCGTTGTTTCTTTAAAGTAATTAAGAATACTTTCCGTAATTACATTTTCTTATTATTTTTATAGAATATAGAAAAACATAAATAATTTCAAAAGATAATTATAATAATTAGTATAACTTATATTTGGCTCTCTGCCAGATCAAAGATTAGATCAAAACATTCTACAGGTAACTGAAGTAAGCAACGCATGCCTTAATGCAATAGTATTACCGAAGTTAATAGGCGGTATAAAGGAAAATTGCTAATCATTTATTTGATTTTGCATGGGGTCAAATTAAAATTAAATATTGAATGTAAGCTGCATTATATTTTCAACGGTTGTATTTAATCAAAAATATAAAATTTTCTAAAAAAAAAAATATAAACGAAATATATATAGTTAAAAGAACACTGTTAATCAGAATGATTATAAATATATTGGCAACGACACAACACGAAAAAAATTATTAGACACGCGTGGTTGAAATTAGAAATTTTGCTGGTTTTAGGCACATTCTAAAATTATAGCATAATTACATTAGCTGGTTGATAAAGACATAATTTCATCCATTGATGGTCTTATCGTATCTTCCCCATTGGTCTCTGCTCTGTTCTGGATAATCATAATTTACCAGCTCAAATTTTGGTAGTTGGCAGTTAACAGTCCCGTGCCTCGGAACACCGTCCTAACCTGTGCATTAAATATACATTGTAATGCTACTTTCTTTATAGAATGGAATTTTCCGATAATATATTGCAATTTTACAATTAATTGACATAATTTTGTCATTTAATAAAAAATGTTATTCGCGAACCGCTCTAACGATTTCGCCAAAACTTGGTGTACAGCGAATTTATGGGGAGTGACAAATCTATTGAGATTAATGTCATCTCGGGGCCAATTCGTTATTCGCTAAAACCAATACATTTCAGGGCATAACTTATTGTTAGTCAATGGTTATTTTTTTTTATTTTGACAGAACAGAGTTCATATTTATTAAATAATTTCAATAATTTAATTTTTCACAACAAATAAATTTAATTTTAATCAAAAATATAAATAAAACCATATTGAACGCTATTTAATTTTCCGATCCATAAAACAATACATTCGGTAAAGCGATATGGTTCATGAAGTGATCATTAGGTGTAGCGGGAACCATTGAAAATAAATTCGAAACGAATAAACGAACACGACAGTAAAACGAACCACGAGTCCAGTGTCGAAAGCTTAAACTGTCAATTGCGGTGCAACGCAATTACTAGATGCAATCTACGTTACAGTTATTAGATTCTCTCGGTTATTGGCTTTTCAGATCGAGTGTAAAATTAGACTTAAATTTTCATGCATAATTTGCAAGTCAATTTTATATTCGACGAAGTAATAGACAGTCAACAGTTCAATGTATTTTCTGAACTGACATGTACGTCCGTGCTCTAAGTTATATTTGGTTTCTTAATTCGTATATCGTCAAAAGATCACATAAACGTTTCGTCTAAATATCCAGTACAATCTGTCGAAAATATGAGATACATATATCGCCAAGTAAAAATGTTCTTAATCTAATGGAAGCTTAGATAGCTGTTTTTGTTTTATCAATCATTCAAAGGGAATTTACTCTGCGGATTGATTTCTTTACATGTTATGTTGGCACTGTTTCAAATTTTCTGCCTCATGTTTGGACAACTAACTACATAAATGTTTGCTCTCCTCTTAGAGGTCCTTGTCCTTCGACGCGTCTTAACGTCGACTATATATACAAAGAAATCAAATTTCATATACGAGGGTGATGTCCTTCCAACCGATTTCGGCCAACTGAGCAAGATTTATTATTAGTACACAAATTTGGGTGCAAACACAGATGCATTTTTACATATTACCAACAAGCAGATTTTGTTGACAAAAAACTCAATTTAAAGATTCAATTTCAACTTTTTAAGTCCCGACACGGTTAGAAACCGGGTATTCTGAATCTGCGCTCTTGTGCTAAAAATTAGACCAACGGGGCGGCGTTCATGTACGAACTATATTAATAATAATATGTAATCAGCCTTCTTTCTAATCAGTTGATAACAATTAACTCGGATTAAAAATATTCTAATTAATATATACGCTATTGTGATTATCGTAATAAATGTTGAACTATATGGGTTTATGGTAAATATATATAAGTATGTGTATTTTACAAATTATCAGATTTTAAATATATTATATTACTAGCTATTCGTGCCGGCTTCGCACGAGTATAGTAAGGGTTTACATAGAACGGTTATATCATAATACATCTATCTTAGTTTACGCGGCGTACGTCAGTAAAGTTCTCAGTAAAGCGAATAAAACCACCACGATTTTTTCCGCTATGTTCAACATCGTAATATTTCAGCCAATTTACAAAAATCTTGAAATATAAATCTAAACCTTCCTAATGAATCACCGCGTCAGTTTTTAAAAAGTCGTATGAAAATCGATTCGACACTTTTTGAGTTTATCGCATACAGACACACAGGAGAAGCAGGGAAACTTTGTTATATAATATTTAGTGATACAGCGTAGTAGGTAGTCATATATATACATATATAGTTTCATTGTACTGTTCAAGAAAATGAATCTCTGGTAATACTTCCATAATATGATGCTTGTCAATATGAACTGATACAAAATCGAACCACTTTCGACCCTCTATTGGAATCGTAATAAATATATGTTAAGAAGATTCGATAACGATAAGTATTAAAGTTTATTCCCTAACTGAGTGTCAGATACTGATAAAAGTTACAGTATTCCATAAATTGGCTACGTCAAATAGCATTTATTTCATGATTGATTTGATTACTCCAAAGTTTTATAAATAATTTATAAACATAGATGATTCATTTTGTCTCCTACATTTATTATAAGGATATAAATCCGGTGCCCTTATTTCATATATTTAAAGTAATCGCAATTTGTTGTAACTGGTCGGAAAGATTTGGTTGGCTTTTAAATCTCTTTATGGAAATGCTTTTGCAGATGGATTGGTTTACCGCCATTCGGATAAGGCGCTTATATGTGCAATTGATGGATGCATTTAACACAAATTCCCTTAACCAGGCCTTAGACACCTGAAAGTTGAGATGAATTAATCATATTTTATTCTACTCTGCCAGAGTCACATTAGCTTTTGATAAGATTACAACTTTTAAATTATCTTATTCCCCTTGCATAATCATCTAATTAATAACTCTTGAAACGTCATTATGAAGTTCTAACAATAGCTTTATACATAAATAAAACGTGGAATTTGTAAAAACTCCAGAGACCGTTTGCTTAAAACGTCTGTATAAACAGAAATTTAATACACAAGCTTTCCACATCGACGTACAACTTGTTAAGTATTCTCTCGAAACTTTGTTGTTTGGAAATAGGAATAACCGCGAATTTCATTCACACACCACAAAGTATACCTTCTCAAACTATAAAAACGACGAAAATTTTAATTTAAAAATAGAAACATAACTGTACAACAAATGTTAATTCAGTTTTATTATTAATTATTTTATTGCTATACGTTTATATTTATATTGGAGTTATATAGCAAATTGTTATTGAGAACTAATTTTCGCCCGCGGCTTCAACTGCGTGAGGATAGATGATCATCATGAGATGATCGGTTCAGTGGTTTAGCCGTAAAAGCGTAACAAACAGACAGAAACTTTGGCATTTAAACTATTACTATAAATATCTGGTCGTTGGTCAGATATGCTGATACATTGTACTCGTATACTCGTTCTGTGTTAGCTAGGTAATTGCTACCTACTATTGTTATTCCATTACCTTGCTACTTATTCTTAATATTACTGTACGATCGTATCAAGGTATAATTTTGGGTACACGGATATACTTAAAAGCATTTGACTTAAAAGTTACTTCGACCAATACCATATTAGATGACAAATTTTGAATCCAATATAAGCCAAATAATTTAGCCCAAATTATCCACACAGTACATACAGTTCCTAGAGAAATTCATGTTTCCAAACCATTTCTCCATAAGAGCGTCCCTAAATCAGTGTATTCATATATTTTGGTATACAACATTCTCTCTCTTTGATATATTGAGTAAGTGGAGGCGCCAAGCTGTCTGTATTCGGGTCTTTCATACTCAACCTAGAAATAGAATATGCATTCTATATTAACGTTATTTAACCTCTCTAGTCACATTACATTCATTTATTTTGTTTTGAAACATTGAGTGCTGCGATATCTGGACCCATATGACATTTGGGGGGTACTCGACTCGGGCTACTTTATCCGTTAAGCTCACCACTTCATCACTTATATATCTATTTGTAAAATCAAATATAGGACAAAAAATATGCAAATCTCATAATTTTTTTTTTTTTTTATTAATGAAATTCAGATATCTTTCAAAAGGAAGACATACATTAGTATTTGTTGTAGCAATGTCTTCAAAATAGGTTTTATTAAATTGGTATAGTCGACTTATACCAATATTTTATGAAGCTGTCAAACTTCGTCATTACCTGTTAGTCATAAACGTGTATATGAGATTTTTGAGGATATGCTATCAAATTTGATGTCTTTATATGATACTTTACTGTCATATATAGTAGCTATTGTAATAAATAGTAAAGGAATAAAAATAAATATTTAAATTATCATATAATAAAGCGATTTATTAGTCGCTTGATATGCGATTTTAGATTTTATAAAAATAGTATAAAGTATATTTTTATACGACTCTCCACCCGTTAATAGTTAAAATTTCGAAAATCCGCATAGACTTTTTTATTTATTCAGAACAATAGAAGAGTTATTAGAGTTATCGAATAGAAAGTGATCAACTTTTTTAACCAATCTTGCTTATCTCCACATACCGTCCGTCCGTGCCTTTAATATATCTTTCTGTTATTTTATAGTTTGGTAATTGACTGCTTCGTTGGTCTAGTGGCTAGATATTAGGCTGCAGACCCGGTGGTCCTGGGTTCAATTCCGAGGTCGGGCCAATAAATAGTTATTGGGTTTTTCTGTCAGAAAATTCTCAGTAGCAGCCCGGAGTCTGGAAGGTGGAAGTGTGTACACTCCCGTGCCTCGGAAAGCACGTTAAGCCGTTGGTCCTGCGCCTGAACTCTTTCCGGTCGTGTCGGATTGCCGTCCCATCGGATTATGAGAGCTAAGGAAAAGAGAGTGCACCTGTGTTTACGCACACACTTGTGCACTATAATATCTCCTGCGCAGTTGGCTAATCTCTCTTGAGATTGGCCGCCGTGGCCGAAATCGGTCTGGAGGACCTTATTATTATTATTATAGTTTGGTAATTTAATGTGCCTGCATGTTTTTACTTCCAGGCAGCATGAAAATGAAAATTTCAGGATTACAATTTGATTTAGTTTTTTGTGACTACCTTTTTATTGTGTATGTAATGTGTTTTCTTTCTCGTAATGTCCTTGTGTAATTGATTTTACTTGGATTCTGGATTCAAGGTTGGTCTAGATTGCCTTCGACCACCCTGTTCATGATGGAGACATCCTATTATGGCTCGCCTTTGTTAGTTGCCGTTTTTTGTTCCTTAATTACCCCACAACATCGTTATTGTCGTTGGTGTTAAATATGAAGTACGTGATCACCATAGACACTGGCACTGCAAGAAGTACAAGTCACTCCTTACACCGTTAATGCACTACCATCCATGAGATCACAGTTATTATGTGACATAGCCTATAGTTATTAGAGTACATTATAACATGGAATTTATATTTGGTTGTAACAAAGACGGGCCTGCGAAGCTTTACCACCAAACAAAAGATATATATTATCTTTTTCTTACAAAATTTTGTTGTTGCGAGTTTCAAAAACCTTTTATTGTACGAATGATTACCGTAATATAAGTTTATTAAAATCTATAATGATAATGACTTAGTAAATAGTTTTTTAATTTTAAACTTTCTCTGTTTCTCCAGCAAATGACTGTTGTAAATCCGAAACTTGAAAACTTTGATGTCCAACCGAAAGTTTGCCTCTTTATCTCATCCCTAAACTTATTACTCACTTACTCGCTTTGAATAAAACTTTTTAAAGCCTATAAAAGGAACACTAGAAAGAATAAACGTCTTATATACTTATTTGTTCTCTATTCAAATTGTTGTATCATTTCAAGATACATACTTTATCATATTGACTATAAAATTTCTTTGATTATTTTCTTACAGTAACTACAAAAATACCTGAGCAAATACACTACCAACAAGATCTGGATATGTACCACTTAGTGAACACATACAGTGGTGGTCGTATAATTAGAAACACTACCAACGGTCCTTGACATTATGTAAGATACTTCACCGCAATCGTTTTTATTTTGAAATTAAACAATAAATAGGACAACAATATGTTCAACGATTTATCATTTATTAGAAAAACAATATAACTCCCATTACATAAGAGCAGTTTCAATATTACATTACGGACAAACATTTAAATCAGTTTTAAGGTATGAACAATAATGGTCAACTAATTAGAAACAACAACAAAAAAGTATAAAAAACAATAATTTTTTTTAAGTATTAGTATTGTTATTTACGAAATAGCTACTATCCACAGCCTACCAATAGCTATAATTAATATTTGGTGGCGTATCCCTTATTTTCAATAACAGCACTGCAACGAGGTGGCATTGATTCAATCAATTTCATACATTTTTCTAGGGGGATTGAATTCCATGCTTCAATAAATGCTTCATGTAGTTCGTTTTGACTGGTGTTACGTTTGCTTGAGACTTTCTTTTTAACAATATACCAGAGATTTTCTATCGGGTTTAAATCCGGACTATTTGCTGGCCAGTCTTAAACGAATATACGCTGTTCGCTAAGGAAACATTTGACGCTATTGGCCGTGTGTTTAGGGTCATTGTCATGCTGAAAGATCCAGGTTATAGGCAAATGATCGTCCGAGTAGGGAATCATTGTGTGCTCTAAGATATTTCTGTATTACCATTGATCCATTGTACCGCCACCGTGAATGACTATACTCCTTGTGTATTTATAATTAAAAGCATTGTTTACAGGGCGTCTAACATAGCGCTTTCCATCGGAATTTACCATATTTACTTTTGCTTCATCTGAAAATAACACTTTTTTCCATTCTCGAACTGTCCAATTAACATATTTTTTAGCGAATAATAATCGCTTCTCTCGGTAGGTACCTTTCGAGGGATTCTTCCAAACAATTTAGCTTCCACTAATCTTCGGCGTATCAGTCTTGACGAGATGTTTCTCGGGTCATCAGGCGAAAAAACTTTATTTTTAATCTGGTTGGAGCCTTTACTTGTGTCTTTTTTAGCAACACGAACGATTAGCGTATCTTTTCTGGGAGAGGATTTTCTTGGCCGAACCTTTTTAAGAACATTTTCAACAGTTCAATGTGTTTTATAATGATCAGTTGCATTAAAATCTTTCTTAACAGAACAATTTAAATGCTTAGCTATTCTTTTGTACGCCCACGCGCGTCTATATGTAAATTAACAATGATTTGCCTAGTTGAGGCGCCACTACTTATTTTTGCTCATTTTGAAGAAAATAAAATTCAGATTACATTTTGAATTGCCGCCAAAATAATAGAAAAAGAAATGTTATTCTCCAATTTCAAAAAAATAAGCTATGTATGCTTTTTTAAATGTTTCTAATTAGGCCTCCAAGCGGCCAGTAACAGACAATAAACGCATAAATGTGTAAGACTCATTTTGTAATTAAAAGTAAGATATGTTTTACATTTTATGCATTTAATGAGTTTTTTATTTGAGTGGTTATATTATTGCATGATTATTAATATGTGTATATTTTTTACGAACATTTGTACGTTGAAGTTATACTTTCTTTATTATTATTTCCTTATTCATAAGAAGTGTTTCTAATTATATGACCACCACTGTATGTACCTATACTATCGCCAAACAGCAAAATTGATGGTTATAATATTATTATGTTCTGATTTAAAAGATGAGTGAGCCAGCGTAACTATAAGCATAGCATATATATAAGCACAAGGGACATAGCATCTTTGTTCCCAAGGATGATGGCGGTTTAATTATGTAAGGGATGATTTCATACAGTCCCAATGCATAAGTATGGTGGTAACCAAATATCATCAGGTGCCCATCTGCCAGTCGACCTACGTATTAAAAACATCGACAATCAAAAATATATTAACCATTTATATTTAAATAGCATAGATGATAAAAACTCCATGATAGGTTTTTAAATTATCATAAAATACTCAGGTTGAAATGTTTAACGCAATACAATTACTCGTAACTCATGATAAATGTGACTTAGTATCACGGACCACAAAAATTACGAAAAAATCTGAAAGTCAATTATATTCTTCTGTAGACAGTGTGTCAGATGGTAAGGCATCACCAAATATACCAGATAAATAGACATTGGCACTGAAATAAATATTTATCATCTCTTACATTGCCACCGACTAAGATGTAAGCGCGATGTTCCCTTATTTTATTTTTTATTTTTTTAAGTGATATAATACTAAAAATGAAATGAGACTAAGAAATAATAATTCCATTCTAAATTTTGACTCCCGCTAATGTATTACATTATCACAATTACTTTAATTATTTAACTTTTTTTATAACATAGGGGCGAACGAGCATTTTGGCCACTTGATTGTAAGTGGTCACCAACGCCCATAGACAATGGCATTGTAAGAGATGTTATCCATCGCTTACATCGCCAACGTGCCACCAACCTTGGGAACTAATATGTTATGTTCCTTGTGCCTGTAATTACACTGGCTCACTCACCCTTCAAACCGGAACACAACAATACCAAGTAATGCTGTTTTGCGGTAGAATAGAATTTGTATTAGGTATTTTATAACTGGCTTTAAACTTACTGTATAACTTAATAAAACCTTTTTTATTTTTAAACTAAGCGAGACAGCTGCTATTAAGTGAATACTTTATTGAAAGCTCCAATCCGAATAGGAACTTCATCAATACGAATTTCAATTCCTTATGCAACTTTCTTCGAATATTAAATTACATAAATATTTGATATTTGTCAAAAGGAAAATACGAAGACAAGAAAATTTAAAAAAGGATGAAACATTATCTAAGGTCAATCAATTACACCACATATATTTAAAACATATATATTATCATATTTTAAAAAAGCAGTTCAACTTTATATTCAAGACATATATATAAGGGTCTTACGTCCGTATTCCTATGTCAACAATTTTTTTGTTCTTCTATCGAATATTATGCTAAAACAGCATAAATAAATTGCTTTGGTAAATAAATATGTTGTTAAAAGAGGTATATCTCTAAACAAGGGACTATTCTGAAACGAGCAAGAGTCGACGTGGTCTCTCATAAAATTCTTGCAATATATTTTAGCTATCGTTATGTCGTGACGTAATATACTAGTCCAGTTAAATGGCTTGAAAAATGGGTTAACCTCTGGTTGAACGACAATAAGCTTGAATAAATCTTTGTTATGACTTTCAAATCTCAGTTTTTCTATAAATATTGTTATTTTTTCTTAAACGATATACGTGTCTACACAAGTTGTCTTACGCAATATTTTATACAGTTACACGTTTTCGAGACCGAATTTCCCACCATGAAAAGCGCCAAGCTCTAGTTATGTAACATGTAACTTTTAGAATGTTAAAATAAAGACTTGTATAACAATATTTTACTATTTTCGTTTCAATACCAGTATAAAAATTAGTATGACTGCACACAAGTCACCAGGACAGACGCAGTCTACAGGATGTGTGCCGGAATCTTGGAGAAAAGCTAATGTGCAATCCAAAAAGGGGGATCGGTCTGACCCGGCAAATTATCGGCCAATAACTATCACCTCAGTACTTTGTAAGGTGATGGAACGAATCTTAAATAACAAACTGATCCATTACCTAGAAGATCACTGTCTAACTAATGATCGTCAGTACGGGTTTCGCCCGAAACGGTCCACAGATGAGCTTCTAGCGTACGTAACACACCTCTGGGGTGAAGCTATCGACAAGCGTGGGGAATCGTTGGCTGTCAGCCTCGATATCTCCAAGGCTTTCGACAGGGTCTGGCACAAAAGTATTCTCTCCAAGCTGCCGGCATACGGTCTGCCAGCTCAACTCTGCACCTGGATTGCCAGCTTCGTACACAAGCGTAGCCTCCGCGTTTTAGTTGATAGTTGCGCACAATTCCATGTAGTGAATGCTGGGGTCCCCCAGGAGTCTGTGCTATCCGCTACACTCTTTCTTTTGCATATCAATGAAATGCTCTCTCTCGGGAACATATATTGCTATGCAGATGACAGTACAGTGCACGGAGGATACCATGGACGCGCAGTAGGGCGGGCGGAAACTGAGGAGAGACGGAGGGATCTTGTTGTTGATCTCGATAGGACGTTAGGATAGAACCCGTAAAAATCATATACGGAATTTCCTATGAAGGAATCAAATGATTTACTTAAACAAATGCGTTAAAATAATATTTCTATTTATTTATAATGAAGTAAGTGATGATGTTGTACGTCATATTATATATACAATTAACAAAAACAAAAAGTGTATTAAAGGGTAGCTGTCTACCTACAATCTACATAGTTTAAATAACTAAAGTCAAAGTAACAACATGACAATAAGTTACGTGGTCGTAGTAATGGAAAAAGTTAACAAAGGAATAACCAATAAAATAAATCCACTCAGACAAACTTATCTATGAACAAAAAGACGATTCTGTAACAAAAATATTTATTTTATCATCTGTGTTTCGAATAATATCGAATGGAAAATTGCACTGAATACTGCTTTTGCCTTATTGTTACTATATACGTGGATTTATATGAAAAACATGACTAGTGGTTGACCTAACAGGTGTACGTTAATGTATGTCGATAACGACAAGATGAAATAATAAGAGGATTTCATTCTCAAGGAACATTAGTCAACCGCGCAAATATATTATAGTGCATAAGTATGTGCGAAAATAGAAGTGCACTCTCTATACTTACTATTACTTACAGTTTGATTGGACGGCAAATTCGACAAGGAAAGAAGTGTTCAAGCGACAGCAAACACTATCTCTTCCCAGACTTCGGGCTGCTACTGAAAATTTCTTGACAGAAAAACCCAGTAACATTACATTCACACGACCAAGGTATTGAATTTTGGTAAGCTACATGGTATAGTATTTTAACATAAGCCTATTAACGGATAATCCAGAGTTACTAAGACAAAACGTCTCTGAAAACTCCCTCTCGTATGCCGCTGCACTCAAATCATCCCTTATCACACAAACGCTACTCGAGCATCATTCAATAATACCCCGGTTAAGTACCTTAAGCTCGATATTTTTCTCTATATTAAGCTTATTCATTCAATTAGTCTAGTAGAAATCACAATGGTTTTATATATTTACATAGTATATATTGCCATTGCCAATATTCACATACATCACCCAGTTATGTGAACCTATGATTATAAACCAAACTTGAAATAGTTCTTTAGAGTTATTCATTTTAGACGTGTATTTATATTAATTATAACGGAATGTACGTTTCCCAAGCTTATTCCACCAAGCTGAAGCTGAATGCGTGTGAGGATTAAACACGCGGCAGAATTTTACCAACACGAGCTTATATACTGACTAATGGAATCCATTAGTCAGTATATAGGCTCGTCTTGTTGTGTGTGCATCCAGCCGAGACTAATTATAAGCACAAATTAAGCACATGAAAAGGTGTTACCCGGCTTTACATATTACAATATGGTTATATTAAATATTTATATATGTCAAGATGATTTATTTACGATCATAGGTAATATATGAATTTAAAAGGTATAACAAAACAACAATTAGTAAACTGAAAATAAAGTGACTTATTTTTCCGTTTAATTTAAAATGTCGATTACGGTAAAATATTTAATTTATTTTATATTTATATACTTCTTAAAAATATTTACGGCTTAAATTAAATGTTTAACATGAATATCTGTATTCAAAATTGAAGCACATAATGTTCCTCCATTTTTCTATATCGACATCATTTGTTATTTGTCAAGTTAGGGAGAAAATAACTTTTTAACGACGCAATGAAAAAGAGCTTTTTAATATCCTTTATTCTGATAAAGGATCCTTGAATGGATGATATTATATTTAACGGAATAAATAATATGAATTAAATGAAGATAAGTATAAAAGATCAAATTTCAGTTGATAAACTACACTTTTTTTAATTTGGATATCTTCTATAACGTATTAATGGAAATAAAATAATTTTACGTTGAAACGGTTTTACGGTTACGTTTTGTTTTCCCAAAATAAGTTTGTATGTAGTTTAGTTCATAAGTTCCGATTTTAAATATTTCTATTAGGGTGTTGCGAATATTCGCATCCGCATTCGCAAATGCGGAGCTTCAGCATACATTTTGATTTCTGCATCCGCCTCCGCAATAATCAATGCGGATTTTCATGTAAATGCATAAAATGTAAATGTAATACAAGTTGCGACAAGAAAGAAATGGACGGGGCCGCCGAGTGGTGCGTGCCGTTCGCTTGTGGCAATGACCAATGGAAGCGAAAAAATTGGTGGACAAAATCCGACACGGTGCATCATTTGTTTATTGTAAATAAATCATAACATGTTTGTTTGCGCTGTGGATTACAGTGGTAAAGTAAAAAAAAAGTAAGTCTTTACATCAATGATAATGACATAAGCCCTAATTTGTCAGAAGAATGGAAAATCATTGAAAGTTTTATTCAATTACTGAAACCTTTTGAGGAAGCCACACGAGAACTGAGCAGCTCTCACGCCCTTATTTCATCTGTAATTCCAACAATTCAAATGCTTGAAAAAAAGTTGATGAATATTTAACAAGATCACAAGGGTCAGACGACAGACCGTCACGACTCTGAAAAATGAAGTCAACAAAGTTTTTCAGCTTGGGAGAGAACAATTTATATATCATCGCCACCTACTTAGATCCTCGCTATAAGCACAAATTTTTCACACCGGTGACTGAGAAAAAGATTAAAGACGACATTTTGATGATTACAATGACAAAAACTGAGAATGACGATTCCGGTTCTCTTAATGCCAATTCCGAAGAGGCCAGAAGAATGAGAATGACTGATTCCACGGAAAAGAATATGGAACAACTAGGACCAGGGCCACCAAGCTTCGTCAGAAAGCCATGCTTAAAAAACGACCTTGCTATGATGTTAGATTCGTCAAGTGAAGATGAGAGTCAAGAAGTACCAGAATACTACCATATTCTGACCATATCATAGGGGGTCAAAGTTGCTCGCGTCCGTAGGTCTCACCAAAGTCAGGTTTTATCCCTCATTACCCTACACGTGGCCCCTGGGTGGTGCTAATTGAGCAACATACTCTAGGTGGTAGGCTCCGGCCGTAGCTAGGATTACCACCCTGCGAACAAAGCCACGCCGCCAAGCGATTTTGTCGAGTGGCTGGATTTACCTTGTCACGCGGCACGTCGTGTTCCGGTGCGATGCTCGCAGTAGCTCTTCATGGGGGATTGGGTCTGTACAGTTGTGCTCTGCATTTGGTGACAGGTTCTGACCGTAGTCGTAGTGGCGCCGGGAGGCTCCATCTGGAGGGCAGCGGGATCCGAAGCACGGTGCACCGCTGGCCGACCGCAGTTAGTAGGGGGCCCAATTAGTAGGTTCGCCATCTACGAAAGGCTGCCCCGCCAACTTGCGAAAAATCCTGGGATGGTTTCCATCGTGCTGGTTGGCGACCAGAGAGAGGTCCCGGTGGCGATTTCCAGGGGGGTTCGGGCGTCCCCGCGGTCTCCAATTGAGTCTACCATCTGCGTCATTGTGGTGAAAGTCACGGCGTCCAAAATGCGACGCCTCGTACAACTTCCATTTCCCCATACCTATTCACTCCCACACCAAATGACTCGTGAAAATAGAAAAAGAAAAGTTTCACAGCGGCTGCACCACCTCTCTTTTTCAGTGCATCTCTCAAATATACGAGGTTTGCACTCCAATCTCTTTGCGGTCCACCACCACCTTGAGGCCGCCAAGCCGCACTTGCTCTTTCTTACGGAGACACAAATTGGCAGTCCAGCAGATGTAACGTACTTACAGTATCCCGGATATTCACTTGAGCACAACTTCAAACCTCGTGCTGGGGTCTGTATGTACGCTCGTAATGACGTCTGCTGCCGGCGTCTCCGAAACTTGGAGGTGCCCGATTTTTCGGTAATATGGTGCTTATCGGATACAGGTTTGGAGCAGATTATATATGCCTGCGTCTATAGGTCGCACAATGGTGACCAGGAGACGACTCGGATGTTTGAGTATCTCAGCGTGACGGCTGATACCGTCCAACAACGGTACCCGACTGCTCAAATGGTGTTTCTGGGGGATTTCAACGCTCACCACCAAGATTGGCTATTCCCATACCAGACCACCGACCACGCCGGGAGAGAAGCGCTCAAATTCGCCCTATCCCTAGATCTCTCTCAGCTGGTACATGAAGCAACTCGGGTGCCAGACGTGGACGGTCACACACCTAATTGTCTGGACCTTCTGCTGACTACCGACCCTGACCGGATTTCAGTGTCAGTTGCGGCTCCCCTGGGCACTTCTGATCATTGTGTGATCAAGTCGGTCTGCAACTTCCATCCTCCGGACTCTGGTCCCACTGGAACCAGACGGGTGTGGCGATACAAGTCGGCAGACTGGGATGAGATGCGACACTTTTTTGCATCCTACCCTTGGCAGCGGATATGCTTCTCTTCCAACGATCCGTCGAGCTGCGAACAAGCCATATCTGAAGTGATATGTCAAGCTATGGAGTACTTTATTCCATATGCTGACGTATCACTAGATGGCAAGATTCCTAGGTGGTACAACGCTGAGTGCGCCGAGGCTGAGGCCCGTAAAAACTCAGCGTTTGTAGCATGGGCTACAGCCCGCACCACCAAAGCTCCGGACATTGCATCTAAGAAGAGAGCCTTTAACTCTGCTGCCAAGTCCTACAAGAAGGTTCTCAAGAAGGCTCGTTTCAACCGAACTAGACGCCTTGGGGCCAAACTAGCTTCCTATCCCCGTGGTAGTAAAGCATTTTGGTCCCTGTCCAAGTCGATTGAGACGAATTTCTGTCGTCCATCGCTGCCTCCGCTGCTGAAGCCCGACGGATCCCTTGCCTTTACGGCAACAGAAAAGGCTAACTTATTAGCGGCTCTGTTTGCCGAGAATTCGCGCCTTGATGCTCACCGCCAAACCTACCATCTTGCGACTCTACCATGCCAGAGATACGAATTCGCCAAAGAGAGGTTCTAAAGATTCTCTGCACCTTGAACGTGAATAAGGCCAGTGGCCCTGACGGGATTCCAGCAATAGTCCTGAGGAACTGTGCACCTGAGTTGTCTCCTGTTCTAACACGCTTGTATCGCCTATCTCTTAAATCCGCTCAAGTCCCTAAGGCTTGGAAGATTGCCAACGTACAACCTGTACCTAAGAAGAGTAACCGTGCCGACCCGGCCAATTACAGACCCATAGCAATCACCTCCATACTTTGCAAAAGTTTGGAGCGTGTATTGAATAACAAGCTCCTGTCGTACCTCGAAGAAAACGATCTCCTATCGGACCAACAGTACGGCTTTCGTCGGAATCGATCAACAGGAGATCTTTTAGTGTACGCTACTCACATCTGGGGCGAAGCGATGGACAAGTACGGTGAAGCGTTAGCCGTTTCACTCGATGTGTCCAAAGCTTTCGACCGAGTCTGGCATGAAGGCCTTCTGAGCAAGCTTCCTAGCTACGGGCTACCTATTGGGCTTTGCGACTGGATATCAGATTTCCTGAGTGGACGATCATTTCGAGTTGTCCTAGATGGCTTCTCTTCTGATCTAATGGCGATTAATGCCGGTGTTCCTCAGGGATCAATTCTCTCCGCTACACTCTTCCTGCTGCATATAAACGATCTGCTGAAACCCGGTATCTTTGGGTACGCAGACGACAGCACTGTAACGGAGAGATACGTATCCGGTCCCCGGGCTAGTGCAATGGAAACTCTTGAGCACAGGGAGGCCTTGGTAGAACGCATTAATTTGACATTGGAACAAGTATCAGATTGGGGCGACGATAACCAAGTCAAATTTAATCCTACCAAGACTCAAGCGTGTTTGTTCACCGCCAAGAGGAGTCCATTCCCCCTGACTCCGACTTTCCGGGGTGTACCTGTACCCATCACCGACAATATTGAGCTTCTAGGCGTTACTTTAACATCCAAACTCAACTTTGGGCAATGCATTGAATCCAGAGCTAAAACTGCTAGCAAAAAACTTGGCATCCTCAATAAGGTCAAACAGTACTTCACACCAGAACAGCTTCTAACCTTATATAAAGCCCAAGTTAGATCGTGCATGGAGTACTGTAGCCATCTATGGGACGGCTCTGCTAAGTATCAGCTTGATGCTTTGGATTCAGTGGATCGTCGTGCTAGAAGGCTCATTGGCGACCAGACACTGGTCAATAAAAAACTTCAGAGCTTGGAACACCGTCGTAAGGTTGCCTGTCTGTCGGTATTCTACAGGATATATTTCGGAGAGTGTGCTCAGGAACTGTTCAATTTGGTTCCCCCTTCACCTTTTTACCACAGAACTTCGAGGCATCGAAAAGATCTGCACCCGTACGTAGTTGACGTACTTAAAACACGTACGAAACGATTTTCTTCCTCGTTCCTGATACGCACCGCTAAGATCTGGAATACCCTTCCAACCTCCGTATTCCCCACCACCTACAATATGGGTACCTTCAAGTCTAGAGTGAATAGGCACCTTCTAGGCAAGCGCGCTCCACCTTAGGCTGTATCATCACTTACCATCAGGTGTGATAACAGCCAAGCGCTAGCTTATACAGTTTAAAAAAAAAAAAAAAAAAAAAAAAAAAAAATATATATTCATCGAGAGGAAGGCGGTGTTCCTAGCGAACAATTATTTAGTAGCGCGGGTCTATTTTACTAACCTCGCGTAACCGCCTTGAATCAGAAAAGGCGGCAATATTACTCTTTACTGAGTATAATGCTCCTATTTTTAAGTAAATAAAAATTGGAGTACTTAATACTAATTTTCATTAATAAAAATGTCAATAATTACTATATTTATATAAGATCTTAAAAATCCGTATCCGCATCCGCATTCGCATCCGCGGATGTGAAAAAATCGGCATCCGCAACAACCCTAATTTCTATATTTTAAAATATCGGAAATTATTGAAATATAAATAATAAATTACAAAAGATAATGAATTTTTTATGTAAATATAAATTTAATAACATTTTTATTCCTAGCGTACTAATCTGGCTTATTTATTTAACACTAGCTAGGTTGTTTGCGGTCTCGTCTACATGAGTTTTATTACGATATATTTCTTACTGTTTTTTAATAAATTTATTCACCGTTTCTACTGCTTTATTATAAGTATAGAAGACGAATATACTATTATCTTTAAGCAACAATAACATTTTTCACTGTCATCTGAATTAAATGAAACAAAGTCTAAATGTTGCTCCAAGCATGATCATGAGCATAATCTACCTATGAAAACCGCAAGAAAATCCGTTTATTCTGGTTAAAGAACTACATACATACGTGTTCAGAGGTTTCAGAGTGTTGCGTGCGTGTTACATGCCTGTACATACAGATAGACTGACGAAAATTTTAAAAATGCTTTTTCAGGTAATTTTTCTGTTTTGTTATATGTATATACAGACACAAGATTTGTAATGCTTTATGCACAGATCGCGACTATAATTTGAATGAAATTAGAATAATCCAATTTTATTTCAGTACCTCTAAATACTAATGTAAATTTGATACTTACGTTTTATTTCATTGGGTTCTGTGAAAATTATCACCAGATAATTGTTTTATAATTGTAATATAATTTTATGAAAATTCAAATGACCACTTTTATTGCGTCTGTCCTTTGAGTTGTTCCTAAGTGGATCGACTTTGGGCACCCTAAGAATAAAATTTAAAGTCGTCATAGAAGTTTCACTGTTATCACATGTATTGAGTTATACGTGCTTTATTTTATTATTTCAATTTCATCATTATCTATGATAATAAGCCAGCCTTTAAATGTCCTACGACTGGACTAAGACTACTTCTTTTGAAGAGTAGTTCTGGTGGATACATATCAGACAGAATTTCATCCTAAAATTGTACGATGTTGTCCTACACCCCCAACCACAAGTTTTGTAGATCATATAGTTTTAAATAAAGGTGTTACTAAATTACGTAATTCACTAACGCACCCAGTTTACTTCTATTTTTCGTTTTTCGTGGATGCTGCCAATTTCGAAGTTTATAGGTCTCTCATCGTTCCGGAGATTTTAATGTAAGTATATTGCTTTTATGTGTATCATTTTATATTTTAAAATACGTAATCCAACATAGTTATTTGAAAATATGTTTGTAGGTTTTTATTATGAATTAAAACATGTTGTAGTATAGGAATTTATTTCATACTTTTTGAATTTTAATTAATTATATAAAAATGAAATACCTAAAATATATATAAATTAATTAATTTATTTTCTTTAAATGGGAAGTAAATTGGTCCATTTCGTTAATTGACACTTTAATGACATTCACAAGGTAAAAGTACAACTTATATATCTTTTTAATAAAAAAGATTTTTTAAGCTTTCTTGTTTCATTTTTCCTGTTAATTGCTTTTTATTGTTTTCTATTTTTATATTTTTTTGGAGTAAAATAGTATGACTAAACATTAAAAAATGAATGTATATTAAAACATTTATAATTTATTTACATTAAAGCCTTAAATAAATCCAAATAATAATTTAAAATAGTTAGTGTACAAATATAAAACCTTCTTGCTTGGCAACTAGTAGCAAATTCATGAATATAACTATTTTTGTCAATCTGGAGAAGGTAAAACCGACCCGTGGTTCTCGAGACGACCGACAATTGTATTTTGGAAGATTAAAGGACCTTAGTGATGGGTGGTAATGACCCAATTGTCATTCTCTGTGTGCACTTAGCAAATATGAAGCTCGAAAATAACCGACAAGCACTTAAAATTTAATGGTTAGGTTAGACCTTTCAATTTTTAAGAACTTATAAAGATCGTACAACAATATTATATACTAGCTGTTGCCCGCAGCTTCGCTCGCGCGTGGTCTTTATCTATACTAATATTATAAATAAGTAAAAATAGATTTTTTTGTATGTTTGTTTGTAGCGAATAAACTAAAAAACTGCTGTACTGTTTTTAAAAACCTTTTTTACCTACAGAAAGATACGTTATCAGCGAGTAATTAGCTGCCCGTCCCGACTTCGTACGGGTAAAATAAGGATTTTATCATTTTTTAATCAATAAGATATCACGAATTTCCACCTTCACGAATTTCCGCTTAGCCTAAAGGTTGACTGGTAGAGAATGCCTTTAGGCATTAAGTCCGCCTTTTGTCAAACTACACAATGTGGTGGGCAAAAAGTTTTAAATAAATAAATAAATAAGATATAAACATTTACCAATCGATTTATTCGCCCATCCAGTATAGTGTATGTGTGTTCAGTATAGGGCATATAATAATCCTACTTCTTACTAATATAATAAACTCGAAAGTTTGTATGGATGTATGGACGTTTGTTACTCTTTCACGCATAAACTACTGAATGGATTTTAATGAAACTTTACAATAATATAAGCTTAGGGAATACCAATTAAGTGGTACATATGGCAATAATGGAATATGTTTTTTTTATCCAAACATCACCAACATAGTGAAGTTCGTATATTTCTCCCTAAGAGATATTGATATAAGATATTGCGTATTTTGAATTTCATTAATTGCACCCAACTCTTCCAAACAAAAATAAAAGTTTCTAAAAACTTTGAAATTCATGTTTATTAATTCAATCAAAAAACTCAAATAGTATATTTCTATTTATTTTTTAATTTTTATACTAATGCTTTTACCCCGTTTCTCCCGTTTGGAGTTAAATTTCTAAAAACGACGAAATACGTATGCATAGCTTTAATACTAAATATCATTCTTCTTACACCAAAAGTGACGGAATCCCTATACAAACTTTCAACCCCTTTTTTACCCTCTTAGATTTAGCTTTTCAAAAACGCTGAAATACATTTTTATTTATTTTTAAGCTTGTTCATTAAATTTCATGCTTCTAACTTTAAAAATGACGGGTTTCTAAGCAATCGTTCAACTCTTTAGGGGTAGAATTTCCAAAAATCCTACCTTAGTGGGTGTTATAAAATGTATCAACTGCCAAAATTTCAAGTTTCTAACCCACGTCGGTTATTTCAATTTTTAGACGATTTAAAGATACAGACATGCAGATAGTAAAAAAATTTAAAAAATGATTGCTTTGGTTTTGGTAAATCGTAAATAGCCATATAACCTTTAAAACAGGCAGTTATTTTGAAATAACAGACAGAAACTTCAATTTTATTTATATGTATGGATAATTTATTAATTAATTCGTTTTTGTTATAGATTTATGTTATTTTATGTGTACAATATAAAGTATAAAGTAAAGGAAAAGTTTCTTCTGTCAGAGACTAAATAAAATCAGACTTAACCAAGGCTACTAATTTAATTAAACAAAAAAAAGGGAATTAAAACAAATGTTGTCCATTGAACTTGACACACATCTGAATAAGCTGCTTAAGCGGCCATTTTATGTAGAAAAAGTATATAATATACAAACAAAAGCAGATATATAACAATTTTAATTAAAGTTTCAAAAGCAGTTATTTGACCGCTCTGGTAGGTTAAGTGTTAAAAATGAGATGACACTTATAGCATATATATATATATATATAAATATATACATACATTAACTAAGTTTCCACCAACAATAATTACACAATCATTAAAATAATCAAAACATATATAAAATCAAACAGCTAAACCATCATAATCAGTAAAGGTGTAGTAAGATATATATTTTTTTATAATCAAATATAATTAATTACTTAATGAAAACACAAATTTAACAAAAACAAAATATAAATGAAATCACATAGCTTAAGCATTATTACATTGAGTAAGGCCAATAAAATGCAATAAATAAATGATATATATATTATTTATATATTTTTTAACCAAATACAATTAAAAGGAAAGCAAGAATATGACTACAGTACAAAATTTATAACAAACTTAAATATTGAATATTAAGATGGGTTGGTACATTCATTTTATATAAATTAATACATTTAATACATTATTATTTTTAACTTATTTATGTTATTTTTGCAGTGATTTTTTTTTAAATATATAATATCAATATCTGAGTACACTTAATTATATATTATATGCTCGCACAGATCTACTTCTTCCTATTCATGATTATGCTGTCGCAAGCTTGATGTAGCCAAAGACCAATTGAATTAAGCTGAGAGATTACAAAATACTTTTATTCGGTTTATATTGGGATGAGGCAAATATAACCACGTTTCACAATTTTGTTCTCTTCTTAATTAGTTGCCCGTCTGACTTCGTAGGAATATGCACATCTTCTCTATTCTGTACTGTGTGTCGTTTAACCCTTTTACTCCCCCTTCATCACTTGATATTCATTAGATGATGACGGTGATGACGACGTCTCAGTGCAGTATTGATGTGCTCCGTATTTTGTTGTTCGATCACTACTATTTTAGCTATTTCTATAGCTTTCTTTAGTGACAGATCAGACCGTTGTAATAATCTTTGATGTTTGGCGAGCTACTCTAACACATATTCGCTGTAAATTTATCACTGACCAATGACTATTAATTCAACGAAATCGCATTTTAAGCTGTAATTTTCTAGACTCGTAATAAAGTTGGTTATATTTTCGTGTTTGCTTTGTTTTCTCATAAAAAATACATGTCAGGCCATAGTTAAATTTTTCCTCGGTTCGAAATACTTGTTACATTTATTAATGAGGTCTTCTAAAGTAATTTCTGTTATTTTAATGTTGAACAAAATTGTTAACCATAACCAGTGGCTAATACTCCTTATATATATCCAGAGGCTAATAAATATAGTTCAAAATATGGTTGCCATTTTTTCCGCATTAAATTGTTATTTATTTCGTTGTTTAGAAAAAACTTCGGTAGGTAAAACGTTAGAATTTTTATCTGCCGTTTTAAAACTTTTGACAGGAAACACGAATTTACGAAAAAATTATACCTATTTAAAGTTTTAAGAAGTGATATACCGTTTATGTTTAAAGCAAGCACTTCTAAAACCATGTATTATTGTTATAGTTGTTTTTTAGGCTTTGTTTATACACCTATATACTAATTACGTATTAATTATTGTCACTGAGTTAACTGACTTGCTCACACGCAGTCTTAAAGCGTACTGTTATGAAAGATATAAGATGAGATCATAAAGATACACACAATATATATGCAATATTAGTTTTTATGCAAAAACAACACACGAAGCTACTGAAAACACGAAATTGTTAACAAAACTTTTTGATTTTGACAACTAACAGGTGCGCGTACTTTTCCTACAGATAATAATTTATTGATTTTTAGTAGTGATAATACTAAACTTTTAATAAATAAATAAAGAGATTAAAAATTATAGGACAAAATATAGGATAAATCATAAGCAAAAGTGTAAATTACATGAAATATTTAATCTCTTTTCAGTTTGACCATAACCATTTTTTAATAAATGTTCTACGTGTATCTTTAAATTGACATAACTTTATTATTTATGAACCGATTGAAATAAAACAAACACTAAATGTTAAGTGAAGTTAGCCACAATACATTAGTGAAAACCGCACTCAAATCCGTTAAGCCGTTTTTAAGATTAGCGTGCACAAACGCACAGACAAACAGACAAACAGACAAACAGACAAACAGACAAACAGACAAACAGACAAAAAATTTATTAATCATTGTTTTGGGTTCTATTGTGTTTATAAAGACCCCCGATAAAAGTTTTACTCATTTATCTTCCATGTACAGACATCGACCAGTTACAGATTTATTATATGTATAGATAATTGTATATTATTTTTATTTCCACCGCTAAAATATTTTTTGTCTGGTTTGAAAAGTGAGTGAGCCGATGTAATTACAGACACAAGGGACATAACAATCTTCGTTCCCAAGGTTGGTATCGTATTGGTAATGCGGTATCGTATTCGTATTGGTAATATTAACGAAATGTTAATATTTCTTACATCGTCAATGCCTATGGGCGGTGATGACCACTTAACATCAAGTTGCCCATTTGTCCGTCCGTTAATTATACTATAAAAAAGAACATATCCTACCACCAAACACGCCAATACACGACACTTACTCGCCTTGTATTCAATGAAAAGTGAAAATGCAAGTTCAAAATATATTTAAAAAATAAATTAAACACATTGAAAATAAGCTTTTCTTCTTAACTTTTGTCCAATTATCAGCGTGATTTTTAAGTTAATGAAGACTTGATGAAGGTTAATTTATAAATACCTAAACATCAACATCGATAAACAGACTATTTTAAAGATAAATACATTTTGTGTGTAAATTTCTTAGAAATTCCTCAACTTAATTGAGAGATTTAAAAAGCAAAGCTTGGACATAATGCCGAATACACTATTCAATATACATATATAGTACAGTAAACATTGATCCTAAACGAATTGCGCAATATTATTGGAAAAATATTTATTTTACAAAGGAATCGGAATCCCATTTGGTGAAATACAAGAGATGTGTGTAGCATTTGAAATTTGACAAATCGCAGCATAAATTACATCGACTTGAGTCCCCTTCGCAATATCTTACTCGTCGCAAGGATATTGTGAAAACTGACATTTTTTATTTTGTCTCTTTTTACCAACTTGCCATGATTATACATGTGCGTTTTAACACAGACATTATGTCGAATTAAGTTAGAAGGTTAGTTAGGTTCTTGTGACGTAGGATGGTATTAATTACAAATTAAAAATTAAAAATTACGGTATTGAAATGCAGGCTTAAAACCTTGATGTTTGGTAACGTTTGAAATATAGGGTTTTCCAATAGGGACGCTTGAACTTTGACAGCTGATTGCGGCCATGTTGTTTGAGTGACAGCTGTCAAATGCAGTGTGTTATATTCATTCCGTCCTCCCAAACCACCATGGCAGGTTACAGTGTCGAGCAGCACGTGCAAATCATAAAATTGTTTTATGAAAATGGGTCTTCAGTTCGAGCAACGTTCCGCGCACTTCGCCCGTTTTACGGTCGCAATGATCGTCCTGCCGAGTCGACTATCCGTCGATTGGTGGACAAATTCGAGTCAACCGGGTCAGTTAACAATCAGCCGGTTCCCGTGCGTCAACGTAACGCGAGATCTGCCGAGAATATCGCCGCTTTGCGCGACAGTGTCCTCGAAAACCCGCGGCAGTCAATTCCGCGTCGCGCACAGGAACTCGGCCTTTCGCAGACGACAACTTGGCGAATTTTGCGTTGTGACTTGAGCCTGCACCCGTACAAGATCCAGCTGACCCAAGAGCTCAAGGTTAATGACCATAGACAGCGCCGTGTGTTCGCTGACTGGGCATTAGAGCAGTTGGAAGTTGACGCCGATTTTGGCAAAAAAATCATCTTCAGCGACGAGGCGCATTTTTGGATGAATGGCTATGTCAACAAGCAAAATTGCCGTATTTGGGACGAGACCAATCCACACGAGGTTCACCAAGTGGCAATGCACCCGCAGAAAGTGACTGTTTGGTGCGGATTTTGGGCCGGAGGCGTGATTGGTCCGTATTTTTTCGAAAACGATAATGGTGTGGCCGTCACCGTCAATGGTGAGCGATACCGGTCGATGATAACCAACTTCTTTTGGCCTGAAATCGAGAATATGGATCTGGACAATATGTGGTTTCAACAGGACGGCGCTACGTGCCACACAGCACACGCTACGATGGAAGTTCTGCACGATCAAGCGTCCTTAATGGAAAACCCTATATATATGTATCACTACTGCATATATATCGTAAATTATTGAGTAAATTGTAATAAATATTTTGATACATGTTTTCTTTTATTTCTCAATCACTTGACAATCGATGGCTAAATTCACTTATCAAAATCGGCTTCGTAGTTTCTTAGTTATGTAGTTATACTACTTACATTAATGTCGACTGACATTCTCGTTAACTTCACGAAAGCTTTACTTTAAATTAATTGACACAAATTATATAATAATCCTATCATACTAAAATTAATAGGGTTTGCATTTCAAACATTTTTTGCATAATAAATTTTATTATACTTTACAGGTAAGACTAGTAATTTCGAATATATATTACAAGATGTTGATGACAAAAAAAATTGTTATAAAAAAGATGTGGGCGTACGATTAGATCAGATGTCATCTTTGTTTGACGCTGATTGTTTTAAAACATAATAGCATGGTAATATTATATATAATAATAGTTATATTCATCAAATAAATTAGATGTCATAGTCTATATTCCTGATGTCGCAATTACCTATTATTACAACACTTAAATGGCCTCGAAACCTGTTGTGAAACTATAGAAAATCATTGACTATAAATTCGTCATTCGTCATCATCGTTTGTTATAAAAGATATATATATCTGTCTGCTACAAAATCATAATTATCATAATGTATATAATGTTGGAATAACATGACACAGAATGCTAAGCCATATACTATATCATTTAAAATTTGAAAGTATGTATAACATATTCTGTGCTAATTATAATTATAAGTTCTTACACGAAACTGAAAGAAAAGTCTTTTATCTTTATCCTAACTAATATTATAAAAGCGAATGTGAGATTGTTTGTTACGCTTTCACGCCTAAACCACTCAACCGATTTTAAAAATTCTTTCACCAATAGAAAGCTACATTATCAGCGAGTAATAACTTTTGCAACATTTTGTCCCCGTATTCCCACAAAAACGGGAACTACGCGGATGGAACCGCGGGTAAAACGCTAGTAATACCATATTTAATTAAATTAACACTATTTTTTTTAATGTCAACAATGGTATTAAAATATTATTTAGACCGTATTACCAAATTTTGAATATGGAGCCATAGTTTGAATATAATAATTATTGTTATTACACTTAGATGGTAATAACAGTTTAAAAAAAATACAATTTTCAGTAGCGCGCTATTTTTCATGAACTAGTTGCAAATAAAAATTAAAAAAAGATGAAAAACAAACCTTTTTCACTTAAACCAACATAAAACCCTTTTGAATAGTTATATTAAGAACGCTTTAATTAAATTTAGTCTATTACATTTATTATTAGTTCACACGAGTGACATTTATATTGCCACTTTGTCGCTGGAAATATCACTAATTAATTTTATATTATTAATCGATAGTACGGTACCGAACACCACTTAAACCACATTAATTACTTATATTATAGAACTCACTCAATTATTTGCTCGATCTAGTAAATGATTTATTAATTATTAATAATTTAACTCTATAATCGCATTTCATAGTTAACTTTAATTATGCTATTATTTATTAAATTAAGTCATATAAGTAGTTGTACAGTGTGGGTGCCATGAAAGTTCTATTTTTTAACTATTTAATTAGTGAATTTTATTACCAGCGCAATGTTAATTAGTTATGATAATAATTATTATTTACGTCGGGCTATGGTGAGTGAAGACTGTGCGCGTTGCGTCATCTCTTTCTAATTGTCTTCGTCGTAGCAGGACAGCGGAATCTTTTTTATTGTATTAGGTAGGTGAATAAGTAAGTGAGTCACCTGATGGTAAGAGGTCACCATAACCTTTAGACATTAGCGCTGTAAGAAAAATTAATTTGTCCATAATCTAACAACCTTTGGAACTAAGATATTTTCGCTTATGCCTGTAGTTACACTGGATCACTCACCCTTCTAACCAGAACACAACAATAATAATAATGTATTAATAGTATTGCTAGAATAAATAATGAGTAGGTGGCACCTTCCCAGACACTACCACCAAAAGGTTAATATCTGTCGCTCCCACTTTGAATATGCCGCCTTCAACAAGAGAACTTTTGCTTAACAAAAAATAGATTATTAAGAGTTATGTTGAAGACCGCATGTTTAATGCATAATAATGCATAAATGAAATCATAGGTGATCAGCTAAGTTCTAATTAAATTACACATTGGTTTAAAAAGTTTTATCACTTTCAAATAACAAAGTAAAATATAAATTACCCATATTTTTCCTTGCATAGTTTTAATAGTCGATGGTAATATGACAATGCGAATAGATAACAATTATAACTTAAGAAAACTAATATCCAGCAATTTAGGAGTAAGGAAATTCATATTTATTGTACATGTATTTCAATATCCGACTTAGACTTCAATTGATCTGTAATAGGATACTTGTTGGTAACGCGACTATTGGAAAAAAAACGGGTAAATTATGCGATAATGTGCGACATTGAAGAATGAGAGATGCAGACGTGTTCTTAATGGATTGTGTACCTACTTTATCTAGCCATTAAAATAATTTTATCAAGACAGATCGAGGTCGAATAGAATCTTTTTTTATTTTCTTAACATTTGGATTTATTGGTTTGCTTGGATATATTATTTCATTCTGAGAATGCGAAGTCGTTTATTATTTGATATTTATTGCTTGAATGTAAGCCACTTGATTGATATACTATTATACCGAAGTTCTGGTCAACAATAATTTACTTGAAATATAAAAATGTATTTGTCTGAATTCATTATTTACATTCACTTAATAAAATTGTAATAGACTGACTGACACGTAACGTAGGCCTGAAAATATGTTTTTTTTACATGACGTACCTAGACGAACTCTAAGAAAGGATTTTTGAAATTACTAAAACACGGAAGTGAATAGTCTCATTAATAAATTATTGTAATATATACAGAAATGTCCAATTTATTCAAGCATACTCTTACAGGCAATTTTGACGTAATTTTGTAAACTTAATGAATCATATGTTGAAAATTGAAGATTATAGATAATTGTAGTACATACATATTTTTGTTTAAATTTCTGTCTTATTCTTTAAGCGAGTCAGCTAGATCCTGATAGTTTAACATGTAGAAATATTTTTTCCTCAGTTTGACCCTCGTAGAATTAATAAATTCTCTTCGTGTCTTAGTGAAGAAGGTCGTAATAATTCATTCATAGACCGCTTGACCTATCCGAGTGTGGAAGTGAAATGGGTTTCACTGAAGCTTGCTGAAAAGTTATAAAATCTTTGTTGAAAAAAGTAAATCGTCTTTCAGGAATTTTTAATTTTGATCTTTCACTATTTTTATGTTAAAATCGAATACAACGATTTTAGTCTCTTGGTGCTATTGCTAATTTACAAAAACAAAAACTGTTATTTATATTAGGTTAGATATATACACTTTTATTTGTCTGCAACACCAGATATATTTATATAAATAGTGCTAACAAGGATACACAATATAAATAAATGCAACATTAACGACGACGTGCGACGTACTAGAGGCAAATACAACATGCAAAATATAAAAGTAACTATTACTCACTAGCAACATGACATAGGAAAAAAATATTAAGCGATCGTCAAACACTTAGTTAGCGAGTATTCGAGTTAAAATTATAATATTTTAGCTTTGTCATTATTGAGTTAGGATGCAATAACACACACATTCAGGTTTTAACATACGCTACTGAAATGAGAATACTAACTGCGAAAGTGAACACTCAATAAACACAGACAACATGTATTTTTCAGTTTATTTTTAGTTGTATTCTTCATTATCATTGGTAAGTGAAACTTTATAGTGACGTAATCTTTACAAAAGTCCTGTAACTGTAAAGATTACGTGAACTCCACGTTCTCGCAATAAATTCAGTTTGGGATTACGTTTACGGCCTTAATAATGTCATATCATATTTATTATAACCATACGTATACCACACGGCCGCTTTATGAAGCAATGTCTCGTTTCTCACTAAGCTCGAATATTATAATGTGATGTGACTGTTATATAAAGACGTGCTTTGTATGCAATGTACTCAATTCATATTTATAATTCATCTCGTGCTGTCGCGTTCAGTGGTGTAATAACCCTAAATGTTTGAGGTGAAATTCTTTCATTTGTATGAAATAATAAATTTAAGCTGGACCTGCAACCGTGTATAAGCAATATGAACTATAAGAACACACAATAACTTATAGTGAAGCAATATGGTGGGACTTGCTTCAAACCTTCTCCGTAACATGACCTTTGTCCTCCTGATTCATTAATGGGTTTACTTAGAATTTGGGTTTGGTTTCTTCACTATTTCATATACTATGTGTATAGTATAGTATAGCACTGAGCATGCTTTTCTTTCTTGTGTTCGACTTTATATTTTGGTAAATAAACACTATAACAAATTAGAGCCGTTCATATTGCAACGTTAACGAGCCCGTATATTGCTGACCTTTACTACCTGAAACCTGCCTAATTGACCATTACTCAAGGTCTGTAAGGCACAAAGGTCTATTCGTACGGCCGCCATAGTGAGATACATGCAACAAAACTTAGTCCTTTATAGTAGATATGGCGGGTTCGTGGTCTACAAACTAAATTTCATAAACATTTATCCAAAAATGCGAAAAGTTTTAGATATAATGTAACAAAAAATATTATTGTATAATCATATTTAGTTTAAAATTACTTACTATTGTAGTAATGTAAAGTATTATATTACATAACTAAGTATAATATCTTAGGTTGGTAACAGTATAGAAACGTACATTTCAAAGTGGATTTTTGAACAATAAGAATAAAAGACGAAGCGAGTACAAAAGATCCTTTATAGATCTATCATACTTCTTTAAGATAAGTTGAAGTGCATCAAAGATAAATCGAACACAGAGATAAAAATAAAAATGTAAAGAAAATGTGTCTACAATTTGACAATAGATTGTGTATTAATTATTAGTAACATGTCTTGAGATAAAAACCGAATATAACAAAGTAATATTTTAAGATGCAATATCAAATGCAAGTCAATCAAATCATATCTTAGCAAACTTTTAGTATGCTTCATACCTATTTTGAAATCATAGAACACTGTATCTCTTAATAAGATCTAAAATAAAACAACTAAAGTAAAGTTTAAGACAAACGAGAAATCTTATCTAAGATACATATAAAATGCTCATTAAAAAGCATTTTCTACTTTTTCAGAATAGCTTTCGTCGAAATATACAAAGAATGAAAGTGTCATTTCAATTGTTTCATATTTAAACAGTATGCACGTATTCATAGCAAATATTCTCACAGAGATCGTATGACGTATTGTTTAAATTCGATGAATACCAATAACCAATTGCAAATATTGTTGCAGTTAGGGCAAATACCATACAAAATTATTCACTATAAGGCCTTTTTATAACACCGCCTTTTTTAAATTTGTTCAACCCTAATTAATGTTAAAATGCGAAAGTGATTTTGTATGTTTTTACGTTTTCACGTCTTAACTTCTCATGCTATCAAAATTAAATTTAGTATCATAAATTAAGCAATACTCTTACTATGGATACTACAAATAACTAGTCGTAATATTATTAATATTTTCCAACATTTAAGAGCATGCAAAACTAATGTCATGAAAAGATCTTACTTATTATATTTACTTGATTTTGAGATTTATGTACAGATTAACATGAAATTTTCCCTGATGATTTAAAATAACATTTTTTATTTATTGTAAAAAAAAAAAAAAATAGCAAACATATTTTCAGAGCAAATATCATATTATAAGTACATAACATATTTATATAATATATATATATATATATATTCTATTTATTCATTATTTCTGTGCACATTGTACTCCATTATATTGTCAATATAGAGGTATGAATGTTAAAATTTTAAAACTACAGTAACTTCGTACCATTTTGTAAATTGTCCATAAACGGTTTCATGCAATATAAATGAATAAAAACTGTTCCTCTTAAATGTTCAATCTTAAATGTGAAATCGTAATTTTATGCTACTTCCCAGAATAAAACTAAATACATTCCGTTAATATTGTAGACTAATATTATGCAGGTATATAATTAATTAGAAATAACTGAATTAAATATATCCTTTGATAATTCTAGTCACAGTCAATTGCTTCCTAAATATTATTTTACGTCGAGAAACGGAAAAATGTGGTTTGCATTTTTGATAAGCTCGTTTTTTCATTGTCAGCTCTGGTCTTGGCGTTAAATTAAGCTTTATTAAAAATGCCAAGATGTCCCTGTCCGATACTTATGGGAAAAAGTTGAATATGTTATTAATATATATATATGAATATATAATATATTAATAATACTAAAAGTATTATTATTATATTCAAATAATTAGGTTTTAGCCAAGTGCTTTAGCTTCTCAAAAGAACTCGTACAATCTCGTTAAAATTGGGATCGGATGTATTTTTGATTTATAATTTATTTGTACCTACCGTACATAATAGTGGTAGTATATATCGGGGACTTTTATTTGTTTTGTTATAAGAACAATATAAAAAAAAACGAAATGTTGATTTTTTTGAATATGTAGTACATTAAACGATATTTATATAGGGTTTTCCATTAAGGGCGCTTGATCGTGCAGAACTTCCATCGTAGCGTGTGCTGTGTGGCACGTAGCGCCGTCCTGTTGAAACCACATGTTGTCCAGATCCATATTCTCGATTTCAGGCCAAAAGAAGTTGGTTATCATCGACCGGTATCGCTCACCATTGACGGTGACGGCCACACCATTATCGTTTTCGAAAAAATACGGACCAATCACGCCTCCGGCCCAAAATCCGCACCAAACAATCACTTTCTGCGGGTGCGGATTGCCACTTGGTGAACCTCGTGTGGATTGGTCTCGTCCCAAATACGGCAATTTTGCTTGTTGACCTAGCCATTCATCCAAATATAACACACTGCATTTGACAGCTGTCACTCAAACAACATGGCCGCAATCAGCTGTCAAAGTTCAAGCGTCCCCATCTCCCTATTGGAAAACCCTATATAAACTGTGTGAAATCGTAATCCGATTTTACGTATTTTTTCTTCGTGATATAGATTTTTTAAAGTTAACACAATTCCATAAAAGTAATAGAAAATGTATATCAAGATTTCAGCCTCACCAGTACACGACGATTTCAATCAAGTTTCCCAAGTGCGGTCTAACCCCTCTTCGTTGATGAGGTAATTTTATTACACACTTCAAATTCGAGAAAACGTAGGTAATCAATTTTGCTCCTTAAATTAGACTGTTGATGTTTCAAATACTTTACATTTATTTTATTTTATTGGGATATAAGGCAAAATTACTAGTCCATTATTTGATTTTGTATGTATCCGAAGTTTAAATTAAAATTGTATATAACCTCTATTTTCTATAAAAATCTCGAATTCCGTTTTATCTATACATTTTTCTAGTTAATACTCGTAACGCTTCTTAAAACAAGAAGTGGATAATCTATATATATATAAGAGATTACCACCGATATATTGACTCATCACGATATCTCTGGAACCGTAAGGCGTAGAGACTTGAAATTTGATAGGAATATTCCTTTCGCCGAGTAGAGGTCAGCTAAGAACGGATTTTGTTTAACTCTCATCCAAAACGGAATTATCACATATTTTATTATTCTCTTTATATGTAGGAGAGCCCATACCAAACATCAGTAACAGTTGCCTTAGTAACCGATTTCATGATGTTTATATTGATAAACTAGCTGTTGCTCGCGTCTTCGCTTGCGCTTAATCTATATCTATACTAATATCACCTCTCTAGGACATATTGATATTAGGACATTGTGTTTAGCATTTTGTTATTTGCACTCAGAAGTATGTGTATGAAGTTTTTTAGCGAATATTTACGAATGTTCTAACTCTTCAAAACAAAAATAAACAAATTGCCACCCCTTTGGGTGGAATTTCTAAAAACTTTGAAATATATGTATATCAATTCAACCAAGAAACACAAATAGTAAATTTCAAGCGGATCGAACTATTTTTTTATTACCTTCTCCGGGACTCACGTACCGAATGAAACGCGGTAGCTTAGCTACCACTTTACGCCGATTTTAAGTGAGAGAGTGGTACTTCCGGCCGGGCTTGCCGACCCATTCCGCTGCAACCCGAAGGTATGCAGCGTGGCAATATAAAAACCTACCTATTACATTACATACGGGAAAGATAGATATATGCTGTCGTGGACTTTTTTGTAGAACTATATAAGCGATATATTTCCACTATACATTATATTCGTGTAACTCTTACGGTTTTTGCAGCGCATGCCAGAATGGCTTGCAAATAGGAGAAATTTTCCGACTTACGTGACACTTATTGTTATATTTTGGCCAATTTACTCAATCGCTTTATAAATTATAGCCTATATGTTATTCTGATGTATGAGGTATATTACTGTAAAGTTTCATTAAAATCCATTCTATAGTTTTTGCGTGAAAGAGTAACAAACGTCCATATACAAACTTTCGCGTTTATTATATTATGGGGTTTTCCAATAGGGACGCTTGAACTTTGACAACTGATTGCGGCCATGTTGTTTGAGTGACAGCTGTTAAATGCAGTGTGTTATATTCATTCCGTCCTCCCAAACCACCATGGCAGGTTACAGTGTCGAGCAGCACGTGCAAATCATAAAATTGTTTTATGAAAATGGGTCTTCAGTTCGAGCAACGTTCCGCGCACTTCGCCCGTTTTACGGTCGCGATGATCGTCCTGCCGAGTCGACTATCCGTCGATTGGTGGACAAATTCGAGTCAACCGGGTCAGTTAACAATCAGCCGGTTCCCGTGCGTCAACGTAACGCGAGATCTGCCGAGAATATCGCCGCTGTGCGCGACAGTGTCCTCGAAAACCCGCGGCAGTCAATTCCGCGTCGCGCACAGGAACTCGGCCTTTCGCAGACGACAACTTGGCGAATTTTGCGTTGTGACTTGAGCCTGCACCCGTACAAGATCCAGCTGACCCAAGAGCTCAAGGTTAATGACCATAGACAGCGCCGTGTGTTCGCTGACTGGGCATTAGAGCAGTTGGAAATTGACGCCGATTTTGGCAAAAAAATCATCTTCAGCGACGAGGCGCATTTTTGGATGAATGGCTATGTCAACAAGCAAAATTGCCGTATTTGGGACGAGACCAATCCACACGAGGTTCACCAAGTGGCAATGCACCCGCAGAAAGTGACTGTTTGGTGCGGATTTTGGGCCGGAGGCGTGATTGGTCCGTATTTTTTCGAAAACGATAATGGTGTGGCCGTCACCGTCAATGGTGAGCGATACCGGTCGATGATAACCAACTTCTTTTGGCCTGAAATCGAGAATATGGATCTGGACAACATGTGGTTTCAACAGGACGGCGCTACGTGCCACACAGCACACGCTACGATGGAAGTTCTGCACGAGCAATTTCTGGACATGGTCATCTCGCGCGGAGGCGACGTGAACTGGCCACCGAGATCGTGCGATTTGACCCCGCTGGACTTTTTCTTGTGGGGTTTTCTTAAGTCGCAGGTCTATGCCAACAAGCCGCAAACCACCGATGCCCTCAAAGTCAACATACGCCACGCCATCGATCAAATACAGCCCGATTTGTGCGCCAGAGTCATCGAAAATTGGACCTTTCGTGTGCGCGCCACCAACCGAAGCCGTGGCGGTCATTTGAATGATGTCATATTCCATACATAATGGGGTCGATAGACCTTCCAAATAGAAAAAAAAATTCGCAAATATCTCTCCTGCATGTATTTTTTTTGCATTTCAAAGATCAAGCGCCCTTAATGGAAAACCCTATAGTAGGAAGTAGGATTATTATATGCCCTGTACTGAACACACATACACTGTAAGATAAGGTCCTCCAGACCGATTTCGGCCACGGCGGCCAATCTCAAGAGAGATTAGCCAACTGCGCAGGACATATTATAGTGCACAAGTGGGTGCGCAAACACAGGTGCACTCTCTTTTCCTTAGCTCTCATAATCCGATGGGACGGCAATCCGACACGACCGGAAAGAGTTCAGGCGCAGGACCAACGGACGCAGAATTAACGTGCTTTCCGAGGCACGGGAGTGTACACACTTCTACTTCCAGACTCCGGGCTGCTACTGAGAATTTTCTGATAGAAAAACCCAATAACTATTTATTGGCCCGACCTGGGAATTGAACCCAGAACCACCGGGTCTGCGGCCTTATATCTAGCCACTAGACCAAGGAGTACACTGTACTGTATGGGCGAATAGATCGATTGGTGAAGGTTTATATCTCATATTGATTAAAAACATGCATATATTTGTATCTTAAAGCACACGCTGTTCCACTGTTGACACGAGAAAAAAAATTGACAACGCAATTGTATTATGTCAAATATTAAATCAAAACACCGCCAGTCGTTGTAGATAGAAAAAATAAGATGAATCAAAAAACAAAATTAATTTCAGACGACGAAAAAATAATTTACATTTCGCAAGTAGTGTTGGATCTTCCCTCAATTTAATACTACAGTTAAAATAATAATTACAATCCAACCAAGCAATAATAATTACTTATAATAATATTATTTGTTTATATTTAATTTCATGACATATCACGGGATAAAACTTTATTCGTGCAAAGGCAGATAGCTTATTCACTTTTTTTATAATATAGGTAGGCGGACGAGCATAGAGGCCACATTATGGTAAGTGGTCACCATTGGCAGTGAAAGAAATGTTAACCATCGCTTACATTGCCAATACGCTACCAACCTAGGGAACCAAGATGTTATGTCCCTTGTGCCCGTAATTACACTGGCTCACTCACCCTTCAAGCCGGAACACAACAATACCAAGTACTGCTGTTTTGCGGTAGAATATCTGATGAGGGGGTGGTACCTACCCAGACGAGCTTGCACAAAACTCTACCACCAAGTAATCACTACGGTGGTACAAAGTGGAAAGTTTGATATAAAAGCGATAGAAACGGTGGAACACAAATTGTCCTTAAGATTTTTAGAAATACGTTATTTATTTAAGAATTGACTTCCAAACGCTCTTTTTTCTGGCTGTGTTTATATTCGATGTTTTATTCATCACAGTTTTCTTTACAAAGTAAGCCAATAGACAAACCTTTTTCTGTAGATTTTTTTTGTCATAAAACAAATTTAAAATCGTGTAATACTTATTTTATTAACTGTTTTATCTGGTTAAATTAAATGTACTTCGAATAGATATCTTTTTAATTATACTCACTAAATATTATTTTTACATATATGTATCTTATATTGATATAATCACCACATACAAATCACCTCTCGTAATTATGTAAAGGAAAAGTTATCTTAAAAAAATCGAATGAATAAGTTATGAATAAAAATATGTAGTACTACAAAATATACAAATTACACAATATGCCTCTAGAGTTTTTGATAAACATATCGAATATCACTTTTATGAGAATACTTTACGCTTTATTTGTATAAACTAATAATATAAATACGAGAGTAACTCAATGTGTCTGTCTGCTATGCTCTCACGGCTAAACCAATAAACACATTCTGATAAAATATTAATAGTACTTTTTTTAATTACACCCTTCGAGGGGATAATGGTGGACATGAAGGTGTGTTAATTTTATAGTTGGACTGCTTCAACAATCTCCACACTCAACTATCGTAATTTTCTAATAATTTAAATATATGATCCCTACAAAGTACAAGTATTTCTGTCAGAAACCGAATTCCATATATTCAAAGCCCAGTCACACAGTGTGCGCTTATTAGTATAATTTACAAAGGCTTCCTTCTTCTTCGTGTGTTTCACTACTGAAGGTCGTGCTTGTCCAGAAATGCTTTCACTGATGTGTCTACTAGCTTCCTCCATACCACTCTGTCCTCGGCTTGTCTCAGGGCAGTCGGAATATTACAAAGGCACAAGGGCCTAAAATAATACAGTGTAATTGTCCCCCTATGCCCCTTTATGGAAGCTAAATATCTACCTACATTATAATTTACACTCTAACTGTATTCTTCTTCTTAAGGTGCCATCTTCTTTCTAAGGTCGGCGATCATTAAGGCAACTTTTATTTTTGATGCCGCGACTCTGAATAAGGAACGAGTGCTTTTTCCAAACCATTGGCGTAGGTTTTTTAGCCAAGATGTTCTTCTTCGACCCACACTTCGTTTTCCTTGGATCTTGCCCTGTATGATGAGTTGTAGTAGGTCGTATTTTCGGTTTCTCATTATGTGGCCGAGATATTCAAGCTTTCTTTTCTTTACTAAATATACAACTTCTAGTTTCTTCTTTACTCGACTTAGCACTGTTACGTTTTTTATTTTGTCTCTCCAGGATATCCTTAACATTCTCCTGTATACCCACATTTCGAAGGCTTCAATCTTCTTACAGCTCGATTCTGTGAGAGTCCATGCTTCAACGCCATACAGGAGAATGGAGAAAACATAACAGCGTGCTAATCGTACTCGAAGCTGGATGTTTAGCTTTTTATTGCACAGAAGTGACTTAAGCTTAAAGAAAGCAACACGGGCTTGTTCTATGCGGCACCTTATTTCAAGGGGCTGTCCATTACATAATAGAGAAGAGTTAGCAGGTGGTATTTTGCAAACTGTCATATATTTAGTATTCTCGGTGTTGATACTGAGACCATACGTTGAACTAACAGATTGAATTTTATCTACAAGGATCTGAATATCTTCCATTGTAGATGCAAGTAGTACAGTGTCATCGGCATAACGGATATTGTTAATAATCTGACCATTCACTGTGATACATTTACTCGGTGGTAGAGCTTTGTGCAAGCTCGTCTGGGTAGGTACCACCCACTCATCAGATATTCTACCGCAAAACAGCTGTACTTTGTATTGTTGTGTTCCGGTTTGAAGGGTGAGTGAGCCAGTGTAATTACTGGCACAAGGGACTTAACATCTTAGTTCCCAAGGTTGGCGGCACATTGGCGATGTAAGCGATGGTTAACATCTCTTACAATACCAATGTCTATGGGCGTTGGTGACCACTTACCATCAGGTGGCCCATAAGCTCGTCCGCCTACCTATGAAATAAAAATAAAAAAAATATCCACCTGATCTAATGCTTCACTGAAAATCATCTCTGAGTATATGTTAAAAAGAATTGGTGAGAGAATACATCCCTGCCGTACTCCACGTAAGATTTCCGAGTCATCTGTTAGTCTGCCCTCTATACGTACATTCGCCGATTGGTTCCAATACAGGTGTTTAATAAGCCTTACGTCCTTAGAGTCCAGTCCGATGGATTGTAATATATCGACCATTCTTGCATGCTGTACTCTATCAAACGCTTTTTCATAATCGATAAAGCATACGAACACATCTTGATTTATGTCCCAGCATCTCTGTATTAAAACTTGATACCCGAAAAGTACATCTCTCGTTCCCAGGCCATTGATGAACCCAAACTGCGTCCTTGAAATGAGGTCTTCACATTTGCTATAAATTCTTTTATGAATTACTTTAAGGAATACTTTTAGGACGTGACTCATAAGGGAGATTGTTCTGTACTCGTTGCAGTCTTCGCAGCAGCAACTTTGGACAAGGTTACAAAGGTGGATTTGAGCCAATCTGATGGTATGACGCCCGAATCATATATAGTGTTGAATAACTTCACTGTTATTCCTAAGTCAGCATACTCAAGCACTTTAAGCAGTTCCACGGGTAATTCATTCAATCCTACAGGAAAATCTGTAGGCGGAGACTTTTACTCTAACTGTAATTAATGTCACATGAAAGGTTTTACGTTTCAGATGGTTTATGACTCACTTTGTGAAACAACATCGTTATTTTATGAAGTTATTATTCATACTCATGTCAGTTTAATCAAAATATGTCTCCAAATTGACATTAGTGAAATTATATATGTTCTTTTGGCATAACTAAAAGCTATAAGGCCAAGAATTGAGTTCAAAATATAAAATCGTCTATTATGGACAGATATAAATCATATAAGCCAAATTAATTCTACTACAATATTCAATCAAAAATAGGAGAAATAAATTATTCGATGAATTTCTATTGACTATTATATAAACATCCATGCGTACATTACCAATTACATAATACGCTTTTTTTATTGCATATACGCAATATTTAACTTTATTGATAGTGTTAATTATAACCAATATTTAAAATGATATCCTCTTCATTTATAACATGCATGTATAAAATTCTGTGTCAGCGTATTTACTGCGACTTCAGATGATTTCAATGAGCGCAATTAGATAAGCATGCGAACGTTTCAGATTGTAATCATTGTAATTAAGCGTTTCAAACTAACCTTCTATAGGCACCAAGAACGTATGAGAATTATGTATGATGTAGAGCTCTTTACTATAAAATTAACGTGATCAACTCTATTTTACGATAATGACGACTAAATAACCAATAAAGTTACTAAAATAATAACCACCTTGCTCCCATGCATCATGGAATTGTTTGTTTTTTTAATTTATTGTAGGAAAGAATGAGTAAAATAAATAGTGACCATCTATAGAAACGATGTAAGTATATCGTTTTAATTGCATCGTTTTGATCGCCGGCCAGGGGTCTAAGATATTATGTCCTTTGCGCCTGTAATTACACTGGCTTCTCACCATTCCTTAACCGAAACACAGTACTTTCAAAAGAGATTCCCTGGCCTAACAATTATTATTATGGCGTTAAATAAAGAACTATATATTTCAAGCATTGTTTTCAATTTATTATTTCTGACGTAACAATATTTGTTGTAATAATCGAAAAAAAATTTTCACTGACTCATTAAATATAGAACTATATATTAAATATAGAAATAATAAATTGAAAACAATGCTTGAAATCTATTTCAGTTCTGATATAAAGACGAGTAGGTATTCGTGGCACATAGTTATGTAGTATGCTTTAGTAGCATTTCCCGCGAGAATTCCACCATTCGGTCTGATAACGAGGTGATTTCGTTTTCAGTTCTCGTCGTATGTCTTGGTGCTCGTAAAATACGATATCTCACTAACATTACATGAAGATTATAGTCAAGAAAATTATATATAGGTTTGTTACTACAAAAGATTAGTCATTTCTATTGTAATTTCATAAAATAGTCTGTAGTGTACGACAAGTACTAAAGATCTCTTTTTTTTAATTAAAATTTATCCGCTATTTATTTTAGACTTTTAATAAGATTAGCATACAAATATATTCGTAAAAAAATATATATAGACTTCAAACTAGGAAAATTCAATGAAAAAACATGAAGTGATATTTTATGTGTAGCACGACAGACTACAAAATTGGAAGGCGTCGATGCTAATGCAATATAAACAACATCATCTATTTATCAAGGTCAATTATATGTATAGGCCGTAATATTTTATTATTCATAGGCCCGATAACACCTTATATAAGCCGATGTGGTGCTCTCCATGGCTCTATAGGGCCATGAGGGTGGACGCTGTCACCGCTCGTGATGGGGCTGTTCTGGGGAGACCGCAGAGAGTCATAGTGGTAAGAGCGATATGACTTTACCATACCATACCGTACCTACACGAGAGGCGGGCTAAGCCAAGGCACCGCAAGCGTAAAAAATAAAGGTAAGGTACTTATAAATATATTTTTTGTCAAGCTGTGTGTACAAGATAAAGAAGCGACAGTTTTAATATGTAATATATCTTCTATCATGCTCGACTCCAGCAGACAGTTGCTAAATAAACTTTAAATTGTATGTAGATGTATATTATCTCGTGTTAAAAACTGTTTATTATTCTAAAGCAATGCTTTCGTAGTTGTTTCAAATCTAATCAACGACTTTTTACTCTTCTTAACTTTATTTCGTTTATTTTACTTGTTAAAAACCTTAAACAAAAGGTAGAAAAAGTAATAAGAGATCATAAACTATCAGAGAAAAAAAGCAACAGCCTGTAAACTTCGTGATTTTCACATGCAGGTTTCCTCACAATGTTTCCCTTCACCGCCGAGCACGAGATGAATTATAAACACATGAATAATTAGTGGTGCTTTCCCGGATTCAAATTCTGTCACTGAACATGCACATTTTTAAACAATGTGCCATCACGCCTCAGGATAACGATGGACCCTTGTATCATCTATACATTCTTATATTATTTAATTAAAAAAATATTATATGTATACTTTTCCATATATAATTTTTCATTTTATATCTATTCCAAAACGATTTACAATTACTGTGTAGTTTATCGTAAGCAATGTACGACCTTACCCGCATCACTTACACATGAAGTGAGATAGCCACGATTGGGGGGCGGTGAGGTGGAGGCCCAATTTCAATTTGAGCTGGAGTAGTATGAACTCTTATGGCAAGAGAACCCGCAATTTTTATATCCTAGTATTACGAAATCCAAATCTACATGAAATCGATAGATTTGAAACGGGTTGCTACAATAGTTCTATTAAATTCGTTAGCATTTTCAAAAATACAATCACGCCATATTTGTATTTAGCGGAAAATGTCTGAAAAAAGACTTTGATGACAAAATCTTATTTAATTATGAATATCAGCCGTAATGAGATAATACCGTTTGATAAAGAAATCGATTTTTGTCGATATAACAGAAATGCGTTCGCGAGTAGCTGGTCTGTCTGATTCAAAATCATCTAGTCTAACGATTTTGTGCAATTTTGGCCGTAGAACATAATTGCGGTCATGTGCTCTCATGCAAGAGCCACAAGTCGAATAACAGCGTACCTAAACCAGCAAATTTCAGATTTCACCTATGCGTGCCCCTTTCGAAACACCATCTCATTTCTATGTTTTTCTTTTAGTTTTTATTTTCTTGTTGATATTATGATAAATAATGAATATACTGCGCTGTAATTTTTTTCGTAGATCTCCGTCTCAACAACGCCAAAATCAAATAAATCAATGGCAAAATCAAATAAATTTTGGTTTATGGGGATTATAAAGTATTTTAAGGTGAGGAAACAATTATCACGTTCGGAGGTCGAAGGAACGCTCAATTTATTTTGAGTATTTTTTCTCCAAATATGTGTTGGATATATGTATATATAATGTAACAAAAAACGTTACATTTTTAATTATTATTATATCTAGATTTATTTAATAACGTTATATGTATTATCTATAATTTAAAACACAAACAGCTTGCGGACACCAACATGCTATCCATTTTGTTAAAGAGCGCATCACTATTAAACTATTTCTCTATTTAGTCAATAAAGAGCGCAATGAAAAAAAATATTCGGGATAAATCCTTCAGACCATCGCGATGGTCGTTTTATTAGCTTTTTATCAACCAAGTACCAACTTACAGCACTGCAGCCATATAAATAATCTGACAGACATGTTACGCTAGACATTTAGTAAAAGTCCTTTACCATTTGCCAACAGACAAATCTCGTGGGAAAATCTACACACTCGTAAACTCGCCAAGAATAAATTTGTTTCTGTCCCTCATACTATTATAGTTGGTATAATTCAAGTCAACAATCAATTCAATCACCAAAGTAGCTGAGTATATTTCGTTAAATAGCTACGTGTTTTTCGACAAATTACGCGACTTTCGCCAAATAAGCAAACGTGGCGAAAATAAACGTAACAGATACTCGAGGATTTTCTTTCTTATCGGGATTTCAAAAAAAATATTTTCTCTGTCTTGTCATAGAATATATTTTTATTAAAATATTATTAGTGACATTTTTAAAGATGATAAATATAATAAGATACACAGTTGTTTTAAAATTGTTAAATAGTGTAGTTAAAATTTTTGTGGAACAAATCGTTCCACACTCGTAATTTATCCGACACGTTCGATTAACGCCCACGCGATTGGGCCGCCGCTACCATCATTTTTCTTTTCGTCATTAAGTAATTAGACCTCTGAAGAGTCGCCACACTGGTCCAAATGACCTGAAATTTTGTGTCACCATCGCACGGTCCATATAAAGTAATTGTAAAGCTAAAATTTTACAAATGGGCAATTATATTGTCTAGTCTCCTCTTACTGTGAATATTTGAAGCTAACTTAATCTACTAAACTGCTCCACTAAGGGTATATATGACAGAATTTCACCTGCAAACATGTAGATGAGATAAATTATAAACACAAATGATATAAGCTAGTCAGAGGTACCCTCTTATTTAGGGGTTATTTAAGTAATTTCGAATGTCAAATCAATAATAATAAGAGAGAAAGCAATATCCGCGAAACAGCTTTTATAAATAAAGTCGTTAATATCCCCGCGCAATTTGATTACGGTTTTACTTCGAGTGCTTTTAAGTAGAAGAGATATACAAATAATAGAATAGGTATCTACAATGATTATCGTGCCAAATGATCTTTCCGCTCATTCTCATTATCTGAGCAAAATAAATTATACTGCCCGCCCCACGACTTTTTTTCTTTGATTGAAATAAACTGCCGGCTTAAAAACAAAAAGGTTTCAGTAATAATATGTATTTACCAATTTCTGAAATCTGACGGAATGGCTATTTAATTGAATCCAAATTACAACTACAACATTTTACAAATAACAAAAGTCAATAACGTGCATTTTAAATTTTAATGTCTTTAAAAAAATTGTAACCATTTCAAATCTTTATTTGTTCCGATTCGGAATACTAATACTAAAATTTTAAATGCGCAAGTGAGTTTGTTTGTTACACTTTCAAGTCATGGCCCTTCAACTTATCACATGAAATTTTACACACACGTTTTCAGAAGTTCAGAGGGCATAGCGTACCTAACGCCAAGAAATATATATCTGTCCTACACTTTCCGTAGACATTTAAACTTAATCATACATATAGATTTTCCCATATTCGCGGACGAATAAACGCACCATGCGAACACTGCATGAATATTAATGAAACTTCCATGGCAAAAGCTTTTGACCTGAATCCTATAGTACACTCATACAGTTGCATATTTTATGATTTAACGCCCGGGACCTACAAGGTTTGCCGAACTATTTATAATGGAAATAAATCAAATATCTTTCAATCATAAAAAGAGCCACACAAGAAATAAACATTATTTTAAAAAAAATTAGATGCAAATAAATCTAATACAAAAATAATTAAAATAATTAGAAACAAATGAAAATACTTTTATTTGACAACTGAAATTTTATTGACTACGTGATAATCGAATAAAAATAACTATAGACACAAACCATTCATCGTAATTCAAAAGATTTCTTGAAAACTGGAAGTATTATTGCTATCATTGTCATATGATAGCAATAATACTTTCAGTTGATTGATCAGTGTTATGTGCAGTATTTAAGATTACTAACTAAATATTTGCTAAAAAAGCTTTACTTAAAAAATAAAACATAACTTAAATAAAATCTTAATACATAATTAGAATCCTGACTCCATTTAAACGTTGCCGGGTTATTTTAAATAAAAAATAATATGTAGTACGATTAATAAAATTATCGTATCAAGTAATGAAAATAAAAATTGGAAACGTTAGAAAGAGAAAGAAGCAGAATCACAACACTAACACATCTTGCCGCCATACGTCGTTTTTTCTTTTCTATTATTTTAAAAATACGATTTCTCAAGGACTATTCATTTCAAGTATTCAATTATAATTTTGATAATATAATCATAAATTATTATATATGTATTTCGAAATCAATAATAGTCTTATAACATTGTTACCATACATACTCTAAAAAAGTAAAGTTGTCGCAGTAGTTCAAATAAAATTAAAACAACAAGTCAATTAAAGGAGCTTTATTATACTATGAGTAAAATAATACATACGACGTTTATAAGATTCATTGTAAAGAGAAACCTATAATAGTACATATACAAATCATAATCAATCTACTGAGCACAGTGTACATATGTATAATTCTTGAGCTTGTTCATATACTACATATTTCTGTTTAGGTATTCTTAACACAACTCTCTTTGATAAATAATCTACTAACCCTTTCTTGCCACGCCTAGTAAAGCATACTTTTTTAGAAAGTCCGAGAACGTATTTAAAAATTATTTATTAATAACAAAGTAAAACATGAAAACATTGGTGAGAACTCTATTTCTATGCATTAACAATCTTATATAGATTTACAATTTAAAGCAAGTGAATAAGGTGTAAAGGTGAAAAGTATGTAAAATTTTGATTAATTTGTCCGTTCGCTGAGAGATACGGTCCTGACTGTTCCGTTATCGAACAATGTACTTCCTATTATTTACTGTTGTAAATTATGTTAATGTGTAATTTACGCGAAAATTAATTTTAATAAATAAGAAAAAAATAATAATGTCTATCGCGCTGTTACAGGGTTACCTCGTGCAACGCGTGACAATTGTTATAAGTCATGACCAACTGACAGATGTCAAAAACGCATTCTCTTAGCGGCCGGAGCCAAACTTTAACACTGGAAGTTCAAAGTTCAAACAAATAGCGGATGAAATGAAAAACAAGACTGTTATACAAACGATAACATTTATAATACAAATATCGTTGTTTTAATGTGATAATGGCACACTATTATTACATTTGACAATTCATTTAACTTATATGATTCATCAATTCTACAAAATTTCATGGTCTATCGAAGTTAAACTTTAAAAATACGCCATTCCTTGAGCATCATACATTTTCACTTCATCCTTCTTCAACGTCAAGTCAGGCCTGAAATACATAATTATAAACGTTATTAAAAATACCGCGAACAATTGTAAAGTATATCTATGAATTTAATTCGGTAGGTAGCATTGTATTATATAGAATGAATAAGAATAAAAAAAAATTGTAATAGAAATATTCAGCTATTTTAATGTAATTTTTTACCTGTGCTTTAATAAAAAAAAAAAAACATTTTCAGTACTTACATAGTAAGCTGAACAGTCTGCTGGGCTAGAAGAAAAGAAAATTGTTAGTTTAATAAAATAATTTAAAAGTTTCATTTTTTTCACACTAATTGATGTTTGAAACTGAATCCTGCAAACTTCGTAATATATTGAAGTAAAAATGCTGAACAAACTATAATTAAAGAATGAATTTATCTCATGTAGTTTACCAAACAAATAACTACTTTTTTAATACTGAAATAACAATGTGATTTGACGCCGTCAATACAATAAAACCAACACCAAACCATTCTATCAGTTAAAGCCTATTTATTCAAACCCATTTCCATAAGTACAAACACATATTCCAACATATCAAGTTTTGTTTAAATAGTTTATATCGTTATTACAAAGAGTAAAATAATATTATTTTACAATATTAACTAACTTTTTTCAAATAACAACTGAAATCTGAACCTGACGAATAAGCAATAAGAATTTTATATTGAACTTTCTATAATCTATTCCAACCACAAGAGGACAAATAAACTTTAAACTATCTATATCGTGGTCGTCGTGATCTTGAATAATCCATGATATTCATTATAGATTTGCGAAACAATGGCGTTTTTTAATGTCGGCGAACTTGTTATCGGAAATTTGGAAATAAAATTACAGTGGATGTAAATAGTTCAATGAAATAGTATTAATAATTATAATGTATTTATTAATCAAATAAACAATTCGCATGGAATATATAAATATAAGGGTTCTTTTATCTTTATTCCTTCTTGGATTAGAATAGTGTAGTTATTTACAATTCTTTGTTGGAATTTAGACGATTAATATTTTTAGCTCTGGGAATGTCAATATATTATAAGACTTTAGTATTTTATGACTTTTTTTTTATCAAAATTACTTTAAGCGCTACTTTACTTTATGCTCTTACAAGCATTTTTATTCGTCATTTCACAAACAAGTAAGTGTTTTCAACATGCCTAACTTCCTTGAATAACAGACCTATAAAGAAAATTGCTCAATAATTAAACTCTCTTTATTATCTCTTATTATTTATGTGTAGTCGTAAAAAGATAATGTCAACAAAATCTTTATGGATAATGGTAAAATTAGTAACAATCAATAAGATATTTGACTTGATTTGTAAAAGTATAAATTGTTATTATTTTTTATTTCAATATTAGTTTAGTATAAAATATCCAGTGGTACGAATTTTTTTAAACGTTTCGAACGACGCATTTTATATTTTAAACAAGTTATGAATTAGAAAAAATCCATGCTATTATTATTGCGGTATTGAGACAAATTTGACTTACCAATAGTCGGCTGTTGTATGATTTGTGTCACATCAGAGACATACATAGAATGTGGTGTTTGTATGAAATCCTTTGTCTGGTCGATGAAGGTGGCCTGCTGCGGTTGAGCACTCACTATCTGCTGTTGACGCCATTTCTCGAGCGCGTCCTGGTCTTCTTGCATCTTCTGAAGTCTCTCAAGTTGCTTGTACGTCGGCTCGCCACCGATGTAATCTCGCTTCACGCGATTGTGGTTACGGATTTCGTGCTTTCGTAGATCTGATCTGGAAATAAATAAAATGTTTTAACTGTATGTAAATCGACTCGAACTTCCACACACCGTATAATTCGCACTTTATAAAATGTTTTGGCTAGCTTAACGTAAGAAAAACTACACAAAGAAACAAATTACAAAATAAACACTTATATGCAGATATATTTTTATTTCCACTAAAGGAAATGGGTAAGACCGAGATGGCCCAGTGATAAGAACGCGTGAATCTTAACCGATGATCGTGGGTTCAAACCCGGGCAAGCACCAATGAATTTCATGTGTTTAATTTGTGATTATAATTCATCTCGTGCTTGACGGTGAAGGAAAAATATCGTATGGAAACCTGCATGTGTCAAATTTCACTGAAATTCTGTCACGTGTGTATTCCACCAACCCGCATTGGAGCTTCGTGGTGGAATAAGCTCTAAACCTTCTCCTCAAAAACAGAGGAGAAGAGGCCTTAGCCCAGCAGTGGGACATTCACAGGCTGTTACTGTTACTGAAATGGATATAGCTATAGTATTTCGAAAATGAATGACTATACAACATAAATATTGTCCTCACTTGTAGCAGAAGTCTCTCCCACAGTAGGTGCAGGTGTGCTTGATGTTCATGTGCTTGGCGTCGTGGTGCTCCCACAGCGCAGTGCCCGTGCGGAACGCCTTCTCGCACAGCATGCACTGAACGTATGTAGTTCACTTATAACTTTATACGATTATATGTCACATCCCAACCAAAATAACCTCATCATAGCTTAAAATAAATTAATTGTAATGTCCTCCTCATTAATGAGAAAAGCCTTTAAAAAAAAAATCCAATATTGTGACCCACCTTAAACTGCTTTTCCTGATGTGTCAGCTTGTGTTTATTAAGGTTGGAGGGGTTGACGAATGTGGCAGGGCATTGTGCGCACTTGTAGGGTTTCTCGCCAGTGTGCGTTCTCATGTGCATCACCAGATAATACTTGTGTTTGCACTTATACGGGCACAGATCACAGAAGAAGTTGAATGTGTTTGTGTGCACTAACCTTTAAATGATATCAATATAAAACACTGAACTAAGCTTTGTTAAGAAATTGATTATCATCCGTGAGTCTTTGTCACAAACATTTATAGTCATAAATGTTTAAACACATTTCTGTGAACTTGTCTATAATTAATATGTTTAGAAAAATAAAAAACGCATATCATATTTTTTTAACAACATATACAATTGAGATGAATAATTTGGTTTGGGAAAACAACTTACAAACAGAAAGATTAATCATAAAATAAGTGTATTAAAAAGATAAATTAATACATCTTTTTTAATTAAGTGGCCATGATGCACCCAGTGTTGCTGACGCACAGGCTCATGTGACCTCGCAATGTTGAATTTACTTCCATATGTCAGGCAGCACTAAGCTAATTAATGTGGTTGATAATTTGCTTACAATTTATTTAATTTCAGTCTCGTAAATGAGAAATCATAATGTTGACACAAATATTTTTACATTATAATTGTTAAATATAATAAATTATAAATATTATAATAAAGTTTTTTTTTCAGCCAACTACTCAATCGTATATTTGGTCTAAGACCAAAAAAGCAATGATCCAGTAATATGTATGTCAATATAACTCACATATGATTCTTTAGTCTTGCAATGATAGGAAACTCCTTGCCACAAGTAGGGCACTTGTGGATCACATTTTGCTCATGATTGTGTCGCATATGCTGTGCAATGCTGCGTACAAGCTGCCCGCATATATCACATGCTCGTCTCATGCACTGCCTCTCACGCCGGTGAGCGACTAACTTTTCCTATGAATAATAAACATGCTTATGTATTACTTTTATTCAATTTGTATTGATATTATAGAATATGTAATTTATTTTTTCAATATAAGCTCTAAAATTAATGTAATAGAATGTAGTAAAAAAACAGCAATACTTTGTATTGTTGTTCCGGTTTGAAGGGTGAGTGAGCCAGTGTAATTACAGGCTCAAGGGACGTAACATCTTAGTTCCCAAGGTTGGTGGCGCATTGGCGATGTAAGCGATGGTTAACATCTCTTGCAATGCCAATGTCTATTGGCATTGGTGACCACTTACCATCAGGTGACCCATATGCAGGTCTGCCCACATATACGATAAAAAAAATTTTGTAATAAATTGATGTAGTAAGAACAAGTTATTATTACTTTATTGGGAAATAGCATATCACACGGTGAACACTTAAATTCTTTTGTTTTGGGATCTTTCTTTTGTATCAGTCTTTCTCTTTTTCTTCTTTCCTTTTCAGCCTTTTCTTCAGTTTCCATTCTTTTTAATTTCATTTGATGCAATATTAATTGAAAATCGTGTTTTGAATAAGGATATGAATGTATTAAAGGGTCACCTGCGATCATCAAAAAATTATATTATTTTGTTTATCATGAATTAAAATTATATGAAAAAAATACTATGTATCAAATATAGACCGTATATTTATTTACCCATAGGATTTAATATTTTCCTAAATTTCTTATCAGATACTTCGCAGTTTTTTTTAAAGCTCATTGCTATCTTTAATGATTCAAGACATTCAGTACATATATATTTTGGTAAAGAGTCATCTGCATTTATCTATAATAAAAAAATAAAAATGATTATGCAGTAGTAATATCCAAAGCCTTGGTTGGTTATATGATTAACTTACTGTTATATTTGTGACACTGCGAATAGCTCCCATAATATCACAATCACTGATTTTGCTACTCAATGGTGTGCAACCATTTCTTGCACAAACTCTACAGATCATTTCCTTTGATAATTTGACACCTATGTTACTAAAATATATAATTCATGTGTTATCTAGATTAAACTTGGCTTAATTCAAGTAGTTGTTAAACTTTCTTTACCTGTCCATCATAAGTTTTTCCCAATGATCATTGTAATGGCTAGTTTCGCCTTCGATCGAACTCGTACTTGGATAAGTAACTTTATTTAGTCGAGACATCATAGCTTTCGTTAAATAAACAGCCATTGTCATTTATTGTAAGTTTATGATGAATTAAATGCAATATTCATGTATTATAAATGTATTTGATTTCGCGATCGAATCAGCAAGTACAAATACTTAATCATGTTTTTAAATATAATTAGTGTATATTACATAAAAATGTAAGGCTTTAAAACTAGTCATTTCAATATAACTATAAACCCTTCAATATTTAAACTAAATAAGTAAATTATAAAATTTATATATAAATTGAGACAGAAGCATAATTATTTATAAATAAAACCTAGTGATTAAAAAAAGAGACACTTGGCTTGGCAGTCAACACTGGAGCTCGGCGGTCGTCAAGTGTCAACGTCAAACGTGAGACTTGAGAGCACAGAACACACAAACACAGAGTAATTAGTAAAATTATAAAATTAACCGTATGTTTCATTTACAAGCAATGACCCACACAGAAAAAACAAAATCTTTCACCTACGATTTATTAGTAAGTAGTCTGAAGGATAAGTGAAATCTGCAAAAATTACTGATGACGAGGCTGAAAGATGCAATATGTTTGACTTTTCCAAGCAGATAAATTAAAGAAAAAACAATTTCAATGTAAATTGTGATGTCAATGTGACAGAATAACAGACGCAACTTTTATCATATTTTTACAAAAATATTTAATTCGAAGAATATTTACTTCAATATTGTCGTCCGTTAATTGTTGATAATTTCATACAAGAATGACTTCCTTACTGTTACTAAAATCAATGCTGTTTGCCAGTGTCTTACAGAAAAATAAAAAGAAAAAGAAATTAAGAATAAAAAAACCGTAAGTTTTTACCTATTCAATTAAATAATATTTATCTTTCTATTAACTTAAGTAGTAACTGAAAAGGAAAGCATATTTTATATATTCTGAATTTGATGATTGCAGGATACCACCATCAGTCATTGATTTAAAATTGTGCAGGGTATGTAATATAGGCAAAGGAGAGGTTCCGATATTTAATAATTTAACACAACCTAACATATCAGAAGAAATTAGAAACTTTTCCGGAGTAACAGTAAGTATATATATGTATAAGATGACTACTAACCATGGAGTCAGTAGTTTGTAGATTTAAATTTCTTCGAAAATGATATGTAAAACAAGTTTAATAATATATGTATTAACATAAGCTAAAATACTACTTGTGTGTAAAATATGTTTCTTATTTATACATTGCAGATAAATAAAACAGATAACTTGCCCAAGCATTTATGTAAACCCTGCTTAGACCTTCTGAATGGATGTATCGTGTTCAGAGATATGTGCCAAACAAATAACAAAGTTTTGATTGAACTGTCAATAAAAAGAGGTAACATTTATATCATTTAGTGCACATTTTAATGTTCAAAATTTTTACTAAATACATAATATATAAATTGAAGAAATCAGATAACTCTCGAGTGTAATATTTATATTCCTAGAACAATTTGATTTAAAATTTTAGAATGTGTCACCCCAACAAATTTGTATGCGAGGTAAAACAAAATGTTGCCAAAACTATCCATATGGTAAGATAAAAACTAAAGTTTGTGTTATTCAAGCATCCATATGTAAATGGTTGCCATATCATTTCCCACCCACAGTTCGTTTTTCTTATAAGATGCTTACAAGATTTTATTTTCGATATTGCAAATCTCTTATAGCCTTCATTTATAGTATTAGTAAAATAAATTGAAAATAATTATTGATTTGTTTTGAATGACATATTTAACAAATAATCATAATATATCATTTTAGAAACCAGCTTTGATGATAGTACTCATGACAGCGAAGCCTCATCCTATAACATTCCCTCGCCAAATTTCTCAGAAGACAACTCAGAGATATGGGGGTGCACTACATGTAATAAAGAATTTTTTGACATGGTACACATTGATGAAGTATTTTAATGATTATTTTAAACTATCCATTTTTCTAAGCTGCAAATAATTTGTTGTTTGTCTACGGGCAGTGGTGAGCACTTAAATTAAGGTGGCCCATATGCCCGTCTGCCTGCCTATAACATAAAAAAAGAAGATTAACAGACAATTCTTAAGTAAACTCTAGTTATAATTTTATTGATTGCACATTTTGGTAGTTTAACAAAAATAAACATTATAATTTGTATTGTTTATACAGTATCCTAGAATTTAAACTATATAATATTTTAAGTACATAATTGCGAAAATCTTACAGGCCTCATACAATACTCACTTAAACAGTTGTAATAAGACAACATCAGAAGAACAAAAAGAATCTGAAGATAGCAATAAGAAGACATTTTTGTGTGATATCTGTGGGAAGACTGCTCGCTCGCATGCTAACCTTCTTGTACATATGTATGTTATATATTTATACGTCAAAATAGTACATATTGTTCTAATATAGTAAAAAATGTTTTCAAAAATATCAATAAAATTTGTTGTTTAAGGAATTGCTTTTAATGTAATTGGGCTCTGATGATCTGAAATAATATTTTATAAAAGAAAATAAAAATATATTTTTTACCTATATTATTACGTTCGATTTTAATAAGTTCGAATAGTTAACAGATATTTTATATTATTTTAGGGGTATTCACGAAAATGTATTCCCTTATAAATGTGACCAGTGTCCATACCAAGGGCGGACGATGGATTTACTAAAAGTGCACAAACGAACCCACATGGCAGATAAACCGTTCAAATGCTCCCTTTGTCCGAAAACCACGACAACTTCGAGTAACCTCGCGAAACATATGCGACACGTACACAGCACTACGAGGCCATATAAGGTACTTTGTTTACTTCGATAATAGTTCTTAAGCAACATATATCTGTAATATATCGAGCCTGTATTTATTTAAATAGGCATTTTTACTTTACGTCTTTTGCTACTTGAATTTTAAAGTGAAAAGACCGCTTTTGGACAATATTCGATAATTCTTTTGCAAAAAAATTTGCTCTACACGGGTATGTAAAAGAAAAATTGAATAAATACTTTTTAAATACTCGGCTGCTTCGTTTCGATTGGTAGTGTCTAACATTGATCTTAGATGCCGCTGTTAGGAGCGTATCATTTTGGTAGTGTCTAACATTGATCTTCGATGCTGCTGTTAGGGGCGTATCATTTACTAAAAGAAATACAAAAATATATCTTCATAATCAGCCCTTGTTCGGTCACAGCTGGACATAGGCCTCTTCTAGAGCACGCTATTGAGTCCGATCTTCGGTTTTCACGAACCGCCACAAACCAGTTTTCGTAAGTCATAATTCCACCTATCCTGGGGACGTTCACGTATTCCCTGACACGTTTACTAAAACGCGGTGTCGACTCGAGAACTCGTCTACGTCATTCGTAACCACTGCCACTTGAGCTTGATAAAGCCCTTGCTTCGTTTTACGCTGGAAAAACAGTGGGAGGTATGTGGGGCTCGCCGTGTCCAGGGCGCCGAGTGCGTGTCATCGGAATACCCACTAAAAAACCAGCGGTACCCTGCCCGTCTTAACGGGGAGCGCCACGGGATCGCTACCGTGACGCTTGATAAAGCCCTTTTTTTAACGCTGGAAAAACGCATTACGCGTTTCCCCCACGGAAATAGTGGGTATGTGGGGCTGGCCATATGTCTACATTAAGTACTACAGGCAATTCTTGATTATTATATACATAATATGCAGGGATGTACAAGATACCTTAAATAAAGTATCTGGAATACAAAATGCAAAATACTTTTAAATTAAGTATTTGAGATACCAGATGCAAATAACTTTCTGGAATTGTATCTCAAATACTAGATATAAAATACGTATCTTTTGAATACTTTTTATAGATAAAATACTTTAGTAAAAAAACGTTTTTTAAAATGAAAGTATATTATTATTATTCAAATAATCACATGTCGAATTCTCACTAGCTCGGGTAACAGAGAACCATAATAAGTATATATTTCCGCTTGCAGGCTTTGAATAGCTTCTGCTATTGGCTTTGAACAGTCCACATATTCACTTTAGAAGTGAATTTCAATTTAATCATAATATTCATAATCATATACTATGATCATAATATTCATAACTATAATATTATATATCTATAATTTAATAATATGACTGCCTCGTTGGTTTAATGGCTAGATATATGGTCGCAGACCCAGTGGTCCTGGGTTCAATTCCCAGGTCGGGCCAATAAAGTTATTGGGTTTTTCTGTCAGAAAATTCTCAGTAACAGCCCGGAGTCTGGAAGTTGGAAGTGTGTACAATCCCGTGCCTCGGAAAGCACGTAAAGGCGTTGATCCTGTGTCTGAACTCTTTCCGTTCGTGTCGGATTGCCGTCCCATACATAGGGTTATGAGAGCTAGGGAAGAGAGAGTGCACCTGTGTTTGCGCACACACTTGTGCACTATAATATCTCCTGCGCAGTTGGCTAATCTCTATTGAGATTGGCCACCGTGCCCGAGATCAGTCTGGATGACATTATATCTATAATTTACTTGTCATTCCGCCCGGCCTTTTTCACCTTCTCTAGACAACTACAACGCAAAACAACGACTCATTTTTATTGTATAGAAGATACATAAATTAAATATCACTAATTACCCACAACAAAATTACACACAAATGCGTAAAAATATCATTGACGATTTGTTTGCCACGTCATCTATCAATTTGGCCCCAAGCTAAAGATTCAATTGTGCGTCCAGTTTTATCTACGACGACATTGCCATTTAAAATTAATGTCCCCTAAGATGTCAACATACTTAGAATCAGCTATCTATTACTAAAAGTATTTTAAAAACATAGTATCTGCAAAATACTAAGATACCAAACAAAAGGTATTTAAATACAAGATACAAAATGAATTTTAAAAATGTTTTATAGATACAAGATGAAAATACGTATTTTGAATCTTGTATCTGTATTTCAGATACTTGTATCTTAGATAAGTTACATCTCTGATAATATGTAGGTAATTATAATTTATTTATAATATACAAAATTGATTTTTTTTTCGCGATTCCATATACAGTGGTCGTCGTATAATTAGAAACACTACCAACGGTCCTTGAAATTATGTAAGATACTTCACCGCAATCGTTTTTATTTTGAAATTAAACAATAAATAGGACAACAATATGTTCAACGATTTATCATCATAAATCCCGTTACACAGGTGCAGTTTCAATGTTATATTACGGACAAACATTTAAATCAGTTTTAAGGTATGAACAATAATGGTCAACTAATTAGAAACAACAACAAAAAATATAAAAAACAATATCTTTTTAAGTATTAGTAATTAGTATTGTTATTTACGAAATAGCTACTATCCACAGCCTACCAACAGTTATAATTAATATTTAGTGGCGTATCCCTTATTTTCAATAACAGCACTGCAACGACGTGGCATTAATTCAATCAATTTCATACATTTTTCTAGGGGGATTGAATTCCATGCTTCAACAAATGCTTCATATAGTTCGTTTTGACTGGTGTTACATTTGTTTGAGACTTAATTTTAACAATATATCAGAGATTTTCTATCGGGTTTATACCCGGACTATTTGCTGACCAGTCTAAAACGGATATACGCTGTTCGCTAAGGAAACATTTGACGCTATTGGCCGTGTGTTTAGGGTCATTGTCATGCTGAAAGATCCAGGTTATAGGCAAATGTTGGTCCGAGTAGGGAATCATTGTGTGCTCTAAGATATTTTTGTATTGCCATTAATCCATTGTACCGCCACCGTGCTTGACTATACTCCTTGTGTATTTATAATTAAAAGCATTGTTTACAGGGCGTCTAACATCCTTCTTTCCATCGGAATTTACCATATTTATTTTTGAAAATTCCTCTGAAAATAACACTTTTTTCCATTCTCTTACCGTCCAATTAACATATTTTTTAGCGAATAATAATCGCTTCTCTCGGTGTTGCTTGGTAAGAAGCGGTACCTTTCGAGAGATTCTACCAAACAATTTAGCTTCCACTAATCTTCGGCGTATCAGTTTTGAAGAGATGTTTCTCAGGTCAGGAGGTGAAAAAACTTTATTTTTAATCTGGTTGGAGCCTTGACTTGGGTCTTTTTTAGCAACACGAACGATTAGCGTATCTTCTCTGGGAAAGAAGTTTCTTGGCCGAGCCTTTCTAAGATCATTTTCAACAGTACCATGTGTTTTATAATGATCCATTGCATTAAAAACTTTCTTAACAGAACAATTTAAATGCTCAGCTATTCTTCTGTACGCCCACTTATGATATATATGTAAATTAACAATGATTTGCCTAGTTGACGTCACTACTTTTATTTTTGACCATTTTGAACAAAATAAAATTCAGATTAAATTTTGAATTGCCGCCAAAATAATAGAAAAAGGAATGTTATTCTCCAATTTCAAAAAAGAACGAGCTATGGATGCTTTTTTTTAAATGTTTCTAATTAGGCGTCCAAGCGGGCAGTAACAGAAAATAAACTCCTACATGTGTAAGACTCATTTTGTAATTAAAAGTAAGATATGTTTTATATTTTATGCATTTAATGACTTTTTTATTTGAGTGGCTATATTATTGCATGATTATTAATTATTGAATGTGTATATTTTTTACGAACATTTGTGCGTTGAAGTTATACTTTCTTTATTCATAAGAAGTGTTTCTAATTATATGACCACCACTGTATATCATAATAAACACAATAGATTATTTAATTTCTCGACCAATAATATCACGTCAGTTCAATGTCTGAGTTGTTAACTTGCCTTTACTCCTCCTGTTGATGGAATAAAGATAACTTAAATCCCTAACGTATTGAGTACTGTTTTTGTTTCAGTGTACCTACTGTGAGAAGGCTTTCTCGTATCAGCATGATATGAAAAGGCATGTACGAGACATACATTTACGACAAGGCACGGTTGAATGCGACGTTTGTTACAAGAAGTTTAATACCAAGTAAGTTAAGACCATAATAAGATTTCTTAAATAAATAAATTTCACGATTATTTACATTTACAATCATCTTATTAATTGCTATTTTAAGTACCGGCTACCAGTATTATGTGGTAAAATACAAAGACTCACATTCTAATAACAACATTAATTTATGGACTATATAAAATCTACGTAAACTTAACAAAAAACCATCCCTAGTATTTTTGGACACCTTAACGTATTAAACTAATCCAAATCCCGCTCTGTGATGACTCTGTAGTAAACTAAACGTAAATGTCCTACTGCTGGGCTAAACCCTGCTCTCCTTTTGAGTATAAAGTTTTGGAGCATATCACGCAGCTGCAACGCGGATTGGTAAATACACAAATGGCAAATTTTCATTCGACACAATATGCAGGTTTCGTCATGATTTCTCGCCGCTAAGCGCGAGATGAACTGTAAATACTAATTAAGCACATAAAATCAGTGGTGCTTGCCGTGGGTTTGAACCCCAAACGGCGGTTCAAAATATTGAAATTCTTATGTTCCTTGATGTCTATCCCTGAGCAGACGAGTGTAATTTTTTTTTATCATTGTTTTCATTTGTCTCAATAGTGAAGTTTGTTTTCGCTTGCACTGGCAGTTAATTACTGCATTCTTTTTTGTTTACAGGAAAATATTACAAGGGCATCGATTGAAAATTCATAAAATAAAAGGGGAACGACATGGACGGCTGCCATCTTATTTGCAATGTCAATTAGATGATAATGAGAATAATACTAATGACAGCGAACCGATATATTAATAAATATATTTTTTATCATTACTTAAATATATTACTTAATAATAAATTATAAATATCACTGCAATAATTATAGCTATTTATTCTGATGTAGACGATATTTTTTTATTTTTATATAAAATTCTCATTTATTATATCTGTAATGGGCATTATAATTTTTAAATGATTATAAATAAAAAGTTGTTTTGTTTTGTACTAACTACCACATTATTTTTACTATGTATCATAAACTTTAACCTTATCGTCTAAAAGGCACTGGACTTATTATCTTAAGTGAGTATTTTAATAAGGACGGTAACCTTAATAATTGTTTAATGATATTTTTTATATAAAATCAATTTTATAAAGTGTTTCTTGTCTGAGACACTCGCTGGTTAGATTCGATACGGAACGTTTGCTTGAACAGAAGTTAAAATGAAATATATTATTCTATTATTATTTATACACAAATGTGTATCATTTGATATTCCCAAAAGTGCTTGTAAAACAGACTTGACCATAGACAAAGATCATTATAATGTGACTAAAACTTATAACGTCGATGATGCCTATCCCACTGACGCTCACTTCGACATATATGGAAATATTTTCTTTGTCGAATATGGTCGTAACTTAAACGGTTATTATTTTAATATTAAAGTTATAAAGGAAAACACAACTGAACCCCAAAATATATCTGGTAAGATATTTTTATTTTATTAAATGATAATAATGTTTTCTATAACTGGTAACTTTGATCGTTTCATCAGAACGCTTAATTGAATTCTGATTTGAAATTTAGCAATTAAAATGTAGGTTCTCCAAAGTTTTACGTCAAACATAACATCAAATCAAATCATCAAATATAAGACACAACGGAAATACTTTAATTACTGTATCCGGTTTAAAGGCTTCGTAAGTTAGAGGAGCGTTACAGGCAAAGAAACATTTTAGATGCTATCCTAGGCATTCAGCATCATTGGTGGTAGGTATATGTTTTCTCATTGGTGTGAAATGATTTATATTTCCAACGTCTATGGGCGTAATTGAATATATGACATTAGTTCGTGTGCCTGCCTATTATAAATAATTTAAAAAACGGTTAAAAGCGAAGCCGATTGTACGCTTCTAACATCAAGGTTCGAGAGTCCTATTTTCAGGCTCCAATACGAAACTACATTTTCTTTCCTATTGAGAACTTTTAATTAAGTTGACTAGGATTCTATTGGTGTTAATTTATACTGTGCCCGTATTTAACAACTCCGTACATAGCAATAGAACTCGCACTCTAGTGGCTTACCAAGCAAACTTGCACAGAAATGATTGGGAAAAAGTGTGAATTGAACAATTCATTTATTATTGTTTTGCAATTTATCAAATCTTATTGATTTGACTTCTAAAAATACCTATGCGTTGTCATATTCTAATAATATCCGTTCCTTCTTTTATTTACTCACACAGTTTAGTCATTGTGTATGTATATTGTATATAGCGATTATGTCAATGATTATCATATTATATAGGTTTTTTTATTAAACTTATCTCCACAACTGGACGAGCGTAATAGAATAAGCAAAAATTAACTTAAATTGATATACCGTACGATTTAATACAACTTAAAGGGAGAGACGACTTTTTTAACACAGTAAAGAAACGTTCGCGCTAGCTTCCGCGTACTTCGAAATCTCGCATGAGTAGCGTCAAAAGTTTTATATTATATATTAATTCGTACTTATTAGTTCATAATAAAATATCATCATCATATCATAATAAATATATGGGAAAAGCAAAAATTACGTAGCAAAAAATTAGCTGAGTAAAAATTTAATGCCATAACGGTAGAAAAATAAAAAAAGGTTTGTTTACGCGTGACAAACCAGAATGAATTATATATCATTAACATATGTAATTTATCGGATGAAAGCGCCGATGAGGATGCCTACGAAATGTGCGAAGTTGAAGAAATTAATGATTAAAATTTATGTTTAATATATTTAGCAGACACATATAAAAAAAATAATCTATATTTATTTATCTGCTGACGATGCACTACTGCAAAGGCAAAAGAGTCTCCAAACTGATTTGACTGTATCTATCTCTACCGATTCAATCATTTTGTAAGCTGCTTCTCTTTATATTTTTATTTATGCGATTAGAAATACGGCTATTAAAAATTTGTTTTTAAATAAATAATATAACTATCGTTTATATTTTAAAGGTTTACCTGAAGGCGAAAGCTATTCGATTGCTGTTGACAGAAAGGAAATAAAAGTATATTTTGGTACAAGTAAGGGAATTTATGTTTACAAGTATGAATCAAATGAAGCAACATTGGTTTCAAGCCCTGACTTCAAATTAAACATGCTTTTCATCGACAAAGATGGAAATAAATACATCACTGATAACCCTAACGACACCGAAGAATTGTATTTATTGGCGGGAGGAAAAAAAATTCGCTACAAAAGTTTCGAAGCTCTGAATGAAATGGCCATTGACGACAAAAATAATTTTTATTATATTAAAGAGGATAAACTTTTTGTACTAAAGTCTAATATCTCCAAATCTATCTTTATAGGCAATGTGTCATATGAAGGCTTTGCACAGATATCTTTCTACGATGAAATTATTTATGTTGCTAGTGAAACTTTGTCATATATACACGAAAATGATAGCGGTCCTTTGAAATTGGTCAAAAATATTCCAGGAAAAGTAACAGCCATCGCATTTGATTATTATGGTAATTTTATACTTGGGACTTTAGGAAAAATATTTAAGTATGAAGCCAATGACAATGAGTGCTACCACAGAAAAATTTAGAAAAAACTTTGAAAGCATAATAATACATATTGTATTGTTTTAAACAAATAATAAAATAGTGCTAGTGGAAATACTCCTTTTAATAATACAAAATAAATTACCTATCTGATTACAATTAAAACATCTAGTCACATCAAACTTGCAATGAAAATTCAAGCAATTTTTTTGCTCACTACACAAAAAAAGAAACTAAAAACAAATTAAACATAAACATATCACATTAATCACATGCCATTCACAATGTCAAACAATATGATTAGTTAAGGTTTATCCTATTTATTACAATATTTTCTCATGTTCCTTAACTTCCTTTTTTTGTTGGAACTTATCAAAAATTCGAAATACAAATATTCTGATCTTAGCATAACTTACACTTACTAATACACATAACATATTTTGATATTTAATTCTTTACTAAAGAAAGGCAGAGTTTAAATTAACTCTTGTATATTTTTTTAAAATAATCTATTATTTAGTTTGTGTCATACAAACACTATTAAAGAAGAATTTGTGAATCTGAAATGTAAGTATGGTGTATGTAAGTAAAGAACAGAGTTCTACAAATGAAATTGAGGATTTTTGATGAATAATTTATAGTTATATATAGACACAGGGTAAGTACTAAGTATGAGAAGACAATACTGTCATCAGAATAATTATTACATTGACATGACTTGCTATACACCCTAATCCTAGTACAAATAGTATTATACTAATACAGTGGCTGCATTCAAAAAGACAGTACTGACGTATTAACGCCACTGCAGCTACAGATTTGGCAGTTTAGGTTAAGTTTTTTTTAAACAATTTCCAAGTAACTATCGTATGAAATTATGAAAATTCGTTGTTTTTATTTTTCATTAATTTTCATTTCATAGTAATCTAACTTAAATTACCAAATCTGTAGCTGCGGTGGCATTAATACATAAGTACCAAAAAGACTATATATAGCTATATATAGCTAATTAGATTCTAACACTTAAACCAATATCTTTGAATTTTATTAAATTTCAGTTTAGTGAGGCAGAATACTCTGTGAGATTATAGGAAATGTTAGAGGCTGAGCTTGTGAATTAGGCAAAGCCATAGGTTGACTAGTACTAGAAATTGTTATCTGTTGAGTAGATGTTTGGTGAACCAATTGTGGTGCTGCAGAACCTAATTGTTGCTGTGCAGATTGTTGAGCAGCCAACTGCTGTGCAGATTGCTGTGCTAGTTGTTGTGCAGACTGCTGAGCTGCTGCAAGGTGTTGAGCAGACTGAGCCAAGTGTTGTGCTGATTGCTGTGCAGCTAGATGTTGAGCCGACTGCTGTGCAGCTAGATGTTGAGCTGATTGCTGCGCAGCTAGATGTTGAGCAGATTGCTGGGCAGCAGCTAAATGCTGCACTGATTGCTGTGCTGCATATTGGGAGGCTTGATGTTGAGAAGCTAGTTGTGGCTGTAGAGCTGATGTTTGAACTAATTGGCGAACTGCAGTTTGGGGTCCATTACTCATTAATTGTTGTGTTGGTGGTGCTAATGTTAGTTGTGCAGGTGTCACAGCTACCACAGTTTGGCCGCCACCCATAAGTGTACCAGAATCACTAACTTGCATAAGCTGTTGAGCCCCAGCACTTGTAACAATTAAAGCCCCTGAATTTCCAACCAGTTGCTGTGTAGTACTAACTGTAAGTATTTGAGGAGCAGGTGTCAACAACTGAGCTTGAGATGCTGCTGGACCTAGAGCCAAATTAGGTGTTGCTGCAGTTGGCACAAGTGTTGGTAGAGCTCCTGCAAGACTAACAACTGGTGTAACACTAACTGTTGCCAGAGACACTGGTGCTGATGTTCCATGTCTTGAAGTTATCACACATGGTTGATCAGTTCTAACTGATGCAGTTTGTTCTAGTAAAAATTCATTCATTGAAGTTAACTGGACATTCTTCTCTGTCAAATCTGCCACTTTCTTTAATAAAACACTAATGTTATCATGTAATAATTTTACTTTATGGTCTAAAACTTCACAATTACCGCACAAACTAGTTGTAGATAATGTTTGTGTATCCAATGCAGTTTCTTCGTACGTGAATCTTCGCAATTTAGCCTCTGGTGGTGAGCTATCATCTCTCATGTGATGTTGATTTCTAGTGTATATTGATGCCTGAAAGTTACGCTTAGTACTCATTTCATTACCGGATACATCCCTAACATGAATATATTTGCAGTCTTGTTTCGAACAAACTCCATGTAGAAATGCTTGACATATTATAGCAGTATTCCGAGGATCACGTGGAAATATTCCTGTAGCATAGAAATGTTCCTCGTCTTGTGCAGTACTATGCAAAAATTTACAATTAGGTCGAAAGCAACCTTTGTTTTGATAATCGTGACAAAATCGAAATAGTTCTTTTAAACAAGACTTTGGTGGTATTTCGTGTATAAATCTACAACTCTCTCGCGGACAGCATCCTCTGATGAAATCTCTGCAAAAACTACTAGCTGATGGAAACACATTATCAGGATCTTCCATAGAGTTCATTGTATTTACTGGAACATTTAAACCTTTACCGATCATGGTTTTGTTATTAATATAAGTCAATATTTATTGCCTCCAAAGATTCTACTAATTTAACTGACATAGACTACATAAGTCTTTCTTTTCATTTCTTAAAAACCATTCCATTTTGAAAATAAATACGTAGTTTTGTTCATTTATACAATCGTAACTCGTATCGGAACTCTGAAGTCTTCATATCAACATTAATCACATATTTAAAAGGTATTTATTATATATGCAATGGAACTCATCAACCACGCGAAATAATTTCACGTTGGTAGTCTTAAGCTTTTTAACTATACAAACATATAATAATTATATTGATATTGCAAAGAGAATAACGTGATTTGATTAGGAAACAGACTGCAATTTCTATAACAAAATGGAGTAACAGATTATAGATTAACACCAGTGGTACCGATTTTTTATGGTACTATCAATTTTCAGAAAATAATAAAGGTAAGTAATCTTGTTCTTGACCTTGTAAATAAGGTACTTCAATAAGAAATTCTTTTTTGTAACTTACCAAACTGAATATTTACGATTTTAAGTATGATTTGCTTGTAACGACTGATACGAAAATAATTTGTTTGAATTCTTCAAAAGAAAAAAACAAAATTAACCAACTGCTAAAAGAAAAAGTTTTAAGGAAACAATTATGTAAAGACTACAACCCTAAATGTGACATTTTTTGTACTATAAGTTTTGATCACGGTCGTATACAAAGGTCTTGCAACTTCAGTATGGGGCACGGGTGTATACGACCGTGGTATGGGGGTACGTTGACATACTGATGCTGTTAAGTTCAATTTACGGCCGCCAGAGGCATGACAATTCGCGTAATAATTATCCCGAACATATTTTCAAATCCAAACAAAACAGTTAAATAACAAAACAAAAATAACAAAAAATCCGCAAACCTCAACAAAACGATATAACAATGATTAAATAACACAATACTTGGGAGAGAAAAATATCAGCTTCGATAGCAGCGACGTAGTACCTCAAGCGGATGGTATTGCGAATTAGCAGTTGTTACACACTCGCACTTCATCACTCACTACTGCAATTGGACTCAGTTGCAAGACCTGTGTATACGACCGTGGTTTTGATCACAAATCACAATATTGACTCTGAGTAAAAGTGTTCTGTGATATTTACGAATGGCAGCATTTTGTAATATAAATAATAACTACCTATATAAATTATAAAATTAAAATGGCGTCTTGACGTATAAACTTTTCTAAAGTATTGTTGATACTTAAAATAATTTCTGTTTCTTGCAAATTTTAATTAAGTATGAATAGTTATACCAATGAATAAAAGATCAAGTCATAAAGCATAAAACAAATCGACTATTAAGTATAGTATGATGAGGTAAAGTATATTACACATTGTATTATTGGTTATTTAGTTTGTATTGTAAACAAAATATTTGTGTTTCAGGTAATGCTAGTACAAAATATATAAAATGTTTAAACAACAGTTATCGCCAAGGAGCGTTCACCCTTACCAAACTACTGTTGTTCCACGCAGTGAGAAACAATTTGCATCGGCTACACAACAAAGAGCAAAATATCCTTGGGCAGAAGATATTAACACGCCGGTGTGTCAAGTCATAGCTACTGATAGTTCAACCTCGGAAAATGCCTATCATGTAAGTTTGATCCGATAAATAACTTTTCACACAACTTTATGAGCATATTAATTTAATTTTCTTCCTATTATAGGTTCCCCAATATTACCAAAGTACTCGAAGGGACTATGGTCCTCCATCACCTGTTTACCAAACACCATATGCTACAGGAACATGGCGTAATTATAAAAAAAGTGAAAACCTTCCAACAAAACCAATGCCATCCAGTACTTATTCATTTCCTCCTTGTGCTTCTGCATTTTCACTGCCACTCTGTGATGTGGATCATGCAAGAACTGTGAATCGTTCTCCTGCTCCCACAGTGCCATCAGTTAGCCCTGAAGTTCCTATTATTGGTGCGTGTGGTGGCCACTGCCCAGGATTTGAATATGTGTGCTATTATATATTACAGGTAAATATTAATACTATGATGAAAATATTTTAAGGATACTAGATGAAATTGTACATGTGTATTTGCCCACCAACAAGCTTTGGAGAAGCATGGTGGAATAAGCTCCAAGACTTAGATACTGTTACATGTAAAAAGTATTTTTATGGTAAACAAATTGAAATGTAGTATGTATGAGACTATAACTTAATTTGATATAAACACTACAGTTGCTGATAAATAATAGTTAAAGTTCTTATTTCATTATTATAATACTAATATAAGGCCCTCCAGACCGATTTCAGCCACGGCGGCCAATCTCAAGAGAGATTAGCCAACTGCACAGGAGATATTATAGTGCACAAGTGTGTGCACAAACACAGGTGCACTCTCTTTGCCTTAGCTCTCATAATCTGATGGGACGGCAATCTGACATGACCGGAAAGAGTTCAGGCACAGGACCAATGGCTTAATGTGCTTTCCGAGGCACTGGAGTGTACACACGTCCAATTTCCAGACTCGGGCTGCTACTGAGAATTTTCTGATAGAAAAACCTAATAACCTAATTGGCCCAACCTAGAAATTGAACCCAGGACCACCTTGTCTGCAGCCTTATATCTAGCCACTAGACCGACGAGGTAGTCTATAGTTCTATACTAATATATTGTAATAATGAATAATATTTTTTCAGGTGATATTTGTAGTAGGTGTATTAACAGGAATCTCTTTATGCATTGCTGGAATTGTGCTAAGGCGGACAAATCGTAATGGTGATTTAGGTGTTTTAGTTTATATAGGTAAATGTTTTATTTCACTGTTTGAAACATAATAATATAAATACAATGATTAAAATTATAACCAATTATTGTTATAGGTTGCCTTTCATCATGTGTATGTGGTGTCCTACTTGGTGTCCAGTGTTGCGTCCGGCGTGAGATCAGACAAAGAAAATTGCGTGCCAATATGCACATTCCGATGCAATCTCTGCAGGTAACCTACTATGATTACTTATATATGAAACAAAATCCATAAATAAATAATTTTTGCCTTCAAATTTGAGAATACAACTGCTGTGAAGGAATTAATTAATTTATAACTATTGTCACACTGGATGATGTAAGGAATATAATTATGGCCCATACATCCATATTTATTTAGGCATATATAAGTTATGGTAAATATTCGGTATCGCGCCACCAGCGATTTCGGGGCTGTTTTGTTTTTTAAAGTCGACATATGCCTTCTAAACATCATAACTTAATTGAGTTTCGTAATTTAATAGATGATTTTTTTTTAAATTTAGATATCATGCGCTATCATAATAATACTAGTTATGATGCTTAGAAGACATAACTCGTCTGTAAAAAAAAATCTGCCCCTAAATCGTGCGGTAGGTGGCGCGGTACCGAATATTTACCAAAGTTATAGTGGAATAAAGAAACTCACATATGTATTTAATTTTTTATTTATACACTACTGTATACCACAAATGAAAAAAAAAATTACAAAACATGGATACAGCCTAAATAATAGTAGCATACAACTTTGATTATGTACAGACAGACCTACATGAATCTTGAGGAAATTATGTTTAAATGTTTATATGTAGTTAAAGTCTTTAAAATTTATAAATACAATTTCATTGATTAACTAACAAATAGTGTAAGAATATTTTTTTAACTAACTAGTTATTAAATAAGTTACTCAATAATATGGTTAGCTGGTGATAGAGCTTTGTGCAAGCTCCTCTGGGTAAGTACCACCCACTTATCAGATATTCTACCACAAAACAGCAGTACTTGTTATTATTTCGGTTTGTTGGGTGCGTGAGCCAGTGTAATTACAGGCACAAGGTACATAATATCTTAATTCCCAATCAGGATGTTTAGCGTTTCTTATAATCCAATGTCTATGGGCTTAGGTGACCACTTACCATCAGGTGGCACATATGCTCGTCCGCCTACCAATACAATAAAAAAAAAAGTTTTATTAATTATGCAATTTGTAATTGTTTCAGGAGGTCCCAGTCCAAGCTTGCCCATTACTACCGTCTACATTACCTCATAGTCAAGTGTATAGGTGAAACACTTTTATATATACTAAGAATTTTAATTTTTACCCAAATATTATTATTAATATAAGTCTTTTTTATCTATCAATTCACTATATATGTATTAATTATGACAAGTATCCAGCAAAGCCCTTACTAATCAAATGATTCAACATCAAAAAATATATTTATGCAAATTAAACCATAGAGATAGTTCCAATTAATATTAAAATTGTGTGTATTGAATATTCAGTCAGTAATTGGTTTCTTATTTCTTTCTCTCAGGCCAACCACTGCCAATATATACCCCGAAGAAGACATAACTGGTGTTCCTTGGTGGCGCCGAACTACTAGAGACTGATTAGATTTAAGAATATTTACAAATCAAATACTTTTGTATCATTAGCTTTGTTATTTAAAATAAAATAATATTGCCTCATAACATATTCATGGCTTTTTTCTGCTCTACTATGCTACTGTTTCAGCTTTCTGAACAAAAAATATTAATGAATCCTTGAACTGCGATTGTATAAAATTTTAAAACGTCTAAGCTGGTGTATCTAGGATGAAATTTTACTCAGGAATTCCATTGGTCAGTGCTAAGAAATGATTGAATAAAACTTCATATCTTAAAAGGGATTAAATGGGGTATGACAGTTTGTAAGGAAATGCATCATTTCAGAAATATGAAAATCGGGATTTTTCTTTCTTCTTATGGTGCAAAAACAGTTTTTGTAGCGTTTTTGAAAATACATCACCTAAGAGGGCGAAGTATTTCATCAAGATACTCATCTCAAAAGGTTTTTATTGTTCACCTATGTCTATCTAGGGTCTTTTTTTTATAACCGGGGGGGCAAATGACTCTACTCCACCACTGATGATAGTAGAGTCCAAACGCGACGACGGCTAGTGCAGTCAGGAAGAATAATTTGCACTAGCCGTCCCCGCCTTGCCGGCCCGCAAGATGCCTCTTCACGCCTCGTTTGAAGGAACGGAAGGAACAGGTCATAAGAGAAGGGGAACACGTGTGCTGGTAAAGAATTCCATGTTTTGGAGGTGCGACAAAGAAAGGAGTGCGCGATGGAATTGATGTCACAGTTAGGCGGTGACATCGAGAGCCAGCACGCGTAGACTTGTAAAGCAATGGGGAAGCAGGAATGAGCGAGAATAATTCCTCTGAGCACCCGCCGTGTTACAGTCGATAGAAAGCGCTCAGTGCCGCTATCTCCAGACACATTTGTAACGGTTCGACGGTTTTGGTGACCTTTACGTCTCCAATAATGCGAGCCGCACGTCGCTGCAATCGATCCAAGGCCTCCAGTAAGTACTTAACAGAGCCATCCCAGAGTTGCGACGAATATTCGACGCAAAACCGCACCTGTGTTTTATACAACAGAAGAATTTGTTGTGGCGGGAAAAAACGCCGCACCTTGTTCAGGACTCCGAGTTTCCGTGAGGCTGTTTATATAACAGCCTCGATGTGATCCCTTGGATTGAGGTCGCACCGAACGTCAATTCCCAGTATGACGTCTGAGATAAAATATTTTCATAAACATCCATACTTTTTGTGGATCTTTGTGAGTATATCTATATAAGTATGTATGACTGTGTCGTTGGTCTAGTGGCTAGATATAAGGCCGCAGACCCGGTGGTCCTGGGTTCAATTCCCAGATCGGGCCAATAAATAGTTATTGAGATTTTCTGTCAGAAAATTCTCAGTAACAGCCCGGAGTCTGGAAGTTGGAAGTGTGTACACTCCCGTGCCTCGGAAAGCACGTAAAACCGTTGGTCCTGCGCCTGAACTCTTTCCGGTCGAGTCGGATTTCCGTCCCATCGGATTATGAGAGCTAAGGAAAAGAGAGTGGACCTGTTTTTGCGCACACACTTGTGCACTATAATATCTCCTGGGCAGTTGGCTAATATCTCTTGAGATTGGCCGCCGTGATCGGTCTGGAGGACCTCTCTATCTGGAGGACTCTTATAAGTATGTATGTACGTAAGAATTGTATAAGCGTCGAGTATCGTGAAAACAAAACAATAGCGACGCGAGGTCAATTTCATCAGACTCGTTGGAGCAAACGTTTAGTTTTTCATTAAATACGATTGAGATATTTATGTCTATAAAAAAACTACTTCAAAAGCAAGGGAGCGTAACATGGTCGCTTGGTGGGTTTTCAGTGTAATCATAACTTTTATGAAATTATATTAGGACTTAATTCAACTAATTATTCTGGAAAAGATAGACATATTATATTTAAATTATGTACGTATTTAATACATTTTAGGAATGAAATGGCTATTTGGACGAAGCTGATTATTTATATATTCAATACATTTCTGCGTTTTTAACCAGTCATCTTTTGGTTGCCTATTTCCAATAAATCCAATAATGTATTAACCACTTAAACGTAAAGTTCTCCATATTTTTTTTCAGCAAACCTTACATAAGTATAAGTTGGAGCCGTTGTGTGTTATTAACTTATAATACTTTCTGTGCTATTTATATATTTATAAATATATTTTTATAATGTAGACCATTTATAAAGTTTATTTTTCAGTAAACAAAGAATTAAATAAAGCGGAAAGTATAGAAACCTTATTTATATAATTATATACAATACACGTCATATTACTTTTTTACATTGCAATTACAGTAACCTGACTCATGACCTATGGCTTAATTACGACGGTAATGCAAATATACAACATATGTATGTAATCACACGAATGTAAGTAAACACGCCAGCTTCGACAAAAAAAATAATTTTTTCATGCATTGGAAAGACATGTTCCCCCCGGCTCCCTTTGGGTAACCGGGCTTATGTAGGATTCTTACCCACTAAAACCACTGCGATGGCCATCCTCGGCTCGGATCGGAGAGGCAGCGGGATCGTGTTGAACGCATCCGCGGCCTCCCGTGCTGTGCCGTGAGCTCTCCTCAGGGGGCGAAGGTAAGGGCAACCGTAACCGGCCATTATCTGCGTAAGTCGGAAGGTAAACGCGAAAAACCTAACTTAACCTATGCTTACTTTACGATCATCTCCGACCTAGAACTTTATCAGGGCCTAGGAATGTCTTCTAACGCACAGTGGTTGGGCTATATCAGCGCATTTATTTGAGCCTTGAAACCTGGCACCATGCTCGTCTAAATGCATGCATGTATAATCAATAATAAAGTGCACTATTGTAGTCCCGTTATTACATTTCAATGACAAATTTCATTAAAAACACTCAAGAAGTTTGTTCAATCATTTTTATATCTATACATATAATAAAAATGTAAGTGATCGCTCTCTGCTCATGGATGATATATGAGTAAAACTATTATTGGCATATATATACATTCATCAACGCAATAGAACCCAAAACAATGAATGTTGGAATGTTTGTCTATGTGTATGTGCGCGCTAATCTTAGAAACATTGAATTTTGAATCATGTCGAACATATTTTTGATAAAAATACTATATTCAAAATAACTGTAATGTAAGTTGATCAAATCAAATCTATATGATAAATCATATTAAATAGGGTTCAGCTTACGCTGGACACTGTCGAACCTGTTCATATTACGGGTTTAAAAAAATATGACAATATATGTAATACACATTTATTTTGTTTTTCGATAATATATGTTTAACTAGCTATTGCCCGCGGCTACGCTCGCGCGGATAAATGTTGTATGGAAGTTTGTGATTTTAAAGCATGACATGTCATTCTGAATGAAAAATGTTGCAAAAACGGGGAAAATTTATTACTTTTGAGAGCTTCTGTTGCGTGCATTGTGTAAACGGTTAAAATTACACAACAATCATCTGTCACAGAATTGTTCCTCTTGAAAAGATCTAAAATAAGTCTGCGATAGCATGTGTCTATCTTTTACGAGCCAGTTGGCATGGTTGGTAGATACTCGCCTTTCGCGCCGCATGTCATGAGTTCGATTCCCGCCCAGGACAGACATTTGTGTGCATGTACATGTCTGTTTGTTTTGAGTCTGGGTGTAATTATCTATATAAGTATGTATTTACAAAAGATTAGGATTATATGTAGTACCGTATATCAGTTGTCTGGTTTCCATAGTAAAAGCTCTGCTTAGTTTGGGATCAGATGGCCCTGTGAGAATAATGTCCCAGGATATTTATTTAGTTATTTATTTTAGGGTTGACTCACCTATTGTATGGTATCCTTATAACCTTTTGTATGGTAATCAAATTTGTTCTACAATAAATAATGCATTATTAGCGAAGTCGTTTTTATAAACATTAATTCTTATGAAACATATCGAGATAAGATTATAGAGTTTTTAGTATTTTTTATAATTTTGACATATTCAACAGATAGTTAAGTAGGTTGTTTGAAAATACTCATACTTAAGTATTTGTTTTCGTATTGTAAGTTAAAGTTTATAGGTTAGATTGGTATTTCGTTCCGTCGCGGTACCTATATTTTTTTCTCATTATTTTGTTAAATTTATACTTAGTCGGTTAGTTGATAATAAGTGCTTATTTAATAAAAACAGATTCACATTTTATTCTTAAAAGTACACCATTTCGTGTGAATGTATCGTTTGCAGTCACGATAAATAAAGCACAGAAGAAGACGCTGTTTTTCTCATGGCCAATTGTATGTTGCCGCTCTATGTAGATCTGGGTGCGATGAAATCCAAAATGTACTAATATTCTACGAAAATAAAACTAAAAATGTTGTCTATACTGACATATTATAAGCCTACTTTTAGTGATTTCTTTAAGTTATGCGCGACACAGCTAACTGATAAAATAATTTAAGTAAAAAATAGGATGTGAAGGTAAGGCTGAAAATAATAAAACATTTAAATCTTATATATTTATTTAAATGGAGATTGAAGATATTAAGTACACATAAATATTATAAAATAATTCATGTACTTTAAGTACTAAAAATAAGTATAAGTTAACATCATTCGACACACCATAAAAATCTCATTTGCACCACAAACAAAAATAAAATAAAATTGTATAGAATAGAGATAATACATAAACAGTTTATATTAACTTGATTATTAAAATATAGTATGCTTATATGGCTAACTTGTGATTTGCTTAGCTAAATGTTGTTTTTTTTATTTACATTCATAATGATTTTTAATCTGTATTATTTGATTGTTATAATGTAATTCGAAATAATATATTTGAATATTGCAGAGAGCCTAAAGTACAATTAATATCAATTACATTACCCTATGTTTTAAATTAAATGCTACAGGCACAGTCCATACAGAGTCAAATATTGTTGAACTAAAGCATCATCGAGTTTATATTCGTAGACATTTTTTATTTATTTATTCCGTGTTCACTCGAAATGTCGTTGATTGGACATAAACAACCTACACTTAACAACTAATCAGGACGGTCTCAACACAAAACTAACACAACATTTATAGTATGAATTATAAAAAAAGACTAACCTTAAGCTAATTCCAATAAGGGTATTTTTTTTTTATAAATAAACATTAATAACCTCAACAGATTGTAAATAAAATATAATTAGGGTGTAGTTTTGTTTTCCATTGTATTCAATACGTTGAATATTTTCATAAATCATAAAATATATATTGTACAAAAAAAAAGTTCAATCAATAAAAATATTACAGATGAATACTATTAATTAAATTTATTAATGTATATTCTTAAGGCTACCAACTTTCAAATTTGTTTACTGTGTGTTTTATGATTATTTCAACTAGTTTTTTTTTATACATACAAGTGATGCCACTCTAAAATTGAATTTCGTATATAATCGTACCTTTGTAACACGTAGGTAAATAACTGTTACTTGTTGCCAAATACTAATAAAGATATAAGTTGAAAATTGTGATGATTCAAATAACTATATCGATAAATTGTTACTGTTTTAATAATATTATTTTCTATAGATAATTTAAAAACTACGATTAGGAAAATTAGAACAATTATAATGTAAAATTATTATAACATATGTGAATAAAGAGTAATCAGTTGTTTGTACGATATGAACAAAGAGAATCGTCCGAAATACCTCGCATTCATATTTCGGTTGCGATTTTTTTTTATGAATTTTAATGAATGCCAAACGTCAATAAAACCGGTACGTAACTATGAAAATATTTTTCGACAGTATCGACTATTCTTACATATTTACACATTCTATTGAAATGCACATTTTATATAAACAAAAACACGTCTACATTTTAGATTTGAAACATCGAAAATACATATACTACAATACAATGCCAATAAACAAATTTATTATTGAAAAACTTTATATGGACATTATATCTAATTTAAAAACTGGACGATAATTTGGCCACATGTCTTCTAAATTACCATTATCATCTACCAAAACTATATTTTATGTATCGATCGTGTGTATAACATCAAGAAAATATATCTGTAATTTATAATTCTATCATTAAATAGAATTACATTATAGTTCTAAATTGAACACTTTACAAAAAAATACATACGACAAAGACAAATTACATAATCATTGTCTTGTTGTTTTTTTTTTTTTCAAACATAAGACGGTTCCTACACGTGTCGCTTAGAAATTAAGTCAAAAATAAAATGTAAATAAAATATCACACATATAAAACTGCCGCATATAATTTGTACCGTAAAATGCAATTCAACTAAGTATAGATGTATTAAAATAATATACCTCAAGTCGATGTCCTTTTTTGTTTGAAAGATATCGTTTCCATTACCGAAACAAAACCGGTTAAATCCCTATTCAATATTTAAAAAGGCGATTGTCATAAAAATAAATTCTATCTGATATAATTTAAGTACAATCGTCCGTTTGAGATTGAAAATATTTTTTTTATAGGTGGACATTCATGTTTCAGAACTTGTTACAAGAATACATTTTACTTTTTTCATGTTTTATTTACGCCACAGACGGTCGGCCATCAAGCATTTTGTCACTTTCTTCTGCACTGCTCAAACTGCAAAAAAAATAATGATTATATTGTATGAGCAACGGTTAGAGAAAGTTCTATTGAAACATCTTCAACAGGTTTTGACATTTTAACAATAAAATAAATTATTTGTAGGTATAGAAGAAACATAAAAGTTTATAATCATCTATTACGTGTTTTTAATGTACCTATGTATGTTTATTTTTTTAACTATTACTTTAATACAAAGATTTATATCATAATAACTATCAAATTTCGTAAACATATATATGATACATTATAATCACGAATTAAGAAACTTTACAAGAATATTAGTGTGACTAAATAAATCTGTTACACACGAAGTTCTTGATTATGATCGCGTCACACATCTGTGAGACTATTATTTTAGAGTAAATTCAATAATATACGTAAAAGGTAAAAGTTACCTATTTTAAAATGTTGATTATGATTACTATATTTCAAAAAAATTGAGCAACAGTTGATTTTCAAAATTTTACGATAAAGTGTATCAATATTTTTAAGATAAGTTTTTCTACTATGACCGCATGACAAAGATCTTGAAAATGTAGTTCCTAGTATTCATGCGATGTGTAAACATCATAAACAATAGAGTTCGACACGTGAACCTCAGCTTCGCCTGAGGATTATATCACAATAGATACTGTCCTTTGTACTGTAAAACAAACACTGATTTCACAACTAGCGATAATGTAACTTGCTATTATTCGCTATTTCATTTTAAGTATGTGATATTATTAGCGTAATGTGGTATATGAATAGATTGTTGTGTAACGAACGATATCAAATGAATTGACTTCATTTTATATGAAAATATAGAAACTTGTTGACAAAAATTCTTAGAACTCATATATGGAAATAAGGTAGCATTTTATAGTAATGTCAAAATAATTGAAAACATTCATTATGTACAGAAACAAATCAGTCCTGACTAAAATGGAGTAGAGTCACTCTTACCATTCTTTGTTGTCCATAAGGTTTCGCATTTCGTCATCGGGCGCGGGGGGTGCATCTCTAACAGGCGCGTACTGAGCAGCAACCAACGGGTCCGTTGATGGGTTGAGTGCAGTCAGTGCAGCAGCACCGCTAGCTGGTGCCTCCTTGCCTCCTCCCCAACGAGCCGACCAAGCCCATCCGCCTACTCCTATGGAAGAAATTATTATAAGACTTTGTTTATTTTGCTTCGTAGGTAAATAAATTAAATGATAGCTATCGCTCAATTCCACTGAGTATGACGGTCTCGTTGGACTAGTGGATGGAGCCATATAGATAATATGGCTACCGACCCCGAAGTCTCGACCTCCTATCCCGGTTTGACCATAAATGGAGTTAAACTTTTGGCACATCTGTCTCCAGAAGCACGTGATCCAATTCCGGTCGTGTCTTGACTGCGGTCTCGTTAGACAATAAAAAAAAGTTTGTGCAACTGTGTTTACGCACATGCTTGTACACAATAATATCACCTGCGCAGTTGGCTAGTCATTAAAATTGACCGTCGCAGACGAAACTCTGTCAGGAGCACATTACTCAATTTCACAAATAATTAAAATGATGAATAGCCCCACAAACATAGTATGTACTCTTAAATTATTATTCACATTTATATTAGTTACATTATTAGGTTGGTAACTAGTAAAAAAAATAAAACATGTGAAAGAAATGTTTTAGCGAAACTTTTAATCATAAACAACATTGAAACCTATATGTTAATTTATATCTTGTTGATAACTCAAAAATCTTGGTATATACTTGGCACGGATTCAATAGAATCTGATTGAAAATTGGCTCGGCACAAAAAAAATCGTGCCCTTTATATTTATTTTCGTTGTTTCTGAACACGTATTCGTTAAATAGTATTTGCGCGTCACGTTTCGAGGATGTTTCCGAACAGAGAGTGAAGGGCGTTTTGAATAATAAAATGTTTACCTTCATATTCATTAAATAAAAACATGCAAATTGTATAACGTGAATAAAAATAATTATTAATCAAAATTAGTATTAATTATAAACAATGAATAAACAAACAACATAATCGTTTTTACAAAGTCCAAACGTAAATTATCAAATTACTTTTCAGAATATAAAATACTAAGATTAGTATTATGGTTATTAAACTTTTAAATAAATCAAAGAGACTTTGTTACTAGACCGAAGCGACATTGAAATATATCACGCGATGTCCTTGGCCACACGATAAGCTTAAAGGAGAAAAAAAAACAATTTATTTTTTCTTAACAATTACTTTATACCCATCCCATTCCGGTTTGCATGTTACAATTTTAGCGCTTGAAAATTATATGTACTTTATAGCTGAGAAAAAACAGATATATCCTTATGGTTTTTTAATAATCTATGAATATTTTGTTCTCTTCTACTGTCGTGATGATTAATTTTAACTTACCTTCGAAATCATAATTCGTATAATATAACTAAAAAAGTACCGTAATTAGTGATGTTTTGAAATTTTAAAATGGGAACTTCATATATGACCTTTGGAACTAACCGTACCGACAAGCATCTTTAAATATATTATACAAAATACGTTATTACAATAATCTGAAATACTCATAAATTTAAAAATAAAATTGCGAACTCTTACGACCTACACGCTGGTAAAGCATAACCTCCTTATTAAAAAAAGGTTCTTATAAGACAAATTTAAACCGAAAGGCTTGTAAATATTTGTACTAACCAAGTATATATATAACGATAATAAATAAATATTTTGTAAATATAGATTGTAAAAAAAAATTTACACAAATATATAATCTATAAAAATATATGGCAATCAGATAACTTACATGAAATTTCAAACAAGCCGATAACGGAAAGGTCAAGGAAAACGACGTGATTACTTACTTAGTTGAACTCACACACCTGATAGACAAGTTTATCAAATTGACAGATTTTTTACTTAGAAAATACCGTTAGTTACTATTCGTATTGAACTGCAAATAAATTTTGTAAAAAAATATGCGAATTATTTGTAATATTATTATGTACATAAAATAATTGTCTGTGAGGTAATTCAACAGCTTGTATATGGGAACCTTACGTTAAAGATTTATTAATTATCTAGACTAGATGACGTTGCTTGTTATATCAATACATTTTTAATGTATAGATTATTTATTTACGAAATCTGGAAATTAAAACCAATCATTTGATATATATACTAAACTAATATTTGTATTTTTTTTATGCTTGAAAGTCACATCTGTCATGTTGAATTTAATACACGGTCGTATACACAGGTCTTACAACTGAGTCCAATTTCAGTGGTGAGAGATAGGTGCGAGTGTGTAACAACTGCTAATTCGCAATACCATCCGCTTGAGGTACTACGCGCTGCTAACGAAGCTGATATTTTTCTTTCCCAAGTATTGTGTTATTTAATCATTGTTATATCGTTTTGTTGAGTTTTGCGGATTTTTTGTTATTTAACTGTTTTGACTCGTCGGTCGTCAACTGTTTTGTTTTAATCAAGTGTGTGTATACGACCGTGATTTAATACGATACATGCATATGTCACGCGGGAGTCTAAAACAAAACTAAAGACATCACATCATATCAAATAGTGATAATTATTTTAAGAGCTGAACTGAAATGTACATAGACAACTAAAATTATATCCATCCTTTATTTAATTTAACATAATTTATGAAGTGTCATTTAAATACTCTGTAGTATGTGTAATTTTACAGGCACAAGGGACATAACATCTTAGTTCCCAAGGTTGGTGGCGCATTGGCGATGTAAGCGATGGTTAACATATCTTACAACGCCAATGTGCGCCTATGGGCGTTGGTGACCACTTACCATCAGATGGCCCATATGCTCGTCCACCTAGGCTATAAGAAAAAGGTAAAAATATCAAAATATTATGTCTTCGCTGTCATTATCACTATTAACAGTGATGGTAATAGGTCGTACAAATTATCAAATTTATATTAAACTTAGACGCGTACTATTAAACTAGTATAAAATTATTGTTTTTAATAAATATTCGTGGCACTGTCTGCGTTTTAGTGGCACGGGCGAAGTTATTAGGTAAAATAAAGCCTTTATACAGGATAGTAACCCTTTCCTTGCTTCATACCAAATTTCCTCAAATTCGGTGTTAGTTAGCCATGAAATCATAATAGATAGAGTTACTTGCGTATTCATAATATAGTTTTCCCTCATACATCTCTTTTTGTGTAAAGTAAAATACTAACCTGCAAATAGCAGTCCGAGACACAATATAACACCGCCAGCGATGAGGGCTCCGAACCCGTTATCGGAGTCTTGTGGCGTGGGCGTCGCAGGCGAGTTGGAATACTGTACACCACCAGCTATTAGAAGTGCGAGACCTGCAAGAGAAAAATATCAATTGAAATCTTGAATATTGGAATATAACGTTAATGTATCACAAAAAAAAAAAACAAACAATTAAAATTAGTGACACGCCGAACTTGGATTTCGCCAAACGAAAACATGACGAACACAAGACACACGAAACATTCGACAAAACAAAACAATTAATTAATACGATAATTGGTATGTACTCAATCGGTTAATAATAATAATAATAATATCTTTATTCTTCAGGCATCAAGGCCCATTCAATACATTCAAATCACACATTACCAATAATACATGATATACATTAATAATCAGTACTAAAATAAGAATCACAACCACAAAAATAATAAATAAAATATATAAGAATAAAAACCAATAATACAAATTCAAGACAAGAGACCAAATACAACTGATCATGTATGAGGCACATAAACCAGAGTATTACAAAGCCTTCTGGATCATCCGCCTCATCATATAACCATTTACACCATTCGCAATAATCATTAGGATAGTATTGGGGCTGTCTCTGATCCTACGTATCAAAGAAGCAGATCTTTTCCTCATGATAGGAAATCATCTGTACGTGCTTGTGCAAACATTTCTGAGGCACTACAGAATCGAGGCAGACCCAACAGTATCCTAAGCTGTTAGTTAAGTGGAACTGGTATAAAAATTCAGATTTAACTCATACATACTATACAGTAAATTTAAAAAGACCTTGTACAATAGATACTATCATTAGATAAGGAACATAACTACACTTTGTTATAATTGACAAGTCTAGTTCCGACCGCGCCATGACACATCTTACACTAAAAACCCGAATATGAAAAAGTTAAAAATGTTCAATTACATTATTGTAACACATTAAGCAAGCGTAATGCTGTAAAACTTTTGATATATACTATATACTAGCGCTATATTCAGAATTTTCGGCATTTGGTCGAATAACTATGTACGTTAAGCCGACAAAACACACTGGATATTTGGTCCATTCCTAAATAAAATCGCGAATTATGTATAATTGCATTCTTGTGTTTTTTTATTTACCAAAACTTTTTAGTTAAAAGCGAAACGAGAACTAGAATTTTTTTATCAACGTAACTCGAGTCACAATAACCCGTTTAAGAATTTATAAAAATACTTGTGATTCAATTCAATACAAGGAGAGAAAACATTTTATAATTGTAGACGTTTATGGAATCGAGAATTTAAAAAATCAAATGCACACACATGCGTAGTTGTTCAAACAGGTATTACCTGCACCTTAGGTCCTAAAATAGTTTTTTAAACAGTCATAATTATAATCATGAGAAATACTTACACATTATAATAATATAATTGCCATACATAATCCAAAGTACATAAAAAAAGCATTCTTTTTCGTTTCAGCTTCTGCAATATGGCTATCAATATTGGATAGGTATTCGTTTACAAATTGAATGCAATCAAGACTAATGTAATAAAAATTGTAACTATATGTTATATAAGTTTAAGAAGTAAGGATATTTGTTCAATCCAATCTTTAACTGAAATAACTTCCTCTTACCATTTGCGTCATACTTACAAAACAATTTACTGAAGTTCATTCGGTAAGTTATTTAAAAACAAAACTCAATATGCGTCTCTACTTATATATACATTTATGTACATATATATAGTTATCAGTAATACAAAGTGTTATTGAGTGATTCATGTATGATTATGTGCAAATGATTTGTCCAAATAACGGGTGGTAAACCGGGTCAGAGATCTTTTAAGAATTACGAGACAGCTGTAAAATAATCTGTATACCGATTCAATATAAAACCTGAGTCAAACATGGAAAATGTATGCATTCATTTAGGTAAGCTTTAAGCCAAGTCAATTTAAATACTTGAAGTAGTAGTTGCTAATTGTGTCTCTTTTATATATAATTAAGTATACAAGAAATCTGAGTGACAGATTTTTAGTTTTTAAATAATCTACATTCTTAATTTTTATTACAAGTTTTTAATTTTACACGTACGAGATAAAATTTACATAAATGAATTATTCAATATAAAACCTTGGTGAGATGAAGCAACTCAGTTTCTAAGCTCACGTAATAAATTTAAAGTATTTACATTACATTAAACCTCAATTAACTTAATTCATATAAAAACTATTTAAAAGTAAGTTTAGTTCAATCCGAAGAGATACTATAATGACAAATATACAAGATTGTTAACTAGATGTTACTTAGTATACTAGATTGTTTTGTCACAGTAACAAATCCAGTTGCCAATTCAATTAGGTTGCATTTATTTGAAAATTCAGTTTCGAGTATTGACCGACACACACAAACAGATGTACTTAAATAAACGCTATTAAAATTATCTTATTAACAATCTAATTGTAACAAAATTTTGACAGGTCGATCATTCTGTTAACCATATATTTTATTGATTGTAAAGATAACTTCCTATTAAAATAGTGATATGTATATTATCGCATTCAAAATTTATGACATGATTATGTTACATACATATTAATAAATACATAGTATTGCGCTCAAATACATATAAATAAAATAAAGAACATATAGTACTTTTAGTTATTTTAATATAAATCATAGTAAATTTAAATTTTCTAGTGAAAGTTAATTTGAAAAGCTGTGAAGATAAGTTTATATAAAAAAAAAAAAACGGCCAGGACGAGCGGTTGATGTTCTACGAGCAATAAACTAAGTTATTTTCTGGTTACCTAACATGTATTTTCTATAGGCGCACTTGTCGAAACTTTTTTTATCTATGAGTCAAAAATAAATTATATTTATCAAAACTATAGAGATATGATTATTTTAATAATTATAATGCTTTACTTCCTTTGCTTATAAATGTATTTGTATATTGTAATATTATGTTACAATACACAAAAACATTATTTACATAAAGAATAACATTTAAAAAATATATATATATCAATATAAAGTAGCCCATTTGTTAGTTTTTGGTTTTACCAGATCATGAATGCAGCAATTGAACTAGAACACGCGGTCCTATTTTATTTACACACCTATTTTAAAATAATGAATGGAAGCTAAAATAAACCGCTTATACATCATTCAGTTAAAATTCTCGCAATGACCCAGTTAGTACATAAAATAACCCTCGTGCATTCCTAATGAATATCGATTTCACGACACTGGTTAACCGCTTCTTTATTATTTCAAGGATAGGTTTACCACGTTACTTATAAAAGAAATAATCCATTTAAAAAATAAAACCGAAATACGCATTTCAAATAATATCTGTGTTGTGAATTTCATATAGAATGGTTAGAAGCTTCTTAAATATATGTTAGTTTAACGAAGGTTATGAACGAACGAAAGTTAAACGAAGGTGAACGGGCAAATAGGCCACCTGATTGTAAGTGTTCACCAACGCCCATAGATGGATGGCCGAAAACATCGCCGATGGCCTGACGAACGAATGTGGAACGACGAGCTTAGAGTAAAATACCTAAAACTTTTACCGCAAGCTTTTAGCTCGTCACTCAGAGCTTCGGTATGACTCGCTATCCTTTTCTACACCTCACATCAGAAAGCTATAGCAATAGTGTCAGTTTTGTCAAATTACGTAGTTTTAAAGATTGTGAGTAACAAAATCAGCATCAGTAACAACAGCGCTGAGACTTAACGTGATTGAAGTAGCAGCCTGCAAATGTCCTGAGCTAAGGCTTAAGGCCTCCTCTCTTTTTGACACTAACCACGATGCTCCAGTTTAAGGCAAGTATAGTTTTTGTTATTAATCGTTTATAATTTTATACACTTTTGACATTGAAGTTAATTAAATAACATTAAAAATTAATATAGTGCCAGAGACCATTATCAACTTATCGTTACTCATGCAAAGTAGATGAGTTTTTAATGATTCTATTATTAAAGTATTAATAAGTGTTTGTTTCACAGTATTTTAAAAAGTAAGTATTTATTTGTTTTAGTTTTTATATTTTATTTAAAATATTAAGGCAGATAAATGGGCCACTTGATGGTATATGGTTACCACCGCCCAATATAGTAGCACTGTATCTAATATTAACTATTTGTTACCTTGTCAATGCGCCATATATCCAGTATACCTGTAATTGTAATGGCTCACTAACCCTTTAAACGGGTCACAGCAATACAAAATATACATAAGAATACATGATGAGTGGGTGTCGGGTGGTTGCTATCCAGGCAGCTCCCCTACGTCAGCAAATCAAGTAAACGTCACAAGTTCGAAACATTCCATTAGTTAACAAACACTGACATTTGCGTTCTCTGTATGTATAACTAGAACTTCGACCGCGACTTCGTCCGCGATAATTTGAAAACTATTAACTTAAATACGCAAATTGGTATTTGTTAATTGACTAAACGTAGGACAGTTACAGTTTGTTCAAGCCGTGATATTTATCTTACTAAGATAATTTTTATGTCCTAACTCATAACTTCTAAATCAAAAGTCCGATCCGAATAATTTAAAATGGAATTTACACGTACATATTCACCCATAATTGTCAAACTATTTAAATGGATTCCTTACCCATGATATCATGATACCAATATCACCACTATTCGATTCCACACGTATTTGCACTTAATAATTTAAACAAAAACTGTTATGGTGGCTTAACTATAATAGTTAGGCATATACCATCGTAGGCTTTTTTGTGAGCAAGCATGAGCACTATTAATATATAGAACACTATTTCATATATCACACAAAATAATGACTTTTATAGGCAACATTCTGATACCTTGGGTTACATTGTTCCATTTTAGGTAGGGTTCACTAATATTTTTTTTTAAATATAATATAGCCTATATTACTCGGTAAAGATGTAGCTTCCTTATGTTGAAAGAATTTTTAAAATCTGTCGAGTAGTTTTTGAGTTAAATCGTAACAAACAAAAAATCAAATCTTTCCTCTTTATAATATTAGTATAGATGTGGCTCTCGTTTTGCTAGTTGCAGTTCAATGCTATATACATACATACATATTATTAATGTTTCTGGTTTTTAGATGTATATATATATAAAATAATAAAGAACAAGGTTCTATTTACTACTCGTGAATAAGAAAAGTTAACATCAATTTCAATATTCATCTTAAAAATGTAATTTTAATATATACCTACATTAATATATTACCTAAGGCAGTGTTTAAAACAAAGGATATCTAACAATTGACTGACCCAATTCGAAACACGTCACCCCTTATTTAGGGCCAAGCAAACCGTTATGGGTGTCTTTCATTTAAAGAAAGCGATCAGTTATTGTCGGTTTGCATTACAGTAGCGTGGTAGCAAAGATAAGCTCGTGCGTATCGTATACAATTAGCTATAGTCCTATATGGTATCGAGTGTCCGGTGCGGCGCTTGCGGCCGCCGGTGACTCATCCGGTGGCTGCGTGGTCGGATCACGGTTTATACGCTTTATATAGGAGACATGTACTGTCTAGACATAGCAATATAAGTAATAAGAACTAGTTATAAGAAGTAGTAAAGCTAAGAATAAACACGGTTGGTTAATTCTATCCACACGATAACATTGTAAATAAAATTAGTATGAATTTATAAGCAAAGTTTGAAAATATTTGGTTCTATGAAATCTTATTGTTATGTAAGAGAACAATAATGCGTTATCGTGACTCAGAAAATGGCGTAACTTCGTGATGTAGTTACTACTGTTAGCCTTCAGAATCTTTTTACTCTTATAGGCAAACGAAGGTCGACAAACTCGTCTGCGGCTCCAACACGTTTCCGTAATGTAAGTACCTCTTACTTCCTCGCTCCTTGCGATAAATTGGTTGGAGTCGATTCTTTAAGCTATAAAATTCATTTATACTACGAAATTATTTTTTGCTATAATAGATGTGAGTAGCTCAACAGTGATTCATTTATAATTATTTTTATATATAATAAGATTTATTAAATGTAAAGCATCGTCCTTATCATACGATAAGGACTTGCTTTTATGCTTTTCCTTTTATTTCGGATAGTATTTTACTTTGAGAGTAATTACCGAACATTATCATTAAGACAGTGACAAATTGTCATTATTCCAGTTATTTTATCACTTTTTTTTGTTAACTAGTCACCATTATGAATATAAATTGCTTATTAATGGCTTACTAGTATTACTTCACAAAAATTTATTTTAATAAAATTTGCATATCTTTTACAAATAAAACTATTTAAAAGTGTTCATGCGCATCAACCAGTATAATTATGCACATAATTATAGTAAAATTTTTTATAAACTTTTTCCTGCATTTTGATTTAGGCAAACGAAAATTTTGCTTTCAGTTCTTGTCTTTTCTTATCTTTACTATTCTATTGTTGTTATCGTAATATCTCACACCTGGGCTTCATCTCCTTTGAAAGAGTTTGGAGTTCGAAGCTTGTTCCACGTCGTTAATCCAATTAATTTCAAAACCCATAATATCTTTTGCCACTCTATAATATGAAATAAATTTGTAATAAAAAAACACATTAATTTTAAGATTTATGATATATCAAAACAGGTTCTACAATAATTTGGGAGATAACAATCCACGAGGAACTGGTTTTGTTAAAAAGCAAATTAGCCGACAGTTTTAAGAGGTAAGAGATGGGAATCTACAACGATGTATTAAAATACTTCCTTAATAAAAATATAATTTATAAAATGTATCTAAATTAATCTTTCACTTACACACTTATTCATTAATTCTGGACATTACTTGCATCTGTAGGTATAATTAGTTCATAAAATAATTGTGAGTGACAGTGAGTTTTATTTGATAAATCTAGAACTGAAAGGCAAATAGATAGTTATAGATGTTATATCATATGATTATTGTAGTTTGAATGGTCACGTTGCAAGTGAAAGCCGTCTTTCGGTACTAATGTTTCTCAGCCCACTCCTTCAACCTACTACTTCCGCTGCTATGACCCATTTTCGCAATCACTCTAGATTTGGCTTTGTGCGTTTTAATCGCAGCTTAATGAATTTCATACAATTATGCTACATTGAACAGTTTCTCAATGTAAACGGAGTAGGGCTAAGCGGAAGCCAGTCGCCAGGCAGGTACCACCAACTTATCGGTAATTCTACCGCCAAAAAGTCTTACTTCGTATTGCTTTGTTCCTGTTTGGAACAAGGAACATAACATCATTGTTTCAATACATAGACGGTAAGATTTTTTTATAATCATATTTGTATTTACAGTGTCATTGTAGATTCATAAAGGGAATTTACCTCTTAACATCAGGGCCATTTTCAGTCAGCGTCTCTATTAAAAATAAAGTAAAAACGTCTTGACGATCAATTGAATACACAAAATAATAATCAGATACTAAAATAATCTCATCAATATGAAATACAATGTTTCGATTTCTGATTTATTAGTAAGTTTATAAATTCAATGAAATATAATACAGAACAGACATCTTAAGAGATTACATCTGTCGATCATATACCGTCGTTTATTAATTAGTAGCTACCTGTGACTTCTGTCTTTATCATTATTTTTTTCGTTTGTCTTTTACCTCTCGAAAAAAAGGATGAATAGTATCGTATAATGTTCCCTCAAAATAATACGACGAGATAAATTAATGTTACAAATTTTTCACATACGGACATGGCTCCGTAAGTTTCATTATATGTATAAATGACGTCATCGCCCAGTACATGCCCACATCGCCCAGTGTCGGTAATAATATTCAAGGATGTTGTGTTGGCGCTATACAAGTTGTCGTACTATTATAATTTACGCCCAGGAAACGGAAGAAATAAAAGGAAACAATAGTAAATACATTAATTACAGTTTTTTTTACAATTTCTAGATTTATAAATAAATAGGACCAGAAAGTGTAATACTATAAAAAATACAATGAGCTATTTTTATTCGAAACTGGCTGTCCCGACTTTGTACGTGTAAGATAAGATTTAATCCAGCAACATTATTAAACCAATGAGACATTACTAGTCGCCAATCGATCGATACCGTATCCCATACTGTGCTAATACATCATACAAAATGCCCCACGTATTTTTTCACGCATTTAGTAATGAATATATTTCTAAACTACTGGTTTGGTTTGGTAAGTAAAAGAAGCAATATTAATCGACGTAAAACATGTTAAATTAATAGGTACTTTTATTTTTGATAAAGATTAACATTTAATGACAACAAAACTAAGCTACAGTTAGTGTTACCTATCTATAAAAGATATGCATATGTTACTATTAACTGTTCTGTTTTATTTTGAAGACCTAAAAAGTCTCATATAAAGGTTTTAATTATCTCTTATAGTTTTGGCAGCTTACGCTTCAAAACCATCTGTACCAAATATATTATCTAAAACTATGTTGGCATAATAGCTAAGCTCCATAGCCTATGTCCAACCTGAAAATGTAAACTAGAACAATTTGTAACTTTCATATCAGTCAGATTATCAATTTATAAATTAAAACGGGAAAATAAACAAATCTCACCTCTTCGTAAGCCATATATAGTAGTATCTTTTTACATCTTTTATTTTATAGCATACCAGGTTATGTCTTTGCTCTAATTCAGATGTGGTTAGTTGTAGTTATATTTATATTTGATGTCTCTATATCAATATTGAATGGTGAATTAGAAATTGATTTATTTATTGATAATCCAACATAATTATGATAATAAATGTATTTATGCAGGCAGAAATATAACATTAAGGCTTCACTGACATGCATTATTGCATTAGATACTGAATATGCCTGTACAAGATACAGTGACAACATTGTAGTTCAGATTTTTTTTAAATACTATGTACTTTTTACTTGACTTAATAATCTTTGGTCCATTTTTCCCTGTTCACACCATCTCATCTGCATATTATTTCTGTTTTATTTGTGTTTCTGTTAACATATCATATCATCATAAACAAGTATTATGAGTGCGGCAACTATCAAGTATTGATGCAATAGTTAAAGTTATCATTTCATATGTATTACAGATACTGGAAGATTAAATGAAAATAGTCATAGTATTTGACATCTTAACTTTTTTACTTATAACTATTAATGCGAAATGTTTAATGTATGTACTTTATGTTATTATAATATGTATATTAAGTACAAAATTAAGGTATGATACATAACAAACTTTAAAACAGCAACTTTATAGTTTAAAACATACAACCAACATTTTGTTGGCAGGTATAATTTACATTATTACTTTTTTCTTGAACACAATTCTAATTGTATTATTGAAATAATGATGTTTATATATATAATAATTTAATCGTACTTAATATACTTACGATTTTATTCGTTGTTTTAACGCAAGCAATTACTCAATATATTTTTTTAAATATTCAAATCCCAAATAGACTTTTATAAATGCCAAATAAAGTGTTCACTTAAATATTGGATAGTTAGAATTAGTTATATTTCGATATTATTCAGATTTATCACAATTGTTAGGAATTGAATGCTTACTTACCTATTATAAACAAAGTGCTCCCAAAGAGGCACAGAGCCAGCCGTATGCACACTACCCGGTTCAAGCTACTTGTCACCCTTCGTGAGAAGTAGCTGATAGGGCAATTCCAGCGTTGTTCATTAGGTTGCTGTTCATAAGTCACCGTCGTTGGTTGATAAACGGCACTAGCAGGCATTGTGATTATTTTAACTGAAAATAACGCACAAAATTGTTTCACCACTTATATGCGTACGCACTTCACTGTGAATGAATCACTTATGATAAATATCGTATTATAATATACGTATTTCATATATGAGAATTGCACCTTGATTATTGCCTACTAAATTGTGGTTATTTTAATGAAGATCTGTGTGTTTATAAACTGCGTTATAAAACAAAGAGAATAAGGCTGACGCTAGCCATCGGAATGGTCGCGATGAGTTGAGAAACTGACATACAATGATACAGTACAGTACAGTAACCACAAATATGATCTACCGCGAATGACGTTAATGACAAAATTTGACAGTGACAATGTAGTCTATGGTCATTACGTTCAGCCAATCCACATTGGACATAATATTATATAGAGAAAAGCACTGAAGAAAACGGCTGCGATTTATTGTGCTAAATAGTTTGAAGTACAGTCAAATTAAGCTATAAAAAGGGATTAACCTCTTGACATACTAACTAATAAGGGTCTACATAATACTTGAATATAGTAATACATATAATTTTATTGGATTAAGCCATAGATCCAAACAAAACAGTTAAATAACAAAAGAAAAATAACAACAAATCCGCAAAATTCAACAAAACGATATAACAATGATTAAATAACACAATACTTGGGAGAGAAAAATATACGCCGCGTGTCACTCAACCACGTTCGATAGCAACGACGTACAGCGGGCGTTATTGCGAAATAAAAGTTGTAGCACCATCGCACCAATCTCTCACCACTGAAATTGGGCTCCGTTAATAGTCCTGTATACAAGACAGTGGCTTAGACAGACAGGCCGATGCGGCGTGGCGGGGTGACATTGTTTATTTTATAATATCAAGTGATAATTATCTTGTATGTCAAATTTATATTAAACATTTTTAAAATGTTTTCTAGATAATATTGTGAATTCAGTTTATTTTTACAATCAGATATAAATATGATATCTATGTATAACAAAAATATCTTCGAAGTATTTTCCCATTCCTGTGTGATTACGGGGACAAAATGTTGTCTATGTATGTACTCGCTGATACTGTAGCTTTCCATTGGTAAAAGAATATTAAAATCGGTTTAGGCGTGAAAGCGTAACAAACAAACACACATTCGCATTTATAATATTAGTTAGGATTTAATTATCAGTAACCGAATTAAGAATTTTCTAAGTAATTAATAACAACAATTTTACGAAATTATCATATTGCGTACACTGAGAGTAGAATTCGCCTCTTGCATAATATGTTGTATTGGAATTTGTTAATGGATATAGCTATAGGTATGAGAAAAAACATGGGTAATATTGTGCAAAAATATCATAGTTTATTTTGATGCAAGTTTGTTACTATTAAATCATTTTACATAATATCTAACAGTCATACATTTCTAAAGCTAAATCTATGTTGTTATTTAATAGGTAAAGGCACTCATTCTTGTTATAAATATTGAAGATAAACTCATGTATGTCACCTCTTTAAAATATTTTATACAATGATACATTTATGACTATGCTTATGTAAAATTGTTGAATAAATGTAAAGTAAATTAAATAATTACCTAAACTGAATATTTGTTAATTGTAAAAGTATATACATATTATATTTATAATTCCTGTTTTCAAATAATAAGGCACCTTACTAGCAATTGCCTCAAATCCAATAACTTAGTATTAAAAATAATTTAATACCTTGTAACAGAACACATCGCTTTGTACTGCAACAACCAGTGACAAACAATAACACTGTATTATTATCATAAAACGATCACAAATTTAATTATTACGATCATTAGAGAAAATTTTCTAATTTACTGTATATAAGTTATTTGTTTGAAGCCAATATTAGGCCATATGGTATTATTACTACAAATTATTAGCATTAATTATGATTAAGTTATAAAAAACATGTACGAGCAGAACACATTTATAATAGAATTTGAAAATTGGTTCAATTATATAGTACACTCGTTAAATAAAATTTTCAAATGAGAATGTTTAATACATTTTTGATATAATTACACAATAAACTGCTTCTTAAAACTAAGACTTGAAAGTATACTTTTATTTGAGCATTGCACATTATTAGTGTTAGCAAGACTAAAACAGTGCTTGAAACATTCTTCAAATGCAAAAAAATGGTAATGTTTTTTTTTCGAGTACAAATGATTTTAAAACTCAATCAGATAATAAATAACTTCGAAAAGTACATCTCTAATAATAAGTTAAAAATAATGGAAGTACTTCTTAACTGTAAGGTGTATATTATATTATACTACGGGTAATATACTTTTTTAACAAAGCTATAATTGATTACTAGTGTAAATTCTTGTATACAATATATTTTTGTCAGACTTTACGTCTTATCTATATGCAAAAACTTTTCTTTTTTAAAATTTTGTCATGTCATTACAATCAATCCTGTTACTTCAGTCTCATAAATTGCTTATTCTTTTTCGTTTACTCTTTCGTCTTAATCAATTCATACAGCTGTAACCGTACAGCATGTAGTTATGTACAAATATAGGAAACATATCAGAACCAAATAAGTGTATAATATCATTCAACTGCAAATCCAGCAGTTTCTAGAACAGCTTGTTTGAGTTTGTCGTGCATTTTCTCTTTATTTGGATATGGTGGAAGATCGAGACGATTAAAACAAGTGTGAGCTTTTGGCAGCGAATCCGGTGAGGCATCAGCTACCAAATGAAGAGTAAATAATCTCGGAGCAGCCGCTCCCGTCGAGCCTTGTAAAGCGCGGAATCCTGCAAGTGGAACTCTTCTAGATCCTGTTACAAATTGTAACAGTCTAGCTCGCATTTCAGCGTCGAATTCTTCAACTATTTCCCAGAACCAACCGACGATTGGCGCATCTGGGTTAACATGCTTTAAACGAGTATGCCGACGCCAGTCGGCCGGGTCGAGATCAGCTCTACCAGCGAGCAAGGGCTGCAAGTCTCGTGGTGATAGTGGCCGGAGGAGCTGTGGTGGAATGATATCTGCGAGTCCACGCTGTAGTGCGAGCCATTGACGTTCAGCACCTCGTGTGAATCTATGAGCGACGTATAGTCGCACGTAATCGCGTTTATTAGCATCTGTTACAGGTTCATTGGTACCACCAGGCCTCAACTCCACGCTTCGTACAGCTCCGAAAGATGAACATTCGACAGAAAAGGTCGTATCAATGACTCCAGCTATACTATTTTCTCTGAAATGAAAAAAGCTAGTTTTTAACTATGTTTTTGTTGAGTAATCTATGTTAACGACATATAGGTGATTAATTTTTTTAAAAATTATAATCCATTTTTGCTATATACATATTTGAAAATAAATGTAAATGGCAATTATTTAATTTTAAATTAATATGAATAGTAAGATGCGAAACATAGAAACTACCCGTTTTTTTTTTAAATAAAAATTTTCATCACTTAAATTCTTGAAATCCATAGGTTTTTAAAAATGAACTATACTCACAACATCCAAGACAGTGATCGATGTAGTTCAGGATCCACATCGCGTATATCTCGTAATGTAATGGGTCTGCCAAGCAACTGTTTGTAGAAAGGAGCAGTGAAGGCTGCGTCAAGCTGATGTCCGTGAAACAAAGCCACACCCAGTATGCGACCCGCAAAATGGAAATATGATAAATGCTCAGGGTTAACCTGGAAATAAATTGTTCTTTGTTAGTTCATATTGTTTATTTACATAGTTCATATTGTTTACAATTGTAAACTTACATATTTTTTATTGCTTTATTGATGTTACATAAAATCTTATTTAAATTTATAATTTTATTAACTTACGCCTGAATCCGCATTGATTTGTAACGCGTATCGGTCGTCGCCTGAACTTGCATATTGAAAAAGTCCATAGTGAGGATTAAATAATTCCCTTCCTAATAAATGTAACCATTCACGGGCAACACCGCCATAGTCCAGTCCCTCTTCACCGCGAAACTTCACTAGCAATCGTTTTCGCAACTCTTTGCCTCGTAACTTCATCACGAGTCGGTACGATTCTTCCAGTACTTCGTTACGTGATACCTAAAATAAGGGTAAATCAAAATTTTTGGAAAGTCACAAGCTCACTTTAGTTTAGTTTAGTTGCAAATCTGTGAGTGAATACTATATACATTATATTTGTAACTTAATTATAGCATAATATAGTACTTCAATTCGACAATGTCCAGTTTGTGGTTGCAGAGCCTGCAATTCGGCGCGCAGGACCCGTGCTTTAGCTGCCAGGTCGCGTTTATATTTCGGCAAAGCGTCAGAATCGGGTGGTTCGCTACTGGCAGGAGTAGTAGTCGGAGCAGCTGGAGGCGGGCTAGAAGTTGCCGGAGGAGCTGATTCTGTCGGTGGGGTCTGCATAAGATATTAATAAATTATATTGAGTTTGTTATAAGATGCTCTGAAATTTTATATATACATCACTGTAAGGTTGTAAATACCATTATATTTTAATCTATCTCGATATAATCTATCGAGATTGTAAACTGTCGAAAGATTGTGCACTGTAACATACTGCTTATAATTTAATGCATTGTTTTTCCGTAAATTGTCAACTGCCCCTGATTGGTCGGTCTTACAGTAGGCAACTGGTTAATCACGGATTCATTTTACTTCCACAACATAGATATATAATCTCTAACGGTATTTACAATTTTACGGTGACATATACAAATTATTACAGTACCCACTGCATTTCTTTGTGAGATTAACATTTCAATTAAATATATTATATTTAAACCTTAATGACAAAATGCACAGAAATAAATTATAATGTTTTCAATTTGAAGACGTACGAGGCGCGCAGAGAGCGCGAGACGGGGGTCGGTGAACTGCGTGGTGCGGTTGTTGTGGTCCACGAAGTAGGGGCGGCCGGACGGCGCGTAGCGCATCTCCCAGCCGGGCGGCAGCGGGCCGGCCGCGGCCGAGTGGTGGCGCAGGTGTTGCGGCACGCGCGGGTCGTGCCACGTCGACGCGCCCGTCACGCTGTTGTAGAAGTACACTTGACCCTGCACTGTCGTTCGCATCTCTGGAAGCGAATTGATCAACCCTTTTAAATTCATATTTTACAACCGTATTCTACCGCAAAACAGTAGTACTTTGTATTGTGTTCCGGATTGGAGGGTGAGTGAGCCAGTGTAAGGGACATAACATCTTAGTTCCCAAGGTTGGTGGCGCATTGGCGATGTAAGCGATGGTTAACATTTCTTACAATGGTAATAAGGTGGTCCATTTGCTTGTCCGCCTACCGAACCTATAAAAAAAATACAGACAACTCACCATATCCAGGTGGTAGATCTGTTGCTGCTATTGGCGTAACAGGAGACGCCGGTGTTGGTGGCTGTCGACTCCGAACTGCTGTTTGTGGTTGCGGTTCTGGTCTGAAATTCAAGATTATTAATTACAACCTACATTTCCATATATGAGGTAGTATAGTTATTAAATATGCTTTTTTATTTTTTTACACCATTGATAAAATATGTTTTACATGTTACTAAATCAATTAATTTTACCTCAATGATATAGAAGCTGCATGGCTAACATCACTTTCTGATGTGGGTGAGGATGGGGAAGCAGGTGACAGTGGTGTGGTTGGAGTGATAGGACTAGTAGGTGCTGGTGAAGGTGATGAAGGTGGTGTAGAAGATGGTAAGGGTGATGCAGGGTTCTGTTCTGCAGGACGATCCCATTGTGTACGACGCAGTGCATGGTTAACATAGTAAGGCCTGAAATAACAAAAAATATCTAGTAAAAAAACTACTTAAAATGCTGATTAAAACTGTATCCGAAATCAAATAAGCTTAAAAATGAACCAAACCAATATTCTCCTTACTCTTTTCTTAAAATCTATGTATTGCTAAATGATTATTACATTTTTAATATTTTAATTATTTATAGGAAGACATTGTATCAATAAAATAATGATTCAGTTTTAATATGAATTACCAATACTAACAAAATTTATAGTGAAATAAAATGTTTACCTGCCACTGGATGTACATCTCTCCTCCCAATGTGGAGGTAGTGGTAAATTTGAACTGCTAGAATTAACTGGTGGGTCTCTGGGTGCGCGCACATCGCCAGCTGGGCCCACCACTGCTAGTGGTGACCCTTCCCCAGCAGCGGATGCAGGTTCTCCTCTCGCACCATCACGAGATAGCAAAGACACAATCACTTGACCGCGTACTCCACATGTCTCTCCTGAATTGTCTTCGCAGAGTTCAAGGCATTGATCTGAATAAAGAGGTTAGTTAGTAAAATAATTAATTTAATTGTTTTTATTTCTACAATTCTTAAAAAAATCATTATTTAATAAAAGTTATAACTTACATCCTGTGTCTTTTAATTTATGTACTGTAGAGGGCAGAATACGAACACAACCAAGAAAACCAGAACCCTGTCGTTTGTGAATTTTACGCTCATTCCATACACTGAAAAATATATTTCTTTCATTTATAGAGAGCAAAAACAAAATAACAGATATTTCACAACTGAATTTCATTTATAGAGAAAAATCTTTAGGAGTATCAAATGGTGTGGGGGAGATATAGTGCACAACCATATGTGTGAGCATTTAAAGACAGTGCCTCTATTATGTGTTTCTAAAAGTTTGTTGGGATGGCATTTGTTGGATGACACAACTGCAGAAATATCAGACACAAGACCTTTGTCTTGTATGTCTTTACAAGCTTTCTGTGGCATGGAACGGAACACTAGTAAGGTCAATATTAAGATATACATTTAAAATATTCCATATTTACCTTATAGTAATTCCATCTCCTTTAGTTAGATATAGGTCATAATGTGTATTCCATTTTGGATCCAATGTAGCTTTAACAGCATTTGTAGAGTAAACTTGGCCACTGCCATCTACTGATATTTTTGCAAATGGATCTGGTAATCCTGTAAAATTACGATAATGAGTAAACTTAAAAAAGAAGAAAGTTATAATACAATTACAATACAATTACAATTAATTATTCACAACTTGAATAATTAAAATAAATACTTATTGGCAATTAAATATTTTTAAAATAGACTTCAAGTAGATGTTATGTGTATGAATAGAGATAATACTAATCAAGATAATGCATGAAAGGAAAAAAGTAACGCTTTAGTAGTAATATTATTCCAGATAGGCAAAATCTACTTCTAAGCATATAAACAATGTTATTATACTAGAAATAACATAACTACGCACTACAATTTTTAAAAGCTAAATATGTCATATTTCAAACATGCATGTTATACAACATGTTATAACATTTCTTTTTAACTAGCTCTGTTCATAAATGATTGCTATTCCATTGGGTTATGAGAACAATGAAATATTGAGATTGCACATATGTACATAGTTCTCAACAGTGCAGTCCTTTGTTGATCTGATTTAAAAAAATACTCCTTATTTTCATTTAAATTTTTTTTACAATACAAAATTAGAATAATTAAAAATTTATTAGTTTTCATACATACACACCTTTTTAATTAATTATTGTAAAGATAAATATATTTTTAAAATGGATTTTGTGCTGTATAATAATATACAACAAAACTATATGAATCATTTTACCATTTCACTATTACAATTATTAAAGGAGTTTATTAAACTATTGTTTTTGTAGAATTTAAGAAACTTTTTGTATCAATGCTTTAACCATTATTTGAAAACCATACAGTCAACCTTTGCAGTTGGCAGTATCAGATTATTGAACTTGACGGACTGTATGGTACTACCATTGATCCTTTGAAAACTTAATGAGGAGTACCTTGTAATCTAACAAAGTACATATAGTCACTATGCCATCAAAAAGTCACTACATGTTTAAACATACATTGATGAAGATTTGCTGCAATAAAAATTATTTGTATGTACTGCTATGAGCATGTTGAATAATAGAGGGTGCCAGAATAAACAGGGTCAGGATTAGGTCAGCTGTATTGATATTGGATATTTACATTGTTTATTCCATATATCAATTTAATATAATGCAAAAAAATGAAGTTTTTTTAATAATTTATAATACTTATCTGCAAGTAAAATATGTTTTTGTATGTTTATACTACAATGATCATGTACACACATGTCTGTTTCATTTTTGTAAAACAAATACTAAACATTTAATACTGAAATATGAACAATAAAATATGTATTACCTCCTAATGTTTGTGTATCATATGATTGCAATACTTCCTGTGAAATTATTCAATACGCGTAATAAAATTAGCTACAAAAATAAATGTTTATATAAAGATTTATAAACTTACGAAATAAATCTCGCCGAACTAAATTTCTTGCGCACAGAACTAAAAAGAAAATAATCACGTTAATTAGGGAGTGACAGTCATACTAAAATTCACATCAAGTTTTGGAGCAGAAATCAGTGAAAGGATCAATTACTTACTTGTTAGTCGAATTTTTAGAGCTCCATATTTACGATTCGACACCGGAGTAGACATTATTCTTTATATCAACTTATCATGACCGTAACAATAATTTCTTTATTATTAAATATAGTATTTAATTTACAAACTTACAGCCCACCATTTTTATTCACATCTATTTTTTTAATTGCCAGTTACCACTTGCCGTTACTAAGTTGCCAGAATTTATACTCATCACATTCCATACAATAGTATACTTATTTTTTACCTTGTTCTTTAATAAATTAATACGATACTTAGTATTCTAATCACAAATAATATTACTAAAGATTAAGTAAAAATAATAAAGTTAAATTACGATTTGAGAATTTTTGAGATTGAGTGCAGGTCAAAACCATAGACTAAATTTTAGCAGTAAATGAAATGTCAGATTTGTTTTCACTTTTCATTAATTAATTTCACGGTCGTATACACAGGTTTTGCAACTGAGTCCAGGTACTACGTCGCTGCTATCGAAGCTGATATTTTTCTCTCCCAAGTATTGTGTTATTTAATCATTGTTATATCGTTTTGTTGAGATTTGCGGATTTTTTATTATTTTTGTTTTGTTATTTAACTGTTTTGTTTGGATTTGAAAAAATGTTCGAGATAATTATTACGCGAATTGTCATGCCTCTGGCGGCCGTAAATTGAACTTAACAGCATCAGTATGTCAACGTACCTCATGCTGATGTTGCAAGACCTGTGTATACGACCGTGATTAATTTTATCAAAGACGGAAAGGTTTGTAAAGTAAACCTAAACCTTTCCGTCTTTGATAAAATTAATTCGTATACACAGGTCTTGCAACTGAGTCCAATTTCAGTGGAGAGAGATGAGGTGCCAGTGTGTTACAACTGCTAATTCGCAATACCATCCGCTTGAGGTACTACGTCGCTGCTATCGAAGCTAATATTTTTCTCTCCCAAGTATTGTGTTATTTAATCACTGGTATATCGTTTTGTTGAGTTTTGCGGATTTTTTGTTTTGTTATTTAACTGTTTTGTTTAGATTTGAAAAAGTGTTCGGGATAATTATTACGCGAATCGTCATACCTGTGGCGGCCGTAAATTGAACTTAACAGCGTCACGTTTTATGGTTTACAACCGTGTTTACAACACGGTTTACAAGAAAGTAGAAAGAACTAAGAGTATCTATGATTGTCTATCTAGTGTTTGCATAAATCATCTATAAAAATAAATTATAGTATTATTAATTTATTAGTATCTAGTAGTATTGTACCATCTATTATGAAATTTTAATTACTTAGTTTTAATCATCACTATTTTTTTATATACTAACGACCTTATTTATAAACGTTGCTTAGTTACCTAAACACTGATTTGTCTCTTTCTGTCATTATTGATTTGACATACGAAAGAAGAAGACAAAATATTGTTTAACTAATCACCAGTTAAATAAAGTTTATGAATAAGTGTATGTTGATTTTTGTCTTATCTTATTCATGTTTGTCTTATAATCATATGTTTGCCTTATGTCAATATCAAAAGTATACCTAATTATTATATATAAGATTTTTATTATTATACCTTATCCTTTTTCATCGAAGGCTAAACTTACCAGCTAAGGTTACCAACATTAAATTTTATTTGACATATAAATTGGGATTTGGGAATATTAAAGAAAAATACACTTTCTATTTAGTAATGAATCATTACTAATGATACTACATACTGAATAATGCACAGTTTTATTGTTATTTGATAAACCAATTGTTTGTTTGATAACATTTGTATGATATCGTGAGTTTACTTATAATGTAGATTGTTTACATTAATACCTAATAGATAGTGATACAATTCCACTCGTAAAAGTAACAATTATTTCAAAATCTAAAAATGGAGCCTATTATTATTGTTCATGGTGGTGCTGGAGACATTCCACAAAGTCGTGTACAGGGGAAATTAAATGGAGTTAAAGCATCTGCAGCTGCTGGCCAAAAAATTTTAGCCCAAGGCGGTTCTGCTTTAGATGCAGTAGAAGCAGCAGTTGTACTCATGGAAAAAGATGAATATTTTAATGCTGGTTGGTATTTTTCATAATACAATAATATTATAAAATATTAATAATATATATTTTTAATTTAATTTTGTCTCTTGACTTGATTGCAGGCTATGGATCTGTTTTAAATCTGAGAGGTGAAGTAGAGATGGAAGCTAGTATTATGTGTGGGAACAATCTTGATGTTGGGGCAGTTACTCTTATTAAAGATTTTCTTCATCCAATAAGTATTGCCCACAAAGTTCTTACAACTTCTCCTCATTCATTACTGGGTGGTGAAGGTGCTAAAATATTTGCCTTGGAAATGGTGATACATGTTATAAAGCAAATAATAATAGTATTTTAAGATGTTATTATAATTCATGGAATATTGTGATACTCTGTTCCAGGGCTTCCCAATGGTTCCTCCTGAATCTTTAATAAGTGAAAATGCAAAAAATGCTTTATGTGAATTTTTAAAGCATGGTGAATTTGGTAGAACTGAAATAGGACTAAAAGATGAGGTATTATGAATTAAACATTATATAGCATAATTAATTAATTGATAGGTAAAAAGAAAATCATCTCTATTTATTTGGGTTATCTTACAGGGTGGTGTTGGTACAGTGGGTGCTGTAGCAATAGATTGTAATGGTCATGTAGCTGTAGCTACTAGTACGGGTGGCATGAGTGGGAAAGCTGTGGGTCGTATTGGTGATACCCCACAGATTGGTAGTGGTACTTATGCTGATGATAATATTGGAGGAGTGTCTACAACAGGTTTGGAATGTTTTTTATTTCTACATTTAATATATAACTACAACAAAAATAACAATGGGAATAAAAAAAAATATAATTACTTTTTACACAGGCCATGGGGAATCTATCCTTAAATATTGTTTAGCACACAGCATAATCAAGCTAATGCAAAGTGGTAATGATGCACATACAGCAACTAAATTAGCCATCCATGGTAAGTGGCTTTTCAAAAGATGTTATTTTTTAAGTGAGTAACAGAGTACTTACATATTAATTATTTTTATATTCTATTTATCTGGCAGGAATGACTGAACGCCTGAAAAATACAGCAGGTGCAATAACTCTATCTAAGAGTGGTGATGTTGGAATTAACTTTAGCTCAAAAAGAATGGCTTGGGCTTACATTAAATCAAACAAAATATTTTTTGGAATAGAAAAAGATGAAATTCTTGAAGAGGACTATGTGACTGCATGAGATTTTTTTACACTTTATAAAAAAATTATATTTCAAACATTGACTGATGCTTTTTTTATAAAATTATGATTAATAAATATATAGTGATATTTTTCTAAGATATTTTTGACTGGTTACATTATTAATAAAGAAATTTACGATGAGAAATATTTGGTACTTATTTTTAAGTAATGTTATATTTATTTATAAATTATTTTATTTCGACTAATATATCGCAAATTTTATGTTATACGTGCTACTAAAAATACTACTCAATACTAAGAATTATAGTAATTTGTTGTTTTTTAGTAGTATTTTTAGTAAGCTAAAATAAGTTGATAATTTTTATATTTTGATAAAGCATGTTAAAATGTTATTATGATATTAAAAAAACAACATTGATGTTGGTCTAATCTCGTTCTAGTAATTTTTATTTAAATTTTAAAGTCTTGTTATATTACTTTTATACTGCGTCGATTTTTTTCTGAGTTTTTTTTAGCCATATCTGTGCTACCAAATATCACTATGGGATATTGATATTAGACATTGACAAACAGATGTTTTTGACAGCGTGTAGAAAATATAATCTACGATTGATTTCAAATAAAGAAAAATATAAATAATAAATACATGCGATTAATTTTGAGTTTGTAGCTGTGATACTAGTATAAAGTCAAAGTAATCATTTTATAAATTAGAACTCAAAATGTCATTTCGATTTAAACCAGCAGAATTACAACATTTTAATTGGATGTTTAATCTAGCACCATGTTTTCCTGTTAATGCTTCAAAAATTAATATTATAAATGATCCTAACAAATTTTATGATACTATTTACGAAAGATTTAAAAACGCCAAACGTAGAATTTCATTAGCTAGTTTATATATAGGAACGGGCGAATTAGAAAAAAAATTGCTAGAGGTTACAGTTCATAACGTTAAAAATGCTAAAGATTTAAGTTTTAATGTTTTACTTGATTATCAACGGGGTACTCGGGGCAAAGATAACTCACGAACTTTATTTCGTCAATTCGTAAATGGTATTTCTGATAGATGCCATTTGGCTTTGTATCAAACACCAAGACTCCATGGAACATGGTCTAAAGCGCTCCCCTCTCGCTATAACGAGATTGTCGGTCTTCAACATATGAAGCTATATATTGCTGATGATTCAATAATATTGAGTGGAGCAAATTGTTCGAATGACTATTTTCAACAAAGGCAAGATCGTTACATAGAAATTGAGGATGAAGATTTAGCAAATTTTTATTGTGAACTAATAGGTATGCTAACTGTAAGTTATTGTATTATTTTTCTTATAATTATTTGTAGTTTTATAAAGAATAAGTGTCAGAATGTTGTAATGAATGTACTTTGTAAATTTCATTTCATCATCACTTTGTTAAAGATTTAATTGATATTTATAATATTTTTTTATAAGAGATATAATTATAATATTTTATTTTACAGATGAAGTAGCAAAGTATAGTAAACATGATAATTCTGACAATATAACTAGTAATTTATCTAAAGATATTGTTATAAAACAAGTCAACCAAAATATTGAAAATCTAATTGATAAATGGAAAGACAGACAATCTTCTAAATTATCATCACTTAATGAAAGTAAGTATAGAATAGTGTAGTACTGCTTATTACTGTGTTTTTTCTTTATATATTTACTTAATATACTATTTATTATTGACTAGCTGTGACCTGCGGTTTCACCTGCGTATAATTTATAAAAATATAATTAATAAAACTCAGCCTAGAACCTTCCTCGATAAAAGGACTATACAAAACAAAAATAATTTTTAAATTTGAACCAGTCGTTCCAGTGATTAGCCAGATCAAACAAACAAACTCTTCAGCTTTATATATTAGTATAGATTATATGTTTCTATTCTTAAGGTATTAAAGACAAAGACACATGGATATTTCCTCTGATACAAATGGGTGAATTCAACATAAATCAAGATGAACAAGCAACTTGTAATATTTTATCTTCTGCACCAGAAGGTTCATATTTTCGTTTAGCTACTGGCTATTTTAATTTAACTGAAAAATATGCTAATATTCTACTCAGAGATTGTAAAGCCGCCATAAGTCTATTGATGGCACATCCAAATGTAAGTATTTAGATAACATATAACATTATTATCCTTTCTAATTCATGATGTCTAAATGTATTTCTATAAGTATGTGTCAGTTGCAATCAACTAATGTATTACAAAAGTAATTTTGACAAACATTTTAGTAAGAAAAACAGTAGCAGTAAATAATTTAAAGATAGAAATTAAAAAAAAAATTACTCATAATAATAATATACAATTGGATTTTTTTTTTTTCTATAGAATAATAATTTTGTTTCTCTTCTTAATTGGCTTTGCAATACATATTATGTTTTAGGCTAATGGATTCATGGGAGCTGCAGGGCCGGCAGGCGGTATACCTCATGCTTATTCATTAATAGCTAGGAAGTAAGTGAAAATATTATTCTTAATTAATTACTTGAATGTATAAGTTAACTTTGTCTTATTTTAATATTAAATATTTGCAATTTTCTATGCTTTCTTTTTTATTTTAGATTTTGGCAACAAGTTGTTAATTATGACCAAATGAGCAGGGTGCAGATATTGGAATACGAAAGAACAGGATGGACTTTTCATGCAAAGGGGCTATGGTTAGTTCATTATATTAAGAGTTATTTATTCTATGATTTGTATATCCTATATTTAATTGTTTTAACAACAAATGACACACTTGGGGAAAGTATCATTGAGTATCATATATTTTGTATGTATAATTTAACATTCACTCCTTGATGGGGGTAAAAAGCATGTGTTAGTAAAAAGTTTTGTTAGTAATTATTTGTTAATTTTCCGGGAATTAAAAGTAAATATAATATATTTTCATCTCATGATTGATGGTCTGATACATCTGCATTTCACTCTTGGCCTTTGAGAAATATGTATAGTAAAATTATATTTATAATATGTAATTGAAATAGGTTAATAACTTATGTATACATATCATATACTAGTTTCCTCTCGTAGCTTCGCCTACGTTTGTATATACAGTTGTGCGGGTGTTCTGTATTATTTTTGTGTAACCCTGACAGTATATGTATGTATGTACTAGCTGTTGCCCGCAGCTTCGCTCGCGCGTGGTCTTTATCTATACTAATATTATAAATAAGTAAAAATAGATTTTTTGTATGTTTGTTTGTAGCGAATAAACTAAAAAACTGCTGTACTGTTTTTAAAAACCTTTTTTACCTACAGTAAGATACGTTATCAGCGAGTAATTAGCTGCCCGTCCCGACTTCGTACGGGTAAAAAAAGGATTTTATCATTTTTTAATCAATAAGATATAAACATTTACCAATCGATTTATTCGCCCATCCAGTATAGTGTATGTGTGTTCAGTAAAGGGCATATAATAATCCTACTGCCTACTAATATAATAAACTCGAAAGTTTGTATGGATGTATGGACGTTTGTTACTCTTTCACGCATAAACTACTGAATGGATTTTAATGAAACTTTACAATAATATAAGCTTAGGGAATACTAATTAAGTGGTACATATGGCAATAATGGAATATGTTTTTTTTATCCAAACATCACCTACATAGTGAAGTTCGTATATTTCTCCCTAAGAGATATTGATATAAGATATTGCGCATTTTGAATTTCATTATTTGCACCCAACTCTTCCAAACAAAAATAAAAGTTTCTAAAAACTTTGAAATTCATGTTTATTAATTCAATCAAAAAACTCAAATAGTATATTTCTATTTTTTTTAATTTTTATACTAATGCTTTTACCCCGTTTCTCCCGTTTGGAGTTAAATTTCTAAAAACGACGAAATACGTATGCATAGCTTTAATACTAAATATCATTCTTCTTACAGCAAAAGTGACGGAATCCCCATACAAACTTTCAACCCCTTTTTTACCCTCTCAGATTTAGATTTTCAAAAACGCTGAAATACATTTTTATTTATTTTTAAGCTTGTTCATTAAATTTCATGCTTCTAACTTTAAAAATGACGGGTTTCTAAACAATCGTTCAACTCTTTAGGGGTAGAATTTCCAAAAATCCTACCTTAGTGGGTGTTATAAAATGTATCAACTGCCAAAATTTCAAGTTTCTAACCCCCGCAGTTTAGGCTCTGCGTTAATGAATCAGTTAGGAAGAGTAATAATATTATATGAATAGATATCAACAAAAATACGTATTTTTATAACTTTTGATAGACTCAACTAATTTTGATGAAATAAAGGCTAAACGGAATCTTGAAATAGTTCTTATAATAATTCGGTTATTTAAATTTTTAGACGATTTAAAGATACAGACATGCAGACAGTAAAAAAATTAAAAAAATGATTGCTTTGGTTTTGGTAAATCGTAAATAGCCATATAACCTTTAAAACAGGTAACTGCCTGTTTTGAAATAACAGACAGAAACTCCAATTTTATTTATATGTATGGATAATTTATTAATTAATTCGTTTTTGTTATAGATTTATGTTATTTTATGTGTACAATATAAAGTATAAAGTAAAGGAAAAGTTTCTTCTGTAAATAAAATCAGACTTAACCAAGGCTACTAATTTAATTAAACAAAAAAAGGGAATTAAAACAAATGTTGTCCATTGAACTTGACACACATCTGAATAAGCTGCTTAAGCGGCCATTTTATGTAGAAAAAGTATATAATATACAAACAAAAGCAGCTATATAACAATTTTAATTAAAGTTTCAAAAGCAGTTATTTGACCGCTCAGGTAGGTTAAGTGTTAAAAATGAGATGACACTTATAGCATATATATATATATATATATATAAATATATACATACATTAGCTAAGTTTCCACCAACAATAATTACACAATCATTAAAATAATCAAAACATATATAAAATCAAACAGCTAAACCATCATAATCAGTAAAGGTGTAGTAAGATATATATTTTTTTATAATCTAATATAATTAATTACTTAATGAAAACACAAATTTAACAAAAACAAAATATAAATGAAATCACATAGCTTAAGCATTATTACATTGAGTAAGGCCAATAAAATGCAGTAAATAAATGATATATATATTATTTATATATTTTTTAACCAAATACAATTAAAATTACAAGCAAGAATATGACTACAGTACAAAATTTATAACAAACTAAAATATTGAATATTAAGATGGGTTGGTACATTCATTTTATATAAATTAATACATTTAATACATTATTATTTTTATCTTATTTATGTTATTTTTGCAGTGTTTTTTTTTTAAATATATAATATCAATATCTGAGTACACTTAATTATATATTATATGTCGCACAGATGTACTTCTTCCTATTCATAATTATGCTGTCGCAAGCTTGATGTAGCCATAGACCAATTGAATTAAGCTGAGAGATTACAAAATACTTTTATTCGGTTTATATTGGGATAAGGCAAATATAACCACGTTTCACAATTTTGTTCTCTTCTTAATTAGTTGCCCGTCTGACTTCGTAGGAATATGCACATCTTCTCTATTCTGTACTGTGTGTTGTTTAACCCTTTTACTCCCCCTTCATCACTTGATATTCATTAGATGATGACGGTGATGACGACGTCTCAGTGCTTTTATTTATGTGCTCCGTATTTTGTTGTTCGATCACTACTATTTTAGCTATCTCTATAGCTTTCTTTAGTGACAGATCAGACCGTTGTAATAATCTTTGATGTTTGGCGAGCTACTCTAACACATATTCGCTGTAAATTTATCACTGACCAATGACTATTAATTCAACGAAATCGCATTTTAAACTGTAATTTTCTAGACTCGTAATAAAGTTGGTTATATTTTCGTGTTTGCTTTGTTTTCTCATAAAAAATACATGTCAGGCCATAGTTAAATTTTTCCTCAGTTCGAAATACTTGTTACATTTATTAATGAGGTCTTCTAAAGTAATTTCTGTTATTTTAATGTTGAACAAAATTGCTATTTTTCTCTATTTACACTTCTTATACATAACCAGTGGCTAATACTCCTTATACATATCCAGAGGATAATAAATATAGTTCAAAATATGGTTGCCATTTTTTCCGCGTTAAATTGTTATTTATTTCGTTGTTTAGAAAAAACTTCGGTAGGTAAAACGTTTGAATTTTTATCTGCCGTTTTAAAACTTTTGACAGGAAACACGAATTTACGAAAAAATTATACCTATTTAAAGTTTTAAGAAGTGATATACCGTTTATGTTTAAAGCAAGCACTTCTAAAACCATGTATTATTGTTATAGTTGTTTTTTAGGCTTTGTTTATACACCTAAATACTATTCACGTATTAATTATTGTCACTGAGTTAACTGACTTGCTCTGACTTGCTCACACGCAGTCTTAAAGCGTACTGTTATGAAAGATATAAGATGAGATCATAAAGATACACACAATATATATGCAATATTAGTTTTTATGCAAAAACAACACACGAAGCTACTGAAAACACGAAATTGTTAACAAAACTTTTTGATTTTGACAACTAACAGGTGCGCGTACTTTTCCTACAGATAATAATTTATTGATTTTTAGTAGGGATACTAAACTTATAATAAATAAATAAAGAGATTAAAAATTATAGGCCAAAATATAGGATAAATCATAAGCAAAAGTGTAAATTACATGTAATATTTAATCTCTTTTTAGTTTGACCATAACCATTTTTTAATAAATGTTCTACGTGTATCTTTAAATTGACATAACTTTATTATTTATGAACCGATTGAAATAAAACAAACACTAAATGTTAAGTGAAGTTAGCCACAATATATTAGTGAAAACCGCACTCAAATCCGTTAAGCCGTTTTTAAGATTAGCGTGCACAAACGCACAGACAAACAGACAAACAGACAAAAAATCTATTAATCATTGTTTTGGGTTCTATTGTGTTTATAAAGACCCCCGATAAAAGTTTTACTCATTTATCTTCCATGTACAGACATCGACCAGTTACAGATTTATTATATGTATAGATATGTCATATTTCATGATGATCGGTTGATTAGTAGATGACAATGCGAACCAATAATCAAACTCACTTTCGCATTTTTACCTTATGGCAAGTTTGAAACTATTAAAATAGTTTTTATAAAAACATTGGTACTATATATTATACGGATTTTTTTTTCAGGTACTATCCTCCGAGTAGTAGTGTACCGTGGGCGACGGTAGTTGGTTCTGCAAACTTGGGGGAACGTTCAGTACGACGAGACCTTGAAGCACAGGCTGCAATATTTACCTCTTCACTCGATTTACAGGTAAAAAGTATAAAGTTCGGTGTCGATGCATTGTAGCCTTAACAGCGGACGAGAGGGCGTGTTAGAGACTATGTATTTAAAATTTGAGTCTTCGTTCATTTTAAGGGTCCAATTGAGATCGCATCTCGGCTCAGGCTAGGCTTCTGCTTGTAGCAAAACTTTTAACTGTCGCCATGTCCGTTTGTGCTTAAATAAATAAATGTTCCCAACAGGAAAGACTACACAATGAGTGTTCAAGACTTCACGACTACGCTTCCGAATGCAGCACAGACTTGCAAAATAGACAAACGCCGCTATGGGTTCGGGCTACTGTAGGACTATTTAGAACATATTTTTAAATGTTATTTATAATATATTAACGGAATTTTTAGTTTAGACAAAATAACATTCATAAATTATGTATTACAAGTTCCTGAACTTGAGGCTTGGTTCTCGTGTTGGTCAACCAAGGCAAGGTTTCTCGGAAAGCAACTATATTTTGCTGCGCGAAGCACTAAAAATATGATGTGACCTTCAAAACACAAGTCGCCTGCCTTTTTTAATGAATGAATGAATTTAAACGCAATAAAGTGTCACTGACGCACTTGCTACAAAGTGCTACTTTTATACATTTTATTATTTTTATATAATCTTTTTTAAAATAGTTTTAATATTCTGTACTTAATTTGAAATCTTTGGATTTGCTTACAAAGTTTCGTGGACCACAAATTGAATTGAAAAGTTATGACGATCGGTTTTAATATCTGACTGACGTCATAACAGAGCCACTACACTCAAGTCATAATAATAAAGGATAAATTATATTAAATCAATCTAGTCATGTCTTGACGCAATACTTACAGTAGTTTAAAAAAAGTAGTTCCGCTTGAATTATGTTTATACTATATTTTTGTTTAAAGAAACATTGCAAGCTTTATCAAAAGTGGATCATTGTCTACAAATATACACTAATGATAAGATGTATACAATGAAATACAAGGCAAACGACAACCTTATCACTGAATACAATAAAAAACACTTATAGGTAATCTTGAAATTATATTTTGTTTTGATTTTTTTTTTCCGACTTTAAATTTTAATTTTAAATTTCATTTAAACGTTGTTAAAATCAAGGTCTTGGATACAGTGGTGAGAGATTGGTACGATCGTGTTATAACTTTTATTTCGCGTCAACGTCCGCTGTACGTCGTTGCTATCTATGAGTGCGGTCACGTGCCGGTTAAGTGACACGCGATACGCATGCGCTACGTTTGAGAGAAAAAGAGACAATGTTATTCTGTCTTCGTTGCACAGCTTACCCATCTATCGTCATGCCTCTGGCGGCCGTAAATTGAACAGAACAGCGCAATCATTAAGCCGACGTACCCCTACTAATGTTGTTGATAGACTTGTGTATAAGATCGCGGTTTAAATTAGGCTTGACTTTGGTAGGTGTAGCGTATTCCAATCACAGGAGGAGTTACGACAAACAAACAACTTTGTCATTGAATTGATGCGATATCATTGATCTACATTGTGAATCTATGAGATGAATTAAAATTGAAGTAAATATAATTAGTTAAGCGGGATAGTGAAAGTGAATAGTGTTGTATGTAGCATAAATTAAGATATATTAATGAAAAATTAAAACTTAAATAAAATTAATTTAGTTTGTAGTGCAAAACTATAGCAGAGTTATTAGCAATCTCATGGAATACAAGGTTTGTTTATCTTTACTCCTTTGATTGGAACGGGCTATAGGTATATCAGCGTCTATTTTTTATTCTTCAGTGTTTGTTTTATTCGACTTGTTTTCTTTTGATATTACTATTATATGTTACTATTGAATTATACAAATTGTTCTGAGCATTTAATTAAATTGTATATTAGTTTTGTTTTTTTAATGTAATTTAAATCTAAGGGTTGGGCTACACTTGTGCTAAAAATTTATCACAAAACCGAAGCAAGATTTGAAAAATCTTTTAAAATAGTACAAATGTAAAAATGCAGTATTACGCTTGTTTAATATAATAATTGAATTTAATTGGTTTGCTTTGTTTTATTTCAACTAAATATATTTTAAGAAGAATATCTGGTATAAGTGACAACGTAAAAAGTAATCGCAATGTTAATCTATGCAGGCGTTAATTTATACTTATTAACTTTATGAATTTAATTAAAATAAAAAATAAAAAAATGTTTCGTTATCAATCACTTTTAATCATATTCAATCTTATATTCTTCATATAATCACATAATTATAATTATCTCGATTCACACTTAAAATAAATTTAAAATAAATTAAATGAAAACACTCTGTAATAATTTATACAAAAAAATCAGTCGGTTCGTGACATTATTTGATTCATATTAAAATTATACAATTAATTTTACATTAATAGGAATCAGGCACATTATATAAATTATTTATTTACTAATGAGTAGTAACACATTCATTAAAAAATTGAAGCGATATACCGTGGTGGTACAGAATACTTGCACATGGACGAATTCACTTGACAAGTTCAGACATTGCGGCGAACATAAACAGATCGCGTAAAACAAAAACTCACTTTTGAGCATCATTATTTCAGATTAATAATATAGTCCTTGCAATTGAGCAATCAGACAACATATGCATATTCAACATTCATAAAGCGTTTTTCTTTTAATGAGCAATTAATTGAAGCAAATATTCGTTGATATAAAACTGTTTCGATTAAATTCTACAGAACGTAAGAAATTTTCACCTTCGAAGTATGGACGCGTTTTATTCTAATCTTTGGTGTGCTGGGCATAACAACGCTGACGCTCAACAAAATGCCTAGTTCAACGGTATTATTATATAAATCAATATTCACCTATGTATGTATAAAACACCTATAATTAAATAGACACGGCATTTGGTCGAGTTGTCAGTCCACACGGAACATATTATACTGTGTTGCGGTAACGCCTTCAACCTATATACTACGGACGCAGATAGTAGGTACAAAAATAGTTCACCTATCCAATACAATTAAGACTACTTAACAATTAAGTATAGCGAGGAGGCCTCGTTAGGAAATAACAGTGCAAAACATTGAAACGGTACAAACTATCTATCTCTCGAAAACGCAGAGAGTGTACGATAATAGTAACAAAGATTCATAAATCTTTACTAAAACGGGCAAACGTCGGCACTCGACAACGAGCTCTCGGGCCTCCTCCAATAATGCTACTTATCGCGTATCACACTAAGGTAAATTGACTAGGCGTGTTGTGAGTCGGTCACACTGACGTGACTGTAATGTTAGGCTTCGACTAGGAGTTACAAATCGCTCTACAAATACTCGGACTTCGCTATTAATATAGCGCGGTTTGTAAGTCAGCCCGGATAGCAGGTCGTGGTATCTCGCCAGCGTCGGCGGGCGAGCGAGCGCGTCGAAGCCTACTGTTGGCGGGCGCGGCCGAGCAGTCAGAAGCCGGCGTCGGGCGGCGGGTCGGGCGGCATGTAGTGCAGCTCGTCCACGGGCGCGCTGAACACGTTGTACAGCACCGCGAACAGCGTGCACGCCGCGTACGCGCCCAGCGCCGCCCACCACAGCAGGCGCTCCCACAGCCGCTGCTGCGCGTGCTTCAGCACCAGCAGCCCGATGGTGAGCCCGGCCAGTGCGCCCGCCACGTGCGCCGCGTACGACACCGGCGGCGCCTCCTGCTTCAAATAAAACCACTCATTTTAGGCGGTTCGGAAACAATTTTGTATTATCTGTGTAATACGAAGCCACGATTTAAACAATTGTTTAATAATAACTTATCGTGACCATCGTGAGGTGTATCGTCCGAAGTCGAACCTGAACTCACCTTAGTGTATCGGGCGTGCACCGCGAAGCCGACGTCGCAGGACGCGACCGCGAGTGCGGCGACCAGTCTCACCGCGCCGTAACGCATCGCGTGGAAGTTGAGAAGCGCGTTGGCGAGGTGGGCCGCCAGTAGCGCGTACACGCCGCCCGACGCGCCCGCCAGGCACACGTCGGGGTCCAGCACCGACGCCGCCAGCGACCCGCCTAGCACGCCCGCCAGGTACACCGCCCCGCAGCGCACCGCGCCGTGGACCATCTCCAGTGGGAGGCCGACCTGTGAACGACACGTGCTTAATGTAATAATAATAATAACGTCAAATATTACTAAGTCGTCGTGTCGTTTGTTTGAAAAAGAACTAACTAAAGACTAAGCGGAAAAGTGTTGACTTGGAATGGAATGCCATTTAGTAAAGGAAGACAAGAAAGACAGCTAGCTCAGTTATAACTAAGGTCCTTGTCTTTTGATGACAGATCTACCACTGTCGTTCCCGCTCATGAAAATGTATACATCTCAAACGTGGTGTGATCGAAATCAACTCACCGCCAATTGAACGAGAAGGTTAAACGCGAGGTGCAGCCAGCCCGCGTGCACCACGCTGTAGGTGAGGAAGCGCCACAGCTCGCGGCGGCGGTCGGGGCGGTACACGAGCGGCGAGTCCACCGGCACGGGGCCCGCCGCCGCCGCCACGCCGCCCGCGCCCCACGCGTACCACGCGAACACTCCTAGCTGCAGAGTTCATGACCGATTAATTTAATATACTACCACCTTGGGTATTGTATTATATGATAAGGTATATGCAGACGCCAATCTTATATTGTTTCGAAAAAAAAAAAACTAAGTGGATTGATCTTACGATGTTTTCCTTGATCGGAGTGTGTGATATGTTTTACTAACGCGAATTGAACACTTAAAAAACTTGGAGCTGTTTTTTCGGATTGGAACCTGCAACCTGTTCTATCCATGGGGTACCTTCAACGCACTAAATATACATATTTATAGTATATATTATTTTAGATACATTAGATACATAGGTATGTATAAGGAGAATACATTAATGTAAAATTGGCGTAAATATAATTGCTAAATATTATCTACAAGGAAAATTCCTGTACTTTTATAAGACTTTCTATATTATTTGTAATAAAAATAGATATAATAATTAAGAAACGTTATGTGAAATATGCGTCTGACATGTAAAAACAATCCAGAAAAATTACAATTCTACATAAGGAACATAAATGGGTATTGGTTAATATTGACGTTTCAATAGGTCATATGGAACTAAAATGAGAAACTAATTTAATAAAAAAGTGTAAATTACGTTATTTGCGGATATAGACGAATTAGAATAATCGTTATTCATAAAGGAAAACCCGTTAGCGCGGCCTATGTGACTTATAATCAGCCGAGTGCACCTTGCAGAGATCGTGCGTATGTAATGAATCAATGTGTGACGAGTGCCCGTAGTCCGCACGCGGCGTGAACAGTTCGGCCAACTGTTATGATTCACGTAAACCGCTTGTTTGCACGGATGTGAAATCCGCAATTACACTTTTTAATTAACCGAGGTAACTGGAGCGGGGATCGAACAGCGGTGTTCGGCGCGTAGAAAGTGATGCACCGATTTTCTAGTTCCAGTAACGGCAAATAATTCGTATTCATAGCAACTGTGCATAATTGAAATGTATGAACACATTTTTTTACTGACCGTTTAACGGCCGCGATTAAGAACCATAAGGTTACGATGCCTGTTATTTACCTCTAGCAACGTCACGCAGATAATGAAGAAGGGGGGTGGACAGCATGTGTACCGCTCTTGGTAGTATTTGCGGTCCCGCTCCTCCGGGAGCACCTCCATAGCCACAAGGTGCACCATTCTACAAAAGACAAAAACATTTTAATACATGTATATAAAACATATTTATAATATATAAAAATGATTATTTTATCCATATGTCACAGAGACCAAAATTTATTGAAAATTGGAGAAAATAGTTAACGGTAAAGTTAGCTTTATTCAGGCAAAATGATTTGTTATTAAAAATATTAGACATTGTTGTTTATACAAAACCAAGGTCGTTAGTTACAATTTAATCTAAAACGAAAATCGATTTCGACAACACGTCTAACAAAATATTAAATTACTTGCAAAATTAAAAGACATTCTTACATCAACGTTATTTATGGGGTCTATCGGTGTAGCAATTTATAAAACTTTTGATTACACGAAAGCACACTACATGTCAGGGTGACATGACAAATAAACATAAAAAAATTATAGGTACGTCAATCAAAAATATGAGTTTATTTGAAATGAAACAAAAACACTAATAATTTTGTTACTTAAGTTATTATTGCAGTTTGTTTGGTCACATTGCACTGGAAATTTAATATGGAAACATTGTAATGGGTATTAAATTGACGTCAGTTTGTTAAAGAGTCACGGCTTACCAGATTAAATGTATCGGAACTTTTTGGTGTCATTTGGCTCAAATCGAAACCGTAGACTAAATAATATGAGTCTTTTATTAAACAAAATTAAAAAATCTACACAGTTACTAAAATACGGAAGTGAAATAAGCTGCTTAGCCCCATAATATACAGTCGGTGGAGTTTTCAATATTTATTAAGTTTTACCTTGCAAAAAGTGTAGGATCTTCTAATATAAGATGGAAGTCGTTTTCAGAGCTGACCTCACGGTCTCTCTGGTGTACTGCGCATCTATAGCTACGAGTGCGCTTGCCGCTCATCTGAAAAAAAAACAAAATTTTTCATCGAAAAATAATAAAAAGAACCTCCTCTGAAAAGTTTTCGAAATTAATAATTATCACTCTTTACAATTATCCTTTATTAATAAAATGTGGATCAGCGTAAGCAATTGCTGAATGAGTAATTCACAACTAACCAGCCTTAGGTACATACAAGATTATAGGAGGTAAATAAATAATATACAGTTTTTTACGTCACACGAATAAATAAGTAGGTACTGCCCTTAAATTATTTAACGTTATTATTATGAATAAAATTATTATTATTATTATAATATTATATTGCAGAGTAAGTATACTAGCACTGTACGCCTTGATGTTCTAAATATACACACGGCCTTGTAAACATGTTAACACATGAATTAGAAAAAAAAACGTCAAAATAAGTAATTTTATGTATTGCTACGTATTGGTTACAGAATTGAATAATGAAAAAATTACAAGAGTAGTATACATAATTACATATATCTATGGACTAATACTATCAGAACCAGGGTTAGAATATTTCGTCAACTTAATGCTAGCACTGATTAATTGCAAAAAAGTTATTAAGTGCGCTTTATAACAGATAAATAATTCATTTCGAGTTTTCATCATGCAATAGCTTGCTATTTTGTAGCTTTAACAATTTTGAACTTTATAATCAAGCCCCATAGTGAATAATGAATATGGTCTTTTCTAAATATTAAGATTTAAAAACTTACGAAATGGCAGTTTTTTATAGTTGTTATCAACATTAATATCAGTTCACAGCTTATTATATACTATAACTCTTATTTTTTCTGTGTAAGAACGGTAGATGGATGAAAAAAAGTATATAAACATTGTTTGTTTAGTGCCAAATGTTAGAAGGTGTGATACATACGATATTTTGTAACAATTAAATCTAAACCTTTATAAAATAATTTCATGTAAATATAAATCAAGTCAAACGTTACATCAGTGAAAGCGGAGGTTTATCCACGTGCACGAGTAAGGGCTAAAACTTGTCCGAAAATCTTTAAAAAAACTTAAAGATTTTGTAACGACTAACGGCCTTATTCATAAACATTGCTTAGTTACTGTTTAGCTAAACACTGATTTGTCTCTTTCTGTCATTATTGATTTGACATACGAAAGAAGAAGACAAAATATTGTTTAACTAATCACCAGTTAAATACGAACGTTTTAATAACTCGTCTTTTGTTCTTGCCTATGATTATATTTAAAGTTTTTGAAGTATGTGTTTGCTATTACTAAGTACGGATATTAGATGAAAATTTTTGTAAATACATCATTTATTTTATATTTATGATTGTTTAGTGGAAATCTGTTTGACGCTTAAATTAATTTTACGGTTCGTGTAATCGTCTGATTTGCTTGATAAGTATATTTTTTGAAAGGAACTACCTATTATATTTCAATAGCGGCCCCGCCGGCGTTGAAATCGGTTATAAGCGAAAATATTATTGTATCAAGTCTTCTTTATTGTGTATTAACATTATAATAAAACACAATTTTCCTAAGAATATTTACTGAACACGAAATAGCTTTTTTTTGCAATTTAGGTGGCTGCCATACAAAGTATTAAAAAATGTAAACACCGGGAATTAAATTCGTTATTAAATTTGTATTTAGTAAATTACGATTTCCCAACGCGTTTATTCGACAATAAATTAAAAAGTTATATCAATTACAACACATATTCGGCAGTTTAAAATGGAGACATAATTATATTAGAAATAAAGAAATTTATTAAAATAATATATTTATTAACATTATTATCTAGAAGATTATTATTATAAGAAACCGTTTATTTTTCTTAAATTTCTGGTTATAAAATTTATATTGGTATTGTCGAAGCAAGCTACTTACGTTGTTTTTTAATAAATTTCTGGCTTTGGTTTAATTTTTAATTACGTACCTATACATAACTCTACAATTATTATATACTCATTGTCTGTATATAATACAATAATACTATGGATTTAATATTTCGTAAATGTTTTCTTTGGACACGTTTTTATTTCGGTATGACAAATAATATGTGAGTGCCGGCACATAAGCTTTATGAGGGTGGATAAATGTTGCGACGAGGCGCAGTTCGCGGGCCAGCGACGGCGGCGGCGAGCTGGCACGCGTCCAGGCCTATCGAGTTATCGACCGCCACCCTCGAGACAGCATCGACATCGATAAACACATTAGTTCTTATTTTTTAGTTGTTTCTAAGACTAGACTAACATGTGTCTGTGTTTTCTATGTAAGACTTTTCAATGATTTAATAAATATAAACTGTAATAGTAAACTGTGTGATTTCATTAAAATTCACTGATAGAATAGACTTGATATTTATTAGTTAACTTTTATTTTATTTTATTTTTTGCAGACAGATTATAAACTTTAATTTTTTTTTCTTTGAACTGGGGCAAGTACGTGTGCTTTAAATTTAATTAAATATAGTGTGGTATGTTGCGCGTTTACGTTTTATGCACAACTATTCACAGAAATAAAGGAATTTAAGTGCCAGTAGTCGTAGCAATAAGTACCTATGTAATATGAAAATAAACTAGCTAGTTACACTTAAAAGTGCCATAATTCGTTTATGAGCAACTTCGCATAGCTATGGGGCAGTGGTAAAGAGCAGGTCGCAGGTGGGCGGCACGGTCGGTGCGCCGGTGAACGACTGGTCTCGAGCCGCGAGTCGGCCCGCAATCCATCGCAGGCCACCGCATTGTCTCCGCAGTCGTTCAACTCAGTTTCCCACGACACTGCAAATGCCCAATGCCAAAACCTAAATAGCCTAGACGCGCCGCAGACGCCGGCTATATCTGTCGCGGCAACAGGGCGTATGTACGTACTTATATTTAATTTTAAGAACAGAAACGAAGAATGTGAGAATATAATTTTCTTTTTTATATTTACAAAAATGTTTTACAGACTTGTCATTCTCGAAATCCCATTGCGATTATATAGATAGGTAAGCATTTGTAAGATGAACACAGAATCTTTTGTTGATATCTTTAATTAGGTAATGAAGAGTTTACATTGAATCAAAAATATCCAATTAAAACTAAAATAAATCGATTTAATCATAGAACAATAAGTCGATACACCTCAGGATTTGCGCGGGCTGGGCGCCAGTGGGCGCACTGAGTCCAGCGTGGGCGCCACGTGACTCACGCCGACATCCGACACGTCCGATTCGTATCCGGAACCACTAACTAGGCACTATTGCCGTCTCGTCAAACGAGCGCGCGAGCCTACGCGACGAACTACCCATTTCAATAACCCACATTATTATTCATCATTTCGACTCACAAATATCAAACGTGCAATGGTCGGGTCCTAAATGCCTTCTGATTATTATTATTTTATTTGAGAAGTATTCTTATTTTAAAAGGAGATAAGTTTTTAATTATTATCATATACAAACTATATCTAAGTTTATAAATTTTAACTATATTGCTAAAGAATGGTTAAAAGTGGTAAGTTTAATCTCAAGTGTTGTTTTTAATGGTAATCGATTAAAGCGGCGTTCTATTTAAAATCGATCTTTTTTATTTAATCGTTCCTTTTTTTAACAAAAAAGTTATTATTGTAGAAAAAATAGAGAAAATAAAATACAGCATATATTATTAACTGCTATATAATATTAGTAAAATATTTACTATTTAGTTTTTGTGCCGCACAGAGTTTGTGTAAAATATAAATCATTACAAGAAAGCGATATTGATCCAGCTAGTTTCCATCTGTCAATGGCCCAATACGATCATTGGCATTTTCAAAAATTATAAAAAGTGGATTTCGATTGTTTTTACAATAACATATATAGTTTCTGAGCACCACAGTTATGAAGTTAATGACTTCTTTAACTGTAAATTTTAACGAGAAGTTTATCTAAATCTAGCATATTAATGGTAGATTTAGTGTGGTGAACTGATGTGTTGGGCACGTGAACGCTGGGAGCTTTCCCACGCGCCCACCTCCGCACTATTATGTTTTAATCTCTTCAAGTCTCTTTGCATTATTACGATACCGTGAAAGTACCTCATACATTTTGCAAGCAAGGTAATGAATTGCAAAATTTTACTACGTTATATATACAAACCTTAAAATAGTTCACCACCGAACCCTTAATTTAAAATAGGTACATATTTTGTTTTAATGTGATAGATTGATAACGATAACTTACGTTTTTTTTTGTTAATTGGCGTTTTGTCCTTTGAATAACAGTAAGCATGTTGCGACATGTTTAATCTAGTTCCGGGGTATTCAATTATTACGTCACTTAAAAAAATATTTGGCAATTTTGTCCGTATGATTTCATTTACTATTAACTATTCATAGATAGAAATATTTGATCGAAAACATTCTCATTATATGATTAAAACTAGCTCGTAAACTATGTATACCTGCATAAGTACCTATTGAAGTTAATGTGCAACTTCGGCTACTCAATATTGATTTCGTGTTGCTAATTTTGCTTTAGACCTTGCATGTAGTTCATAGTAGAAAACAGCTTACATATTGAGTAGTCTTACTTAATTTGTTGCGAAAAACACAATATGTAACATGCAAGTATTATTTTTCAATGTGACTCAAATAATAATTAGCTGTGAAATTAACATTTTAAATACAGTGATACCTATGATAATGGTTACAGTTCTAATATTAATTACCTTAACATAAATATGGTGTCATATCCCAAAATAAACAATTGTTGATCCATATGAATAAATAGAGCATAAATTAGTTAGAATTTCCCAAGTCATTTTATACGCTCGATAGCTTTGGTTAAGACAATTTATTGCATAAAACTCGAAATGTTCCAAATCGATTATTACAGAAAATTAAAAGTTTTGCAGCAGAATAGGAAAGCAATCACAATTTTTTTATATTTTGTTATTGAAATACGTATATTTTTTTCAACAAGATACTTTTAGAAATATGATTATTTTAATATGAACTATTTATATTAAATGGAAATTTAGAAATTGAATCTGTTAAAAAGATAACATACGAATTATGGTTAGCACTGTACTCAAATAATCGATATTTTTTTCTATTTTAGGACCGAAGGATTCAGAGCTTTTAATAATAATTGTATGGCGGAGAAAGTTATTAGACACTAACACAACTGAAATGTACGAAATAGAAATTATATTTATTAACTAAAAATCAGTTATGTTTGTACATATATATTAAATGTGATTAAAAACGACGTTACGTTAACTTATTAAAATCATATAGTGTATTGTTTTATTCTAATTAATAATATAGACGTTAAATGACATGATACAAGAACAGATGTTTTTTTGATAACAACATCGTGAGCTGTCAAAAATAAGTATTTTTTTAAACTTACCCATCACGTATGTTTCAATTATATTTTAACGACACTAAAAACAATTTTTAAATGATATTATATATTATTCACAACACTTTTAATGTCACTATTTATGAGGTAGTTAATTATTTGTTTATAAATTTAATTTGGTAAGTTAAATAGTTCGACGTTGGAGACGCGATCGTAAGTAGCAGTAGTTAGGAGTGTGAGTAACACAACCTCCCCACACGAACGCACCGCGCAGACTGATTTCGCCAGCGAGGCGATCGTCTCAGTTTAATTAGTGTTGTTCGGCCCGCTGCTCGGCTCTATAGACTTTTTTTATGTTTAGGAGTGGTGGTTGCCATTTGAGAGGGTGGTTCCGGTTCCGAGGGCGGATAGTGCTTTGAAAAACGTTTTTTCTTCATAATTTAGCTTCTAAAACAATTGTTACAAAATAATAACATCCGTACAAAATCTATATTTTTTATCTGTGCATCTTGTAAGTTACTGTATGAATTTATGAAACTCGACATGACTTGTAAATAGTTTGTAGTTAGTATATAATAAATTGACTTTTTTTCTCGAAGAAAAAAGCGCGCATAATATTAAAAATTTAAAATGACAACATCAGATGACGCAGCGGCCACGAATCGTTTTGCTAATATTATAAATGCGAATTTTAGTGCGTTTAATACTCAAGCATGATTGAACCACTGGAACTTATCTGTTTATACTGAAATTTTGTATAATATCGTGGAAAGACTATTTTTTTAAATTTATATGTAATATAAACGTTACAAATGAATAATAATTATAAAATATATTATAAGGTGAATAAACAATTACATATTTCTTAAAATTTTATAAGCAAGTGATATATAGCGATTAGTACTTATAGTAAAGAATATACAAAGTATCTAGAGGTATAAAACGGGACTTAAGTACATTTATTTAACGTAAGTAATATACGTACTTTCTGAAATAATTGTATTCCATATACTATAAAACTGAACGTAGTAATACGATATATGACATATCTCTGAACAGTGCAGAACATTTCAATGAAACTTACATAAGTAACAATTAGCTTATTGGGGTTTTAAAGTCGGAAAACCGCACAATGACGAACGTTAATATAATAATAGTAATGTACGATGGACTCTAAAGAAATATATAGAGATATATACCATATTACTTATAACAAAATTAATATTTAAAATAAAATAAAAATATATGTTCGTTTATTACGTTTATATATTGCCGGTGTTGTCTCTATCCTTCGCCTCTAATATTTATTATTAATTATAATACTTTATCATTCTTACTAAATATTTCTTTATATTTACTCTATACGATTTAAAAATAAAATATTCATCACTAATGTCAGGATGTTAAAGGATACGGCCCAGTGGACAGAATGCTTGGGTCTTAGCCGTATGGTCGCAGGTTTTAATCCCGGCAAAGGGTGAGGATCATGCAGGTTGCTTGGTGGAATAATCTCTCAACCTTCATCTTTATAAAAGCATTCGCTCAGCAGTGGGACAATTAAGGGACTTTTAATGTTTTGAAAGACTATTTTGGGTTAATAGCTAACAATAACTTTATTGCCTTGTATTAATACTCTATTCGCGCTGATAATTTGTTTTCACTTACAAGCACATCTGGAAAGATACACCTTTACATTAATATTTGTAATCAATTCCAGATGTTATGAGATATCATACCTTTTCGAAAGTACAATGAATTATGCATTGTCTCAGGTAAACAAGTAATGGCCAAAGTTAGTAGGACATTTGTTTTCAATTGATCTCGGTGCCTCGTAAAACGTTTTTTTTTAAACATAATTTAGTTTCATAACGACGATGAATTTTAAGGTTTGTGTTTTCTTTACATTTTGCTTATCGTTAGACTAAAGATAATTTAGTTATAATTTTTCTGTCAGGGTTCTCAATTAATATTCATCTTACATGATGCGGCCAGCTATTTAGCGTTTTACTATATATACATAGGTTGTTGTTGTTAGTATAATTTTCCATTGTGTTCACTATTCCTATTTATACTATTCTGTTTTGTATCTCACATGTTGAAATTTGCCAGAACTGTTTTATACTTATTGTATTTCAGAATATGATTTAAATGAATATTGCATTAACAATTGAATTTATTTTTACTTTGTTATATCAAGAGTTAAATTTTATTCATCATTTATTCATTATCCAAAAAACTGTCAACTTTGTGTTCATTTTACAGATAAAATTTATGGTTTCAAAAAAATAGTATAGTTTTTTCCCAAAATTGCCGAATATTATATTTAAGTGTTATATTGAATAATAGATGTAAACTTAAACCATAGCTTGCAAATAGTGTTGTAGGTATCTCAAATTTGAAAATGTTTAACGCGCGATTTTCTTTGGGAATGTAAAGAGGCTCTCACACAAAAATCGTCATTGATTCTTAATTCTCTGACGCTAATTTGACCGTATTATTTATAAGTATATATACAGCTTGTAATAAAATTTGTGTCCGACCCTTGAAGTGGTTATTAGGTATCGTGTGTCGGTTCTATTCATGTAATAATTAATAATAATAAATAATTGTACAAATTGTCAGGTCTACCAAATGTATTGAATGTACAAAAACTCGAGATTTAATGTAAATACAGAAACAGATGCATCGGCACAATTTTGATCCCGGTAATGACGTTTCACGGTTTGCTAACACGATTCCCAAAGAGCTTATCGGTCAACACATGCCTAGTTATTAGCAACAATGGCAGGTGGGCACCATGAGGTTAATTTGCCCAATATTTATTCGCAAGATGGCGTCGACACAAATCGTAAGTCATTATGATCGCCATTTGGAGAGGTGGCTTTACTAATGGGCTTATAAGTCTGTAGGTGAGAATTCTTTTTGGGGCGTGTAGGGTAAAATTGTAGTTTTCGGTTTTTTAACGTCTTTTTTTCAGCCATGTCGAGAGTCCAAGACAACAAACTAATTCGTAGACTCAGTGGTCGAAATAAGACTTATTTAATATGGTTAGTGGATTCTGATATATTATCCCATAATTGTAAGCGCTGTTATATTAAATCTAGCGAGACTAAACTGTTGAATAAAATTAATTATTATATAAACTACGAATAAGATGAAAGTGTCTCCATAATGCGCATATATAATGTTTAATGTTTATTCTATTTTCATAACACATTGAGATAATTTAAAAATATATAATAAGAAAAACAGTTCCAGGGACGCCCCGCAAAAACAGTAAATGATCTATTAATGTACAAATGAACGTAAGAGTTCATCTCTAGAAGGACTTACCTGAAACTTTAATGTAGGTAGATAGAAGCCTTTTTGTTACTTTAGTTTTATTTTCGCTCCGATAGGAATTTTATCTAAAAATCTTATAAAATGATTTATAACATCTTGTTTATGGTGCATGTTAACATTTCAATTTACCATATTGTCATGTTTTCGGTGAAAATCTTATCAAGCTAAAACCAGTATTCGTACATTTTTATTTCACAATCCATTAAACCAAGCAGAACACAATCAAGAATTGTCCCGTTTTAGTGCGGTAACGGGACGTCAAGGTACTGCAATAGTTAACGATCCCGACATATGGCGCGAGTCTGTCGTATTAATATAAAAATTTGTTAATCTACTACAAACAGAAAGTCATTCCCCTTTCTTCCACGGTCCTAGTATTTTTGTAAAGTCATTAGTATACATTGAGTTTTTTGATTATTTGACTAACGGATTTAAATTAATAGAAAATTAAGTATAAAACGTATTTCTAAATATGTTTTCTATTTTATCGTAAATATAGTTAGGGTTATAACAGCTAAAATATGTTGCTAATCTTTACACGATTAGCAAAATGTTGTTTTTTACAAGCCGGTTATAATAATCGTGGATCAGGTGGAGAGGTTGGTGGCTGGTTGAAGTAAATTAGCTGCCGTCATAATTTGGACAAATCGATTTAGATCGGACGTATATCTGGCGGCGCTTTTGTCGAATGATTTAGTAGCGCCGACAAATTGAGCCTTCCTGATCGACTTAAAATCGATACATCGCCTCTACACACAACCCGATGCCAATTACAAGAATTCGAATTTAATCGGTTTGTAATTTATTTAATAGAACGATTTTATACCATTTTATTAAGATTATTACATATTTAATGTTGCTACAGTTTAAGTTTGCTAATAACTATTACAAGTATAATCTAAAGTATTGTTTTTAATATACATGTTATTTAATCTTTGACTCATTTCGGTATCTTATAGAATAACAAGGGGTCATAATTTGTTAGTAATAATCTTGTTCGTAGTATTTAATGTAACATTACATATTCAGAAATATAATATTTGTATCGTAAGTTGCATAACTCTACTTTGCGACTCATACAGCTGGAAGAAAAACAGTACAGAATAGCGGTTTGAGATGTGAAAGTGATTCAGTCAGTGAGTCATATGTTACACCACGTTACGCACGTCTATTGCTAATGTGATTGACCGGCCTTGCTGCTCGCATTAACCGAAATTCGGTTACGTTTACGATGACCGGCGGTACACTCTAGCTTCAATCTATCATATTTATAAGAAATACGACGTAGTTTGTCGTATGATTAGTTCAATACTCTATATTATTTGCTATTCTAAGAACTTAAATATTATTATCATCAGTTCTTGTATGATATTAAAACTTTTTTAGATTTTATGTTAAGTTTATCTAATCTAATAAGGGTACACTTGGCGTGTTAAGAAAATGTTAAATTAATCATTCTGCAGAATATGAATTTGTTCAATGTTTTTACAATCATTTCCTATAAATGATCGGATATAGGGGAAGTTTGATAAATAATAACCTGGAGGCTATGGATGCGCTTTGTATTGCTCTTGACATGCAATCGGTCAAAATCCTCGTAAAAAGCTTTATCACGGAAGATCGATTGCTATGAACTTAACGAAAATATATATTAATTAGATTCGTTTTTTGCCATGTTTTGTAAAACGGTAATAATGTATATCGAAACGGTAGTATAGACAATGATTTGTTTTGAGCAAATTTGCATTTAAAATTGGAGCGCGATGGCACGAGAGCCCACGGCTGCGCTACCAACTGCAAAATGCATGCTTCTACGCATTATGCTTATTTGTTCTGATAATCACACGCAACTCTTGACCGTTAAATATCCAAAATATAATATCCGTAGTACTTTATAAATTTGACACAACATACGTATTTATATTATTGTGTAATTCCCCAAATATAGTTGGCGGTATTTAAGGATGTTAGAAAGAACATTAATTTTATGTCGGGCGTGCGAAAACGTGTCAGCGCGGGGTCGGCTGGGCTGGTCGGCTAGGGGCGGAGAAATATCTTGACGTGAAATCGACAGAGTACTTACTTATAATAAATATTTGCATCACTATATTCAATAGATATAAATTAAGATAATTGAGATGCGGCTTGCAGTTTCTATACTATGCATATTAAAATATACATTTTAATACATTAAAATATACAGGGATCAACGATTTTCTGAGTTGGGATTTTAACTCTGGACGTCCCTCCTTTCTAGCATTTAAGAATATCGGCTTAAAACTATTACATAAAATCATCATCGCCACTGTTGTGGGCGATACTTTGCTCATGCGCTAGACATTATTAATAGCTATAAATGAACTATAATTATAATAATGAAGCTAATGCAGCTTCATTATCGTCAAACGACAGCTCTTTGAATTTGTTCAAAAAGGTATATGATTCTCTCTTTCATAATCTAAGAAGTTCCTTTTCTTCAGAAAGGTGGAACATTGAAGAGACCTTCAGAGAACATAATTTTGTAGTACAAAATCAATTACATGTAAATATATTTTATAAAAAAGTTGGATATTTAAAAAATGTTAAAATCGTTAATAGAGATCAATATTCGTCTCTTGGACTAATGCAACAATGATCGCATTCAATTTTTCAATGAGGAAGAGTGCAGTGAACGACTTGTTTTTTTAATAGGTAAGAAGATGGGCTACCTGATGCTCATCGGTCACCACCGTCCATGGACACTGTAGTGAATCTTATTCATCGTTTACTTCGTCCACCGACCTTGGGAACTTAGTTGTCTGTGGCTTGTGCCTAGTTACACTGGTTCAGACATTATTTAAACCGGAACACAGCAATAATAAATATTGCTGGCGATAGAATATGTGTTGAGCGGGTTGCACATATTCAGAAAGGCTTGCACAAAACTACCAAGTAAAAATATACATTAATCATTTATAAATAACGTAAAAAAATATTAGAAACGTTTACGTATAAATAACGCGACAGCTTATAGATCGCAAAAGTATTTTTCTGGAATATTTATTGTAATCATATATTTACAGATTACACGATGAATTACATTTACTACTCGGTATAAACTCAAAACGGAACCTTTGCATTATTTAACCAAAAAAATGTTCTTCTTTATTATGTACCTATTATAATGTACTATACATACGATACAATATATGAGAATAAATGGATGTACTGTGGAGTATGAACATATAACACGACTTAACGACATATAGTTAATATTCAGTTATTTTCACTTGCATCGCATGTCACGATAAATATATTACGTCAAAGAAAATATAATAATCACAGATATGTTATTATAATCAAGGAAAATACTGTATAAATAAATGTAGTTCCCGTTATTATATGATGCTGTTAGTCAGCGACTGGCAGCCAAAACACAGAATTGTTCCCGCTTACAATAGATGAGCTCGTATTTACATTACCCGTCGTGATTGTGCTTTTAATAGACAATGACCGTGACAACACATGCATTATATAAAGAATATTCTATCTCGTTATACCATATAGAAACTTTGACATTTATTGTCTTCATTATTATTGTTAACTGCCTCGTTGGTCTAGTGGCGAGTTTATAATGTTCCCGAATATTGCCAAATAATAAAAGTTATCAAAAAGTCCGTACTTCGTAAAAAACGTAAAGTCGTTAATCTTGCGCATATTCTTTCCGGTAGCGTTGGGTTGTCGTCTCATCATACTATGAGATCAATCTCGTAGTACGGAAAAGATAATACACCTGTGACACTTGTGCGCAATATTTAATAGCTTATATATTTCTAAAATTATTGTTGTTATTTTATTTATTTCTTACAGATCTATAATATCTAAAGTAAAAACAAATAAATAATAGTGCATTATAGATGTCAAGAGAAAACGAGAACTAGGAGCTCAGGAACTTTCTGCTCAATGCTCAAAGCGCGGGTATTATTAATTTATTTAAATATATTTAACAACACTATGTTGTTATCGCTATAGAAAGATGTCTTCGATAATAAAGGACACAATGTTTACGGTGCATAAGATTAATGCTGACTCTTAGAAAATAGTCTCTATGCAAATGTGTATCTCGTGCCAGCGACAGGTGATGTGCGGCAGCCTTAATTGTTTTTTGTGAAATATTCAAATATTATGACGTTTTTTCCCTTAATTTTTTATATTTGACTGGCGGGTGCGTACCAGGTGGTCTCAGAAAAAGTTTCTTTTTGCTATAACAGCTTGCTTACATGTATAATGTCGTATATAGGATTTGACTATGTAGTCAATAACTTTTAAGGAAGTAAGTGTTGTATAATAAATAAACTTTGAAATTAATTGTAAACGAGTATAATTGAAATATTATTTTACAAGATATTATGAATATATCATTTTGTTAATGATATACACATTAAAACTTATTTTTTTTAAAAAAACAATATTTTATTAATTTGTAAAGAACGTAATTGTATGTTTTTTAATCATAATGTTTACGTGCAATGAGTTTAAATAGTTGGCGGTTATTAAATTATATCAGGGAAGGAATCGGAGATAATTATTCATTTTTTTTCTGGAACAGTTGTCTATGTGGTGACATTTGATCTTAAGGGTTACTCGCACTTTACTGTTTTTTAACTTAATATAGTGACAAAAAGAGGCAGAAACTGTATTGAAATTTCATCAGACAGCTGTTTCGTATCTTTCGTGCCGTGTTCTTTGGATACTTGACAATATTCAAACGACATGTTATTTTGTATATATATATGACGTTAAATTATGATATGTATGTATAATGTGTATGAATACTTATTATATTTCTTAAATTATAAAAATATCTGAGGAAAAAATTGATATGCAGTAAAATTTTATCGTTAAAAAAAATGAAAAGGAAAACCTTTACTTCTACCATCTAATCCACTTGGCGTGTGCGGCTGGCGTGCGTCTGCGCGCGCGCACCTGCTGTACAATTATCTGGTCATTAGTCGGCACGGAACCCGCGGAAACCCAAAATTAGTGCGTGCACAACCCTAATCGTACTCCGCGAACTCGATCATTGTACAATTGAGGTAAAGCTAAGAAGAAATGTTAAAGTATAAGAGGCTTAAGTTCTGTGACCACACATGGTCCGATTTTTATCTCATAATTGCAGGTCTCGCGTTGAATCCTTCATTAGGGGCGTATAGGTCGGGCAAGGCGAGGGGTACGGAGGGGATGGTAGTGTGAGGACACAATGGGCGCCCCCCGCGGTATTGTGCGCTAATGTATGCGCGCACGGCGTCGCCGACAGCGGCCGCGACGCCACAACACAAACATTTCAACGCATCTAATTTATTGTCGTGTCGCAGTGAGCCGTGCGCGCAAAAAATATTGTCTTAAGGAGCAGCTCTGCGAGGCACTTCGATAATGTCACGTGCGAGATTGTAGATCTACGATAAGAGGGTATCAGCTGAGGATGGTAAAAAAACCATAAAACAAGGTTAAAAGTTTTATTAAAACAGTAAAAACACGTACTTCATTTATCAACAACATTTAAGCAGTTCTGACTACTTTATTTTACATAAAATAATTAAAACATAAGCATGTGCTTTAATGAAACGCTAAAATCGTTAACCGTCCAGAATTAAATATCTGGTGTCGCTCCACCTTAAATAAAACTGAACACAGATTTGACGGAGGATGACTCAGTTGTTGAGAGCAATTTTTGAATATTATAATAATATGTAAACTAGTTGTTGTTCCATGGAGCATTCATGTTGTTGTCGTCTATAGATACAATTAGTGACATTTATTAGAATAGCGATTGTGTTAGGGTGAATGACTGTTTATATTTGAGTGTTTATTAAAATGAAAGAATTACAATGTTCATAAGCAATACAACTTATAACAAGAACGTTATAGTAACGTAACGTTAAGCTTATAGTTTTTATGGTAGATTGTAATGATGGTAAAACATATTTTAGTAACCAAAATTTAATGATTATTTAATGATTTTAAAATTATAAAATTCTAGTATACTTTTTAATCGATATCTTCACCCTTTGTAGAAATTTCAGAATATTTATTTAATTATTTGAACTTACATTTATTTGTATTCAATAAAACACAAGGTTTTTTCATCTACATAAACGTGTATGGGATAACTTGCTTTGATTATGTATTTATTAATGTTTATTTGATTCAAATTTATTAAGTGGCAAATATAAACATATATATAACTTGGGCCACCCAGTTGTGAGATTGCTCGTTCTGCCCCTCAATTGGTAGCTGCAAAAACTACATTTGCATAGAGCGCGATGCCTGTGATAGCGGCCACCGCGAGTTCTACTCTCATCACTAGGATTAAGAATTTTTGGATAAGCTATTAAAGTGCTTTACGAAAAATTATGAAATTGTTTTTAGTATTTATTTTTAAAAGTATACATCACAGTCACGTCTCTTATACGGCATACAGTAAAACATTATGCGAATGGACGTAATATCCTTTAATAATCTTATTTTATGATGAAGTATTCATAATTTCATTTATTTTTGTTGTTATAAATCCGTTCAAAAAATATAAGTGTCGCATTTGCCATCATAATCATATTATTGATATATAATTATAAGTTAAACTTTATATAATTTGAGGTTACTAAAAAAGTAATAGGCGAAATAACATTTCAGATTGTGATATAAGTAATTTTACACTAGATTCCTTATTCGCATAGAGTATCTTACCATTCACGTCTACAGTCTGCTCATGATAAACCCACTCTTTGGTTGCGGTGACGAATGTTGATGCCACCCACTGTACGCACGACCCCATCTGCCGCAGCTCCAACAAATACGATATTTATGTCCTCGGTTTATATTTATTTTACTCATTTAAGTAAGTCCTGTACTGCACTGACTGTGAATCTTCATTTCGGGCAACTGACTACATTCGTTAATTAAAAAAAGTATCCAATGTTACAGCAGATTATCGTAATTTTCTTAGTGTGAAAATATATCATTGTATGTGAAATGTGTGTGTCTTTTAAATTGATAATGTTGAATATTAAAAATTAGATTAACATCAAACAATATTCTTACATAAGAATTAGGGACATAAAGTAATATAGTTTATTAAAAGGTTTATACGTGCATTTTTAAATAGTTTACAATCTTTATTTATAAATCGTTGGTGCGTCTGTTAGTGATCGTGTAACTTCTGAACGACTTGACCGTTTGAGGTCATTTATTCACAAACTATATTTGTTATATCTTAACTCGTATTAAAACTAGTCTAGATTGCAAAGTGGCTAGATAGACGTGAAATTAACCGAAAAGTGAGGGTTCAAATCTGGGAAAACATTACTGAGTTTTCATGTGCTTTATTTATGTTTATAATTCATCTCGTAATCGGTGGTAAAGGAAAACATCGTCAAGAGCGGATGTAAATCTGCCCCGTGTGGATAACCAATCTATATTGGAGTAGCTCTGTTGAATAATCTACAAACTTTCTTCACAAGAGGCTCTACTCTTTGCCTTTATCTTGTGATAATACATTTATTGTAACTTACTGAACTTAACAACAGCGAACACATATTAATCTTTTATTTCTACCTAAACTAAATAAGTCACGTCCTTGTTTATTGAAAGCGTTCCAATACATGTATGTAAATCTTTCCATATTATAATTAGCAAATTATTTATCGCGTAGATATTATTATAATAGTAATGTAAGTATATTTATTATATAGATGACCGTCTCTCACCGCGCCATACGGCTGAGTAGAAGGAATAAATTGCTTGGAATATAAAAATATAACCAATTAAAATTCTTCAGTACGCAAATCTAAAGCAAATTCCGACGTGGGGCTTATTTCAATACTTAATTGGCCGGCGTGTAAATTAGAGGACAATATAAAAATATACCGACGAGGGACGGTTGATCAGTGATCTCGGCTTTATTATCGTAAGATTAATCTGGTTCGCGCGAATTGTGACGATGCAAAATGCGTAATTTTTCAATGAATATTGAGTGTGATTTACCTTTTTTCAATTGCTTGTTATAGTTCTATTGTTTTTTTTGTTAATAATTAAGATTAAGTAAAAACAATATCGCTTATATAACTTTGTTAAAATAGAAAGAAAGAAACTTTTTAAAACATAGACATCTATAGCATTAAACAAACAAAGACGATTAAACTTCCAAATACCTTTATGTGGCAAAAGGAGCCAGCGCGGTATAGCCAAGTCAAAACATCGCACTGGTTTTAGCTGTTCAATTTAATTCGGGAATTACGTTTTAATTACAAAATAAATAAACAAAACAAACGCTAATAATAAAAAATTTGTATTTTATATATTATCTACATTTCTTTAAGTGAAATACCACTCATCATGCGATCTCCTAAGCTATGCGTCCGAGTCACTTGAAATTTATTTACACAGTTACTACTTCCCCGACGTAGACGCTAACTAAGAACGAATTTTACGCAAATCCTATCCTATCCTATTTAAAATACATTTTTCTCCTTATCTACTAGAGCGAAGCCAGGACGATTAGCTACTTTTTTATGTAAAAATTAAAATTAAGGTGATGGATCTTCTGCTTGGAAATCTTTTTAAATTCTTTCATTAAATACCAAATATGAGTGGTCCATTACAGACGCATTCCGGAGTGAAATTATTTATTTTGTGCGGGCGTGAGTTACTGGCAGGCCCGCCCCTTCGTTACTATGTTAATCGAGCTACCTAAACGGTATACCTGCTTTAATACGTTTTAACAAATAAACGAATAAATGATTCTATCTTATCTACTTATTCTATGAGAAATTTCAGAGGTGAATGGTGAAATATTAATCAAATTATGTATCGAAATATTATAATTCAAACGGCAAATTCCACAAATATACTTTTTGTACTAATTTTATTTATAACAGCTAACCATTTTATTAATTTATGAACTATAAATTGTGATACCAAAGATTTATATCATGAGAATTCATAGTTCTTAATGTGCCAAAAGTTATATGGTGGGTTTTATATATTATATTATATAGCTACCTTTACAGACTAATTGCGGGAAAAAACAAAGGTTTAACGAAATGATTGTACAGTAATCATATATAAAAAAATATAATAATTAAATATTAGGTAATTAAAAATAGGTGACTAAAGCGGATGAGCAGACGGGAAATCTTATTTTGTTTTACACCATAAATTAAGTATGCTATAAACAAATAATAATAAAATTTAATGATAAAAACTATCACCCATGACATCAACTCGACCGAAAATAAAGCAATAGCCGGCAATAATCTATAAGATTAAAAAGGACGACACAACATACCTTCCTCACGTAAGTCACGTATAGTCAGACTGCCTCTGACTATACATGACTGCCTCGTTGGTCTAGTGGCTAGATATAAGGCCGCAGACCCGGTGGTCCTGGGTTCAATTCCCAGGTCGGGCCACTAAATAGTTATTGGGTTTTTCTGTCAGAAAATTCTCAGTAGCAGCCCGGAGTCTGGAAGTTGGAAGTGTGTACACTCCCGTGCCTCGGAAAGCATGTTAAGCCGTTGGTCCTGCGCCTGAACTCTTTCCAGTCGTGTCGGATTGCCGTCCCATCGGATTATGAGAGCTAAGGAAAAGAGAGTGCACCTGTGTTTGCGCACACACTTGTGCACTATAATATGTCCTGCGCAGTTGGCTAATCTCTCTTGAGATTGGCCGCCGTGGCCGAAATCGGTCTGGAGGACCTTATATTAGTATACAATTATAGCTGAAATAATCTATTTGTAATTAAATAAAAGTTTTCAAATAAAAAAATAAATATTTGTTCAAAAAAAAATTAGTTTCTTTATTAAAAATATAATAAAATAAAACATTTGTCATAAAATTGAAAAGGTAGGATAACGTAATTGGTTATTAAAAAGTGCATATATCACTGGCCGCTGAGTGCGGAGAGGCGCATGCGCGTGGGAGACTGGAAATGCCCGCCACGCCCCTTCATTAAGATGCTAATGCTATCTGGAGCTGCGCTTGCGCACACCGCCGCCGCCGGCGGTGTACTGGATTGATATTATGTGATACAATTAACACTACCTACGAAATTACAAGGTACCAGTAATGCATATAACATAATTATTAAAAAGTGGATGTATACTTTTATTGGACATTTATCAATTTATGTGTGTTTTACTAACATATGTATTTAATCTTCCACATAAAACGGAATTGCTTAAGCTTGATACAAAATTATAAGGACAATTAAAAGACTATAAAGTTAAAACAAAGGATATTCAATTTAACATTTTTTTATAGTTTAGTAATATAATATCAAAGCGAGAATAATTAAGGTCATTTTCAATTGGCCGTGGTGTTTGTTTGGGTATGTGTGTGGCCGTAAGGCGGCGACAATGCTTGCTGTAATGTATGCGCGCCAGGGAGGTCCTCCACGTGGGAAGACCGATCCCACATACACCTTTCTCTTTTACCCATTAATGGACAATTGAGACAGATGCCGTATTCGGTACTATTAGATTGTTCCTACGCCTACCATTAAACTTCATAATTGTTGTAAATGTAAAACGTATTGCTACACTTTCCACGCAAAGCTTCTGTCTTTACTAAGCATGTACTGGAGCGACATGTACATAGTTTTGTTATTCGCGATGTCTATGCGCTACGTCCACATCGTAGCACCGTAGCATCTTGGCGCAACTCGAAGCTCTATGCGTAAGGCTTTGCTGTCCTAATTATATAGTGCATTTTTTAATTGGATGTGATTAAATCTTAATAAATCGACTGAGTTCCCACACGCGGCACATCACTCGCAATTATGCCGCCGGCGGTTTCTGTAATTTGCCGATGCCCTGAGGGCTCATGCAAAAATTACTCTGTTTCAGCAACACATCTCCAAAGTTTAAGCTGTGGAGCAAGTAGCTGCTGTACGATACTCATTACATTTATATATCTAAACTACCTTGTTTTGCAAGCTGTATTATTTTTGAAAATATTACCACAAAAGATTAAGCATCAAATTGATTTTGTAACGTTAATCTTCAAATATGTGTTATTGTTATTAATTTCCGAAAAAAACTACAATCTAAGTGCTACATATAAATACGATAAGATTCGTTTACTTGGGCCACACATTATAGGACGATCGCGTGCGCGTGGCGGGCGTCTCGGCCGACCGCAAGTCGCGGCGTCTTGAAACACACTCTTCAATTATCAATCGTAAATTCCGATGCCACTACATTGACGATACAACGACTGCGGTTAACTTATTGTCTACCTGTCTTATATTTATCTTAACATGCTTATTATTCGACAAGAAAGTACGCAAAACGTTTAGATTCGAGGTTTCCAAATAATTATTTTGACTGGCTTAAAATAATTCATATAAAGACCTAAAAATACATTATTTTAAATGAACTATCGAGTTACACTCCAATTAAGATTACGTTGTTTCATATAACATAAGGCGTCTATTTACCTGCGATACAAGTAAATGTTTTTTGAGTACATGATATTGCCTTACCAAAAGTAATTTATATTGGAATGTGATATAAGGAGGAGCCCGGGGGCACGCGCCGGTCGGGCGGTTTTAATCATCTTATCCCAGGCTAACTGCTGTAAAACACTACCGAGGTCCGCCACAGCATCAAGTAGGCGCCACGCCCGCGTTCCGCTCACTAACTTTTAAGATATTTATCTGTTCCGACATATATTATAAAGCAGTTATTACACTTTTCATATTATAAAACGAAAATTTAATATATTTAGATTTATTAAAAAATCTTAACGACATGATGATTAAATTTCTACAAGAATTTTCAACAAACTGACTCAGATATTAGGGTCAGTAAATTATCGACTCTAATTCCTGATATAATTCTTCATAAACATAACATAATCTTATGCGACGGCACATCAGACATAAATGCCAAAAAATATAGAAATACAATTTGTATTACAAAACTAGTCACGAACTTTGGGGTAATAAGCAGAAAATTTGAAGAAAAAACGGTTAACAAAATATTGATTCATAGCAAACGAATCTAATGTGCATATTATTATAAATGCTACCCAATCTTACAAAATGAAAAATTGGGTTTATTTTTAAATTATAAGTTAATGTTGGATAATTTCGCGGATTTCACAATATCATAAATAAGCTATTTTTTGCTACCTTAGCTGCGACAATCGCACGGTTCGAATGCGAATCGATTCGTTCAATTCCCGCGTCATTTTTGAGTGTAGAAGTGACGGTTGTCGGTTGGCAGTTGTCACGGTCTAGGTGTTGCCGGATACGGTTCTCACGGCGCCGGCGCCGGCTTCGACGGCAACAACCTCTCAACGATTGCGGTCTTTAACAGGGAGCATTATTGCTGTTCTGGTTATTCACTTAACATTACGGTATCAACGGAGATGAATTTAGAACGTTAACATTAAAATAAATATATTTTGATGTAATAATGTAACTATTATACCTAGTCATATTTTCATATTATGAATTGATAACACATTTACCAAAGATCTAATATTGTTCAGTAGAAACAATTCCTTGGCATGTCTATTTAATATTGAAAATTTTACATGTAATAAATTTACTTTAACAACTATGGATAATCTTAAATAAAAAATATTTCATAAGAATAATGACGAAAATGACGAGACCGAGTTAGAGTCAACGTAGCAAATATGGGTCGGTCGAGTGCGCTCGCCCCCGCAATAACGGCGCGCTCATCTCATGTCTCTATGATGTTAATGTTTGCTCACATCGTAGTGTTCCTATGTTGATAATGAATCTGATTGGTTTACTTAACACGGACATCGCTTAATCAAATAGGCCGTCATTGTGCTTATATCCGTTGTATTTACTCGAACATTTTATGAGCATATTCAAGCGTTAAAATTTTGCGTGAAAGGTAATTAGCGTGCGCTTTCGATGCTAAAAAAATTGTTTTTTGTGTGAGTGTAAAAATATTTAAAATTTATAAATTTTTGTACTTTCCGTCTGTCAATTTTCACCCTTTTTAGGTTTCGCCTTCGTGATGATGTTAAGCGCTACGTGAGTTCATTTGTTTGGAAGCGTTTTTTTACACTTTCATATAGGTCTCATATAATCTGACTCAGTTCTCAGTAGCAGCCCGGAGTCTGAAAGTTGGAAGTGTGTACACTCCCATGCCTCAGAAAGCACCTAAAGCCGTTGGTCCTGCGGTCGTGTCGGATTGCCGTCCCATCGGATTATGAGAGCTAGGGAATAGTGAGTACGCCTACCTGTGTTTGCGCACACACTTGTGCACTATAATATCTCCTGCGCAGTTGGCTAATGACTCTTGATTGGCCGCCGTGCCCGAAATCGGTCAGGAGGACGTTAATCTGACTAATAATGTGTTTGTCTAATAAAGGAAAGCGATAAAATTGTTGTGACATTGCTATTATCTTTTTCATACATATATCGTATACATTAAATTTTTAGTTCTTTGAGTCATATTAATTCATAGCATCTTGCGAAATTTTTTATTGTAATATTGACTAGAAATAACTACATCTTATCAAGGATTGAAACGATTGTCGTAGTAAATGTGCAAACAAATAGAATACAAATCTAATGCAATTAATCGTTTTAACATTTAAATCGACATTTAATTTGGAACAGTTTAATACTTTCGATGGATCGAAATCGTTATTAATACAAAGTTGGTACGAAGCGGGGCAGGTGCAGGCGCACCTGTGCGAACGATTGTTGCATTCCGCCGATGTTGACTGCCGACCGCAGACTCTAGATTATCGGGATCAGGATTCTTCCTTTATAAGGTTCCGTACACATGTTATTTGATAATACTAAAAAGAAAAAGGGTAAAAAATGTTTCATTTCTTATGAAATACCTACGCGTATTCAAATATTTCGCCCAGGGGTCGAAAATCAACTATAATCGTTATTGAACATTTGAGGAAAAGGAACATTAACTTGCCGGTTCCACTTCTTTTTTTAATTCGGTGAGACTACAACTAAAAAACGACTACAATAAAAGAAGTTGGTCAAAAAGAAAATGTCAAACTGAGGCGACGCTGTTTTTCTTTGTCTATTATATAAATGTTATCATTTTATTATAACATATTTATTCAACTTCAAAGATGTTGCTTGCAAGGGACGCCTATGGATGTTTTATATTGGATACATTCACTCTGATCAAATGGAACATGACTTTTAACCAACTGGACACCGATTACGATGACTGTTATTCGAATCTAACCAAGTCATATTAATAAATATTAAAAGTATAAAAAAGTAACAAGGTCAACTCGATGCAAAGGCTAAAGTATTAATTAATAACAACAAATAGTCTAGTAATCATTCAATTACAGTTATCACAAAAAAAATAAACATCTAATAAGGCCGTAACTGGTTTTCTTTGTATTTAGCTTTTGTTTTATTTTGGCTATGTGAATGTAGCTTTAGTTTCCGCTACATGTGATAACGAGATCTTGTTTTCCGCCAGTCGTTAAAGCGAGAACAGTCTCATTAGAAATGACAAACCAGTTCAAACATGAGTTAGACACAATCGAGATATGGGGGTAATCTTAGGGTTGTTATTTTATCAGTTTGCATTAAACTTTTGTACATTATAGTTATGAAGAAACTTTATTTGATATAAGGGTTATTATATGTATGTATAAAACATCGTATATGCATTTAACTAAAATCATTGGAATGGGAAATCAGTTTTAAATCTGGTGGAATTTAATTTAAATGTATATGCTACAATATGGAGTGTTTCATATTTTTTTTGTAATAAAGTTAATGTTTTTTAACTTTATTCTATATCTTGTTTAAGAACTTTTACATCAACCCTGTAGCTATTTTTGGTGATGGTGCCAACGTTCCTAAGAATACTGCACGTTTATACTTGTTTATACAGTTACTAGTGTCCTCAGCCAGCTAGATGCGCTTGCGCCGGACGGATGCTTCGTCGGCCGCTTGCATACCAAGTGGTGCAATTCCGAAGCTCATCAAATTAATTCTATATGTGCAGGACAAGACTAGAGCTTCAAACGCTTGAATTGCAAACCTATGTTTATTATTTGCAATAATATTGCAGTTTTAAAGTCTGTTTATTTCTAGTAATCATATATAATTTTATTCGAGTATATACTTAATGAATTTGAAATGAATTATCTTATTATTATTCACTTTATCTTGAATTTCTTGACTATGTAAGTAAAATTTAAGCAGCTTACATTTTCAAGAAATAGTATCTAGCTAATAAGTATAAGTAAAAGTTTTAACAAGATTAGACAACAAAAATAGACTGCGACCTGAACTTTTTGAGACTGACTTATCTTTAATATTCTCGCGAGTTTGCTTATCTGAGGTATTTCCCCGAGAGTGGCGCAAGTGAAGAGGGCGCGAGGCGGTGGCAGCGGCACGCGGATGGACTCGCCTGTTTGAAGTTCCCAGGCGATAGCAGCTATCTTCCACAAACACCTCCTTGTTTGAACCAACCGACGCAACTCCATACGCCGCGTTTACCATGACTTCTCTCAAATCTGACGAACTTCAACCTTATACCTCGCAGTATAGAGTTCTGTTAAACATTGAGGAACTGATATTGTTATGCGTAGAACATAACAAAGCATGATGTCGCTCGACTGACACGCGTCGTGGCTTATCTTTAGAATTTCGGAGTTGTCATACACTATTTGGATTTTAAATCAGCAAGTGTCACTGTTATTGGTACTAATATGTCATTCGGTATCTATGACCGAATAAAGGCTAATGATGTTTCAGCTGAGTAATGATTGTTACCGTTCAATATAAATCGTGACTGAACATACGATTATAAATATAAAATACTGCTTTCTTCTACATTGCCGATGTTTTGTCGCATTAAGGTCCGCATAGCTGTTCAGGTGTAATAAATATCACAACATAATATGGATATTGACAAAGTAGGTAAAAACTATGGCCTTACCTACTTTATGCTTATTTACTTTTATTTTTACATTTAATAAAATTAAAATTAAGGGCATGCATTCGTATATATAGACTACGGTTAACGACTTCATTCAGGTGTACTGCTATAATTATGGAATAACATTGCTTTGCATTAGTACATATAAAATTATCAAGTTTACAAATATATTTTTAATTGTAAAAATGAAGGCACCTGCTTAGAGTGCATCTGCAAGGCCGCGTTATAGGTCACAAGGCCGACTTGTTGGCACGCGCCTTACTGCAACAATTCAAGGACTACAGTCACCTGCAATCTATTTATATGCCTATCGTAGAGGCCAATGTGTACTCAAGGTACCTTGAGATAATAAGAACATTACAGTAATGAGTAGACTTATTTTTAAAAACAATTGTTTAGGTTTTCTATAAATTAAAAAAAATATTGATTATTGATTTTCATATTGCATCTAAAACAGTAACAACTACAATTATTACTAAAAATAATAATCCAAGTCAGTATTTGTTAAACGAAAGTAAAAAGATAGTATTTAAACAGTACCTACGTGTCTCGTCAGCTTTTAACGTTTCCGTCCATAAAGTGCTCGAAGGCCAAAATTAGTTCAGACAATTCGCAACACGAGGGGCACGCTGGCCGTCGCGAATCCTTTACAAGTGTCTAAATCCGGCGACATCCGCGTCGCCGTCGCCTCATTCACTTGCTCTCTTTAACATCAGCTTCAACTAATATATGCAGTAGTCACTTGCCTTTTTCTTTTGCATTAATTCCGCCGGATACATAAATCTGGTCGGTGGAATGCGTATGATGTTTTAATGCTATAGCTTTACATTGTTAGTTTTTAGTTTACGAAACTACATGAGAAAATTATGTTAAAACAGCGGTTACCGACTGTGTCAGACGTATATGTCAAAGTTTTTATTTTATTTTAAGTTGACACCTTGGATCACTTACATGTTGAATTTTCAGAAATACTTTTAAATATTAAAATGGCAAGCGACACGTGTCTTTAATTTCATTATCCTTTTAGAGTGTGAATCACATACGATATTAATATTACTTATTTAAATGAATTGTAAACTCGTAGGTGTTTTGATTAGTCTAATTCCGTAAATATTCGGAATCGCGCCACCAGCGATTTTGGGGCTGTTTTTTTTTTACAGGCGAGGTCTGCCTTCTATACATCACAGTTTGTGTCAATTTTCGATACTAAAAATATATAATTACAAATTTTCTCGTTACTACTTAAGATAATAAAAATAATGGCACTAATATGTCATTCGGTATATATGACCGAATAAAGGCTAATGATGTTTCAGCTGAGTAATGATTGTTACCGTTCAATATAAATCGTGACTAAACATACGATTATAAATATAAAATACTGCATAAAAATAAAACACAGTTTTATTTTTTGTTGCGGTGTTGTCGGTCTTACCCCTAGAGTGTTCTTTTAAGAAACCGAAAGCGCGAAGGGGGTGCTGCACATCTCGTAGCGCCGAATGCCACTGAGTTTCATAATCTTTTTGATTTTTTTTAAATTTGAAACGTCATGCCCCATCATTATAATACTAGTTATGATGATAAGAAAGCAAAACTCGCCTATAAAAAAAAGCCCCAAAATCGCTGGTGGCGCGATACCGAATATTTACCTCTAATTCAAGTATATGATAAAAAATATTATTTGAATTAATATAATGTTTAAATTACACCATAGATTTTAAGTTTAGGGTGTAAATAAATAAATAAAACATTAAATTTAGCAGTGTTACGTTTTTAGAGCGGTAGACGGTAGGTAATATAAAATTTAGCGTCATTATATCGTTATTTAACTATGGATAAGGAGCAAGGTCTCCCTTATCTGCCGTAGGTCATAGGTAGAGGTCACCTGTAAATAGCCAAAAAAATTACACAGTAACAAGTTTAAAGATCGCGTGTGTCACGCGACGACGGGATATGATTGACAAAAATGAGGTAGGTCATCAGACTGTCTGCTTGTAGCGGTTAATGTATTTGGAGACCGTACAACTAATTACATTTAGAACTTCAATTACTTCAATTACGCCTTATTTAATATTTTAGTAATAAACTTCTGTTATATTTAATAACATTTATAAATAATTTAATTGGTTGGTCTGTTCTTTTCACAAAATAGTAACACGAACTTAATCACATTAATAGTGTAAGTGAAATGTACTTATCTAAATATTTTACATATTGTTATTTTATATTTATTTGGACGTAATTATTTGTGTACGTAGGCTTGGTTATTTTGTGTTCATTGTTATTTGTACGCATGTTTATTATTATTTTTCTGCAAGTACCTATCACATTTATTTCTTCTCGGTTTTGCTGAAAGAAAACTCTCAAAAAATAAGAATACATTTAATACCTGCTCCCTTTTTATATATAATTATTATTGGTACGTATAATTACGATTAATAATAAAATGTTTTTGTTGATTTCACGAAGAGTGTAGTAATAAAATATATTTGATTTACACTTATTAGCATTTCAAAATCTACTTATGAGATGTAACTAATTTATCATACGATAAACTAAGTTATTTACAATTTTAAATTCTCTGTGACGGCTAAATAACAGATCAGTATCGAGTTAGTTTATAAGATAATTTATCGGATCGTTGTGGGCGGTGCATTAATAGCCAGGACAATAAAAGGCTCCATCTCGTGATGTCTAAATTATACGAGTTGAGCAGTAAACTCCAATGTTCTTATAGCAGGAAAGATATTTTATTTGCAGTATTGAATATTTGAAAACAGATAAGCCAAGTGTTTTTTGTAATATACACACTTAGTATGAAGTCATTGTCTAATGTGGGTGTGTTTTATGTAAATAATTTAAGGTACATATGACAAATCATGAATTAAGGTATTAGAAAAAATCAAATTTGGAGTCAATTTATTAACCTATTAGCATTTAATTGCAACACTTTAAGAGAACATAATATAAGAACTAACGTTATATTAAATTATTGCTACTAGGAATTTACCTACTATTAACCTATCAGTTCACCTAATATTTAATTTTATTATTACTCCTAAAGATTAATATCAAACATAACCAAAAAACGGAGAAAATATTAAGACAATTATAAAATAATTTTAAATACTCCTATCTAGATCAAACTATATGCGTTCAAGGAATTTATAAGATAGTCACTCAGTATCTATTCAATATAAAAAAAATAATATCAAATTTGAATTTGATAAAACAAACAATACATGCATATTAAATTACAATACGTATAACTTGACAGAAAAAAAAATTAAAAGCAAGAGCAAAATTGAAAATTCAATACAAGCGTACAAACATAAATAAAACATAAGTGTTGAATCAATACCCTTCATCTTTATTAGAAGTCAGTTAAATGAGATTACGTTGGCTTATACCAAGTTTTAACGGTTTTGTCGGTGTCTGTTCAACCTATCAAAGCCTGTTTCCGAACCCACTGGGAGAATAACTTTGTATCAACCTATATGTACACAGTAAGCAAATAAAGATTTTTGATTTCCAATAATAAAATTTCGATTACAATAGATTAAAGAAGCAATTATATGAAAACTAAACGGGCTTCTCATTAGGGATAGAAATATGTCTGTTATAATTTTTAAAATGTATAGTGTAAAGAAGCGTTATCTTCTCTATTTTTATTATCTCTGAAATTGAACTATACGGAATGTATCACATTTGACAGAAAAATCTAGGCAAATATCCCAATCTGTTAATTCCCCGCTGAATGGAAACGTAATAGTACGGAACCCTCGGCCCGGCGATTTCGACTTGCATTTAGTCGACTTTTTTACTTACTACATCAATTAGTAGATTTTAACACCCATGATAGGCGATCTTTAAACCATTTAGTTTCTTATGAATCGCATGACTTTCAAACTATAGCACCTGCGTGGTCCAATTTAAAACCTGTCTTATTTGTACAACAAGAAGACAAAAAAATTATATTATTTGATTTATTTTGACTGTTGAGTAACTTTGATTGTAGTGTTGTGAATGAACATGACCACATATTTACCATCCTGGTCATATTATATTCTATTAATATTTATATGATAACGTAATGAACTGACCCTTTGCAGAGAAATAGTTTCTATATGTCAAAAAAAATTTATAACCATGCCAACTACAACATACAACCAAGTTTCCTTAATGTCTGCAATTAAATACAATAGTTATCCAGTAATCTTCTATATTATAAAGAACCAAAGCTTAAAAGTTTGTATGTAGGAGGTAATCTCAATATTAAGAAGAAACCAGATTAGGAAGGAAATGGCCTATATATATTGTCCCGTTAAAGTAAAGGATGGTGGAGAATATTTTACAAAGTAAACCGACGAAAAGACCGTCAAGAGAATTCCTTTCTCACGAACACTGCCTTAACGGCAAAGGTTAAAGAAAGCTTTCAATAGAAAAGTTTAAGAGCTTATAAGGACCTGTGAAAAAGTCCGTGACGACGATATATAATTAAATTTATATATAGATTTCTTTTGATTGATTCGATTGATAATTAATTCACAAATTTAAAAAATGACTGAAATTAATGAATTATATTTAAAATTATAGCCGAGTTTTTCTAGTATGAAATATTATTGTGTTTTGTATTTTTCATATCTGCAACAATATATTCTATGACTTTATGAATTGTATACACTACTTACAGTTTAGTTTTATTAGTAAAAGACTGTATTGAGCTGATTACAATAAAAGATACTTAAGTAAACTAAAATCACTTAGCGGTTTGCGTTTTGATAATTGAGCTGTATAGCAAAAACTAAATCGGCATAAAAACTTATGTAAGCAATTAATGTCATTACACAATCATAATGTGTATTAATAGTTTAGTTTGTGGCTATTGTGAATAAACATTTGTAAAAGGAAAATATAGATGTTCCCATGACTCCTACGCAATGCGTAATTATGTTATTGCGCCACTTCGATGCGGCATTGTCCGACGTAATGTCTCTTCTAAATCAGGGCTGTGCAGTGCATCGTGTGTGTACTCGGTCTATTGTAACGTAAGGTTCACACGGACTGTCTAATCTGCTCCCACGAAGTAAAGGTAGCGCTCATACTATTTGTATTTCTACGAATGCAAATAAACTTCCTGGCAATTTAGGACAAATTGTTACTTCATTTACAATAATGTAACTATCGTAAATCCTATGTTCATACAATTGCATGATATGTTGGTAAATAGGCGTAGAGGCAAACAATGATATACACGTCGATGACTCTTCTTATATACCCGCTAAATAAATGTAAGCGTGGATAAAACCATGTAAGAATGTTTGATGTATTTTTAAAAGAATTAATAATTCATAATAATCTCGGAACATATAAGTTCTAATTAGTCAATTACAATGTTTCAGATTTCAAAACCATTTCAAAAATGTTATGATAAAATCGAAATACTTATGATACAATGATTAGAAAGCGGAACGAACAGAGTTAATTGTTCATGTAGATAGATAAAATTAATGACGTTTTAAATATATTTTTTCACAGCGGTTGAATAGTATAATTACACAATTTTTAATAGCTTCGAATATTTAATGAGCATTCGTAAGAACAAGGTTCAATGAATTTGTTTTAAGTACTGTTTAAATAAAAAAGTAATATCTGACGATGAGATGACAAACCGCAATTCAAAACAAAACTTGAATTTCATAATGGAACGCAGCACACTATGTGGATTTTGGATCGTTTATTTATATTTATACGATATCGTAAACATTCTTCAACGTCAACAGTCGTGCAGCCAAGCTGTCTGTATAGAATGCGCTCCGTGTGCCACGATCGACTTTTCAAGTTCTTCATGTATGATGTTTTTCTGAAGAAGCAACTTGAATCGTACGTAATAAAAGTATAATGAAATGTGTGTTAAAGCTACCTTTCGTAATGATAAATTATATACGTTCGTTTGTATATTCAATATTAAAGTCCTGTTTCGTCGTTATATTTTCTCTTTTTATTCAGTTATAACCGACGGTACCACTTATATTGTGTAAAGTAAATCTTTATTATCATTTTGTATGAGACAATGTCCATGAAAATTAAAATTATAAAGTTTTTTAAGAGAAACAGTGAACAGAAACTAGTCTTATAAAGAAACCGGTATGTTCAATCTTACATCGTTTTCCGCGCACGCGTCATTCATTCAGTGGCACATGAAGTTGCGCGGGCGCAGGTGGTCAATGTCCATTGATATTCAATACATCGTCCGCTTATTACGGCTTTTTCTCCCGTTTCCTGTTGCAGTGTCGACATACTTAAGAACTATTTTAGCACTGATATTGAAACAATGCGAAGTAAATAAAATATATTACTATTAAAATACATACATTTAAATTATATATATGGGATCATATAGCACCCCTGAATTGTTTGATTAAAAATGCTAAACATTATAAAATTATATATACAGTGGTGGTCGTATAATTAGAAACACTACCAACGGTCCTTGACATTATGTAAGATACTTCACCGCAATCGTTTTTATTTTGAAATTAAACAATAAATAGGACAAGAATATGTTCAACGATTTATCATTTATTAGAAAAACAATATAAATCCCATTACACAAGTGCGGTTTCAATATTACATTACAGACAAACATTTAAATCAGTTTACAGATTGGTTTCTAATTAGAAACAACAACAAAAAATATAAAAAGCAATATTTTTTTAAGTATAAGTAATTAGTATTGTTATTTACGAAATAGCTACTATCCACAGCTTATTAATAGTTATAATTAATATTTAGTGGCGTATCCCTTATTTTCAATAACAGCACTGCAACAACGTGGCATTGATTCAATCAATTTCATACATTTTTCTAGGGGGATTGAATTCCATACTTCAACAAATGCTTCATATAGTTCGTTTTGACTGGTGTTACGCTTGTTTGAGACTTTCTTTTTAACAATATACCAGAGATTTTCTATCGGGTTTAAATCCGGACTATATGCTGGCCAGTCTTAAACGGATATACGCTGTTCGCTAAGGAAACATTTGACGCTATTGGCCGTGTGTTTAGGGTCATTGTCATGCTGAAAGATCCAGGTTATAGGCAAATGATCGTCCGAGTAGGGAATCATTGTGTTCTCTGAGATATTTTTGTATTGCCATTGATCCATTGTACCGCCACTGTGCTTGACTATACTCCTTGTGTATTTATAATTAAAAGCATTGTTTACAGGGCGTCTAACATAGCGCTTTCCATCGGAATTTACCATATTTATTTTTGTTTCATCTGAAAATAACACATTTTCCAATTTTCTTGACCGAGCCTTTCTAAGAACATTTTCAACAGTTCCATGTGTTTTATAACGATCAATTGCATTAAAAACTTTCTTAACAGAAAAATTTAAATGCTCAGCTATTCTTCTGTACGCCCACTTATGATCTATATGTATATATATTAACAATGATTTGCCTAGTTGACGCGTCACTACTTTTATTTTTGCCCATTTTGAACAAAATAAAATTCAGACTAAATTTTGAATTGCCGCCAAAATAATAGAAAAAGCCAAGAAAGAAATGTTATTCTCCAATTTCAAAAAAAGAACGAGCTATGGATGCTTTTTTAAAACGTTTTTAATTAGGCGTCCAAGCGGCCTGTAACAGAAAATAAACTCCTACATGTGTAAGACTCATTTTGTAATTATAAGTAAGATATGTTCTGTATTTTATGCATTTAATGAGTTTTTTATTTGAGTGGCTATATTATTGCATAATTATTAATAATTGTATGTGTATATTTTTTACGAAAATATGTACGTTGCAGTTATATTTTCTTTATTCATAAGAAGTGTTTCTAATTATATGACCACCACTGTAAATATATGAATGCCAGCGCATTATTGTTTCTTCTTTATCAATTGAAATGTCGATTGGCAGATCCACAAAAGTATTAATAAAGGTGTGCTACATCATGTGCATGTCTGCATCTTGGACTGATGTTTACATATTTTAAACAAATAAATATTCATAAATCGATGAGAGCGATAACACCGTGGTCTCTTATTGAAGAGATTTTGGTTTAAACTGTAAACTTGGGTCAACAAGCATCAAGTAGAAAAATCGACACAACACGTGAACGAAAATAATAATTAATTGTAAATAAATGTAATATGCAGTTAATAATATCTATTGATCACATAATATGGCGTATATTAGAAATATCACCTATAGCACATTCCAACCACAAGACGAGTAAAGACAAATAAACAACTTTGACATTGAATTGACGCGATATCATTGGTCAGGATCTTAAATAATCCATGATTTTCATTATGGATTCACTAAAAATGACATCTTGAATATCGGCAAAGTTGCTACCAAAACATAAGAAGCAAAATAAAATTCAGTTCGAGAGGCAAATGATATCTATTAAGTTGTATATTTGTGTATCCTACTAACGGATAATAACAGCATCGTTGACGTTATTTGATTCAACTATATCGAATTATACTGACCTGAACTTTAATTCCTATCTAACTGCTCATCAGCTTCCATTGAAGCTTTATTGCTAGTTCTTTTAATTACGTTATGATCTTCCAGACTGGTTTTGTAATCATTAGCAGTATTTTATTTTTTTAAAGTAGTATATTGACTTATTAATTTCTCTTTCAACGAGTAAACAATTGTTCTGTTATACAAATGATGCCAAAAAACGGTAAGCTACTAGAAACCCGATAATTATAATCGCTGGCATTGTGCTGTTAGCGTTTCGTATTTACTTTCTTTGGTAAGTAAACTCCCACGATTTCCTCCATCGGAAGCTTTCTCTGCTTGATAAGAACGAATTGACAATAATAGCGGAGGTTAGCAAAAAAAAGAAAACATAATAACGGGTAAACGTAATATTAGCAATATTACTTTGTTGGTTTTGCAATTCGATAATTAAGCATCACGACAATTTTATACCGATTAAGATATGTTTTGACAACATTTATATAAAAGTATTTCCGCTGATATGTATAATATACATTCACTAATTCTTTGTAAAAGACTAACTGAATATTAAGTGACGTAAAAAAAAACCAATTTATAAAAAGCTCGTAGTTTGAGTGTTTTTTTGTTGAAAAATGAACATGAAACTTGTAGCCTAAAGCCGTAAGCCTAAAACAATACTAAGCTATCCGGTAATGTTATAGAGAATGTTTGGTTTTGTGTATGTACTTCTTTTTTTTAAATGTAATAATATATTTTATCACTCATATATTACTTTAAAAAACACATTGTTTTATAATCTATATTTCTCATTTTCTTTATTTATTTATACTATAACAGAAAAAAAATTGACTATTAATCAAATAATCGTATGTAATTTCTCGTAACAATTTTTTATAAAACAAATATATGGGTTAAATAAATAAAACACAAACGTGTTCTTCCAAGACAAATATCTGTATCTAATGACATATTTATTGCCTAAAAACACAAAGCTATTATGTTTTGCATCTTAAAACCCGCATAAGTCACAATACAAGTCGCTTATCCGTGATATTTATGTGACCACCATTGTAATTATAGAGAGTTTCTACCTACGGCCTGCTCTAATATTCTTTAGGATTAGAATTAAAATATTTTCGGAATAGTAAATACTTTGATAAAATATGATTTTTTAAAACGTTACGTATCAAGTGGCTATAATACAATGTCACGCCGAAAATTGAAAATGAAAATGATTTTTTTGTGAATCATTAGAAGCAGAGCCAGGTTATATGCTATGCTCAGTTTTATAAATACAATCTGTGTTTTATTCTTGATATGCAAGCACAGAAAAAAAGACACAGAAGGAATAACTTTTATTTTGTGTGGTTGTGTTTATATTACATGGACTTCATGGAAATTTAGTTAGATACAAGAAACTTAAATATAACAAAATAATTATGCGTGAGATATTTCTCATACATAATAAATGTATATAATTTGGTTAAGGAATACCAATAAAGTTTTCTGTAGGTAGCGTTTTTAACGAAATATTGCTTGTTTAATTACGTCTAAATGTAGTTGTAATTTCGATTAAGCGCTAGCTATATTATTAATCCTTCTTTATAAGGCAATATAAAACATATTTAATGCCTCTTATCGACTCCGTCTTGGCGAGGCGAGGCAATGACCGCCCGCCCTCACACGCATTCAAATAATTTTACCGTCATATTTCCTATGGAAATATTGGCCTCCATAAAACGGTTCATGCTGAACATGCGAACCATTATTTAAGGCCGCGATACCAGTTACATGTCCCATTTGAAATGATTTTCAGTCGACTGAAAATGGTGCCCGAATCACGGAAACGGAGACATCTATATCTTTACGTTTTTCCTAAATATTCTTAAATTTTTAGTTTCTTGATAAATCATATAAATCGATATTAATATATCTATACTAATAATAAAAATGCGAAAATAACGCTGTCTACCTGTGTTACTCTTTCACAGCTAAACAGCTGAACCGATTTTGATAAAATTGGGTAAGAAGCAAGTTTGAACTCAAAGGAAAGACACCTGCCCCGCTCCTCCAAAAGTCTCTTGGGAGTGAAGCCGCGAGCGAAATATTGTTTAAAATAAAACAATGCGATATTGCTGTTTTCAAATGGACTATAACGAATTTAAGAAGATGTTTATTACAACGTTAAAAATTGTATTTTAAAACATAGAACTACGTACAATCACGTAGCACGTAAAATCACGTTTAATAATATTATCTATTCTTTCGTGGATATTACCATACTTATAATATATACCAAACCGAAACATAATATATGTAACAACCTGTTTTCCCCATGTTCTGTTGGCGAGCCATTGGTATCGAATTGCGATAAATTCGGAGGGGAGGGAGTTGTCGTCGGAGGGACGTCGCGAGTCGCGACTAATGTCTTCCGCTTTTGATGGGCTTCATGCAATCACTTCACTAGACATTTCGTGAGTAATGCAAACAAAAGTTGGAGTAACAACCAAGCTTTAAAATGGGATTGTTCTGGTCTTAAAAATATTTTTCAAATACATAATAACTTAATAAAACAACATTTTGAAATAAAAAAGATAGTCATTTTTGTAATGAACAGATGTTGAATTGATAAGCTATGCGTGGTACAATACAAAATTTTTACAAAAAAATATGTTTTCCCGAGTAAATTTAGCGTGTAGGAAGAACCTTTAAGATAAAATCTATAGTAAGTATTATATATCAAGTTCCTCGGCGCCGTCTACCCAGATCTCAGAGTGTCATGACCTACAAAAATGGTAAAATGGGAATGAATAAAAATTATTTATGACGTTAGTGTTGGTACTTTTTTGATGTATGTTTCTTATAATTACAGGCTAAATGTGAAGCTAAGCAGTATAGTGTTTCCTATATTATTTTCAAAATTATTTGCTATGATTTTATTTATTTATTAATTCCGATTTATAACTATTTCAAGTTATAGCGACTTAAATATAGGAAGCAACTCAATATTAAAATCATCCGACATTTATATTTTATTTAAAAATAACATATACATATGTATTTGAATACTAAATATAGGGTTTTCCAATAGGGACGCTTGAACTTTGACAGCTGATTGCGGCCATGTTGTTTGAGTGACAGCTGTCAAATGCAGTGTGTTATATTCATTCCGTCCTCCCAAACCACCATGGCAGGTTACAGTGTCGAGCAGCACGTGCAAATCATAAAATTGTTTTATGAAAATGGGTCTTCAGTTCGAGCAACGTTCCGCGCACTTCGCCCGTTTTACGGTCGCGATGATCGTCCTGCCGAGTCGACTATCCGTCGATTGGTGGACAAATTCGAGTCAACCGGGTCAGTTAACAATCAGCCGGTTCCCGTGCGTCAACGTAACGCGAGATCTGCCGAGAATATCGCCGCTGTGCGCGACAGTGTCCTCGAAAACCCGCGGCAGTCAATTCCGCGTCGCGCACAGGAACTCGGCCTTTCGCAGACGACAACTTGGCGAATTTTGCGTTGTGACTTGAGCCTGCACCCGTACAAGATCCAGCTGACCCAAGAGCTCAAGGTTAATGACCATAGACAGCGCCGTGTGTTCGCTGACTGGGCATTAGAGCAGTTGGAAGTTGACGCCGATTTTGGCAAAAAAATCATCTTCAGCGACGAGGCGCATTTTTGGATGAATGGCTATGTCAACAAGCAAAATTGCCGTATTTGGGACGAGACCAATCCACACGAGGTTCACCAAGTGGCAATGCACCCGCAGAAACTGACTGTTTGGTGCGGATTTTGGGCCGGAGGCGTGATTGGTCCGTATTTTTTCGAAAACGATAATGGTGTGGCCGTCACCGTCAATGGTGAGCGATACCGGTCGATGATAACCAACTTCTTTTGGCCTGAAATCGAGAATATGGATCTGGACAACATGTGGTTTCAACAGGACGGCGCTACGTGCCACACAGCACACGCTACGATGGAAGTTCTGCACGATCAAGCGCCCCTTAATGGAAAACCCTATAAATCAAGAATCTGTCAATATTTAAATGAATAGCTCCGTAAAAAAAATCAAATCTTTTTAATTAAAAGTTTTAATTGTAAGAAAAGATCAGTAAGTATTTAACTTATTATAAAATTATATATACATTTATTTTTTATTTTTAAAAGTATACTTCAGTTTGCGTAAGATCCCTCTTACCGAATAACCTTTATTAACGCAGTCACAATAGATGTTCACATGTTCTATGAACATTCAACAATAGAAATTAAAAGAAAAAAAAGGACATTAAATTTAATAACATGTAATTGCCCATGTATAATACATGACATTTTCTTTCTAACATTCAGACTTCAGTCCAATGGTCGCAAGCAATGGATACTCACATGAATTGTCCATTATTACAATAATTTAGGGTTTAACAAAAGAGCCAGTGAGCGTGATGTTGGACAAAATAATGACATAACTACGGTAACAGCTTGTACTCAAGGTAATCCTTTTAGGTTACATTTATACGACTATTATAATTTTTTTATTCTGCTTAATAATATTCCAATATGTTGTCTTTATGTGACTCGGTAAGTTTATCATTCGTTAATAGTACTTTTATTACATTATTCTATTTACTCGGTGGTAGAGCTTTGTGCTAGCTCTTCTGGGTAGGTACCACCTACTCATCAGATATTCTACCGCAAAACAGCATTACTTGGTATTGTTGTTTTCCGGTTTGAATGGTGAGTGAGCCAGTGTAATTACAGGCACAAGGGACATAGCATCTTAGTTTCCAAGGTTGGTTGGCGCATTGGCGATGTAAGCGATGGTTAACATTTCTTACAATGACATTGTCTATGGGCGTTGGTGACCACTTACCATCAGGTGGACCACATGCTCGCCGCCTACATATACAATAAAAAAAAAACAGAAATGAAAATACATAACATTTTTGTACAATGTTTCCATTAATTAATAACTTTATTAATTTATTTAATTAGCTAATTTTGCACATTTATTCAAATTTATTACTCGGATAATAAAATGATTTAATCATTCGACTAGTATCTAAATTATGTTATACAAAAATTTAAAAAAAAATAGCTTAGTTTTCCAAGATGCTGGCTGATTAACTTGATAAATTTATTTTTTCTTTCCAATTTTTTTTATACAAGAATTTTACGAGTTTTAATTTTTATTTTCACTTCGTATATGAACATTTAAAAAAAAAGTAATTCAAGGAAAATAGATTCACTTTATTGTTACGTCTCCCTTTTTGGTTTTAACGATGGCTGTGTCATGGGGTTTCACGGAAAGTAGCTCCACTGGACGTTAAGTGGTTGTGAGTGGTGAAACGTTTCGTGCCCTCGTGTTGGTAAATCAAATAAGATGTCTAATTATGGCAACGACTTAAATAACGTGCTACGAAATATTTAGGCAAACACGTTATGACCTATGATTTATATAGTAAGCGTTATAGTATATTATCAGATTTTTATTGTTACGTTTCATTTGAAGCTTTTTATAAATACATATTAAATCTAGTTTTATACTGGATTTGTATTGTCACACAAGATTAAATAATATTTTTTCGTTAATAAAAGTTAAACTTAATATACTAACGTATTATTATATACTATGAATAAAACAGAGTAAATGACATTAATAAAATGGGTTTGAGATTGAAATAATATGTTTGCTGATCAAGAAAAAGGTAAAAACGCTAATAGCTATACTTTAAAAGTACAAATAAAGCTAATTTCTTAATGTCTCGAGCGAAACATGTCAAATCACGACACAGGCGCCGCACGCACACCTTGCCGTCCGTAAATTGGCAGTAGCACATGTCTTAGAAAAAAAGAGTATTAACACCCGGCTAATGCTACATATTGGTCCTCAAGTGGTGCGCCATGGAGGGTAGTCGGGTGCATAAAAGGCAACACATTTGATAGTATCGAACTACTAAAATTACGTGATAAGCAGAACAATTTTAACAACGCTATTTATAGCAATCTCTAAGATAGATCAAAGCATCTAGGACGGAATAATATAGCTTCATATTTCATAATATTAATTATTATAAGTATGCATTTAAAAATCTGATTATAAAGGAGGCAAGAATATTTCTGAATAATTTTTCATATAAGTACAATGTATCTCAATGTAGACTTTCATATAATTAGTTCGAGTCAAGCACAAACCAAGAATATTTGCACCGTGCGTGACATGTTTCTTGCATTTTCATTTTAGGTAATAACAAAATGTGAAGGCTAACGAAACATGTGTGTCAAATATTTGAATAGCAATTCCGGCTGGCACCTTAGCGTCCTTGCGCCAGATGTTATCGAAGTGGGCCAAACAAAGTGAATTGATTTGGTGCCTGCACATTCACAATTCATAGTGAGGCGGGTTATGGATCTATTAAAATCATATTGTTAGTACTATATACATATTTGGACTATATAATTCAACATAAAATGTTTATTTTCTTAACTTTACATCGAAACATCTGTTATTAATTAATAGCTTTAGACGTATCTATGTAAATTATATAGATTTCTATATATACATTTTGTACTTATTTTAAATATGGTTTTATGGGTGACACTTCTTTACTCGACGGTTCACATATCCGAATATCGAATTAGTCTTTATCGTTCTTTTATAAAATAAACCAATAGATAATGCAAATAATAAACATTTGGGAAAAGTATCGGATAAATGGAGATACGATCTTGTTGAACAAATCAGCCGATAAACATCATTATACACTTCTATAGATACACGTATCGTATTACATAATCCTCTATTCTTAGTTAAGATAGGTGTATGAAAGCCATACGAAGTATTACGAATAGTGTGAATTCAAAAGAAATATTGGCATTTTAAATAGAAAATAAAACGAAATTTATGGACATTTGATTCTGATTAAATTAGTTAGTGATTAAAAAACTGATACATTAAATAGGTTAAACTATATATGGCACGATATTTTATATCGTATATTTATTTATAAGTATTATCTGAATTTTTAGTTTGTTTTTTATTATTATATATCCTGGAAACAGTGCGACCCAATCTGGTAGCCCTATTAGTATTGGATACAACTACTGGCAGATAACTCGAACGATAACGTTCTGCTAGCCCTGATTGTGTGACAAAAGGACAACAGGATTAAAATGTAAGTACAAAGGATCATAGCTAAAGCGCTAACAGCTAATCTCATTTTACATTTATAATAATAAGATTATATATAGTCTGGCGCTTTTGCTGATTCGATAAAGATCTTTTGTTGCGAAACTGAATACGCGTACCTATAGTCCGTTGATTCAAGATGAAACTAATGATTGGAAGTGAAGTATCTTTCAATATCGGGTAAATGCAAAAAGATAAAGTTTATTGAAATTGCAAAGGGAAGAGTCAGGGAAGACAGGGAAAAGACTAAGAAAGTTTTGTCTCTTTCCCGAATTTCGCATAGGTATGTCTAAATACAATAATACGATGATTATGTTATAGTCCTTTTAGCCAATGGTAGCGGTGGCTGCCATCTTAGACGCCCGGCGTTTTGAGGCGAGAACCTCGGGATCTGCACCCTCACGACATAGCCATTAGAACGATGTCGTTATTTATACAAATATAATATAATTATGTCTAGCGGTCACTGTCTTACCTATTAATCATGGCTCTATTAAGGTACTATAGATAAATGAAGGAATATGCGATTCCTGGATAGGAAGTGACTAAAACAACAGTATCCAGCAAATACACAAAAACTTATGATGATGCCTAGGGATGTTCCGACTATTGATCATTTGTTCATTTGTAAACTTCGAGGTAACAAGTTAAGCGACATAATAAGACAGAATATTTTGTGCAGTGTTGACACAACTATACGCTAATATAATACTAAAAATAATTATATTGAAAACGAAATTCCTATAAACACATACATATTCATATATATATATCTACGCATTTTATTGTATTTTATTAAAAAAGGGATATTGACAAAACACGAGTGCAAATAATGCAATAATAGTCAAACAATAACTTTTTTTATTACTTTGTTATTGTTTGTTCAATTTTAAAATGTAGGTTGAAAAAGTAATGCTATTTTGTTTACACTTAGCTCAGTTGTTGACAATGAAATAAAATATACCTCAGTATTATCATTAATACGAATATTTGCTACTTAGACATGTCTGGTTATGTCCAGTCATGATTATTTCCTGGAATGGTCGCGTTTGGACACTACTACCATTTACCATCAGGTGGAGTAGAGTAAATTTCCCTCCCGTGTAAAAATTGGTCGATTATATCGTGTAACACAATATAGACTAATTTATTCATTTATAATGAAATAAATGGTATATTACGCCCAGCGTACGGTAACAATAATTGATCAAGTAATTATAATTCATATAATATATTTTGTAATCATAAATAAAGCAAGTGGGTTATGTCATTTTTGTTATGTTCAGTAGTCTAACCAAAAATTGCAAAAATATTTAAGGTTTCCAATTATTATGAACATTCATAGATAGTCTTTTAAGTCCGTTTTCACTTTTGCTGTCCCCATCTCAAATTAAATGTATATAATTAAAACTAACCACTACCTGTATGTAATTTAAGCAATTGGAAGCAATTTTTAGGTATTCCCTTGGTTTTGCATCCCATAAATAAAACATTATAGAAGGGTTATATCAACAGATGGAGTCTATAACATTCTTATTCTTGTATTTCATAATATATCAGGTTCGTAAGGAATTTGAAATAATATGAATTTTTAACTCTTTTAATATTTTAAATGATATTTAATTCGCTTTATTAAACAGAAAAAAACTCCTCTCATCCAACAAATATCGTATAACTAAAAAGGACAAAAAAGGACACGTGCTTCTTAAAAAATGCATTAAATTCGTATTCTTTTGTTCTAGTCAGGAAACTAATATAAGTCTATCAACTAGCAGCGCTTCCTGCTTGAGTCAAGAGCCCATTAATCGCACCGCTTTATTAAATTTCCTTCGTTTAAACACAAGAAGACGAGCGATTAATAAAATGGAATGTTAGATCAACACAATCTTATGTCAACGAAGGAAGTAATACAACGTGTCATTCAACATTTATTAAAATGTTTGAAAATACCATGAGCGGAACTTTTATGTACGTTTTTATGATTTAAAAATAATTTGAAGTAGAGATTTGACTAAAATTGATGTAGGTAGATGTGTAATAATATGAGAAATTTTGCTTTATATATTAGTTCATAATCATTGAACTGCATATGTATTTACATTGTATACAATTTTTTTGACTGTTAAGTAGCTAGCTTGTGATGCTGCAGATCCCGAAGTCCAGGTTCAAGCCCCGAGTCAAGCCCAGGAATACTTATTGGGTTTTTTTGTTAAAAAATCTAAGTAGTTGCTCGAGGTCTGAAAGTTGGTAGTGTTTGTACTCCAATTCGTTGAAAAGCACGTAAAGCAATCAGTCATTTGCCTAAACTTTACTTAATTATGTTAAGTATGAGGAAATAGGGACCTGTGTTGACGTACATACAAATGAGCACTGTAATGTGTATCATCATATGGTTCTTATTTCGTATTTACTGATAAGTATACAAAAAAATCAACAGTACCGAAAAATTATTATAGGACAGCATTTCTTCTGCATGCAGCATGTCTTATACTCAAGGTGTGATTTTTAATTCTCCCTCGCATATTTAAAAATAAACTTTTCCTTTTTTCATAACATAACTATTTTCAATTCGTCTATATATAGTTGGTGACAGATGCAACGCGAAGAATGATAAAAAATGTTTGTAAGTCTTGTTATTAATTGTGAACACTCTGCGCGTACTCATTCCATATGTGGAATTTAAATGAAAAATATGATGCCATAAGAAAGTAAAAAACGATCATGTTAATCTTTTTTTACTTATTTAGTTATGTATATTAATAGTTTCGATATTTTTTTATTTTTTTATTTTATAGGACGAGCATCTGGGCCACCTGATGATAAATGGTCACCAACACCCATAGACAATGGCTTTGTAAGAAATGTTAACCATCGCTTACATCGCCTATGCGCCACCAACCTTGGGAACTAAGGCGATATGTCTCTCGTGCCTGTAATTACACAGGCTCACTCACCCTTCAAACCGGAACACAACAATACAAAGTACTGCTATTTTGCGGTAGAATATCTCATGAGTGGGTGGTACCTACCCAGACGGCCTTGCACAAAGCCCTAACACCGATATTCAAAAGTCATAATATACTTTATTTAAAAAGCCTTCACATGCACTTTTAAATTGTCTGTTTTTATTTTAGTATAAAGCCACCGGTTCGGAATGTAGATTTTACTAAAAAAAAACCCAGCAATTAACAGTAGTTACTCAATTTAACAATAAAAAATACAACTAATGATTATGTACAACTATTTATAAATCCTGTATGAACATCAACGAATACTAACTCCAAGCTCTTCTTTCATTTATATAATCCTGTACCTGCTGTACACATAATTATTTATACGACCATATTTTTAAATTATTTCGAATGATGATATTCTAATGAGATATAGGCATAAGATAGATGCTTAAGTACATATTGTACTTGTACGAAGTTTAACTTAATATGATCCTAATTTGGCTGGAACTGTAATTATTATGACGATCAAGTTATTAAAACCTTCTAAGTACACTGTGATACTTATCCGAACGTTGAGGCATGCAAAACGGAAATGACCTATTAGATGGCGCAGCAGCTGACGCGGCGGCGCACGCGCAGCTGTCGGCCGAATTTCATCGAGAGATCGCGAAACGCGCCTTCCGCTTCCTGCTGATTGTGTTCTTTTACTTGCTTCCATTTAGGGCGAATGTGTATTGACATCGCGAATGCCGCGGTTAGGGGAGTATTTATTAGGTTCTTGTAAGTCAACGATTTCAGGGGACGTCTTGTTTTTCAATTGTTCGGATTCACTTCTTCCTGTATAAATAATAAAGGCACAGTTGGTATACAAGCGTACGTTTTTCTTTTGTTATTTGCTTTGTCTCTGTTAGTTTTTTATTAAAGTGTGTACCTATCGCCCTTTGTGCTAAATAAACCTAGATCGACTTAACAATCAAATTAAAAATCTCGAGTATCACGGATAACTTAATTATACATTTATTCATTCACTTCATGAATTGACTTTTCATGTATTTCGTCATTAAAGAATGAAATTTCCGCTTAAGTTTAATTCGTTTCCATTGTTACATTTCATCTAGACAGTTATAAAGATCGGTGTGAGTTATAAGGCGTTTAGAAGCGCTTGTCAGTCTACATTGTGACATTGTGACAACACGCTACTTGGGTCGGCTTCCACGGTAACTGCTTATGCATTGTCGCCCACCATTGTTTAGCAACAAGTCGCTATTACCATGACTAGATATACTAAGCTGTCGGTTCATATATTGCGACTTGTATGAAATTACAAGATATTCCTACACGCGTTGCACAAATACAATAGGTTACATAATAACATTTGTAGTTTCATAAGAAGATTTCTCTCATATTATCAATACTAATTATACCATTGCCTCTTCCGAAATTAAGAATATGATTCATTAAAAAAATTATAATTCATATTTAAAACTTTTTATGCATGTTAATGCTAGTTTAACTATTTTACATATTTTAATACAAATTATATAATATTATAAAATAAGAGTTATTTTGTGATGGTTGTTCAGTGTAAACAATTTGAAATGGTTGAAAGCGGCACGCGACCTATTTGAATACCTGTGTGCTGATCATCGTAGTAATGACCGGAGAAAGAACAAGTTTCATTATAATTCCAGCTTTACCACCGAAGCGTTAAATAATATTTTATCGGAAGCAGGTGAGAAAGGTACCGAAAATAAATAGGTACAAGATTTACGAGATTTCTTATAATTAATTATACAAATAATTGCGGAGATAAGTATATACTATACGTATTTATAAAGTATTTAATATTACGAACTTAATAATGAACGTTATACACGTATATGCGCTTGTATTAGACGATAACGTAACAAGTCTAGAGTGAATAGGCACCTTCTAGGCAAGCGCGCTCCGCCTTAGGCTTTATCATCACTTTCCATCAGATGTGATAACAGCCAAGAGCTAGCTTATACAGTTAAAAAAAAAAACAAAAAACGATTAGTGTATGCATGATTAGTACAGTATATATTTTTGTTAATACTATAACTATTCGCTTCGCTATGCGTGAAATGAAATATAGTATTTTTTTAATTTAGTACTTATTATTTTTCTCAAATAATTTATTCTATCATTTGTTATTCAATTATGTATTGTTTCCTATTAGAATTCGTCCATACCAGTTTGATTGAAGGAGAAACATCCAAGCAAGCAAACTTACATATCTCTACTAGTATTATAGCTATATTATATACATAACTAGTATTGTATATATATATGTATATAGTTTGATGGTTAGTCTCTTGTTTCTTTCACGGAGCAAAGGATATACCGATAGACGTGATTGAGCGACCGCTTTTCGCTGGGGTAGCCCAAAGCCTACCCTAGCCTTTAGCTTAAAAGCTTATTCCACCATGACGTTACAGTGCGGATTGGTGAATCCGACAACCTGCATGTTTTTCATTTCAGAGCAAGAGTTTATTTATAAATTAAGCACATGAAATCTCAGGATTCGAACTCGTGACTTTCATTTAAGATCCACGTGTTTTAACTGAAATTCGCATTTGCATTTATAAATCATTAAAATACATTATAATCAAAGTAACATATTATATTTATGCGTACGTGTAACATGTGTATTATCCCAAGTTACCATCACTTTTGGAGGGTTTAATTTTAAAATAGAAACCGATATTTGGTTAATCCACACATTTGGGTGTACGTCGCACGTGCGTCCGCGCACCTGCCGCCGCCGGCCTAGCTGCGTCCCGCCTTTGGGGTGTCGAAACTATTCAATGTGATCTAGTTATTTATTAAAATTATGCCACATATATTGATGAGTGAAATATCAAAGTTTTAACTCAATAATATTATTATTTAAGTAAACGTTAGTCAGATTAAAAGTTATGGTCTTGGTTTAGATGTGACTCTAGTGTCATAGATATTATAAACAACTATCTTAAGCATAGAGTAAGTTGAAAGTGGAAGAAAAAATAACCTAAATCAATACCCTAATAACCTGAAAAGATAATTATACTTACATTATATTCAAAATTAAATAAATATAACAATTTAATATTTAGAACTACTATTTTCAGCAATGAAAATTTTAATATCCGAGAAAAGAATATCTTGGTTGAAAATTATCTAAATGTAAAGATTTCATACGTTCAAATTATTTAAAATTGCTCGTTTATTTAATTTGGACAGATATCGTTTTGCTTAATCGGTGCCGTCGTCAATTAAATTGTTTTTACGAGCGTTTAAAAAGCTGTTAAACACCAATTAGCATTTATCGAACTTCCCTTTTCATGTTTAAAAGAAACGCTAAATTACAGCAAGCTTGATCGTTCATATGTATAGCATTTGTTGTGCATTGTAGCATTATTCAAGAAATCAACTACCCGATTTTTAAATTAAATTAAAAACTTAACTTATATTCATACCGTAAACATTATTTGTTAAATAGAGTTTTTTTTCTTTTAAACATTAAAATAATTTCTTGTTGACTATAATTAAGCTGAGAATAGCTAAGAAATATGAAACTTTATTCTTTAAAATAAAAAATAGTTTAACATACAGAAAATCGTGATGGATTTTATCGCGTTTTATCTCATTATTATTCTACATAGTCATCACACACACATCTCCGTGGTACGGAGGGCTTGCTGAGGTAATGTCGTTAATGAGGGGAAAGGACAATGGACGTACGGAAGCTTGCGTATGTCCGCCGGATGTCAGCCCACCGCCGAACACTGATGCTACCAAGTAATGATTTACACTATTTATTTATTCAACTATTTATTGTTTCGATTAAATAAGATAATATGCATACTATATTATAGTGTCCTTACTTGGTGGTAGGACTTTGTACAAGCCTGTCCACCCAGACCTACCTACCCTGGTACCACCAGTGGGTGGAACATCATATAACCTGCTGCAAAGTGGCAATACTTAGTATTACTTTAAACGGTGAGTGAGCCAGAGTAACTATAGGCAAAAAAGTCATCAAATTATAGTAATCCCAATTTTGTTGGCGCATTGTCAATATAAAGTGGCAGTGTAAGAAATGATGGTAAACATTTTTTACATTGCCACTGTGATGTCACCTCTTAGCATTAGGTGGCTCATTTGTCAGTATACCTAACTATTTTAAATTCAAAAACAAGATGTATTTTTATTTGCATACAGTATAATAACAGTATAGTATTAGAAAAATCTCTATTTCAATCCCCTTTCAATGTACATACACTACAGGATGTATAATAAAAGAGGCAAAATACCATAATTTTTTCCCACGAGCAACACAATTAAATCTTAATTGCATTTCCTTGCCTAAAACTTGTAACGTGATTATACGCAAGTTTAGCAGCTTAGGCGTCAGACTGAGCGGCAATATACATTGTTTATGATACCTTTACATTACACGGCCTACACAATAAACGCAAGGTTCGTCTGTCGTGTGCCGGCTTTGTAATGGGCACGTAGGAACGCACCTTCGGGATAAAGTTGGTTTAAAACAACATTCTCACGTTTCGTATCTATTGTAAACACTAAACGCCGGGGGACGCCCGTTACGTTTCGTTTACTGCCTCTATTGTTCTATTCTACGCTTGTGAAATGTAAACAACGGTACGAAAGTCATGTTATTACTGAATGAAACAGTTTACAAAAATAAATAGAACGAATTTTGTAAATTCTTATCATAGATTGAAGTTGTGAATGAATTCGAATCTTGTAATCTTACCACGTACGCTTCACGACCGGTTGGGTTTTTCAATTCACTGCAATAGTACTGACGTCATAGAATAAATTATCATATGGTATACGTTACAAAAACACTTATTTGTACGTATCATTAAGTCCAAATTAAATTTTTATTTAAATATACAGGTATTCAAAAAAGATTTTCTATAATATGCATAGATTTTTTTAATGCTTTAAACCATTATAGGTATACATATAGAATTCATGAAACAAATGAATATTTATAATTCGCGAAAGTGTTCTAAAATGTAAATTCAAGTTTAAGTTTTTATCCGACTACGCTGACACATTAATTTGACATGTATCATAAACATACTATGTGTGTATCATAATACTAGCGGTTCCCCCGCGGCTTTGCCCGCGACATAATCAAAAATAATAAAATATGTTAATTATGGTCTATTTAAGCTGTGAAAACAGTACACTTCAAGCAGATCAGACCAATTTTTTATACGAATGTTTCAACCCATTTCTCTCGTTTGGGGTTGAATTTTTAAAAATACATTTTCATTTATTTTTGCTCAGAAACTTTAAAATTAAATTTTATGCTCCTTACCTGAAAAATTATGGACCCGCGATACAAATTTTCAACCCCCATTTCACCCTCTTGGAAGGTAGATTTTCAAAAACCCTTAAATAGGTATTTATTTATTTCCAACCAGAGGCTTGTATACAAAATTTCATGCTTCTTACTTCAAAAATGACGGAGTTCCCATGCAAATTTTCAAAACCTTTTTCACCCTCTTGGGGAGTAAATTTTCAAAAACCTTGAATTACATATTTATTTGTATCTAACCAAAAACTTGTATATAAAATTTTATGCTTCATACATCAAATATGACGAACTCCCCATATAAACTTTCAACCCCTATTTCACCCTCTTGAATTTTGAAAAACTCTGATTTGCGTACTTATTTATTTCCACCCAGAAGCTTCTATACGAAATATCATGCTTCTAACTTTGAAAATGACTTTCATACAACGGCTTATCCCTTATTTCACCTCCTTAGAAAATTCCAAAAATCCTTTCTTAGTACGCGTTTTCATCATAAAATGCATCAACTGTCATAATTTCAAGCCTCTCACCCCAGTGGTTTAGGCTCTGCGTTGATGAGTTAGTCAGGACAAGTCTTTTTATATATATATATATGTATATAGACTTTTATACCATACAGTATGTGTGTTCGGTACAGGACATATAATAATAATGCATAAAGTAAAGCACAGCATGCTCTACATATTTTTTCATTTATTGGAATAAAGTTATTTTACTACTGCAAAGTAGAGTGACCTGGCAGAAATTGTCATGTAACAAAAAAGCGTTGTCCTCCAAGCGAAGGTAGCTTTCTTTCTTTCTGACTGATTCTTTCTATTCTAGCGGTTGTATGTGTATGTATGTTAAGTGAGCAAATTTTCAGATTTGATAATAAGGATTGTGTGCGGCCAATGAGATAACCTCAATTCTATACAAATGTAAATATAAATTGAACTCCTTTTTTAACTTACAATTCGTTATTTTATATTTTAAATAAATTACAATTTTTCTAAAGTATTGAATGAAATTTATCAATTTCAATTCTTACTTTACATTTTTGCATTAAAATCATAATAAAAATAACATGGGCAACGCTTTTTGGTGTGATAAAAAAGTAGGAACAATTTCCTCCTTTTTTTTCGCTGGAAAAATGCATTTATGCGTTTCTCCCACATGAAGTGAGGGGTATGTGGGACTCACCGGCGCTGAAGGTGGTGGAATACCCACTAAAAAACCAGTGGTATCCTCTCCGTCTATTCGGGGGGCGCCACGGGATTGCTTGCGCATGCTACCGTACCGCCTCGGAGTTCCCAGATACAGGGAACCCCCTTAGCCCCGGTGGCTGTTAAGGTGCGCATAGCGCCTGCGCCTTCTCCCCGGCCTTCTTCGACCGATCGAATCAGCGGAGGCATTTTCCTCGCGCTGCCGCTCCGCGGCCTCCTTTTGCGACATGACACTCTCGCAGAAGGAGACCATTTCCAACATGGCGTTAATCACGCTCGGCAGCGAGAGATCTCCACCGACTATCGTCGCCAGGGTATGCCCCTTAGGCCCCACGCAGCACACTCCGAAGAATCATTTCCTCCTGATCGATTTCGACCGCTATGGCCAATCTCAAGAAAGATTTGCCAACTACGCAGGACGTATTATAGTGCAAAAGTGTGTGTGTGTCATAATCCGATAGAACGGTAAACCGACGCGAACGGTAAAAGTTCAGATAAGAAGCAGGACCAACGGCTTTACGTGCCTTTCGTGGCACGGGAGTGTGACAAATATTCAGAAATATAATCATTAAAAATCTACATTTTAAAACACGTTTTAAGTTAAAAAAATATCGCAAAGAACTTCGTTCCTCCCTATCGCAGATTTTTTATTATATTTTTAGGTTCTGTCTACGTTTTCTATGTGCTCATGCTCCTCGTACAATGGTCCCACACTATGCTTTACACTATACCTTTTTGATAAAGTTGGCCCATTATTTGTTTTTTTTATTATAATAGGTTTAATGCATGTACATAAGTACACACCCATTTTTATTATTTAACTTACCTTTCACAATATTTTTCCTTAAGAATAATACAGTAGAAATACTCTTAATATTAATAATTAATAATAACAATAATTACAGCACTGCAAATTTATAATAAATTAAGTTGAGAATTACACGGAAATGATAAAATGAAAAAGGTCACTACTGCGATCGATGTACAAACAATAATAATGGCAGTTTTTTTTCCGAAAACTGTGTAAAAAATGAGATACAGCTTATTGCAAGAGAGACAGGAGAACGCTCCCATCCTTACCCCGTGCTGCTTACATGGTGAGAAGTGACACCAAAAGACCCCTGACGGGGATAACTGATCAAGTGTTAATTGATTCAGTTATCGATCGAGGTTGAAAAATATTCTCTATTAAAAAATAGGGGTTGATGGTAGAAGGGTGAAAATTTGGGGTTGTATGTATTTTTATTGCCATATAACAAAATCATAAAAATAAAAGAATATGTCCAAAAAATTAATAAATTTTTTTGGGGTGAGTCACCCTTAACACTTAGGGGTATAAAATTTAGTTATAAACCTATTCTCATACCTACAGAATATACATATAAAATTTCATCAAAATCGGTCAAGCCATTTCGGCGGAGTATAAACACTAAAACTGTGACACGAGATTTTTATATATATAGATTACGTGTACCGTGAAGTTTCAGATTCTAATAATGTTAACGTGTTACTGGATTATTAATTTCTGCGTAAGTTCGAAAAAATCTTACCATTTTCTAATATTAGTACGATCGCAATATTTACCTATATTATTTACCTCTTGTGATAGTTTGTCCTGCAATAGTTTGCCTCCTTTTATGTAATTATGACGACTTCATTTGTGTCCGGTCCGTTCTCTGTGAGACGTTCCGTCCAGCGCATACTAGACTTTCCGTTACAAGTCAGCAAATCAAGGATACTATTATAAAATCGAATTGTAATTGTGGTATAGTAATATACTGCAAAGTAAAAAGAAAATCTCTGCAAACTACAATTTGCCAAAGTTTCGATGTTTATTCATACATTCCTTATGCGTCATTCTTTAATTATAACTTTCTCAGAAACACACGACCCATTCCGATGCATTCGATGAATGCAACAAGAATTGTCAACTAACATGTAAAGTGTAAACATTGTTACGTTTTAACATATATATACATTCATTAAAACGTAAATATTTTTTTATACTCAGTACTAGGGTACTGGGTATCAACCACTCGAGTATTTTACCGCTAACCCTCAATCCATTGCTTTAATGAGTTAGTGAGTCAGTGCAATTACAAAATCAAAAAAAATGTATACTACTTGCAGTACCAATGCCTATTTGCAATTAATGGCAAATAATAATTTATAAAAATGTAATCTAACTCGTTAAACTTTAATTAAACAATAAATATAAACTTCTATCAAAACATCCGTGTTGTATTATTATTCCTCCAGGCTTATACTACACTTGGAAATGTTTAATTGAATCAAATGTCTATTGTCTTCGCTCAAAGGCAATGACCGTTATTTTTAATAAGATCATTGCTTTAATATTAAAGCACGCCGTATTTTCGATGTTAATAAAGCCGAGTGCGCATTTGAAACAATTTGTTACGGCTTATGTACGCTGCGCACGCGCAGTCGGCGGTAACGTTTTGGTGTCGCCCTTTGTGTCTCATTCATAACATTTAAAGTGCATGGATGGATGGATGCATGGGATATCCGCTGCGGAAGTCAATGGGTTAAGTGTGACTCACGAATAGAGCGATGATTGACACTGCTATAATTGCCCAAAGCTCTTCAGGGTAAACGCAGGAAAAGGTTTATTTTTCTCTTTGTTAGCTATTACTGTTTGTTTAAAGTTAACAAGGCATTTTATTATTATTCACAATATAATTTTAACAGACTTTTCAAAACCGGAAGAGAATTTCCATTCCACATTTTATAGTAATGATCAATAAGTATTTTTCGACGTCAAATGTAGTCATGGATCGGGAAGTTAAAAATAGTATTTTCGAAATTGAAACTTGTAAACAGTAGCGTAAACGTAAGTAGAGCTCGACGCTCCACATTTTGCACTTACGTTGTTCGAACAAGTTTTACCTTGTATCAAATTATGCTTAACGTTCTATCAATGCCCACTTAACATTATTTTACACTTTGTTTACGTTTTGTAATGTTACGTAAGACATATAAGCCTTCATTGCTCAACGGTCGCTTTACGAATTAAAAGGTGATGGTTCGATTCTGGCCCTATAAGTTATTATCTGCAGTAGGTACTAGATTTGTGCTTATATATTAAACGCAGAGGAGTTCCTAGCAAAATAAAGTAATTATTTTCTTTTTAGTTACTGGACTGCTAAATTCCATATATTTTATGGAAATTAATTATTTAATATATAATATAATTGTTAAATTTATTAATTACGTAGGAAAATAGATTCATCACGGCAAATAAACAATTTGAAGGTTGTTTAACGTCATATCTAGTTATCAATTCTTAGAATTTATCTGTGGGATAAAATCCGAAACGAAGTGTTTTCAATGAAAACCTTGTTACCAACGGCTGAAATAGCAACGGATAGGCAAAGTAGGTAATTATACCAGTCAGGCGGTCCTTGTACCAGACGCAGATATATAGGAATTGAATTTGAGCAACGATGAGCAAAAAATTTTCCCGGGCTTTTTTTTTAACTATGTGACGAAATTTACGTGGCTACACAGGTGCGGGCAATAGCGCTCGATAGCTCTTACCTATCGGGTAGCTAAGACACGAGGTCATGACCTCAGTAGTCCACGTTTTTACTACCAACAGTGTCGTTAAACACAATTAATATATTTTTTTAAGGAACTTTTTTGCTTAGTCTTTTAAAAATTATTACATAAATAGAACCGACACACGATACCTAATAACCACTTCACGGGTCGGACATGAATTTTGTTACAACCTGTATAGAGTATACGAAAATTAATAAAATAAAATCATGATTAACTTTTTACAACTCAATTTAATGAGTCGAACAAAAGTAATACTCATTTAAGAAGTTATTTTTATGCTATTTACGTAATAAGCCTTTCTTTGAAATAAAAATTAAGTCATACTAAAAACTTAACAAACGTAGGATGATTACAAAGCGTCTTGTTGCACAAGAGTAACAGATAGAGCCTTTTCGCTTAAGTGCACACTCCAACTTACTCACGCCTTTACAAATATGGAGCAAGAGACTTTTAAAACAGAAATCTTTTCCGACAGAGAAATCTTATCTACATTAATGGACGCAATCGTAACTCTTATATCGGTCTCAAAGACAGTTAACACTCGAGAAAATCTTGATATCTTTATAATAATTATCTCTCATAATTGTGTAGAAACTAAGTAGAAATTCCGTGCGCGCGTAGGTATTGTTACATTACGTTACCGTGGGAATCTCGTCCGAAGACTTTGGTGGGTGTTTGCAATTTGCACCTCGCGACCCTGCCGGCGCCGGCTACTTCGCACCCGCGCCACACTTCTGATGAACTACAGATATAAGCGATCCTTTATTGGTTTCAATTTGATCTTTTGTTTTTTGTGCCACGAAGAAAAAGTTTCTTGGATTTTAATGATAATAACTTGATTTTAGATCGTACAAAACTTGATTTAGTAACATTCTTAGATTATGTTTTGTTTTGGTGTATTTCGTTGAAAGTTTAAATCTAACAAATTTGTACAAAATTGAGATATTTTGTCTACCACAACAACTCTAAAAAGTTTTGCAATGCATGGTTACTATTGCAATAATCGAATTACTGTTTTATTCTCCGCGATTCATAATTGTATTGTTATTGCATCAAGTTTTAATTGTCTTTTGTTTTCATCTTCTATTGTGAATGAACACAAGATTTTTTTATGTTACATATACATTCAATTCATTAATTTTTGATAGGAATATTTTTTATTATTAAAATATATATATGATTAACGTGTCAAGTAAACATTCGTAGAAAAATCTGTAACGTAAAAAAATAATTAATGCTTTTGAATAAAATAAAATCCAATTCACAATCCCACAATTTCACATAAACATAAATGGTTCTTAATAATATTTATAAGAAGATAAATATCTAGTCAAATATGAATCCAGTGAAAGCGTTTCCATCGTTACGGAAAGAGACCTCTAACTCTAAATCGTGGCTAACAAGCACCAGAATGCTTTCGACGCTGAACTTTGAACTACCACTGTTCAAACAAAGTGAGTTCTACCCGGGGTGTGATCTGTAACCGAGCCTTCTCCATTACGGATCGTGGGAATAAGCGGACAGTAAATTATTAACAAAAATATTGACATGCTGCCTACTTAAAAGATTTGACCAAGAGTTGTTTGCGCTGACAGTTTGCCGCTCCCAACAAATAATATTTTTCTAACTATATGGGAAACTGAGAAACAACATAAGGGTGTTTTCGACGTATTTGTTGTCATGGGAATTAAGAGGTTGGATGATTGGGTGAGCTTGTTTTATCTTTTAGAAATTTACAGATACATGAAGTAAGGAGTTTATAGATTAATTATTATTTTATATTTATTAATTATACCTGCACTTTAACGATGTCTACTTATTTGGCATCTATTTTAATTCTCACAGTTTAATATATATTCATAGATGTAAATAAAATTTGTAACTTAATGTAATTAACTTTGTGTCACTCAATTTGTGAATATTGATAAGGTATGATGATTCTCATATTAAAAAATGGAAAAATATTTCTTTTTTAACTTTATTTGATAAAATCTGACACAAATTCTGTAAATTATAATTATACATAATAATGTAGAAAGTACTTGAATTAAATCAATCGAAACTGTTGATCTGTCCCTTTTATTTTACTTTAATTATAGTTTCACAACAGCTTAAATTATTAAATTCTTAATTCAAGACATTTCCAAATAATACGCATGATTCTTAGATTTATAACCACCGTAATGTATTAATTAACTGAGCAATTAATAGGTCCAGTCCATGTGGCTCAGTGAGCGTAGCGGACGGAAATTTGTAGAAAAAATGCGGAAAAAAGTCTCACCTTAGTTAGCATAATTCGATGGGAATCTCTGTCACTGTTTCCAAGAATTATTTTGCGATTAATTCGACTTGATAAACATAAAGAGGAACCGTCTTTTAAATGAGTGGACGATGTTCCATGACACTGCGTACGATGCCTTTGATCACATTTCTTTATTATGTAATGGTTTTATTTTATTGTTTTGCTAAATATGTTAAATATTAGCACATACATTTTTTTTGGTTAATATTTTTTATTGACTAGCGAACAGCAAGCAAGTAACTACATCACATTTTTTTACATGGTATATAAGTTTTTGAAAATTAAAACTCAGCAACGGCTCTAATTTTCAAAGATAGTATTAGTGCTTTATGTGTAACAAGCTACTGTCTATTTTTTTATAAACAACATGAACGTTAAAATAGTCTAATAACCATTCAAATAAATAAAAAGTGATTGCTGTATAATGTAATCAGTGATTAGGATGTTTTGATAAAATGTGTCAAATTAATGCAACATGATGCGCGCAGAAGTAGACAAGACAAAAAATTATATATTTATGATACGTTCACGACGATTACATCAAATTTATCGTTATGATATAAATTAATTATAGTCAAATTTTCGATATTTATTAAATTAAAAGTCGTCACAGACTACTAGCGGATTACGGGACATGATATTGCTGTCACTTTGTCGTGAAACTGAAGCGATTTTCGTGTGATCCCATATTCGTTTATTTATTTGTTATTTTTATAATCTTCATATCGTTAACGACTTTATATTCCTTAAATTTATCTTTAATCTATTTAGTTTCAATATGCATTTCGGATCCTCCCGAGTGAAACTCACTGCAGTTCATATAATTATTCGCGAGTTATAATCATTTCCGACGCGACGCGGGCGTATAGCGTATTTCGTACCGCAGGGCTGTTACTTCAGTTTGCCCAGGCCTTTATGTTAACGGTATTTAGTTATAAATAAGCCAGTTATATTATTCACCAAAGTCAAAATATCAATATTAATTGTAGGTCCGTGGTGGCGATGTTGTCAGCCAGTCTAGAACGTAATAATCTAAGGTCAGGCAAATGTCAGTTCATGACCCCAGGCCCTTTCTAGATGTTTAAGCCGCTTTTGGAATTTATTTTACACCAAGCGTTGTTTGATAAAAAAATTAAAATTATTTCTGTTTATATCGTATATTTCTTTGTGTCATATAATTTTTAGAACAGAATTTTACACCTCGAATGCGAAGCAGTGTGAAAATATAAATCACGATATACTCATTTTTATTAAGTACTTTATATTTAATATAATTGAAAGACGTCCTTCAGATATTTCAGTAATTAAATAATATATTAAAAGAAAATATACATTTGAAGAATATTTAATATTCCTATTAAGATAAATGTATTTAATTAGCATTTTAAGCTTCATTTTAATCAAATGACTACAATTTAAATTAGGATCTATGAAAAAGTTTTATAACAGATTAAAAAATATTTAATGTATTATTAAAATATATTCGCTCAATTTTTATTATATGCTCTATATGCAGCTTGTATATGAAAGATTGATTTTGAGATTGTAACAAATAAAAACGTGTTTTAAATCTCATTCCACTAGGTACATGACATACCTGGTCAGATTTCATTTTAATTCGTGGAACCGTTTGGGTGCAATGGCAATATTGGCTACTGAGTGTAAAGTCACGCTGAGAGTTAATCAATTGAAAAGTCACAGTCGTAGGACTTCAAAGTGCGGTTATAGTTTTAAACTACATTCTTAATAATAACTTAGGTAAGTTTAATTTATCTTAAAAAAATGGTTTCAATTGTCGTAAGTATTATCAGTTTGCTTAATATATTTAACCACGAAATCAAGTACGGTGGCGGTACAATGGTTCAATGGCAATACAAAAATATCTCAGAGCACACAATGATTCCCTACTCGGACGATCATTTGCCTATAACCTGGATCTTTCAGCATGACAATGACCCTAACACACGGCCAATAGCGTCAAATGTTTCCTTAGCGAACAGCGTATATCCGTTTTAGACTGGCCAGCAAATAGTCCGGATTTAAACCCGGTAGAAAATGGTATCTGGTATATTGTTAAAAAGAAAGTCTCAAACAAACGTAACACCAGTCAAAATGAACTATATGAAGCATTTGTTGAAGCATGGAATTCAATCCCCCTAGAAAAATGTATGAAATTGATTGAATCAATGCCACGTCGTTGCAGTGCTGTTATTGAAAATACGGGATACGCCACTAAATATTAATTTTGACTATTGGTAGGCTATGGATAGTAGCTATTTTGTAAATAACAATACTAATTACTAATACTTAAAAAAATATTGTTTTTTATACTTTTTTGTTGTTGTTTCTAATTAGTTGACCATTATTATTCATACCTTAAAGCTGGTTTAAATATTTGTCCGTAATGTAATATTGAAACTGCACTTGTGTAATGGGATTTATATTGTTTTTCTAATAAATGAAAAATCTTTGAACATATAGTTGTCCTATTTATTGTTTAATTTCAAAATAAAAAAGGATTGCGGAGAAGTATCTTACATAATGTCAAGGACCGTTGGTAGTGTATCTAATTATACGACCACCACTGTATATATATAACGTTATTTTTGTAGTAATATATATTAAATATCGACAAGCGCCTTATAATAGCAAGTAAGTCTTATCCAGGATCGAAGACTTACCATCTGATAGAATATGAAATTTTCTAAAATTATTACGCATTAAAGGTTTAATACCTGCAGCCAACGCAACGCTCTTAATTAACATTTAACTAGCTGCCTTTAATCCATTGTGAAATAACGAACACTCGACTCATTTTTCTGACTTTCGTCCGTAGTAGTAGTATATATCCATGCTTTCATTCCTATCTAAGATTATTGGCTTATCAAAACCTTTCTGACTATGCATACAAATGGTTTAGTATATGCTTCCTAAGCAACTGCAAATAAATTAAAATAGCATTTACGTTGATCGGAGATGCTTAACATTTCACATAATATGCACGAAGCAATTCCTAATGATGTATTCAATTATCATATTCTCTACTTATGGTTTACTGGAAGTGAGGAGGAAGTATGTAATATGTCAGCGACGTGCGTAGCTACGACTACGAGCAATCATTCAATCACGCAATTGATTGAGTCAGTTGTGAAGACGCTACGAGATTACTCATTATAACCATTATCCAATAAACGCTGGCGCCTGACATAGAGCGCATACAGTGACGGTCATGTATAAAATTATAACAAATATAATATCGTATCTTATGTTGTAGTATTAAATGAGTATATATACATATATTTATTGTGTATCGATTTGACTCAGATTTTGTATTTAGATAAGTTTTTACTTTTTGGTTATCTATATAGGTCTCTTTACTAAATTTTTTTATTTATAATAAGAAATAAATTATTAAGGTCGAGCGGAGCTCAGTCGCCTAGTACTTATTCTTAATGTAGGAATATATCTTCTTTTTTGCTAAGCAAACTTTTTGTAGTAGCTACTGGTTTAACAATTCTATCATAATAATTACGAAGATAATTTATTTTTTCGTTTATGAATACGAGGCTGTCACAAAAAACTGATATTAGTCAAATAAAAATAACCAAAAGTCTTTAAATTTTCTGTATTTAAGTATATAGATTTTTTTTTGTACATATTTGTATAAAGAACCTACAAGTTGTTTACTAAAACATTAAACGGAAGCTCGCATTATGCGGCCGACGCGCGTAGCTATGACTACGGGCAATCATTCAATCACGCAATCGATTGAGTCAGGAGCAGCCGGGACACCGCGGGATTGCTCATTATACTCATTATTCAATAAACACTGGCGCCCGACATCAAGTAATTCAAATGTACTTGATATTATTGCAATTTTATATCGGTAATTTGTTATTTCATTAGCATCAAATGTTAATGTTTCTTATTCATATCGTATTTGTATGAGTATCAAAGTTAATTCGTTATTTTGAAAGTAATAAGTACAAAATAAATTTGTAATGTAACATTTGGTACATTTATAGCATTGCATCGTCCTCTTGGAATTAAGCAATGTATAGAGCATAGTAATAAGTGTACAGGACATCACAAACATAAGTCATTCACTGGACATTCGAAGCATTTCCTCATTGCCGCACGCGCCGGCATGTCCCGCAGCTTTCTTTTTGTGGCGGAATTTGCAGTATTAATGAACGTAATTCCTCTTTTGCTTTTTAAAAGCATTCTAGTTTCATTCTTGATTTATTTCTTTTTACACCAGCGTAATTAGTCTATGAACGTGGCGTATTCTGTACACAGTTTTTATTGATGCAATCTTTCAAATAAGTCTAGAACTTTGTGATTAAAAATTCAAATAAAAATATTTATTATTTGATTTTGGAATAATAAATATTAAGTAGCTGGACGACTGAGGTTCAATTAGTTTTTGCAGGAAAAACACCTATATAGATAAACTTAAAACAGATAACCTTATCTAAACACAAATTTTAATCCAATTATACGACATCGTTCGAGCCGCTTTCGGAATAGAATTAATTAATACAAGAATTGCACATTTAATATTATAAAAATTGATTTTAAATTACCGAAGACTACATTTCTATTTATTAACCTTAATATTAAGGAGATATTAAATACGTCTAGTAGATGGCACGGTTATGCATATTTCCTTAAAACTTAACCCTTAAACAAAGATTTCGAATGGCAAAATTAGCGTATTTAAGAGTGAAGGCGTAGGCGAGTCATGCGATCGTTTTACGAGCACTTATTACCGTCATCCTGTCTTTAATTCCCGACTCCTACGAGTGATCTAACACTGACCTATATTCCGGGATATGAACATAATCAGGTTGATAGTCAATCAAAATGCATCGGTTAACAATGAGAACTAGATCTCCCATTGTTACGTGTGCAAGTTCAATAGGCTATTTAATTTTTCTTTCAATTGTAAAGCTGGGCTCTAAAACCAATAATCCTGTTTTTTTCCAAGCAATATAACCTTATTTTTTGGATCGAAGTTGTTAAGTATAAGGGACGTAAAAGCATGCTTTTTGCGCCGTCCCATTGAATCAATTTGATGTTTTTTGCTCGCGGATTCGGAAGCCGCAGGTAGAGGGCCTAGATCCGGGTCCACTTTTGTGTTACGCTATTCTTGTGATTTTGTTATGTTTACAAATTCGCAATTTGGGAAGCAATAACTGTCAGAACCCATCAGCTGCGTTTTACGGCCAATTAATGCCTAACACACATCCTCTTTTTGACATCTAGTATTTACTTTGATTTACAAATAAATTGTGTGTAAACTTTAAATCCCATCATATATAGTTTTTTTTTAAATATAACATTAACTGTAATATGACGCAATAATTGATATAAACGTAAATAGTATAAAAGAGTCGGTGCTGTATATAATGAAGTACAAGCCGGCTATAGTATAATAGTGACATGATTTACAAGCGTCACCGAGCGTAACCGCGAAACAGAGCGGTCGCGCGGTGGTATGTGGCGGAACTAACAATTCGTATTAGCATTTACGGTAATTTACGGTAAACTCACAGTAAACAATTCTATAGTTGGATAATAATAATAATAATATAATAATAATAATATCCTGGGACATTATTCACACACGGCCATCTGATCCCAAACTAAGCAGAGCTTGTACTATGGAAACCAGACAACTGATATACTACATATACTACTTTTCTTTTGTAAATACATACTTATATAGAAAATTACACCCAGACTCAGGACAAACAGACATGTTCATGCACACAAATATCTGTCCTGGGTGGGAATCGAACCCACGACCTGCGGCACGAAAGGCAAGTATCTACCAACCACGCCAACCGGCTCGTCAATCGTGGATGTACTGCGTATTTCATGTCGATTAAGTTTTTACGTAATTAATTAAATATACTTTTCAATGATCCAATAATGAGTATGGAATAGTACCCAAAAATATTGCATAATATTAAAAACCTATGAGTGTTTAATACAATTTTAACAGTAGGTATTACAGAATTGTCGAGACCTTTACTGGACTATAGGGCAATTGTACATTTTATATTGTTTTTTTAGAAATTAAATTTTTATTTTTATTTATTTTTTACATAATAATAGTCTCTTTAAAAGTAGCCCCAATAGATGAAAAGTTGAAGAGAAATAGATTAGCGTGGTAGGGGCATGTGATAAGGAGTGATGAAAAGCATGTTACTAGAAGGGTGATGAGTATGAATGGATATAGGAGACGGGAGAGGCCGAAGAAAGTTTGGATGGATTGCTGTACTGAGTACTGAGATGACGAGTGACAGAAAGAAGTGGAAGGAAAATACATGTTGTGCCGACCCCACGTAGTGGGTTAACGGCAGGAAGAAGAAGAAGAGAAAGAGACCACGCAATAACTTCGTTCATGTACATTTTACTTAGTTTTTAATAAAAGTAACTTATTATTATTATAATATATACAAGATTTGCTTCTTAATATTGTAAGATAATGGCTTAGCTATGCATAACATCTACAAAAAAATACTTTGCGAAAATTTCAGTCTTTTAATACCTACATCATAATAACAATTTGAATGAAACTTTATTTAACAATAGACAATAGTACAAAAATACGGCTTTGAGGACTTGATCCATTTTCCATAAATCTGTTCATTCATGGATCGTTTTTTAAACTACAACTCAATGCAAGTTGCACTTCAAATTATAAATTCATTTGCATTTCTTAATAGTGATAAACAAACAAAGAGCTCAGAGTGCGAACAAAGTGTAAAAAATAGAAGGAGCATCATCCGTCATCGTTATAGGGATATAGGGTATAATAAACACTGTGCCGATTCCGCCTGTTGCCGGCGGCTACAGCGCCAGCAGCGCTAATGTTTACTTTGTCTCTGCGGCACGCTCCTATAGGTAATCCGAAATAACAAATTATGAAATGAATGAAAAACTCCGGTTAAGCTGTCGGCGATCCCTAAACATAATGTTTGATTGTACCCTAATGACAAGGCGCAGAGTCGAAGCCACCTTTTGTATAAAGCCGACGCGAATAATGACATGAGGGACAGAAATTAGTACTTATATCTATTAACCATTAAGTCGAAAATGTAAACGAAGATCAGATGTCATGACTTCTACTAAGGAGGTCCTGGTAATTGAGCAATCATATACTCTAGTCCATTGCGGTAAGCAATGCATCGAAATAAATGAAATTCACATTTTGTTAATTTTATGGATGACATGTTTAAAAAGAATAGAGAAATTAGTTTAGTGACGTTATGAATCGTTTTCATAACCTTATAAACATTCTCTAAGTTCATAACTTTAAGCAGCGATATAATTGTTTTCATTTAATCAATCGATTGTAAGATTTTTTAATTTAATTTAAATTTAGATATTTAATTTAAGCTCATTAATTTGAGAATTATGTCAGACCGAGTTTCATACTAAAAAAACATCAAAATCGATCAAGCCGTCTAAGTAGGAAGAAGAATTACGAACACCGGAATTTAATATATAAAGATTTGTTATAATAATTATGTACCTGTTTAGATTTATAGTGACAAATTATACAGATAAAAACGTCCTAACGGATTTTTTGTAACTAAAATAGATTACATAGTGCACGCGAGCCAGCCATAAGTCGACCTTGCGAATGTCACCGGACCCGGCTCTAGTGCATAAATGATTCATGCTTGAATTATTTTTTGATTTTAATACCATTTTACAGTTCGCTGACGATATAGATGGTTAGGTTTTACGATGAAAGTTAGCTTTGGCAAAATTTTAATTTTCGAATTAAGGTAACATTTGATATTTTATATTTATATTTTCATTCAAAATCTACAGAAGAATCATGACAGAAGATATTAAGTACATCCTTTGTCCGTTTTTGTAATATGGGACCGCTTTGATATTGAAAATAGAATGTCGGCGGAAATCGAACCCATGACTACGTCCGACGCTGTCACGTTAAAGTTAGCATCAAAAGTTCTTAAGACGTATCGACTGTGATATATAAGCGACGTCATTAACAAATGATTAATCTAAAGAAAATTTAGTAACGAATCCTTCCTATAGCCTTAAAATAAAACTAAAATAGTCTATTATTATTATGATATCCTAGTTGGACTTTAAATGCATATTATGCATAGTCCTAGTTGGACTATAATGCAATACTGTGATAGTATTGTAAGGCATTTCAAGTTATAAACTGTTAACGAAATTTATCATATGTTAACCATAATGGTCCAGTGGATAGAAGACGAAACTCTTAACTAATGATTCCGAGTTCTAAACTGGACAAGCATTACTTAATTTGTTCGCCAGTGAAGTAAAATATCAAGATGAAACCTGCATGTGGCGCATGCAAATCTGCAAGTGTATCCACCAACCCGCATGGGAGCAGCGTTGTGAAGTAAGTTCCAAACCTTCTCAAAAAGGAGAGCTGCTCTTAGCCCAGCAATGGAATATTTATAGACTATTATTCAACTTTTTAATTTAACCTAATGCCGAAAACAGACACACTTACACGTTTGATTTAAATTAGATTTCGTATTCCTTAACGATTAATATATTATATCTTATCAGTGACAAAAAAAGTAAACTAAATTTTTCTAGAACAACACTCCAAGTGTTGCGTCGCCGACGTGAGCGAGTAACAAAGGAGCTCGTCTAAACAGGCCATTAATAAGGAGGCGGCTCGGGACTGGCACTTCCGCTGCGTTCCGGGAACAACTACGCCAGGACAAGACAGGAATAGCAGTACATGCTTCCTAAGCTTAATAGCTCCGCGCAATCGGTTAAACGTCATTGATTTGTGCATGTGTAACTAAAAAACTACTTTACCGATTTCCATAAAAAACACCTGTTTTCTCTAAGATTAGTCTAATATAACAGTGTCATTGGTCAAATTTGATTATCACCTCATTGAGAAAGCAAACAAACATACATTAAAAACATACATTGGTAACAGGTTATTCCTGTTTTCTGAAAAGCAATATATGTTAAAATATATAGGACCATTCTTCAATTCAATAAAATTTAAGCCGTCCAAATCGATCTAGCCGTTTTTGACTAATCGGTGAAGCTTTATAAAAAAAAACGCGTGGTTCATCCTACCGCTGAAATTGGTTACAAAAGCAACTCTTTGATTGTTTCTTATGGCATTCATCCATTGCGATGAAACTTTGGTGAGTTGCGCACACGGCCGCGAAGGTTTCCGACAATTCTATTAATATGTGTAGGTGGCGCGCAAATCATATCGGTTTATTTTACAAAACAATTTAAAGAACTATTGCGATGAAAGCCGGTAATTGGGTAAATAGTTTATAAATATATCAATTGCTCTACAGAAATGTTGTTGTCCTAATTATTATTATAATAATACTACCATTACAAGACATTTTACCATTAACCTATAACGAGTTTCATAAAACAAAAGGTTTGAAAACTACTTTTTATATAAAACTAAGAATCCATCAAACTATTCCGCACGATTTTAGAATCGATTTTTTGGTAATGAACGTGACCAAGGTTCTTGCAACGACAGAGGTCTCAATAATATCTAATCTTTATAAATAAATAATCGATCGAATTGCCATCGATCCAGAGCGTAGCGATGCGATGCCGCGCACCTGTCACGACGGTAGATCACAACGTTTGATCGATGACGAATTGATTTCCAATTGTTGATGACTTCATCGGAATTTCGACTATATCCCGATTTAGTACATCCCTATCCACCCGAGCTTGACAATTGTTTACACACAGATGAGATTATTTATGGGAAAGAATGTCTGATTAAAACACCTTTTTATTATAATATAAAAGTTTTATACAATAAATTATAGTATAAGTTTAAGATTATATTCTATACATTTTATTTATGTTTACTTTTATTAACAAGACGTATATCATAAATAACTAAATTAGGGTATGATATTTTATAAAAAAAACGACTTTATTAAATAGACGTCCTTAACTAGCGGTTGTCCTTTATTTATTAACGTCCCTGGTGATATATCACTGTGGGCCACCGGGACCGCTCGACACGCTCCCAAACTCTTTATTGAGACGTGCACTGGAGAGTCGAGTATGTTTGTTGTACGAGTGACAAATAAACAAGCCTAAAGTTTAAATGCAATAAAAACCATGAAAGGATACATTTAAAATGCAATTTTAAACTTATGGAGATAAGGTATAATATTTTTGCCCTCGTATGTTTGTTACGAACGTCTACATGTAGTGTTTATTTGTGTAATTTTTCACGTAAGTGGGAGACGCGAACAGCGGGAGTTCGCCGACAAAGTCCCCGGGGGTGCAGCCACCGCTTGCAAGCGAACGCGCGCCACTGTGTGATATTAGTAATAACGCGACAGTATCAAAATAAATGTTAAGTTTGGACACTAAGGCCAGTGAATTATTGTATTCGATTAGCAACTCCTACACTTCGGTCAATAACGCATTAGTTTATTTCCAAACTCGTTTTATTGAGTCTGTTGACAAAGTTCATTAATATTCGACAAAAAATCATATCAAATAGTTTGCATATTATTCATATAATATTGAAATATTTATAGTTATATAATATAGAAATTTGTGCAAGAATATAAAGACAGTATAACTGCAACAATGCTACCTTTATTTTTATAGATACAAAACTAATATAGTATTACAGTATTTTTTGATCGAAATTGGCAATGACTGTTGCGATATCTAGACGATCACATGTGATGGTGCGATGCTGCGGGTCAGGGCGGTGGCGGTGACCGCGTAGGTTTGCGTTTTGGACGCCGCTCCGCCCACCCTCGTCTATTGTCTACCCACATGCAGACGTGCAAGCGTGATCTCACTTTATCGGCTAACGATCTAATTAACGTATGATACCTTTAGCTACCAAAATAGCGCCCTACATAACAGTGTTGTTTAATTATGCTTCTAATTTTACCAGTAGTACATACCTATATACATATATTTTTTATTTTTATTTTATTTGTTGGCGAGCGAGCCTATGGGCCACCTGATGGTAAGTGGTCACCAACGCCCATAGACAATGACATTGTAAGAAATGTTAACCATTGCCAATGTGCCACCAACCTTGGGAACTAAGATGTTATGTCCCTTGTGCCTGTAATTACACTAGCTCACTCACCCTTCAAACCGGAACACAACAATACAAAGTACTGCTGTTTTGCGGTAGAATATTTGATGAGTGGGTGGTACCCACCTAGACGAACTTGCACAAAGCTCTACCACCGAGTAACATTCCTGTAATACCTATAAATATTTTTTATACACCAGCTTAGTTTTATATTAAGCTAACTATGTCCAACTAACTCCCCTAATTACAGTAACAGCCTCTGACTGCCCCAAGGCTGAGCTAAGGCCTCCTCTTCCCTTGTGGGAAAGGCTTGCAGCGTATTCCACAACGCAGATCATTGGTTGGTTGGTGGTTATGTTGAAGAAGTTCATCTGACACATACAGGCTTACGATGTTTTCCCTTATTGTCGAGCACCAAATTAATTAAAGATATCAATGCTGTTAACCACAATAAAACTCATAGGTGCTTGCGCGAATATGAACCTCGCAGAATCACTCTGTGAAACCAGCTTTCGCCGGCGACTTTTCATAACCGATATGACATTGCAATCTTCAAGAAGAGAGCGTACTCTTTCCTCAAAGGCCGGCAACGCACCTGCAAGTCCTCGGATGTTGCAGATGTCCATGGGTGGTGGTAGTCGCTTTCCATCAGGTGAGCCTACTGCTCGTTTGCCTACTTTGCCATAAAAAAAAAAATAAAAAAAAACTGCAATCTTCATTTGAGATTTACGTGCAAACCACTGAACCATCTCGATTAACCTTAATTTTGATTATACCATATCTGTTTCACACACAGGATTTTACTACCAAAATTCCAACATTGTTATCAGATTGACGTCCATGTTTAATACTCCACTCCCCTCCTAAAGCTACAACCGTGAATATAATATACCATAAAATGCAAAAAACATTTTTGTCCTAGCGAATCTCTAGTTCCTGAGATTAGCAAGTTCATCCATACAACCTCTATAATATAATAAAATTTAAGCTTCGGAAGTAGTGACAAAGTATGAAGCCTCACAATAATTGCAATGAATCTATTTTACAAAACTGACAATACGTGAATAGTCGTCTCGGATTAAAATGCCGACGGGCCACACCGCGTTATCATAAATACTTTTCAAAATGTCATTATTCAGTTTGCGAATATGGAACAAAGACGTCTATTTCTGTAGCGACTAATGTAAGGTAAACATCGCATTAGTGCTAAGGAACAATTGAACACTGTGTCCGGTCGGACTACGGTTTATGGTATATTTATGACGCTTTCCCAGTAATGGCGGATTAGGAACAAGGAACATCTTGTGTGGCGCGAGGCAGGATAAGTTTAGTTCCGTTTGAGCTAAACGCATTCAAAGATGTGATTCAGTTCAAGTATTAGCGATACATTTACAGCTCATCGTAGCCATTTACGTACACGCTTTGAAAGTTATAATTTGAATAATTATACGTAGGTTTTTAGGAATTGGGGCCGCGGATCGCAGTCAATAGTATGATTAAGAGCTAGGTATTTGAGTAGAAACAATACGGTATAGCGAGGATGAAGAAAGGCTCGTGACGTGGGCGTGAGAAAGGTGCGGAGATGCATCACTGCTAATACGCTTAATAAATACTTGCGTCTGCGCAGCGCGCTTGTTAGTTATCCTTGAAAAAATCCATCGAACGAACGAAATGTGACCTATTTTATCTTTATAAACTTTATGATGCGATTCTTACATCAATTATTTTAAAAAACGGATAGAATATAAAATTCTCTAGTGAATGAAACGATCTATATTATGTTTCGTACAATACATTCGTATATACATATGTATATAGTTTTTATATGAAAATTGTTTAAAATAAAATTTAATTATTTATTATTATAATTTATTCTATGTCAGTAACCTCTAAAATCACAAAATTAAACCCATTTATATTTTACAAATCTAGACTACGAAATTAGTCATTAATGTAAAAGTCCACACTAATTCGTGGGAACGACAACAGCACTTGATGTGTGACCAGCTCCCAGCGCTGCGGCGATGGTACGATGGTATCTACCTCTCGTTACTCTCACGTCGCGCTAACTAATTGCTTTGTTCACCCGCCATGAAATTATACCATTTATACCCGCATACTTCAAAACAATGACCTGCAATGCTTAATTTATGTTCGGTTTTTATATAATTAAGTACCAGAATATCATTATGTTCAACTTACAAAAATCCACGGAAAATAGTTTGGTTAAGATTATTATTAACATTTTTATGTACAAAAGCAGGTAAAGTGCAGAAATGCACTTTTAAATTGTATTGAATTGTTATTCAATTGGTAATTTATTATAAGAAGATACGATTATTGCATACGGATTAATTTGTTTTGTCTGAAAAGAACCATACAATTATTGTTTGATCTTTGTTGGATTTATAAATATCGTTTTGTTTTATTGGATACTGAACATTATTTTGGGCTTGTTGTGATTGTCCGCGGTGATTCCACGGTGTCGGCGAACAAACGCTCGAGGCAGTATGACGAATCCAATTAACAGCACTAACGAATGCTGTCGGACGTACACTATTTATGTTTCCTCGCAGTCACACTGTAAATATTTAGTCCTGGACGCGTCTGGCGTAGCCCTTGTCTTATCTCTTTACTGGCCTGTAAACGATTTCATGAACCGCTCGAGCTTTCCGCACCGACATACAGGATACACATTTGTAAATAATGATTAGAAAATGGCACCCAAAAGAGTATTCTTGAAAGCTTCCTCAGACAGCAATTTGTTTGTTTATTTATACCTTCGCGTTAAGCGGAAGATAGGCACGTGCTTCTGATGCGATAGTAAAAGATATACCACCGTAAATCTGACATCGGTATACATACACAGGGAGCGTGGGCATCGACAGGTGATGTCGGCCGATTACCTGCTAATTTATACGCATCGTTTAACTTCTGTTTTCTCGTATGATATTCATTTTGAAACACTGGCGAACGAGCTTGCTAAATATAATGAGCGGCATTCCATGGGCGCCATCGGTCCGACTAACTGTTCAATTGTTGTATTATGCTTTTTTTTATTTATCTTATTCAAATGTCATTTCGACTCGGAGAAGGTTTGAAACTAGCGCTTATTTGGTGTCATGTTCACAGCCGTCACCGGGTGATGTCACCGGGCGCGCCATCATTATGAGAGGGCCCGTTTTGGAATCTTTACGAGCGCCACCTCCACATTATATTCGCAATAGTTCATTCACCGATACAACAATGTAGCTAACATGTCATTTTCCTTAATTATTTATCTATTGAACTTCCGTATCACTTTTGTTTCAAATGAACTGCCAAATGTATGTATGTGTTTGTAATAACAAATATTTTTAATTATCAACTCATATATTCAATTTGTCTACTGGCTTTATATAAATGTTAATTTAATATACCTATGATTTAATATACCATAAGTGACACGGTTCAAATTCTACCTCGTCGCACCTTTTCATATAACTTTCACATTTACGATGTGTGTATCATCATAGATTATTATTATCAAAATAATAAAAAAATAACATGAAAAATATGTCATTTCGTAAATCTTATTAGATAAAAGATACCAGTACATTGTGAGTACTGTGACTTATCAATTATAATTATATCATGTAATGACAATGAATTCAGTTTTATAAATTTATATATGTACGTATATAGTTTATATATGTACCACATCTTCTAAGGGTTCTAGTAAATATTTCAGTAATACATAAAATGTGTTTAACGTGATCGTTTCAATTCAAACAATAACGAAACCTACAGATTTCCTTAAAAACTATTCTGGATACAGGTGTGTGTGACCACCGTCCGTGAAATGACTGTAAATTTGGTGTGGTGTGGTCCTTGGGAAAAAATCGTTACGATTACACGAATCATCAACCCCTGTCGACGATTCTCTACGGTGACCTCCGAGGTTATCATCATTTGTCCCCCATGAGGGCATTGCGGAGGGATGAAACCTTTATTATGTACCTTTAAATTATATCGTGACAGTCGAATTTATTTGAAATCTTTTCATAAACAACAAATTGTAAAGGATCGTCATCTTAAAGATAAAATATCATTAAGAAGATTAATCGTTTGTTTCAGAAGCCAATTTTATATTTACCTACTTATAAAAATCCCTGACCAACCACCCCTTATGCATGAAAAAGTGACATTATGTAAACAAAATGGATTTCTTATACACAAAGAATTGAATTTGTTAAATACACAATTAGAAAATACCTACTACAAGTATTGAAAACATTTAAATTGTGTTGTTAAACTGTAAAAACTTTCCTGGCTGGTGAAATCAATACAACGATCTATATCATTAATCAGTCAGTAAGCCATGCTTTATTCAGCACTCAGTAAGTTCGTTTATCAAACATTGTTTAAATATTAACGTGGCACGCACATCTCGATATTTCCAGTAAAAACTTACATTTTTGATAATTTCAAATGCTCCGTCATATCTATAACATCGCTTTTGTATGATAATCTTAATGCACATCTCTCGAGATGGCTATCGGCTCGATCGTCAAAAACAAGATTAAATTTCCAACTCTGGATAACTCAAATATCTAAATCGAATTGTCGAATGGAAACAATAGGTGATATAACGAAATTGATGCTCGAATCATTGTTCAAAAATGTTCTTTACTATAGACACATATTTATATCGACATCCAAATATACATTCAAAACTTGCTTATTGACCAGAAAAATTAATTTAAAAACAACATTTTTTTTAAATTACGTAATATAGTCGATAGGTAACAAAATGAGCATATTTCAAATCCGAATATGTGTTCAATTGTATTATTCATATAGATATGCTTTACTATTTGAATGTTATTTAGTAAAAGTGCTTAATATATTTGTTAAAAAGCGTCATTGAATCTGATAATGAATCGGAGCGGGCGACGACGATGAGGCAAAGGATCGTCCGGGCGCCAAGATCGCAACGATACCATCGATAGAACAGTAATCGTCAATAAAATCTCAATTTAGATGGCACCGATACCAGGTGAGTTACGGACGGACAGTCCGAAAGAACACGAAAACCTACTTGACGGAGGAATGCATCCCGCGACAGGACCTGCTAACGAATTAGGTACTTCAAATTGGGCGTTACATTAATTTTATTTTTTAATTTACGATATCTTAAGATAAGCTTTGGTCCTAAACGAGTCGGCTTTAGCCATCTTAATTTGAAACTTTTACTTTGTATTTCTTATATGTGCCATACTAAAGGAAACAAGAAATCTACGGTTTTACTTTTACGAGTATATTATGTATATTAACACTACCCATATTAATGAAGAGTTGACATCTCGCTGACAGCAGCACGCCTACGCGTACGTTAAGAGACTTACTCGTCTTTTTGCTACCACCTTGCCGTAGAAGATAAGAAGGACGTCGAAGTGAGCATTTAAAAATAAATTTGTCGAAAGTGATAAATGATAGATATAACTTTTATTATTTCAAATTAAATTAACGATCCGAGCCGAACGTCTACCTTTTCTCACATTAGAGGTATCTTATCTGAAATGATTGCTTCCATTACCTCGGAGAACAGACACGTTGTTTTGTAGGTGAGGGAAGATAAAGAGATTAATGCGTAAAGCAATTAATTTTGATTGAGGTGTGTTTTATTAAGTAATTGTTTTTGTCCCTCATGTGAATTCGAAACGCACCGTGAAGTTCTGTAAGTTTATAAATTACATTGCGTAACTTACGATAAAGATTATATTGATTCAATATTTTGTGATTATTATTTTCATATAAATGTACGTAATAAACAATATGATCAATATGTAATTAACTCAGATCATTACCATTGCTAGCGAATACTGTGAGCAATCAACACGTTAATCTATAAGATCTAATAGATCTAAAAGATATTTGATTTTATTCACGAGATAAACATCTTCAAAAGAAATAATATAATATTATGAGTATTCTAAAGTGTTTGGCGTGTGGCTCGTTCCCACAGCGAGCTTTAATACATTTTCCATGTTCCAGTTAGCGCCCCATAAATTGATTAAAGGTCTGCGGCGGCGCTCAAGTTTTTTGTGCTATGAGACAGGTAATACTCAGCTTCTCGACGCAACCCAACACTCAAACACATATGTAAAACTTAAACAACAACAATACAAAATGATATATACTCTACTTTTAAACATTTTGCAGCTAAATTGCCTTAATGGAGTGAACTAATTTCCTGACAGGAAATTGCTTTTCTTGACGAGTGCGTCCAATTTCCCTAAGAACTTAACTCAAGTCAACATTTTAACATTCATCGTCTATTTTTGTAGTGTAACGAAAGTGTAATAAAAATATATTTTAGAGAAACTTAATGTTCTTAATCACACAATACACATTTGTTTTCTTTGTCAAAGAACTAACCTGCCAAGAACTTGGATTGTTCAGTATACCTTACATTTTACATTAAAAATAAGATACGGACGAATGACATTTAACGAATGGATATAACCACAGTACAAACATATGTACTCTAAAGTATAGTAAAGTACAAAAATAAATTTAGAATATGAAATATCGAAATGAAGTCAGACAGTAATTTAGTCGAGGAGTTTTGGTAAGTTTGAACAAAAAAGAGGAGGTGACAATATAAATAACAATTTGGCCCACCCCGTTCGAATGTGGATCGTCGGATTAGCATAAGAATGCTGCATCACAGACGCCCACGAGCCTCCACTGTCCCTCGTTGTGTCTTTATACGTCGAATTTAATTTTGATTTACGATTATCTATACAATTGAACGCAAAACATTTTTGATTCGACTAAGAAATTATATCCAGAAGACGACAATGGATGTCGTCAGTGCGGACCTTAATAATTTTATTTTATTTAAGGTGCCTTAACACCATAAACGTTACCCTCGATAATGTTAACCGTTTTATGTCAACTTAACGATTTCATTTTATTGATAACATTAAAACAAACACATTTTTTTATTTATACGGTATTAGATAAAATGTTTTATGAACATTATTATATTGAAACGATTTGCTCTGATATTATTAGACTTTTTGAAATGCTTATTAAGTACAATAAAACTATTTTGGAGTAATATATTAGACCTTTTATTAGAATACAATTTATTTAAATAACTCTGTTATAAGTTAAATTAAAATAATTGAAAATAATTTTAATGAAACACAAAACTTGCTATTTTTCTCTCTTATTTTACATATATATATATATATATATATATATATATATATATATATATATATATGTACTTATTTATAGTTTAACGGTTCTAGATATACATAAGTACTGTTTATTAAAAATATAATAAAAAAATTGTGTGGTCCGGGGGGTCCCCCGTTAGGAACGAAGTTCTTTGCAATATTTTTTCGACTCAAACCGAGTTTTAAAATGTAAATTTTAATTGATTATATTACTGTATTTTTGTCACACCAAAAAGCAGCTCAACCTCCTTTATGCAACTCCCTCTCAAAGATTAAGAAACGATTGAAATTTTTAAATTCCATTAACATTTTTTTATAATAATAGCAATCGCCATTTTAAGGAATTTACTAATATTTTGTTATTATTTTAATAATTTACCCCTCCAATTAAACAACGTTTATGATAGGCATTGTGACAATAGCCCAAGGTTCGAACCTGGGCGACTTGCGTGCGGCTCGTAAGTCGTAGCGCTATTGGTCCTGATATGGTTTTGTATTACCTTATTTTTTTGTTTTTGTAATTTTAAGAACGCTAGGTAAGTATTTTAAATAAAATAAATTATTTTGATTGAGTTTGCTTATATTTAAACATTTAACTTAATTAATAATGAAATAGTAGGGCCACTATTCAGTTCCCGCTCTATCATTTGGCGTGGTATGGCGCTCAAAAATTCGGCAAAGGTCCTACCTCCAGAAACACTCACGCAGTATTGAAATGACGAATTCGAACGCCCAACGCATAGCATTTTGTAGCATTTGGTAGGCTTGGTATGACTTGGCTTGACTCGACTGCCTCGTTGGTCTAGTGGCTACATGTATCGTTTGTTATGCAGACGACACATTGGTGCTGGCATCGGGAGAGAATTTTGAGAGAACCAAAGAGCTCGCTGAGCTCGGGGTGAACATCGTCGTCGGTAAGATCTGCGAATTGGGCCTACGGATAGCGTCTCATAAGACAGAGGCGCTATGGTTCCATAAACTGCCGAGGAGCAGGGAACCGCCCGATTCGCACGTCCGCGTAGGTGACTCAAACGTCCGGGTGGCCAGGTACATGAAATACTTGGGCCTCACACTGGACGGTCGCTGGGGCTTCGAGGAGCACTTCGAGCGCCTAGCCCCCCGGATCGAGAAGGTAGCGGGTGCCATGCATAGACTGCTGCCTAATCTTGGGGGACCGAGGGAGGAAGTTCGCCGCCTTTATGCCGGTGTCGTGCGATCGATGGCCCTCTACGGGGCGCCCGTTTGGTCTCATAGGCTATCGGGCGTTCGCCGCTGCAGGACTAAGATCCAAAGTTCGCAGCGGAGAGTGGCCATCCGCATAGTGCGGGGATATCGTACGATATCATACGAGGCGGCAACCGTCCTAGCGCGCTTTCCGCCTTTGGACATTCTGGCGGATATGGACGCGAGGGTCTATCAACAGACCCGCATCCTCCGTCAGAACGGTGAAAGCGCACACCCTCCGAGTGCGCTCGAGGCGATGAAGCGGCGGGAACAAAGGAGGGCTTTTGCGACGTGGCGCGACCGTCTCTGTGAAGAACGGTACGCGCGAAAACGCGTCGTAGGAGCGATCCTGCCAGTCTTCGAAGCCTGGATGAGACGAAAGCGACGAGTCACCTTTCGACTTACACAGGTAATGACCGGTCACGGTTGTTTTGGAGAGTACCTGTGTAAGATCGGACGCGAATCGACGGCGATGTGCCACCACTGTGGCGCGGACCGGGACACTGCCCAGCACACTTTGGAGATGTGTCCCGCGTGGAGTGCGGAGAGGGAGATCCTGGTTCGCGAAGTCGGACAAGACCTGTCCCTGCGAGCAATCGTGTCGGCGATGCTCCGCAGGGAATCGGCGTGGAGGGCCGTAGCCTCCTTCTGTGAGACCGTCATGGTCCAGAAGGAGACGGCGGAGCGGGAACGGGAAAGGGCCGATCCTGCTCGGCAGAGACGACGTCGGCGTCGTCCCGGCCCTCCCACAGCCCCAACGTCCGGGGCTTTAAATATAGGGCGTAACCCTGGGGCCGTGGATGCGTGAGGTGGGGGCCTCACGTGTCCAATTTCAAACGGCCTTGAGGAGGACGGCAGCCCGAATGGCCTCGCGCTGCCGTACGCACTAGCGAGGAGTGCGGGGGGGCGGGATTACTTTCGCCCCCTGAGGAGAGCTCCGCCGAGCCACGAGCGGAGCACAGCACGGGAGGGGCCGCGGATGCGTTATATCAACACGATCCCGCAGCCTCTCCGATCCGTGCCGAGGACGGCCATCGCAGTGGTTTTAGTGGGTAAGAATCCCACATAACCCGGTCTCTCCCCCAAGAGAGTTGGGTACCTTCTTGAAGGTTTCCACTGCGTGAAAAAAAAAAAAAAAAAAAAAAAAAAAAAAAGTGGCTACATGTAAGGCCGCAGACACGGTGGTCCTGGGTTCAAATCCCAGGTCGAGCCAATAAAATTTTATTGAGATTTTCTGTCGAAGATTCTTAGTAGCAGCCCGGAGTGTGGAAGTTGGAAATGTGTACACTCCCGTATCTCGGAAAGCACGTAAAACCGTTGGTCCTGTGCCTGAACTCTTTTCTGTCGTGTCGGATTGCCGTCCCATCGGGTTATGAGAGTTAGGGAATAGAGAGTGCATCTGTGTTTGCGCACGCACTTATGCACTATAATATCTCCTGTACAGTTGGCTAATCTCTCTTGAGATTAGCCTCCGTGGCCGAAATCGGTCAGGAGAACCATACGTATATATGAACGCTATTTCATTATGTGACATGACCACGGCCCACTGCCAACTCAATCTACTGTAAGCCGTGTAAAAGAACTTCGTTCCAAAATATATTATGTATGTACACGATAAACTGATAGTTTAAAAAATGTGCATAAAATATTAAGGAAAAATATAGATAGATAATAGAAACAAGATAAATAACCGTGGGCGTTTTGAAAAAAAAGCAACTTAAAACTGTTGTCTCTTTGGATGAAGATTCAGAGGACTGAACATTATATATATTTTAACATGCGAACAATTACCTAGAACTTATAATTTTAATAAAAGGCGTATGTAACATTTAATAATCTTCTCGAAATACCAAATAACTTAATTTTACCATGCGCCTGCGACGGTCATAATTTACGGGGCACTTTTGGTCGACATAATTAAGCGCTTCTTAAGATTCCTTTATGCAAATATTGCTGGAAATGTACCCGTATAATTAATCGAGGGTAACCTTGCGTTTGACATTATAGTGATGTATGCGCCTTAATCATTCCGTCTAATTATTTTAAAACGCCTCTTAAATTAACTTGAAACCTTTTATCTGATCATCGTGACAAGTTTAATTTTACGATCATGAGGAGATTTATATGTTTGGGTATTTTTATATTAAAAGAGCCATTACCATTACCTCATTTATTAACTTTATGTGATTCATTAAAGATATAAATTCATTTTAATTTGGAATATATTTTATAATTTATGTATATTATGTACTTATATAATTGAAGTAACCCCAGTATAGTTGTAAACATCATTATTTAAGGAGGAATACGTTATTCAGTATTTTTCATAACAAGAAATAATAAAAGATCATGCTCAATGTTAATACGCATTTAAGATAATATATTTTATTATAAAAAACAAATGTCCGTCTAATAAATCGTACTGAACATTATCTTATTTATCACGACAGTAAAAACCCGATAAGAACGCGGACCCTTTCCTAACGCGTTTTATTTTCGTAACTTTTTCGTTTACGTTTAGTTTTCCCTGTCTTAGTTGATTAAAACGTTTTTTGGTGTAGTTTGTTATCAAGACTCACTCCTTTTTGAACGTGCGCAAGCTAAACGTAATCGGCGTAAGGATCTTAATTTAGTTGTCTTGTATATCGAGGACGGCGCTATGGGTTATGTTACGACCTTACTTTATCCTATATATGAAATACATTTAAGCATTCCGCCTCATCACTACATCATTAATATTTATATATTATAATATGCACTTATATACCATGACTATAACTGCCTTTATGTTCTAATGGCTAGCTTATAAAGACACAGATCCCGAGTTCCTGGATTCAAACCTCGAGCCGGTCCGATACAATTTTAATGGATTTTTTTGATCGCGAAATTTTCAGTTACAACTCGGAGCCTGAAACTTAGTCGTGTTTACATTCCCGTGCCTTATAAAGCACAAAAAATCGTTGGTCCTGCGACTGAGTTCTGTGCGAATAAAGTCTGGTGATTGAATACGACTGCTATTATTATTTAGGCACTTTCGTCCTTATGATGTGATTAATTTATTTAGTACAGAGTTAAATAGTTACCTACTTGTTATATGATTATCCTTTTTAATGCACTAAGTAGGTACAAAGTTCAAATAAATAAATCACAAAATTAGACGGTTGAGAATAAAATAATCGAAGATTATAGATATAGATTTTTAACTGATATAAAATATTAAAACCCGTAACACGACGCAAAAATAGTCGCGTCAACATTTTACGACATTCCTTTTTCCAATTGACATATAAATAATAATATGACATAGTTTGATATAGGTACCTACAGTTGTTAAATTAATCATTTGTATAAATACTATGTACTTACCACGTTGACGAATTCTTGGAAAGTGATTGATGCACTAGTTGCACTACGAGCTTTATCTAACAGTATCTGAAAAAATAAAACCTTGATTACAACTTGTCACTCATTAATAATAAAATGGGGTACATATATTTTAGGTGGGCGAGCAAACGGACTACCTAATGGTAAGTACCTTCGCACATAGAAACTGATACGATATTAAATATTCACTTGCGTTTCCAACCACGGAAACTAGCATGTTATGCACCTGTAGAGACTCATCTCATTGACCCAATCATTATTCAAACTGTAATAATGGTGAGCCCAACCACCGGTAGATAAATGTATATTCTGCTAATCCGTGCTCCGGTTTCTTTGGCACTTCTGCTTAATCTGGACGGAATCTATCTCGTCTATATGCAAAACTAATGAAAAATGAAGTACACACATATAACATCAAACATATTTTATTGTAAAGCCTATCTCAATTTATAGGTCAAAATTGAGGTCAAGAAAGAAAAAATAGCACAAATTATTATTTGCCTTCCGCATTTTACAGCAAATTCCATTTGGCCCGGATAACATCTAGTCTGGATTATTGAAACTCTACCATATTTTATTATATTTTAAATTGAATAAACTATATAAAACATTTGAATGTTGTATTTTTTTTATTATTATTTTATTTTGTGTTGATTCGAAGTTGTGGTTTTGTGTATTTACCTCACGCTTGTGGGGTTGCACCTGCGCTATAAAATCGGGATGTTGAAGAGTCTGTAGGAAGTCTGGCCACGGAATCTCGCCGAAGCCCTCCGGATCAAACTGCAGATAACATACGTATATGATCGTTAATATAATATTCACACCTTCAACATTCGATGCGGTCACGTAACAGCCACCCATTTTAGTTTTCAACGGAGCATCTGAAATGTCGTAATAACCAAACGTTCCAGGACTTTGCATTATTATGTGTATAATATTGTTATAATAATTTTGTCCATTTCCAAAAAGAAGAAGACAAAAAAAAATAAAGCGCCCTATCTGAGCAGTAGTATTATCTCAATGTTCCCTACGTGACAAGACATCGTTTGATCCGCGGCGCTACCGCCTCTTTTTATCTGCTTATAAAACTTTTTGTATCCCGCTTCTGTACATTTTAATCAGGCAAAAAAATCATTCGTTTTTACATCGTAAACGATACTTAAATATGCAGTGCTTCAACTCTTTTGTTTATGTAGTACGTCAAATACTATACTAAAATGACGTCGATTCTTAACCCCGTTTAAAAAACAATTTTTTCTGTGTACATTGTTTTTAAATTCACAAAATAAGTTTTTTGAAAATGCGATATTTTATAAATCGATCTATAACATATCTGCGCTCTCTAACTCGCACAATATTATTTTCGCATTTATTCAAATAAGTATATTATGAATTTACTGAAGGATTGAAATACATACATGCTATTAAATTTCATATATAATCATCATAATCATTTTATATATAACCTACAAATCTTTAACACAATACAGAAATACATTAAGAATATAAAAGTAATTTATTCAGTGTATTTTTGAATAAAACAATACTTTTTATAAAAATTATGAATACTTTGTTGCTTAAGTATTTGATCATGGTCTATATTTGATGCGTGATTTCATACTCATTTTAAGAAAAAAACAGGTAGCAAACTAAGCGATGATATCTTAGGAGAAACGAAATATGTCAACAAAATATATTGCGATAAACATTTAAAAAACTGTCATCAAATAGTTATATGCCAAAAAAAGAGGTGAATAAATATAAAAAAATACGATGCACCTTCCATACCTATCGCGGCAATTAAAAGAAATAAAAAAGCTAGCATTATAATAAAATAATAAAATCTTAAATCTTACTCTATCGAAGAGGAGACGCCATTTCTGTAAACAAAAGTCAAAATTGTATTTAAATGGCAATTTGTATCAATTTATAGTATAATGGTACGATAAATTTATTTTTCGTAAGCATTTGTTTTTTAATTAATGTATCTATTAAATCCGCGAGCGACCAGAATGTGATCCGACCTTTTGGAATTGAGACACGAGCGGTCCGCCCATAGCAGTAGCGTCAGCAAACTTACGTCGATGATTTGCGAGACGTTGTTACTTGTTTGTTACTGGATATTTTTTCTCGTGATTTGCTACTGCCTTATTTAAGAGATTCGGTTGTACAATTATTTTAATAACAAATGAATAATTATTAGATTAGAATTATTTACTAAGAAGTAGTTGAGGTACCATTTTCAATAACTTTGAAAGTTTGAAATAATTCCTTTGTTTAAGTTAGTTGAATTTTTTGATATTCTTTGCTAACGCTCCTTCGCCCGAGAGCTGGCAATTTCGATATATTGACAAAGTTCCGTCACATTCTCATAGCGCGCGGACTATATATTATGAAACAATATAGTTTCTTAGAATAAATATAATTAAAGCTTCGCAATAAGCAACACAATGTAATCAATGGTTATTAACAATACCGCCTTAAGCTAGGTTTAGACTTAATATAAAGGCCTAATATCATACTTTACACATAAAAGCGTTATACAAACTTAAAAATTTAATTTATACTTGCATCGTGCATCAACTCTCTTCTAATTTCCGCTTCGTCCAACTCCGAACCGAGATCTGTATGGTCTGTATCGTAAAGTGGTTCCACAGCTCTTGTGAGCGAACCCAAGGAATCCCGGGCTGATGCGAGCGACCCTGTGACCGTTGGGAGCACCCCTGCTTCAATCCCAGACTCCATGGAGGTGTTCGCTGACAGGACAGTGGCGACGGTTGGTGCGCGGACGTCACCGCCACCGCCGCAGCCACTGCCCACCCACACGGACATACTACTTGCAAAACCATCCACGCGGCGACGTTCGATTTATAAATTTAAAACTAATTATTGCTTATAAATTTGGCATCATTTGGCACTTTAATTCTAATAATTCATGATACGCTTCGTCTATGACTGTGTGATGTTATACAAATGTGAAATTGAAATTTTGGACAGATATGGACCGAAATTTTTTTGTTCTTTATGGACAGTTATTTGGACATTATTATTTTGAGAAATAGTGACGTTAGATGTAGATAGACCCAAAAATAAGGTAAGGCACGATATACGATTAAGCTCTATCCAGCGACTTTTGCGCCTGAAACAAAAAAAATGCAACGTATTTATAACATTCATTCCATAAGTTAGATAGTGTTGAATATATCTTATGATTCAAAACTAATCACTTTAAAAGTAAGTACTATAAACGGGAAAATAACTTATCTGTACTTTATTTTTTTATTAAAATTAAAGATTTTGAAACCTATATCAGAATATATTAATTGTGTTAACTATTAGAAAAGCAACTATTGCAATACGTGCATACATATACATATGCAAGATAAATTGAGTATAATTATAAATAGATTAGGTAAAAAATATCTGAAGTTTTGTTGTTGTAAGATAATTTGAAATATATTTAGATATTTTTAAAATTAATTTCAATTTATTAATACATAGTACCAAAGATACTTTATCTACAATAAGTAAGTAATCTTTTAGAGGAAGGCAATAAGAGGAAAGCGCATCGGTCCAAGGGGGAAGAGCCCTTAACGTTACCATGGCAACGTGCCGCAGATTCATTCACTGTTCAACACCCCCTTGTTAAAGCACGTGCAAAATCAAGATAGTTTACGTGACCACTTGCAAAAAATTGCTTATTTAGTTTTTTAGCTTCCTAATCACTTTTGCCCAAATAAAATACAAAATTAATGATCAAAATACCAAATACCGACCACCCAGTAGTAGGTTTACAGATGATTGCCCATTTTAATTCAAATTAACCAAGGTGACCTAAGCAATACATTTAAAATGTTACGTTTATAGTGAAAATTACAACATCGTAAAGTTATTAGTATTATCTTATTGTCAGGTTTATATTTTAATATTAAACCGAATAAATACCCATTTTGTTTACGTTCTAATATTGACAACAAGTACTAATGAGGTATATTACTAAATCAACCACTTACCGTTATTTTATAATTGTTCACTCACTATCATAACGGGAACTTCACAATGTATCGCATTTCTAAAAATTTGTAATAGAACATTTCGTGTCAAGATCTCATTAAGTTTACGACTGTGGACATTAAGGACACGTCAAAACATATCGTGTAACGTTGAAAGTGAGAATGGCGTCCACATTTTGCGCATGCGTATATGTAAAACATTCCTCGGGAGAATTGAAGTAATTTCAGAAATACTTGAGATGTAGGTTGCACAACGCTTCTATCAGTATCATCTATCTATTTATTACGTTTATGTTTCCTAAAAAGATATCACGAAACTAGCTATGTATCCTTATAAAATTTGAGAGCAATATCTTATTTCTCCATGTAAAGTATAATGCTAAGAAAGGCGATATTTAAAGTTATGATAACTATACGTACCTACAAAATCTTATAAATACCAACTTTAGTAAAGATAATAACTTTCCTTTGAATCATAATTTCCGTCACATAGTCTTATTAAAACATTTTTATTAGTTATGAATAGGTAATCTTACTATTTACTCAAAGCTGATCTGATTAATAGAAAATCAGTAAAAAGACATAAAACGAATTGTTAGTAGTAGTAAATACTACTATTATAATATTTTTTTGCCAATTGCATATAAGTTAGTCGTACTGTTTTACATAAAACTGTTTCCAACATATGGTTGAGTGAATCTGTTTAGATAAATGGTATAAAAAGCTTAATTTTGACTCCCAATACATTTCTATTCTTAAGACACCAGAAGCGCTTTAGGAACAAACGCGAAACTGATCATATAACTCGATCATGAAATATTAGACATTGCTATAGGAGACATTGCTTATAATAATTAAGTTATTATTTTCCTTTTCCTTTTCTGGCGTGTATCTACATTTGAGCGCAAAATATTCTGCCAATGTCACGTATAGTGTCATCTCTTACACATAATATAATAATTAAGATTCGTATCTTGAATGATTTTTTACAGAATACCACTACAGTGACAAGTGACAACTGACTGCAGTTACAGTGTCAGTAACTGCAGTCAGTTGTCATTTGTCAATGTAAAGTCTACTGTCCTCTGTCATATAAACAACTTTCAAATGTGAAATGTAAATTTATTTTGTGGATATTCATGGAACTGTGACGTATATTATTATCATCACTTTTAATTACTATGCCTACAGGCCGTGCTGTTTTGTTATTACGACGTTTGTCGACAGGTGATAATAGATTAAAAAATATTAATTTAAACCACCACACTTCAAAGGAGTCTTTATTTGTAAACCCTGTGTACTTAAATCGAGATTTCAGTTTTAACAAAAGGTAAAAAGTTCAAGTTATTATATAATACTTAAGACGAAAAGTTTCATTTTATGTTTAGTTTTGGTAGGTACAAGATAAGCTATAATATACCTATTAATAGATTATAAGAGTTGTTATGTGACCTTGTTTTGTTTTGATTGTTTATAATATGGCATTCTGATTCATGTAAGTGTTTGTATTAAAATTATAGCTTAAGAGTTAATACAATTCATGAACTATAGAAGTTAGTCTTAATATTATGGCTAAAAATTAATTTATAACAAAACTTAATAAGAGATAGTGGTTTTAGCTATTATATACAATCAAAATAAATCGTCTTTGTAATATAATAATGCATGGGTGTATTAAGAAATGTATGATAAAACTATTTTAAAGATTAAAAATAACTTATTTTACATATTTTTACAAAAAAAGAGTTGGCAGTACATTTTATGTTATTTGTTTTAAATGCAATATAAAAGTAAACTATTTCTCAACATTCTCAGTATTTTGCATATATTAAAATACATGGCACTAGGTTTAAACGGTGAATAAATTCCTGTTGGACTAAGAATTGGACATGTTAATTTTTGTAATATGTGCATGATGCTATATATATATATAGTGATGACAGTTATTGGTTTACTAACTCTTATAGGTAGGCGCATTAAGCATTACGGGTATGTCTCTATATTAGATGTCAAATTTAAATCCCTCTATCAATCAACCTAGGACATTATTGTTAAACATATTCCATGAACAAACACTCCAATAGTTGGTAGAAACATAGCCACCAGAAAAAAAAATCCAAAGAAATTGCAAAATACTACAAGCATTATTGTGTCATATATATTTATATATAGGTGAAGAATCAAACCAGTAGGTGAACACCAGACATCAAAAATATCAATAAAATATTATAAAATGAATTTTATTTATTTATCTAGTAATAAAATATAAATGTATAAGATGTGTACTTAAATCAATGTGTTATATTACAAGCTATATTGATGTTTATGTTTTTAGATTTTCTTCATTTGGACACACTTATCTGCTGCCACCACAACTAACAAGAAGTATCAGTGATAGTATAATTAAAATGGCCTCGGGTAATACAGATAGTAATCAAACTGAAAATCCAAAACATACAAACAGATTGTTTACTGAAAAATCACCATATTTATTACAACATGCCCATAATCCAGTAGACTGGTACCCATGGTGCCAAGAAGCTATTGATAAAGCTAAAAAAGAAAATAAACTTATATTTCTTTCTGTGGGATATTCTACATGCCACTGGTGCCATGTTATGGAAAAGGAATCTTTTGAAAGTGAAGATGTTGCCAAGGTTATGAATGAGCATTTTGTTAACATAAAAGTTGATCGTGAAGAACGACCAGATTTAGATCGAGTTTATATGCTATTCATCATGGCAACTCAGGGAGGAGGGGGTTGGCCTATGTCAGTTTTTCTCACACCTGATTTACGCCCCGTAACAGGTGGCACTTATTTCCCACCAGAAGATCGGTGGGGACGCCCAGGTTTTAAAACAATCTTGTTGTCTTTGGCGAAAAAATGGAAAGATAACCAGGCACAGTTCCTTGAAGCTAGCAATAATATTATGGATGCTTTAGAAAATATTTCTAAAGTAGATGTCGAGACTCTATCTGTACCCGGCGAAGCAACATGGAATAAATGTGTACGACGTTACATGGCAATATTTGAACCAGAATTTGGAGGATTTGGGACAGCACCAAAATTTCCGCAAGCTTCCATATTAAACTTTTTATTTCATTTCTATGCAAGAGACAAAAATCATGCAGAAGGAAAAAGGTGCTTAGAAATGTGTCTACACACTTTAACTAAAATTGCTAATGGTGGCATTCACGATCATGTATCTAGTGGATTCGCTCGTTATTCTGTAGATAATGACTGGCATGTTCCGCATTTCGAAAAGATGCTCTATGATCAAGCTCAGTTAATGGTTGCTTACACCGACGCCTACCTTGCGACAAAAAATGATTTTTTTGCAGAAGTTGTCCGCGACATTGTGAAATACGTAAATAGAGATTTACGACATGAACTTGGGGGCTATTACAGTGCAGAAGATGCAGATTCATATCCAACATATGGTGCATTACAAAAGAGAGAAGGAGCATTTTGTGTGTGGGAATATAATGAACTGGAATCTCTTCTTGGAGACAAAACAATTGGAGCTCTTTCTTATTTAGAAATATTTTGTGATTACTTCAGTGTAGAAGAAAATGGTAATATATCACCTGATAGTGATCCTCATGAAGAGCTCACAAATAAAAATGTTCTTATTGTATATGGAAGTAAAGAAAAAACAATGTTGAAATTCGGTCTTACTCAAGATCAGTTCAATGAGGTAATCTCTGATTGTATCAATATACTGTATGAAGAGCGGTTAAAGAGGCCAAGACCACATTTAGATACTAAAATTCTGTGCTCTTGGAATGGACTTATGATATCAGGCTTATCGCAGGCTGGACAAGGCTTAGGGGAAAAATGCTTTGTAGAAGATGCAATCAAAACTGCGCAATTCATCAAAGAATATCTATTTGACACAAATTCTAAAACTCTTCTCCATTCTTGTTACAAAGCTGATGGTGGAAACATTGTTCAAACGTAAGTTGTTATTTTGAACAAAACATTTGAAGAGACAGGTATACTTAAATAGTACTAATAAATATGTACCTGTTTCAGTAATCAGCCTATTCAAGGATTTTTGGACGATTACGCTTTTCTAATTAAGGGTTTGCTGGACTTGTATGAAGCATCTCTTGACTTGAAGTGGCTTAATTGGGCACGTGAATTGCAAATTAAGCAAAATGAATTATTCTGGGATGATGAAAATGGAGGATATTTCACATGTTCCACTGAGGATAATACTGTTGTTTTAAGGTTAAAAGAAGGTAATATCTCTTTTTATTTAATGATCACCGGTCCTCGACGCCCATAGATATTGTCATTTTAAAAGACATAAATCATTCATTACAACTTAAACGCGTCACTAATCATGAGGTGGAAGTACCTTGTGCATATATTTACTCTTGCTCTCTGCCCCTCACCATTTAGCAAAGCATTGCTGTTTGGTCGTTAACTTATGTGGGACATCATTCATTCACATTTCTGTTGTATTTTTTATAGATCAAGATGGTGCAGAACCATCAGGCAACAGTGTTTCATGTCACAATTTACTACGCCTAGCCGTGTACGCAGACAAAAGTGCTGTGTCCGAAGGAGGAGAACTAGAGAAAGAATTGGCAAAAAAAATATTAATTGCCTTTTCGAAGCGCTTAAACGATACGCCTACAGTTCTGCCTGAAATGATGTCTGCACTCATGTTTTACAATGATTCTCCCACACAGGTATGAACAATTTATTATTATTATTCATATTTATTAATTAGTGCTGTAAAAACTTCTTCTGTAAAGTCTTTTTTACTGCTGTAAAAATTGGTTACTAATAATTAAGTTAAAAAAACACCGATCGAAGACCGAAGTGATCGAATCTATTTTGCCAATCATAAACCACAAACAACAAAGATTTTTAACACAGCTACTAGTCTGTGATCATTGACCGCTCATCTGGTTCGAACAGATCACCGGTCAGAATGTAGGACAATACAATTTAATTATGTCATTATCAAGTTTTAAAGCGATTGAACATATTTCAGGTTCTAATAGCGGGCGGTTGCTCGGACCCGCGCACGTTGGAGTTGGTGCGCGTGGTGCGCTCGCGCCTGCTGCCGGGCCGCGTGCTGGCCGTGGCCGACCCCGCCGCCGACGCGCCCGCCGGTATGTCCGACATACGTGAGTCCTTTCGCTACTGATGTAGAGTTAGTGATTCATCTCATTACTATTTCGTACTCATTACTCATATTATACATGTATTCGTTCAAATTATATAAATGTACACTCTCGATGTGAAAATCAGTCTTCGCTTTATGTACACGATTGAAGTGTATGAAGGAGAAGAGCGGTTACAAATCGTCACCGGAATTTAAGTACCTTTATTAAATTTACAGACTTTAAAAGTAAAGCCGTGTGATTTCCGGCAGTTGCATTTGAACTCGTTAGTGTCGTTAAAGCCAACAATGAGAATTTGGGTAACAACTGTTATTTAGAAGATATTTCTTTGTTCAGTCTATTTATTCTTTAAAAATGTGCGAGATCAGACGTTCTCTATGAACTCCTGGTTCGCCGTAATGAGACGTGTGTGTGTGCGCAGTGCTGGCGCGCGTGCGCAGTGCGGGCGACGTGCCCACCGCGTACGTGTGTCGGCGCTTCGCGTGCTCGCTGCCCGTCACCGACAGCAAGCAGCTCGGCGACCTGCTCGACGAGTAGCACGCTGGTGCGCCTGACAATATTTTATTTATATAACTTTTTTTTGTTCTCATAGATTTTATTTCAGTATTTGTTGTGATTTTTTTATTTCATTAATTCTCATTTTTGAGGTACTTTGGGTTTGTTGGTTCGAACTGTACCGTTTAACTGTTTGAATACTTAACTTACTAGTACTAACTTTAAAGTTCAATATATTCTATGTCAACATAATATTTCAATTAAATATAACTAGTCTATTCCAATCGAAGAAGGAGTAAAGATAAACAAACATTAGATTTTCGTATTTCATGCGATTTGCTAAAAACTGCTATGTTATAATGCTATGGATATAGATATTTTTAAATGAAGATATCCTTATTTATAATAAACACTATTCCACTTAACTACTTATATCAACTTCAATTATGTTTCACATTTCCGATAACAACTTCGCCGACATACAAGACGCCATTTTTTCGCGAATCCATAATGAATAACATAGATTATTCAAGATCTCGACCAATGATATCGCGTTAATTCAACATTAAAGTTGTTTATTTGTCTTTACTTCTCTTGTGATAGGAATGGGCTAGACTTCTCTTATCCACATTTTAGATGTAGTTGATTATATGATGACAATAAATATTATGTCATTAGAAACAACAATAATTTTCCAAAAAACGTTGTAATCGGGAATTAACTTTAAAAAAATAATATTAAGTAAGAAGCTACATGACATAATATATCTCTTTTATTGAAATTCGGTTCCTCAATCGCTATATTGGAAAATTCTAAAAAGTTAATCTCATTCCTTTGATAATAAACAACCATAAGCAAATATTTAGGGTTGGGTTGTTTTTAACTAGAGAATTCTAGTATTGTTTACCGTTCTTGTTGAAAGCTTCATTCATATACTATAGTGTCGAAAAAATTTATTCGAAATAGATATTTACATCAAATGCTTCGGATTTTTAATATGAATTCATAAGAAATACGATATACAGATTTATTTACTATAGCTGTTTCTCGTTACAAAATATTTGCTTATTGTGATTCCTAGTCTGTAGTTGGTTAAATATATTTCTTTGTAATAAATAAATCAGTCTTATGACAATAGCTTTGCTAACTAATTTTAGTAGGACACTCTTCAAATACTTCAAGTGTCATCATTCTGTCTAATAATATAACGGCCTTAGTTAGAAATGTTACTTAGCGGCTGTTTTATTAAATACTGATTCTCTCTTTCTGCCATTATTGATTTGACATTCGAAAGAAGAAGACAGAACATTGTTTAACTAATCACCCGCCAAAACAGCGTTTATAAGTAAGGGCAGTAATTTTTCAGCCTGTTTTTCAATATATATTATTATCCCACTTAAAGTGGGAGTTTTGTCTGAATAAATTGTGATAGTTTAGCTCGAATAGTCCTTTTGAAAACGGAATTATAGAATTTATAATACTCATAGTTATTATTATTTCCAACATATGAGTCGAGCCTTTTAAAGTATGTAAATTATATATTATAATATATTGTACTATTGTACGCGGTATTAGTCATTGCTAAGCAATTTTTGTTCTATGTTATTATGCAATAAAATAAAATTATGAATAATTTGGTTTTATTTACAACTTCCATTTAATAAATATGTAGCTATATTATGTCGTTACTACAGAAGGTATCAAGGTGTCAACTGTCAACATATTGGATTTTTTTCAAAAGGTATTCCTAGTTCGCAAAACATTCGCAAACTGTTGCCAATTAAGCATTGTCTTGACTTTTTTTTATTGTATAGTTAGGCGGACGAGCATATGTGCCACCTGATGGTAAGTGATCACCAACGCCCATAGACAATGGCATTGTAAGAAATGTTAACCATCATCAATGCCCCACCAACCTTGAAAACTAAGATTTTATGTCCCTCCTGTAATTACACTGGCTCACTCATCCTTCAAACCGGAACACAACAATACAAAGTACTGCTGCTTTGCGGTATAATATCTGATGAGTGGGTGGTACCTACCCAGAGGAGCTCGCACGCCGCCCTATCGCCGAGTGAAATGTGACTGCATTTCGAAACGGTAGCCAACTCATTACACTTGCTACTCATTTCACTACATTTGCTTGTTCTCAAGAATATATTTTGTAAATAACTTAATATTGGCTCAGATTCGAACCCGAGACCTCAAGTTCTGTCGACTCATTAGCTCAATCGCTGGACGAACAAGGCAGATGCAAATCAATATTAAAATATAGTTTACCAGGCCGACAAGAGGTAGGTACTTAGAATAAGAAAAAATGTTTCAAGACGATTATATTTTTATTTCTATTACAGTCGATACGTGACATGTTTGACATTTAGAAGGGATATTATTACAGACATTAATAATCAAGAAGAAAATTACACATTTAATAACCATATTACAATATGAAGTAGTTGCATTATTCAAAGATTTCTATTACATATAGAATATATCTACACATTTTGAATTACAAGACTTGTGATTGGTTGAAATTATTTATTCTGTCCTCCTTAATTCGAAAACATAATAAAAATAAACAACAAACAATTTTATATTGTAAATACATTTGACAGATTATCACATGATTGTAAGCTATCAAATAACGGCCTTACTGAACGTTGTTTAGTTAAACACAGATTTATCTCTTTCTTTTATCAGCAATTTTACATTCGAAAGAAGAAGACAGCATTTAACTAATCATCATTTAGAATATATTATATGCGCCGTGAGTGATACATAATTAGTAAATGCAAATTGTTTCTGGAAACTATTAAATTGTTGAAGACAATTTCCAACAAAAATCCAAATCGCGCTGAACTTTAAGTATCGTATGTTATAACGCTTGATATTTTTTTGTGCATCTATTTAATGGTGCGTTTCACCGAAACAGTACGTTACTTTATTCTATCATTACATTATTGTGTCAAAATATAATTTGTTTCTCTTAATATTGTGAAACATGTCATGGATGTAACATACGGCCATACCATATTTATTTTTAATATTGAATAAGAAATTTGAAAAATATTGACATTTAATGTACACAGGAAAGTTTTCATAGATAAAATACATTTAAATACGACAATCATATTTTACAATGCCTAGTTCTAATATAATATGCGGAAATTGTTAATATTTTTAAATTGTTATATTTTGTTTATTTTTTTTTTTGTTTTGCAATAATTGTTCTCTGTTATAAACATATACTTTTACGCACCTTAAATCAGCTCATAACGCCAAGTGCATTTTACAAGTACGCATTGAAGATTATTTAATGAATATATGTAATGATTTACATATTTATGTAGTTTTAATACATTTATATTAACTTTTACTATTTAAAATCTACTTAAAAGTTCACTATTAATAATATAAGGGGCCATTCATTTCTTACGTAAGACGACTTTTACTAGTTTTTGCCGCCCTCCCCCTCCAAAATAAAAAAAAATAAGAATAGGCCGACCCCTCACACCCTGTTTAATATTTATTACGTAAGAATCTAAAGGAAAAAAGAGAATATACGCTTGGTTGGTTTTGCTGTTACGAGTGTCGTTTTTCTCGTAGACATTTCTACCATATTCCCAAAACTCGACAAAAAATGTGAAGATGAGCTTTTTTCCTCTCCTGCAAACGAACAGGACTACTGCAACTATCAAGACCCCCTCCCACCCCCTTGTAAGAAAAAATAAAACATGGTCGACTCCCTCCCCCCCCCTAAATCGTCTTACGTAATAAATGAATGGCCCCTAACTATATTTGAAATAGGATGTGTTGCTTTTAAACGTGATATACTCCTGTACATCGAATATTTATTGTTTTGCTTATGACAATTTACTAGAAAGTCAAGCGTTACTTACAAAATATGAGAAGATACTACAAGGAAATGAAATTCATACGATCTACTTTTAAATTCATGTTATATAAATATTAAATATCACATTAAACTAATGTCAGTTCAGTCGGGTTACAAACTACGATAGACATTATACACACAGGAACGACATATAGAAATAACGTTGTAAGAATACTATGTTTATATTGTTGAGAAAAACGCATTAAAAAGTTGACTTTAAGGTGAAACATTATACTAACATTTAGAACATATATATCTGCCTACATTTATTAGCAAATTAATATTATTTTCTTAAAATTTAAGAATTCAATTTCAATATGAGGTAACTATAAGGGAATGTGTAATAATGGCATTTCTTGTAAAACTTTTTTTTTATCAAAGCATTAATTATACAATTCGCAAATTAAAATATTACTTGTGTCACATACATAATTATGTTTAAGATAATACTAATAAATAAAACCATTCTTATAAATCAGGAAAACTGAACAATACGAAGCAAATGCAAATAAAAAACGAGGTAGTTGTAATTGTTCTGTAGTTTACACGAATCATTCAAACACATATTTTTTTCTTATTTTTGTATTTTCTCAATTAACCAAACATATATTTATGACCGGATTGATATTTGTGTAAATAATTATTGTTCATTTAGAACAAGGAAATTATTTTAGCGATACAAACAACGGTACGGTCATACACACTTCATTTATGCTCAATAAAGCAAAGCTTGTTATAAAACTAAAAGTTAGATGAGAAATTTTTTCAGTCGACATACAATAATAATAATTTACTAGTCACCAAAGGAAATATCTACAGTTAACATTAAGCTTAAAACTAAAAAAAGAATCTCGCAAAATATTCAAGACTCCGTTCCGAACATCTACGCACTAATATCACGCCAGGACATATGACATATTTCATTCAGTATACAATTTAGAAGTGAATACTACGAAGCATTAATACAACATCGATCGATTGAATTAAATTTCCATCAAGTGCCGATGCCGGCCGATTACAGAAAACCAATCAATACCGTCATTTGTGATTTATGAGACTTCACACTCGTACTCCAAAACAGTTTTGTGATAGAAAAGAAGATACCTGAAACAGAAAAGTGAATTTAATTAATATCAATTACGCTAAAGTACTCTACTAGCTGTTCGTCCCGATTTCGTTCCAAAAATTCTTAGTGAGCTTCTACATCTCGAACAGAGTAACTATGCAAAAGTTCGAACCCATCGGGCTTTGGAGATCTCGTAATGAGTCGTCAGTGAGTGGTATTTCGCTTAAACATAATAGACTAGCAATTCCCCCGCGACTTCGTCCGCGAAAATTATGTAATAATTAATGACATAAAATAAAATAAGTATTTATATTAAATTAGTATTTGTTAATAGACTAAACGTAGGACAATTCCAGTTTGTTCAAACCGTGACATTTTTCTTACTTAGGAGAATTACTTAGGAGCACGAAAAGTGCGATCTGAATAATTTAAAGTGGAATTTACACGTACAGAATCAACCTCAATTATTAAACTATTTAAATGGATAAGGAATAATATCATGATACCAATTTAATAATTTATTCAAACATCATATCAAATCGTAACAAGATGTGAACGATAATAACTGCTATAGTGTAAAACTGTGGTGCAGTTATTAACGCCCGCCAAAAAAGCGACATTGCTCTATTTGTTGAAACATTTGAATTGCACAAACTAATTAAAAGAAAATATATAAATAAAAAAAAAAATACACAAAGGAACTAAAAATTAACAGATTACTAAATTAAAACATTTCAAACAAATTCAACAAATAATAACATCTGATTTAGACAAAACATTGTAAGAATGAAATTTTATTACAATTTGTATATGTACTTAAATTAATAAGTTACATAATTAATGACATAAAATAATATTTATTGAAAAATAATAATAAAGCAAATTGATTTCAAATTCAAAAACATATATTTAATTAATGTATTGTTATATTTAATTATAGGAAAAGGATAAGGGAAGGTAGGGGAACATCAGATTAAAGGTTTAATTAAATTTTCAGTCTCATCATAACTCAAAGTAAGAAGCCAGTTAGTTACTTGAATTTTACATTGAAAAACGTTCAGTGAATAAATATTTATCTCTTTATTTATTCTATTGTACACCACTGAACTTAGGTAGACGTATTGTTGGCCTGTCAAGAATGATACGCGTGATATAGTCTTGCAAACTCGATCAGCACTTCGCTTATTCTGAGCAAGTCTAGGATCGAAGGACATATGCGTATGCTTCCGCAGAATTGTCAACAGTATATAAACTTGACGCACAGTATGCACCTTACATAGGTTTTGCAATCATAACCTTCAGAATTTATCTCTGTGCTCTTTCCAACCGAAGCATGGTCTTAGCAGCACCACCCCATACTGTAATGCAGTAAGAAATCACAGATTGAACAAGGGCGAAGTAAATTGACTTCAAAGTGTGTAAGCCAACAGATGTTCTCAGTCTCTTAAACACATAGGTAATCTTCCTCACACGTGATATCAGAGATTGAATATGTTCATTCCAACTAAGATTTTCATCAATTGTCACCCCTAAATATTTAATACTTTTAGTACGAGATACGTATTCACAGCTACAAGGAACATTGTTCTGGAACTCAGAACATTTGTGAGCAACTAATGAAAAGGTTAATTGTGGTAAGGCGTATCTGAAACCCAAAGTAATAAATTGTGTTTTATCTATATTAAGTGCCAGTAGATTACAGGACAGCCAATTCATTACCACAGCAAGGGCGGATTCCGCCCTCTCGCGTGTCTCAACCCAAGTGTCACCATGAACAAGTAGAGATGTGTCATCGGCATACATTAAGATTTTACAATTAGGCAGGCTTATCCTGCATAAGTCATTAACATAAACTAAAAACAAGGTTGGGCCTAATACACTGCCTTGAGGGACTCCATAGGTTAGATGCCTGCTCAGTGCTGACTACATTATCCATAGAAACACATTGCGTTCGGATGCAAAGCTAGCTTTTAAAGATATTTAATTCTATTCCTCGAACTCCAATTGCTTCAAGTTTGTGTAACAGTAAAGGAATAGAAACAGTATCGAAGGCTTTAGACAGATCCAAAAAGACACCGATGGTCCTTTTATTGTTACTTATATTGTTTACTGTGGTATCACACAAACTCAAAATAGCATCCTCTGTGGACCTGCCCGTTCTGAAGCCGTACTGATTATCTGCGATTATGTTAAAGTTATTGATATAAGAAATAAGTCGACGGTTAATGATCTTTTCGAATATTTTTGAGAAAGTGGTCAATACAGAAATGGGCCTGTAATTATTAACACAGTCTTTAGGTCCTTTTTTGTGAATGGGGTGAACGATGGCCTTCTTAAACATTTCAGGGAATATGCCCTGAGATAGGCAAAGCTTAAGCACACGTGTTAGTAGGGGGGTAAAGACATGTTCAGCGTTTTTAACAATAGATGTTGTTATGCCATCCCATCCCACTGCACAATTATTCTTAAGACCAAGAATGGTCGATCTAATTTCAGCTTCGTTGATGTCCTGAAAGACCATTGAGTTGCATGTGGAATGGGTATTCGAGAGATATTGGTTGTACCTCTTTTCAGGAATTGTAATGTTTGATGCTATTTTTTTTCCAATATCGGCAAAGAAGTTGTTAACTTTATTAACTGCTAAGCCTGGATCACCAAATGCTCCTATCAAATCAACAGAACACTTAAATTTTTTGGTTTGGCATGTTTGCAAAGAGTTTAATTAAATCCCAGGTTTTTTTATTATTTCTTTTCGCTTTGTCAAATTCGTTGCATTCGTATTCAGATTTTTTTTTTTAATAGACGGTTACAACCTTTTTTATATCGGTTGTAACTTGTTATTAAAACAGTGTTTTCCGGGTTCTTTTTAGTTTTCTTATAAAGTTTATCACGATTACGAATGCAACGAAGTAATCCCGGTGTAATCCAGGGTTTTATTATTTTCTTTCTGCTAGGAACTGGGATAAATCGAGTGTGGGATTTGATAACAGATGATACTAATTATACAAGTTGTGTAGCTGATTCTTCTGGATCGGAAGATTTCAAAATAGCAGAAAAATCAAAGTTCAGATATAACAGCAACTTCATCAACACGTCTCACCTTACCTACAGATCTCGCGACTGTCGGTTTTAGATCACAATAAAAGATAACAGGTGCATGGTCTGTAAGCGGTGCGTCTAGCGCGAAAGTTGTTGTTCTTTTATTGCTTCTAAGGATGACATGATCAATACATTTATCGTTCCTAGTCGGAAATTCATATGCCGGTAGGAGACCGTGTATGGCAGCGAGGTTAAGGTAAGCATCTACATAAGTATCTTTACTAGCAGAGTTAATATTAATATTAATATCTCCTATGACTGCTACGGTTTTATAGCTTGATAGAGTTTGCAAGACATTATCAAGACTGTTGATAAATAGTGCGGTATTATGATATGATGGTGAGCGATATATTGCAACCAAAGCAACATCAAAACAAAATTTGAGGACCAGGCAATTGCCTTCTGTAAAAACAGGCTCCAAAATAGAAAACTCAAAACAATCTCTGACGTACACCACCACCCCATCATTTTGATTAGAGTGATTTGACTTAAAAGAATTGAAGCCTAATAACGGAGGAATGACCGACACTTTATTTAACCAACATTCGCTTAAAATTAGCGCGTCAACCTGATAGTTTAATCTATGTAGTAAAATTAAAAGTCTATCAAAATTACAATTCAGACTTCGAATATTTACGTGAAAAACTTTCAATCCAGTTTTATTTTTTAAAAATTGATCACATTGTTCATTAGAACAAACTGATGAATTTGAAGCAGAAATTGCTTCAATATTGTCATTAATTATATCCAAGTTATTCATTTTAAGCCGTATAAATGTTAACACGTGTTCTACTCAAAATATTCAAATAGTTAATAAAACTAAATTTGAAGTAATTCAGATAATAATCATATTTGAGAAAATAACTCATCGTAATGGAATTTAAATAATAACGGTAATTTATATTTAATGAGACTGAAAATAAGGGACAAAGGTCAAAAGGAGTTTTTGTATGTTGTAGTGTGATATTATAACTAACGACGTTGTTTTTAACGATAGAAGTATTAATCTTATCTAGTAATAAAATTAAACTATTAAAACCTACGTATGCGAAATAAACATTAAAATAGGCGATCTCTAATAAAAACATTTTAAAAGCTAAAATCTCTAACATGATATCGTAAAAACTTTTTGTTTAACCAAAATATAGTAATTTTTTTAACTTATCTAAATCTGACTCACTTTTAATCATAATAAACTGTTCACCTTCCTTTTTTCGTAAGAGTATCTTGCCATTGGATGGCCAGCAATGTGCGTAGCCATTTGATTTAGCAAAATCACGAGAAATATACCATATAATAATTCCTGTGTAACCGAATTATTTTCTCCTTGGGTATCACACCGGTAAAATCAACAAGTACCGTTCTATTTTTTGGATCTCGGGAATTGATGCGAAAGACGTCCTTAATGTCATATGGATTTATGGTGACACTATAGGCCTTGCCTACAGAAATGACAGTGTTGAGTAAGTTTTCTTTTGATTCATCTTTCATTGTTGGTATATTCCTTATTTCAATACAAGTAGATCTGGACAGTCGTTCGTAGTTTTCAAGCCTTTCTTCCAAGAGCTGTATTTTATGAAGATTATTTTGTTTTTCATTTTCCAATTTTTCTATTTTAACAATAATTTCATCATACTTATGCGATAAAAAATCCAAAGATGTTTGAATTTCTGTATTTTGTTTTAGAATTTCGTCAACAGCGTAGGAGACTTTTTCATTTTTTTGATTTTGCTCCTGCTTAATTGCTTCTAGAATGTCTCGGATTTCGCACATAAAAGTAGCAAGTTTATCACCGACTTCATCAGACCGTCGTCGCTTATGCCGACGTGTAACTTTCATTCCTTCAGGATCAGATCCCTCGCAGATTTCTTTATCAGGGTTAAGTTCAGAATGACGGGGCTGCATAGATGGAGATTGATGGGATGCTGATGGCGGAGTAAGTTTTAGAGGCATAATATATGCCAAAAAAAAAGAAAGAGAGAAAAATGTTTCACTTGAAGCTGGATTTGAACTCGTACACGCCACAATGGAACGACTCAGTCTGATACGTGTGACACGGGACCACCAATAGCTGAGACAATGTAGCGCAATTTAGCTACTAATTTGAGTCCATAGCAGAAACAGTAACGCTGGTGAGGGTCAGAGGTGAATGACCTTATCCATGCAAGTAATGAATGCAATGTGACTTACTGTTTCTTGTTGCAATTCAGTCTGTTAAAAATGGAATTTTTATTTCAATTTCGCACAATCATTTCTTTTAAGATACTTGCAAATTTATCACTTATTATCACTTCATACCTTAACTTTATGTATATGTATTTTTAATGAGTAGTCACGCAGATAAAGATTTTTAAATATGAGATTTTATCGGAGCAACAGACAATACGTGTTTACTTGTCGAGCGCCGCGTGCGGGGGGGGGGAATAACATCACCATTCGTTTCTACCCGTATTTGAACTTAATAATTTAAACAAAAACTGTTACTGTGGTTTAACTGTAATAGACATATACCATCACGGACTTTTTTGAGAGCAATCATGAATACTTAGAACATTTTATTATATGCCGTCAATAGTTTTCGCAGCGCACGCCAAATAATGACTTTTATAGGCAACATTTTGATACCTTGGGTTAAATTGTTCCATTTTAGGTAGGGGTCTTTAATTTTATAAAATATAATATAGCCTATGTTACTAGGTGAAGATGTAGATCTCTAATAGTGAAAGAATTTTTAATCGGTCTAGTAGTTTTAGGATTAAATCGTAACAAACAAACAAACAACAAATCAAATCTTTCCTCTTTATAATAATAGTATAGATAACCGATTTCAATGGTAGGAGTAGATAAATAGAATATTTAAATTGAAGGTTTGTATATGGACCGTTTATTTTGAAAGTGGTGTAAGTCCATTTTCTTTTGTTTCGAGAAAATTAAAGGTTACTATATTTGTTGATTTAAAAATACAGGCAAATCATATGAGGTCTGGCATTGTTTCTATTGTTTTATCAACATTTAATTTGTTTATATAAATTTGTTTTTGGCTAATTAGACTACGATAACATATATTTATGTGCTGTAAATGGACTTACACCACTTTCAAAATTAGACAATTGTAAAAATCGTTTAATTTCAATTTTGAAAAATCAAATATCGCTTAAAATATACTGCATTTTAATATAATTTTGTTTACAAATACGCATAACAACACATAAAATTTTATTTTAGACGGCAATTACATTGTCCTTACAAGATACTGATTACAAGAATTTACTTATTCTCTGCATGTGGTAGTGTTTCAAAATATGCATGATGCACCGGAGGTATATAGGGTAGTAGCTGCTTCATGTCTTTATATTTTTCGTACGTAATAGGTCTGGCATTTTTTAATATCTATCTTTTAACTTACGAGTAGTGAAAACACGGAGGGGAAACAATGCAAATCGTCCGCGGGTGAAACCGCGGAAACACAGCTAGTATAAAATAAATGAAAAATAACAAAACACTGATCGGCATCCATCTGCTATGCCACCTACCTCTGTCAATTGGACTTACACCACTTTCATAATCGATGATTATGCAATTTCATTTACCGACCGATTTTAAGTTATACAAAACATGGGATTTTTTTGAGAAATTAAACACGGACTAGTTGTATATAAAAAAAATACATTAAAATAAGCATGAATTACGTGATAGCTCATTTTTCTCAAAAAGGGACTTACACCACTTTCAAAATAAACGGTCCATATCTTTAATAATCCTGTAATTGGAATGTATAGATTTTATTTCAAAATTATACAAAGAACACAAATGCAAATTATACGCCGTCGTGTACGTACCCTTCGCTGTCAAGAACCTCGCGGAGTGAGGCCCTGGTGATCATGTGGTCGTCACACTTGAACCAGCTGCCCTTCATCTGGCGCACGTAAGCCGTGTAGTGCCCGGCGTCCAGGGAGCCCAGGTGGTTCACGACCGCGAACAGAGAGTAGCGGTTGTCCTCGAATATCCCTTCGGGGGCGTTGTTGTTGTCCGCCGCGTCCACCGCCCGCCTGTGGGTCGACATGAACGGCGTCATGTCCAGCTCGGCCGGGAACGATACGAAGGCGGATATTTTCCGATCGATTTGTGAGGAATGCTCGAAGCGTTTCAGGTGGAAACTCGCTACTATGGGCAGAGTTTCTAGGGTCAATTGTTTAGTTGATTCGCGATAGGCTCTGCAATTGGAGCACTTTATTTTAGCCGCCGATCCGAGGTGTTCGGCTCTGGTGAAGCGCTCGAGGCAGGCTTGGAGTGAGCCCGGGCCGGCCACGTCCAGACTGATATCCCAGAAGGGATCGATGGTGGTGGAGACTCCCGAGCAGGAGGTGCAAACGACGTCACTTTGTAGGCCGCCAGTGAATATTTGATCAATGATGCAGTTGCAGCGACCATTTTCCTTCTTTTCTGTATCTTCGACGCCATTCATGCAATGTCTAAAACAGTTGCGAGTAGTTTCTTAACAATATTATGAGTAGATTTTACATATTATTTATTTTATTATACTAGAATAGACTTGTCTATAAATCTATTTTTTTTTTATGATACAATTACCTTTTTTTTTTTAAAGTAATATCCTGGGACATTATTCACACACGGCCATCTGATCTCAAACTAAGAATAACTTGTACTATGGAAATCAGACAACTGATATACTACATATACTACTTTTCTTTTGTAAATAGATAATTACACCCAGACTCAAGACAAACAGATATGTTCATGCACACAAATGTCTGTCCTGGGTGGGAATCGAACCCACGACCTGCGGTGTGAATGGCAAGTATCTTACCGACCACGCCATCAGGCTTGTCAATTTTCTAATACTTATTTGGGCTACGGGTTATGGGCTATAAGTAATATTACTAGAAGCATATTTTTATTAATAATTTTGTTCTTTTTTTATTTTGTATCGTTTTCCGTTTAGTTTTTCTTATTTTTAATTTATTTAAATGTGCCACTAAGTTTATTACTAAGCAGCAACATAATCTACATTTAAGAATTTCAAAGAAATGATTGCAATATGGTAATAATAGTCCTTAAGACCGATTTCGACCACGGCGGCCCATCGCAAGAGAGATTAGCCAACTGTGCAGGAGATATTATAGTGCACAAGTGTGTGCGCAAACACAGGTGCACTCTCTCTTCCCTAGCTCTCATAATCCGATGGGACGCGAATCTGACACGACCGAAAAGAGTTCAGGCGCAGGACCATCGACTTAATGTGCTTTCCGAGGCACGGGAGTGTACACACTTCCAACTTTCAAACTCCGGGCTGCTACTGAGAATTTTCTACGAAAAACCCACTATCTATTTATTGGCCCTACCTGTGAATTGAACCCAGGACCACCGGGTCTGCGGCCTTATATCTAACCACTAGACCAACGAGTACTTGTGATATAAATATTGCATTGCATTCAAATTTCTAGATTACAGATGATTTCTTCACACAAGGAACTTGTGCAACAAGGGTTTAACCCAGAATATGACTACAGCTAGAGATTAAGGCGGAGAAAAGCCACAGAGCCAAATATATGGGATAACGGTGAAATATGATGGCTCTTATGGGTGGTTTTATCGTACCTGTGCAGCACATCCAGCGTAGCGATGAAGAACTCGTGCGCGTCCTGCTGCTCGTAGCCGGCCAGGTGGCGGGCGTGCGTCCAGATCAGGTGCAGAAGGCGGTGCAACGTCAGGGGGGTCTTCGCGCCCGAATAGAACTCCTGGAAAAAAATATCATTATTAATTTAAAGAAAAATACAAAGCAGCGTGGTGGAATAAGCTTCAAAACCTTCTGTTAGTAGGAAGGCAAGTTGGAAAATAGGCGACCTGTTTGTAAGGAACCATCATCGCCCATAGACATTGGCACTCTGACGGCCGAATACTGAAACGTCACTTAAATATTAAATGCAACTTAATTATATGAGACGCCGTTAATTTACAATTTCGCATACTAATTTAGGAGCTCCTCAATGTTAAGTAGCGTTTAACTTTGAGGGACGTTTCAGTATTCGGCCGTTAATCTATGATGTTACGTCGCCTCCAAAAACCTTTGTGTGCTAAGATTGTTAAGTTACACCGCGACATTATTGATAAATCCAAATTCCAAACATACAATATAATAAGAATCAAAATTACTCTTGGGAAATATAAAATTGAAATCCATAGAATTTCTTAAAATTACTGAGAACTCCGACTTTACTTGGGCCGAGGTGCCTCAGTGGTTAGAACGCGTGAATTTTAACCGATGATCGCGGGTTCAAACCCAGCCAAGCAACACCGACGATGAGTTTAGCTTAACTTTTTGTTTATATAATTCATTCGTGCTCAAGTGTAACTTATTGTGTACATATATTCATATGAATATACAGATACGTATGTATAATTGTATATGCTTCGTATGTATGTGTTCTTTTCATTAGTATTAATACCAATACTATACTATACTAATGAACAGAACATGAAATAAACGATTGTGAAATACTGTTATGGGGATCGCAAGATTAACTTATTTATTCATTTTATTTTTATTATTAATAGGGTAGACGTACTGGTAAATTCGTTATCCGATGATAAGTGGTCATATAAGAAATATTAGCAAACCCCTTTAAATCGCAAATGCACCATCAACCTGGGGCATTAGGGTGTTATGTGTATTGTGCTTGTAACTCACATGCCCTTTAAACCGGATTATGTATTGCTGCTTCGCGTTATGAAACATGAAGAACAATGTTTTTGTAGATATATAGTATAATATAAAATAACCCTAGACTCGAAATGTTCACAAAATTGTATCTTATAATTCACGCGGGCGAAACCGCAGGTACTTATAAGTAATTAACAGAGGGTTTATATAGGTACGTGTAGTTTATTTCGGTTAATTATCTGCATAGGTATCAAAAAAGTTCATAATATAACTTAAATATATAATTATTATAATTAACGAAAATATAATCTCATAAAATGTTATAAAAAAACAAAGGACGCATAAAAGGTGGCCGTTCGCGAACGCAATATGATACCGACGCTAATCAATAAAATACAAATTGTATCTAAGCGTTGCACTATTCACTTCGAACTCACAATAACGCTGCAACTTCAGTACAGATCTCAGGGCTCGTAATGCCCTGACAAAATCAATATTTCACGTGGATGTGATTTATTTATAGCGCAGTTACCTGGAACAGCTTGGAAACTTCGCAAACAAGGCATTTTCCGGATCCTTGAGTTTTGCACTTATGTTTCTCGCCTAGAAAATAATCACGTAGAAGAGGCGTGTGGATTAAAGTCTGTAACAAATTTTATTAAAAAATAAATGTTAAACCAATTTTATATATATTATATGAAATAAACTTACACACGTACATGAAATATTATTAAAGGATCAATCTCGAGAGACATACTAACAAAACAAAATTATTCTTTTTTATTTAACGGTTCTCAGCATAGCTCATATTTTTTTATCTCACACGTTAAAAGTTACAGAGGTATGTATCTCGGTATATTCTCATGTTCTAAGAGTAAAAATCGCGCAGCACGAAAATATTGTTATTATATTATATTTATCGAGTACATTAAAAACCGAAATAGTAAAAAGTATTTTCTACAAATAAATTTAAGCAAAATACTTTTTGATAATTTTACCAATGCCAAACCAATTATAAATTATCCTTGTTAATATTTGGTATTGTTTAACATTTATCCTATAAAATAGATTTGGTTTGAATTTATTTTAGTAAAACATATGAGTAAAACCCGTTCTATTCTATTATTAACTTTCGTAATCACCCTTCTAATTAAACGTAAGGCTTGGGACTATAATAACCCAAATGGGTCGGATCGAAACCTGAAGTTTTTACATTGCTAGGCATTAAAAGAATATGAGGTTTATCATAACATTCAGAATTAGAGTTACAGTCAGTTTCGTTCCATTGAATAACTAAATAATTAGGTCGACAAATTAAATATTAACGAAATAAAAACAATTGCAGTCAGATCGATAAATATTTTTAGCAATGAATATTTTGTATACCTATAAAATAAAAGCATTTCTTTAATATTTGCAACGTAAAACTTAAATATTTATCTTAAAACTAGCACAGGTTTGAAGTAAAATAAGATCTACATTCTATAAAAATAATTGACTCATTTTCGAAGATATTTGTTTGCACACCTAAGCTTTTCAAAATAAGATTTTTTATATTAATATAAATGTATCATTTTTATGAACAGCAGTAATAGTCATTTTCTTATAAAGACACTTTAAAAAAAAATGTATATCTACTTTAGAAAAGTATATCATTCCCATAATTATATATATTATATAAAATCAAATTTATATAAAACCCTTTATTGATTTATTAACTATATAATTTACATGTTATATAGATAGGTTTATCATATAATAATAAAAACAAATATATATTTAGCAATCCAAAGAGTTTGAATTAAACTCTACTTTGACATTTATTTGAATCAAGTCTACAAATCTAGTACCATCATTATATGTCTTTGTTATTGGTTTGGTTTAATGTCTTATTTGTGTATCTGTATTAACAAAATAGGGCTGCAGTAAAATTACAAAGACTACAAACTGAAACATAAGGGTCACCAGGACAGTATTTAGTTTACAATCTCATTATTGATAGCATTAAAGCTATTACTTATCTCTGGAATCTAGAAATAACATAGATAACAGAAATAATCAAGAAGCAATTTATTTATTAAAATAAAATTACCTGAACTATGCAGTTCATAAAGCAAGTAGAGCCAAGGTTCTGTAGACCTCTCAGTCCGATAGTTGTGTGAGGGCTGATGAGGCGGCGTTTCCGCAGACGTCGAAGAGCCATAGCTTCATTATTATTAGGCAACCATGGAGTAAATGGCACACTGATTCCTAAAGATCTAAATAAAGAATTTGGTTTAGGTGAATCTTACAAGCAATTACCTTGGTTAAGGAGTTGATATCATATATTTAATTGAAATATTACCTACACTTGAGTAAAAGATTATTATAAAGGATAATTTTTAGCAGTCATATGATTAAATTGATGATGATAATGTGTAATAATTCAACTGTAAAATAACATATAATTATTAAAGTTACACTTACTTTGCTTCTTTCAATCGAAGAGTTCTAGAAATATCAGTGAATTCTCTATCATAGATATAATCTTGACACTGTGCACAGAATATATTTCCATAACTTAAGTCAACATATAAGAAATGTTTTTTAGACTTGGAATGATCAAGGACATGTCCCCCATAACATGCAAAATATATGCAATGGAGACAGGAATGCATCCGTGGTCCTGTCTGTCCACAAGCAAAGCACAAACATGATGTAGCCTGAACAAAAATATATGAATGTTAAAAATAATGTTAAGTTTATAACATAAACAAAAATATAATTTAGAACATATACCAACTATTGATTTCATCACTTTTTAATTTCAAAGTGTAATAAACAAATTAAATAAACAGCTGTTTTGAGGTCAAAGATTAGTAATCAGCTGACTATTCACAGCTGACAAAAGAACATTTTAATCTAACCAACCACAAACATTTAGTTCAAAACGATGAACAAGAAAATGAAAAAGTGATCAATAATTATTGTTATATTCATAGATAAACATACTGCATTGTAGTTCATTTACCTTGTATCTCCTTGCTTCGTAGGAAGTGCATGACACAAAAAATGCGTGTACTATTTTATAAGGATTTGTGCCTTTGGCAGCCTTAAAATTACTTAAGTGTATACATCCACTGTCATTCATTATTTCGCCTGTAAATTGTAGCACCGGCTATGCAAATTAGGACTTTTATTTACTGATCTAAAATGAAAAACATTATTTTCACGACACTTATTGATTTTATCTTTAAACAAATAATGTAAGATTTATTTAAATGAACACTTTAATTATGAAATAGCGTAAACAAAGGGCGTGTTCTTTTTTCCAAACAAAAGATAACCATAGAACAAATTTCTTGAGTACAAAGACGAGATGTACAATCTCACCTCGTTAACGCACGGTTCGCTTCGCCCGACTGTAGCTCTCGCTAGTCGCTAGCCTGGGAGTACTTGCGCCCTGCAGCTAGCTACCTACGCTCAAAACATAATAATATATAGTGCTATCTACCTATACGTCTAATATGTAGGTAAAATGTATCCATATGTAATAGATATATACGTAAAACAAAAATAATGTACCTATTATGTATATATGTATTTGATCAATTAATTACATACTTAAATATTCATTTTTAGTACAAATTTATTTTTTGGCTTTGTGCGCAGATCAAATAATATTGAATAATAATAAATTTCAGTAGTCTATTTCTTTGGGCTATATTTTATTCAGCTCATTATCATAATATGTAGTACCTATTATTGTCATCTTATTATGTAAGTGTACGGTATATATATCTTGATCACCTAATTCATAGTTCTGAGAACTCCAGTTACTACCATTCGATGATGCTAATTGCTACTACTCCGTTTTCTATCTCGTTTTTTAAGAAGATAGGTAACATATGTAAGTAGATAGGTACTATTTTTAAATTATACTTTTGTATTTTGAATGTTACTAAACAAAATCTTATACTTGAATATAATGTAAATTACAACATTGTAATGTAAATTGTGATAACCTGAATCATGTACATTTGATTTAAAACGTAGTGATTATATGAGTATTTTTTTGTTTTCTACCTTACAAAGAAACTAGAAATTATGATAAGCATTATATTTATTAATTATATTCAAATTTAGGTATGTACATAACTCTTATGTACTAGTTATTACTTGTTAGACGATCAATAAAACCGAAAAGAAAAATCAACCGATCTAACCAATAATCATCCAAAAAATTTAGTTCAAATTCAATACTTTTATATTGTTTGCTGTATTAAAAAATATTGGTACTTGGTAGGTAGTAGGTAGTACTAGGTAGGTACTATATATAAATGCACATTGCACGGTCGTATACACGATCGTGTATAAATGACAAATGGGATTGTGACATTATTTTGACGTTTATTTGCTAAATGCTCAAAGATAATATTATCACAGAGCGTTTTATCCACGGTCGTATACACAGGTCTTGCAACTTCAATATGGGGTACATTGACATAATGACGCTGTTAAGTTCAATTTACGAGCGCCAGAGGTATGACAATTCGTGTAATAATTATCCCGAACACTTTTCAAATCCAAACAAAACAGTTAAATAACAAAACAAAAAATCCGCATAACTCAACCAAACGATATAACAATGATTAAATAACACAATACTTGGGAGAGAAAAATATCAGCTTCGATAGCAGCGACGTAGTACCTCAAGCGGATGGTATTGCGAATTAGCTGTTGTAACACACTTGCGCCTATCTCTCACAAATTGGACTCAGTTGCAAGACCTGTGTATACGACTGTGGTTTTAATTGCTGACGCTCTCTGGCTATTTTAAATCGAAGAAAATTTGTCTTTGTGTAACAACTAATGCAACAGCAATCAAGCAAATAAAAAATATTTAATTTCACTAAAATAAATTATCGGGCTCAATCGTAATAATATTATTGATTTAAAGTAATAGGTATTAGCAAATTATTTATTAATTAAATGAATTGGTCACGTTGGTAGATGTATTAATTTAATCAAATGAAAAGTTTTCGACAATTTAAACAATTTTTTTTAAATATTTTATTGTAACAAACCGTAGATAGAGGAACAAATAGACCAAGGGGCTGTTTTAGGGCAGGATTTATCATTTTCAACGATTCCACAGATTAAGATAAGTTTCCACAGATAAGTTAGAAAAAGGGGTCGTTGCTAAGTTGCTATTAGATTTTTTTTTATTTGATATTTTACACCAAACGTTTTTTGTACTTTAAATTATATATCGTTGTTCGAAATATCAGTTGAAATTATCGATACATCGATTGTGAAGCGGGTTCGACATCTCGTAATGTGGTTGATGGTGCTGCCATTTCATAAAAAGTACGTGGATAAATTTAGATAAAAGTTACAAATAATATTGAAATTATTATGGTTTGATATTTATAAGAAATTAAATAGTACCTATATTTACATATTTGATTTTCAGTTATTCGTCATTTTTATAACTTTAATATTTTTTTAGTTTTTGAACGTGCTTCAACTGGCTGACTGGTCTTTGACTGATGATGAGTACTTGAGTAGTAAATAAATATGGCTGCTAGTCAATTTTAACGATGTAAACTTTTGTTTACTGTTTTTAGTAAATATAAGAAATGATAAGTGAATTTGAAAATTTGTCTCTTGGAGGTAATAACGCTGCGAGTAACCATGCAGATCCATTTACTCATACAGGTAAACCGTTTAGTGTTTATTTTTGAAGAGGCGTTATAGCTTTTTGACCTCGATGAAATTGCTCTGTTAGGCAAGGTAGTAAGTAGACACTGATTATAGGATGTGTGGTCATCTTATTAGCATTCTTTACTGTTTTCAGAGTTGACACCTGAGCAACAAAAGACCTTAATCGACATACGTCGCAGGAAAACGGAATTATTGTTGGAAATACAGGTTAGTGTATCTAAAACACTGATTGTATACTTTGGGAACAGAAACGTATTAAAATAAAAGCACATTATTGCAATACACACTGATATATTATTCAATATTATTTTTATTAATAATCAATCAGCAGCTCTTGTATATGAAATACTTTTGTATAGCCTTTATATATTAAAATTTGCTAAAATGAACTATGAACCATTACTCATATAAATATGAAGCAGTTTAAGTTAAGTTTGAAAATATATAATAATTTTTTCTTTAAAATATTACATTTATTTTATAGAGAGGATTTACATTACAAAGATGGATAATAAAACAGCTTTTTGGTTAAAGTTGAGAATTTTTTTATAACCTAGTGACATTTGCGGGCTTGAGAAACAAAAAAAAAAATAATGAAATAAGCATTTTCTATAAGTAAAAGCATATTTTTGCAAAATTATCTACAATCTCTATTTATAAGAAAACACTTCAAAGTTATGATTTTTGTATTAAGCTATATGTATTATGTGTATTGTCTAAATTTATACTCATACAATTATCATAATATGATTAAGCGATGACTATATGGCACAGGAGAATAGAACAACCTCTTCTCAGTTCTTGGATGTTTTACAAGCAGAGTGAAGTTATTTTTTGTTAAGTCTATCTATCAACATCATAAACCCACTTAAATAGTGCCTCAACCACCCATGAAATCGAGCCACCAGTAAAAGCATTTGTAAGGAGAGTTGGACCATCAGGCAGGCGTTATTTAAATTGGCTGTAAGCTATTTTTGAAATGCACACTAACAATCCTAATTAAATGGGTTAAAGAATAGAAAAACAATGAACAAAAAATTAACTTGAAATAATAATTATATTGATCTTAATAAAAACTTCACAAAGATAATAAATAAAAATTATGTTCTAATTCCTTAAGGGTTGTAAAAAGCCAAGATGGCCAAGCCAAGTGGTAAGAACGCGTGAATCTTAACCGATGATCGTGGGTTCAAACCCGGGCAAGCACCACTGAATTTCATGTGCTTAATTTGTGATTATAATTCATCTCGTGCTTGACGGTGAAGGAAAACATCGTGAGGAAACCTGCATGTGTCAAATTTCACTGAAATTCTGTCACATGTGTATTCCACCAATCCGCATTGGAGCAGCGTGGTGGAATAAGCTCCAAAACCTTCTTCTTAAAAGAGGAGAAGAGGCCTTAGCCCAGCAGTGGGACATTCACAGGCTGTTACTGTCCTTAAGGGTTGTTATTTCCATCAGAATATGTACTTTTTTTAATATATATTTTATGTAATTAGTTCACTATTACAATTGGAATTAATTATCTAGCACCAGCCGTGAATAGATTTTCCTTTAAGTACATTGACTGTTAATTTTACGATATAATAATTATCACATTTTATATTGATAATAGTAGATAGGTTATCATTGATTGGATAATTGTATCACAAACAAGTAAAAGAACATATTGCACACAACATGATTACAATTTTCTAGCAAGTAAATTGGATAATTTTATTTCAGGCCATTATTTGTTTACATTAGTGGAAGTATCTCATTTTTGATTTTTCAAAAGAAAATTATATATTAAACCTAATCAATTCATATAAAGCAACATTCAGTAATGGAACATTGCTCAATGGTAGATGTAATTTCAATGAAATACATATTTGTACAATAATTTGTTTTTTTATACTAAACAGTTGATTAATAACCTAGTTATGATTAAATTGATCATATATCAATAAAAAACTACAGTTTTAATTTCATCTTAATAAACTAAATAAGATACATCTTATTTAAATGTAACTTTAATTCAATTTGTTTTTGATTGATATAAATAAATTACATATTATATGCAATATTTATTACGTAAATCGTAATATCAGTTCCCAGTCACTAGTCAATAATCTCACGCGCCCTTGAAAAGGACCGAAAGTCCTTTAAGGATTTTAGTACACCAATGGTTCCCCCTGCCCTTTCATTCAAAACACTGCAGAGCACACTGACGTAAGCCGTTACTTCTTAGCTTACTACGAATGAAAGAGAGGTATGTAGTTTAGCCAGTTTGTCAGTAACCATCGGTCCGCGGTACGGGTGCGTTGTGTGGTTAATATACGCCGGGTCGTTTTATAGAGTTGTTGCTCGCTGTTTTTTGTAACTTTCATAAAAACTGTAAAATCTACGCGAAGTTAATTGTTTTTTATTTTTATATAGTGACGTGTTATTTATCAATAGTAAGTTTTTTCAGTGATAATGCGATTAAGTGGAAATTGTTACGACTACTTCGTCTTTCGTCTTTGGTTCAATTTGATCGAAGATTTTTGACTAAATTTAGGTGGAGTTATCGTTATTATATTTGGTTTCAGTGTAGATGATTGTCAATTGCATATTTGCAATGTTTATTGTTCCTTTTCAATTAAATTATTTGACTAGCTTTCAATTCAAACAAGTTAACCTTCATGCTCTGCTGTTACTAATCTGTACTGTTAGGGTAATAAAACCAATATTTGTATCTAAATCTAGAATAATTTAACTACTATGTGTTTTAGTTTTATGCTACATACATTATTTGTTTTAGAAAACAACGTTACATTTTTTTTTGTGAAATCTTATTGTTCTAACGAAATGCATATTATAAGATTAGTAAAATTAACGATCTTGTTGTATATTTTGTCGGTTCTTGTATAAAATGTGTACTTTAGTACTCCGTTATGAATGAAAACTCTTTTCCTTAACAATTTATGTCCTATTTTTTTTATTTGCTGCAATAAGTTAGTCATACAATAATTGTAGATACGTCAACAACTACAATGTTAACTTAATGACAATGTCCTTATCTGACTGTAACGCTATAGGTTCTCGGTCCGAATTCGTTGAAATATCTGACAAGGCGTAGTTTCATAATATACAATAACAAAATGTTTGATTAAATACATTGTAACCACGTTTTTTAAATCAAAACGTTCAGAAGTTTGTATTTCGAACATGAATCAGTAATCATTTTATTACATTACATGGAGATAATAATTATAATTTAACGTTTCTAAATTACTTTAGGCACATTTTTGTGACTTTGAATACTTCCGTTGTGGAGTCACGTCTTATCACATATGTTTTAATAAAAATTAAATTTGGTTAATGATTATTTTTGCTGCGCAATAAAAAATACCATACTGTCATATTGGACAATGGACGTGAATCAATGTTGTTATCAAGTTTCCTTTGCCCACTTCCGGACTGGAGCTAGTAGCTTTGATAACAAATGTCAATGTTCAGATCGGTTATAACATAATATTTCAACCACTGATTGTTACCAAATGCTTCACGAAATACTGTCTGTATTTCATAAATGTACGAAACGGTTGATCGTCACATAAAATGTCACAATGTTACGGCTATTTCTTTATTATTATCATCTTAATTTTGTGACGTCATAATTATAGCATATATGACGAACGGTACTTCTGAGAATCTAATATTATCGCTTGTTTTAACTTTTTACATAATACTTATATTATAATATTTACATTATATAAAGCAATTAGAAAAATATAGTGATAAATATTAATGCTAAACGTATTATTGCAATGTTATCGTAAACTTGGTCTTAATTTTACAACATGTAATTTGATCAATGTTTAATAAGGTATTGTAAAATATCCTTTTTAAACACTTTAATTAATGTTAAAAGAATTTTGTTTATTGAAAATCAAGATAAACTTCAGATATTGTAAATAAACATTGCATAGCATTAAAAAAATATACATATATACTTCACTAAAGATAATTATCGATATATGACGGAATTTGTCGCAGACGTAGACACGTAAAAAGATAATCAGCTACGTATAGTTGTCACGGTGCCAAACTCGGTGGCGCCCGCGCCGCTCTTCAGTCGAGTGCGTTCCTTAGCGCGAAGTGTATGGCGCGCGATGTGTTTGCATGTTCGGTTGCTGTGCGGCGCGCTCTGGTGGCCGGTGCTGATGCGCTGCGCTCGCGCCGCGCGCACCTATGACGACGACTATGATCAGGTGTGTCATCTGTCACAGACCATGCTTGTTGTGCACTATGAAACCAAATCCTTAACCGTATAGCTTCACCTGTAACTTTGCAACAATTGACGTAAGCGTTGACGAATATTCGTAGTATTTATAGTCGTACACTTTTCACTTATTTTGCTTTATTTAGGCCAGTTTGTTTAATGCTAGCGGCTTGTCTGTAGGTACCATCGTATGGTTCTAACGTCGTTGAAATCGATTTATTATCGAGAATAAATCCCAAGTTGTGTGAAATTGTGATGTGCGTGGTGTATTAGCGCTCCTCGAGTAATGTTTATCAAGGCCGCGCCAGTGGTGGCCGAAGAGGAGCGCCGTGGTTCAGTGTCCAATTGGTTTTCTTCGTTGAGACGTGGCGGTCGGCGCAAACGTGAGGATAGTGCAGTTCCGACCGGTTATGGGTCATTAGGCAGAAGGAAGGATGGCGCCCAGTCTCGCGGCAAGACGAGGTCGGCCTGGGATCTAACCACCGTCACCAGACTGGTCTGTATATTTATAAAATTCACTATCTGTAAGTGAAAGGCATTTTGTATGCACACCACTGGAGACTAAAAATTTGGCAATAATCCAAATGCGCTGGATCGATCATGCTTTTTGAGTCTGCGTGTGAAACGATTGCTGCAAAAGATTCAGCGACCTTCTAAAATCACAATATTATTGTATATCATAAATAGCTGCTAACAAATACCCTTAATGGAAATTCTCGCTTTGATAGTATAATTACGAGGGTACCATAATTGCTTATGTGCATCCAAAAACTATTCGTTTCGTATTTACTACAACAATAATTTGTTTTGAGTTTGTCTTATCAAATCTTATGATTCATCACCGTTATCGGTTTAGCGTAATAATAGGATATCAGTAATATTTCATAAATTTGTCTTTTTTTCTCATTTAATTTGTTTTTAAAAGATAATATTTAGGAATGAATTTAGATTTAATTTAACTATGATATCAAATAATGTTGAAACTATTGAAATCGAGTTTATTGTATAGTCTTAATATGAGATCATAATTAACTGTTGCAACTACCGTCTTGATTATGTTCCTTCTAATCACGAATAAGGCAAAATGACTTGTATTCTTGAAAACTTAACATTATAATATGCAATAATGCTTGATGAATATAATACTGGTGATTATTCCACTGGTCTTCTAGTCTTGTTTGATTCAAAAGATTAAAAACATAGCATTCTAGTTTTTCTTTTTTGCCCTTGTTATTATTTGTATACACTATATATCAAAGAGATGAAACTGGCAAGATATAAGTGAAGAATATTTATAAACTGCATTTTTCAAAAGACCGCAAGAAGACAACTTTTGATATATATAAAAACTAGTCTCGTAAAGAAATATGCTCTTAATAGACACAATAATTAGCTCACTTTCCTACGATGTATGTAATGGTCTAGGCCAGGGATCGGCAATGTAATTAAAATAGGGTCCGGATAATTAAAATGTCTCAATTCAGTGCCTTAAAAAAAGAAACAGGGTTGCCCAGTTTAACGGTTCGAGGCCCAGCCCCAATAGTTGTTAGTAATGGCTCATTTAGCAGATAGTGTATTTTACCCGAAAAACTTAGCTTGGTTGTTGGTATTTTAAAGTAAGTGGCTTTAAGATATTTTTGTTTGATAATTTTGAGTTGTAGAAATATGTCTTGCAGACATTCTCAAATAATCCATTTTTTTGGGCAAATCTCGCATAAAGACTTAATTACAATATTTTATTATATTAATGACAATCTGAGTATTTTATAAATAAATATTAAAACTAGCATTATGACTTCTCAGAAATATAACGCGTAGACGTTAATTGAAATCAAACAGGTATGGTTTCGGTTGAAGGCTTTTAGTTTCTTTATATTAAAATAAAATCTGGTATATTATTCGACTAGTATCGTAGTATCAATCTATTCCGCTATCGCAAATAATAGTTTTTCATTCAGAATATAGTTGATAAGATAGCTCTTTTGTGGCACTAATCTTCCAATGAATCATATATATTTTCGTTAGTAAGACTAAATAAATACCAAATCTATGTCATATGTGACGTCGTAAGATACTATATTTGTTTTGTTTTAAAATGAGAAATAATTTTAGTCGGAGAGTCGTATCGTCCAGTGTTTTATTCCTAGCTTATTTTCACTTTCAAGGTCGAGTAAATCGGGCTTGCGTTTGTACTTGAATGAGTCAAGGCTCTATTTACACGTAGATGAGATCAGAGTAGATACATACCTTGTGTTTGTATGCAAATCACGGTCATTGTCGTTTTACCTTTGTGTTAATATAAGATTAGGAATGTCTTTCAAACAAAGGTGTATAGTAAAACTTTGCCAAGTATGACATCATTAAATATACGGTAGCGTGTAAACTAAAGGAATGTTTGTGCGACCCAATTATATGCACACGTGAAACTCTAAACAATAACCGACGCGTCGGCATTTATAAAGTAGTTTGTATGGTCATCTAAATAATTTTGTAATACTTTAGTTAGTTTACTAAAAATGTTTTTTTTGGCATTCATAGAAAGTGTTACATGAAAATATTTTATATGTAAGAATAGCATTTGGTAACATGTATATTTTACAATTATACATAATCATCTTACATAAATGTTCAAAAGGGGCTATTGTTTGTAATGGCGGCGGTAGTGGCGCGGCGCCTGTATGAAGTGTCCGCATTGATTGCACTCGCCAATCGTGACTCACGTCATTTGTTTTTCAAGACGAGCACTTGTGCTAAGAAATAAAACAATTATATGTATATGTTAGTACGTAATATAGCTACCTCGTTGAGGGCATATTAGTTAGGTATCTGCCTCATAACAGTATTTTACATGTTCATCATATTGCTATGCAAGGAATTCAAATGCATTATAATTATAAATAAAATTCTCAAATTGATTATAATCAATGTTTAGATATTTGATAAGTTTTATAATGTGAACAATAGTAATTATCGTTTTTATTTTATTCAACTAATTGAAAAGCAAATTCTAAGTTCGATGATAAATTTGGCAATTCCCAATGACTTGTCACGATTCTGAGATATTTACTCATGGCATGAGTTAAATGGACGGAATAACAGTTATAAAATCGATTTATCAAAAACATTCTCAAATAAAGGAATCGTTCATGCATAGCGGTATATGTACTGCATTTCCCCTTTGTCTATGTTTGCTTTAAATTTGCAACAAAAAAAATCACACGTGGTCTAGTTTATACCATTCGTGAATATTGTTGAACGAGTATGCTGTCACAAAAATGGATATTTTTCATTTGGAAATGAGGTTCAGAGTATGCAGTACAAACTACAAACATCCTTTTCGTTTGCCGCTAAAAACGAATTCTCTTTGTCGAACGAGATTGTTTGAGGATTCTTACGAATGTGACCCAGATGTCTTTGCAATGCTGTCTACAAAACAAAATACAATTTCATAGACTTGTAATAAACATTTGTCGACGATTAAAAGCCGTCTCCCATCAATAAAATTAGCCTAGCAATTACCAAACATAAGTCTTAATAATATGAATGAAATAACGTGTAAGGATTAAATTTTATATTAAGACATAAATAAAATATATGATTTGCGAAACTTTGTTGTAGAATAAGCAAAAAAAAAAAACAATATCCGCATTGCGACTGGTAAGAGGTAAATTCTAGACTATTGATAGAAAGTGTAGTTTCAAGCGATGCCAAATGTATTCATTTACAGAGGGATGACCTTAGTTCATTCACTGTAGCGCTAATGAAAAAGACATATAATAAAATGTTGGTCGCAGGGTTGACGCATATTTATCACTACTATGCAAATTGTAAATGTTCTCCTGCTCTATATTTAGGCTGTATCCTAATTGCCGTTTATGCTAAGTTGTGGTTATGACTTTAACATAAGTAAGGTGTGGTCTCTTATATATTTCTTAAAATATATCGTCATTTAATTTAATGACACTTATTTTTTACAGTAAAGTAATGTTATTACAAGCCCTTGTTATTATTTTAATGTTTGTGTGTTAGAATTTTGCCAATAATATTAAGATACTCTGCCAAGTCTTATAGAGAAAGTTTGGGCTAACAGCCAAAGGTCATTTGCCCGTATATTGAAATAATGTTTGCTTTTTTAAAATTATAATTTACAATTTAAATTTTTAAATGTTTTCGGGTCAATTTCTATACACAATATATTTATTCACAAAAAATTTAGTTAATCTGCAATTCACTCTACAATTCACAAAATACACTCAAGTTTCAAACATTCAAATCACCTCGTATAGCAACGTAGGTTGGGTCAGACAAGCTACTCGAGTCCCTTGGAGTGTATAATTATTATTACAATATGAACGTAGCCTAATCTAATAAATAATAATTGTAAAGGTATGCTCCCGGTTGAGTGTTCATATGCGGGGAGGTGCTTTGACCTTGCCGGGGAAAGGGGGATTTGCGAACGTACCGCACGGTCACTAACTCGTCAAACGAGTTAGCTTACATTGTTTCATAATGAGCTGTAGTCAACTTAGCTAGCTTATATTGAAAATAACGCCTATTCAATGAATACTGTAAACGCTATATTAGTTAAACAAATTTAATCTACCGTAACACTCCTACTATGTATGTATGTCACTTACCCTCTTGTTCATTACACGGCCGAGTCTTATAAATGGTTTTATTAGTACGGTTATTTTATTACAAAACTATATTTGTGCTTGAAAATAACTTTAATTTAAGGAAACTACGATACGATAAAATCTGATTGGTTCAAGAACTAGTTGATTGAAGTTATTTTTTATTAGTTATTTTTCTGATAAACGTTTATGTTAACAGGTTTTTTTTTTAGGAACAACAAGAAATGATAGTTTATTTTGCAAAACGCAATAATAATTGCTGGCAGTAAACAAGCCATTTAAAATAACCGCCATGACAACGCTTGAAACATTGACATTTTTCTAAGGGCTATATTGTGGGTGTTTTAAAAGGTTAAAGACGTAACCGCCCTTATGGCCGCCATAAGAAAGTTCAGAGCTATTTATTTTGATACAGTTATTTACCTTTTTTGCTCGTCTACATTTATGAATATAAATATTAAAAATAAGTTCGCTTTATAATACCCACATACCGTATGAATACAGGAAAGTTCTCACCAATCATTTGATGTATCAGAACTTATAATTCTATAAACAGCCTCGACATAATCTTTTTAGTTTTAAGCCATCAACATCATTAATATCTGCTGTAAGTAAGTAGCATTATTTATTGTTTTGGTTTTTACTCTGGAGGATTAAAATTGTTACTTTTTTTTATTACAGTAATTCAATTTTTTTGTTTGTTTTTAATATTTAATTTTAAGTAGTGTTGTAAATAATTGTAGTGGAGTATCACATTGCACCAGTGTGTGTTTTTCGATTACTTCATTTTTGTGAATATGCCGATGGTTTTTCAAATAAATAAATAAGATGGATCACTGTTTAGAGCCCTTTTTTCTGTATTAGTGAATGTTCGAGCTGGTGTCTCTATCCACGTATGTCAGTATGTCATTCTAAACTGATCTATTTTTAGAGTTTAACATAAAACATACTCAAACTGACTATTTAAGTTGCTACTTCAGATCCGGCATATGTTTAGTGTTGAGAACCATTTTTTTTTCTAAAAAAACTCGATGACTTGAAATACTTAGTGTAACAGAGCTCTGCATTATTAAGGAAATGTATTATTAATATTATTATGTTTATCATATATTTTCTAACATAATTGAGTAACAAAACGTATATAAAAATATATTTTTACTCTGACCTATATAATTAACTTACTAACATTGCAAATTAGTAATATTCGAACATTAATTTGTACAGTAACGAGTAGAGATACCTTTAGGAAAGCAGGTTATCTTTGTTTTCGCGGCTGGCCAAATAGATAAGGATTGTTAATAGAATTCTTCGTTCAAGAACGTAAAAACCTCAAGCTATTATCAAGTACTTTAAGCACAAAAATATACTTGCATATTATTTTTTATTCAGTCACTTACAATCTCAATTAACGCCCGTATTTTCTATTGATAATATAGTTAAAGTTATTATAAAACCAAGCCAATAGTCAATTACCAACATATTAAAAGAGTAATAAAAGGAATCGTCACTTCCTCTCAACGCCATTGAACTTAGCTATCAAATAATTGAGTACCGCGCCGCGCCGCAGTGTTATAAAAACGCCCTTAGCACCGAACTAAATGAAGTCATCTATTCTGTTTCAAATGGGTCATCATAGCGACATCTTATTGTTGTTATTAATCAATAGTTTCTGAGAATACATGTTCACATTCCTATTATATGACGTAATATTTATAGGTCTGTGTACAGCGTCTTTTTGCTAATTATTTGGTTTAAATCGCGTTTACGATAGAACATCGCGTTCTTATATACTAGTTTTCGTCCCAGCTAAATGGAGTGCAGGTATTAGGTTATACATATATTCTTCTTTCTTTCAGTTCTTTTTTAGCTTAGGATTAAAGCTTACTTCATAACAAATTTAAAAAAAATCGTTCTTTTCTTTGTTTTGCCATGAGAGTGTAACATAGACAGACACAGTGACTATAGCATTTATAATATTAGTATACTATATAGTGATGTTAGCTTATACAGTGTTATAGTCATGGTCGTCATAAATATGTGATATGTATATGTTATCATTCGCCACATGGCTTCCCTGAACCACTTGAAAACGCACAAATATCTCAATTATTCAAACGTATTTATTTCTATCGTAGCGTTGCCTTATGTTAATTTTAGTAAACGGTTTATTTGAGCGTATGTGTTTTGAAACTAATTAGGTGTTTTCACCTGGCACAATAGTATTTCTTGTTAGTAATTATCTAATAGTTTATTTGCTCCAACGTTAATTAATTAGAACAGGTGTAACTTAATTGCGGTTCATATATTAAACTTTTATTTATATAACACTGAAACAATAATATAATACTAACATGTTAGTTAAGAAAAAAAAAGTGATAACTGCAATTTGTAAGGAAGCTAAAATTATTATTATAACTGTATTAAGATTTGCATTTTACCGCAATTACAGTAAGCTGATTTTCCGCACGACGATTCGGTATGTTTTATTCGTACGTCTGGTTTTTTATTTAATAATAAAACGAGCAGATATAAAGTTGAGTCACTCTAGTGTTAAACTCGTCGTAATCCATAATGCTTTAAAAATTCTAGTTTTGTAAAAGATCACGTGATTGTAATATAACGTGTCATTCTGATAATTCGAGTAAGATAAAAAATCTAGAACGAAAATTCATTGTTGCACTTTGGTATGTTATAATCAGTGTTTTGAATTTCAATAGGGCTAAATGTCAATGGCGTTTTTTGAATTTGTGGGGGCGTTGGCCGAGGTCTCCGCATGAGCACCACGCGCCACTTCTCATACCAACTGTCTCATTAGCTCCCTCCGCAAATATTTTTATTTTTATTGCGTCTGCTTAGCCCTCGCTGGATATGAAAATAAAATGCAAAGTAATTGTATTCACTTTATGTGTAGAACACTTTAATTTTACTAGCGTGGGTCGCTTTACGTTGCGACTTTGCTTATCTCGTTTAAAATAAAACGATCTATAATTATTATGAATCGACTAATTTAAAAGGAAGTTATAATATTACGTATTCATTAACATGAAATATGTTTAATACTAGTTTCGTACGTGCAGGAAGCAGAAAATGCATTTTAATACCAAGAATATTTTATCTCTTTCGACATTTTAATATGATATGTTTCGACGATAGACGATTTTATCGAAAGAAACTCACGTTTTATACAAAAACCTTGTACATTGTTCTACCGATTTTCCAAGGTATTCGGTAAATTTAAGCGTTCTTAAAGATTTATTTTTACTGCATTTTCTTCTACTAGCAGCCGGGCATGTTTTTTTTCTCTGGCCACAAGCCAGTTAGGTAATCAGTATTCATTATATATACACATAGGTCATGAGAGTCTGTGTGAAGCAAAAATCTGTGGAACTCCTGGCGTTTAGTGACCGCGGGCCGGAAATATGAACCCATTGTTTGCGTCGTCTTTTTTGCTCGAAGTACGTGTTGCATTTGTTGTCATTGTAATGCACATTTCTTTTATTTATATGCACTAATTCCAAGAACTCAATGCCCACATTGAGTTGTATGAATATATTTGCATAAACTTAGTTTATTTTTAATTTAACCAGCTCAAAGTAGCTCTTTGTTATATATATCGTATAACAACATTTCTAAATAAAACTTACGCTACGACAGTAAGACCTATAATAATGGGAACGATGTTTTTATCAATAAGTTCTGATTCATTTCGCGGTATTGTGTCTGCGAGTAACGTTACTTCATTCGTATGTGACAATATATCGGGCCGAGAAGTGAATGCGCGGGTCAAGAATGCGGTGACAGGAGCCGATCGCGGTCGAGGGGCATCCGAGTGTCTATACTTAACTGATGAGTTGATGACCGCAAGGGCTAGCAACTCATATAAAAGCCTTTATTTACATATCTACCTTTGACAGATTAAAGGAAATGTTTTATAATAACTCATGAAAGATCTTCTTAATAAACTCTCACATCAATTTAGCTCGGTTAAGTTCGTTACCGCATTAAGCGAATGGTACTTATTGATCCGACTTATGCGTCTGTCTGCCGGTCACAGGTCACTAACTTTAAAATGGCCAGTCAGATATACATATATATATAGTTAAATTATTGGTCGAATTGTTCGCCCAAACCTATTTAAAGATGAATCTATCTCTTGTTTTCTTATTGCTCCCCGTGCGAACTCGATCGCTAGCATAATGTAACAAATGCTCTCGTCATAATTACGTTATAACATAAATGTAGTTCATATATCGTAGGTCGTAGGTTTTTACAGGACATGTTATCAGTTTTCATTAGAAATATTTTCATCGTATGATAATGTGGAAGTACTCTAATAAATTGTGCAAATATTGTTTGTTGTTCACTGTTTCGCTTTGTTTCAATATACAAGCTGTGAATAATGCTAGTCGAGTACGATCAAAGTCCGCTCATTATTATTACTTCTATACTAACAAACGTATTCACATTAATATTTAATTACCATTTGTTGTTTTTAACAAGGGTAGCAGATAGGTTAATAATATACTTTTTTTTTTAAATAATACACAACTAAAATATTCAAGTTTCTATTGTTAAAAAGTTTTTGTTACATTGTTATTCGTATCTCATTGATAGTATTTAAATAAAAATTCAAGAGGTTATGTATTTTTAAATTTAACATTGTAACGGGCTGTTTAATAGTCACCACCGACAATAGACATCGGCATTGTAAGACATTAACTATACACTTGTCTCTGGTATCTAAGATATGTCTCTAGTATCTGTAATTACACTGACCGTTTTACCCTTTAAACCGATAGATAACTATATAAGGTATTGTTGTTTTGTGGTCGAATTACTGATGGTACCTGGTTCTTGTACTAGCTTGTATATAGTCCTACCACCTGTCTATAATAACCTCGTTATAAAATTCTGAAACATTGTTGTATTATTTATAAGTAGTTACTGCATCGATATTATATTAATGTTAAATATCTGCAGGATTATAACTCGTTATATCTCGTTTCGTTTTTTATTCAGACCCATTCGTTCAGGTTTCAGTGAATCATATTCTTATTTTGACGCGCAGGATATAGGACTACAAAAACGTAACAACGACGCACTTGTAGGATGTTTATAGCATGTGAAGAAGAGCCAGTTTTACTGCTTTTAATGGGATCACCTGTTACAGTTCACCATTTTGTAACAATATTCTATTGGGTATATAATAGGTTTAAAAAATTATTACATTAAATAATTAAATAATTACTAAATCTAATGCAATCTCAATTACACATTAAATTTACGAATATAAAAATATGTATGAGTATAGCATAATTGTAGTATATTTTTTTAATTAAAACGATTAGTGATTTGTTATATAACTAGAAATATGTACAAGTAGATAATATTTACTTGCTTACATTACATAAGTTCGATATTTATTATAAAGTTGTTTCTGTCGGAAATAAACGCGAAGGTCAGATTAGTCTTTGTCAATCGATGATGTTATTCCTTAGAAAATTCTTTGCGAATTACTTCATCGCGAAGCTGTTTGCGTGTATATATGGGTAAGACATTTTTTGTTTCCTGCATATTACGTATTTCATCTTATAATCTGTCGCCATTTATATCTTTAATTTGAATTTCTGGAAACCCTATTCATATTTGTGTATATGATATACTTCGTCGATACCTGGAGATTTTACAATAAATATTATTTTTAATCACAATTAAAATACGATCACGAAAACATTTTCATCTCTTCGCTCAACTGTCATAAATAAAGTTATCCAATTCCGTAGAACTTGGCAATAGTTACTATGGATGGAATGTTCAGTAACTACTAATACAAAGTTGCCTACAAGTTGAGTTCCTGATTAACTTGATATAACTTTGGCGTCTATAAAGGAAAACTCCATGTCTTGCCGATATCTCTAGTTTGTTATCATTGGCAAGACAATTCTTATTAATATAATTCGGATAATTATGTAAATTGGTGTCAAATCTCACTCTTCTACCGTTGATATGCTGAAAAAGAAGTGTTTTATAATCTATACTACTATATAAATCTATTGGCTCTGTCTATAAATTTTTTTTCCACCTAATTTTGTGATAAATAATCGTTTTATGATACAGTGATACACATTATATTATTTTTTTCATTTTTGTCTGTCTGGCTGTCTGTCTGTTTGTATGTCTTCTTATAACTCAAGAGCGGCTTGACCAATCTTGATGAAAACACACAAAGAACATGTGATGGCGCAAATGATATATAAGATCGGTAAACCCTACGGTATCTTATGAAAATTAATTTCAAATCGTTAATTACCTATTTTTTACCAGTAGCCATATATATATATGTGTATGCGTGCGTGTGCGTGCGTCTACATGTGCGTGCGTGTGCGTGTGTGTGTATGTATGTGTGTGTGTGTGTGTGTGTGTGTGTGTGTGTGTGTGTGTGTGTGTGTGTGTGTGTGTGTGTGTGTGTGTGTGTGTGTGTGTTTGCGCGCGTGTGTTATTATAGTAATAAAATAATTTATTATATTTTTATTAATTATACGCGGGTGAAGCCGCGGGGCACACCTAGTAGGTAATAATAGTTGTTAACTTAAAAAAAACCTATGGCTGATTTCTATCATTATGCAGATATATATTTATTTACTAACTAGCTATTACACCCAGCTTTTGTCGAGTAGAATAAGGACCCATATATAAACGTTTTTATCGAATCGGTTTATCCGGAGCGTCTTCAATAATCATCATATATTAACAAATTTGCACAAAAACTTAATGAATACACCTCAACTTTCCTCATTACTCACTCCATCCATTGGTAGAAACAGTATGGAAATCCGTCGGTAGTTTTGAGTTTATTGCGTTGTGACAGATAGAAAATCCCGTCGTTAGTATGTATGTTTTTATTTTTAAGTACATACATGTAAAATCAGTCATGTTGTGTTTTATAATTTTATTTCAATGGTTTTGCCTTGTAGCTGAAAAGTAGCTTATCCTCTGTAATTGCTTAAATTACAGATCCTATTGAATTAATGGATTGTATTCAAATTATCCAAATTATACGGATTCCCGTATCCGATGAGAATATAGAGAATCCATACAATATCGGTTCGTTTTGCTACTGTCAGCTTCCCTAGTTTTGTGCATAATATTTTATTACAAGGGTTTTATTCAAAACTTCCATGCGATGATAAACTTTTATAAATAAAGTAAATATACTATAATATATAATAATAATTTTTTGATCCATCTTTGAAGATTAAATTAATGTCAAACAACCACCTTTATTATTTGGTTATAAATGAGGATTCTACTGAGAAGAAACGGCAAGATCTCAGTTTACGTGACGGAAAGTTCGTTAGTGAAGATTTGCTTTATTGTTTCTTAAAGTTCCGTTGCATTGTCTGAGATATTTCAGAGACGTTTAAAATAATATACAGACAATCTTTATCACCTTTCACTATGTACTTGCATAAGGCTCGATTCCACTTCTTCTTGGCCTAGTTTTTGTATCGAGTATTATAAAAAAAAGGAAAACGTTCAGAGTTCTTGAGATCTAAGAAATAACATCGTCTTATCAATCAATATCGTTTTAATTTATTTATTTAAATGAAAAAAAGAAAGAAAATTGCAAGTTTTCTAAAAATCTTAATTAATGGGATATTAATTGCGTTACGATCATAAATCACCAACAATACTTCCGAAAGAAACAAGTTCCCTTGCTAATGAAGTGGCTTTCTATAATTATTTAAATATCATAGTTCATTCAAATGGTCGGTCCTATAGTATCAGAGTTGGCAGTTAGGCAGAAAATCGCCGCAGATGTAAATATCACTAGGGCAACGAAATTATGTCCCAAGCAAAAATATCCGTATCACCTTTAAAGGCCAGCTTACATAAATTACGCAGATTATGTTTTAGCATTTAATACCAACTTGTTGTTTTTTATTACATTTTATTTCGATAAACAATACTTGGCTTTACTTTTAAAATTCACTTCTCGCAAATTATTAGATGTTTAATATACTTTATGAATGGTTTGAATAAAAGTGTACAAATATTAATTATGCTTAATATATTGTTACAAAGAAAAAATACTTAATTTTATTACTATTAATATTATGATATTTTTAATAAATGCGAGGAAATACCTATAGAGAAATTGTCTTTGCTACTTACAAATACTTAATTTCTATAACGTTGATCCAAAAATTTGTAATTTTAAGTGAAACCCTACACAACGCTGGTTTCTCGATGCCCCTAAAATGTTTTTCATTGTCTGTTAACGATTTTTTGTGCCTATAGTCCGGTGACCAACTACTTCGCAGGTAAAGATGTAACTTACAATTACGTGTCATAATAATAATTTTCTTAAAAGTAAGAAGTACTTTTATGCGTCTTCTATATGTTGAAACTGCCAAAAACTATTTTCAATTTGTTTTATTGTAATTTAAGATGTAATCTAATTGAAGGGATCAGTTATTATTAATAATTAAGAGATGAGCAATATAATTAAAAATTATATAACACTAATTTTGTAAGTACCTTATATCATGAAAATGTTTTGTTTAAAAAATAAATTATTATTTAGAAATAATGGTTGGCAACTAGACCTGGGGCCTTTGCTGAAATGAATAATAATGACATGATATTTTTCCTTTGTTCATAATGGTTATATTATTTAAATTTGAATTGCATGCTGACATGCAGAATAGTTTATCATAATCAATATTAATATTTTAAATTAATTCAATATACCAATTTATGTATACAGGATGAAGGATCTTGCGAAATAAGTAATGTATCATTAATAGAAACAACATTATAATATAATTAACGGTTTTCATTAATACATATTAGAAACGTTAAAAAAATACATTGTTTCCAGGACGATGTATTTAAAATATGCAAACAAGCATCCGTCTTTAGGTACCGGGCGGCGCCGCTTTGTTTGTTCACGTGAAGACAACTCGTTACAACGATTTAAGCCAACCAATAAACACAAACCAATAGTCAAGCAATAGTAGTCCTTATTGCATATGCTTTAATTTCAATATTCTTGACCCGTTGGTTTTCATGTTACTTTTATATTTGTTGCAGCTTACTTTGAAACTTGACCTAAACTAAATGTATGGCTTAGTTACGCTAAATTTAGTTTTATGTTTTTTTTCAACTTATTTAAATTTTATATTCATATATATTATCAAACATGAGTTTTATTCAAAACGCTTTCTGTCTATCAGTAATTCTGAAGTTCTATAAACAATATATTTGATATTTTCTTATCTTTTTGAGTGTTTTATATGAGTCAATATAGAAATTCAATATTGACTAGTGACTGTAAATCAAAATCATAATTTATTTTATTCAAGCAGTCTTTTACAACCATTGAATTCTCATTTAACAAGATAAATTAAATGTAATATACCACCGAGTTCCGAATGATTCTGATGCACGTAGCTATCGATAGTCTATTTAAAATCATACATTGCGTATGTATGGGTTTGTTTAAATTAAAAAAAAAATCAAGCTCTAGACTTTCATCGATTTTATGCAACCACAGCACAATCCCATGCGTATCCGGCTGCGGAACAGAAGCTAAACATGGGGAAAGTGAATTAATAGGGGAAAGTATCGAAGGATTCGCAAACTCGTTCACTTTGTTCGTGTCGACACGTCGCAAAATTTTCTATTTTCTTAGGTAGAACTAAAAGGATCTTTATAATTATGTACATTTTATTTGACGGACCACTTTACGTTTTTTTAACTTTGGTATATGATATTGATATGCGTGCTAAACTATTTTAATTAGCAAGTCAACCGAATTAATTCTTTATATGTTTCTTTGACAATAGAATAATTGAATTTTTAAATGAACTTTACACTATTGGTAAAGAACTTTTATAGATTGATTCATGATGATGACTGCTAATATTAAAACACGTATTATTATTTGAATCCTGTCTTGTATGTTGTTATTCGTTCTAAGAAGTATATAGAGCGAAGAGTTCACATCTCTCAAATATCGCGCTCAAAAACACGATCTTAATTAAATAACAACATCTAATGCGGTTAACCGGTAAATGGGACGAACGGTCGACTATTCAGAGATGAAATTGCAAATGGATCTTGCAGTTTGTATAACGTGATTGCACTATTACTCTTGATATAGATTTATGATCCGATTCAACTAACCGGGATGGTTCATACAAAGTAGCATCAAAGGAGTTACATGAACAAGTCTTACTATACCAAATATATTTTATTGCTTTCGAGTAAAAGCGTACGAAAAGAACGTTAGGTATCGTAATAACACGTAGCGTGGAGTCTATAAAATTTATTCGTTTTCATACGATTTTCAATAGAGCGTACTTTCCAAATGTAATCTGTACAAATAACTTTTTATGTTCCAGTGGTACTTTAATCTTTGCCTCTTAATTTTTATCGATCGTTTAACCAAAGCTGTATTTAATTTGATGAAAGTGTGACCACGAATTAAGATTATGCAATACTTTTCACGGGTCGACACATAATTGCGAATATGGCGCAGTAAAAATTACGGCATTTGATTCAACGGTGAAATTTTAATCTGTTTTACTTAGTTATTTACGGTAATTGTTTAAAATTATTGTTATTTGTAATATAAGAATGTGAAATGATGTTTTAACCTACGTTAGAAAATGGAAAAATGTCTGAGCTGTCATTCATTTGAAATAAGAGATGTTAGGTTTAATACAATATTTGTTTGACTATACAATCAGATGAGAAAGCAACCGATAGAACCAATCAAAGTTCAATAAAGAACATACCTGAAAATACAGTATAAAATTCAGTCATCCCATACATTAAATATTTGTGTTAATGTCCTTTTCTATTAAAATTGTTTTAAGCGGCATAATACATCATTAGTGAGCGTCAAGCTATTATCAGCTACTAATATGTCCGAGACTAGGCCGCGTGCTTTTCTGAATTGTCGAAACACACGGACCGTTTGAATCGTCCGTCTATTTATAAAGCGGCTAATCCATAATCGCTATGTGGAAGACAGTCTTGTCTGTCATAACATGGCTCGACTGGGGTGACATTTTGATTAAGATAGTTTCAATATTATTTATATTTAATATGTTATATGGTTATCAAAACATCAATCAATACATATGAATCAGTCAAGCGAAAGTAAGTAAATAAATTTCCTCCTTTCATGTAAAAAACGAAACGTCATATTATATTCTATATATTTATTATGACTTACATCCGATTCTTTCTCGAATGACGGTAGAAATCCGTTATACTCTGAATGCGTCTAGACGAGATAGAGCCTTCTGATTGAACGAGTGTCTCTGTAAATTAATCTCCGCGACGGTGTCGATGTTACGTGAACGCGAATGTCTCGCACTAACATATATATGTATGTTATTAAATAAAATCTAATAAATCAATAGTGCTAGTCGGTTTCTGGTTCTGCACTCAATACATATTGCATTCTGTAACAATCATTAGAAAACTAAAAAAAAAAAAAACGATTACGAAAAGTGTATTAAATCTGAGTTTTCGTATATCATGCTTCCGCTGCTTTGGTGTCAATGATTGAATATACAATAAAAATATTTGCGTCATACTCAACTTTGGAATGTCGTTCCATTCTAATTTTATTTATAAATAAACATTGAAATATCAATCAAGATAAATTATCAAAATTTAAATAAAAAATAATTATCTTATATGTACTTATTATTATGTTTTTGTTTAGTAAATTATTTTGTGGTTATAATTAATATTAATAAAAATTATAATTTTGTGTTATATAATATTTGTGTCACATTAATTATTTTCTTGTTCAAGCTTGACCGACGACTTCATTTATTGACGTTTACTTCAAAACATTCTCTTTTATTGGTGAAAGGTTCAATTATATTTTAAAGTGACAAGATACGTTAGCATTTGTACTCGTTCTTGTAGCCAAAACTAAAACACGTTCTACATTTTCCTGTATTTATTTATAAAGTTTAGTATAATGTCGTGCGGAAATTAATACGAATAGCAATACTTAAATAATAATCATATTGCATCTTAAATCAGAGTCTGAAAGTATATTAAAAAATAAAGTAATGTTTTTTAAACAAGAATTCAAAACAAATAACGATAATCAGTATTCATTAGATTGTGTAGTCATCAGCACCAAACATGTTTACAAAACTTCAGTTCAATCGATTGAATGTCCTACAAATTCTACCGACTGAAGTTAAACACAATACTATAAATAATATATTTAAAGAAAAAAACTTTTATTTCATATTTCAGTAACAGTCATAAAAGCAGGAAAAATCTTATTTTGTAATGTCTCGTATTCGTCTTACTTGTCATTCAATTGAATAAATAATGCCTCTCGTTTTGAGCTTTGAGATTTCTAAGCGACATTTCAAGTTCGTATATAGGAATTCATCTCGGCACCTGCTGCTCTCAGCAAAAACTAGTCTAGACCGGGCGTAATAAACATAGTGCACTCGTAGGCATTGCTATAGGAGTGGATCGACGTAGCATCTAATAATTGTTACCACACTATACGATGTCGTCGACATTATTGATGTAGCCGAGTATTTTATTATGTACGAGATTGTGCCCGCTCTTTATGCTCGGGACTGTTTGCCTATCGTTTTAACGTAGGTTTTGTCCGTTTTGTGTCCTTATTTTTTATTTTTCTGTCTGATTCCTCTTTTTAACGGTTCTATTAATGTAGCACAAGTGTAAATCAAAAAAAAAATGGCTTGACTGGATTTGTGTATTGCGACAATAAACTCGTGAATAATAAATTGAATTGGATGTGAAACGGACAATATATAATTTAATTGATGTAAATGCTTTAGTTTTCGCTAATATTGTTTTTTAACATTTATATTTAACTTGGGACAGTTCGGTACTTTTTACAGCTCAGATTCGGTATTTATTACACCGCCTTATTTGTTGGAATCGGTAAAGGTGTTCTTGCTACAGTTTATAATGTATACTATCTAGTTCGTAAATACCTTCATCATTACCAGTTGATACATACAAACCATATAAACTTAAATCACTTATACTCTGACAATAACTACGGTTCTAGTTACGGTTTTTTAATGAATATTTATAATAGACCAGCAAAACCCGCAGCAGCGCCAGCATAGGATTCAGCTTGTAAGGAATCTTTAAAATCTGCCTCTTTAACATACTGTATAATGACTGTTTGAATCATATAGTATATAATATTTAAATATATACTATTACACTAGCGGTGGTCATAAATAAAAAAATGTTTTTTTTGTAACTCCAATTGAAATCACAGACAGACATTTAAATTTTATTTATTTGTATATATATATATATATATATATATATATATATATATATATATAACAGACATGTCTTGTTGTACAGATTAACAATAATAACTGAATGAAAATATATTTATTTTAATTATTCTTAAAACGCTCGAGGATGCATTAAAACAGTACATTAATTACTCTCCTTAGCAACTAGTCCGGCAAAAAATGATTTATAATACGGAATTAGTTTATTTATGTTTAGTAGCTGTGTATCTAGAAAGACTTAATATTTTTAACGAAACAAAGTAAAAAGTACGTTGTAATAAGACCTAGAGTAGACGTAAGGTATAACAGACGTATAATTTCGCAAGCTTGTTTGAAAGAAACAATGAATGTAAATAGTAAACGCAAGGACGCAGATCGGCATTCACTCAGCTTCCTCCGCTTATCTCTTACTTTGATAAATTCAAGCGAGATGACTTTAGTTGTAGTTGTACATCTTGAGAACTAGAAAGTTAAGACTTTCGTTTAAGATATTTGCAGGCTTATACGCTGAGTTGCTATAGACTTATTCGACAAGTCAAGATCTTCAATATAAAGGTATAGGGTTAGTCACATAAACAGAACTTGAAATCACTACATTTATATACATGCTATATGTTTATGATATTTGTTTAAAAGTCCAGCTGTCTCGTATGTCTTGTGGCTAGCTTATAAAGCTCTGGATACCGAGATCCTGGATTTGATTTAACAGGCTTTTAAAAAGTGCCTTGGAAAGCACGTAAAGACGTTCATCCTGCGCCCGAACCCTCTCCAGTCGTGTCGGATTATATGACTGAAATAAAAAGAGCGTACACTTGTGTATGCACACACACTTGTACACTAGAATATGTCCTGCGCAGTTGGCATAGTCATTTTATGTGAACTCATGTTTAATTTCGTATTAGTTGGCGTGATTAAGAAATTAATTTAAATCATGTAAACGATGTTTTCGTCATTACAACATTGTCTAGACGAGGAAGACCGATATCATGTCCCTTGGGGGAAAGGGTTGCCGACCGCAAATGATGTTAGCGCGTCGCTAGACCGTAGCCGGCCGAGCATTGTGTGCTGACTGTATCTACAGTGTTTGTAATTATCATTTTATATATAAATTTTATATTACCATTATTAATATATGCTTGTTATATTTTAAAATACCCATTTGTGGTCAAAAGAACCAAATTGCGCAGTATTTGATTTCGACCGTCAACTATCTTGCTTATTTACTTGTGGTCTACTTTCAAATGTGCTATGAGACCGATACATATAATTGCCTTCAATTTGTGTGATTGGTTACTTGTCATTGCTTGCTCGAATAATGTATTATTATTTATGCGATATTAAACTTGATCATTGTAATTTATTTCTTAAATATTCTGCCAAAAACTTGAGGAAATTGTAATTATTATAATGTGATTTAAATACGGAGAAAAAAATAGCACATATAAACGGTGCATTCATCACTGAATTTAAGTGTAGAGCACTGAAAATGTCTTCAGCACCATACAACAAGCTAGGTTTTAAAATAATATTTTATACATTAAATAAAATAAAAAATAAGCTAAGTCCTATAATTTTTTCGAAAAAGGTACAGTTTGTTCGGAGAAAAAATGCAGATTTTTAAATTTTAAAACTTGCGGCCTTTCCATTATCCTCTTTTGGTGGTAAATACAAAGAGCTATGTTCTTTTGTACTATCCTATGTCGAAACGGGGTTGTCTAGGCATAATTTTAAAGAACGAATTGTTCGCTGTTAAATTTTGCCCCGGCGATGTTCGCCATTATTTGCGTCTTACTTTTGTTGTAGCGTTAGTGAATGTAGAATATCTTTTGTGCATTGTGATAGAAAATGTTCGGTTGAAAAATTGGTTGACGGGATGCCAATCCTTTATCTTTCAACAAGATAAGTCTCATTTTTAGATATTTTAAAAAGGAATATTTTTTCTCTAAAATATATAATATGAGTACTTACTTTTATATTAATGGTAAAATAAAGGTGTAATAAACACATATAAGAACATGAGTAAGACTACACATTATTCACAGAGGCTGGCAATAAACAAAGAAAATTTTTCATTAAAAATTCATAGTACTATACTTATTAATGGATGTATGCGGCTGTTTCTTTTCACCACGAAGCGTTAAATATTTGTATGAACCGTAATTACACGATGATGATACTTGACGTGATAATATCTCTGGTCATTATACAACTCTCGGATATCTAATTTAATTTTGCTCAATCACATTTAAAATTGCCAAGATTGTAATGTATATTATGTTTGTAATGATCTGTAATGTTTTTAATTATTCAAGTATTTTTTATGGAATACTTTACAATTATCTTGGTTACCATGTTATAATTTTGTAGATAGATAATTTTATTTAATGTTTTAATAATTGTAATAAATTTAATTTCATGACAATTAATATATTTTGTAAGTATATATCTATCTCTATTTAAAAAAAAATCACAGTCAACTATTATTTAATTCAATGTGATAATATGCTACAGTTATAATAACCAGTTCAGTATGTATTTTATTATTTTATTATCAGACTCAATGCGTTTTTTAATTAAAATAACGATATAGAAGTTTGTTTTCAATAAAATTTACATTTCATTTATTTGCGTTCGTATGAAAATGTTTTCGTGTTTTAAAAATATGAGCCAGAGTAAATTTAAACATTTCATTCAGACATTGAGTATTATTATGTCAATATAAAATACATTACATGTTTGTTTGATGATATATATTTTTTTAATGATAAATATTATGAATATCTTCGTTTTTGCTACATGTCATCGTATAATCAAGCTAAATATAGCGAGATTTTTAATTTACGCAAATTGTAATTGTACTGTTTAATAAATAAATAAAGGACAAAATTTCGATAGTTTATTAAATTTTGTTTATTATTTTTGCCTCAAATATTTTACCTCTGAATAGATTCCATGTAATGTAACATTTTTACATCAAATCTAATTTAGTTGATACATTTAATAAAATCACATTAGTACGCGTGTCGTTGTTTGATTAGTCGTAAAATGTTTCAAGCGATTATTCAGATCGTTGCATTCCCAGTCAATTTTGCGGTTTGCCTTGTCGCTGCGGTCTGACTCATTCGAGTCAAAGAAATGCGTCATAAATTGATATGACGTTTAAGTGGGAAAAGCTTAGCGTGTTGTAGCGATATAAGTACGGTGTGCTCCCAAATTAAAATCGAAAACCGTGTGCCACAATTTTCCTCAAACGCTTAACTTGCGATATTTTTGTTTCGGAAATAAGACTCACTACGTAATTATTATAAAGTCGTTAGTTTTTTAAAAGTTATGTTGATGTCAATATGCTTCTTATGTACCGAATAAATGTTAACATAATTACTTGTAAGTCTAAATAGTCGTACGTAATGACAATGCTTAAACCGAATTACTTAAAATCTATTTTTTTTTAGTTTTAATATTTGGAATACATATATAGAAAGTAAAAGCGTATTTGTCGTTTTTAATATTTCTTTTTTGGTTATAATTTACACAAAAGTAGCTGTAGTAGACTAAAAGTACAAAAACGAAATGTTGCGTGACCGTTAATGTGTTTGCCGAATTCAATAATGTGCCCTTGTTAATTTTATTATTCCTAGAAAATGCGACAAATTAGTGGATACGGTTAGGTAGGTTTTATAGCTTAAATATATATCATAAACATAAAATAACATAAATAGGCTTAATCAAAATAATAAGAGTAAGAACTGAAAACATTGGCGTTTATTGATGATGTTTTTTCTTTATTTCTAGCAACTCAAAGATGAGCTCGGTGAGGTGGTGGCCGAGTTGGAGGCCCTCGACGGCCAGGAGGAGTGCAAGCAAAATAGTAAAGCCAAACAGATGAGCATAGGCAGGAAGAAATTTAATATGGACCCTAAGAAAGGTGAGTTGTAAACGCTTACAAGTTATAATATGTTAAAAATGTATGTATGTACTACATACATAGTAGTACTTTTTTTTCGAATTGACCTCTTGCTTTTGCCCCAAATGGCCTGGACAGCGTTTCCGGGCGGGGAATTTATATTGAGTGAGCCAGTGTAACTGGTGCAAAGGACATAACATCTATTTCCCATGGTATGTGACGCATTGGCAAAGTAAGACATGGTTAATATTTCTTACGCCGCCAACGTCTAAGGACGGTGGTGAACATCAGATGATTTGTCCGTTTACCAATCTATTTTATAAAAAGAAAAAATAACAGGTCCTTCCATCATTGAGATTTTTTTATAGTAAATGTTGGCTTTGTATAAAAGGACGTGAAATCGAATTATTACACGGTTATTCTGTACGAAGGCTTTGCTTCATCGTTTACATCATCCAGCAGGTGCGCCGTTCCCACGGACGGACAATCTGCATTGTTGACATACACGGTGAATCGACTGTGTTAGCATTTTTACACCTGTTATGTGAACGCGTAATCGCTACTTAAATTGCATGAAGTCTATTGTATATAAATCCTGTATAGAGGAAAAAAGGAAGTAGGTTAAATTTTCTTTAAGAATTTATAAAATTTATTAAAACGCGCAGAAATTGCTGATATTACTTTAGATTTAAGCATCTCTGATACACTCCGCTTCCCGTTGACTTAACTCCTCTTGACATAACCGAACCCTTCCGTCATTGAGTACCATTCAAAGATAACGAGCGTCGAACATTGTTGAAATATAGCCAATCAAAAGATATATTTTAACAGCTTACATTTGTTCATGTCTAAATATATTATCCATTACGCAAAACTTTATGCAATAAATGTGTATTTAGATTTAAATTACTCGGTGACGCGATATATATTTTTCAATTATTATGTCTTTCGATCCATTGTTCAGATCTGTAATCATGATTTTCATTGTTAGAAGCGGAGATTTCAGGGATTCATTAAACACACGTTGAATATAAAGCTTAGTCGAAATGCGTCGTCTCTAAGGATTTCGCTCTAAACTCCCTCTCTTTAGGTTAAAAGGTTGTACGTCACAATGCATTGAATGAAATATCTGACGTAAATTGAGGCCAGTTGTACGTCTCATTTGAATTCTTTGTAGTGAGCTCTCTTTAATAGAAATTCTCGGCGACCTTCGTTGCAATTAATTGAAATAGTCTTAAAAGTTCGTTTACTATCAAGTTGGTTTGTAATATTTTTAATGGAGACTAATGTAGACATGGTATTACATTTTTTGCCTAAGTTCTGGAGACTTCAATATGAAACAGGATTGTGTGCAACTCAATGCACTTGATAAAAGTAAAACCTATTTTTGTTGACGTTTATAATCGTTATGTATCTAGAAGCTACATGTTGAAAAGTTGTAATGAAACTAGACCTTGAAATTATATAGTTCACATAAATTGACATCTAGATATGTTTGATAACAATCTTATCGAATTACGTATTTCCATATTTAAGACAAAATTGTAAAGGAAATGTTAAAATGGACATAATGTCCGCAATGGCTGCTTGTATATATATGCAATTTATATAAATTAGTTGCTCATTGGTCGAAATTCGCAAGCAACTTATTGCTTATAAAAATGCAATTTAATATCATAAAATAATAAGATAGATTGTTTTCAATTCCAATGGATTACATTTAATTTTTGATAAGTAACAAAATCCGACAACAGCTTAGAGATTTACTGTTACATAGTTATATGACTTAATTTTTTTACCACCATTATCTAAGGTATATCATATAAATCTTGCAATATGTCTATAAAAACTACAAAGTTATCTCATAACGTATGAAAATCAAATATTATTTTTTTATTTTAAGATTTTGCCTTGTATGAATTACAATTCCAACAAATTATGTTATTAAACATATTACAATAAACAGTAAGAATATTATTTCAATGTCGTATAATATTAAATTTAACTCGTGACACATGTATATTTATTAGTTTATATTATGTAAAATATGTATATTCAGTACCATACAGACTGCGTTTCTAACTCTATTGTATAATCTAGCCTGATAGATTGTATGTGCAATACACATGCTTAATGCAAACAACACATTCTGATGACGACTCTTTCCTCAGGGAAATATTGGAAGTGGCATTCAGTCATTCATTAATGTACCTATTTACTCCATGTCACTAACTGAATTTAGTTACTTAGAACATATGAAAATATACAACGGTAAAAGGATATAATCGCTATTTCGATTGATCTTAATTTAAACATCGAAGTAGTTTTTCTAATAGAAGTAGACGGTACTCGGAAATTAAAAGTTTCGTCTAAGTTTCTATAGAATTTATTCCGTAGTTTCTTAAAAATATGTCTGTGGTATTCTCAAATAGCAGCTATTTTTATACAAAGCGTACCTTAAACGTAAACCTAAATGGTTCTGGGTAAATAAGGTAAACAACTAAAAAAAAAATATTAGTCGTTAGACTTTACCTGCTTGCGATGACGTCAACGTCTAACGTTGCCGATTCCTTTTTTCCTGTAATCTTAAGGTAGCAGCTACTAGACATGTTTCACAATGATAAAAACATAAATAGTTACACATTAAATTTTATAACAAATCCCAAAACTTTTTGACCTAGCAATAACTGATTTTATGTATACTTTTTAAATATTTTTTTACCTTTCTCAATCATAAACTGTTATTTTTTGGTAAATTTAATACATAAGTATCGACCTTCACGCTATAAGAACGAAGGAGTAACATCTGAACGCATTTAAGTCTCGCCGTTCGTTCATTTATCATCATTAATATTGCTCATCAAGGCTAATAAAATCACTGCATGTTCAGAATTCGCGCAACGAAGTTGTATCAATTTGGTAATGAAGGAGAAACGCTTGCAACTCCTAACAAGCGAGCTCGTTATTTTTGTTGTCGACCCTTTATATAACCGTCGTATAAACGTCTGACGCAATTGGTCCTGCATCTATCTCCAACGGATAATTTATCATAGTCATTTCCAATTCTGCATGCCTCGACATTATGAACACACGTAACGCAGAAATACAGACTATAAGCGATTATACATCTATTTTTACATCATTACCTCCAAGATAAAGAGTTTTTTTATCACTTCAATATTTTACAAATTTGTAAACCCTATTTACAAATTGCTGTCATTAAGCAAACTTGAGATTTTTTTCAATGAATTTGAAAATGCAATTCCCCATTTTTATAAATAACAATAATGATATATTTTATTATTATTTGTATCTGAAGTGCTTAGCAACTGACGCCTTCCACGTCTATTGAATTAATCTAAATAAGGAAGGCGTATGACGTCAGAAAGGAGCTCGTCGATTCAAGGATCCCGTGACGTCAAGCTGATAAAGTTTGTATGTTGGCATAATATCAAACACGCTTATCTTTTGATATAAAACGTTGTATAAACGTTTTTTTAGAATTAAATTTGCAACGAGTATTGACGTCAGTATTATATTAACTTGAAAAATAGATACATATAGTCATGTGGTGATTACTGCAATGTATATTATTTCTTCTTAAAATAAAAATTAATCCTAGTATTTAGTTCGTTATTTTTCGAGTAAAGTTCAAGGTCTGCTCTGTCGGGGCAAAATTTACGTTTTATTAAATTCTTCAGAATCAAGTCAGAGACTTATATGAGTATAAAAGAAATGAAGTAGAATATTTTAGTATCGCATTCATACGTGTGAGAAAAGTTTTCACGACATGCATATGACGGACGCGATCTAATAAATTTTTGATTTACTTACCACGTACAACACATGAACTGTGTTGATTTTAAAGTCTTCTTGTAGGTATACAATTTTGCTCTATACAAATGCTTTAACATTTTGTATGGGTTAATATAATAAAAGATTAATCCTACATTATCTATACTAATATATAAAGCTGAAGAGTTTGTTTGTTTGATCCGGCTAATCTCAGGAATTAATAAATATTTTTTTCCTACTGGTTCGAATTTAAAAATTATTTTTGTGTTGTATAGTCCTTTTATCTAGGAAGGTTCTAGGCTGATTTTTATTCATTCTATTTTTACTAATTATGCGCGGGTGAAACCGCGGGCACAGCTAGTGTCATATAAAGTTTGGTAATATTAGGTCCTTACATATGAAATTAGCGTTTTGTCGTACTGACCACTTTCATCTGAAATATCTCTTTGGTTAAGAATTCCAAATTCAAATTTATAAATTCATTTCGCTGGTATATTTGAGTTTTGAAAACAGTCATTCATTTGTTTTTTCCTCATTATTTTTTTCTTTGGCCTCGCTTATTACCGCTTAAAGGAAAACATGAAATATCAGTATATTACGAGTACGAGTTCTACCGTGGCACCAGTGCTGCAGAAATAGCTCGAAGGATTAATGATGTGTACGACGCCGGTGTCGCAAAAGAAAGCACGGTACGTTTTTGGTTTCAACGTTTTCGTTCTGGAAATTTCGACCAGAGATAGCTGCAGGCTTCGGGGTAAGTGATAAAACTGTATTAATCCACTTGAAGCAAATCGGGAATGTAAAAAAACTTGAACGATGGGTACCTCATGAATTGAGTGAATCGAACTTGCAAACACGCGTCGACTGCTGTGTTACTTTGCTCAACCGACACAATAATGAAGGGATTTTAAATCGAATCTTTACTTGTGATGAAAAGTGGATACTGTACGATAATCGGAAGCGCTCGTCGCAATGGCTGAACCCTGGAGACCCAGCCAAATCCTGCCCTAAACGGAAATTGACTCAGAAAAAGTTACTTGTGAGTGTTTGGTGGACTAGCACCGATGTCGTTCACTAAAGTTTTCTAAAATCTGGCCAAACGATTACGGCAGTTATCTATTGTCAGCAACGGCAAACCATGTAGGAAGAACTAGCTGCTAAACAACCGAGATTGGTCAATTGCTCTAGGCCACTGCTGCTTCACGACAACGCAAGACCACACACTGCACAACAAACAACCACTAAGTTAGATGAGCTACAATTGGAATGTCTGCGACATCCACCGTACTCCCCGAACCTTGGTCCTACAGATTACCATTTTTCCGGAATTAGGACAACTTTTGCAAGGGAAAAAATTCAACTCCGATGCGGCAGTCCAAACCGCCTTCAAAGAGTTTATTGATTCTTGCCCCCATGTTTTTTTTTACTAAAGGGATCAATGAACTACCTATGAGATGGCAAAAGTGTTAACAACGGTGCATACTTTGATTAATTAAATATATTTTACAAAAAGAATTGACTTTATATTCCTCCCGTACAAAACACCAATTTCATATGTAAGGACGTAATATGATTATCTATATTGTGAAAGACCGGTTCCGTATTATTATGTTAAAAATCAAATTTATGTCGTACCCATGTATTAGTTCTAAAAATACTTTCTATTGTTTGCGTTTAATGAAGGGTGACTGACACATGCGGTTTCATAGATTACACATCACACAGTATATTGATAATAATATAACGATCGGTTTTACTTTTTATAACGCCTAGCTATCATTTCTAATCCAATTGATGAAAAAAGTAAAGCAATGTTTTTATAATCGGTTTCTATGCCTCTGCATAGTAATCAAAACTCACAATGTGAAGGTTCATTTAATCTTTCTTAATACAGAGACAATCGAAGCTAATGTGGTGAACTTTTATTCCAGGTATCGAATATCTATATGAAAACGGACTATTGCAAAGGACGCCAGAAGACGTAGCACAGTTTCTCCATAAAGGAGAAGGGCTCAGCAAAACAGCGATAGGAGATTACCTCGGCGAGCGTTCGGACTTCAACGAAGCGGTGCTCCGAGCATTCGTCGAGCTGCACGATTTCACGGACTTGATACTTGTACAGGCGTTAAGGTACGTTATAAGGGTCGAGATAATTGCTCGATTACAAGTGTGCTAAGTTAACTTTAATGGTACAGGCAACAGTAAAATTATATTTTCTATTAAATTGTGTATTTTTGTAATAAGCCCTACGCAGTTGTGTTTTTCTTTTATTGAAGTTTACATGGTAAAATAACCTTTACAATTTAAACATTTTTGGTAAGTATTAGTAGTAAAGCCGCACTCGTTAATAAAACTGTCTTGATTACAGACAATTCCTATGGAGTTTTCGTTTGCCCGGCGAGGCGCAAAAGATCGACCGAATGATGGAGAGTTTCGCTCAACGCTACTGCCAACTGAACCCCGATATATTCACGAACGCGGACACGTGCTACGTGCTCAGTTTCGCGATAATCATGCTCAATACGTCACTACACAACCCCAGTGTGAAGGACAAGCCGACGCCGGAACAGTTCGTAGCCATGAACCGCGGCATCAATAACGGTGGCGATCTACCTCAAGAATTGCTCTTGGTGAGTAATCTATAGTACATTGTATTAATTTATTATGTGTAATTAACATGTATCGTTATAAAATATATTAAAGTGATATATATATATTTAATAATACTAACACAGGCAGTATATCAATGTACAATTGTACTCCTTTGGGCTTCTTTCTGTTTGATATTTTGTGTATTGATTGTAATAATATTTGTGGTTTATCGTCGTAAAATTAGGAAATCTATGATAACAACGAATTTTAATGACGAAATTAAATTGTTTCAAAATACGCTGATAATATACATATACAAAGAGGTAAATTAAAAAAAAATACTTCTGACAAATGACATAACTGAATATAATTGATTAGCTGGTGATTTGCAACATTTACCGTTACTTGTCAACGAGTTGTAGTCGAGTTTCCTCAAGTTATCCTCCCATCGAACTAACGGGATTATATATTGGTAAATCTAAATCTGTATAAAAATGCTTCTTTATCTACGATATTACAAAGGAAACATCAAATTATAGAATAAATTATATATTTACATTGTGGACTGTAATACATATTACATACACATTATAATTTAAAATATCTATAACGATGAATGCGTAGTAGAATATATAAATAATGTATTTAGGCATCTTCTAGGCAAGTGATCTTCAACTTGACTATATCTTTATATTCCATTAGATTAGATAAAAGTCTAGCACTAGCCTATATTATTTAAAAAAAATAGTAAACAAAATATATTAAATGACGTATACTGAAAATACTATGATAAACTATAGGGTTTTCCATTAAGGGCGCTTGATCGTGCAGAACTTCCATCGTAGCGTGTGCTGTGTGGCACGTAGCGCCGTCCTGTTGAAACCACATGTTGTCCAGATCCATATTCTCGATTTCAGGCCAAAAGAAGTTGGTTATCATCGACCGGTATCGCTCACCATTGACGGTGACGGCCACACCATTATCGTTTTCGAAAAAATACGGACCAATCACGCCTCCGGCCCAAAATCCGCACCAAACAGTCACTTTCTGCGGGTGCATTGCCACTTGGTGAACCTCGTGTGGATTGGTCTCGTCCCAAATACGGCAATTTTGCTTGTTGACATAGCCATTCATCCAAAAATGCGCCTCGTCGCTGAAGATGATTTTTTTGCCAAAATCGGCGTCAACTTCCAACTGCTCTAATGCCCAGTCAGCGAACACACGGCGCTGTCTATGTCGTCTGCGAAAGGCCGAGTTCCTGTGCGCGACGCGGAATTGACTGCCGCGGGTTTTCGAGGACACTGTCGCGCACAGCGGCGATATTCTCGGCAGATCTCGCGTTACGTTGACGCACGGGAACCGGCTGATTGTTAACTGACCCGGTTGACTCGAATTTGTCCACCAATCGACGGATAGTCGACTCGGCAGGACGATCATCGCGACCGTAAAACGGGCGAAGTGCGCGGAACGTTGCTCGAACTGAAGACCCATTTTCATAAAACAATTTTATGATTTGCACGTGCTGCTCGACACTGTAACCTGCCATGGTGGTTTGGGAGGACGGAATGAATATAACACACTGCATTTGACAGCTGTCACTCAAACAACATGGCCGCAATCAGCTGTCAAAGTTCAAGCGTCCCTATTGGAAAACCCTATAGTTACGTATGCGCTTCCTTTTTATCCTTATAAGAACCTTTTATCATTTGAACAAATCACGGCAACGTATTTTTCATCATTTGTTTAATAAATTCCGTAAGAAACGTAAATAGTTACAATTATCACTTATTGAATCAAGTCAAGTATGAAATAAATAAATAACAATCGAGAAAATTTTCCCCCGAAAAAAAAAAACATTTACATAATAATGAAACAACAAATTATCTAATATTATTTGTTAACTAATAGATTTATGTAGAGTGAGTTAATATATTTATTTAGAGTGAGCTAATTACTTTGACCCAACCTTGTTTATTTCGATAAAATAAAATAACCTTTAATGACGCACTCTGATAGTGAAACGCTATAGATAGTGGAGTCAATAAAACGACTTCTTATCGCAACACTAGCCGCGACTTCCGATTTTTGATTTTATATTTCTTTTTCATGTATATTATTAGTATCAATATTTGTAAGTAATTTAGAGTATTAAATTTACAATCAAATCATTTTAATTTATAGATATTAAAGTTCAATTGCATAATTATATGTGACATATATAATATTTTTTTGAGTAATGTATGAACATAACTGTGTTCTTAATATTTCTGTGACATTAAGTCATTAGACCAGCCGTAATGATATATTCCACTGTCGAAAAGACCAGTTTCTAAAATTTTATTATACTCATAGTTAAATTGATAACATTCTGTTTGACAAGTTAGTCGTGGCACTGTGCTCGATACAAGTAGGTTGATACTCGGTTATCACATATTGTTTAAAACTTTATTACTCGTTAATCATTGTGTGTTGGTAAGACTGACTCTTGTGCTTTTAATAGTCACACACACATGTTCATACTTTTACTTTCATGTAACAATTATTTATATAGCAGTGTCGTGTAAAAGTTATGTGATCTAGAATAATCGCAGCCAATAAACGCTCAGATTAAAAATGAACATGTCGGTGTACATGCTACAAATAGACGCGAAAATTGGAATTTCTTGGAAAATATAAAAATATATGTCTGCTAATTTTAAATATACGTCTAAGTATAACATTTTTTTCTTTCAGTCTCTATACGAGTCTATAAAGACGGAGCCGTTCAAAATACCAGAAGACGACGGTAATGATCTCATGCATACCTTCTTCAATCCTGACAAAGAGGGCTGGCTCTGGAAACAGGGTGGCAGGTATGTCGTCAAACTGGTCTTTAACTTAAATAGACATAAAATAATAAAATTACACAAATGAACATTGAATGTATTCTATATTCTTATGTTTTCAAATTCTGTTTGTTGACTTATTTCTTTATAAGTAACAATCTTTGATCCTTTGTTAAGATCTTAGTTATGTTGTTCCGATGCGGGCTTGTCAATGGTGTTTGGTAGATTTTCGTTCATACACGGTATTCCTTCAAGGCACAGCACAAAATTAATTATTATAAACACCAACTGAGGACGTGGAATATAATAACGATATTTAACGAGCGGGCGATATTTAAGACATACGACATACAAGACATAACATAAACGTAATATATTATTTCATATTGAAGTCTAAAGCCAATGAGGCAATGTTATTACTAGGCAAGTATCTACTAATAAAAAACATTTATATTTTGTTATTTCAGATATAAGTCCTGGAAGAGACGATGGTTCATACTGAATGATAACTGCCTTTACTACTTCGAGTACACGACGGATAAAGAGCCGCGGGGCATCATTCCATTAGAAAATATATCTGTAAGTAGTATTTTTAAATACTAATTATATTTTAGTTCATATAATATTTAAGTGATTCTACTAATACGTTTATAATTGAAATATGCTATGGGTCTCTATATGCTATACTGCCTCGTTGGTCTAGTGGCTAGATATTAGGCTGCAGAGGCTGGTCCTGGGTTCAATTCTCAGGTCGGGCTAATAAATAGTTATTGGGTTTTTTCGTCAGAAAATTCTCAGTAGCAGCCCGGAGTCTGGAAGGTGGAAGTGTGTACACTCCCGTGCCTCGGAAAGCACGTTAAGCCGTTGGTCCTGCGCCTGAACTCTTTCCGGTCGTGTCAGATTGCCGTCCCATCGGATTATGAGAGCTAAGGAAAAGAGAGTGCACCTGTGTTTGCGCACACACTTGTGCACTATAATATGTCCTGCGCAGTTGGCTAATCTCTCTTGAGATTGGCCGCCGTGGCCGAAATCGGTCTGGAGGACCTTATGCTATGGGTGATCCTTTTGAACAAGATTCACATTATATATTTAAATAAATAAATTTTCACATTTTAAGTAATGATCCGTACTAAAATTCTAAATCGGGATCGTATGTCTGTTTGTTACATCATTATAATTAAAACCACTGAATCCATCGTAACGAATAAAGAGGTAGGGGGACTATAGGTGGAAGGAGAAGATTTACAGTGTTAAAAATTGTTTCAGAAAAAGCCAGAAACTTCAAATACTAATATTATGTTTCATAATAAAGAGGGCACTTGAGTGACAAAAACCATTGACCATATAGACTGCTTAGTGGCTGTTTAATTAAACTGTGATGGCCTTACTAATATACGTCGTTTACACGTAATATACGTGTGATTAGTTAAATAATTCTCCGTCTTTGTCTTTCGAATTCCAAATCGATAATGTCAGAAAGAGATCAACGTTTAACTAACAATGTTTATAAGTAAGGCGTAATATTCTATTTTAAAGAAAAACATTTTTAGTAAATTACTTAACCGGTAAAAATATATTTGTAAGAGCACAATAAAATAACTTACTAATTATTATCAATCCTTTAATTGTTTCTCGAGAAAGATTACTTGCAATATCTAAGCTTTAAAAGTTAATGAAATAAATGTTATACATTAATGGTAGAATGATCTTTTATAGAGCCCTTTCTTTATTTGTAATTATAGAAATGGTTTCCTCTATACTATAACAGGTAGACATAATATTTCGCCTTATAAGGACATTTTCACAGATTTGGCTCGTTTTTTGAATAGTCTTAGGTTAAAAACAATGAGTCACTAAATTTGTTTGAATCTGCATATTATAGATACATTTTACTTCGAAGCTTACATAAACCTATTAGGTGGAAATTAATTAGACATATCTATCTACATATCATATATTATCAACCGTTAAAACCTAAAGTCCTTTTATATATTATAATAATAAATAATAATAAATTTGCTGAATGACACTAACATAATGTGAACTCGTTCCAGGTCCGCGCTGCGAGCGACCGCCAGCGCCCGCACTGCCTCGAGCTGTACGCGAGCGGCGGCGCCGACCTCATCAAGGCCTGCAAGACCGACTCCGAGGGGAAGGTGGTGGAGGGCAAGCACACCGTCTACAGGTTACATAATTCTTTGATAATATTTAAAGAACATAGTAATAATAATAATAATAATAATAATAATAAATCGTTTATTTCGACCAACTAGGATCACATCAAAACAATAATATTTTACAGATTATAATACGTTATTACATAACAATTACATAATTAATAATTATTTACGTATTTAATTAAAAAGAGTAATGTAGTCTAATTATGAATCAAATCAAAATAAATATGAAATAATCTTATAACAATGTCATTAATGTATTTATTTTGCAATTTACACGCTTATCGATTATTCTTTTTTTTTCATTGTGATAAAATCATTTTAACTTTGAAAAAAGATTAATATCTGTAATTATACTATTACAGCAATACAGTTTAACAATAAAAAAAATCTATTATTATTATAGAATGTCTGCGGCGACTGCAGAGGAACGTGACGAGTGGATTGAATGTCTACGGCGCTCAATAAGCCACAACCCGTTCTACGACATGCTCGCACAAAGGAAGAAGAAGGCTCAGCACAACTTGCACTCCGGCTCGCACTAGCGCGCAGTATTCCGCACCAAGCGAACACTAGTGCGCACTAGTTCGCACATTAGATACTATACATAAAACTAGTGAACTATACAAGCGTTGAACTTGGCCTACCACATTTTAGAACACCAATTTTGATTCGTACGAAGCTAGAGTTTCTTTTATGTACTATAGACGATGTTATAGCATCGAAGACTCGTTCGTTACTATGGGGTGTTGTCTTCTGATAATACACGAGAAATGGGCAAATATAGTTCATTGTTAAGGTTTGTGTGTAAATAAATAATTGAAAAAGTGATCACAAATTAAATGTGTAAGTGCGTTAACGAAATGGATTTGGAAGTAGAGACATTCTGTTAAGACAACTTTTTGAATTTTATTTCATAGTTGTCAATGATGAAATCAAAAGTGTTTTTACATTTGTCAGTCAGTTGGAATCATATATACATTATATACATGTAGGAATATACAGATTGCCAGAGTACAAGGATATTCATTACTATGATTTACTTATGATATTAAAACAATTTTGGCCATCAGCGCAAACCATAGAAAGAAAGATTGTATTTTGAGTCTGAATTAAATGTCAATGACGTTTTGATTACGATATAGAATTAACATTCGGTCTCTGGACTACATGTACATGTAGCGAACAGAGCGCAGAACATCACTTATCATTCAAAAGTATCTCATTATCTATCATTAACAGACTTTGACCGCGTTTGTTGGCACATAAACAGGTTAACAGCGACAAACAGTTGTCAAGGTATTTGTTACTGTTAATTTATACACACCGAGTGATAATGAAACAATACTAATACGCTTTGCACTGATGGCCTGACTTAAAGTGTGCAGCAAATCATGTTCAAGATGTTAGACGTCCATCTAGTTATAGTGGCATGTCTTTTAACTGATATGTTACGGAAGAAACCTATTGCAAAGCTACAGTTCTACCAGTTCGAACAATATTTATGACTAATATAAGTCGAAAACAATATGAAATATAACCCACTATGAAAGGAAAATAAGTGTCACGAGTTTCAAGCAATTATGCATTAGGTTTTATTCGTAACAATGAGACAACATGAATAAAATTGTGATATTTACAGCCAATTCTACGACAAGTGATTATAGTTGTAGTGGATCGAACAATATGTTCATACATCATGGGCCGCAGCTCATGGTCGGTGTTTATTGTCCATGTAAATAACAAACGCAAGACTGAAACATAAGTATGTAAACTATTGCATCTTGAATCGATTATATCACAAAATAATATATAATAGAATTTCATATTGAACTTATATTTTTGTTTTGAAAGTTTTAACTTATGTAATTGTTCAGAGTAATTTTTACTTCGCAGTTGTATGAAATTTTCGTACGTGTTTTGAATATTGGTCGTTTTATGACATGATCGATGACAGATAATATGGATTACCGCCCTATTATTGAAATTATTTGCGATTTATTATTTGAATTATATAATGTGATTGTTTTTTCGTAAATGTATAGATAGGGTTTTACAAATTTATTGATGCTTCTCGTTGCTTTGACAATAATTCGTTTGTTACAATGGTTTACCATATAGAGGTCTAACCATAGGATTATGATACCATAAATATACACAATATATTCATTAGTTGAAATTTGTATTCATTGAAAGTATTACATTATGTAAAATAATGTTAAGTGTAGCAGTAGCTTTATTATAGTGTAATATAGTTATATTGAATCTTATTATGTAAATATGGCTTAATAGTTGATTTGATTAGAACGTAAGAGGGTTAGGAAATTGTTCAGTATATGTTGTTTTATATTTCTCATATTAATTTAAGATTCATAAACGAATGAGTCATTTTTTAAACCCAATTTTTTAGTATAGTGATAATTTATATAGCTGAATACAACAGGATTTTTTTGAATGCTATAATAGAATTTACATTGGCACATGGAAGTATTTTTTAACGAACTCAAAGATTGTAACATTAGACCTATATGTTCAATTTGTTCGATATAAATATTATGACAATGTCATTCATACACACTGATACTATCGATATAATTTCTTAAAAAAAATATGAACATTTTTATCTTATATACTCCTTCATAAAGAAACAATAATTTATATTAAATGAAGCAACGTCAACACTGATATAGTTAAAGTTTCATGCTCAGAACCGGACGGGAAGTTTCTGAGTGTACCTAATAAACTGAGCGAAACAAATAATCAATTTCTTAGTATATTTCGTCGTTCTTAATAACAGATTATCAATATTACAATATACAATGTAATTCGGCACAAAGATATCTATTTCGGTCCCAACGATGTAAACAAAACGATGCTATATACATTTTTTTTCAAGTTTTATTCTGATTTTTTTTTAAATCTTTTCTTAACTCGGTAAAATTGCTTTGGATTCTTCACATTTTACTTTATATAAGATTTACGTAAATTGGGCCGAAAACGAAAATAGCTTAGTTACGTTTGCTTTGAAGGCAATTCGAAAAATAATTTGGTTTTGTTGCAAGTTTAAATGAACATTGTTTATTGTTATGCAACAATATGTCAGTCGAAAACGTTGCAACGTTGTAAGTATGAGAAAAAATGAGTAATTTATTTATATGTTACTAACTATTCATTGTTCCATGCAATATTTAACGTCACTTGCTTAATGGTAGCTATTGTTCGCCTCTATCAGAAATAATAATCTGCAAAACTGACACATTTTTGCATAACATATTCGACAAACTTTATGTAAATAAGATTTATAAAAAATTCTAGGTTATAATCACATATTTAGGGAAAGGTGCCTAACGATCTGTAATGTATTTAAGTTAGTTTAGTTACAATAAAGCTGTGTAAATTTGCGTAAATATATTAATTTATCTCAATAGTAATTGTAATGATTTATATGACAACGGATATGTGCATAATAATGATGTAAATAATTTTGTATGAAAGAAATACATTAATATCATTATTTATTGCGTTGTTTTTTATTCTAGTATAGTGATTATTGAATAACATGTTTTTATGTTAATGAACCCAGAAAATATAATAGTGAGATCTATGAATTTAATAACTCTTAAATACTTCAGCTTATGCGCCATTTGTTCGCCATATTGAATATAAATTACGAGAAATAATATATATGACTGTGTGCAATTAAAGCATATTGTCACTATTTAATAAATGTAATAATTAGAATAACGTTGATGATGTTACGTATTAAAAAAACTAGACACTGAGAAATTATATTTTATGGATTATATCAAATAGGTCAAGTTAATGTGTAAAAGTCTAAATATGTTACGGCAGCTAATTTTAGTGCGTATTATCCAAATATATCATACTCTTTAACTCAGTCGCTTATGAATGTTTAAGATTTTGAAATAATTTAATTATTTACATTAAAACGCGTAGTGACAAGGTAAGTGAAGAGGCGAGGCTGACATAGACCTACATATATTTGATATTGAGCAGTGAACATTACGGTAGGAATAAAGGATTCAGATTTTTCGTTTGTAATTTTTTTATAAAGACAGAAAATACGCAGATGGAGCTAGAACGTGGTCATTTGTATCAAACTAAACCTTGATTTCAGAAGATTTGATAATTTATCTTTTTCCTACAAAACTTTGTAAAACCGACTGTTCCCTAAAATACCCAGTATACACACCGTGCACTCGAAAATATAGTATTCACATGCCGGGTTAATTAAGCAATATGCATATTCATATATACGCGGATATGTTAAGAGTCGCTGGTGTCTACACGAATGTTTGTCAAGCAGCGAGGCGAACCGCAAAAAAACTTGTATAAATTGACCTAAAAATTGTATTAGCTTTATTTCATTCGTATTAAAATATTAGTAATTATGTACTATTTTCATTTATTAGACCGGCGACGCACCTGCAAGTCCTCGGGTGTTACATGTGTCCATGGGCGATGGTAGTCACTTTCCACTAGGTGAGCCTTACGCTCGTTTTCCCCCTTTAACATAAAAAAAAAAAAACTATATATAATCTTGCTTTAGTAAGGCGTTAATGGTTTGTTGCTAAATGTTAATAATTTTCAAGAACCAACCCGTACGATAAACAAACACATAATGTATTCTATTTTATGATGTTGTTGCTATTGAATAATTATTTGTATGTTTTAATTATTCGTTAGTAAACTTCAATCATCTGATGATTATCACGTCTGATAATTTTAGGGGATATGTTCAATGAAAATTGCTTGCTCTGACAATTAAATACCTGGATGTATCAACATGCTATAAAATAAAGTACCGATCTAACGACTACATTTTGTAATTTGATTTGAGCTGAGAGCCTAGTCGGGTTTCTTATTCAAAATTGCATTTAAATTTATATTTTAGATGTTATTGATCTCAATTTAAAATGGCAGCCAGATTCCACCATTATATTATTTGTTGTTTATGCTAAATAACTCTGTTATATTTAACAAAAAGTGTAGAGCGTGACTCGTTGTTTTATTATAAAAACAACCTTAAAAGGACGTGCATCAATAAATTAATGATCACATATTGTCTCCTTCTATTTTTACAAATATTCTGTATTTTACAAACTGTTTTCTTGTATTCTTAATTTAATTTTGTTACTTTTTTTTATTAAGTTTTGTTTTTTCTTTATTGATTAGTATTTAGTATGAGCACGTAAACGAGGAAATATTGTTTTAGTTCATAGTAATGCGACTCAAATCTTGTCAAACTAGTTTTATTGGCATACCGGAGACTTCGGAGAATACAACTGCGTCTAATATTATTGTGCTGAAGTGTATGCACAAATACAGTGCACTTCCTTCACTTCGCTTTTTTTAACCATAAGTTTCGTGCTACTACTGAGATTTATGACAGAAGAACCTAATAATACAGGCTCGATCCGGAGTTTTTAAGATAGCCATTAGACAAACGAGGTTGTCTTTACATTAATTGTACATACCATTTTTAAATGCTCTACATTTATGTGCTAGCTATACGACGTTAATTCAAGTACAAAACACCAAAGTCGTTTCGTTTCTTGACTGCTGCGGGTTATACCTCGAGGTTACGATTAAGCCTTCCTGATAACAATTGAGTCAACGAGCTTTATAAGAACGGCACGGACACGCACAAGGACTACAATGTACTTTACACTGATCTGGAATAAAAACGCAGTCATCCGCAGTGAATGACGTTATAATTGCTATTGCGCCTTTTCTTCTTTATCTAGCAAATATAATGTATTCTAATGTAAAACAGTTCAATTGAATAGGTATATTGTCAGTAATCGTTTAACTCAATCACAAACAATAATCTATTTCAACGACATCATAACGAGTTTATACTAAGCATTATCCTTTGTTTGTTAAGTAAATAGACAAATACGTGACTAACATATTATAACCCAAGGAGTTCGTTACACATATTTTAACAAACGCCTGGCCGACCGTGACGTTCAGGTTTGCTTCCTTTTCCGACGTCGGTGAAACGTTTGTTGCGTAAATACTGAAATAACTTACTAGAAAATTATTAGTATGCACTGTACTGCACGTATGCAATAAGCCTATGAGCGTTAACGATGATTATAAAATAAATAGAAAAGTTAGATTCATCCTGACGTAATAGCAAGACGTAGTTATGACTAAAGAACTATTGGCAAGTCGGGTTTGGTACACCCCCCTTTGGACTTTGGATTATTTGAACGAAGAAGAGGTTTGATATATTGACATCATCATTATGCGTAAACGTTATGTGCGTACCGAAAATGAATAAATGTAATTATTAGAATCTGTTGAATTTAATTGCATATTGCTTTTATTAGGTCCTTACAAATATAAAATCAATTTTTTTTTTTGTAAAATGTATTTAATTAATCAAGGTATGCACCGTTGTTATCCATGCACTTTTGCCATCTCATAGGTAGTTCATTGATCCCTTTACTAAAAAAACCATCGCCGCATCGGAGTTGATTTTTTTTCCTTGTAAGAAGTTGTCCCAATTCCGGAAAAAATGGTAATCTGTTGGAGCTAGGTCCGGGGAGTACGGTGGATGTCGCAGACATTCCAACTGTAGCTCATCTAACTTAGTGGTTGTTTGTTGTGCAGTGTGTGGTCTTGCGTTGTCGTGAAGCAGCAGTGGCCTAGAGTGATTGACCAATCTCGGTTGCTTAGCAGCTAGTTCTTCCTTCATAGTTTGCAGTTGCTGACAATAGATATCTGCCGTAATCGTTTGGCCAGATTTTAGAAAGCTGTAGTGAATGACACCGGCCCTAGTCCACCAAACACTCACAAGTAACTTTTTCTGAGTCAATTTTCGCTTAGGGCAGGATTTGGCTGGGTTTCCAGGGTTCAGCCATTGCGACGAGCGTTTCCGATTATCGTACTACAGTTTATAATACAGTTTTATCACTTACCCCGAAGCCTGCAGCTATCTCTGATGTGCTTTGTGATGGATCCGCTTCCACAATAGCCTTTAATTCTTAATTTTCCACTTTGGTCTTCGGCCGTCCACGGGGTTGGTTCTGAAGGTCGAAATTTCCAGAACGAAAACGTTGAAACCAAAAACGTACCGTGCTTTCTTTTGCGACACCAGCGCCCTACACATCATTAATCCTCGAGCTGTTTCTGCAGCACTGGTGCCACGGTAGAACTCGTACTCGTAAATATACCGATATTTCATGTTTTCCATTGAGCGGTAATAAGCGATGCCAAAGAAAAAAATAATGAGGAATCAAATGAATGACTGTTTTCATAACTCAAATGTACCAGCTAAGTGAATTTATAAATTTGAATTTGGAATTCTTAACCAAAGAGGAGATATTTCAGATCAAAGAATGAATCAGATGTAAGGAACTAATATTAATGATTACGAGTTTCCATTTGTTAATATTGAATTAAGAAAGCAGGTCCACTCTAAATACAAAAAAAAATCCATAACTATTACATTAACAGGTACATACAGTTTTGTCGCGCTCGAGCCGTCGAACCGTTCGGACGTGTCGGAATAATATTGTTATCAATGTTCCTCGGATGTTTTTACGATTACCCTCGCTTAATTTATATTGGATTTTGTTTTTTCTGTTGCGACTTATGTTATTGGCTTTGTATATGGACTTTGTTATTTTCATTGTGAATTGGTTTTGTTGCTTGGTAATAGGTCTTTTATAGACCTATTTTTATTGTTATTGTTGTTGTCATCGTTGTTGTTTCTATTGTTGTTGTTTGGTTTGTTTTTGGTTGTTTGTTGTTGTTTTGTCGGCAATGGACGTCGACACTGAATTGTCGGAAAACAATGGTGGGCGTAAACGCCCACATGCGGGAATCGCCCTTTTCGATTCCGACTCCGATACGGAGGCGGATGTCAGAACAGTGGCGAAATGTAATAGTGCTCGTCGGGGGAAACTCTCCTCCAGGGGACGTGGAAGCCTAGCTCAGGCTAAAGCTGAGCTTAAGGCAAAGGCCGCCGAGGCCAGGGAGGAGGCTTTCGAGCGCTCGCTCCGAAGTAGGGCGTTCCGGAAGGGGACCCCTAATATTGTTTTGGACTCTGAAGAGTCCGCATCGGATGCCACGGGAGATCCCGCGAAGTTGGTCGCGGAGGAACTTCGTGCGCAAGCTGGCCGTAGCGCAGCCCTCATTTTAGAGGTGGCGCAGAAATCCTCCAACTTAAAAGGGGGGTTTGCGAAAAAATTGAGGGATTCCGCGGCTTCGCTCCAGAGTATTGTCGATGCTCTGGCTTCCAGGACGGAAGCGGAGGAGACCCGCCGACTTCGCGCGGATAACGGTCGCCTTCGTAAAGAAATTGATGATTTAAAGTCGGAGCTAAAAGCCCACCGTCGTGAGTTCACGGAGATGCGAACGACGGTGGCAGTAGCGAACGATTCGGCGCCCAGCACCTCGCGGGATGCGCAGGCACTCGAGGAGTTAAAGGCCTCCATAGTGTCTGCGGTAGGCGTGATTAACGCCCGGTTAGATGGTATCGAGGGGCGCCTGCCTCCCGTAAAGGTGCATCGTCCCCCTTTAGCGGCGGACAAAAGGCGGGAGTTGGTGGAAAATGGTCCGACCTATTCACAGGCGGCCCAAATTGCTTCACCGCCGAATTCAGCACCCGCACTTAAGCGGGTGGCACATGCACCTGTGCTGAAGCCGGCGGCTCCAGCCGTAGCACCAACACCAACGGCTGGTCCCTCGGTCCCCTCGACCGCGATGGAGACACGGGAGGCCCAGGAGATGTCCTGGTCCACCGTAGTTAAAAAGGGGAAGAAGGGGAAGAAGCCTTCACCTCCGGCCACAGTATCCAATACGTCAGCGCCAATGGCACCGAAGGCACCTCAGGCGACCAAACCGAGGCTGGTCGCCCCTAGCACAGCTGCAGTGATTATAACATTGCAGCCAGAGGCGCAAGAAAAGGGTGTCACGTACGCTCATGTCCTGGAGCGAGCCGAGCAGGGGGTAAAACTTCAGGACCTCGGAATATGTGGCGGACTTAAAGTTCGTCGCTCTGCGACGGGTGCCAGAGTACTGGAGCTGCCTAAGGCGCAGTCGGACAAAGCAGAAAAGCTTGCCGACAAGCTTCGTACGGTGTTGGATGGGGTGGCCAACGTGGTCCGTCCCATGACGAGGGTGGACTTAAGAGTGACGGGTCTTGACGACTCCGTCACTAGGGATAAGATAATCGCTGCAGTCGCCCGTGAGGGGAGTTGCCCCATTGAAGCGGTCAGGTGCGGAGAGGTGTCATGCGGACCCGGGTACATGGGTATGGCCCGTGTGACATGTCCGATTGCGGCGGCGAAAAAGTTGTCCGACGAAGGTCGCTTACTGGTTGGGTGGAGCTCGGCCAAGGTGTGCATGTTGGAGCAGCGCCCTTTACGCTGTTTCAAATGCATGAGCCTCGGGCACACCAAAGCGCTCTGTCCATCCAAAGCTGAACGAGGCGGGCTGTGCTACCGGTGCGGCGTCGATGGCCACACATCAGCGAGTTGCACCGGGAAGTTGCGCTGCGCAGTTTGCGCGGAAGCCGGAAAGCCTTCCGGGCACGTGATGGGGTCAAGGGAATGCAACCCACCCATCATGAAGGGTAAGGTGGTCTTAGGCACCCAGACCACCACCAACGTTGGACGGCGCCAGGCCGAGGAGGAAGCTGCAATGTCAACATGAGCGCAGAAATCAGCTTCCTTCAGAGTAATATCAACCACTGTGCCGGGGCTCAGGACCTACTTCTGCAGTCCATGGCGGAGTGGAGGATCGATCTGGCTGTGGCCTGCGAGCCCTATTACGTCCCTCCCCTACCTCATTGGGTAGGGGATTTGGACGACACCGTGGCGGTCCTCTCTCGGAGCGGAACGGGTCCCCCTCTCTCACTTATTGAGAGAGGCTCGGGCTACGTAGTGGCGGGGTGGGGAGAATACGTAGTTGTGGGAATCTACTTCTCCCCTAATCGCAGCCTGGCGGAGTTCGAGACTTTTCTCGACTCGGTCAGAGCTGCGGTGACCAGGCAGTCGCCAAGGCCAGTACTGGTCCTCGGCGATTTCAACGCCAAATCGCGTGCCTGGGGAAACCCGGCCACGAACCCGCGAGGGAGGGCTGTCCAGGTGTGGGCTCTACTCTCCAGCTTGTCCCTACTTAACAGGGGGCAGGTTAAGACCTGCGTGCGCCAGCAGGGAGGGTCCGTGGTGGACCTATCGTTCGCCACCCCTGTAGCCGCGCGCAGGATAATGAATTGGAGAGTAGAGAAAGATGTGGAGACTCTGTCGGACCATAGGTACATCCGATTCGAGATCTCCACGTCTCGCAGGCTGGCGGAACCTTCAAGGGTGCCAACCACGCTCCCGAGGTGGTCCCTTGGCCAGCTCGATCGCGAACTGGTCAAGGAGGCTGCCATCGTGCAGCGTTGGGGTTCTGCGGGAAGGTGGGAGGCTGCCAGAGTGGATGAGCTGGCGGGCCGCATGCGGAGTGCCCTGCAAGAGGTCTGCGATGCGGCCATGCCGAGAACCCGGCGCAGAGTACCGCGCCGGCATGTGTACTGGTGGTCGCCCGAAATAGCCGATCTTCGGACGATGTGCAACCGTTCGCGAAGGGCTTACGTCCGCTGTCGAAGGCGTAATGGCCTCGACGCGGACCTGGAGGGACAGCTTTTGGCCGCTTACCGCCAGCTGAAGAAAGATCTGCAGCTGGCGATAAGTCAGGCCAAGGAGAAGGCGAGAGAGGAGTTGCTGGCGGGTCTCAACCGAGACCCATGGGGGCGGCCGTACCGAGGTGTGCGTGGAAAGTTCCGCACCCAAGCCGCCCCCGTGACGGAAACACTGCCACCGGAGCTCCTCCTGCGCCTGGTGGGGGAACTGTTTCCCCACCCGGGTGAGTTTGTCCCTCCGCCTATGGCCCCCCGCCCCGTGATAGAGAACGCAGTGGCTCCACCACTGATCACGGAGCGGGAAATGGAGTTGGCCCTCGGTCGCCTGAGGGCCAAGAAGACGGCGCCGGGTCCGGACGGTGTTCCAGGGCCTGTTCTGTGCGACGCCCTGGAATACCTAGGTGCAAGGCTTCGGGGGCTGTTCGACGAATGTCTGATCAGCGGACAGTTTCCGAAGCCTTGGAAGCAAGGGAAATTGGTGCTGTTGCCGAAGGAGGGTCGACCGCCCGGTTCCTCCTCGGCGTACAGGCCGATTGTGCTGCTGAACGAGACGGGCAAGTTGTTTGAGAAGATTCTCGCAGCCCGTCTCGTTCAGCACCTCGATGAGGTTGGTCCGGGTCTCTCAGAGGCTCAGTTCGGGTTCAGGGCGGGTCGCTCGACGGTCGACGCCCTGAGCGCCCTGAAGACTCGGACCACGGAAGCGGTGGCCCGGGGACAAGTGGTCCTGGCGGTGTCGCTGGACGTGGCGAACGCCTTCAACAGTCTCCCATTCGAGACGATCAGAGAGGCACTCCGATACCATGGAGTGCCGACCTATCTGAGGAGGCTGTTGGAGGCGTACCTCCAGGACCGAGAGGTCGTCTGGGCGGGGGGCGATGGGAGGTTGGTCCGGCATCGGGTTGGCTGCGGCGTTCCACAGGGGTCGGTTCTCGGCCCAATTCTGTGGAACGTCGGCTTCGATTGGCTCCTGAGAGCTCCCGTTCTTCCCGGTATGGGGGTGTTGTGCTATGCAGACGACACCCTCATCACTGCGACGGGGCGGGACTTTCGGGAGGCGGCCCGCCTGGCCGAAGTCGGAACAACCCTGACCGTGGACCGGATGGAGATGCTGGGCTTGAGGGTCTCCATATCCAAAACGGAGGCCCTCCTCTTCCACGGTCCACGGAGGGGCCCCCCACGAGGGGCGAGTATCACCGTCCACGGGACGGTGATCGAGGTGCGGGCCCAGATGAAGTATCTGGGCCTGATCCTGGACGGGCGTTGGAGCTTCGGGCAGCATTTCGTGCAACTCGGCCCGAAGCTCGTCAATGCCGCCGCCGCCTTAGGCCGCCTCCTACCAAACGTGGGAGGACCGGAATCGCTATGCCGGCGCCTCTATGCTGGCGTAGTGAGGTCGATGGCACTGTACGGTGCCCCGATTTGGGTGGACGCACTCACCGCTTCAAACCGGGCCCTCCTGCGAAAACCGCAGAGGGTCATAGCGGTGAGGGCGATTAGGGGTTATCGTACGGTGTCGTGGACAGCGGCGACCCTCCTCGCGGGCGATCCGCCCTGGGAGCTCCAGGCGGAAGTGCTCGCGAAGGTGTACCGCTTTCGGGCCGAGGCGAGGGAACGCGGCGACCGTCCAGGGTCGGCGGAAATCGGGCGGATCAGGGCTCTAGCCCAGCAAGCCCTGATCACCCGATGGGAGGAGGACCTCAGGTCCCCCACGGCGGGCCTGGCGACAGTGGAGGCGGTACGTCCCCACTTGAGTCGCTGGGTCCGAAGGAAACGAGGCACGCTCTCGTTCAGGCTGACGCAGGTGCTTACCGGACATGGATGCTTCGGTAAGTACCTGCACGAGATAGCGCGGCGGGAGGTGTCACCCTCCTGCCACGAGTGTGGTGCGCCATTCGACACGGCGCATCACACCCTGACGGAGTGTGCTGCGTGGGGGCCCCAGAGGCATTCCCTGGCGGCGGTTGTTGGCGGAGACCTCTCCTTGCCGAGCATCATCAATGCGATGCTCGGAAGCGTGGGGTGCTGGTCAGAGATGGTCTCCTTCTGCGAAAGTGTGATGTCGCAGAAGGAGGCCGCGGAGCGGGAGCGGGAGGAAGATGCCGCTGCAGACCCGCTCCGCCGCAAAAGACAGGGGAGAAGAAAGCGGCGCTTTGCGCACCTTCTCCCCCCGCCACAATAGGCGCCGCCGGGACTAGGGGGGTTCCCAGTACCCTGGGATCCCTCCCTAGTGAATGGAGGCCCGCATAGGCGGGCCGGCCGTCGGAGCGTCACGGTAGCATGCGCAAGCGATCCCGTGGCGCTCCCGTTAAGACGGGAAGGGTACCGCTGGGTTTTTAGTGGGTATTCCGATGACCGGGGCACACTCGGTGCCTTGGACATATGGCGAGCCCCACATACCCCCCCCACTATTCCCGTGGGGGGAAACGCGTCACGCGTTTTCCCAGCGTCAAAAAAAAAAAAAAAAAAAAAAAAGGTACATTCAGTTCATAGAAAAACATTTTAACGTTTGACTAAATTTTCAGTAATTTCGGATGATCGGTAGCTCTTATTGTTAAAAGGCCATTGAAAAATAATATAATTTAGAAAGATATTAAGCTAGGAAAATCAATAAAGAAATAATAAAACCGATGGATAGAAAATCAGGGCAAGTAATACTTAAAACGATCAAGCAATACTTAATGCAAATTAATCTTGTGCTGGGCGACGCTGAAAAGATTTGTGAGGAAATGCGCTTATATACATATTGTGAAGTATTCTGTCCATAATATAAGAAAAAGCCTTTACCTAGCTGTTGGACAAAGACTGTATGTTACTTACCAAAAATATACTTTAAATTAAATACCAGTAAAAATAACAAACTATTATTACATATTATTAACTTTGTTTTGACAAAAAATGACGTTATATAAGTACAATAATTAGTTACAAGATATATAACGACCTAAAAAATATTTGCAGTCTTTACGGTACAGGTAATATAATCAATCGTCATGCTTTCTAGTAAAAGTGAATATTCGAACATTTCTTTAAAGGTCTTTGCTTTAAAAATTGTCCGCGAAAGTTAAAGATTATATTGAATTAATATCGGATAAGTAGGCAATGGCATTGGAGAGTCCAGATATAAATTACATATTATAAAATCAATTACAATGTAACCATTAATATAATTTATAAATAAGTAATAACATAAGCTGTTTAAATGATAAAATAAGTTACATTGTTGTTAGTAATATTAATATTATTTAAAAAGAGGGCGGAAAAAGGCTATCAATGTATTTTAATTATACAACATAAGATATATTTCCGATAAAACTAAATAAATTCAATTATTGCATTCCAGACGTTCAATAAACCAATAATATGGAATACATTCATATATTACGGAGATATTTTTCTATTGTAGTTCAGTAAACCTAGTTTATGTTGAAGTAAAATCCATTAGCTATATCAGCGTCGATCATGGTTCAATGCTCTATTGACATTGATACCACAATGAAGTGATTGAAGTTATTTTACTCTTTTTTCTTCAAAAGACAAGTCACAAGATATAACTCTATTTTTCGATATATTTTTGGCTTATGTAATGCACGTCTGTGTTCAACGACTTAGTAGAAACATCAAATAAAAATAAAATAAATTATTTCCCATACTAACTCCAGTGTGTTTTATTGGATGGAAGATATAAAACTCTGATATATGGGTTAAGTTATCGTCAAAATTTCCTCAAGAAATTGTATAAACAATAAGTATATAATATAATGGTCCTCCAGACCGATTTCGGCCACGGCGGCCAATCTCAAGAGAGATTAGCCAACTGCGTAGGAGATATTATAGGTTTGCGCAAGTGTATGGGCAAACACAGGTGCACTCTCTATTCCCTAACTCTCATAACCCGATGGGACGGCAATCCGACACGACCGGAAAGAGTTAAGGCGCTGGACCAACGGCTTCACGTGCTTTCTGAGACACGGGAGTGTACACACTTCCTAAATTATTGAGAATTATTGAGATTGCTAGTGAGAATTTTCGACAGAAAATCTCAATAACATTTCATTGACCCGACCTGGGATTTGAACCCAGGACCACCGTGTCTGCGGCCTTACATATAGCCACTAGACCAACGAGGCAGTAATATACATTGTATGTATGTATATACCTACATAAATCTCTTTGTATGGATGAACCGCTCTTTAGAACCCGTTTGAGTCGCCTTGCAATTCAATTAGAAAACTTATTAATAACAAATCATACCACTCATGCTAGATTTTCCGTTACGTAACGTTATTATGTCATACATAAAAATAAAACGAAGTAAAAAACTATACATTTTAATAAAGACGTTAACGTTATATATTGTAGAAGGTAAAAAATAGTTATTAGATGGAGTTTTTACAATATGCACTTGTCTGCCTTTAATACAATGCATGTATTACTTTTGAATAGTTTAGTGAACAAGGATGTAACAGGCATTTGAAACCGATACGACGATGATCAACTACAAAAGTTATTCCAATGCCATCGCACAACAAGTTTATTTACAAAATAAGTACTACAGGTACTAGCTTTTCTTCCTGACTCTTCACGAGACAATTTAAGGTTATACTACGAAATGTTGTGGTTTTAATAGTTTTACATCCGTCTTGAAAGTTAATCACCAAACCTACGCCAACAAATGTAGTTATTTTGTGGTATAGGTAGGTGGACGGGCAAATGAGCTACTTAATTTTAAATGGTCACCACTACTTAAAGACATTGGCGACATAAGAAATATTTCCATTAAGAACCATTCCTTACATCGCCAATGCGCCACCAACCTTGGGAATGAATAATTATGTTATGTCCCTTTGCCTGTAGTTACACTTGCTTACTCACCCTTCAAACCGGAACGCAATCATAACAAATATTGTTGTTTAGCGGTAGAATACTTTTTTTTTTTTTTTTTGTTTTTTTTTTTTTTTGACGCTGGGAAAACGCATGACGCGTTTCCCCCCACGGGAACAGTGGGGGGGGTATGTGGGACTCGCCGTATGTCCAAGGCACCGAGTGTGCCCCGGTCATCGGAATACCCACTAAAAACCCAGCGGTACCCTTCCCGTCTTAACGGGAGCGCCACGGGATCGCTTGCGCATGCTACCGTGAACGGTAGAATACCTGACCCAACTAGCATATTACATCTTTATGTCTAAAGTATAGCCTTTTATTTTAAAGTAAATAAATGAAAATAATCATGATATAATTATTATATACACAAAACAGGAATTTATAACGTCTTGAACAGTTTTGCACATTTCTTTGACCTTTTGTACTTTATATACATTTAAAAAAATAATAAGATAAAATACGTATCAAGTCAAGCGATCTCTGTGACCGTAATGTGCTTATTAAAGTTTTTGTCCCTAGACGTCTCGTGTCTCATAGTTCCAGAACTTTTCCAGATTCAATAGTCTTAGAGTATTTACAGTACTTTCTTACTTCTTATAGTTACTTATTATTTTACTTATGCTGAGTAAAAGTAGTATGTAGCTAGATATAATACATCGAAGGTGCCGTAAATATCAAGGCAAGTCCTTCAAATTCTACTTAAAATTTTAAATTATTATTTTATTTATATAGATATTTATATAGGGTTTTCCAATAGGGACGCTTGAACTTTGACAGCTGATTGCGGCCATGTTGTTTGAGTGACAGCTGTCAAATGCAGTGTGTTATATTCATTCCGTCCTCCCAAACCACCATGGCAGGTTACAGTGTCGAGCAGCACGTGCAAATCATAAAATTGTTTTATGAAAATGGGTCTTCAGTTCGAGCAACGTTCCGCGCACTTCGCCCGTTTCACGGTCGCGATGATCGTCCTGCCGAGTCGACTATCCGTCGATTGGTGGACAAATTCGAGTCAACCGGGTCAGTTAACAATCAGCCGGTTCCCGTGCGTCAACGTAACGCGAGATCTGCCGAGAATATCGCCGCTGTGCGCGACAGTGTCCTCGAAAACCCGCGGCAGTCAATTCCGCGTCGCGCACAGGAACTCGGCCTTTCGCAGACGACAACTTGGCGAATTTTGCGTTGTGACTTGAGCCTGCACCCGTACAAGATCCAGCTGACCCAAGAGCTCAAGGTTAATGACCATAGACAGCGCCGTGTGTTCGCTGACTGGGCATTAGAGCAGTTGGAAGTTGACGCCGATTTTGGCAAAAAAATCATCTTCAGCGACGAGGCGCATTTTTGGATGAATGGCTATGTCAACAAGCAAAATTGCCGTATTTGGGACGAGACCAATCCACACGAGGTTCACCAAGTGGCAATGCACCCGCAGAAAGTGACTGTTTGGTGCGGATTTTGGGCCGGAGGCGTGATTGGTCCGTATTTTTTCGAAAACGATAATGGTGTGGCCGTCACCGTCAATGGTGAGCGATACCGGTCGATGATAACCAACTTCTTTTGGCCTGAAATCGAGAATATGGATCTGGACAACATGTGGTTTCAACAGGACGGCGCTACGTGCCACACAGCACACGCTACGATGGAAGTTCTGCACGATCAAGCGCCCTTAATGGAAAACCCTATATATACTTTATTGCACCTAAATTACACAAAAGGTAGGCTTAACGCTCTACTCGCTAGCTTCAAAACATACCGGCTGACCGCAATTTTAAATCAACCGGACCTGTGTAAGTTGGTAAGACTCTTTTATCAATTTTTACTAAGCCGAGATTATTATTACTAAGCCGAGATGGCCCAGTGGTAAGAACGCGTGAATCTTAACCGATGATCGTGGGTTCAAATCCGGGCAAGCACCACTGAATTTCATGTGCTTAATTTGTGATTATAATTCATCTCGTGCTTGACGGTGAAGGAAAACATCGTGAGGAAACCTGCATGTGTCAAATTTCACTGAAATTCTGTCACATGTGTATTCCACCAATCCGCATTGGAGCAGCGTGGTGGAATAAGCTCCAAAAACCCTCTTCTAAAAAGAGGAGAAGAGGCCTTAGCCCAGCAGTGGGACATTCACAGGCTGTTACTTTTATCAATTAAGATAGGAGTCTTCAAACGCCTAAACAGATCTTCATAATTTATAGCTAAGAATCTCGATCACATCAGGTTTCAAACAATAAAAAAACGCATTGAAATCGTTCCATTCATTTCGAAGGTACGATGCCACAGACAGTCATACAGATACATTAAACTTATAATACACCTCTTTTTACTTCGGGGACTAAAAGTGTTCAATACAATATGCATTTTTTGAGTGTTGATTATAACGTTATTATCATAAATGACGCATTAGGTAAATAATAATGTCTTCTGAATTGTTAAACATCTGTGTCCACTTAACGTATATGTATACATCTATTCGCATTGAATAGTTTTCAATGACTCACTTTATTGGTATTGTTTGTTATGGTGTATATAATACATTTGGTAACAGAAAATAAATGGTTTATTAAATGAACAACTAAATATTTCATTTAACTTACACTTAACATTTCTGAGTAGGGATGGATGAATAAATTAGATGTAAGGCCGAGACTCTTCCATAGAGCGCGATAAGGGCTTTGAAATATTTACGTGGAATATACATATTGGACATAATTTATGTTATTCGCTTTTTCGTTGCATATTTTATACTGCTAATTAATAATTTATATAAACATAAATACGAATTAAACTGAAAAATAAATCTATCGCCATATTACCACGAATTATAATATGTTTACGTTTAATATTATTTAATTATATTGTATTGTAATTTAATAAATACATTGGTAAGTTTTTCCGTTGTGTCATAAATGGAAAAAATACAATAATATGAATCATACCAACGTAACGTCGTAGTGTAATTTCTAATAAGCGACATTTTACTGCTATTAACAGCTGTACACTGTACTTCCTAATACATCCTATACGATTATCTCTATTTCATTTATTAGTTTCAGTATGGCAGACGGGTAAGTTGGGAACCTGATGATAAGTGGTGTTTTTTATACAAAGCCACAGGCAAAGTCCGTATCCTGAGCGACCGGTACTCGCTTAAAACGGTCTTCAAGTATATATAATTAATATATATAAATAATATCTTGTTGTTGCACTATTATATTCAGTCCATAGACTTACGTACGCAATCCATACTCTTATTTTCGATTGCTCGTTTTATTTTTCATCGTTTCGTTACATTTATATTGTTAATTGTGTTGTAAATATATATAATTACGTTAACAAATTATTACCTACCTTCATTACTTATTTGAGTTTTTATAATACAGCATTGGATTCCGCGCTAAAGGTGGCTACACTAAAGAAGATTGAGTTAAATGTTCAGTTTCTTGTTTGAGCACCGCAGGATTTTTATTTCGATTTGAAAGTTAATTTCCTTTATCGCGCTGTTTGGCAAAGTCTTGGCTTTGTGGATGAAGACAGGTGTAGCATATTTACAAATGCCTATTTTATATTTTTAATTTAAATAGGTACGCAGCGGCAATCTGATTGGATCTGGTAAGTGGTCACCATGGCTCATATTGACCATATAAGAAATATTATTCATCCCTTATATCGTCAATGTGCCACCGACTCGGTGGTAGAGCTTTGTGCAAGCTCGTCTGGGTAGGTACCACCCACTCATCAGATATTCTACCGCAAAACAGCAGTACTTTGTATTGTTGTGTTCCGGTTTGAAGGGTGAGTGAGCCAGTGTAATTACAGGCACAAGGGACATAATATCTTAGTTCCTAAGGTTGGTGGCGCATTGGCAATGAAAGTGATGGTTAATGTTTCTTACAATGCCATTGTCTATGGGCGTTGGTGACCACTTACCATCAGGTGGCCCAAATGCTCGTCCGCCAACCTATACAATAAAAAAAAAACCGACCTTAGAAAGAATATGGTATATGTTTGTAGTTGTACTGGTCCTTGCATAAATATGGATTTATGCAATATAATATTTTGTCATACGCAGTTAGCAAAAGTGGTCAGAACGACATTATTATCATTATAAGTACGAAAGAAAAAATAATGAATACTGAACGATTTATAAAAAAAATAAACACTAAAATGTTGAAAGTTAAATATTAAAATGGTATAAAATTTCAACACATTATTTAAGAAATGATTAGGAATGCATTGCACGTTCAATTTGGAATACGTAAATAAATAAAAAAAGACATTAATATACAAAAGTGGTCATATAATTAGAAACTTATTATTACCTTATAATTAGAAACACTTCTTATGAATAAAGTAATACTTCAACGTACAAATGTTCGTAAAAAATATACACATTCAATAATTAATAATCATGCAATAATAAAGCCACTCAAATAAAAAACTCATTAAATGCATAAAATATAAAACATATCTTACTTTTAATTACAAAATGAGTCTTACACATGTAGGAGTTTATTTTCTGTTACTGCCTAATTAGAAACATTTTAAAAAAGCATCCATAGCTCGTTCTTTTTTTGAAATTGGAGAATAACATTTCTTTTTCTATTATTTTGGCGGCAATTCAAAATTCTCTTAATCTGAATTTTATTTTGTTCAAAATGGGCAAAAATAAAAGTAGCGACGCGTCAACTAGGCAAATCATTGTTAATTTACATATAGATCATAAGTGGGCATACAGAAGAATAGCTGAGCATTTAAATTATTCTGTTAAGAAAGTTTTTAATGCAATTGATCATTATAAAACACATGGAACTGTTGAAAATGTTCTTAGAAAGGCTCGGCCAAGAAAATCCTCTCCCAGAGAAGATACGCTAATCGTTCGTGTTGCTGAAAAAGACCAAAGGCTCCAACCAGATTAAAAATGTTTTTCGCCTGATGACCCGAGAAACATCTCGTCAAGACTGATACGCCGAAGATTAGTGGAAGCTAAATTGTTTGGAAGAATCTCTCGAAAGGTACCGCTTCTTACTAAGCAACACCGAGAGAAGCGATTATTATTCGCTAAAAAATATGTTAATTGGACGGTACGAGAATGGGAAAAAGTGTTATTTTACGCCACTAATTATAACTATTGGTAGGCTGTGGATAGTAGCTATTTCGTAAATAACAATAATAATTACTAATACTTGAAAAAATATTATTTTTTATATTTTTTGTTGTTGTTTCTAATTAGTTGACCATTATTGTTCATACCTTAAAACTGATTTAAATGTTTGTCCGTAATGTAATATTGAAACTGCACTTGTGTTATGGGATTTATATTGTTTTTCTAATAAATGATAAATCGTTGAACATATTGTTGTCCTATTTATTGTTTAATTTCAAAATAAAAACGATTGCGGTGAAGTATCTTACATAATGTCAAGGACCGTTGGTAGTGTTTCTAATTATACGACCACCACTGTATACATAGCTCATAATAAACTAAGTAAAGAAAGAAAGAAACTGGAAATGTGTACAGAAACCGGAAATGTTAACTCATTTAGCAATACATTTTAAAAAGTGACCTGAAAATATAAAAAGTCTCAAAACAGTCAAGATGTAACAATGCAAAGTTTTAACTTTAACAATCTTGTTATTACTTTAAGATGGCATTTGGAACTTTTTATTATGTAAAAATATGTATTCGTAAATTCAACTTGGTTCTCCAAATTCGTTACGAAACATCTAATAATGGCGTCGATGGATCGTTGTCGGCCAATTACAGTGTCTATGCTAAACATTATTATCGCTAACATTGAAAACTTAGATTGAAAAAGACAACCGCGAAGCCTAAAACGTTTCACAAACGTCACAGACTACACTTACAATTAATGGCAAGTAAACTATAGACCACACACGACAAAATATAATGAAATATGCGTGAATCAAACTGAATTCATTTCTGAAAAAATCCTCTTTAAGTGATATATGAAATTTTATCTTTTATATGTATTTAAAATTACATACTGAATATCATCCACGCAAAGTCTTCGTCTTTGCAAACGTTAAATATCTATATCTCAAATATATACTTATTAAAATCTGCATTTTAATATAGAGGACGCATTATGTAATACATTTTTAAATTTCGATTTTAAAAGGGGCGAACTTTGATCGATTCCTTCTCGTTCAACATATTATTACATTACAATACAAATAAATATGGAAATTTTAAGATTTTTACAGGTTTAAATTTAATAAAACGTTATGTTTGTTGTCCGGCCAATTAAATAAGCGGTGAGAAAATTGTTAAAATCGGGTATTTTTAATTTTAATGGCACCATTCTACTCTTTAATGATTACTTATTATCTATTATTAATAAATTACGCGATAGATCCTTTTAAAATGCTTAGCACACCAAGAAAAGTTGATATGATACTAAAAAAACGTCACCGTTTTTGAGATAAGACAAACTTGAAATGCATAAAACGCACAGACTCATATACAATATTCTTATCAGTTATCACCATTAAGTCGCGACATTTAGTGCGAGTATAAATAAATTATAAATGACATATTCGATTGATAAATAATACAAGCTTAAGTGAATTTAAAATATTTAATTTTAGGCGTATCCATTTTGAACCTACAATTTACAAACGAAAAGCAAAAAAAAAAAAATCTGTAGTCTTGATTACCTTTGATCATTAACGTTCATTTAAGATGTAGTAATATGTATATATTATATATATAATAATAACTATAATATATTTTTATATATATATTTCTTTATCTTAAAATAAACTGATTCGATTTCTTAACTTTAATTTAGTCAACTTATTTAGATTTCAATCATATAAATGTATTCAATAGCGTGTCTCAATGACCAAAATTGACCAAGCGTGCCGCGGTCCAATTTAAAGACCGCTTTGTAGAGAGCGACCGACGACCGTAATAATAGAATGAATACGAATACTTCGCAATATTGTGGATTTCCTTGTTATTATATTTAACGTGGCTATTTCTTTGTCTATGTCAGGTTATATATGTAAATGTTACGTATTCACGAAAATTCGTCCACGACGAGCGTTATTTGGCGATCACAGTTACATTTGACATTACACTAATGTACATATGTAATGAAATGTGGAATAAAGAAATTTATTTTTAACACAATTACGCCACTAAAACAAGGTCACACTAAAATATTTTATGGCATATATAGACCGCATGGCATAGACCGCATAAATGTAAATGATTACGATTTGACTATTATTTGGTGTAGGTTTCTTTATAAATGTATTCTATGGAGGTTCTATTTCTGCTTATATTTGCTTAGATACATAAGTATATTTATAAAACATGCATCTCCGTTTGTAATTCGTGTATCTTTGTTTAATAGTTAAACACCTTTGAGAGGACTGATTACAGATGAAATAAATATTTGACATTGTTATTCTATAAATGCATATAATTTTAATAGTCCTCCAGACCGATTTCGGCCTAGGTGGCCAATCTCAAGAGTGATTAACCAACTGCCCAGGACATATTAAAGTGCACAAGTGTGCGCGATAATACATGTGCACTTTCTATTCCCCAACTCTCATAACTCGATGGGACGGCGATCCGACACGATCGGCAAGAGTTCAGGCGCAGGACCAACGGCTTTATGTGCTTTCCGAGGCACGGGGGTGTAAACACTTCCAATTCCAGACTCCGGGCTGGTACTGAGAAATTTCAACAGAAAATTTCAATTACATTTTATTGGCCCGATCTGGGATTTGAACCCAGGACCTACGTGAACGCGGCCTTATATGTAGGCACTAGACTAAAGAGGCAGTTAGTATAATTTTAATAAAGTGAGCAAAGGCCTTCTGCTCTACCTAATCTGGTGAAGATGGTTTGGAGCTTTTTCTAACACGCTGCTACAAGGATATTATCAAACCTCCTATCAAAACAAAAAAAAAACTAGCAGAGTTATGAATGTATTATATATTTAAGTTTAATACCTTATATTATACCCTTCAACGTCAATAAAAAAAGTTTGTAAAAATTAAATATAACCTCCATAAATATATTGAACAATTAAAAAAAATGAAAATAAGTTGACATTATTAGAGCATTACTGAGACTCGTGTTTGCATTTACCACCACCGTCCGACGGATAGTCAGACGCGGTGGGGTCTTCAGGGATTTGCAAACGTAAGTACGCTGTACGACAGATGGCTTCCTTTTTCATTTTCTTTTTAGTTGTCTTATTTAATTTTATTCAATTAAAAGTTCTTTATCTCGGATTATTCCAAGATTATAAGTTAATAGTGATGGTAATAATAGTATTATTTCTACATTATTCTGAAAAAAAGTACTTTGTCTTATTAAATTTTGAAGTCTTTGATTAAAAAATAACATTTGAAATTTCGATAATAATAAGAAAATACTCTATTCACTTCTTATGAAAAAAAAATACATGTAGTGTAATTTTGGATTATAGATAAATTACTAAAATTATTTGTACTATTGAACTCCTCCGACTCTTCTAGGTAGAATCCACATAACTGAAATAATACATTTGCAAATAACAATTTAGTTTATTAATGCCACAAATAAACATTAAACTCAACCTACACTGTTGTTCGGAAACTGATCAATTAAATGATCAATGAAAATGTATGCTACACACGTGTAACCTAGGCCGATCCAAGTATTTTAGAGGGAAGAGACATATCTAGTTCAGAGGGATCATTGACATAAGCATTTAATTTGTATAAAATTATCAATTATTATTAATCGTCTTGTAGAATGGCTTACAGCTGACTATTATTCTAATGGTTTTTATTTCGATATCTGTTCAAAAAATATAAATTTGTTTCATCCGTGTTTTCTTCTTTTTTTTTTTTTTTTTATAGTACCCGGGAGGGCTAATGACTACTCCACCTGATGGTAAGTGATAGTAAAGTCCAAACGCGACGACGGCTAGTGCAGTCAGGAAGAATGACTTGCACTAGCCCCCCCGCCTTGCCGGCCCGCAAGATGCCTCTTCACGCCTCGTTTGAAGGAACCCGGGTCATAAGAGGAGGGGAAAACGTGTGCTGGTAACGAATTCCATATTTTATAGGTGCGACAAAGAAAAGAGTTGCCAAATTTCTTCGTGCGCGATGGAATTGATGTCACAGTTAGTCGGTGACATCGAGAGCCAGCACGCGTAGATTTGTGCGTTTGCGTAGAATGACGGTGAATAGCTCCTCTGAGCACTCGCCGTGATACAGTCGATAGAAAGCGCTCAGTGCCGCTATCTCTCGACGCAAATGTAAAGGCTCGAGGGTGTTGGTGACCTTTACATCGCCAATAATGCGAACCGCACGTCGCTGCAACCGATCCAATGCCTCCAGTAAGTACTTAGCGGAATACCATCCCGAAGGTGCGAGCAATATTCGACGCAAGACCGCACCTGTGTTTTATACAACAGGAGCAGTTGTTGTGGCGTGAAAAAACGCCGCACCTTGTTCAGGACTCCGAGTTTTCGTGAGGCTGTTTTTATAACAGCCTCGATGTGATCCTTTGGATTGAGGTCGCACCGAACGTCAATTCCCAGTATGGCGACTTTGCCTTGTATCTCCAGCGTAGTGCCACAGAGGGAATTTCTATTCTGTCCTGTATTTTGTATGAGTTTTTAAATCGCTAAAGAAAGTATATATAAGAAGTAGCTCAACTGTTACGTAAATGAAAAGTTTATTATTTTAAATACCACAGTAAAGATTCAAGGACAGAAGTTGAAGGTGAAACCTACTTTACTTCAACCTTTGTTTCGCTTACACCATCTAACAATTTCTATAACAATGAAGCTTAATTTATTTCAAAGAAAAGTAAGAAAAAAAAATGTTCTTATATTTATCGCGTCACGCAACGTTTAAGCATTAATCGATGGCGCTAGCAAAGTCCGGTGTGTAGAGAACAAGTTCCACAGTTAGTTAAACTGTAGGAATTCGCTTCGGTAACAACTCTCTAAATATTTATACTGTTTCTTAGTTTTTATTCATATATTATTATGCGTTTGTTCTTATAATAATGAAGTCTCTGAGATTTTTTTCCACATTTAGAAAGAGTAACAGCAATCCTCTACTGTATTGATTACCTATTTAAATATATAATTTAATTGCATTATAAATTCTATCATATAATCTACGTTAATGTCATTATTTAAATTTTTCTTAAGTACATATTTGAATGCCGTTTTCCAAGGTATTCTTAATATTTTTATTTTCCGCTCTGACTAAGCGTTAAGCGAGGGCTGAAAATAGATATATATTTACATACCGCTACTAGCTCACCGCTAGCGTAAGTGTAAAAGGTTGTTTGGCGAAATTAGGGGTTTTTTTAATGTTATTTATGAATTTAATGCTTCATAAGTTACTTCGATTCATAAGAAGGAATATCTAATATTTCCTGAAATATTTAGTGTTTATGTTTATGCGTTAAATATTAATATGTTAATTGAACAAATTTTACATATGACTTCTTTCACTTTGAGAAATAAAGTAGCTGGTTTCATATCGCCTTGTAAATCGTTTATTGTTCAAACTATTATTTAAAGTTTTTATAGAAGTTTTGAAGTTTTTACTAAATTTCATAACAATTATATTAATTCAGTTAAAACGACAAATGCACAAAAAAGAATTTCAAAAGATCGATATTTGATGTCTGTAAAGAAAAAAAAACGCACGACAACAACCGTGTCACGGTTGGACGAGCATGTGTTTCAACAGAAGGAAATTTCGAGTTTTTTTTTCTTTTCTCGGTTAAAATGTCGCACAACTTTATACAAACAAGCATCAACAAGGTTACACCTACAGTAGGCGTGCAGCCTCGAGAGCCAGCTACGAGCGTGGGCTACGAAGGGAGCTATAAATAATGCAGTTTTTTTCCTGTCATGTAGGCTACTGCGTCATAATAGTGATCGCCCAATTTTTATGTTGTTTCATATGTTAATGAGCGCGATAACATGTACATATGTTATATTAAAATACGTTTGAGAAGGCAGTCTATTTTTATACGGGTACCTACTAAATTATTAATAATTTATTGTAATTAATTCATTACAAATAATGTTTTATTTTTTTTACTTTTAAGCTAATTTGGTTTCAAAGTAAAAATGTGGTACCGATTTAGAAAACTAAAATCGTGATTAAAATATTACTGTGTCGCATAGAAACTACGTTATTGTGTAAACTATAGATTTAGTGCTGAAACACTTTTCGACTAAGTAACAATTTAGTTGTTAAAACGGAGCTACTTAACGATTTCATATTTTAGATATAAAAAAAAACACAAAGTAGAAATGCTTGATAAAAATCTCGACCTAGAGAAAAATTAAATGACTATGTAGAAAGCATTCCCTGTGTACACAATATTCAACCGGCGCTCAATATCACGTTGCTAGTGAATCACGTGTTAGCAAGGGTAATGTCATAAGGGTCACGAGTCAAAGTTCACGTTTGCAATAACATACAAATTAATTTCATATGTATGTCCCACTCGGGCACCATCTGGCATAACGCATTGCGAACATAATATGTTGAACAGCACTTTTAGTTTAACCGTATTTAAGTAGTATGGTTAAACTAAGAACAACGATTATTATATAATATTTATTGAATAGTTATTATATAAATAAATTAATAATGTACGAATGACTGTGCACCATTTAAATATGCTTTTTCATTCGTTTACAAAGTCAGAATGGTACATATATATATTTTGTTTAATTAATAGCTCTTCACTTATAAAAATGTTTGTTATTAAATATAGCTAAACGGGTGGTGTTATTGATCCGATTTTAAGGGCAAATGAGTCAGTGTAATTAGATACACCATGGAAACATTTTCTTATTTCACAAAATTTGAAGCGTATTGGCGATGCAGGGATTGGTTAATATTTAGTGGACCATTTGTCATTGTAAATTTAAAAAAAACAATCGTCTGAGTTTCATTACTTTCCGAGCAGTTTAACAGCTTGTTTTGTGTACATGCGTTAAGGTTAAGCCTTAAAACTGTATATGTACGTAGTTGAGAGAGGCTTCAGCTAAGTTGGAGGTACAATTTTGAAAATTTATCTTTGTCAGTGTCGTGTTAAAAATCTGGAAAAATTCATACATATTACTCTTATCGTTTCCTACATTTCTGTATATATATATTGTCTGTATAACTTGTCTGTGTGTTTTTTATTAATTATTTTTTCGTTTTTGTCGTTTCATCCCTTATTCTTCATCCTAAAATTCCTAAAAAATTCATATAGGCACTTCATACCGTTTCCTACATTTTCTCTTTATATATATTTTCTGTACAACCTTTCTGTGTGTTTTTATTAATTATTTTTCGTTTTTATCGTTTTTTGTTGTTTCATCCCCTACTCTTCATATTAAAATTCCGAAAAAAATAATTTAAGCATTTCTTACCGTCACCTTCATTTTCTTTTAATACAAATTTTCCGTAAAACCTGTCCTTGTCTGTTTTTCTGAATAATTTTTTCGTTTTTTGGTGTTTTCACCCCTTATTTTCCATCCCCCGTTCTTCTTCTGCTCGGCAAACTTGTAGGGCCCTCTGCCCTGCACCCGTCGAGCTATCAAGCTTCCGGATCGGCTTCTCCGTTCCGGAGATATTGAAGAAAAACCATAAATTTTAGACGGCCTCTCTTCAGAACATTGTCGAGGTGTTGACGTCTCGCTCGGAGGCCGAAGAGACGCGCCGGCTCCGCGCCGACAACGCCCGTCTGCGAAAGGAGGCAGACGGGCTGAAAGAAGAGGTAAAGGCCCACCGCCGAGAGTTCGCGGAGCGAACCACGGTGGCGGTGGCTAGCGAGGTGCCACTGGCTAGTGCGGCGGCAGAACCGCGGGCCCTGGAGGGGCTCCAGGCCTCCCTCGAAGCGGCGGTCGCGATGTTCAACACGCGACTGTCGAACATCGAGGGGCGCCTTCCGCCTGCGAGGGAACACCGGCCGTCTCCTGTGGCTGGTAATAGACGTGAGGCGGTGCAGCGAAACGCACCGCCCCCGCAAACGCAGAACGTGCCCGCTCCCAAGCGGGTAAAAGTAAAGGCGGCAGTGCCTGCGCCGATCGCCGGCTCGTCGAACGTCGTCGCGTCGTCGCCCGGGACTGGTGAGACACCACCAGCCCAGGAACCGACATGGTCGACCGTGGTGCGGAGGGGAAGAAAGAAGAAGGCCTCCCCCGCGGCCACCGTTGCACCGGCTCCGGCGAAGCCAAAGCCCCAACAAGCGGCCAAGCCTAAGTTGGTCGCCCCCCGCTCGGCTGCAGTGGTGATATCGCTGCAGCCTGAGGCGGAGAGCAAGGGCGTGACGTACGCCCAGGTCTTGGAGCGGGCGGAGCAAGGTGTGAAGCTCCAAGACCTGGGCATAAGTGGCGGCCTAAAGATCCGCCGCTCGGCGACTGGAGCCAGAGTCCTCGAGCTGTCGCGGTCCGACAAGGACCAGGCCGCGAAGCTGGCCGACAAGCTGCGCAGCGTCCTAGATGGGTTCGCCAATGTCGCGCAGCCGGTCAGCAAGGCGGATCTGAGGGTGACGGGGCTCGACGATTCCGTCACCCCGGAGAGGCTGGTCGAAGCGGTCGCGCGCGAGGGTGCCTGCTCCCCTGAGGCGGTCAGATGCGGAGCGGTGCAGCGCGGGCCGGGCTCTATGGGCATGGCCCGCGTCACGTGTCCCCTCGCGGCGGCCAAGAAGCTGGCCAATGCCGGCCGCCTTCTCGTCGGGTGGAGTGCGGCCAAGGTCGTGCTGCAGGAGCGGCGCCCCATGCGCTGCTTCAGGTGCATGGGCCTCGGCCACACGAGGGTGCTCTGCCCGTCGGAGAAGGAGCGGGGCAGCCTCTGCTACCGATGCGGCTCTGACGGTCACAAATCGTCGAGCTGCACGGGCAAGCTGCGCTGCGCGGTCTGCGCAGAGGCCGGCAAGCCCTCTGGGCATATGATGGGGGCGCGGGATTGCCACCCTCCCACCACGAAGGGAAAAGTGGTCCTCGGCACCCGGACCACTCCCGCAATGGAAGGAGGAAGCCGCCAGGCAGCTGAGGAAGCTAATACAAAATCAAAATGAGCACGTCAAGTATTAGCTTCCTACAGACGAATCTAAACCACTCCGCCGGAGCGCAGGACCTACTGCTGCAGTCCATGGCGGAGTGGCAGATAGACCTGGCGGTGGCCTGCGAGCCCTACTTCGTCCCTCCCCTAGCTCATTGGGTGGGGGATGTGGACGGAACGGTGGCGGTCCTCTCGAGGAGCGGAACGGGCCCCCCCCTCTCTCTCATCGAGAGGGGCTCGGGCTACGTTGTGGCGGGGTGGGGGGAGTACGCGGTCACCGGAACGTACTTCTCCCCCAACCGCAGCCTCGCTGAGTTCGAGACGTATCTCGGCTCGGTCAGAGCTGCGGTTGCCAGGCAGTCGCCGAAACCTACCTTGGTTCTCGGCGACTTAAACGCGAAGTCGCGTGCCTGGGGCAACCCCGCTACGGATCCGCGAGGGAGGGCCGTCCAAGTCTGGGCGCTACTCTCCAGCCTGTCCCTACTTAATAAGGGGCAGGTTCACACCTGCGTGCGCCACAACGGGGGGTCCGTGGTGGACGTTTCGTTCGCCACCCCGGTGGTAGCACGTAGAGTGTCGAACTGGAGAGTAGAGGAAGAGGTGGAGACTCTGTCGGATCACCGCTATATCCGATTCGAGATCTCCACCTCTCGCAGGCCGGTGGAACCCCAGAGGGTGCCGACCACGCTGCCGAGGTGGTCTCTTGGCCAGTTAGACCGCGAACTGGTCAAGGAGGCTGCCATCGTGCAGCGGTGGGGTTCCGCGGGACGGGAAGAGGAGGGCGCCAGCGTCGAGGAGCTGGCGGGCCGCATGCGCAGCGCCCTCAAAGAGGTCTGCGATGCGGCCATGCCGAGGACCCGGCGCAGAGTTCCGCGCCGACAAGTCTACTGGTGGTCGCCCGAAATAGCCGAACTTCGGGCGACGTGCAGTCGGGCGCGGAGGGCCTACGTCCGCTGTCGCAGGCGCAACGGCCTCGACGCGGACCTGGAGGGGCAGCTCTTGGCCGCTTACCGCCAGCTGAAAAAAGATCTGCAGCTGGCGATAAGTCGGGCCAAGGAGAAGGCGAGGGAGGAGTTGCTGGCGGGCCTCAATCGAGACCCATGGGGGCGGCCGTATCGAGGTGTGCGTGGAAAGTTCCGCACCCAAGCCGCCCCCGTGACGGAAGCCGCCGGAGCTCCTCCTGCGCCTGGTGGGGGAACTGTTTCCCCACCCAGGCGAGTTTGTCCCTCCGCCTATGGCCCCCCGCTCCGTGATAGAGGACGCAGTGGCTCCACCACTGATCACGGAGCGGGAAATGGAGATGGCCCTCGGTCGCCTGAGGGCCAAAAAGACGGCGCCGGGTCCGGACGGTGTTCCAGGGCGTGTTCTGTGCGACGCCCTGGAATACCTAGGTGCAAGGCTTCGGGGCCCCCGTATGACGAATGAACAGTGGGCAGTTTCCGAAGCCTTGGAAACAAGGCAAGTTGGTGCTGTTGCCGAAGGAGGGTCGACCACCCGGTTCCTCCTCGGCGTACAGGCCGATCGTGCTGCTGAACGAGACGGGCAAGTTGTTTGAGAAGATTCTCGCAGCCCGTCTCGTTCAGCACCTCGACGAGGTCGGTCCGGGTCTTTCAGAGGCTCAGTTCGGGTTCAGGGCGGGTCGTTCGACGGTCGACGCCCTGAGCGCCCTGAAGACTCGGACCACGGAAGCGGTGGCCCAGGGGCGAGTGGTCCTGGCGGTTTCGCTGGATGTGGCGAACGCCTTCAACAGTCTCCCATTCGAGACGATCAGGGAGGCACTCCGATACCATGGGGTGCCGACCTATCTGAGGAGACTGTTGGAGGCGTACCTCCAGGACCGAGAGGTCGTCTGGGTGGGGGGCGACGGCAGGTTGGTCCGGCGTCGGGTTGGCTGCGGCGTTCCACAGGGGTCGGTTCTCGGCCCAATTCTGTGGAACGTCGGCTTCGACTGGCTCCTGAGAGCCCCCGTCCTTCCCGGTATGGGGGTGTTGTGCTATGCGGACGACACCCTCATCACCGCGACGGGGCGGGACTTTCGGGAGGCGGCCCGCCTGGCCGAGGTCGGAACGACCCTGACCGTGGACCGGATGGAGATGCTGGGCCTGAGGGTCTCCATATCCAAAACGGAGGCCCTCCTCTTCCACGGTCCGCGGAGGGGCCCCCCACGAGGGGCGAGTATCACCGTCCACGGGACGGTGATCGAGGTGCGGGCCCAGATGAAGTATCTGGGCCTGATCCTGGACGGGCGTTGGAGCTTCGGGCAGCATTTCGTGCAGCTCGGCCCGAAGCTCGTCAATGCCGCCACCGCCTTAGGCCGCCTCCTACCCAACGTGGGAGGACCGGGATCGCTATGCCGGCGCCTCTATGCCGGCGTAGTGAGGTCGATGGCACTGTACGGTGCCCCGATTTGGGTGGACGCACTCACCGCTTCCAACCGGGCCCTTCTGCGAAAACCGCAGAGGGTCATAGCGGTGAGGGCGATAAGGGGTTATCGTACGGTGTCGTGGACAGCGGCGACCCTCCTCGCGGGCGACCCGCCCTGGGAGCTCCAGGCGGAAGTGCTCGCGGAGGTGTACCGCTTCCAGGCCGAGGCGAGGGAACGCGGCGACCGTCCAGGGTCGGCGGAAGTCGGGCGGATCAGGGCTCTAGCCCAGCAAGCCCTGATCGCCCGATGGGAGGAGGACCTCGGGTCCCCCACGGCGGGCCTGGCGACAGTGGAGGCGGTACGTCCCCACTTGAGTCGCTGGGTCCGAAGGAAACGAGGCACGCTCTCGTTCAGGCTGACGCAGGTGCTTACCGGACACGGATGCTTCGGTAAGTACCTGCACGAGATAGCGCGGCGGGAGGTTTCACCCTCCTGCCACGAGTGTGGTGCGCCATTCGACACGGCGCATCACACCCTGACGGAGTGTGCCGCGTGGGGGCCCCAGAGGCATTCCCTGGCGGCGGTTGTTGGCGGAGACCTCTCCTTACCGAGCATCATCAACGCGATGCTCGGAAGCGAGGAGTGCTGGTCAGAGATGGTCTCCTTCTGCGAAAGTGTGATGTCGCAGAAGGAGGCCGCGGAGCGGGAGCGGGAGGAAGATGCCGCTGCGGACCCGCTCCGCCGCAGAAGACTGGGGAGAAGAAAGCGGCGCTTTGCGCACCTTCTCCCCCCGCCACAATAGGCGCTGCCGGGACTAGGGGGGTTCCCAGTACCCTGGGATTCCTCCCTAGTGAATGGAGGCCCGCATAGGCGGGCCGGCCGTCGGAGCGTCACGGTAGCATGCGCAAGCGATCCCGTGGCGCTCCCGTTAAGACGGGAAGGGTACCGCTGGGTTTTTAGTGGGTATTCCGATGACCGGGGCACACTCGGTGCCTTGGACATACGGCGAGTCCCACATACCCCCCCACTGTTCCCGTGGGGGGAAACGTGTCATGCGTTTTCCCAGCGTCAAAAAAAAAAAAAAAAAGGCTTCATCTAAGTTTGCATTATACACGAACAAATTATAGGACTACCTTGAAATCGTCACTCGAGTAGAATGCAGGTAAACTAGACATTTGATGTGCTATTAAGGTTAGATAAGACAATGATACACCTGCTTATGTTAATTAATCCTTTGGAACTACAATAAGTATACAAGAGTCAAACATTATCAGCAAATATTTTGTTTAAAGCCTCCTTCCCGGAGCCGAGGTGGCCTAGTGAACACGTCAATTTTTACGGAAGATTGCGCATTCAAACTTGGGCAAGCTCAATTTACATTACATCTCATGATTGGCGTTCTGGGTTCAAACTCGAGTCGAGCCTTATGTTAGAGTAGAAGACTTCAGAAACATGTTACAAAAATCATAATATAAATTGTTATAATAACTTAATAATTATATTTTTAAAATTAAACGCGAATATAATATAAATTCTATAAAATTGAATTCTTATAAATTATTGCTTTCATTTTATAAGCACTAATAACACGGCGAGGAAGATGAATTATTATTTATTAGTATAATAACGTACAATACAATGCAACATTATTTATAGTGTTATTAATAAGTATAATGTTTTCAATTTATGTATGGTAATAAAATATTTTTTATATTGTTGTGACAAACGAAGAAGAGAAACATTGTATTGAAACAATATATAAATACTAACTAGAGGCCATTGTACAGATTAACAACAAGATAAACAGGTTAGATCGACAGTGTAAATATCCACTATGCATTGATGACGCTATAAAAAGAAGATTCAATAAACACACAATTGCCTATTTATAATTTAAAGTATAGATTTGTTATATATATGCAGAATAATGACTTTGTTATTATTTGATAGAAACTTGTTTTATTATTTTAGTTACGTTGTGAAATTCAATCAAATATTTATTAAGTTAAAACAATGAATGTGATATTAATGTTAGTCTAAATATTACCTAAACTCGTTGGTAGGACTTTGTGCAATTCCGTGTGCATAGCGACCATCCAACCATCAAAGATATACCGCGACACAGCAATGATTAGATTTCAAACCGGAACTCAACAATTTGAGTTTCGGTTTGAATGGTGTAACTATGGGAATATAACATCTTAGAGCATAATAAAGAGCTAAGTTTGTTTTATCGTTTCTTCCGGATTTATATGGAACTGCCCATTATGATTGTTTCGGGACGGACTTATATATTTAGTACTTATATTGTATTTTTGTAAGTTATTATGAAATGCTGACGCAGGTGCTTACCGGACATGGCTGTTTCGGTAAGTACCTGCACAAGATAGCGAGGCAGGAGGTACCACCCTCCTGCTACGAGTGTGGTGCGCCGCTGGACACAGCGCACCACACCCTGACGGAGTGTGCTGCGTGGGGGCCTCAGAGGCATTCCTTGGCGGCCATAGTCGGCGGAGATCTCTCGCTGCCGAGCGTGATTGATGCCATGCTCAACAGCGAGAGGTGCTGGTTGGAAATGGTCTCCTTCTGCGAGAGCGTCATGTCGCAGAAGGAGGCTGCGGAGCGACAGCGCGAGGAAAGTGCCTCCGCTGATTCGGTCCGTCAAAGACGACCGGGGAGGAGACGTAGGCGCTATGCGCACCTTCTCCCCCCGCCTTAATAGCCGCCTGGGCTAAGTGGGTTCCCTGTATCCGGGAACCCCCTTAGAAATGGAGGCCCGCATAGGCGGGCCGACCGTCGGGGTGTCATGGTAGCATGCGCGAGCGATCCCGTGGCGCCTCCTAACCAGACGGAGAGGATACCGCTGGTTTTTTAGTGGGTAGTCCGGCGCCTTCAGTGCCGGTGAGCCCCACATACCCCCCCTCTTCATGTGGGGGAAACGCGTAAAAGCGTTTTTCCAGCGAGAAAAAAAAAAAAAAAAAAAAAAAAAAAGTTATTATGAAATAATGAGATATGAAATAATGAGATATTATGAAATAATTCGCCGTGGATTTTTTCAAAGCGAATGCTGCGAGAACTATTGTAGGGTAGATTATTAGGTATGTGTGTTGATAGTTATAACTTATATGGCAAGACGGAAGCCGAAAAAATATATGAATGATGTAATACTTGTGCTAGAAGAGAGTAACTGACAAGAGATGCGAATGGATAAAGAGATACACTGCGCCGACCCCAAATACATGAAATAAGGCATAATGATGTGAAGCTTAACTACTACCAATTGTTGATAGGGCTTTTTGCAAGCTCGCTTAACTGCCCAAACAGTTATCACTTTTCATGTATTCTATCACCAAAAATTTACGCTAAGTATTGTTGTGTGTGACAGACATAAAGTCTTAGTTTGCAAGGTTAGTGGTGCATTGTCGACGTAAGAGACTTTTAGGTCCTTACATATGAAATTGGCGTTTTGTACGGGAGGAATATAAAGTATTTTTTTTGTAAAATATATTTCATTAATCAAAGTATGCACCGTGATTATCTATGCACTTTTGCCATCTCATAGGTAGTTCCCTGATCCCTTTACTATAAAAACCATGAGGGCCGAGAATCAATAAACTCTTTGAAGGCGGCGTGGACTGCCGCATCGGAGTTGAATTTTTTTCCTTGTAAGAAATTGTCCAAATTCCGGAAAAAATGGTAATCTGTTGGAGCAAGGTCCGGGGAGCGCGGTGGTTGTCGCAAACATTCCAATTGTAGCTCATCTAACTTAGTGGTTGTTTGTTGTGCAGTGTGTGGTCTTGCGTTGTCGTGAAGCAGCAGTGGCCTAGAGCAATTGACCAATCTCGGTTGTTTAGCAGCTAGTTCATCCTTCATGGTTTGCAGTTGCTGAGAAAAGATATCTGCCATAATCGTTTGGCCAGTTTTTAGAAAACTTTAGTGAACGACACCGGCGCTAGTCCACCAAACACTCACAAGTAACTTTTTCTGAGTCAATTTTCGCTTAGGGCAGGATTTGGCTGGGTCTCCAGGGTTCACCCATTATGACGAGCGCTTCCGATTATCGTACAGTATCCACTTTTCATCACAAGTAATGATTCGATTTAAAATCCCTTCATGATTGTGTCGGTTGAGCAAAGTAACACAGCAGTCGACGCGTGTTTGCAAGTTCGATTCACTCAATTCATGAGGTACTCATCGTTCAAGTTTTTTTATTTTCCGGATTTGCTTCAAGTAGATTAATACAGTTTTATCACTTACCCCGAAGGCAGCTATCTCTGAAGTGCTTTGTGCTCTGATTCGCTTCCACAATAGCCTTTAATTCTTCATTTTCCACTTTGGTCTCCGGCCGTCCACGGGGTTGGTTTTAAAGGTCGAAGTTTCCAAAACGAAAACGTTGAAACCAAAAACGTACCGTGCTTTCTTTTGCGACACCAGCGCCGTACATATCATTAATCCTTCGAGCTGTTTTTGCAGCACTGGTGCCACGGTAGAACTCGTAATCGTAAATATACCGATATTTCATGTTTTTCATTGTGCGGTAATAAGCGACGCCAAAGAAAAAAATAATGAGGAAAAAACAAATGAATGACTGTTTTCAAAACTCAAATGTACCAGCTAAATGAATTTATAAATTTGAATTTGGAATTTTTAACCAAAGAGGAGATATTTCAGATCAAAGTGGTCAGTACGACAAAACGCTAATTTCATATGTAACGACATAATATTTCTCACAGTGCATATGTCGATGGGCGACGATGTTCAATATCTAGAAGCACAATGGCTGGTCTGCCTGCATTTTTAATTAAAAATAAAATATAGTATGTATTGTTCCAAAAACTTTACATCTCTGCCACAGCTAAGTTATCCTCTTTGGAACCGATATACTCGTTTTTTATACAACATTACAAGTAATGTGATTAAACTTCTTTAAAACAAAGAATTTATTATGGATGCGAAAACTAAATTATGTTTAGCTATAATACAATGAATGACATCATTGGTTTTTTCAACTGTTCAGAATACTAATTTCAATTGAAACGTCAATCACTGTTTAATATTTTATTTACATCCAACCTTGATTTACTTATGTTATAATGACACATATAACATTATACGTACAAATTTATGGTATATCTAAAAAGACCATCAACATAGTTGTCAAATAAAGTTAATAGATAAACATTTGATGTTACAAACAGGAGAATAAAACAATTTGGAACTGGCACATCGCTATAAAGTTGAAGTTAAACTAATAAGGAAGTGTACAGACGATACAACACTAGCTGTACTCAATTTTTTATTCAATTAGTTATGTAAAAAGTATTGAAAAATCGTGTCTCTAATGACCAGTATCCGTTGCGATTTATCAATTGATCTGTGATCGCAATCGCTGGCGATCTTTTCAATTGTTCGAACTTTACAGAAACGTAGAACCGAGCATAATCGGTCACAATATTAAATTGGTGAGAAACGATTCGTATCTATTAAATCCTAACTAATATTATAATTTATGCGAAAGTGAGTTTGTTTTTATATTTATTTGCTTGTTGCGCTCGGAGGAAGGTGCTAGGTACCCTTTACTATCCTATCCTTTTCTGGACCTTTTTCTTTTTCAGAAAGGTACCGCAGGGGAAACTTTAGAAAAGTACCCGGCTGCCCGGAGGTGGGGGGGAGGCCGGTAATATGTGGGATTCGAAATTAAAATAGAAATCTTAAATTAATAAATTAAAATCTAACTTTGTAAATATAAGTAAGTAAGTAAATGTAAGTCTAACACAAAACGGCATTGTTTTTTAATAGGATTTTGCTAATTTTATAATAGTCGTGAATTAACAAGAAATGTTAAAAAGTTGCACAACGGATGTCCCTCAAAGCGTGAAGGCCGAATCATATCCTGACGGCGAAAATAGATTTATCGTTTTCTTTTGCTACTATAACAACACAGATTTCATAAAAAAACTAGTTGCAGCGTAAATACGTTTTCTTGCATAAACGTGTTAATTCATAAGAATAAAAAAGGTAGAGCAAGCGTCAAATAACCTAGAGCTGTGTATAGTGACCTAGTTAGGTTAGATGAATCGCTATTAAGGTAATGATTTTTTATTAAGCGAGTGAAAACAGCTGAGTCTGTGTTCTACATAATATGGCGGAGAAAATGTGTAATATTATATCTCCAGGATAATTTCTTATATTAGGTATCCAAGTTTTACCGTGTCGTTATAACACGAGAGTTTTAACCGAGGATTAGGAAGCACCACTTGATATTCACGTGCTTAGTTTTCGCTTATTGTTTATGTCGCTTGGCGGTGTAGGAAAATGTCGTGAGGAAAACTGCATGTATCGGATGAAAATCATGTTTATCCAATCAGCATTGAAGCAGCGTTGTGGATTAAGCCTCTCAAAGGATGATGGAAGCTTTAGCTTAGCAGTGGGACATTAATGGGCTCGTACTTAGATAATACGTTTACTTTTTTAGTAAAGCTGTTCACAAGTCCACCTTGGTAATGGTATTGTACTGTAGTCCGTTTTGAAGGGTAATGACCCGAGGTACGATATAATAGATAGATAACAACAAAGGTTTATACATCTTACAGCGATAATATCTTTAAACATAAATGTAATGTTATTATGATAAAACATTATACAATCAGAAAGAATTTCATTTATAGACTAAATAGGACAATATACATAACTTTAATATAGTAGTAAATTAAAACATAAAAACAAAGTTTTTTTTTGTTATTTATACAGTCAATGAAAATGTACAACTATGTTAATTATGTTGAAAAACTGTTGTTCACCTTACACAACCAGTTCGTACGCTTGCGTTTCACGATCTTCAAGTATAACAGGTATTCGTCTAAATTGTTTTTATAAAAAAAAAAAAAACAATAACAAACAATAACAGCTAGAAAAAGTATTAGTATATACTTCTAATTTGTAGGTATTTATTTAAAAACAACATCGTATTTTTTTGTTTTTGTTTCTTACTGATTTACATCAAAATTACTAATCTTATTCATAGGGACCTTTCTTTTTTTTTAAGGGATATTATTCATAGTGTCACATGAGACATCACATCACAAATCAAAAGAGAGGTCTTTTATAAACAACTCATATCAACCATTTCTATGATTAAAAAAAATGGGAAACAATTGACAACAACTTCAGTTTAATCTAATTATGAAAATAAATAAAATTTAATTTTAAACTTAGTGTGAAGATAAATATTGGCTTTTTAATTTTTTTAAATTCGGACCGGTAGATATAGAAATATTACGAGATATTTATAATGGCCTTAACCTAAAAAGGGATAAAATATTATTTTCCACGTGCGAAGCCGGGACGGGTAGTTAGTTATATGTATGTTACAATTTTGTTATATAATATAGTCAAAGAGTTTGCCTGATAAAAGATCATGATCACAAGAATGTTTATCGTTGTGATTGTCCCAAAGACAATATTAATCACAAACCTTAGTCCTGGTCCTGGTTCATGTTTAAAATTGCTTTCTTCAATCGATAATTAGATATTACGCTCACGAAGGCTACACATGTTCAGACAACTCAGTTATGAAATAACATGAATATGCAGTTTTATTTAATTACCAGTTTATTAATTACACTTATATAACGTAGATAGTAAGGTTTGTCGAAAAAAAAACATAATTCTATATCACCGAATCGAACTAAAATGGCGTGGTCGAATGAGCTCTAAATGTTTTCCTTGAGAAGAAAGAACGTCTTCGCTCAGCTATTTACAGGTTGTAATTTACTTATACTATGATATAATATTGCAGGACGGATATAGGTAAAGTATCATTGAAAATTTTATGAGATACAGCTCATTACTCTAGCACAGCGTCGTAAAAGAGAATAGAGACGGAGATCGTTACTGTATGTTGTCATAACTACAACGAACGCTGTACTGAAACTTTGCAGCGTAGATTTTAAGACAGCTATTACGTTAAAATAAAAGTCTGGGACGTCTTAATTATGATTTCCAAGGATACATAAGTCACAGCAACCTCATTTATGGTTTTATAATATATAAAACCTTTTTAGTATTTTTTATTTAAATGATAGATAATTCCATAAATATCTGATATAATGTTGCTTACCTTTACGATTTTGTTCAGTTCTTTCGGTGTTAATAAAACTTTTGAAAGATTGCATAAGAAACGCGCAAGGATTGCAGTTCTACATATGTAATTGTATGTATGTACTGGGTAGTCAGGCTATATAAGGTCGCTGATGTCACTTAGTATATACTCATCATAATTTTATACAAGAATATGAAATTCACACTTGTCACGTCAATAGTTAGCTACTTATATAATAATATTTTATACTCAACTAAAACCTCCGAACGCGTTGCATTTTCTGGTATGTTTTATGAATATTGATTTAGTAATTATTTCAGTTAGGTAATACAAAAAACAACGTGACCTCATTTATAAGTATAGATCTGTTATTATCGCTATATCATTAAAACAATTTTAACTTTTGGGAAAAAGGTACATCCTTTTTCCCAAAAGTTAAAATTGTTTTAATGTACCTTCGTGAAATTGTGTTGGGTAGCTAGTAATATACATACGGATATACGGACGTGCGTACGTAGCAATTTATTTAGAAATATTTTAATTATCCCTGACCTGTGTTGCCAAATAACGCACAATAATGCTTGTATTATGTATTTCAGTAATAGTTATTTAGTATTTACGTGTATTTAGACCAAAAAATTAAAAATATTAGATAAGAAGCTGAAGTCACGTTTAACTTAGTAGAAATTGTTGTTATATTAAATAAAAAATAAAAATAGTTTATTTACAGCAATGTATAAGTAAAAATAATTACACACTTGATACAATAGCTGGGTTGTTTGCTGAAACGATATCATAATTGTATTTCCGGTGGCATTCACACTAAGCAAGCTTATGATGTGGATACCTTGCTACGATTTACAGACGGCGTTCCACCTACGGTTAATAGTGTGTATTTGAACATTTATGTTAAACATTAAAACAAAGTAAAAAAGATAAATTTAAGTAGACTATGTACAACAATAATAATAATAAATATATAAGTATATAAAATGACAATAATATAAAATGTATGTAAATATGAATATAATAAAAATAATAGTAATATAAATTATATTTAAACATTTGCAAAAAAACAATTAATTACTTCCTGTAATTATCATTTAAAATTTATACAATATAAAAATACATCAGTGCTCATAAAATACATTTGTGTTAAAGATTAACAAATCATAAAACATTTAACATATTGAGGTTAGGATGGATATGAACGTTTTATGGGCAATATCGTGATTCCTTTATTGACTGCACGTAATCCGGAATATCATATACGATGGTAACATAACTTTGAACGCATAAATCGCAAAAGTTTGTATTGCCTGTTATAAGCATAATGTGCCAAAGAAGTGCAATAAAAAAATTGGTTTATTGTACGTAAAACTAAATTTTTAACAGATTCTTTGTAAATACAGTCTAGTTTGTTAGCCATTCACATTTTATTACATTTTCATATCCTCGAATTAGTTATCTTCATAGTTTGTACTAATTGTTTAATATGACGGTTGATAGCATGATTATAAAAATACTTGAAGATAGATGTTCGCGCATGTTAAACAGTAATCAATAACGATAATTAATTATTGAAATACTTATATCCACATAATACACGTTTACGCATCTCTAGTTACATTACGCATTTTATTGGTGGTAGCGCTTTGTGCTCGTCTGGGTAGGTACCACCCACTTATCAGATATTCTACCGCAAAACAGCAGTACTTGGTATTGTTTTGTTCTGCTTTGAAGAGTGAGTGAGCCATTGTAATTACAGGCACTAGGGACATAATATCTTAGTCCCTATCAGGTGGCCCATATGCCCGTCCGCCTACCTATGCTATAAAAATTAAAATTGAATTCTTGTTTCTAAAAGTAAACCAACATATCTGCATATCTGCGCAACCAACTAACTAGTGGTACTACTAATATCTCACTATCCAACTTAGATTCCGCTAATCGTAAATGCTTTCTTTTATAATATATTGTTTATATAATAATTATAATCGTATATGTTTATACACTGCGTAGTGAGGCGGCAGGTTGGTGAAATGTTACATACTTTTCCCATTAATATAAAGACTCTGCGGGACATTTACGGCTGTTTATTTTATTGTATTTTTAATGTTAATAAGATTTATCAAAATAGATTTTTGAATATCGCCTAAAAAATCTTTAGGATATTGTTTTAATTATTTTTCGTAAATCTATTGTAAGGACATGAACAGTTCCAAGTTAGAAATTTCGATTAGTATCGGTATCTTAATTCAATTTTGCATAATGATTTTAAATATATGCGAGTACATTACACCGGAGCTAACAAATACTTTCATTATAAACAAGACGACTTTCTACGCTCTTTCTAATTAAGATCGATAAGATTAGAAAAAGAGTTGGTTGATTACCAATCGATAAGACATATAAATGACAGCGAGACCTAGTTAATTGGCATATGTCAAATTAATAATCATAATGACACTTAATAACATACATCAAATATTTTTTTTATTGAATTCTCAAGTGTTTTCTCAATCTATAAAGACTTCCTAGAAAAGAAAAGTAACGAATAGTTTCTTTTATCCAAATGTTATGTCACAGATATGATTATATCGGTGATTAAATATTGTAAATAGTATTATCTTAAATAAATATCATATTTAATGACCTGCTTAGCAACGGTTTAGTTAAACACTTAATGAGGATTTCGTGTGGTTTGCGTGATTTTGTGTTATGAATTATATTTTTTCTCATAAAGTTCGTTTTGTGATAATATATTTCTTGTAAGTTACTTTACCCATGAAATGTGCTGCTGCAAAATTATAATACTATTATTTATTTTATTTTAATTAATAATATTAATGAGCAAGGAGCAGTAAATATTATATAATATTTTTAAATAACGTTATATTTGGTGTAAGTACTTACAGTGTAAGTTCATAAAAATAAATTTTACGTCGTCCTTGTTTAAAAATTTACTGAGCACTCAGTGAAGATAGAGTAGTTAGTTTATTAGCACTTTATGTTAACCTAGTACGAAAACAAATAAAAACTGCATTATAATGTGTTATACACGTTTATTCCAAGTCGCACACATCGTCACAACCGTACATATAAGAAACATACATTATCCAGTAGTATATGTAGTATATTATACATTTTAATGTTATCGCTTATCTCTACTTTCATAACTAGAATTATAATGATATGATATAAATAAATAAGCTTTCCAACATCGTATCTCATCAGATTAACAAGGGAAAGATATTACTTTTAATTAATTGGCCATAAATTTAATATCATATTAGAAAAAATATATAATATTGTATTTCCGATGTACCTACGCGTATGGAATGTTTACAATTGAGCGAAACGCGGCATTTTGCAACATGTCCCCGACCTTTCGTTTTAGATGCGGCGTCACAGATCGTCTTCAACGAGCCTTCGAAGCGCTCAAAAACCACAAGATCAATTTTTCATATATTAGACTTAGATTAAAATATTATAATAATATACAAAGCTATCTACATTGCGCATTATCACTGAAAGACCACGAGGTCAAGGTAACTTTAAATATTTGGTAATGTTTACACGCATCATTCGAGCGCCGTATAGTAGTTTCACGGTCAACGTGTATAATGACCGAGAGCTTTAGGTGACTAAGCGAGAAGATGAGCTAAAGCAAATACCAGCATCGAAGCTGCGATAGTTTTAGTTGCCGCTGCATTTTGCGGCGGGGTCGGTGGTTTTAGATCTTCAGAATGTATGTAACTCTTCGAGCCGGTGTAAGACCGTAGAATTCTGTAATTTACTTCATCCACTGACACTTGATTTTTCACAAAATTATATAGCCTGTTTATTATAACATAGACATTACCGCGATCGTCGAATGTAAAGCGGTCTATCCACTGGATGTAATTGGGATCGCGAGCGATTGTACGTTGACCAATGCTAAAGTCGACAGTTGTGTTCCATTCTGCTATAGTCGAACTGCCAATCAGACCGAAAAAGAGCACGCCTGTTGAATCCATCTTCATTCCGTCCGTTTGTGATGCTTTTGTTCCGAGATCGACTACGTATGGGCGTAAAGAGCCATCGTTTCGTGTAGATAGCGATTCGTTTCGTAAAACGGATGCATTTATTGCGTAGAGGTGGAAGCTTGCAAGCGGGCAGAAGTAAACAGTCCGATCGACATTTTCATCCTCGGTCAAAAACTGAGGTCCAAGCGCTATACCATCGATGTTCACAGGAAGATTGACTGTTGTTCCATTGAGACGAAATAAAGCGGCTTCTGGAACTGATGACATTGATTTTTTGTCACGTAACTTCCATGATTTTTTGTCGCTAAGCCGAAACACTATAATGCCTGGATCGACAGCACTGTTGTCAGTAATATAAGCGTAGTCACCATCACGATTATCCACTACGAGGTCATTGAGATACGTTGTGCTAGGATTTACTGTGTCCTGGGATAACGGTATCCGCTCTATTTTATTCTCACCTGATTTTAAATCAATTAATACAATCGATGGCGGGCACATTGTACTCGGGTTTTGAGTCAGAGTACCGACGCGACCATTATCTAAAATCCACATTATACCGTTTCGATCAATCTCAATATTTTGCACAAATTGTAGAGCATCACAATTACCGATGTTGTTGTCGCTCCAACTAGGAAATGGTTTCAATTTCGGGGCCGTGGTATCATTTTGATACGCTGGTATATAGGCGAGAGTGGCTGGCACTCCGTCTAACATACGTGGAAGAGTTAAAAATATTTTGTCTCCATAGAAATTTATTCCCGAAATTAATACATTTTGAGGAATGTATCGACTCGTGTTGAGATAGGTTTCACGATCAGTTTGCGATTCCCATTCGAAATCAATTGTGCGCCACTCGTAGATAACTCGGAACTGTTCCCTATGTGGGACCGACGTGCGAAGCGTTTGCTGCGCGGCCGCGGCAGCGACGACGGCGATGAGCACTAATAGTTTCATATTCGCTTGAGGTCCGGTTCGAAGGCGTGCAGCGCGGGCGACGCGAACGATGCGACTGACGCTCGAGCACCTCGCCGTGCGTGACTCGCGGACTCTGCTTACCGGCCCTGCGTGTGTCACCACAATACGTCATTGTTATTGACAACTTGCGATTAATAGATTCCTCCACCTTGAAATAAGATTAATCTCAACTCATTAAAATCTATGGTGTATTTGTACTGTAACTAATAAATGAATACGTACCGGGAAGGGTGCACCAAGGTCACTCGTCTCACCCCTGCTAGACGGAGGGTCCGCCAGTCTCGCCGTTTATGTATAAATCGTACAGGGAATCGATTTAAGTGCTAGTTGAGTTTAGCATTTGAAAATGTTTAACTGAATATAAAATTGCATTTACCGAGGATCTGTTTCATACAATTAATTTTATCCAATTTTATGTTTTTATAATATAATGATAAATTTGTATTATTTTAGAGCTCTCAATATTGTTTTACACACGATCATAAGCAGTAATACCGTACAAGATTATGTAAAGTTAATTTGATTGAATATATAATTGTTTTATTTTTTGTTTTTATTATAATAGTATGAATATAATAAAATTAAGTAGATTTGTTTTTAGTCGCACTAATAATAAACTTAATTTAAATATTGACATGTGTTTTAAATGATCTGTTAAAAAACTTTAAGATAGGTATATAAACTGTGGTCCTCACGCAGATGTGTATATGTAATATGACTAAACCTAAGAGAGTAATGGGTATAATATTCTATCGCTGATGGTTTAAATGACTTAGAATTCAGAACGGGTTTATTTCCGTGACTCACCATAACAAAAGTTCTTTGTAACATATTATAACATTCAATGAATTGTTTGTTTATTAAATTTATTTTTATTTTATTAATTGATTGATACATTGAACAAAGTTAATTTGAAAGACGATTTAGAAAAATTGTTGTAGATTGTTTCATCTTTCATCGTTTAATACTTTTATATAACATCATATTTGCATTACAAAATTTATTAATAACAGGTACTCTGTAAAAAAAAGTAAAAGTCTGTGAACCCCACTGCTAGGCTAAGACCTCCTCTTCCTTTAGAGATATTTCTGAGCTTCTTCTACAACACTGCTCCAACGCGGGTTGGTGGATACACATTCAGTGTACTTTGAACCCACGATCATCGGTTAAGATTTCCGCGTTCTTACTACTGGGCCATCTCGACTTATTAAAAGTACATAAACAATATGATTAAAAACATATTGAAATTTCTTGTCTCACGTTTTAAAATTTCATTAAAAAAAAAGTAGTGGTGAAGTTTTGTTATTCTATCAAGGAAGTATCCCTGTGTACTGAAGTATACTGTGTGCAGTGCGAGAATACTTCAATATTATGATAATAATAAGAGAAATACATTTATTTTACTAACGAAACTCTTATGTTTCCATTTCGTTGGTTGTCTGGATTTATTTTTATTAATTTATTTATTGCACACACAAGGAAAGAAATACAAATATAAGTAAAATGAAACAAAAGCTTAAGAATAGTCATGCTATATAATTATAATTATAGACTGTAAAATGATAGTATACAGGAGCGGCTTTATCACTCAATCCTGCATTAAGATACTTTGAATATTAATTAATAAAATATAATTATAATTTAATTCAATAACTCTCTATTTCGATGTTTCATATATAACAGAGAATCAATTGAAAACGAAATGATAGTCTCATAAGTAGTTAACAAAAAGCTAAAGTAAAGCGATTATAATAGTATGAACATGTAATGTAAAAGGATGAATGAGATATTGCAAGTAACGTTACGTGTTAAATACTACGTTATATACTATATGTACTTATAGTCACAGCGAGGAAAACCCAAGAAAATAAGAGAAGACTAGTTACTGAATGAGGTATGCAAGACGTTACAAAGGTAATCTCGTAAAATGGGTTATTTGCTTTTTTTAACTGACACAGAATAGGAAAACTATTATCAATCATTTAAATTTTACGCATCAACCGTTGTCGTTGATTTATATTTATCATGTTATTATATTATAATAATGTCCTCTGGATGGTCCGATTTGGATATGACGGCCAATCTCAAGAGACGGGAGTGTACACACTTCCAACTTCCAGACTCCGGGCTGCTACTGAGAATTCGACAGAAAAACCCAATAACGTTTTATTGGCCCGACCTGGGATTTAATCCCAGGACCTCCGGGTCTGGGTCCACAATATTATATATATGTACGTTTATGTAGTGTACTACAAAGTAATTATTGTACTAATTACTTAAACTTCTATTGCCATGCCTTAGGGATAATACCACCTTGTATGTCGTCATGGCGAATGGCAAGAGGCTCTCTTATTTAGATTTCTTTATTTGTTTTTGTTAATTATAGCTATCACTAACCGTTAATTTTCATGTTTCACATCAGTTGGACATTTCGTGCCGGTCACATTTATAAACATATTTAAAAATTAATTAATATAAAATATGATCCAAGTCGAAAATGAAAAAAATGCTAAGCTGAAAGGTAACGCTTTTATAAAATTAAATTTAGACCCAAAAAGTTTACACGATGAGTAAAACAAAAATAAATATACATAAATAAAAATAATAATACACATAAAGCGATTTCTTAATTTTAACAATTAGTACACACGTAATTATTTCTCTTAAGTTAGGCTAGTAATGGAATTTATTTTAAATGATTGAAATTTGGAAATCTTATTTATAAATGTTAATTTTCTAGATTTTGACATGATTATTATGACATTTCAATATATTAAAATAAGGTGGTCTGTGCGTAAAATTCGTAGTAAATATATTAATAAATATGAAATTTGCATACCATCTAATGGTTGCTGTGGCAGGATTTAAAGTATTGTAACATCAAAAATGTACCTACAACTTTGCAAATAAAGAATTTGAGTTTGAATTGAATTTGAATTTAGTGCATGAATGAGTGCTGAATATCAATGGCATTGCTTTTATTATTGTTACTCTAAAACCATGTACAAATTATTCATCATAATAATTTTAAATATTCGTCAAGAAGTGCCAATTCGGAGGTCGCTTAATTGTCTCCTATGGTAGAGTCAGCATTCAGACGACCTCAATATATTGAGTTGCTGCACTTCACCATAAATAACGTGTTGTGAGTTCCGTTGGATTATGATCTTTATTTCATTACGATAAGAGTATTGAATGTAATGAAAATTTTTAAATTCAATATCACGCCTTGCACGTTACGCCAAAGGATCTTCCGCAGACGCGAACGACAGATTCAATACAATATAGTTTATGATTAGTTTAACGATTACATTGTTTTTCCTTATATCACGATTAAATGTAAACCACAAGTTTTGTATATTTATTAATATTTTGTATAAGATGTAAATATATTAAGCTTTTATGTGGTGAGCACTTTTAACGAACTACGATATTTAGTATAAGAAGAACATACATATACTCACAAGAATATATATATTTATATAAAATAGATAGGTGGACGACCACAATGTGCCCACCTGATCATCGGCCATAGATAATCGTACAACAATGCTAAGTATTGCTGTTTGGCAGTGTTATGATGAGTGGGTTAAAACAAACGGGTGTTCATTCTAGGTCAGGCTTTGGGTTTTTTCTGTCGAAAAATTCTCATTAGCCGGAGTCTGAAAGTTAGACTTTATGGAATATGCGACTCCCGTGCGTCGTAACGCACGTTTAGTCCTCTGCCTGAACACTTTCTGATCGTTTCTTATCGTCTATTACATCGGGTTATGAGTAGGAGTAGAATATAATTTGAAGGATCAGAAACTGCATCCGTGTTTGGGTACTTGTCCTGCGTAGTTAGTTGGTCTTCTTGAGCCACGTAATAGCCACGGTGGTCAAAGTCGGCCAGGATACTTTTATATATAAATGTCCTCCAGAACGATTTCGGCCATGGTGGCCAATCTCAAGAGAGATTAGCAAACTGCGCAGGACATATTATAGTGCACAAGTGTGTGCGCAAACACAGGTTCACTCTCTATTCCCTAGGTCTCATAATCCGAGGACGGCAATCCGACACGACCGGAAAGAGTTCAGGTGCAGGACCAACGGCTTTACGTACTTTCCGAAAAACGGAAGTGTATACAATAACTTTTTATTGGCCCGACCTGGGAATTGAACCTAGGACCTTCTGGTCTGATGTATAGTCTGCCAAATATTCCGTAGTAAACATCCAATCGTTAATATTCACGGCCATGGCCACGTTTACTAATAGATTTTAACAGCTGTCTCTTTACTTATTTTAATTACAGTAAGTTCAGTGTAATAATATACAAAGCGCTTATCATATTGTTTGTTTTTAAAGCATTTTGCTGAATGCGCGCGAATAGGTTTGAGTAACCATTTATTTGAATATTTATTACCGGAATACCAATAGCGGAAATTGATATGCTATATTATTATGAAATGTAAAGGAGAAAATATTAGGTCCTTACATATGAAATTGGCGTGTTGTACGGGAGGAATATAAATTCAATTTTTTTTTTGTAAAATATATTTAATTAATCAAAGTATGCACCGTTGTTATCTATGCACTTTTGTCATCTCATAGGTAGTTCATTGATCCCTTTACTAAAAAAACCATAGGGGCGAGAATCAATAAACTCTTTGAAGGCGGTTTGGACTGCCGCATTGGAGTTGAATTTTTTTCCTTGTAAGAAGTTGTCCAAATTCCGGAAAAAATGGTAATCTGTTGGAGCAAGGTCCGGGGAGTACGGTGGATGTCGCAGACATTCCAATTGTAGCTCATCTAACTTAGTGGTTGTTTGTTGTACAGTGTGTGGTCTTGCGTTGTCGTGAAGCAGCAGTGGCCTAGACCGATTGACCAATCTCGGTTGTTTAGCAGGTAGTTCTTCCTTCATGGTTTGCAGTTGCTGACAATAGATATCTGTCGTAATCGTTTGGCCAGATTTTAGAAAACTGTAGTGAACGACATCGGTGCTAGTCCACCAAACACTCACAAGTAACTTTTTCTGAGTCAATTTTCGCTTAGGGCAGGATTTGGCTGGGTCTCCAGGGTTCAGCCATTATGACGAGCGCTTCCGATTATCGTACAGTATCCACTTTTCATCACAAGTAATGATTCGATTTAAAATCCCTTCATGATTGTGTCGGTTGAGCAAAGTAACACAGCAGTCGACGCGTGTTTGCAAGTTCGATTCACTCAATTCATGAGGTACTAATCGTTCAAGTTTTTTTATTTTCCGGATTTGCTTCAAGTGGATTAATACAGTTTTATCACTTACCCCGAAGGCAGCTATCTCTGAAGTGCTTTGTGCTCTGATCCGCTTCCACAATAGCCTTTAATTCTTCATTTTCCACTTTGGTCTCCGGCCGTCCACGGGGTTGGTTTTAAAGGTCGAAGTTTCCAAAACGAAAACGTTGAAACCAAAAACGTACCGTGCTTTCTTTTGCGACACCAGCGCCATACATATCATTAATCCTTCGAGCTGTTTCTGCAGCACTGGTGCCACGGTAGAACTCGTAATCGTAAATATACCGATATTTCATGTTTTTCATTGTGCGGTAAAAAGCGACGCCAAAGAAAAAAATAATGAGGAAAAAACAAATGAATGACTGTTTTCAAAACTCAAATGTACCCGCTAAATGAATTTGGAATTCTTAACCAAAGAGGAGGATATTTCAGATCAAAGTGGTCAGTACGACAAAACGCTAATTTCATATGTAAGGACCTAATATTAATGTCATTCGGGGTTGATATATCGGACCTAATATATGTAAATTATAAATATAGGATGACAAACAGTTTCGTTTTATATTCAATTTCACAAATTATCAAGGTCCCGAAAAGCGAATCGATTCGAAAGAAAAGATATCAAATTGTAAAATACACACACCATTTACGTCTCTAATTCATAAAAAAATATTGCTATAAACAAGTGAAGCGCGTATCCAACAGACTATAAACTAATAATATGTTTGTTACACTGACTAGATCAATTATTACTTGCCGGAACTCGTCACTCACAGAATGTATTCACAGACAGTCATTTTAGAATGTTTCCACAGTTTTGCTAAATAGCTGATCCTGACTACGAGGATGGAAGTACAGGTGAAATATGAATTTTACTTTATTTGTTAAATAAAATCCTGGAGCGTCCAATCCGTAAATGGTTAATTTACGGATTTACTAACATACTTATAAAATTTTTATTTATGAAGGTTCACTTCAGTAACATACAAACGTATATAAGAACTATTTATGTAAATCTAACAAACAAAGCGAAACAAAAGAACTTTATAAAAAAAATTCTAAATGTGCAAGTGCCGTGGATTATAGAAAACGTACATCTATAGCTCATTATTCACGAATCCATAAGGAACACCATATATCTCGACCAAATTTGTCATTCCAGGTTTATCTGGGGGCAAGACCGCGACAGTGTCCCCGCCACGCCTTGCACAGTCATAACATCCTTTTTTCAAAGCCATTCGAGGCGTTTTCGAACCCCTGTAGCTTCGATGTGGACAAATTTTCCTAAATTACATACTATTTTAACGAATACTTTATGAACGAGCTGTCGAAATTAACTGATGTTGTCACTCTCTCGCTCACCGGTCATAAAATTCTACGGTATTTCTAGAAGACACACAATAAAAATAAATATATATAAGTTTTTTCTATTTTATATTTTTTATAATATTTAACATATAGTCCTCCTATCATGCCGGTTGGAGCCTGCTATACCCCAAGAAATAAGTGCCAGACATTATATTTGCAAATAAAAAGAAAAGGAATCGAGTTACATATTTGAAATGATATGAGATTCGTATTTGTGTGATTATATGACTAGTCTATGTCTGTATGTAATAACTAAAACTAATAGTTCATAACGTATTTCATTATCACATTTCCGCAACTCGACAGTATTTATTTCATATTTTTGTTTTAAATTATTATGAATTGATTAACATATACATTATGACAGTTGAAATAAGTTTTATAATCTGTGAAAGCCGTTTCGGTATCAACTAGTAGTGACCATGCATTTGTTATAGTAACCTAGCCTGCCTAGCTAGATAGGTATATCTGAATGCGTTAATGCAACTCGGAAGCGATTTCTTTCCTTACGAACGGTTATAAACACGCAACGTAGGATGTATTGTATGATTTAATTATGTTTAGTTCACAGAAATTAACGTTATAAGCAACTAACATAGGCTATATATTTTATTAAAAAAAAAATAGAGATCCCTACCAAAATTGCAATGATGTAATCGAAGGTATCATTTTTTAAATAATTATTTGGCGTGCGCTGCGAAAACTATTGAAGATACTAAAAATTATGTTTGAAATAATCATCACAATGCAATTAAATTGCTTTATAATATAGGTAAATTATACACATGTAAATTCCACTTTCAATTATTCGATTTTGACCTTTTGCTTAGAAGTTCAGACTTAAAAAATCGTGCAAAAAGCGAGAACAATGTTCGCGGGAAGCGAATCACGGATATCGGGATCGAACAGTACTAAGTATTAGACCAAGGTCTATAATTTTTGAAACCAAAAAAGTAATAGTAGGATGAAACCCATTGGAAAAGAAAAAGAATATAACAAAAATGGAAGGAAAAATTATTTGCGGGCGATCTGAGGTCGGGTATGGAGTGGGAGGGGGGGTGTTTAAGGGTAAAAAAAACTATTTATCTCTATTTCCGGCAAAACTACAAATCCTATGGAAAAAAGTGAAATGGCAAAGTTGTAGATAATAAAAAGAAAAGTTGTAGATAATAAAGAGATCACTACTAGAACACTGAACCGATTTTGATAAAATGTGCTTCGAAGCAAAGCTCGAACCTGCTTGTTTTTTATAAAAAAAAAACCTTCCCTCTAACACCAACATCTCCATTCTTACATTACTTGGGAGCAAACCGCGGCCGAAATTTACTTTTTCCATGAATATACGTAAACGCACTTGACAGCGGAATTGCTCCTAACACGCGGGCTATGCCGCGGGCGATTACTAGTTTGTTATAATAATAGTAAGACATTTGTGGTATTGGGCTCTTATTTTTGCTTGCAATGTAAACAGTATTTCGACCATCTGTATAATTTCATAAGAAAAGGATGCGAAAAGTTTTATAAAACCATAGAAAACTAAAGTAGATATTCAGAGGACTATTACTGTCAACCTTAAACAAAAAAAAGATATCTCATATAATATGATCACTTAACAAATATACACATACTTAATGCTCCACAGATCATTTAAAAAAAATATACAAATTATTTTTCCCTCATTCGGAATCGAGCTCGAGCCATCAGAGCAAAAGACCTATAACCGAGATGCCAGTTCCAGCCAAAGGTTACCGTCAATGTGTTTAATTTTAGTTGAAAAAGTCTTACATATTTGTCCATAAATATATTAAAAAAATACATAAGAAATTTAGATTTATCACTTTTTACCTACATATAAAAAAAATATATTTCTCATTCCTTTTTTAATATTTTACTTTCTATTGTAGAGTAAAACGGCTATATTTGTAATGCAGTTTTGCCTCTTAGCACTAGATGGCACTGTGTTAATAGTTACATTATTAAATTTTTTTCAAAAAATATAAATTGGATACGAAAAATAGTAAAATAAATAAGTAAATGAAGCAATCAACTTTATTATTCAATATTAATCATGTATATTATAGAGTAGTATAATAGTTGGAATTTGGAAATACATGTAAAATACGAAGTGCTTCCAACATTGTTAGCCAGATGTCACTACAACTTACTAGACACGATATATAAAAATAAATACGCCACTCCTTCAATTGTATAGAAATAGAAAACATCGGGATCAGGTACAAAGTTTCTTTAGTAGTTATGATGAGTGGCAGAACTAAGATATTTTTCTATCCATGTTCACTCTAATGAGATTTTAAGCACTGTCCTTAATTAAGTACCTAAATAATAGTTTGGTGAACCTGAAGTTTTATTGCACATTTCTATAAATAAATGAGCAAGTATAAAAAAGTTCAATAACTTTTTCTCTTCTCTTTAGTTTGACCTTTAGTGCTACTAGTAAAAAAATATAAATAAGAGTAGAAAAATAAATGTTCCAATTATAAGTATATTTACAACAATGATTGGAAAGCTTTTATTTAAAATAGAATAGAATACAAGTTATGAAGACACAAACTTTGCATAATATTATAATTTTAATCTTAGGACAGTAGCGTCATCTATATTCTCATATTGGAAATATTTAGAACGTGTCTAGTAACTTATAGTGACATCTGGCTATCAATGTTGGAAGCACTTCAATATACATAATTAAGATTGAAAAATTAAGTTGATTATTTCATTCATTTATTTATTTTTACTTAAATATGTTTTCGTATTTAATTTATTTTTAATTTTTTTATGAATGTAACTATTAACACAGTGCCATCTAGTTCTAAGAGGAAAAACTGCAATAGAAATATAGTTGTTTTACTCTACAATTGAAAGTTAAATATAAAAAAAAACGAATGAAAAAATATATATTTTTTTATATGTAGGTAAAAATTAATAAATCTAAATTTAATTTTACTTTGTAATATATTTATCGTTAAATATGTAGAACTTTTTCGTTACGTATCGTACACATCGACGGAGATCTGTGGCTGGGATTGGCGTACTGGTCATAGGTCTTTTGCTCCGATGACTCGAGTTCGATTCCGAGTAAGAGAAAATTAATTTGTCTTTTATTTTAATGATCTGTGTAGCATTATATATGTGTATATTTCGTAAGTGCTCCTATTATATAAGATAAATGCTTGGCTCCTATTTTTGTATAAGGTTGAGTTTAAAGTATATAATAGTCCGTTAAATATCTACTTAAGTTTTCTATGGTTTTATAAAATTTCTCGCATACTTTTCTTAAGAAAATACGCAGATGGTCGAAACACGAAAATACAACGGCAAAACCATTAAAGATTTAAATTTAAATAATGATCAAAGACTTTAAGACGTATAAACGAATTTATATATATATAATTATTTTTATTTTTCTTTTCGAAAGCTTGTATATTTTTAAACAATCACTCACGTGGTTTTTGAGTCAAAATATTTTCATTTCGACTCGTACTGTTTACATTGCAAGCTAAAATAAGAGCTCAATACCACAAATGTCTTACTATTATTATAACAAACTAGTAATCGCCCGCGGCATATTGTTAGGAGCAATTCCTCTGTCAAGTGCGTTTACGTATATTCATGAAAAACATATAATTCGGCGTCGGTTTCGCGCCCATGTAAGGTAAGAGTGGAGATGTTGGTGTTGGAGGGAAGGTTTTTTTTTATAAAAAACAAGCAAGTTCCAGCTTGCTTCGTAGCAAATTTCATCAAAATCGGTTCAGTGTTCTAGTAGTGAAAGCGCTACAGACAGACAGAGTTATCTTCGCATTTTTAATAATGTTAGTAAGTATAAATTGTCTTCGATATGAAACGGAACACGGATATTTGTTGATATTACATCCACGTGGATGGAAACGCTGGCAGTCGTAATAAATTGCAATAACACGACCCACTTGTATTGCCTGATAGGTAACCTAATAAAATATACATTTACAACGATAACATTTACTATGCTGTGGCTAGAATACTTTAGAATTAATTATAATCCAAATTTATTTAAGAATAACTATTAATAATATTCGCGTGCAGGTAGAGTTCCTCAGGAATTATAATTTCTGGTCTTATGCATAGCTTAAATTCATGACTAACTTAAAAGTAGCGTTAATAATAAGAATTTGAGATATTATTGATTGTGCTTTCGTCAATTTCTTAAGTTGACTAGCTATGACAAGATATATATATTATACTTTCTCAGCATGCGACTCCTGCACCAAATTTTGCTTTTCTATTACCTTAATGGTCCTGAAATAGGATTATACCCATTGCGTTGTGGGGCTTTTAGTAGTCAATAAAGAAACGTTAATTATTATATTATTAAAATTCGCAATAATAATAATAAGAAGGGAAAAAAGCTAGAAACAATCATGAGGATTGGTTAGTTATAGACTATAGTCATAATCATCATTAAGCCAATCATAATCGACTGCATAGACATAGGCCTTTCCTAGGGTGTATCAAACATATCACTGTCCTGGATTTGGAAATTTGAAATATGATAGTGAGTCAAGCACTGCCCGGGTTTCGATAGAGCTAAAGGTTTTCACAAAATTCTCACACAGCGGTAGCTTATACTTTTTGATTTACTCTACAGTCTATCGAACAGTATGAATGTGGGTCTGGATTGGAATGGGGATGGAGCTCCTCCAGTCATCCGGAAAGACGGTTCGTGACAAGTCTTTAGAGCAGTTCGTATAATTGGCTCAGGAGGAAGAAGGGTCTGTAATTTGATGACAACTTTTTATGATTTTATTACTATAATAACACACACGCGCGCACACACACTCACACACACACTCACAAACACAGACACACGGCTACTGGTAAAGAATTAACGATTTGAAATTAATTTTCATAAGATACCGTAGGGTTTACCTATTTTATATATGGCCTAACATTTGCGCCAAGATTGGTCAAGCCATTCTTGAGTTATAAGAAGACATACAGACAGACAGACAAAAATGAAAAAAATAGTATAATGTGAATCACTGCATCATAAAACGATTATTTATCACAAAATTTGGTGAAAAAAAAATGTACCGACAGAACCAATAGATTTATATAGTAGTATAGATAATCATCCTTACTTAAGAATGCATTAAGCTCAAGTGAAAATAGATATATTGTACATAAAAATTGTAACGTATTTAGGTCATTCATCTTAAAACCAACATTTAATAACTTATCAAAAATAATTACATTTACATTTTCCATAACGCATCAACAGATTTCTAGATTAAGGCATTGTATGTATATTATTTTAAAATCAATGCATATAAAATATCACGATGAAATATCTATGATATTCATGTGTCAAATTTCGGGGGTCTTTATAAACGCAATAGAACCCAAAACTATGATTATTAGAATTTTTGTGTGTTTGTCTGTGCGTTTGTGCACGCTAATCTTAGAAAAACTACTTAACGGATTTGAGTGCGGTTTTCACTAATGTATTATGGCTAACACTTAAAATTAACTGTTTATTTTATTTCAATCCGTTCATAAATAATAATGTTACCTATGTCAATGGTTGGAGTTATTAAAAAAACATGATAAATTACAACATCTTGTATCAAAGCAAGGTTTTTAGCGGATTAAAAAAAAACTCATAAAAAATAAACGAGACAAAAACACACTAAACATGGAAAGGTTTTTAATTGTAGTAACAAAGCATTTGCACGTTATTTACCTAAAAAGGTCGAATCAGACAAGTCAGCTAAAATTAACCAGCCATAGGTTATCGGGCGTTGTTTGCAAGTTCATATGTATTCATGTACAAGGTTGAGTTGTAAGTATGAGGGATATTGTTTGAACTGAAATGTTTCAGATCAGGGCTATTCACTTTTAGGTTAAATTGATAACGGGCCATTACAAAACGATGACAAACATGACGAAGAACAAGTAAAACAAAAATAATATATTATAATTAAGTATTATTCACAATCTCTATCGCTTAATTATTTTTTTATTTAAAAAACGTAGTAGACACACTAGCAAACAGGGCTACCTGAAGCGGTCACCACCAAAGATATTACTGGAATAGAGTTTACTCACTTCAAACTTCCAAACTCTAACTTCCAAAAAAATAAGAGAAAGTTTTTATTGGCCCGACTGGGGTTTGAATCCAGGACCTCAGGGTCTGCGGTCTTATATGTAGCCGCTAGACCAACGAGGCTGACAAAGTTACGAATAAATGAGTCACTGTCAAAATATTATGACGTGATTACACATAAGATAATCTTTTTTAGCCTCGTATTATATAAACAGAATAAAAAATGAATTTAAGCATAGTAACCGATCGACCGATGGGTTCAAAGATCGCGTAACAATTTATTTAATTATAGAATTATTATATTTAAAGATAAATGAAGGCTTACAATATTAAGATATAATATTACCGGACCGGATTGTGCTTAGTAGATATTTTTTTAGTCTATCTACATATAAGACTAGGAATGAATGCCGGGAAATTGATTCCATAACAGCTAAACACTAAAAATAAATCAATTGACATTATATATGCTATTTGCACTCATTTCGTTAATATAGTTAACTATGACATTTGTAGTTTTCAACTAGTGACATTTGTATTAATTTTTTGATATGTTAAAATGTTTTATAAAATACGAATCTAAAACATCATTATGCGATCAGTTCGATTAATAGATGTTTCATGTTTTATATAATCCTTGAAATTTATTTACAATTATATTAAAGTGGAAAATTTGATGAATATTAATAGGGTATTTGCAATATCGACGCAATCGTTATTTTTATTCATATTACCTAGATATAAATATGTTTGTAACGTCTACACAAAAAATGGTGTTATAGTTCATTTATGCAAATAAATAAACACACGAATGACTGTTCGAATCAATGGGAATTGGAAATGCCGTCACACTCTTTTTCCAGAGCCTATTGGAAACGCTAGTTAGATAACAGTTCCTTTTAAACGTTCCACAGGCCTTCGATCGTCGCACCTCGTCGTATTTATTTTTTAACGGCTGCGAATATACAAGTATAGGATTTAACAATATTCAGCCAGTCACCGCTCAGACAACGCACGGGCAACATTCGCGACGCGTGCACGCGAATTATTTTCCCGCGATTTATTTAAATATCGAACTAAAATTATACTTTCCATTCCCGCTTTCCTGTATGCGAATTAAAGTACAAATATGCCTAAAAAGAAATAGTTAAATAGTATTGTTAATTATTGTATTATTAATCGCGAGTTTACCAGAACATGTGCTAAACTGAAATCGTACTGATGACTTTGCGGCTCCCGTAAATAGTGTCGTTTTCGATAATAGAATCTGTGATAACTGTTGTGAAACATTTTTAGTCGGTGTTGTTAAACTTTTTATTTCACTGTGCATAGTTTCGTGTAATTTAATTACGCGAAACGTTACAATAAGCTGTCTTTATGATAGGTCCATATATGAAGGTGAGTCAATTTATTTAGCCTCATTTTAGTTTTGTCGGTTACAATATTATCGTCTGAGTTATTTAAAATAACTAAGTCGTTGTGACATATCACTTTTGAAAAGTTTTTAGAGCACGTATCCAGGTCAAAGGCTTGTCTGTCATTGACACTTGTTATTTTCAAACGTGAGTTATCTTGAATTTCACAAATCAAATTAGATGCGCTTGTGTGATAATTGATAAATAACAATTGATAACATACATTTTGTACCTACAGAGATAATTATAATCAAGGTCTTAATTAATGGAACCGAAACGTTTGAAACTAAATTGTTGTTAAATCACTAATTGTTTTTATTGTTTTATCGTAATTAGCCGTTGTATGGTAACCTTGTATTTTTATGTAGTTTTTGCAACGAGTGACCTAAAACAAAGCGAATAGGTACGTCCATAATTCGAAGGTAACTTAAACAAATTGATTTGTTGTATTTTTTTGTAACAGAATAGAATATCATCTATTTTCGTTAGGTACATTTATAAATAATCTATTTATTAAAACACGTGTGAGACCTACTTTAGAAATGAGCTCTTTATATTATAAGAAAAAATTAAGTATATAAATACGAAAATTATGCATTTATTTATGTCGTTAAAAATTCTGAGCAAAATTTCGAAGCATACTCATCATCTAGTCGGTACGTAAGGGCTAATTTTAAACACCAAATTCTATACCGGTTTCCTATGAAAAAAACCGACTCACTGATTGTTTTAGTATGTATCGTTTATATACCTGAATAAAACCGGTCTATTAAACCTAACGAACAAATATACAATTTCAATGATGCACTACAATTCAACTTGACTCGGGTAGGCCATGTCAAACAATTTTTGGAAGCTAGTTTTAATAATAGGCGAATGCACTAAATGTTAGATTTAAAACGTAAATTATCTAACATAAATAATTCGATTATTTTTAAACGAAAAATTACGAATAAATTAAAAAAGAAATCTTATTTTATTAAATAAAATACAAATAATTTTTTTTATTGTATAGGTAGGCGGACGTGCATATGGTAAGTGGTCACCAACGCCCATAGACAATGGCATTGTATGACATGTTAACCATCGCTTACATCGCCAATGCGCCACCAACTTTGGGAACTAAGATGTTATGTCCCTTGTGCCCGTAATTATACTGGCTCACTCACCCTTCAAACCGGAACACAACAATACAAAGTACTGCTGTTTTGCGGTAGAATAACTGATGAGTGGGTGGTACCTACCCAGACAAGCTTGCACAAAGCTCTACCACTGAGTAAATTTTAATAGCGCTAAATTACCAGTAGATACCAGTTTAGGTTAAAAAACATAGTATTTTACGTGCACGAGGCATAAATTCAATTCGTATTACTATTCGAACTATTTACCATGGCAAATTAAGTCGTAAAACATTAGTTCCGATTACTGCATATAATGATACTCAGTTGAAACATATACATATGTATATTTACTAAACATAAGCATAATTTCAGAAATAAAACCATATTCGCTCTGCATAAATGATAAGGCGTACTTACTTATTACATTATTTATTCATATTTGATAACATAATATAAAAAAATATACGTTGCATAAATGTAATTTGGTCACGGTTATTATAAAATGTTCTCTTAAGAGGCTAATATTTTAGAATTTCAATACATCCCTTACTAATTTCTTTTCCAGTATCATTTGCTTTACTTTGATCACCTCGTGCTTGACGGTGAAGGAAAACATCCTGAGGAAACCTGCATGTGTCAAATTTTAATTGAAACTCTGTCACATGTGTATTCCACTAACCCGTATTGGAGCAGCGTGGTTGAATAAACTCCAAACCTTCTCCTGAAAAGAGGAGATGAGGCCTTAGCCCAGCAGTGGGACATTCGCAAGCTGTTACTGTTACTGATAGTAACATATATTTTCCATAGAATGGGTATATATTTTCCATAGAATAAGGTCCTCCAGACCGATTTCGGCCACGGCGGCAAATCTCAAGAGAGATTAGCCAACTGCGCAGGACATATTATAGTGCACAAGTGTGTGCGCAAACACGGGTGCACTCTCTTTTCCTTAGCTCTCATAATACGATGGGACGGCAATCAGACACGACCGGAAAGAGTTCAGGCGCAGGACCAACGGCTTTACGTGCTTTCCGAGGCACGGGAGTGTACACACTTCCAACTTCCAGACTCCGGGCTACTAGTGAGAATTTTCTGACAGAAAAACCCAATAACTATTTATTGGCCCGACCTGGGAATTGAACCCAGGACCACCGGGTCTGCGACCTTATATCTAGCCACTAGACCAACGAGGCAGTCAATAGAATATTCCATAGAATATTGATACTATCAAGCTCAAATTTCACTAAGAAGTAATTAATTACCTTTGTTTGTCAATAAAAGTAATAAAAGCTTCTGTAATTATAAGTTGACAATATTAATAAATAAATATCAGCACTATAAAATTAAAGAAATATTTAACGCATGTTTCTCTACGGATACGGATACTTAATAAGAATACGTTTTATTCTTTTCGTTATTACTCTGCCTTACTCACCATTTAAACCAGAGACTCCCAGAATTATTTTTCTCATAGACCACTTTCAAAATTAAGCTGGTTCTGGTGGACCCCTGCAGCTACTTCCATCTCATTTTTTACAAGTAACAGTCGCTGACCTTTTTTTTTCTAAATCTATCTGCCTACATTGATAGGTGTCAAGGAGTCAAGCCAAAATTTTAGTTCTTCACTATCGAAAGCAAACGAATTTTTCTGGACTCCCGCAAATGAATTGTAAACCTCCGTTTTTTTGTCACGCCAACGTAGACCTCCGTCGAGTCTTCCGTGGATCCCTGGGTGTCCACCTGGACCACTTTGGGAACTAAGGATTTAAACTGAATACAGCGTGCTGTGTGCAGTATACTTTATATCTCTGTATTCTGTGCTACAGTTGGTAAGCGTTACGCATCTTAATATAGGGTTTTCCATTAAGGGCGCTTGATCGTGCAGAACTTCCATCGTAGCGTATGCTGTGTGGCACGTAGCGCCGTCCTGTTGAAACCACATGTTGTCCAGATCCATATTCTTAACCGTTCCTTGCTTTTCAATGTGCTAACCATGGGTACTAAGATGTTATATCTCTTGTGCCTTTTGTTGCATTAGCTCACTCATTCTTTAAGCCGTAACACAAAAATACTAATTATTGCTATTAAGTGGTATAATATCTGAAGAGTGGGTGTTACCTACCAAGATGGGCTTGCACCATACCACCTGTTAGCACGCACGTAATCACGTCACGATTGCCGTGTCTTGTTCGGTTGTAGCCGAGTGTCACCCGCGCTTGTCCCCTATAAGCGCAGCTTCGACGCTTTGTGGGAATATATGGGTTTAATTATAAGCGTGTTCACACGAAAACGAGCGTAGCACGGCGCAGAGCGATGAATCCTATTTGACCACTAACATCATAGAAGCTTGAATGTTACCGCAGAATATCTGAACTCGAACTAAAACGACATTAATGTGGTGATTTCATTAGTAAAACGCGTATTATCTTGTACTCGAAAGCCGTTTATTAATAGTTTAATAAATTAAAGTAGGTACAACCTTTATTATTACATAATATACAACACAAATAGTAGTAGATCGATAGTATAGGGTTTTCCATTAAGGGCGCTTGATCTTTGAAAACTTCCATCGTAGCGTGTGCTGTGTGGCACGTAGCGCCGTCCTGTTGAAACCACATATTGTCCAGATCCATATTCTCGATTTCAGGCCAAAAGAAGTTGGTTATCATCGACCGGTATCGCTCACCATTGACGGTGACGGCCACACCATTATCGTTTTCGAAAAAATACGGACCAATCACGCCTCCGGCCCAAAATCCGCACCAAACAGTCACTTTCTGCGGGTGCATTGCCACTTGGTGAACCTCGTGTGGATTGGTCTCGTCCCAAATACGGCAATTTTGCTTGTTGACATAGCCATTCATCCAAAAATGCGCCTCGTCGCTGAAGATGATTTTTTTGCCAAAATCGGCGTCAACTTCCAACTGCTCTAATGCCCAGTCAGCGAACACACGGCGCTGTCTATGGTCATTAACCTTGAGCTCTTGGGTCAGCTGGATCTTGTACGGGTGCAGGCTCAAGTCACAACGCAAAATTCGCCAAGTTGTCGTCTGCGAAAGGCCGAGTTCCTGTGCGCGACGCGGAATTGACTGCCGCGGGTTTTCGAGGACACTGTCGCGCACAGCGGCGATATTCTCGGCAGATCTCGCGTTACGTTGACGCACGGGAACCGGCTGATTGTTAACTGACCCGGTTGACTCGAATTTGTCCACCAATCGACGGATAGTCGACTCGGCAGGACGATCATCGCGACCGTAAAACGGGCGAAGTGCGCGGAACGTTGCTCGAACTGAAGACCCATTTTCATAAAACAATTTTATGATTTGCACGTGCTGCTCGACACTGTAACCTGCCATGGTGGTTTGGGAGGACGGAATGAATATAACACACTGCATTTGACAGCTGTCACTCAAACAACATGGCCGCAATCAGCTGTCAAAGTTCAAGCGTCCCTATTGGAAAACCCTATATTACTTTTCACCTGTACTTATAGAATTATCAAAAGTTTAATTGATATATATTTTATTTTTTATCAGGCAAAGCAAAACCACCACTATTAAGTATTTACGTAAAAAGCCTAAACTCTTTTTCTGAAATTAATAAACGTGACCTATTACCTAAAATGAAATTTATGAAGCACGGATGCCATCTGTGTCAAAGCATGAATTCCGTTTATTATATTCTAATAGTTAAATAATAGGATACCAAACCGATTTCTACCGTATGACTATAATTCCCACGTAAGTAGCGTTTAAAACATAATTCCCATTCATTTCACAAGCAGTCATTATTCGCTCAGATGAACAAATATATAGTTAAATTTTAGTTAGTAATCACTAAATATAAATTAAATATAGTGTGCAATTCTTTTGTAATTAAAACATATATATATATGTTTTTTTAATTGATAACTTACTATTAAATATCATTAAATATAATAACAATTAGAAAATTGCCATGACTCCGTAAAACGTACTACTACGTGTACTTTAGAGTGCTAGTATGTGGGTCCTTCCCTATTGTTTCAACTTTGGTACATCTGCGCTTGTATTTAGATATTGCGAATAGATTTTTTTCATATTTTGTCTTACTATAATTATTCAATTTTATCAATCAGGTTATGTATTTGCTTTACAGTAGTTCATATTTCGTTTATATTAAACCAGAAATTGCTAGTTTTTTCAATCATAAAGATTAAATTGGCAGAATTTAAAAAAAAAACTTGTTTTTAAAGTGAATCATTGCTTCTCAAAGGAACTTTGCATTTATATTATTGCATTAGGTGATGATGTAATATTGTTTTCACAAGTTTTCAATGGCTAATCAAAGTATAACTAAAATAAAGAATAAGATGTACAACGAAGCACTGAGCACGCTCACGTTCAATTAAGTCATCGATTCGACTGTAAAGGCATTCTAACACCCCATAAAGACCAAAACTTATACCCACGTATACATAATATATATTTAACAGCATAGTAATAACACACGGACGGACGGTAATAGATAATAACGCTTATTTCGAACGAAACATGGTTCGTTTTCCAATGATTGATTTAAGTAATAAAAATGTGTGTGGCATTGATAACAAAATTTTGATTTACATGATTAGACTGTTAACATTAATATTGAGCTAAATATGAGGACGGTGTTAACTATTAAGTAATACATAATATTTATATTATATTTATAGCATGTAACGTAACAAAATAAACGAATTTACATTGTTAATATATTTAGAATTATTTAACCTTTAGCACGGCATTAATTTTGTTTTTTTTTATTCACTTATCGTTCGTTTAAGGGGTAAAGAAAATATTTTTAAAATATTATTTTCTGATAATAAAATCGACACCAGACTTAGGGCTCGATTGTGATATATCAGAAGGTGATAAGTGAAATTGAAAACAACATATTATAGAGATTCGCATCAAAATTGCAAACACTGTTATTATGTTGTTGAATACCGAAATATTGCCTCTAGTATCGGCGAAACTAAATTTTACTTTTCAGAAAGAATTTGCCTAATCTAAGTAAAATATCCATTTAAAAGTCATATAATTTCATCGTTATAGCAAATCAACAATTGAAATGATAATAGAATACAGCAAAAAGGTTTTAATATTACTATTTTAGCTGTAACTATACGTAAATCAGCAATTTGATGCGAACAATATCTGCGAATGCACGGTTTCACATGGGTATTTATCGTGGCGTCATTACCCCGCCTAGTACCCAAGTGTAAAGTTTATCACGTAATGTATTCAGATTACGTTCTGCTATACACAACATGCGTCAACGATTGAAAACACTAACGATAGATACATAATTGTACTAACTATCATTGTTATTAAATGATTTTATCAAAAGTAAGCATATTTAATATATTCAATTTCAGTACATGAACAATTATTATAGAGTCAATTTATATTATAAACAAAAATAACTATATCAAAATCACTTTTGTTCATAAAAAAACTTATCGAAGACATTAATGTGCATGGGAATTGATTATAAACGCACAGCTTAAAGTGCATATTTGTAAAGAATAGTAAACATTCAGATCGGATCCTATGGCAAAATTTGCCACCTAATTTTCCTTTTTCCATATGATTCACACGTACTCGACTTATTTCTGAGATAATTTCCGTTGCGTATTTAGGTTTTTATTTATTGAATAGGTAGGCGGACGAGCATTTGGGCCACCTGATGGTAAGTGGTCAACAACGCCCATAGACATTGGTATTGTAAGTAATGTTAACCATCACTTACATCCCCAATGCGCCTCCAACATTGGGAACTAAGATGTTATGTCCCATGTGCCTGTAATTACACTGGTTTTGCGGTAGAATATCTGATGAGTACGATACCCATACGAGCTTGCACAACGCTCTACCACCAGTATATATATATATGTTTGATTGTTAAGAATATGTGTTTTTGAAATAGCTATATATGAAATCTTATAAGCAAATAATTTGCAGCTTAACTGTTTACATAACACAGAAAGGATAAACTTTCTCCAAATCTCACATTCACATTGGTTAAGTGAATTAAACGTTCTTTATTTCGAAAGCGACACACGTCGCCGTTTCATTTAATCCACTACAAGTACGCCAAGGCCGATCATTATACATAATATATACAATTGGTTTACTGTGATCCGTATTTTAACAGAAAATATATATAAGTATTTAAATACCATCATTGTTCTTGGTAGAATATAAATGACATTCTATTGCAAATAAAATGTGAACTAAATTTGTCATACTCTGAATTTTAATTATAATTTACTTTTTCAATTTACAAAATTAGCTCATAATAATCCTTATGTCAACTGTTTTTATTGTATTTGTAATGTGTTTTGCCCGTGGTTTCACCCGTGTAGTTTCCCTTTCCGTGGAAATACGGGGACCAAATGTATCCTATGTTATACTCGCTGATAATGTAGTTTTTCATTCGTGGAGGATTTTTTAAAATCGGTTTATTGGTTTATGCGTGAAATCGTAACAAACAAACAAACTCACATTCGCGTTTATAATATTACTTAGGATGTATCAAGAAAATGTTCAAAGTGTGTTCATTGATGATTAATACCAATCTAACAGCATAGTAACAAGTTAGCAATAGCAATTCTAGTGTAGAATCAGCGGTTCTCTCCAATTCTCAAACAACTCTGCGTAAAATGAAACATGTAACAAAACAGGAGTGTCTTGTTTGAAATTCTTGCAATTTTGTAATATAAAACGACCTCTATAAAGAGATTATTTGTTAGACTGTATGCATGTTCATCGATTTCTCCGTCAATTGTAGACCGATTGTGAAAATTCCTTTTTCGTCAAACATTATTTACATTAATAATTTAAATTAAAATACATAAATAAAAATTAAATAAATAAAAATTCTAAATAGTTATTGTACAAATCCTAGAATACTAGCAGTATTCTAGCCACCATTCCACACGATTGCATTGTTTTCCTCTTTGAATCTCAATTCCGATTCTCTGTGCCCAAAATGAACATGCCCTCCTGTAGAGAAAAGGCAATAACACGGGGTATAATCAAAATCATCTCTAGCGTTTCAAGTCCGGTATGCTCGTACTCATACCTCGTAACATATGATAATAAATAATATTGTTTTGTTTTGGCGTGAAACATTCGTACCGTAGTTTCTATACTACTTTTTAATGAATGTTACCTTAAGTCCCAATTCAATCCATAGCACTTCTTCTATGTTTGTTTTAATCCATATTAATACTCTATTAAAAATATTATGAAACAATCGAGAATTGGGTATATGATATTTATTACGTAATAAATTGCGAATGATGGATTAACTACGAAAAAAGATAATGTATATTGCACACCTCGAATGCGTAACCAAGTGGTGAAGCTCTATTTTAGACAAAAGTAAATCGCGATTCATCTAGCTTTAATTATTTTTAAGTTTCAAAAATAATGAAATCATACTCATTATGCAAACTGAGTTAGAATTAGAAGTAAATAATTCATTTATATGTATTACGTTACTCTTAATAATTTTACTATATGATAATGAGTATGATTTCCTTAAATTTGTCAATGGTTTTGTTAAATTATTTTGTAAGTGTGAGTAATCTTCGTTCGAACATCATTTTTTTTATTCGGCCTTCATTATTAGCTGCACTAATTATTTAAGATTGTCAGTCGGTTTTTCAAGGGTTTCTTGCATTACACCTTGGTATGGGTCCAAAGGTCATACGGGCGCTGAAAACGTTCAGCGAGAAAATCTGTCGCATTAAAATAAACCGCACTAACATTCATCAACAACTCAAATTTATTGTAAACTAGCTTAAAACAATAGCTATTATATATTTACTCGGTGGTAGAGCTTTGTGCAAGCTCGTCTGGGTAGGTACCACTCATCAGATATTCTACCGCAAAACAGCAGTACTTTGTGTTGTTGTGTTCCGGTTTGAAGGGTGAGTGAGCCAGTGTAATTACAGGCACAAGGGACATAACATCTTAGTTCCCAAGGTTGGTGGCGCAGTGGTGATGTTGTTTTTTTTAAGAAATATACAAACCACTGTCTATGGGCGTTGGTGACCACTTACCATCAGGTGGCCCACATGCTCGTCCACTAATCTATACTATAAAAAAAAAAAAAATTTTGTATATGTATTTCTGTACAATAAACTATGAATTGCAAAATTAAAAGATATCTACCGGTTCAAACAGTCATTAAAGTTGATTGTAAAACGTAATTTGTACCAAAAAAGTGACCGGTTTTGTGAATGAGCCGCTTTGTCGTTATTTATCGCGAAATTGCGGTGAACGAACGCTTCAGGCCAACGTTCTGGTTCCCTTGCTGCGAAACAATTTCTCATGTACACGGAAATCCAAATTTAGGTTAAGATAAACATCAAATTACAAATGTATAACCCATTATAAATTGTCACATATAAGTTTATGTTTCGTGCTAAAATATTGTCACGGTCGATGATAAAGCAATCTACTTATTTAACTGTAAAACGTTTGAAAATATAAAACGAATATAGAAGATAATTTTTTTTTATTTTTAACGAGAAGTAGTTGTATTGTAAAACGGACAAAGTGTATTTCGAGATAATGTAGCATTAAATCTGAACTCGAATGATGTCAAACGTTTGCCATAAAACATTTATGTATTTGCAAGTAAAAAAACCGCAGCGATTTCCTTTGAATCGAATGTAAATAGCACGTGTACGGATCCGTTATGTCTTATATTATACTTACTGTGGCAATATAATTTTGCCAATGTAAACTTTTTGCCATTTATAATGGAAAAGTACTTCACGGTCGCTGCAAAATCAACTATTTATCGCTTAAATTTCACGGAAAACAATATAAAAAATTAACATTCTTAACTGTGAATCGCATTATTTTTACTTCAGGAATAAATAACAACATAACAATGGGGCATGAAAAATTGCAGTAATAGTAAATATAACGAGAAACATTCTGTCGGCAATACTTTATATGTAATTATAAAACAATGCTAGAATTTAACCACGTTCGCTCGTCTAGCTCCACGTGATGGCATGATGTAACACGGTCTATTTTCATGCTGTAACAATTAGCTTCTCCCCGCGAGGAGGAATCTTATCAATTTATATCATTTTAATAATATAATTATTCATTAAGTATTTGTATAAAGCATCTGCGCTTAAGAAATTTGGCCTACATGTTCATTATAGTTATTTTCTTATGTCTTATCAAGCTTAAAAATTATATAAAAAAACATTTGTTTTAAACGTAATTATTTCCATCTGTTTGGTTCTGGTCTCGGCAGCCATGCTTAATAAAGGTAAAATAAGAATACTGAAAAATGAATTACGAACAGGGAGCTTTAAGTAATTATATTATACAAATAAAAATTAAAAATAGATACTATATAAATGACCGTGTGGCATGGTGGCAAGAATGCCAGCAGCATTTCCCCGTTGAATCGTAATTTCCATAACTCTGGGCGATAGATGAACCAGCTCTCCTGTCACCAGTATAGGCAATAACACTATTACTGCCAGGTCCAAATGTGCATCTGAAAATGGAACAAAAATATAATTATGAATAAGGGACTAATATTTGCGTCGTTTGTCCGCTTTAGAATTTCCGCGGCCGCTTCGGTCTTGAAAATTCTTTCGCTAGTATGCATTGCACTCATGAAGCGTCCTACACGGTCCGTCCCTGTTTCCCATGGACTCAGTATCAATCACGACTAATTCCAGCAGTCTCAATAAGAGCAGATATCGATAGTGGCAAGACTTTTGTTATATTTTAACAGAACCGTGGCAGCTAGTTGAGATTATAGCGTGAGATTAATATATTATATTCAATATATATTCAACTATAGTTCGAATAATTAAGGCTATAAATTCAAAAACAAAGTCATTCATATGTTTTCTCATGAACAAAAACAATATGTTTTTGATCTAATGCTAGATTTGATCGCTTGGCAGATATGTTAATACAATAATAATACCCCATAATTACATCCTCATGTCTCACGGTTATTTATATAAACAACGATGAATGTCTCAATAGCTTAATACATTACAAGGACCTATCCTAGCAATGTGAAAGTCCGCGGCTTCAATCCTGGCCCTTTGGACATCGCAGAATCTAGAAGCGGTGCGATTATTTTGAGAGTAAAATAGGAATGCCAGTCATTTCTTAAAAACTGATTGTTTTTGTTTGTTCTTTGAAAAATAATATGGTTATAGCTTGCTAAATATTATTTTCTATTAGTTACGTTTTGAATTCCCTAATATCGAAATTCAAATACGAGTATTCTTACTTGTTGACTTTGAGATGCTACATAATAAGGGGTTATGCTTAATTATATAGGTTAGATGACCAAACATTTAGGTTAAGCTGAATGTGAAAATGTTAGTAACTTTTTATTATGTTTTTATCTTGTTTTTTATGTCTTGTATTGTTGATTAAGAAAATAATAAATTTCAACGCAAGATAGTATACGATATTAAAATACTGCCTATACAATGTATGGGACATTGTTATGGTCCTTAAGAATTAGTTTCTGTAATAATATTCCTTATGTATAAATAAATATATAATGAATATTTCTTTGTATCGAATAAAGAAATAGTTTTTCAACTGAGTTGTTTAATAAAAGGTTTGTGGCATTGTATTATCAATGTACAACAGATAATGTGTCGAACAGGATAATGGCTTACAGAAAAACAAATAAAAAGGCACTGCAACATCGCTGTCGTTTAGCTAGTAACTAGTTATTGAATACAGGATCTCCGTAACAAATAAATAATTAAGCGACAATCCTAAGACTTGTAACGTTATAATTCAGTCTAAGTAAATAGGTTCTATGGAATTCACTAACTGGAATCCAATGTTGGTATCTACTAGTTGGCCTCGACTTTTCCAGTTATTTATTGTAAACGAAATGTCTACAAATGCGGTTCATTTAATCAAGAGGCAGTGGCGCCTACAAGCCCGCTCTTATTTATACACGGAACATAGGTATTTTGAATAAATGCGAATATTTCTTGTTAACTTGCCGTGCTGTAATAAATACGTTGGTTACGAAGAATTTAATAAATAGTTTAATAGTTTTCTGTTATTTACTTCTTAATCGTTGATCGATCGATATACTTTGATTGTGTTATGTCAATAAAATTTAATAAGACGGTAAAATAATTAATTATAAGATTCTCAATTTAACATACAGACAGATAAAACAAAATCAAGAGCGCAATGAGATCAGGATGATGATGCGAAGATTCCCTTTGATTTTATTATTTAGAGAACCATCTACCCGTTTAGGACTTATAACAAATTGTGTATTAAGTAGTAAGTATAGTAGTACTTTGTATTGTTGTATTCCGATTTGAAGGGAGTGAGCCAGTGTGATTACAGGCACAAGGGACATAACATCTTAGTTCCCAAGGTTGGTAGCGCATTGGCGATGTAAGCGATGGTTAAAATTTCTTACAATAACATTGTCTATGGGCGTTGGTGACCACTTACCAGCAGATGGCCCATATGCTCGTCCGCCTACCTATACAATAAAAAAAAACATAAGTATTTGTGCAATTCTGAATCACTACACATGATAAAACAAAGTTCATGAACACGTCACGTCACCACGTGTCTGAGCGCGATGTACTTAAAACCTACAGAACAGATTTTCATGGGATTTTGATCTATGATGACGGCTTGGGTGTATAATTCATAAAATTTGGTATAAATTGGATGATATATGACTGATGATTTTTGAAGAAGAGAAAAACATGCTATCTGGGGATTCAATCGAGCCGCGTAAACTAATAGAGTTTTATGTGTACGATATAAACATATTATATAGACGATAGTTCTACCAGTGCGAAGTCAGGGTAAGTGGCAAGTAATGTGTACAGAAATATACACTATAACGGTATCACATAAAAATATGATTTATTTTAAAATGATTGAAAGATAAAACAAAAACACAGCTAACAAGCTACCTAATTAGAATGTCAATGTTGAAGTTTTGATACATTTGTAGCTATAACAGTATAAGGTAAATCATTAATATATAATAAATAATTGAGTACATAATTAGTGTAACAACAAACAACAACATAATTAGTGTAACAATTTGTAAACCAATGGCCATAATACAATGGATTATTTATTATATTCAGTGTAATACATCTTTGTGTAATAATATATTCTTCCCCTCTTTTATGATAATAGACAGCAATACATAGAAAACAATGAATAGGCATTAAAATAACCATATACCATTTATATATTTCATAAAAATAAATAAATGATTAAACTAAATGCAATTTATACTGGCCTTTACTATATGACACTAAAGTAATATAATTATTAAAATATATTAATGGTATGGAATTATTATATGTATAAATGCATCAATTGATAAAACCTAAATAGTAATCGGAGCTAACCAAAGCGCTACATATCAATAATCTCTGGAACGGTATTGTAGTAGGTACGTAGATAAAATATGACGACTTTACCGTTTAATACTTTTGAAGGAGCCCTAACGGGACTTCGGTGTAATAAGACTTGGACTGTATTATATTGATTTATTTGCGTATTCGTAATTGCACGCAAGGACGATAAAGTGTCCGCCTAGTTGGCTGTCGCTCGCTGAGTGACAGGTGAATCGCGGCGCACGCGCAACGGGCCGCCAGTCCGCGCCCCGCTCCCCGCGCCTCTCTCGTCGTCGGCATATGTGAAGCGCCGACATACTCCCCGGGTTGAAGAGTGCTCTTCAATCTTGATCAGGAAGGGGGCAGATGTTGTTGAAAGCGCGACGAATTGTTCCTCTCTTCGTTTTGATTTCTGCTACCCGCGTGACTCCGTCTACGCCGGGAAAGGTCTGTGTGACCCGACCCAGGGACCAGAGCAGCGGTGGTGTTGTTTTGTCCTTGATTAGGACTAAAGACCCTGGTTTCACCTCCCCTCTGGAACTAAACCATTTGGATTTGGCCTGTAGCAAAGAAGTGTACTCATTATGGAAGCGGCTCCAGAAATGATGTCGTATGTGCTGGATTCTCCTCCATCGGTCCAGTCGAGTGATGTCGGCTTCAGTCACCCGAGAGCATGGTACTGATAAGAGTGGTCGTCCAATTAGAAAATGAGAGGGAGTTAGTGCCGAAAAATCATTAGGGTCTGAAGAGAGAGGTGTTAGAGGACGCGAATTTAGAATCGCTTCTATTTGAGTGAGACACGTAGTCATCTCCTCAAATGTGAAATGGGTTAGAGAAAGTAATCTTTTTAAATGATGCTTGCATGATTTGACTGCTGCTTCTGCTAAAGAGTTGAAATGAGGACTATAAGCAGGTGTGAAAATGAAATCGATGCCCTCTTGTGCTATCTCACATGCAACATTCGATGATTGAATAAATTTCTGTATTTCGTTGGATGCGCCTACGAAATTCGTGCCGTTATCAGATGTTATCGTCCGCGGTTTGCCTCGACGCGCTATGAAACGATGTAGCGCGGCCATATAAGCATCAGTGCTAAGATCAGAGACGAGCTCCAAGTGCACTGCTTTTACTGCTGAGCAAACAAAGATGCACATATAAGATTTTATAAGTTTGCAACCGCGGCCTTTACGATCGGCTATCAATACTGGCCCCGCGTAATCTACATAACAGTTGAGAAATGGAAATTCCAGATTAGTTCGAGCACTAGGTAAATGACCCATTAGAGGCTGTACATTTTGTGCTCTATTTTTGAAACACGTGAGGCATTTATTTACGATAAGTCTAGATAAGTTTCTGCCACCTAGAGGCCAATAACTTTGTCTTATATGTGACAATAATAATTGTGGGCCGGCATGTAAAAGTTTTAAATGTTGCATATGAAATAAAAGTTTAGTAAAAATATGCTTACTACAAATTACAATGGGATGTTTTATGTTAAAATCGTAGGGGGAGTTGTCAAGCCTCCCGCCCACGCGAATGAGGCTATGATTGTCAATGAATGGAGTCAAAGGAAGCAATCTACTTTTGCGTGGCAATTTCTGACCAGATTTTAAAAGATTATACTCTTCAGGAAACATTTCAAGTTGACAATGATGTATAATAGTATTTATTGAATTTTGTATTTCTGTTGCAGAAAGATTGCCATGCATTTTATTTTTATGTCTTAAGTTATAAATAAATCTTTGTATATATGTAAATATTTTGTAAATTTTATTTAGGCTAGAATATTTTTCTAATAAGCAATTAATGATTGATGAATGCGTGATTGCGTCTGAATGATAAACGTATGAATGATTGCGACAATTACTAATGAAATGAGTAACTACTTCCGGAAAATCGTGCTTCTCTGTGTTTGGCATTTTCGGCCACTCTTTTTCACCATGAAGTAAAAAAGAAGGACCGGACCACCACAGAGGTGTATCGTTTATTACGTCGGCACTGAGGCCACGGGAAACAAGATCAGCCGGGTTGTCCTTCGACGGTACGTAGCTCCAGGAGTGACCAGATGTGATTTCCAAAATCTCATTGACTCTGTTTTTAACAAAAGGTTTTAATTGATTGGAAGGAGTTGAAAGCCATCCTAGAACTATGGTAGAGTCACACCAAAAGCTACATCTATGAATGGGTATGGTAAGCGATTCCTGAACCTTAGTACACAGCCTTGCACCTAACAAAGCTCCGCAAAGTTCAAGCCTCGGTATGGTCGTCGGTTTGACAGGCGCTATTCGGTTTCTAGAGACTAGAAGCTGTACATTTGTAGAGCCATTATCACTACTTGATCGAATATACAGACATGCCCCGTACGCCTTTTCCGATGCATCTGTGAAGACATGAATTTCGTGTTTAATAGAGTCAAGACACAAAACCCATCGTGGTATTTTTAAATTATTTAATGATATCAAAGTGTTTTCAAATGTCGACCAAAGATTTTTAAGCTCGTGTGACATCTCGTCATCCCAATCATATTTATTTATCCAAAGTCTCTGCATAATGATTTTTGCTTGAACGACACAAGGTCCTACTAGACCCAGTGGATCAAATATTTTACTAATTACAGAAAGAACATGACGTTTAGTGATTTTAGTTTTTGGCGTTATATTAATAGTATATGTAAGGGAATCTGAATCACAAACCCAATTAAGACCTAGAGTTTTAGCCTGACAAGAATTCGGATCTTGATCAAAGAAATGTAGAGTATTTTGTGATTCGATCTTACTATTAGTAACATGTCTAAGAATTTCTGGATTATTTGATCTCCATTTACGTAAATTAAATTTAGCTGATGATAGAACCGATTGTACCTTTTTTGAAATTTCGATAGTCTCGCTTATGGTATTCCCTCCACTCAAATAGTCGTCTACGTAAAAATCACGACGAATAGCGCTTTGAACACGATAGTCGTCAAGGTTATCAGCTAGACTTGTGAGACACTTTGTAGCTAAATAGGGGGCAGAGGCAGTACCATAAGTGACCGTATTTAATGTGTAGGTCTTTAGAGGTTCTGAAGAATTAAAACGAAAAATAATTTTTTGAAGAGGTCGTTGAACTGGATTTAATTCAATCGCCCTATACATCTTTTCAACGTCACCGGAAACCACGTACCTATGCTGACGAAAACGTGTTAAAATTGAAAACAGGTCGTCTTGAACTACTGGTCCGACCATCTGTATGTCGTTAAGAGACACGCCCGAACTGGTAGAGGCTGATGCGTCGAATACTACGCGTAGTTTTGTCGTGGTACTAGAATCTCGAACAACTCCATGATGGGGAATAAAATATTGAAATTTAAAGATTTCAGGTACTGAAGTAGAGTGCGAGTCTAAAGTCATATGACCTAAGTTTTCATATTCTCGCATAAATTCAATATAATGCTTTTTAAAAATAGGGTCACGCCTAAATCGCCTTTCAAGGGATAAAAACCTATTTTTAGCATGTAAATAAGATTGACCTAAAATACTAGGGTCACCCTTTAAAGGCATGGTGACTACAAATCCACCATCATTGCTACGAACAGTGGTTTGCTTAAAAATTTGCTCACATGCTCTTTCTTCTAGAGAATATGAATGTTTTGAAGAAACGTTGTCAAGCTCCCAGAATTGAGTAAGGTCGGGAGTGACATTAGTGTGATGGCTAAAATGATTAAAAATAGATTTTTGTTTAGATTGGTGGGGAATACTACCTGATACTAGCCATCCGAATCTAGTTTCGTGTAATTTAGGTAAGTTTTTCCCTAAATCTATATAATTTTTACTTAATACCTCCCAGAACACTTCAGCCCCTACCAGGATATCTACGGCCGACGGAACGTTGAAGTTCGGGTCCGCTAGTTTAAGACCTGAAGGAATAGAGACGTGGTTGATGTGTACGAAAGACGACGGTAACACTTTTGTAATTTCAGGCAAGATATGACACTCTATATCTACAGTATAGGCACAGCATAAAGACTCTATTAGGAGGTGACAAGACTGTGTACTAGTAGAAATACGATTATTAATACCTGTTACCCTGGTGCTAGTACCGCGTCGTAACAAACCCAGTTTCTCGAAGAATGTCTGCGTAACAAAGTTCGCCGTGCTACCATTGTCCAGCAGTAGACGTGCAGTGTACTTTTTACCCGACGCGCCGATCACGCTCACCAGAGCTGTGGATAGTAATACATGCGCAGAAGTAGCAGGAAGCTGCAAGCAATTGGCCGGAAGTGCAACATTTGACGTAGCAAGGTGCAAAGAAGAAGGCAATGAATTGACAGTTTTGAAGTCATTCGAATTTAAATGCAAAAGCGTATTATGTTTTATTTTACAATATTTGCAATGTGATAGTTTGCATTGCTTAGCAGAATGGCCTAACCGTAAGCAATTAAGACAAACATTATAATCATTTGCCTTTTGTATGCGACTTTCAATAGATAAGCTTCGAAATGAATCACATTTGTATAAAGCATGTGCTTGGGAGCAAAGCGGACATTTATTAAAATTATTATTAGATTTTTTTGGTATTTGAGTAGTTTTATTTGGAACAAATTTATTTGAATGATTATTATTTAAAGCAACAATAATATTATTTTGAGAAAGATTAATATTTGATTCGACGGATTCCAACCAATCTGCCTTTTTGTTTAAAAAAGAACAAAATTGTGCTAGAGTGGGATCATCTTTTAAAGTATTGTTTCTATGTTCTTCCCAATCACGACTAGTTTTTAAATCTAATTTTTTAGACATTATATAAATGAGTAAAGTATCCCAATATTGAGTGGGCTGATTTAATGTTGTTAATGCCCTAACATTTTTATTAATCGTATCAACTAGATTTCTAATTGAAACACTAGACTCATTTGTTATTGACTCGACATCAAAAAGGGCCTGTATGTGGTTATTGACGAGAATGCGATTATTATTGTATCGTTCGCATAAAAGATCCCATGCAATATTGTAATGATCCCCTTTAAAATCAATATTTTTAATAATTAAAGCTGCATTACCCTGGAGTGAAGCTCGAAGGTAATGGAATTTATTGATATCATTAATGGTAGTATTATTGTGAATTAAAGATGTAAAAGTATCGCGAAATTCTAGCCAGCATTGATAGGTCCCGTCGAAATGCGGTAAATCTATTTTAGGCAAACGAATAAAATTCCTTGAATTGGAAATATGTGCACCTGAGTCAGCATCTTTGAAGCCCGCCTCAGATCCAGCACCGTTGGACGAAGCACCGAGCAGGCTGCGCGTGAGTGCCACCAGATTGAAATACTGACGGTCGAAGTCCTCACGCTCAGTAAACGTAGACTCGGCATCCTCGGAAAGTAGTTCAATCGTATTCTGCAGGTCATCAAATTCATTATATAAATTTTCAAATTTACGAAAACGTTCCATGAGGTCAAGACGTTGTAACTCTGATAATTCGGGACTGCTTTTTATTAACATTAAATAATTATTAAATATTGTTAATTTAGACTTTATTGAACTACGTTTTTTTAGAAGGGTTTTTAAATTATCAGACATCTTCAAGTTTTTATGTTGCAATGTGAAACAAAAAAAGAGTCATAAAAAAATAAAATTAAACAAAGGAATCGTAATGAATGGATATAAAAAATGCAGCACCTGTTTGCGTAGACGAACGGGTTCTATTCAAAGCGATAAGACTTGACCGGTTTCAAGGTTAACACGTGTCAAGTGCGTGCGTACTTTTTATTATAAAACAATTAAATAATGCATCAATGAAGTAATTAAGCAATATATTACTTGATTAACTAGAAGATGAAAATTAATTATGGAGAAATATTTAAAAAATAAAAATTTTGAGCAAAAAGAAGTTTTCAATAGGGAAAGTTGGAAATAAGTAATTGGATGGACTCACTCAAATACAGAATTATACTCCCTGACATCAGCTTCTTAAGACGACGAAGGCTGCCACGTAGATGACGGAGACGACTTCTTGTCCTTTGTCCTTGGGCGCGGTCAATGTACACCACGCGACGTCAACGACCGTTGCGTTGCAATTGTAATGCGACGGAAGTATGCAGGTTTTTCGCTTCGAAGGACCAGAAAATGAAGGAGCCCTAACGGGACTTCGGTGTAATAAGACTTGGACTGTATTATATTGATTTATTTGCGTATTCGTAATTGCACGCAAGGACGATAAAGTGTCCGCCTAGTTGGCTGTCGCTCGCTGAGTGACAGGTGAATCGCGGCGCACGCGCAACGGGCCGCCAGTCCGCGCCCCGCTCCCCGCGCCTCTCTCGTCGTCGGCATATGTGAAGCGCCGACAACTTTAATACAGTCTATATACTAAAGGTTTAAAAGTAAAGTAAATGCATTGTAAAATTTATGGTAGAGTCGATTATGGACTCTCTTGAGCATTGACCTACATTTACCGAACAACACTTGGCAGCATAACGTTTCATACTCTATATCATACTTTACATAGAAAACTCCATCTTATTTCCATTACATTGAGAACTTCATTCTACCGCCAAGATTCGTAGAGATAAATATGTAGTAGCCAAGAGCCATATGAAGTTCTTTTTCTTTAAATTGATCTGATGATGTTTGCTCTTGAATCCCTTCGGTATCCATATAAATGATATTAATAATAGGTTTTTAATTTTAAAAGTTCTTAAAGTTTTAAATTGTTTACACTTTGTATAATTGCTACGTAGCCCAACTCGCACTGCCTCTTTAAAGTTTTAAGTTAAAAGCTGAGTGGTAGAATAGGCTCTAAACTTTCTCCTTGACGGAAAAGGAGGCTTTAGGCAAGCAGTGGACCATTTGAGCCGGTTGGCGTGGTTGGTAAGATACTTGCCTTTCACGCCGCGGGTCGTGGATTCGATTCCCACCCAGGACAGACATTTTTGTGCATGAATATGTCTGTTTGTCCTGAGTCTGGGTGTAATTATCTATATTAGTATGTATTTACAAAAGAAAAGTAGTATATGTAAGTGTATCAGTAGTCTGGTTTCCATAGAACAAGCTCCGCTTAGTTTGGGATCAGATGGCCATGTGTGAATAATGTCCCAGGATATTATTACTATTATTTACAGGCATGCTTTACATTTTACTTACTTTAGCTTGAAGTACATTTATTTGTAATTTTATCTAAGTCTGCAGTTTTAACCTATATATGTATCTTGATAACAAAAGATCTTGACTCCAAACTGATTTTAACTGACACATAAAAGTATAATGACACATTTTTTTTAAATTCGATAAAACGGTTTTATAAAAAGACGCGTAAAAATTTGATAACTGTTCGATTAGGTAACTCTTAAATTCAAGTTCGTTAAATGGGAACATGATAATAAACAGTTCAGTACTCAGATTCATTTTCTAATTATTTGCTAGGCTTACATATGTATCATAACTTATTTAAATAGTATGATAAAAATACGTGGATTATTTAAATCTCTGTTAAAATTATAAATACGATTATTTGTTATGCTTTCACGTTTTAACTATTCATTTTATTTATTTTAACTATTCAGGGAGGGTCTCCTCTCACAGATGAATTTGTGGGCAGAAACTTGAAAAATACATTAATGGAATATATATATATATATATATATATAGTATATTTTAAAATATATTCTAGAACTAAAATAAAAACAAACTACGCGTTACAAATTTATAGAAAAAATACGCCGGCTAAAAGAGTATCCTGTAGCATTGTACCCAAGATGCTGGCACTATTGTCTTTGGGCTAAATAAGCACCAGCTCTTGGGTCACCAGAAGTGTGGACCAGTATTTTTTTTTATTTAAATTAATTGAGGTCTTCTTTATATAGGCAATTAGAAGAATTCCTATCTCGAATAAGACTTTGAACGAACAAAAGCAAAATTATCCGTTTCAGAAACAATCTTATAATAATTGAATGGATTATGCAGTTATTGTTAAAAAACTGTCCATCTATTGAATGAATCAACAAATTTCGACGGGTAAAAACATTCTTCTTAACTTTAATAAGCGGTATAATTATTTTGTTTTGTATAAATACTGTATACACTTACAAAGAATAATAGTACGAATGGGTCGATTATATTTATACGAAGATTTATTTATATATTTTTGCGTTTTATATATACTATATATAGTTATCTTGGTGTACTTAATAATTCACATTTCGATATTTGATTTTGAACGATTACCCTTAAAATTAAAATTTCGCAAATTCCATACATGACAGAGGTCACCTGTTCACTATGAACGTTACGAAAACGCATACATACAAAATGACGAATTGTCTGTACGATGTGAACGGATAAAATACAAAGAAACACAAGCATTCATTTTTATTAATAGGTATTCATAGTTGTTATTTTCGCATACTTTATCGTTAATGTGAAGTAAATAGTAAAATATCAAAGTAATTAAATAAATAAATAGTAAAATACCTATAAAAATGTCAGCATGCACAACTAAAAGTCATTTTTGTTTAAATATGTTAAAAGATTTATTATATAGTATATTTGCCCGCGGTTTCATTCAATTATACACGACTGTCCATACACATGACGAGTATTTTGCTTATGGTACATTTAGATGAAGCGAATAGTCGAGCCAAACCACTGAACCAACCCAATATTGGCTTCGTTTAAATAGAGACAAACCACTTCATTAGATTGCCCACGAGCCATTGATCAAGCCAATTCATGGAATTACAACGATTTTTAGCACAAAAAAGAAGGACTCGTATGGGCCTACGTATAAAATAAATTGGCTAAAAGGATCGGCTCGGCTATTCACCTCCAGTAAAGAGAGATGATTTGACAATTATGTTTAATGTCCCGCTTCTCATGTTATTAGCGTGAGGTTTTAAAAGCCTCTACTCTAGAAGGGATCGAAACCAAAAATACTTTTTAAATCGAGCGAGTAGTGTTCTTGCGTGTTAAAATTTACAAACGTCCTATCTGTAGCTATAATATTACAATAGATAAGTATTATTCATGGCAACAGCGAAACTGGGTGAGATGAAATTATCTTTGTAATTTAAGCGATAAATAGACTCAGTTGAAAAGAAGTTCTATAAATAAACTCACGTTTATGCATTACTTTTGATACCCTCATTTTTATATGTAACTTCATCATCTGACAACAATATTTAATCGGCTGAATCATTAATTATTTTATAGAACAATCATGAGTCATACCATTTACGCTGTTATATATAATAATTAATACAAAGTTTATATTCAGGCGCCAGTCTTTCGCATTCCGATATTTAATAATAATAATACAAATTTTAGAAGAGTCACCTTCACGATGAAATATTCAAGTTAAGTACTAAAATAGCGTTGCTAATTCTATAGTTACGACTACGTCAAGAAGATTGGTAGATGTGATCTTATCGCCAATGTTTACGTTTACAAGATGCGTTGCATATGCTTCAAAACAATTTCTTGAAAGGAACTAAAATACTTATAACCTTCCAAATTACACTGGATTTTATAAGTTATAAGTTTATTTAAATACATTCGTGTAATTTTTTATATGTAAATGTGTACTTATTTTTAGCTATTAATTGAATTGTTCTTTTACACTCTCGTTTATATAGTTAAATTTAATGTTGAAAAATACTTTTTATATACTTGAAAGTAATTTCGTAAAAGTAATAACGAATAATAAAGCCAAACAATAATTTCATGTGTTATATATGTATAAGTAGTTATTAACGGACTCCATAAAATTTCACTTTATATTGCAAATGTAATGATTATACTTTTACTTTCTACAACAGTGCCCGTTTTAATTTAATAATGGTTGCAAAAATTGATGATCTCATAAAGACTAATTACATGGTTTTTATAAAAATGATACAAGCAGAGCTGTAAACGAGCATATGATTGCTTCCTACTAACTGTTACAGATTAAAAATAAATTATATGTAAGAGATTTATCATACGATATTAAAAAGGGAACAAAAAACTGTTTGTTTGTAAATAGATGTATGTACGTTTTAAATTAAGACTCCTTTCTCTCGTAATAATTATTCTAATGGACATCTTTAGAAAGGCTTATTAGCAAAGTAAAAGTTTTTAACATTCAGAAGCTAAACCGTACCTAGTAGATTAATCATATCTTCTTTATTGTACTCGCGGCTTAGAAGTAAATTTTTTATTTGTGTTATTTTTTAAGACTTTTTTTATATACTTTTTTTTTGTTTCAGTGTCAACATTTTTATCCCAAACATTATGATTTACAAATGGATATTATGATAAGAGTGAAGTGTTGTCAAGAAACTAAAAATCCAAAGTGACGAAGTGGTGTGGTGTCTGTTCTGTTGCGTTCCGTTGCTTTTATTCTTTACATTTAAACCTACCCTCAAAATGTCAGACAAGACGTCATCATCTGTTGGCCCTAGAAGTTTCGAGACGATCTCTGAGGAGGATGGCGAGTCGCCGTGGGAAAAATTATTGGGAGATGTGAATAGTGCTGTTCCAACGATAATTAAAACAAACGCATCGAGTGCAACGATTTCGAGAAGCGGAGATGAAGTTGCCGTTCCTTCCGTTGATCTTGAAGCGAATAAATTGACCCGATCCAAGAGCCTTAATCAACGCAGAAATAGCAGTGGTCTCCTTAGCTCAATTCCTCGGCAACTACGTCTTTCCCTTCGAGGCGTGCGTAGTGAACCTTCCAGTGTCAAAGACATTCCAACTACCAGAAATGATAGTGCCCTCAACCTTCTTCTTAGGTAAGATTTTATTATTTTAATGCTAAACACTGCAATAATTATATTGACATAAATAAAACGGTTTTTTTTAAGTACCGATGTCTCGTATGCATTTCTTCTCAAGAATTTTCATTAAAAAGACATGGAGGTCAAGAACAATGGCGCCCGCATGGCTTCATAGCCGCCAGCGTTTATTACTTCTTTATCGACCCGGTCTTCAGTAATTGCCCACCAATTTGATTGCATGTACGTTTATTACCCTAGTAAATGCTACGCTTAAAATGCTTCATTTAATTAGTTTTATCTTTTATATTTATTTAATATATATATCAATAAAATTAGTTATTGTTATTCTAAGATATAAATAGACTAAAGGCTCCATCCGTTTTTGAACGTCTTTGACGCAAGTCAAAACCTAGTGAATTTCTTGTAATATGCAAAATTCTTTAAAAGGAAACGGACGTCCTTCTTTAAAGCACGATCGGTAATAATATACAGGAAACTTGCCGCCGCAGAGACGCTACCAAAACAATGCTCGTTGACAGCTAATACAACCTTACGTTTAGTTGTCGGTCAGGGGTACTGCAGTTTATCCTGTTGAGCTGTACAACGTTGTACATAATTTAATGCATATGCAAATATGCCTTACCTTACATACCTTAAAACAATTTAAAATACTACGTCAAATGTAAGCACTAATTTATTCCTTCAACAAAGTTTCCTTCGCATACAACATAAGTTTATGCGCATTAAGTATTGATACCATTGAGCATATTAATTGTTTTGAAATACCCTTATATTGACTCGATGTAGTACAACCAGAAGGATAAATAACCAATAAATAACTACATACATTAATTGTTATTCAATGTTTTATGAAGGGTACCCCGAAGACACAACGAACACCACGTAGAAGACTTAAACAGGTGCAAAATGATAGAAAGTTCCTAGTAATAAATTGCTATTGACACTTATACTGGCTGTGCGAATTCTTAGCACGATTGTACCAAGAACGTCGCGAGGCCGTTCACTTCCTCTGAACTAATACTTACGTGATGCCCAATCCGCACAACAATGAGGTTATTAACGTATGTAGAACTCATTTCTGAATATAAGCCCTGGATAAATATGTGTCATGAATCTTATGACTTAACAGATAAAGGTCATATCGCTTTGCCTTTACGGGCAGCCAATCGGGTATGTGGCGGGCGCCAATGTTAATGTTTGCAATAGAACAGTTCCCCTGCTTCCTGCCTTATCGCTGTTTAGAAACGGTCGGCCTGAATTTCGATTTCTAGGCACGTCTGTAATTTCCTTCTAAATATAGTTGTCTAAAGAATTATCATTGCAAATAATTCAAAATGATACTATTAAAAAACACGTATTCAAAATGCCAAGTCAATCGTCTCGATCTTTCGCGTTTAATTAGATTTGGTGTCATATTTTGTCAATCATATTTTTTAACGTTATATATATTGATTACATTTAGAAAGTAATTTGGTTTGAAATAGAACCCAATTACAAGTATGGCGTTACGGTTTGAGCATAAAAACTAATGCCTGTCACTAGAACAAATAAATAATTTAGAATAAAGAACACTAATTTATCATAGTAAGAATTAAAAATGCTATTTAAGCTTGAAACGAATCTCTCAGGTAGGAAAATTACGTCACAATACTTAGTTAGAAATAACGTCATCTTATGAATCATTATGGGCATTATAAGAATTAACAGAGGCTAAAATGAATCGAATCGAATGACGAAACACTCGGGTTACTATCCTAAATTTTACAATGCTACTAAAACCCACAATTGCCGGTTTTTGTAAAATTTTTTTGTCGAACATATTTTAAATACGCCGACTCATAGTTACTAAGGATTAATAATAAAAGATATTTGTATGTATCATATCGTTGTATTATATGTTTGTATCTGTAATTACAGGCACAAGGGACATAACATCCTAGATTCCAAAGTTGGTGGCGTAAGCGATGTAAGCGATGGTTAACATTTCTTACACTGCCAGTGTCTTAGGGCGTTGGTGACCACTTACCATCAGGTGGCGCATATGATCGTCCTACCTATCCTATAAAAAAATAATTTAAAAAAAATGGAAGAGCTAACAATGTGATATTGTGAACGAACACAATAATAATTATAAAAAGTAATAATGCCACTTAAAACATTATGTAATTAATGATTCATGGCCACGAGTTCGTATTTAAACTATGTATAAAAACATATTATATTATAATTATTTTATACCGATTAAGGTAAAGGACATGGATTTATAAACGTATCAAGTCAATGTAAACATTAACGTTGTTTTGGGGTAAATTTATACAATTTGAAATCTGATTGTGTAGGAAAACATTGAATTTTATTTAAACTCTTTAGAATGTAACGAAGCGGGGTGTCTGCGTTTTTTTAAATCAATTAATCAAACCGTACAATGTACTGGTATCTTTCCTTATTTCTTCTTATGTTTTTTTATCGGTGTCTATAACGATATGACCGACTGTTATAACGAATTTTCGATAAAATATGACTCATCTTAACCAGTTCAAAGAACCGTTCACGTGCTAAAATAAAATAAAACCAAAAACCGTCATCGCCATGTCGTTGCCATGACATAATATTAAAGTTTGTTGTGAAAGTCTTTGTTCGTAATTAAGTCAATACTTTACCTATAAGCGGTGTTTAGGGGTTTACTAGTTAAGCAATGTTGTGTCTTCTTCTTTCGAATTTTAAATCAATGATGTTAGGAAGAGAGATATCAGTGTTTAACTTAATACAACACACTTACAATATTTAATATTTATATCAATTAAACTGTTGATGAAGTGACCACGAGCTTGAAATAAAACGTATACAACCAACGAGCTATACATACATCTTAGTAATCTTTATACTTTTCGTCGTCAAGCCCTTTGCTTAGCAACGAGAAAGAAATCCGATACAAGCAAAGCGACGGACCAGATTGTATTGAGATCAAACACGTTTCATTTATCGTGGCACACGCTTCATACACATTTCAATCACGTGGCAGTTTTACATCATAATCTCAAATATACATAAAAAGTGTTCCTGCTTCGGCAGATTTAATTTTACTTAAAATGTAACGTAAGTGACGAACTATCTAATGTGATATATTATTAATTGTTGCAAAGGCATTAATATAATTGAAATGAAAAAGACTATAAAACAAACTATTAAAACAATGAATTCAGAGTTAATATGAGATAATGCCATCTATGAAGGAATAGCAGCACCAATGTTATCCCATGAAGTTATAGCTATTTCAGTATCACAATATTGAAATAGCTATAACACGAAGACTATTTCAAACTCACGTGTCACCATTGGAACGACTTGGCAACAGCATTTGCGTTTTCATCGAGGACGAAGTTCATCCTGAGATATTTAAGTCGTTGGCTAAAGGTATTGAATGAAATGTTCCAAAACTTTGTAAATTGTCATCAATAGAATATTTTTCGTTTACATTAATTATTATGATACATTTATGATGTTTGAATTGCTGTTATAACGTTAACGTACATCGTATTTAATAAAAAAAACCATTTTGATTTATATCTAGCATCATAGTTGGTTTGTTGAGAAATGAAGATTAAATAAACATCGTTTGTAAACAAACGAGGAACATTTCAATTGGATCGAGCCATTAAAGCGGGAAGGTTGCTAACCCGTGCAGGGTGAGTGATCGATACCATTACATATTATGATACTGAATAAATCATACAGTGCTGATAAATAACGTACATGAGCCGTTTAAACCGCCGTGTGATTTACTACTGTGAAACAATCACAAACCTCGCTTCTGACGCATCTTCAAACCTAAACAACTGTCCGATATCTCATTGTACATGACACCTATTATTTTAACAGCACATTTCTCAATTATACAGTAAGAAAAAGGAACGATGAAACATGACCGAGCTTAGATTTTATATTATACTAGCACATTGCCCGCGACTTCGTCCGCGAAAATTTAAGAACCTATTTACGTAAATTATTATTTGGCAATCGACAAAACATAGGACAGTTACAGTTTGTTCAAACTGTGACATTCTTCTTACTGGGAAAACTTTTATACACGTCATAACTTCTAAACAAAAAGTCCGATCCGGATTATTTAAAGTGAAATTTATATGTAAATAATCAACCTTAATTATCAAGCCATTTAAATGGATAAAGATTAGTAATATCATGAAACTAATATCACCACTATTCGATTCCACTCGTATTTGAACTTAATAATTTAATAACAAAAACTGTTATTGTGGCTTAACTATACAAGTTAGGCATATACCATCATGGACTTTTTTGTTAAAAATTATAAGTGCTATTAATATATAGAACTCTATTTTATATATCGCAAAATAATGACTTTTATGGACAACTTTTTGATACCTTGAGTTATATGGGTCCATTTTAGGTAAGGTTCTCTAAATTTTTTTTGAAAATATAATGTAACCTATCTTACTAAAAGTAACGTTACGAAATTAAAAACGGTACGTGAAGTAGTAGCTTTCTAACGGTGAAAGAATATTTAAAATCGGTCCAGTATTTTTGATTTATACGTAACAAACAAACAAACAAAAAAAACAAATCTTTCCTCTTTATAATATTAAAATAGTAAGTATAGATAGAAACAAATATTATGTATCACTGACATCACAAATGCGCCACCAACCTTGGGAATTAGGATGTTAAGCCCCTTGTGCCTGTAGTCAAACCGGATCTCAACAATACTAAGTATTGCGGTTGCCAGGTGGCACAAAGCCCTCTAGATGTAAAAACTATAAGAAATAATAAAAAGTAATACTTCATAAAAATTATATGTTAGTTATAATTAGGGTGCGTCTATAGCTAGTATAATCCCGTTTGTTAGAAAAAGTTTGTTACATATATGCAATGAAAAATAATATTAGTTTCATAAGCGGTCTCTTGTATTTTATTCATATATATATATATATATTCTATTTACTTTGATTACGTAGTTCTATATACATCACGTCATATATTTTATATGTTGTGCATGTTGTTTTCCTCTTTTAATACATAAATGAGCACGAACAATGAAAAGTGTTATATACTTAATTTTTTTTTTGTTCGAATTATTCAGTACAGCTGTAAAATATATTATAAAGTTAAATATTTAAAAAAATATTTACGCAGTTATCATACTTCTTTGTATTTAAATGTTTTCCGCTTCATGTTTATTGAGCCTTTAGTCAACACGTAAATACATAAATTATCTAATACGTACGTAACAAACGAATGTACTTAATTACCTACTGCTCACACACTCGTCACACTCCTGTTCTCTTAAGGAAAATATTTGAAGCTTACTAAATCCATTCCAATAACAGAATTTATCTAAAGCCATTATTTCCTTTCTCACCTCATGTCGTATCGCATGTTATGGGGAGGCTTATAATTATGTCACATACCATAGACTGCCTAAACAGCTATAGCACTTATTTTTAAATGTCATAAACATATTTTACACTGCCTCGTGTAGAAGTTAAAGATCTTTTTAATTATAATATAAAGTGCAGTGTCGAAGTCGCGTCTATATGACGCCAGAGGCGTTTTATCAGGTTTCAAATGATAAACGGCAAAGGTTTTGCTCGAGATTAAAGTATTTATATGTAGCCTTAGAATTCATAACATTCGAAGTTCTTACAAATTGAATCCTTTTTAAACATATAAATCATTAATAATTGAAAGTATTTATACAAACAGTTATTAATATACGATGATTAAACACAAAAATGTTCCGTAAACACTTGGCATTGCTTTATACATGTCAACGTAAAAAACTGCAGTTTATCTACTTCTTAGTAATTTAAAATTAATTGATTTTAATGATTTTCCTTTTGCAATTCAATCTCATATATTATAAAGTGGTTTCGTTTGTTTTTACGAAACTATAACTGAAACAAAAAATAAATTTATGAGAGAGATGGACGGGATTTTTAAATGTTCTATAAAAACATATGGCCCACTTTTTTCTGGCCCAGTACACATCTATCTGTTACAGATACACATGAACAACACAGAGACTTGAATTTATTAGACACACCACGCCACATTATTAAATCTTATCATCAATAAATAATTTGAATTTTATGCGTTTTCGTAATTTAAGTTGAAGTGTAAAACTGCACTTTGGGAGTAGTTTTAACGATATATGATATTGAACAATAATTCCAGACCTATTTCGGCCACGGCGGCCAGTCTCAAGAGAGATTAGCCAACTGCGCAGGAAATATTATAGTGCACAAGTGTGTGCGCAAACAAGGCACTCTCTATTCCATAACACTCACAACCCGCTGGGACGGCAATCCGACACGACAAGAAAGAGTTCAGGCGTCGGACCAACGGCTTTACGTGCTTTCCGAGGCACGAGAGTGTGCACACTTCTGACTTCCAGACTCCAGGCTTCTACTGAGAATTTTCGACAGATGATCTCAATTATCCCGACTCTTTATTGGCCCGACTCAGAACCATCGAGTCTGCGACCTTAGATGTAGCCACTAGACCAACGAGACATTGAACATTCCGTATTGTAATTATATTTGATTATAACATATTCAAAATCAAATTTCACATACTGGTATAACAGGCCTCCTTTTGACGTGGCACTAACTCCTCGCAGTCCTGCGCTAGCCGAGTCCGACACTTTTACTGTCGTGTCTATATTGCTGGTAAATATCTGACGTTTTTGTATATAGTTCGCAGACGTCATTCAGTTAACGCCTTACTCCTCCGCTCGTCTTCTATCAAAGCCAGTTTATATATTACCATAATAAAAACAATATATTATCGGATAAAACTTCCCTTTTACGAAGAGGACTGGTTTCTAATATTAGGTCCTTACATATGATATTGGCGTTTTATACGGGAGGAATATAAAGTCTTTTTTTTTTTGTAAAATATGTTTAATTAATCAAAGTATGCACCGTTGTTATCTATGCACTTTTGCCATCTCATAGGTAGTTCAATGATCCCTTTACTAAAAAAAAAATGGGGGTGAGAATCAATAAACTCTTTGAAGGCGGTTTGGACTGCCGCATTGGAGTAGAATTTTTTTCCTTGTAAGGCGTTTTTACTTTCCTGATTTGATTCAAGTGGATTAATACAGTTATCATTTACCCCGAAGCCTGCAGCTATCTCTGAAGCGCTTTGTGATGGATCCGCTTCCACAATAGCCTTTAATTCTTCATTTTCCACTTTGGTCTCCGGCCGTCCACGGGGTTGGTTATGAAGGTCGAAATTTCCAGAACGAAAACGTTGAAACCAAAAATGTACCGTGCTTTCTTTTGCGACACCAGCGCCGTACACATCATTAATCCTTCGAGCTGTTTCTGCAGCACTGGTGCCACGGTAGAACTCGTACTCGTAAATATACCGATATTTCATGTTTTCCATTGTGCGGTAATAAGCGACGCCAAGGAAAAAAATAATGAGGAGAAAACAAGAGAATGACTGTTTTCAATACTCAAATGTTCCAGCTAAATGAATGTATAAATTTGAATTTGGAATTCTTAACCAAAGAGTAGATATTTCAGATCAAAGTGGTCAGTACGACAAAATGCTAATTTCATATGTAAGGACCTAATATTAATGTCATTCGGGGTTGATATATATACTTTTTTGTTAGATTTATCAAATACAGAAGACAAAGGCAAGTTGATGATGACGGTCACTTTAAATCTATGAAGATAATGGGCATCTTATAATCTTATAAGAGACAAATATATTTATAATTATATAACCTCAAATAAGAATCTAGAGCAGCATAGCTGATATCAATTCATAATTTATATGAACACTCAGTTTCATATCATAGTTAGAAAAAATAGCCTTATCATTCCTATAGCTGTTATGGTATTTACTGATATATAAGCATCCTATAATTGAATAAGGGACAATCCCTTATTCAATTATAGGATGTTTTGTCTTGAACGAACAAAGTCATTTAATTGCACACCAGCCGAGTAATTAGCGTAGCTAATTTCATGTTACCTACGTGCAATGATAGCAGTGTGCTATTGTTCTGAAAGTTTAATTTAAAACAGCAATGACTCTAACACTTGTCACTCATTGTACTAGCTAGGTTATAGACTGAGGCGCCAAATCTTTGAAGGTGGAATTTATTCCCCTGGCAGTTTATTATTTATTTAGAGGACTGAACAATATTTGTTGCATTTTATGTGATTCTAATCGTTTGTACAACGTATTTATTAGTTTAGTTTTGTAAGAATTCAGTTCAGTTTTCAGTTAGATGGCACTTTTGTAAGAGTGCCATGTTAGTTATTGACAGTATTTTTCTAGATTTTATATTTTACAGGTATCTGTATCTGAATAATTGTTTATCTGTATCGTGATTGCCCAGTGGCTAGAAGGCGTAATTCTTAAATTCTTAATCAATAATCCCGAGTTCAAACCCGGGCAAGCATCACTGAAATTTCATTTGCTAGTTTTTGTTTATAATTCATCTCGTGTTCGACGGTGAAGAAAAACATCGTAAGGAAACCTGTATGTGACCGATAAAATCTACCATGTGCATCCCCCAATCCGCATCAAAGAAGCGTGGTAAAGTAAGCTCCAAAGCTTCTCCTTAAAAAGAAGAAAAAGCCTTAGCCCAGCAATGGAATATTTATTGGCTGTCTCTTTTAATTCTTTGACTTAATTAATAAACTAATTAATGAAAATGTTTCGAATTGTCAAAACGATTATTATGTATACTATCGTAGTATACATTATAATCGTACTACAGTAACGATTCTGTTGGCGTCACACTTGCTTATGCGTCATCAGTCTGATTGGTAAATCCAAGGAGCTAAACAATTTCGTCCAAATTTTTTTGCGCAGTCAAAATATTCTAAGATCATCAATAAAACAGTTAGAAGTGTCTGATTCTCTAAATATTTAGACAAAATATTTAGACAAAATATTTAGAAGTGTCTTATTTTTGATACTAAATATATTCTTGCATGTAATAATATAATTAGTGATAGGAGTAAAGACTTAAAAACTGTAGGAGGCGACTGAGCGACGCGCCGCGGCGCCACTGGCAGCGTTGGCACGGGACGCCCGCGATTGTGTAGTGTTTGTTTGTGATCGTCTTCGACTCCGTTTCATTAAACATCCGCCTGTTTCAGTACTCGGCCAATTCTCCTGACAATCAGTGCCAGTCGTATAAGTCGTTTCAATTATTCTACGACGCCATTTTTTAAGTTTAGTCTAGTGCGTTTCATTCAAAATGATTTTGATAAAGACACTGAGAAAGTTTGTTGTACTCTTGTTTGATATAAAGGAAGTGTTCAGTGAATCTCTGATTAATGTTCTGCTGAGTGATGGAGCGGAGGTACTCCTGTAATTATAACTGTCATTCCTACTAAAGACACATTCGAAAAATATAGTCTTATGAGAATTTGAATGAAAGAATTGGTGCCGCTTTTGGATGAGTTAAAAACTTTGAATTAAACACATTTTAAAAGACTGACCAAAAGCTTTGAGCTATTATAGAGTGCTGTTATTTTACGCTTTTAATATTAGTATATAAAGAGTATCAAAATAGAGAGAGGAAAATTATTTATGTTCAAGAGAATGTCCGGATTAAAGAGATGTATAAGCCAAGTATCGATGTTTATGACTGGAAAACCGATTAATTCATCAGAATCGGCTTGGAGAGAAGAGTTGCAAAAGTAAGTTGCTCTTTAGAAATGTCTGAAACTATAAAAAATTTAATGTAGATATTAATAGATATATTTAAAAACCTAAATGATTCATTGAATATACAATATTTTCTCAGAAATTGTCGTTTGCATACAATGAAAAGAATAGCTTTGTAAAATTCTTCTAAGAATACTTATCTTTATGAGAAAATATTTAATAAGTTATTTCGCTTACTATTTTAAAAGTCGTATAAGCTACCTGATGAATTCAGTGCTATGGATACAGCAGTAGAAATAATTTACTAATAACATAACACATAGAAATAATCAGTAATTATAATCTATTAAAGTACTTGCACTATTTTTAATTAATATACGATTTTTGGTAAATATGATTAAAATTTGTTTAATGTTTGTGGAATTAAATTGATCAACGATAAGATCATTTTGTGTTTTTTTGTTTGAATATTATCCATAGTAATTTGCGGTCAATCATTGTGAAAATTACTCAACGAGACTTAATACCCCTTGATGGCCGTAATCAACAAATCAATTAAGCACGTAACACGATACTTAATGTTCCGTAAATATTTATAATCGAAACGAGATTTGAAGCAGATTTCAAATTTATTTTATTGCAATAAACATATTTTATGAAATGGATCACTCTTTATTAAAATCTGTTAAAACTTGCATTAAAAATATGCTGTAATAAATTCAAGTCAAATGATACAATAAGAGTGATTATCATAGGGAAATCTATTATGAAATTATAATTAAGATGAAATCGATAGTTGTATTTCACGTCACCGTATTGACGTCATTTCTTCGGCTATGTCAATATTCAGAACATACACTCGATAATTTTGTATGAAGCATTAACAAATCATTGTCGTATAGATTGATGACAGCTTATGAGCTAACTACGTTAGCCAAATCATATGCGACATATGTTTCATCTAGGTGTTTTTAGTAATAACTACGTATTTACGTAAGATTAATTTGCAATTTGTTGCTTGTTTTAGTAATAAAATTATGTATTTGTATATGTTTTTATTTATAATATGTTATGTTATGATGATGTTCTCCTGGCCGATGACGGCCACGGCTGCCAATCTCAACGGAGACTAGACAGCTCAATATACGTTTGACCTTATCTTTCCTCGATCTCATAATGAACATACACGCACAGACTAAGATAATTTCTTGACAAAAATAATAACTAGAGTCTAGACCAACGGGGCAGTAAAGTCTAAGAGTTAAAAAAAAAAAAAATTATAACTTAACATAATCTATTCAAATAGAGAAACGTGACTTTACATAAGTTGAAACCGGTACTCTTTCATGAACTGGCCATAACTGGGCCTAGCACTAGTTTATTCAATTACTTTCATTATGTATGGTATATTTTATATAAATCCCTTTTATTACAGTACTCTTATATTTAGTGGTTTTAGATAAAATTAAATTAAGTGTAGAGATACATAGATTATCTTATAGTGCATTCACTTAGCTTAATGCCAGCTCTATATTTTGTGATAGCACGAAGTATGTACTCATATATCAAAGTTTGTAAAGAATTCCATTTTAGTTATCAATAGTATCCACTAGTGTGTCAGTGATTTTTATAACCTTGTATTATAAAAAAATGCTTCAACTTAGTCCACCAGTATATGTCCAAGTATGTAAATATATATTTAGGTAATTAGTTGTATAAAATTTATACAATTTTATATTTTAAAAGTTTACACAATTTAACTTCGTAAGTACGTACGTAATAATTCAGTACGTAGTAAAATATTATTTTAAATATCTTTTAAATTAAATAAAAATAAACTAAAATTAGAATTAGTTTCATTTAATTTTTTTAAATTTAACTATCATAAAGTAATATTATTGTAAAATAATAATATAAATGTTTTATTTATACGCGAAATAAAAACATTCGTATAGGTACGTTTGAATCATAAAATAGATGTTTAAAGTTAATCCATACTGTTACTTCAATTATCATGTAAATTGTTAATAAATGAATTATTGATGAAGAAGATTATTTAAGTAATTCTAATGAAATGAATTGACGATAACTAATATACACACAAGTATGAATATCGTCGTTGAATATGAATTTATTTTCTATAAAAACGGAATGCGGATATATCATTTAAAAATCTAGCTATTATTAAAACAAAATTTATTTATTATTTTACTACATGTACAATCAACTCAACATGGACTCGAAATATTATTTATTTATTCAGGTGTTTACACTTCAAATCGTCACATTCATAACAGTTCTGTATCGAAATGGTTTGAAATCTGGTTCGAAATGTACGATTACTAAAGTTCAATTAAGGTGTTATATTTATTGTAATTCAATAATTTTGAAAGTATTCATAACAATTTTTGTGATAAACAAACTTTGTTTCATCGCCGTAAATCGTTTTTTGTATCGACTTTAAAATTAGCGAGCTAGCCAACAGCTAACAGTGACATAAAGCTATGTATGAAAACTAAAAAAGGACGTAACCAACCAACCTAATAAAACCAATGGTTACAATCATAAAATTGATAAAGATCATTTGGTTTCAGCATAAGTGCTCATATGACATTCATATCATATATCGCAAATAGTTGATAAATATGCATCTGAATAGGGATGGTAATGCTTTCTCTTTTTTAACACTTTAAATTAAGTTTTATAATCCATTTAAAGTGGAAACAATAACAAGCTATACAAGCTATAAATGAGCGGGATCAATATTGCAAAAACAACAATAATTATTGCAATAAAAACTATCAATAATGATCACAATATAAATATTTCTGCAATTCCTATAAAGTTAATAATAATAGTATGATGCAACCTAAATATACAAGTGTAAATCTGTTTTTTTACTTATTCATGTGTGCAAAGAGCAACGACATTTGATATTCAACAGTTTAACCCTATTACTTTCCTGCTATTTGTACAGATTAATTGTATTTCGTAAACAAAGTGTATCGTTTATTTAAATTATTGGATCAATTGTCGGTATTTCGATTTTTATAAATATTTTTACTTTTTCAAAAAACATTCTTAATTAAATACTTTTTTTAAAGTTTTCTTTATATTGAATAAATAATAAAAGTGCGTTATAGTATTTATATTGAATAATAAACTAATAAACAACGTTATAATGAGTTCATGAAATGTTTTTATGTAGGTATTTTACACATTCGTTTTGTTTACAGATACCGCAATGCCCGTTATGCGGCGAGACGTGTTAGAAAGCGCGTGATCTTTAAGCATGGGGACTGCAACGTCGTTCAATGGAACGTAGCGAAGCGCAGGCGCCGATACCTTCAGGACATCTTCACGACACTCGTGGACGCACAATGGCGCTGGACGCTAATGGTGTTCGCTCTCTCATTCATCCTCTCTTGGCTCCTCTTTGCCCTTATTTGGTGGTTAATCATCTTCACCCACGGTGACCTCAATCCCCCTACAAATAGCTCCGAAGTTTTCATTCCTTGTCTAAACAACGTGAATTCCTTTACTGGCTGCTTCCTCTTCTCAGTAGAAACACAACACACTATTGGATACGGTTCCCGAACGACGAATGAGGAATGCCCTGAAGCGATTTTTGTTATGTGCCTACAGAGCATCGTTGGAGTTTTCATTCAAGCTTTCATGGTAAGAACTTATTTCAATTTCATTCTGTTTAAAATGGATTTCGTTAATTATACTTTATTTAAAATTAAAAATACTCTTTGTAATATTTTTTGTATCGTCTCCGAATGCTAGTTCTTGGCATTACAGAAAGGAAAGAATTGTATTATTGCACATGAAATGAAACTTAACGCGATCTACTAAATTATATAATTGTCTTTAAAATTATATTGTACGTTCATAAAAATAATGCCAAACCGATTACGTCTGATCGTCTGCAATATGATGCGCTTTCAGTGATACTAATTTAAGTATGAAATCGCTACTAAAATTTTAAATTTTATTTAGTATTTTTTTATAAATTAATTAAAGCAATGATCTGATGACACAATCCTATTTTAAAATTTAAACGAGGTCGGCTTAAAAAGCGTACCATTAATATATAATTTCTAAAGATAACTGGAATAAAAATAAAACACTATTAGGCATCATAATCATTTAAAGGGTTATCAAAATACTTTTTCATTTAGAAATCTTCCTGCTTCGAAGCCAATATGATAATATGATATCAAAATAAGCTTGGAGCCAAGCCAAACGTTTACGTACCGATTTGTGTGATCCAGATGCTCTCTTAAAAATAATTACGAAATAAAATATACCCACTCCGGGTTTTACGTTTTACTTATCTCTTCTTTACTATCTTATTTTATGTGTTTAAGCATGACTTTCTTGAAATTTAATAATGCTTTAAGATATATGTTAGGTTACTTATGAAGTTTGGAAAAACCGCAATTGTACCAATAAGCAGAAAACTTCGTTACAATTTTAGGTGGGAATCGTGTTTGCTAAGCTCTCTAGACCAAAAAAACGAGCTCAGACCCTGCTTTACTCCCGGAACGCTGTCATATGCCTACGAGAAGGTCAACTGTGTCTCATGTTTCGAGTCGGTGATATGAGAAAATCTCATATTGTTGAAGCACATATAAGAGCGCAAATAATCCGCCGCAAGGTATATTATTACGACAAAGCGGAGACTGGTTAGTGATTGGGGATTTCAGTCAGCACGCTTCAATACCTTTCCGATCCGAAATTTAAAACCAAATCTTCTTATCTCCTAACCGAAAGGGATTTAAATCTGTATATATTTGCCCCAAAATCGCGTCAGTTGTACAGATTTTCATGCCCATCAATTTGGAATTTAACCAACCAGATATTCCTTGTTTTGTCCATAGGTGGGTCTAATATTCGCAAAGCTGGCGCGGGCCAAAAAGAGAAACACGACGCTCCTCTTTTCAAGGAACGCAGTGATATGTCTTAGAGATGGAGAGTATTGCCTCCTGTTTAGAGTCGGAGATATTCGGAAATCGCATATTTTGGAAGCGCATGTTCGTGCCCAGCTAATTCGGAAAAAGGTGGGATACCTTATATTAGAGTTATTTGATTTGTGTGACTGTTAATAATTACATGTTTTATAAACACATGCAATTACCTTTTATTCGTTTTCAAATATCTTTATATATTTTTTTTTTTTTGTTTTATTGGACCCATCTATGGACTGCCTAACTCCACTCATGTTCTATACAATCACTTTGTACAGTCTGTGCTTTATACATGTTTCGCTACATTTATTGTTTGCACTTATGTACCTAATGCTGAGAAATATATAAGTAGTAACAAATAATACCCAGTGAATAAATACCAATTTTGAGTGTTTTATAGATTTACCAATATATATTTTTAATTGGAACTAAAAATTATATAAACTTTCATAAATTTGTATATAAAATATCATTTAAATTCGTATTTGAGCTCAAAACTAATTGTAACGCCTACAAACATTTTAACAACAAATTGCATGAATGTAATGCATGACCATTTATTTAGAAATCTGGTGGAAGTACATTTATTTAATTACATTTTACAATAATTTATTTGTAACACGCCCTGCAGATCACAAGAGAAGGGGAGATGTTGCCATTCTACCAGCAGGAGTTGAAGGTGGGAGCTGATGGGGAGGAAGACAGGCTGATGTTCATTTGGCCTATGACCATAGTGCACAAGATCAATGAGAAGTCACCTTTATATAACCTTTCCGCTTCCGACATGTTGAGAGAAAGATTTGAAATAGTAGTCATGTTAGGTAAGTTATTGGTTTAATATAGGACAAGTCTCATTCGCATTCAAAGGCATGTATGATCTAATGCGTAATTAAGTATGCATTTAGAATTCAAATTGATTGATTGAAAAAAGCGCTCTAACTAACCGTTAAATGTAGAGACATTGTGACATGACTTACTCCTCTGAGTACGGCTGCTACATTCACACAGCGGTTCATTTTACGCTTTCGTTTTATTCCGGCAATGGCTTATGTAGTTGACGTACCTGTTCACACACACGGCAGTATTTCAGATCCAGTAAAAAATACCGATCCGAAAAAATATGCAGCGGTCCGTTTTAAAGATCTGTCGGACGGGATTAAAAACGTTGACCTTCTGTGTGAATATGTGCTAAGACTTATTGTAAGCAATCTAATTATTGTCAAGAATTATTACTTTTTTAAGGAGTAATAATAAAAAAAGCAATTAGATATTTACAATTGAATATATATGTAAAGCTATCCTTCATTATATCAAGCGAAGTCCAATGTTCATATGTGTAATCCTTGAATGTATAATGTAATCTTAACTAATACTGTCCATTATTTGGATTTCCTTGACGTCTGACGGCCACATAGTTTTTTGCCATGAACTTTATAACCAATTAGATATAGATCCATAATTAAGAAAAATGCCAACAGCACTCTTATAAATCATGAATCTTTTGTATATATTTTAATAAGAAAAAAAAAATCATTGTTGATACATTATATTACATTACATAGGAATGCAAAACAATATTTGTCTTCCTCGGCATGCAATAAGTATTATATTTTAATATAACCTACTGTTTCAAGAAACAGTTACCAACTCCAAAATCTGCTTCCTCCAATAGTTTCCATTATTTACTGTTTTAAACTATCCTTGTTCATGTTTTGCCTACAATTTCATCGTCCTATCTATTCTCAAACTCTTTTCGTTTTTATTTTCATTAGGAACTTTTTTGTCATTATTAATTTGTCATTTGAAAGATGATACAGCATTATTTAAGTAATGACCCCCTAATCGCCATTTATAGATCAAGGCATATTAACATCATTAATAGGAAAATCTTTTATCTTGACACGTTTTCAAATAAAGATTTTACATCAATAGAATCATGTTGAAATTTTAAATTTTCAGAGGGAGTCATCGAATCAACTGGTATGACAACGCAGGCTCGAAGCAGTTATCTACCATCAGAGATCCAGTGGGGACATCGTTTTGAAACAATGGTATCATTCCGGAAAGACACAGGAGAGTATGAGGTAGGAAGTTGCACATTTTTCTATGTCATACATTAACATTATATATTTTAAGAAGATCTGGCACAGTGACGACTTCTAATTCGATCTTTGGTCTCAAGCTAATGTTCTTATTTTAACAAACTAATATATTCATGATTTTTAATACAAATTTAAATACTAGACAATAATGATTAAAATAAGTAAAAACTAATTAAGTTATTACTTAAAGTAATTTAAGAAACATAAAAAAAAAAATATTATAGAGATATAAATATATATTTTAAAAAAAGACATGTTATTTCGAGTTCATCATGCAACGAGGCCACCCGTGTACCACCCACTTACTAAAAAATGTACTGTTAAACAGCATTACATATAGTTGTGTTACGTTTTAAAGAGTGAGTGAGCCAGTATAACAAGCAAAACGGACATCATATCTTAGTAACTAAGGTTGGTGGCTTATATTTCTTGCGGCAAAAATCTCGTCGAGGCAATTAATTACTTTCACTTAAATTATTCAAAACTTATATTACTTATTAGTTAATAGTTTGCGTCGTTTATCACCTGCGTATCAGGTCTCCGTTGAGCTTTACCATTGTGAATAATTTCAGTCAGAAGGAAATCATCACTGTATTTGCTGATAAAATATATTAAGGAAAATTTACAAAGAAAAATATTTCTGAATAGTCCTATCATTAAATACACTCATTTTTAAAATAACAAAGAACATTTAATACATTTCATTTTCATGTTAAATTTACAACGTGACAAACTAAGACAAAAACCAACAAAGGCATTTTATTCATAACAATGTTTAGATATGTATTCATATGTATTCATATCTAAACATTTCTTTACGTCTTAATTCTTCGTAGTATTTACAGAGCCTTTTTAAATAAACAAAAATACATAATACATAACTATCGATATTTATCGTTTACACTGACGACAATTAATCGTTTATTTATAATAATAATATCCTGGGACATTATTTACACAAGACTATCTGATCCCAAACTAAGCAGAGCTTGTACTATGGAAACCAGACAACTGATATACTACATATACTACTTTTCTTTTGTAAATACATACGTATATAGATAATTACACCCAGGCTCAGGACAAACAGACATGTTCATGCACACAAATGTCTGTCCTGGGTGGGAATCGAACCCACGACCTGCGGCGCGAAAAGCAGGTATCTACCAACCACGCCAACCGGCTCGTCAAAACAAACCATGTATGGTAAAAAACAAACCAGTTGTATTTTACTTAATTATATTTATTGAATATTCATTTTGCAGTGTATTATTTGTATACTAATTTGTATGAACTGAATGATTGTCGTTGTCACAATTGTTGTATTAATGGGGTCCAATTATTAATGTGAGGAACTTACCGTGACCGTTAAAAATTAGCTCCTTTACGGTAAATTTAGTTTTAATGTAGTTTGACCCATATATATAGATACACTTTAAATAACAGCTATTATGTAAAAACAAATTCGAAACTCATCAGAAAACGTTCGCGTAATGTTCAGAAAGTGATACCAATATGACCATAATAGTAATAAAATATACAGGATTATAAACGACCACTTCGTTTCTACTCAATAGCACTGAAGGATCAGATTAGTCGCACAAGCAGGAAGCGTTTCTTTAAACAACACTCATTATTCATTCACTTAGTTATTTACTTAATATTCTTATTTCATTCCTTCTAAGAATATAAAATAAACATTTAAATATTGAATATCAGTGTAATGTTGACACTCATTATCTCTCTTACAAAAACTCCATAGGTACCAATGTATCTTGGCATAAAAACATATTCCTTCCTATTACATTTATGTGACTTTTTATTGTCTTTGAATTAATTTAAAAATAAACACACGCCTTAAAATCTAACTAAATATACATTTCAATATAATTTTAGAACTTAAACAAATCTAAATGTTTTCAGAGGAAATTGTGTAATTGTTTTTAACGTTATTTATGTATTCTTAAATAAAAATATATGTGCATTTAAAATGACATCATCGCTGATATCATACGCTGTGATATTTAAAAAGTAACTGGATTTTCGTCATATATAATCGTGAAATCGTTTCGTCACTTGCATCACACAATTTTACTTTTGCAAAATTATATTTGCATTTTATCGTTGGTTATTTAAAAATATTTTATTATTTTATAGGAAGGCGGGCGAGCATATGAGCCACCTGATGGTAAGTGGTCACCAACGTCCATAGACAATGGCATTGTAAGAAATGTTAACCATTGATTATATCATCAACGCGCCACCGACCTTGGGAACTAAGATGTTATGTCCCTTGTGTTTGTAATTACACTGGCTCACTCACCCTTCAAACCGGATCACAACAATAACAAGTACTTCTGTTTTACGGTAGAATATTTGATGAGTGGGTGGTACCTACCCAGACGAGCTTGCACAAAGCTCTACCACCGAGTACAATCGAGAAAATATTTAATATTTTATTTATCACGTACAAAAAATATGTTGAAATGTCAAAACTAATACCAGTTTTTTCATAACTAAGTTCACGTCCATCATTGCTGATTTTACGCACGCTTCGTTAGTGTTTAATCATTGTGCTTTTTACAAAACTTCGTAAGGAAAGCTGCGTATGTCAAATGAAATTCTGTGTCATGTGTGTACCAATTCTGGAACACATTCTGGAACGGTGTGATGGACCGTATACTCTATAAATAGTTATATGTATATATAAACTATATAACTCCTTAATTTGAGACCTTTGCTTGAGCAAAGGTCTCAAATTAAGGAGTTCAAAATAACTTTTAGAGAAATGAAACCGCTGTTGACAGCGGTTTCATTTCTCTAAAAGTTATTTTTTCTAATTCTTAACATGCAGAACTTAAAATAAAGTTTTATAAGACTTAAAATGTAATTCGTATTTTTATCTCACCAAATCTTATAAAGTTATAACAAAGCTTAAGAACCTAAGATGTACGTATTATATTACGCGGGATTTAACCGCAGCAATCTTTTATTTTGTTCGACGTTTCGAAATTCGTTATGCGTGGTCATGAGCGGAAAATAATTATTGTTTATTTAATATTGATTACTCAATACAACTCGACTTCTGTGGGACGGTCGAAAGGTCTCCGAGCTTGATATTATCATACAACGATTTCTCGTGGATTGTTTGCCTCTGTTTTGTGTTTCCTTACAATTGATACAATGTATCATTGTATGAGTATTGAGAATCTTAAATACACATTTATTTACTTAACCCCAATGAAAATACCCATATATTATTCAAATTGTTACAATAAACTTTTGAATCTTATACTCTCATCTGCTAGGAATACAGATTTTAAAGAAAAAAGCATACCATAGATAATGCATATGACATCATAAGCATAAAATTTATACAGGTTGTAACAAAATTCGTGTCCGAACCGTGAAGTGGTTATTAGGTAGCGTGTGTCGGTTCTATTTATGTAATAATTTTTAAAATACTAAGCAAAAAAAAAACTTAAAAAATATATTAATTGTGTTTAACGACACTGTTGGTGGTAAAAAGGTAAGAGCTATCGAGCGCTATTGCCCGCACCTATGTTGCCATGTAATATTCGTCATTAAATTTTTTTTAAAAATTCTGGCATACATTTTTGCTTAGCATTTTAAAAATTATAACATAAATAGAACCGACATACGATAATGACCACTTCACGGGTCGGACACGAATTTTGTTACACGCTGTATATCAATACCAAACGAAAACGAATATATACTAGATAGTACTAACATGCAATAGTTGTGCAACACTTATTTATATGTTAATTCCAGGTTGATTACACGAGGTTTAACAACACGTACGAAGTTGATACTCCGCTATGTTCCGCCAAGCAACTGGACGAGCTGCGGGCCACGGTTTCTACTTCGCAGAAATTAGGTACCTACGTTTTTGTTTTCCTTGACAACGTCTTAAGGATACTCTAATGATTTATCTTATAATTCTGAGAAAATATCTAAACTATTACGTATTCATGGAATATCCATTTGTATTAATACATTCAACGTAATGTGCTTTTTCATGTGATTCGAACATATTTGAACAAAAAATATGCGAATATTAAATAAAATATTTGCTTTTAATTGATGTGTACTAAATGTATTCTCGATAGTATTTGACAAATTAAAAATTAATTTACGTAATTTATTATTTTGAAATAACCATTTGAATTCTACCTCAATGTAGGTCGAATACGTAAATAAATATCATCTCTATTTTTCTCCTTTTAAATTTCCAATTTATTATTTGCGATAATAGTTTTTCCACCTTTTTTATTCCTATATATTATAAGCTTATTGATGACTATCGATTGCGACATTAAATATGTCTTTCGTGGAACTATCGTTCTATGTTACTGGTTAAAACACCTAGATGGCCTAGTGGTTAGAATGCGTGAATCATAACCGACGATCGTGGGTTCATACCCTGGCGAGCACCACTGAATTTTCATATGCTTTACATTTTCTTTATAATTCATCTCGTGCTTTACATATATAAAACATCGTACAGATACCTGCACTTGTCCGATTTCACTGAAATTCTGCCGTACTAAAGCAGCATGCTGGAACAAGCTCCAAACCTTCTCCTCAAAAAGGAGAGGAGGCCTCAGCCCACCAGTGGGACATTCACAGGCTGTAACTGGTGAATAATTAGTAACATTCAAATAAAAACCTCTTTTCAGATCGTATGCTAGGCACAATACCAAAGACCTTCTCGAACGACACACTAGACATGAGTTCCGTTGACTCGATGTCTTTGGACGAACACATCGAAATCAAGATCCCAGAATCGAGAGTAAGAGAGAACAGGCTGATGGCTCAGAATAACTTCGTACAGCACGTCAACGAGAAGACCAGGTACAGTCACACACACCTGGCTGTGGAGAACGGTCACGAAAACTTCATCAAAAATAACTCAGTAGTCGGCATGACTGATAGCAAAGAACATCATATGCATAGAAGCCACAGCCATGCGAGCATGAAGAGGGTCCATGGGCTGACTCCAAATGGTATTAACCATGTTAATGGCAATGACCACAAAATTGAACAAAATAAAATTAAAAAGTGAGTTTTTTTACCATATTATATACTTCTAAAAGAATTTAGCTCAATACTATTTGAGAAACAAATAATTTATTATATAGATTTTTATTTATATAACATAAATCATATGTTAATAATTAAAACCTTTTCAAGATAAGTTTTCATACATCATTGAATATAATTACCATCTGGGTATTTTTACTGAACGTCATGTGAACGTTTCCTCATCAAATACCAATAGACACAAAATTCAAGGCCAGTTCTTATCTTAATATACTTGAGTTAATTACAATTTAATTGTTCACGTGTAGTAGTGTAAATACACGTGAACTAATTCAAAATAAAATTTAATTATAAAAGGACGAATAGATTTTCTCCACACATAAATACTCAACTGGCTAACGAATTATAAATTTATACGAGTAGGAGCTACCTAAATTAAAGAAATTTCATTAGAATTAGGATATATCAGATTGGTTTTTAAAATAGTTAAAGTAAAACAGCAATACTTGCTATTTTTGTGTTTCGGTTTGAAGGGTGAGTGAGCCAGTGTAATTACAAGCACAAGGGACATAACATCTTAGTTCCCAAGGTTGGTGGCGCATTGGCGACGTAAGCGATGGTTAACATATCTTACAATGCCAATGTCTATGGGCGTTGGTGACCACTTACTATCAGGTGGCCAATATGCAGGTCCGCCTTCCTATGCCATATTATGTCCCTTGTGCCTGTAATTACACTGGCTCACTCACCCTTCAAACCGGAACACAACAATAGCAAGTACTGCTGTTTTGCGGTTAAGTATCTAATGAGTGGGTGGTACCTACCCAGAAGAACTTGCACAAAGCCCTACCATCAAGTAGTAGCTCTTAGTATTCTTGCTATTATTCCAATTGGTCATAATTTTTCGCTATTTTATTCTAGCAGCTATTTTATTTATTTATATGAATACGTAATTCTTAAATAATTATGAAGTAAAAAGTTTTTGTCTATGATTTCCAGATCACCCAGCGACAACCACATAGCAGATCAGACTCCGATTATACCCATCCTCGTGACGTCAGCCGACACCGACGCTTGACCCAGAGACAACCCGAAGATAAGAACACACGTCAGGTTCAGAGAAGTTGAAGTAGACATGGTATCGGATATAATACGGATACGTGTTAACAATAGACAAGAATTAAAGTAATAATAAATATAGTTAAAGTATAATTTTAAATAGGATGCAGTTTGTTTTAATTAAATGTATGTTTCTGTGGATTTTACATTTATTAGGAATATTATAATGACATGAGTGAATAGGAAAGAAAATGATGATGAATTTCAGAAAATGGTGCTTATACAGTGTGCTCGAAATAAGAATCAATGAAAAAACTCTGTGCCAACAACTATGTACTTGTGCATAGAGAAACTTTGTGATATCTAAAGTATTATTAAAAGTACTACAAATATTTTTATAATAGTGTTAAAATTATTAAGGATTCGAATTAAATCAAAACATCTATCTCTTCGCAAGCTCTTTTGAATCGTCATTATTCGTTTGTTATAAGACATGAATTCCAAAAACAATTTTCAAAAACACTTACGACTAGTCAGTCTCGTTCTTTAAATATATCAACATTATAATGATAAATAGATTTCTATGATAACTATTGTCGTCTTAGTTATTAAAATTCAATTCACAAAAACAATTTTATTAACTGAAATTATTCCTTGATTTTTTTGTTGATCCACTTTTTAAATAAACTGATTTATCTGATCCAAAATTCCACAATTTTTTTTTCTTATTAATAAATTGAATTGAGATTAAAAAATATAGCGATATTATCGTGTCTTATAAGTTGTAACCTTAGTTAAAAAAAATTATACTACAGATTAACTAATAACTTCAAAATATTATGTGCATTTAGTTTGCTCAAATGTGATTGGATTGGCTAAATAAGTGTCATTTTCGATACTATTTATTTAATAACATAATGGTATGATAATAAATAGAACTCGCACATATTACTATTTAAATCCCACTGTTGGCAGCGCACTGGCAGTATATACCCTTACAATGCCAAAGCTACCACACACCACCAGGATGTAAATTTTCTGACTATTAGTCATAAAAACGCGTAATCATCAAAATAAGAAACATGACAGCGTATTACCTTCATTAACTATTTAATATGATTACCAAGTATTTAAAATAATTTGTATTAAAAGAAGATATAAAAATAACTTTGGTAAAGTATAACGTTCAATTACATTTTTCATTTGTTAATTCATAATTATATTCTTCTTTTTTTACACTGGCACTTCTAAAAGTATTAGACTTCACAACGTCAATACGCTGCAAACCCACGGTCGTATAAACAGGTCTTGCAACTGAGTCCAATTTCAGTGGTGATTGATGAGGTGCGAGTGTGTTCAACAACTGCTAATTCGCCATACCACCCGCTTGAGGTACTACGTCGCTGCTATCGAAGGCGATATTTTTCTCTCCCAAGTATTGTGTTATTTAATCATTGTTATATCGTTTTATTGAGTTTTGCGGATTTTTTGTTATTTAACTGTTTTGTTTGGATTTGAAAAAGTGTTCGGGATAATTATTACGCGAATTGTCATGCCTCTGGCGGCCGTAAATTGAACTTAACAGCGTCATTATGTCAACGTACCCTATATTGAAGTTGCAAGACCTTTGTATACGACCGTGTGCAAACCACGACTTGATATGTTATGTCCCAAATGCCTGCGATAACATTGACCCACTTCATCATTCAAACCATGCCAATTAAAGCCATGTACAGCTGCTTGACGGTTAAATAAATGGTATGTGGGTGGTGTTCACTAGACTTGTGGGGGCCACAAGTAAAAACCCTATAAAATTGTCAAATGTTTTTACATGTCCATTCAGAAATGAGATGTATTCAATAATAGAAAATGTTACTGATCAAAAAAAATATTAGGGTTCTTAAATTACTATTGTCTGTAAAAACAGCTTGAATAAACGTATGTATTTAACAGCAGTTAAAGGATTTATGGAGTTATGTTAAAAAGATTAATCATAATTCATAGGTTTGTCTATGCTATAACATATATCATAAAAAACGCCTTATAAAAATATCGTGCGTATTATATTAAAATATCCGCAATAGCAAGAACAGAGAAATAACACTCCTTTTATGAAAACGAAAAGTTTGCCACGTCACGTCACGTGATGTAATTTTTATGTTTAGAGAAATATTTTGACTATAATGTTTGGTTTGTAGTAAGTGTTTTCTTTTTTACAACTTCATCAACACGCATTCATACCTCGTCTACTTCAACGGAATGTAACTACAAAAGAAACAGGGTTATAAGTGAACAAGTATTTGCTTAGATGGTACTAGATAAATTAAAAACTTCGGTCGTCACCTTACTGAAGTCATGTTTCCCTTTTAGTATATAAGATTTAATTTTTTTTTCTATCAAAAGTCAAACTACAGATAGAAAATTTTCCATTTTAAAGTTCAATGGCGCATTAAGGCCGAATTGAATGACCGTGACTTAATCGAATATCCTATTCAAAGACGGCCCCTGTTACAAATATAATTAACAATATTTACCGTCGTACCAGTTCGTAAAACATTGTAAACAAATCGGAAATTATATCAATAATAAAGAATAAATCGAATCGGAATATTAATTTGTATCGATTTAATCGAATATACAAATATTTATAGTCTACGCTTGATTTTAATGCCATGAAATAAAAGTATTTTAAATTTGCGCGTTCCTTTTTTAGTCATTTTAAGTACTTATTTATGAATAGCTAATAATAATTAGGTGAATTTTCTTTCTCAGTGTATATCAATATACTTTTTTATACTATACTAATTTATATGAATAAGTGTTAGTTAAACTAATACTATATAAATATGTATCAAAATTAAATCACTTCAATGAATAAGATTTTATTATACATTGTAGGTTTAGTGATTTACATATAATAAATTTCTTCCTTATTTATTATTATTACAATTTTCAAAATGTTTTCTCTTGTCTCAACTACATATTAGTAGATTTGAAATGTATCAAGTCCATTTTCCAGATATTTTTCAATTAAAACATGCAAACAAACAGGCTGTAATAGCCGTTGAAATAATTTTCAAAATCAGGGGCCTAAAAGGGCGCTGGCGCCTCCATGTACGTAGTGTATTAAAAAGCTTTTATGTCGCTGATAAATTATGTATTTTAGATAAATAATAAAACATGTATTTATAAATATTACAAGAGTTTTATTGCAACCTCTATTAATCCTATTATGCCTTTACAGTGTGTTTAAGCTAAATTAAATATTTTAATGCAATTACACAACTTTAATTCTTAAATAATTATCATAATTTGAGAATAAATTAGATTATCATTGATTTTGTAGCAATCTTAAATTTATATATAAAGTCGTACATAAAACTAAACAATAATATTTAAAGATGTCTTGATAAGATTATGCACCTATCTTATTATTTACTTTAAGACCACAATACAATAATTAGACAAACTACTCGACACTAGATGGCGTCAATACATAAAATATAATAGTGTCACAGTCATCTTGATTGCTTCGAATTTTTTCTAGCATTAGCCTCTTTTTTCTTCTCATCTTCACTTGACGATGAAGAAGGTTCTTCAGCACTATTGAAGAAATCAAGTGGGTACTTGACGACACTGGGTTTGTTAGTGAGACTTGCTCGGCGAATAGCATCGACTACTAATCTATCAGCTATGTTTGCGAGAGGAGATGCTATTTTGCCGTACAACATACCCGGCAATGGCGATTCGTTCATGTAGCCTGAAAATGTGGAATTAATGATTTTTTAAATATAACATAGTCAATTATAATAAAAACTATTTTTATAACAATTAATACATGATAGAAAAGAGTTTTGTTAAATTTTTATTTCAAACTCCAATTACTTAATAATTATTTTCAATAAAGGTAAAGTGAATAAGTTTTAAAGATATTTGGATCAAATTAACGTAGTTTTTCAACATACCAATACGCCACGATAAGTTATTTGAAAATCAACACGTTCTATGAGTAGTTCTACGAGCAGTTTATTATAATATTTAAAGGTAGGTTTATACGTTACCTATCTTGTGTTTGTTTAAGAGATCAGCTGCACATGAATGTTAAAATATGTCAATGACAATCTAAAGGAGAAACTACTTGAAGGGAATGCATTAGATATTGTTCTGATGATTCAAAGATATGGTTGATATTGAATAAATTGATAATTCTGATTAGATACTCGAGCAAACCTGAACACTTAAGCTTCAGACACACTTGTGTTATCAAATAATACTTAAAAAAATTTTTATGGCTCTGAGTCGCGTATGTATCCTCTTTTCTTAATTATCATTTCGTTCTTTTCATATTCATTTATTATAGCTTCAGAACATTGAATCAGATTGCTTTTTTTAACAGAATAATTTATTATTTTCTTTGACTCGACCTGGCATTCGAGCCCGGTACCTCTGAATAAATACCCATACAAATTTTAATTTATATAATATTAATTTGATTCAGTTAAATAAATTTTAAACATGAGTTATAATGGAGTTAGGGGGTGATTTTTAAACAATGTGTCTTCTTCTTTCTAATATAAAACCAAAGATGGCAGAAAGAGTGAAATAATTGTTAAATTAAGCATCCACTAAACAACGTTACCAGAAAACCGTTCGTGTACTCTTATTTAAAAAATCATTATATATTTAAAAACAAAATTATCTGCAAGATCCAACACCAGGTACCAGAGCCACAATATTTAGCACCGACAAGGATCCAAGGACAACATACAAGAAGCAAACGAAGCAACATCGTTCTTACATTACAATGGAACTTGATATTATTGAAATATAATATCATTATGTATAATACATAAAGGACAAGCATCCATGAACCATTGGATATTGTAACATGTATTAAAATTAATTTGTTTATTCAACTACTTATTACATGTTCGTGTTTTTAGTTCGAACAGCAACGTTAGAATCTTTACAATACATTTCCTTCACGACAGAGTATTTTTTATAATAAACGAAAAAAATATTCTTGAATTGAGAATAAAATTTTTTTTTTTTTATTAACCTAATATACAAAAAATATTGTTTTATTCAAGGCAGTTTCGGCTTTTTAGACAATATAATTTTACAACAAAAAATTGGATAGCGAAATTATTCTATTATCCGTTATTACCCTTTTAGTGCATTTACAATTCGGTAGAGTTGTAAAAATAATAATTTATTTGTATATTTTAGTCTGGTGAGCGATTCTTGGAAGAGGTCTGTGTTCAGCAGTGCATGCTATTCTTATGACATAATAATTTATAGTTTTACACTCTTAATTATTACTATCCCATTGGGGTTCAATTTAAAAGCATATCGATCAAAGTAATCAACTCATTTACACTGATACTTCAATCACTTTCAAAGAGGATACCACCGACCCGCATTGGAGCAGCGTGGTGGAATAAGCTCCAAAACCTTCTCCTCAAAAAAAAGGAGGAGGCCTGAGCTCAGCAGTGGGACATTCACAGGCTGTTACTACTACTTACTACTTACTTACTACTTTACTGTTACTACCTTTTAATAATTCTTATTTCGAAGTAGTTAAATTTAATATTTTATTTATTATTTTCTTCCTGAAGCTTTAATGAAGAAATGTAATACTTATTGTAGCCAGCTTGTGTTTTATTTTTGGTGTTAACTTCAATTTGTCTATCAATTCTACGTTTAAGAAAAAGATTTAAATTTCTGTTGTGTTGTTGTTATTTCTTGTATTTGTTTAGACTTTCAGAATGTTTATACACCTTGTTGTGTCGCGACGATTTAAAAGGTATTATAAATTAAACACGAATCAACGTCACAATATAAATTATTCATTAAATATTTACATCGAACATGACAATTGCGATGCTATCTATCTCATTTATATGACACATATTATAACAATAAAAGATAATAGAAGAAGAGTCGGCAAGGTTCTCATTTTAATATTAATACAATATTAGGTACTAATGGTTATATATCTGACGAACTAAAAATCGAGTCTGACAATCCCCTACGGCCAGTACATACTACCATAGAGTTAAAAACAAGCTTAGACATGCATAAATTAAATTTTATTTAAAATAAAATTTAGAACGTAAGTCTATCTGTATTATTTATTTATCAAAATGTTTTTTTTATAAAGATGTCAATGTTTCCTGAAAAAATAAAAAACAATTTATTTCTCATTTTAATTTAGGTAATTTTCACGGCTTCACATAAAGTATAACTTTAAATACCTTGCTGGCTGTTGGTCTATAACATATACCAAACAATCATCAATAAAATATACTACAATACTGGGATATCTTTTGAATAATTTTATTTGTCTAAGATATAAATTACAAGTTGTAAAAGTATATCTATAATATTTAACTAGAACTTATTGTTAGACATACTTTATAAGTTTTAAACTTCTTATCAAATGTACATAAAATAAATTTCTTTATAAAAATATAATGGAATGTATATGAATAAAAACGAACTCTAAGTTCGCACAACCTTACAGGAAGACAAAAATATTTCTTTTGTGATAATTTCATTTCTTTGTACGAAATTATTTATAAGATATAATGTACATTTTAAAGTGACTAGTGAAATGACAAATATGTATCAGCTATTATTCTTTAAGACTAGTTTTAATCTATTAAAATATATGTCACTTTAGTCGCATACTTTAAAAATTAAAGCATATGGCTAGAGATTCGAAAATATTTTTTAATATATATTACGATATCCATATTGTGTATAAAATATGAACATATGTTTATATATTTAAAGCGTAACGGTGAAATCTCCATTTTTCTGTTCAGCTTTTGGTGCAGGATTCTCGGCGACGGATGTTGCGGTGCGTGGGGCGCGTTCCGGTAACTTCAGAACCATTTGTTCCGTACTCTCTGTGACACATCACAAACATATAACTAAAGAAGATCATTTAGACTCAAAATCTAATACAATTCATACTAGTTAATATTAATCACTTGAATGCTAAAGTCCTTTTTTAAAACATTTTAAGTCTATCATGTTTTTTAATCTGTGACAAAAGATAATACGAAAATACTGGGCGAGTGGGCACTATGAAACGTATTGTCTAAGAAAATTATTATATTGAGCTGTTATTCTGAATTGAAATAATTACACTTAAAATTTTCAAAAGGTTCCATTTAAAATATGGAAACTAATAATTTTGTATACAATGAAACGCTTCCACGTATTTGTGTATTTAGCTTAAGATAATTGCATATATTTAATTAATTGTATCAATATCTTATCATGATATGAATATTGACAAAGACAATACATGTCATAATAACAAATAAACTATTCTTACTAAATGCCCATAAAGATATATTTGTATATATTTTACATATAATTGTGCATATACATAACATTCCTTAAAACTATGTTAGAATAAAGATTAGATGTGAAAGTGAAATTTCTTTCGAGTGCTCATGTAATTAAAATAAATTAAATGCAATGTTTACGTATTTTTTTCTTTATAATACAGGTAGGAGGACGGTCAGATAGACCACTTGACGGTAAGTGGTTATGACCATCCCGACCGTATATATGTAACCTATAGTTACACTGGCTCACTCAGACTTATAACCGGAACACAACAGTACTACGTATTGGCATTTGGAGGTAGACTATGTGATGAGAGGGTGTTACCTACCCAGACTGCCCAGGCTTGCACAAAGCCTTCCCACCAACGTTTCTTACGAAAAGAGGTTTCACTTTTACAATACAATGTAACGGGTTTTGTATTATCGTTAGTATAACAATACATGCAATTAAAAAAAACATTCAAATAATACATTGTTAGTATCTAATATATGTATATGTAATATCAATATTAAATTAAATTATTTAAAAATATAATGTTATGTTAAATGCTTTTTGTATTGTCACCAGTTTTATCTATGCAGTATTGAATGCATAATTGTTTTGAATATGGAAGATTCGATCCATACATATTTACAGGTGGAATTCATTAAAAGCTATTAAGAAAATGTGGTAGGTGACGTTATCAAGGAGACAGACAAAACCAATTATTCTAAGGAGGCAGTTAAACAATTCATTCCGACATGCAGATTTACGTCAAATACAATACATATGTAACGTCAAATACATAACGTTCCAATTGTATATATGATGATCTGAACTTGTCATACTTATTATGTTTTCATGTAAACTTATAACCAGTTTAAAAAGTCGATTAGTAAATAATATAGAGTCGTAAATTCAATCGTCTGTCGAGCAATTTGAATAAACGCTTTAGCAATTGTTTGTAGTCATATAAAGTATAATAGAGCAATTCGACCATTCACACTATCAATCGTTAAAATGTTAGCGAAATATTATTTACATCCGGCTTAAAAAAGGGGAGTGTTGAATTTGGCAAAACGGGACATCCTGTTAAGATTTGATGCCTTGGGAAGAAACGGAGTTATTTTTGTAATGTGAGAATAAAAAATCAAAGATACAGATAAAGATGAAGTTTATATAGATTTTAATTTATATTGTATGGAAACTAACTTTATAAATGCATATTTTTTACATTATTTTTTAAATTATTGGTCTTGGTCCATTATATTATTGTTGTCGTCAATACTCTTCCATTCTTATTTCCTAATGTTGTTTATAACGATAATAATAAAACGAATTGTTCCAAATTATCGTTTAAACACACCTATTAGTCCTACAGTCGTTTATTTAATAAGCCGTTATAAATAATGTAGAATCTTAAGTAGCAAATCATTTGCTTGTATAATATATTTAGCATAATGACTAATCAATTTAATAATGATCTATAAAATTTTATAAATCTAGTTATCTTAGAATTTTATAATTCTAGTGTCCTTGCATATTGAGATATATTTTATTAGTCATTTAAAAATACGTATTGTGCTTAAAACACAAAAATTTGATTGTCGAATATGTTCCATTTTAAAAGACTTTTAAGTATAAAAATAAAATTCTAAAAATAAATTGTCTTTTTCATCATTTGTATTATCATACACGCGAGTTTCGAAATCTTTTTAATTGAATTGATTTTAAAAGTTAACATAAGTTTAATAAAACATAAAATATTATGTTTTATTAAATTTTAAATTTGAGGACGATTTTGGTTAAGTGTGTTGGAAGGATGTTCTTATGAATGTAAAAAATGCCGGAGATTAATTTCATATTTAAGAGCTATAAATAATTAGTATTGACAGAAAAAGTTAAATTAATATCGATATTGGTTGATTTACGTTTTTTTTTTCCAACATTTTAGTTATTATGCTTGTTTTACGACGGAAATTCCGTATATTTTATTCAGGCACTACCCGGTATTAGGTAAATAATTATATGTATCTGCACATCTAACACCCGAGTGAATGAAATCGAAGACACTGTAATTCTTATAAAAGTCCTTTGTGTAACGCTCACGGGAGATCACGTGAATATACTAACAAGAATAATAACGCTCTATATCTGCTAATATCGTACGTTTATTCTGTCTCCTCAGGAATTGTGATTCAGAGAAAATAACTACAAAACGCATTTAAACTACCCAGACGCTTATGTCATTTGTCATTTAAAGTCTAAACTAAAATCTAAGATTAAAATAACATTTATTTAATTAGTGATTTGTAATATTGTATAATTCATTATAAATGTGTCTATTGAATGTTATTTACATCTTAAGTAAATATATAATAAAAAAGTTATCTTCGCGTAAATAATGTATAATAGTGATAAATCTTTTTAATCGTGAATGTTTGCGCGCAAACTGGGTTAAAATGCATATTAATGTTTGCACTTTTGCACTATTCCGCAATCAATTCTTAGGTAATAAATAATTTATTATTTAAAGTACCAACAAAGATAGTTCGTTTGTTGACCTTAGATAAATGGTGTCTTAGATAATTCTAACAGCTCGTCGCGGAAATGCAGTGCAATTTATGACAGGGTATATATTATATATACACATATGATTAAATAAATTAATATTGTAATTTGTAACGAAGAAATTCGAACTAATTTAAGGATGCTACATAGCTCACGTCAACCTGTCGCTGAAAATCAAGATAAGCCTTTCAATGTTAAGATAAGCTGACATAAAAAGCAAGCAGTGTCGTGATTACAGATCACATTTTCACAAATAACCAAGCACCGCCACCTTCTTGTACCAAATATTAATAAAAACTCACCAATAGATCTACGGTCAGCTTGGTTCCCATAAAACTCATCCAACTCTTTAGCAGAACAAAGAGGAGTGTCGACTTGTGTCGTTTCTTCGAATTTAGAATAATCGACCTCGTACCCTTGGCGCTCGCGATTGTATGTCACTAACGGCACAAATCTGTGTCCCCACATTAATTCACTTGTTGTATAACTAGATCGTGCTTGAGTGGTTTGCCCTGTCGACTCTATTGTTCCTTCCAAAATCACTACGATCTCGAATTTTTCTTGCAGAATGTCGGCTGCGGAAACACCGTAGAATGGACTATTAGCATTTATTCGATGGACCATCGTAATAGGCCAGATGAAGAAAAGATTACTGTCACATCCATCCGCATTTAGCTCTAATTCAGTTTGGTAATGCGATAAAAGCTCTCCTTCTTTTGTTGTTCTGGATCGAATTAATTGAGCTCGAACGCTTGCTCCTATGATATGAGATTTTCTCAAGTCACCGACTCTAAACATTAGGCACAGTTCACCATCTCTCTGGCAGATCACTGCATATTTTGAAAACAGAAGTGTTTGAGTTCTATGCTTCGGTCTCGTCATCTTAGCGAACACGATACCTACCATGAAAGCCTGAATCATTACACCTACTATGCTCTGTAAGCACATAATAAATATTGCTTCTGGGCATTCTTCTGTTGTTGTACGCGCACCGTATCCAATGGTATGTTGGGTTTCAATACTAAATAAGAAACATGAGGTAAAGTCAAAAATATTAAACACACACGGCTTCCAGTTTGTACTTTCTTGCATCGGCGGTAAGTGGTCCGGTTCAAGATCACCATGTGTGAATGCAATCAACCACCAGATAAGAGCAAATCCTAACCAGGATAAAATGAACGACAATGTAAACACAAGTAGAGTCCACCGCCATTGGGCGTCCACAAGTGTTGTGAACATATCCTGAAGGAATCGTAGACGCCGTTGTGAGATCCGTGACTTGAGAATGTTACATTCGCCATTTTTGAGAATGGCCCGTCGTCTTGTTCTTCTAGAAGCACCGTGTCTATGTGATCGGCTTCTGTAAACAAATACGCAACTATTTATTACACCGTTACAAGTCAATAATTCTTACATATTATGTAGATGATTTACACTAAGTGTGAACGCGTAGATCACGCTCGTATAGTCGCTACGATGCTACGACCTTCGTCAATGCTAATATTCATAATGTGCAATATTAAAACATAAACTATTTAACATATGTAATAGAAAATTCCGCATCCACAAAATACACATAAATGTTTTAGTTTTGAACAAACGAAAAGCAACAGTACGGGGTGTTAGCAGTCGGAGACGGCACAGGTTGGAGCGCATCGACGAACCTCTTGCTGACTGTGGGATAATACACTCCAGGGGAAAGGTTGCCATTTCCTGGGACTGTCTTGATTTTGAGCCAATCATCGGGCAGGAGGTGGGCCTCCTCGCGACTGGCGGGTGACTCTGGGTCGGCGTGCATGGCGTCGTGCGCACTGCTCACTCGCAGCCGATCGTCTGCGCCATCATCCCCCGGAGCTCTCGTGCCTCCTGAAGCATCGCACGCGATAATGTCGCGATCACGACTGCCTCTATCGTGCTCGAAGCGACGCGTTAAACGCTTTATAATTGTAACGTCAAATTCTATATCAAAAATTATCAGTTTACGTCGGAAAACAAAATATTGTTAGTACCTATTTTGATGTTCGTGCGCATACAGGCTGTTCTCGAAACAGAACAAACAAAGAAAGTATTTTGTATTATTTTAGGAAAAATACATAATAATCAATTATGTTAATATAGAATCTACTTGAACTCACTAAGATACTTTACTAATTTGTAAGATTGTTTACTAAAAATATCCATAATTAAAATTAAACAAAGACTTACAAAATAATTACTTTTAATTTAATCTCATATATATATGTGTTGTATTTTTTTATTATGTGACTGGGCAGGGAATTTTTGGGTTCCTATTATTGGGTATTAAATTTATATGATTTAATAAGCTCATGCATCAACCTATGTAGCCTGACTTACCTCCCTGAGTTATATATATTACTGACGTTTTATTACTGATTTGACACTGCAAATTAGTACGTTAATGCGCACCAATAAAGAACTAATTTGTATCCCTCGAACTATTACGTACGAAGGTTATTTAAAAGTTTTATTCTGTTTATATTCGTCATAAACCATTATTTACTTAAGTATTAGATTTCGCGATTAAAACCTAAAGGATAAAGGTATGAAAACGACGAAATTAATGTAAAGCAATTATGTAACGTTTTCATGACTTGAATGATCTTTCGTTTATTACTCGATTTAAGATTACGTGTTAAGTAAATATAGAATTAATTTATATATCGATAATTACGGACTTATTTAGCTCTTTATTATAATTATAATAATATTATTTGAATATATTCGAGCAAAGCAGCAGTACTTGCTATTGTTGTGTTCCGCTTTGAAGGGTGAGTGAGCCAGTGTAATTACAGATTTTTTTTTTTTTTTTTTCGGTTTGTAAAATGCTGTTGGCCCTATTGGCCTCTACAGCGTCACCGGGCGGGATGGGCCGAGATGAACTCAGGCCGGAGAATGGGAGACGACATAAATGTGGCTCAAGGGGAACGGACGTCCTAAGGGTGCCTCCTGTGAGGCCGGACCTCGGCTTAGGACGTCGTTAAAATCGGGTAAAAAAGACGTGTGCATTTATTTACGCCGTCAGACACCTAAGCGTCGACGGGCCGTAACGAATGAGAATGAGAATCTTCGACCCCGCCGGCGGGGTCGGTGTGTGTTATCTGTAGCATTTAACAAGTTAATGTTGGCTGCTGTAAGTCCATCGACTGGATCGTATAGGACGTGCTTAGGACGCCTTCGATCGGGATAGGGATAATTACAGGCACAAGGGATATAATATCTTAGTTCCCAATGTTGGTGGCGCATTGGCGATGTAAGCGATGGTTCACATTTCTTACAATGCCAATATCTATGGGCGTTGGTGACACCTTACCATCAGCTGGCTCATATGCTCGTCCGCCTTCATAAGCAATAAAAGTATTATATAATAAAATGCCTCAATCTTCAACCATTTTTACTATGAAATTATAATAAGAAATTAAAGCCGCTAATTGAGCTCTAGCTGAAGAAATTTTGCTAGTAATTTTAAAATAATATTTTTATTTTATCTCTAATTTAATATACTTTCCCATTATAACACAAGTAAGGTTATTTATTAATAATAATAATACACGTGAATGGAATAAAACTAGCTAGCTGCCCGATTCTTTGTATCGCAATTCCGATACTTGGGCGAAATAAAAACCATCCCGTCTGTTTACCAGTAAAGATAATATTACAGATGATATTTATTTCAGATATATATTTTAACTCCAATATTTGAATGTTTTAACGTTCAGTTAAATTATAAAATCATTTAAAAACGTGTAATAAATTTTTGAATACTATAAATAGGGACAATATCACGATAAGAATACGAGTGGTCATGCCACTTTAAGTGGAATAGTATCTTTCCAGTATAAGATAACAAGGCAGCCCTACTTCGACTGAAAAATAAAAGATGTACAACGATTGAATTATTTAAATAATTTTACTATAAACAGCATAAGCCGAGATGGTCCAGTGGCGTAAAAGGTAAACTGAGCGAACAAGCGAACAAGCTGACAGACTTATACTACGTACTTAGTATACTGTAGAAATATCGAATATCATAATATTTCTATACGTTTTATTAGGCTTTATAGGCAAAAATGTATTACTGGATTAAAACTTGAAGGGTGAGTTTGACAAAATTGACAAAACATCCAATTCGCATTTTTAGCGGCCTTAATGTTGTTACAACATGTTTCAGCTTTTCGGAATGCCAGTTTCAGTGAGCGATGGTGACCCCTTTTCTTTAGGATTTTCAATCATTCGCTAATTTACATTCTTACAATAATTACAACTTAAAAAAAGACAAACATTATTTCTTTACGAGTCTTAAGTAAGGTAAGAAGGCTAGCAATACTTTGAGATTGAATCAAAGTTCGAATTTTCTTCAAATCAGAAATGTTTCTTCCAACTACTTGTGACAAAAATGTGTTTTGACTTAAAAAAAAAGGAACGTTATAATTCCGTTCTGTTATTTCTTAATCATAAAGTCATGTAGCATTGATGACTAATAGCATTGATCTTTATCAAAATTAATAACTTACTATTTCTAAACGTTTTAACGGCAAAGCGAACCAGAGATTGCTTTCTATAATATTATAATCTAGCAACCTGACCATCGACGTAGATATTCATATAATTATACATATATGGGTGACTATTTCAGTGATATACAGTCATATTAGTGCAGTAAATTAGGCGGATTGATAATCATGATAGTTTTTGTTGGAAAATTAACAACCAAGTAAACTACTTATAATTTATTTGGTTCTGACAGTTTTGTAAAAAAAAACTTATTCAATTATTTTTCATTTTTTAATACATAACATCCTAATTTTGTCTTAATAAAAAAAAATTGCCCTATTATTTTCCATCCTGATGTGTTTTGCCTGCCTATATATGTGAAATTCCTTTAAAAGCATTCATTATATTATGTATTAATTCCTTAATTTAATTTTAACAATCCTTTGATTATTATTACGTATTGTTAGTATAGGATTTAGTCTTAATTGGTGCTATGAATTATTATCAACTTTACAGCGTTTTATGTAAATTGAGATTGTAAATTGAGATCATTTTATTCTATCTTTGCTCATATGCCATGAAAGTCATTTTGAAGAATAATTCATTGAACACTTTCTACACAGAAATATGTCCATATAACAAATAAAAAATAAAATTAACAAATTATGTGAGGTAAGTTTTAATAAGCAAGTATTAATTTTATAAATCTTTCTGACAGACTTTACCCATATAGGTATGAGTTGCCTATAGGTAATTCTGAGGGAGAGCCAGCCTTATATGTATTTTAGATACAAAAATATAATAAAAAAATATAAGGTACAATTTATTTATTCTTTATTGCACTTCAGTTAACAAAACATTAGTATGATTTAATAGTTGCCCGGCTATATCTTAATAACTATAATATTTTTATTAAAAATGTATTTTTTTTAATCTATGGTTCTTTCCAGCATATTTTCATACAATATTTATACCAAATAAGTTTGATTGGCTGCCTGTTATGAGACGTTGCACAAAAACGTTAATTTATAGATAACTGAATACAGAAAAAGTAAATAATAGTTATGACATGAAAATAAAAACGACGTAGAGCGTAGGTCCAAAGTAAATAGCGACGGAATTACGTAAGAAACTATTTTGAACGTATTTATTAGTTTAAACTAATTTGTTAATTTGCACCACACCTCCGAGCAAACGCCTCGATACACGATCTGGCATTTATTACTAATATAACGAGGTAAATACTGTGCATGATTTCGTGATACAATAATTTGCGGTGTTTATTGTCTATTCAAGATCATGAAAAATATTCCAAATAAACGCGTGTACGTCATATTTACAAAATTATTAAATATTCCAAGAAGTGGGCGTGTAATCTATACGTATAACACTGAGAACGTATTGAATTGAACTAGATACCCGCCTGGAACTCGTACGGGTAAAATAATAATTTAAATCTTTAAAAAAGATGTAAACATTTGCCAAAGTATCCATATTTTTCCATGCGTTCATTTTAATATCTATAAATATTTCTAAAGCTACTGGTTTCAACTGAAAAGTATGTGTGTGCATTTAATGCGCTTGAAATTACTTTTCTTATAAGGATTATTACTATCACTAAATTTATAGATATAATGGACAATAAAAAGAGCTTTTTAATCCAACTCAACTTATTATAAAATATTTAAATTAATGTATTGCTGACTTTACTTGTTGTATAATATTAACTTGTTGTAACATTTAACTTTTAATATCTTAATTGTATCTGTTAAAATAATAAATTTAACTTTCAGAGATTTTGTTTTTATGTATTATACGTTTATCTTCGTTTTTTTATTTGATATTGTTGAGTTATCATTCCTTTGGCATTTATAGGAATAATTGCTTAATCGCATAATATATTGTTATATTGGGTTAAAATTTTCAGCGAAATGTAAAACAATAATAAACTTTGAGGCTGTAAAACTATTTGGTATTGCTTACAACATATACATTTCTAATGTATATTTTTTCAATTTGTAAATTTAGAAATTTGCTGTTACGGATATTGTGAACATCTATATTGAAACGAGTCATCAGGGCGTCAATGTCGTGTGTTCAAGCGATTCCACCATGATTTTCACCCATATTGGAAAGTGTACCGTTGTTTTTTAAAAGGCAGTCTGGAATTCAACCTGGATTCCCACGTGCCATCACTATACTACATATATCTTTTTAATGATGCATATATTACCCGGTGATAAAAATATAAAAATATCTATGGTTGAAAGTTTATAATCTAAACTTTGCACGCAATCGTTTTTGGCACAAAATAGAGCGCTAAAAATAGTTCAGTAATCAGATCCACATCCCGATCAAAGTGATATAAATCAAAATGAATTCAGTGGCGACACCCTGCAAATTGGCCCCGCTGCCTGCAATCATGCACTTATCTGAAGCGCGTGTCGAGCGCTATACGAGAGGTTGTCATGTATGTACTTGTAAGTTGTATTATACCTAATGAGATAAAATTGTATTCAGAAAAAAAAATAAACATATGTATATATGTCAAAATAAGAGTACCGTTCAAATAATGACCGACTGCAATGATGGCAAGAATGCCAGCAGCATTACAGTATCGTAAATCCAATTCTCATGCTGATAGTTCAACCAGAACGCTTTTAGTATAAGTTATAAGTGGAGGAATTAAATCTATTGGAAATTCGATTGGATAGTGCAAGTGCATTGAAGTGTGACAGTATATACAAGTGATTCGACAAAGGGTAATTAAAGACTTTTTTTCAATTGATATGAACATGTTTGCTCGACCATTTTCCGCCGTGCATACATTTGTAATGAAAATATTATTGAATTCAATTTAAGAAGAAGTTTTCTCGATTGATTGAAGTATTAAAAATGTTAGTATATTAATTAATTATCAATTTGTTCTAAATTGTAATTATATTAATATAGCATTGTGTATTGTACACCATATTTTTTTATCGTGTAATTTTTTTGTTTGCTACTAAATTAAGAACAGTCTTGTACTTGGTGGTAGAGCTTTGTACAAGCTCGTCTGGGTAGGTACCGCCCACTCATCAGATATTCTACCGCAAAACAGTATTGTTGTGTTCCGGTTTGAAGGGTGAGTGAGCCAGTTTTATTACAGGCACAAAGGACATTAAATCTTAGCTTCCAAGGTTGGTGGCGCATTGGTGATGTTTTTTTTAAAAGAAATATACAATTCCAATGTCTATGGGCGTTGGTGACCACTTACCATCAGGTGGCCCATATGCTCGTCCGCCTACCTATACTATGTATAAAAACTAACAAACTGTAAAAGTACAACTCATAAAATAAATTGTTATTGTATTAATTTGGTAGTTTAGTTGATAAATGTACGATATGCAATCTAAAATATTGTAAAAAAATAATATAATTTACTAAAATTTTCGTTTACTCAGATAAAGTGATAAAGCTTAACTCATTGTAAAATCTGATATTCTTCAAAGACATTATATTATTTACTTATTATAAAGTCATGATAAGGGAATTAAAACATGAATACAATTATATTACTTAATATTTATTAAGAATTATAAATTATATTAAGGCAAATGTCTCTTTGGTCTAGTGGCTTTTCAGTGAAACTGCAGATCCTCAAATCTCGATCAAATACCAGCCAGGCAAGTTACTTTCCTCGGAAAGGACGTTCTTCGCTAGTTCTATGGAAGTTACTATGAGAGTAAGGAAATAAAGAGCATCTGTGTTAGCCCATAAACTTGCACACTACAATACATCCTGTGCATCTGGCTAATCATAGTTGAGAATGGCCGCCATATACCAAATCGGACAGGAGGATAATATTATCATTTAAACAATTTCTAAAGTTAAAGTGTTATATATAAAGAATTATATAAAATTACATTTTCCATAGCTTATAATAATATACAGCTGATGGGTCACTTAGAACGCGAAGATCTCAATCGGATCTGTTGGTCTTTTAACAACATTTCTGTTTATATTTTATATCAGAGCCAATATGGTCCAGTGGTGAACACGTGAATTCATGATTGTGAATTCAAACCCAGACAAAACCACTGATTTTTCATATGCTTAATTTGTGTTAATAATAATAATTAAGTAATATACGCAAACAATTTTATCTATACATATAATGATATATTTTTACTGAATCACGCTCAAATAAACTGACGGATTGTAATATTTTTTTTGTAGAGAAGTCAGTTTTGTCCTACAGGACACACATATAGCTTTTTTTTTTCAATAATAATCGAAGGTACTTTAAGTAGATTAAATTAAAGCGGACTGGTAACAGCTACTTGTTCATGAAAGTACCGAATGTTACTTCGGTGGAAAGATCTTAAGATGTGATTAATCACTATTATCTTGAACCGTATCTGTGTTTACCGATTTTCGTGGATTTGGCAGATTAAATGCTTATCCTCCAGTTTGAGGCGATCTCGAAATATATTTGTGCACCTTGAGATATGACGCGTTAAACGTGAAATTAAGGTGAAAGATATTACTTTAGATCGACTAGGATTATGGTCATACAGTCATTGTATGATTAAGATACGTACGTATGAGTAAATGAGCAAGACTGATCTTTATAGATTTCACTGAGGTCAACGATTTAAATTTAAAAGGACATATTAAGGGTATTATGTTTATTAGTATTTATAATTTGAAAAAATGACTGACTGACTTTTAAAAGACAGTAATATAAAAATAAGTATCCTCAATGGGTTTGAGTTTTGAAAATTAATATGATTTATAGATTAGCGAAGAATCAACAACAATTAAGATTATGTACCTATATCAACTTTAAAACTGATAAACTTAAGTACTATTAGGCCAAGGTCAATTTTTTGAATATCTTATATATCTTTCGTACGCTAAAAAACATATCGTAATTACAACAAATTAGCGCATAATAGTTTATTTTGAGGACGTTTTTTTAAATTTAAACTAACCTTCGATATTAGGACTAATGAGAACATCAAAATCATACGCATACGTTTCTTACAAAATAATGCAAATAAAAAAAGAATATATATTAACTAACTTTGCTGAATTAAATTACCCATCAACACAGTTCTTGTCACTCCAATATTATTAAACGTAAGTGGAACAAACTTTGTCAACAATGATAATGTCTTCTTATCACAATACTATTTACGTCGACGTCGCATCTCCAAGCACTTCACCTGATTTCGAATTTCATTTTTTTTAAAACACTACTTTTTTCAATATCACTCAATTTTTTTTAAACACACGCAACACAATGGCACAACGCCGACGCACATGTCCCCGCTTATGCGAAATTTTTAAAAACTATTTTGATAAGTAAAATATTTATCTTCGCTCCGATTAGATATTGAATCGTCAAGGATTTCGATTCACCGTATAACTTTGCTTTGTGTCTTGATAAGATGCAATTAATGACTTTATAAATCATTATACATCAGTGAAAGTCTTTAATCCATGACATGACAAACATACCGTCTTAATTGTGTAAAAGTTGAAGAAATCACTAAATAAATTTATCGTCAACGTGGTTAAGTTATTCGTGATTATTATTAACAAAATTGACCGCCTATTTGCCTTCCAAACAACATTCAAAACAATGCTTATTAGATCGTCAAGGTTGGATAAGGATGATAGAAAGTTCACCTAAAATGATAACATCAAACTTGTATTTCTTAGCAGACTCAATCATCGATATAATTTTAAACGAATTTTCAAAATAAAAACAGTAACATCCTGTGAATATCCCACCGTTGGGCAAAGGCCTCGTATCCTTTTTGAGGCAACAAGCTATAGCCTGGGAGCTAAAGAATCCCTAAGACAGAAATTTAAAGAAATTAGAATATTAACTGTTGCTTCTCAATACATATTATGTAATGCTATGTATGTACGGAAAAACATTAATGATTTTGTGAGAAAATGTGATACTCATAACATTGGTACAAGGAACAAACACAAATTAATTACTCCCGCACAGAGTCAGTAACTCTTTTGTGGGGCAATGTATATGGTTCTACAACAGGATCCCAGAAAGCGTTCAAAATGCCTCAGTGGCTAAATTTAAAAAAATTGTAAAGGAACGCTTGTGTGCTAAAGGTATATTATACAATTAATGATTTTATAGATGATAGCACACCTTGGGAATGATGCTTAGCTATATCATTTTTTTTTTGTAATCGTACATGATATAGGGTTTTCCAATAGGGACGCTTGAACTTTGACAGCTGATTGCGGCCATGTTGTTTGAGTGACAGCTGTCAAATGCAGTGTGTTATATTCAATCCGTCCTCCCAAACCACCATGGCAGGTTACAGTGTCGAGCAGCACGTGCAAATCATAAAATTGTTTTATGAAAATGGGTCTTCAGTTCGAGCAACGTTCCGCGCACTTCGCCCGTTTTACGGTCGCGATGATCGTCCTGCCGAGTCGACTATCCGTCGATTGGTGGACAAATTCGAGTCAACCGGGTCAGTTAACAATCAGCCGGTTCCCGTGCGTCAACGTAACGCGAGATCTGCCGAGAATATCGCCGCTGTGCGCGACAGTGTCCTCGAAAACCCGCGGCAGTCAATTCCGCGTCGCGCACAGGAACTCGGCCTTTCGCAGACGACAACTTGGCGAATTTTGCGTTGTGACTTGAGCCTGCACCCGTACAAGATCCAGCTGACCCAAGAGCTCAAGGTTAATGACCATAGACAGCGCCGTGTGTTCGCTGACTGGGCATTAGAGCAGTTGGAAGTTGACGCCGATTTTGGCAAAAAAATCATCTTCAGCGACGAGGCGCATTTTTGGATGAATGTCTATGTCAACAAGCAAAATTGCCGTATTTGGGACGAGACCAATCCACACGAGGTTCACCAAGTGGCAATGCACCCGCAGAAAGTGACTGTTTGGCGCGGATTTTGGGCCGGAGGCGTGATTGGTCCGTATTTTTTCGAAAACGATAATGGTGTGGCCGTCACCGTCAATGGTGAGCGATACCGGTCGATGATAACCAACTTCTTTTGACCTGAAATCGAGAATATGGATCTGGACAACATGTGGTTTCAACAGGACGGCGCTACGTGCCACACAGCACACGCTACGATGGAAGTTCTGCACGATCAAGCGCCCTTAATGGAAAACCCTATACAATAAAAAAAGACAAAAAGAAAAAAAAAACATCCCGCTGAGTTTCTTTCGCTGGTTCTTCTCAGGGCTGGGTATTTCTCTCCGAACCGGTGGTAGTTTCTAATTTGACTATCAATAAGAAAGTGTAATACTTCTATATTGAATAAAGTATTTTGAATTTGAATTTGAGGAGAACGAGGAAGCTTATTTCACCACGCTGCTCCAATGCGGGTTGGTGGAATTTCAGTGAAATTAGAAACATGCACGTTTCCTCGCGATGTTTTGCTTCAGCGTCAAGTACAAGATGAATTATAAATACAAATTAAGCATATGAACATTCAGTGGTGCGTGCCAGCGTTTGATCCCACGAACGGGTCATCTCGGCTTTATATTATATTTATAATATAAAACAGCTTCAATATTTATAACATTTTCAATACTTAAACAGTTTCATTATCTACTTTACTAACAAAATAGATAATGAAACAGTTTTATTATCAGTACACACTTATTAATTTACTATATATACACACCGTACTTAACTTCCAACGTGTATAAAGAAAGACATTTTAAGCTTTAGTAATCAAAAGTAGCTTAATTGTTCATGCAATATTAATTATTATTTATTATACTTGTATCTCGGCGTCATCTATCTTTTACGGAACTTAATACGCGACTCCTACTCCATTGTGACTTGCCTATAATACGTTGAGTTCTGTTATCGCGGACTTTCAATAGGAAACAAAACTTTTCCCTTTATTATCACTAGGATTTAAAGAAAGCCTATTCCACATTTTCAAGTGAACAATTTAAATTGATTAGATGCATAAAATTAATAAAATCTAGGCTTATAGAGAGATTTGCGAATACAGTAATATAAACCAACTTTGTTATTTTTGACTTGATTCTGCAGATGTAACTTCAGTTCTTAGTTGAAAATAAATTATTTTATGTATAAATTCTGGTTAATATAAAAGTAGTTTTGGAAACATTCAACTCAAAAAGGGACAAGTATATTGAAATCACAGATACTTCAATTCTATTAATTCATTGGTCAAAATATAATTATGTGTCTTAAACAAAAAGACAACGCTATGATTATTTCTCATTCTTATTACTTGTACGATATGACGTCATCGGCAAATCCTTTAAAGATATGCCAAATGTTACACCTTAAACGCTTATCTAGTGTTTAACGTTATATTTGCTTTCGCGTTTTGTTTCTATGAATTCAAAGAAGTATTGCGAAATTATTGACACATTACAAATAGTTCAACGACAGAAACAACACTATACGATTACAAAATTTAATTAATGAGCAATAAACAGTAACAAATTCTGTTTCATAAACACCACCTCTAAAACAATAACATAATTGAGATGTACAGATGCGGTGATCTCTTCCAGTCAACCTTTGGACATAGAACTCGTCGTAGTAGCGACGGTTTGGAAATGTAAACACAATATTTAATATAAATATTGTATATGTAAATACATATAAGTAATAAATAAATAAATATATATACTTAAAGACTGTGTTTCGCTAAATATGTATACCATCTAGTGAAAAAAAGTTATTAGATGTGGTTCGAAAGCACGCGTGATAATGAGATTGTCTGAAATAAAAAGGAAGAAGAAATTATCAGTCGAACGTCTCATCCATAGAACTTAGATAGCATATGAGAATTCCTGAGCAGTCAGATTGCACTTGAGATAATGCAAAGTATCTTAATCTCATAAGCCTCCAGAAGTATTTTAAACGAAATATATATTGACGAAATATTTTACACTAAGAATTCTTAAAAATTTAAAACAATTGTAATATTTGAGGAATGATTTTATTGCGTTTCTCTTATATTTGTTATTTTATTGGCGCAATCATTCTAGAAGACTTAAATACAAACATAAGCTTAGAAATTAAAAAAATCATAAATTTGTTCTTACCTACAAGTGTCGTGACGATAAATAGTGCTATGGCCAATCGAGCTGCTGTAGGTTGGAACTCGATGAAGGCTACTCGATTGATGTAGCGACGGCCTCAAGAACCCACCGTCTCCATATCCCACACCAAGCATTGGAGACTCGACCACTGAACTATCTAAGACACTTGTATCATCCGTTTCTTCTTCAATGAGACCAGGTTTATAAAAAATCTTTCCAGAAGAAAGGGTAGGTTTCGTTTTGATTTCCTTCTGCCCTTCATCTTTCCTTACTTGCATCTCGAAAGCTGACGATTCTGTACTCATAATTACTGCTATTTTAATTACTGTCACGATACTGTTGAATTCCCCAAAATTAGATTTCTTTCTTTTAAGTAATTAATAAAATAATTGTAGTCGGAGGACATTTTTGACGTCCTGTTTCTTATGTTTTTGTTATACATTTGTAGAAAATACCTGGAGTAAAAAAAAATACTTTTATTAGTTTAACATAAGTAATTATTTTGTAACATTAGTAATCCGATAAAAAAGGTTTTTTGGAAAGTACAACTTTAGGTGTATGTATGAATTTTACGAGCACGAAGTCGATTCGGGTTGCTAGAAAATTGAACAATATTTGTATCTAATACATAAATACAGTAGTGACTCTAAGTCCACGAGGGCTTTGCAAAATTATTACTGATATAAGTAATTGACATACTTTTTCCTCATAATAAAAATTAACATTATTCCCAAAATACATATAATAAAATATACCATAACACGCGAATTACTATGCAATGAACAAAATAATAAAGACGTGACATCTATTATCGAATAGCATAAACTTTAATAATTTAGAATATTTTTAGTAAGAAAATTTTGAATATGAAAATACATAGAAATATATAATTATATTATTTACATTACGCCTTTGAAACAAAAATAATGGTGATAGTAATAATAAATAATTTATTAATTATTCAGAACACAATGAATCTCGATATTGCATTCAGTGCTGCCATCTATGTAAGTATGACATAACTACTTTTTTCGTAAATATGTAAAACTATTTATATATTATTTTTAAACGATTTTTTGTGATATAAATACTGAAATAAACAATAGATAGAGTTTTAATTTACTTTTCTATGTGAAATATGATAAACGTTTCACCCAACGATTAAAAATAGTGACAAATATATAAATATATATGAACTATATATATATATAGTAGTATAGTATATATATATATATATATAGTATTTGCTGCAAGTTTTCTGAACAGTCGTCCGGATATATATTACCCGTTATTCTACCGCTCAAACAGCAATATTCACATTTGTGTTTTGTTTTGTTTTAAAGGGTATGTGAGATAGTCTGATTATTCGCGTAAAGGACATCTTAATTCCCACAGGTGGCGACGATAACAGCGTAAGACATATTACAGAGATAACGGGTAGTGTATATATATTTAAAAATATTAAAAAAAAAGTGTTCATCGTATCTGGTCTTGCATAAAACGTAACATATATATTATGTGTAATACCGCGATGGAAATGCTACAGGTGATTTTTCCTCGAGAATAGTAATCATACTGCGGTTCGCTCCGCCGTTTTGACACGACACGTCCTTGCACTCATTAGGATGTGCTCGATCTCCATGACAACTGACGGATGCTTTTATTTCCTCCCACTAAGATTGTTCAGTTATATTGCGGAAAACCTCGTAAAACACATTACTTTATTCCCTATTATTTATTACACGATTCCGCACAATAAAGCGTCTCAGTCTCTCATAATATACGCAAATGTTTCTACCGGTACGTCGAATTTCAACGCCTGGTTTACATTATTTTCCTTTCTAATTTATGAACGTAAATAAAATTTGTAATTACTTATAATTTTTAAAAAAAATGATTACGCCAATTTTTAGTTCTAAAAATATCACAACTGTTTCGCTTAGAGTAAAAACTAAAATAACTTTTATTTTCTACTTAATAATAATAATTATTATAAATATTAATAATAGTATATGTTTATAATTATTTATACAGCTATAACTTTATATTTTCTATACTTACACACTATACTCCGATTTGAATTGCATAAACATGCAACAGCTCTTTTTTTCTATGTGCAAGTATATCAACATCGTAGGCATATAGGTACATATGTAATTCATAACTCATGACATTTACTTGAGATACATTTTTTTAATTGATTTTGTAGCAACGCAGGCGAAATACTGTGCATTTATTTTATTAACAAAACCAAACATATACAAGACGTATGTATGTCATAGATCATAAACTAACGTCTCTCAGACATATACCTGGACAGGTTACGAAGGCCAATCTAAATTGACGTGTCTGAACAGTAATTAGTTATAACTTTGTAGAGCACTGTGTGTATGTACTTCCAACACATGAGATATATGTACATTCCGATAAGGGCTTATTAAGGATTAAATAAAGATTTTAAAAAAAATCTTAGAATTATTAACTAAAACATAATGTTGACTTTATCAATATACATGAATGTCACAATTATTATCTTTCAATGTATCAATTAAAGAAATCAAAATATAAAAACTTTACCTTACAGCTTAAAAAGAGCACGGTACTCATTTATAAATACATTGCTGCGTGATTGCGTGAATCAACCGCGGACTTAAGAGTGAATTCTACCGAAGTGCTTATTCTCACACTTTTTGGCGTTCACCTAAGTAGTGCGATAATATTCCACTTCCTATTAGATTACCCACTGTTTCAAATTTTAGGAATCATTTTAGGAAATGCCTCCTTGATCTGATATCTCAGTCTAACTGCCTAGTGAAACTGTGAAGCGCATAGTAGTGTCTTTATTAATTTATTTGTGTAAAGATAAAGTTATACATAATTTTGCTAGTATGTAATAAATATTTACAAATATTTCTATCCGAGTTTATGAGCTGTAAAACAGCTACTAAATTCTTTTAACGCGTACTCATTTAAAAATTAATATTGTTTTGTATATATTTTTATTTAATTATCGCTGCTAGATGTTAATTTTAGTCAAAATTTATAATATTTACTTTTAAGCATTTATGTTTTTTTTCAATTGAAGTATATTTTCCTAATACTGTTTTTGTCCTTGACGAATAAACCTACGTATATCCTTTTAATAAAATACATATTGTTATATACATAATATAAAATAATAATTTTGTAATTAATTTTCTGTTTCGTCTTTAACGTGACGATTGACTAAGAATCCATTTAATTATTAAAAAGTTGTAAGTGTTTATTGTTTTTATAATTAACAGTGTTATCTATGTATATCGTTTATGAATTGCATACATTTTAATATTCGTGTGTTAATAAACACTAGTTTTTTTTTAAATTCCAGGCAAAATGATACAAAGTCACCGCATTATTAGTTACTACCTTTTTTCTTATTATATTCCATTATGATTTTTTAAAAAAGAGACCCGAAGATTGTATTATTTATCCCAGGCACCCTAGAATATCAATGAGTGTCATATATTGGTGTATATACGTCTTTTTAAAAATATAAAGAGTAAATTATGATAAATTTATATTGCTAGTACGTTTATTTTATCTCCTCATATAATATCTAGTAGATACGCTTAATAAAATTAATTGTGTTACTGAATCACATCAATTAATTAGAACAAAAGATTGATCCGATTCATGTTTTGATGAACACGATAATAATATCATAGAACGATTTCATATTTATAACAGGAAATTATGACACGTGTAATAACGCGTCCATATTTGTATTGTCATTTTAAGTTAAATTACAATTCAACGGGGGACTGTTGCCTGGCATTCTTGTCACCAGTCCACGCGGGTATGATTTATACCATCATTATTTCGAATTTTTTTTCGAACATATAGTTCTGTAAGTCAAATAAATTTGTTTTAATTTCGCAAACATTTTAGTAATTATGACGGCGCATGGCCTTTCTAATTAAAAAAAAATATTACTAGTTCTGATGTTTAGGAGGCATAACTCGCCTGTAAAAAAGAAATCAGCCCCAAAATCGATGTTGGCGCGATACCGAATAGTTACCAACAATTTTGCTTTAGACTTAGCTTTAATATTTTTAGTATCAACTAATACCTTCACATTCAACCTACTTATTTGTTTTTAATTAAACCTCCTTTTGTAAATAAAATAAAAGGCTTTTTTTATTTACACAACGAAAACTGTTAGAATGTTGTACAATTTTTGGATAGCTTTATTAATCCAATTCAAGCATTTCTTTCTGGCTTAAATAAGCTGCTACGAAAAAATAATTTTTAATTGCGTTTGATAGTGTACCTACTTACTCTTGCGTTTATTTACGTAGAAATTGGTACACATGTAAATTAGTTTGTTTTGTACCAGTTAAATTTAGCTTTGAATAATATTATTTCTTTAAAATAACGATATAGTGTCCTTTTTTTCCGCTGGAAAAACGCATTTACGCGTTTTCCCCACGTGAAGTGGGGGGGTATGTGGGGCTCACCGGCGCTGAAAGCGCCGGACTACCCACTAAAAAACCAGCGGTATCCTCTCCGTCTGATCGGGGGACGCCACGGGATCGCTTGAACGATTTAGTGGCCTGACATATATATGTATATATAAAATAAATCGATGTCTTAGTTTAGTATGGATTCTACGGTATAATATCTAACTAGTTGATTGTTAAAAATAAAATATCAACTTTTTTTTTCCAACCTAATATGTCAGTCATTTAACGCTATTTTTGTAACGTATATGAAAATAATATCCGTGCATATTTCAAAGAATGATTAATCTTTCAGAACAATTTAAGGCGCTTGGATTGCTCGTGTCTCAACCAATAAGCTCATTAAATTACTGTTCCAACAAGTCATACGAATTCGTTAAATGACAAATAATACTTGAAGTCATAACATTCAAGTATCTATAAGTTCTTGATTTCATCAACCGAAACAAAATGTATGATCAATTTAAACTATGACGATGGAAGCGGGAAGTCTCTATTTTGGGAGTCAATTGATTGCAAGCATAGATTGCGCACTACAGGGCTACTACCGGGTACTTCACATTCTAGCTCTGATTTAGTTAACCCTAATCGCCGGATCGTACGACTCTGATCACGTCATGTTATTATAGAGTTTCGTTATTTATACATCATACTAATGTAACCTTTTTTTTAAATATTTACAAACTATTTAATTTTACAATTATTTACCGAATAGTAATATTTTTCATTCGCCAGCGGCGTGTTATGGGAGAGGAGTGGGTATTTGGTAAGATAGCCTATGTCCGTCCTTGAACTTCAAGCTTGATGCTCCATAATTAAAAATTATAACCTTTTATTTTAAATAATCAATTTGTGTATGGTTCTATTTCTCTGTTAGATTTATAGTTTTTCTGAAAGCTCTTTGATGTGGTACTGAATATACTATATTAATAAGGCTTTTAAATACAAAATCGATACTTCCAGTAAAACATAAGTAAAAAACATTTCTTTTATGTAAGAAAAATACTTTGCTTTTTATTAAATTCTAAATCCGATCACGTTGAGTATTCCGTAAGCTTATATTACATACAAATACAAATGCGAAGCTACAATTTGACGGTAGAATTTGAATAATATTGACACCAAAAGTCATTGCCAAATTCTTTAGCATATACAGTACGAGAGAGAGTGCTATTTTATATTGACCTGCTTATATATGCACAATGGGCTATGTCAGTATATTACATATATTTTGGAACGTATCGTTACTCCGACAACGATATATTTCAAATATTAAATCGTTAATAATAAAAAGAATAGGAATGAGATACTTTATAGTTTAATACCATGTGTTACCTATACGGTCAGGATTATTAATTGCAATCACAGTCAATAATTAAATAAGACAGGTGGAAATAGGGTTCTCTCGACATCTATTATCAATTTTGGGGTTTAAAGATAAGCACCACATAGGTACTCACATATTATGTGACTCAACGCAAAATGACCTGTCAACAAGATGACTGACACTAGATACATAATACACACACGCTAAATTCAATTAAGGAAGTGTATTTTAAACTTTGCATTGTGTACAAGTTTCATGTTACATTGGACCTTAAAATAAAACGGAATGCATTTCATGTCACTCGGCTTCTTTGTTTTGATCTTAATATTTTGAATAAAATTTAACAATTCAATTTTAATTCGTTGAAATTAAATATTTATAAAATATCCGACATTTAAATATATGAAGCTGATAATACAAATAATCGCAAATAGCTAATCCAATAACCCAATATCTAAAAAAATTTAAACATTACTTGAAAATAACGTAAATGTAAAATTCAAAAATATTTAATCACGCACGAAAAATAAAGTTTAAAGTTTTATTTAAAACTAAGTAATTACGTGTAAAGTCGTAATTTGGCCATTAAAAACCGAGACACAAGTTTTGTGTTTGATCAGAAAAATAAATAAAACCCAAAGGTCATAGTAGCTTATAGAACAAAATATTATGCACGAACAGGAAATTATTCGCAATATGTAAAATCAACTTCAGAACGTGAGTATAACATAAAAGGTATTTACATCGTATATGTAATAAAACTGCTTTAGGATAATAATATTTACATTAAAATGAAGAGGCGTTAAGAATAAGTGTATTTCGAATACCAGCTGTTGTCTACTTTTCATTAATTTACTTGTCGTTCTTGTTCTAAGATGATCTAATTTACACATAAAGCACCCACGTGATCGTGTATACACAGCTGATTATAAGAAAAGTCAACCACATAATTATATTCTACGATTATTTTCTTAATGTTAAATCCATGAAAGGATGATACTTACCATGTCTCATTTCCTTATAAACCATAGAGTATTAGAACATAAAATATAGTCAATCACATTCAAAATAAACAATCGTCACTGCCATTGTATGAAAAAAAAATTGTCTATGATCAGTAGTTCAGATTATTTATTACTGGCTGGATGTACATAAACTGAAGTTTTTTAAGAATTCTTTAACTGTTCACTTAACTAACTGTATAAAAAGGATTTTCTCGATTCCAGGATTTCATAAACCCTCTGCGTGCGGTCAGAGAGCCAGGATAGCGATGACTGGCAAGCGTGCAGACTACTCTTGCCTCGTGGTACCTACGCCAATTGTGAACCGACTTTATTTGTTAACTAGCCACGCGCTCGGAAACAATTGACGGTGTTTCACTGTTAGCCTCCGCAGATAAGATTTAAATGTCCGTTTTAGGTACACATTTGTACAATAACTATTTAAAGTATTGTATTTGTATATTAAATGTTAGAATTAAGTTTTGTCAACCTTTCCAATTTGAAAATATAATTTCAATTCGCTTCTTAGAAACGTAACAAAAAAAGTTATAAATAGTTAAACATTGATTATATTAAAAAATTTAAGCATTTTTTACTTATAATTGTACTGTACTTACTTTAAATGATTTATCGCAGTTACACATACCCCAAACTATAGAAATAAATTGGCATACCTTGACAAATATGTGGTAATATTTAAGTGTCAGATAATAATTAGCATAACAAAGCAACCAAGCGAGTAATTTACCTTAAAGGAATGTGTCATTATTATTTTTTGATATATCGTTTAACTTTCTAAGCAATATGCCAATTCATTTGTTACAAGTGTTTTAGTTTTTGTAATAACTATTACTCTATGAATATCAATCATCATCTTAAAAAAAGCTTATTTAATTGCAAACTTCAAGTATAATTTATTATAAGTATACTTTATTATAAAGATTTCATACATATATAACGTGTGTACATTACACATAAGAAATACAATAATTGTAAAACAAACCCGCTGAATTTACAAATTTAAACATTTAAATTCCCGTTCAAACTTTGACAGCTGTGAGGAATAAAAGTGGAATTATCTGACAAAGCGGACGGGATGGCGGCCAAGGTAGCATTTATGTTGGTCCTTTGTTTGACTATCAAGACGATAACACACATGAGAGCAATATTTAAATAATAAAACGGCTTACATTAGAATCCGACTACATTCTTAAAATACAATGACAACATAAATTGAAGAACTAATTTTATAAAATGTTAATTAACAAGACGAACCTATAATCATAAAAAAAGCTTTAGTTAGCAATATGATATGTATATATTTGTTTTTTGTAAGCAATAGCTTTCGAAACAATATCGTTAAAAAGTCGGTAGTGCTTAAAGCATATTACGTATCACGCGTTTTATTAAATAAAATTTTAAACATTTTTTTTTATTTCGCATTCGTGAATTTTCCTTGATAAAGAAATATCAATCTCCAGCCTACAAACTATCTTTATTCTCTATCCAAAATATATGTTGCTGCGTTAAAGAAAAGAAAGACAACTAACACACTTTCGAGTATTAAAGTAGGAATGTCTACAATCCCCTTAACATTTGCAACAATTACATCCTCCAACGTGTCAGAACAAGACAGATCGCTGAGGCTCGATCAAGAGCGACGCGATTATCAAATTACGTTCCCCGTTCGCCATTGTAGTTGCTCTTTCGATTGTCACGGCCGATGCTCATTCCTGCCTCCGGACGGCCTCAGGAGCATCCCGGGAGGGTCGACACTGGAAATGAAAAATATCTATTTGACACTCTATTACATGGTAAAGGATGCTATTGATAAAACTTATATATCACTTTGTTTGGAACATCTAAATCGCCCTTGACTCGCTAAGAATGTAGGAATCGTTTAATACTTACTAATTACTATACCTACTCCAGGTCAATTATGGTTGCTAATTTACTACTATTATTATAACTATCGCTACGACACTCTAAACATTTAAATAGTAGTTTATTAAAAACATTCGGCTAGATTTTAGCGATTTTATATTTTAAAAGACATGTCTTAAATCTTTCATACATGAACATTCAATATATTATGAATCAATTACTACTGTAGGTAACTTACCTACTGTAGGTAGGTATATATAGGTATATCCCACTGTGGTAGTGCTAATATATGTCTATTATAACGAATAGTACGAAGAGAATACCACCAAGCTGCGGGTTGATGAATGTACAAGTAAGTGTCATCTTTCTTCTGATATATATATACATATATAATATTGTAGGGAATCTCCTTAATATGATATTTTTCTTTATCACCGGGCACGAAATGAATAGTAATTACAATTGAGCTCTTGACGAACTCACGATCAGTATGACTCGCAACCATCGGTTAAGATCAATTGCTTTTATGTTCTAGACCAGCTTGACTTTAATATCTATGCTTAATTTACAGTATTGTCGATTAATTTAAATATCATGTTAAATAAATTTATTTAATAACGTGTGGATATAATACGAACAATAATAATTGTATTTAATTACCAATTTAACTAAACTTTCGGAAATGAGTGACTACCTACTAAGTTTCTTGCCTTGGATTTGGATTGCTTTGGATTGTATTTCGGGACCGGTGGTAACTTTAAATTTAACGTGCAAATAAGAGCCGCCATGAATGAAGTATGAAGTAAGTAACTATATTAATTTTTATATGGAATAACTGTATTAAGATATATGTACATCCGATTAGTGTCAAGCTGACACAACAATAACAAATAATATACTTTCAATAATATCTTATTCAACGTATCTGATAATATACCTATTAAGTTATATTTTTAATTTGACGATTTAAGTTTGATGACCATTGATAACTTACTAACTTTCTGTCGGTACATCCATATATATTTTGGATGTGTTTGTCAGCTAAATTTTTACAATATTAGTGACTGTTAACTATTATATTTTTACTATCCTAAGCATTTACTAAATGTTGTCATTTAAATCATAGTAAAATATTAGTTATGAAATGCTTTACACATGTGATTCTTATCTTCTAAACAAACAGGTAATACAATTATTTGTTAATAAGGTTGAGTAAAGCAATGTAGATACGGAAGGCTAGTAATTTCTGGCATTCGTTCGAGTAATGTGATCATAATAATTTAGCCTTTTTAATATATTATTATAGATTTAGTGGTAGAAATAGAAATAGTATAAATTATAAAATGGATAGTGAAACTAACAAACATCACGCTGATTGCCGATTTAGAAGGTAATAAATAACGACTTTTATCCATTTCTATAAAACTAAGGACAACTAATAAACAAAAATATTAATTTTCATCATAAACCTTAGAGGATATATTAATATCAATCATCTTGCTTTAAAGTTAGGCAAAATTTATGAATATATGGAACATTATTTTAATAATTGATTTAATGGTAACTCATATATTTATTGGAATTCTAATCTCAAATAAATAATTTAAGTAAATTTAAGCTTAAAATATTTCGGTTTATTTTTCCAGGCATATAAAACAAAGGATATCGATACGCCGACAAAATAAACGTGTGGTATTCAAAACAGGAGAATTGAACTTTGAAAAGTCTTGCTCTGAAACGACATTTCGCATAATACCTGATGTTATTTCTAAATTTATAGATGCAAGGTGGAGGTGGAGTTTAATATTTTGCATTCTGGTTTACATTCTAATATGGTTTTTGTTTGCTTCAATTTGGTGGCTAATTCTTTATTTACATGGAGATCTAAAAGAAGAAAATTTGCCCAGTGCTAACAACGGAACAATTTGGAATCCATGCGTTCGAGAAATTTATAGTTTCACATCTATATTTCTATTTAGTATTGAAATTCACACCACAATAGGCTATGGAAAGAGAGCTATAACGTTAGAATGTCCCTCGGCTATGTTAACTATGTGCATCGAAAGTATAGCGGGACATTTTACGCAGTCATTAATTGTTGCAATAGTCTTCGCAAAACTAACCAGACCAAAAAATCGAGCACAATCACTTATATTCTCAAAAAACGCTATAATTAATCAAAGAGATACCCATTTATGTTTGATATTCAGGGTAGGAAATATAAGAAAATCGAGGATAATAGCATCAAAAGTTAATGCATATTTAATTCAATATGAAAGAAAATCAAATGATACCATAGTGAACAATGAACAAATTAATTTACGCGTAAAAGTTGATGCATGTGACGATATATTATTTTTAAATCCAATATCAGTTGTTCATATAATTGATAGTGAGAGTCCTTTCTATAACATGTCTGCCCAAGATATGTTAAATTCAGATCTGGAGATAGTGGTTGTCTTTGAAGGCGTCATCGAATCGACGGGGCAGCCTGTTCAAGCAATATCGAGTTACACCAGTCAAGAGATTATGTGGGGTCGACGATTTTCACAACTGATACATTTTCAAAAGCATAAGCGAGGCTATGTAAAAGATTTTTCAAAGTTTGATGAAATGTGTCCAGTGAATACACCTCTTTGTAGAGCAAAAGAACTAGATGGGTACTTCGAAAATAGAAAACGTTTATCGTCTATACTTACGTGACCGATGAGCCGCTTCACTTATATTACTTCTTTAGAAATTAAAATGATATTGGTTTAAGGTGTGGATTTATAATTATTACCAATTTTCTGAGTTTCATAATATCTTGATATATAGCTTTTAAAGCGAACATTTGTATTTCAATCGTGGATAACCTTATTTTTATAGCTGTCAACTGTCTGTCGCACGATTTTATGTCTTGATCTAATTTTAACAATTTCTTATTATTCACGTCTATATTTTCTTTTAGAAAACTTTTTATCGTCATCGTATTACACTGTTTATTTATTAAAGTTTATTATAAACAATTATGAATATCAGGGCAACTTCCTGTTTTCTCACTAGCACAACTATGAAATATATTAACCAACAAACCGGAAAAAAATATACTGTAATCAGGCAGGTGAACGATAAATAATCACTGCAAGATAAGTATTACAGCTGTAGCGATTGGCTGAGTAATGATAGTAGAAAAATATGTATTAAAAATTACAAAGATAATACATAATGTAAAAATATATAAAATCTAATTCCAAGACTTTTGAGTCATTCGCTATTAGTCAAGATATTTCGACACCAACAATTTATACTACGCTAAATCGAATTTTAGGGAAATTCGTTTTGTGCGATCACATTATTTCGTCATCTAATTTTGTAATAAATAGTCGTTTTATGATGCAGTGATTCACATTATACTATTTTTTCATTTTGTCTGTCTGTCTGTCTTCTTATAACTCAAGAACGGCTTGACCAATCTTGATGAAAATTGGTACACACAAAGAAGATGTGATGGCGCAAATGATAGGCTATATATAAGATCGGTAAACCCTTTATTTTAACGCTGGAGAAACGCATTACGCGTTTCCCCCACGGGAACAGTGGGGCTCGCCATATGTCCAGGGCGCTGAATGCGGTCATCTTGTGAAGATCGGTAAACCCTAAGGTATCTTATGAAAATTAATTTCAAATCGTTAATTTCGTATTTCCTTACCAGTAGCCATATGTGTATGTGTGTGTGCGTAGTGTGTGTGCGCGCGCATGTGTTATTATAGTAATATTATAATTTATTATATTTTAATTGATTATACGCGGGTGAAGCCGCGTTGCACAGCTAGTTATATATATAAGCGTAATTTAAATCGAGTGATTTCAAAAATTACCTTTAGTTAGCGTAGTATAAGATTTGTAACTTCGTTATTTTGGTATATTACTTCATATAAAAAAACATATTTTAAGCAACTTGGCATAAAAAACGAATTTCCCTTAAATTCGAGTTAGCGTAGTAAAAATTGTTGGTGTCGATTTAGCGTCGGTATCCAAATTCAAAAGGAGTTCGAATGTAATATGCTGAAATCTTGATAGTAGGCGTACTAAGATTGAAAAATATTTATTGCAATGTAGTGGAAAAAATAGATTAAAACTAAAGTCCTAATCATTTTTCCTTAATTTAATGTTTTACTTGAAAGCTATAAACGATTCATTACTTACTTATATATATTTATTATGTACATATACATTTTCTAAGTGATGTGAAATTTTCAATTTTACTTTGTAAACTTGAAATCATGCTTAATAAAGAGTTATTTTAATTAAATCAGTTATTTATTTTTCCGGATTCAGGCAAAAATCACTAACTTTTTTGTTACGAGACTCTCATATTACGATAGTTTGTACTATGTTAAAAAGGATTCAAAATGATTGCGTGTGTAAAATATAAACGAAACCAAAATCCAGTGATATTAATTAATTATTTATGATGAAGGATATATTTACCCTATATTATTTACTGAATCATAATAAAATAATTAATTAGGTATGTGGAAATAATATTGATTCCGAGTACATCATATAAGTACCAGTTAGCATTCAGAGAAGCAGAAATATATAATCAAATTATATTATTCATAATATGTATAAAATTAAGAACTTTTGTTAAAAGCGAATGTTTAAATTCATAAAATGAAAAAAATTGACTATTGAAATTGTGTGATTGGAACATTTTTTTAGATACTTTATGTATTCGACCATACGCGAAAATAAATTATAAAAATATTTGACAAATTCTTTCATTGAATGTACTTGAAATTAGAAACAGCCGATACCACATAATTTAACAGGGTTTTATGATAAAAAAATCTGGGTAAAATTAAGAACACTTAACAATAAAACCTTTTTCGAACGTTTGAGAACTTTATTGGTATTATTTATATATAATAAATCATAACTTATATATAAACATTACAAAACAATTATTTGCAAAAAAAAAAAAAAGATATAAAATAAAAATTTGAATTTATATATATTTTTTATTATTATCTATATAAGACTACATACGAGAAACATTTTTTACACACAAGCACATTTACATAGATTACAAGGCCATTTCCCTTAAATCTATATTGACTACTGCCTGTAAATCATTATCGTGTTTAATGTAAGGCTGTGATGTACGTTACAGGGATTTGGACAATCATCTAATATTAACAATAGTTCGAACATCAAAAATATTTTAAAAGCTGAATGAGTACATGCTTATAATTACTTGAAGAATTTAAATTCATATCACATTCCTAGGTGAGTCAAACTTGTCGAAAATACCCATTAAATTTAATAAATAAACAGTCTAATAATAATATAGATCTCTTCTTCATACAAATGTTCTAGATTCAATCAAAACTTATAAGTTCTGCCGTATTGTTATTGTGTTCAGACTTAACGGGAGTCTGAATCTGTTGCACTTGCTGGTTTGGCACTTGCTGTTGGTTAGGAGGGCCATTAACAAAGTTCTGTTGAACTTTCATAGGTTGGCCTTGCATGTTCTGGGGTATTCCGCCTTGCTGTTGCTGTTGGCCCTGGCTTGACATCTGTTGTGGCACTTGGCCTTGCATCTGTGGATGCTGCTGTGGTATAACACCAGCCATCATATGATGAGGCATCTGTTGGCCGGGGCCCATTTGCTGTCCTTGCTGATTGGGTGCCATTGAATTAGCAGGCATTTGCTGGTTTTGATTCGGCTGTTGACCCTGTTGCTGAATGTTTTGACCTTGATGTTGCATTGGTTGACCTTGCATCATCACATGTTGACCCTGCGATTGTGTTGGGTGGCCTTGCATCGGCATTGGTTGACCTTGTGTCATTTGTGATTGAGATTGTGGAATTTGTTGTCCTTGACTTTGAGACATTTGAGGCCCTTGAGTTAGCTGTTGATTTTGACCAGGTAGTGACTGATTCTGAATGATGGGTTGACCTGGCATGGTCATAGGTTGCCCAGGTAAAGGCATTTGGGACATGTGTGGCATATTTGGGAGTTGTGCTTGGGTTTGTTGGTTACTTTGAGGATTTTGCACATTCATAGGATATCCTGAAACAGGTATTTGTTGGTTGTTACTGGGTTGATTATTTTGCATCAATGGCATTCTCATATTTGGTAGCTGCATTGTAAACATTGGATTGTTAGGGTTGTTCTGCTGGTTCAAATTTGGTTGACCAATCGTCAATGGAGGCATCATTGCATTAGTTTGCTGGGCTTGATTTGGTACATTTTGTTTTTGTAATTGTTGAGAAGTCTGAGGATTTTGTTGAGGAATATTCTGACCCTGTAAGCCGTTGGGTACATTTGGTGGAATGATTTGATGGACTCCAGGCTGATTCGGTAAACGCATTTGTTGCATCTGCTGCAACATCATTTGCTGCTGTATCGGTAACTGTTGGCTCATTGGTCGCATATTTGGCTGGTTCATTGAAGCCTGGACGCTAGTTGGTTGTTGACTTAATGCTACGCCAGTAGTAGACATGGCATATGTATTGGTCATTTGTGGCATCGATTGAGATATAGTTCCCATTTGATTTACATTCATTGGGATATTAGCTTGAGATATTTGAGTTTGTCCAGGCATGGGCATAGAACCATCGGTTGTAGCTTGAGGCATCATCTGCGGATGGAATTGAGGATTGGCATATAAGGGCTGATTGAGATATCCAGGTTGGTACTGATGCATCGAAACTCCAGGCATGTAGAAGCCACTGTTTGCAGACATCATATACTGGTGTTTCTGTTGTTCTTGTCTCATTTGCATTTCTCTTTCTTGTTCCTATGAATTAGAAGAAAATATTACTGTAATCAATCGAACAATAATTACTGTTGTTTAAACAGTAATCAAATTAAAAATAAGTAAAAGATTGGATAAAAATTACAACCACAATAAAACAAAACTCTTAAATTTAATTGCAGTGCATTTGTAGTGTGATATAAGACAAATGTTTTATAATTGAGATATTTTTATTTTTTTTGTAGTTTTGATTAGTGGACGAGCGTGTGGGCCACCTGATGGTAAGTGGTCACCAACGCCCATAGACAGTGGTTTGAATATTTCTTACAAAAAAAACAACATCACCACTGCGCCTTGGGAACTAAGATGGTATGTCCCTTGTGCCTGTAATTACACTGGCTTACTCACCCTTCAAACAACAACACAAAGTACTGCTGTTTTGCGGTAGAATATCTGATGAGTGGGTGGTACCTACCCAGACGAGCTTGCACAAAGCTCTACCACCGAGTAGATTTTAATAAAATATAATAAAGTAAATTTTAATAATATATTGCAATAATTAGTTAAATTACTAATAAGAGTATGTTGACAACATTCCAATGTTACATTGTTATTAAAAATAACAAAACCAAATGTTATATTCACAAATAAGATTAAATTTTAGCACAATAAACACAATACAACAATCAATTTATACTCTAAAATATATTCATTACAAATATTCATTTAAATAACGAAATAATATAAGAATTGTTTTCCTTTTGAAAATTGATATTAGAAAAGTCTAATATACTATCTATTTTAGATAGTATTATGTTAATAACCAAACATTCTTACTTGAACTCTTTGCAAAGCGAGCTGCCGTTGGTACTGCAGGTACTCATGTTTTTTCTTTCTCATGGCTTGCAGTTTAACCGCCATTTGCATTTGTCTTTGTCGCTCTGCGGCCTCAGCTGCTTGAGCTAGACGAGCTGCGTGTTCAGCACGCAACGTATCTAGAGCTGCACGGCTGTCGCGAACTTGGGTTATTTTATCCTATAATTAAAAAAATATTTAGCATTTGTTTCTCACTTAAAAATTAAGATAAAATATTTACGAAAATATAACTATTTTGATAATAAGGGCAATTAATTCTACTAATCGTTAACAAATGTCGTCCCCAAAAGACCTTTTAACAACATCAACGTTTGCGACGGAGAGTACTGATTTTCGTGTCAGAGGTTAGAGTCCATTTAAGAGCCCTGAGATTGTGTGTCACTGTGTTGTGTGTGTGATTGTGTGATCACTCCTGAGCTTAGCTTCCATTATCTTCATAAAGGACAAGAAGCAAGGAAAGGAAAACAAGAAGTAAGAAAGAAAAATATGGTATTATTACGCCTCAATATGCTGTGGGGCCTGCCGGTCGCAATAAGACAATAGGCCTTACCTGTAAGCTCTCTAAATAGACTCGTTTGTCATCTTGTTGTTGAATGTAACGCAATAATTGCGAATGCATCGCAGTAATGTTCATGAATAGAGTCTGTACCGATGTATCATTTGCAATTGATCGTCCACTGAAACAAATTAATAATACTACAATCATATACTACTATATTAATATATGATTTTTTCTTAACGGGAAAAGCTATTAAATCAACATACTTTAAATTTACAGCAGAAGTGCAGTCCTTTTCGAGGACGTTTTAGTAAGTATATAGATATTTATACAAATAGTTGCGCTTCGCAGTTTCAGTCTCTAAAAGACTATTTACGTAACAAGCGCGAATTTAATGTGCTTGAATTCTATAAAGAAATTTATAATTTGCAACTTAAAAACAACGGCCTTCTACATCATCTACCTTGAAGAATAGGTCAGAAATAAAATAATCGTTTGTGGCTCACTTGAAATTTGAATTAGGAGCCTCGTGCGACCGACCGCATTGGTTGCATTGGCATAGCTACGCCACTGCATAAGAATAATAAATAATCAAGCAAATATTTTAATAGTAAATATTAACATACCGTGAAGAATTACTTTTCATTCTGTTAACAAAAATCTCCACTTGAGATTTGAGTGTTTCAACGAAATCATCAATTTCTTTATCTTGAGCTTCATCATCTTGATCTTTGGTAGTTGATGGCTTATTAAAATCTTGCTGAAATGGCAAACATTCGAAACTTTAAATTGCACTCATATGGTAATTTTGACCCAGCCCATATGAAAAGTTGTCAAGGTAACAACAGTTCATAACAGTGTGAAATCTGGTTAAGTAAAGAAACAGACATGACATGAACCTACCACTTTCATTCTGAAGGATGGCACTACAATTTTACAGTTTTATTATTTTTATTCTTGTCAAGGAAACAAATTGAAAGTGTTACACCAAAAATAGAATCTATAGAATATTGGTATTGGGTGATATAAGATGACAGTACCGTGCACTGTACAGTACGGCTGTACTGTACACAACACTAAACATATAACCTTTTTGAGTTCTTATGATGATGATACTTCCACCAACCCGCATTGGAGCGGCGTGGTGGAATAATCTCCAAGCCTTCACCTCAAAAAAGGAGAGTAGGTCTTAGCCCAGCAGCGGGACATTCACAGGCTATAACTCTACTTTTACTGACATTAAAGAAAATACACAAGGTGTGTTCATGATTACGAAAAAAATATTAGCTATACATTTGTGCTTGCATTTATAAGAAAGAAAAAGGCGATCACTTTCACCCTCACTTCCATCAGATGACCTTGGATACTAATTAATCAGTGTCGTGTAAGTTGTTGTGTTAGTTAATTATAGAATCACTGCGATTTACTATATAAAAAAAAAAAAATCAAACCTCGGACGATTCATTCGTGACATGAGAAGCAGGAGCGGTCGGCGCAGCGGCCGCGTCGCGTGACAGGCGCTGCTCCCAGTAGTTTCTGTCCAAGTACCGAGACAGCTCAGAGTTTGAAGTTGTCGTGTGCTCCGGAGATGCGCTCACTGAAGACGGCGTAGGCGATACTGGAAATTTTATAATAAATTGCTGTTACATCATTCTGTACTATTTATAGTATTATAGCTTTGTAAAAATCAAAATGATTCCTTCTTTATCATTCTTTTATGGTAACAGATGAGTATACACTATATATGCTGATGTATACTGAATCAATAAACTCGCGAGAAGGACTTTCCCTAGTTATGAAATAAATCTTAAGCCATATAATAAAATGTTAAACATAAAAAAAAAAAAATTTTAAACATTTCTACAGTAACATAAGCAAATGACACAGACTTAACAAAAAAAAAGGAACATTTTTATTCCACTCGTGCAATATTTTCACTTCAGGTCACTTTTATCAATATTTTCTGAATAATACATATAATATTACTTGTTGGATGCAAAGTTGGCTCTGGAGCAATGAAAGGTCTAGATTTTCGTTCTTTCTCTTTTTGTTCGGCTTCAGATTGGCTGAGTGCGAGGGCTAGCTGTAACTCCTCTTCCTCTTGCAGTTCCTCGGCAGACTTTCCAGGGCGTTTCTAAAACAATTTAATATAAGCAATTACAATTATGTTCACCTATGTGATTCCTTGTTTCATTCTACTTGTAAAAATAATTGTAAGTAAATTACTTGAATATTCCCATATTTTTTATTAGATAGTAAAATTTAAATAACTAGACTTTATATCATAGTTATTTCATTTCCTTTGTAAATAAAAATATATAATAATATCTGTAAGTGCTAATTCTCCAGTAAACGAAGTGAATGCAAGAAAAGTAATGAAACATTTTTTTTATATGTAGTTTTTATTGTATAGGTAGGCGGACGAGTATATGGGCCACCTGATGGTAAGTGTTCACAAACTCCCATAGACAATGGCATTGTAAATCAAAAATAGAAATAAAATATTGATATAATAGATTAAGTAAACCAAAATTAACTTAAAAAAAAAATATAACTCATACATATAGATGAGTATCTATATTAATAAAACTTATAACATGTTACAGGTTAATTACAATGCCAATTTCTATCCTTTATCACCTCTCATACTTAAATAGTGTTAAATATTATTATATTAGTATTATTTATTATATTATTACATAGAATACTTTGATCATTCATGTTTATATAATCAAAATAAAACTGCATTGATTGAATTATATAAATTTAATTAAAAATTATACATGTATTTTAAGCAATTACAGTACATTTAAAGAGTAGTACTTTATCAAAACCTAACAACTATAATGTCTAAATAATATCTCATAGTCATGATTAACTACTATAAATAGTAAGAAATTAATGTTGCTTCATTCTCCTAATAAATTTGGGTGTTTCAGGAACTGTTATAGGTGCAATTGACTTTTCTGGGACAAATGGGTTTAATGATGGGACTGGTTTAGCATGATGTACAAGTTTAGCTCTCAATTCTGATACTGCTCGTTCTTCTGCCTCTAGCTGCTCTTTTTCTCTCTGCTGTTTTAATCTTTCATTTTCTTCCTCTTTTTCCTTTAACTGTCTGTCAAACAATTCTCTTTCTGCAGCTCGTTTTTCTGAAGTCAATGCAAATGGAACAGTCTTAACTAAATGTACTGTTTGAAGAACTGGTTTGAATGGCTCCTTATAAAGAACTGTGGCTGGTTTAGCTTCAAATTTGACATGGTTTTCTTTGTTCTCTGAAGATGCATTAGAAACACTACATCCAGAAGTAGCACATTGCATCCGTTTTTTCACCGCTACAGGTAAAGGCTGTGCCTTGAATTGAGAGGCAAGTTTACGTTCCTCTTCCAACTGTTTCTTAATTCTTTCTTCTCGCTTTTTCTTTAATTCTTCATCTCTTTTTTCAAAAGAGAATGGCTCCGGTTTAACTGGACCATGACGTTGCACAGTTTTCTCACATTTATCCATTTTCTTAGCATTGGCTGGTGGGTCACTAAGCTTTGTATCACATTTGAGATGATCAGCAGAGTTAGCTCGTTTATAACGAAACTTTGGACTAATTGGTTTAGTCACATGTGGAACTGGCTTTATTGGTATTTGAGGTTTTTCAAGTATATGCTTCGGAGCTGGACGAGCTTTAAAACTATGAATTTGTCCAGGTGATTGAGCCATTTTTTTTTGTACTTCAGTCAATTTGAAAGGTTCAGGGACAGTAATAGGTTTTCTAGGTACTTCAGGCAAATGTATGGGTCCTTCAATTACAGATTTGGGAATTGGATTAGCTTTAATTTTGAATTTTCTAATCTCTTCTAATTCCATTTCTTCTTTTTCTTTTTGAGAAAGTATATGTTGCGGTCTTGATCGCGCCTTACATCTTAACATAGGGGACTGAGGAACAGTTAAACTTGAAGGACCTCCATAACCCTTAGGACGAAATGACTTCGATCTGGTTGAATGAAATCTATCGGGAGTATCTCTGTGATAATGGTAAATAGCTTCAGCCATGGAAACAAACTTGGTTTTAGATAACTCTTGTGGCTGCCCCGTTGGTCTTCGATGTCGATGATACACATCATCCTTTGAGTCCGTGAACTCCAACTTTATCAAATCTTCTCGGAGTGAAGCTATGTCATTCATGGATAAAGATTTTCGCATTGCCCCATAGTCATTTTCAAAACAATCCAAGTTGTTATGATCACCAAAGTCTTCCTCGATTGGTGTTACAGGTTCGTCCTTTATATGTATTTTACCGCTCGGCGTGAAATACATTTCACCTCTAAAATTAGTAACATAACTTTTAGCCATTTCTGATTTTAGATGATAAAGTATAAAAGAACTTTAATGTTGTTTTCCGTCTAGACCTCGCACCGTTATTTTAAACGTATTTCAAATCGAAACTGTTGTCAGTTGTCACTTTGTACAATCATTATGTTGCCATAACCAATAAAATGATTGCCACCTTTTTTTTTGTTTCAATGTTTAGATCCGACATAATATTACAATTAAATTAAATTAATCTTTCTTTTTTTTTAGAATTTATTAATATTATTTACTTAACATATTGTCCTTTTCTATTTAAATAATAATTTTATTTCTAAACGAAGCGACGGCAGTTGTCAATGTCAGTGGGAATTACTAAGTCTCAAACTGATCAGTTGAGCAGTGCGTTGATTTGTATATATTTAAATATCTTTAGGTGTTTCAAAGTTCTACATTTTAATAATGGCACAAGCATTACCAAATCCTAATACTTTATTACCTTTGGAGCTTGTCGATAAATGTATAGGATCTAGAATTCACATAATAATGAAAAATGATAAAGAAATGGTGGGAACATTGCAAGGTTTTGACGACTTCGTAAATATGCTACTAGATGATGTGACCGAATATGAATCGACGCCAGAAGGTAGAAAAATTACGAAATTGGATCAAATATTACTCAATGGTAACAATATAGCAATGTTGGTGCCGGGTGGCGAGATGCCAGGAGAATCTTATGATGGACAGTGATAAATAACATTATTTTAAGTTAATAAACGTATATATATAAGCAATTTTTTTATGTTTTATTGATAATATTTCATTTCATGATTCATTTCTGCTGCAAATTAATAACAGAAGTTGCCAAATATAACTGATTTTGAACTTTGTATTTACAATAACCTCACTTTTCAAAATACACCTTTTCGATAAGGCTAATACATATTGCCCTAAAGAATAAAACATTAACAAATGTCTTTCTTGTGTTGTAAAATAAGTTGGAAATGATTGTTCTCTTGAACATTACACTTCCCTGTGGTAAAAAACGCTTTATATATAAACTACCTTATCATATTAAATAAAGTAATTTGAGTAGTTTTCTTGAGATTGCGAGTTACAAAAATGAACAATATTTATATTCTTACAATGTTCGTAAGTGGATATTTCATTAGAGAGAGTAGTTATTATTTAAGCATATATTACAGAAATAATATATAATGTATTTTTATAAATATGATTTTCATGAGTATCTCAAGAAATGGAACAATGTCATCCATAGACATTAAGGCTTTAAATTACATACACTTGTTGGTTTCAAAATTGAATAATTGTATAAGAAAAATATAAATGTACCTGTGCTGGAGCTGGGCCATAGTCACTCGCTGTATCAACAATTTCAACTTTTGCAGTTGAAGATGGCGGACGGCTTACTTTATCAAAACAGGCATCACACACTCGGACCTAGGGATTTTGTAAAAAATACGGTTCACACTATTCACAATAATAAACAATGACCAACAATTTCTTCACAAGTCTTACCTCCTTTTCAATACCAAATTTTGGTAATGTTGAGGTTTTGGAACTGCACTGTTGACAGAATACTTGACCGCAGGCACGACAATGGTGTCGTCGTACCATCAACGTGAATTCTGTGCGGCATCTAATTAATTTATCCTTGTTAAATATCAATGTAAATAATAAAAAGAGGAAAAACATATTAATAACCAATATAACCAATAAAAAATATAACCCAAACCTGTGGCACACTTCTCCATCAGCCCATTCAGGTGCTGTATCTGCGGAAAACATAGCGTCTGATTCTTTGAGCGGTGGAAATTTGTGTCCCCCTTCAGCTTTTAGAATATTAACTGTGTCCTGTTAACAATAATATTGGCTACAAAATATGTTCTTTCAGTATGACTATAATATATTTCGGTTTTCAAGAAAACAATAATTTTTCAACAAATCTTCTAATGACAATGCATAAGGTGCTTTGTTTTGTCTGAGACTGAGATATGACTCATGTGGTGACTGATAATGTGATAATGGAAGTGCAAACGTCATATATCTCTTATTAAACTACAATTCTACTGATTGTAGTTTATTAAGAGTTCAACAACCTTATATTACGATATTTTATTACATTTTATTTTGTTTTTAAAACAAATACATAATCATACACATTTACACAATGTTTACACCAAGTAACTATTGTTAGTAGATTGACTTTACTGTGGACATCTTAACAACGTATAGCTGATAGTAAATAACAATTTAATCAATAATTAAGTATCAATTATATGGTACACAATTAGTACATACACACAACTTCGTAAAGGAAATACGACACAATAGCAGTCTTGGGTACACGGACCGGAGGCAATGCGCGCTTAATTAGATAAAAGAAAGATCAATAATAATATACATGTACTATATAAGTAAACTGTGTGTACACGACGTAATCATAAACATTCAAGGAATATTTTATAACAGGAACAACAAAAGAAGACGTAAAAGTTAAACTATTTAGTAATAATGCTCATTAGCGGATTTACATATTTTTAAATATAGGCTAGGTATATATGTATATTTTTTTTTCCGCCCTTTCCCATACAATTGACAGAGCATGTATATTTTAGTTGAAATTGCGACAAAAATAGTTAACATAAAGAAGGAAAGATTATCATTAAAGCGTCAGGAAGATGATTATTATTATTATTAATTAAATATCTTTTATTTAAGTTTGTTAAAATGTTATGTTTAAATTTGATAAAATAAGAAGTGAATAAAATTGGACAGTCATAGTGTGATTTTGTATTAAGATTATAGCGGACAATAAATAACGTTACACTGACAACAGTGTCTTATTTTTGACCAGCTTAAAGGAAATAAGTTTGTTTTCTTTCCGCAAAATATGAGAAATCAGTCTTACAGTGTTTTTCTGCCAGTGCTGTTTTTATAATCTAATAAAAATAAAATAACACCTAAACTTGCAGGGTACGACCAAGCCTACTGAGTCTGCGGATAAATCACTTTTCATCTAATATTGTCTTTTGTGGGCTAGTGTAAAGTTTTTAAACTTAGTTTAATCACATACATGGCAAATAAAGTGTGAAATTTATTTTAAAATAAAAACACAAATAAGGTAAAGCTTCATCAAAATAATAGAAATGCATTATATATCCTGCACCATGTTATGAAAGACCATGTTATTACCATAATTATTGTACATAATAGATTTTGGTTTGTTTCTTTTAATATAATAAATTTAAAGTTAATCACTTGCCTAACTCCAGTTTAATATATAATTATCACATTGATAGTTTCTTCAATGTAGGATAATCATATGTTAATAATTAATTATTCCTGTAAAGATTGCTATTATATAATTTTATACTTACCAAACATATTTGCACCTTGTTATACTTAAACAAGAATAATCTATTGTTAAGAATGAGCTTTAATTTTTTTTAGATTTAATCAGAATTATATGTACATATTTTTATTACAGTTTTTAGTACTATTTTTCTTATAAGAAACATCAATTGATTCTGTTGGAAATGCATCTTTTCAACTTATTTAATATATTTTCGTTTGCAATATTTATAAACCAGCTGCTTTTGTAAAACATGGTATTTAAGAAGAAAGAGTAATGGAACAAAGAACATTTGTATATAAGATAGCCACGGAAGCAAACGAAGAAGTTCGTTAGTGTCAGTATAAGGTGTGGGCAATAAATTGAGGCCAATTCCTGATACTGGAGTCTATGACAAACTAAAATTTACACTGGTATAAAATAGTCATCTATGAACTTACTTATACTTGTTCGTGAGTGCATAAACATATTATCACATGTTTTTTAATTTAACCCCAGTATCAGTTTTGCAATCGTTGGTAGTTTTGGGGACATATAATTATGTCCGCTTAAATCCAGTGGTATCCTACGTATATATTAAAGGTGACAACATTATATAATACCTAATTAAATTTACCACAAAAATAAGTAAAAAACAATGGAGAGAGTTATGTTGTGTACGGTAAAGAACAATTTATACCTCTGTTATTTATTTTAATTTATACCTTAATTTGTTACCTCTTTTCACAATTGTGGTTGGAAATGGTGTGTTTTCTCATAATTGGTTGTACATATTTAGTTTTAAGTAAATGTAAAGAATGTATTAGATGTATGTTATGAACAACTGTTGTAGATCCAAATAAATAAGTAATAATTAAAATATTGTAAATAAAAAAAAATAAAAAAAAAGAGTTCTCTAGAATACCTAAGGAATACATTAAGCCTGATTAACATTACTAACATTTTAGTGATGTTAATACAGCAAGCTTTCCAGTAGAACTGAATAGATATAGGTTAGTGAACCCACCCAAGCTCTTCCTAAGCCTTCTATGCGGTATCCTATAAATACGCAGTGTGTAAGTAGAAGAGACTTGCAGGATGTGCTGTCTAACAACCACAACATAATTAGACATTAAATGTTTTTTTACTTGTTCAAATGTGCATGAAAATTATTAACAAACCTGAACAGCTCTGTATTTGGGATTATTTCTGAATGCAAATGCCCAAGCTTGAATCAATTCAAGAATCTTGGTTTTGAAGTTTTCATTTTGAGTTGTTTTCACTAAATCACGGAGCATCTCACAGAAAACCTTTGAAGCCACCTCATCATGAACTCCTGAACCTATAATTTATAAAACTATTATAATGCTATTTTTTTTTCTTGATATGAGGCAACCATTATTCTGCATTCAGTATAATGCAAGTGTTTTCTTTTATTTATGATTATTAAAACAAATCAAAAATTAAAAAAAATAATGGAATGTAGAGCAAGACCTAATTCATAAAGTTTTATCATATTTACCACTTCAATGGTTTTGTATTACTGTTAAGAAACAATTTGTATTGTTGGTAATTTTTAAATACTTAACTCATATTCAATTGTAAAAAATTAGCTTACCACAATTTTTTACTATACTTTCAAGTACCAGGAGAGCAAACATAGCCTGGTGAGGATTTTGAGAGTATAGTTTCTTTTTCACAGCACCAACTGCATATTTTGGTCTAAGAATATAATAACTAAATTAGAATCAAACCAAATTGATATGACATTGAAATATTCCATTCCATTAGATAAATGAAAATAAAAGAGATATTAAAAATTTACTCACGAACAATCATTTTGTCTAATTAAATCACAAATTTGTAATATAGAAGGCCAATCGGGATCTAGGCGTAGATTACTTGTCGCTTTATCTAGAACAAATTAGAAAATATTTCAACATATCAACAAAGATTGCAAATATTTACACTAAAAGAATAATATTATTTTTTTTAAAACAAAACGAACTTCCCACTGAATGCACTCGTTAACAAAAAAGAAAGTGATGAAAATTAGATAAAATAATCACTGACTAATGTTATGAGTAAGATAACATAGGAAAAATTGGTACTATTAATAGAAACTCTTAAACAAAATGTTGATATACTAACCGAGTAACTTATCAAAATTACTAGTACGAAACATATTTGATAGTATTAACGTTTACAGCAACAAACTTTTGTTTTAGAAAATCAACTATGAAGTATGATGATTCTTCAATAGACAGAAAAATGACAGCTCACTTTGTCAATTTTCTTATTTCTATTTTGTTTCTTGGATGTTGGTCATTTTGAACGTCATTCTTATTACCTGTCGATATTCCATAAAGCCACGGCATAAAGCCAAACTACATTTCATTTCTAGATAAAAAATAAGTATATAAGTTCAAATAGACAATTCATTTTCTAAACCGTAGGTATGTAAAAATATAGAATACATATTTAAATACCTTTTAGTACGTGTATCCAAAAATATAGTATGTGCTTCAATTTATTCAAAAGGTCAAAACGCTGATCAGCGTTCAACTCAATTTCAGCAATTAAATTTGTAGGTGCATTTTAAATAATGTCAGATCATTGCGTTCTGTAGGATTAAAGTTTAATAGTACAGAAATAAAAGAAGAATAATTATATTATATTTAATCATTAAACTATGTACCAGATTCGGAAGATTTTTTTTTATCTATTACATATAGATATTTGAACAATATATAAAGTAGCAATATTGAACATTGGTTATGGTTACATATTTCGCGGGAATTTCAATGTTTGACATAAACATCAACACAGAATAATTCACAAATGACATTGGAAGTTAAGACTGGGAGTTAGATTAGTCACTTAATCACTTTACAATTTACATCATCAGTTATGAGTTAATATATATTTCAGTAAGCATTAACACTATGGACTAGATTCGATGATTTATATAGAACACACAACATTGCACAAACATGGAAGACGATAGTAATGATGGTCCTTTCACGGTATGGCAAATGTTTAATGCACCCACTCTTGTTTTATTCAACAATTTGGAACATGCAGCAGATGGTCTTGACAGACTATTAACATCCATATTAAAGCTATCAGGGTAAGACAAAATTGGTTTTAAATTCTCTGAATAATAATAGAATATTATACAACAAATAAATGTTTGTTGTGTTAATAAATTGTCTTCATGAAATTAATAAAAAAAATATATATTGGCAGGGATTTTTCAGAAGTATTGGTACCTCGACCAGGAGTTTCGAAATGTCCAGATTCTTATTATTGTGCCTTCAATACATGGCTACTTGGTAGACTATTTTATGTCTGTTCAGTAAATGATCTTAAAAGGTAAGAATAGTACTGATTGCTAGAATTTTTTAAATTTACACATAAAATATGGTTTTAAGCAGATACTCAAATAGCTTTCAATTCTTTTCTTGTAATTTTCAGAATTCATATAACAAGTAAGGAAGCACAAATAAAAATCCTTAATATTTTATGTACAAATGAAGCATCATTTTATAAAAGACTTCATTCAGAATATTATGCAATTTTGATAAAACTTTTACAGTACTATAGAGATTTTCCGAGTGGGAAAGTCAAGAAAGTCATATTAGAACATTTTACACCTGAACAAATAGATATACCAAATGTTGATATACATTTAGATCACATTTATGTTAAGGTGGAGAATATCATGACATGTAAAACTTTAATTGACTTGGTGATGCAACTCTTATCTGAAAGCATTCCGCCTGGTTTGTTATATAGTACTACACTAGAGCTTGAAAAAGATGTTTTAGCAAAAGTATTAAATGCAATCGAAGATTTTAGCATAGATTTAAAATATGTTTGTTTTAGTTTTTTTCTTAATTTGATTAAAAATATAAATATGAATACTATTTCAAAATTTTATGATATATTTCCTTGCGCTTATCGAAGATTGTTATCAAGCGTAGAAGCTCTTATTGAATTCATGAGTGTTCTTCATGATAAATATGAAATAGATACAGGTTTGCTTAATGATTTGAACACAATGATATTAGAATTTATAAAAAATATTGAAAATGACAGTGAGTCTGAGAGTAGTGTGGTTGGGATTTGTTCAATAATCCTACGCAACAAAACAAGTACAATATTTCATCAAGAACTTAAATTGTATTGCTTGTCATTAAGTTGTAAGATCAACTTGTCAGAGGAATTATTAATTATAACGGAGATGGACCCTTTACAATTACATGAAGTATCAAATTTTTACTCTAAAAATATCGCCGACAATATCAAATCAAACAGAAAAGCAGACAGAATAATAGATTTAAGAGAAAATTTGTACTACACTCAAGTAATATCTGTTATTAATGGGATAAAATCTTGTGAAGACTCAAACGTAGATATGTTTTTAGCTATTTATCATTTACAAAGATGTCATAAAGCTTTAGGTATACTAGAAATAGTTAGTATTGAAGATAAGATGTCCCTATCTAGAGGAGGAAGTGCTTATCAATTAATAAATAGGCAAAATATTTTGAATATATGGTGTACATTGTCCAAGTTAATAAAACATCATCGAAACGTGATCGTTGGCAATGAAACTAGTATGGAATTAATTATGAATATTGTGCTTAGTACAATTAATTTAAGTGAAAACATCACTAGAGAAGATGCTAGTATACTTTTAGAGATACTATGTTTTCAAACATCACCAGCATTTTCCGAACATCATTTAGTATTTAATGATTCTGTAAGGAATTTGATATTAAAGTATTTATTAATTGCTAAAATATATTTACAAGCTGGTACATATGAAAAATGGAACAAAATAGTAATATTTTTGTATAGTACTTTGGTAAAAAACAGAGATTTGGATGTCTCAAGAAAGGTGAGTATTTATTATATTATAATGTACTTGCCTTGTAAGCCTTTTGGCTAACTTATAAAGTTGCGGGTCCTTGTGTCCTGGGTCCTCGGGTGGGGTTGGTCAGGCAGTTGGTCCTGCACCTGAATTCCGTCCAGCTATATCGGATCTGTTGTCCTATCAGATCATAAGACTACAGCAATAGAGAGTGCAATTGTGTTTGGGCATATATTCCACACACTTGCTAATCTCCCTTGTATTGAACTAAATTTATTTCTTTTTCAGGTTATAGATTTATGTCCTTTAATGCAATTAAACAAAATTCTTTCCGCTAGTATGATAATTGGAGATAACTTGATGCCAGTTTTTATGATAAAGGACGTAGATTTGCAAATGAAGATCCTAAAAGTTTTACCGGCCATGGCTTGTATGTCCTTAGGTACTTACAGCATTGTTGTAACAAACGCTCAAAATCCTACAGGCCAAGTAATATTCACAAATTCTATAATAAGTATCTGCATTAATTGTTTTAAATGCCATAACTTGAATGAGAGTATAACCACATCTCAAGATTTTTGTTCTCATGTTAAAAAAGAGTTTAAGGTGTTGCATTCAGATGAAAATTTAATGACGCCTACAATGATTTCCATATTCACGGGTCTAGAAAAACTATTTGGTAAATTTGTAAATATGAATATTTGCAAAGAAATTGGTGATGACTATTGGAAACTTGTTAGAAGATTATGCAACCACTATTACATTTTTGATTTTGAAGTTTCCACCAAAATTATTACCGAATCTTATTTGATGGATGGGCTAAAGATCTTTAAAACTTTTATTGACAGTACACAGGTATGTATCATCATATTCATTCTTAATCAACTAAAACTAAAATGAAGCTTAACTATTTTCATTGGTTTGATCCTGACTCCTTGGGTTATTGCAATACCCCAAGATGGCTACTCCTTACACAAGCTTTATGTTTAAATGGTGGTACTAAATAGAAATATAAGTAATTATTAGGAAACAAATTTCAAAAATTTTTCATTAAATAAAAAAAAATCTATGAAAAAAATCTATACTAATATTATAAAAGCGAAGGTAACTGTCTGTCTGTGACGTTTTCACTGTCAAACCACTGAACCGATTTTGATAAAATTTGCTTATCAAAACCCAAGGACGGCCATAGGCTACTTTTACCTAACACCGAGAGGGGTCCCCTCCTCAAGCGAGCGAAGCCGCGCTCGGAAACTGTTAGGTGATACATGATTGTTTTTTTTTTTTCAGAATCATAAATACCCTGAATGGGTTTCGAACACTGATGTCATAATTAATTCATTTATACAAATACTAGTAACTTCTACATGTACAAGTTTGGAAAACAATGATTATACCATGCAAGCAACTACACTGGATTGCATCAAAGAATTGGGATTATGTTATAATGATAAATTAATTTTTCCCATAACGAAACTTCTCATTTACTACATAATGCATCCGTTGTGTTCTCTCTCTCCAAAAGCAATTGTCGATTTGAGGGACGTTTGTGAATTTCACAATCAAACCCCGAATCAAGTGTACCACAGATACAAAAAAGATTACTGCAAACTATTCGTTGAATGCAGTTTATACAACGGTAAAGATTTCGCCGTATATCTCTTAAAAGTCGTACGAGCGTTTGGATTTATAGGATACCGGGATTTTATATCGAAAGATATTCATCATTTTCTACCGTATCTTATAGCCTATGCTCCGGTCGTGAAGGAAGTTCCGTCTATGATAGAAGAAATCGCAACTCTTGTCCAATGTTCCGTATCGGAGTTCCTTATCGAAAGATTTCCACATATATATGTTCACGTTTATTTAACGGAATCTAACGAAGCGGCCAAGAAGTGTTACGATGTGATAGAAAAACTTACCAGAACTTCTACTATAAATTTAATCAAAAGACACTTTCGAGTGATATTGACGGAATTCCTTTTGCAGTATTGCGTTAACCCGGAGAAAGTTTTGGATGCATGCAGATATCTAGCGTGCCACGACCCAGACGTGTCGACTCCTCAGTACAGCATGAGCATGAGTACTACACAAATAGCGGAATTTCTGAATCCAAAATTTTTGGGTGTTTTAGCGTATTTCGATCACAAGCTCGTTAATAGCAAAGTGGCTTTGTCAGTTAAGCGCAAAGCACTAAAGAGCTTTCCGGATATAATGCAGCTAATGGGGACGCAGTATCTCACGCCTCTGAGATTTAAAGTCCTCGCAACTCTAAGATCGGCGCTACCGTTGGCGAAGGAATTTCCGAAAATTCTCGCCGAAGCCTGGGGATCGTTCGTTCACAATATCGACAGTATTTCCTTAGGGCCCCTGTTGTCGAATCTAGCCGTCTCGCTCCTGCAGCAGTTCGAATACGCTCCAAACGAAATAAATAAAATTTTCCAGTATATTGTATTGAAAAATGAAAATCTTCTGAGCTCCCATATATCCGACTTATTTTTCGTGGAAGATTCGAAAATTTCTGAGCGAGTTAAGCTAGTTATAAAAAAACACGTTAAGCGGACACAGCCGGACGGTTTCCAGGATAAAATTAAGTGGTACCTGCAACATTTGAATCATGATATTCCAAATATAAAGGCCTCTGTTTTTAAGCACTTGAACAAACTGTTGAAGAACAACCGATCCGAAATACACAGAGCGATATTCGGGGGAAAAAATATAGAGCCCATCATGGTAGAACTCATAGATTGTTTACTGGTCGGTAAGTCATCATAATTTATTGATTTATTGTTTCGGTTCAGTTATGTTTAAATAGCGAATATAAATAATTAAATAGCCCTTGCTAAAGCGTTTGGAACAAAAGAAGTACGAAAAAACAATTGTGCGGTCGGGTGACCCCCGTCAGGAACGAGGTTCTTTGTATATGTTTGGACTTGAAACTTAAAATGTAGATTTTAATTGATTATACTGTATTTTTGTCACACCAAAAAGCACCACAACTTCAAAATTTACTAATATTTTAATGTTATTTTACTAAGTTACCCCTCCAATTAAACAAAGTTTATGAAGGGAATTGTGACAATAACCCAATGAACCTGGGATTTGCGTGCGGCTCGTAAGCCGTAGCGCTATTGGTTCTTATATGGTTTTGTTTTACCTTTACATTTTTCTATGTTTAAGAAGTATTTTAAATAAAATTAATTCTTTAGATTGACTGCATATATTTATGTATTTAACTTAGTTAATAATAAAATGGTAGGCGCACTACACAGTTCACGCTCTATCGTTTGGCGTGGCTCTCGCGTAAAAGAACTTCGTTCCAAAAAGTTTTTCGGGCCAATTAAAGTTATTTGGTTTTTCGGTCAAGAAACACTTGGCAGTATTACAGTCTCGTTGCACTGTAGCTATCCCCGATAATGTCGAACTAGGAAATCCTTTAGTTTAGGTAGTTTTTTGTGTAAGAAAGGATAACGGGAGGGGGGGTCAGGAGGCAGATCTGATCGAAAGTGGCCATGGCGCGTGTAGGCTAGTAGTAAGCGTGGGGCCGCTCGCAGGCAGCAGGGAGGCGGGCGCGGCGGTGCGGCGGGCGCGCGGCGCGTGCGCGGGGCAGCTGGGCGCGCTGGAGGCGGGCCACCTGCCGCGCCAGTACGTGCAGCCCGACCGCCAGCCCTTCGCCTTCTGTCTCCGCGACGACTGCTTCGCCGCCACCGCGCTCGCCGAGCTCGTGCGCGCCTTCCGCTACGAGAAGGACACCATGGTGAGGCCTGTCCTCCTGCAGCCTTCGCTTGTTAATGTTTCATTTATTCATTTGTGGCAAACCGACGATGACGGAAAGAGAGGTAGCAGTGTTTGACTAGATAATCGCTAAACTAATAATGATTTCAATCCCATCTCGATATGCTTGTTAGTTAACATTATATATCCAAGATTAATTCCAAAGTTAATTCTGAAACAATATTCATACATATACACTTTATTCACTGAACCAAAAAAAAGAAAAGAAATTTAATTAAAATGACGTCATGTTTTCTAATACCATATTGTAGTCCAGTGATTAAATATTTTATATAATTTCAGAACATGGATTGTTATGCTCTAACTATTCAAGAAATATTAAAAATTTATGACATATCACCGACTGGAACGAAAAAGGAAGTATGGGATAGTTTTCCGGAAAATATGCATCAAGTCATGTATCCGTTGCTTAGTTCGAGGTATTTGAGAATCTGATATATGCTTAGACTTTCTACTATATCTACATATATATATATTATTATCTTAATGATAAACATATTTTCAGGTACACTTTAGCGTATCCGTCTCAGCCGAAGAAAGTACATCCATTATTTGGTTCTGTACACGGAACTGTGTTTCTGGAATGGGCACACAAGTAAGTTTAAATATATTGATAAATAGAATTATTAATAAATTAATTTGGGATATTATACCGTTCAACCGATCCCCACGGCAGTTGGAAGTTCACAGGAAGGGTGTCTTATCTAGGGTTTAGCTAGATAAAATTACTGATACATTAATATGTCGTTATGTCATTAGTAACAAGAATCACATACATCACAAAAGCCGCAAATGACGGCATATATTGCTTGCAGCATATGTTATAAGCAATGACATAATGATATATCTGCTACAAATATAAAAAATGTCTTGTAATATTGTTGTCGTAATTTATAACTCCAATATTTCAGTTGGACGGGACAATTGATACCTTCAATAGAATCTGAAAGTATTCGCGAACTTTTGCGTACAGTTCACCCAAGTATGCGTCGCGACGTTCGCACACTGTTCCTATTCCTGCCCTATGTGCTGCTCCACGCTGTTATGTCGAATAAGAATGTACAACTCATACAGGAGGAAATAATGGCCGTTATAGGTATTTAAAATTTTCTATGGATTCTCATTTTCATGTTATTATTAATGTTATAGTTTCATGTCATTTTCATTCTATGGATGTCAGTTTTTGTATTGTAGTTATTAAAACTTTCTTTTATTTAGGTTTAAAGAATAATGAAAGCGATATTCCAGTAACGGTAGAGAGATCTAAGTATAAAATGTTGCGGCATATAAGAATGACGCCGAATATTAATTCAGTTCAAGCTGAAGGCAATCAGGTAATTTTCATCATCATTTATCTCGTGCTTGGAGGTGGAGGAAAGCATATTAAGTAAATCTGAACGTGTCGGATGAAACTGCCACATGCATATCCGCCAGCTTGCTCTAGAGACACGTGGATAAGCTCCCTTCTATTTGAGACTTTTGTCCAGATGTGGGACACATTGGCTTTTATTTCAAATCGTCAGTCTGAACGTAAATTAAACGAAAGAACCATGAATGTAAAGAGCCACTTTTGCTTATAGATAGTGGTGTACGACTAGATTGAATTTAGAGTTAGTATATATAATGCTTTATATAAATAACTTTAGCCTTAATTTATTTTTAGAATAAGTGTAGCAAAACAATATATACGTTGCTGGACTTCTTGAATCGATGGCTCCTGGAATGGACCAACGTGAAGCAACGACCCTTGGAGAACGAAAATTATAAGTAAGATATATATACTCAATGTAACAGCTTAGCAATTTCTTAAAATTAGCAGAAAATATTAATGATTAGTAATATAATATATAGTAGCTAGAAATTGGCTTATTAAATTATTTTTGAGCGAACTATCACTCGGCGTCATTGAATTTTCCTATTCCTCTGTTTAAGGTCAATTAAGAAGTTTGTAGACAGTTTTGATAAACTAATGATAGCTCGTGGTAATTACGCGTGCGGAGAACTTGAACGTGCATTGCAGTACTTGGAGCTGTATATGGACGAGGATAAGGGGCACGTACAGGAACAGCTGCCCCTGCTAGTTGAGATATACGCTTTGTTGGATGAGCCCGATTCTGTTGCTGGTATGTCTCATTTTATTATATTTAAAAAGAATAGTTAGTAGAAATATAATAAAAATGTTATTTGAAATATTCCTCTATATATTCCAGTCAATCACGTATTTTTTTTTGAAAATGAACCGTGTTCATTATTCTTTAAATATTTATTAGGTCTATGTCTAAATACATATAACATAAGAATTGTACAGCAACATTTTATATACTCAATCCTTCTCACACGACTATATATATATTTTGTGTGTACACTTCCGTGCCTCGGAAAGCATGTAAAGCCGTTGGTCCTGCGCCTGAACTCTTTCCGGTCGTGTCGGGTATCCCATCGGGTTATGAGAGTTAAGAAATAGAGAGTGCACCTGTGTTCGCGCACAAACTTGTGCACTATAATATGTCCTGCGCAGTTGGCTAATCTCCCTTGAGATTGGCCGCCGGTCTGGAGGACTATTATTATTATTTATTTTTTTAAAGTAGGAAATAATGCATTTCAGGTATCTTATCCATCAAGAGGTCGGAGCCGTCGCTGAAGGAGTTCATCCTGACGCAGGCCGTGACGGGCCGCCTGCAGGACGCCGCGCTCTGCTACGAGCGGCTCGCGCAGGACGGACAGCTCGACCGCCACAGCTTGCAAGTAATGCCATGTTTTGTCATATTTTCTAAATTAATATAAGTTTTTTATTACTCTATATAAGAGGTTAGGATAAAAATAAAAAAGTGAACTCGATTTTAAAGAAGATGTAATTCACCGTTTTGAATAAATTCAATAAGATTGCCGCTGCCAATACTAGCCAGTGGATCTTTTTTTTTTTAGTAAAAGTTTAAATACATATTTATCACACTCAAACAATTCTACAAGTTTGATGTAAAAATCAAGGTAAAATATAAATCTTTGGTTGAACTCACGGCATTTGGTTTCAGGGAATGATAGAATTCTACTTAGACCTCGATCAGCCATTTACAGCGTATCGTCTGCTCAGTGAACATGACTCGGATAACATGATGGAATTATCGGCTGAGCCATTATGGAGACTTGGAAGATTCGAACAATTGGAAGAACTGGTGAAAAAGCCGGTTGTATGTTCGCAATATTCTATTTAATTATTTATTTAATACTTTATTGCACAACATATATGTAACAGATGACATAAAAGTAATAGAAAACAATAACTCATACGACAAATGGTGCGCAAAGGCGGTCTTATCGCTTATAACAATCTCTCACAGACATTCATAATTCAGTCCTTCTAATTATTATAAGTGTGTTCAATTGAATGCTTTTGCTGGTTTCTTGCCACCATAAGGCTGGTTGAGCCGCTAAGTTCTGAGGGTATTGATGTATGCACTTACGATAATTTCACTTAGTTAGCTTATATGACAGGTCTATTTTACAGTGTTGGAACCACACGGTGTCTTAAACAAATGAATACTTACTAATATTAATTATAACAATCGTATCTGAAAATAATTACTTTGCAACAACAAAACTATAAATCGTACCATTGCATATATGTTGGTAACCAGAATTATTCTATTATTGTCATACAAACTGACCTATAGTTAGTTATTCATATAGTTCAGGTTAACGTGTTTAAAATAATACGATTGTTGCACAAATGACGTATCAATTTATTTATTTAAAAACTTTATTGGTGTGCAACTGTGGTGGTGCAGTTGGAACAAAAGGCGGACATAATGCCCGAAGGCATTCTCTGTCAGTCAACCTTTAGGCTAAACAGAAATCCGTAAAGGCGGTAATTAGTAAATTATATCATCAACAATACAAATATATGTACAAAAAATATGATAAAAAATATATACAGAATTATTATAAAAAAATTGTATATTTTTAACATATAAAGGATGTATAATTTATTGTAGCCCCCTTCACGAGAAAATTGGGGACTCCTAATGGGTCGAATTCTACTCGCCTTCCGGAAAGAAGACCATGAAATGTTTGAAACATCCTGTGACGATGCGATCTTGAGATTGCTAGAACAAATGGACGGGAAAAGTAGAGAGGAAAGTGCGCTCAGAAGTGGCTACCAGAGTGTTCTCGGGTTGCATATCATTACGGAGGCTGGACACGCCGAGGAACTTTTGAAGAGGTTGGAATTTAAATTATTAATATATATTTTCGAATATTCTATCGAATATATATGCAAACTATTCAAGATTATGGATAAAATTATATTTTTTGGGATTCTGCAACATATTGTTTTTTTTTTTAAATTGGAATTGAGTATTAATTACTACATTGGACATACTCAAGTTAGTCACTAGTGACGTGACTGCAAATCAACAGTCTTGTAAAACAAGTAAGGTCTAATGTAAAATATATTTTATACATTTTATTTTTCTATGGTTAGTTTTTTTTTTTAATGTCAATGATAAAATGTTTTCATACCATAAGAATAAATATTATGATGTTAAAAATGTAAGTGATATTTTCTAGATTAAAAGGTATAGACGACGGTAGCGGACAAGGTATTGAAGTAATTAATGAGCTGCTGGGCGAGTGGCGGCAGAGATTGTCCGTCGTGCAATCAGACTTCAGGACTATCGAGCCTGTGCTTAGAATTAGGAGGATACTGTTGCACCAAACACAGGTAGGATAGACAAAGAAGAAGAAGACAATAGGTAGGCGGACGAGCATATGGGCCACCTGATGGTAAGTGGTCATCTACGCCCATAGACATTGGTATTGTAAGAAATGTTAACTATCGCTTACATCACCAATGCGCCACCAACCTTGGGAATTAAGATGTTATGTCCTTTGTGCCTGTAATTACACTGCCTCACTCACCCTTCAAACCGGAACACAACAATACAAAGTACTGCTGTTTTGCGGTAGAATATCTGATGAGTGGGTGGTAGCTACACAGACGAGCTTGCACAAAGCTCTACCACCAGTAGATATGAATGAATGTATGAACGACTGAATAAATCTCTTTCTCTATAATATTACAAAGCGTCTTATCAACTAATTGTAAGTACAATATCAAATCTTAGGAGACTGGTGCCTAAAAAAGGTAGATCATGTACATCAAATCACCAGGTCCTAACCCCTCAATGTATATCACACCTATGGTATCATAAAAATGTTATAAAGTAATATTTACATAAAGAATCATGAACTACAAATCTTATAATAAAATATATAGGTAATCTTATAATTACATATTACAAGTTGTATAATAGTAATGTCGCTCACTTTGTTGAATTGTTGCAAAAAGTGCCTCTTAAGTTTTTAAAGCCATATCAATGCCTTTTTATTGCGATCTATTGAAAGTTTATTTTAGGATGCGCGCACAAATAGACTAATGAAATTGTGCAATTGGAGGACAATTTGTTGCACAATTTCATTAGTAGTAATTTGTCGACGTCACAGTCAAAAATATTGTGAAAAATAAAAGGTGTATCCTTATGTGTGTAAACATTGCAGAATCATTCTATACCAATTGACATATATCATATAATGTGCTTCTTCTCATAAATAGTTTTTTTAATAGTAATATTTTTGTAATTAAATTTAAATGTAGGAATTGCTCGAACCAACACACCCATTGACGGCGAGTCGGCTGAAGGCCTGTATCGGCAACCTGTGGTTACAAAGCGCGAAGCACGCCAGAAAAGCTGGTGTGTTCCAGCAGGTAATTTCATTTTATTATATCTGTATATTATAAGTAATAATTTTCTTACTACGAAACGAGCCGTCAGTTTTCATACTGACGTTATAATATTGAATATTCCTTTTATGCTATGCTATTTATCAAAAAAAGTTCGGCATGTTCCAGATTGATTGTGATTAACATCAAAAAACGTTTTTATTAAACATTTAGTTCACAATCATTTCCGTTTTCATTTTTATCTTGTATGTTTTGATCAAATAATAATAATAATAATATCCTGGGACATTATTCACACAAAGCCATCTGATCCCAAACTAAGCAGAGCGTGTACTATGGAAACCAGACAACTGATATACTTACATAGACTACTTTTCTTTTGTAAATAAATACTTATATAGATAATTACACCCAGACTCAGGACAAACAGACATGTTCATGCACACAAATGTCTGTCCTGGATGGGAATCGAACCCACGACCTGCGGCGTGTAAGGCCGCAGGTCGTCGGTTCGAGTATCTTACTAACGACACCAACAGGCTAGTCAATAAATGTACCATTAACTCATAAATTATGACTTGTCTACTATTAAAAAAATTATAAATGCGAAATTGAATATGATTGTTATGCTTTCACGTTTTAACTACTCAACTGATCATAATAACCCCCCCCCCCCATCACACGCGGGTGAATCCGTGGTCTGAACTTAGCTTGTCATAATTAATATCGTTTCAGTCATACATGTATATTTTAAATGCTGAGGAATACAAACCGGAAGAACTATTCATCGAAAAGGCGAAAATATACTGGGCTCGTGGGCAGCAGGAACACGTGATGACCACGCTCCGACGTGGCATTGAGGAGGCCTTCCCGGATATAGAAAAGCTTACGCAGGAACAGAGGTGAATAATATCACACCCTGGTATTGTGAGGATTGTTATGTGCTTTTAATATTCGATTTCTGAATTTCTCAGCTAGCGTTTTATTTATTATCTGTAAAATTTGTGTAAACAGTTCCAACTTCCTCATTCTGCTTATAAGAATCACTAGACGGATAAACTTAACATTTTATTGGTTTTACTCGGACATTGAATCCGGAAAACGGATAGTTAAATCTAAATTAGGCAACAAGAGAATACGATTTTCATTTGTTATTAATAATTACATATTTTAAAAACATAATAATGCTTAAGATATTGAGTTGTCTTCGTATGATGATTGATGCTTTTGCGTGAAGTACATATTAGACATAACGTAAAATATCTATTTTAACGCGACCTCTATTATAAAAAAGGTGTATTTCCAAATGCATCAGATTGTTTTCAAAGCATAGATACACTCCAATAAAATTACGGCAACATAGTCTAAGTCTACAGGGACGATTTGCATGTTGACATAATGAAACATAGTAAAGAATAATGGTTAAATTTTATATAAAATCTTTACTTTTCTCATACTTTTGTGTGAGAGATAAACAAAATATGTATATATTTTTAGAAAAATATGCGCTAAAGCGAAGCTCTTGATCGCCAAATATAACGATGAAACAACTAATGTTGACGTGGATGTCAACATCGGCTACTACAAGGAGTCCGTTGAGGTCTTCAAGCAATGGGAGAAAAGTTTGGTAAGTAATTTGACATAATAATTTTATTTTATATTTATATTGTTTATTAAGTATTTTGAATGTCAAAGATAATATATTATAACTATTGATTTCTACTATCGATAAAATTATTTATACAATTAAAATAATTCCATTGTAAGATAATCTTTATTGGAATGATGTAATTTTTAATGAAAGCTTAAGACGATTTATAATGATGTCGGTGTATGACGTCAGTATGTAACCGTCGCCACGAGAGTCACTCATTCAGTCTAAGAGAGAATGAGTGTAAGTAATGACTTACAATACCATCCGTTGATATATTATTTTTTATAGGATAGGTAGGCGGACGAGCATATGGGCCATCTGATGGTAAGTGGTCACCGACGTCCCTAGACATTAGCAGTGTTAGAAATGTTAACCATCGCTTACATCGCCAATGCGCCACCAACCTTGGGAACTAAGATGTTATGTCCCTTGTGCCTGTAATTACACTGGCTCACTCACCCTTCAAACCGGAACACAACAATACCGAGTACTGCTGTTTTGCTGTAGAATATCTGATGAGTGGGTACCACATCTACCCAGACGAGCTCGCATAAAGCTCTACCACGAAGTGTGTATAATGTAGTGCGAAAACATTAGGTAACAATATATATGAACGCCAGGTGTGCCTCGGCTCGTACTACGAGAAGGCGAGCGGCGCGGAGGGCGGCGCGGCGAGCGCGGTGTGGGCGCGGCGCCTGTACGCGCTCAACAGCTACGGGAAGGCGCTGCAGTACGGCCACAAGTACCTCTACCAGAGCATGCCCAGGATGCTGTCCATATGGTACGCAGGCTACTTTACTGTCATCACCTGCGATACGAGGATTGCTTTTGTATAGTAACAACATATAACCGTTAATATTTTTTGTCTATATCTATTCTGTTGATCTTCCAAAATTTGTCATTGTTTTTCAGAAGTGTCCACAGATCATTTAAACAAAATTCACTACACAGTTAAAATTATTTTGTCTATGGATATAATTTTACTATTATATTATTTATATTGAAATATATATTAAGGTTTATTTTATTTGTTATTAAAATAAATTTGATTTCTTTTTAGGTTGGACGTCGAAGTGACCGCTGCGGATACGAGTATTCACTCAATACTAGCTCAGATGACAGAAATCATAAAGACTTATTCCGAGAGGCTCCCGACATATCTATTTCTGACGGCTTTTTCGCAGATCATATCGAGAATCTGTCACCCCGTCAAAGAGGTAAATTTTAAATTTATTTGTAATATCACTGAGACATCTGCACCCTATGCCTATTATTTATGCACGTATACAAATAGCGAATGGTGGTTAAAATATATTTTATTTAGTATTTATTACTATTCGATCGGGACAACGCGTTTCCCAATCGGGGCACCACGAGTTTTAGTGGGGCCATCGGATGGTGACCCGCGAATCGCCGGCAGGTGTACCAGCAGCTGAAGGCGATCCTCGTGAAGCTGGTGGTGGCGTACCCGCAGCAGTCGCTGTGGATGAGCCTGAGCGTGCTGCAGTCGGGCTACCCCGTGCGCGCGCGGCGCTGCGCCGACGTGTTCGCGGCGCCCGCGCTGCGCCCGGCCGGCGCGCGCCGCCTGCGCGACGACTTCACCGCGCTCGCCGAGCGCCTCATCGAGCTCTGCAACAACCCCGTGCCCGCCGCCGGCTCCGTACGCCATCCGCTCTTAGTTTGCCCGCTGACGACTAGGTCGCGCCACCCGCCGCCGGTGACACTCCGCCCGCACCCCGCTCCCTCATAGAGTTACTCGCGTTTAGAGAGATCGATTGAATTTTTTTTTTTAAATTTTGTTGTCTGAAAATTGACTGCGCTGAATTGTAGTCTGTGAGGTTTTACAGATAAACCTGTATAATAACAATATACGGTTTCATAAACAATAATAAAGAGCAGTTTGAGCGCACTTATTTAGCACGAGGAGCGTTGTGGGGCTCGATTGTTGAATACTTAACATTTCTTATGTAGTCGATATCTATGACTATTGATAACCAATAACCATTATGTGGACCATTTTCCAGATAAAATGAAATGATTCAATTTCTATTTACAGTCGACCACTGTGTCAGCTATCGTCCGAGGTCTGCCGCGACTCCTCTCGTCCGACAACTTCAGTCATATAATGATGCCATTCCAAGAGTTCTGCAAAATAGTACTACCATCAAAGGCGGCTAGACAAGAAAGGATCGACTTCAACATACCGACGGAACCGACGGTGTACATCGCCGGTATCGAAGAACGAGTAACTATTCTGCCGTCGTTGCAAAAACCGAGAAAAGTTACTTTACGAGGTAAGTACCGCATTGTATACAATTGTAAAAATATACTTCAAGCGAAATTAAATGTTATTTTTATCAATTTAAGGTTCTAAATTTATTTTTTAACTTTCTCGTAATTTTGTCACCTCATCATATTATATTGAGATCTTTATGTGTATTGAGATTTTATATATTGAATTTGTTAGAAATTTCATTTTCAAAGTGTGAGGAAAAGTAGTTAGAAAAACTAATCTTTAACAAATGTTAGTAAATTGCAACAAATACAGTAATAACAATCATCGTCAAAATGTGAAATTTAGCTATTAGTGAATAAGGTCAATTGTGAATTTGTGACAAAAATATCCCGACCTTTGAAAACATAAAAGTATATTCAAGTTAACAATTAACATTTTTGAACATAACATTAACATTTTTGAAATGCATCATGGTTGTCGCCTACTTCACTTATTTATGTTTTATTCAGAAAACAATACAATAAATAACTATAAAACAACACATATATATCAATCAAGTTTCCACTAATAACTAATATGGAATTAAGTATTAAATTACATATAATTTATTAATTTATTTTTGGGAAACAGCCTAATGTAATTCACAAACATTTGATACCAAAATAAGTCTCACAATAAGCGAATAGTTTCCACTGTTACATCGAAACATGGAGTGAATATAATAAGAACACAGCAGACAGTATAGTAACAGCCTTTGAATGTCCCACTGCTGAACTAAGGCCTCTTCTCCTCTTTTTGAGGAGAAGGTTTGGAGCTTATGCTCGATGCTCCAATGAGGGTTAGTGGAATACACATGTGACAGAATTTGAAATGAAGTTTTACACATGCAGGTTTCCTTGGTGGTAGAGCTTTGTGCAAGCTCGTCTGGGTAGGTACCACCCACTCATCAGATATTCTACCGCAAAACAGCAGTACTTGTTATTGTTGTGTTCCGGTTTGAAGGGTGAGTGAGCCAGTGTAATTACAGGCACAAGGGACATAACATCTTAGTTCCCAAGGTTGGTGGCGCATTGGTGATGTAAGCGATGGTTAACATCTCTTACAATGCCAATGTCTATGGGCGTTGGTGACCACTTACCATCAGGTGGCCCATATGCTCGTCCACCAACATATGCTATAAAAAAAAAAAAAAAAAAAAAAAAAAAAAAAAATTCCTCACGATGTTTTCCTTCACCTTCAAGCACGAGATGAATTATAATCACAAATTAAGCACATGAAATTCAGTGGTGCTTGCCCGGGTTTGAATCTACGATCATCGGTTAAGATTCACGCGTTCTTACCACTGGGCCATCTCGGCTTATTTGGAACATAATAAGAACAAGTGCTTAAGGGTCTTCTTTGACGTTCCGCCGCACGAAGTTTTACGTTTTTAGCGCTACTGTCGCAACTATCGAGACTCGGGCACGGCACGCACACATATACGTATGCAGAGTGGGGTCGTCGCACTTTTTTTTCCTAAACTAAATTTTAACTTTATTGTCACTGATTTTGAAATGTTGTCAAATATATATCTATAGCGTTGAGGTGAGTAGTTTGGTATAAATAAACTTCTTGATGTCGTAATGTGGAATAATAAAAAAAAAATTGACGAAAGACGAATGTGGAATGCTTTATTAAAAAACGGAACAAGTATATATACAAAAAGTGAAATAAAAATAGATCAATAGGAATACAAGAAAAACATAATATAAACATTATTGAAACAAACATTTTATGCTAAAATAATAAAAACAATATTATTATTACTGTAAAAATAAATGTTTTATTTTTTTAATTACTCAATATAAAAAAATATGTGAATAAATACATAAAATAATTAAACTTCTAAAGAAAAATATATAATTCCTGAATCGAAATATATATTTTACAACATTTATTCTACTATGAAATTCACTTTCTCTCTTTCTAACCAATTGGAATAAAGCGGAATAAAAAGGATAGCGGGAATTTTGCAGTTCGACTTTCGGTTTCTTGGTTCTGCTACGGAAATCTATTACACAATAATTGACCTTACTGATGAAGTACCTAAAGACTATATTTGCCTGAGCACGTTAGCTAATAAAATAAAAGGATAGCTAGTTCTCAGGCGATTTGATGAGGCTAGGCATTACCGAATTCAGATATCTAAAATCGGATTTTGAAATCGATTTGTAAGTCTGAAATCGGATAAATATCAATTTGCAAAACCAATGATGACGATGAGGCATGAAAACGTTTCGTATATCCTCACTAGATAGCGCTTTGACGTAACAAAAAACTAAAAGAAACATTTTATGCTAAAATAATAAGAACAATATTATTATTACTGTAATAATAAATGCTTTATTTCTTTAATTACTCAATACAAAAAAAATATGTGAATAAATACATAAAATAATTAAACTTCTAAAGAAAAATGTTATAAAAATGTATAATCCCTGAATCGCGGTATTGAAGTTTTTAACGCAGCTTATTATATATACAATCGTGGCGGTCTACCAATTGGAAGTGTGTTCTTTAGTGTGATGCCACTACTGTTCTAAGATCACAATAACAAGGATTATGTACTTCATTCTTCGCATTTCCACTTTAGTACTATATTTCCCGTTGAGTTGAAGAGTCAGTAATTTACTGACTAATGAGGGTTTGTTAGGTGGGCCATCACGCGTGTTTCGTTTTATGCATAAATGGGATTTGGTCATTTTTATTATTTAGTGTTCAAAACACTATTTATAAATACTTTGTTTAGTTTTACGTTATCAATGAAAATAAGAATAATTTGAATTTTTACGACGATAAATTTATTGCCTCAGTTGTTGTTTTACTGACCAATATAACTAGGAAATGGACGAAATAAGTAATTATATACATAAATATTTCAAAAAAATATATTTATTTATAAAAAAATTGCAATGTATCATTATATATGAGTGTGTTATAATTATGTAACTAGTTAGAATTTCAACTCGAGTTATTTTTTGTTTTTTTATCAAACTACAAAATATACAAAATATTATCAGTAAAAATATCGTATCAAATGATAAAACACTAAAAATACCAAAAAAAAAACGGAATACATAAGCCGGTGCGCGTCCTAAAATTTATGATGAACAGTCTCGGTGACAACTAAAACGTTCAAATACATACTAAATACGCTATTTACGCACACATTGATTTTGTGTAAGTACACGGTTCGATCGCGATCTATCAATGCGGCGCAAACCGACGTGCTCTCACTTCGGAGGCGCGTGGCCGACTGGTCTGCGAGGGTTATCGGCGGCTCGCATAAGAAAACGCGTACAATTTCATTGTAATTTATTATAACAAAAAATAAGAAAATGTTTATTAAAAAATGAAGACTCCAGACGTTTCTTTATAGTTTTAACTTTATTATTTGATAAAATTCATTTCTAAATTCTCGACGATTACGATAATTTCGTCTCAATAAGGAAGTGCGATTTTACACGTTTTAGTGATTTTTCTGATTTTTTTTACACTTATCCATAAACATTATCTTAAATTCGAATGCTCTACACGTAAGTTAAATTCATTGGCTGACTGTGTGATTTATTTCAAGGTTGTGGAGCATCGCTTTCTATATAATTCTATCGAAATCCCGACCTTCGAATTTCCACAAACGTCAAAGAAGACCCTTAACAGATAATAAAGTTTTAAAAAGTAATTTAATAAGCAAAAAAAATAATTATTTTTTAATATTAATAGATTTTACAATATATTTTATTATTATTTATGTTTAAAATCTTTTTAGGCAACAAATTGATTGCCTTTTATTTATTTCAGGTTCCGATGGCAAAGCTTATATAATTATGCTGAAGCCTCGAGATGATCTTCGCAAAGATTTCCGTCTGATGGAGTTCAACGGTGTTGTTAATAGATTTCTTCAAGATGCACCAGAGACTCGCAAAAGACGACTTTATATAAGGACGTACAGTGTTCTACCTTTAAACGAGGAATGCGGTCTTATTGAATGGGTTCCAAATTTACTTGGCTTAAGACCTATTCTTATGCATATTTATAAACAAAAAGGTAAAAAAATGTTTTATAAAGTACGTAGACGGACCTGAATTTGGGTTACCTAATGGTGAGTGGCCATCCATAAGCATTGGCTCCGTCAGAAATTTTAACCATACTTTATTACATTGCCAATGCGTCGCCGTCTTTCGCAACTAAGATGTTATGTCCATTGTGTCTGTAGTTACACTAGTTTTTGGTTTTTAAATACTGTTTATTGTTAACAGATCAAGTTGACATATCCGAGTGAACATACATTCATTTCAACCTTTGGATATTTATTTTGTAATCAATTACTTAATAATTTACTTTAATTACCCACTCATCAGATATTCTACCGCAAAACAGCATTGCTTGCTATTGTTGTGTTCCGGTTTGAAGGATGAGTGAGCCAGTGTAACTACAGGCACCTGGGACATAACATCTTAGTTCCCAAGGTTGGTGGCGTATTGGCGATGTAAGCGATGGTTAACATCTTACACTGCCAATGTCTATTGGCGTTGGTGACTACTTACCATCGGGTGGCCCATATGCAAGTCCGCCTCCTCATGTCATAAAAAAAAATACTCTATATTTTCTCAATACACATATACAGGTATACACACAAATAATCGCGAACTGAAAGAAATGATGTGCTCCAACAAAGATCCTGTCGAGAAAAAACGTCGTATATATGAAGAACAATTGCTGCCGCGGCACCCGCCGGTGTTCCAGGAGTGGTTCAGAAGAGTTTTTTCTGACCCATATGGGTGGTAAGTTATCTTATCTTGAATAGAATATTTTTTAATCTTTAGATTTTAAATGGGTTTCTATTTTTTAATACTTAATGATAAAATATATACATCTAAACGCAACAAACAATTAATTAAGATTTGACAAGGAAAAATATTTTCCTATTCTTCTGAAGTTATTATAACGAAAAGCATTATATGTTTTATATAAGAAAAAATAAACCCTATTTTCGCAGGTATCAAGCTAGATCAGCTTACATACGTACTACAGCTGTTATGTCCATGGTTGGCTACATTTTGGGTATGTTCCCAAAGACGTATACAAAGAATTTTTTTTGCTACTTACAATCTTTGAGATGTTAGAGAATTACGACATTATTATGTGTTAGCAAATGAACGTTTTGTATAATAATAATTAACAATAATTATTATGTTTTGAGTTTTACGACACATCAATAAATAATTACTGAATATTGGATATAAAATATGGAACAAAATGATTCTTAACTAAAACAGTATTAACAATACAGATAAGAATAAGAACCCACTTCGTATCTCATTTTAATAAATAAATCATAAGAAATATTTTTAAATCGACGCGATAGTGAAAATATATTTTGATCCTTTTAATGTTATTATTAATGTAATCAACATCCCATATTACATTCACGATGATTTGCTGTGACAATGTGTTCCCCCATAGGTCAAGTAAACCCATAGGTAAATAAGTATTCGTTTTAACTCATACACTATTCACATCAACTAAATTTCTTAATATTTTCTCAGGTTTAGGTGATAGACATGGTGAGAATATATCCTTCGATTCAACGAACGGCGACACGGTCCACGTGGACTTCAATTGTTTGTTCAACAAGGGGGAATCATTCGAATGGCCTGAGAGAGTACCTTTCAGGTTGACACACAACATGGAAGCCGCCATGGGTCCCCTCAAACATGAAGGCATGTTCAGGTGAGTCGACTTATTTTCTATTATGTATAAAAAATAATTGATATCGAAGCAGAATTAACAATTTTGTTTAACAATTTATTAATAATTTCAATGAAATATCTTTAGCGTTAAAAATAAGATTCGAGAAAATGGATCTATTCGAGAGTATCTAATAACTATATTAATGTAAAATTATAGAAAATTAACACCCTACATATGTCCCACTACTAGGCCTCCTCTCTTCTAGAGGAGTAGGCTTGGAACTATTACCAATATGCTGCTTCACTGCGAGTTGGAGGTTATTTGGCCCACAAATGCCAGATTTTCCGACTCCTTTACGTTTCCTCACAATCATTTATTTAACTTTCACAAAATATAGGCTTATTTTATATAAAGTGCCTGAAAATTTAGTGATGCTTGCCCGGATCAGAACGATTCATGTGTTGTAACTGCTAAGCCCTTCTAATCTCGTTATACACGAATGTGTTGTCCAGGAAAAGCTGCGAGGCGGTGATGGTGGTGCTGCGCGCGCAGACGGCGGCGCTCATGTCGGTGGTGGGGCCCTTCGTGTACGACCCGCTCGTGTCGTGGGGCCGCAGCCGCGCACTCGACCACGGCGAGCGCACCAACGAGCAGGCGCTGCAGCACCTGCAGCACATCCGGCAGAGACTCAACGGCATGGTGGGCGTTCAGTCGTAGTAATCTGTCAGTCGAAGGGCAGTGACCACCACCGCCCATAGAAATTAGTACTATTCAAAATAATAACTATTTCTTATACCATCTTCTTGCTAATTGAGTGGTACTACCCAGACCAGCAATCATATAGATCACTTCTACTACAATAATTTATATAAAATATATACATTTATTATATTAATTTTAGCACCCATTATTTTAATATTATAATTTTTTTTCAGGTAAAAACTAAGAACAAGCAGTTGTCGTTGTCTCTGTCGCCTGAAGGTCAAGTTGAACATTTAATCGTTGAAGCGACGAGCATCCACAATTTATGCCAGATGTATATTGGCTGGGGACCCTTCCTTTGAAAATTTATAACTATTATTATTGAAGCTTACAAGAATCATTACGGGTTATTTTTTAAGAATTCAACAATAAATATTTTCATTAAATATGTGTTTTATTTTAAGCACATATTACATTAAAATTATATTTTTTATTCTATCAAACTCAGATTTAACAAAACTATTCGAGTCACTGAAAATTTTATTTATAATTAATAATCGAAGCACCTATTTGTAAACGATACTTAATTAAAAACAATTTCGAATAACTACTGGTGGTAGAGCTTTGTGCAAAGCCCGTCTGGGTAGGTACCACCCACTCATCAGATTTACCGCTAAACAGCAATACTTAGTATGGTTGCGTTCCGGTTTGAAGAATGAGTGAGCCACTGTAATTATAGGCACAAAGGACATAACATCTTCGTTCCTAAGGTTGGTGGTGCATTAGCGATCTAAGGAGTGGTTAATATTTCTTATGTCGCCGTTGTCTCTGGACAGTGGTGATCAATTAACAGCAGGTGGCCCATTTGCCCGTCCTCCTACCTATAACATAAAAAAGACGTTTGCGGTATTTGCTTCTGGGGCTAAAATTACTAAGCTACTCGCAGAGCTAGTAAGCTCTGTTACAGTTTCCTGTCTGTCCATGTGATAACAGTTCTCACTAAAATCAATGTCAGCCATGTTCAACGACAGGCCTTGGGACTTTTGATTGTCATGGGGAAGCAAATATCATGTGATTATAATGGAATGCGTTTTAGTTTTACAAACTTCATTAACATAGTGAAGTTCGTATAAAAAAAGTATTACTTGCACCTCCCTAGGAGATAGGTATTGATACTAAGACTGTGTATTTTTCATTTCGTTATTTGTACCCAGTCTATGAAGTTTTTTTAGCGAATGTGTACGATGAATACGAACGTTCTAACACTTCAAACAAAAATAAACAAATTTTGAAATATGTATATGTTTGTCAATTCCATCAAGAGACACAAATATGTATATAGTAAATTTCAGAATATTTTTTTTTTATTTTCATAATTTATCAATGTTTCCACCTCATTGCTCCCGTTTAGGTTTAAATTTCTAAAAACGACGAAATATGTATGCATTTTTTTTTTCAGAAGCTTTTATAATAAATATCATTCTTCTTATACCAAAAATGACGAGAGTCTCCATACATATTTTCAACTCCTATTTTGCCCTCTTATGGGGTAGAATTTTTCAAAAATACTGATTACTATTATTACTTTATTATTATTCATATTTGTTCATTTCTAACCAGAAGCTTGCATACGACATACAATGCCTCTAACATGGTTTCCATACAATATTTCATCACTTATTTTAACCCTTTAGGGATGGAATTTCCAGTAATTCTTCCTTAATAGAAGTTCATAAAATTTATCAACTGCCAAAATGTCAAGTTTCTAATCCCTAAGGCTTAGAATCTGCGATGATGAATCAGTCAGGAAAAATCATTAAAACAAAAATACGTAGTAACGTATTTTTTATAACTTTTGAAAGACTAAACTGAATTTTAAAATACTTCTTTTAATAATTCAGTTATTTTAATTTGTAATTTTGAGCAGTTTCAAAGATTAGCTTAGTAAAACAGACAGACAAATAGTCAAAAAAAAAATATATTGTTTTGGTTTTGGTAAATCACAAAAAGCCGAATTAATTTTAAAAGCGGCAGTATTTTTAAATTACAGTTAACCACTTCAATTTTATTTATATGTCCCACACTCTGCGATGAGCCGATGACCAAATTCTTCTCCCACCACTCCCGCAATGTCTGCTGCATAGTACCGCGCACTCACTTTGTCATCGTCTTAACTTAATATTTGTCCAAATGACATAATGTAAGAGACAAAGTTTATCTACTTTAAATATTAGAAGTGATAAAAGATGTTTTGATAAGAATCAATTTGTTAAAACAAAATGTGCATTTTGGAAATAAATATAAAATTTGATTGTACTTTCGATTCACTGTTTTAGCGATAATTGCTTACACATAACAGATATATATATGCTGTCACGGACTTTATTGTAGAACTATGTAAGAGATACATTTCAACTAAACATTATATCCGCGTAACTCTTACGGTTTTTGCAGCGCACGCCAGAATGGCTCACAGATAGGGGAAATTTTCCGAATTAACAATCGACTAATCAATCCACTCATTGTTATATTTTGAAGTATGAGCTATATTATTGTAGACTTTCATTATATCTATTTATATCTTTCATTATATCAATCCATTCAGTAGTTATTGCGTGAAAGAGTGACAAACATCCATACATCCATACAAACTTTCGCGTTTATAATATTTGTAGGAAGTAGGATTATAGGAAGCAGGATGCCAATTGAATATTCCCCTCCGAAAACACATACTCCTGTGTTACAGCATTCTCAATCATATCCGGATATAACCGGAGATTTCATCGTAACATGAAGGTCATAGAGATTAAAGCGTAAGCAAGGAAATGATTTGGAATATTTTTTGAATAAATTTGAAAATATGTTCTCCACGATACACAATATGCGCTCAGACGCATACACACGCTTATTCACAAGCTTACATTATCTTTTCATTTCTATTATCATACGTACTTATTAATATATACTATATTGTAAAAGCTTTAGTTTTTCTCTTATGTATTATAAAATTCAATAAATAAATAGTTCCTAACCAAAGAGGGGGAGCCAGAAGATCCTTGATAAAGGGCAAGCTAGTTTGGGTTCCTGCCTCCCACATACAAATGTATTTATTATTAAGATATATAAAAAATAAATGTAGAGGGAGAGAATAAATAATTTTTTTTTTAAACCTCGGCCAAAAGATGGCTGATATTTGGTACAAAAACAATTATAAAATGTTATTTTTTAATGTTTAGTGAAGGCCTCTACTTGATAAGTAGTGTTAATAACATGCCTCATTGAACAAACAATTTAATATATTAGCACAAATTAAAAATAGATTTTGTTGGTATATCTTTAATGCGGAAACAGATTGAGGTTTTTTTTGCGTGGCCACTATGGCTTCTTTTTAAATCCACGTAAGCAAAAAAGCAAGACGTGCAAAAAAAAATGGGAATTTCGACGTTTTTAAGGCTTTGGCAACCTAAAATAAAATTCGACGTAATGACATGACAATGATGTTAAGAGCGCTCCGAAAGCCACCAAAATTTCAAATTTCATCCGCGCGTCCCTTACACGCCCCTCTTGATTCGCGATCTGATTTCTGCGCTTTTTCTAAATATCAGCAATATTCTGTTAAATTTTTTTTCGTGAGGCACATAACATATCTTACAAATTATTTTGAAGATAATAAATACAAAGGGCTGTAAAAAAATGATTCGCAGTCCTCTCGTGTCAACAGCGCTGCAACGGAAACAAATATATGTTTAAATGGTAAACTTATGGGTGACATGCGACAAGAGATGTGGTATTACGCGAAATGAAGGGGTCTTATAATAATAGTAGAGAACAAATAAGTAGGAGAGGCCATCTCTAGGATAGATAAAAGAATAATGTTAATTAAAATAGAAACAAGAAACTCTTTTGAATATACACTATTTTTCTTTATTCTAACAATATAATGTTACATGTATTTGTATGGGTATATATGTTTTTATTTCATTAATTAAGCTTAATAGTAGTACGAGTTTGTGTGTATATACATATGTTAAGTTAATGATTTGAATGTTTAATGGAATACTTACAACAAGTATACAATTGTTTGGGATTTATTTATTGCGGAAGTTGGACATGGAAATATAGTGTTATGGCTGGGAGTGTATGGAGGGACCATATGTTGCCAAGGTATTAAACTATTATCATTCAGAGTTTAATTGAAATTACAATAGATGAGCTTACAGATTGACAGGACATTGGTTATTTTCAAAGTTACATACCTTGTATTTTTCTGAATTATGTTTTATTTGTAAGAATATGATGAGTGATAAAAGCCTTAGTTTATTATTTCGGCATATTATAATAATTATTACATGAGATAAAATCGCAATAATAAATTAAGGAACCGTAAATAAATTTATAACTTAACTATTGTAGTAAACCAAAACACTTTTAATTACGTTTCTAAGGGGAAATTCTGCCGGCGTTCTTGCCACCATTCCATGCGGTCATGATTTGAACAGTACCATTTTTAAATTTTATTTATATATTTAGGAATAAGGATCGAAATAGGGTTTTTAAAACGAAAAATCAAAGCAATTATACAACAATGAAGTAAACGTATATATAGGGTTTTCCATTAAGGGCGCTTGATCTTTGAAATGCAAAAAAAAATACATGTAGGAGAGATATTTGCGAATTTTTTTTTGGAAGGTCTATCGACCCCATTATGTATGGAATATGACATCATTCAAATGACCGCCACGGCTTCGGTTGGTGGCGCGCACACGAAAGGTCCAATTTTCGATGACTCTGGCGCACAAATCGGGCTGTATTTGATCGATGGCGTGGCGTATGTTGACTTTGAGGGCATCGGTGGTTTGCGGCTTGTTGGCATAGACCTGCGACTTAAGAAAACCCCACAAGAAAAAGTCCAGCGGGGTCAAATCGCACGATCTCGGTGGCCAGTTCACGTCGCCTCCGCGCGAGATGACCATGTCCAGAAATTGCTCGTGCAGAACTTCCATCGTAGCGTGTGCTGTGTGGCACGTAGCGCCGTCCTGTTGAAACCACATGTTGTCCAGATCCATATTCTCGATTTCAGGCCAAAAGAAGTTGGTTATCATCGACCGGTATCGCTCACCATTGACGGTGACGGCCACACCATTATCGTTTTCGAAAAAATACGGACCAATCACGCCTCCGGCCCAAAATCCGCACCAAACAGTCACTTTCTGCGGGTGCATTGCCACTTGGTGAACCTCGTGTGGATTGGTCTCGTCCCAAATACGGCAATTTTGCTTGTTGACATAGCCATTCATCCAAAAATGCGCCTCGTCGCTGAAGATGATTTTTTTTCCAAAATCGGCGTCAACTTCCAACTGCTCTAATGCCCAGTCAGCGAACACACGGCGCTGTCTATGGTCATTAACCTTGAGCTCTTGGGTCAGCTGGATCTTGTACGGGTGCAGGCTCAAGTCACAACGCAAAATTCGCCAAGTTGTCGTCTGCGAAAGGCCGAGTTCCTGTGCGCGACGCGGAATTGACTGCCGCGGGTTTTCGAGGACACTGTCGCGCACAGCGGCGATATTCTCGGCAGATCTCGCGTTACGTTGACGCACGGGAACCGGCTGATTGTTAACTGACCCGGTTGACTCGAATTTGTCCACCAATCGACGGATAGTCGACTCGGCAGGACGATCATCGCGACCGTAAAACGGGCGAAGTGCGCGGAACGTTGCTCGAACTGAAGACCCATTTTCATAAAACAATTTTATGATTTGCACGTGCTGCTCGACACTGTAACCTGCCATGGTGGTTTGGGAGGACGGAATGAATATAACACACTGCATTTGACAGCTGTCACTCAAACAACATGGCCGCAATCAGCTGTCAAAGTTCAAGCGTCCCTATTGGAAAACCCCATACAATAACGACATATACAATTTACACACAGAAATAGAACAAAGGAATCAAAACTTAGCAACTGAAATATTATTTTCGAGATAACCGCCACAACTGGGAGCCCAAGCAGAAGTGAGTAACGCCAGGCTGGCCGGCGTGATGACCATCGCGTGGTCAAGTCGAGCTGCTCGGACACGCCCCTTCGGAAGATATTCCTAACATTATATATTTAAGGCTTTAATGTAAATAATTCTTTTATAAATAAATGTTATTCCATATCTCATAATTACGGAAAATAATATTTTTTTGTATAAAAGTATTTTTTTGCGTCATTATTTCGGCTTCCTGGAATAAAATGTATGAGTTTCTTTTGCCTTATATTCGCTATAACAACCAATTAAGCACTTGGGTTCAATTTTGCATAAATAAGAAAGATGAATTAGATACGCAGTCAAAATTTAAAGTGTATTATTTATATTTATAGTGTATTTATTTTACAAGCAAACTTTTAAGACTCTTAAGGATTCTATTCTTTCACAGAATTACGTGAACTGTTATATAAGAAACAACTCGAAACTGATCGTAAGCGCAGAACATGATGTAAGGACGGGACAGAATGATATTATGTGACATTGATTAATAAATAATTGTAAAATTTAAAGGATGCATTAAAAATACTGCAGCTAACTTACAGGCAACCATATTTCACGTGTCAAATATGAAGTAGGTTCGCTTGGAATAAGATTTTGAAATGAGTTTTATCACTAAAATTAATAATAACTGAACTAGATTTATTATAGATAAATAAGAATTTAGTTTTATGCATTTTATCATATCAATAATTCATCATATTAAATAAGTGTTTAGATATCGTATTTAAATAATGTAGTTAAATATAAATATGATCATTTTGTAAAATATAAAATAGTAATCATTTGAACAATTATGAATTTATATACCTACTTCCTATCTTTTGTTAGAACTCTATACAAGGTTATTAAAGTGATAGTAAAATAATTAAAACTCGAAGTAACTCACGCTAAATGTGTACCTACTTGTGTATATATATATATCGAATATCGAACTGAAACATATATATATATATATATATATATATATATATATATATATATATATATATATATAATTTATAAAAGCTATTGATTCATGTGATGTTTTTAAGTGACTCAGTTTATACGTAGAAGACGTACCTAGGTACTAAATGTGTTCTTACAGTTTACTTAAGCCAACCTTGAGTTTGAAATAAACTATTTTTTTATTGCTAGATAGGAATGATCGACCTATTAGCAAAAGTATTTCTATGGAGGGTTGGCGTCAGGCAGGCGGCCAGCCATAAAATTTGCCAAATCCTTTCCTTGCACACTGCTCTGCTCCGTATAAATGGGATAAGTACGTTGATCAGGAATGATCCTTTAAAGTGAAGTAATCTTCATTTGACATCCTTTTGCTGAGCCACGTACGACCTTTTTTCTTTAAACATTTAAAATTTTATTAAACTGTAATTTTGTCGTTGAATTCGCAAATATCACAATGAGTTATGATTTATGTCATTTTCCACCGCGCGCTAGTATATTACACGCCATATGCTTTTGTCTTGTGAGTTTATACAGACATCTGTTATTCTCTGAAACTATTTTTCGAAATTGCACGATAAATTTTTGTTTTAAAACGCTACGAAGATTGCTGCTTAATTTCGACTGTTATTAAATATATTATCACAACTAATCGATCCGAAATGAATAACTGCGTTCTATATTTATTTTTACACAAAAATATGAAAATATTTTGTACGATTACATATACATTTTAAATATTACTTACAACTATGAACTAAGGCTTTACGTAACAGTTTGGCAGAATTTGCAACTATAGTACCCAGGGGTGTCAATGTCTGGTATGATTCTAAGCACAATTGGTATTTAGTTAAGTTTGTTTAATAATATATTATTTTGAGATATTTACGTCTTGCAGAACTTAATGATGAGAACCCTTTCAAATCCGATAGGTAATTATCGTCTTTATTGCTCTCATAAATAATCTTGGTAGCTTATTGTTAATACATTACTTATTATTGTTCTGTATAAACACTGCACATAGATGAGGGAAAAAAACTTCTACGTTATTTTCGCTCCGGGTTTATAAATGTAATACTTTGTATTACAATCCCATAACTTGAATGTGTCGAAACGATGTTATGCTAATTGATTATTCATTTCTAGATATTTTCATGTTTATTTTTTGTTTTCTGATTTTAGTAATTCAATCCAATCTTCTAACTTTTATTTTTATGTAATAATGTATTTCTTTTACTGACTAATAAGTCATGTGTGCTAAATAAATAAATACAATTTTACAGTATATATATTTTAGAATTGTGTTATCCGTCGTTGACACTCAGTCACTATAAATCATAGATGAAAACTATTTTTCTAATATAGGATGTCTGGCTTGTTTAAATTCACGGTTAAATGAAAAATATGCATGAAGCAATTAGTCCGGATATATATGATACATTTGCTGTCTGCCTCTACGGTCGGGTGATTTATTTAGTAATTTATTCATTTAGAATTTGTCGCGGTTTCAGATTCACGTTTTCGTTTTGTCATTGTTTATGACCTTTATATTTTGTTCCGCGGATCACCGCACGTTACCAGACTTATTAGATATTAATTGGCGTTATTTTGTCGAAATGTGTTTTTTTACTTTGGATTTTGGCGAATTATTGCAATAAGGAACTATGATTATAAGAAATCTAGTATAATTAAGTTATTTATCAAAATAACAAAGGATATATTCTTTTAAGAAATATTAAGGATAACTTATTGTGCTTAGATCAGTTTTTAATATTTGAGTTTAAAAAATAACCAAAGTTATTGTGAAAATCTTTTTTAAATATAGAAGCGTTACCTTTGCTTATTAATTGTAAAAATAGATTCATTCGAATGTCCAATAATCAAAAATTCCATTACATTTGTAATAGCACGCAAACGTTTCTTACCGATTCGTTTAAATTTTACAATTCAATATTTTTGGACGTCTTTCGGTATTTACGACATAAAAGCGGTATATTTCGGTATACATTGTCTCACGTGTGATCGGGTAATAGAAGTTACATGTTTATGTTTGTTCCTTGTGTTAACAGTATGTTTTTGCGTTCATAAATGTCAACTATATTGAGAAGTGACTATACACTAAGATAAGATTCATGATAAAGATTCATGACAGATCACTGAATATATTAGAATCTCATTAAAAGATTAAATGTATTAAAGTGTATTGTTTGTAGGAAAATAATGACAAAACCGAAATTATTCAGAAGTAATTTTAAGACACGTAAATTACTCAACGCCTAGTTGAGTAATTCGGTGGATTATCTTTGAATCATTTTCCTTATAGGGTCTTTGCTTCGCAGAGTAAGACATTAATGAGCTCTTAATTTTGCTTTTTGTCTTGTCGTTGCGATCATAGTGAATGGGAACGATTATAAAGTAAGCTAAGCGTACGTTGAGTCAGATTCTAAGCATTTATCAGTCATCTTTAAGTATACATTTGTGTGGTGTTATTAATATAGAACCTTTATAAAATTGTATAAGACAAACGAAAAAGAAAAAGAGTCTCCACAATTTTAGCGGCAATATTATAATCAATTTTATAACCTACAATGTGTAAGCTTAAGAAAAAAAATTGTAAATATATTTTGAATGTATGTTACATTATGTATGTATGTTACATTATGTTTGTATTTACCATTTTATATCAACAATTATGTTGAGGTACAGAAATAACTCTCTAGTTACTTTCACAAAATTATTACTTATTCTAAGAGTGTGTACTGGGTGCAATACTACTGGTGAAAAATCTGATTTTTTCAAAGGTGTGTTTTTTGTTAGGTGTTTCATGTGTCCATTTCGCTATTTGTTCGTAGCTATTCGTAGACATTTTCATTAATAATTTTAATTTAATTCAATGTTGCCATGTTTAAAATTAAAATAAGACAGCATACATTTTTAATTGTAATATGAAATAAATTGTAACGTAATTTGAATTTCGTTCTTTCATTTCGCTTTGCTCTTCATGCGGTTTGTAGCAGGTTCCGTATAAAGTAAGCGTAAAAACGATTATTTATCAAGCTTATGAAAATAAAATATTGCAACTGAAAATATTTGAATACGCCGCATAATGATGCAGCTGAATATTGAAACTTAATTTTGCACTTTGCTTTTCTGATGGCGGAAATTTATTTCTTTTACATTATTGTAATATATTTTGATTATAATATGAGTTCGTTGGTATAACTTTTCGTGAATAAAAATAAATATGAGTGATTTTATGTAAGTAATAAAAGTAATACTATTTAAATAGAGCACCAATCATTCTGTCTTCGTAAGTCTTGTGATCCACTTTTTTATTTTATTTATATATTCACTTTCCACCAATCCGCATTGGAGCAGCGTGGCGGAATAAGCTCCAAAACCTTCTCCTCAAAAGAGGAGAAGAGGCTTTAGCTCAGCAGTGGGACATTCACAGGCTGTTACTTTTATTCACTTGAAGATGTACTAGTATTATTTATGGCGAATTGTATACAGATAGTAGTCATTTAAACTTCACATTGAATTTGAAGATGAAATATAACTTGCGTCGCGGTTTGCTGATACCTGGAGTATTTGATATGAAAGTCGTCTATTTTGAATTGAATCGTATGACATAAGATAGCGTATCGATGTTTCGATATAAATAAATACGTAGATATAAATTAATAAATTTATTTTACATTTAATGATAACATTATACTCACATTAAATAACTAACAAAAACTGTCATGTATTTATATCTATTATATTTAAAATATCTGCACTAGATAATTTTTCTCGAATTATGGAAATCATATGAACTAATAGAAGGAACAGTCATCCCATATTACTATACATTTATGGAGCGTGTTTGAAGTGTTAGGAGATACAACGCCATGGTTGGTACGTCGCTTATCCAGAGTACGACCAGAAAAAAATTACATAATGTTAACTTAGATTATAATGCTGTTGATTCGTCGTTGACCGACGTAGCGTGCGTACGTGCTCGTTATCTGAACGTCAAGCAAGTTACGAATAATAATCAACGCAATGTATCGTGGCCTTGGCTGCGTTATCTATGCATGGTGGATGTTTTAACGAATACCTACTTGGGCTTTTGTAGCTGGTTATTGTTGTTTTTGTTGTGTCTTATCAAATGGATTGTTGTATCGTTTAGATTGGTTTTTGTTGGTTTTCCTGTTGTTTGTTGATTTGTTTTTGTTGTGCGATTACTTACCTTTTTAATTTTATATAAGGTATTTTTCTTGTCTTTTGTTATATTTGTTTATTTACTTATGGCTGTGAGTTCGTGGAAATGTCCATCACGGTCGCAATGCCACATGAGGCGTCCACCAACACTATGCGGTACGCACAGGCTTTGGAGGAGTTAAATGCCTCCATAATCTCGTCGGTCGGTGTAATGATAAACGCTCGACTGACAGGAATCGAGGAGCGTCTCTTTCCACCAATCAGCGAAAGTGCATCATCTCCCTCTGGCCGTGGACAAAAGACAGATTGTAATGCAGAATACTGCACCAACATACATGCAAGTGGTTCATCCGTCTCCTCCGTCGGAGCCCGTACGTAATGTGTCACTACGATATACAAAAAAATCGATTCAATAATATTTACAATCCAATTAAATTATGTATATTATGATATATCATTAATGGGAATTTTCTTTTATCCAGCTTAAAATGGAAAGTAATTTTAAAGTAGACGGCGAAGTCCACTGTTAATTCTCGTGTATGTCCAGTGTGACCTAGTATCGGCGGACGGTTGACAGGCAATATCCGGATGATCCATTGTCTTCCTCATTGCGGATTCAGAACACCGCTGCCTCGGTCCCTCCTTCCTCAACCTATATCCTGAAATGTGATAAGCGTGAAGCTGTACAACATATACGAGTTTCAGTACATTTTTTGAGTACATTTACATACATATTAAAGTAGTATTAAATTTATTAAAAAAATATATTAATTGAATATTAATTGATTATTTGTAATAAGATTTTGATAGAAATTTTATGTAAAACTATATAAAATGTGATCGTTAAAAATAAACTAATTGTTTTTTTACGATACCTCATCGCCTAACCGTTATAAATTAGATAAATAATATTCTAATTGAATTGACATTTAAGGCAATATTATTATACCTTGGTCGTTATTTCAAATTACCTATATATTTATCCCGTAAATATAAAACATAAGTCAAAGCTTTCAAGAATATTAAATATAAATAACGATTATCCAACAGAGTTCGGAACGGCTTCACTTAATAGTTAATCCTCTCGGGAACCCCAAAAACAGATAAAAGGTGCTGTAAATAGTAATAAACGTTCCCTGAATCGTGATTAGAGGTCACTAATGAAAAACTTTTTAAATTTGGCTCAATATGCTTTGCAATTCAGTTCAAGACACTTTCAACTTTTTCAACTTTAGATTTTTATTTCTTTCACTTTGATTTACGTTATACAGTGTGTAACGAAAACCTTGTCCGTCCCAAAAGGGGCATATTGGTGTGTTATAGACATAACTGAAAACAATATTAAATATCAAATATTCATTATTATAAAAAGTTTTTGCAATTTAAAATACACATTTTAGTCCCCAACATCGAGCAAATTTTTTGAAATGTGATAACACCAGATTCGTTAGGCGGCTTCTTTGAGTGCCTTTGAAACGCCGCTAGCACGTGTAAGGCTGTGTCACTACTACTAAGCGCGATATTGCGCGATATTATTTGCGAACTAAAATAAAAAAGCCACAAATCACCTAGCTCACACTCAAATAAATGAATGATCAAATGATCTGAGCTAATTGGACTCTAGCGAGTAATTTATTAATTTTCTTTATTTATTAAAATCTTCAGGGAAACACAGTTATTTTATACTAAATACACTAAATATAAGTAATACATTTTTTTCCTACACAATCAAGTTTCCATGACTAACTAAAACATAAATAATAACATTAACCACACAGCTTATAAGAGACTAAAGAGAAAGAAAAAAAAAATTTAATGTGCGTGATGGAAGACTGCCCTAAACTATTACCAAATACTTTATTACTTTTCGTTCGTACACATTTTTCCTTGTTAAGCCGACACTAGTTCATGCCGAAAGGCGATGTCGGTTTCTTTAAAGAAGCGGCGGAGCGAGCGTCGGCACGTGACATGTTGTAGAATAATCGATAGTTTGACTATCGATAGTAATGCATTGGATAGTTTAGATAGTATTGCAATACCCATTAGTTTTAAGCAAAACTTATCGATTTTATCGATGGTTTTGGACTATTTTAATGATTTTTCATTAACTAAATTTGTAATACAAAACCATCGATGCTATTAATAGTATCGATAACGGTTTTGGTTAAAACTAATGTATTTTGCAATACTATCGACACTTTCGTTTTTATCGAATGAATTACTATTAATAGTATCGCTATTATTAATGTTATCAATAGTATTTCAAATTTCACACGTGTCAATGTTATCGATAAACTATCGATACAATTGTTTTCACTTAACTATTACACTACACTCACTCACTCAGTTTGGCGCGTAAACTACTCGTTTTGTAGCTGCGCTTGTGTTTCGGGATATGTTTTATGTTTTCTAATCAAGAGTATTTCAATAAATGTCTGAGTAATATGACTAAATTAAATCTAATTAAAGCAAATGTGCTACAACGCGTCCGTGCAAACTATGTGCAACGTTTCCAGTAAAATTCAGTTTCTTACTACTCTAACCGAACGATTAACAACAGCTGATCAATTGAGGTCATGGCCACATGTCCTCGCTGCCCGATAGGTAAGTAAGTACCTAGCAAGCGCTGTCGTCACGCCTGTGTTGCCATGTGATTTTCGTCATTTTATTTAGTTAAATATAAATTTTACTGGGGGTAATTTTTTTACTTAGTATTTTAAAAATGATTACATATATTAAATCGACTCACGATACCTAATAACCACTTCACGGGTCGGACACGAATATTATTACACGCTGTATAAAAGGAATTTCAAATCAAAATGTTCAATACCTATCCGAACAGATTATCACTAATTTTGCTTAAAAAAAAACGTAATAGTAAATGTTTTTGTAATCATTTAGTTTAATACTATTTTTGAAGTGTCAATAGCGAAATGGTTTACGAGCCGTCTTGCGATGTAAAAGTCGCAGGTTCGATTCTGTCCCTTTGGGCTATTGTTGTCCTGCTAACACAAACTGTACGCTTAATTGGAGGGGTTAAAAGAAGTTTTACTAGTATGTATATATTATATATTCTTATGATGTTAAGGTTGTTAAAGCTGCGATCGAGCTGTATCTTGAAATGGTTCGATAAATTATTATCAACAATTATCGCATACGACGTGCGCGTCTTCTATTAACGTTACTACGCCCGCACGTGCCAACAACAACTGTACAAAGTATTTACTCAAACGCATGATTACACATGACAACTAATAAGATTAAATTAATGTCATCTATATTATATAGGTTATTAACGCATGGTATATTTTACACAATATAATAAACGCGTGACGTATAGTTCGCAAATAAAAGGGCCTAAATAAGGATCAGGTTTCGAGTCAAGTTGGAATTTAATAGCAGTGGAAAAAAGCTTATCAAGTCCTCAAGGGTACTCAATGCAAAAGGGACACTGAATGAATTTTATATTAAAGCAGTTCTTGTTGATTAAAACTAGACTAAAATATTATAATTAAATAAATTAAAACAAAGTAATTTATGGCAACTATGAATTAATTTAAATTTTGAATATATAACCCCTACGCAAAATCAGAATATATTCTTCTAGCTTCCCTTAAACTGACTTCGTACGTGTAATTTATTTAACCCCAAGATAATAAATATAATACAATCAATATAGAAGGAAGCAACCTATTTGTCTGTAGTACTAATAAATCTTACTGCACCCCCACATATTCAATTATTTTGTTTATTCAAATACTCAGTAATATCTACAAGTACAACAGTGGTAGTCTATAAAAACTCATTTTATAATAACGTCAAATGTTGAAATATTTTGTTGTGATTATAATGTAATGTAATGTTATAATAATTATTTTTGCTTTTTTATGAAAACAATAAAGTATGTAAATAATATACGAAAATAATAAAATAATGAGAGTCTATGTATATTTTCAATAGCGGAGCCCTTTTTGGATTGCGTAGTCAAATGGATAAAATGAACCCTTATTATTTTGTCCTGTCTATCTGTACCTCTGTTCGGCCGTTTGTCGATCTATGTGTAACATCTAAATGGACGATTGGCACTACAAAGATGAAATTTAAAAAGAAAACCCCTTCATTTTTTTAAATGACTTTAAAAATAAATGAATAAATACAACTAAATTAATAAATGTATTATGTATTTGGAAATCTATGTTTAACTACAATTTTAATTATTATTGACTCAAACTTAACAGTGAAGGTCTTCATTAAACTATTGCCATTTGTCCTTTTAAATATTTGTTTCGTATATATTGCATGTATAAAATTAAAAATCTATTTTATGCACAAAAAGTATATGATATGTATAGAATATTTCTCCTTCTTATTTAGCGAAATAAATGGATAAAACTGTTTTTGCGTACTTTAGCTTTATTTTAAAAACCTAGTTTTAATAAACAGTTTTAAAAAAAATACGATTGATTTAATTAATATTACAGCAAGGGTTTTAATACTAGTATTCGGCCGTGGCTTCGGCTCCGTGTTAGGAGAGAGGCGCATATTAGGTTAAAAAAATTTGCTTATGTCAATCCTGTGGATTCAAGCTAGCTTTATACCAAATTATATCAAAATCGGTTCAATGATTTAGCCTTTAAAACTTAACAGACAGACAGAGTTACTTTCGCATTTATAATATAAGTATAGATGTCAAAATTATCCACGTTTCTTTTTGTAAGTTTATATTAGACATTTTATAAATTAAATCAAGATTCAAGGACGTTTTGTGGCCTTTCGGGTATTGTTTGGTTTAGTTTTTATATGATTTGTTCTGTGCGCGAATTGAATGTTTTTATGATACGTATGTGTATGGAAGAACCTTGTCTTTTATTTGCTATACGTTTTAAATTTATTAATATCTTGATGTGTAATTTGTCCAGTCGAGATGACTAAGTGGTTAGAACGTGTGGTTCTTAACCGAAGATAGCAGGATTAATTCCGGGCAAGCGCTACTTTATTTTCTTTATGCTTATCTTTTATCTCGTGCTTGGCGGTGGATGAAGCAGAATGCATGTGTTGGGTGAAAATCTGCGACAGGTGTGTTCTCTTAACCCGTTTTGGAACAGAGTAGTTAAAAAATCTCTGAACTGAAATTGGGACAATTACAGGCTGTTTCCCAATGTACGAAATCTTTCTAATCTTTTACTTTTGTTTCAGGTTGCATGTGTTGCATTAGAGTAGCGTATATTCTCCTGAAAAGGAATGGTAGTGCTAGGTACTTTTATAATAAAAATACCAAAACTTAACATCACAACATTCTAAAGGATACCTTTGAAATTATTGGCGTGTACGTTCTCATTTAAACTGATAAAAACAATACTATTATATATTTACATAAGTCTATTACCAAATCGATATCCACGATGAATGAAAATATGACAAAAACACTATAAAAAAAGGAAAGCATGATCCAGGCCTGCTCAATAGATTACCACTAATCACGAGATCTGCTCCGCCCGATTGACTTGAAATATGTGACAGTAATGTCTTCTCCGACGTAGACGCAACGGATTTTACGCAAATCATATCCAATTTTTTTTTTCTTCTAATCTACCCCTTCAAAGCCGGGACGATTAGCTGGTATATGTGTATATGTACTTATTGTCTTCATGTAACTTAATAATTTTTTCCTTATTATATTATATATTTTGTTTTTCTTTTATCTATAACGTATGTAACGTTAATTTGTTCGCTTGGTGTTTTCCGCGGTTCATTTAATATATTAGTGCAAAAAACACATCTATTTTGCATTGATAAAAAATGGGAACGTATTCAAAGGATAAATAGGCATATATATATATTTATTAGTCAAAAAGAAAAACGTTTTTTCTCGTTATTTTTAGTTGCGTTATAACGCAAGATAAAGATTCAAGGCTTTACTATACGTCAATGTCGCATAACAGTTAGCAATATATATTAGCACCTTGTTCAAATATCGTTTAATGATGTATCATGCATTACATATGTAATGCATTTTTTCATTAATATATATTTATGTTGGTTAAAATAAAATGTATTATTAAAATATAGTAGATCAGTTTAGTAGAATAAATTTATATCTGTCTGGGTAGGTACCACCCACTCAAACACTCTAGTGTCCAACAGAAATACTTAGCATTTTTGTGTTACGGTTGAAAGGGTGGGTTAGCCAGTGTAACTACAGGCACATGGAACGTCATCAATACCCAGGGTTGCTGGCGCATTCCTTCCAGGAAGTGAACCCTTTGCTCAGAAGCTTCAAATAAGATATGTTGCTGTCTATTTATCAAAGCGAAGATATTTACAAAATATAATCGATTGTATAAAATTCATTATACAAGAATTGTTTAAGTTTGACAAAATTTTAGAAAATTTCAAGCGTAATAAGTAGGTATCGATTAATAAATTTATATTTAAACAATTAAGCTGCGGTTATATCTGATGCAGGTAAGTATATTGAAATAAAATTAAAGCATCATTGGGCACCATATTATATTAATGTAACATTGCTTTTAGTTCATTAGTTTAAATTTAATTAATTAATTAATTATAATAGTCTTTTCTTTTAGTCACAAAGGATATTAATCAAAGTGTTTTTTTTTTTAATAGCATAGGTAGGCGGACGTTCATATGGGGCACCTGATGGTAAGTGGCCACCAACGCCCATAGACATTGGCATTGTAAGAGACGCTGACCATCGCTTACATCGCCAATGCGCCACCAACCTTGGGAACTATGATGTTATGTCCTTTGTGCCTGTAATCACACTGGCTCACTCACCCTTTAATTAAAAAAATTATGGTATGCTTAAAATCAAATATAATTTCCCTTATTTTTCTGTTTTTTTATGCCTGTTATTAATTAATTGGGTACATATTTTATCTTATTATATAATTGTGACTATTGTTTGCAATTAACATAAGTAAATAAAAAAAAACAGACAATAACCTTGCTAAGTCGTACTGACAAATTATTACATTCCATTCAAAGTTATTCGCCCGTGAAACAAACCAATTGTAATACTTATTAATAGGTTTTCTTTATAAGATTTAATTTGTTTGATTATTGTGCAAGTTGTAGATAAATATCACTAAAAAATAATAATGGTTTATTTAAACGTATTAAAAAAAAATACCTTGTTAGCTTTGACATATTAAATTTACATTTATCGTTTTGAATTTAATTATTTTTTACTAGTTACAGTATAGACTTTTGTTATTTGATCGTTCCATTATATCTAGACTCCTTGTTTTAACTAACTAAGATGCTTATACGAACCACACAGACCGTCTTGAAATGCCGAAGGATTTTTCCTTAAGGAAATATAATATAGAATGTAAATATTCGAGATTAATTAATAATAAAAATATGTTACTTATAAGTGCCTATATTTTAATCAGAAATTAATTAAAAAATGAAGTGAAATAAATAAAGATATTTTCCTTCGTTATGATAATTTCAATGTATAATAGAAATGATGATACCTAGTTAAAAGTCATACATTCAAATGTAATTTATAAAATTTAGTGTTAGTTAAATTCATAACACGTGTATATTATATAACTTATGAAATATTGTTTTTGCATGCATAAGTATTTGTAACTACGATAAATTGAATAGATCATAAGATGATTGTGTTAACACTTAGTACTTCAATGCAGTTTACTTTAAACCGTTGCCGAATGCGCAGGCTAAAAAAGAATTCGCGCGCATGCGTAATAAAAGCGCGGGAAAATATTTTGTTCATTTCCAATGTGCTAAATTATTATTATGGTTTATTGTTATTTTAAAATGAATAATATATATAATATTTGTTCGTGTACGTGGTTATGAAATAGTTTTTACTTAAACAACTTGTTTTGTTCATGGTGTGGATGTAAACAGGTATATAATTCATTACATAATTAAAGTTCTAAATTTGCATAACAAAAATGAAAAACCACATCTTTCGACTGATTATCTTTTTGTAATTTTCTTTTATTTTGAGGTAAATTATTTAAATATTATTAACTAATTGGGAACTAGTTTTCGCCCGTGGCTTCGACCGCATGTTAGAAGGGGAGGGCAGAGATTAGGAATAAAGAATAACTTATGTCCTTCATTGGGACTTAAGTTTGCTTCATGACAAATGTCATCAAAATCGGTTTAGAGGTATAGTCATGAAAAAGTAACAGACAAACATTTAAAATATTTATATATAAAATCCAGGTTCAAAGATGAAGAGGTTTTGTAATGTAAAATAAAGTAAAGTAGTAAAGTAATGCGGATTTTTATTGATATTAGTTTCGACCCGATAGCCGTAGTTTCGTGATTCCTTGTTCTAGTTTTTGAGTTTTTTATTCGGGAATGTCAAATGAAAAATCCCTCTTTATAATATTAATATAATTAAATATAGATACAATTAGAAAAAAAAGAAACATATTTTTTATTCACTACCCATTCACACGGATGTTATATATAGGGATGTTATATATAGTTATTATATGATCTGTGCTACAATTTATTTATAGCTTAAAGTATGTTTTATTTATATAATATATTAGATACTATATATTAGATATATAAAGTATATGTACAAATGTAGGTGTATGTTTATAAAGTAAATTCACCCGACCCGATAATGATCGACTAATTAAAGCAATAAGTTTTTAAACTAGAATTCTTGACCGAAGATTAGAGGTTCAACCCGGGCAAGCAACACTAAGTATGTACATATTTTTAATTTGTGTATTTACCTCTTGCGTGGTTAAGGAAACCATCGTGAAGAAACCTGCACGGACAAAAAAAACTGCCATTAACGTATCCACAAGCCAGAATCGGAACGTGGTAGAACAAGCTCGAAGCCTTTTCACGAGAGGAGCGGCGGCCTTAGTTCACTGGGTCATATAAGGCTAATACTTTAATTTCTTTACTATAAGGACGGCTGATAAGATGTTAATATTATGGACAGATAAAATCGCTCTCAGATCTTTTTTATCTGTTATAAATACTTTACCAAAGGAAATATTATGACGAACATATAAAGTAAAATAAATAGACATATTTAGTATCAAAAATAAAAGTAATAAAAACTAAAAGTTGCAGGACAATGTTTTTGGACCCACGGCGCATTGTTGGGCGAATTTTCCCCATATTGGGTTGGTCAAGAAGATATGATTCAAAGACTGGAATTGGGGATTTGATTGCTGGTATAACAGTGGCCCTTACGTTGATCCCGCAGTCCATAGCTTACGCTTCTCTAGCAGGATTCGAACCACAGGTAAATAAAAACACTGTTATAAACGAACAATAATTTAGACGAGGCCACCTAAGGACCTTAGAGCACGCTATAACTTTTATACTATATAAGACAGTTCTACCTATAAAAAAATTTAAATGCAATCTTATCACGTCAATAGTCTAAATTTAAACTACGAGTACGAAGCGCAGCTACTTGTATATTTATATTATTATATATATATATATATATATATATATTAAAACCTTCTTTGAAGTATATGTCTTATGTATATTGGATTCGTAGATTTTTTTCAGTTAAGCATTACAAAAAATTACGCCTTTTTTATTACTACATTTTATACCAATAACTTTCTCTCAAACTTGTTAGGTCTTGAAATACTTTGTTAGCCAATAATTAATTTAAATACTGTGATAAAGTACATTTGCTTCGAAGGGGAGGTTTAGTTCGGATTGTAATTAAAAATTTCAATTTTTATTTTTCGTAGATATGGATATCGTAGAGATAGTTTACGTAACAACATTGGAATTTCCATATTAAATATTTAAGAAAATACTGAGAGAGTTTAGTTCAGAGCCTTTAGGTAGGTTTCTTAAAGGCGTTTTACTTGAAAACACAAATTGAAAATTGAATACGAAAATAAATCTTGATAAGCTATCTTGTAAAATAAGTAATGCGTCATATTATAAATACATTAAATATTTCTTGTTATTATATAAAACAAACTTTGCAATAGCTATTATATCAAAAAACGGTTCATACTTATGTTATATCAATATTGTAATTGGATTCTAAATTTAAAAGTCCCTTTTTCCCGGCCTGACTTATAAACTTTGCTTCGTGGTTATTTATTTCAACAATGATTCTTCTCTTTCCGTTATTATTGATTTAAATTCGAAAGAAGAAGACACCATTGTTTAACTAATAAGCAAATCAGTCTATTTTTTCTAGATAATAATATTCCATGACCTATTTCTTTCGCATTATATAAAATATAATAAACAGCGTACTATCAGCGAAGGAAAACAAAATCGTATTGTTTATTTGTTCGACAATCAATTGAACAAATGTACTCCGTCCTACGTTTGTCGAGTAGCAACAAGCCTGCTCAGAGGGATTAGGGATTTAATTGGCGGGATCACAGTAGCTTACACTGATGCCGCAAACTATTGTCTACGGATCGATAGCAAGGTTGAAACACTGATAAACATTGATGCCGTAGATTGTAACCGTTGCAGATTATTTGTCCTTCGATATTAGGTGCAGGCGAGTTACGGTATATTTAAAAGTATATTTTTTTATTTAAGTTACAGAACGTACGCGTTATAAGTATTTTATTCTTTCTTCTTAAATATCGAATTTATAATTATATGAATTACGACATATACGCATTTCTGCAGACTTACGTAGTCAAAACATAAATATTGCATTATTTCAATGTAAGCCGATGTAACTAATATGTAGATTCAAAGAAACATAATCTTAAAATTAGTAGTTCCGTTTTTAAATGCAGAATCCTTATAATGTCTTTAAATGCATTTCTTAGAATATTTTGTACTAATTACACATACGTACTTTAAAGTCTTATAAATTATTTGTTAATTTTTTTTTTATAAGTATAAAGTCTAGTTTAAAAGGATATATAATATCCAAAGGAATTGGCGAGGAAATAGGAAAGTTTAAACTTTTATAAAGCTGAATCAGTTAGTTTCAGTTGAGTTCGTCTAATGGATTTTTATCAAGCGTGAGAGTAAGACTGAGTTTTGAAATACAGAAAAGTTGCTTTACTCATTTTATTTGATGTTCCTGTTGGCTTTTCAAAAGTCTTAACAAAGAAGAGCAAAGGGGTTTAGGAGAAATGTTGCCAAACAAAAACAAATGATACACGTGTACACGAAGATCTTATGGACGCGAAAATTGCCAACATACAAATGTAGAGGAAGGTAGCCCAAAGCGGGTACGATAACGTTTGTGGTATAATAAAAACATCTATCTAACACATACACATTTTAATTTTATATGTATGTATTTAACATTTATCAGTGACTATTAAACTAAAAAAATAAAATAGAAAAATCTCTTACTATTTCATTAAAAGATAAGAAAAACAAAAATATCTTTTTTTGGCTCTTTGGGCAAAGCGGGTATATAGAAAATATATAGCGATCAATCACTTTATTACGCTAATAAACCTTTTTAGTTAGATTTTAATTAATATGTTATAATTTTCAATAACTAAACCAAGTTTTAATAAATATCATCAAAATCTGAGAGGTTTAGCCCTTTAATAACAATAACAGACAGACTTTCACATTTATAATATAAGTTTAGATGCGTTTTTTATTATACCGATATTTTATCTATTGAATCCACACTTGAGGAAAAATAAAAAATAAATATATCGAAGAATCTTATCTTGTTGTATCACAGTATTGAGATTATGGTTCATCATTTTTAAATACATATATATCTAAGTCGGTCACTATGTTATTGCAACGATTGTATTAGAACATATGTATATATTATAATAATGTCCACCAGACCGATTTTTCGACCACAATGGCCAATCTCAAGAGAGATTAGCCAACTGCGCAGGAGATATTATAATGCACAAGTGTGTGCGCAACAAAGGTGCACTCTTTCTGTCTAGCTCTCATAATCCGATGGGACGGTAATCCGACACGACCGGAAAGACTTCAGGCTCAGGACCAACGGCTTAACGTGATTTCCGAGGCAGGGAGTGTACACACTTCCATCTTCCAGACTCCGGGCTGCTACTGAGAATTTTCTGACAGAAAAAACCCAAAAACTATTTATTCGCTCGACCTGGGAATTGAACCCAGGACCACCGGGTCTGCTGCTTTACATGTAGCCACTAGAACAACGAGGCAGTCTATAATTATTATAACAGGTATAGAAAAACATGCTTAGTCAATGTTAAAACTTAGACATGTAGTTCCACTGATCATGTGTACGAGTTTATAAATATTCCAAGTAAGTGATGGAATGGTTTTTTTTTTTATAAAATAGGATGGCGGACGGTTTTATGCCACGGAAGGTAAATGGTCACCGTCGCCCATATACATCGTTAATGCGCCACCAACCTTGGAAACGTAAGATTTAATGTCCACTGCGTTGTAGTTACACTGGCATGTATAACAGAACTAATATTTAAAGTATATTTGCTGATGCTGCTTGACGAGCCGGTTGCCGTGGTTGGTAGATACTTGCCTTTCCCCACGCCGTAGGTCGTGGGTTCGATTCCCAACCTCAGGGCCTACACAAGTGGCTTTTACGTTAGTAGAAAAGAATAGAAAGTAATGATCAATGTATGCGATTGACATTCGCGTTCGACACGTTACCAAGGTTACCAAGGTTACATGTCGAACGCGAATGTCAATCTCATACATTGATTATTATTTTCTATTCTATTCTACTAACGTAAAAGCCACTTGTCTACAGGGGCAGGATAGACATTTGTATGCTTGAACATGTCTTTTTGTCCTGATTCAGGGTGTAATTATCAATATAAGTATGTATTTACGAAAAGAAAAGTAGTATATGTAGTATATAAGTTGTCTAGTTTCCATATGAGCTCTGCTTAGTTTGGTATCTTGGCCTTGTGTGGATAATGTCCCGGGATATTATTATTATTATACAATATTTGGTTATTTAATATAATAAATAAGTAACGGATCCTTACGCTATTTATTTATGACTTCATTTAACAATTCCGCGTCAAACACTCAAGTTTATTAACGATCACGTAATACTTATTTATTAAACTGTTTTAGTCTAGTTCTCAAAATATGTATATGGGTTAAAATTTACATGCCATTTGTATATTTGTTGAACAAAACATGTTAAGTTAATTATTTTAGGTAATAATTTTAATTAAATATCCAGTTACTGACGGAAAATCTTATGTTAATAGTTACCAGTTCATTTCTATGCAAGTTTCAAAATTTGCATTTCCTTCTGATGAAAAACAGCTTTTCGTTTCTCTCAATTAATATGAACATTTTATTTTCTTTTAAATAAAAGTATTGCTTTAAAATATCTCGGATTTAATATAATATAATTTTAAAGAAATTCTACTAAATGGTGGTATTATTTATTACTAGCTTCTGCCCGCGGCTAACAAACAAAAATCTTTTCGCCTTTATTATATTAGTTAGAATAATCGGTATTTGCAATTCACGATGTAGACTTTTCTAGAGAAAATAAAATTTGATATTATAGACTTATGCTAAAATGAAATTCGAATTTCAGTGCAACGTTCCTACATGTTTTAGGTTTACCTCATCGCACCTTTTGAGTAGGTATAAGATTTTTATCTCAAACGATATATCCATAAAAAGGAATGGAAAAATGCTTTTGAATATTCAGTTTTATATTATTATAAAAACCTTTCAGTATGGTCTGTACGCGTCATTCGTTGGGGGCTTCGTCTATGCTGTAATGGGCAATTGCCCGCAAATAAATATTGGACCAACCGCTTTACTCTCTCTCCTCACATTCACATACACGAATGGCACAAACTCCGACTATGCAGTATTGCTTTGTTTTGTTGGTGGTATTGTTCAACTTATCGCTGGCATCTTCCAACTTGGTAAGATATTTCTTAATTATTGTTATTTCTAACACAATATTAATCCTTATTAAAAATCTCACAAAGTAATTAACGACTTTTTTATATTATATTACTATTATATTAAATACGTCGTGCAAAATTTCAATCTTTTTTTCCTTTCATATTATTTTTAATATATTTGAATTTTTGTATTTGCTTTATTCTTTTAATATTCCCGATAAATGACTTATCTAATTGGTGCAATGGCACATTATTACATAAGCAATTGCAGTATTTCATTTAAATATATAATGCGATAACAGCGCATTTAACCTTTTATGTCGTTTACAGGTTTTTTGAAATTCATTGTGATACAATATCAAGTGTATTTAATTTACAGTAAACTATTAATATTTATCTATTGTATTATATTTAAGGCTTTAATGTTAATAAAAAATTTAGTTTCTGAATAATTTTACTATTACAATAACATAATAAAAAAAGTATTTGAAATAAGGGCGATAACTTTACTTAAATTGCAAGAAGGTCCAGATTTAAGAAATTACTAATATACCTATTTACTATGTTGGGAATGGAGAAGATATAGCACTAGTCTCGATCGAACCTGCGACATATACATCGCCAGCGGCCCGTAAACCGTTGCGCTATTGACGCTTTATATAATAATATATTAAATAAAGTTTTCTTGCAAATGCTCCATGGCTTCAAAAGGCTTTTCGTGTTAACGAGTTGAATTCGAAAGTTAAACTTCCACGTTGCTTCAGTTCAAGTCCGTTAAATGTTTCAGAACATACAGGTTTTGACAGGTTTCCATAAACACAAATAATACACGTGAAGTCTTAGATACTATAATGAATATAACTTTTACCTTCAAGTCAGTTTAATATGATTATGGTGTCGAAAGTAGTAAAAAGTACTAATCTAAGTGGAGTACTATCAACTGACTAATTATTCAGCCGCTAAATAATAATACTGCGAATAGTAGTTCAGTTTGATACGTCTAATAGTGTAGAGATGTTGAAGGGCTTGTTTGCCTTCTTAAAATAATTTAAAAAATAGTCTTGCTTTATATCCTGCGTTCCCGTGAAAGCCTTAAATATGTAAATATTGAATGAAATTATGCATGTAATCTAGTTTATTTTCTGACGCCAATATGTTAATAAAAGAAATTGAATGGGATGTTGCAATTATCCATCTTTTTTCAGGTTTCCTCGTAGAGTTTGTATCATTACCAGTTGTATCTGGTTTTACGTCAGCTGCTGCGATCACTATAGCGTCTTCTCAGATCAAAGGTCTCTTAGGTCTTAAGTTCAACGCTGAGACTTTCATATCGACATGGCATCAAGTGATCTACAATATAGGAAGTACGAGGCTTGAAGATACTCTCCTTGGATTATCTTGCTGCATTGTTCTAATGGGAATGAAGGTGAGTTAACCATTTTGTAATATTATTTTATTTTATACTTTGTAAAGTACGATAGCTGAATATATCATTATTAGTTAGTAATAAAATATATAATAAAGTATATATCTGTTTCATAAATATAGGGCACCCATGCACCCCGATGTAATTATAGAGCAAGTTTATCACAATACTTTTTTGATTTTGTAGCCTTTTCGTCTATATGTAAGTAATATTTAAATATATTTATTTTATCTTTAAAAAAACATTGATTTCTGTCTGTCTTAAAGAAAGTTTATACTAGGTCTACATATGAATAGTATTGTAGTATGCGGGGGTTGTTAAATATACAAAAGAAAAAATTACTGTGTAATTAAAATCAATGTAAATTACTTTATTTTAATTATAGATATATAGCTTTAAATGTAAAATCATAATAATTTTTAAAATTGCCTGCTTTATAACAGATTCAAAAATCTCTTTTCAGTATATGTTTCCAATTTCACAAACGCACATCCCAAACTTAAAATGAAAACCATTATTTGTTTTATATCAAAACATATATATTTTTTCGTTAATTATTTCGTCGGCTTATTGTTTTATAAATTAATGTTACCGCCGTTAGCTGATATAATAAAAACAAACTTTTATTTGGCATGCAATGTTCGTTAGATATTTTGTTTATGTCAAAACTTGCAAGCTGAATTAGAATCACCACTTATCCTTCTGATTTGAAATTTTAGAAACTATTTACAATCATAATGCATATTAATGCGAAGCCTGACCTGACTCTTCTCCCAGGATTTGCTCCAGATGAAGGAATTCATCATTCATCATTCATGTTAACCGTTTAACAGCATAGACACTAAATTTTATATATAAAACCTTGTATTTTTTTTTGCTCATACCAAATATTTATTTATTGACAAACAATTAAGGAAAGTAATAAAAATATGTAGCGTTCAGTTAAATACTAGAATTACGTTTAATAAAAGATTTTTAGAAGCTTAACCCAGCGATAATGCTACACAGAAAGAATCCAATTTCCATAAAAATGTTCCATTTATGTGTTTCAATTTTAAAGGAGGAAAATAAAACTAATATAACTACGTTTAATAGCCTCATGTAGTGATAGCTACTAGACTATTATACGTCTATTGGAAATGTATTTGCTGGGAATAGGGCATTGATTATGTTATAAATAAAATACAATTTAAAAAATATAAATGTACGAGTTATTAGTGTTTTAATGTCGAAGATTAAGGAAGTACATTTATTTATTAAATTAATAAAAGCTTAAACACTTCTTTGATATTAAAATAAAGTAAGCAAGTTTTTTCCGATTATTCGTCTTTTTTTTTAATTTTAATATAATATTATGCCTACGTAACATTTAATACATAAATAAACAAAAACAAACTTTATAACGCTTTACATAAGGAACATAATTATCTATTAGACCAATCGTAACCTTGATTACAAAATATAGGCATCAAAACATCGTAATCGTGATAGTTAAATTACGTAATTGACATAAACTACTCACTACCGGTACATTGTTAGCGAATGTTTTCTCAGACGTATTGTACTGTCCTTGTCGTTGTTAATACGCTCATTATATAATGTGACTGCCTCGTAGTGTAGTGGCTAGCTTATGAAATTACTAATCCTGATGTCCTGGGTTCAAAAATCGCGTTAATAAAAAGCCTGAAAATAATATCTTAAAATAAAATCTTTCTTTTCGTGTTGGATTGCAGTCCCATCGGATTATAAAAGGTATGGAAAGTACAGCTGTGATTGCGTAATCACTTGTGCGTAAAATGCGATTTCCTGTCAAGGCTGAAATTCGGTCGGTCATATTCCTATAATGTAAATAAACACTACCTTAAATGCATACATGAATGTACGCGTATTTATATCACGGTAGAAGTTGAAACGCTCTGTTTAAGATACAAAAAAGTCATTCACCACTTAATATTATTAATATTCATTAAAAGTATAAAGCATTTGTGATAAATTTAAATGTTTTTGTCAAAAATATTACCCGTTAAGTTTCTTGCCAGGTTTTATCTGTTAAATCCTTATTCTGATTCCGTTGTCGCGTTAGATTTAATTGACTTTTAAACTGGCGATTCGAAAGTACTTAGCTAAATAACCATTATTATTTTATTTTGAAATACAACTAAATACTCAAATAATTTGTTTTCAATGCACAGTCTAAGGGATTATTCAATCATTCGATAAATCAATTACTAAGCTGTGTTAATGATACATTCTGTAACTTGAATTCTCAAAACATCTTCATATTTCTTTGATAGTGCATGAAAATCAATGGAAGCATTTTTCATTCGTTCGTATAGTTACGCAATACGAAGATGAATTATACTTAAATTATTTTGTAAACCAACAGTTATTCGCAGATCATTAGAACAATATACAGACATTTGTGAACTAAGCGCAATTCAAATTCCACATTGGCTAATTCCGACACATATTAAACTCTGTCGAGGACTATAATTGCCCGTTCCATTGTTTGTAGACGCTAGTTTTACAACTGGTTACATCTCAATTCCCCGACTCCACTTAATAACTTCGTTGTAGCCTTAGATCACGTCCTTACTGGAAGTGACATTTTGTTTCAAGTATATCCTTATATATAATCACAAAACAAACAGTATTTCATTATCGTTTTATTTTACAAAAAAAATAAATAATAATATTTGGTTAGGTTTAAAAATAAAGCTACTGCTACCTAAAATATACCTATAAATAACTTATAAAATTCTTATGCCACTTTATGATGATTTTAGTTCTGTGCAAATATCTGTGTTGCAACACGAATAAAAAGTAATTGCTCTTGCTCTTTCCGGATTATTGTTATGGCAACAACTCTGTGAACTTGTATTGTCACGTCGGTTCAGAACTTTGTCTGAATACGTAACAGGAATGTTTCTAGTGCTTTACTGTGTCCCAGTGTGATTTCTGAAAGTTAATATTTGTTCAGATGTTATAAATTTATGCAATTTACAAATGAATTGCTACTAAAGTAGCCATTATTTGTTATATACAAATACATTATTATATGTATTTGTATATAATCAAAATGACTGAACTATGTCGGTTTATATAAAAACAATGCAAAAAATTGTAGGGATTAAACAAGCCTACAAAAATGTCCGCGATAAGTCTATCTTTATTTTTATCTATTATAATTACAGACACAACGGACATAACATTTTAGTTCCCAAGGTTGGTGGCGCATTGGCGATGTAAGCGATGGTTAACATCTCTTACAATGCCAATGTCTATGGGCGTTGGTGACCACTTACCATCAGCTGGCCCATATGCTCGTCCGCGTCTCTATGCTATAAAAAAAATCGTAAAAAATATATTTGCGAAGTCACTTTCTTGATTTTCTTGATTCAATTTTATTAATCCATATTCAGATAAATATTCTAGTTACCTTGGGTATTTAATATAGATGAATATGTCTTTTACATTTTATCATTCGAAAGAATAATTCATAAGATAACACAGTTGCACGTAGCAACCGAAACTGAGCGTTTCTTCTTTTAGTTATTTCATTTGATTACACTTCATTTCTTTTAATTTTAATAATAATTTTAACTATTACTTCATACCATGTGAATATTACTATTATTTTCTTTCATTTTAGTTGGTAGTTAAGTGGGGCTTAGATTTGTTTTTTTATTTATTTAATTTTAATGCATACTTTAAAAGTACATCATTTCAGGTGAACAATGGTTTTTTGTATACATGTATAAATTACCTAAATTCATGATCATCTTCGTCTACTAAATCGATATAAGTTGTGCATCTTGACAGCTTCCATGGCGTGCGCAGCGTGCGTGCGTAGATAAAGTTACAAGAAGGGCTGAAATGTTCCTCATGAAAAATTCTAAATATAAAATTCTAAAAACAATATATGGACATAATAGCATTCTTATCTTTTAAATTTTGATCAAAAATAATGAAATATTAACGAAGCTTTCTTAATATGGTATAATATAATGATTATTATCTTAAATTTTACGTATGGAACATAGTTGTCCTTTACACCATATAATTAAAATTGATATATTAGTAGTTACTACACTCGGAAAGTACAAATTCTGTATGCAACTTTCATAGTAAATTAATTTATAGTTTTAGGATGGAAATATGCTATGTAGTATGTTAATATGGCATAAATTGTCGACGTGTTCGAAAAGGAAATTGTCGGTCTACATTATTATGTAGAGAACGCGGATTCTATAAAAGGTACACAAAAACTTTGTAGAAGAGATCTTGAAAATGTCTTCAAATCCGTCAATGATAGCATATTATTGTATGTATATTATGCAATATTTGATAAGATACGATAAATGAAATGAAATAATAATGACAAGTAATTTTTTCACAAAAGTCTATATCTTTCTCAAAATAAAAAATAAAACATATTAATTTTAAATGCTTCAACTTGATAAATATTGCTAACACTAATGCCATGCAAGTCGAACCAGTAATTTTACAAATATTACGAGACTAGCTTTACAAGCGTAACAAACAAAGTCGCATTCGCATTTATATATAATATTATATTTAAATAAGCGCATGAAAAAATACGCAGGACGTGTTATAGGTGACTTTTCCGAACCGATATGAGATAAGAACCTTCAAGAAGAGAGCGTACTCTTTCAAAGGTCGGTAACTCACCTGCAACATCCGAGGATTTGCAGGTGAGATGTCCATGGGCGGTGGTAGTCACTTTCCATCAGGAGAGCCTTCTGCTCGTTTGCCTACACTTACATAAAAAAAAATTTATGCTTTATGCATATATATTATCAAATGCTCTTCACTGTAGACGCATACACTGTCCCGTATGGGCGAATAGATCGATTAGCTAATTTCTTATTACTTAAGAAACTGCACAGGATAAAATAACTTATTTTACCCGTTCGAAGTTCGGGCATCTTGTTTTACAATATATGGTTTATTTATTAGTTATAATAATTTATCTATTTTTCATCAGCTGTGTTGTCCGTTGATAAAATGTGGTATTTCTTATAATATTATTTACACATATTAATATTCCAGTCTGTTTATTTTGAATTAGCCAGCAAATAAACATTTAATCCTATTAAATTTCGGTATTATTCAAAAATAGAACTACAAAAAATATTATATTAACAGTCAACAAAGATAACTCAGATGTTATTATTAAATGATAAATTATACATCATATATAATAATAAGAGCTTAGCAGTACTACAATCAAATATTCGCAGTGTAACACTCATCGGTAATACGGAATCATAAATTACCTAGAGCATTGTGCTCCTAAACCTGTAACAGCTGTCACAGATTGCCATACAATGAACGGAATATTCTAGCGGGGCGAATAAGAGCGCATGTACACTGTTTTAATTAGCTAATATTTGCTACGTATGGTTAATCCGGATTTACTTCGTTACTAAATATTTAAGCTTAACTAAAAACTTTATGCTGTATGCAGTCGTATTAATTATATTATGTTTAACGCTTAATTCGTTTAACGCATACGTAACGTTAATTATATATTATTTTATATATATGTACGTAATTATATTGAATTTGGCTGTGAATTGAGTTTTGTTTTTCAAAGATAAGTTGAATACATCGAACAGAAGTAGGTCGCGTCTTTATTCGTCATGTCATTTAATATCGGAACGCCATATTATTTTATAGACTTCTATATAAACCTTAGTTTATATAAAATTTTTATAGTAGTTACGTGCCATCGCTTTAAATTGGATGTACAGATATAGCTTTCTGTTTATCTTATCAGTATAAAAACATATACTAGTCTACATATAATATCTAATTATATGTCGCCTGATGTTTTCTTTATCGCATCCATGCAAAGTATTATTAAATTTTGGGAAATAATTTCTGTGAGGTAGACTGTACTGTTTTCATTATGTGTTTTTTGAATAAAATTTTAAACAACGTCGTATAACAATAATAAACCTTTTAGTGATATTCATGTGTCCTATAAATTAGTAGATAGTGATTTTATTGTGCTGTAATCGATTTAATGTAATGTTTCTAGGCTCTAAAGGATATACGTTTGAAGAACTCGCAAGATGTGAAAGGTCAACGCATTCTTGTACTAGAACGCAGCCTTTGGTTCGTGGGCGTTTCACGGAACGCCATTATCGTCGTGATCGCGTCTGTTGTGGCCTTCCTCGTTCACGTAGATAAAGATAATCCTTTGATACTAACTGGTGAGTTGCACTTTGTGACATACAATTTATATTTAAAATAATTCGCTTTTTGGTAATAGAATTTTTGTATGACTAGTTTTTACTAAAATAATGAAAAAACTTACTTCATTGTTATTACTTCGTTGATTATGAATTAAGTGGCTATATAGTAAGAAAATGTACTTAATTCCTTCAATAAGTTACGACTGATGTTAATCTCTTTAAAATACTATTAATAAAGAAGGTTATTTTGTATAATGTCGTAACTATTACATGTGATTTAATGCCGATCGTACTTGAGTTCTGGGGGTAATTCTAAAATAATCTTATCAGTTGAGCGTAAGAGTCTTTTATCTGTCTGTATATTAAATATAAATATAAATGTATTTCCGTTTTTTTTTCTGTAAGAGTGGGGATACTAACAGGGTCTCACCTGATGGAAAGTGACTACCACCACCAATGGACATGTGCAACATCTGAGGACTTGCAGGTGCGTTGCCGGCCTTTGAGGTAAGAGTACGCTCTCTTCTTGAAGGTTTTTATGTCATATCGGTTCGGAAAAGTCGCTTGCGAAAGCTGGTTCCACAGAGTGATTGTGCGAGGCAGGAAATGCCTTAGGAAACGCGCTGTTGTGGATTTCCAGACATCGAGGTGGTGAGGATGGAATTTTGCGTTCTGGCGCGATGTCCGGTTTGAGCAATAACACAGATACTATGTTATCTTGCTAAATTACCTGTTACGTTTATTATGGCATGCCGGCCATCCATCCATAAATAACTCAAGTGCACAGGTTTATAATAATCGTACATGTTAATTCATAACTGACCATATTAAAAAGGGCTGAATAAATCAGCTGAGTTCGTGAATTGATTCACGTCAACATTGTACACTAATAGAGTTAGACTACCTCTTTATTTGTGGACGCAGGAGAAAAGCAAACACAATACAGTTTCAGTAATTTCCGGACGCTGCTTACCACAACAGACGGGCAATCTTTATTCAAATTGTAGTTCTGGTCTTTGAATCAAACATAGTACGTCCCGTTTTCCATCGTCGTTTTATTATGACTTACTTAACGTATAATATAACTTAACTTATAATATAATAAATTAATGGTTCAGTTGCAACTTTTACTTTTTGTTGAAGATTGAGTGAACGTTTATTATTAAAGTGGACCGCGAAGTGATCGTGAAGCGAGTCGAATTGGGTGGTGAAATATAAGGACGTCGCTAGATACCAAACCATTGAATATACATAAAAAAAATATTTACCTTAAAAATTAAAAAAAAAACACGTTTGCCCTGAACGAATGAATTCATAACCCCGAAATAGAATATATGATGAGTGGTTGGCATCTACCCAGATGGTAAAACAGCAGTACTTGTTATTGTTGTGTTCCGGTTTGAACTGTGAGTGAGCCAGTGTAATTACAGGCACAAGGGACGTAACATCTTAGTTCCCAACGTTGGTGGCGCATTGGCGATGTAAGCGATGGTTATCATTTCTTACACTGCCAATGTCTAAGAGCGTTGTCGACCACTTACCATCAGGTAATATATACCTCGCATAATCACCGATATGACATAAAAACCTTCAAGAAGAGATGGTACTCTTTCCTCAAAGGCCGGCAACGCACCTGCAATTCCTCGGATGTTGCAGATGTTCATGGGCGGTGGTAATCACTTTCCATCAGGTGAGCCTACTGCTCGTTTGACTCCTCTTACATAAAAAAGGGGGCCCATATGCTCGTCCGTCTACCTATCCTGTAAAAAAGGGACATACTTACACAAAGCCTTATCACCTAGTATACTAACTGAAGGACTTAAATAATTGATTTATTTAATGAGATGTGATAAATTTATGGCACTCGTAAATTGTGATAAATAGCTTGCGACAGTTTCAGTTGTAACTCAACAATGATTTATGGTCAGTTTGACACTTTTGATATTCGAATGATTAGAAATAATCCTCTATTATACATTTTAAGGTCCAGTTCTAATTATACATTTTAAAATCTAATTTGGTAATTAATAGATAAGAAGCCTACTTGAATAAACCATATTTTGATTTCTTAAACGTCAAATTCAAAATATAGTAGGCTCTTACAAGCACTTTTGCATCGTCATTTTAGATTATTATATTAAATGTAAGGCCACAACGAGATTGCAATGTAGATTCTAATGACGAAAAACGGCAAGAATCTCACTAATTACCTTTCCCACAATTGCAATTACAAAAGTTTGACAATCAAATACAATCACATGTATATATTAGGTATGATTTGTTAATAAGTGTTTAAACAATGATTTTATCACTGATTCTATCAAAATCATTAATGTTATTGTGCATTGTGTAATTGTATAGGCTTTGTGCAAGCTCGTCTGGGTAGGTACCACCCATTCATCAGATATTCTACCGCAAAACAGCAGTACTTGGTATTGTTGTGTTCCGGTTTGAAGGGTGAGTGAGTGTAATTACAGCCACAAGGGACATAACATCTTAGTTCCAAAGGTTGGTGGCGCATTGGCGATGTAAGCGATGGTTAACATCTCTTACAATGCCAATGTCTATGGGCGTTGGTGATCACTTACCATCAGGTGACCCATATGCTCGTCCGCCTGCCTATGGTATAAAAAAAACCTATGTTTTAATGATATCAGTATCAATTACTTTAATAAAATACAAATACATTAATGATATTAATTCAAGCAATAGCAATATATGACTTTAAAAACATGTTAGTTTTAATTATTTTTTGATGGTTGGGCGATGAGCAGACTTGTTTGGGTGTACACTACCTATTCTATAGGTATTCTACTGCCAACTACATTTGTTAATTTAAATGACGTCATCCTTAAATTAATTACAAATAAATGACTTATCATCACAATCGTGAAATTAATATTTAACTACTATGCTAGAAAATTACTTGATTCTAACAACATAAAATAATCTGTATAAATAAATAAAATTAAAGTTGTATGAATTTATCTGTGATTTCAAAAACTGGCTCTCTTTAAGTTTTTATTACTTACGAGTATTATTTATTTCTAATACGTAATACGTTGTTTGTAATAAATAATTGTAAAAGGTATTTTTTTCGCTGTTAGAATAGAAATAAATATTTGATAAAACCTAATACAAAACAAGAAGTCGGAAAAGTTACTGTTGAAGTATATTTTTTACAAAATAAATTACATTTTTATAAAACCTTACAAGTACCACAAAGCTATTCAGCAAAACCGTACAAAAGTGGCGCCTTATGTGCCACCTCGTATATCGGCGATAATATTACATCACCTGCTTGTATACGTGTAAAGGCGTAGTCAGCTGCATACCGTAGTGTGTCAAGTCCAACCAAGTCTTGAACTATAAAGCCAATATAAGCGGTCGAAAAGATATTACATTAGCTCTTTAATGGACTTAGCCAATAATAAGGCGGATATAACAATTTATCAACAAAAGTATGACACGTCCGGCGATTTAGTGCTGTTGCAAGTTGCTGCATTGTGATGATCTATTTCGATTGTATCTTCTGAATTTATAGCTTCATATTATGCTATATTCACACTCAGTTGCGTCCATCAATAAAGCTATGATGGGTAGTACATAGTACGAGCATCATGTGGCCGCACGACTATATTTGCAATTACTTCGGACATTAAGTAAACAAAAAATATTTAATTTTTCTCCGGAACCATACAAAATTGATTTAATTCTTAGAATCAAAATCATTATAATAATATTTTTAGTATTTTTCATAATGTCTATTATAACTTGTTATGAGTTTTATTATGACAACTTTCAAGTAAACTTTAATGGTTTGTGTGAATGGATAAATAGATGAATCTTTATTTAAAGATGAGCACCCAATTAAAGATAGAACTAGGTCTTTTATTTTTTCTTTGAGTTGTATGAAGAATAGTGATCTAGGTTTTTACCAGTCCTATGACTCGATGTAGATTGTCTGTAATTGTTTTTAGTAATTACCTAGTTCAAGGTATAAGCAAAAAAAAACACTTTTGTTTTACTAATTAACATGAATTTGAAAAAGGATTTAAAAGATACGATACATTTGAGCACTACAAGGACAATAGGGAACTATTTCATATAAATTGTACATATTTAAATGTCCTTCAAATGTACTTGAACATCGTACCTATCGAGCTGTTATGGCCCAGTGGTTAAAGAACGTGAATCAAATCGTGGCGGGTTCAAACCCGGGCAAGTATCACTGAATTTTCTTGTGTTTATAATTAAAAGAAAACATCGTGGAAAAATCTGCAATATTCTAACATACGCAATTCTGCCACATGCACATATAGTCCCGCGCTAAAAGTCAGAAGTTAAATAAAAAAATCTTTATTCAATATACAACAGAAAGAAGCATTACACTAACTTGATTGTGAAAAAAAATTCTTCCACTAGTTTGGAAACACCACAGACTTGAGGAAAGCAGTGGGATACATGTATACAGGCCACCTTTACTGTATGTACATATACTAGATAGATAATACATAATATTTATACATAATATATACTCATTGCATCATTAATCTAAATTATACGTCCTACGAGTATGTGTACACTAAACTTTCTGTAGCATTCTGTAAGTGTTATGTAAAATCAGTTGATATATAACGTTATTTCAGTACAAGAAATATGGCAACCAGATGTTAAAAATTATTTACGGTTTGATTCAAGAGCTGCACTGAGCTGTCACATAACTGTGATATATTATGTTCACATTCTGCGAAGTTATTTTGTTCCTTTGTAAAAGTGCTACGTGATCAATAGCATTTTGATGTTAAACATTACTGCGTTGTTTTCTTTAAATAACATACAAGTTCTTGTTAACTACGATAGTTTGCTAACATTCAGTTTTCTTTGAAGCTCTAGCTCGAAGTTACATACGTCGTCCCTACTCCTTACACGTACATATAAAATTTAATTGGAACTGAAACAAGAAGTATTAAAACTTTCATAAGAATAGATATACAAATATATTTTAGTTTTACATGTTTCAATGATATATAATTTATGATATATATATGTCGCAGGGCTTATAATAATTAACTACTACTACTATAAAACGAATGATTATATTACGGGGTTAGCATAGCATAGTAACCTAACTTAAATGATAAATTATCTAAATAATACGTGTTTAATCGTATATTGGAAACTTTAGACACAGATTTAAGGATAAGGATATGCCAACATTCATCATAATCGAATGATGTTAGACATGTTACACATCATTCGATTATGTCGATTCGATAGTCTATTTACTTTCGAACTAATATAAATTTATTTAACAAAATCTATTTTTATATACAAGAAGAAGATAAATACAGTAATTTTATATCTCTTTTAATTTCCTTAAATATTGGTTTACAATTTAAATTACAATAAAAATTCTTGACGTACTTGAAGTTTATAAATATAATAATGACACGAACATTGAAAGGCGTTTGTATAATTTCCGCATGATTGATTCCTTTGTTATGAAATAATTAAAAATGTTACTATTGAAGTATTTTATGTCTGTTAAGCACAAAGGAGAGTTATGAAATAAAGTTTGACGATATTATTGTTGATAAAATATTTCATAAGTACGTTTCGAGTTTAATTTTGTTTGTTTGCACATACGAACTATAAAAATTAATTAGTTAATTAGTTCACTATTGTCCTTGTAGTGCTCAAATGTAACGTATCTTTTAAATCCCTTTTCAAATTCATGTTAATTAGTAAAACAAAAAAGTGGTTTTTTTTGCTTATACCTTGAACTAGGTAATTACTAAAAACAATTACAGACGATCTACATCGAGTCATAGGACTGGTAAAAACCTAGATCACTATTCTTCATAAATCTCAAAGAAAAAATATAAGACCTAGTTCTATCATTAATTGGGTGCTCATCTTTAAATAAAGATTCATCTATTTATCCATATTATAAACATCAATTAAGCACACGGAAATTCTGTGGATCTTTTCCGGGTTTTAACGTGCAGTCTTCTGTTAAGATTCACGTGTTCTAACGATTGGGCCAAATAACCTATTGAATAAAAGTTTTCTATTATTCATTCAATATTATAGTGGTCGTATAGATTTTACATTTGTCAAATGAATAATGGAGCGCATATCCGCCTGTAGGAAGTAGAATCTTATAGATATTTACAGACCATTACATTTTGTTTTTCATTTGATTAATAGTACGAAACTTTGCAATTGGCTTAGAACATTTATTGGACTTTATAAATACTAAAATATTCCTATATTTTATTTGGAGTGGTAAAACCAAAAACACTTTGAAGGAGATACAGAATTGTCATAAAAAGTCATAGATTTAACTTAAATCTATATATCATCATAGAATAGTGGGGTATTATTATTTTTCTGCCTCGTTTGTCTAGTGGCTAGATATAAGGCCGCAGACCCGGTGGTCCTGGGTTCAATTCCCAGGTCGGGCCAATAAATAGTTATTGGGTTTTTCTGTCCCGTGCCTCGGAAAGTACGTTAAGCCTTTGGTCTTGCGCCTGAACTCCTTCCGGTCGTGTTGGATTGCCGTCCCATCGGATTATGAGAGCACCTGTGTTTGCGCACACACTTGTGCACTATAATATGTCCTGCGCAGTTGGCTAATTTCTCTTGAGATTGGCCGCCGTGGCCAAAATCGGTCTTGAGGACCTTATTATTTTACTCCTTGTTTGTTTATAATTATGCTTTTGTTTCATTTTATATAGTTTACAATCGATTGCTTCCCAACGGGTTTATGAAACATGGTTTTCCTGTCCAACAGATTGCCCTGTGGCTGACTTTGCTTGTACTGTAGAACTGTGTTATGGTTTCTCTGATTAGCAATCAGTCTTTGAGTTACCTAGTAGACCTAAGCAAGATCACGTGGAGTAGGATAGATCCACTGGTATCAGATGTACCAACATGTTGGAATATGTGCCAGGGTCTTGTACCATGTACCAACTAAATACGCGACAATACCAATTTAATTCCATAAATGTGTTTCTTTAATTACATTTTTTTTTGGTTTTTTAAGATCTGAATTTAAAGGCAGAATAGTTTTGCTTATAAACGAAAGAGAAGGTCATCCATATATAGGGTTTTCCAATAGGGACGCTTGAACTTTGACAGCTGATTGCGGCCATGTTGTTTGAGTGACAGCTGTCAAATGCAGTGTGTTATATTCATTCCGTCCTCCCAAACCACCATGGCAGGTTACAGTGTCAAGCAGCACGTGCAAATCATAAAATTGTTTTATGAAAATGGGTCTTCAGTTCGAGCAACGTTCCGCGCACTTCGCCCGTTTTACGGTCGCGATGATCGTCCTGCCGAGTCGACTATCCGTCGATTGGTGGACAAATTCGAGTCAACCGGGTCAGTTAACAATCAGCCGGTTCCCGTGCGTCAACGTAACGCGAGATCTGCCGAGAATATCGCCGCTGTGCGCGACAGTGTCCTCGAAAACCCGCGGCAGTCAATTCCGCGTCGCGCACAGGAACTCGGCCTTTCGCAGACGACAACTTGGCGAATTTTGCGTTGTGACTTGAGCCTGCACCCGTACAAGATCCAGCTGACCCAAGAACTCAAGGTTAATGACCATAGACAGCGCCGTGTGTTCGCTGACTGGGCATTAGAGCAGTTGGAAGTTGACGCCGATTTTGGCAAAAAAATCATCTTCAGCGACGAGGCGCATTTTTGGATGAATGGCTATGTCAACAAGCAAAATTGCCGTATTTGGGACGAGACCAATCCACACGAGGTTCACCAAGTGGCAATGCACCCGCAGAAAGTGACTGTTTGGTGCGGATTTTGGGCCGGAGGCGTGATTGGTCCGTATTTTTTCGAAAACGATAATGGTGTGGCCGTCACCGTCAATGGTGAGCGATACCGGTCGATGATAACCAACTTCTTTTGGCCTGAAATCGACAACATGGATCTGGACAACATGTGGTTTCAACAGGACGGCGCTACGTGCCACACAGCACATGCTACGATGGAAGTTCTGCACGATCAAGCGCCCTTAATGGAAAACCCTATAGAAACTATTAAACCACGTATTCTTTATCTAAATGATACACAATCTAAAACAATACTATTACTACTATACTATTACTATTATTTTTAACGCAACATTATTATATATAATTAGTATTTCAGGTAATTAAAAAAAGTATATATGAAAGAAAGAATATAATACCGTAAAAATGAATATAAAGCTTTATATAATAAACTTACGTCAAAACTATAATTTACAAGATCTATGTAAGTAGGTTATAGTTTTGCTAATCTATTCAGAAACATGCCAGTGCGTATCGGCGTTTTTCGCAGAATCGTGAATGAATTCGTTTGTATTAATATAGATAAGATACATGTAACAGACGTTTCGTGTTTGCCACGATGATCTTGCCAGAATTTATAAATCAAATGAAATATATTAAAATGAAATTTATTTTCTTATATACCTCTCAATAAAATATTAAAACAATTTATTTACATTAAAGCTTTAAATAAATATAAATAAAAGATACAAATCGTGACCGCGTGGAATTCTAGCAGCATTTTCCGTTTGAATCGCAATAAAATAAATAATCTATTTCAATATGTCATAGAACATTTTTAGAGTGTAGTAAGTGCGAAAATGTCTAAAACGCGTGCGTTATTTTAAAATATAAAGTACAGTATTATTTCCCTTAGTGGATATAAGACGCATTAACAAAAAGGGTAATAGTTTATTCGAAAACGCTGATGCAGTGGTAATCATGTGCTAGGATGTTTTACAAGCTCATTCATAATAATAAATTTCCTGAAAGTAATAAAATAAATCTTATTATAATATAAAAGAAGAATATAATTCTATAAAGCTGTTTATAATTGCACTGAATAACTACAAGCATGCAATTTTCCTCAAGATGTTTTCTTTAGTTAAAATAATAATTAATAAACAAATTAGCACGTAAATCTTAGCGGTGGTTGCTAGTATTTTTGTCTCTTAATGAAATTATTAATTACTATTATTGTCAATTTATACTTTTTATATCGCAGGTCAGATAACTCCAGGATTGCCCAAGCCGCAGCCTCCCCCGTTCTACACTATGATTGGAAATACAACAATATCCGCGGGAGAGATGTTATCACATCTCGGATCTGGACTTCTGGTGGTTCCACTCGTTGGTATCATATCAAATGTTGCCATTGCGAAGGCTTTCTGTAAGTACTGATACATTTATTTATTTAATACATTATATTATGTTACATAATGTAATCGATACAAATATTTCTAAAGATAGCTTAGTGTAAAATGCATACTTATTTCTTAAAAGATTTCTTTAAACACACTCAAGAAGAAAATAGATTTTTGACGTTCCATCATTAAATATGTATCTAGATTATAATATACAGATAAAATCACATACTTCTAAATTATATCGCTGAACAAAATTTATTGTCAAATAATCGGGTGATTTGTAACACTATATATAGGGTTTTCCAATAGGGACGCTTTAACTTTGACAGCTGATTGCGGCCATGTTGTTTGAGTGACAGCTGTCAAATGCAGTGTGTTATATTCATTCCGTCCTCCCAAACCACCATGGCAGGTTACAGTGTCGAGCAGCTCGTGCAAATCATAAAATTGTTTTATGAAAATGGGTCTTCAGTTCGAGCAACGTTCCGCGCACTTCGCCCGTTTTACGGTCGCGATGATCGTCCTGCAGAGTCGACTATCCGTCGATTGGTGGACAAATTCGAGTCAACCGGGTCAGTTAACAATCAGCCGGTTCCCGTGCGTCAACGTAACGCGAGATCTGCCGAGAATATCGCCGCTGTGCGCGACAGTGTCCTCGAAAACCCGCGGCAGTCAATTCCGCGTCGCGCACAGGAACTCGGCCTTTCGCAGACGACAACTTGGCGAATTTTGCGTTGTGACTTGAGCCTGCACCCGTACAAGATCCAGCTGACCCAAGAGCTCAAGATTAATGACCATAGACAGCGCCGTGTGTTCGCTGACTGGGCATTAGAGCAGTTGGAAGTTGACGCCGATTTTGGCAAAAAAATCATCTTCAGCGACGAGGCGCATTTTTGGATGAATGGCTATGCCAACAAGCAAAATTGCCGTATTTGGGACGAGACCAATCCACACGAGGTTCACCAAGTGGCAATGCACCCGCAGAAAGTGACTGTTTGGTGCGGATTTTGGGCCGGAGGCGTGATTGGTCCGTATTTTTTCGAAAACGATAATGGTGTGGCCTTCACCGTCAATGGTGAGCGATACCGGTCGATGATAACCAACTTCTTTTGGCCTGAAATCGAGAATATGGATCTGGACAACATGTGGTTTCAACAGGACGGCGCTACGTGCCACACAGCACACGCTACGATGGAAGTTCTGCACGATCAAGCGCCCTTAATGGAAAACCCTATATTATGTTGCTTAGACTTTTTTGTATTAACACATTCCTTAATACTAACCGATTTAAAACTTAATTATATTGTAGTTCATGATGGTAAAATAATTTATTGAATATCCCAACCGATATCACATAAAGCTGGTTAGATTTATTTAAGAATATATAGTTTATAATACATACGGTCATCTTTAACCTTATATTCCTTAGTTTAGAATCGATGTTATCAAGTACAAGAATCAATGATATGGTAGTAAAGGTTTAATTAAAACTTCTTACTTTTCAACAATGGTTACAAAACCATAGAACCAAGCTCAAAATTAACATTAAACTCGTTTGTATGTATATTAACATCAAGAGCCCAAGATTAGATTGGTTAGGTTATGACATGCTGAGAGATTGAATATGGTGCACGATACCAATTGTATACAAAGTTTAATATCCAACAATTATATATCGTTATTATTATTATGATTATTATCAAATGCTCAGTATAAATATAATTTATTTTAATAAGTGTTTATTTTTAGAAAACTTAAATAGGAATTATTTCAATACGTTCTCACTACTTTTGCCTCATTCATATTATGAAATAAACTCATGAAGCTCTTAATTTCTTTTGAATTTAAAATACTTTTAACACGAAAGTCGTCTTAAGTTAAAAGAGTAAAGTAACGTTGAGTAAACGATGAAAACGTTTGGAACGACTTGAGTGGTCTTTGGTTATGCTTACTAATTAACAGCGGTAATGACACGTAGTACAGCGACTCGAATGAATTAGTCCGTATTTCTAACGCTATAAAGTTTATTATTGCGTATAATCGTTGCGTATGGATCGCTCCTATTCGTGTTGTAAAAATCGCTCAATTTAATTTAAAAATTTATATTCAAATAGATAATGTTAGAAATATATTTTAATTAAAAATATGCTATAAGGATTTCTAGAAGAAATTTCTGAATATTTTCCTCCTAATGCATCCTTATATTATATTAAAAGTGTTAATATACCTCTTTTGTTAACTTAAAACGGAACATGCAGTTTTACAGAGAGCGAGTAAAATGCATACAAAGCGCGAAAAGGTGACTCAAATTGCAGAAACGAATTATGACCAACACACTCCATTAAAAGTAGCTCGAGGCGCACATGTTCTGAGTTTGATCGAAACATATACACGGTTTACACAAAACTAGTCCTTATTGCAGTGGACATAGTGAACATAATACTAGACTATTTATTGTCTAAGATAGTTCATCGCTCTGAAGTTACTGCTGCGATATTTTTATAGGCGAATAACAATTTGTCGTAGTAATATCTAATGCTGATATATACAAAACTTGGAACATTCCGAAGATTCTAAAACAAGTAGACTTGTGTTTACGTTGTTTTAAAGTGTTTTATTTGTTCTAGAGTTATATATTTTCCTTTATGTTTGTTTAATGTGTTGTTACGTAATATTTTATTACGTCTACATTAAACTTTAATGGTATCAACTTCTTATTTCTTATTCAAACCATATACAAACACTCATAAACATATTTTTATATATTCCGTATATGTGTGTTAACAAGATACATTAAGTAATAATATATGTAATTCATACTAACGAAACTTTAATGAAACTTTACCTAATTTCATATATATACATGTATGTTATTAAGGAGAGAAATTTACCACGAGCTGAGCCAAATACAAACAAACGTAGGTCAGTCAAATATCTAGTTTCTAGTTGGTACTGTTTAATCTGTACGAGCTCACGTGTAACTAATATTCATTGATTTTCACCGTTTTACTTTGAAAATCAAAATATATTCTATTCAAGTATAACGTATATTTTTATAGTCATTTTTAGCATCATGAAGTTCCGATCTGGTTAGATTCAGTATATGGTTTGCATTCAAAAATCGTAACAAATATTTGCAATAGCTATGGTAATAAAATTCAAGCTTCTGCATAGCGTTGCAATATTCATGAGGTGACTGTAAGGTATACAACGAATATATCCATCACCATCAGAGTGTCTAGCATTTAATTCTGTGAAGAGTTAATAAAATAAATAATGTAGGGTTTTGTCTTTGGACATTGATTTAGATCTAGTTAATAACGTCTTATTTAAAATACTTCTACAGCTAATTGTTAATAAAAAATACTAAGCTTAGATAACTCCTTGTTGTTTTGTAATTAATAAAATAAATTTCCATTTTCGTATTATTATATTATGTAACGTTTAATCACTCCATTATTTTATAATTTTCAACGAACTATCCTAATATCTTAGTCATTATCTAAATATTTTGGCAATCGTTGTACTGATATTTTTTAAAAATTATTTTAATATTATAACGTAATTATAAGAATATAAGGAAATTTCCCTATACACGGGAAATCCCTCAATTAACGGAAATCACCGTAATTTTCTATGATAAATTAATTTCGATTTCTTACCACAGATAATTAATATAAGGAAATTTTCAAATATATCTTTTTGCATCTATTAATTTTGCTTAATTAATTTGTAACAATCGGAGTTTTTGTGATGTTCTACTATAAAAGTAGCTTTGCATATTATCGCTTATTGTAAATCTACATTTATGTGTTTGTAAACTTAGTAGAAGAGAAACTGTAAGGCTTTGTTTGCTGCACACATTTTCTATGGAATATTGAGCACGTATTTTTATAGGTGCGAAAGTTGACATAAGCTTATTATGTCAACGTAGTCGGAAAGAAAATTGTTGACCTGCGCACTTTCTAGGGGAAAGGCAGTGAAAACTATAACGTGCCATAAGAGATATACGAAAACATAAAATTAAAATATCTGTAGATCGCAAAACAGTTGCAAGTAATTTTAGCATTACATTAGTGGTAGAGTAGGTTTAGTGAGACACTTTTTGTATTGCAATATTTTTATATAAATTTTAAAAAAAAGATGATGTACCCCATTATCTTGTTAAACCTTAATGTCACCTGCGCACAGGGACCATGTATCTGCGTTAGCTAACAATTTTGAACCGATATAAGGTTATACAAAATTACTCATCCCGATAAAAGCTACATTATCAATAATGTAAGCTTTAAGGCCTACGGCCTAAATTAGATGCTAATATAATCGTATTGATAAATGTTATAGTTTTTTTTAAAATCTTTTTACACGTAAAACATTTATTTACATAAAAAAGCCTTAAAAAGAAATAGCAATAAAATTTTAAAATTGTTACTGTAAAAATCGTGACCGCGCGGCATCGTGAATGCTAGCAGCATTTCCCCTTTGAATCGCAATTCCCGATTCTCTGGTCGAAAAACGAACCAGCCCTCCCGTCACCAGTTGAGGCAATAAGACGTGGTGTAATATTTATAGTTTGATCATTTTGAAATAAAAACCAAAACATTATCTTGTATCTACAAATATAAGTTTTTAAAAACCATAACATACTCGTTATTACGTAAAAAGAAAGGTTTTATTAATTGATTGATGATTTCTGAAATCCCTTGAAGAATTTTAAACTTGTTCTTCTAAATTTGCATAGCATACATTTTCACACAGGTTCGCGAAGCGTAATTTATGGTTATTTAAATAGTTAGATAAGTATATGTTATTATGGCTTATCATGTCCATTCTAAAATTACAATAATATGAATGGAGTATTCATGCTAATCGGATTAGAAGTTTTCTGTTTACCGGTAATGAAACAAACAATCATCATGTTTATCATGATTCCATTATTATTAATGAAGTTATTTGTATCGTAAACTTTAGTGAGTCCCGAGCCCCTGAACCCGCAATTTTCGAACCCCTTCAGATATATCCTCTCCTTTTTTTGGAGTCGGTAAAAAATACGTCCTGTTGAGGTTATGTGCGCTTTTCGCGGGCCAGGCATGTCTGGGTGGACTCATCTGCTCGTCAGCTTTTCTAAAATTAATTAAAAAAATATATGTCTGTATATTATAAATATTTGATTTTATGTTATGTGAGTTCAATTTTTCGCTAATTCAGTGTATTATTACTACCATTTTAGAAATAGTGTTTTCGTCTTATATAATATTGTATTCCGCGTTTTATAATATTATATAAGAAACTAAATAGTTTACTTTTACAATTACAGTGCTCATTAGAAATATACATTCAGACAGGGTATCTAGAAGCAATTACATGTATTTATTTTACAGTACAAAATAATTATTTGTGAGAGGGAAGTGGAGAGACGTATGAGACTTGATTAAGAGTACAGTTGTGGTACAAGTACTTAAAAATAATGAACATGACGTCACTTGAGATATGAAGCGTATCCTTCCCTAGCGTCACGATACTCCATAGCTACATATTAATTTCATATTCATAACTATATTTACGTCACGTTTAAAACAGAAAGAAACAAGTGGTACTTCTTTGTAAATGTATAAGTGGTTCGAAGAATATTTTATTGCATTTTTTAATATTAATATGAAGTTTACCATCACTATCAACTGCCGAATTTATCCACTAAGAACTCAATAAGTTATTATATACGGCTATGTTGTGGATAAGAGGTCATATGTATAAAAAGTATGCCACCCCTTGGCTTATTACATTAATCGATCTTTTGTTTTGTGAAATAAGAACAACCCAAAAACAAGCATTCGTATAATACGAACATTGTGTTTGGGTTGTTCTTATGTTCTTAACTATATTAAGTAGGAATAATAGATTTATTTATTGAAATTTTCATGTAACCTTATTATAATATCTCACGATATCTCGCGCATTGTGTCAAATATTGTCAAATTTCTTACCACGCCAATGTTTTCGTTTAGAGGTTTAACTATTTAAACCATAAATAAAAATATGTTTTGAATAATAAAAAAAAATAACCGTTACAACCGATATATCATGGCGATTACCAAGGTTATTCCGATCGGATTATGGTAAAACTGGCCTAATACCACCCAGACCGGAGGAATTCGGAACAAATAACACCACTTCCTGGCAAATATTCTGAGTCATGACGTCATCTGGACTCTAAAACGTCAAAAGTTTGAAAACGTAGATTGTGATGCTGCCTGGTAATAAAAATACAGGCATATTAAATTAAACATTAATATAAATTTAAAAAAATACACAAAATGTACGAACAACACGTTTGTAGAGATATAAATACAAGGAAAAACAACCACTGATACATAATAACAATTCACCTCGTGTTCAACGCAGAAGGAAAACGTGAGGAAATCTGCATGAATCGTAAGAAATTTTGACGTGTATCTGCACTAACCCGCAGTGAAGCGGCGAGATGGACTACGTACCATATTCTACTCATCAACAGGAGAACAGCAGTAACGAATGTTTAAGTTAATATGTTTTTGTATTTAAAAAAATCACCGTAGTTTTGCTCTTTATATTTTTGTTATGTTCATTGCAATGTACACACACACACTGAAAACCAGAACGCATAAGTTTTACCGTAATTTAGGTCAGTGTCATTCACTAAGTGCTTAGTGTGTTTTGACAAATTATTATTATACGAGATTTTTTTAACGGGTTTGTTTGCTTAATAATTATCTGGATAAAATGTTTTTGTTTTTCTCCATGTTCCAAACTATCAAAATTCAACTATCAAATTAACTTTGACAAAATAAAAGCATACAAATCTACGAATATAATATAAAACAATATACATTAGGTATTTATGTTTACTAATATGCTGGCGTTTATTAGTGAAATAATAATTTTCGCTTTTTTAGGTCAGTATCAAGCTATCGTTACGCGAACCTGTGTTACTTTTTATGGCAACTGTCATTACCCATGTATGTAACGCCGGTGACATAAGTCGTGCGCGAAATAATTTGGTTAAAATGCATTGCATGTTTTCCAAGTGAGCCGAGTTGATGTAAATGGATGGAATTTCTCTGTCCCATTATTTGAATTATTAGCTTTAAAGCTTTAAATACTTATCCTGGGGTTAACGTTTTACAGATTTATGGACAAATTAAATTAAATTATCGAATAATGTGAGTGATTGAGCTAACAATTAAATTCCCATACTTTTATGAAAAATAATAATTTTGCAGGGTTCTGGTCAAGTTCAATTCGCTCATTTGTTATTCTACTAATATGTGTAGTTGTGTAAATATCTGAAGAGTTCGTGAGCCAGTATTAATTAACATTATAAATTCCTTTAAAAAGGTCATAATAACTTTGAACCAATGACCAACAACTCAGACTACAGACCACACAAGTACCAAAATGATAACAATAATAGCTAAAAATATTTTTAAATGCACTTTAAAAGCAGTGAACAGTTATTACCGCTTATGACTTTAAATATAACTATCAAAAATACTTTTTTTGCATATGTGTAGAGTAATGCGATACTAAAATATAATAAACGTAACGTAACTTTTTATAACGAAAAAATGCAGCTGTGTAGCAAGCAATACTTACAATATCGATTATGGAGCGTTTTTGCTCTATAAATTTTCACGGCACTGTTTGAAAGCAAGTTTAGACTATTGTATTTTCCGATATGTTTCAATAGTGCTAGATAGCGCACGTTATAGAATAGATAAAATACAAAGAGATTTCTAATGCGTGTAATATAGCAGATTGTATCGTAATATTCGAAAATGTGTATTCAGTTTTAACATTAAAGAATGCACATTCTTTCGATATATACATATATATGTATATATAGTCTATAAATATGTCCTCGTTAAAATGAAAGTTTTTCAAATAAGATGCCTATTTTCTTGTCTCTACGCTTGTAATTGCTGTATCTTTAGCAGATTATCAGCAGCTTTTATTTGGCTAGCAGTGCGTATCGTATCAGCAATGAAATTAATATTCAAAGGAATGTTTTTTTTATATTCAAATGTATACTGCAATTGAAAATGATTGACATACTAACAATGAATCACCTTGCTTGAATCTGAGGTTAAAAAAAGGGTTGATTATTATAAATGTGATCAAAATTTTAATATGATTTAATATTTTTTTTTTTATTGTGTAGGTTGTTGGACGAGCATTTGAGCCACCTGATGGTAAGTGGTCACCAACACCCATAGACAATGCCATTGTAAGAAATGTTAACCATCGCTTACATCACCAATGCGCCACCAACTTTGGGAATTAAGATGTTATGTCCCCTGTGCCTGTAATTACACTGGCTCACTCACCCTTCAAACCGGAACACAACAATACAAAGTACTGCTGTTTTGCGGTAGAATATCTGATGAATGGGTGGTATCTACCCAGACGAGCTTGCACAAAGCTCTACCACCGAGTAAAGATATTAAGAGGACTATACACTATAAATGTTTAGTAATATATAGCACTAGCTGGGCCCTGCGGTTTCACTCGCGTATAATTAATAAAAATATAATAAATAAAAATAACCCTAGAGCCTTCCTCGATAAAAGGACTATCCAACACAATTTTTTTTTTTTAATTCGAACAAGTACTTCCCGAATAGCCTTCACGAATTTCCGCTTAGCCTAAAGGTTGACTGGTAGAGAATGCCTTTAGGCATTAAGTCCGCCTTTTGTCAAACTACACAATGTGGTAGGCAAAAAAGTTTTAAATAAATAAAATAAGTATCCTTAGATTAGCCGGATCAAATAAACAATCTCGTATAGATAACATTAAAATCTTCAACAACTAGAAGTAAAAATAGCCTAATTCAGTAAGTGACTAAACTTTAATAACACTTATATTGTTAAAGGTCATGTGCATTAATTTGATTTAAGATAATTTTCAATCTTAAAATCATCTATATCTTCTTTGGACTTTTATTATTAACATTAAACTTCACATCTAACGTCGTCTACGTTCAATGCCTCATAATAATAAACTGTTAAAAGCTCAACGTCTAACGACATTAAAACCTATTTCGATGACTTAAGAAAGTTGATAACTCAATATATTTCAGCAAAAGGCAGGACTTTGGACGCCACTCAAGAAATAGTCGCTTTGGGCGCTTGCAACATTATCGGCGCTTTCTTTCGCTCTTTACCAGTGAACGGATCGTTCAGCAGAAGCGCTGTCAGCGAAGCGTCGGGAGTTAAAACTCCTGCTGCTGGATTTTATACTGGTATTTATAATCTTTCTTTCAATTAACTCACCGTACCGTACCTAACTCATTTGTAAAGAACTTTTATTTCGCATTTTCCGATACAGATTATTTGACGTATTTAAGAATCGCTTTCTTATATTGAATTGTAATTTTTATCAAGATAGACATTATAATATCATCGTTATATTTTAATTTTAAATACAATAACACTCAAATCCTAATTACTTTAATTTGATTAATTAAGAAAGCAACAATGGTCCAAGGATCGTGGACGAAAAATCATTACACTTTGCGTCAATTCGTATATCGTTGAATTTATAAAACAAATTAAGGCTTCAAAATATATCATATACTGCACTGAGATTATCTCATTTATCTTACCTACTCTTTAAAAGTATATTGCTGTCATTTTAATGAGTTCATAAAACGTATTACTTTTGATGTCAACACAAGTGCTATCATTTTTCGCTTTGAAACAGCGATGCCGAGTCTTGGAGCTGGTCCTCCATAAATCTAAAAGTTTTCAGCATAGTTTACTGTCGCACCGACTTCAAAATTTTTGATATACTCCTTTAAAGTACACTCCGTTACTCGCATCAAGTTCTAAATCTACAGCTCTGTTATCTAAAAGTTTAGGAACTACATTAAAACGTCGGTTACCGAGAGAAATTAAATTACTTGGTTTATGTTTCTAGTTACATATCAGATAACAGTATTATTTTAAGTACGTTTTCTCCTAAAGAACTGAGTAATTTTTATATATTCGTTTAAAATTATGCTTAAAACGAATAATTTTATTCATTGTTAATATACGATTTTAGGGATAAAATTAAAACAAAATTTTACGGATTCGTCTGTTGTTCTACTATGATTACTAACCTGAAGGTTAGGTTAGGAAGGTTATATCTCTATTCGTCTGTATTGCTGTATTTCAGTTTGAAGGATAGATGAGCATTTGTAATTACAGACACACGACACATAACATCTTAGTTTCTAAGATTCACAATGTAAGGGTAGTTAATATTTTTTAGATATATATAAATTCATCAAGATGGTCATCTGCAGAGGACACCTCGACAGTATGTCTTCATGGAGTGAACTAAATACATTTATATCAATAGGTATTATAGTACTCCTGACGCTGGGCTTGCTGACGCCTTACTTTTACTTCATACCTCGCGCGGCGCTTTCCGCCGTCATCATGTGCGCTGTACTGGCCATGGTAGACATCGCCATACTCAAGAGACTATGGCAAAGTAACAGTGAGTACTTATACTTAAATTATTTTTATATTATCGTAGTGAAACTTCTTGGGATACTTTAAAACGGTTTGGACGGTTCAACTTTATATGCAAATATTAAATATAAATATATCTCTTTAAAAAGTATTATATCGACATTATGTCATGTAAATTTTAGTTTTTTTTTACTTTACCAATGCGCTAATATCTTAATCTTTATAACTTTTCAATTTAATAATGAATATATTAATAATTTGATGTTTATTACCCGGTTACCATATTCAACAATTTATTCGTTTTGTTTACTGATAGTTCAAATAATTTCTTGAATATAGTAATCGGAAATCAATCACTTTAAGAAAAACGATGTAGCAGATCACGAGCACGGCAACAATTTTGCTTGTAGAACAGTTTCTAACCACCTTATTAGTAGTTGGAGTACTAATAATTAATAGTATTGCTCTGAATTGATCTAAACATTTCTCTTCGTCGGATCTTACGTCATCTTCAACCTGTAGGTGTGAGGTGTCTATATTATATTTTACATAAATTTTAATTTGATCATCATTGTTAATAGTCAGTAAATTTAAAAATTGAATTCCATTTTAATTCGTATATGTTTTTATACTTTTTTATTAAATTTGATTTAGAAACATAATTCACAATATCTTCCCGCAACGTAACAGATGGTTTACACACAATGTCAGATCATCGTCAAATACAAAATTTATTGTGAAAACAATTTAAGCCAGTAGGAACATATGGTAAGGGTTATACAGCTCAACATGAATATTATATAACAAAGCTTGGATAAAGGGTATTGCAATTGAATGTAATAAATATTTCGCTATTAATATACACAAGTATAACTCGCGTCTCCTCCGAAAAAAAAGTGTAAGATTAAATAATTGTTTAGATTGAGTGCTGAAGTAACGTAAGTATGTACAAATCCAAGTAAAAAATGGCTACTGTACCAATCATGATTCGTGGCAGGAATACTAGCAGCATTTCCACGTTGAATTTGAGCCCTCTTTTCACCAGTGGAGGCAATAAGATGGGGTTTCACATGTTTCAGAAATATTTTCACACTCTTACTCTAAGAACTAAATTTTTTAACTGCAAAGGGAAAAAAATATTTATATTTATATTATATTTTGGATTTAGAGACCAATATTTTGCGCCGTTTGTTCGCTTAAGTATTTTTCGCTGTGGTTCTGGCCTTTAACACTGTTTCCATGACGTGAACATGAGATTATTAGCCTGATTTAATATAATAATGTTAAATTATAGCTGACGATCCTTTGATTTTCGCTTAATTATCAGTATCTTATTTCCTTGTATATTTTTTCCTTTCTGTCGATCCTCCAATTTTCTACTCCATCTCGATTAAAAGCAAATACGTGAACGAATGCTTTTAAATTAGTGATGATCTCATTTTATATTTAATTATTATGTTTTGGAAGCTCTTGCGAATAATTAATTGGTTAATTAAGTATAATAATATTTGATTTCAAATATTATACACGCTATTTAAACTTCACTAAATAAAGTATAATAATTTATGATTCTATAAAATAAATAGGTATTACTAAAATTAAGTAAAGGATTCCTAAGTAAAATAATTATTTTAAGATAATTGAATATAATGAATTTCGTAGTGTTTTAAGTTTACGATAGTTTTGAATTTCGAGTAAAAAATATAAAAAAATCTGTAACTTATAATATTTGAAAAATCTTTTAAAATGTCACTATTACGATAAAGACAACATTCTGAGATTATTTTTAATAGGAGGATGTATCAAACTAGGCAAAGTTATTAAATTTGAAAAATAGTCAGCTTGTTAATTTTATGCTTCATGATTAAAAAAATAACGAGGAATAGTATGTTTCAATTGAATATGACTTAATTCTATTCTTTTTGGGTATATAAAAAGATATTTGTCAACAATGTACATGTACAAACAATAAAGCCAGGTCGTGTTAAAATAAATAAAACATTGAGGTTTCCGCTAAAAAAGTAATTGACATGAGATATCTACATTTGACTTGATTAAATAGATCTTAGATCATAATTTGAATTGTCAATATTGGAAAAATACATTAAATCGATATGTCACCGTAAAATAGTAAATACTATAATTATCTACTATATATGTACTATACTATAATGACTATTGTTTATTTCGTGAGATTATAATTTTTTTTGTAGATTATAATCTACTTAAAAATGATGCGTTAATTTGTGTGCAATATGTGACGGTTTACAAACCTTCGACAGTTTACAATCTCTGCGAGATAAATATAACTCGAGAGATTATAATATTTACTATTTGACGGTGACAGATTCATTTCAATTAAATGAAAAAAAGACAATGGAATATAAATGGGATCCTATAATTACATATCTTAAATGCGTCCATATTCCCAGCATGATGGTTCCGTAAAATAATACCATATAAAGGGAGGGTAAAGATTCATCCTGCATCGCGTCTGCGTGACGCCTGTCATTGTGAATACACTCCCGGAGGCTTTACATGAAACTCGTACAGTGAATAGAAACATACGCAACAAAAAAACGCTCTGAAGCGTTTCTTAATTTTTGTTGAATACTTAATATACTTTTTGGTTTTTCGCGGTAGAATTGATAGTCCGATTTAGTGGTTATTTTACGTTTAGTTTGATCCGTAGAATAATAATTCACAAGTGCTTGTAAGGGCCGAATTGAATTTTGATTTGCTCTATTACTGAAAATCTGCCGACAATGGTGATTTTAAGCGATGGCTCTATGCCATATTTTTATGTTTTTTAATAGATATTTTTTGTTTTGTTAAACGATGATTATGAATTGATCATAATTTTCCACTACTAAATTTAATTTCTCGTCAATCGTTTTTTATTTATTTATGAGAACATACAAGGTGAAAAAATACTAAGCATTAAAATTAAATTTTCAAACTTGATTTATAAACATTGAAAAATATTTTTTTGAAGCAGTTAAAGTAGGAATATAGCATCGTGTGGTGTTGTCTACAGGAAGGGGACGATTACTTTGGTTGTATGACTCTATTAGAGTTTGTCGAGGTTGACTTCCGCAGCAAGCGAATCCTTTAATGTACCCGTATATAACGTCTATACGCGCCCTAGCAGCGGCTTATTTGAAATTTTACATTGAAAAAGCAAAAGAAAACCTCTTTTCGGGACTTAAACTGTATACGCTGATTTTAGTTACAAGCAATGTAATACATAATTTAAACTTTCAAATAATACGTCTTTTGGGATATTTTGGGTTTATTTTTGCGTAATTTATATATAAAAAATCATAATAGTTTCTTTACATTTAAATATTTTAAATAAGTCGTAACGGATATATATATATATATATATATATATATATATATATATATAGGTTAATAATCTAATCTATGGGATTACGATAAGTTTCTTTATTATAATATAGTATGAAATATGGTTAAATATTTTGTACACTGAAATTTCAAAAACTTCTTGTATAATACGTGAGTAAATGCAATTGGAGCAATTCTTTTTATTCAAGTTAGAACTGAAGGGACTTCTTATCAGCCACCTGATCTTAAACAGTCAGCCCTACTTATATATATTGGCCCTGTAAGAAATAAAAAATATTCCAAATATAAATGCGCCTGCCCACACAGCAATACAATATGCATGATAGTATAATAACCATTAAATTGATGGTACGATTATCTACACAGAGGACCAAGGCAAGAATAAAACTAATTATACTCATAGTCTAACACATATGGAGTAAAGGCGTTTTATGGTCGATATTAAAAATCTTAGATCATAATTTGAATTGTAATTACGACGTCAAGTATATTCACCTAATGTTCCGATTTCCATAAGGATCATTAGCTAGATTTATTATATTAAGCAATAGGTATTAAGTTAGTCCTTAGTAATAATTTATATTCTTCCCTTTTTGTGGGCGTTGATTTACGATTTCAAGACTTTTTAATTACTTATATTTAAGCCTTTAAGTCAAACGTTTTAAGAACCAAGAAGAACGTTTTTTAATTATAAGAGATTTAATTTAGATAAAGATTCTAGACGGTAAAAGGTGTTGATATTGATTACTATGACGAAGCAAGAGAAAGTGACGTAATTAACCCTTCTTGCTTGAGGAGGGGCCTTTGATTTTAGATATTTGATATAATCTTTGTCACTAGATTCCTTAATGCTAATTGATAATTTGCTGGTGGCTGGAGCTTGTACAAGACCAATCCTCTACCAGTCACTTATCTGTTATCTACCGACATACAACACTTTAAATTATTGTAATCCACCTGAAAGTATTCTGTTTTATTTTTATTTTATAGAATAGGTAGGCGGACGAGCGTATGGGCCACCTGATGGTAAGTGGTAACCAACGCCCATAGACAGTGGTATTGTACATTTCTTTAAAAAAACATCGCTAAAGCGCCACCAATCTTGGGAACTAAGATGTTACGTTCCTTGTGCATGTAATTACACTGGCTCACTCACCCTTCAAACCGGAATATAAAAATGCCAAGTACTGCTGTTTTGCGGTAGAATATCTGATGAGTTGGTGGTACCTACCCAGATGAGCTTGCACAAAGCTTTACCACCGAATAAAATCAATTAATTGGTGAATCGGTGTTGTTATATATAACAAAAATACCTATGTTGTTTAATTGGTGGAAAAGTGTAATAACAAAATTTATTACCGATTATCCTGGGTAGGAGCTTCATTCGGATATAGGCATAGTTTTCTATTTATTATAATGTATTTTAATTTTGCTTATCATTTTAGATACCATGGTTGGACGTGTATGGATAGTATAAGAGTTTTTTTATATTTCTTAAAGAATGTCAATAGTATCTCATATTTACTATGCGGTGACTTATTTGCCTTTCCTGTTATGTATGCTTTTATAGTATAAATTATTAGGACAGTATAAAGGCACCTATAACGTCAGTAGATGTATGACCGAACGACTTCTCATATAGTATTCGTAAATCCTTTGTTACATAAATAATTTACTAATTAAAAATTGTCACAAGCACAAAGTAAGGTACATTGAGCATTAAAAATACCAATTGCTTCTAATAAATGTAATTGTTAAATAAAATCTGTTTACGTTGAAGTTACATACATTATACGGCCTCGGGCGAAGAACTCTTTAGGTTCCATATCTCCCTGTGAGCTTAAAAGTTTCGAGCGTTCTTGAAATTCACTTACATTGGTATAGCACTCTATTTAATTACTGCATAGATTATTCTGTATCTATGTTGGATAAGTCTATGCGAACAAGATTTAATAAAGATGGGGTAACATTACCCGAATTGCACTTGGACACAACTATAATGTCCTACGCAGTAGGTTAACCCTTAAAATTGAACGCCATGGTATAAATCGGTTAGTAGTAGGATGATTATATAAAGTATTATATCAGTGTATTTTTATATCAAATATGAACGCAATATGAGGCTATACATAATGCAGCTAATATTTTAAATAAAAGTTATATAAACTAAATCAAGTTTTTCAAACCAAGGTTTCAAATACATTTCACATTAATATAGATTAAAGTCTTTTTTCCATCTATATTAGCGAAATAACCACGACTGCGGCATCTCATTGCGTTGCGACTTGCGTCATAACATTACCATATTAGAATTAACGTTGCTAATGGAAGTTATTCGAATAAATTCTATTCTAAGCTGAAAGAATAAATTATTAGAATATTTTTATTCGGATATTCTCAGTCGAGTTATAGATAATGGCTATTGTTGCTTGTAACGCATAGCGTCATTTCATATTTTGTATCTTTTTATACATCTGATCTGATACAAATTATTAATTTGAAGATATATGTTTCAAGTATAGATTATTTTGAAATCAAGTCAGGCTGATACTTTATCAACCCTTTGGAGTTGCAGCAACACCACAAAAAGGCATATTGCTACCATAACTTTAAATATGATGTCTATATAGTAATAAATCCCTTGTCTCTTATAGCTCATTTATATTCGAAAAGATCTTGTAAATAAAAATGAATACTGATTTCTCTCTGTTTATTTTGCCTGTAGTAGACCTTTGTGCAGTTGACCTGCGTAAGTAATTTCGCATCGGATATCTCTGCCAGACAGCAATCGTATTGCTGAGTTTCAATGGTGAGTGAGACATTGTGACATCTTATATCCTTTGATCGTTGGCATTGTACTATATAAGAAGCGAAGTAGCCATTAGGTGATTAATTATTTGAACGCCTTCGTAAATATTAGATGTATATATTTTTTTTCTAAAATCGTTGCTATGATTTAGCTGAAGGAACCTTAAATATATTTTTTACAAATAATTATCGTTTTTGTTATTATATAATAAATAAACGATTTAAAACATTATTTAATTAAGTTCTTATAAGCATTTGAATTGTCATGTTGCAGTGTTAAATCAATTTTTTGATTCGGAATGTAGATTTTTAGAAAAATGTTACAGCTATGATAATCGAACACAATTAAATTATTATTTATCCTACAGGATAATCAACGTATATTCAATAATATTATTTCAATTCGATCAAACACGTCTCTGGTTAATTTTATCAACATGCTCACAAATGAAAATTGAATTGAAACCAATATGGTACTCTTGTAACAGACTTCAATTTGACTACATACATAAGTAAGCAGGTAATTTTGTGTTGAAATTTCCAAAGATTGTCATCTCGACGTCTCATTTGATTACACCGGATCCTATGTAATTCCCGCGAATCGTGATGTCGCATATCCAAAGGATATGTTACGGAGATTCTTTTCAGACTTTGTAAATATTTGCCGTGTAATACACGTATTAAATGGGTTCGTGGTGTATCTAAATAGAAACGTTTAATTATTTTTTTCCTACACCTTTGATTACATTAACGGTGCTGAAAACCTTATTCATATTTATTTTTGTCCTCTGCCTTCATTGTTATGTATGTAATTAGATTGGTATTAAGATTTGTTTTTCGTATTAGTGTAATATATTTACAAATAAAAGAGTTCGTAATTCATTATCAAATGATGCTATATAATAAAACTCCTTGTAAAATAATAACACAAGTCAAGAGTATGAACTAGCCGAAATATTCTTATTAATATAAGGTCCTCTAGACCGATTTCGGCCACGGCGGCCAATCTCAAGAGAGATTAGCCAACTGCGCAGGACATATTATAGTGCACAAGTGTGTGCGCAAACACAGGTGCACTCTCTTTTCCTTAGCTCTCATAATCCGATGGGACGGCAATCCGACACGACCGGAAAGAGTTTAGGCGCAGGACCAACGGCTTACCGTGCTTTCCGAGGCACGGGAGTGTACACACTTCCAACTTCCAGACTCCGGGCTGCTACTGAGAATTTTCTGACAGAAAAACCCAATAACTATTTATTGACCCGACCTGGGAATTGAACCCAGGACCACCGGGTCTGCAGCCTTATATCTAGCCACTAGACCAACGAGGCAGTCAATTTATTAATATAGTGTATTATAATATTAATAACTCAGTACAAAAATATATAATGTGTATGGATAGAACAAAATAATAATGTTACAATTATTTTTTTGTTCATAACAATTACCTGTGCCTAATTTAATATCACTCAGCTTCTTGAAAATTGTTATTGGTTGACTTTGTAAGTTTAGTTTAGCTAAATCTCTGTTTTACTTGCATTTAAAACTGTAACTATAATGTGCAATATGACGAAGCATTTATTTATTTGTCTATTTAATCATACAAAATAGAACAATGTATGATATTCTATGAGAAACACAAATACAAAGAGCACGAGCAAGTCTTATTATTATGTTGCATCTCTTATTTACTTAAAATTATTTGGTCAATAGTAGTACGAAATTGTATAAAACAAAATTTAACAGTAGGTATTAACGGCCCTACTTATGAACCTTGTATAGCAGTGATTAGTTAAACAATGCTGTCTTCTTTTAAATGACAGAAAGATATAAATCAGCTTTTAACTCAATAGCAACGTCATAGGGACTTTAACTTATTAATTTTAAGTTACATAAGTAAAACTATAAAGTTAACTTTATAAGTAAGACCTTCACAAATTGTGCTAATGCTAACTCATATGTACATTATTTGTAAATCATATTATATAAATCTACAGATTTACAAATATATAAGCAAAAAATCGTTGAGGTGATATTGCCATTATCATATGATGATTATTATATCGATATAATTATGCAAAAGTTACGTTGATGATAAAACAGTTACTTAAATATTAGGTTACTATTCTGTCGGGTTTATATTAGGTAGTGACAAACTCACTTGGCTATAAAAAAACGTCTATTAGACTATATAAGACTACATGTCTAGGTCCAGTGGGGCCATAGATCCATAACGTGACCTTTATATAAGAAAGAATGAACTTATTTTCCTTCCCAAATTAATAGGAGATTATTTATTTATTGCTATACACGTATCTACCCTACAAAGCCTACCCTGGATGTGATCCTGTGACATATAATTAAAATATAAGTATTTAACAAGTAGATCATATTGACTTTACAATAATACATTTGAATTAATACAGATTAACAACTTTTATTTTTAATGTTTTTGACTGGATATTTATTCGAAGTATTTACAGACAAATTGCTCAATATTTAAACGCGTTTTAATTTAACAAGATGTTCAAATTGAATTACTTTAATTTGACCGGATTTCAATTTCATTACATGTGGATACTGTAATTTATGACAATTAATCAAAATACATCTTATTTTATGTACTTATTCTTTTATAATTTTTATGTAATAAATAAACGTGTGCACATTTCAATAAAATATTTAATTATATAATTTATGTATACCTACCATATAACTATTTATGGCTATTGATCTTAGCTTCGCATTGTAATATTAGGAGTTTATCAAATTCATATATAAAAAGTAATATTTCTAAAAGTATAATTTCCAAAGCGTAATTGGTATTTCTTTATGGAAAATTCATGATATAATCAGTTGATTAGTTTGATAAAGATGAATACTGCGTGACAAATAAATTACATTCGCTCGTTACAACAAAAAAATTGTTACTGTTTTCGATTTAAATATATGTTTTCCTCAATTTATTTTAATCAAATAAGATGCAGTCTTTTGTCTTTTGAGCTCACTACGTAAGCATAAATCAAAACAATATTTCAAACTTATTTTAAGCAAAAATATAAATAAAAAACCAAAGCTAAAAAAGGAGGAAAAGAAAGTCGTTAGCTTCGGTATAAATCACGAAACAATAAAGAATTAAACTGTCATTTACGGTTCTCTGGTAAATTCTCTTACGCGCTTCGGATATTGTCTCACCCCTTCCGTTCGATAAACGTACGGCACATCCCTATTTCAAGCCTCAAATAAATAATTCATTATTATGGACCCCGAGTACTCTCTTTAATCGTTTCACCTGACGTCGTCTGATTTATAACACGGACAACTTTCGTAGAACACCTCTAGTATATTTATTATTCACATCTCAATTATGGAATGAATTATGTTTAATCATATTGTATTATAAGTTATTATTTCATATACTCCATAAATATAATAAGCTGTGTGGTTACGACAGAGAGAATGGAGTTATCCTGTATCAAACTGTGGGTATCCAAATAAATTAACCCTAAAAAATATGAAACGCAATATTATATAAGATAGGTGAGGGTAATAGGGCCTGTCGGGTAATAAGGCCTAATTAATAAAAAATGCTATTTAAAATGATCGTATACGCTCTCATAGATGTCGCTTCAAACTTGTCTCTACGTGTTCGCTTGCTTGCTGCCACCCGTGTTACGTTATACATCGCGAGGAAAGGTTACGCGACTCAAATAATAAAAAATCGTCCAAATCAATCGTAAGTATTTTTTTATATATTATACTTATATTATAAATACTTACACTTTACACTTACTTATATTTACACTTTAGTTTTCTTTTATTCCTCGTTTCTACGAACTTGATGTTTGAAAAATGTATCTTGATTCTGATAATGATTTATTTAATCTTTATTTAAACATGGTATCAGCGGGTATTAAGGCCTACCAAATTTAATCGTAGGCCTTCTTACCCTCCTTTTTTGTACATACATTTGTCTATTATAACAGTTTATTTCATGTTTGTTTATCAGAATGTTAGGAATGTTAACAAGTAATTATGTGCTGTGCAATAACTGTGTACTAATAGGTTTATTATTTCTACAACCGCGATGCCTCCAAAACGAGCATCGTAGTCTGAAAATGATTTGGTGTCGGCGGTCCGAGCTGTACAAAGAGGAACGCTGAGCACATATAAAGCTGCTGAGAGGTATAAAGTTCCCAGAAGAATTCCCAATTAGAAATCATATTCAGACTGGCAGTTTGAAAAAAGCATTAGGTCGAAAATCCATACTAAGTGACAACCAGGAAATTGATCTGGTTAGCAGAATTATGTGGTTCGGTGAAGTAGGATTGCCTGTAACACCACGGATTCTCCGGCGCTTGGTTTATAAATATTGCGAGCTTAATAATATAAAGCATAATTTTAATCAACTCCCTAAAGTGGCTGGTAAATACTGGTTTAAAGCTTTTATGAAAAGACATCCAGAAGTAACAAGGCCAGAGCACAAAAGCTCAATAAATATATTGTTGATGATCATTACAAACGACTTAATGAAGTCTATGCTAATCTAGACTTAAGAAGTCATCCAGAACGAATTTATAACATGGATAAGAAAGGATGCCGTCTAACACTCCACCATCAACAAACTGTTTTGGCAAAGAAGGGGGCTAAAAGAGTGCATTTACAATCTTCAGAACACGCTGAAAGTGTTACTATCGCGGGATGTGTAAATGCACTTGGCAGTGTCGTACCCCAATGGTCGTGTTTAAAGGCAAAAGATTAAAGCCAGAATTATATGACAACTTGCCACCGGGATCATTGGTAGAAAAATCTTTAAAGGGTTATATGACTAATAAACTTTTTAAACAATTTTTGATTCACCTAGCCAGATTCAAAAGTGCAGGAAAGTGTCTGTTAATATTTGATGAGGCAGCTTGTTATTTAGACCTATCCATCGTTGAAGTTGCAGATTCACTCGACATCTCATTATACTGTTTGCCTTCAAATACAACTCACGAACTTCAACCACTCGATAAAGCCGTCTATAGATCATTTGAACACCATTGGGATGTTGAAGTTTCATCATTTAAGGAACAAAATCCAGACAAGAAACTCACTAAAACACGGTTTAATATTATCATTTCATATCATCAGTGTTTGGTCAAAATGTACCCACAGTAATATTACAAACGGCTTTAAAGCGACTGGTTTGTATCAATTCAATCCACGAGCAATTCCAGAAAAAGCTTTTGCTCCTTCTTATTTGACTAAAGAGCTAGATCCTCCTGTAACTGAAGATGTTGATGAAAATTCACAACCTCAAGTCTCCCTCGGCTCAATGATCCCAAAACCATCGACATCAACAACAGTAATTGAACATACTCCAAACAACCATTCTGGAAGGTTTTACCGCACGGTTTACAGTAGTTCTAATTCGGACGATGATGAAGCTAATGTGCTTCTCGAACAGCATTTCAACATCTTATGCCTTGACCAGTTAAAAATATTAAAACACCTATAGTTAGAAGAAAAGCAATTAATTACAGAGGTACTTCTGACACCAAAGATCTGTTTGACAAAGTAGAAAAAGAGAAAAAGAAGACCTCAACCCCAAGGGTGGTTCTAAAGAGAACCGAGCTAGTTGGTTCTGTCAGGGTTGTGAAGTGGATAAGATGGCTGATATGAGGCAATGTTCTAAATGCGGTAAATGGTATCATGAGGAGTGCGTCGGCTTGTCACCAGCTGATACAGATGATTTTTAGTGCCCCGATGGCTGTTAACCAAAGATTTTTTAATTATATTCATAACTTTAAGCATAATTAATACATCCTGTTATTATTGATCTCATTTACCAAATGTACCAAGTAAATTTTGATTATTTATGTATGTTAAAATTTTAGTCCTTATTACCCTGCCTTCTAGTATAATAAGGCCTACTAGGAAGGTTTTTAAAAAGGTTTAATTTTGTTTTTGTCTACGGCAGAATTTGTCTTTTTTATTTGTTTATTTGTAGTACTTTATCTACTTCAATTAACATTAAAGCTTGTTGATTTCGATAAACAGTTTTTGATTTATTTCAAATCTCCCTTAGGTAGGCCTTCATACCTACCTTAGATCGATAAATATTAAAATAATAAAGTATGATAAAATTCGTCGTTATTATAACAGTTTGAATTTGTGTCAAGAAAGACTAGAATGTTAAATGATATTTTAAATTGTTTTAAAATGGAAAACGAATTCGAGGGGATAGTGAAAAAAACATTTAATATTTGATATTTTATATAACTTGGATAGAATTTAGAACTTAAACAACCTTAGTAAATACAGCACTTGGATCGTCTAGTGACAATATAGCTAGGTGGAAAAAGCTAAAAATCCTCACATTTAAGTTTTATGGGTTGTTGTAAGAGCAAAGAAAGGAAATTTTCGCTAAGCGCATGAATATATCAATCACCGTAAGCGCTTCAAGGTTGAGGGTAATCAGCCCACCAGTAAAACCATTCCTAAGAAAGGTTGGTGTCGGGTAGGTAAAGCCCTGTACTGTTCATATAAAAATCATGAAAGTAAATTATGAAAAATTAAGAATAAATATAATCTTTAACTATATTCTTTATTTACTAAAATTGTTATAATTAGTAACTTATTTGCTTAGTAAGAATTTAAAATCAGTCATTAAATGACTGTAATTTGAATTTGGATACGTTGTGCTGGCAACATTAGTCGGAATAAAAGGGAATATGTCTAAGACATATTTAACTTCGAGGCAGTTAATTTAAGCACGTTAAAGTGATAAGGGCCTAGGGATTTAGGATAAGAGAAAATTCGTTACAGAATCGCTCGAACGACCTTTAAAATGTCTGTAGATTCAAATTACGGACGACGGCGACGACACAACGTAAAGAACAAAGTCTATTTACTCGCTGATTTGAGGAGATAACTTCATTGAGCGAGCGTCGGTATGCATCAAACAGTTTTGTACGTCGCCGGGTTCGATGGAGCCCAATCATAGCCCTTTGTAAGCTTTTCCTGAATTCAATACGATTTTCGGTCTAATACGAAACCTTTTCGGCTGCGTAAGACGTTATTTTTTACGTAGGTACTGTTAGTTTGCTATTTGCGGAAAAATCAATGTGTTCGCGTTATTGTGTTAACCCTCATATCACAGGAGATGGGATTATTGTAAATTTATCGCCACTTTAAAAAAAGTGTGCATCGCAATTACAGACACAAGCACAGGGATTTTTCGATTAGTAAAAATGTCGCATGAGTCTAATACTTTCATGCGTCCTTCACGTTTAGTAACAAACAAACTGTTTACAAGACTTATGGGTGACAAGGATAAAAATAAATGTTAATACTTTTGTTGGAATGAATAAAATAAAAATAACAAAAAGCACTAAAACACAAGAGCTAATAACAACTACAAACAATATGACATAAACAAAGAATAATATGTCGTTTACGTTAGAGGTTGATTGTCAGTCAATTGCGTAATCGCTATTTTATATCGTAATGGAAAAATCATTCGTAATTACCGTGAAAAATATTTAATAGTTCAATAAATAAGCATTTAATTTTTATATATAATAGTGATTAGAATTTATTTTTAATTTGAAACGTCTAGAATAATCACTCATAATACCTACAGGGCATTCTACCATAGCATATATTTATCTAAATTTTGCCTTTACAATGTTCACCAATATATTTCATGAATTTTACCTGCATACTATACACATCTACATGTGTAGACATGCGAAACTTAAGTTGGTTGGCAGTGCAAGCGTCAAGTTCAGTAGCAACTAAGCATATTAAAGCATGTATGTTGTATTAAATACGTGGCTCGTTAAAAAAATATAAAGTAAATATATTGTAACGACAAATTATCAAAATGTGTCGTAAAGATACTTAAAAAGATTAACTTAATAATAAGTAATCTTATTACTTAAAAAATCATATTCAAGTCATAATTCCGTATCGTGTGCACACAAACTGTCAAAATATTGAAAGAAATATTATTAATATATTCATTAAAACTATCATGGTATATGACTTATGGCTTTTATTGTGTGTCGCGTTATTTATGTGTATTCATTTACATTTTTGTCTTTCGTGCCCTTTAGTGCGAGACTTAAAGACGTTTGCGTTAAAGATAAATTTATATGGAGAAACGAAATAGCGTCCTTGGTGGATATTTTATGAAATTGCTTATTGGATTTATTTTATTATTTCGTTAATGCAAACGGGATAGCTTCTATTTAATAATACACAATATTGCTTATAAAAAAACATCTCCTTATTCTATTCTCTCCTATTCTCTTTTTATATTGGTCCGATAGCTTATTTTTAAAGTTTTTCAACTAATGTGACGAGCCGGTTGTCTGGTTTTCATAGTATGAGCTCTGCTTAGCTTGGGATAATTGTTTGTGAATAATGTCCCAGAATATTTTTATTTTTATTAAAAATCTAAGTACAATTAATTAATAAAATATATATTCTGTCAAACAGGACTCGACTTAATCCCGTTGTTGGGCACATTTGCGTTTTGTCTCGCGCTGGGAGTAGAAGTCGGTCTGGGCTGTGGTGTAGCCATAGACATCTTGCTGCTACTATACTATCAGTCTCGACCGAGGCTTGATATAAAATATGTGAATGTACGTATTACTTTTATAGAACTGTATCAATTTATAATGTTGCTAACTAGCTTATTTTATTGTAGCTTTAATTATATGTATGCTTACTAACCCAATTATTTTATTATTACTCTCATAAGGCGCAGCCGTTGATGCGCAACCTCGGTCCATTGAGTTTGCTAGATGTATAAATAATTATTGATGTTGTCAACGCGTTACCGAAGATATCTTAGACAGCACGATATCTAGATTTTTTTTTATGTTCCATCATCAAACATCAAAATAAGAGAAAAACACTTATCGATAAAACTAACTATTGCTCAATGTAAATAAAACCACCCTAGCCGAACCCGAGTTAGAGAATTTGAGTAGTTATATTTTTCCTACGGAGTAATACTTTTTCATTTGAAAACAATGTTCGTTGATTCTGTAAACTACGTAAACAATCAACATTCAGATTTGATGTGTTTTCAGTTGTTGGCTGTACAAAATTTTGTAGTTGTTAATTGATTTTGTTTGAGCGAAGGTAATTACATAAAAAATGGTGCTATGTGGCATGTGTGGCAAGGGGACATACTGTAAGTAACGCCATACTGCGTTGCGTAAAGAAAAATAGTAAAGTATCACCCTTGAAATATCCCACGGCGGGGGTAACTGTTGTTATCACACTTCTCTTTTGGAGCTTGTACTACCCCGCTGCTCTGATGCGGCTGCAAGGAAACACATGTGGTAGATTGTCGTCCATAGCATAGGACATCAATTATAAGCCACAATTAAGCAAATAAAAATTCAACGGAGCTTGCCGGGACTTCAATCTTCGTTTTATTCACGTGTACGAACAAAAGGGCGATGTCATTGTAACGCATCATATATAGTAGTATACAGGCTATTCACCGATTTTTCTTTATCATAATATTTATTCCAAATAGAAGAAATAATTACTTATCGCCCACTACGATTACAGAAATTATAGCTCTAACATTGTGTTGTCAATATGAGTAATGCTTAATGTCAAAGTTCAAAGGTTTATTTTGCAATCAATATTTGTAATCAAATATATATTATATTAATTGTATGCTGCAAATAATAATTTACATTTATATATTATTGAACTAAACATATTAGCAGATTGGTTATGTATATATGGCTGCTATGGGTTCACTTGCAGCGTCGTTTGTCAACATACATATTTCTAGATGTACTAATATTTATATACATATATAACTGAAACACTCAGAGATATTTAACGGATTTTGAGGCGATCCTTAGTATAATATATTATACTTTTAAAAAAAATTGTAGATGCTTTTAATATATATTAACAATTTGGTATGCTAGTGCTCATAACCTTGCAGTCCTATATCAAATAGCAACTTCTACATAAATGTATCCTTTGAAAATATAATTACATAATAATTCAAATACCCTCATTTTCAGGGTAAAGTTACTAATTTCGTTTTGTACTTTTTAGGTACAAACGAATTATGTAAAATAATTAACGTAAATGATATGATAATTACAATTTTATTGTTGGGTGTTTCAGTTAGTTGAAAATCAAGATTATAATTTTTTTCGACTCATTTATTTAAAACTGAATCCATAATTTAAAATTTATGAAACCTATTTGCGTGTAGTAAATAAATTTCATGTTAACCTTTGAACTTGATTGATGCATTCAGCTTACTAACGTTAGTTTTAATTGATCTGAATAATTAAACAACATTTATAGATTTTACTCAGCAACTTCAGCGACTTGGTCCACTACTTCCATTAGCTAGAATGCGTGAGTGTTAACTGAAGACTGGGGTTTAATCCGGACAAGCACTATTGAGTATTTATATTTATAATTTTTTATGTATATGTATTTTTTATGTATAATTCATCTCGTGCTCGTTGGTAACGGTCAGAAGAAAATCTGCCACATGTCTGTCTACCAATTTACTTCAATAGCAGTGTAGTGCAATAAGCTCTAAGCCTTCCCATAAAGAAGAGACTAGCAGTGGGACATTTATAGGCTGTAAAATTTCTTCACAGTAGCTTGAACTTTAACGTGATATTGGGCTTGAATCATTTTGTGTAACAATTTTTTATTCACAGCGTTCATATTATATTAAATGTTTCGATGTTTTGAATATTTGTCCGCAGGAAAGTAGGTATCCTCCACATTATTCAATACAACCCATCGGTGGATTACACTTCGCGAGCGCTGAAAAACTTCGAACGAAAATTGTGTCGCTGAAAAATAAAAACAATTTAGTAACATTAGATAGTCTCACAGTTATACCGAATGGTGTGGTAATGAACGGTGTAGCGGAACACAGATCGGGATCAAACGTGCTCGTGGTGCATTGTGACGCGATTTGCAGATTGGACTACACATTTCTACAGGTATGTTGAACTTTCTTTAAATACAAGTCGTTGTTCTTGTTTCTAATAATAATTATATTACAACTTTGGAAACATTTATATAAGGCAACCAATCATATCATTAGAACAATTATTAAATGGAATGCTCGGGTAGGACTCATATTGACTGTCACACAAATTTATTAAAGTATTAATTGCGGTTAGCAATTTGTTACAATAATCATAATTGTGCTATTTTTAAATGAATATATCTTATGTTTGATTTATATGATGCAAAAGGAATTATTAAATGTTTAAAACATTGAAAAATATATCATAAATTTATAGGAAGTTAGATTTCTTCATTTGTTATTCAGTTAATAATATTATAAACAAAATAATGAATACTATTAATAACAAAGGAATCAGTACAAACCGCATGGCTTATCGCAAAGCCAATACACGAATAATTATGTTTTTAAAACATATAAATTATTTATTATTATTATATATATTAATATATAAATTATTTATTATTCTTATTAGGACCTATTGCTTTGTTGTTGTACTGGTTAGCTTGTTCAGCTGCTGGTTATGTGGTCCTGGTTTCGTAGCCCGTGTCGAGACAAGAAAATTTAAACGGTTTTCACCTTGAAACCAAAAACTCGTCTAATTATATAAGCTTCTTTGTATAAAATACCGTGTTATTATAATTATTATAAGAGTTTTCGCTCTAGTGTGTATAATTGGTATAAAACGTAGCCTATGTCGACTACTATTGTATTTTATTATACACTTCATAGTGATAAATAAGATTTTTGTCTTTAATCCGGCTTCGGCCATCGTAGCGTTATCTAAAATATTATTGCCATACCAAATGTTTGATAAAAAATTGATTTATTCTTAATCTCATTTTAAGTTAATTATTAAGTTCTTATGAGAAATAAAGATCTCTAACCCCAAATTGGTCAACCAGTTTTTATGCGTAGCTCGAATAAACAAACGCACTATAATAATATAGATGTAATATAAATGTTATTTAATGTGAAGATTTTTAACCTTTTATTAAGAAATTCGAAAGATACGGAATTGTTAGATATATAGCACAGTCGGTAAGAGTCACAAAGTCTTTGAACACATCGGTGATGCATTGCAGTGCTCTCGACAGAATCGATTACTCTCCTACTTCGACTCTCCGGCTAAAAGGTTTCTTAGACATATTAGAATTATAGTTATTGAAAACGCTCTCACTATTATTCTAGTATTTAATAGCTATTTTGTAAACTTATTGTATTTGTATTATTATAAACTTCAATGATATACGTATATTAGACAATTGTTAACAAAATATTGAAATAACTCAGTAACTGTAATACCTAAATTAACAAAACATATTATTGAAAACCTTTAACGTTTTGTTCAAAAAAAAGTATTATTTATAACACAAATGCAGGTAAGATTTGGTTTTCAGGCACTCATTTTTCTTTTTTTCTGCATGTCAAAAATTTTGACAGAATATGCATGAGAACAGTCCGTTTTTTAAGTTTTATGAGCAGCGGGTAACCTCCATACGTGAAATAGTAACGTTATTCTGTAAGAATGAATTTGACGCGTATGTTTTTTGTTTTCTTATTTCGCAAACGGCTGTACCAATTTGAATACTATAAATTTTGCACTATTGAGCTTTGTCACCAGATAGTATTTTGATGAATAAAATACAATTTTATTGAGAAGGGTGTTCAAAGTACCCTGAAAAACGATTTTAGTTATTTAAACCATGTTATATTTATAGAGGCTTGAGCAAAATCACATGTTTATTTTATCAAAACTGATTAAGTTTAAATATATTTAAATAATCAATTTCTTTCAATAACTTTAAGATTACTAATCCTAGTTTTGTAGTTATAAACGGTTTATTGGAATTATAAAAAAACACTTAAAATTAATATGTTATTTATTTAGCTTAAGGATGGATATCCGTTTTAATTATTTTGTTTTCCTTTTGTAACATGAAACTGTATTATATAAAGTTCGGTGTCAAGTAGCATAAATGAATTCTGCGAGAGCAGAAGGGTTATATAACTAAAGAGCCTTTTTACTAAATTAAGATATACAAGAGAAATTAAAGCTAAAGAGAAATTAATTAAAGAGATATAAATATATTCAGCGAATCACAATTTCGTCAGTTAATTAACGACTTTAACTTCTTGTTAAAATCTAAATCACTATGAATCAGAACCTCGTTGAAGACTGTAGTAAAAGGTAGGTCTTTTTAGAAAATCACAGAGCTGAAAAATGCAAAGCTCTCTTAATCAACAATTTGTTAAATGCATGTACAAATTTGAGATGGTAAATGACTTTAAAAATTCTTATTTAACAGGAAATAGACTTGCATTTACCGTTTGAATATTGATAGATTAATTTATATATATAATCTATGTATATTTATTAATATTGAAAATAAATTTAGATGCACAAAAAATTAAAAAGGATTCTCTATTTTATATTTGTTATGTACTCTTATGTATTATGAAATATTTAATTTTTATTATACTTTATACCGACAATCAGTTATAGTTTTATCTATGCAGTTGAATGCACATATTAAAACTTGGATAGTTAATAAACAAACATCAAATCTAGGGTTAATGACATAACGATAATTTTTTGTCATTGTTTTTATTTTTAATTTATTTTAAACGATAATAATAAACATCGAATAAGGAACATTGCGGGTATTCATAAATTAAGGAATTGTGAGATTTGTTAATCATATTATATTACTGATCAATAGGCCATTGTGCAATCCGTCTTGGTATAACCCTCTCTGTAATTATATAGCTTGAAGTGTGATGAATCTCTGTAATAAATTATGTAAGACACTAAAAGCTTGTTGGAGGTAGGCGAAGAAAGCACGTACAGTCGTCGGAGAGCGCACGGAGTTCCCGGTCAAATAATGAACATGATAGGTGTAGCTTTGCGCCACTTGAACAAAATATTTATAAAATAGGTAAAAAGATGTGTTAAATAAAATGGTTTTATTTGAAAAGAAAGATAATATTGTGTAGATAATGCACTAAGAGCTAAAAAATTATTAGGTAGGTCCTAGTCGTTACACCACTCTTCTCATCAATCTAGGGCATTGATCAGACTCCAAAATAAAATCGTAAATCGTATATTTACTACGCTAACATTTCGACCGAAGGTGCCTACTTACTATAAGATGGCTCGTTTAAAAACTGTCTATATTATAAATCATTTTTTTTTAAATATTTAATATGAAGAGAATGTTTGATGTAATAAAAATGATTAAATTTAGAATTTTCAGTTCCAAGCGAAAAATTAATTAATGACAAAGTAATAAATTTCGATTAGAAACGGCGATTGTTCCCCTCACTAAAGCCGCGTGGACCGCAAGGTCATTGTATGCGTTCTCGAAACTTATTCTAATCTAAAATTTCGTATTAGTTTACAAGAGAAATTCTGACAGTATAATGAAATAGTACTTGTTAGTTGATATTGTTTTGGCACCACAGGTTTAAATTCAAACTGCACCTTGCTGCTACACTGAAATGGTTGCGTGCTCGATATCCGTTTATGAGAGTTTTTGTTTATCCACAAACTTGCATCTGCACCTTCTTGAGTTTATATTTAGTTTAATTTTGCTTTATAAAGTACTCTTAATGGTTTATTTTAAATTACATAACTTGCTTCTATGAAGAAAAATAATAAATACATGTAATGTTTTGAAATAATAAGCTGTTGTGCGATTTTTGTGAATACGACTAGGCCAAAATACTTTTTTTTTCTTCGGCGGTAGAGCTTTGTGCAAGCTCGTCTGGGTAGGTACCACCCACTCGTCAGATATTCTACCGCAAAACAGCAGTACTTTGTATTGTTGTGTTCCGGTTTGAAGGGTGAGTGAGCCAGTGTCATTACATTCACAAGATACATAGTATCTTAGTTCCCAAGGTTGGCGGCGCATTGGTGACATAGCGATGGTTAACATTTCTTATAATGTCAGTGTCTATGGGCGTCGGTGACCACTTACCATCAGGTGGCCCATACGCTCTTCCACCCACCTATACAATTTTTTTTAAATTTAATACTTTATAAAAATCTCGTTTTTAGTATCTACTAAATAATCACGATATAAAAAATCATTATATTATATTTATAAGTGCTAAATGTATGTGAAAATATATGGCTGTTTATTACATGTATATTAAAGTTGCACTTTATATAAAATATTTTAATGCTTTAAAATGAGAGTATGCATCAAAATTAAAAATATGAATAAAGAATAGTACGAGCGGTGAAATGTAATATACGTTATAAAAGTTTTTTTACTCGTGTCGGTAAATGCCGATAGAGGCTTTTGTGGTCCTTTCTGCTGTAAAACCATGTGTTTATATGAAACTCGTTATTTTGTGCAAAGGCGCATACATGCTTATTGTATGTATAAAATTTATATTTTTTTAACGATAACATTTTGTAGCTCGAATTTCTGAAATGCGTGGGCATTATTGAATCCAGAACTGAAACTGTAAAGTGTGTATAAAAACTTCAGATTGGTAATTTTAAAAATAGAACATGCAATCATACAAATTGATGTAAATTACTTATTTACTCTTAAACGTCCAAATAACACACTTAAACACATTCAACAAATCACAAGTCGCGCCAATAATTACTTAATTACTTTTCCTTTTTGTCCACCAAGTAAATTGCGGTTTTAAATTAGAGCGCACCTTTTTTTTTAATAACCTTGTTGTAGGGATCAAGGAATATCCTAACTGTATATAGAATTATATTAAATTGAGTCTATAGACTAAATTGAGCTAGGAAGACAACTGACCCAAATCAAGATGTAGACAAATTAGTAATAAAAAATAATAAACGATTTGCAATGGAAAAATATTGATTGTGATGATGGCTAAACACGCAGAAACATAAAACTACCAAATATAAACTGATAGGAAAACACACCAAAGGCACGGATAACAGACACATAATAAAATAACCTAGTATACATTTGCCAAATGTTAGTTTCGGAATTTCATACTGTTCTTGAGATACTATATATTTTCAAGAGTTATATTAGACAAAGAGAAGGCACTTACTTTGCACAAAAATCGCACCAATAAAATCAAATCAATAGAATCAAAACACCATTTTAACGAACCTTTTAATAACTGTTACTAACAGTAAAATACTTTTAGTATAAAACACTAGGTTTTTTTTATATTTAAAGTCCCTTTTATAACATGCATTTTATCATTCGTCGCGAAACGCAAACATATAATAAATGTTAATGAGTTTATATCATCATCAACCCAAACATGATGGAGCAACGTTTCGAGTGACTTTTTAAAAATCTTAAGAGCTATTATAACTGGTTTATAAATGTCGCAAAACAGAGATGAATTTTGTATTTGCTATGATGATAACCTAATTAAAGACTTAAGTATACCTCATTAAGGTACTTCGCATCGAATGAGATGGCATTATTGCTTTATTTATTATGTCATCCGGAATATTTATTCGAATAAAATTCGAATGGTAACTCCGACAGCTAACTGTTTCAATGACCGTATTGTAAAATCAGGTTGGTTAAACAATGTGAATAAAAAAAAAAGTTGAACAACATTTTAATATTTTAATTTTGTATAACTTAATTAAAATGATTTCATTATTCATATTACTATGTTATGATAATAATTGCTAAAGGTTTTTATTTTCACAAAATGCATGAAAGAAGAAAATTTTGAAAAGCCTTCAATGTGTGACAATGGGCTGTTAAAAATATTAAATGAAATATACGACTGTTTTCCACTTCCATAACTAATTTGTGATCAATCCTAGCTCTTCAGTTGTGTCGTAACTATTAATATGACTATCTTATTCCACTTTTTCAAAAATGGTATTGGTTTTATCCGTAACAGGTCTACCAGAGCGTGAAGCACGCATCTTTGACATCAAAATTCCCTATCTGAAAGCTTGAACCAATTTTGAGCTACTCTTACTGATACTGAATTCAGTTCATAAACGTTACGATTTTTTTCCCGACTTGTGGCATTTATTTTTTGGTATTTAGTAATAAAACTTCAAATTGTATCGAATTACTTTCGTTATTAAATGTCATCTATTAATTATATCAAATCCAATTAGATACAGACAGTGTAATGTAATGTAAATTAATGTAACAGCCTGTGAATATCCCACTGCTGGGCTAAGGCCTCTTCTCCCATTTTGAGGAGAAGGCTTGGAGCTTATTCCACCACGCTGCTCCAATGCGGGTTGGTGAAATACACATGTGACAGAATTTCAGTGAAATTTGACACACGCAGGTTTCCTTACGATGTTTTCCTTCACCATCAAGCACGAGGTGAATTATAATCACAAATTAAGCACATGAAATTCAGTGGTGCTTGCCCAGGCTTGAACCCACGATCATCGGTTAAGATTCACGCGTTTTTACCACTGGGCATACAGACAGTACAATAATAAAATACGAAAAAACTTTTTCAACGACCAGTCCATCCACCAACAAGTATTGGAATAGTGTGGTTAAAATAAGCCCCAAACAGAATATTGAATAAACAATCTATTGTTCTCTCAATAATCTCAATAATTGAGTAGTTTTCCATTATTTTCGGTAAGCATGCATTACGTTGGCTATTTAGACCTGTGGAATAAAGGCGAAAATTAAAACGGGTTGCGGTCTCGATATCAACATGCATGTGATTTGACTCGCGGTCTGCGGTTCGCATTAAACTGATGCGAACACACAACCAGCTGCATTATCATACTATTTTCAAATTGTTATTGTACTGTAAATTAATTCGATATTTATGTAAGCCAATTATGTCAGTCACGTCGCTTTAAGCCTGTTCAGAGTATTTGTTTCATGTTAGGTCGAGCTCGGTTATGGCTGTGGGTTATGATAATTATACGCTAAAATATATACATTGTTTGTTCGTGACGCATTGACTCCATTAAGTTATCATTATAAAAATAACATTTCGAGATCAGAAACGTTCTTTTTAATAAGTGGATGAAAAAATAAAAACATTTTGTGTTTGTAATTTAATTATTATAGAAGGATCATTAATCGGTTTCATTAATGAAATTAAAATTAAGAAAATATAAAAACGAATTACATTATATCGTCAGAATACGAAATGTGTAAATCTACTATATTTTAATGCTATCGACTGAATACGGAATATGTCACACATCGCAAGAATGATTGTCGTTATTATAATAAAATTATCGGAAAGCTGAAGTAATTATTGCCCAAACGCAAAATGAAAGTTAAAGCTGAAAAATATCGAGACAACGAGAAAATAATAAATATATATATTTTAAAATTCAATAAAAGGCTTGTAAATAATAATATGTATATTTATTCCAGATTAAAAATTAATATATATATATATATATATTTAAGCAAATGCTTAAAATATTTATGTGGTATTAGAGGAATGCCAAGTTCACGCTTAAATTTGTTTTTCGTTATCACAGAATCGAGATAAAAAGGTGACGATTAATTAATAACATTAAATATCATAATACATTTTGTTATATAGCGAATAACATCGTTCAAGAAAGTTAAAGAAAATAGTAGGCTTGTGGTAGTAAATATGTATTTTGACGGCCTCATAGTTGCTGGATGTAAGATAGCAAACTCGAAAATCTTGGGTTCAAATTCTAGGTCGGGCCAGTAAGAAATTATTGGGTTTTTCTGTTGTAAATTTTCAGTAGCAGTCCGGAGCTGGGACGTTGGAAGTGTGCACTCCCGTGCCTCTGAAAGCACGCTAAGCCATTGGTCTTGCTCTTTCCGGTCGTTTCGGATTGCTGTCCCATCGGATTATGAGAGTTAGGGAATAGAGAGTACTCCTATGTTTGCGCACACACTTGTGCACTATATATATTTCCTGCGCAGTTGGCTAATCACTCCTCAGATTGGCCGTCGTGGCCTAAATCGTTCAAGATAACATTATATTTTCATTGTCAAGCAGAGAAAAAAATATAAACCAAATCTTCACGTTGCTATGACTTCTGTTTTACCTGTAGCTTGATATTTAATATATAATTGATTTATAAATTAATACTGAACTGTAAGCCAGAAAATATTTTGTCGGTGAAAATAATAAAAGAAAATTGATAATGACAGTATTATGAAGTCGATTGTCATTCTGTATCAAAACATTAGAAAATACCGGGAAATTACAGTACATTCGAGAATTTTCGGAACAATTTTATAAATATTTATACGTTTGTGGATACGAAATGAAAACAAACACCATGAAATAATTACCTATTTAATTAGTTTGTGTGTTTCTCAGCGTTCACGTCTTAACTATTCGGTGGTAGAGTTTTGTGCAAGCTCGTCTGGGTAGGTACCACCCACTCATCAGATATTCTACCGTAAAAAAGCAGTACTTTGTATTGTTGTGTTCCGGTTAGAAGGGTGAGTGAGCCAGTGTAATTACAGACACAAGGTACATAGCATCGTAGTTCCCAAGGTTGGTGGCGCATTGCAATGTAAGCGATGGTTAACATTTCTAACAATGCCGTTGTCGTGGGCGTTGGTGACCATTTACCATCAGGTGGCCGATATGCTCGTCCGCCTACCTAACAACTAAAAAAGCGCATTGATAGTATATGCAATGTTCTATATTAATCGAAAATCCATCGTCTGTGGATAGATATAACCTGGGACCGAATTCTACTTACCGAATACTACTATAAAGATTACGATACGTTCCCGATTCAATTACGATCCAACTTTGACTAATCTATATTTATTCGAATCGGAACCGAACCGATAATATGTTAACATACAATAAGACAATTAAATTTATGAATAGGAAAACGGATAAACCATAACGGATCACGCTTCGATTAGATTGCGATAAAGTGACAATTTGTTAGTAGAATTGGCTCCTTGTAGTAACGACCACTTGCAGATCCGCCTTATTGTATCAAAAACATTGTTAAGTAAATATTGCGTATATTAAATTTAAAAAAAGTGTGAATTAACAAGTACAAATTATATTACAGATTGAAAAATATTGCCAAAACTGCAAAATATTATTACACGCCTAATTTTACAAATAATTGATTTATTTGCCTAAGTGGACGATGTGTAATCATGTTTTCTAAATGAGTTAATTAAAATTTTGTGTCAGAATTTTTCATAATTCATGATTTTATGTGATGTTAAAATACCTGAATGTTTTGGAGATGGGATAATTATATACTTAAAAATTACTGTTTAATTCCATTATAGACTACTTATTTATTTAGTCTAGAACTATAGAATACCTTTACCGGATGAAAAGTGGTTTCCTTCACCCGTAAACTTTGCAAATGTAAGAAAATATAATTGTACATACATATAATAAATGCTATACCAACTAACATGTTATAGCCTTCCTGTGAGTAATTAAGCCGGCGTATTACAATATACATAATTATATTTGGTGGTTCGAACACGTCAATCTTAAAGCGGAGATTGCGGGTTCAAAACAAATGAATTTTCATGTTCTTAATTTGTGCTTATGATGAAGGAGAACATCGTGAGGAAACCTGCGTGTGTCAAGTGAAAATCTGTGGAATAAGGTACAAACCTTTCGTCCAAAAGGTCTTAATGCTTATTAAGACATTTGCAGGCTGTTACTTTGAAATGTATAATTTATTGTTCCCACTCTACAAGGTCTTTTCAGAACTCAGCTCAGTTCAAAACCAAATTTTTATAAATTAATCTGATTTTTTTTTCTCTCATACATAGAGAGAACGATTTAATTTGTTATTTAAATATATATAATGTTTTTTTTAGAGTCTCAAGATGCTTGTGCAGGAGTGGTCGCGTAATGGTCGAGTTGTATGGTGTGACGCAAGCCCCTTGATCAAGGAGCAACTCAACACCGTCATACAAGAGCCCTTATACTGTCATACGGAGGATCTTGGAGTATTTTTAATAGGTTTGTGATAGCAAATTAATCACCTTTTATTATTAAACTTGTTATATAATGCATAGTTAACAGTTACACTTTGTTCTTTTAGACGTTACATTACACTTAAATAAAATTGTTTTTCATCAATGGTGCCTTGTCATATATATTTAGGTTTGAGTGTGTATACAATTTATTAAGTTTGTAATTAGCTTAGTCGTAATTCAGTTTAAGATATATATGTATTTAAAAAAAAGTCATCAAATAAAATTATATTGTACATTATATTCAGTCACGAGCTGACCACGACAGCGGCTCTACTGAAACGTCGGGCAAAATAATAAAAAAAAGCAGAAAAAATATATAAATGCAACGTTAGAATATTTTTAGTACTGTTATTATAACTTTATTCTTGTACATAGTTAATGTAGCGTTGTGTTCATACGTATATTACGTAAAGACCCAGAATAATACGAGAATATTTTTAATTTATTCAATAGAATATATTTCTAAGCACCTCATTAAAAATTAGAATATCATAGAAAAAATGTAATTGTGTTCAAATTCGATCGATTTAAAGGGCGTCGCTTCATTTGTGTCTATTGACGCCTTTTAAGCAAATCAGCTAGTATTTAGCCGTCTGCTTATACTATACTTAGATTACAATTTAAATTATGGTAAATAATTATGCAATAAATCCACTTGTGGTAAGGTTTTGTGCAAGCCCGTCTTACCGCCCTATACTTATCATATTCGACCACTCGCTCAGTGAGCCAGTGTAACTACAGGCTCTAGAGGTATAATATCTTTGTTCCCAAGGCGCATTGGCGTTGTAAGAAGTGTTAATGTTTCTTACAGCGTAAATGTTTATCAGCGGAAGTGACCACTTACCACAGGCGGCACACTTGCCAGTCTGCCTATCTAATACACTAATAAAAAAATGGGGTTGTTTAAGAATTTTAGAAAATTCTCGTTGAAAATTATGATATATTGCTAATAAAACTTTGAGGGTATGGATATATGGTGGACAAAGTTGACGTGCAGTTATTACCATACGAAATACATATTCGTACTACACAAATAACAACAGTAGAAATAACTTCATTTTGCGTAATTTGCATGGCCACGGAACTCAACCATCTGCGTTGTCTGATACAAACTTGGTTGAATTATTTATAGCTTACATACAACACAACAACATATCTACTAAGGCTAGTGAGTTGGTATACTGGTATTATATGTAAAATAGTTTAAACTTTTGCCAATTTTCTTAACATTTCGTAGATAAGATTTTCGAAAGAATATTCTTAGAGGAAGAAACAAAACAGTCTTTTGAAACTATCTCAACGGGGCAATTATTTTGCTTCGTGTTCCATCCGTGTATAATAACGAACTAACCTAACGCCTGAGGCGATGTTCACGTTCGCCTTCTAATGTCTGTCGGGGGAACGGATTCGTTTCGTATATTTGAAGATTTGTCTATTTTATTTTACGTTATTTATATTCAGGTCATACGATTACTCGACACATTCGTATATATTGTCTTTTATAACACTACGTCAAATAATATAAAAAATATGGCTTTACTTATAAACGGGTGTATATACTATGGTGATAGGGCTATGTGCAAGTTGGTCTGGGAGGTACCACCCGCTCATCAGATATTCTACCGCAAAACCGCAGTACTTGGTATTGTTGTGTTCTGGTTTAAAGGATGAGGGAGCCAGTGTAATAACAGGCACAAGGGATGTAACATCTTAGTTCCCAAGGTTGGGCGATGTAAGCGATGATTGTCAATTATTTCAATGCGTCTATAGGCTTACCATCAGTTGGCCCATTTGCTCGTCCGCCTACCTATTATATAAAAAAACGTTGCTTAGCGGCTGTTTAATTAAATACTAATTTATCTCTTTCTGACATTATTGATTTGACATTCGTAAGAAGAAGACGCAGCATTGTATAACTGATCATCCACTAAATAGCGTACATAAGTAAGGTCTACAATAAGTAGCCTTTGTTAACATGTTTTTGTTTGATACAAGTAAAGCGTGGCGTAGCGTTCACAACATTCGATTATTATAATGGTATTTAAAATTTATTATCGTTAGAAAATTAACATTTAAGGCACCAATAACACAATTTATTATTAAAATAACTCGCGTTAAAATTAATATGCTTCATAATATCCGCTCATTTGAATTTTATTGTTTCAGAAATAACAATGGCAACGCTAACGGGTAATACCAGTGATACCAGACTTTAGACTAGAATTAATTTTTCATGTTATTATAATGTTGGTTACCCTATTATTTTTTTGTTTACAGTATTATTTAAGATTTTTGTATTCAAACAAGAAATATGATTGTATATGTGTCTATTGCATTTGTAAAGAGTGAGATTTTTTTTGCTATTTACTATTAAAGTATTAAAACGAAAATTGTTTTCAATGATGATTTTTTTTTTCGTTTGATAACATAACATTAAAGGCACTATAATGTTTTTTTTACTCAGGCTTAAAATATAAACCACACGTTTTTAATAGTGGGAAGTTATTCTATACTTATGTCTCACCATTTTTATTTCAATGAAACATGGTACTTTTAAATTCGTCGGTAAAGGTTAAAATTTATGATTATATTTATAAATATACCTTTAGTACTAATTAAGCCAGAAATTAAGGACGGACAACTTTTTACATTAATGCCGGTTAAAAATAAATATGAATAACAGTATGATAAAAGTAATTAATTACCCTAATTAATTAATAATGGAAACACGTGGAACATTGGAAAAATAATAAATTAATATTGACTTCAAACAGCTTTAATTTTTAGCGATAATTTATATAAGATGCACTATCGCCAAAAGGGTATACAAAGTCTAACTTTTTAAATTGTTACTTGTTAAAAGGCAAGAGTAAGCTGGAATTTTATTTATAAATATAAATATATATAAGAAGTAAGAAATGAACGACGAAGGGTTTTAATTATATTATTATATATAAGTTAATAAAGCTTTAATGCGACAAATAAAAAAAAAATTAAGGTGGCCTCCAGTTCACAGTGTAGCGTCAGCGTCCTGGGTACCGCAGGATTGATCTTTTGGACGTCGTGTATTAACTATAATTTGTATATTACGACTGTTTACATTTATTTAATTTTTTGTGTAATCCGTTTTTCATTGTATTATTAAATAAATAAATTTAAATATATCATAACTAATTATTGCTAAATAATAGTTTTTAATTTTTGTATGCAAATTAATTATTATTTATCCGTTCTCGGAATTATATATTATATACAAAAGTGAAAATATATATCAATGGTAAATAATAAAATGGTCGTTAATTTTAAAAATATTAGCATTATTAATAAATTAGGTATTGTTCTGTCAAGGACTCAGTAAATATTAATGAATTATGACTTAAAATTTTCCTCAATAACCACCGTCTATTGCGCATTTTTTAATGAGATATTTAAAAACAGCAACATAATTTGCTTGCATACTTACAATATTCAATTTTATAACAATAGATAAATTTATTTTAGTTAAAAATGTCTTCGTTCAATTCGAAAATTGAAAGTGAAAATAATACTTTAATATTTTTTTAAAGTTTGTAAATCCCGATACCCGGCTGGATCCAATCATGACAGAGTCATGATTTTGGTTCCCAGTGGAAGGTAGCTTAGTGCTCATCCAGGAGCGCCATAGAACTCTTAGCTTTGGAAAAAAAGAAATCGGTTTATTTGACAATATAATGAAAAATTGAATCAAATTCTAGCGAAATCATGCTTAAAATGATTCTAGTTAAGTCAGTAAAAATAAAAATGTATCTATTATAGTATTGAAAACTGTGTAAAGAAGTTGTAGAAACCCAATTGTAATTTATCATAATGACTCTGAATAATCATATTCAGCCGTAAAATCGATATTTTTATTACCATGAACATTGACGTTAAATGTAATTACTGGAGAACTATGCGGTGACAAGCGTCACGAAGCAGGAATGAACTTAAGCAAATACTTAATTTTATAGTTAAATACCTAATATTATTATAAAAATGTCTTTAATAATCTAGTAAAAAATAGAATATAAGTCTAGTAAAAATATTTAAATTTGAGACACTTGCTGTGCCCCAAATGTCCAAATCGGCTTTAGTATGGCACTACAGTGCCGAAGCAACTTGTTGTCTATGTTCATTGTGGACTTTCTCCCAAGGAGCCATTGTAGAAATGTTATATTAAGTTGGTCTCTTTTAGTTTGAATATGAGGTTTCCATGTGAGTTTTCGATTAATACAACATCGCTTTATGGTAGTTCTTGATTGCCTATTTTTACAATTGGAGAATTTCCATGGTGGAGGGTAAATGTCACCTGGATGATTTTTTTTTAAATTTTTTATTGTATATGTAGGCGGACGAGCTTATGGGCCACCTGATGGTAAGTGGTCACCAACGCCCATAGATAATGGCATTGTAAGAAATGTTAACCATCGCTTACATTGCCCATGCGCCACCAGCCTTGGGAACTAAGATGGTGTGTCCCTGGTGCCTGTGATTACACTGGCTCACTCACCCTTCAAACCGGAACACAACAATACAAAGTACTGCTGTTTTACGGTAGAATATCTGATGAGTGGGTGGTAGCTACCCAGATGAGCTTGCACAAAGCTCTACCACCGAGTGGTAGAGCTTTGTATTTCCTGGCATTAGCTTTAATTCTCCCTTTTTTCAACCATTTTAAGGGAGATCTGCTGTATATTGTATACAGCACAGGACCCAGTACTGACTCTTGGGGAATACCTGCTGCGATGTCATAAAATAGAGATATGCAATCACCTTCTCTAACATGATATATTCTATCCAAGAGGTGTGAGCTTATGATTTCAAAAAATGTGTGTGGAAGAGATCGCTTGATTTTGAACAATAGCCCTCTGTATCAAACTCTATCAAAGCCTTGTTGTATGTCCAGAAATGCAGCAGAGCAGTATTATTTTTCCTCCAGTGAGTTTCTGATTGTGCTATACACACTATGCCTATGTTCTTCTGTACCATGCTCCAGTCGGTATCCAAACTGGTGGTCTAGTATGATAGATCTATTTTGTAAGATAGGTACCATACTTCAGTATTTTCAAATAGTTTTGAGATCACTGGTAATAGGCCGGTCTTTGGTCGATATGACTAAACATCATGTGCTGGCTTACCTTCTTTGTGAATTATGATGATTTGTGATACTTTCCATAAACGTGGGTAGTGTTTAATCCTGAGGATACAGTTAAACAATGGCGTCATATGTATTATTGCTATTTTGGGTAGTTCCACGAGGACCTCCTTGGTGATCAAATCATAGCCTTTTTTACTGTCAAGATTTTTTATTTCTTTCGGAGTGATAGGTCTAATTAGTAAATCCAATTGCAGGTCCTGTTTCAAACTAGGTCTACATCAGTTTCATCCACATCAGTTTATTACAAATACTCCCACGAAATGCTTTGCAAATAATCTGCCTTTTACTTACTGGTTCTTGCCCAGGTTCCATTGTCAAGCTTGATTGTAGGCTTTGTATTTTGAGTCTGGTTCATAACACGCGTAGCTTTCTAGAGAGAATATTTTGTCGCTTTGGTTGCAGTGAGGGATTCTAAATGCCTTTGCATACTTGATTTTTTTTTGTCTTTTGTCAGCCAAACTCGACGAAGTCGTCATTTTTCTAGAATTTTTTCATGGACTTGCCAGGATATCGTGAATCTTGAGTTCACTGGTGGATTTGCTGAACCTAGAGGGAAGGAGTAACTGTGACAAATTTCAAGTCATTCGGGTGGATAGTTGAGGAGATCTCGTGTATATATAAGTAACTTAGGTTTTGTCATTGATGTACTTAGTAAGGAATAGTTATATAAATCATTATTCTTCGCTCATAAATTAACCATATTATTATGATCAGTGGCGTACCATTTCAGGCCTGGTCTTTAGTTGACTCTAACCTTAATTAATTTTACGTTCTTATATAAAATTTAATTTTTTTTCTAAATTTTGTTAAAACTGTTGCAAATTTGGCAGTCCTGCCACGTATACTGCAACTATAGGGTATAGTTACGCCACTGATTATGATTAAGCTATTACAGAAATTATTAGTACAAGCTTTCACTCAATCTACTTTAACAGAATATACGAATTTTATTCTTATACTTATGTTTTCAGTTATTTACTTGTTGTTTTAGTCACCATCGCTCATAAACATTGGCACTTTAAGAAGTATAACCGTTCCTTACACTGCCAATACCCAACAACCGGAGGAACTAAGATTTATGTCCCCTGTGCCTGTGACTACACAGGCTGGTAAATTTTGCCTTCTGAGTGACATCATTCCACTGATAACCTGTTAGTTTGTGTTTTACTCTGTCGAACTAATTTCCTTTCTAAGTGAGGACGTCACATTTATTACTACGCTTAAGCTGTAGTTGGCTATGTTTATGCTGTTACGCTTTTGAACTTACTCCCAACTGATACACAAGAAAGCGAGCACTTAAAAGTCATTGAAGTAGAAGTAGGTAAAATAGATCTTGCGATCTTCGTGTTGCGATGTATGTAACAGTCACTGTGTACACAATTTGTTATGATGCGTGTATCTTATTGTTATCGTTATTTGTTTTATATGTTGTTGTAAAAAGAATAGATTCCTGTTGCTCTAAAGACAACCCTGAATGAAAATTAAATATCAATTTTAGATACGTATGTAAGGCAAGAACTATTTCCTAGCCAAGAATTTATTCATCAAGGCGTTATGGAATTCTGTGTATTTTTTATTCCGAAAAATAATATAATTAATATTATTATAAAGAAATCCGTGTAAAAAATAGAACAAACATAATAGCAATTAATCTTAATAGATCTAAATAGATGTGTTGCAGCCGTAAAATTTGATAATTTTACTACCATAAACTTTGACATTAATATGGTTATTATAGAACTATATAAGGGCTCTCATGAAATAGATTTAGTCACTTTTGCTTTGATTTCATACGATTTGATATAAACGTGCAAAATGCAACTTGTAACATTTGCTTTCCTGCTAATCACTGTCGCATACGCGAGTAAACCTCATTATGATTTAGACGACGCTCCTACTTTGTTCGAAAATTTTGTCAGGGATTATAACAGAAACTACAAGAGTGCTGAGGATAGAGAGGAGCATTATCTAGCATTTGTTGATAACTTAAATGAAATAAATAAATTAAACGATCAGTCAGATTTAAATCGCGATAGCGCTGTTTTTGATATTAACCAATTCGCTGACTATACAAAAGAGGAAATGGAGAATAACTACGGTTACTTAGTGCCCAAAGTAAGTGTTGTTAAATGTAACATTTATCAAATTAATGGTTATATGTATATAAGCCAGGTTTATATATAAGTAGGCACGTCTATACTTACATGTATATAATAATATTATAAAGAGGTAAAATTTGTGTTTTTGTACGTTTGTTTGTAATGGATAAACTCAAAAACTGATAACCAATTTTAGAAATTCTTTCACCAACATTTTATATAATGCATTGCATTTTTTTCCTATAAAGTCATTATTTGGCGTGTTTTGCGAATGTATTAGATACATGTATGTAGTACTCATTATTACTACCTACCTAGAAAAAAGTCCTTAAGACTATCTAACTATTATAGTTAAATCACAATAAAAACACGGGTAGAATCGAAAGATGACTGACTTTTGTATCATGATATGAACCCTTATTGAGTGAAATACGGAAATGCTATATATACATATATACATAAATATCGGGAGCGAAATGCTTTTGTCTATTATTTACCTTAAATTATTTCTAAACTAGAAACAGTAACAATAGTACGTTTTTATTTAATATATTTTTTATTTAAATGAAAACTCTATATAAAAATTGAGCGAACTTTGAACATTAAATTATATACCAATACACACTTCGAAGTTACGACAAAATTAAAATTCTCGGTGGCGAAGTAGCCGATTCTCATATTGTCACGTATTCTACCGCCAAACAGCAAATATTGATACCTTTTATACTGCCAATGTCTATAGGTGGTGGTGACCACTGTTACCTATTATAATAAAGAGTAATACAAATAACGGGCCACCTTTTTCAAAAGGTCTGTTCCATGATGTGGGAATGTAAGATAAGCCACCACTCACACATAGAAACCGTAGACGGAGAATATAAAAATAAATAAACGCATGAAAAAATACACAGTGTGTGTTTTGTATGCATGGATATTAATATATGCCCTTAGCACTTTAATGTGGGCGAATAGATCGAATGGCAAATGCTTCCCTTATTGATTTAAAAATGCAAGGGATAAAATCTTAATTTTACTCATATGAAGTCGGGGTGGGCTTGTGGTATTTGTTACAAAGAAAGCAAATATTTATAAATTGATCTTAAATTTCCATAGATTTTAGTTTCTAATTCATGTTTTTTCGTGCGACGTTTCTTTGCATAAAATTGTTCTATTACATATGTATGTGGTATGTAAATGAAACTGCTGATTGTTGTAAATAAAACGTGCATAATTAATTATTTCTTTTACAGAACTAAGAACTCCAGATCCATCGATGGTGACAAATTAAAAAAATGTATCTCTTTATATCAAATATAGTATGATCATATTATATGTTTTTTATTTAATTTATCCAATTTTAGATAATGTTAAACGGCATAGTTCAACATTAAACAACTAAGATTATTATATAAGAATCTTTTGAAATCCATTCATAGACAAAGCGTCATTTGTTTTTGGTTATGTATATAATTACAGTATAATATCTTATGTCTTGTAAGGGCTACGAAAGGGTAAAAGCAAATGTACAATTGGTAATGTTTTCAGTATAGAGCGAACGTGATATATGACGAAGACTAGAATACGCATGATTCTAATTTGATTGACTTTGGGTCAATCAAATTAGAATCATGCGTACTTGAAATAAGAATACATGGTTCGCAATTCCAATTGTAATTTTGTTACTAGGATGTGACTGAAAGAAACTTTTGACTTTCCTTCAAAATTATATTTGAACAAAAAATGAAACCGAAGTTTCTATTTGTGACTTTATATATATACCTTTTCTTAAGTTAATAAGTTTATTTGCATTTTACAAAAAATCAAAAAAACCAATATTTTTATTTTTGTCTGACGATTTGTTCGTCATATTTAAAATGGCTGATAATTACTTTAATTAACTTTAATTAAGATCGTTATAACGCAAGATTAGGTTTAGTCCTCGGTTAAATCTGTCAAAAGTTATGTTATAACTTAAATTTACATACGCGTTTGTATACCGCTATTTTTGGTACGGTAATAACTGGGTAAGTAGTAGTTGGGTAAATTATACCTAAAATTTATTTTAGGAATTTCTGAATTAACCGGGGGATAGGGTTAAATGTTTGGTTTTGCTTCCATTGGTAGAAAAAATTTGCATAGGATTTCTTCTACTAATTTTATATATATATATATATAATTATGAATTTTTTCATTCTTTTATTTGCATTTAATATTAGGTCCTTACATATATTTTTTTTTTTTTTATTCTAAAGAAGAGGGCTTTTTCGCATACGCGAACATACCGCCGCCGCCCTGGTTGAAGATTCATTATGAGTATATAAAAATACTATATTATATATTAAACTTAAAACTATCTTAATTAATCACAGGCCTATGACTTAATTTGGACAACATTTTTGCGAGATTTGACATTGGATCTGCCAGAATCACATTGCATTGTCCAACAGACTTTAAATCTAAATTAAGTTTAGTTCTAGCTGATTCGTTCTGAGCACATTCCATCAATACGTGCAAGAGATCATCAGGTACATTACAAGTTGTGCAGTTCGGGGATGTTGTTTTCCGCATCAGAAATGCAAACTTATTGCATGGGATATGCCCAGACCGAAGTCGCAGAATTAATTTTGTTTCATTAAAGTTGGGGTTACTGTTCTCAATCCAAGGATATCTGCATGGATGAGGCTGGATCGTTCGGTACCAAATACCTTTCTCCTTAGCTCTTTCATCAAAGTACTCCTTCCATAAATCATAGCAATGCACTTTTAGCATGGGTAAGTAGCTTTCAAAAGAAGGTGTAAAGAACACTTCAACACCGTCAGATATAGCTTCTTTGGCTAGTACATCTACTTGTTCATTTCCGTCTATGCCAACATGAGATGGTATCCATTGAAAGAAAATAACCTTTGAATCTGATTGTAACTTAGTGAGAAGCTTTAGAACCGCATAAGCTACAGGTAACCCTCGATAGATCGAGGTACACCGAGCTAGGTGTTGAAGCGCACTTTTGGAGTCTGACAAGATCACTACTTTACTGTAGTTTGTACATTCTATATAACCTAAAGCCTCGAAAATAGCTACAAGCTCAGCTTCCATAATGGATACCTCTACTTTAATTTGGAATTTAGAATAAATGTTCAAATTAAAATCCAGAAAAGCAGCTCCTATTCCATACTTGTCTTTCGAACCATCTGTAAATATTTTTTGACGGAGTAATTGGAATTTATGTATTTTATACAAGCCAAGACACCGCCAGAACATTGCGTCACTGGAAACATATAAGGCTCAACTTTTACTTGCATGCTATAAATATGTATGTAGGCAGGCAAAGACGGCCCTTTAAATCCAAGCCTGACTGCTTCACGATTATCTGTCCAACCTCCCTCTACGTCAGCCCGACGCTTAAGTCTTTTCAGACTGACTACCTCACATACGCTCGTGATCGCATCTAGCAGCTCTTCTTCTGACAAATTCATCTCTATGTGTTTGATAACACTATAGGAAAGACCCACTTCCATCGGTCTTTGAAATCTCCATCCCAACCCGAGAAGATGTTCGCATGAAGTTAATTTCTCCATACTGCACACGTTAGTTACCTCCACGATTATTTTATATGGATTTATATATTTAACGCGGCTTATGTCGGTAACTCCCTGATCCCTGAATATTTTTGCTAAAGCAAATTGTTTGGGTAAAATATTTGTTGAAGTGATGCAAATATCTATAATACCTCTTAATTCCCTTCTCCTTGCTTTTCTATTTCTGATTTCAACCCATTCCTCATCCCCATCATCTTCCCTGTTTCTTTTAGATAGTCTTTTCTCGCCACATTTAATAATCGGTGACGGTACTATTATTTCATCCTCGCATACTTCTCCCACTTCACTCGAGATTCGATCCACGCTCATCGCGATAAGGTCTAAATATCACTATCCGGTCCAGTCCACTAGAACCGGCCGTTAGCAAACGATTCCGAGAACTGATAAGCGATACTCACGATATACTACAAACAATGAAACGCGTCCAAGCAATATAACGATTACTCGCACACTAAGGTCCTTACATATGAAATTAGCGTTTTGTCGTACTGACCACTTTGATCTGAAATATCTCCTCTTTGGTTAAGAATTCCAAATTTAAATTTATAAATTCATTTATCTGGTACATTTGAGTTTTGAAAACCGTCATTCATTTGTTTATTCCTCATTATTTTTTTCTTTGGCGTCGCTTATTACCGCACAATGGAAAACATGAAATATCGGTATATTTACGAGTACGAGTTCTACCGTGGCACCAGTGCTGCAGAAACAGCTCGAAGGATGAAGGCTGATGTCGCAAAAGAAAGCAGGGTACATTTTTGGTTTCAACGTTTTCGTTCTGGAAATTTCGACCTTCAGAACCAACCCTGTAGATGACCGAAGACCAAAGTGGAAAATGAAGAATTAAAGGCTATTGTGGAAGTGGATCCATCACAAAGCACTTCAGAGATAGCTGCCGGTTTCGGGTTAAGTGATAAAACTGTATTAATCCACTTGAAGCAAATCGGGAAAGTAAAAAAAAACTTAAACGATACGGATACCTCATGAATTGAGTGAATCGATCTTGTAAACACGCGTCGACTGCTGTGTTACTTTGCTCAACCGACACAATAATGAAGGGATTTTAAATCAAATCATTACTTGTGATGATTAGTGGATACTGTACGATAATCGGAAGCGCTCGTCCCAATGCTTGAACCCTGGAGACCCAGCCAAATCCTACCCTAAACGAAAATTGACTCAGAAAAAGTTACTTGTGAGTGTTCGGTGGACTAGCGCCGGTGTCGTTTACTACAGCTTTCTAAAATCTGGCCAAACGATTACGGCAGATATCTATAGTAAGCAACTGCAAGACCACACAGTGCACAACAAACAACCACTAAGTTAGATGAGCAACAATTGGAATGTCTGCGACATCCACCGTACTCCCCGGAGCTTGCTCCAACAGATTACCATTATTTCCGGAATTTGGACAACTTCTTACAAGGAAAAAAAATCAACTCCGATGCGGCAGTCCAAACCGCCTTCAAAGAGTTTATTGATTTTCGCCCTCATGGTTTTCATGGATCAATGAACTACCTATGAGATGGCAAAAGTGCATACATAACAACGGTGCCTACTTTGATTAATTAAATATATTTTACAAAAACAAATTGACTTTATATTCCTACCGTACAAAATGCCAATTTCATATGTAAGGACCTAATATATTTTATATTATTATGTTTTCAATTTTGATTTTTCGTTTAGTTTGCCTGTAAACAAAGACTTTATATCTTAGTCTCCAATTTTGGTGGCGCACTGACGATGTATTAAATAATTAAATTATTTCTTACAGTACTGATATCTAAGATCAATAGTGACCGTTTGCTTTCAGTTGGCCCCCATTTGCCCTTTAATCTGGGGGCACGGTAGTGATTAGCAGATTTAATATCGACTTCTCCAATAAGATAAAGTTTATGATGAGAATTGTGATAATAGCCCAAGGTTCAAACCTATGTTGGTCCTAATATGGTTTTGTATTAAATTTATATTTTTGTTTTTGTATTTTTAAGCCTGTTAGGTACTTTCCTGATTTTAACTAAAATTTATTATTTTAATTGAGTTTGTTATATTTAAGAGAACCAATGTCTCAATCCTGCAACAACTCCACATAAAAGCGAGACTGTCAACTATTTGCTACCGGCTTGCGCGAAGTCAGCCCAACAGCCTAGACAAGTTGATGGTGCTTGGTAAAGTGGAGGAGAAACGACCACGTGGCCGCTTCCCCACACGGTGGTTGGACCAAGTTACCAACCTCACAGGCCTCCAAGTGACCACAGTCCTGAGAAAAGCTGAGGACAGGACGGTCTCGAGAAAACTATAAAGAACGTGACCAGAACTCATAAAGAACAGACCCTGGACCAGAGTAGACACGACCTTCAGTAATGAAGCGAACGACCGAGAATATACGCACTATACAGTTCACGCTCGATGATTTGGTGTGGTGGCGAGCAAAAATTCGGCACCTAAGGTTCAGAGGCGCTCGCACAGTACTAAACTCGAACGACCAATGCATCGCATTTTGTAGCATTTGGTAGGCACGATGTATGAACGCTAATTCGTTGTATGAAGTGACCTTGGGCCACTGCCATTTCACTCTACTGTAAGCCGCGTAAAAGAACTTCGTTCCAATAATTTGTTTATTTTTAAGCCTATTTATATTTTTTCTACGTTATAAAGATGTAAATGATTAATTTAAGTCAAAATAATATACTTAATATTATTATAAAGAAATCCGTGTAAAAAAAGAACAAATATAATAGCAATTAATCTTAATAGATCTAAATAGGCGTGTTGCAGCCGTTAAATTTGATAATTTTACTGCCATAAACATTGACATTAATATGGTTATTAGGGAACTATATAAGAGCTCTCATGAAATAGATTTAGTCACTTTTGTTTTGATTTCATACGATTTGATATAAACGTACAAAATGCAACTTGCAACTTTTGCTTTCCTGCTAATCACGGTCGCTGTCACATACGCGAGTAAACCTCATTATGATTTAGACGACGCTCCTGCTTTGTTCGAAAAATTTGTCAGAGATTATAACAGAAACTACAATAGTGCTGAGGATAGAGAGGCGCACTATCAAGCATTTGTTGATAGCTTAAATGAAATAAACAGATTAAACGATCACTCAGAGTTAAATAGCGATAGCGCTGTTTTTGATATTAACAATTTTGCTGACTATACAAAAGAAGAAATGAAGAAAAACCACGGCTTATTAGTATCCAAAGTAAGTGTTTTCAAATGTAACATTTATTAAAGTTTAATCGTTCAATTATATACATTCAGTTTGGTTGTCAACGTCTAAAAAAACGTTCGACGTTTCTTTGCATAAAATTGTGATGTTACAAAAGTGATATGTAAATGAAACTGCTGAAGAATTGGAAATAAAACGTTAATAATTAATTCTTTTACAGAAGTAAGAGCTTCAGATCCATCGATGGCGATAAATTAAATAATGTATTTCTTTATATCAAATATAGTATGATCAGATTATTCAATTATTGATTTATTCAATTTAAAATTGCGTGGTTCAAAATTACATAATGAATATTATTATTGTAGAAGAATAGTTACTACCTGTTTTTTTTCTGTCTATTTGTTCGTAATCTTTTTCTATTTTAAATAATTTGATTTGTTAAATGGTATTGCAATATACCGATTAGTCTCCAGTTGATTATATGAAATAATAAGTTGTGTTATAACTTTAATTTATCACGTGGGATAGGGTAAAAAGTGTGGGTCTGCTTCTATTGTTTACCATAGGATTTCTTCTCGTAACTTTTGTAGCCAGAAGTAAATGTCCAATTATAATTTTTTCTAGCTTTCATTTGCTTTTAATGTTTAATAAATTAATATTTTTAAATGTCTGTAGTTTGACTTAATATATTTTATAGTGACCTAAATTTGTTTAACCAAAATTTATTTTTACACGTATTTTTATCATCGTGGTAATCAAAAAAAGGCCGTTGGATATAGTTAATGCTGTAAATGATCAAGTGTACAGATGTTTTTTTATTCTAAAATATACAGATTAAATTTTGTTATTTGAAATTTGAATATTAAGATTTGAGCGAAAAAAGAATTAAAAAATTGCCACCCGCTTGGGTAGGTTATCCTTTGAAATACATGTTTATCAATGCAATCAAGAAACTCAGATAATAAATTACTAGCATATCAGACCATTTTTTTTTCATTTTTATACTAATGTTTTAATCCCATGTTTCCCGCTTTGGATAGAATTTCCAATAACGACCAAATACTTATGAATTTTTGCTCAGAAGCTTTAATATTATATTTCATTTTTCTTACTTCAAAAATGACGGACTCTGTCACTATCTTTGGGGGTAATCAAATAGGTGTACCATTCAGCAATTAATAGGCGGTGACACCTAATACTGGTTTTCAATGGTACCCTTTTTGATAACTACTGACATTAAATAATGTATCTCTTTATATCAAATATACTATGCTCATATTATATGTTTTTTATTTCATTTATTAAATTTAAAATTGCATTAAATAACGAAGACTTATTTTATAAGAATAGTAACTGCCTGTTTTTTTTCTATTTGTTCGTAATCTTTAAAAAGACTGGTTTTTGTTTTCAAACTATTTATTTTGATTGCTATCGTATATATTGCAAAAAATATATAGATTACTCCAGATTTAATAAATAAAAAGTTGTGTTATAACTTAAATACCGTGGCATAGGGTAAAAAGTGTGGGGCTGTTTCCATTGTTTTGTTACTTTTGTAGCCAGAAGTAAATGTCCGATTATAATTTTTTTCTAGCTTTCATTTGCTTTTAATGTTTAATAAATTAATATTTTTAAATGTCTGTATTTTGTGACTAGACCCTGCCTACCTTAATTGAAATAGAAATAAATATTCTTATTTTTATTATTTAACTACTGTATTGGCTCGTGATTTCTATAGATTTATCTATAGTAGTGTTTAACCAAAATTTATTTATATACGTATTTTTATCATCGTGGTCATCCAAAAAAGGCCGTTGAATATAGTTAATGCTATAAATGATCAAGTGCACAGATATTTTTTTATTCTAAAAAATCCGTGTAAGATTAAATTTCGTTATTTGAAATTTGAACATTAAGATTTAAGCGAAAAAAAAATTAAAAAATTGCCACCCGCTTGGGTAGAATATCATTTGAAATACATGTTTATCGATGCATTCAAGAGACTCAAATAGTGAATTACTAGCATATCAGATAATTTTTTTAAAATTTTTATACTAATATTCGAAACATTAGTATAAAATCCCCATTTTTCCCGCTTGGGGTAGAATTTCCAAAAACGACTAAATACTTATGCGCTTTTACTCAAAATTATATTTCGTTCTTTTTACTTGAGTAATGACGGACTCTATCACTCTCTTGGGGGGTACATTTTAAAAAAATCGTAAAAGATTATTTATTTCTAACCCGAAACTTGTATATACAATTTTATGCATCTAGCTTTGAAAATTATGGGTTTTCTTACAAAAATCCATTGTTTATTTTAGCCCTTTAAGTGTGGAATTTTCAAAATCCTTCGTTGGTTTACATTATAAAATGCATCAGTTGCCAAAATTTCAAGTTTCTTACTCATATGTCAATCAGTCAGGACAATTTATTATACAGAAATACATATACATATTAAGTACATAGATAATAATTCAATAATTTAGGTATTATTCCTTAAAGTAATATATAATGAATAACGATTTATTGTTATCATAATTAAACATATAGAATGTCTTATTTATGGTTACTATATGATTAATCTATTAAACAAACATGGTCTGTACAAAATTTTCCCCATTTAATTCTACTCAAATGAAAATAACTATTGAGTGTTTTTAACATTATTCTTAAATTATATTTTCAGTTTTGCATGTTCATCTTTATAAAGAGCAAAATTATTTGATAGCTCCTCTTCTGACTTTGGTTCTGTAAACTTTCTATTGAAAATACAACTGGCTGAACCTGAAGCTCAGGATTTGTGGCCCTATATCGAACCTAACTAATATAGGGGGTGAGATGTGTTAGGATTGCCCCTAGACACCTCTTACAACATCCACGGGAGATACTAAAACAAAACTGTATTTTTTACATATCGAATCTGATATAATGTACGCAGAAATAGAAGATATTTTATAAAAAAAATATTTTATTTTATAGCTTGTAATCGTTATTTGTGTATTATACTATTATTAACCGTCACAGTGACATACGCGAGAATTCTGCACTATGATTTGAACGACGTCCTTGCTTTATTTGAAAAATTTATCAGGGATTATAACAGACATTATAAGAGTGTTGCGACACATGACATTATAAGAGAGGCGTGCTGTAAAATATTTGTTAAATTTATATTTGTTGATAATTTAACAAATTGTAAACAAAATGAATGGCGATTCAGACAACCCCACTTATGGTATTACCCAATTTGCTGACATAGCAGACGAGGAATTTCAGAAGACAGAATTAAATCCGTTCGTAGGCCAATAAGTGAGTATGATTCAAAGATAACCATTAGCATAGTTTTTATTCTTATGTACATATATGCTTAAAATATGTGTTTCTTTTGTATATAAAAAAAGTTTTTGCTTTAAATTCCTTCTTTTTACAAATAATTTAAAATTGTTTCGTGAGACGTTTTATACGGTTCTTTTACAATGCGAATCGTTTGTAAAATGTACATAAAACTTTTGAAAAACATCTAATTAAATAACTGAACTATCTTACAGAATCTCCCGATCAGAGATTAAGTCACAGGCAGAAAATCCGGATTCATTTTTGGTCGAGAAATAAATGAAATATATGTAATTCGTTATTTCAAACATTGTATGATCATAGTGTTTTTCTTAATTAATCCAATTTAAATCTGCGTGGTTAAATGTGTAATTGAACATAACAAGATAATTTGCCAAAATTGAATGACTTGAATACTTAAATTGAATACTTTTTATTAACAAAAACGTTTTGAAATCTATTCCTTAATATCATGGCACAGTATGTTGTTTACCAAATTTTTGATTAAGTCTGCTATTATTGTTTAATTAGCACATATATTGTAACGGCTAAGAATAAATTACAATTGTTAACGCTTATTTTTTTGGAAAAAATGTTGTTGGCAAACTGGCAAATGGTAAATGGGGGGTAGCAATGGGGCTGTAAGAAATATTATGTATTACTTACATCGCCACTGTGCTACCAATCTTGTATACCAAGTTATTATGCCTGTAACTATAGGCACTAGCCAAAGTAATTACATTGGCTCTTAATATGTGATAAGGTATAAAAGATTGGTAAGAGCGCCCACTTATACATTTAATTTCATTGACTAAATAGAAAATAATATCCATGGGTGGTATAATAATATGGTATATTAGGCAAACGTAGTGTAGGACGCCCTGCAACAAGTTGAACCGACGAGTTGAAAAAGGTGGCAGGTAAGGGATGGATGCGGGCTGCCCAAGATCGGGATGGTTGGCGTTCTTTGGTGGAGACTTTCGTCCAGCAGAGGATGGCGAAAAGCTGAAAAAAAAGCCATGGGTGGTAGCAACAGCTTCGGTGGAGCCAACAATACGCTTGATCATTAATAATGTTATTAAATTACTTTATAACTAACGCTTGGCCCGCAGCTTCGCCCGCGTCATAATCGAAAATCGGATTATGAGAGCTAGGGAATAGAGAGTGTACCTGTGTTTGCGTACACACTTGTGCACTGTAATATCTCCTTCGCAGTTAGCTATCTCTCTTATGATTGGCCGCCGTGGCGGAAATCAGTCTGTAGGACATTATTTTTATTAAGTTTAGTATTCTTATTTGCACCGACAACGATATTTTTGGCATGAATTACACATAAACATGCTACGTCCATGAGTAAAACAACGGAGCAAGGAAGGGAAAAATTCCGTCACTTCTTAAGAAGTTAAGACTAATAAAGTAAAATTACAACCTAGTCAATAATTGCAACCTATACCACAAAGTATTATTTTAATATCTTCATTGTGACTTAAAATTCGATGAGTCGGTTGGCATGGATGGTAGATATTTGCCTTTCGCGCCGCAGGTTGTGGGTTCGATTCCGACCCAGGACAGACATTTGTGTGCATGAACATGTCTGTTTGAGTCTGGGTGTAATTATCTATGTAAGTATGTATTTACAAAAGAAAAGAAGTATATGTATATATAAGTTGTCTGTTTTCCATAGTACGAGCTCTGCTCAGTTTGGGATCAGATGGGAGTATGTGAATAATGTACCATGATATTAAAAGAAAAAATACTTGACAGTTAAATTAATGAAAAAAATTAAAACAATCAGAAGACGACGACAGAACCCAGTATTATTCGCGAATACTGATGTGTATGGTCACTCTACTTCGGAAAATCTGGACACCACGATTCAGAAATCGACGTATTGAGCATACCGCTATCTATGGGCTAAAGGTCGCAAGATAATATTATATCAACAAAAATACGTCCGCTTTTATAACTTTTGATAGACTTAACCGATTTGATGAAGTAAAGATTGAACCTTGAATTAGTTCTTATAATAATTAAGTTATTTAAATTTTTAATTTTTATCCGTTTTAAAGATTATCCCAGACAAACAGTCAGACAAAAATAAAAAGTTGCAGCCTCGCAGGATATCGTGCGATATCGCCGCACTATGCGGATGGCCATTCTCCACTGCGAACTTAGGATCTTAGTCCTGCAGCGACAGACGCCTGTGAGACCAAATCCCAGGCACCCCATAGAAGGCTATCGATCGCACGACACCGGCATAGAAACGGCAAATTTCCTCTCTAGGTCCCCTGAGATTAGGTAGAAGTCTGTGGATGGCACCCGCTATCTACTCGATTCGGGGGCTAGGCGCTCTTAGTGCTCTTCAAAGCTTCAGCGACCGTCCATCGTCCATCGTCCATCGAACCTGGCCATCTGGACGTTTGAGTAACCTAGTGACGTGCGCGTCGGGTGGTTCCCTGCTACTCAGCGGTTTATGGAACTATAGCGCCTCCGTTTTATGAGAAGTTATCCGAAGGCCGGCTCGCAGATTTTAGAATTATCATCATTCAACACCTTCAGGGAGAAGTTTCCCGCGCCGGGGCTAAGGCCGCGCGACTCTTTTGAAAATTATGTTTGGTAAATACTTCTCGTTAGCGTAAGTACTCGATGATCCAATTCGAATTGGTCTTTATATGATCACAACTCTAACATCACCCACGGGAAGATAAGGGAGAGTACTTTTAAGCTAGGAGAAATAATCTGTAATTTTTTTAGATTAATATGTACGCAGAAATAGACGATCGTTCAAATTTTTTTTGTATTTTATTACTTGAAATTTCAATTAGTGTATTGGTTTTCTAATTTCAACTAAACATAACAGTAATCCATCTTAATAATTCTGATATGCGTAAAAGCGAGTTATAAATTAATACCATAAACGTTGACGTTAATTTGATTACTGGAAAACTATATAAGAGTTCTAATCAAATATCTTTACTCACTTTTGAGTTGATTGCAACGATTTGATATAAACCATACAAAATGCAACTTGTGACGTTTGCTGTTTTACTATTAACCGTAACTGTGACATACGCGAAAAAACCGTATTATAATTTGAATGACGCTCCTGCTTTATTTGAAAAATTTATCAAGGATTATAACAGACACTATAAGAGTGTTGCGGATAGAGAGGTCCACTATCAAGCATTAGTTAATAATTTAAAAAAAATAAATGAACTGAATTACCCATACGATGGTCCGGGCGCAACTTTTGATATTAACCAATTTGCTGACTATACAAAAGAGGAATTTGATAGGGTTAAAGGCTATGTACTCTTAAAAGTGAGTATGCTTAACCTATATCAAACTTTTTATTCTTATATAAATGTAGGTTTAATTTTTAATTATTCTTTATTCACACATACAAAATAATATTTTGTTAAAATATATTTTTAGATTAGTAACAGTCTGTGTCCCACTGCGTTGTCCCACTCTCCGTTCTAGGAGAAGGTTCGAAGTTTATTCCCACACACTGCTCCAATGCGGGTTGGTGGGATACACAGTAGCAGAATTTCAGTGAAATTAGACACATGCAGGTTTCTTCACGATGTTTTCCTTCACCGTCAAGCACGAGAAGAATTATTTACACAAATTAAGCATATGAAAATTCAGTGGTGCTTGTCTCGCATTCTGACTACTAAGCCATTTAGGCCTAGTAGTCAGAATGCGAGATGTATAGTAAAATATATTTAGTTACATAAATTATCTTAAAATTTCCAATCCAAATTAATTACTATTCTAGTCCGTGTTGTTTCGTTAGACGTTTCGTATAGTTCTTGTATACATTGGAAATCGTTTTTAAAATGTACATAAAATATCTGAAAATAAAATTTGCCTAAATTTTATAATTAAATAACTTAATTATTTTACAGAATTAAAAGATCCCGACTCATCTACGCCGAGAAATAAATGAAATGTATTTCATAATTTCAAATATAGTATTATCATAGTGTTTGCTTTTTATTTAATTAATCCAATTTAAATCTACGTAGTTAAATGTATTACATAGCGAGATAATTTGTCAAAATTGAATGCGGGATATACTTTTTTAATTAGTAAATACATTTTAAAATCTACTCCTTAATATTATGGCAGAATATGTTGTTTAACAAATTTTTCATTATGCCTAAAATTATCGTTTATTTGACATATATCTTGTCAGGGCTATTTTCTGGAAAATGTGTTCGCAGACTGGCAAATGGAAAATGACAGTCCGAAAAAAAAAAAAAAAAAAAATACATATTGTATGTAAAGAAAATTAAAAAGAATGCTGGAAGTATAAATAAATAAACGAAAAGTAAATAAAGTTGTTGCAATATAATAGCAACAGTGGGCATAGTTTTAAAAAGAAAAAAAAAAAAAGACCGTCCGTAATTATTGGCGCTGTGAAAAATATTAACCAGCTATGGCTCATCCCCAATGCGCCACCAAACTTAGTATCAATCTGTTGTTATCAACCGGCTGTTGATTACGAAGTAAATAAATAAATAACAAATAGTTTTACTCGAAAATGAAATACAATGTTGTTAATTAATCGTTCGTTCGTGTCGATTCGTGTTTGAGAAACTAAAAACTATACCTATCGTTACATTTAAATTAAATATAAAAGAAAGTTAATATGAAGCTACGCTTCGTGTCTGTCTGTTTGTTAAATTACACTGGTCAACAGTGGTCATGCCACACGAACTCTGATGGATGATCGTGTTTTGACTACCTACCCTCATTACGAAAACGCCCTTACTTTGTTTCAATCACCCTCAGTTTTCTTGTGATGAGGTCAAGTTCATTTTCGGTATTGCAGCGATAAACGCATATGTACGGCTGTAAAAAGCGTGCTATGTATATTTGTTTTCGTTATAAATTTGATTGTTTTGGATTAGTTTAAATTCTGTGCTTAATGAATGAATGAATTGACGTAACTTTATGAATATGCCGAGAAAGTGTATTAACGATCCTAACTCTTTCTGTTATATTTGTAGTGAACTGACTTTCAAAAATCGTAGGCGAAATTTTTCTGAATTTATTTTGAAGTGCTATCACGAGTATTTTAATTTTGTGGTGGCTCATCAGGACAAAGGTTGGGCCCCACATATTTGTTGCATAACATGTGTAAAAAATTTAACTAATTGGAAGAAAGGATCACGTCATATGCCGTTTGCTGTTCCCATGATATGGACTGAGCCTAGAGATCATGTTTCAGACTGCTGAGAAATTTCCCAAAATAAGCGATGCATTTTTGTAGGACCCCAGATCATGGAATTGATGAAAGATCTGAAATTCGAAGAAAAATTAAACGTTTTAGACAAATCAGCTTAGCAATGCTTCAAGAACGTGGTTGCAAATTTTTGGGTAACCATAAGAGTGAGAACTATAAAGAATTGGTTAACGAGTTCCTATTGACATATGAAGCTTTGGGTTTCAATTTGTTGCTTAAAATTCATTTTCTAGACTCACATCTAGATTTTTTCCCAGAGAATTTAGGGGCCATAAGTGATGAGCATGGAGAAAGGTTCCATCAGAAACTCAAAGATGGAGAAGCGTTACCAGCGTAGATGGAGTCCAAGGATATTGGCTGACTACTACAGGATGATCAAAAGGGACCAATCGGAAGTCAAATATTCCAGAAAATCGTAGACATTTTTTTACAAACTACATAATTCGCATATTTCAGTGTTATTATTAAACTACATGCTGGATTTTGATTTCATCACTATTTATTTCTCCGGAATGTTTTTTTTACATACGTATATAAATATTATATATGTTTTATAAATGTAAATATAATAATAATTGCAGATATAATTGATGTTTTTTTTTAAAATTAAGTTAAAGTGCTTTCAGGGTGCTAACAAGGCTTCCCATGACTAAACTATAAGCAATACATTAAATTAATAAGGTAAAATGTTTACATATTTATTGATAAACTACCTTTTTCATTCCGAGAAGTCATTCGAATCGCTTCCGTTCAAGCTATATATAAACATGAAGTTTATGTCTTCGCTGCGACGAATGTTAACATGTACTGACGGTTCTCACTCCTGTAGATTTGCTTTATACTGTGATGCACTAAGGTACGGTAATTTTATATATACCGTATTCTGACTCGGCCCCGTCCTTGCAGTAAGTAGCGCCACGCAGCACGTAAGCACGCTGCCCGCCTACAGTATTTTAATTTAATCTACTTTCTAGTTTTGCGATTGAAGTTACTTTCTAGTTTTGCGATTGAAGTTACTTTCTAGTTTTGCGATTGATAATATTATATTTTTGAAGTGGTAACTTCTTATGGGAGGGTAAAACGCTTCGTAACGTAGTGCGTTACGGCGCTACTCTATCTGGCTTCCCTTTCTCTCATGCATGCGGCAGCAGTAGGCAGGCTCCTCCTCTCTCACTTTATCATTTATTTATACTATTTTATTACCGACGCGGACTGCTTTATCTGAGAGCTACCAACCTAACGCCATCTAGTAAGTCTAAATATTATCACTTCTGTCGAGCGTCCCGAGACGCACACGTTTGTTTATTTATTTAAAAAACATGAAATTCGTTGGTAATGAAATAGGAAGTGTTCAAAAAAATAATGTTGTGCTTTCTTATTAAAAAAAAAACCACTAAAGCAATAATACAAAATTACAATTACAAAATTAATTTAAATTCAAAATGTTCACAAATCTAGCGCTTGCTGCTTATAAAATCATCATTTTCGTTCGACAGTGCAGCGTATTCAGGAATGTTTTGTACCGAGTGTATACCGAACTCGAGGCGCGTAGATATAACTCACGATCCGACGATTTGTATGAAGATAAATACTAATAGAAAATATTACCGAGTTAGTACCTGAGGTTCGAGTAATTGAAATGGAATATCTTAATCTTTGTTATATTAATAACAATCCAAAACTATCCAATAACTACGGAAAATAGGAAAGTTCTTAAAAGCCATACAATGTAACATTAAGACTACGACAAGCTATTTCATGTGCCCTCACTTATTTTTCCCCTGTGCCTTTAATTACACTCGCTCACTCACCCTTCAAACCGGAACACAACAATACAAACTACTGCTGTTTTGCGGTAGAATATCTGATGAGTGGGTGGTACCTACCCAGACGAGCTTGCACAAAGCTCTACCACCGAGTAAACTCACTACATTAACTTAACAAAACACAGCAAAAGCATTATTACTACTACTTCAGATAATAAATAAGCAGTTCCTATCAAATGAACCAGTTAAACCTGAAGATTGAGCAATGAGAAAATTGTAACTTAAGTCAATATACCGCCTACTCGTAGATTATTCAACTTTGAAAATTCGAGTAGCAAGAAATAAAGCCCCGGGATACCATCATTATGAAAACTTTACACTTGCACCAGCTGGAAAATAGCTTCAAAAGATTTTCCATCGCTTAATAAATTCCATTAACAAAGAACCTTTTGTATTTTCGCCCTAAAAAAACATCTATCGTTATTGTTATTTTTTAATTTCTCTAACAGAAATGTGCTCTTATAAAGGAAAACATAAATCCGTTGTACGGAACAATAACTAAGGTACGTTTTACTGTGGAAGGGTTTTTGGGCTGAAACATCGAGAAATAGGGTTTCCTTTGTTGTCAAAATTATTTTTATACACGTTGATACGGCTGCTATTCTCAAATAATGAACGTAATTGAAATGGTCTCTTTGTGGTTTTGTCTTTTTGTCCAGCGAAGGAATAATTTGGTTATTACGAATTATTTTATCTTATTTATCAGAGCAACAGAATAAGATGTTGTGTACTTATAGATTTGCTTTCAATATATCAAATAATTTTTAGCTTTATCGAGAAAAGTGTTACGAAAATCTTACGAATATTACAAATGCAAAAGTTTTTGTGTTTTCATAATTGTTACTTAATTACGCTCTAGCAACTGTACAGAAAATAAATTTTAATTTTATTTTTGTTTTTTAATTTAAACCTGTATGTGGGCATACTATATAGTAATAAATGAAGTTTTATCATAAAATAAACACTTTATTTGTTCACATAAGTATAATGTACCGTATAAACGGTACGTTTGTTAAAAGAATGGATGATGAGAAAGGTTTTCAAGGACGTTATTGTATATGAAGATAAAAAAATATATACTGTTTGCCATACATAATATATGTTAAGTGTTGAATCTCTGTATGATTGAGTGTAATTTCTGTTAGATTTAACGTACTAGAAATATTGCACGCGTTTTAATTTTTATTAATAATTATTTCACTGTTTGCGGCAAATATTCGTGTGAGCTGCAGTGCTATTCTGTAAGAAGAATTCGCTTCTTTACTCACCTGTGAAATGACAGCCGTATGGCGATATATTATTTTGATGCGTACATTCTTAAAATGTTATAATTTTTTGGTGTTAGGGCTTTGTGCAAGCTCGTCTGGGTGGGTACCACCCACGCATCAGATATTCTACCGCAAATCAGCCGTACTTTGTATTGTTGTGTTCCAGTTTGAGTGAGCCAGTGTAATTACAGGCACAAGGGACATAACATCTTAGTTTCCAAGGTTGGTGGCGCATTATCGATGTAGGCGATGGTTAACATTTTTTACAATGCCATTCACCAACGCATGTCTATTGGCGTTGGTGACCACTTACCATCAGTTGGCCCATATTATGATCGTCCGCCTACCTATACAATTATATATATATATATATATATTAATGTCAATGTCTCATATCATTTTATGACATTTCATGTACGATCCTACAGAGTCTACGGTAACATTATAATATTATTTACGTATATATAATAGCAAGGGTCCTGTGGTACACATCGTAATACCTATTTTCATCTATTTCTAAATATCTTTTAAGTAACTTCTACAAATTTGTAGCATTCTAAAGCTAAATTAATGTGAGTTATGTTTTAGATATGCATCGAATAATATTACATATGTTATTTCACTAATCTTACCATCATATTTAATATGCTCATTGTAATTGGTATAAATAATATATCAATACATTTAAGCGGAAGCTCAAGCGTTTACATATATTATGTATATAATAAATTTTGATCACTTAGACTATAAAGTTATATGAGATAGAGAGAGAGGTATAAGTGTATTATTGCGATTTAAATTAATTTGTATCTCGTATTCAATTATATAATCAATATATTTAGTTCATCAAACTAAATTACTTAATAATAAAACTGTTTAACCTCGAAACAATGAAGGCTCTCACTTTAAACAGAATATTGAATAAACAATCTATTGTTCTCTCAATAATCTCAATAATTGTGTTTTCCATTATTTTCAGTAAGCGTGCATTACGTTGGCTATTCAGACCTGTGGAATAAAGGCGAAAATTAAAACGGGTTGCGGTCTCGATATCAACATGCATGTGATTTGACTCGCGGTCTGCGGTTCGCATTAAGCTGATGCGAACACACAACCAGCTGCATTATCATACTATTTTCAAATTGTTATTGTACTGTAAATTAATTCGATATTTATGTAAGCCAATTATGTCAGTCATGTCGCTTTAAGCCTGTTCAGCGTATTTGTTTCATGTTAGGTCGAGCCGGCTCGGTTATGGCTGTGGTGTCTATTGTTCGTGATGCATTGATTCGACGATTTTATAATATTCATATCATAAATTAATTATATTTATAATAATTATTAAATAAGAAATACCGATTTGGATGATTTAAATCTTTATCCCTTTGAATAGATTCCAAGGAAACGATTTAAAAATAAATGTATTTATTACAATGTATGTATTTAATAATTTGAAATTATATAATATAAAAGCTATAACGTGTGTTTTAACGCTGCCGACCGAATATATTTCACGCATCGTATGACTAATTGTCGTTATTATATTTAAATTAGCGGAAAATTACAGAAAGCTGAAGTAATTGGTCAAATGCAAAATTAAATTTATAATGAAAGATGAGGCTTCGAACGCTGCTTGTGACGGAAATAGGGATACAAATATATATTACACTAGCTGTTGCCCGCAGCTTCGCTCGCGCGTGGTCTTTATCTATACTAATATTATAAATAAGTAAAAATAGATTTTTTGTATGTTTGTTTGTAGCGAATAAACTAAAAAACTGCTGTACTGTTTTTAAAAACCTTTTTTACCTACAGAAAGATACGTTATCAGCGAGTAATTAGCTGCCCGTCCCGACTTCGTACGGGTAAAATAAGGATTTTATCATTTTTTAATCAATAAGATATAAACATTTACCAATCGATTTATTCGCCCATCCAGTATAGTGTATGTGTGTTCAGTATAAGGCATATAATAATCCTACTTTTTACTAATATAATAAACTCGAAAGTTTGTATGGATGTATGGACGTTTGTTACTCTTTCACGCATAAACTACTGAATGGATTTTAATGAAACTTTACAATAATATAAGCTTAGGGAATACCAATTAAGTGGTACATATGGCAATAATGGAATATGTTTTTTTTATCCAAACATCACCAACATAGTGAAGTTTGTATATTTCTCCCTAAGAGATATTGATATAAGATATTGCGTATTTTGAATTTCATTATTTGCACCCAACTCTTCCAAACAAAAATAAAAGTTTCTAAAAACTTTGAAATTCATGTTTATTAATTCAATCAAAAAACTCAAATAGTATATTTCTATTTTTTTAAATTTTTATACTAATGCTTTTACCCCGTTTCTCCCGTTTGGAGTTAAATTTCTAAAAACGACGAAATACGTATGCATAGCTTTAATACTAAATATCATTCTTCTTACACCAAAAGTGACGGAATCCCCATACAAACTTTCAACCCCTTTTTTACCCTCTCAGATTTAGATTTTCAAAAACGCTGAAATACATTTTTATTTATTTTTAAGCTTGTTCATTAAATTTCATGCTTCTAACTTTAAAAATGACTGGTTTCTAAACAATCGTTCAACTCTTTAGGGGTAGAATTTCCAAAAATCCAACCTTAGTGGGTATTATAAAATGTATCAACTGCCAAAATTTCAAGTTTCTAACCCCCGCAGTTTAGGCTCTGCGTTAATGAATGAGTTAGGAAGAGTAATAATATTATGTGAATAGATATCAACAAAAATACGTATTTTTATAACTTTTGATAGACTCAACTAATTTTGATGAAATAAAGGCTAAACGGAATCTTGAAATAGTTCCTATAATAATTCGGTTTTTTCAATTTTTAGACGATTAAAAGATACAGACATGCAGACAGTAAAAAAATAAAAAAAATGATTGCTTTGGTTTTGGTAAATCGTAAATAGCCATATAACCTTTAAAACAGGCAGTTATTTTGAAATAACAGACAGAAACTTCAATTTTATTTATATGTATGGATAATTTATTAATTAATTCGTTTTTGTTATAGATTTATGTTATTTTATGTGTACAATATAAAGTATAAAGGAATAGTTTCTTCTGTCAGAGACTAAATAAAATCAGACTTAACCAAGGCTACTAATTTAATTAAACAAAAAAAGGGAATTAAAACAAATGTTTTCCATTGAACTTGACACACATCTGAATAAGCTGCTTAAGCGGCCATTTTATGTAGAAAAAATATATAATATACAAACAAAAGCAGCTATATAACAATTTTAATTAAAGTTTCAAAAGCAGTTATTTGAGCGCTCTGGTAGGTTAAGTGTTAAAAATGAGATGACACTTATAGCATATATATATATATAAATATATACATACATTAGCTAAGTTTCCACCAACAATAATTACACAATCATTAAAATAATCAAAACATATATAAAATCAAACAGCTAAACCATCATAATCAGTAAAGGTGTAGTAAGATATACATTTTTTTATAATCAAATATAATTAATTACTTAATGAAAACACAAATTTAACAAAAACAAAATATAAATGAAATCACATAGCTTAAGCATTATTAGATTGAGTAAGGCCAATAAAATGCAGTAAATAAATGATATATATTATTTATATATTTTTTAACCAAATACAATTAAAAGGCAAGCAAGAATATGACTACAGTACAAAATTTATAACAAACTTAAATATTGAATATTAAGATGGGTTGGTACATTCATTATATATAAATTAATACATTTAATACATTATTATTTTTAACTTATTTATGTTATTTTTGAAGTGATTTTTTTTTAAATATATAATATCAATATCTGAGTACACTTAGTTATATATTATATGCTCGCACAGATCTACTTCTTCCTATTCATGATTATGCTGTCGCAAGCTTGATGTAGCCAAAGATCAATTGAATTAAGCTGAGAGATTACAAAATACTTTTATTCGGTTTATATTGGGATGAGGCAAATATAACCACGTTTCACAATTTTGTTCTCTTCTTAATTAGTTGCCCGTCTGACTTCATAGGAATATGCACATCTTCTCTATTCTGTACTGTGTGTTGTTTAACCCTTTTACTCTCCCTTCATCACTTGATATTCATTAGATGATGACAGTGATGACTACGTCTCAGTGCTTTTATTTATGTGCTCCGTATTTTGTTGTTCGATCACTACTATTTTAGCTATCTCTATAGCTTTCTTTAGTGACAGATCAGACCGTTGTAATAATCTTTGATGTTTGGCGAGCTACTCTAACACATATTCGCTGTAAATTTATCACTGACCAATGACTATTAATTCAACGAAATCGCATTTTAAACTGTAATTTTCTAGACTCGTAATAAAGTTGGTTATATTTTCGTGTATGCTTTGTTTTCTCATAAAAAATACATGTCAGGCCATAGTTAAATTTTTCCTCGGTTCGAAATACTTGTTACATTTATTAATGAGGTCTTCTAAAGTAATTTCTGTTATTTTAATGTTGAACAAAATTGCTATTTTTCTCTATTTACACTTCTTATACATAACCAGTGGCTAATACTCCTTATATATATCCAGAGGCTAATAAATATAGTTCAAAATATGGTTGCCATTTTTACCGCGTTAAATTGTTATTTATTTCGTTGTTTAGAAAAAACTTCGGTAGGTAAAACTTTTGAATTTTTATCTGCCGTTTTAAAACTTTTGACAGGAAACACGAATTTACGAAAAAAATATACCTATTTAAAGTTTTAAGAAGTGATATACCACGTTGATGTTTAAAGCAAGCACTTCTAAAACCATGTATTATTGTTAAAGTTGTTTTTTAGGCTTTGTTTATACTATTACTACTAGCTGTTGCCCGCAGCTTCGCTCGCGCGTGGTCTTTATCTATACTAATATTATAAATAAGTAAAAATAGATTTTTTGTATGTTTGTTTGTAGCGAATAAACTAAAAAACTGCTGTACTGTTTTTAAAAACCTTTTTTACCTACAGAAAGATACGTTATCAGCGAGTAATTAGCTGCCCGTCCCGACTTCGTACGGGTAAAATAAGGATTTTATCATTTTTTAATCAATAAGATATAAACATTTACCAATCGATTTATTCGCCCATCCAGTATAGTGTATGTGTGTTCAGTATAGGGCATATAATAATCCTACTTCTTACTAATATAATAAACTCGAAAGTTTGTATGGATGTATGGACGTTTGTTACTCTTTCACGCATAAACTACTGAATGGATTTTAATGAAACTTTACAATAATATAAGCTTAGGGAATACCAATTAAGTGGTACATATGGCAATAATGGAATATGTTTTTTTTATCCAAACATCACCAACATAGTGAAGTTCGTATATTTCTCCCTAAGAGATATTGATATAAGATATTGCGTATTTTGAATTTCATTATTTGCACCCAACTCTTCCAAACAAAAATAAAAGTTTCTAAAAACTTTGAAATTCATGTTTATTAATTCAATCAAAAAACTCAAATAGTGTATTTCTATTTTTTTAAATTTTTATACTAATGCTTTTACCCCGTTTCTCCCGTTTGGAGTTAAATTTCTAAAAACGACGAAATACGTATGCATAGCTTTAATACTAAATATCATTCTTCTTACACCAAAAGTGACGGAATCCCCATACAAACTTTCAACCACTTTTTTACCCTCTCAGATTTAGATTTTCAAAAACGCTGAAATACATTTTTATTTATTTTTAAGCTTGTTCATTAAATTTCATGCTTCTAACTTTAAAAATGACTGGTTTCTAAACAATCGTTCAATTCTTTAGGGGTAGAATTTCCAAAAATCCTATCTTAGTGGGTGTTATAAAATGTATCAACTGCCAAAATTTCAAGTTTCTAACCCCCGCAGTTTAGGCTCTGCGTTAATGAATCAGTTAGGAAGAGTAATAATATTATGTGAATAGATATCAACAAAAATACGTATTTTTATAACTTTTGATAGACTCAACTAATTTTGATGAAATAAAGGCTAAACGGAATCTTGAAATAGTTCTTATAATAATTCGGTTTTTTCAATTTTTAGACGATTAAAAGATACAAACATGCAGACAGGAAAAAAATTTAAAAAATGATTTATTTGGTTTTGGTAAATCGTAAATAGCCATATAACCTTTAAAACAGGCAGTTATTTTGAAATAACAGACAGAAACTTCAATTTTATTTATATGTATGGATAATTTATTAATTAATTCGTTTTTGTTATAGATTTATGTTATTTTATGTGTACAATATAAAGTATAAAGGAAAAGTTTCTTCTGTCAGAGACTAAATAAAATCAGACTTAACCAAGGCTACTAATTTAATTAAACAAAAAAAGGGAATTAAAACAAATGTTTTCCATTGAACTTGACACACATCTGAATAAGCTGCTTAAGCGGCCATTTTATGTAGAAAAAATATATAATATACAAACAAAAGCAGCTATATAACAATTTTAATTAAAGTTTCAAAAGCAGTTATTTGACCGCTCTGGTAGGTTGTGTTAAAAATGAGATGACACTTATAGCATATATATATATAAATATATACATACATTAGCTAAGTTTCCACCAACAATAATTACACAATCATTAAAATAATCAAAACATATATAAAATCAAACAGCTAAACCATCATAATCAGTAAAGGTGTAGTAAGATATATATTTTTTTATAATCAAATATAATTAATTACTTAATGAAAACACAAATTTAACAAAAACAAAATATAAATGAAATCACATAGCTTAAGCATTATTACATTGAGTAAGGCCAATAAAATGCAATAAATAAATGATATATATATTATTTATATATTTTTTAACCAAATACAATTAAAAGGCAAGCAAGAATATGACTACAGTACAAAATTTATAACAAACTTAAATATTGAATATTAAGATGGGTTGGTACATTCATTTTATATAAATTAATTCATTTAATACATTATTATTTTTAACTTATTTATGTTATTATTTAATACATTATTATTTTTAACTTATTTATGTTATTTTTGCAGTGATTTTTTTTTTAAATATATAATATCAATATCTGAGTACACTTAATTATATATTATATGCTCGCACAGATCTACTTCTTCCTATTCATGATTATGCTGTCGCAAGCTTGATGTAGCCAAAGACCAATTGAATTAAGTTGAGAGATTACAAAATACTTTTATTCGGTTTATATTGGGATGAGGCAAATATAACCACGTTTCACAATTTTGTTCTCTTCTTAATTAGTTGCCCGTCTGACTTCATAGGAATATGCACATCTTCTCTATTCTGTACTGTGTGTTGTTTAACCCTTTTACTCCCCCTTCATCACTTGATATTCATTAGATGATGATGGTGATGACGACGTCTCAGTGCTTTTATTTATGTGCTCCGTATTTTGTTGTTCGATCACTACTATTTTAGCTATCTCTATAGCTTTCTTTAGTGACAGATCAGACCGTCGTAATAATCTTTGATGTTTGGCGAGCTACTCTAACACATATTCGCTGTAAATTTATCACTGACCAATGACTATTAATTCAACGAAATCGCATTTTAAGCTGTAATTTTCTAGACTCGTAATAAAGTTGGTTATATTTTCGTGTTTGCTTTGTTTTCTCATAAAAAATACATGTCAGGCCATAGTTAAATTTTTCCTCGGTTCGAAATACTTGTTACATTTATTAATGAGGTCTTCTAAAGTAATTTCTGTTATTTTAATGTTGAACAAAATTGCTATTTTTCTCTATTTACACTTCTTATACATAACCAGTGGCTAATACTCCTTATATATATATCCAGAGGCTAATAAATATAGTTCAAAATATGGTTGCCATTTTTTCCGCGTTAAATTGTTATTTATTTCGTTGTTTAGAAACACGAATTTTCGAAAAAATTATACCTATTTAAAGTTTTAAGAAGTGATATACTGTTTATGTTTAAAGCAAGCACTTCTAAAACCATGTATTATTGTTATAGTTGTTTTTTAGGCTTTGTGTATACACCTATATACTATTTACGTATTAATTATTGTCACTGAGTTAACTGATTTGCTCACACGCAGTCTTAAAGCGTACGAAAGATATAAGATGAGATCATAAAGATACACACAATATATATGCAATATTAGTTTTTATGCAAAAACAACACACGAAGCTACTGAAAACACGAAATTGTTAACAAAACTTTTTGATTTTGACAACTAACAGGTGCGCGTACTTTTCCTACAGATAATAATTTATTGATTTTTAGTAGGGATACTAAACTTATAATAAATTAATAAAGAGATTAAAAATTATAGGACAAAATATAGGATAAATCATAAGCAAAAGTGTAAATTACATGTAATATTTAATCTCTTTTCAGTTTGACCATAACCATTTTTTAATAAATGTTCTACGTGTATCTTTAAATTGACATAACTTTATTATTTATGAACCGATTGAAATAAAACAAACACTAAATGTTAAGTGAAGTTAGCCACAATACATTAGTGAAAACCGCACTCAAATCCGTTAAGCCGTTTTTAAGATTAGCGTGCACAAACGCACAGACAAACAGACAAACAGACAAACAGACAAACAGACAAAAAATTTATTAATCATTGTTTTGGGTTCTATTGTGTTTATAAAGACCCCCGATAAAATTTTTACTCATTTATCTTCCATGTACAGACATCGACCAGTTACAGATTTATTATATGTATAGATTTACGTATTAATTATTGTCACTGAGTTAACTGACTTGCTCACACGCAGACTTAAAGCGTACTGTTATGAAAGATATAAGATGAGATCATAAAGATACACACAATATATATGCAATATTAGTTTTTATGCAAAAACAACACACGAAGCTACTGAAAAGACGAAATTGTTAACAAAACTTTTTGAGTTTGACAACTAACAGGTGCGCGTACTTTTCCTACAGATAATAATTTATTGATTTTGAGTAGTGATACTAAACTTTTAGTAAATAAATAAAGAGATTAAAAATTATAGGACAAAATATAGGATAAATCATAAGCAAAAAAGTATATTACATGTAATATTTAATCTCTTTTCAGTTTGACCATAACCATTTTTTAATAAATGTTCTACGTGTATATTTAAATTGACATAACTTTATTATTTATGAACCGATTGAAATAAAACAAACACTAAATGTTAAGTGAAGTTAGCCACAATGCATTAGTGAAAACCGCACTCAAATCCGTTAAGCCGTTTTTAAGATTAGCGTGCACAAACGCACAGACAAACAGACAAACAGACAAACAGACAAACAGACAAACAGACAAAAAATTTATTAATCATTGTTTTGGGTTCTATTGTGTTTATAAAGACCCCCGATAAAAGTTTTACTCATTTATCTTCCATGTACAGACATCGACCAGTTACAGATTTATTATATGTATAGAATAGACTAGCTGTTGCCCGCAGCTTCGCTCGCGCGTGGTCTTTATCTATACTAATATTATAAATAAGTAAAAATAGATTTTTTGTATGTTTGTTTGTAGCGAATAAACTAAAAAAATGCTGTACTGTTTTTAAAAACCTTTTTTACCTACAGAAAGATACGTTATCAGCGAATAATTAGCTGCCCGTCCCGACTTCGTACGGGTAAAAAAAGGATTTTATCATTTTTTAATCAATAAGATATAAACATTTACCAATCGATTTATTCGCCCATCCAGTATAGTGTACGTGTGTTCAGTACAGGGCATATAATAATCCTACTTCCTACTAATATAATAAACTCGAAAGTTTGTATGGATGTATGGACGTTTGTTACTCTTTCACGCATAAACTACTGAATGGATTTTAATGAAATTTTACAATAATATAAGCTTAGGGAATACCAATTAAGTGGTACATATGGCAATAATGGAATATGTTTTCTTTATCCAAACATCACTAACATAGTGAAGTTCGTATATTTCTCCCTAAGAGATATTGATATAAGATATTGCGTATTTTGAATTTAATTATTTGCACCCAACTCTTCCAAACAAAAATAAAAGTTTCTAAAAACTTTGAAATTCATGTTTATTAATTCAATCAAAAAACTCAAATAGTATATTTCTATTTTTTTAAATTTTTATACTAATGCTTTTACCCCGTTTCTCCCGTTTGGAGTTAAATTTCTAAAAACGACGAAATACGTATGCATAGCTTTAATACTAAATATCATTCTTCTTACACCAAAAGTGACGGAATCCCCATACAAACTTTCAACCCCTTTTTTACCCTCTCAAATTTAGATTTTCAAAAACGCTGAAATACATTTTTATTTATTTTTAAGCTTGTTCATTAAATTTCATGCTTCTAACTTTAAAAATGACGGGTTTCTAAACAATCGTTCAACTCTTTAGGGGTAGAATTTCCAAAAATCCTACCTTAGTGGGTGTTTACATTACAATATGTATCAACTGCCAAAATTTCAAGTTTCTAACCCCCGTGGTTTATTAGGCTCTGCGATAATGAATCGTTCAGGAAAAGTCATTATATTATGTGTATAGATAACAACAAAAATACGTATTTTTATAACTTTTGATAGACTCAACTAATTTTGATGAAATAAAGGCTAAACGGAATCTTGAAATAGTTCTTATAATAATTCGGTTATTTAAATTTTTAGACGATTTAAAGATACAGACATGCAGACAGTAAAAAAATTAAAAAAAATGATTGCTTTGGTTTTGGTAAATCGTAAATAGCCATATAACCTTTAAAACAGGCAGTTATTTTGAAATAACAGACAGAAACTTCAATTTTATTTATATGTATGGATAATTTATTAATTAATTCGTTTTTGTTATAGATTTATGTTATTTTATGTGTACAATATAAAGTATAAAGTAAAGGAAAAGTTTCTTCTGTCAGAGACTAAATAAAATCAGACTTAACCAAGGCTACTAATTTAATTAAACAAAAAAAGGGAATTAAAACAAATGTTGTCCATCGAACTTGACACACATCTGAATAAGCTGCTTAAGTGGCCATTTTATGTAGAAAAAGTATATAATTCACAAACAAAAGCAGCTATATAACAATTTTAATTAAAGTTTCAAAAGCAGTTATTTGACCGCTCTGGTGGGTTAAGTGTTAAAAATGAGATGACACTTATAGCATATATATATATATATATATATATATATAAATATATACATACATTAGCTAAGTTTCCACCAACAATAATTACACAATCATTAAAATTATCAAAACATATATAAAATCAAACAGCTAAACCATCATAATCAGTAAAGGTTTAGTAAGATATATATTTTTTTATAATCAAATATAATTAATTACTTAATGAAAACACAAATTTAACAAAAACAAAATATAAATGAAATCACATAGCTTAAGCATTATTACATTGAGTAAGGCCAATAAAATGCAGTAAATAAATGATATATATATTATTTATATATTTTTTAACCAAATACAATTAAAAGGCAAGCAAGAATATGACTACAGTACAAAATTTATAACAAACTAAAATATTAAATATTAAGATGGGTTGGTACATTCATTTTATATAAATTAATACATTTAATACATTATTATTTTTATCTTATTTATGTTATTTTTGCAGTGATTTTTTTTTAAATATATAATATCAATATCTGAGTACACTTAATTATATATTATATGCTCGCACAGATCTACTTCTTCCTATTCATGATTATGCTGTCGCAAGCTTGATGTAGCCAAAGACCAATTGAATTAAGCTGAGAGATTACAAAATACTTTTATTCGGTTTATATTGGGATGAGGCAAATATAACCACGTTTCACAATTTTGTTCTCTTCTTAATTAGTTGCCCGTCTGACTTCATAGGAATATGCACATCTTCTCTATTCTGTACTGTGTGTTGTTTAACCCTTTTACTCTCCCTTCATCACTTGATATTCATTAGATGATGACAGTGATGACTACGTCTCAGTGCTTTTATTTATGTGCTCCGTATTTTGTTGTTCTATCACTACTATTTTAGCTATCTCTATAGCTTTCTATAGTGACAGATCAGACCGTTGTAATAATCTTTGATGTTTGGCGAGCTACTCTAACACATATTCGCTGTAAATTTATCACTGACCAATGACTATTAATTCAACGAAATCGCATTTTAAACTGTAATTTTCTAGACTCGTAATAAAGTTGGTTATATTTTCGTGTTTGCTTTGTTTTCTCATAAAAAATACATGTCAGGCCATAGTTAAGTTTTTCCTCGATTCGAAATACTTGTTACATTTATTAATGAGGTCTTCTAAAGTAATTTCTGTTATTTTAATGTTGAACAAAATTGCTATTTTTCTCTATTTACACTTCTTATATATAACCAGTGGCTAATACTCCTTATATATATCCAGTGGCTAATAAATATAGTTCAAAATATGGTTGCCATTTTTTCCACGTTAAATTGTTATTTATATCGTTGTATAGAAAAAACTTCGGTAGGTAAGTTTGAATTTTTATCTGCCGTTTTAAAACTTTTGACAGGAAACACGAATTTAGGACAAAATTATACCTATTTAAAGTTTTAAGAAAACCATGTATTATTGTTATAGTTGTTTTTATGCTTTGTTTGTACACCTATATACTATTCACGTATTAGTTATTGTCACTGAGTTAACTGACTTGCTCACACGCAGACGTAAAGCGTACTGTTATTAAAGATATAAGATGAGATCATAAAGATACACACAATATATATGCAATATTAGTTTTTATGCAAGAACAACACACGAAGCTACTGAAAACACGAAATTATTAACAAAACTTTTTGATTTTGACAACTAACAGCGCGCGTACTTTTCCTACAGATAATAATTTATTGATTTTTAGTAGTGATATTAAACTTTTGAAAAATAAATAAAGAGATTAAAAATTATAGGACAAAATATAGGATAAAACATAAGCAAAAGAGTATATTACATGTAATATTTAATCTCTTTTCAGTTAGACCATAACCATTTTTTAATAAATGTTCTACGTGTATCTTTAAATTGACATAACTTTAATATTTATGAACCGATTGAAATAAAACAAACACTAAATGTTAAGTGAAGTTAGCCACAATACATTAGTGAAAACCGCACTCAAATCCGTTAAGCCGTTTTTAAGATTAGCGTGCACAAACGCACAGACAAACAGACAAACAGACAAACAGACAAACAGACAAACAGACAAACAGACAAACAGACAAAAAATCTATTAATCATTGTTTTGGGTTCTATTGTGTTTATAAAGACCCCCGATAAAAGTTTTACTCATTTATCTTCCATGTACAGACATCGACCAGTTACAGATTTATTATATGTATAGATTTTAATAAAAAAATATTATTCTTATTCAACTCAAAAGTTTTTCTTAAAAATTGAATTTTTGAAAAAATACTTTAAATATTAATTTGACATATTTGTATTTTTTTTCAAGTTCATGTAGATTGTTTGATGTTTGCGTAAAAGTCAATTAAATATTTACACTTGAAGTAGTAAGTGACTGCTAGTTAAGTTAGATATTATGCTCACTGTAAGCGTATATTACGAAGTATTTTTAATAAATAGCGTTAGTGTCATTGCTCTAAATACGACCATAATCATTATTGAAATGCATGTTTCGAACATTTTTATTCTATTCTTATTACTTTTTACGGGCTTACGGGTTAGCGAAAAAGTCACTGGATCCTGAGCTAAATATCCAGGGATAAAAATAATATCCTGGGACATTATTCACAGAAGGCCATCTGATCCCAAAGTAAGCAGAGCCTACTATGGAAACCCGACAACTGATATACTTACATATTACATACATATTTATATAGATAATTACTCCCAGACTCAGGACAAACAGACATGTTCATGCACACAAATGTCTGTCCTGGGTGGGAATCGAACCCACGACCTGCGGCGTGAAAGGCAAGTACCTTACCACGACATCAACCGACTCGTCAAAAATAGGTCATTTTTGATTAGTTCCCTAAAAAATGTTTTTTTATCATGCCTACTAAAGCATAGAAATTCTAACTAGAGCATAAAATTTCTTAAATGACAATCAAATGTTTTCAATTTGATAAATGTAATTGAAAACAATGAAATTTCATACATTTATTCTAGTTATTAACAAAAGAAAACAATTTGAACATAATCAATTCAGCAAATGAAACATTTATTTTACTGTAAGGTTTATTAATTTAGTATTGAATTATTTATTATGCTAGTTACTGTATAATTTATCAGTTGCGATGTTAGACACGAATAAGAACGATTATTAATTTATATTTTATATGTATTCAAATACAAAATATATTATACTAGTGTTTTTCCCGCGTAGTTCCCGTTCCCGTGGCAATGCGGGGACAAAATGTAGCCCATGTTACTCGCTGAACGTAGCCTTTCATTGTTGATATAATTTTTAAAATCGGCTTTGTGGTTTAGGCTTGAAAGCGTAACAAACTAACAAACAAACAAACTTACTTTCGCATTTATAATATTAGTTAATAATTTGGATTAAATGTACATACAACTAAAACCGATTTGGTAGGTTCTACCGAGAAGTCAGCAAGAAATTCAGTAGTTAATTTTAACAATCACAAAATGTATATTTGAAAATTGATTTATTCTCTTATAATTCTCTTAGCTTAGAGATCATAAATATAATTTTTGGTCCAAGTATGGTGATCCATGGTTTCGCGACAGATAGAGCTAAATATTGTGCGTAGAAATCGAATTATTCTTATAATAAACAGTGTTTTTAATACATTTATTAACAATTAAAATCACTACTATAGATATTCCGCTTAACCGATTCCATGCCAGTTTTAATTACCAAGGTTGGTGACGCATTGGCGTTGTATGGGATGGTTAATTTTCTTTCAGTGCCAATGTTGTATAGGCGAAGGTCAGTGACTTACCATTAGGTGACCTATTTGCCAGTTCGCATTCCTATTTTAAATAATAAAAATTATACACTAATTACGATAAGGTTAAGTAAGTTAAAAAGCCGAGATGGCCCAGTGGTAAGAACGCGTGAATCTTAACCGATGATCGTGGGTTCAAACCCGGGCAAGCACCACTGAATTTCATGTGCTTAATTTGTGATTATAATTCATCTCGTGCTTGACGGTGAAGGAAAACATCGTGAGGAAACCTGCATGTGTCAAATTTCACTGAAATTCTGTCACATGTGTATTGCACCAATCCGCATTGGAGCAGCGTGGTGGAATAAGCTCCAAAACCTTCTTCTCAAAAGAGGAGAAGAGGCCTTAGTCCAGCAGTGGGACATTCACAGGCTGTTACTTTTACTTTACTAATTAAGGGAAAGCTTTTTTAACTCACTAATTTGTATTCAATATTTGTTTATCTTTTGGGTGTTTAAATTTTAGGATAGCGTAATCGAATTTCGCTGTGAGGCTGTGTGGAGGCAATCACGACGATGGTCTCGTTCAATTAACGACAAAATTATGCCTGGCCTGATGACACTGGCCGTTATATCTTCATTAATTGTGAATTAAAACAATTAAGTATTTATTTTCCAATTAAACTTAGAATTAATTGGATTAGTATGGATAATATGTTCATGAAACTGTTTTATTTGATTACTACTGCTATTTTATAATATTGTATTATTATATTTATATAGACTTTGGCGTCGTTTGATGTTTATATGTTAATAGTATTTATATATTATTAAAATTTCAAATTGTTTAAAACTTATTTCACATGAATAATATACAAATAAAATATCAATTCCGGTAATTAATAAATGTTATATTATGAATACACCGATTAGCTTCTTTGTTAGACAAAAACACTCGGAAACTTTATTAATATTCATTTGTGCGCTTCCTTACATCATTATTAACTAAATCTCCTCAGTAAATTACCAACTTTTATTATTTACTTACCCTACCATATTCTCTTGTAATTGTTGTAATTTGTAATATTAATATATTAATTATATTGTCTTTATTTACATAAATAGTGTAACGTATAATTGAGCCTAAGCGCCTACCTTCAACAGCACCAACTAGCTTACGTAGAGTGGGCCCAGTATATCTTCCATAGGTTACCAGTTGCTGACGGAACCAGGGAGTGTCGACACTTATAATAGATGATGATAGAATTCACAGAAAACACAGACACAGAGCGCGTAAAATATCGATCGGATATCGATGAGAAGAGAATAGTTCACCGGATGTGGCGCTGTAGTCGCGCGTCTAACCAATAGGAACGTTCTATTCGCTTTCCTCTATTATTAATAAAGTAAGTACTCAAACTATTTCAAAAGATTGTCTTGTCTTATAAATAAAAATTAATTAATTAAATCGATTGGATCTAATTATTTAATTAATTACCGTTGTTACTGTCAATTAAATTCAAATTCTCGTATTTGGTGAGAGTAATTATTATTATTACCTTATATTACTTTTTTATATAATTTAAGTACTTAAATTTAGTAAGTGATAGTTACGTTAATTCAAACAAACATTTAACTATACACCATGTAATAAAACCGTAGCCACATATCAAATTAGTTCATTAACATGAACTTAAGCCCGTTAACTACCAGTAGTTCTGTAATATATAGAAGATGAAACACTCAGTGCCGGCGGCAGACAAGTCAAGTTCTAAAGTAAAACTTCAGAATTGAAGCTGTTGTCTACGAACGATACCGCGTAGAGGCAATAATGAAGACGTCGATGTGAACCATTAAATTTACTTGAAAATGAGACTGCGGTAGATGGGCTTTGAGTTTGTGAGGAGAAATAATGAGCCCGGAGATTTTCGAATGGACGGATGTCACGGACTGATTTGCAGTGACCTTTTTCTTAGATAAACTTAAGAGAAATAATTAAATTTGAACTCAAACTGAACTTTCCGTGAAACGAACGTGGTCTGTGTTTTTAGTTAAAACGAGAGCTTAAAATCCAAAGACATTTATTTTAAAGATTCGTAGTTTTACTCTTTTGATATATTCGATTCGGAATGTATGGAACCTCGTTGTTTTATTAAGTTTTTATTGAATTTTCTAAAGTATGTGTTTGACAAACCCTTGAAATTCTCTGACATTTTCAATATTTTCAACTATAATTTTAGAAGAGCATGGAATTCACGTTTGTCATGTCAATAGTCTAAATATAAAGTAGTAGAAACTGCGAAGCCTTGCTTATATGATAATATTACATATTAAAACCTTTTACGAAACGCTCTGCAACTTCTGTTATAATTTGACGTATTTTAGTTTGTTTTTTCAGTTAGGCATTACAAAAAAATGTCACCTCTTACATAAGTCATTATTAATGAAGTAAAATATTATAATGCTTTAAATTGTTTTAATTTTGTATTTTAAATACAAAATTAAAACAATTTAAAGCATTAATCCTGAATACAAGTAACTTTGTTACCTTTTTGAGTTTACATTCTTAAATAATAAATATTTTTATTTATTTATCTATTTATTTATGTTAGAAAAATATTTATGGTAATTTAATTGTAAAAGATTGAAAAAATCTATAATAGTTAGCCTTTTCCAATTATTAACTTACAAATGTCTATATCATACAATATATACAAGAATAATTGAGATGAAGATGAGATTAATCACTATTCTAAGATAACCAAGAAATGACCAAGAACATAACAAGTATAACATTAAATGGTGAAAATAAAAGTATCAGTTTACATCGATACAAGCGGCGAGGGTAAATTGAAGTCGAGCTCGGGACTAGAATCGCAAGTTTCATCACCGACGAGACCATTCCGGGGATTTGTGATACCCTCGTAAAATGTTCTAGAAACTGAAAAGGATTCCATTCGCGAAATCCTATCAAATAACGTGATGTTTGTAAACCTCTGACCCTTATAAGAAATAATATTCTAATTGTTATATAAGTCACAAGTTAATTTATTTTTATGCTATGTATACCGAGTAATATAAAGAAGTTTGTTTGACTTTTGTTCAAACGCAAATAATAATGTTGCTTTATATACGATGTTATTTATATAAAATAAGCGATAGGAATGGTAATAATATTATTATTTTTTGTATTAAGTAGGCGTACGGGCAAATGTTTAGTAAGTCGTCCGCGCATAGACATTGGCGATGTACGAAATATTAACCATTCCATACATCGTCAACGCTTCACCAACCTTGGGAACTACTATGCTATGTCCGTGATGCCTTTAGTTATACTGGCTCACTCACACTTCAATCCTAGATAGGGTAGCGCAAAACCCGACCAATAATTAAAAGTAAATATGTGTATATTTTTTTGGTTGTGGAGTGGATTTATCATTTACAGCATATTATTAATTAATATCATACGAGTTATCGTAGTGTAAAAAGTCTTACGCAAAAAAAAAAAATTGTGGCGGTTAGCGGTGTGATGGCGGGGAAGGTCGCGGGGGGCGAGCGGAGGGTGTTGAGTCTTTGACGGTCTTCTTCAAATTGCAATATGCAGTGCGGCTTCTGTGAATTTGATATAGATGTATTAGCATCGAATGTGTGCGCTAAAATAAGCGTATAATCTATTTCCATACTCATAATCCAATGTTTCAAAGTTTTATTAGGAAGGATTCAGAACTAAAAGCTTTATGTGCTACCCGAGGCACGGAAGTGAATACACAACTTTGACTCCTGGATGCTAATGAAAATTTTTCGACGAAATATTTTTTTAATTTCTGTATTGAGGAACAAGTTTTTATGTATTTCGAAGAAGCATCACGCTATTTTTAAAATAACAAGAAAGCATAACGATAAATAATTTTTGTAACAACTTTGTCAATTATACAAGAAAAAACTATAGTATAGCTGGTTTAATATATCACCTCTGTTTATAAACAGAAAATGAAATATACTATAATAAACATAATAAATGTCTTAAAACAAGTTGTACATATACATATAACTATATTTATGTAGTAATGTAGTTGATATATAAGGCTAGAATATTCTTGGCATTGGTCATTCTAACGTTCATTACGAACCGGTTGATAGTTACGAGAAAAACAAAACAAGCGATGAGAGTCGTCAGTTGCATTGCACTATTTGTCGTCGCCGCTATGGCGAACAGTGACAGACCACAGTACAAGCTAGAAAACGCGCCGGCTCTATTTGAAAAATTTATTAAAGATTTTAAGAAACAGTACAAAGATGAAGCGGATAAGGCGGCCCATTACGAGGCATTTGTGAAGTCCTTGGAGACAATAAATAAAGCAAATGCGGGACAGTCCAGTGCAACGTTCGATATAAACCACTTAGCGGATTATACGCCGGAGGAACGGAAACATCTATTCGGTTTAAGATTGCCAGGTGAGTTGTTTTTATTGAGATAACAGTTCAAATAGTAACACTAATTACAAGATGATTTATTAAGAATCTTATACTTTATGTGGATTGACTATAATGTAACCAATTTAATATACAATAAATAACAGATTGATGAAACAATTTTGCAATAGTAATAATTGATGAAAAAAATACCTATTTTATATTGTAAGTTGATATGAAATATTTAAAAAATATGACTATTTGTTTTTCAGAAAAAAAGAAAGAATAAGGATTGTTTAGAAGACATCATTAAGACGGTAATAATTGATAAAAATGTAAAATTATATTAAAGTTTTAACACCAAGTATTTGTTTCATTATATTATTATACGATAAATTTCAAAATAACAATGACATAGAAGTTTGATATAGAATTTAAATATCTATAAATAAAACATATTAATATTATGTTGAATGTAATTCATTAGGCAATGGTCTGTTCTATATTACAATGTATGTATGTATAGGTGTTATCAGTAATATAAAAGGAAATAATAACACTGTTGATGATTACTCATATAGGCGTTGCACACGCACATACAAATATACACGCTCACTTCGTAACTACATGCTCAATGCTCAAATACAAATAATTTAGATTGTTTTATTATTGCTATAACTTTTAAGAATATTGTAAGCAATTATAAGATTTGGCAAAAAAGCCTAGATGACCTTCTTTCTCCGGTTCTTTTCAGGTCTATATTGAAACCGGTTTTATTTTGACTATCTATATGTAAATGATTTTTTTGTGCACTGAATAAAATAATCTTAAAGCTATAATAATATGTGAGATATAAATGTCGAATGTTAAGACGATAGCGAGGCAACGATCAATTAACGACCATGCAATACAAGCTAATCATTCGTCTACAAATTCAAGGTTATTGACCTTGAATTTAACAAACAAAACAAACTTATCATATAATAAATGTTGTATGACGTCATGTTAATCTAAGATTTTAATGTCAATATTCGAAATTTGAATTTCGGTGTACACGGAATAGAACAAGCCATCGAAATAATTTAGTCTGGTGGATCAAACTGGACGATTCTCGTTTCTAGCATTTTCAATTTACCCTTCCACTATTTGTACTACTATTGCAATAGACATTGCTTATTAGATTGTATTGGGTTGTTTGTTGTAATATCTGCAAGCTATGAAGAAAGAAACAGTTCAAAATGATTACGTGAATAAAATAATGTAACGTAAATATTATCATTAGATCATACAGATTTTCTCACGATGTTTTCCTTCACCTGCTATTTTCGTTTAAGCTTCACGTTTCTAGCCACTTTCATCATGGCTCGGATAAAAATGAAAGCAAGTTAAAAGAAATAATTATCAAATATATCATAATTTATTCTCAGCCACAATTCATACTTTGTTATGCAATGAAGTAGAGTTTTGAAGTAAATAAATAATAATTTGTACTTCGAGGCCTTCTTTAACACATAATGTTTTATCTTTATGGTGGTATAGTCTCTATTTTAATCATACATTTATTCTTAATTATACTATTACAAGTCAGGGTTAAAGTCGCTGTCGACTGCGACACAGTTATTGCGATGACAGTCGTCAACGTAATCTCTCTTATTAATATTATATTCATTTATATTCATCGTGTCACATATATTAAAAGTTAATTTAAAAAAGACATTTGTAACATTAACATTTGTAAAATAAAGATTGGCGGTTGAAGCATGAATATATATTAGTTACTGTTGTGTGGTAGAGTTTTGTGCAAGCTCGTCTGGGTAGGTACCACCCACTCATCAGATATTCTACCGCAAAACAGCAGTACTTTATACTGTTGTGTTCCGGTTTGAAGGAGGAGTGAGCCAGTGTAAATACAGGCACAAGGGACATTACATCTTAGTTCCCAAGGTTGGCGGCGCATTGGCGATGTAAGCGATTGTTAACATTTTTTACAATGCCATTGTCTATGGGCGTTGTGACCACTTACCATCAGGTGGCGCATATGCTTGTCCACCTACCTATACAATAAAAAAAATAGCAGTTCCCATATAGTTTTATAAGAATTTTAATTTATTAATTAAAAAATATTTTCTATAATTTCTATTGCTTTTAAAAATTCAAACATAGCAAGTGTCTTATTAAATATGCGGTACTTTATTAAGCTTTTAAATAAGTCAATAACAGTTGCTGTCGAGACGAGGCGGCATACTGAAGAGCCAGTTATTTTTTATTGTTTAGAACTTATAACAAATGATCTTTAAAATGGCTGTATTTTTAGTTTAATATAAATATCTACAGCGTCAGTTTAGGTAAAAATAAATGTAACATATATCTATATCTATTATTATCTATATAGTATATTTATCTAGATATATCTATACATATAATAAAACAGTAGAAACCCTGTGTCTGTAGATTGAACAATAGTATCAAACAACGAGTGTTAGCGATTAAAAAAAGGAGAGAGCATGAAATAAAACAGATTTTTACGTAGACGAAGTCGCGGGCACCAGCTACATGTACAATATTATACTTGTGTGCATACTGTATGTTTGTAATGTATAATTAAAAGTAAAGTAAAGATTTCAACTGAATATATTATTCTATTATGTGTCATTATTTCTTTCAGAAGAAAACATTATATAGGTAAATAAGTATGTTTAGTGTATGACGTTGGGTATATAAAGCCATAAAGGTAAGGTAAATAATATACCTAATCGGGATCTTCCCCGACTTTATATTTCCAGAAATTGTAGTTTCATAATAAAGCTTACCAGTTTATGATATCTCTATATGTCATGCTTATAAATTTTACAACATAATTTTACGGTTTCTTGTGGATAAAAAAAGTAAAATAACAGATTATAAATGTTCAATTGTTGGGCTAAGGCCTCCTGTCCATGTTGGGATGATTGGATACAGTCCAGGTATCCTCACGATATTTTTCTTTGCTATCGATAATGAGCATATTAAAAAAAAAAAGCGAAGTCACTGTTTTAACCAATGGGTCATCTCGGTTCCATATATATGTATCAAATCACATATACTGTATTTCCAAAAGTGATCAGAATTAAAATGTTTTTATCAGCGGATAATGCTAAAAATGATTTATAATTTATATTGATGAGGGTTGATATGACGGTAAAATTGTTGTTCATTTTGCTCTTTTTCTTCAAACATAAAGTGGTAGCTGTAACTTGTCTATAAAAGAAAGATATTCGTTATCGTTAACTTTTATGGACACATTTGATGATCAACTTCTCTGCGAAGTTTTGGTATAATAGTTTTGTCAGCATTCACTTGAATGGCACAAAGCTAACTAGTTTCTCCCTTAATTGAACCTTATTACCGCAATGTGAAATGTATTAAAAAAATAATAGGTTTAGGCACTATAGCACCACACTGTGTCAATTGTGTTATGTATTGTGTCATATAAAGTGGTTAAGTGAAGCATTATATATAATAGTATACATGATTGGAACAGATTAGGAATATCCTTTTAAAATGGACATTACTAGATATTACGTGGCAATTTTAAAATAAAATATCGTTGTACAATATTTTGAAATCACTACATATAATGGCACTCTTCTGTGGGTGGTAAGAGAACCGCTTACATTAGGTCGCCTGGCTGTTGTGCGCTTAAACTGGAATAAGAAATATTGATGTCGCCTGGCCTATTTTTTCACAAAACCCGGCGTAAATATAACAAAACTATCTGACTATTTTTTTTAGTGATTACATAGTTAATAGCAGTTCCTGGATTATGCCGTCCTAATTGTATGTGGTACTTGTACTTGATTTAAAAAAAAAAGTTGTTTTGAATGTAAATGTTAACTATTTATTAATTAATGTTTCTTTGTATGTATCGTTTGCATTTGTAAACTTTTTTTTTTATAATCCCAGGAGGACAAATGACTCTACTCCAGCTGATGGTAAGTAGTAGTAGAGTCCAAACGCGACGACGGCTAGTGCAGTCGGGAAGAATGATCTGCACTAGCCGCCCCCGCCTTGCCGGCCTGTAAGATGTCTCTTCACTATTTATCCAATTGAATTGAACCATTGTATAACTGTTGTTGAACCTTTACGAGAATATAAACTGGAAATAGATTTCTGAGATAGTTCTATTAGCGTACAATAGGTGTAATTTAGGTTCTTTATTGATTGATATTTGATAATTGCTCTTAAATATATATACTCCTTGTATTAGTTCCATAGTTCTCATTAACATGAATATGTTTTAATTTTTAAGGACATTTTTAACTAGGAAGCTAGGAAAAATTGTGAATACAATCTTGTTTGTTTTCTCATAAAATATGTCTTAGAAGTTTTTGAGTCTTTATTAATTATCAAGTAGAAAACATTTTTATATTAATATTACTCATACCAAGCAATCGAAGCAATTTTCAAAGATTTGTCATACTGTTTAAATATAAATAATAAATTAAACATAATTGTTTATCATTATTTTTTATGTATAAATAAGTAGGTATTTGTTTATCAATGTGCACTTTTATCGCATTATAACAAGCAATGACACATTAACATAACATATTAACGCTGATAAGTAAATAGTTGAGATAAATGAATCGGCTTCAAATTTGTGTTCGTCGTCATCATGTATTTTTTCACTACGTTTGTTGTAAAATAGTTTTATCGTTAAAGTGGAATGTTTTATTTATGATTGCAATTAATGCATTTATGACAATTTTATACATAAATAGAATAAGCGCTTAGATATTGTTGCTATTCCAATGTAACAGTTATTCGAAATATTTTTTTACAATATTTTATGTATGTGTACGTTGTGTGTGTGTATATCCACCTATACACCACATATACCTATGTGTTCCATGTTAGATAATACGTATTTATACAGATCAGCGCGTAATAACTATTGTGTAAACGATACTATGAATATGTTATTCATTTAAATAAAATCTTCACAGATATGCTCATTAAAAATTCAAACATACATCTGTCTGATATTCTCTTTAGGATTTTTCATTTAGGATATCTTACCGTATGTAATAAATGTGTATGATTGTATGATTTATTAAATTATGAGTGCTATATTTTCGACAAAAAGTAGTTGTGCCTTAATTACGCAGGACATGATTATAATCATAATATACTATGCCTCGTTGGTCTAGTGGCTAGATATAAGGCAGCAGACCCGGTGGTCCTGGGTTCAATTCCCAGGTCGGGCCAATAAATAGTTATTGGGTTTTTCTGTCAGAAAATTCTCAGTAGCAGCCCGGAGTCTGGAAGTTGGAAGTGTGTACACTCCCGTGCCTCGGAAAGCACATTAAGCCGTTGGTCCTGCGCCTGAACTCTTTCCGGTCGTGTCGGATTGCCGTCCAATCGGATTATGAGAGCTAAGGAAAAGAGAGTGCATCTGTGTTTGCGCACACACTTGTGCACTGTAATATGTCCTGCGCAGTTGGCTAATCTCTCTTGAGATTGGCCGCCGTGACCGAAATCGGTCTGGAGGACCTTAATAATATAATAATATCTTGGAACATTATTCACACACGGCCATCTGATCCCCAACTAAGCAGAGCTTGTAATATGAAAACCAGACAATTGATAAACTACATATACTAGTTTTCTTTTGTAAATACATACTTATATAGATAATTGCACCCAGACTCAGGACAAACAGACATGTTCATGCACACAAATGTCTGTTCTGGATGGGAAACGAACCCACGACCTGCGGCGTGAAATGCAAGTATCTACCAACCACGCCAACCGGCTCGTCATAATACTTAAAATTATTTCTAATTCTACTATAAGTAATTATACGAAATAGAATATTTAATCTTAGCACACAAGTTAGGTAGTACGAAAATAATGAAGCAATTTTATTAACGATCAAATATTTGTGACAGACGACCGGTTTTTAACAGTTATTAAAAATATTTATTTACTTATTATATATAATATATATATATATTATATAATATATAAAAATATAATTAAGCCAAGATGGCCCGCCCAGTGGTAAGAACGCGTGAATCTTAACCGATGATCGTGGATTCAAGCCCGGGCAAAGCACCACTGAATTTCATGTGCTTAATTTGTGTTTATAATTCATCTCGTGCTTGACGTGAAGGAAAACACCGTGAGGAAACCTGCACGTGTCAAATTTCATTGAAATTCTGTCACATGTGTATTATACCAACCCTCATTGGAGCAGCGTGGTGGAATAAGCTCCAAACCTTCTCAAAAGAGAAGAGGCCTTAGCCCAGCAGTGGGACATTCACAGGCTGTGACTGTACTGTACTGTATATAATATATATATTATGTGACGAAAATCTATACATTTTTAATCAATTACTGCACCTAAAAATTTTTAAACGGATATATATCTCAGAACAATTCCTAAACCTGACATTTCTTCGGGAAATTCAATTTTATTCTTTCTAAAAAATCGCACTAACTTAATCGTAGACATAATATTTAGTCATTACCGTCTGACACTACAATAAAGCGACTCAGTTCAGTAACATATTAAATTTACTTTATTAATATAAGTTAAGCGACAACGTTACAAAAATATATTATATACTAATTGATATATTTGACGAACTATTCTTAAAATTAATAAACTGAATTAGTGGTAATTTTTTTGCAAGGATCGAGTTTTACGAATATGAGTTTCCTTCATAATTATAACAAAGCGTTGCGTCGGTATGAGATTTGAAGAACGGAGTTACGGAATTAGTCTAAATTATCTTAGTAACTAGTTCTTATTACACATGGAAGCAATTTCGTGAGATTAAAATATATTAGCTTGACTTGACTGGTGAATATTTTAAGCAGGTGAGTTGTATTATGTGCTATACATACTGTTTTATTAAGAGCTGTGCTGGACTAGTGTTTTTTTACTTCTACTACTACTAATATTACATCCACGCGTTCTAAGTTGCCCGTGCCTTTTTTTACAAGTTCATTTTTATTATTTTATTAATTTCAGTATTTTATTAATGAGTGTTAGAGTAGTTACTAAACTATGGTTACAATATATTAATTATTATATCACTAATAACATCAGCAGATCTTTTGCCTCCCGAGCCCTTCCCGTCGGACGGGACCCGTACTGACATTTTTTTTTTATTAATTACTGTTATTTGTATTTATAGTGATATATATTCTACTTCTATTGTGTTATCTATTCTACTTATTATACATATATTTCATATTATTAATTATTTATAACAGTAAATATTCTTATTTTTAACTTTTTAATTAGTCCGCTAGACCACGGACCCTGTGGAGCATGTTCCATGCTAAACGAGTAAGTGCACAGCGACGGTGCTACTCGCTTATAAATTGGACCAGTAGTTAAAAACCAAACTCGGGCATTAACCATTCCAAAATTATAAGCTGAATTTGTGTTAATAGTTCATCGCGTATTTGACAGTAAAGAAAAACATCTGTTAAATGTCAAATTTCTACAAGTATATTCGGCAAGCTGCAATGGCGCAGAATGGTGGAATCAGCTCCTTCGCAAAAGGAGTGAGTCATTTACAGACTGTTACATTACTTTCATAAGCAGTATATTTTTTAAAACAATTTTAATTAATAAATGGTTAACTTTTTCCCTCCGCGGCTTTGCCCACGTGCGAAGGGTAAAAATATTAAGCAATTAATTAAGAATAAGACTAACTGTCTATGCCTGTGATGCAATAAAAGTATGTAATTAAAAAAAGTGAATTTCGTACTCGTTCGCTTAATAAAATATAATTATATTTTATAACTGATCGTATTGACCGTTGAAGTGAAAAAGTTATTATGCGATTACGAGGCCACTAAATCTTAAGAACTCGTTAAACGAACTTTCAACAAGTCCTCGTCTGATGCCAACTGCCTTTTGCAGAGTATCGTTTGCATCGGGATCTGCCAATTTAAATTCTAAACCTAATCTAGATCTAATTGTGATTCTTTCTTGTTTTATGTTTGTTTATATATTTGAGCCGGTTGGCGTGGTTGATAGATACTTGCCTTTCACGCCGCAGGTCGCGTGGGTTCGTTTCCCACCCAGGACAGATTTGTGTGTATGAACATGTCTGTTTGTCCTGAGTCTGGGTGTAATTGTCTTTATAAGTATGTATTTACAAAATAAAAGTAGTATATGTAGTATATCAGTTGTCTGGTTTCCATAGTACGAGCTCTGCTTAGTTTGGGATCAGATGGCCTGAATGATGTGAATAATGTCCCAGGATATTGTTTGTATTATTATTTAAATATGTATGTTATTTTTATATGTGAATTGGCCATCTGATGGTCGGTAACAATCGCCCATAGATAGTGGCAGTGTAAGAAATAATTAACCATTACTTACCTATACTGTCAATGCAACACCAACCTTGGGAACTACTGTTATCGCCATCGGATTTCCGGTCATGTTTCATCCCAATGAATGGCAGCACTGTGCAACGTGAAGTCCGCAATGGATGGCAGCACTGTGCAACGTGAAGTTCGCAGTAGTCAACTTCAGTGATATGCTAGCTGAATCAGATTCATTCGGAAAAGTGTTGTGAAACAGTGAACAGTGTAGTTGATTAGAATAAATAATACTTACAAGTGCAAATTGCTATATGTTCATTTTACTTATAATATCAGAAGTGTGATAAGTAACAACGCCCAGGATGCCTCGTAAACGGCAGAAAAATAGGAAACGATCGCGAAGGCACTCTTCAACTTCTAGTACGGTATCATCTTCATCAAGTAATAGTGCTGAAAGTGATTATCACAGTAGAAGTAAGAGGCATCGACACCGTTCGCCTACTGTGAGTCAAAATATATTATTATCGTCTGTTATACCTGAGTTTGATCCCTTGTTAGATGATGTGAATATGTGGATTAATGTTATAGAAGCAAACGCGGTTAGTTTTGGGTGGTCAGATCAAATGATTAAGTATCAAGCCCTCCAAAAATTACGTAATACTGCAAAAACCTGGTTTGATTCCCTACAAAAAAACGAAACTAGGTGGACTGTTTGGAAATGGAGAGATTGGCGTAATAAACTAAGAGATACCTTTCAAATTAAACGTAATGCTTATCTTTTACTTAAACAACTTTTGGAAACCAAACCGACTGATGGCCAATCACTATACGAATTTTATTTTCAACAAAAGAGTAGAATTGATAAATTACATTTAGAATTTAGTGAAAGTGATATAATATCCATTATCGTGGGTACAATAGGCGACAGTAATTTGTCTATGGCGGCGGAAGCGGGTAGTTTTAAATATTGTGACGATCTGGCTTCTTTCCTTCATAGTAAAGTTCAATTAATTTCAAATTTTAAGCAGGCGTCATATAAAAATGCAACTTCTTTTCTAAAACAAAAATCGCCTTACGTAACAGATGGAAAAACTGAAATCAATAGTCACCAAATTGAACCTTCTACAAGTAAAAATTCTAATAATACTTCTTATAATTTAATAACTTGTTACCGTTGCGGTCAGACAGGGCATAAACGAAATTTTTGCTCTGTTCAAGATAGTGTAAAATGTTCACATTGTAACAAAATTGGTCATTTGGATAAAGCTTGTAAAAGTAAATATAAAACAAAGACTGAAAACGAAACGGAGGTTAAATTGTTAAATATACCTTCTGAAAAAAATAAATTTTATAAAACTATATTTGTTAACGATAAAAATTGCAAAGCTTTTATAGATATGGGTAGCGATTGTTCTCTGATTACTCCAAATATAATTAGTAAGTTTGGCTTAAAAAGTTATGAACTCAATAGCCCTATAAATTTAATTGGATTTACAAAAACGACTACGTTTAAAGTAACCGAGGCTCTGGACACGCTAGTTAAAATCGATGAAGTTCAATTGATGATAACTATGTACATTATAGAATCGCTTACTGGTTGTGATGTCTTGATTGGTCGAAACTTTACAGAAAATAAAGATATTATGTACAGTCGTATTGGTAATACTCTGAAGTTTGATTACGTTAATTCATTACATATTTTAAAAATTATTCAATATACTTTAGATCATTATAATCCTGCATACAAAAATATTTTAAATGGTTTATTAAAAAAATATTCTAGTTGTTTTTCGGAAGATTTATCGACATTAGGTAAAGCGTCATGTATAGAATTAGAAATAGAACTTACTACAACAAAACCTATTTATCAGCGCCCCTATCGAATGTCTGATCGTGAAAAGGTAATTACGCGAGAAATAATTGAAGATTTATTGAAAAATGGTATTATTCGAAATAGTAATTCTCCATATGCGAGCCCAGCATTATTAGTTGACAAACCGTCAGGGGAAAAACGTTTATGTATAGACTATCGCCAGTTAAATAAAATCACCGTAAAAGAAAAGTATCCAATGCCAATGATAGAAGATCTTATAGATAGATTACGCGACTGTAAATATTATACTTCGTTAGATTTGAAAAGCGGATACTATCATATTATTATTAAAGAAAAAGATATATACAAAACAGCATTTATTACACCAGATGGACACTATGAATTTGTTAGAATGCCATTTGGGCTCTGCAATGGGCCAGCAGTATTTCAACGATTAATGAATACTGTTTTAGGTAAATTACGTTTTGATAGTTATTTGTTACATGGATGATTTGTTAATTGCTACTGAAAGCTTACAAGAAAATATAACTTGTCTGGAAAACATTTTAAGTATACTTGGTTCTCACGGTCTAACGCTTAATTTAAATAAATGTTTCTTTTTTCAAAATAATATTACTTTCCTTGGATATGATATTTCCGAAAATTATATTCGTCCTAGTACAAAAAAACTTAATGCTATTCAGAATTACCCTATTCCAAAAAATATTCATGAATTAAGACAATTTTTAGGATTAATTAATTATTTTAGAAAATTCATTAGAAATTGTGCGTTAATGAGCAAGCCCCTTACTAATTTATTAAAAAAAGATGCAATTTGGATATGGGACGCGAAACAGATTCAAGCTGTTTCAGATTTAAAAAAGTATTTAATTAATAACGCAGTGCCTAATATATTTAATCCAAATTTACCTACAAATTTGTATACTGATGCCAGTCGTAATGGAATAGGATGTATTTTAATGCAATTAACTGACAGTGGGGAGAGGCCCGTTCATTTTTATAGTCGTCAAACTACAAGCGAAGAAAAATCATATCATTCATTCGAATTAGAATTATTAGTTATTATTGTTGGACTACAAAAATTCAGACATTATTTACTAGGAATAGTGTTTAAAATTACAACAGATTGCAATGCTGTTAAATATGCATTAACAAAGAAGGACATTATTCCACGAATTAGTCGATGGGTCCTGTTTACACAAGAGTTTTCTTTTGAAATTAATCACAGAGCTGGTTCGCAAATGCAACACGTAGATGCACTTAGTAGAAATCCCGTCAAAAATGATAATGAACCAAATACAAATAGTGTATGCGCAATAATTACAGAAAGTGATTGGTTATTATCTGTACAGCTTCAAGACTCGGACATTAGTAGGATTCGCGATATTTTACAAGCAGGAGAGGCCGAGTCAAACAAAGAAATATTTAACAATTATGAGTTATTAGGGAATAAGGTATATAGACGAACTGAATACGGTAGGAGATGGTTGGTACCAAAACAGTGTGTATGGCAAATTATTAAATTAAATCATGACAATGTTGGTCATTTTTCCGTTGGTAAAACTGTTGACAGAATTAGGTCTTTATACTGGTTTCCACATATGAAAAAGACTGTTACAAAATATATAAAAAATTGCCTTAACTGTATTTATTACAAAAATATCCATGGTAAAAAACCTGGTCAGCTATACCCAATTCCAAAGTATGCAAGGCCTTTTCACACCCTTCATCTTGATCACTTGGGGCCGTTTGTAAAAAGTACTCAAAATAAATCTTATTTATTAGTAATTGTAGATTCTTTTACGAAATTTGTTTTTATATCTGCCGTTAAAAATACCAAAAGTAAATTAGTTGTTAATGAATTGGATAAAACTTTTAAAATATTTGGTAATCCGAAAAGACTAGTATGTGATGCAGGTACCGCTTTTACTTCAAAATTGTTTACAAAATATTGCGAAGAACGAGCTATTAGACGCCATATTATAGCTACAGCTGTGCCACGTTCGAACGGCCAGGTTGAACGATATAATCAAACTATATTGGAGGCTTTACGGACTATGGGTGCAAATAACGATTATAACAAATGGGATCAACATATCACAAATATACAACAAGGTATTAACAGTACGATTAATAAGACCACAGCAGCGATACCGAGTGAAGTATTTTTCGGGTACCGGTTGCGAATGGATGGCGACATTGTTATTGATAATGATGAGGAGCAGCTTATAGACGTTACGCTATTGAGACATAAAGTTGATACTAATATAAAAACGAGCGCGCAGAAACAAAAAAATACATTCGATGCAAAACGTAAAGAAGCACCTAAGTATCAGGTTGGTGATCTTGTTGTCATTAGAACACCTAGTTGTTCAAATGATGGTCAAAGCACGAAGTTAATGGCACAATACAAAGGTCCATTTCAAATCACAGAAATACTGGGTCATGACCGATACAAAGTTACTGACATGAGAGGCGCGGACAGGAGTACAAAGCTATACAACGGCGTAACATGTGTGGAAAATATAAAACCGTGGATAAAATCTACAAAATATGACTTATTAACCGGATGTTATCGGAGGTAAAACTTAAGTTCTGTAAGTATCTTATAATTGTGTATTAATTATTGTTAATTGTCTTTTAAAATTAGATTATTGTTTTCACTGCTGTCAAAGTATTTACTGTGAATCAAACAAGATGGTGCGGTAGGATCTCCAACTTGCAACAGATATCTGTAATGAACACTGTTGCAAGGGTAACATGGTGATATACGTTTAGATTGGCCTCAGGCATCTCTATTCCAAACCATGATGAACAAGCCAACCGATACTTAGTATGGTTGCTTATATACCATGGGTCTCTAACTGCTCCATCCAAATTTTAATGTTACGTGAAAATATAAACACTATATAAAATATAGTACAGAGAAGTGGAAATTTATATTAATTAGACTAATAGATTAATTAATTGTTTCAGCTAGGTTTTTTGTTCACAAGCAGATACACATATGTATGATGTAATTGCTTGTGAACAACAATACGCGCGTTCGAGGACAAACGCGTGAGCAGGAGGGCCGGATGTTATCGCCATCGGATTTCCGGTCATGTTTCATCCCAATGAATGGCAGCACTGTGCAACGTGAAGTCCGCAATGGATGGCAGCACTGTGCAACGTGAAGTTCGCAGTAGTCAACTTCAGTGATATGCTAGCTGAATCAGATTCATTCGGAAAAGTGTTGTGAAACAGTGAACAGTGTAGTTGATTAGAATAAATAATACTTACAAGTGCAAATTGCTATATGTTCATTTTACTTATAATACTACGATATTATTTCCCTTCCGCCTGTAATTACAATTGCTCGCTCATCTTTTAAACCGTACACAACAATAAATGAATATTGCTGTTTGGCGGTAGAATAAATAATGATTGTTCATATCTACCCACACTAGGCCCCACTATCAAGCATTTAAAAACATATCCATTGAGTGTTTTGTGAAATTGCCTACATATACCAACGAATTTTAGCAATCTGAAGTAAGAACTGACCTATCACTTGTAAATGATGCAAGATGATATAAGAAGCGCCGCGGGGTTACAAATCAAGTTGTTCGAAAGTAAAACTTGGACACTAAAGTCGACCATTAGCGAAGCCGCGTCGAAGCAATAATGAAGACGGACCCAATGAGAGTTATTTAATTAACGTCTAAGGCTGCCTTGATTCTACTGGCAGTTGTGTAGTTAATAATTAATATTTTGATTAAATGTCATAATTTTATGAGATTTAATATAATAATCGCTTAGATAATTTAAATCTATGATCATTAACTTTTGGTTAGTGTATCTTGTGAGCCCTTTAAAATAACAAAAATAAAAATTTACTCGGTGATAGAGCTTTATGCAAGCTCGTCTGGCTAGGTACCACCCACTCATCAGATATTCTACCGCAAAACAGCAGTACTTTGTGTTGTTGTGTTCCGGTTTGAGGGTAGAGTGAGCCAGCGTAGTTACAGGCACAAGGGACATAACATCTTAGTTACCAAGGTTGGTGGCGTATTGGTGATGTAAGCGATGTTTAACATTTCTTACAATGTCATTGTCTATGGGCCTTGGTGACCACTTACCATCAGGTGACCCGTATGTTTGTCCGCCTAAATATACAATGAAAAAAAAAAAAAAATCCTGAATATTTTTAATTACTTTTGTCATTTTGTATTTTTTGTATGATAACGTTTTTCATTAAAACAGCAGTTGACTGTATATATTTTCGTTAATATTTACTCATTTTTAGTATAACAAAATTAGCGATCGTTATTCAAACTGATTTGATTATACATAACTTTATATTGACATAGCTTGTACAAAAATATAATAAATATATGCGTGGGCTAAATAAACTTTGCCGAACAATTTTTTACATATTTAATATTGCTGCTCATTCTCGTAATAACTTTAATATTATAAACAGAAAAATAGAAAGAGTATAAAGAAAACGTATACATGAAGTTTTCTAGAATTTTTATTTGTTTTTGATTTCGACTGAATAATTTAATCGGTATGATTGAAGTGTTTCTGGGATTGTACTTATCGTAGTTATTGATGAATATTATTTATTGAGTAATATATAATGGCCTCATTTCAAATATAAGCGTGCCTTCTTATTAGGGTAATGTGTATCGGTTGTACATCATCAATAAGTATATAAATTAAGTAAAACTATTATAGTTTTTTTTGGAAATTTAATAAAACGATTCTTAATTGGAAAATGATAACGTCACAATCAGCGTGATCAAAAGCAAGCGATCCTGTGACGTGATGTCATAGTGACGGTCTACCACGTTTTTAGTGGGTAGCTTGGCACTCGGCCACGAGCCCCATGTCACTGCTTACAGTGTTAGAAATACATAATTGGCATCTTTACCTTCCGTGAGTATCTTTACCTAAGCATACCTTATTCTAGTTTATATTGAATATTTTTATATATTATGTGGAAGTAGGCGCAATTTTAGTCATATTGGTAGATTTTATAATAAATTGTGGTATTCCAAAAAGTGTTTCAAGCTGGCAGTTTTGTTAATTGTCAAAATATTGTACTTTTTCATCCCATGTGTTCAATTGAGTTCGCAGCGTCGTCGCATAGAAATCGGTATTTCTTACAGGAAATCAAAGTGTAGATAAGTGACTTATATTAAATTGTATTTGATATATTGTTATTGACGTGTATCGAAATGATTTACTCCTATTAAACTCTCATTTCTTGAGTCATTAGAAGAGGCAATGTTGCTTAGCTTAGATAAAGTTACCTCACTAGCACAAATGGCAACTTTCCCTGTGACTAGGGCTGTCAAATTTTGCACGAGTAGTATTCTGGATTTCAGTCATCCAGAACAGTAACTTTAAATACAATATATACAGATTTTTTTTGATGAAATATTTTGATGGACACGAACTATATATGTACGTAGGTAACTAATTTACTTGATTACCTTTCAGATATATTCAAGATACCTCCAAAAAGTAAAATAAAAAAGAAAGTTTTATTATTTTTTTGACAACCCTGCCGACATTCACATGTTTCTATTAAAGTTTTGAAATTCTTGGGTCAACTTTACCTATGTTTTGGCAGTGCTTAATTAAATAAACATAACAGCTTCAATAATAAATACGTCGCTTTTATAGCGCCAGGACGATCGGTAAATGTACGTCGCGTGCTCTCTAGGGCACACAATCTATGCAAACTGTAGGCTAGGTAAAGATGCCAAAATTGTGTCAATTTTACCGCGCTCATACTTTTGGTTATTATAGCGTTTCTATGTGAGATTTAGTAGAATTCAACGGAATAAAAGAGACATACCTATTTGTAAAAAAATCATCAATAAAAACATAAACAACCAGCTCCATTTTGAAGTAAATTGCAAAAAAAGTAAGAAAATATGGTAATGTTGCCACACTTGACGGTATCTTGTTTCATGATATATCATGAAATGTTTTTGAGATTTCAAAAGCGAAAAGATAGCCCGTCACAATCACAAAGTATACCGTCGATAATCAGTGTTGGGTTTTCAACCCAACGTAAAAACCTGAATGGTCACAGTGACTGCTTCGAAATATATATTGTTATTGAATTTATGAATATTTTATGGATTCTTTTACTTTTTCTTTGCCTGTGGATTGATGTTGATACTGGTATGTTTATTCTTATTGTAAACATTTTAGTACTATTATTTAGTTTCAATATTTGTTTAAATGTTTCTGTCTTCAATACCAATTAAGATCTGTCGTGAGTAAAGTTTTATTGCAATCTGAAAACTGTTTGACACAGAGTTGCCAGAATTAAAAATATCAAACCGTCTAATTGATAAAACATAACGTCATTTTATATAAAGTAACAAAATTAATGATTAAACATTAAAACAATGCATACAATCTATGTTTTATTCTTATACGGATAACAGCCACCTTCATAGCCCTACACGATCTTGCTAAATTTACTTACTAATAGAAAAAAATCTGATCTGCTCTGCCTGTTGTAAATGCAAACATTAAACTGTACAGCTAAAAACTAATCTAAGTTAGATAAAATAGCCTCGAAAGTTGAAAAGACATAATTCTTATACGATTACGACGCCACTAAATCTTCGGAACTCGTTAATCGAACTTTCTCGAACATCTCGCTGTCTGACGCCAACTGCCTTTGGCAGGACCCGCTTCGGGCACCACCAGAGATAAAATTCAGATTTCCGCAGAGGATAAGGACACATTTATCCTATTAACACATCACTTAACAATAATACGAGAACACTTGGGTATTGTTAACTTGAATTTATTTTCTATTAAAGTACAAAATGTTCATTTATACCGAGTTGAGTTACATTAAATAAAGTTTTAGTTTATAGTTATTATAGTTTATAATTTCGTAGGGAATATATCCGCAAATAGTTACAAAAATGTATAGTAATTTTTAAGAGTTAACGTTAGTCTTTCTGTAAATTTTAAGCTTATGTCTCAAATTCGAATGAAAAAAGTTTCTCAATCAATCAAGTGTTGCCAGACATAGATTTAAATAAACAATTGCTATCACTTGTTGTTGGCAATTATAAGCATTATTGAAAATTTAATAACATTAGTGTTTACATTAGTTAGCAAATAAAATAATATGTTAGAATAATAATGTAGCAGATTTTCATATCAATCTTGTATGCACAAGCGATCTCGTAGCGCTCCTCGAACAGACGGAGAGGATACCGCTGGTGCTTTTTGTGGATATTCCGACCCCTTCAGAGCCGGTGAGCCCCATATACCCCGCTTCATGAGGGAAAAAAAAGATTTGCATATCGATAGATAATAATTTTAAGTTTCAAAAAACATACAAAGAACTTTAGTGTGTAGTTAGATTTTTCGTTTGCTTTTCAAAATTGTCACAAAATCGTAGAATATAGAATTATTTATATTATAATCATATTTTTTGCAAAGAGTTATATACTATATATGATGTTGTTCATGTTTTGAGACGTGGTTTATTTCAACGTAGTACGAGAACAAATTTTCGGTCCGAGCACTTTTACAAACGAAGCGAATGCAATTAATAGTTTTTAAAACATTCGCCTCGTTCGCTGAAAGATAATCCAAAATCTAATTTAGTAGTAATGAATTTTCCAAAATGTCAACTGCAAGCTTTTATAAACACGTTCCAATTACAAATAAGTATATGTAGAAAAGATTATATGTGCAAATCACATAGCTGTATTTATTTGTATGTATTTTGTTCACGTTATATTTTATATTCTTATAAGTTTAAACAATATTATATTATTTTGACCATTTATTTATTTCGTCATAAACAAAAATCTATTTTCAGTTTGCAATTTGATACTAAAAAATGTTTGAAAAATACCCATGTGTAGTCAGAGCCTTATGGGCATTGTAAGTACATAAGGCTCCCACTGGTATGTACATTAAGTTCAATAATGAGACCGTCTTTGTCAGTGTCTCGGATCTGTAATATGCAATAATGCTTCTAACATAGGGAATGGCTGAAAACGACCGCAAAGAGATTTAAGATCGGATCACTCCCAAGACATTGGCTCAAAGAGATGGAGTTTATTGGCTCCGTTACATGACCCAAAGAAAGAATCCTTTTGAAAGCACATAAAAATATATATACTTAGACACAAATAAGTTATTTTTTTATAGTTTAAATACACTCTTTTATTTCAACTGATTTACAACTTTGTTACATTTTTTATTTGATTGTGATTGACAAAAATATTGTAGTATGATTATTTTAATTAATGAATTAGATTTTCTAGATTTCTGTTAGTATTATCATTTAATATAATTAATGAAGGGTCACTATTAATTATTTCAATATGAATCACAAGATTTCTAACTAAATTCTTAGTTTCAACTTGTTCAACATAAAAGGAAATTATATGACCATACTAGAATTCGCCAAGTCATATTTTAATGACGAAAATCATCTTTGGGACAAGAAATAAGTCTATTTCAATACATAGCTTACATATTTTGTAAAATTATTCAAACCTTAAATTAATCGGACGAAGTTAAATCTACTCGAATGGCAAAACCTGGCACAAATGGTGAAACTGAAGAGAAATACTCGTTTTGACATGAGTATTTTCAGTCTAGATAGGTTTCAAGCATACATTAATTCATTTGGAATGTTCATAATTTTTTTTCGTATCATAAACTGAAATTAGTAGTAAACCAAAAATTTTTTTAATAGAGTAATAATTAAAGCAGTTTGCTTTAAATGACATTAATATACGCTTTCTTTCAATCGTTCTCGTTTCAGAAGTACTGCGAGAATTTTTCGCTATTTGTTTGAACTGATTCTAGTTCTTGTAGACAAGGGACGTTGGAGCGCTGCCAATAACCCGTCTGGTGCCTGTGAGCGGTGAGGAACGACTGACATAAATCGCCTTTATTGAATTGCGATTGACTATATTTGAAATTCTAAAAGTAGTACTTGATTGATTTTCACATAGATGAACGCCAAATAACGTGTTTCAGTGCCCTTTGTTTAAATACATGTCCATAAAAAACTTCACTAGCCTGTGGGAATTATCATATAGTAAATAGAGTATATATGCTTGTTGAGAAAAAAAAAACTTTTGACAATTTAGTTTTAATTTTGATCGATAATAGTTTTAAGTTTCATTTTAAAAGCAATGATTATTTAATTAATTACTTTTAATTTTTGGTTTATCTAGGTTAAAGTTCTTCAAAAGTTAAATAACACTACTTGTATCAAATATATTTTTGATTTGTATTTTACCAAATGATGTATTGAAACATCAACCCAAGTCGAATTCTTTGTTTTTAAAAAAAATTATTACTTTCTATAGCTTAATGATTCTTAATCGTTTTATAGTTCAATACTATGGATCTTAATTTCTTTTATGTAATTGTAAAACTTATTCATATAACCACCTTTAAATGCCATATTTGATTCATGGTTACAATATTGAATATTTTAATTTAATTCCGACAAATTAAATTTCCATGATTATATTTACATATACAAGCCGATGAAGTTGGTCCCATCGTACACCATCAGACGTTCAAAAACGACGGCGACACGCGGCATCGCCATGAAATCTGCATAAATTTGCAGTTCCCCTGTTGTTATACACGATCTATGAGATGGAAAATTGTTTATTTGTGGCCTATTTTTGTTACTTTTGAATACTTGCCAAAATTGAATAAAAATTATGTTAAATTATGTCTATGATAAAATTAATATATTCATGAGAATTATCTTATAGTAAAATTAATCTTCGAAGATTTTTTTTTTAGCGAATGATGCATATATATTCCTTATATAAATCTATTGGCTCTGTCTGTACATTTTTTTTTCACCTAATTTTGTGATAAATGATCGTTTTATGATGCAGTGATTCACATTATACAATTTTTTTCATTTTGGTCTTTCTGTCTGTATGTCTTCTTATAACTCAAGAACGGCTTGACCAATCTTGATGAAAATTGGTACACACAAAGAACATGGGATGGCGCAAATGTTAGGCCATATAAGGTCCTCCAGACCGATTTCGGCCACGGCGGCCAATCTCAAGAGAGATTAGCCAACTGCGCAGGAGATATTTTAGTGCACAAGTGTGTGCGCAAACACAGGTGCACTCTCTTTTCCTTAGCTCTCATAATCCGATGGGACTGCAATCCGACACGACCGGAAAGAGTTCAGGCGCAGGACCAACGGCTTAACGTGCTTTCCGAGGCACGGGAGTGTACACACTTCCAACTTCCAGACTCCGGGCTGCTACTGAGAATTTTCTGTCAGAAAAACCCAATAACTATTTATTGGCCCGACCTGGGAATTGAACCCAGGACCACCATATTAGGTCTGCAGCCTAATATCTAGCCACTAGACCAACGAGGCAGTCAATAGGCCATATATAAGATCGGTAAACCAGGTTTTACTTTTTTTTATTCTGAAAATACTCGTTACGCGTTTCCTTCACTGGAACAGTGGAAGGAAGCGCCATGGGATTGCTTGCGCATGCTACCGTGACGCTCCGGCAACGAAACGTGTGATGGCACATCTGACAAACCTCATCAGGTTCGCGAATTTACCTCCGTATTTCGTAGTACTCATACTCCGTCTGTACTCCGTTCCTAAATGTTGTGATCTAAGGGCAGTAGTGGCATCACACTAAAGAATACACTTCCAAGATCGGTAAGCCCTACGGTATCTTATGAAAATAATTTCAAATCGTTAATTACGTATTTCTTTACCAGTAGCCATACGTATGTGTTTGTGTGCGCGTGTGTGTTATTATAGTAATAAAATAATTTATTATATTTTTATTAATTATACGCGGGTGAAGCCGCGGGACTCAGCTAGTTTACAGTGGTGGTCATATAATTGGAAACACTTTTTATGAATAAAGAAAGTATAACTTCAACGTACAAATGTTCGTAAAAAATATACACATACAATAATTAATAATCATGCAATAATATAGCCACTCAAATAAAAAAAAAACTCATTAAATGCATAAAATATAAAACATATCTTACTTTTAATTACAAAATGAGTCTTACACATGTAGGAGTTTATTTTCTGTTACTGCCCGCTTGGACGCCTAATTAGAAACATTTTAAAAAAGCATCCATAGCTCGTTCTTTTTTTGAAATTGGAGAATAACATTTCTTTTTCTATTATTTTGGCGGCAATTCAAAATATAATCTGAATTTTATTTTGTTCATAATGGGCAAAAATAAAAGTTGTGACGTGTCAACTAGGCAAATAGTTGTTAATTTACATATAGATCATAAGTGGGCGTACAGAAGAATAGCTGATCATTTAAATTGTTCTGTTAAGAAAGTTTTTAATGCAATTGATCATTATAAAACACATGGGACTGTTGAACATGTTCTTACAAAGGCTCGGCCAAGAAAATCGTCTCCCAGAGAAGACACGCTAATTGTTCGTGTGGCTTAAAAAGACCCAATTAAAGGCTCCAACCAGATTAAAAATGAAGTTTTTTCGCCTGATGACCCGAGAAACATCTCGTACTGATACGCCGAATATTAGTGAAAGCTAAATTGTTTGGAAGAATCTCTCGAAAGGTACCGCTTCTTACCAAGCAACACCGAGAGAAGCGATTATTATTCGCAAAAAAATATGTTAATTGAACGGTACGAGAATGGAAAAAAGTGTTATTTTCAGATGAAACAAAAATAAATATGGTAAATTCCGATGGAAAGCGTTATGTTAGACGCCCTGTAAACAATGTTTTTAATTATAAATACACAAGAAGTATACTCAAGTACGGTGGCGGTAACATTGGACCCGTTCGGAAGATTGAAGGTACAATGGCATCACAATCAATCAATGGCAATAAAAAAATATCTTATAGCACACTATGATTCAGTACTCGGACGATCATTTGCCTGTAACCTGGATCTTTCAGCATGACAATGACCCTAAGTATACGGCCAATAGCGTCAAATGTTTCCTTAGCGAACAGCGTATATCCGTTTTAGACTGGCCAGCAAATAGTCCGGATTTAAACCCGATAAAAATCTCTGGTATATTGTTAAAAAGAAAGTCTCAAACAAACTTAACACCAGTCAAAACGAACTATATGAAGCATTTGTTGAAGCATGGAATTCAATCCCCCTAGAAAAATGTATGAAATTGATTGAATCAACGCCACGTCCTTGCAGTGCTGTTATTGAAAATAAGGGATACACCACTAAATATGGATTATAACTACTGGTAGGCTGTGGATAGTAGCTATTTCGTAAATAACAATACTAATTCCTAATACTTAAAAAAATATTATTTTTTATATTTTTTTGTTATTGTTTCTAATTAGTTGACCATATTGTTCATACCTTAAAACTGATTTAAATGTTTGTCCGTAATGTAATATTGAAACTGCACTTGTGTAATGGGATTTATATTGTTTTTCTAATAAATGATAAATCGTTGAACATATTGTTGTCCGATTTATTGTTTAATTTCAAAATAAAAACGACTGCGGTGAAGTATCTTACATAATGTCAATGACCGTTGGTAGTGTTTCTAATTATACGACCACCACTGTATATATATCGGATTACATTAATAGTAAATGTCAATGTACTTAAGGTCGTAATTTAAGCAATTGTCATGTAAATAAGTATATTATAAACTTAAATAAATTATTCTTATTATTGAAATGAATCTTATCTTTTTTTTCGGGATGTTTTTTTAATTCTATGATTATGAATTAAAATTCTTGATTTAAATAAAGTTTTGAATCCTTTATTACTTATATCGTCAATACCATCAATACCATAAGTAGCGTTAGCACAAAAGTAAGTACAGAGACATCAAAATATAATTTAATTTTTTTTATAAAATCAATATGAATGATAATGACAAAAAGTCCGTTATGTGCTGACGTAAACGCAGACAGGATTAAAAAATGTTTAATGATTATTTCATTTCCTTCAATATTTAGTTATGTAAAAAGGGACCGTGCGGAAAAGTGAGACAAATATATTTTTACAATAAAACATCGTGTAACGCCTCTGAACATAAATTAAAAAAAAAACGCAATTATTTCTAATATGATACCAAAGTAAATAAATTAAAATTTAAAGAATTTTGCAAGAAACTCAGGTGTACTCTTCATTTTATCAAGGCAGGCTTTATTTTGTCAAAAATATTCATAGTAGCAAACTTAGAATATTATTGACACATAATCTGTTTCTTATTTTGCCGAGTTTTACTTGGATCCAAGACTTCCGGATTTGCAGCCTTTTAAGTTAATCACTAGACCAATTAGGCAGTATCAGTCAGGTTTCTTACGGGTAGTTAACCTATTTGGTACATATCACCGTGGCAGACATTGAAATTACTTTCATGTTCTTGTTATTCTTGTTTACATAACATACATTTTTACTAATATGTCTGTTTGTTACTTTTTTGTTTCAATATTTCTTTTTATTATTCCTTAAAATGTTTCTGCGGTGTTATTGTGTATAAGGCGAAGATGGTCTAGTAGTAGATCTTAACTGAAGATCGCAAGATCGCTGAGCTTTATATTCATAATTTGTACTCGTAATTTATTTTATGCTTAATCAAAAGGTGCAAGTTTCGAATTATATTTATAAATGTATGTTTTTTTTATTATTATAATATATTACCATAGATATGTTTAATTATTTTGCCTGTGGGCTTTTATTACCGGGCAGCATCATAATCTAAAATCAGATTAAGAATTAATGGAAATATGGTAGGTATACATATGCAATAAAAATATAGATTAGTTTGCTTTAGAAGTCATAGAGTCCAGATGACTTCTTCATTGACTCGGAATGTGTACCAGTTAACTTCCTTGAAGGAGTATTGACCATACGTGGCAGAGGCTTTTTTAAACCTGTATTTTGTTAATTGATTTTATATGAACCAATTAAAATGTAAGTATTTATTTAATCCAAATAATCGCTAATAAACAGTTCTGGATCGTTATTTTATAAAATCCACCATCGCTTACTATAGTCAGTAGTTTATCTTATGAATTATATATTTCTTTAAAAAAATAAGCGAAAAATATTAGTCAACATTCAATGCAAAACTGCTTGTTGAAAATATTTTCTTTATCTTTTCCGTTATTCCTAAAACCCTTTCCTAAGAAAACCATAGATAGAACCTTCGTATATATTGATTTATGCCACATTGAACGATAATAAATATAAGGTGAACAGATTGCGAGAAAATCATATTCAAAATGTTCACGTACGCTCGTACATTCAGTATAATGGTCTTGTAGAATATTTCGTATGTCGAGCTGGTCATCAATTATGGATGTAAGTGTTGATTATTTAGTGCGTCTGTTCCGATAATCTCAATACGTTATTCCATTCTGTGTAATAAAAGAAACATAAGAAACAGATACGGTAGTATGGAAGTGTTATGTTTTCACATTAGATATCTCTATTTGGTAATGTACATTACTACCTACCTACTTCTATATATAATATTATTAGGAACGTTTTCTTAGATAATAATCTGTCTTGATTTTACTCGGAATCTAAGAATTATAATAAAATAAAGTTGCAAAAATATCCAGTGAATAGCTACGGTCCCTATCTTTTTAAAAATAATGTAGTAACACTTCAATTCGTAATATGCAATTGATTGCGTTGATTTTCTTCACTATCGAGCATGAGATGAATTATAAATGTAAATTATACTCATAAAAATTAACTGGTGCCCAGATTTGAACCCCCAATCCTCAATTTTGATTTACGTGTTCTAAATACTTTGTTCTTAAAACTATCATAGTAGAATTTATTTTATAAAAGTATATATAAATAACGGTTTATATTTTGGAAACAAAAGATTATAGATATTGGAAAACGATTGCTTTCACCCTTATAAACTTTTGGTCTTTTATGTATGTGAATATTCCGAGTTTAAATTTGGGAATACAAAAAAAATAGTCTTTTTTTCAGCAAACATTATGTATTTTGTTAATTTATAATATTCTCTCTTTTCATATATTTGTTCGTTCAAGGTGAGTTGGATATCAATATAATCTTTATATTACATAAGTAAAATTTTAATGATATCGATATGACTTAAGTTCATTCAATTCATGTGTATGTTAAAAGAAAAAATACTAACATAAGACATTCTAAAAATAAATACATTCTGTTGCTCTAATAAATAAGATAATGTAATTCGTAATAAACAGATTACTCCTTCACAGGATAAAAAGACCACACCGAGACCATTTCAATTACGTTCATTATTTGAAAATAGCAGCCGTATCAACGTGTATAAAAATAACTTTGACAACAAAGGAAAGGTTTCATAATGTGTGCCCGGGACTTTGTTTCTTGTTACTCGAATTTTCAGAGAGTTGAATTATCTACGAATATCTACGAGGTATATTGACTCAAGTTACAATTTTGTCATAGCTCGATCTTCAGGTTTAACTGGTTCGTCTGAGATGAACTTCCTATACTTTGTCTGAAGCTGTAGTATTATTGCTTTGTGCTGTGTTTTGATTAGTTAATGTGGTTAAATATATAGAAAAACCTGACGGAATATTCTCTTTACCTATAGAGTCATTGGATAGCGTTGGATTAATCTAACCACGTGATTCATGTTAGTATAATATTAATGGTCTCAGAAAAAATTAAGATACTTCCTTAATTAGAATATAAGCATTATAGTGAAACCCCACAGGAGTCTATGAACCGTAAGTACCCGCCGCTGTCTCAAATTCTGTGTTTATAGTTCCAACGACCGCGAATCAAGTGTTTGGAAAGAAAAACGTGATTTATGATATTCTGACGCAATAAAAAAATGGTAATATCGTGCTATTTTGTAGAATTACTTAATTTTCCTTCTAATTCACTAATATGTCTTACACTTATAATTGTTTTGTCGAAATCACAAAATATTTTTATTTATACTTTATACAGTGATTAAAATTTCATAAGTTAAAAAGCTTTTATTAGTATTGTAGGTATTAACGGTGAAGCTTTTTTGTCATCATTTTCAAAGAATGGAAATAGTTTCGACTAATAAAATAAAATCTTAGGCATCTATACTAAGAATGGATGTTCCACAAGGATCAATTCTTAATCATTTTCTGTTTGCTATATTACAAAACGATCTTCCTCTCTGCGTTTAAGGTATTTGTGATTGTGGTAAAAGTGAAAACAGATACTTAGAAGTAATGGGTGTATTCATGTAGTATGTTATTTATAGTTCTGAAATGATTTTAAATTAGAGGATATGAGTGACATCGTGTTACACACTTCTTATTATATTTTTAACCGTGTTGTAGTTTGTTATATATAATCCTTACTTGCGTGACGCAGTTGATTTTTTCTTAGTAGGTAAAAGCGCTCGATAGCAAATGAGGTGGGAAGAAAAATACATTCCACGCACACATTGATAGTAAATAAAAATTGCAAAATTAATTTCTGCGTAGTTTTTACCTTTCTGTTTGTACCTTTCTGAACTTGGGATATTTGTATTTCAAAATATTATGTAATGCAAGATGAATTTTAAGTACCGCTTATCAACTTCCACCATAATGGATCACATAGAAACACTCATTAAGCCATTTGACATTTTTTATAGCAAAATCATAATCTATACTTATTGACTTATTAAATAATTTTATGAAAATGTTTACGTCTATTCTGTTGTAATGCCGAGTTTTTCGAGTTTTTATTTATAGCAATTTAATTTCCTATTATTCGCGAATATAAAACACCACAATTCATTGGTGTGAATTAAATTCGATACCTATGCAAGCCGCCATACAGAAATTGGCCATGTCCTATGATGATTGACTACTTAGGTATTATTTGGCGACATGATTAACGTGTGTTTGCTTATTTTATTCGAAAGGAGTTTACAATGATTTAAGAACTGGGTAAATAGTTTATTCGTCCATTGTGGTTACAATATTGCATGCTTGTCATACTTACATATATTTCATTTTTTTGTCTTTTTTCTGTATTTATTAAATATAATAAATAACGTTTTCTTAATTTTTTTACGTGGCAGTATAGTCGGGAAGAGTGTTCTGTACTAGTCGCCCCCGCCTTGCCGGCCTGCAAGACGCCTGCAAGAAGTTAGAAGGAGGAGGTTATACGAGAATAGTAGTACATTAAAAAAAAACACTTTAAAATTATTATCAATAAACACCTGATATGTGTTATTCACGATATCGCTCAAAGCTCGGTTAAAGATAACGATTGGTGTCGTAATAACTGGACCGGCTTGGACACGGTCCAGGCGTTGAATCTATTTGCTAGCATAAAGAGAACTAGCTGGGATCTACAATCGCTTGCAAACTTTCATACACCGCCGATTTCCGATTAAATGCAATTTATACCCTAGCAAATATCATACTAAAACCCTTTACGGTATTCAATTGACTACTAACTTCTGTAACACGAGAAAGCTTAATATGTACACAAATAATATTTAGAATAGATAGATTAATTCTAGAATATTTCAGAAGTTTAAGAACTCTATAATATATATTATAAAACTAGCTGCCCGTCTCGACTTCGTACGGGTAAAATAAGGATTTTATCCTGTGAATTTTTTAATCAATATGAGATATAAACATTCGCCAATCGATCTATTCGCCCATACCATACAGTTTATGTGTGTTCAGTACAGGGCATATAATAACCCTACTTCCTACTAATATAATAAACGCGAAATTTTGTATATAGATGTTTGTTACTCTTTCACGCAAAAACTATAGAATGGATTTAAATGAAACTTTACAATAATATACCTCATATATCAGAATAACATATAGGCTATAATTTATAAAGCGATTGAGTAAATTGGCCAAAATATAAAAATAAGTGTGACGTAAGTCGGAAAATGTCTCCTATTTGCAAGCCATTCTGGCATGCGCTGCAAAAACCGTAAGAGTTACACGAATGTAATGTATAGTGGAAATATATCTCTTATATAGTTCTACAAAAAAGTCCGCGACAGCATATATCTGTCTTTTATGTGTAAGCCATTAACTCTAGTGAATCGAAAATACAATCAAATTTTATATTTATTTCCAAATTGCACATTTTGTATTAACAAATTGATTCTTAACAATAATATAATAAAATATAAAAACAAAAAAAAGATATCACTTCTGATATTTAAAGTAGATCATTTGGACGAATATTTTAAAAGTTACGGCGATGACAAAGTGAGTGCGCGGTGCTATGCAGCAGTACACTGCGGGAGTGGTGGGAGAAGAATTCGGTCATCGGCTCATCGCCGGGTATGCGACCCGTATGCAGGCAGACGTCGTTGATGGTTGTCCGTTTTGCGATTTTTCAAGGCCCTAGTCATTGGTTAAACACGCACTATACATGTATGTAATGTAATTTTATAGTGCCACGCTGCATATCTGGCCGGAAGTACCACTCTCTCACTTAAAATCGGCGTAAAGTGTTAGCTACGCTACCGCGTTTCGTTCGGTATGCGAGTCCCGGAGGCGAAAATAAAAAAATAGTCCGATCCGCTTCAAATTTACAATTTGTGTTTCTTGAATGAATTGATATACATATATTTCAAAGTTTTTAAAAATTCCACCCAAATGGGTGGCAATTTGTTTATTTTTGTTTTGAAGAGTTAGAACGTTCGTACATATTCGCTAAAAAATTTCATACACATACAGTCTTCTTCTGAGTGCAAATAACAAAATGCTAAACACACAATGTCTTAATATCTATATGTCCTAGGGAGGTGCAAGTAATTTTTTTTTTTAAGAGGACATCACTTTGTTATAGAAGTTTGTATAACAAAACCATATTCCATTATTATCATGTGTATTCAGTTCCCACAGATTCATTTTAGGATATGCTCGAAGAGAGGTAGATTTTATTCTAAGAATACAACCCATTAGAATATAGCATTCGAATTTCAATGTACATATATAGTTCCCTCTAAAAGTTTGCTTCCCCATGACAATCAAAAGTCCCAAGACCTGTCGTTGAACATGGCGAGCGGTAATGAGAACTGTTATCACATGGGCAGTTTTTTATGCTGCATGCTTCAGAGTGAGCTCTGCGAGTAGCTTAGTAATTTATGCCCCCAAAAGGAAATACCGCAAACGTCTTTTTTATATAGGTAGACAGACGGGCAAATGGGCCACCTTATGTTAAGTGATCACCACTGTCCATGAACAATGACGATATGAGAAATATTAACCATTCCTTACATCGCTAATGCGCCACTAACCGTAGGAACGAAGATGTTATAGCCTATGTGCCTGTAGTTACAGTGGCTCGCTCATCCTTCAGACCGGTACGCAACTATAATAAGTATTGCTGTTTAGCGGTAGAATATCTGATGAGTGGGCGGTACCTACCCAGGCGGGCTGCCACAAAGCCCTACCACCGTTTACAAAGAGGATGATTTATTATAAATAAAATTTTCAGTGACTCGAACAATTTTGTTTACTCTGAGTTTGATAGAATAAAAAAAAAATTGGTACGCTTGCTCATTTATAGTTTTAACTATACCTAACGGCGTAGATAGATGGCGAGGTATTTAAACAACAGAATCGTAAATCGGAATATTTATATAAATTAAATTTTACTTCAAGCCATTTAAGTAAATATAAAATATATTAAGTCAAACTACAGGAATTCATAATATGTTCACTGATGATTATATAAAGAATATACATCAACTTATATATAAAATAATAAAAAAACCCTTACTAAACTTTTTCTTACCAGAATGACATTTCATGCCTCTTACTTTAAAATGACAGACTTCCAAACAAACATTTATCCATTACTTATATTTAAGCGTGGGCGAAGCCGCGGGCATCAGCTAGTAATGTTAGTATATATATAGATTACGCGCGAGCGAAGACGCGGGCAACAGCTAGTTTATCAATATAAACATAATGAAATCGGTAACTACGGCAACGGTTACTAAGGCAACTGTTACTGATGTTTGGTATGGGCTCTCCTACATATAAAGAGAATGATGAAATATGTGATAGTTCCGTTTTGGATGAGAGTTGAACAAAATCCGTTCTTAGCTGACCTCATAGAATAATAACGCTTAGAAGGATAGTGTCATACAAAGTTTCGCTCAAAATTGAAGTAACTAGAATTAATGTGTGTGTAAGTGTCACGTACGTTACATACACCGACACGCCAACATACGACCGAATTATGTTGCAAGTGAATACACATTTTTCCCATAAAGTAAGAAAATGATATTGTTTGAACTTGATTTATGAAATATATTTTTTTTTGCATTTAATTAATTTGAATTATTACGTAGGTTGTATTCAGATGTGACAATTTGCCAGACAATAATGTTGGACATTATTATTTTTTCATTAAAATTAATTAGACAGCAAAGGTTTTCTGACAGTAAATTGTGATAAATAGTAGATTTGTATGGAATAAGGACGGGATATGTAAGAAGAAGCAATCAGATTCGAAGGAAAGCTAAAAACGATTACAATTAATGAATAAGTATTATAATTATATATTGCAATATTATTTATTTAATTTTAGCTTTTATTATTATAATGATCTTTTTTTTTAAACTTATTTAGTAATATTATTTACTATTGCTTTTATTTTATGTATAATCATAAAGAAAAAAATATAATTATTTGAACAGTATTAATGTTTTATATGTAATTTAAAAAAGGTTAAAATAATAATTTTAAATAATTATCACATTTTAATTATTTAAAATATTAAGCAATCGTGGTAAACATATTTTCCATAGCTAGCAACATTTTTATTGTAATGGCGTCTTTTGTTTAGAAATTCTTTTTATGTTTTGATGAATGTATTTTAGCTAAAATTATAAGTTTACGTGTGAAATGTGATTTTCTTATCCTTATTTTTTTTATGTGGAATGTTGTGACACCCTTTTACTACACAGTAAGACTATTTTTAATAAATTGCACGAGATGTTTACTATGGCACTTTATCGTGACGACTGACGTGACGTCAACTGTATTGAGACTAGTAACAATTTGAATGACTTCAATTCGCTTGGGTCTACTCTCCTTCTAAGCGTTATACTATGGCTGACCTCTACTCGGCGAAAGAAATATTCCTACCAAATTTCAAATCTTTACGCCTTAAGGTTCCAGATTTATCGTGATGAGTCAATATATCGGTGGAAATCTCTTATATATATAAAGATAAACTACATAATTATATAATTGGAGCCGCAGTTCAAACTTAATTTGACATATTGTGAATAGTGATGAAGAAAAATCCTGGTTAGTATATTCAAAAAACGAGTAGTTTTCCTTACGGATTTGACGAACAATTGTCTACGCAGTTTTCAAACTACTTACCGAAGCTATCATTGGCTTTCAACTTACTTACAGATCAGAAGGGATATGAATAAGGGACAGTTAGGTAAATGTATGAAGATGATAGCTTCTAGTGTTTCAGTAATACATTTTGATAATTCTACATATCAAACCAAAAATTTTGATAAATCAAACAATCCTAAACATTTAATTTAAATTATATCATGATAATATTAAGACCTCTTCAATGTTTTAAAGGTATAATCTTTGACGAGCTCCATTATGCGGGCTTAAATAAGCAGCGTAAAATATTATGTTATAACAATTCAAAAATTATAGATAAATCTTACAGGTTATTACAGAAACCAGAATTAAATTTTAGAAATAGCGTTAAATGATAACATCTTTTTAATGAAAGCTTAGTCGAGATTATCATCGTTTGGTAATGGTTCATATTAATTGGAGTGATCAAAGGTAAGCTGAGGTAAAAGCGGCATAGAAATTAGCGACAAAAGTGGATTAATATTATTTTTTTGTCCATATGGATCAGACTGCCACGTGTTTTAATATAAATATAGGTCGCGGCTGAAATGGAACTTTTACTAATGCAAAACTTCGTAAGTAAATACTTAGCAATGCGATAAGGCATTATAAGAATATTTTACATAATAGTGTCAGAACAAATGGTGACAAATTTATATTCGGTAATCATAATGAGAATTTCTAATAACTCTTCTTAAAAAAGTAGACTTTTATGAACTAGAAAATAAAATTAATCTCTATCTCTATTTATTAATAATGTATAATAAGTAATATTATTTAAAGAGGATCTGCGTTTGAGTGATATAATAATCGAAATAATTTAAAATATTTACAAAAATGATACGAAATATTTGTTTATCCTGAAATGTCTGTGAATCCAGATTCAGAGAACAGCTCTGCTGGTAATGGAGGCGACGATTAAGGTAACGACCTTCTGTCTTGGAGGTTGTTTTATTCAGATCGTAACATCTATCTACCATTTTTATACATTATCAACTTATTTTTTAAATATGAACGACCATTTTGTTAAAACTTTAACACCTAAATGTAAGTGAAATACATTTTAGCTATACTTTCGAAGAATACCTTTTTTTAGTATTACAATTATAATTGTTTGCAGTGGTATCTATATCTTTTTTTACTATTAATCAACTGTTTAAGTCATTACAAAATGACGAATAATAAAATATGGTTCTAAATTGTAAACCACCAAACATTTCAACTTTCAAGTATTTTCACATAGATGTGATGTGGCAGCACAATATTGGTTTGCACATTAAGATTTTTTCCGTTGCACATTTGGCTCTGAGGTCGTATGAAAGTAGAGTGTGCCGAGCTCGATCATTGACCCTCTTTATGTGCAACGTTCTAGCACTCGCACCACCCTAGTTACCTAACGCCCTATTCTTAGGCTGTAGTATTTTCATTGAGAATGCCGCTATTATAACAATCTACGGCATCTATTGAAATCTTACTTCAAGGAACACTTGCCATGTAATCACCATTTTCAAACTTTTTTTTGCATAACAATATATTTTATTGTATGACGTATAGAAATTTAAACTCAAACTCGACCTTGAACCAATTTTGTTGTAATATATTATTATTATTACTTTTTTCGAATTGAAAATTTCAGTTCATAATAAGAATAAAGAAAATATTCTATTTATTATAATCACAATAAACATGCCTTTCAGATGCATAGCATGTTTAATAGTGAAAGCCACAAATAAAACGAAATAATAATATAATAATCACTAGGATTACTAAATAGACAAAATATGAATTTGTCACTTTGAATTGTAATAAAAAAATACAAATTCATGAATCAAAAAGTATCTTATTTAGGTAGGTAGGATAAGACCACCAACAACCCATAGAACCTTAAAAAATAAGAACCATTCCTTACACTAACAATGCATCGTTAACAATTGTTCACACACATCGGCAAAAAATTGTGCACATCCAAGATGGTCAAGCACGAAGTCCTACCAAAGGTAAATTAAATAAAGATGTTTTATTATTAAATAAATTAATATTTTTAATATACTCTACTTATCTTCACTGCTCATTATTCAAATGAGGAGCTGAGTGCTCTTCATTCGAATTATCAGAAAAGCATTGAAGATATGGTTGAAAAAATATTAATAATGTGGAATATTGTCCACCAGGTATTAACATTTATTTGCTATTTTCTAGAAGATTTACCATAAATTATAATTTATTTTAACAATTCACCAAGCGTTGACCCTTCTGTGATGAAAAGGGGAAAATATTTAATAATTAATTCAACAGCCGTAAACTTCAATCACGGTCTAAATAAGGGTCTAATGTGGCTTTAGCAAAGGTTAGAATCTGGAAGCTAAACTAAGAGTAATGTTCACTTCAAGTTGTAATGGCTTACAACATTTTGCTTTACTTTGCAATGACTCTGTGACCAATGTAATGGAAATAAGTGACCCGACCTGTCATTACCATAGTGAATGCTTGAAATATTCTTCTGCTTTGTATTTTTAATACAGTTTTTTTAAACGAATATAAAAATTGCTATTATTTTCTATTATTTGATTCTAGTGTTTACTCAAAGGTTGAATTTAACAATAAACATAATTGAAAATTGGATGAAAACATATATTAATTTGCATATTTCTACTCTCATTTCCAATTCTCATCGAAAAATTGGACGACACAGAGACGAAAAATCTATTGAACAGTATTCGTCTTTACCTTTATATTAGGTATTTATAATATATAGGGTTTTCCATTAAGGGCGCTTGCTCGTGCAGAACTTCCATCGTAGCGTGTGCTGTGTGGCACGTAGCGCCGTCCTGTTGAAACCACATGTTGTCCAGATCCATATTCTCGATTTCAGGCCAAAAGAAGTTGGTTATCATCGACCGGTATCGCTCACCATTGACGGTGACGGCCACACCATTATCGTTTTCGAAAAAATACGGACCAATCACGCCTCCGGCTCAAAATCCGCACCAAACAGTCACTTTCTGCGGGTGCATTGCCACTTGGTGAACCTCGTGTGGATTGGTCTCGTCCCAAATACGGCAATTTTGCTTGTTGACATAGCCATTCGTCCAAAAATGCGCCTCGTCGCTGAAGATGATTTTTTTGCCAAAATCGGCGTCAACTTCCAACTGCTCTAATGCCCAGTCAGCGAACACACGGCGCTGTCTATGGTCATTAACCTTGAGCTCTTGGGTCAGCTGGATCTTGTACAGGTGCAGGCTCAAGTCACAACGCAAAATTCGCCAAGTTGTCGTCTGCGAAAGGCCGAGTTCCTGTGCGCGACGCGGAATTGACTGCCGCGGATTTTCGAGGACACTGTCGCGCACAGCGGCGATATTCTCGGCAGATCTCGCGTTACGTTGACGCACGGGAACCGGCTGATTGTTAACTGACCCGGTTGACTCGAATTTGTCCACCAATCGACGGATAGTCGACTCAGCAGGACGATCATCGCGACCGTAAAACGGGCGAAGTGCGCGGAACGTTGCTCGAACTGAAGACCCATTTTCATAAAACAATTTTATGATTTGCACGTGCTGCTCGACACTGTAACCTGCCATGGTGGTTTGGGAGGACGAAATGAATATAACACACTGCATTTGACAGCTGTCACTCAAACAACATGGCCGCAATCAGCTGTCAAAGTTCAAGCGTCCCTATTGGAAAACCCTATATATATAATTTGAAACACTTCTTATGAATAAAGAAAGTATAACTTCAACGTACAAATGTTCGTAAAAAATATACACATTCAATAATTAATAATCATGCAATAATATATATAGCCACTCAAATAAAAAACTCATTAAATGCATAAAATATGAAACATATCTTACTTTTCATTACAAAATGATTCTTACACATGTAGGAGTGATTTTCTGTTACTGGCCGCTTGGGCGCCTAATTAGAAACATTTTTAAAAGAGCACAGCTCGTTCTTTTTTTGAAATTGGAGAATAACATTTCTTTCTTGGCTTTTTTATTATTTTGGCGGCAATTGGTAAAATTTAATCGGAATTTTATTTTGTTCATAATGGGCAAAAATAAAAGTTGTGACATGTCAACTAGGCAAATAATTGTTAATTTACATATAGATCATAAGTGGGCGTACAGAAGAATAGCTGATCATTTAAATTGTTCTGTTAAGAAAGTTTTTAATGCAATTGATCATTATAAAACACATGGGACTGTTGAACATGTTCTTAGAAAGGCTCGGCCAAGAAAATCCTCTCCCAGAGAAGATACGCTAATCGTTCGTGTGGCTAAAAATGACCCAAGTAAAGTCTCCAACCAGATTGAAAATGAAGTTTTTTCGCCTGATGACCCGAGAAACATCTCATCAAGAATGATACGCCGAAGATTAGTGGAAGCTAAATTGTTTGGAAGAATCTCTCGAAAGGTACCGCTTCTTACCAAGCAACACCGAGAGAAGCGATTATTATTCGCAAAAAAATATGTTAATTGGACGGTACGAGAATGGAAAAAAGTGTTATTTTCAGATGAAACAATAATAAATATGGTAAATTCCGATGGAAAGCGCTATGTTAGACGTCCTGTAAACAATGATTTTAATTATAAATACACAAAGAGTATAGTCAAGCACGGTGGCGGTAACATTAAAGTTTAGGCGTGTTTTTCCGGATGTGGAGTTGGACTCGTTCGGAAGATTGAAGGTACAATGGATCAATAGCAATACAAAAATATCTTAGAGCACACAATGACTCCCTACTCGGACGATCATTTGCCTGTAACCTGGATCTTTCAGCATGACAATGACCCTAAACACACGGCCAATAGCGTCAAATGTTTCCTTAGCGAACAGCGTATATCCGTTTTAGACTGGCCAGCAAATAGTCCGGACTTAAGCCCGATAGAAAATCTCTGGTATATTGTTAAAAAAAAGTCTCAAACAAAAATAACACCAGTCAAAACGAACTATATGAAGCATTTGTTGAAGCATGGAATTCAATCCCCCTAGAAAAATGCATGAAATTGATTGAATCAATGCCACGTCGCTGCAGTGCTGATAGTGAAAATAAGGGATACGCCACTAAATATGAATTATAACTATTGGTAGGCTGTGGATAGTATATAGCTATTTCGTAAATAACAATACTAATTACTAATACTTAATAACATTTGTTTTTTATACTTTTTTGTTGTTGTTTCTAATTAGTTGACTATTATTGTTCATATCTTAAAACTGATTTAAATGTTTGTCCGTAATGTAATATTGAAACTGCACTTGTGTTATGGGATTTATATTGTTTTTCTAATAAATGATAAATCGTTGAACATATTGTTGTCCGATTTATTGTTTAATTTCAAAATAAAAACGACTGCGGTGAAGTATCTTACATAATGTCAAGGACCGTTGGTAGTATTTCTAATTACACGACCATCACTGTATATATTATTTATCAATTATAAATTTTATATTATAATATTATAAATTTTTAATTAATGTCAATTAAAATGAAACTAAATTCTAATAATGATACATTTATTTATCGCTTAAAAAAATTATGGTAAAAAATATACAGTGAGTATGACAGAAAAAGACATACTCCTGACATGATATCTGTAAAATTATTTATGTGCAAATGCATTATAGTTAGAAAGTTTATGTGCAAATGAAGATATCGCGATTGGCGATGTAAGGGATGGTTAACATCTCATACAATGCCATTGTTTATGGGCATTGGTGACCCCTTAACATCAGGTGGCCCATATGCTAGTCTAGGCGGACCTATACAATAAAAAAAAAGTATATATTATTGTGCAGTGAGTGTGATAAAAGTTAATTACTGAACATTATTGATTTTTACAAATTTTCAAAATAGTGGCATAGATAGTAAATATTTGTTTTTTATTTATATTACACGCTTTTAAAAACAATTGTGAATATGCAATCGTATATTTTATAATAAATCGATTCTTATTGTTTGAATGTAAAAGCAAAATAATCATGATATAAAGCTTAGTTATTAATATTAGTAATATTTGTTGTTACAGCCTCGTATCAAAATGGTTAAGACATCGAGTAGTGATAATATAAATAATGAGGCAATTTGTGACAAAATCGGATGTATTTCTGAATTAAGCTCTGAACTAGGAGATATTGTAAAAGTCACAAGAGGAATATCAAAAGCTGCTTCTGCAGAAAGAACGGATGAACTTTCTCAGTATTTAAATACTCGCGAATTTGTCTATTTGCATTCAGTATGCAGACAAAAATATATCAATAAAGGATGTATTAATTCTTATATAAAAAAAAAGAACACAAAAACATCAGCATGCTCTCCACCTAAAAAAAAAAACTTCGAACGGCTACTTTTACTATAATTGCTACTACAATTGACTTTGATTAGAAAAGTAAGTGCTTTTTATGTGAAAAAGAAGCGGATGAAATGAAGGAAAGAAGAAAGTCCAAATCGTCAAGACAACAAATCAGCTACGTAACTACCTCTGATTTCAAGAAATCTATTTTAAATTTGATAAGTGAAGAGAAAAGTGAATATTGTCGCAATATCCATAAAAGAATTATAGGCGTGTTAGATTTAGTAGCTCAGGAAGCTAAGTATCACGCGGATTTTTAGATGCGTTTAAGAACTACCCTAAAACAGACCCAGAGGTAGAAAAAATTTCATCCAGTCACAATACAAGTAGATGCAGCAATGGAGCAGATTTTCAAATACATTGAAGAAAACAAGCTTTTGAACACTTCAAAAGAGTATCTGCAAATTCAAACATGGCTCGGAAGAGAAATATCACCAGAAGAATGGGGTTGGAAATATGAATGCGGAATATTGATACCGCAAACAAAGACGCAGCGACCAGCTCCAGAATCCTTACTAAAAATATTTTTTGCACATGCAAAACAGGATGCGGTGCATCTTGTGGGTGTAGGAAAAGTGGATTAAACTGCACTGCTGCTTGCTTAGAATGCAATGGTGACAGCTGTACCAATCCTTCACCTACAATCTACATTAACGAGATCGACGACGACGACAATAATGAACAATAATTTAATAATGTATATAGTTGATGATACTTTTTTTTTTGTAAATCATTATTTTCTTGCGCCAATCTAATAAATTAACATTAAAGTTACTATGCAAATATAATTTATTAAATATAAAATTGAAATCTTTACTATAAACATTTTGTTCCCCCTTCCACCTCTCATTTTCCAGTAAATTGTTGTAATCGAGATCGGCCAATTTTTTTTTTTACTTTTTTATTTGAGCTTTTAATAATGCAGTCAAACACTCGTTATACAGATTCATTGACTGGCCCTGGGTTCCGAGTCTTACAATTTTTATGCTTTACACGGCACTCCACTAGTTTTATATTTAATTTTGAAGAGATTACTATTTACCTCCAATTTTAAATGAAATTTATTGATTTAAACTACATTACTAAACATTTTTGTGTTGAAAAAATAAATAAAATATACAAATTAAAGAGTGAGTTGAATAAAGGAGGAGAACGCTTATTGTTGTGACAAAAATAATAATAATAATGTCCTCCGGACCGATTACGGCTACGGCGGCCAATCTTAAGATAGATGTGCCAACTATATTATAGTGCGCAAGTGTGTGCCCAAACACAGGTGCACTCTATATTCCGTAACTCTCATAATGAGTAAGGGAGTCTGACAAAAATGCAGAAATATAATCAATGAAATCTACATATTCAGACACTTTTCGGTAGATAAATAATAGACTAAGCGTAGTACTAATAGGGTAACAGTCCTAACTTCTAAACGAAAGGTCAAATTCGAACCATTTAAAGAGGAATTTACATGTGTATAATCAACCTGAAGCTATTTAATAACATAGGGGTTAATATCATGATAAGAATATCATCATCGTTCGTTTCTCCCGTGTTTTTTTTAAAACTAATTTTAACAAAAAGCTGTTTTTGTGACTTAATTATAATATTTAGATACATAAGTCTCCCGATATTTTTTGTAGTTAAAGATGAGTAATATTAACATGTAGTACATTATTTTTAGTATCTTCTATAGTTTTTGTTTTTATGTAGCTATTTTTTTTTTAATTTATTGTTAATTCTTATTCAGATAAATATTTGAATTACCTTAGCAACTTAATATATATTAAAATTCAGAAAAAATGTCTATTACACTAATTTGAATACATACTTTAGAAAATATCACCGATTCCTTACGATTTTCTTTAGTAGTTCTTTATTATATGCCCTGTACTGAACATACACTGTACTGTAACGGCGAATATATCGATTGGTGAATATTAACCTTATCGATTAAAAAATGCACGGAATAAAATCCTTATTTTACCCGTACGAAGTCGGCACGGGCAGCTAGTTATATAAATAATTTCTTATGCAATTATAAGTGTATAAGTCAGTTGAATATTTGACTACCGCCGGCTGTAAGGTATAGACTATACAGCCGGCGGTAGTCTAGGGTGTAAGTCTATCAAGAAAATAAATAGTAATAAAATAAGTAGTTAATAGTCTCAACTTGTAAGCTTGTTACATTAAGTTAAATGTAAAAATATTAAAATCTCTTCTTTGAAATAATAGTATTCGTTTAAATTTTGATTTCATCTAAATTATTAAAACGTAAACTCGGACCTAAGGTATTTAAAGTATTCAAATATACACACAATAATACAGAGAGTATTGCAGTCGCTGCCTGAGAGTTTTCATCATTATATCAAGAATTTCAAGAATGCAATTACTCGGTCACATAGATTAATGAGCAAAGTATTTGAAACTAGAGGACAATTGAAACCTGCAGGTTGTAATTTTGCGGTATATACTTTTTGTTACTGGTACTTATCTTAGATTTATTGTAATCTTTACTAATATCATAAAGATATTAAATTTTGAACTCAAAAACTACTTAACCGATTTTGAAAATTCTTTCACCGACAGAAAGCTACATTATCTGCGAGTAACATAGGCTAAATTATTTTTGATAAAATTAGAGATCCCTATACGAATTGCAATATTGTAACCCAAGAAATATATATTTTTTCCTATAAACATAATTATTTGGCGTGCGCTGCGAAAGCTTTGATGATACCTAAAATAGTGTATTAAGTGCTGATAGTTCTTATCATTACCTACGGAAATAACTGAGGCTATACATCTTTCTATTATAACTAAGTCACAATAACTGGTTTTATAATGCAAAAAGTAAGTAAAATGCTGCGGTGTGAGTCACGATATCGGAAGCGAGCAAATACTTCGTTTATTCTATTACTTACCTACACATTTAATTTGATGGTAATATAAAATAGAAACTGTGAAATAGTTAAATGTTTGTTATTTTAATATTTGTTTTTACATTAGGTACATTAAAATGCTCCATAAAACTACTTATGATGGTGGTCAACGGTCCGATAGCGCTATAGCTGTCGCAAACAATTCTTATGTTCTACTAATATGTACCATGTTTATTTGGTGGTAGGACTTTGTGTAAGCCCGTCTTGGTAGGATGGTTAATACTTCTTTAAGTACCAATGTATATGGGTGGTGGAGACCACTTACCACCAGGTGGTCTACATGCCGGTCTGAGCACTGGTTCAAAAATAAATATAATAAGTACTGACTTATTATATTTATTTTCAAAATTCTCGTCTCATAATGTAGGATGAATGTGCGATGAGTTCATACAGGGAAGCCGTAGTTTGAACTTTAAGAGATAACATTTGTAGATGTAGATCTACATGTATCTCCGAAGGCTTAGGCAGCGTTAGCCATGTAAACTAACAGGAAAATTGTTTTTTTGGTAAAACACCGTCATCGTTCAGCCGTTTTGTACAAAATACAAGATATATTATATATGTATGTATTTGTATGTATAACCCCATCCATGTTTAATGCTTTTACTATTAGTGAAAATCGTATCGTATTGCGTGTTTAAGAAGGAATTATCGGAGATACAGAACTTAGCGGCTTTGTTTTATACTATTAATATTTTTGTAGATGAAATACAAGATAAGTACCGAGTCGCAAGCAATTCACCTTGCTTGCGACTCGGTACTTATCTTGTATTTCGCCGTAGTGTAGCGGTTATCGCGTGTGCTTCACACGCACAAGGTCCCCGGTTCGATCCCGGGCGGAAACAATAATACCGCAATGATCCCCCTTATTTGTTTTTCAGCAAAATATTTAAATATTAACCGTTTTACAAAATAGTAAATTTTTACCAGTTGATTTGGGCGGATGTCACCCAACTTTTTGGTTTGATTTTCTATTACATTTTGTACTAAATTAACACATCATTTAGAGTTAAAATAATACTACTATATCATATTGGACATCTAATAACTAAACATTAAAAGTTAATAAATGTAGTAGTCATAATTAACTAAGAAGAAAAAAAAAAATTAATAAATTTAGTTGATAACAATAAATAAACAAAAAGATAAGAATAATAATCGCCCCTCGATGTTATGTGTTTTATCTCCTTCTATCATTTTAAATTTGACATTGAAAAGAAGAAGACAACATATTTTTACTAATCACCCGCTTAACAAAAAATAGAAGTGTCAAGCTTGAGTTTATTACTTTGTTTCTCTTCGTTGAGTTTCTAAAAATTTTTAAATGTTTTTTACAATCATAAATTAGGTACTTTAGGTTTGGGGTGCAAGTCAGTCACCTCCACGTGGTGCACCCTGGGCAACGGGGTCGACAGGCATTCCGATGAAAAAAAAGGTTAGGTTAGGTTAGGTTAGGTTAGGTTGAGTGCGGAGGGGGGGCAGGTCAGTCACCTCCACGTGGTGCACCCTGGGCAACGGGGTCGATAAGCATTACAGCTTCGATGTTTTTCCGGAGTGCTGTCGACAACGGCTAACGACTGACGCGGCGGTGATCTCGTTTCCCGGTTTTGGGAACGAGATTCTGCGCCCACTTCTTTACAAGTGGGCGCCACGAGGGGGGGAGAATAGATATATATTTATATATTTATTTATTTATCTATATTTACATTTTACATTTCGGAGGGACCCGCGTTTTGGGTCACGCGACGCACACGGCGACTTTATTGGTTGCTGGGTCTTCGGGGTCCTTTTGGGCTGCCGTAGACAATAGGTAGGGAGAGGCGGGTTTGCTCAGTTTCGGCGTCGACTCTGAGCAAACAAGACTATTGTCACCGCCTCTCAAACTCGTTTCCCCATCCGGGTGTTGTGGATCATGTCTCGCAGCCTGTGGTGGGACCGAGGGCCTTGCCTTAACCGGCCGGGCCGAGAGGAGCCAACCTCATTAAAAAACATTAGGTTAGAGATCCCGTGATACCGCCCGACCTCACGGTGTAATAGGGTTACCAGGGTACAGGGGGCACTGCCTTGGTGGACTTTTTATTTCCCCCATACTCGTGGGATCAATTATGGCATTGAACTCTAAAAATAACGAAAACGGACCTGAGGCCTTACGATCGGATAACGACGAAATGGCGGTTGATGCGGGCGCCCCGATGGCGCGCGCAGAAACCCACGACATTGGCGCTAAAAAGGAGCTGGTTGTCCGACTGGAACGACTCTCTGAGTCCGACTCGTCGGTCGCCAGCGTCGCTTGCTTGACGGATAGGCAAAGACGAAAAGGGGAGAAGCGATCTCTTCCTAGAGAGAGCTTCTCGGGCTCCGACAGCGATGCGAGCGCGCAGTCTAGAGACTGCGGCTCGGAGGCATCGGTCGGTAGATGGCTAAAGCCATCGTCCAAAAGGGGGCGTGGTCGACCGACCACTACTGGGCACTACGTTGGCTTCAACGTAGAGATGGCAAAGGAGCAGCGCTTCCAGGCGGAGGATGCGCTCGCTGCCTACAGTGCCAAGGCCAAGGTGGCCATCGAAGAGAGGGCGGCACGTCTTAGAAACCGTTGTGGGATCGAAGACGTGCCGCAGACGTCTGCTGGACTGGATGCAACAGTCCAGGAGGCTATCAACGTAGTGGTGCAGGTTGCCGACAAGTCGAGCAACCTAAAAGGCACCTTCGTTCGGGCCCTTAAGACGGCCGCTGACACTATTAAAGGTGCGGTGGCCGATCTGAGGGCCCTTACCGTCACGGAGGAGGTCGCCCGCCTGGAAGTAGCCAATGCGCAACTTTCGGGCCAATTGGCCGAACTCCGCCGAGAGGTCGCCCAGATGCGGCAACAGCCTGTTGCGAGCAGCGTGGCCGCATCTGACCTCCAAAAGGTCATGGAGGAGGCGCTGCGCGCTAACCGCGAGCAGTTCAGCGTAATGCTGAACGCTCGCTTCGAGGGTATAGAAGGCCGCCTCCTTCCAGAACCTCGTCTGCGACCTCCGCTGGCCGCCGACAAGAGAGCGGAGCAGGCTTCGAAAGCCAAAGACGCTCCAGCCGTCGTAGAGGTGGCCAAGCCGAAGCGGGCGAGACGCCCGAACTTGGCTGCCCAAGAAGCGGCGACGAGTCGAGGGAACGCTCCTTCGTCATCCGCGGAGACAGAAGCCGTGCCGATTCCGTGGAGCGCTGTCGTTGGGAGAAAATCCCAAAAGACAGCCAGCAAATCGGTGGCGGCGGCGAAGCGGACTCCTACAAAGGAGTCCAAAAAGGCGGCCGGCAAATCGGCCGCTGCGGCGAAAAAGCAGATTCCTAAGGAATCTCAAAAGTCCAAGAGCGGGAAAAAGCTCCGACCTCCTCGCACTGAGGTTATAACTTTAAAATTAAAGCCCGAGGCTGAGGAGAGGGGCGTAAAGTACGAGCAGGTTTTGGCTCAAGCTAAGAGCCAAATAAGCCTGAGAGAGGTAGGCTTAACTACGGTGCGATTCCGTATGGCAGCCACGGGGGCCCGGATCCTCGAGATACCGCCGGGCACTAAGGAGGCAGATAAGGCGGCAGATGCCCTAGCGGGCAGGCTCCGCGAGGTCCTCAGCCCGGATGTCGTCCAGGTCAATCGACCGACTAAGTGCGCGGAACTTAGGGTGATGGACTTGGACGACTCGGTCACGGCGGAGGAAGTCGTCGCAGCGGTCGCCGCAGACGGAGGCTGCTCTGTCGGAGCGATCAGACCGGGAGCTATTGCTCGGGGCTCGAGCGGCTCTGGCTCGCTCTGGTTGAGCTGCCCAGTAGCGGCAGCCAAAAAGGTAGTGGAGGCTGGTCGGATTAGGGTCGGGTGGGTCTCGGCACGAGTGTTACTGCTCGAGCCCAGACCGCTCCGCTGCTTCCGGTGTCTCGAGGGGGGTCACATGGGGGTCAAGTGTGACAGGGGCGTGGATCGCAGCCGGCTGTGCTTCCGTTGTGGTCAGCCCGATCACAAGGCACGCGAGTGCTCAGCCGCCGACGCAAATTGCGTCGCCTGCGCAGCGGCTGGTAAGCCAGCGGCTCATGCCGTTGGCAGCAAAGGGTGCCAGAGCGGGAAAGCTCGCGTGGCACCGAAAAAAGGTAAAGTGAGGACGAACGGCCCCGCAGCCGCGTCCTCACGGGCACAGGTGGAGACAATGGAGACCGCATAGTGATGGCCTTACATTGTCTCCAAGCCAACGTTAACCACTCTGCGAGGGCTCAGGACCTTCTAGTCCAAAGCATGGCAGAGTGGCAAATTAACGTGGCGGTGGTTTCGGAGCCCTACTTCGTTCCCTCGCGGGACGATTGGGTATCCGATCACGACCGAGTGGTGGCCATCGTCGCCCCCGCTGTGGCCGGCTCCCCGGCCATCGAGGGCGTTGCGAAGGGTAGGGGGTACGTTCTGGCCGTCGTCGGCGGTGTGGCGGTCGTCGGCGTCTACGCCTCGCCCAATCGGAGTCTCGCCGAGTTCGAGCGAATGCTGGTCGAGGTCGGGGCTCTGGTTGGGCAGATATCGCCCACCCCTGTGTTGGTCGCGGGGGATTTCAACGCCAAATCAACGGCTTGGGGTTCCCCAGCGATTGATGCACGAGGTGAGGTTTTGGTGGAGTGGGCCACATCACTGGGACTCGTAGTCCTCAACAGTGGGTCGGAGAGCACGTGCGTGCGGTGGCAGGGCGAATCGATCGTGGACATCACGTTCGCGTCCAACGCCCTGGCCCGCCGTGCTCACGATTGGAGAGTAGAGACGCGCGTGGAGACCCTGTCCGACCACCGGTACATCCGGTTCGGTGTCTCTGCGTTTCCCGTCTCTCCTACTGGGGACGCTCCGCCCGCTGCTGGACGGCTGGACGGACCGCGTTGGTGCCTGGGCCGTCTCGACAGCCAGCTGGCGAAAGAGGCGGCCATCGTAGAAGCCTGGGGGGCCGGTTCCGACCCGGTAGTCCGAGTCGACACAGAGGCCGACGAAATCGGCGCCGCCCTGTCTCGCATTTGCGATGCGGCGATGCCGCGGGCAAAACCGTTCACGCCGCGCCGACGGTTGTACTGGTGGCGCCCAGAACTCCGCCAGCTGCGCAAAGCTTGCGTGGCAGCGCGCCGACGGTACAGTCGGTGCAGGAGGAGAAGGGTCCGCGACCATGACGCGGAAGGCGTCTTTTACGCCGCCTACAGGGCCGCCTGCCAAACGCTGCAGAAGGCCATAGCCCAGGCCAAAGAGGTGGCGTGGGGGGAATGGCTGGCGACGCTCGAAAGAGACCCGTGGGGGAGACCGTACCGTGTCGTACGGCAATAGCTCCGACCCTGGGCTCCGCCGTTAACCAGCAGTCTCCAGCCGTTACTCCTGGAGACTGTAGTGGACACACTCTTTCCAGAAAGGGGAGAATTCACGCCGCCGGCCATGGCGCCCATCACCGGACCTCGCGAGTTCGAGGATCAGGTGACTCCGGTCACTGAGACGGAGTTACAGGCGGCCGCCCTGAAACTCCGGTCGAAGAGGACAGCCCCGGGGCCCGATGGCATCCCGGGGCGCGCCTTGGCGATCGCGTTGGACGAGATGAGCGACAGCATTCGGCACCTCTTCACCGCGTGCTTCGCTCAGGGTAGGTTTCCGCAACGGTGGAAAACGGGCAGACTCGTTCTGATCCGTAAAGAAGGGCGCCCGCCCGATCAGCCTTCGGCCTACCGCCCGATAGTGTTGCTCGACGAGACGAGCAAGCTATTCGAGCGTGTTCTCGCTACCCGTCTCGTGGGTAGCATGGAGCCGGGCCTTAACGAGCGGCAGTATGGTTTTCGACCTGGCCGTTCAACACTAGACGCGATCGCCAGGGTACGGGACCTGGCAGAGGAGGAGGTCTCTCGGGGTGGGGTCGTGATTGCAGTGTCATTGGATATATCCAATGCCTTCAACACCCTACCCTGGGAAGTAGTTTTGGAGGCATTGCGCTTTCACAATGTCCCGAGCTACTTGAGGCGTACTGTGGCCGATTATTTTTCGGGCAGAGCGGTGGCCTACCCGACGAGGGAGGGCTGGGGTAGGAAGACGTTGTCGTGCGGTGTTCCGCAGGGGTCGGTCCTAGGGCCGCTCTTGTGGAACATAGGGTACGACTGGGTGCTGCGCGGGGCCACTTTGCGGGGGGTCAGCGTAACGTGCTACGCTGACGACACCCTCGTGTCGGCCCGTGGCCGCTCCTATCGAGAGGCGGCCTATCTCGCTACGGCGGGTGTGGCACACGTTGTGCACCGCATCCGCGCTTTAGGTCTAGAGGTTGCCCTGCACAAGTCCGAGGCACTCGTATTTCACGGGCCACGGAACGGGCCACCACCGGGGGCAACCATCACAGTGGGCGGAATTTCCATCACCGTCGGGTCGACGATGAGATATCTCGGACTCGTTCTCGACGGTAGGTGGAATTTCGAAGAGCACTTCAGGTGCTTGGCCCCGAGGTTGGTGGCCGCAGCCGGAGCGCTGGGGTCGATCCTTCCGAACGTCGGGGGGCCAGGAGGTGCCTGCAGGCGCTTGTACGCCGGTGTCGTTCGCTCGATGGCGCTCTACGGGGCGCCGATATGGGCGGACGCACTGAGCGCCCGAAACGTCGCCTCGCTGCGACGTCCGCAGCGGATTATAGCGCTCAGAGCGGCTCGTGCGTACCGCACGGTGTCGTACACCGCAGCGTGTCTGCTCGCCGGAAGCCCGCCATGGGACCTCGAGGCCGAGGCCAATTCGAGCGTCTACTGGCGGGTCAAGGCAGCGACAGCAGAGGAGAACCGGCCACACCCTCGTGAGGTTCGCCAATGGCGCGAAGAGGCCCGCCAAAGTCTCTTCGCCAAATGGTCGGAGAGACTGGGTGTCCCGGGTACTAGCCGGGAACTCGTGGAGGCCATTCGGCCTGTTCTACAGGAGTGGGTCGAGCGCAAGCACGGCCCATCCACCTATCACCTCGCGCAGCTCTTGACCGGGCACGGGTGCTTTGCCAAGTACCTGTGCGAGGTGGTGGGCAGGGAACCATCGACGTTGTGCCACCACTGTGGCAACGGAGCCGTGGATACGGCCGAACACACGCGCGCAGAGTGCCCAGCTTGGGCGGAGCCTCGCGTGGTCCTATCCACGGCTATAGGAGGGGACGTGTCGCTTCCGGCCATCATCGAGAGAATGGCCGGAAGCAAAGAGGCCTGGTCGGCTGTTTGTACGTTTAGCGACGCCGTAATGTCGCAAAAGGAGACGGCGGAGCGAGAGCGGGAGGACGATCCCGACTCGCTCCCGCAGCGTCGGAGGAGACCAGGTCGCCGGCGGCGAGCCTTCGCAGGGCGAACGCTGCCGCCGCCGTGATGTGGTGTGGTCGGTTCTGACCAATCGTGGGGCGTCGTCGAAAGACGCCCGGCCTCCAGTAATGGACTCGAGGGAGTCTGCTGAGGCAGAGTAGGAAAGTGCGCCTTAGCGTACTTTAGAGTCGGGTCGCCTAGCAGCGACGACCGCTGGCGGGGTCGCGGTTGCAAGCCAACAGCGTTCCCGTAGCCCCGCCGTCTTGCGCGAGACGAATTTACGAGGTGGTTTTAGTGGGTAGGACGGAGCCTTCAGCTCCGGGCAGGGAATTTTTCTTTCCCCGTGAGTCCCACATTTTCCGTTCCGGTCCCGGGACCGGGCGACCATGCGTAAATGCATTTCCCCTCGTTAAAAAAAAAAAAAAAAAAAAAAAAAAAAAAAGGTTGAGTGCGGAGAGGGAGATCCTGGTTCGCGAAGTCGGACAAGACCTGTCCCTGCGAGCAATCGTGTCGGCGATGCTCCGCAGGGAATCGGCGTGGAGGGCCGTAGCCTCCTTCTGTGAGACCGTCATGGTCCAGAAGGAGACGGCGGAGCGGGAACGGGAAAGGGCCGATCCTGCTCGGCAGAGACGACGTCGGCGTCGTCCCGGCCCTCCCACAGCCCCAACGTCCGGGGCTTTAAATATAGGGCGTAACCCTGGGGCCGTGGATGCGTGAGGTGGGGGCCTCACGTGTCCAATTTCAAACGGCCCTGAGGAGGACGGCAGCCCGAATGGCCTCGCGCTGCCGTACGCACTAGCGAGGAGTGCGGGGGGGCGGGATTACTTTTGCCCCCTGAGGAGAGCTCCGCCGAGCCACGAGCGGAGCACAGCACGGGAGGGGCCGCGGATGCGTTATATCAACACGATCCCGCAGCCTCTCCGATCCGTGCCGAGGACGGCCATCGCAGTGGTTTTAGTGGGTAAGAATCCCACATAACCCGGTCTCTCCCCCAAGAGAGTTGGGTACCTTCTTGAAGGTTTCCACTGCGTGAAAAAAAAAAAAAAAAAAAAAAAAAAAAAAAAAAAAAAAAAAAAAAAAGGAAGGTCAGGATCGGGGGTTTTTTTTTTTTTTTTTTTTTTTTTTTTCTCGGTGGGGTGCAAGTCAGTCACCTCCACGTGGTGCACCCTGGGCAACGGGGTCGACAGGCATTCCGATGAAGAAAAAAGGTTAGGTTAGGTTAGGTTAGGTTTTTTCTCGGAGTGCCTGTCGACCACGGCTAAGACTGACACGACGGTTATGTCACGGGTCGCTCCTGGTACTTCTCTGTTTAGCAGAGTGGACTATGTGAGCGGCTTCGTGCCAATTGATGGGAGTATTTGTTTTATGTTGTGGTGTTATTGTTCATTTTCGTATGTTTGTGTTGTTGTAAATAGCTTTACTTGCTGGGTCTTCGGGGTCTTTTTGGGCTTCCGGAGGCCAGCGGCGGGAGAGGCGGGTTTGCTCAGTTTCGGTATCGACTCTGAGTAAACAAGACTTTTGTCACCGCCTCTCAAACTCGTTTCCCCATCCGGGTGTTGTGGATCATGTCTCGCAGCCCGTGGTGGGACCGAGGGCCTTGCCTTAACCGGCCGGGCCAAGAGGAGCCAACCTCAATAAAAAACATTAGCTTAGAGATATGTTGGGCTGGGAAAGTCACAGGCGGAGCTCGTTAAAGCCAAGGAAGGCAGCCTCCAAGCAGAAGAAGCGCTGGCTGCCTTCAACAAAGCGGCCCAGGTGGCGGTCGAGGAGAGGACGGCCCGCTCCAGGAGCCGCCACCCGACAACAGCCGAGGAAGTGCCGAGGACGTCCGCCGCTCTGGACGCGGCGGTTCAAGAGGCGCTGGATGTGGTGATACAGGTGGCCAACAAGTCGGGCAACTTGAAAGGCACCTTCGTCAGGGCCCTTAAAACCGCCGCGGACACCATAAAAGGAGCGGTGGCTGACCTGAGGGCCCTTACGATGACGGAGGAGGTAGCCCGGCTTGAAGCGGCCAACGCGCAGCTTTCGGGCCAGTTGGCCGAGCTGCGCCGGGAAGTGGCCCAGTTGCGCACACAGCCAGCCGCGAGGGAAGATACGCACTTTCAGCGAATCTTGGAGGAGGCGCTGCGCTCCAACCGCGAGCAGTTCGCTAATATGCTGAACGCGCGGATGGAGGGCATCGAGCGCCGCCTTCTTCCGGAGCCTCGGCTGCGACCTCCGCTGGCCGCCGACCGCAACGCGGCGCAGGCTACGGCCGCAGATGCGGGCGTTATAAGTGTGTCACCCTCCGCTGGAGTAGGGAACGCCCCTCGTCCCACGAACGTGAACGAGGCAGCCCAGCGGAAAAAACGCAGGCGGGCAAATCGCACAAGCATGGCTGCCCAAGAAGCGGCAGCAACAGCGGCGACAAATAGTGCCCCTCCGCCACCCGCGGAGCCAGGCCAAGCTGGAGCGAAAACCTGGAGTGCCGTCGTTCGGTCTAACCCAGCGACCAAAAAGGTGACCAGTGCATCGACGACGACCAAAAAGGCCCCTCCGAAAAGGAAACTCCGTACTCCTCGTTCCGCGGTGATTACAATCACCTTGAAGCCCGGTGCAGAGGAGAAAGGCCTCCGGTACGAGAACGTCCTGACACAAGCGAAGAGCCGCATCAAGCTGAGCGAGGTCGGCTTGACTGCGGTGCGCTTCAGGGCGGCGGCCACGGGGGCACGTATCCTGGAGGTTCCACCGGGCACAAATGACGCGGAGAAGGCGGCGGACGCCCTTGCCTGCAAACTACGGGAGGTCCTCAACCCGGACGACGTCCAGGTCCATAGGCCGACCAAATGCGTAGAGCTAAGGGTCATGGATCTGGACGATTCCGTCACGGCGGACGAGGTGGTGGCTGCGGTGGCCGAAGCTGGGGGCTGCTCCGCGGGAGCCATAAGGCCGGGGGCTATTGCCCGGGGCTCGAAAGGCTCCGGCTCCCTTTGGCTGAACTGCCCGGTGACTGCCGCTAAAAAGGTGCTTGAGGCTGGCCGCCTAAAGGTGGGGTGGGTCTCGGCGCGGGTGGTGCTGCTCGAGCCGAGGCCCCTGCGGTGTTACAGGTGCTTTGAGGGGGGCCACGTGGGGGCAAAATGCGTCAGGGGTATCGACCGCAGCCGTCTGTGCTTCCGTTGCGGTCAACCTGACCATAAGGCCCGAGAGTGTACCGCTGCTGACCCGAAGTGTGTGGTCTGCTCAGCGGCCGGTCGGCCAGCAGCACATGCCGTCGGGAGCAGGGGCTGCCAGGGCGGCAGAGGTTGTGCAGCGCCGCAGCAGGGTAGCGCTGCAGGCCTCAGGGTGGAGCCAATGGAGACCGCGCACTGATGGCTCTGCGTTGTCTCCAGGCAAACATAAACCACTCTGCCAGGGCTCAGGACCTCCTAGTCCAAAGCATGGCAGAGTGGCAAATCGGCGTTGCGGTGGTATCGGAGCCCTACTTCGTTCCCTCCCGGGACGATTGGGTCTCCGACCACGATGGGGTAGTGGCCATTGTCGCCCCCGCTGTCGCTGGCTCCCCGTCCATCGAGGGTGTAGCCAGGGGCAGAGGATGCGTGCTAGCCGTCATTAGCGGTATCGCAGTCGTCGGTGTCTACGCCTCGCCCAATCGGACTCTCGACACATTCGAGCAAATGCTGGTGGAGGTCGGGGCTCTGATTGGGCAGATATCGCCCACCCCGGTGTTAGTCGCGGGGGACTTCAATGCCAAGTCGACGGCTTGGGGTTCCCCAGCGACAGATGCCAGAGGTGAAGCTCTAGAGGAGTGGGCAGCTGCCACTGGTCTCGCGGTGATCAACAGTGGGTCGGAGAGCACGTGCGTGCGGCTACAGGGCGAATCGATCGTGGACATCACGTTCGCGTCCAACGCCCTGGCCCGCCGTGTTCGAGACTGGAGGGTGGAGACGGGTGTGGAGACTCTTTCGGATCACCGATATATCCGATTTGATGTCTCCACGGCTCCCGTCATCCAGCCCGCTGTTGAGCGGTCAGAAGGTCCGCGGTGGAGTCTTGGCCGTCTCGATAGCCAGTTGGCAAAAGAGGCGGCCATCGTGGAAGCCTGGGGCGCCGGTTCCGACCCGGTTGTCCAGGTCGACCGAGAGGCTGACCAACTCGGCGCCGCCCTGTTCCGCATTTGCGATGTGGCGATGCCGAGAGTCAAGCCTCAGACACCACGTCGCCGCGCATACTGGTGGCGACCAGAACTCCGACGACTGCGCAAAGCCTGCGTCGCGGCCCGCCGCCAATACACTCGGTGTAGAAGGAGGCGAGTCCGCGACCACGCACTGGAAGACGTCTTCTACGCCGCCTATAGGACTACCTGCGCAACGCTGAAAAAGGCCATAGCCCAGGCCAAAGAGGCGGCGTGGGAGGAGTGGCTGTCCACTCTTGAAGGAGATCCGTGGGGGAGACCGTACCGGGTTGTGAGGCAGAAGCTCTGACCCTGGACTCCCCCGCTAACCAGCAGTATGCAGCCGCTGCTCCTGAAGAGTGTCGTGGACACGCTCTTTCCTGAGCGAGTGGAATTTTTGCCACCGGCTATGATGGCCACCACTGAACCCCACGCTAACGAGGGCATATTTTATCCGGTCACTGAGGGTGAACTGCAGGCGGCCGCTCTAAAACTCCGGTCTAAGAAGACAGCCCCGGGGCCTGACGGTATCCCGGGGCGTGCCTTGGCGATCGCATTGGAGGAGATGGGGGAAAGCATTCGACAACTTTTTACCGCGTGCTTGGCTCAGGGTCGGTTTCCGCAACGGTGGAAAACGGGCAGGCTCGTACTGATCCGAAAGGACGGTCGGTCGCCCGATCAGCCGTCTGCTTACCGCCCAATTGTGCTGCTGAGCGAGACGAGCAAGCTCTTTGAGCGAGTGCTCGCTGCCCGTCTCGTTGGTAGTATGGAGCCGGGTCTTGACGAGCGACAATACGGCTTTCGCCCCGGCCGCTCAACACTGGATGCGATCGCCAGAGTGCGGAACCTTGCCGAGGAGGAGGTGTCTCGGGGTGGGGTTGTTATGGCAGTATCGTTGGACATCTCCAACGCCTTCAACACCCTGCCCTGGGAAGTGGTAATGGAGGGCCTAAATTACCACAATGTGCCGGGCTACCTGCGGCGAATCGTGGCTGCCTATTTCTCGGGCAGAGCGGTGGAATACCCGTCGAGGGAAGGTTGGGAAAGGAAGTCGTTGTCGTGCGGTGTTCCACAGGGCTCGGTCTTAGGGCCACTCCTGTGGAACATCGGGTACGACTGGGTGCTGCGCGGGGCCACTCTGCGGGGGGTCAGCGTCACCTGCTACGCTGACGACACCCTCGTGTCGGCCCGCGGCAGCTCCCACCGGGAGGCGGCGTATCTGGCCACGGCGGGTGTGGCTCACGCGGTCCGCCGCATCCGCGCGCTGGGCCTCGAGGTGGCCTTGCACAAATCCGAGGCCCTAGTCTTTCATGGGCCTCGGAATGCCCCACCTCGGGGGTTAGCAATCGTCGTCGGCGGAACTTCCATCACCATCGGGTCGACGATGAAGTACCTAGGACTCGTCCTCGATGGCAGGTGGAAGTTCGAGGAGCACTTCCGGCGCTTGGCCCCAAGACTGGTGGCTGCAGCCGGAGCGCTCGGACGATTGCTGCCTAACGTCGGGGGGCCGGGTTCCCTCTGCAGGCGCCTGTACACCGGCGTGGTGCGTTCGATGGCGCTCTATGGAGCGCCGATATGGGCGGACGCTCTGAGTGCCCGAAACGTGGCCTCGCTGCGACGTCCGCAGCGGGCCATGGCGCTCAGGGCGGCTCGGGCGTACCGCACGGTGTCTTACACGGCGGCCACCTTGCTTTCCGGAAGCCCGCCATGGGACCTCGAGGCCGAGATCTACTCGAGTGTCTACTGGCGGGTCAAGGAAGCAGGAGCGGAGGGAAACCGGCCCCACCCGCGTGAGGTCCGGCAGTGGCGGGAGGAGGCCCGCGAGAACCTCCTCTTAAAATGGACGGAGAGGCTGCGAGTTCCGGGAGCGAGTGCGGAACTCGTAGCGGCCATTCGGCCAATACTGAAGGAGTGGGTCGAGCGTAAGCACGGCCCACTCACGTACCACCTGACGCAGCTCATGACGGGGCACGGCTGCTTCGCCAAATACTTGTGCGAAGTGGTCGGGAGAGAGCCGTCGGTGGTATGTCACCATTGTGGCGATGGAGCCGTGGACACGGCCGAGCACACACGCGCAGAGTGCCCAGCTTGGGCGGAGCCTCGCGCAGCCCTGTCCACGGTTTTCGGACGAGATCTTTCGCTTCCCGCCATTGCAAGGAAAATGGCGGGAAGCAAAGAGGCCTGGGCGGCATTTTCCTCTTTCTGCGACACTGTGATGTCGCAGAAAGAGGCAGCAGAACGGCAGCTGGAGGACGACATCAACTCCCTCCCGCTGCGCCGAAGGCGGCCTGGTCGGCGGCGACGTGCGTATGCAGGTCGCACGTTGCCGCATTGACCTGGCCTAGAGCGTGGTTGGCGGCGGAGCCAGTTATCTGATCCGCCGCGGGGCGTCAAGCCCCGACGCCCGGCCTCCAGTGGCGGACTCGGGGGAGTCCGTCACGGCACAGACGGAGGCGGAGATGGAAGGCGCGCCCTAACATCCTGGCGCGCCTTTGAGGCGGGTCGCCTGTTAGCGACTGCCGCTGGCAGGGTCGCGGTGGCAAGCTAACGCGTTCCCGTGACCCTGCCGCCTTGCGGAGAGGCGGAATTTCGAGGAGGTTTTAGTGGGTAGGACGGGGCCTTCTGCCCCGTGAGTCCCACATACCCGTCCCGGTCCCCCGACCGGGCGGCAGGCGTAAATGCCTTTCCTCCTCGTTAAACAAAAAAAAAAAAAAAAAGGTACTTTAGGTTCCTAATTTTAAACAAATGCAAATATTACAAATTCGATATTACTCATAAATATTAATTTGCACTACAATTTGATTTTACATTCCTGATATTATAATGGACTCAATTTAAATGTGTCTGGTAACTCTAAAATTATTAATTGCAAAAGCAACTATTAATTAGGTCACAGTTCAATAAATGTTGCGAATAAATCAAATATCAAGGAATTAGAATAAATTATATTAAATTCATACCGGCTTATAATATAATTTTATGGTAAATTTTGAAATATGATACGCAATTTATTAGTAATTATTATACTAAGTAGTGAGAAAAGAACACAATTCTTTATGAAACACCAAAATAAAATCAAATATTTTCATAGGTACTGAATTTTACTTGGTGGTAGGTACATTATGCGAATCCGTCAGAGTACGCACTACACTCTCATCAAGTATTCTACCGAAGAGTGAGGTGAGTTATCCAGTGTTACTAGGCACAAGGGACATAACATCTTAGTTCTCAATGTCGATGGCTCATTGATGATGTAACGGGAAGTTAATACAATGCAAATCTTTATGAGCGTTAGTGATCGCTAATCATCAGGAGACACATTAGTCAGTTCGCCTACTTATTTCATAAAAAAAAACTCAATAAAATTTAGTATTTATTTTAAAATGAAAAATTTTCATCTACCTCTACACACTGATACATATGCCAGAAATATAAACCACGACTCACATTATCAATGCTCCAAATACGGATTCTTTATTGTTAAGTTCCTTGTGACTCTGATGACACTAGTGTCATCAGAGTCTATATTATATATAGATATATTTTGGTATAAATTTCTTTCATTAAAAAATATGGAATTATAAGTGAAAAATACATTATAAAATGTCGTAGCAAATGGCTCTGTTGTCTCTTTTAAAGAGAGGCTCAGTTTTTAAGCTTTGTTGAGGCATCAGAAGAGTGGATCAATGTCAATGTTTTTCACTGGCAATTCTCTATAATCTGTGTGTAACTATGTAAAATTTTTTGAATGATACATAAATAATTTTATTTCTATTCATTGACATATATTTATGATAGTTTATTGAGAATAATTCAAACATATCTACTACATTTATACTCACAAATATCTCGTAAATAAAATAATAATATTTGGCATTGTTGTATCTGTATGAAATATTGAAATTGTTATAATTTTATGGAAACCGTTAGATAAATAAAGCAGAGTAAAAGAAAAGTTGCAAAAACATTTTCATCGCGAGCACTCAATTTATCAATGGCTCTCTTTCTATAGTCACGAAGAAAAATCTTTTAGCGACTATAAATAAAGAAAGGAATCCTTGTAAAAGCCCATCAAAACTTCAACACTTTCCCCAAAGAGCTCCTACACATACGCCACGCGACATTAAGTCTGTACGATAAAGAATAAAAACATTCGCATCGAAGAGTGCGAGCAGCCATCGAGGACTGACGTCATTGATTAAGTGATGCTCACACAAACGGAATTTCTAAAGCAGAAGTGTCACCCGTCTGAAGCTGTTACAATTGCAATAAAAGTGAAGATGAACATATTTGTGATAAATAAGAAGATTTAACGGTTGTCGATCTTTGTTCTTTATTTTACAGTTAAATAGTTCTGATTTCTAGTTTAAAGGGACAGTGAGCCAGTGTAATTATTATTGGTACAAGTGATATAACAGATCCCATTGTCGTGGCGCATTGACTATGTAAATAGAGTATTTTTGCTGGCTTCAGAATTTGTGTACTCACTGGAGAAACGAAATATTTACTTATCAAACATCACTTCGTAAAAATATATCAAAAATCAAAAAGTATTTTTTTTAATTTATTGTAGGTAGATAGACTGACAAATGGGCCTCCTGATGGTAAGTAATTACCATGGCCCATACATATTGGTACGTTAAGCGTGCCTTATATCGGCAATGCTCCATAGACCTTGGGTACTAAGATTTTATATCACTTGGGCTTGTGGCACTGGCTCGATCACACTTCAAATAAATACTAATTATTGTTTGCTGAATGGGTGGTATCTACTCAGACTAGCTTGCTCAAAGTCCTACACTTAAGTTAAATTGAATTTACTACGTAATTTTTAAAATCTACCCGTCAGTTCCAACTATAAAGAAAAATACTCTTAGTATTTAATCTAGTTAGACAAGGCAAATGACTTGAATAAGGTAAAACATATTTACAGCTATTAGACAGGATAATGCATTATGGACAGCACAGGAAGCCTATAATTCGCACACTAAGTGAACTCCTTTATACACTTAGTAAGAAAGCTAAGTTTGCAACATTTGACCTCGTCACTAAGATTCTAAATAATGCGATGTGTGGCAGATTGCGCCCGACTTTCGCCAACCCGTCGAGAAGTTTGTACTTAGCTTTAAACTTAATTAAATGTTCTGCAAATTCTGCATATAGTAATGTACGCTGTGAGAGCGACTACGATCGAATGTAATGCTGTCGTTGGATTTCAAATAATTGCTGATATACGCGTTCCTTAAATTTTACTTATAACAGATACAAGCATTTAGGTGAAATCATCTGTGAACGAAAATGATTAAATGGAAAACAAGCAAATATTCCATTGAATTTTATAAATTTAATGTGTAATTTGTGCACGATTATGAAAAAAATGTTTGAATAAGTCTGAAAATCATTATATGAATAAAAAGTAGTTATTATATTCTGGGTGGATTTTTTTATAGGAAAACATTTGATAAAGATATTTTTAAATGTTAAGAATAGCGAAATTGACGAGATATGATATGTTTGTGTTTATTCTTACTTATCTCGAGTTCGGCGGAAAAGGAAAATTTCCAGAGACAATAATTGTTGTATGAATTTCTGCACATATTAATAAAAAAAAACACCAGAAAGATAGACAAAATTTAAAATAAAATTTGTATTTAAGTTATAATATATTAACAATACGTTTTTTTGTGTTATATATGTATATACAATTATTTACTTATCGTTAGGTACTTTCGAATTATTACAATACATATTTTAATATCATTTTACAACAACATCAGTAAGAAGATATTTTATTCCAGAACCAGGTACCGAAACCTTTTATCTGTTTCGTAATAGCGATATGTTAAGATGAAAGCAAGTTAATACCCTCATTAGGGAAGTGTCGGGATACGCCACTTGTTTTCATTAAACCGGGCACGACGTCATTACAGCATAGAGCGAAGTGCTGTAAGCCATTACACCTCAAAGCGAACATTACTCTTATTCAGTCTAACTTTTGCTTAAACCACATTAAGGACTCATCTATACTGAGATTTTCATTTTTCAGTTTTACAAGTTGTTGTTTATTTTTATAAGTTTTTTTTTATGTGAACACTATACATTGTCATAATTTATGTCGATGTTTATTAAATAAAGCGACAACAGCGATGTAAAAATCGTAGATTGAATTCTGACTCACTACGTTCAAGTCTACTCAGTCTGCTGACAGCGCAGTTATAGCTTTAATAGACGCTTGATTAAAATAATCCAATTTAAAATATTATCCGAAATACATCATTTATTTACATGAAAACCTTTTAAATACAAATAAAACTTAAAAATAATTACTGTACAAATCGTGACCACGTGGAATGGTGGCAAGAATGCTAGCAGCATTTCCTCTTTGAATCGCAATTCCAATTCTCTGGGCGAAAAATGAACCGGCCCTTCTGTCACCAGAGGTCATAAGACGGGGTGTAATATTTTGGATGACATTTTTTGCACTATTATTCTATTATTACCAAATAAATAGTTTCTATTAAAAAAAACTATGATTCATTAATTATACATATTAACTCTAAGCACACACCATATTGTTACCCATTTGGGCAATTAATATTCTCATTAAGTAACAATAGATAAGCAAATTATAGCATAAATCGTAAATCGTCATTCATGACAATACATAATTTCCTTAAACTTCTAATTGCCAAGCCTAATCCCAGTTACGCGACAAGCGTAAAGGATTATTTCATTAAAATTAATGATCGGATAAAGTTGAAGCTTTACATCAAAATTGATGTCGATCAGACTAATGGCTCTTATTGTTCAAACAATATGGCTCAAATAATAAACTTTCATTGCGTCAAAAAAAACTTATAATTAAAAGAAATAAAAACGAAGAAATAAAACTTTATTATACTTAACATTAAGCTTATAGAACTTAACACCGAGATCAACCTTTTATTATCGGTGGTTCTTGTCATCATTGTCTTTATTTACTCTTCTATCTGTCTTGTACTTAACGAAACAATTCAAAAATGAAGATGTGCAAAAGAAACACGTCAATTTTAGTTTCGCAAACTATTTTATTTTCAGTCCAGCTTAAATCCAGTCAAGTCCATCTGAGTATTAATGTGTTTTTATAGAATAGGAAAGCGGACGAACATATGGGCCACCTGATGGTAAGTGGTCACCAACGACTATAAAGATTGGCATTGTAAGAATGAGGATAACCATCGCTTACATCGCCAATGCGCCACAAACCTTGTGCCTGTAATTACACTGGCTCATTCACCCTAATACCAAGTACTTCTGTTTTGCGGTAGAATATCTGATGAATGGGTGGTACCTACCCAGACGAGCTTGCACAAAGCCCTACCACCAGTAGTTAGTTCAATTCAATTCGTATTCGGCGGTGAATAAAAATATCATGACGAAACCTACATAATACATATTATGTCGGATATTCTGCATGTGTAAAGCAATGGGATTGTTTTAATATAATTTGTGTTTAAATATAATATTTATAATTCCTAGTTTTTTTCTTTCCCTAGTAAAGCAAGTAAATGTATATGAAAGTGTGAATATTTATGTAACCAGAATGAACTACGCGTGGACCTCGATACATGGATCACAGTCATTGGTTTTCATAGCTATCAATTTGCAACGTGAGATCGTCTGGTCTCAAACGGCCTATATGCGTATTTTGTTACGTGACCGCTATAAAAGACCTCTACTACAAATTGGTTATCTGTTCTTGGCTTGTTCTTGGTTATATATGTCCTGTTTATTGACACTTCTTGCTAATATTATGGAAAATGTCACGCGTTTATCTGTGAGTAAAGGTTTTATTTTTAGCCGTCTTCAATATATGTAGAAGATTATATTATGTTTAAAAATGTTATCCTATAATTATTGTTTATTACTTACACCATAGTATCATGTTTTTAAATAATACAATAGATGATCAAATGTGTTGTTATATTGCTTTCATAGCGTTAATTTGACATTTATCAATGCCAGTAAATTCCATTTTCAGTCATTTCTCTTTTAACTAATATGACTGTGTGTCTTTCAATTTCAAAACTATCTTAATCTTCTCGCTGCTATGCCTATTTATAAGTAAAGGTATAAAGAAGTTAAGCCTAAGGAATTATTGACAGAAAATGACAGAAAATAATATCTAAATACTAGAGTAATACATATGTCAATGTTTTTTTTCAATTGATTTAAATGTATTCATTAACAAAACTAAAATTATGTGATTTTATTCTAGAACCGAAATGTAACCCAAGGAAGAAAGATAGAATGATGCTGATCTATTATTAATAATGCTTATAAACTAATTGATAGATTTGCTTCTAGTAGCAGTTAATTATTTTCTACCTACTAGTCTATAATCCAAGATTTTATTTTTAAATATAAAATATTTAAACAATGTCTCCGTTTAAATCAGATGTAATGATCATTTAAAAATATGATGGTTTACGTTAAAGAGATACTTCAGTCAAACATTTGTGAAACGATACTTACCGAACCTTTACTGCAGGTAATGGAGATACCGATTAAGTTAACGATCCTCTGTCTCTAAGGTTGTTTTGTTCAGCTGTTTTCTTTTAAATATTGTGCATTTCCATAATACTCGGAGAAGAAAAATGTTATGTCTTTAAAAACCATATTATTCAAAGCTATGTAATTTAATAATATTGTGAGCTTTAGAATTGTTATGTGGAAAATAATATCTTTGAAAACTGACCAATTGCGAGTCGGACTTGCGCATGAAGGGTTTCGTACCAGTCTTTGGATTAAACGTTTCGTTATCATTATTATTTGTTATTATAGCAGCCATAATAGTAATAAGATCTCAGACTTCAACCTCTCTTTTTGGTATCCTTACGATGTTTTACTTCATCATCAAGCTCGAGATTATTATAAAAATAAGTACTGGAAAAGATAATATTAGTTGATATGTGATGGTTCCTTGAACCTCAAAAGCAAATTATTTGGAGAAACAAACAGTGAAGCTTATTAAAAAAGGACGTCATTGGTGGGCTTATCATCGTGATCTCATTAAAAGAATTAAACATTAATTTTATTAATGCCAATTTTGATATGTAACTAAAAAAGATCCATGTAAATCGAAAAGGGTCCTTAAGAACATTTTGGTTAACAAATAATCTACTTTTGTTACATGTGGGTTTTCATCTAATAAAAATCTAGAATTATGGAATTGGAATTGAAGCTCCAGAGACAACAAATTTCATGGAGATAAATCCCTATCTCGGATCAACATTACCTTGTTTTTCATCCCGATAAATCACAACTCCCTTGTGATAGGGAGAATTGTAAATGAGGATTATATTACCATAGTTGAATTATAATAATATTTAAATTCCATTTTCATAAACAGAGAAAAATTGTTATAAGATCCCTAAAGGTAAGAAACGAAATGTAAGAAAAAAAATGTGTTTGAAAAAAAGAACTTTTATTATTTTTTCTATTACATTTATTTAATAATGCAAGTACTTTTATGTTTGAAATTCAATTTAGCAAAAATAATAATAGTATAATTATTTTACCTGATGATAGGGCTTTGTGCAGGCCCGTCTGGGACGGTACCACCCACTCATCGGATATTCTGCTGCTAAGCAGCAATACTTAGTATTGTTGCGTTTCGATTTGAAGGGTGAATGAGCCAGTGTAAGTACAGGCACAAGGGACATAGCACCTCAGTTCCCGAGGTTGATAGCACATTGGGGATGTAAGGAATTGTTACTATATCTTCATCGCCTATGTCTATGTCAGTTGTCCAATTTGCTCGTCCGCCTTTTTTATCATTAATAGGCTAGCATTTGACCGCTGTCTTGCCTGATGGTAAGCATTGACACGATATAGGATGTAACTCGCTTGCCTAGAAGGAAACTGTTCACTCTGGATTTGAAGACACAAACGTTGTACCTATCGGGTAATACAGACTCAGGCAAAGTATTCCACAGTTTTGCAGTGCGAATGAAAAATGTGGATTCGAAGCGTTTCGTACGTAGCGGGGAACTTCCACTGTGTACCTATGGCACTTTCGCGTTGGCTTGGTTGTTCGATAGTAAAAGGGCCGCCTGCCTATAACATAAAACAAAAAAAGAATGCAAATGATATTATAATATAAACTCTTGTATTTTACGTAATATATGTGCTGTTCGTTACATTGTTATATCGTACGTTTATTCCAATACCGTCACTAAACGAAATTTATAAAAAACTATGTTTTAACGCCACCTAGTAGCTGAGCGCGTAATTTACACTTTCCTTCGATTCTTATATCTTATTTCATAGCCAATGCTCCGCAGGATAGTAGTTGCGGATCGACACTAAACGAAACCTTCTGTTTTGCGGTAGAATATTTGATGAGCGGGTGGTTCCTAACTAGACGAGCTTGCACAAAGTCCAGTAAAAGTCATTTCCGATCTTTATACATGAACAATACATGACCCTTATACAAACAGCGAGGAAATAAGGACCATCATACAACCTTTAAGCAATGACTTATAGCGATTTCTATGATTTAAAAAATCTGGCTTAAGTAGTGGTAGCAAATTTAATAAAAATACGGAAGGTGAAACAGTTCTATTATCAGATATAAAGATCATAAAGTTCGGAAAAGCTCTTGACGGCAATTTCATTTTCAAAATTTTATTAAGACTTTTTCGGATTGGATAAATACGTATATGATAAATAATACTTACTTTTGAGTCAACTTTTCAGAAAAATATAGTTTTCTTTCATGTATTATTTGTTTAATTTTCGTTATTCAACCAAATCATAAGGTAATGAGCAGCGACATTAATAGTTTTTATTATTTTTGTAACTCCATACATTTATGTGTGCAAAATGACACTTGCATTAGAATAGATTTTATTTAAAAATGGTAAAGTGTCACTAAAAATGAAAATACTGAATAACTAATAATTTGCTTAAAGCAGAAAATTAAAAAAAAGACTTTATTTCGTAGGAATAATAGTCATTACTTATTAAAATAGCAAAATTTCGAGAAAAGTAACAAGTAGCTTTTTTACATCAAATAATGTTCCCTAAAAATCTTTTAATTGCTCTCCTGTAAAATTTGCTTCTTCAGTATAGTGACGGTATTGGAATAAACGTGCGATATGTGTCTAATGAAATATAACTTAAAATAGCAAACTATATTAACAACCTCTATGAATTTGACAGTTGGCAGATAAATATGAACCTTAACGTAATGCATTTGCGCTAAAAAAACCTCTTTCGGCGAGCGACAAATGAATTTCATTAAAATCGTTCGAAGAGTATCGAACCGAAGTAAAAAGCTATACGAGCGATGCCGATGTTTAAACGAATTTTTAAATAAAGTGAAAAATCGTAGCCAATCGAGTTTCCAGTAATCCGCTGTCAATACTAAAATGTAACGTTTTCCAAATGACTGCATTAATTCATTAGCTTAGATCGAGCCATTACTTCTCGTAGCGTTATTGACAATTAATTTATTAAGGATATATTTATGTTCTCCCGAAATTGCATAATTATGTATTTGGTAGTGATTGAAAGCAAATCGAATTGACTTAAAACTTCTATTTTGAATTAAATAGTTTCTTTTTTAATCGGATTTTACGTTTGTGTCACATTGTTTAAATATGTTGGTATATCACGAATTTGCTCCCGGTTCCGTTTTCGTACGGGTAAAATGAGAATTTTACCCCGTGCTGTTTTTTTCACCAATTTGTTAACCGATTTATTTACCGGTACACTAATGCAACGTAAAACACGCTGCGCGTATTTTTTCAGTAATTTATTTTTAAGTCTCGTTAAATATCTTAAACTCTTTCGAATTTCAATGTGAATAAGGCAATATTTTTTATCTACATTAATCGTTAAATATTAATGTTATATTTATATCATATAAATTGTGTAATGACGTTATAAGTTAAAAGTAAAAGTTTTAAAGTAAAAGTTTATTTCAATTTATGAATATTTTTGTTTACGTGGACGATGTCATTTTAATTTATGTACGGATTTTTTAGGAGTTTTCATTTAGGTTGATTATATATTATTATTAACCCATGTCCCGATAAGTGGGTCTTAGGCTACCTGTCATTGAAGCGGAGCGAGCGTGCGGAGTAAGAGAAACTGAGAAAAATTATAACCAATACGATTGCATAAAACCTCGGAACGGAATAAAAATAAATTTCACAAATAAGTAAATAAAAATTAATCTAGATTTAACTGTCTTAATCGTTGCATTTTCTGTAGTGCTTTTTCATCATGACGTGGTCTGTATGATAATTTAGATGGTTCAAAATCACTTAATGCCACGCCATCTAAATTCTGCACTCGAACGCTACACTCGGTGTAATCTTAAAGCTACACTCGGTGGTAGAGCTTTGTGCAAGCTCGTCTGGGTAGGTACCACCCACTCATCAGATATTCTACCGCAAAACAGGAGTACTTTGTATTGTTGTGTTCCGGTTTGAAGGGTGAGTGAGCCAGTATAATTACAGGCACAAGGGACATAACATCTTAGTTCCCAAGTTTTGTGGCGCAGTGGTGATGTTGATTTTTTTTTAAGAAATATACAAACCACTGTCTATGGGCGAAGAATGCAAACCATTAATATTAAAAATACCTTAAATATTAATAAAATACTATTATTTGTATGTGCTACCTATTGATAGGGTTGAAGTCGGTGCCAAGCCACATTTATATAAATTAGTCTTTAAACATATGTTTAAAGTCAAATTTTGATAGGTAGTAATTAAAGCGCCATAATATGTACAAAGTGGAATTTCCCCGCTAACGTACGAATCCACCTTTATCATTCGCACTGCTAAACTGTGGAATACTTTGCCTGAGTCTATTTCGCTAGTACATAGGTATCTTCTAGGCAAGCGTGCTACAACTTAGACCGTGTCGATGCTTTACATTGGGCACGTCAACGATCAAACGCTGGCCTGTAAATCATTAAAAAATAATTGGTATTCAGGTAATTAAGTATATATTTCTGTTTTAGAATTAAAATTTAATATTTACCTATAAATTCTCAACAGAATAAAAGGAAAACAACGTATTGTGAGTCTAAGGATTCATGATCAATGCAGCGTCACGATTAATTGGCGTGAACAGGTCGACCTAAATTGGCACAAATCATACAGGTCAAAAATATATTCGACCATTCAGTCCAATTGCAATTATATTTAGTTAAAATTTATAAAAATGTATTTTATCATATAATACTTATTTTCTTGTTAAAAACGAATATATTCGTATTGTATTACAATTATATAATAAGTAGAGTAAGCATATTATATTGCTTATTTAACTATAGCTTACTGGATATGCTCATTATTTTAAATTATGAATTTTAATTAAAAAATAGATTATTTGGTAAAGCACATGTGTTTGTAGGGAACGATAAATGCATATTACATATGTATAAAAAATTACATTATTTCTTACAATACACTTGTTTGTTAATATTGTACGGAACGATAAGACTAGAACGAAAAAAAAAACAACGGGTTGCACTCCGGGAGTGCCGGCAGAAGTGAAAACTTGAATATTAACGTTGTGCATTTTTGATCGAATTGCTTTAATTATCATTATTAAAGTACTATCATTTATGTGATAAAATACAATATTCATTGATTGCGCTATCGTATACAAACATGACAATTTATATTACATTAAAAATTTAACACCTCAAAATCCGTCTTACCAATTTTCAATCAGGGTCACGTGACCTGACGCAAGTTTAACATTTTTTACCCATCATAAAAAAGTGCACAACGCCGCTAAAGAAGTTTTCACTTCAAAAATCGAAGAAAAAATTTATATAAAAGAAACTTAATTTTCTTTTAATATTGCCTTTGGTTACTTTTTATCTTATTCTGCAACATTTAATAACTCTTTCATTAATACATTATACAAATAAAACAACTTACTGAATACATTGACGCACTCAACTACGTTCAAAACATTTACTGAGCTATTAATTGAAAAATTATCGATAATCTATATAGATTTACCTTATTATCTAGTTTCATACTAATGTTATTTGAAGAAGTCTCCTAACCTATAAGATATAACGCATAAACATTCCAAGGTATAATATAAGCCATCTAACACGAAAGATTTGCTGCCAACTAAGAAGATAGATGTTATATCCTGTGTATGTGTATTATAATGGCTTACTCATAATTCAAATCAGAATACAGAAATATAAAACATTGCGTTTTAGCTGTAGATATTTAATGAGCGGTGGCAAACTTGGTTAGATTGCAAATAGCACTAACAATATGTAAATAAATTCTACTCCTTATTTCCATAACTCGTAATGAATTATAAGTCAACACACAATATTTCGATTACATTAACGATAGGTTTGTTTTGGACTATTGATGGTTTCGAAACCCGTAAATAAACAAGGAACGAGAATTATGGAATTTATGCACACGCCTTGATAACCATCGCCGTGTTTCGTTTCCCATAATTCAATTGAATTGCAGATATGACTATTTACTAGAAACTAAGGACTAGAAATTCAATGTTTATTTGATCAATGGGTTAATTAAACTTTAATAGCATGTTTGTTTATGCATTTTAATTGTTCTTTTTTTTTATTTGTATTTATTAGAATTTTCAACGGCAAAACGGTAAAACGTACGGTTTAATATACTTATGTTATGTTTAGGTACATCTTATTATCTATACTCTATCCGCCTTATTCAAAAACTTTATTTAACTGGTGATTAGTTAAACAATATTTTGTCTTCTTCTTTCGTATGTCAAATCAATAATGACAGAAAGAGACAAATCAGTGTTTAGCTAAACAGTAATTAAGCAACGTTTATGAATAAGGCCGTATATCTATATCTATTCTATTATATAAATCTATTGGCTCTGTCTGTAAATTTTTTTTTCACCTAATTTTGTGATAAATAATCGTATTATGATGCAGTGATTCACAGTATACTATTTTTATCATTTTTGTCTGTCTGTCTCTATGTCTTCTTATAACTCAAGAACGGCTTGATCAATCTTGATGAAAATTGGTACACACAAAGAACATGTAATGGCGCAAATGTTAGGCCATATATCTATAAGATTGGTAAACCCTTTTTTTTATGACGTTGGGAAAACGCCTTACTCTTTCCCGCCCACGGGAACAGTGGGGGGGTATGTGGGGCTCGCCATATGTCCAGGGCACCGAGTGTGCCCCGGTCATCGGAATACTCACTAAAAACCCAGCGGTACCCTTCCCGTCTTAACGGGAGCGCCACGGGATCGCTTACGCATGCTACCGTGACGCTCCGAAAAGATCGGTAAACCCTACGGTATCTTATAAAAAATAATTTCAAATCGTTAATTACGTATTTCTTTACCAGTCGCCATATGTGTGTGAGTGTGTGTATGTGTGTGTGCGCGCGTATGTGTGTGTGTGCGCGCGTATGTGTGTGTGTGCGCGTGTGTATTATTATAGTAATAAAATAACTTATAATATTTTTATTAATTATGAGCGGGCGAAGACGCGGGGTACAGCTAGTTTTGTTATATTAATATTATGATTGTATATTTTTTCCTGGTTAGTAATAAAAATAAAGTATTGTATTATTAGCGAATGAGTGGACAGCCCTTACAAAAAGTTAGCAAATACAAATATTTGGGATGCTGGGTTGATGATACGGGAGACCACAGTCTTGAAATAAGGTGCCGCATAGAACAAGCCCGTGTTGCTTTCTTTAAGCTTAAGTCACTTCTGTGCAATAAAAAGCTAAACATCCAGCTTCGAGTACGATTAGCACGCTGTTACGTTTTCTCCATTCTACTGTATGATGTTGAAGCATGGACCCTCACAGAATCGAGCTGTAAGAAGATTGAAACCTTCGAAATGTGGGTATACAGGAGAATGTTAAGGATATCCTGGAGAGACAAAATAAAAAACGTAATAGTGCTAAGTCGAGTAAAGAAGAAACCAGAAGTTGTATATTACATAATGAGAAACCGAAAATACGACCTAATACAACTCATCATACAGGGCAAGATCCAAGGAAAACGAAGTGTGGGTATAATCTTGGCTAAAAAACCTACGCCAATGGTTTGGAAAAAGCACTTGTTCCTTATTCAGAGTCGTGGCATCAAAGATAAAAGTTACCTTAATGATCGCCGACGTTCGAAAGAAGATGGCACCTTAAGCAGAAGAAGTGAATGAGTCAAATCTATACAAGTAGGAGTCAAATTTCAGCCCTGTTCGTCTGGTAGATTTGAAACAAGCCGGTTGGTAGATAAAAAACACAAGAGTAATTCTCACAAAAGTAAGGGTCTCTTTTTTGTATGTTGCACATGCACAAAATATTGCACAACCCTGAATAAGAAAAATATTTTATTTCTTGTCAAACGCAATTAAGTCAGAATATATTTTTTTCAGAATCATGTTACAAGTTTAAATTTCGAATGAATAAAACATATGGGTTACGCTTGAATAGGATTCAATTTAGTTTATAGGGTGAATTAAAGAATTATCAGTTATTTTATGGATGCTACCGAGGCCTAATGGAAATTCGATTTGGTGCAGTTTTTTCACGTGATTTAAAATTCGTTTAACTTTAGCTCGCACGGATTTTTGCACGATGACCGATCCCGACTATTTGGACGATTTTAATGAAATTCATCTGTCGCTGCCGCTCGACTCTGTTGCTCTGAAATACGTGGAATTCGAGATAAAGTTAATTTCTATGTTTTAAAACGGTACACATACAACATGTAGAATGTATAGATTTATTTGTTCGGCGATCAACGGTTTCATTATTGAAGAGTTTGTTTTTTTATTATTGATGTATAACAGTTTCGCTCGCTTTTGTACCGAACTGATTATAAAATAGTAGCTAACTTATGTATATATATCGGACGAGCATATGGCCCACCCCATGGAAAGTCATTGTAAAAGATGTTAACCGTCGCTTACGTCGCTTATGCATCACCAACTAAGATGTTATGCCCCTTATGCCTGTAATCACACTTGCGCACTCACCCTTCAGATCGAAACACAAAAATAATAAGTTGAAATTTCTTTAATCAAAAAATATTTTTAAGTTAACTTGCATTAAGAGTATAAAGTCAATAAAAATAGAAAAGATACTCCAAAGGCATGAACAACAGAATTGCGGATATTTATTAAAAAATATAATATATTTTTTTCTATAAAATCGAAAATGCAAAAAATTCCATCTCCTTCAAATATCCGTCCACGTATACCGTCAATGCAGTTTTTTGACTTCGTCAAATGGGTTATGTAGCTTTGAAAGGGTTTCTAAAATCAAGTTAAGGTCTTTTTGAACATTTTTATTTTTGCTATGCTTTGTACTCGTATGCATCGGACTTTAAAGTTGCTTGAAATCTATTTTAAAAATAGTCTGTAGTTTTAAAAATAAAACTTTGATATAATATATTATACGTATACATTGTGGGTTTCATAAACTTGTCATAATATTTTAAACGAATTTTTGACATTAATATTGTTAAAAAAATCTTAATTATATTGTCGAACGACAAAAAAAAACCATTAAATAAATAGTTTCCATTTTGGTTAAAATAAATTGACGTGATTGTATAATAGTTCTTATTATAATACGAACAATAATTTAGCAAGCGTAAAAGCGGATTGTATCGAATGAATGAGATAAGTAAAATTTATGTGATGTCGACTGAGTTTGTTATATAATTATATTCGGTGTAGCTAAATGAAATTCAATTACTGAAGGTAGTTACGAAATTATTTAAACCAAGGATAATTGTTAAAGCAACTTGAAATAAAAATCTGTCTATCGGTAAAACTCTTCATTTATGTTATACTTTTTTCTTTGACGAGCCGGTTGGCGTGGTTGGTCTTTCACGCCGCAGGTCGTGGGTTCGTTTCCCACCCAGGGCAGATATTTGTGTGCATGAACATGTCTGTTTGTCCTGAGTCTGGGTGTAATTATCTATATAAGTATGTATTTACAAAAGAAAAGTAGTATATGTAAGTGTATTGCAAACGACAACGATGTATAACAAAATAAAGTATGATCGCGATTAAAACCCACTAATGTGTCAAATATTATAAATTTGATGAAATTAGAATTTTGCCAGCTTTTATAATACATATATATTTATCATGTCAGCACGTAATAAGTTAAAGTTAAATTTTAAATATATTGAATGACACTATTAAAAGGTAATAACTGCTTGATGGATAGAATTATGGACCAGAGGTAGTCCTACTTTTATTTTAATACTGTTCCTACTCGAACAAAAATTTATTTTGATTTTGTTTTTCATTTTTGTATCACGTCATTTAGAAAGTGTCGAGATGCTACTTGTTTTCATTAATCTGACGTCATTACTGCGTAGAGCAAAGTGCTGTAGGCCATTATACCCAAAAATTAACATCACTCTTGGTTTTGAATTTGGAATCCAACTTTTGCTGGAGCCTCGTTAGAACCTCATTTAAATTGTAATTGTGATTTATGACTTTTCAGTTAAAGCTGAATGATTGAATAAGAATTACATAAATATGTATGTTTTCTTTGATGCAATTTTTTATGTTCGAGTATGAATTTTAAATTTATAACTATTAAATTTTTCGGCTTACTCGAAATATTGTCATTATAAATTATTTATAGATTATGCCTATTTTGAATATTTTGGCAAATTATTTTAAGAAGTTTCAAAAATATATAAAACATACTCAAGTTACAAACTTATGTAAATAAATGCAAAGGCCTGCCAAGGCAAATATACTAAATTTATATTAAGACATATTTTTCATTTATTTACAAATAGTGCGCTAAGTATGACCTATCATGGTCGGTTGATTAGTTAAGATGTGACAGCTAGGATTAACTTATCAAAAAATAGCCATGACTATGAATACATGAATAGACATCCAGTAAAATTATAATCGAACTGGAATTGCTCTGTGTTATTATATGGAATTGAGACGATTGACACATTCCATGAAATTGTACTATCACTAGTAGTAATAACACGACTTCACAATATATCTGCTACAAATGAACATTGTACATGTATCGTGTCCCCGTGACATTACAATGACACTAAAACCAGGGCGTTAGTTGTAAGAAATGAAGTCGGCAATCTACCGTTTAGTTATAATATCACTAGTGAAATTGTAATATCACGGATTTGACAATATACCCGCGACATACATACTAAGTAGCACGGTGTAGCTGAACGTATCAATAAGTTATGACGTCTATTGGACATTGAAAGCATTCCTGAACATCGTGTGGACTATTGTCAACATTTCAAAATCCCATATTGTACCCATTTTGTACCCCGAGTCGAGAGCTCGTGCTGCAACTGCTATATCAAATAGCGAGTCTTTTCAAAATTCTTTGTGTACTCTATACGTCTACTGTATAAGCGTTTCAGCTTGAATAATAGACAGAGATATCGAATATTGCATATTGAATACGTAGTCGTAATACAAAATATAGCGGACATATAAAATAAATCTGTTTAGAATTATTTTACAGATAATATTTTTTACATATTTAAAAACATTTTTATCCTAAAATATTTACATTATAAAATGTATTCAACATTAAATTCAATCATTAACGAAATCCTTGTATTTATACCTTCATATTTTAAAAAGAAAGAAACCGACGTTATTTCTCAATAGACCTAATTACTTTGTTTACGCCTGAATAAAACGTTGTACCTGTCAGCGCACCTAAAGTAGCATTTTAGATTTCAGACCACGCGACCCTTACACGCCCTTCGCGATCTCATTTATGCCGTTTCTATCTACAACTATCGGTAATGTATTTATATTTTTTAATCAGACACAGCCCTTGAAAAGATTATGTAGTTTATATACAAATATTTATTATTGACTTTGAACTAGCTTTACCCATACAAAGATAAATAAAAGATTAGCAATTTTGCTTTTAAATGGGGGTTCTCTTCTTAAAAGTGATGTAGTTTCTGAAAAAAATCGTATAAATAATTGAGCTGTTATTCACTTCTCAGTATATATTCTGTTATTTTTGCAGCCAGTTTTATTTTTCATTTTACTCTTCAATTTCAGTTCGGCTATAAGCCGGGTTCGTGTGTATAGGCAATAAAGGCACAATTAATTGGAAAATTAGCACTACGTTCTGCCAAAACATGTTGATATTTGAACAGGTAAATATCATAGAATAGTAAATGGTTTACGTAAGTTTGAAAGCATTTGAGGATTCAGGGTTAGTTATCTTTACTTCGACAAATAGATTCAACTCCTGGAAAGGGTCCAAACAAGCTTGGTTATTGCTTATACATATATCTCAAGTAATTGATTAGTGTGGAATACAGCTTAGAATGCTGTACTACTTACTCAAATAGAAACGCTATGCGTAGTGTTTTTATGATATTATTTGCACTGTCAAAATTAATTTAATGATCGTGCAACTCGGGACCTTTGTTAAAAGTAGAATCGTTTATGTCAGAGACGCTTTACTGAAAATTATTTAGTTCGTTTGATTATTATTGTTATATTAATTATTGTGACTTAGCAAGATATTTTATCTCTCTAGTTATTATTGTTGTATACTTATGATAATTTAAAAATAGAAACAAAATAATATGAATATGTAAATACACGCGCAAACATAACAAAGGAGGCACCAGTTAAGGAACTCGTTTTTTTTATTTATACTGACTAAAAATATTAATTACTGATTTTAAGAATCTAAGCAACTTTACATAAATTTTACCTATCGAACGAATTATAGCTAGAAGCTAAAAAAATAGGATTACGTACATAAAGCTACAATATTCGTAATCAGATAATAAACGTTAATATATTTTCATATGTTTATGAGATTAATCATAATATAAGGGTTAAAAATACATACTTCACAGACAATATAATTATAACTAAAAACTTAACAGTAAATTAGTTGATAATTCAATATAGAGTGGAACTTGATGAGACCTCTCATGGAGCTTAATGTAAATTTACTAGCGTGTAGTCATTGAATAATGAAAACCTTTACTAAAACACTCGTTGTTAAATGTTTGTTTTGTATATGTGTACGTTAATGAAATAGACGACGAATTTATTTGTCAGGTTATTTACATGTTGAAAATAGAAATTGTTGTTATTTTTTAAAGAATAGCAAATTACAAACATGGTGTTTTTAATTAGTTTCTAAATTAAATGTTAATTGTTTTACAGATCTGTAGTTTCAAATCTGTACGAAGTCATACAGGTACGAATAAAGCATTTCGGTGAAAAGTATTGATAAAGTTTTAAAATTAATCTATTTTGTGTCGGGCTTAAAAATCCAAGAACATATTCGTTAAAACGCGTGTGATAAAGAAAGCATTTACAAATGGCAATAAGTTTTTTTTTTTTTTTTTTTTATTGTATAGGTAGGCGGACGAGCATGTGGGCCACCTGATGGTAAGTGGTCACCAACGCCCATAGACAATGGCATTGAAGGCAAGAAATGTTAACCATCGATTACATTGCCAATGCGCCACCAACCTTGGGAACTAAGATGTTATGTCCCTTGTGCCTGTAATTACACAGGCTCACTCACCCTTCAAACCGGAACACAACAATACAAAGTACTGCTGATTTGCGGTAGAATATCTGATGAGTGGGTGGTACTTACCCAGACGAGCTTGCACAAAGCTCTACCACCGAGTAAGTATTCATAGTATTGATAGTAAAAACATTGTTTTTCTTTCAGATTAAGGTCTCTATTTTTTTGTCATAATATTAAACTTATAAGACAATTTTGACACTGATTATGTATAAGGTAGCGTGGCCGAGCGGTCTAAGGCGCTGGTTTAAGGCACCAGTCTCTTCGGAGGCGTGGGTTCGAATCCCACCGCTGCCATATCTTTTTAACAAGTACAGTATATATAGCTGGTAACCTATTGATTCATGATTAGTTCACATCAGTCACTAACAATTTTTATTTACTGACATGCTAGTGTGTATGGTTCAGAATATTGTTGCATTAGTTTTTTTTTAACTTAAGCTCATCAAAACAATCAATTATAGATATAGAATAAATGATTTCATTTCATACTATTTATTCCTTTTAAAAAAAAGTTATTGTCTATATCAATAGTATTACGATCGAGGATTTATTTAAATAAATACAAATCATAAATAAAACCTTACTGAAATTATGTCATTATTTATTAAACGATTCTTGTAACGTAAAATAGTAAAGTAGTGGAAATAATTCTCTTAAAGTTTTGTTACTTATAGTCGTTGTTGAATTATTTATAAGAGGATTTATCTGTTTGTCAAATTAAATTCTTGTAGTATATTATAATCCTTTTGAATTATTTGATAATTTCTAAATGGGAATGGCATTTCGTCAATTGAATGTCTTTGAAATATTTCTCTTCTTTGAATATCTCATCGCTATTCAACCTCTTAAGCTAAATTAATTATGAATATAAACGTTTATTTGAGCTGTGATTTTTCCCTTTCATTTCTAATATTTTTCGACTACGTTATCTGTTATTTATATACTTAGACGTATTAAAAATATTACATAATTATTATATAAAACTTTTTTTTAACGAAAGATATGGATAATATAGTATTTTCGCGGTTTATGTGTTTTTTCTTTTTTATGGTTTTTCTTCACTTATTATCCGAAATACCCGCATGATATTCGCATGTATTTTTTTGCTTTTATTAAACTGACCAATAGACTAAATACAGAAATATAATCCGTCTAGGATTATATTTCTGGTTTCAACTGCGTTATCTTCAGTAGGATATTGGCACAATTTTTTTTTTAAATTAATTTTATTGTTTCTTTTTCATAGTCGTAGTTTCTTAACTATTTGACCCTTAGTATTATCATATATTTAAGTATGTAAACTTGTATCTTGTAATAAGATATATTCGCACAACAAGGACAGGTATGGGGTTTTCCAATAGGGACGCTTGAACTTTGACAGCTGATTGCGGCCATGTTGTTTGAGTGACAGCTGTCAAATGCAGTGTGTTATATTCATTCCGTCCTCCCAAACCACCATGGCAGGTTACAGTGTCGAGCAGCACGTGCAAATCATAAAATTGTTTTATGAAAATGGGTCTTCAGTTCGAGCAACGTTCCGCGCACTTCGCCCGTTTTACGGTCGCGATGATCGTCCTGCCGAGTCGACTATCCGTCGATTGGTGGACAAATTCGAGTCAACCGGGTCAGTTAACAATCAGCCGGTTCCCGTGCGTCAACGTAATGCGAGATCTGCCGAGAATATCGCCGCTGTGCGCGACAGTGTCCTCGAAAACCCGCGGCAGTCAATTCCGCGTCGCGCACAGGAACTCGGCCTTTCGCAGACGACAACTTGGCGAATTTTGCGTTGTGACTTGAGCCTGCACCCGTACAAGATCCAGCTGACCCAAGAGCTCAAGGTTAATGACCATAGACAGCGCCGTGTGTTCGCTGACTGGGCATTAGAGCAGTTGGAAGTTGACGCCGATTTTGGCAAAAAAATCATCTTCAGCGACGAGGCGCATTTTTGGATGAATGGCTATGTCAACAAGCAAAATTGCCGTATTTGGGACGAGACCAATCCACACGAGGTTCACCAAGTGGCAATGCACCCGCAGAAAGTGACTGTTTGGTGCGGATTTTGGGCCGGAGGCGTGATTAGTCCGTACTTTTTCGAAAACGATAATGATGTGGCCGTCATCGTCAATGGTGAGCGATACCGGTCGATGATAACCAACTTCTTTTGGCCTGAAATCGAAAATATGGATCTGGACAACATGTGGTTTCAACAGGACGGCGCTACGTGCCACACAGCACACGCTACGATGGAAGTTCTGCACGAGCAATTTCTGGACATGGTCATCTCGCGCGGAGGCGACGTGAACTGGCCACCGAGATCATGCGATTTGACCCCGCTGGACTTTTTCTTGTGGGGTTTTCTTAAGTCGCAGGTCTATGCCAACAAGCCGCAAGCCACCGATGCCCTCAAAGTCAACATACGCCACGCCATCGATCAAATACAGCCCGATTTGTGCGCCAGAGTCATCGAAAATTGGACCTTTCGTGTGCGCGCCACCAACCGAAGCCGTGGCGGTCATTTGAATGATGTCATATTCCATACATAATGGGGTAGATAGACCTTCCAAATAAAAAATTTCGCAAATATCTCTCCTACATGTATTTTTTTTTGTATTTCAAAGATCAAGCGCCCTTAATGGAAAACCCTATATAAAGGTTATTAGTCATACAAATTATTATTGAAACTGCGTAATACTTCTTATTCTTCTTTCTTTTCGAAGTATTTTCTACTTCCTAAAATGATCAAATATCAACAAATATCTTTATATTCTCTTTGAAAATTTCGATACTCATAAACTCATACATTAATTTCCATAACACAGACGACAGATTATTCAGATATTCGATTCATAGAATCGACAGTTTATTCGATTATTCGAATCATGGAATTGATCTTCAAATTTACGACTACCGAATACCAAAGCACCTAGTATACCTGGGTATTTGTTGCCAAGTTCATTGCATTATACCGGCGTATATATTTGTGGTTTGTAAATAGTATTGGACTTTAGTAAATTCAGTATGGAGCTAAATATAATAACATGTATTTTATAATACCCATATACAGTTTACAATACAAATTTTAATATGAAATATATAATCTATTGTATGATTTCATTTATATTATAACGGCTATAGATGCCATATATTCGTATATTGTTATTATTAATAATATATTATATACTAGCTGTTGCCCGCAGCTTCGCTCGCGCGTGGTCTTTATCTATACTAATATTATAAATAAGTAAAAATAGATTTTTTGTATGTTTGTTTGTAGCGAACAAACTAAAAAACTGCTGTACTGTTTTTAAAAACCTTTTTTACCTACAGAAAGATACGTTATCAGCGAGTAATTAGCTGCCCGTCCCGACTTCGTACGGGTAAAATAAGGATTTTATCTCGTACATTTTTTAATCAATAAGATATAAACATTTACCAATCGATTTATTCGCCCATCCAGTATAGTGTATGTGTGTTCAGTATAGGGCATATAATAATCCTACTTTTTACTAATATAGGGTTTTCCATTAAGGGCGCTTGATCGTGCAGAACTTCCATCGTAGCGTGTGCTGTGTGGCACGTAGCGCCGTCCTGTTGAAACCACATGTTGTCCAGATCCATATTCTCGATTTCAGGCCAAAAGAAGTTGGTTATCATCGACCGGTATCGCTCACCATTGACACGATAATGGTGACGGCCACACCATTATCGTTTTCGAAAAAATACGGACCAATCACGCCTCCGGCCCAAAATCCGCACCAAACAGTCACTTTCTGCGGGTGCATTGCCACTTGGTGAACCTCGTGTGGATTGGTCTCGTCCCAAATACGGCAATTTTGCTTGTTGACATAGCCATTCATCCAAAAATGCGCCTCGTCGCTGAAGATGATTTTTTTGCCAAAATCGGCGTCAACTTCCAACTGCTCTAATGCCCAGTCAGCGAACACACGGCGCTGTCTATGGTCATTAACCTTGAGCTCTTGGGTCAGCTGGATCTTGTACGGGTGCAGGCTCAAGTCACAACGCAAAATTCGCCAAGTTGTCGTCTGCGAAAGGCCGAGTTCCTGTGCGCGACGCGGAATTGACTGCCGCGGGTTTTCGAGGACACTATCGCGCACAGCGGCGATATTCTCGGCAGATCTCGCGTTACGTTGACGCACGGGAACCGGCTGATTGTTAACTGACCCGGTTGACTCAAATTTGTCCACCAATCGACGGATAGTCGACTCGGCAGGACGATCATCGCGACCGTAAAACGGGCGAAGTGCGCGGAACGTTGCTCGAACTGAAGACCCATTTTCATAAAACAATTTTATGATTTGCACGTGCTGCTCGACACTGTAACCTGCCATGGTGGTTTGGGAGGACGGAATGAATATAACACACTGCATTTGACAGCTGTCACTCAAACAACATGGCCGCAATCAGCTGTCAAAGTTCAAGCGTCCCTATTGGAAAACCCTATATAATAAACTCGAAAGTTTGTATGGATGTATGGACGTTTGTTACTCTTTCACGCATAAACTACTTAGCTTAGGGAATACCAATTAAATGGTACATATGGCAATAATGGAATATGTTTTTTTTATCCAAACATCACCAACATAGTGAAGTTCGTATATTTCTCCCTAAGAGATATTGATATAAGATATTGCGTATTTTGAATTTCATTATTTGCACCCAACTCTTCCAAACAAAAATAAAAGTTTCTAAAAACTTTGAAATTCATGTTTATTAATTCAATCAAAAAACTCAAATAGTATAATTCTATTTTTTTAAATTTTTATACTAATGATTTTACCCCGTTTCTCCCGTTTGGAGTTAAATTTCTAAAAACGACGAAATATGTATGCATAGCTTTAATACTAAATATCATTCTTCTTACACCAAAAGTGACGGAATCCCCATACAAACTTTCAACCCCTTTTTTATCCTCTCAGATTTATATTTTCAAAAACTCTGAAATACATCTTTATTTATTTTTAAGCTTGTTCATTAAATTTCATGCTTCTAACTTTAAAAATGACTGGTTTCTAAACAATCGTTCAACTCTTTAGGGGTAGAATTTCCAAAAATCCTACCTTAGTGGGTATTATAAAATGTATCAACTGCCAAAATTTCAAGTTTCTAACCCCCGCAGTTTAGGCTCTGCGTTAATGAATCAGTTAGGAAGAGTAATAATATTATGTGAATAGATATCAACAAAAATACGTATTTTTGTAACTTTTGATAGACTCAACTAATTTTGATGAAATAAAGGCTAAACGGAATCTTGAAATAGTTCTTATAATAATTCGGTTTTTTCAATTTTTAGACGATTAAAAGATACAGACATGCAGACAGTAAAAAAATTAAAAAAATGATTGCTTTGGTTTTGGTAAATCGTAAATAGCCATATAACCTTTAAAACAGGCAGTTATTTTGAAATAACAGACAGAAACTTCAATTTTATTTATATGTATGGATAATTTATTAATTAATTCGTTTTTGTTATAGATTTATGTTATTTTATGTGTACAATATAAAGTATAAAGGAAAAGTTTCTTCTGTCAGAGACTAAATAAAATCAGACTTAACCAAGGCTACTAATTTAATTAAACAAAAAAAGGGAATTAAAGCAAATGTTTTCCATTGAACTTGAAACACATCTGAATAAGCTGCTTAAGCTGCCATTTTATGTAGAAAAAATATATAATATACAAACAAAAGCAGCTATATAACAATTTTAATTAAAGTTTCAAAAGCAGTTATTTGACCGCTCTGGTAGGTTAAGTGTTAAAAATGAGATGACACTTATAGCATATATATATAAATATATACATACATTAGCTAAGTTTCCACCAACAATAATTACACAATCATTAAAATAATCAAAACATATATAAAATCAAACAGCTAAACCATCATAATCAGTAAAGGTGTAGTAAGATATATATTTTTTTATAATCAAATATAATTAATTACTTAATGAAAACACAAATTTAACAAAAACAAAATATAAATGAAATCACATAGCTTAAGCATTATTACATTGAGTAAGGCAAATAAAATGCAATAAATAAATGATATATATATTATTTATATATTTTTTAACCAAATACAATTAAAAGGCAAGCAAGAATATGACTACAGTACAAAATTTATAACAAACTTAAATATTGAATATTAAGATGGGTTGGTACATTCATTTTATCTAAATTAATACATTTAATACATTATTATTTTTAACTTATTTATGTTATTTTTGCAGTGATTTTTTTTAAAATATATAATATCAATATCTGAGTACACTTAATTATATATTATATGCTCGCACAGATCTACTTCTTCCTATTCATGATTATGCTGTCGCAAGCTTGATGTAGCCAAAGACCAATTGAATTAAGCTGAGAGATTACAAAATACTTTTATTCGGTTTATATTGGGATGAGGCAAATATAACCACGTTTCACAATTTTGTTCTCTTCTTAATTAGTTGCCCGTCTGACTTCATAGGAATATGCACATCTTCTCTATTCTGTACTGTGTGTTGTTTAACCCTTTTACTCCCCCTTCATCACTTGATATTCATTAGATGATGACGGTGATGACTACGTCTCAGTGCTTTTATTTATGTGCTCCGTATTTTGTTGTTCGATCACTACTATTTTAGCTATCTCTATAGCTTTCTTTAGTGACAGATCAGACCGTTGTAATAATCTTTGATGTTTGGCGAGCTACTCTAACACATATTCGCTGTAAATTTATCACTGACCAATGACTATTAATTCAATGAAATCGCATTTTAAACTGAAATTTTCTAGACTCGTAATAAAGTTGGTTATATTTTCGTGTTTGCTTTGTTTTCTCATAAAAAATACATGTCAGGCCATAGTTAAATTTTTCCTCGGTTTGAAATACTTGTTACATTTATTAATGAGGTCTTCTAAAGTAATTTCTGTTATTTTAATGTTGAACAAAATTGCTATTTCTCTCTATTTACACTTCTTATACATAACCAGTGGCTAATACTCCTTATATATATCCAGAGGCTAATAAATATAGTTCAAAATATGGTTGCCATTTTTTCCGCGTTAAATTGTTATTTATTTCGTTGTTTAGAAAAACCTTCGGTAGGTAAAATGTTCGAATTTTTATCTGCCGTTTTAAAACTTTTGACAGGCAACACGAATTGACGAAAAATTTTTACCTATTTAAAGTTTTAAGAAGTGATATACCACGTTTATGTTTAAAGCAAGCACTTCTAAAACCATGTATTATTGTTATAGTTGGTTTTTAGGCTTTGTTTATACACCTATATACTATTTACGTATTAATTATTGTCACTGAGTTAACTGACTTGCTCACACGCAGTCTTAAAGCGTACTGTTATGAAAGATATAAGATAAGATCATAAAGATACACACAATATATATGCAATATTAGTTTTTATGCAAAAACAACACACGAAGCTACTGAAAACACGAAATTGTTAACAAAACTTTTTGATTTTGACAACTAACAGGTGCGCGTACTTTTCCTACAGATAATAATTTATTGATTTTTAGTAGGGATACTAAACTTATAATAAATTAATAAAGAGATTAAAAATTATAGGACAAAATATAGGATAAATCATAAGCAAAAGTGTAAATTACATGTAATATTTAATCTCTTTTCAGTTTGACCATAACCATTTTTTAATAAATGTTCTACGTGTATCTTTAAATTGACATAACTTTATTATTTATGAACCGATTGAAATAAAACAAACACTAAATGTTAAGTGAAGTTAGCCACAATACATTAGTGAAAACCGCACTCAAATCCGTTAAGCCGTTTTTAAGATTAGCGTGCACAAACGCACAGACAAACAGACAAACAGACAAACAGACAAACAGACAAACAGACAAACAGACAAACAGACAAAAAATTTATTAATCATTGTTTTGGGTTCTATTGTGTTTATAAAGACCCCCGATAAAAGTTTTACTCATTTATCTTCCATGTACAGACATCGACCAGTTACAGATTTATTATATGTATAGATTAACTTCTAACAACTCTGCTCACTGTATTACATTATTTTGTTAATTGCTGTACAATTATGTACATGTAGGTTAGAAATTATAAACTGTTAAATACAGATATTACATTTAGTTAAATGCTAACTGATCATCAAATTACGAACATTAAATACAGATACCTTATCAGTTCTGTCTACGGTTTCCATGTGCTCATGCTCATCGTACAATGATCCCACACTATGATTTATACCTTTTTGAAAAAGTTGCCCCGTTATTATTATTATTTTTTATTAGAATAGATTTAACGCATGTACATAATTACACACACATTTTTGTTATTTAACTTACCTTTCACAATATTTTTCCTTAAGAATAATACAGTAGAAATACTCTTAATATTAATAATTAATAATAATAATCTGTAATTATTACTGCAAATTTATAGTAAATTTAGTTGAGAATTACACGGAAATGATAAAATAATAATTGTAAACGTCACTACTGCGATCGATGTACGAACAATAATAATGGCCATTTTTTTCCGAAGACTGTGTAATAAATGAGATACAGCTTATTGCAAGAGAGATAGGAGAACGCTCCCATCCCTACTCCGTGCTGCTTGCATGGTGAGAAGTGATACCAATAGACCCCTGGCGGGAATAACCGATCAAGTGCTAATTGATCCAGTTATTGACCGAGGTTGAAAATGATTGAATTACTAATATTACTATTAAAAAATGGGGGTGATGGTAGAAGGGTGAAAATTGTGGGTTGCATGTATTTTGTAATGCCACATAATAAAAAAATAAAAATAATAGTATTTGTCCAAAAAATTAAAAAAAATTTTTTGTGGTGAGCTACCCTTAACACTTAGGTGTATAAAAATTAGTTATAAACCTATTCTTAGACCTACAGAATAAACGTATAAAATTTCATCAAAATCGGTCAAGCCGTTTCGGACGAGTATAAACACTAAAACTGTGACACGAGATTTTTATATATATAGATATTGAAGTGCTTAAAATATTATTGTAACAATCTTTAATTAGTTAAACAATGACGTGTCTTCTTCTATCGAAAGTCAAATCAATAATAACAGAAAGAGATCAGCGTTTAACTATTCGATCGTTTAGCAACGTTTATAATTAAGGCCATTAATGGAGTAAACATAGCGTCGTGTCTAAAAGAATTCATTTAAAAAAAAGAATGAGCCGATTTTATTTTATTTTCAAAGGTAATTCGGACGGTTTTCATAAAGTATTCATTGACACTTTCTTTCATTTATCAACAAATCCTCCTTCCTGCCGTGTCAAATGAAATTCAAAAGACACCAGATGACATTTATTTCCAGGAAGCTGTTGGTCATGGAGAACAAAGCGTTTGATTTTAGACCAATGGTTATATCCTGATTAAATTGTACCTTCTTTTTCGTAGTTTTATTTTCGTGCACAGATGACATAAAACGGATCTTTATAATAGTAAATTATATTGCTTGATGCGACTGAGATGTATTTCTTATCCTAATAATATTCATGTGAATGTTTGTATGTTTGGTAGTCATTAAACACGAATTATAAGAACTGTTGGGATTGTAGATACATTTGTTTTGCATGTTAACTTCCCGGTAAAATCGTGGTGAGAATTCACACACGTGCAAGTGTGTGGAGCTCTCGTAAGACTGCAGATTATTTTAGTTCTTGTTTTACTATATTATAAGGTATAATTTTATTTTGTACTTACGAAGTATTATTACAGTAATTCTATTTTTCTTTTCTTTGTCTGAGTCTTAAGTATAGAACGCTTGACTGCCTTGATGTTTAAGGCCGCAGATTTCACGATGCTGGATTCCACCCCCAGGTCCCAGGTTCCCCCAGGTTCCAGGTAGCAGCCTGGAGTTTGGCAGGAAAATATAATCGAACCGAGTTTCAAACGAATTGAAAGATAAATGCAATAAAAATAGCAAATTAATACCATCTGCTATTTTAATATGCTTTCACGCTTTCTGCCACTCGAACCAATTCAAACATAGATGTGTCCGTGAGTACTACTTCAATACTACTTTATCACTTTCACCTGCGCCGTAAGAGCGGTCATTACTTTGTTCATATATACCTATTTTTCTCTGTATTATTATTATTGTATAGGTAGGCGGACGAGCATATGGACCACTTGATCGTAAGTGGTCACTAACGCCCATAGACATTGGTATTGTAAGAAACTTTAACCATCGCTTACATCGCCAATGCACCACCAACCTTGGGAACTAAGATGTTAGGTCCCTTGTGCCTGTACACTGGCTAACTCACTCTTCAAACCGAAACACAACAATACAAAGTACTGCTGTTTTGCGGTAGAATAACTGATGAGTGGATGGTACCTACCCAGACGAGTTTGCACAAATCCCTACCCCCGAGTAAAGTTTAGTCCTCCGTACTTATATTGGTTTTGTAATATATCTATTTAAAACCTATACCGTACCGCCAAATAATAAATAAGTCAATTATTATAAGTTAGTTATTTAATCCAAAAAATAAATGTCACTGTATGATACGATATGACTCTTTTACGTTAAACAGCTACATTTACCAGCACTAATATTTCATTTTGCGGGAATTATTCCCCTTATTAATTGGGTTAAAAGTAAAAACTTTCTATTTTGTACAGTAGTAAGAAACTGAATTTTACTAGCACCGTTGCACATAGTTTGCACGGATGCGTTGTAGCACATTTGCTCCTGATTTAATTTGGTCATAATTACTCATACTCAGACATATTAACATATTGAAATACTCTTGATTAGAAAACGTAAAACATATCGCGGAACACAAGCACAGCTACAAAACGACAACTCGCAAGTAGTTTACACGCCAAACTGAGTGAGTGAGGGTAGTGTAGTAGTGAAGAGAAAACAATTGTATCGATAGTTTATCGATAACATTAACAATTGTGAAATTTGGAATACTATTGATAACAGCAACATTACCGATACTACTGATAATAATTCATTCAGCAATATTAAGCTTTATTGTGTTTCGGTTTGAAGGATAAGTAAGTGAGTGTAATTAAAGACATTGTGGGATTCATTTACCATCATGTGGCCCATTTGCCCACCTGCCAACGTAGTTTAAATAAAAAAATATTTCGTAGCATTGTATAACCTAAATATAAATTAAAAAAAAAAAACAAACGCATTTATTTTTACGAGGTTGAATCATTTTGTGAAATCAACGGACGTAATTTATTATATATTGATATGTGGTAAAATGTTCTCATTTCAGGTTAATTCAAAAATGATGCCATACTATTTATTTAACGTTATTACGCTTTCTAAATAGGAAAATAATAATGAATGCGTAGCAAAATAATTATTCAATGTTACTTCAATTGTTAATATTGATTATTCGATTTTCATTAACGTTACATGAATTCCGTTATGGTTTTTGTATTAATAATCCAACAAGACCGGAGGGAGTTTTGTCGCAGAACCAAAGGTTTTACGTGCTTTCCGAAGAACGAGAATGTAAACAATGCAAAACTAACAGTATCCGGGCTACTACTGAGAATTTCTTGACGGAAAAACATTAACTCGAAAATTGAACCTAGAAACTTTCCTTACAAGTTGGCCTATGAAGCAGATAGATATATAACAGATGTATAAGTACCTTTATCGCATAACTGTAGCATTTAAGTGATATATTACAAATGTTGAAAAGTTAGTAGGCGTAATTCTACTTATACGACCATTACATTCTTTATACAGATAGCATTATAATGACTCCGCAAGAATGGTATGTTAAGGGCTTTACTTATAAAATAGGTTTAGGAGTAGTTTACTTAAATACAGATTTTTCTCTTTCTGTCATTAATGATTTGACGTTCGAAAGAAGGAGACACATCATTGTTTAATTAATCATCTCTGTAGATAAAACCTTTGTTTATAGATTTAATAAATGTTATATAATTAGTAAAACGTACAAACAATAGTAGTAGACTAAAATCGAAATATATTTTTATTATACTTTTTTTACAATTTACAGTGAATGCAACAGCCAAATAACAGCGCGACCAATTCCAATCACGCTCTGTCGTTTAAAATGTTTTTTCCAATAAAATATTACTTCTTTTTTGAAATATAGAAACGAGCGAGTTTTGAATTTTTGTGAAGGCATCATGAATGTGACGCTCGCCGCATGTACTGCTTCTTTTTTAACAAACTTGATAGTTTAAAGGATTAAAAAATATCACGCTATTCCATGGCATAGAAATAATTGTGAAATTTCATAACTTCGTACAAACTGAAGAACGAAACAGTTTTAAAAAATAATTTCTCCCTCGAGAAAAAAATAAGAATATACACACACAATTGTCATACTAGCACGACTCATAAAATTATTTACTGACCTACCTATGATAAGCAATCCGAAAGTTTATGTCATGCAAAAATATATAATGAAGTAAAAAACGATTAAAATTGAGGTAATGAAAGTAAGAGAAAACATTGTTTGATATCAAATATGTCACAAAAATGCTATGGCAGTGGTGGGATTTGAACCCACGCTTCCGAAGAGACTGATGCCTTAAACCAGCACCTTAGACCGCTCGGCCGCGCTACCCGTGACGAAGATATAAAATAAGACATTAACAAGCATTTATTCCAAAACCAATTTCAATCAATCGTAATCGTCTTTAATTAATCTACAAACATTTAGAATATTGTCGTATTATTCAGACGACAATCCACAAAGACAAACTTGTAGCAGTTCGTTAAATGAAATTAATGCGCCCGAAAAAATAATAATACCACTTTCTCGACTTCAAATTAACGATACAAAATATTAAGAAAAATACATTTTCGAATTGGTGAAAGTAGCAACTAAAGCTTTTAACCGTTTTGTTTTATTCTAACAATGACAAATCACACTATCATGGATTTCTTTCCAGAGCTCTGATGCACAAATCGTGTTGGACCAAGTTATCTCAGTCTTCTCTTTAGCATTTTCATTCTTTTAAATTGGAAAAGTACGGGCGAAATATATTTGCAAAACAAATTGCTCCGGCGGTATGTGGAATTTTTAATTTCCTCCATAATATATTATGTACCTTTTATTTTTTTAAGTGTATAGTGAAGATAGCAATTATATTACAATTTAAACGTCAATTTAATATTCTAAGAACCCATTTCGTTTACCTATGTTAGAAATAGATATATTTAATAAGTTCCAATTAATATTGTTCTGGATAATTTTAATCACAATTTAATTCTACTATATAAAATCATTTTGTGTTATGGCTTAAACTATTGATAGCTCGACGCTTAAAAAAATCCTTGAAGACCGCCTAGGTTCTCCTTACTGAATTTTGATCATATAATAGGCCAAAGTACCAATGATTATTTTTGAAGGCCAAGTGCTATTTTTAAACAAAATATTAGATTTACTTACTGATTGGTATTTTAAAGTATCTTGTGGCGCTTTTTGGAACGAAGTTCTTTTACGCGGTTTACAGTAAGCAAGCAGCAAGAGTGAAATGGTAGTGGCCCAAGTTCATGTCATAAAACGAAATTGCGTTATGCCTACTTCTAAAATGCTACAAAATGCGATGCGCTGAGAGCTCGAATTGAGTACTGCTTCTGCGCTTCTGGAGGTAGGACCTATGCCGAATTTTTAAGCACCAAACCACGCCAAACGATGGAGTGTGAACTGTATAGTGCGCCTACCTATTGTAGATCATTTTTAATATTAAAGCATTTGAGAAAAAATAAATGCATACATAGTTTTTAGAAATTCATCCCGAAACGGGAGAAATGGGGTGAAAACATTAGTATATTAAAAATATAGCCCGATTTTCTTGAAACTTACTTTTTATATTTCTGATTGATTTGATAAACATGTATTTTAAAGTTTTTAGAAACTCCACCCAATCGGGTGGCAATTTTATTATTTTTGTTTTTAAGAGTTAGAACGTTAGTTAATATGTACATAATATTCGATAATAAACTTGTCTCTAAGCTTTACATGAGCTCAACATGAGCCTCAATCCCTACAGAGTTCGGTTTGTTTAATCTGAGTTTGATAGAATAAAAAAAAATATTCGTGCTCTTGCTCATTTACAGTATAACTCTTAATATACTTTTTTCTAAGCAGAATGACATTTCATGCTTCTTACTTTAAAATCGCATACCAATCCAAATTCCAAACAACCATTTATCCTTTACTTATACTTAAGCGCGAGCGAAGCTGCGGGCAACTGCTAGTTCCAAATATATATTTAGATTTCAACTTTAAATGGTTATGGACTTTGTTTTATTCATTCATAAATTAATCTACCACCAAAGTATTGATATCTTTCGGTTTTGAAGGGTGAATAAATCAGTGTTATTAAGCTAACAAGAAACATTACATCTTCGATCTCATGGTTGGCGCCACATTGGCGTTGTAATGCTTTACCCTTTTCAAAGTGTCAGAGTCTTAATGGGCGGAAGTGTACATTTAACATGAGTTTGTATATCTGTATGGATACTTCTTAATTTGAATATGTTTACTTTTTATGTGAAACATCAGTTGGCACGCTTTGGGGTAAGACCCTACTTGTATACCATGACATCGAAAGGTATAACGCTCTCTTATGCCGATATTTAGGGGACATCCGCCATAAATAATGATGATGTGCGCAATTGTGTATCGTAATCCAAATTGCAATGGTATAAACGTATTATTAATTATTACAGTAACCACTGTACTCGTCTATCATACAAAACAATGCGAAGCAAAATATTTATAGATCAGTTGATTAATTTTTAAGGACAAAGTTCTAAGCGAGTTAGAGGAAGTTACGCGAGCTCGACCGATGTTGCATTATTTAGATATCAATTATCAGGTTAAATACAACTTTACTTGGATAAAGGCAAGTTCTGTGGATTGTTTTGTTATAACATCTTGATTAATTATATTACGTATGATGTTAAACTTTAGTAGCTGGGCGACCGAACTGCGCTCGTCTCTAATAATTGTTTATGAAAACATGTTTTAGTATGTGAAAACTTTTTATTAAAAACACTTATATAGATAAATTTAAAAAGCAAAACTCTATACCCCTTAATACCCATTTGAATTTATATGTATCGAACAAAATGGCATATAATAATAATATCCTGGGACATTATTCACACAAGGCCATCTGATCCCAAACTAAACAGTGCTCGTACTATGGAATCCAGACAGCTAATATACTACATATACTACTTTTGTAAATACATACTTGTATAGATTATTACACAGAGAATCAGGACAAACAGACATGTACATACACACAAATGTCTGTTCTGGGTGGGAATCGAACCCACGACCTGCGGCGCGAAAGGCAAGTATCTACCAATCACGCTAACCGGCTCGTCTATGGTGTATATATAATTAAAATGAAATTTAAATAAACTATGATAAAATAAATCTTGAATTTGTATATAAAATACAATAAAATATTTTATCCACCCTTATATTATACACACAAGAGTTGCAAATTGCAATCATTTAATATTATAAAATTCTTAACACGCAACATTCCATTATAATGTAGTTTATATATATATATTTTTTATTAACTTAATAGCGGATTATCCACTGCCTTCTATATATAATGAAATAGATTTAAATATACAAAATAATCTTTTGTTAGAATCACATTTCCCGTCTCATCGGATTACGAAAGTGAAGAATTAGAGGGTGCCCTTATGTTTGCGCGTGTTCATAATACAGGTGCCGTGGCTGAGGTCGGTGAGGAAGACATTACCATTTAGTATTTCATCCTTACCATGAGGAAGTCCCGTCACATTCAATTAATGCAATTGCTGTATTGAAATAAAAAATGTTATCAATTCCAATTCTGAATTTTTCACGTTAAAAAATCGGGATTGCAATTTAGGTTTTGTGAACATGATACGCCTCACATTTCCCGCAGGTGTGTTACTCGTTTCGAGCAATAAATGTTGCATTGATCGTTTATATTGCCGTATTCAGCATTTGTTGGGAGAAGACAAGCTGTTAGGCTTAGTGATTTAAATACAAAAAAAAATGTTTGTTCCTGCATTAAATTATTGTAGTTAAAATATTTATATTTATTATCATATCCTTCAGAATTATTTTATATAATAACTAGCTGTTGCCCGCAGCTTCGCTCGCGCGTGGTCTTTATCTATACTAATATTATAAATAAGTAAAAATAGATTTTTTGTATGTTTGTTTGTAGCGAATAAACTAAAAAACTGCTGTACTGTTTTTAAAAACCTTTTTTACCTACAGAAAGATACGTTATCAGCGAGTAATTAGCTGCCCTTCCCGACTTCGTACGGGTAAAATAAGGATTTTATCTCGTACATTTTTTAATCAATAAGATATAAACACTTACCAATCGATTTATTCGCCCATCCAGTATAGTGTATGTGTGTTCAGTACAGGGCATATAATAATCCTACTTCCTACTAATATAATAAACGCGAAAGTTTGTATGGATGTATGGACGTTTGTTACTCTTTCACGCATAAATTTTAATGAAAGGGTTTTAATGAAACTTTACAATAATATAAGCTTAGGGAATACCAATTAAGTGGTACATATGGCAATAATGGAATATATTTTCTTTATCCAAACATCACTAACATAGTAAAGTTCGTATATTTCTCCCTAAGAGAATATAATATTGATATAAGATATTGGGTATTTTGAATTTCATTATTTGCACCCAACTCTTCCAAACAAAAATCAAAGTTTCTAAAAACTTTGAAATTCATGTTTATTAATTCAATCAAAAAACACAAACAGTATATTTCTATTTTTTTTAATTTTTATACTAATGCTTTTACCCCGTTTCTCCCGTTTGGAGTTAAATTTCTAAAAACGACGAAATACGTATGTATAGCTTTAATACTAAATATCATTCTTCTTACACCAAAAGTGACGGAATCCCCATACAAACTTTCAACCCCTTTTTTACCCTCTTAGATTTAGATTTTCAAAAACGCTGAAATACATTTTTATTTATTTTTAACATTTATAACATTTTATTGGTTTCTAAACAATCGTTCAACTCTTTAGGGGTAGAATTTCCAAAAATCCTACCTTAGTGGGTGTTATAAAATGTATCAACTGCCAAAATTTCAAGTTTCTAACCCCCGCAATTTAGGCTCTGCGTTAATGAATCAGTTAGGAAGAGTAATAATATTATGTGTATAGATATCAACAAAAATACGTATTTTTTTTTACTTTTGATAGACTCAACTAATTTTGATGAAATAAAGGCTAAACGGAATCTTGAAATAGTTCTTATAATAATTCGGTTATTTAAATTTTTAGACGATTGAAAGATTAGACTGGACATACAGACATGCAGACAGTAAAAAAATTAAAAAAATGATTGCTTTGGTTTTGGTAAATCGTAAATAGCCATATAACCTTTAAAACAGGCAGTTATTTTGAAATAACAGACAGAAACTTCAATTTTATTTATATGTACAGAGATGTGTGGATAATTTATTAATTAATTCGTTTTTGTTATAGATTTATGTTATTTTATGTGTACAATATAAAGTAAAGGAAAAGTTTCTTCTGTCAGAGGCTAAATAAAATCAGACTTAACCAAGGCTTCTAATTTAATTAAACAAAAAAAAGGGAATTAAAACAAATGTTTGGCCATTGAACTTGATACACATCTGAATAAGCTGCTTAAGCGGCCATTTTATGTAGAAAAAGTATGTAATATACAAACAAAAGCAGCTATATAACAATTTTAATTAAAGTTTCAAAAGCAGTTATTTGACTGCTTTGGTAGGTTAAGTGTTAAAAATGAGATGACACTTATAGCATATATATATATAAATATATACATACATTGGCTACGTTTCCAACAACAATAATTACACAATCATTAAAATAAACAAAACATATATAAAATCAAACAGCTAAACCATCATAATCAGTAAAGGTGCAGTAAGATATATATTTTTTTATAATCAAATATAATTAATTACTTAATGAAAACACAAATTTAACAAAAACAAAATATAAATGAAATCACATAGCTTAAGCATTATTACATTGAGTAAGGCCAATAAAATGCAGTAAATAAATGATATATATATTATTAATATATTTTTTAACCAAATACAATTAAGAGGCAAGCAAGAATATGACTACAGTACAAAATTTATAACAAACTAAAATATTGAATATTAAGATGGGTTGGTACATTCATTTTATATAAATTAATACATTTAATACATTATTATTTTTATCTTATTTATGTTATTTTTGCAGTGATTTTTTTTTAAATATATAATATCAATATCTGAGTTCACTTAATTATATATTATATGTTCGCACAGATCTACTTCTTCCTATTCATGATGATTATGCTGTTGCAAGCTTGATGTAGCCAAAGACCAATTGAATTAAGCTGTGAGATTACAAAATACTTTTATTCGGTTTATATTGGGATGAGGCAAATATAACCACGTTTCACAATTTTGTTCTCTTCTTAATTAGTTACCCGTCTGACTTCGAAGAAATATGCACATCTTCTCTATTCTGTACTGTGTGTTGTTTAACCCTTTTACTCCCCCTTCATCACTTGATATTCATTAGATGATGACGGTGATGACGACGTCTCAGTGCTTTTATTTATGTGCTCCGTATTTTGTTGTTCGATCACTACTATTTTAGCTATCTCTATAGCTTTCTTTAGTGACAGATCAGACCGTTGTAATAATCTTTGATGTTTGGCGAGCTACTCTAACACATATTCGCTGTAAATTTATCACTGACCAATGACTATTAATTCAACGAAATCGCATTTTAAACTGAAATTTTCTAGACTCGTAATGAAGTTGGTTATACTTTCGTGTTTGCATTGTTTTCTCATAAAAAATACATGTCAGGCCATAGTTAAATTTTTCCTCGGTTCGAAATACTTGTTACATTTATTAATGAGGTCTTCTTAAGTAATTTCTGTTATTTTAATGTTGAATGAATTGAACATTTCGACACCTTTTCAACCAATCGAGTGTAACAAAATTGCTATTTTTCTCTATTTACACTTCTTATACATAACCAGTGGCTAATACTCCTTATATATATCCAGAGGCTAATAAATATAGTTCAAAATATGGTTGCCATTTTTTCCGCGTTAAATTGTTATTTATTTCGTTGTTTAGAAAAACCTTCGGTAGGTAAAACGTTTGAATTGTTATCTGTCGTTTTAAAACTTTTGACAGGAAACACGAATTTACGAAAAAATTTAGTGATATACCACGTTTATGTTTAAAGCAAGCACTTCTAAAACCATGTATTATTGTTATAGTTGTTTTTTAGGCTTTGTTTATACACCTATATACTATTTAGATATAAATTATTGTCACTGAGTTAACAGACTTGCTCACACGCAGTCTTAAAGCGTACTGTTATGAAAGATATAAGATGAGATCATAAAGATACACACAATATATATGCAATATTAGTTTTTATGCAAAAACAACACACGAAGCTACTGAAAACACGAAATCGTTAACAAAACTTTTTGATTTTGACAACTAACAGTGAGCGTACTTTTCCTACAGATAATAATTTATTGATTTTTAGTAGTGATACTAAACTTTTAATAAATAAATAAAGAGATTAAAAATTATAGGTTCATAAGCAAAAGTGTATATTACATGTAATATTTAATCTCTTTTCAGTTTGACCATAACCATTTTTTAATAAATGTTCTACGTGTATCTTTAAATTGACATAACTTTATTATTTATGAACCGATTGAAATAAAACAAACACTAAATGTTAAGTGAAGTTAGCCACAATACATTAGTGAAAACCGCACTCAAATCCGTTAAGCCGTTTTTAAGATTAGCGTGCACAAACGCACAGACAAACAGACAAACAGACAAACAGACAAACAGACAAAAATTCTATTAATCATTGTTTTGGGTTCTATTGTGTTTATAATGACCCCCGATAAAAGTTTTACTCATTTATCTTCCATGTACAGACATCGACCAGTTACAGATTTATTATATGGATAGATGTGATATAAAAAGGTAATTTTAAACTCTAATATAAGATGTGCCTGTATTGCTTAATGTAGTTTATGTTTTAAACTTGGACTACTTTATTTACTTAATTTGTATAGTTAAGATTCTGTCGCAAAGGTTGCCTGGAAGAGATCGCTGTAGAGATAGCACCGCCTTCGTACGCTTTCACCCTGCATAATATCCTAGCTTGATGATGTGCGCAATTAAGATATTTAAATAAATAATATTATTGAAATTTTAATGATATAATTTTGAAATATTCATCTATTTGTATTTATACTAACAATATTTCTTAATTTCAATACATTTCAACTTCCATAATGATTAATAATTATTAATAATGAATTTAACTATCATTAATGATAGGTCAATAAATAAAACTATGGTTTTTAATAAAGGTTTCACATGTTCTACCTACGAAAGTAACAGAAAAATGATTAAAAGTTAATGATAATAATTAAAAAACGCATGGCGGTTATTAGCAGCAGACAAGAAGTGACAGAGGAGATATGCCAATGTTCGTCCATTGGCTTTTTGCCAACCACCCATTCTTTGAACTCGACATCACTATTCCATTATCCTAATAGAAGTTTGTATGGAGCGGATGCACATAATATTCATGTAAGTTAATGAATGTTCGCCCGCAGTCAAGTATTTATTAGCTGGACCGGAGTGCCTCATTATAAATTTTAAATTAAATTGCATTTAATACTGATGTTAATTCAGTCATCTGCACATGGAAGTAATTTGACATTAATACTATTTTTATGTTGAGATATATTCTGACTTTCTACTTATTCAACAAAAGTTTATATGAAATCGTACTAAAAACCACTATTAGGTTAGAATGTTAGCAGAAAATCATCGTTGGATAGCAATTTCGATTCTCTGAGCGTAAACTTCTCCAGCCTTTCTAAGCCTTTATCAGACGCATTTAGAGCGATCTTATACCACTTATACACAAGAACTGCAGAAAAGTATATAAGATACACTAATATTAACCCACAAAATATTTCATACTCCTTGTTAGGTCTCATATTGGTAAACAGGCTCACTTGGTACGGTTGTGTAATGAATATAATTAAATAAATAAATTTCTGGCATTGACATTTTGTTGTGACTCTCCGTCAATCTTTAGAAAAAGTTATTTAATTATTATAAAAGGCATGATTAATTACAATTACTAATTTTAATTATGATTTCTCTAATTGATTTTTACTGATTTTTATTATAACAATAACATTAATTTATAATAAAATGTTGAATTAAAATAATTTATTAAAATTTACCTATGTTTTTTTTTGTTACTTTTGATTTATGAATCTGAAAGTGCTATGTGTACTTGTGATTGACATGCATATTATATATATTATTATTATATTATTATTTTCATTTGTAAATGCTTTGTAGATAAATCGGAAGTGTGGTTTTACAAAAAAAAAATGAACTTATCCCTGCTGCTCGCACGCGGTCGAAGCCGTAGCGTATTTTGTGTATAATAGAAATTAAAAATGTCAAGGCGATAAAGACAGCAACGATATATTTAACAAATCAGAATGATGATATGATTATGTTATTGAAATTAATTATATTTATACATAATACTTTTATTTATATAACTAGCGAAATCGACACATACATGACGGTTAGTTAACCAGTATATACGTTGATGCACTGCATAAATAATATAATCTTTCTCTATGAAAAAGAAATATAAATAAATATATGCCAATTTCTATTGTCATTCATTTGGTAAACCAGTTGCTGAGAGAATTAATCTCAAATCCTACAAACTCATATTTTAATATTTTATAGAAAATATAAATCAAGCTTGTCGATATGAATTCCTATTAATCTATTATTCTCAGACATTTATAAATGGAAAAATAAAACACATTACGATTTAAATGATCAAGTATTACTGCACACAGAACTTCGAATGCCTGTGCAAATATGACGTCGAGTTTGACTTCACGAAACTCGTATTACAAAGGCTCCTTGATATATTTATATTTCTCGAGCTCTCGAGCATTGGAAATGTACGTATATAATAGCAAGATGATTAAAATATCAGGCTCCCTCGCGGCGCCGCGATATTGTCTTTAGACTAGAAATAAATGTTATCGTAACAAATTTCGCCGACAAAGAGGACTTTTCGTTGGAATCAGATGAAATGATAATATAATATAATTTGTTTGGTCTTCAAATATTCTCAAAGAATTAATCAGTGGAAAATAAAAACTGGTTACCTAATGGACATAAAATAAACTCAATAATAGTTTTTTTCGTCTCACTACTGACCAAAGAACTATTTTCTCGCTTACACAATTCCCTATTTTACCAATCCAAGGAACTTATTTGGTTGTAATTTTGGCCCAACAATCACTCACATAGCACTTTTGCCTATAGACACTGAAAATGTAATAATTATGAGCGGCTTCTTATGCTGTTAATGCAACACTAATGGATTTAGTACATGTGTGTTAAATCCATTAGTGTAGTATCCATTAGTGTTACTCCTTATAAATCTGGCTCACTCAATCTTGGTAAGTGGGTGACCCAACCAATTAGATATGCATAAAGCCCTTACATCCTTAGTTAGCCTCTTATATATTAGGTTTATATATTTTTTATGTTATAGGCAGGTCAGTGGTCACCACCGCTCATGGACAATGTCGAAGTTACATATATTAACCATTCCATACATCGCCAATACGCGAACAATATACGGTACCAAGATGTTATGTCCCTTGAGCCTGTAGTTAAGCTGGCTTACTCACCCTTCACGCCGGACCGCAACAATACTAGGCATTGTTGTTTAGCAGTCGAATATCTGATGAGAGGGTGGTACCCAGACGGGCTTTCAAAACCCTGCAAACTAGTTAAATTATCAAAGTGTAATAAAGAAAATTTACTGGAAAAGTAAAATTGTAATTATCTTTTTCGTTAACTTCTAAAGCTTAATAATGTTACAACACAAATAATACATTAAGAGCAATATTAAACCATAATGTGTGTTAATCTAGAGAGAAGTAGATGCCGTGTACTGACGCAATAAAGTCACGCAATAAATTAGAAGCTATCTCTGGCACCGAACATGTACGCAAAACGCCATCAAACCAATTTATCTGCATAAATTCGTAGTAGACCGAAAGCGACCCATTTTTGTATATTCTCTACAATTGAACTTTGTATCATTATTAAACAGTTATTAGCGTCTAGATTTGGAGGATATAGTTATTTAACTAACCATTAAGAAGATATTTATTTCTGGTGGATAAGTATTCGAAATTCTATTGTACTTACATTGAGGTCATTAGCTTAACCCATATCGAGTTTTTATTGAAAGTTATTACGTCATAATGAGACCATTTGTGTGATCAGAATATATTAAAACGTTTTTTGATGTGAAACATCTATTATCGCCTTGTGGGTTAGTCCAACTCGTATGCCGTGACGGCGAAAGACATGACGCTCTCTTATGTCATCAAGTATTATTCACCGCCGTTTTCTACTCCTTTCCGTCATGCGTATACATACATATGATTACTTCTTCGCTTCTACGTGTGAGTGTGCTTACTGCACACACAGCATATTTCTTTCATCAAATTTAATTAATTGTTTTACTGCATATTAGTATATTGGATTTATTTAATGATAAAGTATTTCAATAATCAAAAATTTCAATGATTCATATCTGCCGGGGGTACCGTGATGGCAACTTTTTAATACGATGTGGAAATATCCGGGTTATTAGTACACCTGATTGTGTCCTCTACTCATATAGTCCTCCTCCAGACCGATTTCGGCCACGGCGGCCAATCTCAAGAGAGATTAGCCAACTACGCAAGACAAGTGTATGCGCAAACACAGGTGCACTCCCTATGACCCACTTTCATCACTCGATGGGACATCAATCCGACACGACTGGAAAGAGTTCAGGCGCAGGACCAACGGCTTTACGTGCTTTCCGAGGCACGGGAGTGTACACATTTCCAAGTTCCAGACTCCGGGCAGCTACTGAGAATTTTCGACAGAAAATCTCAATAACATATTATTGGCCCGACCTGGGAATTGAACCCAGGAACACCGTATCTGTGGCCTTACATGTAGCAACTACACCAACGAGTCTACTCATATACACTATCATTGGCACATAATAGATAGTATAATTGCGTTTCGTTTCGATTCTTCTCGATATCATGTACACCCCGAATTGATCCTGTAAAATAAAGATTCAAAAGTGCTTCTTTGATCATACGTGAATAACGATGATGATTTATTAAGTGATCTTTGAAGGCAATCTCTCTTAAAAATGTGCAGAAACTTGTGCGTGCAGTTACATTGGCTCATTCAACCTTTCAAACCAGAACACAACAATACCAAGCATATATTGCTGGCTTATGGTAGAATATATACTGAGTGGGTAACTACTAGGGCTTGCGCAAAACCTTATCACCAAGAAAATAAGTATTTCGTTAGAATATATTTTTATTTGTAGTGAATGAATTAACAGGTTTTGGAAAATATCTTACCTAAGGTAAAGTAAAGTAACAGCCTGTGAATGTCCCATTGCTAGGCTAAGGCCTCTTCTCCTCTTTTGAGGAGAAGGTTTTGGAGCTTATTCCACCACGCTGCTCCAATGCGGATTGGTGGAATACACATGTGACAGAATTTCAGTGAAATTTGACACATGCAGGTTTCCTCACGATGTTTTCCTTCACCATCAAGCACGAGATGAATTATATTCACAAATTAAGCACATGAAATTCAGTCGTGCTTGCCCGGGTTTGAACCCACGATCATCGGTTAAGATTCACGCGTTCTTACCACTGGGCCATCTCGGCTTTTTTACTTTGCGCAGAGGCAATATCGTAACCAATGAGGTTCATCCGAGGTGCGATTATTGCTAGTTGAAAACTTACCTAAGGTGTTTTTAAAAAACTTCTCACTACACCTTAATGTTCTCACTTCTAACGTTACGAAAATATACTGAAACTCTTGCAAACTTTTATTAAGTTAGGAAATATAAACGGGGGTAGATGAATGAAATTTTATAAAACCAAACTTCATGAAGTCTGGAATCAAAACTTCATTATGTATAAAATTCAACCACGAATAGTTAATGGGCTTTAACTCGATTCCAAAACGCTAACTTTGGCTCGTAGCGGCTCGTTGCCTTCAATAAAATTGTGACTAGTTATGTAAAATTTAATTCCTTTGAAGATTGAACGCTCACATAATACCTAAGGATACTTTTTTTATATTTTGGAGATTATGTTTACGAACATTATTAATTAAAAATATCAAAGCGATTGTTCACCATAGCGTGAGATGACCATTTAGACCGTAATAAGCTTATTGTTATTTTACGGGAAACGCAAACGAGAGTCAGCATTTTTGTCTTCGGAAATAATTCAAATTTTCACATTTTTTTTGTATACGTTACTACATTTAAAAAGTAAGATAAACTTAAATCTTATTTATATATTTTTTTACAGAAGGTTATCTATTATTTGATTAATAATTTCAACAAATAACAACCTCAACCAATATCACTAATTGTTATTAACTTTAATAACAATTTGTTGTTTATAATATCATAGCCTTTTAGATCATACTTACATAAATAAATAAAGTCAATTATTAACTCTACGGATTTTTTAAAATTGTAAATACAGTTCTCATTATAATTCATTGTTAATTTAAGAATTTATTCTGTGATTTGCACGTTTACGAAGATACCGATAGCAATATTCCAAGAAAATGATTTAAAAAATTGTATTCGAAAAATTGGTTTGGATAAGTCATGTGATCTACCTGCAAATAGTATTTAATTGTTCTCTCGAAAAACATATTACAAATAAGAGTCCAGTCATTCGAACACGTTAATCTTAATCGAAGATTGGGGGTTCCACATAATTTTTATGTGTTTAGTTTCTGTTTTAAATTTACATAATATATTACGTATACTGCCTTGTTGGTCTAGTGGCTAGATATAAGGCCATAGACCCGGTGGTCCTGGGTTCAATTCCCAGGTCGGGCCAGTAAATTGTTATTGGGTTTTTCTGTCAGAACATTCTTAGTCTGGAAGTTGGAAGTGTGTACACTCCCGTGCCTCGGCAAGCACGTTAAGCCGTTGGTCCTGCGCCTGAACTCTTTCCGGTCGTGTCGGATTGACGTCCCATCGGATTATGAGCGCTAGGGAAAAGAGAGTGCACCTGTGTTTGCGCACACACTTGTGCACTATAATATCTCCTGCGCAGTTGGCTAATCTCTCTTGAGATTGGCCGCCGTGGCCGAAATCGGCCTGGAGGACCTTATTATTATATTACGTATATTTTTGAACCCACATTGAAGCAGTGTGGTCTAAAGTTTCTGTCTTGCCCTAGTCTAGTAGTGGGACATTTTATTGTATTTTTATTTTCTTAAAGTTTTCTAAGTCTTTAAAATTTTGTCTTGTAGTTAACGAATAAACCATTGTTCATCAGTTTAAATATTTTATTACCATAAATTACGTTTCAAATTTAATATTCCAAATTTGAAGTTAAGCCTTATCACAACAGAGGAATAGTAAGTGAATTTTCTCTTTTATATAATCGTATGTCGTCTTAAATATAATATCTGTGAATTATTTATATTGTTGGGTTCATCGTCCTTTTCCAATATATTGAAGCTTAGTGAGTCCTTGAATAAATAAACGCAGTTATGTCCCTCAATTTTTAGCCAAAACAGGAAAATACATATTGGTAAATTCTCCAGCGTTTTCATTTTGTTGGTATTAAGTATATTACCCGTCGTCATATTTTTATCTAACCTGGTTTATTAGATTACTCTAATCAATACCCTCAACCGTCCTATATGAAAGCAACATAACTGGAAGACTACTTTAGAGAACTAACTAGTTTTTCTCATACTTGAGAGCTACCAACCTTTAAAATACATATTATATACATTTATAATAATCCGCTTGAGATTAAAAGATTTCGAAACCATTTGACCAATAATTACCATGGAAGTTGGCACAAAAAATTACACGGCGTTGGTGACTACTATATACCATCTTATCTGTTGTAACTTACCACTAAATGGTGCTGCAGCACATCAACTTGGGTACCATTTTAAACAATCGCCATTGTATTTATGAATATACCAAAGTGCAAGCCAGTCTGTGTAGGTATCACACACTCATAAGAGTCATAACATATTATTTCCAAAATTTCGCGCTGGCGTTGTAAGTTGGTTAATATTTCTTACATTTCCAATATCGTTGGGTATTGGAGATCACTTACCATCAGGTGGCTCATTTAATTTTCTCCTACTAAATTTATATAAAAAGTTATTGATGTTATGTAGGGTATTAAGGATAATGAACTTTTTAAAATGTCATAACATAGCGAGGGTAGATATTTATTTCCTTGGCATTTAAAAATGGTACAGTAACAATAGACTGTAATAATCATTCCAGAGTATTATTTTGCTATATAATTATAATATTAAGCAATTTTAGTGCTTTATCGGTTTAACGAATATTCCTCATATTATGATAAGAAATATGTTGTTATACAACTAGTAGAATCTAAAAAAACGTATCAAGGATACATAACACGTATTTGAAACGTGAGAGAATTAAGAATTGCGGCGTAAGCAAATAATTCATCAAAGTCACATCACTCGAGTAGGCAATTGCTGAAGAAGGGAAACACCTTCTTCAAAAAGTTTTACTTACACAATGATCAATGTAAGTGTGATTGATGCTTCGAAGTCGTGATTGCACGAGGAAAACATTTCGGACAATTTAAGTAGTCCACTGTAAAGGAATACTTTATTTGAAGCGAACCGATTGTGTGGAACAATTCTCAAGTTCTTTATATGAATAGGTTGCACATATATTTCCATTATTTGCACTTGCATATATCGAGAAATATTGCTACTGCATTTTTTTTACAACATATTATTATTTTGAACAACAATTGACGGAATATATTGTATTTATTAAAAAAAGTGGATTATATCTCAAATTGTAACACTGGGTGACCCCTTGCCGAATTTGGTAATTTTAGGAAGAATGCTGAACATCGGCATCTAACATATTTCTTAGTTTCCAGTCTTCTACATATTTAAAGTGCTGTCAATTGATAATGCAGCTCTGTTATGGTAGCAGGTAGGTTCTTATGGCAAACTTTACACTATTAATAATGGCTGCTACATAAGTTTTTCATATGGACATTTTGCCCGCCAGTATTTTATTAATTTCCCTAAGTATAGGTTAACTGTAAACAAGATTAAACACTAATATGCTTGTTTGAAACACATTCAATTATTCTGTGGGATTATCTGCCTTCGCCTATTCACCAATGAAATAGGATTGATACATTTAAGTAACGTGAAACAATTTATTTAGTTATTTTATGCGTTATTTTAATTACATGTGCATTTGGAAATTGTGTATTAACGGGTATGACGATGTATGTATTTTTTAAGTTATTGTATCTTATTATTAGTAGTATTCATAATTTTAATGTACATCTTAATCCTAATGTTGTGTTGAAGTAATTGCAGAGCGATAAGTCTGACTGATAAAAATACAAATAAAATAAAATTATTGCAGGGACATTTTTATTATGATAACTTTTTCTGTATTTTTTATGTATGTAGTGCGCGATGAAAAGGGATGGATTATTGAGATTGGTAGTTTCGGAAATATTATATATTAAAACTAACCGTTGTCCACGACTTCGCTCGCGCTTAAGTATAAATAAAGGATAAATTATTATTGCTTGGAATTTGGATTGGTCTGTGATTTTAAAATAAGAAGCCTGAAATGTCATTCTCGTTAGAATAAGTGTACTTGTAATAATTCGGTTACTTCAATTGGTATTTTTTAGCCCTTTCAAAGATTAACCTGGACTAACAGGCAGGCAGACTGACAAAACATTTTTAAAATGCTTGTTTTGGTTTTGGTAAATGGCAAAAAGCCATATAAGCTTTTAAAGAGGCAGTTATTTTAAAATCACAGACAGACATTTCAATATTATTTATATGTATAGATAATTATTACTTATTATTACAGGAAATATTGTATCGCTTCGTTTTTATCATTATGATCAGTTATCATTGATTATTATATCTAATTTGGGAAAGTCGATAGCTGGTAAAAAATAAGTGGAAAATGTGACTTGAATATACAAAGCATTGGAATTAATGGTTATCGAAATAATTTATAATTAAAGTAAATCAATAAATAAATATAGAGTTCAATAAATGAAATTATAGAGTTTCGTTAATAAAATAAATATATTTAGCCGCGCACACATTTACAAGGAGCAATAACGAAGTAAAATATACGCGTCACGCATACACATACTCCCTTGTGTATGCGTGACGCGTATATTTTACTCGATCGCGAAGATGGGGCATGACGGCATAAGGAAGGGTCATGTCGTTACTCGATATTACTAGATTAAACAATTACATCTACGAGTCGGTCTTACCCCGAGAGGGCGCCAATAGATATTTCACATCAATAATTTAATCTTATAAAAGTTAATTAGTCGATTTTATAATAATAATATTTAAAAAAATAATTAAGAGGTATATTAATGTTTAATGACAATCAAACGATTAGCAAACGAAACATTGAGTTTGGGTTATGAAGAACATCAGCTGTAATATAATACACAGTTACACTTGCATTAATATTATAGTTTGTTTTGTTTCAGTATTATAAGCGTAATAATAATTGGTGCGTGCGAATCGTATCGCATAAATTAAGAACGAGATTTTAAAAAAGCATACTCGACATAACCATAGTAGACGATAAAAGAGTGCAATCTATACATATAATAAATCTGTAACTGGTCGATGTCTGTACATGGAAGATATATGAGTAAAACTTTTATCGGGGGTCTTTATAAGCCCAATAGAACCCAAAACAATGATTAATAAATTTTTTGTCTGTTTGTCTGTGCGTTTGTGCACGCTAATCTTAAAAACGGCTTAACGGATTTAAGCCGGTTTTCACTAATGTATTGTGGCTAACTTCACTTAACATTTAGTGTTTGTTTTATTTCAATCGGTTCATAAATAATAAAGTTATGTCAATTTAAAGATACACGTAGAACATTTATTAAAAAATGGTTATGGTCAAACTGAAAAGAGATTAAATATTACATGTAATATAATTTTTAATCTCTTTATTTATTTATTAAAAGTTTAGTATCACTACTAAAAATCAATAAATTATTATCTGTAGGAAAAGTACGCGCACTGTTAGTTGTCAAAATCAAAAAGTTTTGTTAACAATTTCGTGTTTTCAGTAGCTTCGTGTGTTGTTTTTGCATAAAAACTAATATTGCATATATATTGTGTGTATCTTTATGATCTCATCTTATATCTTTCATAACAGTACGCTTTAAGTCTGCGTGTGAGCAAGTCAGTTAACTCAGTGACAATAATGAATACGTAAATAGTATATAGATGTATAAACAAAGCCTAAAAAACAACTATAACAATAATACATGGTTTTAGAAGTGCTTGCTTTAAACATAAACGTGGTATATCACTTCTTAAAACTTTAAATAGGTATAATTTTTTCGTAAATTCGTGTTTCCTGTCAAAAGTTTTAAAACGGCAGATAAAAATTCAAACATTTTACCTACCGAAGTTTTTTCTAAACGACGAAATAAATAACAATTTTACGTGGAAAAAATGGCAACCATATTTTGAACTATTTTTATTAGCCACTGGATATATATAAGGAGTATTAGCCACTGATTATATATAAGAAGTGTAAATAGAGAAAAATAGCAATTTTGTTACACTCGATTGGTGAAAAAGGTGTCGAAATGTTCAATTCTTTCAACATTAAAATAACAGAAATTACTTTAGAAGACCTCATTAATAAATGTAACAAGTATTACGAACCGAGGAAAAATTTAACTATGGCCTGACATGTATTTTTTATGAGAAAACAAAGCAAACACGAAAATATAACCAACTTTATTACGAGTCTAGAAAATTTCAGTTTAAAATGTGATTTCGTTGAATAAATAGTCATTGGTCAGTGATAAATTTATAGCGAATAGGTGTTAGAGTAGCTCGCCAAACATCAAAGATTATTACAACGGTCTGATCTGTCACTAAAGAAAGCTATAGAGATAGCTAAAATAGTAGTGATCGAACAACAAAATACGGAGCACATAAATAAAAGCAGTGGGACTTCGTCAGCGTCATCATCTAATGAATATCAAGTGATGAAGGGGGTGTAAAAGGGTTAAACAACACACAGTACAGAATAGAGAAGATGTGCATATTCCTACGAAGTCAGACGGGCAACTAATTAAGAAGAGAACAGAATTGTGAAACGTGGTTCTATTTGCCTTATCCCAATATAAACCGAATAAAAGTATTTTGAAATCTCTCAGTTTAATTCAATTGGTCTTTGGGTATGTCAACCTTGCAACAGCATAATCATGAATAGGAAGAAGTAGATCTGTGTGATCATAATTTAAAAGACAATGTTGATGATGACCCAATGACCTCAATACGGCAAACACTCACACGGCAAGCAAACTATATTCGAAGAAAACTCCCAGGTTTTTAATATAATCACAATAAGGGATGACAATATTATCAAACATGATATTTGGTTCCGCCTGCCAATAATTATGGCTTGAAATCTACTAGGGTTGACATTGAGCTAAAGATTTCTCACTTTACTCAAGAATGATATTGAAGTCATTATTCATCCTTGCGATAGCCATAGGTGACAAAATTATAATTAAGTCTACTAAGATATTGATTTTATATACTTTAAAAAAAATCAATGCAAAATTAATAATGATAGAAATATTAGAAATGATAAAAATAATAATGTATTAATTTATATAATATGAATGTACCAGCCTTCTTGATATTCAATATTTTAGTTTGTTATAAATTTGCTACTGTAGTCATATTCTTACTTACTTGCCTTTTAATTGTCTTTGGTTAAAAAGATATATAATATAAATAATATATAAATCATTTATTTACTATGCTTTATTGGTCTTACTCAATGTTATGTGTTATTTTATATACATAATGCTATCTCATATAAGTGTCATCTAATTTTCGTTTGTTAAAAATAATTAATGAACACTTAACCTACCAGAGCGGTCAAATAACTGCTTTTGAACCTTTAATCAAAATTGTTATATAGGTGCTTTTTTGTATATTATATACTTTTTCTATATGAGATGGCCGCTTAAGTAGCTCATTGAGATATGTGTGTCAAGTTCAATACACAACATTTGTTTTAAATCCCCTTATTTTTTTGTTTAGTTAAATGATTATGCCTTGATTAAGTCTGATTTTATTTAGTCTCAGACAGAAGAACCTTTTCTTTTACTTTATATTGTACACATAAAAGAACATAAATCTATAGCAAAAAACTAATAAATAAATAAATTATCCATACATATAAATAATATTGAAGTTTCTGTCTGTGATTTCAAAATAAATGCCTGTTTTAAAGGTTATATGGCTATTTACGATTTACCAAAACCAAAGCAATATTTTTTTTATTTTTTTTACACTGTATGTCTGTTCGTTCAGGCTTATCTTTCAAACGTCTTAAAATTACAAATAACCGAATTATTATAACGTCCTCCAGACCAAGTTTCGGCCACGGCGGCCAATCTCAAGAGAGATTAGACAACTGCACAGGAGATATTATAGTGCAGAAGTGTGTGCGCGAACACAGGTGCACTCACTATTCCCTAGCTCTCATAATCCGATGGGATGGCAATCCCACACGACCGGAAAGAGTTCAGGCGCAGGACCAACGGCTTTACGTGCTTTGCGAGGCACGGGAGTGTACACACTTCCAATTTCCAGACTCCGGGCTGCCACTGAGAATTTTCTGATAGAAAAACCCAATAACTATTTATTGGCCCGACCTGGGAATTGAACCCAGGACCACCGGCCTTAAATCTAGCCACTAGACTAACGAGGCAACCGAATTATTATAACAACTATTTCAAGGCTCGGTTTAGTCTTTATTTCATCAAAATCAGATGAGTCTATCAAAAGTTATAAAAAATATGTATTTTTGTTGTTATCTATACACATAATATAATGACTTTTCCTGAACGATTCATTATCGCAGAGCCTAATAAACCACGGGGGTTAGAAACTTGAAATTTTGGCAGTTGATACATATTGTAATGTAAACACCCACTAAGGTAGGATTTTTGGAGTACCACCCCTTAAGAGTTGAACAATTGTTTAGAAACCCGTCATTCTTAAAGTTAGAAGCATGAAATTTAATAAGCAAGCTTCTGGTTAGAAGTAATTAAAAATGTATTTCAGCGTTTTTGAAAGTCTAAATCTAAGAGGGTAACTCTAAAAAGGGGTTGAAAGTTTGTATGGGGATTCCGTCATTTTTGGTGTAAGAAGAATGATATTTAGTATTAAAACTATGCATAGTTTTAATACTGACTATCATTCTTCGTATTCCGTCGTTTTTAGAAATTCAACTCCAAACGGGAGAAATGGGGTGAAAGCATTTGTATAAAAATTTTAAAAATAGAATTTACTATTTATGTTTTTTGATTGAATTAATAAACATGTATTTCAAAGTTTTTAGAAACATTTATTTTTGTTTTGAAGAGTTGGGTGCAAATAATGAAATTCAAAATACACAATATCTCATATCAATATCTCTTAGGGAGAAATATACGAACTTCACTATGTTAGTTATGTTTGAATAAAGAAAACATATTCCATTATTGCCATGTGTACCACTTAATTGGTAGTCCCTAAGGTTATATTATTGTAAAGTTTCATTAAAATCCATTCAGTAGTTTTTGCGTGAAAGAAACGTCCAAACATCTATACATACTTTCGCGTTTATTATATTAGTAGGATTATTATATGCCCTGTACTGAACACACATACACTGCACTGTATGCTCGATTGGTGAATGTTTATATCTTATTGTTTAGAAAATGTACGGGATAAAATCCTTATTTTACCAGCAGTACAGCAATTTTTTAGTTTATTCACTACAAACAAACATACAAAAAATCTAATTTTACTTCTTTATAATATTAGTATAGATACAGACCACGCGCGAGCGAAACCGCGGGCAACAGCTAGTTAATAATATGTTTCTTGTGTATATAAATATAATAAGTATTTTAATTAGCGAAAACCTATTAACGATTTTAAAATATGTTAACCTTAAAGGTTTATTTATAAAGCGGTAGTGTTTATAATATTCAATTAAATTTTGTAAAATAATAAGTCAAAAATGCTCGTCAGAGACTAATTTAACCTTTGCATTTTAAATTTTTTAGCAATGCAATTAATAGTAATTCGAGTTCTGCAAACCTTAATACAATGTCCAACACTAACAGATAATAATCAACCATATCTTTTTTCTAGAAAATAATAGACTTTACACTTCAGACACAGTCTTATCCATATTTTTATAATAAAAAAAATGGCGTTTATATTTATAAGAATATTATTTTAGTTCATTTTATAAAATTAATATTAGATTGATTGTTCTTTCGTAAAACTTAATTAAATTAAAGATACATATAAAGTGACATTGATGATTATTTGGAATGGTTTACGAATATCCAAGGGTAAAGCAGAAATACAGATAACTTCGCATCCAGATAGTGGTTCTCAACCTCAACGTCTAATAAATTTGCTCAGTAACTCGCACTATATAACTCCATCAAACTCCTGTCGAACACACTAATTGCTTTGGGTGGCCCGTATGCACCTTTCTCATCTTTGTAGACTGTTAAATGGCCTTCAGCTGTTTGATCTGTACAAAGTGATGTAACTATAACGCTTTAACTTAACTAGCTTCCCGCTCTCGACTTCGCTTGCGGAAGAAATAATAATAATAAGGTATAACTTAAGGTATTGTTGATACCTTAATTTATATCAATTCAAAATAAATTTATTTATTGCGTTTCTATTTTGAACTAGTATTCGTACGCGGCTTTACTCGCGTGTAAGGAGATGTTTTTCAAGTTGGCCCCATACTAAATTTTATCAAAATCGGTTTCGTGGTTTAGCCTTGAAAGCGTAACAAATAGAAAAAGTTAATTTCGCATTTATATTAGTAGTAGTATATATATACGTATATGTGTATATTAAGTTATTAAAATAATACAACAATTTCTCAAGATTTATAAAATTGAGTCCAGTCCAAAAATATGTATTTAGATTATAACTAAGAAGATTATAAAGGGTCTGTAAAGTATTTTGTGTTGTAAATAATTTTGTATTATTTACAAAATTTTACGGAACCGCTTAGAAACTTCAAAGTGAAGTAAAACTGGGGCAGATGAATAAAAATTTCATGAAAGTTCATGAAGTGTGGAATTAAAACCTCATTTCGTAGAAAACGCGAATAGTTAACGGGTTTAACTCGATTTCAAAACGCTAACTTCGTTCAAAGCGGCTCGTTAGCTTCAATGAAATTGTGACAAGTTTGGTAAAATACCCTTCCGATGAAATAATTTGCGTTTAATTAACAAGATAAATTAATTAAAGCATATAATGTTAATATTACGTTTTCATTCGAAATACTATAAAGTAATATAAATATAAATAATATTTAGGAAGTGTTTTGTGTGTGTTATTACATGTCGAATATAAGATTATATTTTAATATTATGTTATCGTTTATGTTTGTTTTTATTATTATTTTGTTGGATTTGCCGACTTGGTGTATATTGTATTATTATTATAATTAGATTACGTAAGTTAGTGGCGTAACTTTTACGATATCGTACCTCGACTTTCTGAGATTAGTCTCCGGTTAAATATATTCGTAGCATCATCTGTCAAGCAGCAACCAAAATTCATAGCGGCAACCTAAAGGTATATTTTTAAAAACAAATTAATCCATATTGATAATTTCAAATTTTAGTTTCAACAAACTTATGCACCAGGTAACATTATAAATACGGTATTAAAAACTAATTAAAACCAATGCAACATCACGTGTCGCCTCTATTGTTTGTTATGTGTGCAATGAGCTAGTTCAATTGTGCTCCTATATATACTATTTTGCATTGAACCTAGAAGGTATTTATAAAATTTAATTTTCGAATAAAAATTACAATGGACTGTGACAATATATTGAGAAAGAAGAAATGATGCTTAATTGAACACTGCGAATAGGTTATTTTCTTTATATTTAGTATATTTTCATAAAAAAATATGCTGCGGAAATCTTTTTAAAAAACCCGGGTTTCCTGTCGCGGAGCCGCGTTATATGGGTTTCTTATAAATCCAAAACACCTACGCTGACCCTTCTAGGCACGGATAAGGAGAGGTGGCGGGAGGTATCAGACGCGAAGCTATGACAATGTGCAATCACTGTGGCGCAAACCGCCCTGCATAAACTGGAAGTTTATGTTCTCTACGAGAAAGTAATAAAATTAATATTTTATTGAAGTTTACCTTTTTTAACAGAGCCTCCTTCAATAACCTTTTCGTGTCATAAAACAGCTCATAAATATGTTGAATATGATGCATCTGTAATAATGTTATTGTAATTATATTAAATATGGCGTATTATAAACGATATCAGCCATAAATGTATAAAAGATATGTGACACGAATTCCATACGTGAGAGAACTAAGAATCGCGGGAAAAGCAATAATTTATCAAAGTCACGTCACTCGAGCAGGCAATTGCTAAAGAAGGGAAACACCTTCTTCGGAAAGTTTTGCTTGTACACAGATCAATGTATGGGTGATTGATGTGCCTTTTATATGAGCCTTGTAATTGACTGATGAAATAAATTCCAAGTGAAATCTGAAAGTGTTTCTTTTGATAAATCATTTTAGAGTTATAAAGAACGTGCGTGTGAGTTTTCGTATAACTTTATTTCGATATAAAAAGTATTTTTTTAAATTACCTATTGTATAGTAGAAGTGGATTTTAACCATAGTTTCTATGTGGTTTATGTAATTTATCAGGCTTGACATAAAATAATATTTTGTGAGGAAATATGCTCGTGTTGGATGAAATTTTGCAATTTATATAATATAAGTGGTTAGCTTATATTAGACTGCAGATTCCGTGATCCCTTATTGGGTATTTTTGTTTTAGAGTATCTAGCCCAGTCTGGAAGTAAGAACCGTGTACGCTTCCGTGCTTTAGAAATCCGCTGGGCCTGAATTTCCAGTCATGTGTGATTTGACGCTCCATTAGATTATTATGAAAATGAGAATATGTACATGTGCAAGGTTGGTGTCACATTGGCGATGGATGGAATGGAGGGATGGTTAATATTTCTCGTAGTGCCACTATTTAGGGTGACGATGACCGCTTAGGATGCTAGCTGCAACTTATTGTTAATGTACATTTGTAAATTAATAAGATATTTATACATTTTACAATTACTTTTTCTCCATTCCTCACAACTTAAAATTATTTGAAACAGCTATGAATTTCCTTAAAATCGAGTGAAATCAAACGTGCTAGACGAACATTTTATAAAGCGTACTTTATAAAAGTGGAATTAAAACCTCATCTCCGAGAAAATTAAACCGCGAATAGTTAATGGATCTTTACTCGATTCCAAAAAGCCAACTTTGTCGAGAGCACCTCGTTGGCTTCAATAAGATTTTGACAAGTTTGGCTAAATTACTTCCTTTAAGAGGCCTGTTTCGCAATAAACGTAATAAAAAAATAATTAAAACGAATACAAGTAATTTCCTTTGTTTGATGGAATGTTCATTTTTCCTCTCACTTTCTCTCGATAGCTTATCGATATTATTGTCACGTATCAATAGTATCGATAGCTCACCGTGAACAATTGATGTCTGCAATAGTATTGCAAAACCCATTAGTTTTAACCAAAAACCTATCGATACTATCGATAGTATCAATGGTTTTGAATTATCGATCGTACAAAACCGTCAATACTTTCGATATATAGTTTTAACAGTATTGACACAAGTAGTCAAACTATCGATTGTTCTGCAACACTAGAGCAGCGGGTCCTTATGATACGACAGAACGATATATTGGTACATACATGTACTACTGACAGTTTTCGATATTGTCATTACTAAATGTCACATTCTGTATTTTTTTTATTTTTGATTTTAATTATATCAATTGTTAAAAAAGATTTAGGCTACATTATACAATATACATATACGCTATACAATATATACAATATATATACGCTATACAATAGATATACGCTATTATACAAAAATAAAATTCCAAAAAACATTCAAACTCTAACAAAAAAAAAACGCCGAAAAAGGATTTCAGTATGATAATAGTGAATATTTTTTTAGACGAGTATTCTTTCGTTTATACGAGTATAATAGCATGTCGGATAAGTATAATTTACACAAGAAAAATACAGAAGTAGAAAATATTTGTTATAACTTTGACATTTTAAGATGTCTGCAATTTGCGAGAGCTTTAAAAGAAAATATTTCTATGAGGAGTCGGCGAAAATGTCGGCGCATGTCCTAGTAGTTATTTCTTTGCTGTCTGTTTGAAATCCCTTTGTGTGAATTGGGAACTTTTTTTTATATATGGTTCTATTCAGTATTCGGGGTGAATGCTTGGATTTTAAGAAAAGCACTTGAATTTGTACAGTTCACGCTACTGCATACAAATGCGTTTGAAATATTTTCATAAATAACCTACAAAAGATTTTTGCATTGAATCTTATTAGGCTTGTTTAAATTTGTGAAATAATGTATTTATGAATAACCGTTGGAACATGGCCCATACTAAGGTAATTTTATATATAGGGTTTTCCATTAAGGGCGCTTGATCGTGCAGAACTTCCATCGTAGCGTGTGCTGTGTGGCACGTAGCGCCGTCCTGTTGAAACCACATGTTGTCCAGATCCATATTCTCGATTTCAGGCCAAAAGAAGTTGGTTATCATCGACCGGTATCGCTCACCATTGACGGTGACGGCCACACCATTATCGTTTTCGAAAAAATACGGACCAATCACGCCTCCGGCCCAAAATCCGCACCAAACAGTCACTTTCTGCGGGTGCATTGCCACTTGGTGAACCTCGTGTGGATTGGTCTCGTCCCAAATACGGCAATTTTGCTTGTTGACATAGCCATTCATCCAAAAATGCGCCTCGTCGCTGAAGATGATTTTTTTGCCAAAATCGGCGTCAACTTCCAACTGCTCTAATGCCCAGTCAGCGAACACACGGCGCTGTCTATGGTCATTAACCTTGAGCTCTTGGGTCAGCTGGATCTTGTACGGGTGCAGGCTCAAGTCACAACGCAAAATTCGCCAAGTTGTCGTCTGCGAAAGGCCGAGTTCCTGTGCGCGACGCGGAATTGACTGCCGCGGGTTTTCGAGTCGAGGATACTGTCGCGCACAGCGGCGATATTCTCGGCAGATCTCGCGTTACGTTGACGCACGGGAACCGGCTGATTGTTAACTGACCCGGTTGACTCGAATTTGTCCACCAATCGACGGATAGTCGACTCGGCAGGACGATCATCGCGACCACCGCGAACGGGCGAAGTGCGCGGAACGTTGCTCGAACTGAAGACCCATTTTCATAAAACAATTTTATGATTTGCACGTGCTGCTCGACACTGTAACCTGCCATGGTGGTTTGGGAGGACGGAATGAATATAACACACTGCATTTGACAGCTGTCACTCAAACAACATGGCCGCAATCAGCTGTCAAAGTTTTACGATAAAAAAATAATTTAATGTGCGTTTTTAAATTTACATAAAGGTTGTTCAAATTATATTTTAATATTTGATATGTATTTTCGTTTTTATAGTGAAAGCAGTGCGTACTGTTTCAACATTAGATATACATAAGTATAAACTTGGAGAAAAGCAATGATTACTTTGAATACGAATAGAAACAACGATTGTTATCATATTTAATGAGTTCAATGCAATTTGACACACACTGATAAAGTCTCCAATGATAAGTTATATTTTTTACTTCAGGAATAATTGTAAGATAATCATTATATTAATCTTATTTTAAGATAAGATTAATAAAAACTAAGAAAAAATATAATCATGTTTAAGATACAGAGATTCGTTATGGCGTTTTTTTATTAAATCTAACGAATGCTTGTTAGCTGTTCGCCTCTTGTTTGTAGACGCTCAGAAAAACTAGACATTAAATCTGTGAAGCTTTATAAATTTATTATTCTTACAGGGCAGACTAATAAATGGGCCACCATCATAACAGACATTGTAAGCTCATACCAAATTTTAAATCATCAACGAGTCGCCAACCCCGGGGTCTAATCAGTCAGTAGTATACATAAGAAAAGTCTAGCTTATTTAAAATTTAAACTAAATTTATTTTAGTTCATTAACAGCAATAATAAGTAACTATTGCTGTTAGGTGGTGTAATAATTTGGTGAGCAAAATGGTACCCGCCAAATGTATCTGCACAAAGACATGTAAATATTTATTACACGACACGATTTTTCAGTGATTTTGTAAAATGACATTTATTTTTTTGTATATTAGTACCTTGTAAAAAAAAATTGAAACTACTCAGACTTAGTACATACTTTTAAAGCGAAAATATCTTCATTATATTCATGATCCCGTCTCGATAAGTTGTAATAATGGCTAGAAAAAAAATAATCTTGTGACGTTTTTAAATCTAGAAATTATATTATTCGTTTCAGAGTTATTTGACATTAAAGGGGAATTACCATATAATCTCGGTATTTTGGTAATTACTGGGTTGTTGTATCATTTACGTAAGTATATAAGACTACTACGGAAAAAAATGTGGTTGTATCAAATTACAGTTAATAGATGAATATATCTACTACTATTTGATATGTGTAAAATGATTTCGAAAACATAAGTAAACATGAAAATTGTCTTATTATAATAAGACAATGTTCATTTCAATAAAATAAATAAAAAAAAAAAAACTGCAACATTTGTTTTGTTACCATGGAGAAAATATTTTCTTCGATTAAGTTATTAATCAAATTTACAATGTGGTGATTTTCTAACAAACATAGAAGTTGTCAACTATTTCGGATGTAACCATACACTTACTACACTACACTGTATACACTTACGAATTCCGTGACCTGGACTTCGAAGTGTGTGGAGAACAATTAGAAACCGACATCGGTAGTGTTCGGTGCACGACATCGTCAGCTAATTACGTTGCCCCTTTGGCTCTCACGAATGTTGGATACAATGTTCACTTTATACAAAGTAAACTTGGGTACTTCATACTCATGTTTAACGAACACTTCAATATTTAAAGTAATAAAATGCGAGTTACCCGTCCCTATTTTGTTAGAATATAACGTTTTACATCATATTTTTGTACAAATTAGCGTCCATCCATTGGTCGAAATTCACGAGAATAGTCGAAAATCTTCTGAGAACTTCCAGGTTTCATAGCGGCGGGGTAAGAAAGAGCTTTAGCCCAGTAAGCGAAAAAATTTCAGAGATTTTTGTCTTTGCCCATTTATATATAGATAACGGTGTATATATTCATATGAAAAAGCCTGCAAGTGACTGGAAAAACCCGCCTTTCGTCTTAAAGAAAAGGTTAGGAGCATAGTATGCTTCTGTACCGCGGTGAATACATAATATTATGTTGCAATACTTTAACCGTCATATCTAAGTATCCTTACAATGTTTTCTTTTACCTAGACTATAATTATGAACGAGATGAATTATAAACACAAATAAAATTCAGTGGAGCTTGCCCAGGCTTGAACCCGCGATTTTCGTTTTGAATCCACAGGACCATCTCTCTTCCATTATGTTCCTATTGAAATTTTATGAAATTTTTATTTAATATTGTAATGTAAAATATAATCTTTATATTAAAAAAATGCTATGCGATTGGTTTTCTGGTGTCGGTTTTATCTTTCAGTTTGATTTATTCAAACGATAAAATTATTTTTGAAAAAAGAATTTGGATTACGCGGTTTCATTGAATTTTCGTATTTTATCTACATCTAGTAATAATTGGTTTATTGTGTCCATTATTTAGTCATTATTGTAGTGTTTAATTCAAATACCCGTTGTGTTGCCTCATTATCTCTATCGTGTGTATCGGCTTTATAATGTAATCCCAATTGTTATGTACTTATTGGATTTATTGGATAGGAGGACTGACCGAAATTTCTATTTTAAAATAATGCTTTTAATTCGTGGTTGGGTTTCCATTTTAAGCTTTGTTCATACTCGAGTGGTTTGGGTTTATCCCGGTTAGCATTTTTTCAATTGCCAAATATTAATATTATTTGTATGATTTCATTTTCGGTTTAAAGGATGAGTTAGCCAGTGTAATCAAAGGAACAAGGGCGATAGGGTTTCGTGGTTCGCCGCTGAAATATAACAAACACCTTTCATTAAAAACTTACATAACTTTTATTATTATTTGTATCTGCAATTCTTGTGGTGAATTATTTTAAGAATGTAATCAAATATTATATCGTAGGAAATCCTTCACTTAGAAATAGAGTTTAGAGTGAACTTTAAATTTCACTAACATTTCATAGAAGTGTTAGGTAGCGGAACAAATGTAGCTATCTGATAAACGCAAGCTTGCTGCTTTTGTTTCGACATTATTATAATTAAATTTTATGTATATATTTTGTGCTGTACATTTGGAGCCATTTTCTTCGTTTTTGGAAAACCAATTTTTTGCTAATAAATGGCTATATAATTATAATTATGAATATTTTAACTACTTTCTTATAAATAAACTAGCTGCCCGTCCCGACTTCGTACGGAAAAAATAAGGAATTTATCCCGTGCATTTTTTAATCAATAAGAAAAAAGATATAAACATTCGCCCATACAGTACAGTGTATGTGTGTTCGGTATAGGGCATATAATCATAATGCATAAAGTAAAGTACAACATGCTCTACATATTTTTTCATTTATTGGAACAAAGTTCTTTTACTACTGCAAAGTAGAGTTACCTGGCGTAAATGGTCATGTAACAAAAAAGCGTTGTTCTCCAAGTGACCTTTCCCCTTTTTCTTTCTTACTGATTCAAAGCAAGTGTGCAAATTTTCAGATTTGACAATAAGGATTGTGTGCGGCCAATGAGATAACCTCAATTCTATACAAATGTATATACAATTTGAACTCTTTTTTTAATTTATAATTCGCTATTTTATTTTTAATTTTGAATAGTTTACTATTTTCCTAAAGTATATATTAAATGAAATTTATCAATTTTAATTCTTACTTTACATTTGCATTGAAAACAATAAAAATAACTTAAAATATACACATGTGAAAGGGAGAGTTGATTAAGAAGGGCAATGCGGTGTGATAAAAAAGTATTTTTTTTATACATTTACGCGTTTCCTCTACATGAAGTGGGGGGTATGTATGGCTCAACGGCGCTGAAGGTGCCGGAATACCCACTTAAAAATCTGCGGTATCCTCTCCGTCCGTCCGTCCGTCTCCATAGGGCCTTCTCCCCGGTCTTCTTCAGCGGAGGCATTTTCCTCTCGATGCCGCTCCGCGGCCTCATTTTGCGTCTTGACACTCTCGCACAAGGAGACCACGATTTCGACCGCGATGGTCAATCTCAAGAAAGATTTGCCAACTACGCAGGACGTATAATAGTTAAAAAGTGTGTGCCTTACGCACACACTTTTGAACTATAATACGTCCTCACGTCAAAGGTGCACTCTCATAATCCGATAGGACAGTAAACCGACGCGAACAGTAAAAGTTCAGGAAAGAGGCAGGACCAACGGCTTTACGTACCTTTCGTGGCACGGGAATTTGACAAATATACAGAAATATAATCATTAAAAATCTACATTTTAAAACACACAATAAAAAAAAATCGCAAAGAAATTCGTTCTCCCGGGGGTCCTCCGAGCGCACATTTTTTATTAAATTTTTAGGGTCTGTCTACGGTTTCTATGTGCTCATGCTCATCGTACAATGATCCCACACTATGACATAGACCTTTTTGAAAAAATTGGCCCGTTATTTGTTTTTCTTTTTTTTATTATAATAGGTTTACCGCCTGTACATAAGTACACACACATTTTTGTTATTTAACTTACCTTTCACAATATTTTTCCTTAAGAATAATACAGTAAAAATACTCTTAATATTAATAATTAATAATAATAATAATTACAGCACTGCAAATTTATAATAAATTTAGTTGAGAATTATCTGGTGGTGGAAATGATAAAATAATAATTGTAAACGTCACTACTGCGATCGATGTACAAACAATAATAATGGCCGAAATTTTTCCGAAAACTGTGTAATAAATGAGATACAGCTTATTGCAAGAGAGACAGGGGAACGCTCCCATCCCTACTCCGTGCTGCTTACATGGTGAGAAGTGACACCAATAGACGCCTGGCGGGGATAACTGATCAAGTGTTAATTGATCCAGTCATTGACCGAGGTTGAAAATGATTGGAACTAATATCACTATTAAAAAATTGGGGTTGATGAGGTGAAAACTGAGTGTTGCATGTATTTTGTAATGCCACATAATAAAAAATTAAAAATAAAAGTATTTGTCAAACAAATGAAAAAAAAATTTTTGGGGTGAGCTACCCTTAACACTTAGGGATATAAAAAATAGTTATAAACCTATTCTCAGACTTACAGAATAAACATATAATATTTCATCAAAATCGGTCAAGCCGTTTCGGAGGAGTATAAACACTAAAACTGTGACACGAGATTTATATATATATATATATATATATATATATATATATATATATAGATTGTAGTATAGTAATGATATAATAATATGATGCTCTTCTTCTTACAAACGTTAAATTGCTGATGACATGAAAACACCTTCTGACATGATAACGTTTATTTGTTTATTTATACAAATTAAAAGGGCTTAGTAGATAGGATACGTGGATCTTAAGCAAAGGGTTTCAATCCGCTTGGGTTTTTAAGGGAAACCAAGGCTTTTGCCCAAACTTGACCACAACATTGTTTTTTTTTCATAAGTAATATAAGGAGGAACGAATAAAATTATATTTCTTTATACTTACTCTTACAGTCTAGATTGCACGTTGAAATAACCAATATAATACCTGAAAAATTTCACACGAAAGATTCCGGAAAATAAAAAGGATTTTAGTGGCACTTTGATAGGATTACCGCCCACGTTGCGAAAGTCCTTGCGTTGGCTGTTGTCCCGTATCGCGCATCAGTAAAAAAATGTTACTCCTTCCAAAATCGTATTTTTATAAGTTTCCTACATCTATATCATTCCTAGGTATCGACTTTGCTTTAAGTATTATTTTCTACGGTATTAAGCATTTTCAAGAATATATCCATATTATTATTATTTTTTAACTAATTATTAAAAGATAATAACATTTTAATTATCTTTCATTATTATCTTCATTGACGTTCGTTATGTTTTAAAAAGATGTACATTTATGATTGAAAAAAAAAGAAAATATGGAAGTCACCAAAATAATAACACGAAGAAAAATATTTCTAGTCAGTATAAGTATGCCTTATCAACTATCTGCATCAGGGGAACTATAATTATCACATGAATTTTTCCGGAATACCGTCGGGATTAGTTCCAAGATTGTGCTTGGGTAAGCAATATATACCGAGCAATTTATGGTTGACGGAGTTTTTATAGCAAAAGCCGGAGCTGAGCTAGTGTGATTAAACCGGAGAGTTGTGATTGTACTATTTTTCATAACCTTATCCCACCTTAAATATGTCGTGCCCTATGTATTTAGACATATGTATGCTTATGTATATACCTGCTATAAAAAAACTTTCCTAATATTAAAAAAATCATGTATTTTTTTTAAATAAAAAAGGTAAACATAAGATTGAATTTTGAGAAAATGCGTTAAAATAATTTTTGGGGAACCAGGAAATTTGTCGGCCATTTCTACCTAACGCCTAGAGCGTTTTTTTCAGTTCTACTAGCATTCGGCCCGCATTGAATAATATTTAGCGAAAGCTACAGAGATTAGAATTTTTAAAATTTGATATTGAGAATCATTTGTAGAAGTGAACTATTTGTAGAAGCGAATCTTTAAACATGTTTTTATAAAAAGCATATATTTTTTATTTCGATTACATATACATTTATTTGTTATAATGATGTTGTAAGGTGATAATCATATACTAAGTATAATGATTACGCACTATAATTATTCACTTGATTCGAAATAAGTAGTAAATTTCAACTGATACATCGTCTGAATCAAATGATTCTTATAAAAGAAATTGTGACAGACGGACAGACAGATTCAAGAATAATCTGCACTTTTACATGCACAAAATATCCACCACATTCTAAAAACATGTTTTTAGATATAAATGTTTATTTAATTTTAAATCTTTGTCAGTTTTGCGTTATTTCTAAAATTGTTTTTTCAGTCTTTTGTTAAGAGAATTGAAACGAAATATTTTTTTTGTCTTGTTTTGTAATGTAAATTAATAAGACTCTTCCAGTTTTCAAAGAAATATAATTTATTATCCGTAATTTCTTAACAAAGCAAAAGAAGTAAACGTCGCTTTACCTCTTTTGCTTTGTTGGTAAGGTTTAACGAAAGTTCTTTGGATTGCTATGTATCAGATTGTGAGTAAAGTTGTCACATATGGTATATCGTTTTAGTATAGGGTTTTCCAATAGGGACGCTTGAACTTTGACAGCTGATTGCGGCCATGTTGTTTGAGTGACAGCTGTCAAATGCAGTGTGTTATATTCATTCCGTCCTCCCAAACCACCATGGCAGGTTACAGTGTCGAGCAGCACGTGCAAATCATAAAATTGTTTTATGAAAATGGGTCTTCAGTTCGAGCAACGTTCCGCGCACTTCGCCCGTTTTACGGTCGCGATGATCGTCCTGCCGAGTCGACTATCCGTCGATTGGTGGACAAATTCGAGTCAACCGGGTCAGTTAACAATCAGCCGGTTCCCGTGCGTCAACGTAACGCGAGATCTGCCGAGAATATCGCCGCTGTGCGCGACAGTGTCCTCGAAAACCCGCGGCAGTCAATTCCGCGTCGCGCACAGGAACTCGGCCTTTCGCAGACGACAACTTGGCGAATTTTGCGTTGTGACTTGAGCCTGCACCCGTACAAGATCCAGCTGACCCAAGAGCTCAAGGTTAATGACCATAGACAGCGCCGTGTGTTCGCTGACTGGGCATTAGAGCAGTTGGAAGTTGACGCCGATTTTGGCAAAAAAATCATCTTCAGCGACGAGGCGCATTTTTGGATGAATAGCTATGTCAACAAGCAAAATCGCCGTATTTGGGACGAGACCAATCCACACGAGGTTCACCAAGTGGCAATGCACCCGCAGAAAGTGACTGTTTGGTGCGGATTTTGGGCCGGAGGCGTGATTGGTCCGTATTTTTTCGAAAACGATAATGGTGTGGCCGTCACCGTCAATGGTGAGCGATACCGGTCGATGATAACCAACTTCTTTTGGCCTGAAATCGAGAATATGGATCTGGACAACATGTGGTTTCAACAGGACGGCGCTACGTGCCACACAGCACACGCTACGATGGAAGTTCTGCACGAGCAATTTCTGGACATGGTCATCTCGCGCGGAGGCGACGTGAACTGGCCACCGAGATCGTGCGATTTGACCCCGCTGGACTTTTTCTTGTGGGGTTTTCTTAAGTCGCAGGTCTATGCCAACAAGCCGCAAACCACCGATGCCCTCAAAGTCAACATACGCCACGCCATCGATCAAATACAGCCCGATTTGTGCGCCAGAGTCATCGAAAATTGGACCTTTCGTGTGCGCGCCACCAACCGAAGCCGTGGCGGTCATTTGAATGATGTCATATTCCATACATAATGGGGTCGATAGACCTTCCAAATAAAAAAAAAAATTCGCAAATATCTCTCCTACATGTATTTTTTTTTGCATTTCAAAGATCAAGCGCCCTTAATGGAAAACCCTATATAATTGGCGTATGTACTCGTAGTATAAGGAATAATTATTATTATAATGATAATCGATAACCATTTATTATCACGTAGTAAGATCGCTCGACTAAGACAGTCGATTGTAATTTTAAATTAAGAAAATAATAACAACTGAAACATTTCTTCCAAACCAAAGGTTCGACAAATTATACTCTTGCGATGAATAATAAATACAATGCAAAAATCCGGCGAATGAAATGATTTATTACGCCTGCTGTTTTGTAATAGAATGCAATAAATCGCAATGAATTGTATTGTTACAGATAAAAGAAAAGTGTATTCGTTACCAAAAAATTCGTGGAATGCAGAAATGTATAATAATAATTTAAAATTAATTACTAAATCACCTAGTAATAAATAATATTTATGCTTCATTCAAAGTGGCGTTTTTAGCAGGTAACTTAAAAATAACATTTAAACTGGTTCAGAATGTGCATCATATTTAAGACAACCGATGAGAAACTCAATAGTTATTAAGAACTACTAAATATACTAAATATAAAACAATTTTTATATATCTTAAGATATCTAAATCAACGAATAGTAACTCTTTTATCATGTATAAAATATTTAAAAAAATATTGCGTTTTAATTTTGTATATAATTCTGATGTAATATTTATTTATAATGAATTTAAATTGAGATGTTTAAAATACTTAATCTTACAATAAAATAAAATTAGCAAACAAAACAGACATAGTGTACAGATTACAGTAAATACACGTCGTCCAAAAAATCATACTGTGTATTATATTTACTATATATACATTTATAATGTACTGTTATTACATTTACAATGGCTTAATTAAAAAAAAGTTTTTACAATATATGTTAAAATATGAAATAATTACAATCAAAATACTTAAGCCATAAAGTTTGAAAAAAAAAACAATATATATTTTCTTAATTGACATTGTAAAATATCAAAGTTTTTATCTAAAATCCAGTCATAGAAGGATCATAGAAGGCGCAGATGCTAAAGAAATACCAAAACTATAAAATCATTAACAGAGGCACTTAATATACAATTGCATTTCTGATAATGTCGAGAGAATAGTCTTCGAATAAATTGCCTCTTAAGAAAAAAAGTTAAAAGCAATCTTTTTTTAAATTAGCTTCTTTTCTTTAAAATTATTTCATATTCGTTTATATTTTTTCCTTAAGTGCAGTGGTTATTTTAAGAGCACAGAGTCTATCAGAGCACAGACCTAAACTATCAGACATAGAGACTTGAAATTTAGATAAAAGAAAAGATTTTACGAAATCTTGATTTGAAATCTTTATTAAGCTGGGGATTGACCCCAAGGCGAACCCAAGTCGAAACTCATACGTTACTCATACGTTATACATATAGTTTTATTCGTGCCTAATTTAAGTTATAAAATTGTGCGGTCGGGGGACCCCCGGTAGGAATGAAGTTCTTTGCGATATTTTTTCGACTCAAAACGTGTTTTAAAATGTAGATTTTATTTGATTATATTACTGTCTTGTTGTCACGTCAAAACGCGCCTCGACCTTCTATTATTCCACTCTCATTCACACTCTAAAACATAATAGGGATAAGTTTAACGAAACTGCTCTTTTAAGTTATTTATTACTGTAAATGAGAAGCGAAACAGGCTTTACGACCCGCTGAAACATTTGGATTCTTATTGGAAAAACACTCTTTTATTATGAACTAGCTGTGCCCGCGTTTCACCTGCGTATAATTAATAAAAATATAATGAATAAGAATCAGTCTAGAACCTTCCTCGAAAAAGGACTATACAACACAAAAATATCTATAAATTCGAACCAGTAGTTCTTGAGATTAGCCGGATCAAACAAACAAACTCTTCAGCTTTATATATTAGTATAGATTTATGGATTTTGAAACTTGAAAGAACAGTTACGGCCTATTATTGTATCACTGCTGAGGATAATATTCGGTAGTAACAAGTGAATACTTGGTGATATAGCACCCAGTACGAGACGATGTATATAAATACAAATTGAGCATTTAAACCCTTTTTTTCTCAATTGGGGGAATCCGGTATCGTTGTAAAAGATCCAAATCCTTTGCATACTGATTTATAAGGAATTATACAATTATATTCTACAAATATATATTACTTAAATATACTGAATTATTAAATGTAATTTACTTACATATAAAAATAGATGTTGGCCGCCTACTTATTTATTACTACGAGCGAAGATGTTATGTCTCTTGTATCTCCAGTTACACTGCACCACTCACCCTTCAAACTGGAACCGGTTTCGGTTTGAAGTTTAATGATACGGAGAGTTTAACGGTCTAATATCTGATTATTAGGTAGTACTTACCGAGACGGGCATACACGAGGCTCTACCACCAAGTACCTACCATCCATTTAAGATTGTAAGACTTCACTACAGCTTGGCTGAGAACCATAAAAGTTAGCACATGAAATTATTGAAGTTATATTTCTTTAGGTGCGTTACGTTGATAACGCGAAAGTAAAATTTTACGTTGGAATGGAAATGACTTTAAAAGATTATACTTCGAAGTTAGTTGCGAAGTATAACTACAGTTATACATATTTATTATATACACTTATAGTATACTAACACTTATTATATATGTTCACTCGTCAAACTTAAGTTATTCGTATTATATAAATAAAAACATTATAATAAATTTAATGCACGATAAAGGATATATCAGAAAGAACGTAAAGCCGTTGGTTCTGCGCTTGAACTCTTTCCGGTCGTGTCGGATTGCCGTCCCATCGGATTATGAGAGTGAGGGAATACACAGTGCACCAGTGTTTGCGCACACACTCGTGCACTTTAATATGTCCTGCGCAGTAGGCTAATCTCTCTTGAGACTTGCAGCCATGACCGAAATCGGCCAAATAAAAAAAAAATACTTACTCTTAAAATCAATTTTAATTTTAATTTTATAAGATAAATTAAGTGAAATTGCTATTCGTTCGGAATGTAAATGTTATTCTAGCAACTTTATACATATTATGGGCACATTTATATATGAATATATGGAGGTGAAATACGATTCAGTCCCTTTACAACTAAGAGCCCATTAGATGTTCCTTCTATTAATTAATAGTCTCACTGGAAATAGAAAGGTTGGTTTAAATATATCAATATAGGCAATTTAGTCTAAGAGGAACTTAAGTAGAAATATAACGGATAAAACTTAATGATCTATGTGTCCAGAACTACATTTTTTTTTCAAAACCAGCGATACTGAACGTTTTCTTTATAGGAGCCCCAAACACGTCTTAGTGATGGTGTGGTGGGCCGTAAACAAAAAATATTTAAGTAATGCTTTCTCAGTTTTCGAGATTATGAACATGAACATTATTTTTTATAATTTCAAAACGTATCAAGTGCTTTTCAGAGCCGTGGCAACAATCAGTTGCTTAGTTCGAATTATTTAGGTATTAATAAAAACCTTTGAAATTCAAAATAGTTGAAAATAAAGTAGATATGTTAATAAAGTAGTAGTTAGGTTTAGAAGAAGAGAATATACAGGCAGAGGCAGACAGCGACTTTATTTAATCGGTGGTAGAGCTTTGTGCAAGCTCGTCTGGGTAGGTACCACCCACTCGTGAGTTATTCTACCGCAAAACAGCAATACTTTGTATTGTTGTGTTCCGGTTTGAAGGGTGAGTGAGCCAGTGTAATTAAATGCACAAGGGACATCACATCTTGTTTCCGTGGGATGGTGGTGCATTGGCGATGTAAGCGATGGTCAACATTTCTTACAATGCCAATGTCTATGGGCGTTGGTGCCCACTTACCATCAGGAGGCCGCCTACTGATACAATAAAATAAAAAAAATATACTGTTTAGGGATGAAAAATAAATTGTGTCACTATTGAAAGTGTGTGAGACTAGTCAACGAGATGTTATAGCATCCAACATGGTGCCTTCTCCAGACATGCCTGTGCTTTGTGATAGTGATCAGTTACACGATCAATGGTTTACATGCTTTTCAAAGTATGGAAATGTAACCCTTATAATCTCCTGATTTCCTTAACAGGCAAACTCAATAGTTTTATTTTAGGACTATCAATTATTATACAAAAAAACTATAGTTTTAGTATCACGTCGTTTTGATGAATAAAAATATGTACAAGTATATTTTATAACTATTATGATTGTCAGAAGATCACAAATATTAGAAATACTAACGAATACAGTAAGGCACGTACAATATTTCATATATTAATAACAATAATATACTTGAGTTCACATTATTATGTTTCTTTAAGATATTGTGTGGAAAGGCGAAAACATTTTTCGTCGAGAATAACACATATTTCACAATGAAATTCTTGTCGATCGAGCGACCGCTTTGTCTTGCTTCTTTTCCTTCATTTTTCTCGCTTGATTTGTGTTCTATGAGTGTTCCGCTGCACCCGTCTCGTCCGACGGAATATTGGATATCTGTCTTAAGTTATAAGATTTCGCATACCACTCTTATAATGTGCTGCATAAAACTTGCGTCTGCAAGGATACGAACGATTTAAATACGCTTAGGAAGCGAAAAAGTTTTATAACGATTTATTGCTACCTTTATTGAAATATTGTGAAAATATTACTTGTTTTTATTAAGATGTTGAATCATAAATTGATTTTAAATAATTGTATTTTACTGACTATATATTTAAAATATTTAAAACGTTAGTCCCGAAATTTCATATACACTAAAAATATTATATCATGCATGCAAAACACTACACTACTTTTATGTGCCTGCAACATAAAAGTAGTGAAACAGGAATATACGATGATTATATAATAATCTCATTAGGTATATAGTAATCTCATTAACAAACAAGATGAATCTAAAAATCTTAAGACCAGCAAAAAATTTATGTATGTTCGTATTTAAAACTATAAAAGTCAATTGATGTTAAGCATTCAATCCATTTCATATCATCTCATACATACAGGGTTATTGGTAATTCGACGTATTCCCATTAGGAGGTGATAGGAGTAACTATTTGCGACAATTTTAACCCCTATATGCATTATGCAAAAGTGAACCACTTTTGAGTTATCATGTTTTTTAGCTTTTTTCAAAATAAGTCAAAAATACAATAAAAAAGTATCAATTTATATCTCATTTTTTCTTCTGATTCATAAAAACGATTAAACACTTGTAATTTATCAATATTAAAACAACAATTATCAGTCCAAATTTAAAAATGCGAGACGAAAAGCGATATCATTTCAATAATTTTTTTGAGTTTTTTTTTCCACTAAAATGCGTTTAAAACAAAAAAAAAAAACGTTATGAAACTTGGCTTATAGATTATTTTAAATACATATCCGTTTTCTTAGCTCTCCAAAAATGCATAACAACTAGGAACTTATTTCAATATAATATTTCAATAATTATAAAAATAATCACAAAGAAAGCAGGCGGAAATTCGTATTCGAACTAAACGTAATGTCGTTCTTTAAAACTTCCATAAAATTACCTCCTAATGGGAATACGTCGAATTACCAATAACCCTGTATATGTATTTCGCAGAAGCCAAGGGGCTTGGTATAATTTGTTCGTCCGACATGGTCAGTGTGCACGTGCGACACGGTCGAGTGTTCTCAATACAATGATTTCGAACCCCGCTCTACTGACTCACGATAACTCACGTAACTGTCAAAGAGTCTTATGTCACTGTCAGTGTTGCCAGTCGTACACGAGTCAAAACCAACACTATATTTAGTTACTATTATTTATTCTCTAAAATTATCCAAACAATTTGCTCTTCGTTATTCATTTTATGTGGTAATTTCGAAATGAATGCATTCATACATCGAATTCGACTAATTTTGATATTTTATTTTTATGAACATAAATAAAAATCGATCTTATTTCAGAAATCGCAAAATTTACAACGTATAACAAATATTTCAAATTATTATTACACATATTTAAAAGCAATGTTTAAAAAGCAATCATAGCTTAGTCAATATTTAATTATGGAGCACGCTCTCGAAGCAAGTTATCATGTTTCCACATAGTCTATATTGTATTGAGAGTATGAAAAACTTCATCATAGGAAAATAAATTCTCCTGCAATAAACTTTTAAGTCAATAATAAGTTCAAGTAAAGGAATCCTCTTAAAAGATCAAAATCAAGATGTTCTTAATTCAAACTTTACAGGATTAAATCAAATATAATACTACCATTGGTTCTGATTGCAGAATTTACTGAAAAGTTCCGACAAGAAATTCAATGGTTACTCTTTGTCATAATATATTATAAACTACATACACTTAAATTTATTAATCCTGCATGGAAATCAACCAAAAAATCTACCGAACTTACGCTCTTTTCTTATCTATTTAATGTAAGAGTATACTCTATACATTTTTATGTATTTTAGTATGATAATTTCGAAATAATTATGCTCACTAAATAACTAAGCCATAAAAAACTTGACCATACAAAGTCATTATACTGTACGTATGCTCAATAGTTGGTATTTTATCTCAAATATGTATCTTCTCCCTACTTCTACTACAATAATAATAATATAATATGAATCCTATTCGTATAAAAGGAATATCTTTTGTTTTTTTTATATTAACAAGAAAGAAAACTCTGCGCTATGTTACATGCTAATAACAATAATGTATTCATTGTTTTTTCTTTATAAAAATACAGATTCAAATAGCATCACAGAAAATACAATAGAAAGAAAAACAATGATTATACTCATAGATAGAGGAATAAAAAACATTCACCTCACGTTTGAGTTATTGTTAAACGTAATTCGATGGTAGTTAGCTGGGTAACGTAATTGATAATAAACGCGATAGAGTATTCAATTATCTTAACGACCATATTCCTAGTTTAGTAGTTAGTCAAATCTGTGAGAATTTAATTAAGCATATACGATACTGTTGTGTAATAATGTTTAAGATAACGAGGCACGCAAGGATTTAACGATGTTGAAGTTACTTAGGACTCGTATGTACACAAGACATAATTATTTATAATTTTGCTAGTGATTTTTTTAAACCAAACAATTCGAATTTCAGGTTGAGTCTGTATTTGGTTTTATTTTTATTTATGAGAAATTGGGGTTAGTTCCTTTTATGGCTTGTAATTATTATTATGTATATTAATTATTATCATTGTGATAGACCTGAGTGAGTTGTCTACAATATTGGTAATATTTCACTGCATCAACTTCACTCATTACTTAGGTTGACGTCCGGAAAATCCGACGTATTATTTAATTTTAATCTAGCGAGAATATCCAGAAACATATATAAGACAATATAAATTATAAATTTTTAATAGATACAAACACAGCAGTGTGTGTAAATCAAGGTCACCTTTACCTTTAATATTCGAGAAAAAGGTCGATAAGGTTGTAAAAGGTTAAAAGAAGCAAGGAAAGTTTATTTTTATTCAAAGTCAGCGCAAATAAAGTCGCAAGTAAAGTAATTCGTTCCTTAAAAAATACTCGCTTAACTTTACGTCGAATATACCTCATTATGAGGCGTTGAATGCATTTTGCAAATCCACAAATTAAAAAACGGTGAATTTCATTTTACCAATCGGATATTTCGTATGGAACGATGATAATAGTAATTATAATTTTTTCCGGTATCTATATCAATATAATTAAAAATTGACATATTTTATTTTTATTACGTAATACATTATTAATAAATGTAAGTAAGAAATGAATCTCTATAAATCATTCGAAAGGTACCATGCGGTTTAAAAAGGTACAATGCACAAAAAATGGGGAAATTCGTCAAATGGGTGAAGTTTGACCTTAAGGGTCGATATTAAAAAACATCTAAATTATAAGGGTCATGTTAATATCAGGCTAAGTTTTAGACCTCAGACTTCCTCAAATATAATAAATTAAAATATTACGCGGTGCAAATATATTATTGTAGAAATATACACTGTTCTGATAAAAGGGTCAGGAAAAATAAATAAATTAAAATCTTTATTGCCACTTATAAAAAGAAACACAGTTTTAACATTTTTACATATACCATAGTGATATAAATAGTGCGTACGTATAAACAAATTGTGTTGTCAAGTTTAAAACTTATTTTTTTTACATTTAGATTTTTTATTAAATCTTTATATTATATCTTTAAGGTTTGCAAAATTGTTTTTTTTTCAATTTTTGTTTACTATTGAGCCTATAAACATAAAATCAATAACATTATTTTCCTCATCATGTTTAAGTAAAAATAGACCAAGGCATCGATTACTTGTTTCATTAGGGCTTTGTGCAAGCCCGATTAGTAAGATAACACCCAATGATTACATATTTTACCGCCATGGAACAATGCACAGTTTTGCTGTAATCCGATTTGAAAGGAGAGTGAGTTAGTGTACATGCACCAGAGACTTAACTTTGGTTGGTTGACATTTAACAGATCGGGATAATGACTTTTATATCCCTTTATAAAAATATTAATTATTTTCAAAGTTTGATCGAAACAGTGACCTTGATTAAAATGTCATTTGATAATTGTCTTCTCCTAACTTTTTTTCACACTTCGTAACAATTAAAAATCGATAGATGCTAAATCTGGATTATAGAATGGTTGAAAATGCAATTAAATCCGAATTCGTGTAAAGCAACCATAGCAAATTCACTCTCGTGAACCAGCATGTTCTTTTGCAAAAGCGTTACGTTTTTAAAGCACGTCGCATACATGGAAGCGTAATGCTATCCATCGATTTTGATACATTTTCATGACAATATTTTTTATTGTTAGCTCTCAATAACTACATGTAAATAATATACTTATTTAATACTTAGTGGTATCTGGAAAACATTAAAACATAAAATTAACAATAAAATTAGTAGTACAAAAATAGATGCCATACATATTATGAATAATCTATCACGAGGACATGAATTTAAAAAACACAACCAAATTAAAAAGTAGTCTAGATAGTTGTTTCAATGGATTATATAAAGACAACATGAATCAATACCATGGATACTATTAAATACAGTGCTTCATATTTTATACTGGTATGATTAAGAATTAATTCACGTTCATATTTTGCAACGATCGCTGAACATATATCGAACGTTAAAATTTAAAGCGAATTCCGATATTAATAGATATTACAGGATAAGCCACTGAATTAATATTATTTATAGTGCTTCACGTGCTTGTAAAATATCATGTGAAAAGAAATCCTAAATTGAAAAGTCATTTTCGTGGTACCAATCATCATTTATATTTAACTGCCAAATGCAATTCGATTTGACGCCACTTGGCGTGGTTGGTACTCAGGACAGACATTCGTGTTTATGAACATGTCTGTTTGTCCTGAGTCTGTCTGGTCCGGGTGTAATTATGCATATAAGTATGTAGTATATCTGTTGTCTGGTTTCCAAAGTACGAGCTCTGCTTAGTTTGGCTTTGTGTGAATAATGCTCAAGATATTGTTATTATTATTATTATTAATTGTATTGCGTTGTCCAGTTTGAAGGCACAATGACTGTGTAAGAAATGTTACTTATGTATTTATTACAGAGCTAAATGGTATGAGCAGTAGTACATATGACCATTTACGTATTATGTAGATCGGCCGTTGTATGATTTTGAAATAAATCCAATCTATACTGAATAAATGTGCGAGGAATAAAAATGATTGAGGTAAAACTTAGGTGCTTTTGGGTTTTATCAAGTAAATCTTTATTTTTAAAATTATATATTTTTAAAATTATTCGTTTTCAATATTACTCCGGATAAATAGGCGGGCAAAAACAAAGATTTGTTTCAATTTTAGAAATTTGCAAGTTACCTTTAAAAATAAATATTAACTTAAAAAAGGCAGTTCTTTTGAAATCATAGACAAACAAATCAATTTAATTTACAAGTAAAGATAGCAAATAATAATTATTAATATTTTTCGTTTCCACGTATTCAATGCGACATGTAATTCATGTTTTATTTACTGATAGAAGCGTGTGCTACATTTCATTCTACGATGTTTTACAACACATTTCAAAAGTAAATTCACGTTTCTTTGCCGTCGTCGTTCATTTCGTAATGCTGGCTTGGTCAACATGAAAAGTTAAACACATTTACGTAGCGTATTCCTAGAAATTCTTACTGGTTAGGGAACTCGTTCAATAGGCAGGTAGTATGGGAGGTAACGAGTCGCGGCTCCTTTGATCCCGGCAGCGTTCGCGTCGTCTTTACGTTCTTTGAGAGCTGATTGAGCGCAGCACTCTGTGTGCATACGAAAACGTCTGCGCCCAACTCTTAGGGATTTACTATATTCCTCTATCAAAGAAACTGTTTACTTTTCGCCGATTTTGCGTCAAGTTTTGGTGCAAAGTGTTTCTTATATTCATGTAATTGTTGCTTATAGATTCGGGCACGTTCTTGGAATGCGAGAAACGTATGCACTTTGAGTACTGAGTGATATCGGATAAATAATTTGAACCGATTTTAAAATTTGATTTATCATTATAAGCAGCTTAGTTTCTTCTTTTCACAGTACCTATTTTGGGAAATATTATTTTACAGTCACGTAAAGTAAAGCCTCTTGACATAAAAACAAATCTATACCAGGGTTGTTGCGGATGCCGATTTTTTCACATCCGCGGATGCGATTGCGGATGCGGATTTTTTATGTCCCACATCCGCGGAAGCGGATGCGGATCCGGATTTTTAAGGTCTTATATAAATATAGTATATGAATGAAGACTTAAAACAATGTTAAAGTAATTATTAACATTTTTATTAATGACTAGCTGTTGCCCGCAGCTTCGCTCGCGCGTGGTCTTTATCTATACTAATATTATAAATAAGTAAAAATAGATTTTTTGTATGTTTGTTTGTAGCGAATAAACTAAGAAACTGCTGTACTGTTTTTAAAAACCTTTTTTACATACAGAAAGATGCGTTATCAGCTAGTAATTAGCTGCCCGTCCCGACTTCGTACGGGTAAAATAAGGATTTTATCATTTTTTAATCAATAAGATATAAACATTTACCAATCGATTTATTCGCCCATCCAGTATAGTGTATGTGTGTTCAGTACAGGGCATATAATAATCCTACTTCCTACTAATATAATAAACTCGAAAGTTTGTATGGATTTATGGACGTTTGTTACTCTTTCACGCATAAACTACTGAATGGATTTTAATGAAACTTTACAATAATATAAGCTTAGGGAATACCAATTAAGTGGTACATATGGCAATAATGAAATATGTTTTTTTTATCCAAACATCACCAACATAGTGAAGTTCGTATATTTCTCCCTAAAAGATATTGATATAAGATATTGCGTATTTTGAATTTCATTATTTGCACCCAACTCTTCCAAACAAAAATAAAAGTTTCTAAAAACTTTGAAATTCATGTTTATTAATTCAATCAAAAAACTCAAATAGTATATTTCTATTTTTTTTAATTTTTATACTAATGCTTTTACCCCGTTTCTCCCGTTTGGAGTTAAATTTCTAAAAATGACGAAATACGTATGGATAGCTTTAATACTAAATATCATTCTTCTTACACCAAAAGTGACGGAATCCCCATACAAACTTTCAACCCCTTTTTTACCCTCTCAGATTTAGATTTTCAAAAACGCTGAAATACATTTTTATTTATTTTTAAGCTTGTTCATTAAATTTCATGCTTCTAACTTTAAAAATGACGGGTTTCTAAACAATCGTTCAACTCTTTAGGTAGAATTTCCAAAAATCCTACCTTAGTGGGTGTTATAAAATGTATCAACTGCCAAAATTTCAAGTTTCTAACCCCCGCAGTTTAGGCTCTGCGTTAATGAATCAGTTAGGAAGAGTAATAATATTATGTGTATAGATATCAACAAAAATACGTATTTTTTATAACTTTTGATAGACTCAACTAATTTTGATGAAATAAAGGCTAAACGGAATCTTGAAATAGTTCTTATAACAATTCGGTTATTTCAATTTTTAGACGATTGAAAGATACAGACATGCAGACAGTAAAAAAATTAAAAAAATGATTGCTTTGGCATTGGTAAATCGTAAATAGCCATATAACCTTTAAAACAGGCAGTTATTTTGAAATAACAGACAGAAACTTCAATTTTATTTATATGTATGGATAATTTATTAATTAATTCGTTTTTGTTATAGATATAGATTTATGTCATTTTATGTGTACAATATAAAGTATAAAGTAAAGGAAAAGTTTCTTATGTCAGAGACTAAATAAAATCAGACTTAACCAAGGCTACTAATTTAATTAAACAAAAAAAGGGAATTAAAACAAATGTTGTCCATTGAACTTGACACACATCTGAATAAGCTGCTTAAGAGGCCATTTTATGTAGAAAAAGTATATAATATACAAACAAAAGCTATATAACAATTTTAATTAAAGTTTCAAAAGCAGTTATTTGACCGCTCTGGTAGGTTAAGTGTTAAAAATGAGATGACACTTATAGCATATATATATACATATATAAATACAACAATAATTACACAATCATTAAAATAATCAAAACATATATAAAATCAAACAGCTAAACCATCATAATCAGTAAAGGTGTAGTAAGATATATATTTTTTTATAATCAAATATAATTAATTACTTAATGAAAACACAAATTTAACAAAAACAAAATATAAATGAAATCACATAGCTTAAGCATTATTACATTGAGTGAGGCCAATAAAATGATAAATAAATGATATATATATTATTTATATATTTTTTAACCAAATACAATTAAAAGGCAAGCAAGAATATGACTACAGTACAAAATTTATAAGAAACTAAAATATTGAATATTAAGATGGGTTGGTACATTCATTTTATATAAATTAATACATTTAATACATTACTATTTTTATCTTATTTATGTTATTTTTGCAGTGATTTTTTTTTAAATATATAATATCAATATCTGAGTACACTTAATTATATATTATATGCTCGCACAGATCTACTTCTTCCTATTCATGATTATGCTGTCGCAAGCTTGATGTAGCCAAAGACCAATTGAATTAAGCTGAGAGATTACAAAATACTTTTATTCGGTTTATATTGGGATGAGGCAAATTAACCACGTTTCACAATTTTGTTCTCTTCTTAATTAGTTGCCCGTCTGACTTCGTAGGAATATGCACATCTTCTCTATTCTGTACTGTGTGTTGTTTAACCCTTTTACTCCCCCTTCATCACTTGATATTCATTAGATGATGACGGTTATGACGACGTCTCAGTGCTTTTATTTATGTGCTCCGTATTTTGTTGTTCGATCACTACTATTTTAGCTATCTCTATAACTTTCTTTAGTGACAGATCAGACTGTTGTAATAATCTTTGATGTTTGGCGAGCTACTCTAACACATATTCGCTGTAAATTTATCACTGACCAATGACTATTAATTCAACGAAATCGCATTTTAAACTGTAATTTTCTAGACTCGTAATAAAGTTGGTTATATTTTCGTGTTTGCTTTGTTTTCTCATAAAAAATACATGTCAGGCCATAGTTAAATTTTGCCTCGGTTCGAAATACTTGTTACATTTATTAATGAGGTCTTCTAAAGTAATTTCTGTTATTTTTATGTTGAACAAAATTGCTATTTTTCTCTATTTACACTTCTTATATTTAACCAGTGGCTAATACTTCTTATATATATCCAGTGGCTAATAAATATAGTTCAAAATATGGTTGCCATTTTTTCCACGTAAAATTGCTATTTATTTCGTTGTATAGAAAAAACTTCGGTAGGTAAGTTTGAATTTTTATCTGCCGTTTTAAAACTTTTGACAGGAAACACGAATTTAGGACAAAATTATACTTATTTAAAGTTTTAAGAAGTGATATACCACGTTGATGTTTAAAGCAAGCACTTCTATAACCATGTATTATTGTTATAGTTGTTTTTAGGCTTTGTTTGTACACCTATATACTATTCACGTATTAATTATTGTCACTGAGTTAACTGACTTGCTCACACGCAGACTTAAAGCGTACTGTTATGAAAGATATAAGATGAGATCATAAAGATACACACAATATATATGCAATATTAGTTTTTATGCAAAAACAACACACGAAGCTACTGAAAACACGAAATTGTTAACAAAACTTTTTGATTTTGACAAATAACAGCGCGCGTACTTTTCCTACAGATAATAATTTATTGATGTTTAGTAGTGATACTAAACTTTTAAAAAATAAATAAAGAGATTAAAAATTTAACAAAATATAGGATAAAACATAAGCAAAAGTGTATATTACATGTAATATTTAATCTCTTTTCAGTTTGACCATAACCATTTTTTAATAAATGTTCTACATGTATCTTTAAATTGACATAACTTTATTATTTATGAACCGATTGAAATAAAACAAACACTAAATGTTAAGTGAAGTTAGTGACAATACATTAGTGAAAACCGCACTCAAATCCGTTAAGCCGTTTTTAAGATTAGCGTGCACAAACGCACAGACAAACAGACAAACAGACAAACAGACAAACAGACAAACAGACAAACAGACAAACAGACAAAAAATCTATTAATCATTGTTTTGGGTTCTATTGTGTTTATAATGACCCCCGATAAAAGTTTTACTCATTTATCTTCCATGTACAGACATCGACCAGTTACAGATTTATTATATGTATAGATAATTAGTATTAAGTATGCTCCAATTTTTTTTAAATGTGAAGTACTTTACTTATATGAAAATTAGTAAGTGAAGTATTTAAAATAGGAGCATTATACTCAGTAAAGAGTAATATTGCCGCCTTTTCGGATTAAAGGCGGTTACGCAGAGGTTCATAAATTAAACCCACGCTACTAAATAATTGTTCGCTAGGAACACTGCCTGGTGGAGTGGGTAAAAATCTTCGTGCTATCGGTGATAATATCTTAAATTCCTCTCGATGAACACTCCACCACTTAAGAGGATTTTCACCCACATTTACTCTTTTTTTTAGTGCGGTAAGAAAGTAATTCCTTTTTGAGTACAGCTTCAATGCTACCTATATTCTGGTACTTCTTGACTCTTATATTCACTTGACGAATCTAACATCATAGCAAAGTCGTTTTTTATGCATGGCTTTCTGACGAAGCTTGATGGCCTTCGTCCTAGTTGTTCCATATTCTTTTCCGTGGAATCAGTCATTCTCATTCTTCTGGCCTCTTCAGAATTAGCATTAAGAGAACCGGAATCGTCATTCTCAGTATTTGTCATTGTAATCATCAAAGTGTCGTCTTTAAACTTTTCCTCAGTCACCGGTGTGAAAAATTTGTGCTTATAGCGAGGATCTAAGTAGGTGGCGATGATATATAAATTGTTCTCTCCCAAGCTGGAAACTTTGTTGAGTTCATTTTTCAGAGTCGTGACGGCCTGTCGAATTGGATCTATCTCTTGTGATCTTGTTAAATATTCATCAATATATTTTCAAGCATTTGAATTATTGGAATTACAGATGAAATAAGGGCGTGAGAACTGCTCAGTTCTTGTGTGGCTTCCTCAAAAGGTCTCAGTAATTGAATAAAACTTTCAATGACTTTCCATTCTTCTGGCAAAATAGGGTTTATGTCATTATCATTGATGTAAAGACTTAGGGCATACTTTACCTTTGAAAAACGCTCGAACATGTAAAATGTACTGTTCCATCGCGTTACACAATCTTGGAACATTTTGAGATGAGGTTGATTCAGTCGGTCTTGAATTGCTTGCAGTTGTTTCTGAGCGATAGTAGATTGAAATGAGTCGAAATTTTCTTACATTTATGTTTGAGTATTTTTATGTTTTTTTGTGAACCTAAACAACTAATAATTTTGTAACTTTTTACGATTAATTTTGTAACTTTTTAGCAACTTTGCCGTATAATACCTTCAATACAAAATCAGTAAAAAAATTGCGTCCCCTAAAATTATATCATGGTGCTAATTCTTGTATCAATCTGCGAATACCCAGCCCTTCAGCAAACTAAAATGGTAAATTTTGAAGTGCAATAATTTCTCCAATGAGTTTAACATTTTTTGTCGAATTTAAATTAGTAACGTCCCACTTCTTTTCTTTTAGAATTACTTTATCTGAAAAGAATAAAGATATAAATAAAAAAAATCGGAATCAATAAATTATCTATTTAAAAGAAATGAACAACCAAAAAAAGAACACGTACTTGTTATATTTTTGTAAATATCTGTCAAAATCTATCTAAGAGAAAAAAAATTGTCCAACCTACATTATATTGCAAAAAAATAAACATTAGATATAACACAATAACGCCAAACGGATTTTTTAATTATTACTGATCAAGAAAGTTTAAATGGAATGATAAAAATTCACATGATAATTGACAATGTCATGTCAAACTGAGAGATGACCCTCTATTCCCTATCCAAGTTACGAAAAAAAAATAATGTAAACAAATCGTGAAAATAGTAATTTTGAGGTCAAATTTAAACCTAATATGATTATTATCATAGCAAAATGTGATTATTTATCACAAATAGCCAGTTAGACTCTTTTCATTTATGAAAAACATAAAACTTTTTATTGTTAAAGTCATAATTAATACGTATAAAATTTAAATTAAGACAAAAATAAAACAAATACCAACCGTTTACAAAGAAACTAAAACGCCAATGTTTCCTTTCTAAATTCTTTAAATATTTTATACGCGGATAATTTAAAGAGTAGAGTCATTAAATACTATTTTAGATTGGAACGACTGTTTCTTAATTTGGTCGGATTATACCAACCAGGTTTATTTGATTACATTTTATTTTTTCGTAAAATGAGAAGGATAAAGCATCAAGACAGCTATAACTAACGAAATGCTATAAAAGACAGCACTACCTATTTAAATAATAATATTATGATAAATTTCTAGACTAATTATTTGCTAAAAAAGCGAAATATGCAAATTAGTTTACAATGTCATATATAAAAAAATATTGAACCGATCTTAATAACATTCCTGTGAGACTTTTAAACAGATAATTGTCTAAATCTTTTTACAAGTGACCGAGTTATGTGGCAGCAACAAACAATAATATTGAGTGGAAACATCGCCTAAGCCACACCCTAACTAAACTATGAAATTATGTAAAGAATGCCTCAAAGAAAAACTAATTAATTAAAATTGTATATGATGAAACTTACCTGCGTCAGATTTTATCTTCTGTAATTGTTTTTCTTTACTCATGCTCTCAAATATGGAAAATTCTGCTGGGCGCATCGACTTTAGATGATTTTTTAAAGACGAGGTGGTTCGGCCCTTGCGAGAGTAGCTTTTATTGCATATTTTACAATCAACCTTATCATGGTCCTCTTTATTTGGTTCGAAATAATTCCATATATTACTTTGTGTCGGTGGTGACATTGTTAATTAACTTGTTAGATAATTTAACAATAACGGGAACCTCGATGGAAAACTAAAGAATATTGTTTTAAAACGATAAACTTTACCTACAATAAAACGTATTACCGGTGTAACATAATGGCATTTACCTGAAGATTTCCCAATAAACAATTATTTAAGTACAAGCAATGATCACTGTATTACAATAACATTCAAAATCTATCTATACCACAAGTAATCCACAGCGCTAACAAACACATTATGATTTATTTACAATAAACAAATGATGCACCACAACAAACGTGTCGGATCTTGTCCACCAATTTTTTCGCTTCCACTGGTCATTGTCACGTGCGAACGGTACGTGCCACTCGGCGGCCCCGTCCATTTCTTTCTTGTCGCAACTTGTATTTACATTTACATTCGCATCCGCATGAAAATCCGCATTGATTATTGCGGAGGCGGATGCGGATGCAGTTGTCAAAATCTATGCGGAAGCTCCGCATTTGCGGATGCGGATGCGAATATTCGCAACATCCCTGACCTATACTACTGTATAAATCTATTGGTTCTGTCTGTACATATTTTTTTTCACCTATTTTTATGATCAATAATCGTTTTATGATGCAGTGATTTACATTATAGTATTTTTTTTCATTTTTGTCTGTCTGTATGTCTTCTTATAACTCAAGAACGGCTTGATCAATCTTGATAAAAATTGGTACACACAAAAACCATCTGATGGCGCAAATGTAAATATGCCCCTCGGATTTCCGCCTCGCCGCAAGGCAGCAGGGCTACGGGAACGCTCGTGGCTCACCACCGCGGCCCCGCCAGCGGCAGTCGCTCGAAAGGCGACCCGCTCCAAAGGCGCGCCAGGATGAGATCGGTAAACCCTACGGTATCTTATGGAAATTAATTTCAAATCGTTAATTACGTATTTCTTTATCAGTAGCCATGTGTGTGTGTGTGTGTGTGTGTGTGTGTGTGTGCGTGTATGTGTGTGCGCGCGCGCGTGTTTGTGTGTATGTATATGTGTGTGTGTGTGTGTGTGTGCGTGCGTGTGTGTTATTAAAGTAATAAAATAATTTATTATGTTTTTATTAATTATACTATATGATTGTAAATATTTATTTGTTGAGAAACGCTTGTTAAATATATTGTTATAATAAAATAAATTGCATGACTAAGCAGTACCTGTCATTTTTTTTATTAAATAGGTAGGTTGGCATCTACATAGGCTACCTGATGGTACGGGATCACCATGGCCTAGATATCTTAACTAGATATCAGCGTTATAAGAAATATTAACCATTCATTACATCACCAATGGATGTAGCTACGCACACACGTAAGTTTATAAACTCACATTTATATAATCTAAGCGTCACAAGTGAGTTTTGTAATAAATCCCTTGAGAAAGCAAAGCAATACCTATGACTTACAAAACTATATTACACGACAGAATTAGGACGTAATCAAGTCTCCTAGTCCAAGTAACTTGGAATAGTTCCATTATCCATCACAAACTGAGATCGTCTGAAATTAACTTGCTCAGTTTCATTCTGTTCTTTGTTAATTGGTCTGATATTCTTCTTGTTATGTAACTTTCTATATTATATTACCTTAGTTAAGAGTTAAGTGTTCTTGAAGATTATTTAATTACTTCACGAAACTGCCATTGAGTTTTGTTATTTGTATAAGTATCAATTATTTTATCTGTACATAATAAAAAGTAAAGTAAAATAAAAATTAAAAATATATTTCAAAATAAAAGTCGATCGAGATCAAAATTCTTTGGACCGTCGTTTCGATGGAGTTGGTCATGGTCATGAGCTGACGGGTGGGCGTGCCCTCTGACGGCGACTGCCTTAAGTTTAATTTAAGTTATATTCCTCTACTTCTAATAAAGGATTAGTAAGCTAAAGTGGCAGTGGGCTGATCATATATGTCGCAGAACTGACAAACTTTTGGAGTCGACATGTTCTGGAGTGGAGACCACGCTTTGGCAAACGTAGCGTAGGATGCCCTCCAGCTAGGACTGACGATAAATGCAAAGTGGCCGGCAGCGGATGGAAATTGAAGATCGAGCTCAGTGGCGTGCCATTGGAGAGACCTATGTCCAGTAGTGAACGACAAAGGGATGATGATTATGATGATGACTTCTTTATTTGTAATATTACACTGCTGCGAACACGCTACAATAACACATTCCAGTAATTTTATTTCTTATAATTTTATTTGGTAGATGAGTAGATGGGTGCATTGTATATGGGTATAGTGGTGGATTGGTGCATGGGTGATGGTTGATATTTGCAATGCTGGATGTATTTATATTTATGAAATATGTAATGACTTTGATTTTAGGATGTAAAGAAGGATAAGCAAGTTATGCAGTCTTACCAGTCTTTGTTCACATATATCCAAAATGAATAAAAGCGGGCTATTTTATCGAATAGCAATTAATTATTATATTCTACAAGGCATTTACGAAAAAGTAATAGATTTATTTTACTATTTCTATTAAATATTGTGGTTTTCATTAATTGAGTATTTTAAAAATGTGTATTGAATTAATGTTTTGATAATTTATGTTAAAGCAAAATCGGATCCTAAAATATTTGTAATAAGCTTTGATATCTTTTCGTCAAAGGTTCAGGTTAAATAAATAACCAAATTTAGTTGTTAATATTTTATATGTACTTAGGCAATAAAGTATTATAAATCGTTTTTATTACATACAGTTATGTATTATACTACCGGTCGTTGAAGATAGGAAAATCATAGAAATGAAATCGCGTGCCGAGAAGTGCGTCTCAGGAACGAGTGGGTGAAATCTGAAACTTAGGGCGCGCTCTTAAAGATAAGGTGTAAATACAATATTAGGATGACTGGTCCCTGTAATCCCTTATCTGCCAAACACAAAGCTTTAGTTAGAAAGCTTATAAGTAACGTTTTTAAATTTGGCATACAGGCTGTCATATCATACTTGTTTACTTTAGTACTGCATCAACATTAGCATGCCTTGTCTATAGCATTTCGTAATTTTATACAAACACTAGCAAAATTCGCGACTTCGTAACGTTGATTCAGTTTGTGCCGAATATCCTTCAAAATCTGCAATTTTAATGTAAACAACACATATTTGAATTATATTCATAAAATCAATTATTAGGTAGCACTGGTAGTTTACGTTTTGGTTACTAATTTAATAAAAATAGTCATTTTATCATAAAAAGAAGCATGTATTTTGAAATCATTTATGGACACTTCAATTCAATTTATTTGTGTAGATACAAAAATAAATAGCAAAATAAATAACCAACACAAACTTTTTTTACAATCTTTTTCAACATAATTATATTAGGTGATACAACCGCCATAAACTAAGGCATTGTAATACTTTCTGTGAGATCGTCATGGTGCAGAAGGAAACAGCGGAGCGGGAACGGGTAAGGGCCGATCCTGTTTGGCGGAGACGACGTCGGCGTCGTCTCGGCCCTCCCACAGCCCCAACATCCGGGTCTTTAAATATAGGGCGTAACCTTGGGGCCATGGATGCGTGAAATGGGGGCCTCTCGTGTCCAATTTCAAACGGCCCTAAGGAGGACGGCAGCCGGAATGGCCTCGCGCTGCCGTACGCACTAGCAAGGAGTGCGGGGGGGCGGGATTACCTTTCGCCCCTGATTGACCTCCTTTATATCGTAAATTCGAACGCTCAGCGCATCGCATTTTGTAGCATATGCTAAGTACAGTATGAACGCTATTTTGTTACATGACGTGACCTTGGGCCACTGCCATTTCACTCTACTGCCGCGTAAAAGAACTTCGTTCCAATAAAATAAACTATCAATAAGCCACCTGATGTTCAGCGGTCACCACCACCTAGATCCATTCCAAGAAATATTAACCATCCCTTACATCACCATCAACCTTACTCTGGTTTCCCTTCAAAACGTTTAAATCTTTCGCCTTTTACCATCAACCTTCGGAACAAAGATGTTATGTCCCTTGCGACTAATAATACTAAATATTGCAGTTTGAAAGTAGAATATGTAGTGGGTAGTACCTACCAAGACGAGCTTGCACAAAACCCTACCATTAAGTGAAATTTAATTCTTTGTCATTTATAATTATATAATATATAAACTCATTTATGAGATATATTGTTACAAGCCAATCGACTGATACAACGCAATATCTCAAATAATCTACCTTTGGACGAAAACCGTTAACTTATTTACAAAACATGTATAAATATATTTGTATCTATAATAACAAGAGTTCAATGTTAAAATAGTCATTATTATTTCTTAACACTCTTGGAGACAGTACAGCTAGACACAATGGTTAAGTTATGACGTCTTTAGGCTTTTACAGCCCAAAAAGCGTTAAGTCGATAAAATATTGCCATCCATTCGTCTAGCATCCATTACCAAGCTCAGGGACAGTCGGCTTCATTTTATCTTGATGTTAATATGTATTGTCTTTATCAAATAATTTCTTTCCTATTATTCTCATTAAATTATTTTATTTTTTTTACTCAAAAAAACAAAAACTCATTTACATATATGCATGCCTGCATAAAGAAGTAGTACTGTCGAATTCATTTGCTTAAAAAGGTATTGTAAAGTATTGTTAGTACTATAACTTCGAACTTGAAACTTGCACTATTTCTTGAGAAACGAGATAAGATCGAAATAAGAACACGGAAATTACAAAGAGCTTGCAAAAAAGATCGAAGAAATCGTAAGACAGGCTGAACATATATTCAAAAACTTCTTTGTAGAAAAATATTTCATTCAAAACTCCTTCAAAGTAAATAAAAGCGGCTTAAGATCTCGTCAGAATCCTAAGAATGCTTTCCTCTGACATTTAATTCTTTGAGAACATAGCGGTTCCATTTTGTTTACATTTATTTATTATTTTCACTTTACAAAAGGATAATACAATATACAAGGTCGGATTAAGCCTCAGAGACGGTTCTAAGCAATGCTAGACTATACTAGACTCTTGCCCATTAAAAGGGTTATTATGTTAAATTTATTCTTAGTTTTACTTTTATACACAACACGGCAAAAATAATTTTATGACACTCGGTGGTAGAGCTTTGTACAAGCTCGTCTGGGTAGATGCCACCCACACATCAGATATTCTATCGCAAAACAACAGTACTTTGTATTGTTGTGTTCCGGTTTGAAGGGTGAGTTAGCCAGTGTAATTACAGGCACAAGGGACATAACATCTAAGTTCCCAAGGTTGGTGGCGTATTGGCGATGTTTTTTTTTTAAATAAATGTACAATGCCAATTTCTATGGGCGTTGGTAACCACTTACCATCAGGTGGCCCATAAGCTCACCCGTCTAACTATACAATAAAAAAATCATCAGATATTCTACCGCAAAATAGCAGTACTTTATATTGTTGTGTTCCGGTTTGAAGCGAGAGTGAGCCAGTATAATTACAGGCACAAGGGACATAACATAGTTCCCAAGGTTGGTGGCACATTGGCGATGTAAGTGATGGTTAACATTTTACACTGCCAATGTCTAAGTTGGTGACCACTTACCATCAGGTGGCCCACATGCGCGTCCGCCAACCTATACAAAAAAAAAAAAACATAAAAAGTAATCTTATGACACAATACGTCAATATATGATTAAAGGGTAACTTCAGATTTCATTTCAAAACTTCTATCAGATTACGATAATATGTTATAGTCCCTACCTTGTTCCATAGAGATTTTATTTTGCTTAGGCCGTGGGGCCCTGAGGGAGGCGGGACTCATAGGCATTTGCCTACTTTGTCTAAAGGATAATCCGACTCTGACAATATGTCCACATGAATGTAAATCTGAGGTTTAAACTTATAAACTTGTGTATATCCTGTTATATTACTGGTACAAGCACAAAGAGGCAAATCGTAATATTGTAATAAATTATGTAGAACTTAGGTTAGTTCATAAGAAAATAATTATGTAAATAGTGATTATTATTTATAGAAGACTCAAAAAAGAAGTTATAAATTTGCCTTTATTTTTGTGTTTTTGTTCCTTCGTAACTTTACTGATAATGAATCGATTTGGTAAGTCAGCTTTTACTCGGTTACATTATAAAGATGAAATCCATTTTGTTTTCGCAAGTAGTATTTTCCGATTTTAATAAAAAAAAAACATTTTTAATATTTTATATTCAGTTAACACCAGCATCTCTAATGTACACACAAACGTTCCTAAAACTTTAGGGAAAAGGTGTCTCCCTGTGGCGGCAGAGTTTTCGTACGACATGGCTTTGATGAATGATTTGTTTATATAGTAGTTTTCACGCGATAATTTGATGGCGAATGTCGTGACTTTAAACCTTTTAAATTACCTTATAATAACAAAACGACTTTTAGAACACATGTTTAATCATTATCCTCGGTGTTTTACTTTTATCATAACTATACGTGTTATTATAATATTAATAATAATTACGACGAGCTGGTTGGCGTGGTTGGTACATATTTGCCTTTCCCGCAAGTAGGTCGTGGGTTCGATTCTCACCCAGGTTGTGTGCATGAACATGTATGTTTGTCCTGAGTCTGGGTGTAATTATCTATACAGGGTTAGCGCAGGACTAGATAGCCAACACCATAAGCAACAACTTTTGTTCTACGACATAGGACATAACTCAATACATGAAAAAAAAAATGAATGTATATATAAGTATGTATTTACAAAAGTAAGTAGTATATGTAGTATATCAGTTTGGGATCAGATCGCCTTGTGTGAATAATTTTACAAGATATTATTATTATAATATAATGGCTCAGCGGTGAGGGTAGTTTTCACACCGATTTAAATTTGGTGTTCATACATAGTTTGTGTATATATTATACGTCAGATTAAAATCTGTAATAGTATCTCTAACACCCAACCCGCACTGGAGGAACTATCATACTTACCTCTATTTAGCAGGGAAATGGCGACAAATGGGTCACCTGGTGGTAAGTGGTTACATTAAATCAATAAGTGGTTTATTTCAACTCAAATAATAGTAATAATTGTAAACATAAGCAGTTGAAAGAGGGTTATAATAAAAAAATAAGAAATAATTTAAATTCCATAAACTGACAAAAATCCAAAAAACAAATGGTTACACAACATGCCTATGTATCTGTTGACATAATATCATGACAAATGGACATACGTACATATAAACAAAAAATATGCATTACACTCCTTAAATCACCGCAAGCAACATTGTACGTCGTACAATTTCAAATACGCACCTTAGTAACTCATATCGATAACGGTAAATGGGTTTTGATATTATAAGGAAATTGAAGCCTGCGGCTGTGGGACAGCTGAGAATCTGCTCAGATAATTATCCATCTGGGAACTGCTAACAATATCAATGTAGCCTTAGGACTTTTAGGTCGAGAACACACTATTTATTTACTCTTTTTTCCAAATTACGATATTTAATCATATTTTATTGTCATAATCTATTCGATTATCTGGTGAGAATTTAGTTTAGACTTATGAAGCATAAGCAGAGTGTTATGATAGAAAAATAATTATAATGTCTACTCGGTGGTAGAGCTTTGTGCAAGCTCGTCTGGGTAGGTACCACCCACTCATCAGATATTCGACCGCAAAACAGCAGTACTTTGTATTGTTGTGTTCCGGTTTGAAGGGTGAGTGAGCCAGTGTAATTACAGGCACAAGGGACATAACATCTTAGTTCCCAAGGTTGGTGGCGCATTGGCAATGTAAGTGATGGTTAACATTTCTTACAATGCCATTGTCTATGGGCATTGGTGACCACTTACCATCAGGTGGCCCATATGCTCGTCCGCCAACCTATACAATAAAATAAAAATAAATAAAAAAATAATGTTTTTTTTATTTATTTTTTATTTTATTTTAAAACTAATTGAAGAGTACAAACAAATAATATAACAAAACATGTAATATAAATATTAATCGATGTTCCCATTATTTCTTTTTTTTTCAAAAAAATATTCATTTAAAATGTCTATATTGGCTCAACGAACTTTTAAAAAATGTTATATTACTTTTAAAGGTAAAAGATAATATATTTAAAGTCAAATTACTCAAAACTAATATTAACCAGCTAATAGCGATACAAAAGGATTTGAAAGATATTATGTGCCCAAATATATTTCATAATACGTCATATTAAATAACAGACCACTAACACGTCTCTCTGCATTCGAGTTGAGCAAATAAAATTGATTAAAGATATTTGGCGTAGACTACTACTACTGCCGTCCCTTTAATTCTATATTTTTATTGATTTCCTTTTACATGAAAAGGTATCATAGATATACGTAAGCAGAAATAATATTTTTATAACATACTTCTTACGAGCATACATTCGCAGTTCCTTTGTGTATAAACTTCATTCTAGCATAATCAATAAACTTACACATAAAAATGGCGATTCACATAAATAAGTAAAAAAATATCGAACTATTCGATATTTATTTACTAATTTATGTGAATCGATAACTCGAGTTATCTGATGGGTGGGTGGTACCCAGGCGAGCTGGCAAAAACTCTACCACCAGTGAATACATCAAAAATGTGAAAATGCATCTTCTATTTTTGTTTTTTTTTTTTTAATTAAACTTTGTTAAAGGTAACCTTGCTAAAATGTTATAAGAGACCATCCAAAATTTTGCCCCAACATTTATTCCCTTTGTGGCCTAATGGAAAACCAGTCTCGATAAGCTTGTTGACATTAAATCCATTTTACATCTTATGACCGTGAATATATATTTTTTCCAAAATCAGTGGTTGAGTTACAAAAATTCAAACATACAAACTTAAAAATTTATATTATCAGTAGGATGAAAGGTTATAATGATGACGCATAAAGCTTGAAACTCGGCGTTACTTCCGACAATTCCATAGATGATCTGGACAGATTAGATACAAATTACAATAAATATTTTGTATAATTATCTAAATGAAAATGTCTTATTGTTAAATAGTTTATATAAATATTATGTTTATTTATTTGATATAAGGTAATGAAAATTGATATATAATAAATAATACGACTCTTTTGCCTGCCTATTAAGAGGGGAAAAGATTTTGGGTACGAGGTAGTCCATGTTTTAAGTCAGTGAATATATATTTTTTCCAAAATCAGTGGTTGAGTTACAAAAATTCAAACATACAAACTTAAAAATTTATATTATCAGTAGGATGAAAGGTTATTTTTGATATAATGTGAAACCTTGTAAATAGAACCAAATATCTATGAGTTTATTGCTTTTAATATCGTATTTTTAGATAAACATAGTAAATGTATAACAAAAGATTTCAAAGGTTTTCTCACGTTAGATAGTTCTAACTTGCTTGAGTTTTTTTTTTATATAACAATTTATATCTTCTCAAAAAGTGCACGTAATATACATACGGTTAAGAACCTAACTGTAAAATCACCTTAAAGAGGAATCACATTTCTTTTTTTTTTAAACTTGATGTTTTTACAGAGTTATAAATAGATTGAAATCACTTGTGTCCATTATTTGTAAATACGGACTATAATTATTCATTAATTTTAGAATTACCAACAACAGTTACAATATTTTATTACAAAGCGATGTTCAGTAATCTTGAGATAAATGAATTGTTCAATTATTGTTATTACAGCATGCTTATCCTCAAAAATACGTACAAGGAAAATTTATTAATGCTATTAACTATTGCATGTTAACAGCACAAAAGCTACCTCTGCTAAGTTTTACATTATTATCGACATTACCAATATATAAGCTTACTGTAAAAATACATAAATGAAAAGTAACAGACTTAGAGGGTGACTATGATTTGAATACATAATCTGTATTATATTTTTGCGTACTGAAAGTCAATTATTTTGAAAGGTCATGGCACATTACTTTAAGCCTTCCGTATTGTGATAGAGACGAAATATGTCTTTGTATTTGAGAGTGAATGGAAGAGCAATATTTCCGAGTATATTGAGTAAGTTACGTATTATTTTGTTGATGTTAAAACTTTTGAGCTCAATACTGTTAGCGATGTACGTAGCGTCTGGTTGACGCATTTCTGACGAATTTTACGTGTACGTGTTCTTAGTTGCAGGATTTTATTGAATAAGCTGTATATGTAATTGTAACATTAGTGAAATGCAGCTGTGTTTAAATTAAACAATATTAGTTTAATGTTATTAGAATTACACAATAACCCTTGTCCCTTGCGCTAATAATTACAAGACATAACACTTCAGATCCAACGGTTGATAGCTCATTGGCACAATAAGGAATGGCTAATGTTATGCCAATGTCTATGAACGGTGTAAATATTTGTGACAATTATAGTTGTTTTATGAAGTAACTGAATAAATGATAACTAACTTGTACAAGCCTTCTTAAATTTCACCTGCTAGTATGTGTCTGTGAAATCTTGCGACAGTAAAAACTATACGAGCTTTTATTTTATTATTAAATGTGTTCAAATCTTGGAACTGAATTTTATAACACTTCATACAATCCGATTGAACTGAAATTTAGAATGTATTTGTAACTTCAGTGACAATGTTAAACTTTGCAAGTGATCTCATGACGAGCCCCAGTGCGAATAGGTAGTTTTCTCATATATGGGTTATTTTCTTCGTTTAAGGATTTATCTTAATTAAAAGCTTACTTGGTGGTAGGGAATTGTGTAAGGAGTTGCCATATGCCTATTTGCATGTCCACCTATCTTTTTTATAAATACATAAAAGCTTTGTTCTTAAAAGGGTTTTATAAATAAAATAATTTCGTTTTGCATATTTTATTAATAATACAAAAAGTAAAATTAAAATATTGTATAATAACATGTATAAATCTTATGTAATTAAGTTTTAACTAAACGCATTAATCGAAATATCATAAAATATTTATATACATAATATATGTAATTACATTTCCGAAGTCGTAATGTTATAAACAAAATGCAGGAAACTCAACATCTGTTTATTATATAAAGTATGGAAGTGTTGTCTCTAATACTGTTAATAGCACTTATGAAAACAAAACACGAGAAAACGTTGCCAGGAGGGAAGAAAAAGGTAAATGAGGTAATTATTAAGGTGGGTAAGCGTGCCTACCGGCGTCGAGGTTTTGTTTTATCTCAGTAATTGTTCTCAGACACCGTTTCCGAGCTCTTGAAACTATATTGTTGATGTTGGACCGAGATTTCGACACAATTAGAACTCATTACTACATTCCGTTGTTATTTGGATTGGGTTAGGGCTATGAAGCCCGAATTTTATTGACATGCCGACCTACTTCGGGAATATGTACACATAATTTGTAAACTTAAAATTAGTAATAAAAAGCATGATCATAAATAAAAGTTATAATATGACGAAAAAATTTTTCTATTAATTATTTTTAGAAGTAGAATATGTCACAAATACAATTAATTTCCATAATGATAATCAATGATCATATTCATAAATATTTAATATCATCTAATATTTTAATGTAAAGGATCAATATTAATTAATATTGCTCTCGACTTGCAGCGGTGTGCGTGAACGGCAGACACAATTAATTGAGTATATATAGCATGGTATTAAAAAGTTAATTTTAGAAAATTCCTCTTTATCTTCATAATATTAATGATAAATAAACTTTATTTCAGTTGGAAAATCGGTTATTCCAAAATAGTATTCAGACTAATTTCTTTTATACGCAGTAATTTCAAAGTTCAACGTAAAGCAAGAAAGGTTTATCAAATTTGTTTTTAATGAGTTATCCAAGGAAAATGTCTTTAAAGTTGGAGTTGGCGCAGGAATTCTTTGAAAAGGCTACAAAGTTGTACCGAAAAGTTTAGGTAGCGATTTAAATTCCAAGTTAATTAACTGATACTGACAGCTGAACGGACACACTCATTATTGTCACTAGTATCACGTGGGCGTTAATTATGAGTAACTTATTTTCTGAAATAATTACTTTTATGAGGAGGCTTAGTTTAATGCATATTTCACCACGCTGCTCCATTCCGGGTTTTTGGATACACAACGCAGCCTTTCATCCGACACATACAGGTTTCCTTATGATATAATTTTTCACCCTAGGTGGTGAATTCAAGACGAATTATAAAAATAAATTAAGCACATTAAATTCAGTGGTGCTTGCCCAGGCTTGAATTAGCTGCCTTCGTTTAATATTCACGTGTTCTAACCACTGGGTAATCTCGGCTCGATTGTTGTTATGATTCTGGAAATTTCTTTCTTGGAGTGTTTTAATACAATTTATTAACACTAATTGAAAACCGTGATTATTCACATTCATAAAGGTGTTTTATATTGATATGAATATTTATTAAGTGAAATGTTTGTAAGCGAAATATCTAAATAAGCTACGTGTACAGGTAGAAATCCCAGCTCGCGTAAGCCGCTCAGAAACCGTTAACATTGTTATAGTTTTATTTTTTGCGAAAGCTTTAACAGGGGCTATGAGTTCAATTAAAACTACTCGTTTCTGTTCGTATTTCTTAATAAAGGAAGTTGATTGTTCAATTTTCATATTCATGTTATAGTCTAGAGCGCTCTGGCTGTATTCCTTACTTGAGATTTGAAATATATCCTAAAGTAATTTTGAAAGTATAAATAGAATGACTAAATGAATCGTTCAATTTAGTTCCTTCTTATAAAATAAAGTAGATTTAAGTACTTTTTTTGACTTGGCTAACAAAATACCTTATTAAAATAAGATTTTCTACTTACCACCACAATAAGTTTGGATAAAAACATATTTCAATCGAAATTCATGTTTTATTTATACATCTTATTTTCGATTTGGCTCATATTTTTGGAAAAAAAAAGTCTCTTGGTTTTTATATGATTTATAAAAATTAAATTTACGTAAAATGTAAGAATTAAGTGGACGTATTTTTATTATGTTGCTAACTCCAACTAATCAGGTGTTAAATTTATTTCTTAATACTAGAAAAATAATCGAAATTTAAGTGCTAAACTAAAATACACAGCCCTAACATCGGTCCAATAGCAGCAGACAACTTTCTTCACGTTTTCCGAGTTAAGTGCAAAGTTACAAGGCGGTCTACGCGTAATTCAATTTCGGCTCATTAATAAACAAACTGAAAACAAATCTAACGTCAAGGATCTTCCTTTTCCTCAAGAGGCTAAAACTTTCAATAGGGTTAAAGAGCCCTTTAAAATAATAATATTTTAATCTAATGGTTTTTAAGGCGCGTTAATTACATATGATCACATTTTTAGTTCAATATTATATTACATTAAATATTTTTTGATGATGAGTTTGGTGCTAATGACATATGCAATTAATACGACTGTAATGACTTTATCAATGCTTAATGACCTAGTGCTCAGTAACTTGTACTTTAATTTTAAATGAAATCATCCAGAGGTCCAGTGGATCATAGTTGAAGATCCAAAAAATCTCCAAAGGACGAGCGGAAGTTTTTACCAAATAGCGGGAATTTAACGGATGGAATCAAATCGATTGCATAGCCAAATTCAGTTTCACAATTTTTATTAATTTCAATGAAAACGAATGAAACAATTAGTGGAAAATTTCGCCCGAATAAAAAAATATATCATAATTCCTGAAAACATCATACGAGCAACAGTAGTTTATAAAAAGGAAGAATAAATCAAATTCGAGTTCGATAATTTTGTTCTAAAGTTCTAAATGAATCAACTTGTAAATAAGTATAAATATTTAACAGGGATATAAAAGTAATTTCTTTCGGAACTTTTGCTTTGCAATTTGAAATCTCAGAGTTATTTACGTTTTCTTTGAAGGAACGCGTTTCGAGTCATTAGGGCCTCGAATTAAGAGGTCTTTTACAAATAACTTCACTAAATGCGACCGCATTACATTTTGCTTCTTGATTTACTCTTAAGCTCTGCTCTAAATTTCTTTAAAATGCATTCATTTAGAGCAACTTTAATAACGAGCATTACGTTTCTCTAGTTTCAACTCATGAATAAATCTTTTCATAGCTCGCGTATAATTACGTACGAGTGGGAAGTATGGCTCGATCAAGTTACTTCATGCATATCAAGTTAATGAGTTAAACACTGCTTAATAATACTGTTTAAATAATCTCTCTAGCTCAAATGAGGGTAGTAGAAGAAACTAGAGCAACTTAATACTGACTAATTCATCGTTTTTTGTGGTCTTGATGTTGATGTTATATCAATCTATCAATATTATAAATGCTAAAAAAACTATATGTGTCAATCTATCTATCTGTTACCACGAATAAACCACTGAAAATATTTTGATGAAATTTGGTATATAGCAAGTTTGAACCCAAACCAGGACATAAGGCTTCTTTTTAATACCTAAAACCTCCCCCCCAACATGCGGATGAAGCCGCTCTCGAAAACTAGTTCTAAATATTATTATAGTAGAATGATTAATTTTTAACTGATCATGATATTAGTTTCAAATATTTACAATTTTTAAGTATATTTTTTTATGAATATTATATGGTTTTTAAAGATTTTGTAGGTTAATGTACCTATGTGTTAGTAACCTCATATTACTACAATAAATCATCACATTGACATCACTTGATATTTTTTTATTTTTTCATATAGGTATAATATAATTAATAGTAATATGCTTAACAACCGTGGTGCCTAAATTATAGAGCGTCGGTGTCTTAGGACCGTTGGGTTGAGTCTTGGCTTGTTCTATTTGAATGGCTCTAAAAATGATGGTACTCGTATTGGCCTCAAGCACTAGTGAGAAAAACGCTGAGAAGAGCTCGAGCGGAGCGAAGCAAGGATGAATTATTTGAATATAACTATTTAATTTTAAAACCTTTAATAAAAGGAAGACCTTAGGGTTCCATTAATTCAAATATAATTTTACATAATTAATTTAATCAACTCAATGAATAATATGAAATTGTATAATTTATTCTGCTTAAACAATTTTTTAAATGAATTAAAAACTACAAACTATTTTTAAAAAATCAATACAACTAAGTCATTAATTACGTTTAGAGAAAACACGCGGCTTGAACGAGAGCAGGAAGGGGAAGGTTCTACAATAAGATATATAATATGTTTATCGTACAATCGAGGGTCTAGTGGCTAGTTTATAAGGCTGCAGATCGTGTTTTGCTTGAGTATATATATTCCCGTATCTCGGATGTACGCTCGTTGGCGCCTGAACTCTTAATGGTCCTGTTGGTTTTGCCATCTCATCGGATAATGAGAAGGTAGGTAATATATGGCACTTGTGCTGTGTAATATACAGCACAAGTGCCAAGTGCCAAGACATATATATGTCTAGCCTCCTTTGAAAAAAATCCTACACTTTATTGTAGATTACGTAAGAACGCACTTAATTACTCACCCGTGAAATGTTGATAATCGACTTATTTGTGATATTCTGTGTTGATAAGTGTATTCTTGAAATGTTATAATTATTATAATCAAAGTCGCGTATCATTTTCGGACATTTCAAGACCATTTCCTGCTGTGAGTTTTGAGTTTGTTATATAACAACCCTACTATACTACTGCACGTGGTCGATTTTCTTTAACATTTCTCTCTATTTTTAAAATCAAATCGTATTTTGCAGCTTTTATTGGTTGCAGCGTTTCTTTCCTTTGGTTTTTTATATTTTGTATCTCTTCATTATCTTCGAAAATGTTCAAACTTCAGTGAAAAAAATACGCTGCATTGAACAGAAAGAAATCTTGATCTCATTTTCGATTTTTTTACATTTAAATAACTACTTGAAATGTTTCAATCAACGGCGTTAACTTTGCTTAATTAAAACAGAACATTTAATATTATTAAATACCTACATACAAATATTAGTGTAAGATAATGTTACCTCCATGTACAAACCAATTGTTTTGAGTGACATTCATATATCGCTTAAATGTTTTTAAAAGAGATATTTTCATGAGAAAATGTGAAAAGCAATTACTTAACAACGATGTACATCACTTTGTTTTGCGCATTCATTTTTACTAAAAGTTAATGTAAAGAAAATAGCATGAATAATTGTTAATTTTGCGCATTATTTAGCTAACATAATTTCACCAAAATGAAAATCTTAATGTCTTTAAATAGCAATTAGAATGTTATTACTAAAATGTTTATATCGTGGTTATTTTGTATGCATAACTTTATTATATTGTAAATTATAAGCTTAATAAATTTGATTCTGTCCAATGTCCACAATTATGAAGATTACTGTTTCAATGTATTGCTATTGTTGATATTTACTGGTATTTGTATTTTAATTGGAAGTGAAGCTTTTTAATTAACACTGACGAGAATAATTATGTAAAGAACAATATCGACTGACAATTAGAAACACATTATTACGTTAATGGTTCGAAGATACATTATTCGTCGTAAAAATACGGTGATCACGCGTCGTGTTCCTGACAAGAATGTCAGCCTAGAAGCCTAGAAGGTTGTATAATTTGTTAGAAAATATACCACGTTGTGGATTTACAAAGTTAAAAAGCATGTTTTTTATGCAAAAATAAAGAATAATGTTCTCCAAAGTTTTCGACTGAAAGGTTTTGCATGCATCAATTTTGAAATCTGATTCCACTTATCACGTCCCGTGAACACGAAAATTTATCTCATCAATCAACAATGACGAATTTTACAAAGCACATCAATCACTTACACTTGCACGTAGGTATCGATCAGTGACAATTTTATAAAAGGTGTTATTTTTCTTTCGATAAACATGCTCATGTGATTTAAGATAGATTTTTATATAAACACGTGATTTACTAGATTTAACTAGAAGTATCCGTACGAGTTTGCGCACCAGTCGTTCTTACTCCACAGTTTTTTACAAGTTATTACGGCTGCTGCATTTATTCTAAGCTTAGGAAGAGACAAAAGACGTAGGTTTAACGAGTTATTTAAATATTAGTATAACATATACTACGTACGTATAGTTTTAGTTTCTATAGATACATACAAACACCTTGAAACATAGACATAGACTCGAATATTAAGTTTTTTAAATAAAATTGCATGAAGTATTACTAGAACGGATAGATAGAATTTCTGCTACATTTTTGTAACATGTAATAAATGTTTTTTTTTTTCAATATATTTTACGTGTTATTAAAATATATCGCTAATTACTATTTCTATATGAAAAGTATCTAATATTTTTAAAACCGCGCATATTTACTTTATAAAACCAAGTATTTCAGCCATCAAAAGAAAATACTTTTCAATTTATTTTTCAATAGTAAATGTGAATGCATTACTTATTTTCTTATTTGATTTACTTTAAAACTGGGTTTTAAATTAGTTTTTCAAGAACACGTGAATTTGAAGTGATTTTGTGTTATTTGTAAAATACATTCAAAGGTCAAATTGAATGTATTTTACAAATTGAAGCTGTAAGTAATGTAAATAAATTAGATTTTGAAATTTCAGTGGTTTTTCTTTTTAACTTATTCTAATTATTTATAAACATTACAACTGCTTGGAAGTTGTAAAATACATATGAATGTATATAGATTTAGTTAGTAAAAGTAACAGTTAAAAAAAAGTTAATTAATTTTTCAAATCTAAGTTTAATTAAATTAGAATCCGAATTACGTTACTAAGATAAGTAAAAAATAAAATGATATAAAGTGACCGATATTTAAATTTTGGGATTTTTTTTTAGTACAGTATGCAACACCGTGCAATACACTTGTACTGGAAGCACTATCGCAATTTTGATTTTTTTGATCATTCCATATAATCGAAACAATAAGGTGACCAGAATGAACAGCTGTATATGCAGTAAGTAATAATCTAGCAAATAAGGAATATAGTGCTGCAATTGTATTGATAGTGTCAGCATTTAAGTTTACGTTTAAAGTTATAAGGAAGACGTACGATCAAGTCGAGCGACGGAGGCGAAGTGAAGTGATTCTGTTTTTTTTTTTTTTTTTCGTTTCGTAAATTGCTGTTTGCCCTATTGGCCTCTACAGCGTCACCGGGCGGGATGGGCCGAGATGAACTCAAGCCGGAGAATGGGAGCCGACATAAATGTGGCTCAAGGGGAACGGACGTCCTAAGGGTGCCTCCTGTGAGGCCGGACCTCGTCTTAGGACGCCGTTGAAATCGAGTAAAAAGACGTGTGCATTTATTTACGCCGTCAGACACCTAAGCGTCGACGGGCCGTAGCGAATGAGAAGTGATTCTGCTGTTTGCCGTGCTTTTTTATACACTCGACCATGTTGATTATTCTGGTGGGGTATAGACCGCTAACACGGCCTCGCCTGACGAGGCAGCGTCCTCGCGCCTTCACCCTGGTCATTGTCTGAAATTTGTGGAAACAGTACAAACTTGGTTTTACAGTAAAAATACGTAAAAGCTCAACGCACATATCTGTAGAAATGAATGTTAAATTAATAAAACAAAAAATATACATAAAATTGGATTTAAGATTAATTATACTAAACTTAAGCTGAGATGACCCAGTTTGCGGTACAAATTTGCTTAATTTCATCAAAATCTGTTCAATGGTTTAGCTGTGAGAGCGTTACATACATATAGTATTAGTATAATATTAGTATGGATATTATATGTGACAAATTTAAGAAAAACCCTCGGTTTTAGCTACCCCTGAGCTGTGTGCATCAATTAATTACAACATTGAAGCTAATAATACAATGTTCTCAGATAGGTTTTCCACTTACATCTTCCTTTTTAACTACTTAAAAGAAGCTTTTAAGCAAACTTTTCACAAACTTGTCGAAATCTTGTTTAAGGCGAGACTCGCTAGAAGCTAGTGTTTTTGACGTCGAGAATTATCTCAACTGGATATTAATCCATTTACTGTCCGCAGCAGAGTTTTCTATGTAATGAGGTTTTTCTTCAACTTTTCAAAAAGTTGGCATCTTGAAATCTTGTCCTGACTTATTTGCATTTACTATAAATATTAATATTAAGAATTTAAAAAGTCGTAAAATAAGTTTTTGTAGTTAAATTAAAATTTTGATAAAAAGTTGCAAGCTTGTATTGGATTTGGAGGTAAGTTTGAGTCGTATGCCGTGACGGCAAACGGCATGTGTCTCACCATCATGACATCTCCGCCGCAGCTTTAGCGTATGTGGCGGGAACGTATTTCATCGGTATATATCTGCATGTATCTAAATCCGAAATTCCATCCTCACCACCTCGATGTCTGGAAATCCACAACAGCTTGATTTTTAAGGCATTTCCTGCCTCGTACAACCACTCTGTGGAACCAACTTTCGCGGGTCACTTTTCCAAACCGATATGACATAGCAACCTTTAAGAAAAGAGCGTAGTCATTCAAGCACCTGCACGCCCTCGGGTGTTGCAGATGTCCATGGGCAGTGGTAGTCACTTTCCATCAGGTGAGCCTCATGCTCGTTTGCTCCCTCTTACATAAAAAAAAAAATTATTATAATAATGTTTATTGTATAGGTTTCATTAATTAAATTTAATTTTCACGCTCAAGCTTCAATAACTTTATTACTTTCAATATATGAAAATAATTAAGATGCTTAAATTAACATATTTGATGGATAAATCTTATAACATATTGTATTATGAGAAAACATCGATGTGCGATTATAGCGTATCGTAATTGCTCGAAGATCAACGGTGAAATTGCAACATCCAAATTACTATCCTTAACTCGTGCATGCTCTCATTTGAAGTGCCACTTTGACTAATGTGTGAGGTGCTAAGTTACAATTTTCTATATAAGTAGTTGATTTAATAATATTAGTGCGGTTGCAATAGTGCCACATATGTTTCTTATTTAAATGCTTTATCTAACAGAAATCGCTATAGGCAAGTTTGATGCTATATTACCTTTCACAATATTTACACGCAAAGTTTTGCCTTTCAAATAATAGAACCTCCGTTATTTACCAAGTAAAATGTAGCATGAGAATAAGACTTGACCATCGTGAAGTACTGTTCAGTCGTATTACCGCTTACGTGACGTAACGCAGCAAATTGTTTAAGGCAGACGCAGAACAATTTATTTTTTAATAATCAGCTAAAAGGGTTTAACCATTTATTAAGACGATAGCTTTTTATATAGTTTTTTAACTGAAGCCGTATGTTGTATGACTATATCGAATTAAGTTATTGATGTTCTTTTGTGTCTCAGAAGTATAATTCTAGATTGCATGAAATCATTATCGCTTCCCACGTCAACAGCTTAAATTTTAAGTGGTGTACTTACATAATAGTATTATATTTATATATAATTATAGTATATGTTAAAAACTTCTATGAAATGGGCTAAAGATTTTGTTACAACTTTTAGGCTGGTTTAGTACAAAAAATACCTCATTTATTAGCGTGTGAATTGTATTCTCACAAACATGTATATGTATAATATAACATTTGTATAATACATAAAATATACTTAAGTTTTAGCTAGTTTTATTATATAAATAATTCTATTTTAGAAGTAGTATATCATATCTCGGAGTGTACAATATAATATGAATTACATGATATTGAAATAAAATCTTCTTGTAAAAATCGTTTTTACGCTCGAATTAAGGAATTGGTGGTGGTGCTCTGCACAATATACAATACTTTAGTGTGTTCCATTAATGTAATATTATTATGTTTATCGTGACTTTTATAAGGTTATAAGGGAGAGATATAAATTTTTGGAGTAAGGTATAAATTTTACCGTACTTAAATTATTTTTAAGCAAAAACGCTAGTAATGGAATAATTACATTCAATTTAAAGAATATGTACACGTATTTTGTAAAAATATTTTGCTATAAAAAATATCTAGACAATCAAAATGGATCCCCTGAAATTCAATTAACTAATTTAGCATAGAATTGTTCTTTAACCATTACGGCGTCAAGGCAAAGACCGGGCTCGCCATCCATTTACCAAAGGGGCTAACAGTTCAGGGTAATGAAACCCTCGTTCGTATCTCTTAATGCCTTAGTTTTAGGTCCCCGGCACTTTAGCCCCGGGCGCTTCGTGTCGCTAGTTAATGAATGAATTATTGTACGAATATACGAAACACCTACAGCGAGCTTGGATTTATGCATATTGAATGTTATATCAATTTATGATATTAAAGGGACTCGGACACTATGTAATTGCAGATTTTATTTTAGTTATTCATGGAATATTTTTTTGAAGTTACAGCAAATAAATATAAATTTCCATTTATGGTTTGAATACACTATCAACTTTCATATAACGACCTTATATATTGTTAGTAAAAAAGAAAACTTTAATGTGAAAATGTTATACTACACTATTTCGCGTAAAGCTCTCATGTAATTAAAAAAAAAACAGATACTAGAAAAACAGCCCGGACTTGAACCCACAATCTTTGGTTAAGATTCAGGTGTTCCAGTAATAGCTTTTTTTATGTTATAGGTAGGCGCATGGGTATATAGGCCACCAACTTTCGAAACTAAGGTGCTATATCCCTTGTGCCTATAGTTACACTAGCCCACTCATACTCGTCTGGGTAGGTACAACCCACTCATCAGATATTCTACCGCAAAACAGCAGTACTTCGTATTGTTGTGTTCCGGTTTGAAGGGTGAGTGAGCCAGTGTAATTACAGGCACAAGGGACATAACATCTTAGTTCCCAAGGTTGGTGGCGCATTGGCAATGTAAGTGATGGTTAACATTTCTTACAATGCCATTGTCTATGGGCGTTGGTGACCACTTACCATCAGGTGGCCCATATGCTCGTCCGCCAACTTATACAATAAAAAAAAAAAAAAAAATACTTCAAAACGGAACGCAACAACACTAAATATTACTGTTTTGCGGTAGAATATCTGATGAGTGGATGTTTCCAGACGCGCTTACACAAAGTCTTACCACCTCAGCACCCAGTAATGTTTATTACTATAAACTATTTCATGTTTTTTCTAGCATATTGTATGCTTTATAGTATTACCAAATTTACTTTACTCGTGATTCGCTACTGAACCAAGATCATCTTTTCTGATGCAGTGAGGTTTACAAGCTTAAGGCATAACATTACTCCATTCGTTGCGGATATTACTGTCCTGATGACGACGTTATTTATGTGTAATTTTCCTTTTAGCAAGCTATATATAGAACCACGTTGCAGCTAATATCTCTATTATTATTAAAATATGAATTTACTTTTAAAAATACTTTTTTCGTTTCACAACCAAAAGTTTTTGCAAAGTATAATTATAACTATAAAATAGTTATTTATTTGACTTCGTTGAAAGCTACTGCAAAATTATCTGATTCTATGTCATTTTGTTTTTGATAAAAGCGCTTACGCACGTATAAGCGAATTAGAAAATAGTCACAACTATCTTCTACTTAAATTTAAATTTTTATTGCTCCCCAACTAAGTACAACCTACCTACTAGAGGTGTTATTAAAGATAGGTTTTTGTAACTTCCGTTTCTTAAACATTTTCCTTACTAAATATTCCTACATTTTCCTATATATTTTTTTATTTTTTAAACTTCTTTCACAACTTGAGCTGTAACTGTATAATATGTAGTGGCGGAGTTTTAATTTCAAAACCAATTTACAATCATAAGTTAGTTGCATTAATGTACTGATACAATCCCAAGTATTTTTACAGATAGCCAATATTTCTTACAGCGCATTGCGATCGCGATTGCAGTGAAACTCTCATCGGACACAAATCATGGGAGCGTAATAAAGAAAGAAAGGCAAGCGACAAAACGGTCGTTCGACCGGCAGGAATTCTATTGTGAAATATGTGCTATTTCTGATGGAAAATGTATTTGGCTTTTAAGACTAAGGGATCGCGATTATAAGTTATTATTTATTATATTAAAGGTCATTTTATATACTAATGAGCAACATATGCTCCAAATGTGTAAAAATATAAATACGAACACTTTTATGTTCTACGAACACCGTAATATAGAATTTACTGTAAACTACGTATTAATAAAAATCACGGACAGCATCATATTCAAAAAATATTACATTTACAAATAATTATTAAATGTCGATTTAGGAAAAAACGATTCAGTTTATGTTATGTCCCTTATGTCTGTAATTGGACTGGCTCACTCACCCATCTACCCCTATTTTTTAATAGTGATATTAGTAATTCAATCATTTTCAACCTCTGTCGATAACTGGATCAATTAACACTTGATCAGTTATCCCCGTCAGGGGTCTATTGGTGTCACTTCTCACCATGTAAGCAGCACGGAGTAGGGATGGGAGCGTTCTCCTGTCTCTCTTGCAATACAGCTTTGAGAATTGCTTGAGATACAGCTTGTATCTCATTTCTTACAGTTTTCGGAAAAAAATCGGCCATTATTATTGTTTGTACATCGATCGCAGTAGTGACGTTTACAATTATCATTTTATCATTTCCGTGTAATTTTCAACTAAATTTATTATAAATTTGCAGTGTATTATTATTATTGTACTGTAATTATTAATATTATTAATATTTAGAGTATTTCTACTGTATTATTCTTAAGAATAAATATTGTAAAAGGTAAGTTAATAACGAAACAAAATAGGAGATATCGAGGCTGACAGCCAACGATTCCCCACGCTTATCGATAGCTTCACCCCAGAGGTGTGTTACGATCACCTGTGGACCGTTTTGGTCGAAATCCGTACTGACGATCATTAATTAGACAGTGATCCCCGATCCCCTTTTTTGGGAACCGCTTGCACATTAGCTTTTCTCCAAGAATCCGGCACACATCCTGTAGAGAGAGATAGCTGAAACAGGCGTGTCAACACAGGAGACAGCTCCGCTGCACACTTCATCAGCACTATGGCTGGTATTCCATCGGGACCGCTAGCTTTCCGTACATCGAGTGATTGCAGCTCTGCACGCACATCACGCTGCCTGATTTTGATGTCAGGCATCGTGTGGCCACATGAAGGTATTGAAGGTGGCAGCGCACTGCAATCATCGATCACAGAGTTATCCGCAAAGAGTTTTGCCAGAAGATCGGCTTTCTCCTGCGGACTGTGAGCTAGTGATACGTGCGGATTCCTGAGAGGTGGCAGCGAAGGTTGGCAAAAATTGTTTTGCACAGACTTGGTCAGACGCCAGAAGCTACGGGAGCCCCTAGGATGCGAAACAAGGTCATGACCAATCCGTACAACGCGCTGTGCATCCGCTCTCGTGTATGCCTTCCTACAGAACTTGGAGTTTTTGTTACAGGTTGCTTTCAGTGAGTCAATGTTAGATGCCCCGCTAACGCTGCCGTTGATCCACGCGCAATACGCCGCCTGCTTGGATGACACAGCATCGGCACATTCGCGAGTGAACCAACGGTTACGCGTGCCCTTACTGATGAAATCTGAGTTAGGAATGTAAGGGGTTTTCCAATAGGGACGCTTGAACTTTGACAGCTGATTGCGGCCATGTTGTTTGAGTGACAGCTGTCAAATGCAGTGTGTTATATTTGACGGAGACTCGTTATCTTCACGGTCGCTCATTGTGGGGCATCAGCAGGGATCCGGGCGAGAAATAAATACTTCGTATGTTCCAAAGTAATTTTTATTACACAGTGTAGGTAAATCACAACACAACTTGACTCTAAATACTTTTCAATATACACAGTACAGTTCCTAGGCTAGTGTTGCTTATTCAACCGATAGTATCGTAATGATCGTCGAATACAGAGTGCACGTTCTTTTATTAACGTTTACCCTCTCCAATCTAGGCTCTGTACACGTCACTTTGACGTTTGTGTATCGTTGATATTCCGAACTATTGACCCGGATGCGACACGGCCATCCTGTGTTACACGCGTCCTCGTGTGTTAATCTGGAACAAAAGCAAATACCGCACAGTATCATTCACGCTCGGCCATATCTGACCACTACTAAAATAACTGAAATAAAAGTCTTGTGTCATCAAATAATTTCTATTCCAAACACAAATTCTATAACAACATTGAAAAATTACACAAACGAAAAAAAGTGATTGATTACTGCTGCAAGTTCTCCCCGTACAATTCATGTACACAGTAACTAAGTCATCCCTGTGACCGTGAAATCGACACATACGCACGTACACTTAAGTCAACCCTGTGACTACAAGTGTTCAATGATAGTCATCCCTGTGACTCACAAATCAACAGTCATCCCTGTGACTCTCAAATCAACAGTCATCCCTGTGACTCTTAAATCAACAGTCATCCCTGTGACTCAAATCAACAGTCATCCCTGTGACTCAAATCAACAGTCATCCCTGTGACTCAAATCAACAGTCATCCCTGTGACTGAAACGCAACATAAAATCAACATTCATTCTTCTAGAGTACTTGCAGCAATGTCAGTTGAAGGTTCTGAAACTTTTTCAGTATCACATATCGGTAAATCACATTTTTTATTTAAATCAATGACTACTTTAGCTCCTGGCATTTTCCTAACCCTATCATGCTCAGGTTTTCCAAATGAAATTGCCTTTGAGGGATGTTAATCTATAAAGTGGAGCCATTAAACACGCAAACTGTGCAACAAATTGTCGAAAATAAGAAGCTAATCCTATGAATTGCCTTAATTGCGTAACGGTTTCAGGAGGTGGTAATGCAGTGAGTGATTCTATTTTTCGCTTATTTGGTCTAACATTACCGTTTTCTACCTCATAGCCTAAGAACTCAATTTTAGATTTAAGAAAAGAGCATTTTTTAGAATTTAAAGAAAACCCGGACTTGGTGAGAACTTCAAGGACGGTATTAAGTCTGTCAAGTCCCTGTTCTTCCGATTCAGCCTGAATCATGACGTCATCAACGTAAACAATGACGTAATCACGTGCCAAGTTCCCTAATGCATTTACGATAGCTCTTTGAAATACAGTTATAGCATTCTTCAAACCAAAAGGCATAGTCAGATATTCATATTGACCATCAGGAGTTACGAAGGCCGTACGCTCTATTGACTCCTCATGGCATGGAATTAAATGGAATCCACTAGCACAATCGAGTTTAGTAAAGAATTTGGCTCCTTGTAAACGTGATATTAAATCAGTAATGATGGGGAGGGGATATCTATCAGAAATGGTATTTTCATTCAGTTCCCGGTAGTCAATACACATCCTGTCGGACCCGTCCTGTTTTTTAACTAACAAAGCTGGGCTAGCAAAAGGCGAACAGCTTGGCCTAATTATATTTGCCTGTAAAAGTTCGTCAACTTTATTTCGCATAACGTTACGTTCCTCAACCGATAACCTATAAGGACGTCTTTGAACCGTTTTGCTCGGATCCTTTAACCGTATCTCTAATTCACCTGTCATGACGCGTGTAGTAGGCATACCGGTTACAAAATATTTCGAATAACGATTTAATATCTTTAAAAGTTGTGATCTATGTTCAAAGGGTATATCTGTATCGATACATTTAAAATCAGGCCAAGAGTTTTGGATAGTGCAGCTATTAACAACATTATTTTTTAACAATTGAAAGCTAGTACTCGTCATTACAATCGAAAATCCTAAATTCAAAATTTCACGACCAATCATTATGTCACTGCGTAAATAAATATCAGGTAAAACATGTAACAACAATTCTAATGAGTGCTCATTAATCATAACTTTAGCTAAAATTTGTTCTGTTGATTTTACACTGCTTTGGCCAATACCAGTTAACGAAACAATATTACAACTACGTTTTCCGCTAAGCTTCGTAGCCAAACTTTCCTTTATTAATGAACACTCAGCACCAGAATCATAGTGAAAAACATAAGACTCACCGCGATGTTGAAGGTATCCAGTAGGAGGTTCTACTACGCACACGTCGACACGACGCTCGGCCGATGTACTAGCGCTGGTGTTGCGCGGGAGCCAGTTCCTGCAGTACAGCGGCTTGCCACATGTCCCAATACTCCACACTTGAAACATCTAATGCTCGTTGATTTTTCTACACGATGAGAAGTGGAAGCCACGTCAGTCTTCACAGGAGATTTTGGCTTGTAGTTTTTGGGCTTCTATCTACACTCAGCCGTGCGCGCCATACGTAGACTCGATCAGGTGAACACGCTTGTGCGCTCATGACGCTCCACCACCAGCATCGCGCGCCACACGAGCCGCACGCACCGTACGCGCACTGAAGGTGAGCGTGCCTGCGCGCTCGTGACGTTCGGCTCTCAGCACCAAGCGCCACGCGAGCCGCACGCGCACTCTTGACAGACGACCACGCCTGCACGCTCGTGACACTCTGTAACCAGCACTACGTCCGGCAGGCTGGAGAAAGCTGACCGGCGATCGTTCAGCCAGCAGCACCAGTTGTGCGCAAGATCACTGTTAATTAATAATAATCCAATGCAGGGTAGTTAAATAAAGAAATCTTTGCAAGCTAACTTGTGAATTTACTAAGAAACTTATAAATTACGACACACAGTAAGTCAGTGTCTATAGCTTTTAAACAAATTGGAACGCACTCACCAGATCCTTTCCATCGTATAATACGTTACCACAGGTTGCAAAGCGGATCAGAACACATGAGGTTCCGATCCCACTTCTGATGACGGAGACTCGTTATCTTCACGGTCGCTCATTGTGGGGCATCAGCAGGGATCCGGGCGAGAAATAAATACTTCGTATGTTCCAAAGTAATTTTTATTACACAGTGTAGGTAAATCACAACACAACTTGACTCTAAATACTTTTCAATATACACAGTACAGTTCCTAGGCTAGTGTTGCTTATTCAACCGATAGTATCGTAATGATCGTCGAATACAGAGTGCACGTTCTTTTATTAACGTTTACCCTCTCCAATCTAGGCTCTGTACACGTCACTTTGACGTTTGTGTATCGTTGATATTCCGAACTATTGACCCGGATGCGACATATTCATTCCGTCCTCCCAAACCACCATGGCAGGTTACAGTGTCGAGCAGCACGTGCAAATCATAAAATTGTTTTATGAAAATGGGTCTTCAGTTCGAGCAACGTTCCGCGCACTTCGCCCGTTTTACGGTCGCGATGATCGTCCTGCCGAGTCGACTATCCGTCGATTGGTGGACAAATTCGAGTCAACCGGGTCAGTTAACAATCAGCCGGTTCCCGTGCGTCAACGTAACGCGAGATCTGCCGAGAATATCGCCGCTGTGCGCGACAGTGTCCTCGAAAACCCGCGGCAGTCAATTCCGCGTCGCGCACAGGAACTCGGCCTTTCGCAGACGACAACTTGGCGAATTTTGCGTTGTGACTTGAGCCTGCACCCGTACAAGATCCAGCTGACGCGAGAGCTCAAGGTTAATGACCATAGACAGTGCCGTGTGTTCGCTGACTGGGCATTAGAGCAGTTGGAAGTTGACGCCGATTTTGGCAAAAAAATCATCTTCAGCGACGAGGCGCATTTTTGGATGAATGGCTATGTCAACAAGCAAAATTGGCGTATTTGGGACGAGACCAATCCATACGAGGTTCACCAAGTGGCAATGCACCCGCAGAAAGTGACTGTTTGGTGCGGATTTTGGGCCGGAGGCGTGATTGGTCCGTATTTTTTCGAAAACGATAATGGTGTGGCCGTCACCGTCAATGGTGAGCGATACCGGTCGATGATAACCAACTTCTTTTGGCCTGAAATCGAGAATATGGATCTGGACAACATGTGGTTTCAACAGGACGGCGCTACGTGCCACACAGCACACGCTACGATGGAAGTTCTGCAAGATCAAGCGCCCTTAATGGAAAACCCTATAGTATTCCATCCCTAACAGGATCTCATCAGCAATAGCAGCGGCGCTAGCTGTCGGGTCATTCTCCCTGAAGCAAAGTTCCTTTCAAGGGTCTGACGCGTAGTAATCGCGCAAACCGTCCCAATCTGCCGACTTATAGTGCCAAACGCGACGTTTGCATACCGCTGGTGGCGGCAGCTTGGCCTGTGGTACTTTGGTGGATATCAGGCAGTGGCAGACGAATCAGGTCCACATGTACCACCAACATGGAGAGGGAAGGGTCCTCCAAGCAGCGCAGACAGCGGCAACAAATATCCGTCCTGTCGAACAAGCATATAGGCTTTCGTTTTGAAGGATTCTTCAAGCATGTAGCCGGGATAATTAAGGTAGCTGGTATCGGCAGGACGGAGTATTTGGGTCTCCGTAAGAAACAACATTGCTGGCCGTGCTGTCTCGAGATGGTGGTGGACAGCATTGAGGTTAGCGTGGAGTCCACGGATGTTAGAGAACTCAACCTCAAAAAGCGAAGGTATGGTGGGGGTGTGCACCGCTGATCGACCGTTATTTCTTTTATGCGCTGTCATGTCATGGGAAAAGAAGGGAGAGACGTGAAACGAGCGTCGCATTGCCACGATAGGGATGGTCAAAGTGTGGAGCTGTGTTTCCCCAAGAAGCTGCCAGAAGGGAAAATAAACTGATCCGCTAGACGGAAGGGCCCCCGAACCCTCCCGGTAATGGCCACCGGGAACCCACCGTCCGGTCACCAACCGGCACGACGGTCCACACCGAGATTATGCGTGGTCTGATGGAGCAGCCTTGGGAGCTGGTTAGGAACGCTTGGGCCCCTGTACTCTGCCACGGGCGGCCAGCGGAACAACCGTTTCTACGGGTCTTCCTGGCCGGCGGGTCAATATAATTTACCCCGGCATTGGTTCAACAGCAACTTCCACCGGACCACCACATATCGCAGCAATACGCGCTCGGGCTTTATTGTTGGTAAACAATTAAAATGAAATCTATAAAGAACATTCGGATTAAATTCTCTATTTATATCAGTATTTATAGCCTGGGTTTTTGTTTTCATTTATTGTATTATTACGTGGAAACCAATTGATGGATTTGATAAAATAAAACCAGCTCAGAGCTTAGAGAAGAGTTTTGTGAATATATGAAAAAAAACTGAAATTGAGTGAATTAAGAACGAGAAAATTACCCGCAGTAAGTATTAACGAAGGTCCATATTATATATTTACTACTACTTACAATTTCATCAAATATCAAAATACCATAAGGCGACAATGACGGTCATAAGGAGCTGTAATACTTTAGTGTGCTTGAAATACAGGAGCAGTTTCTGTTACCTTACTCTAATAATATATAATAATGGGACGGCATCCGACATGACCGGAAATCGATCGGACCAGATCACCACCAGCAGCACCAGATCAGTTAAGGGATTGTTAGCACTGCCTTCTAATAGTCCCACGTTTTTGTTAAATATTGACCGCAAAATTCAATAACCTTTTATTTGAGCCATTCCATGTGCTTAACCCAGATCATTCGGATCTGCAGCCTTCAGTGGTAAAGTACACAACGAGTGAATAACCAACTAAGGCTAGTCACAATAAAAAATCTACGTAATGTGTTCGTATGTATGAGTATGGATACAAAATTCGTATTTGTATTTATTTCTATTTTGAGTTGCGTTGAAACTTTTCTTTGAGCTATTGAGAGTTTTGTTTGAAGCTCTTCCCATTGTATTGGTAGTTTCTAAGTTTAAAGAGAAACTTGTATTCTATCTTTAAAATTTATCGATAACTCGTTGCGATTGCTACGATATTTCTAAGCAGCGAGATACAGAGTATTATTTTTATACAAATGAACATGAAAAAGTTGTTTAGATAATGAAGCAAGGCGTTCTATTAAAATGATTAAAAATACATAATTAAGTACATTTATACCTAAGCGATGTTATTTGTAGTAAGTTTGGAAACTATCGAAACATTTAATTTAATTAAATAACTTATTGTAAAATTATGAATTACTTTTAGTTATTAGGAATGTATATTAGTGGTTTTTCATGTGACACATTAGTCCCAAAAATATAGATGTAAACAAGTACGTGATCGTTTTGATTATGCTTAATTATTAAAAATATATTTAAATGTTGATTGAATGAAGTTAATGGAATAAGTTTTAATAATTCTAAAGCTGCCTTTAGATTAGATTAGATGATTAGAAGAAAAACGTATCATATAGTAGTTAAGTACTGCGTTGATGCTAATCGATCAAATAAAGTTTTCTTACATTATTTGTATATACAGTAGACACTATTTAATTGTCTAGCCTATTCTAATGTCACAAGGAGTTAAACAAACAACAAACAAGCTCTGCTTTGTACTACGAACAATTCTTGATTATTACATAGATATTTATTCATAATTCCACCTAACTACTTACATCCATTTGAAATTTTACTTCCAAAGTGCCGATAAGAATATCGCTGACATTCAAAACGCTATGTTATCACGAATCCATAAACGTGAATACCATAGATTAATTTTGATCCTGACTAATAACGGCATGTCAATTAAAGGTCTAAGTTATTTATCTTTACATTGTATATGTTAGGGTCATATGTTATATGAACCTAACATACGCAATTTATAACAGACAATAAAGAAACACGCTCAACTGAGAAAGATCTAACAAAGGCTGTTGTGGATAAAACTAAGCCTCAAGTCCAATTGATTCGATTATCTTCAAAATTACTTTATACAAGTAAACCTTCGTTTACCTCGAAGGCACAATTTTCTGTACTATTGCTTTGTTTTCACAATTTTCGCTAACAAAACTTCAAAATACTTCTATTCGGTTTATATATGGATTACGCAAATATGACCACGTTTCACAATTTCGTTCTCGTCTTAATTGGTTACCTACCCATCCGACTTCGCCGGAATATGCACATACTTTCTATTCTATACTGTGTATTGTTTCACCCTGTTACCCCCCCTTACTTGAAGGAGAAATTTTTATTTTTAGGGAAACCTGGAGAAGTTCTCCGTTCTTCGAAGAAATTGACTTTAAGGGTGCCCGATCACAAGTCATCCTTTTATAATAATTCTTTTACAGTACAGGCTATTAAACTCTGGAACGACCTCCCTTTAAATATTCGGGAGGCCAAATCCATAAATATTTTTAAAAAACTTGTAAAAGATCACTTTTTGTCTCAAGTACCTTATCACCAATAATCTTCTTTTATTTTTATTCTTTTTTTGGATTATTTTTCTTTCTTGTCTCGTGTTGTTTGAGGACTTATCGTTTTTAGTATCGTATTTATTGTATATATTTATATTATATACTTGTAATTTTAGTATGTATTGATAATATAATTTATATATAGATATATTAAATGTGTATTTTTATTTATATTGACATGTATTTATTAGTTTGTTTTTGGTATAGATTATTATTAATGTTATTTTATTTTGTTATTACTGCACCACCTACCCCATATCCTATGGGTTATTCCTTACACCGTTGGTTGCCTGGAAGAGATCGCTATGTAGCGATAAGGCCGCCAAAATTGTATGCTACTTTTATATAGGCTGTCTAAGTTATTGTAATGAAAAAATTGTTGTGGTGTACAATAAAGTATAAATAAATAAATAAATAAAACTAATTATTGTAACTAACACCAGAATTAAGTGTCGGATTTCTTCAGACTCTTATTACATATAATATTATTATAATATATATATAAATGTAACTTTGTCAGTATAATATATGTATGAAATTTATTATAAGTCACAATAATTATTGATATTTTTATTATAATAAGAATCGTACTAAGATTTTAATAAAAAGTTTTAACTATGGATTCAAGAATAAGCTATTAATCAAATTAACGATATATTTTTACATTAAGATAAATATATAAAAGTTTTTCTTATGTAAAAAATTACTGACTTATAGCTTTAAACTAATTATAGCTTTAAACTTAATGCAAAATACGAGCAGTAATTTATTTGAACGTAATTATTTTCTACTTGGTGGTAGGGCTTGTTGCAAGCCTGCCTGGCCACGTTTTATATTCTACCCTAGACGAGCCCGTTGGCGTGGTTGATAGATACTTGCCTTTCGCGCCGCAGGTCGTGGGTTCGATTCCCACCCAGAACAGACATTTATGTGCATGAACATATCTGTTTGTCTTGAGTCTGGGTGTAATCTATACTACTATATAAATGTATTGGTTCTGTCTGTACATATTTTTTCACCTAATTTTGTGATAAATAATCGTTTTATGATGCAGTGATTCACATTATACTATTTTTTCAATTTTGTCTGTCTGTCGGCCTGTATATCTTCTTATAAGCGTGTGCGTGTGCGGGTGCCACAGCTAGTTATCTATATGAGAATCTATTTACAAAACAAAAGTAGTATATGTAGTATATCAGTTGTCTGATTTCCATAGTACAAGCTTTGCTTAGTTTGGGATCAGATAGCCGTGTGTGAATAATGTCCCAGGATATTATTACCGCCAAGCAACAATACTTAGTATTGATGTGCTCCGGTTAGGAGGCAGGTACAAGGAAAGTAACATATCAGTTCGTAAGGTTGCTGAGGCATTGGTGATATAAGTTTGCAATGTTGATTTTTTCTCACAGTGGCAATACCTATGAACGATCGTGACCACTTAACATCAGGTGGCCCCTTTGCCAGACTACCAACTTATTTACAAAAAAAAAAATCTTTCTTCTTTATTTTATTTATTAAAAAGTCTTCATTTTATTTATTTATTTTCGCAAATAAACAAGTATTTAAATATATTTTAGTGTTTTACATTTTTAATATCACATAATTAAGCTTTGATTTATTAAAATCAAAGCATATATAAGTAGCACAAAAAATTTAATTAGTTTTTTGTATTGGAATAAATGACAAAAAATTGTTAGGGAGCTATTAAAATTTAGATGAATACGAACCTATTTGCTTTAGTTAAAGCTAAGGTCCTAAGTAGTGGTGTTTTTGAGATGGCAAATTAGTTCCAGCATTTAACAGTAGGTACCTTGAGTATTTCACATGAAAAAATAAATTAATAAAATAAAGAATAATAAATAAAATAAAGAAGAAGGATTTTTTTTTGTATGTAACATATTGTCAGTGGGATACACAAAATATAATGAACATTTGACTTGCATTGTACCAATTTACACAATGTCAGTGTTTTTGTTACATATTGTTCGCCACGACATAAACTACTTTATGATAATAAATATAAAGCTCAAAATAAAAACGTTGAATATTTATCAAAGCTTAATCAAGTATGGAAATTATACATGATGAAAATTTTAACATAACGGTATCGTAGTTTTAATTGAACCATTATGTACGAAAAGAAATACGTATAATTTAATTATATCGACATATTAATATTAATATAATAAGCTACAATATAATATTGTATGTATAATATTTATTAATATATTATACAAACCATATAATACAAAACAAACGCCAAAACTTTCCAAGCCTTCGCCTCAAAATAGAAAGAAGCCTTAGCTCAGCGATGAGAAATATTTTCGGTTAAAATGAACGTCGTCAATACAGTGAAAAACATGGTATTTTTTCCCATAATAGGCTAGCGTTTGACCGTTGTTTTGTCTGATGTTAAGCATTGACACGGTTAATTTATTTAACTAACAACCCCCCCTCCCCTACTCGTAGGAGAAGTCGCGCGTGGAAACTAGTCATGTATAATTTTGTCTTTTTACCCTAAATCTCAATAGCTATCGAATGTATGAATTAGTATATCGAATGTACGAAATACGCCTATGTTAACAGGATTGTAAAGTTATATACTATAATGGTGGAAGCATTATAATTGTCGGGATTGGATAGAACTAAAGGATATTTCGGTATTCCGTACAATTCTAGTTTAAATCGAACGATTCTATTGGTGATCTAATTCCGATAGCAACCATAAAATTATTATGCAACTATATACGTTTCAGTAAACGGAAAATCTAAAGAGAACAGAATAACATTTTCGTTTTGAATAATTTTTCGATCGACTCGGTGAATAAATGGAGATAGACAGTTTGACAAATAAACATTAAAAAAAAAATCTTTCTATCATTTCAATAATGTGAGTATATTGTCGAATTTGAGTAAATATCAATTTAGCCGATATTTTCTTCTTTGTATAAAAATCGTAAAAACTTTGCGGAGGTTCATTAATTATTCTCAAAGAAATTATTTATAAATCATCAGAGAGTGGTACTTAATATAATTTCGTTACGGATGACATATTTTATTAGATTATTTGCATAATTAGATACATACATTAAAAAATATACTTTTTGACAAAAAGAGAATTTTTTACATGTTGAGAAAAATAATTACAAAACAGATATAAGTATGTAGGTACGGGGGCCGACATTTTCTTTGTATAAAAACAGCTAACTTACGACGCACACAATTAATTCGTATTATTACAGTTTGATCACTATAATAATTTATTATTCATTTTAGTTACTACACACTCACATAATTACAACATTTATTACGATTACGATGCAGCATGTGCACCGGGCAACTGATGGTGAACGAAAGACCCCCGCTTTGTCGAGCGCTGCATTTTATAGGGTTTTAGTGGTGGGTAGTTGACAGTTGCATGTGCTGTTTTAAAAACAAGGTGGCGGCGCCGTAAAATACAATAACGAAATAAAAAAAAAATTGAAGTCCCACGTCACTGGCGCTATCAGTATTTACTTTTATTATTATTTAGTACCTACATAATATATTATAACTACTATTCAAATGATATATTTTTCTTAATTCTACTATAAATATAGTAGAAATATTTTGTAAAAACAAACTCAAAGGACCGTACAACTAGTTATTTACATATAAGAAAGTGATACGGAACACTGTCTATAATAATTAAAACATTTCAAAGGTACATACATCATAATAGTATGTCATTTATTATTATTTATTTATTTATTAATAATGAAATATTACTATTTATTTTTATACTTGGCACCCATAAGCCTTGTCAGCTTGTGTGGGTGTTGCTTAAACTAACAAACATAAAACTAAACTAAAATATAAACTTCTAGACAAAAACAAGATAATATTATCATAACAGGTGAGCTTTCAATAAATAAAGCATAAAAAAAGAACCTAAATATTAATTAACAATATTATTATTATTAATGATTATTATAATAGTATTTTTCGTTATGTTATTTAATTTTTAGTAAATGTTGTTTGAGTTTATATTTAATATTATATTTTGTTAATTTTGATTTAAAATTTGATGGTAGTTCATTAATCAGTTTTGGTAGGAGATAATCTGTAGTTCGTTTTCTATAAATGTTGTTTGCTTTAAATGTGATTAGTTTGTGTCTTGTTATAGCCCTTGTTGTGATTTTATGTGTTATTAAGTTTTTGTTATAATCGAAATAATTTTGACAAAGGAGTGCATGTTTGACTTTTTTGTGTACTGACAGTACTTTACAGTATTCGAACATTTTTTCACTGTCGTTTTGTTTGAATTTATCTTTTACTTTTGTAGGCATTATAATTTTTAGTGTTCTCTTTTGTAAATTGTGTAATTTGTCTAGGTGGGTTTTAAATGTCCTTCCATATACACTGAGGCCATATGATATAACACTATCCATAAGAGTATTGTATATATAGGATCGGAGGCGGTTTGATTGAGTAAACAACAAATCAATCAAGTCAAGTTGGGTACTTTTATCTTTGCGTTGATGTGACGACTGACTCCGACATATATATAAGAGTAGTGCAGTTTTAAAAGTTAGTTTGTCTTTTGCTAAATATAATTTTGCCATAATTGTCCTTAGTTTGTTGCATATGTTTTCAATATGTTTATCCCAATTAAATCTGTGGTCTAACACTAGTCCAAGATAAGTGTGCTCTGTAACTTCTTCAACGGCCTTGCAGCTACAATTCGGGGGGTTAAACTGTAAGCAGTTGTGCGAATGTGAAACAAGGTAAGGTTTCTCAATACTTCTATTATGGCTTGAACAAATATGTAGTAATTTTGTTTTCTTGTCATTAAGCACTAACTCTACATCGTGAGACCATCTGCATAAGGCATTATAATCCTGTTGAAGATCAGATACAGCTACATTGAGATTTCTATTAGCAGCTATAATACAAGTATCGTCCGCATACTGTAAAAGTTTACATTTAGTAATTACGTTCTTCATATCATTTACATATGCCAGATAGTGCAGTGGACCAAGAACGGATCCTTGTGCTGTTCCCCTATTTACTATTATGCTATCTTGCTATCTTGTCACTGACTTCACTGTCAATCCGTACCACATATGCACGAGCACTAAGGTAGTTTTCAAACCATTTTAGCAAAGGTCCTCTAATTCCTGTGTCTTCGAGTTTTTTTAATAATATGTTGTGTTGAAGGGTGTCAAATGCTCTACTATAGTCAATGAACACCATCAATACATGTTCTTTACTATCAAGACAAGTGTTGACGTAATCCGCTAACTTAACTAAGAGTTGTGTTGTACTTTTCTTAGGCTGAAAACCAAATTGTTGTGTTGCTAGTATATTATTTTCTTTATAAAAATGTTGTACTTGGTGACATATATATTTTTCTATAATTTTATCTATTACTGGTAATATAGTAATCGGGCGGTAATTACAGTATTCTTTCTTACAACCTTTTTTAAATATTGGCCGAACCACGCCGAGCTTTAGTTCATCAGGGTACTGACCAGAAGTAATACTTAAGTTGATTAGTTTAGTAATAGCTTGTGTGATTTTAATAGCTATACCTTTAACGTCTATTGGTTTAATTTTATCCATACCTGGGGCTTTTTGTGTTTTAAGATTTTTTATTATTTTGAATATCTATTATAATATGACAAGTGCGAGGTGAGATCTTAGAAAAGATAAAGGCGTTGTTTACTTCTGCAATATTTTCCTAATCAAATCGAATACAAGTGACAGCCGGCTATCGATCACACGATCCCTATACAATGAGCTGTTATTGCTCCCTTATAAAAATATATCTACGTAATGTGCGATTATTATTCAATCGCATACCACATTCGAGGGAATGTTGGCATTCATTTTATTATTCATAGCCCGGTCGACTGATAATAGCCCCCAGGCTCGCTAAGAATGTTTACGCAACCAGCTCATAGCGATATTAAAGATATTACATTTCTCTAAAACTCAAGTGACACTTGCAGAGGAGTACATTACTTCTATAATACATATTTATAATATTTCGACTCTTCATCAATAATGATGTACTTGTATCTAACTACTAAATGTGGAAATATAAATATATATAGGATGTATGAAGTAATAACGTATTTTATTAATTTATTGTTATTTAACTTATATTTTCGGTTTGAGCATAAAAATATATTTTTTCGATTTTTTCTTACAGAAAGAGGATCTCCCAGCGGAGCTTCGTCAACATGATTGCTCTCAGGGAGAGGTTACACCCAACCTCGCGAACTAGTATCTGGCGCATCATAGGATATCGTGATACAATTTAATTGTTTACGTTTATACTTATAAAAGTAACAGCCTGTGAATGTCCCACTGCTGAGCTGAGGCCTCTTCTCCTTTTTTTTTTTTTGAGGAGAAGGTTTGGAGCTTGTTCCACCACGCTGCTAATGCCGGTTGGTGGAATACACATGTGGCAGAAATATTTATACTTATAGCAATGAAAATTTATTAAACACTAGAGACAAAATGATTTCATTGAGGATATATTCATTATTTTGTACTTATAATTAAAATTAAAATAAATTATTGTATAATCATTACTATTAACGAATATATTTAATTACTGCTCTATGTATACGAGAAAATATATTATAACTACGTGCTCTTAGACAGCATAGTGCAACACACGTCTGAAAGTCGAAGTGTCAAGGCAAATTGATCTCATTTTCCAAGCGGACACAAGTTATATAGGATGCATTATAAAGTCTGTATATGAAATCTTACAACACATGACAGATATCCAATATTCCCCGGGGCGCATCGCGAGTGCAGCAGAACACTCATAGAACACAAATCATGCGGGAGAAATGAAGAAAAGGAAGCAAGACAAAGCAGTTGCTCGATCGGCAAGAATTTCATTGTGAAATATGTGTTATTTTAGATGAAAAATGTATTCAGCTTTTAACATAATATCCTTCAGAGACATGACAACGTGTGCTAAGAAATAAATTACAATTTTATTGGATGTTCTATTTCGAATTAATTTTAGTTTTCTGTATGTATTTATTATGATTTGCAGATTCTGATCCGTCAGATAACCTGCGAAGATGTTTTCCTTCATGCTTAGCATGAGATGAATTATATATGTATATTCACAACTCGGGTTCGAACTCAGAATTATCGGTTAAGAATTTACAATTTACGTCTTCTCACCACTGAGGTGTCACGGCTCACACCTAATATTCAAAATTATTTTCGTTTTAATTATATTTCTTTATTACCAGGTGTTCCACATAGCTATGTTGGCCAATTACGTAAATAAATAAAACTTAAGCAATTATATTCAATAGTAGTGCTTAATTTCAAGCAAATTGTCATTCAGAGCACGGCTTTCCTGCAACTGGCTAGATGCCAGCGACGTTTGGGTGGATTTTAAGTTGCCGACGATGGGAATCTACAATTTAGTTCAAAGCATTTGTTTTGTTAGCAATGATATCACGGGAGCACGTGCTTGCAGAGTGCATAAGTTATTGTTTTATTATAAATGTGTTACAGGAATCTAAACGAAATGTTATAAATAATCTTCATTTATTTAGCTTGCATTTAATTATAGATTTTTCATTGATGTTATGACCGTTACATAAATTTCAGAAATGATAATTATGTACCAATAGTCAACCGATACGAATTGATTATGTTTTTATCCTTTTAAAACAGGTAGCTTAAAAAATCGTTCCATAAAGAAATCAAAGTCTTTAACCAAAGGATAATCTACTCCCTTCACAGCGGAATATAGGCTTACAAAGTATAAGTTTATTGATGATTTCAAAGCATCCAATTAACGTTTTTTTTTTTTTATATTTCCTCTGTTATCTAATTTAAAACGCTGAGTGTCAACAGTTTCAACACTTATGACTAATATTTTTTGGAACATTATTCGTACGCGATATTGACAAAATCTGTGTCCAGTTGGTACAACTAAAAGCCATTAAAAATAAAACACTCTGTGATTCAGTAGCTCTATTTATAATTTAAAGTAAAAGTCTTGTATGTAATATTTTCAAAAGTCATTTTTCCATCAGGATACATTCGTAGCGGGTTCAAGACTGTTAGATTTCCCAGTGGAACTCGGTTCCAGTGTTCAGTGACTGTATAAAGTCCTCTTGCGACTCCGGAACAAACTTCATACATAAACATTTCTAAACGTTAGCGGTCAACTCTGAATGTTATTCAATTTCAAATGTTCTGTATATATTCAGTGATGTAACGTATATATTATATTCACGTTTGTACGCAAATATACGCTATAACTTGATACTCGAACTAACGTTATCATTTGTAACTTCGCTAATTATAAGTAAATAATTGTAACGGCAAAGAGTTAATAAAATTATTACTTCTTAATATTTATTTTGACATGTTTTTTTACTGGTGGTAGGGCTTTGTGCAAGCTCGTCTGGGTAGGTACCACCCACTCATCAGATATTCTATCGCAGCTGAACAGTTGTTACTGTTGTGTTCTGGTTTGAAGGGTGAGTGGTCCAGTGTAATTACAGGCACAAGAGATATAACATCTTAGTTCTCAAGGTTGATGGCGCATTGACGATGTAAGTGATGCTTAACATCTCTTACAATACCATATGAGCGTTGATTTACCATCAGATGGCCCATATGCTTATATGCTATAAAAAAATGAAACATCTACTAGCGCGTCTTGGGAGTAAGACTGCATTTTATGCGGTAACGGCAAACAGCATGCCGCTAACTCATCCCGTCATGCACACTCCGCCACCGCTGTCCTTTGTGAGCGTGATGTGTATAGTATATAGCTTTTCCATATGAGTCTGTCTAATGCATATGTAATCAAAATATATGTTTTTTAGTTAAGAAACTATGTTTTCTATTATCCATATTTATTTATTAGTTATCTTAAATAATTATTGGTGTTTCTCAGTTACCATCAATTTGATGATTAACGTCTACCAAACGTCCCATGACGATAACATTTTGCTTAATAATATAAATGATAGAATACCATAGAATTAAAAAAAAAATGCTTAGTCATTTATTTTCAATAAATGGTCTGTTTAATGAACACAACAAGTTTTTTTAAATAAGTATGTCATTTTCCGCCTTCATAATATTACTATTAAAACTTTGAAAGTGTGTGCTTGGTTGTCTGTAATTCACATCATATTCTTAGACACACTAATCACCACTTGCGCCAATTACGAACTAAGCACACATGAACTATCTACCTTCTACGTAATACCTTCAAGAAGTTAAACTATGGATTCTACTAGCGTTAATCTGGCTGCCTTCGACTGGCTCAATGCACATGTTATACTCTGTTACTAGCTTATGTTGATACTTTAGATAGCTAATTAATATTCGAATTAATTAATATTATTCTAAACTAAAATAAATATTAATTTTATTTATGATATAAGGCTGTTTCCGATATTCGTAATTGATAGATATGAATTGTAAGAGCTTGCTATGCTTTTTATTTAATTATGTCTATATAAAATTGAGACTTACTGAGCCGTGATAGCCCAGTGAACGAATCCTAAGTCAATAACCGTTGATTCCGAGTTCAAGCCGAGCAAGTACCACTGAATCTTCATGTGCTTAATTTGTGCCTATGATTATACCAAGATCGGCGGTGAAGGAAAACATCACGCATTGGAGCAAGCTTTAAACTTTCTCATTAAAAAGAGCGGAGGCCTTAGACCAGTAGTAAAAAAATACCGGGTATTATATTTATAAAAATATACATATGATGTACAAATAACTTTAAAACATCTATCTTCTTCTCGGTCGTTTACTTCATTGCTGAAGGTCGTGTCCACTCTGGTCCGGGGTCTGGGTCACGTTCTTAATGAATTTTCTCCAGTCCGTCCTGTCCTTAGCTTTTCTCAGGGCTGTGGTCACTTGGAGACCTGTGAGGTTGGTAACTTGGTCCGACCACCATGTTGTCAAAACAAAACATCTATAAATAATTCCAATAGTGAACTAAGCTTTTCTGTTTGCGTAGATACGACTGTTTACGAAATTTACACTCTTAATAAAATAAATTTCATAATATATATTGTACGAGTGTACTTAAATTATTCGTAATTTGCTTAACAATTTCCACGTATTTCATTTTATCTCACGACGATATCTTATTCAAAGCTGTTTAATATTAATTTAGTTGAAAGGTCGTTGCAACATTTATATCAAAATGTTAGTGTATTATAAAAATTAAGCTAATGAAAAGCGTTTGGAAGCAATATAATGTTTCAATGAATTATATATTTATGGTCTTTGGTCAAATAAATATTTTAGAAAACAAGAAGTTTAAATACTGTATCTAAAATATTTACAATAAGCGTATTTACTTAATTCACTTTGTAAATAATATATAGTAAAGTTGGTAATATAATTATACTCCTTTAAACTGTGAGAACATGAAAAAATTATCTAAGCATAATTAAATTTTTCTGAAAAATTATTGAAATAAATTATTTTGTAATGTGACCTTATTTCTTTACTTCAAAAAGAAGCTATACTGTATTTTATCAAAGGTAACTTTGACGTCTAAAAATTAAAATACATATGAAAGGTTTTGTTATTTGTATGATAAATATGAATTCGTATTTGAGTCCCAGTCGACACTTTTATATTTCCTGATCTGAGTTTGTATACATTGACCTCTCTGATAGAATCGTTAAATATTTGCATACCGTCCGCTTCAGTATGCGTGAAAATGTGGTCAATGAAACGATAAGTACCCACGACGAAATATTCACAAGCTCTAATGCCGGAACGTAACGTAACGTTATTCTATGGTGTAAAAATTAACGAGAATGTAAATAACTGCTATATTTTGATGAAGCGTTACGCGTTATATAAATCTTACTCACGTAAAGTTATATTGGATGGCTTGACATTATGACTTGTTACTAATCTTTTAGCGGTTTTAGGGACTTTTACCAGACGTTTTGGGCTTAACCCACACACTGTTAATATTACACCCAGTGTAATTATAGGCGCAAGAAATATAAAATTTTCGATCTAGTGGTTGGCGGCGTAAAAAATCGTTTACACTTATTATATACTTATATTCCAACGTCGAACGTGATCATTAAACTTAGTACGTCCATAACGGAATTTTCTTTTTATTTTTAACCCGTAAACAAATAACTACATTTTAATTTACGCCTACCAAATCGAGCGGTTAACAGATAGTTCAAAATATAACGACGGGCTCAGTAAAAAAATCATAGTGTGAAAGAGACGAATATACGTAATAGCTAGCACTTTATCATGTTACATGGCTTTATACGAGAGCTTAGTGGATACAATGGTTATTGTTTCTGTGATCCACAATGTGACGGATCGCATGAACTGCGATGTTAATCGCGCGTATAATGTCCTACGAGAATGAATAAGTAATCTTGATAGATTGTACGCCTACCAGCATTGGATTCTGTTGTAATTTGTCCCGTGTATAACGGCTACAAACTTAGTGAAATATAAGTTAAATATGTCATTTGAGAGCTGTACTAATTGAGATTTATATTAGTATCTATAATCTATCCAACTAAAATTATAAGTACGTTTATTTATTCCTCTTTCACGCCTCATTTATTCAACTGATGACTATGAAATTTCGCATACATGTTGTCAGGGGTACCAAAAAGATCATATCATATAATTATAACAAGACAAGATCATAACAAGTATAATTTATAGACATTAATTTAATAAATAAAGAAGTATGCTTTAAATTTTCGATTCTACCTCTACATAATAATGTATGACTTGATACAATCCATTATGACATTTTATTATTTTACTCCCCATTTAGAGTTAGAGTTGCTCTCGTCGAGGTCGTGAGCTGTTGTTGGTGAAAAAAAACGGTCCAAGTGCAAATCAAACTCGCGTGGAGAGGATTTCGTTTTATTACGAAAGAAAATAAGAAAACAAAAAAATATTGTTAAAAATAAAAATTTATAAAGAAAATCTGAACTTAGTTTAGTTGTATAAATGTAGCTATAGTACACACTAGACCAATTGATCTTGAAGTTACTCGCAAAAATGAAGTTTTATATTTTATATGTATTTATATGTATTCGCTTTACGAATATTTTCTATTCGTATGAATTTAGAGTTTTAATGGGAGTTTTTCTCTAAACATTGAGTAGTGTTTTATAACTTATATATTTAAGTAGTTTCTGAGACGGAAAACAGATTTTCGAGGCTTATATTTAATTTTTTAATATATTTTGACATTTGTTAGAGATATACAGACCGTGTCTGTGTAATCCTATATAATACTTTAATTTTTGAGTTTTTCATCGCGTGAAGAAAAACCTTGTAAAGTATTATCAGCATCAAAGTTATGTATAAAATTGTTAAAACTTATAAAAATTATATGAAATGTATAATTATACAAATAATAAATTAATGTAGAATATATCAATAAGATAATTCTTTAATACATATTGTTGTCGTGTATGTCGATATCGTTGGGTATCGAAATATAATTATAAGAAGGCAATGACAAAGACATATGTTGCTTTCAAGCGACTCATGGAGTCAGTCATAATTTAGCTGTCCTCGTACAGTACATAATCAGGTTAATTAGACCGCTATTATCTCCCAGACGTATTGCGTTTCAACGTAATAATAAATAAGTCAACTAGTATAATCAATTAAACTTACTTCATTGAAATTACTAGACAAAATATGATATCAATTCATGTGGATGTATTACCAACAGCCTTTGACCACTTCTACATTATCAATGGAAGTTGGTCTCGTGACACGAAAGGCACGTAAAGCCGTTGGTCCTGCTTTTTACCTGAACTTTTACCGTTCGCGTCGGTTTACCGTCTTATCGGATTATGAATGTCCATCGCGGTCGAAATCGGTGAGGAGGAAATTATTCTTCGGAGTGTGCTGCGTGGGGCCTCAGAGGCATAGCCTGGCAGCGATAGTCAGTGGAGATCTCTCGCTGCCGAGTGTGATTAACGCCATGCTGCAACCAGCACCATGCGTGCTGATTGGAAATTATCTCCTTCTGCGAGAGAGTCATGTCGCAAAAGTAGGCCGCGGAGCAGCAGCGCGAGGAAAATGCCTCCGCTGATTCGATCCGTCAAAGAAGCGTAGGTGCTATATATGCACCTTAATAGCCACTGGGGCTAAGGGGGTTCCCTGTATCTGGGAACCCGGGGGCGTCACGGTAGCATGCCCAACCGATCCCGTGGTACCCCCCGACCAGACGGAGAGGATACCGCTGGTTTTTTAGTGGGTATTCCCCACATACCCCCCACTTTATGTGGGGGAAATGCGTAAATGCATTTTTCCAGCGAAAAAAAGGAGGAAATTTGTCTTACTTTTTTATCACACCAAAACTTCTTAATCAACTCTCCCTTTCACATGTGTATATTTTATGTTATAATCCTTATTTAGCCGTACGAAGTTGGGATGGGCAGCTAGTAAATATATATATATATTCATTTCACAAATCAATATCGATAAACTTTATACATATAACAGTCATCAACACGCACTAGATCTCATAGAAGACTTCATAATTTTATAATATATTATTCGAGAGCTTATCGGATACAATGGTTATTGTCTCTCTGATCCGCCACGTGACAGATTGCATGAACCGCGGCGTTAATCGTGCGTATAATATGCCATGTGAATGAATAACTAATCTTTATAGATTGCCACTTCAGTGGAATATTGAATAATATACTGTACGTTCTGCGTTAAGTTAATATTACTTTCAGCTTTTGAGATACTTTTTTTTTTATTAATTCACAGTACTCTAAACCAGAATCAATTGAAGTGTTTCACTAAAATTTACTAGGGATTTTTCATGTTAGACACGAAATAAAATTTGTGATATTTCGGAAAATCTTTTACAATAAGGGTCTTATTAGGATAATAGAATCTGAGAGTATCGGTATTTTGTAATATAATTCAGGTTAGCCTTTCTTGGAAAAAGTAACTCGAGAGGAAATTACTCTGGATTCAGTTTAACTGAAATTCCATCAATGTGTGTTCCTTTATAAAATCGTATGAGAAACCGTATTGAGTTAGCCAAAAAGCTGAGAGTGCAAACGAGATAAATGTTATTTTTAAGGCTTTTTTACAAATTTTACATTTTTTATATTCATTTAAAAGAGAGTAGCAAGATTAAAAAAAAAGTCCTATTATAATTAAAGAATGTGTGCGGTATTTATAGAACTGAATAAGTTACGGTCTTTTTATAAGATTAAAATATATTTATTACATCTTCGTTTTTATTTATTTTGTTTTGTCGACAGATCCCAAGCGGTCAGTTACGTATGAATGGTACTTTTAAGTAGCCCACTACTTAAAACCGGGACTGTTATGTAATAAGCTTCTTTTAACTTTAACTAAACTTCTTTTAACTTTGAATATTCATTAAGACATAATATCTAGTAAACATTTAAACTTCAATTCCTTTTAAACTTCTATTCTCTATTCGAATATGCATAAATAATCTATTCAAAAACCGCTCACATCTGCTCTTGAGTTTTAGTTTGGCAGTTACCCTATATTGTGCTGTGCAATTTAGTAGAACTTGGCGTCTCGTACCCTTATATTAGTTGTTTGTCTGAACTCTGAATATTCAAGTCTTGTTGTAAAGTTTCGACGCCATAAACTGTGTACACACTACTGTATACAGTGAGCAATAATTGCAGAGTTAGTTTGAAAATAGTATTTGTATTTTTCTTGAGAGTAATAAATCATTTTGTTATACAAATATTTTATCAACTCGGATCACGACAGATTTTTGATGATTATGGTATTATATCACATCATTCGGTTATAAAAAAATAGTAAATATGTACTTAATAAAACATAGTACACACTATGCCTTATATTATAATTAGACATGGTCTCAAACCTAACTATTAGAAATTTCTGAAAAAAGTTTAAAAATGGCTGGTCATATATAACGAAGGAAGGATGGCCGCTGGAACAGACGAGTTCTAGAGTGAAAATCGAAACGCTAAATTCATCGTAAAGCACCCTATAACAAGGTGGAATAACTATCTGAAAAAAATAGTGGGACTCGACTGAACGTAGAAGGCGAAGGACCAGCTTTGAAATTCTTTGGCAAACATCAATAAATAAGGAGACGTTTTTTTGTAATATCTAACTGAACAAAACTACTAAAACAATATACAAAAAAAAAAAAAACAGAAGATGCAGTTCGTTATTGAGAAGGTTTTCGCATTTAGCATTTATAATATTAAAAATATTATTACATTGTCTTACACATCTTAATTTTACATATCTGGAACGATAGTTTTTCTAATAACAATAACGCAAAGGCATTATCAAAACCATTTATAGATCTACTGAAGTATTTTACAAAGTAGCCTTAGGTGATATTTTATTGGAAATTTCAACGTCGACTGTAAATTTATATCTCGGTATCGGCAGCCCAAGTCCAATTCCGACTTCGGTGGGAATACAGGCGATAAAAACTGAGTAATAATTGCTCACAATTTTAGCTGTGAAATAATGTTTAACTTCGTGAAGATCGTTAGTCTGACTCACCCACTATTTTAACGCTAAATATCATGCTTTATAATGCTGAGTTCTGGATGAAAGGTTCAGTGAGAGTAGTATTGTGATTACACGCACGAAAGACACCGTGGTAGGTGGCGCTTTAACGATGTAAGGAATTTATACTTGTTACAATACCAATGTCTATGGTGAAGTTGGCCATTTACTTTTAGCCAGTAGCCGTCTTTATTTTGAAAACAAAATGAAAAAGATATATAAGTTTAACCATACTACATTAAGCGGCAAATTATGATCCTTATTTCATTTTTAAATAAAATTATTCATAATATATGGGTAATTACGCCGAAGAATTTCAATTTAGTTAATTTACTCAAGCAAATCCTCAATTTTTTATGGCTTAAATAATATGAAACAGTTTGACAGTATTTGTAACTGTTTGTAAGCAACTTGGAATTTATATCGTCTTTAAATTGTATTGTATACAAACAAAAGGTTTCGTAGTGTTAATGTAATAAAATAAATCATTTTTATGTAAAAAGTAATGTAATATTTTCATCTATACTAATATATAAAGCTGAAGAGTTTGTTTGTTTGACCCGGCTAATCTCAGGTTCGAATTTAAAAAATATTTTTGTGTTGCATAGTCCTTTTATCGAGGAAGGTTCTAGGCTGATTTTATTCATTATATTTTTATTAATTATACGCGGGTGAAACCGCGGGCACAGCTAGTATTTCATATTATTAAATCTTTTTCTAGCAGTGTTTATTATATATATATAATACGAAATATTATATATAATATGAAATATAATAGATAAATGATAGAAAAGTTATAATAATTATGGAGACGTTGTCTTATTGCTAACTAAGTTTGTATAAGTCTAAGAATAATATAAAAAAATACTGGCAGATGCGTTTTTTTTACTGATTCTAAATATGGGAAAAAGTCAATATTGAAAAAATGTTAGATACGTCTTGTTTCCTTTTGAAGGCAATATACCTATATAGTATTTTTTGTTTGAAGTGAGCCTTTTAAAGTTTAGCTTATATCATTGTCTCCAGTGACAAGAGAGACGGTGAAATTTTTAACCGACTTCAAAAAAGGAGGAGGTAATCAATTCGTCTGTATGTTTTTTTTTTTGTTCAGAGGTTTTCAATTAGGATTCAACGTTAAAATACAACAGCATTCTTGCCACCAATTCACGCGGTATTTTCACGGCAACGACGTTTTCCGTAAAACTTCTGTGGGCGTGATTAGATATAAAGATCGAGTGAAACGATTGTATATGTAACGTTTCGCAGGCACATTCGTTTCGCTTCTATCATATACAAAGACAAGGCGCACCTTTTTTTTTGAAATTATAAATAAATATAATGTATCCATACATACATACATATTATTTAACTAAATATTTTGTATAAAGTTACATCAATCAGGTTATAGTTTAATTTAGTTTTGTGCCATTTACAATAAAAATCACCAGCTAAATATTCATTTTAACTGACCGTTAGAATATTGGAATGGCATTTTAGAACGCGATATTTCTCAGTAAAGTGGCTATAGTAGGGGTCAACGTTCAACGCATGGGCTATTGCAGCACCGGCGATAATACTATAAAACTAGGAGTAACTCAAATAGCTTTCATTTCTAGTTTTGCAGCGTTAAAATTTTTGATTTCGGTTTTAAATTGCACCTTTTGAAATATACTTTGCACGTGTTAATTATATTCGAGGTTTACTATACACACTGCCTTGAATTCTTATAAAAACATTAATTACACGGCAGGTTTAAAGCTATTTATTCAAAAATACCGAGATGGCTCAGTGGTTCGAATCTTAATCGGTAATTGCGGGTTTTATGCAAGCATAATCTTATATTATTAGTGTGTTTAGTTTGTGTTTATTTTATCTGGTGTTCGGTTGTAAGGTAAATATAAAAACTATTGTGCAATGGTCATCATTTCAGAATAAGAACATTTTTTATTTTAACATAACTGAAGCGAAAAATCGATTTTTAACGCTGACCCCATCAATTCATAGCCGATAGCACTTAATATGTCCAAGACGCGCTGAATTTCTAGGTTATAAGGTCTCCAATGACCTGTTTTATAGCTCGCTGGGCAGACGCCTGGAGATTAATGGAATCTTAAGAGACCATGGCATCTTTATTCTTCGTTTTTTGAAACAATTCATCAAATTAATGATTTGGCAATTTTAATGTTTTTTAGTTTTCACAATGGTTTGTTTAGTGAGTAATTAAGAAAAAACGCGCAAACGGGTCACTTCTTATTGTATTCATTGCTTAACTGAAAAGTAAGTTTGTTTGTTTGTTACGCCTTAACATTGTAACTACTCAAACGATCACCATCAAATTTTGCAGACAAATTGTTAGGGGCCCAGAAGGGTTCCTGAGGTATTAATTGTAATCATCCTACGCCGATATTTGTAGCCTTCAGAATTTATTTGTGTGTTTTTAAAACGATGTCTGTGTATGAATATGTTTTAAACATTTCATAATATCTCAAGAACATATTATATTTCCATCCAGCTTAAAACAACTACGTCAGACACGTAGCACTTCTATACAGCTGAGAATGAAATCCATACAAATATTATAAATTCGAAAGTTACTCTGTCTGTATGTTACGCTTTCATGGCTAAACCAGTGAACCGATTTTAATGAATTTTGGTATGAAGTAAGCTTGGACCTCAAAGAAGGATTTAAGGTATTGTTTATAAACAATATATAAATAAATAACACCTGCCCTCGTCTCATAAGCCGCGGGTGAACACTAGTTAGTTATAAACACAAATTAAACCGTGCATCCTGTCGGTAAGTCCAAATAAACTCATTTATTGGTAACCAAAACATAAAAAAATACGAAATATATTTTTAAATAAATGCAAACAATTTGATGAATGATATTTATTATACGAGGCAATGGCTTATTTCTGTAACGAACTGCGCAATTGTCTCGAGATGCATTTTGAACGTTCGAGGCGAACACTGCAGCGAGTGAGCCCCTTTATCACAATTTTAGAGAGTAAGATCTTTGGGAGTTTTACTCGGCAATTTGTACAAAGTGAGCACTTTCCACAGCTTCTATTTATTTCTAAATAGAAATTCACGAATGCAATCCTAAGAGTTGTATTTAGAGCGAGATTAAATGTCAAAAGTGTTTGGTACCAATGAACTCTGCTAGCATTGAAATATTTATGGTTTGATAAATATATGTAGATTCTTAATGGTATATCAAAGAATTGCTCTTTAAATCCTTATTGAGTCTTCATGTATTTAATTTTACTGGCCTGAGAAGGAAAACGTCTGATGAAACCAACCTGTGACGGATGAAATCTTTGCAATCTTATATCCAACAATCCATAGAGTAGCAGCGTAATGGAATATACTCTAAACCGTTTCTTTAATGGTAAAGTTGGAATCTTTCAATTATTTTCATATGCCGCAAAATATTATAAGCAAAAATTGATAGGGCTGTAATTTTCCTAAAATATAATAATATTTTTATTAAATACAGTTATAACATAAAATATTTGCATTTCAAGTGGATAAATATTATGTCTAGAAACATCAAATGAAAAGGATATTTATAATAGCAGATGACTTTATATTTCATATTTTAAACTAAAACTCTCCATGGAGCTTTCTAAATTTTAACAGTTAGCTTATATTAATTGGTCATCGATATTGTTGACTCAGTACAGTCAGCGTTTTCCTTTACCGATAAAGAATACTTGTAATATAAAGGAATCTCTAAAGAAAAACGGTGAACAAAAGGTTTGAAAAAAAATCGTGAACGTTACGCTATCAAGAGGGGTATTGTGTATTATAAAAAAAAAAAAAAATATTTTTAAATACGTACATTATATTTTCATTTATTATACCTTATGTTGCAATTATTAATTTACTTGACACAAAAACACAATTAAAATTAGAACGTATTTAAATAAGTTTATTTTTTTTATACACGGAATACTTACTTCCGAAAAAATGGACTACATGACGGTAGGTCACCTTCATTTAATAACACTGCGATAAGTTAAAACTGCCTACATTGTTAACGTGCCGTCTTCCATGAGTATTGTGTAATTTGAGTCTTACTTTTAAGCTGACCTTTAAACTGGACACGGTTATACCAATAATTGCTGTTTGGCAGTAGAATAACTAATGAGTGGTGGTAAATACGTGTCACGTTTGAACCAGGACTACAACTACTAAGTGTAAACATTATACTTCAATTAAAAGGACTGAGCTAAGATAAAGCAACGGTTAAAAAAATCTTAACCTATAATTATAGTTTCAAATTTGTGCTAGCACTAATGTGGTTTTATTTGTCCTTATGTTGTGTAATAAGGCCATCCATGTTTCGAATGAATTTCTGTCACACCCAACTCGCGTTGGAGTTCCAAGTCTTCTACTCAAAGTAAAAGTAAAGTAAAGTAACAGCCTGTGAATGTCCCACTGCTGAGCTGAGGCCTCTTTTCCTTTTTTTTTTGGGGAGAATGTTTGAAACTTTTTCCACCACGCTGCTCCAATGCGGATTGGTGAAATTCGACACATGCAGGTTTCCTCACGATGTTTTCATCACCGTCAAGCATGAGATGAATTATAAACACAAATTAAGCACATGAAAATTCAGTGGTGTCTGCCCGGGTTTGAACCCACGATCATCGGTTAAGGTTCACGCATTGTAGCCACTGGGCCATCTCGGCTTCTACTCAAGTCTTAGGAAAATTAACTACTTTATAGTTGAAAAAAAAATTTGTCTCATAAAAATAAACGCACCACGCAATTGCGCCCGGTTTGGCAAAACATTATTTTTATTATCTTTCTATTATTTGTATTTTTTAATCATTATGTTTTACTTATCGTAATATTTTCTATGCGTGAAATTGTTATTGACAATAATATTTATGTTTTCTCAATGTATTATAAATAAAATATAAACAAATTTCACAATGACAATATATATATTCAAAATTAAACTATTCAACTAATGACCACGAACAATTATGGCAAAAATGGCAATGATGCGGTAAATGCCGCAAAAATTAATATATAATATAATAAATGAAAAAATGCATTGCTTATTTTAATCTAATCAAATTATGACAGCGTGCAATCATGGCATATGACAATGCAGTATTTCTATTAAAGTTATTGCATATTTAAAAAAAAAAAAACTTCATCGCTTGATATTATAATAATTTAGAGCTATTTTCGCAGTAAAGTACCCTGCAGCGTCTATTGTTACGAAATTTCAGAGGAATAAACTATGTTGCATGTTATGAGCTGTATTTTGGTCTGAAAGCAAACAAAACTATTAAGAAGGTACAAAAGTTACTCTTTACGAAGGAATTTAAGTATATACTTAAGTTATATTTACTTTATATTTGGAATTCAATTTTTACATTAAATAAATGTTTCTTTTTTCAAAAAAATTTTTTTCTGATTATAGTCTCTTTGTAAATAATATATTATGTCCTCCAGACCGATTTCGGCCATTGCGGCCAATCTCAAGAGAGATTAGCCAACTGCGCAGGACATATTATACATAGGACGTAGTGCACAAGTGTGTGCGCAAACACAGGTGCACTCTCTATTGGCTATGTCTCATAATCAGATGGGACGGCAATTCGACACGACCGGAAAGAGTTCAGGCGCAGGACCAACGGCTTTACGTGCTTTCCGAGGCACGGGAGTGTACACACATCCAACTTCCACACTTCGGGCTGCTTCTGAGAGTTTTCTGACAGGAAAACCCAATAACTTTTTTTTCATTGGCCCGACCTGGGAATTGATCCGCTGCTATCCTCCGGATTAGCGGCCTTAACCCTAGCCACTAGACCAACGAGGCAGTCGAATATAAAACGTATAGTATATACAGGTAGGTATAATATTATATTATATACATTTTTTTTATTGTATTGTTAGTCGACGAGCATATGGGCCACCTGATGGTAAGTGGTAACCAACGCCGTGGTAAAGTTAACGCCCCGGAAATTTTAACCATCGCTTACATCGCCAATGCGTCGCCAACCTTGGGAACTAAGATGTTATGTCCCTTGTGCATGTAATTACACTGGCTCACTCACCCTTCAAACCGGAACACAACAATGCAAAGTACTGCTGTTTGGCGGTAGATTATCAGATGAGTGGGTGGTACCTACCCAAACGAGCTTGCACAAAGCTCTACCACCGAGTAAAAAATATACAGACTAACATAAAGCCTCGATCTTAACAGACTATTTGTGGTCAATTTTTGTGACGTGTAATATAGTTCTAAAGTGAAATGGCTGTGTAGATAAAGAGAAAATATAAAATTATGCATATACTTTTCTAGTACTAAATATTATGTCATTATTAATTGTCGAAATTAATTTGGGCTGCCCAAGATCGGGATGGTTGGCGTTCAATGGGGGAGCATTTCGTCCAGCAGTGGACGGCAAACGGCTAAAAAAAAAATTGACTGAAATATACATAAAGAGCGTATATTTTTTTATTAAGGTGATTTTTTCCGATAAAATAAATATCGAATTTAACTTTTTTGATTTTCTCTTTGTTACATAGTATTTTAAGTAATTTCAACACGGCTTTAAATTTCATAAAGGGGGTGATCAGTTAAACATTCCTGCGTCTTTTTCTTTTGATTATCAAATTAATATTGCTAGAAAGAGAGGAATCAATTTTTAAAAAATATCCACAAAACAATGTTTATAAGAAATGCCGTTGATATTTTAAATAATTTATTTTTGGTTTTGCTAGTTGCTCATCAAAATTCTTTAAGACCTCCTTAAGCATGATACGAATTCAAACTATCTTTTCAATACACTTCTAATTAAAACCCTTTATTAAAAGTTTGCCCGTCTACACTTTTATAGATACCTAAAAAAATTGAAATAATACTTAAAATTAACCATAGAATGAGGCTTTCAAAGAGATTATTTACATAAATTACGTTCGATGAATAATTTCGTTCTTTTAAATTTAGCTTCAAATTATGTCCCACTGCATTTTGACAATTTCAAAATTATTAAAAAATGGGTTTTTATATCACCCTTGTAATATAAATTAATAAACATCATTATTATTTATATTATACTATTTCTTAAAACTTTTATCACAAAGGTCAGATTTGTGAACTTTATTCATGTCATAACTATTATATGAAAAAAGTTACTGAAATATAGGATGTAGGTACATTAAGTTCATAAATTTTCGTTCTGGCATATATAAAATATTAAAATATTGATATAAACCAAAATAATATAGTTAAACTTACAATTAAGAATTTAACTTTAATTCCCATCTTTTTATACTATGAATACTAAATAAATGTCCAATTATTTAGTATATTATATACAGGTACATATTTAACCAATTTTTTTTTACTGCTTTTTTGGTCTAATGGCTAATCTGTCGAAAATTCTCAGTAGCAGCCCGGAGTCTGGAAATTGGAAGTGTATACACTCCCGTGCTTCGGAAAGCACGTAAAGCCGTTGGTCCTGCGTCTGAACTCTTTCCGGCCATGTCGGATTGCCGTCCTATTGGATTATAAGAGTTAGGGAATAGAGAGTGCACCTGTGTTTGCGAAAGCACACGTGTGCATTATAATATGTCCTGCGCAGTGGGCTAATCTCTCTTGAGATTGGCCGCCGTGGCCGAAATCGGTCTGGAGGAGCATTATTATATTTATTAACGCCGTCAACTAAAGCTGATGAACGGATAAAGTTGTTCACAATGATTCTAATGAGACGATTTGTTAACGACCAATCTATCGTACTCTATCACTGTCGATTGAAACGAAATTTTCATTGTTAACAGTAAATCAAATATAACAACAATTTCACAAAAATAGGAACGTTTCATTAATTACTTAGTACCTTTTAATTTTAGTGCGATATCTCATTTCTATCTCATTTGCCCGTCTCGAACATGCGATCAAGATTGACGTATTCTAACCACTGGAATAATGTAATGTAAAAATTAGTTAAATTAAATCAGTATTAGTGACTGTTAAGATAACCAATCGGGTTATATGGGTTCGATATGAATTCAATAAATAAATTACGATTCAATATCGTTTGTCCGACTTGAATACGATATAATTTTGTTAGATTCTTTCAATTATATATCTTAATATGTTTTACACAGAAATTAAAATAAAAAACTTCTGAATTACATTCTACCTTTATAGGCATCAGTCTTTATTGTATTTATGTTTTGCACTTGGTTTCACCCGCGTAGTTCCCGTAATCCCCAATTGAATGAATTGAATGAAAGAAGCATTCCACTGGTAAAAAAAAAAAAAATCGGCTCAGTGACTTAGGCATGAAAGCGTAACGTTCCGTTTGATCCGAGCAAATAAATAGAGAGTGCTACTGTACTACTACTAATTATTATAACTCAAAAAAATAAAAATATAATTCGTTGCTAAGACCTAGATATCTAAGAAAGCTACGAAATATCAGAAAGCGATATACGATATTGAGCATTATAATTATAGAATTTCAAGTATACATAAATCAAAATTGTTTATTACCATATGTCGGTTGTCACATTTAACGGGTGGAGTGAGTTCTTACAGATTAGCACTACAGCTATTATTATTAAATGGCACACATTTATCTAATATGGATTATAAGCTGCTAATTATTATTGGCTGTTGTACTCACGACAAAACTTTATTAATGAAAAGCCTAATTCACAGCGAAATACATAAATAAATTGTATCGTTATTAAAAAATACATTTCAGACAGATAGTCTTAATAAAATAATTTACGAAGTAAGAAGGCACTGCTAATCGCATTTTTCTTTAACTTTAATCTGAAAATATGAACCCTACAATCTTAAACAATTATCACGCATGAAAATCAAGTTAAGCTTTGTAATTTAGATCAGTAATATGTCAAAAAAATTAAAAATATTTCAAAGAACACATTTAAAAAAGGTTTAAGCTTTAATTTGTATTAGCCACGGGTGGTAGGTTAACTGGGTATGAGCGAAGAGATTTCAGAGCGCGATACAGATTGCATTATAATTTGTTTAATACATGACGGCATTTTTAAATAATCCAGCTTGCGAGTTAATTATGTCTTATTTCATATTTATAGAACGCACATGACAAAATTTTGGTGAAAATTAATGTAATTTTGAAACTTTTAAAACTTTATCACTGTATCATTATGTAATTAATCCTTACTAATACTTTAAAAGCGAAAGTGTGTTGGTTTATTTGTTTGTTACGCTTTCACGGCTAAAGTAAAAAGTAAAGTATCAGCCTGTGAATGTCCCACTGCTGGGCTAAGGCCTCTTCTCCTCTTTTGAGAAGAAGGTTTTGGAGCTTATTCCACCAAGCTGCTCCAATGCGGATTGGTGGAATACACATGTGACAGAATTTCAGTGAAATTTGACACATGCAGGTTTCCTCACGATGTTTTGCTTCACCGTCAAGCACGAGATGAATTATAATCACAAATTAAGCACATGAAATTCAGTGGTGCTTGCCCGGGTTTGAACCCACGATCATCGGTTAAGATTCACGCGTTCGTACCACTGGGCCATCTCGGCAAGGCTAACTAAATAGAAAATCTAATTATTTTTATTTCGAATTTTATTTAACTTTATATTATTATTTGAATATATAACGTACAAAACTACTTAATGCTTAATTGCCAATAGCACACACATGAAAATATAATCGAACTTCCATTGTTTTTGTTTGGGGAAACATTAAAATTACTGTGTGCGTTTCCCCGCATTAAAAGATAAAAGGTAAAACGTACACAAAAGCCTACCGTACCACCATCATGTATAAACATGAAAAGAAATTTAATACAAAAGGCGGTCTTGTCAACGTGTAATTTCAAACAAACGGTTCTCACATGCCACAGCGCGCTCTCTGAATGCTTTGTTGCAAACGAAACAGACTTGTCTTCTATAAAAGAAATCCATTGGATTTCATAATTCGCTTGACGATTTCACTTTGAATACTAGATTTCTAAAATTGAAAAGTCGAAATCACTTTCAATATTTCTATATACACTAATGGAAGTTCAATATTCCTATGCGAATGTATCAATTTGTCACACTTTTATATGAGAATAATTAGATGTATATATCTATATATGTTTTAATTATTTGTGTAATTTGACGTCTACAATTATAGAATATTAAAAAATATTGTTCAGATTTAAAAAATATTGCCTTTCTTAATCTTAATAATTAAAAAATATATTTATTTCAAGGAATATAATAGCTAAAAAAACAAGCTTAGGTGTCTACAGCATAATAAGGCAAAAAAGTTTCACCATTTTATTTTATTATGTAAAAATTATTTCAAAATGTAAGAAAAACTAGGCAATATTTACATTCCTTTCAAACGAGATATATAATAGATGGTTCGCATAAAAGTTATCGCCCGAGAAAATTGTTTTCGGTGCCAACCGTTTGTAATTTATGATAGCAAATTATGATGAGCAAAACTTTTTCTAATTTCCTCTTTTCAAAGACTGTTTGTGGGCCTTTAGTAATACTGTTATTAAGTTTCAAAAGAACGAATGTAATGAACTCCATAATATTCTGTCAATTATATTTTTAACAAAAATAATAATTCAGTTACAAGAACAAATAATAAAATATTCTATTGAAATAATTAAGAATTGCGTACTTCGAACTCATTACAATTATACGAATAATTAAAATTTAGACTTAATTGCAGATAACGTTCTTAAATCTAATAACGTCTTTTTAACACCGATATTATTCTCGAATTGGACACTTCATATATTTATTGGTAATATTCCAAAAGTACATAAAAAAAATCGTAAATTGTGAAAATTTAACGTATGACACTTAACAGTTGTAAATTCTATCGGATCACTACGTTTGTCAAATTGAACATCGATTTTCGAGCGTCGATTACGGCGCATTGAAGCAAAGCGCAATTTTAAATGCTTGCGGTCAGCGCACCAGCTCCTACTATTAGTCTCGTGCGATTTGAGCCTGAAATTCGGGAAAGCGCTCTCCAACGCTGCCCATTCATTTGGCCTTTCCATTAAAAGGGTGCTTTTAACTACAGCTAATTTATGCAGCACACGGCTCACCGGGACAGATTACAGAGTGGCGTGCTCATTTTGTGCACGGTTTGGACACGAATCACGCCTGTCGATTTTGTTACTTGCGGTGTAAATTTTGAGTCTTTTCATTCGTTAACAATTACGGCAATGCTATTTATTTTTTAAAATAAGTTTGATTCTCTGATTTCATATGAAATTCTGTTAGAATAAAATTTCAGAAGTAAAAACTTTTTGCGTCAGAACCAAACTAAAACTTTACATTATGCTCGTATAGAAACACTGTACTAAAATATGTTTTTATCTTACTTTGATCACGTCTTAAGAATAAACTCCCAATAATCAAATTATATGTAAAATATATTTAAACCTAATAACTGTTAGTATCTCGTACTAGTTACCACTTGGACTAAACATGAGCAGTGCTATTCTCTTAGAATTAACTTCGTACCTATAAACGTCGTGAAATGTTGATAAACGTGATACGCTATTATTATGCGTATATTCATTAAATATTTTAATTCTTATAGACATTTGATGGATGCATTTTATTCACGCCCGTCTGGGTAGGTACTACCCTCTCACGTTATAATCCTACGGATATACTTCTTAGCACCAAGCAGCAATACTTATTATTGTTGTGTTACGGTCTGAATGGTGACTGTGTAAGTGTAAATACAAGGGGGTAACAACTTAGTTTATATATTTTGCTTATTATTATAATAATGTATAGCAACGAAGTATAAAGTATACAAGCCACGCATAAACAAAGGGGCAGAGAGCGGTGGAAAGAAAGAGTATGCGACGTTGCATGTGTGCATAGATGTTTTGTAAAAATTGGTTGTCTGAAAGTCGGAATATAATTTTAGGTGATAACGTCATAAAAAAAGACTGATGAATACTCGGACGCATCAGCCGATGCAGTCGAAGAGAGATAGATGCGTCACAAGCCGAACGCTTAGGCCGATCGTGCCTCTCTTTCGCTTGTTCCGCGCTCTCACTTGCAAGCTCGGCTCAGTCGGAACGTGACAATGAGTCTTGCTTTTTCGTGCGTGCGGTCGACATTCATCGATTTATTAGACGTTATCACGTCAAAACACAGAAGTTTTAGAACTAAAATACAAATAATAGCGCTTAATATGTATTTACCAATATATAGTTTACATTTTCCGACTTCAGGATTTAATTACAGTATAAACAACAGTTGAATAACGATGTAATTAATTTTAATGGTGACAACACCAGCTTATAAGTTAGTAAGTGTTTAAAGCGATTTCAACCATTACTACTGATTACAGGTGATACTGAATTAATTGATAGCCTGGTGAATATAAGGCGTAGAAATAGAACAAATGGTTTCATTATGAGCGATGAACACTAAGATTGCTAAAAAACCTGCATGTGTCGAATGAAATTCTGACATAACTTTTTTTTATAGCATATCTATGTGCCATCTTCTTTCGAAGGTCGGCGATCATTAAGGCAACTTGTATCTTTGATGCCGCGACTCTGAATAAGGAACAAGTGCTTTTTCCAAACCATTGGCGTAGGTTTTTTAGCCAAGATGTTCTTCGTCGACCCTCACTTCGTTTTCCTTGGATCTTGCCCTGTATGATGAGTTGCAGTAGGTCGTATTTTCGGTTTCCCATTATGTGGCCGAGAAAAAATATCTAAATCACAATAAATACGTCTGGTCAGTTAATAAAAACATGCAAATTTATATAAAGTTCATCAAAACTATAAAAAAGATACACTAAGGGCCCTGAAAAAACTTCGGTGTTTTTTTTTCTTATTTTATCACTTATTTGTTAATTTAAAGAAAAATAAAGTGCACGTCAAGGATTGCCTGTCAGATATGAAACATCGTAATTTATGATTATTGAAAGAATTCATAATTATAAACCAAGAAGTAAATAAAAACTAAAATAAAAACATAGTTTAGTGAATAAAATTAAAATATTTTTCTTGTGATTATATTAATACTAGTGGTTCACCCGCAGCTTTGCGCGCGACATAATCAAAAATAATAAAATATATTAAATATGATTTATTTTAGCTGTGAAAGTAGTAAATTTCAAGCAGATCAGAAGCTAGTATATTAAATTTCATGCTTCTTACATGAAAAATGACGAACCCACGATACAAAATTTCAACTTCTATTTCGCCCTCTTGGGGGTTAGATATCGATAACCCTGAAATATGTATTTGTTGTATATAAACTTTCATGCTTCTTACATAAAAAATGACCCGCCATACAAACTCTCAAACCCTATTTCCCCTCTTGGGGGTAAATTTTTGAAAACCCTGAAATACGTATTTATTTATTTCCAACCAGAGGCTTGTACATAAAATTTCATGTTTCTAACTTAAAAAATTACGGACTTCTATATAAATTTTCAACCCTTATTTCACACACTCAGGAAGTAATTTTGGAATGTCTACCACATTCCAAAATTTCTTCTTGAGTGGGTGTTTACTCAATAAAACGGCCCAACTCACCAAATTTCATGGCCCTAACTTTATAAGTTTGCGCTCGGCGATGACGCATGTCAGTCAGTTAGTCAGTCAGGATATGTTGTTTTATATATTTAGATTATATACTGATGTATAAAGTAAACAATCTGAGCACTCACAAGTGAGTAGAAAGCGACGGCGAAGAGGGGACATGGTCTGACCCCCAAGGCGTGCCAATAGAATTCAAACCGCACTTATAACTTTTACATTATATCGTTAAGCTTAAGACTTCAATTGCTTTGTTTGTATTGAATCAAAATCCTACTTAAATTAATGTCAGTTGAGTTTATTTACGCAATAGGATAACCTAATCATGTGTATGAAATTGTCAAATTATTATAGCTTATAGTTATAATAATATTTTAAGACATTATAAGAATAGTTTATAAATTGACGAAAATAAAAGTATAAGCCAAAACTTTGAATTTTAAACAAAAACATGCGTAAAAGAATGTGATGATAACTTTTAGATTTATTTTGTTTGTGATAACAATATATAAAACTCGTTCCGTTTTTTAATTGTTTTTTCAGAAATATGTAAATAAATGTTTGAAGGGATAAAAAAGTCTGGCGTGAGGCTAAGCATATTTAATAATGACGGGTAAAATTACTGAGAACTGGCAAACGCTTGGGGCGACCGATCATATAATTATTATAATATATTTAAAGTTTAATGTTGTTGTCGAAAGGTGTTGCAAAATCGTTGGTTTTGTATTTATTTCAGGACATATAAATTTAATTGTATTATACAGACTATGTATTTAACTTAAGTAAAAACTTAATTATCAAATTTCTTAAAATTGCATTTCGGTAGAATCTATAAGACGATTCAAAAATGCTTTAAAGGACGATGAATAAAGTACACATTAATTTGATTGATTTCAATAAAGATATCCCTCATACACGGGGAATACCCGGAGTCAAAATCTTAAACGGGAAACATAGAAATTGAAATCGTGATCACCTCTACCCTTCCATCAAACGCGATTCAATCGTCCTCTTTTATTGGAACAGTTCTCTACCCTCTTTGTTGCGGGAATTCTCTTGTATTCGATCTATGCAAAGTATTTCTGTTACGAGATTTTATTTGAGATACGAATGTTATAGGTTAATAGTGCACTATGTACGATGCATTGTAATTCCCAAGTGTGAAAGTAAGCACTGCCAATTCAAATAAAAAAAAAATTAAGTATATAAAATTTTTGAGAACAATACAAAATTCATCAACAATAGTTCATTCGCTTAATAACATTTTACGATGTAGGTAATATTGGACTTATCTAGTTTCTTTTGTGATTTTCAAGTATCTAATGTAACAATAACTTCATACTTTTTCTTATCGATTCCGTAAACACACATACCATATATACAAATTTGTTATCGAGAAAAATCTACGAGTATGTATTGCTCAAATACTACTACAACGCTGACGTATTAATCAATAAATTAAAAATTGCAACGTTCTTTAAGTCCGTTCCGAATAATCTTCGTTATTCGACTAAAACTTGATGTTTTATAATTGACTTTCTCGGCAACGTCTTGTTAATCTTAAAATATACTATTATTAACTCGATCCCTTCGTCTTTCAACGCTTAGGGGGTATTTGATTAACGATCTGTATTAATTACGTCCAAAATCCCCGTAACGAGCCGACGGAGGTATGGCCGACCCAGAAATATCGTTTTAGAAATACTCGTTATTAATGTCAGTCTTTCATGACTAAGATTCTTGTATACATTACTTTATCTTCCAATTATGAATAACTCAGAACTTCAAACGATCCTAACTATATAAAGGACCTATTAATTACTATCAAAATTCAATACAAATATTCAATATTGGTTATAAATTAATATTGATGTGTTTATCTATATGTGAAAGTGTGGTTATTATAGTTATCAAAGCGTTATGAATTAATAGGTAGTCTGAAATGTCGCTTAAATAGTCGTAGTTTAATATAGTATTCGCTAAATCGAAAATTGATATTTCGTAACCAATTGCGTATATTGCTTCTCGTCTCTCGTAATATATCTGTCTCGCTTCCCTAATTGATGGCACCGGAGATTGCATGTCAGGATTACATCTGCGGAGGATGTACGGATTATTTAGTTGCTGCCAGCGAGTAAATAGTGCGCACAAAATTCGCGAAAAAACTTAAACTAACCCAACATTGTATTCACTTCCATAGCACGCTCTCATTTATATTGCTTGTTTGCTCAAAACAGTACCCGTTTATCATAACACGGACCTTTTCAAGTAAAAACAGACTATAAAAACATTGTAATACTTGTTATTTTAGCTGATAGAAGTAATTAATTTAAAAACAATAATTGCATTTAAGAGTAAGTAAAAACTTAAATTGAATAGAGTTGCTACAAAGCGAAAGCCGTCAGAAGAACAGCACAGCGGTGGTTCAATCTAATTTCGCTCAGCTTTCTTACTCCGCGTCAAAGCGATGATAAATAAAACTTGTAATAAACAGTCGCTTGTATTACTTGGCAAGAAAAATATATAGCAAAGTGTCTCTTTGAGCAAAAATAAACAGAAATACATAATTTAAATAGTTGATTAAATTTATTCAGAACTTTGTCACAGTCTGAAAGTCTTAACATAGAACACAAACGTACAAACTAAGGAGTTTGATTATTATTTATAATTTTTTTATCAATAATCTTCCTTAATTAAATAAAAGCTAAGCTTTATTATGACTTGTTTATGCTCTTTGAATAAGTTTGAGTAAAATAAAAAAAGGAAACAATTGTAAAGTACATACGCCGTCTCCATTCGCATTGTAAAGTTTTAAGGACCAATTTCAGCGTTATGGAGTAGTGCAGCCGTGATTGAATTGGACATGAAAATCACATTTGGAATTCATAGCTAGTGTCGATTGCAAATAAGACGGTGGTTATAAAGGCGGAAATATTCCAATCCTTTACTTGATTTAGCACGTAAGATATATCCTTCAGATGGATACGACGTTCTTTGTCTCATTTGTATGGGAATTTTATTCATACACCTAATATTGTTTCCGTCTGAATTGAAATATTTCCAATAAGTATCCGTTTCCAGATTTGCATTATCTTGAGAAGATTTTCTTTCGGATATAACTTACGACAATATTACTGCTTCATATTTTCTAATATAACTTTATTGGTTTCAAAAGTAGGTATCAGTAACACGAATCGATGTTGACTTTATTTAAATTATTTATATTGTTTCGTCAATATCGTATTAGGTATGTTAACGAAACTCAAAATGAAAGGATTTGGGGAAATTTGAAATAAGATACAATGCGTATACAAACCAAAATAGAAGTTTTGTGATCAATTTTGTGTATCTATCCTACTGGTCGCCTATATCGCATTACAGAATGAACTGGAAAGGAACTGAAGGAAATAGAAAATTCATCGAACTCGGTATAGTAAATGGTGACTTTATAAAATCATAAAGGTCAAAGAGGTCAAAAATATTTCTCTTCTCCATCTCCAACTCCAACTCTATCTCCAACGTAGCACTTCTTTTTAAGTTTTTCTTAAAGTCACAATTAATCGATCATTAAAATCTATCAGCAAAATCAGTGAAAATTTCGAGTACACATAGTACATACTTGTAAAAAACAGCTGAATTAAGAGACTTTCTGAAATCCATTTTATATAATATCATGTATTACCTTTTTTCAGCTCGTAACCATGATAGGGACCCACTCTATCGAAACGTCGTGTAGAATAACATAAAAAGGTATGATTGCGGTAAAAAATGTGTAGCTATATACAGTTTACAGCGTATTTATATTCTTGACGTCGACTAAAAAGTTAACACGATTGCGGCAACAAAGCACTGTCATATTATGCTTATGGCTCTTTGAAATTTTAAAGTTCAAAGGTTAATAGGATATTGAGAGAATTTCGTAACTACTCCTATAAAAGTTTATTTTATTAGGTATAGATGTGACGCACTAGTAATTGATTAATAAATGTCGAGGTGGTGATAAAGCTTGGACTTTTAAAAAGCAAATTATATTCGTATGTTAGGTTAAAAGGATTACGGACTTCTCAATAGGGAAAAAGAAATATAGCATCATTCAATCAATCAACAGCCAATCGTAGTCCACTACTGAACATAGGCCTCTTTCATGGTTCTTTAAGCCTCGCCAAAGCTCCCGGTCCTCCGCCTTCCGCATCCAGTCGGTACCCGCCACCTTCTTAAGGTCATCGGTCTACCTGGCTGGAGCCCTACGCTGCCCTATGCTGCGTTTGCCGATCCGCGGTCTCCACTCTAGGACTCATCTGCTCCAACGGCCATCACACGTGACCCACGTGACCAGCCCACTGCTACATCAGCCTGTTAATTTTGCCAGCTATGTCGATGACTCCGGTTATTTTCCGTATAATCTCATTTCTGATCTTATCCTTTAAAGATCGGAGTCAGCACAGCTCGCTCCATAGCACGCTGAGCGACTTTGAATTTGTGGACTAGTCCCGCAGTTAGTGTCCACGTTTCGACACCGTATGTCATGGCAGGTAAGACGCATTGTTTGAAGACTTTCGTCTTCAAACATTGCGGTATAGACGACGTGAGGACTTGATGAAGGTTGCCAAATGCTGCCTATCTCACTTCTTCGATCGGCTTCCTTTACGAAGTTGTTCCTACCGACTTGTATAACCTGTCCTAGATATATTCACTAACAACTTCGAGAGGTTTCCCTTCGACCTATATCGGTCCCGGCACGACATGCTTATTGAACATGCCCTTGGTCTTGTCCAAGTTCATACCGAGACCGATACGCCGGGAAGAATCTCTTAGGCTACACAGCATTTCGGTGAGTTGTTCCAGCGACTCTGCTATGATGACAATATCGTCGGCAAATCGAAGGTGTGAGATGTACTCGCCGTTTACATTGACTCCATATCCAGTCCAATCTAGCGTCTTGAAAACGTCTTCCAACGCGTTGGTGAACAGTTTCGGAGATATTACATCCACCTGTATCACCCCTCTGCGCAGTTGGATCGCCTTTGTCTTACAGTCCTGGATGTGGATAGTCATTGTAGCGGCGTTGTACAGACATCTCAGTACTTCGATATATCTTCAATCGATATGACATCTCTGCAATGAGTCGAGCACTGCCCAGGTTTCGCTAGAGTCAAAGGCTTTCTCGTAGTCCACAAAAGCCATACTTAGCGGCTGATTGTAGTCTTCGGTCTTCTGCACAATCTGCCGAACAGTAAGGATGTGATCCACGGTGCTATAGCCTGATCGAAAGCCGGCTTGCTCTGGGGGCTGGAACTCGTCAAGTCGTCTGGCGAGACGGTTCGTGACGACTCTTGAGAACAGCTTATACACGTGACTCAGGAGGGAGATTGGTCTGTAGTTTTATAAGAGGGTTTTATCACCTTTCTTGAAAAACAGTACCACCTCACTCCCGCTCCACGTTTCTGGGGTCTTGCCATGTTGGATGACGGAATTAAAGAGGCTTGCTAGCTCTTTCAGAACCGGAGTCTCGCCTGCCTTAAGCAACTCGGTTGTGATTCCGACATTTCCCGGAGCTTTGTTGTTTTTAAGCTGTTCTAGTGCCGCTCTAATCTTTCCTTGGTCAACGACCAGTCGTCGACAATCTCGGGCCTAGAGGTTGCGACCTCTTCCTTTCGGTTTTAGGTTTTGTCAGACGCGGCTGCTCAAACTTGCGAGCGAACACTTTCGATCCCCGATTTTGCTCAATCGTAGCCTTGATGGCACAGGTATTGGACCATCGGAGATCGCGTCGCGTCAGCGTTCTTATTGTTTGGTTAAAGGCCTTATCTGACCAAAACGATGGTAGTTCTCGTCGTTTCCTCATGGGCTCGAGTGTCTCAGCAGAGAGTTTTGGTGCACTGTCTCTTTTCTGTGGCGGAAAACACTTGCGGGATGTATTTTGCTGTATTTTGACCAGTGTGTCGGTTTTCTCATCAATACTGCTTACGGTTTTCAACGCGTTCCAACTTTTCGGAGCCTTGAGCAGCTTGGAGCATGGTAGGTCTGGTAGGTAGGAAAGTAGCCCTCATCATTCCGCCGCATAAGCCGAAAGACCACGTCTTTCGACTACTCTAGTGTTCACTACCGGTATTGAACCTATTGATCACTGAGACATCTCTACATAATATGTGCCTTTTATTCGAAATGATAAAGTCTATCTCGTTCCTTGTCACGTTACGGGGACTTCGGCAGGTTCGCCTCCTCTGTGGCTTCTTTTGAAAGGAAGAATTCATCAAAAAGAGCCCCTGCGCTTCGCGAAATGTAGCACATATATCGTTTTTATTATTGACATTCAGCCATATGTATTTTTTATAGAATAGATAGGCGAACGGGCAAATAGGCCACATGATGGTAAGAGGTCACCACTTCTGATTGGTGGTAAGAAATATTAACCATTCATCGCCAATGAACCATCAATTTTGGGAACTACAAGTATAATGTTATGTCCCTTGTTCCTATAGTTTCACTAGATCACTTATATTTCAAACCCGAACACAACAATATTAATTATTAATGTTTGGCGGTATATAATGAGAGGTTCGTACCTACCCCATAAGATGCCATTACAATACATACAATACAATTACAAAAAAAAAAAACATTCTTGCAGTTTTTTTTGTCTAAAATAGTATTTATATTAAAATATTTATGTCTTATCTACTTATTCTAGGAAGTATTTTGTATCGCAATGGTAATTACGTAATTCAAAAAATTCATAATAATTATTTACATATTTATGGAACCTTTGAGTGCAAAAATTTCACACAAATGGTAAACATATTCAATTCGGGAATTTCCAGTAATGGTTTGCGTATAATGTGTGCGTTTGAAGTAATTACGATTCGTGTTTAAATCTGAGAAAATCAGAAAATCCCGTTTAATTTTAATATGCTTAATTTCTTTTGTTAAATCAAAGGTATAATTTCGATTGTTTAATTAATTATTTTCATATGAAATGTTCAAACTTTGGAGTTTATTGCCTTGGGTTGAATTGGTATTTTTACTTTAGTATATCCAATGCCTGGCATGTATTATAATCGCTTTTTATTTTTTTGTAAGCAATTATTATCGGATACGGGTCGTTCCTTGCTGCTTTTTTACCTAGATGTGATTTTACCAGAAACGTTTACGAAAATCCGTCAATTATGGTAACGGGTTTCACGTAAGTTGGGTGTGAGTGTTTATATTACGAACAAAAATAAACATAAAGCATGGGTTACTTATAACTTAGATGATGGTGTATCAGACAGCCCTGAGGAGAACGGCAGCTGGGATGGACTGGTGCTGCCGACACACTAGCGACATATTCTGGTCACCCCTCCTTGAGTGGCTGGGTATATTTCTGGTTCCAGTGTGTCAAAAAATAAAGATGACGGGGGACAATATAACAATAATCTATTTATAATATCACAGGTTCTATGATAATCAAAAAAACATTTAGCAAAACCAAATTCAAGCATATAATAAACATAAAACTTTCATCCAAGCGTATAATTTTAACTGAAATTATGTCAAAACTAGACACCATAAAACAAATGTTTAACACGGATGGTCTTGACATAATCCCTAGGTCGACATACTAAACACAGATAAGAGTGAAGGAATCTACTTAGATACATAAAATCAATGTTGTGTGGTTAATGTGGGAGATGTTCCCAACAATAGATTTTGTAAGGTCAACTGTTCATCGTTCTTAGCGATAAGGGAATAATATACTCTCAAATTGCCTTTACGGGTGACTTTCAGTCTATATCACGCGCCTGAATTAAGATTGAATATGTGCGATTCATACAGATGATAAAATTGATAGTGATGATCATCATATTCTATCGACCAATTTTGGCCACGGTGGCCTTTTTCAAGAGAGACTAGTGTACAAATATGTGGGACCAAGTGGGTGGCTCTTTTACGATTACTTTTCAAAATGTACAATTTAAATAATTTTATATTTTGTTCGATGAAAGTATAATTTACTATTAAATAATAGCCAAAATATGATCCCAACATGCGAGATATATTACGTGAAAACTCAGCCTAATATCTGATTCAAATTGAATGAATTCAGGTAGAAATACGTTGTATTTTCAACTATAATTAGACCCACCAACCACATTAGAACATCAAAATTAATTGTTCATTGATTTCATTGATTACTTAGTATTGTTTTCGTTTCGAAGAATACAGCAAGAATAATCTTAATTTATATGATTCTTCTGTACGTGTGTCACTAAACGGCTCCTCCTCCTAAATGGCTGAGCCGATTTGAATGAAATTTTGTTTATATATTTCAATGTTTATATATTTAAACTGACCGCCTCGTTGATCTAGTGGCTAGATATAAGGCCGCGGGCCCGGTGGCCCTGGGTTCAATTCCCAGGTCGGGCCAATAAATAGTTGTTGGGTTTTTCTGTCAGAAAATTCTCAGTAGCAGCCCGGAGTCTGGAAGTTGGAAGTGTGTACACTCCCGTGCCTCGGAAAGCACGTAAAGCCGTTGGTCCTGCACCTGAACTCTTTCCGGTTTTGTCGGATTGCCGTCCCATGAGAGCTAGGGAATAGAGAGTGCACTTGTGTTTGCGCACTATAATATCTCCTGCGTAGTTGACTAATCTCTCTTAAGATTGGCCGCCGTGGCCGAAATCGGCCTGGAGGACTTTATTGTCACAATTCCCATTATAAACTTTGTTTAATTGGAGGGGTAAATTATAAAAATAATATTAAAATATTAATAAATTCCTTAAAATGGGGATTGCTATTATTATAAAAAAAAATTAATTGTATTTATAAATTTAAATCGTTTCTTAATTTTTTATTGAAGTGAGTTGTATAAAGAAGGTTGCTTTTTGGTGTGACAAAAATACAATAATATAATCAATTAAAATCTACGTTTAAACACGGCTTGAGTCGAAAAATATCGCAAAGTACACAATAAAGTTATTTCAATTTAATTAATGAAATCTATTATTTATTTGATAAAAATGCTATAAAATAACTTTTCAGTTGAATTGGCTAAAACTTTATCGACCTGTAAATGATAATGATTGAAAGTTTATTTGTTGCAACAAAAGAAAGTAAAAAAATGGACAGTTTCAAAGATTTAGATATTCCAATGTAAGTTGAGCTCAGATCTATATGATCAATCATATTTAATAGGGTTCAGTTCGTGCTGGTATACGTCGGTTAACTCGCCCATGCGTAGTTATATCTCTATCTGTTAAGGTTGACTCACTATAACCTTTTGTTTGGTAATCAAATTTGTTTTAAAATAATGCATTATTTGTAAAGTCGTTTTTATAAACATGGCATTAATTGGTCTGAAAGATATAGAGATAAGACCATAGATAGTTTTTACAAATTATTATAGTTTTGACATATTTCAACAGGTAGTTGAGTAGGTTGTTTGAAAATACTCATATATACATAAGTATTTAGTTTCCACATATATTTTTTTTCATGGCTTTGTTAAATTTATACTTAGTCGATTAGTTTGACAAAAGAAGTAAAGCCTTAAATGAATACTGAATCGCAATTCCGATTCTCTGGCCGAAAAATGAACCAGTTAGTAAGTTGATAATAAATTCTTATTAAAAAAAAAACTGATTTACGTTTTAGTTTTAAAAAGCCACAATTTCCTGTGAAGGTATCATTAACAATTACAATAAATAAATCACAGGGAAAAACATTCAAGTATCTCGGAATAGATTTAAGGGAATATTTTTCTAATGGCCAATTGTATGTTGTCTTATATCGATCCGGGTGCTGCAAAAACCAATAATACAGTAAGAAAGTTGTACTTTTTTTTTGCTATATGTCATTTGTATAGACTTTTGTTGTCTGAAATAAATAATAATTATTATTATTATGTATTTGTATCTATTTTTTTACTTTCTGGTTTGGCTGGATTACTCTCTGGGTTCTATTTCCTGCAATATATTGTGTTAATCTTCCGATTTCTAATCTATACTTTTCAATTCTTCTCTGCCATGTCGGTTTTTTAGGGTATTTATTTTGAACTGTATCATTGTTTACTCTAATAATTGTACCATTACAGACAGCTGCTGCATAAGCTGCTGAGTAAATTAGTGCATGTAAATATTTAAAATCGATGTTATCATTTAAATGTTTCGGGAGGATTTCATTATTCAATGTTTGTGTAATATTAGCAAATTTACGAGTAGTTTTTCGTTTTGGAATATATGCTCTTTCTTATGGGTGCATATCTTTAAACCTATGTATTGCGTTATTAAGCTCTATTTCGATATAGCTGGGTGTTAATTTACTATTTTCTACCAAACTGCTATTGCTTTCGTTTTCAGTCAAAGAGATACCGGTACATGAAATCGTTTCGGGCTGATTGTAATTTGAGTCTATTGAAGCTATGTTTGATTCAATGGGTATTTTGTGTTCGGATTCATTTATAGCATTTTGTAGTTTTTTGTTTATTTTCATTCTCATTTCTTCATCTTATCTTTATTTACCGAAATTTTAAATTTAAATTATTGAAAAATATTACTCTACGCTATTCTGCAATTCTTTGTTCCGAATGATGGGAAAGGTGTGGATGTTTGTCTACAACGAGCTCAAATAACTTTTTTCGATTGGATTTTTTTTATTTCTAAGTTTGTTGATGCAAAATAACATCGGATTATATCTTCATTCATTACATTAGACCATTTCATTCGTTTATTACTGTTTGAATTTATCTGTGGAGATAGATGTTCGGGCTGTGAAGGTTGTCTGAGTGGAAAATTTACAATTTCTCCCTCTGTCTGTATTTTATCCGCTACTTCATTTCTTGTCTCATCTAAAACGTTCTCTGGTAGTAATTTTCGCTTGAGAATAGCACGTCTTTGATCACCTACACGCTGTCGCGTTACTTGTATATTGGACAATTTCTGAATGAACTGTTCGTGTAATAGTTAAATAGGGGTGAAATAGGGGTTCAAAGTTTGTATCGCGGGTTCGTCATTTTTCATGTAAGAATCATGTAATTTTACATACTAGCTTCTGCTTAGAAATAAATAAGTATTTCAGGGTTTTTTAAAAACTACCCCGCAAGAGGGTGAAATAGGGGTTGAAGGTTTGTATAGCGGGTCCGTCATTTTTGATATAAGAAGCATGAAATTTTATACACTACACTACACTACACTAATTTTATACACTACTTACAAGCCTTTGGTAAGAAATGAATAAATACGTATTCCAGGGTTTTCGAAAATTTTAAAGCTTCTGGTCAAAAATAAATGCATATGTATTTTGCCATTTTTAATTATTCAACCCCAAACTGGAGAAATGGGTTAGACACATTAATATAAAAAAATGGTTTGATCTGCTTGAAATTTACTGTTTTCACAGCTAAAATAGACCATAACTAACATATTTTATTATTTTTGAATATGTCGCGGGCAAAGCCGCGGGGGAACCGCTAGTTGATAATAAATACAATATTTCAATTATTATAGTGAAATAACAGTATTTGCGTTGTCTTACAATTGTTCGTCATAATAGGTTTAATACATAAACATAAGGCCTTGAAAGCTTTCAAATTAGATTAACGAGAAACTTACCAACTAAAGTTAATAATATTTGCGGCCGAACTAAGAACATCTTGCTGATAAAAGGTCTTAATTCAATATATAAAATAAAACGGAACAAAACATAGATTCAAAGGTGGCTAATAAGATCTTTCCATTTAATAAATACACCATTATCCGGGCTCGTTCTAGAGTAAATAGAGAAATGGGCGATCATTTCCTTAAGAGCGACGGCCGCATCTGGCGCTTGTTGGATTATGTTGGTTAAATTCAATAATCTCTCTAGTACCATCTGAGAAAGGCCGTTGCAAGTTTTTCGGCTGCCGGTCCAAGTTCTGACGACTATAATCAACTTTGTTAAGTGACTGGCTGGATTCCGTGGGTTCCGAATTAGACCAATTTGTAAGCAAATCCTTACTAAACTAGTTTATGTGTACGTTGACAGATGTATATATATATATATGTATTTATTATATTATGAAAAAGAAAACAAAAGCTTATAATACTACTACTTATAAACATAATAAAGAAAAGAAGTTACATAATTGGATTTACCCCAAAATTACATTCTAAAACAAACGTGTTAATCATGCGGTGTTGAGTATGCACACTTATTTATTTATATCTTAAACGTTTTTGAATGTTAATTCAAAGGTTATCCTTCTTTTTTTACACCACCTAACTGACAAGAATTCAAACTTCATACCTACCAATATGATTGTGTTTCGTATTTAATAAAATAAGTATAATGACATCAACCAAGATTCAGTAACAGGAACATAAAACTAACCACACTCAACTCAAATTCGACTCTTAATCATTGGTGGATAGCATCAGCAGGTTAGATAAGAGCTTTTAAAATTTAATTGCCTTAAGATAAATCACCTATTACACTATACCATCTTCATTCCTCACAAAAAAATATAATAATAAAACACCTCATTAGTTGAAAAGCTGTTGAAAGTCAAGCTTTTATTCAAATGTAAATTTTAATAAACCAGTCACCAGCATCAACATCAATCTATACATATAATAAATCTGTAACTGGTCGATGTCTGTACATGGAAGATAAATGAGTAAAACTTTTATCGGGGGTCTTTATAAACACAATAGAACCCAAAACAATGATTAATAAATTTTTTGTCTGTTTGTCTGTTTGTCTGTTTGTCTGTGCGTTTGTGCACGCTAATCTTAAAAACGGCTTAACGGATTTGAGTGCGGTTTTCACTAATGTATTGTGGCTAACTTCACTTAACATTTAGTGTTTGTTTTATTTCAATCGGTTCATAAATAATAAAGTTATGTCAATTTAAAGATACACGTAGAACATTTATTAAAAAATGGTTATGGTCAAACTGAAAAGAGATTAAATATTACATGTAATTTATACTTTTGCTTATGATTTATCCTATATTTTGTCCTATAATTTTTAATCTCTTTATTAATTTATTATAAGTTTAGTATCCCTACTAAAAATCAATAAATTATTATCTGTAGGAAAAGTACGCGCACCTGTTAGTTGTCAAAATCAAAAAGTTTTGTTAACAATTTCGTGTTTTCAGTAGCTTCGTGTGTTGTTTTTGCATAAAAACTAATATTGCATATATATTGTGTGTATCTTTATGATCTCATCTTATATCTTTCATAACAGTACGCTTTAAGACTGCGCGTGAGCAAGTCAGTTAACTCAGTGACAATAATTAATACGTAAAAAGTATATAGGTGTATAAACAAAGCCTAAAAAACAACTATAACAATAATACATGGTTTTAGAAGTGCTTGCTTTAAACATAAACGGTATATCACTTCTTAAAACTTTAAATAGGTATAATTTTTTCGTAAATTCGTGTTTCTAAACAACGAAATAAATAACAATTTAACGCGGAAAAAATGGCAACCATATTTTGAACTATATTTATTAGCCTCTGGATATATATAAGGAGTATTAGCCACTGGTTATGTATAAGAAGTGTAAATAGAGAAAAATAGCAATTTTGTTCAACATTAAAATAACAGAAATTACTTTAGAAGACCTCATTAATAAATGTAACAAGTATTTCGAACCGAGGAAAAATTTAACTATGGCCTGACATGTATTTTTTATGAGAAAACAAAGCAAACACGAAAATATAACCAACTTTATTACGAGTATAGAAAATTACAGTTTAAAATGCGATTTCGTTGAATTAATAGTCATTGGTCAGTGATAAATTTACAGCGAATATGTGTTAGAGTAGCTCGCCAAACATCAAAGATTATTACAACGGTCTGATCTGTCACTAAAGAAAGCTATAGACATAGCTAAAATAGTAGTGATCGAACAACAAAATACGGAGCACATAAATAAAAGCACTGAGACGTCGTCATCACCGTCATCACCGTCATCATCTAATGAATATCAAGTGATGAAGGGTGAGCAAAAGGGTTAAACAACACACAGTACAGAATAGAGAAGATGTGCATATTCCTATGAAGTCAGACGGGCAACTAATTAAGAAGAGAACAAAATTGTGAAACGTGGTTATATTTGCCTCATCCCAATATAAACCAAATAAAAGTATTTTGTAATCTCTCAGCTTAATTCAATTGGTCTTTGGCTACATCAAGCTTGCGACAGCATAATCATGAATAGGAAGAAGTAGATCTGTGCGAGCATATAATATATAATTAAGTGTACTCAGATATTGATATTATATATTTAAAAAAAAATCACTGCAAAAATAACATAAATAAGTTAAAAATAATAATGTATTAAATGTATTAATTTATATAAAATGAATGTACCAACTCATCTTAATATTCAATATTTAAGTTTGTTATAAATTTTGTACTGTAGTCATATTCATGCTTGCCTTTTAATTGTATTTGGTTAAAAAATATATAAATAATATATATATCATTTATTTATTGCATTTTATTGGCCTTACTCAATGTAATAATGCTTAAGCTATGTGATGTCATTTATATTTAGTTTTTGTTAAATTTGTGTTTTCATTAAGTAATTAATTATATTTGATTATAAAAAATATATATCTTACTACACCTTTACTGATTATGATGGTTTAGCTGTTTGGTTTTATATATGTTTTGATTATTTTAATGATTGTGTAATTATTGTTGGTGGAAACTTAGCTAATGTGTGTATATATTTATATATATATATGCTATAAGTGTCATCTCATTTTTAACACTTAACCTACCAGAGCGGTCAAATAACTGCTTTTGAAACTTTAATTAAAATTGTTATATAGCTGCTTTTGTTTGTATATTATATATTTTTTCTACATAAAATGGCCGCTTAAGCAGCTTATTCAGATGTGTGTCAAGTTCAATGGAAAACATTTGTTTTAATTCCCTTTTTTTGTTTAATTAAATTAGTAGCCTTGGTTAAGTCTGATTTTATTTAGTCTCTGACAGAAGAAACTTTTCCTTTATACTTTATATTGTACACATAAAATAACATAAATCTATAACAAAAACGAATTTATTAATAAATTATCCATACATATAAATAAAATTGAAGTTTCTGTCTGTTATTTCAAAATAACTGCCTGTTTTAAAGGTTATATGGCTATTTACGATTTACCAAAACCAAAGCAATCATTTTTTTAATTTTTTTACTGTCTGCATGTCTGTATCTTTTAATCGTCTAATAATTGAAAAAACCGAATTATTATAAGAACTATTTCAAGATTCCGTTTAGCCTTTATTTCATCAAAATTAGTTGAGTCTATCAAAAGTTATAAAAATACGTATTTTTGATATCTATTCACATAATATTATTACTCTTCCTGATTCATTAACGCAGAGCCTAAACTGCGGGGGTTAGAAACTTGAAAATTTGGCAGTTGATACATTTTATAACACCCACTAAGATGGGATTTTTGGAAATTCTACCCCTAAAGAGTTGAACGATTGTTTAGAAACCAGTCATTTTTAAAGTTAGAAGCATGAAATTTAATGAACAAGCTTAAAAATAAATAAAAATGTATTTCAGCGTTTTTGAAAATCTAAATCTGAGAGGGTAAAAAAGGGGTTGAAAGTTTGTATGGGGATTCCGTCACTTTTGGTGTAAGAAGAATGATATTTAGTATTAAAGCTATGCATACGTATTTCGTCGTTTTTAGAAATTTAACTCCAAACGGGAGAAACGGGGTAAAAGCATTAGTATAAAAATTTAAAAAAATAGAAATATACTATTTGAGTTTTTTGATTGAATTAATAAACATGAATTTCAAAGTTTTTAGAAACTTTTATTTTTGTTTGGAAGAGTTGGGTGCAAATAATGAAATTCAAAATACGCAATATCTTATATCAATATCTCTTAGGGAGAAATATACGAACTTCACTATGTTGGTGATGTTTGGATAAAAAAAACATATTCCATTATTGCCATATGTACCACTTAATTGGTATTCCCTAAGCTTATATTATTGTAAAGTTTCATTAAAATCCATTCAGTAGCTTATGCGTGAAAGAGTAACAAACGTCCATACATCCATACAAACTTTCGAGTTTATTATATTAGTAAGAAGTAGGATTATTATATGCCCTATACTGAACACACATACACTATACTGGATGGGCGAATAAATCGATTGGTAAATGTTTATATCTTATTGATTAAAAAATGATAAAATCCTTATTTTACCCGTACGAAGTCGGGACGGGCAGCTAATTACTCGCTGATAACGTATCTTTCTGTAGGTAAAAAAGGTTTTTAAAAACAGTACAGCAGTTTTTTAGTTTATTCGCTACAAACAAACATACAAAAAATCTATTTTTACTTATTTATAATATTAGTATAGATAAGGACCACGCGCGAGCGAAGCTGCGGGCAACAGCTAGTACTAAATATAAAGTTAAATACTTTTGTTTTAATTAGGTCGTATTTTTTTTTTTAAATAACTGGATTTCTTATCATGTTATATCATATAAATATTTTGCTTTAGGTAACTGGTTAATAATTGGAAATTAGATTAATTGGGTGAAATTGTAAACAATTACAGTTATGAGATCCTGGTCCCATTTCCTTTAGCACCTCTTACGAGTAGCTGAAGGATGTCGCACCATCGCATCTTTATATATTTAACTAATTAAGAAAAAGATAAAAGGGTGAGGAGGCTGAATTGGTCCCACACCCGCCATCAGCTATAGGCTCCGACCGCGTATCGGTGAACCTTCTTCGATCATGGGACAAAGAATTTTATAGTGCGCCCACAATAAGATATTAATTATATAAGCATGTGGCCGCGCGACGCCGCCATCGCCATGGTCCTCGTCGCCAGACACGTTACCATTACATACTCGGGTGCCTGGTACCGACTTACTTTATGGAGTCGCCGAGCACCACGCCCCTATATATGCCTGCGGGTGATTATGACATTCAGCGCGGGGTAACCTGTTCTAATTACACGAACTATCGCGATGCAGAGTAACCTTATAGACGAACATATCCAACGCGGAGTAATCTATTTCTTATACATTCATACCCAACGCGGAGTAATCTATTTCTTATTCATCAGATATTCTACCGCAAAACAACAGTACTTGATATTGTTGTGTTCCGGTTTGATAGGTGAGTGAGCCAGTGTAATTACAGGCACAAGGGATATAACACCTTATTCCCCGAGGTTGGTGGCACATTGGCGATGTAAGCGATGGTCAACATCTCTTACAATGTCAATGTCAATGAGCATTGGTGACCACTTACCATCAGGTGGCTCATATGCTAGTCCGCCTTCCTATGCTATAAAAAAATACGTGAACATTTACGGCATGTAATCTATGTTTTACCAATCTTGTCTACACAATTTTTGTATGTATTTATATGTATTTTGTATATATGTATGTATTAGTACATACAGTGGTGGTCATATAATTAGAAACACTTCTTATGAATAAAGAAAGTATAACTTCAACGCACAAATGTTCGTAAAAAATATACACATTCAATAATTAATGATCATGCAATAATATAGCCAATCAAATAAAAAACTCATTAAAATGCATAAAATATAAAACATATCTTACTTTTAATTACAAAATGTGTCTTACACTTGTAGGAGTTTATTTTCTGTTACTGCCCGCTTGGACGCCTAATTAGAAACATTTTAAAAAAGCATCCATAGCTCGTCCTTTTATTGAAATTGGAGAATAACATTTCTTTTTCTATTATTTTGGCGGCAATTTAAAATTTAATCTGAAATTTATTTTGTTCAAAATGGGCAAAAATAAAAGTTGTGACGCGTCAACTAGGCAAATCATTGTTAATTTACATATAGATCATAAGTGGGCGTACAGAAGAATAGCTGAGCATTTAAATTGTTCTGTTAAGAAAGTTTTTAATGCAATTGATCATTATAAAACACATGGAACTGTTGAAAATGTTCTTAGAAAGGCTCGGCCAAGAAAATCCTCTCCCAGATAAGATAAGCTAATCATTCGTGTTACTAAATTAAAGGCTCCAACCAGATTAAATATGAAGTTTTTTTGCCTGATGACCCGAGAAACATCTTGTCAAGACTGATACGAAGATTAGTGGAAGCTAAATTGTTTGAAAGAATCTCTCGAAAGGTATCGCTTCTTACCAAGCAACACCGAGAGAAGCCATTATTATTCGCAAAAAAATATGTTAATTGAACGGTACGAGAATGGAAAAAAGTGTTGTTTTCAGATTAAACGCAAATAAACATGGTAAATTCCGATGGAAAGCGTTATGTTAGACGCCCTGTAAACAATGCTTTTAATTATAAATACACAAGAAGTATAGTCAAGTACGGTGGCGGTAACATTGGACCCGTTCGCAAGATTGAAGGTACAATGGATCAATGGTAATACAAAAATATCTTAGAGCACACAATGATTCCCTACTCGGACGATTATTTGCCTATAACCTGGATCTTTCAGCATGACAATTACCGGGCAATAGCGTCAAATGTTTCTTTAGCGAACAGCGTATATCCGTTTTAGACTGGCCAGCAAATAGTCCGGATTTAAGCCCGATAGAAAATCTCTGGTATATTGTTAAAAAGAAAGTCTCAACAAAACGTTACACCAGTCAAAACGAACTATATGAAGCATTTGTTGAAGCATGGAATTCAATCCCCCTAGAAAAATGTATGAAATTGATTGAATCAATGCCGAGTCGTTGCAGTGCTGTTATTGAAAATAAGGGATGCGCCACTAAATATTAATTTTAACTATTGGTAGGCTGTGGATAGTAGCTATTTCGTAAATAGCAATATTAATTACTTATATAATATTGTTTTTTATACTTTTTTGTTGTTGTTTCTAATTAGTTGACTATTATTGTTCATACCTTAAAACTGATTTAAATGTTTGTCCGAAATGTAATATTGAAACTGCACTTGTGTAATGGGATTTATATTGTTTTTCTAATAAATGATAAATCGTTGAACATATTGTTGTCCTATTTATTGTTTAATTTCAAAATAAAAACGATTGCGGTGAAGTATCTTACATAATGTCAAGGACCGTTGGTAGTGTTTCTAATTATACGACCACCACTGTATGTATGTATTAGTACATATGTATCTGTTTGTAATTGAACATCTCCTAATGGTTGAGACCAATTTTGAAAATGATATATAAAAAAATCCTGTATATACATAAATTTGTTATAAGTATAAATTCAGTTCGTTACACGCTGCAATAAAAATAAAATAAGGAATCTAAGATATTTTAACTCACTTGTTGTAATTACTGCCTTGACCTAGTGGCTAGCTTACGTGGTATTGGATTCAAATCTCGGAAACCATTAAAGTCTAAGGTTTTATTTTATAGCTAAAACAATATTTGATATAGTGTGTGTTTTTTTTAAATTAATATTGTAACCTTAGCTCATGGTTCAGTCACATTGTATCATGAAAGCTACATAATAAGAAGTGACTTTTTTCTTAAAATCGGCTTAGTAACTTTGGCGTGAAAGCGTAAAAAACAAACAAACTCACTTTCGCATTTATAATATTAGTTAGGATGTGCTATTTATAATGTACAATTTTTAAAAAATACTTCTAACAGTATAACGATAATTTTATTGTAAGATTTTTCCTGAATATTTGTTACTGTCAATTTCATTTGATGAGTCTGCAAATTTGTAACGTGAAGAGAGGTGAAACGAGGGGATAATAGACGTTCGTGTAATATGTGCGGTATATTTTTAACCTTTCCTCGAGGAAATGTAACATTATATTCGTTGTAATTATATTCTGTAATTAAGGCGTCGTGCGTGTGTCAACATTGCGCAAAATTCCATTAATAATGTTTACTTTTGAAAATAGTTTTTTTTTTTTTTTATGGATAGCTGTAATCTCCTAACGAAAAAATGCGATGATCTCAAGTGACCGTAGGTTCGTCTTGTTTTTGGTTTTCAAATTAACATAAATGGTAATTTGAAATGATTTTGAAAGTGATGGATACATATTATACACGTAAATACATTGCTTTGTGAAAAAAAAAACTCTAGGAAAATATGTAAATAAATTAAAAGTCTATCAATCTGTTTTAATTAAAAATATTGATACAACATGAAAATTTCCACCGAAGAATGTGGGCTTAAATTCGAGATATCTTGGGACGGGACAAAAACAAACTGCGTGGGGAATGTACGAGAAAATAATAATCTTAAAAAAATAACATAATATATTATATTCAGTCTCATTCGCAATGCGGAAAAAATCGAGGAAACTAAGAAATTACATCTTAAATATATTCTGTATAAGGGTATTTACTATCTAAATATACAACATGACTTATGATGTTTTTGAATTAAATACATGAATTAATTAATCGCTTTTCATACTAAATGTCTATACCATGCCCACAGCAGACTGAATCGGGATTACAGTTGTGGCTTTGTATAATTCTATATTTAGTTAATCTATAACGACCGTAATACATTAATTACAAATACAACAAATCACTTAAAAGCATAATAATATAATTTTTTTTCAAGTAACTTTACAATTAAATATATTATGTAAATTATAATTAAAGACTTAAATACTAGTGTTAATGTCTACAGATAAATTTATTTAAGCTTATTATAGATTTTCTTGGTTTGAATCAAGAAGTAATGATTTATGCACGGTGTCTAAACAATCTGCTAACATTTCAAGCATACTGTTAGCGCTAGCACGAAACCTGTATCGTATAAAAACAACCTAACATGTGCATCTTAAACTTCCTCGATGCGCTCCGTCATAACGGTATTGATGTCTATTAATCTCAAGCAAATACACCGATGTCAATTTTTATATTATATCACTTAATTAAATAGTGTTATAATATGCTAGCTGTGCCCCGCGGCTTCACCCGCGTATAATTAATAAAAATGTAATAAATTATTTTATTACTATAATAGCATACACACACATACACACACACACACACATACACACACACACGCATATATATATATGGCTACTGGTAAAGAAATACATAATTAACGATTTGAAATTAATTTTCATAAGATACCGTATCTAGGGTTTACCGATCTTATAATATATAGGCCTAACATTTGCGCCAGCACATGTTCTTTGTGTGTACCAATTTTCATCAACATTGGTCAAGCCGTTCTTGAGTTATAAGAAGACATACAGACAGACAGGCAGACAGACATAAAATTAGGTGAAAAAAAAAATATACAGACAGAACCAATTGATTTATATACTACTATATAACACGCTAGCAAATTAATTTTTCACTTATTAGTTTACTCATATAAAAGCTTTCAGCCCGAACTCAACACGAGTGTCCATAAAAATGGATACCTTTCTAGTCACGTTTTAGCTTATACATCACCTACGTAAAATTCAACGCAGGGTATCACTTCGTTAACTCATCAGAATGGGCCGAACAACGAAGTACAGCTTAATACGATTTATGTCCTCCCTTATTGATTTAATCACGATAATCTTTTTTGATTCGTTTACGCATTTACAGGTCAAGCTTTGTATTTTATTATAAATGTGTATTTTTATTAAAATGAAATTTCATTGGACGCCGTGTTGATTATAAGGATTATTGGACGATTATTATGTAATAGAAACTTGACATTTGGGCAAAACTTATGATATTCATTAAGAACACACTCGAAACTTACGTGAAATGTCAGAATGCAATATTGACCATAATAATTATAACATTTCAAGAACAGACAATTCAAAATCATCAAATAGTATATCACCATAGGTCAGATGTTAATATTTCACAGGTGAGTAATAGTTAAGATATTAAGTTCTTATAGAATAGCACTACTGGTCATCTTATGGTGAGTACTTGAGTAGACATCTCATACACTGTGAAGATAAAAAACCGGTAATCGATAAATGACTTGACCGATGTCTTTTAGACATTTTTTATGATTTAAATAAAAAGTAATATTAGCTAACTTGAAGTGAGCTTAACGAAAAGTAATTACATATTCTTAAAGTAATAAAATATAAAGGTTAAATTATCCTGTCATTTTCAAATTATTATCCACCAGGTTTTACAATGTATTCCTTAACAACTGAACACGAGATGAATTACAAGCACTAAAAAAATATACATTCGCGGATTTGAACCCGTGTTCTATCTTTCAAATTAACGAAAAACAAGAGAGAACTAAATGGTGACACCATTTAATTCTCTCTTGTTTTTCATTAAAAGAATGTAGATAAAATCAATTAATTTTTAGACTTCGATATAAATTAATAATTGAAAATTAATCATTATTTAAAGTTTAACAAACTTATGAAGGGATATTAACGTATAATATTTCCAACAAAGACATCAAGAGTCGATATTTCAGAGTACTCATCTTAGTTACAGCTCATTGAAAATCGATACAACATAAATCGAATCGGCCATTGTAGGCTTGATTGACGTTTTAATTAATGCCACGTTACGTAAATCTTTTGTATCGTTTATGTACAAACATTATTGCAGCTAGTTCGAAATTTATTGTTTAGATAGTAGGATTCTCTGTTGATTGATGTTTTTTCATTCAAATTGAATTTCAGTTAGAATTTGATAAGATTTTCATTTTATTGGTACCCACCAAGGGTTGTGTAGATCCTTTTCCGGGTATATAATAAGAAATAACATTCCTCATCTTTAGCTATTTATATGTATAGTTATATAACCAAATATCATATTTTTTACAAATAAATTTAATATATATTAGATATATTTATAATTCAATGACTGGCGTATAATATATTCTATCCTTTTTCTTACATCTTATTTATTTTTTATTTCAATTTAAATCTTTGATTGCCAGCAAAATTCAATGATGACAGGTGTTTGACTATAACTTAATATTACGGTTACAGTCACCATTTTTTTTAATAAATATAAATCCACTCATCACTTGTCGTATCGCCTTGTATGACCAGTATTACTCTTGTGATACCTTGTATTGGGGTGTTCCTGTGATGGTCAGTTGACCTATCTCACTTTAATATCAGATTGTCAAAGCGTCGATGGTGGCAATTTACTATTACGATGCGCATTTGTTTAGACAAACAAATGACAGACTCTCTTATTTAAATTATAAAAACAAAAAAATCCTTTTAGTCTTTATGATCAGTCATTTAAAAATGCAGATATAAAAAAATCAGGGGAAATCCTGAACCGAATAAATTTTAACTTTACTTTGTACAGCTTGCAACTAGATTTTTTACTATTAAGTAATAGTAAACTAAATACATTAAGTACGAGAGTATATTATTATCAGCTATCCTCATTGTAAGAACTTTTCGTAAATAAATAATAAACATTTTGTGTATTTTATGACACAAATATTTGAAATCTAAATTAATTTGATCGTATAATTAAAAGGTTGTCTGTTATATAATAATTTTTTTGCCAATTATATGATCGTGATAGTTTGTTAAACGAAAGTTTCACGATTAAAATGTTAATAAGATATTCATAGGAATCTGAGATGGCGAAATATATTACACGTAGATATTAATCGAAGTTTGCGGGCTCATCCTGTCAAGCGCAGCTGAATCGAAAACTCATTTGCCTTTGTATTTACAAATTCAGCAATTCATCTTGCATTCGTTGATGAAGGAAAACATCTTGAAAATTTGATTTATTTATTAGGAATAAGAAATGCATTTTCTTAATTACAAAAGTAATTTTATAAACTACATACCAACAATATAAACAAAAATTTTACTTTCAACTGTGTGTTAACAAAATTTATAACAACATTTTGATATTAATTATAATATAACATAAATTAGTGGAAATTAGTAGTTATTTTACTATATTCTTATTATTTTTTTTTTATGAAGCTAAAAGTTTGAAACAGAGAACGTGGTGCAACAAGGTAACAATATAAGCAAATTTATTAGTTTCTACACGGATGTCTAAGCAAGTGTAATGTTTTCAAGTTTATTATATGTATGTGAGTTTCTTTATTCCACAATAACTTTTAAAGATGTGAATAAGAATACTTATTAGCAAATGAAGCAAGAAACATTGGTAATTACTAATTACCCGGTTTTCACGTTCTTCTCTCAAACCTCATCTATATCCACATACAGATGTATTATGGTGTCTATCCACTACACCGTACCATACCATGACCGTCCTATGAATGTATCAGGATCGGAAAGCAATACGATACGCTCTACTATGACGGTGCTGATCGGTAACGGGACGGTCTAGTGGGCATAGTGTACATAGTTCCACTGCAAATAATATTTGGGTCCTATTAGGGTCATAATTTGAAACGTTGTAGCTAGCAGAGCTCTTTATTTGCTACTAAATATGCCGTATTTAATAATGAACATGAATAGAATACTCCAATATGTTCTCATTATCATAGATCATTCAGTATCTACTCAATTAATTTGACACGCGCTAAATGCTTGCATTACGCGATGTATGCCGTTGTAACGTGAGTGCTTTATTATGAAAATGTTTCAGTTGTTAAGGTTTTTGTTTACTTTGAAATTCACATCAGGCGACGCAAACTGCGGTGGCATTCCTTTTGAATCCTGCAAACTATGGAGCTTAGTGCTATATGTTCTAACTCCGGGTACAGTGAGCGACTGAAGCGAATCGAATGACTTTTAAAATTAATTGATTTTCAAAAACTAATATCTTCAAAAATTTTAGTTGTTTTACTTTATGATTTATATTTACTTTATTTTACTTAGTCAAAAGTAACAATAAATTAAATGATTTATTTCATGAACGTTGTTCACGTCTCAGTTATAAAAAAACCCACATTCTAACTTACAGCATTGTCTTCAGTTATTTTAGTCATATTATAACTTTTTTAAGTCTTCAGTACTATTCATTCAAAGATAGATAAATAAAAATGAATTTTTCATTGTCATTTTCATAGAAAAATCTAATTTATTTATTATTATAATGATTGGATACCATATGTTATGTTTGTTTACAAATGTTTTAATTGATTCTAAAAATGATTTAATTTATTTCAATACTAACAAATAAATAAATGTATTTTAAAGAATGCTATTCATTGCCTTACTTAAAAAGATTTTATTTAATATTTTATTTAATCATTTATAAAAAATATATACATTTCAATTTAAACTTAGCCCTCGTTTGTTGTAACCCGCGTCGCTGGTTGTACTATAGTAATACTACATTTCAAGCAATGCTCGGTTTATCTCCGCTGACGTCTTGCATACGTGATGCGAGGGGTTATGATGGAAACATTAGAGATAACAAATGGGGGACTTTGTTACTCTAAAACCCGTTTCACGACTAAACAATATAAATTGTGTGATATTTTCTTACCGCGATATTTATGCGAGTCTTAAGAGCTCATGTTCATGCAAGCGCACATGAGCTCGTGCTTAGAGATAATTTCGTACTAATAAATCAACTTCAAAATACCTTGTCATGATTCTCTTAATAAAGGAATACTTAGATCGTACATCGTAAATTATATTCTGCAAAATAATATAAGCTTCAAAAATATACAACTATTCAACGGCTCCATGTGTTTCGATTTTAATTTATATATTATTTTATACTCAAGTATTGCAAATTAAAATTAAATCAACAAGTCAAAAATATCAAAGTTGAACGATGACAAATTTTATTGATTTTTTTTTTGAAAGTCAATTTAAGCGATTCAAATTACTTTCGATTAAGCAGTTGATCGATTAAAATCGACTTTCGTAAGCTTGTTACCACCGTGTCCAATTCCAGTTCCCAGGGCAGTCAGCCAATTTGTATTCGATTGACTATTTATTTAAAAAACAATTACATAAATCAAAACAAAATTTTAGTATTACTGTATACTATATATAATTATAGTTTTATATATAACCAAAAAACATACTTTGGACATTATTGAATATTTAAAAGAATCTTTGTCCTTACCAATGATTTATAACCTGTGTCAAAATTAAACAACTATTTACAGCGATAAATAAATTGGAAATAGACAAAACTCTTAATCTCCACTCACTCTCATTTAACTTGTTTACGTGGACTACGTGAACTCGTCAATGAGAGTGCATTTACGAATTTACTTTCCTTACACGAGATGTTATTAACAAATTCAGCATATGGCTTTTTAGTAATGACCCGATTTAAGTCTGAGATCTTGGTTCGGTATGCTAGTAAGACACATGTATTTTTCCTTTCTACATCAATTAGTTGACTCAGTATATATATATATATATATATATATATATATATATATATATATATATATATATATATATATATATATATATATATATAATTAGAAATACTAATATATATATATATATATACATTAGTATTTCTAATTATTTCGTGCGCTCTTTTTTATTTTACCAGGACCAATAGCCGTACTGGGTATTAATATACACTTTCCAACTTCACACTGATACTGAAACTTTCTAAAACTTTTCATTGAATCTAGAACCTGGGGATCTCTGGCCTATGTTTAGATACTAGTATATAGAGGCTGTTATAGTTATGCATATACAATACATTTATAATGTCCCATACACAATAATCACTGGTATTCACGCAACACCTGACCTGATTATTGACATACATCAAAATCACTTATGACGTACGACCAGCCACGAATAATTAATTACATAACACGTTCAAGAGAAATTCTCTAATCTTATGTATGATAGCAAATAATAAACAATTATTCGGCTCAGAAATATTAAGTGAATCAAATCAAAATACAGGCATGTATTGGGTCGTTAATTTTAAACACAACTGTAATAAATTTAAAATCTAAATCGAAATTCGGTATTCATTCAAGAAGGGTTCAAAAGTTTTCTATGTGTATTCCATTATTTTATTTTTAAGTTTATCGTGTTCATTGCAAAGGTATACAATCTTAAAACCTAGAATATATTAAAAAATCACTTCAAAGACTTAGCTTTAAGATGCAGTAGGCAGCAGCGCTAGTTTTCATTGAGATTATGATCGAAATACTACGTCTAAGTCAGTTGACATAATAACATTAGGAACAAAGATTGTTACCATATGTCAACAAACAGGCCAGGTTTTAGTTATGAAAAGCTTATACTAAAATTCATCAAAATCGGCTTAGTGGCTTAACCGGGAAAGCGTAACAGAAAGACAGACAGAGTCACTTTGGCATTCTATTTATTGGACAGCATCGAATTGTCTTCTTCCTTCCTTTTTTTTCCTTTTTTTTAATAATGAAACTCGTTGACTTTTTTGTGGCAAATGAACAAATAATTTCAGCTATCAATATTATATGTAATAAAAATTTTAGTTTATGTCCCAAAAATGTTGAATCACTACACCACCGCTTCTTTATCTGGGACATTTATCAAATATACTCACAGACCTTGTAAAATTTATTGGTTTTCGTATGACCGCTTCTGCAACTGAGACTGCGCGTTCTGTTACAACGAAGATCGGCTTTGGATTTCTTTCCGCGCAAGTTTTCGAATAAAGAAAACTATTGAAGACGATGCCTTATAGAGGCTTAATATTAATATTATGTAGATTTTTTTCCTTTCATATAAAACTATCAATATTTTCCTAGTTTCTAATTCTGTTTAATTCGTACTCAAACAACCAGAAACACTCCAACCATAACATATTTAACAGCTAGGAAATGTAAAGGTGAGATGCAAATAACCTTTGGTGCTCGAAAGACGTGACGCGGGAAGTTTGTGAGCTCGCACTGAATACCAATGTAGAAGCACCCTGAACAACTGAACAAGAGTGACTTTCAGTATACTACAGTCATCGTAAACTGTGGCGCTGGCCCTTATCGTCCACGTGATTTGAATATTACAGTCTTATTATCTTTTATGGCAAAAATGTTTGCAAACACTGCTATTTGAATATGTGACTTTTAAGAGTGTATTGTGTAATATTTTTCTTTTATATGAATATTAATAACGACACGCGTTTTGGCTAACACAACATAAGTATTTAAGCCATCTAAGGTTGTCCATTGCCTTTCAGTATACTACATACATACTACATACATACATACAGTTATACTACGCGCGGAAACGCGGCCTGTGTTGTGTTGTGTGTTGCGGTTTTGCGTCGAGTGAGAATCGGGGGGGACTTTTTAAAATTGTTGCTAAAAAAAGAAAAAGCTTGTAAAAAAATTGATCTATTACTAGTTATCCATACTTCAAAAAAAAGCAATACGAATATTTTTTTGAATATAGCAATCTATACTTATAAAATCGTTTGTCCTGACAGACTCTATCAATGCACATCCAAACTTACTAAGCCTAGGAAGCTCATATTTGGAACAAATAAAACTATTATATCGTCAAACTAAACACTATTAAATTTATATTATCTGTAGGACAATCAATAAAAACGAACGTTACGTTTTTTATTATCCATGTATTCTTGTAGTGCTATAATAAATAAGTCTATATTAGTATTTTTAACACAAGATTTCCATTTTTTAATAAGTAAAATAATATTTGTGGATTTTTTTTAGAAACAAATACTACGACTGAGCATAATGTTATAAATTCGTAGTTATTTTTTATGTGAATAAGCAAAAATTGACTTGACTATATTAAAATTATCTTTATAAGTGTTAGAAAACATAATATTTGGGTAAAATTAATTAGAAAAAAGTAACTCATTTGTTACGTATGTCAAAGTATTTGATATCACTAACGAATTAATACTTGTATTTACCTAACTGCAGTTAAGTATCGGAAAGTAATGCGTTTTTAATGTAAAGTCGATGAATTCCTTAAAGCTTTCCGAGCGTGTAAGACGTCACAAGAAATTTAATATGGGAGAGAGCTGCATTAAGCCATGTGGGCCCGTGAGCAATGCAAGACTCGCAGAGTCGGCCGCATTTCGTAATATCCTTATAAACAGGATTTAACTTTTAATTTAACATATTTCGACTAGGTAACTAAAAAATAATTTATGGTTATAAATTTACAAATGAAAAAAGGGACATATTATTGAAAACTGTGGATTTTGTGCATTAAAAAATCGGATGCTTAGTTATTTAGTAGATTCTGTTAGTTATTTAGTAGTTATGTAGATTCTGTTTTCACAATCAATATCATGGAAAATTCTCTTAAAAAGCGTCTCTGAGTCATCTAATAGTATACAAGTGTGATAATTTTATATTCTTTATAAGTTTATTTGAAAATTGTTACAACTATTTATACAATTAGCAAGAAATTATCAATACATAAGTAACTTTCATGATAAAGCTACAATTAAATTGTAAAAGTACTCGTTGATATCTAACAATGATGAGCTGATCATCCTCTCCTGTAAATAAGAAGGATTAGAAAATTAATCCACAACTTTGCTCCCATACGGCAATCCCATATTGCATCCCATATTTACACACATGCGAGTTTATTCTGACAAATGCAGGTTTTCTCATAATATTTCCCTTCAAGTATAAGATGCATTATTAACTTAATTCAAAACTTAGAAGTGTTTCTCGGCTAAAGGTCAATCTTAATATCTTGCTTGATCTGCAAGAATCATAGCAGGCAAATGTTTGTTAATTTTTTCAGCAGTCTTTTCTTTTAAGTTATTGAGAAGAGAGGCATCAGCATAGCTAACGTGAGATACAGATTTTATACTTTCCCATTAATGCCATATATTAGTAGATGTCTCTGTGATTGTGATAAATTACACCAGGTGTTTGAGATCATTTTACATATTGATATTAAAGCTAAAAGTTCAACGTAAAGCCATATCGAGAAGCCTCTATCTAATCAGAAAATGGTGAATTTGTTCGCTCTAAGCCTGAATTTATCAGGCAGTAGAGAGTTTTTTATGGAGTTGTATTCTTCACCGATGGCGAAAATAGTATGACCTGTGATGTGATGTGCATGAATAAATAGTTGTTGGGTTTTTCTGTCAGAAAATTCGCAGTAGCAGCCCGGAGTCTGGAAGTTGGAAGTGTGTACACTCCCGTGCCTCGGAAAGCACGTTAAGCCGTTGGTCCTGCGCCTGAAGTCTTTCCGGTCGTGTCGAATTGCCGTCCCATCGGATTATGAGAGCTAGGGAATAGTGAGTGCACCTGTGTTTGCGCGCACACACTTGTGCACTATAATATCTCCTGCGCAGTTGACTAATCTCTCTTGAGATTGGCCGCCATGGCCGAAATCGGTCTGGAGGACATTATTATAGCAGTAACATGGCTGACATCATATGACTGTTTGTTTTCTCATACCTTTATCATCATGTCAAATAGTATGGATTAACTTTTAATGTGAAGTAAAAAAAAACAGATTTGTTAAGATAAAAAATCCGATACAACTGATCTATTTTATCAAGTCTAATCTGTCACGGAAGTCTTTCTTTAGTCGTAGCTCAGTGGGAAGCAATCTGTTTTGGATTTCGCAAGAACTTCTTAACTTTTTTATATAAATTATCTGCTTGTTATGTATTCTTTCACTACTTACTTTTTTATTTTATGTACAAAAAAGACTTACAAACAAAGTTTTTATATCACATTGTGGACAACGCTTTTTTAAATAAGAAAATAAAATTTGAAGTTACAATAACAGTTTTTAATGCTTATAATATACATATACTTTCGAGCCAACACGGCCCAGTGGGTAGAACATGTGAATCTTAATCAAAGATGCAGATTCGAACCTTGGGTGGTGAAGGTGAATGTATAAAAAGAACGTAAGAAAACCTGCATGTGTGTGTAAGTGCTGAAATGAATTATATAAGTTGTGTACTTATAAGATGAAAAATAGTATATAATATACTTATGTGTGAAATTGAATACAAATAGCTAATTAAATCCTAAAATGTATTTATTTTATTTACGAAGCAACTGTAATTTCATGCAAGAATAATTATTCTACTATGATTTATTTTATCCCGGAAATTGTATGTAAAGTACCTAATGTCTATTAAATTAAGAAGTTCAATAAAACTGTTGAAGAACAAGGAGTACTTAATACGTGTTTTAGAAGTTAAACGTACTTTTATGGTCTTTTTCTATTCGAAACATTTAACTTTGAAACGTTGATCAAGATCAATCGCTATAGTTCCCATTACATTTAAGTAAGTTGTGCATCAATTTCTTATATCACAATATAAATATGTGTATAATGATTAGTTCAAAAAGCAAAGATAATAAGTTTTCTTTGAAGAAAAGAAATAAATTAAATATTTAATTGAAAAATGTGATCGTAAAGAAACCTATGTGTGTCTCATATCACTGAAATTCTGCCATATGACGTGTATTCCACCAACCATTTGAGCAACGTGGAGGAATAAGCTTCAAGCCTCCTCCTAAAAAAAATAGAGGAGGTCTAAGCCCAGCAGTGGGGCATTCACAGGCTGTTACTATTTATTGTAAAGAATATGAAAAGAGTAACAGTCGCTACAGTTTTAGACACTTATAAATATACTTGTTCATTAATTGATGACTCGTCAAATTCATATTTATTTTCGTTACCAATAAGTTATTACACATCGTCAAAACTCTTTACTTTAGGTTACCTTATTACCTTATTAAGTTGAAAATATGTGGAATATTTTCAACTTAAACTTATTGTATTAAATGTTTAGCTGAAATTTACTTTACCCAGCATCTACGTCCAAGGGTTCTTTAATTCTAATATCGTATGTAGCCGAGGACATCTTACTTCAGTAAGTCTTATTACATTACACTGAGTCTTTTGTAAATTAAATTTTCTAACTTTTATCTCGAGTAACTCTCAAGGGCGTTTTTGACGAATTTTATTGAAATTCTAACAGAAAGTCTGAGCCCTTCGAATGTTTTATTGATACTAGAACAAGCCTTATTCGATCAAAGGCTATGATTTACAATTATATGAATCCAGTATTTTAGTATGGTATAAAAATTTAAGCAGATCTCAAAAACAAAATATATTTTTTGGGAAAACATTTGGTATATGTTCTTTGCTACATAAGGATGAAGTTTTATTTTTCTTTAAGCTAAAAAATAATCCATTTGCGTAATAAGTCAAATGATAATTAGGTACGATTTCAGATGTTAAGATAAGCTCCAAAAACCTTTCTCTCAAAATGGAGAAAATGTCTTAGCCCACCAGTGGGAAATTTACTGGCTGTTACGTAGATAGTTATAAATAAACTTCGACTTAGGACATTAAATTTAACAATAATGCTAATTTTGATTTTAATTTTTAATAATATATTACTTATTTTTTGTCTAATTATTATTTTGAATAAAAAAATAACAGTACTATTTTACAAAAAAAATAATATTATTTTGACGTTTGATTAAATACTTTAAAAAATACTCAATTGAACGTTAACTTACAGGAAAATTGCAATAATACAAGTATTATTCTTGTAACTTCCAAAAGTAGCTTCATTGTGAAGTAGGTCGAAAAACAGCACCTTTTGGTATCACTCACGTGACTCACTACGTTCTTTCAACGAAACGAATGTGTGTGTCGTTCGGAGAGAAAAAGATATAGTTACTTCAGGAAATGGGCCATTCTCCGCCCTTTTTAGCCATCGGGTATTAGTGATTTGCTCCTTTTATAAAGTGGAATTACATTGGAAAAGAAAAAAGGGAAATTGATTACCTATTTCAGAAAACCCTGAGGAATATCTTATTTATATTTTATTCTGTATTGACAATATGATTTCCAGTTCGTATAAAGTAATACGTTGACATTTTTCGTGCATATTTTTTAATTGATTTAAAAATACGGTTTTAGCACTAAGTTTAAATAGCACATATGTGCATTAAAAATTGACAAATTAAGTCTTCAAAAAATATCGTAAAATGGGCAAATTTCGACGAATTAATTTCCATTTGAAAACTTAAGAGAAGTTAAGTTGTTGCAAGTCATCCACGATTTGTTCCCATAAACGTTTTTATTGAAGCCATTCGTTTTGCCCAAACTTAGCAAATCGGTGAACTAAAACTTTTGCTGTCAAACCCGTATCAAATAATAGACGGATTCTCTTTTGACCCCTTCTTATCTTGTCGATTTTTTGGTGAATTAAAGCTTTGAGAGAATTATATGATAAGCTTATATATTTTACAAGAATTAGGGCTAAAGTTTAAATGTAATTGAACAAGCCCTTTCATGTTTAATATACTGTCTTGTTAGTAGTGAGCTAAAACTTAGGAGAAAACAAATAGTAATGTATTGAAAACAGCTATAAATAGATTTTGAAAAGCCACATTATTTTTTTCTAATGTCTTACGTTTCAATTGTAAGATGGTAATTATAAAACACTTATTAAGTTCTCTCCTGTTAAATGTCACCACTAGTTTCGAAATTGTTGATAATTCTCCACTGGCGGCTTTACGTGTACCCATTTTACCCTTTAATGTACCCAACTTTATTTATACTCGGGATGGTAGGATACAATGAACTAGGTGTCAGGAGAAATCTTTCATTGACCAAATATTTGTTCGAAGTGCTCGTAGGTAAAATACATAATAAAGATGTACTGGAATTACTTGACTTGTGTGTGCCTGACAGGTATGTGTGGCGTCGCAGGAAACCGACATTGCTACATGAGCCGTGTGGGCGGACCAACCTTTTAAACGAGGCACCACTGACACGTGCGATATGCATTATTAATCGGGTAGCTAAAGAAACAGATATTTTCTCTTGTGCTTTCACAAGGACAGCATTGTTTATAATTTGTTATAGTAGAGAAGTAGATATAATATTAAGCTCTTGAAATTAATTAGATAACTACACTATTGTATTAGGTATATCCTGTAATGATAGTTGTAATGTGAAATAAATAAATAAATAAAAAATAAAAAACTAACCTGATTTTGAGGTTACAATTATAAGATTTGTTTTTGCTAATATCTCAGGAACGGAGCATTTCCTCAAGATCCCCCCTCCCTATCCCGCGGTACTATTACCATAGTACCGGGGGATAGGGGAAAGTCCCCCGACCCCAAACCTTTTTACCCCTCCCCTCTTGTGCAGCTGGATACTAAACCGTATCCAAAAAATCTCATAACCTGTGTTTCCAAACATTATCAATGTGTAAAATGAAACTTAAAAATTCTCCTTGCTACGTATATATGTAGTTACTAGTCAGCAACTTACTTCATGTGACTGTAGCATCACAATAGTTATCCATAAAAGTACTGATAGAATCTTTAAACTAAAATGTTATCTTACTATATACATATTTAACTGTCAACGCGCTTAAAGAAATTTCAGTTATTTATTTATTATTATTATTATTTATTCCAAAAAAAAAAATGTATTTGTTATCACCAAACGATGTAAACAAAAATTGACAAATATTAATGGTTTAATTTTGTCGTATATAATATTAAACAACAAAAAAAAAAATGTTTGACGAGATTTTTACGGTACTTAATGGCACTTTAGATGGGTTACAATGGATTTCCTTCAATTACTGGTAAAATACTTAATATAAATTAAATATTTAATGTAAATAAACGGCTAATTCATAATTTACATAAGAAATAATTTCCTTAAGATGTATCAAACCGTACTACAACAATATTGAATATTAATCAAAGCTAAGAGTTATAATGGACCTACCTGTTTCCAATATCTTAGTCGTGTATTAATTTAGTTTGATTTACAGTTCACTAAGTCCATTTAGATTATTGTATACCTTATCAATTTGTAGTAATATTGTAATTTAGTAATGTATAGTAATTACTAGTCGTGTTAATAGAATGAAGAATTGGTGAACAACGTACATATCGCTAAATTTTTACAATTAAAATTTCGTTAATGCCAAATGTTACCTTTGAAAATTGTTTTAATTAGTACCAGTTAACCGCTTCCAAAACTTAATTTTAGAAATTGTTATAGTTTTGTATATCAAATACGTGAAAATCTCTAAGTTTTATCTGAAACCAGAACACAGAAACCCATCACGGGATGCTTTTTTCCGCCCGGTTTTACCTATTCCAATCGAAGAAGGATTAAAGAAATGCCTTATACATTGCCCTACGAAAGTGCTATTGACTATATGGAGTCGAGTAATAGGATTAATTAATTTGTGTTTGTGCCTTAAACAATGTATAAATATCACATTATTTTCCTTAACCGCAAAAACCGCTGAACTTAGTCAACTCGCCAATCCGTTAATATGGAGAGTCATTGCAACTTGGCTTCAATAGTAAGGCCAAGAAATGGAATTGATTCAACTGGATCGACTACCCATATATAAGTACATTAGCTTTCACTTTTTCACATTGGATATGCTAAATTTTTTTTTTTAATTATTTAACGTAAGATTATTGACACTCAACCTATATCTAAACTCAACAATGTACTATATCAGAGATAGCATTGCTTACATCGTTATACTATACTTATTTTTTTAATTATAAAAACTAAACAAATATCATCAGAAAACAATACTAAATATGTCCTGTTTGTCTCCTACAAGATAGAGGTGGTCATTGGTGTTTATGAGCGATAGAAAAGGTCCGAGAATTGATCGTTGAATGTCGACTTACTTTCTTTCTGGATTGCTTAGGTCAAAAACTTGAGCACACATGCTCTCCATTCATTCATTGTTTGTACCATGTTTCCTTGGTGGTAGGTATGCAAAAATTAGTTATTTTGTTGCGATAGGTATGTCTTTGTTTATTTAACTATATACTATTTTAGTGTCAATTCTCACTAAGTTACTTGACGTGGACCTAACAAAAACGTAGGCTTGTGACGGACTGTCAACACTATCTTATCAAGAACATTGGGATGAGATTATAAAGAATTTAGTATTTTTAAAGATTTAACATATTCCTAAAAATAATATTGTGTGTTTTCCGGTTTGAAAGGTGAATAAGCCAACTACAGGCACAAGGGACATAATACCTTAGTTCCCAAGGTTGGTGGAGCATTGGCGATGTGAGGGATAGTTAATATTCCCTTTAGTGCCAATTGGTAATGATGACCACACCACATACTATTATAATAAAAAAAATAACGAGCCAACTTTTTCAAGATTTCTGTCTCATAATGTGCGACGAATATACGATGAGCTTGCGCACAGAAGCTGCAGATAAGAAATGAATGTAGCGACTTCCTCTATGGAATATTGCTTCGCACATGTCGTTCAGATATTATTATTCTAACCTGCCTAGGCGCAACTGGCTGCGAAGTCTTGATACCTCGCACGCCACTTCTACCTCCTACCGGACATTAAGAAATACTTAGAAGAAAAGACGCTTCTGGCACTTGCGTTATACTGATTTTGATCAATACTACGATGGAAAGACATATATACGTAGATACGTCTTTCTTTCTTAGCATAATGATCACGACAGCGTAATTGTGTCTTTATTATCCGTCAACATGCAGAAGCGTCTTTTCATTGTATGAATCTTGTTATTGTTTTCAATGTAAAATAGACACATATACGTATTTGCGCCTTTTCAATTTAGTATCCAATATAAAGTATATAATAGTAGTATCGTCTTTTTTCCTTTAGTTTCTATAAGTCTAAGAATAATATAAAAAATACTGGCAGATGCGTCTTTTTTTACTGATTCTAAATATGGCAAAAAGTCAATTTTGGAAAAATAGATGCTGAGATATAATATATGCGTTATTTTTCCTTAGGTCGGCAGAAATAGGTTATTTCGCAAAATTTTGCATCGTTCAGAATTTTATTTCATACGAGTTGAGAGTTTATATGAATATTGAAACCTATTTTGCCTGCATACGAACGTTGACTTGATCCTTTGTAATATCCTTTTTATTTCATACGATACTGGAATCGCTTTTATTTTAAAGCTTTTACCTCAGTTGTTTATCAGACTACCAAAATAATCCTTTGGATAAAAAACATAAAAGTAGTCAGTATTTTTTTTAATGTAAACGTTTCAACTTATAGATCAATTTTATAAACTACCAATGATAACATCTTGCTTTCTCGTCTTAAATGTTACATTTGATACGTCATATTCATAATATGATATATTTATTCTTCTTTTTGTAGGTATTATAAGAAATTTCTATATTTGTACAACTATCTTTCGCATTTATCTTTGATAATATTTTATTCCTGTCTGCCATCATGTCGATCATGGCATATTATGGATTAATTTACTGACGTGTTGAATAGCGATAATGTTTATTTAAATTGTTTTGTTGTGTTAATATTTTGAAAATATAATAAATATGTTAATTATTATTTTAATTTTTATATGAAATTATTCGATAGCTCGTGCACCACCTATTATTAATACGTTGGCATTTTACCAGGAACCTCGGAAGTTACAACAACATATTGTATCAACATAATTAAATAAATGACACATGCATATAGGAACAAAATCAAGCATTAATTTTTAAATAATAATAATAATAATATAAAACGTCTATTACTATAATAATTTACACATTTACACATAATAATCGAATTGAAAAAAACACTACTGATTAATTCAGTTCATAATTAAAACTTGCAAGGGAAACTTGAAATCAGTCGTAAAATATTTACTTTATATTAGGGTGGTTCAAATGAAAATAAGAAAATAGGTCAATTTAATAAATTAATATTGTAACACACTGATAACATACTCGAGGAACGTAAATCGTGGCATCGATCGCATACTGGAATTTGTAATTTTGTTTATTCTATTAGCATTGCTAAATCAATACACTCAAAATACGTGTGACATTTAAACAAAGGCAATTGAGATGTCGAGTTTACGTAACGTCTGTAGTCAATTCGAAGAGAATTAAGGCAAAAATAAAAAGGCAACATTTTGCAATCAATTTTATCCAAATGCTATTTGGTTCGACAATTCCTTTTCGATTTGTAAGTATGTACATTATTTTACAAGTGACTGAGCTGAGTGTTCATGTGATTATTTAGATTAAATTTCATTTTATTTTTTAATATTTGACGTATTTCTTAAAAACTTTGATTCTTTACATCCCAAAGCAGACGAGTCTATATCGATGGTTTAATTATCAGACTTCGTATCTCCATTTTATATCAAAATCATGTTTTGATGCCATCTAGCCTAAAACGGTGCGTCGAATGAAAATACTACTAAATCCATAAATACCGCCAAAAAAATGTTATTCACGTTTTTTCAAAACGCCTTATTCCAAGATGCCATTTTGGATGATGAAATACTCGTAAGTCCTGCTTTTAGTAACCGGCTGACCGGACAGTGCAATGGTTGAGTTATTTGTTGCTTATTTTATCGTCTCGATAGTTTTACGGGGTCTATTATTACTGGAATAAACAAATGGTAAGTATTTTAAACTATATTCATGTATTTTATATCATATTTCAATAGATTTATTAAAAAAATATTGATATTTTCAAACATCGAGAAGTTACGCAATTTGATTCAATTTTTGAATGGAGTTACGCTCTATACAGCTTAAAAATTAACGTATTATTATCAAAAATATACAACATTTGTTGTTAATTCTACATCGTATTGAAGTTTCTAATAAACTTTTCGATTGAATTAGTTTCGTATCATGCTCTTTTTTTAAAGAATATATTTATATCGATTGAAGTGAGGAGTTACGAATGTTTCTAAAGTGTTGAATTATATACGTGTACCTACCTAATGTAAATAACCTCGTAACTTCAAAATTTTGTATTTTTGTTTCTCAAAAATTATAAAATGTATGAAGTTTACATGACTTAAATTATTTATTTATTTTTTACTTAATAATGCATAAGTAATGAAATGAAATTATACATTTATAATTGAGGAATAATCGACTTTGTTTTCTTTTTAGTTTTCATAATGAAACGCAGAACATCTGTAAACTGGCCCACGGATGCACAATCTTCGGAAAATCAGAGAATACCCACATACACATCTACAAAGATTCTAAGCGCACGATGTATTTAAAAAAAATGGATAATGTCAAGAGTAGTGAGTCTTCAGCAGAATGCAGTAGCACTCCACTAACTCAATCATGTTTCATTGTGCAAATGGATGGCTCTTTGATGCTTGAAAGTGATAAGGAAAATAGCATCAATTACATCAATGGGACTCCAAAGGATATCATTCTTTCTAAAGATGGGCTTCTTAGCAAAGATGTGAATTATGTGAATAGTGACAGCCCATATATCGCACCAATAATAGAAAATATTGTGCAAAATACTACAAATTTTGATGACATGATTGTAATGAATGATTCCCAGATATTTGATTTTGACCAAGAAATGCATTTTAATACCGTAGAATTTATTGACGATATTAGTGTACCAAATGACCCTAATTTCTTGGGAGTTAATGATCAGATTACCCGCTCTTTAATGATTACCAATCCAGCAACGCAAGAATCAATTACACCCACAACTGAAACTATTACTACATCAAGAGATGAAGTGCGACAAAAAAGATCTAAAAAGTGTCAACCCAATTCATGGAGCGTTAAAATCAACCAACAAAACAGGGAAAAAGGGAAGTCATATTTAGGAAAAAAATTAATAATAATAAATTGAAATACAGTGAACAGAAACCAGAAAGAAGTATAAAAGAGAGGTGTAAATGTAAGCTAAGTTTAAAAGAATGTACTAAACTAAATTGCAATAAATTATCACAAACAGAAAGGGAAAATATATTTGAAAGATTTTGGAGTCTTGATTGGAAAGAAAAGTGTTTGTAAGAACTACCGCAATATGCAAAGAGACAGAAAGAAAAAGGGGTAACAGTTCTTCTTCGAGGCGTAAGAACTCAGTGGAGCTATACCTGACTAACATTTGCGGTGATAGATACCCCGTGTGTAAAACAATGTTTTTAAACACATTGGGCCTAGGTGAATGGATAATTAAGAAGTGGATAATATCAGAGCCAGAGTTAAGTAAAGTCATGCCAAAGAATAATATTAAGACGGAAGAAAGAAATAAGTTGAGAAAGTTAATTATTTGATTAACATAAGTTTAAAGTTCTAAAAATGTTAACTGTTACTGTAAGAGTTTATTATTTTCGATAATTTAATATTTATAAGTATGTTTTATTTTTGAAATGAGATTGATTATAGCAAATATGTGCAAAGATTTAAGTTTTGAAAATTTATAACAAATAAATATTATTATCTTAATTATTGTGTCGTTATTGTGTTTAAATTTGTATTTTAATACTACGTGCCTCACACACTTGAAATAAAAACCAAAACATAAAACTACGTATATCCATTCAAAGTTCGTAACTCCTGAAAGTTTGAAATTTCTAAGTGCGTAATTTTAAATGCTAAAGAGAATATTTTAGAGCATTATTTTATAAAATATGAGTTTCTAACCAATTAAAGTACTAGTAAAAAAAATCTAATTCCCTTCCTAGAAAAAAAAACAGTAGATGGTTTTTTCATGCTACTGTAAAATTTGACAAAACGGAGTTACGATGTCTGATAATTAAGCCATCGATATGAATGTATGGTTGTGATAAGTGACCTCTGTGACAATGTTCTTTGAATATAATTTTATTTGACTATTTTAATGTAAAATGTATAAAGATAAAATAATTTAAATTTTCTACCTATTGCATAATATTATTTATTTGATAGAATCCGACTTTTCACACATTGTAGAAAATAGTGGTAACTACGCACTCCCTTCTCATACAAGATATAAACCTACATACAATATACTAACGACAGTGCAAAATAAACTTGTTTAGCTCGCACAAACGAAATGGAAGTACGTAATTGAGCTTGTTTCAGTCAAATTACTTGGGTGGGACGGAGTGGCGTCGTAAGCCGTCATCCCCCAATTTCATAGAACGTCCGCTCATAGCAATTAGCAGTCAGCTGGCTATTACAGCTAATGATCACAGTTGATGTATGGTGTGCTTCGTTATCAACATAAAAACATATACTTACATATATGTTGCGTTTTATATTTGATTCACATATTGTTTTCGGACGTTTTTTGGTATTCAAATATTAATTGAATCAGTTAGAAATATATAATATTCAATTAAATATAAGGTCCTCCAGACCGATTTCGGCCACGGCGGCCAATCTCAAGAGAAATTAGCCAACTGCGCAGGAGATATTATAGTGCACAAGCGTGTGCGCAAACACAGGTGCACTCTCTTTTATATAGCTCTCAGAATCCGATGGGACGGCAATCCGACACGACCGGCAAGAGTTCAAGCGCAGGACCAACGGCTTAACGTGCGTTCCGAGGCACGGGAGCGTACACACTTCCAACTTCCAGACTCCGGGCTGCTACTGAGAATTTTTATGACAGATAAACCCAATAACTATTTATTGGCCCGACCTGGGGATTGAACCCAGGACCACCGGGACTGCGGCCTTATATCTAGCCACTAGATCAACGAGGCAATTAAATATAATGCGTGTACAGCTTTAAAATTAACCATATACAGACTTATTTATAAACGCTGTTCAATGGATGTTTCAAAAAACAATGATTTCTCTCTTTCTGTCATTATTGATATTAGGAACACAAAGATACATATATAACAATACATACTTGTATGCTATTTCCTACGTTCTTTATATATACCTTTCTGAGTTCCTTCTGATCTAAAGTATTTTGATTGAAGACCGGCAACGCAACTGCAAGTCCTCGGATGTTGCAGATGTCCATGGGCGGTGGTAGCCACTTTCCATCAGATGACCCTCCTGCCCGTTTGCCCGCTATCACATAAAAAAATATTGGTATTGTATATTGGTATTGTATGGATTGGTTCAAAAACTGAAATACACCAAAACAAATTATTCGTAACATTAATATTGTCAGTGATAGCTAGAGACTTAGGAAACCTAACCAATTGTTATTTAGAGGTATATAGGTAGGTATATTTTTATTAGGTTCCTAAGTCTTATCGGTTTGGAAAAACCGAGGGCAATACCTGGTTCTACAGTATGATCGTGTGAAGCAATATTACATAAAAAGATTATTATAGAAATGATAGTAAACTTCATTATTTTTTTTTGTAAAGTAAATGTCTCGCTACTGCATTCAGGCTTCCTCTTCTTCTTAAGAATAGGTTTGAAGCCTATTTAGTTATGCTAAAATGCGGATACAAATATTTCATCCGACACAGGCTAGTAGGTTTCCTTACGATGATGGTTTGAAGAACTTTTTAAGTAAAAAAAAAAAGACAGTGATATATATACAAAATAAAACAGTTTTTTTTTAATGAAAACAATATTTTTTTTGCTTTGAATAATGAATGGAAGATGACAAATTCTCATAAATATAAAAAAAAGTCGTAATGAACTTCTAAGTATCTATAGAAGTTTTCTTAATGGAGTAAAATTTGACATTATTACTTTAAAACAGATATTCGATGAAAATATCATTAAAAAAATCTACGGCGGATAATAAATTATCTAACTTAATAATTAATGACCGAAAAAACAGGCAACTGCCATTTTCACGTAGTAATGGCAGCACTTTGTAACAAGGGTATCGCTGTGAGCGAAAACCTAGCGCTTTTTATTCCCAAATCCTCTAACTGGAACTCAAAATGCTTTAGTGCTTCATAATACCGCTTTGTAATTTCTTATGTACAGCTGGGTCTGTCATTGTGATATTTTTACAGCATCACAAAATTCTTTATCTTTAGTTTCTTACATGTCACAATCTTTTTTTCTAATATAGTGTGAAAATATGGCGTATATTAATCGTCATCATAATATAATCTTCTTCTTCCTGCCCTTATCCCACTACGTAGGGTCGACATAACATGTATTTTTCTTCCACTTCTTTTTGTCATTAGTCATTTCAGTACTTACACCTTTCATACGCATATCCTAATATAATATTATTATATAACAATTTTGTGGTCTTAAAACTCGAATATCGTTAATGAATACTGACTTGGTGGTAGGGCTTTGTGCAAGCTCGTCTGAGTAGGTACTCAACTCATATATCAAACCGCAATACTTATTATTATTGTATTAAAGTTGAATGAGCTAGTGTAACTAAAACCACAAATGATAAAACAATTAGTTCTCAAAGTTGTTAGCGCCTCGGGAAAGGTTAATACTTCTTATAACACCAATTTACATAGGTGGTGGTGGTACCTACCATCAGGTGGCAGGTTTTTCTCGTCCCCCTACCTATTTTATATAATAACAAGCACCTTTCCTTAAGAATTCGTTGATATTATTGTTTTTTGTGAATGTGTATAACATGTAACTATATATATAGTTGTAATAATATATAATATAATAATAATATCGTGATACATTATTCACACACGGTTATCTGATTCCAAACTAAGCAGAGCTTGTACTATGAAAACCAGACAACTGATATACTACATATACTACTTTTCTTTTGTAAATACATACTTATATAGATAATTACACCCAGACTCAGGACAAACAGACATGTTCATGCACACAAATGTCTGTCCTGGGTGGGAATCGAACCCACGACCTGCGGCGCGAAAAGCAGATATCTACCAACCACGCCAACCGGCTCGTCATAAAGTACCTAATTAATTTTTCATCCAACTGTTTTTATCAGCTTAGGTTTCTATAGAGCTTATAATTCATCTAGTGATCGATAGTTTTGGTAAACCTTCGAATGTCGAATGTAATTGTGCCACATGTACCAATAACCCGGTATTGAGTAGGCATAGTAATGTCCAAAAATCTTAATAGAAAAAATTGATTTTGTCTAGCTGTGGGTCATTTACGAGCTAATACTCAAACATCGTCGTTCCCTTATTTTTTAAAATATCCATTGATATTTGGACTTAATAGAATAAAAAATCAGTTGTATTCATAAAGGAAAGAAAAATTAATTAAAAGATTTTTTTTTAGATTTTATAAAGATGAATTTTGATAAAAGAAAAATTCTGAAATAAAGATGTATTTTAAAAACACAAGGATATGAAATATATTAAGACTATATGAAAATACTAGTCAAACTAAAATAACCCATTGTAAATCAAAGGTCATTTAATTAATTTAATAGGTAGATAAAACTCAAAATCAAATGGTACGTGTAACGTTCTTGCCAATGATAAAACATACCACTAAGCTAAATGTTCGCTTTGATTCGTGAAGTTTCATGTGGTATTGTTTTAGGCTTAGCACAGACATACAATTATCACTGAGACCAAAATATCTACTGACTAAATGATGTCTTGGTTTTGCCTGACAGGATGTGCTTAGTTTATTTATTTTAACAATCAAAATATATACGATTTGAGATTTAATTTCTATAATGTAATCATCTGATTGCGTAATGTGTATTGTATATTCCAATTTTAATTGAGCGATTGAGTGAGTGAAAAGCGAGTGAAATTAATTGATTTATTTTCGTATATCAATTAGTTTTCTACGTGTAAAATTTCTGAGTAGTAATCCATTAAGTTGAAACCAGCTTTATTTTAAATTACACGATTAAGGCATTAGAATCATCATTACCTATCACATATAAGCACATCTAACTTTCTTATTTATAATGTTAAGCATACCTTTTTGTAAACATTAATATCAAATTGCTTGGAAATCTGAGAATCAAAAGCTAATATAAAATGTTGTAACTCACTTATGAAACAAGATTTTTTTTTCATTGTTCGATTACGATAGCTCTGTCGTCACGCAGCAAGCGGGGACTCCCCGCTGTCTAGCTAATGGCTAATAATATTACCCGATCGAAAATCCGGCTGATCCACATGTGGCGTATCAAGTGATGGGGCGTTAACATCATTTCGGAATTATTGACCAAAAAAAAGATTAGTCGAGTATAAACTGATTGTTTGTGGTCGACCTTAGTATCACACTTTCGTAGTTTGACCAACATTACTCAACAACATCGACACTTTAATCTAGCTTGAACCAGACTTTCTATGGTGACTTGCAGAATGGACGCCATTGGCTGTAAAGCTGCTGATAAGTGTTCTTTTTTCAACATTTTATAAATATTAATTTTTTATAAGCGTTGTGTTCATTTTTTGTAAATGCTTTAATTTTAATAATAACTAATTTTGACTGTATCTAATATTTTTAGTGGGAAATAGTTGCTCACATTCTTTTTTTTTATTACATAGGAAGGTGGACGTACATATGGGTCACCTGATGGTGAGTGGTCACCAACGCCCATAGACATTGGCATTGTAAGAGATGTTACCATCGATTACATCGCTAATGCGCCACCAACTTTGGGAACTAAGATGTTATGTCCCTTGTGCCTGTAATTATACTGGCTCACTCACCCTTCAAACCGGAACACAATAATAGCAAGTGCTGCTGTTTTGCGGTAGAATATCTGATGAGTGGGTGGTACCTACCCAGACGAGCTTGCACAAAGCCCTACCACCAAGTAAATTTTAATAACAATCTCTGTTTGATAAATAATAAACATATTAATTATTGATAAGTGATATTTACTAGGCACTAAAAAAAGAAAAACGTAAACATTGTAACTTCTTAGTCAAAATTTCATTTCCTTGTTAAAAAGTACCCTTTTGCTGTAATGGCGAATAGAGCAAAGTAACGAATTTAAGCGGAGTAAATGACTTGACTTTTAACTTCGCTAACTTCGCTTTTGTGGAGAAAGCACCGATACGGAATTGGCTTGTGGCTAACTTTAAATTGACGTGAAAGAAAAAAGAAATCCTACTTATTGCCTTTTGTATACTTCACTTCTTACATTTATAAAGTAGATTACATGAGACTCAAATCATTTATCAATTACAATTAGGTATTAAACAGAGAAAAGTAACATTTTATTAAACAGAGAAAAGTATTTAGCCGAGATAACGCAGTGGCTAAAATACATGACTATTAGTTGACGACTGTGGGTTCAAACTCGGGCAAGCATCACTAAGCTTTTATGTACCTACTTAATTTGCACTTACAATGTATTTCATACTTTGCGGTGAAAATATATATACCTGCACGTGTCGAATAAAATTATCATCCTCATCCTCACATTTTTGCAGTGTGGTGGATGAAGCTTCAAACTATTATTGAATATGTGGGCGGACGAGCATATGGTCCACCTGATGGTAAGTGGTCATCTACGCCCATAGACATTGGTATTGTAAGAAATCTTAACCATCGCTTACATCGCCAATGCGCCACCAACCTTGGGAACTGAGATGTTTTGTCCCTTGTGTCTATTATTACACTGGCTCGCTCACCCTTCAAACCGAAACACAGCAATAACAATTACTGCTGGTTTGCGGTACCTACCCAGGCGATCTTGCACCTAATCCTATCCTAGCCTATCACTAAGAATAATATATTTTATCTTAACCAAACTGTATAATATTATTGATAAAATAGTCTCATTTTCTAAGATCAGAATGATTATCACTGATGTGGAAAATAATCGATTTTTTCCTTTAACTCTTTATTATATTTATTTTGAATTGTTCCGTGTTGTTATATAATAGGCGTGAAATATAATTTGGCTTTGAAGTGATTAGAAAAGCGTTTTATATACACGCGAATGAAATTCTATTTAAGTATAATTTGAATAGATTCGAAATATCATTAAGGGATTGCTTAGTAGCGCCTATTCAAACCTCCGATAAGATTTCTCGTTGCCTTTAATATTAATCCATAACAGTTTAATCATCATTAAAATATAAATACTCTCAATTTATACCTGGAGTATAAACAAAGCGGCTGGGATGGGATATTATCAGGTGCTTAAATCTTTATCAATATGTCCGTTCCGATTAAATTAAACTGAAACAGAAGACGCGTCGAGCTATGCTAACTTCAATTCGGTGCGTTTATGTAAAGTCTTGATGTGAACTGAAAGAGCATTCTCTCACACTTTGTTTTCGGCACCCAAGGAGATATCACGGTAGGACTATTCTGTCAGAACTAAATCGAAACTCACTGCAGAGAATGCTCGTGAAATATCAGAAAGTGCTATGCGACATTGATAATAATTATAACATTTCAAGAATAGACGCATCAAAATAGTATTGGTAATCGTAATCGTCTGTCGTCAACATTTCACGAGTGAGTAATGAAGTGAGTTCCTACATAATAGCACTGTTTTCTTCCTTTCGTATCGGATACCTTCTCGTTCAACATCTACTCACAAGTACTGACTTATTGTAATTTGGGAATGTGACACTATTTAAATATAATAATTTTATCAAAAGGCTGTCTCATTTTGTACGATACCTTCATGGTTATCGCTCAAAAAAACAAAAAATATTTACTACACAATAAAAGTAAAAAGTTAAGTCTGTCTGTAAATGGCTTTAACTGATCAGACTGTGTAGCTAAAACCCCTTCTCCTTTGAGGAAGCTTGGGGCTTATTCCACGTAGCTTCAATGCGGGTTGATGTTGATTCGACACACGCTTCCTCACAGTATTTTTAATCACCACAAAACACGACATTAATTATTATAAACTCAAGTTAAGCACATGAAAATTAAGCGATGCATAATGCGATTGCTTTGAATTGATTGGTTTGAACTTGCAATCCTTAGTTATGATTCACGTGCTACTGCACACGTTGCAAATAAAATAAAATCTTGTAAATATATATTCATTATTTGCTTTTACTTAACAAAATTAAGCATACAGACTCTAGCTACATCATAACCGTTCTGAGATCCAGCACCCAGAGCGTCAGTTCGCTGCTATTCGCGGCATTACTTGATTAATTGCCGACGACGTTCGTCCCCCTCTGATTGATTACATTGTAATCTTGTTTGTGACTTGACTGATGTTCGGTTATTGTATCACAGTCACGTTTATCATATTTTTGCTAAAGCCCCTTATTAGTATGTCTACGAAATAAAAATGTTTTAAACGAGAAAAATTGTCAACATTATAATATTTTAATTTATTAAAGACTTTTTCCAAATAAATTAAAGTCTTCTAAAAAGTATTTTTAAGACGCAACTCTGAAAATATATAAGATTTTTTTCAATATATATTTCTATCAATGTGTTTGGTTTATTAACAAGCTAGTTAAGCTAATACAAATCAGATATTACAACTATGCAGGCTAGGAACGCCACCAAGAACAATAATATGGTTAAAATATTTATTTTAGCAAATTCGATTGACAGACACCGAGACAATTGAAATGAGTTCGAATGAAAGTAGGGCAGTCGTATAAAGTCCGCAACAGATTGATTGCTTCAGTTGCGGCTAGAACTTCCTTGACAGATTATAGTAGTGAAAATAAATCAAAATGTCTGTCGCTTTACCCTTCGAAACGGGCTTTATTTATTCCCTTATATCGTCTGATGTAGTAATGTACGATTGGCATCTTATAACGTCATGAAGATAGTGGGAAAGGATGTATTATTCATGAAGCAAAATATGCCTCAAGCGATATCGATATCATATGAAGAGCATGTGTTTAATACTAGATCAAATAAATAAAGTAGAGAGTCGATGAATTTATTACCTGATGATATGGTCTCTTGACCACTGATTTTTGATAGTATGGACGTAACTGGTTAAAATTCGAGAAAAACCGGTCAGGAATTACTGACTTTCATGTGAATTTCTGTTTTTATAATGAATTGTGAGAAACTACACGAGTTTCGTGAAAATGTGCCATATTTGTGCTGCATTAAAAAAAAGGAATAAGCACCAAGCTTTATGTTTAAAATAAAGAGGGCCTAAGCCCGGTAGTGAGACATTTATCGGCTGTTACTTTTATACAGATGGTGTTCCTTGAACTATCTGTATATTCATGTGATTCTATGAAATATTTTCAAATCTCTTTGACAATAAATAAGAAGTTGATCGTATGAACTGACGAAATAAAATTAAGGAAATACAAATATTTCCTTATCATTACATTTTGTACAGCTTATTCAAGTGACAACAAAAATAGGTGATAAATCCTATACTAGAAGGTATATAAAAAAGTCTTACAGGAGTGCCAATTTTGGTAAATTATAAAGGTCAATAGGTGATAAATCCTATACTAGAAGGTATATAAAAAAGTCTTACAGGAGTGCCAATTTTGGTAAATTATAAAGGTCAAAACTAATTACAACAAAAACTTTGAGTTTGATGGATTTTAATAATAGTTGTACATATATGAGTAATATTTAATAAAACTTTAATTATACGAGGTATATTTTACCGTCATGATATTTAACAGGAAACAAATATAAGAAATTCTTAAGCATTAGATATCTAAAGAAATATCCTTTACACTTAACAAAAGGAAAGGGCGGTGGATGGCCTATTTCCTCTATCTTCAATATATTTTTCGCTGCAAATAAGACACTCGCTTTGTTGAAACTTCACGTAAAACATAGACAAAAACAAAATGAATGAGAATAAAGAATACGTATTACGAATATACGAATTCATACATTTATATAAATTGTATGAATTCAACATTTAAAGAGCCCCATAACATATTCAATACTCACATGTCAATTTTCTAATATCTAAAGAAATGATCAATCTTAGCTATATGGGTGTAACGAACGAATAAGAATCGTAATTACTTAAAAATAAAACGCATTTTCCTATGACAATACTTGGTTAGAGTCAAAACGATTTCACACTGCCTCTAGAAATTTATACGGTCTTAAGAAGGGTCGGACAGCGGAACGGTTTTATTCCCGTTCCCGTCTTCGAAACACAAACTTATAGTTACAGTATATACTTGTTTATGGTTTGAAAAAAATCCCAAAGCCAACTGAAGTAACTGTTGTATATTGGACTCGCTCGTAGGGAGATTTTATTGATAAAATTAAACCAAGTGATTTTTTTATGTGAAACATACCATTAGATGTACGCTTTAGGAGCAAGACCGACTTGTATGCTGAGACGACAAACGGCATGACGTTCTCTTTTGCCATCGTGTCCATCTCCATCGCCGCCTTCTACTACCTTGTGTGTGCATGGTGCATAGACTATATATACGTCGCTACGTTTTATTTTTATAACGAAATTTTATTTTATTTCTTTTTCTCTATAATATTTACATATAGGTATTAATATATATATTTTTTAATAACGATTTTCAATGTTTCATTTTTGCCGAACATCCCATGACGGCCACATTTTACATTACATTCTTAAAATGTAAGTTTTTAAATTTTTTTCAAATAAATTAGAGATTAATATAAGGCCTCCAGACCGATCGGCCACGGTGGCCAATCTAAAGAGAGATTAGCCAACTGCGCAGGAGATATTATAGTGCACAAGTGTGTGCGCAAACACAGGTGCACTCTCATTTCCTTAGCTCTCATAATCCGATGGGACGGCAATCCGACACGACTGGAAAGAGTTCAAGCGCAGGACCAACGGCTTAACGTGCTTTCCAAGGCACACTGTACACACTTCCAACTTCCAGACTCTGAGCTGCTACAGATAATTTTCTGACAGAAAAACACAATAACTATTTATTGGCCCAACCTGGGAGTTGAACCCAGGACCCAAAAAAGCCCTATTCAGCTTATGGTTTACACATTTATATAATTACATACATTATATAACTTCTGGCAATATTTCTGATAAATTTTCACTTAAACTGTTAACCGATAAAATTAATTACGACAGTTTAATACACAGATATATAATTTTGATTTTCAGAGAAGTTATTAACATGCAAAGCACGAACCAGCTTTAAAATTGTTACTCTTGCGATATAGCGTATACTAATAGCTTGTCATCAATTTTCAATCGAAAATTTAATAATAAAATATGTTTCTAAAAGTCACAACGAATGGACAGGTATATAATGTTATAGCTGTTAATAAGAAGGTCCTCCAGACCGATTTCGGTCACGGCGGCCAATCTCAAGAGAGATAGCCAACTGCGCAGGAGATATTATAGTGCACAAGTGTGTGCGCAAACACAGGTGCACTCTCTTTTCCTTAGCTCTCATAATCCGATAGGACGGCAATCCGACACGACCGGAAAGAGTTCAGGCGCAGGACCAACGGCTTAACGTGCTTTCCGAGGCACGGGAGTGTACACACTTCCAACTTCCAGACTCCGGGCTGCTACTGAGAATTTTCTGACAGAAAAACCCAATAACTATTTATTGGCCCGACCTGGGAATTGAACCCAGGACCACCGGGTCTGCGGTCTTATATCTAGCCACTAGACCAACGAGGCAGTATAGCTATTAGACTAGTCTTTACAGAGCTGTTTCAACCACTAAGAAATCATGGCTGTTACTACACTATCTCTTAAATGAAATGTTATATTAAAATATTTTTATAAATAATTATCTACATATATATATTAGGTCCTTACATATGAAATTGGCGTTTTGTAAAAAAAAATAATAGAATATAAATTCAATTATTTTTTTTGTAAAATATATTTTATTAGTCAAAGTATGCACCGTTGTTATCTATGCACTTTTGCCATCTCATAGGTAGTTCATTGATCCCTTTACTAAAAAAATCATGGGGGCGAGAATCAATAAATTATTTGAAGGCGGTTTGGACTGCCGCATCGGAGTTAAATTTTTTTCCTTGTAAGAAGTTGTCCAAATTCCGGAAAAAATGGTAATCTGTTGGAGCAAGGTCCGGGGAGTACGGTGGATGTCACAGACATTCCAATTGTAGCTCATCTAACTTAGTGGTTGTTTGTTGTGCAGTGTGTGGTCTTGCGTTGTCGTGAAGCAGCAGTGGCCTAGAGCGATTGACCAATCTCGGTTGTTTAGCAGCTAGTTCTTCCTTCATGGTTTGCAGTTGCTGGCAATATATATCTGCCGTAATCGTTTGGTCAGATTTTAGAAAGCTGTAGTGAACGACACCGGCGCTAGTCCACCAAACACTCACAAGTAAGTTTTTCTGAGTCAATTTTGGTTTAGGGCAGGATTTGGCTGGGTCTTCAGGGTTCAGCCATTGGGGCGAGCGCTTCCGATTATCGTACTACTGTACACTTTAAGATACTTCCACTTTTCATCACAAATAATGATTCGATTTAAAATCCCTTAATTATTGTGTCGGTTGAGCAAAGTAACACAGCAGACGACGCGTGTTTGCAAGTTCGATTCATTCAATTCATGAGGTATCAATCGTTCAAGTTTTTTTACTTTCCCGATTTGCTTCAAGTGGATTAATACAGTTTTGTCACTTACCCCGAAGCCTGCAGCTATCTCTGAAGTGCTTTGTGATGGATCCGCTTCAACAATAGCCTTTAATTCTTCATTTTCCACTTTGGTCTCCGGCCGTCCTCGGGGTTGGTTCTGAAGGTCGAAATTTCCAGAACGAAAACGTTGATACCAAAAACGTACCGTGCTTTCTTTTACGACACCAGCGCCGTACATAGAATTAATCCTTCGAGCTGTTTTTGCGGCACTGGTGCCACGGTAGAACTCGTACTCGTAAATATACCGATATTTCATGTTTTCCATTGTGTGGTAATAGGCGACGCGAAAGAAAAAAATAAAATGATTAATAAAATTTATTTAACCAGCTAAATGAATTTATAAATTTTAATTTGGAATTCTTAACCAAAGAGGAGATATTTTAGATCAAAGTGGTCAGTACGACAAAACGGTAATTTCATATGTAAGGACCTAATATAATCGATTCACCACTCATCACGAGATCTCCTAAACAATGCGCCATATTGACTTGAAATTTGACACAGATACTCCTTCCCATACGTAGACGCTCACTAAGAACGGATTTTGTTCAACTCCCATCCAAAACGGATTTATCACATATTTTATCATTCTATCTATATTATGTTGGAGAGTCCATACCAACATGATGTTTATATTGCTAAACTATATCTTGCCCGCGGCTTTGCTCGCACGTAATCTTTAGCTGTACTAATATTATAAAGAGGCAAAATTAGATTGTTTGTATGTTAGTTTGTAGTGAATAAACTCAAAAACTGCTGTACTGATTATTTTACCTACAGAAAGCTACGTTATCAGCGAGTAACTAGCTGCCCGTCCCGAGTTCGAGTACGAGTAAAATAAGGATTTTATCCTTTGCATTTTTTAATCAATAATATATAAACATTCACCAATCGATCTATTCGCCCATACAGTACAGTGTATGTGTGTTCAGTGTATATAATAATCCTACTATAAAATAATAAAATAAAAACCAAATAATTTTATCACTTTTGATATTTAAAGTAGATAAACTTTGTCTACACTATGTCATTTGGACAAATATTTTAAAAGTAACGACGATGACAAAGTTAGTGCGCGGTACTATGCAGCAGTGGTGGGAGAAGAATTCGGTTATCGGCTCATCGCCGGGTGTGCGACCCGTATGCAGACAGAGGTCGCTGATGGTTGTCCGTTTTGCGATTTTTCAAAGCCCTAGCGATTTGTTAAGGACGCACTATACCTGTATATAATGAAATAGGTAGGTTTTTATAGTGCCACGCTGCATGCCTTCGGGTTGCAGCCGAATGAGCCGGCACGCCGTTCGGTGTGTGAGAGTCCCGGAGGCGGAAATAAAAAAATGGTCGGATCCGCTTGAAATTTACTATTTGTGTTTCTTGATTGAATTGATATACATATATTTTAAAGTTTTTAGAAATTCCACCAAAAATAAACAAATTGCCACCCCAAACGGGTGGCAATTTGTTTATTTTTGTTTTGAAGAGTTCGAACGTTCGTACATATGTCTTAATATCAATATCTCCTAGGGAGGTGCAAGTAATACTTTTTTTTAAACGGACATCCCTATGTTAGTGACGTTTGTATAACAAAAACGTATTCTATTATTTTCATGTGTACTCAGTTCCCACAGATTTATTTTAGGATACGCTCGAGGAGAGGTAATTTTCATTCCAAGAACACTACCCATTAGGATAGTATATAGTTCCCTCTTAAAGTTTGCTTCCCTATGACAATCAAAAGTCCCAAAGCCTGTCGTTGAACATGCCGACATTGATTAACCCCAAAAGGAAATACCACAAACGTATTTTTTTTGTTAAAGGTAGGCAGACTGGCCACCTTATGCCCCTCAATGCGTCCGTTATTTTATGCGTCCGCTTAAGATGTCCGTAAAGATGTTATGTCCTCTGTGCCTGCAGTTACAGAGGCTCACTCATCCTTCAAACCGTAACGCAACCATCTATATATCTATGTCAAATTTCAAGTCAATCTGACGCATTGTTTAGGAGATCTCGTGATGAACGGGAAAACGATTATATATATATAGATAAATGATGTGGTTAAATAATTATTGTAACTATATTCTTGTATACAAAATAATAGTGTTTTACTTGGCATTAGTAATTTGAGAAAACCCTGCGGTTCGTAAAGAAACGTGCATTGTATTAAAACATATTAGCAATGCTATATCAGCTATTTAGCAATCAGAAAAGATAAGCTGAGACAATTATAGAAATAAAATCAAACGATATAATAATGTTAGTCTCCATACTATCAAATTACTCTTCTATAAAATGCAGTTGATACAAACATTTTTTTTATAAATATTGGATAAAAATATTTAAATTTCGTATGCAATCGTGGTCACAGCCTTCATAGCTTATTCCGACTTCACAATATATTGTAGTCACACGCTCAGCTCGACGCAGAGGTGCCACAACTTTGGTATTCAGCAAACTTACCGCTTCACTTCTCCAAAGCGCCAGAGGTTATTTGCATCTTACGTTTCACCTTTTACATGTTCCATCATTTAAAATTCGAAATAATGTATTGTTATTGTTCAAGTAAAATAATGCGAGAATTTACAGTCTTTTGTTAATTTTATATGAAAAATATTCTAGTGCTTAAATAAAGTATCTCATCTTAAAGTATAACATCATTTTGTTGGATTTGTTAGTGAAGAAAGTAAATTTAAAAAATAGAGTAAAATACAAATAATATTTTTATTTTTTACATACCAAAGCCGCAAAGGTTCATGAAATACCTAAACATAAAATAGTTTTGTAATAAGATCATTTCAGAGTAGTTTATAACAGATATTATTTTATATGTTACTATTATTAAATTGAAACGTCATAAACTTTGCTATTTGAGCGGTTGACATCAATACAAGAAATGTGAGGTTCAGTTGACTATTCTATTGAACCGTCAATGGGCCGCCGATTATGGAAACTAAATCATTCATCTAACCGAACACTGCAATACCGTGATTGAAGTGTGAGTGAGCTAGTATTTACACACAAGGAACATAACAATTTAGTTCCCAACGTTTGTGGACATGAATTTTTTTATGAAAATATTATATTGCCGAGATGGCCCAGTGGTAAGAACGCGTGAATCTTAACCGATGATCGTTCAAACCCGGACAAGCACCACTGAATTTCATGTGTTTAATTTGTGATTATAATTCATCTCGTGCTTGACGGTGAAGGAAAACATCGTGAGGAAACCTGCATGTGTCAAATTTCACTGAAATTCTGTCACATGTGTATTCCACCAATCCGCATTGGAGCAGCGTGGTGGAATAAGCTCCTAAACCTTCTTATCAAAAGAGGAGAAGAGGCCTTAGCTCAGCAGTGGGATATTCACAGGCTGTTACTTTTAGCGGTCTCTTCCTCACCAGAGTAATCAACATGGTTGATACACGGCAATATAAGCAGAGCAAACAGCAGAATCACTTCACTTCGCCTCCGTCGCTCGACTTGATCGTACGTCTTCCTTATAACTTTAAAAGTAAACTTAAACGCTAACAATATTATATTTTGTATTGTATTGCTTGTGTATTTATTGTATTTTTTTTCTATCCTGGCTTCTGTATGAGCAATAATTAATATTATCATATGCCATTATCATTCTGGCTGATTTAGACAAAAGTAGACATACCTACTCAATAAATAATCTGTACAGAAGTACCACAGTGCACCAACACAAGGGCTCTATCTTTCCCTTCGCTGATTTTTAACTGATAATTCGTTGACAAAAGAATCAAGTAGCTTTTAATTGTCCTTAGCCGATGTCAAATCCAGGCAACCTAATCGTCAGAGCCGAACCAGAGCTGTTCACTAGAACAACAGGCAGATACAATATATATCTATGTTTACAACTACACTTTAATCAAATAGTTTAGTAAGCACTTCTTATTTTGACGAGAAACAAAAGGACAACAGCGATTTAAAGCGAATGAACAAAACATGAACAAAGTTTCGTTGGTAACTTTTACGTCTGCTTTATAAAACAAAACTATCCAGTAAAGATGTTACTTGATTGAAATTAAATAAGTTTCGAGGAGTCTGAAGCTTATCTACCAGGTTGCACCAATGTGGCTTGGTAGATAGATGTGGTACAATTTCACCCGACGGATAATGGTTTTATTCCTAATGTTTCCCTTCACCGTTGATCACGAGTTATATTATAAGCACATAAAATTCAGTTGTACTTACCTGGGGATTAACTCGTAACCATAAGTTAAAATTAATGTGTTCCCCCCACAAGGCTATTTTGAGCTAAATGATTTTCGCAAAAGTAGGGGGAGTCTTAGCCCAGCATATGCAATAATGGAATATCTTCAGGTTATTTCTAGTTATCTTTTTCTTATATAAAAAACACTAAATAGATAATTGTTATGTAAACTAAACATAATGGTTGGGAAAACGTTTTCCGTGAAAAGAAAACGATTCGATTGTGATTATTCGTTAAATTATATTAATGTTCAAAACAAATAATTAAATAATCTAGCTTGTAGTTGTAATTTATTATTACATTTTTTATCTGTCTGCAAGTATCAAATACAACTCGCGTGCCACTATTGCAGACACCTTTAAGCAAATGCCAAGTAAAACTTATAGTTTCAATTCTACCGACCCACTATAATCGATGCATAAACGCGTACGTACGATAAAGAACAAGGTCTGATTTATATATATATATATATAAGATTAACTATTTTATTACAATATACATTATCAGTTAAGATCACAAAGATCCGATTAAAAAATATCCGTATTTGCCTATAATAGGCCAAGCATTAAAGATTTTATTTAGTCTAATTGATTCTTGGTAAACTGGAAACAGATATAATCTCTTGATTTTTATATAAAGTTTATAAAATTTTGTACCGATTTTCTACTGTTTATTACATATTAATACAGAAAATCAAGAAATATACATGGATTAAATTAAATAAGAACAAAGAGTTTCGTTGATGAAATAAATATATTTGTATTATTATTACAATAATATAAATATAATAATAATAATAATGTTCTCCTGACCGATTTCGGTCACGGCAGCCAATCTCAAGAGAGGTTAGCCAACTGCGCAGGAGAAATTATAGTGCACAAGTGTGTGCGCAAACACAGGTGCACTCTCTCTCTTTCCTTAGCTCTCATAATCCGATGAGACGGCAATCCGATACGACCGGAAAGAGTTCAGGCGTAGGACCAACGGCTTAACGTGCTTTCCGAGGCACGGGAGTGTACACACTTCCAACTTCCAGACTCCGGGCTGCTACTGAGAATTTTCTGACGGAAAAACCCAATAACTATTTATTGGCCCGACTTGGGAATTGAACCCAGGGCCACCGGTCTGCGACATTATATCTAGCCACTAGACCAACGAGGTAGTAAATATAATAACGAAGTATATAGTGCACTCGTCACGTGCAAAGGAGTAGGAAACGGTGGCGGAGAGGAAACATGATGTCACAAGAGAGCGTCGTGCTGTTTGCCGTCACGACATACGAGTCGGTCTTACTGCCAAGGCATGCTAATAGATGTTCGGCATCAAAAATACACAAAATTCTGCATCGAATGAGCATCATGATCAGATATATCGTCAAAAATTGATTGTTTTAAGAATGATTATTTATTTTTCAAGTATTTCAAGGTTATTTAATGAAAATGAATTACATGCAATTAATTCATGTAGTTTTTACCAGATTATGGAAACACCGAATAACAAGTTTCAACTAAATTACTCTTCCTTGTAAAACCTGAAGTTAGTCTCATATCATCAACTATGATGGATCTCTGCACACAGTTACATACACACACAGAAGTTGATAGTGGGTCCCCTTGTTTCAAATATTTTGTTTTGTTATATTTTTTTTAATATATTGCAAATTAATGAATGAATTCCTTCCCTAGTCAGTGCTATACATTACAAATGACGTTGAATAAGAAAAAAGGAGTTACTGTAAAAAAAAAAAAATATTAAAAGTTTAAAATTGTGTAAATTGCTTATTATGTAGGTACTTCTTTATATAGAAGCATGTGGCCTTAGTTATTGAAAAGCATGAAATAATTAAAACTAAGCATGGACGTTAATTAAAGTGTTTTTCCTTTTAAAAAATGTTCTCTCGACATAATTATTAACGCTACACATAATTATACATAAGTAAGCGGACGGTTTTAAATGTTATATGAAATTATAATTATGATGTAAATAGAATTTGTTCCTCTACCGCCTTAATTATGAATGTTAATTAAGAGATATTTATTTAAACATTAATTTATCCTTTTTTGTCATTATTGATTTTATATTCATAAGAGGAACACACCGCAGTCTGATTGCACGCTAAAAACATTTTATGTAAGGCCGTTGATAACCGCCTAATTGGTACATTAAAAGACGAGATGGCCTAGTGGTTAGAACGCGTGAATCTTAATCGATGATCGTGGATTCAAACTCGGGTAAGCACCACTGAATTTTCATGTGCTTAATTTGTGTTTATAATTCATCTCGTGCTTGACGGTGAAGGAAAACATCGTGAGGAAACCTGCATGTGTCTAATTTCACTGAAATTCTGGCACATGTGTATTCCGCCAACCCGCATCGGAGCAGCGTGGTAGAATAAGCTCCAAAACTTCTCCTCAAAAATGGAGATGAGGCCTTAGCCCAGCAGTGGGACATTCAAGGGCTGTTACTATGATACATTGGCTAGCATATAATGTTGCAGATCCCGAGGTTTTATGTTCAAATGAATCAATGTAAATAAATAAAGAAATGAGAGTTAGGTAATAGATAGTACTATGTCTTCGCAAATATTCGCACTATAAACTTGTTTGTTTGTTTTTTTTTTTTGAGAATATCTCTTTGTACTTTGTTATCTCGTAGCATAGTATGATTTTGTTCTTTGCGTATATTTATTTTTTAAAATTCCCGGGAGGGTAAATGACTCTACTCCACCTGATGGTAAGTGGTAGTAGAGTCCAAAAGAATGATTTGCACTAGCTGCCTTCGCCTTGCTGGCCCGCAAGATGCCTCTTCACGCCCCCTTTGAAGGAACCCAGGTCATAAGAGGAGGGGAACACGTGTGCTGGTAACGAATTCCATGTTTTGGAGGTGCGACAAAGAAAAGAGTTGCCAAATATCTTCGTGCGCGATGGAATTGATGTCACAGTTATGTGGTTTAAGACATTTATTTCTCAAAAAAGAATACAATTCACTTACTATGAGAAATACACGTTAATCATACAACTAAATATAAGAATTATTAGTTAGGCGGTGACATCCAGAGCCAGCACGCGTAGACTTGTGAAGGAAAGGGGGGAAAGGGGAATGGTATATGACATTAAGGAAGCGAAGACGAAAAAAAATGATTTTCCGAATAAATTCATTGGGAGATAAATTTGAAACCATCGAAATCGGTTGGCCGTGTTAACGAGATATAAAACATAATTGAAAAATATACATCGCTAACATAAATAAGCCTGTTTATTTCCAATAATTATATCAACCATGAGAGTCCAAACAGCGAGGTATTTAAAATCAAAAATACAAATATTCCAAAATTTAAACGACTATCACATAATTGAGAAATTGTATATTTTGTATGTGTAATTATTGTACATCCTATTATTATATAATTAATGTATTTCTTATTTATGGATTTCAAAAATATTATAAAAAAAATGACATAAAAATAAGGTACACTACCTTTATTATAATACTAGCTGTGCCCCGCGGTTTCACCAGCGTATAATTAATAAAAATATAATAAATAAAAATCACCAAGACCTGACTTATAATATTACAGTATATACAATATTTTTAGTTTAATTTCGTCAAACCCGGATCTATATTGGGCAACATACAATTGGCCATGAGAGAAACAGCATTCCCTTAAATGAATTCTGACAAACTTGAATGTTCTTCCCTGTGTTTTATTATTGTGACTGCAAACGCTACCTTCGCAGGAAATTGTGTCCTTTTAAAACTGAAACTACATCAATGTATTTTAAAAAAAGACTAAAAATCAACTAACCGACTAAGTATCAATTTAATAAAACAATGACAAAAAATTATACGCGGCGACGAAACGAAATACGTACCTAACCTTTTTTCATCGCTTTAAGATCACTGATGAAAAATATTACGTAATATACGTTTTTCTAACCAGAATAATATTTCATGCTTTTCCCTTTAAAGTCACAGTTCTATAAATTCATTTATCCTTTACCTATATTTACCCATTCGATTCACTAGAGTCGAAGCTGCGGGCAAAAGCTAGTTAAATACATAGTACCTATCGAAAAACAAAAGAAATGTGTTACATATATTGCTATATTTAAAAAAAAGGCTTTTTAATAAGCTACTACCCTAACCTAACAAATATATTACATAAAAATACAACAGAGGCTTACCAGGTACCGTTTTTATTATAATTGGGCACATTGATCTGAGCTCAACTTACATCGGAAGAATCTAATCTCTGAAACTGTAAATTTTTTAACGTTTTTTTGTTCGATCATCATCATTTTACAGACTTTATTTATACGTAGCTAAAGTTTCAACCAATTCAGCTGAACAGTTTGTTTTATAGCATTTTTATCGAATACATTTTAGACGTGATTCTTGATATAAATTGACATTTATAAACAATTCATTTTAAGTGAAGTTTGCCACAAATTGTGTATATTTAATCATTAGTGAAAACTGCACCCGAATCAGATAAACCGTTTTTAAGATTACGCGCGCACGTACGTGCAGACAAAAAGACAAACAAACAAAAATTCCAATAATCATTATTTTGGATCCGTTTGCGTTGATAATTGCCCCCGATAATAGTTTTACTCATATGTCTTCCATGTACAGTCAGCGATCAGTTACATTTTTATTATATGTATAGAATGGATAGCTTATTATTAAAAATTAAAATTATTTATCTATTCTTTATTGCACACACTACGAAAACATAACAAATACAAAGAACAAGTTTTACATAATATAGTATGCAAAGGCGGCCTTATCACTTACAGTGATCTCTACCAGTTATTAATTATTGTTTATTTAAGTAAAACTATGATGCGATGAGATATCACAAAAACATAAAAAAGCAATTCGCTGAATACAACCGTTCCGTAGGGAGCTGCGCCCGAGCCGCGCGGCATGCTACCTCGCAGAGCTAGTGACCAACCTCGCTACCACGCCCGGAGTTATTTTAAAACTAAGATATCTCCTAAAATATTCATTGAAATCAAATGACGTGAAGGCAATTTTTTTTCAAAATTAAATACTTGTGATGAATATTGTACTTATTTAGATAATAATTAATATCAAATTTATAAAAACAGCTTTGTAAATAATGCATCACTTTCGAAATAATTTGGTTACTATAAAAAAGGTTCTAGTAAGTCAACCTTCAAAGATAGACATATGCAAAGATTTTTTTTAGAACTTTTTAAAAGGAACAATTCCGTACGCAACTAAAGCTCTCAAAAAGGTATAAATTTTCCCGTTTTTGCAACATATTCATCGATGCTCCGTCGTAGCGTGATATTATATAGCCCTAGGACCCTTCTCAATGAATGGGCTATGCAACAAAAAAATATTTTCGAACCAGTAGTTCCTGAGATTAGCCGGATCAAACAAACAAACTCTTCAGCTTTACAATATACTAGCTGTGCCCCGGGGCTTCACCTGCGTATAATTAATAAAAATATAAGAAATTATTTTATTACTATAATAACACACGCGCGTGCATACACACACACACACGCATACACTCACACAGACACCCACACACAGGCACACACACACAGGCACACACACTCACACACACACACACACACACACATGGCTACTGGTAAAGAAATACGTAATTAACGATTTGAAATTAATTTTCATAAGGTACCGTAGTGTTTACCGATCTTATATATGGCCTATCATTTGCGCCATCATATGTTCTTCGTGTGTACCAATTTCGCCATTGCCGTTCTTGAGTTATAAGAAGACATATAGACAGACAGAAAAAATAGTATAATGTGAGTCACTGCATCATAAAACGATTATTTATCACAAAATTAGGTGAAAAAACAAAATTTACAGACAGAGTCAACACATTTATATAGTAGTATAGTATAGATTAGTATAGATGTGTTCGAAATAATATGAATTAGTATTCGTAATAAGTATATAGAAACATCTTGTAAATTTCCCACTGCCAAATACACGTGTCGCAGATTTTCATAATGGCCCTCCAGACCGATTTCGGTCACGGCGGCCAATCTCAAGAGAGATTAACCAACTGCGCAGGACATATTATAGCGCACAAGTGTGTGCGCAAACACAGGTGCACTCTCTATTCCCTAACTCTTATAACCCGATGGGACGGCAATCCGACACGACCGGAAAGAGTTCAGGTGCAGGACACACTTCCAACTTCCAGACTCCGGGCTGCTATTCAGAATTTTCGACAGAAAATCTCAATAACATGTTATTGGCCCGACCTAGGATTTCAACCCAGGACCACCGTGTCCGCGGCCTTACATGTAGCTACTGGACCAACGAGACAGGCATTCAGCCATTATTATTATTCATTTACAAATCCAGGCACGAGATAAATTATAAACATGTACATTAAATAGTGCTTGCCTGGGGTTGAATTCTCAACCATCGGTTATGATTCAAGGGTTCTAACCACTGGATCATCTCGTCTCAAAAATATTAATATTTAAGATTTATTATTTTACACTGTGTGAAGCGCTTTGAACGGAATACGTCTGAAACTTCATGTTTTTAACTCTATTAGTTTGGTCAACGAGTTGATAATTATATCAACCACGAGAACAAGGTATTTTAAAATAACATATATTTAAAATTATATTCATCATATAACATTTTATTAAAACATTAGATTTTTGCAAAATGTACTTAAACTTACGTAATGTACTTAAGCCATATTTCAGACTGGTGGTATATTAATCATTATGTTAACATACATCCAGAAGAATAAAAAGTCTAGGGACCAACCGATTTTTTGACAGTAAAACCTACTTTTACAGTTTTTTAGTAACGTTTTATAGACGCGACAAAAGATTCGAACCCAGGATCTCATAATCTAAAGCCGAACAAGCTAACCACTAGAACAACGAGTAGCAGGCAGTGCAGTAATATTAAAGTTATTTACAATTTTATAACATAATATAAATGTATTAATAAAAAAGGAAATATAACTTTGTAGTACCTTCGATAGAGTATAAAGATAATTTTTAAAACGTCCTTACGAGAATTTTCGGGTCGGGTTCGATTCTTTTCAGAGATAAACATGTTTATACAGGGACCGCGATAGCAAGGTAATGTCTTATTTTGACCGGACTTTGCTTGTTTACTTGGAAACTGTTCACAAAATAACATACGTTATCTTGAAATGAACTTGTGTATTATAAAAACAGTACCGTATCATCGTTTTGATAATTAGTGTTGCTATAATTAAAATTTTGATATCAAAATATTTAAAACAAGCTTCATTTTAGTGAAATAACAATTTTATTATTGCGTCTTATCAAATTGAAAACGGAAAACAAAAGAGCTGACTATCAGTAACTTTCTATAAAGGTCCAAAAAGAATATTATAAGCCGTTTAGCTAGTAGGCACGTTTTCGAGAAAAGGTTAAGTGGACCGCGGAAGGAGCCACAAAAGCGAACCACGAAAAACAATAGTCTGGTTATCATCAAAGTATTTTTATCTGTATGTTATTTTACCTCAATTCCACACTGCGCATTTTGGTTTGTGTTATTCATATATCTCTTCATGTTGATATTTAATAGATTTACTGCTATTTTTTATCGATATATTGTTTCAAAGAATCAATAAGGCTTACAGGCAATTTTTTGTCACATGTAAATGTGATATCACGACGTTCATAATGTACTCTTTTTATAGGTATAGGTACATGGACGAGCATATGAGACACCTGATGGTAAGTGGTCACTAACGCCCGTAGACATTGACGTTGTAAGAGATGTTAACCATCGCTTACATCACCAATGCACCACCAACCTTGGGAACTAAGATGTTATGTCCCTTGTGCCTGTAATTACACTGGCTCACTCACCTTTCAAACCGGAACACAACAATAACAAGTACTCCTGTTTTGCGGTAGAATATCTGATGTGTTTGATGTAAATACCCAGACGAGTAGATTATACTGAAAAACTAGTCACTTATCACTCTTTCGCTTCACTTATAATATTTAAAAAAATATATATAAAAAAAGGAATATAAGGAAGGATTTTTAAAAATTATAAAAGCGTAATAATTTCTTGGGTTTACGTGATAAGTTTTTGTGTGTATGCTTATACAAAGTTATTGCAGCATGAAAAATGTAGCTTGATTTTTTTAGATGTATTTTACTTTGCGACAAAATTAATCAATAGATATGACATGAAATAGTAAGGCTAACCATGTAATTGTAAGGCATTGCACTGTAACTTAATGCTATGATTAAAATGTAATTATTTACTCATTATAGTGTTTTCAAACATAATTATACAAAAACACTGCAGGAACATTCAATAATTCCGGTAAAATAATTTTGCACATTTTCCGTCAATGAGGATCTCCGACCAAGCTTAAGTAAGTTCCCAGTTAATTTTACAACCACGTAGGGTTGCTAACATAACATAAATTTATTTTTTTCTTGTTCAAATGAACATAGTTCCGGTTTAGTTTTTCTCTCAAAAATATAAGTAATTCTATTTCTCAGAAAGCATATTAGTCATGCAGTTGTTATTTCTTGCGTAGTTTGCTAGTCTCCCTTGAGGATCACTATTATTATTTAATCAGATATATGCCGTAGCTTAGGTTAGTATCATAATATTTGTTATTAATTAAACAATCTGTATATCTATGTACACATCATGCAGAAGTCAGTAATGATTAAAAATAATAATTTCAGGTTAAGTAAAATTTAGTAGTTTTCTTTAGAACAAGTTCTTAGTAATTAATTAAATAACGTCCGTTAAGCTTATTAACTAAGATGATACGTGACAGCCCTACGACAAACCGAGATGCGCCCAACAATGCAGACTCGTTGCTAGTTGCTCGTTAATTAGCAAGGAAATGCCGCGCTGGAGCTAACTTGTTCCTTCAAAGTGGAAACTTTAGTTCTAAGTATGCGAAAAGTGATAGACTGGAAAGAGCTACGAGCACGTTATTGTTTGTAGGTTTAAAGAAAAGATAGAACTTGGCATGAGTAATATATCTTTCACGTATTTCTCGTTGTATGAACATTTTTTCGTTTGAAGAAATAACTTTGGTGGATTTTCTTTTCTAAAAGAACGCTTAAGTATTATTTAGTTGATGCATGAAGTTACAAAATTAAACTCAATACATGAACGTGAATTTTCTTGCATTGTTCTATATTTAATTATTTAAAAATTCCATATAGTTTTTGATAAGTCAATCAGGAAATATTTTTCCTATTTTAAAACAAATCAGCTACGATAGTATAATGCCAAAGAGACATACAAAGAAAATGTTATAACGAAAAAGGTAATATATCGTAATGAAGGCGTTTCAATTCGAATTGCAATAATCGTAACATTTACTTTCATTGCAAAATAACCCAGAACACATGGTACTGAATTTGCCTATATGTAACTTATAAAAAGCTCACGTTTGTGTATAAAACGTTAGTTGAATAGACAAGACGTAGTTCAGTTTATTTAAATTACAGAGGAAGTGGAGCCAACTGAATTGACATTAGCAACGTATATAATTTTGTTTAAAAATTAATAAAATCTACTTTATAAGTTGGCTTGAATTTACAACACTGGAGCTATACTAAAGGCAAAGCAAAAATAACCCTCAAAATTCTTATCAAAAAAGTTATACATGAATATATAGAACAAACCATACAATTATACATTTGAATTAGGAATGTCTTCGATTTTTAAAGTTAAAAATATCAATCAATCGTTAAACCTCTATTTGGATTTAGAAAGAAACTCAATGCTTAATTTAATTAACATCATTATTATTTATTGGTTTCATCATAAATTCAGTAATCATCAATTTCGATATTTCACATTAGTGGGTTTCCTTGATGGCCACTTTTTTTGTAATAATACCTTATCTTATCTATCTTTTATTATATTTACCTAATCACCCATCAAGCGGAAATAGCCGATAGAGTAACATATCAGTTGATGGTACGATTACGATTAATCTCGCTTTCTTTCATTCTATCTGTCAATAATATACTTCTAAGAATAAAGGAGATTTTTCTATTTATTTATACATTACATCGAGATATTATGCATTTGTAACATTTGAGTTACATTTTCTGACGTAAGGAAGTTTCACTACGACACGATGAGAGAATTTTAAAATACAGAAAAAAAAATATTTGTGTACATTTATTTAACGTCGATGAAAGGTCGTGGACATGTAATAGCAGTGTGATATCAATTTCCTCAAAATATACGCCGCGCGAATGTATACATGTGTCTTTTTATCGCCGAATATAATATCATTTTTCGACAACAAATACTGATTTATGGATTCCTCGAACTACAACTATAGATATGCTCGAGTAGCTCAATATACTAAAAGAAAACATTATTCTATATTGGAATCTGAATTTACAAAAATGTAGTCATATTATTTTATATTACTCTCTTAAATGTAACAGTATTAAGTACTTGTACATTTTTTATTAAAGTTTGATAGTCAAATAGAAAGCAATCTATCCGTCTGTTGTTCCACTGGCGTTCAAACGCTTCCCCTCCTCTTTTGGAAATGACTTGGAGCTTATTCTGCCATGCTACTCCAACGTGATGTCAATTATACACATATACTATTTAATCGCATGTAAATTCAGTTAAACCTTGTCCGAGTTTGAACCCACAATCTTCGAAAGATTCACGTGTTCTAAGCACTAATAACATATTGTTTCTATAAAAGATTATTATACATAAACTCAATTCACAAATATTTGACTTAGTAAATGCAATGAATTTTACAATATGATTTATAAATTTGAATATTGTAACCCCACATAACCAATCCAATAATCAAAGTGATTAACAAATCAATTGTTTGTGAAATGTTATTAAGTGAAATAATATGAAATGAAATTTTATCTGGCAATTATTTGTAGAATTAATTATTTATAGAACCAGCACTTTGTGTTATGATGAAGATATAATTCATAACTATGTATGTCAAAACTTATTTTGAAATGTCAATTTGTCATTTGTTTCTTATCAAATGCAAGGAACCAGAATGATGTTACGTATAACTAAGAAACAGCCTATGAATGGCCCAATGCCGAGCTAAGGCCACTTCTCCTATTTTGATGAGAAGGTTTTGGAGCTTATTCCACCACGCTGCTCCAATGCGGGTTGATAAAATACATATGCGACTGAATTTCAGTTAAATTTAACGCAGTTTTGCCTTCACCGTCAAGTACGAGATGAATTATAATCACAAATTAAGCACATGAAATTAAGTTGTGCTCACCCGGGTTTGAGATTCGAATCATCGGTTAAGATTCACCGCCACTGGGCCATCTCGGGAGTTTTTTCACATCTGTAATAAATACTTAACAGTATATGCAGTTAATTACATGTAACAAATATACATAGTAATGTAATAAACTGAAAGGTTGAATTCCTAATTTAAATTTACACATCAGTTCACTGGATTTTCGAATATGTTTTGTTTTTCTTGTGATTTTAACACTGTTTGTTTTACAACTTGAATGTTGTTAGAATAACGCTATGAACGCGTTCTGAATGTATTATATACTATATTTTGAGGTTTATTTTTTATGTGAAACATCTTTTGACGAGCGTTGTCTCTATTACCATGTCAGGACGTCGTTAACGAGAAACGGCGCGTTATCGCGGTGACGCACGTTGACGTAACGTGCTAGTAATACGTTACCATGTCGTAAAAGTGCACGTCGCTTCTGTTTTTAAGTGTTTTTCCATGAAATCATCTTTTGTTTTATCCTAAAGGCGTTCCTCAACAAGTGTTATCAATAAATCAGAATCAATAATTTCTGTCATCTAATCGCTGAGACAATTAAACATCGACTGAGCGAGCGAATTGCCCGCTACGTACCGCTTCCGACGACGTCCGACGCGTCATTCCGCGACGACGTCAATGCACCGCGTCGCGACACCTCACCGTTCCGTGTTGACTACATCGTGACATGGTGATGGGGACAAGCATTAAAAATGATTGCCGTGACGTTCTCTTATGCCGTAATGCCCCCTCTTCCGGGAGGGAGTAGTCCCTTGTGTGTGTGTCACGGATACTAAATACTTTGTTGCTATATACACATAATATCAGGAATAAGAAAATATTTAATTCATTTAAAACAAAGTGTATGTTTTTATATATAAGTGTGAGTTTGAATTTATTGCGTGTATTATAATAAATCACAAAAAATCAAAATAAAACGAATTATTAGATATAAATTTTGACTATCTAACTAGTTAAATTAAGATATGTTGGTATGTAGGAAAGTTATACGTAGTACATAACATGAGTTGTAACATTCGCAAATTCGAAGTTACATCCTAGATTAAGCAATGGGATTCGTGTTATCTAATGTTAATCATATTCATGTTCTGCACAACTACAGTAACTATTATATCATATACATATAATTATGTTTATTAATGATTACTTTATAGGGTATTTTCTCATCTCTTTTCTTTATTGATAAGGAAGGCTCTTTATCTTTGCTAAATTTAATAGTCATATCAGATAGTTGTAAGATTGATTTCCGCTTTTAACTCTTAACAACATTAGTGGTGTTGTCAAATTCTTTAATGAAAAAAAATTTGTTTCATAATAAAAAATCTTTTTACTCTAATTTTAAATTCTGCATGTTTAGTTTGCTTATAACGCTCTTACTTGTAAACATTGCTTAGCGGTTGTTTAGTTTAACACAGATTTCTCTCGTTCTGTCATTAATGATTTGACATTCGAAAGAAGAAGACACAGCATTGTTAACTAATCACCAGCTAAACAACGTTTAATGAATCATATGCTAATCAGCAACTTTTTTTTAATGATAGCAATCAAATTGTATAATAGATTACACTTACATAAATTCTTTACTTAAATATTTGGACTAGAACTGTTAGTATTTTAAATGTATCATAATTAACTAGTTCAAACGTTTGGCCAACATATTTCGATCATCTGCTTGTATGTTGGATGAAACCGCAATTTACAATATTGACAGTTACAAACAAACCAAACAGAGCTGCAATTGAAAATCAAATATTAATGATATCCGATTTGGCATTGGCCCGATAAAATTGTAAATACAATTTGTTTCATAAATTGTCGCATGTTCATCATCATGTTTTTTCAACGCTGTGAACAATTTCTACATTATTCATATATTAACAATAATAACAAAGTTTGTTTTAATTTTTTTATTCATATGCTGGTAGTAAATATTAATATTACTTATATCAAATAGGGTAATAAAAAAAAATATTTGTCGGTCAAGAAGTATGTATGTAATTGGGGCTTAGAGAAGAGAGAGAGACAGAGAGAGATTATGAAAATGAGAAAAAAGAGTGCACTTGTATTATACACACACATGTGTACAACATCTCCTGCCCATATCAAATGCAAATAATTATGTGTTTTAGGACAAAATTGACATTATCTCGATTACTGAACAATTTGTTCAATAATAATAATAATAATAAATATCCTGGGACATTATTCACACAAGGCCATCTGATCCCAAACTATGCAGGGCTCGTACTACGGACACCAGACAACTTATATACTACATATACTACTTTGATTTTGTAAATACATACTTATATAGATAATTACAGACTCAGGACAAACAGACATGTTCATGCACACAAATGTCTGTCCGAGATATATAAAAACTCTGAAATGCTATCATTGGATAAGTAATAAATGATTCATGCAAATATCAATCAAATAAAGCATTTCAAACCCAAAGAAGTAAAATATGAGCATTACATTAAATCAAAGAACATTTCTCCGAAGAGAATTAATATGATTATATTAAACCTTACGCTTCGTATTATAACTTCATTACGCGTTAACTTGATTGTATTAATATCAAACACGATGTCTCACATTTACCTATAGTATTATATATACATTTACCTATATATATATTTACCTATAAAACATAAAAAATTAACCATTTGAAAATTACTTTACTTTGATCATATGTACACTTAAACTAAAAGATATTTAAATATATATCTTACGTAAATATAATATCTAATAAATTATTGTTGGAGATGGTTTCAGTCATATTGATATATGAGAAAAGAATATTTTATTTATTTAATTATGCCTAAGGATCTGCTTAGGTAGACAACAACAAAGATGGCACGATGATATCAAGCAGGTTGCAGGCATAACATGGAGTAGAGTTGCCAGAGCGGGACAAGAATGGAGTAGGCAAACGGACATACAAAAAGTAAAGAAACACCAAATACGCGCATAAGCTTAATCACGTAAAATAAGTGTAGCAATTTAAGAAACCAGTATTTTGTAAATCTTTTGTCCGAATTAAAGGCTTATTTATTTTATTATTTTTAAGGATCCGCTTATCTTCCCTGAGTTGACTTTCAAACCCAAAAAATAAAGCCAGGCTCCTTTTTATGGGACAACTACAATTATGTGAACAAAATCCGTTATCAAATCACTATTCATAATTTGCTTGGAATCAAATTTAATTGGAATTAGCGCAGTGAACTGCTTAAAATTGATTTTGAGAACATTTAAAGGGGTCGCCATCTTTCCTTAGGAATTTCCCGTCATTACATCCATGCTTTAAGGCCTCTGCTCTATCGCACTTAGTGGAATCTTACGACATTATGAGATGGGGAACTGAGATGGGGCAGATCTATTTTAATAATATTTAGTATTATATATATTTTTCACCTTATGTATATATTTTTACCTCTCGGTAAGTTCAAGGTAAATGAATTCTATATTCATAATTTCCATTACTATATTTAATTATAAGTAAGAGTGGTTATGTGCTGTAGTGTTTTCATAACATTATATTATTAAAAATTATTTGACATGAAGTTATTAAAATACGGCAATTACCATTTTCCAATTAATTCAACAGTTAAAATTTAATCAACAGAAATTTAATTATAATGTGCTTATTTTACAAAGTTATATCGATATGATACAAAGTAATTACATTTTGTAAAATAATTAAAATTTATCTGTTCAATAATTTTATTCAAGTTTACTATCGAAAGCTAAAAGAGATTTAACAAGAGATTCAATTAAAAGTTAAAATAGGTTCATGTATAATTAATATAAGTACTTAATTATAATTTTTACGTTATTAATATACATAGAAACGTTTTCATTTATATCTATATTTTATGATATCTTTTTATTTTGGCGGTGTTATGTATTTTTTTTTTTGAGAAATAATCAGGTTCTTATTTTGACAGGCATTAATTACTGAAGACCAAACTGAAATAGACTTATTTATATTTTAGATCTCTTTATTATATGATTTACATTAAAATAACTAGTAAATAGTTTTTCTTATTATGTAATTATTATATTTACTTGTTGTTACGACTTTGTGCCCGTCTAGGTTACCCACTCACACATATATTCTTACATAAAACAGCTATACGTAGTATTGTGTTCCGCTTTGAAGGAAGAGTGAGATACGCAAGGGACATAACATCTAAATTCCCAGGGTTGGTGGAACAATAGCGTGTAAAGAATGGTTAATATTCTTAAAGCACCAATGTATATGGGCGATGGAGACTACTTACCGTCAGGTGACCCATTTCCCTTTCCGCCGATCTATTCTATACATAAATAAAATAGCAGCGAAGTTCATAACCTACGTGCCACGAAGTCAAAAGGGAATAAGGAACGGTACCGAAAAAGGGGCGTCAAGACGTTTGCAGTTTGCAAAGGCATGATAATGCGTTACATAACAAAGACTAAGATGTCATCAATCTCCAATGACCAACAACCGCAAAGTGACCGCTCTATTTTATTTCCAAATCCTTATTGATACTTGATGCAAACGTTGGCCAAAGAAGCATTTAATAGGATCCCTTTTTCCTTTGTGAGTCCTTTCAAGGTAGCTTCAAATAAACACCGGGCTCTGGATTTCGCAGAGGGCGGATTTTTACTACAAAAGGTAGAAATATGCTGTTCCATGGGTACTGGTTTCCTTCGCATAGCAATTTCAATTAAGTGATGCTTGTCTGAGCTTGAACACGCAATCATCGGCTAAAATTCATGTGTTCTAACCACGGAGCCATCTCGATAAATCTCAGTAAAATCGTTGATTTAATATTAAAAAAAAAAAAAAAACAAAAATATTATCAATAGAATAAACGAAATAATGTGCAATTATTATCTCATTACATTCAAATAAAATTGGTTTGAAAGGATCAAAATCATAAAAATGTTTGTCTTAATCGACGTCAATTTTTCTTTCCCTCAACCTACCGACCACATAGATTGGTTGGTATGCGAAATAAAAATCCAATTGATAGTATACTTTATTAAAGTAGTCTCTTCAAAGCATTTTTGAATATAATTATATAATACTGAAAATATAGGTTATAAATGTAATTTATATAGTGAAAAAAAGCAAGGGTTTTCATCAAACATACTCAATCCCCAAATATTAGAAAATTAAAAGTTAATCTATGGAAATCAAGCTTTACTTTGCGTGGATAGAATAAGGGTCTGTATAAAATATTTATATTGAAGGGCAGCAAAAACGCAAAATAAATCAATATTGTTTATTAAATATTTACGAGCGTTCACCAATGTTTTATCACAATCGGATAAATAGCTTAGGAATGCATAGAAAAACATAAAAAGAAATTTTCATTTTAAAGAAGACAATGACATCCACACACACACATACAACGCGTGCAGACACAATACATTCATGTTATGATTTTCTCATATTAATATTAAGTAAGAATGTATTTAATTGTACATATTAATACTTACTTTCTACTTTTAATATTATTTTGATTATATCTGATATACCAACTCATTTCTCATAATCAAAACTGAAATCCATTCCGTACATCCGTATAACCATTTTCATAACCATTTAACAACATGAAGCTGTTGATTACAAGTAAAAAAATAAAATAAAACTTTGTATAGTACTAGCGGTTCCCCCGCGGCCTTGCCGGCGACATAATCAAAAATAATAAAATATGTCAACTATGGTCTATTTTAGCTGTGAAAACAGTAAATTTCAAGCAGATCAGACCATTTTGTTATACTAATGTGTCTAACCCATTTCTCCAGATTGGGGTTGAATTTTCAAAAATGACAAAATACGTATGCATTTATTTTTGCTCAGAAATTTTCAAATTTTCAAAAACCCTGGAATACGTATTTATTTACTTATAACCAGAGGCTTGTATATAAAATTTCATCCTTCTTACATCAAAAATCACGGACCCGCGATACAAACTTTCAACCCCCGTTTCACCCTCTTGGGGGGTAGATTTTCGAAAACCCTGAAATGTTAAATAAAATAATGAAGTATTTATTTCTAAACAGAAGCTACCATATAAAATTTCATGCTTCTTACATGAAAAATGACGGAGTCCCTATGCAAACTTTCAACCCCTATTTCATGGTTCATACCTTATTTCACCTCGTTAGGGAATTTCCAAAAATCCTTTCTTAGTACGCGTTTTCATCATAAAATGTATCATATGTCAAAATTTCAAGTCTCTAACCCCAGTGGTTTAGGCTCTGCGTTGATGAGTCAGTCAGGACAAGTCTTTTTATATATAAGATAAGTAAGGTCCGTCAGACCGATTTCGGCCACGGCGGCCAATCTCAAGAGAGATTAGCCAACTGCGCAGGACATATTATAGTGTGTGCGCAAACACAGGTGCACTCTCTTTTCCTTAGCTCTCATAATCCGATGGGACGGCAATCCGACACGACCGGAAAGAGTTCAGGCGCAGGACCAACGGCTTAACGTGCTTTCCGAGGCACGGGAGTGTACACACTTCCAACTTCCAGACTCCGGGCTGCTACAGAGAATTTTCTGACAGAAAAACCCAATAACTATTTATTGGCCCGACCTGGGAATTGAACCCAGGTCCACCGGGTCTGCAGCCTTATATCTAGCCACTAGACCAACGAGGCAGTCGAGAGGTTTTTATTTTATACATATAGATAGATAACAATATGCCTTATTTATTAATACATTTTCACATGAGCGTTATATGTATGTATTAATACTCATATAGTATATCGTCAGTGCGGCCTAATTTGTTACATAATTAATCTTGTTCTCGCACATTTTTTGCTACTATGTAAAAAATGCGAAACGTTGCCAATTGTTACAACAAAGTAATGAAGGTCGCCTTGACCGATTTATGCTGAGACGGTCAATCCCAATGAAGACTAGCCAACACAATGTGTATTATATTATAGTGCTAAAGTGTGCCTATAAATACTTGTGCACTTTCTATTTCGTCACTCTAATAATGCCGATGGGATAATTATTGTAATCTGACACGACCAAAAACTTTGTGCGTAATACAAAACTGCCTTTGTAGTACTAGGCTTAGGAACAAATTTATGAAAACTATTCAACAATAAGTTTATACTTTTTATCTCCCATATATCCAAGCAAAAATAATTGGATGTTCCTTTTATAGATATTATTAAACATCTTAAATGAGCAACATCCAATACTATTAATAACAAAGTTTTTTTTTATAGGCTAGGTAGGCGGGTTGGCATATGGACCAACTGATGGTAAGTGATCACCAACGCCCTTAGACATTGGCAGTGTAACCATCGCATAAATCGCCAATGCGCCACCAACCTTGGGAACTAAGATGTTATGTCCCTCGTGCCTGTAATTACACTGGCTCACTCACCCTTCAAACCGGAACACAACAATAACAAGTACAAACTGCTGTTTTGCGGTAGAATATCTGATGAGTGGGTGGTACCTACCCAAACGAGCTTGCACAAAGCTCTACCACCGAGTAACATTGGCACTTCATATACTAGTTAACTGTACTTACTATTTTGTCATTTAAAATTATCTTCATACAAACTACTATATAGATGATTTTTACATATATTTACAACTAGCTGTTGCCCGCAGCTTCGCTCGCGCGTGGTCTTTATCTATACTAATATTATAAATAAGTAAAAATAGATTTTTTGTATGTTTGTTTGTAGCGAATAAACTAAAATACTACTGTACTGTTTTTAAAAACCTTTTTTACCTACAGAAAGATGCGTTATCAGCTAGTAATTAGCTGCCCGTCCCGACTTCGTACGGGTTAAATAAGGATTTTATCATTTTTTAATCAATAAGATATAATCATTTACTAATCGATTTATTCGCCCATCCAGTATAGTGTATGTGTGTTCAGTACAGGGCATATAATAATCCTACTTCCTACTAATATAATAAGCTCGAAAGTTTGTATGGATGTATGGACGTTTGTTACTCTTTCACGCATAAACTACTGAATGGATTTTAATGAAACTTTACAATAATATAAGCTTAGGGAATACCAATTAAGTGGTACATATGGCAATAATGGAATATGTTTTTTTTATCCAAACATCACCAACATAGTGAAGTTCGTATATTTCTCCCTAAAAGATATTGATATAAGATATTGCGTATTTTGAATTTCATTATTTGCACCCAACTCTTCCAAACAAAAATAAAAGTTTCTAAAAACTTTGAAATTCATGTTTATTAATTCAATCAAAAAACTCAAATAGTATATTTCTATTTTTTTAAATTTTTATACTAATGCTTTTACCCCGTTTCTCCCGTTTGGAGTTAAATTTCTAAAAACGACGAAATACGTATGCATAGCTTTAATACTAAATATCATTCTTCTTACACCAAAAGTGACGGAATCCCCATACAAACTTTCAACCCCTTTTTTACCCTCTCAGATTTAGATTTTCAAAAACGCTGAAATACATTTTTATTTATTTTTAAGCTTGTTCATTAAATTTCATGCTTCTAACTTTAAAAATGACGGGTTTCTAAACAATCGTTCAACTCTTTAGGGGTAGAATTTCCAAAAATCCTACCTTGTGGGTGTTATAAAATGTATCAACTGCCAAAATTTCAAGTTTCTAACAGTTTAGGCTCTGCGTTAATGAATCAGTTAGGAAGAGTAATAATATTATGTGTATAGATATCAACAAAAATACTTATTTTTTATAACTTTTGATAGACTCAACTAATTTTGATGAAATAAAGCCTAAACGGAATCCTGAAATAGTTCTTATAATAATTCGGTAATTTCAATTTTTAGACGATTGAAAGATTAGACTGGACATACAGACATGCAGACAGTAAAAAAATTAAAAAAATGATTGCTTTGGTTTTGGTAAATCGTAAATAGCCATATAACCTTTAAAACAGTTAGTTATTTTGAAATAACAGTCAGAAACTTCAATTTTATTTATATGTATGGATAATTTATTAATTAATTGGTTTTTGTTATAGATTTATGTTATTTTATTTGTACAATATAAAGTATAAAGTAAAGGAAAAGTTTCTTCTGTCAGAGACTAAATAAAATCAGACTTAACCAAGGCTACTAATTTAATTAAACAAAAAAAGGGAATTAAAACAAATGTTGTCCATTGAACTTGACACACATCTGAATAAGCTGCTTAAGAGGCCATTTTATGTAGAAAAAGTATATAATATACAAACAAAAGCAGCTATATAACAATTTTAATTAAAGTTTCAAAAGCAGTTATTTGACCGCTCTGGTAGGTTAAGTGTTAAAAATGAGATGACACTTATAGCATATATATATATAAATATATACATACATTAGCTAAGTTTCCACCAACAATAATTACACAATCATTAAAATAAACAAAACATACATAAAATCAAACAGCTAAACCATCATAATCAGTAAAGGTGTAGTAAGATATATATTTTTTTATAATCAAATATAATTAATTACTTAATGAAAACACAAATTTAACAAAAACAAAATATAAATGAAATCACATAGCTTAAGCATTATTACATTGAGTGAGGCCAATAAAATGCAGTAAATAAATGATATATATATTATTTATATATTTTTTAACCAAATACAATTAAAAGGCAAGCAAGAATATGACTACAGTACAAAATTTATAACAAACTAAAATATTGAATATTAAGATGGGTTGGTACATTCATTTTATATAAATTAATACATTTAATACATTACTATTTTTATCTTATTTATGTTATTTTTGCAGTGATTTTTTTTTAAATATATAATATCAATATCTGAGTACACTTAATTATATATTATATGCTCGCACAGATCTACTTCTTCCTATTCATGATTATGCTGTCGCAAGCTTGATGTAGCCAAAGACCAATTGAATTAAGCTGAGAGATTACAAAATACTTTTATTCGGTTTATATTGGGATGAGGCAAATTAACCACGTTTCACAATTTTGTTCTCTTCTTAATTAGTTGCCCGTCTGACTTCGTAGGAATATGCACATCTCCTCTATTCTGTACTGTGTGTTGTTTAACCCTTTTACTCCCCCTTCATCACTTGATATTCATTAGATGATGACGGTTATGATGATGTCTCAGTGCTTTTAGTTATGTGCTCCGTATTTTGTTGTTCGATCACTACTATTTTAGCTATCTCTATAACTTTCTTTAGTGACAGATCAGACTGTTGTAATAATCTTTGATGTTTGGCGAGCTACTCTAACACATATTCGCTGTAAATTTATCACTGACCAATGACTATTAATTCAACGAAATCGCATTTTAAACTGTAATTTTCTAGACTCGTAATAAAGTTGGTTATATTTTCGTGTTTACTTTGTTTTCTCATAAAAAATACATGTCAGGCCATAGTTAAATTTTGCCTCGGTTCGAAATACTTGTTACATTTATTAATGAGGTCTTCTAAAGTAATTTCTGTCATTTTAATGTTGAACAAAATTGCTATTTTTCTCTATTTACACTTCTTATATTTAACCAGTGGCTAATACTCCATATATATATCCAGTGGCTAATAAATATAGTTCAAAATATGGTTGCCATTTTTTCCACGTAAAATTGCTATTTATTTCGTTGTATAGAAAAAACTTCGGTAGGTAAGTTTGAATTTTTATCTGCCGTTTTAAAACTTTTGACAGGAAACACGAATTTAGGACAAAATTATACTTATTTAAAGTTTTAAGAAGTGATATACCACGTTGATGTTTAAAGCAAGCACTTCTAAAACCATGTATTATTGTTATAGTTGTTTTTAGGCTTTGTTTGTACACCTATATACTATTCACGTATTAATTATTGTCACTGAGTTAACTGACTTGCTCACACGCAGACTTAAAGCGTACTGTTATGAAAGATATAAGATGAGATCATAAAGATACACACAATATATATGCAATATTAGTTTTTATGCAAAAACAACACACGAAGCTACTGAAAACACGAAATTGTTAACAAAACTTTTTGATTTTGACAAATAACAGCGCGCGTACTTTTCCTACAGATAATAATTTATTGATGTTTAGTAGTGATACTAAACTTTTAAAAAATAAATAAAGAGATTAAAAATTTAACAAAATATAGGATAAAACATAAGCAAAAGTGTATATTACATGTAATATTTAATCTCTTTTCAGTTTGACCATAACCATTTTTTAATAAATGTTCTACATGTATCTTTAAATTGACATAACTTTATTATTTATGAACCGATTGAAATAAAACAAACACTAAATGTTAAGTGAAGTTAGCCACATTACATTAGTGAAAACCGCACTCAAATCCGTTAAGCCGTTTTTAAGATTAGCGTGCACAAACGCACAGACAAACAGACAAACAGACAAACAGACAAAAAATCTATTAATCATTGTTTTGGGTTCTATTGTGTTTATAATGACCCCCGATAAAAGTTTTACTCATTTATCTTCCATGTACAGACATCGACCAGTTACAGATTTATTATATGTATAGATTTGCAATAAAAAGATATATATTCTAAGTTCATTTTAAAATAAAACAAAGAGTATAAAGATTTTCACAGAATTCCATTCTGAAAAGACACTTCTATTGCTGCAAGATGATCTTATTATAACTTTATTTCTTATATAAAGTGTATCCCATTTATCAAAACACAATTTTAGTTTTATGCACCGAGCTTATGAAGAAGGATAAAATCGTATTTACCGCAATACGACACAAATATACCGACTTTTATAAATTTCGGTATTAGCTTGTCTCAACTAGTTAAATGTCACGGCTGGAGGTCACGAGAGGATCTCGCCGGGATTGGCTCCGAGTTCACTTTATGAAGTTGCGACAAGAGATAGCTATAAAATATAACTAAGCTTATGATAGATATGAACGCTTTAATAACTAAACCAAGTTTAAGTTATATTGTCTTTGATTCTTAATTTTTATTGTTTGTGAAATAAAATATATATAACTTACTGATACATTGTATCTATATAAAAGTCTATTAACAATAAATTAACTATCTGATACAACTTACAATATTTGTTTACACACTATCTCAGAAGCGCACACATATGCATGAATCTACACACTTTGTTTGTAGGATTTACTAAAAGTTTAAATCATTTATGTATTTAAAACTGTTACTAATCCTATAACTAATATTATAAGTGCTAATGTGAGTTTGTTTGCTTGTTACGCCTTCAAGCCCAAACCAATTAACCGATTTCAAAAATTATATCACCAATGGAAATTTACATCAGCGAGTAACATAAGCTATATTTTATCCCCGTATTCCCACGGGAACGGAAAATACGCGGGTGAAACCGCGTAGGAAAGCTAGTTGTTATACAAATGTTAATTGTAACGCTGTTAAACTACTTGAAATAAAATGAAATAAAATTAAATATACCCTTACTAATATCAGAAATGCAACGATAAGTGTTTAATTGTTTGTTTGTTACTCTTACACGTATTAACTAACCAACCGATCATGAGATTCTGTATAAACGTTGTCAAAAACGTACAGAAAAAGTCATAATGTACCAAGCACTTGGCTCCCCCCTTCAGATGCGGTCGAAGGGGGGGGGATATAATTATAACATGTAAAATATAATACAAACAGCTACTCAAAATTGGGATGGGGTTAATTTTTATTCAATAAAATTATATAACTAAGGATATACGATATTCGTGTTGTATAATATTTTAAATAGGATCTTATATAATTATTATATTATATCTATGTATTATTTATCGTCTATCTCTTATTTACTATATTGTTTTTCATTCTTGAGTGAACGAACAAAATATCTTTAAGGGATAAACAAGTGTTTACTTACTTTTGACATAGATATTATTGTGTTATTTCTAGTAAACATAAAACTAATTATTTATTTTATTTTCATAAGAAAATAGTCCTAGTGTATAGCAGAACGGTTGTGGGTTCCTGCTCCCGTTGAAATTCTAACAGCTATTTTCCGACATTGCTCATGTAAAGCGGATTAACTACTCAAAAACGGATGACGGCTTCAGAGTTGTCTCCTCATTTTTTATGCAAATTGACTTAGCGAAGTTTTCACAGCGATGGCACTAATTTGTAACTCTTAACTGACTTAACAGTTGTAGCTGTCATGCCTTAATTAACAGACGATTGTGATTGGTCCCGTTCTAAGAAAACTAACTTACTTATATTACAATCATGAAGTTTCAGTCGATTTCGTTTATTCCCGAAGGAGGTTAGCTAACTTTACAGGACATAATATTATTGTCGACAAATGTGCGCGAAAGTAAATTCACTCTCTAATCCTTCACTCTTGGAATCTTTACTACTATAATACTTCCTTCAAGTTGATTTATAATTTGATTATTTCAAACAGTAGCTACTAATTTCCTTTTTGATTTTAATCAAAAGATGTAATCTAATCATTCCGGACCGGTGCTAACTTTTCGAACTTAAATAAACATGAATTTAGAATATCCCTGAATAACGAGAATGGTTATTAGCTTCATACGTTATTCAACAATTGTTTATTTCGATTCGGAAACCGATCTTTTCATTCTCATGCCAATCAACAGTAGAGCTGAAACGATTCCCCAGTTGGTTGACTGCTTTGAATTGGAACCTCACATACACTTTTATTTATAAAACACACATACGCAGGTATGTATTGTAGATATGCAAATGTAAGCACGCTATAGTGTGTATCTTTAATAATATTTTATTTTATTTTATTGCTTCAAGTCCTTGTTTACACATATCTAGGTCGTTGGTTTTATCTTATTTTATTCGAACGTAAATGAGTTTAAAAAATAACGGTCACAGTAATGCCACTCATTTGCGTAATAAACGTTACACATATAAAGCATTCAAATTATACGATGGAAACCCAAAGAAGTCTCACGTCAGTTGTTTCAAATTGTTCCCTTTATACATTGTATTTTTTGATTGACTCAGTTAATTTGGTGCAAAAAACATTTGACGGCGGGTCACCAGCTCGCTTCATTTTTATGTAGATTGCTTAGAAAAAAATCACAATATTCGTCCGTATCACGAGAGGGTCACGAAAAAACTCCTTGAGGCTTTTGTAAGTATTAAATTTGGCTATATTTTCTTCGCACCGTTCAAATTTTAAGATCCCAGTGGGAGAGTAAGAAATTGAGCTTGATATAAAAATTAAATTAGAATTCTGCGATCGCATGCACGGACACGAACAATGATTTTGCCAAGTATCTTCTTTAAAACGTTACCGTTTTATGCTAAAGTTTCAGATAAAACGGGTCTATGAGTTTTATAATTTTATTAAAATGCGATTCTTTAATTTACTTTTTTGAGTGAACCAGTTTTACTTTTACCGCAAAAAAATCTTGTATGTTCCAAATTTAAAAACTTAACAGGATTTAGAATAAGCAGTTTTAATGTGTAATAATTTTTAAATATGGCAGAACTTTATATTATTTAGAAAAAATAATTAAACGAAATCTTAAAAGAAATCAAAATACAAACTCAAACATCACGTCACACTAAAAGTTAAGCATAATGTTACGGAATCGAACGGACGACTATTGGTTAAACTATTCGGTATAATTCGGTGCAATATCTATGGCTATGTGCATGCTATTTCAAAATTCCTCAGCGAGCTCTAACTTAGGTTGTCAGTCACCTAAGCAAAATAATGAAGAAATCATAGTCGTATTCTAAAAGGCTTAGGCGATTTTTAAAGATAGCATTTTATTAAGTCATGCTTAAAACAAGTAAAAGTAAATTAATTGTATATTTTTAATTACATTGTAATTTAAAATTTTAGTTATTGTTTTTTATTGTATTGATTTTTTTATACGGAAATTTTCATTTTAAGCTATTGCCATTTATATGTTAAACTATGTCGTTATCCCCTTTAATTAAAGCAGCAAAATAGTCTCTATCTTATTCTATACTATATATATAAATATCCTATGCCTGTGTGAAGTACCCAGAACAGTGTTTGCTATATGCACACAACAATCTACGTGAAAGTTTACTTGACTCAGTCGTCCATCGTTGATTATTAACAGCGGACTGTACCCATTATTCGTGAAAGTATCCCCATTTCCATCTTATTGTTGCTCCGTTCTCGTTTGGATGCAAATATTTTATAGTTCAAACGCAAGCGACTCGTCTCCCACTTAAATCTGTAATTTGCTTTCATAATGTTTTTATCGTTTTCATTTCGTTTATCTCATTTGAAAAAATATATGAATAAGGACCGCGAATTATCTTCGACGATTTGTTGTTTATAAACGAATGAGTATTAGAATGAGTATGAGTTGAAGTAAAATTTTTGTCGAATGATCATTAGAAATATGAATCGTATTAACTTCGTGGTTGGTACCACACTCAGTAACATTCTACCGCTAAACAGAAATACTTAATATTGTTCCGGTGGAGTGAGCCGGCGTAACTATAGGCACATGTGACATAAAATCTTAGTTCCCAATCTAAGTGGTGCATTACCGATGTAAGGAATTGTTAATATTTATCACAGCACCAATAGTCTATAGGCGGTGGTGGCCAATTATCATCAGATGGCCCGTTTGTTTATAATGACAAAAATTTAAATTTTATTTATCAACTATTAAAATATAATTAATACGTAACGTGATTTTTTAAATAGGAATAAATAATAATTAATCATTGTGTATAATCATATCATATATTTTCGTGTTTGTTACGTAGTGATTTTAAGAGCTTCCTTTTAAATGGGGTAAATAAAGCGGTTTTTGCTTAGGTCGAATAGAAAATATTTCCTACTAAGCAAAAGTAGCGTTGAACTTCGCTGCAGAATGGTAATAACATATTATAAACTTGTAATACTTGAAAAATTGCGACGGTAAATTACATGTTTATTTACTTAAATTGATATAAGCTATTAACATATAATACTATCCATAACCAATTGCGGTTGCATTCAATTATAAAATAAACCAAACCAAACCAAATTTCGTCTCAAAAACTCCATTTCTTTCTTTTATTTTCCATGCGTTTAACATGTAAGCATAAGGTATTATTACTATTAGATTATATTATATGGTCCTTGATAAAATTACACCAAATTTATTTCAGCGATATAAGTTCATCGTATCCATTTTAAAATGCTTAACGTTAATCGGGTGCATAGTTTATAATTGAATTTAGAACACCTTGGGCGCAAAATCAGAGGGCAGCGCTCAGGCTCACTGCGTTGAAATTTTCATAATTTCAATAAAATTTCAACTAGTGATCGTGGCAAGTAAAACTCTGTCAAAATGTCTGACAAAAAATGTGATTATATAGATCACGGCTACAACTCAAATAAAATATATAACAGGTTTTCAGACATTTAATAAAATATGTAAATTAAAATATTTTCGAACTATTTGATATTAAGAAGTGTGCGTGCTTAGCTTTGACGGCTATTCCATTGTTATATACAATTATTTCTCGCACCAAATTTATTTTCTATTTAGTTAAAAAAAATATTCAAAAAAACTTTGAATTATTAATGTTTATAAAGCCTGATTCTGTATTTAATTGTAGGTACGTACATATGTTCACGACACGAACTTTCACCTTTGATAGTTTTTCCTTCATGAAAATGTTTTAATAAAAATTAATATTTTCATACTACTCTTGCATCTGAGGCAACATTATTAATCATTGCATTCAGATCAAAATATTTATTCATGTAGGCTTTTATAAGCACTTTTGAATCGTCACGTTACATAATTAAGTTGAATGTAAAGCTGTCGTCATAAATTATAGTTTAAGCCTGCAGCTGCATTTACGTATTAATTATTTAAACAATATCTATTTAGGCAGTAGGTGTTTGAAATATAACCTGCTTCGTTGTTATATCACAATCAAAATAAGAACGCGTAAATTTCTTCACCGAGACTTGACTTGATGTGAATACACCCTTGAACATCTCAAAGAAAAGCCTACAGAATAATCGTCGATAAATTCGTTAGCAAATTAATGTTCTAGAAGCAACATGAAGCAACAACTAAACATGTTTAGATATTATATTAACATCAATACGAGTTTGAATCCGTTTTAAATAGGAAAATTGTGAACAAACCAAATTAAGAAGACCGTTTATATTTTTAAGCTAAAATTATACCTATTTAAGGTCTAAATATAATTAGAGAATTCACCATCAACAAGAAAATAACTAGGTTGAGTACGTCCGCAATCACAAAATATTTTATAAGCACATTAATGTTATGAAACCTGCACATAGCAGCTAATATGAAACTTCAGTTTTAGTAAAATATGCTATTAACGGGAGCGGACGGTGCGTATTATTCGCGGCAGAATTCACCATTTTTATCTTATTGTTGCTTCGTTCTCGTTTGGATGCAAATATTTTATAGTTCAAGCCCAAGCTAGCCGTTCCGCATTCAGTTTTCCTTTTTGTGATTTGCTTTCATAAAGTTTTCCTCGTTTTGTTTTTAATTTTTAAATTAAATGTTCATTAAAAAGCGTGAATTATACAAGACGCTTAAATTAATATTAATAGGAACGCCATTGTGTATTAAAAATTAAAAATGAATTTATATTATAAATTACCGGTCAAGAATAAGAGAGAGAGAGATAAGAGTGGTGAAGAGTAGAGAATACCCAGGTGAAACTTAACCGATGATTCTAGGTTCATACCTAGACAAGGACAGCTGAATTTTCATGTGATTAAATTGCAATGAAGAAACGTGCATGTTTCTATATTCTGTGATTATATAGCATGCACAAATTCCCGAAGTTGACATAGAAAAAAACAATTTATCTTAATAGAAATCAAATGGATATGAGCGTTGACTAGCTGCCAGTCTGGAGGACCGCCAGAGAACGGACACGTTGCGGCTTTTTATATGTGCACCTAATTCGCCGGCCCAAAAGTGTTTTAATTTAGCCATTTTGGCACATATCGCCGGAATTGAGTATTATTTACACCAAGAATGTAAATAATAACGTAACAGGCGATAAAATTACTCCGATATCTAGGGAGTTGATTATATTTCAAAACTTTCAGTTAATTGGTTCCAACAAGAAGTAGCAAGGGAAGATACAAATGTTTTAGGTATTTTTGATATTTAGAAATATTTTAAGATGTTAATTGATTTCAAAATTGATAATTTAATTCTGTGCGATTATTAATCAACAATACTCTCATTGCATAGTTTTTGTATTATTATTTTAAATATTAAACGTACTATCTAGGGAGAATTTTTGTTACTTAATAAGTGGATGCTAGTATCGTTTTTTTTTTTTTAATATTCATATGGACCTTTTTAATATCGTCTTCTATATCCAAATCGAGTATATCCGATTTTATTCGTTTTTATGAATAATGTAAATATACCAGAGGCCAGAGAAATGAATAAATTATATAACACACATTTTTTTATACATTTTTAGGCGCTGTAAATTGATAAAGCCGAAGCAACATATGGACAGAATATTTTCTGTGACCTTTCAAATATCGAACAATTCAAGTCTGCCATATGTGCAAATCATATATATATTTTTTAAATCATAATACAACTTAAAAAATAGAATACTACAAAGGCCCTGTATGTCTGCTTTTCCAATTTTATTCGTTATCAAATTGAACCTGAACTTTAACGTTAGAAGCAGACATTATATTAAATTATAGTACATTATAGTACACATTCAATTTGTAAATTGACATTGCAGACACGGTCTATAATGTTTCTCATGGCTCTTTAATTATTTCTATTAATAATGTCTGCCACGAAAGAAAGAAAAAATTGAAAATTATGTTCGCCAGATCCCTAGTCATACTAAAGTGAGTTTTTCTTTCATACAAATAATATTATTATATACTTGTATCAAAATCCAGCTTAAAATTTAGAACTAAGATAATACTATATAATTTAATAAACTAATACCTCATGTTATGAAAGTCCTTTTTTATTATTTAATTATCATTCAAGCTATCATCATAAAAATCTTTTATAATTTAAATGCTACATTTTTAAGCTGAAATTTTTCACGTCTTGTCTCTGTAAAGTGTTCTGTAGCTTGAAACCTAATATATTACTTGAATTGTCGGTTGACAGTGGACTCCTTTGACTATGTATTACGACTAATGAGGTATCGATTCTCAGCAAACTCATTCATATTATAGTAAAACGATAATTAAAACGATAATCACTATCTTAATGTATAACCATTTATATGTTTCTGTGTTCTATTCAAATAAATGAGTAAGTCTAAGTTTAATAATAAGATGTGACCAATTAAATTTATTGTTCGGCAAAACATTGGCAATGTAAGGAATCTATTATGCTCTATCAAAGTCAAATCTATGTTCAAGTCGGTATTCGCTTTGGTATTCGCTTGACTTTCAGTGAAAGGGTTGTAATCTATGTAATAGCCCATATTATTGTCTCCTTTCGAGGTAAAAAGGCCGGTTAAATTTTCGGTCATAAAATCAGCATTGATGAATGTATTCAATTCGGGTCAATACTATGGTGTCTATGATTTGTGCGGTAGTTTTAAAAAAAATGTAGGCAAAGTTGCACATTAATGTGTTGTGTCGTGTTAAACTACGGCCGTACTTAAAATATGGAATATATTCAATATTTAAAATAAGGCTGTAGTTTCCATGACCGAGATCGCTAGTTCATCAGCCATTTCGTGGACAAGCATTCTTTCATTCTCCATAAACGACTAAATAAAAGTACTATGAGTCGAGTCATTTTAGAATCATATTTGTGTGTCATATCATGATCATAAACATCACCATCGTTGTTGCGCAATCAACGCGAGCAGCGACACGACTAGGTGCATATGTAATCAAGAATTGTATTAATATGTATTACATTGTATTGTATGTTGTGTCCAGTTATACGTCGAATGTAAATAATTCTTATGTAGTATGTAATATTCATATGATTAAATCTTTAAATGGCTTATAAAATCTCTTTTCATCGTTAGCGTAATATAATATGTACTTTTTACATAAAAACATTGAATCTGGAAAACTATTAATTTGCTGTTTTTGAAAAACAAATGTATACGAACTTAGTTAAGAGTGTTTCTTTTCGGAAAATTCATTTTGTATCGGTCGAGGCATTGTTTCGCTTCGAACATAATTCTTTATTTTTCAGCGACGGCATATTGAGTTACACATAGACCTTTTTGTTATGTGTGATTTTAAAACGGTTATTTTATTCAAACGTTCTCATAAACAAATAATAATTAATATTCAGCGTTACGCATTAACAAGGATTTTAATTCGAAACTTGTAACGCGTAAACACAATTGGTAAAATAGCTATTACTCACAAAACGATTATCGAAAACTCAATCGACTTACTCATATTAGATCTCTCATGATTCATACATTACCGAACAAATATTGTTCTGTTATTCTTAGAACGTTATGTCCCATTGGACCGCCAATACGTCTGTAATATTTTCTCCCTATAGATTTTTTTTTCAAATGTATAATGTTCGTCTTTCCATCTTTTTGGCCTGAACTTTTTTTCATTTTAGTTTGTAGTCCTTTTTGCTTATGGGTTGTCTAACATGCGTTAAACGTGTTCTAGCTCAGCTGTATTACATGCCCTGGCAATTTTTGGCTATTTGTATTTTGTAATGAATCACATTCTGTACACGTTCTATTCGTTTGAACGCCAGTGTAGTCTGTTCAATATTCGTTACAAAACTTTTACTTTTGATTATGATATTTTGACATATACTAAGCTTAGAAAATGCGTAAAGTTAGCTTAGTTTTTTCATTTTCGAGTAACATCTTACTTATCATAGTTTAAGACTCACAATCAGCATTAGTATTAAATCTTTCGTCAACATCGCTGACATGTATTTTTTTTTGAAATAGCCGTCTTCTTGCGGTCTGGACTCATATAAAAATTACACAACGTACCTACTATGGGTAAGTTAGCGATAAATATAAAATATTTAGAATTTCCGTTTATCTTCTTATGTTGAAAATTAGGAGGAAATGCGACAAACATAATATTAGGGTTGTAAGTTCTTCCATTGGATTTTTAGGGAAATTTTAAATTTTTTATAAAGTAAACAGAGAGATTGTCAACGTAATCAGCTTTATCGGAGAAAATTCAATATCGTCAAGTTGGAGAGTTTGAGTTTTTTACGTTCAATTACATTTTACAAGTTTTGTTCTATATTATTTCACAAAGTTAAACAAAAAAAAGAGGAAACTCGAAAAATTGCTCAATGTCATAAATTGATCAATTTCATAATTTTTTTGAAAATGCGTTATTGAGTTTTCTCCTATTCCGATTCGTTTGTTTCACCACTCTCTTAAAACTGCTTAAACTATACCCGGCAATTATGGTTATTTAGATGACGGCAAAGAAGAGAAGAGATATACGTCTAATTTATTGATTGAAAGATCCTCAGTAGAATATAAGACTAAGATATGCTATAAATATACAAGTGTATAGAGTACATAACCGACACACGATACCTAATAACCACTTCACGGGTCGGACACGAATTTTGTTACACGCTGTATAGGGTAGGGTATCCCACCAAAACCGGGACTTCACACATGAATAGCTTGAACTAAATGGTACAATACAATAATAATATGTTTTGTGTATATGTTAAATAGATGAAAGCAAGGAAAAAGATAAAAAGGACTATTACTCTACGGATGTTCAATTATAATAAGCATCTTCCAGCCACGTGCGCTTTAACTTGGTATTATTGTGGTCAAGTATGAACGTTTATTCAATAGAAAAATACACCTTTAGGGGGACCTGGTGGCTGATCATTACTAGATAAGTAATTTTATTCCAATTATTACTTCAAACACTTGAGAAAAAGTATCATTTCAACTTACTGTTATGTAGTAAATTTCATCACCTCAAAATTACATATATAAGGATTGAAATACAGACGGTTCTATATTATTTGTTTTATTAACGTTATAACAGCGCTTCAGAGAAATGTGTTATTTTTATAGGATGTGCGCTCGACGATGCATCTTAAAGCTTAGAGTAATGTTATGCTCGCTAGACGTGCAATAACGGTGGAATAAACTGAGAGCTCACGGTTATGATATACCCAACCACTCTGGACGTTTAGCGAGATTATACTTTATATACACAAATTCATAAAATATTTAACGTTATTGCGAATAATATTATTCCGATAAAAGCTACACGTGACCTCGTTCGGGTTGATGTTGTAAACAGATTTTGTTAATCCCGTGGGAACCTTTTTATTCATACTTTAGGGCTGAGTCCGTCTGAGTAGGTACTACTCAATCATCATAATATGTTCCACCAAAAATAAATTCATAGTATTGTTGTGTTTCGGTTTGAAAAGGAGAGAGAAAGTGTACAAGGGACTTAACACCTTAATTCCCAAGGCTGGTGGTACATTGGCGATGTGAGAAAAACTTCATATTTCTTACAGTGCATATATATAGGTGATGGTAACCATTTATTATCAGGTGGCCTCTATGCACATCTGTCTACCTATTTTATAAAAAATGTGCGTTCGGGGGACCCCCGTCAGGAGCGAATTTCTTTGCAATATTTTTTCGACACAAAACGTGTTTTAAAAACAGTGACATCAAAAAGCGCCTCAACCTCCTTTATGCCACTCTCTTATCAAAGATTAAGAAACGATTTAATTTTTTAAATTCAATTAAATTTTTTTATAATAATAGCAATCTCCATTTTAAGGAATTTACTAATATTATAATATTATTGTAGTAATTTACCCCTCCAATTGCTACTAAACAATTTACCGCTATTTTAAATTTAAATGGCTATTAACAGCAAAGGACAGAAACAAGTGGAAATCCTTAGAGGAGGCCTTTGTCGAAAGACAAGCTAAGAGGGGAGAAGCCGAATGCCGAGAGTATGTTCTAGTTTAAGTTAATTTACAGTCTTACCTCTACTGTTATAATTTTTTTTAGTAATGTCTGGTCAAATAAATTAGAATCTAACAGCAATAAAGGCTTATTTTATTTTATTTCTTAATTCTGGCATATATTTAATTTATTTTGATGTTGTTCAGTTAAGGCCCAGGTTTGGCATCCGTATGTAAGACATGGCAGTATGCAAGCATTGAAGACTTTTCGTTTCTCCGCCATAGGCATTTCTTTATTTTTCATTACTTCGCTCAACGACCAGAATCTCTTCCAAGTGTTTGCTATTCTTCTTTCAATTTCTTTCTGCATGCTCTCTGTCGGTGATATTAATTGTCCTAAATAAATGTATTTGTTTGCATATTCTAACTGCTCATTATTAATTGTAATAGCATTTTTTTTGTGAGGAATTGCTCATTACTTTTCTCTTTGTTATATTCAGTGTGAGCCCTGCATTTGCACTTTCGTCTGATAATTACATTTTTTCTAAGGACATCGGGCATTCGGAGAAAAGTATTAAACCATCTGCGAATCATAAATGACTCAATAATTTGTCTCCGTTCACATTAAGTCCAAAATTATCCCAACCCAGTCTCCTAAAGATCAACTCCAACACAGCTGAGAATATCTTCGGTGAAATAGGGTCACCTTGACGGACGTTTCTTTCTATCGGGAACTCTTTACCTGACCTTTCCAGTTTTATTTGTACTGTGCTTTTCCCATAAATTAGTTTTAGTATGCGTATGTACTTTTTATGGACCCCTTGTTGTTCTAATGATTACCATATGTGTTTCCGTGCGGTGTTCCAGGGAATCAAACGCTTTGTTGAAGTCTATGAAACCCAAATAATACATTTTGTTGTATTCGCTGTATTTCTGAAGTATTTGGCGTAGGACGCTTATGTGATCAATGGTCGAGAAGTTACTCCTAAATCTGCTTGCTCCTTCGGCTGGTTTTCATCAACGGTGTTAGTTAGTCTAAACAATGGCTTAATGTCTAATACCATATAAATATAAGGTATTTTAGAAAATACCTTATATATGGTATTAGACATTAAGCTTATTGGCCTATAATTGTTAATATCTCCTTTGTCTTCTTTTTTGTGTAACAAAACTATCATTGATTTCGTCCAATCGTCTGGGATAACTTCTGCTGTTATTATTTCATTAAACATATTGGTTCCTCCAATTAAACAAAGTATATTATGGGAATTGTGATAATAGCCCAAGGTTTGAACCTGGGACTTGCGTGAGACTCGTAAGCCGCAGCGCTATTAGTCCCTATATGGTTTTGTATTCCCTGTATATTTTTGTTTTTGTATTTTTAAGAACGTTAGGAAAGTATAAAGTATTTTAAATAAAATTAATTATTTTGATTGACTTTGTTATACTTAAGTATTTAATTAAGTTAAATACTTAAATTTAAAAATTATATTTAAGTATTTAACTTAATTAATAATAAAATGACAGGCGCACTATACAATTCACGCTCGATCGTTTGGCGTGCGTGAATTCGGCATAAGGTCTTCCCTAAGAAGCGCTCGCGCAGTACCGAATTCGAACGCCCCATAGTATGAATGCTATTTCGTTTCTGACGCTGACCTTGGGCCACTGCCATTTGCAAAAATAAATAATTAATGAAGGATTTTTGGTTTATCTTATTTATTTACATAATATTTTAATCAAATTATTTATATCTTTTTTTACCTTCTGTCATACAATCGTAAATGTGTATATGTAATGCATTCTATACATTTTAGATATACTAGTGTATTAATTAATAAGATATGTTTGCAAAATTGAAAAAAAATATTGCATATAAATATAGCTTATTAGCTATATTTATTGGGCGTTTTTTTATATTAAAAATGTCCAGTGTATGCTACACATTGGACAATTAGACGGCGTAGATTATAACAAAAGAATGTGGTTTCAAATTCGGTCAAGCACTACTGAGTTTTAATGTACAAGATTTGTTTATTATTCATCTCGTGCTCGACGGTAAAGCAAAAACATTGTAAGGAAACAATTTTTTTCTTTATTTACGATAACTTTAATAATTTATCACATTTTATGAACAAAAAAATCTCCAACTGAAACTAAAACTAATATTGAAACAAACTATAACAGAAACTCAACGTCATGAAATATAAAAATAGTACGTACGTTTGGTACTTCATAAAATAAAATCAACAATTAATCATATGTTTGAAATTAACTTTATTTATAAGCTTGGAATTATTATGTCGAGTGATGTTACTCGTACGAAACGTAGCTGTTTCTAATTATTTTTGCGAAATATGTCAAACGAATGTGGAGTATATCATGATTATTACGTCGTAGAAACCAAACGCGAGATGACTCGTTTCAGCTTGCACTATAAAATATTTCCATCCAAACCAGGCCAGAGAAACAATAAGATGAAAATGCGAAATCCTACCGCAAGTAATGCGCACTGTCCGCTTTCATTAATAGCCAACAAACCTCGTCGAAATTTCACTAAATTTAAAACTTTAAATTAGTTCCCAAAGTAATTCAGGTATAAAATACTCCATTAATTTAATACGTGCATGCTTATTCACTTGCGCGCTTATAAATCTCATTCAGTGTCCATTTACTTTTATGTATGTTCAGTTTTATTTATGTGGAACGAAATTTCAATGGAATACTTTTTATGGTTGAATTGCTTCATCAAATTTAAATTAAATGAGTACTTAATTTTTACTAGACTTTTACAGTTTTTAGCTTTCAATTTTTACAGTGTGAAATGTCTCTCAGTCTCGTTGCTGTGTATAAATAGGATGATGATGATCCTCTTGACTTATTTCGGTCACAGTAGCCACTCTCAACAGAGACAAACCTAGACAAGTTTACGGGAGCAAGACAGACTTTTTTAAAAAGATATAATATTTGAGTTTTAAAATATTTAATTATAATTAAGATTGACACGACCGAACAGAGGTTTATGCTCTAGTCGAATGTTCTTCCCTTTTTACAAAATCGTTTCCCAAGACATATGATCCCAAAGCATAGAATGACACAATGACTTACATTCTGCTGATTAAGCATTCACTTCTATTGTCTTCATGCTTTGAGCTAACATAACTCCTCCCCCCTTAAGTTCGAAACCGTCAGAGGCATCTGGATTCTGAAGGTTTCGACCCTTACTTAAGAATTTATCTTTTAACTTTTTTGAAATTAAAATTAAGCACATAACAAGTAATATTAAGTATATAATTAGGGTCCCTAAACTGACACTATTCACTTTTATTACAGATTCTATTTCACTTTCACTTTCACTTAAACTATTTATCTTGAAAACCGCAGAAAGATATTTTATATCATCCAAATTGATTCCTTTAATATCGATCGGCTCGGCAGAAATAGATATATTTTTATTCTTTATCTCAGGTAGATTAATAATGGGTGTCATCTTGTATTCAAATTTTTCCAATATATGTTGAAAATAAAATAACTGGAGATCGCCGAGGATGACCTCACAGCCAGGATCGATTTGTACTAGATAAGTTCCAATCATAGATGTTTTTGTTACATCGTTTCCACACTTGTACGACATTACTTCTTTATCTCTTGAATATATTATCCAACGAGCAGCAGAAAGACGTTGTGTTTTAATTTTTTCTATAAGAACAACGCGTTGATGACATTGTGTTAGATTACTGTGAAACTGCATCAACTGTTCCATACACGTTATCGCTGAGTAGGGTACGATATTATGTTCAGTGCATATGTACTGGTTATCGCTGAGAATTTCTTGACACGGAGACGCGACCGGCAAGTATTTTGAACCTTTCACCATAAGGAAGGGATATTCGGGAATAATAATAAAAGTTTCGTTTTTAACTTGATCCAAAATAGGTAATGAATACATTTTATAATAATGAAATATACTATTATCTGTAAGAGGGACTTCCATAATAAATGTAATCTGGTTTCCTTTTACATACGCTTTAACAGACAATGTTCGTTCTATCTTAATCATATTATTTTCAGTTACAGGATACATTAAACTATGATATTTTTCTATAGAAGTAAATATGTAAAACAATTCTGTTGTATTAATTATAGATTGATGTAGCACAGAAATTTTACTAAAAGCTAAGGCTGTTTCCATCTCATCGAGCGTTATATATATTGAACGGAAGTTATTAATGAACATGCTATACATACTCAAAACATAAGTGGAATATATTGCATTTTCTTCTTTGGTTGCTATGTCCTTCAACATTAGTTCTACGCGTTTTAAACGTTCGTTAATGATTAAAGAATTGTTATATAAAATTTCTGTACTATTAATAGAATACTCCAACATTTTGGAAACCAGTGTAATTTTGTTATCAAGTAAATTTTGTTTGCCATTAAATTTATTAATAAAATGATCATAGCGAAGCGCGTCTTCGTGATCTAAGTTACCAGTTATTGATTTTATAATAGAACCCAATGGGTTAAGCAAACCTCTACGAAATCTTTTAGTTGGTATAATTTGTTTTACCTTTTCTATAGTTATATCTTTTAAGTATTCTACTTGTATTTTCGTGTTACTAAATTCGTGCATATACGGCGTGTCTGTATTAATTAACTTATTAAAATCACTATATCTATTTATATTAAACTCTAAATCGGCAAATATGGAACTTAAATCTATTATTTTAATAATAACCCATTTATTTTCCTGTTTATAGGCCTGGCCCTGTTTGACGGGTAATAGGCCCGGATTACCTTCAATCTTTTGAAGTCGAAGGGATTGGGTGTTCTTCATCATCGCCAGGGCGATTACGCACCACCTGTGGAGGTCGTTTTATATTTTTAAGCGGGACTTTAGTTTGTCGCTCTCTAATAGTTACGGGTACTACATTACGAGAAGTTTCTCCTCTAACAATTGCCTTTTGATAAGGGGGCTTATCCTTACTTTTTCTCGTGTTAATTACTTTCGCAAATATAGTTTTATCAACGCTTAAATCTATTTCTTGCTCACCACCTCTCCTTTTTCTTTCTTTATCTTTATTTTCGTATATTTTATTGGAAATATATTGATATAAGTATTTTGTGCGTTTTATATGATCTTTAAGTAATTGTTGTAAATAAAACTTTTGGAATTCGACATCAAATACATTACTAGAATCGGTATGACCAAATACTACTTCGAAGGGCGTTAAACCAGTGGCACTATGAATAGTGTGGTTGTATGCCATGATAGAGTAAGTCATGACGGAAGCAGCGTCCGTGAACTTATGTTCGTATTTGGCTAATCTATATATCTCTATTAACGTAGAGTGAAACCTTTCTACAATACCTGTAGAATTTGGGTTATTAGGAGTAGTGATATGTAGTTCAATCTTGTACATTTCTGCTAATTCTTTCATTAACTCATTATTAAACTCTGTACCTGGATCAGAAGTTATCTTTTTAGGTACACCGTAATAAGAAAAGTATTTAATTAACGCGCGAACTACTTCTGGGGTGGATCTGCTACTGACTTCTATTGCTTGACCAAGTTTACTAAAGGCGTCTACTAATGTTAAATAATACTTTCCTTCAATGTTAAATAAATCTATAAATATTTCCTGAAACGGGGCATCTTGTGTTTGGGTTAATTGAAGTACGGGGTTAATAGGTCTCCTATCATATTTCATTTTACGACAGAGTTCACATGCGTTTATTAATGCCGTAATGGTTTCCTGCATATTATGCCAAAAATAATTTCGTTTAATCCTAGTCATTGTTTCTTTTATACCGCGGTGACAAGTTTTTCCCTGATGGTATTTTATTACTATTGCTTTTTGTTCAGCCTCGTCTTTAACAAAAATTATGCGTTCGTTACATTCTTTAATGTCTACAGTATCTTTTTTAAATAAGGAAATTATTGTTTTAGCAAAATCTCTCCTATGTTCTGAATGTTTGAAATATATAAAGTATTTAATTTTAGGGCGGATATATTCTTTAAGAAATTGTTTTATTAATTCAAAGTTATTTAATGGTAAGAAAACTTCAATTATTTTCTGTTTTGGTCTTGATAAGTCTTTAACTCGAAGTTCGTTTTTAAGCCATGAAAAAACTAATATTTGATTGGGTTTAGTATCGATAGCTTCATGTAAAATTGGAATACCAGAAGTATCACATTCTACATTCGAATGGACAGTCTCCGTAGAGCTAGAATTGGAAGTGTTTCGGTTTTGAGGTTCGATTTCAGTTAAATCTTCAGAACAAACTGATATGGTCGCCTCAGAGTCAGTTACAGTAACAGTTCTAGAGTCATCTGTATTACGTCTCCCGGTTAATTCTAGAATTTGATTAGTTACGTCTTGTAAGTGGTCTTGAAGTAGAGTTTCCTTTTCATCGACATTTACTGCTATAGAAGTATTGTCGTCTGATCCTATTGCATTTAATTTTATACGGGAAAGAGCATCTGCATTTGTATTTTGTTTACCTTTCTTATAAATTACTTCAAAATCATATTCTTGTAAACGTAACCGCCAACGGGTTAACTTACTATTTGGCTCCTTAAGAGAATATAACCAAGCTAATGGACGGTGATCAGTGTAAATTGTAAACTTTCGGCCATATAAGTATGGTCGGAAATGTTTTATCGCCCAAACTATTGCTAATAGCTCACGCTCAATTGTACTATAACGTGACTCAGAGTCACTAAGGGTTCTACTGGCATAAGCAATAGGATGGTCACTACCTATAGGGCCTTGAGATAGTACTGCGCCTAAGGCTATGGCGGATGCATCTGTAGTAAGTACAAAGGGTTTTTCAAAATCAGGATATTGCAAAAGGGGTGCATTCGTCAGTAATTCCTTACATTTTTGGAATGCCTCCAAATACTTGTCATCTATTATTATTTTATTACGTTTTTTTAAACATGAGGTCAGAGGCTGTGTAACTCTAGCAAAGTCTTTTATAAAGCGTCTGTAATATCCTATTAATCCAAGAAAACTTTTAATTTCTGTCGTAGTTTTCGGTACTGGGAAATCTAATACTGCTTTTATCTTATCATTGTTAGGTTTTAGTCCGTCTTTTGTAATTGTATGTCCTAAGTAAAGGACTTCTTTTCGTAGGAATTCTGATTTATCAAGTTGTACTTTTAAATTTGTAGTACGTAATCTGTCAAAAACTATTCTAAGGCTTTTAATATGTTCTTCTAAGCTAGCTGAAAATATAATTATATCGTCAAGATATACCATGCAATGTATACCCTGTAAACCTTTGAGAACGTTATCCATCGCCCTTTGAAACGTCGCTGGGGCGGTTTTTAAACCAAATGGCATTCTTAAGAACTCAAAATGTCCTGATTGAGTACTAAAAGCGGTTTTTTGTCTGTCAGATTCGTTAATCTCTATTTGGTGGTATCCGCTAGCTAAGTCTATCGTAGAAAAATACACGCTTTTACCTAACTTATCAAATAAGTCTGTAATATTCGGAAGAGGGTATTTGTCGTCAATAGTTATTTCATTCAGTCGTCGGTAATCTACAACCATTCTATATTTTACTTCCCCAGAGGCATCCATTTTCTTGGGAACAAGATGAACGGGTGCACTCCATGGCGAGTAAGATTCCTGAATTACGTTATTATCTAAAAGAGTCTCTACCTGTCTTTTGATCTCTTCCGTTTGTATAGGGGCTTGTCTATAGGGCTTAATATATATAGGATCCTCATTGCGCGTTCTAATAAAATGTTTAACGTCATTCGTAAATGTCAAAGGTAATTGGTCGCAATAGAAAATATCTTTATATTCTTTACAAAGAGAAAATATTTTATTTTTCTCTTCTTCGTTCATGTGATCTAACCTTAACTTATTTAGATTTTTTAATAGTAATTGATTTTCTCCGAATTCTCTTTCATTTTTCATACAATTGACCTTGCAGTCGATATTTTCATACTTTGATACCTCGAATGGGGATTTAATAGTCAATGTCATAGATTCGTTTAAGGTATTTTGAATAACTGTTTTTGCATAACCATTCACACATTTTACTATCGCACTTGGCATTCTCACGCCCTTACAAAATTCAGTAAAATTAATTATTGCATTACCGGAATGCTGATTTGTTGGTAAGGATACCCTTAATTCAGAACGCGGTGGAAGTTCAAGAATATATTCTTTGTCATTATATATTATAGGAATCCTTGATGAATTTGTTTTCAATATTTTATTTTTTAAGTCGATAACTGCTCCTAACTGTTTTAAGAGATCGTTACCAATCAATCCATCATATTTTACATCTACATCATACACATAAAATTTTTGAAAATGATTACTATTGAAGGTTGGCATTAAAGGAATGTTAATAGCTTCATTATGAGTGCTGGTAGCATGCGTACTTATAACTTCAAATGGTTCATATGAAATAAAATTGTTGAAATAGTAATATGCCTTTTCAGGGCTAATGAAAGAACGCGTACTTCCAGTATCTATCATAAATTTCGCATCTATTTCTGGGATATATATATATGGTAGTTTTAGCTGTTTTTCACAATTTAACTCTATCGATTCTGTAGATTTGAGGCTACTATTGAAAAATTTTCTACCTTATTTTCATTATCAAGGTCACTTGAACTTTTTTTGGTAGTGTTTTCGTCTGTCTCTTCATTGTAATATGTTATGTCATTATAGTTATTTTCATAGGACTCATTTTCTGAAATGTAGAGGTCAGGGTCGTAATAATTTTCATTGTCATAGTAATTGTAGTCATATGGATAAGTCTCATTAATAGGGAAAGTCGGTTTATTTTGCACTACGGTTCTCATAGATACGTCATTTTGTCCTGTTCCGTCTTGATGTAAGTTAGGCCTATAACCAAATTGTGTTTGAGGTCTATAATTATTACTATTAAAAGGTGGACGGTAACCTAACTGTTGCATAGGTCGGTGTCCGTATTGAGGATTAATTCTTGGTGGTGGTATTTGTGGTCCGTTAGCAATTCCGAATCTATATGGAGATAAATTTTGTCTAAAACCTGTAGGCATATGTATAGGCTGTCTTTGGTTTACATGCGGTATTCCGAATTTAAATTGGTGTTGTTGGTTAGAAAGGTAATTCGGCATAGATAAATTCGGTTTATTAGAAAAATTAAAATTATTATTAGGCTTAAAATATATTGGTTGATTAAAAGAGTTATTGACTTTTGAATTTGACACTTTACTTCGTTGATTGTATTGTTCGCGAAAGTTCACCTCCTCCAACACAATACTTAACGCACTCTCTAATGTTGTCGGCGATTTTAATCTAACTATTCTGACAATATTCTCTGGTAAATTGTATAAAAATACATTTAGTGACGTATTATTATAAATAATTATTTTACTCTGCTTAATATCCTCGTTTAATATTTGATTGACTTTTGATAAAAGAATTGAACGTACCGACTGAATTCTATTGCAAAAATCGAGGTAACTTTCTCCCGAATTTATTTTTAAATTTTCTAATTCTATGGCAATACACTCTTCACTTCGCGGGTCTCCAAAGTGTTGAATTAACAAATCTTTAAATTCTTCCCATGATATAATATCCTCGCGCTCGCTGATAAGCGAAGCGGCCTTATCTACTAAGCGACTAGTGACGCTATGCATAATGTATATATTTTGTGCATCACTGCCTTGAAACTTACTTATTACATATTCGCATTTTCTTATGAATAAGTTTTTTTTGAAAAAGTGGAATTAATTTTAAAATTTCGTTAGGGATCAGAGTTATATGATCCATTTCGATTTTATAAAAAAAAAAAAAATTAAAATTATTACACACTAACTTAAACTAGCAATATATTTATTTATTTTTAAACAATATAACTATATGATTTTTTTACTTATTATATATATTTCATTAAACTTTCGTTAAGACAAATTCACTCACAATACAAATTCAAATTATTAAATAAAATTATATAAGAAAACCAGAAAACGTTATATTAGGAGAAGTCTTATCCCAAAATAACAAAAGGCAAAGGAAGGTGAAAAGTTTTACTCACCAACCGGTCGCCAGCATCGTCTTCGCCTGGACTCCTCACTCACTGTCTTATTTCTTTGGTTCTGGATTGTTTCTTACAGACCTTCAAAATCCTAACTATTCACGGATTTTGACGAAAATTAATTAAGAATGAAGGCTGTAATTTATATGAAACAATCCTACCGGCTGCGCCAGACAAGTTTACGGGAGCAAGACAGACTTTTTTAAAAAGATATAATATTTGAGTTTTAAAATATTTAATTATAATTAAGATTGACACGACCGAACAGAGGTTTATGCTCTAGTCGAATGTTCTTCCCTTTTTACAAAATCGTTTCCCAAGACATATGATCCCAAAGCATAGAATGACACAATGACTTACATTCTGCTGATTAAGCATTCACTTCTATTGTCTTCATGCTTTGAGCTAACATAACTACCTACTGCATCAGAAACATTATAGAGCTCAACTGTGAGCGCAAGCACAGGAGCCCAGTCTCTATCACTCTGATAAACAAAAGGGACGGAAGATCAACGATGTTGGGTGATTTCCGAGGTAAGGAAGTGCACTTAAGGCCAGTACTTATACTACCTTTTTTTAACTTATGTTAGAGCTGCTACGGAGACTGAAATAAAAAATGATAACAGTTTATTGGTCCGAGATTTATGGATGTTGAGTTTTGAAGGACCTTATGTTCTGTATAGCCTTAGACTTAAGCACTAGAACGAGGCAGTATGAGAAGGTTATATATACAGTAACGCTATCACATTCATAATATTGGCAGTGATTGCAATAAATTAACTCCTTAAGTTAATATATTTCAAATGAAGGAAAATGAGATGTTCCAACAATATGAAAGAATTGAATATTTACCTGTCATGGCTTAAAGGCGTTCTTCCAATGAATTTGGGTTCGATCGTTGTTCTTACATTTTTTGAAACAATTTTAAGCATTATTATAATCGAAGTTTCGGATCATTTAAATAACACAAAGGAAAACATAGTTCAATTTAATAAAGTGGATGCCCAAAGGAATGCTCCGCGGCCTCTGGTGTCGAGGACTAATATTAACAAACTTTTCCACGCAATCTACATAAAAAATGAGGCGAGGGTTCGTGGAGACCTGCTGCTAAATGAGAGCCTTTTGAACCATTAATTTTGTATGCATAAAAAATAAAATTTACCATGAAATTAATTTAACCTTCAACTTATATGACCTGCTAATGCTATTGTCTTTGAACTGACATAACCTGGATCGGTCACTTACTTACAAATTTCATGTATTTTTCTTCTTGAAAAAAAATATATTAAGCTAACATTGAAGGTTAACTATTTGATTTAACGACGAATACATATTAAAAAAATGAAAATTGAGTAGTGTATTTTGACCATCATGCAATATATAAATTTTGTTATATATAACAATTAATATATATATTGTAATATATCATTAAATAAACTCATAGTCCATACTACTGGAGCTAGCACTGTGAGAATTCACATACGGACTTTACACTGTCAGCACTAAGGAAGGATTTTTGAAAATTTAACTACTAAGGTAACAGTATCAATACTTTATTTTTATAGTATAGGTAGGCGGACGAGCATATGGGCCACCTGATGGTAAGTGGTCACCAACGACCATCGCTTACATTGCCAAGGCGTCACCAACCTTGAGAAATAAGATGTTATGTCCCTTGTGCCTGTAATTAAACTCACTCAACCTTTAAACCGGAACACAACAATACAAAGTCCTGTTGTTTTGCGGTAGAATATCTGATGAGTGGGTGGTACCTATCCAGGCAAGCTTGCAGAAAGCTAGCACCAAAACTTTAAAACTTTGTATGAAAATCTTAGATTTTTAAGATCTATGGATATTAACATTTAGAAATTCTGAATTATGACGCGAGTGAAGACTTTGGTAAGTATATATATACCTTTATAAATCTGCCGTGACGATATATCGTTAAGGACTAACAATACAATTAAGTGCATACCAATTACATGAAAACATGATTAAGGGTTTTGATGATCATGTCTAAAAATCATATGTGAAAACTGTATAATATTTTACATACAATAAAATTGAATTGAAAACCTCCCTGAGCAGAGTGCGCTGTGCCACGGAAAATAGGCTGTAGAGAGCCTTATATATGTTACGTAGACGATCACCGCTGGGGTTTGGGTATAAATATATTTAAAAGTATCTTCAGCGTGAAAAAAAAAAGGCAATTCTATAAATAATAAACACGAATATTATTACTTCATTGCTTTAAAAAGTTGATGGCAGTTTATACTAAATATTTTTTTTATTTGGATGCCGCATAATATTTGTTTTTAATTGCTACAAAATTAGTAAGTATGTTGTATGAATATAATATAATAGAAATAAATTTTACACATACAAGAAAATTCTTTTTTTTTTAATGAATTACTTATAGTAAAAATATGTTCTAATCGGGTTTCAAAACGATTTAATGTAAAATAAATATTTAATAACTTTATTTTCAATAATATTAGTTACTCTAAAATTATAAATTGTTTTTGAAGTACACAAACGAAATAATATATTTTCCGTGAATTGTATTAAAATGTAAACAGCTACGGTTCTTTTAGAGACAATATTAAAATGTATTTTCACAAGTTTTTATATTAATTACATTTTAAGAATGCTACGAACACGTTCCACGGAATGAAAGCACAACAAAAACGGTTTGTCGCAAACAAACACGCATGCGTCCGATAAAAACTAGTAAATTGATAACGTGCATTTAATCCTTTACCCTTTGATGTAATATACATATACATATATATATATGTCGCGGATTCAAATGGATAGTCATGTAAATGATCACCATTGTCGTCCGACATGTTAATTTTATAAGATCAGTCAGTACGCACGTCCGGCGCTGGCGCTGTCTCAAATGCAAGAGACCAAGTATGTCGCTAGACAAACGATCACACGCTCTACTGACAGATACACCACTAATCCAACTTCAAATCATTAAACTAATCTTTATATTTCCATTAGTCGGCTGTATAACAACTAGGTGCCCGTCTTATATTTTCACAATTGACGTCTGACCACTGACAACCTATAAAACGTAACCACGTTGTGTATTATTGTCATTCTTATAAATGAGGTCGTATACCCGTGTAAATTAATTATCTCTAACATATATATATATATATTGTTGGATACGTTCAATTATTGAAGAAAAACAACTCTTATTCCATTTTCTAGCATTTATTTCAAGTCACAATTACCATCTCTATTCGCGTCTATTTTACAATTCGCTACATTTTTGTCTTAACGACATTTCATGAATTCATTTGAAAACAGAATGGTACCTCTTTTAATAATAAAAACTCTTTAGTAACTTTGCAAACCTTTATTATTGAATTATTGAACAATTCCAATTACCTAATAAATATTCATGAAACTTATTAATCAAATATACATATTCTACAATTAATAAAATAAATATTAAGAAATCAACCGTCGTTTGATATTGATATGATATATATTGATATATTGATATGATATATATTGATATATTTGTACCTTATTGGATAACAATTAATAAATAAATTATTATTTGTTATAATTTAGGTTGTAATTGTTAATAGTTATTAACAATAATCTAAAACGAATTCAATTTTACACAATTACAATTAACAATTCTAATATAAGGTAAAGACAAGAAGTACGTCCGTTCAGCTAAAAATCTCGACTAATAGTGTCCGTTCGCCACTACTGCTTCGTCTTTTATACCAGAGCGATGCGGGTAGTTTTATATAAAAAAATATATTTAGTCATCTAACAATATATATATCGTTGCCCGTACCCCGCACTCTCTTTCATGTGTCTATAACACCGAGGTCATGTTCATGTTTGGAAAGTTTGTTTGACTGAGCGAAATTAATATATATTTTTAATCTAAACGATATTCGGGAGTGTCACTTAAAACTCGGGACATAAAATCCATATCGTAAGTAAAAACCAGCTTGGTATGCACATATCTTTCACGATATTTATATACACATACGAACTTGTAGCTCCAGATTTATTTTGCATAATAGTCGTGTAAAAAGTCAATTCAGGTTGTCTTTTGTTTTTTGATTTCATTGGTTGAATGATGTAACATCTAGCACGACCACGACTCTCCTTGAATTTTATGGGAAAGGTATTTTTATTCAAAACTACAACTTGATACTCGTACGTTTGTACTCGTATACGAGTGTAATATTCATGATCAAGTGACAATGATAATATCACGATTTGTTGAAGCAAAATATTAACAGTTTTATTAAACCAGCTTCCTATGCACATATCTTTCACGATATTTATATACAGAACAGTTTATGTGAAAAAAGATTTTCATTTTATAATTTTTAAATGTTACTTACTATTATAAGATTTTTTAAATTTTAATAAAAACACTTTATTTAAAAGTAACTCCGAGATAAATAATTATTACTTTTTAATATTTAAACAAAATATGATTTATTATTAAAAATGAGACAAGTTAATCTCAATAAAAAGCTACCATAATTTTGCTGTCTCTGTTAATTAAAGCAGCTTTAAATTAATTACATAACATATAGTAAGTGCATAAAATATGTAATAAATATTTTAATACTCAGTAATTATAATTAATCTTAATAGAAATCGAGTGAATTAAGTCTCGTTGACAAGCCGCCATTCTGGAGGTTCGCCAGGCGCACGGAACATTGCGGCTTTTTATGTACGCAACAAATTTGCTGTCCAAAGTGTACTCAGTTTTAATTTAGCCATTTTGGCACGTCCCAGCGGAACTGCGGATCATTTGTATCAGGAATACAGATAATATGATTCAAACGACGACGAACAAATTACTCGAAACCCTCTCGGGGGTTGGTCATTTTCGCAATTCATTTTAAAAGCCTTCGGATGATCAAGAATTGGGCGTGAATAAATTAATGTTTAATAATTGTAGTTTTTTTATTTATTATTTTCTTTCGCTAATCTTATAACTGTGGATATCATTTAATTTGTATATTACATCTTTGAATACTAAAATATGAAGATGACTGGTACAAATCTATCGAATTATTTCATCTTGTATAATAATTATTTATTTTTTTAAGTTTTTTCGTACATTTAATTTTTTAAATAGGAAAATACATGTAAATGTGGAACACGAGATGTTAATAGTAGAATCTACTAGAAATATATTAGAATCAAACCTTACATAATGTATTTAACAGGCGTCGTAAGGAAAAAAGACGCATCTACAAAAAGTAAAAAATGGAGAAAATAAATGTTTTGTAATTTTAAAAACGGTTGCGGTGGAAAGAAAAATTAAAATTATGGAATGTTTTTTACGTGTGGCTATGCAATATACATTTATCTATATATTATATTATTTTATTTTTTATAAAAAAACAATTTAAAACAATAATTAAATAATATTTTCTATTGCATCTTAGTAAAACTACGTAGAAAAGACGCATCTTGGTACATGCGTTCTTTCAATTTAGCAATTTTTGAAAACGTTTTTTCTTCTTAGCCATTTGTAATAATTATTTAAAAATAAACAGACGTTTCAGTTGTTTGTTGCTTTTTAACTTGATTATTTAATATGGTATATTATACTGTCTACCCATAAATTATACACCTGTGAGTTACCTACAAAGCTAGGAACTGCTCTTCAATAAATTATCACATTTACATAAACAATAGTTATTTTAAACTTTTTGAAAAATAAATCACGAGCTTTACATAAATATTTAAAAATGAGAAACTTATTTTTATCAAAATAAAAATAAATTAAACTTATTATGAATTTTAATTAAATTATTATATTTACATATAAAAAGGAATACCTTTTGATGAAAATGGATTGATGAGAATCTATAAAATTGTAAATACGATTTCTTCTATTCATAGACAGTTCTACTTGATGATGAAATTCGTCTGCGACCATATATGTATTAGGCTTACATATGAAATTAGCGTTTTGTCGTACTGACCACTTTGATCTGAAATATCTCCTCTTTCGTTAAGAATTCCAAATTAAAATTTATAAATTCATTTAGCTGGTATATTTGACTTTTGAAAACAGTCATTCATTTGTTTTTTCCTCATTGTTTTTTTCTTTGGCGTCGCTTATTACCGCACAATGGAAAACATGAAATATCGGTATATTTACGAATACGAATTCTACCGTGGCACCAGTGCTGCAGAAACAGCTAGAAGGATTAATGATGTGTACGGCGCTGGTGTCGCAAAAGAAAGCGCGGTACGTTTTTGGTTTTAACGTTTTCGTTCTGGTAATTTCGACCTTCAGAACCAACCCCGTGGACGGCCGGAGATCAAAATGGAAAATGAAGAATTAAAGGCTATTGTGGAAGCGGATCCTTCACAAAACACTTCAGAGATAACTGCAGGCTTCGGGGTAAGTGATAAAACTGTATTAATCTTCTTGAAGCAAATCGGGAAAGTAAAAAAACCTGAACGATGGGTACCTCATGAATTGAGTGAATCGAACTTGCAAACACGCGTCGACTGCTGTGTTACTTTGCTCAACCGACACAATAATGAAGGGATTTTAAATCGAATCATTACTTGTGATGAAAAGTGGATACTTTACGATAATCGGAAGCTTTCGTCGCAACGGCTGAACCCTGGAGACCCAGCCAAATCCTGCCCTAAACGAAAATTGACTCAGAAAAAGTTACTTGTGAGTGTTTGGCGGACTAGCGCCGGTGTCGGTCACTACAGGTTTCTAAAATCTGGTCAAACGATTACGGCAGATATCTATTGTCATCAACTGCAAACCATGAAGGAAGAACTAGCTGCTAAACAACCGAGCTGCTTCACGACAACGCAAGACCACACACTGCACAACAAACAACCACTAAGTTAGATGAGCTGCAATTGGAATCTCTGCGTCATCCACCTTTCTCCAACAGATTATCATTTTTTCCGGAATTTGGACAACTTCTTACAAGGAAAAAAATTAAACTCCGATGCAGCAGACCAAGCCGCCTTCAAAGAGTTTATTGATTCTCGCCCCCATGGTTTTTTTTAGTAAAGGGATCAATGAACTACCTATGAGATGGTAAAAGTGCATAGATAACAACGGTGCATACTTTGATTAATTAAATATATTTTACAAAAAAAAAAATTGTCTTTATATTCTTCCCGTACAAAACGCCAATTTCATATGTAAGGACCTAATATAAGGTAACTACATCTAAGTGTTTTAATCGTGTACTTGGAAATTGACTTCAGAGTCTAGTTTTTATTCTGACTTGTCTAACCAAATGACCACATATTTTATTAAGTCTCTCTTAGCTTGCAATATCAGCCATTTTATGGCCAGAAGTAGCTTCGTGCCAAATAGCAGCATATATTTGAGTATCCTTCCAGGTATCCTTGTTGCCTGCCTGGGCGCAACTGACTGCGAAATCTTTCTAACGCGCATCCCACTCCACCTCGCATATTAAGCAATACTAAGAAGAAAAGACGCTTTTGGCACTTGTGTTATACAGATTTTGGTTAATACTACGATTAAAAGACATATCTATGTAGATACGTCTTTCTTTCTTAGCATAATGATCACGACAGCGTAATTGTGTCTTTATTATCCGTCAACACGCAGAAGCGTCTTTTCATTGTATGAATCTTGTTATTGATTTGAATGTAAAAAAGACGCATTTACGTATTTGCGCCTTTTCAACTTAGTAACCATCAGAAACGTCTTTTTTCCTTAGTGCTTGATTAAATTATTTGCAAATACGTTTTATTTATGCACTGCTAACTCCGTTTGTACAAGTCTAAGGAAAATATAATCAAAGTTCCCACTGAAAAATATGTTATTACTAGCTTTTTTCCTAAACGATATATCACAAGATGTTTTTTTTATATCGGAATTTTAATTAAGCAACTACTAAGGAAACATTCTGCTTATTTCTGCAGGATATATTTGTAAACTATTATTTTAAAGGAAAGGAAATTTTACCTGATACGACGAAATGTGTGTTGCACAGACTTGTGTCTACTTTTTTCTGAAAAAACATGACACATATGGATATGAGATTTTCGCACAGCTAATTTATCGGTAACGTTTAATCGAGCAAGGTCAACGACGTTTATCTGCCTCTTAAACCAGTACACAATTATACAAAGTCTTCTCGTTTAGTGGTATGCAATTGAGTGTTAGTGAAGCTAAATAATGAAATTAATTTTAGTAAGCTTCTTTATTTCTTTATAAGACTTTATTTATTTGGTTATTTACTTCTTACATGATTAATTATATTTATTCTTATGTATTTTAATTGATATTTTTGTGTCTAATTTTATTCTGTTTATTATTATTTTCATTATTATAATTCTTATTATTATTAATATATGTATTGTATCTTATGTAATATTATTAAGGTGCGATTATGATTGTGTTAAATATGTAATGGATGTATCAACATTATGGAGCTCGATGCCTGAATAATAAAGCCTGTCTTTTTGCCTCAACTGGTCAGAGACAGAGAATCGAAATTGCGATTTAAAAAGGAAATGCTGCTAGCATTCTGGCCAACATTCCACGCGGTCACAATTTGTACAGTATTTTTTTTTTATTTGTATTTATTTAAGGCTTCAATGTCAAATTATATTATATATAATTAATTTGGTTATCATAATTACATTATATAATTCAAGGATAAAAAAAATTAAATAGTCTTTAAAATTTAACACTTTTTAAAAACATTCCATAGCATAATAAACAAGTCAAAACGTGAGTCAAAATAGCGTAACTCCATACCCGATCTTGAGAAACAGAAGGACGTTTCGGTTTCTGGAGAAAACGGGATGGTAACTAAGCAGTTATGCCGGGGCCACACTACGGGAAACGTCAATGCCTATCATCGCGATAATTATTGCGTTGAGCTCACGGTGCACTCTGAGGATTCGTAGTGTGGCCGCTTCAACGCATTAATTCTCACGTTAATTTCTTTGATGTACGGCCACTTGAGTTATCGTCTAACGTCAAACGGCAATGTGAATGCCGTTGTCAAATTATCGCGCTAAGACGTGGTTACTCCTACGTTAAACGTCCATCATCGCAATAATTAACGGCATTTCCCGATAGTGTGGCCCCAGTATTACGGTTTCTGCTACCATCCCGCTGAAACTAACATTCAGCATTCAACGTCATGCCCTATCTCCACCGCTGTACGTAGAGTGTGTTTACATTATATACTATATACTTCACTTTACTTTATTTATTGTTATAATAATTAGAATCATATTTTTGACGTCCATGACGGCCAATTTTTCACAAGACTGCAATGTTTTGTTATAAATATCAACTCCATTAAAGTCGAATTTAATAAAACTGTAATCGAAGCTGAATCCTCCATTTTTACTTGACTCAAGGGAGCCCCTCGAAGCAATCTATTACTGAACGTCACCGAAGGCGACGGGACCATCTGAATATGTATGGGCTATGAATGAAAAATCGATTTCAACAGATTATTCAACGGGGAGACTCATTAGACTATAGATTAGACATTGCGCAATTTAGGCTATGAATTTGACAATCGTGTAATTATTCAGTTTAAGAAAATTTATATCTAATTATATTTGAAATATGATAAATGGGGATTTTACTAAACAAATATTAATAAAATTTTAGATGCATTAAGACAAAAAAATACTTCTGAGTTTTTTGTCGATTCAATAATTTCACACCGAAATTATCATCTCTGGTTTGTGAATCGACAATCTGCTTTACAACGACCAATTTTCACGGAACATGCGTTAAATGTGTGAATTCGGTCTGTCAAATAATATTTTTACATTCGAAATATTTATAAAGTACCGTCAACATATGAAACTTTTTTTATTAAAGTTTATTTTTCTATGTTAGTTCATCAATAAATCAAATATTTTAAGCGTATATGTATAAACATTGTGACTTTTTTAATGGTTTACATGATTTTATTATTTTATTTTAATGACACACATAACTAGCCTTAAAAATATTATAGTCAAAATTAAATCACATAAAACACAGTACATGTAACAATTCAGTACACAGAAAAGCTTATCTTCTTTTTAGTTTATGAATATATTAGTTGTTTCATTTTAATAAATAAAGATAACCTTTAAATATACTATTTTATCAAGGAATTTAAGGAATATAATATAACGAGGAAAATATAATAAGAAATTTTAATTTATTTAATACCATTAAGAGAATTATATCATACGTATATGCGGACGAAGTCATGGCGCAGAAGCTTATACCTATGTATATAAGTTATGACTTGAATGCGTTCGATATTCATATCGGCCGGCTTATATACCCGGGATGGAAATTTTAATAGTCATAAACGACCTTACTTATAAACGTAGTAGCTATGTAGTTAAACACTGATTCCGTTCCTGCTCTCCATATTGATTTGATATTCGAAAGTAGAAGATTTCTTAGCAGAAAAAAGCAAGAATGAAAAAGATTAACTTAAGTATTCCGTCATCGTCCATCAGTGTGGATTAATCCATAAATCACAATACACGGTGTATAATTGTGGTGACTAGGAAACTTAAAACTCATCGTAGGATAATATTCTGATTAAATGAATCACTTGTTCAATCAGTGTGATTGTAATCATATTTTAAATAATTATACGTATTATCTATATGCGTATGTAAAAATGAAATAACAGCCTGTAAATGTCTATTGGGTTAAGACTCCTTTTGAGAAGACTTTTTCCTTCAAGTAAGAGCTTATTCCGCCACGCTGCTCCAATGTGGAATAGTTTCCTCTTGATATTTTCTTTTATCGCCTGCACGAGATAAGTTATAAATTAAACACATAAAAATTCAGAGGCGCTTACCTGAGTTTGAACCCGTAATTTTGAAACAAAATCTTTACACAACAATTTTTACAATAATATTTTTTTGTTTAATTATTATATTTTATAAAAGATTTTAATAATGGCTTATACACAAATATGCGATGGTAGTCATAAATGAATTACTGCTGCGCAAAGCCCTTCAAATGAAGGCTCTTTGGAACTCCACAAACAAGAAATAAACATTTTGATTTAGCCAAGAAATAATGTGATGATTACCGATTATTTTTAATAAACTTTATTTTAATCTTTCGTTGTTGTGTAATCCCTGTAAACAATTTATTGTTATCTAGATTTACGTTTACGCAAACAAAATTTCTTGAGTGACCCTCAAGTGGTCATAGATACTTTGATGTCATTGCTTGTCCTGATTTATCCTCTCAACGTGAGCCGGGTTAATCTCCCGATATTGAGGTCATCCTGCCTCCTTCAGCACTCTTTGTGTAGCATTTATCTGGAGCCTTCGACTATTGGTGATAAAAGCAGTGAAAGGGTTTCTTTTTACTTTCTATTTATTCGCATGATGATTCCTTTTTAAATATATTTATTTATTTAGGTATATATTTATTTCTATTTGTATGTGTGTGTATGTATTATTGGGTATATAAGTTTCTTAGAAAATTGAACATTTAGTTAATAGGAAAGTAACCGAATCAGTATGATTGGTTATGAATAAATAAGTATGCACACGTAGTTACTAACTGTCATTACTTATATAATATTTATGTAAATTAAAAATTTAATATATAAGTTTACTTTTCTCTTCAACGGTTACGTCGTATAATCATAATAAAATTATAAGATAATTGAAAACTTAATATAAAGTAAGATAAACAATTTTCAGTCATGTCTCGCTTAAACTTATTTCTAGTTCCGAACCAAAATACTTCTATGATTTGGAAACATCACATAATCACAGTTCTAGTAATCAAACCCATAACGCTTTAATCATGCTTTATTTATTTTATATATTTGTTGAAAAATATATTTCAAGTTATTTGGCAAAACATATTAAAAACAAATGCGTATACGGTAAGTTCAATGAAACGACAATACGGTCAGCAACAGTGACGAAGAATAAAACTTATATCCGACCTATTTAGGTCGTATCAGTTTTATTCCATGTTTACGTCTGTGACTTCTTTTATGGTTAATTTGCCTGCCTCGTTGGTCTAGTGGCTAGATATAAGGCCGCAGACTCGCTGGTCCTGGGTTCGATACCCTGGTCGGGCCAATAAATAGTTATTGTGCTTTTCTGTCAGAAAATTCTCAATAGCAGCCCGGAGTCTGGAAGTTGGAAGTGTGTACACTCCCGTGCCTCGGACGTTAAGCCGTTGGTCCTGCGCTTGAACTATTTCTGGTCGTATCGGATTCCCATCGGATTATGAGAACTAAGAAAAAGAGAGTGCACCTGTGTTTGCGCACACACTTGTGCACTATAATATCACCTGCGCAGTTGGCTAATCTCTCTTGAGATTGGCCGCCGTGGCCGAAATCGGTCTGGTGGACCTTATTTATTTATGGCTAATTAACGCTATTAAATGAGAAGATAATAGGATTAATATTCACCTTTTCATTGTAATCAATTGACAAAACTGTTACCTGTTCGTAAAAGTAAAAATATATATTAATGAAAAAAAAATAGGTGAAAGAAACTCAGTAGATTTTTTTGTAACCTTCTTTATTAACTTACAACTTTTAGTGTGTGACATAATGAAAAGTGTATGTATCAGTGCGCCTAAAGCTAGTAAAATTTCAGATTTCACCAGCACGTTCTTTAGACGCTATTCTCGACACGCGATCGTTTTTGCATGATTTTTTATCTAATGCAACCGGCATTGTTGTATTTAATTTTTATTTTCATCTTGTACTTATTTTATAAATAATTCTGATGAATATGGTATATAGTTCTTTTAACTATAATATGATAAAATTAACAAATAGCTCGGTTAAAAATCTGCCTTGGTCCTCTCGCATACACGGCGCCGCAGCGAATATATTATAAGTATTATTAAATCCATATTTTAAGTAAGTGAAAACCAATATCTACTGCATATGACTATATGCAGTAGATATTGTTTTTCACAAAAAGAAAATGTAGTAAGCCTTTTGCTATTAAAAATATAACAAAACGTTTTCAATAAAAAATCCAAGATGAAGCTCTCGATTATTTTTAAATATTAAATACATAAATCAAATACCTAAATGTAAGAAAAATAATAAAATATTAGAGAAAATCTTATTAATTTATGTTTACGATAAGTTCCAATCCTTGAAAATAGAATGTAGTTTTATGTTTACAAAATAATATATACTGTATACCTCTTCTAATAGCAGCAATAAAAATCCCATAAATTTCTTTGATGTTTTATGTAATATTTTTGTCCTACCTTAATCCTCAATAAAAGTTGTCTGAAAGAGATCACTATAAATGATAACACCATTTTTGCATACTTTCTAGTTTACCTATTCTTCTACTTACTAATATTCCTATTTTTCCTATAATTAAGCCTTCAGCTGGTGTTAGGAGTAAGGAAGACAACAGCTCAACGTGTCACGATCGAATTTTCAAAATTTTTAAAGAATAAAGAGTGCTTTAGCTATCTCGGTTTTTAAATTTGTAATTTATTACTATACATATAAGACTCTCATAACGTAAATATAATTAATGTATACAACATTATTATTTCAAAACATAAATGTTTTATATTATATTGAGAACAATGTGTCTATTGGATATAGAGGAAAATAAAAAAGACATAACTTCATATCATAATTTATTTACGTATTCCATTTAATTTTACAACAAATTAATTAAAACGAAACTGTTCAACTGTACATTAAAGATAAAAGATGATTTTCGTGCAAAGAATTGACATTATCTTAAGTGAAACACAGCCATAGATTAACGCCTATATTTTATACATAATATTTTAACTAATATAAAGAACTGTTTTATTTGTATTATAAAAATAAAATAAGGTTCAACAAAATAATAGTGTGGCTTGGAAATAATATGAAAATTTTGTCAGGTTTTATTACGCTTTCATTTATTTTCATAAATATTTACATAGTATTGTTTTTGAAAATCAATATTGTAGTTTTGTCTTTTTCCAATAAAGATAATAATATTTACAAATATTTTGATTATTTTTGCGTCATTTCAATACGACACCAAGAAAAGACAAATGTACGTATGTAATTGTACAAAACATCATATTTAACCCAACGTAACAAATTTTATACATTCAATATGTTACAAAAAAAAAAAACTTAAAGTAAATATATAATTTGGATAATCAATCCAATTGAAAGTGTACACAGTTCCGATGATATTTATTAATAATCAAAACAATTAACTTGGCAATAATGTTTGAAATATAGTAAGTATGTTTGAAGTACATTAAATTTGTTTAATGTATGATATCCATTTTAAATATTAACTTTAAATAGCGGTCAATATATGTATTTTAATATTATGTCGACAAAGTTGCAATATGTAAAATGGATAACATTCAAAAACTATTTTATTCTCATATAAATTATGAACTTTGTCATATTACAAAGCTAAGCATAAAACGTTCTAATTAAAACTTAGTCCAAGTACAAGTATTAATTCAGTGTTGCCAGTGTGACTTGAAAAAGCTGCAATAAAAATGTATAAGGTTGTTCAAACTCCACAAAATATATTGTAGTTTGTGACCTGTTTCCACTGGCCCGTACAATATCTCGGTCCAATGTTATGGCAGGTGACAGATTTGAATATCGAAATATATGGTATACGCCGGAATTGTGTTTTAATTGTTCTCTGTCATTGAGTTGTTATACTGTGGTGGTACACGAGCTAATGTACCAACGGGTTTATTTACATAGACTTTGGATATTGGTATACAGTTTGGATCATTTTGAAACTTGGCTATTTATGATATAAAATGAATACTTTCATATGAGATAAATGTCAATGATTTTAACTAATCTTCTCTGATATTCCGGCTGATGAAAAGTTAAGATCCATTAAAAAAAGAAGTTCCTTTATCTCAATGAAATAAAGGTGCTGTCTTTTTTTATAGTACCAAAATTATATATATATTTTTTTTTTTTTTTTTTATTGTATAGGTTGGCGGACGAGCATATGGGCCACCTGATGGTAAGTGGTCACCAACGCCCATAGACAATGACATTGTAAGAAATGTTAACCATCACTTACATTGTCAATGCGCCACCAACCTTGGGAACTAAGATGTTATGTCCCTTGTGCCTGTAATTACACTGGCTCACTCACCCTTCAAACCGGAACACAACAATACAAAGTACTGCTGTTTTGCGGTAGAATATCTGATGAGTGGGTGGTACCTACCCAGACGAGCTTGCACAAAGCTCTACCACCATATGAGTGTGTTGGGTTTCACCGAAATAGAATAGAGCTATCCTATTGAACTGACACAAGACTGATATGATATGGATATGAGCATGGTAAAATTCAAATTTGTGCCAAAACGATGGTAACTTTTCAAACAATAAAATCTATTGCCACAATGTTCATGTTTTACATATTTACTCCTTGTCAATAAGGGTATTGTATAGTTTCTCAATGTTTCGTCTTGTTCTTTCCAATGTTAAATGACTGATGCCAGAAAAAGAGAAACCAGTATTTAACTATCCACATTACTCGACGTTTATTATTAAGGCCGCTATAACATGGTAACATACATAGGTACGTAAAGATGATAATAAATGTATGGAAAGTACGTACGTAGTTATCTTCGTCCATTTAAAAAGCGGAGCACAGTCACCGGTGCAGTATACTCTCTTATAATTGTGAAAGGGCTCAATAACTTCAGCAATTTCTTTGTCAATAAAATATAATTTTAAAAGGCATAGCAGATGTTTTATTTTTATTTTACCAAAGAAGTATTCTATGTCTATGTTTTGGTTTTAATATGAAGATTGGTTATTTTATAATTACCATATTTCAGTTCAATTTTAAAGATCATTCTTCAATCTGACAGTTAAACATTTTAGCAACTAAATAGTTTTCTTTGTACGTAAGTTAAATTATTATAAGCCAAACAAAATTGATAATTAATAGAAATTAATAATCTACAAAGAAGAAACCACTCTTATCGTAACTTTTTGCCCTTTCTACCAAAATTTAAATGTGAATCTTTAAATTAACTAAAACTTTAAGACACCTCATTAACCTCATTAGCAACGATCAGTATAACAAATAATAGAAAAAATAATCAATAATATATAGTGTATTATACAAAGAATTAAAATTAAGTAAATTTTTTTTAAATATGAATGTGTAATTGAAAAGAAAAATTTGTTCAATCTTGACATTTTCTTGTGCCAAGTATTTTATATAATATTGCATTTGCATGTCGCAAGACTTTTATGGCTTTGTACAACCAATTTAACTTGACGGCAACTTTGAAAAGCTACTTTCGGAGTTACAAGTTGTACTGCGGACCAATCACATTATGACAAATATATATATATATATATATATATATATATATACTTTTTTTTATTGTGATTGTATTGTGTCTTAGATAAAGCTTATTTCCATTAATTAAAATGCATATAAAACAATAAAATAAATCAAACAATTTTAAGTTACATATATTAAAATTTAATTAATTTATCTAATAAGTTTATTTTTATTTATATTACACATACATTTGACGATATTTTAATAAACAACACTTTGGAATGTACAAAAAATAATAACTTCATACAGTGTATTTGACCTATTAATATCTATAGACTGAATTAAATTCATTTTATTTGTAGTATATACGATCTACAATCGTATATAATATTATAGTTCCACTTAGTCTAAGAGCTAGCGAACATTAACGATACTAACGCAATAGATTCATCGTCCATCAATCCTGTTAGAATTTCAACCCAATTCAGATACATTTTACTTATTATGAATATTTTACTGCGCTTTCTAAAATGTTGTATAGCTCTTAGACTATGGGTATGCGATGAGGCCGAGCATTTATCTACACTTATTCTAGTATCACTGTTAAAGTACTTCAAACCAAGCCTCATAAGCTCATAGACTTCGATATTTCTTTGAAAGTCCAGATCAAAACGATCATAGCTTTAAATTCATTGCATGTACCTGAAACAAAACTTTAAATTAAATTATTTTATAATAAAATTAAAACATATTATCACTATTTTAATTGGCGAGATTCATTTAACGGCAAATTAGGCGAATCGGCGCATGAGTGTTAAAAGTAAATCCACTTATCATTAATCCACGTCTAGTTTTAGTAATCAAAGATCTTAAATTAGTAAATAAAGAAATGTCTCGTATCTAAAAATAGCTTTTGCAACACATAAGTCGTTGGCATAAGTATTTACCTACTCAGTAAGATATTTTAAAAATAACAGTGATAAATATCTAAATGTGGAATAGTATTCAGCGTTCGTACACGGATGAATTCCTCTCAGACTATATCATTTTCGATGGTTTGATTACATTTTATTAAACTTATTTAATATTTATAGTTTTACAAGTTTTTATTTGGTTGTATGAAATATACAATGTAAAATGAAGCGCGGCAAGATTGTTGCGGTACTAATTGAAGTCATCCACTCGCATGAAAATACGCTCAATATTTCACATGTATATTTATTTCTATACCTTAAATCATAACAACAATAGCCTTCTAATTTCTCTCATACATAATTTTAGAAATATTAATCATCCAATTCGACGTAGCGAAGTTATAATTAGCTCATTGTGAAGTCTAAAAGTGTATTTTATTGCAAATAAGTGGTTGTAGAAAACCCGCTGCATAAATAACAAATGTATTCAGTGTTGCTAGTATTAGCCACTAATTTCCCCTGGGCAGCTTAAAATGGTAACCCGCGTTAGTCTATTGTAGACCACTTTAACTTTTTGTTATCTTTGATTACTGTTATTATTTATCCTTATGATATAATATTCCAGTTTATCAACAGATATCATAGATAGATTATCCAATTTCATTGTTCGGCTATTCCACGACGAAACAGAATTGTTTGTTATTGATTTGTGCCGGTAAGAAGAATGAGTGATCAAATAATAACAAAGTTAGTGCCTATTTTGATAGTCCTATCATTAATATTGTATTCATAGTTACACTGAAAATAAAACACTTGTTTTTCGTATAGAAACAGTATCTCAGTTGTCTAATATTGAAAACTTACGGCGCTTACGCTAATTTGATTCGAGTATCCTTTAAATGTTATTATTATTATAATCAAAGTTGCATATCATTTTCTGAAATTTTATGCGCTATAATCTAATATATCTTCTATTCATTATTAACTTTAGAGTAATTATTTTTGTCCTTTATGCATTTCTAAAACAATTCGTAGCAATAAGATAGTAGATTCCTATCCGGGTAAGCAATATTAATGTATATTATATCAATATTATGTGTTTATATGTTATACCGTGCTCGATGGGGAAGGAAAACATCGTAAGGAAGCATGTTTCGGAAGATATTCTACTACTCGTGTATCCATCGGGTATTATTGAGTGGTGGAATAACATTTTTCTTGACATTAAAAGCCTTTAATATTTAATTTTATTTGATATAATACCTCAAAAAGAACATAAATAAACATTATTTATCATAATTTAAACTACGAGTATAACCAAACAACTGATGTTTGATGAAACATGTTTCAAGACTAAGAAAATATATGCCTTCTATCCCTTTCTTGGGATTACATAATCCGCTAGACGAACATTGCAATAGACGTTTATATTTCTATCAAACTTGAAGGGAAACGTTATGAATTATTAATGAAATCTTCGAGAATTTGGTACCTAAGGCGAAATTATTTCTCAAACTGTAGTCGTTGTACAAATAAACAACTATTATTTTAGCTTTGTGACTTCACTCTGCCTTTAAGAAGTAAATCAGAATTTAAGGTGGTCAATATATTTGTGTTCAAGAAAGTTTATAACTAAGAAAATATAAAAACTCCAATAATATTAGTCTTAAATTAAATATTTTGGTTAGTATAAACAAAAATACTCCAACGAGTACATACAAATTTAGTAGCTCATATTAAGCAAAGATACTTCAAACTCCACCATCTTATGTAAATAGTAATACGTGCTTTCAAAACTGTTTATACAATTTGCCTGTTCGCCAATCCCTCTAATTGATATGGTAATGTATAACTATAGTCATTTACATATATCTCGTATAAATTTATTTTTTTATACATAGCACGATACACTGTTTCAATGATATAATTCAGAATTTTATTCCACAGATATTATATATTTATGATTGGATAATTGCGTATATAGAAAATAACACCAGTTACACATATTAAAATTTTTGATATTTCGGTTTATTTTTATTTTAATTTTTAGGTTTTAACTAATATTATATTAATTTTAAAGAAAAGACGATTTGAAAGCTGATTATCAATTCATGAAGCATCGTTGCGACATGTGTTCGTACATATGAGCTTAATAGGTGAATCAATTAAGTAACTTAATTTTAAATTAAGAACACGGTTAATTATAAGAAAATTATAAGAATAATAAAATAAATAAATACCAGACGATCATGCACTAAGATCAGTATTATTTTTATATAACTTACTCGTGTAAAAATTAATCTTTAACTAACAAATTAATATTCCACCAATTGTTATTAAAATTTTATTTTAACTGCGAAATATTAAATTTGTTAACACCTGCAAACCATAATTAAATTATTGAACATTAATACGTACCTCTGTTAGAAACATACTTCGACAACTGTGTACGTGAATATATGGTTATAGTTGTGACTGTATCTCGCACTACAGGAGGTTCTACGGGGAGCGTTGCTTCGCATCGCACGCGTAGAGCGCCGCTCGCTGTAGTGGGTACGGAGACTCGTAGCACTCGCCACGATGCGCGTAGACCTCCTGGCTGGGGAGCGCTTAGCTCTCTACGCTGCCATGGCTCGGTCTGTCGGAAAATTATTACGAGTAAAACAATGCAACCGAATAAACCCAATTTATTGGGTAATTTAAAATGTAATAATTCGTTTATTTCCGTAATAGACACATTTCAATTGTTTATTTGTGCCAATTGCATATAAATCATTACGAAAACTTAATGAAAAGTACACAATTTGTAAGTAATTTATAAAATATAAATAATAAAATAGGAGTGTGCCTATTACACTTTTTGATATATAGTATTATAGGCTTTATAGAACCGAAAATAAATTTAATAAATCAACAAAAGCGTATAAATTGGTAATCGGTAATTATTTTTAATATGTCCCACTATTTATTAATTATTCTACAATGCATTGTAAAAATCACAGTCATTATATTATTAGAATGCGTAATACATTCGAATAATACATATTTAAAAAAAAACCTTTTTATTTTTACCTAAATCTTAATATTATATTCTCTCATTATGGTACAGCGCCTGACATCGCATAATAACATCCAATTTATTTCAACAAAGACGTTACTATGATGAAACTTCCTGTTACTTGTTATTGTGTTTTTTGAAAAACTAACTTTATTATAAGTAAATTTAAGTTAAGTTAATAATATATTAAAAATATTTATGTCGTTATTATTTTAAAAAACATTGTAAATTTACTCGATTACATCTTTAATTCGATACATTGTGTATATTATCTTTAACAATAATCAATTTCCATCAAATCCAACAAAATTAAGGAGTACATTTTATAAATCTACATACGTAACTCCTATGAAATTTCAACCATTTCTCAAAATAGCATAATAAGCCATACAATAAATACAGTAGATATTTTAAAATAAAATTTATTGCATAGCGTAGGAGTATTTCGCAAAATATATTAACCATTTTAAAAGGCCGTTAGTGAAGATTTAAAGTGCCTCGACTGCTAAGTCTCAACAATGAGCTCAGTTAATAGCATACAAAACAAACGCTTCAAGTTACTATAAAGGTTCCTTGGTGAAGGTAGTCCTACTCGTAAATAATACGCCCCTTAGCTGTTAATGTATAATAAGTTTCAAATATAGTTTTAAATTAAGCATTAAATTCAAATTAATAATTTTAATAGAATACAAATATTGTCATTTTAATCATATTCTTGTATTTAGTATACAACGAAGTATTCCTGTTTTTAAACGATAAAATTAATAAAAATAAGTATAACTTTTGATCATATTACATACATGAATCTTCTTGTGATATTAACGTCTGGTAAGAAAATTATGCTTTGATCAGAAATTGATATATATACAAACTTCAGGCTAGAAAAATATTTAAGTCTGGTGGTAGATTAAACGATGAGAGGATAGCACGAGGATGACCTCACTCGAAGCCTTATCAGTATTACTTTAATAAATGATTGACTCTGTCTTATTGCAAGTAAAGCAACAACTATTTATTTAACAAAATAATCTCCTAATTTAAATTGTGTTTTAGTAGCGAGAATATAATTATTATTATACACGGCTGCAATGTAGTTTCAATTTGGTATCATGATAGTGCAATATCTAGTCGTGACTTATCTTTCTGTAGTGTCAGTGCTCGTATCTACTTGTGACAGGTGGTGGCTACTGTTTATCCTAGGACAGTGGCCGACAGCCATTTTCCTGCATATTGTCATTTTAATCATATTCTTGTATTTAGTATACAACGAAGTATTTCTGTTTTTAAACGATAAAATTATCAATATATTTACTATCTATGAAACATAATATTATGCTGGTATAGATTTAATTTTGGCAATATTTCGATTTCAAAAACAGACAAATAAAAAACAAAATTGAAGTAATAACGGTCTGTAATTTGTAGATATAAGATTACTTTTATAAAAATATCTTAATAATTACTATTTCTCTATTCTTCTAACATTATGATAAATGTAATATATACAACACAGTTATTTACGCATAATACTTACCTTTTTACTTACATTTTACCACATTAAATATCGATCGATGAAATCCCATTTTTTCCAAATCCAAATTTCAAATTTATTTATTTATTAAATTAATATCGATTAATTGAATGCAACAGCCTATAAATATATATCTCACTGTTATGCAATTGTCCCTGTCTTCGTGAGAAAGAGACACACGAACTTCATCAGACAATTAGGAAGGGAAATGTGCTTGTCAGTGAAGGAAAACATTTCGACGAGTTGATAAACAGAAATTATGCATATGCAAACATTTATGCTAGCCAGGTTTGATCCCACAACATTTAGTTTAAGTGTTCTAGCCTCTAGGCTAGATATCACTGACGATAGAATCATCGACTGACATTAGGAAATGTTAATCGTTTCTTACATTGCCAATAGGCGGCCAATCCTGGGAACCACGATGTCTCTTATGTGTAGTTACACTGGCTCACTCACACTTCAAACCGAAACACAATACTAAGTATTACTGTTTGGCCCTGGAATATATGTTTGGTGGGTGGTCCACTCAGACGGGTTTGCACAAAGTCCTACTACCAATTTTTGGTTTTTGTCTTAAAACAAAATATATTATCCAAATCACAGAAAACAAAAAAGCCTCGTCATCTAAATGTACTATAAAAAAACCTTGTTAGGAAAATACTATTTAAGCGTTCATCTAACTCAAATACTAAACGAAAACTTTATAACATTTTAATATCTCTTTCTCCCTTCTTTTTATCTTTTACTTTGTAAACTAGACCTATAAAAGTTTTTATCGTAAAAATTTCATATTTCAACAAGTAAGTAAACACAACTTTAAATTCTTATGTAAATAAGGTAACAAAAAAATTTAAATGTTATCTCTTGATATAATATACGTTACTTACATACATGCACTTTCTGTTCAAGTGGGTTCAATTTAAAAATACGAATGTTCAAAACGTACATTTGTAAAATGCGAAGAGATCATATAAAAATTCATTTTTTTTTTAATTCAAAAGAACAAGCATTTGAATTCTGAAGAGAAAATGTAAAAATTACTCAAGGAATTTTTGAATCTGCAATTGTTTTAATTTGTCGATTCAATTGCCGACTAAGCTCAATCACAATAATTGATAGTACCTAATCCAGTCAGATTGGATTCCTGATTCCATTAGGCGAGCAAGAGAGCAAACAGTTAAATCGAGTTAGCCTATCTCTTGAGTGCACTGCCTACTGCGTCGAAAGCACTATGGGTTATCCGGCTTTTGCTTGTGGATTTCATTAAGAAAATGTGTTTATTCGATAAAAAACTTAAGTATTGTAACTTATTTACACGGGAAAATCTATGTTGCTTTAATTATGATAAGTATTTTGAAGTTGTAGCTATGCAGCGGTTTTAATAAATATTTACTGCACCTATAATAAAGCACACTAATGAAAAGATACATTTATGTAGTTCTAATAATGACTGTAACGTTTCATATAATATATCATTTATTTAATCAATTAATTAATGTTTGACAACATGTTTTGATAGATAGATGCGTCACAAGCCGAACGCTTAGGACGATCGTGCCTCTCTGTCGCTTGTTCCGCGCTCTCGCTTGATCGCTCGGCTCAGGTGGAACGTGACAATGAGTCATGCTTTTTCCTGGGTGCAGCCGGCGTTCATCGATTTATAAGACGTTATCACGTCGAAAATTATCATTAGTAATTTAATTTTTAGGGATCTTCAGTGTCTTCGTGTACGCATATTGATATTTATATAAAATGTATGTTTATGCAACAATTTAATTTTTTATTTTTATTATTAACATTAAAGCCTTTACTTTACGTAAATATAAATTAAAATTAATATTAGTTAAAAATAAAAAAATATAAATACATATAAAAATTACTGTGCAAATCGTGACCGCGTGGAATGGTGACAATAATGTTAAATAAATAAATGTTTGTTTAGCGTCTGTATATTAAAAACAAGTAATGATATCGAATCCAAGCCAACATTCCTTTAAAATTATGCTTACATTTATGAACATAGTTTATAATATTCGATTTAGTAGACGGATAAATAAAATATCAACAAATCTGCATTAAAAGTAGATGAAAATTGACATTGTGATCATAAACTCAAAGTTCATGGAACTGTCATAGCACACAAAATCGCACCCAGACAGACCAATTTATTATTTAGCGTCTACACCCCAAAATATGTTTCAGACGTGTCCATAAAATGGAATAGTTAAAAATACAACAGAAAACATCTTGTTACACATTTCAATAAAATGTTAGTGACATACTCATGAATAAACGACGTCTGTACCATTCTCTAATGAGGGGTGACGAGAAGGTTAGTTACCTAGCTGGAACTCAAATTCAAATATGAGGTTATTTTAAAATAAAAATTCTAGCTACATACGTAGTTTTTTGTAACGAGCGCATTTTGTTATTAGCATATTCATAGCTTGTTTTGAAACGTAGCAAATACACACAGCCCTTGGCCCTAATTTAAAGGGAGTTCTGAAATATTTTCAGTTGCAGTCTCATTCTGAATAATTTGTTTTAAAAAAATATGTCAATTTTCATTCTATGTTAGTTGGTTTTGTTCGTAGAGTAAAAACTTAAGTCGCAGGTGTGGTTAGAGCAGTTTAATTTGAAACGTCATTTTAAATAAATAAATATTGCTCAGATAAGGTTACTTTGTAACATATAACATGTTACATTGATATCTGAAGAAATTAGTATGCAAAATTATTTCAAGCATACAGACATATATATATTCATATTTAATATTTTAAATCAATTAGCACTTAGATCTAAAATCTCTAGATCTCACGAAAATCTGAACCTAAGAATGTTTGTTCAATTCCGGGCAAGCACCACTAAATTATGAGCTTCACTGGTATTTATGAATTAACTCGATTTCGACGGTAAAGGAAAACATCGTGAGGAAATCTATATCTACTAGATAAAATATTAGATAAATGTTTATTAATTTCTCCTCAAAAGAGAGGACTTTAGCCCAGCAATGGAACATTTAGTTACTGGTACTTTACGTTACTTTGTAAAATATTTTTTTATTACAAGATTTTATATAATCAGTATATGAGGATCATAACTTCCACCTGAATAAATATTTCCACCGAACCAATTGAAATTGAAATTTTGCATATACTTATTGCGCTGGTGACCATATCTGGTATATTAAAATTTATTGGTTTTAGCACATAGATTTAATAAAAGCTATTATTAAATAATCATTGGAAGTCCAATATAGCAATCAAATTTATTTATTTATACGTACATTTATATGTCGTGTATCTTGTAAGCGTGAGTTGGTCACGGACGCTATCTAATCCAATGATATGCTAATCACATTTACGCTGTAAACGATATTAGACATGACCTCGTAAGGTAAACGTAATGGTCCCTAATTATATTATAGGGATTAATTGACAATCTCTATTATTCTAATATATTATTATGTTAATATAATGAATATATAAGTATCGATAAATTATTGGCTAAAAGTTTTAAGTGTGAAATCTGTGAATCGAATCTCTTTTTACGTCAATAACGTTTCATACTGTAACGAAATGTATTGTATAGTCCTCGAAAGCTTAAAGTTTTTTAATTAACGTCGAAAATCGGCGTCATGTCTTAATTTAAGCAATCCTGCACCTCACGTCTAGTTACGAAGATTGCAGCAAGATTATTTTATTTGATGACCATATAAATGTGTCACGGAAGTTTGTTGAAATTTTTAAATATACCTTATATAAGTATTTACTTCATTGCAAGAGATTGGTAACACAAAAAAGTGAATGAATGATATAGGTACCTATAAAAGCTCTTTTGTTATCGTTCCAAACAAGTTATCGTCAATGTTTAATTTTCTAGCTATTTAAACACCTACACTTAGCAACTGATTAAATCTAAACAACGTTACTGAGTAAAATATATTCTATCGTTTATAAATCAGGCTATGAAATATTTTGAGTATGATATTAACGATATCTTAATAAATATCTCAGTGATTTCAAATTAAAATATATATTTTTAAGTAGGAGTAAAATTATAACGAGTAAGCGTTTATTAGGCAATGAAAGTGTATATACGAGTACGTACCTTTGCGAGTTCATTGTCTATATACCAATTAATGTCAGACGGCGGAAGCGAGTAGTCGGACGTGCAGTTCAGTAGTATTTGCTCCCCAGGCTTCACTAATTTCGGAGCTCCAATTATTATGGGGTCCTTGTCCGGCATCGCTGTAAGGAAATAGATTTAAGTAAATCGTATACAAATAAAGTTTAAATTTTAGTCACATAAATATTTTTACAAGTTATATTTTCGTTGCGTTTCGTAGCAAAATACAAATAATTATGTACATCTTAAAATACATAGTCTCAAAAACTTAGCGATATAAGGTACACTACGTACGTTGTTATGATTAAATTATTGATTCAATATTTATGGGTAATTTTTGACTCCAATCATAAGACAACCTTATAGTTTAATTAGAAGAGAAGAAAGACTTATTAATTATAATTCCAATAACAAAAATATATGTAGCAGCCTTCTCTCCATTTGAAGAAAAGGTTTGGAGCTTATTCCATCACGCTGCTCCAATGCGGGTTGGTGGAATACACATATGGCAGAATTTAAGGTGGTACCCTGCATTGTAAGGTGGTAATGAAATTACCACCTTACAAAATTCCTTACAATGTTTTCCTTCATCGTCAAGCAAGAGATTAATTACACAAATGAAGCACTTGAAAAATCAGTGGTGCTTGCCCAGGTCTGAACCCACGATCATCGGTTAAGATTCACGCATTCTTACCACTAGGCCATCTCGGCTTTTTTATGAATATATACTTTTTGAAAAAAAAGCACATTTGTACCATGAAATTAACATCTAATATGAAATAACTTTCCTTTTATATGCTTTTAACAATTAATATTTTCAAAAAAATTAAGCCTTAAAAAAATTATACAAAAGAACATGTCGAGAGATGTCAGATCCCGTACTTAGAATATCAATGTAGTCTAGTGATAAAAGATCTATAAGTCGGATAAAGTTTCCTTGTCCAAATTAGGCAGCGAGAGGGACGTTAGCTAAATAGCAGCGAACTTGGCGATTAAGATAATCCTATAAAGGAACTCTAGTAACATAAAGCGCTTTGGCTTGGAATTGTAGAAATGTGTGCGTAATTAAAGTTTTCGGTACAACTCGGTCTTGTTAGAGTCTAGCTTCGAATTACTAGTTCGCATTTGAATGTAAGTCCTTTTCAATACCAACTAACAATATATTTACTGGTGTTAACTGGAAATAGTACTAATTAGATTATATTTAATTAGATTTTAGATAATTATTTAAGACATTCTCTCACACAAATGTTCGGAATATTGTAACATAAATCAAAGATTGATATTTAGCTTCACTCCGTGGTCTGGTCGGGTCTATCCTAGAGGTTAAAAGTACTAAAATACATTCTAATAACATTGGTATGATTGATCGTTTTTTTATATTAAATTTTTATTTTCCATTGGTTAAGACTTCTGCTGCACAAAAAAAAAACAAATTTTTAAATATTTTCAAAACCGGTTTTTATGTGTGTTTTTCATTGTAAAAGTTGTGGTGTGCTAGTGAAATGTTTTTTTGTGTAGTCATAATATTATTGGTGCTGTAGACATTTAAAATATAAAGACTTTCTATTTGCGTTACTTTTTTAATGTTAAATAATTATTTTATTTATTTTCTTTTTCAGCTTATCGCCGTCCACTGCTGGACGAAAGCCTCCCCCAAAGAACGCCAACCATCCCGATCTTGGGCATATATTCCCTAATTGTAATATATTTTTTCTTATTATTTAAAATGTCTAATAATTCTTAATATCAAATAAGGTTTTGGTATAAGCTTAAGCCTATATACTTATTAACCTCTCAAGTTAAGCCCTGATTTGTTTTTCATGTTATAGGTAGGCGGCATGTAATGTTGTGCAAAAAGGTATTAAATAAATAAATAATAAGTCACAGATGCAGTATATATTATTTGTATGACTTTGAAGTAAATTCAACATAAAGTTCACTATAACACTAATAAGACGTTCAAAATATGAAGCCATATTAGTAGATTTTCGGCACCATCTTTTCAAGTGAAGCGTCAGTCACCAGCACAGTAATAAGGTTTTCCCATTTCACGTCACATTTCGAGCGTGCTTTTAACATAGTGCGATCCAACGAGGTACGAGTACATATCTCTAATGTAAAAAATCGAACAGCTTTTAAAGATGTGTATACACTACGTTCGCGCATTAAATGTCCTTCGCAAATATTTAATGAATCTAATGGCTGCGAATACACAAGAGCTGAGATCGTAAAAAACTAAATCAGTAACAATTGAGCAGCTTTTTAAGTATCCACCATGTTAGCACATTAAATGCGCATCCGTAGCTACTTTATTACCAAGTGCTTTGTATTCGCACAAAAGCCGCCATTGGGTGGATCGCTACAGCATGATACGTTGCACGCTTCAAGATCGTGAACTTATCCACTACCGGAGAAACTAAGCGAATGTAGTGGAAAACAAACCTGATCGCTTACAAATATAAAACAAGACGACGAAATAATGCAAAGCCGTGGAAATAAAGAGTAATTTTCTTCAAAATTACTTTGCCATTAGCTAATTGCAATTTGTTCATGTAGCAATTATTTATTTACAAGTTCGTAAAACAACGACAAGTTCGTAAACAAAAACGAGTTGACGGATTTTGCAGAAATTTGGAATGGAGATAGTTTACCTATCTGTCACGTCCTGTCACTACCTGCCCCCTAGTACGCGGGCAAAGCCACAAGTGGAAACTAGTTATGATAAAAAAAAAAACGAGTAATAATATAAAACGGTTGTAGAATTGGAGCCGATGTGCTTAAACAAACATGTTTGTTAATCCCAACTTTACGACCAAATCGCCAGCAAATTCCACTTCCTGAATAATTTTGTTCGAATATACTATAATTATAAATTATTATATTAGAAATTATTTAATTACAAAATAACCTAACTTGAATTTAGTTCGCTCAGTTCGCTCATTCAAATTAAACAATAATTATAAAAACAAATTAATGATATCACAAACAAACATAATATATATTTTTTTAGGACAGACAGGTTAAATAATGTTGGCCAATATACAATAGATTAAAAGATGAATATATTATCAAGTCAGCACCTAAAAATTTTGTAATATTTATAACCGCGACCAACCCTTATAAGCGCGAGTTTACTAATTAAATAAACAATTAAACTTTTTTTGTTTGGTTGGACATTTCGTTGTCTTGTACGGACAGATAGATGCAACGCTGCTAAATGCAACTTTATGAAAAAGTGTGTTGGTTCAATGTAAGTGTAGTAAAAAGTCGAGATGGCCCAGTGGTTAGAACGCGTGAATCTTAACTGATGATCGTGTATTCAAAAAACTTTCATCTGCTTAATTTGTGTGTTATAATTCATCTCGTGGCTTACTTCACTGAAATTTTCCACATGTGTATTCTACCAACCCACATTGGAGCAGCGTGGTGGAGTAAGCTCGAAGCTTTCTCAATAAAAAAAGGAGAGGAGGCCTTAGCCCAGCAGTGGGACATTTACAGACGGTGACTGCTGTAAGTGTAGTAGTTATACAATTCCACTTCCATTTTCTGAATAAATGTATAAGTAGTAGCATATAGTTAAGCAGTTACCGACGTCACCTGATATTACTTCCACATTTGATTTCTTGGTAAAATTTAACAAATTAAGCTCACCGACAACAGTCATATGCTTCGTTTGCCTCGCTATTTGAAACTTAGGTCCTTCTGTCGACACTTCGCAGCTGTAGGCTGCGCGTGTGGCGATTGGAGGCGGCATAACGCGTACCATACAGGAATCTCTTTGACAATCACCGCCTTGCACCATGATTCCCGTTATGTTGAACAGACGGATTGGTGGCTGCGGAAAATAACTGTTATTACTATTATATATACACTAGCTGTGCCCCGTGCTTCACCCGCGTATAATTAATAAAAATATAATAAATTATTTTATTACTATAATAACAAACTCGCGCACACACACAAATACGCGCACACACACACACACAACACACACGCATACACACACTCACACACATATGGCTACTGGTAAAGAAATACGTAATTAACGATTTGAAATTAATTTTCATAAGATACCGTGGGGTTTACCGATCTTATCGATATATAGTCTAACATTTGCGCCATTACATGTTCTTTGTGTGTACCAATTTTCATCAAGATTGGTCAAGCCGTTTTTGAGTTATAAGAAGACATACAGACAGACATACATACATACAGACAGACATAAATGAAAAAAAAAAATATAATGTGAATCACTGCATCATAAAACGAACATTTATCACAAAATTAGGTAAAAAAAAAATTTACAGACAGAACCAATAGATTTATATAGTAGTATAGATATATTTAAAATTTGAAAACGATTAGGTGGTTTTTCCATTGATAATTAGGATCTTTCATGAATAAGATAATTAGAAATTTACGTCAATTATATTTTGGTCAATAAAGTAATAGACTGTTTATGCCCTTTTCAATTAAATGAATACGAAAATAAATAGAAATTATGAAAACCACAAATTGGAAGTTTCTACATAAAACATTTATTCTGCTTAATAATTATAAAATAACTTTTTAATGATATTAATGACTATCAAAATATTTTTAAGTCATAGTTCGCTTGAATTTAATTACTTATAAATTATAATAACAAAAGCAACTGTAACCCATTAAAATGTCCAGGCATACTACACGTATACTTACACGTGTGACTTCATCAAGGCACAACCATAGACAAATTATATTTTTGTTACCATTTAGGTCACATTCGTAAATAAAATTTTGGATTCTCGATACCAAGAACACGCGTGGCAATACCGACTATTCACCTAAATTCCATAATATATAATAAATTATGTATTATTCTGTCATGCCAAATTTTACGCTCTAGCAAGCGGCAAGCGTATGTGATTTATATAACCGCTAATACTTTTGTTAAAATAATAACAATTGTTCGACCTAATTAGAAACTGTTCAAAAGTTTAACTAAAAGTTTACCTACACGTTTATGAAATTACTATTGAACGATAAATCATTCTAATTTACTTTTACAAAATGTTTACAAACAAAACATTTTTTATTAAAATCACGTAATGCTTTACGTTAAGTTGAATTCTAAAGTCAAATATTTTATATGTGTGTAACAAGCTTAAATTAAATAACCACAGACTATAAATCAATGTTACCTTCTGTGAGGGATTGTATCTGAATATTTCGTGTATGTCTCTGTACCACTTGACAGAGTGTAGCTTCTGATCGTCCATTTCAAAATGACAGCTCAGCTCTGCCGCTCGCCGAGGGTCGGCGTAAAGCGGGACCTTTAGCTGAGTGATTTTGTGCGCCGATGTTATAGCTGGAACAAAATTACAATTTTAAGGCATGTTTCTCATTTTTTATACCTAACAGTATATAAAGACATTTTTACTGTTGCCTACAAAACCAACTTCGAATTTCGAATCAAATTATAATCAGAGTAGTAATATTAATATTGTAAAGATAAATACTTTACTGTAGATAGGATTCCAACGAAACAAATTAATATTATTCATTATACATATTATATTATACAGGATGTAACCATTTAATACATATGGCAACATTTTAATATACATATTTAATGAAAGTATATTAATAAAAATGTTTCATGCTTTATTAATGCAACCTTTTAAATTTAAAAAAAACGGTTTTTGAACATTACTTTTGTGAGACTAGAACAGACTGCTTACATTAATATCGTTTTAAAAGAACAAAAATATGTCATAATATGTTTTAATTACTCCGTGGCTCTTTTATTTTATATATTTATAATTTAAAAGAAGATAATTTATGTTTTAATTACCTTTTCCCGTTAGCTTATGACTAGGACAAAAATATTATCATTCAGAATGTCATAACGTTCTCGTAGAGGTTTTTAAAATGTTAATTAAATTAATTTCGACAAGTTATCTTGTTTCACTTTTTCGGAAAACCGACTCAGTTAATTAGTACGATATTAAACTAGATATTAATAACTTTAATGACTTTTTACAGCTCTTAACAAGGTCGAAATGATGTAACATAATATTTGAAGCAACGCTTATTATAAATTATAATGCTTCAATTAATTTTATGAGTAATTAGTTTATTTTATTTTATTGATGTTAAGAATAACGTACAGTTTTATTCAAAAGAAAACTTATATATTTCTTACGCGTTTTGCATTCGATGAATAGAACATATAACGACATACTTATAAGTACATTGACGTATTATCATTCTCAATCGCAGAACCGGTTATGTAATTCTTATTAATTACGCTTTATTTATCTTGTGTCCTTCACCCAAAGGTTTTCTGGAAGAGATCTCTCTTTTAACGATTATTTTACTCGGTGGTAGAGCTTTGTGCAAGCTCGTCTGGGTAGGTACCACCTACTCATTAGTTATTCTACCGCAAAATAGCAGTACTTTGTATTGTTGTGTTCCGGTTTGAAGGATGAGTGAGCCAGTGTAATTACAGGCACAAGGGACATAACATCTTAGTTCCCAAGGTTGGTGGCGCATTGGCCATGTAAGCGATGGTTAATATTTCTTACAATGCCATTGTCTATGAGCGATGGTGACCAGTTACCATCAGGTGGCCCATATGCACGTCTGCCTTACTACAGGCCAATAGTGCTGCTGAATGAGACGGGCAAGCTCTTTGAGAAGATAATAGCTGCCCGTCTTGTTCAGCACCTCAAGGAGGTGGGGCCGGGTCTCTCTGAGGCTCAGTACGGGTTCAGGGCGGGTCGATCAACTATCGACGCCCTGAACACCTTGAAGACCCGGTCCATGGAGGCGGTGGCCCGAGGGGACGTGGTCCTGGCGGTATCGCTGGATGTAGCGAACGCCTTCAACAGTCTTCCTTTCGAGACTATAAGGGAGGCACTCCGATACCATAGGTTGCCTTCCTATCTCAGGAGGCTGTTGGGGGCGTACCTCCGGGACCGGGTGGTCCTCTGGGAGGGGGGTGATGGGCGACTTGTCCGGCATCGGGTGGGTTGCGGTGTTCCACAGGGGTCGGTTCTCGGCCCAATTCTGTGGAACGTTGGCTTCGACTGGCTCCTGCATGCACCCGTCCTTCCCGGGATGGGGGTGTTGTGCTACGCGGACGACACTCTTATCACGGCGACAGGACGAAATTTCCAGGAGGCGGCCCGCCTGGCCGAGGTCGGGACGTCGCTCACGGTGGACCGCATTGGAATGTTGGGCTTGAGGGTCTCCATCTCAAAAACGGAGGCCTTCTTATTCCATGGTCCTCGTCGGGGACCCCCTCGAGGGGCGTGTAAAGGCCCAGATGATGTATCTGGGCCTGATCCTGGACGGAAGATGGAGCTTCGGGCAGCACTTTGTCCAACTGGGTCCGAAGCTTATCAACGCTGCTGCTGCCTTGGGCCGACTCCTACCCAATGTGGGAGGGCCGGAATCACCATGCCGGCGCCTATACGCCGGCGTGGTGCGCTCCATGGCACTGTACGGTGCACCCTTTTGGGTGGACGCTCTCACCGCTAAGAACAAGGCCCTTCTGCGGAGACCACAGAGGGTCATAGCGGTGAGGGCGATACGTGGATACCGTACGGTGTCGTGGACGGCGGCTATGCTTCTCGCGGGCGATCCGCCCTGGGAGCTCCAGGCGGAGGTGCTCGCAGAAGTGTACCGGTTTCGGGTACTAGCCAGGGCCAGCGGCGACCGTCCAGGATCCGCGGAGGTGGAGGGAATCAGGGCTCTAGCCCAACGAGCGCTGATTCGCAGGTGGGAGGAGGACTTGAGGTCCCCATCAGCAGGCCTGGCGACAGTGGAGGCGATCCGCCCCCACTTGAGTCGCTGGGTAGCAAGGAATGGCGGCACACTCACGTATAGGATGACGCAGGTGCTTACTGGACATGGCTGTTTCGGTAAGTACTGCATAAGATAGCGAGGCGGGAGGTATCACCCTCCTGCCACGAGTGTGGTGCGCCACAGGATACGGCACACCATACCCTAACGGAGTGTGCTGCGTGGGGGCCTCAGAGGCATACCCTGGCGGCGATAATCGCCGGAGATCTCTCGCTGCCGAGCGTTATTAACGCCATGCTCGATAGCGAGAGATGCTGGTTGGAAATCGTCTCCTTCTGCGAGAGTGTCATGTCGCAGAAGGAGGCCGCGGAGCGGCAGCGCGAGGAGGTTGCCTCCGCTGTTTCAATCCGCCGAAGAAGACCGGGGAGAAGGCGTCTGCGCTATGCGCACCTTCTCCCCCCGCCGTAATAGCCGCTTGGGCTAAGTGGGCTCCCCGTATCCGGGAACCTCCCTAGAAATGGAGGCCCGCAGAGGCGGGCCGACCGTCGGGGCGTCTCGGTAGCATGCGCAAGCGATCCCGTGGCGCCCTCCGACCAGACGGAGAGGATACCGCTGGTTTTTTAGTGGGTATTCCGGCGCCTTCAGTGCCGGCGAGCCCCACATACCCCCCGCGTAAAGCGTAAAGCGTTTTTCCAGCGACAAAAAAAAAAAAAAAAAAAGTCTGCCTTACTATACAATAATAGACCGCCTTCTGTGCATTAATAGATGTTTTTGTTCGTATTTGTTTCTAAAACTGGTATACAATAAAGCATTTTCTATTCTACTGTATTCTCTACTATTTAAATCGTATATTTTTTTAATGAAAATAAATATCAAGTAAATAAAACATTAATAAATCAAAACGAACTAATGTAATTAATTAACATAACATAGAGCTCCTAGTACAATATTCTGCGCTAACAAAACATTATTATTTCATGTAAATTTATTATTACCATACTAAGTGGTAAACACATTCGAACTTGTATTTCAATGAGACGCAAAGCTGCACTGTTTTTACAGAAATATCACGTATGTTGAAGTGGCTTCCAACGTTAACATAAACACAATCTGAATATATTACAGAAACTTAAGCCTAATGGTTTTGTGAGGGCACACTTCAGTCCTCTTCGTTTTGTAACAATTTGCGTCTTAACATTTCGTTATCATTCAAAGTAAAATACGAGAAACATTTTATATATATTTATTCTATAAGATAGTTTTTTTATATTAAAGTTTATTTTTATTAGATTATTAGGCAAATGTAAACGATGTCAAAGTAAATGACCCACTGTTGTGCTTAGGCTTTTGAAGAATTGACTTGAAGCTTATCCAACAACATTGCTTCAATAGGGGTGGATACACAAGTGGAAGAATTTCATCCGACACATGCAAGATTCTACACAATGTCTTCATCACCGCAAGAGATGAATTTCTAAAAACAAATTACGCACGTGAAAATTCAGAGATGCTTGCTCGGATTTGAACTGACAATCTTATTAATCAATAAACGATGAAATTAATATTATTTTTAAGATAGTAAAAACATTAATTAATTAAGTTCATTAAAACATATTTAAAATTCAGATATCATTTGTACAAAAGATATTTATGGTAAGTAAGTTGTTTTAATTAAATATACGTACTAAGTCGAGCGAACAAAATGTATACTTCGAAATAAATATTAATTATATAACGTTAATACATACGTTCTGTGGTATGTTATTTTTTTATCATTTAAAGTCATAAGTGAATGCATAAATGATCAACGTAATAATCAAATTTGCTCACTTCTCCTTTGAAAATACATTAGAGTTATAAACGGCATTTACCATTCAACAGCCAATTATAAAATAGCTTTGCATGTCTCTGTAACTGCTCTAATCAACATAGACTTAATCCTAATAGCAGATTCAATATTAATTATCCGCTTAATGCAACCAAAATAATTAAATAAATTAACATACATTACTGTAGACGTATAGAAATGAATAACACAAAATATGTAGGTGACAAATTGCACCACTTTTATGGCAACACTTGACTTTGTATGATGGCTACTGCTCTAAACAAACTGCACTAAATTCTACTAGCAAATTCAATACTAACTATCCGCTTAAGTAACAAAAATATAAATTTATATATAATAATACAGACCAATTTCAGCCAAGTACACTGGACATATTATAGTGAGTGCGCTCTCAGTCAGGTTCACTCTCTATTCCCTAACTCTCATAATCCGATGGGATGGCCATCCGAATCAATCGGAAAGGTTTCAGGCACAGGACCACAGGCTTTACGTGCTTTCCGAGGTACGGGAGTGTACACACTTCCAAAATTTATATATATACTACAAACAACACAAAATATGGTAGGTGATAAATGTGCATCATTTTTTATGACAACACTCGTCTTGGTATAGTATGTTTGTAATAATTTTATCGTTCGACCCGAGCAAAGAATAGATAGTATAATTCTTCATATTTTCTTAATTTGTACAAATAAAGCAAACAGCACGTAGATTCTTTAATTACACGTCGAATGAGGTAAATATCACTAAATAAATCATACCAATGAGTGTCCGTTTGGCTGAACATTTATTTTGGTCAGTAGCATTTCAAAATGTAATTGTTTTATAAATCACAAAATATTTTTATTTTTATTATATATTATATATATATTATGCTTGTGATATTTACGAATAAACCAAATACATTGGTCAAACAAATATTTATCTTTTCACGTGCAGTGAGGGCCCTCGACATTAACAAAACTGAGCTTATTACGTAGCTGAAACGAAACGCATCGACAAAACTACGAATGTAGGTGAAGCTTTCCATAAAATAATATAAGCTGCAAATATAATCAAGCAAATAAATAATGTCAGATAACTGAACAAACATGCATCTAATGAGTATTTGGTCTCTCATTACGAATTAATAAGGACCACTAAAGTCAATCCTACATATATCCTTATGCTGAAACAGAACGCAAAGTCATATTGCCTGTGCACTAGAATTAGACAAAATATGTACATTGCAAACATAATAAGGAAAGGAAACAAATGTTTACAGAGGTCGTGCGGGCTCGGTCAAAACAAACATGCAACTAATTTGACTGAAGCTCTGTTTATCACCAATTCCTCGTCATTTAATAAACTCAGTCATTAAGCTTTTAATTTATTTTATTTTTATTAGGTGTCTTGCTAGTTTCTAAACCGTTACAGCAAAACGGTTGAGTTGATATATTGTTCACAGTTTTGACATATTCATGATATTACATTACTATGTTAATTTGAATTCATTTTAATACTATAATTAAATAAAAACATGAATTAAAAAATTAACATGTGCACGACAAGCACAGTACGATAGATATATTAACGAACGATCGATCGATACGAACGTATGAATTGAAAAAACTTTTTAAAGTTATTTATTTAATTATATTTATTTGTATAATTAATAATGAAAATGATATAAATATAAACGTTTTGTTTTTCATACAATAATAAATGTTCATTACATAAAAGACCAACAAATCAACTAATTGTTCGCAATTTAAATGAAGTATATTATGATATATAAAATAATAAATTTAAATTTATTTCAAATGGACAGAGTTACTTTTCACTATTAAAAACATAAAAGGAACAACTACTCTGAAACTACTTAAAATAAACAACGATATTTGTTTGAAACAATAATAATTGGAGAGCTATAAAACAGTGCCCATTTTACACTGAGCTTTATCTAAATTGAAAATCTTCACTGAAGTGGCACACCCGCCAGCTCTGACGCATATATTTATTGCCACAGTTATGAATGGGTATAATAAAGTAATAAATAATAAAAATGTATAAATTTTAATACAAAGTTAACGTTTTAATATATTGGACAATGATAATATTGGCTTTTTTATTTTTAAATTTCGACTACTTTTTTTTTTTTTGTATTCTATTCTTTTATTTTTTTTTTATGTAAGAGGGGGCAAACGAGCAGGAGGCTCACCTGATGTAAAGTGACTACCACCACCCATGGACATCCGCAACATCTGAGGACTTGCAGGTGCGTTGCCGGCCTTTGAGGAAAGAGTACGCTCTCTTCTTGAAGGTTTTTATGTCATATCGGTTCGGAAAAGTCGCCGGCGAAAGCTGGTTCCACAGAGTGATTATGCGAGGCAGAAAATGCCTTAGGAAACGCGCTGTTGTGGATTTCCAGACATCGAGGTGGTGAGGATGGAATTTTGAGTTCTGGCGTGATGTCCGGTGGTGAAATTCAGCGGCCGGGACTAAACCAAACAACTCCTCAGAACACTCCCCGTGATATATGCGATAGAGTATGCAGAGTGACCCAACATCTCTACGCAAATCCAAAGTATCAAGCCGGTCGGTAATAGCTTGATCGTCGACAATTCGAACTGCTCTACGTTGTATGCGGTCAAAAGGAAGAAGCTGGTACTGGGGAGCTCCCGCCCAGAGGTGAGAGCAGTACTCCATGTGGGGCCGAATTTGCGCCTTGTAAAGTTTTAGGCGATGGGCCGACGTGAAGTACTGTCTCGCCTTGTTGAGCACTCCAAGCTTTTTGGAAGCCAGTTTGGCTTTAACTTCCAATTGACCGCGGAACTGAACAACGTTCGAAATCTCAACGCCAAGTATCCCGATACTGGCTGTGGAATGGAGGGGAGTATTCTCGAAATGAGGGGATATGACAAAAGGAGACTTTTTAGCGGTTAACGCGCAAACTTGAGTCTTATTGGGGTTGAATTGGACCAAGTTTAGTCGGCCTCAGTCCGAGACTTTGGCTAACAAGGTCTCGACTTCAGACACAAGTTTATTCCGACACTCGTCGACGTGTTCCCGAGAAATATTAGCACGGCCGGTGTAAAGGACGTCTACAGTGCTGTCATCCGCATAGCAGTGAATGTTACTGATTTGTAACATATCATTGATATGCAGAAGAAACAGAGTAGGTGAAAGAACGCAGCCTTGTGGAACACCAGAATTGACGAATTTTAAGTCAGAGCATGCACCGTCGACAACGACCTTGATGCTCCGATCTGCCAAAAAGCTGGTGATCCACTTGCATAATTTCTCGGGAAGCCCGTAGGAAGGAAGCTTCGTGAGAAGCGCTTTATGCCATACCCGATCGAAGGCTTTCGCTATGTCCAGACTGACTGCTAATGCCTACCCCTTGGACTCAACTGCTGTAGCTCATCTGTGAGTAAGGTAAACTAGAAGATCACCAGCTGAGCGACCCCGACGGAAGCCGTACTGGCGGTCACTAATCAGCTGGTGCTCCTCTAGGTACCGCAGGAGCTGGCGGTTAATAATGGACTCCATTATCTTGGAGAACAAGGAGGTGATAGCAATAGGCCTATAATTCGTTGGATCAGAGCGATTGCCCTTTTTAGGGATCGGATGCACCAAAGCAGTCTTCCAAGAATTCGGGACTACGCCTAATGTGTAAGAGTGGCGGAAAAGACGCGTTAAGACCGGTGCCAACTCGGGAGCACAAGTACGCAGCACGATCGGAGGAATGCCATCGGGCCCACTCGACCTATGGATGTCCAAGGAAAGAAGTGCTTTACGAACTGCACTCTGCCGGAATTTAATTTCCGGCATCATGGTATCACACCGCAAGATTGTCGGTGGTGTCTTTCCTTGATCATCAAGAGTCGAGTTGGACGCGAAGAGAGATCCCAAAAGGTCGGCTTTCTCCTTCGCAGTATGGGCCAACGAGTCATCACTCCTGTGAAGAGATGGAAGGGAGGGCTGACAGAAATTCCCTAAGACAGCCTTAGCGAGAGACCAAAATGCGCGTGTTCCCGAAGGAAGACGCACCAATCTCTCGCCAATCCTGCCAATGTGCTCCGATTTCGCCTTGGCAATAACGCTTTTGAAAGATCTGGAGGCAGAGTTGTATTCCTTTTTAAGTGCGCTGGTATTTACATCACGAGATGCCGATGCTTTAGCCCAGGCTTGATAGCATTCTACCTTTCGGCGTGACGCCGTTTTGCAGAAGCGACCAAACCAGAGCCGGGATCTGCCGCCGATGGGTATTGCAGAATACGGAATGAAGAGTTCCATACCCTGAAACACCACATCGGCGACCGAGTCAGCAACGACATCTGGATCATCCGGCGAGAAACAAATCCGCCCCCATGGGTAGGATGCAAAGAAGGACCGCATCCCATCCCAGTCCGCTAACCTGTAGTGCCACACACGGCGACATCCCAAGAACCGAGGCCGTGAGGTGCGTGTAATCGGCACTGTACTCCGGACAAGACAGTGGTCCGACGAGCCAAGAGGAGGCTCTACGGAAACATGGTACCCGTCCGGATGAGAGGTCAGCAGAAGATCTAACAGGGAAGGTGTATGATCCTCTACATCTGGGATTCGCGTTGGCGAGGTAACCAATTGTGTCAGATCATACGCCAAGGCAAAATCGACCACAGATCTCCCCGCATGATCGGTGGTATGTGATCCTAGCCATTCCGCATGGTGGGCGTTGAAGTCGCCAAGAATCACGATCTCTGCGGATGGGATCTGCTGCAGCACGGAATCTGTAGCCCGTTGGATGTGCTCAACGAGCCGGTCAGTTTCGGCATTACCGCTATTGGACCTATAGAGGCACGCATAGATTCGCGGATGATCATCGCAGTCTACGCGCAGCCAGAGAATGGATAGGTCCCTCCCTTCAAGATAGGCGAGGCGACGAGAGCAGATACTCTCTCTGACGTAAACACACACCCCAGCCCGTGGTACAAAGGAATGTTCCAACTTGTACCCCGGGTAGGAGAGGAATGAGATGTCCGCCGGAGATGATATCTGGGTCTCGGTGAGAAAGAGCAAGGCCGGCTTCGCCGTCTCGAGATGGTAGTGGACGGCGTTTAAGTTGGAATTCAGTCCCCTAATGTTGCAGAAGTCCACAGCGAAGGTGGAAGGGGTTGCCTTAAGATGCCTGCCCCGTTTGCCTCGTCTATTCTTGAGCGCAAAATTGCCCCCCCCAGAATTCGAAGGGCAGCCTGGGCATCCCTGCCCAGGTGGTGTATGTCCTGAGCATGGATGTCCAGAGAGGGATTGTCCACCGCGGTCGCAGATGGTACCCTCCTGGGATAGTTTTGTTATATTCTGCGCACTCATTTTGTTGGAGGGGGGGGAATTGGGCCTCCGGGACTCTCACATACCGAACGAAACGCGGTAGCATGGCTACCACTTTACGCCGATTTTAAGTGAGAGAGTGGTACTTCCCCGGGCGTGCCGGCCCATTCAGCTACAACCTCTATAAAACACTACCACTATAAAATGTCTATGTACATGGGCCTTTATTTTATTTTATCAATATTTTTAATATAATTTTGTAAACTATACCGAAGTTTACAATATAAAACTTTAATTATGTGTAACTTGGACAAACTTATAATACAAAACTCAAAATATTGTTCAACTCTCATCTAAAACGGAATTATCACATATTTTATCATTCTCTTTATATGTAGGAGAGCCCATCAGTAACAGTTGCCTTAGTAACCGTTGCCGTAGTAACCGATTTCATGATATTTATATTGATAAACTAGCTGTTGCCCGCGTCTTCGGTCGCGCGTAATCTATATATATACTAATATTACTAGCTGTTGCCCGCGGCTTCGCCCGCGCTTAAATAATAAGTAATGGATAAATGTTTGTTTGGAAGTCTGTCATTTTAAAGTAAGAGGCTTGAAATGTCATTCTGGTAAGAAAAATTTATTTATTATTTTTATTATTTTTAAGTTGATGATTTTCTTTATATAATCATTATGAATTCCTAGATATAAGGCCGCAGACCCGGTGGTCCTGGGTTCAATTCCCAGGTCGGGCCAATAAATAGTTATTGGGTTTTTCTGCCAGAAAATTCTCAGTAGCAGCCCGGAGTCTGAAAGTTGGAAGTGTGTACACTCCCGTGCCTCGGAAAGCACGTTAAGCCGTTGGTCCTGCGCCTGAACTCTTTCCGGTCGTGTCGGATTGCCGTCCCATCGGATTATCAGAGCTAAGGAAAAGAGAGTGCACCTGTGTTTGCGCACACACTTGTGCACTATAATATCTCCTGCGCAGTTGGCTAATCTCTCTTGAGATTGGCCGCCGTGGCCGAAATCGGTCTGGAGGACCTTATTATTATTATTATTATGAATTCCTGTAGTTTGACTTAATATATTTTATAGTTACTTAAATGGCTTGAAGTAAAATTTAATTTATATAAATATTCCGATTTACGATTCTATTGCTTAAATACCTCGCCATCTATCTACGCCGTTGGGTAAAGTTAAAACTATAAATGAGCAAGCGTACCAATATATTTAATTATTCTATCATTCTCAGAGTAAACAAAATTATTTGAGTCACTGAAAATTTTATTTATAATAAATAATCGAAGCACCTCTTTGTAAACGGTGGTAGGGCTTTGTGGCAGCTCGTCTGGGTAGGTACCGCCCTCTCATCAGATATTCTACCGCTAAACAGCAATACTTAGTATGGTTGCGTACCGGTTTGAAGGATGAGCGAGCCACTGTAAGTACAGTCACATAGGATATACGTTCGTTCCTACGGTCGGTGGCGCATTAGCGATGTAAGGAATGGTTAATATTTCTTATATGGCCATTGTTTATGGACAGTGGTGATCACTTAACTTAAGGGGGCCCATTTGCCCGTCTGTCTACCTAGATATATAAAAAAAGACGTTTGCGGTATTTCCTTTTGGGGGCATAAATTACTAAGCTACTCGCAAAGCTCACTCTGGAGCATGCAGCATAAACTGTCCATGTGATAACAGTTCTCACTATCGCTCACCATGTTCAACGACAGGCCTTGGGACTTTTGATTGTCATGGGGAAGCAAACTTTTAGAGGGAACAATATATGTACATTGAAATTCGAATGATATATTCTAAAGGGTAGTATTCTTTGAATGAAAAAATAAATCTGTGGGAACTGAATACACAATAATAATGGAATATGTTTTTGCTATACAAATTTCACTAACAGTGATGTCCGTTTAAAAAAAGTATTACTTGTACCTTCCTAGGACATATTGATATTAAGACATTATATGTTTAGCGTTTTATTATTTGCACTCAGAAGTATGTGTATGAAGTTTTTTATCGAATGTTCTAACTCTTCAAAACAAAAATAAACAAATTGCCATCCATTTGGGTGGAATTTCTAAAAACTTTAAAATAAATCTATATCAACTCAATCAAAAAACACAAATAGTAAATTTCAAGCGGATTGGACTATTTTTTTATTTCCGCCTCCGGGACTCACATACCGAACGAAACGCGGTAGCGTAGCTACCACTTTACGTAAATTTTAAGTGAGAGAGTGGTACTTCCGGCCGGGCGTGCCGACCCATTCCGCTGCACCCCGAAGGTATGCAGTGTGGTACTATAAAAACCTACCTATTACATTACATACAGGTATAGTGCGTCTTTAACAAATCGCTAGGGCTTTGAAAAATCGCAAAACGGACAACCATCAATGACGTCTGCCTGCATATGGGTCGCATACCCGGCGATGAGCCGATGACCGAATTCTTTTCCCACCACTCCCGCAGTGTACTGCTGCATAGTACCGCGCAGTCACTTTGTCATCGTCGTAACTTTTAAAATATTTGTCCAAATGACATGGTGGAAAAGATAATAAAAAGTGGAAGAATAAATATAAAATTTGATTGTATACACATAAAAGATAGATATATGCTGTCGTGGACTTTTTTGTAAAACTATATAAGCGATATATTTCCACTATACATTATATTCGTGTAACTCTTACGGTTTTTGCAGCGCATGCCAGAATGGCTTGCAAATAGGAGAAATTTTCCGATTTACGTGACACTTATTGTTATATTTTGGCCAATTTACTCAATCGCTTTATAAATTATAGCCTATATGTTATTCTGATGTATGAGGTAATATACCTGTAAAGTGCTGTAAAGTTTCATTAAAATCCATTCTATAGTTTTTGCGTGAAAGATTAACAAACGTCCATATACAAACTTTCGCGTTTATTATATTAGTAGGAAGTATGGGCGAATAGATCGATTGGTGAATGTTTATATCACATATTGATTAAAAAATTCATAGGATAAAATCCTTATTTTACCCGTACGAAGTCGGGACGGGCAGCTAGTTCATAATAAAGGAGACCGAATAGAAACGTCCCTATTGGTTAGACGCGCGACTACAGCTCAACATGTGTTGAACTATTCTTTTGACATCGATGTAACAACTGCACGGTCGAAATTTTACGTGCTCTCATAAAAAAACTGTAATCTGTGTTCTCAATGATCATATACATAAATGTGTGTGCAACTACTAACCTATAAAAGACGTATAAATAGGAGGACCGAAGACACGTACTGGGCCCAATCAACGTAAGCTAGTTGGTGCTGCTGAAAAAGCACAATTCTCTATTGTACGTGACACAATGTCAAACTTGTTTATTTGTCTTAAACCTCGTGTGGTTGGAATCGGCTATAGATAATTTCAATATTTCTAAAACAATGAAATGAAGGTACTCATAAATAAAATAGCACAAAAAACGTTTCTTAAATAGAATAAAATGACTTAGCGACGGCGGATACTAAGTTTCCGTACCCTAAAAGAAGTCATTACGATAACGAAAGAAGCTGTCAAATGTCCCGAGATTAGACCATTGATATAAATCAATCTACGCCCAGTAGTCACGGCAAATTGACTGTTCACTTTATTGGAGGCATTTGACGTACGGTCAAGGATTTTGTACGATAGTATGTAATTTGGCGTGTTCGGTTGAGCGTACATTTGAGTGAAGATTTTTATTATTTGAGTATTATATCAATATTTATAAACCTACTCGTTTGATCTAAAAGTGTAAATATTTCTGAACGTTTATATGAATTAGAAATATTTGTCTTAAAATTAAATTTCCGAACACAAATTCAATCAAGTAATTATGTCATGAACACATCTAAACACACGTCGACGTGTAGGAATGTGTGTGAGTTCTAATTTGAAATGTAGGTAGCAATATCGTAACGGATCTATGACATAATAATAACGACACGAGAAATGGTCCGCCATAATGTAGGAAAGTGACTCAGAGCATTATAAATCTAAATAATTCGTCTGGGCTTCCTCATTTCGCTCATCTCTTAATGCGACATTATGTCATTATTCTCGATCGTAATTCATACAGTAATGTACCATCCACACTATTCCCTTTATATGTATTTCTTTCATGTACTTACATTATTTTTATCATACATTGTGTTGCAATTTCACTGTTTGTAATATATAAAACTATAATTATATGTATTACCATTTTTTTTAATTTATTTATTATATAATATCATATGAAAGGTAGGTGTAGCGTGGATCAATAATGCCGAGAGGGTCTTTAAAACACTTAGTAGTTATTTGACATATGAGAATATGTCTAAGTGCCACTATCTATAATATATAGACTATATATATTAAGCCACTTTGAAAGTGTTTGTAAAAAAGTAGGGTAAAAAATATTTAAGATAAAAAGGCGAAAGTAACGTTGAAAGGTTCGCGTTATACTTTTTAAGCAATAGTAATTATAGCAAATTCTATAAAGTACTACCTGGAAAACGTGTTAAAGAGAAAGCTCTTGATCTTAAGCTTTATACCTAAGTCACAACTGAACAAGTATCCACTAATGGAATAGTCCTTTCGATTCACGTTAAAACGGTCCTTTTATTTTCCAAGTATAAATACATGTGATATAGTGATATTGATTTTATTATTCGTTGACGATAAATAATAAATTATTGGTGTTTAAAATTGATAGTAAATAATTGATAATGATATTATATCCTATATTAATTACATTACGATAAACAATCTATTTTTAACGCCAATATTTTTAAAATTCCAAATTCTTAATCAACATTTAATTTATTTTATTATTTACCTACCAATCATGCCCTTGGAATGTATTCAGAAAGACCAAATGTTTGTTATAAAGGAAAGTTTATCTTTTAAAAAATTCTTTCAGCAAACCTAGGATGCTTATGTTAATATATTATATTGATACAGAGTGAATGACTAAATATTGTATACATTACCTAAGAATATTAAGCATAGAATAAAAAAAGAAAAATACACTTAGACAATAGAGATAACGTAACCACAGTTTCTTCGGAATCACGTACATTACCTTTGCTCTTCTGGCTAGAATGTATTTTCCCTATTATTCTTACACCATACTACAACTATTCTTACACATAATTTAAGAAATTGGCAACTCAAAAGTGCTCGTAGTTCGTATTGCCTTGTATGACGTATATTTTGATTTGATTTGAAAGAGGTAGAGAGAAATTTAATTCCATTGAGTTGTCTGTCCATCTATTTGCGCTACACACATAAAACAGCACCGCTTAAAGCAAATAAGCAACGAAATTCTACTTTTCCGATTCTTATTCCATCTTTACCACCTATAATATAGTATCGCAATGTTAAAAGAATCAACATGACGACAAAGTATTTCTTCAGTTTCAGTCAATTTAGACGAAACACACAATACACTTCACACAGTACAAGTTCAAAGAGGAGCTATAATATTACCGTTAATAAATTCTGTAATAATTCTGTACTTGGTATTGTTGTGTTCCGGTTTGAAGGGTGAGCGAGCCAGTGTAATTACAGGCACAAGAGACATAAAATCTTAGTGCTCAAGGTTGGTGGCGCATTGGCGATGTAAGCGATGGTTAACATTTCTTACAATTCCAATGTCGATGAGCATTGGTGACCACTTACCATCAGGTGGCCCATACGTTCGTCCAGCTCCCTATGCTATAAAAAAGTACCCTTGCAGACTTTGTTCTTAAAATTAGCTTATGAAATTCTTACGGACATTTCTTATTTCAAATAAATCTGTTAGAGAAAACTTTGCTTTAATTGCCTACTAATATCTTAAGTCTTTAAATGTTAGTCTTTTTTCTTAAGTAAATATATTAAATAATTAGTATTAAGTAGGTTAGTTATTTAAAATAAATAAAAGTAATGAAAAAAACTATATTCTCTGAATAAAACGTTATTAAGCTTTAAGCATTAAACAAGACAAGTTTTTTTATAAAACACACATCATTATAATGTCACGGTTTTATCGTCTAACAAATAAACCAGCAAATTTTAACTACAGCTCAACTTTAAGATTATTGTAGCGCTTAAAACTAAAAAGTTCGAAACTCGTTTTTCGCTAGCTGAATTTAAATTTTTTAATTTAAAGTTTATGCAGTCCCAAACTGACAGACTAAATTAAGGTGCAAAGTTGGGGATCGTGTCAAAAACTTTGGCGGTCATTGTATAAACGAAAGGGTCAAATCTAAAAAATTGTTGTATTTTAAATCGTTTATACTAAAGCTGCATATAAATATACAGAGTTATATAATATGGTTTTAATATATCTTCTGAAAGTGTCGTAAAGAGATATATAGCTGATATTGTTGTAAATACTTTATAATTGTATGGAACTTTTCAGGACTTCGTCACAGATCGGTGTTGATTTGAACTTAGTGTGTCTGATACAATATCTGTATTAATCAATAATTGCTTAAAAGCTTTGACATATTTAACATTCAAAACTGTATGGAGTATCTTGATAAAAATGAAGGCTTTTTATAGAGACTTATTAAGGTCCTCCAGACCGATTTCGGCCACGGCGGGCAATCTCAAGAGAGATTAGCCAACTGCGCAGGAGATATTATAGTGCACAAGTGTGTGCGCAAACACAGGTGCACTCACTATTCCCTAGCTCTCATAATCCGATGGGACGGCAATCCGACATGACCGGAAAGAGTTCAGGCGCAGGACCAACGGCTTAACGTGCTTTCCGAGGCACGGGAGTGTACACACTTCCAACTTCCTGACTCCGGGGTGCTATTTAATAATTTCCTGACAGAAAAACCCAATAACTATTAACTGGCCCGACCTGGGAATTGAACCCAGGACCACCGGATCTGCGGCCTTATATCTAGCCACTAGACCAACGAGGTAGTCTAGAGACTTATTAATATAAGTACGAAATAATATAGTTTGAAAACGTCGAAAATAAATGGATACCCACTCTGTCGAGTTTATTGTTAAAGTATGCTGAATGAAATAGCCTGCGTTCACTGCTACTCTCTAGGAGAATTAAGCTTTGTTGAGACGACTTTGAAACAGATATTTTATAGCAATAAATATGAATTAGTGTGTAGCGATTTTAATATGAACTTGATAAAAAAGCGTCAAGTTGTTTCAATTGTATAATTTAATACACGTAATATTGATAACGTATAGTACATTATCAATTTATAGTCTTTGTGAATTGCATAATTTATAAAATATGTCAATCATAAGTAAGAATTTAAATCATGATTACTGTGGTAAATATTTTCTCTGAAAAGAAAATATATTTTATATAAACCCAAAAATAGTGCAAGTAAAAAAATTGAAAAAACATATTGAAGATATTATTATAATAATATCTAAATTGGATTTAACTACATTTTCATTTCAATATATAATGGTATTTTTTTTTTCCAGCGTAAACTCTTTCACTGACTCGGATAGACCCTTGCTTAAACATATACACGATCTATAGGAGTAATCAGAGAATATTGTTAGTTTATTTTGTGATATCTCTAAAGCGTTCGTTTTGGTAGCAAAGCTTTTATAGAAGTTTAAGCATAGTGTTCAAGAAAATGCTCTTGAACTCACTGCTTCATAACAGGTATAAAGAACTTAAAAGTTTCTATAAATGGGATAAACTTCTGGTTCTAGAAATGGGTGATCCACAGGAATTTTAGGTCCTTTATTTTTTTTAAAATAAATAAATGATTTCATTTACTGTGTAAATGATATGTATTTTTTGCTAATGATATGTTATAAAGTTTTAAAGTTGACAAGAAAAACATCAAAAAGACACACTTCGGACATGAAAACGAACCTGTTTCAAAAATGATCTGTAGGTAAAATATTATCACACAACTTACAACAAAATGATGTTTACGTAACAAAATAAATTATTTTGATAGAAACAATGACAAACATTGAATAAACAGAAGAAGTAAGGATAAACAGTAGAATAGAGTTTTCGAGTTCGCAAAGTCAATACATCCTTCCTGGGGAGGATATTTGACTTTATATTCTATCCCGAAGATTAGTTTAAAATTAACGAAGAATGTGGTTTTGGCAATTTTATAGCAAAGTTTTCAAGATAGTATTCGTTGCTTTTCATACATCTATACTAATATATAAAGCTGAAGAGTTTGTTTGTTTGATCCGGCTAATCTCAGGAACTAATGGTTCGAATTTAAAAAATATTTTTGTGTTGTATAGTCTATTTATCGAGCAAGGTTCTAGGTTGATTTTTATTCACTATATTTTTATTAATTATACGCGGGTGAAACCGCGGGTACAGCTAGTAATACATAAATTTAGTTGTATATAATAATTAAATATTATAATGTCCGCCAGACCGATTTCGGCCACGGCGACCAATCCCAAGAGAGGTTAGCCAACTGCGCAAGACATATTATACATAGGACATAGTGCACAAGTATGTGCGCAAATACAGGTGCACTCTCTATTCCCTAGCTCTCATAACCCGATGGGCCGGCTATCCGACACGACCGGAAAGAGTTCAGGCGCAGGACCAACGGCTTTACGTGCTTCCCGAGGCACGGGAGTGTACACACTTCTAACTTCCAGACTCCAGGCTGCTACTGGGAATTTTCGGACAGAAAAACTCAATATTTTTTTATTGGGTATTGAACCCTGGACCACCGTGTCTGCGGCCTTATATCTAGCCACTAGACCAACGAGGCAGTCATAAATCAATACATGAAAAAAAAAAAGATTTTATAACTTTTTGTCGTACTGTCGTGACATTTGTAGGTCTATATTTCATGCATAAATGAAACGCATCGATCGAACGAACGCGTCGATCTTTGCGATGCGCGTAGATTTATAAACGTTCAAGCGGGAAATTAAATTAATACTTATTTTTGTATGAAAATAAAATCTAACAAATTATCAAAAGTCGTAAAACAAAAGTTGTTGCTTATGGTTTTTTTTTAATTGTATTGGTAGGCGAACGAGCGCTAGGGCTACCTGATGGTAAATGGTCACCAACGCCCATAGACAATGGTATTGTAAGAAATGTTAACCATCACTTACATCGCCAATGCGCCACCAACCTCGGGAACTAAGATGTTATGTCCCTTGTGCCTGTAATTACACTGGCTCACTCACCCTTCAAACGGAACACAACAATACTAAGTACTGCTGTTTAGCGGTAGAATATCTGATTAGTAGCTGGTACCTACCCAGACGAGCTTACGAGGTTGCTGGTGTATGTAATATATCATTTGATGAAAAAGATTAACAGCTAAGTTTTTTGTCGGTTCTGTAAATAAAAAGTAAATTCGAATTTATCTTGTAAAATTATTATTTAGAGTAATTTAATAAACTTTAAGCGTATTTTCTAAAGCTATATATTGCAAAAACATCAAGAATTTGTCTAATTATATTCTCAGATATATTATATTTATATATAGTATATTGTTATATTAAATAAATACAAAATTTTAAATTTAAAAGAGAAATCCACCACCATTTCAAAGAAGAATATATTTCGTCTAACACCGACTTGGTAAATGTTGACATTGTCTTAACTTCTCAACAATTTTGTTGACAGTATATTAATAATAGCCAGCGGGTACATTAATAATAGCAAAGTTTGGAAGAGAGTTTGTTGTTATAAGATGCTGTCCCAATTTTTGTTTCTATGGATTTTAGACAAGCGTGTTGAATCTGAAAACGTTTGCTGGCAAAAAAGGGGCAGTTGGAACTATTTTGTAACATTTTAAATACACAGTTATGTCATTGAAATAAAATTAATTAATTGTATATAATTGTAAATTAATGTTCTTTTAACAAACGTTTTAAATTTATTAATTGCTAAAGTTAACATATCATGATATATGGTCCTCCAGACCGATTTCGGCCACGGCGGCCAATCTCAAGAGAGATTAGCCAACTGCGCAGGAGATATTATAGTGCACAAGTGTGTGCGCAAACACAGGTGCACTCTCTTTTCCTTAGCTCTCATAATCCGATGGGACGACAATCCGACACGACCGGAAAGAGTTCAGGCGCAGGACCAACGGATTAACGTGTTTTCCGAGGCACGGGAGTGTACACACTTCCACCTTCCAGACTCCGGGCTGCTACTGAGAATTTTCTGACAGAAAAACCCAATAACTATATATTGGCCCGACCTTGGGATTGAACCCAGGACCACCGGTTCTGCAGCCTAATATCTAGCCACTAGACCAACGAGGCAGGCATGATCATGATATATTTATCTATAGACAAGGCAATATAAATATCAATAATCCCAGACTAAAACGAAGTGCTAATAGATCGTAAACGAACTGCTCCGTATTTTTTCTACGAGTAAAAGCGTTCTTTTAAAATACGCTTACGAGGCCTAAAAGTACTCGTCCAAACTACATATGAAATAGTTAATTTTATTTACGTTAGCAGTATATTTTACGCGTTTTTATAACGCACTAAACGGTTTTTATATACTTTATTTGCCCATTTTTTGTAAATTTTCCTGCTTTGTTACTCATATATTTACATAAGTGCCATGTTAATGAATTCTCATAATAGGAGTTGCCGTATCGCAATATTACTTAGTAAATTTTGTAGGTATATCTTGATTGATAACTCTTAATAAACAAGCGTGTATTACATTTGGTAGGATAATAATGTTATGGATGTATTATGTCTAAAGAAATATGTCTCATTACTCATCTAGCTGCTTATTTATTATGTAATCTTTTACGTGAGCATTTTATTTCAGTCACGGCGGCCGTTCTCAAGGGAGTGTACAAGTGTGTGCATAAACACAAGTGCATTCTTTATTTTCTCAATCTCGTTATCCAATGCATTCAAGACGCACCTTTACGTGATTTCCGACGCACTTGAGTGTAAACACCATATTATTTTTTTATTTTTAGACACAACGGCTCCATACTGCTATTGCTTTAACTTTCACAGGAAAATGCAATAGCTTCACATCGATCTGATCTGAGATTAGAAGTCTGGATCTCGGGATCTGCTTTATAGTCTAACTAATATCTCAGAGGAGCAGTTTAATATTAGATCAAACTACTGCAATCTATAAACGAATTTTCATAGACAAAAGGCAAGTGTTCACTATCATAATTTCTTAACAATCAGATAAACGTTAGACAGCTAGAAACTTGAAAGTTCAGTGTAATCGCACCCAGACCAACTTTAGTTCCATTTAATATTCCATGAATTGTAAGTCTATCGGCTCATAATACTAAAATAGTACGTGCACCTGACTTACTTCTGATACTAATGAAATGTAAATATGTTTTTTTTTCCCTTTTATTATTTATTTATCTTGCAAATGCGTTCGTTATTCCTTTATACTTTTGTTTTATTCAGTACTAATACGCCTGTGATAGATAGTACTGATTAAAGTGAATAAACGTAAATAGCAATTATATTGAAAGAGAAACAAAAGACGATTCAACTTGACTTTTGTTTTTGATTTCATTCGTTGTTTTTATTTATATCTAGCATGACTACCACTTTCCTTGCGTTTTATCAGAAAACGTTATCATACTGAAAACTACAACTTTATACGTTTGTACTCGTATACGAGTATAACAATTATGATCAATCGACAAATTTAATATTCCGATTTATTGAAGCAAATTATTTACAGTTTCATTAAAAACAAACAGTACAATTTATGTAAAAAGTCGTTTTCATTTTATAAAACTCCGAGATAAATAAAATTTTTCCTTTTTAATATTTAAACAAAATATTATTAAATATTAAAAATGATAATGAGAATTTTGCTGTCTCTATTAATTAAAGCGGTTTATTTGTATGGATAAATGCAGCCTTTATTGCCTTATCAATCAAATAAATGTCAAAATCATAATGAAATTCAAAAACTCCGTAAATAATATTTTGATTTAAAATAAAAGAATACGTATTTATTTACGAAAATATTTTAAAGGTATTAAATAGAGACTAAAGCGATAAGGTAGTCATAATAATATAAACCTTTAATGTGTTATTGCCTTAAGCTTCAATTAAGTTGTACATCCAAACAATACAACATTCATAGTTTTGATCTGATTAAGTAACAGAAGTGACATTAAAAATAATGAAGAAGCGAGAGTATTTATATATTGAAACAAATAATCTCATATTTTTATGAACTTATTTACAGTAATGTGCCTAGATAATTTATTCGTCAAACGGAAATTCCAGTCCATTTACTCTACTTTAGCACTTTGGTTCGGCGAAGGGAAAATGCTTTCAATAAAAGTAATTTTGGAACGAATTTACTCGATTTGGCCAAGATAAAAGGTTGAATAATAATTATCGTCGCCAGTGTAATTTGTTTAGTTGCTGGATAAACGATGCATACAACATTGTTATTCATAATATAAAGCGATCTGTTTATACAGATAAAATGGCTGTGTTTGTATAGTAAATATTCCAGGAACAAAAGTACAGTACAGTAACAGGCTGTGAATGTCCCACTGCTGGGCTAAGGCCTCTTCTCATTTATTTAAAAGAGAAGGTTTGGAGCTTATTCTACCACACTGCTCCAATGCGGGTTAGTGGAAGACACATGTGGCAGAATTTCACTGAAATTAGACAGATGCAGGTTTCCGCACGATATTTTCCTTAAAATTAAGCACATGCTATTCAGTGGTGCTTGCCCGGAATTGTACACACGATCATCGGTTAATATTTACGCGTTTTTACCACTGGGCCATATCGGCTTAAATATTTCTGGAACAAAATGTATTTTGAAATTATTTAACTAAATTAATTTTGTCGTATCTTTTAATTTGTTATTCGTTTGTTTTTCTGTTTACGTTTATAACAACTAAATAGTAAGATGTGTAATACCATTTTGGAATACCCAAGTACCTGGGGAAAAGGTTATCGGATTGCACATCATAAGATCTATGTGATGCCTATTGTAAGCATGAGTTAAAGGGCATGATGGACTATTTACACATCATACATCCGCTGCGCTTCCTTCGCCGTGATCCGCTTGTGGCAAAGCTCGCCTAAAGGGTGATAGAGAGTGTTCCCACTTTACAGCAGTTGCAGTTCCAACGATGCAGTAGAGAATATTTATATATTTTGAGAAAGCTAATGCAAAGCGTTTACGTCTTTCTTTCATCATAACTAATATTATAAATGTGAAAGTGAGTTTGTTGGTTTGTGTTCTCAAGAATAAACCCCAAAGCCGATTTAAAAAAAATCCAAAGCTACATTATCAGCAAGTGACTTAGTCTACATTTAATGCCCGTATACCTACAGGAACGGTAATTACGCGGGTGAAACCGCGGGCAAAATGCTAGTACATTATGAAAGAAATTGACAGCCTGACTGGGTATGTACAACTTGTTTGAAAACTTGATTCTACCGGGAACTGACAAGAAACTCAGTAGGTACTTACAAGATTAACTCAATAGAAATATTTATAATAGAGCGGTTTAATTTTACTTGATATAACATAAATGCTATAAATTGGATAGAAATATTTATGAAAGTAAACATGAAAGATTTATGAACTAAATTATTTTACCTAGAAATTTCCCTCAATTTATGAAAATCGAAAATTGTGTTTATTTTTCTTCTTATTTATTTTAATAGGATAAGAACGAAACTTTCTAAATAATATACAATAATCAAAATGAACTTTATTCAACTAGGCTCTTATAAGCAGGATTAAATTGAATATAAAGCCGTCAACGTTCGTAAAATATAATCTACCAAGAAAAACTGAAACTCCTTTTCTCAAATAAAATTATAAAGTCAATTATATACAATTAAATGTTTATACCCTGTATTGAAAACAAGGAATAGTATTTAATAGCAATTATTTAGAATAAAATTTAAATTTCAAACTCTCAACTATTTAAGGGAACTAATTAAGATGATTTGAATATTACATATCAGAAATATTATAGCATAATTGTTCTATTTTATAATTTCATCGTAATACGAATATAAATTTCACCGTAAAATTTTAAATACCGTTAGATTATAATCTATCTCGCGAAATTGTAAATTGTCGAAAGATTGTGAACCGTAACATACTGATTACAATTTAACGTATTATTTTTTCGGTAGATTGTAATCTATCGAAGTCCGTCAAATTGTGAAAAGGAACGCACCTCGCGCGCTGATTGGTTGAACGGCATATTGTATCTCCAGGTGCCATAGCTCTAGTCTAAGGCAGAGTAGGTATCATTTAGATGAATATTTTTATCCCCCCAAATCAAATATTAGACTAGTGAACATGGGCCGATTCGATTCTGCCACTCGCCGGCCGTTGCCGCGGCACGCCCCCGTCAGCCCCAAAATCGCTGGTGGCGCGATACCGAATAATTACAACAATTTTTATTTACAATCTATCGAATAATTATACGTTAAATTGTAAGCAGTATGTTACAGTTCACAATCTTTCGACAGTTTACAATCTCGCGAGATAGATTATAATCTAACGGTATTTACAATTTTACGGTGACATAAACACAACTCCAAATTATTTTATTTCTATATTTGAATCGTCTTTAAAAATAAAAACATTGATTATGAATATATCCTCTTGAACTATTCCGGCTACGGCAGCCAATCTCAAGGGACACTACCCAACTGCGCAGGATATATTGTAGAGCACGATTGTGTGGTCTAACACAGGTATACTCTCTGGCATAAGCCGATGGGACGACAAATCTAAATACAATCGAAAATAATACATACGCAGGATAAATGGCTTCACGTGCTTTCCGAGTCACGGATATATACACACTTCTAACTTCGAAACCCATAATTCCCTAATATCTAGCCATCAAACCAACGTGGCAGTCATTAAAATGTTACTTATGTTCAAAGAATTTCTTATTAATCTGCATTTCAATCAAACTGTAATTTATTTATTTCGTGGAAAAAAGAAAAACACGCTCTTTATTTAAATTAAAATGTTGATTATATTTTAGGTTCATTACTTACGTTTGTAAAGGAAGAAAAGATAACAGAGTTCCTTAGGAGAGAAGATGAATATATAACTTGATGTTAATTACAAATGGGCCAGTGTTATAAATATATTAAGAAAGCGCGACGTTGTTAATGTTTTCAGTAATTTTAAATTATTTGATATTAAATTGTCACGTAAAATATTCATGTAATAAGTACATAAGGGACGAATCTTATAGGTAGCTTAGTGTTTTCATTTCTTTAAGATCAAAATGGATGGTCATTCGAAATTTTGACGTATAAATAATTTAATAAAAAAACAAACAAAATCATTAAAATCGACTAACAACTAGTGTAGTGTAGTGTACAACAATAAATAAGATAGATAATATAAATAATACTCGGTAATAAGAATCGGTGGTAGAGCTTTGTGCAAGCTCGTCTGGGTAGGTACCACACACTCATCAGATATTCTACCGCAAAACAGCAGAACTTTTTATTGTTGTGTTCCGGTTTGAAGGCTGAGTGAGCCAGTGTAATTACAGGTACAAGGCACATAACATCTTAGTTCCCAAGGTTGGTGGCGCATTGGCGATATAAGCGATGGTTAACATTTCTTACAATGCTATTGTCTATGGGCGTTGCTGACAACTTAACATCAGGTGGCCCAAATGCTCTTCCGTCTACTTTTACAATAAAAATAAAATATTAAAAATCAGAGTTATTATTATTCATACAAATCGAACAAAAACATACACTTCAAAATAGTAGAGAAATAATTATTTCATCTTTTATTCCTTAAAATGAAATATTCCACTAACATTTTACTGGCACTAAAATTGCGTACAAAACATTTCAAATCAGTCTACAAATAACAATCTAGCTTACGATACGAAGCGCTGAATCATAATGCCATGAAATATATAATAAACCGATTACATCTAAAATATATTAAGTAAGTGCCTAGCAGGCTAAACACATTAGCCTAATTCAAATATTCAACCCTGCAAATACTTGTGTAACATAAGGGTGTGACCTCCCAGTGGGCTTACCTTTCATTGATTACAATTTATTACCAATGTAAATTATTACATTCTTAAAAACGTAATTAAATGCGACACGGATAATTATAGTACACCTATGTTTACATACATTTATTCATATACAAAACGTAATTATATAATTTAGTTTTAAATATTGTAGTCATATTTTTTACACATTTAATTATTATAGATTAGAATAACATTTATTGGATTTAAGGTGATGTTACTATATTTTAGGGCAATTGACCAGATTAAGTTGCTTAATATTCTGGCGTCCAATATATTAACTTATTAATTAATCATAAAAGCCGACTATGCTAGTAGAAAAAATATCTTTTTATAAAAAAATCAAACTCACCTTACAAACACTGACTTAAATTTATTACGTAGTAACGTAATCCACGCGACTTCGTCCATGTTAAAGTCCGATATAGAAGCTTTATGAATTATACATTAAAACTTTTCTCATGAATCACTCTATCCATTGGTGAAAACCGAATGAAAATCCGTTCAGTTTTTAGTTTATTGCATACAGACAGACAGACAGACGCGGCGAGAGTACTTTGTTTTGTAATATTTAGTGATATCATTTTTTACAAAATGTACAATAAATCGGTCATATAATAGAAATATTCTGCGTCTTTACACAATTTATATTTTATTAACCGTAATTACAAAAAAAAATTATAACATAACAAAAATTTAAACTTAAATAATATTATGCGAGAACGATGTACATAATCTTGTATTTTCCTTTGCTCTTCTAAGCATAATATGATATCATTTTTATTTAATTTTTTTCATTAAATCAACCTCCTTTGAATTTCTCATAAAGTTTTTGCCATCGAGGAATGACATGTAGAATAACGAAAGATTAAATAATAAAAGTGCATACCTGTGTAATAACCAAGAATTAATCTCACAGTTGGCAACACAGGAGTAACTTTAGCTATATAGGGCAGTTTCATATGCGTTCCACAGAGAAGTAGAACGATGGATGAGTGCATATTGTTCATACGCGTTAGCGCGTGATACATTCTCCGAGTCGAGGCTTACCTTGTATTAAAAAACCTTCATGAAAAATCATCTACGATACTCTTGCGGTGATAAAAACTGTAAAAGCCACAATATACATAGCACGACAACTAAAATATAGTTCGTTAACTCGTATAACAAGCTTGCGACTTTAATAAATACGTAATGTATTTTTTGCAAAATATATTACGGTTTGATTTTCTATTATTTTATTATTTAATTTCAACAATATTATTCAATAATCACGTCCTTAATTTTCAAAATAAAGAGACGTTTATCAATATATGACGAGGTGAACAATGCTCTCTCTGAAATAGTACACTGGTTTAGTGTTAATAATTTACTTGAAATTTGTAAAAACTGATACAGTACTTTTAAATGGGAAAGCTTTAGATTCTGTAGAAGCAACATAATTTCTTGGTATCACCATAGATTCTAAGCTTCAATGGGGCCCTCATATTATTAAATTGGCGAATAGACTCTGCGGCTGCTCTAAGCTCTGCAGCATTCGCGGTAAAAAAAATTAGAATGTTGACTGAAGTAGATACAGCTCGCCTAGTGTTTTTTTGTTATTTCATGGGGTCATGCTACCGATATTAATACGATTTTGGTTTTGCAGAAGAGGGCTATTCGTGCAATTTATAATCTCAATATATATTCGATAATGTTATGTATGTACGCAGAAACATAAAAGATTTTACCAGGAATTGTGACGTACATACTGTTAACACCAGGAACAAGTATAAACTTACAACCACTGTTATCAAATTACACAGGGTTAGTAAATCTTTTATGGGACAATGTATACGCTTTTACAACAGGATCCCAGAAAGCGTTCAAAAATATTCAATTGTGAAATTTAAAAGTATTGTTAAGGAATGCTTGTATGCAAAAGGATATTACACAACCAATGACTTCTTAGAGGATTGCACACCTTGGGAATGAAACGATCGCATCCAGGATATTTAAAAATAAATAAAAAATATCTGTCAATGTATAAATTGTCTGTATTGTCGGTTCTTCTCAGGTCTGAGGTGTTTGTTTCCGAACCGGTGGTAGATTTATGACAATCAATAAGTATAAAGTAAAGTAATAAAGATTTTTGACTTTGATTCAAATTTCCACAACAAATATATTATTTTTTTCTTGTTAATATTTATTATTTGCTTTCCGAATAAACAGTAGTTAAAATATAATTCTTCAAATTTTCTCTTTATGAGGATAGGATCAATTCCCCTGCAGTGGGATACTTACGAGCAATAGCTTTACGCATCGTTCATTGAATTGAATTAATTAATGAAATATGTTATACTTGCAGTACAATATTTTTTTAAATACATATTTGTAAATTTTTTCTCTATGTTAAAGGAAACAAGAATCGTCATATAACAGTAAGTTTTCTTTTTTACATACAGAAGCCATTAAAGTTTCCACAGGTGCTTAAAACATAAAAGGAATTTTGAAAGGTTTCTTAAATAAAAACATAAAGGTAATAAAGAAAAACAAATATCCACTCAAAGCAAATAAAATGTATAGTCCTGATACATTTTCAGTTGCGTTATAATTACAAAAGAAAAGAAAAGCAAAATATTTTTTATATTTAATATAAAACCAACTGGACTTATTACATAATACAATTATATAAAGTCCTGTTTTAATTTACTTAAGTGTTGAAACATTGTAAAAATATTTTATCATATTCAATTATAATCTTTTCTGAAACTAAATTAGCAACAAAAAGCAATTAAAACGAAATTACAATTAGTCATGGTAAATCTATTTTTCATGTAATCTTTAAACTTGCTTAAGGAATGCGAAGTGAAAAACACGGCGATCGCACAATTGTAAGAAGAGATGTTGGCTTCCAGCCAGCGTTGGTGACAATTCCACCTTTTTGCTACTGATAACATTCCGCGCAAAATATTTTATACTACATCTACTATTACGTATAACAAACTAACATTTTCAATTACGTAAAGAGCATCAGCTTTTTTTATTTGACTTACATGGTATAGTAAATGTATAGGATTAAGCTCTTGGGATATGACTATCTTAGTAGTCTTCTAATAGCTCGTAGTTTCCGCCTTTACTAATCAAAATTAATAGGTAACACGATTTCACTTTAAACTTTAGCTGCATCTGTTAACTAACGTTGAACGTTTAAATTCAGATTAATGATCTCGAATAGCAAATTGGAACAATTTGTGCAGCTTCATTTGGGGTTAATGTCTGCATGTACTGGCTTTTGTCGGTTTTAGAGTAATTGTCAAAAACGTCGATCGCTAATAATTAACACAATAAACTTACTATTTTATTCTATTAATTATTATTTCGTTTTATACATATGATGATTTATAATTATTTATTACACATTTATATTTTCCATATTTAAAAATTTTATATCATATTCAATTATATTCAAAATAGTAATCGAGATAACATATTATGAAATAAATTAACAAATTTTATTTCGCTAAAAATCGATTTTATTTAATGACGTGCCACGTGACACGTAACATAGTGCAACAAATTTAGATACTAATTTATAAATTTAGACATAACATCTTAGTTCCCAAGGTTGGTGGCGCATTGGCGATGTAAGCGATGGTTAACATCTCTTACAGTGCCAATGTCTGTGGGCGTTGGTGATCACTTACCATCAGGTGGCCCAGATGCTCGTCCGCCTACATATGCTATATAAAAAAAAATCTTACCAAGAGATTTCGGGTTATCATGTACTCAATTTATGATTTTAGTTCATCTCATGGTCGAAGATAAAGGAAAACATCGTTAGGAAAACTGCACAATAAAGTCGAATAAAAATCTTTAACCAGTAATGTGATATTTACATGCTATCATTTTGCTTTAGTATAACAATATTGTACCAGGTACAAGATAATACTTTACAAAATTAGGAATTAAAATATTTTTTACGGATAGCGAATACCTTTAAAAACAAATAATGCACGGAATGCTTTTAAACATTTTCGAACATAGTATTATGAAAATACCTGAAATATATATGGAAAAACGTTTTAAAATCCAAATTTTTGAAGTAGTATTTTTAGAGGAAAAATATCAAATTTATCAAGCACAAGCCTCTATTTCTTTATATACCATCTTAAAACAAAACAGCTTTAGTGGTAATATAACTGGTGAGTGTAAAATTAGTAAAATTATGACAAATAAATTGATTGGCAAATATGACTATATTAATAAGGTAAATAACATTTTTTCAGTGAATTGTTTGTATATTTTTTTATTATTTACATGATCTTGCCAATTTGATCTATCGATCGATCGATGAATTTGGAATATTTTTCGAAATCATATCTATTCTTAAATAAGATTAAAATGAAAGTTTTTAACTATCGTACCTTTTAAAATTTTACATAACATTTAGTATTTGATATATAGCGTGATACAAAATAAACGAACACAATCAAACATTCCTAAGTAAATGTTATTTTTACGTAGTTGCGGCACGCTTAGTGTATTTCATTAACTGTTCTGGTAGTGTTGTTTAATTAAAGTTCGAATAAGTATAGAATAAATTTCCACGTGACCCACTTTATATGAGTATTTATTGTATACCCAATGTAGGGAATAGACAATTCTTATGCCTAATGTTAAAATGTAGCGAATGGGATACGTTCGTGTTTTGTTATTAACATTTTAATTTTTTTTGTATCAAAATATGTTGTGAATCAAAATATATATGAAAATCAAAATATGTTGGTGTTGGTGACTCGCATTTCAGCACCGAAAATATTTGAGCGCACGTCATATCGGAGAATAATTTATACACTTAAAAGATGCAACGCAATTTATACCGAGCATTCGCTATTGTATTATTTAAGCAGACACAGATTGAGTCCAAAAAGAAGAATTTGATAATGACATTAGTTTTATAATTCAAGCGATATCTCGGTATAAAGCATATGATGTACTCGTACTAAGTCAATATATATCTTTTTTATATTATAGGTAGGCTGACGGTCAAACTGGTCACCTGATGGTAAGTGTTCACCACCGCCACCACATTGGCGATCTTAGCAATATTAACCATTCTTAACCATGGGAATTACTAAGATGTTATATCCATTGTGCCTGTAGTTACACTGGACCACTCATCCTTTAAACCAGAACGCAACAATACTAAGCAATTCTGCTAAGTGATAGAATACATAGTTATATATTAATATAGTTCGCTAGCGTTGTATAAAGATATCAAGTGTAGCGTAATAAATGTTTTTGTAATTATGATTACGTGGAGTGTCGTCATAAGTTACAAAATAAAGTCCCTTGATATACAACCTATTTTACCAAGGATCTTAAGTTTGATGAACCTTCGATTGTATATACTTTACAATACTTTTAATTCACCTGGTAGTGTAGCAAATATTATGACATCATTTCAAATCAATTCCATACAAATGATTGACCTAAAATTTTGGTGCCATTGTACATGGACATTAATATAGTCAAGTTTTACTTATTCTAAGGCTCCTTCGAACAATATGATAATTGGTCAAAGACTTGGATTAATTCGAATATTAGAAAAAGATTTACTATATTACTGCCGGCGTTATACCATCGATCTACGTAATAAAATATACAAAAAAAAACCTTTAAACAAATTTTGCCTGTTATTTTCAGGTCAGGGTATTTTCTTTTCCGTATCAGTGGTAGTTTCTTTTTTTGATTATTTTAACGCCACTCCACATCTGGACCCATGACACATCAAGCCAAGCAAAAACCAATGCCTAAGCCATGTCACGATAGTTAGTCCGCCAAGCCCACCTGTGACCATTAGTGACGTCACAAGCTACTATCAAGTGGAAAGAATTAAATATCCGATCCGCTCATTTCGGAACGTCATTCGCCAGGTTGGTCATGAGAGACTGTTGTCCATAGCAACCCGAATGGCGAAAGTGTCCTGCTTAACAACGTAAATAACGGAAGGGATAGTGAAAAATTGTTAATATAAAATTGTTTCACTGTATATATACCTACTATGACTGTAAATATAAGTAAGTTTAATGCTTCTATATTTAATAAAAGAATTTCAATCGAATACAATCAAGTATACTTAAATGAATTCGTTTCTAAATTAATTAATAAGGTCCTCCAGACCGATTTCAGCCACGGCGGCCACTCTCAAGAGAGATTAGCCAACTGTGCAGGAGATATTGACACAGTGCACGAGTGTGTGCGCAAACACACTCGTGCTCTCTCTTCTCCTTAGCTCTCATAATCCGATGAGACGGCAATCCGACACGACCGGACCGACGTTCAGGCGCAGGACCAACGGCTTAACGTGCTTTCCGGGGCAAGGGAGTGTACACACTTCCAACTTCCAGACTCCGGGCTGCTACTGAGAATTTTCTGACAGAAAAACCCAATAACTATTTATTGGCCCGACCTGGAACCTGAACCCAGGACCACCTGGTCAGCGGCCTTATATCTAGCCACTGGTCCAACAAGGCAGTCGTTTCTAAATATATATTTAATAAATACTTTTTTATAGATTCAAACAACAAACCATAAAATAGGAGTTCCATGTTAGGTGAAACAGTTTGTTACAGACGTATAGATTTCTTAGATACGTATTAACGTGTGTGTAGAGCCTTGATACGGTTATTATGTCCCATTACGACGTGGAACGGGTTAATTGGTACTGTGAAACTCAGAAATTAATGTTATGTAGGTGTCATGTTTGCTGAAAGTGATATGAGTAAGTGTGATTTTAACTTTACGACTTATGCCACTTAGTTATGTATTAAAAGCTCAGAAACTAATAACAAATGTAATCTAACTCGTTTTATAAGATAAATAGTGAGAGTAATGAAATTAATATTTGAGTTCAATGTTTGAGTTATAAATTATGACGGCCAATATTGGCTTCCTTGTAAGTCGCTCGACTCATTGTGTAGTGTATAATTTACAGAGAGATTTTAGGCAATAAATTACTTCTCGGAGGAACGTAATTTCGTTACGTTTTTATATGAAAGATGAGATTTCTTTTCGTTCCAGTTATAATTAAAAATTACAATTATATTTATGTATTTGTATAATAAATTTGAAATATTATTTTCGAAAGTGATTATTGTATTTTTCTTGTATATCCCATAATATTTATAACAATATAGTGTGCTGTAGTATAAATAATACTTGATATCGTCCTTGCTTCTGTAGCGGCCTTCTCTGTCATAAATATGGCCAATCGTGCAACATATACAGTAGTTGAATATCTCACTGATCTAGTGACCAACTATAAGACCGCAGATTCCGATGCCCTTGGTTCAGAACTCAGGCCGGGCCATTAAAAAGTTGGTGGGTTTTTCTGTCGAAGAATCTCAGTAGCAGCCCGGAGTCTGGTAGTTGGAAAACATATGCACACTCTATTCCCTCACTCTCATAATCCGATGGGACAATAATCCGACACGAATTCCACAGTTCAGTCTGCGACTGTGAATTTTCTTGACGGAAACACTCGTTAAATTTTTAAAGGTCCAACCGGGACTCGAATCCAGGGCTTCGGAACAAAGCTAAAGTACAAAGTCTCCAATTGAACACATACGTTATTGAAGTTATTCATATTCTCGATATTAAAAATAGCAAAATATTATACGACAAAACTATTTACGACCAATCAATAACAATCATTTAAAAAAATAAAAAATAAATTTCGATGAATTTAAGAATGAGTGAATTGATTAAATGTATAAATGGAGGTACAAATATTCCAAGTGGGTTATCGACATATTTTAATATTTACTCCGACAACTTTTATTCAAATTTCTTTTACGATGTTAAGTATTGTTATTTTGGGTCAAAAGTATTGGCGCAAAAAACTAAAATGGAATGTTTATTTATTTTTATAATGTCTATTTTGCATAGTTAATATACATAGCTTTGATATTTAGGTCTTTTTTAGTTTCTGGTAATGCTATAATATAATATGGATGCCAACCCTTGACTTATATGTGACAGTTTGGCAAACGATTGACACTTGAATTTTGCAACTAATTATTTACATTAAAGTTTAATTTATGATTGCAATTCAAATTACAAAATAGATAAGCTTAACTAATTTTATATTATTTTTCACATTCTTTCACTAAGTATCGCGTGTATGGTTCGCCTGAGAAATAAACGGCCATCGTTACAGTCGGTCGGTGCACACGAAAATTCTTTCATGTCTATTCAGTCCCTGGATTCTAGAGCAGTTTGAACTGTGCAGTGAAAATAATCGCTGTAGTAAAGTACAATTGTCGACTGGCCGCTTGCCAAGCCGTCGCAGCTCAAACATGGTTTCGTATGTTACGGCGCGATAGAATTAACAATTTAGCTTTTCATCGACGATTCTCATGTCACAGACAGCTAGCTATACAAATAAAATATTATATCGACAGGTATTGTTTGTTTTTAACGTTTTCTGGTTATATAACTTTTTTCAAATATCGCAGAATCGTTGTGAATGGTCAAATGAAACTATTGTCGAAGGTGTTTGAAAGATAAATGGTTTCCGTTACATAAACATTTTTTAATATTAAACATTAGAAAAAAAAAAATTGTGAAAATGTTCAGATATTATGTATAAAGGTCGTGCCCTATTTCAAAAATACGTGACAGTATTGGTTAAAGTTGGTTCTTTCAAAAAAAAATTGATGCGATAAAGTTGCATTTAGAAAATACAGTTACACTCGAAAAATATAATAACAAACGCACAAAGGACGCGGAGGTGCGGTCGCGATGTAAGGAATTAATAAGGATTATAAGGAGTTAATATTTCATGGGCGGTGGTGAACCATCAGGTGGCCCATTTGCTCGGCCAGGTTACTAACAAACAAACAAATTCTTCTTAAATTTTCAAGTAACTAAGTTGTCTTATACTTCCAGCTGTGATTTGATAGTCAATCAGTCGGAATATATCTTTTTTGTATAAAACATAGATGTATTCACAACGTTATCACCGTAGACTAGCAAAATACACACTGAATAATCTCCGCGTCTTTTCCCTTAATATTAGTAAATTATAATTAAAAAAATGTTATTTCTTTGACTATATGAGTTAAAAACTGAGATATATAACGATGAAAATAAAACTTCAATATCAGACAATTTTTTTTATTAAATAACTGCTTAAGTTAGCGAATTAATTTCACATCTATTCGATCACGCATCGTCCATTCAATTGGTATAATCGTTCGCTCATAAAGGTTTTTTAATAATAAGTACTATAAATGTACAATACTTCGTGTGTAGTATCGGGATTTTGCTTACAAAAAAAAAGCAACGTAATAGGTATTGCAGCTTAGCAAATAATAATAATAAAGTACTGAATGAAAACCGCTATCATTCAAATAGCCTCATTCCCATGATGCACTTTCCAACCGCACTTAGGAGAAATTTCATTCTTAGTTTCTTGTTGACAGTGTAATATGAAATATGTTGTCGAAACTGCATTTGTAAGATGCTTGAAAGTGCTTACCATACCTTTCTAAGTTCGCTTCTATGCGCTCAGAGTCATATTAAACTGATAAACGATGCTAATATAGAACTAACCTTATTTCAGAATTCAGGTATAAAAGGTGAATTTCAAAATATAAAAGTAACTTGTAAGAGCCCATGCAGTGGGTTGGTGGATTCATGTGGCAGAATTTCATCCGATTATACAGAACCAATAATTACATAAATATTCATTTTAATTTTATTTTAGTTGTATCTACAGATAATTCTAAAATATAGAAAAAAATATATCGTGGTTTCATAATAATAGGCAACTTTCCTTTGAGGTACGCTCGATTCACTCTTGACCCTTTTTTCCGCTAGCATTGTTTGAAAATACGTTGCCTACGAAGAGAATAAATGAAAACACGTTTGGCCCACTGCCAGCCATAGCGAAGACAGCGAAATTCATTCAATTCCACCAATTGACGTATTTCCATGAAAATTAATTTAAAGATGTTAACGAACTCCGTGGATGTTGTTCCGAGTTCCGGGCTTTGACGGGATTAAAACGGCCCGCCTCTGTAATTACATTTACAGTAACCCTCTTACATAAATATTTAATGACACTTGGATGTCTACAGTTTGTAGTAAAAGTGAATTTTAAATATTAGGCGTGAAATTAGTTGTGTGTTCTCATCACTTACTTGTACATCAAAGGCTTATCCTTCATAAATAACACGAGAGTGAGTAAAGCGAAATCTAAAGCTCTTATTTAATATTAAAGCATTAAATGCCCCAAACTTAACTTTTTAAAATTACCTTAATAAGTACAAAATATTTTTTTTAGAAATCTTGGTAGCAAGATATTCCAATGCAAAAATAAATGATAATTCTGGTTTTACATAAATCATATCATGCTATTAGTATATACTTGTATATAATACAATATTCATAGGGCGAGCAAAGTAATACTTAAATATCAGACGCAATAATATTATTATTACAACTATGAATTAATGCTAGTTATACTTGTTTAATGAAAAAGACTAAAAAGTATATTACGAGTAAATTCTACATTGAGAATCGGTGCTAGATTGCCATTGTAAATTAACTTGTAAAAAAAATTGAAGAGCCAATTTTAATTTTTTTATTTTGATTTACAACTGAACAAATAAAATGTTTTCGAATGACCTATTATCGATTCTCTAAAGAAATAATAACAACGCCAAAATAATTTACGCCTTGTATTCTTAAACATAAAATAAACATTAAAAGATAGCGCATACATTTGAAAGAAGGTCACAACAAAATCAGATTAAGCCTTTTGTATAAAACAGTAAGAACAAGCAACAAAAACCTGTGTAATAGTGGTAGTACAAGTTAAAATCCAGTGACTATTACAGACGAGAGCATATAAGACCAGTTGAGCAAAGGCGGCATGATTAGCATTTTTATTACAACTGTAAAGAACCGTATACATATTCTGAATATTCATGTAAATTCTTGATTCTATTTCGCAATAAAATTCTCAAACTTTCTTATAGTGACTTATTTTATTACTTTTCTTATACTGTAAACTTGAGTAACGGTATTATTTAATTAATCAATTGTTCTGAACTAGTATATCGGGATATATTGAAATATTTATACATAAAAACGATGTTCGTATTTATTTTTCAGATAATAGGATATTATACCGTTTGAACGATTATAATGAAGAACGCTTTTATATTATTCGTGCTGTTGTAATTAACCACTAGATGGCGCTGGAGTGCATCTGCTTATATCGTTCAACCCATCAACAACTGAGTACAACATCTGAGGACTTGCAGGTGCGTTGCCGGCCTTTGAGGAAACAGTACGCTCTCTTCTTGAAGGTTTTTATGTCGTATCGGTTCGGAAAAGTCGCCGGCGAAAGCTGGTTCCACAGAGTGATTGTGCGAGGCAGAAAATGCCTTAGGAAACGCGCTGTTGTGGATATCCAGATATCGAGGTGGTGAGGATGGAATTTTGCGTTCTGGCGCGATGTCCGATGGTGAAATTCAGCGGCCGGGACCAAACCAAACAACTTCTCAGAACACTCCCTGTGATATATGCGATAGAGGATGTAGAGTGACCCAACATCTCTACGCAAATCAAAAGATCAAGCCGGTCGGTAATAGCTTGATCGTCGACAATTCGAACTCTACATTGAATGCGGTCAAAAGACAGAATCTGGTGCTGGGGAGCAACCCAGAGGTGGTGAATCTCAAAAGAAGATAAAAAGTCTCCTTTTGTCATATATTAACGCACAAACTTGAGTCTTATTGGTGTTGAATTGGACCAAGGTCTCGACTTCAGACACAAGTTTATTTCGACACTCGTCGACGTGTTCCCGAGAAATATTAGTACGGCCGGTAAAAGGACGTCTCCAATTCCGTCATCCACATAGCAGTGAATGTTACTGATTTGTAAGATATCATTGATATGTAGAAGAAATAGAGTAGGTGATACGACCACAGCCTTGTGGAACACCAGAATTGACGAATTTTAAGTCAGAGCATGTACCGTCGATAACGACCTTGATGCTCCGATCTGGCAAAAATCTGGTGATCCACTTGCATAATTTCTCAGGAAGCCCATAGGAAGGAGAAGGAGAAGAGAGGAGAGAGCTTCGAGAGAAGCACATCATGCCATACCGAATATGATCGAAGCCTTTCACTATATCCAGACTGACTGCTAATGGAGGAGGCCCTTGGACTCAACCGCTGTGGCCCATCTGTGAGTAAGGTAAACCAGAAGATCATCAGCTGAGCGACCGAGACGGAAGCCGTACTGGCGGTCGCTAATTAGCTGGTGCTTCTCTAGGTACCACAGGAGCTGGCAGTTAATAATGGACTCTATTATCTTGGAGAACAAGGAGGTGATAGCAATAGGCCTATAATTTGTTGGATCAGAGCGATTTCCCTTTTTAGGGATCGGGTGCACCAAAGCAGTCTTCCAAGAATTCGGGACTACGCCTAATGTGTAAGAGTGGGGGAAAAGACGCGTTAAGACTGGTGCCAACTCGGGAGCACAAGTACGCAGCACAATCGGAGGAATGCCATCGAGCCCACTCAACTTATGGATGTCCAAGGAAAGAAGTGCTTTACGAAATGCACTCTGCCAGAATTTAATTTCCGGCATCGTGGTATCACACCGCAAGATTGTGGGCGGTGTCTTTCCTTGATCATCAAGAGTCCAGTTGGATGCAAAGAGAGATCCCAAAAGGTCGGCTTTCTCCTTCGCAGTATGGGCCAACGAGTCATCGCTCCTATCCAGAGATGGAAAGGAGGGCTGACAGTAATTCCCTAAAACAGCCATGGCGAGAGACCAAAATGCGCGTGTTCCCGAAGGAAGACGCATCAATTTCTCGCCATTACTGCCAATGTCCGATTTCCCCTTGGCAATCCGATCCGATTAACGCTTTTGAAAGACCTGGAGGCAGAGTTGTAATCATTTTTAAGTGCGCTGGCTTACATCACGAGATGCCGATGCTTCAGCCCAGGTTTGATAGCATTCTACCTTTCGGCGTGACGCCGTTTTGCAGAAGTGACCAAACCAGGGCCGGGATCTGTCACCGATGGGTACTGCAGAGTACGGAACGGAGTGAAGAGTTCCATACCCTGAAACAACAAAAACAGCGACCGAGTCAACAACGACATCTGGATCATCTAGGATGCAAAGAAGAATCACATCCCACCCCAGTCTGCTAACCTGTAGTGCCACAAAATGCGATGCGAATAAAGTGAAATGCAAGTTAGTGAGGTGCGTGTAATCGGCACTGTACTCCGGATAAGACAGTGGTCTGACGAGCCAAGAGGAGGCTCTACGGAAACATGGTACCCGTCTGGACGAGAGGTCATCAGAAGGTCTAGCAGGGAAGGTGTATGATCCTCCACATCTGGGATTCGCGATGGCGAGGGAACCAGTTGTGTCAGATCATATGCCAAGGCAAAATCAACTACAGATCTCCCAGCATAATCGGTGGTACGTAATCCAAGCCATTTGGCGTGGTGGTGGCGGCATGATCGATGGTACGTTATCCAAGCCATTTATAGGTATTCAAATACAAACAATATGTTCTATTCTCTTTTAATTTTTATACGGTTTATTTTTTATACAATTGGATTTGGATATTAATTGGAGAGGCCCTATCCGTCGACAAATTCAGATCATCCAGTTTTATGACATAAGAAGAAAATATACATCGATAAGACAATATCTGGGCTTAGATAGTAATTATATAAAAAAATATATTCAAATTTAATTGTTATATATATTATCACAAGGCAGTAAATTGAATAATTCAAATGTTCTCCGTATTAAATGCTACAACTACAAGATGAGAAGTGTAGAGTCAAGAGACCGTCTTGACTCTAAAGTTAAGTTGATAATTTAACAAGCGTTTCTTTTCTTCAACGCAATAACAATAAAGAAAACTATTTAAAAGTTATTCTATGTAACAGTGTTACTATTCTTGTACTAATACCAAACATTTTACACAAATCTATCGCACGTAAAATTGGAAATACCCGACTAAAGCGAAATGAATTCAACTCATTTAATAAAATCAACAAGGAAGTTTCTAGCGAACAGTTGCGCAATTAGTTCTCCGCTCGTTTGGTAATCGAAATGCTAGTTAGTCTTTTCTGCATCTCGTTCTTACACAAAATGAAATGCTTTCAATTTTTACTTATAAATTCGCACCAAATATTTGGAGTATTGCATTCAGGGCTTTTAATTGGTAGGGCTATAAGTTAGCTTCTCTGGATACAAATTTACCACTAAGCTGTCTCCGGCTAAACCTATTTTATAAACTATTTTGATAAAATATTATTTTGCAAAGCAGTATTGTCTTGCATTGTTGTTTTTTTATATTAAGGGTAAGCAAATGACCACCACCTCTCTCATCTACCAACCCGGAACGCAACAATGCTAAATATTGCTACTTAGCGGTAGAATATCTGTTGAGTGGGTGGTACCTACCCAGACGGTGTGCTCAAAACCCTATCACCTACTAAAACGATAGTGGTAGTGTAGATATACTTAGTCAGCTAGAAGTTACCCTCATTAATCCTTACTTCTCTAAGCGTAGTGTAATGTTAAAATATTTTCTCAATAAATCTTTCTAGCGTATTTTTTTTAGATCTGACTGGTAATTCTTGAGGTTTGCACCCAAACAAATTTCTTAGTTTTCTAACATTATTATAGTTTTGTATACCGAAATAATTAATTTGTCTACTCATAATTTAAAATATGAATCGAAAAAATAATGTTCAGTAATAGTTGATGTAATATTTTTGTATCAGGTTTGACATCAGATATGGGGGATATCTGGTAAAAGGTACCACCAAAATATGTTTTTAGAATGAACGGTGAGTAAGCTATAGTAAAAACCTGGGCCGCCTAATACTGGTGGCAAGTTAATGATTTCTATTACTCACAGTGATAGTAAATACTATGGGAGCCGGTGACCACTAAGCATTTGCTGCTCAGCTTTAAAATAAATATAAAAAATAATTTATTTAGCTTATTCATTATGAAGTAAGGTCATTCAATTCTAGTATTTAACTAGTCGAGATGGCCCAGTGGTAAGAACGCGTGAATCTTAACCGATGATCGTGGGTTCAAACCCAGGCAAGCACCGCTGAAATTTCATGTGCTTAATTTGTGATTATAATTCATCTGGTGCTTTAGGGTGAAGGAAAACATCGTGAGTGAAATTTTCAGTGAAATTAGACACATTTTATTATTTTAATCGTAATAACGTTTGAAATCGATAGAGATTTTTTTTACGTTTATATATTTATAATAATATCGGTCGGATAAAAAGGAATACATTTACCAGCACTCAATCTAACAAAATCTTTCCTGTTTTGCGAGGTCACTGACGCGTAGCTACTGCTACGGATCATTAAGCCACATTATGCTGAAGCTAACAGAATTATATCTTATCTTGAATTAGTTTAATAAGCCTTTTAGCATGATTAGGGTACAGTTCACGAGTGCTAAACTGATTGAAATATGACTAAGCAACGTTTGCATCGTATTTTTATACCACCGTAAAAAAGCGGGCTAAATTATTTTTCAATATACTTAGAACAGATGAATAAATTACCGTAAAAAAAAACTGGTGACAACATGTGAATCTAAATCGATCATTTCGGGTTCAAGCCCAGGCAAGAACCACTGAAAATTCTTATGATTTATTTGAGTTTATAATTTTGATGAAGACAAGCGGTCAAACATCACGAGGAATGTGTCGAATGAAAATCTGCCACATACTTATCCACCAACTTTCATTGGAACAGACAGGTGGAAAACATTCAAACCTTAAAAAAAACATTTTTAAATTTATAGTAAATATTTTATTCGATTTTTTCAGGTGTCTAGTATTTTTATAAATGTTTATTTTTCTTTACAACGTTTAGATAGGTTAGATAAATTTTAATTAAAAATAAATATACTCTGATGTTTGTCTTTTGTAAAAAAGATATATTTTTTGTATGTTGTTTATATTATATTTATTGTTTTAGTGTTAATCGCTTGGGGAATTCACACGTTTATTTGGAAATCCAAATGTGCGAGTAGATTAATTGGGAGATCGGGATTGTGAGCGCAATACATAAGGGATATAATATAAATCCTATGTAATTCTATCACAAATATTAATCTAGTTTATTAAGTTTCATAAAGTTACGCTTCTCTCATACTAAAATTAAACTATTCACAGCTGACATATGCAATTAATTTTCAACAAAAAACTATTTGACATAGAGTTAAGTTAGAAGAAATAAAACTTGATATTATTAAATTTGATAAGTGAAACTGTGTTACCGTACATTGCAAACTTTGACGGTCTGTCATTTAAATTCAACAAATTCAGACTGTAATCTATATGTAGATCAAGCTACCTAGCGATACCTAACAATTAAGATAATGCAAATTGATAACACCAAAACTTTTTAAGCGCCTGAGTAGTAATAGTTTTGTAGCACGGCTTGTGTTTTAAATTAAATTAAGAAGCAAATGCAAGAACTTACTTATTATTTTTAACATACTAATAAAAATCACATACAATCTTGTAATGATAAATTCATAAATAATGTTTTAAAACACATTTTCAGTTGAAAATGTAATATAATACTTTTGAACAAGGATTTTCACCATTATAATATTACTTCTCGATAAAAGCCCCTTTCTTAGAAATATTTCATTGCATTGATTGCATTGGTTTTGCTAAGGTATGTTATATACTCAAGTTAATAAAAGTATTCCTTAGAATACACAGTCAAGCTCATTTTTGCAACGTTTCATATTATAACTACTTACTCATATATTTACTTGGTTGTAGGGCTTTGTGCAAGCTCGTCTGGGTAGGTATCATTCACTCATCAGATTATCTACCGCAAAACAGCAGTACTTACTATTTTTGTGTTCCGGTTTAAATAGTGAGTGAGCCAGTGTAGTTACAGGCACGAGGGACATAACATCTTAGTTCACAAGGTTGGTGGCGCATTGGCGATGTAAACGATGGTTAACATCTCTTACAAAGCCAATGTCTATGGGCGTTGGTGACCATTTCCCATAAGGTGGCCCATATGCCATATAAAAAAAATAACGTTACGTTTAGGAACATTGCTCTTAAGTTCAGTTTAGATGTTCTACATCTATCGCGGTTAAAAAAGATTATTTTGAAATTGTAACAATCACCTTTATTTAATTATGTTTTAAATATTGTTTCATGTATATAATTCACACATCTAAACAATGAGGTAATATTATAGTACATTACAGTTTAAATATGATTATTGCATGTATAAGGAAATATGAATAGGTATTTACGCGTGTTATAGTTACAGTTCTATTTTTAAATTAAAAACACTAATAACCGATAGCTTAAAGGACGAAGATAATAAATATTTTAGTATTAAATAACACACACGAGGTGTATCTGCACCTCACGATAAAATCGTAAATAAATCCCCGTCTGATTTATCAAGGGGCACATTGGAAGTTTTTAAACGAATGCGTTCTATTTTTCAGAATCCTGGCACGAGTGCTCGGTGCCGTGAATCTTATTTTATGAACGAGTCTATTAAAACTTACATCTGTTTTGGCTCGAATAACATACTACTACTCTTGACAAAATTCATAGACAAATAAAGCATTCAGTTTCAGCGACGACGGTTTTTAATCTTAGAAATGTGCTTCTATTTTTAGAAAAATATTGCAGCTTTGTTTTTCCTCTGGCTCACATTAGCGAGTGCAGTGGACAAACACTTTCGTTTTAATTAAAAATGCGACAATTCATAAATATATGACATTGGATTAAAAGCAACTATACTTGCGCCATCCCTTTAGCTTCATTAAGAAAATATTTCACTGTCGTTTCATTCTATTTTTGAAATGTACTTTCTCTAATTTAATTATTTATGCTCTATTTTTCAAATTATTCAATAGCCTAACTACCGGTAAAAACTTCTAATTGTGAGTATTGAGGACGAAGATTGATTGAGTGAAGTGTTCCAATGTAGTTATTAATATTTCTGCAAAACATCAAGACATTATATATTTTTTTTGTATATTGCACATTAAGAAAAAAGAAATATTTTTTATTACAAATAGTAAATAAATAATTAAAAATCTTTTATTTTGTAACAAACTATCCGTAATTCAAATATTGATTTTATTGTTTTATTTTAATTTCTTTTTTAAATTGAACTAATAAATACGGTACATAATGTAGGAGAATAATTATGGAAGATTAATAATAAGAAAGTTCTTATAGGTGTAATTGTTGGATAAGAGTAAGTAACCCTAACTCGGTGATAGGGTTTTGTGCAACCTCGTCTGGGTAGGTATCACCCACTCATCAGATATTCTACCACTAAACAGCAGTACTTGGTATTGTGGTGATCCGGTTTGAAGGGTGAGTGAGCCAGTGTAATTCGAAGCACAATGGACTTAACATCTTAGTTCCCAAGGTTGGTGGCGCATTGGCGATGTATGCGATGGTTAACATTTCTTATAATGCCAATGTCTATGAGCGTTTGTGACCACTTACCATCAGGTGGTCCATACGCAAGTCCGCCACAGGTAGGCGGTTTTTATAAAAAAAAAATTAAGAATCTAGTCGATTCTATTCGCTAAAATGTACATCTCGAATAATATTACAATTACAAAACATAATCTTGTAAAATGATAATAAAAAAATGCTTGTAAGAACCTACAGGAATAAAGTTCATTCAGATTCCCGTTATGGCGACGTAAAATGGCCGCGTTGCATTATAATATCACATAATACATTTGTATATCAAAAATATATTTAAATTCATAGATTTTACTCAAATTTTTAATAAAATTAAGTCATAAATTAAAGCTATTAATAGCAGTTTTTTTGTTTATCTAATAATGGTCACATGTGTATACTGTATTAGACAACCTTATTGAATCGTGGTACAGATTTACAAATTATAGCTTACCATGAGGAAGGAATTTTCACGTTTCGTTCGACCCTAATTAATTATTACCGTCTCTATTTATAGACGGTCTTATAAATTTAACTAACAGCTAAGGTGTATACTTAATTAATCCTGAAATGGGGCATACTTAGATATGAAGCTATTTTTTTTTTTTTATTGGAATCTTTTGAAGCTATTTTATAAAAACAGTTCAAATAGTTTTTAAAGGTAACCAGTGCACGAAACACTATAGTAAAACATTTATTTGTATTCTGGTACAATACAGAACAAAGTAATTGAAGTTTTTCAATGGATGTTACCAATTATATAAATCGTAAGTCTTGGTTTAGCAGTATTTCATTTTAATCCTCAATTTAAATTGTAAATTATAATTTAAAAACATATATATGTTACAAATATAATTAAATAAATAAATAATTTTAAATAACTTCTTACATAATAGCAGCCACTGATAATATGAAATAAAATAATTTCAATATTTAAGTACAAAAGTGCTGAAACCAGCGTGCAAGTTTTTTAATTTCTCAAAATGTTCTTTTATAAATTAATTTCACAGCAGCGTATCATATAATAATAATGTAGCATTCAAATATTGACATAGATAATTATTTCATTTATTCATACATGTGTCAACATGTGTGTTATACACATCCATAATACACACACACACACACACATCATCAGTCGTATATCCGTCAAAGTTCAAATTGTCAACTGCGTACATACTCGTCATTTATTGTCGTTTTTGCTATTCTTTTCGTATTATTATTAGATGATGTATAATATTATTTATTAATGAAATGCATAAAATAAGATAGAATATAAATATTCTTCCAGTCAGAATTTCAAATGATTAATTTGAATCGAGAGCTTTCTGCATAGTTCTTGTTAGCTAAAATAAAACTAACATCTACAAAATTTCTAATCGTTTGTCTAAATATTTTTAATACATTTTTGTTTCAAATGAATTCATCAAGAGCTATGTGACATAGTTAATATTCATAATAACCTGGGACATTATTCACACACGGCCATCTGATTCCAAACTAAGCAGAGCTTGAACTATGGAAACCAGACAACTGATATACTACATATACTACTTTGCTTTTATAAATACCTACTTAAATAGAAAATTACAACCAGACTCAGGACAAACAGACATGTTCATGCACACAAATGTCTGTCCTGAGTGGGAATCGAACCGACGACCTGCGGCGCAAAAGGCAGGTATCTACCAACCACGCCGACCGGCGCGTCTATTTAAACATAGTTGAAGTTAACGTTACGTTTCAGAGCGTATTTAAATAAAACTTAATGACATGCATCGTACCATCACAATATAATATGTATACTATATCATAGAGAACGATAATTTAAAATATCTACGTAACGAACATAAAAATATAATGTTGCTCATACATACCGATAATTTATTTAGATAGCGAACATGTAGTTCGCGTATCGCCTTTGTCGTTTGATATCATTATCTAACTACCTATATATTAAAATACAACTAATCAAGAAATACTACATAATACGTACACAATAATACTACATAATACGTGCATAATAAGAAAAAAAATATATTTATTCTTCAATAAGTATATTGTTTTATATTTAAAAGGGCCATAAAACTGGCAGTAATGTAAATAATGTGTATGCAATGGTAAATTATGGGGGGCATTCTCACCCTTACTATTATCCATTAAGATAATTGAAATATGTCTCTCCCTTTCTTAAGGTCCGGGGTGTATAAATGTAATTTACGTACATGTATTATAAAAATACAAGATTCAATCAAATTTCAATAGAAATCCTTTCATTTATTGATTTTTGGCAATTTTATTTATTATTAAAATTCTTATGGTGATGCTGACTGTAAAATAAAGATTTCATTCAAAAAAGCTCCGGATATGTTAATTGAGTTTTTTAACAAAAACCCCTTATGTGAGTGGCATGGCAGAAATTGTAATGTGACAAAAAAGCGTTGTACTCCAAGCGACCTTCCCCCTCTTTCTTTCTTACTGATGCTTTCTATTCTAGCGGTTGTATGTGGATGTATGTGTAAGTGTGCAAATTTTCAGATTTGACAATAAGGATTGTGTGCGGCCAATGAAATAACCTCAATTCTATACAATAGAACTCTTTTTAACTTATAATTCGCTATTTTATATATAATTTTGAATAAATTACTATTTTCCTAAAGCATTAAGTGAAATTTATCAATTTTAATTCTTACTTTCCATTTTTGCATTGAAAATATAATAAAAATAACATAAAATATACATATGTGAAAGGAGAGTTGATTAAGAAGGGCAACGCTTTTTGGTGTGATAAAAAAGTAGGAACAATATCTTCTTTTTTTTCGCTGGAAAAATGCATTTACGCGTTTCCCCTACATGAAGTGAGCCAGTGAGCCCCACATACCCCCGTATGTGGGGCTCACTGGCGTTGAAGGTGCCGGAATACCCACTATAAAACCAGCGGTATCCTCTTCGTCTGGTCGGGGGGCGCCACGGGATCGCTTGCGCATGCTACCGTGACGCCCTAGGGTTCCCGGATACAGGTACAGGTCTTCTTTGACGGATCGAATCAGCGGAAGCATTTTCCTCGCACTGCCGCTCCGCGGCCTCCTTTTGCGACATGACACTCTCTCAGAAGGAGACAATTTTCAACCAGCACCATGCGTTCTACATGCATGGTGCTGGTTGCAGCATGGCGTATATCAGGCTCGGTAGCGAGAGATCTCCACCGACTATCGCCACCAGGTTATGCCTCTGAGGCCCCACGCAGCACACTCCGAAGAATAATTTCCTCCTGACCGATTTCGACCGCGATGGCCAATCTCAAGAAAGATTTGCCAACTAGGCAAAACGTATTATAGTGCAAAAGTGTGTGCGTACTCTCATACGCCGATTGGACGGTAAACCGACGCGAACGGTAAAAGTTCAGGTAAGAGGCAGGACTAACAGCTGTACGTGCCTTTCGTGGCACGGGAGTGTGACAAATATACAGAAATATAATCATTAAAAATCTACATTTTAAAACACGTTTTAAGTTAAAAAAAATATCGAAAAGGACGGGGGACCCCCTGGAGGAACGCCAGGGGGTCCCCCGATCGCACATTTTGTATTATATTTTTAGATTCTGTCTACGGTTTCTATGTGCTCATGCTCATCGTACAATGGTCCCACACTATGATACAAACCTTTGTGAAAAAGTTGGCCTATTATTTGTTTTTTTTTTAATCATAATATGTCTAACGCATGTATATAAGTACACACACCTTTTTGTTATTTAACTTTCCTTTCACAATATTTTTCCTTTAGAATAATACAGTAGAAATACTCTTAGTAATTCTTAGTAATTACTCTTAATTATTAATAATAATAATAATTACTGCACTGCAAATTTATAATAAATTAAGTTGAGAATTACACGGATATGATAAAATGATATTTGTAAGCCTCACTACGTCGATCGATGTACAAACTATAATAATGGTCGAAATTTTTCCGAAAACTGTGTAAGAAATGAGATACAGCTTATTGCAAGAGAGACAGGAGAACGCTCCCATCCCTAATCCGTACTGCTTACATGGTGAGAAGTGACATCAATAGACCCCTGACGGGGATAACTGATCAAGTGTTAATGGATCCAGATATCGACCGAGATTGAAAATGATTGAATTACTAATATCACTATTAAAAAATAGGGGTTGAGGGTAGAAGGGTGAAAATTAGGGTTGTATGTATTTTTTAATGCCACATAATAAAAAAATAAAATAAAAAAAAATTGTCCAAAAAAAAAATATTTTTATTTGGGGCGATCCACTTAGGGGTATTAAAATTATTTATAAACCTATTCTCAGACCTACAGAATATAGATATAAAATTTCATCAAAATCGGTTATGCCGTTTCGGAGGAGTATAAACACTAAAACTGTGACACGAGAATTATATAAATATATATATATATATATATATATTTATTCTCGTGTCACAGTTTATTTAAATTTTATATAAATATATTTATATTTATATAATTTAATATATATATATATATATAGATAGATAGATAGATATTTATAGATATCATTTTTTTTATCAACTATAACTAGTTTTTTTTTATTAATGTACGTAGACGTTAGAATTAACTTGATGTTAACTTAAAAATATTTAAATTTCTTTCAGACAGGGACCAGTTTGAAGAAAATTATCTTATTAATAATTCACACTTCATTTCTTACGCATTCTCCTAAAACAGGCCTAAAGTAGAACGTAAAAATTTAATATTTCATAAAGTTTCTAATTTTTTATCCTCCTATCTTAGAGGAAAAAGAACTTACCGCATAACGCTATGAGCGTTAAAAACTTCATTTTCATGTTTTTGGGCACTGATCGCTTTACATAATATGTATAGTTCAAACTTCACCAGCACTTCTGTCAAAGTTAAAAACTTAGCAATTACAATCAAACTCACAGTAAAGTCTTTTTCTTATTTTCATTTTTATAAAAACTGGCACACAACATAAAAAAAATCAAAAGTCTAAACAATTTAAACACAGATGGAACGAGTTCGACAGTTCAATATTGGAATAAATTAATCCTGTTGACAGTCACGCGTTGTTTACAAGTCACCGGACGCGTCCGTATTCCATTATTGAATGGCATGGAGCGAGGCGTTCTACCCGCAGTGGGTCCGTTCGCCGAATGTCCTTGGTTTTCCCGCTAGGTTAACGTCATGCGCAGTACGAAAACTCCGAAAGGGTCCTTAAGTGGATTAAGTTTTTAAACTTTGACAATTGATAAAATGAGATCGAGTTTGCAAAGAGGTTGAATTGTTAAGTGAAAAGTTTCAAATAAAGCCATTTTTTCTCTGATAGAAAAATAGCCAAACACTAATTCCTCTCGTCCGTATTTCTCTCGTCTTTATATTTATAGATATTGCAATACATGGTTTGACGTAGTGTGAATAGAGAACATTAATTAGTTTGCGGAGTAGCGGCTGCATCCGGTGGCTGATAAAGCTACCCAACAAATAGGCCTCATGTCGGAAGGGTGGTTGTGACGCTTTCAGTAAATACATTATAAACTAGTGATAAAGTTAAGCCACTGAAAGCCAATTTGCAAACTCCATGCTTGCTTTTATGTTATAACCTTACGACATTTGAACAATATGTAAACTTGGTCAAATAACAGAAACTTTCACATCAAACAAAACTTTATAATTAATAATATTCGAAGATTATTTCAATTATTTTTTGTATATATATATGTTTAAATAACGTATAAATATCACTTCGAAAACCAACTACCAAGATTACATATCTATAATTTAGAACTATAATTATAAAGATCCATCAATATATAATATAATAATAGTATTTTTGTTCTTTATATGTAAATATATATTAAGATAATTTAGTTTTTGTAATATTTGTGTTTATTAACTTCATCTGTTAATGTGTCTGAAACAAATATTTCGAATTGTTAGGAACTTTTGTTACTGGTGACAACATATATATTCAAATATTATTTTATTCTCTAAATGAGAAATATTTAAATTAAATAAACATGCCTTTAATATTTAGAGCCGAATCGTCACACGTGAATTTTAACCGATTGTGGGTTCAAGCCTGGTAAAGCACCGCTGAATATTCATGTGCTTAATTTGTGTTTATAATTTAACTCGTGTTTGGCAGTGAAAGAAAACATCGTGAGGAAACCTACATAATATATCAGATGAAAATGTGCCACACGTGTATCTGCATTGGAGAGTAGACCTAAGCCCAGTATTGGGATATTACAGGCTGGTACATTTATACATAATTCACTGTTATATGTTTATTATATCTGAAACGGTAAATAAAGAATCAAATAAAATAAACTTAAGCATCATACAAAAATGATCTCCAACAATAGTCTACAAAATTGTATGCAAAACAAAGATAAACTGTACGTAGTGATATTATTACTCACCCCGAACGATACAACGGTCCCACGATTGAGGGTGTTGAACTTTGACAGGGCGACAAACACCGACAAACGGGTAAAAGTAATTTATTCCTCATGCGTCATACTTTCAACCCCTAGCAAACTTTGTCTACACTCACGCATGTATTACCAAAAAGCCAAACGTGCGAGATAACTGAACAGAAGCTTAGGTTTTTTTTTACGAACGGTTTACGAACGTGCGATATACAGAAAGAGCGAAATGATAGTGTAAAAAAATTTCTATGGATTTTTTATATATAAAATATTTTAAAATTTTTATAAGGAAAAAAATAAATGTCAATTACATAACGTCAACGTAGACCTTTTTTAATTTACTCACACACACTCGATCAAACACAAAGCGCAAACATCAGCGTTTTGTGTTTGATCGAGTGTGTGGTGTATAATTAATGCTTTACTAGTTACCGTTCGCGGTTCCGCCCGCGCGTGATTGCGGGGAGATGTAAGTTACCCTATGTCCTTTTTTGTACCCCTGACAACGTGTTTGCTACATTTCATAATGATCGGTTAAGTAGCTAAGAAGTGATAAATAAACAAACTCAATCTCGCATTAATAAGATTAGTTAGGTTAAGTAAGATTAGTTAGGTTAGGTAAGTAAGTTTAACAAAGTGATGTAAAAGCATTAAGTGTAGAAACATTCATTAAACTTATACTTGGTTATTGCTCATAACCTTTTAAAGTGTATTATAAAAGCCCTTACGCGAGTTTATTTTTGGATAAAACAAGCCCATAATCGTTTGCATTAATTAAACATACAACAGTGAAATTATTCGATTCACATTCAAGCGCTTCCCGAAGAATGGTAATCATTTCATTAATTATTATATTTTGTATGATACTTTAAAAGATTTATTTTTATTCTTTTTCTTTTGTTGGGTCTACAATATTACGGCTGCTTTTGAACCAGTTACATTATTCGTACAGCTATTGATAAAGATATCGTGAAGTGGAATTTAGTTTTTTCGAGGTGTTCAATTCATCAAAAGTTTCCAAGATAAATATAAATTAAAAAATCATATCAATACATTATAAAATAAGTATTAAATCTAACAAAATGTAAATTACATTTATTGAGATACTTATTTAATTGTTACAAAGTCAAAAACCATTGATCTCAAATACTACTACTAACTAACAGTTTGAAAACAAATAACTAAGATCTAAAAAAACCCACGAAAGGAGAACTTAAAAAATGTTCTATTAAATACACAAAATTAATTAATAGGAATAACTTTCAACAGATATTGATTTTCAATGTTGAAAACTTATCAAGTATCTAATATGTTGACAGCAGCTGCTGTCATCAAAACGGATTCCTCTGTCGTTTAATTAGTTTATCGAAAATCCACCGAATAGCGATATAATATATTATTTAGCATGTTTACAAAAACATACATCTCTACACTTGTAAATTTTAATAGGTAACTATATATATATATAGTAATAAAATAAAAAAAGACGGCTCAAATGAACCATGAGTGATGGTTACAAAAAATTGGCTGAAAATTTTTATGTCGGAATTCATGTACAAAAAAAAAAAGAATAATAACAATATTGAATGTTTTTCCTCGTCTAACCGGATCGTTTCTCAGTATTCAGTCTTGCAAATTATAATTATATATCATAGCTTGTCGTTGTTTTATTTTTTAATAATATAACACCTTAAATTATTGCCTCTACTGATGAAAGAAGAGCTACTTAGTTCAAATTCTACACTCAGAGAATCGATATTTCAATTGTATGGGGAATTCTGCTAGCTTTATTGGCGACCCATGCGGTCATGATTGTAGTAGCTATTCTTTATTTTGTATGTAATGTATTCAGTTAAAAGTAATCCCAATATTCATGATTTATCACTAAATAATAATTTACAATGATCTATAATATGAATGATCTATAGCAAAGCGTCAAGAAAGCTATCTTTCTCTCGCAGTGACATTTTATCGGCTATCAAATCTTCCTACAGTCACAATCCAATTATACGACACTCTTCGACCGGACGAAAAGTCGTTGACGCCGCCGCATTCTGATACTATAATTTTGATAGTTATTATGCGATAAAATCTTATTTATTACGAATGATGTATTTGGCACTCGTAGAGGGAAAATGGCCGTCAAATTATAAACTATTCCGTTAGAATACAATTGGATAAACTGGTATCATATTGAATATTATTGTTTTCCTTAAAAAGGTTTTTTATGCCGTATTTTAATCGTGAGCGAGGCTGTCTTGTGCACTGCATACAAGCGCGGATTTGCCAGTGGCTTGCCGTGTTTTGAACGGGTAAATTATAGTTTTTCTACAGCGCCGCAACTAAGCTATACAACGACTAAATGGTGCATTTAGTAGCAACTTCTCACAGGGTGGTTACAAAAAATACTATTAAAATGTACAGTAATTCGTTCTGGTCTTTGATATTTTTTTAAGATTCATACACAGAACCGTTTACAGTTTTATTAAATACGAGCTTTTCTTTGGGATTTTTCATTCCTTCATTATTTGGATTATATAATCCACACACACCACACCAGCTTCATACTTACTTTACATACTATCCTTTATTTCAATTCAATAAAACTTTAACACACTCAAACACTCACTCATTCAATGCAAACAACATAAGATATGTTATGATACTAAAAGCTCTTCAAATGCAATTAATAACGTATAACGACTTTATAGTATTCATTAATGGTAAATGAAAAAGTTGAACTAAGGAAAATTAGCGCATAGATAAGAATTTCAAAGTTACACGCGAACAAGTGCCGCTGCAAGATAATTTGGTCATGTGCCAAGATGTAAGCAGTTATTCCATTACTTTTAAAAATCTAATTATAGAGTATGTTTCATATAACTTTGTATTATGGTGTTATCTTTTAGCGCATTACCGTATTGTTCTTTAAAAAGCCATAAATATATTTTATAGCTTCTTCGCCATATTTATATAAAAGTACATATAATTAATAATAATAGCATTATAAATGTGAAGTTTCGTTTTGTATATTTTTTCTTCAAGCTCATATACGTTGGAAATGCGAAATATCCGCTTAAAACTACGCATATTTTACAATATATATTCGAATTTGTGATGAGGGGGTGGTACCTATTCAGAAGGGCTTGTACAAAGCCCTAACTTTACCAAGTAAATGTATTTTATAAGCTGGCATCTTATACCATTTATAAAAACATAAACAATACTCTTCCATAATTATTATTTCGTGTATTAAGAAGAAAATCATATAAAGAAAACAAATAGCCAGTTTAAAACATATGTAGAAGACAAAAGTAAATCAAAATACGACATTTTATTATATGTAAAATTTCTACCGCGAAAAGATTTCGAATCCATCCTGAGCAGTAGAACTACTCTTTAAGAACAAACTCGTAACTTACCGCAGAACATGATCGTGAAATATCTGAATATGACATTGTCATTGTCATCGAAATAGCGTATTGTAAGTCAGTTTTCAACATTTCCCGGGTGAATTACACGAGTGCTTTAGAATAAATCAACTAAAAGTATTTTAATTTAAACACATAACATAACGATAAAACAATACAGCTGTTACTCAATTAATCACAAATACGAGGCAATATTAATATATTTATAGATATAATGTAATCGTATTATCCCAATCAAATGGTTCTTAGTAGACAATCAACCAAATCGATGACAAGCTATTTGATTCAGATACACCATTCATACTCGGTCAAGCATTCGAACGGAATAAAATAAATGAAAGTTCATCCTTTCATCTCGATTTTCTATCACGATTCAATAAACATTTCCAGACCCTTCATTTATGATACCTTATTTATCGGAATAAAGGAATTAATTATTTATATTACGAACCAAGAACTACTTATTATCAATAATAGAAATAATGGTTTTTGCTCTTAAAATATAATATGAATTTTAAACGCATTCCATTAATGCTTTTTTTCTTACAATATTTATTTCATATTGATTCTCATTTGTTTTTTTTTTTAATTAGTTTCACACACAAATATATATATTAGAATAGTTAAAGATGGAAGTATGCACGCTGAGTATAAAATATCTCCGTAACCAACATTAAACACGGACAAAGGGAGAGATTTCGACAACTTCGCGACGAACAAGGAAAATTTACATTACAAAATAAGAAAAGGATCGTGGCAGACATGAAATTACAACATTTGGGACTATGCGCTATATTTATGAATGCTCTCAATCTAAAGTTCTTTATCAAGAAAATTACTATTGTTTCTCATTTTAGTATATAATTTGCAACAAATAATATAACAAATTCGAATATGAAATTAGTTTTATTTGTTTCTTTATTTTTGTACCTACATGGATATCATCCCTCAATTACCTTTCCATTGTTCCATGTTCACGATGATTGCTATGTATGTTTTATACTTGTATTACACTTAATCGTGCGTATATCGCTGATCGTAGATCAGCAATATTTTCAAATGCAAATTTTTTTATTATTTAATTGTAAGACAAAATTCTTTCGGCTAGTCTTATCGTAAATTTACAAACATTTATACACCATACGGCCTTGGTGTAGCACAGTGAGGTAAAATCGTTTGGTTTCACTGTCGGATGTCTTTAAAATATCGAATTTTGTGAAAAATATGTCATTCTAATTGTGTTATAAAACGGCAACATTAAGATTGTTTATCGTCGCCCTATCATAATAACTGCAGCTATAAACATATTATTATTTTGCAACGTATGTTATCTCCATAATACGTGACTTTTCGTTGACACGAACTTCGCTACGGTATATTCGGAGAAAATTGATTTTCGAGAAATAATATTATAAATTTTCCAGCTAAAATAAGCACATGTCACTAAAATATTAACCTGTTTTTTTTTTACTATCAACCTCCGACGCCTTGAGTTTATGTTCATGTTAAATTATGTAAAATGATTTGTTTAAATAACATATTTTTAAAATTTTTTGATTATATATTATGAAATATAAATGATTATCGTGCAGAAAATAATTAAATTAAGTATGTGCTACTAAAATTAAAAGTGGAAAGATCACCTCAAGATGGACTGATATAAAATTTAATAATAATAATAATAAATAACTTAATTGCACACTCACAAAGAAGCAAAAAAAAAAATAACTACAACATTTGACCCACACATACTAAATAGTAGAAGTTATTTACATAAAATATCATAAAAACGTAACAATATTCCAAACCCTATTAAAAATAATCATTAGACATAACCCACACTAAGTCTAACTGACAAAATGAAAGATATTAAACAAATGATAAGCGTATAGCCCGGTTGATTACCTCACGAATTCCAGTGCCAAATTATACCGATTTCAAATGTCGTCAGAACTTTTCCTTAGGTAATAAACGCTCTCACAAATTGCCCACATTTATTTTACTGAAATAAATGTTTACCAGGAGAAATTAGTCTATGTCGACGTGTATATAGAAACGTTTTGTGCATGAATCTCATAAAAACCTAATTGATCAAATCAACATACATTTTAAATATTAAATACTAAAATTTAATCAAAATACTTTAAATACTTTCTTCAATAAGCTGTTAGTACGCTGCCAACCATGTGATCTAAAATGTCAAGACCCTCGTGGTGTAATTACGCTGACTCACTCGCCCTTCAAATCTGAACACAGCGATACAAAATTAAGCTCTTATACGCTTGATTATGTGAGACATGTCCGCTTATAACTACGCATTTTTTTTGTATTATCCGTATGAAGCCATATTGATATTTCATTTGAAATTAATTATTTTTTAGAAGAATATCATGGGTGCTCTTATAATCAAATAAGTTTTAAGTAAGGTTTTTTCTTGATAAGCGCATTTTCCAATACATCTAGTTATGTGTAGTGGACGGAAGCCACCAGTGAAATTAATATTTAATTTAGTCAAGCTGCCACCGTCCGTAAAATTCTGCTAATTCCTTTTTATGTTACACTCTGCGCCGATCCGAAAAAGATAACCATTAAATCAATAGTATTGTTGTCATATAAATATGTTTGTGTAGTTTTAAATATGTGTTCCAGATCAAAGTTGGTAATGGCGGCCATTTACAATTGGGACTCAAAATGTATTATAATTCCAATGAGTGCTAAGTCATATACACATTTCTATTTCCTAAATCTTCAAGGAGCGTTTAGGTATAGGACCGAAGGCTTTACGTTCTTTCCAAGATACATACGCGTTCACACTGCCAACTTCCAAACATCCAAGCTACTGAGAATGCTGTATAAATAACGTTTTATCGGCCCGACCCAATGTTTGAACCCGGAACCTTGGGCAGTAACCTAACTAGCTAGTCACTAGAGCAAAGAAGCAGCCAATACTGTACCTACTAATGGATGGATGATGTGTCAAGGCTAATAAGCTAAGCAGCGTAAAAATATTTTATCATTCTGGTTTTACGATTCCCACGAGATCCAAAAGTGTAACTTTTCGTAAAACATTCGTGACAAGGAAACTCCTGGATTCATTTTAAAAATATAACTTATTAAAAATGACCCTCATTTAATCTAAAATGTAAGCAAACAAAAGGCGAAATTTAGACCAAATTATTTTTTCTCTAGAGTAATAAATTGTTTTAATTATGTATATTGCGTACCGTATGCAATTAGAAAATATTCATGTTAGTTTCGAATGCTGCTCGGAATAAAATAACATTTTTACTATGTTAGTAAAACGTACACACAGCAATAGTTTATGCAACATGTACTAAACAAACCCTCGGCAAATGAACGGATGCCACTATACTTGACTGAAATGGGCTGGACGATCGTAAACACACGCGACTAGTCCACAAAATAATACCCCAGAGAAAAATACAAGTACCCGAGAGGATTCCGCACTGTGAAAGATATTCAGCTGGAATTAAGAAATGCGTAAGCTGTTTGTATAAAAATGTTGTATTAATGTTTGTGTTGTGTTGTTGTATCAACGTTTAATTAATCTTGTGAAATGACAACACAAAAGTGCTCGTAAGCGCCTATCTGAAGTTGCTTTAAATTTTTGCAAGTTTTAGTGGCTGTTGACTTTGGGAACTTAGAGTAAGTCCACTCATGAGTTAATTGCCTGTCAATAACCTTACTTTGTGTTGTTATATTACGGTTTGAAGGGTAAAGGTGATTCAACTACTTCGTTAAAACGATATCACATGGCTGGTAGTATTGTTAGAAAATTCTAATCTATCACTAATTGCATTGAATTGCAACTATGCAAATATCTAACATAAAATATTTGTATTGCTGTATAAATTTTGCTATGAATAAAAAATATTATCTATATATATAAAAATCTCGTGACACAGTTTTAGTGTTTATACTCCTCCGAAACGGCATAACCGATTTTGACGAAATTTTATATGTATGATCTGTAGGTCTGAGAATAGGTTTATAACTAATTTTTAAGACGCAAGTGTTAAGTGTTAAGGATGACCAACCACAAAATTCTTTAGGAATAGGGATTCGGAAAAAAATCGGCCATTATTATTGTTTGTACATCGACCGCAGTAGTGACGTGTACAATTATCATTTTATCATTTCCGTGTAATTCTCAACTAAATTTATTGTAAATTGTAAATTTGCAGTGCTGTAAGTATTATTATTAATTAGTAATATTAAGAGTATTTCTACTGTATTACTCTTAAGGAAAAATATTGTGAAATGTAAATTAAATAACAAAAATGTGTGTGTACATGCGTTAGACCTATTATAATAAAAAAACAAATAACGGGCCAACTTTTTCAAAAAGGTCTATATCATAGTGTGTGGCCATTTTACGATGAGCATGAGCACATAGAAACCGTAGACAGAACCTAAAAATATAATAAAAATGTGCCATCAGGGGACCCCCGGGAGGAACGAAGTTCTTTGCGATATTTTTTTTAACTTAAAACGTGTTTTAAAATGTAGATTTTTAATGATTATATTTCTGTATAAATGTCAAACTCGCGTGCCACGAAAGGCACGTAAATCCGTTGGTCCCACCTCTTACCTGAACTTTTACCGTTCGCGTCGGTTTACCGTCCTATCGGATTATGTGCAGGAAAATGTGCGATCGGGGGACTCCCGGGAGGAACGAAGTTCTTTGCGATATTTTTTTTAACTAAAAACGTGTTTTAAAATGTAGATTTTTAATGATCATATTTCTGAATATTTGTCACACTCCCGTGCCACGAAAGGCACCTAAAGCCGTTGGTCCTGCGTCTTACCTGAACTTTTACCGTTCGCGTCGGTTTACCGTCCTATCGGAGTGTGCACCTGTGTTTACGCATACACTTTTGCACTATAATACGTCATGCGTAGTTAGCAAATCTTTCTTGATATTGGCCATCATGGTCGAAATCGGTCAGGAGGAAATTATTCTTCGGAGTGTGCTACGTGGTGCCTCAGAGGCATACCCTGGCGGCGATAGTCGGTGGAGATCTCTCCTTCTGCAAGAGTATCATGTCGCAAAAGGAGGCCGCGGAGCGGTAGCGCGAGAAAATGCCTCCGCTGATTCGATCCGTCGAAGAAGACCAGGGAGAAGTCGTAGGCACTATGCGCACCTTAACAGCCACCTGGGGGCTAAGGGGGTTCCCTGTATCCGGGATCCCCGGGGCGTCACGGTAGCATGCGCATGCGATCTCATGGTGTCCCCCGACCAGACGGCTCTCCGTCGATACCGAGAGGATACCGCTGGTTTTTAGTGGGTATTCCGGCACCTTCAGCGACAGTGAGGCCCACTTCATGTGGGGGAAACGCGTTAATGCATTTTTCCAGCGAAAAAAAGGAGGAAATTGTTCTTACTTTTTTATCACACCAAAAAGCGTTGCCCTTCTTCATAATATGTATCAACTCCTCCTCCTCCATAATATGTATCCTCAAACATAACATTTGCGATATTGCCTGTTTGTTCATATAACGTTTAAAGTTAGAGCAGCTACGATCTCTCGTGAACCATTGGTCAAGCCAAGTATGAATTTTGCACTTTAAGCAATTAAATATAGAGTCAATTTTCACTAGACCAAGAATCAAAGTCATTGACATTTGAATCAAAAATTGAATTATATTAAAAGGTAATCTAACTTATAAAAGAAGGCTTATTGCCCGATGCTTGCTTCGTTTCAATAGCCACAGTGTTACATACAAGTGACACCGCGACTAAGCCTGGCTTATATGCTGTTGGATTGATTAGGTTGATGGTGATTTCACCCCAACTCTACGACTATTCAAATACTTAAATAGCCCGTAGGGTGTGCTTGGGCTTATAATTGACCGTGTACTTTTCCTACTACGTTTTTCTTACTTCTTATGTATAATATATTCGATATTTTAAAATGTTCTTTAAAAATTAAAACTTCGATTCGTTTCTAAATTTAATGAAATTTTCTTAAGTAAAATATCAAAACAATACAACTATAGTAAAAATAACTCTTTAGAGTACAATTACAATTTATTCAAATTATAAAGAGTAATGAACTGATGATCCTGATGAAAAAGAGGTCGTATATGATGCCAGGATAATCGCTTACAGTATAGATAATTACAAAATAGTCGTTAAGTATGGTTATAAGTGTTAGTATTATTTTTTTATTAGAAATAAATTAGTTACAACCCCCGTGGAATAAGTTCTCGCCTGTCTGAATTGATTATGAAGCTAGTATGTTTCGAATGAGATGAATGAGAGAAGATTTACTCTTTCCGAGGATTTCTTAGTAATTTTAATTTGTTTTATAAAATATATTTGTGTATATCATATTAATTTAATAAAAATAAAGTCTCTATAGGTTTAGTAAATAAAGTCTCTATAGTTTAATGCTCACCATGAGTCACGGCTGAACTCTCCCAAAACTGACCATGCTGGAAAGACTGCTCATGCTTTCGCTCTCACGCATGACTTGACCCAATTGGTTGATCAGCCCACCAGGATCCCAGACATTGACGGGCAAGCGCCTTCCCTACTGGACATTCTGCTGACTACTCACCCGGTGGAATATCAGGTTGAGGTTCAGGCTCCTCTTGGTTCAAGCTGTGGCCAAGCTGCCGCAACCAGCGGTATGCAAACGTCGCGTTTGGCACTATAATTCGGCAGATTGGGATGGTTTGCGCGATTACTATGCGTCAGTCCCGTGGAAGGAACGTTGCTTCAGGGAGAATGACCCGACAGCTAGCGCCGCTGCTATTGCTGATGAGATCCTGTTAGGGATGGAATACTACATTCCTAACTCAGATCTCATCAGTAAGGGCACGCGTAACCGTTGGTTCACTCGCGAATGTGCCGATGCTGTGTCATCCAAGCAGGCGGCATATCGCGCGTGGATCAACGGCTGCGTTAGCGGGGCATCTAACATTGACTCACTGAAAGCAACCTATAACAAAAACTCCAAGTTCTGTAGGAAGGCATACACGAGAGCGGATGCACAGCGCGTTGTACGGATTGATCATGACCTTGTTTCGCACCCTAGGGGCTCCCGTAGCTTCTGGCGTCTGACTAAGTCTGTGCAAAACAATTTTTGCCAACCTTCGCTGCCACCGCTTAGGAATCCGGACGGCTCACTAGCTCACAGTCCGCAGGAGAAAGCCGATCTTCTGGCAAAACTCTTTGCGGATAACTCTGTGATCGATGATTGCAGTGCGCTACCACCTTCAATTCCTTCATGTCGCCACACGATACCTGACATCAAAATCAGGCAGTGTGATGTGCGTGCAGAGCTGCAATCACTCGATGTACGGAAAGCTAGCGGTCCCGATGGAATACCAGCCATAGTGCTGATGAAGTGTGCAGCGGAGCTGTCTCCTGTGTTGACACGCCTGTTTCAGCTGTCTCTCTCTACAGAATGTGTGCCGGATTCTTGGAGAGAGGCTTATGTGCAAGCGGTTCCCAAAAAAGGGGATCGGTCTGACCCGGCAAATTATCGGCCAATAGCTATCACCTCAGTACTTTGTAAGGTGATGGAACGAATCTTAAACAACCAACTGATCCATTACCTAGAAGATCACTGTCTAATTAATGATCGTCAGTACGGGTTTCGACCAAAACGGTCCACAGGTGATCTTCTAGCGTACGTAACACACCTCTGGGGTGAAGCTATCGATAAGCGTGGGGAATCGTTGGCTGTCAGCCTCGATATCTCCAAGGCTTCAGGGTTTTTTTACAGGGTCTGGCACAGAAGTCTTCTCTCCAAGCTGCCGGCATATGGTCTGCCAACTCAGCTCTGCACCTGGATTGCCAGCTTCCTACACAAGCGTAGCCTTCGCGTTTTAGTTGATGGTTGCGCTTCACAATTCCATGTAGTGAATGCTGGGGTCCCCCAGGGGTCTGTGCTATCCCCCACACTCTTTCTTCTGCATATCAATGATATGCTCTCTCTTGGGAACATACATTGCTATGCAGATGATAGTACAGTGCATGGGGGATACCACGGACGCGCAGTAGCTGGGCGGGCGGAAACCGATGAGAGGCGGAGGGATCTTGTTGTTGAACTCGATAGGACGTTAGGTCTCATTGCCAAATGGGGCTCTGACAATCTTGTTGAGTTTAACGCCAAGAAAACACAGGTATGTGCTCTCACAGCGAAAAAGTCACCATTTTTGCCTCCTCCCTCCCTCTGTGGCACTACGCTGGAGATGCAAAGCAAAGTCGCCATACTGGGAATTGACGTTCGGTGCGACCTCAATCCAAGGGACCACATCGAGGCTGTTATAAAAACAGCTTCACGGAAACTCGGAGTCCTGAACAAGGTGCGGCGTTTTTTCACGCCACAACAACTGCTCCTGTTATATAAAACACAGGTGCGGTCTTGCGTCGAATATTGCTCGCACCTCTGGGATGGCTCCGCTAAGTACTTACTGGCGGCCTTGGATCGGTTGCAGCGACGTGCGGTTCGCATTATTGGCGATGTAAAGGTCACCAACACCCTCGAGCCTTTACAATTGCGTCGAGAGATAGCGGCACTGAGTGCTTTCTACCGATTGTATCACGGCGAGTGCTCAGAGGAATTATTCTCCCTCATTCCTGCTTCCCCATTCCTTTACAAGTCTACGCGTGCTGGCTCTCGATGTCACCGCCTAACTGTGACATCAATTCCATCGCGCACAAAGAAATTTGGCAACTCTTTTCTTTGTCGCACCTCCAAAACATGGAATTCTGTACCAGCACACGTGTTCCCCTCCTCTTATGACCTGGGTTCCTTCAAACGAGGCGTGAAGAGGCATCTTGCGGGCCGGCAAGGCGGGGGCGGCTAGAGCAAGTCATTCGTCCTGACTGCACTAGCCGTCGTCGCGTTTGGACTCTACTACCACTTACCATCAGGTGGAGTAGAGTCATTTGCTACCCCGGGTAATATAAAAAAAAGAAAAAAAAAATAGTTATTTAACGCGTCTTGTTCGAAAGAATGACGTCAATTAAGCTTGTTATTATTATAATTAAGATTCGAGGCAGAAGCCTAAAACAATAATCTTACGAGTACGGCCGACGGACGCGCAACGCGACATATCTATGATTTACTACTTTAGCATGATTTTACGAATAGGATTGAATTATCGATTCATTGTTTGCAAAGATATGATCATACTTGATCAGTCTGATTATTGAAAGGGTTTTACAAAAATATAAAATGGAAGAATGTAAATAATTATCATCCTCATCATCATGTTCAGACATTTCGTTCGCGAATAAAAACAAATATCTCGATGACACAACCACGAACACAACACTACTCCGCTATAGTGCCGCGCGATCTGCCCGCTGGTTTCGAGAATGGGTCTGCGTTGCCCGCCTCACTCCTGCGCCGCTGCCACTGCTGCAGCCCCGCTGCCCGAAAAATTCGAGGTAGAGGCCTTAGATGCAATCGATTACTAGCGTATTGTATTATGAAAACAAGCTTGAATGTTGAATCGACTTATCATGCTCCGTTCTTTGGAAGGCATTTAAATCCTCGTAATAGATAATTGTATTCGTCCTTGTTCTAATTGGTACATATTAAATAAAATTATTAATAGAGATGCTATCTTAGACATCCATACTACCGCAGGGTAGCGTTTAATATAATACGATAGTAAATCTTACATATGTATATGTCGCCGTGGAGGCTACTTGGTCATTATATAATAACATTGCTTACCATCTGTTTCCTATAATTTTATTTAAAAAAAACGAACTCTGTGTGTGAATTTTCATTATTTTGTATTGCGATTGTGATTGTGAATATCGCTGATAATTTGACTATATTAATGAAGTAAGTACTAGCTATGGATTCCAATATCTTGCTTCTTAATAATAAATCATAAATACTTTAATGATTTCTTAGAATATATTGATTTATAATAATGATTAACTATTAACTCGTTTTTTAAAAGTGAATAAACAGATTGTAAACATCCATACAAATGCATCACTATTGGTCAGCTTCTAACCAATAGAATCGCTACAAGTTGGCGCCTAAGATAACGTCTTGCACTCGTTTGATGTGGGTTTTGGGTTCAGTCTTCATGGTGAGCCCATAGGTGTTAGACCAAAAGGTTGAACTCAATATTGTTAAATAAAATGTTAAATAACTATCATTTGTATTTTAGAATATTAAATATTGTTATAGTTATAATAAGTGAAATATTGTTCTCACTAAAGTGTCTTCTTCTATGAGTTATAATTATTTGAGTAATTATTATCAATATATCAAACAGCAGTACTGATACAGATTAGGTCATCGGTTCCGTACTTTTTAAAAATTCTAATGGAACTCATACTCCGACATAATATACAAGTCAACGAATATGGTCATGCACATCGAATTTAATGAATAGCTTTAGATAAAAAAATATATTAAAATATATTTTCAGTAATTTCATAATAAATACGGCAATTTCCAGGGTTGATATTGAGTATTCTATGAAACAGCTCTTGCAGTACAAGTTATATTACAGTACGAAGTTACGTGTAACGCGGCATATCCAGAAAGTCTTAGTTTTAAAAATAATACGTAAATCTTGTTCCTCTTATACTAGCCCCTATATCTGAGTTAATAATGGTTCATATAATGCAATAGCAATTTAAGAACATGACCACTACCATTTATAGAAATTATACAGAGTTTGTGTGTATGTAATTATACCTAATTATACCTAATGTTTTACCTATTTTGACATAGTTTGTCATCATTTACAGCTTTCTATCAATTAAAGAATGTGTTTTTACTGACGAAACTGTTTTTGTATCATCTTAAAGGCATTTCGAATATTTAACTTTTGTGAGTATCGTAATCGCATATTTCGACAATCGAATAATATCTTAAGGTCGGAATGATGTAACGATTGTAACGATACCCCATACATCCAAATCTGATCACGCATTTAAAAGTTATGCTGAAACACAGACCCATACATAAGTATATACACTCCTACTTGGGGCAGTCGTGTAAAAATAGTCAGCTGCGTTATCAATGGTAGATTAACCGTCACTTTGATAAGACCCAATACTTCTAGAACATTTGATGCTCTATATCATTAAGTTATTATACTACTATTTACATGAAATATTAATCATATTATGCTATAAAATGACATGACATGACATATGCTACAAAAAAAACAAATTTTACCTCTTTAAAATATTAGTATATTTATATAGTTTACGTGCGAGTGAAGCCACGGGCAACAGCTAGCTTATCAATATAAACATCATGAAATCGGTTACTGTGGCAACAGTTACTAAGGCAACTGTTACTGACGTTTAGTATGGGCTCTCCTATATATAAAGAGAATGATAAAATATGTGATAAATCCGTTTTGGATGAGAGTTGAATAAAATCCGTTCTTAGTGAGCGTCTACGTATGGGAAGGAGCATAAAATAATAACGCTTAGAAGGATAGTGTCAAACAAAGTTTCGCTCAAAATTGAAGTCACTAGAATTAATGTGTGTGTAAGTGTCACGTACGTTACATACACCGACACGCCCACATACGACCGAATTATCTTGCAACGGAATACACATTTTCCCCATAAAGTGAGGAAATTGATATTGTTTGAACTTGAATTATGAAATATATTTTTTTGCATTTAATTAATTTGAATTATTACGTAGGTTGTATTCAGATGTGACAATTTGTCAGACAATAATATTGGACATTATTATTTATTCATTAAAATTAATTAAATAACGCTGAAAGGTTTTCTGACAGTAAATTGTGATAAATAGTAGATTTGTATGGAATAAGGACAGGATATGTAAGAAGAAACAATATAAAATTGGATTTTAATATTAATCAATAACATAAATACAAAACATGCATACTAATTAGGAAAATGCTTACGGGTTCAGTACACACACAAGTAACCTTTAAAACAAAATCACATAAATACAATACAAATTACAATTTTTGGATTTAATTAATTTGAATTATTATGTATATTGTATTCAGATGTGACAATTTGTCAGACAATAATATTGGACATTATTATTTTTTCATTAAAATTAATTAAACAACGCTGAAAGGTTTTCTGACAGTAAATTGTGATAAATAGTAGATTAGTGAATTTAGTTGGCTCCCAATATTCTTCTTTTCGATTAAGTTGTATTTTATCTATCCATCGAGCAACAGCAATTGAATTTGAAGGAAAGCCTAAAAAAGATTACAATTAATCAATAAGTATTATAATTATATATCGCAATAATATTTAGTATTTCTTTTATTTTATGTATCATCATAAAGAAAAAAAAATAATAATTAGTTGAACAGTATTAATGTTTTATACGTAATTTAAAATATAAATATTAAAAAGTTAAAATAATAATTTTAATATATTTATTTATTTTTATTATTTAAAATATTAAGCAATCGTGGTAAATATATTTTCAATAGCTGGTAACATTTTTATTGTAATGTTTTGTTTACAAATTCTTTTTATATTTTGATGAATGTATTTTAGCTAAAATTATAAGTTGCCAAATAGTACTTAGTACTTACGTGTGAAATGTGATTTTCTTATCCTTATTTTTTTATGTAGAGTGTTGTGACACCCTTTTTCTACACAGTAAGTCATTTTTTTAATAAATTGCGTGAGATGTTTTCTGTGACACTTTATCGTGACGACTGACGTAATGTCAAATGTATTGAGACTAGTAACAATTTAAATGACTTCAATTCGCTTGGGCTTACACTCTTTCTAAGCGTTATTTTTCTATGGGAAGGAGTATCTGTGTCAAATTTCAAGTCAATCTGGCGCATAGTTTAACAGATCTCGTGATGAGTGGGGAGTCGATTATATATATATATATAATAATAATAATATATTGATGATAACTTGATCGATTACCGATTTATTATGACAATGCGATTTATATTATTTTATAATTCATTTAGACCGCCGTTATCCGGTAATTGTTTCGGTATCTTCTCTGTTATTTCAGAGGCGGAAGAGTTGGATAAAAGCAAGTGATAAATTAATGTTCACTCCGAACGTGCGATAGAGGGCGGCCATATTTCGCTACAACCGGCTCGGTCCCAATGGTTGTAATTTCGTGTCTAGAAAGTTCCTTTTCTTATTTTGTAATGTAAATTTTCCTCTTTTGGCCAAGAACTTGTTGAAATCTCTCCTTTGTCCCGATTCAATGTCGGATAACAGGAGATTTAATATTGGAGACTATGAATTCCTTTTGACTGTATTGTGTTCGGTTTTGATTTTTTTACGCAAAATTAGTTGATCATGGTAAAACATCTTAGGATATTATTAAATAAAATTTATGGTATATAAAGAGAATTGTTTTCTTTTTAATTTTTAAACTGAAAAATTACTATGTTATTACTTTTATGTTTTCTTGATAACTTTGTAATAATGCCTTCATAGATTCTGATTTGCTTTTAATGTAACATGCTGTATTTCAACGATCAAATTTTGATCATATTAAAAAAAAAAAACATTTTTGTATTTCTTTTTATTAAATCTCATTCCAATCCTTTAAAAGGCTATTATAAATAATATAGTATAATCAAATAAAAATTGTTGATTGTCATATTTGAAAATATAATATAACATCTAAAAATATTAGGTATTAAAAAAACTTGATGAAATTTAATGATGGCACACGACAGGACGACCTTTCCATAAATTCACAAAAAAGATCGCTCGGCCAGTCTGTCCTCCAGAAACAAAGCTACAATGAACTGTAATTGAATAAAAAAAGGGAAAAAAATTACATTTAGTCAAATTCAACAATTTTAGAGTTGTTGCTATATTAACTCAAATAGTAATAAAGGTTTAACACATTTAAACTACTCTAAGTTCTATTAATTATTTTTTTCAATGAATTATTATCTTTTTTAAGTTTAACTTTTCAGGCGCTATTTGAGAAAATATCTATAGCCGAATTTGGTTAAAACAACGATTTCGTATAATATGTAACGTATCTGCTTCGCGGGGTTTTATTTTCCCAAATATATATACTATATATAAATTGAACTTACACTTATGTTCAAAACATATAATATTTATTTCAAAAATAGAAAATAAAATTAATGTGTTCAGGCATTGTCGCTAACAGCTTTTATACACGGTTTTATATAAGAGCTGAAAATTCATTAAACTCTTTTTTTATTTCATGCCCTTTTAAATCAGTTAGTATAGCTGCATTTATTCATACAACAGTGAACTTAATGGGCACTCGTTGCAAATGATTGAGGTTGAAATTGGGCTTTAAAATAATTTACTTAAATAGTTAATTACCAAATAATTTATATTGAAAATCGTTTTAGCGCCTTTTTTCCATAAATCTCAATGGCTATACGTGCCTTTAAACTGAGCTTACAGGACCACATTGAATTTCCAATGTATAAGTAAGTAAGTGGGTACCAGTCTAAAAGGTAGGAGGCCTTTGTCCAGCAGTTTGACTTTAACGGAAATAGCTTCGCCTGTGTGGAGAAGCTTCTGAATCTGTTTCATTGGTCTGCTCCACTACGTATTAGTGGAGATAAATAACATAAAGCACAATAATGCCAGCTCGGATTTGAACACAAAATCTTAACTTTAGATTCACCTTCACTTTTACATTTACTTTTTTTTAAAGTTATTGTTCATTTCACATGATCGTATAGAGTAATAAAAAAAATTAAATTCGATCCATAATCAACAAAGATAACAAAAAGCAACATGAAATAGGTGGTAGAATTGAGAACCACTTTGCTAAAAACAAATAAAAGATCCCGTAAATTGTTACTTAAGTTACAATAAAGTCGTTCGCGAGGTGGTGCGGAGACACTATCCGATTATACCTTCTTCGACCAGACGAAGTCATTGACGCCACATTTAGGTGCCATAAACTTTTTTATTGTTATTACATCGTTAAATACATAATACTAATAATTGACAAAACATGATTCTTGTAGTCGCAGTCCAGTCTGAAACTATAAGTATTATTTTTTATTGTTTATAGGCCGAAAGACAAACAAATATGTTTGTAAAGTTTGTTTTTAAACAGACAATAGCATTTTTATATTATATAATGATAGTGTACATGGCTAATGTGATTCCTACGGTTTAATTAACTATGTTTGTTCTGTCTTTAATTGCACTGGCTCACTGACTTCCTAAATCGGATCGTAAGAATCCAACTGCTGTCTTAGCGAATACTGCATAATATCGTTACCAGTGTATTTTTAATAAACATGCCATTATATATATATATATATATATATATATAATGGCATGTTTATTAAAAATACACTGGTCGTCCATTTTATCCTCGTTATGTACAATAAATATATAATATATTATATATATTTATTTTATATATTTTATAAATATATAAAAGCAGACTGACAAATGAGCCACCTGATGGTAAGTGGTGAATATCTCCCAAAGACTTACCTTGCACTGAGGACTTATAAGTCCCTTGCATCTTGAAGTGCACTGGTTCACACCTCTTCCAAGGCGGAATAAAAAAATATGAAGAAGTTTTGCTTAGCGGTAGAATAAATTATGAGTAGGTAAACTAGCCGTACCAGCTTGCACAATGTCCTACCAACAAATGACGTCATGTTAAAATAAATCTTATAATCAAAATTATAAAAACTAATATTTCATTCTCAAAGATTGTAATAGTATGCTAAAAACAAAGAGATAAATAATTTTGGGCATTACATTTAAGATTAACACAAAAATAAATCTTTAGAATATTCTTGAAAATCCACGGAAGCGGCATCGTTCTGTTGCATAGCTGTTAAATCCATCCAAAAAAGAAATGGGAGCCGCCTCGTACGTTGCCTGTTTGTCTTCATTTCTAAGAGAAACATGGCCTACATATGCTCAAGTAAAACAAGCACTACTTTAGAAGGAGAAAAATTTCGACGGGTGTAATTTCAAACGGACTATGTTTATGAGATTTGCGATATTCAAAGATTATTTAAGCTAATCGATGATAAATAAATTACGTATAATCTAATGGAATTTTATATAAAACGACGTTACAGATGATAGAATGTAACACTTAAATAAATACCAAGAGACGTTGTGGGGCAAACTGTGGGAACGAAGTTTCCTTCCCTATATATTAAAATCTTGAATACAGTAATACAACTGCCGGTAAATTTTTTTCCGTCAAAGTCTATTTAAACAACGCAAATATATTATTTATTCATTCATTATTAATTGTCGTTTTTACTCAATTTATTTTTGTTACATTTAGACTATATCATTCAAAACTCATAATTATGTTGCACCTGTACCCATTTTCGTAGTCGTAATCGATATTTATTTTATATCGCTTAATAAATAATAAGCGTTTTATCCTTTTAGCATTTTTCCCTTCGTAACACGTGACATTTTCGAACAAGCAGTATCACACTTCGCAATTTCGTAGAAAATTGAATTTGTTGAGTATTATAATAAATTTTCGAGTTGGATGGGAACATCTTGAGAACACGTCTCCAAAGGAAAAGTATCAATATGTTTTATCATTTAGTATTAAAAGAAAAATTTAAGGCTAAAATTCTGTTCTTTTTTTGTTGAAATTTTGAAAAAAGTACTGATTATGGGACACTACTATGGTTCTGTCCTCTACAATTAGGCGTAAAGTGCTGGCGATGAACACACTAGACTGTCAGGTCACGGTCGAGTTCACATGCTGAGAGTCGCCAGTTAACCCTTCAACTGATGACGATTCGGGTACACTACATATCATGAAGACACATATGAAACAGTTTAAACGATCTGCACTGCTTAATTTATTCAGAGATATCGCAGTAGTTAGAATATGTCAATTTACGCCCAGACAAGCTTAACTAATTATTCATGTGCTTAGTTTGTGTTTATAATTCGTCATCTCTTGCTCGGTTGTGAATGAAAACACCGTGCATGTTTCATGCATGTGCTCATAATAAACATGTTATATATTATATATCTACCACAATGGGTATTATATTGGATGAGCTTGGTGTGATCAGTTCAATCCTCCTTCTCAAAAGGAGATGCCTTATTTATTTAATTAAGCGATCAGATCGATCACGTATATTGTGATGATTACACAAACACAAATACAAATACAAATTGAGCTCCATTATAAATTTTTAATGAGCTTTGATTTGTGCTTAAATAAATCACGTGGTGGCTGTTGAAAGAAAGCTGTACGCGTCAGATAAACTTTTGAAACGAATGTGTATACACCAATTCTAACATTTTTCCTTGAGAAAAGAAGACGCCTTTATCCAGTAATATTTACAGATATTCACTTAATAATTTATTTATTAATTCGTAATAAATTCATTCATTCATTCAATTCATACAATTTTGTTATACAATTATTTTTTTTATTTTATAATGATCGTAAATGTAAACTTTATATAATATTCTTTATGATTATATAATTTATTTGCTATAACACTTTCCATTGCTTGAACACACAAACAGAGCGTCATAATGACATATACTTGAGGAGGTTATTTACGAAGAGCATTTGTATGTATTATAACAGAATATTAATTCGATGGTGTGTACAAATGACAGAGGCGTAGACGCTGGCCGGAAGAGCAGTACATTACGCGTGCACATTACAAGCGGTTACCTTAGCAAATATTCGTACATCATGTGTACATTGACACAGTTATTCTGGCATTGTCAGACGGTTTTGCGTATTAATCGTACTCACTACAAAGTTCGAAGTTACTTGTTTTCAGAATATCACTAATAATCCTATCTTCTCTGCAGTTAAGTGTAAGCTTGGTTTATGAGTGGCTATATCGTTGAGCTATTAGGTTTTAATAATAGTTAGCTTCAAATGCAGTCATAAACGTATTTAATTATGATGATCGTTTTTGATAAATATAACAATAATAAAATGACGCAATTATGCTCGTCGTGTGTCCTTAACGAATATATGAAAAAACGTAAAATTTCATTCAAAAGAGTTATATCATCTGCGATATTAAACCTCGAGATTAAGCGTGTATGAGAGTCGTTAGAACTTTTCTTTGGGTGATAAACGCTTTCGCAAATTGCCAACATTTATTTAACTCTGTAGAAAACTGTTCTTAATGTGGACTGAGAGAAATTCTACTCGGTGAACCAATAACACTTTCTTTACAATATTTATGAATAGATTGTTTAATGAAAACCTTTTATACTATATAACGTGTGTGTCATCTATACTACTATATAAATCTATTGGCTCTGTCTGTACATTTTTTTTTCACCTATTTTTGTGATAAATAATCGTTTTATGGTGCAGTGATTCACATTATACTATTTTTTTTTTCATTTTTGTCTCTCTGTCTGTCTGTATGTCTTCTTATAACTCAAGAACGGACCAAAGAATTGACCAATCTTGAAATCTTGAAAATTGGTACACACAAAGAACATGTGATGGCTCAATTGATAGGCCATATTATATAAGATCAGTAAACTCTACGGTATCTTACGAAAATTAACGAAGGCTTGAAAGTTTGCATGGACTCCGTAATTTTTCATGTAAAAAGCATTACATTTTATATACTAGCTGTTGTTTAGAAATAAATAAATACTTATTTGAGTGTTTTGTAAAAACTGCAAGAGGGTGACTGCACTTAAAATTTGATCAGCCTATTACTATTTAGTATTATTCATTAAGTATTTTTTTGTGTGTTTTTATACCAAATAGCTTAATACAATTATTGTTTGTAATATGAATGTTCTAGGCCTCACAATTGTATCTAAAATATAAAAAAAACGCTTAATAGATTATGTTTTTTTTCTTGATTTTATTTTACGTAAAAACTATTTTATAAGTAGTCAATTAATGCTCTTTTTTTCTTCTATTATCAGACCCTTACTGTTATATTTTACTGAAGAACAAACAGTGACAATGAAAACGAGCTCTAACTCGATTACCTACCAATTAGACATTAAGTAGGCTAGTTATCTCCGACCGCTATCATAATACCAGCTAGACATCGTATTTTTGTATCGTCTCTAGGAGGAATTCACAGTTCTAAATTTTAAACGGAATAAACAATGATGCTAAAAGTAATATTGTTATTACATTTTCTTACAATTCAAATGAATATATAGAAATATACGTTTCTGATTAGCGTGTTAAAAAAAAGTACGTCTACACTAAAAGGTAGATTTTGTTTTTTTTTTTTGTTTATTGAAACGTGTAACGTATTGGAAAATAAACATCTTAGTTCAGAAAAAGGTAATATATACTTTGATCCAAGTTTTAATTAGTAGTTAACGTTTAATAATAAAGAACAAGATTTTTATATATTTTAAAATTCGAATGAAGTTATTTAGCATCACATCATCAAAACCAAATTACGACTTAAACATAATCGTAAACTACTCGGTAATGTAAACAAAACCTTTTTATATTGATGGTATCTGATAAATTACCTAAGTAACATATTATAGTCGAGGAGCTACCAATAAATTGGGAAATGGGGTGTGCGTAGCGTATAATGAAAAATCCGATCGCCTATCGAATTTATCTTTACGTCACTGTAGTTACCCGATATCGTTCCTAAAATTTTTCTTCGCGAAAATTCCATTCGTGTGAAAAATCGAATAGATTGCAATGTCTTTTCTGTGATGGAATAGAATCCGATTACCTATATATTTACGAGTAGATGAAGAGAAAACAGACAGTCGTTCGATAAATAATTAAATAAAAATGCATATAGTGACGGAACGTTTTTTTTATGTTTTATTTCTTTCCCACAGACATTTACGAAAAGTTATTATTATATTAAGTGATAAGACCTTCTACTAGAATATAAGTGTGTATGTTTTACTTTTGTAATTAATTTAGGTTTATTTAATCTCTCTCCGGTAAAGATAGACAAAATGGAAAAACAAACATACAATATGGCCTCCTTATAGGGTTAATGGTTATTATCAGAGATGCATTTAATTATGCCTCGGTTCTGGGGCCTCGCTTTCCCGTTTCTTTACATTTCTCAATAAAATATTAATATAAGTGTAGATTATGCGCTAACCAACTATAGAGTGTATAATATGCATTAATTGTATTTTTCGCTCTGTAAAGAGATTTGTGTTTGTATTAAAGTATATATAGAATTATATCATTATATGATTACGTAGTAATAATTGGCGATTCTCACGTTTGCACAAGTAACTTGCTATAACTTTTGGGTCAACAAAACTGTTCGATGTAGTTCGCCAAACTAAGACGAGCGGAAGCTCTAAATATTTATGACAACTTATCGCTTCGAATATAAACGTATATAATACCATCTCAATACAAATATGAAACCTAGAACCCTTTGAAAATTCGCATTACAGCAAGTTACTGACGATTACGTTGAAAGTGAATCGTTATAATCTTAGCGCTTTGCATGACTTAATATTTAAGTGGTGAAGTTTAGGCTTCGGTTAGTTAAAACCACAACTCGTCCGTCGAAACTACTCGTTTGAGTTTGAATTGTTACAGAATACTGTATAATCCGTACTACAAAGGTGTTGTAACAAGCTGTAAAGCTTATATAATAATAACAAGCATATTAAATAACATTTTGTACTTTAATATCTTAAAATTTCAAATTATTAAATTTTGTAGTTAAGCCCGTTTTCTAGCGCCATCGCAAGATATAACGTCAACAAGTTTTGTTGATACAAACACTTCTATTTACTAAAAACTAACTGTGACTTTACCTGTACTGATTTTTTTGTCGTGCTTCGCATGATTTTGTTTAATACTAGTTTCTACGACGTGTTTATTTACTAGAATTTAGAAGTATGTTAATAACTAGCTTAATAGTTTTATGGGCATATTGATCCAATAAAAGTAAAGTAGCCGTCAATTTATTTCTTATGTCCATTTTGATGCTTCTTAATTAATTAATTATTATTAACTAATTTTATTAAGCAATAAAAACCAGCGTTCTTGTTTAAAATACTGCTATTCACCCCTCAAGGTACGTATTCACAAGTTTCAAAGTGTTTATATAATAAATCTTTAAAATAAATGAAAAAATATTTTAAAAATGAAAACCTCATCTCGTCAAGAAAGTAATCAAATACGGAAATTGAAGCTTCGGGATGAACATACTGAAATTTTCAATCACGTGTTCGGAAAAATTTCGAATCACTCCTAAAAATATTTGGATAAGGTTTTTAATACAAAGTAAAGTCATAAATAGATTTTAACGAAAAATCTTTTTAAAACTGATCATAGTAAATGTACAAATGTCTATTTAAAATTATATACATCATCAATAATTATAGCTTTCTATCTAAAATAAGACTAATTCCATTGGATCCACTAAATAGTAGTGATTATGATCTTTGAATAAACGGTCTTATGTAAGCTTATGTATTTTCTTAGCTTTGAAATCAACGACCACTTTACAGGATAACGAACTTCTTCGTTTACAGATAACTTGCAAATAATTTATAGTTGTAGCAAATCCGTCTTTAACGTCGTTGATTAGTGTTTTGATCCTCTCAAGCGGTTATCATATTCATTTTGATTTTGGCCTGGTGGGCTATACAATGATTCATTAAGTTTTTCAAGGTACATTACAGTAGATATTACATTAGATATTCTACCGCAAAACAGCAGTGCTTGGTATTGTTGTGTTCCGGTTTGAAGGGTGAGTGAGCCAGAGTAATTACAGGCACAAGGGACATAACATCTTAGTTCCCAAGGTTGATGGCGCATTGGCGATGTCAGCGTTGGTTAACAGTGCCAGTGTCTATGGGCGTAGATGACCACTTACCATCAGGTGGCACATACGCCCATCCGCCTACCTATGATATAAAAAATAAAAAACATTAATTTTCTGGCAATAAACATACCACTTAGAACCAACCTAAAAAGTTCACAAGTTTTTTTTTTATATTCCATTAATTCTATAGAAAGGTGATTGTTCATTTTGAAATTTACTCGCATTGGAGAATCGTGGAATAATCTCCAAGCCAAAATGTTTGAATGCCTTAGCCCACTTGTGAGATAGTTAGTTATAAAAACACAGCTATCTAAGAAATATAATAAAATCATTTGAAATCATTCGTTTTTTAGATTTTACTATTATTTATTATAGGTAAATTTGAAATAAACATCTTAATAATATTTTCATAGCGTTTCATTTGCACTTTAAAACTTTGGAAAACTAGCATAGTTATCCTCTTAGCATGCTCTCTTCTTAAGCCATGAATAAATAATTAAAGAAACTTATTACTGTGAGAATTCTCAAGAATACAAACTGAAAACCGGCATTTAAATAATTAATCCTTCACAAGCTTTAAACACTGTCTAATAAAAACATATAAATTATGAATTAAACATGTATCGTACTTGAATAGTTGTTTCTTATAACTTATGTTTGAATTGATACATTTATCATTTGTATCGATTTTTTAATAATGTGTGTATATACTTATAAAGGAACAGACGGAACAACATCTGTTTTATTTATGTAATAATCACGACGAAATAATGTACTGGTTAATGGTAATGTTTGCACCGCCATTTAATTGAAAAATACATTATCATATGCGTCAAATTTCATGGTTAAAGGTGTTTTAAACGTTGTCAAAAACTATTAATCTCAAACAGATACATCAACATCTATTATATACAGATGTAATAGATTATCTTCTAGTTCAATGATTCAATGTCAGCTAATCTCATATTCGCACTCAGCCGGGTTCCACCAACTCCTTCAACTCGAAGCGTATGGGCAATAATATCCATGTAATTAAAATAAATAGTAGTCACGTCATACTGCATCAATTAAAACTTACCGAAACATAATACTTTAATTTAAAAATCATCGTTATAATTGCAGCATAGTTTCCCGTGGCGTTCTTGCATGACTCACAATAAAGTTTTCAATGAAATTGATTTGTTTTTGCTTTCATTAAATAAGTTTAAAAGTACACTTAAATGTAAGTAGTTACTGCAGCGTTTTATGTTGATAATTCATTGTTAGTGAGGTTTATTTTTTTTTAATTATTTTTTATTTTTTTGCTTTTTGTACTCACTTAGAGTTGTGTAATTCGTATATATTTTTTGACTACGTTTGCTTCTGTTTGTGATTTTGCGCTAACTGAAGACTTCATTGGTTTTTATGTCTGATATTTTTTTAAGTTATTTATTTATGGCACAAATGTATTCCATATCTTTCTTACAAGTTAATAAGAAACAATAAATAGAAAATTTGTAACCTTACATTGTACCTAAAAAGAATATACACTCTGCCGAATGTATACGATGACGTATATAAATTTTTATACGAAATATCGTAAAACCCAATATTTTCGTTTTTTAAACCATACTAACATTATTTAATTGATTACTAATGGTACCACATGCTTTAACTTAACCTACAACTTTGATATTCAAAATATAAACAATGATATTCTTGTTACATCACGTTATGTAATTCTTAACAGAAGATGAATATTTCGCTTCTGATGTCTTATACTTTTGAAGCTGTACCAGTTTTATTACAAAATAAAACAACAGTTTCTTTTTATTTCTTTGCAAATCGTGCTCAGAAATGTTTTAGACATCAGATTATTCCACATTTACATTCCGTAGGACCGTAGGCCCAGAATAAGTGTTTAAAAATATATATTCCTATAAATATAGGAATATAAAGATACGACTGTTAGTAAAATAATTATATAAATTCGTGTATCTCTGTCGTTCGTTCATTTGTTTCATAAGTTGACTGATGAATTAGTCAACTCGCTGAGTCGAGATAAGTGGATCAGACAAAGGATTACCTTGTTTCAACGGTAAAATGACGAAATCAGAAATGTGAACTAGTACAGGATGGAAAGAGCAGTATATCAGAAAAATACCCATACTCACTCATACTTTATCAAAGAGGGCATTTTATATTCATATGAATACATTTTAATCGTCAGTCATGGCCATATTAATAAAATAAAAACAAATAAATAATTGACTTTTGCTAAATGTACATAATATGATGGTATCGACAGCATCATATATATTATGTTGTTGGGAGACACAGTGATCACTACAACAGCGTTGTTAAAAAATTATACGTGCGCAAATTTTAAACCGCCATTTTGTGGCTGAACAGAATTAGGTAATAATTCATTATTGGCGTGCCTTATGATTTTTGTTGAATGTGTTGAATTGTTTTAGTTGGATTTTTAAGACGAGCTGTTCTATTTTTAAAAAGACCAATACGGGGTTTTTTCAGTCAGTTCCAATTCTAAATGCTAAATATATTATTTGATTTTAAGATAATCTATGTTTCAGATGTATGAATTATTATCTATATAAGTATGTATTTACAAAAGAAAAGTAGTGTATGTAGTATATCAGTTGTCTGGTTTCCATAGTACAAGCTTTGCTTAGTTTGGAATCAGATGGCCGTGTGTGAATATTGTCCCAGTATATTATGTATGTATTATTATTAACTCATTATTATGGGTAATTTATTAAATGCATTCTTACTGATTCAAAAATTGTAAATAAATATACTGAATTAACTATTCTGTACTTTACAATAATATGAAAAATAAGGTCACTCCGGGAGGTAAAAGTAAACTTGAAAATTTGTTTTTCTTTAACTAAATACTCAGAGATCTTTGTTTTCATTTCATTTATATTGTTCTCTTAGTATTATGAATACAACTTCAATGAGAATTAAACAGTCAATATAGGACTACCCAGAAGTAATATTATTGTTTGTCTTGCTTCAGTTAATTAATCCTGAAATAACATAGAATATAATAAGATAGCTTTAATAACAGCGATTATATTTTAATTAATTTCCCCATACTAATGAAATAAATTTGAAAGTTAAAGATTCAATTAATATAATTATTTTATATTGAATTACACTTCCTTATTGATAGTCAATCTAGAAACTACCACCGGTTCGGAAATGAAATACCCAGCCCTGAGAAGAACCGGCGAAAGAAACTCAGCGGATTGTTTTGTTTTTTGTCAAAAAAAGTTGAAATAGCCATGCGGCGATCGTGTCATTCCCAAGGTATGCTATCATCCATAAAATCATTAATTGTATCATATTTAGCACACAAGTTTTCCTTTACAATTTTTTTAAATTTAGCCACTAAGGCATTTTGTACGCTTTCTGGGATCCTGTTGTAGTATCCCCACAAAAGAGTTACTGACTAAAAATATTACCTATTATGTTATTATATTTTTTTTTGGTAGCATTATTACTACAATAATTCTTACAGTGAAATCAAATATATTACAATTACAGCAGTCGATTGTTATTTAAACATGTTACCATAGCAAAAGGTATTACTCTTTTTTATGTAAGAGGAGGCAAACGAGCAGGAGGCTCACCTGATGGAAACCTCCGCCGATGGACATCTGCAACATCCAAGGACTTGCAGGTGCGTTGCCGGCCTTTGTGGAATGTGTACGCTCTCTTTTTGTGGTTGGTTGGTGCGAGTCGGAAATACATGTGTGTGCGTGGATGTATTGAGAATAACACAATATTATTATATGTATATGTGTGTTGAAGATAAGTGTGCAAATGTAATTCTTTTTAAAGATGCCTTATAAGATTGAAAAATTAAAAAAATGTCGTAAAATGTTTTTTAACTTAAAATAATCACTTTCCTCAATAAATGTACATACACGAGTACATCGTACATTTTTTAAAAGGAAATCAAACTGCCTCTAAATTCATAGAAAACTGCACTAGAAAATTAAAAATAAATCAATTTCCGTTTTTTTAGCTTTATACGTAGAACAAAATTGTTTGAAGTCAGTCCGAATTGAAAAAAGCTTTACCGAAAAACTCAATTGAGTTACTTTGGACATTTAAGTGCATTTTTTATTTTAAGTATGTAACGGGGTAAGAAGATTAGGCTTGCCCGTACTATAATCAAAGTGAAGTATTATAACTAGTTTTGAAAAAAAAACAGCATTATTTAGTTATAACACAAATCGTGTACAGGCAAGGGAAACAGTAAAAGCCATTGAAAAAAGAATATTGATCTTTACTCAGTCTGAGGTAGTAGTCCATAAGGTGAAAATGGTAAGCAAATTTTTCACATTTTTTTAAGTGCATAACGTATTTCGCAGAATTAGTTCCATTTTTTTAATGGAAAGAAGGTTTATCATTCATGCCTCATGTTAAAAAAGACTTTTCGAACAGCCAATGTTATATAATTTAAAATATTATATCAAGAGCGTATAGATACGGAGATACGGAGATCATAACAAGATCCTTACAGTGTATTAGTAATTGTTTTAATAATTTATTCCTTTATTAAGATACCAATATTTCAAATTAGTATAATTGGCAACAACTAAAGTAACACTCTATAATAAGAAACGTGATCGAATTTAGCTAATCTAAAACAAAACTTATATGAAAAAAGGTACTAAAAGTAGGATGAGCGAGCGTACGAGTTTGTAAAGTTGTTCCTAATTCAGATGATAATATGAGTGTCATAGTAATAATATCCGTCTGAATGATATCGGTCATTGTCACGAGATATTATAGTGCTTATTGCACTCTCGTCTCTCTTTTTTGTCCCTTTCTTAATAAGACACAACGAATAAGACAAGAGAATTTGTTTTGAGATAAAAAACCATAAGTTTTTACTGAACCGACCCGGGGCTTGAATCCAGTATCTTTTTATCTGCAGTCTTAGTAATAATAGTGTGACAATATTACGACTAATTCCACCTGCAACAGAAAAGCTAAAACTAGTTTCGTGTGCTCTTTTAATATACAAATAACAATTAAAACGCTGGAAAATTATTAATGTAACTCGCTATGGTTAAATTTTAACCTAAGTCGTTAGACGGACTATTTCATTTCGGAAAACGTAACGTTCTCAACACACAACAGTTGTACTTTTAAATAATCAAATTCGTAAAGTAATGTAGTAGTAGTGTAATTTGTTTTTTTGTAACTCGCAAAGGTAATTCGTATTTAAATTATGAAACCGAAATGCATTATGTATTTAACGCTATTTATTGATGTACGGCATACGGAATAGAGGCACGCGCGTTTCACACTCGAAGCTCAACCGCCGGTTAGCTGCTGAAATGAGAGCCAAACCGCTCACGCTCACGCGAATTGCTTGGCGCAATTTCGTAAGCTGCATAACATGTTATCAAACGTGACAACGGCTACTTGTACATTTATGTGTATTTAATTAAGCAGAAAAGATTAAGCAATAATATGTTATTTAATTTTTTTTATTATATTCCATATCAAATTTAATTTATAATGCGTGTGGAATCTCTGAGAAAAAAAAAATTTTTTTTCGTCGTCAGGCGCGAAGTTTGCGATTTTTTTTGACTCTAACCGTGTTTTAAAATGTAGTTTTTAATTGATTATATTGCAGTATTTCACACCAAAAAGCACCTCAACCTCCTCGCGACTCTCTCTAATCAAATATTAAGAAACGATTTAAATTTCTAAATTCAATTAACAATTTTTTATAATAATAGCAATCCCTATTAATAGGAATTTACTAATATTTTAATAATTTAATCCTCCAATATGATGGAAATTGTAACAATAGCCCAAGGTTCGAATCTATGACTTGCGTTCGTAGCGCTATTGGTCCTAATATGGTTTCGTATTACCTTTATATTTTTGTTTTTTGACGGCGTCGTTGGTCTATTGGCTAGATATAAGGCCGAATACTCGGTGGTCCTGGGTTCAATTCCCAGATCGGGCCAATAAATAGTTATTGGGTTTTTCTGTCAGAAAATTCTCAGTAGCAGCCCGGAGTCTGGAAGGTGGAAGTGTGTACACTCCCGTGCCTCGGAAAGCACGTCGTGTCGGATTGCCGTCTCATCGGATTATGAGAGCTAAGGAAAAGAGAGTGCACCTGTGTTTGCGCACACACTTGTGCACTATAATATCTCCTGCGCAGTTAGCTAATCTCTTGAGATTGGCCGCCGTGACCGAAATCGGTCTAGAGGACCTTATATTTTTGTTTTTATATTTTTAAGAAAGTTAGGTTAGGTTAGTATTTTAAATAAAATTTTCATATATTGAAGTATTTTGAAAATAGTAAAATGGTATGCGCTCTATACAATTCAAGCTCGATCGTTTGGCGTGGTTGGCCCTCAAAAATTCGGCATAAATCCTACCTCTAGAAGCGCTCACGTTGTACTGAATTCGAACGCCCAACGCATCGCATTTTGTCGCATTTGGTTAACACGGTATGAACACTATTTCGTTATGTGACATGACCTTGGACTGCCATTTCACTCCACTGTAAGCCGCGTAAAAGAACTTTGTTCCAAAAACCGAATAACCAAGTAAAGACGCGTCCACATTCGTCGTAGCGAAGCAAAGCAAGTGAACGGTTGATACACGTACAGCCTAATCATGCCGCTAAGCTTTTCATTACGAAAACAAACCGCCTGCGGATTGCTATACCCGCGTCATGTGTGTGACCAGACACGCTATGTCCGCATATACATAATACTTAAGAAACACGGTATCACCTAGTCAACGGTGCTTTTGTTTGATTTATTTTATACTTTTTTTACCAAATGCTAGAGCTATATATATACACATTTAATATAATTATAATCTAATATAGTTTATACAAAAAGACTCGAATATTCTCTACTAATTCAATGACATTCTTTCTCAAGAATTTATTCCGACATTTTTAATTATATGTTTAAATAAATAGGCCAAGTCGGAGGGAATTCAGGTATTTAATTTACTACTTTTTCACCGCGGAGGACATAAATTCTAAAGTTTTACTATCTTTAGCAACTCTCGCTGTCTCTCGTTTCTACAATTTTAAGTTTAGCTTACATAATAGACTTTCAACTACAGACCTCGTTTTAATTAGTTTCTTTAATTACTTACTCGTTGGCTGAGAAAACAGCACATGCAAAGAGGTCGTCTCCGTTTGTTCTTAAAGGTTTAAGCTGTATGCATTCACGGAGACGTCTTGGAAATATTTGTGAAATGCGAAAGTTATAGAATTAACACAACCATTTCAATTTAAAATTGAAGATAATTTATTCTTCATTAATTACATTAGAAATACGATGTTTATATTATATCAAGTATTTTAAAATATGAACATTTGATTGTTATCTACACAGTTTCTTCTACATATTCATTTTCAGTGTATTTTTTTAGTTTTGTAAATTATATAGTAATAAAAGTAAATTTAAATGTACTGTATAAAGTAAATCATATTAATTTTCATAATTTAATTTGACATAAGTTTTCGCGTGGGTTCGTTCGCGTGTAATGGGAGGGGGAGGCATAAAAAAAGTAGCCTAAGTCCTATGGGTTCCTTCAAAATCGATTCAGTGACTTAACCATGAAAGTATGACAGAAAGAAAGTGACTCAAGTGAAGTTTAAACTCTAATCAACCAAAACTAGTTTTAGGTGCAGATCAAGACTCAAGCATGAATCTTATTTTAGAACGAGTTTTAAGATTTACTCACTTGAAACTAGACTCAAGTATAGAATTGATATCTGTTTAAATTGTCTTTGATTGAAGTCCGTTCTCATTTACCAGTTTTTAATAATTTCAAATTTACTCCGTTTCTCGCAAGATCTAGTTAAAAGGTAACGAAAAATCCCTGTTCAAAACAGAACTTAAAAATACAAATAACGACAAAGTTAAGGTAATTAACAAGAATATCGTCAGACCCGATGGTCCTGGGTTCAATTCCCAGGTCGGGCCAATAAATAGTTATTGAGTTTTTCTGTCAGAAAATTCTCAGTAGCAGCCCGGAGTCTGGAAGGTGGAAGTGTGTACACTCCCGTGCCTCGGAAAGCACGTTAAGCCGTTGGTCCTGCGCCTGAACTCCTTCCGGTCGTGTCGGATTGCCGTCCCATCGGATTATGAGAGCTAAGGAAAAGAGAGTGCATCTGTGTTTGCGCACACACTTGTGCACTATAATATATCCTGCGCAGTTGGCTAATCTCTCTTGAGATTGGCCGCCGTGGCCGAAATCGGTCTGGAGGACCTTATTTTATTTATATTTATATATATTGTATTAGTTTTCGCCCACGTATCTGGGGAGAGGCTATGTACTTCCTTTTTGTTCATGCTTGCTTCACACCAAATTTCATCAAAATCGCGTCAATAGTTAGCCGTGTAAGAGTAACAGACACAGAGTAAAAAGACATACCAAGATGAGCATTTTAGGTGGTACTAGTAGCCCGCGTCTATTTTATTTTTGCAAGTCAGCAATAATATTTCAACAGTAAAATAATATTTTTTACCGTTTCCTGCGAAAATCGATACCTCACTTTAAACTTTTTACGTCTATTTCATAAGGATCTTGAGAGTCTTGTAAGTATTTTAGCCGGATATTTATGTCTCTTCTATTTAAAAATGAATAGTCATAATATTCGGTATCTTCGAAAATATTCATTTTAGCGTTTGACTATAAAGAGTCACTTTCTTTAATGAATCCCGTTTTAAAAATCGTTCTAAAATAAAAGCTGTACTTAAAATTAGTTTTAAAACTAGATTCACGACTGAGTGACGTTCTGTAATACGGAACTAAGTATAGATTAAGGAAATTAATTTGTACTACAATCCGCGTCGAGAATTAAATAGATTTCTCATTTTTACGTTTATTTTAATACACTCGCTTGAGTCGAGCCTAATTAACATTTATCATTCGCAAATTCAGCATTTGCAAAATGTATAACAACTTGATTTAATATCGATATTGTCCACAAATCGATAGCTTCATAAGATAAGTTTGAAGATCTGCTTCAAGAGTATCAAGATTTACAATTCTATAGTTAATTGAAATATATGTGTCTCTTACAACTGTACCGACCTATTGAATATGTAATCTCGCTCACATCACTATGCCGTAGTCGTAATACGTGCCTGCGACGTAACCAAATGCAATCAGTCCTTTGGTTGCGCCTATATCGGATTGAGGTGGCTCATCATTCATTGCCCTTTGTGTTCACATGTATCGATTCCTCTTGAACCATTCAATGAGAAATTATACGATCAAAAATTTTACAGCCTACAGTTTGAAATGTCTACCTAAAATGAACATCGCATATGCCATTAATAGATTATCACACATCAAAAGTTACATTCATCAAAACTAATTTTGATGAATGAACTAAATATATTAGAAATCTGGATCGATCAGTAGATAAAACAAGTAGATCGTTACCAAACGTTACGGGTTCTGATCTATGCAAGCACAAGTGATATAAGAAATGGCAGTGGAGGTGTGTTTTAATGTGTTAGTTACATGGTAATAGAGCTTTTGAAGCTTTTGGAGTAGTGGTATAAACTTGTGAACCAGAAATTATGATAAATCAAATACAAATATTCGGTACTATAAATTACGAAACATCCGTTGTAACATTGAGGCAGTCTTGCGAATTTCTGTCATCAACAATTCTTGTTAATTAATTTAAATTAAATACTTTTGTAGGCGTAGGTACTTGATGTTGAAGTAAAAACAGACAATAGTCACCTATATAAATTATTACAAACCAAATATTAGGGTTTATATACTTGTAATGTGGAGTACATATCAAAGTTTTGAACGTGTTTAACGTACATAGAGCGTATTTATTCGTCGCCAGACAGATCGTGCGGTTTAATTAGAGAATTCAGAAAGGGGAGCAAAGGTAATTCAGACTTCAGATTGATTCAACAACAAGATTCCGAACTTCACACAATTAAATTCTATCTGCTCTAAGTGCCTTATTATTAAGTTCATCGTTATTACATATATAATATATAATAAAAATGAAAATAATATGCTTATTCTTTTATATTTTCTGCTTAAGAGTATCTATTAAGAACGCATATTACAGTCGAAAAAGTTGATTTAGCGTAAAATAATACAAAATATTGGCGTTAAAGTAACAGCCTGTGAATGTCCCACTGCTGGGCTAAGGCCTCTTCTTCTCTTTTGATAAGAAGGTTTTCGAGCTTATTCCACCACGCTGCTCCAATGCGGATTGGTGGAATACACATGTGACAGAATTTTAGTGAAATTTGACACTTGCAGGTTTCCTCACGATGTTTTCCTTCACCGTCAAGCACGAGATGAATTATAATCACAAATTAAGCACATGAAATTCAGTGGTGCTTGCCCGAGTTTGAACCCACGATCATCAGTTAAGATTCACGCATTCTTATTCATATTGGCGTTATTTAAGTAATATTGTAATTGAATGTTCTAAAATAATTCTATCTGTTTCTTTTGCTGACGGTTTTTTTTATTGTCACCAACGTAGATGAATGTTATTGTAAGAAATGTTAACCATCGCTTACATCTCCAATGCACCACCAACCTTAGGCACCAAGATGTTATGTCCCTTGTACCTGTAATTACACTGGCTCACTTACCCTTCAAACCGGAATACAACAATACCAAGTACTGCTGTTTAGCGGTAGAATATCTGATGAGTGGTTGGTACCTACCCAGACGAGCTTGCACGAAGCTCTACCACTGAGTAAAATTCATCATCAACGGTAGCACACGTATAAACCTTAGTGGTTTTTTAGCTGCTATCAATATTTTTAATGTTTTGTATGTTACTCAAAGAGATAAATAAATAAATAAAAAATAAAAAAATAACTTAAACTATTATGACTGAATCCAATATGAATATTTCTTATGGCAAATTATAACATGTAACAACTTCGAGCTTCCGGTTTTTGGGGACTCTAAATTTTATAGCAAGCAAGACTTAAATTGTCAGAGACTAGCTAGCAAAGTAAGTACGTATTCAAAATTCAATCCCTAAAGTATTATGCGTTTACAAAGTTAATATAAAGTAAGAATAAATAATAAGTCATATAAATCTCAAACTTCTCATAAATGCCCAGAGCGTAAGGAAGGTTTTTGAAAATTAGACAATTATAAGATGTAACGGTTTAATGAGATTTATGCGAAAATTTATAAAACACAATATAATAATATAATAAATTAGAAAATAAGTTTCTTTGTTACGCTGCTCCTATTCATATCCTGCACATACCTGCTCAAGTGGGCTTGGTAAAATTTTACATACTCGTTGTCTGGGTTACAGAAAAAGACAAAAGGCCCTCCTTCAAACGCGGGCGCGGCCGCAGTCCGTATATAGTATAATATAAATCCCCTTTATTCTATACGAATATGATTATTTACTAACAAAAGGTGGAACGATGCCATTATATGAATTGTGCCAATATTTTTAGCCGGTATTATGACATACTTATTGATGATGAGGGTCTCCAGGCCTATTCTGGACATGGTGACCAGACAGCTCAGAATAACCACTTGTGCAGGAGTTTAATAATACCCAAATTTGCACTGGGCACTCTCTTTCTTCCCCCTTTCTCATATTCTGGTACGGCAGACCGAAGAGAGTTCAGGCCATCCTTACATATTTTTGACTTATATTAAAATTTCTTGATCTAAAATCTGTTTTTTTTAATCCGAAAAGGGAACTGAGCCTAGGATGTCGTGTTCTTTAGCCTTAAAAGTTATAAGGAGGCAATCGTACATATCTTAATAATATAAACACCATGATAAAAGAATGGAAGTCAAACTCAATAAATATACTACTTCGAAGGTATCGTAAAAAATACAATGCAAAGTTATTATGAATGTCATCAGTAGAAACGATGACAAGAATGCTAGCAGCATTGATAGTCGATTATGTATTCGTTTAAGAAATTTAATTTTATCAGTTTATCTGATTATGATCTGGTCTACCCACAATATAAATTGTGCAATGATCTTAGCCAACTGCGTGGGATATATTATAGTGCACAAGTTTGTGTGCAAACAGAGATACATCCCTATTCCTTTACTTTTATAATCCGATGGGACGGCAATCCGATACGACCGGAAAAAGTTCAGGCTGGACCAACGGCTTCACCTGCTTTTCGAGGCACGGATATGTACACTCTTCCAACTTCTAGGCTCCTGGCTAGGCCTAGGCTGATAACATTAACTTTTTATTGGCCCCGACCTAGGGTTTAAACCCAAGACCGTCTAGTGGACAATATAAACACATAGACATCCTTCTAGCGAGATAATTTTTAAGCTACGTACCAAATGCCTCTATCTTTAAAATTTAGACCTATTCTTTAAAATATTCTTCAACACAGTATAGCAACTTTCAATATATTCCATAACAAATATACCAAAATGTTGGAAAGTAAAGTTTTAATTATGGTAAAAGTACTCAGTATAATCAAGTAAATAAAGTAAATAATTTAAAATACATATAAATGTTTTACGCAATAATTCTTTCCGGCTATAAAAAGCGTAGACACGTCCCGAAATGATTTTCTTTCCTCCCAAAGGATCAGCCTAAAAATATATTCGCAGTACGGGAATTTTGATCCCTGCCCTAACCCATAAAACAGGAGGAAAATGCTACGGCATTTGAGCTTACGAACCGATACGAATTATTGCTATAAAACCGCATTCGAAACACGACTGAATTTACAATTAAATCAACCCGTTTCGCCAATTTTTGCGAAGAAATTTTTTATTTTATTAATTTCAAATTATGCTCACATAGTCAATTTACATATATACATGATGCTTACAAATAAGTTGCAGATACTCATTATTGACTATATTATGGTCTATGAAGATTAATAAATATTTTTATATTAACATCAAATTAAATATTTCATTACTAACTCTTCCGATTCCTTCATACCCTATTGATTATATATATATTTATTTATTTATTTATTTATGTACCAACAGAGTATACAGAAAATTATATAAATGAAAAATGTGTACAAAGGGATAACTTATCTCTAACAAGAGATCTCTTCCAGAAACCCTGAATCTAGTGGAGATTATTTGTAATACATATTTATGGTGTAGGTACAATATCAATTAGTTTTATATTATAAAATTCAAGTAGACTTAACGATAAATGAATATATTACACACTAAATACAAATAAATATATTAATATATACCATTATCTATAATATATATATATACATTCAACTTACATAGATACAAAAATATATATATATATACATACATATAAAATAAATTAAACTTAAGTGGAAAGAAAGTGTTGCTTAACTCTGATTTTAAACGATCTTATTGTAACATTATTATGGAAAATATTATCTGGAAGAGAGTTCCATAGGCGAGCGGCAACAACGGAAAACGAGTTACCAAAGGAAGTAGTATTAAAAAGTGGTACCTCAAGAGTTTTCGTCGCCACACATGCGCGTACTGGTCTTTCACGAGCAGGACAAAACAGAAAACGCTCATGTAGGTAATCAGGGCTACCATGGTTTAATATATTAAAAAGAAGCGATAACATGTGCAAGCTCCGGCGAAGTCGGATAGGAAGCCACTTTAACTGACGTCGATATTGAGAAATGTGATCAAATTTGCGCAGACCGTAAATGAAACGAATGCACAAATTTTGAAGTCTATCTAGTTTGTCAAGTAGCTCTTCATTCGCATCAAGATAGCAAACATCAGCGTAGTCCAGGAAAGGAAGAAGAAGGGATTGTGCAAGTAAAATTTTTGTTTTGAAAGGAAGGAAATTCTGCAAACGTTTTAGAGAATGCAGAGAGAAATGGACACGTTTACTGACTTCGTTAACCTGAGCTCTCCATGATAAATTGCAATCTATGACTAACCCATATATAAGGTCCTCCAGACCGATTTCGGCCACGGCGGCCAATCTCAAGAGAGATTAGCCAACTGCGCAGGACATATTATAGTGCACAAGTGTGTGCGCAAACACAGGTTCACTCTCTTTTCCTTAGCTCTCATAATCCGATGGGACGGCAATCCGACACGACCGGAAAGAGTTCAGGCGCAGGACCAACGGCTTAACGTGCTTTCCGAGGCACGGGAGTGTACACACTTCCAACTTCCAGACTCCGGGCTGCTACTGAGTATTTTCTGACAGAAAAACCCAATAACTATTTATTGGCCCGACCTGGGAATTGAACCCAGGACCACCGGGTCTGCGGCCTTATATTTAGCCACTAGACCAACGAGGCAGTCATTGGTACTCTTGGTGGTGGATTATATATAAGCATAGCATTGATATTATATAAATAAATATTAATTTTTACAATCACTGATTTACAGAAAATCACTTATGTGATTTAGAAGATATAAGATGTGGATATAAGTCGTGGTTCTTAACCGATTATTGCAGGTTTCTATCTGGATAAGAACAACTTAATTTACATGTGATTAATATGCGCTTAAAATGTATTCAGAAATCCACCGATTTCGAAATTTTTCGCCGTTTGGCAACACTGTCAATAATCACACACACTTAATGCTTTTTAATACGTAGTTAATTTAATGATACGTGCATATTGTATTATGTACAACTAACTATCTTAATTATTGCAAAACCACCACTCGAACCGAACTCGATTTACGTTTTACAATAATAAAACAAAATTGAACTGTGTATAGTAATTCAATACTAATTAAAGGTATTGATGGAAAGGCAAAGATTTCCGACAACCGTAAATCTGTCTTTCGAAGCTAAAATACCACATCAGGCGCTTTGTTATTTATCTAAAGACGTCGCTCGAAACCGCGACAAGTGTCTACAGCGTCGATTACAACATCCTAACTAATCTTCTCGAATTATGTACAAACCATTATCTGTGAGCTGCTAGTGATGGCTTAGCGACATTCAATTGTTTTTATAGCCTTATGTTTTCTTTCATAAAACGGTAATTTCAAAAGCAAACTCCCTCATCTAGAACAAAGTACCTATGTAACTGGATTCCCATAATAAGCTTAAGGAACTAGCCTTAATCTTTATCTCAATTATTTTTGAATGAGAAGAAAAAATAAGCTTGTAAAATGTTGTCTAATAAAATTAATCAAATAGAAAATCTTAATTCAAATAGACTTTTACAAGGTTACTTTTGTATTGTCAAACGTTACCATTACTTTTAATTTATCGACTGACGGAAATGTACAAACTCGTTTATAATTGTCATTTCTCATCTGATAAATTGAAAACTTTCATTACGGTGCAGTTGGGGTGCTTACGTGCTGATAGTATTAATAAATGTACTTGAGAAAATATTAGTCAGCTCTCAGTATATAGCTCAAACATGGATTGATAGGATATTTTTACATCGCTGGAACCACAAGGCATCATACAAAAATATCATATTCATCAACAAAATATAATAAAACAACAAACTGCATATATGTTATAGGTCAGGAAATAAAATGTCGTATAATTTATCACGTAGAATTAAGTGACAAAGTTCAAATATAAAACTACTTAATTTTGAACTTCTATAATTTGTAGCCGGAGTATTAGAACGAACAACATAGAAGCCGTGGTGTCGTGCAGAAATATCAAATGTTCCAAACTTTCGGTCACAACGGAAACAGTTTTGCAAATTGCATGTAATTTGCGCAGCTACCTAAAGAGGAATCTCCTAATGGCCGGCCGGAATTCACCCACATAACTACAATCCTCAAAAAGGTCTCCAACTAATGACTTTCATAAATTATTGGTACAGACTTGGATTAAAACGACAACTATTTTCAATTACTACCACATATAAAGGAATCTTTATATGAAAAGAATATTCTATAATTATTTCAAAATAACGGTGTAAAAATATCATAAAACCATTTTGTAATAATTGAATAAAAATAAAGATTTCAATTCATAGTTGTTGTAACGACCTATCGTACATAGCAACCAAATCATAATGCATAAATGGATGTATTGTATATGTTATCGAAGGGAATTAAAGTTTTAATTAGAAAACATTACGTATTAAAAATCCGAATGAAAATGTCATACTTTTACGTTAACTTTAATTACTAAAACTGCATACTTACATAGGACATAGAGCGATAAAAAAAGAATAACAGAACATTAAAATACATTTTTAATTTAATAAAACCGACTTTCGCGCGTACGAAATTTCGGGCGCCAGCTATTGTAAATAATGTATGAATAGTAAACTATTTTTTGCTTAGGATGTACACCAATGCTGACATAAGAGTGTCACTACAAAGACCACTTGATTTTTTTACATCACAAGTTTTCTGTAGTACATTACTAAATTAGTTGCACATCTTAAAATAACACAGTTAAAATTTCAAACTAAAAATAGCAGTCCATTAGGAAATTCCGAAAATAAAAATAAGCTCAAAATATTATATAAAATTTGTCTCACTGCACGGAGTTAACCAAAATAAAGAAACATATATCTTTATGCCTGAAAATACGGGCTGATGAAATGATTATTATATGACATGATATGATTATAGTACAATTACATGATGTACTATAATCATATCATGTCATATAATAATCATATCAATCTTATATTATTGATAATGTTAACCGCAAACAAAAGATCAGCAGCACCCCTAATATAAAACATACAACTATTCATAACGTAATTTATGTACATTACAAACAATAAATTTACTTAGTAACCTAATACACGTACATAAAATACGTGAATATATATACTCGCAAGTTAAACTCCAATATTGTATTTATATATTTGTATAAAGTAAATGTTCGATTCGATGAAAAGGAGATTCTGTACCATAACCTAAAAAATAAATATATATATATAAATAACCTAAAAGCCGAGATTTCCCAGTGATAGTGGTGGTGGTGGTTCTTACCACTGGGCTATCTCGGCTTCATTACACTTTCATTCATTAAACTTGTTTATTATTTTTTGTGATTGTTCGCAGCAATTTCAAAGTAATAAATTGCAACCCTTATAATATAAGTGTTTATTACACATATAAGAACTATATTATTCGAAGATTACCTAATATGTTGATGTAGTACTGTTACTTGGGAAGCATAAAATTCGCTCCTGCTGGCTCCAGGTAGCTAAAATGGTAAAATACGTTCGATATTGCAAATATATATGTTGGCCAAGATTCAATCAACGCAACGTAGGCAAATTGGCTCCTGCGTATGATTTGTGAAGAAAAACGACATGGGTCTGAAGTGAAACGAATTGTGACTATCGAAACTGATGGCTGGATCGGGACATTAAATGAACCGCAAACACGTTAGGGATTGTACTTGACTAGCTCGGCAAACGAAGACGAGCCTTATCGAAGCCAAACAATTCTATACTAATATTATAGCCGTCTTAAAACTGTAACATGTCAAACAAATATTTCTATCGTATAATCGGTAGACACTAGATAATTGATAACTACTACGAGTTAATTGAAAGGATTTAGTAATCATTATAACGATTCTGGCGCTCGGTCATAGTTCAAACAAAGGCTCAATATCACCAACACTGATTTAGTAAGTGAGAACATAATATCAATTATAGTATTTGTGAAGGTAACTACTGTCAAATGAATCACGAGAATAATTATGCGATGAAGTTGATGTGAAAAATATGTTTATTTTTTATTTATAAAATAAATGAAATGGTTATATCAGAATCATATTATAAATAACCTTATTATAAATACATTACATAAGACTTAATCGATGTAATTGCATAGGTCTTATTAACGTTTATTCATTTAAACATATATTTTATTTTGGCCTGCCTTAACAATTTTTTTGTAATCGTTAACCTTATTATTATATTAAGCAAATGCCGAATATCATGCTTAATTTGAACTCACCCAAACCAGCGACAATAAAAGGTTAAAAGAGAAATCAACGTAAAGAGTTTAATTTACATATCCAACGACCGTATCAATGGTGAGGTATCGTGACTTAAATTTGAAGTGCTCATTAGTCCTAAAACAACAGTAACTTGTGCGTTATTTAAACAAGACTGTGAAATCAGAACCCAATACATTAAACATGCGGAAAGTTCGTGCGTGGGCGTTCTGCTACTGATAAGGCGATTGAATATGAAAAGCTATCAATAACCGTTTATCAATCTTTGACAATATTAGCTATAATTTTTAATGGAATAAAAAAAATGTCTTCATCGTCATTTAACATTGATTTTGAATGGCTTTAATATCAAACATTATCGATGTTTGAGCCAAGCCAAGTCAAGAATCTTATATTTACAAGAAACTATAAGGTCCTCCAGACCGATTTCGGTCACGGCGGCCAATCTCAAGGGAGATTAGCCAACTGCGCAGGACATATTATAGTGCACAAGTGTGTGCGCAAACACAGGTGCACTCTCTTTTCCTTAGCTCTCATAATCCGATGGGACGGCAATCCGACACGACCGGAAAGAGTTCAGGCGCAGGACCAACGGCTTAACGTGCTTTCCGAGGCACGGGAGTGTACACACTTCCAACTTCCAGACTCCGGGCTGCTACTGAGAATTTTCTGACAGAAAAACCCAATAACTATTTATTGGCCCGACCTGGGAATTGAACCCAGGACCACCGGGTCTGCGGCCTTATATCTAGCCACTAGACCAACGAGGCAGTCGTTACAAGAAACTATAATTATATTCTTATACACCGTATAGCATTGTATAAAAAAATATTGTTAACTATTAATTCGTATATGAAAAATTATTATTATTATACAAATGCAGGACACATGCAGGACACATACGTACATATTAAGATGACAGGTACCTTGGAAACCGATCGAATGATTTAAGCTGTGTTCTACTAATTTGAATAAAATATGTTTTGATATTTTATTTTTGAATATAAGAAATATTTTTTCAGTAAATTAAAAAAAAAAAAACGTTATGATGTTCTTTATTGTGAACATAATAAGATTATTTGTAGAAATCCAAAGCTTTTGATTTTTCTAAGTAATAAGTAAATAATAAGTGATTTATTTATTCATTTTACATGATCACTAACAACAGATTTATTACACAATAATATACGCAACATATACATATTTTAGATATGTTTATCAATCATTCATGTTTTATCGCGAAAATATGATTTATAACAATATTCTTCATTCATTCCTATCACGAAAACTCGTCGTCCTAAACATAACGAATTGACAAAAATAAAACATGGCATTGACAACTTTCGTGACAGTTTCAATAAATCTTAATTTAACGTATTTATTTATTAGAGTGGTCGTCTTATTATAGCCGTTCATAAAAATGAAGACTATAAAAAGTATAAACCACTACTTTACTCGGTGGTAGAGCTTTGTGCAAGCTCGTTTGGGTAGGTACCACCCACTCATCAGATATTCTACCGCAAAACCCCAGTACTGTTGTGTTCCGGTTAGAAGGGTGAGTGAGCCAGTGTAATTACAGGCACAAGGGATACAACATCTTAGTTCCCAAGGTTGGAGGCGCATTGGCGATGTAAGCGATGATTAACATTTCTTACAATGCCAATGTCTATGGGCATTGGTGACCACTTACCATCAGGTGGACCATATGCTCGTCCGCCTACCTATACAAGAAAAACTAACTGTTTCCTGTGATTCCATCCACGTGTTTTGTTTTAAATGGATTAGGTTTATAATACATATTTTCCTTATCTTATCCAGGTAAATTTGAAATGTTACGTTTTATGCTCGTATTTATAGAGGCTCCCCAATAGAAATTATTGATGTTTGGTGATAGAACAACAAATCCGTTAAGCGGATAAGTTGTTAAACCCAACGGTCTTCTACAAAATCCACCAACCAGGAAACCACTAGCCCGTACTTAATTAAGGTAAATTAAACCCATTTTTTTTTTTTTACTTATGTTGTCTGGCTTTAAAAATTATTTTAGAAGCCGTATCGAGATAAGTCTGTAGTTGTATTCACATGCTGTGTTTATTTGTAAAATTTTTGCAATATTTCTAGATCACAAAATTATATACTGTACTGTTAGATTGTATTTCAATGCCAAACGAGTTATCTGTGCATTTGGTGTATTTCATCTTTAATTCGATTCAATGTAATTTTAATATGCATCCATGTTTATCACCAATCCAGGTTCCAGGCACCATCACAATCTAAGTTTCAGGATTAACTATATAAATATTTATTAATTCAAGTAATATTTTATAACGACTGCAAATAGAATAAAATTTAAATAAAGAGTTTAAATTATATTTACATTTGTATAGAATTGAGGTTATCTCATTGGCCGCACACAATCCTTATTGTTAGATTTGAAAATTTGCTCACTTACACATAAATACACATACAACCGCTAGAATAGAAAGAAACAGTAAGAAAGAAAGAGGGGAAAGGTCGCTTGGAGGACAATGCTTTTTTGTTACATGACAATTTCTGCCAGGTCACTCTACTTTGCGGTAGTAAAAGAACTTTGTTCCAATAAATGAAAAAATATGTAGAGCATGTTGTCCTTTATGCATTATTATTATATGGCCTGTACCGAGCACACATACACTGTAAGGGTCCTCCAGACCGATTTCGGCCACGGCGGCCAATCTCAAGAGAGATTAGCCAACTGCGCAGGAGATATTATAGTGCAAAAGTGTGTGCGCAAACACAGGTGCACTCTCTTTTCCTTAGCTCTCATAAATCGATGGGACGGCAATCCGACACGACCGGAAAGAGTTCAGGCGCAGAACCAACGGCTTAACGTGCTTTCCGAGGCACGGGAGTGTACACACTTCCAACTTCCAGACTCCGGGCTGCTACTGAGAATTTTCTGTCAGAAAAACCCAATAACTATTTATTGGCCCGACCTGGGAATTGAACCCAGGACCACCGGGTCTGCGGCCTTATATCTAGCCACTAGACCAACGAGGCAGTCATACACTGTACTGTATGTATAAACATGCGTGCTGCATGCATGGTGCTGGTGGCAGCATGGCGTTAATCACGCTCGGCAGCGAGAGATCTCCACCGACTATCGCCGCCAGGGTATGCCTCTGAGGCACCACGTAGCACACTCCGAAGAATAATTTACTCCTGATCAATTTCAACCGCGATGGCCAATCTTAAGAAAGATTTACGAACTACGCAGGACGTATTATAGTGCAAAAGTGTGTGCGTAAACACATAATCCGATAGGACGGTAAACCGACGCGAACGGTAAAAGTTCAGGTAAGAGGCGGGACCAACGGCTTTACGTGCCTTTCGTGGCACGGAAGGGTGACATTTATACAGAAATATAATCATTAAAAATCTACGTTTTAAAACACGTTTAAAGTCAAAAAAAAATATCGCCAAGAACTTCGTTCCTCCCGGGGGTCCCCCGATCGCACATTTTTATTATATTTTTAGGTTCTGTCTACGGTTTCTATGTGCTCATGCTCATCGTACAATGTACAATGTACAATTTTTGAAAAAATGGTTTTTTTTTTATCGTAATAGGTCTAACTCCTGTGCATAAGTACACACACATTTTTGTTATTTAACTTACCTTTCACAATATTTTTCCTTAAGAATAATACAGTAGAAATACTCTTAATATTAATAATTAATAATAATAATACTTACAGCACTGCAAACTTACAATAAATTTTGTTGAGAATTACACGGAAATGATAAAATTATAATTGTAAACGTTACTACTGCGATCGATGTACAAACAATAATAATGGTCGATTTTTTTCCGAAAACTGTGTAAGAAATGAGATACAGCTTATTTCAAGAGAGACAGGAGAACGCTCCCATCCCTACTCCGTGCTGCTTACATGGTGAGAAGTGACACCAATAGACCCCTGACAAGTGTTAATTGATCCAGTTATCGACCGAGGTTGAAAATGATTGAATTACTAATATCACTATTAAAAAATAGGGGTTGATGGTAGAAAGGTGAAAATTTATGGTTATATGTATTTTTAATGCCACATAATAAAAAAATAAAAATAAAAGAATTTGTCTAAAAAAAAAAATTATTGTGGTTGGCCATCCTTACACTTAGGGGTATAAAAATTAGTTATAAGCCTATTCTCAGACCTACAGAATTTACATATAAAATTTCATCAAAATCGGTTAAGCCATTTCGGAGGAGTATAAACACTAATACACACACGAGATTTTTATATATATAGATAGATAAAGATTGAAAAAACCCTCTTGATAAATGCAGTGAATATATAAAAAAAGAACATATAATTTTTATTTAAAACCTAAAAGTACGATGAAGCGTAATACTTTTAAATCCAATTCAAGTCAATTATTTGATTCGCAACATAACGACAGCAGACATTGCACTGGACCGTTTGTGATATTTTAAACGCCTGAATCGAGCGCTCAGTTATTAAATTTCAATATCAAGCTTTATGCTTCTGGGCGATAAGAGGATTTTGATTTCCCGTTTCGTTTTTGCGATATACTCGTATAGTCACATCTGCTCACGCGGCGTAAAAGCGCTCCGTGTTCCGCCCTGTACGGATTACGACATCAATGTAAACAAGATCAGTGGAAATATTTTTCAGACGACCTACGCAAATGACAGTCGCTCCATCATTTTCCCCATCTTCCTTTCGCATGCTAACATTTATTTCATTTCATTGTTTCGTTGTTATTTCTCGGGAGGAGGAATTCGTGTTTGCACAGTATTTTGGCGAGCGTGCTCCTTTTCCGTCGAGTGAAATCAGTACTTAATATTGACAGAATGATTAATTTTAATAACCAAATATACTGGTTGACACCAATTATTCGAATTTTCCTACGAAATTTTCAAACTTTTTAATCTTATACCTTTGATAGGTACTTTAATATGAAAAACCAAAACAAAGGTTATTATTGAAGCAGCTAAACAAATAAGTTTTCAATAAATTTTAAGAGTATTAGAATACTGTATTAAATTACTACTTGAGACATTTTTTTTATTTTAACTAATACAACACTATAACCGATTTCAATAGAACAATACCCTATCTAAATAATTTGTGGTATCCGTTAAGTATTTGTGAAAAAACGACGTTTTAAATGTCTGCGTAGTTGAAATTGGAATTTTGGAACTAAAAGTGAATATAAGTAGATGAATGAAATAGTGTTGTACTATAATTAAAGATATACAATTCAAGAATTATTTACAGTGCATAATATAGCAAAGCTATTAGCAAAGCGCATGGAATATGTAAATCTAAGGTTTGTTTATCTTTTCTACTCCTACCATCAGAACACAGTATAATTATATTATGACCAATTAACCAGCTAATTTGAGCTTGCAGTGATGATCTTATAATTGAAACGTAATTGATTACAGTACTTAATTAACTTGCCGGTTCACATTCGCTTTGTTTTAGTTACACCATTTGAATTCATCCATTATGGATTTTCTTGTTGAAAATAAAATGTAGATCGATAATAGCACCGCGTTTTCATTCCTGAAGGGGTGGTAAATTAGATCAGCACGTGGAGACTCCCCGGGGAGTTCAAAATTGCGGTGATGTTTCGTCAAACCAATTACGTTTATTTTCCTTTTTATTGAGTGTGGCTCGCTTCGTGTTCAATTTTTTTGTATTGTCCAATAATAAAATTCGTTAACAATCGATAAGGAAAATTTTACACTCTCGGTTGGAGCAATACGACTTTTTGTTGATTATTATAGTATAGCTTATATTATTCATATCATAACGTTTGTGTACTATAATAATTAATAATAATAATGATCCTCCTGACCGATTTCGGCCACGGCGGCCAATCTCAAGGGAGATTAGCCAACTGTGCAGGAGATAGTATAGTGCACGAGTGTGTGGGCAAACACAGGTGCACTCTGTATTCCCTAACTCTCATAATCCGATGAGACGGCAATCCGACACGACCGGAATTAGTTCAGGCGCAGGACCAACAGCTTTACGTGCTTTCCGGGCCTTTCCCTTGCACGGGCGTGTACACACTTCCAACTTCCAGACTCCGGGCTGCTACTGAGAATTTTTCGACAGAAAATCTCAATAACATTATACATATTGGCCCGACCTGGGATTTGAACCCAGGACCACCGTGTCTGCGGCCTTACATGTAGCCACTAGACCAACGAGGCAGTCACTATAATAATTATAATTTATAATATAAAGCTGTAGATAAGCGGAGTAGTAACTTTTTTATCTTCGTGTGAACAAGTGCAAGAAATATAAAGATATAATCCAATAGAACAGGTGAAACCGTGAGACACAACAAGTATAAAAAAGCAAACGTATTAATTAAGTACACAATATAATATGGAATAAAAATCATAGTATATAAAAGTAGATATGCTTATTTTAAAAAGAAAGAGCTGCTTCGGGTCTCCGTTTTCATGGACGTAGAAAACTAACATACAGTTTTTGTATCTCTTGGGAACATTATCCGGGATCAAAAGTTCTGTTTGTATAAATACATATGTATAAATAAACATACGATACAATCCACCGGACTAAAATATATTCTTTATTCAAGTTACATTTATAAATTTAATTTAACTGGTGGCAGAATTTTCTACAACATCTGGGTAACTCTTCTAATATTATTTATTTATTTATTAGATTTGCTAGCGATTTTTACGTTGGTCATTTTTACATACATACAATTATAATATATCCACAGATTATGTTAAATCGTTTGAAAGCAAACACTACATGCTAATTAAGCCATTAATTACTATTGCTTGCTACGAAAAGAAAAGTGAAAAAACAAAACGAAAACGAAGAATGAACAAAAGAGAAAAATTTGAAGTTTGTACATGCACCCACCATTTTACTTTAAATATGAAGCTGATATCTAAACATTTGTTTTGAGAGTAATAAAAGTTAACACAATTTAAAAATTTATAGATTTTAAAGCAAAACAATCAAATATCAATCTATTGTATGTACTGACTTGTTCAAGATTGAAAGTTGAGTGAACCAGATTAATTAAAAGAAAAATGGGACTTAATATTTTCGATGAATAGAATATTTTATTACGGCCGTGGTTGGTCAGTAAGCGGAAGAGTCATCTAACCGATAATAATAATAGTATTTTTAGGTTTAACTTTCTAAAAGTTCAATCATGAATTACTATTTCACAACAACACCAATTTAAATAAAATCTTCTCATTCTACACGACATTTGATTTTTTTTTCTTTTTTTTGTAATTTATTATGTAGGCATACATGCAGGTTAGCAACCTGATGGTAAGTGGTTACCACCGCCTATAGATATTATATATATAAACAACACGTAACACAATAATATTAAATATTGCTCTTTGGCGAGAGAATGTGATGTGTGGGTGGTACCTATCAGACGGGTTTGCACATAGCCCCAAGTCAAGTTTCTTGCTTAAGTACAGCCTCTCCAGTAACTAAAAAGTTATTCCCTAAGTTAAAATGATTTATTATGATAAATATTTATAGATATTAAGAGATATTAGCCAAGTGCGCGGGATAACTTGGTGGTAGAGCTTTGTGCAAGCTCGTTTGGGTAGGTACCACCCACTCATCAGATATTCTACCGCAAAATAGCAGTACTTGCTATTGTTGTGTTCCGGTTTGAAGGGTGAGTGAGCCAGTGTAATTACAGGCACAAGGGACATAATATCTTAGTTCCCAAGGTTGGTGGCGCATTGGCGATATAGGCTATGGTTAACATTTCTTACAATGCCATTGTCTATGGGCATTGGTGACCACTTACCATCAGGTGGCCCATATGCTCGCCTGCCTACCAACACAATAATAAAAAAAAATAAAAAAAATATAGTATAGTACACAAGTGTATGCGCAAACACAAACGCACTCCGTATTCCCTCACTTTTATAATCCGATGAGACAGTAATCCGACATCACCGGAAAGAGTCATCACTTCCAACTTCCAGACTTCGGCTGCTACTGAGATTGTTCGAAAGAAATAGCCAGTAACTTTTTATTAGCCTGATCTCGGGTTTGGACCCAACGCGATGGTTAGAATAAATAATACACAGTATATAACAGAAAGGACAATCAAATGTCATTGATCTTACAAATAATAACAATATATTAATTATATTTAACCCATGATAATAATAATATCCTGGGACATTATTCACACAAGGCCATCTGATCCCAAACTAAGCAGAGCTTATACTATAGAAACCTGACAACTGATATACCTAAATATACTATTTTTCTTTTGTAAATAGATAAATACACCCAGACTCAAGACAAACAGACATGTTCATGCACACAAATGTCTGTCCTGGGTGGGAAACGAACCCACGGCCTGTGGCGTGAAAGACCTTACCAACCACGCCAACCAGCTCGTCAAATAAAATTTATTTTATTGATATAGGTTGGTATGATTTTATAAACATCCTGTGTAAATGTTCGTTATATAAAATTTAAATTAATTATATGAACTATTTCTTGTTTATTCCACAAAATATTTTGTTTTATGTTGTCATTATTTCATCTTTTTTTCATTACACATTACTGTTTTCCCTCGCTCAGTTAAACTTTGAATAAGTTTCATCTGAATGATTTGTCAAATTAGGTATAGTGTAGCCAGCTTGAAAACAACTGGCTTCCCACAAGGAGAATGACCCCAATGATGATGACTTTGACTGCCTCGTTGGTCTAGTGGCTAGATATAAAACCGCAGACCCGGTGGTCCTGGGTTCAATTCCCAGGTCGGGCCAGTAAATAGTTATTGGGTTTTTCTGTCAGAAAATTTTCAGTAGCAGCCTGGAGTCTGGAAGTTGGAAGTGTGTACACTCCCGTGCCTCGGAAAGCACGTTAAGCCGTTGGTCCTGCGCCTGATCTCTTTCCGGTCGTGTTGGATTGCCGTCCCATCGGATTATGAGAGCTAAGGAAAAGAGAGTGCACCTGTGATTGCGCACACACTTGTGCACTATAATATCTCCTGCGCAATTGGCTAATCTCTCTTGAGATTGGCCGCCGTGGCCGAAATTGGTCTGGAGGACCTTACCTTACCTTATTTCATCTTTGATGAACACCGCGAATGTATTGCATTTATAATAAATAAAGTCTTCATATTGATATATTCATTCTTTTTTCAATAAGTTTCATTCGATAATATCATATTTTAATATCAATATTTATGTGAAGAAATAGTGAAGATAAGGAAAAACCTTCGGCAAAAAAGAACAATTTCCTGCATATTTGTACGATTGAATAAAACACTCAAAATCGACTTTCCCTTTAACAAAAATCTCTCTTTTCCTGATTAGGAAAATCAGGAAATTTTGAAAAGATTACGTAAGTTTTACAACTATTTAGATTAAAATTTCATAAATCGAATTACCAATACCATATACAACTTTTCAAATGCAAAAACGAGTTTAAATTCCGCTGTATACCTGAGCAGCCGCCATAGAATACTATATAAATATAGGGGTAAAATATACTACTTTATTTTAAACTTGATCTTTATTAAATAAAGAACAAAAGTTTCAACTGCTTATTGATTGTCAAGAATTTACCACCGGCTCGGATTGAAATACCTCAGACATTGGAAGAACCGGATAAAGAAACTCAACGGCTTTGAGCTTAGAATCTGTGGTATTATTAAACCCTGTTTACCTACGAAATTTAATTATAATTGGGATTTTCAGGCCGTTCCAAAAATCTTGGCGACGCTACGTATAATAACAAGGAGTGTTTCTTTTATTTCTCTGTAATTAATTTTTTTAATTTATTTATTTAACACTATTTATCCTCAAATCGTAATAATTTTGTACTGTTTTCGTCCTTATCATTCATTTTCTCCTCTTATATCCTCTTACGTAACGGTCTACTTGACAACCAATTCAATTAAATTAAGGCAATGTGTTGACCGAAAGCTTAGTTTCCTATTAGTATAATCTGCTTAATACCCATTAATGTGCTAATACAAAAACTTATTCGGAATTAATTTACTATTTTGTTTTTCGATAATATATAACTATTTTAATTAATTAATTAGTTTATTTTTAGAGATACAATAGTAATTAGTAGTTCTCTCTGGCTTAAAGAGTGTTATTACTTATAAGTTTTTTTTAGTTTAGTGTTACAGTCGTTGAAACACTAAATGTAAAACTAAAAAATATATTTTATTTCTAATTATTGCATTAACAGTTCACAGTTAATCATCTTAACAGTTTATTTGTCTTGAATAAATGAACACATTACCATTTAAAACGATACGTTTACTAAAAATCGCCATAAATGTTATACGCATATATTGGATTAAGGGTCTTGATGCGTTACGTATAAAGTCTAAGATTAAAAGAACAGATGTCGCAGTAAACACTGCAAAGGAAGGGGTAACAAGAGTGAATTACGAGACATTTACAGAGGTATTTGTCACAGCGTACCCTGCGCTTGTGAAATTCTCCTCATATCGTAAGGGCTAATCCTCGGCGAGAATTCATCAGATCCAGCTGCGGCCCTTATCAGCGCGACCCTCGCATTACACGCATTTATCACGGACATCTCTTTGTTTAGAAATTTGAGATTGTAAAAAATATTTAATGCGGTACTTATTTTTAACATCAAGAAATAGAAGAAAAATATTATAATACATACATTATATTGTATTTATAATTGAAGTTAAGGTCTATTAACAAAATTATATTCTATCAGTATGAGTCTGGTTAGTTGCTGATAAAGATTTTACTTACATAGTTTCATAACTCATTTCATAGTCAACTAGTGTTTTGCTCACGGTTTCACCCGCGTAGTTCCCGTTCCCGAGGGAATACGGGGATAAAATTTTACTCGCTGATACATTATCAGCTTTCTTTGGTAAGATTTTTTTAAATCGGCTTAGTGGTTAAGTCTTTATAGCGTCACAAACAAACAAACTCACTTTCGCATTTATAATATTAGTTAGGATTATCATATGTGATATAAGACAAAACAAATGTACATTTCTGAATAAATAAAATTCTTACTTAATTTTACTGAATAAAGAAAAAAAGAATGTATATCGAACAAAGTGGGATTAATTGATTTACTTTAATTCTTTATTAAAAATATATAAGAAAATTTATAAGTCTGATATTATGAGACGCGAAAATCTTGAGCATTAAACATTATTACGCTTTTAATTTTAAAATATACGCCAGTTTAAAAATCAGGCCTATCCACATTTGTAAAAGTCAATTTAACATAAATGTTATCAAAGCTTAATGACCTGACTGTGAACATAATGTTTTTGCATAATGTACGTTACGCTAGGTAACGAGAAACATACCGGTAGCATGCGCAAGCGATCCCGTGGCGCTCCCGTTAAGACGGGAAGGATACCGCTGAGTTTTTAGTGGGTATTCCGATTACCGGGGCACACTCGGTGCCTTCGACATATGGCGAGCCCCACATACCCCCCCCCCCACTTGAATAGAAAAATAAACAGCGTTAATATTATTCAATCCAATTTAATCGACATTGTTATAGCCAAGTTATATTGCTAAGAAGTGGATAAATAAATTTATATACCTACTTAATAGATTTTAACTTGCGAAAACTTCCCCCTGATTATTTAACAGTCTAAATTTTAAAGTGTCGTAATTTTTACTGTGCCTTCGCTACCATAAATAGCATTAAATCCAATAGAAATTATTCAAATTTATGACGACTCGAAGCAAATTATGAGTAACCAACTAAAGAGACATAACATCTTACTTTCCAAGTATTATATATTGGCTCATTAGCGATGTTAGGGATGGTTGATATTCCTTATAGTGCCAATGTCTACGGGCGATGGTGACCACGTACCACGCACAAGCATTACTTGTTTCAAATAAAAAAAAATTCACGTGGAATAATTAAAATTGCAATTGAATTTTTGAATAAACTACACCTACTCCTGGACATGAATTAAAATGTAAATATTTATATAAAAAACCTTGCAAATATTTCCTATTTAAACAAAGAAAGAACTTAAAAATTCCGTATAATCCTTATATATGTGAGCCAAATCGGATTCGCCAGTGATGTCCAACATTACGCCCCATTTTTCACCTCGTAAACTCGCTTAGGTGCGCTTTAAGAGGCAGTATTATCGCAAGCCGTACTGATAAGGACGATCATAAAAAATCCGCTTAATCGACCCATGTGCCGGAACGAGCTTTGGAATACCAAGTTACATTGTGACTCCTCCTATAAATTATCTAATAAGTTTGGTGCATCTTGGACATTCTCTTATCAATATTTCTTATCGAAGGAAAGTATCATGGCTTTGGTAAATTCTCAATTCTAAATGACTGTTCGCTGTGCTATAGAGACTACTTTACTCCAAAATTAAACTTAAAATTATTATTCGTTTCAATTATGTAACTAGTATAATTTTTAAATGTTGTTGTTATAGCGATCAAAAATTAAATATCTTAGCTTACAATTAGATCGAGAAACCTTAAAAACAATCTTGCGCTTATTATGATATAATCTTGAATTTGTATTATACAAAGAAAAACAATAATATAAAAATAATAACAAACATAATTTGACAATATCTGTCAATTTTTGAATTCTATACGAACTGTTTGTAGTGATATTAGATACACATTTACAAAATATACCTTTATGGTATTAAGTCCATAAATAATAACAAAATGACCGTTATATTGAAAGGATTTAATATTTCAACCCTAGTATTTGGTCATAGTTCAAACAAAGGCCCAACGTCAGCGCGGTTGTGATTTAGTAAGTGAGGACATACGAGTTTATTCAGTATTTATGAAGGTAATTTTGTCGAATTACAGTATTAAAATTGTTTTGTATTTTAACATTATCGATTGTTGTAATATATTACTGACAATGTAAACATGTCATGATCATGAATAAACTCAATGAACACACTCCTTAATAAATATAAAACTTTTCATCAATAAAGTGCGAACGAATATTGAGGTAGGGTAGAAGCTTCAAGTAGCTAGGACTAGGCTAGGCTAAGGTAGTAGCTATTCAAGTGTTTCATGAATCCAACCAGCCGCGTCCGTTATACAAGCTCAATTGTAAAAACAAATTGGTCTTGATATCGAAATATGACTAAGAAGAATATTTTACTAAGCAAAACCGCTACTCTTATCTATACAAATGAATTACATTGTCCGTATATCTGTGATTCCGGCTATCAAAGCAACATTTTTTTTTTAATAGACTAACGCTGGTACCTATTAATTTAATTACGTTATGTATAATTCAATTTGTAGGCATTGTGTACGTTAAAATGGCAGATTTTGATAGATTTTCATAATAAACTGAATTGGCAAAAATGCGGGTTTGCTTGTGCTTAAATAAGATAGGAAATACTAAGGATCGAAACTCGGTGGCTGTATAGAATACTGCTTAGAATTAATTCATTCATGTACAATCTCAAGGGACTTCCACGTAGTCATCCAGAAGTCTAAGCCCCGAAACGATTGCCAAAGTTCAGTCCGCTGACTTCTACGTAACAAGAATCCCGAGGGAGGCAATGTCCTCTAAACTTCAGTTCAATAGCTTTAGGCAGTATTACAGAATTCAATATATTTTTTGAATAAGATTTCGATATCACGAAAAGCACAAAGTAGTAGGCGAAGTACAAAGTAATACTGTAGTCGTCCTTTAAAACGAGTATTATTTGAAAACAGTTTAACCTTTCTCAGATATGTTTTTTATTTATTTGAACAAAATACGATTAAAATGTGTATTTCATTTTAGGAGACCAAAGCTTGCATATTGAAGTCAGACTATGTTAAATATAATGAAAGGTAAATAGAAACGTGCTATTGGTACGATATTTAAACTGAGAGTAAACTAAAAATAAACACAAATATTTATATTATGATTTGTAACATAATTTTGAGACAGTAATACGATAATTATATAATTCTTGTAATCATATTAAACATTGTGTGACCAATAAATAGACATATATACTTTTTTTTTTTTTTTTTTTTTTTTTTTTTTTTTTTTTTTTTTTTTTTTTTTTTTTTTTTTTATTGTATAGGTTGGCGGACGAGCTTATAGGCCACCTGATGGTAAGTGGTCACCAACGCCCATAGACAATGGCATTGTAAGAAATGTTAACCATCAATTACATTGCCAATGCGCCACCAACCTTGGGAACTAAGATGTTATGTCCCTTGTGCCTGTAATTACAAATACATACTTATAAATATATATATCACACACTCGTATATGATGGCAGTGCCACCTTGTTTTTAAAGCAGCACGTGGAACTGTCAACCCCCACCACTAAAATGCATCGCTCGACGAAGCGGAAGGTCTTTCGTTCGAGAGCAGTTGTCCGGTGCACATGCTGCATCGTAATTATAATAAATGTTGTAAGTGTGTAGTAATTAAAGTGAATTAATTGTGTGCTTCGGAAGTATGCTGTTTTTTTATATAGAGAAAATGCCTGTACCTGTGTCTACATATATATATTATGTTATGTTTATTTATCACCCCCATTCCCTAAATAGCAAATAAACACGTTATATTATATCACAAAATGGATAGCAATATGTGTACATGTAAACAAAATGAGTTGAAACATTTTTCAGACGATCGACGCCATTCGCAGACACTCAATCATTCTTCCCATCTCGTCATGTGTACGTATGAGTATGTTCTGTTGAATAGAGATATTATTGTAACAGAAAATTAACATTTATTATTATTATTTCACCTCGCTTGTGATAAAAATATAGCGCACTCAATGGATAGACAAATGTAATGGATTTTTTCAAGAGGAAATGAATTATTGGCGTAGTAAAGAATAATATTGACCTTAATTGTAAATAAATTTACATCGCATACAACAAACTGATATTTAGGAACACTTTGTTTGTTTCTGGTTAATTTACATTAAAGTTAAACTCTTATAGTCTCATATCTTAGGTTTTAATATCTCTATAATAATAATATTAAAACAGATGAAATCACACCCAGACTAATTTGAAATTGATATTGCCGAAAGACATAATTTATTCTGATATAAAATAATGTCTTAATAGTAACATAATTAGTAACGCGCATTATGATCAGTCATAGAATATTTTACTACACAAAAGATCGGAACTAATAAATTTATTTCTAGTTACAAAAGTAATACAAAATGAATTACTTTACACGAGGGAATCGTGAATATAAAATGTGTTGTTAAAACACGACAGAAAAGATGATATTTTATTCAAATATTGTGATGTCGCGAGAAATGATTAATTATTATATTTCTCGCGAATAATATTTTGTAAGTGGGTCAGATTGAGACAAACAGTTATTCATTATATTCGTACCACTTTATTTAATCGTTACACTCTAGCTGTCTCGTTGGACTAGTGGTTAGATTATAATTTAATATTCTGAGGTGTTGGGTAAATCTGGGTCAAGCCTATCAGAAATTTTCAGTGCTATACTACCGTGCGTCCTTTTTGAAATCTGTGGTTCTGTATTCAGATATAGAGATCGGTCTCGGCTGCGGATACGTTATATCAACACGATCCCGCAGCCTTTCCGATCCGTACCGAGGACGGCCATCGCAGTGGTTTCAATGGGTAAGAATCCCACATAACCCGGTTCCTCCCGCTTAGGAAGCCGGGTACCTCTTTGAAGGTTTCCATTGCGAAAAAAAAAGTAAGAAAAAAAATGGCTAGATATAAGGCTGCAGACCCGATGGTGGACCCATAAAAATTTATTGGGATTGGACCCATAAAAAGTTATTGGGATTTTCTGTCAGAAAATTCTAGTGTACACTCCCGTGCCTTGGAAAGCACGTTAATCCGTTGATCCTGCGTCTGAAGTCTTTCCGGTCGTATCGGATTGCCGTCTCATCGGATTATGATAGCTAGGGAAGAGAAAGTGCACCTGTGTTTGCGCACGCACTTGTGCACTATAATATCTCCTGCGCAGTTGGCTAATAATCTCTTTTGAGATTGGCCGCCGTGGCCGAAATCGGTCTGGAGGACGACGTTATGTAATATGTCAGTCAGCTTTCCGGTCATAACGGGTTTTCTTCCAACAACAATTATATTAACTTAAATCTGCGATATATGTCGCGGATTCAAATAGATTGCCATCTAAATGGCCACCATTGTCGTCCGACATGTTGATTTTATAAGCTCAGTCAGTACGCACGTCCGCTGCTGGTGCTGTTCCGAGAGCAAGAGACCAAGTGGGTCACTCGACTAACGATCACACGCACTAGTGACAGATACACCATTGAATCTATATATTTCCATCAGTCAGCTGTATAACAAAATAGGTACCCGTCTTATATTTTCTCAACTTGACGTCTGACAACTGACAACCTATAAGACGTCAATCACGTTGCTATTCTAATAAATAAGGTCGTATACCCGTGTAAATTGATTATCTCTAACATATATATGTATATTTTCGAATTCTTATTAGTCCTTTTTCATTTTTGTAATGTAGTAAGTTAAGACTAAGAAACTTATTATTTATTAGAGCATAATAAGCATTTATGAGGATTGTTATTATTTTTCAAATATATAAAATGCATATCGCTGAAGCTTATTATACAAAATAAAATAAAGGAAGCTAAATTGAACCCCGCACTTTAAAAATTAAACGGGATCCCAGATTTTCGCGTTGTGAATTTACTTCATGACCCTACTTACTTTTGAAAATAAGTCTCTCATACAAGTAATTGTTCACATAATTTGTTCACCTTAGTTGATTCACTCAACGAGCATTAACGTTGACATACATCACTCATCTGCTACATCTGTGAATTATAGTTTTAGATAATTATATGTAAATAATAAAAACTACGCTTTTTTCCAATAAAGTTGTGCGTAAAACCGCATACGCGTTTGCCTGCTCACGAGTGCTTATGCCGTGAATGTGGATCCCGCATTATACTTGATTTTCGAGTATGTCTGCTTGAAATTGAGCTGGGTAATGTCAGATTTTATATTTAAGCTACGGTGCATTTTTCATTAATCTAGGTTTAGCTTATATAACTCAGGTTACTGGTTATCTATACATGATATTTTATATAAACATTTCAACCTTAAGGCAGGAAGTAATAAATAACGAAACAACCAAACTTCAGCGTTTATAGTAAAAGAGGGAAATCTGCATCATAAAACAATATTACTAAATCGATTGTTACAAACAACACTTAGAAAACAAGCCAATTACAATTAAAGACTTTAATTAATATTACATAAATATTCTTAGATATTACATTTAAATATACAATGGGATAATATATATTTTTTTTTTAAATAAATACAAATTTAAAGATTATTAAATTAAAAAAGTTAATTATATTTTTTTTGTATTTTGTATTTTATTTTATAGGTAGGCATATGGACAAATGGGAAACCTGATGTTAATTGTTAACACCGCCCATAGACGTTGGGAACGATGTTGTGTTCCTTGTGCCTATATTTATACGACTCACTCACCCTTCAAGCCGGAACGCAACAATATTATGTATTGCTGCTTAGCGGTAGAATATCTGATGAGTGGTATTTATCCGGGCGGGCTTGCACAAAACCCTACCAGCAAGTATATATGTATGATTATTGTATGAGAGTCCGATGGGCAAATGGATAAGTAATCTTATACTTATAGATATTAGCACTGTAATGTAGTCTTCTGTTCCTTTTACTACACTAGCTCACTCAATTTTTCAACCGAAAAAGTAGGAGATGCAGGGTTACAATACAACGTTTGGGAGACATTACATAATTCGTTTTGAAAACATTATTGTTGACTGCCTCAAGAAACTCTTTATTTTCTGCTATTTTAATGTTACCTGCCCAACACAAAGTTACTATATGTGATAAGAGCTCCAATAGACAAATAACGAACAGCAGCCCGCAAAATTTCTGATTTCACCCGCGCGCCTCTTACTCATTTCCATGCTTTTTCTATCTACAATGATCGACAGTATTGTATATTTTTAATATATGTTTGTATTTCGTTTCAATTATGCAAATAGTATGTTGTTTGCAGCATTTGTCTAGGTGCGAATTGAAAATCAGCTCTAAGCTATTGGCCCTCTTAACATTTTTATTTATTCCTGTACTTGTATAATTTTATTACTCTTTTGTATATTATATTACTGTTTTAATGTTAAATAAATAACCACATTTATTATTAGTATTAACATCCTTTTCACCACTCGATCCGTACCTAGAACGGCCATCGCAGTGGTTTTAGTGGGTAAGAATCCCACATAACCCGGTTCCTCCCCCTTAGGGAGCCGGGTACCTCTTTGAAGTTTTCCATTGCGGAAAAAAAAAGAAAGAAAAAAAATTGCTAGATATAAGGCTGCAGACCCGGTGGTGGACCCATAAAAAGTTATTGGGATTTTCTGACAAAAAATTCTCAATAGTAGCCCGGAGTTTGGAACGTGGAAGTGTGTACACTCCCGTGCGTGGAAAGCACGTTAATCCGTTAATCCTGCGTCTGAAGTCTTTCCGGTCGTATCGGATTGCCGTCTCATCGGATTATGAGAGCTAGGGAAGAGAGAGTGCACCTGTGTTTGCGCACGCACTTGTGCACTATAATATCTCCTGCGCAGTTGGCTAATCTCTTTTGAGATTGGCCGCCGTGGCCGAAATCGGTCTGGAGGACGACGTTATGAAATATATGTCAGTCAGCTATTACCTATAACACAGGCACTATTTGCCTACCTTAGTAATATACGACTGTAAATTAAAAAATATCGGTTGCTCATAAATCTCAAATAAATAGTTTTTTATGAGCCGACTTACTGTCTAGTTATAATTTACAATACTATTCACCTCCATTCGTAACTCTCTCGTGAAATGTCGGAAGCCGACTAACAATGATTTGCTATGTCAATGCATGTCATTAATTATTATCGTCATTGTCGCATCACTTGCGATATTTCACAACCATTTTCTGCGGTGAGTTTCGAGTTTGTTCTCACATACTCACTAATATTATAAATGCGAAAGTGAGTTTATTTGTTTTTAAACTTTCACGGCTAAGCCACTAAACCATTCTTAAAAATTCTTTCACCAATCAAAAGCTACATTATCAGGGAGTAACATAGGTTATATTTTATCCCTGTATTCCCACGGGAACGGGAACTACGTGGGTGAATCAATGTGACCGTTGTTTCACAAGTATTTGTCAGTATAACTAATGCTATAAATGTGAAAGTGAGTTTGTTTGTTTGTTACTCTTTCACGCATAAACCACTAAACCAATTTAAAAAATCTTTCACCAATGAAAAGTTTTATTATAAGCTAGTAACATAAGCTATATGTTGTCCCCGTATACCCACGGGAACAGGAACTACGCGGGTGAAGCTGCGGCCAAAGAGCTAGTATTAGAATATTAAATGGAAAATTACGTAAATACAAATAATATCGGACTCATTTCGGTACGCGGCTTATTCAAAATCCCTGGAATACGAGCGATGTAATTATCATTTACCCTAAATTCAATTCAACGTGTCGCTCTGATGCGGTCCTTTATTAAATCCGTGAATAATTTAATATTTAACGTTATCCATAAGGTAATGTTATTTAGTATTTCTTTGATGTACATTTGAGCATATATTATATTATGTGTATAAGAATATAAAGGTAATAAACATAGTGGACAGAATGCGTGGATTATATTAGATAGCAGATACAAAGCTGGACATATTTTTTATTTTAGAAACAAACAATACATTTATTTTACATCTATAAAATTAAAGTTTTCTAAAGTTGAAATAAATTATAGTATCAAGCTACAGACTCATTCAATTAAACTCTATCATGCTCATTACAGTGAGTACATATTACGTAACATTAAATTTATTATTTCTTGCTAAATTTGTTTTTATAGCAATACATCATGAATCTGATACATGTGTATCGACCAAGCTACTTTGCAGCAGCGCAATGGAAAGGGCTCTGAAACTTTCATCAAAAGAAAAGGAGACATTAGCAACCCAGGTGAACAACAATTATCTTTAACAAGTATCATTTACGCAGTTATTATAACACATAGACATATTTTTTTTATGAAAATTATCTAATATTTAATTCACAACAAAATTGTAAGTCACATACTTTTTATAAGCTCAGAGTGATCATATCTATCAAATTGCGGTGGCACTAATATGGTAAAGTAAATAAGATCATAACATTATACAGAGTGCTCCATAAAAATATTTTTATTTGATGTCAAATTACATGTTACCAGAGTTCTTACGGTCACGGTGAGTCTTTAAAAATCGCCACATTACCATTTATATTAGAAAGTATACTCAGTTTATACGAAGGGAGTCATGTGAGGGTTGGAATTGAAATCTTGACTTATAATGTACTCGCTATTACCGACCCGCTCCACTTGTAAATTAAAAAAATTATAGGTTTTTTTTTATGAGTAAAATACAACTCTATATCCTATTCCGGTGAATATTGTATCTATGTATAAAATTTCAGTCTAATCCGTTCAGGGCGTGATTGAACAACCTGGTACATCCAAACACTTTCATGTTACAAATAAAATGTATTGACATTTTCAAACAAGATCTAAAAAGGAGGATGTTATTAATTCGTTTGTATATTTTTTATCTACAACTTTTTTGTTTAGGTATAAACCGATTTTGATTATTCATTTTGCGTTGAGTTCAGTATATTAATCTCATAGGTACTCAGCATTGTTAAGTTTTTATACTGAAATTATAACTTAAGTTTTTATTCTATAACTTTTTATTGGTGCAACCTGTTGTTTGAACCCAGGGCCTCCGGGTATGCGGCCTTACGTCTAGCCACTAGACCAACGATGTCTCAAACACTACTCAACCTAATAATGTCTATATTGGAGCTGTCTTAATCAGCACTAATTACCTTTGTGTTCTGAAGTATAATCATTAATGAAAGCTTGAACGTGTTCATGGTAATGAATATTACAAAATAAATTACTTTATCGATGACATATCAGGAATACAAGCCAATCACCACTAATTTTTTATATTCACTTAAAAAATCGCTGAAATTTAATGCAAAAACTTAACATTCTATATAATCCCACATAGTTTTCGTTGGTCCAGCATAACAATAAAAGTTTTTATATAATCAGTTTGAAAAAAATAAATATTAGTTAAATACAAATGCATATAATATAATAAATTAATCCATATATTTTCCACAAACAGACACACTTTCCATAACAGTTTTTAAAGGATTTATTATCATTTTTTTCTGCAACACGTGTACATGCAACTTTATTAAGGTATTTGTTACAGAAGGATGCTCGGAAATTGGTCTCATATTGTAAAATAAATGGTCTTCGGTACTGTTATTCTTATAAACAAATTTTAATCCTTCAATTACTTTTGACAAAAGTTTATTATTTTTTCTGCAACATGTGTAGATGTAGCTTTATTAAAACATTTAGTACTAGTGTAGGGCCACTCGGGATATTGTAAAGGCTAATCCTTCTTTATTATTATTACCAGTAGCAATCGTTTATACTTGCAATTCTTTTTTTTAATGTTTCATCTCTTTTTGCAACATGTGAAGATGCAGCTTTATTGAGACATTTGTCACTAGGGAAGGGCGCTCCGGGAAATTGTACTCATATTGTAAGGGCTAATCCTCAAAAAAGATTCATCAGGTTTAACTGAGGTTCATATCAGTAGGACCCTCGTCGCTGTCGTATATCTTTATTATGTTTTATACAACTTACACTTCTAACATAATACATTGTATATATAGGATACATACGCGTATTATATAGGTTTATAAAATATCTTAACAAGGGGATATTATTTTATAAAAATATAATGCAATACAAAAAATGTTATTGTAAATTAGTTCAAGTTCACAGACTCGTCTGAGGCTGTGACAGAAATGACAGTGTCAATTTAATTGTTTTTTAATATATTTAGGTTAACACACTGTCAATGTGGCCACCTATTGGTAAATGGTCACCATTGCACATGCACTCTAAGAAATATTAATCATACCTTACATCGTCAATCCGCTACCAACCTTGGGAACTAAGATGTTATGTCCAAATTGTCATTTACACTAGTTCAATCACCATTCAAACCGAAACACAGCACTAAGTATTGTTCTTGTGTAAAATCTCAAAATATTGCCTATAAAAGTCATTATTTTGCGTGCGCTGCGAAAACTATTAATTATATATAAAATAATGTTCTATTTATTAATACTAGTATCATGATTGCTCACAAGTCCGCGGTGGTATATGCCTAACTATTATAGTTAAGTCTTTTCGTTTAGGAGTTATGACGGGTAAAAAAATTATCTAAGTAAGAAAAATGTCACAGTTTGTAACACACTGTAACTGACCATTTTTTTTTTATTGTATAGGCAGGCGGGCGAGCATATGGGCCACCTGATGGTAAGTGGTCACCAACACCCATAGACAATAGCATTGTAAGAAATGTTAACCATCGCTTACATTGCCAATGCGCCACCAACCTTGGGAACCAAGATGTTATGTCCCTTGTGGCTGTGATTACACTGGCTCACTCACCCTTCAAACCGAAACACAACAGTACCTAGTACTCCTGTTTTGTGGTAGAATATCTGATGAGTGGGTGGTACCTACCCAGACGAGCTTGCACAAAGCTCTACCACCAAATGACCTAAGCTTAGTCTATTAACAAATACTAATTTGCGTATTTACGTTAAATAGTAGTTTTTAAATTTAAAACTTTAATTATTAAGTATATATTTTTATATTATAAATGCTTTATGAAGTAAAATACAGTGGTCGCAAAGGCAACCAAAAGCCGCCGTACCGCGCCGTGTTGCCTACTACCACGAGAAGTGAGCGTTACCGAGGCGCGGGAGTAGAGTTTATGCCTCTTAGCCGAGCAGTCGCAATTTTCGCGGGCGAAGTGCTACAAATGAGTATCCTTTCAGAATAAATAAGTTATCTGAAAAATAATTCAAATTAGCAAATATGTGTTAAGATTAGCGTTAATATTATATATTCAAACAGACTGTATACTAACAAACACAATCTTCAGATTTTTTTTTATAGCAAATTTGTAACTTTTTTGCCGTCGACATTCAATCTGAATAAATTATTATTATACTGATAATCAAATAAGATGTTTTATGTCTCATAACTTGTTTTATTCAAAACTGTTGAACACTAAGAACTATTCAAAGAACGCATCAAAACGTCAGCGTCATTAAATTACCATAAAATTTGTACAAATGCTTTTACCTTGCTTGCAATTAAAAATAAACCAAGTTTCATAAAACAGCGACTTCTATACTTTCAGCTTTCAGCAAGCTTCTAAAAAGTAAATTTATCAAAAGGAGCGCTTACTTGAGAGTTAATGAGCCGACATTGTGGTGATAATGTCCCCGGTACTTAACGCTCACTACGCTGCGAAAAGAAAAAATATGGTAGGCAGGATTTCTGGGGATTTTGTTAAAAGTTATTTAAATTATTAATCTAGCCGCTGAAAAGGTAAGCTCTTACTGTTTCAGGTTATATTTAACAGTATAAAGGATTATTAAAATTCTATATCTATATTACCTAATTCTCGTCTTAATTTTTAGTGAAAATAATTGATGTATAATGAAGATTTAATATTTGTATTGTATTATATTGCATAAGCAGATAAGCTAGGCAACTAATTTTGATACTGTAAACAATGAGTAATTTTTAGCACCAACGTCTGATCAAATTCTATCAGGAGATTTTATAGTGTATGTAAGTGCGCACTTAAATAAATGTAGTTGAACTCTCTATTCTCTTACTGTCAGACTCCAAAGGGATGGCATTTCAATGCAACCAGAAAGACCAGGTGCAAGAGCAGACTGCGTTCAAGCAATCACACCAATAAAAAGTTTGGAAGTCATATATATATAACTTTCTTTAAAGTTTATGTAAACTGTTTGAGCAGTTTTTTATGATTTTACTTGTTCATTGATGTGTATTTATTCATAAAATCCTTTTTTAATTTGTTAATTTTAGACGTACTCAATATCATTATATTTTTTTAGGCCACAGCGTTCTAATAATTTCACTATTCATATAATGGTTTTTATTAATATTGTCAAGTCTCAAACAGTAAAATCCTCAAAAGTACGCATCAAAGCATTTAAAATAAGAAAAGTTAAAAGCAAAAATATATTACTTACTACTCCGCGTGATGAGGAAACAACAAAAAATAGACTACCACTTATATTCGATGTCCATTTAAGAGTTCAGGTACAAGAAAGGGGACGAACTCGCTGACCATTAAATATCCACTATCCACTCTGACCCATTTAAACTTACACTGCAATATCAGCAGGCTACAAAGTTAAATTTCCTTTTGAAGTGGTTCGATCCTTTGTGTTTTATATTGAGTTCTATATTAAACTTACCTCTTGAAAGACAGATAAAATGCCACCAAACCAAGGCGCTAATTGTATATTATACAGGTTGTAAAAAAATTCGTGTCCGTCCCGTGAAGTGGTTATTAGGTATCGTGTGTCGGTTATATTTATGTAATAATATTTAAAATACAAAGGAAAAAATGTATCCCGGATTTTTGTTTTTTTAATTAAATGACGAAGATTACCTCGCGACACAGGTGCGGGCAATAGCGATAGCTCTTACCTATCGGGTAGCTAAGACACGAGGTCATGACCTCAGTAGTCCACGTTTTTACCACCAACAGTGTCGTTAAACACAAATAATATATTTTGTAAAGTAATTTTTTAGCTTAATATTTAAAAAAATATCATATAAATAGAACCGACACACGATACCTAATAACCACTTCACGGGTCGGACACGAATTTTGTTACATTCTGTATATACCATTATTTATTTTTATTATTTTATTCCCAAACGTCTATAATTTCTATTGCTATGTTCGGCAATGAAGAAAGCTCAAGGTAACGAATAGCTTACACTTCTTATGTCGTCAATTTATATACGAGTGTCGTCAAATAAAAACTAAATATATAAATCTTATTTAAAAAATTGTGTTTGTTTTTTGTTCGTATTTGCGCTTATGCAATCGTTCACCCGATTGAGTTTAAGCTTCGTATAGTTGTTATTGCATTTCGTGTTCGTGTGAGGTTTGGACTGGCCGAAGCCAGTTACGGACGTTGTCTGTTACGGCTTCTTTAAATCATCACCAACTATTTTAATTATCGCCTCATTATTCTTTCTTGATCTAGTGGCTAGTATATAAAAAAGGTAAGTCTTTATCAATCCGGCGGTTTGTCGTTGTTGACTCGTGTGTAACGATTTCTTACAAAATAACCATAATCGCACAACAGAACGCACGCAAATCCTTTTTTAATAAAAGCTTAAGAAACAATAGGAAACAAAATTAAAGAGGCATTAAAACACAAACAAGGCGTAAACTGGTCAAAAATAAAAGTAGTCGTAGGCTTATTTTACTATATAATCGTTAACTTTCTGTACAAGTATGTACTTACTTGCTTCGCTATTTATGATGACGTCAAGTACTAATAAACAAGCACTCTGCGCCGAGACTTGAACTAACTACATCAAACTATTTGATGTCGCAGAAGTTAGGGCTCAATATCCTGACCATTAAATGAACAATTATAAACAGCTGATAGCAATGTTACAGTTCTATTGTTGACTTAATGAATTGTCTACGGGTACTTCTTACAAAGTTATGACCTGTTTATTTCCTGTGGTAATAAATAGTCATAGTTAACTACTAACAGAATAATTCGCTTATATTACATAAATGTGACATTTTCTGGTAAGTAAATAATATGTTTTGCAAGGGACATCTTTAGAAGATATCCCGGTCCCGGAGATGGTTTATGTGGTAATTTTACTCTTTAGAATCTCCCTGCAATGATCATCCTCGATACGAAACGTAGTTGCTGCGAAATAGTTTCAACATACGCATCTGCTGCTCCTACCATGCTGTGCTCCGCTCGTTGCACAGTGGAGCTCTCCTCAGGATCGCATTCCCTCAAACTCCTCGCTAGTGCATATGGCATCTTCCCAGCTACTTCAGGCTAAATAATATAAAATACTAGTACTTCGCGTCGCTGTTTCTTCAGGTGTTTTTGGTGGCATGGGTTGGAAGTGATCTTTATTTCAAATTCAATTCAATTGAATCCGAGATTCAACCAAATATAAGTTCTGCAGTCATTTAAACTAGCTGCCAGACCAATAGGGCTGCCAAGAACTAAAATAAAAATAACGAATACTTAAATGAAACCATACATATAGAAGTGTCGAATGTGATAAATATATATTTAAAGCTCTGGGAGTCGATTTCGTTTTCAGCAAAATGCAACATCCAAGTAGCTCTTACGTGATTATCGTTTCTTTGCTGTTCATGTCTGTAGTACGTGACTTTTCCGGAGAGACAGTAGCAGCCGTCCATCGCATTTTTCACTAGAATAGAATTTGCGAGGAAAAATTGCAAATTTCTGCAACGGTGTCGAGATAAGATGTGGCGTCGCGCACTGACGTGAAGATACACTCAATAGCCGATAAAATTCTCATTACATGCTAGGCAAACTCGTTAGCTTATTTATGGGATGCATTTTAATTTTGTCGGAGAAAATACATCATTTATTTTTTGTTTATATATTTACTTTAATATGTAGATTATTACATATTTTCTTAATATTATGAAAGAGCCTTTGCATACTAAACATATAACAACACATTTAACAAAGAGTTTTTTTATGCACAACGTTTTAATGTTGATTGAATATTATTTTCTCATTCTTCCCTAAAAATACTTTAATTTCCCATTTAAATAATCCACAAAGTCCCCTTAGTTTTAGGCATATGAAACTTTAATAAAACTAATTATAAGATTTTAGTGTTAACATTACAAGTTACATTGAGGTAGGACAAATACCTTAATGGCTTTGTATATATAAATTATAAAATTAGCATTTTTAACAATTATTTTAATTAATAAAATCCAGTCTCGAGATATTTAATATAAATATCTCATAAAAACCCACTAAATTTTCATTTAAAAACGTTTCAGAGATATAAATTTCTGAACTGATATAAAAATTGACAGCTTCTTATGAACATGGTTCTGCGGGTGATTAGTTAAACATTGCTGTCTTCTTCTTTGTAATGTCAAAACAATACGGACAGAAAGAGATAAATCAATATTTAACTAAACATCCGCTAAGCAACATTTATGAAGCCATGAGCCAAAACAAATTTTAATAATTCTGATAACTTGACTTTAAACAAAACACGTTTTGTCCTTAAAACTGCGAATTTCAAATCAAAGTATGCAAGTTCACTGATGCATGAAAAAGAGAGCTTATCTGAAGAGATTTTATATAAAGAGGACGGATTTTCATAGACCAAATTTTCACGGTTCATATTACAAGTAGAAGCAATATTCTGCAGAGTTGAAAAAATGGGGCAATTTGGTTCAGTGTAGAAAAATGACAGCGGCACACAAAAATTTTACTCACAGCTGAATTTTTAGATGTAAATTGTGCTATTACTGCGTGTCTTTGAATAACTATTTCAATAATGACCACGAAATTATGAACATATTTCTATTACATTGTAAAACTTAATACTTTAAAAAACTAATTTTAATTTTACATTCTTCGTATTTTTATTTTTTTATAAAAAAAGTTATTTTGTGCTCGGACTAATTCCGTGAAGAACTCTAAGCCCGTTTTTAATTACTTTTAGCTTGAATAATTGATTGCATACATAGCTTTCACTTTATAGAGATTCAATTCAAAGTCCATCTAAGCGATAAATCAGAATTTAAAATACTTTAAATGTTTCACTAATAATAATGACATTATTAGTAACCTTAATATTATTACTAAACATAAAAAAATCTCTCACCATTTACTACACAAATAATAACTCCACGGACATATTTGAAGTTTTCAAAGAAAAATACAATAAGAGATATGTAAATGCAGCGGAAGAAGAAAATCGTTTAAAAACGTTTGTTAAGAATTTAAACATTGTCGACAAACTAAATGAAAATCAAACCGATCGCGCAACATTTTTTATGCTCAACCAATACGCAGACTTAAGTCCTGAAGTGATTGAAGAACAATATGCTATTAAAGTACGACCATGTAAGTATCAATAAAAAATCTAAAAGCCAAATTCAGTTGGTGGTAGAGCTTTATGCAAGCCCATCTGGGTAGTACTCATCATATATTTTACCGTCAAACAATAATACTTACCATTGCATTTAACACAGAATTCATAAAAAATAAAATTGTATAAATGACACAATAATCACACACACAAATCGGCTTATTATTACACGCGAAGTATTATTACACAGAAATCGAGAAAAAACCACAAGTACTCCACAATATTATTAATAACATCAAAATATATTTGTCTTCTAGTTTGTGAACCAAATTATGGTATTCACTTAAATGAAACTTAGACTAATTTACAAAATTAAATATATATGTACATACAATTTTACTTGGTGGTAGAGCTTCTCACCCAATCGAACCCACGACCTGCGGCGCGAAAATCAAGTACGTCAACCGGCTCATCAATACTGTGCCTACGAAATGCTACAAAATGCAATGCGTTGGGCGTTTGAATTTGGAAGGTAAAATAATATAAAGGACGCTTTTAGGTGTGACAAAAATATAGTAATATAATCAATTAAACTCTACATTTTAAAACACTGAGTCGAAAAAATATCCCACAGAACTTCGTTCTTGACGGAGATAACCCGACCGCACAATTTTATTTTTTTAATTAAATGAATTTGTTTCAGTTTATAATAATAATAATAAAGATGAAGCGGAAAATGTGGCCAGACAAAAGGGCAAAGAATTGAATAAAAGTCAACTTTTCAATTTAGATAATGCTTCGGAACTTTATAAGGATTTTATGAAAAACTACAATAAGAACTATACTAAAAAACGAGACCAGGAGAAACATTTTTATCGATTCGTAAAAACGCTTGTTGAAATGAATAGAAATATTTTTAATGGAAACACAACTTTAGCGCTTGATGAAAATGCAGACGTTATCAAAGAACCGAATGAGTATTTTTATTAAAACTTTGAAGAGTGTATTTCTGTTGAAAATAAATATGTCTAATGTCTATTATAAATATTCTGCTAATATTACGGATCATGAGTTTTCTACTAGCAGTTCATTTGATGTCACCACCTACTTTCACTTATCTTTCACTAAACAGCACTAATTAGTATTGTAGAGTGTGTGTGTTTATAGGGTTTCAGACAACACCATGTTTTGAGCACGTGATAAAAACATGATCAGTTTTATTTATTTATATAAAAATATAACACGACAGAACTAAAAATATATTACCTAGTTCAATTAATAAAAAAAATATAATGTTTTTCTTTTTATGTTTTGATATTTCTGTATATTATTAAGATAAATAATACTTTTTATATCAAGAGAAAAAAGCTACATACCTACTAAGCATTTCATGTACTTAACACAAATTAAGCACGTGTAGAAATAATACATCTTGTCTTCGGCTAAGATCCAAAGGATATATTCGTTGGGCTATCTATGCTCAAATAGTCTATATCGTTTATAACATTCAATATAAGCATGGGAAATTAAACACTCTAACTTTTACGTCAACAAAACTCTCTCAACTTAGACAGGCAGCGACGCTTGAAATTTATGACAACTTCCTTGTTGTAATAACACAACATAATAAGTTATTCTTTAAAAGGTTCTACTTCTTAGTGCTTTTTCAATATTTATGAATCATTTTTGTTGCAAATGAAAGTGCTCCTGGCTTACATTTTTGTAACAATATAATATTATGGTTTTTCAGCTGCTTAATTTGCATTACATATTTGATTTCCGTGAAATAAATATGTAATTCAATAACATAACGTGAATATATTGTAAAAAACAGGATTTATTTCCTTTATTATAATATGATATTAAATGACCTTATTAATTAATTAATTAGTGTGAGAAGAAGTATTTAAGTAAATTATATAATTTAAGCAAATAAGGCTTTTAATGTCTGCCCAAATTGTTGTCATGGAGAACCAACATAAGATAACAATATTTATTGAATATTGGGCTCTTTAATTCGTGATGTGAATCCATTTTAAATATCACATTCGGATTTCAACCGCGATCCGGACTTTTTTATTTCGCCCGACATTTTGATCGTGAGCTGCACTTGTTGCGGTCACAGGAACTCTCTGTCGAAATGTCGGGCAAAAAAGGTAGTTGAATTACACTGGCAACACAGAAAAAAACCGGACAAGTGCGAGTTGGACTCGCCCAGGGTTCCGTACAAATTTGTAGGTACATATTATAAAAAATAGTTTTTTATTTAATTAAATATCAAATTTAATCCAGATTGTAATTGTAAGTGGTGACTGAAAAAGGCTAAAAGTATTTATTTTTTTCATTCTTCGTCATAAATCGAAAACTATACATCATAAAAATCATAAAAATAATTAAAAATCTGTTTAAGCTTGTGCCAATGAAGCCCTGTCATACGATACCCCGTGCATGACCCTTTTTTATGATTTAATTATAAATGTATAGTTTCAGATTTTTCCCTTTATTCGTATTATAAAACGGTATTACTTGCCAAATTTCATAGTTCTAGGTCAAAGAAAAATACCCTATAAATTTTGATTCCCTTGAGAGTGTCGAAATATACGTTTTTGCGGCATAAACGGCCGTATCTTTTTTTCACGTTAACTTAGAAGTTTGATTTTTTCACAGCTTCAAGAGACTGTAGAGCTGAGTATATTATTTTAGTTTCAACTTGAAACCTCCAGGTATTCCCGAGATAAAGGGTCCGTCTGTCTTGACAGACAGACAGAAGGACGGACGGACAACAAAGTAATCCTATAAGGTTCCTTTTTTTCCTTTTGAGGTATGGAAACCTAATAAACTATACGATTAAAACACGAATTGAATATTATGCACTGTATATTTATTTTTATAATTAAAAAATTATAAAGAAAAAACAAATAATGAATCAACATTAGGCTTACGATCCTTCATAAGAAACTTTAACTCGGGATCTATCTTCGTCGTACCTTCAGAGTTACTCCTTTCATAGTCAGATAAATCCGCGTTTTTATTTAGTTTAACTTTCTGTGATCCCGGTTGTGAATTAATCTCGTTAATGGCCTTTAAAGTTTTCAAAAAATTACTATAACGATCACGATAATCGTCCTGCCCGTTGAATGTCTTACCAAATTTTTTAATATATAATTTATACAGCTTCGGCCCATCGCGAAGATTGTATATTAAAGATTCCAGATCATCTGATAACGACTCTTTTATATTCAAATATATAACCAATATAAGAAATAATTTAATATTAACCATCATTTTTTGTATTTTTTTCGAATGATAGGCTATCTAGACACACGAGCAATGTTAATTGAATACGAATGAATAAAACAATCCGTAAAATTACTTACAATGACAATTATGATAAAAAAATCAATTATAAATGGATTAAGTTGTCAATTATCTTTCTTATCTTATATATAATTGAATAGTCAGTATTTTTTTACTTATAAAGCTAAACAAAACACTTCACGTACCTAGTATTACTTATAATATATTTTCTATATAAGAACGAAGAGTAAAAAGAACACGTAAATTTTAACTGAGTCAAATTAAAATATTATATTATATTAAATTATAAATCTACAACAAAGCAAAAATCAGCAAATGAAACGCATCACTTATATCACTGAATTCCACAAAAATAACAATTTCTCAATTCAGATTAAATTATCGCGAGATCAAACTCCGTCAAGCATCACTGAGCTGTTCAATTACTACATCTGTATTTACAATTCATCTTGTGTTTTGATAAAGACCAAACATCTCGAAGCTACCTGCATCTATTCGATTGAATTTTGAGACAATTTTCAGTGAAGTCGATCACACACACATTTGAATTTAATTGATTTTCCCAATATTGGGGAATGTATTTAATAAACAAGCTTAGATAAATATATTCCGAAGAATACGAGAAACAAAGACGAAACATTATCTACGAGTATATTTAGATTTCAATTCCAACTTAAAAATTATATAATGATTATCCTAAATTATTCAGACTTCAGGATATTCCCCAAAGTTATTTGACTTTTAAAGCGGTTATCTCACTTCTCAACTTCATGGTTGTATACGGGCGGCGAAGTTATTATAAATATCGGACGCAGTGTGTCTAACTTATAGCATATGGAACGGATTGTTGACACTAGAGTTAAAGTAGTTGAGTCAGTTTTACTGGTTGTAGGGTGCTCTGCTAGCCTGTGCGAATAACGCCTCACCCCTCCCTTGCCAGTTATTCTATTATATCTAAGCAGGAGGATTTTGTATTGCTAGTTTTCTGGTTTTAAGGGTGATAGTGTAATCACAGGATAGGATTTGTTACCAGTACTCGTATTTTACATCCATGTTAATATTACAAAAAATAAGTAGTCGTAATAATACACATACAGAAATAAAAACATATAAAGCGTAGCTAGCTTATGGAGTGCAAGTCAGTGCGAGAACGAGACGTTCAGGACTGTAGCTAGTCAATGAAAAATAATTCGAATATTTAATAAATCCTATTTATAAAAATAACAAAAGTGTAAGCATACCATAAAACCAATACCAAAAACTATTATTTTAAGAACACAATAAAGTAATGAAACAATAATAACCTTTTTTAATTAACTTCTAAGCACGATGAAAAGGATATTTCAAACAGAATCGTATACTAATTTAACAATATAACTTTCCAGCATTAACATTAAAATCAGTAATACAATTAAGATGCAAATTGAGCCAAAGCTATTAAATTAAATTAATTCGACATTAGCATAAAGCATTCTTCAAAATAAATACCTATTCAATTGAAATAGCATTTACGAAACATTTAAAATGAAAATTAAATTTATTTAAAACCAATTCTATATGAAGTTGCATTATGAACAAATTAATGATCGTTATACAAATTTCTCGTTCGCATTTCAAATTCTCTACATTATATTATGTTGATAGCGAAATGTCAAGTTTCAGCGACATCAGACAATCCAAAGCGTTGGGAATACACGTTCAATTGATTTACAATCATTTTCACAATGTATTAATGTTGATGAATGTTAACTAGTTTCAGCCAGTTTAGTAATCACGCCATTATACGGTTTTTAGTTGTGACACATGAAAACGATTAAGTTCACAATGAGGAATTCTTTTGAGCCAAATTAGCGGCAGTTCTCAGCAGAGTCGAATAAATGCGAGTAATTTGAGTGAACTATGCGCTCTTAGCTAAAGAAAAGGTTAGACGAGGCGACCTCAAAACTACCATCATTTAAGCTGGCATTTTAGAGATAATTATGGCAGTTATTCACATTATGTAATTTACAATATGTCTTTAATGTTTTAAACAGTTAATTTATGTCTGTACATTAACATTGTATATGTATATTCTTTTAACTATTTAAAATACTACACGAGTATATTTTTCTTCAAGTTTCCATTAATAGACGTATATAGTTATATTAAACTAGACTAGTAGTTATACTCTTAAAAACAAAATTAAATTCTGATTTTACGTAATTTATTTAGTAAAGTTCGACATATAATTTTATTGTAGGAAGACTATGGTCACATTCATATGGACGCGTCGAAATCACGAATTCAGCAACGTGACCTGTCGAGCTTACTTCAATAATTATTAACGTATGTGAAGCCCGAATGCCCAACAATAGTTTAAAAAAAAAATAGCATTATATTTTTTCGTATCGATGCTGTTAACCGTTAAGGAGTTCAAGCAGCAGCCAATCCTGCTTATAGAAAGCAGGATTGGCTCCAGACGAAGAAACTCCGACTATACATACCTTAAAAATATATTGTCTCATAACCGAACTAACATATTTCAAATATGGGATATATACACTCATAGAAATAAATACATGTTCAAAGTGTACAAAAGTTCTTGTTTTGGGCAAATCAGATTAGCTAAAACATCTAAGTTGAAAATTTTGATTCGAATGTATGATATTGTCTGTGGGAGAATGACTACCCTCTGTGAAAAGCGGAAAATTTTCAATTTCATTTATTTCTATATGTTTATGTGTGTAACTTATCAATAAACATGTACCGTAATATTAAAATTTAATTATATTGCCGCGCGCATAGCTTGTCTCTTGGTTCGGGGCAGAAATCGATCAAGAGGACATCATCATTTCTAAATATTTCATTAACGTCATAAACTCTCAAAAAGAAAATTAAAAAATATATATTATTTTTATTTAATTTGTTATTACATCCTTTCATTTGATTCAGTAAAGTATATTATTTTCTCAAGCTTCGTATTATAACATTGTAATCCTTTGTGGCCTTACTTTTTTTTATAATAAGCAACTGTACAACCATTTCTGTAACGCTGTTGATCACAAGTAAAAATAAATAAATAAATAAACATGGCGTGGGTGTCACAGAGAAATTTAATAATAGTCATTGCAACACTGATGAGCATACAAAAACGGTAGCGTACATTTATTATCAGTATGTCAGTCATGTGATTAATATGCGATGATTTATGTCGTTTCGTTACATGACAAAATTTTTATGTACATTTTCTATAATATGACTTACAGATGTGTTGCTGATCACTGCACGAAATTTTGGTAATAAATCATGGATAAACTGTACGTGTACGTGTTCGGTAATAATATAAATGTATATACGCGTAAATCTGTTACTGATAAATGAGAAAAGTCATTAGGATATTTTTCAAGCGTAATTAAATATACACCTGTTTGCTATTACGACGTTTTACAAACTTGATGCCGCATAGATAGATATCTATAGTTATTTCATTTGTTCGTAGGGTTTTGTGTAAGCCCGTCTGAGCTATCACCCACCCATTAGATCTACCGCCAAACAGATATATTTACTATTATTGTGTTCCGGTTGGGATTCCTAGGCACAATGGATATAACATCTTAATCTCAAGGTTTTTGGCGCTTTTGGGTGGTTGTGACCATTTACCAGCAGATTGCCCATTTGCCAGTGTGCCAATCCATTTTCATTTAAAATTATTAGTTCACTTTGTAAATAAATAACATATTGAAGTTCCTAAATTTTTGTTAAGAATATACGTAAGTATATTTTCTTAAATTCAACTTTCTCGATATTGTAAAGAAACCACTTGAGACATCTTTAAAATACTTTGAATTTGTAAGGGAAACTGCCCAAAAGTTGAATTTGGAAGGACCGAAACCCTCTGGGAGTCTCGTTACGGAGGTGTCAGTAAACTGAACTTTGGCTACAGTATCGGAATTCCAACTGGTATTTTATACGTTAACTTCTAAAAGTTATTTGAGTAAGTATTTTAATTTCAACAATTTCGGTCTAAAAATTTAAATTTCCTAAAGTAAAGTATTCTTTTTTTAAATTTATTATAGTACTTGTTTACTTAATCTATTTAGTATATAGCCTAGAGAAACATAAAAAGTAAAACTCTTGGTAGGTACCTCAAATCACCAAATAATAGTGTGTTTTACTGTTATTTTATAAAAAAACTAGCGCTTTTCCCACAGTTTAGATCGCGTCATAATTCATAATTGCTTAACACCAATTTCCATTGCTCCATCTTCTAAAATCCATGAAATAAAGATATATAGATAAGTTAAATATGAAATAAAGATATATAGAGAAGTTAATTATTATAGCTACTTATAAGATACAAGCAAAACGATAGCAACTGGCGACGCATTGGCAAGTTCAGTAATTATAAACTGTTTAATTGCATATGGCTGTACACCCAACATCATCTAAGGTGTTTAAAAATATATGTATATATACATATTAAAAGTAAAATAGAAACAAGTCAATAAATAAACGTTCTGGGAAAGACCCACATACTTTTATACTTTTTAACAGGTATCACAAAACCTTTATCAGTGTAAAATGAAAATTCAAACATGAAATACAGGATGTTGCGGTAGTGACGTGCCGCAGGTCACTGATTACTGATTACTGAATTCGATCATACCTCTCTCGCACGCCGTACACGAACTCTACAATGACTCCGTGTAAATAGCAGATTACATTACATTACATTTTCTAATAACGGCAACAATTGAAACTTGCTCATTATAAACTATATACAAATATAACGAATTTATTGAATAATAATGTAAAAGAGTATATATCAAATCAAAATATATAATAATAAAAAAGCATAAAACCTAATGGCTTTCAATTTAATATATAACTAGCGACCCGTTCCGGCTTCGCCCGGGTAGCAGAGTAAATATTCCTAAAAAAAAAAATCTGTCGTAATATCGTATAAGCTTTAAGCCAGTGGGCGGAAGCGGGGTCTTGGGGGCGCGCGGGCGGTTGCATCACGTGTTAGTATGATTGGTGTGGGACCGCTTGAATTTATTTAGTGCGCGATAGTTTTAATTTTACGATATCTCCTAAGATATTAAATTAGACTGGGTAGTGTAAAGGGCAGTTATAATATACATGAAATGCTTAAAGTAAATAACGTATTTAATTTGATAAGGATTAATATCATATCCGTTTTTATAGGTTTCCAATTATCACATTATTATGTAACAATTTTTTAAAACATTAAAGTGTGCATAGTTAGCTATCCTTAAAAGAGAAACATATGCCATCGCGGCCTTTTCTGTAGATCTTTGAAAGGGGAACAATTTCACCATACATTATTTTGTTATATTTCAAAGGGATTTTACAGCGTTTTCGATGAAAGCTCCCAATCGGCTCGTTTTTTTCCGACTTCTTCAACAATTATCGTCATATTTCAACAAATTTACAGAAATCGTTAATGAATTATACACAGAAACCTTCCTCTTGAATCACTTTGTCCATTGGTGAAAACCGTATGAAAATCCGTTCAGTAGTTTTTTAGATTATCGCGTTTATACAGACAGATGCTGGGGGGACTTTGTTTTATAATATGTAGTGATCTTACCAATAGTTGTTCCATCAGCTACGTTTTAATTATACCTAATACCGCATAGTAATTAAAATATTATGTAATACACTTAATTTGATTTAGTCATTCTCTGACTGTTACTTTACTGTTGTTTTAAGGTGATACATATACTTCGTTATTTTGACAAAATAATTTATCTACCGAAGCCGACATGATAAAAAATTGTTTTACATTTTTTTATCCATACAATAATATGTTTTAAGGGTATTGACACACGCTCACTATTCAGCAGGTTTCAATTTTAATGGGTCCTTGCTAACGCATAACTATTACGGTCTAAAATGAAAATTAAGTCATGAAACGTTGAGTGGTGAAGAGGTGATTGCATGCCGCAGGTCAGAGACGTTAATTACTGAATTTGAAACATGTTTTGCTTGTATACCGCGTTCTAATTATGAAATGAAGTTTTAACAAACTTGAATAATACAAGTTGTAGTCAGTTAAATATGAAGTATGTTTTTTAAGTTGTACGATAACATTTTTGTTTTTTTTTTTATACATCATGCCGAATTGTTACTTTAAACAAACATTAAAGAATATGATAATAACTGTGAATGTTGCAGATGTATGGTTATTTAATTATTTTATTCGGAAAATCACTCAAACAAAAATAAATAGAGATTATATTTTAGTAATAACAACACTGACTAAATAAGTAATAAAGTAATTCTTTCACTTAAACCAAATGGTAATTTTGCCACACAAAAGTTGCTGTTTAATAAACTATTTGAATTTACAGGAGGTAGCTCGAAAAACGATGGTGGTATTAAGCTCGTTAGTAATAACTTACATTAGGCCTTTCATTACGTGCAAGACAGAATACAGATTTAAATATGTCACTACAGTATTAGAGCCGCACTCAACCTTCTGATTTCATACCTAAGCAGTCAAATTACGCGAGGTCACTCAGGGAATTATTCTTGGTCAAATTCTCTTACTCGTATACTTTATTTGCCAGATAACCTCGCGAAAATTCATACATTTTCATTTAAAATAAAGAGTTGACCTTAAAATATGACAATAGGATAATGCTTTCTCTGAAGCAATGACTTGGTTTAGTGTTATTTAATTCACAGTATGAAAAAACTAAATTAAGGATAGATACAACAGAAGTCGACGGAAAACAAGAAGAATTATAATTCTGACAATTACTTCTCAATATGAATTTGATAATATGAAGTAAAGATGAAAACAAAGAAAGTAGCTTTCCCAGAAATATGCATAGGCGTTAAAATTCTGTCACCGGATCGGAATATTTTTTTTAAATATGTCCAAATAAGACCCAATGCTAAAATATATTCAACTGTTAACTTAAAAAATATATAGATATATATATATATATAATGGTTATATTTAAGAATCAATTGTGTGTGTAATTTTCAACAACGATTGTTAAAAAATATATGTCATCCAGCTGAGTTTTTACTTAGACTTTTTTTTTTTTAAACCGTTATAGATTTACGACGCCGTTTATATTTAATACAATTTTTTATTTGGATTATTGGTAACTGTTATGATTTTATTGATTGGGAATTATATGTCTCAGGTTCGAATCCATGTTCAGTCAGCTGTTGTTAAGTGGCATTATATGAGGATATTGTTTTTTAGCACAACCTATTATATATAAAACTATACTACAACTAATATATGTACAACAAATAAAAGGAGAACGGCAGGCTTGTATGGGAGTTTCGTACCGCTGATAAAATTTCACGTAGCGGGATATATTTTGTTTTAATTGGTAGTGAATATGATAGAAAAGCCCTTTTTAAATTGTTAGATTTCTAAAAGTTAGAAAGTAAATGTTATAGCCAGTTTTATTTTTTAGGTTATATAGTATTAAGCCTCGGTAGATTGTTACATATAGGTACATAAATATTGTTTTGGTAATAAATTATAGATACGACTTTACTTTATTTTTGTAAGTACATTTATTTTATTGTACTTATAATTAATTTATTTTTAATATTACTTCATCTAAGAAGGAGGCAGGTCGAGTAATACCCTAATGGCGAGCATAACTTAGGTACCAAGTAATGCTCATCACACGTGAGCAGCATCCCACTATTGTTAAACCTACAATGCAGTTACAGCAAACTCATCATTTTAATTAAAGCACCTTCGCGTATACACAGCACAGTATATAGCGTTTTTCGCGAAACTACTATTAAGAAATAGAATATGGCGGCATAGATGCTCAACTCAACGTATAAATGGCCAAATAATTCACTAAATGCTCAGATGCAGTCACAAACCACAATCCAAAACAATAGCAAAGAACTGAACTGTCAGACAGATATTCCTAACCTGTCAATAAATTATTGCCAGATAAACAAAACATAATATTGATCCCGAAAATCATTCCTATTATTAAATCGTTAATTATTATGTATCTACGCAAGAATTATTATTAGGTATAATATATTATAAGAGTTTAATTATATTTTATATTTTTATTTCTAAACAATTAATTATCATTTCGATATTTGTGTTGCTTTACATACAACTTCTAAAAACAAAACTGCGTTTAGTTTATGCTTTTATTGCTTTTTTTTATTTTATTTTTTACTGATATTATGAAATATATAACTTTTAAAAATACTACACTTACATGGAAATCAATGGCTTAGTTGCATTAATAAGTGGTACAAATTTTATAACAATACAACAAAAAACGTATGCGGTACGAAATGTGTCATTCTCCTTTATTTCCTAATACAGATAAAAATATCAGAACAAAAATAAAATATCTACAGATAATCTATAATATGTTTCTTTCATAGTTTAAAATTTATTGACAGTACAAAGCGTATGCTGCTTAAAACCATTGAACGTGTGTTTTGGATGGGCAAAATCCTCTCGAGGGCCTCGTTATCGACGTGTCAGAGGAATAAACTTCACTCCGATATCGGAGTTCAAACTCTTGGAATATGGTAACGAAGTCCTCTGAGATATCGTATCGTTTATTAGAATTTATATAATAAAGGCATGCGACTTTTAGAATATTATGATTCACGTACAAATAATGATTAAAACATACACAAACGTTCATTATGTACGGTAGCGGAGGACACAAAGAAAACTAATGTTATTATACTGCAACGAAATTCATATAATGCGCCTACAAAACCAAATATTACGTAAAAATGACCGCTTATTTTTTATATTTTAATACAATTAAGTATAAAAACTACTGTCACATAATATTTCAGATTTTTTATTGATATTTTTTAAATATAAGACTATGAAACTATGAAAAAGTGTAAAATTTTCATATCTGTTTTTATATTATGTATTTACATAATATTATTTAATATATTAAGAATGTATGCTTATTATTGTTCGCATTATTTGCATTCGCGAATCGGTCGATCCATTGAGCAGAAAATTTGTGGTGCTGCGCTAGTTCTATCAGGTAATTGTTTATCCATCGTGTAATAATAGATCAACGCAGTATTTGCAGCAACGTCAATGCAACGCGCATATTGCAGGCTGGCGTAAGGAAAAATAATTTTGAAAAATTATGATCATAAGACGTTTTATTTTCCTTAATTTTCCACTTCAACTGATTTACCTTCAGGCTTCAGGCTTCCACGACAAAGATTGTAAAAAATATATTTGAAACTTCGTTAAGCGTGACCTTTCCTACAAACCATCTTCACCTATCTAAATTATCTGCAATTTGCAAATCGGAATATTTATTTTTATTTTTGTTACATAGGTAGGCGGACGAGCGTATGGGCCACCTGATGGTATGTGGTCACCAATGCCCATAGACATTGGCAGTGTAAGAAATGTTAACCATCGCTTACACTGCCAATGCGCCACCAACCTTGGGAACTAAGATGTTATGTCCCTTGTGCCTGTGATTACACTGGCTCACTCACCCTTCAAACCGGAACAACATTACCAAGTACTGCTGTTTTGCGGTAGAATATCTGATGAGTGGGTGGTACCCAGACGAGCTTGCACAAAGCTCTACCACCAAGTAAAAGCTCTATCACCAAGTAAAAGCTCTACCACCAAGTGCAAAATATTCGCGTGTTACCAAAATTTGAAGCAATTTGATATTGAAATTTGATTTTGATGCTTGTTACCTACATATAATAATTTATTTTTAGAACTATAATAGTTTTATAAACTTTATATATTCAAAAATATATATTGTTACATAAATAAAAAGCTTTATAATATTTGTGGAGCAAATAAAATATATTTATAATTATATACTTTGATCAACAAGATATATAAAATATAACATTTTTTGTTAATTAATTTAAGTAAAGTAGTCCTTTTTGAATCTTTACTATATATTCAATATTAGCATTATCGTGATTACATTGAATTTATTAACAAAAACCAAAAGTTAACTAAAAGAAAAAGTGACCTAATGCTCTTTTCAGAACAAATCTTAAACGGGGCTTGTCGGAGGACACTTGAAGCCGTTCGCTTGGATACCACACATTCAAGACCTCTCTACAAGAAAAAGGACGGAATCACTGACCATTAGGTAAGACTTGAAAGGATTATTTAACATCAGGGGTATTTTTTTCTATCGAAAGGTCTCAGAATATCTTTATTTTAGTTTAAGTTCGAGACTAATAAGAAGAATTGTATGCCACACGAATGTATGTCTATTACAATTCACTGCAATTTTACTCCTTATAGGTATTGAAGGTTGATTTTATCAAAAAATATAATGAAAATTGTGTATAAGTACAAAGAGAATTAATATTTCAATATGCATTTGACATGTATCCATTTAAGCAAATGAAAGTCGTGCTACGTACGATTTAAATTATGTCTTCCAAATTTAAATACGTAATTGTAATAATAACAGCAATGAATACTTATTTTCCTTTAAATATCTGCCATAAAAGTATGAGTCGAGATGGCCCAGTGGTTAGAACACCTGAATCTTAACCGAACACTGTGGCCTAAGATTCGGGATAGCACCACTGAATTTTCACATGCTGAATTTGTGTGTATAATTTTTCCCATGCTCAGCGATAGGAAAGTCTGTGTACGTAACATTAACGCATTTTTATTTTACTTTTACTTTAATTTGAAAAAAAATGCTTAGAAATAAACTTCATCAAACTCATTGATGAATAATAAAAACGGAATGGTTAAATATATCGTAAATTGACATCAACTTAAGTCAGTTCTAGGCAATAATATTGAAGTTTAGCAGTTTGGTTTCGGATAAGATCATCCAATCCATTATTCCTCGCCGCCATATCTCCAATAGGATTAGCGCACTCGTCCATTAGGTACTGTTTTACTGTTCTTTTGTTTTATGGTCACACTTTCCCGATAATGTATTAAAAGTGGCCACGGAATGTCGCTATTTATTCCGATAAAATGGTTTTTTTTTTTCGATCCTGGTTTATCGTGTTTTTCGATATTTAGCTATCACATATTTTTATTTGCTATTCATTGAGTGTATTACTTCTTTTGTAGTTATTCTCGTAGTTTCTTTTTAGTTTTTGGAAAGAAAACAAAAGTTTGAATTACTTTGGCGTCCTTCTTTGTACCGTATAGTCATATAGCCATTTTTTCATTTTAGAAAAGTAGAGCAATGAAGCAAGAGCTTTCATTAGTACGTATGCGTATTTGAAAGTTGAGAGAGCCAGTGTAATTAGAGGTAGAGACATTAACGGTAAAAAATAGTATGTGCTTAACGGAGTTAGTCATCTTCGTCAAACTCTTATTACACTTGCTCACTCATCTTTCAAACAGGAACACAGAAATACAAATTACCGTTTTGCAGTGGAATAATCGGTGAGTGACCGGCATTCATACAGATAGAGGCCTATCGAGGTAACGACCACCGATTGTAACGACATCCGATATAAATTTTAAATTTTATTTTTTAATATCATTAAATTTATTCATGGAATGATACAATTATAATTTTATAGTTACATAGATTTTAAATTGTATATCCCTTATATATAAACTTTTTTATTCTTTTAATGTATTATGTATATAAAAAATGAGATATTCACCAAAAATTCAATATACGAAACTGAAAAAAAATATTTTTTAATTGTATGTAAGCATTTAGTAACCTTAATTTGTGGATGCATTACACTAACCATTACAATTCGTTTGTAAAAAAAAAGTTTCTTGTAATCAATTATAATCTTTGTATACAACTAGTCTCCTTATATGTAATTATTCAATTTATAAAATGTGATTGTATAATAATATCAATTATTTCGTAATGTTTTTGAAAACAAAGAGAAATTTAATCAAAGCTTTAAGTATTTGTCGTTGCTCCGGATCGTTTGTGGACAAATGACGGAGCATTTATTTTGGTTTAGAGGCCTTGAAAAACAGATTTAAGCCTAGCTTAAGGATCTTATATCCCTTTTAGCCGATACGATTAATAACAAAGACACTAAATTATTTATTTCTTTAGATACATAATCGAAGTATAGAATAGTTTTGCTGTTTTGCATAATTCCGCCAATGAGATTCCAAGATTTTAAATGTTTAATTATACAATAAATAATTCCGCTAATAATATAATAATTCCGCCAGTGAGATACCAAGATTTTAGATTGTAAGTAAAAAACGTTATTTGTTTTAAACATTAAAAAAACCAGAAGGCGATGCTAATTTTTTTACTAAGCTCAATCAAAATAATAGAAAGATACATCAAATGCAATGTACAACACATATGTGGAGATATGATAACTTTAAAAAAAAAAAAACAATATACAATATTTAATATACGTTTTACATGAAGCAGTTGATTAACAATTAGTTATAAAAAAAAATTATAATCAAATTCGGCACACGAAAGTTGTCTATGCGAAGTTCTAACATTTATTCTATAACCCATTTTGCGACATACATATAACATTAAACAAAAAGAAATAATAATTCAAGAGATGAAGCGAGGATAAAACGCTACGCGAAAAGAAATAAAAATAAGATTTACACCTAATAGAGAAATTACACGTTTCTTGTATTCTTCGCCCTGAATACCTAAACGTTGAGACTCGGTCCCCAATGTCTTTCTACTTTTATTTTCAGTAGAGAATGATACGCTCAAGACAATTAGATTGCACTTCGAGATAATTCAATTGAGAATTCAATACATTTGTAATTTATCAAGCCTTTTAGTTCATTTTAGTTGAACATTTAATTTTAAATATACTAACGGATTAAGATATTCGTAATACTAGACTATAAGTAAGATTTAGAATAAACTTCAAAACTTCTTCCCAAATCTTTACTTTACTATTTACAACGTAATAACTAGTAATGTTTTAAATGTTTATCTAAGAGATTGATTTAAGAAATGAATTTTTTGTTTCCCTAAAGTTATATCTATGAAATTTGTTTCAAATTTTATCTAAATCGATTCAAATGCTTAGCGGACACTTTTAGTTTTATATTTCGCTAGTTTCGTTTCGTTTGCGATTTTAGATAAATTGTCCTTACATATATAAATTCCTGGTTACTGTTACTCAAAACAATGTGATAGCATTTCTCCTCAGGATAGTAAAACTAAAACTAATAAAAAAAACCGATTGAGTTTATCAAACACATTGAAGTGGAGCATTTAAAGGTGAAAAAAATGTAATGTATAATTGCTTCGTTAAGAAATCAATCTATTTAATATATTACTACAACGTGAAAAACTTACCATTTTTCAAAGATTAATGCGGAGATGAAAATTCGTGTGCAGTAAATATATTTCATAGCCGATCCCAAGCGAGCAAAGAATCATTTCTAGGCGTTCGTGTCTGCGCACACCCTTTTTATGGCCCGAGTGAATTATGACATAAAATATTTATCTCCTTTTGGGGATATGTAATACTCCTGTTCCTGTTAGATGATAATATAGAGAAGTTTTATACTATAACAAAATTAATTGACTATTGCCAAACAATGGTTAAATATCTGAAAACGATAAAAAAATATTCATTAATATTCGCATACAAATAATAATTAAATATATTTTCCGAGTCAGTCATCGTGACTGCCTCGTCGGTCCAGGGGCTACATGTAAGGCCTCGGACACGGTGGTCCTGGGTTCAAATCCCAGGTCGGGCCAATAAAATGTTATTGAGATGTTCTGTCGAAAATTCTGAGTAGCAGCCCGGAGTCTGGAAGTGTGTACACGCCCGTGCCTCGGAAAGCACGTTAAGCCGTTGGTCCTTCACCTGAACTCTTTCCAGTCGTGTCGGATTGCCCATCGGGCTATAAGAGTTAGGGAATAGAGAGTGCACCTTGTTGAGAGTGTTGTTAGCGCACACACTTGTGCACTATAATATGTCCTGCGCAGTTGGCTAATCTCTCTTGAGATTGGCCGCCGTGACCGAAATCGGTCTGGAGGACCAATATTATATTTTCCTAGAAAATAAGTTTAACTCAACTCTAAGCCAATAATTTTAAACAGTTACGGGTAAAGATTTTTTACTAAAAAACTATAATGACGATGATGTCGCCTGACTGACTTAAGTCACGGCAGCCAATTACTCAGGAGATATTATAGTGCACAAGTATGGCAAAAACAGAAGTTCTTTTTTTATTCCCTCACTCTTTTAAGTAGACACGACTACTGAGACCGGGTCAGACGCAGAATGGCATTGCGCCATTATTGGTCAGATCCGGGATTTGCATCCAGGACCTCGGGGTCAACAGCCTTATCAGCTAACCAACAAGGCATTCACAAATGCTGAATTATTATATTACCACTTACGAACGGTTCATAACATTAGTTTAATTATAATGTAGAAATTATTAATTATTTGTTCGGGTCTTTTAACGTCTTGTAATTGACATAACTAGAAAAAAAAAAACATTTTAAATACACTTATATAGAACCAGTACTGCATGCATAATTTACATGTTGCCGATTCCATAGATGTGACTAATTTTAGCAACGCAGGTAAAACAATTTCATATTGAATCTAATTCATAATACATATGTCTAGACGGAATGAAGACTGATTTATAAGAGGCATAAATACCATATGCGGAGAGCGATTTGTGCAAATTTTCAAGTCAAAGTAACGGAGTGCAAGATTAAGTTCGTGACTTGTGAATTAAGTGTAGTTGTTGTTATTAGTTAACGAAGTCGTTTTGTCTTAAACCTGCATCTTATCCAAGCGTATAACTGTTAAACGAAAAATATATTGATAGTTTACTATAGAAGAGCTATTTAATAAAAATTCACAAGCAATGTTTTTTTAACAATTAAGTTGGTATTCAACAGCTTCGCGGTAGTATGCACAAGCGATCCCGTGCCGCTCCAACAAAGACGATTAAGATACGCTAGTTTTTTACTGCGTATTTCGACGCCTTCAGCACCGGAGAGCGTGGGGCTCCCCCCTCCCACTTCATGTGGGGGAAACGCGTAAGGTCGTTTGTGTCTGTAGTTACACTGGCTCACTCACCCTTCAAACCGAATACAGCAATACTAATCATTGCTGCTTGGCCCAAATGGGCTTTCCCAAAATCCTAAAACGAAGTAAATCGATTTTCGATTAACCCCATAGAGCTATATTTATAAATTGGTATTTATTTATTTGCAAAAACAGTTGAAGCATTAAATCTCGGTGATGAAGTACGAATATAATTATCATTATTAATAATTTATCTGATTAATGCATTAAACAATACATCAAAATACGACCAATACTGTTAAGCATTTTACGACTTTAGAGTCGAAATCGTCCAATATGCATGTGGTGGATGAAATTTTGACATATTTGTATTCAACCAGCAATTTGCCATTGCAAGTAAGATGGTGAAATAATCTCTAAAATTTATAGATAAGATTAAGCATTTGCTTTATAAGGTTTAATATATCACATTCACTTAGTATTACAAATTTATTAAAAGCAGAACTTTAGAAAGTATATTATACAAATCGGATTAATATTGAAATAACAGATCAACTTGATAAAACTTTAGTATAAACATCTTAAACAACAATTTCCGAGTAATATTATTAAACTTTTACCGTTATTATACACCAAGCTATCAGTAAAATGAAGAAGTAATTCTGGCAACAATGAAAATGAAAATAAATTAATTTTACTTGAAAAGCGTCTTCAGTGATAAAGGAACGCTAAATAACATTTATTACTCGTTTTAATTGAGATTGTTATCATTACTATTGCAAACGTTATAAAAAAATGTTGGTATTTTATTTCAGTATTATTTCTGACTAACTTTTGAAAGACCATAGTTTGAAATGAAAAATCGAGACAGTGAGTCTCTATAATTTCGCATCCAATGAGTGTTATTATTTATATTAATCAATATATTTTTTTGTGTATTGACTCGAAGATATACTTTTATGATAATAATATACATTTAAATTAAATGTACTGATCTCCTTGGCGATACATATAACATAAAAGTATTTTTTTTATAGTATAGGTAGGTGGACGAGCATTGGCGTTGTATATTTCTTTTAAAAAATAAAACATCGCCAATGCGCCACCGACATTGGGAACTAAGATGCTATGTCCCTTGTGCCTGTAATTACACTGGCTCACTCACCCTTCAAACCGGAACACAATAATACCAAGTACTGCTGCGGTAGAATATCTGATGAGTGGGTGGTACTTGCCCAAACGAGCTTGCACAACGCTCTGCCACCGAGAATAAACAATGTTTAAAAAGTTCTCATATTTCTTATATGAAAGAAAAAAAATCCCAACATTTTTTAAAAGTATGTCGCTTATACTCTAGTTAACAATTATCCTTTTATTTTACGAATTTATTTCTCGTGGTTTATTTTGTAATAGCTATATCTTCTCCATTGATTGTGATCTTGCTGTAAAACTGTTCCCCTTTCTGACTTCTATTTGCATATATAGTGTATTTCTCTGTTTAAATAAAATGAAATTGGCGCCCAGATTTCTTCTAGGTATTTTCGGTTTGAAGGATTGCACATATTTATGCAACATATCCTCTGCGCTGTTGGCTGTTCCTTGCGATTGTCTGCCGAGACTAGGTGTAACTTTAAAAAGAAATACTCTGAAAAATAATTCACTACGAATTATATGAAAATTTATTCATTCAATTGTTTTATCGTCAGGAGTAATTTATAACAAAATGTCTCTGGTTTTTTCACTTTTAATTGTTATTATACATATTATGTTATGTTAACACTGTTATTATATCTAAGTGTACATAATTTACAAAATGGCTAGCATTTAGAAACTCTGCTGTCCTAAGAAACAAGGAATCGCATTGTTCATTTATCAAAACAAATATATTTATTACTTGATACGTACCAACAAATGAAACAGATAAAAGAATTAGAAAAGAAAACTAAGCACAAATGGCAAGCTTATCCCTTAAAGAGCTTCCATGTTAGATGTGTTGAAAAAAAAATCACAAGAGAATTAGATAAAAACGAGCTACACACGTACAATTAAATAATGAGTTTTTTTATGTTATACTTAAGTGGATGAGCAGCCCGTAGACATTGGCGATGCGGTTATATCGCCACTGCGCCACCGACTTTGGGAACTAGGATGTGACTCTTATGCCTGTACTTACACTAGCTTACTCACTCTTTAACCCTAAATATTGCTGTTTGGCGTTAGAATATATGATGAGTGCCTGGCGCCTACCCAGGCGGGCTTGTACAAAGCCCTACTGCCATAACTATAACCATTTTTATATATACACATAACAAGCATGTATTGTATTTCTTTATAATTTTCATAACTTAAAGTAAAGAGACAAATGTAATACTTTTAGGTTTTTAAGAAAGCGAAACTTTAAATTGTTAAAATGGCCAACAACGACGACGCTTAAGATACTCATTCTAAACTATTTACGTACTCTGTGGAGACGTCTGAATATCCTTTCTTTTGGAGTCAAAATTGTATTTCATAAGTATACATTATTCAGAACAGTTTTTAAAATATTTCTTTAAAAAAATTTAATACGTACACGTAACATATAAACGTCGTATTACAATTTACATAATGAAATTCCATACTATATTTTTTATAAAACTATAGTTTATTCTATACTTATTTACAAGTGTTATGAAAATTATTAAATATTTAATTGTGATTAATTTATAAGATGTCTGGTAATATTGAAGAACGATATCATATTTTGATATCGTTCTTCATTATTTATTTTTATGATATTGTACATATTTGAGTTTCGAAAAAAACAAAAATTTTATACTCAATGGTTATATTCTCATGGATATTTCTTTACTATTATATTAATATTATTTACATTTATATATATTTAATAATTAAAATTCACAAACGATGTTTTTTAACAATTAAATTAGTATTCAACAGCTTGTAAATGTTTCACTGCTTGGCTTCTATCCTCTTGATTTAAGGCTTGGAATTTCTTCCACCACGCTGCTCCAGTGCGGGTTAGTGGATACACATACGCTATAATTTCATCCAACACATGAAGATTTCCTCATGATGTTTACCCGCACCTCCGAAATTAATTACAAACATTAATTAAATGAATGAATACTCAATAATGCTTGCCCGAGTTTAAATCGAAAATCATCTTTACGAGTTCTAATCATGCAAACCTGTCATAAATATATTTCACTCGTGCAATACATCAGCAGTGATCGGTTTATTTTTATACATTTATATAAATGAAGAACTCGAAGCTCAACTTAAGTATTTTATTAGAATATCGTCGCACTTGATAATGTTAAGTCTAGTACAAATATTTTATTACACAAATGAAGGCGTGAAGTGGATACGAAAATGTTATCATATCGCCAACTTTGAGTGCGAGCGCCCCAACGTTTACAACTTGTGCTCGGCTGAATGTCACTTTGACACAGTTCTATTTTCCGAGAACTGCACTATACATAACTATAGTTAAAGCCAACGTAGGAACTTTGCAAAGTAACGAGTTGATGTTTTAGCTATAGACGGTACTCGTCGGGCTTTTATTGCCTTTCCCTTATAAAGTGCGGAGAATAAATAAGATTTCATACTCCTTCGCTTACATCGAAATACAACATTTTTCCTGTTTTATTTCTATCGTCAATTTTTAGTACCGTATAAAATATTCATGTTACATAAATTTTAAAATTGTAATACATTTACATAATATTTTCTTAAGTAAAATTAACAAATAAAAATCGGGTACAATTCTGTGTCAATTAGATACAAATAATGGCATCTAAGCAATGACAATTACATTCAGGAAATTATTTTCCCACTCTGTATATAATAATGATTATCCTTTATGATTAAAACATAGATTAACATAGCCCGACGTCCGACCCACGTCCATGACACAGATGACAAAACGCTATTACACCAGGCGGTATTTAGTGCACGATATTTATACTATCTTGAGAGTACATTTATTCGCTGTGAGTTGAGTTAGACAAGGGGTCAATGCTACTAATCTATAACGTTTACGATACGTTCCCGATTCAATATAAATCCGACTTTGACTATATTATATTATTTATTTGGATCGGAATAGGACCGATATTATTTTAACATAAACCGTTACGTTAGATTAAAGAATAGGAAAACGGATACACCGCAATGATTACGCTTCGATTCGATTGCGTTAAAGTAACAATTTGTCAGTAGAATTGACGCCCCTTGTGTAAAACTAATTTTAATCAAAGATACGACAGTCTGAATATCGTCTAGAATAAAAAGGCCTTTGTAAATAAAATATCACAATTATTTAACTTCAAACAAAGAAAATAACCCTCACAAAAGACATTGTACAATACTTAACACAAACCATTCGATTCTTAATAAACTTTGTTTCTTTTTAACTTCCGAGACTTAGTCTAGAAATAAACAATGGGTATTTATAAGCAATGTCATTTATCTCAACAACAAGTTGCACAAAAGCTAATATTAAAGCGATATTCCCAACTACTTATCAATAAAAAGTAATACGGATTTTTCGAACTTCAAACTCTTTGTTTGTCACCAGCATTTTCGTATATCGAGATAAAATTGTCAAAGTATCTTTTCTAGCAGGATTTGTGGAACGATGACAATGTTAGATGAAATATATCGTTTTCTCTACTCGATTGTCATGTGATTTTCTAGACAAATACAAATCCTCTTCAACGTGTGTTTGATATAACCATGATACTTTTAGTGAGTAAATCTGAAATATCTTGTATATACTAGATGTGGGAGGAAAATGCAATATATGAAATTAATATGACATATTGACAACTAACTTATGGTTATATACTATTTTGATGCGTGTATTCTTGAAATGTTATAATTATTATGGTCAATGTCGTATATCACTTTCTGACATTTCACGACCGTTTTCCGTTGTGAGTTTCGAGTTTGGTCTTACAGAATAGCCCTACTGTTGTGCATTCCTGATGTACGTTGTTTTCTGAGTTCTGAGTTTCTTTCGCCGGTTCTTCTCAGGTCTGAGGTGTTTATTTCCGAACCGTTGGTAGATTTGTGACAATCAATAAGTAAGTGTAACGCTTGAATATTGAATAAAGATTTTTGACTTTGACTTTGGAATCAAAATTATTTACGTTTTTATAATATTTCGATATGAAACGTGTATGACGCTAACTATTAATTCTGTCTCCTGTCCCATAATCTCGTAAAATTTCGCACTAATATTATAAAAAATCTTTGTCGTGTATTCTTCAGTAACAGTTTTTATTTTTTTTGATAATGATGAAAAACAACGTCACTATTCATCAATAATATATAGATCAATCCGTGTTTTCAAGCAAAACGGTAAATGCAGAAAATAAAGATTGATTATTTTTTGCTAAGATAGTTAGTTATATATATTAGACGGATAACTCTCGTACCAAACTGAAACGAGCTTGATTATGCATAAAATGTCGCAAAAGAAAAACGTACTGATGCGAAATTGACCGACAAATCCTCGACACAATCCGGATTCACGACAAGAATACGTTTCAGGGACACGCGTATCCTTTACCCCTTCTCTTTGTTATGTAAATATCTGTGTCTGGCTAAACTTTTCCAACAAATATCCCCTTAGAGCCGACCCATTAGAAAATGAAAGAAGGTTTGTTTTAAGCAAAACAAGAGTTCACTACGCGCCTCCCACGCCCTTTGATATTTATTAGGAGCCACAAATTGTGTTTGTACAACGACGACTGTTAATATTAGACTAGGCCAAATGATTCATTATCCCCGTCTCGGATTACACCAACAATTCTAATTGCAACTTCATGCCTTTTCCTTCCCTTTTCTTTTTGATGCCGGTTTTATTTAATCTAACTACTCTTATCTTTTATATGTTTGCCATTGTATTATCAATGTTTTTCGTGGAAAGGGAACAAAGTAAGGTGGTATTATTATGTATGAATAATTTTCCGAGCTAAACAAATATATGTTTTGACAAGTGAATTATGAAATAAGCGAGAACTAATTTTGTACGTACAATAAACCACTGACTAGTGTCGTGCTAGTCTAAACTGAAACAGTATATAACTCTATCAAAATTAAATTATCAACGTCAAATGGGAATCGATATTGCCACTGGTGTTAACGATTGTCATTAAATGCAATTCGCATAATTAACCTATATTATCAAATTAACAGTGAATAAGTCAACACTGTTTTTCTTCAGGTTTCGTATTCGTCAACCGTCACGTCTGGAACGGTTGCTTAATCATGAATGACACGTTTACGTATTCAGGAGGCTCGCTAGCCGCTAACGAGAACACGAGATAAGTTTTCGAACGTCGCCTCGAATTCCCGAAGACGAAGCCCGGCTTTGATTATCTGGGATTTGAATTAACATAGAAACTAGATGACATTCGCGACTCCTTCAGCGTTTTGTCTGAAGTATATCTAAATCACTATTTAAATACTAATACAAAATTATTGTTACGTTTTGTATTCTTTGTTACTAGGTAGCGGTTTTGCAAGCGCTTCTGGATAGGTACCACCTTCTCAATATATATTCTACAGCTAAGCAGCTACTTAGATTTTGCGTTCAGATTTAGAATATTTTTAGGCTATAGGCATTGGTGACCACGTCAGTAAAAATTCAATATGAAATTTATTCTAAATAATGAAATAATGTTGAAAATTGTTTCGTTATTTACTGCAAAAGATGACTTCAGCATAAATACTATTCAAACAGCAGATTGAGGTCTGTCGTACTCTTACGGTCTCATAAACAATGCGAATGTTTGCTGGAGGCTCTACGTAAATACAGATACGTGGTGCGCGTTTAATTAAACGCATGTCTAAACACTATCTGCTTTAAAACTAGACAGTAACAAGCGATATTAACTCTTGATGTTTTAGTAATTGTTCCAACCCATAATTAATTTTCCACAAAACATTATTTTGGTTTTAGCCGTGGCTAACAAAACCTGTTAACATATTACAGCAATTTTTCATACAATAATAAAAGAACTAAGTTTCTTACTGTCCGATACTAAGTTAGATTAAGTGAAGATACTTTATTAATGTCTCGGGTATAATTAACTCATTAGCAAAAGTAACAAACAAAAACTAGAGTATCTGGACTCATATTCGTTACTTATTTTCTTATAAAGTCAAATCATTCATACAGTCAAATGTGAAAAAGTAATATGAAGCTATTTGTACATATCGAAAATACGTGAAACAAACGTCTAATGGACATTTCATATAAACCGCCACGAAAATAATATGCAAATTAACGAACAGAAAAATGTTAGTATAAAAAATCTTTCACAAATGAATTATTACAGTAACAATGAAATTGATTATCAAAAATGAATTGATAAAGTTGTGACATTGATACGTTCTCATAGTTTGTGGATATGTCAATGTTGGCAAATAACAGCTTTTATGAGACGTCCACAAATTGAGATGAAGCGCAGAACTTTGAGAAGCGTATCATTGGCATCCCGGAGCGTGGTAAACGAGGCCGAAAATTGCTTGCAATTTATTTGGTTCAAGGGTGACCCGAATGAAAGGGAGGCGTTTGTCACTCACTATATTATTTGTCGCGGACATTGAGCTTATTGTGTCTCCGATGCAGGGTATTTTATTGACCGTTATAGTCGTTATGCTATTGTTAAATATATAATAAGAGTAAACAAGAACAATGAATAATAACTGAAATACAGTTAATATTTCATTGCTTTTTTTCGAGCTTAGTCCATTATTTTAAGGAATAAATCCTGATGGAAACTGTATTGCTGATGGAAATTATAAAAATGTTGATCAAAGGAGTAACTACTGACTTTCTTGTATATTATTCGCGATAGAACTCCACATTCCGTACATTATACAGTATTAGCTGTATGTAGAATATTAAAGACAGATTTGTTATATGACGAATTAAAAGACATAAAGACTACTTCAATTGTTTTTTTTTTGTGAACCCTGTATTGGACAACCTGGGAAGTGAGACCAACTCGTATGCCGTAACAGCAAACGGCTTGACACTTTCTTACACTCTCACCACCGCCGCCGCCCACATGGGAGTGCCTTGTACAAGCATGGCGCGTATACTATGTACCTATATACTTCGTTGTTTCTCCGTGTGCATTGTATTTATTTTACTAAAGTTTTTTCTTATTTATTTACCTATCGCACTTCTTTAATTATAAATTATTTCAGTAATCATCAATTTCCATGACATCTGCCAGACTTCCCGTGACGGCCATATTTTTTAATTTAATTCTGTCATTAAAATTAAATACTCTTTAAATATATAGAACATCAGTTCTTACAAGAAATGTTCATGCCCCAAGAGACCCATAAAATTCTAAAAGTCTATTATTCTTCAGAGTTGGTTTCATTTAGTAATTAACCCTATTTAAAATAACATTAATGTTTTACATAATATTATGTCATTTTAATAATGCACGTAATGCAGGTCCCTCATTGTTACGTTTAGTATTCAAGATTAGATAATAAAATATGAAAAACAGTTTTGTAGTTGCATTTAGATTGCAAAACAAGAGACATAAAATCAAAATTTCCATTTGAGGGTTCTTATTATTTATCTTATTCGCCATAATTGTTATGTATCATTAAATTAATGAATTATTGTTAATATTAATTATTGTTACCCTGATGAAATATTCTTGGCAAATCCGAAGGTACTTGTAAGCGTTATCAAAAGTTTATCAACAGGCTCACAGAATCATCTCGTGCTATGTTTTCGGCTACCTTTCTGTAGGTGCCCATTCCAGGTATCTTGTTGACAGATAAGACGAAGCCAAGGCGGATATCACAGCGTAATTCAACGGCTTTGCGCAGTGCGTGCCTACAGTCGGGGCCTGATAAACCTTTGTTGTTTTCTTATCTTGTGTCGCCACTGGGCCTTGACTGTAGCACCGAAATTAAAAAACACTTCTTTTGTAATTTGAGATATGTCTCCGTTACATTTGTTGTCTTCAACCGTGTCAGGTCACGATAAAATTACAAAAAAGAAGTCGTTTTCACCATAAATATTTTTTGAGTTTCACAGATTTGTAATTGTAAAATAATAATGATGAAGAGATTAATGTAATACGCTATGATTTTTGTTTTACGTATAAAGAAATAATGATACAGTGAGTAAATTGGAACATATTGATGAACTGTCTTGTGATATTTTTTCTCTGTCGAATTCGACATATGAACCTCCTGAATAAATCTCTCAAACAATATGGTTATGAAATGTTATCAAAACTTATAATTTCATATCAAAGGTTGTTTCTTATAAAAATAAAAACCCTTTCTCCTTATTTATTCTAAATCTTTTCTACTAATTGTTTTTATATTTAATTCAAACAAAGTTTGAGCTAGCATGATTATTTATTTGAGTTGATTAAATATTTTCATTCTATATTTTTTATTATTTATTTCAAAGATCATTTTTAATACGATTGGTAAAACTCTTCTAATATACATTAATATCCTTCTTTTACAATAAATATTACCAAAGTAATAATAAATTTATGTTAATCCTTATAATTTATCACATAAAAATCATACTGAACTTTACATATTAAACTAGAATAACTTAGCACTTTAAGTGATTTATTCCAGAACATCTTTACATAACTAATAGCATTGACATAGAAATCATCAGTTGGTAATACGTAAACAGATCATAACTATATTATGTAATATCCAATAAGAAATAATTTACATTTATATAAACACTCGAGTCATTTTGAATGGTGTTTTTGCTACCCTCAACGGACGTTGAAAATTTAAAAAAAATCCATTCGAGATTATAGACGAGATTATACAAAATCATTCATACGAGTAGTCGTATGAATGATTTTGTATAATATATTATGTGTGAGTAATGTTTTAATAGACCTTTATTAAAACTCGCAGGTAGTTCGCAGTTATAATTGGCATTATTTTTTAAGATGGTTTTAGGATTACGTCGTAGTTGGTGCATCTAAATACCTTTCTTACTATCGCACAGTTAACGCATATGAAAAGTCAAGTAAAATAAGGTCCTTTTAAAAAAATAATAATGAGGAGTAATCTTAAAAAACGGTTGTTCCCCTACCCGGTGTTATATTAACAAAAGGTATTATGAATGACAAAGGTACTGACACTGAACAAATTTAATCAAAATAGATTTTGGAATTAAAAATATAAAATAAAATAGTACGAAATACCAAAGACACGGATGTTGCTCAGAAGATATTATTAGCAATAAAAAAAAATTGATACAATTGGAAACACAACAAACGCGACCTTTGGTCTGCATAAACAAGTTTGCCGAGGCCGAAACAGGAATTAAAATTAAACAGACGCATCATAATCTTCAAACGACTCGTATCGTGTGTTTCAAAGATGAAACATCTAGTTGTAATTGCTACACTTTGCCTTGTATTTATAAATATTGCTAACAGTTTCCAATTTAAAGACGATGTAAACTACGATTACGATGAAGACGAAGAGACATCGGTGGATGAAAAAGCACCGATTTACGAATTGAAAGATGCCCCGATGTTATTCGAAAAATTTATAAAAGATTTTAACAAAAAATACAAAAATAAGGAAGAACGCGATAAGCATTACAAAAACTTTCTCTCTAACTTGAAATATATCAATGAAGTTAATGCTGAAAGTGGATCTTTTACGTCTGATATAAACATGTTTTCGGATTTGGGTGATGACGAACTTAGTGTCTTAGGATAAGATGCCCTATGTACAAATAAGGTAAGACAAATATGAAAATATTACTTTAAATTAGCTTAACGGTAGTTAAATAACAATTATAGCGAACTCTCCAGTACCTTAACTAAGACATATAAACTGAGAAATTCCTAATCTTCCATTAGACCGCCCCTTGTACTACACATTAATAACGTCTAAGCATAATGGTTGTAAAATAAAGTAAAAATAAATAAATAAAAAGTAATTTAATATCCAATATATACAATAAAAGATTGGGTCGGTAATAAACAATACGATAGAGTGAATTCGGTAACAAATAAGTCTGAGCACCATCCGGCTTTATCTTGCGGTTGCTATATTGGAATCCATACTTCCGCATTACGTAAAAGATAATTAATACCAATAATATTACTGACTAGCTGTGCCCGCGGTTTCACCCGTGTATAATGAATAAAAATATAATGAATAAAAATCAGCCTAGAACCTTCCTCAATAAAAGGACTATACAACACAAAAATATTTTTTAAATTCGAACCAGTCGTTCCTGAGATTAGCCGGATCGAACAAACAAACTCTTCAGCTTTATATATTAGTATAGATAATATAAATTATCTATTATCTTCCCTAAATAAGATAATATTAGTCCAAGCTCTAAAATAATAATTCCAATTTCCTAATCTTAAGCTTTATACTGGAAAATAAAATAGTTTTTATGACTTAAGTACTAAAAGTTATTTTATTGCCTGATTTAAACATATTAGTTTTTTGTTTTTTTTTTTAATTCAGTTTAAACGTGACAAAACGTATGGTATGGTAATAACATAACGTATGGTAAACTTCCATTTTCCTGGAATACAAGACGTTTTAAATTTTATTTTATGAAAAAAAGTCATATTTTAGGTTTAAGTTTAATTAACGTTTAGCGAACGGATAATAATATATCATACTTTGAAGTACTCGAAAAACATTATCTAAAGTTTAAGTTTCAATTTTAACACAGAATATACGTAAAATCATAATTAAGAAAATTCAAGTGCTTCTTCTTAAATTCCTTTGAAGGCATCTTGTTAAATATTAAATATCAGATTTTACGTATGTTTTTTGCATTCAATCTTTCAACATCAACAAAATTTCAAGGGCGAAACAACCCTATGTAGGACACCCACTTATCACTAATGACTTTGATCAGGTGCTGACGATGACAACAATAATGACCGAAGCTTATTATGCTCATCAATATAAGAGCATTGAATATATTTTACTAATCATTTGTATTTGTGATATTTATTTTACGTAAATAAAATGAATTTTATAATAATTTAACAATACGGTTCATAATAATAACAATCCGAAATGAAATTAAATTTGCATCCAATGCATAAACAAGAAACTTATGCTCGAACAAAAATAAAACATTGAGAACTATAATAGAGATAAAAAAAGAAAGCTTAATTAATTTTCAATATAAGCAAAATAAAAATAATTAATATACTTATCATGACGGCATAGGACGATGGAGAAATATTATAAGCATTATTGTCTAGTTCAGTCATAATTTATTTTCTCAGACACAAAATGAATGAGCTTCTGTCATATTTATTTAGATAATCCTAACTTATATTATAATTATAAATGCGAATGTGAGGTTTTTTGTTCGTTATACTTTCACTTTTAAACCACTAAACCGATTTGAAAAATTCTTTCACCAATGGAAAGCTACATTTTCAGCGAGTAACATAGGCTTTATTTATCCCACATTTGAAGCCGCAAAGAAATGCTAGTTATTAAATAATATTGCATATATATGTATAATATAATTTATTAAATTAATAATATGGGAACCATAAAGATCATTACGATTAATACTAAAAGGTAACTCTTCTTGTCATTAGTGGAGACATCAGAAATTTACGGCCTTACTTATAAACTTTGTTTGGCGGGTGTTAAGTTAAACATTGGTTTCTGTCTCTTTCTTTTATCACTGATTTGACATTCGATAGAAGAAGACACAGCATTATTTAACTCATCAACTCCAAAATAACAATTGTTGGTAAATCCGTTAATCTTAAAAAATAAAGCTGGGCATTCATTATAAGGAGATACATATCTAACTATTTAATTAATATTTAATTATTATGGATTACAGATCAATTATAGACAAATGATAACCGCACAATTGTTAGTTTTACTTTAAGTGTTATACGAGTACGTACTATTTACTTAATAGATTCATAAGGATCTGTTGATTTATTTAAAGTACATTTACAATAAATATATTAATAAAGATATAGTAATAAATTTTATGACAATAAATAAATATTCGATTATATTAACAAAGAAAATAATATAGATGGTTGTGTTATTTATAAAGTATAGCTTGAAGAAATATAAACTTCTTTCACTTATCGTATATCTTTATACAGCCAATATTCAGGATATTCAAGGGCGTTGGTGTTAAGCCTTAAGAAAGTAGATCTTGACATAATAATGGAAAAGCTTTTTACCCGTCCGTTAGTATGCATAAACATCAATAACCTTCTATAAATGGACCAGTTCAGGAGGCCCTCCACTTCAGTTATGGCTCATTCCATTTACATTTTGGGTGTTTTGCTTATAATATATTAAATATATTAAATTTTTCTAAATATCTAATATTATAAATAATCAAATTAAATGGTTATTTGGAAGGGGAATACAATATCGTTGTATATATAATCAATATGTTTTGCATTTGAAATACATATTTATTTGTTTAATAGCATATGTCTCTTCCATACTTATATATAGGTATGTAAGCAAAATCTAATGAATAATAAATAAAAAACCATAACTAGCTTATAATATTTGTTGTTTATATTAATATAAATTTATAAGAAAATAGTAATTTACATATTTCGTGTTTTTTCTTGTCGTAAAAAACCAATAAATTATTAAAATATAATCCATTTAAATATAATAATCGAGAGATTTTAATAAAATCTTAATAAATTCAGTAAAATCAACAAACACGTTTTAATATAACAAAAAAATGTCGAGTCGATTCGCCTTAACGAAGTTATTATTTCTACTCAACACACAACTTCATTTCATTATTCAACGTTGAATTCTTTGAGCATTGGTTATTCATATTCTTTGATTTCCTTTTACAATAAGCTATAGGAAACAGTAAAAATCCTTTCTTTTCTTAACTTATTTGACCCAAATAAGAAATAATACATCGACAAATAAGACAAATAATAAATTGAATTTTAAGGTTCCTTTCCGTATTGAATAAAGTCAGTTATGTTTCCTATTTCTATTATTTTAGATGTATCTTGAATACAAAATTTATTATCTTTATTTGCTTTAAATACTCATTTTGACTATGACTTTCATCACTTAACTAACTCAATGGGAGTTTTAATTTCGAATAGTTTACATTTAAAAATACATTCAATTAACAATTAATTACTTTAATGTTTGTTTCATTGTATATTTTTTGTAATATTTAGATAATAATAAAAAGTATTATCTTAAGAACAAACTGTTCTTTCCAAGATTATTTAAGATAAAAATAAATTAAGCCCGTGTATTCAATGAATACAAAAAATTCTAACCTTGTTCTTTCATCTTACAAGTCCGATGAGAACAAAAGGTTTAGAAGCAACATTCTCATTACTCTTTCATTCTGTTCACATAATAGGCCAGCGTAAAGAATAATTAACTTGTTATATGTAAATGAAAAACCTAATAAGCGAAAAACATAAGAAAATGAACGGCTTTTCAGCGGATCCCATTAATATGCGCAGTTAAAGATTTTTGCATAGGGTCGTTTACGCTTTGTCGGTAAGGGTCGACAAGGCGGGAGACCATGAATTAAATTAGGTCCTGATAACCTCTTGCAATCTCGGATTCGGATTGGAAACTCCCGAAGGCTTAGTATTCACTGAAAATGTTAACACGTGAGGCACGTTGTCTTGTTGTTGTGACTTATAAATGCTGTCATTTTAAGTATTTCTCTAATTTATGCAAACATAATTATAGTTTAGTAGTAAATTGAAATGCTTCACCTTTTCAATTCACTTTAAAGATGCACGCTTCATTTACAAAGCAATATAATAGAATATTCTAAACAATATTCCATAAATAAAATTAAATAAATTCAACTTGTATATTCGACTTATTGTTAGCATAATAACATATAATACATTGCATTAAACTACTTTTATGTGTAAATTACTGTTTAAATTAAATATATACTTCTTATAACTTAATACCTATGATTGATAATATTTAAAAATCGAACATATTATTAGGTCCTTACATATGAAATAAGCATTTTGTCGTACTGACCACTTTGATCTGAAATATCTCCTCTTTGGTTAAGAATTCCAAATTCATATTTATAAATTCATTTAGCTGGTACATTTGAGTTTTGAAAACAGTCATTCATTTGTTTTTTCCTCATTATTTTTTTCTTTGGCGTCGCTTATTACCGCACAATGGAAAACATGAAATATCGGTATATTTGCGTGTACGAGTTCTACCGTGGCACTAGTGCTGCAGAAACAGCTCGAAGGATTAATGATGTGTACGGCGCTGGTATCGCAAAAGAAAGCACGGTACGTTTTTGGTTTCAACGTTTTCGTTCTGGAAATTTCGACCTTCAGAACCAACCCCGTGGACGGCCGGAGACCAAAGTGGAAAATGAAGAATTAAGGGCTATTGTGGAAGCGGATCCATCACAAAGCACTTCAGAGATAGCTGCAGGCTTCGGGGTAAGTGATAAAACTGTATTAATCCACTTGAAGCAAATCGGGAAAGTAAAAAAACTTGAACGATGGGTACCTCATGAATTGAGTGAATCGAACTTGCAAACACGCGTCGACTGCTGTGTTACTTTGCTCAACCGACACAATAATGAAGGGATTTTAAATCGAATCATTACTTGTGATGAAAATTGGATACTGTACGATAATCGTAAGCGCTCGTCGCAATGGCTGAACCCTGGAGACCCAGTCAAATCGTGCCCTAAACGAAAATTGACTCAGAAAAAGTTACTTGTGAGTGTTTGGTGGACTAGCGCCGGTGTCGTTCACTACAGCTTTCTAAAATCTGGCCAAGCGATTACGGCAGATATCTATTGTCAGCAACTGCAACCCATGAAGGAAGAACTAGCTGCACAACAAACAACCACTAAGTTAGATGAACTACAATTGGAATATCTGAGACATCCACCGTATTCCCCTGACCTTGCTCCGACAGATTACTATTTCCGGAATTTGGACAACTTCTTACAAGGAAAAAATTTCAACTCCGATAAAGTGATCAATGAACTACCTATGAGATGGCAAAAGTGCATAGATAACAACGGTGCATACTTTGATTAATTAAATATATTTTACAAAAAAATTTGACTTTAAATTCCTCCCATACAAAACGCCAATTTCATATGTAAGGACCTAATTAAAATATGAACAACTTAGATCGTTAAAAAATGCAATATTATGTAATTTAAAACTATTTTCCAAGCTTAACATTATTTTAAACATTAATACGTAAAACGGAACACTGGGTCCGCATTTTTTTACATTTTCTTCGAGAGAGGAAATAAGCTTTTTCAGAAAAATACGACGTGTAAAAGACAATTTTATCCGCTAACCTGAGTTACCGTCAACTTTCTTTTATGTTTCATCACGTACGCTATGTTGTAGTCTGAACAAGTATACACACATTACATTGAATTTATTTATACTACTCACCATATTCCTGAATACTCTTAGTGATTGTACAAATCATGAATGAAACATAACGTACAAAGATTGAAATATATTATCTATATTTCTGTTTGTGTTACGAATTTTAACATAAGATAATTCTGTAGATATTTAAGTTGATAATAAGATTTTATATCGAAATTAACAAACAATAAAATATAATCGGTCAATGTCAGCTTATTTGTTTTTGTTAATTGCTTAAGATAAAAAAAATACAATTGTTTTTAAAATAATTGATAGTTCAGTATAACTAATTGATAATTGATTTTACTAATAATGTTGTTCGTGTAACAAATGGATGGGAACTAAATTTTTAATTCCCATTTAATTCTTAATTAATTTACGTATTATATTATATGCGCAATGTATTGTAAAAAATATGATGAAAAAAACACTATGGCAATATTAATTAAGATCTGTTAAAATATTATATTAAATATACAGTTTAAATTTGGAACTTTTCCAGTCTTTATTTTAATCGTAAAAAATAAATTCGATCAATAGATATCGTTAGCGTTGTTGTATTTCAATTCATATTTTGACAAATGTTTATCCACATACGACAATACACTGAATAAAGGCAGTAAATTTGTATAATGATGAATATGATTCTTCCAGTAGCTAATGGTCCGTGTTAGGGACAAGACCTTGCTAATGTCAAGTGGTCCGAAGCCGAAGAGTTATGTGCATAAACGCCTGCTCTGTGATTTATCTCGTTTGAGATTCTGACCGCATACATACGTATTGTACTGGTCACATATATTTTAACTAACGGTTTTTGACCAACATTCAAAATTATTTATTTATGAAATTTGTTTTATATTTTATTTTTTGTTGCAGATACGAAGATATTATGTTCGATGTGATGTTGAAACAACGAAGTTCTACACGAGTTATCATTCAAAATATTGCATTTTATTTTTTTATTTCTTGATTTTGACCTAATTACATAGTATTTATAATTAATAATATTTATTATTTAAACTGTTACATACATAATGATGACTTACTAATGTAATGAAAACTCAAACCTTCCATCTCAAGACTTCCCAATTACTGAATCACTATATTAATACACTATGTGTCATTAAAATAGATATTATAAGTGATTGATTAAAATAAAATGCATTTGATAATTCTATTATAGATATTTCTAACTTCGCCTAAATCGACGGGAAAACGAATGAATTTAAATATTTCGAAGTCGCTTGACAAAATGGTCATTAATTAAACCTGTAGTTAGATCCTTGGGAAATAATATCGAACAACAGTCTTATGTAAGAACTCACTTCGTACCTCACTTATAAAATATGATAAGCCGACTTACGCTTATCTTATTTAAATCTTATAAGTAGGTATTAAAGTAATTGCCATGCATCATTTTAAGACGTCACGATTATTTTCTATATCGTTCTTACATCCTAACTCGACACATAACAAGCAATTGTTTATGTAATTTTCGTAAATCTATGTATTTTCTACATTACATCTTTTAGTTCTCACATAGTCTACAAATCCTATATTTTGATACTGACAATAATACTAAGAATTATAGCAGCTTATTACTTTAATGATATGCAAATCGAATCAAAATATTAGCATTGAATTGGACTTTTACTGTAAATTTTAATCAAAGTCTTTCAACACCCTATTACCAGCGGTTTCATAAATCCATTCTACCAACAAACCAATTAATTATAACTACATAGAAATTCTTACCATTAATATCTAAACCAGATCGATGGTACTGTTATATATTAGTACAAATTCTTTAAACTGTGACAAATTAGCACGAGAATTGAAAGAGAAATATACGCGAAACATAGATTCCTAAATTATATAGAGACAGTACGAGTAATGCATATTGTCTAGAATGTGCTTGTGAGTTAATGATTTCGTACGGAGCAATCCAGCCACGAAATATGGTAGCATCTGTCTTCACACAACAGAGAGCATTTATATTATGTACTAAACGTTACATAGTTAATTTTCACTATTCATGATGCTACGCGTATAAGTACGTACATTGAGCAACGGCTACGTTATTATGTAAGTAATGAATTACACTTGAAATTGTTCCTTATTATTATTCGCAATTAAGATATGCTATAAAATGGTCACGAACGTATAAAACGAAATAATAAGTACAGTTAGAATAAAATTATACGACATTCTCACGATATTGTGGAACATTGAACTTTTATTTTCGACAATAAAAACATTAAATTTTGTATCAAAATACATGTTTGATAAAACAGAATACCTACTTAGTTTTATAAAATGATCACATTTAGTAGGATCTTAAACTGCTATAAAGATATTTATTGTAATCAGAGGTTTATAGGTTACATTTAATAAGGGGTTTTCCAATAGGGACGCTTGAACTTTGACAGCTGATTGCGGCCATGTTGTTTGAGTGACAGCTGTCAAATGCAGTGTGTTATATTCATTCCGTCCTCCCAAACCACCATGGCAGGTTACAGTGTCGAGCAGCACGTGCAAATCATAAAATTGTTTTATGAAAATGGGTCTTCAGTTCGAGCAACGTTCCGCGCACTTCGCCCGTTTTACGGTCGCGATGATCGTCCTGCCGAGTCGACTATCCGTCGATTGGTGGCCAAATTCGAGTCAACCGGGTCAGTTAACAATCAGCCGGTTCCCGTGCGTCAACGTAACGCGAGATCTGCCGAGAATATCGCCGCTGTGCGCGACAGTGTCCTCGAAAACCCGCGGCAGTCAATTCCGCGTCGCGCACAGGAACTCGGCCTTTCGCAGACGACAACTTGGCGAATTTTGCGTTGTGACTTGAGCCTGCACCCGTACAAGATCCAGCTGACCCAAGAGCTCAAGGTTAATGACCATAGACAGCGCCGTGTGTTCGCTGACTGGGCATTAGAGCAGTTGGAAGTTGACGCCGATTTTGGCAAAAAAATCATCTTCAGCGACGAGGCGCATTTTTGGATGAATGGCTATGTCAACAAGCAAAATTGCCGTATTTGGGACGAGACCAATCCACACGAGGTTCACCAAGTGGCAATGCACCCGCAGAAAGTGACTGTTTGGTGCGGATTTTGGGCCGGAGGCGTGATTGGTCCGTATTTTTTCGAAAACGATAATGGTGTGGCCGTCACCGTCAATGGTGAGCGATACCGGTCGATGATAACCAACTTCTTTTGGCCTGAAATCGAGAATATGGATATGGACAACATGTGGTTTCAACAGGACGGCGCTACGTGCCACACAGCACACGCTACGATGGAAGTTCTGCACGAGCAATTTCTGGACATGGTCATCTCGCGCGGAGGCGACGTGAACTGGCCACCGAGATCGTGCGATTTGACCCCGCTGGACTTTTTCTTGTGGGGTTTTCTTAAGTCGCAGGTCTATGCCAACAAGCCGCAAACCACCGATGCCCTCAAAGTCAACATACGCCACGCCATCGATCAAATACAGCCCGATTTGTGCGCCAGAGTCATCGAAAATTGGACCTTTCGTGTGCGCGCCACCAACCGAAGCCGTGGCGGTTATTTGAATGATGTCATATTCCATACATAATGGGGTCGATAGACCTTCCAAATAAAAAATTTCGCAAATATCTCTCCTACATGTATTTTTTTTTGCATTTCAAAGATCAAGCGCCCTTAATGGAAAACCCTATATAAGCACTATTATTATCATCAACAAACAAAAGGGTTGTAAATTAATACTTTTATTTTTTATTTAAAACACCAGACTATACGATCGAGTAATACTTTTTGTTGTATAAGCACATTAGATACCTTTGTTATAAAATGTATATAAACATAGGATTATAATGAGGCCCATGTTTTATCTAAGCTTTGCTTTATATAAAGCAGAGATTATTAACATTTAAAGTATTCAGAATATAAATGAGTAAAAACTTAATGGTTATTACATGAAACCGCGCTTTATTTCCTTTTAAATTCTATTCATAGTGCAATTTATTAAAGAACATAGAACAAGAATCAACAAAAAAGAAACAGATAATTGAAAACAAACTTTGTGAGCCCTAATATCCACACAGAATTGCAATCAAATGTGAGAAGTTAATAATAAAAGGATAAAAGTCTAGAATAACGGACAAGGAAAGCGCCCAGCTTATACTGCGTGGAATTTTATGAGCTATCGCGTATGAGGATAAATCACGGATGTGCGTAATAGGACGAACGATGTAGCACAGTTTCATATTTCGTCTAACGTCAGCTCATCGGTTAAATACAAACAAAATAAAGCGTGGAACACAAGGACAGCCAATAACGTATATTGAGCAAATAGGAGCACATATAACAAATTTCTTGGACCGTGAATTGGTTGGAATCATTCAGCCAATCCTCCAGTAAGAACTATTCAAAAGAAACGATCATGCGTGAATATTGACATTGCCCTTAGAAATACATTGAGGTAAATTTATACCTGAAATGTGTTCCAGATTAGAACAAAACCGGGGCCATCGCTTGATTACTTGAAATATTTATAGTAATCAACTTTATTTCTTCTCAGATATTTAATGTCAACAACCTTTTTTGTCATTTTTAAGTTACTTACTAATTAGGCAAAATTTGCTTTTGATAATAATTAATGGTAAAATTATATGCTCCTAATGAAAAAGCGCTACTCTAGCACTAAGCTGGCATTACTGAGTGATGAAGGTGAATTATACCTTCCTTGAATATGTAATATTTTGTACATATGTTAATAACAACACATAGCGACATTAAGTGGCAATAGAAAATCTGATTTGTGCGGTATTCATTACACGGGCATCTCACTGTATATATGTCAAGTTAATAAAATAATATAGGGTTTTCCATTAAGGGCGCTTGATCGTGCAGAACTTCCATCGTAGCGTGTGCTGTGTGGCACGTAGCGCAGTCCTGTTGAAACCACATGTTGTCCAGATCCATATTCTCGATTTCAGGCCAAAAGAAGTTGGTTATCATCGACCGGTATCGCTCACCATTGACGGTGACGGCCACACCATTATCGTTTTCGAAAAAATACGGACCAATCACGCCTCCGGCCCAAAATCCGCACCAAACAGTCACTTTCTGCGGGTGCATTGCCACTTGGTGAACCTCGTGTGGATTGGTCTCGTCCCAAATACGGCAATTTTGCTTGTTGACATAGCCATTCATCCAAAAATGCGCCTCGTCGCTGAAGATGATTTTTTTGCCAAAATCGGCGTCAACTTCCAACTGCTCTAATGCCCAGTCAGCGAACACACGGCGCTGTCTATGGTCATTAACCTTGAGCTCTTGGGTCAGCTGGATCTTGTACGGGTGCAGGCTCAAGTCACAACGCAAAATTCGCCAAGTTGTCGTCTGCGAAAGGCCGAGTTCCTGTGCGCGACGCGGAATTGACTGCCGCGGGTTTTCGAGGACACTGTCGCGCACAGCGGCGATATTCTCGGCAGATCTCGCGTTACGTTGACGCACGGGAACCGGCTGATTGTTAACTGCCCCGGTTGACTCGAATTTGTCCACCAATCGACGGATAGTCGACTCGGCAGGACGATCATCGCGACCGTAAAACGGGCGAAGTGCGCGGAACGTTGCTCGAACTGAAGACCCATTTTCATAAAACAATTTTATGATTTGCACGTGCTGCTCGACACTGAAACCTGCCATGGTGGTTTGGGAGGACGGAATGAATATAACACACTGCATTTGACAGCTGTCACTCAAACAACATGGCCGCAATCAGCTGTCAAAGTTCAAGCGTCCCTATTGGAAAACCCTATATTTGAATACCTAATTAAGATAAAACTAATGTATATTCGTAATAAGTAATAATTATTAAATATACGCTATAAGCTTACTTATCTTATAACATAAATGCTAAAACGTAACAAATAAATGTTATGGTTTCAAGTCTTAAGTCTAATATGAAAGACTTATTATATTTTACAGTATATTAAGTCAAAATAAGAATATAAATACCATAATTTATACACGCGCGTACTAAAGCAAAATAAGCTACAAATTGGTTCTTTCAAAGTTGCATCTAGTACAATGTAGTATCACTCGGCAATATCGTTCGCTTAAATTTTCACTGCAGTATGTAAGTACGCTGCTTTAGGTGAAAACGTGAGTGGCGTTTCAATTTTCGACTGATATCAGGTAAATATATAAGCGTTAGAAGAAAGATACGAAAACGTGAGCGTTACGTGCAAGAAATTTTGTAAATTATGAGGTTATATTTTCTGAATACGGTTACTTACTATTGTATTAGGTACATCTATTTATCCTTGCTTATAATAAAAATAATTCTTTTTTAAAAGACCAGAACATGTTCGCTATTTAAATATCCAATTTTTTCGTTATGAAATTCGAACCTTTACTCATGCAAACGTCGATTTTTATTATTGCGCGTGTTTTGAAATCAAATAAAATTACAGTGAATAGCTTGTTGCATGAAATTGTATATCGGTTTTCCCATAGGTATATTGTACAGAAATAAATTTAAGCAATAATTAAAGTGTAGTACAATAGGAACTATAGGTTTTTGAATGTTGGCAATACTAACAACTAAGAAAAAAATAATTTAGGATGCACGCACAAGATGCGTGGATGTAGCGTTAATGTCCAGTACATTAACGCTACATGATCGTAGTATGCAGCGTTCGTAGCGTATAACCAAATAATTGGGACCTGTCAATGTCAAAGTTAGTCAGTCAGTTATTACTTTCTATAAACATTGACATTTTAGAAACAATTAACTCCATCCATAATGTGTTGTCATCGATATGGTAAAGAAATAATGCTTAGATAAATGCTAGGTAAGGAAATAAATATTATGGTTTCAAGTCTTGAGTCTTTTATACACCAATTAAAAAATTGATATAAATGAAATTTCATTATACTAAGCTAAAAGAGCAATGTGTGATTTACATTATTTTAAAAGACTTAATTCATTGTAAGAAATTAAGCTCTGGAAAAATATACATGTACGCTCAATTCTTTCTATATTATCCTTACCCACGCCGACCAACCAATTATATCATTGCCGCCCCAGCCTTCGAACTGGGACCTTGTGTCACTTGCAAAAACGTAACTTTATACATATGTATACTCATAGAATAATAACGCTTAGAAGGATAGTGTCATACAAAGTTTCGCTCAAAATTGAAGTCACTAGAATTAATGTGTGTGTAAGTGTCACGTACGTTACATACACTGACGCGCCCACATACGACCGAATTATGTTGCAAGTGAATACACATTTTCCCCATAAAGTGAAGAAATTGATATTGTTTGAATTTGAATTATGAAATATATTTTTTTGCATTTAATTAATTTGAATTATTACGTAGGTTGTATTCAGATGTGACAATTTGTCAGACAATAATATTGGACATTATTATTTTTTCATTAAAATTAATTAAACAACGCTGAAAAGTTTTCGCTGAATATTCTTCTCTTCGATTAAGTTGTATTTTATCTATCCATCGAGCAGCAGCAATTGAATTCGAAGGAAACCTAAAAAAGATTACAATTAATCAATAAGTATTATAATTATATATTGCAATATTATTAATTTCATTTTAGCTTTTATTATTATAATGATCCCTTTTTTTAATTTATTTAGTAATATTATTTAATATTGCTTTTATTTTATGTATAATAAAGAAAAAAAATTATAATTAGTCGAACAGTATAATAATAATGTTTTATACGCAACTTAAAAAACTTAAAATAATAATTTTAAATATTTATTTATTTTTATTATTTAAAATATTAAGCAATCGTGGTAAATATATTTTCCATAGCTGGTAATATTTTTATTGTAATGGCGTCTTTTGTTTACAAATTATTTTTATGTTTTGATGAATATATTTTAGCTAAAATAATAAGTTGTCAAATAGTACTTACGTGTGAAATGTGATTTTCTTATCCTTATTTTTTTATGTGGAGTGTTGTGACACCCTTTTACTACACAGTAAGTCATTTTTTAATAAATTGCGCGAGATGTTTATTATGACACTTTATCGTGACAACTGACGTGACGTCAAATGGATTGAGGCTAGTCACCATTTGAATGACTTCAATTCGCTTGGGCTTACACTCCTTCTAAGCGTTAATTATTCTTTGTGTATACTAATACAAAACAAAACGAAATTAGTATGATTATGATAAGAAGACAAAATATTTATTTTACAAATGCAACTTTATGTTTTCTTTTATTTTTTACCATGTTTATTTATTTGTTGACTTCAACTTCAATGTCTCACATCTGTCGCGCATCCTGTGTCTGCCGTGATTATTGAATTCGTTTTAATTCAATTAATTGGATACTTTTAAAGTTGTTATTGTGTGTAAATGTATTTCACTTATTTCAATATTGAAATAGTAAATCGTCTATACCTCATTTTATTTATTAATTTCAACTAAAGACTGTAGGTCTCGGTCTTGTATACAGGTCTAGCAACCGAGTTCAATTTCAGTGGTGAGAGATAGGTGCGATTGTGTTACAACTTCTATTTCGCAACGACGCCCGCTGTACGTCACTGCTATCGCCTATCGAAATAATTTTCTTTTAGCGCACAATTAAAACAACTTGTGTTGTACTTATTATATATATATGAATATTACATCTGATGTGCTTATTATAGAACAAACACATGTTTGAATACAACATTTTGAAAACAATATTTTGAATTACAATGTTATTGAGTGAAAGGCAGAAGAAAAAAAAATGTGGACAACCGTTTGTCCTTCATTCATTACCCTTCGCTGGAAAAGTGTGTAAAGCATCGGCCACATAAACGTCAAACGTGATATAATTTTGGACAAATAGTATAATTTTATCTTCCATGTACAATAATTTTTTGAGTATCTGTATCCATCACGAACGTATCGTCATGCCTCTGGCGGCTGTAAATTGAATTGAACAACGTCATTAAGTCAACGTACCCCCACTACTGATGTTGCAAGACCTGTGTATACGACCGTGCTGTAGGTGTATATTGCAACACTCATGGAAAAGCCATGAAAAAATTGATTACCTATGTGGAAACACTTATAAATGTCAGTGTCACATTAAAATTGACAACTTTACACCTTCTGAAATCTGAAGTTGATGTTCGACGTTGAACTTTGAGCGAAACCTAAACAGCTTAGATTTGAAAAAGCTGTAAACATTCAATTAATTTGGTTATTAGTATGACTGGTGTCTGCTCAGATTTGTTTCTTAAATTTGTAAAAAACGAACGATGAAATAAAACGCCAAGAGTATTTAAATCCGACTTCATTGTTTTTAGTTTACGTGGATATCAAGCTGTGATTTGGTAAGAATTCAATTAATAATATTTACTTTACTTAACTGCCGTATAAAACTTAACAATTTTGGCAAAATGAAATATCTAGTATAAAGTATATTATGTTTGTCAACGGTTTACGACGAAAGCATTTAATTTTGCGCCTACCTAATACAATAATATACGTAAATAATATTTTATTATTTACTTATGATTTATACAATGGTTAGGTTAGGTACAATGTATATTTTTATTCTTCTATTGTTGTAGAAAGAGTTATAATAGTTAGTTTTTTAATAAATAATTTAAAATGAAATCAAATGATTGAAACATATAATTTAATGAGAATTCTCGGAATTTTGTTATGTGGTAATGCCACAGATTTAGTAATGTAGCCCTCGGAACAAATTATAATATGTAAAGTTTTTAAAGAATTAGTTTTATTGATAACACACCTCACAATATATTTACGATAATATACTGTTTATATGGAAGAAAGTACAAGAGTATTCCATAAGAGTATATATTATATACTGTTATACTAGAAATAAAAATAAATTTATAATTCCTACTTTCCGTACGGTACATAGAATGTTTATTGGCGATAATTATGTCCATAATTATATAATAAAATACTAGAAAACATTATATATTATTATAATTAACATTATATATTATTACTATTTAACAATTTTTAAAATTGTTATTAAGTTATTAGTTAAGTAGAAACTTTAGTAAAGCTTTATAATAATACTTTTTGGATAAAGATGGATTTAAGCTCAGATTTCAATGTAATCAGGAACAATAATTGTGAATACTAACCACACTGTAAATCTGATTTATTTTCTAAAGAGCAACTATATGAGTTTCTTATGGTTTCTTTTCGAGGGGCTGCATTCCGGAACAGCGGTTGAAAATAGTGACTGATCAAAAATGCCTTATTGTGAAGCATACTTTAGTAATGATTTTTGATTATCATTACAACTGTTTCTATATTGAAAACTATATATTCCTGAATTATATGGAAATATTCATTTATAATACTTATTGACATATCTATCACATGTGTATTACTGTAATCAATATCAACAAATTGAATATAAAATTATTTTGAAATGGTGTTCCTTATACCATTTCCGACATGTTATCTTATGTTTTTAGTTATTAATATTTTTAACTATATGATGTTACATTTAAATACATTGACTGCCTCGTTGGTCTAGTGGCTAGACATAAGGCCACAGACCCGGTGGTCCTGGGTTCAATTCCCAGGTCGGGCCAATAAACAGTTATTGGGTTTTTCTGTCAGAAAATTCTCAGTAGCAGCCCGGAGTCTGAAAGTTGGAAGTCTGTACACTCCCGTTCCTCGGAAAGCACGTTAAGCCGTTGGTCCTGCGCCTGAACTTTTTCCGGTCGTGTCGGATTGCCGATCCATCGGATTATGAGAGCTAAGGAAAAGAGAGTGCACCTGTGTTTGCGCACACACTTGTGCACTATAATATCTCCTGCACAGTTGGCTAATCTCTCTTGAGATTGGCCGCCGTGGCCGAAATCGGTCTGGAGGACCTTACATTTAAATAAAATATCTTTGCTTGTAAGATTAATTATATATTTCATCGCAATCATTTCATGAATCTTAATTTTATCTTCAATTTGTATTATAGTATTATTATTCTAATGAATAACATTCAATCGAATGATATTCAATAGAATTGTAGAAGCTACAACTTCAATATACCTACAATGAAGTCCCTAGTTTTTGCTGTCTTATGACATAAAATATGTAATATGTATATTATAATTCTGTATATGCGTGTATATTTATGTGTACACATATTTATATTGTTGATTGTACAATTTACTAAATACCACCTTCACGGATATCTATTTAGCCTAAAGGTTGACTGGCAAAGAATGCCTGAATGAAGAATGGCATAAATTGTAGTAGTCAACAATTTTTTTAAAATAAATAAATGAAATCCATATTTATACCTTGCATGGTGATCAACAAATACTTACACTATTTTTTATCATATGTACAACAACAACAAAACAAAGTCTAGTAATAATAACTTTATACATTTGCTTATTATATGTTTATATTTAAATATTAGGTCCTTACATTAGTAGAATTCCAAATTCATTTAGCTGGTTGGTACGTTTGAGTTTTGGAAACAGTCATACATTTATTTTTGCTCATTATTTTTTTATTTCGCGTCGCTTATTACCGCTCAATGGAAATCATGAAATATCGGTATATTTACGAGTACGAGTTCTACCGTGGCACCAGTGCCGCAAAAACAGCTCGAAGGATTAATGATGTGTACGGCGCTGGTGTCGCAAAAGAAAGCACGGTACGTTTTGGTTTCAACGTTTTCGTTCTGGAAATTTCGACCTTCAGAACCAACCCCGTGGACGGCGTGGAATTAAAGGCTATTTTGGAAGCGGATCTATCACAAAGCACTTCAGAGATAGCTGCAGGCTACGGGATAAGTGATAAAACTGTATTAATCGACTTGAAGCAAATCGGGAAAATAAAAAAACTTGAACGATGGGTACCTCATGAATTGAATGAATCGAACTTGCAAACACGCGTTGACTGCTATGTTACTTTGCTCAACCGACACAATAATGAAGGGATTTTAAATCGAATCATTACTTGTGATGAAAAGTAAATACTGAACGATAATCGGAAGCGCTCGTCGCAATGGCTGAACCCTGGAGATTCAGCCAAATCCTGCCCCAAACGAAAATTGACTAAGAAAAAGTACTTGTGAGTGTTTGGTGGATTATCGCCGGTATCGTTCACTACAGCTCTCTAAAATCTGGCCAAACGATTACGGCAGATATCTATTGTCAGCAACTGCAAACCATGAAGGAAGAACTAGCTGCTAAACAACCGAGATTGGTCAATCGCTCTAGGACACTGCTGCTTTACGACAACGCAAGACCACACACTGCACAACAAACAACCACTAAGTTAGTTGAGCTACAATCGGAATGTCTGCGACATCCACCGTACTCCCCGGACCTTGCTCCAACAGATAACCATTTTTTCTGGAATTTGGACTACTTCTTACGAGGAAAAAATTTCAACTCCGATGCCGCACCAACGCCCGCAACGCAGACATTTGGCTTTGTAAGAAATGTTAACCATCGCTTACATCGCCAATGCACCACCAACCTTGGGAACTAAGCTGTTATGTCCCTTGTGTCTGTAATTACATTGGCTCACTCACCCTTCAAACCGGAACAGCAATACAAAGTACTGCTGCTTTGCGGTAGAATATCTGGTGAGTGGGTGGTACCTATCCAGACAAGCTTGCGCAAAGATCTAGCACCAAGTAAACTATCCGGATTCCGGATTGCTACTAAAAAAATCCGATATAAAAACTCATTGATGTATCCATCCAAGCAGCTAACTTAAACTAGCTTTTAATAGAAAAAGCTTCTACCAAATATGACACACTTATTTACTTCTAGTTCATCTTTAATATGAAGTTATACTTAAGTTAATCTCTGAAAAACAATCACAAACACTATCCACATCAAAGAGAACAAAGTGCTCAAAGCGCGATTTTCACAACTCGCTTTTTTCACCGTTTAAAAATATACGAAGGAACGTTGAATGAAACGAAATTAAGTTGTTACATATTAAACATTATTATGTATTTTATAAATCATATTAAAGTCAATTATTCTTTAAATGAAATTTTCACGCAAATTAAAATTGATCGCTCTAATAAGTAGGAAAATCTAAACGACTTACCAAAATACGCAGAAGGCACCTATATATTTTGCAATTTATGCAATACGATTAATTCGTTGTGCATTGCTAATAAACAATGTTTTAATAATTCTTTACACGAAAATACAATTTATGCGAGTCAGTTGAATAGTGAACGCGTAACGACTCAGGTGTTTTGTTTACAAAAACTTCCTATTTAGGCCTTGGGCTTGGGCCTTATGTAATTTGGAGGAACAATTGAAAAAATATATATATTGTTTTAATATTTCATACTGGTGAGTAGATAAGTATATTCATTGTTAGATTTTACTGATTATTGACTATAATTAAAGGAAATAAAGGTAAAAAAAAAATATTCTTATAATATTATAATGTCTACAATAAATTTGGACAAATGTATGGGTTATATTTGTTTGTAGTTGTGTGAAACGGGTGCATGCGTGCGACTTGTGGTCGTTCGTGCGTAAGATTTATGAAAAGTGAGAGATCAAGATTATATACAAGAATTATTGCAAGTCAATTTGTTTATGACTGTGGTAATCTATACTAATATATAAAGCTGAAGTGTTTGTTTATTTGATCCGGCTAATCTCAGGAACTACTGGTTCGAATTGAAAAAATATTTTTGTGTTGTATAGTCCTTTTATCGAGGAAGGTTCTAGGCTGATTTTTATTCATTATATTTTTATTAATTATACGTGAGTGAAACCGCGGGCCAGCTAGTTTAAAATAAATTGCATTCTACATTTTCGCAATTGTCATTAAGGCAGGCATATCCGACACTTTGTGTAGATACGTTCAAGATCTATTTAACTATTATGTAATTAAATAAAACTGTAAAATGTCTGTTTGTTCATATAAAAACTACTGGACCGAATTCGATGAAAATTATTCCGATTGATAGATTGTTATTTGACTTAAAAAACTTGTGTTTATTTTATGTCGGCACAATGACGTAATATTTATCAACAAAACAAATAATAAAAAACATTCCCGACAGATATATAATGAGGATTCCCTAATAAACTAAAATCTTAGTTTGCAAAGCCGCTCGTGTAAGCTAGTCAATATTCAAATAATACAAATTTAATTATTTATTATTTTAATCACAATCATTCGTCACAACTGTATCTTATTATGTTCATCAGTGGTTAATTTTAATTTAATTCACTGAGCTATAAATTAATAGTTTAATTACTTGAAGAAATTCAATAGTAGCTTAATTTATTATTTTTAATCGTCGTGAACTTGACTTAACAGATTTCTAGAGCAATAACCTTTTAATGAAAAACTAAGTTGTTTTTTAATTTTTATAACCTTTTTTGGCACACACGTATACGCAACGGCCCCTAGTTCCCGGTGGCCCCGCTATTCCTGGCCAAGGCGGCGGTCATGGTAAAGGTGGGGCAGGGGGTGCTAAGAATCCCCGGGTTACGGTAGGCCGCCAACACCGACTGACTTTGGCTACATATAACGGACGCACGCTACGGCTCGACGAACATCTGGCACAACTCGAAGAAGAGCTGGGGAATATAGGGTGGCATATTTTGGGGCTATGTGAAATCCGAAGAAAGGGGGAGGATACCATAACCTTAGAATCAGGCCATCTTATGTACTTCAGAGAGGGAGACCAACCATCCCAAGGGGGCGTCGGCTTTTTGGTCCACAAGACTCTCTCAGACAACATCTTAGAAATCTCCAGTGTGTCTGCAAGGGTAGCGTATCTTGTGATCAGACTCACCAAGAGGTATAGCCTCAAGGTAATCCAAGTCTACGCACCGACTTCGACACACTCGGATGATGAAGTGGAAGAAATGTACGAAGACATTTCAAAGGCATTGCACACCACCCAAAAGGCCCACTTCAATGTTGTCATGGGGGATTTCAACGCTAAAGTGGGAGTACATACTAGCAGCGAAACGGTAATAGGACAACACGGATTTGGTAGCAGGAATCATAGGGGGCAAATGCTTGTCAACTTTCTTGAGAAAGAGGGGCTGTTCTTGATGAACTCTTTCTTTAAGAAACAGCCTCAACGAAAGTGGACATGGCGAAGCCCTGACGCTATGATTAGAAACGAGATTGACTTCATTATGACGGACAAGAGGCGAATATTTAGAGATGTCTCCGTGGTCACAAGGTTCAATACAGGAAGTGATCACCGTCTTGTACGAGGCACTTTAAATATTGACTACAAGCTCGAGCGCGCTCGTCTAATGAGGTCTACGCTCCGGCCAAAACTGCTCCAAGCCGTGGAGTCTAGTATGTTTCAGTTAAAACTAGAAAACCGGTTCGCTGCCTTGGAAACCAATATTGACGTTGAAATCGACCAAAAACTCGACCAAGTGGTGAGTATCCTTAGGGACGAGGGGACGAAATTCTATCAAGCGCAAAACACCGGCAGAAGGTCCAAACTTTCTGGAGAGTCTCTAGAGCTAATGCGAAAACGACGTGAAAATCCTTCAGTCACTTCGTCAGATCTTAACAAAAAAATATCTAAGCTAGTAAGACGTGACCTCCGAAACTCCAATACACGCTCTATAAAAGAAGCGATCGAGCGAAATCGGGGGTCAAAAATCTTCGCTCAGCAACTAGGTCGTAGCCATCTGACGAAGTTGACCACTTCAAAGGGAAAAGTCGTCGCTTCCAAGCTCGAGATTCTTACGGAAATTCAGGACTTTTACGGTAAATTATATACATCAAAAGCGTCTCGTCCCCAACCGGACCCTGGGGATCCAAGAGCCACTTTAGCCCCATTCACAGAAGAGCTGCCAGAAGTTAGCCAAGACGAAATCGTGATGGCTTTGGGGCAGCTTAAAAATGGAAAAGCCCCCGGGGAAGATGGAATTACGACGGAGCTACTAAAGGCAGCTGGAAAACCTATACTAGCGCAGCTCCAACGAATATTTAATTCTGTCATCTTTTCGGGGAGAACTCCAAAGATATGGAGCAAGAGTGTTGTCGTAATGTTCTTCAAAAAAGGAGACAAAACCCTTTTGAAGAACTACCGACCTATTTCCCTCTTGAGCCATGTTTATAAGCTGTTTTCCAGGGTCATCACGAATCGTCTCACGCGTAGACTTGACGAGTTTCAGCCTCCGGAACAGGCCGGGTTTCGAAGAGGATACGGAACCATAGACCACATTTACACAGTGCGGCAGATTATACAGAAGACCGAAGAGTATAATCAGCCCCTGTGCTTAGCATTTGTGGACTATGAGAAGGCTTTTGATTCTATTGAGACCTGGTCTGTTCTGGAGTCCTTACAACGGTGCCAAATCGATTGGCGATATATCCAAGTGTTGAAAGGTCTGCAAGACGCTGCTGTTATGACCGTCAAAGTACAGAACCAGCAGTCTGACCCTATCCTCATGCATCGAGGAGTGAGACAAGGGGATGTCATTTCCCCGAAATTGTTCACTAATGCATTAGAGGATATGTTCAAGACGCTGCACTGGGAAAGGCGGGGCATAAACATAAACGGCGAGTACCTTTCGCATTTGCGATTTGCAGACGATATCGTCATCGTGGCAGAAACCGTGCAGGACATGCAATATATGCTGAGCAGCCTGGCTGATTCCTCTGCTCGAATTGTTCTCCGGATGAACTTGGACAAAACCAAGTTAATGTTCAATGAACACGTCAAGCCGGAACCAATAGCTCTTAACGGAGTTCCTCTCGAAGTTGTTCAGGAGTACGTGTACCTTGGGCAATCTTTGCAGTTGGGTCGAAACAACTTCGAGAAGGAGGCACGTAGAAGAGTACAGCTAGGCTGGACAGCGTATAGGAAACTTGGTCAAGTCTTTTCGTCACGGATACCGCAATGCTTGAAGACAAAAGTCTTCAACGAGTGCGTCTTACCGGTTATGACCTACGGAGCCGAGACGTGGACACTGACAGTGCGTTTGGTCCACCATTTTAAGGTCGCTCAGCGAGCTATGGAAAGGGCTATGCTCGGAGTTTCTCTAAAGGATCGAATCCCAAATGTGGTGATCCGACAGAGAACTAAAGTTATCGACATAGCCCAAAGGATTAGTAAGCTGAAGTGGCAATGGGCTGGACACATATGTCGCAGAACCGACAACCGTTGGAGTAGACGTGTTCTGGAGTGGAGACCACGTCTTGGCAAGCGTAGCGTAGGACGCCCTCCGACTAGGTGGAGTGACGATATACGCAAAGTGGCTGGCAGCGGATGGAGATTGAGAGCTGAAGATCGAGCTCAGTGGCGTGCCATTGGAGAGTCCTATGTCCAGCAGTGGACGAGAAAGGGATGATGATGATGATGATGATGAACCTTTTTTGGTATCTTCTTAAGCCGATATCTACGTTTTTAAGTCTCATTATTTTTATCATTATTATAGTTATTTTACGTGTCTTACAGTTAAGACACGTAAAATAACTATAACACAACCGATTTACTAATTCTCTTCCAGACTTTCTGCATTTATATTTTTAATTTTTTTTTTTTTTTAGCTGCTGTAATGTAACTTAATAGTATTCGTTTTACGGAACACTTAAAGTGTAAGGTTCGTTACTATATACCATCATTACTTTCTCTCACTTAATAGATTTCTGGTATTCGATTTCTCTCCCAGCTGATTGCTGTTGAATTTTCATATTATATATGTAGTAGGGCTAGGGAAGTACTTGTACTTACAGGAATCCTTCAATAACGATCTTCGTGATTTTATTTTTACTTAACTATAAAAGTAAAAATAAAATCACTAAGATAAAAGTAAAATATAAAAATGTATAACCTTTAAGTTTTTATAAGTAGTAAAATATATCTCTAAATAGAAATGATTTTATTTTTAACTCCAAGTAAATGCCAAAATACAGTTTCGTATTTTCCGAAAATTCAGAATGCTGTGATTAAAAATAAACTTTACACCGGTTTGTAGAACGATTGTTGATAGATAAAAAAATCTTTTTATTTATTCTTATTTTTGTTATTTGATTGCTTAGTATCAGCAATTCCAATCATGATGATAATGATTGTCAGTAAAAAATGGCATCTCGATTGAGCCACAATTTTCTTTTATTATTATGACGGCCTGGTGTATGGACTATATATTGGATTATAAACTTTGTAATTAAATGTTATAACAGTCAAATGAAGAAAATATAAAATACATAACATTGTTGCACGTAAAAATAATGATATGTCATATACTTTAATTTGCATTATAACAACATAATGATACTGTATTAAGACAATGGTTAAAGAACAATGTAGATCTAAACAATATGTAAGGCTGAGATGGAACAATGCTTAGAATGCGTAACCGATGATATTAAATTTAAAACCAGATAAGCACCATTGAGTTTTCATGTGCTTAATTTTTTCATAAGTCATCTCGTGCTCGGTGGTGAAGGCAAACATTTTCCTCATCATCATTCATCTTATATCTATCTGAAAATTTTTACCACATATGTGTGTAAGTAGTATTGAAGGAGCACGTTGGAATAAGCCTCCTCCTGCGGACGAGGCTTTAGACCAGGAGTAAGGTTCGTAACACTGAAATTATCCTACTGCTATATATTTTTAACCCATCTCGACTAAGCACAGTTAAATTCCAATTGTATTTCTGTACAGATATCTCGATAAAAAATATACTTATCGACATATATTCTTAAATTACATGTTTCAAACTTATTAGTTTCATTATTGTTCTTTTTCTTATAAATGATATATTATTATATCGCTGCCTCGTTGGTCTAGGGCTAGATGTAAGGTCGCAGACCCGGTGGTCCTGGGTTCAATTCCCAGGTCGGGCCAATAAATAGCTATTGGGTTTTTCTGTCAGAAAATTCTCAGTAGCAGCCCGGAGTCTGAAAGATGGAAGTGTGTACACTTCCGTGCCTCGGAAAGCACGCTAAGCCGTTGGTCCTGCGCCTGAACTCTTTCCGGTCGTGTCGGATTGCCGTCCCATCATTATGAGAGCTAAGGTAAAGAGAGTGCACCTGTGTTTGCGCACACACTTGTGCACTATAATATCTCCTGCGCAGTTGGCTAATCTCTCTTAAGATTGGCCCCGTGACCGAAATCGGTCTGGAGGACCTTACTATATTATTATAAGTAAACGATGAAATGTACAAGGTATGTTCCTCTTCAGGTAGACCTCCATCTATTTTAATGGAAAAGAGTAATCAACCGAATCAGTCAACACATTTTCGAGAGTTCGATAAAAATACATTGACATTATAATGGATTCATTTACCTACAAATACAAATACTCATTTTTAAATAGACACTGGTATAATTTAACAAAGCGAAACGAAATTAAATGGATATTTTGATTATGCGCCATATGTAGACAATAATATATTATTGTCTGAATTATTTGTCATCTAGTACCATATCCTGTGTGTCGCTAAATTAATTGTATTCAGCACATAGTAATTATATGGTTGTAACCACTTTATCGCTAGGTAAGACGATGGAGCTATGGATCTACGCTTAAACCTCATTGAGAATTAATGTTCATGACTGTTTAAGACATTGTCTGGCCATGAGCCAGTAAAGTTATACGCTAAGCCAAGATTAGTGCCTAGGTATCCCATATTAGTGTGAAGGACGAGAATTAATTATGGAATAATTGCTGCATAAGCGATAAGACTATCTTATCTAGGCATCCGCAACGAAATTACATAGGTACGTACCAATATGTCAGTCGTTTAATCGCTACTTACCTAGTTCGACGAGTAACCCTACAAAAGTCCATTACTCCATCGATGTATATTACAACTACAATGATTCTTCACAACTATAAAATGTTTCAATGAATAACCATTTATTCTTTGTTCGAAGGATAATGTATTGACAACAATTGTATTGACAATAATGATTGCCTAGCGGAGTCAGTGAATTGGTTTCCTGTAATATTAGCTTCTCTAGTCATCGTTCGCCCAATCAAGGATGATTGAAATGTCAATTTGCTTTCAAATGAGAACTTGTATTGAGAACGATCGATCCATGAGATGAAATGGTATTGGTCATTTTTGTCAAATTAAATTGACAAATGATCATTCAAACAAGAAAGATTATTGAGGTTGTAATAGTCTAGTGTTATCCTTGTGTTATTCTGAAATTGTGTTTAGTAAAAATGGGATTCATAAATTCACAATTTATTAAAATGGCGTCGCATATTGATTAAATTTATACAAAGATCTTGATAAAAGCTATAAATTAATTTTGTTGTTCATTTAAAGCTAAGAGTCCTTCCCGATAGCGTTGACGGATCGAGGATCGGACAGGACAGGATTGATGACCGTAGTACGTGCTGTACCATTCGACGCCTGCGTGATGAATCGTTTACTTGTAATCGGTGGACTAACACGAATTCCGTAATTTGTTAGAGAAAAAGTCAAGCCCGACCCTTGCAGATGTGCACCATCATCATCCTTGACAAGCTCAACATCTCATATAAGCTCAATGGAATCCAATTTTCCTGAAAAAAGTAACGTATCAGACTACTAAATTTCCCACTCCACATCTCATCTCCTTTTAAAGAGAAATTTTGGAGATTATTCTACCACACTATTTGCGAATGCGGATTGGTACATATGTGCCAGATTTGCATGTTTCTGCTCGTTTTATTTTTTCACCGCAGAGTACTACATCAATAATTATAAACGTAAATTATTAAGCACCTGAAACTCAAATGGGTTTTCCCTAGTTTGAACCTAAAATTTTCGGTTTAGTTCAGTGTTCTAGCCGCTGGGACATCTGGGAGATTTAACTATTATATAATTCTTACTATGTACTCATAATCTTTCTTTCATTATGACTGATGTGAAAATAACTTTTTTTTTTGTAAGTGAGAGATTAGATTATTTTCTTTACGACCAATAATAAAACTTTTTCTATTTTTCAAAATCTTATACTTTACTCTTTAATAATGGTACTCCTGCTTATCGCTCGCTGCATAAATATAAAAGTTGTAACAAACGGTAAAAAATGAGAGAATTCCTTCGTATTAATGACTAATACGTGTCAAGCTTGCACTTGGCGCGTAACAAATCGAAGCCTCGTAATCGACGGGCGCGCGTTCCCAGCAATTTGTTAGAGAATAAATATTTTTTGTTCGCCACTTATTTGTTACTGAAGCTTATTAGTAGAATTAATTGGTTTCTTGCTCGATTTTCCATATAAACTTGACTCTTGATAACTTTTTCTTTAGCAAGAAAGATTAGTTACTAAAATAGCTTTATTTATTAAATTCGTTTTTATGCATATTTACACATACAATTATAATTATAGTTAATACTTATTGCGAAGAATTCTTATAAAACCTGTAGAAAAATCGCAAGTATATAAATGTTTCGTTATAATTAAATTGTGATTTTAAAAAATGATGCTTCATGTTTAAAAAGTAATTATAACACTGTTATTTTAATATATTGTTCAATAGACTCGAATCGTAACTTAACGTACTTGCGGCTTTTTAAAATTATGCAAGCAAGTAATACCAAAGAATCGATGACTTCCGAAATTGACGTCTTAGGATTAATGTAATTTCAATTACTTGTTTCGGTCACAAATCGAATTTCAGTCCAATTGAGAATTGAACTTTGATAAGTTCGGTATTAAGACAAAATTATCAGGTGTCCAAAGATACCATGATTCACTAAATAGTGAAATTCAGGAATATAATATGCATGCTCTCAAACAGACGAATTATTTACCTATAGTTTAATTCGGTAATAACTTGTAATAAGATAATTCATAGTGGTTAAATAGTAAATAAATAAGTACTTCCGCTCGATTACATAATCATTTTGCTAACCACAAAATTACATGTAGTTTAACTAGATAACATGTTGTATTGGCCACATGCAATTGCTTTAGCTCTGTATTGTGGACTAACTGACAATTCAACAAACACAGAGTTAATGAAAATCCTCAATCCAATAGTGCATAATTGGCCCGGCAACCTGCCTGGCGGAACAAAGAGCCGTGCGACATTGTCTGCTATAGGCTTATTAGCTCGATGTACCATCAGAGTTAACAAAGCGAAACGCAATGTTATATAGCCAGTTCGCTGATCACTTCCGCAATGATAAAAACACTGGCGTTCTGTTAATATTCACCGACTTTTTTCTTTCTTAAGAGGGCCATTGACGTTAATTGATTCGAACCCTTCGAATCCCTCTCTACTAATCTCCCTTGTGAAACACTGAACACTTTTCTTTGTACCCTTTACAAAGTGAGATCGTTTTCCTCTGTAACTTGAGTTCTAGTAATATTAATTTTGTATCTCATTTTGTTATCTATATTAACAATCGTCTCTCAAATATTTTATTAGCTGTACGAACAGATGTATCGCTTTAAAAGGTCCGACTCCATCCGGAATATAGTAATAAAACGGAAATAGAAGATATTATCGTCCACACAACCCTTTGTGCCCGTTCATTATTCCCTTCACGTTTGCAAATGGAGAACTTTGCGTACTGTTGAACACGGAATGTTACTCAAACAATAATACCTTTAAGATCATCACTTATTTTATCTCCGTTACGTAAGAACTACTTTCGACCTTTTGTTTTTCACTAGCAATGCTTACAATTGGAATATTTATTGGGAAATGGGAAGTGTATAACACAAAGGGTCTTAAATTAAATTAAACCCCCCGATATTCCCTACAGAGAAGCATTGTAGATTATTAAGGAAAAGACTTAGATCCGTCGCTTTCGCTGTCGCCCTTTCAAGTCCATATTGGCTCAAATCATGAATCCTTTATTAAGTGAATTATATAGAAGACAATAAATATGATCTTTGTCATACTGTCATAATTGTTTAAATATATTGTGTGGGATTACCCTAAACCTGAAAAAGATAATAAAATAAGTAAATATTGAAAGGAACGACTACGTTGAACATGATTTGATCAAAGATTTTTTTTCTATAAATCAAATTGTACCTTAAAAAGATATAAGTTATGTCACAACTTTCTATTTGTAGAGATAATAGAATATTCTACCTTACATGTTCAAGCATTTCAACATTCATTAAATTAAAAAAGTTTCTTTGTATGTACACATACTAACTACTACTGTATAAATTAAGAGTTACTTCGAAAGTTATTTCCTGCTTGTTCATAATACTTCAAAATAAAAGTTGCCTCGTAAACTAAAACAGAAATAGGTAACGAATGAAACTTACATCATGAACTTTGTCGCCAATTAACATAGAAAGTTCGTTATATGTATTTAATTAAACGTTTGTCTCCAGTAGTTTCGTTTGTAAAGATTTATTTGATACTATCTGCGTAGGTGCCTACTCATTATATAATCTACCGCTATATTACAATATTTTCTACTGTTAAGCTCCAGTAAAAGTAAGCAAACTATACTAGTGACATGACATCTATGGCCCATGACTGATGTTTATACAAACAACTGCCATCTACCTCCCGACAACATTAAAAATGGATGTTTTTGCAAATAGTTATAACCAAATAAGATCATCTGGAGGTATAACAATCATTTAGATTAATGAGAACCGATTGTTATATATTGTTTTACGTCCATGATAATGGTAAAGTTAAAACTCAATTCTTATTTCGAAAATAAAATCATTATTATATAAAACGTGTTCCTATAAATTACGTATTTTTTCGTTATCAAACAGAATATTTAAATTTAATTGTAATGCCGGTTTTTATCAGTAGGACACAGCTAAATTCAAACCTGTAGTGACTTCACGTTAGACCAACATGTTTTGTTAAATAATTTCAAGTATAAATTTCAAAACCTTCTTGCTTTTTACTAATTCATTTTTCATTTAACAGGTGAAAAACAATGTCTTCGCCATCAAAGAAACGTTTCAAGAAACAAACATGGTGTTCAAGATTAATGCATAAAAGATTGCCTATTACACAATGGCTTCCAGAATACAATTCGGAAAAAGCTTTAGCAGACTTTATAGCTGGCGTTACTGTTGGGCTTACAGTTATCCCGCAGGCGCTGGCTTATGCCACACTAGCTGGACTTCCGCCTCAGGTAAGGGAAATGAGTTCCATTACCTTATTATATTCAGCGAATATGCCAGTAGCTAGGCTTCAAATAAAGTAACTACTTAAAGCATTTCTTTTCCGATCTCTTACGAGAACATTACCTAAACTTACAACCTTGTAAAAACGTCTCCTGAAATGAAAACATGCTGATTTCAATATGGGATATACTCATAGTGAAAAAGGAATTTTGTTTTGTTTTACTATACTGGATTTTTGTACTTGTGTGTCAAGTCGTAAAAGTGAAACCCTTAATTCAGTTGGTTCGTCCCGCAGCTTTCTTTTCCCTAGAGTTTACAACCTATCACGATGAAATTTCTGAGACAGATGTGTCTTGAGAACCGAAAACAGCCGTAAGTGAAAAAAAAATTTACGGCCACCCATTAAATAGATAAAAAAGATTTCCCTTCGGAAAATATATTGTGCAACATAAAATTGATATAAATGTAATAAAAATGTGGAACTTAAACTGACCTAGATAACGATTATTGGTGATACATATATTTTTAACGTATCCGAAAAGTAAAAATTATTTGTTAAATAAATAAATAGTATCTGATATTAAATGTATGATTAACTTAGAAAGAGAAGAAATATGCACAAACACAAATATTCAAGTAAACTATTAATACAAATATTTGTGCAAAGAACAGATTAAAACGGCAGTCGTATAAAGTCGCATAAAGCAAGTTCGTTACGACTATTTGGCACACTATGATCCTCGTCACATAAAATTTCTTGCTTTCACGATAAAAAAATCCATATTTTTTTTTATTTATTATTCGCTTGAAAAAAATTACGCATTAAAATTATTTATTAACCATTTTAAAACAACTTTTTAAACCCTTTTGTTCAAGTCAAATGCTTTTTTGTTTTATAAATATTGGACATAAGAGTTGGAAAGATTTATAAGTAGTATAAAAGAAACTTAAAAGCTTAAAATAACACAATTACGTTTTTTGTTAAAAATATGTAATAAAAAATTAGATGAAGTCGGTGTCAAACTCTTAGTTAATTTTGCACATTAACGGCCATACTTATAAATGTTGCTTATTGGCTGTTTTGATAAACACCGAGTTCGCTCTTTCTTTCATTATTGATTTGGCATTCGAGTGAAGAAGACACAGTATTGTTTAAGTGACTATACCCTAAACAACATTTAAAAAAGGCTAATAATACTGGAGTAACGACTTTAATAGACTAAAGCTGTTTTCGTGTGATATTTGTGTGATAAAATATACATATTTTGCAGTTTAAAATAACAGCAGCGCATGTATATTGTCGAAGTGATAATATTATTGCAGTTAACGTAAACAATATAACGTTTGCTTCGGATTTCATTAATAAATTTTATGCTTCAATTAATATTTTTATATTAATTTATCAGTCACATTCACATAAATGATGAAATTTTATATAACACTACAAGATACAATTATCTATATTAAGCGACTATTCAGTTACTAGTTTTCCTCTAATTGTTTTCTTATTTAACTTAATTATCCCCTGACAAGTATATGGTACATAACGCCATCTATTCATTCTCTGCCAACCTTTGGGCTTAGAAGATATTTATGATAAGTTAATCATCAGTCATGAATTATCCGAAATGCCGACGGAACGATGATGACGATGTAGATCACCATCTACAAAATGTAGCTGGTTGACAGTAGATTAAACTAGCAATAAATAAATAACATAGGAGCAGACCTATACGAAAAGTGACCGTGACTTAATATTAAATTTAAAATACTAATTTCACTGTTCTATATTAGTGAAATCTTTTACATAATAATTTAATGTGTTTATTTATAATTTCAGACAAGCAAAGCTTAGTATTTGTATATTTATTTATTTTTTAATTATCTTAACGGTGAACAAAAACATCGTGTTACAACCTTCATGTTTCGTTGAATAGGCTTCAAAAGTTTTCCTTAAGAGCATAAGAAATTTTCGCCTAGCAGTGTCATATTTACCAGCTATTACGTATCTTTACTGTTTACAAATCAAATTACTACTGTTTTTATTATTTTGTATCAGTAATAATTGATCACTAATGTAACTGAATCAAATTTAATTAAGCATTATTAAAGTTAATGAGACTTCATTGGCACCGTTCACAATCGTTGATAGAAACACAGCTGAGCTAATTTTATTCCAAACGAGCTCGCTACAATACATTGTTCATGTGAAATTTGGACAACAATACGCGAGTAGCAAAACCATTAATAAACCTTTTTGAAAAGTTATTTCATTCTTTTTTTCTGCGGCCCATCCGCATTATTTTGTCCCAGAATATGAAAGGGAAAATTTGTAAATCGATTCGCAGCTCCTACATTAACTTGGTAAATATTCACAATATGTCTATTATTCTATCGCTAAACAGTAGTACTACTTCGTATTGCTATGTTCCAGTTCGTAGCGTGTTTATCCAGTAATTACAGGCACAAGGGACATCACGTCTTAGATCACGTGTTGGCGGCGCATTGACCGTGTAAGAAGCGGTTTATACTACTAATAGCGCCAGTGTCTATGGGTGAAGGGGGAGAGTTTTGAATAGCGTTTCAAAGCCATTTGTACTTTATAACTTTAATCACTTAGTATGTATTAGTTACTATTTGATTTATAAATTCAAAACTTATTGAACATCTCTGACGAATATTGTCAATAGATTTTTAGAGATTTACAATTTGTATGACGTCACCAAAAGTTAAATAAAATTAACTCTATTTATCGTTTGTTTTTAGTGCGTAATATATATGTAGTTAATTTATTTGATAATAATAATAATAAATAACATATTTATTAGTATTTCGCTTTTGGGTAATATTACGTTTTTGTATATCAATGTTTAAAAATAAATACTTAATTTTCATATTAAAAGCTTGCATCATTAACGAATGATTCATGAAGTCGGCAAAAATGATCGCTGTTGAAATTACCACTCATTACAGTGGAATGAAGAGAAATGAATATGTTTAATGAGACCGATATTTTGCGCTATTTTGCGTTTGTCCTACCAATTAACAGTTATGAGTGTGGACATTACAATTAACGAATTATTTATTATTGAAATGTCTGCACTATGGGTAATGAAAAACGCATATTAATCTGATAGTAATTAATATGTTGAAATCATGGTTGATTAAAAGGTTGCCAAATATATATTTATACAATAATTTAAAATTTATTTTATTTGTATTGATTTCTTATAAGGTGACTTTGTGCTTTAGTTTTGAGTATTTTTTTGTTATCGTATAGGTAGACGGATGAGCATATGGGCCACCTGATGGTAAGTGGTCACCAACGCCCATACGCTACCAATCTAGGGAACTAAGATGCTATGTCCCTTGTGTCTGTAATTACACAGGCTCACTCACCCTTCAAACCGGAACACGACAATACCACGTATTGCTGTTAAGTAGATTGTTTTGTTTCAGTATGGGCTTTACTCTTCGTTCATGGGATGCTTTGTCTACTTGATTCTGGGTTCATGCAAAGATATTACATTAGGTCCGACTGCTCTGCTAGCCCTCATGACGTACGAACAAATACAAGGGAGAAACTTCGACTATGCAATACTATTGTGCTTCCTAACCGGTGTTGTTCAACTCATAATGGGAATATTGCACTTAGGTATGTATAATGTACATAATTGATATATTATGAACATTTAGAAACTATATAAATAGTAAAAAGTAGTATATAAATAGTCAAAAATCAAATAATTTGTATATTTTTTCCTCTGTTTGTCAACTGATTTGTTGTTGTTTTTCGTAGCTTTTGGCGAACGTCAGTGTTATCAATAAAATATTGAAATAATAATAGAAAAATATATGTTCAAAACTTGTAAATTAATTTAAGTATATTTTCCACAAATTTTCAATAACTTATATCGATGAATTTATATAAAACTAGATGAATCATAACTGTATGTTAACCAACCACCAAAAGATTCATATTTCTCCCTAAGTAAAGGTTTGTTTGCAACATTTGGACGAGTAGCTAATAATTTGGGAACGAAATGGCTAGGGACTGGTCAAAATATATTTGCACAACAAATTCATTGGTCTAACATATTTAGCACTTGGACTAAATGCTGAAATTGTTCGACCACACATAATATTCGTAACACCACGATAATTGAACTCATAGGTAGTATATTTCGAATGCATTGAGTCAGTAACTCATTTGTGGCAATGTTTACGGTTCTGCACCAGAATCGCAGAAATCGTTCAAAATGCCTCAGATGCTTAATTTAAAAAAAATTGTAAAGGAAGCGTTGTATACTAAAAATATATTATACAATTAATGAATTTATGGATGAATTTATGGCGATCGTCTCATTTCCAAGGTGTGCCTACCTTGGAAATGAGACGATCGCCGCATGTATTTTTTTTTTTTGTAAACTAAGTACGAGTTAAATAAACTCACAGAGTTTCTTTCGCCGGTTTTTCTCAGGGCTGGGTTTCTTTTCCGAACCGGTGGTAGTTTCTAGTTTGACTCTCAATAAGCAAGTGTAATGCTTCAATGTTGAATAAAGTATTTTGATTTTGATTTTTGATATACTTTTCAAAAATAATTAATTACCCTAATAGTTGGTAGTTGTCTATAATAGCTAATCTAGATATACTTGAGGAGTAGTGCTTAGCCGGCGACAAGTCGTAACTTATTTAATTTAGTATAGGGTTTTCCATTAAGGGCGCTTGATCGTGCAGAACTTCCATCGTAGCGTGTGCTGTGTGGCACGTAGCGCCGTCCTGTTGAAACTACATGTTGTCCAGATCCATATTCTCGATTTCAGGCCAAAAGAAGTTGGTTATCATCGACCGGTATCGCTCACCATTGACGGTGACGGCCACACCATTATCGTTTTCGAAAAAATACGGACCAATCACGCCTCCGGCCCAAAATCCGCACCAAACAGTCACTTTCTGCGGGTGCATTGCCACTTGGTGAACCTCGTATGGATTGGTCTCGTCCCAAATACGGCAATTTTGCTTGTTGACATAGCCATTCATCCAAAAATGCGCCTCGTCGCTGAAGATGATTTTTTTGCCAAAATCGGCGTCAACTTCCAACTGCTCTAATGCCCAGTCAGCGAACACACGGCGCTGTCTATGGTCATTAACCTTGAGCTCTTGGGTCAGCTGGATCTTGTACGGGTGCAGGCTCAAGTCACAACGCAAAATTCGCCAAGTTGTCGTCTGCGAAAGGCCGAGTTCCTGTGCGCGACGCGGAATTGACTGCCGCGGGTTTTCGAGGACACTGTCGCGCACAGCGGCGATATTCTCGGCAGATCTCGCGTTACGTTGACGCACGGGAACCGGCTGATTGTTAACTGACCCGGTTGACTCGAATTTGTCCACCAATCGACGGATAGTCGACTCGGCAGGACGATCATCGCGACCGTAAAACGAGCGAAGTGCGCGGAACGTTGCTCGAACTGAAGACCCATTTTCATAAAACAATTTTATGATTTGCACGAGCTGCTCGACACTGTTACCTGCCATGGTGGTTTGGGAGGACGGAATGAATATAACACACTGCATTTGACAGCTGTCACTCAAACAACATGGCCGCAATCAGCTGTCAAAGTTCAAGCGTCCCTATTGGAAAACCCTATATTAGCACTCGTAGTTTATTTCAAGTATATTCAATATTATAAAATAGTAGTTTGTTATCGAATCTTTTTTATAAAATCATATTTTTATTAAAGAAGCTAGTTATAATACGATTTATTTCTCGCGTGGAACTCGATAACAATAAGAAAACTAATGATTCTACGAAAAAATATAAGTCTACGTTAACACAGTTATTCTACCGATATTAATCTTCGAACAGAGCTCTACTACTCATTCCCAGTACTCTTACTAGAAAAGGAAAGAGCTATAAGCTAATTGACTCTATCAGTGTACTCCCTAAGAGCTTACTAACTTAAGGGTGGAAAATATATAAAAAATGTATTGGAATCAGTTACAGCTAAAAGTTAGGTTATGTAAACACATATTTACAATCAAGTGGCTCAGTCTCCTTTACTATATAAAATAAAATAAAATATCAATTATAATTAGAAAGTTACCAAGTTGTTCTCTCAACAGGTGTCCTCATAGATTTTATATCCGTACCAGTCACTGTAGGTTTTACATCAGCTACCTCTGTCATAATCGCCGTGTCTCAGCTCAAGGGATTACTGGGAATTCAGTTCAAATCAAAGGGTTTCATTGATACGTTGAAACAGGTAAAATATTCTGTTTTATTTGAAACCTAGTTAAGAGTATATTTTAAATAAAGAACGAATTAGTTATTAGTGATTTTGAGAATAGAAAATTTCCTGTCAGCGTTTTATTTGTCTTTATGAAGTGAATCTAACTATAAGGACGACAAAGTCATGTAACATATAATTTCTAAATTACACGCTTACAGAAGTCTTACCTAACCCATACCCGTACTCGGCGTTATTGTAACTCTTTTTTTTTTAAGGTTTTCATCAACATTCCTAACGCTAGATTAGCTGACAGTACGTTAGGAATTTCGTGCATAATTATACTCCTTTTAATGAGGGTAAGTGATAAATTATTATAATACTTTAGAAGTGATAGTTATGTATAATATAGAAATACATTTTAAATAGTCGGTTTAGTGTTATAGTGTACGAAATCCCATCCAAAACAATTTTATGAGCGGTTTTATATTGAACATATATTTAAAAGTATTGGATTACCCCACACTTTATGACCGAAAGCTTTGTGTAATACAGACCTTATGTACATCGTAAAACGCACGATTAATTAATCGCCGTATCGCGTGCATTGCGTGATATTGCCTATCTTGAGATTATATATTTTAACAATACATGTTTGTACTCTTTACGTTATATAAAATATAATAAAGCTAAAGTACCCGAAGTAATCATTTTTATAGAACAATTTTTAAAATAGAGATATGAATCGAATACGTAAAAAGTAAACATTTTTCGTTGAACAATATGCTTTTGTATAATTAAAAACTGTTTGTTATTAATTTAGTGTAGTCTTATTTCGGCCATAGCTTCAATCTTTGCAATCTTTTTTTCTTTCATTATTCGATATAATAAATATTAACTTTAAAATCCAATCTAAAATATTATAATTTTTTTTAGTTAAAATCTTATTTGATTTACAGAGAACAATAATAATTTGTTAAACACAATTACTGTGTCATGTCCCTTTCACCTACCAGAGTATGTCAAGTGAGATTACATCGCCAAACAGAATCCTTTGACAACGCTATTAGCGATAGTATCAATGTACCTTCACACGATAACAGCATTACGGTCGCGATAATATTGCGCGTTTGTTTTCATATCACTTTAGTAACGCGACTGGATTAGTGATTACTCTTTGCAAGTCAATCTGATATCACGCCATGTACGCGCGTTGCTTTCATCATTTTATAGATGTAAAGTTATTTTTTTTTAAATTAGTTTGAATAATATTCGGTGGTAGGGCTTTGTCACTCGGTGGTAGGGCTTTGTGCAAGCTCGTCTGGGTAGGTACCACCCACTCATCAGATATTCTACCGCAAAACAACAGTACTTTCTATTGTTGTGTTCCAGTTTGAACTCACTCAACACAATTACAGGCACAAGGGACATAATATCTTAGTTCCCAAGGTTGGTGGTGCATTGGTGATGTAAGCGATGGTTAACATTTATTACAATGCCAATATCTATGGCCGTTGGTGACCACTTACCATCTGGTGGCCCATATGATCATCCGCCTACATATGCAATAAAAAAAAAGATTCGTAGTCGAAAATCGATATCAAAAATGGAACAAAAAGTTGATCCATTTTAAATCGACATTTTTTTCATACATTTTTGTAAAGCGTTAACATCACCACGTCCTATTACAATATGATATAGATATCGATGTAAGAATTTGCTAATAACAATCCATCGTAAATTTATGAATGTTTTTCTTCATAAATGACCATAAGGGAACAAAGCGATGTTACGTAAAATATATGAATTTAAATATGGAAATATTTCATACCTTATTCCCTCTCTTATTCTTCATCACAAACTGTATGAATACTTTTGTTTGCAGAAAATGAAAGATATGAATATATCGCCGAATAAAAAAAGTTTAAAGAAGATATTATGGCTGTTATCAACTTCGAGAAACGCTATAATCGTTCTTGTATGTTCTGTAATGGCTTTCACATGGGAATCACATTCGGTATCGCCATTCAAACTCACGGGGACTGTGAAGTAGGTGATTCCTTTTTTTTTATTATTAATGCTATTATTTATGGTACTTTGGGATTTTCATTCATAATAATACAGTTTTTATGAAGGTAAGTGTTTAAAGCTTACAAATATTAAAATAGTCTAAAATTGACGTTTGCAAATTTTTATCGCATTTGTATCTTGATCTTCACAATTCAGACAATGACAGCTTTTGAATTATTCCGCGTAAACAGTTCTATTGTTCGTTAGCAAAAAGATTTTTTACTTAATTATAATAGGTAAAATTTATTTAAAATATTTATATTATTTTGTTTCAAAAGTTATCGATAAAATGCTTATCTGTGGTAGAGTAAGAGAGAGAGAAAGTAAGAACTTGTCTGAATGCCAACCGTTCATTAGTTTTATAGTATGCCACCAAATAGTTTGATGATGAAGTCCTGACCGATTTATACCAAGCAGACACGGAGAATGTTCATGTGCTGTTATAGTGATCCCTCACCCTCATAAATCGAATTGGATGGCTATCTCACTTGACTAGAGAGAGAGGTGCAGGACGCACGGCTTCACGGACTTTCTGACAAATGCCCACTTTTAAACATAACTTAAAACATTTTGACCAGGATTTTTTTGACGGAAAATCTCAAAAATCCAAACACCCATACTCATATATTGGTTTGGTTTTGTGTGTGAGTGTTTAACATCTTAGTTCGACGCATTAACTGTGCAAGAAATAATATATTTTTTTCACGGTGCTCCTGCTTAAACGTTGGTGGCCACTTACCACGTAGTCAATTTGCTCGCTTACCATTCAATTATAATTTAAAAAGAAAATTAGATTACAGTTGTTATTTATGTATTTTATGCACGAATGCTATTAAAACAATTATAAATTTATTACCCATTTATCATTAATTATAATGCATTAAAATAAAGAAATAAAAAACAATATCTTAACGATAAGCGTTTCTGTGAACTGTCAACAACGACGCTTACATTGTAGGACTAACTAACCAAATAATAATATTTATTTATTTATTTTCACCCTCAAAATACACGTAACATTGTATAATATTGTAAATATTGTTTAAAATAAAATGGAATAAGCAGGGAGCACATAGTTGCCTATAGTTACATTGGCTCATTCGCCTTTCAAACCCGAACACAAAAAGTATTGCGTTTTGCGGTAGAATATCTGATGAGTAGATGGTACCTACCAAGAGAAGCCTACACAAAGTTTCAGAATATCTTCTGCTTTCACTATGATTTTCTCGACTGACAAACTTAATAACTTTTTATGACCCGACCTGGTGTTTGATTGCAGTAACTCAGATCTGTGGTCTTATAAGTCCTACAATAACAGATTAAAAGAGATGCCTTTTAAAAACTCTATAATCACCTATTTAGTAATAAATCATGAAATTGAATAATATAATTAATTTACAACATAAAACATTTCAAAATTATATAAAGACACAATTAATCAATAACACTTACTACTTAATCACTCATTAAAACTATACTTTTGCAATAAATATGCTTGGACTTAATCTCGGGTTCAATAAACTATACGTATACTAATACAAGGAAGTATCCTTCCCCTTTCCTCTCGCTGCTTTCGGTAGAGTTAAAATATTCACGATCCAAAAATGCTTTATTTTTAAGTGTACTTGAAGAAAATACATTCGATTTTTTTTTATATTTATAAAAGCAAATTGGTCACTTTATTGCGTGAATCAAATACGTGCGCGCAACGCGTACACAAACGCACTTTTGTTCAAATCACCCACGTCAATATTTGTTTACCGCAATTGTTTTACTGCACTTTTTAGTGAAATTCTTTTTATTGTTTTTCGATTATATTTTTTCATTATTTACATAGTGTAACCGTATTTTGTTTATTTTTTGTATATTGTGTATTTCATTTGTTTATCGTGATAACTCTGTTAGATTAACAATGAACATTTACATCAAGCATTAATATTTTTAATCTTTACCAAAGCTCATAGCTGTGTGGTTTCCGCATCACATTCTCAAGGTGCGAAGATTCTAATTTATTAAACAATAAAAAACATACTCTATGGCACGACGATATTTTGAATATGGAACATCAATGTGTCTGAGTGGTGTGACTCGTATGTCGTGTCGGCGAACGGCATGCCTCGTCTACTCCTTTGCTCTCTATTACCTTGTGTGTTCTCAATACTTACTTACTATCTATATATGTAAAAGAATAACTGACTGACATATTAACGCGCAGCCCAAACTACTACGGCACCATGAACATTGCAAAATGGGTTCCTTTTACACAGTACATTTAGAACTAAAGAAGTTTTTTTTTTTGTAAATTTAACTCCTAATATAGTGGTAAAGAGGATGACAGTGTATAGTGATGCTTAACTTTGAAGTATATAGAGTACTAGCGCTTGGCCTGGTTTTACTTCGTTGCTATTTATTATTATAATAATATTAAATAAAAATGTTTATGTATTAACGAAACTCTTTTTATGTATTTCACTTTAAATTTATTGATTTTTCTTTATTGACAGGTGACGGCCACCTTTGTTTTTTTTTTAACTCTGTGCAATGATCTCTTTTAATGTTTTGGTAACAGATCTGAAACTATCAAGCTATTCAATTAATCAGCGGATACACGTATAAGTCATTCTTCCTATATGTCCAGATTCACGATGATTTCCTACAACAAACATAAGGTGATACAATAAACGCTATTGAATTGATTAAACGCAATGCTTAGCCGGACTTAAAGCCTCCGACAAACCTTCGCTTAAGGTCAACGCGTTGTCAACTATGTTATAACAGCCGTTTTCTTGCGTATATATTTATGATTAAAATAGTATATGAGATTTTATGCGAATATTTATTATTATATGTTGTGGAATATAGTTTTAGAAGGTCGTGTAGATGTCCGCCGTTTGTTTACATCTTATAATGTGTATGGGCGTTCTAAGTAATTATACATAACGAAATTGTTGTAATGGAATAATGTTACGCCATGAATTTTTTGACAGTAACTTAATTGAAACTAACACGACGACAAAATGAGGACTATACTACCCCATTCATTAATTAACAAAAACTTATCAAGCTATACAGGGTTATTTGTAACACACCAGCAGCCTCGCAGGACTAGATAGCTATCACCATAAGCAAAAACTTTTATTCTACAACTTTTGATAATTTGTTAGATTTTTTTTTCATACAAAAATAAGTATTAATTTAATGTCCCGCTTGGACGTTTATAAATCTACTCGCATCGCAAAGATCGTATGAATGAAATATAGACCTACAAATGCCACGAAAGTGCGATAAAAACTTGTAAAATATATTTTTTTTGTATCTATTATGTCCGAAGTCGTAGAACAAAAGTTGTTGCTTATGATATTAGCTAACTAGTCCTGCGAGTTTGCTGGTGTGTTACAAATAGCCCTGTACATGTGTCTACTAAAAAAAATATATTAATAAATTATTTAATGATTATATAATGAGTAACTTTTGCATTTGTAATATTATCATAGATGAAAGTACTTGCTTATCAGCGTCGAAAACTAACTAGGAAATCTCTGCAAACGTTATCATGCTATGAGTATATCAATTTACATTCGATCGATTAACCGGTATAGGATTTTATATGGGGCACTGCCATCTAACGACGAGTTACTGCAAAGTAGACACTATTAAAACTTTCTTCATGAAAAAGTACTAATAAAATCGGTAAAGTATAGTGATGATGTTCTCTTGACCGATTTCGGCCACAGCGGCCAACCGTGTACATAAATGCGTAAACACAGATGTACTCTCTATTCACTCACTCAGATAATCCAATGAGACGGCAAACACACATGACCGGAATAAGTTCAAGCGCAGGACCAACGGCTTTACGTGCTTTCCGAGGCACAGAAGTGTAAACGCTTCCAGACTCCGAGCTTATATTGAAAATCTTCAACATAAAAACCCAATAACATGTTTTATTTGCACGACATGGAGTGTGAACCCACGGCCTCGGGATATTTTTTTTTATTGTATAGGACGGAAAACGTGCGTGTGGGCCACCTGATGGTAAGTGGTCACCAACGCCCATAGACAATGGCATTGTAAGAAATGTTAACCATCGCTTACATCGCCAATGCGCCACCAACCTTGGGAACTAAGATGTTATGTCCCTTGTACCTGTAATTATACTGGCTCACTCACCCTTCAAACCGGAACACAACAATACCAAGTACTGCTTTTTTTGCGATAGAATATCTGATGAGTGGGTACCTACACAGACGAGCTTGCACAAAGCTCTACCACTGAGTAAATCTACGGCCTTATATCTAGCTACTTGGTCAAAGAGACAGTGAAGTATATTATTCTCAAACAGACATATCAACATCAATTTTTATATATAAGATTATGTTTATTGTTCGAGTGTCGATTAATTTCTAATATATTATTATAGTTATATGTTTATAGTTTTATCTTTTCTCCTACAATAAGCGATTTGTTCTAGAGAAGGGCTGCCCTCGTGGTCCTTACCACCGTTTGGCACCGAGCACGACGGGAGGAATGTGACGTTTATCGAAATGTGCTCAGAATTGGGTTCGTCAATAGTACTTGTTCCAATTATCGGTGTACTGGGAAACGTCGCTATTGCTAAGGCCTTTGGTATGTATACTGCTATATTAAGTGATGGATTTCTAGTACAGGCTTTAATTGCGTAAATTCATATTAAGTTTGAGTGTGTGTTTAGTTCGTAATGTTACTTTATACGATTTGTATCAAAGACACTTAATATAAATGATATTATTATACATATAAAATATGATAAAATAACGATGATGGGTTAGTAATCATTGATTTTCGTACAGAATACATAAATGTAATTACTTATGGTTATCAAGTAATCTATATCAAAAAGAAACTATACTATTATAAATGAATAGTGCTTTTCCTTATCCGCCAATGCGCTACCAACATTGGGAAATATATAATGTCCCTTGTGCCTGTAATAATTATAAGGTGAATAACAATTATAAGCTTTTATATTATTTTTTAATTAATCATAGAAGATTAAATTCAGAAAGACGACAAAATGTCTTAAGTTACAGAAAACACTTGTCGAATTATTATTTTTATTTCAGCTAGTGGTGAGTCAGTCGATGCCACGCAAGAATTGTTAACCTTATCTCTTTCAAATGTATTGGGCTCATTTGTAAGTGCAATGCCAATAACTGGCTCTTTTTCACGAAGCGCGGTGAACCACGCCAGCGGGGTCGCGACGCAATTTGGAAGCATTTATACAGGTATACTAAACATTTACATTACTTCGACATATGCAAGTTACCTAGCAAGTTTTTATCTTACCCATCACGAGATGAATGATAACACCAAGTATGCACATGAAAGTTTAGTGATGCTTGACCTCTGAACGCTCAATCTTGTGATAATTTATATTTTATATAAAAATATAAAACAATGTATAGCCGTCACAAGGCGCTCTTGTTAAACATCGACATTTATGAATATTAAATTAATTTATAAGATATAAATGTATGGAACAAATAAATAAAAACAGTGTTTTGTACTATAAGAAAGATATATTTTACTTATATATTATAAGAATATATAGCATTGACCGTATATATCTTACGCGTCACACACAATGGTCACATTTTATTGTAATACTAATTTCCGCCCGCCGATCCTCTAACAACGTGTATCCAAAATGATTTTCGGCTAAGTAGCTATAACGTCAAAGCGTAACAAAAAACTCACTTTCGCATTTGTAATACTTGGATTGTTTTTGGAACGAAGTTCTTTTACGTAGCTTACAACAGAGTGAAAAAGCGTTCATACTGTGCCTACCAAATGCTACAAAATTTAGGAAGTTGAGGTGAGGCTTGAGTCGAAAAAATATTCCACAGAAGTCATTCCTGACGGAGGTCCCCCAACCTCACGATTTTTTTATTTCTGTTTTTTTTTTGTTAATGCATTAAAAATAATTATTTATTATTATTATTGATATCTTTAAATTTTATGTTCAATTGAACAGACTATGGTTATGGTGCAGTGGTACTTAATGATTATGTATAATAAAGATAATTGCTACTTTTTATTACGCGCATAAATCGAATTTGCTTACATCACAAATTTAGTATCTATTATTTACGACCATAGTTGTAGAGTGCTTAGACCTTGATAGTTCGATTGAATGACGTTTTTTTTTAATTAAAACATTCGCTTCCGGTTTTTTTTTGCCAGTTGATATTAAAATGTTATTTTATATACATATAATTTTTAACAAACTTTAATTTAATTTTAATAATAATTAGTTTTTATTTCTTTATCATTTGAATCATCAAACATTTGTAGAGATAAAAAGTTGTATTGCGTCATAATATTATCGTTATTTTTCGATTTCTTATTACACATCAAAATAATATTATCGTTATTTTTATGTGTAATAAGAAATCGTTTAAATATGATACTAATCGAATTAATTAATATTGAAAAGTAACAATAGCGTAGTGACGGGCTGTCTACCGATGTTTTTTTTATAGCATAAGTAGGCGGGCGAACATATGGGCCACCTGATGGTAAGTGGTCACCAACGCCCATAGACATTGTAAGAGATGTTAACCATTGCTTACATCGCCAATGCGCCACCACACTTGGGAACTAAGATGTTATGTCCCCTGTAATTACACTGGTTCACTCACCCTTCAAACCGGAACACAACAATACCAAGTACTACTGTTTTGCGGTAGAATATCTGATGAGTGGGTGGTACCTACCCAGACGAGCTTGCACGAAGCTCTACCACCAAGAAAATCACTCGTTCGTTCCTGACCCCTTTGGGCTATTGGTGTCCCATTTCTGTGCTGTACGCTTAATTGGAGAAGTAAATAGGAATATTAATCATTTGTTTAAAGTATTGGTATTCTTTTTTTAAAAACGCTTTAAAAAAAGTCGCTCATAATAAAGATACAAAAGAAAAGGCGTGAATCGATCGTTTAACATTTTAAATGTATTTTATATTTGTTTTCGACTTATTTCTAAACTACATAACATGAAATTGAATAAAATAAAACGCTTGATAAATATATCAGCGTTTGCTATCAGCGTTAGATATAATAAATATATTCAAAGTTAGATATGAATATTTTATGTTTTTGCAACATATAACCCACATGAGTATAAAAACGCACGTTTATAGTCCGTACTGCTATGGAGAATTTTGTACCAGAAAATTTAGACTCGGGGTCTGAACTTATTACATCGTGCTCTTCAGCTTTATAAACTCGCCACTAGATGACTAGACTAATAAGGCAAATAGACTAAGATACATTATTTTACGGCAAGATTGTGGCGCCGTCATCGATTGAGACTATTAATATGTAGACGAGAGTGCATTTTTGTTGTTATGTCACTCTGGCGGATCGTCAAACAGGCAACTATCTCGTGGTTAAACGACGTCTACGGATCGCCGTTAATTTTAATTACATTAGAATTATAACATAAATAATTGCCTAATGATTCTACTGATATAATTTATTTATATAATGAAAATTGATGTATGATACTTTTTTTACATTAAAATTATTTCGTTTCAGGTATATTGGTTCTCTTATCTCTAAGTCTTCTAACGCCGTACTTCTATTTTATACCGAAAGCATCGCTGGCCGCTGTTGTGATATGCGCCGTTATATTCATGATTGAATATGAGGTTTGTATAATATATATATATATATATATATATTTATTGCTTACATTGAAAACTGTCGTATATAGTTTTTTGTTTTATTAATAAACTTTTTTCCGCCTTAGACCGTTCATCGTGAAATTTTGTATCAAAGTTTATGCAAAATTTATTGATTATATGTTGAGTAGTTCAGACGTGATAGCGTATAACAAACGATCGAAAGTGTAATTCGGAAACTACTTTTCGAAAGAGGTACATAAAAAATGTGCTAATTTCGATCGCACGCAATACTTTTACTAGCAATTAAATATTGTAATAAATTTTTAGTTAAATAATATTGCATGTAATATTTAATATACGAGCTCTTAGAATACCTTAATAATAAATTTCCAAAGACATTAAGCGCATCAAAATGTATAGATTTTGGACGGTAACGTATATTTTCTTCGAGATAAAACTACCATAAATATTTATTTGAAGTTTATTAAAAACAGTTTTACTTTTTAATATCATACAACATATAATGTTGATAAATAAATTGGTTTCAGTCTCTGTGTAAATAACAATGGCCTCCACTATCATATAAACCTATAAAATTATATATTTCTAAATCAAAAAAGGAATGTCGTTTTTTTGTTATGTTATTAAGTCTTAAATCATTTATATTTTAAAAAAACTATTCAGTTCCTTATTAATAGTAATTTGAAATGAATATTGTAGGTAGTGAAACCGATGTGGCGCTCGAGACGTGCCGACCTTGTGCCCGCGTTCGCTACCTTTGTTCTCTGCCTTATCGTCGGAGTTGAACTGGGTATAGTCGCTGGAGTCCTACTGAATGTTATATTACTGCTGTATCCGAGTGCCAGGCCAACTATGGAAGCTGAAATTATAACGGTGAATATTATATTCATTTATAGTATTCTCTACGTACTCGCGCTATTAAGTATGCTTAGTGCCTTATTGTTAAAATTTTGATGCTGTTGTAATAGGCACCCTGTATCCTGTATAAAGTCAATTTAAAATCCCACTTCTGGCTATCTTCTATTAACGTGAAACGTATTTACAATTCTACATAAATATAAAATAACTATCGCTTATATATTTGATAACGTTATGTATGTTCGTAAAGAAATAAAGTTTTATTTTTGAATTGTTACGTAGATACTATTAGTCTCACTACAAGCATAAGCTAATTAATTACCTACTCACTACTAACAGAGTAAATAATTGATTTATAAAATCATCCCAGATAAATAAGATATGTAAGATAGTTATAAATAAGAATTGTTAAAAAAATCCCGCTGAAGTTACAATGTTCGTTTTCGAATCGTAGTCGATTTTTGACAATCAATTTCCTGCGTCTTTATATAAAGATAAAACTTATTATATTTTGATTTTCACTAAATATAATTTGAAACAAAATCCAACGCAACGATTGACGAATGACGAATAAAATATATCAAAGTTTCTATGCATACGCAGTTACTTATGACGGTTTTCTACACTAACAATCAAGATAAAGAAAATAATCAACAAATTTGGACACAATAAATACTGCCATGCTGATTGCTTATACGGATACGAACTTTAGTTATCTTCCACGTGTTCTTCACTGGGCTTTTCCTGATATTTTACGTTTCAATAATTTAATATATTACGATCACCGTATCTGTTTTAGTTGTTATTGAGATAATCTGTCTGTGAGTAATATCTATGTATATCTAATCTGATTCACCTCAAATTTAAGCCGTTAATAGATAATAACAAATAAAAGTTATATAATAACAGATAAAAAAATCCGTCATTATATATCGGTAGTGTATTTAACGCCTTTTTCACAAAAAAAAAATCAAAGACCGCTGTTTTACAGCGAGACGTTGTGACTTTTTCCTAACACAGCTCTCTTAAAACCGGTATCAAAAGATGGGAAGAACCATCCTCACAATAGAATAACCGTTCTGATATAATTGTACGCTGAACTATTTAAAGATGGTAGGCATAAATGCATAAGGTTGACCCATTGAGCATTGGAGCAGCGTGGTGAAGAAATCTTGGAAATTTATCTTAAAAGCAGAGGAGCATTGAGATTTGTCACTTTACACTTCTGTTAATTAAAACAGTTGCTATGCAAAATTTATTCTAAAAATCCTGCAAAAGTTAAATGACTTTGATTAAAATATGTATTTTACGTTCAATTATTTGCAGCACATTAGCTGCGCATATGTAATTAATGTCTCTTTAAATTAGAATAGTTAATAATAAATTGATTGACTGATTTCTTTTCAGGCCGATCTACTCAGTTGTTCTTATGTTTTCTTTTTAAATTTTGAAAGGTGACAGAGTGCCCTTTGATAACATAATGCAACTCTAAGCTGCTATTGTTTGTTTTTAGCCAGTTCTCATATAAATTATATAACGACGAGCTGGTTGGCGTGGTTGGTAAGGTACTTGCCTTTCACACCGCAGGTCGTGGGTTCGATTCCCACCCAGGGCAGACATTTGTGTGCATGTCTGATTGTCCTGAGTCTGGGTGTAATTATCTATATAAGTGTGTATTTCCAAAAAAATAATAGTATACGTAAGTGTATCAGTCGCCTGGTTTCCATAGTACAAGCTCTCCTTAGTTTGGGATCAGATGGCTTTGTGTAAATATTGTCCCAGGATATTAACATTGTGTAATCGTCGTCACAAAATGAAACAAGAATAGTTGATACTTACAAACTACTATAACAACGTTTAGTACTGAAATTAAAACTAAAGTAATCTCTTATATCTGTTTCTAATTGCGATACAATACAGTTATCAAATTTCTGTCGGATATATTAATAATATATTTTTGAACAATATCTTAAAATCTCGGTGCATTATACATTACATTGGCATTTTAAACTGCTGTTATATTGCGTAAAATTCAAGGCCATCGCAATCACCATACACTTAATAACTGCAATAAACATTTTAGTTACGCTTGTAAAGTTAGAGCTCATTCTGTAATATGACTTAAAACTGCCCAATTATTATTATCGTATTTAATTATTATTCATATTTATTATTTATATTTTATTTTCGTTATTGACAATAATTCAGTTCATACTTTACTGATAGCTCCATGATTTTACTGCGTTCATTTTTAGATTTCGTACAAATGTCTATCCGTCTATTATAATATAATTTAAAAAATATATAATAATTAATCCGATTCGTGGGAGGAATAATGATAAACAACTTTGACCTTAAATTTACATGGCAACATTGTTCGAGATTTACATAATCTATGGAATTCATATTGATGTGTGAAAAAATGGCGTTAGGAGTGTTGGTGAAGTTGTTATCGGAACTTTGAAAGTTTCATAGTGGTTATAAGTAAGAAAGTGAAATAGTTATGTATAAAATACATAACTATTCCATACATAAAAAAATCGTAGTAGTAGTATGTGATTATATAATGCACTCAAAATATGGCAATGAGTTATTAGCAATCAATTTTTTTTATCAATGAGAAAGGTGAAATGTTAGGTGGTGATTTTGTGGTAGAATATCTGAAGAGTGGGTGGTAGAGACGAGCTTACACAAAGCCCTACCACCAGTAATTTTAAAATTTTAATATTTAGCATGAATCAATCGCATCCAGATCACTTTATTTGATCAGCGCTCACTTTTGTTTTATTACAGAACAGCACAGGCTTTAGTTACCTGCTGATAACAGTAGGAAACAGTCTATACTTTCCCGGCGTGGAGTACATTCGGCAATACGTCAGCCGAGCCGCGAAAAAACAGGGCGGCTGCAGCATGCCCGTCGTTATTGACTGCAGATTTGTATTAGGTAAGCATTTTTTTTTTTAATTTGGTTCTTCAACAATGTGTACACTGATTAAAATAATATAATATAACAAAAGTAAAGTTCTATTCTAAGTGTCACAATTACATAAAGAAGAACACAACGTGCACAAAAAGAAAAGAAAACAAATATTATATTATACTCCATATCATTAAATATGGCCAAAATCAATTATTTATAAACTAAATTTAGGAGTATAAGGTACTTTCATTCTCGTTCACGTTATAATAGTACTGTAATGTAATTAAAATAATTTGGATCTCAATCTTTAGAAGGTGGATTCCAACTTAGTCAAAAATTTAACGTAAACAACACTTGGAACTTACACTAACGGTTTTAGTTTTCCAATCCGTCCGCTAGAGGCGCTGATCAAAACTCCGTACAATTTTACTGTCCTAACGCAAACGTGTAACCGAAGTAAAACCATGCAAAAGTCACAGTCGGGCCACTTATCTTTTATTAACAAGACAATAGCAACTTCTGAATTACGCCCTGTAAACAATTCTGCTATTCGTAATGGTTGTAAGTTCGTAAATCTTGATATATAATATGGACAGTAAGTACTAACTAACAGATAGTGGGTTAATTATTTTTGCCCTGAACCGTACCTTAGGCCTACTGGTAATCTAATATCATTAACTATATCTTATACTAACTGCCTGTCCCGACTTCGTACGTAAAATAATGATTTTATCTCATCAATCAAATCATTCGACAAATCGATCTTCCTTACAGTGCTCAAGGCTTAATCATCGTACGCTCTGCGTAGTTTTTCATGAGTTTATTTAAATATCTCCTAAACTACTGATATGAATAGCGAAATGTTAGTGTTAGTAATATTTATCTAAATAAAGCATTTAAAATTAATATGTTATTTATTTTGATAAGGCTTTACCTTTAACTTTTTGACAATTACAATATTTTCTGCACACTCCCAAAATTCGCGCTCTCTGTATTTAATATTAGTGTAGATATTATAGATATAAATTAGTTATTATAAAACAAATTGGAGGTCAATTTCCCTAATGTAAAACGTTTATTAACGTTCGATTCGATTCCTATCTAGCTTCGACTAACCCTCATTAAAACGAATCGATACGTTGTTACCATATGCAAAAGCCAAAAAACCAAGTCAAAGGTAATTTGTTAACTTTTGAGGTTCCATCAAGGACGAATCGAATCGCAACTAGATCGTTTTATTATTAGGATAGAGAAAAAGCTTAACGTCAACGACATTGTTTCGATTCGATTCCGATAATGTGACAATTATGTTAGTAGATTTGCCTCCAGATTTCTATTTAGACCATCAGTTTATTTATTTATTTATTTTATCAGTTGAACATAATATTATACCCAATTTTTTTAGGTGGTGATTTTACTACAGTAAATATAGATTAGTGATTAAACAATGAAATTAGTTTCTGTTAAGACCACCAGATTTCATGACTCCTAAATTTTTTGTTTTTTTTTAACCATCGCTTACATCACCAATGTGCCACCAACCTTGGGAACTAAGATGTTATGTCCCTTGTTCCTGTAATTACACTGGCTCTCTCACCCTTCAAACCGGAACACAACAATAGCAAGTACTGCCGTTTTGCGGTAGAATATCTGATGAGTGGGTGGTACCTACCCAGACAAGCTCGCACAAAGCCCTACCACCAAGTGCAACGAAGTGCAACGTGCAATGAAGTGCAAATATGTTAAACATAATATTATATCCCAACTCTTTTTAGGTGCCGATTTTACTGCAGCGAAAGGTATATGTGCATTATCAAGCTCACTATCATCGCGTGGTCAGCCTCTAGTACTGTTATCTCCAAGGTCGAACGTCGCATCGGTGTTCAGCGGAGCCGGGTCGAATGTCGTCGTTGTGTTGACCGCTACTGAATTAGACGCTACATTGCAGAGTAAGAAAGCTTTCGCTGTTATTAGTCTATAGAGTTGATAATTGGCTTAGGTATACTCTTGGAAATATAAACTTAGTAATCCTCATCTATTGTACGTTACTTAAATATAAATTTTCATTAAAATAACATAAAGATAAAGTACACCAAAGAAACGAACATACCGTCTATGAAGAAACAATTAAAAGAATAAGAAAATTGTAACTAACAATTGTATGGATTTCTGAATCTGAAATAAATTATTATTATCATTATATACGTATATATATTTCGTCTCGTGCTCGTAAAAGAAAACATCATGAGTCAGTCTTTATTTGTTGAATGAAAATATGCCACATCCAACATTAGTGGTATAAGGTCCAAACTTTCTACTCAAAAGAAGAGGACACTTCAGCCCAACAATGGGACATTTGCTAACAGACTAGCACTAGACTCTACATTTATTAACCGCTGCTGTAAAGTTTCTGCTGGAGCAGTATACTGTTGTAGTAGTAGATAATAGGGTTTATTTTATTTTTGTTTACTTAAAACTGTTTTCTTTCTGTAATTTTGTATATAAGTCTCTGTTACTTGAGTAAATAAACTATTATTATTATTAAAGGCTGTTGCTTAACGTTATATATTAAAATATTATTGTATATTAACAACTCTCATTAAAATATTTTATAATTTTCTAAAAATAAATTAAACTTCGCAGATCTCACCGGCCAAATTGCTTTATCCGAACTAAATGTTAGTGACAAGAAACGGATAACGCCTCCTCCATCATACAAATCGTTAAGTCAAATGGACGAAGAATCAATTGAAGTTATTGTAACTGAAGACAAGAATACACCTCTACTTACTCAAACGATATCAAGCAAATCTTTATCAAGAGAAATAAACGACACATGACATCATTATAATAATATCTGATAATATTATTACTAAGTCAAAATGACGCTGCGCTAATATCAGTAATTTTAAATATATTTCTAGTAAGTATTGTTAGAGGAAGACATGTAATGGCTTCACTTTTATAATTAAAATTTAGAAGGAAAGTGGAATGCTTTTCAAAATGGCTTCCGTAATATTTAACATCGGCGTAATCCCAATGAAAAATTTGTTATACAAAGTTTAGAAGTTTTAATATAATTTAATCACAAATTAAAATAATATAACGGTAGTGTTTTTGCATTGTCGTGTCTTTAATATATTGCGTGAACATAAATATGGTTAAAAATATTTTATTCTCGAATAAAATATTACAAGACATTTATACGAGAACATTTAAATATACACAAAAAATACATTTGTCAGTCAAATCAAAATGCCAATGGAAAGAACAAACGTTCGTAATAAATTTGATCAATTGTCTATGGAATTGAAATGAATTGATTGTTATTACGTTTACATCACAATATAATTACCATTCACATAGTTACCAATCATACCTCACAGATAAAATATAGATTTTTTTTAATAAGATTCATATGTTTTGAACTATTAATTATAATTTGTGTATGTAAAGGGGAATCCCCTTCTTTTATTTATTTATTAAATATTGAAATTTGTATGCAGTGTAAGTGTAACCTGTCCAGTTTTCTTTAAAAGAAAATAAATCGTACTTATCAATGATAAACTTTATTTAATTTTCGTCTTTCGTTTTTTTTTCTAGCAAGCTCTCAAAACTAAGTGAAAGTCGAATAGTAAACAGATCTCTTCGGCAGTAAACTCCATTACTGTTTTCCGCCAATTAAAGTTCATCTATATGTTAATTAATAACAAATATGTCTTAAAGTCAACTTATCCATTTTTTAATTACACGTTAAAGATATTCCTTATGACAAAAGCAAATATTTGCATTGACCTTGCATACTCGGTATGTTACACCGTTACGGAGCTCATAGTTTTCTGAATAAGCAAATAATATGGGATATATTTAATTGTGGATGATGCCTTGGAGTTTTTTTTGCTATACTCCAATTATTTAGTCAAACAAAGCGATATAATTATTCGAATACACACAAGTCAAAGCTTTGCATGTTTTTATTAAAGATCAAAATCTACCCATACATTGAGAAACAAGCATTCTCTAAATAGACAAAATAAACCCGAGTGCGTGTTTACAACTGACGATAAACATCAAATAACTTTGTGAGACGATCATTTCCAAGGTGTGCTAATTGATGGTCACTATTATTATATTAAGTTTCATCACACAAACATTCTTTATTAAATATATTGCTGTAAATTTACTATTGAATCTATTTAAAAATTTCCTAAATTAATATTTGTAGAAACGTGTACCCATAACCGTATAGACATTCAAAATGTAATGTAGACAAGTAATTAGTAAGTAGGTATCTAATCCATATACATTATTATTTAAAAATTGAATTGTTTCACAATAATAAACAAAATCAATTTCGTATTCAAAAACGCTAAAATATATAGTATGACCGTGATTTAAAAAATATTCTATAGTTAAAAGAGTTTCCTTGGACATCAGCGTTGTTGAAAAAAAAGAAGCGCGCCAATTTATAACCGTCGCCATCTTGTTAATGGCCAGAAAAGGAAAGTAATTAATTAATTATTGGCCGGTGGCCCGACTTGTGATGTGTTCAAATGTGTCATTTGCTTTTTTAAGAGTAATTTAGTTACATCAATTTGTATGATTTGTGTTTTATTTTTAAACAAGCTTATTCGAGGTTCTTATAAAATCAGTTTTCACTTTTGGAAGCTAAATCTATTGTATTTTCTATAATTTCAAAATTTCATTTTTCACAATGCTAATTACTGGAATGAGAACGAGATAAGAGATAAAAATAATGCTCAAAGTTTAAGGTAAGGTAAATTTGCTACTTTTTATAAGTAACGGGTAAACTATAAAAATACACGGTCTTACTTATTAACGTTGCTCAGCAGCTGTTTAGTTAAATATTTCGCTATTTCTGTCATTATTGATTTAACATTCGAAAGAAAAAGACTCAATTGTTTAACTACTCACTCTAAGTAATTTTTCGATCGCTTTAGTAAAAAAGGCCCACAATGAAAATAATTTAAAAAAAGGTAATCGTCTAATATATGCTATATATGTCACGTATTTTTTATTTTTTCAAACGTTACACCATTTTACTTTGATAGGCGTAACTCGATAAAGGCTCGATCATTATTATCAAACGTCTTCTTATAACACTCATTAGAGTCGCAAAGCATGAAAAATTAATAACCGGCATACTACTCGATAGCGTTTATAGTTCATTAAAAGGAATTATGAGGTAAATAAAAAACATATTTTAATTTAAATAATATAAATATATTCGATGATACATTAATATACATCTTAGCACCATTAAGTTACAATAATAAATGCATGTTCTGACTATTCAGTTATGAGTATCATAAAATCTCATTACGTCGCATTTTGCGCAAGCCATCATAAACACAACTTAAAAAACTACAGTATCCTAATCCAGTCATTTTATATCCTAAATTCTTAGCATTTTTTAACCGTGAAAATTATTCTTAATACTAATAAAAAAGTCAATTATTTGAACTTTTTAAAAATTGATTTTTTTTAATAACCCATCAATTTCAGTAAGGGTTCGGTGTATGTTGTTTTTTTCATATATTTTTATATAGTTGGATAAGTTGCTAGATACCTAGTGCCTTACAACACTCTGATGGACAAACATCGGTTTGGATGCCGACCTTAATTTCTCGGAAACGACATGAGCAATTCTTGCACTGCGTTGCCATGCCAACTCACGCGTTCTTTCGTGATTGCTGTCCACACGTACCTAAAACAATGTATTCCATATAAATTGTTAAAATAACATAAATGAATATTAAATTAATTATTTATTTCATTATTTTCAAATAATTGACATAACCCATGTTAATGTAGCTTACCTGTTTGGGTTGCAAAACTTTGATCGAATGCAAAGACGCAACTCCTTGGTTGTTAACTCGCAATGTAAGTTTTCCCATCATTTCTGCAGTCGTTGCCGTGGCTGACTTTAGTTCCTTTTTAGCACCACGTCCAACCTGACAAAAAATAGATTTAATATTTTGTTTTACCTTATTTTAAACATTTTCCGTATAAATCTGTTATACCTCTTTTTCCACACGTAATATTAGAGGACCAACGACGAAATTGCCTTTAACAGTTGTTAGATTCGACATTATGCTGACTGCAACATCGCCGCTTCTCCTTAGAGATGATAGTCCGTATAATGTTCCTTTAGCTCTCGGCTTACTTTTTTCACTAGTCTTTGTTTTATTTTTATTTGTTGGTGGTTTCTTAGTCGTAGACTTAGTAGGTGGTTTAGGTTTCGGCTTAGCCGCTTTAGTGGGTTTTGGTTTTACTGTAGTGGTTTTAGCTTTGGTACTTGCTTTCTCTTTAACAGCTCTCGACTCGGTTGTAAAATGCTTTCCAGCAATATCATTAATGACCTCGTCTTTTGCCACGATGTTTTGTTCGATATTATTATTTTCTTCCAATTTATCAGTTAAAGAAACTTTTAAATTATTATTTTCGCTTTTCGTATCAGTCAATCCTCTACGTGCGGAAGTTTTCTTTTTATTAGATGTTTTTCTAAAAATAAAATTGTTACAATTTATAGGTGGTAGGTTTTATAGTACCACACGTTTAAATTTTGTTCGTTAGAAGTATTGACAGGGTCGGAAATATGCTTTCATGATTACTTATTTCTTACCTTTTATTAGTCTTGGGCTTATTTTTCTGCGGCTTGGATGTCTTTTTGTTCGCATCGATCGGTTGCAGTTTGACGTTGACAGGATCGTAAGAGCGTCGCAATATTTCGTTCATTTTTTCGAGAATATTGTCCACAAATTTATTATATTTAACTATGTAAATTGCAGGAACAGTCGCTTGTTTCTTTGCTGGCTCCTCGTTTAACGCACCTGTTTTGAATATGTTATTAGATAACATACTTGGTTCAAATATAGTCACAACATTTATAGAAGTACAAAATAATAACAATCTGGACTACATCTTTGAACATCTTTGGCAACCATGAATTCATATTATTATGAAGAAGATTTAATAATAAAATAAATCTATTTTTATAAAAGAATAAATCATATTATTTATATGTTTGTATTAAATTTCTAAACCGCTTCATTTTGTCATTACCTTTATCAAAAGAAAAAAAATAATCTCCAAATATTTTGTATGTTATGTAAAAACATTATGTACATGCCTAATTTTTTTTTTAAATCATAATTTTAACAATTACAATTTCACTTTCTTTTTTCCATTCAATGATAAAAAAATTCATAATTGAATCGTAAAGCACTAGTACTGAACTGTTGTTCATAATTTTACATATATTATGTATGTATATGTATTTATTAGTCTCATTTCTAATGTTTCAATTCCAAATTTAAAAGATAGTAATTATTCCTTTTTAATTATGTTGTAAGGCAATGTCCATTTTTAATTGAATTACTTCCTTTAAAAAGAATTGACTATTTTTAGAACAAGATAATTATGTTATTAATTACAAATAGTCACGAAAAGACTAACTAGCAAAATTTTATAATACTTTTTAAATCCAATGCATCTTAGTAAATATTTACTCGTCCGTTCATGTTATCACGCACTTCAATTAGTGTCATTAATTAGGTATGCATTGGACTAATAATTCATACGGCAACGTGTTTAATGTTATTCACGTCGATGGGCACGCCAACTACTAACTGTTTCTCTATCTGCGAGCCCGGTTGAATTCTAATCGCCAGTAACAATTAATAGGACCAGTCAACAGTGGATTTTCTATTTTCCACACGTAAAAGAAACTGCGTGCCGAGTCTCGTACATTCAAAGAAATCTAATTATGGAATACATATTAAAAAGAATGAAACTTATGACTCGTATAGGCTTTTTCGAATATCAGATTCATATATACATTTTACTCAAACGTATATAAATAACAAGTTAGCTTTACATGGCTGTTATAAAAAAATTCTTTCCCATGAAAGGGGTCTGAGATTGAGTTCACTGTCAAGTTGCTTTAGGTATCGCTGGCAATAAACGAGTTTCATTTAGGTCGAATATGGCTCCTCACGACTCTCCCAGAATTTCTCGACAGCAAACATTTAAGAATTTCTCTTTTACCATCTCATTATATTGTTTTCACTCGACACGCAAAATTTTACGACTATTTCGTCATTTAGTGAGAGTAAATATTCGGTTCAAATTACTTTCTACAGATAGCTTAACTGATTGTTTAGTTAGTCAAGGTCATTTCCTGAGATCTATCCGAGCAAGGTCAAAGAAAGTGTCAAGGTTGTAGAAGAAATCGGGTGAGTTCAACGAACTAGCTCCGGATGGGAAAGTACGCAGGCAGCAGACGCGCACCTCATTGCCGACCCCTTAACATACATCGGGCTACAAGAAACTAGTTCCTCCTTGACAGTTTCTATGGCACTACTCGTCCTTAAAATATATGCGCAAGATTTCTAGATTGTAATCGGGAGACACTCGCCACTATTTTTGATAGAATGTTTAACATTCATTTGGTTTTAGATGTTGTGGATATTACTTAGACATTAAAGGCGTGGGAAATTGGAATAGAGGTTTCTTTGTGCGTTATACTACATAAATAAATCGGTCAAAAAGCTAGTTACTTATGTGTTACATAGAAGTTCTATATGCAATATTAATGTATAACCAATATAGAAGAATTATAAAATAATATATAGTTATGAAAGTTAAGCGGTATACAAATAACGAGGATAATTTTGTTATTCTTGAGGAGGGAAATTTTATATAAATACATATAGGATTTTGACTAGTATACGTTTATTTTTTTACAAATAAAATTAAATTAATACAACTAGATAATGTCACTGTTATCTGACAATAAGAACTAGAGTTCTGACCGATAATTTTCTCTCCTAATCGTTTACATTATAAATTTTCTAGACGCACAATTCGCAACAAAGGTTATATTATATATGAAAGTATAATAAAATTTGCACAGAAATTAGAACAAACAGATTTATTTCAAAAAACTGCCACGAAACTGTTGTGACATGATCTAGACATTAATTTAATTTTTAACTTTTGCCCCATACTTACACTTTCACACATCAAGCACGCACACTTAATAAATAAAATAAATAGAGTAAATAAATAGTCAATAAATAGTTAAGCTAAGGAGGGGACCGCGGGGGTCTCTCAGGTGGATGTTAGGGCGAGTCTCGCCCGATCTCCGGCGCCTTCTAACTATCTGAACTTTTTATGCTCGACGGCTGCAGCCGCGGCGGATGTCGCTTTGGTTTTCTTTACTTTGATGTGGCTAGTTTTTTTCCCGCTCTTTTTCGCATACGCCACGACGTTCGCCTTCAGCTTTTTTGACTCACGTGCTTGCTTTTTCCTGCCAAGAGCATCAGAAATGTCATCGTCGTCGTCATCATCATCGTCCTCCTCTTCATCTTCATCATCATCATCATCTTCAGGGTCAAGTGCGTCAGTTATGTCGTCATCTTCTTCGTCATCATCATCATCAGCAGCGGCAGCGACTTCAGAACTTGCGGCTACAGGAGACTCTACTTCAGCGCTAGCTGGCTCTTTTTGTCCGGCTTCAGGTTCATCGCCATCAACGGCACCTTCAGCGGCTTCAGAAGCTTCTACTTCCTCAGAGGCTGCAGCAACTTCCTCGACTGGGGTTGCAGGCGCAGGTGCAGCAGCAACAGTATCAGCTGATGCCACTACAGGTTGTACTCCAGTAGGCTCGTCATCGTCGTCATCGTCGTCTCCGCCTAGACAAAGAAAATTAAATTAGTAAATAAACTTTACTGAAAACTTGTAAAGTAAATCTTTTTTAACTTTGAACAATTTTTACCTCCTAAGATATCATCGAAAAATCTTTCTAAATAATCGTCTTCTTCATCATCATCAGCTTCATCCTCTTCGTCATCATCATCGTCATCGTCGTCGTCATCATCATCGTCATCCCCTATAAAAGTAAAATTAAAACATGAGAATGTATATTTGATTGTCAAACAAAATCTTACTATGCTTACACGTTTTACAAAATCATGAATAAATAATAATTATCACCCGCTCCCAAACATGATTTAAACATACATGTGACACTTTTAGGTAACGGAACTATTTGCTTTTAGTTTGAAGATGCTTACTTGAAACTGTTATATGTATTTGCTAATTGATTATTATTTACTGCAATACATCTTTGAACAAATGTTCTATTCAAACAGTTAATCAGATTCCGCGCTGGGGATTGGTGCGTGACGTCCTGAGCAAGGCTTTCGACTGTGGAAAGCAGAGTAGCTTCAATTTCTCTGATTGAGTTTTTATGTTTAAATTAATTAGCAAATGAGAGCACCTGTCACGCTGTTCGATTCACATTCCGTTGGTTAGCGTCGTGATTCATTGGAATTTTTATCGACTGCACGTAATACTTTTAATAATTGTAACGGTAATAGTAGAAGAAGTAATAGTTACTAATACCTAGTAACTATCATAAATGAAATAGGTAACTTTTTTTAGTTAAGCATTTTAAATAATTATTTTTAAATTAAGACCTTATTCAAAATTACAAAAAAGTTTGGGAACTGTTATTATAAAAAAGTGTAATCACGTCAGTTTACCGTAAAAATAATAATAATAACGACTTGAATGCACTCATTATGGACTAGATTCTCAGGTGTTCATAAAATGTAAAGATGTTTCATAATTGATATACCGGTACAATAATTAATTACTAACACGTTTCAAAAATGATTGATTTGTTTTTTTTTATAATTCTTTCGTTAATATTTTACTTCCATAAACGGGAAATAGTTACGACGCGTGTAGGTATTATTATTAATGATTATAACAAAAAGAAATATAATTTATATATTGCATATTTTAAAACGAACACATTAATTATTTTAGACAATAGTGATGTCTGTCTAAATAGCGTATAATTTATAATACAAGTTATTTAAGTTAATTTAATCAACACGATTATTTTCTAAAGACAATTTTATATTATTAATATACATATTTTAAATAAATATTATTAATAGGAAAAATGTCCTTTTGCTTTTCATTATATAAAAGTCTTGCTTTCGCTGTTAGTTTCTAGTTGCCTTACATACCTGATAATGCATCGAGGCCAACATCGTCATCATCATCATCGTCGTCGTCATCGTCATCGTCATCGTCGTCAGAGGAAGACGCTGGAGCAGGCGCAGCTGCACCTGCAGACTGCCTACCTACTTCTTTCTCCTGGACATCATCAGACCTTGAGATCGGACTTCCATAAGTCGACAACACTAAGCAGCACAACGCCGCCAATAACAACAACGACCTCATCTCGTATCTGAAACAAACACAGGCCTTTAATCATCACCGCCAACATGACCGCGATTGCGACAGTGCCGGTAAGTCCCGCCACTATCACGGTCACTGCTATCACGATAACACAGCACTAACACAAACACATGATCACTAAGTCCAAAAGGCACTTCACCTTTGACTTTCACTGTTGAGTCCTTTGGGGCTCTAGCGGAAGAGGTTCCGCTCGCGTCCTTCTATGTCGGTGAACGGGACGCTATGACCGAGGTTGGCGATCGGAAACGATATAGCGGCGGCGTCTTCACGGCACTCTCTTTTATAGCGTTACGTCACTCGCGGGGAAGGAAAGTGGTGATGGTATTCACACTGGACATAGATCAGCGACCGTGAAGAATTTCACCGCCCATGGCTTTACTTGCTTATCTAGCAATATGTTTACCTTTGAAACGTAACTAAAAAATGCTTACACAATTTCTGATAATTTGGATAATGTGCAGGTGTTTATTTCCAAAGTTTATGTTAAGAACAGATTATTTATTATTTTTAATAAGTATATTAAGTTAATCTAAAAGTATATATAAAATGGCACCTCTGCTTGCAAACTCTTCTATTATTTAGTATCGAAGAGGGGTTGGTTAAGTTCGATTGACTAATTTATTCAACTTATTTGCCGACTCGGTATGTCTGGTTAGAGAAAAGTGCGGTGGCGTGTGGTTTCGGAATCTTAAAACAGTTTAAGCCATTAGTATGTGGGGACCAGTCCCATACTTTCACTTAAGGTTATGTATATAAACGCGTCCAAAGTGTAATTGATAACGTGACGTAAAATTGGAGGCAATCGATTGGGAAATATTGCCACTTTTACTCAGCTGTTATGATAATTTATTGCTCGAATGATCTTAATAGAATATCATCAACTTAATTTGGCTAAATTTTTAAAATAATATTTAAATTATGGAAATATCATCATTTATCTAACATGGAAAGTTCAAATGTAAATATTTAAGTTTTATTCATATTTTTTGGCACTTTCTTTTCTTATATCTTTGAAATATATTACATAAACACGTAGTTGAGCTCATTAGTCTTGCCACAACAATTTTAAAATCCTTTTGTTTTTGTATAAAGTTTCGAATCCGTTGATTTTGTAACTTCCTTCGATAAAATCCTAATACATATTAACCAAACCGACGCAAACAAATAATATGTACATATCGATCACTTAATATCAGTCGTCAAATTTTTATTTATAAGCCATCTAAGACTTTTGTATATGCATGTAAAAAAGGCTAAACTAGTATAAACAATTACGAATATTAAAAAAAAAATCTGGAACCTATTAAATTATTTCATGAAAAATCTGACACTAAAACTAAGAATCGTTGTATATTAAATAATATATTTAAATATTATATTTCAAAAGAACATTAATAAAATAGGGATTATTAGTGACTAATTGCGAAAACATAAAAAAACCGGACAAGTGCGAGTAGGACTCGCCCACCGAGGGTTCCGTACAAATTTGTAGGTACATATTATAAAAGCTTCTTCGTAAAACTCTCATTTATAAATTTATACAGAATTTATACAGAATTTATAAAGAGTCTGAAATTATGGTACTTATAAAAAAATATACTTATAAAAATGGGAAAAGTTTTTTTTTTTCATTCTTTGTGATAAATCGAAAATTATATATTATAAAAATAATAAAAAATCTGTTTAAGCTTGTGCCAGTGAAGCCCTTTCATCCCACTTGACACAGTTAACTCAATTCAAAATTTGGACCGCCGTTCCTTGCATAAAGTCCCTGTTTTTTTATGATTTAATTACAAATGTATAGTTTCAGATTTTTCCCTATATTTGTAGTACAAGACGGTATTGCTTGCCAAATTTCATAGTTCGAGGTCAACGGAAAATACCCTATAAATTTTGATTCCCTTGAGTGTCCAAATATACGTTGCGTTGAATTTTGCGCCATAAACGGCCATATCTTTTTTTACGTTAACTTAGAAGTTTGATTTTTTCACAGCTTCAAGAGACCGTAGACTTGAGTATATCGTTTTAATTTCAAGTCGATACCTCCACGCGTTCCTGAGATAAAGGGTCTTGACAGACAGACAGACGGACGGACAACAAAGTGATCCTATAAGGGTTCCGTTGTTTTCCTTTTAAGGTACGGAACCCTAAAAATATGAAAGGGTTAGTATTCATTGATTTGTATACAATATATAAATATAATTAATATAGTTGATGACGTAATTTCAATTGTAAATAAGATAAATTAATAAGTTCATTTTCATTTTAGTTCGTGTATTTGAAATCTTCATTCAAAGTAATGGAGGCTTTCTAATCATATTTTCCTTCTAAATATCGATTGAAAAGTGCTAAGAAAAGCCTACTAGCCTACCTTTCCGTTGGTGAAATAATTTTTAAAATCGGTTTATTGGTCTGGCCTTGCCTGAAAGCGTAACAAACAAACAAACTCACATATGCATTTATAATATTAGTTAGGATTTCAAACTAGAACGCATACTTTAAAAACTAGTGTATGTATTATGCAAAACTTTATAATTGAACTCATAATAAAATAATTGTTATGAGTTCAAAACAAAGTATAATTTTATCTACAAATTAACAAAAGAAATAAATTTTATCTTATTTAGAAATTATTAAGTATTATCAAAAAATACATGGTTTAATTATATTTTGACCGGCAATTGATATTATACAAAGCATATATAAGCAACGTCATAACAAATATTTAGAAGAAAAAAAAACGCCAATGATATCACAAAGTAAAAAAGTTGTAAAAGTTAAACGATACCTGCCTAGCCTATGCGTTTATTTAAATATAATATAAATACATTCAAATTATTTATAATATGCTAGATTTTTACGGTTATTTTCTAGAACAATACAAAAAGAGTTATGTATGATATGATGATGGAGTGTAAATTATTGTGACTATTACAAATCGATACACAGAATATAAACTACAAATAATTATCGTCTCTTTGTTGGTTTACACACAGAATTTTTTTATCGAACTCATTATTTAACAAAACCAAAACCATCGTATATTATCGACGTTAAAGATAAAATAGCTATACATTAAGCATTGGATCAATTCAACAGGTTGATATCGCGATTGCTTCTAAACCGAGAAAGGTCTAAACCCGTTTTCGGTATTGTAGGCGGCTACAAATATTTGTATGCGGCTTGTGAATGGACCTCGAAGACTTTCTCTCGCACCGACTGAGTCTCTAACACTCACACATGCAAAACTTCCTGTAAACATTGTTAGCTGTTTCGTAAATTAAAAAAAAAGACTTTTTATAAAATTTCCATATTATTTTATAAAGCGTATAAGAATAGTGGGTTAAAGTTACGCACACATGAAATTTGGATTAGGTATGCTGATATAGCAGTTCCTGATAAACTTCATACATAATAATGATCACAGATTATAATGTTCATGTGCTTCTATTGGATGCACGTCAATGCACTGCGCGTATTAACAGTATTATTGGATAAAACATTGATAATCAATCACCGTTTATTTTTAAGGATTCATTTGAAGTTGAATAAATGTTTCGTTTTCATCATTTATTATAACTATATCGACTGCAATATTTTTTAATAAGCAGTGGTTAAAGATTGTAAAGGTATACGTTATGATAACATATTTTTAAGCAATAATATGCATAATATTTAAATTTGTCTCAATTTTTTTTTTCTCGAATCTTTATTATCGTCACATTATAATTAAACATTTTTTTTTTAAATTTAATTATTATTGATCTCCATAAAATATTGTATAAAAAGTGAAAAATAGAGTAGGGAAATTCAAACTTACAAAACGCGTCACCATTTTTCGTAACGAAATGTGACGTCAGATGACAGAACATTGGATTTATCGGTGTCGATATTCATACTGTGTTAGTAGTATTTTTGCGAAAAATAGTTTAAAACTGAAGTCCTATGGTAATTTCTAGTGAATCTTTATTTGTAGTGAATCTAGGACGATGAATGAAAGTAGTTTTGTCAAAGCACAATCGGACAATCTACCGAAAATTATTTTGCATCACATCTCGATTTTAGGAGCACAGAGATCATTGTTATATTATATTAAAATGTAATGTTACAATGATCTCTCCATAACATATATTTTTATTCATAAATGTTAATAATATACCAAAGAATAACTTATACATAACAATTTGTCATTAAAATAGCTCCCAAACTTATATTTTAAGTCTATATCATAATAATTTATAAGTATTAGGTTCTTACATATGAAATTGGCGTTTTGTACGGGAGGAATATAAAGTCAATTTTTTTTTGTAAAATATATTTAATTAATCAAAGTATGCACCGTTGTTATCTATGCACTTTTGCCATCTCATAGGTAGTTCATTGATCCCTTTACTAAAAAAACCATGGGGGCGAGAATCAATAAACTCTTTGAAGGCGGTTTGAACTGCCGCATCGGAGTTGAATTTTTTTCCTTGTAAGAAGTTGCCCAAATTCCGGAAAAAATTGTAATCTGTTGGAGCAAGGTCCGGGGAGTACGGTGGATGTCGCAGACATTCCAATTGTAGCTCATCTAATTTAGTGGTTGTTTGTTGTGCAGTGTGTGGTCTTGCATTGTCGTGAAGCAGCAGTGGCCTAGAGCGATTGAACAATCTGGGTTGTTTAGCAGCTAGTTATTCCTTCATGGTTTGCAGTTGCTGACAATAGACATCTGCCGTAATCGTTTGGCCAGATTTTAGAAAGCTGTAGTGAACGACACCGGTTCTTGTCCACCAAACACTCACAAGTAACTTTTTCTGAGTCAATTTTCGTTTAGGACATGATTTGGCTGGGTCTCCAGGGTTCAGCCATTGCGATGAGCGCTTCCGATTATCGTACAGTATCCACTTTTCATCACAAGTAATGATTCGATTTAAAATCCCTTCATTATTGTGTCGGTTGAGCAAAATAACACAGCAGTCGACGCGTGTTTCGATTCACTCAATTCATGAGGTACACCAAAGTTTTTTTACTTTCCCGATTCGCTTCAAGTGAATTAATACAGTTTTATCACTTAGCCTGCAGCTATCTCTGAAGCGCTTTGTGATGGATCCGCTATCACAATAGCCTTTAATTCTTCATTTTCGGCCGTCCGCGAGGTTGGTTCTGAAGGTCGAAATTTCCAGAACGAAACTATTGAAACCAAAAACGTACCGTGCTTTCTTTTGAGACACCAGCGCTGTTCACATCATTAATCCTGTTTTCAAAACTCAAATATACCAACTAAATGAATTTATAAATTTGAATTTGGAATTCTTAACCAAAGAGGAGATATTTCAGATCAAAGTGGTCAGTACGACAAAACGCTAATTTCATATGTAAGGACCTAATAATATTGAAGTTCACTCAAGTATGATAAGTTTATTTACTTTTTGTAAATATTAAATAAATATGTAATGATGTGATGTATATTATAAATAGAAATACGAAAAAACACATTATCGGGTGTATTTCTAATAGTGCTTTTGCACTTCGGTACCATAAAATACTTGTAAGAAGGGTTTTAGCTTCTTCCATGATCTGTATAGCAATTAAAACTGAAAATATGTATGAACTAACTGAAACGCTTAGAGTAAACAAACACGGGAGCATGTCATGTGACGTCATCCAAAGTGTGCGTTAAATGGTGGCGTTTGAGCGGCTCAAATTCAATATTTTAAATTTCACTTTGAAAAATAATTTGATTATTTTCAAGCTTATTTATATTTATTCTACGTTATAAAGATGTAAATGATTAATTTGAGTCATAAAAAATTATGCGAATTCCTTTTTAATCTTGACCACTTAGTCACATACTCAAATACCTAATTTTCCAGTCGCACTACGTCTTCAAAGCGACGTCATATTCATACAAAAGGAAACCACGGATGCGGCCGTGAGGTCAACGTATTTGCAATACGGTACGGTTACTCTAAATATTTGTGTTACTCATTAGAATTACACCTTTTCAAATTTCGTAGACTATTTTAATTATGATAGATATCGAAAACATTATTCATGTAAATAGTAATAAGTACTTCGATCGGCTCTAATTAAATTGTTTTTTTTGTTGTGATTAATTTCGTTAAAAAACAATATCTACCTTTTCTAAATACAAAATTTTATAATTATATATATATTGTATACAATAAATTATGAGGATTGTGATTGTCTGGTAATTTGGTTCAGTCTAAGTTCACTTATTATAATAACGACTAATGTTAACAGTTTGTTAATTATGAGCCTTCGTAGTACGAATAGGTACAGTGTGTCATTTATGTAATGTTCCAATGTAACTTACGTCGTTTATGAGATATAGAGATCTTTACCAGAAAACCCGGAGAAATTGGATTACATTTACTAGAGCATCGAATGAAACTTGCGGTTTTGAGATATTAAGGTATATTACGTTTATTTCTCAGGGGTACTATTAAATATACATTATCTAAAACAGCTTTCATAAACCCATTTGAAATAAAAGTCATTTCTGAGAAAGAAAGCCAACGTAACAGCGTCACACTTATGTAACGAAAAAATCTCTTAAAAGTAAAATTTCAAAAGACATAATATTCTCGATTCTTTCTTCGCGGATATTAAACGAAAGTCGTTCACGTTTCATTTATAATCTAGATAATAAACACGTTGAACGTTTTTGTTTTTTGAATTCAGACTCTATTACAATGTTAAAAGATAAAATAATTTGTCGAATTAACTTTAAATTGATTGAAGTATTCACACATTACTAACATCCTAATAAAAGTATTAAGTGGGTATTGTAACTTTAAAATATTTTTTTATTTACAGCAATAAAAATGTAACTGTGTCCTAGTGATACCTAACGGATCAGTAGCGAGGAATTTCTCACACTTTGCATGCTGACGGTAAAAAATAAAATTAAATAGAATCTATTTTTAATGACGTGAATTTGAAAGTATCTCAGGGACTTTAATATGGGAAAACTTGGCTCAAGGGTATATTTAATGATTAATTATTTATTATAACAATTTTTATCAAAATAAAATACATTAATAAGTTTGTATTTGTCATTTGTAATTTTCTACTTGTCATGTGGCATTAATTTACTGACATTCATACCAAAAGACGAAATACATAGTTGCATCGTTACTGATTGTAAAATATTGGATAATTCTGTCGGGATTTTAGATTATTAATATAATCCAGTCAAACCCTCTGTAGGATAAAGTTCAACAATTTACAGTTAATATATTAATCGTGTATTAGTTCGTAGTAATCGTAAATGCGTTTTAGATTTTTATCTAGTTGTTTACTCATAGATCTATTGTAGTTAAAATATATCAGACACAATCCATAAAATAACAGTTGTATCTTTCCAACAAAGCAATGACGTCATGAAGATATTTTCAAATAAATTCGCAAAAGGATATGACTATTTATGTTTTGTATTGATGTTTCTATTTACGAAACAGACTGTGTAATAAATCATATTATTATATAATAGATAATAATATTAGATACGAACTAAACAAAAATTTTTGATCGTACTATTTTCGATTTATAATGACGTGAGCGTATATTCTTATTTAAGTCAGTCGCTAATATGTGGTTATAACTAGAGCTCAAGTAAGACGTGCAGTGTAATGCGTTATGTCAAGCTAACGTCATGTATCATCAGAAACATGTGTCAGTTCAATTGTGGTCAAGTTAACTGTAACGGTCTCGACGTGACTCGTGATGTACCAACACTGTTCGTACAGCTCACCCGGCTTAATATGATTTCTAATATATATTCTCGTATAAAATACACGTTCGTGTTTTCTATTTAAAGAAAGCTCTCGCAAATTACGAATTATAGGATATTAATCATTTTTATCTATTTTAGAAAACTTAATAAATTAAGTCAGTTCCAAAATTTTGGTTGGTAAATAGATAAATAATAATACGATTCTAATAGCAAAACAATATAAATTATATAATTTACAATAAATAAAACAAAATTAGACAAATGTTGAAATTTTTATGTGTTGATATTTTCTATTGGACTACTCCGAAAACTTTGGGAAACTGAAAGTTAGGCGATGATATAAAATCATTCGGTATTCGGCGAAAAATCGTCGGTATAATGGCCGAATACACCAAATACTCTTATTAGCCAAATATACGTGACATCTCTACTACTGATATAGTATTTGTATGTCAAATTCTTATAATCATATTTTATAAGATTTTGAATGTTATAAAGCATGATTATAACTAATTTATATATATAACAGAATCAAGATTGTCCGTCGATATTATGTACGACCTGATATTTCTGACTGACATGTATAAATGCGACCTTGATGTCAGGTACGTGAACTAACGGGGCCAAGAGCTAGTATACCATAGACACAGACTATACGATATCTAAAACATATTTTCTTTTAATAGTTAATACTGCTTAATTTTTTTTTTATAATTTATTTGTATTAACTATATTATTGCTACTAATTTTATTTGTACATAATATGTTGTGTCTTCGTTTTAGTGCTTTGTTTAGTGTTTCATATATACTAAAGTTATTCTAAAGCAAAAATTGAATAGATAATATTTTGCTTTAAAGGAAGGAAAGAGCCAGTATGAAGAACAATTAATACCTTAGATCATATTATCGGTAACCTAACTCAACAGTGCCGATGGCTCAGTGGTTAGAACACGTCTCGTTAGTGCTGCTTCATATGTATCCACCAACTCGCGTTGCAGCAGCTTGGTTGAATGAGAACCAAACCTACTTCTCAAAAAACAGGAGACCTTAACAAAGGTCCCCTTTACGGATTGTTACATTTTACTTACTTAACATATTGACTGGATTAATAATAGTTGATGCCTCCTGAAATTTTGTCAGTGAATTTTGTATGTTAGTAAGTTCAAATTTTTTATGGTGAACATAAAGGACTTTTAAAAGCAGGTTATATTTGGGAGATGTTTATTGACTTGCAATGTTTTTATTTATAATTGTGGTTACAATAAAACAGAGTTCCAAGCTATAATTGGTATGCTTTTTACCAGGGAAAGCTCGGACTATAATCGCGAAATCGTATGTGAAAGCGTATGGTAATTAAAATGGGTTTAACCCATTTTAATTACCATACGCTAAGATTCTTAATGCAGTAGAAGTCGATCTAATCCGATCCGATCCCGACTAAGATTATTTTAATATAGCTTTTCTTCCAAAACGATCAACTGACTATACAAACTTAATGACGTGTGTACATGCCTGTACATGTTTATCAAGAGTGACCAAGTTTCCCCCTGAAGATTTCTAAAAAAAAATTGTTTAATTTTCTATTAAATAAAATACATTTCATGATCGTATATGATTATAAAATTTGTACCCTTACACCAAAGGCAAAGACAGAGAACAAACAGACTGGTTTTTCTACAAATAATACGATTTTTTGAATAAATAAGCTGGATTTTTTAATCTGTGGTAACATTGGCGCGGACCTGCCGTTGGCCCACTAACGACCGGTTGTGAGTACTTTCTTTCTGGGCTTCTCACTTCCGCCTGCGCGCCTCCACGCGCAAGGACTTGACACACACCTAACATTTATATATGTAGGTAAAAATATTCACTTTAATATAACTAAATATGATAGTTTTTTTAATACATTTTTTTTATTGTATAGGTAAGCGGACGAGCATATGGGCCACCTGATGGTAAGTGGTCACCAACGCCCATAGACAATGGCATTGGAAGAAATGTTAACCATCGTTTACTTCGCCAATGTGCCATCAACCTTGGGAACTAAGATGTTATGTCCCTTGTGCCTGTAATTACACTGGCTCACTCACCCTTCAAACCGGAACACAACAATACGAAGTACTGCTGTTTTGCGCTAGAATATCTAATGAGTAGGTGGTACCTACCCAGACGAGCTTGCACAAAGCTCTACCACCGAGTATATACACCACATACAATCATTTCATTTAATTCCTTAGCAAAAAATATAATCTTCTTAGTAATAATTAATAGATATATTTTACAAAGACTCCTAAGTCTTTGTAAAAAATACCACGCATGAAATACATCACAACTTTAAAAAAAATACTTTATTTAAGCATACTAAACTTAAACTTTTCCAAGTCCAACGTTGGTCCAACATTAAGGTGTTCGTAAAACTTCAGTATACTTACGGTAACTCATAACACATTAGAAGGTAAATAGGTTAATATGACATTGTTTTATATTCGAATGTTTATCATTCACAACCATACACAATTACAAATAAATTGCGCACATTCTATTCGTTTATTGGTTATTCCTCAGCTAACAAGTAGCAATTTATCGCTATGAATATTTAACCAAAAAAACTACTTATTTACTGCACAGGACATATAATAGTGCACAAGTGCTTAATAATAGTCTCAGTGAGCACAAACACAGATACACTTTCTGTTCCCTCATTCTTATAACCCGAGTTCAGGCGCAGAACAAACGGCTTAACGTGCTTTCCGAGGCACGAGAGTGTAAACCCTTCCAACTTCCAGAAACCTACTGAGAATATTCGACAAAAAAAAACAGTAGTTTTTTTATTGACCCGACTAATTAAGGTCTGAACCCAATATAATGCGGCCGTTTCAAAAATTACCGACTTTATAAATCAATATTATTATTTTTTATTATTAAGTTTGTGCATAATAATAGAGAAATTGTTTTATAAAGTTTTAGAAAAAAATATAATGAATATTACAAAATATTTAGAAAATCGCTCGCTTATATACAAAAGTACGAGTGAAACAGAAACCTCCATAATTATATGAAGTAGGTTCCAATGTTTGAGTAGAAATTCATTTAATTATGGAACGGATGACTTTTGTAAATATACAAAATTCGAATTTTGTATTTTTAAGCGTATTTATATAAATATACCTACAAAATAATATTCTTAAGCCGCCATCTAGTGGCTATAATCAGCAATTTTAAGCTTTAGAATTTGATTAAGTTGTTAACATTTTAAATAATATCTAAAGGCAAAACATTCTACGTAATCTTTACGTCTACTTCTCACAGGTGGCGCTGTTCAAGTATTACGTATTTTAAATTATATTAACAGTTTTGACTTATGTACTTTTATGCTGTTATAATTATGAAATAATACATGTTTATTTGATATTACATAGCTACGGAATCAATGATATGTATGAACCGATATTTTTGGTAATATCATTATTATTGATGTTCTAGGATAATCGTGAGCTCTTGGGTATTTATTTACTGAAGGAAAGGTAACATGATTACAATATTTATTGATGGAAATAAGCAACAATAAATCAATAACAACTAATTCATAAATAACGAATTTAACCTGCAACAAAAATATATAAATAATTATATATTTTTATTTTAGTATATATGTAACGCGAACGTTAATTCCATCAACTATTAAAAATCCGTAGGCGTTACCCGCCGCAGTCGAAGATATTATTACAAAATTAAATAAAATGAATGCAAAATTATTCCTCAATGAACATTATTCGAAAATACTATTTAACACAATTATTATATTTTAATGAAATGATCAAGAAATCATTTAGGTATAATTATTTTTTGAATTCCTTCACCTAGTAATGCAAATGATGCAATGATACAACCAAAAACTTTGATAAAAAATGGTATTTTAAAATAGTCTATTTAACGAACGGTGCAAATGCCGAGATCTACATATTTCTCTGTATATTTACTCATCGCAAAACAATGACACCTCACGTAATAAAAACAAGGATGTGTGCCAATCTTTTTCATCGAGATTATCGGAATGTGGCGGTCGTTCCGAGTAATCGGAACAACATAAATATTTGTTAAACGTCGCTAGACCGAATTCATCTATAATGTACCACTTGAATTGAACCTTACTACATCCATAAAAATAAAATAATTCAGATCTATTGAACGCACATGACGTGCAACCAAATCAATTGTCGACAAATAAACCTTGCACCTGAGTCCTGGCGTATGTTAAATGTTTAAAAGGTAACTAACATTTTTAAACAATGTTTTGTTTTGCTAAATATTTACAATCGTGGCTTTTGCCATAAGTGGCTCAAAATTTTTATGACATTTTTTTTAACGATAATGAATGATATTTCATACAATATTGAGGAGGGGGAAGGCTTCGAACATGAAAAAAAAATAAAAATCTAGGGCAAAGTCATGTAGTTAGATTATGTTAGGTTACTTTTAAATCACATCGCCAGAACCGAATCGGCCCGCGATCACTAGTCTAAGACAGAGTAAGTATCGTTTAGATGAATATTCTTATCCCCCAAATCAAATCTTAAACTAGAGAACATGGGCGAATTCGGTTCTGGCGATGGCCTTTAAATAGCGATGTGCTTTAAGTGCATGTCATAAAAGCCATTTATGGGAAAAGCCACGATTGTAAATATTTAGCTTTTGTTTTTTCTTCGGATGTCAAATGCGGATGGCAGAGAGTGAAATCAATGTGTTGCTGTTCACAATAAAATTATACATGTACTAGCAAACCATTTATTTGTAATTTATTTCTTCTACGTCCAAAAAAGAACATTATGTGTGATATTTCTGGTGATGATAACAAAGAAAAACTGAATATAATAACTCAAATTAAGTAATTTCACGTATATGAATGTCTTTAGACCTTAACTCAGCGTATGACATTTACGGTCCGTTTTATTGTTTGTATACACAAAACGCTCACTTTTACGAGTAAAATATAAATAAAAGAAGTTACAAAGTATATGATATATTATGTATATTTGTTTTTTATGACTAATTACTTAAGAAATAATTTTAAATAAACATTAAAAAAAGACTATAATAACAATCTTTTTAGATTTAACTTATTAAGATTTATCTCAAGTTAGACAAGGAAACATTAGCGCACAGTAGCTTATCTAAATCTTTTATTATTGTTATAAGAATACAATAATTTGGCAAGCATTCTAGCGGATCAAATCTGTATAAACCTCCAGCTCATGTGATTTAGTCATGTGACGGCGAGACAATGACAGCCTTGACATTTTCAAAGAGGACGATACCGAGCTTAAAGTTACTGCCATGCCTCATCAAAATAACCAATAGACCTTAATCATTCAATAATAAAGTCTTCTTTTGTATAAAATATAAATTTTTATGTACTTTAGAAAAAATGTTGTTTACCTGTTCGTAATATTAAGAAAATCTTTTGTTTCCAAGTGAAGCGCCTGTGGATAAATGGGCTTACCTAAACACCTTATACGTTAATACCGGATCTGCCTCAAACAAATAATGAATGATTTTTTCGCACATAACAATAAATTAACATTTTATTTAATATAGAATGAGTAAGTAATGTGACCTAGAGAACCAAAAATGTAAAAACATTGCTGAAGGTTGTAAATTTACATCCGGGCAAATACTTCTAATGTTTTTAGTACCCACATTCCAATTTACAAGTAGATTTCCTCCAAAGTGATATTGTAGTACATTTTCAAATCCATTAAAAGTTAAATATATACCCAACAGTGACTTTTATGAATATTCGTTTTATATTTTATTAATGGCAGATATGAGTTATAATTAACTTATATCCCCACTCTTAAGAAAGACAATGCTGAGCAATAAGGTGACTAAGTGGGACCAGACTGCCCTACGCAGGACACTATCACTGGTATTCCTTGCGCAATCATTAATAAACTATGTCAATGAAACTATTGTAACTTGTTTTTACAAATGAGTTAATGTATGCAACTTTATGTTAACGACAGATTTAATGAAACATTTATCTCCTTGAAAATTTACAACTAATCTGTACTCTTAATGCAAATTTCGAAAATATGAATTTCGTAAGGTCACTAAATGTTGTTCACTGTTGGGCACTAGCCATTTGCATAGGACATATTATAATACACAAGTGTCTGTACTTAAACTGGTTCACTTACCCTTCCAACCAGAACACAGCGATATATAGTATTGCTGCGTTCAGCTTTAATGAGTAGCGCTAAAACCATAATCCGATGGGACGAGAATCCGGAGATAGATCAGATGCAGGACATTGCCATGTATTGCGCGGCATGGGGGTGTTCTAACGTCCTTGACTTAATTACATTTTTGGGCATGGCCTGGGAATCAAATTTAATAATTTAAAGGCTCGGAAGCTGCAGCTTATAAGCAAGCCACTGCCTATTGTAAAAACGAGCCAAGAAAATATGCTTCCATCATAATTGTTAATATTTCTAACAGTAAAAATCGTCCATAGTGCGAGGCAACTTCTTACTCGTACCTTTAGATACACTTTTGATCTACATCGGCGCTTGTCTTCAAGTGACCAATAAATATCCTATGATTAAACGTATACATTACGCTTAATTATATATATTACAAAATATTTTATTAGCAACTCATTTTGGAACCATTTATATTAAAAAATCAATATTAAATATTTGTCATTAATAAAATATGCTAAATTGTGTCCCAAATATTTAATAGCGATCGTTTCAAAATCATCTTCAATGTCTTTCCACTCACGTGATGTGGACAAATATTATTTCTTCATTTGATAACCATCACAATAAGGTCATTTGACTTCAGAATCATGATGCTGCACTTCCCGGCTTCGCATGGTTAGAATAAGGCTTTTTTATAGAATAGGTAGGTGGACGTTTTTACACTTTTTTATAGAATGGGCCACCTATGGTAAATGGCCACCAACGCCCATAGACATTGGCATTATACATGTTACCATCGCTTATGGCTCATTCACCCTTCAAACTGGAACACAACAATACCAAGTACTGATGTTTTGTGGTAGAATATCTGATGAATGGGTGGTACCTATCCAGACGATCTTGCACAGAGTTTGAAAGTTTTTGAGTTTATTACGTTTAGACAGATAGACACAGCGCTGTTTTATAAGATATGTGTTTTTTTTTTTTTAATATATAATCTAATTTATTCGAAATATTATATAATTTTTTTTCTAACTGCTTGTAGATTTCACAATGCCGTATAAAGGTGTCTAACTTTTTAAGAGTCATTATTTTGAAGCCACTAAGATGCTCTGTTGTAAATAAAGCAAATATTTCAATCTTTTTTAATAAAACACAAACTTAGCTTTTTAAGTACTTGCGTTTTTGCATTTCGAGTTTAAATCTAAATATTTATTTATTGGCCCATATTGACCAAACAAGAATTCTAATTAGACAATTTTATTAAAATAATTAGAGGTAATAAGCCGTTATGCCTCTTACCTACTAACAATTACACAAGCCGCCTCTTTGTTACTTCCATCGCATAGAAACAGCGTTGCGTGATCAACGTATTAAAATAAGCATTTACTCAAATCAATTAAATACTATATGTATTTTATGTTCCTTCTCCATTAATTAAAAAAATAATAATGGGCTAAAATATTTTTAGAGATACATAAAGCATTAACAAGCTATAAATTTTATTTATCATAATTAAGCCTTTGATAAACCTGTATCCTTTTTGTAAAAGCGTCTAAAACTAAATAAAATATTAATTAAATGACATAAAATATTGGCTTAAATAAAATAATTTAGACCCTTAAAATTCTAAATATGTTCAATATTTATTACTTTATCCGGCATTATAATTTTATCATTACATAAAAAATATGATTGTTCATAAAATAGCATTTGACATACACACATTCATTTTTAAATCATCCTATATTATACTTTATACTTGTATAAATTTTATACTTGTATACATTATATTATATAAAAATAGGATGGTTTATTTACTTCTTGATTTCTTATAATGAATTTATCTGTGGTACTTGCTATAATCCATGAAATCGCCAATAATTACACTTTTTTGTATCGAGTTTTGCTGACAAAATTATTATAACAACAAAACTTTTGTCACATTTCTAAATGCCATGACAAAACAAAATCTACTAATTTCCTAATGTGGAGACGCAGCTTTATTTACCGTGTAAAATTACGTATCTGCTACTACGTTGTTAAAAGTCACTACGTACTCGTATGCTTATATTAATAACAAAATTTGGTTCAAGTCATGCGGAAACATTTTAAACGTAACGGATCTTCCTGCTGCAAGCGACGAGCCTCCTTCATACTAGTATGATGCAATAACACGTACATTTGCAATGTATCTAATTATAATCGTGCACTAAGCTTATTATAATAATTAGTATTACGGAAAAAACTATATTCATTTATTTATTTTAAAAATATTTTTTAAAACAATGAAACATACTTATGGTTAATATTTACAAATATGTAACTTACTCGTATTCAACAAATAACCAAGCAGGCCAGGGTTAAGGTCAAAAATAAAAACTAAAAGTAGTCTAGTTAAACAATTTTCTATATAGACCTTCAAGAAAAAAAAATCTTTAAATTAGAGAACATACAAATAAAATATATGCTATTAATTCGACTAAACTGTAAATGAATTTAATTCTTTATATCAAATTTGAAGTTAAAGAAAGCTTTATGTCTGTGTCTTTGCTAAGTATAAAATGAGCACTGTAATTCTATTCATCCATCAAAACATCTAAATTCTTAAGCCTATTTTGTTTTGTTCCTAATACTAATTAATTGAACTACATAATACATAATACTTACATTTAAATATAATGTAATATAATTATATTTAATATAATATTATTAAACATTCTACTCATATTTTATTAATAAACATTGTACTCCAAATTCGTTTCTTTGTTTCAGTGTAATATATTTTTAACTAGATACCTTAAACCTGATATAATTTGTCTGTTCTATGAGCTAATACTGCCGTAGTTCATGACACAAAATATAATTTATATATGTATTGTTTTTACAATTATAAAATTAATAATTTCTGTAAATAAAATAACACACAAAAACTACTGTACCAATTTTGATGAAAATTTTTATGATGAAAAACCAGCTTGTGATCTATATTTCAGTATAGAAACACATGATATAAGGAATCAGCCATCCACTTAGCAAGAGACATAAGCATACGTAGCTAGTTAATAATAAATATAGATAAATATAATGTATTAGGCAAGTAACAAACGAAAGACGTGCGCGGTCTAAACTCGACACCGCACTGTGAGTATTCTATCGTCCATATAGTTTTTCTTTTTTTGTTTAAATACGCGTGATACGTGTCCGTATCGTCAGTTACAATAGTACATTTTTCACCGGACTTACAATCTATAGATCAATACAAACCCCTATTTTAAGTACATAATATAATATATAATAATAAATCTTTGTAAAAATGTCTACATAACAAACCGTAAGTAGATATGTATGTGTATCTTATACACATTAAAATTGATATAATATATGATTAATAAGAAATGTGTAAATAAGATGCTCCGCTCTAAATTCCTTACAAAAGAGTTCAACGCGCCGTCTACGAATTACCCGAAAAAAATTTAATTGAATATATTATTGTAAAACTATGTTATTTAACGCATGATAAATATTTAAAAAAAATTTATTATAATTTAAATGAATAAACTTTTTTAAATAATGAAATTTTGAATGTATCATATTGATCGAATCATATTATACAGGTATATAAACGAAAAGGATTCACTAATATTAAAAAAATATATACGACATTATATTTCAAGACATAACTTTTAGCTATACCACCTCTTCTTATAAATTTCGTTGCCTTTAATTATTACACTATTATTTTTTATCTGTATCCTCGATTAACAAAAACAACGATATTCTCGACGGTACCTATAAGATTGATCCGGCTTGATTTGCACGTGCAAGGTTTCTTCGACATTAACATCACATGACTAAACATCTATAAGTAATACACGCGTATATTATGTAAAATATGTAATGCGTTAAATGATTACTAGGCATGTTTCATCATGAATGCTTGATGTAAATATAATCCCGGAAGAACTGTTGTATGTTTTTTTATGAATGAAACAAACTCGCCTGTAACTCGCTGATTTAAACTGCTGTGTCCGACATTGACTTTGTTAATATCAATATAACTGAGAATCTATAATTGCAAACAATCTTAACCGCGAGATAAATAAACTCTCGTGCATATAGCAGATATATGATGATATTACGATTATTTTAAAGTGTTTTATTTAACTAAACGTCTATTGCTTTTAATATTAATTCGCTCTTGATAATAAGCTATACAGAACACATTTATCGAATCAAAAAATATAGAAAATATTTTATTGAAATAATTATAAAGTAAATTATTACTAACTAGCTGTTGCCCGCAGCTTCGCTCGCGCGTGGTCTTTATCTATACTAATATTATAAATAAGTACAAATAGATTTTTTGTATGTTTGTTTGTAGCGAATAAACTAAAAAACTGCTGTACTGTTTTTAAAAACCTTTTTTACCTACAGAAAGATATGTTATCAGCGAGTAATTAGCTGCCCGTCCCGACTTCGTACGGGTAAAATAAGGATTTTATCATTTTTTAATCAATAAGATATAAACATTTACCAATCGATTTATTCGCCCATCCAGTATAGTGTATGTGTGTTCAGTATAGGGCATATAATAATCCTACTTTTTACTAATATAATAAACTCGAAAGTTTGTATGGATGTATGGACGTTTGTTACTCTTTCACGCATAAACTACTGAATGGATTTTAATGAAACTTTACAATAATATAAGCTTAGGGAATACCAATTAAGTGGTACATATGGCAATAATGGAATATGTTTTTTTTATCCAAACATCACCAACATAGTGAAGTTCGTATATTTCTCCCTAATAGATATTGATATAAGATATTGCGTATTTTAAATTTCATTATTTGCACCCAACTCTTCCAAACAAAAATAAAAGTTTCTAAAAACTTTGAAATTCATGTTTATTAATTCAATCAAAAAACTCAAATAGTGTATTTCTATTTTTTTAAATTTTTATACTAATGCTTTTACCCCGTTTCTCCCGTTTGGAGTTAAATTTCTAAAAACGACGAAATACGTATGCCTAGCTTTAATACTAAATATCATTCTTCTTACACCAAAAGTGACGGAATCCCCATACAAACTTTCAACCCCTTTTTTACCCTCTCAGATTTAGATTTTCAAAAACGCTGAAATACATTTTTATTTATTTTTAAGCTTGTTCATTAAATTTCATGCTTCTAACTTTAAGAATGACTGGTTTCTCAACAATCGTTCAACTCTTTAGGGGTAGAATTTCCAAAAATCCTACCTTAGTGGGTATTATAAAATGTATCAACTGCCAAAATTTCAAGTTTCTAACCCCCGCAGTTTAGGCTCTGCGTTAATGAATTAGTTAGGAAGAGTAATAATATTATGTGAATAGATATCAACAAAAATACGTATTTTTATAACTTTTGATAGACTCAACTAATTTTGATGAAATAAAGGCTAAACGGAATCTTGAAATAGTTCTTATAATAATTCGGTTTTTTCAATTTTTAGACGATTAAAAGATACAGAAATGCAGACAGTAAAAAAATTCAAAAAAATGATTGCTTTGGTTTTGGTAAATCGTAAATAGCCATATAACCTTTAAAACAGGCAGTTATTTTGAAATAACAGACAGAAACTTCAATTTTATTTATATGTATGGATAATTTATTAATTAATTCGTTTTTGTTATAGATTTATGTTATTTTATGTGTACAATATAAAGTATAAAGGAAAAGTTTCTTCTGTCAGAGACTAAATAAAATCAGACTTAACCAAGGCTACTAATTTAATTAAACAAAAAAAGGGAATTAAAACAAATGTTTTCCATTGAACTTGACACACATCTGAATAAGCTGCTTAAGCGGCCATTTTATGTAGAAAAAATATATAATATACAAACAAAAGCAGCTATATAACAATTTTAATTAAAGTTTCAAAAGCAGTTATTTGACCGCTCTGGTAGGTTAAGTGTTAAAAATGAGATGACACTTATAGCATATAGATATATAAATATATACATACATTAGCTAAGTTTCCACCAACAATAATTACACAATCATTAAAATAATCAAAACATATATAAAATCAAACAGCTAAACCATCATAATCAGTAAAGGTGTAGTAAGATATACATTTTTTTATAATCAAATATAATTAATTACTTAATGAAAACACAAATTTAACAAAAACAAAATATAAATGAAATCACATAGCTTAAGCATTATTAGATTGAGTAAGGCCAATAAAATGCAGTAAATAAATGATATATATTATTTATATATTTTTTAACCAAATACAATTAAAAGGCAAGCAAGAATATGACTACAGTACAAAATTTATAACAAACTTAAATATTGAATATTAAGATGGGTTGGTACATTCATTTTATATAAATTAATACATTTAATACATTATTATTTTTAACTTATTTATGTTATTTTTGCAGTGATTTTTTTTTAAATATATAATATCAATATCTGAGTACACTTAATTATATATTATATGCTCGCACAGATCTAGTTCTTCCTATTCATGATTATGCTGTCGCAAACTTGATGTAGCCAAAGACCAATTGAATTAAGCTGAGAGATTACAAAATACTTTTATTCGGTTTATATTGGGATGAGGCAAATATAACCACGTTTCACAATTTTGTTCTCTTCTTAATTAGTTGCCCGTCTGACTTCATAGGAATATGCACATCTTCTCTATTCTGTACTGTGTGTTGTTTAACCCTTTTACTCCCCCTTCATCACTTGATATTCATTAGATGATGACGGTGATGACAACATCTCAGTACTTTTATTTATGTGCTCCGTATTTTGTTGTTCGATCACTACTATTTTAGCTATCTCTATAGCTTTCTTTAGTGACAGATCAGACCGTTGTAATAATCTTTGATGTTTGGCGAGCTACTCTAACACATATTCGCTGTAAATTTATCACTGACCAATGACTATTAATTCAACGAAATCGCATTTTAAACTGTAATTTTCTAGACTCGTAATAAAGTTGGTTATATTTTCGTGTTTGCTTTGTTTTCTCATAAAAAATACATGTCAGGCCATAGTTAAATTTTTCCTCGGTTCGAAATACTTGTTACATTTATTAATGAGGTCTTCTAAAGTAATTTCTGTTATTTTAATGTTGAACAAAATTGCTATTTTTCTCTATTTACACTTCTTATACATAACCAGTGGCTAATACTCCTTATATATATCCAGAGGCTAATAAATATAGTTCAAAATATGGTTGCCATTTTTTCCGCGTTAAATTGTTATTTATTTCGTCGTTTAGAAAAAACTTCGGTAGGTAAAACGTTGGAATTTTTATCTGCCGTTTTAAAACTTTTAACAGGAAACACGAATTTACGAAATTATACCTATTTAAAGTTTTAAGAAGTGATATACCACGTTGATGTTTAAAGCAAGCACTTCTAAAACCATGTATTATTGTTATAGTTGTTTTTTAGGCTTTGTTTATACACCTATATACTATTTACGTATTAATTATTGTCACTGAGTTAACTGACTTGCTCACACGTAGACTTAAAGCGTACTGTTATGAAAGATATAAGATGAGATCATAAAGATACACACAATATATATGCAATATTAGTTTTTATGCAAAAACAACACACGAAGCTACTGAAAAGACGAAATTGTTAACAAAACTTTTTGATTTTGACAACTAACAGGTGCGCGTACTTTTCCTACAGATAATAATTTATTGATTTTTAGTAGTGATACTAAACTTTTAGTAAATAAATAAAGAGATTAAAAATTATAGGACAAAATATAGGATAAATCATAAGCAAAAAAGTATATTACATGTAATATTTAATCTCTTTTCAGTTTGACCATAACCATTTTTTAATAAATGTTCTACGTGTATCTTTAAATTGACATAACTTTATTATTTATGAACCGGTTGAAATAAAATAAACACTAAATGTTAAGTGAAGTTAGCCACAATACATTAGTGAAAACCGCACTCAAATCCGTTAAGCCGTTTTTAAGATTAGCGTGCACAAACGCACAGACAAACAGACAAACAGACAAACAGACAGACAAAAAATTTATTAATCACTGTTTTGGGTTCTATTGTGTTTATAAAGACCCCCGATAAAAGTTTTACTCATTTATCTTCCATGTACAGACATCGACCAGTTACAGATTTATTATATGTATAGATAATAAAATCCGCCACAATGGCTGTTTGTTTCCGGCAAATAATAGAATATCTCAACCCCTGGGAATCGTTAGAATTAACTTAAAGTATTTGTATAAAGCAAATTCATTATTGAGCGCCTTCTATACTCGTATAATTTCAAAGAAACAACTCAATAACAAATACGACTAGCCGGTTGGTGTGGTTGGTAGAAACCCGCCTTTCGCGCCACAGGTGGGTTCGATTCCCACCTAGAACAGATAAGATATTTGTATGCATGAACATGTTTGTTTGTCCTGAGTCTAGGTGTTATTATCTATATAAGTATGTATTTACAAAAGAAAAGTAGCATATGTAGTATATCAGTTGTCTGGTTTCCATAGTACAAGCTCTGCTTAGTTCGGGATCAGATGCCCGTGTGTGAATAATGTCCCAGGATTATTATTATAATACGGAGTGTATTTGTAGACAGGCATAAACATAGCCCTGAGTCTAGTATGTAATAAAGTATCTTTAATTTACATATGTATAAAATATAAGACAATAGAACTGAACAATTACTCAATAAGGGCCGGTTAGCTCGTAAATTCGACGGGTAAATAAAACCAATGTTATATAAAAATCCAAAAATGTTCCTAAGCTACATTATACTCATGAATGTAAACACTTTAATTAGTATTGAGAAACCGTTTTGTATGTCAATAAAGCACATGTTAGAAATACAAAATAACACGTAACGCGAACGTAACGTTAGCCCAGTTTACGTATAGTTTTCGCAAGAGTATACTACACCGGTGTTGTTAAAAAAACAAGAGGTACACAGGAAAAAGACACCTATTGTATTCGTCGTACGTATAGGAAATGCATGTGCGTATTCTCAGTTTTTAGTAATATACCGTGTATACATGAGAAGCATTGTGTACCTCTCGCCCGCAGTCACATGAGCGGAGTCACATGCTCCCGCGCCGGTTGCATTTGCGGAAGCGTCGACTTTCTCCCGCCATTTTACATATTTGAAGGCCCCCCGCTCCTTGTAAAGGGCAAACGATTAGTCTGACAAAAATAACACTCGAATATATTTTGATCAAATTGAATCGATTCTTATCGTTTTTACGCACACTGAAACTATTATAATTTACTATACTCACACATATGTGATTGCTTGTATCTCAGATTAGTTATAAGCGTTCTTAGCATTTTTATTAGTATTAAAACTAAAATAAATAAGAATGAACATTTCAATAAATTAAGTTGTAATAACAAATAAAGATATATTTTTTAAGTATGAGATGATATATATATAACAGTATTATTATGTCTAATACTACTTCGTTACGTTATTTATCATAGCCGACTTTAATATTGTTTTATTCCTAATAAAAATATGAAATTACATTTGACACTTCAAAAGTCTCACTTTGGAATGGTTGAAACTGCAAACCGCATCTTTTTATATAATAATATTATGTACTAACACCTTCTCCAAAACGTATTGCTTCTTCTATGGTGTGGTCATTGTTTTAGTTGGGCAATAAAAAAAAAACTCCTCGCGATTTATTAGTATAGATCAAAAACAATAACAGCATCATGCCGTTTGTAAGTTTTTAATCTATACTAATATCCCAAAGTGCGCCAATAGATTGTCACATTAATAATCATACTATTTAAGCAACAACTTGATAGCTAAATAAAATAAGTACAAATTAATTATTTATATTTCCTCCAAAAAAATACAGATTAGTAGTTAATTTATATTTATTTTACAATTACTCCGTCATTGGCACTGCTAGAAATACATATAAACCACTCATTACCCTATCGTTACCGTTCAAACCGGAACTCAACAATGAAGTAACTATTTTAAAAACTTAGATCAAAAATGTGAATTTACTGTACAATTTAAATACAAAAAAAAAAAACACAAAACAGTAGCACTTAGTTACGTGTCCGTTATTCTTGGTAGAGTCAAAATGTGTGTCACTTTACTTGAAACTAAGACTTGTAAACAATTATTCAAAACAGTACAAGTATTAGGAATTTTAAAATATTTTATATCTAACTAGAATAAATAAACTCAATAATGCGTTTTGCATTTGAAAGTTTCAAACTTTGTTATTGGTATTGAAAAGAAATATACCTATGTATGTAATCTCACCACTCCCTTCGAGATGTATATACTAACGAAGTTGGTATACTTACAGTGTCATCACAATATATTTCCAACAATAAAACTTATATCCATACAAATAATTTATACAGAAACAGTGACAAACATTGTATAAACACAGAAAGTAAGGAAAAACTTGTAACACCAGGTTTCCGTCTCCGCAAAGTCAATCCATGATCCTTCCCTGGCCAAGGTGTTCGATTCTATAATAAAATTCCTCAAATACTTTTAGCTTTAGAAATTATAATAAATTAAAATCACGCGTTAAAAAAACTCTGATTAATAAGGCATATTACTCGATAAAGGTACATCTATACTAATATATAAAGCTAAAGAGTTTGTTTGTTTGATCCGGCTAATCTCAGAAAACTACTGGTTCGAATTTAAAAAATATTTTTGTGTTGTATAGTCCTTTTATCAAGGAAGGTTCTAAGCTGATTTTATTCATTATATTTTTATTAATTATACTCGGGTGAAAACGCGGGCACAGCTATAGTATGATAACAATGTGTGTAGTATTCGTTGATTTTAATGCAGGATAAATCATAATTAAATTGTAATTAATTATCTATGTTACTTTCGGCTATCGGAAAAAAATATGTTCTTTCTATCTGAAATTTATTTTAATCTTGTGAATTGACTAAAATGCTGACAAGAGCTTACTTGAATAAAGTATAATTTGATTTGATTTTTTAATTGTATTTTTTTATTCAAACTTTTCAAAAATTTAAATTTACTAAAGTATAGAAGAAGTATTCAATTATTATTCAATTATACGTTTAACAAGAATCATTACTATTATAAGATTAGAACGATTATCACTAACAATTCACGTATACCGAGAATGCGTTAAGATTAATAATAAACCTACATACTTACTCGTCCGCGTCTTTTAATTGGTGTCTTAGCTTGCGTCGACTTGAATAATTTTATAACATCCAATTTGCATAGTCATGTGACTTGTTAAAACATTGCAGTTATTCTAAACCGCGTGGTCCAAGTTGCGTAAGACATTTTTATCGCCACCTGGGAACCGGTCGAAATAGGACTCGTACACATAATATTTTAAATATAAATTGCTCATTATATACATTGATTGAGATATATATTTCTGATCAATTATTTTAAAGTGACATATATTATCTTTATTTTTTTTTAATGCAGAAAATTATTAGTCGAAAACAAATAAAATAATATTGTTGTTTTTATTGAAAATACTTGCAGACTTGCACCTGGGCCACTTGATGGTAAGTGGCTACTATCAGGTGACATTTGCCTGTCTCCCTTGTTATATTATAATAAAGTATGGAAAATAACTTATAGTAAACACAAAAAAAGATATAATTAAAACCAGACAAGCTTCAAGAAATTTGTGCGAAATTGCACCGAATTCGTATGCAAGACAACTTTTTATTGATTCAACCGTTACCATTTGTATTACATTTGGCTGCTTCCTAAGCATGCTCTGTAACAAATTTCTTACACGATATTATTTGGTCATTCTATTGACAGTATTATTTTATTTCGTCAAATATTACGAAAACTTTACGTAATATTTTCGCTGTTCAAGAAATAAGTCTTACTTTGTGCAGGAGACCTTATTACGATTCATAATAGAATCACATGATTTGGGAAAAGATATTGCAAAAATTCTAGTTATAACATTTCAAAAATATCTTCAAATTAAGTGTTAATAAAAAAACTCGTATCGGTCATCGATCGCTATTACCTGTTTACCCGTTGAAGATTAATATTAAGAATAATAAATACTAATATCATCACATGACGGGGTTTTTTTAATAATAAGTAAGAAATCAAGTTTTAAACTAAAACAAGATGTTGTAGTAAGCGAAACATTTACATTGAAAAAAAATGTTGATTATGAGTTAGTAATTTATTTAAAATTAAAATTACATATTATTATGATGTAACATATAGTTTTTGTACATTGATGTGATGACGCGAGTCCAGACAGATTTTGATAACTGCGGCGTAGCCAACTGGGCAGGAGATATAATGCACAATTATGAGCAGGCAATCAAGCCTGAAGGGAAGCCAAGAGTTCAACTGTGACCAACGGCTTTATATGTCTTCTGAGCCACGGAATTATTAACACTGCTAACTTTCAAACTTCGGACTGTCACTTAGAATTTTTTGGCAGAAAAACACAATAACTTCATCAGTATAAAGATCATTTAACATTTTGTTCTTTTGTTTATTAGTTGCAAATATTAAAAATAATTGTCGCAATGTGTATACTTATTTTCAATTTTTATAATCTAATTATCATCAATAGCTTGACTACAGTTCGGAGAGTGTTCGCTTTTATTCCGTGACATTTCCGGATATTCGTAAGAAGTACATGAAACTTTATCCAATGAAGTCCGAGACATTAGAAGAAACATGTTTCCATAAATTCGCATTGCAGCAGAGTGGCGGAATGATATTCCAAACCGTACGAAGAGAAAGACCAGCTATAATATTTTACTTTTACTGTAAGGACATTCTAAACCAGATATGGTTTGGTTTAGGCATTTAGTGATCTTTGTTATCTCATACGCAAAATATACTAACTACTATTTTGCAGAAAAACGTATATAAATATATATGAAATTCCTTACCGTTGTGTGTTATTATGAGCCGAATGTTTATATAAGGTGAATAATTAATTATCGTTACGTCAACATACTAGAAGATAAATGTAAATTTAAGCCTATATTATGTAATTGTATTACATAATATAGGCAACATTTTGTAAATAAAAATTGCTCCAGAAAACAATGCAATAGTATTATCGCTATATCGGAAAATTAATTGTTTTTTATTCCGCTTTTATTACAATTAATAATTACCAAATTTTACTCGGTGGTAGAGCTTTGTGCAAGCTCGTCTGGGTAGGTACCACCCACTCATCAGATATTCTACCGCAAAACAGCAGTATTTGGTATTTTTGTGTTCCGGTTTGAAGGGTGAGTGAGCCAGTGTAATTACAGGCACGAGGGACATAACATCTTAGTTCCCAAGGTCGGTGGCGCATTGGCTATGTAAGCGATGGTTAACATTTCTTACAATGCCATTGTCTATGGGCGTTGGTGACCACTTACCATCAGGTGGCCCATACGCTCGTCCACCCTCCTATACAATAAAAAAAAAAAAAAAAAAAAAAAAAAAACCAAAATAAACGATTACCTATATAATTACAAGTTTCAGTAGGTACATTTTTCATATTAGGTAAAATTATTTATTTATTTATTTTTTGGGAAATATACATTTTTTGTTTTAATTATACACATATTGCATATATCAGTCAAAAAAGAATATAAGAACAATCGTATTCATTTTTTAAATAAACTTTTTCAGAGACCTCAATATCAATATTATATGATTTTTAATGCTAATAATTTTAATATTATAGAAAAATCAATTAAAAACAGAAAAAAAAATCCTACGTCGGATATACATATAATAAATAATCATTGTTACACGTATTCCTTGAATATTATTATCGTAGATGGAAACCTTAACGATACAATCTCTAGAACTGATTTCAAACGACCCGGGTTTTTGGTAAAAGTAAACGAAAAACACGATGCTAGCTGCAAAGGACGTAAAATATCCGGGTTGATGAACCCGGTATGATGGCTAGTGAATGTTGTAAAATCATCAAAACTGGAATTTAAGCTGAAGTAAGGAGAGTATCGAGGTCGACCTTAAGAAAGAATTAAAACAATAAACTTTGTAGTTAAAGACAGTCGCTTATTTCTCGTGTTATTTAAAATTAACTGAATCAGTATTTTGAAAAATCAAAATGTAATGGCTTAAATACAATGTTAAGAGAAAACACTTTCCTTATAAATTTACAATAATTGAAATGAGCACTTGTGAATGCCTCTTGGTAAGCACTTGGAGGTACTCACTAAACGTTCATTCTACTGTCAAAAAGCAATACATTGCTGTGTTCCATTTTGTATGACAAGTGAGCCAGTTATAGCGACATAATACTAGACCTTCTAACGTAAAATCTAAGTCTCGATAGTCGATTATCAGATTATTGACATATTAAGGCAAAAAACACTTCCTACAAATTGGGTTAGATGCGTTTTGATAATGAATAGCTTACATTTTTCAAAGAATTATCTATCTCTTGCAATGCCAGCATCAATTTTTTTGAAGGTACAATTTGCACAGTGACATCCTAAAATAATATTCAAAATAACAAAAAAAACTGTTAATGTGAATTTTATTAAAGACAGCCAGACATTTATATGCTTTAGCGTTTTTTCTATTGTCACCCTTATTTTATATAATATATCATTAACAATCCTGTCCTCGTCATAGTTTTTCATTATAATTATAAATAAATTGAATTTGATGTTTCGTATTATCTCCAACAAGACCTTAATCATTTTATAATATCTTCACCTGTATATTAACACATCCCACATAATTGCTAAGAAACCAAAGTATCTATACCGCAATGAGCCTTTACTACTTAGTATATATCATTAAATCATTTAGGAGCATTGATGCTGCGGTCACGAGTGCACGCATATCCTTCGTTATATAGCCCATTCTCCTATTGCCTGACCCTGAAGAATTACTTATTGCCACTTTGTTTTTATTGCTAGGTCACAGAATAAGTATAGTATACGAGTTCATCAACTCGTTGCCCTAGTAGTCTTTCTTTGTTCAATTCTATGTAGTATCAATGAATATTGCTCTGTTCAATCTATTTAATGAATAAAGATATATTATTATTATATATTAAGTATATATTAACAGATATTATCGATTTTTATTTTTGTTATATTTATTTAAATTGTTGTATGATGACACGGAAGTACCGTGTCATCATACAACAATTTAATTGTCAACAATTTAATGTTCTTGTCATATCCAATTAAATTGAATATGATAAGAATATGCTTCAAGCCATACTTTTAAATATAATGTTACCATATTATGTATATATTATTTCTGAGTTAACAACGCTCACAAATTGTGCTGCTAGTGATACTTAGTGGTATCGGATGGTACCGTTCTGGAGAGATACGGGAATTTAAATACTGGTCACTGCCGACCATAAACACGACTTTCGTTTTATTTATATAAACATCACTACAACGAGAGTGAAGGGCAAAGTTAAAATTTTCACAGTTAAGGACATTATGAATAAGAGCGTTTATAGCTCACAGATTTTCGCGAAGCTTCGTCACTATGATATTTTTGTTTAAAATTTTCTGGAAATAATCGTTCAATTCTCAAGGTAAAGTAGTTTTGTTTCAGTTCAATAATAATAAGACAGTAACTGCAGACCCATAAAAGATACAGCACTACATAATATGAAACAAAGTATTCACGCCGCCGCTGCGTTTGTTTGTCTGAACGCAAACTATAACTATTGAACGGAATTACATACGATTTTCACCAATGGACGGAGTGATTCATGAGAATAGTTTAGGTGCTTAAATTATTAACAGTTTTATATACATTTGGACGATAAAATAGAACGACGATTGTTGAAGATGTCGAAAAAACATAACGATGTAAGCGTAGCTTTACTGGTATGCGCCGTGTAACAAATAGAGTTATATGTATTACGATATAAACTTTTTATCTAGACATTTATTTTATCCGTGCAAAGCCGGGACGGGTAGCTAGTACAATACAAAAATAAAACATAAAACGCACACATACCAAAGTCTGTGATTATATACGACAATATATATTAACCAAAAATACATTGTGAATAATTGCGTGTTTTTTGTTTGTAATTTTAATGCACTTTATATTTATTAAATTTACATTATTTCATATCGTATATACATCGTTCGAATAGTCAAATATCGTTTTTTAAATATGCGGAAATAGTTATGTGCTAACACGATTTATTACAACACAGAATATTAAACTATAATGCTATAAACACAGTGTGTACCCGTAACGAGTTGTTTGATAACAGTTATTTTTTCTCCACATTCAAAAATATAATCCGTTTAATGTTGATGATTTATTGTACGCAAAGGTATAATTTAAAGTTCCAGATTGCTTACGAAGGCGTATTCCGAAGATAAAGGAGCCTTAATACCCTTTCACTGGCCACGTGATACCTCGTGACTATAGCGCTTCCAATTTTGTTGTTCTTTAATGGTTTATACTCTGTTCACCTATATCTTATTTATGTAGGAATATCTATATTTTTATACTAATGGATTTTCTCTACAACATCACCACGTTTGAGAGATTATAAATTATTTATTTATCGATATAAACGAGAAATATAGAAGGAGATTAGACCGACTTTAAAGAATAACAGAAACATTAATTACAATGAAAAAACTCAATCAAACATGCAACCATAGTATGCGATGCAGCGGCCTTATGTTATATACATAAAATACTCTTGTCAAAAAAAATATCATTGAGTTATAATTATTACAAAATTTAAAAATAGAATGATTACGAAATACGTTATCAATTTGAAATATAATCAACAGTATTTTATTATTTTTAAAAAGGGCAATATATACAAATTAAAAAAATAAAAGTAGACATACGGGGAATACACCGAAACATTATTTATAGTACGGGTCAAGAATTTTTATAATTTACCTGCCCACTAAACTGGAATGGACTATATTTATTTTATATTACTACTTTAATAATGAATACCTGAGATGATGCAATGCAATGACTTTGTCATTTATGTATAGTTTTATATAATGAAGTTTGAAAAATCTTTAGTAGTTCACCTCGCGTGCCTAAGGAAAGCACGTATAACAGTTGGTCCTGCGCCTGACTTCCATCCATATGTATTATGAGAGTGAGGAAATAGGGAATAGTGAGTGCGACTGTGTTGTGAACAGACTTGTGCACTAAAATATCCTATGTAGCTGACTGACGATGACTTTAATTAACAGCAATAACATAATTCATTATTAAGTGAAGGCAGTTTGTCGTTATGAATGATTTAAAAATATTTATTAATTCCGTATCTTTTGTTTAATTTTGTAAGACACCGTTAAGTATTACAATAAAATTGTATACTTGTACGAGTATATTGACATATATTAACTTATTCATTGCTTTAAAATATAATAACGTTATTATTTTTTTAGGTTTTAGTTTTTATTGTACATGTTAGAAATGAATAACAAAATAGCCCATAACAGTCAGAATCGAACGTGTAACGTTTATATATCTCGGCGGCCCGTATACCGTTGTTATACATTTGACGATTTGACTTAATTTTACGAACCTCATTTATACAATTTTGAAAAGCATTAACATTGAGATATTTAAATGGAATGTTGAAAACATTTTAATATAGACAAACTTCGTTACGATAGAAACACGATAATACTTTCAAGGATACACATATTTAACTTGAAACATGAAAATTAATAAAATAAACAATAAATGTATATTTCATAATATTTATTTTAGTATTATTGTTGTAATACTTGGCTAGAGTATAACTTAAACAGATAATGTGAAGTTTAAATATTAAATACAGTTTTGTGGTTTAGTGATCAGTAAATTTTTCAATTGCGCTTTACTTTCATATCAAATTAGTCATCAACGAATCGAATAAGTCAACGGATTTAAAAAAAAAATGTTTTATTACTTCTTACAAATTATACATAAAGTACATTTAAAGTTGTATTTTATTATTAACAACACTCTGACTGGAAAGCGTACTTACTTTAATATTCTTTTGTCAAAACTTCAACAGAAAAGCTTAACGAATTTCTGAATATGGCGGTTGAAAGTGAAATTTTTGGTCAATATTTGACTAAAAGTCCATACAACGATAATTGTTGTTCAATTATAGGTTTTATAAGAAAGTAATAAGGTTCAAATTCAACAGTTATCTTTGTTAGAAGGAATTGCAAAACAACTTGTAGTATGTTTACTTAAACTTTAAACTCATTATGCTTTGCAATAAGAAGGTGCACGTGCTTAAATTATTTATATTTTTTTATAATAATTGGTTAAAACTATAACAATGCTGAAGTAAGTAAGTAAGTAAAGTAAAACAGTACATAAAAACACACCGATCGTCCAAAAACAAGCCATTCAAATATCAATATCGACCAATCACTTGTGAGTATACGCTATAGAGAACCTATACAATATTTGCTAATTTTTGTTTTTATTACGAAATAATCTACACTTTCCTATAAGATCTTTGTAACAATAATTTTAAATAAATTAAAAGTAAAAAACCTTTTTAAAATACAAGCATTAATTTGATGCGCTAAAATGAAAAAAATAAATTTTTACTTTAATACTTACTATAACGTCATCACACAATTTATATGACATATGGTATAAAAGCTTGTCGCGAGATTTAAGTACTAGTATTCACTTAGTTTGAAAATTTCAATAGGTAAAATCAATCACATCAAGTTATTTAATTTACTTATTTATCTATACAAGTAAATCTTAATTTATTTTTTAATTTTTAGTTGTTGCTGGACACGTTTCTCAGTCTGTTCATCTCATTCAACGCATCATTTTTGCAAGGTCATTTGCCGGTTAATTTCGAATAGTCTAGCTCTAATAAGGAGAACTACTAACGATTTCATCCTACTTAAGGCCACGTAGGCTTGACCAGCAGCGAAGAGCTTCGAGCCTAAGTATACAACGGCATGGTCGACTACTAGCCTGCATTTTGTGTACTGGCAAGCCCATACAATTACAAACATATACAATTACAAAAACATAATATAATTGGCAGCATTCGTCGTTCTGCAGTGTCATGACTATATTTTACTGGAAATTGCACAGTCTTGGGTTGAATGAGATGAACACCGTCTTTACCGAAATCTATACGGACAGATGGTATGTCTGTTTCATACATTTGTGCTCTCCGGAAGCAGGGCCATATGATTTCTGTAATATGTCCAATGGCATCATTCACTAGACCTTTGGACACATCTACATTGTAACGCAACATCACCTTGGCCCCGACGAATATTTCTAATTCCTCAGGTAGTCCTCTTGTCTTATTTATGTCAGATGGTATAATATTATTTAAATCTATGTTGTCACTTTTTCGAGTACGATCTACTAGACTGTACTGTACTATTATTTTGTTAATAGTTACACCACAAGCTCGGAAATGTTCGAGAACAGTTTTGTTGTGATTGTATACTTGTTGGTTAGTGGGATAAATTCGCAGAGCTTTTTCAATGGCAAAATTACCAGTTTGGTTGGTTTAATCCATTTACCCCGTAAGGTAACAGGAAGAACCACGCGAATTCCTCTGCTTTCCGTCCATGTAATTTTGTTGATATTATTGAAACTTACTTGTACCTTACGAAACACAGTTCCGGGTTTGATTTTGGAGTTATCCTTCTCCTAGACAGGTTGCAAGCCAATGCTATTGACGCCTATCTCACCAAACTACACAAGTCAAAGTTAACCAACCGCTGCTACAGACTTGAACAATTCGACCAATATCATAATTGAGGACTCCTAAAACCCCAGTACACCAAAAGTCCATCTTATTTTTTTTAAGCTCGTATTCGTATTCTCAGCAAGCCCTTTCATTTGATACCAATATTGAAAAATGCATTAAAAATAATTAGGCCGCCATCTTGGGTGTGCTGCCATATTGGATTTAACATGACGTCACTTTATTTTTCGAGTTATTCTTAGCAAACCTTTTCATTTGTTACCTATATTATAGGAATGCATGAAAAATAACTAGTCCGCCATCTTGGGTGTGCCGCCATGTTGAATTTAGAATGACGTCAAAATTTCAGCTGAATCAGTTGAAGATATCTGCTTCAAAATTGAGTTGCAAGATTCCACCCGAACAAATTACAGGCATTGCAAGTTAATATAACGCTTGTAAAAACAATATTTTTTAAAGCATATTCAATTTTCTATAATGATCACAAACGGAATATTTAAGTATAGTATTGAGCCGGTCACTTGCACAAGTAAACGTGACGAGATTATGTGACAAAGTTAAACATCTATCCCGACTTATACATCTGACAAGTGACAGGTGCACTTGAGCATTAAAGCTTGTAGCATTCTACACCTGTGACAGCCATTATCGAAAGGTAATCACATTTCGAACAAGGAAAAAAGAAAACATAACTATAATAAATCTCGTCAATAAATAGCATATTTCCTTGTCCCTGTGCTTAACATACCATAAATAATTCACATCGAAATTATATAATTTCGTAATTGTTATAAGCTAGTTGAGATGATACGATGTCGTCGGACTGGTTTGGAAGCAATCTCTACTTTCACTAGATGTTCATGTCACCTCGGTACTTGATTGTCTCAGGAACCTCATTATGTTATCCAGATTACCATTACTTAAGCAAAACTTAGGGCCCCGACAAACAAAAGACTGTTTGTAATTATTAATAGAAGTAATTATATTAGGAAGTATTTTTAATGCACTTCACATTATTTGTGATTATTGTTATATAAAGAAGGTTACATTAATTGTGGAAACAATTTATTATTCTGGAAAGAATAATGAAACGGTCCAAAATAAGACACGTGAATCTTAACCCCTATATATCTGGTTAAGCATATCTGCAGGCTTAAATACTGGATGGAACTATGTAGTGTGGACGTAACATTTGTGTTTATTATTTATTTCATGCTTGGTGTTCAATAATAAATGTCGTAAATAATTTTATATGTATAAACTCGAATCTGCACCTTACACATACATTATTAATTTTAGCAATATAATTCAATATTTAATGCATTTGACTAATAAGTATTATTTATTTTTTATTATTTATATGCGCTAGTAGTTTTTAAAAATAAAACAATTATTTGAACGTCAACAAACAGACATTCAAATTTAATTAACAAACTAAATAGCTTTGATATTTACTTAAGTCTATTTTGTGTGCGTGACCTACTTCTTAATTCCAATTTCGAATAAGTTGACATTGATATATTTTCTAACAAGTACTTTATGTTTTATATGTCTTAGATCATTTTAATAGTGTCTACATGTTCGGACAATTTTGTAAAGCCTCGTTTACAATTATTGCGGGCTATAGAAAAATAGGTAAATATTTAAAGATTGCACATGTTTAAACTTGTGCCTTATAAATAATATCATCAACGTAGTTGTCTGTAAACCCACCAACCCGCATTTGTAGCAGCGTGGGTTGCTGAGCTAATGGCCGCCAAAATGAAAAGAGGCCTTTAAATAGCCCAGTAATGGGACATTAACAAGCTAATACCTTGTTTACTTTGTCTAGTCCTCGTTGAAAATGGCTAACGTAGCTGGAATCAGTGTGATGAATGCCCAAACAAACACATCTATTACAATTTAAATTGTTTGCTTTAAATTTGAAAACATATCTAATTATATGTAGTCAGTTTTTATAATTATATGTCGTAATCATTTACTAAATTCAATTTCACGAAAAAGAAAATTACGCTTGGCAAAAACAGGGCCTGAAACATTTTATAATTTTATGTTTGAGTCACTTTGTTTACGCAACACTCTTTTTAATTTAATGTAAATAAAACCCGACAAACTTACATAGGTATGTCTTACTACCTCAGAACAAACGACTAACTAACTTTATTATTCTGTAATGTATGAATGGATAGATAAAAATGTACACATGTGTACGTTAGTGTATTATCACACATTTTCGCCATAGTTAATGTTATCATACCTGCGAAAGTGAAAGCGGACACCGTTCACAATCCAATAATATTTAACCCACGTGTTGCGTAATCAACGATCAACTTAATGACCGCTCTTTCTCCGATCCAATGTTTATATTTATGACTAACATCAGTATATTGTTTTTAGTTTCTAACTTGATAATAAGTCATATTATATATTAGCCATGTACAACGCTGACTACTAGCATATACTTGTAAGAAATAAAAAAGTTTTCTATCCGGCTATCATCGACTCATGTGGATTATTTTATAAGAATCAAGTTGTTCGTGATTGAGTGATGATGATGATTTCCCCTGACCGATTTCGGCTACGGCAGCTGATCTCTAGAGGGGTTAGCCAATTGAGCGCGACAAATTATAGTACACAAGAGCGAAAGCAAACACACAAAGCACACAGGTGCACTCTTCACTCCTCACTCTCAAAATCCGATGGGACGGCAATCCCACACGACCGGAGCGAGGACGGATCAGAGTGGTCCTGTACCACGGGCTTTACGTACTTTCAGAGGCAAGGGAATGTACAAACTTTCAACATCCAGGCGACGTGATGCTACTCAGAATCGTCGACCAAATAAGTCGTGAGTGAGTAACAAACATTTAAACACACAAACTTTTGCATTTATATTGGATTTGTCCTGCAGTTTTACAGCAACTATTACAACGTATTTCATAAAGTATATATTGACGTTAGTAATAACTACATATCTAAGCGTTAAGTTATACAGCCTTTAAACTTCATTAATAAACGGAATACAGCGCAAAAAAATATTTATATCGGCGAGCAAACATATAAACGCTTCATGATCATAATATAAATATACATAGATGTGAGATTAATTAATTTTATTTTTAATTTCTATCATTGTTAGCGGAACAAAACAGTTATTAAGCGTTGCCTAATCTATCAAACGCTCAAAATCTTACTACTTAACATAAGAACCAGCTTATTCCATATCTTTATCCGTGGATGATATATTACATAGTTTTATAACTATCCCTAAGTAATTTATCTACGTTTATTAGGATAAAAATATCACGTACAACGATGCTCTATCGCTTCTTTATTGAATAAAGAATTTTTGAGCTTATACAGTCTTGAGCTACCACGTCTGGATAGGTACTTGGGAATAACAAATTCTACCGCCAAATAAATCTTAGTATTGTCGTGTGTTTGAAGATCATTTGAATACACTGTATATTATACATATAGTGTATAGTATGGCTGCCTCGTCGGTCTAGTGGCTAGATATAAGGCCGCAGACCCGGTGGTCCTGGGTTCAATTCCCAGGTCGGGCCAACAAATAGTTATTGGGTTTTTCTGTCAGAAAATTCTCAGGAACAGCCCGGAGTCTGGAAGTTAGAAGTGTGTACACTCCCGTGCCTCGGAAAGCATGTTAAGCCGTTGGTCCTGCACCTGAACTCTTTCCGGTCGTGACGATTGTCGTCCCATCGGATTATGAGAGCTACGGAATAGAGAGTGCATCTGTGTTTGCGCACACACTTGTGCACTGTAATATATCCTGCGCAGTTGGCTAAATTCTCTTGAGATTGGCCGCCGTGGCCGAAATCGGTCTGGAGGACTATTATTATTATTAGTGTAGATATATTAATATCGACTGTATCTTTAATCATTCTTAATATAACTTCCATATTGATATAAATCTGTTTTTTCGTGAATCTGGAAAAACAAATCAATCATATCTATAACGGTATGATGTGGTATAGTAAGGTACGAATTCTACTATTCAAGGTTTTACTGTGACAATAACTGCAAACCGATTAGGTTTAGTTCTATTCTCTTTCTGTTTCCTGTGGTTTCGTATTGATCGAGTATATAATCCTAACATAATCTCAAAATGTATTGTAAAAAAATAGGGAAGTTCCATATCAATCATTCGGTTATTAAAAATAGCGGAAAATACAAACAATTTACCTACTACATAAGTCACAAGAAGAAAAAAGTATATCTCAATTTATTATTAATATTTAAAAATAAAATAAAAAAACACGGATATTACATTTTCTCAAATCAATATTAAATCTCAAATTCTTATTTTAAAACGAAGAATATCGTAACAATTCATTCAATGTAACAAAGCAAGTTTTAAACGCTTATATATATAAAAATCTCGTGTCACAGTTTAGTGTTTATACTCCTCCGAAACGGCTTGACTGATTTTGATGAAATTTAATATGTATATTCTGTAGGTCTGAGAATAGGTAAATAACTAATTTTTATACCCCTTAGTGTTAAAGGAGGCTCAACCCAAAAATGTTTTTTTAAGTTTTTGGACAAATTCTTTTATTTTTATTTTATTATGTGGCATTAAAAAATACATACAACCCTAAATTTTCACCCTTCTACCATCAACCCCTATTTTTTAATAATGATATTAGTACATCAATCATTTTCAACCTTAGTCGATAACTGGATCAATTAATACTTGATCAGTTATCCCCGTCACCGGGTCTATTGGTGTCACTTCTCACCATGTTAGCAGCACAGAGTATGGATGGGAACGTTCTTCTGTCTCTCTTGCAATAAACTGTATCTCTTTTCTTACACGTTTTTCGGAAAAAATTCGGCCATTATTATTGTTTGTACATCGATCGCAGTAGTGACGTTTACAATTATCATTTTATCATTTCCGTGTAATTCTCAACTAAATTTATTATAAATTTGTAGTGCTGTACTTATTATTATTATTCATTATTAATATTAAGAGTATTTCTACTGTATTATTCTTAAGGAAACATATTTTGAAAGGGAAGTTAAATAACAAAAATGTGTGTGTACTTATGTACATGCGTTAGACCTATTATAATTAAAAAAAAAAACAAATAACGAGCCAACTTTTTCAAAAAGGTCTATATCATAGTATGGGATCATTGTACGATGAGCACATAGAAACCGTAGACAGAACCTAAAAATATAATAAAAAATGTGCGATCGGGGGCTCCCGGGAGGAACGAAGTTCTTTGCGATATATTTTTTTAACTAAAAACGTGTTTTAAAATGTTGATTTTTAATGATCATATTTCTGAATATTTGTCAAACTCCCGTGCCACGAAAGGCACGTAAAGCCGTTGGTCCTACCTCTTATCTAAACTTTTACCGTTCGCGTCGGTTTACCGTCCTATCGGAGTGTGCACCTGTGTTTACGCACACACTTTTGCACTATAATACGTCCTGCGTAGTTGGCAAATTTATCTTGATATTGGCCATCGCGGTCAAAATCGGTCAGAAGAAAATTATTCTTCGGAGTGTGCTGCGTGGGGCCTCAGAGGCATAACCTGGCGGCGATAATCGGTGGAGATATCTCGCTGCCGAGCGTGATTAACACCATGCTGCAACCAGCACCATGCGTGCTGATTGGAAATGATCTCCTTCTGTGAGAGTGTCATGTCGCAAAAGGAGGCCGGTGAGCGCCACATACCCCCCACTATGTGGGGGAAACGCGTAAATGCATTTTTCCAGCGAAAAAAAAGGAGGAAATTGTTCTTACTTTTTGATCACACCAAAAAGCGTTGCCCTCCTTAATCAACTCTCCCTTTCACATGTGTATATTTTATGTTATTTTTATTATGTTTTCAATGCAAAAATGTAAAGTAAGTATGAAAATTTATAAATTTCATTGAATACTTTAGGAAAATAGTAATTTATTCAAAATTAAATATAAAATGGCGAATTATAAGTTAAAAAAAGAGTTCAAATTATATTTACATTTGTATAGAATTGATTATATCATTGGCCGCACACAATCCTTATTGTCAAATCGGAAAATTTTCACACTTACACATACATACACATACAACCGCTAGAATAGAAAGAATCAGTAAGAAAGAAAGAGCAGGAAAGAAAGAAGTGCTTGTGCTTGTGCCTGCAGTTCCACTGGCCCACTCACCTTTCAAACCGGAAGGCAACAATACTAAGTATTGCTGTTTAGTGGTAGAATATCTGATGATTGAGTGGTACCTACCTAGACAGGCTTGAATATACTCGTTAATATATCTCTAAAATATATTAACAATCTGGGTCGTTTACTTTGGGCCAACATTGTTAATAAGTATTTCCTGATTAATTTGAACTTTGTTTTCATAACTAAATAGAATGTAGCCTTATTCAGCAATTATACTTTAAAATGTTTTCCAAAGTTTTTTGCCCTTTATTTTGAAAAGATATTTTTATGGAACATTATAATTAGCACTTTTGAATATTCAAGTGTTACCACTATACGGAATGAAGTTTTGCTTATATTTAAAAAATATATAAAAATACTAATTTGTATTAACTCATACAACTAGCTTATAAAAAGTCAAACTAAGTTTAAAATACTTGTGATTATAATTCAATTTATTATCAAAGTACGATATCTAATAATAATGAGCCTATTTCTAAACAAATAATTGAAAGTTGCTAAGATATATTGAATCGGCTTACGTGCAATTATACACGATGTCAAGAAGTCTGGTTTCAAGTAACATATAATAAAATCAATATATCAAACTACATAATAAATAGACGTTTAAGGCTAACAATTAATAGTTAATTGATATATGTACCTTCTTTCCTCAATCAAGTAAAACATCCTGCTATTAATAGGATCACATGATCATTCCGAGAATATTTCAAGAATGTATTTCAATATTATTATTATTTTTTATATAGATTAGCGGTGAGATAATAGTAAACAAAACTAAAGTAGGGCTGCATAAACAGCGTCAGTTCACCGTGTCAGTAGCGCGTAAATCTCTGGGACGCGAAAATTTAATTTGTCACCGAATACGCAATCGGTGAAGATAGCGTCATCATCGAACGTAACCGCGAAGTTTGATAACTGCTAACTTTCTCTCTCAGCGCCTGTACAGTTGAAGGAAGGCTGCATCCAGCCTCACTCCGCGATAGTCGACGAGCCAGCACGTTCGTCGAGAACGGCGCGCGCTCGCACCGAACGCGTTCTAAAATTCAAAATTAGGACATTGGTTCAAAAAGAATAGTGACACAAATTATTAGCCAGTTCTGTTTTAGTTTCTCATGATTATATTTTAATATTTTTAGTGACTGTTTGTCGTTTTTTTTAAGACGACATGGGATCCTATAAAACGTAAGTTATTCTAAAAAATATTTTTATAAAGTCATTTTAATATTAAATATTTAAAGATCTACGTTTAATACACCTTTGTCTACACTTAATATATCCTCTCATTTATAAATGTAGGACAATGCCAGATGCAAGTTCAACTCATGTCAAGCTTTGTCTGAATAGCGTTTAAATTATTTTAAGCACATTACGAAATATCAAAAGGAACGTTTTAAAAATATTTTAACAATTGAGTTTAAGTAGTCGCGGAAAGTAATTGACCTCGATGGTAACCTTCTAGACGAATATTCTTTTATTTTAGACACAGTAGATAAAAGTTGAAGAGTTGAAATATGTGATAACTATGTGATAAGGTCCTTATTCATTTGCATTACACAGACTATTTTGACCCAGTTTCTAACTTACATAATATTGCAGCTTAAATCATGAGGTATTGCCTAAAATACAGGTTTTCGTTACGCCTTATCAATAAGCTTATACAATTTTATTTGCATCATGTTTCTGATTAATATCATTTTTATTATTATTATAATGTTATTCTGCCATTGCATTCTTGATGATAAATTAAAACAATATACAATATTCAATATTCAAAAAATTTAAATCGACAATACAAAGCAACATTAATTAGTTTCCATAATATTAATAATATAAATCTTCTTTTATTATTTATTTATTTATTTAAGGTCGCTTTTTAACATCTAAGGTCATTAGCGACCACAATAATAAAACAATTGTTAATATTTATTGCACACGCAAACAAAGGAAAAAAAAACAACAGAAAACTTATGACGACGATCAATTTTGAAAAACTTATCATTAAAATAGTCATCTTGTGGCAATCCAGACAATCCCGTCACATTAGTTTAATGATATTTTTTTATGGAATCCGAGCAAATTAGGACATAAAAATTCCTTGTTTATTTTTATTTTTACACAAAGATAAGTTAAATAAATTTAACAGTTACTCAATATTTATAAGTTTATGTTATATTGAGAAATATTTTAAAAATACAAGTTCTATTTTGAGATTATGTAAAGTAATTACTGCATAATTGTAATTCAACATAACAGACACTTCTTAGCTACGATTATATCATCAACCGGACATTTACAGTTTTTAGTGACAATCGCCTCTCTTTCAAACCATTCAAATTTTGAAATTAAGAATTATAACAAAACAACATCGCCTCGGCAAAATAGCTTCTTTTTTTATTAAACATTTATCGTCTTAACGTTTTTATTTTTAAATATTTGAGCAGCGATATTGATGGTGGCACACCATACGATTGAAAAGATCGCCTCTTAAATACCTATAATTAAATTGAAAATCGTAAATAATTACAAAGACGAAAAATTTATATGATTTTCTTTTCATATATTTTTTTCTTTTCTGAGATACTAATCATCCCTTATATCACCAATGCGCCACCAACCTTAGGAACTAAGATGGTGTGTGCCTTATACCTGTACTTACACTGGCTCACACATCCATTCAATCGGAACAAAACAATACAAAATATCGCTATTGAGCAATAGAACATGTGATGAGTGTCCATCCATGTAATACTTAATTAGTAAGCGTAACGATTTAATTAATCACCTGCTAATAATTCAATAAACTTAAGTATGACTAATGTAAACTATGACTTTTCCGGTAACTCAACCGGATAATGTTAAAAGTATTCTGCATACATATGCAAATAACAATTACTCGATCAATTTATTTAAATATAGAATCACATTTAATTGTATCAAAATAATAAGCTATTATCATATCTAAGGGGAATTAAACATTAAGTATTGTTATTAATTAGTTAATTGAAGACTCGGTTTGTGAATGTAGTAGGTACGTCTTTTTTTTTCATTATAACATATATGCCATTTTATACTCTTTGCACTTAATACTTCTATCGATAGCTAAATTGTGGCTGTTAAGAAATAATGGTATTTGTTGTTTGGTATTTGGGACGAGGTCGAGATTTAAAATTACCCCTTATATACGTAATATTTTATACATTTAAATTGTATAATATCCATCCGATTTAAGTTATAACTTAAGTTGTTACATTAAGTGATTAGTACAGTATTTGATTTCTTAATTTTTATTCTTTTTTAAGCTATATTTATAAATGGAGTTTTAATTTAAGATTATCCGAGCTTATTGAATGCAACGTTTCAAATTTCATATTATAAACAAGGTCCGCTATCTTGACAAAATTAATCAATTGTCTAATTATTTATCATGTAATCAATCAATCATGAAATGAACAAACACGGATTCTATTTTCGTAATTACCTAAGCTAATGGATAAAGCTACGATTAAGCGCTTGAACAGCGCTTAATCTGTATAACTAGAAACTATGGGTTTAAATAACTCCGTGTTGCCATCAAATGTAAATTAACATTTTCAAGCGATTTTTATCCATTCCTCCATCCATATTTATGTATAAGATGATGTACATACATATGTAATAGATAAGAAATAACCAAATGGCTATACCAGAACATATTCTGCATATCTATTCATAGTTTATGGCTGATGGTGACCGTTTACTATCAGGTGACCCAATTGCATGGCCACCAACCTAATTAAAAAAAAAAAAAAAACATTTTCTTATATAACATATGAAAAGAAAATTCCCCAAAAGCATCTGTCACTTTATTCGGAATATAATCTTCAACTTTTTTATATATACATTACGTATCGCTGTTTCGCGGACTTTCCGAATAACGTGATTGTAATCAACTATTATCTTCTAAAGATGAAAAGAAAAACCTACAAGGAAAACAAACCCTATACTCGGAAACTCAGATATGGATAAACCTGATGTTATATTCAATACATCGTTTTCATATTTATTGATTATTAACATGAATAAGAAACGATATTTCATAAGTAAAACACTCTTCTATTAAGGGTTTTCCATATGAATAACTAGTGCTTCATCCACGGCTTCTCTCGCGTCATAATTCAGAACTGCTAAATACCAATATAGCTCTTTCGTCATCACTTTGGCGTTAAATTTTCATAAACCCTTCCTTAGTGCTAACTTACTGTGTAAAAGGAACCCGTATGACCATTCTCACGGTGCTAGCCTCAGAAGATTGGGCTGTGAGTTGATATGTCAATCTGTCAGTCAGTCAGCTATCGTTTATACGTATATTTAAATTATTTCCAAGATATTGTTTGAACATCATTGTTTTTTATATGATAAAATGACTATTACTTTTGTTTAAATGAAAAATAAGTTTGTGAAATTATCGACAAACTTATTTTTCATTAAGCAAAATTCACCTAATCCCGCTGAAGGTTAAATACCTCATCTTCTTTTAAACAGAAGATTTGGAGCTTAAACTATCAAGCTTAGCTATTGTTGGTTATACGTCAGGCAAAACTTCACGTGACACGTGAAGGTTTCCTCACGACGTCATCCTTGACCACTGAGCACGAGATTAACAATAAACACAAATTAAGCACACGAAAACTCAGTGGTATGAACCACTATGACTGGATTTGAACCCGTGATAATCGATCAAAATTTAGGATTGTTCAATAATCTCTCATTATTATTTGTGATATACTTTAATCAAAAATATAAAAACTAAAATATAAACTAAAGCTACAAAAAGCATTATTTTTCCACCTGAGTAGTCAGTCCCATTGTACCTTTTACCGTTTTAAAAATATTAATTATTTATTGCTATTTGATAATAATCAATTATGTTTTAGCAGATTCTTATAAATTCAAAGTATATTAGACAGAACTTTAATTATGTACAGTATTATCCGTTTCCGAGAACTTCTCAGTACGTTCATTTTAAATAAACTTAAAACATAATAAGATAATATCAAAAGCAATAAAAATTACTTAGTAATAATTAATTTATATCGTTGTTTATTGCATTAGGATTACAAGAATTTGTGATTACATTATGCAGATGTATAATTAGATGTGCAGTTGATAAACTTCCTCATCGCTTCTAGCATAAACAAGTATAGAGGTATAGGCATACATTATACATGAAAATCTGATAATATATATACATATAGATTTTCCTGTATAATATATATATTGCATGGTGCGTATCACTTATATATTTATTATAACGAAACAAATCACGCTAAAAAAGTAATACTTAATAATAGGACTAAAATGAAGTTCTTTGTAGCATGCGCTATATTCAGAACAAAATCAGAAACAATATCAACTCATATTCATATTTAGAACAACACAGCAATAAAAAATGTGAACAATATAATTAATACAAATTTAATTTTTGTACATAAAAAACTGTAATATGTAATCAAATGTCGCTTATTAAATTAAATTGTCGTTTAAATTTTAATGCAACTGCCTGCAATTATAAGACAATTTTAATTAATTTTGAATGCTAATTTTATATTCTCAATAGTTTTGTAAAAAAGCTAATTTTACTTTTTCATACAATCTGCAGAGCTTACTAAAAAATATATCCTACACATATTGTGTATATACTTATATTATTATTACCATCATCATTATCATCATTAATATGAAAATCATTAAAATTCATTTTTATTAATTACCTGTTGTAACTGACACAGTTACGGGATGCTTAAAACTAAGTAGATGTTATTTTAGGTTAACCACACTTAGTAACCCCGCTGAGCGTTAGCCTCTGTTCATGCTTAGGATTGTTTCAGTGTGGATATATGGCAGATTCTCTTCCAAAGCACACACAGATATTCTCACTACGCGACGTGTTCCTTCATTCACAGACTTATACACAAATTAAAAACTTAAAAATTATTAAGCTTCAGACGTGTTCGTATTTGAACCCGTATTGTTTTGTTAGGATTTACGCGTTCTATACATTGAATTATTCATGTAAATGTTTTAAAATTAAATATTACAAATCAAACAATCTTCAGGACATAGTAAACACTAGTATAAAATGTTTAAATAACTACATATATCCTCATAACAATAATCATTAATTGAAAATGTATGTAATAGACCTAGATATTAGTGCCCAAACAAATCTGACGCAATAACACTAAATTGAAATACAGGTCGCCATTAGAACTTGAAGCACGTACCGGCGCCATCTTCGATGCGTCAAATCGCTTATTGCGTAAACGGTGGTCATTTGAATGGATTTTGCGTGACACTATTTTTACTTTCCATGACCAGATAGACCCATATTGTCTGAAAGGTAAGGCTATTATTAAGTTCAAATTCAATTTCTCACCTTAAGCTTAACTAAATCGAACAAAGGACAAAACAAAAGGATTGCAACCGTTGTCTGGTTCAAATCTTTCAGACCCAGATCGGTCATATATTTTTGCAAACCATATATCTAATATGTGAATATGACATCTTTGAATTTCAAATCGTATCAGTGATTAAATAAGGTGCAATAAATAACTACCGAGAAGAACCGGAAATAATCTTAGTATTTAAAAATAAATAAAAATTTGTATAAATTAATTATATACACTTACAATAGATCCAGCGACCATTCATTCCAAGAATTTTCGTTAGATATATTACAGAAAGCCCGAGAAGCGGTTTATTAACTTTATTAAGTCGGAAGCTTAGATTTTTTTTTCTAGTATTAAATTGATGTAATTTATAAGTAAAAGACGCAACAGCCCTTGCAATTGTTTCTTACGCGCTGTTATTTACTTCAGTCCTAAACGTAAAAAGTTTAAATACATAATTATATAATATTTATTTTGTTAATATTTTGGAAATTAATTTTTATTTAGTTAATATATATTAATTCTTATTTAGTTAAACAATTTTTAAATAGTTTATGTGTTGTGTAGATTTGTAAAACAAGAACAGCAAACGAAAGTTAATATTAATTAATTGTAATTTACATTTTATAAAATTGTATTATGATCAAAATATATTATTAGTGTTTTTCAGATATTGCATATACGGAAATAACATAGCAATTAATACAATAATACAAATATAAAGTATAATTATACCAATACGTATGGTACGGTATGTACCTAAATATGGCATTTTGCTTTATCAATATATGTATTTCAAAAGATATAAAATATAAATGCATAAAAATATTCCAACTATGGAAATGTATTTAAATGCCTTATATGCAAAAATGTACATAACAATTTTATTTACATATAATCATGTTATTCGATATTTTGTATTATATTTTGCATATAATATAAGTAAGGCGTCCCAGTTTACACATAGGCATTTCCTAACATTGATCGTGTAAATATATGTATGTTAAATAATCAATATATTTTATTATTCATTACATATTATAAAACCGCCGTCCTCTGCGTCTATTTTTCTGTCTGGAAACGATAAACTCAAAAATACTTGACAGATTTTTATACGACTTTCACTAATAAATGAATTGGTCCATAAGGAAGGTTTTGTGTGCTGAAATTTAACAATGATCTTTGAATATGTCAAATAAAATGTTGCTGACTGATAACTTAACTTTAATTATACGTATTACGGTCTAAAAATTTTACGAAGCAGGGTCGGGTAGCTACTTTTTACATATAAATAAAGTAATTTTATTTGTAATTTAATTTCATGTTTTGTATTTGAAACAATCGAAGTGTATAAATCAAATTAAATTGTCAGTGGTAGGGTCAAAGTCAAAGTCAAAGTCTTAATTTCCAAGGTTGGTGGCGCATTGGAAATGTAAGCGATGCTTAACATTTTCTACAATACCAATGTCTATAAGAGTTGGTGACCACTTACCATCAGGTGGCCCATATGATCATCAGCTTACCTATACAGTTTTTTTTCTTATCTTGTTAAACCGCAACTTATTGAACGTATGGATTGAAATTTTGAGAAAAATATATCAATCCAACGTTTCTATATGTAACGTTTTAATAATAAATGTTTCTTTCGCAAAAAGGTGGGAAAATAGATATGGCTTCCGTCACGTGTATTGCGTTCCACGCGCTCTTTTTTTAATAATTGATTATCGCTTGTGTTTAGATTGTAATAGACATCTTTACTAGTATTTGATACTTGAGTGGCACCATTTTACGAACGTATATGAAAGATAAAAAATATAAAGGTTTATAATTTACTAAGGACTGATGATGAATATCAATACAATATCCTGTAAGACCTTAATAATTCAGTTATGATGTTATTTTATCAACTAAGATAAAATGAAAAGCAAAATAAATGTGAACGCAATAATCGTAAATAATTTAATCACTTCAGTTGTTCTGTTTGAATATAAAAATAAAACAGCAACTCTTTATCAGAATAGTAAAAAAATAAATTAAATAAGAACTCTTTGTTAATATTAATGCAGTTTAAATAAATCCTTAAGCATGAATTATGAAATTAAAAAAAAAGAACATGTACATATTTTAGTCATATGCACATTACATCTGTCCTGACCGGTAACACAACTTTACGCAACACGGGGACCTCTTTGCTTTCCGTTTACATAATACGTTTTCGATTTCTTCCACAGCCAGATTCACTTTCGTTAATGACATATGTAAATGAACACCTTATTTTATTATTGCTATGTGGTAAAAATATTTACAATTATGAACCACACACAATAATTACATGTTATAAAAACCACTTGTATGTTTGAATGAACTATAAATTGTTATCAATAAAACCGATTTTTTGTTATTGTTCTAAATTTAAATAACTTGTCAAACGTTGTTTCTAGTGAATATATCAATTATTTTAATATCTTAAAGAGACAACAGTTAATAATAATACAATTATTTTGTATTTCATAAGTTACTCATATTGAATCTCTTGTTTATCGTATTTCTATGACTATTTTATTTACACTGCAAAACTATAAAGGAGAATGACAAGTTTTTGCCTAAACAAAAACTTGTCATGTTAAATCGTTAAAGTAATTGTAAATTATATTTATTTCTAGCGTAATTTACCACTTCGAATTGAACTTATGAAGTTATAGAATTGAACGATATGTGCTACTCAATATACCTAATTATTATTCATGTAAAAAAGTATTACATTTAATTTTATGATTATTCGTTAAAATGTTTCCCTAAAAGATAATTAGTAACTTCTATGTTGTTAAAACGTGGTGGATTGAAATTTTGTTACCAACAATATACCTTGCCTTCTTTTAAATTTAATCGAATGAACGAGTTTTAATAGACCTTGAAATCAGACTTTACGTCAATATCTGACAAAAGAAATGAAAAAACAATGTAGTACAAGGAAATTGTACAAAGATAGACAGACTGGCAACCGTCCATAGACATCGAAACATCAAGCATCGCATACATCGCTAATGCGCTACCGACCTTAGGAACTAAGAAGTTATTTGTTAGTATAATGTCCTGTATTACACTGGCTCACTTACTCTTCAAACTGGAACATTACAACACTGAGTGTTGCAGTTCGTAGTAGTATAGCGTTAGTATATATAATGAATGGGGAGTAAATAAATAAATACAAAGACGGTCATGCAAAAAGTCCTGTCACGAATAAATTCCTCTCTTGAAACCCGTTAAAAAAAATCGTCAAACCAACTGTTAAGTAAGTTTAGTTTACTATTACTATCATTAAACACTATTATAAAAACACTCAAAACCAGTTATACAGACACAAGCTAGAAGGAACTTGGACAAATGTCAAAATTAAATGCATTCATTAAAACAGATACGTATGTCGAAAAATATTTTAACAAATTAAAGGAAGTGCTTGGGGAACTAGTGCATGAAATTTACCAACACAAGTTGTACAAGGTTTGACATTAAGATAAAGCCCGCAGACTTTTTCATTTGAACGTCTATTTTTTGTATATTTTGATAGTGACAACTTTCGTTACCTTGAAATAATGTTGTGAATATACCTAAAAACATTACAATAATAATCACCAGTCAGCTTGAAACATAAGGAAATTACTCTCGTTTATGAATAAGAACTAATTCGAATAAATAGGAACTACCAATAATCTAGCTCAAGAATCTTTAGCAGATTTAAATATATTTTTAACCACCAAACGATGTAGTTAATTAACACTAGCTGTGTTTAACGCAAGTGAAGTCTCGCGGCTTCACTTGCGTTAAGTTCAAGTTCAACTCTATGTATCTAAAATTAACAAAATAAAGTACATTTATATTAACTAAATACCGATGCAGTTTCCAGATTGTTTGACACTTATGTTTATTACTACCTTTGTAATTATTATATACAGTGTTTAACTTTCATCAATACTTGTGTCAGTATACTATATTATAAAAAAAGCCAACATAAAATAAAATTATATAAAAAATAACCTATCAAATAAACTATCGTATCAATGTCACAATTATACTTTAATAGTATGAGAATAAATAACAAAATATTATTCAATCCAAAAAGATATTACAATATGAAAAAGAATGAAAACAATAATATCTAACAATTAAAAATTAAAATAATAAAAACAAAAGGTTGTAAGCTGTGCTGCAACTGACGTATTATTCATAATTTTATTTTTGTAAAATACCCACTTATTAGATATTCTACCGTTAAATAGTAATACTTACTACTTCCGGTTTAAAGGGTGAGTGAGCACATCTTAATTTAAACTTTGGAAGCGCATTGTTGATGTAAGAAATGGTTCATATTTCTTACATCGCCTATGTCCATGGGCGGTCATGACTACTTACAATAAGGTGGCCCACATGCCCGTCCGCCTAATTTAACATAAAAAAAATCTAACGTTGGAAGATGTTTAAAGCGGTTTAAGCTTAAGATGAACACATCAAATATACAAATACTACGGGCTCATAATATAAACGTAAATACTAATTTATGAACATAAATGCAAACATCTGTTGTGGTTTGAGTGGCTATTGACCTAATGTTACGAACACGTAGTCTTAGGTAAGTCCGCGTGATCAACATTACCGCATAACAACTGTTCATATTCTTCCTTCCTCGCCTATTATACAATATTTCACGCTATTACATTTGATAACACTCGAGCTCATTGTGCGTTTTTGAATCACAAATTACATTACAAATCTACTTTAGTAACCAAAATAAATAATTGAAATACATTTAAGACGGATTTATTACATAAAGTTCTCTTACTCAAGTACCTATTGAGAAAAGAAAGGAGTTGTTCGATGTTGTCAATACTAATCTGTTAATCGCCATTACTTGAAAAGCTTGAAATAAAGAGTTTGGAACTAATTCTATCATGTTTGCAGGTTGCTAGATAGACATGTGATACAATTTTATCAGACATCTCTGTGACACTAATAGATTTGTGCCTTGACCTTCTCTTACTTAAATTAGTATTAATTAAAAAAGAAAGGGTAACAAAATTATATTAACTGTGTTTGCTTTCCATATGAAATGATAGTTATCGTCTTTCTGACTAACTGATGGATACACTCAACAAAAAATCCCAGGACTCTATTCTGTTAGAACCGGTTGCCGGTTGTCATGACAACATTAAAAATATCTGTTTCCTGACCAATATTATAAATGTGAAGGTGTTTGTTTGTTACGCTTTCACATCTTAACTGCTCAACTGATTATCATGAAATTTTGCATACGCATTGTTAGGGGTACATAAAAATAGGATACCTATCACATCGCACCCTCCTTCACACGCATACAAAGCCGCGGACGGAAGCTAGTAACATCATAATTTAACAACAAAATACAAGGAAGTATGAACGTTATGAAAAAATGTACAAATATATAATAATTAATTAAAATTGGCGTTCCTTTCCAAAATATCATGTATCATAAATGTTATTCATTTAAATAACAATTATATTAATAGCAAATAAGTGTCGTATTACTTTAAAAAAAAAACACTTTATATTTTTAACGTTGTAAAAACATAGGAAATGATTACAATAACAAAAAATCAGCGGTAGGACTTATTATCATTACTCAAAACCCGGTACCCAGTCGTTTATTTCGCCGCTAAACAGCAACACGAAGTATTCATAATACGTTATGCTTACGATTTGAAAAGTGAGTAAGATAATAAAATAAGGCACAGAGACATAATAACACCTCCAATTCCTTTCTTTTCCTGCCTTTGACCAATTTGATCCTGTAAGAAGGATAATATCTGTGATCACAAAGTCGAGATTGCATTGACGGTGTTCGAAGTATTTTGTTGCAGTATTAGTTTCTAAGGGACTATCAGCCTATTCGCTCGTCTGCCTTAAATAAATAAAAATAAAACATTGTCTTTTTTAAGGATACATTTTTTTATAGCATAGGTAGTCGGACGAATATATGAGCCACCTGATTGTAAGTGGTCACCAACGTCCATTGACACTGGCATTGCAAGAGATGTTAACCATGGCTTACATCGCCAATGCGGCACCAACCTTGGGAACTAAGCTGTTATATCCCTTGTGCCTGTAATTACACTGGCTTACTCACCCTTCAAACCGGAACACATCAATACCAAGTACTGCTGTTTTGCGGTAGAATATCTGATGAGTGGGTGGTATCTACCCAGACGAGCTTGCACAAAGCTCTACCACCAAGTAATCTAATTTTATACATTTATTAATAAATTTCTTTCGTATACATTATATGTATTTATGTATATATATAGCAATGTCACATCACTTGTATAAGGCTGGTATAAGAGACCACTATCGATAAATGTATCATATCCAATATAATTAACATGTATTAACACTTTGGAAATTAGTAATCGTTTAATATGTTACTGCGACTGACAGATAATTAATTGATTACCATAATATACAGCTGCTTAAGTCATAAATTACTTTAACAAATATCGTTACGACATAAACATACAACACCATGATAATCTGTTTTAATTAAAATGAAATAAATGAATAATTTTGGTTCTTCGCGCAATCGTCACAATTACCTTTTTATGTTTAATATTTTATTTTTGTACGTATAAATAACTCAGTATTTAAAAGTCGAAATACTTCAGTAGCTGTAACACGTGAATTGAGAAAGCGAAGTTTACGGATTCAAACTCATGTAACGAACACTGTATTCCTCACTCGATGTCGACGGTGCCCTAAGCCGAGGTTCGGCCTCACAGGAGACGCTCTTAGGCCACGCGTATTCTGAGTCCTTAAGTGGGCTCGCAATATCCGGCTGAGTATCTTTAAAACTAGCCCCTCGCCGGTGATGCTGTCACTGTTGGCCCAAGCAACAGGTCAATTAAGAAAATACCACTGAATTATCCAGTTAATACCTCGATAAGAAAACAACCCGAGAAAACCATGCATGTGCGTTTACAGCTCGTTTAATTAAATATTTAACACATAATAATCTTATAACAAACCTCTGCGTCGATTTTTCAATAAGCTTGACAGCGACAGATCATTACACTACATTATTATTATATTGTAGACAAAAGAAAAACGAAATCTTAAATCCTATGTTTGACCTATGGGTCCCTGACTTTTTAATGCCTTTGACTGCAATGACATCTATTGTGGTCCGTGGACTTTCTTATGTAGTCCATATACGCTTTACCATCCTACTCTTAAATAATAAAGTTAACATACATGATACATATAAAACAAACAGTATTATTGTCTTTACTTTTAAGATTCACAATTGCGCTGTTGAAGATGAGAGTTTGCAATCTAGTAAACATTTTATTAAATTTTCTATATACATATCACTTATATCAAAAATATGACTATATTATAAGAAAACATACATAATGATATAAACTTTATTGTAGTCGTTATTTCTGAATTTATCATCATTATTGGATGTCATGTAGTTACAGCAATTTTGAAGTTAATTTGCTTTGAAACTTTGACCTCAGAGTTATAACGAAGGCTGCTACCTAAACTACCAAGGCGATTAGCTTAAAACTTGAAAACCTAATTTATTACCTCAAATCAAAATAGTTTCGGTATGAATTCATAATATTACAATTTCGAATGACGAATAGGACAAAGGAAATACCTTTATCCTTGTGACTCATACGGATATGATTTTGATAAAGTTCAACGGCAGGAGATGACAGATATTACTAAACGTTTCATTTAATAAAATAACAAATTTATTGATCGATGCTTAGACTTAATTGTAGTTCTAAAAATAATCAATGACTAAGCTAGAAGGTTTCTACAGAATGTTGAGTTTCTATTTAGATTTCTTTTACGAAAACTCTTATAAGGTAAATTTACAATTTAATATAGTGTCACTATTCTGTGTCACTTTGTAACACACTTATGAAATATAAAAAAATAAACTTACGATTACATATTTTAATGCTTGTATGTATTAAATATTATATACATATGTTGTAGTGAATATGACATATCAGTTTCATATATTTCAAAACCGTGCTCTGCGTTAATTTTGTTCTTACAGAGAATCTCTACAACACTTGACAGAAGTAATATTCAAAAAGTTATTTATACGAATCAAGTAAACGATTTTTATACAATCAAGTATTAAATTGCTCAATAGGGTGCGAAGAAATTAAGTCAAATAAGACTTAATGCCACAATCAGCTAATACAATGAAACAATACTATCGCTTTAAGATCTGCTTAAGCAATACTACCGTTTTCTTTTCTCATTAATGTCTGCAGATTTATCTATTTGAAAAATTTAGTATTCACGGTAAATTAAATATGACATTAACTAAAAACTTATAACTACTAATGTTCACATTAGACGATACAAATAAAAAGTTAAAATTGAAGTTCAATGTTGTACAATTTTAGTAACTTGTAAATAAAGACTCACTATATACTATCTTCTTATATGAATTTGTATTTAATGCGAGAATATTTTTCTAGAACATATATTACATATAAAGAACATATAAAAATATTTTTACGACAAATTTTCAAGTCATGTTTTTAATCTGTATTAATAAATAAAAAATTTACAAACAAAAATATAGTAATACTTTTTTTATGATTTTGGTATAGATTAATTATACACTTTATTCTTAAGAGATTAATATTTAATTTTGATACTATGATGACTTGATACCTAATACCGTATCTAACACAATATAAGGCGTCGTTCAAGCATTAAAAATCATGATTACTGTGGTTTGGTTTGAACGACGAATATACCAGTGTAACACACACATCACACATCTTATAATCTTATGGTTGGCGGGTTATAGGCGTTGTATAAAATGAGTAATGGCTTTTCAACTGTCTACAATCAATGATTATCACTTACAATACAGGGAATACAGGGACAAAATGCAGTTTATGTTACTCGCTGATAATGTAGCTTTCCATTGGTGAAATAATTATATATAAAAGTGATTTAGTCGTGAAAGCGTAACAAACAAACTCATATTCGCATTTATAATATTACTTAGGATTGTATCAAGAATTATAAGGTGACTTCGTCAAAAAGTCTTCTGAAGTTCATATAAAAAATAACAATCAAACATTGTACAAGCATTGAATCACTCAATGATCTCGCTCTCTAAAGACGCAATGTTTCAAAGAAGGAAAACGATTAAAAAAAATCAATCGGAAATCATTCTCATATTTCTCATAATATTCTATGTTATATTATTATAATATATTATATTATTATAATAACATAATTACATTAAATGTTGCTATGTACATAGCAAATAATTAATCTTGGATATATTGTATTATTATTGTTGTTTTATTGTGACTCTCAATTGTATTTCAAAAAATAATAAATATTGACAATATAATGTACTGTTAATGCTTTAAGGTCAATAAACAATAAAGGACCTTTCTCCAACATATATGAATCTGTATTCGTAACATCTACAATTATACACATAGTACCTATCTCATAATATTATATGAGCAAGCTAAAAGTATTGCTTCTTAATTTTATCTATATACATGTCTTTATCAAAAAAACGCAATTATTCACTCCGAGTCTTATATATATATTCGAAAGGCACCGAAAAGATCTGCACCCGTACGTAGTTGACATACTTAAGACACGTACGAAACGATTTGCTTCCTCGTTACTGATACGCACCGCTAAGATCTGGAATACCCTCCCGACCTTGTTTTTCCCCACCACCTACAAGATGGGTACCTTCAAGTCAAGAGTGAATAGGCATCTTCTAGACAAGCGCCCTCAACCTTGGACTGTATCATCACTTTCCATGAGGTGTGATAACAGTCAAGCGCTGGCTTATATATTTAAGAAAAATGTGACATATAAGAGAGCCTGAATATTGTTATATATTAAAATTTAAAAATAACTACAAAACCAAGGACTGTCACAACGTTTACATAATGCACAAAAATTAGGTACTTTTATTAGCAAAAAAAAATTATTATAAGTTTTAAGTTTAAGTATTAATATAAGTTCGCTTTGTATCTCAAAACATGGATATCGACACCATAAAAGTCGTGCGTACGATTCACATGTTAGGAAGTAATTAGAGGGCAATCAACCTATCTTAGGTATTGACAAGTTAATTGCCAAGTCACAATAAAAACTATAATAAAAACAGATTAACAAAAGAACGGAACTTACCTTGAATCATCTTTCTGCACACTTAGCGTTAATTTTAGATAAGTTTAAGATTTCTTAAAAGGCTAAGCCGGAATCAATATTTTTTATATCTTGGTAAATTTACTAAAAAAAATTATACGGTGGCTTCTTGCCAAGCTGAACGTAGTCAGTTTTTCTACCACGAAATATATTAATACTTTGTATTGCTATGTTCCGGATTCCGGCTTATTGGGTGAGTGAGCCAGTGTAATTAGGCTCATTGACAGTGTATGGGCGGAAATAACCAGTTATCAAGTTCGCCATTTGACTGAGTTCCTTGAAAATGAATGAAAAAAACAAAATAACGTATTTTCATAAAAGTTTATTCGTTTACTTCATTATTAATCATACACAATTATTCCTTAGTATATGTTACATGTAGTAATATGTAAATGCTTAATAATACGCTTATATTACACATAGCATAAAACAAGCTGTTACCTCATGTAACGTTTTTCCCCGCGCCGATAGATTTTCGCAAGAAACCGTTGCCTCATCTGGAGTCGCCATGTTTAATCTCCACGAACAAAAGTTGTCCATTCATTATTCATTCTGTTGTTTCAAGATGGTATTTAATTCTGTCGGGTTATACCGTCACGTGATTTACAAACCTGCAATGGGTGAGCCAATCGAACATGACAAATCAGTAATTATCACCAGTTAACGTAGGAAAATCGATTACAAACGTTATTTTTTGATTTGAAAAAAAAAACGTTTCTTTCTTAACATCTTTATTATAAAAACACGTATTATATCACTGGACTTTATATATTTTGATGGAATATTTATATATTTTGAACGTAAAGTACAATAATTATCTGTTCAAAAAACGAAAGAGGTTTAATAACACAAAAACCAAAATATCAAATTTAATTTCCGTTTCCTATTTCTTGTGCATGAAATGTATTATTTCCTAATAATTTTTATATTACTATCGTGCTTGCTTTAGCAGTGTAACTTAATAATGACTTAGGAAAAACTCTAATTAAAAATAATAAACAACTAAAATCAAATCTTATATCAAACATAGCGTGCGAACACCAATAAAAAAAAATCCATTCAATCTTTTCTTCATTATCTAATTGTGTACTGGTAGTTTTGAAAATAAGGATATATAAACAGTATCCATTTAATTTGCATATATTAGAACGTAAACGAATGTAATCTTAACCAATTAACATGAATACCATCATTTTATATTTCGCAATCAATTACTACGCAATGCTTATATGTGTGATTCTTAATCAAATTTAATTTGATTGTAAATAACATTATTTAAAAAGTCACATTTTTTTTTTTACTAAAATTGCTTGAGTTACTGTACACATTCTTACATATTTCATAAAAAAGAAACAGATCATCAAGCATCACGATGCTTCAATGCTTGCGATTGCTTTATACACATGATGCACATGATATTTTCCTCCACTACACACATAAACACTAAATAAATACATGAAAATTCAGTGGTCCTTACCCCGGTTTGAACCTCAAATCTCTGTATCTTATTCCCGATTCTCACCACTGGCATCAAGACTATTTCAAGACTTTGACACTGACAGTTTGTCAGTAATATTTATATTTAGTTTAGTTATTGCCCCGCCCGTAAGAGCCCCAAAATAGTTTTTAAAATCCCACTGGCTTTACCTAACATAAGTCCGTTCAATAAATTCAGCTTGGATATATAATAACCTACTAATTTTGTGGTTAACTATATTATGTATTTATATAAGCTACGAATAAGTAAGCAATAATTGTTATACAATAAAAACGATATATGTCATAAATATAAATTGAATTCGTCTGAACAATAAACGTACAGTGAATTCATTGGCTTTAGTCCTAATTCACACAATCATAGCGACGAAAAACTTCACAATTCTGCTGCCTATTACATAACATTATATGATAGATGTTAGAATACAATGTAAATTTTAATTGTATGTACAAAATACCATTCATTGTTATTAGTATTAACTCGACATGGGTTGATACAAACATTTTTTTATTCTAATCACTACCTATAAAAAAAACACTGCCGCGTCAAACTAAAATGGAGATATACATGCGGTCTATATACATACATATATATATCTATTGTAACCTTATTTCTATCTTTACATTGAGGAATTAAACAAGTACATACAAGTCAAAATTAAAAATGGCTACTGCACAAGGCAGCGTGAAATGACGGCAAGAACGCTATCAATATTATCCCGTTGAATCACAATTCCGATTCTATTTTTCCATTGATACAATATGTATAGACTTTATATATAGTTAGAGTAATTAAATATCTTGAAACGATAATTAAAACATATATTATATGACTTTTCATAATATAAATTTATCAATCAAAGTCAGAATGTTAAATGCTTTTATGATAATTGATAAATTATTGTTAGTTTATTTAAATAAATACAAATATGTTAATGTTACATCAAATTTAATTATTTTTTTGATTCGTAAATTAATAATGGAGTCACAAGACGTTTTTGTCAGCAAGTAATAGATGGTCTTTAAAAAACAATAAATATTGTAATTAATTATTAGTTCAATCAAATAAAAAAAAATATATAAATATTAAAACTTTCAAACTCAATTTTAAACAAGTATTTAACGGAAGATATTAAAGAAAACATTATTGTCGTTCGCTTTACCATCGTCAACCGTTAACTATAATACCTTAGTATTTTTAACAGGAAAAATGTACGTAACTTTCACACGCAATTAATCAAATAGATTAAAGTAGTTTACTTAAGGAAATCTCGATGTTAAAAGTATCACGATACTTCAGTAAATCATAAATAGAACACGCTTGCGTACCGCTTTTAAACCTCCATAAGTATATTTTTACGGGGTTGGTTGAGGCGCTTACGAGATCATGTGATCTCGAGGCTCTGGAGAGGATACCTCTGATTATTATGTGTTCTGGCAGTGCTTCGTCAGTGAGTCCCACAAATCCCCCGCTTCTCGTTGGTGGAACACATAAACGCATTTTATAATAAGAACAAAAAAAATTATAATAAAATACACAACAAAAAGCTTTTATATACAAAATTTAATGTCTACTGTTGAGTGTTGAGTTGTCTCGAGACAATCCTGGGTGTAATATCAGGTATTGTTGCCATATAAATGAATTGACATCGGAACTCAACTAACTTATGAAAAATATCTTAAGATCTCATTCAGTTTAACAAACAATGTAAATTGAATAAAGGCTTATGTGCGCCATTGATTAGGGCGATTGTCAATCCCTTATTTGGCGAAAATGACAAAAACGAGTTGAAGATTTTAAATAAACAATAAATAATTATAACATATGATTTTTTTTTTTTGATTATTGCTTTTAATTGTTTTACCCGAGCGCGTTGTTTACACCTTAATATTATAGTCGTATTCCGCCTCACGACAGAGGTCGTCTGGTCCGGTGTGAGGTCATCACCACGTGATTGGAAGGAGTTTTTTTTTTTCATCTTTACGCTTAAGGCAAATTGAGATCGCTTCTAAGTATCTTACGCTGTCTATTTTTAACCGAACGTTGAATTATTAATTCATGTTGTCATGAGTAAATTTCCAAATCGTGCGAATCGTCGATGTTCTGAGATTTGACGGCTTAATTTGGGAAATTCAAACGTTTAATTCTTTGTATGTAGTAATATGGATGTCTATCACGAACTGAGAAACGTGTCAAATAAATTTTACATTTTATTACAAGTAGGTAGTCATTGTTATAACAAACGTAAAAAAAATACATATGATTGAAGCATTAATTGAAACTTAACTTCTATGTTAACAATAAAAATTGAGAATTAAACTATAAGAATTTTAATACATATAATAATATAAGAGTATTTTTGTATTAAAATAATAATAGAGGAAAATTAAAGGTTCAAATCCAGGCTAACTAAAGTGATTTTTACATTAATGGATAACAATGTGATTTAATGGGCATGTATCGGATAAAATTCTGACAGGTATTTATCCACCTAGCCACTTTAGTACAGCGTGCTGGAATAAACTCAACATTAATATCTCAAATAACGATCATTATGACAAAAGAAAACATTAAAAAACACACATTTGCAATGTCTAACTTCTCAAATTATATATTGAATGACGATTATAATATTAAATTAATAAATTTATATTTGTAGGGCGCAATTCTGTTCAAATCATTTGACTGTTTTCGTAACCTTCTCGAAATAACAAAAGGTTATATTGAGAATCCTGGATCACGTTTACTTACGAACAACTTCGAAAAAGATTGCAATAAAGAATTATTTACTTAACAAACCAACGTAAAGGAAAGCAAATCATGAAATTCAAAAATGTATGACTATATCTCGTATCTCAAATTGCAGATTCAAATACTTCACACATAGCCATACTTGGTTATTTATCAACAAGGAATATATAATATTAGATTGCGAGTTCTTAAGTATGTAAAAACGGTATACAATAAACATACTTTTTATAGTATAGGTAGGCGGACGAGCATATGAGCCACCAGATGGTAAGTGGTCCCCAACGCCCATAGACAGTGGCATTGTACATTTCTTTAAAAGAAAACATCGTCACTGTGCCATCAACCTTGGGAACTAAGATGTTATGTCCCTTGTCCCTGTAATCACACTGGCTCATTCACCCTTCAAACCGGAACACAACAATACCAAGTAATGCTGTTTTGCGTATAATATCTGATGGAGCTCTACAACCGAGTAAGAGAGTAATATACTCAAACTAATCATTATTATTGTAAGTATTCTTATTTAATTGTGTAAATGAAGAAACAAATATTATTAATATATTGAATGTCATGATAGCAAAAAGCATCTAATATTTTTAATAAGTTTCATTCTGTGATGCTATTGATGCTATTGACCGCCGCTTTAAGATGTTGTCCCTTGTGCTTGTAGTACACTGGCTGATTAACCATTCAAAGCGATACAGGTAAAACCAAATTATTGCTCTTTACCAGTACATAATTAAGTTGTTAATTACCGCTCAATGAGCCCCTATAATGATAAAATATTAGAACCTTAATCATCAATTTTACGATCATTAGTAAAACATAACCATCACAGTTATCCAATCGAAATTTCCCCTTAGTTTCGTCACAGTGACCTTGCTCAATACATTTTTATCCTATGGTATTCTCACTTTGGTCACGTAGTATTGGCGAATACGACGTACTTTCGTTTCACGTTGTATCAATCGAGGCTACTTATTCATTTCTGTTGCGTTTTTGACATTGGCACTATAATGTTAAGACATTCGGGTCAGTGCCGTAGACGGTTATAAGTAGTTATTAGTTCTTTAAATGGTCATATATGTAGGTCTACTGAGTATTAAGTGGTTCATTGAACTTCAAGATTGGACCATAAATAATGAATGAGTTCTATGTATCAGCTATGACGCAATTATTGACCATGTCGGTTCTACCTTTTTCTATCCAACCTGCGTTTTAGAGATCAATATATTGATTGGTATTTATAGTTACTTAAGAATTTTAATCACATTATTTGGAGATCGTTTATAACTTGATTTTATTTTAATAAATCAAGTACATGCCCTAAAGGTAAACAGTTGGAATGATTAAAAATAAATTATATGAAATATAACATTCAGTTATGTGAAAGTCGTAGGGTGACATTGCGAATGTCGAGGCCCTTGGTCTGAGGGCTAGTCTTCATGGATATGTATATACTCGCATTCTTCACAATTCTAAACGTATTTTTTTTTTATATTTGACATTGAAAATATAAGCAGATGTTCCATATACACTTACTGTTCAAATCTAAGTAAAGCCTATATGTAATGTTTTTAATTGTACATGTAATTTTCCGAAAAGAAACGCGACGCCTATTACATAACGTATGTTGATAGTACTACGCGACAAACGACAAAGAAATTATTTTTAAATATATACTATATTTAAAACACAATGGTATATATCCAACAGTTCAGTTGTATATGTTAACGAAATTAGGAAAGTATTTAGTTGTTATTCAAATTAGCTCCCCATTTGCAATTGTTTTTAACTTTCTTTTCGTTAAATAGTTAAAACGCCTACTCTACTTTTAAATGGTTACAATTCCGCTCCTTAAAACAAAACTATAAATAAGTATAATAAAAAAACAGTTCATTTAATTGTCATATTCAAATCAAACTTACTTTGTTTTTATAAGTATTTATATAATGATTGTATATTATAATTAAACATATACCGGCTTTAAATATGCATATGGAGTTCAACGGATGTTTAATTAAACACAGATTTTCTCTTTCCGTTTTGAGATTGGAAGAAGATCACATTATATCATAATTTAACTAAAAGAATATTAATAGATAATGCCTAATTATTGAACCCTATCTCATTAAATATGTTTTATCCTATCAAAGAATTATAGTGACAAACAAAACAGCTACTTTATATTATAAGGTGGTAATCTCTTTTTTGAGGAGAAGATTTTGAGGTTGAAGGTTTTATAAATTAATGATATAATGAACCATATAACCAATACACATTTATATAACATTATAAACTATATAATTACGCTACAAAATATCGCAAGCTCTATGAAACAGTCACGTACTTATATTATATATCTAAAATTAAAACAGTAGATACTACAGAGGACGGGGTATTTAGTAAACAAATAAACAAAATAATATTGTATAATTAACACAACAATGTTGATTTTCATTGTTAATTATGTATAATTATATTTTTGAGGCTAAAGAATGTAAAACACGAAGAGTTACAGCCAAAATATATGTAAATTATTACATATATTTAAATTAATTATTATTTGTATATAAATAGCTAGGAATTTGGTCATAATCTTATATAGTCGTAGCGTGGTCATGGTTATACATAATGTTATGTTAGCAATTTCCGGCATTTGCTAGCATTTTACAGAAAGTGATGTATACGTATTATGCAGCTATAATATTTTAGAAACCTTATTTACTTATTGTCAAAACGCCTATAATAACATTAAAATAAAATATCGAGTTCAGTTTTTAGGAATAACAAAAACAAATATTCGATAAATGCGTATTTTTTAAAAAAATACGCAACCAAATTCTGGTTATGTATATATTACTGACGTAATCATTAAAATATTATATATACGTATATATAATTTTTACGTAAAAATTCAAACCTAATCTGAATTTTATATAAAGGTGGTGTCAGTCGGTTGTTATGATAATATTATATTTAGGGTTTATTACGTGGGTGAGTGTAGCGCGTGACTAACCAGTATTTTGTCACTTCCTGAATCAGAACCAGTCACGTGGATTAACGGCAATCAATCTTGTCGCAATTTAAATCGAAGTCATAGTTTCATACTCTTGCGCCAAGCCCTAAGAATCGCTATGATTATGTATTAAACAATTTGCAATCCGTGCAACTATACCTATAATTAAATATATAACATCGTAATTAAGTATACTGTTTAACTAACTTAATTATTATTTTATTGTTTCATATTTGTATATAAATAACCTTAGCTCATTTGCAATAATTTGTAATAAAGAATATTCGCGATTTTCAATAAAGAAAAACTTTTAGGAAAATCTTCTATAGACTATAATAAATTGCTTTGGTTATGACTTTTCCTTATGTATCATTGTGGTCTTTTTTATACGCATGTTATGTAATGTTTTAATCAAATATTTTACAGGTTTAATTGACCTTATTCTACTAATAAAATTAGTTCTGCTCTCATAATTGTGTTTATAATTAATCTCGGTTTGATGGTGAAGGGAAACATCGTGAGGAAACCTGCATGTGGCTAATTTCAATGAAATTCTGCCACATTTGTATTCCACCAACTCACATTGGAGCAGCGTGGTGGAATAAGCTCCAAATCTTCTCCTCAAAAAAGGAGAGGAGGCCTTAGCCTAACAGTGGGACATTCACAGGCGGTTACGTTACATTATTATTGTTTCTAATTTAAATTATATCTTTCAATTATAACATTTGCATAAACATCAATAGATAAATAGAATCCATTATAATATTAAAATAATATCGAATTTATAGTATAATTGTATTTCAACGAATAGTGCATTGACCTGTGGAAAATTATTAATCTATTTCAAATATATATAATCCTTAAGATATAATAAATACTAAATCACGTTTCACTTTTTGCCCGAGTCACTTACTGACTTTGAACTAGGAAACTTTATATCAAGGCTTCGTATACTTTTCCTTTAATCTAAGAGGTCATTCATCGACTCGTAATCACACAAAGTGATATTACTGTTCCGGTTAAAATGATTTGACTAATTAATAATATAATAATATTGTTAATCAGTCGATAATTTAATTAACGATCATTTATATATTAATAATATTTTTATATCTCATTGTAAAGATACTATTTTCGATAACATATACTTACTTTGATATTCACAATGAATAAAATAAATTGAAGTTAAAGGCTAATATCTATTTATATATACCTACCGTATTATAAAACATTTCCGATCACTTATAAAGTGATATAGGAATAATTCTGTTCTTCTGTTTTCTATATTTGTCTATTTATTTTATAATAGATAATAACTTATTATGTTATTAGTATTATATAACCTGATACAAACTGGGAATGCTTGGGTTTATCTCGCAGCGCCGTTATTTCAACGCGCGTTAATGTTGGTGGGAACCATAGTCTTCCTGAAACTTGTCAGAAAATCCTCGGTAAATAACGTAAATTAAAACCTTTTATTATCTTTACATAAGATAATTCTTGTGTAGGTGTATGTCACTGTATTCCTCATAAATGACTGGACCGATTTAGTTTTATTTTGTATGTTAAATACTAATAAACTAAGTTAGTAAACTTATATCACCCGTGCTTACCGTATGATAATACAGCAAAAAAATTTTTTTATATAAATTTCTAATATATTTTTTTTGTTGCAGGATATGGCGATGTCTTTTGCTTTTGGCAATTGTGTCGATAAGGACACAAGCGCAGAAAACTAAAACAGAAGACAACAGTGTCCAAGCGGTCCCGAGTGATCTACGAAGGGCTGTCAGCGAAGCCTTAGCCTTAGAGAGGCGATTCCTTCTAGGAGCTAATGACGCGTAAGTGTATATGGGTTTTCCAATAGGGACGCTTGAACTTTGACAGCTGATTGCGGCCATGTTGTTTGAGTGACAGCTGTCAAATGCAGTGTGTTATATTCATTCCGTCCTCCCAAACCACCATGGCAGGTTACAGTGTCGAGCAGCACGTGCAAATCATAAAATTGTTTTATGAAAATGGGTCTTCAGTTCGAGCAACGTTCCGCGCACTTCGCCCGTTTTACGGTCGCGATGATCGTCCTGCCGAGTCGACTATCCGTCGATTGGTGGACAAATTCGAGTCAACCGGGTCAGTTAACAATCAGCCGGTTCCCGTGCGTCAACGTAACGCGAGATCTGCCGAGAATATCGCCGCTGTGCGCGACAGTGTCCTCGAAAACCCGCGGCAGTCAATTCCGCGTCGCGCACAGGAACTCGGCCTTTCGCAGACGACAACTTGGCGAATTTTGCGTTGTGACTTGAGCCTGCACCCGTACAAGATCCAGCTGACCCAAGAGCTCAAGGTTAATGACCATAGACAGCGCCGTGTGTTCGCTGACTGGGCATTAGAGCAGTTGGAAGTTGACGCCGATTTTGGCAAAAAAATCATCTTCAGCGACGAGGCGCATTTTTGGATGAATGGCTATGTCAACAAGCAAAATTGCCGTATTTGGGACGAGACCAATCCACACGAGGTTCACCAAGTGGCAATGCACCCGCAGAAAGTGACTGTTTGGTGCGGATTTTGGGCCGGAGGCGTGATTGGTCCGTATTTTTTCGAAAACGATAATGGTGTGGCCGTCACCGTCAATGGTGAGCGATACCGGTCGATGATAACCAACTTCTTTTGGCCTGAAATCGAGAATATGGATCTGGACAACATGTGGTTTCAACAGGACGGCGCTACGTGCCACACAGCACACGCTACGATGGAAGTTCTGCACGATCAAGCGCCCTTAATGGAAAACCCTATATATTGTTACAATAATAATTTAATATTTATTGGAGAGACAAGACACTTAACTAATATGTTTTATTAAGTGATAGCTTACACGCGTTCAGGCTGTTGATAACATACATATAAATTTGTATGTAACAGCCCGATCACTACTAAACAAAGGGCTCTTTTCCTCTTCACAAAAGAGTTTGGAGAGTTTTTGGGTAAAATTCACGCGCTTCCATGCATTCCATCTCCTATCATACATTTTTTTTTATATTTACGAGTATTGTTTTCGGGTGTTATTCATTCAAACTGGATAATAATATACAGTCATTATGTCTATTTAATTTTTATGAATATACTTAATATTTTCTTAAAAGCAACAATAGCATCTATTAAGCAACATTGTTGGATATGTACACGATATTGATGATTTGTATTTTCCCAGGCATAATTGTTCAGAATCTGAAGAAGATGAAATAAGCAACACGCCATGTCCTCCCAGCAAGTATCGCAGTGCAAGTGGAGAATGCAATAACGTGAGGCATCGACCGTGGGGACGCCGGGGGGACGTGTTCCTAAGACTATTACCCCCTAATTATGCGGATGGTAAGTGAACTTTGGAACGAATCAATCTATATTATATATTTTTTGAAAAATTATTATCTTTCCTATGTCTAGTTTTACTAAAAAATTAATACTGCTTCTCTTTACAATATTACACTAAACCGTTTAAAATCAGCTTAAGCTAAGTTCTCTTATTTTAAAACTAATATTAATAAAAAAAAAACATTAAAACATATTTGACTCTTCCCTGTTTTTAATCTGCATAAAACAATTTAGTATTATTATAATTAACGTGCGTTTTTATTATAAAGAATAAATCAATTATGTATCGTCAGACCGACTAGGTGATTAGTAAATATTAAAATAAACTCATCAATATAAGCGGATATTAAATGTATTAAAAGTTCAATGTACTGTTACGTAAATTAATTAACTAACGAGGAATATTACGTTATGATAACTTCATATAGTATTCCTTTACACAAATTGAACATAGGATTTCTCTAGTAAAGAATAATTGGGTTTCATTTATTTTTTAAAAACAGCTAAAAGTCATTTATTAAAGATAAAACTAATCCAGTTTTATATCTTAAAAAAATGTGTTTTTATATAAAGTTTACTTCAAAAAAGTGTAATTTATTTAATATTATTATTTAATCAACAAAAAAACTTAATGGAATTAATTTCTGTTACTTGAATTTATAGTTTGATAGTCTGTATAGATATAGGAAAAAAATTGCTTTTGATTATTTAATCGAGCAGACCATCGACCAAAATCGAATCGTGTGAATCTACAACTACGTTTTAGAATGTTATTATCTGTTTTTTTTTTGTTCTTTTCATAGTACAGGTAGGCGGCCGAGTATATGGACCACCTGATGGTAAGTGGTCACCAACGCCCATCGACATTGGCATTGTACGAGATGTTAACCATCGCTTACATCGCCAATGCGCCACCAACATTGGGAACTAAGATATTTTGTCCCTTATGCCTGTAATTACACTGGCTTACTCACCCTTCAAACCGGAACACGACAATACCAAGTACTGCTGTTTTGCGGTAGAATATCTGATGAGTGGGTGGTACCTACCCAGACGAGCTTGCACAAAGCTCTACTACCAAGTGAATTATCTGGTATTTGTAGTAAAGTAGATATTGATTTGACCTCTAGAGCTTTATCTACGACATCTATCTTTATTTTGTATGTAAAATTGAAAGATTAACAATTAATTGATCAATTATATAGTAATTAAAATATTTCAGTCGTATAAAAAAATCGTTACGTCACGTAAAATATATATTTTTTAATTTTCCTACCTGTGCCGTAATTTTGTATACAATTATTTGTAAAATAGACGTAATTTTGATTTTGTTATATTAAAATATTATAATAAATTCTTGAGTTGTTACCAATATTCGATTTACTTCATTATAATTTGCATATTACAACGAGAGTCCGAGAAATATGTAGGACAGTTGCAGGTCTTGAACTTTATTAACTATATTTTGTAACTAAATTGCAACGAAAGTGGTTATGAATGCTGAATTTAATAGTGTATTACAAAACTTACCCTATTTCTACAATCGTCAGGCTCGCACAATGTTGAGCTATTGAGCCTTCAAATAAATAAAAGCTATTTCGACAGTGTTTCTAAAAAAAGCATTTTTATATTATTTTATATAGTATATACTAAATAATAAGAATGTTTATTTAATTGTTTGACCAACGAAACATACTCAGATAGTTTGAACGAAAACATTTTTTACAATTTTAATGGATTACCTTATCTAACCTGATGTCCGTGCAATTGGATCTAATAAGCTCTACTAAAAATAAGAGACTCTATAAATATTTTATGTTAAAATAACTTATTAAATAATAATTTCTCATTAACCAGGCATCTACCAACCACTTGCCCCGCCTCGTGTTCCCGAACCAGCACTCGCCATCCAAGCTGTATCACAGTTGGCAAAGCCCGTGGAGCATGACTACGTGACCAGCATGCTCGCGGCTTGGGGACAGTTCCTAATGGATGATCTGATTGCAACTAATAATGGAAACAAAGTAAGGCTTAATTTAATTACTTACACTAAAACTCTAATACCTACTGTACCAATCATGACCAATAATCGCAAATTATCCTTTACTTGTTATGGATATCTGCGAAATATAAAAATTAAATTATTTCTTAAATGAAACAAAAGCTAAATAGACTTTTAATATTACATATGGAGCTAATGTTGCAAGTTAAGGAATGACATACGCTAGTATTATATTAAGTTTCGTATTTTCTTTTAAATCACGATTAAGTCAATTAGGCGGCTCGTCGCATCGTGTTTCACACGTCGTGGGTAGCGGTGCGAAGGTCGGCGGACGTTGTTTTTGTTGGGTACGGCCTAAGTTATTGTGTACATGCATAGGTTACGGAGTAATCATCCGACTAACGACGCGAGCTTGAGTTTAAGGCTTGAACTTGGCCGAAATTATAGTAAAATACACTTAATTATATTGTTATCTGCCCATGTATACTTCGAAATCGTTTATTGAGATGATAATGAAATAATTACGACGTTAACCTTGAATGTGGTGTTTATTTAATTAATATTTTAGGTAAAACAATTCACATGTATGTATTAGATATTTAATCGGAATTAGATAAGTAATCTTATGTAATAATAAGTTTTGTGTTAACAACTGAATTTCTTTTCTTAATCTAAAAAGGTAGGGTTTTCAATCAATATAAATTATATTCATACATACACTACAGCGAACAATGTATGCTTATAATATCCAAAGTTTTGTTTTATGAACGAAATACTTTTGAAATATCTTGGAGCACTCAAATGTCTTATATTTTCAAACTTCTTTGATCGGCTCCTGCAATCCAAAATGCTTATAAAAACGAATTAAAAAATTACAAACAGTAATTGTAACCCACATTTTCTCGAAATAAAATATGCTTACATATCAAACTCTTTAAAGAGGTCATACTTTTTTTTTTTTTTTTTTTCATCGAAATCAAGTTTTATTTTCAAGTGACATCTTATGGTTCGTGATAGTTCGCGAGGTCACGTGGGGAAAGGTTACAAGTTATTACTTGTCAGTGAAAGCCGTGACGTAATAGTAATCGTATAATAGTTCCTAATACCACGCCTCGTCTATGTAATAATCAGCTGACTGACATCTAATCCGATCTGAGATCGGAAATAGGAACTGTTGGTTCATTCACATGTGGGTGTAGATATCTTAAAGTTTTCTATGAAATTACGTAAGTAGCGGAAAAATTTATAGGTATGAGAAGATATAGTCATTTCATTTTCAATTAAAAGCCGTTTATCTTTAAAAATTTTTATAGTCTAAAATTTATTTCTATATAGACGAATCTATCGATTTGATAGGACCTAGTTAAAGTATTTATGATCTTACTAAAATTTATATTCGTCAAACGCGCTTACGAAAGTTACACAATGGTAAATGACGATTACGTCTTCTTTATACATACCTCGGTTGTGTGAAAGTTTGAACACGCCTTAAGACGTTATTTAAGGTAATTCGATGATGAGTTTTTTGTTGGAAGCGAGCTTTCTTTGATGACACTATGCCAAGATGATTGTTTAACACTCATTCATCAGTTTTTTTATCTCTCTTTCTGATTTTGATATAATTATTTCTTATATAAATTGAACTTTAGAATTACCATAATTAAGTTAATATTTAAGTGTTACACCTCTTATACTGTATAACTAATTGTTTTGCTAAGTAATATGCTTAGTTTTCAGTGTATTGCCTCGTTGGTCCACTGGCTATGTTCTCGCTAATTTACAATATGATTTTTATATCTTGTATATTTTTTTTTCAGAAATGTGAAGGTACGAATTGCGAGTACGTTCGTTCTGCACCGACTAGAAATATAGATAACTGTGGATTTGGTAAGTTAAATTTAGTATTTTAGAAATTACTTATTTCGATTCGTGGGTGTTCCTAAATAGTCGCAGGGGGGTAACATCCTAAGTGGATGTTATTTTACCGCTAAACAGCAATGTTTTATTTTTTTTTATTTTTTTTTTATTGTATAGGAAGGCGGACGAGCGTTTGGGCCACCTGATGGTAAGTGGTCATCAACGCCCATAGACAATGGCATTGTAAGAAATGTTAACCATCGCTTACATCGCCAATGCGCCACCAAACTTGGGAACTAAGATGTTATGTCCCTTGTGCCTGTAATTACACTGGCTCACTCACCCTTCAAACCGGAACACAACAATACTAAGTACTGCTGTTTTGCGGTAGAATATTTGATGAGCGGGTGGTACCTACCCATACGAGCTAACACAAAGCTCTAACACCGGGTGTATGTTATCGTGGTTTCATTTTTAATATAGATTAGAGAAAAAAATTAGAGGAAAAATGTTTATTTTCAGTAATTAATTACAAATATTTTTAATTACTATACATATGTTCACAGAATACCGAGATCAAATGAATTTAGCGACATCTGTACTTGATGGATCCGCTCTTTACGGAAGCTCTGAAAAAGAATTGCGTTCACTTCGCTTATATGATGCTGGGAAAATGGATGTTGCTTCCTGTCGCAAGTAAGTTGTATTACTGTGCTAGGTGTTTTTCTTAACAGGTTAGCTAGGCGAAAATTTCGAATGCTGATTTTTCCGCGACCAATTATTTTTAATTATTTTACTACAGAAGTTTTTGTTGTATGTTTTGCTATTGTCATTATTAATATCTCACGTATTTTTATTCTATTGTATGATGTGCTTAGTTAAGTAAGTTCCGAATGTTCGTGTGAATTGAGATCAGACTATAGATCGCACAGTTGTAAAACTGCATCTGCCACCATATATTTATAAAACAAAACGCTTAACTTTGCTTTTAATTTTTATTTTTTTATTATGGCTATTTGAAACTCATTTCTTAGTATTTCGTTCAAACAAAATGTCAATAAAATATTTTATAATATTATTATTATTATATTATTAAATAAACAAGGACATCGTAAATTTTACCGCTTCGAAATAGCGTCAATTATGAGAAAACTTAATTATAATAACCTTTAAGAATTATTTTCATAAACCTTGAACTAGGTCTATAGGTCTATAGGTCAAGGAAGTATGTTGTACCTTAACCTATCAACAAAATAACTACTTCTATAAAATATTTTATATAGACAATATTAGATATGTTTCATAAACAGAATCAATGACTATACCAGATATCTTTTGTTAACTTGACGATATTGGAAGTAGAATTCCAACATGTCGTTACAGGAATGGATTGTATGCAAACAAGGGCAACCCAACCTTCACATGATTTGCATTCCGCCATAGATGTTGATCTAAGTCACGTTTTAGCTAATATTGATTACGAATCATGAAATACTTACTAAACGTTAACGATCTATGATATCTTCTTTCAAAATTAACAACATTATCTAAGAAATTAATGTTTTCATGATCGTCCAAATCATCTGTTGGATAATATCAAAATAATTAGGAACTCAGAAATATTTTTTAATATTTAAACATTCATTTCTTGTTTAGGTGCAATGATGGCTCTCCAACTGCTCCTGTTTACAAAACGTTATTAGCTGAACACAACCGCATTGCTGGCGAACTATACTCGATGAATCCCTTCTGGGAAGATAACGCACTTTTCTTGGAGGCTCGTCGTGCTATAGCTGCTGTTATCCAACACATCACTTACAACGAATTCCTCCCAGTTTTGTTAGGGGAGGTAAGTAAAATACTCCAATTATTATCTTCGTTTATCTTTAAAAAGACGTATGTAAATTTTGATAACTTTTAGTGAATTTATTGACACCGGTATACTTTTATTTCAGGTTGGAATGGCTAAAGCTGAGTTGAAATTAACTTCCCTCGGATTCTGGCGTGGATATTCAAGTTCTAATCGTGCTGGTGCGTACGCTGAGCTAGTTTCAGTGGCACCTATTTTCAACGCAATGATGAATGAAAAACTGGTAAGATTTTATAATTATTTTTATCTTGTGTATTCAATGTTTCTTATTTATATTCTTTACATTTTATTTTTTGTTTAGATAAATACAACGGTAACTCTAAAGGACCTTGTTAAGACAAGTGCACATCAAGTCTCCAGATTTACGTCGTCAGCACAATGGGATCTCAACCGGGCTCGTGATCATGGTGTACCGTCTTATTTGAAAGTTCTTCGTATGTGTGATCCAATGGCTAACATTAAGTCATACGCAGACTTCGAAAAATTAGGTTTCGATAGGACTCATCAAGAAATAATGGCTGATATGTACAGGTATGTTATAACATAAATCTAGTTATAATAAAATTTATTAAATTTAATCATTATTAGCAATCACTAAGTAATTTTTTTTTTAAATCTAGATCTAGTTAGTTAAATTAATTAAGTTAATCAATTTTCGGTAATACAAACCTTTGTTCGAATTCATCTGATGTTATTCCTGTTTGAAGGCTGAGTTAACCAGTGTAATCACAAGCACAAAAGACTTAACATCTTAGTTTCCATGGTTAATGAAGCAGTTATTCTTACAATTATCGTAACGTGGCCCGCCTGCCGTCCTGTTATAAATTTTAATAACAAAACTACTTTATAATTTTTCAGAAATGCTGACGATGTTGAACTGATGATGGCAGGAGCTATGGAAAAACCAGCATCAGGTGCTGTCATTGGGTCTACTCTAGCATGTGTTCTAGCAATGCAGTTCGCTAACCTAAAGAAAAGTGACAGGTAGCTAGTATTCTTTATGCTAAAGAATAATTTTACAATCTTTTATTTACATATGTACTTTAAGACATTTTCCTCGTCTACGATTTATAATGTTTTATGATTTCTTCAGATTTTGGTATGAAAATGATATACCACCATCATCGTTCGCTCCTGAACAACTAGCAGCCATTAGGAAAGTGTCACTCGCTGGACTTTTGTGTGTCGCCGATGATGCCCTCGACAATGTTCAACCTAAAGCATTTGTCAAAGAAGATCCTTATTTGTATGTTTTTAATTTATATTATCTTAGTTTTATGAAACCTTTAATAAAAGAAATTTATCGAGCAATGTCTAACTTATACCTGTTTTTTTAGAAATGCTGCTCAACAATGCTCTCAACACAGTCGTCTCGAGTTATCAGCGTGGCGCGATGAAAACGGCGCTAAAGCAGCTGAACGGCTCTCGCAGGATATGCTTGCTGCTGCTCTTCACAAAGCCAAGCAGGAAATGGCTGATAGGAAGAAACTCGAGTACATGCTGTGGGAAGCACGTAAGTTTAATTTAAAAGCTTTTCGAGCTCATAACGGTCGTTTTTATGCTCATTTAGTTGTTTAAGCAATATTCTGAGTAACAAATTAATAAATCATTTACAGATGGAGGAGCTGATCCTAAATCTCCAGTTGGTACAGCGGCATCCTTTTCAAAGGCAAATAAATACGCTTTGAAACTTGCCAATACATCACTATTCTTTGAATTTGCTACAAATGAACTTCTTAATTCTGTTAATGGGTAAGAAAATATCATAATATTACATCATAATTTCAATAATTAATGTAATACACAATATAAATCATATAACAACAATAATTATAACAAAAAATAGTTTTTCATGTGTAGTAAGATGGAAATTGTGTTCTAAGTTAAAAATTTACTATTATAAAGACTAAATAATTTATATGTTTCAGGCGTCGTCGCAAGCGTCAAATATTCGACGATTCTCTTGGTTTCGGCACTTCCAATGAGTTCGTAGATTCATTACAATCAGTTGATGTGAGCAGCTTCCTTGGTCAGGACCAAGTTGGGCCAATCATTGAACCTCAATGTGATGATAACGGCAACTGCGATCCAGACAATCCATTCAGAACTTATACAGGATATTGCAACAATCTACGTAACCCTAATTTAGGCAAAAGTTTGACAACTTTCGCAAGATTACTGCCACCAGTATATGAAGATGGTAATTATATCATTAGTTGAAAAAATTACGTAGATTATTTATTGCAGTATTATTTATACTCGTTGGTCTAGTGGCTAGAAATAAGGACCCGGTGGTCCTGGGTTCAATTCCCAGGTCGGGCCAATAGATAGTTATTGGGTTTTTCTGTCAGAAAATTCTCAGTAGCAGCCCGGAGTCTGGAAGTTGGAAGTGTGTACACTCCCGTGCCTCGGAAAGCACGTTAAGCCGTTGGTCCTGCGCCTGAACTCTTTCCGGTCGTGTCGGATTGCCGTCCCATCGGATTATGAGAGCTAAGGAAAAGAGAGTGCACCTGTGTTTGCGCACACACTTGTGCACAGTGCACTCCTGCGCAGTTGGCTAATCTCTCTTGAGATTGGCCGCCGTGGCTGAAATCGGTCTGGAGGACTTTATTATTATTTATATTACCGCCTTAAATATGTACAAATCGTGACTGCATGGAGTGGTGGCAAGAATGCTTGCAGAACTTTCCGTTTGAATCGGAATTACGATTCTGTAGGCGGAAAATGACCCAGCCCTCCTGTCTCTAGTAGTCATATTGATATAATTATTTAAATCATAAATTTTCCTCAAATTGGAACAGTTAATTCAGGCAGCTGCGATTTATTTCAGGTGTAAGCCGTCCTCGTATCAATTCGGTAACCGGAACTCCGCTACCCTCTCCCCGTATCGTGTCAACGGTCATTCACCCCGACATTTCAAATCTACACACTCGTTACACATTAATGGTTATGCAGTTCGCACAGTTCCTTGATCACGAACTCACTATGACGCCTATTCATAAAGGTAAATCTCTTTCTTAAATGAGTATGGCTTAGACTGTTGGGAAAGCATGTATTAATAATTATTTATAATTCCAGGTTTCCACGAATCCATACCAGACTGCAGATCTTGTGACTCCCCACGCACAGTTCACCCTGAGTGCAATCCGTTCCCAGTGCCGCGCGGCGATCACTACTACCCAGAAGTAAATATTACTTCAGGCGAGCGGCTCTGCTTCCCGTTCATGAGGAGCTTGCCAGGACAACAGCAATTGGGTTAGAAATTTAAATTTGTTAAGCGTCTGCAGGGCTCGTGACATTTAATATAATCAAGTCATTAAAAGGAAAATTACTACTAGTCGCTAAGTATTCGTAATTTACACTGAAGCTACAAAAATCTCAATTATAATATTTAACAACAAAATTATTTTCAACTCTGTATTTCATTTTTATTTCTCATAAACAGGACCTCGTGAACAAGTTAATCAAAACACAGCTTTCCTTGATGCTTCGGTCATTTATGGAGAAAATCCTTGTATTGTACGTAAGCTTCGAGGTTTCAACGGCCGACTTAATGCTACCGCCAACCCTCTCAATGGCAGAGATTTGTTGCCACGTTCCGACAGCCACCCCGAGTGTAAAGCAGCTAGCGGCTTTTGTTTTATCGCTGGTAAGTTTGATTTCAACTGGTCTCTAAAATATTTAAAATTATAACTAGTGGCTAAAAATCCATCAATCTGTAATTATACGAATCTGATACTATGAAAAATTCATTTTGTGTCTCAGGTGACGGCAGAGCATCTGAACAGCCTGGACTGACTGCAATTCACACTATCTTCCTCCGAGAACACAACCGCTTGGTCGAAGGTTTGCGTGGAGTTAACCCCCATTGGGATGCGGACTTACTATTCGAACATGCTCGTCGTATTGTTGCCGCGCAGTTCACACACATCATTTACAACGAATTCCTTCCTCGATTGTTATCTTGGAATGCTGTTAATCTTTACGGGCTGAAACTGTTGCCTTCAGGTAAATCTTTATTTTATATTCATTATGGAGAGCCGTGCTCTCCATTAATAACTACAATATGATTATGTTAACTGATTTTCTTTAATATTATAAGGATTAAATAATCAAGAACATATGCAACGTGCATGGCATGCATCAATATTATATACATGTCATATCTGTCAATATCACATAATATATAATATCACGCTACGACCTACGGTAGCGGGAGCGATTTTAGTTGAGTAAATACGCGGGGAGCAGCTAGTCTTATACTTTTACTTTTATAATCATACATAAAAACTTGAGGCGGACGTGTTATAAAATAAACATTTATTTAAAACGCTCTCTCCCATTTTATTACAATTACCTATGAAATCTACCTTAAAGCGATTGTTTTTTTTGTTCAAATAATCTACCAAATAACAATGTCCAATATATTCTTTCAGGTTACTATAAAGAATACTCTCCCACCTGTAATCCCGCTATTGTGACCGAGTTCGCTGCCGCTGCATTCCGATTTGGTCATTCACTATTGAGGCCACATTTGCCACGTCTGTCACCAACTTACCAACCCGTTGATCCACCAATTCTACTCAGAGATGGATTCTTCAGACCCGACATGTTTATGAACGTACGTATTTCAAATAATTATTAAATAATTTAACAATTTCTTGTGTATTATATATTATACGTATTTTAGTTATCAGATTATAAATTAATATATGATGCGTTTCAGCACCCACCAATGGTCGACGAACTCATGCGTGGTCTAGCATCCACTCCTATGGAAACTCTCGACCAATTCATCACGGGTGAAGTAACAAACCATCTGTTCGAAGATCGTCGTATACCTTTCTCTGGAATTGATTTAGTTGCTCTCAATGTCCAAAGAGCGAGAGATCACGGCATCCCAAGCTACAACAACTACAGAGCCTTATGTAATCTTAAGAGAGCTACAACTTTCGAAGATTTGGCTAGAGAAATTCCGGATGAAGTTATTGCGAGGTAATTATTTGAAAGGGAAAGCAAACAATGATTGTTAGGTTTTGAGTGATATATTGTTTGTAAAAGCTGTTTTAAACTGTATATAGAAGCAATGGCGTATTTTACTTACTTAAAAGGTAGCGTAGGAAGCGATCTCCTGTTCTCTGTAGCTAGATTTTATTTGTCAACTATGTTTTTTTTATTTCTTTGAAGCATTCGTACATAACATATCATACGCTTGCTAATTGTATACCTACAAACATATTTGTTTTTTAAATAATTTCAGATTTGGTAAAATTATTAGACATATTTTGAAACTAAATAATAACAATTAATAATTATTTATTTATTTATTCAACTAACACAAGACTCATTTATAAAATTACAAAGGAAGCAGTTAAACGGTGACAAAAACAAAATAACCACGATTATCTTTTACTAAGACATTCTACAATATACTGCTCCAGCCGAAACTTTACAGCAGCGATTTATGATGGCGCAGTCTAGTCTATTAGCAATCATGCTTAAAATTTTGTTGGAGCTAGCACGCACCCTGCGAACCAAGGATCACCTTTTTAAATGGAGTGAAAATTACTCAATTAAGGTCCTCCAGACCGATTTCGGCCACGGCGGCCAATCTCAAGAGAGATTAGCCAACTGCGCAGGAGATATATTATAGTGCACAAGTGTGTGCGCAAACACAGGTGCACTCTCTTTTCCTTAGCTCTCATAATCCGATGGGACGGCAATCCGACACGACCGGAAAGAGTTCAGGCGCAGGACCAACGGCTTAACGTGCTTTCCGAGGCACGGGAGTGTACACACTTCCACCTTCCAGAATTCGGGCTGCTACTGAGAATTTTCTGACAGAAAAACCCAATAACTATTTATTGGCCCGACCTGGGAATTGAACCCAGGACCACCGGGTCTGCGGCCTAATATCTAGCCACTAGACCAACGAGGCAGTCAACTCAATTACTAGTGTTTTGAAGTAATTATACAGGGATTTTATATAAATAACCATTTCAGATTCAAGAGAATATACGCAACTGTTGACGATATTGATCTTTTCCCTGGCGGTATGAGCGAGCGTCCTCTGCAGGGCGGTCTCGTCGGACCAACATTCGCTTGCATCATCGCGATTCAGTTCCGACAACTCAGAAAATGTGATCGTTTCTGGTAAGTTTGTAAAATTTATTTTATTATTTAAACACATATTATTGTTATACTTACTAAATATTACCCGTTTCAATAGTTATAAATCTATAGCATATAAAATATTAAAGAAACCCACCCGTTATTTTTAACCCAGTCCATCAAAATAAAGTGAACCTTACTCCTTTACTTACATTAACACATTTTATACATTATACATTTTTATACATTAACTAACTTTCCAATAATTTCTCTAATTCCAATTCCAATAATTAGGACATTGAGGTTATTTCTAACGTTTATTTGTTTTTACAGGTATGAAAACGATAACAGAGCGGCTCGCTTTACGGAGCAACAGCTCTCGGAAATCCGAAAGTCGACACTATCTAAGGTGATGTGCGATAACTTTGACATTGCCAGTGATATTCAACGCGCTTCCTTCGACCTTCCGAGCAATTTCCTGTAAGTTTATGGTCTACAGAAAAAATTAACTTCATATCGAAAGCAAACAACAGAATCGTTATTACGTTTTCTAATTTTATCAGTCCCATTCATAAATATAAGTATTATCGACCCAAACGAGATATGAACCTTTATCCTTTTCTCAGAAACCCCCGTGTTCCTTGCGCATCTTTACCAAAACTAGACTTGTCAGCGTGGCGTGAGAGTTCGACTCAGGGTTGTCTCATCGCAGGCCGCTCCGTACCGCTCGGTGATTCAGCTTTCCCATCTCCCTGTACGTCATGCATCTGTACCGTCGAAGGGGTAAGATTTTTTTTATTTTAATTTGAAAATGTTAAAAACTTTACTGTTTGTAATTACATTAGTTGCCTTAACAATAATTTTTTATCCTGTATAAGCAGGGCCAACTTGAAACCTATACGAGGCCCTGGGCACAACTGTTGACCCCTGCGTAGACAAAACTCAAAAACATTTTTTCTCGAAATCAGTGGCGTAGCTTGTCCTTGATGTGCCCTGTATCAAAATTGAATTTAATCTTAAGTTTATTGTTATAATTAGGGGGTACGAGATATTATTAAGTTTAGAAGACGGCCCTGTGTATAAGGAATCGAGCTTTGAGTCAACATTTTTTTATGTGATTGAGAGAATGGAAACTATATAGTACTTTTGTGCTTTATCTTTTCACCTGTATACATATCTTAACTATTCTTTGAAATAGGGAGCCGAGGCTGAAATACGGTCGAAACTCCATAAATAGAAGTTGTAATATATTATAATTATTAATGTTATGCTCTCATTTCGCGCGTAGGCTCAGTGCGCATCGCTGCGTATAACGGACTGCGCGCAGCTGTGGCGCGAGTGGCCGCGCGAGGCGGTGCTGCGCGACGACGTGTGCGCGGCGCAGTGCGGCGCCGCGCCGACGCAGGCCCGCGCGCCGCGGAGACCGCATCTTAATTTCAAGTTCCCGGACTTGACACCTTTCATCGCGAAGTGAGACGATTTAAACGCGGCATGTGTGAAATGTGATGTGACTAATAAACCCAGTGATGTGAGTGTACGAAAACTTAGCGATAACTTGTAATGATCCTATATCGATACCGACTGTGCCGTTTCAAATGTAATAATGATTATTGTAAGTCATCGTTAAAATTTAAAGTCGAGTTATATATTTTACGTTTGACAGCCTCAAAAATGACTTTATATTTTTTAACAGAACAATGCGAATTCGAGGGTTTATCTGAAATGCCCAGTGACATTTTTATTTTTATAAGTGGTCATAAATGAATTTCTTGCGCATAAATAACTGTTGTACATTTCCATCGTAATATAAACGCTAAAAATATATCTTTAAATATTAATACTCATCGGTAGCTTGTTACTTATAAAAAGTAAACAAGTCATTAAGACCAAGGTCATTTAAATAAACGATGATCCGACAATGCGCATTTACGGCCATCTTAAGCTTTAATTTAAAAAAATGATACGATACAAAATAATTTAAGATTACTATATAAGTCTCAAAGGTCACAACCACCAATATAATATTGTTATTTTTATCAATCAAGTTACCATTAAACGTACAAGAGAAATAGGGGTCAAATTAAAAATTTATTTAATAAAAATAGTCCTTTGTAAAATAATAAAACTTCTCACTGCCTAGGTTTCTATCTAATGTTAAGCTTATGTAAATTATTTTTGTAAAATATTGGCATAATTATTTTTTACTTAGTCTTAATTTTTACAAAGTAATATTAGGGAATAAAAACTCAAAAATAGTCGTACAAGTGTTTCATTCCACGCAAGTTCTAACCTTACAATATCGATTAATTTTATTCGTATTTCAAAAAGCCTTGAACAAATCACGACTATTATCGTCCGGCAGCTGAAAAAGAATATTTCCGACGGCTACTTGATCAATGATGAACGATGTAAGGTTGAAGTAACTACAATTTATGTTAATAATATTATTATCGTCTATTTGCAGTTCTAACGAATGTCATTATCAATCACTTATAATGAATGTTGTAATTTTGCGCTATAATTAGAAAAAATAAACATTTTTTCCACAATGAGCTGTTACGACTCCAGTCCAATCTTGATTATTGAGCGAGTGTCATGTACCAGGAGGGTGAGAATACCGAAAAACAAAAATAAAAAACACGTGAGGAAAAAGGGCCCACTACCAAATTTCGATAAAGGGCCCGTCAAGGGCAAGCTACGCCCCTGCTCACAACGTTAAGTCAACTAGTTATTTTTTAAATGTATGACTAGTCATGATCAACTGACAGACGTCACGAATGCGCAAACGCAAGCTCTTAGGACTTATATATAATAAAACAAAAATGCAACTATTATTTACAAATCACTTTATTTCGTTTCATAATATTATCAAGTCTATTTAAGTTTCTTTTTACAATAAATACATTGCATTTGACATTTGAGTATAAAAAAGTAGTGTTGCCGTATAAAATAAACAACACAAACACTGGACAATCGTTAAAGTCTTGATTTATACGTCCCGCACATTTTGTATGTACATCAAACACTTGGCCTGGTGACTATTACCGTCACGTTCGTGGTCCGTCGTATAAACCACCAAGCGCTCAATTTTGATTGCACATTGTCTTCTTCTCTTCACTCCTGAAAGATGTATTAACAACATATTATATATTGTTACTGGTTGTACAAAAGGTCGTATGTGTTTACAACTTCATAAAATTACATGTTACTGTTTTTTATTACATATTTTTATAATATAAACAGTAGGCAAATATATTATAATATTTTATATACAGGTTTATTATACAGTATAACACTAATATACTCGCAGTATTCTAGTACCACCATAATAAGCAACGCCTTCTGTTTATGAATCAAAGGATAAAATTAGTTAGATTATATTTTCATACAAGTTTCTATATTTATGTGATCAAAATCTATATGGCTTCAAAAGTACGACAAAACAAAAGTATTTGATAGAAAAATCAACCTTGTTTGTAAAGTCAACTGCATTTAGCATATGGCTTTTTTATGAAAAGAACTTTACTATAATTAGTTCCAATAAGACTGAATGTTATCCCAGTTATGTCATTATTAGAATTGAAATTATTTTGACTGAAATTCATTATGTTTTACTCAACAACAAGCTTTTATTTTACAGAACAGATTTAGGTACAAAACTAAACATAAATGATCCAGCGGGATAGAATATTTTGATCTAGATCACAGTGTTAACATACGAGCAAGCACCACTGTTTTCACGTGCTTCAGGTGATGTAGTATAAAAGATGGTGAGAAAATCGGAATGTTTCGGATGGAATTCTGTTAACAACCCGAATTTGAGAAATGAGGTAGACCCAGTTCCTTTTTGCCTTTGGTTGTAATTTACTATCTACTAACCCCCACTATCGACGAGACGATACTTGAATTTGGTGCCACAGGTCGTGGGTTCGATTCCCACCCAGGACAGACATTTGTGTTCATTAACATGTCTGTTTGTCCTGATTCTGGGTGTAATAATTATTATTATATAAGAAAAGTAGTATAAATCAGTTGTCTGGTTTCCATAGTACGAGCTCTGCTTAGTTTGGGACCAATGGGCCTTGTGTGAATAATGTCCCAGGATATTATTATTATTATTTTTACCAAAACCATTGGCAGTCAGCATACGTATAGTACTCACGGGTAAGTCGGAGCAGTGTCAGTTGGCGGCGACCTCCTTGAAGCCGTTGGCGATGGGCGGGTGCTCGTTGCTGCGGCGCCACAGGCCGTACACGCGGCCCGGCACGGCCTGCCACAGGCGCACCGTGCCGTCCTCCGAGCCCGTCGCGTACAGCTCGCCGTCGGGCGACCAGCGCACGCAGTGCACCGGACCGAAGTGACCTTTGTTCGATTCTGAAATTATACAGCGAGACCATTACAAAACTTTTACTATCGAGGAAATAAACGCGTCTTTTAATAGACAATATTTTTTATAACTTTTATTTGTAGATTAAATTTGACTACATGAGATTAGACAATATAGCTTCTATACATACTGTTTAAACCGCATATATGCAGGCGTGTATAATCAACTATGAAACACTCCTTTATATTATTTTGTCTTTAAATGTATCCAAAACATTGGCTACAGTTACTCAAGGTAAGTAACAAATATTAGGACCTTACATATGAAATTAGCGTTTTGTCGTACTAACAATTTGATCTGAAATATCTCCTCTTTGGTTAAGAGTTCCAAATTCAAATTTACAAATTCATTTAGCTGGTATATTTGAGTTTTGAAAACAGTCATTCATTTGTTTTTTCCTCATTATTTTTTTCTTTGGCGTCGCTTATTACCGCACAATGGAAAACATGAAATATCGGTATATTTAAGAGTACGAGTTCTACCGTGGCACCAGTGCTGCAGAAACTGCTCGAAGGATTAATGATGTGTACGGCGCTGGTGTCGCAAAAGAAAGCACGGTACGTTTTTGGTTTCAACGTTTTCGTTCTGGAAATTTCGACCTTCAGAACCAACCCCGTGGACGGCCGGAGACCAAAGTGGAAAATGAAGAATTAAAGGCTATTGTGGAAGCGGATCCATCACAAAGCACTTCAGTGATAGCTGCAGGCTTCGGGATAAGTGATAAAACTGTATTAATCCACTTGAAGCAAATCGGGAAAGTAAAAAAACCTCATGAATTAAGTGAATCGAACTTGCAAACACGCGTCGACATACAGCAGTCGACGCGTGTTACTTTGCTCAACCGATGCAATAATGAAGGGATTTTAAATCGAATCATTACTTGTGATGAAAAGTGGGTACTGTACGATAATCGGAAGCGCTCGTCGCAATGGCTGAACCCTGGAGACCCAGCCAAATCCTGCCCTAAACGAAAATTGACTCAGAAAAATTGCTTGTGAGTGTTTGGTGGACAAGCGCCGGTGCCGTTCACTACAGCTTTCTAAAATCTGGCCAAACGATTACGGCAGATATCTATTGTCAGCAACTGCAAACCATGAAGGAAGAACTAGCTGCTAAACAACCGAGATTGGTCAATCGCTCTAGGCCACTGCTGCTTCACGACAACGCAAGACCACACACTGCACAACAAACAACCACTAAGTTAGATGAGCTACAATAGGAATGTCTGCGACATCCACCGTACTCCCCGGACTTTGCTCCAACAGATTACGATTTTTCCGGAATTTGAACAACTTCTTACAAGGAAAAAAATTCAACTCCGATGCGGCAGTCCAAACTGCTTTCAAAGAGTTTATTGATTCTTGCCCCCATGGTTTAAGTAAAGGGATCAATGAACTACCTATGAGATGGCAAAAGTGCATAGATAACAACGGTGCATACTTTGATTAATTAAATATATTTAAAAAAAAATTGACTTTATATTCCTCCCGTAAAAAACTGCATTACAATTTCATATGTAAGGAAGGACCTAATAATAAGAAAATAAATTCACTGACAATATGAGGAAGTCCCATTCTTCTTTTATATGATTGTGACATAAACAATATAATATATGTTTCAGATATTATTTATTAAAAGTTTATTCAACATTTGTTTTATAACCGTTTCGTTTATCGATTTTTCTGAAGATGTATAATAAAATATTTGCTAATGTTTTATATAATTTAACCAATGTATATTTAGAGAAATATAAATAAAAGAACCAGCAATTAAACACGCTGGTTTCCTCATGGTGTTTTCCTTCACCGCCAAACACGAAATGAATTATAAACAGAAATTAAGCACATCAAAATTAACCTCACAATCATAGATTAAGATTGCACCACCACAAATCAATGGGCCATCTAGGCTCAGTGGTTAGAAGGTAAGAAAGTGTCGAAATAAACAGTAACAGCCTGTGAGTGTCCCACTGCTGGGCTAAAGCCTCTTCTCCTCTTTTTGAGAAGGTTTGGAGCTTATTCCACCACGCTGTTCCAATGCGGATTGGTGAAATACTTTTCAGTGAAATTTGACACATGCAGATGTTTTCCTTCACCGTCAAGCACGAGATGAATTGCAAAAATTGGTAAAAAAAATAACAGGAAAAGTAATGAATGACAAATAAATGATAAAACGGTTAAAGTTAAGGTTAGTGCTAATTATTATTCGCTTCCTTCCTTCTTAATCAATGAAAAAACACGACATTATAACAATTTATCTTAACTGTATGTCTATGTTTGGTCATGAGTCTTAACTAACTAGTAATTGTAATAACAGGAAATCAATTCAACTTCCTAATGAAATTTCCTCGTTTTTTTTTATTTCTATAATAAAAGACAAAAGAAATACATTCATCTAAAGATGACGAAATAGAATGCGTTTATCGAATACCCTGATGGCCCAGTGGCTAGTACATGTGAATTTCATAAATGAATTATGAGCTCAAAACCGGGCAAGCATCACTGATGACTTATGGGCTTAATTTGTGTTTATAATAATTCATCTCATGCTCTCAGGGGTTAAGAAAAAGCTTGGTGAAGAAACCTACATATGTCAGATGTAAATCTGCCGCATATGTTTCCACCAACATACATTATAGCAACATTGTGGAATAAGTTATCCCCTCAAAAGGAAAGGAGCTTACTGGTTACTCATTTATTTTTTTGTTTAATTATTCAATAATGACATTCGATTGTTTTAGATTTAATTTTTTTTAAATTCGCTTACCAAGTTCAGTGCCAGTATTGTAGTCAAACTTGTACACCTTGAGATCCTCTCCGCCACACACAAAAGTAGCTCGACTCGGAGCCAGTGAAGCCGAGAAACATTTAGTTGGCACGGGGAACTCACGCATCTTACGCATCGTGTCTGACGAGTAGAACGAGACATTTGTACCTGAAATAAAAAAAATTCAAAAAATATTATTAAAAATATTTCTTCACAATTTGAAATCAAATAAATTTTTTGGTATCTGTTATATGACCTCATTTTAATTTGGATTCCACAGACGTTGTCTTATGCTTTCTATTGTTTGGATTTACGTTATTATCAATGTAGCTGAATGTTATTATTTCCAGGCATCATCACTATCAAATATAAGAATTATTGACGATTAAATGAATTGGACTTTTCGATTACTTCATTGACCCGGAATGATGTGTACCAATCTTTATGTGAAATTACATATTCTATAACAGAGGTTCCCAAACTTTTTTTTGTCGTAGACCACTTTCAAAATGTAAGTGGTTCCGGTGGACCGGCAGCAGCTAAATTTCTACAATATTCCCAAAATTTGACAAAAATTGGAAATTTGTGTGAAGTAATTCCATTCCTTTCTTTGGGTCTCTGATCTTTTTTTTTTCCATGTTTTAGTGCTTCGCTATCGAAACCAAACGAATTTTCCTCCATGGACCCCTGCTTATGAACGGTGGACCCCCACTTTTTTTGTCACGCCATCGGGGACCCCTCTCGACTCCCCCGTGGACCCTTGGGTCCTAATAATTAGCCTATATAACGCGCTCAAGCATTTTTAAACCGTAACTGAAGTACCCTATAATACAAGTATAGATTCTTACCGTGTGCTACAGTCAATACAGCACCATCTCTTGATAATTCTAAACTGTTAGGTATTGTTGAAAACTCAATTTTATGGACCTCCTGTAAACGACAAATCATCATTAATATTTCTAGAAATATGTATTCTCTAAGTTTTAATTATTTAAAAGTTGAAAGTTGTACTCATAATCCGATCTATTCGCCCGTACATTGCTATTACAGACGTCGTATTTTTTCACGCATTTAGTTAAATATCTCCAATTATTACTAAAACAACTCCGTCTGATTTGCAAGAACAATATTTACCGTAAATAAAAATAATGTTTTAATCATTTTAATAAGGTTTGTATTAACACTTACTAAAATAAATAAAAAAATAATTTTTAAATTGTAACAATTAAATTAAACTGAATTTTTTTAATGACAAATTCCCATATTTTTTGAAAAGAATCACATATTCACTATCTATATCTGATTATCAAATCCCTCATACAGAATTTTGTATCCATTATAGTTTTGGCAGTGTTCGAAAGCGTTACGAAAACACTCAGACCGATCTTCACTTCGATTTCTTTGTCAAATTACAAAATACTATTTCTCAAACAATATGCAAAATATTAACATACACATATAGACTATGTCCGACATGAAACCGTAAACTAAAGTGCCAAGAAAATTCCATATTAATATTAATATTTTTTTTACGTAAAACCGGACAAACATACAAAACTATTTATAATATTTTTATGAGAATTAAAATTAATAGTATAATATTATGTAAATCTCACCTGGCCGCTTGTGCGATCCCAGACACGCATCGTAAGGTCATCGCTAACACTCACTATACGCGAGTTGTGTAAAAATACAGCATGCCTTATGCTGTTTGTGTGCGCACTTATTTTTTCAAGGGCTGGAAATTATAACGAAAGTTTGACATTTAACAAATGACATTTAGTTTTTAGTAATGACTTAATCGAATTGGATCCAATGAAGTTACAATACAATAACATACATAAAAGATCTGGGTTTGAACCTCGATTTAAAGTTTACTGAGCATTTCGTCACTATAATTAAAATATTAAAAGAATATATTCTTACATCCTGCATCTGGCTTATTAAGATCAAATACTCGTATGATTTTCTCATTGCTAGCAGTAAGCAGTAGAGTGTCATCAGCATTAAAGTTGACGCTTTTCACTATATGCTCGTGATCAAATGTATGAACCACTTCACCATATCGTGCATCCCATAATTTAGCTGTGAAACATATTTATATTCTTAAAAATACAGTGTTCTATGATATAAATGTTGCATATTTACTCTAATAATATATAAAATAACATTAAAAACTAGAATGAATAATAATAATATAATATATACTGTTATTATTTATTTTAGTTTTGGTAATATTATTTTATTGTAATATATTATATATTAATAACAACAAAAAAAAAATCACCTGTAAAATCAGCTGCCCCACTAGCCGCTAAATTGGCATTTTGTGTTAAAGCTACTCCCCAAACTGCACCTTTGTGGCCCTCAAATGTACCAATCCAATCTCCAGTCTCACCTTGTCTTAACATAGGCTTGCCATCTACAGGGGAACAAATTATGTGTAACATATGCATTATGTATAGAGAGTGACTTTGAAACACAGTGAAGGCAATATGTTACTATAAACAAGGTTATTGTAAATAATGGGTCAAGCAAATTATAGGTATTGATTATTTAGGTTATAAGTAAAATCTAAGTCTTGCATAAAGTTATTAATTTCATTGAGATGAATATCTGACAATAATAGTCAAAAACAGGAAAATAGACATTATTATTATTATTATTATAAATGCAAAATAACTCTGTCTGTTACACTTTCACAGCTAAACCACTGAACCGATTTTGACGAGATTTGGTGGAACAAACTTGAACCTCAAGGAAGCTACTCTTTTATAACAAGCACCTGCTACCCATCCTCACTGGGGCAAAGTTCAAAATAAAATATAATAAACAATAAGGATTTCCAAGATAAAATCAAAACTCTTTATTAAATAATAATAAGTATAATTAAAATAGTAGGGTAATTTTTGGTATAAAAAACATTTAAAAAGCTTCTCAAATTCTAATCAGAATATACTATGAGAAGACAATTTTTTCAAGATTAAAAGTGGTTCAATTGATTCAATCATTCATATTGTGTATTCCTTTACATTTTATTATTTAAACTTCATTCATCTGTTTTTATCATTAGTCTTGTAATAAGACATAAAATACAATAATTATACTATAACAAATATTTAAAAGTCTTTCCTTGTATGACACAATGAAAGTAAGTAATGTTTACTCAACATTCCATTTAGTAAACAATAATGTCAAGAATCGATTTATACCTTGAGAAAAAACAAGGTGACCCAGAATATATCCATGAAATGTCACAAGCTCCTCAGGAAAGAAATAAAGGTGACCCTAGTGATTTTGTATTTGCAATAAGAATGTAAGTCATGTCCAAGCCACAAGAATAAAAAGCACAACTTGACTATCAAGGTAAGCTACCGCCGCGAGGAAATATACGAACGGAACCTCAAGGTACTTCCTGCAAGTCCGGAAAGAGAAGGTCATTATAGCCTTAACAGAAATTACACTTCACCAACAGACTTATACAAAATAAAAAAAGTGAAGGCCTTTCGAATATCTCTTAACGCCTAACATCTGTCACGCGAATCCCAAACAAATACGCCCAAACACACTTGCAAGTCTTCCACCTACATGTAGGCCAAGGCAAAAGGGCACCCTGAGTGCAAAGCAATAATTAAACTTACCTTTGCAGGCCGAAATCAAAAAATATCCATCTTTTGTAACGTCACTGAAGTCCAAATGTACAACTGGTCTAGTATGGCCACCACATGTGAGAGGAACTTGTTTGAAAGTTGTCATTTTTTGTTTTAAAATTTTTAGTTTGTTGTACTTTTGCAAAAATAAAACTAGTTACTTTAAAAATTAACCTAATGAGTCTGATCGTTCTGAATGTTGACAATCGACTGACGGCAAAATGCAGTGTTGTGTTGCTACATATCTCTATATTATTCTCAACATATTGTTGGTATTTTTCTGTACAAGTACATAATTTTTAAATATATATTTGATTGATAAATGATACAAATCATTCTATAAAATATGTTGAAACATATTGTTGAAAAATATATTCATAAAATATTAAAACTAATATTGACATTAAGGCCATAGCGAGATTGTTGTCTATATTTTTATTTTTCAGTGGTTTTGTACTCTGTGAGTCTGTGACGTTATTTATTAAATTAATGACGTGTCTACGTCACCTTATTTGTCAGTTGGTCAATTTTGTGTCAAGACCCAAGATATTAAACAAATCAGTTTTCTAGACATATAAAATGGATATTTTTACGTCTATCCCAACCCATATAGATTACGTCGGACAAGCGAAAGCAGAAAAACTGTACAGAGCTATTATAACTTTATTCAGTATCGTCGGATTCATTTGGGGTTATATTGTTCAACAATTCTCTCAATCTGTGTACATTTTGGGAGCAGGATTTATCCTAGCTGCAATTTTAACTTTACCACCTTGGCCGATGTACCGCAGAAATCCGCTGAATTGGCAAAATCCCAGGAATACCGATGAAAAATCATCTGGCAAGAAAGGAAAAAAATGAGCTGAAGCATTTACATGACGTGTCGCTATGTTATTGATCTTATTTGTAATAAATAAATAGCTTTTAAGGTAAAATTCTTTTATTTTTCAAGATAATTATAACATCTGATTATAGATTAAACAGGAAATTTCATCTATATCTTACTACTGAACATTTATTAATATTATAAAGAATAAAAGATTAATTTCTTTAAATGTTAATTTGTAATGGATATACTTGAAAACTACTTAATCGATTTTAAAATTTTTTCACTACACAAATAGAATATAGTAATCTACATTATCGACAAGTAACATAGACATATATTTTATATTTTCAAAAATTGTAAGAGATCCTTATGAAGATTGCAATAATTTAACCAGAAGTATTAAATATTTTCCTATAAGTCAGTATCTGGTGTGCGCTTTGAATACTTTTGATGATGCCTATTAAAACTGGTAGAATTGATAGATGATGACATTGGTATCATGATATTACTTATCCAACTAAATAATTGTAATAAAGATTGCTTTTGTGCATGTAAATTATTCAAATCTGACCTTTCATTTAGAAATCACTAAGGGTAAATAAATACACTAAAAGTAAGAAAAATACCACAGTATGAGTTACATTACTATGCTTAGTCTATTATTTACTAGAAACTATTATCTTTCAGAAACAGTTGAATAGTAGTAGTTTGAATAAAAAATTTATTATTTAAAATGTTCTATAAAAATATATTGGCCTGCCATCTGATGTATTTTTTGTACTATATAAATAAAATGTATGCTCATATTTGTCAGTGATTTTCAACAAATACTTCCGAAGATCAGGTAAATTTAAAATTATATATGTATGTTATATCTACAAAGACAGATAATTCTTTAACCGGGACAATATTGGGTCAGGCCATTGATTTAAAATATAAATCCAAAAATTAGGCCATTGTTATACAAAATTACATAATTTTTTTAAAGTTTACAATATTCTTGAACAAATTTTTGTTGTTAAGGATAAAATGCACAGGTAAGACATCTACTACTGACTACACCAATTTTTTTTTCAATTATTAATTCTTATATGGTATACTGGTAAAATATTGCTGGACTAGTTACATTAAAATCTCTATTATAATACTCAAAACATTAAAATATCTTTTGTCAACATTCTACAACTACAATATAAATAATAATTTCCAAAAAGAAATGTACTTTGATTAAATTATTGTTCCAAATTGTTATTGAAACTAAGCTTCTCTCTGAGATTTTTGAATATATTGAAAATCTTATTTTCGTTGGGCACATCATGTTCATTTTCATTGGCTTTTTCGTTAGCAACATTTTCATTGTCTTTTTCGTCAGCAACATTTTCATTGGCTTTTTCGTCAGCAACATTTTCATTGGCTTTTTCATCGGCAACATTTTCATTTTTTGTCTCAGTATCAGGATTAGATTTCGTTTCGTCATTTTTAATTTCGGTTTCCAGGTCCATTTTATTAGCTATCTTGTCATCATCGGTAACTAAACCACTTATACTTTCCAAATGCTGTTCAGATATTACTCGGGTGGAATCTTCTTTACCACACCATTGATGTATTGTAATGATTGTAAACATAAATGTAACAGCATAGTTGACAATTGCAAGGGAGAATGGTCCAATCGTTAAAATCAAGATTGACACGAAGTAGAGCACATGACCCAAAGTTTCATAATGCATCCTAAAAAAAGAAAAAATAGGAAAATGTAGACATTTTATTCAGCCAGTACTATAAATTTATAGAACAGATAAAGCAAATACTACATAACAAATTTTAATATACTAACAAAAACTTCTTGGGAGTATCCATCTGCCAAATAATAGCTGAACATGCTGACATGATGAAACCGATGTAATAGGATGTATCTGGTTTCAAAACCGTACCATACCTAAAAAATAAATTATATTAACACAATTATATTATTTCAGTTCATAGATAAAATATTTGAAATTAAAAAACTAGTAGCTGTAATTAGGTTATAAACTAACAGCTGGGCAAATAGTGGAGTTAAATAGTTCTTATATATACTAAAATATTTTAAGAAGTACGTATACGTCGTTGGTCATGTTCGATTCGCCGTTACCGAAAAACATGCCGCGGGGAGACCTCGCACCCGCGAGAGTTGCGGATAATATATTACTGATTTTTGATTATTAAAAAAATATATTTACTTGAAGTTTCGAGCCCATGTCAATAAAGCCGGTAAATTAAGAATAGTCACAGCCATCCACATGAAAAATAGCATAATGTGAAAGTTTATATGATTCAAGTCATCAATATGCTTCAATTCTTCCAATTGCTTTGCGTCCTTATCCTTTGTAGCCTTAGGTTCTTTCACTTTGTCTTTGTCATTTGTCGATGCCTCGTCACTCTTGTCTTTATTGTCTTTGGCCTTATCTTTTGGCGCTGGACCAGTTGTTGTGGTAACTTTAGTTTCTTTGGCTTTAAGCATACGGGAGATCTTTCTGGCTGCTTTAGACATCAGCATATAAACATAATCTTCAAGATATTCCTCAAGCATTTTAGATATCTAAAAGTAATAAACAATTATTACTATGTTATCCTCAAATAATAGAAAGATACAGCATATTATGCAATTGTTAACATTGCATAATATGCAATATCAATATTAAATATAATGTTAAATTTTACGAAAATTTTGCATCGTAAGATATTTGATAACGAACCAAAAATGCATAGAATGCAGCACCGACAGCCAACGACGCAGCACCACAAGAGAGGGGTACCGCACAAATGAGAGCAGTAGTCATAATCATTGGCACTTTTTGTAACCCCTCTGCCATCTTCTCAGCTAGTCCTGTACCACCGCGCCATACAACCCTAATAAATAAAAAATATATACATAATAATAATAATAATATCCTGGGACATTATTTACACAAGGCCATCTGATCCCAAACTAAGCAGAACTCGTACTATGGAAACCAAACAACTGATATACTACATATACAACTTTTCTTTTGTAAATACATACTTATATAGATAATTACACCCAGACTCAGGACAAACAGACATGTTCATGCACACAAATATCTGTCCTGGGTGGGATCGAACCCACGACCTGCGGCGCGAAAGGCAAGTATCGACCAACCACGCCAACGGGCTCGTCAATATGAAGGTACATCGTAAATTCAAAGCTACATCATAAAATGTAATAATAATATTACATTAGTTATAATATTTATCATAATTCTTATTAAACAACCGTATTTAGCCTACAATTATAAATCAACTGAAATATTACAGAAACAATTTTTAGAATATTATTTTACAGACCTAAATAGGAGCCGATGAGCCAGCTGCGATGAGAACAACATCACAAATAGTACAGCTGCAGCGACAACATTTAATAGGCCCAAAGCAGTCATATATGTTGGCAACACCAGTAGGGAACGTGTGAAATATAGTACTTCGAGATTATTCCAATTGACATTCTGGAACAGTAAACTCAATAACGGCACGGACCTGGAACAAGATTCGCATTTTAACTCCAATAAATATAAATTTAAACGATAACATTTTTGTAAACTACAGGATAATAACTAAAAAAGAACGCAAGCGAACATCGCTACACATGTGACGGAAATAAAACTTAGCGTTATATCATAAACAAAGAACCTTGCACTTTCAAATTGTGCAGCCATTGTGCCAAACAACATGTAACTTCAAAAAAATATCAGTTAGTGGTTTCATCCGATTATTTAAAATAAGAACACCTATAACACAATATTAAAAAGTAAAACATCTTAATTACAAGAATAACATTCATGTCGACACATGACAATCCAATTATAACAATTAAGGACTAATTTTACACTACGTTCGATCTTTTTTTCTGTACCAATGAATATTGAAAGTATCACTGTTAGGACTGACATATCTTTTACAATTTATACTATACAGGGGGTGCAAATAACCCTATATAGGGTGAGTAAATAAACAAATTCGATCTTAAATTGACATCATATATAAGCTAAAATATTTATTTTTTAAATAATAAGTTGAATAAAACCACAGAGTATATGAAAATTATACAAATCTATTATTGTGACAAGTTACGGCGGCATTTTTTTAGGAATTAAGTTTGCTTATATTAGAATTTAATATATAAAATTAACACCTACGTTATTCGCGAGAATAAAAAGAATACATTTCAATTTTAAAACGTTAAACTATTATCGAAAATACGTAATTACAAACATTGCAAAATAAATTATTATACGTGGGTAGTTTTTATAGCATCGTAACAACTTCGGCTAATTGAATGATTGAATCGACGGTGCTCAAAAAATGTAAGATAAAATACACTGATGAGTCTCAACAAGGTAGGTATTAATTACAACAACATATTTAGAAAATTTATTAAAAAAAGCAACATCAAAGGTAGAAGAAGGGCCGATCTTAACCGATGATTCTGAGTTTAAATCCGGGTAACGACTGAATTTTAATGAGCTTAATTTGCTTTTATAATTCATATCGTGCTCAGCGATGAAAGAAAACATCGTGAAGAAACGTGCAGGTGCTCAATTAAGATCAGTCACCTGTATCCACCAACCCTCGTTGGAGCAGTTTGATAAAGCAAGCTCCAAACCTCCAAAAGGTAAGGAAACCTTAGACCAGTAGAGACACATTTACAGGCCTAACTTAACTTTTGAAACATTACAATCAAAATCTTTGAATGAATGGATGAATTTTCCATCGTACTTAAGTTTTGCAGCGGCGAGTTAGAACATTAAAAATCAATGTGTAGACATTCATTATCCATTTAAAAGAAACTTACATCACCATCGGACCAACAAATCTTCCAAAGATCAATACGTAATACGGTTGCACGCCTTCACTCATCAATGCACTGTGTATCGATATGCATATACCGCGTTCTTTCAAGCTCTGCAAATTACTTCTAACCGCGAGTAATATTATAGCCACTACGTAGGGAACTAACACTGGGGTGTAGTTACGTGCGAGTTGTGCTAGGCGATGGTACCACGAATTTGAGATGCTGAAACAAAAAATACGTTATATATCAATAGTAGAAAAAAAGTACGTCTAAATAGTTCTCTCGATGTGTCACCATGTACTTAAAATAGTAATCAATTGCAAACGTAAGAAATATATAAAATTACAACTAAGGTTGTATAGGTACTTACGTAATCTTAAATTGGCATTTTGGATCTAATAGGAGAGTAACCCTAACTCTATCTGTCATTGGACAGTCAGTTGTTGCGTTCGGGTTGTTTTTGAATATGCGTAATTTCATGGGCGAATTTTTCAAATTCCTGTAAGATAATTGTTACATAGTTTAAAATTTACACGGGTATCACCGGGGTTTCATTGGACTAGAGTTCCTAGACTACTAGAGAGACTAGTAGAGAGGGTGTGGGGCCAGGGAGCTGAGTATCTTTTGAATATTTGCTTTGCGTAATATGAACTATGATCTGAAGTATCGTTTGAAATATCAACCACAATTTAACATAAAAAGTTAAAAGTTACCTATATCAATAAAACTACATTTAAATATATTTGAAATTTTTAAATATGACTCTATAAAATATTTATGTTTATAAATTTTAATCACGTTATTAATAATAATTTAAAATTACTTACGTAAAATAATGTAACGATTCATGATTCTTCGCCCACGGTACGTGTAACTCTGCAGTCACGTGGTATTGTGTCGCTTGACAGCTGCTCGTCGGCTCAACGTACAACAAATACGCTTGGTGGACATAATTCAAATCAGACAGAACCAATTCGTAATATATACTATTCGGTTCCGTTTCTTCTACCGCAACACGTGAACCGAATGAGATGTCTGCGGGCAGCCTAACGTATATCTCTCTTGAGGCGTGATCGTTTACATCCACATTTAGTACTACCTGTAAAAATAACGTAACATTTTTAGTAACAACGGCGGTTGAGTACCCGTAACAGAAATGAAACCTTTTTGCATCGTAAAAACTAACGAATACATTTCTTTTTTAATTTTTTTTAAATTCTTTATGTAGGTGAATGGCATTGTAAAAAATGTTAACCATCGCTTGCATCGCCAATGCGCCACCAACCTTGGGAACTAAGATGTTATGTCTTTTGTGCCTGTAATTACACTGGCTCACTCACCCTTCAAACCGGAACACAACAGTACCAAGTACTGCTGTTTTGCGGTAGAATATCTGATGAGTGGGTGGTACCTACCTAGACGAGCTTGCATAAAGCTCTACCAACAAGTGAAGAGATCATATAAAAGCTTAAAAGGCCAATACGTAGGCCTCTATTCAAAAATATAAATAGCCACGCATTTATTCCGATAAATTTCCTAACAAATACATTTTGACTATTGATAAAATAACTTACCGGCTTTTTAGTTGGAGACACTTTGACAACAACGTGCGTCCAGTCCGGTTTCGCCTCCATCAGACTATGTAAATGTATCGTGGCAAACTTCCTCTTGCCGTAGTTAGTTGCTCCGCCGGTCCAGCGACTCATTTCGGTCAGCGAGGTGGCTTCTTTGCTATAAATTTATACCAGGCAGTTATAACTGGAGACTCATTTATATGACTTATATAACCACAACTTCATATTTTAGAACAGTTGATCTGGCCTCAGGTGACTAGGTTTTCGTTTTCAATAAAAATCTAAACATAGATACCCGGTTCTAAACGTGACCCTTTTTTTAAGCAAAGAATGTATTTACCTTTATATAACCTAGATACCTGGTTCTGATTTTATTACATCTCTACAGGAGTTCATATCAAGACCTATTAATATTTATAAATGCGAAAGTAACTCTGTAACGCTTTCAGAGCTAAACCACTGAATCGATGGAACCCCTAAGAAGGATATAGGTTACCTTACATAAAACCTACCCCCCCCCCCTAGAACCTAATTCTACATATATCAACATAGGTCATTTATTCTTATAACTTTGAACGTTAATTTTATAGGAGATAAGTGTAAAAAAACCTTTACTAATGTTTCATGTACGTGGACACTAAATATGAACGTATTCATTGTGAATGTGACGAAAATGAACGAATTGTTAATTTACTGTATTGTATTTTTATTATCAGAAATAAATGTCACCTATGGGATAGTGCACACCGGAAACGGAGGTGTGGATATCATTTTGTGAATTTGTGTTAATGATTACAAGTTTAATAATTCTTATCAATCATATTAAAAGATAAGTTGAAATCAAACATAATTGCTCCAATATAAAACAGATAACAAGAAACAAAGATTTTCTTAATTCTTATATCAATTTGAGGATTTTAGAACTAACCAAAGACATGATTACATGATGGATTACTACTTTTTATCTACTTAAACATTACATATGTTATGTTTTTGGATAAAATAATCACGATACCGATATTAAATTATTTATTAAGTATTAATTGGTCCCTTTTCTAATTTTAAATTGAAAATGTAATTTATCTTGATCGTAGATAAATCACTTGTCGTAATTACTTACCAGTATCTGTGTGCGTTGTATACATTCTTCGCGTTGCATCCAAATATCCAATCTTTATCGTCTACATTCACGGCTTCAACTGCTAGAAATCTGTTTTGGGGGTAACTTATGAGTCTTATCATCAGGTGCGTTGTCCTGTAAATAATAAATATTTCATTTGTACATCATTTGAAACTCAAAAATAATCTTTACACGTAATGTATATATGTATCGTATACACATAAGGTATATATTACAATAATGCGACTGCCTCGGTGGTCAAATGGTTAGATATAAGGCCGCAGACCCGGTGATCCTGGGTTCAATTCCCAGGTCGGGAATAATTATTGGGTATTTCTGTAAGAAAATTCGCAGTAGCAACCCGTAGTCTGGAAGTTGGATGTGTGTACATTCCCGTGCCTCGGAAAGCTGTTGGTCCTGCGATTGAACTATTTCTGGTCGTGTCGAATTGCCGCCCCATCGGATTATGAGAGCTAGGGAAGAGATAGTGCATCTGTGTTTGCGCACACACTTGTGCACTATAATATATCTTGCGCAGTAATCTCTCTTGAGTTTGGCCCCCATGGCGGAAATCGGTCTGGAGGACTATTATTATTATTATCGTAATAATAATCAATGTTGACATGAAACTATATTGATGTATTTATTAGTTCCACTTTTATTACAACATAATATTTTTATAGATTGTTCTATTGAAATTTCTATAACAGACGACATGGGTTTAACCAAGAAAGTGCTGGAATGGACACAATCCCAAAGAAAATCAAAACAGATAATTCAATCTAAATGATCAAATAATACATCAATCATTATTAATTTTTAGTATCACTAAATATAATAAAACAAAGCTCCCCAGCCGAATTTGTCTGTCTGAACGCAATGAACTCAAAAACTACCGAAATAATTTTCATACGGTTTTCATCAATGTACGGAGTGATTCATGAGAAAAGTTTAGCTAGGTATATAAATAATTAATATTTATAGTGGCTGAAATATGACGATGACAATCATAGAATATTCTAGAACAGTCCAGAACACCGACTCGTGTAAAACAATAGTACGTTTTACGATATTAACGTTTTATTAGAACCCTTATTCTAGCCATGCGAAGCTTAGACGAGTAGCTTCGTAGATTGGAGTAGTATTCGTAGATTATCATTTCAATCACAAGCTATATCTGACGTATATAGTTTGTAAAGGAAAAATTAGTATTGTTAGTCCATTGACAAGAAAATACTTGAATGACGATGACGTCTACTACGTCATTCTTGGCATTATAATAATTATTTCGACGTCTGGAGAAATGCCAGCTATATTTGTCAGCACACGTATTCATCGATATAAATATAACAAATACATTTCTCACGTAAAATGCAACCATTTTATGATGAATTTTACTATCAATTTTTATCGTATCTTAACACAAATTTTGCTGAAACACTTTTAGTAGTTATACGATATCTTCAAAGTGAAGATAAAAATAGCGATCAACAAAAATTACTCGCTACTTTTTTTATCAAATAAAAATTTGTTGTGTTTACATGGTTAGATAAAATATATAGGTTATTTAAATACATATGTACAATGAATTACATAATGTGAAGTTAGTTATATGTTACCTTTCGATCTCCGGCCGTGTTATTTGATAAATACGTCTGTTATCCTCGTACCAAAAGGAATCCGCTTGCATAATCACTTTGGGTCGTGTTATTCCTGGATTTAATGTCATTGATCGATTCGCCTGTGAAGACAGTAAATATGTATAAAATTGCTGTTACCCGATATCATCGGTTGGTATACTTAAAATAGGATAGCCACCCTGTGGTGGGCGTACTGGGTATACTGGGGTGGGTATATCTCCATCTAGTGCAGCAGTACTCAACCTGCGGCCTTTTGTGGTTGGCCCACCTGTGTTACTTTATTTTCAACTATTTTTAACTCTTACTTGCCACCATGGGGTAGATTGGTACCCCAGTGACAATTTTTTTTATAAATAATGAACTATTGAATATTTCGACTTGAAAATCATTGTAGAACATATTGAAAGCTTTTTTTAAAAGATTGTTTACTTTATACAGAGAAAAATAAAATTTAAGTACACTAAAAGAAATGCTAAAGACAAACAATAGTGGAAAAATGACTATTTTCCTCAATAGGCCTGGGATAGTTTTGTACCCCAAGATGGCAAGTAAAGGATAAATTTCAAAGGTTTTTTTATTAACAGGCTGATTTAGAGCCACATACACTATAAAAAATAGACTACTGTCTCTTATATGTAAACGTGTTGTGACTAAGATATTATGACCAGAGGGTCCGTATTGAACTAATTTATGATTAAAATCGTATAATATAATATTTAAATAAATTTAAAAAAAAAGTTGATGGAGGTACACACGTGTATATTACAATCGGTTGTTTATTAGGAGCATTTTATAGGAAACACCTAATTTCTGTGCACTAAATATGGTTGCAGGGTCAAATATTACTAAATAATCATTCATGTGATGTTTGGAAAAATAACACACAACGTCAAAACGTGAATTTTAGAAAGACCATAAATATTTTATTCTTAACGTATCTTACGATGTTAAAACACGATTACATTATACCATTTTTTTTTTTTTATGGTATAGGTAGGCGGGCGAGAATATGGGCCACCTGATGGTAAGTGGTCACCAACGCCCATAGACATTGGCACTGTAAGAAATGTTAACCATCGCTTACATCACCAATGCGCCACCAACCTTGGGAACTAAGAAGTTATGTCCCTTGTGCCTGTAATTACACTGGCTCACTCACCCTTCAAACCGGAACACAACAATACAAAGTACTGCTGTTTTGCGGTAGAATATCTGATGAGTGGGTGGTACCTACCCAGACGAGCTTGCACAAAGCTCTACCACCAAGTAAATTACCTTATTGAAAATAAAATTTCAGAGAAATTCTAAAACATTTTACTTATTATTATATTACCAATATCAGTGTGAGATCAAATATTATTAATGCGAAAGTTAGTTTGTTTGTTTATTCGTTGCGATTTTACGTCTAAACTACTCAACGAATCATCATGAATTTATGCATATACGTTGTCAAGCATACAGATAGGTACATAGGGTATCTAATTACCCCCTACGAACAGAAATTAATATGGAATGAAATAAACAGTGTAGTTATACCTCAAAATATCGCTTAGCACTAGCCGCTATTTTCCGACCATTTTCCGTAATTTGTGTAGTATGTCGATCGATTATATTGAAGAGGAAACGGTTGATAACCATCACGAGCTGTTTACACCACACCATGCTGACATGATCGGGTGATGTCCATACACCGGGAATAGCAGTGGCCTATTAAAACAATATTTTCATTATTCACGATATACAAACATCTACAGTTCATTGTTGTTTTTGGTAACGTTTCATTTTTAGTAACCATTTAATAGTAAAAAAAAAAAAAAAAATTTTTAAAAAAATATCCAAAATATTATGTTTATACCTTATAATAATAATAATAATAAAGCTTTATTTAATTCCATGCAAAGTACATATTAAACGAATGCAATAATTGGTAACTTCTTAAACTAAAATTAATATTCAATTACATTTGTTACGCTTAGATGATTTTGGTTTCTAATTATAAGTTCTATTTTGTAATTAGTTTAATATTTTTTTCTTTAATTATCAACTACCTAATTATTTAATGCATGGACTCCGTTCGGGTAAAAGTTTATACCTTAATATATATAAAATTACATTTGATTGTACATATAAAAACTATTTAGCGGATGATTAGTTAAACAATGCTGTGTCTTCTTCTTTCGAATGTCAAATCAGTAATGTCAGAAAGAGATAAATCAGTGTTTAACTAAACCAGTAACAGCCCGTAAATGTTCCACTGCTGGGCTAAGGCCTCCTCTCCTTTTTTTTGAGAAGGTTTTGGAGCTTAGCGTGGTGGAAACGCTGCTCCAATTCGGGTTGGTGGAATACACATGTATTTATCACATGCCGGTTTCCTCACGATGTTTTCCTTAACCTTCAAGCACGAGATGAATTATAATCACAAATTAAGCACATGAAATTCAGTGGTGCTTAGCCGGGTTTGAACCCACGATCATCGGTTAAGATTCACGCATTCTTACCACTAGGCCATCTCGGCTTTTTATAAAACAAAGCACTGCATTCTTTAATCAATCTGTAAATACATGATAATTTATTTATTAAACTGTTTAATGAAGTACCAAAGCAGTAGTGTGGCTGTTCCGTGAAGATGTCAGGCCGGATGGTACCAATACATCACGTGGTCCGCTTCCGATGCTTATTAAAAACTTCTTTTCCTCTACCTCCTTAACTCTTTCGACATTTTCTTTCCATTCAACGTCCATAAGCGTATAATATTCATTTATTCTCGGATCAACGTTAATAACTGGAGATTCAAGAGGCGTTGCCAATGTTATTGCAACATTAGTTGTATTGATTGTACTCGGATGTGCCATAAGACGTTTAGCGATCAAACCACCCTAAAATTAAAATAAAATATTACAGTCTTCCGAAAGAACATTAAAGCGAAGAAATGCAGAATTCAAAATCAAAAATTATTAACACTTTCACTGCCAAACTCAATTAACAAAACTACGCAGTATGTCCCAAAAAAAAAGGCAATTGTACATTTTCGGGTACATCAACGCGTTAAACATATTGTAACAGTGATGTCACTGTGTATGTGTACGGATACACACCAGCGAGTAGGGTTGTCAAAATCGGTTGACTAGAATTTGATTCTGTTATCCTCAATGATTGATATATTATACTCTAACAAAATAAACGAAAAAAATATTCCCTGACAGCACACATACACATTGTTGTAACATAACTAACATTTCACTACATCACCGTGTTTTATGAAAGAGTATAGAGGGCGTATTTAAAGTAGTACAAAGAAGAAGATAGCTAGTAAATAAATTTAATGTACACGCCGATCAAGTGCAATTTTGGTAAAGTTTAACAAAAGGAAATAGACAGAAAGTACATGTAAGTATTTTACTGAGTTGGTACTATGCTCTTTTTATATACAAATATAATACTCTACTAGCTGTGCCTGCGGTTTCAAGCCTTGTTGAAATTAAAGAGCGGCAAGTTGGTCGTTTAAAGAAATCACTAAGAACAGACTTATAATATTTCAGTGTATACATTTTGTTTTATTTTCATAGAATATTAGTATTTATTAGTTTTTCCCACACCCGGATCTAGGTAAGGGTTAACATACAACTGGCCATGAGAAAAACATCATTTCCTAAAATCCATTCCGACATACTTGATAAATGTAACAAAACCATGAAAAACATATGCGGCAACGAAACGAAATACCTACCTAACCTAACTTTAACTTACAAAGTTATTTACAAGCTGTAAACAAAAAGTTATGTATATATGAGTATTTTCTAACAACTTACTCAACTATAAAATAAATTTAGTAAAAAAAGTACTAAAATCTGTCCATGGTCTATTTTTCATAACAATTAATGATATGTTTATAAAAACGACTTTGCAAATAATGCATTATTTTAAGGTTATAGTCAACCTTAAAAGATAGGCATATATATACGCATGGGCGAGTTAACCGACGTATACCAGCATAAGAAGAAATCTATTTAATATGATTGATCATATAGATCTGAGCTCAACTTTCATTGGAAGTATCTAAATATCTGAAACTGACCATTTTTTTATTCCATTCTTTGTTTTGTTCCTATAAACTTTCAATTATCATCATTTTACAGATTATCATTTATAGGTAGCTAAAGTTTCAGCCAATTCAACTACAGTTATTTTACAGTAGTTTTATCGAATAAGTGTTCGACGTGATTTTTTAAATTGACATAACTTTATTATTTATAAATGGATTGAAATAAAACAAACATTACATTTTAAGTAAAGTTAGCCATAGTACATTAGTGAAAACCGCACTCAAATCCGTTAAGCCGTGTATAAGATTAGCGTGTACAAACACACAGACAAAAAATCTAATAATCATTGTTTTGGGTTCTATTGCTTTTATAAAGATCCCCTATAATAGTTTTACCCAAATATCTTACATGTACTCCGATTACTAAAAAATTCAACCCAGTAGCAGGGTCGGATTTAGGGAGGGCAACCGGGGCTACAGCCCAGGGGGCTGCACAAAAGAGGGGCCCCCATAATAGACTTCGGAATAAAAATCTTTAAAATTCCGATTAGTAAACAACTTTTCTTTATCCCAAAGGCTGAATGGGGTGGTACCACGAAAAAAAGCACATCAGCATAAATTATGATTTCCTTCCACAATATGTATTTTTTTTTTTACAATAAATGATTTCTTGAAAAAGTCGACTTACAAAAATTGTTAATTTTATTTGGAAAATAATTTGGGGCCAGGGGGCCTGAACACCTCTAAATCCTGCCCTGATCAGTAGAAAAAAAAATCAATACGGCAGCATTCATCTGACAATGGCAGCCAAGGTATGAAATGTGCCTCTGATATATAATTGGTAAAATTAAATTGAAACTGGCTTACGAATACGTAAAATCTAGATTTTTTTTTTCATGTACTTATCTAATTGATATGTATACTTATATATACTTCATTAACAGCGCGCATAAAGTTAGCAAAATTTCAAATTTCATGCGCGCGTTCCTTGCACGCCCCACTCGACGCGATGTCATTTCTATGCTTCTTCTATATATAACGTCCAGCATTAACGTATTCAATTTTTTCATAGGTTATTTATTAGTTACTTTATAAATTATTCTGTAGGATATAATTAAAGGTGTCAAAAAAATCATCATCCTCTCGTTCAACAGCACCGCCCGCAGCGAATGATTTCAATAGCAAATATACGTTTGAAATATAAGTAACATGCGACAGATGTTGTTTTTCGACAAAATAGATGAAGTAAGCAACGAGAACTTATTTTTTTTTATAAAAAATGAAACGAAAGGCTTTTAAAAGAATCTCGAAAGGCACCCCTCAATTATTTGTAAATATAATAAAAAAATATATATACTCTATTTGTAATCTGACAACCCTTGAAAATTTCGTGTACATAAAATATATTACACTTTAACTTTGAACTACAAAATCAAATAAAGAATTAACAATTTTGCTTAACACCCCTCTCAGTGGCGTAGCAAGGGGGGTAGCGAAGGGTGGGATCCGCATCGGGCGGGATTTTGATGGGGGCGGCAATTCATAGATTCATAGGCGGTATGCTTATTATTAAGGAATTTCTATTCGTCTTTTTTACAAATATGTTATTTCATATGGCAACAAATTTAACTTTCACTTATCAGGTTAGTGCTGTTTAATAAGAGTACTCTTTTTATAATGCCCCAAATTTAATCAATTGCAAAAATAAGAGGGCGGCATATACACCCGGTGCATTCCCGGTGCAAGTGCACCGAGTCCTGGTGACCTTTACGCCATTGCCTCCACTCCTCTTAACGTTCTGGCTGGTACAGTGAAATCAATAAATTTTATGCTATTCAATGATATTATACATATTTTTCACACAACGGTAGAAAAAAGGCAAACAAGTATGGGAAAAGTTATTGTACACAAAAATAAAACATAAATAGAAATTAAAATATATTTATTTTGTATAATTTAGACAAGTGTATTAGTATATTTTTTTAAAAGTATATTATGTAAGTTTTTGATAGTATCCAATCTAATTCTTCTTTGTTGCCGTACTATTGCGATCCAATCTTGAAGCTTCATTATTAGAAAACCTTATATGTAAATATAAAAAAATATAGGGAACTAATTTAAAAAAAAACATGTATTCAATCATCAGATAACAAAGAGAAAATTGAGTCCACGATTGATTTCCTCTTTTTTTATCTACGATGTCGCCTCTGCACGTTATAGGTAACCTATTTCGATGACTTTCGAAAAAAAAAAAGAAATACACAAATAATTATGCTTACTTACGTGTGAAATGAGATCCCTTGTGTTTTATTTATTTTTACGTCAACGTACGTGGTACAAATTATGTATACACAGGATTTATATAAAAAATGTTATACATTTTTATTATTATATTATTTTATTTTATTGTCTATCACACTCGTCGCCATGCTTGATAATACTTGACCTAAAAGCGTTTATTTGAATTTTGGGTTGTCAATTTGCGCGCGCTAGTAATGATTATTTTTACATGTATAATATCATTGGATATTTTTTTGTTTAAAAATTTATTGATAAGATCGTAACTATATCGACCTTTATTTAACAATTTAATTCGCAATGCTGAACTAAATAAATTAATATTAAATGTTTGGTTTACTTAATTACACTCAAAATATGGTATACATAATTTTTTTTAACAAATAATTAAATTCGAGGCGGAATCAAATACCGGTAAATGATTTTTTTTTTTTATATATATATATATTTTACATGCTATATCTGCATCTAGTAGGATACACCTAATTATATAATTCTTGTATATTGTGTGAAATAAAAATAAATTCCATTCAAAGTTAGCTCATTACCCCATTACCTTGACACTCTTTATCGTCATATAATGGCAGTGAAAGTATTAAGAAAATAAAAAATAATACACATAAAATTGACAAAATAAATAAATACCTTTCGCAATTTGGTTTGTCTTATTGATTCATAAAAGTTATTATAATAAGTTATTATAATTAAGATGAAGAAGAATATACATAAAAACCATTAATAATATAATAAAGACATAATTGAAAAACTAATTTAAAGTCAGACTAAGAAAGTTATGATAATACGCTTACCATGGAATGTCCAATAAGTATTATCGAAGTAGGAACCGACTTTGTAAATCCGTTGCTTTTGTAAAGACTCAAAATTTTTGAAACTGCAGCAGCAGCAAACTCTGTTTGGCTTTGTAGTACACCACCATACAAACCAGAGAGCTCTTCATTATAGCTTACTAAAAAAATATAAATATTCCTAAGTTTTTGTAACAGTAACAACTTTGTATGGATATGATATATAATATAGAATTACAAAAGTTCTTTTTGCCATAAATATATTTTAATAGGCAATCGTTTATTGAAAAACTATTTTTAAAAAAAGGTGGAATCCTAAATACGTCGTATTGATGTGAATGTCTTTTTCTAAGCAATATGTAATGTAAAAACTTATAGAGTAGAAAATGTATCTAGTCATTGTTTACTTACTAGTAAAATAATCAAAATGGTATTCATATTTCGATGATAGTGCTTTCCTCAGAGCTACAGATGCCAAAGATCTAGTCTGCATGTGACTACCTGAATTTCCTGGCAGGAACAGAACAGGAATACCATCAAACCTGAAAGAAAAATAAATTTTTAAAGCAAGATTGAGAATTTCTAAACATAATTCACACAATTCTCTTACCACATTTTTCTCGCTCTCTCCGTGAATCTTCCCTCGCTGTATGCATAAAGTCCATATTGTGGAAATATTTTATTTTCATCCAGAGCTATACGCTAAAAATATAACAAAATATTTTATTTTTATATTACTTGGAATAAATATTTAATGAAAATATTTTAAATTACAATAAACTTACCACAAACTGAGGATACTCAAACATATATGTCATAGCACAATAATTATTTTTGTCACTAAAATAAATATTTAATACACCGAAAAGATAACAAACTAAGAAAATTAAAGATATGACTTGAAAGCCATTTATACCATTAATATTAAAAAGCCTCATTTTTATTACGTTTATCAAAGGGATAGGGGATGAATTATTTTTATATTAAGTATTTTGATATTATTTGGAAACTAAATTAAGTGAAAATAAATTATTACACATTTCGTTTCGCGACAATCAATTGATTATTGAAATTCTGATTTAGTTACGGACATAATAACAACTCACATCAACTGCGAACTGATCGACTGAGTACTGACAGTGACACAGTTTCATACTAGTTGCTCAATCAATAAATTCTATGAATGTTGCCAGACGTTCGGAATTGGTCGTATTTAACAAATAGTACATTCTTAAAACTCTGCATTATTGGTTTTTACAATTTTTTTCAGTTTCTAAGAGTACATAATTCATATTAACTCTATTCTATAGAGTTTTACTGTTCAAGTTTAAGCACTTCCTTTGTATTTAAAAATGACATCCACTTCGTTTGAGTTTTAGTTTTTTGACCAAACAAAGCGGGCGCAATTCTAATACTCCGATGTCAATATAATATTCCGATTAAATGAAATTGAATTCTTACTAAAATTGTTTTCAATTGGGGAGTTTCAAATAATAGAGAGTTAGCAACATTCCGGAGTTTGACAGTAGCGACTAACGCCCGTCTCGTCTGTGGGACTTTTTTTAAGACCGTGCTTCTTTCGTGAGACCGTGAGACGGACTGTCACTGTAGCTGTACTGTACTTTGTTCATTTACTTTTTGACAAATGGAATTAGTCCGGAAACGTACCATTTATATAAAAAATAATGTAAACTTGCAAATATTTATTTGATTGCTTATGAGGAGATTTGCTATTAAATACCTGTTTATTTTGAAAAGGTAATGACATTGCGTAATTTATATTTTTCATTGAAATTATCTTTTATGTAATTAAGAACAGTTATTTTCTAAGGCAGATATCAAAAAGTGAATAACCAAATAAAAACGTTGTTATTCACCGTAGCCTAGCTTTATGATTTTTTTTTGTATTCTGTTTAGCGATGCAACTTTCTGTCACTGATGTCAAGTGTCAGCTATAACAATATAACATCAAATTTGGTTAAGACACTTTTTTTTTAATAAAATGTATTGATTATGTTACTTCATTATTATTATGTTATAAGCGATTTTTCATAGCTTAATTACTCAATTTTATTTAGTCACCAGTCAAAATGGGTGTTATATTATATACAGTAACGAGTATAACCGTGGCGTTCACCATGAGAGTTTTCTTTCTATTTTATAAAATATTAAGAAGTGATTGCCAATTAAATAGTCCTAATAATTCTTTAAAAACAATTTATTGTATCGGATCTGGTGGGCATACGACGGAACTATTAAGACTTATGTCTCATTTAGACTCCAAGAAGTTTCGGCCTCGACTATTCATTTTAGCGAAAAATGATATAAGTAGTGAAGTAAAAATACAAGAAGCGTTGGATGGATGTGATGATTATACGTTATATAGAATTCCCAGAAGTAGAAATGTTAAGCAATCATACCTGTCATCAGTGTTTACAACCATTTATGCAACTCTTTCTACTATACCTATTTTATATAAATTTAAGCCTGATGTTATATTTTGTAATGGTCCTGGAACATGTATACCAGTTTGTTTGGTTTCATTTTTATTAAGATGTTTGTTTATTTTAGACTGTAGAATAGTATTTATTGAAAGTCTTTGTAGAGTCAGAACACTTTCTTTATCTGGCATAATATTGCAGTTCTTTGCTGATATATTTATAATACAATGGCCACAGTTAAGGCATGTATGCTTCAGAGCTAAATACTTTGGTAGATTAACATAGATTATTATTGATGAATTGAATTTTATATAAATAGCATACCTCATTTCATCATTCATAATATATTTAGGGCCGGATTTAGGGGAAAGCAACCAGGGCTACAGCCCCAAGGCCTCCACAAAAGTGAGGACAATGAACTGAAAAAAAAGCCTTATAAATTCTGAGATTTTTTCGCTGTTTTACCTTTACCCTTGTACAAACATGATTATATTGTCCTTAAATATTAACAGAAATCATTGATCTATATTTGTCATTTAAAATTTAATTTCAGATAATTCTTTTTATATATGTTTATTTTATTATGTTTATATATGTTTTTTACTACTAAAAGAATCTAATTGGTTTCACAATAAATTATTTATTGAAAACAGCTGAAAAAAATTGTGCATTTTTTTGGAAAATAATTTGTGGCCAGGAGGCCTCCAAACCTTGGTTGCCCCAAGGCCTCCAGACCTCTAAATCCAATACTGAATATATTACAACTTCTTTTGAACAATCAAAAAACATATTTTGTAAAAAAAACATTTATTTTGTATTTATGAAATAAACATTGTAAATCAAAAGCCTCATACATATGAAAATGTATTGTTTCCTTTTTAGAAATTCCTTATACAGTGATTTTTAACATTATGAAAATATACAAAAAAAGTTGAACTGATAGTTCTTATTCTAAATTAAATAGTAAATCCAAAATAAGAAATCACAATGAAAATAATTTGTTACTTATAAATATAGATCTAATTTGAAGTAATATCTATTTCAGATCAACATTAATCTATCTATAATATACAATAAATATTATGATTCCTTTATAAATTGCCAACAATGTAAAGTGTAAATCCTTCAGTCTTCACAATAAGTATGTGCATTTCGATCACCAATGTTAACAGTCAAAGGGAATTTAATAATCTCCTTTCGATACTAAAAATAATGATAACTGCATAAATACATTTGATTCACGAAGTCAATAATTTGTGTATGTTTCTATTATATACAAAAACAAAATTAATTTGCACATATAGGAACCTATTAGTAACTATTAACATAGCTGCTGTTAAGCTTGTATTGTCACAGGCAACGTACATAACAGTGACAATTATGTCTTTAAAATGCAATATTCTGCAATAATTGGATGCTTTTTAATAGCTCTAATATAAATATTTAAGTCAGAGATTCCCAATCCTTTTTATGTTAAACCTCCTATTACTATAAAATTACTTCTCATTTTTACATTTGTATAATACAAATAAATAACATTTGGAGCACTGCACTGCACTGAACATATACACATTAAATAGGTGTGACTTGCCCCCAGTAATTACTTTGTATTCTCTACTTCTACATAACCCCTAGGAAGGTATGTATAACTGGTTGGAAACCCCCGATTTTAATGTTACTTTCAACATTATTTGTATAAAAATAAAATGCATAAAGTTTACACAAACTTCTTTTTGTTACTTTGAAAAAAAGGATACTGATACTGTACTAAGAAAAAATAATTATTGGCATTGATCACATTTTCCTTCCCTAACACTGGATATTTGTTGACTTCTTCATGACTATTAACTATATTTATATGCCCATTTATACATTGATTGTAATTATTATAATAAATTGACAGCATTACAATTGCAAACTCGCATTACTCAACAGTGGCTGGAATTGTTTTACAGACGATATTTCTTTCATAACAATATTTTTTTAGTTTGTTGTTAAAAACATTGGCACATAAATAATAAAATAAAAAAATCAAAGAGATATTGTTCATTAAAATTTAAAAATACATTAATTACAAATAATATTCGAATGAAAAGTTCTTATTAAAATTTAGTGTAAGATTAAAGAATATCTTATTTAAACTTAATATTATAGAATTAGACACACAGTAACATATAGACCAATGAAAACCAGCTAAAATGAAATGTTAAAATCACAAATACATCTTAGCCTAGGTTAAATTACAATTGTAAATAAAGGACACCTTATAACAATATTGCCTACAAGTCAATATTTTAGGCACATCAGAGAATACTAGACAATCTGTGACTTAAGTAAAATTATAAGTACAAACGGAAGAATTAAGTTTTGCTTACATATCTAAATTCAAAATATAATACAAGTTCTTATGGTTTGTTGATGTCACTGTTGGAATCCATTTGGTTACTAGTTTCTTGTTTAGCACTATTAACAGTTTTGTTGTCTAGATGGTATTTTTCCTCATCAATTAAATACATAGCTTCATCATATGTTGGTGGTGGAATTTCTGAACTGGATGGTTGTGGTTTGCTTATTACAGCACTTGATATTAAAGCATCATAAGAAGGAGGTAAAGTAGCACTTGAAGCTGTTCGAGGTACTTGAGCTCCATATGCTTGTTCAGCTTGTACAGTTGCCATATCCTAAAAAACATATTCTCTACTTTATGTCACAATATAAAGGAAATATATTTTCATTTTAAGCTTTTAATTTAATTAAAATTAAACATAGTTCGGAGAACAAGCTTATTAATAAATTAGAAAGTATAGTCAAATTTTTTTGCTACAAGTTAGGTGATCAAGATTGTAATTAATATACCACAAATTGAGAAACCTGAAATTACATTATGACAAAATTACTTTTATTTTTATTGCAATTTCATATATAATTTCATACATTTGCATAAGTTAATCACACAACTGTATTGTTTCAAAGAGATAAAATAAATTAGATTTTTGGGTTAAGGTTAAAGACATTTGCTTTTTGAGATAAATAGAAAATACCGTTTATGCACAAAATTGCCTTTATTTATATTATCATTTTGCACATGAAACGTAGCAAAATATTTCAAAATAAGCTGTTAATTTAAAAAACAAACTTTCACACAACTTACCCTAATAATTGCACGTTGATGTAAAAGCATTTGTATAACACTTTTTCTCCTCAAATATAACATGCTTTTAACAGCCACCATCATTCCAGAGCATATAAATATAGGTCCCACGAGCCACATGTGTCCCAAATTACTGAGAATATATCCATCAGCATCTCCCAATGCTAATACTGTGATAACGGTACCAACTGAAAACAACACCATGGACAGCACAAAATAGGAATAACTCGTACAATCACATCGTCCAAATCTTTGCTCTTCCTCTAACTCGAAATCTCGCTGCCGCAAACGATGCAAACGTTGTCGAATGAAAGGACTATCGAAAACGGTAGCCATTTTTCTATAAATTTCTTTACTCTTGTCAATAAAATTAAGTACTTTATATTCACAACAAAAACATGTTTGGAAATGCTAAAGGAATTGTTTAGAAAAATATTAAAAAAATAACAAGTACAACTATCACAAGAAGTAAGTTTTGCTTTTCTTGCCCTTCAGGCACAGATTAAATTAACAAATAACAATAATTCAAAACTATTACGAAAAAGTTTATTTATATATTGCAGTGTTACCATAGTGTTATTTATATGATAATGTCTTCAACAATTAAAAAATATTTTAAATATATATTTTTCAATTTCAATCGAAGAAGAAGGAGTAAACATAAACAAACATGTGATTTTCTTTATGATTTGATATAAATCTGTTTTTTGCAATACAACGCACACTAGACAGTCACTAACAAAAACATTCACTTGTCACAAGGAAAAAATAAGTTATATACATATATTTCATAAAATATACATATTTTTCTATTATTCCCTAATTGTTCACTTCACGGCAATCCTTACGAGGAAATAATTTTCACTGAATTTATATGGGATCACGCATAATCAATAAATTAGATAATGTTATTAACAAAATAAGTATCGTTATCGGGTAATCCATAAAAAAAAAATAGAATTATGCAAATCGGTTCACAAATGCCATAGTTATTAAGGAACATATATACACACGGATGTCTTCTAAAATATATAATTGGACTTATGTATGATTTATAATAGATACTAGATACTATTTCAGTAATCACTACATTTTTTTGTATAATTATCTTATTCTTAAGTAAATATTTGATATGATACATAAATATTACATATTCTTTACATAATTATTTAACAACCATAACGTTTCTCAATGTTTACATTCTACTTCTGATTGTCAATCTCAATTGTCACTTATGTCAAATTTTAGTCAACTTGTTAAATTGTGTAAAAGTGTGTAGAATAGATGATGACGCAAAATCTTTTATTCATAATATATTTACTATAGTTTACTTAATAAATCAATTAATTTCTATTAAATTTAAAGTGATAAGCAATTTATCTAATTACAAATTTATTAGTGCTTTATAATCGTTTTTTTGAGCTTGATAGATCATGGCTCGTTTCTTTCTGCTGTTTTGTTTAATGTTTATTTTTGAGGAAGGTATGTTCTTACTTATTTTTTATTTTGATAACAGTCTAACTTTCATTATTTTAATCCAAAAAAAGGATAATTATTCTTTTGCTGTTTTCCCCGTAATTGATAACATTTTTTTCAGCAGTATCGGGATTGAAATTAACGATTGTAAGCGACGGTCCGGCTGTACGTGGCTCTAATGTAACATTTACAGCAACTGTAAAAGATTATGAGGGTGAGAGTCTCAAATTTGTCTTCTGGGATGATGCACAACCCCAACATACAGCTGAGGTGATTACCATATTTTTGCATACATAGCTAATTATAGCTCTATATTCATTGCCCATAATTTAAAACCTGTTATGAATTGATTAAACTAAGATTCAACTAAACATATCATTTAAATAATACAAACAATTAGTTTGTTATTCTCTTATTATTATTATCTATTGAATTTAAAATAAGATTATTATAATTTCACTTAAAAAAAAATATATATGTTATTATAATTTATATTTTCAGTTTATCGAGTCAGCAAATACTTCAAAGTGGGTTGTTGAGTATCATCGTGACCTGTATGAGTCTGGAGATTATACTGTCAAAGTTAACCTTATGAAGAGCTTTTATGGGATATGGTATCTGGTTACAACATCCAGTACGTCTTTTGAATTAACAGGTATAGTACAGACTTACAGAAGTATTGAAATGTTTTATAACATTATATTTTAAATTTTTTAAATCTGTATATCTGGGTAGGTAATAGCCACTGATCACTTATTCTACTGCTAACCAACACTACTTAGTGTTGTTGTGTTCAGGTTCGAAGGGTGAATAAACCAATGTCAGTACATTCAGAAGGGGCCTTAAAGTCATAGTTGCTAAGGTTGGTGGTGTATTGGTGATGTACGAAATGGTTATTATTTCTTACCTTGCCATTGTCTATGGGTGAAGGTGGCCACTTACCAACAGCCAGTCCGTCTACATGTTTCTAAAATTTTCGTGATCGAAGATTGATCGCATAACAAACATAACATAGGCTATAGGCTATGTGTTATAGTTTTGATGAAATTTATATGAAAGTTATTTTATGTTAATTACAGGCACAAGGGACATAACATCTTAGTTCCCAAGGTTGGTGGCGCATTGGCGATGTAAGTGATGGTTAACATCTCTTACAATGCCAATGTCCATGGGCGTTGGTGACCATTTATCATCAAGTGGCACATATGCTCGTGTCCGCCTAACTATGCTATAAAAAAAAAGTTGAATGATGCACAACACTACTTTCTTCTTATTGGTTTATATTTAAAGCCATTAGGTTTGTTTTACATTTATAGATAATTATTATTAATACAATTTTATTTATATATAGAAGCTCTCAAGGTTGATGATTCATGTTAGTTGCGTAATTTGAAACGAAACATGGATTGCAGATGTAAAATTCACACGTTTAACTATTATGGCTGCACTTTACTTGTAGCATTTCCGTTTTGTTTTACTCATTAGAATGTTCTTGTACATTCATATTCAAACGTCGTCGCCGTTTACAAAGTTTAGGCACTTATACAAATAAACTCGAGAGCCGAGATGGCCTAGTGGCAAGAGTATGTGCATAACCGAATATCGCAGGTTCAAACCCAGGCAAGCACCACTGAAATCTCATTGTGCTTAATTTGTATGCATAATTCGTTTCCTGCTCGGCGGTGAAGGCAAACGCCGTGAGGAAACCTGCATGTGTCTTCTACCAACCTTAGCAGTGTGGTGGATTGAGCTCTAAACCTACTTCACAAGAAAGAGATGAGGTTTTAGCCCAGAATGTATAGGCTTTACTAAAGTCCTGCTAAACGGTAGTGAAACAGAAGAAAATGTAGGTGTTTCCCTAGTTTGTTTATTTTTCGAGTTAGGGGATTAATTTGGTATATATTGCATACTACATACAAGATATTTATTTTGATCAATATCCTCAGAATCTCCAATGGATAAAGTTACACGACGCGAACGTAAAAAAAATGTACAACGAATAATTTTATGCGTATTGCCATGACTTTATGTTATAAAATAGTATATTTTACACCGTTATAGTATTTTCGTATTTCGTTCCGAAAAGTATCACACAAATCACGCAAATATGTCATATAAGCGTCAATGTCGAAATGGTTAACAGACCGCCTAGCTATGTAAGTGGCAGTTTCTATCCTGATCCCTTGGGCTATTGTCTTATCACAAGCCTTACGCGTAATTGGTGTTGGTAAATAGGAATATTAGTTTTTCCCCAAAAAGAAAATACTAAAATTCTTAAAAAAAAACAACCATTCAAAATTCTTTAGACATCCTATTTTCCGGTTTAGAGTGAGTGAGCCAGAGCTACGGGCACAATTTTTGTGTTATGTATTCCCACTTTTTTAGATAAATATTAATTAAATACGAGAGTTTGTTGTACAACACCGAATAACATTTGATAATTGATTTTTATATTGTACGATCTAGCTCGTCCGGTCTTTCATATCATTCTGCAACGCTATCAGCTTCCTATTATAAATTTAGCTTCCTTCCTCTGTCCTATTGCGAGAGTTGGGTGCACTAATTTTTCTTATTTAAATTAATTTCATAAATCAATTTTAGTTGTAAATCAACGTTATATAATTAATATCAATAATTATAATTTTTATATTAACTACGCACTGACGCGATACGCCCTTCTAAACGCGATGTTTAAATGACATAACGAATAACCCCCAAAGTATAATTTTACTATTTAAAATAGAATGATTAAATAGCTATTTAACATTACTTGGTGGTCCTACCACCTACCACGAGATGAATTATTATAATCACAAACTAAGCACATGAAATTCAGTGGTGCTTGCCCGGGTTTGTAGAGTGGTAATGCTTTGTGCAAGCTCGTCTGGGTAGGTACCACCCGCTCATCAAATATTCTACCGCAAAACAGCAGTACTGGGTATTGTAGTGTTCCGGTTTGAAGGGTGAGTGACAGGCACAAGGGACATAACAACTTAGTTCCCAAGATTGGTGGCATTGGCGATGTAAGCGATGGTTAACATCTATTACAATGCCAATGTCTATGGGCGTTGGTGACCATCAGGTGACCATCATCAGGTGGCCCATATGTTCGTCCGCCTACCTATGCTATAAAAAAATTAGTATCGGTGAAAATATCGAGTAATAGACACGCAACATGTGACAAATACTCTTTTTTTTATCCTTGCATCAATGTGATTTTTTTTGTCGTTTAATTTATATATATATGATTAAATAAGATATATGATTAAAATCTGCTAACGATATGTGAAGATTTCGAGTAACATACACAGAACAAACACGCTTGTTGGCTAGCCGTACTATATTCTTTGGAATGGGATATATTTTTAAATTGAAACGGAACCATAGTCGAAATAAAATCGATTGATTCAAATAAAGAATAGGTTAACGATCGGCAAAGCTATCGAGGAACATACAATCAATCGATCATCGATTGATAAGCTCATTTTTAAAATCGGCTACACCAAAAATAAATTAGAAAAAACGTCTCATTTCCTCATAGTAAACATTTAATTTGATATTAAAAAAATATTTTCTTTTTTTCCAGATTCATTAAACGGTAATTTAGTACTTAACCAGAACGACATCGACAGACCCAATAAGTTTGTTGCTGTCAACAAAACTGTACACCATTACATTAAATTGCCAGAAAATGAGATACAATTTCTTAAGAAGAACGCTTCCACTGTCATCACATATTGGTTCATCGATTGTCAGTATATAGATCAGACTGCAGATTTTTCACTAAACTATACTTACCAGGATGTCATGAGTGATCATTACATTGATGCATTGGTTGTTGCAAACAACCAACCATTGCCACCAATTACCACTACAACCACAACGACGACTACGACTACGACCACAACAACGACAACAACTACCACTACGACCACAACAACAACTCCTAAACCAACAACTGTTGCACCATCAAGCACGATACCACCGACTACTGTTAAAGATGTGGCAAGTGGAAATGCTACCCATAAACTGTATAAGAGAGCACTCTCAAATAAAACGACAAAAAAGAAGAACGCTATCAAAGATTTTATATGTCATAATTCAAGCATTGTGCCAATTGGAGATACGTACACGTATGGCCATTATCAAGAAACAATCAGCATCAGAGGTACCTTAAATCTACAATAATTTAATCGTAAGGCGTTGTGGGCCCTTCTGGCCTACAATGCACTCATCAGTTCTTATACGAATAGTGATGATGATGTATTCCACACCGATTTCGATCACGGCGGTCATTCTCAACGGAGACTAGCCAACTACGTAGTTGATATTCTTTCAGTCCTAGTCTCATAATCCGATGGGACGGCAATCCGACATGAAAGCATAGAGTTCAGGCTCAGGACCAACGTCTTTACGTCCTTTCCGTGACAGGGACAATTACATTCCAAAAATCCAATGACTTTTTTACTGGTCTACCCAGGGCTTAGAACCCTGGACATTCTAATCTAATATGATTCGTTTTTATTGTAATTATCGTCCTAAGAATGTCAGCGCCTTTGTAAAATTTAATATCATGGCTTACAATGCGAAAGGGTATTTTAAAGGGTATTTCAAGGTGATAATACTCCATCGCCATCTATTGGTGAAATAAATGAAACATATATGAATTTATTTAAGAATAAACATATTTCAATACAGAAAATATTGTGCTATTAACATTGATTGATATTTCAGAATCCATATCAGTAGTTAATATAACTGGTTTGAATTGGCTTCAGCATGGAGACTTACTTAATTTAAAAGTCAAGTACACAGGCTCTCCACCATTCGATTATTGTGCTATATACAAGCTGGGACAGTACAATGTGACAGGAAACGAGACTTGTTCCTACAACACTAGGACGTCGTCGAATGCATTTCCATTGGTCCATTACTTCTCTGATAGCGACCAGCATACTGTTGTCGTTGTGATCGAGAACGAAATCGGTAAAACAGTATCGAGAGCAACCATCAATATTTATAAAGGTATCTAGTTTAATTTTTAATTTATTTAATTGTCTTTCTCTTATTTTTAAAAAGAAGTAATATTTTTAATTAAAATATAATAATAATAATAATAGTCCTCCACGTGACCGATTTCGGCCACGGCGGCCAATCTCATGAGAGATTAGCCAACTGCGCAGGACATATTATAGTGCACAAGTGTGTAGTGTGCACAGACACAGGTGCACTCTCTATTCCCTTACCCTCATAAACCGATGGGACGGCAATCCGACTCGACCAGAAAGAGTTCAGGCGCAGGACCAACGGCTTCACGTGCTTTCCGAGGCACGGGAGTGGACACACTTATCACTTCCAGACTCCGGGCTGCTACTGAGTAGTTTTCGACAGCAAAATCTCAATAATTATTAATTATATTCGTCTATCTCGTTGGTCTAGCCAATAGACCAACGAGGCAGTGTAACTATAGAAATTGACTAAACATTTGGTAAAGGCTAGCTTTTAACTAGTTCTAGTTCAATTCTGAATACGACCAAAACGACGTTACTGGTGGTAGGGCATTATGGAAGCTCGTCTGCATAGGTACCACCCACTCATCAGATATTCTATCGCAAAATAGCAGTACTTGTTGTGTTCCGGTTTGAAGGCTGAGTAAGCCAGACATTACATTACCGAATGTGTGAATAAACTTAAGGGCATTAAGTGTTTTTCTTTTGTTCTAACATCTATCCCACAAAAAATTAATAAAAATATTTTTTTCAGCTTCGGTTCATGCCCAGCTGTCAGTCATAGTGGTGCCGGTGGTGTTCTGTCTGGTTGCTGTTATTTTGGTAGTCTTCGGTATCGCGTACTATCAACATCGGTCGAGGTTTGTATTATATTTATATTATATGACGATAAAGTGACCGGAAAATTTATAAAACTACCGCTGGTTGTCCCGACTTCGTACAAGTAAAATCCATATAAAGTTATCTTCTACTTAAAGGTGCAAAATTATTTATGGTTCAAAATCCAGTTTTCTAGATTCATTAGTTTTGGCTGTGTATTCATAGTTAGTCAGTACGAATGATTGTATATAAATATAGACTAACATTTTCTTGATATGTGTTGAAATGTCGCTGTAAATTGTTTTGAAAAATATAATCGAATACGACTAACATTAGAAAGTTAGTATATAACGTCATTAAAATTCGTAAATAATATTTTGTATTAAATGTTTTATATTTTTATCTATTAAAATTTATTTCTGAACTGTAAAGTCTTTGTCCTTTAATCTAATCTGTCAACGAAAAAAAAAAAACAACATTGATAACTTTACAAATGACCTAGAAAACTAACGTTTATTTTCATTGCATATTATATATGTAGAATTCAAAAATTTTGTCGTTCTAATTGTTTACATGTAAGAAAAAAATGCTAAAATTGTCTTTAATAGTAATAATATTTTTTTTTGTATTATATTATGTTTTTAAATACTATCATTATTATTAGTAAATATTTTAGTAAATACATATTTAATTGATGAATATATACTTATATATTCACAGATATACCGTCGAAGTGGCCGATTTCGATTTCGGACAGCAAGCCAATCTCGACTATAAAACGTTCACCGAACGCCTCAGAGCCAGTTTCCGAAACGCGTTAAACTTTAGACAACGCGACGACACTGAACCTCTGACGTCAGACACGAGATACGACTCAATGACATAAGGGTAAGTATTTTATAAACGGTATTGTACATATAAGGGCTAAATTATTTGTGAAAACTTTTGCGATTAACCGACCAATAAACGTTGATATCATATTGAAAATATATCTTTCATTGTTGAATTCAATTTGCCAAAGTTATATTTTAATTTGCTTTTTTTTTACAAAAGTGCATATGTAACGAAATTAAATACTTTGTTTTATTGTTTTGATTATTTGGCTTTATATAACATTAGTCGGTTAATCCATTAGATTCAAGATTTATAGAAAAGATATATACTTTCCATACTTGCTCAGAAATTGACTTATATTTGGCACTTCTCATTAGACGTTCGTTACTTGTTTTTTTTTTTTTTTTTGTTATATTTATATATAAACTTTTGTTGAAACAATCATTCCATTACGACTATGAAAATGTACGTGATTGCAATTTGTAAAGATATATTATCGCACGATGAAAAGCTTAATCCAGTATATTGTTATAGTTCCTAACCTTAGCGTTAGCGTTTTAGTAAATAATTTCAAATTAATACTAATAATATAGTATTGACATAAGTCTATTGCGATTAATAACGACATTGGTAATTTAAATAGTTTTCATTGTAATTAAAATACCAGTTATAAAAATTATTTAAATGAGAATTTTTGCTTTATAATTGTTTATAGTCTATCATATATCTTTTTTATTGTTTTTGTAATTGTTATTTATAGTCAAGATAATGCCGCGTTGTTACATTCATATGTATGTGAAACGTTATCGTATAGTAATTTTTAGTGCACATTCATTTATATAAATTATTTTTACTCGGTTATTTGAAAATTAATTGTTATATTTTTTTATTGATATCGTCTTATAATCTCTTTAAATAATTGAATGTTTATTTATACATTAATAGGCGATATAAATAATAATAAAATGGTTAATTTTTCATTAAAATATGAATGTGTATGACGTAGGGAGCTGTGAACTAATTGCGATTCACCAACCGAAAAACGATTTTTTAAATCTAAAATTGCATATAATGGTGTACTTCACCATTGGTAAAAATAATTTATGGTATATATTTAATCGTAACCAGAGTAATAGCCACACGAAATTTATCATAATCGAGGTATATACCCTGTCTCTACTTTGTTGACAATAGCTTTGTCCCTCTTACAAGTTTACATTTTCGACCTCACACATCACATATATGCTCAACACCGATTGGAACGCATTTTTTTGTCTATGAGTCTAGCCGAACTCGATGGTTGTCAATTAATTTTGACAGTTCAATTTTGGTTTTGTTTTCGATTGAGTGAATGACAATTAGTAAAAAGTTGAAACAAATTATTATCGTCATGTTAAAATAAAAGGCCAAATTTAGTTTATATAATCCCGATTTTGTGTAAAGATAAAGTATTATTGGTAATCTTATAGGAGTTAATACCTGTCCTTATAATGAAAAACAAAAAAAAAAAAACAACTATTCATAAGAGATGCGTTTTGTAATTTTCGTAATTAAATGAAGCTTTATTGTAGGTATTATATTAATAAGCTTTATATTATAGACTGATATATGCTGGCATATGTACGCATTATTATTATACTTCTGTTTAGGTATATAACATTGACATAGGTTAAAAACGAGTTATTGAAAACAAAAACGTACATTCAAACGTGCAAATAACAGACGTGAAAATCATTAGTTTTAATCATCTGTATTTCAAAACATAATTATAACTCGAAAAGGTTAATTAATGATTATTATTAAATTATTATCTGTGGTAATTTTATTGCAGAATGCATGCAAAATTTCAATTGTATCGATATTATGAACAACAAGTTTGTACATGCAAATGTAATTCAAACTTCATATACATAAAGATCAAAATAATATTGTTGTCGTTGTTCATTGTATTGATTTAATATAAACAAAGTGATCAGTCAGGTTTTGTGATATTATGGGTTAAATTAAATATATCTACTTGTATTTATATATTAGTTCTAGAATATTATATATATAGATCATGTTTCTGTATTTTAGAAGCAAAGTTCATTATAAATCTTGTAATTATGTATCTCCTTAAATACGACAATCGCAGGTGCCATTTTATTGTAAAAAAAATAATTTAGCAAAAGTATATTAGCCTCATTCGAGCTTCGAGAAGTGAAGCTAATGAAAAGAGTGTTCAAATGTATTCAAACCAAAACAAGATACTATAAACTAAAGAATAATGGTGATTTTTCTAAATAAATAAAATTTATATTTAATTGGAATTATCATTAATAATCATGTTTTAATTGTTCTCGAAGTTTTTTTAAATTATTATAAAAAATAATGAAGACCTTAATATATATTTATGTATATATGTTTAGTTAATAATATTATTGAGTTTAGGTTTTCTAATTTAAATCTAGTCCTAACCTTATAATGTATTGTAAAATTGTAGATAAAATTCCTTATATAAATAATAATTAATATATATAATAAGATGTGTATTATCATCAAAATGTTTTTACACCTTTGCCCCTTCTATCTCATATATGAATTGTGAGTTCTATGCCTCTAAACTACAGAATATGTAATTAATTTGTAGTTATAATAAAGTGTTAATTGAAAATAAACGTTTTTATTTATTTATGAGATCCCATTTTACTTTTAGAAGTTGATTATTAAATAGTTGTTGTCAAATGTAAAAGTTGAAAAATATTGCAAACTATATTGATAATTTGTTTTAAGGTTTTAAAATATTCGCCTAATTTAACTATAATACAATATCATAGCAGCAGGAATTAAGCAACAAAAGTCGAAACTATTTGAATTTACATGAAATGAAAAATTCAGTGACTTTATAAAAAGTGCATAAAGAGTTGAAGTGGTACGTACGTAAGAGCAACGTTGTAGGTCACGCTCAAAACTCTCTCGTAATACAAACCTCGCGGTGAGTTACATGCGAATGTGTTACTTGATGAGATTCTAATTTAATTTACCGTGTATTATGTGTTTTTCATGAAACTTTTCATACTATTTTCATAGTGAACATTGGCTTCGTTATACTCAAATACGTGTTCATTATAATTAGTAAGACTATTAAAAATATAATGATGAAAGTACAAGGCAGACGTATTGACATATGGCAGAATAATAATGAACAGCTGTCGTAATTTTTTAACAAAAGTTAAGTAATTTATTTATTTTCAGAGCCGAGGTAAAATGCTTTAAAGAATCTTAACCGAAGATCATGGGTTCAAACTTTATGGCTTATGGGATTATGGCTAATTTGTGTTTATAATTCATCTAACTACAACTTTATAATTCATTCAGCTTACGCATCAACAAATGTATAACATTGCAGCAGCGTGGTGGGAAGCCGTTGTCCCGTAGAATATTTACAGGCGTTTCTTAACTTTACATATATTCCCATAATACTTCGAATATTTGCTTTAAGTTTTTGTGGGTCTTTATACTAAATATATTAAACTGGGGTTCACTCACATGTAAAGGAAAATCGTTAGGGGGTTATAAAAAAGTATGCCTATGTCCTTCCTAGAAATCTAAACTTGTTTCATACCAAATTTCATCAAAATCGATTCAGTGTTCAAGTCGTGACAGCGCGACACACAGATTTACTTTCGCGTTTATAATATTAGTATAGATAATGGCTTACATTATATACAAATCTATAGTAAAAACTATAACGTGTAATTAAAAATGAGCTCTTTTTTAACTCTCCGAAAAGTAGACTGGTACCCGCTGCCTTTTTTTATTCGTAATCCACTCGCAAGTTTGTTAAAACAAATGAGTTTAATTTTCATTTAACAACGTACAAGGAAAGTAGTGGAAAAAGAAGGAAGCATTCGTTTTCGCAATTAATTAAAATTTCTACACACTAAGCGAAGTCTACTCGTTTAGCGGTCGGGTTAAATCTCTTCAATCGCATAGCGAATATACCACGAGTACAGTGTAATAGCCTCCTTTGCTTAATGGAACTAATTTCTCGCGACGCATAATGCCTAACTGTTTAATTTTACGCACAAGTAGTAAATAATTATCTTTGAGTAACTTTGTGCAGTAATCGTTGACAATTTATTGTTCAAAGTTTGAATATTTATCATTATAAAATGAAATTTCGGATTTTTATTAGATTGTTATTTGGTTTTGATCTTAAATGTTCTTTAACCGAAAAATCGGTTGTCCAGCGAAAAAATAAAAAAGTGGGAATGTAATTAGTACTTGAGCAACGTCATAATATAAGTCTGTCATACTAAAGAAAGCAGAGCGGGCTCAATGGCTAGATCGCGTGAATCTTAACCGATGATCGTGGGTTCAAACCCGGGCAGGCACCACTGAATTTTCATGTGCTTAATTTGTGTTTATAATTCATCTCGTGCTTGACGGTGAAGGAAAACATCGTGAGGACATGTGCCAAATTTCACTCAAATTCTGCCACATGTGTATTCCACCAATCCGCATTGTAGCAGCGTGGTGGAATAAGCACAAAACGTTCTCAACAAAAAAAAAAAAAGGAGAAGAGCCCTTAGCTCAGCATTTGGCCATTCACATGCTGTTACTACTTACTACTACATGCAAATTTGATATGAAGTATGTATGTATGGTGTAAAACAAATGTGTGCGTAAATACAAGTACATCCTATTTATAGGCTTAGTCTATGCAAACTCGATCAGAGAGTGATCACAGAACCTACACGAGCCTTACTTGCTTTTCGAGTTACATGAATGTAACTACCAATTTCCTATAACTTCGAGTTGTTCCTGAGATTTCTCATCAAATCATTAAACAATTTTCTCTTATAAGTTAGACACTAGACAAATGAAGCAGCTATGTTAATAACCGTAGAATCAAAAAGTCTATAGGTACGTCCAATGCAATGGACTGAAATGTGAGATTCATTTTCTAAGTTTTTGTTGATAAGCAAATAAGTTCAAATATGACAATTAAATCGATAAAAGATGTCATAAAAAACACTTCTTATGAATAAAGAAAGTATAACTTCAACGTACTTTCGTAAAAAATATACACTTTGAATAATTAATAATCATGCAATAATATAGCCACTCAAATAAAAAACTCATTAAATGCATAAAATATTAAACATATCTTACTTTTAATTACAAAATGAGTCTTACACATGTAGGAGTTTATTTTACTGGCCGCTTGGACGCCTAATTAGAAACATTAAGAAAAGCATCCATAGCTCGTTCTTTGTTTGAAATTGGAGAATAACATTTCTTTTTTGGCTTTTTTTATTATTTTGGCGGCAATTCAAAATTTAATCTGAATTTTATTTTCTTCAAAATGGGCAAAAATAAAAGTTGTGATGCGTCAACTAAGCAAATAATTGTTAATTTACATGTAGATCATAAGAAGTACAGAAGAATAGCTGAGCCTCTAAATTGTTCTGTTAAGAAAGTTTTTAATGCAATTGTTCATTATAAAACACATGGAACTGTTGAAAATGTTCTTAGAAAGGCTCGGACAAGAAGAAATTCCTCATCATTCATTTGCCTATAACCTGGATCTTTCAGCATGACAATATAATAATTTCACACGGCCAATAGCGTCAAATGTTTCCTTAGCGAACAGCGTATATCCGTTTTAGACTGGCCAGCAAATAGTCCGGATTTAAGCCCGATAGAAAATCTCTGGTATTTTGTTAAAAATAAAGTCTCAAGCAAACGTAACACCAGTCAAAACGAACTACATGAAGCATTTGTTGAAGCATGGAATTCAATCCCCCTAGAAAAATGTATGAAATTGATTGAATCAATGCCACGTCGTTACAGTGCTGATATTGAAAATAAGGGATGCGCCACTAAATATTAATTATAACTATTGGTAGGCTGTGGATAGTAGCTATTTCGTAAATAATACTAATTACTAATACTTAAAAAAATATTGTTTTTTATATTTTTTGTTGTTGTTTCTAATTAGTTGACCATTATCGTTCATACCTTAAAACTGATTTAAATGTTTGTCCGTAATGTAATATTGAAACTACACTTGTGTAATGGGATTTATATTGTTTTTCTAATAAATGATAAATCGTTGAACATATTGTTGTCCTATTTATTGTTTAATTTCAAAATAAAAACGATTGCGGTGAAGTATCTTACATAATGTCAAGGACCGTTGGTAGTTTTTCTAATTATACGACCACCACTGTATGTCATATTCGGTTGTAGCTATTAGTAGTGATTTACTGAATCTGAAGTACCTACATACATATTATATAGTAGGTATACAAAAATCTTAAAATACTTAATTACCAATTGTTTATTAACATTTAAAAACTTAGATTTTTGTATAACTATTTTACAATGATGATAATAATGATTCACCTTTACATTTACATATACCTACCTATTACTATGACTTTGATATTGTAACAAACAAGTAGGTAGTAGTAACAAAAAAAATGAGGTTCAGTGTGACGTCACAAATATGATAACTCAACAATAAGTCAGCAACATCAAAACCAGACAGATGTCCAATCAAAATCAAAACAATATTTAATTAAAACAGATTAATAATTAACAAATAAACACTGGCTACATTTATTAAACAATTATTGATGCCAATTATAATATATTAATTTTAAATAATGAGGATTAATATTTACTTAATTATAGAAGGTATAGTTAGGTACAATATGTTCGTCATCTTCATATTCTATTATATTGAATTGCTTAATCCGACAATACGTACTATGTGGTTTTTTTTTTGTTTGTTTTATGTATGCGGACGAGCATATGGTCCACCTGATGGTAAGTGGTCACCAACGCTCATAAACAATGGCATTGTAAGAAATATTAACCATCGCTTACATCGCCAATGCGCCACCAACCTTGGGAACTTAGATGTTATGTCCCTTGTGCCTGTAATTACACTGGCTCACTCACCCTTCAAACCGGAACAACAATACCAAGTAGGTACTGCTGTTTTGCGGTAGAATATCGGATGAGTGGGTGGTACCTACCCAGACGAGCTTGCACAAAGCTCTACCACTCTACAAACCCGGGCAAGCACCACTGAATTTCATGTGCTTAGTTTGTGATTATAATAATTCATCTCGTGCTTGGCGGTGAAGGAAAACATCGTGAGGAAACCTGCATGTGTCAAATTTCATTGAAATTCTGTCACATGTGTATTCCACCAACCCCCATTGGAGCAGCGTGGTGGAATAAGCTCCAAACCTTCTCCTCACAAGGAGGAGAAGAGGCCTTAGCCCAGCAGTGGGTCATTCACAGGCTGTTACTTTCAATTCAATCAGACAATTCAAATAAATGTAAGTGTATATATAGATTATAGTTGAGAATGTTATTGTTTATATTCTTAATTACATCTAATGCTTGCTAGACCTAACGACTTCTCAAATAGTATACAACATACAAGTACCTATCTCTTTTACTCAACTCAAATGCGGTAAATAACTCTGATAACTTTAATAATTAAATAACTCAATCGTTAAGGAATCTATTTGAACAAGAAATATATTTCTTGCAAATTAAAGTAAAATATTTTTCTAAGACGGGTAAATAATAAATTTCAATATAAAATATTTACATATATTTAAAGATTAATCAGTAGTAGTAAATTAATTCAGACAATTACATCAGCAAAAAGTTGTAATGTTTTTGATCGACGTAATTTAAAAATATTTTTCAACATATTTTTCGAACAAGATAATATATAAAAACAATATAACATGGAACTTATAACAATCATTTTCACATAGTAATTATTCAAATTGTGGTTCACCAGCTATAATAGAACTTTCGATGCCACATTGATCGTCTCCGCGAAGAATTTTGAAGAAGCCATTGTCTCCCCAATCGGAATTCCAAGAGTTTGCAATAAGCCAATACTTGTTACCATTTTCGACTCCCCATCCCATTATTTTAATAGCGTGACCACCGAGTGCATCGCCTGCTACATGTTTGTAAACACCACTTTTATATGAAAGTAAATCAGCATACACAGTGAAAGCACCTTCAACAGGGCCGTTTTTAAATATCTCAGCTCTTATGTTATCCTCACCACCTCTTACAGAGTACACATGTTTTCCGTATTTTTTGTCCTTCTTGTATGGAACGTTATAATTAGATTGGCATGTTCTAAAGCATTTGGGAGTCTTGGTATCTCCGCTGCACGGCATTCTATTGCCTGGAACGTGATGTTCGCAGGGAGCTATTTCGTATGGTCTGCAGCCCTGAGTAGAATTATAACTACCCCCTGAAACTAAACCAAAGTGCTTCCAGTATTCCCAAGCCATTGTAGGTATACCCCCACTACAACCGAGGCCGCAAATAGGGCAACAACTTAATAAATCTTCGGCGGAGAAATGAAAATGTTTTGTTCCGTTTGAGTAAATACAGTATCGATCGGTCATTGCTTCTACTGCTCCGAAAGCCCAACAACTGCCACAAGAACCTTGATCTCTTATTTCGTTTAATGTTGGACAATTTGGCCATTTATCTCTTGGATCGAAACTGTCGGGCAAACTCGCTATAAACTCTTCGTCATGCTGCACGTTGTCCAGTTTTGAAATATAATCATCTTTAAGTGTCCCCATCATTTTCTTGATCGTCGTTAATTCCATGTGAGATGGAAAATTTCGGCCAGCTTTCCATGAGTCTTGTTTAGAATTTATTATATTTATAAAAGAATCAGAAAGTGGATGAGGTGTTTCTAAGTCTGCGGTTGAAATTGTCACCGTAAGTAGTAGCACAAAACACGGAACACGAAGTATATTCATGTTTGCATATATATTTTTACTGAAGTCGAAGCGAGTATCGGGCGCACAATTAGAGCGGTGCGCGTCGACTGACTGACTGGCTGCTCAATGCTCATACGCCGGGTAATTGCGATGTACGCGAGGGGCGATACAGAGCTTGACCGCGCGTGTCGAAGGTTAATAACGTTCATATCTAGAACAAATGAATCAAAGAAATATCATTTACTTCTCGGTAGTATCAATAAATTATATTTACCGAATGATAAATATAGTACCTATGCTTCTTGATGATTATTATTTTTAGTTGGATTATAAAAAATATGATATTATCACTTTCACTGACGAACGTTACATTTAATAAATTTATAAAATGATTATATTTTTTTAGTAACGATTGCTCAAATTAGCGAATATATTTGAACTACGTACGTACGTAGTACCTACTTTATAAGACCTACGTTTGTAAAAAAAATCCATCTATAAACGAATTCATTTTGAAAACCAATTTGGCGTTTTTATTAATCCCGACGAAACAAAATATGGTTAAAAAGGAAAAACATTACAGTTTATTTTCGGTCACTTTTATTTAATTTAAATTTCGAAAGCTTAGTATAAATCAAGTCGAATAATGTAATGACAGTAGTTCGTGCTTTAAAAAAAAACATATCTCGTTGTCGTTGAGAAAGAATCATTAATTTCCATCTCTCGTATAACGAGGGCGGATCTCGGAAAAAACGAATTAAAAAAATGTGCAGATTTTATAAAAAAGTATGATTAAACGTGAAAGTTATTTATTTTTAATTGCGTACAAAAAGTCCACATTCGTCTTGTGGATGTAATTTATTTCTGATATCGAATGTGGCAAGCTGAGGTATATTTCTGTAAATAATGTATAAATTATAAAGCTACCTCGGTTTAAAAAACAGTAGCTAGCTTATATGGGAGATGACTTCAAGATTCTGGGTTGTTTGAAAGTTATTTAGTTGTTTTGCAACAAATTCTTAATAACAACTCACCGTTAGTAAGTTGGTACTCACAGTCCCGTGCCTCCAAAATTGCATACAGTCGTTGATCAGCTTGATCTCTTCCCAGTAAGGAAAATGTGCAAAAACTTATGTCAATTTCGTATACACAAGATGTCCATCACCATAAATATTTTTGGTGCATATGTTTTAGTGTCGTTGGCTTGTATTCTGAACAGCTATAGACCCGGGTATATTCTTAATAGTGACATAATTATACTGTCACATATTGTCTATGGTTGTTTATTGACATGTACTGTTTGTTTCCAAATTAAAACAAAAATATAACAGCCCATATATATAGAATATATTCGTCTTCAAGCTATAACCTTAAAACTATCATAATAAGTAGAGGAACTTTATCTAATTAAATTTCTTAACCTTGGCCAAGTAACTCACTGAAAAAAAAACAATTTTTACTTCATAAATCATAATATTACCATGAAACGACATTATTTTATCCAATACAGTATTGTAATTGATGCCAACGCACGTATATAACCTACATGGTGGTGGATTTAGTTTCCTTGTGATCTCATTGCTTTTCATTTATTTATTAAGCAAATCGGTCCTTATATCTACTAACTTTATACAATGACATTGGAATATAAGCCTAATAGACATAGAATTTAAGTGGAAACAAGTGAGACGCTTTCTTTTAGTTAAACGAGCGACGACCACCTTTGCATGGTATCCGCAGCTGCTCGAAAACTATTTGTATGAATAATTAAATAACAATATATGAGTATATGTAATTATAGCTATGTATTGTAGACATAGGCATGTATCATGTTGTATAGTTCTAGTTTTCATTTTTTATATTTTAGTCGTAAATTTAATTAAATAGTTACTAGAAAAAAATGTATAAAGTTACCAATGTACATGTAGGAGGTAGTAATACTTATTTAGTTTTGTTTTTTTTACCGACAGGATACCTGATGGTCTTCATCGCCCTGACATTGACGCTGTTAGAAATAAATCAATCATCCATCACAACGCCAATGCGCTACCATCTTGGGAACTATGGCTCACTCAACTTTCAAACCGGAATATATCAATAATAATCATTTGTTTGGCAAGTTGCAGATACTAGAAAAACTTTAGAATGTTATAGATCATTTTAAAACTTCAAATAAAAATCAGTATCAATAATGAAAAAATAATGATATTTGTTCACAAAAACTTGAAAGCAACGTTTCTTAAATTAATATTAGGTACACACATAGGTAGGTAGTGCGATCAAATACAAACTGCTATTCTGTAAGAATTCGCTTCTTATCTCACTCGTGAAATATTTAAAACCGACTTACGGTGATAAGTTATTATGATGCGTGTATCCTTTGTCACATATCACTGACATTTAATGATCGTGTTCAGTAGGGCTATTCTGTAAGAGCTAACTCTAAACTCACCGCAGAAATCGGTCGTGAAATGTCAGAAACTGATATTGTGATACATTAACCGTAATAGTTATTATATTTCAAGAAAATCGTAATCTATTCGTATAATATATTTATATAATTATAATAAAACTATACAGTTTGTCATATGACTTAATAATTTGTATGAGTTTTAATGCAAGCGTTTTGTCAACATGGACACACTTTTGACCCACGGTGGTTTATACTTTATCCCATATATTAACGACCATTACGCTCGTTATCCTCGATGCTAGTCTTTATCTAACGCAGTGAAACTTACTTAATCCTGATTGGTGATATTAGTGATAATGAGGATGTTTTGTACGATGTTCACCGATTTTACCTCGTTTCGTTGGGGATACTATTTAATCTGATATTACTTCGTACGTGCTTCTAATTTAGGTCTTTCGTTTTAATATTTTAGCATAATTATTCGGTGATATGTTTTAAAACTCTAACATAATATTATATACTTAAAATGACGTGAATAAAATATTGCTATGTTATATGATAAATTAAATGGTGAAAATATAATATGTGTATTTACTACTGTACAACACACATAATAATATGTGCACATAAATAAATTTATACTCCGAAAATTGTTAGTAGTAATGGTATAGGGTTTTCCATTAAGGGCGCTTGATCGTGCAGAACTTCCATCGTAGCGTGTGCTGTGTGGCACGTAGCGCCGTCCTGTTGAAACCACATGTTGTCCAGATCCATATTCTCGATTTCAGGCCAAAAGAAGTTGGTTATCATCGACCGGTATCGCTCACCATTGACGGTGACGGCCACACCATTATCGTTTTCGAAAAAATACGGACCAATCACGCCTCCGGCCCAAAATCCGCACCAAACAGTCACTTTCTGCGGGTGCATTGCCACTTGGTGAACCTCGTGTGGATTGGTCTCGTCCCAAATACGGCAATTTTGCTTGTTGACATAGCCATTCATCCAAAAATGCGCCTCGTCGCTGAAGATGATTTTTTTGCCAAAATCGGCGTCAACTTCCAACTGCTCTAATGCCCAGTCAGCGAACACACGGCGCTGACTATGGTCATTAACCTTGAGCTCTTGGGTCAGCTGGATCTTGTACGGGTGCAGGCTCAAGTCACAACGCAAAATTCGCCAAGTTGTCGTCTGCGAAAGGCCGAGTTCCTGTGCGCGACGCGGAATTGACTGCCGCGGGTTTTCGAGGACACTGTCGCGCACAGCGGCGATATTCTCGGCAGATCTCGCGTTACGTTGACGCACGGGAACCGGCTGATTGTTAACTGACCCGGTTGACTCGAATTTGTCCACCAATCGACGGATAGTCGACTTGGCAGGACGATCATCGCGACCGTAAAACGGGCGAAGTGCGCGGAACGTTGCTCGAACTGAAGACCCATTTTCATAAAACAATTTTATGATTTGCACGTGCTGCTCGACACTGTAACCTGCCATGGTGGTTTGGGAGGACGGAATGAATATAACACACTGCATTTGACAGCTGTCACTCAAACAACATGGCCGCAATCAGCTGTCAAAGTTCAAGCGTCCCTATTGGAAAACCCTATAGTTTAGTAGATGAATGTTTATAAAATATAATAAGATTTACATATATACACAGTAATGCAATAAAAATTAAAAAACAAAAATTAGAAACGTCATTTAAATTTAAATCATATTAATTATATTACTATTATATAGAGCTGATAGCGCAATAGTTAGATGAGGTGGATGTTAATTTAAGATTTCAGGTTCAAATTCGGAAAGGATATCCTGAGTTTTCATGTACTTTATTTGTTTTTATAATTTAGGTCGGTGATGAAGGAAATCGTCGTGAGGAAACTTGTTTCAATATCATTTTTCGCATGCTACCCACATATTCATATATTTCAAACCGAAGAGGAGCAACATGGTTTAAGCTTCTTGCCTACTTGAATATGAAAAATGGCTTTTGTGCAGAAGTGGTTTATTTACATGCCGTCACTGTAGTATAATGGATTTTTATTTGAGAAAAAAAAAACAAGTAAAATATGTAGATTTTATTTGTGTAATTGTTAAATAATTATGAAGGAATAATCGTTTTTTTAATCTTGTAAGAAGATTAATGTTAGTGATAAGCGTGTGAATCAAAGGCAAGAACATTATACACTGGAAAAAAATAGCGAAAGCAACATCTTATATTATTGCTGCAATAATTTAGTAGGAGTTAAAGAGTATATATAAATATTGATGCCGTTATAAATAATGAATCTTAAAAGACCTGATATGGCCCTTTTAATACAGCATTAATTGGCAAAGCTAAAAGTATTAGAGGAATTTTATAATAGAAGCGTACTCTGTGCCAATGGAAGAATGAGTTGACTCTGTGGCGTTAGAAGTTTTTCTTGATTTCTCGCGTTTACCTATACAATTTATTTTCACTGTTTCTATCAAAATAATCATCATTATTAAGTATAAATGTACATTATACTGTTGTTAATATATTGCGATACCACCGTACGTTTGTTAACTTTTATATGAAAAAAAAACACTGAAAGGAATTTCGAACACAGATTGTAAAATAGCGTTAACAGCTTTTTCGTCTAGCTGAGATTTACAATAAAGTGTATTCTATGCGATCGTTCTCTATGAAAAAAATACAATAAATGTGCCAAGATTGGTGATCGTCCGAACATTGTTAAAGTCTATTAATGTCAAACAGATATACTACGATACATTTTTAAATATAAGATGTCGAATACATATTAGAAACTCTCGAAGATGAATAATATATTCTCAAGCGAATGCAATACTCAAAGGGCGAATTCTTTGAGCATTAATGTTTTCGTGACACGAAACAGGCGGTTCTGACCGATAGCAGTACTGTAATGAATTTCCAAACGTCTCGACATTCTGCTTTTAACGGCTTTTAGTGTAGTTTATGTGTTTCGTGTGTATTTTGCCCTGGGAATATTTATTTATATGTAGCTGGTCAAACTGTAAAGGTGATTTTATTCCATTATTATAAATTTAACCAGTTACGCTCAATCATTTATTTATTAATGACAGACGATTATATTATAATATGTATATATTTTTAAATATATAATTTTAATTTTTTTTTTTTTTACATTGTTTATCGGAAAACTTCAAAAGCTTGCAATAAACATATCTTGGATAGTTTTAAAATGTGGTCACTAGAAATATATCTAATATTTATATATAGTCTATGTAACCTAAGAATATAAACATAGACAATACATTTTAAAACTATAACCGGTAAGAACTAGTTTAAAGTAAATGTTTACAATACTTACACCTTACCTCACGAGAATAGTATGACATCTAATTACCACACCTGTAGATGAATACTGTTACTTTCTTGGACTAATTGTAAACAGTGGAGTGTACCTATGTTTTGACCAATTGGTTTAATAGGCCAATTCTTTTTAATTTCTTAACTGATAGCATAAATTATGTCTAAATTAAAACTAGATGGGATATCTATCAATATCTTATGTAATTTAATTTGTGGAATAGAATAGATACCTAATCTGAACCGAAAGTAAATGCGCTCATATAGTTGAAACCATAGAACGCTTAGGTGTGTAGGCCCAAGCGAATTAAAGTCATTCAAATTGTTACTAGTCTCAATACATTTGACGTCACGTCAATTGTCACGATAAAGTGTCATAGTAAACATCTCGCGCAATTTATTAAAAAATGTCTTACTGTGTAGTAAAAGGGTGTCACAACACTCTACATAAAATAAATAAGGATAAGAAAATCACATTTCACATGTAACTACTATTTGGCAACTTATAATTTTAGATAAAATACATTAATCAAAACATAAAAAGAATTTGTAAACAAAAGACGCCATTACAATAAAAATGTTGCCAGCTATGGAAAATATATTTACCACGATTGCTTAATATTTTAAATAATAAAAATGTAATAATTATTTAAAATTATTATTTTAACTTTTTTACATGTAAAATATTAATACTGTTCAAATAATTATATTTTTTTCTTTATGATTATACATAAAATAAAAGCAATACTGAATAATATTGCAATATATAATTATAATACTTATTTATTAATTGTAATCGTTCTTAACTTTCCTTCGAATCTGATTGCTTCTTCTTACATATCCCGTCCTTATTCCATACAAATCTACTATTTATCACAATTTACTCTCAGAAAACCTTTGAGCGTTTTTTAATTAATTTTAATGAAAAAATAATAATGTCCAATATTATTGTCTGACAAATTGTCGAATCTGAATACAACCTACGTAATAATTCAATGCAAAAAATTGCAAAAATTTGGAAGAGATGCTAAACAGCCTGAGCGATTCTTCAAGACAAGAAGATCTCGGGATGAACATTAAAAAAAAAAAAAGACGAAAATGATAGTCAATCAACATATATCCCCGAGACCTGTGGTCGTAAATGGCTATCCACTCGAAGTTGTGCAGGAATACATCTACCTGGGCCAAGCTATACAACTGGGCCGGCACAACTTTGAGAAGGAGGCCAAAAGAAGAATACGTTTGGGCTGGGTGGCATACGGGAGGTTACGTCATATTTTTGAATAGTAGATCCCACAGTCACTCAAAACCAGGGTCTATAATCAGTGCGTCCTACCTGTAATGACTTACGGTGCCTAAACGTGGACAGTCACCGTAGGACTGGTCCACAAATTTAAGGTCGCTCAGTGAGCAATGGAACGCGCGATGCTTGGGGTATCTCTGGTAGATAGAATCCGGAATGAGAACATTCGCCAGAGAACTAAAGTCACCGACATCGCGCGTAGAATTAGCTCGCTGAAGTGGAAGTGGGCTGGTCATGTCTCCAGGCGTCTTGATGGCCGATGGAGCCGACACGTGTTAGATTGGAAACCACGCTTAGGCAAACGTAGTGTAGGACGCCCTGTGGCGATGTGGACCGATGATTTCAAAAAGGTGGCAGGTACGGGATGGATGCGGGCTGCCCAAGATCGGGATGGTTGGCGTTCTTTGGGGGAGGCTTTCGTCCAGCAGTGGACGGCGATAAGCTGAAAAAAAAAATATATTTCATAATTCAAGTTCAAACAATATCATTTTCTTACTTTATGGGGAAAATGTGTATTCACTTGCAACATAATTCGGTCGTATGTGGGCGTGTCGGTGTATGTCACGTACGTGACACTTACACACACATTAATTCTAGTTACTTCAAATTTGAGCGAAACTTTGTATGACACTATCCTTCTAAGCATTATTATTCTATGGTTGAAACAGGATGAATTAAAAATTGCTTATAAGAGCCTTCTTGAATATCTATATTAATTTAAACATCCAAACCAAAAAAATACGATGAGAAACACTTTCGTAAGTCACGTATTTATTTGAAGATTAAATTATAGCACATCGCGTTTTTTTTTATCATAAAATATAATCTATGTTTAATATTTATCTTATAGCTTATATTACTTTCAGAAATAAATGATGTAGAATGAATTAAAGGTTGTTTTCTTTTTTGTATGTGTTTCGGTATTTTTTAGGTAGTAAACGTTGTTTTTGACATCGCCATTAAAATGTAACTTCATGGGCGGTAAAAATTTAATAGCTTACCCCATAAGAAACATGTAAATCAGACACAGCTGATATTAAATTAAATTCAATCAATGTTTCTGCACAGATAATAATATTTAATAAACATAAATATATCTCACTTTTTATACTGACTCGGCCTTTGCATCAAAACATTCTGCCACAAAAATAGGAATAAAATTATTTTTTTACTTTATCATTAAATTATATGATGTCTTTGTATCACAATAATATTAATTTTAAATTTTCATTTTAGTGTTTAAGTAGACACTTATTGCAAAACATATATTCTCAAAGGCAAGGAAGTAGAGTAATTCAGTTGTACATTTATTATAACTATTATCTATTTACTGTTAGTTACCCAAGCTCACAATAAGTAATATGAATTTGAAATTTTATTTTATATTATGTAATATATATGTATCTACGTACAAGTACATTTATAGTAATATCCAAAGAGGAATCAAGTCAAGATAACCTTAATCCAAATCGAATGCAACGTGATATATTCCTTCTGAATATAACATAAGGTTTAAACTCTGTAATCCTGGTTAAATGGATGAAGAAAGTTTGGAATATCGTAACAGAGATGGCTGTCGTAAGATAGTGACGGGTTGAAGCCCCAGATGGCAAATTAGCCCCTGAATCACTTTCCCATAGCGGTTAGCAGCTCGAAGAACAACTGTACCTACATGTTTCAAATTAATGATCTTGTGGTAATATTTATGTCTTCATCTGCGTTGTTTGATGATTTATGTATTGTCTATAATAACAAAATCACTAGTTTATTTACATAAATCGTTGTTACAAATAAATAGATAAATAATTTGGATATTTTTGGTGAAAGCGTATTAATAAGGTCAACTAGATAGAATTAATTTGTTGCTTCAATGTTGTTTATAGTTCATACTCGGAAGTGAAGGAAAATATCGTAAATTTTGGATGTGCGAAACAATGTCTACTACGTTTTTATAGGTATCAGGCACTTGCCCAGCTGTAAGAAATTTATAGACTGAGACAATTCTACTAATCTATAAAGATTACGATACGTTGCCGATTCAATTCCTGTCCAACTTTGACTATACGATATTTATTGCGATAAGAACCAAGCCGATATGATGTTAACATACTGTTATGTCAAAAACAAGCTTAATTGTTAAATTTTATGCAAATAGTCAACAATTTAATTAAGGAATAGGAAAACAGATAAACCGCAACGATTACGCTTCGATTCGATTGCGATAAAGTGACATTTTTTTAGTAGAATTATTAGTTATTTACACTTTTGTTTACAATATAGATAATATCTGTGTTCTTCTTTTTATATATATTTTATATGCACCAGAAGAAAATAAAGGAAAGTGCACAATATCTATTATAAAATATTAATATTTATCGAGGATGTTTCCGATTATAACATATATATGTATCTACCTATATAAAAATATTATTAATTTGATAATAACAAAACGTAATTCGAAGAGTATTGTTATTTATCATACATAGTTTGTAATTTTATTGCAAGCGTTTATTTATAATGTGGGCGGCTTACAGCAAGCGTATTCAATTCGAATATGCAAATTAAAAAGTTATCATTAAGATAAATAGAGAGTGTATCTTACAATAATAAATTAATGTTGAGATTTGACGCTTCATTATCGGCCGTTGACCTCAAGCTATCTGCAAATATAATGTTGTGGTTTACACTTGGTTACTGTGTGGCCACAAATGTTATATTGCTTGGTCTTCCCAATTAAGAATATACGAAGGTTGTAATTATTAGGTAATTGATGTGATATGTATATTAAATATTGAATTAATACAACTAAAAATACTTTAATCAACCTATTCAACTTGAAGTTTTATACACATTAATCACAAGGTATCAAAATGAATACAGAGCTTTATGCAAACATTAATTTTTCATGTTCTTAATTTAAACACATGGAACACATCGTGAGAAAACCTGTATGGGTACAGGGAGTTTTCATAAGTACCAGCCTCATTTAAGAGGCATAATGGAATAGATTCTAACCCTACTCCCCAAGAGGAGACCAGGGTTTAGTCCACCAATGGAACATTTATAGCCTTTAAATTATTTTTTACTTTAATGTATCGATATATCGCGAAATTTTAAAATGTAGTATGAAATATAAAATAAAATTAAACAATTATCTTCGAAACCAAACTCTAAAAGTATATTTAAAATATATTTAAATAATCTTCAATGAAAAGACAAATGATAATATTAAAAAGTCAATATCGGAATCTTATTCATTCTACTTCGATACGGAATAATGTTTAAGAGTATTAAAAACTTTCAATTTTCTTATGTAAATTCCAATCCTCGGTCGAAACTCTATCGTGAACAGCGTAAATCAATATCTTTTTCAATCAAAATTTATAGTCTTCATATTTAGACGTAAACTTTTTCAAAGTTTATATGCATATTCTTTAATCAGTTTTAATAAATCTTGTTAAGTTAAGAAACGATTAAATTGGAACAAACTAACATTAAAATAAAATATTTAAATGTTATTTTTATTGGCATAATATATACATACATATATATAGCCCAATGGCCAGAAAAGGTTGATATTCAATTACTTTGTGCTTTAATTCTGTAGATGAATAAGATCCGAAGCTTATTCATAAAACAAGTAATTTACTTTTTAGCAAATATTCTCTTATGACTTGGGTTCTTTCAAACGAGGCGTGAAGAGGCATCTTGCGGGCCGGCAAGGCGGGGGCAGCTAGTGCAAATCATTCTTCCTGACTGCACTAGCCGTCGTTGCGTTTGGACTCTACTACCACTTACCATCAGGTGGTGTAGAGTCACGTAAAAAAAAATTAACATATTTATTCAATGACAATATTAAAAAAATATATATCTAATCGATGTTAATTTAAAATTATTTTGAATTAACTTGGATTTTATATATTTATGTTTTTATTGCCTGCTACTGATATTTCACGATATTTAAGTAAGTGTGTAAAAGTAACAGCCTGCGAAAGTCCCACTGCTGGGCTAAGGCCTCTTCTCCTCTTTTGAGAAGAAGGTTTTTGGAGTTTATTCCACCACGATGCTTCAATGCGGATTGGTGGAATACACATGTGACAGAATTTCAGTGAAATTTGACACATGCAGGTTTTCTCACGATGTTTTCCTTCACCGTCAAGCACGAGATGAATTATTATCACAAATTAAGCACATGAAATTCAGTGGTGCTTGCCCGGGTTTGAACCCACGATCATCGGTTAAGATTCACTCGTTCTTACCCAGTGGCCATCTCGGCTTTTTGTGTGCTTTTATATTATTTTATCAAGCCTCGCTGATACCCTCAATATTTCAAGAGTATAGGAATGAGCTCGTCTATACGAGCTGTTGACTTGTATGTGAGATTTTCTCGAACAAAATCCTTAATATGAAAGGAAATAGGCAGAAAAAAGGAGGTGTGTAGTTAGTCCTATTAATTTATATTTTATTCAAAAATAAAAGATTGAAATTACAGTAACTGTATATTGAGATAGACTGACTACAAAGCAAATATTAGTGTAGCAATTTTAATAAAGTAAAAATATATAATTTAGAAAGAAAAAAATATTTATATATAGTACAATGTTTTAATATATTTCTTTCGCGAAATTTAATAGGATATAATTATTCATTTCACATAGAATATTAATATCATAACAATCTTTTTTGAATTATTTTCATTACGACAAAATTTCGCCTCTTTTCCTGTTTATTTGTTTTAAACGATGTTCATACGTCACATTTGAAATTGAATTATGATCTTAACTACTATTTCAGCTGTAATATCTCATATTAAATTTTGCGTACGACATGAGATACATTGACCAAGATTCCTAATTTGTTATATATCATATTATTTGTGATATATTGCGGTACGTATAGAATTTCCCTGTGTGGTGACAGTGATATGAAGTCTTCGAACATACATGTACGTGATTGTTTCTTTATAATTATAAAAAATGTGAGAACAAATATATATTGATTTAGCTTTTGTAACTAATATATTGTAAATGTGAAAATGTAATTTAATAACCATTAAATATTTAAATTTATTTTTATATATGAAATAATACTATACGCGTTTATTTAAAATACGAAAACCTAAGAGTGCGAATCCACTTTCAGTATTAAAAGAAGTTTTTTTAAAGATTCTAAAACTTGTGTCGAAATAGCCTAGTGGTTAGAACGCGTGAATCTTAACCGATGATTGCAGGTTCAAACCCAAGCAAGCACCACTGTGTTTTCATTTGTGTTTATTCATATCGTGCTCGGCGGTGAAGGAAAACATCGTAAGGATATGTTTAATTTCACTGAAATCCTGTGATGTGTGTATCCACCAGCCCGCATTGGAGCAGCGTAATGGAATAAGCTTCAAATCTTCTCCACAAAGGGCTTCAAACCAAAGTCCAGCCTTAGCCCAGCAGTCAGTCATTTACTTTACTACTTAAAACTTCAAGTTGAATAGGTTGATTAAAGTATTATTATTATTAATTTTTTTATACATATAAAAACAGGTAATATTTACATGGACATTTATAATTTCAAAAAACATATCTCAATACCATATTCCAAATATTCCAGAGAATATAATGATTGTTGCTAGACATTTAGGATCAATGAAGTATATTTATTTATTAAGTTAAAAGTTTGGAAGCCGTGATAGACCGATGGACGAAACTAATTAATGGTAGTCTCTTGTGATTAAACAGATCCCTAAAATCGATCTTTTAACTAAACAAAGATTGCTTATAATGTTTGTTCCGGCCAGTCCCCCATATTTATATCCCCTTTAAACTTGAACATGTTTACATGAATTAATATTTTTCATAAGCGGAACGCACATACTCGTAAATATGCCGATAAAAATCCTATATAAATAACCTTCATATAATGCTATACATTATTTCATGTTGATATTTTATTAATAAAAAATTTACTGTATATTATTGAAAATGTTTTATGGCATGCATAAACGATACTGTGTATTGAACTGTTTTCATACGCGAGAATCTGTTTGAAATACAGGTTTTTATCACATAGGTACATAAAGTTATGATTATCTTTAACACGAGTTCGCGTGAATGTGTCGCTACGTTTCTTTTTAAGTGAGTTTATTATTACTTAGCATATGCTGTCCAATACGGCAGCAATGTCAATAATTATAGCTTAAATATAATACTGGTGGCTTTTTTCATTAATTACGGCTTGTTAATAGCTTGTATTCAATGTTGTATACATTTTCAAATGCGCTTCACTCAGTATAAGATACTTTGTCGTTGCCACAAAGAATACCATTGATAATCAGTGTTGGGTTCTCGCAAATCCAACGTAAAAACTGAGACAACGAAAAAAAAAAAATTTTTTTTTAATGTTTTTAGCTGGGCGGGTAAGTAATGAATCTACCGTCAAACAGTACTTAGTGTTACTGTGTTCCGGTATGAAAGGTGTGTGAGTCAGTGTATATGAGACATTCATTATATAGTGTAATTAGTGGCTTATACTTCTTACAGGCAATATTGGGATGTGTGCTTGTATTTTGTCCAAAAATAATTATATAAAATCTAAGAATTTTGTAATTCAGAATTCATTTAGAAATTGATGCAAAAACACAATTAGAGAATACAATAATATTTTGATATCAATGTAAAAACTTTATTATGAGGACATAACAGATCACTAATATTATGGAGAAGGTGATGACGGGTGTGTGTGTTTTACTAGAGTTTGCAGCAATAAAACCTTGATTAAGTTTTATAGCACGAATAAAAGTGACATGCGTGCAAAACTAGGAACATCCCTGGAAGGCAATGACCTCGTAAATTTTATGTTCACAAATGATTGTAGGTTCAACTGCTGTCTGAAATATTTTGACATTGATCGACAAATTCAAAAAGCAAGGCGGGCGCCAAAATAACAATTGTAAGAAAAAAGGGGACCACCTTCCCCTAACGTTATCCATCCAGGAAAATTGCCCGGTGCAAGCCTGCGTTATTTATAAAAGATTATTTTTGAAGAGCAAATTTTTTATATTATTATTCTTGTTTAGTAACTAAACACTTAACCCTTCTACAAAAAAGCGAGCGTGAAAATAATGAATGAGTCGGATTTGAAATCAGTATATTATAATAATTACAATATAATACAAATATTTAAGTGTTATTAAAGTTGAATTTAATCACAACTGTGAAATGTCGATTATTTATATCAAACCTTTTTAGGGATATGCTAAATTAATAAATAATCCCCAAATTCCTCATCCATCAAAGTCTTATTATAATCTGTGTACATTATCTGTACGAACTAGGCGATTTCTTGGAAAAGTCTGCATTACATGAATAATGCATACAACATGGCGTCTATTGAACGGTATGATCGCCTACGCTCTATTGTTACGGGAGCGTTGCGCCATTTCTCCTACAATAGCTTTGTCCTTTACATGTTCTTATGTAACGTAGCTTAACTTTCAAGAGAAAAAGCAAACATTTGGGTTAATAGCTCGAAGAGATCATGCTCTTACGAATGTGCCATTTTAATAAGAACACATGCCATAGGATTTTGTCTTATTTACTTTGAATGATTATTTATTTGATTTCATATATTTCTTTTATATAATCTATGCCATATATACTAATATTGTAAATGTGAAAGTCTGTCTGTCTGTTACGCGTTCAAGGCTAAAACAGTAAACCGATTTTGATAAATTTGGTATAAAGCAAGATATAGTAAGGGTGGACATAGGCTCCTTTTCTACCTAATAACCCTTTCCTAACATAAATATATAGATTATATTAAACAATTGATCATGGATACGCATTGATTAAACAAAGCAAATAAAAAAAAAATAGGAAGTAAGAATTTGTCCCTTGGTCATAATTATACTAATATCATAGTCGTAAAAATTTATCTTTAACTCCACAAACTCAATTTTTTTTATTATTTTTCTGAATCAAATATTTTAGATAAAAAATACTAAAATAACATAATATTATTGGTTTTTAAACGTCACTCAGATCGCCACATGTTACGCATTCGTATTTTGGCTCCGAGTTAACAACGGCCCTTATTAAACTGTCGCCAATCTTGTCCATGGCGTGCAAACTGCTGACAACATAAAAAATAACAGGCCCATAAAAGTGTATTGTGCCTCTCTGGGCTTCTCGCTCATTATATGCGTATAGTCCTGCTAGTCAATCAAGATCGCTTTATCTGTAATAATCATATTTGTTTAGTACATTTTAACTTTATTCAATTTGAAATGACGATGATGAAGAAAAAAATGATTATAATTTTTAATAAGTATAACATGCAACAATTAACAATAGTGACCTCATTTTTTAGTATTAAGAGTCATTTCTTAATTACAAATATTTAAATTAATAATAACAGAATGAAAACGAAATTTCTCTTATTCCGCATTTAATTTAGAAAGCTTTTTATTTTATTTTAAGAAATTTTAAAACATAATACAATTTTCTTAAATAAAATAGTTATAATTAAAGAGTTTTGTTATACATATAGCTTTAAAATTATTTTGAGTGCGTCGTTATTTTTGTAACTCTTTGATGACTAAGCTAAGCTAGGAAAATTCACTTTAAACGGATTAGTATAAGCAATGCTGCGGTTGACTTCAGCAGTGATTGTTATGAAGTAGTCGCATAATATCCTATGCTGCCTGATGCACTCACTGTAATACGACAAAATTTATTATTATTGTTGTCATCGCTGTCAACTTGCGGTGGTTTAGCATCGTAGAAAACATAAGAAATAAGATCAACAATGATTTAAATGATATTTAGAGAGGGAAAAGAAAATATGTAATATTTTATTTTTTTAGTATTTTATTACACTTTTCAGTCTTTTTTTGTTTTAGAGTAATCAGAACAAGTGGATCTTGATCGATGATTGCAGTTTCTAATCCGTTAAATAAAAAGCCGTGAGGAATCCTGTAGGTTGGATGAAATTCTACCGTTTGTAAATCCACCAACTGGTACTAGAGAAGTGTGTGAAGTTTTTATAATAAAAGAAAGGCTTAGCATAGCATTAGAGCATTCATTGCTGTTATAAGTTTTGATATGACTTCGCCTGTCTGTGTTAGGGTCTTATCTCGAAACTGTATTTTAAATTATAACTATACGATTAACTTTATGAAATATTGTAATTTGTTCAAAATTCCTTCCAAATTAAAGCTGCATTTTATTTTATTTTAAACTTTAAAATGTGATACTTACTACAACTATTATTATATGTTATTGAAAAATATCAAGTTACATAGTTGAAAACTATTGGAATCATACATTACTGTTATCCATTGAAATGTGAGACTAAATTCAAAGTGCTTTCAAAGAAAGAGATACGTCTCTATAGACATAGTCGATATCCTTCCGAGTAGTTTACATATCACTGATAAGACTATAATATGAAGTGAATATACACACTGTAAGGTAGTAAACGGTTTTGTTTATTTTTAAATTTGGGAAAAATATTTATTAAAAAAAGCAACCTGTTTTGAAAGGAGAATGCCCGAAACTCTATAGAACCTTTCCCCACACGAAAGTCGATTATCAACCATACCATAATATGTAGCATTTTACTGTAGTTTTATTACACTGGATAATTAAAAAAATGCCCTGAGAACTTGCAATGTTTTAATATTTTTAAAGCTAAAAATAGATTAGTTTAGGTTAAGTTATTTTTTAAATAGCTTATGTAGGTACACGAATGTATGCAGCGGGACAGATTCGGTTATCGTCATTTCCCTTTGATAGATACAACAGAATTTGAAAACAATATTATTTTTACGCTTAGGTACTATTTTATGACTATATGTCTGGGTGCCTTACTGTGCCTAGTTTTCTAGTAACGCATTTATCATATATAAGTATAAGATAAATAAATAACTACTCATTACCTTCCTAATATTTTTATATCACGAAATAACAAACTTTAGAAATGACGTTCAAAAATCTGTGTTCAACGTCCACCTAAATAAAGGGGTGGACACAACGTAAGTTTATTTAATTTAAAGTAAAGTCTCCATTAACTTCTGGTAAAATTTACATGTCGCTAAAATATATATAAAATGTTATATACATATATTGTAATTTCCAGTTCAGATTTATCTAAAAAAAAAATATTTTGACATTTTGTCAGTTTGTTTTTTTCATTGAATAAACGACCCTTCGAATCAGTCATATTAATTACATATACCGATATATAAACATTTAACTGTTTTATATCTAATAAAGGTATATTTTGCAACATTTATTAATTAGGATGAAGTATGTAATGAAAGAGATGTCTATAATAATATAGAATAATAATAATAAATAAAATTATACTCCTACTGTTTAGTTTTGTATTTTTGACTGCATCAAATTGGAAGATTTGATTTTTGTTCGTTTGTTTGTTACGATTTAAATCAAAAACAAATCGACCAATTTTAAAAAATATTTCATTATTAGAAAGTTACATCTTTACCGAGTAACATAGGCTATATTATATGTATTTTCAAAAAAATTAGAGATCCCTACCTAAAATGGAACAATGTAACCCAAGGTATCAAATTGTTGCCTATAAAAGTTGCAAAAAGCATTATTTGGCGTGCGCTGCGAAAACTTGACAGTATATAAAAAAGTGTTCTATATAAATAGTAATAGTACTCATATATGCCTAACTATTATAGGTTAGCCACAGTAACAGTTTTTGTTTAAATTATTAAGTTTAAATATGGGTGGAATCGAATAGTGGTGATATTGATATCATGATCCTTAATCCTTATCCATTAATCCTTATTCATATACCCATGGTTTAATAATTAAATTTGATTTTGTACGTGTACATTTTAATTATTCAGATCACACTTTTCGTTTAGAAGTTGTGATGGGTATAACAATTCTCTAAGTAAGAAAAATGTCACTGTTTGAACAAACTGTAACTGTCCTACGTTCAGTCTATTAACAAATGCTACTTTCCGTATTTACATTATATAACAGCTTTTAAATTTTCACGGACGAAGTCGCGGGCGAAGTGCTAGTTCGTAATAAAGAACAAATATTAAGCTAATGTTAGCACCTCATGCGCAGGAAATTATAGTAGTCAAGTATTTGTGCGAACGCAGGTGTACTGGTATTTCCCTAGTCTCACAATCTGATGGTGTCGCAATCTGACAGAGAGAGTTCCGACCCCGACCCGAGAATCGAAGCCTCGAGATGTTGCAACCTTACATGATACTTTTTTTTTTATTGTTTAGGTAGGCGGACGAGCGTATGGGCCACTTGATGTTAAGTGGTCACCAACGCCCATAAACAATGGCGTTGTAAGTAATGTTAACCATCGCTTACATCGCCAATACGATGTCAATCCACCAATCTCGGGAACTAAAATGTTATATCCCTTGTATCTGTAATTACACTGGCTCACTTATCCTTCAAATCTGAACACAACAATACCTATCCAGACAAGCTTGCACAAAGCTCTACCACCAAGTAAACTTATTAGAACAGCGGAAAACGTTTACTAATTAACTATATTTTAGACAATGTAGTATTTACATTAAAATAAACCTTGTTCACTCGTTAATTGACGATTCAAAAGCGCTTATACATAAGTGCCTCAAGTGCCAAATTTATGAAATATACTCATGTAAAGTCAGAAAATATGGCATGAAATAAAATGCTTATTTTGTTTTTCTACATTTCGTATAAATATTCCAATTATTTTTTAGCGTACCGATATTGACAAAAGGTTCCGTAGGTTTTTTAAATTTAAAATAACGCATTATATCAATAGCTATCTAAACTACAAGATAAATATGTTCTTGAACTTTCGGTATTAAAATATGGTATATAATATTACATTTAAGCTTCATAAAATCACTATGATTTGGAAGTATGAAGAATTGGAGATACAAATATTTTTTTGTAAATTGTAAATGAAACAGCAAAAGTGTAACTTATGGTCGTGTTAACTTTTCCTTAAGGCAAATACAAATGGCTTTCGTAAGGTTAGTCATTGGAGACCAATATAAAAAAAAACCTTCAGAGCGACCGCACTGATGCGGCTTCCTTATATGACTATTCAGTGAAAACGTTTTTTGGTTGAATTGTTATCCGCTCGTAACTTTAATTTACTAATGTTTGCTAAATATTTATTTTATAACAAGATTACAGTGACTCATGTATTTTACTGTTTTGTAAGTTACTTAACTTTGTGTATTGGATTAGGATTCATGAAGCATTTGTTATAATTGGACATGTATATATATTTAAATAAACATGAAGTTTGTTTAACGAGAAACAACAGAAATACATATTAAAAAATATAATATTTGAAGCCATAGAAGGTATACATTTCTATATTTTTATACATAGATAGCCAATAAATGTGTTTTCGTTTCGTTTCTACATGTGAAATTTTCCTTAGTTTACGACCATGCTTCCTGACCTAGTTTGGAATCGTCGCGGGATCACGAAAGGGTTTACGGTTTTCAATATTTGTTATCCAGTATATATGACTACTTCTATATCTTATGGGAATAGTTTCAGTTTCATTGGAAGAGACCTCTGGTGTCGCATAGCAGAAACGATATTTCTGACCTATTTATAAGTATATTTTAAGAAATGTAAGAAGCTTAAATTAAGGTTTCTTATATAATATTGCATAACCTTTTGAAAGAATAATCTGCTTTAGCGAATGGAATCCAATTTGCGCTCAGTATTGTGGGCTTGTGGGGCTTCGACCACAGCCAGATAATTGACACCGAAGTCACAACCGCGGTCGTAATAACCATTATAGACGACAACCGCGTCATGCAAAAACATCAAATTACAACACGTCGCCGCCCAGAATATCCAATCTACTAAATGCTTTATTATTATTGTTCCGACTATTGTGACTTCCAATAAAAATAACGTAATTCACGGTCCCAATAGCGCGGTCTTATAGGTTTAGTTTAGAAAGTTGGCATCTTGTCCATAGCGGTTATTTCGAGTTCCTTACATAGGTTACCGGGTGCCGGCTGCACAAAAAGAAGGCTCTATTTAACGGGAAACGAATCGGAAAAAAGCGCTCTGAGTCCCAGAGCCAAGAACTGGATTACTGTGGCCAGGCTGAAAAACAAATCTACTACGATTTACGTACCGTAAACTCGTTACGCGATGTGAACGAGGCGAGTTCGTGGATGGGGAGCGATTCAAAGTGTATCTTGTTGTGATTATGGGACGGTCGAGATCGGGTTAAACGGGAACCGATAGAGATACGTTTAGTGCGTAGACGGGGCGGCGAGAGAGAGGCGAGCTTATACGCTGACTATACAGAGGTTCGCAGGTTCATTCGTAAGAAGTGTCGTTATCACAGTCGCTGTTCGGCAGTCGGGCGGCGTGCTAGTTGCAGGGACTCCCGCTCCCGTTGCGCATTGAATCGCTTCGGTATAACTTTTACGAACATCGCGATCGGAAATTTGAGAGCCGGCAGCCATTTCCGATTCGTGACTGATTACGATACCCCGTGGAAAGTGAAACCGAACGATTGAGACGAGATAAAACAACTGTGTAAGGACTTTACTTTTGGTGTTAAATTGAGTGACTAAGTGGAACGATCTATTTGAAAAGTGAAATTAAACTTACTTCGGACTAGTTTCGATATCAACTCAGTTTTGTAATAAAAACTGTACCTTGACTATTGAAGCTTGACTATTTTCAACTTCCTTAAACGGTAAGTGAGTTTTATTGAGCTTTTGATATACATTAAGATTGCATGAAAATATTAATGTTAGAAAATTGGCATAAAAGCGATGAATGCAAATTGCTTTTGCCAAGATAATATTTTTGGTTTAAAACAGGGGGACCCACTTCAAGTATTCATGAGGAAAAAATGTAAAGATGAAATATCATTAAGTCAGCGCTGTACTGTTACGCCATGATTTTTTTAAAGCGAAAACAGCTTTATTAGCATTTAGCTTACTTTTAGGGTGAATATGTAACCACATATATGAGGCGTTAAATTAGCTTCAACTTGAAATTCCACTCTGTATCTAATATTGAATGATATTAGTATTTTTATTATTTAGAAAATAATATTAATTTTTTGTAATAACTGTTGGTATATTTCATAACCAATGTAATTCCATTCGAGGTTTATGATGTAACTAAAGGAATAACGAACTCAATCTTTGCCGTCATTTAAAGATTATAGTAGAGATAATCGATTACGAATAAAAAACAGCGATTTCGGTCGATTACAACATTCGATTGTCATTGCGAGTAGAATTTGTTCGGTAATCTATATTTTATTGATAGCATTCTGGGCTTACTGCTATTTTATACTTTATGTAATAATTTAAAAAAATGCGTACTCATTGGAAGAATTCTTTTTTTAATTCTAATTTAAAATGTAATTCTAATTTTAAAATTTATATAAAATAAAAATAAAAGCCGAGATGGACTAGTGGTAAGAAAGAATCTTAACCGATCATCGTGGGTTCAAACCGGGGCAAGCACCACTTCATGTGCTTAATTTGTGATATATATTATAATTCGTCTCGCGCTTGACGGTGAAGGAAAACATCGTGAGGAAACCTGCATGTGTCTAATTTCACTGAAATTCTGTCACATGTATATTCCACCAACCCGTATTGGAGCAGCGTGGTAGAATAAGTTCCAAAAACTTGTCCTCAAAAGTGGAGAAGAGACTTTAGCCCGGCAGTGAGACAATCACAGTCTTTTAATGATATAAAATCAAAGTTAAGAATTGTAGTATGTGTTGGTGAGTTTTTTTAAATATAACAATTGGCAAAGAATTACAAAAAAAAACATCTCGTATTAAATTATTCTTCCCTATTTTGATAGCTTTTAATCCGGTCGTATGTTAATATGTCAGTTGAACTAAATAAGTTTATTAAATGTTAGTTTTAAATTAAAATGTTTGAAAACGGTTTAATTTCCATGTTTCTACTAATACATTTCGATAATCAAAATTGATTTGAATGTTATATTTTTATTAGACAGGTAGTTTATAATTGGGTCTATTACAAATCTGTTTTAACAAATCTACCTCAGCCAGTGCGTGTTGTCTTTACCATGATAAAGGGCCTTTGTAAAATTATGCTAATCGTTGGAACTGTGGGTTTGTGTTGGCCCTATTCGTAATGCTTCTACATCAACCAAACTGACTTAATGATAATTAAATCAATTTAACTTTGAATTAATATATAGTTCAATAGTAAGACAATATTTACTTTAATTTATAGGTATTAATTGTTTTCCACTGGGAATGGTTTGTATTGGTCGGATTTTTGCAAACTAGACTTTGCGAGTTGCAGCGAGTTCGTTTTTATGTTTTAGGATGTGTGTGTACGTGTAAATATTTTCTGAGAATTCCGAAACAAAATTACAAAAACTAAAAACTATAATGTAACATTGAAGCAATACTTAAGTTTTATGTATAAAAGAATATACAGTTTAGTTTTTATATATTAATCCCAAACGTTTAAGTATTTCTTAATAAGGAATGTGTTTAGTTTCTTTGTATATTATCATGCTCCATTTGATATAATCATATGTCGGCTTCAGATACATCTAAGAAGGTCAACGGTTCTTTTTCTTATTACTCGTTGATAAATATTATTCATTGTACTCAAAGATGAGATACAGATTTCAATCTACGAGTATATAAATTCACTACACGCGATTGCAAACATGATATAACAAGATCAATTGCCGATTTCATTATAAAAAATAGAAGGAAAGCTATAAATGTGTATTATACATTACTCGATATAGAATACTTGTTTTGTATTGTACTTTGAAGAGAGCTTTGTATAACAATCTAGTTATATCTGTTGTTTATGACTATCGAAGTACCTTCAATAATACTCGTCAATTATAATTACTAATTAAATCATGTTCTAAATTATTTGAAATGCCTGAAAAATATAATTTTATTTGTAAACGACAAACATAAATATATAATATAAATAAATAAAAGTAATCAAGTTGGGCAATGGTCTTATCGCTAAGTGGCGATTTCTTCCAGACAACATGATAGAGATAGAGTAATTACTTATAAATATAATATAATATTGTATATTATATACAGCTTTGATACTCAGTCATAATAATAATAAAGTTTTATTTAAAAAAATATTGTATATTATTTGAGTAATTTTTTTGAGTCTCAATAACTGGAGTAATCTGGATATTTTTTCGGGAAGCGCATTTCCTTCAACATTCCCCGCGGCTTGTTTGAAGAGAGAGAGAAACGGCCGCGTGAGAGAGAGCGGAGAGTGAGAGATTAATGACGGGGGTTGAATGTCTTAAACAAGCCTTTTCTTTCAATGTTCACTTAGCTTATTACTTCTTAATCAAAAACTGAAATTCGGAAGAATCAATCAAATATAATGATTTATCGCTTCACTACATTGATTAAAGGAACTGAGATGACCCCCTGTGGTTAGAACACGTGACTCTTATCTGAACTGCAATGTTCAATAAAGCCCTGGTAAGCCAGTGAATTTTCATGTGCTTTAAATTCATCTCATGTTCGGCGGTGAAGGGTACGTAGGAAATCTGTATTATTAGATGAAAAGCTGCTACATAGCAGCTGTGGTCTTATTTCTCCAGGCTGTTCCAATGCTCCATCATTGGAACAGCCTGGAGAAATAAGCCAAAAATATTCCTTGGAAGCCTTAGTCCCGCAGCTTCACTTATCATCTATGAATGGTATAAAATCAAATTATTCTATATAATATGGCGATATTACTTGATATGGAACTAATTAATATATTTTGAAATGTCTTTAAACCATTCGGAGAATGTTTTGAGGTTTAGTCAATTATCCTTATCAGACTAAAAGCGGAAAGCAAAAAGTTTATTCATTAATCGGATGAACTCGCTTTTCGGCTGCAGAAATTCAAATAAAATCAAACATATACATATGTATGTCTTACATACTCGTATTAACTGTACGTGTAAGAAATCGTATTTGTGTTGACGCGAAGCTTAAGCATAGTTTAAAAGTGCTTGTTTCTAATAAATTTAAACAAATGTAAAAAAAAAACCAATGCAAAATACGATACTAATAAAATTTTGTCGTCTTTTCATTATTGAATAATTAATTAATTGAATTAGGGACTTCTATAATCAATCATGTTTGTTGGCAGCGTTGTCAGTGTTCCGCGGCTATTTTAATGATAAATAATTATTGATCGAACTGTAAATATTGTAATTCAATTATCATTAAACGCTAATGATCTGTGCGGTGTACAGTGTAAAATTGGACATTTTAAATATGGAATGGAATGCTTTCAGAAAATTCAACAATATCGCAGGATAATACTGAAATGTAACCTAGCATGTAATCTTTAAAACCAGAATGTGTACCGGATAAACTGAACGTAACATGGATATAGTATGCTTTGTTACATAAATCAATACATTTGTAAATAGGCGTAGGTGATAATTATTTGAAACAAGTAACTTATTGTGCTCAGTAAGAAAAAGAAGTTACAAGTTTTTCTTACAAAATAGCTCTAAAAAATAACTGACGTAATAAATTGATATTTAAATAATACGAACAAATAAAATGTATATTTAGGTAACCAGAAACATAACTCATAAATTACATTTTTTATTTCACAGTATACGCGTAGTTATTTAATACGAAATCAAATGATTTCAAAATGCGAGTGCAAGTTTATTACAATAGGTTTTATAAATATTTATGTATTATAATACGCAGAAGAACTTACATTTATCGGGTCAGTTGAGTCAGATGTGAAGACAATGTGTTAATAAAAACACAATAGTATGACATAATTGATTTACATGAAATGAAATAGTTAATTTTTTATTTATGAATGGTGAACATTTGAATATTTTACACAAAATATACTTATAAATATAAAAAGTACTAATGTTTTAATTTTTCTATGGAAACCTTGATTACATTTTTTTTAACTAGTTAATTTTCATACAGGATATACAAATTAAAATAAAATAATTTAACATATATTTATTTGTTATTTATTTATACATTTATTTGTTCAAGCCATAATAGAAGTATTGAGAAACCTTACCTTGTTTCACATTCGCACAACTGCTTACAGTTTAACCCTCCGAATTGTAACTGCAAGGCCGTTGAAGAAGTTACAGAGCACACTTATCTTGGACTAGTGTTAGACCACAGATTTAATTGGGATAAACATATTGAAAACATATGCAACAAACTAAGGACAATTATGGCAAAATTATATTTAGCAAAAGACAAACTAACTTTTAAAACTGCACTACTCTTATACAATACTCTTATGGATAGTGTTATATCATATGGCCTCAGTGTATATGGAAGGACATTCAAAACCCACCTAGACAAATTACACAATTTACAAAAGAGAACACTAAAAATTATAATGCCTACAAAAGTAAAAGATAAATTCAAACAAAACGACAGTGAAAAAATGTTCGAATACTGTAAAGTACTGTCAGTACACAAAAAAGTCAAACATGCACTCCTTTATCAAAATTATTTCGATTATAACAAAAACTTAATAACACATAAAATCACAACAAGGGCTATAACAAGACACAAACTAATCACATTTAAAGCAAACAACATTTATGGAAAACGAACTACAGATTATCTCCTACCAAAACTGATTAATGAACTACCATCAAATTTTAAATCAAAATTAACAAAATATAATATTAAATATAAACTCAAACAACATTTACTAAAAATTAAATAACATAACGAAAAATACTATTATAATAATCATTAATAATAATAATATTGTTAATTAATATTTAGGTTCTTTTTTTTATGCTTTATTTATTGAAAGCTCACCTGTTATGATAATATTATCTTGTTTTTGTCTAGAAGTTTATATTTTAGTTTAGTTTTATGTTTGTTAGTTTAAGCAACACCCAAACAAGCTGACAAGGCTTATGGGTGCCAAGTATAAAAATAAATAGTAATATTTCATTATTAATAAAGAAATAAATAAATAAATAAATATATGACAGATAAAAACCGGTTCTTCTCGGTAGAAGCTCTATTCTGAGCTGAAATGACGATTTAAAAGTACTTGTTAAAGCCTATTTTAGTAGAATATTACTTTTTTGAAGAACAATCTTTCGACATGTCCGCTGCACGACAGTGAAGAAAAAACAGCCTTTTCGTTATTGAGCATTCCTCGTTAATTACCATAAGTGAAACCGGAATAATTAAAAATAGAAATATTGTTAAAAAGAGCGTATCTTCTTTCTTATGTATTATATATTCGTTTTACATAATTAGTTATAATTTTAGATAAGAAAAACCTTTGAATAAATTTTTCGCCTACAAAATTATTGCCTTTACAACTCTTATAATAGTTAATGTGCTTTATGAAAGGCATATAACGCTTTTGCAATAAATGTAAGTTGTAAAATAGATGGGAGTAATTAAAAACGTTTTATTAAGAAACTCTTCACGGTCAGTACATCGAGTTATGACTGAGAGAATAATTTAAATTACACATAGGTACGTTAAATTTAAATAATATTAAGTTTGAATGTTGAAACTATATAATTGTTTTGAAGCTACATATTTTAAGGGTATTAGATTATTAATTTAAACAACTGTTATTGTTGTGTGTTTTAATATCACAAATAATATTGTTTCAATATAGAGTTTATATTAATAAAATAGCATTTAAAGTGTTAGGGATTGATGTTGTTAACCAAACCAATATTCTTTATTTTTTTAACCTTTCAAATCTCTAAATACATGTTGTCCGTACCTTTCTTGTTTCTATTATTTTGATTGAGTTTTGTAGTAAGATGTAATTTAACCAATAATATTTACAAAAAAATATAATTTCTTTGTAATAATTGTAACACTGTTTCGATATGATTTCTTTCACTTCTTCTATATTTTTTTATATAATGGCTGTACCAATGAAGTATGGCTTCTGAAAAAATGAGTTTTTTTCTGGGACGCGCCTACAAGGGGACTAATACGCGAAAAATGGTATCCACTTTTCTTCGTTATCACTAAATAAGGGTTCTCTGCTCTCGTGATGTATAGCAATTCCACCGCTAAAATTTAGCTTAAGCATTATCTACTGTTTACAAGAATTTTTTTTATAAACTACGAAAATATGCTTAATTATTCAGCTTAAAAGTTATTATTGTATCATGCAAAATATGAATGCTATTTGTTTTACATGTATTAAACATACATTTTTCAACTTAATTTTGAGATTAAGATCTTTTAATTACAAAATTCTTACCCAGCATAAATTCTGTGGCTGAATATTGTACAGTATATTGATGTTAGACTGAGATTCATTATCAGTTTTGTCAGTAAAACATCTTTCTGTCGGATTAACGTTATATCGCCTTAATAACAATAAACCTTTTGTATCTCTATATATTTTGGTTTTTTGTTATTGTATAGGTAAGCGGACGAGCATATGGGCCACTTGATGGTAAGTGGTCACCAATGCCCATAGACAATGGCATTGTAAGAAAATATGTTAACCATAGGAACTAAGATGTTATGTCCCTTCTGCATGTAATTACACTGGCTCACTCACCCTTCAAACAAAGTACTGCTGCTTAGCGGTAGAATATCTGATGAGTGGGTGGGTGGTACCTACCCAGACGAGCTTGCACAAAGTTCTACCACCAAGTAAGTATTATTTTAATAATACAGAAAACAAATTGTCTTATGACAACACTATATTCATACGAATGGTCTATTTTCTGATCAACATTGACACGAGTTCACAACGTATTTGTCCATTTTGTTTTGTTTACAATGTCGCAAATATACTCGTATGACAGTTACCTAGTAAAAATCATTTTGTCCTGTTACAATGTGGCATGTTTAAACTTTATCTATTTACTTTAGTAACGTATATATCAATGGAACTGCAGTTCACTTCTGTAAGAAATCACTTCATTGCTCACTCGTAAAATATTGACAACCGACTTCTGATGATATACTATTTTGAAGCGGGTATTCTTTAAATATAATTATAATGATCAATGTCGCGGTGAGATTCGAATTTGTGCTTATAGAATTCCTGCTGCAGTGTTATTCTGTAAAAAACTCACTTCGTATTTCACTCGGGAAATTTTGTGAACCGAGTTACGGTGATACGCTATTTTGAAGCGTCGATTATTTAAATATTGGAATTATTATATTAAATGAGTTTCACGATCGTATTCTACGACGGGTATTCAAGTTTGTTCTTACAGAATATTTCTACTGGTATAAATGATGATGACATCTAAAGTGATTCTCAGATACACGTTGTATAATATTATACATCGGCAAATGTATTTCCGTAATGCAATGACAAATATTCAGGCAGGCTGACCGTTATGAGGCGTGCCTTAATTCGTGTTGTACCGTTACATGTATTCGCAATAGCTCATCATATTATTTAACCTTTGAGATTGGTTATAGTTTTAAATTATTATACATTGATATTATACCATTGAAATAATTGTCTTATAACGAAAAATGTTGGTATATAAATCTTTGTTGCTTAAGAATTGATGAGAACGATCATATTTTTTGTTTTTTTTTTTTTCAAGTAAGTATGTTGTAACGTTGTTTCCAAAATATGGTGTCATATTATCGCCTTTAGAACATAAGAATATTTTTAAATAGTCGATAATTGACTCTGCAAGCTATCGTTATCTTGTCCGTCTGTGTATGCTCTGGAAATTCTTTGAAGTTATACGTATAATTGAAATTCAGCAGCAACTATTTTCAATCCGTACAATTATATAGAACTAAACAGTTAGTAATTATGTATTTTAAAAAAGAAATAAAATATTTAATTGTAAATAAAAAAAAATAGATATATGTCTAGTGTGGATGGATAGTAACTTTAAAAACACTAACGAACTTTTAGGATGATACCTTTTTAGGAATTAAAAATATGCCTCCGTATCTGATAAATAAACACAGTTTAGCAATAGCAACTGTGCTGTATGAGATGCATTCGTTAAAAGCCGCAGGCGCCGCCGCAGATAATATATTATAATTAACAATTAATTGAGATAAAATCTATTTGTTTGTGTTTATCAATTCTCATGTGATTCATGTTAATATTTTATTTATAATAATTATAATAACATAAGCCTGTGGGACTCGTAAATACTGTTGATGATTTGTTACTTAATGATGCTATTATTATGTATATAAAATTATTGTATTCGTATTAATACTTTATTATGTACACTATTACGTTGATGTTGCGATTGGATTTAAAACGTAATTTTGACAACAATTCTGACCTTAAATATTTACATTGCAAATGAATTTACTGCTTATTTTTACATGTATAATATCAATGATCACATTAATTGCGTTTTAATCACAATATCATATGTGTATATAATGGTGTATTATAATACATATGAAGTGCACAATGATCTTTATTGTTTGTTCAGTTCGCCGATTGCGATTTTATGATTAAGCGCTTTGTTTGCTTAATTATGAAAAGATGGTAGTCATTTGAAGAGAAGGTACGACTAAATTCTCTGTTCGTCTGCATTATTTTTGCTTGCCAACATCAATTCATAATCGTCTGTCTTAATATCCTTAGTCATGATAGTTTTTCTTAATTAATATTAAAGATTCTATATATATAAAACCGCTAGTTTTAAAAAGAAGAAAGAGCCCTATCAAAAGAAAAAAGGGCCTATCGAGAAAAACCCCTACTTCTGATTAGGATAAGAATAAACAGCTTATTCCACCAGAATGCTTCATTGTGTTGGTTATATACTTGAATCAGAATATTTTCCCGATACGTGCAGATTTTCTCAAATTCTAATTTTCTTAATCGGGAACGAGATCAATGAGACATGAAAAACTCAATGTTGCTTGTCCGGTTGTCTTATTTCCGCGACTCGGCTTTATAGCTTGTATTTGTTGTGTATATATAACAATTCTACAGTACGTACTGATCAGTGTAACGTTCTTGCAATTAATCTGAGGTAGTTATAATACGGATAGTGTTCGCTGACCGTAAAGATTGTTTTCTCTGCGCACGGGCAGCCGAGAACTGAGACAGGTGACTTTCATCCGGCGCACGAGCGTGCCGTGTCGAATCAAACGAATTATAGCAAAAACGTATTGTGTTGCCTGAACTTTTTCATGTCTAACAAGTTGGTCAAATGACGTATTTCATTTCCATGCTGTGTCATATTGCTACTTTTGTTTTTGTTACATTACTATTGGTCGTTTCACTTGTTTTCGCTTAAGTTTTATATTTATATTTTATAATTTGGAAATGTTTCAACAGACGATTTTGATTGACCTATTTTTATGAAAAATATGAAACTTCGATAGTGATATAAAACAAAAACGATTTTATTATTATTTTTATTTATTAACGTAACCTCATTGCAGTTTCAAAACATTCGAAACCGTTAGTTTATTTTTTAATTACGTTCCGCTAGGCTTGTGCTTATAGGCTGCAATGCCTTTGAAGTGTTTTGACATAAATATTTTTTAATCTCTTCGAAAGCATTAAGCGATAATTTCAACAATAATTAATTTTAATTTGTAACAAAGATCAAGATAATAAGAAATAAATGATGTGTATGTATACATAGGCTGGCTTTTATTGTGGTTATATGGTTATCGCTTGCTCAATTGCCAAGAAGGGCACAATGGCAATGAATACTGTTTACATTCGTTATGTTTTCGTATATCCTGTTGTAACTAACTCCGGTTTAATTACATGTCTAATTTGATATTTATCTTCATTAGTTCTCAAACATCAAGCTTGATACAAGAATGTGACGTGTTTTTCTGTGATTTTTGATCTCGTGTCTTTGAAGTGAAACTTTGGGGCTACTGATATTTTGACAGAAGCACCTAATTACTTGATATTAGATCAAGCCGGGGCTCGGATCTTGTACCTCTTGATCTGCGGCTTTATAAGCTAGCTACTAGTCCAAAGGGGTCAGTCTTCCAGCATTTCTCGATTAGTAAAATCGGAACAATTAATTACATTAATAATATAAATAATCACGGTAATTTGAGTAGACCGTATTTGGTACCACATATTAAAATGTGTATCGTTCAAAATAAAACTTACGAAGTATATATATTTATTTTTATTGAATTACGTCACTTGTGTGTTGCACGCACGTTAATATATTCTTAATTACAAGGAAATGATCGGTAAGAAAACATTAAACTTAAAATGTTTTTATGTTGAGGATGATTATTAAAAAATAAACTAAAATCAAAGTTGAGATAATCGATACAATAGGTATTATTTCCGACCTTGGCGTTCACTTGCTAAATCAGTCTCGAACTCACGATTCTTCAAGACCCTTGTTGGCTAATAATGTGATAATGGGTTTTGTAAGCACGAATTTTGAGATACATGAGAATATTTCGTACAATACAATAATCAAAAACACGTAATACCTATTTGATTTCGTTTGGACAGAAACAGTGCTTGAGAATAATAAACAGGGGAAGTTCTACTTTCGCTATAAGTAATTGTGCAATAATTGTACTATACTTTAAAGCAGCTACTCGTATTTTAATTGATATTGAATAATGACATTTCTCTCATTCTGTCGTTATTGATTTTACATTCGAAAGAAGAAGACAGCAAGTTAACTAATTTCCACTTCAAACAACATTTAGTTAAAGCCATATTTTTTATAGCATAGGTGGACGGACGAGCATATGGGCCACCTGATGGCAAGTGGTCATCTACGCCCATAGACACTGGCATTGTAAGAAATGTTAACCATCGCTTACATCGCCAATGCGCCACCAAACTTGGGAACTAACATGTTATGTTCCTTGTGCCTGTAATTACACTGGCTCACTCACGCTTCAAACTGGAACACAACAATACCAAGTACTGCTGTTTTGCGGTAGAATATCTGATTAATGGGTGGTACCTACCCAGACGAGGTTGCATAAAGCTCTCCCACCAAGTAGAGTGGCAGATTAATAATATAATTAATACTATAAAGTTCGCTTTTAGAATGAATCAATAAAGTTGATTCCAGCGAAACTATTGCCTTGGTGAAAATGAATAGGGTTCTGAATTCTGACTCAGCAATATAAGAGAAATCTGTCTTTGTTATCTCATCATACTATTGACCACTAAAGCGTTTATCTCTTTAAATTAATTAATACACTAATTGAGACAATTGATTAGGATTTTATTATTATTACTGTTATCTAGATTCTTAAATATTTTTTTGTCTTCTTTTGAAATAAATGCAAACGTCGATAGATTTACCACAATCCAATACCTACACAATAAATTTTATTGAAATTCATACAGTTTTTCGAAGTACTGTTAATAATTACGTAAAGGAAACCTAGAGAAGGCTTTTTCATTTAATATTCTATATAGTAATAGTTTGTTGTTATTTTATATTTAGATATGGTCACAGTTGATTGTGATTGGTGTAACATCAATAAATACATGATTGATAAGAAAATTACTCGACGCAATTAGTGTAAAGGTTAAATTAGGTAATAAATTATATAATTTTAACAATATTATATTTAATTTAACAAGATGCTGTATAGTGTCGAATTTCGACGGTGTCTTTTTACAATGCAATATTTTTGATAGACATAATATATGGAAATAGAGGTTTGTTTTATATTAAGATTTGATTATGTTTCAAAGTTTCATTCACTTAGATAATAATAATAATTTAGTAATCATTTATTATACGCGCAGATGTACCATTCAGTGTTCATTATAAAGTCTACTTTCTAAACCGATAAGTGAATGAAATTTAGACTCTTTGTAATGTGAAAGTAAATTAGTGAGGATTGTACAAAGTGCTAAATGAAGAATCTAGATTTTATATTTTATGATTGCAATTTATTTAATATGATTATTTTATGAGATATTTGAGAGCTGAAATAGTGTTAAAATCACAACAAATGAAAAACATACGAAACGTATGAAATGTATCGTAAAAACATTGCATGAATCACAATTGAAGACGATGGTTTAACATCCGGATAAGTAGAAAAACATTGGTAGGTTACTTGTATGTGTCGATTTTATAAACTTCTACCAATATATACTAGATTGTTTAAAACAAATAATATCTATGAACTCGTTTTGTAGCAGCACGGTGGTATTTTTTAAACATTATATAGGGTTTTCCATTAAGGGCGCTTGATCGTGCAGAACTTCCATCGTAGCGTGTGCTGTGTGGCACGTAGCGCCGTCCTGTTGAAACCACATGTTGTCCAGATCCATATTCTCGATTTCAGGCCAAAAGAAGTTGGTTATCATCGACCGGTATCGCTCACCATTGACGGTGACGGCCACACCATTATCGTTTTCGAAAAAATACGGACCAATCACGCCTCCGGCCCAAAATCCGCACCAAACAGTCACTTTCTGCGGGTGCATTGCCACTTGGTGAACCTCGTGTGGATTGGTCTCGTCCCAAATACGGCAATTTTGCTTGTTGACATAGCCATTCATCCAAAAATGCGCCTCGTCGCTGAAGATGATTTTTTTGCCAAAATCGGCGTCAACTTCCAACTGCTCTAATGCCCAGTCAGCGAACACACGGCACTGTCTATGGTCATTAACCTTGAGCTCTTGGGTCAGCTGGATCTTGTACGGGTGCAGGCTCAAGTCACAACGCAAAATTCGCCAAGTTGTCGTCTGCGAAAGGCCGAGTTCCTGTGCGCGACGCGGAATTGACTGCCGCGGGTTTTCGAGGACACTGTCGCGCACAGCGGCGATATTCTCGGCAGATCTCGCGTTACGTTGACGCACGGAAACCGGCTGATTGTTAACTGACCCGGTTGACTCGAATTTGTCCACCAATCGACGGATAGTCGACTCGGCAGGACGATCATCGCGACCGTAAAACGGGCGAAGTGCGCGGAACGTTGCTCGAACTGAAGACCCATTTTCATAAAACAATTTTATGATTTGCACGTGCTGCTCGACACTGTAACCTGCCATGGTGGTTTGGGAGGACGGAATGAATATAACACACTGCATTTGACAGCTGTCACTCAAACAACATGGCCGCAATCAGCTGTCAAAGTTCAAGCGTCCCTATTGGAAAACCCTATATATATATATTTATTTTAAATAGGAAAGTCACAATTTATAGTCAATTAAGTCTATAACCGCTTCAACATATTTGCTTTACGTTAAGCAAATATGTCGAAGTTAAATTTTATTTTTTCTAGGAAAACGAACCGAATGAGCTTTTCGATGGTTTTCTATCCAATTATATTACAATTGTTAGGAGACTGAGTCAAATTATACACTGCAAATGAGTTGTTGACGTCGTTTCTAATTAGGTTATATCCCCCGAGCCCGTGCAATGGTATTTTAGACTTAGTCAAACGCATTTGTCTCGTTGTATTTGTTTTTCTTTAATGACATTTTACAGTGTATATTTGACTAATGAAGTTAATATAAATATCTTATTATTTATATTGTATAATTATATATATAGTATTTTTGTATCTGATAAAGTTAAAAAAGATTAAATATATGCATACATATAACATTACGATGTGATCTATGGAGGTAGAACAGTAACGTTTAATACTAGTTAAACCGTGCGAAATATTGACGTAATTTTTACACAAACTTGACTTGCCCTTAGCGACAAGATAACGGAAAATATTTTGCTTATAAAACTAGCGTACCTAAACATCATTAACTTAGAAATATACGTCAACGTAACGATGTAACGGTAATAACTAGTGTTACATAAATACTTTATAGTCTTCTAAATTGATCGGTTCATAAGTGAATAGGAAATAAAGTGACCACCGAGTAAAATAACCATCGTTAACGATGGATAACGATACGACGAGTTTCTACGACGCCTTTCACTAGCGTCTATGAAATAAACTCACTTAAGATCGAGCAAGTGTAAGTGCAAAGTCTTATCCTATTACATGTACTATTGATTGACTGCCTCCTTGGTCTAGTGGCTAGATATTAGGCCGCAGATCCGGTGGTCCTGGGTTCAATTCCCAGGTCGGGCCAATAAATAGTTAGTGGGTTCTTCTGTCCGAAAAATCTCAGTAGCAGCCCGGAGTCTGGAAGTTGGAAGTGTACACTCCCGTGCCTCGGAAAGCACGTTAAGCCGTTGGTCTTGCGCCTGAACTCTTTCCGGTCGTGTCGGATTGCCGTTCCATCGGATTATGAGAGCTAATGAAATCGGTCTGGAGGACCTTACTATTGATCATAAATAATAATAAATTATCGAAAATTTAAATGGCTTATCATAAAACAACAACCAACTCATACATATTATAAAACTAAGTTTATTTCATTCACACTGTTTATACAATGTTTTATATTTTCAATTAATTATAACAGTTATATTTAATTTTAATTTATTTCATTATTTAATCATTTTACTCATAATTGTGTAGTATTTCATCGCTAATGAACTAGACAAGATTCAAAGGTTAATTACCGTCGAAACAAACATACTTGATATGAAATTCGATATAATTTGCGCATGATTACACCGACCAACCGAATGACAGTTAAATTTTATTTAAGTTAACTTGTATGTTATTTAATTAAAATCTTTATTTATTTAATAAAGATGAACTTCCAGAGTATGTATAAAAATTTAAAAATACGAGCTAAGTACACAGTCTTTAATTGTACTATTTAATCACTAGAACACAACATGTCATTAAAATTAATTGATAAAACTAAAATATATATTGATATATTAAATTATATCTGCAGTAGATAAAAAAATACCTTGCGGTATAAACCTATTTTTGTTATTTTATACAAACTGTAGTTTAAATATACTACAATTAGTTATTTGATAATAATTTTGTTCAACTATTGCAAATTGATTTTAAAAAAATTATATTTATTTTTAGTTATCATTGTACAAGAAAAATGAAAGTTACGTAATTAAATCAAATTATTTTAATATTCTGTAACAGTTACGCAGAGTTAGTCAGGCAAAGTTTAAGCATAAACTAAATACTTAAGCAAATTATTGACGCCATGATTTTAACACTTGATTCTGGTGGAATTCGTGAATTCGTGAGCGCTAATGGAATTTCCGCATCGGAAGTCAGAACATTGCAGGTGCATGTCGGCGTTGGATCAAGGTATCCTTGTTGTTATGATGCAGATGAAAACTAAGTGCTACGAGTATATTCGTATTCGAAATAATAATTTACACTGATCGACCAGGGTAAGTTGAGCCTGATATCATAAGATATTATCTATGTAAGTATGTATTTACAAAAGAAAAGTAGTATATGTAGTATATCAGTTGTCTGGTTTCTATAGCTCTGCTTAGCTTGGGATCAGACAGTCTTGTGTGAATAATGTCCCAGGATATTATTTTTATTATATAATTGTAGAAATACGCCGACCACGACACAGTTGTGTTACACTTAATGGCTTTATTACTAGTTCCCGCCCGCGGGTTCGCTTTCGTGTGAGAAGGAAAGGGGCAGGTTTTAAGTGTCCTATGTCCTTTTCTGTCCTTTACAGTCAAAATTTATAAGCGACATCCTTTCATTGATCTCTTCTAGATTACGAAACATCTTTTAATTTATAACATCTAAGTCTTAAACCTTTTAAGTTGTGTGTACGTTGTTTGTCAGTTAGTCATGACATTGCCTTTTATATAATACGTGACACAGAAAAGTCTTACATAATGTATTATCTTTTCAGGGACGTCAAATAGTTGAAATAAAACACATCTACATAGTTTTGATTGACTAACTACTATAATTACTTAAGAAATTTAAGAAACGCAAATATCTCAGCAGAATTTCAATTAGCATTCTATTCGACCGAGCGAACTGTTCTGTCTCCCAATTCCAATATCGAGTCATCATCAAGCCGTTAATCAATTCCCCTCACAACAATTCCACTATTTGATGTTTCTGTACTGACGTCAGTCAATTGTTTACTGATTACATTCAGCTGATTTCATCCAAGCATTTGACATTAACTTGACGTTTCTTAACAAGTAACTAAATACATTAAGCTAAGAATATAATTGAATTGATTAATCAAATAAAAATTAGATATTCTATTGTGTTCTCCGACATGTAAATGTTTTTCAATACTCTAATAGCAGATTCGATATATCGAATATGCTAAATCGCATGTCCAGTTGATATTCAAATTAATTGATCTTCTAATACATTATGCATTTGTTTATAAATATGTATTATTGTATTTGTTCGTGTATTGCTTTAGTGTACGATTCAACAGTCACTTGGAACTGAGCACTTAGTATGCTAACCTAACCCTTATATTAATCGGATTAATTCCTAAAGGCACCTCACGCCTGAGAGGATTAGGGCGTGTATTTAAATCATTTTTGCATGTGGCGTTTTGACGTTGAACCCCTAAAGTTACCTTTTACAGTGGCTGTAATTGGACTCCTACATTTTGTTTTAAAATGGGTAATGAATATTTATTCACACAATCTAAGCCGTCTTTAATATAAAAAAGTCATCATAAAATAACGTGTTTCGGAATAATCCAAAGTTAATCTGCATATGGCTCTGGATCGTTTTCGTCGTGGAATTTAAAACAAAAGTAATAAACGATAACAAATTGCATTTAAACGAGACTATTGTTAAAATCGTTTTCGGTATCGGTTGATTATGTAAATGCGAGATTGTTTCCAATCGGAACATATCGTAGGGAGCTCAAATAAAGATATCTCCATTCAGTCGGAATCAGTGCTCAGTGCTCTTGGTTTGCTTGATTTTAATCAAAAGTTTCGATTGGACTGCCAACCACTCGGGCGAGTGCAATCGAAGCGTATGTTCCCCTCCCATAGCCTAGGAGGATATGGTTTAATGGCTACAACCGAAATCTCTGTTTGCAGTCTAATACCTATTTGTACTCTCATAATTGTGGAAAGTTTTCACGGAGTATGACGTGCTGGAATCACCGAGTTCATATGTTTACGTATGTGAAAATGTTACTAGTTAAGCAGTTGAGAGTACAAACGTTCGAAGTTTTGATTGAAATTGTGCCTCCCAAGGCGTAATATTAGAAATTAATTTTGATTCATGGTACATACTATGATGTCTATGGTTATGGAAATAATTCTAGCCGCTATTTATTTATTTATAAAAATCTAAGTGTGTTCCACTCAAAAAATATATTCGTCACCCTTCAAAACTATACCTATCCATAAATTTTAACTATTTAATCAAGGTAATGTGTTGTAAGCGTTGCAGTTTCTTTTATAAGCAATTATCCTTCACTACTTAATTTGTACGTTGTTAATGATACGCAGGAAAGCTTAACATGAGTTACAACAATCAATATAAAAAGTGTCAAACACACATGGGTAATTTTATTATAAACTTCATTCAAAATCCGTGAACCTCAAAAGGAAAATTGTCAAATCCTGAAAATCTGATATTTCCGTTCTTTTACAATAAAAAACGCGGTTTGTATTGTGAATGAGACCGAGCTTTTGTAATGAAAAGTGAAGGTAAATCTCCTCGGATCCATGGTTAAGTGAAATAAAAATATAAATTGCTCTCAAAGTGGGATAGCCGCTCAAATTAAGCACCTGAATAAATTGTGTGATAATCTGTAGCCGTCTTATAATGCTTTATTTAAGGGAGCCGCTGGCGACGAAGGCGTACGGAGAAGAATAAACGAATAAGATAATGATTACTCTCATTTCATTTACTTCTCTTGATCCTAGTAATTGAGAAAATTGGGTCGCATCTGAGATAAGACTATTGAGTTTTGGGTCGTCTCATTAAGTACCTTTAAACGCGTTTATTACTTTTACCACCTGAGGGTGTGAAATAGACCGTGACCAGCAAACATAAGGTGCTGAAATTGGTTACAGACGCTAAATGAGTGTTGAAGCCAACTTTCTAATTGCTATAACAGTTTCAATGTCAATGTTGCCGACGGTACACGTGTTAGTATTAGTCTTGATGTTATTGTTGGACTTTATTTTATTAAAGGCTTCGACCGGGTTCAACTTATTGTATTTTAACAATTTTCGTTGTTATCCAATTACTTAGGGACATAATGTAATACTTTGTTATATTCAAAGAAATAGATGATCAAAATTACTAATTGGTTTTATAACTGAGAGTTTGCTTAAAATCTTGTGTTTTCGAGGCTGACGGTGGTTTTAATTTATTTCTTTCTCCGTTGCTATCATAATGGACAAAACATTAGCTCGGCCTACTTCGGGTGAAAGCTTTTGGGGTTTTTTTGACTCATCTTTGTTAATATTCCCTAGTAAGTGCATCGTTTGTTTCTTTACGTCAAAAATAATATTAATGTTATTTTAGCGTTTATTTAATTAATTTTAACCTTGTTTCTTGAAATTTATTTCATTCGCTTACTGTGAATGTAATTAATAATTTGTAGATGTGAATTGAATTCTAAATTACGCGACAAAATTGAACACCAAAGGTTCTCGAAACATTTTAATAAAACTTCAAATGAATTTTGTGGTTATTTGATTTGAAACCGCAACATTTCTATCGGAATTAAATGTTACTAACGATTTTATAGTTACTTTATTTATTTATTTTATTATTATATACCTTTTTCATTTATTATTACTACGAAATTAATATTATTTATATATACATTAATATTTTCAGTAATACTCTGCTTGCACTTATTTTTATAATATTCCGTACGTAATTCGTAAATTCAAGATTCTAGTACAGAATAACCGTTGAAAGTTAATAGATGTAAAATGTCTTATTGAAATTCGAGAAACATGCGCGTTATGACAAATGAAAATTAGTTCTTCAAAAGTATTAAGAAAGTTGACAAGTAACGAATGTCATCCCAATTTAATTTAAATACGAAGTACCGGAACGAGGGACAGTAGGCAATGATATAAATTTAATTAAATTATTATTTGCATCACTTCATCTGTAAAGGAAATTATTATCACAAAAGGGTTAAATGAATTGAGTTATAAATTATTGTTCAACGAAGAACTGTTATTTTATATTATTATAATATAAAGAATGTTATTTTTCTTCTAAGGACAGTTGAATATTTGCACCTGTTCTTAATTATAGTATTATTTTAATTGGTTTGTTCGTTATTTTAAATAGTATTAATGTATTGTTTTGGCTACCGATCTATATAACAATGACTCTATACTTGTGCCTTTTTTTGTGAAATTGGTAAACAGACGAGCTAATAGGCCAACTGGTTGTATGTGGTCGCCATCGCCCATACACATTGGTGCTGTATAAAATATTAACCGTTCCTTGCTTTTCCATGTGCTAACCATGGGTACTAAGATGTTATATCTCTTGTGCCTTTTGTTGCATTAGCTCACTCATTCTTTAAGCGGTAACACAAAAATACTAATTATTGCTATTAAGTGGTATAATATCTGAAGAGTGGGCTTGCACCATACCACCTTTTAGCACGCACGTAATCACGTCACGATTGCCGTGTCTTGTTAGGTTGTAGCCGAGTGTCACCCGCGCTTGTCCTCTATAAGCGCAGCTTCGACGCTTTGTGGGATTATATGGGTTTAATTATAAGCGTGTTCACACGAAAACGAGCGTAGCACGGCGCAGAGCGATGAATCCTATTTGACCACTAACATCATAGAAGCTTGAATGTTACCGCAGAATATCTGAACTCGAACTAAAACGACATTAATGTGGTGATTTCATTAGTAAAACGCGTATTATCTTGTACTCGAAAGCCATTTATTAATAGTTTAATAAATTAAAGTAGGTACAACCTTTATTATTACATAATATACAACACAAATAGTAGTAGATCGATAGTATATGAATTCAATTGAATGAAAATAAATACCTGCAGAAAATAAATCTTTACTAAAGTAAGTTTAGAAATAAGCCACAGGTCTTTCACCAACGCTGGATAAGCGTTGTTGAGTAAGCCAACAATTAGACATTTACAAGCTAGTAACTTTAACTTGACTTTTTTTTGTCATAATAGTAATCATTCAATTGACTAATATTTAAAAAATGTAAATAATAACGTATTTTTTTTTATTCGAATTAGCTTTCTCTGTTATTGTGTATCTTATGGCTGTAACAAAGGTCCATTAAACGGGTTTGATCAACCTTGTGAAGTGAAAGTTCGATAACAGTGAAACATTAAAAAATGCAGTCCTACCACTTTTCTAATAACGAGATGCATAACCATATGTGACATACAAGTTTAACCCGACGGACACAACATATGATTATAATCTATTAGGACTACGCCGTGTATGTTAATGTGAACCGCTTTCACGTCGTCCGTCTTACGCGGCACAGCAGGGGTTATTTTCGAACAGCTTTACGTAAATGGTAAAAAAATCTGTATGAGAATATTAATGTATTTGTTTTCAAGTTTGAATATCCATGATAAATGCATACGTAATCATATATTACGTATGTTTTGATTTTAGGGCTTTGTGCAAGCTCGTCTGGGTAGGTACCACCCACTCATTAGATATTCTACCGCAAAACAGCAGAACTTAGTGTTGTTGTGTTCCGGCTTGAAGGGTGAGTGAGCCAGTGTAATTACAGGGACCAGGGACATAACATCTTAGGTCCCAAGGTTGTTGGCGCATTGACGATGTAAGGGATGGTTAATATTTCTTACAATAGCAATGCATATGGGCGTTGGTGACTGCTTATCTGTATGCTGTATCTTGACACGCAAGTCCAGAATTTTTATGAGCCTTAATTGTGTTTATAATTCATTTCGTGCCCGGTGGTGAATGAAAACATCAGGTGGTCAAAGAAACCTGCATTTATTCTATGACAATCTGCCACATATGTGTCCGCATACCCACATTGGAACAGCGCGGTGACTAACCTGCAAACCTTCTATGCAGAAGTGAATAATTCAAGGTTCAAGCTGGAAATTAGTTAAAAGATGCTAACTACTTAGCAAATTCTGTACATTTATAAGTACCTAGGCAGAAATAGAAAATACTAGGTTAAATTCTCATATGAGAAAAATTATCTCGGGGAATAAGTAATTGGATAAGTTTATGCAAGATGAGTCGACGCATGAGCAAAACGTCCCTCTGAGGCAATGTTATCGCATATTCTCGTAATATATTCGCAATAATTTCGCGTCCCCACCTCAGGCGAGCTGTAAAGCACGGTTGACAGTTTTACTGGTGGTTTGCGCGAGAAATAAAACTTGCTTGAATCCGCGGATGTTCCACGCCTTAACGCTCCGTTTTTAATACCCGTTTTATGATTGTTCCGAGAAAAAGATTTTGTGAAAATACCGGCTCGAGACCGGTAAAACTGTATTTATAGTCAATGATTGCTTATCGTGCTATTTATTATTGTTTTGTTATGAACAAAAATAATATTTAGTTTCAGTTTAAATCATAAATTACGTCTGGAAGTGTTTATTTATTATAATTTCGTAGTATTATTCGAATGGCAAATTCGTTTAATTAAAATAATCAAAAAAGTAAAATTGGGTGGTTTTCTTTATGATTATGATTACTAACGTGTAAAAAAACCCAAAATATGTTACATTTTTTTGTTTGCAATTGTGCTCTTGATATACATAGTTAAGTTCAATATTGTTTAGAGATATTCATTGGACAATTTAGGCTCTTTGCGCAAGATATATTATTGTGAATAATTGTGTGCACAACATAGATGCACTCTCTATTTCCGCACACATAAAGTCTGATAGGAAGGCTATCCACGACCGGAGAGAGACCAAGATTATTACCAGGCTTTCCGAGCGAACAATGATATTTTTCGAAATGTCGGAAAACCCTTCACCACATTTTGGGGTTTGAACCTAGAACCCCGGGATGGGTAGCCTTATAAGCTAGCTACTAAATCAATAAGGCTGGTGAGTAACTTTCCTTATATAATATCAGAATTTCTGTTGAATATACCCATCTGCTTCGTGAAATAACTTAATGGACTGTGTATAATATAATAACTTTAGTTATTAAAAGATACTTCACTAAGTGTTCTTTAATAATAAAACGTACATTTCACCGAAAACCTCTTAAGTGTTTCATAAAAATAAACATGTAAAATTTTTAGCTCAGACATCAAGAAAGTTTTCAAGCATAACCATTAAGATGAGTAAAATTGCTTGAAGTAAATTTATTTCATGACATATATAGAAAGAAAGAAATAAAGAATAATTTGATTGGAGTAACAATTAATAAGTCGCAAGCAACAAAGACGTTATAAAAAACGAAATGGTAGAAACATATATTATTTAAAATAACTTACACACTATTTAAGTTTTGATCCTCAAAATGGTCGTCACTCAGTATATGCCGCATCTAAGCAATGAATATATATTGCTACGTATTCCGGTCACAATAGGAGTAAAGACAAGAAGATTGAATTGAAATGATATCATTGGCCGAGATCGGGATCAATGAATGAAATTAATAAAACATTCGTAAAAAAATGGCGCTTTGAATGACCGCGGAGTTGATATCCGAACTTTGGAAGTAAAATAATTGTGGATATAAGCAGTTAAATAGAATAGGAAGTGTTTTATTATAAACAAAGATATATAAAGATATCAACAACTCTTTGTCCTATTTAATTTTTAGAATATATTAGGCTATAGTAATATTACTTAGAAGTAGTCTAACATAAGTTAACATGGCGGAATTATTCGTGTCCTTTCTACTAAAGCAATATATTCCCTTGTAATTGTTCTTAAAAGCAACCCCTTCTATTATTCGATGAAGTGTAAAGGGATGTAATTTATAGGGTAAGTCGGGGCCACTTGATTGTACGCAATAACTGGTGATAATGTTTGTTTAATTGCTCTTTCGTACCCGAAAATGGGTAATAAAATTAGTTTTATAACTACATTTTGGTAGTAGTTTTTCATGCCAAAGATAATAATAATTACATTAAGACAATGAAAACAGTTCTCAAAGTACATTCTGGCTAAATAAAGCTCTTCATCTGATGGGTATTTCCGTTACAATGTTTTATTTGTTATATGAAATATCTTACAATATTCAATCGGAAATAACAAGAAATAATAACTTTCGATATACTATATAAGCGAGAATATACAGTTTGCTCGATATACAATAAAAGTTATATTTTTTTGTCAAGATATTCTCCGTAGCATCTCCACCTGATTGATTTGTAGTCGCGCTGGATTGCTATGCCATCAGACTGCGGTTGTCAAGGAACTTAGAGTACACTTGTGTTGACACATACACATATACCATACACTATACACACTGTTTCAAGATGGATATGCGAGAGCAGTCACCATGGCCTAATTTCGTTCATAAAGCCGTATCTTGTTTTTATTTCATAAAAAATAAATAGGTGCCGTCTACCTATTCTGATACTATATCTCATCTTAAGTGGTCACTATCGTCCATATATATAAGCGCTATAAGAAATATTAATCATTCGTGAACTCGTCAAGAAATGTCAAGCTATGTATATATGGGGTTTTCCAATAGGGACGCTTGAACTTTGACAGCTGATTGCGGCCATGTTGTTTGAGTGACAGCTGTCAAATGCAGTGTGTTATATTCATTCCGTCCTCCCAAACCACCATGGTAGGTTACAGTGTCGAGCAGCACGTGCAAATCATAAAATTGTTTTATGAAAATGGGTCTTCAGTTCGAGCAACGTTCCGCGCACTTCGCCCTTCGCCGAAAGCTGTGGCGGTCATTTGAATGATGTCATATTCCATACATAATGGGGTCGATAGACCTTCCAAATAAAAAAAAATTCGCAAATATCTCTCCTACATGTATTTTTTTTTGCATTTCAAAGATCAAGCGCCCTTAATGGAAAACCCTATACAATACAGATGCTACACGGTCCAGTAGAAACAATTTAACTGAAGAACTCTGTTTTAAATTTGTCTTAGTTGTTCTAAATTAATTAATATAATTATATATAATATATATATCTTGACGGAAACCTATGCAAAGTTGGATAAAATTAATACACAGGTAAATCACAATAGATCTTTTTTTCTAATCGCTAGTGCGGTGCGTCTTTGTGATTTGAACTGACTATAAACTGCAGAGAATCAGCATGGACATATTTTCATAACATTAGCAGAAAAAGATTTCGTCCAACATTTTAGACATTTAGGACAAGCATCATGGACTCAACCTTTCGGTAAAATTTATAGAAATTAAAGCAAAAGTAACAACTGATAAAACTCTTGCCCTATATTAGTCCCCACCGGGCCCAGTTCATCCCCAACTTACTCCCATAAAAGTTAAGGAGCACATTACGGCAAGTAATAACCGAACGAACCCTAAATTGGACAGGCCGGCTCGTGTGATCCGATCTATTTGTTTCGTACCCTTTTTAATGACACCATTAATTATCTAATTATGATATTATAATTTAATTTTATTAAAGGTTGTATAGTAAGCATTTGTAAATCGTTAATTAAAAAAATCCTAAATGAAGTTAAATTTTTCGATTAGCTTTTGTTTATGTTTACAGCATATTGCATTGCTATGTTAGTGTTGAAACCGACCGGTTGCGGTAAGACTTGGTTGCGAGACTTCTATTATCTAATCCAACCGTGCCCTGTTAAAGAGCAATAACCTCGCTGACATTAAAATGCTTTGTACTGGTTACGAGCCTACGTTTCCTAATAAAGTAACAAAGTTATCAATTTCATTTAAGCTTATAGCCTATTTAATTGCTGTTTTTAAAGTTAGTAACACTATGTCGCATTTTAGGTACAATCATGTTCGACCAGATGTGATATCGTGCAATTATTTTTTATTTTAATATGTATACAATTAAACGTATGTTGGAATGTAAGCCGGAATATTTTTACAATTCCACTTCATTTGTAAGTATTTTTGACTTCAGCGAAGCAATTAGAATAAAAATATATAGTACTAGAACTTTGACAATAAATTCAACCGCAATAAACATTTTCTGTAATTCAGAAATTCCATAGATCGTAAAAGTATTGTTTAATTAAGTTTAAAATCAAGGGTATCTCGTAATCCATCCTTACGTTGTGTAATCTTCAATATGCGTTTAATGTAAGTTAAATCTCAGTCTGAAGATTCAAACATTTCAGTAACAATCGTCAATCTTGAGATTGGCGTCGTAATCCCGGTATGAGTTAGTTGGATGATCGTGAATTACGTAATGTGAGTCGTGGCAAACAGTTGCTTGACGCTTACGTTTTACTAATCCCCTTGTCGGCAAGGTTCCATTCAACGAAGGGTGAGGTATTAAAGTAACTCACACTCAAACCTTTTTTTATCTAGCACACATCTACATTTTACTAACATTTACGATAATATGAAAACTGTGTTCCTTTTATTGAAATCCACAAAGAAATAATAAGTGTTATTATTCTTATAAGGATATATATATATGTTTTGTGTTTGAGGTGGATTTTATGTATCGTAGATGGAGACGGTAACGGATTCTAATCTGAGACTGCACCACATGGTTCTCATGAGCTTAATATGTTTATTATGACCCTAGATTTTTTATAACTAGAGGAGGCCGCCCAGATTACTGTACCCAGCTTTGAAACAGTCGCTGCCTGTAAATTAACTTTTTTTGTATTAGAGATATTTTCTTTTATTTAATAATACTAATTAGAAGAAATATGTCAAAATCAAATGTTAAATAACCTTAGACAATATTGCTTAGTTAACATTAGTAACGTTTAGTCAAAGCGATTGAAGGTATTATAGGCATTCGACGTATGAATGCCAACGCTCCGCCCGCAAACTCGCATGCATCTGACATTAACTGATTTGAATGCATTTTGTGTGCGATGGGAAATTTACCGTAAAGTTATTTGATCGTCGTCCAAGAAATTTTGATAAAATTGAAATGTATGTTCTTGTATATTTACTTTAAGTTTAATATAAGATGCTATCTTATAAAATAAATAATATGACTGTAGTTATTATTGTGTAATTATAATTTTTGTCCTCTCGCGATCGGCTACTTAACCTGTACTTAAGCTTTTTGTAATGATAAAATAATTGCATATATTGTAATATTTTTGTGGTCACTGGAAATGTGGTATAAAAGTAACGTCAAAAATATCACTGGACTATCTCTGCTCTGTGAACTAGTGAACATGATATTAAAATAAAAACGACAATCTTTAACGCAACAGCGAGCTAGATTATTATTTCTTTCACAAATAATAAATATTACAACTTTGTACATTCCGATTATTTCTATGTAACGTACATAATATATTTTATTATATAAAATGTAAATAAACATAATTATATTTCTTCGTTTATTAAATTTAATAAAAAATTAAGTGTTATGCATACACTTAGGTAATATTTCATCTAGATTTTAATGCTGGTAGATCTATGTGCTAGTCTGTCTGGGCTAACATCGCGTTCCGTTATCATAACATAGTAAATTTTTCAACTGTTTCTCTCTTTGCTTACTTAAATGTATATCTACGGTTTGATTATAATATCTGATTTAGTTGTTATGAAGTATTAATTAAAGATTTTTTTAAGATAAAAATATACAACAAATCACTTCGGTTCTCAACTTTCCGGCTGTTATCTAGGACAGCCGTAAAAGGTTTTTTTTTGACATGATAACAATTTTTTTCCTTTCTTTTTTAAGTATGAATTTTTAAAGATAAAAATAAAGCAAGACTTAATAAAGTTTATAAATTGAAAAAGACTATTATAATATTATGTAAGACTTCGTATACTTTCAGATGATAATTAAAGAGTTTGAGAACACAGATACAAAAATGTCGATTGTTGAAAATAAAATCAATTTCTATTTAAATACACAATGAATATAAAGTTAAGGCTTGTCGAATTAATTAAAATATATTATTCAAATAATAAGTAAGCCGAACAGTGTGACTCGTGACAAGCATTCTTATAGTTAACAAAACAATGACAAGAGTAAAATAGCTTCGAAGTTTGAAAATTAAAAAATATAAAAGTTGTTATAATTTCGTTAAGCTTTATTGTATCTGTGCAAGATTCACCTCTCTTCTGTTTACAATTCTACGACTTACGTAACAAAAACATCCGTTCTGAAACGTACACGTCAAATCCTCAATAACAAGACAATTGTTGTTCTACTCGTAATTGGCAATAGAGTCATAATTCACGATAACAAAAGGCGAATATCGCGCGGAGTATCAGTGATTCTAATTAACATCGCAGAATTGAGTCAACTTAGGTGATACCCTGGAGCAAACAATACCTCATTCCATTGTTACATTTGCGCTGACTTAATAGTGACACCCGAGGAAATGTTAATTAAACAAGGATTCGTCGAATAAGATATTGTGCGGTCTCATAACTAGATTGTGAACGTGCGAACTAAACTTAATTATTGTTTCACAATTATTGTTTACGCGCGCTTTTGGCAGTGAATTCTGTCATCCACTTAACGCCTAATACTCATTAAACACAATTTTAATAACATTGTATTTTAAACAATTGGAATGGTGTGTTAACTTATATTAGCTTCAGTGCTAATTATGTCTGAAGTCCTCTTGACCAAATTTCAGCTACGCAAGTCTGGGCTTAAATATAGGTAGAGTATCTATTTCCACACTTTCATACTGTATAAGCAGAACATATCAGAGGACCAATGACTTTACCTTTTTCTCAGATACTGGAAAGTAATACAGCCAATGTCTCAACTTGTAGCTACTGAGAGTATTGTGATGAAAACCCTATTTTTTATTGTCCCGACCCATGATTCAAATTTAGCTATCTAATCAGTAGCTTGCATTAGACCAACGAAGCTTGTAAAAGTCTAGCAAAGAAAAAAGAAAGTGAAGCTCACGTACCTTAGCAGAAAGAGCGTTGCTAAAACATTTCTTCAAATAAATTAACAAAAAAGGCCCAAATAAAAAAAATTAAAAGTAAGGATATCCCGAGTATAAAGATTAATGACACGATCAGACAAGCAAAGTCATACTGCAGGCTTTTTGTAACGAAGAAACAATGAAGCAATACAAAAATGTTGGCACAGGTTCGATATTCAGATATTCATTTTCAGATGAAGCGATCAGAATTCGCCCCACTTTCATAATTTATAGAACATCAACAAAAGAGTTCGACCTAAAAATACAAATGAATATTCAATGCGAACAGTTAAACGCAGTTAGCGTAGTTACCTACAGTAATAATAATAATTTTTGAATATTTAGATTACTTTCGAACTATTGCTATAGTATACGATTTATTTCAAAACTTTAAGAGCGCTTTTAGTATAAAATTTATATAAATAAATAATCCATGCTATTTTACTATTTGAATAATATATATGTAGAACTTTTGGAGATCTTTAATAATTAAGTTAGTTGTTAGTTTACATACTTTAGTTGAAATTAATAAAGAAAAGTCTATCAGATAATTACATAATTTATCTCTATGATATTATAACTGTTTTAAGTTTAACAAAATTTAATATAAAATTTTATATTATACATTAAATGAAATAAACTTAATATTCTCTATTTTATTCAAAATATTGGAAGGCCTTTCAGAAAATGTATGACAGAAAAATGGGACGAAAGCTCGTCTCATCCATCATTTTATTTCACTTCATTAGCTACTGCGTCCAAAATGTAAGCTGTGGTCCGTTAGCCGGTCGCGTGAACAGAAATGTCAACTGGTTAACAAATATTTAACCTTAATTTATTATATTACTATACAATATATTACAATTCAAATAATACCTCTTTTTGCAAGTGCAATACTATTAATTAATCAATTATACCACCTATCAATTTTACTCAGTGGTAGAGCTTTGTGCAAGCTCGTCTGGGTAGATACCACCCACTCATCAGATATTCTACCGCAAAATAGCAGTACTTGGTATTGTTGTGTTCCAGTTTGAAGGGCGAGTGAGCCAGTGTAATTACAGGCACAAGGGACATAACATCTTAGTTCCCAAGGTTGGTTGGCGCATTGGCGATGTAAGCGATAGTTAACATTTCTTACAATGCCATTGTCAATGAGCGTTGGTGACCACTTACCATCAGGTGGCCCACACGATCGTCCGCTTACCTATACAATAAAAAAAAAAAAAACCAGTTCAAGTAATCGCACGTAAATGTCTCACCGCTGGTGTATTCCTCGTTTTCACTACACTGCACCAATTTGGGTGCTTAGATGCAAATGTAAATGTTGCACACATTTAACTACCTGAAAATTCGATAAAACTTTCTCGAGTTGAATCCACAATCTTCGGATACGATTTTGTTCTAACCACTGGGCTATTTCGGCTTATATGCTCGTTAGCTATGTTCCTGTACAAACAGTGAAGCAAATGTACGTTTAATACATAGGATTAATGCACTCGTATTTTCGGGACAATCTTCAAATTAACTAAATAGTATTATATTTTTTTATTCTAAGCACAGTATATAATAATCGATACTTTGGTACAACTTCAATTAGAATGTGATTTATATACCTTTCGATTATTATGATTTACATTGTATATAAATAGAAAATTAACGTCAAATATTTTCAATAATCAACAAGGACCTTTTAGAGTAACATCATAGTTCAAATTGATATTTAATTTTTTTATATCTGAAATAGATTTTACACTGAAGTGTAAGTAGCGTGTGAAAATCCAGATAGAATTAAAGAATATTACGTGGATTATATTATTATTATTATTATATTAAGAAACAGGAACCACCTGCAAATTTCACATCGTTATTCGGTTCGTACGACGTTGAGCTATCTCTATAATATGCTTTTTATTTTTTGTTTGTTACAAATATATAAAGATTATCGGCTTTTCCGGACGTTTCTTAACGGTTTAGTTAAACAGTGATTTCTCTCTTTCTGTTCTTATTGATTTTACATTAGAAAGAAGAAGACACAACCTTTTTTAACGGTTCACTCGCTGAACAACGGTTGTAAGTGAAGCCGTATAATTATTATTAATTTTATTGATACATGAGTATTAATGTAGGTATTAAACGTTTTTATCATTCCGTAAACTCTTTCTGAATATTTAAATATGTTGGCACTATTCCAGTAACAGGAAGCCGCGCAGAAAACAAAAGCTCTGCAATTGAATTTTGTTTTGATTGGTGATTTTGTTATCGTATTGATATTTGAATATAGAACTGTATTGTAAATGTTGTAACAAATATAAAGTTAAATAGACTGAGTATTCATACAAAACTAAATTTGATATACGTTGAAACAATTTTTTGTTTGTTTTTTAATATTATTCTCGAAAACTGAACTCAAGACTTTGTGTGGAATTCGAATGAGCTCAATTTAACTGCTTCCTTAGTCTAATAGTTAGTTTAAACCGCTGTGGTTACTTATAATGACGGGTTTGATTTCCGGGTTCGACAAATCAAATGGATTGGTCTTTTTGTCAAGAAATTTCTAGTAGCGGGCTGAAGTTAGGTATTAAGTCCTACAATTGATCTCTCTCAGCTCGCAACGAATTTTTGACCTATTGTACTTTGAAAGTGAGGAAATAGAGTGCAACTATATTTACGCATACACCTTTAAACTATAATATGTTCCTTGTGTTAATTAGTCTTTATTAGCGAAAATTATGCTGCTCCTTTTTGAAAATGTTAATTACTAGAAATAAACTGATTTTTTCATGATGTATGATATGATATAGATAAAAGAAAATTCTATATATCAAATATGCCACATTGACAAATTGATTTTTGTGATATGTGTACACGTAATACGTGTACAGTAAAAAGCCCCGTCGAAATAAAGGAATAAGTAATACAATTATTCGTGATAAATTACATTTTAGAATTGAAAGCGTTGACAAAGAGGCTCAATGATATTGTTATTAAGTCAACTGAAGCTACTCTACACGTGCGGCCCTCGAGGCGTCAATACTCGCCTCCCCGATAAATAAGAAGTGGCTGTGTTACGAATACAATTTAACTTGAAATAAAATTTTGTTACCCTTCGCAATGAATAAGTCGTATATGACCCGGAATGGGAGGGCTTTCTCCTATCTTGCGCTATATCGCTTCGGGAACACGTTACTTGCCGATTCGCTGACTTTCGTGTTTTACTTGGTTAATGATATGTGCAAATACGATAATAGATATGTTACCTACATATATATTTTTAATTTAAATATTTTATTGATGGAACTTTTTGTGTTAGGATTAATGATTGATTTTATCATTTAACTACATTCGATTCGTTTCGTATTCGATTTTTTTTTCGTTGTTTTGAATGATATGTATGCATGTATGAATGATGTGTATTGAGGGTGATGCCATGTCTTAGAGAAAAAAGAAAACATATTTAGTTAGTAATAAGAATAGTATAGTATTGTGGTTTCTTTTGATGTTATTAATTTAAAAATGTAAATCAAGGTTTTTATGTCAGTCACAATATTATGAAGCCAATTTTGTATTACAAAAAATGTATAAGTGCTATACTCTCTAACGAATTTAATCTGCAGTTTGTCGAAACAGTGTATTTTGTATATGATGATAAAAATATATTTCCTCTTCAATCCATAGACAACTGTAGAAAACTGATTATTTTTACAAGTATTTCTTTACTTGTTAACATAATTATAAATAAAAATAGAGACAATTAAGCATAGACAAGTTAAATTAATTTGGCTCGTAACATATTTCCAAGCTCCTTGTTTATTAGTTAGGGAGTAATCAACATTTTCCTCTTTTAGTTCGTTATAACTTTACTATAGGTAAACAATATCGTGTGTACCATACTGATATCAATTTCACGCTACTTATACGGATACGTCTTGAACAAACAAGGCTGGCTCCAAGGCGTGGGAATCCACACTTGTTTGCAACACGAGTATGGCTTGCTCTTGATTATTATGTACAAGGACGATTGATGATATTAATAATTTATATATTGATTGTTGACAATGAAGTGATGCTTTAGTAAAAAAAATATCAAAATTGAAGTAAAATTTATTCAAGCATGTTCTTAAAAACAGATGAAACTTTACAAATAGGCCACCTTCAGGATGAGCCAAAACGCTTATTTATAGCTGTAGTTTTTTTATAAAATCCCTCACTCAAGATTTACTTAAACACAATAATCCTGTAAAACATTCAAAAGTTCAGTTCAATTCAACTAGATAAGAGAAAAAAATAATTATATACATTTTATATTTACTTTTTCACACTATAAAATATGTGACTACCGTATTTTATTAAAGTATCCAAGTAAGGGAGTCAAATAAATGAAATAACGCATTATAAACAAGGGCGAATTGGATTTTTCTTTAAGACTTCGTTGTTTTATTCATAAGATTCTTTGAATAAAGATGAAAATATTAAATCAGACCAGAGAAACGACGTCTCCGGGCTAATGTGGTGGGGGGTTAATAGTCATACATATTAATGCAAAAATAATATGTTGACCGCGCAAAATATGAGTGAGCAAACATGTTAGTAAAACTTATATGATATTCTTATAAGGACATATGCCAGTTTAAGTATATATGGTTAAGGAATATTTATGAAATAAAAAAATACTAATGAAACTTTTTTAGCGACTTTTATTTGATGGTTATTTTCAATAAATTGAGATAATATTTAATTCTAAGTTCAGCTCAATCCGTTCGGCTCGGTCGGTGGGGATGGCAACTAGTTTTAAATTCACTTGTAACATTTCGACCGCACTTACAAGGTAAACCTCAATAAAAAGTTGTAAAAACGTTACTTTTTAAGATAAACTATAGATTTTGGAACTAATATTATTTTTATTATTTTGTATAAAATTTTATGATAAGATAAAAAGTTAAGTTGTCTAAGCGTTCAGAGAAAGAATTCCTGACAGGCCCGTGATACAGGTCCTGAATGGACGATGTAACTTTAAAGCAACGAAAAATAAATGATAAAAATATTATTGTTTAATTTTTATTATATCACCTTACAATGTGCTTATTGTAGGTCGCTACTGCGTTTTTTTTTTTTTTTTTTTACGCTTGGAAAACGCTTTACGCGTTTCCCCACCACAGGAACAGTGGGGGGGGGGGGTGTGGGGCTCGCCATATGTCCAGGGCACCGAGTGTGCCCCGGTCATCGGAATACCCACTAAAAACCCAGCGGTACCCTTCCCGTCTTAACGGGAGCGCCACGGGATCGCTGAAGGTAGCTACTGCGCTGTGTCATGTCATGACTTATGTCAACTTTTTATTTTTGTAGTGTATTACTAGTGAGGACCATCTGAAGAAAGTCAGGAACGCATTCTCATAGTGGCCGGGCCTTAATATAGTAAACAGTTGGAATAAACCAATAAACCGTTTCATTTGATTAGTAGACCGTTGGGAGGCGAGTAAATTAGCCGAATAATGGTAATAATCATATGTTTCAACACAACACAGACTTAGTAAAATAATGTTGTTTTTCTTATTTATTGCTTTCGTTACGCCGTTTTCAGCCCACAATCATTCAGCCAATATAAATTGTTAGTTTGATTCTGAACTTATGTAGTATCTGATTAAAAAAAAAAAAATTACATATAATATTAAATGCCTGCCTCGTTGGTCTAGTGGCTAGATATTAGGCTGCAGACCCGGTGGTCCTGGGTTCAATTCCCAGGTCGGGCCAATAAATAGTTATTGGGTTTTTTCTGTCAGAAAATTCTCAGTAGAAGCCCGGAGTCTGGAAGGTGGAAGTGTGTACACTCCCGTGCCTCGGAAAGCACGTTAAGCCGTTGGTCCTGCGCCTGAACTCTTTCCGGTCGTGTCGGATTGCCGTCCCATCCGATTATGAGAGCTAAGGAAAAGAGAGTGCACCTGTGTTTGCGCACACACTTGTGCACTATAATATCTCCTGCGCAGTTGGCTAATCTCTCTTGAGATTGGCCGCCGTGGCCGAAATCGGTCTGGAGGACCCTTATCAGATTAAAGCTCTAAGGAAAATATCTGAGGCATTACTTTTATTATTTAAAAATATATTTTATTACATGATATTGTTTGTTACAGGGGTATAGAGAGAAAATATACAATATTGTAGACAGTAATATTGGTACATTTAATTTTTTTTTAAATTCATCTCTATTATAGAAAATTGATATTCTTGTTTACTCCACGTGTCAGAAAGAGATAGTATTATATAACTGCAGAATTAGTGTTGTTTAAAGAATGCGTAGAACAACTCCAATACTGTTACATAAGACGTATTCGTCTTTTATAGGTAAACACATATAACCTTGCAATAAAATATAATGTTACTATCGATAGTTTAACTATAATATTTTGTCATAATTTTAATAGTATATGTAAATTTGAGTAACAATATCTAATTAAATCAGTACTTGTATCAAAACATTTGTGGTGCACCTAAGTTTTTGTAAGGTACGACACAAATTCGAATAAGCAGTATGCAAATTATATATAGTAATTATCATATGAAATAGATATGTTATTTACTTACGGTTGATTGTATTACTATGTACTTATATAGTTAATTATTTGTCCTCTCAACTAAATAAAAAATCTACACAATAGATATAAATAAATTTAATTATCAACAGGATATAAAAGACCTCTACTTAATTAATTTGCAATCTGTTCAACCTTTTGGATGTTATGGTCTGGCGAACGTAATTAAGTCCTTAGCAATGTATGTATAAGTTTTTTTTTATATATTAATTGCTAACCAGCAAAAATAAGAGTTTTTTATAAAAAGTATCGGAAAAATAAATAAATTAAAATTTTGAAAAGTAATTTTAAGCGTTTAATGTGATATTCATTTGAATTTGGAATTCCCAGACAAACGAAGAATATTGAATTTCAAAATAAGCAAAATTATATAGATTATATAATATAAATATACTATGATTTCCACGCTTATATTATGCTTGATTAGCGATAAAGTATTGAAAAATCATGTTTATTACGACTAAAGTAATATTAACAATGTTGATTTTTTGTATAGTCATTAGAATTTAACTTTATTGATCAATGTTACAAGTAAAGAAATATTTTTATAAACAAAAAGCGGGATAAATCTGCCTGTCAGATCTCCGTGGTCGCTGTTTTATGCCTCGCTTCGACTGACAAAAGTGTTGTCAGAATTTCGGCGTCACGTGTTCGTTATGGCCTCTAGTTTTCTGAATAGGAGTTTTACTTTACTCATATTTAAGTATATACGTTTTTGTTTACTTTGTTAAAGAAGTTTTTACAAATTTTATATTTATTAATAGTGATTATAATTTGAATGAAAATAGTTGATTAAATATATAGGAAATAATGCTATTATATTATTAAATAGTGAAACTCACATTTAATAAAACCATTTCATTTGAGAAAAAATACGCGAATTTACTCATTGGATTTTATTGAGTTTATTGGAATGTTGTTGGAATTGGGGTGGTTTGGTATGCAACTGCATAGTTTTATGTATTTTTTATACAATAGTTATATCCGAGGACTGCAGTGTTTCGTGCTGTGTTGCTATATTTTTGAGTTCCAAATTTAAATAAAATGTAGATATCTTTAGGTGTGAAATGTTCACTAAAATATTTATCAATAAACTCTTATTATGATAAAGACTAAATAGATGAATAACCGTGGTCGTTATACGTGGTCGATCGTGTGTATCTCAGCTTCCGTGACGAACGAGTGCTGTCTGTTTTGACGTCACGTGTCCGTTACTATCTCCATTTATTTGTAAAAGTAGTTCAGCTCTCTGTTTCGTTTATATTTATTCGTTAGAATTATTTAGTTTTAACAACGTATATGTGGTGATTTAAATTTAATATCTTGTTAACTGTCTATAAAAAGTGGCTATATAGGATCTCTATTTAAACAGAGTATATTGTAATTATAATTAAATTTTATTTATAGGACAATGACAGTTTTACTCTCATTAGAGTAAGGGAATGGAATAGATTACTTGGCAGTAGAGCTTCATGCAAGCTCATCTGAGTTGGTACCACGCACTCATCAGATATTGCAAAACCGCATAACAGAAGGATCCCTTCCATTTCCTTGCCTCCTCTAAGGCTGCGTCTAGATTTTTTATAAAACGATTCGTATTATTTTTATAACAATGTATAGCTTTAGCAGCTTAATACTTTCCGTGCAAAACCACATCTCCTATCACATGTCACCCCTACTTGAAAGATGTACATTTGTTTTTTAAATCAGTCGCTGAAAGAAGTCAGCGGAGAAAATTTTCGCAGCGCTTTGTATTAATTATCTAGTTATATCGCTATAGATAGAAAAAGCATCGAAATAAGACCGCGTGTCGCAAGGGGCGTCTAAGGGACGCGCGGGTGTAATCTGAAATTTTGCTAGCTCTAGGCGCGCTCTTAACTATATTTTATACATTTTTTAATTAAAACTTCAGCAAATTTATTTATGTTCGATAGAAGTATTTTTGTAAATTTTTCTAAATTTTTAATATTTTTTACGCCATTTGCCTTTCATTCAATTACGTTAATGTAACTTATTATATTTATACAACATAGAAATCAGATTATAATATTTTTAAAACATTTATAATAGTTTAAAGACAATATAAATTAATAAAAATATAAATCTCAGCATTGTTGTTGTTACTGCTTAAAATTGATTTTTATTATATGAAAATAAAATATTTTAACTTTGCAAAAAATATTCGTCTTACTGTTTTTTGCATCAACGTTTTCTCAAATCACTAATCTGATATCTGCGCGTAAAAATGCGCTAATAGTGTTGACAAAGAACATTGTCTAACGAATCGTAATGCGTCCGTCGTAACACAGTACAAACACCACGTTTTTCCTCTGCACCTCCCTTCAAAGTCAATACAAGTGTTTTGTTACGCGTTCTTTCTCTGTTAATGCAATATTTGCTCCGAGGATAGCACTACTGAATACCGACGAAGTAATCTCTAAGAACTTAACTTCCGATTACAAACAGCTTTTCATCGTTGTTTAGAGAAATTTTGAAGATGTTTCGATAAACTTCGACTCACTTTAACAGCTTCGTAAAGGGTTTGTTTTGTTCTTCACGGGAAATTTATATCCGATATAACTTTACCCTTAGTAGCCCCTTAATAGCCATTCGACTCACGTGTATTGGTTATTTATTGTATTATTTTTTGATATCGAATACAAAAGTTATATATTAAAGTACATTTGTTAAATTCATTGAATCAGAAACTGTAGCTGGTGGAAGTTAAGTTGATACTAATGATTTTAAAACTAGAACAACGCTCATCCTTATTCAGACGGCGTTCATGAATATCACAACGATGTAAATACAGGTCCCGTGAGAATAGAACTAGTGATAATACACTGATACCACGGATACGTTGGGGGCAATACAGTTCGGGATCTTTACGGCGGAGGTACTCGTAACAGCGAAGTTTTGGTCTTAAGCCGTGGATAAGACGGAATAATACAAGATTAGCAAAGTTCCGCTTGAATAATAAATGCCTTTATGGATATAATCTAACAAACAAGGTTTGAATTTGTAATTTTGTTTGTGATATATAACTATTTTAAGTTAAATCAATTCGTGATATTATAATTTGTTATTTAAATGAATGGTATCATTTGTTCCACACAATGTCCTGGATTTATTGAAGTTAATCCAGTAATGTAACAATCCAGCGCTAAATCTGTGATACTTAGGCAACTTAGTGCAACGAATTAGGTTATTAATAGTCCAAGTCGTTGCTAGCAAGACGCATAGGTCTCTGCGGTACAAGGTGTAATGGAGACAGGATGGGCTAACTTACCAGACATTTGTGCAGTTTCTAACATTATAACCGAGACACTTTCATTATTGCAATACGACTTAATGTCACACATATGTAGCTATATACGTTTATTTTTAATTTTGAATGTATAATTCATATACTAAGTAACAGTAACAGTGTGAATGTCCCACTGCTGGGCTAAGACCTCTTTTCCTCTTTTGAGGAGAGGGTTTGGAGCTTATCGCTTATTATTACCACGCTGCTCCAACGCGGTTTGGTTGATGTTTTCCTTCAACGTCAAGCATGAGATGAATTATAATCACAAATTAAGCTCATGAAATTTAGTGGTGCTAGCCCGGGTTTGAACTCACGATCATCGGTTAAGATTCATGAGTTCTTACCACTGAACCATCTCGGCTTAATTTATATAATACATTTATAATTTGCTTTATTATTAAAAGGCTCTAGTATGTATGTATTATGGTGGAATCGTTATTTTATAAGATAAATAAAAATGAAATCATTATCTATTTATATGTTATACTTATATTTTATAAATTCTCTCAATAAGAAAATCGTTGATTACAAGTAATTTTTCAGTATTATTCAATATTTTCATTGAGATATAAAATTCAATATTATTCATAACAAAACAATTCAAAGTTAATATTAAATTTGTGTCAATTTTATCTGCATTCAATTGTTAAAATATTGGCCGTTATAGCAATTTAAAAGCTCAACGTCCCTCATTTCGTAAATAATTTAATTTATCGAATTGGAAATTTATAGTTATTATTACTATTATTATTAATTACATTTTTACAAGCTTCGAACAACTGAAAAGCCTAGTGTTTCTTCCATCATCCATCTCGGTTCTTCTAGGTATATATTGTTTTTATTATTGCTAAATAACACCATTAATAATATTTTATTGTATTTTAATTTAATTCAGCAATAAAATTAAACCTGAATTGTAATTCATTGTAATTGCTAATTATAATTAATATTTGTGTATTTTATGTGCAGATATTACAAACAGGTGATTACTACTTTTGACATTTAAATTTATGATTAATTAAAATAAAATTTTATTATTCTAGTCGAGTCGTGGTGACGAAAACACAATCAAAATGTCTCGCTAAGTCACTACATTGTAATTTTGTATTGTAAAGATGGAGAGTATAGTATGGTTGAATGCCTTATCTCAGGAAATGCTAGGTTCATTTGAATACTGCTTTTTCATTAGATAGTTTGTTGTGAAATTTATTCATTCATTATAGATGAGAATCTAACTATAAAATCTTATTAACTTCGGGACATGTCTCTAAGAAGTAGTACAAAGAATTGGGCAAGTGGGTAGAATAAAGAATGAATAGCTGATGTTCCTCCCTTGGGGTTTAAGCATTCTATTTGACATTGGCCGAATAATCTGTGCCCTGTTGCCACAAATAAAAACTATTAAGGCGCTGACAACAGCTGACAAAAAACGCCAACTGACTTAATGAAAACATTTAAACCTTAATCTATTAAAATGGTTACAGTTAGAAAAATATATGTTAATTTTGATCTGTTGAAACATTATTTTTGGAAAAACGAATTTTATAAATAGCTGCAAGGTGGACGTATGTCACGTTGTCCCGTAAAGAAAAATAACAGTTTATAGAAAACGGGTAACAACAAAAATATTATTATAATGTTGACAAAATACAATTTATTTAAATTAACGCAATTATTTCCTTAAGAGAAAATTTCGGATCAAATAGTCATTGTCAATATCAGTTGGGCGTGGCTTAAATATAGAAACGTCGAAGGTCATTATGTACTGTCAGTATAATAAGTTTTGGTTAAGGTCAATAGAATTGGAACCTAAATATTGAACATATGATAAGATAAGAAATTGATATGTCGAGTATACCACATTTCATGTAAAATTCTATTACTAGTGATACAACATTCGTCTACACTTTATTAAATCCGTTCAGAGGCCAAGCACATGCAAGATACATAAAGCGCTATAAATCATGTAATAACCTACGAGGCATAGCTTTATTAAATGGTCTCTCTTGCAAATGGTCCATGCATTTTCAATCACCAATCTTTTTAAAAGGAATTGTGTGGCAACTTCACGTTAATGATTTTTAGATTTTTTTTATTAGGCTAATAGAGCTATGAAAATGATAACGCGGTACTTCACTTGGCGCAATTAGTTCGTGTATTTGAATGTATTGTCGGTAACGGCAATAAGTCAAAGACTCATTTTATTAGATAAAGCAACTGCGATCATTGCAAATATGCATTGTGCATTGTAAACATGTGTTTCGCTTGTCGGCTTTTTATATCACATCAAAAGTTCACACTCGATTCGATTAGTAGTAAATTACAATGTTGTGTTACCATTTTTGGCAAGTTTTATATTTACAAACACAGGTGCACTCACAAGTTCCTCGACTCTCCTATTTCGATCAGTGTGTTCTGGAGATCAGGCACAGCACTAATACCGTTGATTTCATACCTCTGGGATGCCGATGATCAATTCCTTGGGAGTAAATCTCAATCATTTTTACTGGCCTAATCCGATATTCGAATCCCAGACCTCGAGATATGCAGACATAATAGCTAGCCACTACACCAATGAGGCGGTTAGTAGAAAATAAACAAACATAAACAAACTTGTTTATCGTATCAAATTATTATACTGTACGAAATATTATTTATACGGTCCATGAATTTCAAATGAGATGAAAATATTGATAGCAGATATAACGACAGTATTGCTTAATATTATGTTGATACATAATCGTAGCTTCGTAATATAATCCCGACAATGACACTGTGGTAACCACACGTCATAATTATATATGAACATTTCGGACACAGATTACATAACTATAATTTCAGTAGTCGAATGGAAATTGGCACTTTAATGCAAATAATTTTTGTAATATAACACATATTGCTACTATTTATTGTTATAGTTGCAGGTATTATAATTATCAATTTATTTGTTAAAATGTGTAATTCCTATACTATATATCTGTTCAACCGTTTATTTTCTTTTTGACAGTTTAACTTTTTTAACGTTTTATGTTAAAAGTATAAAGCTTTTAACATAAAACGTTCAATACACAATAAAACTTATAACTATCAGTTCTCAGTCGGCATGCTCGATCAATTTACAAAATCTGAATGAATATACATTCTTCCTCATAAATGACTTCACCCATTGATATAAGCTGTATCGAAATCAGTCCGCTAGTTTTTGCTAATTCAGACAGACAGACAGACGACGGTTTGAGTTTGTTTTACAATATATAGTGATGTTTGTATTTGTTTGCAATGAATTGGCACATCATATTGGACAAAAACAATATTCTTTTTTTTTGATAGTATTACTTACAAGTATACTCCAAACATAAATCTGCCAACAGGATTGTATAATCCAAAAGAGTACGTAAAACGAACTTATTAGAAATTACTACACATTTTTCAAGATCCAATGTCTAAGGGGCCTACAAGTTTTTATAATAATAATAATAATATCGTGGGACATTATTCACACACGGCTATCTGATCCCAAACTAAGCACAGCTTGTACTATGAAAACCAGACAACTGATATACTACATATACTACTTTTCTTTTGTAAATACATACTTATATAGATAATTACAGCCAGACTCAGGACAAACAGACATGTTCATGCACACAAATGTCTGTCCTGGGTGGGGTTTTGGGGGTCAAAGTTGCTCGCGTCCGTAGGTCTCACCAAAGTCAGGTTTTATCCCTCATTACCCTACACGTGGCCCCTGGGTGGTGCTAATTGAGCAACATACTCTAGGTGGTAGGCTCCGGCCGTAGCTAGGATTACCACCCTGCGAACAAAGCCACGCCGCCAAGCGATTTTGTCGAGTGGCTGGATTTACCTTGTCACGCGGCACGTCGTGTTCCGGTGCGATGCTCGCAGTAGCTCTTCATGGGGGATTGGGTCTGTACAGTTGTGCTCTGCATTTGGTGACAGGTTCTGACCGTAGTCGTAGTGGCGCCGGGAGGCTCCATCTGGAGGGCAGCGGGATCCGAAGCACGGTGCACCGCTGGCCGACCGCAGTTAGTAGGGGGCCCAATTAGTAGGTTCGCCATCTACGAAAGGCTGCCCCGCCAACTTGCGAAAAATCCTGGGATGGTTTCCATCGTGCTGGTTGGCGACCAGAGAGAGGTCCCGGTGGCGATTTCCAGGGGGGTTCGGGCGTCCCCGCGGTCTCCAATTGAGTCTACCATCTGCGTCATTGTGGTGAAAGTCACGGCGTCCAAAATGCGACGCCTCGTACAACTTCCATTTCCCCATACCTATTCACTCCCACACCAAATGACTCGTGAAAATAGAAAAAGAAAAGTTTCACAGCGGCTGCACCACCTCTCTTTTTCAGTGCATCTCTCAAATATACGAGGTTTGCACTCCAATCTCTTTGCGGTCCACCACCACCTTGAGGCCGCCAAGCCGCACTTGCTCTTTCTTACGGAGACACAAATTGGCAGTCCAGCAGATGTAACGTACTTACAGTATCCCGGATATTCACTTGAGCACAACTTCAAACCTCGTGCTGGGGTCTGTATGTACGCTCGTAATGACGTCTGCTGCCGGCGTCTCCGAAACTTGGAGGTGCCCGATTTTTCGGTAATATGGTGCTTATCGGATACAGGTTTGGAGCAGATTATATATGCCTGCGTCTATAGGTCGCACAATGGTGACCAGGAGACGACTCGGATGTTTGAGTATCTCAGCGTGACGGCTGATACCGTCCAACAACGGTACCCGACTGCTCAAATGGTGTTTCTGGGGGATTTCAACGCTCACCACCAAGATTGGCTATTCCCATACCAGACCACCGACCACGCCGGGAGAGAAGCGCTCAAATTCGCCCTATCCCTAGATCTCTCTCAGCTGGTACATGAAGCAACTCGGGTGCCAGACGTGGACGGTCACACACCTAATTGTCTGGACCTTCTGCTGACTACCGACCCTGACCGGATTTCAGTGTCAGTTGCGGCTCCCCTGGGCACTTCTGATCATTGTGTGATCAAGTCGGTCTGCAACTTCCATCCTCTGGACTCTGGTCCCACTGGAACCAGACGGGTGTGGCGATACAAGTCGGCAGACTGGGATGAGATGCGACACTTTTTTGCATCCTACCCTTGGCAGCGGATATGCTTCTCCTCCAACGATCCGTCGAGCTGCGAACAAGCCATATCTGAAGTGATATGTCAAGCTATGGAGTACTTTATTCCATATGCTGACGTATCACTAGATGGCAAGATTCCTAGGTGGTACAACGCTGAGTGCGCCGAGGCTGAGGCCCGTAAAAACTCAGCGTTTGTAGCATGGGCTACAGCCCGCACCACCAAAGCTCCGGACATTGCATCTAAGAAGAGAGCCTTTAACTCTGCTGCCAAGTCCTACAAGAAGGTTCTCAAGAAGGCTCGTTTCAACCGAACTAGACGCCTTGGGGCCAAACTAGCTTCCTATCCCCGTGGTAGTAAAGCATTTTGGTCCCTGTCCAAGTCGATTGAGACGAATTTCTGTCGTCCATCGCTGCCTCCGCTGCTGAAGCCCGACGGATCCCTTGCCTTTACGGCAACAGAAAAGGCTAACTTATTAGCGGCTCTGTTTGCCGAGAATTCGCGCCTTGATGCGGGAAGTACCTCACCGCCAAACCTACCATCTTGCGACTCTACCATGCCAGAGATACGAATTCGCCAAAGAGAGGTTCTAAAGATTCTCTGCACCTTGAACGTGAATAAGGCCAGTGGCCCTGACGGGATTCCAGCAATAGTCCTGAGGAACTGTGCACCTGAGTTGTCTCCTGTTCTAACACGCTTGTATCGCCTATCTCTTAAATCCGCTCAAGTCCCTAAGGCTTGGAAGATTGCCAACGTACAACCTGTACCTAAGAAGAGTAACCGTGCCGACCCGGCCAATTACAGACCCATAGCAATCACCTCCATACTTTGCAAAAGTTTGGAGCGTGTATTGAATAACAAGCTCCTGTCGTACCTCGAAGAAAACGATCTCCTATCGGACCAACAGTACGGCTTTCGTCGGAATCGATCAACAGGAGATCTTTTAGTGTACGCTACTCACATCTGGGGCGAAGCGATGGACAAGTACGGTGAAGCGTTAGCCGTTTCACTCGATGTGTCCAAAGCTTTCGACCGAGTCTGGCATGAAGGCCTTCTGAGCAAGCTCCCTAGCTACGGGCTACCTATTGGGCTTTGCGACTGGATATCAGATTTCCTGAGTGGACGATCATTTCGAGTTGTCCTAGATGGCTTCTCTTCTGATCTAATGGCGATTAATGCCGGTGTTCCTCAGGGATCAATTCTCTCCGCTACACTCTTCCTGCTGCATATAAACGATCTGCTGAAACCCGGTATCTTTGGGTACGCAGACGACAGCACTGTAACGGAGAGATACGTATCCGGTCCCCGGGCTAGTGCAATGGAAACTCTTGAGCACAGGGAGGCCTTGGTAGAACGCATTAATTTGACATTGGAACAAGTATCAGATTGGGGCGACGATAACCAAGTCAAATTTAATCCTACCAAGACTCAAGCGTGTTTGTTCACCGCCAAGAGGAGTCCATTCCCCCTGACTCCGACTTTCCGGGGTGTACCTGTACCCATCACCGACAATATTGAGCTTCTAGGCGTTACTTTAACATCCAAACTCAACTTTGGGCAATGCATTGAATCCAAAGCTAAAACTGCTAGCAAAAAACTTGGCATCCTCAATAAGGTCAAACAGTACTTCACACCAGAACAGCTTCTAACCTTATATAAAGCCCAAGTTAGATCGTGCATGGAGTACTGTAGCCATCTATGGGACGGCTCTGCTAAGTATCAGCTTGATGCTTTGGATTCAGTGGATCGTCGTGCTAGAAGGCTCATTGGCGACCAGACACTGGTCAATAAAAAACTTCAGAGCTTGGAACACCGTCGTAAGGTTGCCTGTCTGTCGGTATTCTACAGGATATATTTCGGAGAGTGTGCTCAGGAACTGTTCAATTTGGTTCCCCCTTCACCTTTTTACCACAGAACTTCGAGGCATCGAAAAGATCTGCACCCGTACGTAGTTGACGTACTTAAAACACGTACGAAACGATTTTCTTCCTCGTTCCTGATACGCACCGCTAAGATCTGGAATACCCTTCCAACCTCCGTATTCCCCACCACCTACAATATGGGTACCTTCAAGTCTAGAGTGAATAGGCACCTTCTAGGCAAGCGCGCTCCACCTTAGGCTGTATCATCACTTACCATCAGGTGTGATAACAGCCAAGCGCTAGCTTATACAGTTTAAAAAAAAAAAAAAAAAAAAAAAAAAAAAAAGAATCGAACCCACGACCTGAGGCGCGAAAAGCAGATATCTACCAACCACGCCAACCGGCTCGACAAGTTTTTATAATAGAATTAACTAAATCTCATTTTAAATATTCATTAAGAACAATAATGAGACTCATTGTCAATCATTAACTCCCAAGGTCCAACATAAAATAATATTTAACAAATAAGGTATATTATATAACATCAACTTTTCATTTGTAGATAAAATTGATCCATGTTTAATTTCTTCACAAAAGAATTTACATTGAGAAACGTTTGTATCTTTATACTTAGAGTTAGCAATCTTGTTACATGACAATTCCAAAGTGCTTGTAAGAGGAGAATATATGAATAAAGAATGTTTTGATTTTGACTGAGACTCGTATTTCTAGAATATATTTTAAAAATATAATGTTATACTTAGGATACGTACAACGTCGTCGTTTCCTGATTGTTTACGTAACAATATTTGTATTGACAAGTTCGAAATTCGATCCATAGTTACATATATAGTAGTCATGGAGACAAACTTGAAATTAACGACAATGCCTTGTTTACCGAAGGCACTCGACTGAAGAGACGTGATGTTTTCCGAATCCATTCGGCCGAGAGGAATCACTCTCATTGGTTTTTATGCTTATTCCCAACCTATTGTTATTAATCCATCGTCCGTTGTTTTTATAGATTTTTCAAGCCTTAACAAAATGTATACGGCTCTTTGGTTTGTTTCAATGTTTATTTTATGTTTTGCTTTTTAATCTTTTACACGTTTTCGTTGAATTAATAAGAGGTGGTGAATGACGTGAATTTAACTGAATATTTTGTGTTCGAATCAAGCCTTGAGTTTTCATGTGCTTTATTAGAATTTATACTTATTTTTTTTCCTAAAGATAAACATCGTGAAGAGACAATTTTATCCATTAACACACATTCGAGCAGCGCTGCAGCGTGGTGAACTAAGTTTTAAACAATATCATAGGAGGCCTTTGCCCAGCCGGATGACATGACATAATAATCATTTATATTCAAAATACATTTACATTGTACATATATGATAATAATAATAATATTGAATTTATTACTTCTATGAAGATTATATAATGAAGATAGCTTTGGAAATATTGGGTTACGTAGTACGATCCCGACACCACATTGATTTAAAGTTGGAGGGGCATTTTGTTATACTGAGCGTATTATGGAAATGGCTTAATATAATATAATTATGTACAGTCGCGGACATAATGCTTTTAATATTTTTTGTATAATCGTAAAGAAAATAATATAACATTAAAATGTATGTCTTTTCAAATTATAATATGCTACTAAATTGAATGATTATGAATAAAATTGTTTTTTTTTTTTTAAAGAATATTGCGTGGGACAAATTTGAAAAGAGCATATTTTAAGACTTCAATAATTTTACATTACGTATGTACACTGTCATCACAGCTTACATCTAATATTTAATAATTGTTTACGACTGTACCTTAATAGCAATGTCGTGTTTACAGTGAGGTCGAGGGTAGTGCATAGTTTTGACATCGCGCCTCGCTAATGTAAACTCTTTGAAACTTTCCCTCGTTGCGTCGTTAGCATAGAGAAAGCGTCGTCAGCTGACTTTAAAGTTTTCCTTTTCTGAATCTTAACAGCTATTTTATCTGACAGCACGTTATAATGATTTATTTATGAGATTTTCGATGGTTTCTGTAAACATTTTGTGCGTGTCTAACATGTCTGAGCGGGTACGGGGGTTTTTTATTTCATGTTTATGTAATGTGGTTTTACTTAAAAATAAACACGCATACATACATAAATGTTACGCTCTTTGATCTTAAGATTCAATTCTAAGCTTCAATTTATTTAATTTTATTAAAAATAAAATATATTTTAATAATTATATGAGATGGCCTCGTTGTTAGAACACGTTAATATTAACCGATGATGGTTTTGTACCCACCAGGGAAATTTCTCGTGTTTATTATTTGTCTCGTGCTTGATGGTGAGAGATTTCACAGCCAAGCACTAATAAGGAAAACAGATTTTCATCTCGTATATATTTATCCACCAACTCACATTGGAAAAGCGTGGTGGGAAAAGCTCTTAGGCTTTTTCCTACATGAGGCTTTAGCCCAGCTGTGAGATATTTACAAGCTGTTATTTTTTACATTTACTTTATTTTATGCCGTTATTCATTGTTAATTGATAAAATGACTATTAATAAGGGAATTCGATAAAAGAGTTAATTGGTGCTTTTGAGAATATTATTAAAGATATTTTGGTTATTAAAACTCACGGATTAGAGTGAAATGAAGGCGTCAACATTGTCAGAGGGTACGAATAAGCTCGAAAGTATTACAGCCTGTGTGTTTCATATCCGCATAACTCCTGCCGCCACTAATTAAATGTTTCGTGAACTTGTTGCCTGTTTCATTTAAATCTAAACCGAACTTGAGACGGAAATTAAAAATGCCGGACATTTTTATTGTTAAAGTTTCACTTGTTTGCAGACAAGTTTTGTCATTTGGAATGTTTTCTCTCCGATTGTTTTGGGAACGGGCTGAATTTTTTTTGTGGTCGCTTTAGTCGTTTTAGTTAGAGAATTTCCAGGGTCTCGTTGTTTTGCGTCCAACTTAAACAGCTGTTACGGAATTGCTATTCTGTAAGAACACACTTCATTACTCACCTTTAACTGAACCGATATGTGTGATGTATTTTTAAATGTTATATTTTTATGGTCAATATGCGACATCCCTTTGTGATATTTCACGACCGTCTTTGCGATGAGTTTAAGTTTGTTTTTACTGAATAGGTCTACAGTCGCCGAGTTTAATATTATTAAGTCAGTCGAATTTATTTTATTCTCAAAATATTCTTAGCCCATGTTAGAAAATTGGTGGTGTTATAATCTTGTGTCTCGGAATGCACATCGGTCACCCTGCTCATGCGCTTTCTCCAACCGTTTTGGATTTTCTTCCCATTGGACTAAGATGCTAAGGGAATAGAGAGTACAGGATGTATTTATGCACGCTCACATTTGTGAACAGTAACATATCCTGCACAATTGACTAGAGTTTCTGATTGTGGCCGAAATTCGTCCAGAAAGACGTTACATGAAGCGTATCGTATAATAGTGCAAATTTTTCCGTTATGAAATTGCTGGCAAATTGTTCAACTAATTGAGAATAAAACAATATTTACTTTTAGATATGAAATTCCTATGTATAAAACTTATCAATAATAATTACAATATATATAAGGTCCTCCAGACCAATTTCGGCCACGGCGGCCAATCTCAAGAGAGATTAGCCAACTGCGCAGGAGATATTATAGTGCACAAGTGTGTGCGCAAACACAGGTGCAGAGTGCACCTGTGTTTGCGCTGCTTTTCCTTAGCTCTCATAATCCCATGGGACGGCAATCCGACACGACCGGAAAGAGTTCAGGCGCAGGACCAACGGCTTAACGTGCTTTCCGAGGCACGGGAGTGTACACACTTCCACCTTCCAGACTCCGGGCTGCTACTGAGAATTTTCTTACAGAAAAACCCAATAACTATTTATTGGCCCGACCTGGGAATTGAACCCAGGACCACCGGGTCTGCAGCCTTAATATCTAGCCACTAGACCAACGAGGCAGTCAATACAATATATAAAGTATACACGTACCTAAAATATAACAAAATATTTTATACAAACAAATAATTTGTTTCTGTATCGGCATTTTTTTATAATTTAAATATAAATGATATTTCATATAATGTAACACCAATATTAAACGTGATAAACGTCAACAGGGACGTATTATTAGGAGTCAATAAATGATTTTCTGCTCGAACAACTACGTTGATGACTATAATAAAAACAAAATTTCTTGTTAGCTCTTGACCAAGAAGCACTTTCTCTTTAAACCGTTTGGGAAATACAAAGCATAAATTATAGTCACTTAACGTCGCTAGACCATTTCCTCTGCCCTAAGGTTGAATAGAATAGATATTTCTTTGCGATAACACCGTCTTTTGTAACGTCTATTACTTTGTTATATTTTGTTTCTACTGAAACTTATTTAGTTTTTTGTGTGAGTCAATAACATAGAGTGACATGAACGTCTAACTATAAATTAAGTATAAATATTGTTAACTGATTTCTTAAGCATACCTTTTCTTCTTTCGAATGGCAAATCAGTGATGAGAGAAAGAGATAAAGTGTTAAACAAAACATGCGCGAAATAACGTTTAAAAGTAAGACCGTTTTAAGTGTAAATAAAACATAATGGATGTTCTATATATGATAACACTTTTTATTGATAGTCAAAGAAAAAAACTAGCAGTGGTTCGTAAATAAAAAGTATAATAAGTTTATATTCATGTTTATATATTTCCTCGGTTGCAGAGCTTTGTGTAAACCCGTCTAGGTAAGTACCAGACATTTATCAAATATTTTACCGCTAAACAGCAATACTTTGTACTGTTGTATTCCGTTTATTTATATATATACCTTAATTTTGACAAAAATGATTACGTTTAAAGTAACAATAAATAAACAAATAGTTTTGTTCATAAAATTAAAATAACTATTTTTGTGACTTCTATAGTATTATAAAAATAATTGTTCTTGTGAATATAAGAACAATTAATAACAATTAAAAAAGTTGCGGTTTTCATTCACATAATATAAGGTTTTACTATTTTGCCTTTGATTTTTGACAAATAATTTGTGTTCAATGTGTTTTATTTAGACGAGATGGCCCAGTGGTAAGAACTTGTGAATCTTAACCGATGATCGTGCGTTCAAACCCGGGCAAGCACCACTGAATTTCATGTGCTTAATTTGTGATTATAATTAATAAATACACCAACGTATATTTTAATAATTTTATTTGTTATTAATTCAATAACTGTTATGTTACAGTTCTGAGGTCTTTGTTCATTAAAATACAATAATGCTTTTTCTATTGCTCATTCGATGACAATCGTTCAATTCTATATCTTATGTCAAAAAAAGCGCGGGCAAGTCCTTTTTTATCTTTATCGCTACGTAATACAAATGACGTTCTGAAACCGATTACATTTTATCAAATCGGATACAATATAAAATCATGTAATTATTAGTAATATTAATTAAAGTACATAAATAAGTATTTCTAACATAATTCATCTCGTGCTTAACGGTAAAGTAAAACATAGTGACGAAATCTGCATGTGTCTAATTTCACAGAAATTCTGCCACATGTGTATTCCACCAACCCGCATTGGAGCAGCGTGGTGGAATAAGCTCCAAACCTTCTCCTTAAAAGAGGAGAAGAGGCCTTAGTCCAGCAGTGGGACATTCACAGGCTGTTACTGTACTGTACTGTGTTTTATTTAAGCACACAACAATTAGCTATTTTGTAAGAACGTACTTATTGAATATAATAATTAGCTCTTAAAAGATATACACATCCAAATAGCGTATTACCGTTTTAGACAATTTAAGAGACCGATTACAATTACATAATAGCGCTTCAATAAGAACTTGCTACGTTTATCGTAATGGGCAGTTTACATAATTAAACGCGTACTCCTCATGTTTTAACGTCTATATTGTATAAGATTATTAAAATATAATGTATTTATAAATATTATATTTTAAAATAAGGGTAATAACTGACAAACAAATTTTCTAATAAATAATTAATTAATCTAAAGATATTATCTTTATCTTGAGAATTAATTAAGCCGTCTTGTTTACAGGTAAGAGTCCAGTTTTATGAATTACGGCCATAAATTGTGGTAAATGTAAGTAAAGAAATACAATATTTTAATAATATTATGAATCAAGTTAATTATTATTTTTATATAAAAATAACCTGTTGATTTATCAATACCGAGAAGATCAACAAAGCTGTATGGAATGCATACTTCTTGTATGTGTGAGATTATTGTTATTATTTATTATTATAAAGGGTTTAGAAACATTTAAAATCTCACACCGAGGAGAGGCTGTTGGAAGTTATCAATAAGTCAAATTTAATGTGAGATTTTTTGGAGTAAGTATCGAACATGAATTGACTTAATAGTTCAATCGCGCGACTTCACCTTTTTTCAGATGTATAAAATAATTTGGCATTTGAAATAGGGTGGGCTTCTGAGTCATAGGATGGTAGTGATCCACACACAGACACTGTCACCATTAGTAATATGCTGGACCGCATCCCCCGTCCCATGGACCTGTAGTCACCTACCCTTCAAGCCCGAACACAACAATACTAACGCTTTTTACCACAATGTGATATCTTTACTGTTATTTGTATTGATTATATATAATATTTTCAAATTGTACATATATAGCACTGTCATGACTTAACTTACGTCTCGTTTATTATCGAAATTCAATTCCAAAAATACAATCAAAATTGCTGTTAAGGATATTATTTGATTTGTTAATTAATTAATTTGTTTAAGTTCTTTTAATTGTTACAAAAATATATTCATAAAATTATTTCCTTAACTAAGACACAAATTAAGGAAAATTAAAAAACATTAACCTCTTAAAAATAAATTGTTTTATAGCTTCAAATTCTTTGAGGCTAGCTGGATTGTTTTGCAATAATTATTGTTTAATTGGTTTGTGGGAAATTCGTTTAAATTATTCCATTTAAATATTCATTCCATAGTATTTTGTTTAAAATAAGTGTTGTTTTTATTTCTTTTGCTATTAATAATTTATTGTGTATTTTTTTAGAACAGGCGAACATAAACTTTGAAGTTGTTTGAAAAGTTTCTAAATTATAACCTCCGATATTGCAGCCTTTAGCAAAACATTTATTTTTTGTTAAACATTTTTTTACCTTAAATATTTTGTCTAAGCTAATATTATACAGTTGTGTACAAAAGTAATTTTGATAAGTTATTAAAATGAAAATTTGTGTAGAAGCAGACGTAAAAAAAAAATCATCGGATATATGATGTTCCTGAATATATTAAAAGTTTTCAAGAATAACGTAGTGACCGAATTTATAGTGAAAGGGATTTGTAATATTCTAAATATGAAAAAAAAAACTTTATAAAAACTCCTCTCCAGAGGCTATGCTTTCAAATTAGAAAAACAATTTGCATTTTATTTCAATATTTTTTTTTTCCTCCTGAAATGAATACTTAATCAATACGTGTTGTTAAGGCATTCATTTCTCACGAAAAAATGTTAGTATAAATGTCACGTACAAAAAGGGACTATTAACTTAACAAAATTAATAGTCGAATATTTGGTTATAAAAAAAAAATGGTGTGAGTGTCAAGTAGGGATGGTCCAAGCCTATATAGTGAAAAAAATATATTTAAATATAGGTGTCGCCACCCCCTTGATTTGTTATACATATCATTCCTATTATGTGTAAAAAATTTCAGGCGCCCTTATATACAAGGGGGTGCTCATCGAATCAGAAGTTTCTGGCAAAAAGTACAGGATTTTAAGTAAAACACGTAATTTAAGGTTTATGAATATTGCAAGTATTTTAATGAAATCAGTATACATATTATTTAATAGTGAACAAAATTTAGTAAGCAATAAACATAATATTAGTCGCAATTTTTGAAAACTATGTTTGTTAACTCCTTTTTGGATGTTTCAGTAGAAACGATTTTTCTGTTTTCTTCAACGGTGTGAGGTAAAAATTGTTTTTCTTCCTCATTATTAGTAAGTATCGTGTTGTAATCTTCAAATAGTTTAACACCTCTCTCCGCTGTATCATTAACAACTCGCAACTTTTTGACGCAGCTTTTGCCTTGAAGGTAATCAATATTGTCATTCCAACTCTCAGGAGGTAATTTGAAGAAAGAGTCCTTGATATCAAGAATTGAGAGCGTTTTCAACGTTCTTTTTGTTGCAAACGCTTCTAATGTAACCTCTAAGGCAAGCTTAGTACAATCACCTCGTCCTGAACGATTACCGCTATCAGAATTAATTTTTTGAACAATGGCCTGTTTCTCTCCATCAGACAGCTTGTCAGAAAACAAGCCAAATGCAACTAGTTCATTTGACAAATACCATAAGTGACGCTCTAAGACACCCTTAAAGGTGCTTCGATCCAAATTTTGGTGCAGATGAGCACACCAAAACTAATGAATGGAACAATTTGTTTTTCTTTTCTCTTGGTTAGTTTAAATGTTTGTAAATTATTTCGAAAGAGAAAAATCTTCAAAGCATACAGCAATTTCGCCATCCAACGAGCATGATGAATCGGACCTGGAGCGCGTTTATCTTCGTAGGTGGATTGTTCAACACAATCATGGTAAGCTTTATTAGTTCTTCGTAATCATCCCGAACTTGATTTTTTTCAGAAAGAGCGGTTTTAAGACTCTCAAGAGTATTTTTAGCGAACTGTTCTGCGTTCTTATCCAGGTCAAGATGATCGTAGTGCTCCTTCGGTAATGTTTCCCAAATGTCGCTGAATCTTTTGAAACGTGGGATTTGAGGAGAGCTTGATGGCCCAACACACAGAGTAAATATTTTTGAAAGCATTATTTCAAATACGTGAAGACGACAAGCAAGCCACAAAATATCACGTCCTGTCTTTTCTTCTAAAAGAGCGCAAGCTCCCTTTTTGGCACCGGTGTTAGAAGCAGTGGTGTCAAAACTCATAGCCCGGACTTTATTTACAAAAACAGCATCAGATATTTGTTCCCCCGTTCTTGTATTAAGTTTAGGTACTCCTAATAGTTTTTCAGAACCATTACCAGAGACAAGAATCGGGAGGCGCTCTACTTTCTTATTGCCAGTTATATCGGGCATTAGTTTGCCATCCCATTGAATTACTAACGGAGAATCAATTTCAAATTTTTCTTTTATATTGGAGTTGTATTCGGTTCTCACTTTCTTTCTTGCGCGTCGAATACTGCTGTGAGAAATTGGGAGTGAAGCAGGATTACAACCGAGGGCAGCAGACAATGGAATAATCAATAGCATTGCTTCTCGATCGGTGATCTTGTTACGATCAAGCGCACTGGTAACGTGTTGTGTAAATATACTATTAGTAGATAACTTAACGCCACAGGAACTAGAAACACTCTTGATATTCTTTGGTACAGCCACTACAAACTCATCTTTGGACTTATCCTCTAATATGCTAGCATTACTAGAAGTACTACTCAAGCTGCACTCAAGTTCTAACTCTTGACTCGACACCGCCGGAGATGAGGCATTACTTTTAGCAGCCATTACTCTCAATTCTTCAGATCTTTGTTTCCGTTTTATAGATCGTTCTTTGACCTTTTCTAGTTTCTTGTCGATTGTGGTCATAATCTTACGTTCGCCTCTTTGATCGATGAGAAACGCTCTGTCTTCCGCAATTTTTATCAAATTCATATTGCTGGTATGGGCAATATCGAAAAGGTTGTCTAGTTCTTTTGTAAATAAATACTCTCTTTTTCTTTGTGCTTCAGAATTTTTTCCTCTATTTTTCTTCAAAAGCAGCCAGTTCTTATGAAACTTAATCAATTTTTCAATGCAGTGATTTTGTTGCCTGATTGGAATACCAGATTTACTCCATATTTCAGTAAGTTCTTGAATAAGTATATGCGTCGAATCTTTCACATTTTTGGATTTATTTAATATGTGGTGATAACGGAGTAAAACTTGCCGAAGAGAAGGGAAAAATTTCGTATTTTTTTCGAGTAGATGAACACATTTTATTACACTGATTCACTTCACAGTTTACTAAATAAGTATCAAAATTATTAAAATTGCTCTATAAGACTCTTTAATAGTCTATTTTAATATATATTTACTATTTTAACAGACGAAACTGTCCTGTAACAAAAAGTAAAAATTGAGCATTTTACACAAAAAATCGATAACAACGCTCGATTGAGCACCCCTTTCTACTTGAGCTATCTCACTGAAATTTTACTATGTTAGTACTATGAATACATGTAACAAATTCACGGGGTGGCCAAATGAAAAACTATAAAAAAATTTTTTTGGGCCACCCTAGACTGTCAAGGTTCGAGAATTGATGTGTAAATAAGAAGTCTTACGCTGACGTCATCTGACGCTCGAAATCTTACGCTTACTCGTCTGACGCTCGTAGTGTCTGTTAGCCCTTACCGTGTACCGAGAGCTTAGATATTTACATTTAAAATGTATACAATACATTATCACATTTTGATTAAGGTGACATGTAAAAGCAGCGCAATTTAATTTAATTAAATTTTTGGAACGAAGTTCTTTTACGCGGCTTACAGTAGAGTACTACTCTACTCGGTGGTAGAGCTTTGTGCAAGCTCGTCTGGGTAGGTACCACCCACTCATCAGATATTCTACCGCAAAACGGCAGTACTTTGTATTTTTGTGTTCCGGTTTGAAGGGTGAGTGAGCCAGTGTAATTACAGGCACAAGGGACATAACATCTTAGTTCCCAAGGTTGGTGGCGCATTGGCGATGTAAGCGATGGTTAATATTTCATACAATGCCATTGTTTATGACTGTTGGGGACCACTTACCATCAGGTGGCCCATATGCTCGTCCACCTACTTATAACATTTAAAAAAAAAGAGTGAAATGGCAGTAGCCCAAGGTCACGTCATATAACGAAATAGCGTTCATATTGTGCCTACCAAATGCTACGAAGTGCGATTGGGCGTTCGAATTTAGGAGGTCGATATAAAGGAGGTTGGGGTGCTTTTTGTTGTGACAAAAATACAATAATAAAACCAATTAAAAATCGACATTTTAAAAGTGGTTTGTGTTGAAAAAATATCGCACAGAACGTCGTTCCTGACGGGGGTCAAGGTTTTTAATTATGTATTATAATTCGTTACACGTTTCAATTAACTTAATATTCAAATACTTTTGCATTCGTTTTATTTAAAAAATAACCTAATTTTCTAGTATAAAATACATATTTCTCACTTTTAAGGTTTTAAAGCTGCAAAATGTATACGGATCGTTAATCAGAAGCCATTAAGGCAATCCATGCAGTATCCGGTATGCCATTGGTTGGTATAATTAAGATAAGTTGCCTTATAAGTATGGATTAAATTGTTGTAAAAACATTAATGAACGGATTATGGTATTGGTTTCAAATCTTTTATTTAATATTTGTATGAATGTCAATATTTATTTATCCCAATTTTAATGTTAATTTTCTAATTTAATATCAATATGTGTGTCTTTATAATATATGTATTTTACATATATTTATTATTATTATTTTAGTTGTCCGTCATTCCTCAATTTTAGGAAATTGCGGGGTTCAAACCCGAGCAAGCATCAATAAGAATCATGTGCGTTCACGTTTGCGTTGTATTTATTTCCGTTTGTTTCGTATTTCTTAATTAAAATAAGAAAGAGTAAAAAGATAAACATTGTCTGCAAGATCGTCATATTATATGTACTGAATCATTACATGGAATTTTTAAATAACTTTTATATTAGTTATTTGAGTTTTTCTACATTTAATAACATGTAAATGGAGTCGAAATTTGTTACTTGAATAACTTTGTAACTGAATAAATATGAATATATAATTTCTTTTTTTTAAATTAGTATACCATTCAAAACACGACAGGTGCCGACTAAAAAGAAACTCTTTGCAAGTATATTGGTTTGATAGGTGCGTTTTTTTGTTCAAAATGTTTAATAATAATACGTTCATTGTGTCATTTATATCACTCGATGAAAGACAATCACTACACAAAGCATGGTTTATGGATGGCATTAGTCGATGTCATCGACAGTTCGGCTTTCATTTTTATTCTTTCACATTCCGTGGAAACGTAAACAAAAAGATTTGCATAAAACAATGAAATGAAAAATAAATCTAATGAACGTTCGATATAAAACTACTTATATTATTAATATTAATTATTTTCAAACATAACTTTGTGTTTTAATTTTTCCATGCTTTTATTACCTAATCTAATAAAAACAATAATATTACGACTCATACATTTATAGGCGTATCAGTATACACATACATATATACATTATACATTAGCTAAATCCATCTTATGTTATAATTCAAATCAAAGAATAATTCAAACGTAATTTAAATTAACGGCGATCCGTCGATGACCTCCAACCACGATATTATATGACTGTCCGTTTGACGTTCGGCCATATTTATTTATTTATTTAAAACTTTTTTGCCCACCACATTGTGTAGTTTGACAAAAGGCGGACTTAATGCCTAAAGGCATTCTCTACCAGTCAACCTTTAGGCTAAGCGGAAATTCGTGAAGGCGGTAATTGATTTTGAAAAATATAGATACATACAAATATAACGATACAAACATAGTGATATAACAACAAAAAGTCTGCTATCACTCTAGTCTCAAATTCAAAAGTCCAAATTAATGACAGCTCTGCAGTATCGCCGACATATTTATTAGTTTTTTATATATTTATAATTGAAGTTAGTAGTATTAACAGTATCATATTGATTAGCCCCATTAGCGTTGATAATTAAAACTGAATACTTCTGAAAAAGAACTAAAATTACAAAATCGGTAAAGTCTTTACGATTTGATCAAACACATACCTAAATACTAATAGAGCAAACACATTACCATCATTCGTGTCAGACAAAAAAGTTGTATTACTTATAATCGGCGCCATTGAAACAAACAAAGACTAAAATGAATTTTTATATTTGTTATGTGTGTTCAATCCGTGATGGATTTCAATTACTCGAGTGTCAATAGATTCGTTAGTCGTTTCTGATTGATCAATCGCAATTGAATGTCGTTCTATTTGAAAATAAAATATCTTTCAAGTTAAACAATTACCTAGTGTTTTTGCTTCAAACTGTTTTATTATATGATTTAAAATATATAATCCGGATTCATAATTTATAACGAAACTTATAAACTGTTTACTTTGAAATTCTACTAATATTATAAAAGTGCAAATTAGTGATGGATGGATGGATCTTTATAACGTCTTTACTCAAAAACTACGCAACGAATTTTTATAGAATTTGCAATAGACATAGCTTATATCCTAACTTACCGTATAGGTTACCTAACTATCTGCCCCTTTTCCCCTTACAGGCGGGGGTAGCCGATAAGGGAAGGTAAATGAGAAATATATAATTTAAAAAAAAGTATAGTTGCTGTCAGCCATTGCGTGCATCACGCTCACGATAATAGATGGTTTGTAATGTGTCATGATACTTGACATAAACTTTTCTTTTGTAAATGATTAAGGTACAATAGATCCGATGGCCATACAATGGTCGCCGAATTTACAGAATAAGAAGCTTACAGTGTTTTTATTTTAATTTATGTATCATAAAATTAATACATAGGACATCTTCTATACACATAATAAAGCAGTCGAAATCGTTTGTTTCTTTATTGTACAAATTTATCAAAAAATGAGTGTTGTCGATGAAAAAAGAGTAACAGAACACGAAAATGCAATTTTTTTAAATGTCGTAATTACACCGACTTTAACGCGGACGAAGATGCGGGAAGTACATAATAAGAAAAAAGTAAATTGCATATCTATTACAGGAGATCTCTCTCAGAGCTACTTGGTAATACATATATATTTTTACTACATATTTTAGCGTGAGTATATTTTTGTTTATAAGTTTTCTTGGGTTCCTTCAAATGTGGCGCGAAGAGGCATCTTGCGGGCCGGCAAGGCGGGGGCGGCTAGTGCAGATCATTCTTTCCGACTGTGCTATCCGTCGTCGTGCTTGGACTCTACTACCACTTACCATCAGGTGGAGAAGAGTCATTACCCGGGAGGTAATATATAAAAAATAAAAGCCGGACAAGTGCGAGTCGGACTTGCCCACCGAGGGTTCCGTACAAATTGTACCTACAACATATTTAGGGTTATGATTAATTACAAAATTTTAAATGAAATAAGCAGGTATGCATAACAGAGCAGTTTCCGAATCCTTGGAAGCAGGGAAAGTTGCCGAAGGAGGGTCGACCGTCTGGTTCCTCCTCGGCGTACAGGCCGATGGTGGCCGATTGTGTGCCGATACCGCTGGTTTTTTAGTGGGTAGTACGGCGCCTTCACATACCCCCCACTGCATGTGGGGGAAAGAGTAAAAGCGCTTTTCCAGCGAAAAAAAAATTGTATGCATATAAGTGCAAACTGTTAGGTACTACATACCCCAAAATTATTAGGTACCTACCTATACTTATAAAAAAGGGAAAAGGTGTTTTTTCATTCTTCGTCATAAATCGAAAACTATGAATCATGAAAATAATTTAAAATCTGTTTTAGCTTGTGCCAATGAAGCCCTTTCATACGATACCCCACATGACACGGTTAACTCAATTCAAAATTTGGACCGCCGTTTCTTGCATAAAGACCATGTTTTTATATGATTTAATTACAAATGTATAGTTTTCAGATTTTTCCCTATACTTGTAGTACAACAAGGAATTTCTTGCCAAATTTCATAGTTCTAGGTTAACGGGAAATACCCTATAAATTTTGATTCCTTGAGTGTCGAAATATACGTTTTTTGCGGCATAAAAGGCCGTATCTTTTTTTTACGTTACCTTAGAAGTTTGATTTTCTCACTGCTTCAAGAGACTGTAGACCTGAGTATATCGTTTTAATTTCAACTCGATACCTCCACGCGTTCCCGAGATAAAGGGTCTTGACAGACAGACAGACAGACGGACGGACGGACAACAAAGTGATCCTATAAGGGTTCCGTTTTTACTTCTGAGGTATGGAACCCTAAAAACTAATTATGACAACCAGCGAATAACACGAACTAATCAACGGCGAATATAATGTATTTTAAATTTTGTACTAAGATTGTTTTCTGTCTCTTTTTATTTATATATTTTTCATGCTTGATGAATAAATATAATTATATATCTACTATATATATCGTTGCCATTGCCTTTAACAAGATCTGATTAAAATAATCTGATGTGAAATGAAATATTCAGTTCGCACTCAATCAATTCAGCTGGACTTTACAACAGTCCACGTGACGTCAGGTTGAAACATTCCCACAGTATAGAACTCAATTTGCCGTGGTCCTATTGGAACACGCCATAGAAATTTTAATTTGAATCGCTCTTGGTTAGCTGAAAATGTCATGTCCAGGTGAAAACCCTATTTAAGCTTTCAAAAGGTGTCACAAATAATAACTTGGTTATGTTATTGACGCAACATTTAACCCTTTCATTAATATGTTTGTTTTATTTACGGTTAAAAGGTTAATTATGTTTTGAAGTTTTTCGGATATTAATGTTATTTAGAAGGTAATTAGCTAAATAACACTGTGTCTTCTTCTTTCGAATGTCAAATTAATGATGTAAGAAAGAGAGGTATCAGTTTTTAACTAACAACGGTTGTCACTAAGGATAGGGAATTTAAATACATGTATTCAACATAACCAAATCCAGAATATTTCATTCAAATATGTTTTTACAAGCAAGTTAATACTGAATACACATGTATTCTGTTCCAGCCTTTTAAAATAACATTATTATTTTTACGTGCAAACAAGATGTGAATAAAAATGTACACACACATGCACGTTTTTGTGCACACACCCATTCACATAATATAAAGAAAACAAAATTAATTATTATTACTATCACTGTAATACTAAACAATTTAAATAATACATACTGAATATAGTTTAATGTCGAGCGTAATATGTTTCATTTACCCTAGAATCGCTTCCACCGTTCCCGCCCATTCAAAGGGCACAGAGAGAGATCCGTCTATATTTATTTATCGCTTTCGGCTGCATTGGCAAGAGATCGCAATTACCGCGACCCTCGTGCTACTGCAATTTTGCAAATTGCAGATTTTATCCGTCGATGGGAAGAAACTTCGAAATTGCAAGTCGTTACATGCATTAGCCCATCTTCACCTCGTCGCGTAGTCTTCAACGTGACTGGAGCCAGACGTGCAGAAAGCATAATTATGGAAATCAATAACGGATTTTTAATATATGGACAATAATGTTATAAGTAAAGTTTAAGTATGTTATAAAATCTTTTGATACAAAACAATAAAAAGGTAGTGAGCTAAGGCTGTAATCTACAGCAGCGTACCCGGGTTAGCTCAGTAGATAGATCACGTACTTCTTAACTAACAGTAATGAATTTCGTGTAATTTGTTTTTATAATTTAGGTGGTGGTGGTATGGTGAAGTAAATCATGATGAGACACCTGAACTTAAGCAGCACGGTGAAATAAATTGTAAACTTTGTTGATAGGAAATATATCTTTGGTTAGCTGTGGGATATTTTTAACGGAAAAAAACGCACCCTTTTTAGTTATTCTAAAACAAATGTTTAAATTCTTCACTTAAAAAGGCTTACCATTTTTATTGTTGATGCGATGGAGAGTTAAGATGTGAACAAAATATACTTTGTAGTTCACGTGAATACGAATATATTAAGCTCACGTACAAAGTCGCGAACGGCATTCATTTAATAAATAAAAAATGACAGTCGAATAAAAGACAATTGTAAACGTGAACTGAATTTTTTTATTACAAAACACATAAAATAATATTTAAAAATATAATATATGAAGCATTATTTTTATTATGTTTAATAAATTATAGTGAATTTTGATTTGATTTGAGTTATACAAAAAATAATCAATTTTAAACTTAATCCTATTTTATCATGGTTCAGAATTTCAATATTCGCTAAAATCTTTATATCATGAGTTAGAAAATTTTGGATAAATCGGGTAAAAAATTCAGAACACTCATTAAAAAGAAGAAAATTTTAATACACTATTAATATTAATGAACATTGTACAACAATTTTAAGGTCATTTAGTTTTAAATTGCAATAGCTTCATTAACAAGTTGCAAGATCGTGAGTACAAGACATTTTTCTTAACTGGAGCAGACGGCCTTATGCATATTTGATGTACCATGGCCGTACTGAGTACGTCTACGCTAACGATGTAATGACTACACGAGACTGAACTAGAATAGACGCTATTGTATTTTCATAAATATTAAAATTGAATACCGCATACAGAGGGTATTGTAACCGATTAAATATCTTTGTCGTATGTTACGTCGAATCGGTAACCTAACTAATTAGATGTAAACTGGTGACTGTCGTTTATCGTACTTATCGCGCACGAAATAGGACTTAAATTGACGTTTCATTTAAATGTAATGTCCGAGAACACGAGTGCATCGCTTGAAGCATATGTCAAGGGCGCCCGCTGTGCCTGTAGCCCTTTATACAGGTTCACCAGCATTGAACTAAACGTTTTAATAGGCCGTACTTGTGACTCGCCGTCTACCGAGCTTGGTGATATTTTAAAAATCTGTTTAGCTTTTTTGCGAACGAAAGTTTTTTTTGTTCGGTTTTTATGCATGAGAGCTATTGGTCGGGTAGTTAATTAAGTTTTTTGTAAATGTTAGTAATATTGTTTTATTTTCCGAATGTAATCCCGTACGTTGCTTAGCACACATATCGAATTTGATCCTAAAGAAACAATCTTAGAGCTAAATCCTTTAAAATTCTCTATCTTTTGTCGGCTTATTCTCATCCGTAGGGATCTTCTATAAGTGACATACGATATCATGGTTCTATCTTTATTAACTAGTCAATGTATTTTGTAAAAAAAAGGTTTGAAATAAAATATATTGATACGGTTCACTGCATACTAAACCTTTATAACAGTTAATAACAATCTTAAGGTGAAATAAATTCCGTTATGTTTTAACAATTTCTATCAGATTTAATATTACACTATCTTGGCCAAAATTAAATAATAAAAATAGGTGCCTTTTTAGGTAAAAGAAATGTAATTGAATGTTATTTTATTATATATATTTCTAAACGGTTCGATGAAATAAGAATTCAGATCTTAATTGAACTTTGCGAGCATACTACATTAATATTGTTTAATCGGTATTTTGTTTGTAACTTTCATCGTATTTTGTACTATAGCAAAAAATAACCTTATACAATTTCCGAAAAAATACTGATTCAATAATGAACTCAATTGCAAATACCATAAATCACGTGTCAATGTAATCAAGTATGGTGCAAATTTGACATTTGGAATGTATATAACCAATTAACAGTAGAAAATCTACATACATTCTTACTCGTTCTAGAAAACGACCTCATAAAAAATACTTAGGTTATATATTTAATTAGGTCCTATTAGGTACTATACAACAAAATAAATGGTGACATATTTATTTGTAATTTGCCGTATGTAAACTGTAAAAAAATATTAGGTCCTTACATATGAGATTGGCGTTTTGTACGGGAGGAATATAATTTTTATTATTTATTTCCCGATTTGCTTCAAGTGGATTAATACAGTTTTATCACTTACCCCGAAGCCTGCAGCTATCTCTGAAGTGCTTTGTGATGGATACGCTTCCACAATAGCCTTTAATTCAGAAGGTTGAAATTTTCAGAACGAAAACGTTGAAACCAAAAACGTACCGTGCTTTCTTTTGCGATACCAGCGCCGTACGCATCAGTAATCCTTCGAGCTGTTTCTGCAGCATTGGTGCCACGGTAGAACTCGTACTCGTAAATATACCGATATTTCATGTTTTTCATTGTGCGGTAATAAGCGGCGCCAAAGAAAAAAATTATGAGGAAAGAACAAATAAATGACTGTTTTCAAAACTCAAATGTACCAGCTAAATGAATTTATACATTTGAATTTGGAATTCTTAACCAAAGAGGAGATATTTCAGATCAAAGTGGTCAGTACGACAAAACGCTAATTTCATATTTAAGGACCTAATACTAACAGATTATTTTCTCACTAAAAGTTATGAAGAAACTGAAAGATACTTTAACCCAATCTTTTAGTTGATTTAACAAATACATTAAAATATTTTATTTTTATATATTTTTATCTTACATACTCTCACACACACACACATAGACACACACACGCACACACACGCGCGCGCACACACTAACACATACATACACCAACTCACAAAAAAGCGCGCACTCAGTACCGGCACGAACATTTCTAAATCGCTTTCTTAATGTTCCTTTTTTAAAGAGAAATATTGTTATTTACTTTAAGCCTCAAAAAACCAATATTTACATGTATGTAGCTATATGCCTACTGCTTACTCTGGGGGTTGGTAAATTGCTATCCTTAACACAGGTTATTAAATAACCCATGAAGGATAGTGAGTTCCAGTCACCAAATAAATTAAAAGCAAAACCAAAATATTTAGTAAATGCTACTTATAATGTAATGCTTACTATATACTCGTATAAAAAGAATTGTAAACATTGTAAACATTAATTCTTATCGAAATAAATACGTTATTAAATCGTTATATTAATGAAAAAGCAACTTTCAAGCTATTTTCAAACTTCAAGGCGGACAAGTTTTCCAATGTCCTATTTCCCGTTTCCATTCCGACCCCAAAAGCCCGATTCACGTCTAAGTCTATACACCATTAAACGCAAGCGTTCGCAGATTATAAATATACCTCGGTACGTGATACAGCCTCTTGGTATCTACTATTTCTTTCGTGGCTTGGATTAGTCTTGTAGAGATTTATTATTCGTTTGTGGGTGAGCCTAACTCCGAATGTCAGACGCGGGCAGGAATACGTACGTGTTTTGTTTCAAGTGTCAGGGGTGGCTTTACGTTTCACGTTGTGAAATTGAAGCTTAAGATTTTATAAGAAGCATTATATTTAGATGTCATACGGAATTGAATCAGAGATAAATGTAAGCAGGGCACTCCTTTTTGATGTACTTCAATCGATATAGATTTTTTTTATATAAAATAGGGCAGCGGTAATAATAAATTGGGTTGAATAATCGAAAGATATAAACGGGTTTCATTTCTGCTGATGATTTTCCTTAAGCCCATTTTTAACAACGATAGTGGAATAGCACTGTATTTAAAAGAACAATCGCATTGGATATATCCAATAGAGAGTATCGGTGAATTTACCTTCAGTAAATACTGCTGCGGAACCAAATTGGTTTCCCGAACTTTAAAAAATATACTGCACAGAAGATACAAGGCGGGATTTTTTGTTTGCGAATCTCCATTGCTCGATAAACAAACCGTACTATAAAAGGGATCCAGCGGGAATCGTATATCTTTTTGGGGAAAATGCTAAGAGAAAATCGTTACAATCTCTATTCTGTTAGAATTGCATAAACTATAGCTTATGTTTAATTAAATTGAACCAAAGATTAATGACATGTTATTTATATGGTATTTATAAAATTAGTTATTAAGGAACTATAAATATAGGAAAGAATCATGTGAGAGAAATTCGACCCAGTCATGTAGGCTTGAGAAGAAATATTGGTGGTGATTGCTTGGATTTGACCTTCCTATCTTTGGTTAAGATCCCTGTATTCTACTAACTGTATTATTTTCACTCTTAAGAAAAAATTAATAACAGAATTTAAACAGAAAAATATTCGATGAAAAAGATGTTTGCACAACAAATAAGGTGATTAAAATATTAAATGATATCTAAAAATAAATATTATGCGAGAATTAACTAATGGTTTTAATAACTTTACATAGTACCGAATAGTGTGCAAGAATTGATATAACAGCAATATGTCTGCCAAAGCCACAAATATTGGCGGAATGATAATAAATGTGTTCCTGCGCGCGTGATGTCTAGAGCCTTGCCAAAACGCTTCCACTCTATAAACTAATATCTTTCTGTCTCTTTTTTGTTCCATTCTATAACTTGAAAGGATTTTAATATATTAATATTATTACGATAATTTATAATTCAAAATTAGGTATGACATATACCTTAGAAAGTAAGATACGATATCGTGTTTGTTGTGTTAACTACACTTTCATTACATATAAATTGTTTTGTTAAATAAACCATAACCAAGGACAGGAACATTTGCTTATAGGTTAACATGACGTAATAATAGCACCTATTAACATTTTTTTTAAGGAAAATTTTGTTTTGTTGTTTCCGGATAAACTTCTATATTATGATAGTTTACAGTTTTAGGATCATAGAGTTTGTTGATCTATGGTTAGCATCCGAAGCTTATTAAACCATACCATTTTACAGTGGATAGTACTCTCATACCGAGAACGAGATTTGACAAGACAAGTTTAGCATTAACAAAAGTAAGTAATCGTTACTAGGTTTGAGCTAATAAGACGCATTGAGATTTAATTTATACGATATAAAATTAGCATTCCTTTCTGAGTGAAATTTTTTAAAAATATACTGTTTAAAGATAAGCCTGAAGTTTCTAATATTTAACTTTTTTAATATTACAATCGACGAAGGAATTTTTATCTCCACCCAAGTTACTATAATTGTAAACCATTTCGTTCACCATCTTACAACTTACAATTACGTACAGGATCTATGTTGTTATTTCCCTTGTGTCAGTTTTTACAATGGTTCAAATCGGAACACTGCGCTACCAAATTTTGATTATATGCGGTGGGATATTCCATGCAACTTAATGTTCCTCACGCAAACGTGTTTGAACAAAGCCTTACAAGTTGCCAATGTGTCATCTGCAAAAGCGCAGTTTAATGAAGTGTTTTTGAAATTGCATAATTTTTTAGTTAAGTCAATAACGATACCTTCATGACAATAACGAAGGTATCGTTATTGTAACATAATTGTTATGTATTTTACTTGTATGGATTGGCACATATTTATTTCGATGATGAATCCTAGGTATAAAAAATGACTGCCTCGTTGGTCTAGCGGCTCCTGGGTTCAATTCCCAGGTCGGGCCAATGAAATGTTATTGAGATTTTCTATATAAATTTCTCAGTTGCAGCCCGGAGTCTGGAAGTTGGAAGTGTGTACACTTCCGTGCCTCGGAAAGCACGTAAAGCCGTTGGTCCTACGCCTGAACTCTTTCCGGTCGTATCGGATTGCCGTCCCGTCGGGTTATGAGAGTAAGGGAATAGGAAGTGCACCTGTATTTGAGCACACACTTGTTCACTATAATATGTCCTGCGCAGTTGGCTAATCTCTCTTGAGATTGTCCACCGTGGCTGAAATCGGTCTGAAGGACTATTATAAAAAAATAATTTAATAAAAATGGACTGGAATAATATGTAATAGAATCAGAAATAGCAATAAAATTTAATAAATATTTAAGTATTTTCTATATATTCTCACCGATAAACGTATATTGATTGTATATTCAGATAAAAAAGCGAAATCGCTTTTTTCTATCAAATTACTAATGACGGAAAGAGAAAAGATGTATATGTATATTAATTCGCAAAGCAAAACATTAACAAGGCTGTTAGTATAATTCAACAATTTCAAGTAAATGATCAACGTACTATTATTTAGAATATTTTTATTTTATTAAAACCTTGTTAACCTCGCATGTCCATTCTCGTTAGTGTGATCGAATATTACAACAATTGGAGCAGACCATTAAGGTATTTTGTTGATATGATCTGCTTGTGGTAATAGACTCAGATCACGATATACTTACGTGCAGGTCTCGATACAACAATTTCCTTTAGATCTTAATACATAACACATACGATTTTCTTGAAAAAACTTTTAAACGTTAATACCGGCCTCTATGTTTGTTTGTACTAATGGATTAATGAAATATCAATAGGCAAACCATAATCCATCAAATAAAATATGATAAATAATTATTAAATTAGTATTCAATTGCAAAGCTAGAAATCTATTATAATTCGTATTGATAATTAATTTAAACAGTGGATTTTTTTTTATCTTTATGCTTGTGTATTGAATAAGGGGAATAGGAAGATATAATATATTATGGAAAATACTTTTGGTATTACATACTTATATTTTAGTCTTAAAGTGATAACTACAATAAGTGATACTTTTCTATGTAAAATAGTTTTTTATGCTATTATTATTTATTGTTGAGTATTCGATCGTACCGATCGTTATAAACAAATAATCGATGTAAATTTAATAATCACAACTTTCAGTCTGTTGTCGGTACAATGCTAAAAAGTTGTATTTTTACTTTAAATTATATCAGTGCTTCTTTAAAAATAAATGACTTATTTATTTAATAAAGCTATCATATTTTTTCGAATGTAAAATTAATGGAGACGAAAGAAATACACTTAACAACTTTATAAGTAAACCGTAATGTTAATGTGACAATTTAAAAAAATAGTGTTTCTTCAACATGCCGTTGAGTTTCTCGTAGTCTACTATCGCATATGCAGATGCAGTTTCAAAGGTGCTGGACCAATATAGTTTATTGTTTTTGTGTCAATTAAATCTCCGTATAAGTCCGGAGTTACGAAGTTAGCAGTGTTACATGTCGTTGGGTCTGCGTCTTATCTCTGCGGTCGTGTAGGATTGCCGTCCCTTCGGATTATAAGAGTGAGGAAATACAGGATGCTACTACGTTTGCAAATGCCCTATAATGTCGAAACTTTCAATTAAACTATAATCAATTTAAATATATACAAAAAAAATGGAATATAAAATACTATCAAAAAGTTGTTAAAATAATGATTCAGATATTAAATTGTTATTCGAATCGCATGTAAATGATTTTGTAGTTTCAATTTTTAAATCTTCCCCCTGAGTGATCGGAATGGGATTGATGATTTTATTAATGTTCACAATGTGCGACTGATTGCAACGAAATCGTATATAAAAAAGTAATTGAATGATTTCGATATGCAAATGAAATTTCAATTAATTCTTGGTCAATGACAGCGCGCCGCTCATCACATCATGGAATCAAATGAATTATAATTTAATGAGATTTGATTCTAATTTTACAATATAATATTCGTTTAATTATTGAGAATGTTCAATGTAAATACAGCATAAGAGATGTAACATTTTAGTCTCCATATATCTGAGAAATAAGTAGTTAACATTTCTTACAACCCCAATGACTATAAAAGATGACGATTGCTTACTATTAAGAGACTGTTTCTATATAGAAAAGACGTTTCTCCTTTTGAATTGAATAAATAAATTAAAATGTAACATATAAGATTTAAATAACTCAAATACTAATAGAACTGTGTTGAATTTAATAACATTTTAACATGTTTAATGTTCCGTTTCAATCAAAACATTCCACTCAATTATTGTATTTCTACCACAAACCTTGGATTTAGAACGTTTTAAATTCAATAATAATCTGCTCCTTTCGATACAGTCACCTATTTTTTCCCACTGTATTTTAACGTCAAAACAATTAGGGATATATATACAGAAAAAAAAAGTTAAAGTTTGTAAATGTCCCATTGCAAGGCTAAGGCCTTCACTCTTTCAACTTGGCTTATTTCTTCGCAATGTTTATCATTACTAGCAGGCGATGAATTATGAATGCGTATTAAGGACATGAGTGGTGCTTTTATATTAAGAATCACCTGTTCCAAGTTAATACCATCACGGTTAATATATGTATAAACGAGTATATAACAATGTCTGCTACCATTATATGCCCGAAAAAGAAGTAGTGTATATATTAAGCTTGCCATTATAAAGGCATAAAATAATTTCTACAAAGTTACGTTAATTAAGATGTCCTAAGTAGGGCGCCCTAAGATATGTTTCAACTCCTACAATTTTCTTTAAACGGCCACAGCTAATTGCGAGAAGGGTACAAAGTAATGGAACACAGTAACTAATTGAGTCGAAAGTGTTTTGTTTATCCATGTTTTACTTAAACTAACTTTGCTGCTCAAGGCTATGGTAAAAGATAATCTTCAGCATCGCTCAAGGCGCTAGACACAATTTTCTTTTAGAAAACTTAAAATGGTAAAGAAAGAATACACTTTGGTGTTAACTGCTAAGTAAAGTTGGTAATACAGTAGATAAGATAAGCTCACTATATAGTATTATATATTTAAAATGCTTTAATACGGACATAGTGCTAGGTAGATAGTCTGCCTTTGCACGGTTAGAACATTTTTTAGAAAAAATCTTTTTGTTCAAATAATAATTTTTAAAGATTTTGTTTTTTACATTTCTTATTGTTTTATGTTAATAATTTTATAATTACGCTTTTTCTGCTTTTCATTAATGTATTAGTCATTTTTTCCAACGGCAGTGTGTCGTCTGAGTGCATTCGTGCTTAAATTAATTTTGAACAATAAATACAGTACTGAACGCTACCAAGTGTCCAATTACATCCGTTATTGCATTTAGTTGTGTGTGTTTTCACACTCAATAACACGGTTACAAATTTGTTGTTCATTATCTATTTTTTATCCACACCGAAGTCATATACAATATTTATTTAACGCACAAGTAATTAATTATTATTTATTATATACTAGCCAACCAATTTATAACTAATTATTGGATACGTCTCGAACACTACCTATGATAATACTTTTCTAGCAAACTTCAAGCGAATATTAATGACAACTCTATTTTTGAATTCAAACGACACAAAGAAACACTATTTTTTACATAGATAAAGAACTTTTTGTAAAGCTATCGTTATTAGTAACAAAATATATTTTAGTTTGTTTATAATATACATATAAGTTATTTATCTTTTATTCCACCAACCCGTATTGGAGCAGTGTGGTGGAATAAACTCCAAACCTTCTCCTCAAAAAAAGGAGAAGAGTCCTTTGCTTAGGAGTGTGACATTCACTGGCCGTTACTTTACTTTTTTTATTTTCTATCTTTTAATAGAAGATTGCAATTCCCAAGAATGTTGCAGAAGAATCAGATTGACTTCTGGACAATTCAATTAAGCTTTACGTTAAGTGCGAGTTTGCAAACAAGCGTGCAAGCTAAGTTTCCCCAAGTGAGTTTATCAAAGAGATTGTAGCGAACAAGTTAGCCTTCATCAAGCGTATCTAGTACGGCAATGTTTGTTTAGCTTGGTATTAATATTCAAAGGAATTTCTGTTCCTTGCCCTTTATAACATTCGTTTAATTAACTAACAAATCTATTGTAATACTTTCTTAAAGTTAACATTAAATTGCGATAAAAAATAGTTTGATAAAAATCAATAAATAGGACAGAAAAAACATAGGGTTCCTTATACCTCCTCACAGATGAAGCAGCGATTTTAATAGTTGGATATATATAAAAAAATTACGTCAATTCACAATGCAAAATGTATTCTAATTTTAAAATTATTTTTAAAGTGATAACTTCTAATGGGAGGGTAAATCGCTTCGTAACGTAATTCGTTACGGTGCCACTATTACCGACGCGGACTGCTCTACCTGAGAGTTACCAACCTAACGCCATCTAGCGTATAAAGATAGTACTTATAATCATTTAGTAATTTAAATTATATTTCATATATTATAATTAATAATAAATATTATCACTTCTGTCGAGCGTCCCAAGACGCACACGTTTTTTTGTTCGTTTACCATGTCATATGTCTTCTAATTCCTGTTAGATATATGATGGAAATAATGTTATACGTTATTTATTTTTAAGCAAGTAAAGCCGTTAGTCCTGCGCCGGAACTCTGGCCGTGTCGGATTGCCGTTCCATCGGGCTATGAGAGTTAGAGAATAGACAGTGCCCCTGTGTTTGCGTACACACTTTTGCACTATAATATGTCCTGTGCAATTGGCTAATCTCTCTTGAGATTGGCTGCCGTGGCCGAATTCGGTTTGGAGAACTATTCTTATTATTATTATATTAATATTTGCGATATAGTTCAATAAATTAATGAAATATTATAAATATCATATTATAGCGATGGTAAATGAATGTTGAGCGTCAAACGTTCAAATACATTACGGACATTATAATAACAATCAACACGAATACAGACGTATACTCGTTAAAATTCCCGAATGTTCCGCAAACTGAACTCGAAACCAAAGTTACTGGAAATGATTTCAGTTTCGATACGTATCTAACTGATTTCGTATCCCCCGAACCTAAATTCAGTTGTTAAGCCTGCGTCGGTTTGTTAAGTGAGCCGACGGATTAAATTATAAGGTCTGCAACTTCGAACTTATATAACTAAGACTGTTGAGAATCAGGATAGTGGGAATGCTATCATGTAGTAAGACTGTCTTTACATTTATACTATATACCTATGCTTATTCTAGTTATTAAGCCAATTAAGTCGGTTTGGTTCGGGAAAGGCTGTCGGGTATAATGACTATAGATATGGGACATTGAAAATGTTGAATGATATCAAAATGAATATTGGATATCGTTGGTTAGGAGCATTACACTTGCTTAGAGTAATAAAAGTCTGACTGGCAATTCGGATATTTTTCCCATCTGTTGATGAAAAAAAAAAAATTGTGTATTTTTTTTTATTAACATTTAAAACAAAAACGTTCCTCAATAAAGTTGTTTTAATACAGTTGAACATTTCTGAACATGTTTTGGGATCCTATTGTAAAAGCGTATTCGTTGTCCCACGATTAAGAATTACCGTCAGTCAGTCAGTCAGTACTAAATATGAAGATGAAACCATTCAGTATATATTAAACAATGTGCTTCATCTGGTTGAATATTTCGAATCTGAGTGAATTCTGAATGAAAGAAATAAACAACTTGTTTACGCTTATAGTCTATTTAGCGCTCTGCGAAAGTTTCCGTAGCGAAGGGAGAACAGTTATGAGCAAATTAATGCTGTTTTTAAAACTACCTGTTTCCACATTTAATTTTTCCACAAACTATTGGAGATGAAGTGTTCCTTTTCAGCAGTTTGAACATGGCATTTAATATTAAAATGAAAAACATACTTTCAAGTTTCAATATTCAACATGAACAGCAAGCGTGACAAAGTTAGCCGATTAATATATTCGCTAATAAATTTCCCGAATGGCTGTCTATCAAACATTTATATCATTAAAATTTCTACTTGTAATATGGTATTAGTTATTACAGGTGTCCAGCTATTCCATAACCGCTAATAAAGGTCGGTAGCTCATTAAAACGGTTTACCACAAATTCACGAGTGGGAATAGACCAAATTCCTGGATAATACGCGCTACCTACCCTGTTGCACTGTATCGGCCGCCGCATTCGTAATTAAATGACATTGCTAACGTTTGTTCGAAGGGAATCGAAATTCATCGTATTGTTAATCATCGATAATTTGAATGCTTATGTAATTTTGATTCTGTTTGTACTTTGTGATGACATTGGAAATACGATTTTGTCGTAGGTTCCCGCGGAGTTGATGGGATTTATTTATGTAGAAAATAAACGAGTTTTCGAAAACTATAATATATTCTGTTATTATACGATTGTATGAAAGGTTTTATTATAAATATATGTACTTAATAAATGCAAGTTCTCACTGCTGGACAAATGCCACATCTCATCTGAAATACGATGTTTGGCCTTTATTCTAACATGCAGATTTCCTCACGTTGTATTTTCCGTTAATGTTTTAAACACATGCATACTTAATTGTGCACGTACGAATTTGAACCCATGATCTTCAGTTGAGTTCTAAGTGTTCTTTTAACATATTAGTATAGTGCGTTAAGTTTTGTACAAACTCGAAGGCTGATTCAAATTAAGCTAGTTTTCAACGAAACTTAAAATATTCTTGACGTTTAAGAATCTTAAAAAGTTTTCGTGTGCATGGGAGAATTCAGCTTGATGAGCGATATTTCTTATATAAATTTAATATTTATTATTTCTTATATAAATTTAATATTTATTATTTCTTATATAAATTTAATATTTATTATTTCTTATATAAATTTAATATTTATTATTTCTTATATAAATTTAATATTTATTATTTCTTATATAAATTTAATATTTATTATTTCTTATATAAATTTAATATTTATTATTTCTTATATAAATTTAATATTTATTATTTCTTATATAAATTTAATATTTATATAAGAAATATCGCTAATTTTATCTTAGCTTGCATTTTAATTTAAAAAACGTGAATTTATTTTAATATATGTTTTTGTATTTTAATGTACAGGCAACGTTGCTTAAGGTTGCATTGCATTTTTTAACATAAAGTACACAAAACCGTGGTTAATTATGATGAACCACTCATCGTTCATTGGTGAAAACCGTATTAAAATCCATTTGGTATTTTATTGCGATCAGAGACACGGCGCGGTAAATTGTTATATAATAAACTGAAAGTGATTTGTCATATAACTAAAATTGTTAAAATTAAATTATATGACTGGATTTTCTTTTCGCATATATAATTGATACTTGCGTGAACGTTTTTGATTTAGTAACATCGATGTAAAATAGATGAGTGAGACAGAAAAGAATGAAGAAAACAAAAAAAAAAAAAATTGACGGACATTGCAACGCATACCGAGCAAAATTAAAATACTCTTTATTCAAGTATAAAGCATCTTTGAATCGAGTAGTACAGTATTAAATGAACTGATTTAGAAAGTAGACTCTACCGCGAAGAATCGGCAAGAACTTAGTAGTTAATCTTGTCCACCAATTTAAATAGGAATGTTAATTAAATAGATTAAAATTTATTATGTATTATTAGCATTAGCTACTGTAGTAAAATTGTTATATAATTATAATTAATGTTCCATATATAACGAAAGACAAAACCAATTAAATGAAACGTTATTACTAATTTGTAATTGAAAACGCGGTATCACGGAGCGAGAAGAAAAAAAATATATTTCAAGATTAATTTTCTTGGGGGCTTACGTAGTAAATTTAGAGTAAAGCTTGAAATTACCATGGCATTTTCCGGAATGCTCAATTTACTTGGGGGAGCGTGGAGTACTATCTGTACTTTCCGCACTTATGGTTGAATTGATATTTGTTTTGGTTGAATATTTTTAAACTTTGAGAAGCTTTTCAAATAATATATTTAAGTAATAATATTTATTATTATCTATTGTAAAGTTACTAAGTTTTTAAATTATGTATATAGTTTTATTTATTTATTTAATAAGTACACTAACAATATACATATTAATTGAAGGCTTGCACAACATAAAAAAAAAAACAACTTCTGATATGTACATCGATTACAAGTGTACATAACGTTCACAGTGTATCGTGTTTACATGTTTTTTTAAAGTTGAAATTAAAATGTATTATACAATTAAAAATATAAATTATTGACCTATGCTATCATCATTTATATTATAGTTTTAATATATAATGTTAAATATATTCAAATTAAATTTGATTCTGTGTCATTACGAGTTAAAAGTTTATAAAAACAATTAAAAAAAAATATATATTTTTGGATTTTGATCTACAAATGTTTGTTATATTTATATTAATATTTATTGTTTATTGTAACAGATAATTACTTATGTACACATTCTTTCAAAAATTAATTAAAGCATTGAAAATTAACTCTATGTGTTTTGTATGACAGATGAATGCAAAAAAATATTTTCAACACATACAACACATATGTATTTTTATATATATTACTAGCTGCCCGACCCGACTTCGTACGGGTAAAATAAGGATTTTATCCCGTGCATTTTTTAATCAATAAGATATAAACATTCGCTCATACAGTACAGTGTATGTGTGTTCGGTACAGGGCATATAATAATAATTCATAAAGTAAAGTACAACTACATTTATTGGATCAAAGTTCTTTTACTACTGCAATGTAGAGTGACCTTGCAGAAATTGTCATGTAACAAAAAAGCGTTGTCCTCCAAGCGACCTTTCCTCTCTTTCTTTCTTACTGATTCCTTCTATTCCAGCGGTTGTATGTGTATGTATATGTAAGTGAGCAAATTTTCAGATTTGTATAAGGATTGTGTGCAGCCAATGAGATAACCTTAATTCTATACAAATGTAAATATAATTTGAACTCTTTTTTTAACTTATAATTCGCTATTTTATTTTTAAGTTTGAATAAATTACTATTTTCCTAAAGTATTAAATGAAATTTATCAATTTTATTTCTTACTTTACATTTTTGCATTAAAATCATAATAAAAATAACATAAAATATACACATGTGAAAGGGAGAGTTGTTTAAGAAATGCAACGCTTTTTGGTGAGATAAAAAAGTAGGAACAATTTCCTCCTTTTTTTCGCTTCCCACATGAAGTGGTATGTGGGGCTCCCCGGGCTAAAGGTGCCGGAATACCCACTAAAAAATCAGCGGTATCCTCTCCGTCTAGTCGGGGGGCGCCACGAGATCGCTTGCGCATGCTACCGTGACGCCCCGGAGTTCCCAGATACAGGGAACCCCCTTAGCCCCGGCGGCTGTTAAGGTGCGCATAGTGCCTACGCCTTCTCTTCGGTCTTCTTCGACGGATCGAATCAGCGGAGGCATTTTCCTCGCGTTGCCACTCCGCGGCCTCCTTTTGCGACATGACACTGTCGCAGAAGGAGACCATTTCCAACAGGGCGTTAATCACGCTCGGCAGCGAGAGATCTCCACCGACTATCGTCACCAGGGTATGCCTCTGAGGCCCCACGCACCACACCCCGAAGAATAATTTCCTCCTGATCGATTTCGACCGCGATGGCCAATCTCAAAAAACATTTGCCAATTACGCAGGACGTATTATAGTGCAAAAGTGTGTGCGTAAACACAGGTGCGCTCTCATAATCCGATAGGACGGTAAACCGACGCGAACGGTAAAAGTTCAGGTAAGAAGCAGGACCAACGGCTTTACGTGCCTTTCGTGGCACGGGAGTGTGACAAATATACAGAAATATAATCATTAAAAATCTACACTTTAAAACACGTTTTAAGTTAAAAAAAATATCACAAAGAACTTCGTTCCTCGCACATTTTTTACTATATTATTAGGTTCTGTCTACATTTTCTATGTGCTCATGCTCCTCGTACAATGGTCCCACTATGATATACACCTTTTTGAAAAAGTTGGGCCGTTATTTGTTTTTTTTTTTTAATGTAACAGGTCTAACGCAAGTACACACATATTTTTGTTATTTAACTTACCTTTCACAATATTTTTCCTTAAGAATAATACAGTAGAAATACTCTTAATATTAATAATAACAATAATTACACCACTGCAAATTTATAATAATTTTTAGTTGAGAATTACACGGAAATGATAAAATGATAATTGTAAAGGTCACTACTGCGATCGATGTACAAACAATAGCAGATTTTTTTTCGAAAACTGTGAAAGAAATGAGATACAGCTTATTGTAAGAGAGACAGGAGAACGCTCCCATCCTTCGTGCTCCGTGCTGCTTACATGGTGAGAAGTGACACCAAAAGACCCCTGACGGGGATAACTGATCAAGTGTTAATTGATCCAGTTATCGACCGAGGTTGAAAATGATTGAATTACTAATATCTCTATTAAAAAATAGGGGTTGATGGTAGAAGGGTGAAAATTTAGGGTTGTATGTATTTTTTAATGCCACATAATAAAAAAATAAAAATAAAAGGATATGTCCAAAAAATGAAAAAAATTTTTTTGGGTTGAGCCACCCTTAACATTTAGGGGTATAAAAATTAGTTATAAACCTATTCTCATATCTACAGAATATACATATAAAATTTCATCAAAATCGGTCAAGCCGTTTCGGAGGAGTATAAACACTAAAACTTTGACACGAGATTTATATATATATATATATATATATAAAGAAGATAATAAAAAAGCCATTACATATAGGCCAGTATTACCTGTAGGGTAAGAGATTACCACTGCCTATAGACACTGGTACTGCAAGAAATATTAATTCTTACATAGTTAATGCGATGCGCAATGGAACTAAGATGTTATGGCCCTTGCATCTATAGATACAATGGCTCACTCACCGTTCAAACCGGAAAAACCATACTAAGTATTGCTCTTGGGCGATAAAAAATTTGATGAGTAGGTGCTACCTAATCAGCCTGCCTTGCAAAAAGCCCTAACATCAAGTCCTCTCACCAAAAAACAAGATTTATAAAAATAACAGATTTTATGATAAGCTCAAGTTTCGTAATTGCTAAGGGACATGACAGTCTCAACATCTAAGAGATATTGCTTATCAGCGAACTGTTATCTCAAAAGCCTAGGGATCGATGTTTTAACCTTTGTATTGTATACAAAAGGTTTTCGGACTCGGCGTTTTTATAAGTGTTCGTTCCTATAAAAAATAAAGTATACTTTTTATTAAATTATTTTCAAAAATGTTTGCTTATATTCTTATAAAAGAAAATAATTGTACTCCCTTAAAATAAATTTTATAATGTTACATTATATATGTATCAAAAGTATAAATATTATTATTATTGTTATAAAAATGTGTAATTCTTTTTTATAACAATAATAATGATATTTTGATATAATTCACCAAAAATACTTTTTTAACTTATTGGATCTTATGAATAATCATTCGAGTAATTATACACGTTAAAAGTGAAGTTTCAACCGGATGGGAGTGTGTTTACCAAGAAACGATAAAAAATCTTAAATAAAATACCTTAAAGCAAGAATCAGAATTGTGTTAAATATTAATGTATGTATTAATGTAGATTAACCAAAATTCCTTTATCATATTAAACAATTATTACTTTCCTCATCACCTAAATTAATATTCAAATGAAGTTTGCGTTACCCATCTTGAGTTTTTGAAAATTTTAATTATGTTTTCTTCAAGCGTGACAGGCATGACAGGCAACCTTTGTCCTTATTTACGAGTCCCAAACGTATAAATAAGTTAGTTATAATTATAGCTACGTACTTCATAAGCCTCCAATTGATCGTGTTTACTCAATCTAAATACAACCTTTTAATTCGTTTATTTCTATCTGGCAACATCCGTAATTGTAGCAGGTAACTTATATAGAAAACGAGGTTCCGTATTTGTATAAAGATATTATGTACTATACATATGTTATTATTGACATAGAATCTGCATCTCAACTTTACCAGTTCTACGAGTATTTAAGCAAACTTTGTGGTTGTACTAAATATACTTTCGATTTAATTTAAGTTTTATGGTATTCTTGTGATTGTATGTTATTGCAGGGAATGAAACAATCATCTTAAAATAATTAAAAAAAAGAACTATTTTCATCAGTTTTTTTAACTAAATTATAAACAGGGTAGATTTCTGTCATTGCAAAAGCAAGTTTAGCTATTGGTTCCATGTTGGGCGAAGATATTTACTTTGACTTTAACTATGCAGTTTAAACATATTGTATCTTATATATTAAGCTTAATTTTAATTTCTTACTTACCTTCATCATCATCATCATCATCATCATCATCATCACCCCTTTGTCATCCACTGCTGGACATAGGACTCTCCAATGGCACGCCACCGAGCTCGATCTTCAGCTCTCAATCTCCATCCGCTGCCACTTTGCGTATATCGTCACTCCACCCAGTTGGAGGGCGTCCTACGCTACGCTTGCTAAGACGTGGTCTCCACTCCAGAACACGTCTACTCCAACGGTTGTCGGTTCTGCGACTTATGTGTCCAGCCCACTGCCACTTCAGCTTACTAATCCTTTGGGCTATGTCGATAACTTTAGTTCTCTGTCGGATCACCACATTTGGGATTCGATCCTTCAGAGAAACTCCGAGCATAGCCCTTTCCATAGTTCGCTGAGCGACCTTAAAATGGTGGACCAAACGCACTGTCAGTGTCCACGTCTTGGCTCCGTAGGTCATAGCCGGTAAGACGCACTCGTTGAAGACTTTTGTCTTTAAGCATTGCGGTATCCGTGACGAAACTTAATACATATGTACTTACCTTAATACATGTGTATTAAAAGTATTTAAGTTTTTTCGACAATTGTCAAGCCAATAGATAAAAATACTATTACTTTGGGATAAAGTTTATTAAGTATACTATATAATACAGTCAATAAACTACCCAGAGACAAATTTCAAACCCTATAAAGCGGACAAAACGAACCTACATGTAAGTAGTGAAGTATGGGGTTGTTAAAAATGTCGTGCATAATGGAGATTGGGAAGGGGCTTTAATTAAAAGTCAACGCTAGCCCTTGTAGAACAAAAAAGCAATTTACTTTGATTTGAACGTCCACCTAATAGTTATTTTTTATTTGAAATTCACTTTGAATCGAGACTGCTTTGGTTCGCACTCTAATGCCTATGTGGTCAAAATTCAAGCGTTAATTTACCGTTGTCGTTTAAAATACACGTCGGTAATAATTAATTATCAAGTGTTCGAGATGTTTTTGTTATCTGTAAGTATAGATTGATATCTGTAAGTCTAAAATTAAGTCTATAATTTTTATTTGTAATTAAATGTTATGGTAAAGGTGGATGTTCCTCTCATAAGGGATATATTTTCTTAAGGGGAAAGTTTGAAGCGTATACTTTTGTTGATAATTATACATGTCGTTAAATTTCAACCGACATATTCTGCATTATAAACACAATTCAGGCATGTGAAAATTCAGTGGTGATATTTTAACCCATCGCGGGTTCATTTATAATTTCAATTTATATTTAAATTGCATAAATTATATAAGGAATATATATAATTGACAGGACGAGCCGGTTGGTGTTTACAAAAGAAAAGTAGTATATGTAGTATATCAGTTGTCTGGTTTCCATAGTACAAGCTGTGCTTAGTTTGGGACCAGATGGCCACGTGTGAATATTGTATCAGGATATTATTATTATTATAATTTGTGTTAAAACATGTACTAACTTAAGTAATGGAAATATATACTTTTTGTAACGGAAATAATATTTAAAAGAAAACATGTTGGTTTTGTTTCTTGACAAAATTTCCTCCGGCGAATATAATCTGGTAATATTTCACGGCGACTAAGCTCCGATGAAACAGGGCATTTCTCGGACATATCGCATTGATTTATGAACTGTTTAAGTACCCCTTAAAACTATAGCCGAAGGAGATTCTTACCGTTTAAATGTCGTTTTTAATAAATAATAGTACACAAGCTTAACTCATTATGCTTAAGATTAATGTGTTAAGTTTTAAGAAAAGCTTTTGTATAAAAATATGATTTCACACTTTAAATTCTGATTTAAAGAAAAAGGTAAGCTGAATGAAAAATGAACCGTTACAACAGTATGAAGTGCCCCGAGCGCTATGACAGCTACTGTCTGAATGGATTTTTAAATTAAAAACATATTTTTAAATTCTAATATTGAATACAGTTAGTATTGCAATGTAAATAATCTTGATGCATCTTGTTTTAAATTCTGATTTTTTTTTCCTTAAAATATTCTACATAAGGTTAAAAATAAAACATGACGTCACGACGTCGTTTCGTAGCGTTGAAAATTATATACGTGAAAACGCATTCAACAGCTTGAAACTTGCTTTGCGTTCGTCTATTTTCCGAAATGTCGAAACAACTTTCTCGCACAAATTTAATTTTGCTTCAAATTTATTCTGATTAAACTCTAAATGAACGTCGGCCTCTTCAGAAGTTTCATTTAATTTCTTGATTGAAAAGGATTTATCACCGTTGTGTATCTTTACATTGTTCATGTTTTCTCATACTATATAACGCAGTGTAAGCTCGCATTTTTATATTGTGATAAAATGTTACGTTTTTGAACAAGAATGAATCAGTTTATCAACGAATAGTTGATTTAATTTAGGACATGTAAAATTGTAAATACCAAATGCCTTTATTTATTGCAATGCTATAAAAGAGTTACTACTGAGTTTTTGCTCTGTTCTCGGTATGTACATTCTAACTTTGGTGTTAAAACTGTTAACTATGTTTTTAATTAATCATTTAAAATAAGGAGTCTTGATGCTTGCATCCTTAAAATATATATATATATATATATATATATATATTGTGATATTAATTCCTAACATAAATAATAATATACTTATCCAATAATTTTATGCTATTTTATACATTATATAAATGTAAGATTTTTATAGGCGTATTAAAAAAAACATCTTAAGAAGTTTATTATGTTTTTAAATTGTCAATTATTCAAATGATTTTTTTTATTATATCCTTATATATATAATTTAGGTACATAAAAAACAAAATACAATTAGAGACAATATTTAAAGTACTTTTTATATTCTTTTTCGTATCATCTTATTTGACCTCGTTACTCAAACGTCAAACAAATTGGCGATAATAAAGAACAGAATTATTTTATTGTATCATTTACTCCATACAACGTAATCATGTATATTATTAGGTTAAAGGAATTCGCTGGAACGTATCAATTAATAAATATTTACGAAGTAATTTATTACAAAGAGGCAATTTATAAAACAAATAAAGAACACAAATGCTGTTTTACTAATTTGAGCATTATTTGGATATATTAATTTTTTTTTTTATATTATATGTTAGTGGACGAGCATGTGGGCCACCTGATGGTAGGTGGTCACCAACGCCCATAGACAGTGGTTTGTATATTTCTTAAAAAAAAAAAACAACATCACCACCAACCTTGGGAACTAAGATGTTATGTCCCATGTGCCTGTAATTACACTGGCTCACTCATCCTTCAAACCGAAACACAACAACACAAAGTGCTGCTGTTTTGCGGTAGAATATCTGATGAGCGGGTGGTACCTAACTAGACGAGCTTGCTCAAAGCTCTACCACCGAGTAAAATTGCTTCAAATGGTGGTTTATTGGTTACTAATAAAATATTCCTTCTCATGTATAATAACGTTCTCCTCAAAGGGAGAGGCTTTGAGCCATCAACGAGACATTTAAAAGTGTTACTTTACTAACAAAGAAAAAAAAAATTTTTAATATATACCATTAAAATATATATTTTTAGTGTTTATTATTTGTGGTATTATTCCACCAAATGATAGTTATTATAAATTATGTATTAAAATTTCAAACGTTTAAATTACGTTTTGAGATTGTTCTTTGTTCTATATTACTATAAAATTTGAATTTATTATCAAATTACAATTTCCCTGCGTCATGTAAGTCGCATCATTCGAACCCCAGATAAACAGTAAAAGCCATAAATAACAGTGGACGATTAACAAACCGATGGCTGCTAGGGTCGTAATATATTCACTAGCTGATCCCAATTTGTCTGACCTAACGCAATATTGGGAGCCCTCACTCGGTTTGCATAATATCTATACGTATTACAGATTACTTTGATAATAGTTTCATTAATGAAATGTACACAATCAACTGTTATTTTTTTCTATTCAAATATTCCGTGTATTATAAAGTTAAATCGATATTTTACCTAGTAGACTTGTTGATTGACTTGGTGGTAATGCTTTGTAGTAGGTACCACCCGATTACATATTATGGTATTGTTGTTACAATTTGGAGGGTAAGTTAGCCTGTGTAAGTACAGATACAAGAAAAATAACGTGTTATTTCCAAAAGCTGATGACGTATTGAATTTTTTAATAGATTGTTAATATTTTATGTATGTATATGGGTGGTGGTAAGCACTTGCCAGTCCGCCTTACTATAAGAATTTAAAAAAATAGTTATAAAAGTTTTATCACCGTTTAAATATATACAGTTCTCTAAGTGTTTTTCATATAATCCAATTCTCGGAAATCGTATGTCATGTAAAAGCCCCGGTCACAAGGGTGGTCACTAAATTATAATTCAATATTAGTGCACCGAGCGTTGCAGCTAAGTATACAAAATAGATTTGGTTGATTCACCGATAAATTAATAGCATAACTATTAATCTCAAATCGAATTCTATGTTGTTACGTTTCTATTTAAATTAAATTCTATGAGAATATATTACATTTCACAACGCTTATGATATTATATTTTTCGCGTATTTATACGAACCTACACGTTGCAATTTATACTAAAATTATATTAGAAAAATGATTTGATTTTGTGTATGTTTGTTTGTAATGCAGAAATTCAAAATCAACTTAACCGATTTTAAAATTTGTTTCACCTATATATATTTTTAAAATAGACTATATATATATATTTTTTAAATAATTAGAGATCTACGAAAATTGCAATAATTTAAACCTAAGGTATTAATTTTGTACCTTTAAAAGTCATTATTGGCGTAAAAAAGATAATTGTTGAACGAAGTCTGGGTGGGCCTATAGTATCAAATAATAAGCTTTTCATTCCATACAATGAATGAATCTTACTGCGGAAAATTTAATTGTCCCTTAATTTATTCGTAGACAAAAGATTTAAAGAACACTGTAAAGTTGAATTTAAAAATCTTGAGAAGACAAATCCCCGCTTCATTTGCTATTCTTAAACTTGTAACATCTTTAGCTGAACTTGTTTAATAGTTAATGCAATTTGAGTGTTTAATTTTCTACTTCTGCAGAGAATTGTGAAGGCATATTTAAGATGCACTCGGCATACAAATACAGTGAGTTTATCGACTGTAGCAAGAGCAAGTGTGGTCGTTTTGAAAGTTTCGCCAGTTTAATTGTTTTCCCATTCGGAACGTTCGCCGCATACGCCTTTTCTATGTTGCCTATTATGAGGATAATTAAATTTAACTCAGCTTATACGATTGCTCTGGAATGTTTTATCCCTTTGAACAAATTGTAAACAGCTATTTAATGTTTCAAATCCTGGAAGTGGTTTACAATCGTTCTTTTACGTTCAGCTTCAGTTAAAGGAAATATTTGCCAAGTTTTGTTTCAAGTAAAAGTATCTCAGCTGTATATTTTATTTATGTTTAATTAAACAAGTTAACCTGTGTTTGTAAGCGGTATTCCTTATAGTGAGTAATAAGCCTTATTTGTATAATTGTCTTCATTAGCTTGTTATCCCATCGTTACCAAAGCCGTGTTAGTTTTAATCGTTTGCAATTTGCAAATTATTCAATTCGTTAGTCAAAGTAAATCGTTCTAAGATACTTGATTGATTGGAGGGATAGCTGTTTATTTGATATGTAATTAAATTTTATACATGAAACGATCCTAAACTGTGACACATTTTTTTCGAACTAGTTGTACATTCGGCTTCGGTCATGTTTAACTGTTGCTACTTTTTTCATTATAAATTATACATATAAATAAAACTGGAGTGTCTGTCTGTGATTTCAAAATAACTGCCTCTTTTAAAGGTAAGTTGACTATTTGCCAATTACCAAAAACTAAAACAATATTTATTTTTTATTTAAGTTATAAAAACGTATGTATTTTTGTTGTTATAATATATGTCGCGTCCATTAGCCCATAGATGGCGGTGTGCTAAATAGTTCCAGTCCAGATTTTTCGGAGTGGGGTTGCCTTCTAACATACATATTATTATTTATCGGAATTCGCGTTAGGTACAAAATCGCGTTTTTTCTTGTTTAAATTATAACTTTTATCTAACCAGAATGTCATTTCATGCATCTTACTTTAAAACCCCAGACCATTTCAAAACTCCAAACAATAATAAATTTTAGTCGAATTAAAAATGGTACTTTAAAATCTACCTAAAATAAGATATTTGTTTTATGTAGATTTTACATACGTTACAGATTAATAATATGTTGGAACTACATGGTTACATGTAAATAACATTAGAAGACAAGTTTATATAGTTTATTTTTTTATGATTGATGTAGAACATATATGATTGCAGATTCAATCTTGCCTGGGTTCAAACCCTAGGCAAGAAGTGAAAGTGATATTTAAATTGCCAATGTGCCGTTAACCACGGGATCTAATTTGTTATATCCCTTGTGTTTGTAGTTAAACTGTCTCACAAACTCTTCAAATCGAAATACAAAGAATTGATGTTCGGTGACTAATGGTTGAATAGCTAATGAGTCAATGGTACCATTCAAGGTGCTCAAAGCCCTGCCACTGGAAAAAGATATCTTACAATAACGGTATACATACATTTTAAGAAAATTGGAAATAATGGTAGGTTCTAATTAGAATTAGCCGCGAAATCATAAAACACTAATAACATTTTGAATCAGTTGTTTGTAAGATTAATAAAATGTATTTGAGAGAAGATAAACAGCTTAGTTGGTAAATTTTACTGGCCGATAGTAGGATTATTATATAATGCCTGTACGTAATAGTGTAAATAGACGGTGAAGGAAAACATCGTGAGGAAACCTGCATGTGTCAAATTTCACTAAAATTCTGTTACATGTGTATTTCACCAAACCGCATTGGAGCAGTGTGGTGGAAAAAGCTCCAAACATTCTCCTCAAAAGAGAAGAAGAGGCCTTAGCCCAGCAGTGGGACATTCACAGGCTGTTACTGTTCGTAATAGTAAAGTAATAGTTATATATCCCAACCTGTATACAGGTCTTAGAGATAGCAGGCGTCTTGGAACCGACTTGCTCCCATTCTCTCAAAGCTCCACTGCTTGATAGATGTATTAGAAATCACGATTTATCGAAAAAGCACGAAATTAATTATAAAAACAAATTACCCACTCAAAAGCTCAATGGTTTCCGAACGTATTAAACCAGAATATTTCAACCAAAACCCTTGTATTCTATTCATTGGACCATCTTGTTTTTATTTGTAATATATTATTATTTTAATTAAATACTTCACTATGAAATATTTATTGTTCGCGTTTGAAGTCGGGGCGCGACGCTATTACATACATAAAGACATGTCTCTCTTGGCTGTCTTGATTAATGTGTGTAGCGAAACTAAGAATGTCGTCTATTCGCCCGGCGCTGCCAGACTAATTGTTTTAAACGCCAGCTTAAATACAATTGCCACAAAGTAATTAGTTTCCCAGGTCTTTACCGACTGTCGCGATGAACATGTTTGCGACGTTCCTCCGATGCGTTTTAGTTTCATTTATTTGTTTTATACTTACTCGAACAGTTACTAAACGATATGTTATTGATTTAAATGACATATTATATTCGTAATTACTAGTGTTCTATGTGTTCGCTCAGTGGTCGAAATTGGAGCTTAATCGTAATTGAAAATTTGTGAAAAACTATCTGCTGTATGCTTAGAATTCTATTATTTATACTTATTTTCAACGTTTTTTACTGTTTACACAAAAGCTCATTCATTAGCTATTGATAGCTATTAAAATAAAAAAGTGAAAATCGGTTGACAAACAGAGTAAAATGGGGCTGAACTGTTATGTCTTTGTCTATACAGGGCTTCCATCAATCACCTATAGAGCCTACCTCACCTATATCGCCTATACAGGCGTCGATCTTTGCGATACGCGTATATTGATAAACGTTCAAGAGGGAAGCTAAATTAATACTTATTTTTGTATGAAAATCAAATCTAATAAATTATTAAAAGTCGTAGAACAAAAGTTGTTACTTATGGTGTTAGCTATCTAGTCCTGCAAGGTTGCTGGTGTGTTACAAATAACCCTGGATATATTATAATATCTCATACTTTTCTTTAAGCTTAGATACATTTGCTACCAGAAACAATAAGTTATTTTTAAATTATATTATAAATATGTAATCTTTTAATGTAATCACAAAGCCATTATATTACTTTTGACGACAAAATATAAATTAATTTAAGAAAATAACTAACAGAATTTTAGATGCAATGAAAGGATTATAACACACATAAAGCGATATAGTCTGCTGAATTCTCGTTAGCGATCACCTGGGAGATGTCCGCTACATTATAGTCTGCATCGGGAGCAGGAAAATCCAGAATCATCGGTCCCGCCACAATGAGATGGGCGCTTTTAGCGGAATTAAAACGTTCCACGACTGTCCACATGTTTTATTGATAAAATGGACACGAGCTTGTAATTTTTCCGCTTCCATTACCAGCAAAGAGTTTATACCTGTACGGTATGAAACCTTTAACTGAGGTGAAATTTAATTAAATATTTTATTATATGTGAAAACTATAATTATTTATACAAAAATATATTGACGACAAAAAGCGTTTATTTTTGTGCAGAATACAATTAACACTGATAGGTATTTTAATTAGTTTAAATAAGCGATACATTTTGGCTCTTCTCGACGGAACTTCTTACTGATCCAGTTGTAGTTTCATTTATAAAATAAACATTCGTAGATATTTGTCCATATTTAAAATTTGATTGTAACAATTGTGGAAATAAACAGCGATATACTTTAATCCAAAACGATGTTTACTATTGAATGATTAATTTAAAGTATTCACAAAAGAGCGGAAACAAACGGAAAGTTCTGACGGTAGAGCTTTGTGCAAGCTCGTCTGGGTAGGTACCACCCACACATCAGATATTCTACCGCAAAACAGCATTACTTTGAATTGTCGTGTTCCGGTTTGAACGGTGAGTGAGCCAGTATAACTACAGGCACAAGGGACATAACATCTTAGTTCCCAAGGTTGGGGCGCATTCGATGTAAGCGATAGATAACATTTCTCACAATGCCAATAACCACTTACCATCAAGTGGCCCATATGTTCGTCCGCCTACAAATGAAATAAAAAAAAAAAAAAAAATGCTTTGGAGAGTTTCACTTTCGAACGCTTGGGCAGGTTCTAAGAAATTTTATATTGAAGTTTATCCTGTCATGGAAGAAACTCTATACTTTTTTCATTAGTACAAAGATCATGAATAAAATTTAATTTACGCCAAGTGAAGCGGATTTACATTTAATAAGAAAATAAAGAGACAGGTTGTAAAAGTAAAGTGACGACTCCGAAATGTCTCACGGATGGGCCAAGGTCACCTCTTAGAATGTTTGGAGTTTATTGCATTACGCTATTTTACTGCGGGTAAAATTTTATCAAAATATTTTGATGGATGTGAATTTAAAAGAAAATTTAAATTTAAATTCATTTTAAAAGATAGGCAGCCTAGCAAAGAAGCCAATTGGTGGTCACCACTACCAAAATACATTGGCATTGTAAGAATTATTAACTAATCAAATAAAATATTTTTATTTAAGAGCGCATATCAATATTTTGATAATTTAAATTATTTTATTGCACAATAAGTATAAATAAATGAGAATTTATGTCAAAAATATTGCAATATATTTTTAAATTATTTATATTAGTCAGGTATATTTAGATTATAATTTTTTTGTTTCCTGATAACCAAAGTCTGTTTAATAGTGACGTGTTACACCCGTTCGATATTTTCGACGCCATTTTGATTTTAATTTTCATATTATCTGTTATAGTGTAATTAAAGTTGATTGAGTTGTCATTTTTATTCCACTCACAGACGCATGAGCAATTTATCGTATGAAGTCGTGTGCGTAATAATTAAAAGTTATGCAGCGTGACCTATTAAGGGGAAATTATTCTGTCATACAATAAAACCAATATTAATATACGGCTTCAATATTATATCAGAGTGAATTAATTGTCTACAGTTAGTCGATAAGTAGACTTACAGCTTAATTGTAGTGTTTTTGCAAACGTGTGAGTACTTTAACACTTATATGCAAATTCTTTTTTTGTTATAAAATATTCGGATTGGTGATAAAAGTTAGCGGTCTTTTAATTGATGAATAAATAATAATGGCATATTTGTCGTATCAGTGTTTCGTGTATAATTTGTTATGTCGTGTTTTTTATGTTATTTATTAAATATTATGTAGCTATAAGAATAATTGTCTTTATTGTTCTACTGTGGTTAATCTGAAAACATAACAAGACACAATATTTTTAGTGTATAATAATTTATTTGTTTATATTCGCCAAAATATATAATAGAATTATGACAAAGGAAAACTAAAAAACTCCACCGATGTTTTAAAATTGTGAAACAAATTGAAATAAAATTATCCCTTATTATATTATACTTTATTTTTTAATTTCTTTAAACTTAAGTAAGAAGGTATGATATAAATCGGATTTTTAGTTTCGTGTGCCTGGCGAAAATATAAACGATTTAATAGACTAACAAAACTTACATCATTATGACATTAGTATGCTCAGTATGTTACATTCGATCAGTGTGAATAGTATGTAATCTGTCAGTTATAAATAAGCTTAAGTAAATCCCGATAACAGACGGAGCGAGCATCGGGACAAATGTTACGCACATTATGTGTTTACTAAACAGTTATATGTGACGTTTCTGAGTTGTATATCTTAAGGAGATATGTACATAGCCTACAGGATAGTTCGGACAGTGTGTTATATTATAAATTGAGTCTCGAGCTTACACGCCAATCTTTACCACTGATTGCGGGTTCAAGCCTAGACTAGTACTATTGAACTTTTATATTATGGTTTATTTAATATTATGCTTAAGTTTGCATTGAAGTAACGTAGTGGTTGATTGAAATGGTGGTAAGCTCCAAATCTTTTAATTAAAAGCTGAGGCTTTTGGCCAGTAGTGGGTCACTAAAATTTTCTTAAGAGTTATCCCAGTACAATTCACATTGAGCTATTACACTCATGACTGGACGTGCATTTTGTTATATATACTGACTTATTTTTACAAGCCATTAATTATTTAGTTTATTTTAATTAGTAAAAAAGAGTCGTTAATGTTTATGGATTATCTTGGTAGAATTTCGAGGCAGTTAATTATAATAGCTTTATGATTAATTAATCTTGCAAAAATACGATTCAAAAGCGCTTGTAAGAATTTACTTGAAAAGTGTAAGGGAAGGTTGCCACTATTGACCATTTAATTTTACATAGGAATAAAAATAAGTTGTCAGTAGAAAGGCCTTACATTCATGTACTTATTACTATAATTTCATTTTCTTGTTATTATACATTATGATACAAAACAGAAAATACAAAGATTTTGATGGTTTCCTTATATGAGCCACCGTGACTTTGATTGAACCAGTCAATTGATATCATTAAACTTAGGAGACTTTACCTACCGGTTCATTGAAGGAGTCTTTCAGCTTAACGAAAAAAAAAAGCAAATGTTATAAAATTCTAAGTCAGTCTTTATTCTTCAACCTTATTTTCACAAATCTTAAGAAACAAAAGAAAACTGTAATTAAATAAATAATTTATTTTATTTTATTGCATTATCAGGAGCCAAACTATTAACACCTTTTGTGGTTATGCCATATAAATATCGTTCCTAATCTAAAATATGGCGGAATAACTTTTTTTCAAGTTCGGGAGACAAGTCACCTATTGATGATACATGATATAACTTAATTTGTGAATTTAATAACGGAAAAGAGCGAGACACGATGACACAGATCATTCCTTTATTAAGTCCAAAAACGGTCTGGCATTAGAGAGGCCAGTCCAGGGGAGCTACATTGGCATCGGGTTAAAATAGATTAAGCTTTAAAAATGAATAGTTCCCGAGATTTTTAAGTGGTTCAAATAAAGCGGCGGTCCAACGATGGCAACCCTACCCTAATTTGTTTAAAAATTTTGTAGTAATCATTATACATTATATTAAACAAAACTAACATCGTCGTTATAATAAATAATGGTAGTAACGATTATTATACTAGTTTATATATTTTATATTTATTTTCAAAAATAAAATCCACCATAAGTTGAGCATCTTCTTTTGAGTGAGTGCAATATCTCTAGGCTCCTACCCATGAAAGCTATTGGAAATAGCTATAGTTTAGTCAAACGTCCTGTTTTCATAACTGTTTGTAGCAACTGCGTTAAAATCATTTCGAGAATTTTAATGCAACTTCGTACGATATTAGCTTTAATATTGAAATATTTAAAAATACCCGTGTCTAAATTCCATATGAATGAATAGGCATAGCTCGTGCTTAATATATTTCAGTTCATTGTCCTTATAGAATGTGCCCAGCACTAATTGCGTAACACGTGCGAATACGAACAACAGAGTCATGCAAAATAAGTTCCGAAATGAAAAAAGTACGACAAAAAAAGAGTGGCATTCATAACTGGGAAAAACGTTTTAGAGATATTTTGCATTGCATAGTAAAATTTTTATCGGCATAAATGACTCCTATATTCGTTTTTCATTGCTTTATTTATAGCAGGTGATTTTAATGTTTTGATATTACTACTGTATATAAAACGTATATATCAATCAAGAGGCCACTTAAATAAAGTATCAAAATATTATTTATTCAAGTGGCCTCTTGCGAGAATTTTTACCGTATGTATATAGATTATATCGAGAGGTACCAGAGAGAAACTCAGTAGTTAGGTACTCTTTTACAACAAACAAGTTACATAAATAATTAAATACAATTGAATTATACTTATCCTGTATAAAAATTAACGCATACTAACTCCACACTTATTTACCATCTTTATAACCCCTAATAGTAATACGCCTTCATATTATCGTAACTGCTGTAGAATACTATGTTTTTATTATAATGATACTGTTTATATAATTATGTTTTGTATAAATTTAGTTTAAATAGTGGTTATATTTACCCAAAGATACTGATAAACTAATTCTTATATCGTCAATGCGCCGCCAACCACGTTACAGACGGAAATGATAAGATGTTATGTCCTCAGTCTGTAATTACATCGGCTCACTCGACTCTCAAACCGTAACGAAGCAAAGTAATAATTTGCTATTTGGTAGTTGGATTGGCGGTAGATTCCCATCGAGACAGGCCTTAACAAATACATTCAATTAATAGAACATATAGTATTGTAATATGTTATAGCATAATAACGAACAATACATACAATCTTAATCAATGAATATATAATAATAAATAATAAAAGAACACGAATATAAGCAACATAATTTACTTAGATTAACTAATATATTAATGTTATTATTTCTATAATTGCAGGTAATTCACAAACTTGGTAATAACAAGAAGTGATTTGCTGTTGGGAAACGGTTTAACGTAAGTACAACATCTTTGGAAATCACTTTATTATTATTTCTATAACATAAACAATATACATATTATCTTTGTAGAAATATTTTTTATACCAAATCATTGATTCATATTTTTTTCTTATCAACTATATACAAAGAACTTATGTTTTAAATATAGAATGTTGAACAGATAAAATATTCTTACATGTATTTGTTAAGAATCTAAGCTACCTGAACATTTTCAAGTTCAAGGTTTTTAAATCTCAGTGCAGTAGACTGGAAATACTTATTAAGATGTCCATAAAAAAAACATAAATGAACAATTCATACAAATTGAATTTTAAACTTAATTTGTTTGACTAAAAAAAAACACCTTTAAGTAACATAACACCTTTTTTTTCAATACGCCATTGACTATATTGAGAATAGAGGTTCCGTATAAATATATGGTATTTACTTATATAAAATATTCTTAATAAAAGCACATATTTTAATTTTTAATGTAACAGTTAACAATTAAATCAAATGAATTCATTTATCATGACTCGAACTTGCAAAATTATTTTTCTTTAGTGAGGTTGAGAGTTCACTTTTTAATTTAAGACTGGACAGACAGAAATAAAGTAGTTGAAATAAAATGGAAGTTGGGTAGTATTTTGGGCACGTTCGAGTTAGCTGGGCCATGGTGACTTTTAATTAATTTGGAAAAAAATAAAACGTTCGCTTACCGCGTCCGAAAACAACAGTCAATTTGAAAATAGTCCTTTTAAAATTCATTAATGTCACAAATCGTTTTATAGGAGATGGAATTGTTCGATTAAACTTTTGGGTGGTACAGAATTTTGTAAGATGATTAATTTCGAATGCAAATCTGAATTGAAATTGATTGGTTATTCATAACTTGGTCCAATAATTACAATCATAGGTAGGCTCAAATAACTTTATCAACAGATATGAAAAGCATGTTTTTCTTAATAAGTATCGACTCTCACTTTCACGTCTAATCATTTAGAAATCACGCAAAATTAATGAATGTTATTATTTTAATGAAAGTAAGTGTGATGAATTTAAATGAAGTCAATTTAAAATAAAATTAAGTTTTTGTTTTTTTTCTATAAAAATAATCGTAGCCTAACGCTTTAGTGTCATATTGATGGAAAATACTTCTTCTAATTTTATTAGAAAGGCTGGAGCTTAAGGATTTCAATCAAAACAACGCTGAGCACAAAATTAATTTTAAATACAAATCAAGAACATGAAACATTGGTATTGGTCTAGATTTCAACCTAAAATCTTCCTCTAAGGTCAACGTATCCTATCGAGTGATCCATATTAGCTCACTTCGTATATTATCACTTATAATTTAAAGTTTCTCTTTTCGATAATTTATGCTTCGCAAATGAAGTTTAATCGAAAACTTTCCACCTGCTCCCAAATAAACTCTCTAAATTATTACGCTAATTAAATAAAAAATCACCTCTAATTAAATGCAGTTGTGCCAAGCATTTGACCCAATTACAGAGAAATTCGTTAACATTTAATCAACGTACATATATGTATATATTGAACACTTTATGAATATATGTTTTCTTTTATTTCGTCTCTAGTATTCGAAGTTCTCTAGTTCTGAAATTGCTCAAGTAAAATTTGCAGTACTTTTTAACATTTCGCCACGGTTTAAAGTAAGATTAATAGATAAAACTAATGGAGGCTGATCGTGAAGGAGTTGCGTAATTGAATACGATGGAGTTTTAATCCCGCATTTCTTAGGCATTTTTATTTATAGGTTAACTTTATTTCCAGGTTACTTTACTTGAGCTGAGATGACTTTTTTGTTGTCTCCCACATGAAGTAGGGTTTTTGGGGGAGTATTTGATGATTAGGAGAGAACTTGCACGTGTCTTATGAAATGTTGCTTATATTATGTGATATATATGCGTTACGTGTCGCAAAAAACCTGCTCCAAAACTGCTCTTAAAAGACGAGAGCTCATTGCCCTATAGTGGGACATTCAAGGACTGTCACTTTTAATTTACGTTCGATACTTATAGCTGGACATTAATATTAAAAATACCGTAAATGTGTCTGTACATTCTAGGGCTCTTATGGTTTTTCATACCTTATCTAATCTCAAAAATCTATTTTGTATTGCGGCCTATGTATCTGGTATTTGGAAAGAACTTTGATATGGTAGAGGACGTTAGAAGATGTCTAGGCTACTTTTTATTTTAAACTTTCAAAGATTTATCTTATGGAACTTTTTGAAAAGTACACTACGCAAAAAAATTGTCTAAGTGTATTTAAATTATAAGTCAAATAAATAAATAGCTATTATTCATAACAATTATAACACAAATATATGTATACATAAAAGAAGCTTACCGTCTCGACTTATAATAAATAACAATATTATGTTTTTTTTAAATCCTGGAACCCGATTGTATCCACCTACCGGACGCAAACTTTACTATATGGGACTCAAAGATACACAAAAAAATCGTCAAAATTGGTTCAGCTTTAGGAAAATTTCGGTGGTTATAATTATATATAAAGTTATTTATATGACAATTGAACCAATTACGAAGGCTTAAGTAAAATCATATCACTTAAATATGTAATTAGTGACATGGTGAATACACACATACATAGATGCGAACTCTCTGCAACTTAATTACAGAAAATACTCGTAGGACTAATATGACTTTCTTAATGGTTAATTAGAATATGGGATTAGATTACGAACGTTACCCATTAGCGTAATTTAATAAGATTATTAGAGCGAAATAAAGATAATTGCTGTTCTAATTTTCGGTACGCGTTTAATAGGTTCTTCTCGTATTATCAAATGTTGTACAACTATTTTGATTGTTAGAAATTGTTTCATTTGTTCTATTGGTATTTTTACAATTTTTAACATAATATAATATTGTACCGTTTTTATATTGCAATAATAAATATTCTTTTACACTTTTTTTACGTTAAGATCAAATATTTATAATAATATAATATATACATATATACATAATTTCGCAACATATAAAATATACGGTTAGAGACATTTTTTTTCTCAAAAGATTTACATTTAAATCACTTACAGAGAAAATTACAAAACAATTAGTAAAAAAAATTAAATCGAATAGGCGTACATAATACGATGAGTGTTACAATAACCTAATAATATCAGTGCAGTGCAAACAAGTACATATGGATATTTGTGATATAAAGTAGGGTAGTCTAGTAAAAAATATAGTGCGTATACAAAGTAATGATGACTAAGGAAGGTGACACATTAGATTTATCTGATGTTTTTAAATTGGTGTGCCGTTAAATATATACATAATTTCAAGTTTGAGTTTAAATAGGTATTTTTAAGACTCAAGATAAATAAAAGACAGTAAATTTTATAAAAAGTATACCGATATAGAGCGCCAGACGTTTTTGTGGGATTATGTGTATGTTGATGTATGTGTATTAAAAACTGGTACACACAATGAACGACGTCGCATTTGAAGGACGACTGTTTTTATGTTTTCTTAACTTAAATACGCTAAACGGTTGGTTTATATGATTTTTTTATTACGTCGTCTTCATATCATAATATCAGAGTCACACGTGATTGATATGACTCTGCCTATGCGGTGTCAATACAATAATTACTAGAGCACTAAGAGAGTAATTTCTCATCACTTTAATTTTACGACTTTGAATAACGAACTTAAAACGTAAATCGCAATAGCACGAATGAGACAGATGTTTGAATAATTCAAAGATTAAGTAAGTTTTTATCGTTTTGTTCTTTTCACCGCTATCAAAGAGTCTCTTAATGTTGCGCTCGGGGCCCATCAATAACGTAAATCTACCAATATGGTTCCGAGATGGTCGTTATACATATAAAATAAAGTATACCATTATCTAATTTTTGATATTCGAAAATTGATTCCATTTTTAAAATAGACTAACGATATCGTTTATAAGCACGTTTCCACACACTGAATGTATTAATAAGATCGGAAATCGAAAGTGTTCAATAATATATTTATAAACCGGCTGAAACTAAAAGCGACTTTCCCAAACACGGTCCAATGTAATAGTTTTAAAGTTGCGATACATATACATCCTATATGTGTTGGTATATTTCCACTCGGTATCAAATAAATGAGTCGCTCGGTTTGATTCATACGAATGGGGAACGGAAAGTACCCGGCAACGAATAAAACAAATCAAACGCAGTGCATGGGGTGCGGAATACACTGCACTATTGCCATATGAGACATAGGCTGCCCGTCCAACGGATATATAGCGACACACAAAGATATATCCTACTAATATTATAAACGTAAAATATTGTTTTTGTACACGCAAACATTTCTCAATAAAAAAAAATTGACTTAAAGAGCTTAAAAACTGTTCCCCTCTTCCCTTACACACACTGGCGAAGCTGTACGTGGAAGGTAGTATATATACATATACAAGTGAAAAGAAACTGCCTATAAAGTTCATTACTTTAAGGAGAGGAGTTTTGAGCATATTCCACCATTCTGCTCAATCGGTTGTGGTAGGTTTTTTATCTGACACATGAAGATTTACGATATTTTAGGCACGAGATAATTAGTAAGCAAAAACTAAGTACATGTAAATTAAGAGGTGCTTGCAATCTTCGATACACGTGTTCTAACAGCTGTGCAGTTTCGGCTCTTTATGTGTATATATGTAGGCACGATATAAAAAAATATATTTTTTGTAAGAAGGTCAATTCTTATCTTAATTGTTTATAAGATTAATGAAGGCTGGTTTTTGTTCGGTATAAGAGCCGATATGATTATTACTTTGCAATATTTTGTATTTAAAATACGTTGAAAATTAATGGTTTGTGATTGATAATGAATGGTTTTGCATAAATGTAGTAATGAAATGCTGCTGATTTGTATATGATATACAGGTATTTTGTAACTTATATATTATATAATAACCTCAAGCTACTATACAATAATTAATTTTAATTTTACTTACAAAGTTCCGATAGTAACATTAAAAACGCAATTTTTTCGCAAGGCCATAATAAAAATCATACATTATATTATTAAAGGTCGACTTGAATCTGGTAAATGATTATCTAGACTGTCCGTATACCGAGAGATTCGAAGATTTTATATCGACCTTCGAGAAGAAGCCTTTTGTCCAGCAATGGAATATTTAAGGACTGTCAAGGACCGCCTTATTCAAATCTGTCTCGCTTGATTTTATGAGATAGATAAAGGCAGGACATAGTTTTTTTTTTAGTTAAATTGTTTTAACACATTATATTTTTAAACTAATCACAGGCAAGATATACATTTAAAAAAGGAATATAAAGATTCACAAAATAAAATAAATTCAAAAAATTAAGTATATCAAAGTTCAAGAAAACAAGTTTTATAACGATGAATAAGACAGATAAATGTACGAGGAAAACGTAGAGGATTCGACAAAAAAAAAGTTAGAACTCTTTTGTTTTTCTTTCAAAAGAACGGATCTTTTCGCATTAATTATAAAAAAAAACTTATTAAAATGAACGTAATGGTTCTATTAACAGACTAATTATAAACTAGTTATTAAAAGAATGTACGAAAAAAAAAATCTGTGCCCGTTTTAAATTTGCACAAAATGCCTCACAAAGCTGTTGCAATTTAACGCGCCACGTGGCCCATATGCGAGAAAAACAAGAACATTTTCCATTTCCATCCACTTTTTATTCGTAACGGAATATTATTGATTAAAACTTAGGTATTAAGTATTCTGCACAATCAAAAGGTAACACATACTCCAGTCTGTAATCTATATCATATAAGTCTAAACAATATAACCTTAGCTACGTTAGTAAGTTTCACCCAAAACCGTGTGATAATGGCCTTAAATAAATAAAATAATAAATATGCTGATTATAATATCCATTATTCACACACGGCCATCTGATCCCAAACTAAGCAGATCTTGTACTATGGAAACCATCACTAACCAACCAACTGATATACTACATATACTAATTTCTTTTGTAAATACATACTTATATAGATAATTACATAATCTCAAGACAAACATGTTCATGTACACAGTTATCTGTGCTGGGTGGGAATCGAACACGACCTGTGGCGCGAAAGGCAAGTATCTACCGACCACGCCAACCGGCTCGTCAAACTCAGTTATAATATAGGTCGATAGTCTTAATAAAAGTTTTAATTTCACAGTATACGTTCATTGTATTTACATAATAGTTACATCGTTATTTGTTATCCTACCAACATTCACTTTAAAGTTTCCGTTGCTTGTTATAATTATTATAATATCTTGCTACACTCGTGCACTATATTGTTTAAAGTGATTATACCCAACCGATGATTAGCAACGGCGCAGGTTGTATGATAATATTCAATTATTTAACTTTATATCTAAAACCTGTTTTTATTAGAAAGACACTTTTATACACATATAATGCTTGTCTTTATCTAAGGAACGGAGTGGTTGAGCAATATCGTAAACTTTGTTTTTTTTTTTATATGTTTTGTTTTATACCTAATGGTATATATTCTGTAACAACTCTGCTTTACCTTAAGGTTGTCTAGTAAATAATGCTTTTAGGTATTAAAATCGCTTTTTGTTTCTTCTATTCGGCGATTAATATATTTTTTAAAATATTTAGGTTTTAAATAAATACTGGAAAGAAAACATATTCTCTGTGACCTAATCGAGTAAAAAGTTCAATGGAAACTAATCGTAATATATAATACTAGCTGTGCCGCGGTTTCACCCGCGTATAATGAATAAAAATATAATAGATAAAAATCAACCTAGAACCTTCCTCGATAAAAGGACACAAAAAGATTTTTTAAATTCGAACCAGTAGTTCCTTAGATTAGCCGGATCAAACAAACAAACTCTTCAGCGTTATATGTTATACTCGGTGGTAGAGCTTTGTGCAAGCTCGTCTGGGTAGGTACCACCCACTCATCAGATATTCTACCGCGAAACAGCAGTACTTTGTATTGTTGTGTTCCGGTTTGAAGGGTGAGTGAGCCAGTGTAATTACAGGCACAAGGGACATAACATCTTAGTTCCCAAGGTTGGTGGCGCATTGGCAATGTAAGTGATGGTTAACATTTCTTACAATGCCATTGTCTATGGGCGTTGGTGACCACTTACCATCAGGTGGCCCATATGCTCGTCCGCCAACATATACAATAAAAAAAAAAAAAAAAAAAATATATTAGTATAGATTTATATATTAGTATAAATGTAGTTATATTTGGGTTATTTTGACTAATATGAAACACAATTTAGATATATTATCTAAACTTATTAAAAAAATATTCATTTTACTTTTTCCAGTAATTTTAGGTGTATAATATATTTCGTTTTAATTATACCCTTAGTATATATAATTCAAATACAGTTATACTAAAGTATTTGTAATATAAAAATGTTAATTTGGTTCAACAATATTTTAACACGTCCTACATTTAGAAAAGAATTTCATCACAATGTTAGATAAAAAAAAATGCACATTCATATTGCACTGCAATAATATGAAAGGGTGAAAATATGTTCATATAGAATATTTTTTATAATAAAACTCTAAACAGAAAAAAACATGTAGTACAAAGTATTATACATATATATCTTTTTATTATAAAACTGTTAAACTTTTTACATTTACATGTAACTTCACAGTAAACTCGATTAGTATCAAAATTGAAATTTCAGGGCGGTTTAGCAATTTAAAGCGTCACATGCTGGTAAAATGGGAACATGACTCATTTGCATGCGTTTTTGTGGCAATTTATGGAATTCTTAAGTAGGTGCATGTGTTACTGAATGTGTTTTGACTTCTTTCGTATAAATTATTTCACTCTGACGCTTTTTTTTTTGTTAAATTTCTTTATTATTATAATCTTGTTTAAAAATGTAATGAACGAACAATATTTTAATGTAATTATTTCTCGTATAGTATATTTTTGTGAAGTCTTTAAACTACTCAAATTTCACGAATTTTTTTAGTCACTTATGAATTGCAATTTGGATTCGGCAAATTCTATCTTAGCAAATGAAAATAATTAGTATTATATAGTACCAGTATTTAACAAAACAGTTAAGCAACGTAACGTAAACATAAGGACATTATTTTTTATTTATATTACAATCGGCTGTTGAATTTTATTTACGTGGGATAGTCTTTTGAATAAATCCAAGTTATTGTGGGTGTGTATATTTGCGTGTGCTGTCGTAACTACAAAGGGATAGGCGGCAGCGCATTTTGCTCCTAACATCCTGGTATCAAGTGTTTGGTCCAATATAAACGCAACATCATCTGATTAATTTAATAAAACAAAGTAATAATTGATATATAACATGCATTATGCAATAAGAAAGTGTTCCTGTCAGTTAGTCATACAAATATTTCTAATCACTCGTTCTCGTGTGATGAGTCTTTTTATTCCGTACTAGGAAATATTTACATGAAAATAAAATGTATCTTATCACAAACGTATGAATAGGTTAATAATAATACTTACATTATACGTAGAAATATTATATAATAATTCTACTATTATAAAATAATAAAGTCAGTTTTGTCAGATTAAAGCATAGATTATGTCACTTATGCATATATTATTTGAATGCAACAAGGAACTGATTAGTGAGATATACGTACAAAAAAAAATTTTTTTTCGCCTTTCCAAAAACGAAATATAGAGTTGATTTCGATGATTTCATAATTTCAAATTTCGAAGCTTTATTTTTTTCTTTACAACATAAAAATAATTTTGTTGAGTTGAAATAAAACACGATTAATACATTTTTTCTAAGAGTAAAATGGTTCGCAAATCGCTACCGTCGAATTATGGGCCACAAAGCAATTCAGAACGGGACAAATCGAGCTCCAACGTTATTGCATAGTATCGCGACACCTGTAACAGACATAGAGACTGACGGTACTATATTACACTTATTGTAAACATGCACAGACTATTGACATTTCGTGGCAAACGTTTAAGTGAATAGGGTACGGAAGTTAATTTCCGTCTGTGAAGTTATTGAAGTTATCTTATTATACATACAAGAAGAAAAAAAAAATATATTCATACGTTTGTGATAAGGTACATTTTATTTTCATGTAAATATTTCCTAGTACGGAATAAAAAGACTCATCACACGAGAACGAGTGATTAGAAATATTTGTATGACTAACTGACAGGAACACTTTCTTAAAAAAATTTCGATGGTCAAAAATATCTTAAACGTATCTGGCACTAGAATTTCTCTGACATGGAATTTAGAGTAAACGGGCACTTTTTTTTATGCTTATCACCTTTTACTATTACTTAGATATATCGTAGATGTTAAACAAATTCTCGATATTATAATTATTATCTTATATTAAATTAACATTATACATTGCAATATAAGTCTTGTTTTAATTTTAAAATGAATTCAAATTTGCTTGTAGGTATTTCTAATAATACTACGCTGCGATTTGCATATTTTTTAAGTAAAACTTATTTGTATGAAATTTAAGCGCTTCCGCTTGGATAACTCTGTTGTAGATGGCGCCCAAACTTTGGCTGCGAATACTATTATTGAATCCACTTCCGCTATGTATGACGATGTAACAATATCTGAATTCATTCTTTACAAGCAATGAAATGATAAAATAAATTGAATAAAAAATATAATGTTCGGGTTCAAATATATTCTAAATGTCTGATAGGGAAATTATCCTACAATCTCGGTTTTGTTTTCTTATTACATGTATATGAAATGTTTGTTATTATCCGCAATGCGGTAAGTTTTCGTCTATAATGACTATAAAAATTAAAAAAATATATTAATTCAGTTTAGACTAATATTTTCGAATGCAACTATTAACCTTCTAAATAAATATTTTACAGCAAGTTTTGGAAAATGTTTATTTCCCTCAAATTTAACGACGAAGGGTGAACCGCAATCAAACGATAAACGGTTTCACGCCGTCGACCAATTATATTGGTTGGCATATTTTAACGTTAACTAGCTAACTAATAATATAAAAAAATAAAATTACATACTTTAATATAAAAAAAAAAATATGAATATGATTTTCAAGCTTGGACCTATAGCGATGAAGCGTTAATTCTTTTAAAGTTTCTGATTATATATATTTTATATGTTACTAGCTAAGAGGCTTCCGGCTTCGCGCGTGTAGATAAGAAGGCAAATTTGTTTTTGATATGATTTACTTATAATCCGTTCTTAGTGGGCGTCTAGGGCGCTTAGGAGATCTCGTTATGAGAGATATTTCGCTTATATAAAAATAGATTAGAGCTACAAGAGATATAGAATTAATTAATTGGCAATATGATTCAATAATTGGCTTTCGGTCGACAAGTTTATCGCCGGACTACACCCCAAATACGAAGAAAGATAGAGTACTAAGTATTCAGCGTAATTAGAATACTGTTTAATAGTAGAAAATAATTGATTTATTATTAATCGTATATCGTGTTTTAAAGTATAAAGATGATAAAAACACATTCATTCGTGCTGTTTACTTTTGAACTTGATAATGCTGTTTAAAAAACAGATATTTGAAAGAGATAAACCATGGTTTGTACGAGTATTTTATTCACAGATTCTTTTTTATTAGTTTGTTTTGAATTAGTAAAATTAAAAAAACACTGTTGATGCTATTAAGATTAAGTCGAAAGTTATTCTTTGGCGTAAATATTTACAAATATAACTTTCTAATAATTTTGTAAGAGGGTTTGACAAGTTATTTGGCTACACAAATTCCCAGGGAACTGATTTTAGACAAACTTCCCTGCAAAATATTTATTACATCAATAATTAATTTTTGATGCTAGGTGAAATTCTAATATAGTCTGAATCATTCCCTAAGGGCAAATTACATTACCTTTTGATCTGTGCTAAGGCAATTCGCTATTAATCTCAACTGCGGCGCTGTTTTAATTTTATAATTAATATAAGATGTATATTAAGACCTTAGGATTTTATTAGATTTATTTCCCATCTGATGGTAAGTGGTTACCATCTCATTGACACTGGTACTGACAGTGTTAGAAATTAAAATCACTCCAGACACCGTTTAAATACAACCAATCATAGAATTTAAGATCCTATGATATTTTTAATTATGATTACATTGGCTCATTTAAAATTGGAACACAGCGATAAAAAATACTACTATTCAACAATAACATCATAATTGGTATGTGAGGCCAGACCGTCCAGAACAAAAACCATCGGTCAAACGGGGTGCTATTATTTCCTTACATGATAAAAATAAATGCATGGAAAAGTATACTTTAGTAAAAACAAAATTAAATGTTTACGTGCAAGCGACTGCCTGTTTCTGTTGTTTAATTTACCTTTGTTCAGTTTCTTTTTCTTTTTATAGCAATCCCGGTTGAATTCCGTAAGTCCTGGTAAGATAGGTTTTTTTTTTTTTCTAAAGAGATTCCTTCTTGTATTTCATTATTATGCAAATACTATGACCCGCCTAGCGCCTGGATGAATGTTTTTATTGGCTGAATCAGTCAGACTCATTTCATTTAAAATCCACTTTTCACCTTGACGTCTTATTACGTTATTAAACTGGTTCAAACTAGTATAAATACGATAAAGTTGGTTTTACAAAGAGTTTCAGATCTTGTGCATTTTTTTTTAATTGAAGGCTTTAAAGGAGGATTCAATTGAAATAGTTGACTAATGCTTAACATAATAAAATATCTTAAAAAGTATATTAAGAATTATTTCATATTTGGCCAACAAATTAATAAATTGAAGTAGTTCTTCGGATACGAATGAAAGATACTGTGATGGTAAGGTCCCGGGGTGGCATGCTCGAGCGAACGCTGACTGGGCCGGCGGTTTTAGCGCTGATTCACTTAATTGGTAAATCTTAGCTGACTTAGCGCTTTCCAATTACGCTCTATGCAACTCAGATGAGCCGGGCTTAATACGTTGCAGTGTTTCAAAGGAACGATTAATTAAGCCTAACAGTAATGACTTGTTTTAAATAACTACACTTATTGGAGCGGAAATTTATATGATATGAAATACGGGATAAGCCGACTGTCCAATTTAAACGTTTTACGTTTGCTTAAATGTTTGTAACTATGATTACATTTGTGTATCTGTTAAGTCATTTTAATAGCGAAACAAAATAATAAGCTTAATAAATTTTTTTTTACGAAAGCATGAAAAATCATTTTGACTAAGTGTATAATTGAGACAAAAAGCAACTTAGTTTCTTTTCTGTTGTGACGTACATACTGTTAACACCAGGAACAAGTATAAACTTACAACCACTATTACCAGATTACATAGGGTTAGTAAGTCTTTTATGGGACATTGTATACGCTTTTACAACAGGATCCCAGAAAGCGTTCAAAAATATTCAATTGTGAAATTTAAAAGAATTGTTAAGAAACGCTTATGTGCTAAAGGATATTACGCAATCAATTACTTCTTAGATGATTGCACACCTTGGGAATGAAACGATCGCGTCCAGGCTATTTCAAATAAATAAGAGTACTATAATGTAAATCAACTATATTTGTAACAGAATAAGTTAAAAAAAAAAAAAATCCCGCGGATTTTCTTTCGCCGGTTCTTCTCAGGTGTGAGGTGTTTATTTCCGAACCGGTGGTAGATTTATGACAATCAATAAGCAAGTGTAACGCTTCTATATTGAATAAAGAAATTTGAATTTGAATTTTGTTCTCGGTAGAATCTGTATTCGGAACCTGATAGGTTTACATTTATTTTAATCCTGTAACACAATGATTCAAAGGCTACTTTTTTATATCACGCAACACATAATTAGATCAATTTGTATCGACAACTTAATACAAAAGTTGACATATTTACTTTCATCAGGTTTCATCTTTACTTATAGACTATTTACATACTACTGTTTCGAGAAATTACATATAATCAGTTGTTAATGTATCAAATCACAATACTATCACATTTCTCTATCGTAATGTCTATATATAAACAAGTATGTACTAAAATGATTGATATGATTAAGATACATGCTTCGTAGATATGCAATTCAGACATATCTGAATTTGACTATTGATCATAGTCGTAATTGAAAGGGATCGAATTCGCAAGATTCTGATCACGTAGACAACTTCTCTGGGCCTGTTTGCAACTGATCTCGGGTACTCAATACATTATCGTTATCTGCGGAATCGATTAACGATACGTTTAGTTATAACTCGGAGATAGTACAATGTTCGATACGTGCTTTCTTTGTTTGTTATGGAATAATTGATTAAATAGTAGAAACAAATAAATACATTTTCATTTGTATTGAAAAGGATTTAATAGCTTTACTCATATATGACATAAAAGTTTTTAACAGGGATGTTATGAATATGAAATTTCGGATCTTTACATCGATACGGAATTTTTTATTGTTTTAATTATTGTTGATTATTATTTGGTATTACAAGCATCGAAAAAATAATTAGCGTTCAAAATTATTAATATACCGTCTGTGTTTAAGTAGATAACAATCTATGGAAAAGCAAAATTATAATAAAAACTTTTTATAGGTGGTTACGCTTTCGATTAACGCCCACGCGATTGGGCCCCGGTACCAGCGCTATGAACATCATTTTAATTTTCGTCATTACGTAAGTAAGCCCCTGAAGAGTCAATTAACTGGTACACATGACCGGAAAATTTGTGTCAGTATCTCCCGGTCCATCACGCATTAATCTAAATACACTAAAATAACGCATTAAATATTATTAAGGTTACAAATTACTTATAACCTCAAACAAACCTACTATAAAGAAGTTGATATCGCGTAGAAAGTCCTTTTAGGCACCAGGTGTTCTTTCGTCTAAATGTACTGTTATGGGGCTATATCTTCCCAATATGTGACGCATATGTAAACCCAATCAGATGTTAGTATAATCTTAATATTAAGTTTTATGTTATTATATTTTGTAACTATATACAATGAGCTGTACATGGATAAATTAGCTTGAAGACGTTTTTGCATATGTAGTTTAGTTATGTAATAACTACATTGACTAAAACCGAAATAATCCAGTTCGCACTAGCTACCACGTACTTCGAATTAGGATTTGCGTGTTCTAGCCTCTGGGCCTTACATCAAACTAACAGGTGAAGTAATAAAAACCTTGCCAAAAATTTGTTTCATTGAAAGTCGGCCTAAATATATTAGAATCGCGCTTACAAGGCAATATATAAGAAAGTCATGTAAAATATTCGCTCTTCATACGGAATGGAAACAATTAATTCGATCCCCATGTGAACTCAGTACAAGATGTCGCGTGACTTTCCAATTTAACTTGATAAGTCGAAGTTCCTTCTTCCTTGCCCTACTTCTGGTACATTTTCACTCGACTCTCAGTTATTTTTATGTATTTCTTATCTATTTTATTGCGCCATTATGATAAGAGTGTTCGATATTGCGTATCGGAATTACTTTCGTAAGCTTCCAAAAACACATATTTTTGAAGATAATTTAAATTATTATTCCATAAAATACTACTTTCTTTTTAACCAAGGAACATGATAAGGCAACGGTATAATTATATTAAGATATAGCTGTCAGTTTTATACCATTGAAATAAATATAGAATTTAATCTAACTTTCTTGCGAAGTGAAACATCGATTCTTAATGACTTTTCCATGACCACGATCTAAACAATGCGACTCCGAGGATAATCGAACCTCTCGATAAAACGAATTTAATGATGCGAAGCTGAAAGCGGTGATACTTTTCTTTGAGTTTAAAACGATTAGGTGACCCAACAAAGTACAACAATAACTAGTATTATATACGAATGAAAATATGTTATTTATTTGTTTTATAAAATTATGTTAGAATTAATAAATAATTTCGAATAGATTGTATTGTGAATATTTTTTTAGTAGTGGTTAGTTCACAATGCAGATCCTGAAGTTCTGGGTCCCGGGTCAGGCGAATAAGTTGTTAATTGTTTCTGCAAAAAATCGCATTGACAGCTCACGCCTTGTTGACAGTATTACAATCGTGTTGGATCTCACTTTGATTGATTCGGCATGCAGTCCCATCGGACTGAGAGAGCGAGATACTTGAGAATGTAGTCTCAGCTGAAACTCTGTCAGGAGAACTTTACCATCCTTTAAAAGTACACCACCAATCATAATTGGTTTATAATACGCCTTAGCCTCATTTTTATAATGATATGAATATTAGAAAACGAGATATGTTAGGTATTGTTTACGTTTAATTGCGCTGCATTGATGGACGGGCAGCTTTAATGTTGCTATTGTGCTTTACACGTCCAAGTACCGGTTCTGTGCAGCGCTGAATGCTTACTTTCACTAAATCAGTATCGATCTCGATCGTATCTGGTTGTGTACACGATTTCCTCATTAGCGTCCTTTTGTTAGGTTGTCTCAAGCGCATCGGAACGAGCATCAGGATGTTTCACACACCTGTATTATTCATGCGTCAAGCTTGTCGTCCATTGTACGAGCAAGGCTCGAAACATTTCGGATACATATCATTATTTACTTGACCGTGTGTTTGTCATCTGTGTCAAAAGGCGTAAACTTCGTTTTATTGTACACATTAAGATCGAATAATTTTGTCCAGTTTCGGACAATGAAATAAGGATTAAAATAATCGAATGAAGTTTCATCACAATTGAATTAGGATCGTATAGATGACAAACTTAGAGACATTATTTTTTATTGATTTCATCCCGAATACATAGAGGAATAAATTTATATGTACTTTCAATTAATTTTATCTAAAGCATTTTCACTACAACAGTTTTGCGACAGCGTGTTCGTGTCAGAAGCAATTAACTCAAACGTTACACGTAGCATTGTTGTTTTTAACATTCGATATTTAAATTTTTATTTCGAGACACTCAAGTTCCCTTTTAAAAATATGCTTAAATAGTGTTTTAAATGAGCAGATAATAGTGAGGAGAACAAATCGCACACTATTTCTTTTCTTTCATTTGATTCTAGGCCATTCAGTTAAGTTAATGCATGGACTATGGAATTAAGTACATTTATATGAATAAATAATATAAGGTCCTCCAGACCGATTTCGGCCCCGGCGGCCAATCTCAAGAGATTAGCCAACTGCGCAGGATATATTATAGTGCACAAGTGTGTGCGCAAACACAGGTGCACTCTCTTTTCCTTAGCTCTCATAATCCGATGGGACAGCGATCCGACACGACCGGAAAGAGTTCAGGCGTAGGACCAACGGCTTAACGTGCTTTCCGAGGCACGGGAGTGTACACACTTCCAAATTGCAGACTCCGGGCTGCTACTGAGAATTTTCTGACAGAAAAACCCAATAACTATATATTGGCCCGACCTGGGAATTGAACCCAGGACCACCAAGTTTGCGGCCTTATATCTAGCCACTAGACCAACGAGGCAGTTAATAAATAATACATAGTATTCAATTATATAAATATACTAGCTGCCCGTCCCGACTTCGTACGGTAATAAGGATTTTATCCCGTGCATTTTTAATCAATAAGATATAAGCATTCGCCCATACAGTACAGTGTATGTGTGTTCGTTACAGGGCATATAATAATAATGCATAAAGTAAAGTACAACATGCTCTACATTTATTGGATCAAAGTTCTTTTACTACTGCAATGTAGAGTGACCTGGCAGAAATTGTCATGTAACAAAAAAGCGTTGTCCTCGAAGCGACCTTTCCCCTCTTTCTTTCTTACTGATTCTTTTTATTCTAGCGGTTGTATGTGTATGTAGGTGTAAGTGTGCAAATTTTCAGATTTGACTATAAGGATTTTGTGCGGCCAATGAGATAACCTCATACAAATGTAAATATAATTTGAACTCTTTTTTTAACTTATAATATGCTATTTTATATTTAATTTTGAATAAATTACTATTTTCCTAAAGTATTAAATGAAATTTATCAATTTTAATTCATACTTTACATTTTTGCATTGAAAACATAATAAAATTAATATAAAATATACACATGTGAAAGGGAGAGTTGATTAAGAAGGGCAACAATTTTTGGTGTGATAAAAAAGTAAGAACAATTTCCTCCTTTTTTTTTGCTGGAAAAATGCATTTACGTGTTTCTCCCATATGAAGGGGCGTATGTGGGGGATACCTACTAAAAAACCAGCGGTATCCTCGCCGTCTGGTTGGGGGGCGCAGCACACTCCGAAGAATGATTGCCTCCCGGCCGATTTCGACCGCGATGGCCAATCTCAAGAAAGATTTGCCAACTACGCAGGACGTATTATAATGCAAAAGTGTGTGCGTAAACACAGGTGCGCTCTCATAATCTGATAGGACGGTAAGCCGACGCGAACGGTAAAAGTTCAGGTAAGAGGCAAGACCAACGGCTTTACGTACGTTTCGTGGCACGGGAATGTGACAAATATACAGAAATATAATGATTAAAAAAAAATTAAAACACGTTTTGAGTTAAAAAAAATATCGCAAACAACTTCGTTCCTACCGGGGGTCCCCCGATCGCACATTTTTATTATATTTTTAGGTTCTGTCAACGTTTTCTATGTGCTCATGCTCCTCGTACAATGGTCCCACAATATGATAGTCAAAAAGGTCTATCTTTTTGAAAAAGTTGGCCCGTTATTTGTTTTTTTTTTTATTATAATAGATCTAACTCATGTACATACATAAGTACACACACATTTTTATTATTTAACTTACCTTTCACAATATTTTTCCTTAAGAATAATACAGTAGAAATACTCTTGATATTAATAATTAATAATAATAAATAATTACAACAATGCAAATTTATAATAAATTTAGTTGAGAATTACACGGACATAATAAAATGATAATTGTAAACGTCACTACTGCGATCGATGTACAAACAATAATAATTGCCGATTTTTTTCCGAAAACTGTGTAAGAAATGAGATACAGCTTATTGCAAGAGAGGCAGGAGAACGCTCCCATCCCTACTGCTGCTTACATGGTGAGAAGTGACACCTAAAGACCCCTGACGGGGATAACTGATCAAGTGTTAATTGATCAAGTTATCGACCGAGGTTGAAAATGATTGAATTACTAATATTACTGTTAAAAAATAGGGGTGGATGGTAGAAGGGTGAAAATTTAGGGTTGTATGTATTTTTTAATGCCACGTAATATAAATAAAAAAAAAATTGTCCAAAAAATGAAAAAAAATTTTTTGGGGTGAGCCACCCTTAGCACTTAGGGGTAATAATTAGTTATTAACCTATTCTCAGACCTACAGAATATACATATTAAATTTCATCAAAATCGGTCAAGCCGTTTTGGAGGAGTAAACACTAAAACTGTGACACGAGATTTTGATATATATATAGATTATGTAATATTTTATTATATAATAATATAATAGTACTGCGTTATGAGATATAGATACATAACAAACAGTGAGATACCGAACGTTTTTTAAATATTCAACTAAAGTGTGAAAGTTCCCTCATATCTGTTCCGTGTTTAGTTCACGCTGTCGGGCCACGAAACACGCTCTAATCAATGTTTTAAATTGTCTCGTATATATAAGGCTTAGAGAGCAACTTTACATGTCAAGATACGCATTTTAGTTTACGATAATGAAGCAAAGACTGCAATTAAGGCTTCATTTAGTTCGTCAGCGTGTACGCTAAATAGATAAATTAGCTTTGAGCTTTCAAAGCTAATTTCTATATATAACTAATCATGATCATAAGATGGTGTTCCTTACTTGTATGTCCAATTTTTATACTATAAAATATAATATACTTTACATTCTATGTATTTTAATAGCAGTGACATAGGACAATTGAAGCGGTGACTCAGGCTTTTTAACGAGGACTAACAATAAGTTTTTTTATACTTTATTAAATCTTGGTTCTTCTATTTTTTTAACTCTATATTTTTTAATATGTTAATATTCCTTGTTACAAAAAAATATCAGCGAGGAAGTCGATTATGCCGGCAAAAATATTATCTCTACGCTAGGTATTTACAAAACTAAAATTTTATTTACTTATATTTGAAGCGGTTGAGTAACAGCGTATATACATAATATACCTATTTATTTATATATCTTTCAAATAATTATATTATTTTGATCCGGTCTGATTCTATTACGTAGAAAACTAATTACTATATTAACATTTATATGAGTTTTTATGAAACACTGCAGTTGTAGTTTTGTCTTATAAGAAAAGCGTAATAATGGAGATGTAACATTTTCTTTAGAAAGTAGGTCGGCTTGATGAGGATTTCTTAGTGAATATGAGTATAGGGAAAGCCAGACGCACATAGAATGCCATAGTCAATATGGGGTCAACATAAATGAACTGAATGAGTAAAATTCAATTGAATAGCTTATAATGATGTATTTGTTTTTTTTGCTAAAAATTATAATGTAATTCGCAACCGCTTAATTGGTAATTATTGAAAATGAAAGTGTGTTTTCAATAAATAGTTTTAACGAGTAATTGAAAGTGTGGTGTTAAAATAAAATGCAAATTAATATTATATACAAATAAATATGACTAAGTTATATTTTACAGTAATTTTCACTTTCATAAGTTCGACGCGCTCGTAATCATAATTACACGATTACTATTCGTTTTTGTTTTAGCATTTTTGAAAGTATATGTTAAATTCAACAATAGCTGAGATAGCTCACAGGTCAAAACACGTGAACCTTAACCGCTGCGGGTTTGAATTCGACCCCGGAAATGTGAATGTAATCTATTGAATTTTCATTTGTTTTTTAAATAATTCTCGTATTAAGTGAGGAAAATTGTCAAACCTGCATGTCTCGAATGATTCTGCATTGGAGCAGTGTCGTGGAATAACGTCCAAACCTCCCCTGAACGAGAGAAGCCGAAAAGCTCTTTAAATGTTAACATAATTATCTATCCAGATATTCTATGTGTGTTATGCCTCATCTTACATGTGTGTGTAACATTAATAGTTTTATTTTGGTTGAAAATTAACAGACATATGAAACACTGTCTTTGTTGTTCCTATTTCTTTCCGGTGTCTCGACTCTTGAGATAACATCTATCAATTTACTTTGAAGCCATGTGGATTAACTTGCATTTTCTTATTTCCTTCGAGCGGAAAGCCCTGCGGGCTACAAGGAAATATACGTCCAAATATACTGATGTTCAACAGCAGTTAATTAAAGACAATCGTTGTTAATTTAAACAGTATATTCCGAAACACGGAGAGTTTAACAACACGGAAGCATGGCTTCTGGAATGTTACATATAATTCGTGGTAGTAATGATAATAATCACATTACCTTGAAATGAATTACTCTAGAAGTTTGAAATGTAAGCCAAATATACCTGTTTGTAACGTGTTTGCATAATTCGCTTTTGCATTGATTGCGATGTAAATTAAACTGACATTCACTAATAAATTATACTAGACTATAATTAAGATTTCAAAATACTACTTATATGTTCAGAATGTATTAACAAAAACGAATGACTTTTTTTTATATTTTTAGTGTTTCATGGGCAGATATGAGTCGTGTTGGTTGCGCTGTCCCTAAAGTTTTATTATTATTTACATCGCCAATTCGCCATCAGCATAAATGTTATGCTCGTAGCTACACTGGCTCACTCACCCTTCAAATCGGAACACAACAATACTGAGTATTGCTACCCAGACGGGCTTATACAAAGCCCGTCAAACTACACAATGTGGTGGGCAAAAAAGTTTTAAATAAATAAAATAAATAAGTTAGTATAATTTTAACGAAAGCCTGTAAAAGGTTAAGAGAAAAACCATCTTAATTCAGTAACTACGGAAATACAAATTTTGAGGTCATTCGGTGGTTCAAAAATAAACTATAACAAATTTTCCAATTATTACTTATATTCAATACTAGCTGTTGCCCGCAGCTTCGCTCGCGCGTGTTCTTTATCTATACTAATATTATAAATAAGTAAAAATAGATTTTTTGTATGTTTGTTTGTAGCGAATAAACTAAAAAAACTGCTGTACTGTTTTTAAAAACCTTTTTTACCTACAGAAAGATACGTTATCAGCGAGTAATTAGCTGCCCGTCCCGACTTCGTACGGGTAAAATAAGGATTTTATCTCGTACATTTTTTAATCAATAAGATATAAACATTTACCAATCGATGTATTCGCCCATTCAGTATAGTGTATGTGTGTTCAGTACAGGGCATATAATAATCCTACTTCCTACTAATATAATAAACTCGAAAGTTTGTATGGATGTATGGACGTTTGTTACTCTTTCACGCATAAACTACTGAATGGATTTTAATGAAACTTTACAATAATATAAGCTTAGGGAATACCAATGAAGTGGTACATATGGCAATAATGGAATATGTTTTCTTTATCCAAACATCACTAACATAGTGAAGTTCGTATATTTCTCCCTAAGAGATATTGATATAAGATATTGCGTATTTTGAATTTCATTATTTGCACCCAACTCTTCAAACAAAAATAAAAGTTTCTAAAAACTTTGAAATTCATGTTTATTAATTCAATCAAAAACTCAAATAGTATATTTCTATTTTTTTAAATTTTTATACTAATGATTTTACCCCGTTTTCCCGTTTGGAGTTAAATTTCTAAAAACGACGAAATACGCATGCATAGCTTTAATACTAAATATCATTCTTCTTACACCAAAAGTGACGGAATCCCCATACAAACTTTCAACCCCTTTTTTACCCTCTTAGATTTAGATTTTCAAAAACGCTGAAATACATTTTTATTTATTATTAAGCTTGTTCCTTAAATTTCATGCTTCTAACTTTAAAAATGACGGGTTTCTAAGCAATCGTTCAACTCTTTAGGGGTAGAATTTCCAAAAATCCTACCTTAGTGGGTGTTATAAAATGTATCAACTGCCAAAATTTCAAGTTTCTAACCCCCGCAGTATAGGCTCTGCGTTAATGAATCAGTTAGGAAGAGTAATAATATTATGTGTATAGATATCAAAAATATACGTATTTTTTATAACTTTTGATAGACTCAACTAATTTTGATGAAATAAAGGCTAAACGGAATCTTGAAATAGTTCTTATAATAATTCGGTTATTTAAATTTTTAGACGATTGAAAGATTAGACTGGACATACAGACATGTAGACAGTAAAAAAACTAAAAAAAAATGATTGCTTTGGTTTTGGTAAATCGTAAATAGCCATATACCCTTTAAAACAGGCAGTTATTTTGAAATAACAGACAGAAACTTCAATTTTATTTATATTTATGGATAATTTATTAATTAATTCGTTTTTGTTATAGATTTATGTTATTTTATGTGTACAATATAAAGTATAAAGTAAAGGAAAAGTTTCTTCTGTCAGAGACTAAATAAAATCAGACTTAACCAAGGCTACTAATTTAAGTAAACAAAAAAGGGAATTAAAACAAATGTTGTCCATTGAACTTGACACATATCTGAATAAGCTGCTTAAGCGGCCATTTTATGTAGAAAAAGTATATAATATACAAACAAAAGCAACTATATAACAATTTTAATTAAAGTTTCAAAAGCAGTTATTTGACCGCTCTGGTAGGTTGTGTTCATTAATTATTTTTAAAAATGAAATGACACTTATAGCATATATATATATATATATAAATATATACATACATTAGCTAAGTTTCCACCAACAATAATTACACAATCATTAAAATAAACAAAACATACATAAAATCAAACAGCTAAACCATCATAATCAGTAAAGGTGTAGTAAGATATATATTTTTTTATAATCAAATATAATTAATTACTTAATGAAAACACAAATTTAACAAAAACAAAATATAAATGAAATCACATAGCTTAAGCATTATTACATTGAGTAAGGCCAATAAAATGCAGTAAATAAATGATATATATATTATTTATATATTTTTTAACCAAATACAATTAAAAGGCAAGCAAGAATATGACTACAGTACAAAATTTATAACAAACTAAAATATTGAATATTAAGATGGGTTGGTACATTCATTTTATATAAATTAATACATTTAATACATTATTATTTTTATCTTATTTATGTTATTTTTGCAGTGATTTTTTTTTTAAATATATAATATCAATATCTGAGTACACTTAATTATATATTATATGCTCGCACAGATCTACTTCTTCCTATTCATGATTATGCTGTCGCAAGCTTGATGTAGCCAAAGACCAATTGAATTAAGCTGAGAGATTACAAAATACTTTTATTCGGTTTATATTGGGATGAGGCAAATATAACCACGTTTCACAATTTTGTTCTCTTCTTAATTAGTTGCCCATCTGACTTCGTAGGAATATGCACGTCTTCTCTATTCTGTACTGTGTGTTGTTTAACCCTTTTACTCCCCCTTCATCACTTGATATTCATTCGATGATGACGGTGATGACTACGTCTCAGTGCTTTTATTTATGTGCTCCGTATTTTGTTGTTCGATCACTACTATTTTAGCTATCTCTATAGCTTTCTTTAGTGACAGATCAGACCGTTGTAATAATCTTTGATGTTTGGCGAGCTACTCTAACACATATTCGCTGTAAATTTATCACTGACCAATGACTATTAATTCAACGAAATCGCATTTTAAGCTGTAATTTTCTAGACTCGTAATAAAGTTGGTTATATTTTCGTGTTTGCTTTATTTTCTCATAAAAAATACATGTCAGGCCATAGTTAAATTTTTCCTCGGTTCGAAATACTTGTTACATTTATTAATGAGGTCTTCTCAAGTAATTTATGTTATTTTAATGTTGAATGAATTGAATATTTCGACACCTTTTCCACCAATCGAGTGTAACAAAATTGCTATTTTTCTCTATTTACACTTCTTATATATAACCAGTGGCTAATACTCCTTATATCCAGTGGCTAATAAATATAGTTCAAAATATGGTTGCCATTTTTCCACGTTAAATTGTTATTTATTTCGTTGTATAGAAAAAACTTCGGTAGGTAAGTTTGAATTTTTATCTGCCGTTTTAAAACTTTTGTCAGGAAACACGAATTTAGGACAAAATTATACCTATTTAAAGTTTTAAGAAGTGATATACCACGTTGATGTTTAAAGTAACCACTTCTAAAACCATCTATTATTGTTACAGTTGTTTTTAGGCTTTGTTTGTACACCTATATACTATTCACGTATTAATTATTGTCACTGAGTTAACTGACTTGCTCACACGCAGACTTACGGCGTACTGTTATGAAAGATATAAGATGAGATCATAAAGATACACACAATATATATGCAATATTAGTTTTTATGCAAAAACAACACACGAAGCTACTGAAAACACGAAATTGTTAACAAAACTGTTTGATTTTGACAACTAACCGCGCGCGTACTTTTCCTACAGATAATAATTTATTGATTTTTAGTAGGGATACTAAACTTATAATAAATAAATAAAGAGATTAAAAATTATAGGACAAAATATAGGATAAATCATAAGCAAAAGTGTAAATTACATGTAATATTTAATCTCTTTTCAGTTTGACCATAACCATTTTTTAATAAATGTTCTACGTGTATCTTAAAATTGACATAACTTTATTATTTATGAACCGATTGAAATAAAACAAACACTAAATGTTAAGTGAAGTTAGCCACAATACATTAGTGAAAACCGCACTCAAATCCGTTAAGCCGTTTTTAAGATTAGCGTGCACAAACGCACAGACAAACAGACAAACAGACAAACAGACAAACAGACAAAAAATTTATTAATCATTGTTTTAGGTTCTATTGTGTTTATAATGACCCCCGATAAAAGTTTTACTCATTTATCTTCCATGTACAGACATCGACCAGTTACAGATTTATTATATGTATAGATGTATTTCAACTTTTTATAATATTATGCTTTGATTGAAAGTGCGATAAATATATACTCATTTTATTGACTAATATTAATCGCAAATGTAAATATTTATACAACCATTCAAGGCTTGTATCGCTTAGCATGTACATACATATGTGAAGACCCTTCGCTCCTTATGTAAAGACAATATAGACCATATATATATACCGTAAGGCCATAGTTCTATACAAATATAATTTCATTTTTTATGTATTTTTAAACATTATCATGGATTTTAATACACAATTGTGTACATGAATATAAATATAAGTTATGGTTATATAATAATACCTGTTTATATTCTCACACACACACACAATATTTGGATTTCCCTTCACAATAAACGGGATCATCTATTTTCTATCTAGCCGTCTGATCCGATTTCCGTAGGGTGTCTATTTGAGATGCAATTTTGACGAGATAGACGACACGACGACACTGACCGACCGGCGTCTTGCTGACGCGGCCTAAGGTTTATGCTGGGATTACATTGGGTCGACAGCGTTTCCTAGTGGTAGTTAGAATATTTTTTTCTTTAAATAAGTTGGTTCCTCAAATATGGACGTGATTAATTATATTCAAAATAATATATGTAAATATTATTCAAGTAGGCCGGTTATCGATTTACTTGTTAAGATTAAGAATAAATTGGAATTGACATTTAACAAGAGTTATTAAGTGTAAATCTACCATCGACATCGAATGTATTTTTTTTTGCGGCAACATAATTAAAGATGGCTTATGGTACATTTTATAAATATTTTGAATTGTGAAAAATCTTTAACAAACAATAAAAAAATTACAAAATCAGTATGTACTCCATACCAGTACTACTTTCTGAACATAATTATTTTGGAAAAATATGTTACATGATTTGAATTGCTAATGTCTTGAAAATTTACTCTTTGTCCATGACATTTAATTAAGACTCACACAAATCGCAACGCAAAATAATATCACTTAGTGGTTAAATTAATGTTCGGTGAATGAACATTATTTACACGCGTAAAGCCTTTATATGATTGTAAAATATTAAGCAAGTAAAAATAATATCTGATTCGAAATTCTATATAACCCTAGCCGATCGTAACCCTCCGCCTGCAAGTGACGTGTCATTTTCACCAGCTCCCTCAGTGAATTTTTCAGATGGTTTATTTTATTAAAAGCTGTGGGAGTGTTATTGGGCTTAGTGAAATTATTGTTGTATATAAAACTTTTTCTCATTACTATTAAACTTTTTGATTTTTATAAATTAAACGGTTTTAATATTACATTTCGCTTTTATTTATTCTGAATATTAATACGCAAATAAATAGTTTAGTTTAGCGGGAAGTTTCATTAAATTCTGTGAGTTTTCATTAAAATGAGCCAACAGTATATTTTTTAATTTGCTTTACGCTTTTTTTTTATTCCGCGATTTCATTTACAAACTTATTTTGATAGAAAAATATTTTTTATAATATTAAGCTCATAAAAAACACTAGCTATACAATTTATTTATATTCAAATCACAATTTAGTGTAAAAATATATATTTTGGTATTTTATAAAATTACATAACTTACATTGATTACATAGCTTTGACAAATTATTTCAATATTCATTATAAATATGCTAATCAACAATTTCTCATTTATTCATTAAAATTTTGAATTAATTCAATTTATTCTAATGAGTATCTAACAAATTAACACATGCATTCATACTTCTGTACAATTCTAAATTATTTAAATAGGAATTCAGAAAGCAGTGTATTTGAAGTACAGATTGTCGTATCTATAAATGGATATTTCAACGACAGTTTTGTATTTATAATGTAATTTTAAGACAACAGGAACGCGTAATTTAAGCAAAATTTATTTAAAGTATCACTCCTGAAATACATGCATTTACATGTCATAATTTAAAAAAGTTGTATTACTTGTATAAAATAAATAAATAATAACCGATAAATGTCACACTGCTTGACTAAGGCCTTATTTCCTTTTAAGGCCGAGGGTTGGTGGATATTCACGTGGAAGATTATCATCGAACACTTACTTGCTTATTAAAGAATGCATCGATAGTGATGAGATTTTGACGCAGTTACATAGTAATGGTAACCGTAAGTTTAACAAAACCAAACGAAATATATCAAGCGTTTCTTGAATAATAACGTAAGCTAACCCGGAATAGATAATAATAATTTTTGAATAATGTTAATTGCAGTCACAAGAAAACATTTACGAAGCAAAATTTATTTTAAATAGACAGTTTAAAATATTAAAAAGTTATATTCAAGTAAACGTAGTTTTTGAGTAAAGCGCCTGACGTCATTGATACAATAATGTTAGGCAAGGAGAGCTAGGAATGCTAGGAAATACTTTGGAATCAAAACTTCAGCGAAAGCCGCATTTGTCATCCCCATTAAAGGAAGACTGAGCTCCGTGGCTTAGGCAGTTAGGAAAGTTAGATAACTAACTAACATTGATACTATTCGATTGATGAAATTTAAGCAATTAGATTGGGTATTATGTTAAGAAGTATTGAAATTGAACTTATTATTATTCCTAAAGACTACAGGTTCTAACCCGATCAAATACATTGAAGCACACGGTGAAACAAACACTAAACTTTATCTTCAAGAGGACAGGAAGTTTTACACCAGACATGGTACCATTTGTTACCGTATTATATTCGTATTGGTCAAATGTTCAAAATAATATATTTATAAAAGAAAAAAAAAATCCTTTCGAATGTACAGTTCGGAATTTTATATCGTTCTTTAATAAAGTAGTTAAGCTTAGGGTTCTTTGTAAAACTGTTAATACCATTATTAATTATGCAATGTAACATGACTTGAAGATTACCTTAAAATAAATAGTATGGTAAAATATATAAAATGAAATGAGTTTAACAAGAGTAGCCACTAAGTATAACGCCGGTACTTGTATCTATACTACATTTACATCATTATTATTATAGATATTTGACGAGTCGATTGGCGTGGGTTCGATTCCCACCCAGGACAGACATTTGTGTGCATAAACATGTATGTTTGTCCTGAGTCTGGGTGTAATTATCTATATAAGTATGTATTTACAAAAGAAAAGTAGTATATGTAGTATATCAGTTGTCTGGTTTCAATAGTACAAGCTCTGCTTAGTTTGAGATCAGACGGCCGTGTGTGAATAATGTTCCAGGATATTATTACATAGAAATAATTTGAATGATTCAAATTGCTTAGCCAATTTGAAATGAAATATTTTAAAATTGAATCGAATTTGAATTTGCACTGTAAAACTTTTAACATCGTTTTAAAATTGAACCAAAGCAAAATGTCGAGAACGAAAAATATTGTCCACATGTAAAAAAAAAAACACCGTTTATTTAGACGCTGCAGCTCCGTACAAAAGATACGGATTTCACCCATCAGCTGACATTCGTGCAAAAATACTTTGAGTTAGACTTGGAACTAGTACTGCGCGAAAAGCACGTTGCACAATATTCCCAACATTACACGTAAAAATGATAATTTTTCCGGGAAATAATATGTGTTTTAAAATTCGTGAAATTTTTTTCACCGAATTTCGGTGGTTCGTTTCTTTGATGTACGATGTGTCCCTTAAATGTTGCAATTATTTTTAAAGAGCTTGATGATAGAGCTTTGTGCAAGCTCGTCTGGGTAGGTACCACCCACTCATTAGATATTCTAGCCCAAAACAGCAGTTTCTTTTTTAAGAAATATACAAACCACTGTCTATGGGCATTGGTGACTACTTACCATCAGGTGGCCCATATGTTCGTCCACCACCATGTTACCATCACGTTAAAAATTATCTATTTATCTTATTTCTGACATTTCACGATCGTGTAAGTGAGTTGGAGTTTGTTTTCAAAGAATAGTAAAGTACGTACGTAACGCGTGTTGTGCCTGAGGTATGAGTGAGTGTGTAACGACGGAAATATGATAAACTAGCAAATACTAGGAAGCAGTTTACCGTGTAGTGTTAGTTGAACTTGTTTTGTTTGCTTTGAATTTAAATTTCGCATTATCCCAGACGTATTGATTTCAAATTTAGCGTATTTGCTTCTCGTAATAATACGATATTGGCAACCTTAAATTACTTGAACTGTTTTAAATTTCTTGCCTTATGTGGATGAAAAGAGGTTTTATTAAGTAACTTTATAACTTCCCTTATTGAAATAGTCATAAGCGTTAGAGTAAGAGTACAACAATAATAGCTAATTAGCAATAACTCCGATTTATGACTTTAGTAATTATATTGAAGGGGGAACTTTAACTTAATACACTTTTAGCTAGCTAATATAATTAAGTAACAGTCCGCGATTGACCGCTTCTCTTCTGAAGGTAGAAAATACTAGAGATTACCAGAACTGATCCAGAGAAGGTTGGCGTATACAGAATTATTTCATCCGACACACGCTGGATTCCTGATGTTTTATTAACAATCGAATATGAGAGAAATGATAAAGAGCAGGCTTATACAATTATATATTAAACAGCTCAGAGCACTTCGTGTCCAGTATAATAATGCGTTTAGGGTGCTGATGGGGCTGCGGCGATATTGTAGTGCATCAGGGATGTTCGCGAACTCGCGAATCGATTGTTTTTATGCAACCGTGCGTAAGCGATGTACATCTCTTTTGCGCAGGATTCAGGGCAGCTCCAACACCATCCTAAAAATGTTCTCATACAGGTTTGACTGTCAGTACTTGTATCATTGCAAAATGATTCATGTACTGACTAATAATGAATATTAATGTGTTGACATTTATTTATTTATTTATTTGAATTGACATTAAATACATTCATGACATTGTTTAATTTTAATGTGACTTAATTTGATTTGACTGTAATTTAATTTGACTGTAATTTAATTTGATTTGTTTTAATTTAATTTGATTTAATTTAATATATGTAATGTATATATGATTCTTGTTGGTCGAAATAAATGATTTATTATTATTATTATTATACTGTTATTTTACATTTTCTCTCCTATGAGGTAACAAAAACCTAAACACACGGGCCGTAGCCAAGCGCGAGTAGATGCTAGGTGATCGTATAAGCAGATGAGATGGATGAAGTCGTAAGGAACTTGCGAGTGAGACGACATGTGTTGAGTATGATTGCCTTTTGGAGTAAATGATGAGTGTGTTGAGGAAGCTGTAACATATCAAGGCTACGTAGTAGGCTTTTAGGTACGACTCCAGTTGATGATATGACAATGGGAACAATATGGATGGTGTTTGCTCGCCACTGACGCTTCAATTCTATTGCTAGATCTTGATATTTACTCAGCTTTTCCGAAATTGTCGACTGTATGTTATGGGTGTTAGGGATAGCTATATCAATAATATAAATGGTTTTGTTAATTTTGTCATGAAATGTGATGTCGGGTCTATTGAAATGTATTGTTTTATCTGTGATTATAGTTCTGTCCCAGTATATCCTGTAACTATTATTTTCTAGTATAGTGTTGGGTTTGTATTTATAATATGGAATCTTCTTTTTTATAAAATTATGCTTATGTGCAAGATGTTGATGTATAATGGCGCTCACTTGGTCGTGTCGATGTTTATAGTCAGTTTGTGCAAGAGCTCTGCAGGCGGAAGTTATGTGTTGGATGGTTTCAGGATTAGAATGACAGTGTCGGCATTTATCTGATTGGAAATTAAGTGTGCGTGTTATGTGTTTCTGGTAGTTCCGGGTGTCGATGACTTGGTCTTGGATCGCTAACATAAAGGCTTCCGTTTCGGGAAAGAGTTCACCACGCCTCAGCCAAGCGTTTGACGCTGCTTTGTCAACATATGATTGCTGTAAGTCGTGGCGGTGTCTTCCATGAAGGGATTTCTGTTGCCACGAGGCGGTTTTTTCGTTTATGTTGGTAATACGTTCATTTCTTTGTAGGTTTTCATCTTTAAGGTTTAGAGGGGTGAAGTGTTTGTCTGCGAGTGTTACTGTTTCATGCAGTGGAGAATGTTCCGAGCGTTGATGAAAATAGTGTCTTAGAGATGTGATTTGTTTGTTGTGTAGGTTGACTACATCTATTAAGCCTCGTCCGCCTTCACCTCTGGGAAGGGTCATTCTTTGCACGCAAGATCTAGGATGGTGTTTTCGGTGGGCAGTTAGAGAAGTGTTTATGATACGTTGTAGGTTAAGTAGTTCACATTGAGACCATTTAATTATACCAAAAGAATATGTAAGTACCGGGATTGCGTAACTATTTATTGCTTTAAACAAATTGCGGGAGTTGAGTTGAGAACGAAATAAAATATTTAATCGATGTCTGAATTTAGTTTTAAGACTATCCTTTGCTCCTTTTTGGTTAATCTGTTTAGCTTGTTCAAAACCTAAGTATTTGTAGGTAGTGTATGGTTCTAGAGGTTCAATAATCTCTCCTGATTCTAAGATGTAGCTATTTGGTAAGATTTTCCCATTTTTGACCGAAAATGTCTTACATTTGTCTATTCCAAACTCCATGTGGATGTCGCTTGAGAAAGTTTGGGTGATATCTGCAAGATGATGTAGTGATGCTATTGTGCTGCTGTATAATTTGATGTCATCCATGTACATGAGGTGTGTAAGAATAGTTTTTTTATTTGGTGTGGTGATAGAGTAACCGTGATTTGATTTGTTCAGCATATGGGAAAGAGGGTTTAGTGCAAGACAAAACCACAGCGGGCTCAGGGCGTCTCCTTGAAAGATACCTCGGCGTATTGGGATTTCAGCCGTTTCGGTGTTAACCTGTCCTGCAATTCTAAGCTTTGTTTTCCAGTTTTGCATAGAGCTTTCAAGAAAATAAATAAGCTGTGGGTGAACTTTATAATATTGTAGTACGTAAAGAAGCCAACTATGTGGTACGGAGTCAAAAGCTTTTCTATAATCTATATACATGGTATTAATATTGTTTTTCCTAGATGTAGCGTGTTTCATAGTTATTGTATCTATTACAAGTTGTTCCTTGCAACCTTGCCTACTTTTTCGGCATCCTTTTTGTTGTTCAGCAAGAATATTGTTAGTTGCAATGTGTTCGTGTAGGATTTCAGCAATACATCCTGTAAGTATTTTATAAATGGTTTGTAGGCAGGTAATTGGACGATATTTAGCTGGATTTTGATGATCAGTGTCTTTCGGTATCATGTATGTGAGGCCCTGTGTGACGAAGTGCGGCATTATGTTAGGTGTTTGAATAAAATCGTTGATATGGTTGTGGAGTAATGAATGGACTGATGTAAATTTTTTGTACCAATAATTCTGTATACAGTCACTTCCAGGTGCTTTCCAATTGTGGGTCTTATTTAGTACCCGCACAAATATTTCTAAAGGTATATGGTTGAAATTCATAGGCTTAATTGAATCAATTACTTTCGAGTCTAGCCACGATGCATCTTTATTGTGATGTACTGGATCAGCCCATACACTAGACCAGAAACTATGTATTGTGTCGGTAGGTGGTGATGGTAAATCTTGATTATCAATGCGTGTGTTGCGTTGTGAGGCAGATGACAAGGTCCTATAAAACTGCTTCTCATTGTTCGAAAAGTGTGTGTTTTGTGACTTTCTAAGGGTGCAATTTAAATATCTTTTCAACCTACTTGATGCGGCATTTAATTTTTGTTTGAGGGTGTCAAGGAAATGTTCATTGTTTGTGTTAGGTTCTTATTATTATTATTATTATACGCAAGTTTTTCAGTTAAAATCTACGTGTTGGCGTTGGTATTTGATGACCTGGCTCTTATAATATTATATTATAATTTTACAATAAAAATATTCATACGAGCAACTATTTGAAAATCGAATAACACTATTTTATTGTTATTTTAATAGAATATGAAACATTTCAAACTGCATATGTGGTCTACACGGTTGTTTGCATACGTATTGATTCATGACGTCATAAATCTAACACTGAATTAATCGAAGTAGCTTTTGTTCGCTGTGCCACATGTCGTTTGTCTAAAATATACGAAAAACAGTTTTGCATTTACAAGTAGTTATTAAAGTTATATTTAAAATGTGAAAGCTTAACAACAACTACGGTATATGTTTATACAGATAGCATTTTTTTTCAAATAAAATGGGATTCAAACTTACAAGCGCTGTGCACTTTGTTGATTTGGAATGATGATTTGTAATTGAACATTTTTTAGGTTGCTGCCGCCGGTGTATCTTTTGTCATATTTAAAGAATTGATAATTATTCATTTTTGATTTATAATAAAAAATTATAGTATGTGTGATAAGATTATTACAAAATATAAATAGTTTACAGGAATATGTTTGCCTAGCGATGTAATAGTCGCAGGTTCATTCACGACAGCATAGAATATCGTCCCCCAGACTCCTCACAAAAGCTTAACTCACATTGGAGGGTAACTTTATGTAAGCTTGATTTGCTTAAAAATAAAAGATTAACGACTGACAATTCTAAAAGGAAAAAGGTATTTTTGAAGAGAAAGTAAAAATTTGATTATGACGATACGTTCCGTATGGCGCTTCCCTTCTAACCTTATTTAACTAGATAAAAGAGCGCTTCTAATAAGGAAAATTGTGATGAAATTCCTCCACTCACTAAAGAACTCCTTAAAGTAATCAAAAATATTTGAAGCAAGTAAAAATTTCCTTTAATAAATTATTGCACGCGACCGGGCGTAGGGTTTCGATCGTTTCGCATCTCGATACGATCTGAATTTGGCAACCCATCTTTTTAACTGCTCCGTCGTCAATTATCATTAGAATCTCGGTATCGGGTACTCGAAATGTGATCGTAATTCAATATTAGTGCCTATAAAGGTGAATGATATCCCGCCGCATATCCTCTTTAGAGCCTTTTCTTGTATGATGCCATAAGACTTATAAAATGATTTAATATGTATAAACATTGCAGGCTCAATGTAATTTTTTTTTTTTGGTTTTAGATGGACTTCCATTTTTGCAAACTTTAATAATTAAATTGTTTTCTTTGTCACTTTAAAAGAGGACTAAAAACCAAAAAAAAAAAATCAACAACAACACAAGTGAAAACTATTTCACTTGTAAACAACAATACTTCAATACTTTACAGATGTTTTCTATATTTCTTATATAGAGGATAATTTATATATATTATGAATTAAATAAGCAAGCCGAGAAGACAGAAGCGTGAATCTTAACTGATGATCGTGGATTCAAACCCTGGCAAGCACCACTGAATTTCATGCGCTTAATTTGTGATTTCATCTCGTGCTTGACGGTGAAGGAAAACACCGTGAGGAAACCTGCATGTCTCTACTTACACTTAAAATCTGTCACATGTGTATTCCACCAACCCGCATTGGAGCAGCGTGGGGAAATAAGCTCCAAACATTCTCCTTAAAAAGAGGAGAAGAGGCCTTAGCCCAGCAGTGGAACATTCACAGGCTGTTACTACATGAATTAATGTCTGTATTTAATTAGTGAGAAAGCAAAATAACGTCCAATAATACATCCATAATTCATGATATTATATTTTATTGTCGAAACGTGTCAAAACGTTCATACTTATTGAACTAAACAAATGTTTGATCTTATAACTTGAGTATATTACTGAAGTATAAATTATTTGTATATATTATATTTTATATACTGAAATAGTCTATTAAATTCTAATTTTATATAATGTAATGATAAAAAATCACATGCATTAATTAGAAAAAGATGGCCAGATTCCACAGGATGGCCAAAAGCTGAAAAATGGAAGACGTATGTCGAAGAGTGTATTGAGATAGATAGTTTGATGCACGGTTTAGTGTTTAATAAGTTGTATTTGAAGATTTTTATGCATACTAATAGTACAATTTACATATTATGTGTTAACATTGGTTTATGATAATACAAAGAGTATTATTAAAATGCTTGTACAAACTAGTCTTAAACTATATATTTTTTAATTATATTTTTCCCCTAATTTCCGATATAACGTCATTAAAAAATGACTATTCGAATCGGCTCATTATAGTAAATAGCGTTAAATATATACTTAAATAATAAAAATATATAGTTAAATAATCATAACACACCGTAACATGGTTTTTATTTCTAATATATTTCGCAGTGGGTGGTAAATAAGGACAAATTCCTGCGTGTACGGCGTCAGGCCTTGTCAGGTCAGTATTACGATGCAGTCCGTGTGAAAGGACTTGCTTGGAATTTGAGATGTGGGTAGTTGTTCATTGTTCCCCTAACATGAACTACAAAACCAGCTTAATGTGTTCTACTCAAAGAGATTATATTTGCCTCTTGAAATTTATGTTGATTGAATATTGTAGGAAATTATTGAAGAACACTATATAAATTATTGTATTTTTTTATTGTAATTATTTTAAGCCTTGATTTTATAAAATATTACATATAAATCCACGTTTAAAATTTTTAAACAACTGGCAACTTTATTGCGTGTTCATGCGAGTAATACTAATTAAGTTATAACCTTAATTCCGTCTGAAAATATAATTCATTATTTTTATAAAGTTCAATGTCTCTTATAATATTTAAATAAAATTTTAATAAATAAACTTGTAAAAACGTACGTCGACTACCAATAGTAAGTGTCCTGCCCTGTAGGCTTGGCACGTCTCTCGCTGCCGGTCGCCTCTTAAACCGATTACAACCGCTCCGAAAATACACTCCTAGATACGAATTACAGTCACAGATTCCGTGGAAAATGGTTAATTTAGACCATAGCCGGACACGTTCCAAACATTACTCTCTGCATTTACCCCTCGTTCGTTTAACATATTTGCTCACTTTTTGTCGTCAAAGTTTATTTTTATGACAAAACAAAGGAGTAAATAAGTGAATCGTTGTCAGTTGTATTATTTTTATGTGTAGGCGGGCTGGCTATTGGTCCACCTGTGGGTCTTCACTGCCCATAAAAATTAACGATGTAAGAAATATTAACCATTACTTATATTATTGCCAACTAAGATGTTATGTTCCTTGTGCCTCTAGTTATACTGGTTCATTAACACTTCACACCGGAACGTAATAATACTATGTATTGCTCTATAGCGGTAAAATATCTGATGAGTGCAGGCTTGCAAAAAGCCCTACCTTCTAAAAAATGCATGCAATATTCGATATTTTTCATAAATACAAGTCTAATCAATTATGATGTAGGTCAATAATAAATTTAATAAGCACAGTATTTTTGTCTATATGATTTTTCACAGCCAAACCGATTTTGATGAAATTAAACATACTTTAAACGTACAAAAAACGAAAGTCCTTTTTACCTACACGTTCACCTATTATTATCAAAATTTTACAAATGTAATTTATTTTAAAAATAAATCAATGTCGTTTGTCGCTTTCAGCAATAAGGAATCCAATAAAAATTCCTGCTTGGACGGTGTCGCAATCGCTTTAGACAAAATAGAGGGATCGGCATCTTATTAGGGGTCATGTCTCGACTTGGACAGATAACTGGAAGTCTCGAAATCAAAATGTACATCAACCAAGTAACTTAAGTTTTTAACTTCCCATTGGACAGTTTTTGTAATGGGTCCGATTTTGTGAATCCCGAATTTTGACATTTCTTCACGTTTCAAGTTCACTAGAGTCCATTGCTAAAGTTTTTAAGAGGTTATTTGGGTATGTGTATGTACGTCATATGTGTGCGTAGGTGCGCTCGGAATCTTCTATTTGAGTTTTGAAAAACATTTTGCTTGGCCTCGGAAGCCTCATAAACATTAGACTGAGGGCTCTCAGCTTGTTTTCCATATGCCTTAACAATGGCTATACAGGTATTAACTGCTATCTAACTATCTAGTAAGACATCTAGTATTTTATATATAATCAAATGGCCCCTAGGCTGATGTATAATACGTACGTCCAATGTCTATATTAAATGTAATTAAACATAGTTCGAAGGTCTGCTTATGTTATTTAATTTGCTGCGAAAGTTATGGCTTCGATACTGAAATATGCTACTATAGTTTTATTGTAGTATTTTTGTTTGCGCAACTATTGAATGTTGAAACATTTATTATTATAAAGTTAAACTGTTATTAGTTTTGCATGTTTTAAGTGGTATTAATGGTCTTCTATTATAACCGCTTACAAAATCAACTTAATTATTAGTTGGTTTGAGCTATACCTCATTAGGGATATCATGAGAGATACGCAAATTTGCATTTTCGAAATTAGTTCGGGTAAATCGAGTTTCCGGTTAACATGTTAGATGTTGGCTACATACATTTACAATAATAATAAAATAGAAGTCATTGATTAATGTATCAGTTTGGGAAATTCTAGATAAAACGAACGCTATTTAATATTATTGAAATGTTATCAAAGTAGACATAAAAAACAATAATCTGAGTGATTGATTTAAGCAACGTACACCTTACACTGTAACTGATAAAAGTTGCAGGTGACGCTCGCTTTGTATTCTAGGCACGTTTGTGAAATTTTGATTGTAAGGAAGAGGGCGGATATGCGTGGTTTGCGATATTAAACCGGGATCGCCATTGCATAAAAAACTTGGAGCATAATCGAAGACATGGCCTTGGTTTGATTCCGGACAAGTAGACTTGTTTATTTTTCTTGCTTAGTTTGTGTTCATAATTTATTTTAAGAACGGCGATGAAGGATAACGTCGAGTGGTGCCACGTAGAGTGGTAGAATTAGCTCTTAATCATTTCCTTAAGTGCAAAGGAGTTTGACCATTACAGACTTACTTTAGTATTAGGTTCATTTGTTAACAATATCATGGCCACTGAATAACAATAAAACCGGATATAAATAATTCGCTTCAAACACCAATAATTCGCGAATTAACATTTAATTAGTTGAACCAAATACATTAACGATTTCAGGATCTGAATATTGAATAACACTATGAACTGAATCGTCTATTACTGCATTGTGTTCAATGTTCATTGAATTAATGTTTGTGCGTAATAGCTGAGGCGTCGCGTCGCGTATATCCGATTAGCAAGGATACTGTTCGTTAAAACAATGACCACATATTCCCTAACAAATGTATAGTTTTTATTGTTATAGCATTAAAGGTTATTTTTCAGTAACAATGTCGTAACCTCAGACACGCAATCTGAATCGTCTAGACTCATTATCAAATCAAAATAAAATGATATTTACGTATGAATATAAACGTCTTTAAATGACTTTTTAATTACGCCTTATTATTTCGAAAATCGATGAAATATTATCGATACAAAAAATATTGTAAGTTTTGAACTTGGATAATGATTGCTATTGAAGCTTATCACGGTGATGTGATTGTGAGGATAAACTCAAATCATAATACTCTTTTTTTCATTGAAGTTATATATTATTTGTTTATAGTTTACTACCTACCCGTCCAGGCATCGCGCGGGCAGAATAAGGGTGAACATAAAACGTTTAATATCGTAATACGTATAACTTTAATGGGCACACGTCAGTAAAGCTTCCAGTCAGCATGATTTTTTTCGACATTTATCATATATTTCAGCCAGTTTTTCACAAAACCTTAATAAATTATACACCTCAATTCACAATGAATCACTTCGTCAGTTGGCGAACTGTATGGAAATCCGCTTGGTGGCTTTTTAGTTATTCGCTTCCAGACAGACAGACTCGGTGGGTGACTTTATTGAAACGAAGTTCTTTTACGTGGCTTATAGTGGAGTGAAATGGCAGTGGCCCAAGGTCTCGTCATATAACGAAATAGCGTTCATACTGTGCCTACCAAATGCTACAAAATGCGATGCGTTCGAATTTAGGAGGCCGATATAAATGAGGTTAAGGTGTTTTTTGGTGGGACAAATATATCAGTAATATAATCAATTAAAATCTACATTTTAAAACACGGTTTGAGTCGAAAAACAATCGCACAGAACTTCACTCCTGATGGATCTCCCCCGACCGCACAATTTTTTTTTATAATATGTAGTGATTATGTTATATGAACATCTAGTCTACTTTTATTAAAGGTATACCTGGCAGGTAAGAAATATCGAGTGGTAAGTATATTATTTAGTCCTATATATTTCTTTATTACCAACAAAGATCTATAAATAAATAAACGATATCGTTATTTCGATACGATATTAAAAATTCTAGACATTCCACGAGCACAGTTCATATAAAATGAATTTTATAATATAAAATATTTACTATAAGAAATTCCCAGTTCATGCATTGCATTAACATTAAGAACCTATTTCAAATCTCGTCTTAGAATCGTGCTATAAAGTTCTATTTCCCGTCCCGACCGTTTTACTTTTGTCCATTAGCGCTGCAATATGATAAGACAGCGCACTAAGCTCACTGTCTGTCCGTTAAATAAGAAAAATATTTCTCAGAATACAAAAATATAAGACCTGCGCACGTACAGGACAGTCTGGAGAATTACGTTATACTTGTGTACACATTTTGGCGCAATTTATTACACGTGGCATCAAAAATTTTACATTATTATAAACAAAAAAAAAAATACTGCGGATGTAATTAAGCTCTCTCTGTGTCACTGTGATCTTTGCCATATTTATACATGTATAATATGATTTTTCAACAAGAGATTTCATTGTCTATGTTAAGGAGCTATCTCTCAAATGTGATCTCTTTATTTGCTACTTATGTATAAAATAATGCTTTTTATTACAGACATTATTATGGTATAAACATTAAGCAATTTTATTTTAAAGCGGTTTAGTATTGGACGCTTTAAGTAGACTGGTAAAATTAGATTCGCAGTCGCTGTTTAAGAATTATTTATAGAACAACTACCATCCTCGACTTCACAAGTAGAGATATAAGGTTTTATTTTGTGTTTTTTTTTTTAATATTACACGACATTATAAAACAGAGTATAAAGGTATTTAGCTGATTTGGTGGTAATACGCCCTGAACACTCCCAAAGAACTCCAATGTGTTCTTCTAAATATCTTGTAATATCCCCAAATTACTTAATTTTTAACAATCAATCGGCAAGTGTAACGTTGCTGTATTTAATAGTAATTTTAATTTTGACTTTACCTGCACGATAACTTTGTATAATCTACATATTATAACACTTTTAGGTCTATCTACAACCAATCATAATTTTATAATTTTATTTACATGTTTATAGAAGTATTTGATGGAATCTTAAAAAAATTATGAAACAAATCTTATTTTCTCCTTTTCTCTTCCCTTTAAATTATGTTCTCACGCCCGATTTTAGTCGAAGCGGGCAACACTATCCCTAACTGTATAATCTGATGGGATGGCAATCCAACACGATGTGACAACATTCAGCGGCCGGACCAACGGCTTTACGTACTTCGAAGCACGCTAGTCACTGTCACAATCCAATGTACGAGCTACTGAGAATTTTTTGATATCTCAATAACTTTTTGTGTTGGCACGATCCGAGATTTGAACCCACAGAACTACAGGAACTGCAGCTTTATAATATAGCCACTAGAGCAACGAGACGTCTTCGAATAAAAGTATAAATAAATGATAAATTTTCTCCTCAATAGTCTATATTACATTAAGTCTATGTCTGTACGTTGAAAGTCTAATTATTTTATCTCCTCTCGGTATAATTCATTAAGTATTTAAATTTAGTCAAATTTAACAACAACAAATATAATTTAAAGTTTTAATTAAAACAGATACGAGTATACTTAAATTAAAATGGTTACGAACCTAAATATTTACTTTACTTTGGAAATATATTGAAATAATATAATATTATATTTTCGCAAATGGTTCTTATAAATGATTTAATGTACACATTTATAAAGTATGAAATAATATAAGTTTAGAAATTTGGCTTAGGTTTATTTGTATCTGCTTTAATTAAAACATAAATCAAGTAACTTAAATTATTCTTATTGCATAAGCTCAGCTTAGGTCGAATACAAGAGCTATATGTACGCAATATTTCGCGTCAAAACCTTTGAGCCTTAAAATTGCACACTATGCTTTTAGCGTCGCAAGAAATTTCTAAGAGAATGAGTGCTTCATATCTTTTGAGAGTTTGTCAATAAGTTGGAAGCATTTTTGATGGGTTGTGTTGAACTATCTAGGTTAAAAGGATATGTTATGAAGTATTACATAATAGGAAATAGCATTTTAACATAACTAACATTTTCTGAACTAAATGGTTGCTCGTGTTTAGGATTTAAAATCGTGTTTATTCATGCTACGTTAAAATTACTTAAGAGGCGTTTAGTTAGAATGTTATAACCTTATAATCCATTTAAATTATATTGGATTATTTAGTAAAGACGATGTACTTATAGATATGATTCGCAATGGTAACTAGTTTTATTTTTATGATAGTAATCGTAAATATACTTATTATCTAAGTCAATGAAACTTATAATAAGATTCAGCTAAACATGTACCGCCTTATTCATAAATTTTATTTAACGGTATTAGTTAAACGATATTTTGTCTTCTTCTTTCGTATGTCAAATCAATAATGACAGAAAGAGACAAATCAGTGTTTAGCTAACCAGTAACTAAGCAACGTTTATAAATAAGGCCGGTAGTGTACAAATAATATATTTCTACTTTTCTATAATAGTTAACAGGAAATTAGTATAATTAACATATAATATAAAATCCAATATAGTCGATATTACAATTAATCCAAATTGTAGAATAATATCGACTAATATCCACGTCCACAACTTGTTTTTAAATGTTAATATGGATACTAATTACATATTCTAAGAAGGATACCATGTTAGTTGTATACTATTTATAATGAAAAAAGCAAGAAAAAAAAACAAAAATAATTATCGTTATCTATTATCCTAATTTATTATCTTTTTGGATAACATTACTAATTGGAAGATCAGAGTTCCACTGTACATAAACATCACGGCTGATAAAGGTAGCCTTCCTGTTATGCGTAACATATAAAGCCTCCATAAACAGTGTATAGTTAAGTCCACTCGCGTTTTTTGGCCTCCGGCTCATGATTTACACCGCGCCTGCCCGGAATATGATTACCCGTTACGTGTCGGAAGAGCCCTTAATGGATATAAACGGTATTTAACCAACGACTAAATAAGGGCGTTTTTGTTGCACCGCTCAATCGCTTACATATTGCTCGGTCGTTTATGCGCCGTTAACAGACGATTCTCGTGTTATTGGTGTTTATTTTAATCGGATGATCCTGTTATTTCCGCTTTATATTCAAATGGAATATAAAAATTAAGGGTTTATGTTTCGTTTTATACCAATATCGACTTTTTTCAACCTCGCGGTCTGTTGAACTCGTACATAACCGATAAGTTGATATATTTTATTATAAGTGACTAAGTCCTTTTTTTGACTCTTGGAAAACGCATTACGCGTTTCACCCCACGGGAACAGTGGGGGGGGGGGGTATGTGGGGCTCGCCATATGTCCAGGGCACCGAGTGTGCCCCGGTCATAGTAATACCCACTAAAAACCCAGCGGTACCCTTTGCGTGGTTGCGCCACGGGATCGCTTGCGCATGCTACTGTGATTAAGTCAAGTCCTAAACCAGTCGCTTAGTCTTGTTAAAATATTGAAAATATTAATATTAAAAATATCTAATAAATAAAGACAAAAGAGCTTCATCACCACTGGTTTATACAAAATATAAAAAGAAATATAAAGGGCAGTCCGATACTGTTAATGCATGCGCAGCCGACAGTCCATTTTCCCGGCTAAAAATTGAAAGCGAAATGTCTTACGGGATTGGGGAATGACTCAATCGACATAGTTTCTACTTTAAATTGAAGCATAAACTATTACAAGCTGGCTTCTTTTAGAAGTATTACATGGCAAATTTAAATAGTTTGTTAATGTGACAAAATTTAAAAGTTATTTAAACGTTTAGTTTAGTTCAAATATTATAAGCATATTAAAATTGCAAAAAATATACAAATTGCTCACGTTATAAATTATATTACACACTTTGGTGTAGACGTAAAGTCTTTTTTTTTCTAACACGTCGTTATTAAGGCTCGGAAGAGGTTCTAATGAGGAAAAACGTTATCCATATAGTTACGTCGTGAACTTTTATGCTCTTAACAAGTTTCTCCCTCAATTAACTTGCTTTCATACTTGATAGTTTGTTTTCTTAAAGGATTGTAAATGTTTTAAGCATGTGTCACAGGCAGTTATAATTCTTTTAAATACTTAATTGTTAATATCATACAATTTACACTACATCCTTTAATAGAAGCGATTGTCATTACCTTATGTAATCAGAAGTTGCTTTTATTCATCGTTAATAAAACATTTAATAATTCTTGCAGCTTCAAATAATTTAAAGGGGAGCGAAATCAAAATTATATTTTATTATTATGATATATTTATTACAATACAACTTAAAATATATAGAATAAGAATTTCTGAGGTACTATACAAATTACGACAGCGTGGAATGGTGCCAAGAATGCTTGTAACATTTTCCCATTCTGTATGTAAACATTTTTTTACTTTCTATATTTATTAAAATCATAGTTCATTAATATTTCATTTAATTATTAATTGTAACGTTATTATCATTAAGGGTTTCAAATACGTTTATACGGTAAAAACTTATGTTAATATTAAAATCGTATAACCAAATTACGCGGTAATTTTTATGCACCATTACGCCATTAATTTAATGCTACTAGCGATATAATATTGATGGACGGTTATTCCAACTTTGTGGTCTGTGTCATATTAAATATGTTTTAAATTTAATGTTAATATCAAATTACAGATATTTTACGAAACACTACAATATATTGAAAAACAAACAATAACATTTAAGAGTACACACATTTCAAAACTACATAAGTCTTAATAATTATAATAAAATTAACGAAACCTAGAAGGGTATTTTTTTCATTTATCTATATTAATACTTTTTAATTTGTGGCGTTTTAATATACTAACATTTTACTGTAACATTGTCACATGATGATTATTGAGTTGACTTGAACAGCAATAAATTATAAATAAACAAATTAAATATTCTATTATATATAAAAAAAAACTAAACTTAAAAATAATAAAGGTACTCTTAAATAATAACTTCTTACGGATCACTTTATCCATCGATGATTACCATGGCACGTTTGCTACATTTTAACAAAATACAAAAAAAAAAAGAAAACGCACATTGTTGTAAACTTTTAGTATTATGTGTCAACATTTTGTATAAAAGCAAAATGAAGCCATACGAAGCACCAGTCGTTACGAGATAAGGGAGGCCACGCACGCAACAGCTATTGACATGGAATGGCACATACATTTTTTTCCCTGAAAAAAGACTTAAGACATGACAATCCTTACGCAGATCAATGATAAGAGGTCTTCCGTATTATGATAAATTCCTTATATATTTTTAACCGACTACGCCGACACACAAGGGAGCGTTATGATTTTAACAGACGTCACGTTAAATCCATCATGGCGGATATGTTTTGCATAATACGGCAAGCAACAATTTGGCAAATATATCGAGTGTGTAAATTCCGAAATCATAATGTAATAGAGTTTAGTGACTACATGTAGTCGAATTTTAGTTTTTTATTAAGTGTTATGATTCATTGTATGATTACGATAAACTTGCTCTAACATTTACCTATAATTTAAATAACATTCTAAAATATTTGTATAAGCATTTCCTTATAGATGGTTTTTATACATTGGCATTTTAATTAAGTCTTAGTGCTTCTATTAAATAAAGAATTGGAATGTAATATTTTCATTTATATCTAGTGTAATGTGAATTTATACCTGTCTATAGGTTTGTATATATAATGGGTGATTAAGTTTTGCTATGTATGTGTTATTATTACTCTATAATTAGATACATTTTCTGTCACAGAATGATTTTCAACATAATTTTATTCGGATAGAAGACGAATACGGGTATGTAAAACCGGACAAGTGCGAGTTCGACTCGCCCACCCAGGGTTCCGTACATATTTAGGGTTATGTTTAATTACAAAATTCTAAATTAAATAAGTAGGTACGTATAGCAGCGCAAAACTGTTAGATACTAAATACACCAATATTTGGTACCTACTTATACTTATAAAAATCAGACAAGGCATTTTTTTCGTTATTGCTCGAAAACTATACATCATAAAAATAATTAAAAATCTGTTTATGCTTGTGTCCTGACCCAGTTTTCTTTTGATTTAATAAAAAATGTATAGTTATCAGATTTTTCCCTATATTCGTAGTGTTGTTGTAGTATAAGAAGGTATTACTTGCCAAGTTTTATAGGTCTAGGTCAATGGAAAATACCCTATAAGTTTTGATTATGTTTGAAAGTGATCCTATAAGGGTTCCGTTTTTTGCTTTTGAGGTACGGAACCCTAAAAATTATTTCCAATTGCCTTCAAAAAATAATATATATCCTTCCAATTTGATTTATATTGTATAATAAAATGTATTATGTAGTTACATTTTTTTATTCGCGTGAAAATGACAAGGGAAAGGAACTTGTTCACGGTTCGGAAGTATCGCGATAACAAGGGGTCACACATGACCGGAATATTTCTGTCACCAATTTCCTTACGAACGGCTTAACGTCAAGAAAAAGTTGCTTAAAGTTACCTGAGGCACTTTACGACTTGTCAAGATGAAGTCTTATTTATGGACCTCTTACACTTCCTAGTAATTTAAAAGAAATAGTTATTCATGAATGAAGTATTTAACTTAAAAAAAACTTGATTTATTAATATATCTAACTTCGACTTTACGTTGGCTTTTGAGCGATATAAACTTTGTCTTAACAGATAATAGTGAGAGCTACTGAAAAACGTCACAGAAAAGATACTTTTTGAGATCTTGCGTTGTTAGAAATATTTGAACGTTGAAATTCAATTGAAAACCAAATTAAAATTCGACCTTGTAATTTTATAGCATCCGAAGACTCAAAAACAATATTATTAATAACATAAAAAACATCACAATACAATATCGTATACACACACTATGCTTTATATCATATGAAATACTATTATTGGTTTATAAAATATGTTTAAGCACTTGAAGTACATTCAGCTAAGTAGTACTTGTGGTTATTTTCCACAACATATTCAACAAATTTAAATCAGATACACAATAGACATTGTTTTTGATTTCGGTCTATTTTTAAAATATTCGAATAATTGTTTGTTGAGAATAAATATGCTTATCTATCTATTTATTAATGACAATCTTTAAATATAATCAATACAGTCAATAAATATACTCATCACTTAGATGGACGAATGATTCATGCAGACATTATGAATGTTATATAAGACACACACATACACAAATATAATTTGATATACACTTGCGTTCACATTATACTATGGGTTTTATTTTTATGTCGTCTCTTTTATGATTTTTTTCACAAATTAAGCTTATATCAGGCAAAGATTCGCTGGAATTTTCGAACCTGCTATTAACAGTTCATGATTAGACGTTGTTATCTACTACGTTTAAGATCTCAGCATTGGCTAGCCGTAAACAGTTACTTGAGATCCATCGATATCTCAGGCGCAACGTATATATCACTTAAAACGACAGAACATAAATCTATGGGGGCTGTCTTCTCGTTATTTGTAGTCGCCACGTGAACCACCGGTTTCGGGTGAATATTAACGATATCGCCAATTTTCCGCAAGCTTAACCGCGTCGCAATTTCTCGCCAATTGAGCAATCGTATCACATCGAGGGTTGATGTCGTTTTAGTTAAAAAGTTTACTAAAACATCGAATTATGATCGACGATCGTCCACCGATATGTATATGTATATTTAAAGCCAGGACGGCACATTTTATTACGATGTTATAACGTTATATCATCTGCTACCGAAAAAGTTTTATTCGCCGTCTGATATTATTTACTACCAAAATCATGAGTTTTGAACGAGAAAAATAAATTTCAATATTTTAGAAAAACGGTTATATATAAACATTAATGATTGAGTGAAAACAATCATGTAATTACTAAATGTTAAATGACGTCGACCGTTAGCAATGACTAAGCTTGACTAGGCAAAATTAATTGAATTGACTGTTAATTTGTCATGTTATCTGTACAAATAATTGAGGAGACATTTATTTTCGTTTTGTTTAACTGAAAAAACTACAAAACCAGTATACTAAGATCGTATACTAGAAAATGCAGTGCATTTCGCAGAAGGTAATTAGTATATAATATTATTGTATAAATTTTACCATTTTGTAGTTTCACCGGCTTTAAATTTAAGTAATTGACTTGACAAATATTTATTTTGCGATCTTGTATATATAACATATATAAATAAAAAGATTTTACATATATGTTACATTTAAATTAAATACACTCGTATGTCATAGAAATCTTTTTCAAATAAATAAACTCAATTCATTTTCAATTTCCTGCGTTTATTTTCTAAGAAACGAGAAATGTTGCCAGTCTCACGTCCGTGTTTAAGGAAATACTATTAATCTTATCCGAGAGTTTAGCTTTTGTATCATTTATGGAAGAAACGAGATTTTTTACATTCACCGTGTGTGTAATGGAAACTTTACTTCCTTGATAATAATATAATACCCATCGATTCAATGTGAATTTATTGAAACGTATTACGTGATGTTAAGCTCGTATATGAATTTTCTGTAAACAAGTCATCTCAGATTCATTCAAATGTTATCAAGAAAATTGTTTAAATTTTCGACTTTATATTAAACTTTTGTTGTTTGTTTGCAGAGCCGGTTGTTGATAGATACTTGAGACGGCGTGGTTGATACTTGCCTTACGCGCCGCAGGTCGTAGGTTCGATTCCCACCCAGGACAGACATTTGTGTGCATGAACTTGTCTGTTTGTCCGGGTGTAATTATCTATATGAGTATGTATTTACAAAAGAAAATATTAGTTCGGGATCAGATGGCCTTGTGAATAATGTCCCAGGATATTATTGTTTAACTGTTATACATGATGTTTTATAATTATCGGCGATCTTATATAAAAAGAGTGTAGTAGTAGAATATTTTATTCCATATTTTTTATGTATATTATGTAAATTGCGTATTTTAATCAAATTATCTAGATGCAAATTTTACGCAAAGACTTAGAGCATAAAACTATACCATTTTTTTAATGAAATTTATATGTTTAATTGAAAAATATCTACTAATAAAGTAAAGTATGTAAGAAGTTGGTTCTCAGTAAAGAAGTACTAGAGTGAGAAAGAACTATTATTAATATATTTTATGTAAATGCACAATAATTGGTACTAAAATTGTAAGATATAACCTTTTAAAAATATTTGAAAATATTTAAACGGCCTCCATAAACTTTGATACACAGTTTAAGCATACTTAGCCTGCCTTTAAGGTAATCTTTATATAGGTAGTAATCGTGCTCTGAATATCGCTTGGCGTAATAAGGCTTTATAAGTACATGTATGTATGTTTATCACACCGTGCACGCATCACATACTAAACTATGTATGGATTTTTATAAAAATTAGAATGATGATAGTATTTGTCAATATATATAATTTAAATATACACATTAAAAAGTAATTCCTATGGATGACTTATAATGAAAACACGGTATAAATTAAAATAATAGCTGTTTTATTTTTTTGACGATTTCATAAAAACATTGAATATTCTTTAATAATGTGCACGGGACAAAAATAAAACCTTTAAGTAGATTAAGTAAAAAGAGGTATCACTTAAAAATTAGAAATTAAATCACTTTTCATATTTGGAATTTGGAGCGTATATTTGTAAATTCATTGTCGTAACGACGTAAGTTGCCGTCCTTGCATTATTCACATGACACTAATTTGAAAGCTCGCTACTAACGAGAGCTATTTTATACGTCAAATGAAAATAAATATTTTATCTCATCTCGGAGACAATTACGTATTGTTTTTATGGTTATTTTAAATTTCAACACGTGTATGAGAACTAGTTCAATCGTTATGTTAAACCAATAACAATCAGTATGATTAATAATATTCTGACAGTTCAATGTTAAAATATATTGCATTTTTATCAGTAATAAATAACAAAATATAATATTTAATTCACCCTAAAATCTATATAAGAATATTTATTGATAAATTTAACTCATTCAATAATATATTTATCACACATTAGAAAAGAAAATACCTAGACTAAAAGAAGCTCGCCTGCATATTTTTGTTATATTTCGTAATCTTTTACAAAATTCAATATTAGAAATAGCCCGCAGGCAACCGTTTAATTATGAAGGTGTGCCGTAGTCATTAATCCTGTAATCATTTTTTACGCAGATACGTCCCTTTACATTTTTTTTAATTTAGCATTACTTTGCACGTTTCTGAAGACACTATTGTAAAATCGTTTACATTGCCATAAAGATTACTGATTATGCAGTCAAGTAGTTGAAGAAATAAGTTTGCATATATAGAATTGGTTTTTTTTATAGCATAGGTAAACGGGCGGGCGAGAGAGAGGTATATGGGCCACCTGATGGTAAGTGGTCACCAACACCCGTAGACATTGGCATTGTAAGAGATGTTAACCATCGCTTACATCGCCAATGCGCCACCAATCTTGGGAACAAGTTGTTATGTCCCTTGTGCCTGTAATTACACTGGCTCACTCATCCTTCAAATCGGAACACAAAAATACCATGTACTGCTGTTTTTCGGTAGAATATCTGATGGGTGGGTGGCACCTACCCAGACGAGCTTGCACAAAGCTCTACCACCAAGATATTTTTGTGAAGATTTTTTTTAGATAAATTAAGATTTATTTTTGTTTAATTTAGGTAAGGATCATTTATATTTAGGCCTTAAGTATATACATACAAAGAAAAGCTAGCAGAGTTCTGGACGAAAAATTTCCAGTTTTCCCGTCACCAGTAGATGCAATAAGACGAGGTGTTATGTAATGTATGGAAAACATTCCGAAGAAAGGCTTAGTTGAAAAAAAATTAGTTTTCTGTCAAAACAACATTTCGACATTCCAATAAAACGTTGACCTTCATAACAACATTCCTAACTTCGATGTCGTTTTATAAAATTAAAATAAATATGTATTCTTCGATAAAATAATAATATGATACGAATCAGATGTTTTCCTTGTTTTTATTGTGGGTTTTTATTATCCCACAGTAATAGGCTATTACTTTAGTTTATTTTGTACCTATATTAGAAAGCATAAAGGATTTTTATTCATCTATATTCTTTAAGGAACGGATTCGTATTGAAATGTACCAAGTTGGGGTCCGAACAATGTTCGGCTTTGTTGTCATAGCAGTAATAGCTTCTAAGAAATCGCGTAGATTACCGTCGTAGAAGCAAATGTCACAAAAGACGCCCTTCCCGTCTGCCCGTATAAAAGGATATTTGCACAATACGTATAACACCCTCTATAACGTGTAATACTAACATTATTACCGATATAATTAAAATATATGAATTAAAAATGATTGGAGAGTGATTTAGTAGAAAATAATTTAAAACTATTTCAGTTATTTTTAGAAGTATTTAGAGTTACTAGAACATATTAGAATGTAGAAATACATATTTATAATATTAAATTGTGTGTAAAAAACACTACAATGGCTATACAAGCTACAGACGATTTTCTCTTGGATACCATAAACGATATTTCAAAAATATTCAACATTTAAATAATACATACATTCATGATCATATATGTATTTGTGTAATATCGATACACATAACATTTTTAATTTAAAAAAAAAAACGACTTAAAATCAAACAGTAATAATATCATAATAACATACATGTTGTGCCGACCCACGAAGTGGGATAAGGGCGGGAAGAAAAAGAAACGTATAAATATATCGACTGTATATACTCATATACTATGAACTCTATCTATATATTCATATATATATATGTGTGTAATGAAAGGGCAACCGTTCGATCGTAACCACTTTCTCGCAATAAAAGCAAAAGTGTATATTGCAGTTATACAATTTCGGTCGTCCGCGACATGCACGTCGCTATTTAGGGAAACTAGCAACCATAGAACAGAGAGAACATGTGATTAAACGCAAACCACAATATAAAAACACAAAACAATATCTACACTAATAGTTTCATGTCCTTATTCCGCTTTAAAAGTACTTATCTTCTTTATCTGAATATAGATAATTATCATTCACATAAAATGACCAGTGAAAAGTAGTAGCTGAAATTATGACAAGAGAAAGACATTTATTAACAAACTGCACTAACTACAAATTAAAACTCAAATTTCTATTTTGCAATATTGAAGCATCACTACATTGCCGCCAAGAGCTGTACGAATATTTTTGACACTGTTACGTAGATGCAGTCTATTCAGAAATAATTCCATTATAAATGACTTTTGTCTTATCTTAAAGATTTTTTTGTTAAGAGTACATTTTGTATCCTATTCTACTTATTTATAGTTACAGTAAAAACTGTCACTTGTTTGAAAACCACCCAGACCTCATTCATGTCTTTGGACTAAATTATTCTTTTTTAATAAAAATCCGCAGATACTTTTACATTGCGGACGAGCAAGTTTATTATATGAAAATTAGTGTGAATATGTTCAGTACTTGCTCACGTTTCAATTCTACTGAACTGTCTGTTCCGAGGGAGCAATCAGTGGTAGGCAATGATTTCTCCCTTGCACGGAGTGTTCTGAATAGAGGAACGGTTTTGTGAGTGCCCATTCAAAGTTTGGCAAAGGCAATTTAGTTTTTGTTGTTAGACTAGTCGAAGTCTTCTAAACAGACCGTTGTTAGGAGTTGACTATTCAATTACTTTGTTTCAATATGGTTTGAAAAGAAAATCACACTTAAGATTTACATAAAACAGTTATTTATTATTATTAATTAAAAAAATGGTTATTTATCGAGTAATTCCCTCACTCCATGATGTGAATGGCAATTTTCTCATTTATAATAATCCATATGTACCAACAATTCACCAGCTGTACTACCATTGAGCATCAATATTTTGTATTATTATGTCGGTGTAATGACCAGCATATAATAAGTTAGTTTACATTTTGGTTGCGCATGGATAGAGTGCGTAATGGTTCATACTTCATACAGTACTAATGTATATGAATGATGATTTGTAAACAAAACTTAAATGTCCCACTGCTGGGCATTACCTCGGCTCCTATGAAAAATGTTAATTCCAGTAAGCTGTATTATAACGAGTTGATGCCTTTCAATATATATTTAAAAAAAATGCTACTATTAAAATTGTAGATGAAAACAATTAACAGCGACGTTTAATCGTTTAAAGTACCGAGAGTTTTATCGGATAAAAGATATTCAATATCGATCAAGGCAATGAATGATTGAAACAGGAACCCGTCATTCCATTGACGGATTATGCACAAGTACACTACAGGATATTTCCCATGGGCGTATCGGAATATCATTAGCGGTAAGTCCACAAGTGCGGTTGACAGATGACGGATTCCCACAATACACTCTCGGACACTTGAAATAATTTTACTAAAATCTGCTTCATATTTGTAAGCTTATGATTAACAGTATCAATTGTATTTATAAAAAAGAAACAAGATTTTTAATATTTCACCGTAATATACATCACAATTGTCTCGATATATTCTACAGACTACCCTCAGCTGTTTTATTTTACATAAATATACACTCGCCTCACTTCTCCGAAACCAAACTTCCGTAAGCTTCTTATTGTTTGCGTTACCTGCAACATCTATTTTAAATTTAAGCTTTATGTGTCGCTTGATGTATAACTTATCAAGTCTGGCGAGGGCTTGTAGACTTCAGTGCTTAATTTAAATATGGATATACTAATAACAAAGTTGTAGGTTTTTATCGTAAGAAAGAAAAACAAGCGAACTTTATAAAACCGAATCTAGAAATAAATAATAAATAAATTGACTCGTCTTGTATTTTATTTAAATAAAATTATAAATTAAGTATATTAGATTGTTAGAAAGCTGAAAATAGTTTATTTTCATATAAAAAAATTGAAAAAGGCTGAAACTAAATCCGCAATATAAAAAGATTGTTTTAGAATCTTACAAATGCTATAAAAGAATATATCGATCCCGCCACGTAGCTGGAATCTTCAACGTAAATCCGATTTACCTAAGCAGCGCCGCATTGAAACAAGAATGCAAGTATGAATATTCAGTCACAGTATGCAGTCGCATTATATATTACATTCACGATAACAAGGTTCGTCAGCAGAACGCGCCACCGTTGTCGGCTCTGCGCATTTTCTGCTAAGTCACACTACACGACTACAATGACACTTGGGCGAAGAAATGCATAGCAATTGCATGCTATACGAACCTATTTCTTATATAACAATCAAATTGTCCCCCACTTAGAAGACAATCAAAGTTCGAAGCTTAGGAAAGTTTTAAAGTGAATAGAGAATTTCAATAGACTTGGCTTAAGCTAGGAAATATTATAAGATTTCATATACCGGAATAGTGTTTCGATTTCACGCTGAATTCGTGGGTGTTACTTACGAGGCAGCTTATTCTAAATCTGGATAAAACAACTTCAATCCGGACTAAACAAGTTTAAACTGAAATAAGCACTTGAATACTTGTTTCTTTACGCCTTAGGGTGACAGGGAAAAGAAAGTGTGAAGCTCGTTCAGGATCGTACCGTGTGGGTGCACATGCTTCTGATGGGGGCAACTTTTCGAAGCAAATCTCTCGTTCGAAAAGTAGTTACGAATTCATTGACGACAAATATTTCCTATTTTTTCCTTACATATATTTTTTATCAGTGTTTTATTCTTTAACGTATTTAAATATGTTATTTCATTCAACTAACGTTATGATCAGTTAAGTTTTTTTTTCTAATTCACGGAAAAAAACGAATTCAATTAACATGAGATTTTCCTGTTGCAATTGGTTGTTGTGTCAAGACATTACATTTAAAATATTATGTAGTGTAAGACTAAAAACTTAGTACAAGATTTTTTCGAATTATAAAAACTTTGGATGACTTTTAGATATCTCACGTAATTGTTGAATTATCTTCAAAATGGCTCTCGTGTTATCCTACATAAAATACACTGCTCGTTGGTCTAGTGGCTAGATATAAGGCCGCAGACCCTGTGGTCCTGGGTTTAATTCCCAGGCCGGGCCAATAACTAGTTATTGGGTTTTTCTATCAGACAATTCTCAGTAGCAGCCCGGAGTCTGGAAGTTGGAAGTGTGTACACTCCCGTGCCTCGGAAAGCACGTTAAGCCGTTGGTCCTGCGCCTGAACTCTTTCCGGTCGTGTCGGATTGCCGTCCCATCGGATTATGAGAGCTAAGGAAAAGAGAGTGCACCTGTGTTTGCGCACACACTAGTGCACTATAATATGTCCTGCACAGTTGGCTAATCTCTCTTGAGATTTGCCGCCGTGGCCGAAATCGGTCTGGAGGACCTTACATAAAATAACCTGTAACTTGATTAAATGATTTATTTGTCACATAGGATTAATAATCCACCATTATTAAAATGGTAATGGTATTAATTACCGTTTTAATTTTTTATCGTGTTTGGTCGACAATAAAGTATATAATCATATGTGTAAATTTTTACGGGTCATAAATTTATGACTAATACTTTAACCATATTTTTACATAAACCATATTTAAATGTGATATGGGATCTACGCTTATAAATTACTTTATGTATAGTCAAGTGACGCGGACATGAACAAAATAATGATCAGGGATATCCTTTTAATATTTTGTAATATAGTTAGATGGGCAAATGGGCCACCAGATGGTAAGTGGTTACCACCGCCATAGACATTGGGAGCTAAGATTTTATGTCCCTCATGGCTGTGTTAGTATAACCACCACTGGCTTATTCAAGTATCCAAGCCCAATACAATATTAAATATTGCTATGTGGTGGTAAAATATATGATGAGTGGATGGCACCTACTCAGCCCTACCACCCTATCCAAATTGTGTAATAACCTGTGTTAAAGCCTTACCCTGGACTTTATCGGATCTAAGTAAAATTAACTGAAAAGTAAATTCTTATATTATTATTAATACCTCTAGTTTCATTAATCCAGTCAGAAATTACTTTTATTTAAGTTGGACTTTAATTAAGCAAAAAGTTTGTAACTATTTCATTCTTGCCAAACATTGGGTGTGAATTATTATTCGTATTTAATGAACTTAGGCGTCGCGACGAGCTATGCATACGATTAGCATCAAGCAAGTGCATCTCTAGCGTAATTATGTAAATTTTACACCAACATCGCTCATTTTGTGAGGCCTTTTAAGGCATTTGCGTAAAATAAATATAAATTGCGTAAACTTAGAAAGCAACAGCGAAACGTGCTACACGTTCGTGAAGAGGAAATCATCTCCTACGCATACTGACGAGTATAATCGTTTCTTATGAGCAGTATAAAAGTGGGTGTTCAAATATGCATGTCAAGCATCAATATCTCTATTCTCTATTGTACTCATATAATTTCGGTGTAGGTAACACTTGCCGCAAATTGCTCGCTAACATTTATGTGGCCAATTACTCTTGTGGCATTGACAATATTTCGTAACGAGTTTAATAATATTTTACGTCACGAACTTGCAGCTCACGAATTCGTTTAAATTTCACGTTCCACGAGTCGATTTTTCTAAAGCAACGAAAGAAAAAATTTTGACATCAGCCAAAATAATTTTTGCGATTTTTTCATACTGTGTTAATTGATTTATTGTTGACACAAAAAGGCTCTAAAGCTTAATCAATATAACTGTAAAGACTACGCCTTAAAATAAAAAAAATCGTACATGTGTGCCGTTGACCCGAATGTTGTGGAATGACCACAAACCACTAAATACCAACAAAACTAAGCAATTAGGTGTATAACAGTACAAAGGTTTAGACATCGACGGTCCATTTCCAGTCACTGTATGTTACTAAACACTTCTCATAGATACGAGAGTGGCGAGGCGATAGTGATTAGTGACTCCACTCGCTCGCTCCGCAGTAGACGCACGTCGCGATATTAAATAACACGACAAAAAGGTGCGAAATATATTTCGTTATATACTCAACACATTTTTATTACGTTACTTTAATCGTTTTATTTACAACAAAGTGTTGAAAGTTTGTTTCTACATTGTGTAACTTCATTAAACATTTTTTTATAGTTAATTTAGATAATATTGAAAATATTTCCTTAAACAAAAAAAAACAAAGCATATTTTTTGTGCACTTAATTTTTTTTTTTAAATGTTATAGCGTTGTGTTTGTGTTGAATATAATATAATACAATATTTTTCTTATAATGTTTTTTTCTTGTTCCAGATGTCATCAGGAGTGGTGTTTTCTTAAGTGTACAGTGAGCTAAGTCATAGCATATTTTAGTGCATTGAAATGTGAATTTTGTGCGAATAGTGTTAAAATAATTTACCGTGTGGAAACATTATCCTGATGAATTACAAAGTGTAACTTTGCCGTTTTTGTAATCAGTTTAATAACATTCATTCACAATGGAGACAGAGGAACTCACGAAACTTGTGGACGGCATATACAAGGTAAGGACTTCATTCTAAGATATACTTAAAGTTCTAACATTCAAGTGATAAATTCTGTTACTTTGGCCATAATTTTTGTTGGAGTACTCTTTCATAGAAATTATTTCTAAAACTTTAACGGTCGTCTAAAGTTCGTTTTTAAAGTTTGATATGTTTTAAAACTATAATTATGTTAGTTTGACGAATTTTTCATTGCAAATATATTCGTTATTATAATAAAAGTTCATAAAAATGAAAATAAAAAGTTTAATGCAAGAATATCTTCTTACATAAAAGCAATATTATTAATATGGAAGTAACTTTGTCTATCTGTTTGATGTCTCATCACGATTGAAGCTATAATATATATAGATTTTCTTTTACATTCCAAAACTATTATACCAATATATAAAAATAAGTTTGTCGAGAATAACAGTTAATAGTTTTATAAATGTAAGTAGTAAAGTAATAAGACTTTAAATGATGGGACATTTATTTATTGGTCTAAGCGCCCCATTACTTGAAAAGGTTTCAAGCTTAATCCACCACGCTCCATTGTGGTATGGTGGGATACACGTTTCGAAGATTTTCATCCGATACATAAATACATGTTTCATTACAATGTATTTCTTTCGCCGAGTACGAGATTCGTTTGAACCCACAATCTTCACGTAAATCAACGTTTAACCACTGAGCCATATCGATTCTTTATTCAAGTCTATTTATACAATTAAATATAATGTTGTTCCTAGATAAATCACGTACTGTCCTCGTTTACTAGCTATCCCTGATTTCTAATACAGCTTATTATCATATCAGCCGAGTGAAAGGGATAAAGGCCGGTACGGTGGCCTTATTGAGTGGAAAATATAGTTATAAAATTATAGACCTCCGTCCATAGAGCCAGACGCTATTCTATTATATAAGGATTTAAAGCATATAAAATGTCTTATATTATAGATTTTACATCCGTGGCTACTTCGTCTCTGAAAGAGCGAATAATATAATAAATCTGTAATTGGATTGTAAATAAACCCCGGTGTACCTAAGCTGCTGATGGTGATCATATTTCGGCCTACAGAGGCAGAAATATAGGCTATGAATTATGCCAGATAAATTAAATAAGAAACTATTATTTAAGAATTATACGATGATATTAATAGCAGCCTTAACTTCTCCACATTATAATAAATTATCATAACATGTTAAAATATATTTTTAATAAACATACATAGCAAATACGCAATTATTTTTAATTGTTATACTGTCATTGTAACTTTATTTCGATTTTATAATAGGATTTAAAATACATATTAAAGTAATTTTAATAAATAAAGCTTATTATACAGTACAGGATTATATATATGATTGATGAGTTTGGATTAAGTATTCGTTGATGTTCAAACAGGATATATAAAAATAATTGTATATGATTAGATTACTACCTGATATTTTCTAATTGTTAAATAGGGTAACTACTGAGTTTTTGCTGATTTTTCTCGATTTTTCTAAATTCCGAACCGGTGGTTACTTATTGTTGAAATTAAAATTGTAAAACGACATATCAAAATTGCTTATGATAACTTATTTCGATACAGCATATTTTGACTTCGTCTTTGACTTTTAACGCTTAACTTGAAACGCAATAAAGGGGCTCAGGAAAGTGAAAACACGAGTATAAAGCCTCAAGCGGATCTCCACCTGCCTTACAAATGCCAAGGTCAAACGGTCAACGAAGCATAGTGAAGAGACCATACGATTTCTCTAACTCGTTTTATTTTATGATATAAATATATATGTTTATCACATACCAAGCTCGGGTCAAAGATTTCGTTTCTTTGATTGTTTTCTTCATTCGACGAATATGGTAATGGCCTATTGAGCCTTTTAACTTATCCGGTTTTTTTTTTATTATACAAACTTTGCTCGCGACTTCTATATCTTAAATGTATGATTTTTTTTTATATTTTATTATATTATATAATTGAATTCCAAACATGGAATTACAAATAATGTATGTACTTTTTATATATACTGGTTGCTTAAATAAATAAACGCTTTGTTTACCTATAAACGGATAATATGAGATGTTATTATCTGTTCTGTTGATGCTTGCATCCTTGAATCAACGTAGTTATAACTTGATGTATATATATGTGTTAGCCGGTTTGAACATTGATAGACAATCTGAGACAAATTATGATAATGAGCTACTTATCGTTTAAATATAAAAGTATAAGTAAAACTCGAATTCGAAATAAACTCTTGATTTGAAAAAGAAAATAAATTTATTGAAGACACCAATAAATATCAGCCAAACCAGGTGATAATCGTTCACTTTAACATGTATTGGTTTTTTATTTTTGAGACAATCTTTCGATTGGGTTGTCTGGAAGAAATGACTAATTAGCTATTATATCTCCTGTTGAGAGTTCTTTAATATTTTCTATACTATTTTCTATTGGTGTACAATAAAATAGGAAGTAATTAAAAGACATTTAAATATATTTAAATTATCAAAATGTACCCCTTGACATCAATGTAAACAATCTATAATATTAACAGCGCGATTTATTAGGCATCTGTTTGCACAAACCAGCTTTCGGAGGCAAAATTTGAGGCCCTTGCATGGTACAGCAGTCCATGGGCGATGGTAGTCACATCAGGCTTCCTGCTCGTTTGCCCTCTCTAACATTAATAAAAACCAATAATAAATAAATATTGTTTGTGTATTGCCTAACTGAAAATCTACTAAATCAAAATAAATAATACTTACGCCAGAAAATGTGTCGTGTTTCGTAGAAGGTTTTAATACATATATAATACTATATAACAAGAAGCAGCATTTTGAATTTTTTGAATTTCGAATATTGACGTGACAATCGTGAATTTCATGTTCTTGTAATAAAATAAATTAATACGATTTGCATTCACGAAACTAGGTCTTATGTCATGAACTTAATTGAATAATCTGAATTCATGGTCAATTACGTTAGAAGAATTGTATGGTTTCTCGATATAATAAAATTATAGCAAAGTAGGTTAAAACACATTTAGTTGAATAGTGTCAAGTATTTAACAAACGAAACATACACTATTATTTTTTTAAAAACATCGAGGCATATTGAAAAGTTTGAACTCATTTAATGGAATACAAACTAAAAATTGTTTTTCGTTTAGTTTTTATTGAACTATTTAATAAAATAATATTTACGTTTGAAGCTGCCTGAACCATTTAGTTTTAAGCACAGGTTTAGTTTATATAGTATACAGTAGATTCATAATATTCAACAAAACTCTGATGAATTCATCTTTGCTCATTGGCTAAAAGGAATGCCATTAAGTATATAATTGACTAACTGATTGTTACCTGGTTCTTTAGCCACGTTCATAATCTAAGAGGCTAAATGTATTTTCGTCCCTTATATTTCAACGTTGAAAGCACAAGTGTATATTAGATACATAGACATAATTATATAAAGCCGCATTGCTTGGAATTTTGCCAGATGTCTAGTTAAGTGCTACGCTGATATATGTTTAACTTATTCTGTTCTATTTGCTCAATTACATAGAAAGAAAAATGTAATTGAAAATTACCTAGAATATAAACAAAACTTTTAAATATGTAATTTGCAGCAACTAACGTCAATCTTTCTAAACAAATAAGAAATTAACTTCTTTAAGCAATTTTCATATACTTTATATATTTTTAGCTTAATTATACAAGGTTATTTGTAACGACCCAACAACCTCTCAGGACTAGATAGCTAACACCATAAGCAACAATTTTTATTCTACGACTTTTGATAATTTGTTAGATTTTATTTTCATATAAAAATAAGTATTAATTTAATTTCCCCTTGAACGTTTATAAATCTACGCGCATCGCACAGATCGACGCGTCGCGTCGTCCTTTCGTTTATGAATGTAATATAGACTTACAAATGTCACGACAGTACGACAAAAACTTATAAAATCATTTTTTTTTCATGTAATTAGTTACGTCCGAAGTCGTAGTACAAAAATTGTTGATTATGGTGTTAGCTATCCTGCGAGGATGCTGGGTCGTTACAAATAACCCTGTGTAACAGCTTTTGTAGTTCTAATTAACGAAATTATGTGTTTATTTAACAATAAAGTTGCATCAAACATAATTTCTAATGGAGTATTTATTATCCCCAAGACCATTATTCCAATAATACCTGAATATATTACGCCTCCATAAATTAACGTGAGCCTCTTAAATGAAACGAACAATATTAAATGTTTTGTTAAATACAATGAGAAATGAAATTTTATAGCGTTATTCAATTTTAATATCTTTGTGAACGTAAAAGTCGTATGGGCATTCAATTGCCTTATATGCGAAATCGACTTTGGTTGTTTAATTTAGTAACATAAAATATAACAATTGTTTTTAATTAAAGTAGTAGTCATTATCACGAAAATAAGAACTTTTAAATAGGATTAGTGAAACAAAAAGATTTCGATTAGAACAATACACTTCAGTTAATTTTTAGAGTTAAAACTATATATGTATTTCGTTGTACTTTTTTTTTTAATTACTAGATCTAAATATAGCAACGAAAGCAAAACAACATAGTCAACCTCAATTTTCTCGATATAAAGACTTGAATACTATTTAAATAAATTAGGAATAATCTTGATTATTCAGAATTGATTAAGGCTGCATATATTTAAATCGCAAAGCTCGCGAATCGAAAAAACTTTTTACAAATAAGAATGTCAAGGTTGGGACAACGCCTTCAAGATATGCCGTACATTTGTCTTTGTTGCGTTATCATGCACGGCATCGCATCTGGCTTTACATAGCCATATAGAAAGACCTACGTTATTAATGTGAAATTAGGCCAAGACTTGTTTTTCGCAGGTCAAAGTTTACTGGTCGTCGTTTACCCAGTTTCCTTGCCCGAATGAGATTGCCTCGCGACATTAAGCCAGCCTAATGTAAATTTTCATCATTACGCTGTCTGTTTGTTGTCAGTGTTCGTGTGGATCATTTCGTGATTTCCTATGGTCATAAGTAGAAATGTACATTAGCTTTAGGCTCTATACCCACGAATATTACTATGTTATTTTGTTATTTCCTCTATGTATGAATAAAAACTTAATACTATTGCAAATAGAAACATCATCAAAGTATCAAGACCATTTAAGTATATTATAATATTTTATCTGTGATTTTTTTTGCGATATTTAATTTAAGTGCTTATTTCAATTTAGAAACGATAATTTTTTTATTTTTTTTACTATGTTTGAAAGTATATATGTTTTAGAAAACTAACAGCACTTATATGTTCAAATATAGCGTAAGTACCTCCTGTTTTATTTAAGAAAAAGGTTTGGTGCTTATTCCACCATGCTAAGCTAGTGATGGATAAGCCTGTGGCAGAAAATCGTTCGATATATTATTTAAAAAAAATCTATTTAAAGTATTTAAACAATACATTTCGTTTAATCTTATAGAATTAGGATTCAGAATCATTGTAGCGAGATTCGCGTTTGCGAATATATGTGACTGAGTGCGTGGAAATGAAAACCCTAAAACAAACGGCTATAGCGTGATACCGCGCTATCAGACTCGAATCGGCCTGATTCGCGAGAAGCAATCTACATAACGTGCGTAGGTGTCAGGTTTGGAGCATGGACGACGTAATTGTGAAATTGGTCACGATAAGTGTCTAGTATTTCTTTAATACCGAAAATCTACTATCGTTTAAAAGCCAAAATCAAAATATACTTCATTCAAGTAGTCTCTTACAGGCATTTATAAAATGACATTTTAAAAGGTTAAATTTAATGTAAAGCTTTTTTTATCAATATAAAAACATACGTACTTGTAATAATCAAATACAATTTAACTAATATACTCTGCAAGAAAAAACAAATCTTACTAGAAGCTGATAAAACTATTATCTATACAATAATGTAGACTATATGCTTTACTTATTAATCATTAAATGTGATAACGTTTTATTAAATCCTTTATATTCCCGTAAGCTCTTATAGCTGTCACAGTCATTTATATTTCAAACCACTCAGGAAATCTAATTTGAAAATGAACCGACGTTTTTCGTCTGAAATAACCAGTGAAACTATGTAATTCAAGAGCTCTAATGTCGGTCCTATCTAGTTCGCACAGTCACGGCTCGCACTCGAATCGGTGCCCGCACTTATTTGAATAAGAATGGCCAACTTCCCCTGGGACACTATACTACCTACTAGTTCACATCTTGACATTTACTATTTGTAATTCAGCTGCAAGCCTTGGTTGCTTAAACTATTAATGGATTCTAGTGGTTATATTAACCTACTAACTATTATAATGTAGCTTTGTTTTATTATGTATAATGGTCAGGCAGATTGGCAAATGGCTCATGGTCAATTGAAATACCATCATTCCTTACATCGCAACCAATCTTAGAAGTTATGCCTAAGTGTGCCTCAATTATATTGGCTTACTCACCCTTGAAACCGGAATACCACAAAACTAAGTAGCGCTGTTTAGCGGTGAATAAGCAATGAGTTGGTGGCATACACAGACAGGTTAAATAAACTGTTAATGTATTATATCTGTATCCAGAAAATCTTGATTGCTTGATCTGGATTCCCTTGTACGTTAAATTTGTTATTCTTCAGGTTCCTTCAGAATTTTTCTGCCAAAAACATAAAGACTATTTAGTTATTAAAACAAATGATCACTAAAAAACTTTCGTTTCAAACGTCGCTTTAAATGTTATGGATATTCATTTTGATTGATTCGATTCAAGCTTTCGTTAGGATTTCTATAAATACTTTCCTCGTGACCCGAACATGATAAATCATCGGTCTCGGTTATCACAAATATTTGATGATATTCTTTGATTTTATTGGAATATTAATATTCATTCAATTTGTTTATATGATAAAGGATGGAATCACTGGAAAGTGGCAATATTTTAAATATTGCTGTCATTTATTTAAGAGAGTAGACGGGAAAACGTTTAATATGATAAGTGGTTCCTTCAATTTATTTCAATTCTTTTCTTAAAGACTTTTAGGGAAGCTTACCTCTTCCGTTTGTCAAAGGCACTGTACAAAGAATAAGCAATTTCTTAATAGTGTCGATGTTTTACTTAGAAATGCAAGAAGTGCCTTGCCTTTAATATTCCAGCTCCCAGCACCAGCTCACTCACACTTCAACATTGAAATAATGCAATAGAACTGACGGTAGACAGTCTGATGAGAGGCAGTGCTTACGATTACTAGAACTTGTAAATTCCTACGTAACAATAATATAAATTACTGTTGAAAAACATTTTTTAAAATCAACTTATATTTATTTGGCAACCATTTTAAAATAAGAACAATTTTATAATATTAGATTGTATTGTGCAAAATATTGTGCAAAATATCAGTATAATGTATGATTTAAATATAACATGTTAAATTTGAGCCGTAAATATTAATAAATTATGTTAGATAAAATATTGTAATCATTTTAAGTTGTAAATAAAATTAAAATGTTAACGTAAAATTATTTGCGTCACGCTGATATAAAGTTACTAGTCATGATACGCACTTTGAAACAAAACTTTGCTTTCATAGTAATCATCGAAAAACATCAGAATAAGCCCCACATGTCGTTACATTATACTCCGGGTTGTTTTAGCGTTTCAATATTTAGTTCCACCACATCAATCAAAGTTACCCTATTTCGACTAAAGATATTATCTCTTACACAAATGTAGCAATCAGTGATCAATTGACGTTCTATAAGCAAAAGGTATTATTACTTAATAACAACGTCGCTATAATGAAGATAAATCGTCATGTTATTAATATTTTTAATGAAAAACATTGTAGGTTTAGACGGTTGTTACTCAATCTGCTTTAACGGTTGAACGACTTCTAATAGTATGTAAATAATACTCAATGACGTGCCATAGAACAAAGTATTAGAAAAATTATATTGATAAAATTAGATAATTATTTAACATTGCTAAGCGTTCATTAGAGATATTATATACTCTATAGAAACAAAGTCGTAACTAACTGCAGACTACGAACGTGAAATTTCAAAACGTGTTAATGTAATAGTATAATCGTAAGTAGTGAGTTATTACAGAAAAGCAATGCAGGTTCAGCAATTTGTATAAATTAGGTATTTACTTTATAATGAAAAAAAATTAAAACAACAAAAAAATCACTTATAGTTGAGTAAAAAATAAGTCAGTCAGTTTAAATAAGTCAGTCAGTCAGTCATATTAATCCGTAAATGCCACTTAAGTCAATACACATTACCTTTTTAAAAAGAAGGACGTGAAGCGTAATTCACTACGCTGATTGGTTGGCTTCACTATGGATTAGTGGATATACGTGTTTCAGTATTTCTTCCGTGACATGCAGGTTTTCCTGGAATGTTTTCCATTTACGACATGAAATGAAAAGTAAAGTTCAAAAACCTAGTAGTTTCCTGGAGATCAAATCACGAGCTTCGTTAAAATCAACGTGTTTTTTCCATTAAGTGTCATGTCATGACGCCTATTTTTTATGGTAAATAGTAACTTTCAACTCTAGATACTGATACGACAGAAACTATAATATGGTCATAACACCGCCAATGTTCCGCATACCACGGGATCTAACTTATTATATCCCTTGCTTCTGTAATATGCGGATGATGATGATGATAATATGATTAGCTAATCTCTACTGAGTTTACATAATATAATAACAATGTATAAACATGAGATTAAAATGCTCATACAGTAAAGAAATATCGAAATGTATTCAAGTCACGTTCGACCTTACATTATATTTAAGTAACATATTCCGCTCTCTCAAGTGAAGATGTAATGAGAACTTCGAGAAGATTCTATTTATTTGATAAAACGACCATGCTGACTGAGCTGATGGTTTCAATTTAAATATCTGGTGGCTGAACATGCTTCGTCTCTATCAAGTTAAATTGCTTCTTTAAAGAAGTTCACTTAAAAGTTTAAGGACGTTGAATCTTTAAACTGTTTCGTATCATGCCCAAAATATATTCACCAAAATTATCATTGCTTAGTAGTTATTTGTTAATAATTAAATGTTTATTTAATCGTCATAAATAAAAGATAATACTACTAATCGTTAAGAAGCTATCATTGTTTAAAATAAAAATATTTTAATAAATAAAGATATATAGTAATACGTATCAAAGTAGTAAGTAGTAATAAAAACTTACTCTAAAATATAATTTATAGATAATATTTAATTTATATGATAATATTTATGATAAATGTATTTAAATTTCTGCTTAACGTTGAATTATGTAACTTTAACGAAAGTAAGAACATTGAATATGTATATTCAAAGGAAGCAGTTCTAAACGACCAGAAAGTGCTTTTAAAATTCAAACGAGTGTTTCCGGTCTGTGGTCATTATTGTACGGAACTTCCAACTCAGTGTGCACTCGACATGTCAAACGAGTTACCGGTAACACAACTTACTGCCAATTTTCAAACGGTTACGTATCTAAAGCACCAGTATTGCCAACTTAATGACATTACCAGAAGAAACTTTTTTTTAACATAATATAATTTTAAATGCCTAATTTTTGTATTCTTTATCTGTCATCGGTTTGGTTATAAAATAAATAAAAAATAAACTCGCTTGGGATATTCTCAATAGGTTTTTAGTGATATCTCCATTATGTGATTAGGCAATACAATGTCACATTAGGGGTCATTTAAAAAATACTCGGAACATACTGAAACTTAAATGAAGATATATATTTTGTTGAAATCTGCTTTTATAAGCAATTTTGGATAGTCATTTTACAAATTTGTCTCAAGTGAAGCTATCAACACACTGTTTTGAAATTTCATTACAAATAGTACCGAGAGAGCATTAAACTCAATACTTTTTTTTTTTATTAGTTTTACTTGGTGTTAGAGCTTTGTGCAAGCTCGTCTGGGTAGGTACCACCCACTCATCAGATATTCTACCGCAAAACAGGGGTACTAGGTACTGTTGTGTTCCGGTTTGAAGGGTAAGTGAGCCAGTGTAATTACAGGCACAAGGGGCATAACATCTTGGTTACCAAGGTTGGTGGCGCATTGGCGATGTAAGTAAAAAAATCGAATGGACCATTATGAAGATAACTAAACTAGAACAACGAGAACATCATGATGTATTAGAAAATATCTTAATAGTAATATAATAATTATTTAACTGTAAGCTTCGTGATCATAAAGTAAATGCGCCTCTTTTAAAATAATAAAATAAATGAATGTGTCATAAATGTATTTCATTTAATTTATTAAAAACATAACATTTCATTTAATTTTGCTATGCTTGAGACTGTTTGAGCACTATACAACTAGATTTCAAAGGCCTCTGAAGAATGGTTCTTAAGTCGTCTGCATTTATTTGCAAGTCCTCATAACAAGCTCATTAAAATATTGATTCCATCTTTATGGAATTATTCTTTATAGCTCTTATACTAAGCTCTTTATTTAGGTAGCTCGTTTATTGTATATACAAATTTTTCATTGAATATATTGTTGTCGTAAAAAAATATTTCATTGGATTGTATAAAAGAGAGGAAGATATAAATAAAATCTGTCATTCGGGTCGCATATGTATTTAGTTGACGCGAATTCGTCCAAATACAATTTAAGGAAGGAAATTACCTCGCGGTGGAACCCGTACAAAATGGAATATGGGATATTAAATCTGTATGACAGTTATTAGAACACTCGAACGGCGGTCGTTAAATTGTTATAAAAAAAAAATTAAGAACATTTTGTTCACGATTTTTTGGAGCTGGCAACTTGTAATTGTTTTTTTTTTTAATTTGTAAATTTGAATACATTTGACAAGGTATCAATATTAACAATTGTAATTAAAATTACTCCTGAAATTCTAAATTATTTCATACAAAATTTTTAATATTAAAATATTTTATCTCTAATATGAAACGTAACGTGAAATCTTTTTAAAAAGTGTTTTTCCACTTCGCCGTGTTCTCGTAGCCTTCCGCTGCGCTTAAACTGAATAAAAGTAAACGCTAGGCATTTGGAGTCGATGTGATTGGGAAAATTACCGGTCGGGGCCGGACGTGATTGGCACACAACCAACAAAAGTGACAACACGTAGCTGGAAACTTATTTCTATCCCTATTCAGATGTATGTTTGTACGAGTGTTATCGAACGTAACTGTCAGACGATTCACTGATAGGAGAGCCTGTCTAGGAAGAAAATGGTTAAAGTTTATGAGATTTGTAGCCAGTATTCTTTATTGAAGTAGATTAAGTTGAGCAAAGTTATAACTGAATAGACTAATTTATGTCTGTTTTATTTGTTACGTTTCATTTTAATGTGACTGAATTGGACATACCTGTTTGAATTTAATTATATTCACAATTATTTCAAAATGTAATCAAGCCGAATTCATTTACATATTCATTAAATGTTTGATAAAAAAAAAGAAAATAGTTTCTGTAAAGTGTTTTTTTTCAATTTCATATTTAAACATGACTTCAAGATAAAAATACTAAAAGAGAAATATCTGTACTATGCCCTAGAAATGATTTTCATTATTATGTAGGCGTAGACTTAATTACAGTTTATTACACTTAAGCAAAACCTATATTCTTGAACCTCCTTAAAGGTCAATGGCGGCATTCTTTATAACCTAAGGAATATAATAAAATGAATAAAAAATAAAATATATCTACAAAAATAATCGCAAAGTCGATCTCTACGACTACGTCTCGGTAAATAAAAATATAACTTTATTTTATAACCACGGCGGCCTATCGCACCAGGCTCTTTTGTAGGATAACAATAAACATCGTTGTTCCTGTTTTATTTAAGTTATTTACGTAAAACGAAAAAAAAATGAGATTTTTCCGTGAAGCAAACTAGACCTTTTGTTAGGGTTTCATGCGCTTCGAAGTTTGAAAATTGCAAGCGTAGTTTTGCAACTTATGAAGAATCATTTTTAACGAGATACTACTGTCTATTTTGTGGGTAGTTTTTACACGAGGCTCGTAACAGTGCTCTGTGATAAAGTCTGGGTTATTCTCCGGCCCATAAACTATCTATGACTATAGAAAAAATTCACGTCGGTTCGGTGCTCTATTGCTGGGTGAAAGAAGAAAAAGCTACCACACTTTCACATTTATGATAGTATCAGTAAGAATGTCCTTATTTTATTATTTTATTTATTTCACTGTTGGTCTAAAAACTCCCAGGTCTGACTAATATGCTGTTATAGTTTTCATGTCAAGAAATTACATAATTCGATGCTTTATAAGGTATGTTGTTCCTAAGCGTGAATTATATCTGATCGTGTCGGATAGTCATCCTATTGGATTTTAAGAGTGAAAGGATAGAGAGTCTATTTAAAGCGCACACACTTGTCCATCATAAACACACCCTATGTAAATTGTTTTTATTCATACATAGAGGAAATAACAAAATAACATAGTAATATTCGTGGGTATAGAGCCTAAAGCTAATGTATATTTCTACTTATGACGTTTATAACCCTATGTAAATTTATATTTTTGGCGCAATGACTCGTTTCATGCAACATCATCATACATACTAACTTGAGCTGTAACAATGAGTTATTGATTGCAATAATCATACATTCAAAGCTCTGCTTGTGTACCCAATAGGTGTTATAACTTGATTATTATCAATTTCTTAAAATCCTTAATTTAAATCTTTCGTTAAAGATATTAACTTAAAATAACCGTCTATACAAGCGAGGCTTGCTTACGATAAGAATAAAACATTTTCTTCGCTTATAAAGGTCATAACGGTTTTATTTAGCTTACCCTGTTTGTTGGCTTGGGTCAAATTTAGTAATTGAAATTTGACCCCCTTCCTGTTAATAGATTGATCTGGTATTTGGTACACACCTTTAGTTCTGATGACAATATAATTTAATATATTCTGTATCATTGTAAATCCAAGATGGCCTCCGCCTTCAATATGGGTATCAAGTGAAAGGGCTTGACTAGTAGAATAGAGCTCACAATGAAAAAAAATGAAAATCCAATATGGCCGCCAATATAATAAATATATTTTTTAAATTTTTTGTCACATGATTTTGTACAACCCTTAATATCTGTCGAGTGGTTCCTTTTTGTATAAATACGTACAATTACACTAACAAACAATACAAAAATAACTATTAGAAACAGGCCAGCTGTAACACGGGTTCCTAACTTCGTAGCAGCTTCTGATCCTGGGTCTTATTATTATAGCTTACTACTCCAGTATATGCCCATGTGTATTATCGCAACGAAAGTGAACTGGTTGGCGATTATAATATTGCCAAGGACGCATTTCTCGCCAATGAAGAAATGTTAAAGAAAACAAATGCTTATTTCGGTATCTACCGCGAGCGTGACAGGCAACTTGAAAACGCGTTTAATCAAGTACATGCATTCCAGATATTGGAACAAGAAGAGCCCATGGTACTAGAGTGTGAAGAAGAAGTTCCATACTTGCCAATGAATGTTACTATTCCTATTGGCTAAGCAGTCTATGAATGCTGGATAAAAATACATTTTCACAATGGTAGCTCAGTCCATACAAAGTCAAATGTTAGGTGGCGAAGAACGCTAAAAATATTCTTCACAGTTGTGTAGGTAAGACATTTCTACTGAATTTGGACCAAATTAACAGGTGCTATACGAAGGATGCAGTCACCAAAACACTCTCCTCATAATCTAGGGCATTGAACAGACAAAAAATAAAATTGTTGGGCGTAGTGTAATCTGAGTAAATATGTAAATAGCATTCATAATGATATGACTTGATAGAAATTTCACGCGCCTGTTATGAGGAGAATAGATTTACGAGGAGAGTGTTGTGGTGACTGATACCTAGGATCTAACGAATTATTTTTTAGCTTTAAGTACATTATCTACATAATTATTATCTTTATTTTCAAAATAAAACCGATTAACTTAAGAAACTTTTTTACTTATTTTTTTATTTTACTTCTCATTTCATGGATATTAAATTTTATGCTACAGTCGCTTCGTACTTCCAATTTTAAATATAATTTGATTAAGGTCTTTACTATCGCGAAGCTTTGGACAGATTTTTAAATATTATTTTATCAGCGTGTATTCAATAATAAAAATAATATATAAACGTTCATATAAATCTGCGAAGATCCCGCAAAAAATGGCTCTGGGCGGAAGATTTAGACCTAATAGATGATTCGAATGCTAAAAAAATACTACAACAATAGACGCATGACTAAATAAGCAGAGCTTTAAATATTACGATTATTACAATCAATACTTAATATCTGATATTATGGTGTCAAGATAACCCTCGAGTTCTGATTCTATTTATTCTTCAAAATAGCATGACTGGTTAAAGTTCAGCGTCACATTTCATTTTTTGTTTAAGCCCCAAACATCTTTTAATCTATCTAATCATGTTCTACCCAAAGAAATGACTGGCCTTATGAATTTATAAATTTAAATGATTATGTTACTATAAAAATAATATAGTATTTAAGAATACAGGAAATATTACATTCTAATCAATCAATGAATATAAGGGTTAAGTAAATTAAATAATATGCGATGAAACTGCTTATAAATATAAAGCAACTTCTGATTGTTTCTTATTTTCACTGTGTATGTCTATAGAAATAAAATGTATATTATGTTAAAATATATATGCTAAGAACATAACATGAATAATTAAAATTAAAACATTCGTTAGTAGTAGTAAAAGAAAACGGTGTTTAAACAAATACAAAAACACTTCATGAAAATAACAAATACATATGTATTTCAAATAATACATAGTATATAAAATTTTATTTATATTTAGTCACATTCAAGTAAATCGTCTATGAATACATACGAAAACGTTCATAGTAATATTACGTATAAAAATAACGTGAACATTTCATTGGCTGATATTTTATACGACAATAATTGTCAATATTTTATCTCGACAACGAAATAAAATCATGACATACAATATAAATAAACTCAAGTATCAAATCTGACATCGTGACATGGCACAACTGGGGCTCGAAACTAATAAGAGCAAGCTCAGCCGTTTTCATATTTGCGCAAATTATATTAATGCTTATTACCGCTGATAAGCGAGGTTCAGGAAAGGACACGACAAAGAAGCGTTTTTGTATTGCGTTTTTTTTTCTCAAATTATTCTCCTTTGTAAATCTTACAGAAATTCGTTTATATCTGAAAATGAAATGAATAACTTTAGATATAATATCGTCAAATTCTAAATTGTAATCAAATGTTTATTCATCAAGTTATCACTCTTTGAACGCTGCTGGCGAAATATTATATTCCAAACAACTTTCGATTTCCTTGTATTTTCTGAGCACGTTTCATTGATAATTTGAAAACATAATTCGAGCTTATTTTGAATTCAATGAAATAAAACTAGAAATTCATAATATATTATGCATAAACTATACAGTATGCATATTAAATTGCATAGCGTATTTTTTGTTATAGTTTATATGCTATGTTCTCTCCTCGCTTCATATAATTGTTTAACATTTTATTACATTACATTTGGGTACCTATATAATTTTAACATTAAGTATTGGTAGCTTTGTGGTATTTATTAATTCTATAATGAAGTCTTGGTATATTCCCCAAAGTAATTTAGTAAATAATCTTAATAAAAGCCAAAACAAGATTTTATCGCAACTGGTTTTTCATTTCTTAATTAAAATATAAACTGATACTTAAAATATAATTACTCATAAATTGTAAAATGGAAAAGAAGCAACAAGTACAATGTTTATATTACTTAATCTCGTAAAATATTTTATTTTAACCACAAAAATCCTTCAGTATTTCTAAAAGATTAAATTGATTGGCAATAAATTGTAAATATTCGCATTACAACCAATGACAATTTATCAAAAACAATATTCTGTCACATTTAAGTAACGCAAACGCGGCGTTTCTGCTGCGGTGTGTAATCCGTCATATTGCATGGCGTTAACGCGGCATATCTGTATAATTGCGTTACTCGACTTTCCCTTCTGACGTCTTCGTACTGTTGATTGTCGTTTATATAATTGCCAGCATTCTGTACAATCACGGCTCAGTTTACGCTTCTTCTCGAACAGACATTAGTCACTCCACACGAAATATTTTCTTAATTACGCGCAGGAGACAAAAGAGAGTCGTATTTCTGCTCGATCCAGATTGCTCGTCGTCTCGGGACTCAGAGCAAATAAAATAAGATCACTTGCTTCGTATAACATCTCTTTATTAGACGAAAAACTCTGCATTTATTAAACCGTAAATGATTATTAAATAAATTAATTTTCTTATTTGATTGTATAATATAGAGTGATATTTTTGTTGTTTGGTTTTTCAGCGCATTGTTATTTGCAGATCACGCTTGATTTGTGCCACGTGTCACAATTAAAGTTATGTAGTTTTTACAAATAATTGAATTTTACGATCAAAATGAGTTCTCTGTTAAAAATGTGTTTCGCGCACTTCGACCATTTTATGGTCGTCATAAATACTGTGCAATGAATTCAAAATTTTTACTGCCTAAAATACACGAGCTAAATCTGGTTGGCATGTGGTTAGTGGCAACAAGATGGTGCCACATGCCACACAGTACACGAAACGATGGACTTATTGCGCAATGAATTGAATGAGCAATTCATCTCACGTTTTAGACCAGTCAGTTGGCTGATTTCGATTTGACGCCTTTGGACTATTTTTTGTGTGGATACATAAAATCTCTTGTTTATGCAGATAAACAAGCAACGATTTAAGCAGTAGAAAAAACATTAAACTTGTTATCAGTGATATACCAGCCCATATGTATGAAAAATAACTCAAAATTGGGCTTCACCTGTGGATTACCTAAAACATAGTCGCGGTCAACATTTACATGAAATAATATTTAAAAAATAAATGGCAAGAATTGATTTTTAACACTTATAAATTTTACATTTTTGACAATTTCCTAGTGCTTTTTTTTCAAATAAAAAACCCAACACTTAAAAAGTCACCCATTATATACTATATAGTTGAAAAAAATATTTTAAATTTAAGCGTAACATTAAATGACAGTGTAGGTTAGAATTAGCTATTTCGTAATATACAGCCGCCTCTCGCCGCCGAGAAATCTTAAAATTAAGTATCTTTTCATAAGAGAAACGTTTTTTATTATCAAGATACATCGTTATAAATTTTATAACTTTTAGATATTTATCCGTAAAAAAACATAATATTTATGTAGATTAATTTGCAATTTTACGGAAAATTGCTTTCTTTCTAATCGTATTAATATTTTTCTACATAATTTCGAAATAATTAATCGCCGTATTTGGCGAAGATATATTATTATTTTCTATTACAAATTCGTAATCAGTCTTTACACACAATGGCTGATTTCTATTCGCATCCGCGACTGACAAGTATCGATGGGTCGTTTTAAAACAATTCCATTTCGCCCATTGTTCCGTAATGTTTTCTAAGTGAAATACCAAGTAGGCGCACATCACCGCGAAATCGGAATTATACAAAACACCTTTGTGATACTTTACCTTATACCTGCTTTCCAACGCAACGTATGATTTTTTTTTAACTTTTAAAGTAGGTAGAGTTTATCATATACGTTAATTATTTTGATAAAAAATATCTCATTAAAGATACCCGATAAAATCCTTATAAATGCGAAAGTATTATAAGTTGTTTTTTGTTACACTTTCACACCTTAACTATTCAATTGATCATCATTAATTTTGCATGTATACGTGGTACAGAAAAGACGTAGGATACCAACCAGGCCCCACGCGCGGCACGCGAACGGATATTGTTTGAAACAACAACAACAAAAACAACAGATAGTATGAAACATTTTCTGTTTCAAATTTCATGATCAACATTTGAATGCAATGTAAATGATATTTCAGTGAATCGTTTCTACGAAAACATGTTTCATTTTCATCACTTACTCGTATACTACGTAGAAAAAGTAAAAACAATTGATAAAAATAAGTTATATTCGTATTATGGGATCAGGAACATGATTGAGCCTCGGTAGAACGTAAGCCTTGTTTATCCTGAGCTCAACGCTATTATTCCTTTCAACGGCACACACCTTTGCGGTATTTGTGACAAAGAACCTTGAACAATCTAGGTGGCTCAGTTGATAGAATACGAAAGCTCAAACACAGGCGATCACCAATTACTTATCATGATATTTTATTATTATCGTGTTTTTTTTTTTATTGTGTAGGTTGTCGGACTAGCATATGGGCCACCTGATGGTAAGTGGTCACCAACGCCCATAGACAATGGCATTGTAAGAAATGTTAACCATCACTTACATTGCCAATGCGCCACCAACCTTGGGAACTAAGATGTTATGTCCCTTGTGCCTGTAATTACACTGGCTCACTCACCCTTCAAAACGGAACACAACAATACAAAGTACCGCTGTTTTGCGGTAGAATATCTGATGAGTGGGTGGTACCTACCCAGACGAGCTTGCACAAAGCTCTACCACCAAGTAAATGTAAAGTAAGTGTTTGTTGGTGAATGAAAATAATATGAGGAAATCCGCATGTGTTCGATAAAAAGCCTACTCAAAATAAGAGAAGGCGTTAGCCAACAGTGGATATTTACAGGCTGTTTTTGTACTTTACGTATTCAACGAATTCAAACTTACAATAAATTCTAGACATACTAAAATTCACCTTAAGACGAGACGCCAAGATATCGCCAGCAACCAAAGACTTTCTAATCAAATTATATTATCGGTTGGTCACTTATTACTTTCTTGCAACATTGAAAACTTTTTAATGTCTGGAGAAAACCAATCTTATTTTATTTTATAGACATTCAATATTATAAAACAACATTTATTACTTGAGGCAAAAGTGAAACGAAATGATTTCAAAAACATTAATTACATTGAGTACTTACAAAAAATAAATCATTTACATATTTAGCTTGAACATATTATTGAGAAAATTAAATATTATTATTATTCACTTTAATAATGTGACAAAACAAAATGGCTGACTTTATTTTGTTTTATTATTTAAAATATATGAATACTAGTTAAATTTCTTCTGTCATAATTTTTTGTAGTTATAGATAAATATTATACTTTGTATTACCATATTTTAGTTGGAAGGGCGAGTAACATACAGAACAGAATATGTTAAATCTCATGGTAGCATACTGATGGTGTGGAATGGCTATTCAGAATGAAATAAAAAGCACCTCAACATAGTGGCAGAAAAAGAACTAACCAGCTAAAATAATTCGACAGAAGATTTAAAAAGGTCGTTACTCGTAAAATTCCTTTTCTTGAGGAAACTGCATGAGTAAATTTCTCATTCATATTATTAAACAAAATAACAAAAACATAAATAAATTCAATGCATAAATTGTATAATAAAATATGTCGCTATCGGTTTTCAATTGAAATCGTTCAAAATAAATATCGAAGCGCGCGTCGCGTCGCGTCCATCACACCTAAAAGTACTTAATATTAAATTACCATTAAGCCAATATTCATAATAATCAGTCACTATGATAAATATCGAAACTAAAATTTGAATTTATTACATTAACCTATTTGATTGGTTACACTCATATTAACATTGTTATAAAATAATGAGCGATTTAATATGAACGTATAACCGACTCCGTTTGAGCTTCTAAGGCGATTAAGAACAGTGAATCCTACACGAGATTTAGAGGAAATGATATAAGGACAAAGCGTAATCATTAGTCTCCAAAGCATTGGCTCCAATCAAAGCTGATTACGATTCCGAGCGGTTAACACGTAAATCCAATGTGGATAAATATTTGCACGACAGGTTGTAAAGCGTACGTGCCCCGCCCGATTAATACGCAGTACAGTTACTCGACCGGCCGTGAACGTTTTAAACATTTTAAACAAATACACCACTGTTCTATGTTTCGTTATGCCTAAATATATTTGTACATTATGTAGTTTATTACTTTTAGTAACAGTAATTTAACATATTCATAAGCTAATTGACAAACTAAAAGGTTACTGTTAGTTAGTGTTTGTAATTTTTAGCTTCATCATATCCTAGAACATACCGTCAACTGCAAAATTTGTCTTCGATACCTAACTTTGTCTAAATATAAAAAAAATGCATTTGTTTTTAAATATGGTAAAACAAAACCCTAATAGTTAATTATATATCTAGCAATCTATTACATAATAATAATGTCCTCCAGACCGATTTCGGTCATGGCGGCCAATCTCAAGAGAGATTAGCCAACTGCGCAGGAGATATTATAGTGCACAAGTGTGCGCAAACACAGGTATTTCCTAGCTCTCATAATCCGATGGGATGGCAATCCGACACGATCGGAAAGAGTTCAGGCGCAGGACCAACGGCTTTACGTGCTTTCCGAGGCACGGGAGTGTACACTCTTCCAACTTCCAGACTCCGGGTTGCTACTGCTGCTACAGAAAAACCCAATAACTTTATTGGCCCGACCTGGGAATTGAACCCAGGACCACCGGTTCTGCGGCCTTATATCTAGCCACTAGACCAATGAGGCAGTCAATCGATTTAACTAATATATATAATTATAATCTATTACATATGCTGCCGTCTTATAGTACCATGCAGTTTTCGTCAGTAGTGATCGAATCAGATGTATGCGTACATATTTGTAAATGTAAGTTGGACCATTAATATAACCGATTAGTTATTTTATTTGCTGATTGTTTTTAATACATATATTTGTCAAGCTACGAAGTTTCTTAAGTAATAAAAAAAAAAATCTATTTTTTAGTAATAAAAAAAAAATCGCTTTTACAAAGTTGAAAACTACAAATATATGTATGTAGGATCTTTACAAATATAGTAAGCTATTACGTACATAACTATATTTATAGTTCAAGCTATGAATAAATTGTTAAATTAAGATAATTTTAAGCGTTTGCATTAAAGTCCGTTTCCTGCAATTAAGGTATGAAATATGTATATTTCCAACTTTATTCATAACTACGGAATCAATCAAATTATAATTTATAATATCCACCTTCTAGTATTTAATTTAATAACTAAATATTATCCTTCTAAATCATTTCGCTCGCTCAACTAAAATATGCAATTTGGAAAGTTATTAATAAGCTAAAAATTCACAAAAATGTGTAAATTTTTGGTATAAATTGAGAAAGCAAAAATGTATATAATCATAGATTTAATTAATAAATCGTAGAAAAATATATAATACAAAATTTCGAAAGTCGGATTTTCATTTATATTTATTTAATTTAAAAAAATACACAAAAAATCGCTCTTCTTATGTTTTATTTGGTTTAGTTTTTATTTAAATCTATTGCGATAGTGAAATTCATGAGTTAATTAAAATAAGTATATTTGAGATATTGACATAACTTTCTATATTTTTTATTATAAATCGTAAGATAAGAAATTTAAATTATTCTGATAGCTATCAGTAATAGAAGCCAATAATAATTAAACTTGAACTTTCTTTGAAAGGAAATGCGATCTTCAACTTAAGTTGATTAATAAGAAAAATAAATCTTAAGAGAAAATAAGTAAATCTCACTGAGAAAGCTGGGCAAGGACTTCTCTTGAGTAGGAGTTTAGGAGCTTACTTCACCATACTGCTGGTAGAAAAATTATTTAGCAGAGTTAACGCCAAGCACGAGATAAATTATCATAAGAAATAAAGAGCATGAAAATTCAGTCGTGCTTGCGCGGGTTTGAACCCACTACCTTGATGTTCTAGCCACTGGGTCGTCTTTAAATATGTAAAACAGAACGTGTCTTACACACAAACCGCACGCGTAATTATATAAATTTTAATCCTCTCGAGAGGATGATATTTAAAGAATTTCATTATGGTAAAACTCTAGACCGACACCGGAATTCATTTCGTTTGAAATGTACCGCCTTATTACCCACTTCGGATTATATTAGAGTTGCTTCACGAGACCACCTTTCATTATTAAAAACTTTTATAATAGTGATTTTAAAGAAATACACATTTATAACCCGAAACATAATTAAAGTAAATAGAAAATGCTATTTAGAGCCGAAATGGCTTAGCGTTCTCAAGCAACACTGTATTTCCATGTGATTAGTAAAACATAATCCTTGGCGGTGAAGGAAAACATCGTGAGGAAAGCATGCGTCTGTATTTTCTCAATCATTTTTAGTAAGTAACAGCAGTTAATATGCCACTGCTGTGCTAAGGACTCCGTTCTCTTTGAGGAACGTTTAAAGCTTCTTCCACCACGCTGCACGATTACGGGTTGGATACACATGTGGTAGAATTTAAGTGAAATTAGACACATGCAACCTCACGGGATGAATTTTAAGCACAAAATTAAGCACATGAAAATTGCTTGTCTGGGTTTGAACCCGCGAACATCGATTATACGATTCGCTTGTTCCAACAACTAGGCCATTTCGACTTTATCATTCTCAGATGGTAATAAAATACTATTTTTATAAAACCGGCCAGCTAACCACATCCTCGAAGGCAGTGTTTGTGAACTTATTATATAGAAAAAAATATTCAATTGAGTTTTTCAAGTTGTAAGACAATAGTGGATTACATTCTACTAAGACGATGTATTGCGGAAGAAAAAAACGGAATGTATGGAACGCGGCTGTTGTCTCAATTCGTGACTGCGATTAGACTGCGTAATGTGTTGGCCACTTCACGGCATATTAAAATCATGTAGGAAAACATCAACATTGTCTTGTATTTATACACTACATCAAAATATTATAAATGCAAATGTAAGTCTGTCTGTCTGTTACGCTTTTATGGCTAAACCACGCAATAGATTTTGGTGAAATTCGGTACGCAGCATGTTGAAACCCTGAGGATGAAAATGGGTTAGTAACACTTCCTCCCCTCACCTATATGCGGGCAAAGCCGCAAGGAAAACTAGTTGTTCATATATGTTTCAAATTGCGTCTTTTATGCGACATAATGTAAATTTTCACCAAACACATAAAAGTATTTTTTACACAATAATTCAAACTATATACATACATATATACTAAATATGTTTTGTTGAAACCGATCCAATCGTTATTTCTAGTTCTGCGGCAAGTACTCTCTTTATGTTTTTGCGAAAAACGTATTCAAAGTTTTTAACATACTTCGATAACTTCGAAACTTAAAAGTAGATGTATTTCAAATAGTACATAATAAAAAAAATCTTACGAAATATGATTATTTTGCAAACAGCGATTGTTTGCAAAACTTAGAACGAGGAACTACGATTTTATCTCTCAACGTCAAAGTTTTCTATTAAATTCAATGTTCAATTCTCTAAAAATATGAACGTTTTTTTTATTGAATATATGTAGTTTTTTACATTTTCTGTAAAAAATGACCAAAATAATCATTATATTAATACATCATAGTTTATTAGCTTTCTCAAAAAAAAGGACTATGAAACACTAAATAAAATACTCGAATTAAATCGATAAACATAAAAAAATAATACATATATTACAAATATATTAATACATATATTACAAATATATTTGCTTTCGTATAAACAAGCAAACACATCAACTTTGTATGTACATATATTACTATAAATTCCAGATTATTGAATCTAATTTATATCTCCAGATACATAAGATATAATAGTAACCTGTAGTGTTAATCTGACGTAGACGTTGTTTCTTTAAACTGCAAAAAATTTAAACAAATTACTAAAAGATTAATTAAACAGCGAGGATTGTACAGCTGTGTAACGATAAGTTACGTGTAGGTTGCATCAAAATCTGTACATTCAGGATGTAACCGCAAATGATAGCGGCCAACAATAAAATTCGTGTCGGCTGTTTCATTATAAACCGCAGACGATGAGCTGAGCTGATGTTTTCCCAACTTATTATGCATTACGAGAAAACATTTCGTTGTTATTTAATAATGTCCAATTTAAATGAGAGTAGCGAGCGGACATTGCTACTGCAATTATTTCTTTGCCTCGCAATCTGTACAAAGGATAAAAACATTTAATTATGGTCTTAAGTGGGAAATGATAGCGTTTTATAAAACGTTACGCTTATTAATGATAATAACAAAATAGTTTAAGCGTTACATGTCCTTTGCTAGAACATAATTTAAAAAATATATATATTTTAAATTAGAATATATATACCTCGTAGACTTTTTTAATATAAGAGTACTAATATATATATATTAGTACTCTTATATTAAAAAAGTCTACGAGGTATTTGACTTTGAGGTATATATATATATATTAGTACTCTTAAATTAAAAAAGTCTACGAGGTATTTGACTCTTACATCGTTTGATCAATTATCATGAGAGTTGTGACACATACATGTATACTTTCATCGAGGGTTTTATACAATCCACTCTGTTGTAGCTCCGGGCTTGCCGCTAGATGGCTCTGCGGCATATAAACTACTATACCGTTTAACTGATCGCCCTGATAATTGTTATATACAAAGGCAGGACAACATTTACCGGGTTTTGGTAGTATATTGTATATGAGCACGTAATTGGCAGAATAGTTAGATGCAAGTAATTTAATCGTTAAGGTATATTGAAAGTGATTCTCGATAAGAATGCAGATTGAATTCTTACTGAGGTGCACTTTTATATAATTTATATATATATATATATATATATATATATATATATATATATATATATATATATGACAAGCCGAGATGGCCCAGTGGTAAGAGCGCGTGAACCTTAACCGATGATCGTGGGTTCAAACCCGGGCAAGCACCACTGAATTTCATGTGCTTAATTTGTGATTATAATTCATCTCGTGCTTGACGGTGAAGGAAAACATCGTGAGGAAACCTGCATGTGTCAAATTTCACTGAAATTCTGTCACATGTGTATTCCACCAAGCCGCATTGGAGCAGCGTGGTGGAATAAGCTCCAAAACCTTCTTCTCAAAAGAGGAGAAGAGGCCTTAGCCCAGCAGTGGGACATTCAAAGGCTGTTACTTTACTTTATATATATATGTATATATTTGAATAAAAGTATTATCTAACTTCCCTTTCAATTTAGACGATGAAATCTCGAACGTAAGTCAGACGAGGAGTAGCTACTGGCGTTTCAGTTTTGCATTCGATTGCAAAATTTTGCATCGTAATTACGCCAACCACTAGTTAACGAAGTTGATTACATATTATACTAAGTTTATGTAGGAGGTAGATTGTAAAATGATAAGTATCTATATCTTTAAATTATGTTTAATTAAAAAATGAGAAATATGGAACATTCTATGATAATAGATTGAAATATTTACTTTATTAAAGTAACATCCTGTAAAGGTCAACCTCAATGCGTCAGCCTCCTTGGTTATCGAGAAGAACGTTTGAATAGTCGGAAGGTTTTGCGTCGTATTAAGATTAATAACGATATATCATAATAAGCCGATATCTTTGATAATAAACTAAAGATCGCGGATTCACATAGTTTAGTTTTAGTTATTGTTATTAATTTGTTTGTAATTCATTTCGACAGCGATACAAAACATTATGAAAGCACGTATCAGATGAAATTCTGTCGCGTATATGTCCACAAACCTTTATTGGACCAGCGTCGTAGGATAAGCTCCTAACTTTAACAGGAGTTCTTTCCCTAACAATAAGCTATTTCCGGTTTTTGTCTTTATTTTATGGGTACTTCATTTTGTGTGTACACAAGTCGTACTATCAACGTATAGCCAAAACTATAGAATCTAGGAAGCTGAATTTTATTTTATAACATGAATTTCCTCTGAGAAATGATTTTTGGAACTTTCAATTTCATTGCCGTTTCAAGTAGAACAGCTATTATATTATTGCCTTTGTAAGGTAATGGAAACTTAATCAATTTATACAAATCTCTATTATTCAGCTTTTGATAATCTCAACGTTTAACAGTCAAGTGAAATGAAATTAACTATTTTTTTTTTTTATTTACGTAACAGCGGAATTATCTCGCTTATTATCCATTATGTTACGTAACGTAGCCATCCTCTAGTTACGAAAGTAGATTAACTACCTATAGTCTGAATAATTCTGTTCCGTTACTTCATATGTAATGTTATGGTGAAATTGATAATTATAATATGTTATATTAAAATCACTTTTAATTACGTGAAGTTTTTACTATTATTCAAATTACTTTTGTTTATGTATTATATGATTGATACATCATTTATTAAAAAAAGCTTTTAAGTTATTTATTTCTTATTAAGCTGAAATTCGCGGCTTAGATATGCTCCTATGATAACTATTTTTAAAGGTCATTTACGTATTTTTGGTGTCATTGTGATGAGCTTCTTCTTCTGAGCTTTGTCTTTAACAATTTTCCAACTCGACTTCATTGAGCAATCACTCGCTTCGCATTTCTTGACTCTAATTATAAGTAATTAGTTATAAAAATATGTTTATTTTTTAAGATATAGATACACTTTAAAAGCTAAACCTTATCTTAAGAAAAAAATAGAGATAAATGTATATATAAGCATTTTTTTTATTGTATAGGCTGGCGGACGAGCAAATGGGCCACGGAACACAACAATACAAAGTACTGCTGTTTTGCGGTAGAATATCTGATGAGTAGGTGGTACCTACCCAGACGAGCTTGCACAAAGCTCTACCACCGAGTATATACAGGAATTGCTAATTTCGTAATAAAATATTAACTTTAACCCGCGTTATTCCAAATAACATACTTATAAGACGTCACAGTTTAACTATATAAAAACCACAGGTATAATATTATGTTCATATGATTTATAAAGTAAGATATAAATTGTATATTATAGTGATTAATGGTAGAATATTTTATGTATGACATCATGCAGACGAGGAGAGGGTACCGCAGCCTGGCTGTAGGCGACCACGTCGTGATGCAATTAGCATTGAGCAACACTGACTCTGTTAATATATTGTAGTTAAGGCTTTCCACGATTCAATAAATAATTTAATATCGTATGAGATATTTTAAATTACGTATTATTATAAACATTATCTCATTTATGTTTTAATTATTAATAAGCTAATACACTTTTTCATTGTTGATGTAACTCAAGATGAAATGAATTTTGGAAATGCTTAAAGGAATAGTGTGACCGATTTTCATGAAAGCCAAATGTATAAATGTCGAATTTGGAGCTTTTGAAAAATGTATCCTGTATTATTGTACCGACTTTTGCAAATAAAGATTAAATTCTAGGAATAAATTAAGTAAAGGATATTGTATGGTGTTTGTGCATAAAAGAGAATGATTAATGTTTTTTACCTTTGGTTGTATAGCAAAGAACTTACAGCATATTATTTAAAATTAAAGTCGGCATGAATGTTCCTGGCTTGTAATTATGTGTTACTAATACATTTATTGGAAAATTAAACAAAAATAAGATATTAAAAATAATTATTTAGATCTAATTAGACCGGTGATGTCACTTAGACTAGACAGATATGATTAATAAATTATAAATTACAAGATTCACAAGGAAAGAGATTATAAATAACATAAATATACATTAAATTTGTTAACAAAGATGTTGTGACTATTTGAAATGAAATATCTTTTACAAATGTCTGTCCTGGGTGGGAATCGAATTGTGTGCATGAACATGTCTGTTTGTCCTGAGTCTGGGTATAATTATCTATATAAGTATGTATTTACAAAAAGAAAAGTAGTATATGTAGTATCTGAGTTGTCTGGTTTCCATAGTACAAGCTCTGCTTAGTTTGGGATCAAATCAGATATAAAAAAAATTTATATAATAGGTAATTACTTTACTATTACTTTACTTTAATTATCACTATTGTTATTCAACATTCTCAAAGATACATTAGGTACATTTATAACAAAATGACGACACTGACTCGTTATTGAAATTAAAACTTAAAGAAATATTTGCACTAGACAGAACAAATAATATAAATATAAAATTAAAAATAAACAATTCGTTTAACTATTACAATAAACACGTCATTTTCGGTCGGGAGGACATTACTTAATGGCAAAGGAAACATGGGACTCAGAGCGGACTTAGTTTTCAAGTTCAAGCTATATTCGTGTCACTTCTTGTTTAAGTTTACTAGAATACACGAACTCATACGGTCGATTACTCAATATAAATAAGGCAACTCAAACGTTGCTTTAAACAAAACAATGTAATTGTTTTATTCATAAAACATTAATAAATATGGCGTATTACTGAACACAAGGTTATATAGATGACAAAAAGCAAGGAGTTACTTACCGGTGGTAGATTTACATTAATATAAATCTATAAAATGTTGATTCAAAAGTGTTGGTTATAAAGTATATTTTGATTTGATTTTGAAGAAAATAAAGATTTTAATTCCTTGTAAAGATGCATTAACATTAGCGTCCGCTTTCACAGTTTTCGGTCGAATACATTAACATTATTGGAAAATTGTTAATTACATGTAAATTTTCACCTTTCTAGTTAAATTTACATTCTGTACCAGTGGTGGTATATTCATTTTAATTTAAGTCGATTTACAAAATATATTTAAATAATAAAATTTATGTTATTCATCATTCTTCTTTCTCAATCTTTTTTTTCAAAAACAGTAGTTTTTAAGTGATTGCATGATCGTGCCCTTAAGTCAAATTTCGTGATGACCTTGTCAATTATTAATATCATAAAGAATGTCTGACAAAACGAACAATTAGTTTAAGTGTATATAATTAGCGTTTTTTCAAGCAAACATGTTCGCCTTGTAGTGTTAAGCTGACATATAATACCGACATTGGCATTCAAGCGTTGCATATTACAAGGATTGACGATGCCTTTGAATATCGTAATTAATATTCCAGATAAATGATCTGAAAGGAAATTAATACTTAACAATATTTACTATCGGTTTCTACTAGCATGTCCAAAAAGCGAAAGTCAAGTAATATAATATTTATATAAATTATTAATGAAATTCGGTACGATAGTCTGCAAAAGTCTCCGTAGAAATAGTATACAGATATCTTAAAAATGTATCTCAATACTCGGTATTAATCAAACAAAAACATGCTCGGCAAGTGCTCAGCGGTCATAATATATAGCTATGTAGTATAAATGAGATTAAGTTTTTATATGTAGTGAACCGATATATAAATAATTCGCTTTACAAAAAATGTTATTATGTTACTGAGGTTTTGAAGGATGACTCATTTTGTTATGGAGCATCTCAAGGTTTTGAGGTCGGAACAAATCTTACATTCGTACGGACTTCGCTCCTTCGCATTCATATTCAAATTTGAAACCTTTATTCAACATAAAAGTATTATATTTGTATATCGATTGTCAAAAATGTATCGCTGATCCGAAAAGAAACAAAAAACACTTCAGACCTGGGAAAAACCGATCAGCAGAATTGTTATTATTGTTTTAATCAGAAATGTATGTTTACAATAATTATTATTTATCATTTGATATTTGAGGCAATCTTTTCATTCCCAAGATATGCTATCATCTATAAAATCGTTACTTTTATAATAACATTTAACAAACAAATGTTTTTTTTTTTTTACTTTACGATTGAACGCAATAATTATTTAAGATCATGTAACTTTATAATTTGATTACACTCTTTGGTTTCAATAATTTTACTTTTTTCATAGGTATCAAATCATTAAATCTGTATTCAAACTTTAGGCGTATTCAAAAGTCCTGCGACTGAAAGTTTCGTTAAAAATTAAACTTTTCAAAGTACGGAATCGAAGGCAGGAGTGGTCGGCGTCGGCAGCGCTCATTTGAATTACGTTTCACTCCGCCTTTTGTAGTCAATTTTATTTAGGAAAGTTAAAAGCGAAAAATCTTTTATTTTGACTTAGCAAAGAAATTCAAAGATGCATTGTTGAATTTGTAACAAATTGCACGTTCTTGATTACGTTAAGAGTTCTAACGTTAGTGAAGGTGGGGTGTAGATTGGAATTTAACAATCACCTTCCATTACTATGAAATACTCAAGCTAATTGCTTCACAAAAAAAAGTTTTCTTTTATACTAATTGGAATTAGCTTCATATACTATGTTTACTTAACAATTTTGTAACACATTTATATGAGTGTAACTTTATATTAAGCGTTCCATTTCGAACGATACCTAATTGGACTTTCTAAATACTTAAATACTCTTAACTTAACTTTTACATTTCGTATTATTGCTTAAAATTTCATAACGATAGGTTCATTGCACATTTTTAAGGATTTCATTACATTCTAAAAATTTTATTGCAGTTTCAAAGTTATCTTCAAGTCTTGTAAACAACGTCATGTCGCTGTGTCGAGGGCAACAAGTGTTCAACAAACATCTTGCCTTTGCACTATGTATGCATCAACAAAGTGTATTTATTCTATGAAGCATGTCATATACGAAAGTATCCAAATATTCATATGTCTCTAAGAAAATATGAATGTAATATTATTGTTTTGAGATTGCAATCTTTACCTTAAGCAATTTCCTATGTTTTAATGTACAAATACATAAATTATACGAAATTGTGTGTGCATAATTTACAATGTAATTATTTATTTGTATAAAAATGAGCTAATCGTTAGTCTCCCTAGAGTTCATTGACTTTTTGAAGTTTTAACTTATCCGTTAGTATGTTTAATGTCTGTTGATTTCATTGAACGTTTAAATATTCATCATATACGTGCCCTGAGGAATGAAGTGAATCTAGTATCTAACTTAACCTTAACTAGTAATTTACTTAATGCTTGTGATTAAATGGTGTTTTAGTTGATCTGGTTGTGACTTGATTCTGAGTAACAGTTAATAAGTAGACAAGTAATGAATTCTGAGAACATCATAGGATTTATAAGCGAGTAACATAAATAATAAATATTATTATTACGGATTAAATCAAATATTATTTCCTTTGATATTTTAATAAATGTAAATTTAAAATTAGATTTTCTTTAAATGGAACACTAGAGAAATCTATAAAAATGTGTAGTACAAATAAATAACAATATTTTCTTTCGCTATTTTCAAATATATTGTCAAGAATTTTTCGTGCAAAAAGGAAATTAATGGGATAGAAAAAACTAGATATGAATTTTGTTTCATACATCATGCTGCATACATGGAAAAACAGTTGAACGTGTGCGTAAGACATTAGGTTTGGTAGGAAGGGGTCCCGTCACGAAGTCTACCCGAGGCAATTTGCTACCAAATGTCATTTGCTACGTGCCCCACAAATAAAGAGGATGGAATAAAGCCGCCTGTATTACTTTAGGAGCTGTTAGTTCACAATTCGCCGTATCTTATATTGTGTATGCAAAAGGAAAACGAATTTGTTATTTCGAACCACTTTTCCTTGTTCGAGACTTTTGATTTATTTTTGTTGTTAAATAATTTATAAATACCAAAAAACCTTCCTGTTTAAATTAGAAATGTTGCTCTAATTTGCGTGTTTAAACACGCAAACAACATTACCCAACCATTGATGATTAATATTGACACACAATTTATCAATAACCCAGTCAAATATTTACTTACAATTATAGGTCTCTAAGTCCCGATCCAATCTTAATTTTCATAAATGCGCATTTATTTTCCATTCCCAGTTTTGCATACAAAGTAATATTTACGATTTCCCATAAGATTTACAAGCGATCACTTACTATATCAGCAACCATTATTTAGAAATGCATCGAAGGTTATTAAAAAACAAGAGGTGCCCCAAGGGTTAGAACACGTGAATCTTAACTGATCATAGTCAGTTCAAACCCGGGCAACTTTGGAGTTTTCGTGTGTTTAATTTCTCTCGTGCGCGACAATGAAAAATCTCATGAGGAATCCTGTAGGAAATTTGCACCATTACTTTATTTACATTACTTTTATAAACAACATATTCGTTACAGGGTATGTGGTACATTAAACTCGCATTTGAGAGATAGAATATGATTCAAAAGTTATTCAATAAATAATTAATAATATTCACTAACGACACCTTACGAAATGTTGCAAGATAAAATCATATCTGGTGATTTTACTCTAAAAAATGTTTTGAAAAGTCTTAAGTATTGATATTTTAAAATATACGCACAATAAGATGGTTAACCTTACTTTTTAACATATGATTACTGTATAGTATATAAAAGTTTTATTTACATATATAAGATGAATAAACGTCTATATCACCACATACATATACTTTATAAAAAGCTTCTTTGACATTGTCTCATTCGTGTTCGTAGGTATGAGCAAATTCGTAAACAGCCTGTAGATTACTGTCAGAAATTGTCAGTACAAATGTGACGGTGACATTAGGAGGCACGATGTCATAAAACACATTAGCACGTAGTCGCCCTTCGTTCGTCCCTATATTCAGGAGAGAGAACGCATCGACTGCTTGTAATATCCCTCAGCATAGTATGATAAAGTCGGTGGGAAGATATTTTTCTTGTTATTGAAAGATTTTTTTTATTGAAACTTGAATTTCTTCTTGACTATGGTAAGCTATTTTTGAAAGTGGGTGGGTATGTTGAATTTTGATGGATAACGATTGAATTCGAGATTATGATATAAATAGTCTCGTCTCTCTACTGTGTAGCTTATAATCAGAAATCCTATGATATTGGATTCATTTTTTTTATTTGTTTTAGTTTTTTTGACATGAAGATATTTACCAGTAGCTGCAATTCTCAGTGTTCTTATTTCAAACTCATTTATTATCAGAGGAATTCTGATAGGTCGTAAAACCGTTAGTCCAACTACTATCGTTCTATATCCAGTCATGCACCTGTACTTGAGCAGGTGTCTCGTCATTGATACAATGTGGCTTGTCCGAAAATATAGATGTATTTTAAGTAAATAATCAATATAAGGACTTATATAAAATGGAAAAAAATATTGCAATAAGCGCATTTCGCAGCTTAGCACCGACGTTCACGTAGATAAGTATGTAGAGCTAAAAAGCTGTTTACAAAATCAATTAATACTTATTTAAATAATTTACATGCACAGATATTGATCCCAGCATTTGATAAATACCAGTTTTTAATCTTTAAAGGCATAAGTGTGTACCTTAAGTTGAAATATTGAAAATCACCCAACCATACTGAAGAATCCGATCTTTTGGTCGATATCCTAAAATCAAACCGTATCAGACTGATCACACAGATGATTTAATGCAGTATAAAAATCTGCGTCCTTTTGAAGCAAATAGGTTTCCGAAGAAGTAGCTTTGAGCAATATTTACAATGGAATGCCGCTAGTGCCGGCAGTTGCCGCACCTAACGAGGTTGCAGCATCCTTGAGAGGCCACATTCCTATACGTCTATTTACGGTCTAAGTCCCCATTTTCTTCGCAATTGCAAATGAATGTTCATACGAAAAAGTGGTCTGCTTATTTGCTGAATCTAATTTTTGGGAAACCTGTTTGAACCAGTTCGAATTTTAATAAAAAGGTTTAATATATAATAAAACAATAATATTTATGCAGAACAAGGCTTAATGGAAAATTAAACTGTTTTATGATATATTGGGCAATATAATTCATTCATAAAAACGGTTCTTATGATCAAACAAATAGTAATGAATATTTTTTATGGTATAAGAAGGCGGAGCATGTGGGCCACCTGATGGTAAGTGGTCACCAACGCCCATAGACATTGACATTGTAAGAGGTGTTATGAACTACCTTATGAACCACCAACATTATGAACTCTCTTTTGCCTGTAATTACACTGGCTCACTTACCCTTCAAACCGGAACACAACAATAGCAAGTACTGCTCTTTTGCGGTAGAATAACAGCTGATGATTAAGTTGTACCCACCCAGACGAGCTTGCACATAGCCCTACCACCAAGTAATTTCACGTTTCTTATATTTTTATATTATTATTGTAATATTTAATAAGTTTTTTTTTTGTTACAGAATATCTTGGACAAATTCAACCCTGGTGCTCGACAAATGATAACAGCTGGTAAAGCCTATTTGAAGGCTTTACACGGTGAGAATTTTCATTATTCTTAAAAGCATAAGTTCGTAAAAGAAATACCTATAAGTACAGAGAAAACTCAGTTGAAGTACTAATAAAAAGTAACGCATACCATTTGTTTTTGTTCGTATATAGACCAAATTAGGCTTAACTCTACATTTCAGATATTATTAATCATTCCCAGTGTCATAATATTTTATTATAAATAACTTGTAAGCCAATAAGAAACCAAAAATCCAGTGACGTCATCAAATTAATTCGAAATGATGCGTATTCAGTAAAATGTAGACAATTAATTTATATACCGTAAGCCAAATGGGTGCATCTATATGCAAAACCTTAGTTGCGCTTGTTTGGCTTCGAAACTAGGGCGTAGTTGGTGCCAAATTGTCTCTGTTGGCTTATCTAGCGTATTATACTCGACGCTAGACGCAATAAACTTTGCCATTGTGTACGACGATGTATTACTCTTGATACTTGCTTTCCGCTACTTTCATGAGTGCACACTCAAGTGTATTGACATTTTTTAAACTGATAAGACGTTGCATTTTCTATACAATATTTTGTTTACCAGAGTCAACTTCTTACCTTTTATGTAGCTGGTGATCATAAATTTATACCCTTGCTTTTATAGACTAATAGAATGTAAACATTCATTTTGAACGATGTTTCTTAACATTTTTTTATTTTATATATTATCCAATATTATAACAAGAAACAATGCAATAGGATATAAAGGCTTTTAGGACATGCTATTAAGTTGTTCTCCTAAAAAATATTCAAATAAAGAAAATTCTTTATCTTTTAAATTAAAATTCTAAAATTGAAATTGTAAACTATTCAATGTGACTTCATATATCTACCTGCTATATCGTGATATCTATGAACCAGTAATTATTATTCAATTTCGCAGGTGCGGCGGCAGCATCTCGTCTATACGTGGACGCGGTTGGCAAACTCGGAAGACAAGCTCAGCAAGGCACATGGGGGGGATGTGCCGATATTGGTAACTAATTTTCTAATAAGTCAATACATGAACTAAACGCCATATACAAAGTCGGCGTTGGCTATAATTTCCTTCTTAAGAAAATTGAAGAAAAAAGAACATGCTGTATAATTCCAATTTTGGAATGAAATAAAACATCCAAACACTATTTCAATTATAATGTTATACAAGGTAAGTTTTCAATAGTTAAAACAAAGACCATTATATAAAAAAAAATCTAACTTATGCCAAATGAATTGTGTATTCGTATGCCTTGTAATAAGAACAACAACTCATTCAAGACGCTCAAACAAATCTCTATACAAGTTTGATTGCTCAATCGCGTAACAGAGGAATACTTAAACACAGTTCAAGGCATCAGTATAAAACACTATTATTTAGCCATTTGGTTTAATTATCTTTTGAAGAATTAATACTTATGGCACTTTTTCCTTGAAATTTCCTTTCTCCATATAAATAATTTTGCTTAGACATACATTTAGCATCTATGTACCTACTTAAAAATATTAATATACTAGGGCGTTTTATTCTATATCAGATCATATATATGATAAAGTTACTATTTTTTAAGAATACTGTATAGTATAAAATACTCTTGAATTTCTTATCTTATTTCATGTAAATAAAATAAATAGACTTTCAGGGTTGTGAAACAAAATTTGTTTTGAAGTGATAACTTCTTATGGGAGGGTAAGCCGCTTCGTAACGTAACGCGTTACGGTGCCACTATTACTGACGAGGCCTGCTTTACCTGAGAGTTACCAACCTAACGCCATCTGGCGTATACAGACAGTACTTATAATAATTTAGTAACTCTCAAGTACTAATTTAAATTATATTTAATATATTTTTAAAAACTTTGAGCTTATGCCATTGTTATTATTGAATAATTTGGTTTTTTATTCAGACATTTTATATTTATCTAACTTACTTCATTACTCGCCCGTGAATGTTGACAAGCGACGTATGTTGATATACTATTTTGAAGCGTGTATTCTTGAAATGTTATCATTATAATGGTAAATGTCCTATACCACTTTCTGACATTTCAAGACCTTATTCTGCGGTATTCTTTACCTATTTCTCCTTTATTTGTCAATGGATTGTAGTTTTTATTTGTTAGTCATTGACGAAATAAAAGTAGATTTTTTTACCAAAGCATAATATATATTTTTCTCAAAAGTTCATAATGTTTATGATCTAATTTCCACACCTGAGTGAAGAGTGGTATCAGTAAATTTGAATGACCTGGTACTAGTTACCTTTCCCCATAGACATTGGCACTGTGAGAAGTATGCCAACTATGGGATCTAAGGTGTTATATCCTTTGTACCTGTAACGTCGCTCACTCACTCCTTCGAAACGAAACCTCGCAATATGTAGAATTAAAATTGTTGATCCGAGTAATAAATGGTTCAGTAACAGAGTATGTCTCATAGTCTGAAAGTTTATATTTACTGAGTTTACTATATAAGCGTTTTTGGACATACCTATATATTTTAATTGACGAGCCGATTGGCGTGATTGGTAGATACTTGCCTTTCGTGCAGCAGGTCGTGGTTTCGATTCCCACCCAGAACAGACATTAGTGTTCCTGAACATGTCTGTTTGTCTGGGTGTAATTATCTATATAAGTATGGATTTACAAAGGAAAAGTAGTATATGTAGTATATCAGTTGTCTGGTTTCTATAGTAAGAGCTCTGCTTATTTTAGGATCAGATGGCCTTGTGTGAATAATGTCCCGGGATTATAAAAACAAGAATTAATACTCTACGGGCAGTGTTGATGAAACTATATAACATGTTACTATTTTCATATGCAATAAAGTATGTTTACATATAAATGTAATAAGCATAAGCTTAGATATATTATTGTTGTGTTTAATTTTTTACAGGCACAGCTCTTATGAAGGTGGTGGAGGTGTATCGAGAAATTCAGGATCAGCAAATGAATATTGTAAGTGACATAAATGTATAATCATTTAACTAACCATCATCATAGTTTCCAGTCGACATAGGTCTTCCTTATCTGGCGCCAATCTGGCCGCTCCTATGCTCTCTAAAGTTATATTAATAATACAATTTTATTATACACCACAAATATATAGACATAGTAATTTTTCTTTATTATTACTGAATTATTACTGAATTTGTAAAATAAGTTTGTACTACAGTAACGTACGCTTTCAGAAACTTACGGATTTGAGAATTAAAATGTACGGGAAAGTATTATGTAATATGTACACTAAAATATTCTTGTTTATGTTATTTAGTATTCAGAAATTAGCTTCAACATACACAAATCATTCAGAAAATGGATATTTGATATTTAATTTAACGTAAAAGCGTCGGCATTTAATTAGGTTGGTTTATACAAGAAGGAATGTTTATTTGATAGATGACTCTGTAAAGACAGCTACTACATCATCCGCTGTAACGAGAAAATTATCTCTGAAAAACCATCTCTTACATAAAAGGATAGGCCTTTCATTAATAAAAAAAATATTTATTATCAAATTAGTAAGTGCTTAAATCGTATATATAGGTACATCTTTTACAGTATAGTATAAACGTTTACCTTTCAGAGGAATATGATTTATATATATATATATATATATTATATTACATTTTACTTTAATATCTACTAATCTTTATACATTAACTCTTAAAGCAACAAATAAGAAGTTAATAAAATACAGTAAAATGCGCAAAATTAATGCTAAATAAAATAAATGCAGTTCTCATATATCATAGTTCATAGAATGTAAACTGTATTATTATATATCTAATCTTAACGTTTATATATCTAATCTTAACGTTTCTGCTTGTGTCATAGTGTAATATTAAATGACTTATAACCATTCTCAAGAATTACATATTTTCAACTGATAGTTCCAGTTAATAGCACGTTCAAACAAAAAAAAAAAACAATAATCTCGTAATCTTTATTATATTTATATACTTTTAAATATTAACAGAGACCAACCACTTGACAAAATACATTGAATTTAATCGCTACCGAAAATTACAACAACGTTAGTTGGTACAACGTCGGTGTCTTCAAATACTGAGTAAGCTGGTTTCTTCTAGGCAAGCGTGCTACATCCTAGACCGTGTTGATGCTTTACATCGGGCACGTCAACGTTCAAACGCCTATAGAGATAAAAAAATATATATAATGCTTTAATTTAAAACATAAAGCTAACATTTAAAATTTAAGTCGTTAATTAGAATGTTATCCAGTATTTAATTTATTTGTTACAGTTGAAAGCGTTTTACGTCGATTTGCTGGTTCCCTTGGAGACTAATCTCGAAAAAGATACTAAAGTCGTACAGGTTCGTATACATTTTAATTATATCGTTTACTAAATATTTTAATTGTATATATATTAACGGAAAACTCATTTAAATGTATATTAAAAACTCTATATTATTATTATTGTTCAAATTAAGACTTCATATACTCTACATATTAATAGTTCGAATAATAATATTTTATGATCAATTAATTATAAATTATATTGTTATTAATACTGTGGTCACGTTTCTTATTGTTAGAATTCTGATCAAAGTCCACAATGCATGTCATTATTACTATCTATACATTTATTGATCCAACAATAATAGAGTTTGAATTAAATTTAATCAATCATACAATTATAAAACGAACCAAATCAAATCGACAAGCCGGTTGGTGTGGTTGGTAGAAACTTACCTTTCGCGCTGCAGGTCGTGAGTTCGATTCCCACCCAGGATAGACATTTGAGTGTATAAACGTGTCTGTTTGTCCTGAGTCTGAGTGTATCTATATAAGTATATATTTACAAAAGACAAGTAATATATGTAATATATCAGTTGTCTGGTTTCCATAGTAGGTGCTCTGCTTCTGTCTCAGAATATAAGTAATCAAATAATTATACAAATCGAACGTTCCGTATATCGATTTAATTTATTATTATAATAAATATGAAAATGCAACTTCTCATATTACAAGTCCTTTATACATATGAATATTTTAAAGTGCGTAAAATTTAACGAACTAAAATTAAAGTATTATGTGCCTTACATTTCAAATAAATACATATATTTCTAATATACCGTAACGGAATTGATAAAACGGAACAGCTGTATCAAAACACACAGTGGTTATATTTCATTATATTATTTTATTTTCAGTCGGAACAAAAAAGGTTTTTACAACAACACAAACTTCGCTCTGAGAGCTACAGCAAGGCGGCAGCCACTATTAAGAAGCAAAGAAAAAAGAAAACCAATGTGACGAAAGTCGGCTCTGCGATGGATAAGGAGATGAAGGTAACTTTCTACCTTATATCCTGCAAGCGTTATACTCTTTTTTTGTCAACAATTATTCGATACAACTACGTCATCTATTATATTGTACACGAGAATATGAAAATCGCGCTTGTCAAGTCAATATTCTAAATTTAAATCTGGTGCAACTGTTAAGCACAGATGCTTATAGGATAATATTATTATATTTTCTCGATGGTAGAGCTTTGTGCAAGCTCGCCTGGGTAGGTACGACCCACTCATCAGATATTCTACCGCAAAACAGCAGTACTTTGTATTGTTGTGTTCCGGTTTGAAGGGTAAGTGAGCCAGTGTAATTACAGGCACAAGGGACAAAACATCTTAGTTCCCAAGGTTGATGGCGCATTGACGATGTAAGCGATGGTTAACATTTCTTACAATGACATTGTCTATGGGCCTTGGTGACCACTTACCATCAGGTGGCCCATATGCTCGTCCGCCTACAATAAAAAATAAAAAACCGTGTAGTGTCGTGGGACACCAGATAGGAACGAAGATCATTATTATAAAAATATTAACTTCAAATTCTATTCGAGGTATAAAGAAAATAATTATTCGGGTATACATTTTTTACTACGATTTTTTTATCGATAAAAAAACGACTTTACAAAATTAACTTAACACCTTTATTTTGTTTACAACGATTTACAAAAAAATATATAATAATAATATACAAAGAAACAGCTATTTACATGAATAATAATAATTAAGACTATCACAGAAACTATAGCTTTATGGTAACTAAAATAAAAATTGAAAAATTGAATTTTGAATAAAAATTAAAAGTAAATCTTACGCTTTTTTTTAACGTTACGGAAGTTTTTTGCCGGCTAAGGTATCCCTCCGCAAAGCCCCATAAGGAACTTCGTTCCAAAAAAAATAAACATCAACTGATCTGAAATAATCATCTACATTGTTACAAATAAAAGTATTACACTTTATTTTTATTTACAGGCTTTATTTTAAATATATATGTATATAACATATGTATAGTTGTAAGCAAGGTACACATTAAGGAAATATCATAAATTATTTGAGAGCTTTTCTCTGATAAAAGCTAACTAGCTTAGTTCATTAATTAAATATAAAATAAAATTATATATAAATTTATCTACTATCGTAATACGTGAACCATCTTTTTAAAATTATTTTATTTATACTTTCTTATAAGTTTTATATACATTGGCTTAGTAGTTTATCAGTTATGCATAATAAAAAATATGTCTTCTTAATTATAAGTAAAGATATAGATCGATGGTATTATGCTCAAACTATCCACACACGTGCCAACAACAATAGTACAAAGCTATAAGTCGAAACAAAAACGATAGACGGTATGATACTTAAACGCGTAGGAATACGAACAATAACAAGCATTCATTTATATATAAGATTGTATTTACAACAGCGTGGATATTTTATGAGGCAAAGTATAATTTCATCACTGTAACCGTTGCATAATTTGCAATTGCTGTACTCCAGTTTAAAGAACAAATCGTCGTTGCGACTTTAAGACCTCTCATGTGACACTTTTGACGAAATCACCTTTTTACGTCAGTCGATTCTAAAATTTGAAGCTCTATCGAATGCAAAAACTCTCATGTGTATACGACGTTTCAATCGTAATTAATTTACCAAATTCAAGATATCCAATGTGCTTGCTAATTAAATGTACAAATTTTATTACAGGCCAAGATTTATTGTGCCTTTCCCAAGATTTTGATCCGTGATCACAGGTCTGCAAACGTATAAGCCAGTTACTAAACTAACGAGGCAGCTAAACCATATTTTATCGTTGACAGCGTATGTTGAATGGAAAAGATAATAAATTATTATAATTATTATAATTGGGTGGCATATTCACATGACTATTTCCAATTTTTACTTCTTTAAGTAAAAATTGGAAATAGTCATGTGAATATTACTGTTTCTTTAAACAGTAATATTTATTCAACACTATTCCTTCTCACAAAAGTATTTTAGTACTAGCAACAGAACTTAGTTAGTTTACTCAAAATACTAAAAAAATATTTTGTAAGACTCTAATCTACCTCTATACATTAATTTTTTTTTTCATTAAAATGTTATTTTCTTGTTTTCTTGAAATAAATATTATTTAAAATGATACTAAGACTAGAAAGCGTATCAAAAGCTTTGAGGGCTCTAGTTACGTGTTAACTCAGCCTTAATCTGTCTAGCAGTTTTCTAAAACACTATTTAGGTAAATGTAGGCTTACTGAAAAAAAATCCTCAAAGTGAGTAATCGTATTACAATTTATTTTTATTTACCGGCTTTATTTGAAAAATTTTAAATATAAAATAAAATTATATATAAATTAATCTACTATCGTAATACGTGAACCATCTTTTTAAAATTATTTTATTTATACTTTCTTATACCATGTTTCATGGAAATCAATCTTCAAGAAACCAATTTATAATAATACTTTTAAAATATTTTTCATTATTATTAAATAGTTTATTCTAAAATGAATGCTCTTTCTCTACATTTAGGTAAGACATAAGATTTATATTAGCCTCTTAGTCAAGTTTCTGAGGTTGTTTTCGGAACAATACCTCTCCGAACAGATAATTGGAATCATAACTTTGCGTCGAATTTCACGTGAATAACTCACTTGAAACGCTTCACAACTTACCAAAGATTCTCCGAAACAGAAATTATTAAATTTATATCTCATAACGTAAACGGCTCAATTGATTACAGGCCAGTCATCGTAGGTTTAAAGTTTGTTTTAGCAGTTGGAATTAGTTCATGTTATATTTGTTTTGATATAGAATGTGTCCCTTGCCGACTTTCTTTCACTATTTTATGAGTTGTTCTGCGACAATAAATTTCATTTTAAAATCATATTGCTTTAACTTCGTGACACCGTACATCCCTGTCATTATTGATTGGATATTCGAAAGAAGAAGATACATTGTTCAACTAATCACAATGTTTACAACCAAGGCCGTCAGTTTTTATAAATAAATTACTTTATTTACAGAGTATGCAAATATTGGAGGAGGAAAAAACCAAGTTGGATGCATTTTGTGAGCAAAGCTTAAAAAATGTAAGTTACAATAGAATAACTTTGCAGTTTTATTGTTTTACAATATTTTTACGTGTATTATACAACAATACTTATGCATTTTTTATACAAATCATATTTCTTTATTTGTGTTAATTATACAGGCAATGACACAAGAACGTCGCCGATATGGATTTGTCCTTGAACGCCAGTGCTCACTCGCAAAACATTGGCTTGCGTACCATAGTGCTGGTGCAACGGCCTACAATACTGGTTTAGAAGAGTGGCTTGAAGTATCACGAACTCGAGAGTTCCTGCCATCTAACGTGGAGGCCATGTTTGTCAGCAGGATGAGGGTAAGTACTAAATATTCATCGGAAGAAATAATAATATAACTTTTGTTACCCGAAACATGGTTACTCTTAGTTATGAATTGACCTTACGCCAAATGGGATTTTCCAGCAAGTGTCATTTTGGGCCGATGAAGATGTATATGCCAGCCCACGAAATGGTGATGACGATGATCGCGCATCTGTGGGATCAGCTTTGCGAAAAACTAGATCAGTTGATGCTTCTTGTCTAGATGTTAGATCTATTGCGGACCTGGGATCTCCAACTCAAGGGTTGTCTAGAGCCAAATCTGATTTAAACCTTCAAGCAAGTCTACACAACGCAGATCAAGGTAATATGTGTGTGTGGTTAACAAAATGGTATCTTAATTTGTTTAGTGTTTTTATTGATATAAATATTTGAATACCTAGAACATGTTATGTACTCACAAATATAAATAATAAATACAATACATATCGAATAAATAGTATTTAAATCTGTTTATTTAATTAACTTAATTTTATAATAATGGTTTTAGATACGGATATTCGTACAAAAACCCGTCCGTCCTCTATTGCACCACCAACTAGCACATCCCGTGATCCACCACTGGCTCGAGCTTTATACGCATACGCAGCAGCTGGAGATAACCAGCTCAGCTTCCAACAGGGAGATATATTGGCTTTACTTGGGGATAGGACTAAAGGGTGGCAGTATGGAGAGAATCTGCGTACTCACAGTGCTGGCTGGTTTCCATTGGCTTACACTGAACCAATAATCAGTGAAGAGACTGGGTAAAAAATATTCCATTATATTTTATTTATATATAACACTATATAAAATATAACAGCTATTTCATAATTCATTTATCTTATTATAAATCTTAAATTAGAACTTCAGATGAACATCTGACATGTTCATCCATTCAGATAAGCAAGTGTTATTTTATTCACAGCAATAACTCACCTGCTCGTTGGAGTATTGCCCAAACACCAAGTGAGATGCCTCCACCGGCACCGATTTCACACACGCAGGTTTCTTCAAACTCCACCACCCCTCACGCGCATTCGCACCCTCCTACACGAATGTTTGGTGACACTGTTACTGCTCATCACGTTACTAAGGTATTCAATGTAAAAAAAAAAACAATCATAAATATTCAAATATTCACAAAGACACAAGGAATGATATTGAGAGAGAGAGATAAATGAAACAAGATACATTTATATTTATACGTTTTTAAATATAGTTTATATATTATTTATTTTATATATGTTTATGTTTTCACAGGGACGACTTGCAAATAGTTCTCCAGGATTACCCCCCACCTTGCCGGCACCGTCTCCGAGTGCTCTTAGCACATCCGCTAGTGCTAACTTCCACCCAACACCTATCCCGGCGACAACTGGTCCTATGAAAAACTCGACATCCGCTGCAAACTTTACTACTCATGCTGTTATAGAAACAAGAACTTTTGGACCGCAAACGCTTCCAATGCGTTCACAGGTAAAACTTTATTGATGAGTGATTTGATTTCAAAATAGTATTTTTTTTATATAAGTTCCGGGAAGGCAAATTATTCCACTCCACCTGATGGTAAGTGGTAGCACAGTTCAATTGCGTCGACGGCCAGTATAGTCGTGATGTGCACGAGCTGCCGCCGCCTTGCCGGCCCGCAGGATCACGCCTCGTTTTTACTATTCCTTAACTGAATTTAATTTTCGTGTTTCAGGTGGCTCAGAAATCAGTACCAGCTAAAACTGTAGTTTCAGCTGTAGGGGCTGTAGGTAATGTTTCACTGCATAGCTCTAATGATTCTGGTTTTTCAAATGAACCACCAGCGCAACCCGATGTTGACTACAGTGACGAAGAAGCACAAAGACTTCGTGTTCCAATAAGGTATATATAAATTAAATTTTAGAATATTTAGTGCTTTGCTATTATTTTAAGTTCCTTTTTATTTTTAGTAGTAGCGCTAGTGTTATTTTATTTTTTAATTTGCTAATTATTTTTGTAGTAAATCTGCTCAACAACACCTCGAAAACAAAGCGTATCTTTTGAAAACCCAAAGTCTTAAGCGGGGTCCAAAACCAAATAATACAAATAACGGATATCTTACTGATGATCAACAATTATTGTTGCGAAACATGCTAGATATGGATAAAGATTCACAAAAAATAAAAAGGACTAAATCATTCTGGAAGTTTGGTCGAACAACACAAGAAGAGATCATGGAAGGTATGTCTCTTTGGCAACACCGAGATATAGTTGACACCGTACCAGAATATAAGAAAAAATTATTTGTTAAGCTAAAGAAGGAATTAAGACCGGCACCAGATATTCCAGAGCCTAAAAAGCAAATTATTCCCGATAAACCTGCCACTACTGATAATGTCGTATCTCGTCCGCAAGAAACAATCGACAGAAAAGATATAAAGGTTAATAATGGTATGAGACAAGCTAGAAGCTTAGGATCTATACAACACGAAGAACGTGCAGAGAAAGAGCGAAAGGGTAATATGAATTATCATCCAAATCAAGCAATGAATAAAAAGAGTTTTTCTGAAAAATCTATCGCTGAGGAAAAACATGATGATTTTTCTATTTCCCGCATCGAGTCCCGGCACTCAGATTTAACTAATACAAGTACTATAAAAAGTAATTTTGAAAATAGTTTCTATAATGATGAAAACGGAGATGGTTATGTCATGAAAACTGTTAAAAGACGAGAGATATTACAAAGATATGATAATGAAAGCAATTCCGATAATAATTCTGTAGCTTCTAGTACCGATCCCTATGATTGCATAATTGTTGACGATCATATGACTTCTAAGAAACAACAAGAACTTGATAGACGCCGACAAGCACAAATTTTAGATAACGAAATCAAGAATAGTAAAGAAAATGCGTATATGCCTGAATTTGAAGAGATAGAAGTCACGCCTATTAAGCCACATGTAAGAGCAACATTATCATCAGATAAATCAAAATCTTCTCATGAACGATCACCACCAAAGGTCATGGAATTCAAAACATTTAAGGATACTTCAAAAGAAATTAAAACGTTTTCTGCGTCTTCGGAAACATTAAAATATAAAGATGACCAACCAACTGATCGTTATGGAATTCCAATAGAACGAAACAACAACGAAGTTAGAAACGAAGAATCTTATGATGAACATGATGATGGTACGCTAAAATACAAAAAACGTCCAAACGAAGAAAAGGTAAGAAAACATAACAACGAAAATGGAAATAATAAAGAATATCCAAAAGCTGAAATAAGAAATCAAAAGAAAGATCCAAGATCTTATGAAACATCAGAACCAAGAATTGATTATTCATTAGATAGGCGTCATACAAGGAAAGAGTTCGTAGATACAAAAAATCGTGACAACAGAAACAGAAATAAAATAAATAGAAGTTATGATGACAGTACCTTACAATATAATGGACGAAGAGAAGAAAGATACTATGAATCAAACATATCATATTTTAGTGACCAAGAAAGACGGGCTTCAAGATATGATTACGAAACAGATTCGAAGAAAGCAGAAAAGTCGAAGATGAGACAAGAAGAAGCTAGGTTGGAAGCAAGACGACTTATGGATCGAAGAAATGATGTGCCGTACAGTGAATCAGATGATCAAAAGTTTAACGAAGCGTTAAAACAACAGAGACCGCAATTGCTACCACGTACCAAACTCCTTAAGCGATCGGCTGATGGAAATGAATTACCAGAAGAGGGCCATACTTTTGGACCATGGTATGATTTGTGGGGACGAGAAACGGCTATGTACAAGTAGATCCAGGTTTGATTTAAAGGGTTTCTATTCTAGTGGTTAATTTGTATTCACATTACCAGTGTTTTAGTCGATGTTAATAATATTCTTGTTTTTTATCTTGCACATTTTATTGTTTTTGTAATAAAACTTTATTTTGCACTGACTTTGCTCTGTTTAGTATTTAACTTTATTATCTGTAGCACGTAAACTACCTTTTTATATTTTTGTATATTTTGTTGTTGTTATTGTTAAATTAATTAAACATAAAGCCAACGATTTAATCAAAGTACTTCATATAACTTCAAGACATCGATGTTTTCTATCTGTTAACAAAATACCTTTTACCACAGCCAAATTCATTGTTAATTATAATAATGCCATATTTATTTCAAAAAGTTCAGCTTTTGTAAATTGCATTTGTTGATTTAACTTTAATTAAAAGTGAATGAAGATATTGATTAAACCATTTTTATTATACAAATATATAATTGGTTAGAATAAATCTGTTTAGTATTGTAGACAACATATTTCTTTATAATAGTGCCAAAATTATATAATTTTCTTTCACCCAGGCCTCAGCAATTTGCAACAGTGAAACTAAGAAAGGCATTGACAAACGACCGATCGTCGCCTGCCATTGAATAATTTTCTAGATGTTTATTATTATTATTATTTTGTTAAATATATATTATATTATGTAAATTAGAAACATCATGTATTTTGTACAGTTAAATATTATTATAGTTTAAGAAAGAATATATCACAATTTTTATAATAATTGAAGCTTTGTTTTATTTAATAATACCTTCGTTCTACGCGAAAAATTTAATTCTCTAGTAATTATTAAACTATCAAACTTATTCATTAATATTAAAGTAAACGGTATAGCCGGAAACGGCGGAGAAACTCTATGATATTTTTCTTAAAGTTTAGCTTTGAATCTAGCATCATTAGTTAGCATATATATTTCTAATATAATTATGAAAAATAGTTTGTGTACAAAAGCTTAGTTCCAATTGTGTTCTGTATTATATTATGTTATTATACATTTATTATATTGTGTTATATGAGCTCACAAACCTCTTTTTACTTTTTTTATCTAGTATCAGTAACAGTCAAGATGGTGTCTAGGATGTTATTGTTTATTATATATCTACATAAACATTGTAACAACAATATTTAAAATAAACAAGTTAGGTCAATGCTATGCTTACAATTCCGAAACGTTTTATTACCGAAAATACTAGTTTCAGCAACAATTTACCCTCATTTGAAAAAAATATTGATACGCTGTCGACTTATTCCTTGTGGAAATGACAACGGATGGGAAAAGTCGGTGTCAATTGGTCCTGTGACAATGGTTCAAGATTTATCACATCTGTATCCTTAGGGTATCATTCACAATAGTGTTTGCCTCGAGATGCCATCGCTACGTACAAAATATTTTGTATTTAAAGAGAATAATATTTTATTTTTCACAACTCACATTATATAAACGGAAATTCTAATCAAAAAATGTATATCTTAAATTATTATAATGCTCTAACCATCGTATTATTTAAAAACAAGAAAATCATTACATTATATAAAAAAAATCTACCAAGTGACATGTATTCCAAGCGAGAAGTATATGTGACTTCTCGCTTGGAATGTATAAAAATATATTCCAAGCGAGAAGGATGTGTATTTTTGTGTATTTATTTAATACATTATTGCAACAGCATATATACAACAGATGACATAAAAGTAAAACAGAAAATAATAAATCAAACAGCAAAATATGGTGCGTAAAGGCGGTCTTATCGCGTATAGCGATCTGATATATAATCGATCAGGTCTATAATTGTTAGTGAAAGAAGTTTTTTAAAAGCACAGGTAAGTGCATTCAAGTGACCATATATATTATAATTCCTTAAGTACGTCTGCAAGAATATGACATAGTATTTTAATGTATCTAATAACGGACGCGTTTTTAGTATAAATGATATAACGAATAACATTACTCTAAAGCAGTAATTTATTTTATTCCAAAAAATAATATCTAATTTTCCGTGACAAGTAATCTTCGAAAATCGTAGAATCGTTTTTTATTTATTATTTAAGTAAATCATACGTCAAAGAATTTCATATCGTTTCTTTGTTCCTTAAATTATTGATATTTTATATAATTAAAATAGGATATAACAGGTACGGTAAATAATTTTTATATTATTAAAATATTGTAATATTAGTAACTTACAAGTATTTACAAGGCACTGTAGAAAACCCATAAACAAAAATAGAGTCTCAGGCCCTCTTGACCGAATTCGACCAAGGAATTATATTAAAGAGAATAAGAGTGTGTGCATACACAGATATGTGAGTGGAAAGTTAGTGGTAAATGTCATTTTATTGAGCTATTTAAACTAAGACTAAGTTCTCGACAAGCCGAAAGTGGGTTGTATAAGCGACAAAGTTACTGTCCCTGTTATTAAGTCTTGTCAAGTTTAGTGCCGGCGAACTTTACCAAGCGAGTCGCAGTCGAATAGATGTGTACAAACAATGTCATATATATCAATACAATAGGTGCATACAATCGCTTGTTACAAACAAACGTCATTCAATAATAATTGAACGTGATCTTTGCTCAAAATTATTCAATGTCTTATATTGTGAACTAGTTTTCGCCAACTTGTACTAGGAAGGCAGGTAATAGGAATAAAAAGTATGGGCTTCATCTTGCTTTATATCAAAACTCATCAAAATCGATCCAGCCGTGAAACAGTAACGGAGAGTATCTTTCTCATTTATAATATTAGTATAGATAATAATGTTTTATACAAAGTAGCAACATTCGATTTGCAATAGTTAGTTACGTTATGCTTTGTATTCTGGTTTGAGTCTGTCAGTTCATTTACAGATTCATTGACATAACATCTTAAGTAGCATAGTTAACGGTACCTAAGTGTTTATATTTCCTACAATCATAATGTCTTCTAGCAAATGTTACTATTTACTACCATCCAAGTCATCCGAGTGCTCGTCCGCCTTCTACTATCAGTTTAAGCAAACAATATATTTTTTTACTTATGTGAATAATAAATGAAAGATGAAATAAATAATATTTAATTCATCCAATAAATCAAAAACAATATACACTTTATTCAATTAGACTCTTATAAGCATTTTTGTTCGTTCGCTTTTTGGTGTAAAGCTACCAAAACATGAAACTCAGTAGTTCCTTTTTTTTTACTAATCAATATACATATAATAGTCATATACATACAATTAAGTTTATGCATCTTGAATGATTTTTATTGTATAGGTAGGTGGACGAGCATATAGGCCACCTGATGGTAAGTGATCACCAAAGCCCATAGACATTGGCATTGTAAGAAATGTTAACCATCGCTTACGTCGCCAATGCGCCACCATCCTTGGGAACTAAGATGTTATGTCCCTTGTGCCTGTAATTACACTGGCTCATTCGCGATTAAAACCGGAACACAACAATACAAAGTGATGCTGTTTTGCGGTAGAATGTCTGACGAGTGGGTGGTACCTACCCAGACGAGCTTGCACAAAGCTCTACCACCGAGTAAGAAAATAGATCTATGGAAAATGAACGAATACGAATGTAAAGGTAAGCTATTTCCGATCCAAGAGTCATTACTTACTGCAGAGCTCTTAATCCTTTCACACATTGATTACAGTAAGCGTCACAGAGTGCCACATATTTAAATGCTCAGGATTTTGCATAAAAGGAGCGAACTGAGTGCAAAGGAACAGAAATTACGCCTTTCAGGAAGCTTAACACAGACTCGACCCTTCAAAGGGACCGTTTCAAAAGCAAGTTGAATATCTTTGTTGGATTACGATTATTTATATATGTAACTTCTAAGAAATTATAAAGAATCAAAATATACAGTTGTTACAAGTCTATTGTTGCTACAAATATAAATAAAAATATAAATTATATTTTATGTACTCGTATATTTTTAGCAATGTTTATATTATATTATCAATTTATATAAAATAATTACTAACTGACTGGCATGTTAACGCACAGCTAGAACTACTGGGGCTAGCATCATAAAAGTTAGCATACGGGTTCCTTTTACAAAGTACGTTTGCTCTAAGGAAGGATATTACCCACTAAGATAATGACAAAAGGGATAACATTTTGTATGAAAATAAATATGAAGGATATCGAAGAAAGAGCTATGGAAATTTAAGTATATTTAGCAATTCAGAATTGTGACGCGGCCAAGCCGCTGGTGAAGCGCTAGTATACTTGTAAAATCGTTTGTCCTGACTGACTATCAAAACTACTGAGTCTAGAAAGCTGGAATTTAGAACACAGGTTTATCCTTTAACGCAAGCACCTGCTAAAGGTTATAGAAACATTAAAAAAAAATTACCTGCGGAAGGATACCACTGAGTTATTTTTTAGCTAGGAAGCGATTTAAGACCCTATGTGATATTCGTTCAACGTTATAATATGTGACGTCATCAAGCGCTATCATGTCACACTAAACCTTCTATAGATAATACTTATCTCACGAGGCAGCGATGACAACCGAAATGCTTACAAACACGAAGACTCTTATCGATATAAAAATCAATGTGCAAATCGACCGAGAAGACCAATGCTTTCCAAGTCATCGGCTCCCTTCAAGCGCCTTGGTCCGGAAAAATCCACAATTTTGTAAAAAACATACTCCAATTTTTAAACTGCAACACACGTTACTCATGCGTCGAATGGAACGAGAATTTCATTTGAATCGCACTGTGTAGCTACACTGAATGTTGAAAATCTGATGCGTGAAGCATAAAACATTTCGAGTAAACTTTAACCGCGTTAACTGCCAAAGGCTTATTATAATTGTAAAGGATTTAAATGTATTGCCATGTATCATTCATATTAATTGTATTCCAAGATAATTTGATATTATGTTATGTAACATGCCTTGCAGTTATATTCGACTCAAAACCGACTTACGGTGATACGATTTTGATATGAGTATCCTTTAAATGTTATACTTATAACAGTTAATATTGCATATCACTTTCTGATCTTGCTTTACGGTGATTTTCGAATTTATTCTAACAAAATTGAGAATGAAATTTATAAATGAGAAAGTAACTCTGCCTGTCTATTACGCTTTTAATGGTCAAGCCACTGAACCGATTTTAATGAAGTTAAATGTAAAGCAAGCTTGAAGCTCAAGGAAGAACATAGGCTACTGCTTATACCTAACACCTTTCCTCTCCCCAACATGCGGACGATACCATTGGCAAAAACTAGTGTCAAGTAAGATGCGAGTTCTTTTATATATTTTATTTCATATTTTAGTTTAATTTAATCTTCGATAAATGCAGTTAGTGTCAACTAGTTTCTAACTTGTCTGCATTCCATTGTTAAAATTATTTTATCTCTATAGTCCTATAAAAACGGTCCATATTATTAGGGCTTTGTGAATGAAAGTTAATGGTATTACCATTCCATTCCTTTGAAATCACAAAAACAATTGTATTTAAGACTTTTATTTTAGTTTGCACAAAAACGTTTTTATAGTAACAACTTTAAACAGTTCCGTGTGTTTAGTAATACCACAAAGTCCTTAAATAAGCACAGACAGTTTGGTCCGTGGTTACAGTTGGACAGTTCAGCCAACAGAGGAACGAAATTCTGCTATTCTAATGTTCCGTCGGAAGCTGGGAATGTGAATAAAAGGTCATTTACAAAAGTGCAGCGACAACATGTCCAAGGAAATTGCTTTTTAGTGGATGCCTTGTGCTTATTTCATTACTAAAAACGTTTTCGAAATAAAAAAGTATTCTCTTATATATATCATACATATATGTAGTCATACATGAAATGAAGCAGAACCGTCTAGAAATATGACGACTATAGTCAGTTATATTTTTCAAATGAAAGCGATTTCAGAACAGACAGACAAACAGAACAACTCACTTTTTTAGTATATCGTAATAAAACCGACTTTTACGCGGAGGAAGTCGCAGGCACAATCTAGTTGTTTCATAAAAAGTTAAGAAAGGTCTCTGATGTTAAAATCATGTTTCAAAAATTTATAAGGCAAGTACAATAAATTTGACGAATCAATCTTAGTCAATAGTTTAAATAATACGCCTGGATCTGGCCCATACGTTTAAATTGTTGAATAGCCGTGACGCGGTATACTGTAGCCGCGCTAGACATAATCCAAATGATAAGCGGACGGGGCAATTTGGCAGCGGCGAGCGGTCTCTATCACGGGGATGCCAACATTGCCAACCCGCACGGCTACATGCCACTGCCCGCCATTTTAGTTGCCCTAATTTATGTTAAGCGCCATTATAAGCGACACATTGTTTAACATTTGTAGCGAGAATTGCAGTTGCAATTTTTGTATTTTTAACTCTTTTATTAGTTGTAAATGTAAAAAGAAGAGTTATCTTATATTTTCGTGTTTTGAGATCAGGTAATGAAATTAATTTAATTGATTTAAAATATAATATGTAAGACTGTTTAGTTTGTCTCTTAGTTTACAATTTATCAACTTTGTTTTAATTTTTTTTTCTTGTTTCTCTTTTGGCTGGTGTGTCCAACTTTAACTTAGAACCACGGACCAAACTGTTATCTTAGAACTAATTATAAACATTTCTTTTTTAGTTTGTCGTAGATAATTTATAATAAGTAATCCTTTTTATGCTACTACCCACTACTAGGAAATAACTTTACAGCTTCGCGCGCCAAAATATAATAGCAATAACATTTATCAAACTCGATCATCGAAAACGATCTGCTTCACCATCGCAACTAAATTCATCAAAAACTAAAGTCTAAATATTTTTAAGTAAAGATTAATAGTGAAGTGATTATTACATCAGATATTATAATCATATATCGAACTTCTACAAAATATGTACGAGTAATACCTAAAAATATATATTATATTCTGCCTCTAAAATACATTTAAATATTTAACATTATTTTTTGTTTTTCTTCATAAACGTTTAATTTTAACAAATTACGTAAATGAGTTGCAACCCAATTCAACTTTGACATTTTGCTTTAATTACACCCAAGGTTCAAAGATTTTAAATATAAATCATTAGAGTATGTAAGTAAAGTAAAGTAAGTCACCTATCAGTTTTCATTTTCGTATTGAATAACAATATGAAAATTAAAATATAATTTATTTTTGAAAAATAGTATTTTATTCTTGGAACTACGGAGTGCTTTGACGAACGTGTACGTGACGTGCGAGTTCATGCATAATGCATGTTACTTTTTGTTTTGCATGTCTTTATTCCAATTTAGGCTGCGAAATGTTGAAAACAGAAAATACAAATGATAGCGCGAAGTCGAAAAACAAAAACTTACATCGTGTAATATGCAAAATCTATTCATTAAAAGAAATGAAGATATAACAGCATCAACATATTTTAAATCAGAAAATATTATTCAATGAATAATATACAAACAGCTTATCCAGCCAAACCTTATTAGTCAGTTTCTTTTTTAAACATTTTTGATGAATGAGACAATTTTCATAAAGCGTCTTCGACATATGTATTAACTTTGCGATCGACAGTTTTTCTTTACATTGTACTCGCTTGTTATTAGCCCACTTGAGCCGGAGCCAAGCACAGTTCTACGAGCCAAATTTTAGATTGGCATTGAGCAGATAGTAGCCGACAAACATTGGAGACCATAAGGCTATCATCGTGTGAGTCAGCTTTTTGTGTTATTGTTATAAAGGTCAGCATACAATGAGAGTCCTCATTTTACTTATTTCTTATTTTACGTATCATTTATAGTTCCTCTAAATATTGAATACTTTATGAAAGTACCGTACGTAGGTATGTTCTTCAATATTTTTTTTTCCATTCGTGGGCTAATATATTCGCGCCTTTAGAGGTGAAGTCTGGAGGCATGGTTTGGAGCTTATTCCACCACTCTGATCCAATGCGGGTTGGTGATCACATAGGGTCGATTTTCAACCGACACATGTAGATTCACTCACGATAATATTCTTCATCTCCGAGGACGAAGCGATTACATTGATTATGTTCTAGAAAATTCAGTAGTACTTGCCCGGATTTCAAGTCGCAATCTTCGATTAAGATACGTGTGTTCACTGGGCCATATCGGCTCGATACTTAATTTAATCTTGTTATTTAAATATTTACACTTATCTATTAACTTCATCTCATTTACTTATATTTAAGTAAATGGCTTAGTGAAATTGCTAATGAAAACTTTCATTATGTTTGTTATCGAAACGAAACTTTGCTACTAAGTTGGTACTCGTTGGATAGAACGAAATAACTTTAGTTAAGTAAAATATTAAGAATTACCAAAACAACGTTAAATATTTACACAGTTTAATGAGCCTTACTAAAATATATAACAAGAAACCACGAAAATAAAACATGACCAAATGCTCATAAATCGTAATTCTAGCATTTAGCTTTTAGGTTATTCACCTACCCTCCTAATTTACTAGTCAGTAACCGTGTTACACGTCTGATAGCTACAAATGTTATTTTACTTTAAACAAATTTCACTTACAGCTAATAAAACCCGGCTGGAGTGTAGATGGGACGCGTTATGCGAGAGTTAACCCGAGAACGCTACCGTGGCCATGTTTACGCTCGGAAAGTAAATGTCAATAAACTACAAGAGCGCCCTCTAGGGGAAAAGTGTCCACACTTTGTGTTTCAGCAGAAAAGGGGGAATAATGTAAAATACATGTCAAGTCCGCGTAAGTGGTTTTTGAAGAGATTCTATTTTTGGTAAAAAGGTCTTATATTTTGAGTCTGTGTGTATTAAATAATTGCAATAATATTTGCTTCATTATTGTAGTTTTGATTATTGATAAAACAAACATTATTTATAAAAAATGTTTAAACACATTAATTAAATATATACAAGTTTCAATGTTAAAAACCACAGAGCATACGGAGTATTTCATATGTATCACAGAGCTTGTCATTTTATGTAACAAACAGTTTGTAGCAAAATATTTTTTAACTTTTTTGGTAATGACAAAACCAGTGGCCTGAATTAAACATCCCTCATGAGGATGAGTTAGTTTAGTATTACTTTAGTCTTACCAGGCACCATGCGAGCGCCGCATTTTTTAAATACACAAGCAAATCTCGCCTAAAATCCAAAATACTTACTGAAATTGAAATGTTCGAATAGATTCAATATCTTCATGAACTTCGTAAAAAAATGTTTATTGTTTTGAATTTTTATACACAGAGTGCGAGGTGCATACATATTCTAGTAGCTTTCAGTTGAAAAGATTAAAGTTTTTTTGCGGTTTGCGTTTCAAATGGGCAGAATTCTTCCAGGAAAATTCTGATTTTATGGCAGCATAGAAAAGGGGATTTATAAAGTAACTTGTTTGTTTTATTATTGCAAAGTGAAGTGACTATTGAATTCTAAAAGCACTTATTAATCTCTCTCTTTTTTTCTTAATACTACTTAGACTTCTTTAAATAATATACTTTTAGTATAGCCTTCCTGTTTTAATATCCCTGAATTTATGAAAAGGCAGACTACCGACTTGAAAACCACCACAACCAAGCTAAGTGGTCACCACTACTCCTATGGGTAGAGGTGATCACTATGGCATTAGGTTGACAAGGTGATACTGGCATTGAATAATAATGCCAACTTCAGTTAACCACTAGATCAAAAGTGATAAGTCCTTTGCCTTTACATTGCCTCGCTCAATATTTAGATGGCAAATTATTGCAGTTTGGCAGTAGAAAAAACAGGTGATTGAATGTCAATAACAAAAATTATCATCATGCACACTGCATTAGCTCTATGAACATCAATTTTGAACAAAATAGATTGCAGATATTTCATTCGTATCCCTTGCCTTTACGCCCGACATTTGTAACTGTTTTGCCCTCCGTAAATACTATTTACAGGGCACCCTTTAAAGATAGATTGATGGTTTCTGTTTTTAGATTGCCTACTACTGTGACTTATACGCGGTTTTAATGCACACTGGCATCAACAAATTGTTCAAAAATAGCTTAAGCTATTATTAATGTTTCTATCAATTAAACAATCGTTTACAAACACTATATTTTAGTCTAGACGCGACTGATATTAGCCGCGTAACTTGTTTTGGAGCTAAAACTAAAACTAAAAAACTACAGATAGCCTGTTTTATGAGAAGAAGGCTTGGAGCTTATTCCACCACACTGCCTCAATGTGGGTGGTAGCTACACATGTGACATATTTTATCCAACACATGCAGATTTCCGTATGATAATTAACTACATGAAATTTTCATCATCCGGCGCCCGGGTTTGAATCCGTATTATTTAGCTAAGATTTTCGTGTTCTAAACAATGAGCTATCACGGTTGAATTGTTGAATAATGAATATAATCTCGAAAAAATGATCTGAAGAAGAAGAAAGGTCATAAAATTAAAGAGAGATACATTAAGAGTCTTAAGTCATAATGGAGTAAATAAGTTGTGAGGCCACCAAATCCTGTCAGCTCAATCTCCTATCACGTTAATGCGGTGATAATTAATGTGACGTTAAAGAGCATTATGGAGGCTATTAAGACCCCGCAAGCGCATTTAAAGGGTTATTCTCCAGACCGGTTGTAAAATATAATGAGTACGCATACTCTCAGCTAATGACCATAAAACCGCTTGTTGATAAACATTGGGAATTCTGATGATGAGGTTAATACCTTAATAGGTACTCTTTTCATATGTCGATGGATTAAATGTAGCAATAATATCCCGTGAATATCCCAAAACTGGAATAGGCCTCCTTCACTTTTGTTATCATAGAAATAATCATGAGAAAAATACTTAAATATATTTTCACTAAACGACACACACATACAAACAGGAGGTACATGAACACTTAAAAACTCAATTGTGCCTATCTGGATTAGGACCCACGACGTTTGAATTACTTTTCATCCACTAAGCCATCTGGACTCTATTCACTATTAAAAGTAATTTTTTCGCATAAAAATCAATAAACTTATTTTTTCATAATTCAAGATTTTGTCATCATTAAAGAAATAGTACATAAATATGTATATAAATACTTTTTTACTATAAGCCTACGTTTGACCATTATTTACCTGATGATAAGTCTGTCTATTGTCTTGCCTTGATAACATGGATTCAAATGCTCAGGAAATAAATACACGATAAGTTTAAATTGACGTGAGTTTTACAAGAAAATTTAATTTAAAAATAAAAATGCTATGTTCAAAAAAACATTGTGTTATTTCGAATAAAAAATCCATTGTCGCAATATTTCAATGTTGAAGATATAAATTTTCACGGAATCAAGACGAAAATTCATTCAATTCTTCCATTTTAGATGCGATATAAATCATCGTCAAGTACACCTGACGGGCGAACGGAATGAAAAATACAATGTTCGATATCAACCTTTTGGCTTCTGCCTTTTCTTTCGAAATCAAAACACACTTTAAAATATTAAATACAACTATTATTCAAATAGTTGTAATAGTTGTAAAATATAGTAGTATAAGTAATTAGTATTTTTTTGAAGTCTAAGTCTTAATTGTGTAGCGATGACATCCATATTTATCATAACCATAGACTAAGATCATGTTACTTATTTATCTATATCAATTCCGTTTCCTAAAACCTTAAATAAATACAAATAAAAATTAAAAATAGTCACTGTACAAATCGTGACCGCGTAAAATGGTTATCGTTTCCTATATAAAATCTAATATTATAAATATTTAGTATTTATTATGTATAAAATTACGGCCTTATTCATAAACGTTGCTTAGTTACTGTTTAGCTAAACACTGATTTGTCTCTTTCTGTCATTATTGATTTGACATACGAAAGAAGAAGACAAAATATTGTTTAACTAATCACCAATTAAATAAAGTTTATGAATAAGGCGGTTAGTCTACTACTACTATAGTATATATAGAGTATACTTTAGTCTAATGCTACACATATATCAAGGACATAAATTAGTAGACTATTTGAGGTTAAACCTTGTTTTATTTCAAATTTTATCAAATTCGGTTCATTGGTTTTGGCTTGAAAGCGTAACAGACAGACAGACCGACATAGTCGTATAAGTAAATAGTGTACATTAACAGTAATATCAATATTTCTTTGATTATTATATCAACGAACTATTATTAATTGGTAGAATGATATAATGGATTTATATAAATGATTCACTATACACAAAATACTCAACTAACTATGATCAATACATACATATGATAATACTAATTATTTTTTAATTTTAAAACCAATTAAACCATAATTGAAACTGATATATTAAAATCTTTAATTAAAATTTTATAACATTATGTTTTATTTCACATGGTAAATATATTAGGTCTATTTTGAGAAGTATTTTATTTCTATCTCCCAAGCAGCCAATGTGCACCTTGACGCGGATTAGCTTGCTCACTTTAATCACATACAGCAAGATCTTCAAAATGTGCCTGGTCTTCTCCGTTCAACATGGCGACACAGAAACAGGCATTACCATAATTTGTGATAAATCTATCGAAAAACCTACAATATATAAGCTTATAGTATTTGTTAAGCCTATAGTATAGTAATTTTATAAATAAACGAAAAATATATTTTCTTAGTTAGTAGGTAGTAAATCTCGAATGTTCTACAGAACTTTAATAGCGATAAATAAAAATACAATGAGGCAATTTAATTCTCATTTATTACGTATATGATAATCATGAATATTAAAACTGTTGAAACGTTTTATCGTCGACAAACTTTCTTGTCTCGGAGCTTAGGTTTTATTATTTAGCACAATGAATAGACCTGTCTGAGCCGAAGTGCACACTTTGAACCAGACTTTTAATTCTGTTGACTATCTTCTAAAGCTTCGTCTTTTTATTTCGAAAATAATTTAGTCAATTTCTATTAAACATACAAATCTTATAAAATTGGATTTGAAAAGATAATTATAAAATTCAAATTCAAATTTAAGATATCATATTTATCTTTGTATTAAAAATTATATATCTATTAAAAGAAAATATCAATTATAATTCTTTTAATATAAAACCATCAAACAAATATTGCAATAGATCAAGTTAAAAATAAAATTGCTCGTTCCGTTGATTCTTCACCAATCACCGAAAACTATAATTATATACATCTTTAATTGAAGTGTAAATATCATGACTTTATTATTACTATTAAAAAATATCGTAAAGGAATTTTGACTTAAAGTAACAAATACAACATAAAAAGTAAAGGTTTTTAAGGTAAACTAAGATCCATGAAACAATTACACAATATAATAAATGATATACTTTAAATTGGATTTCGATATAAATTGAAAATATTTTGTAAGATTTATTCTAAGGTTTCACTTCATGGAACGTGTTGGGGATCAAAGTTCCGTGTTCCCAGCAAACCCTATCACGAGCTTTGCGGCTTTAGCTTAGTCGTCTAGACTCTACACACACCTTTTTACAAAATTTTCCGGGTATTTCCTACAGAAATGCCGCTTTTAAATGTACTATTTGCTACATGTAATACTTCAAATAGCTTATATAATATTTTACTAACAATTCATTTTAAATAAAATTAGATGTTACAATAAAACAATATAATTATATTATAAATAATTATATTATAAATAATTATATGATAAAATACATTTAGAAGATTGCCACTTGCCAAAATTATATATCAGAACACTAATTAACTATCAGTTAAGCCGTTTCAGCTAAAAAAGAGCAATGTTTAAGCATACTTAGTTTCTAGTCATACCTATAGTGTAATTACAGGCACAAGGGACATAACATCTTAGCTCCCAAGGTTGGTGGCGCACTGGCGATGTTTTTTAAAGGAATCTACAATGCAAATGTCTATGGGCGTTGGTGACCACTTACCATCAGGTGGCCCATATGCACATATGCCACCTATACTATAAAAATAAATAAAAACTGAGAAAATGAAAGTAAAAGCTCATGCGATATATGTATGTATGTATATATTTGCCATTACATTTATTAGAATTGTAATATCTTATTTGAATAACTTACTATCATGGTATTAATTTAAAACTAAGCGTTTTCAACAGGAAAATGTTTCATGTTTCAATCATAAAATTGTTTTATGAAAATGGGTCTTCAGTTCGAGCAACGTTCCGCGCACTTCGCCCGTTTTACGGTCGCGATGATCGTCCTGCCGAGTCGACTATCCGTCGATTGGTGGACAAATTCGAGTCAACCGGGTCAGTTAACAATCAGCCGGTTCCCGTGCGTCAATGTAACGCGAGATCTGCCGAGAATATCGCCGCTGTGCGCGACAGTGTCCTCGAAAACCCGCGGCAGTCAATTCCGCGTCGCGCACAGGAATTCGGCCTTTCGCAGACGACAACTTGGCGAATTTTGCGTTGTGACTTGAGCCTGCACCCGTACAAGATCCAGCTGACCCAAGAGCTCAAGGTTAATGACCATAGACAGCGCCGTGTGTTCGCTGACTGGGCATTAGAGCAGTTGGAAGTTGACGCCAATTTTGGCAAAAAAATCATCTTCAGCGACGAGGCGCATTTTTGGATGAATGGCTATGTCAACAAGCAAAATTGCCGTATTTGGGACGAGACCAATCCACACGAGGTTCACCAAGTGGCAATGCACCCGCAAAAAGTGACTGTTTGGTGCGGATTTTGGGCCGGAGGCGTGATTGGTCCGTATTTTTTCGAAAACGATAATGATGTGGCCGTCACCGTCAATGGTGAGCGATACCGGTCGATGATAACCAACTTCTTTTGGGCTGAAATCGAGAATATGGATCTGGACAACATGTGGTTTCAACAGGACGGCGCTACGTGCCACACAGCACACGCTACGATGGAAGTTCTGCACGAGCAATTTCTGGACATGGTCATCTCGCGCGGAGGCGGCGTGAACTGGCCACCGAGATCGTGCGATTTGACCCCGCTGGACTTTTTCTTCTGGGGTTTTCTTAAGTCGCAGGTCTATGCCAACAAGCCGCAAACCACCGATGCCCTCAAAGTCAACATACGCCACGCCATCGATCAAATACAGCCCGATTTGTGCGCCAGAGTCATCGAAAATTGGACCTTTCGTGTGCGCGCCACCAACCGAAGCCGTGGCGGTCATTTGAATGATGTCATATTCCATACATAATGGGGTCGATAGACCTTCCAAATAAAAAAAAAAATTCGCAAATATCTCTCCTACATGTATTTTTTTTTGCATTTCAAAGATCAAGCGCCCTTAATGGAAAACCCTATACATCGTCTTATTGCCACTACTAGTGACAGGAGGGCTGGCTCATTTTTCGCCCAGAGAATCGGAATTCAAAGGGGAAATGCTGCTAGCATTCTTGCCACCCTTCCACGCGGTCATTTGTACAGTCACTATTTTTAATTTTTATTTGTATTTATTTAAGGCTTTCATTATTCACATTTATGTTATAAAAATAAAATTGTATTAACTTGTCATTGCACATTTAATCGAAGAGGTCGGTGTCAAACCTTGTACATGGATGGCATATCGCTGTGCTATCCATGTCTGTTGAGCTACTACTAAATAAAATGAATAACTACTAATGCTTATATTCATTTTTATCAGTTATATACAACATCTAAAAGATGAATAAGGATAGAAATACAAATAAGAATGTAATTAATTTGAATGCACTATCGTGAGCAGATCAATTTGCAAATGTATTCTAATTGCGACTCGCAAAGGATTTCCTGACGAGTAAAATAAACACGGCCGGAGTGGGTGAAAAGACGTTAATTCGTTATCTAATTAGATGGATCGCCGGCCCGGTGCCGGCGTCTGTTTGTACTGCATTTAGTTTAAGCGTTGACAAGACAAGTCTAATGTAAGCTTTATATGTCAAACAAATATATTTTAATTTACTCAATATTATTAATGTATTGTGGATTTTTTGATGTATGATTTGTGGATGACTAAAATGTGAAGAAAGATGAATAAGCTGGTTGTTTCCAAGCTTAGGAAAAAAGCTATTTTCCCTCGAATTCTAATTAAGCCCTTTCTCCTTTCTTTAAGCAATTTTAAGGTTTCATTTAAGTTTTAGTAGAGATTATATGAATCTAGAATTATTACTAGCTTTTATTAATTATGCTTAATTTTTTTAAATGTACAAGTCCTGTAGATAAAATTGTTTAAAACATCATTTTAACTAATATGTTGGAAAAGAGCCAAGACTACAGCTATACAGGTACAGAGTTGTGAAATTATACAAACAAAATGATTAAATTTTTTTCACAATAACTAGATTAAATCAAGAGAGGCAAACGTTCCGTCGGACGAATGCGCGTGTCGGCAAAGAACTGCCCGCTGTCGACTTGCGCCGGCCCCGACGTTCCGTTAGTGCGAACTGCCGTGCCATCTGCTGGCCAATCGCGCACTTTGCTTCATTAAAAGTCAAAACAGTGTATTTTTATTATTTGCGCCAAATACGAAAGTGAATTGTTTCTCAATTTATTTGTTTGTTACGCTATCACGTCTGAACTACTGAACCGATTATCGTGAAATTGTACATACACGTTATCAGGGGTATAGAAAAGGACATAGGATACCTAACGTCCTCCCAACCTCCTGCAGATGGAATCTAGCTTATATTAAAGTCATTAAGATTGTTTAATCAATCCAGCTTTTTACATACCATTGTCCATATTCTAAAAACCTTGTTTATATTTGGCGATGCGATGTCTTCGTTGAAGATTGACTTCAACGAGGATATTACATTAATCATATAAAGGTGTGTATCCACTACATTCGCGAACATTTAACGCGGTGGTGGTTTTTGTATGAACATAAATCAGACAATGAGAGCAGTTGCAGACGCGAAAAACACAATTGATAATCATTATATTCGTTATTTGTATATATTACTTCGTTACATATACATAATTATCACCTATGTTTAACAATAATAAAGAGGATTTAATTAAAATAAAATAATAGAAAAGAAAGCCTATCGAAGATATTCATTCTCAAAAAATATTACCGATTCCGTACACAATCGTCCCTTTTGTCTGTAATTACAGGTTCAAAGGTATGTTTTAAGCAGTATAATAAATGGCGAATATGGACGGTACCAAGGCGAGCTAATTCAAAAAACTAAAAGAAATATAGAAAATCTATAAAAATAAAATAACCGAGCTACATAATGAACCTAGATTTATCCCGTAAACCAAGCCAATGTACTTTTTTACGTGCTTTCCGCTTTACACCCAAAATAAAGCGAATAAATATAAACGTATTTTAGAATTTAATATGAAATCGCTATTTTGCAGGGAGGGAGAAATCTGTTTAGTGCAAAAGGCGCAACGTTGACTACGAAAGGAAATGATATTCTGAGCAGATTATCCGACTAATTTCCCGCCACAAACACGTGCTATTTCCTTTCGCTTACTCTTAAATGAACAAAATAAACTCGCAAAATGGAAACATTTTAATATATTTTTCAAATTAAATTTTAGTTTAAACGGTTGCTATTACTTCGTTTATTTAACTCTGGTCTAATTGAGTTGCTTTTAGGATCGGTAAATGGATTGTCAGCCATGTTTCGATATTACAATAATCAATTTTATCAAACCTTATTAATAACGGGACACTTTTATTTGGTCGCATAACCTTTTCGGCTAATCAAACAATTTCGGCTTTTATAAATATTAGGTACATTTTTAAACTTACAATTACCAAGAAGCAATAGGGCAGGGAAAATCTTAAAGCTTTTCTTTTAGCTACTTAAATAATATTTTAATATTTAATATTCGAAATTTGAAAATTTCATTGTTATTTATAAACCACCACAATAGTTAGCAAAGTCGATGTTACGTAACACTATAATGTAATAAATAAACCGTTTTAGTTTGCAACATCAGAGAGATTCCAAAGCATGTCTGGGAAGTTCGAACGCTTTACGACGAATTTTGAACGACGCTTTTGATGGATGCTCGGAATATTGCGAATGTTTTCGCTTATTTGACATTATCATCTGTAATTATGATGGAGGTAGGTGGTTTTGGTATTATGAATATCTGGTATCATACAATTATTTTCATTATATACTATCATACACTGGGTGTGTGCTAAAGTGCATGTTGTGTTCCAGTTTGAAAGGTGATTGAGCTATTATAACTGACACAAGGATTATACTTGTAATAATGAATACTTGGTGGTAGAGCTTTGGGCAAGCTCGTCTGGGTAAGTACCACCCACTCATCACAAACAGCAGTACTTGGTACTATTGTGTTCCGGTTTGAAGGGTGAGTGAGCCAGTGTAATTACAGGCACAAGGGACATTACATCCTAGTTCCCAAGGTTGGTGGCGCATTGGCGATGTTAGCAATGGTTAACATCTCTTACAATGCTAATGTCTATAGGCGTTGGTGACCACTTACCATCAGGTGGCCCGTATGCTCGTACGCCTACCTATGCTATAAAAAAAAGCCATCGTCGTTCCCAAGGTTGGTGGTGTATTGATGATGTATGGAGATGTTTTATTTTTTTTTTTTTTTATTTTTTTTTTATTTGGGAAACATACAGTAAACACCACATACATTATACAACAATTAACCCGTACACACACCAATCAAGTTTCCACCTAAAACTAATTCATGTATAGCAGTAAACAAGCAATTCAGTAAATTATTAATATTAATTATAAAGACTCAAAAAGAAAAAACATATATATAACACAATGACTAAATTCACAAATGCATACTAACTTTTCTTTTAAATGTATTGAGCGAAGAAGAAAACATGTCCAAGTCATTAAACTTCCTATTGTAATTCTTACAAGAGCGATAAATAAATTCATTTCGAGCATACTTTGTTCGAGTAGAGGGTAAATGAAATAAGGCATTATTGCGTGTGTTCAGTTTTGTACATCTAAAACAAATTTTGCTCAAAAGAAAAGGACTGTCATTTAAATTATGTATTACTTTATATAAAAAACTTTGATCTCGCAGTATTCGACGATCCAATAGAGAAGTCATTTTAGGCGGATTTACATCCAATGTGAAACATTTAAAATTAAGGTATTTAATAAATTTATGTTGAATTTTTTCTATTGTATCAATATAAATTTTATATTGCGGATTCCAGACTACAGAACCATATTCCAACAATGAACGGACAAAGCAATTGTATAATAGGATAAGGGTTGTGTCATTTCTAAAATCTTTACTAACTCTGAGTATAAAACCAAGCATTCGATATGCCTTTGCAACTATATAATCTATATGGAATTTGAATGTTAATTTGCTGTCTAGATATATCCCCAAGTCTCTCACCTCCGTCACTCGTGTAATAGTGTCACTATTCAATTTATAATTAAAAAATATTGGATTTGGCTTTCGTGTAAAAGAAATAATGCGACATTTATTAATATTTATTTTCAGTGAGTTTTCGTTACAATAACTATACAACTTATAAAGATCATTTTGCAACAAGCTACAATCCGAAGACTTAGCAATAGCTCTGAATATTTTCATGTCATCAGCATATAACAGTATAGATGTATGATCAAAAATTTTATGAATGTCATTTACAAAAATATTAAACAGTAACGGACCGAGGTGAGAGCCCTGCGGTACACCAGAAGAAACTGGAACAAAAGTAGAACAGAAGCCCCTGATCGTCACCGCTTGACTTCTGTTGCGTAGGTATGAGGACAACCAACGAAGCAGGTCGCCATGTATACCAACTTGCTCTAGTTTATGCAATAAGATTGTGTGCGATATTTTGTCAAATGCCTTAGAGTAGTCAGTATACACAACGTCAACCTGATAGCCTCTATCCATAGCTGTGGTCACATGATGTGTTAACTCACATACATTCGTTTCAGTAGATCTTCTATTCACAAAACCATGTTGTTCATTAATCAATGTACTTCTTACGAGGGGAAAGATCTTGTCATAAATAACTTTTTCAAACAATTTTGCAATTGTACACAATTTGGATATTGGCCTATAGTTCTGAACGTTATGCTTATCTCCAGATTTATGAATGGGGACAACGTATGATCTCTTCCATATTTCCGGAATTTCACCGCTACGTAGCGATTTTTTAAACAGAATAAAAATTGGATAAGCAAGGGATTTGTAACAAAATTTTAAAAATATAGGTGGTATTTCGTCAGGGCCATATCCTTTATTAAGATCCAACCTTTGCAGATACTTTTTAACAGTGGCTACCGACAGTTCTATATTGCCAATATCCAAATTACTATTGCTACCAGGAGAACATTTAAGTGTTGGAGAGGCGACAGGAATTTCATAAACGGATCGAAAATAATCATTAAAAAGTGAGCATACATCATTCCCCTCGCAAGCAGTACGATTCATTAAAAATAGGTTATTAGGTAGACCACAAGATGATTTCTTAGATTTTACAAATGACCAAAAATATTTACTATTACTGCGTATTTTTAACTCAGCTTTATAAATATAATAATCATAACATCTGATTTGCTCTAATTTTTGGCGGTATGTTTGATATTATATATTTAAATGACTTTAAAAACTTGATTAATTTAAATACATTTCAATTAAAAATCATTGAAAATTGCCTTGTAGTTTACATCAATGGAAGATAACGATGTCCAATCCACTTGGGAAATTACAAAACAGTTGAAAGCATTCGCTCGCCGCTAGAGGATTGTCATTTTGAAACTGCTTTAAATCGTTACAAGAAACCCGGCTCGACTTCGTACGGATAAAGTTAGGATTTTACCACGCAAAAATTTATTTTTAAATATTCTTACTTATCAAAATATATTTATTAAGTAATAAAAAACACGGTCCAATTTTATTCATTTAAAAGTTCTACATGAGAAGACGTAATTAAAAAGCGTCCCATTTAAAAAGCTTCGTAACTTTCCAAGTCGCTAATGCCGAACAGCTCGTTACTCGTAACTCAAAAACGATCGGTTAGCGATGTAATATAATAATATATACAAATAAAAAAGCACTGTAAGTAATTCATAAAAAAATTATAATGTTCAAAATTACCTTATCTCACGAAGTAATTATCTTGTTAGCAATTAAGAGGTTAAATTTAGTATATTTTATTAACGATGTTTGCTTCGACAAGATGTTTTAATACGTTGACTTGCACGTAATATTATAATTCAGAATATCCAATTACCCGTTGAACGAACATATTTCACAGTCCCTTAGGAACGTACGTACCCTCGTTCAAAAAAATGCATTACCATTAATTCTCAAGTTTTTTACGTATACTGAATTACAAACAAAATACAAGGAGAACATTTTTTTTCAATTTTTTTTTTTATATCAATATAATCGCAAAGAATTTTGCGGTTTACATATATATTATATTTTCAATATAATTTGTTATGAATAATTCTACATGAATATAGGAATAAAATCTCAGTGTTTTGTTTGTGTTAACAGATCCTGTGAAAATGTCTATTACACTTTTTACTTTGTACCGATGAACAATCAAACTTACTACCGAGAGTAGTAAGAGAAGTAGTAGTAGAAGAGGGTATGTGTTCCAATCCGTAGAGAAGCATCGTGTTGGAATTCACTATAAAATATCTTCTTAACAAGTGTTTGGTGCTACCCGGTAGTAGTGTACTACTGTTCTTTTAAAATAAAACCACGGAGTAGTTACTGCTGGTCAGATAGCTTTATTCTAATGTATTTTTATCGATATGTTATTTTAAATAGAACAAGCCTTGTTACGTTCTTACAAAAATAAATAGTTATAACGCGCTGTAAAATACAACTAGCGCCATCTTTTAAAGAAAAGAAAAATTAAAATAACATTTGACAAGAATTACGTTATACATCGAGACACCAGGACGCCTGCCGTGGAGGGGTTCGTCCGCCACCTCGCACGAAAAGTGTTCGCCAGAGCGGTCAGCAGCGCGTGCGTGCACCTCCACGGCATTACACCATTGCATGCTCGACCACCTGAGGGGCGTCCTCTACCTCGGGAACTCCTACTGTCTCCGACAACCTGCACCGGCGCGGGCATCGACGACGACGATTTGGAGGACTGAGGATAGGACGACGACAACCACCGGACTTGACTTACCAGGAATCGACAATAAACACGCTGTAAAGACGACCACCATCAGGCCAAATTAGGCCTTGACCTTTCAGGTCAGAAAGAAACGACCCGGCAGTTAAGGCTGCCGGAGAGGAAATGCTCGGGTAGAGAGGGAAACCTCCCAGGGAAACCAGCCCGTACCCGGACTGAACTTAGGGCTAGTCAGGAAGAACCCAGTCTCTCAATGTAATTTTGATCATGAACTACTAGAAAGGAGGTTATTGTTTGGCAGTGTTATATCTTCGAGATTTTACTTTTGTGTAGATATTTTTTTGCTGTATTTCTGTTATGGTGGTGGTGGTAAAGTTAAAATAAGAAATAATTACGATGACAGACCAAAGAAAAAGAATCGAATCTATGAATATAAATTAATCTTTAAGCGTCCTAGGCGGCTTGTAAATTGTTCGGTGGTCTAAGGTTCAAATTCCAATATCACATTCCTCTTTAATTTCATTCCATAACTTTTGATTATCATACAATGCAAATACGCAAATTTGCCACAAAATTGTTTACTCGGGTAAAAGCAGGAAGTTAGCTCACATCTGTTCCATCTCTTAACTATTCAACCGAGTGATGAATAGTTCGAAATAGTGATATTATATTCACGAATGTCTCGTCTGGCGGGCATAGTTTCACGTACCTAACGTTAAATTCTAAATTTCGCGTCAAAGACGTATAAAGTTAATATTATATAAAGCTCGAGAGGATGTCGAGGTAATAAAGAATGTAATATATTCTTTATTCTACGAAATTACCAGATAATATTGTTAAAAAAAGCTATCAAATGTTTTGTTTAAAATAAATATACTCCCTGTACGTGGTGGTAAAACTGGGTGCTTTGTGCAAGGTCACCTGGTTCGGTACCACCTACTTATCACATTCTTCTGCTCTGATGCAATACTTAGTATTGTTGCGTTCCGGTTTTAAGGTTGAGCTTGTGTAACCCTCAGGCACAAGGGAGCAAGGTTGGTGGCGCATTGACAATGTGAGGGTTATATTTATTCTTTAATTGTCAATGTCTGTGGACGGTGGTGACCACTTACCATCGGGTGGCCAATTTTCCCGCCTGCCGACCTATTTCAAATAAATAACTTATCAAACAACAACAAAATATACAGACAACTATAAAATATAATATTATATACAAATATAATATTCGTTTGTTTGGTTATTCTATTTCTTGTACATAATAAATGTACAATAAACAAAATAAACAAACAAATTATCCTAATTTCTAGCAATAGAAAATATGTTATTTGTAATAATGTTTTTTTTTGTGTCAACACATTCGTTCGCTTCGTTTTCATAAAGGCAGACGTAAGTCCCCATACAATTTTCCGTTAGCGGAACAGTTAGCAAGGAAATTTAATGTCTCAGGAGATAATATTTCAAGTCTGTTCAAAAGTGCATTTCGCAGAGATCGTTTACGAGTCGACACTGGCATGAATGCGCGTAACGAGCAGATTGACTTCCTCCCCTTAATCCCGAGGGAAAATACTTCACTGTCCTCGGTAGTACTGGCGTCTGGATGGATTATACTGCACCCAATTTCAAGGTTCTGTCGGCTCACTTGTAATATTTATGCATGCTTATAATATATATATATATATATATATATATGTGTATATGTTTTACAGTATAACTATATATATATAAAATTGGCGTGTCTGGTGTTTCCAAAAATAACAGTAAGGGGGTTCCAGACTTTACACAAAACGAAACGTTTAATGTGTGTAACTGCCTACATAATTCATTATTTTTTTCTTATGTTTAGTTATTATGTTGTTATCACCTTTTATACATTCACACATGGCCACTGGATTTGTTAGATATATGAGTTATATAAATGAGTTTATCTGTGAATGGATCGATCGGATATATTATGAATGTGTGAATAGGGGTAATTAGTGTATAGGTAGAAAAACAACATGAGTATTAGGTTAATGGAACGACAGATGTATTCGTGGATGGATAAATAATAATAAATTAAATAAGACATGTTGACTCCAAGATCAATCTAAATTCTCAATCTAAATTTCATGATCACCCTGTCTGTATTCTGTACTCTTGTAATGTAATGTAATGTTTTAATTAATAATTATTTAAAGTTATTACAAAATTTTATTTTATTTCATATTTCGATTATGTGTATGTAACAAAGTACCTAGAATACTTCATGTTAAATCACTAAAATCATTATGTACAAATTATTTATTTACAAATTTATTTAACTAACAAAGTTTATACTACTATAAATTGTAAAAATAATCCGAAATATTAACGTTATCTTCGGTAACTTTCTGAAGGTAAAAAATTTATCAAATTTTCAAATTTTCAGGCAAATGTATCTCTTAATCTCCAAATGATCACTCAGCGAATAAAGATTTTACGAAGCCCATTAAAGACAATGTCTTGCCAAAATGCGGCAAGCTTACGTCCTCATGAACTGAGGTGACACATAAATCTTAGAAGGTATTCTCCGCGAACCTCGGGAGACTTACGACTAGAGACCTCCCTTTATTTTCTAAACAGCAATAGAGATAAGTAAGCAACAAAAGAGCTGAAGTTCGTTGTACTTTTATCAAGTCGAATTACTTTAACATTATTTCAAGTAGTTGCGCTTTTGTCGACTTTAACGACTTGTACTTCAAATATTCGTATATATTACATCGTGCTTACTTTGAGAATAGCAAGTATTTAATTATAATTGACGAGCCGGTTGGTGTGATTGGTAGATATATAACTTTATCGTGCCTTTCGCGCCGCAGGTGGTGGGTTCGATTCCCACCGTGTGCATGAACATGTCTGTTTGTCCTGAGTCTGGGTGTAATTATCTATATAAGTATGTATTTACAAAAGAAAAGTAGTATATGTAGTATATCAGTTGTCTGGTTTCCATAGTAAAAGCTCTGCTTAGTTTGGGATCAGATAGCCGTGTGTGAATAATGTCCCAGGATATTATTATTATAATTTTTTTTTTAAAACAAGTCTTTATTATTGACCAAAAAGTTTCTAATTCAATAAAAACTAAGAGCAAAGTTTAATGAAATTATTACTTATAATATTAAAACATAATACACATGTACAAGCCAATTTAAGTAAAAAATAAATTAAACTTTAATATAAGCTCAAACTTAAATTAAATACATGATAATATTGGTGGTCTTGATAAAAACACCAAACTTTTTTATAATATTATTAATATTTAAACGAATGGATTTTAGTAGATACCGAAGGTTTTGCCTGTTTGTAAGAATAGCATTTAGTGGTATAAATGTAAAAAGCATAACTAGAAATGAAAGCGTAAGAAAACATAAAAACTAAACATAAAAAGATATCGAGTCGACTGATTCAACTGATTATAAATCAGCTAATACTAAAACTATGCTACAATACTAAAACAAGAGAAGTGCCAATTTCACGACGATACTAAAAAAACCCTCGTAAGGTAACGTAAAATATTATAACGAATCTCTATAGCATTAAGTCAAGACCATTGGATTGTATGCGTGTATTATCATCACAAGTATACCAATGACGCGTGAAATATATCAGCATAATCAGAATATATGAAGTTTTTTATGTGCACTTTGAACATTTAAACTACTAAAAAACACAAAACTGAAGAAAATTATAGATATAAAAAATATATTATTTTTTAATTTTAATATGAAAGTTACAAATATAAAATGACATAAGCATAATATTATTTAATATTATTGCACATCTCGAAATATATGATGATTGGTCGAATTGAATTCGTAGTAAATATCATTCGAAATAAATATTTATTTTTGCCATTGCCTCCTAATAGATCCAATCTAATCGTAAGCCATCCATGGTATGTAACAGAGTCAATAACACAAAAAAAATAATTAAACTCAATCCAACCTTTAGGAGCTTAGTGACAGACACGTACGGAAGAATTACATGTCCTTATATATAAATGAAATTAAGAGCTTACACTTAAAAATACGTAAATATTAAAAGATAAAAAATATTATGTAAATTACAGTAGTTTTCGTTACACTCCAATTAGAAAGAGAGGCTCTCGTCTTGCAGTGGGACACAAACTCTTAGTTTGTTTGTACCATCCCACTTTTAAAATTATGCAAAAGTTTTAATTTGACACCGAAATACCTAACATTTCAGTGTAATTAAAACAACAATTCGTATTTTTATTATTTTATTCAATTACTGTATTTTAAATCCGAGGTGGGCTAGTGGCTTAATCTTGAATTTTAACCGAAGATGTTGGGTTCTAACCCGGGTCAGCACTACATTTAATGTGTTATATTCATCTCGTGTTCAACGGTGAAAAACAATACCGTGCATAAATATTTATATATAGCGGATGAACCTATGTGGTTTATGTTAGTCATCATCGTGTGTTGGAGCAGCGTGGTGGAATAAGCTCGAAAACTTCTCTTTAAAAATAGGTGAGTCCTTTGTTTCACAGAGGTGAAGTTATGGACTATTTACTACTACACTTATTTTATTGACAATAAAATAAAACTAGTTCAACTCAATATACGTGACAGATGTAAAACTTTTTGCGTCGGAAACGATTCACTCTAATATTAGAAACATGACGAGCCGGTTGACGTGATTGGCAGATACTTGCCTTTCGCGCCGCAGGTCGTGGGTTCGATTCCCATCCAGGACATACATTTGTGTGCATGCCCATGTCTGTTTGTCCTAAGACTGGGTGTAATTATCTATGTAAGTATGTATTTACAAAGCAAAAGCAGTATATGTAGTATATCAGTTGTCTGGTTTCCATAGTACAAGCTCTGCTTAGCTTGGGATCAGATGGCAGTGTGTGAATAATGTCCCAGGATTTATTATTATAATATTATTTAAAAAAAAGAAATGCAAATAAAAAATGCATTTAACATATATAATGTATATAGTATGTAGATATATACATCTAGAAATTGCTTTAATAATTATTTATTAAATGTTACTTTAATCAAGATATCGAGTAGTATTTATCACGGGAGTAAGTTAAAAGATTACCCGCAAAGATAGCCAAGTTATTTGTTGATTACCATTTAAGTCTATTCAAGTAATACGTCAGGGCTCGATTCAATCTTATAGAATAGCCTCTTTGTAAAAGCTGTTTATATAATGTTTTGCTATATCTTTACATTGTTTCTGCTATCAGGTGTCCCTTGCGATATTTATCGTATATAAATTATTCTAGCATTTATATATTACAGCACATTATTCTACCACATTATATATTAAAAACGTAACAATTTATCAATTTGATTTACACATTTAGTCTTTAATTATTATTATCTACATAGATTCTATGTAATAACATCAGTATATGACTTTTACTGTTATCAAAAGTCATTAATAAGAATAAGGTCTATGAACAGAAACTAATTCATAAAATTGTTCTGCGAAACACTGATAACAAAATATCAGCGGTTGTCTCCTGCATATTGCGCAATTAATATTAAAGATTTGTAAATATCACAACCGCGTCCATACCGCACTTCGTTTACGCACCCCGATCATAAAGCCACACACACACACACAATGTACTAAATAGCCGTGAGGCAAGGGAAGTGTAATTGAATCCGTATGTTCGTAGCGTCATCGTTAGTAAGTAGTTATGATAAATGAAACGATGTTTCTTTTTATATGTTATCTATTATTATATACCAAAACACAAACAACAAACTGAAAAAGTTGTTTGTTTTTTTTTTATGTTTGCGAGCGCTAATATCAAATATGTACCCGTCCGTCTGATTAGAAAAATATATTTTCGTTAGATAGGCCAATTATTTATTAAGATTGTAGAGTATATAATATTCAGTAATACATTATATATATACGTACATTACACATACATTTCACTACGTACTCGTATTATAAAGAAAAGAGCCCCTCTGCCGTGTCTGTCTGTCTGAACGCTTTAAACTCAAAAACTACCGAACGGATTAGCATACGGTTTTCACCAATGGACGGAGTGATTCATAAGATAGATTTAAGTGTGTTTCAAAAAGACTTTGTCTAAATTGGCCGAAATATAATGATATTTATTGATGATGTCTGGGGACTTTATTGACGTGCCGCGCCAAAGACCCGTATTCTACCCGTGTAAAGTCCGACCAGTTAGCTAGTATACATTATAATATATTCATGGTTATATTTATATAAATTAAACATTAAATACATAAAATGAAAACCATACCTCATTGACTCACCCTATCTCCGTTTTGAGTGCAACCACAAATAACGTCGGCAGAAGGGTCGCGTAATGTTTTATTATACCAGCTTTATAACCGAAAGAAGAAAGTATTCTCACTTATTTACTGAAGGATATGAAACATAAAATAGATTGGGAAGGAAAATATATATTAATATGAATTTACAATTGTTAAACTGAACTGAATAGATTTCATTTATTTTTTGTTTACGTTATAGCTTGGAAGTATTTTATACTTTAAGATAAGCTTACTCATCAATCAAATAATTTAGAAATTTAAGAACTATAACAAATTCCGACTACAAACAGCAAGAACACTTCAATTAAAAATGTATTATATATATAAAAAAAATTATCGTTAATTTGTACGAATAATATATATTATTATTATTATTGAAATATTTACGATATCTAATAATATCTTGGTGCCTACCAAAAGAATCCAAAGTAAATTTATTTCGATATAAAAACGGCACACACACGCGTCCTGTTTTTCTTGCCTTGAATATTAAACATGGGTAATATTTCTAAACGCCCGCGCTGTTTAAAGGCAGCACCGAAGTCTTATATTTTCTACGGGATAGATTTTTTTAGAATTCGTCAAAGGAAGATAAATTAAACATATATATATAAATAAATTGAACATATATATACTTTTTAGTCTGATTATTTGCTAAGATTTGTATTATAATATTTTATAGTTATCAGTAACTGCAATACATTATTAAAATTGTTTTTAAACTATCTCTCTATACTAGCACTACGTCATTGTATGTACCATAGTATGAACCTTCATACTATTGTCCTGAACTGTACAAAGTTTCAACTAAATCGCATTAATGGAATAGAATCATATTTACGTATACTCCAGCGCAAATAACGAAACATTTTATTTATATATTAATAATATAAATGTTATGTATGAACAAAAATGACGACGAAATGTGAAGAAATCTTGATGCTCATTCATTGTCGTTGCATTTTTTTTGATGACGTCTAATTTTGCACGGTTTTCAAAACGAGGGGCGAAAAAGCTTCCGCGCTTAAGATCGTACCTGCCTCGCGCCATCAAAAGATCATTGTACTGAGGATTGTATCATACGCTGAAACGAAAGAGCAAAGAGCAAAAACATAGCCTTGCCATAGCTAAGGCAGTCTCTCAGGCAGTGAATAGCCGAGTGTTTCAAATTACTGCCTGTGCTTTATTGTGTGTGAAAACATTCGCCCGACTGCGTTTATTTCAATAGATGCGAATGTTCTATATTATTTTTAGTAATAGAAACTCGGCCTGACTAAATAAATATATGAAAACGACGTCATTATTTTAAAAACACATAATACTCTATAAAAACTGAACTCTAAGTACGTATCTATATACAAACATATGTAATATTTTATAAGTTTAATATTGAAGATATTTGTTAAAGTCAATATCATCCGGAAAGCCTGAGTTAATATTTTTCTTTATCATATAAATTACAGCATCCTTTTCTTTTAATTACATACGCTCGCATGTGTTCTCGACACATAAGCAGCTGTCAGCCTACAGTAACCAGAGACGCTGGGAAATTCAATTAATATTTCGTATCATTTTAACATAATAAAAATGCTTTATAACTATTTATTTTTATATTTTCTTATTATTATACATAAAAACAAACCACCTAATGGTATGGCATGTAAAAATCTTGCCTGAATAATCGTTTGTAATAAAAAGTAGCTATAGAAACACGATCTTTTTTTATTATATTGGCCTAAAGTATTGCTATGTATGCGAGAAATTGACAAATGATGATGAAAATAAATTATATAAAAACAATGTCATTAATAAAAGATAATCGCATTTTCTTTTGTAATAAAAATCATTGTGAAATTTGCTTAAGAATCCATATATGGTTGGATATAAGTATTATTATTATAAACCTTATTTGTAAATCTTATATTGAGTCTTATTTACAATAAAGACACTTCAAATAAAAAAAATAGGTAGCATATAAATTATTTCATGACAATTCAACAACTTTTCTCGTTCCCTTGATACAATAATATCCAGTTATCCAGTAAAGTCAAGGCCATAATAAAAGTCGCTTAAAGCGCTGAGTGTTCCACGATCAAAACAAGACAATTCATTATTCTGAAGTCCAAATTTTTACAGATTCCTCAAACATGACACTCCTATGACCTAAAGAAAAGAAAATTATTGTAATAATTTTATTTTTACAAAATGATTGGAATACTCACTAGAAAAAATAAGGAAATATGTATATTCGACTCCGTAATGTTACGAGATGAACAAAATTTTGCGGTTGAAAGAACTTATACTTTCCCTTCACTTTGAGAGTTCTTAAGTCGCTTCTTTTCTTAATTTTCTGCGTGGATTGTTTTTATGTCCACTTCTCAGTTCTTTATTTGAATACGACTCGTTTTCATAAGTCTTTATTATTATTATTTTCAGACGATTTTTTTTATGAATCTAAGAAAGGAATTGTTTATAACACACATCTATATAATATTATAACGTGAACTTTATGCGCCTTCGTGCGATATGCTTAAAAGAGGGTCTTCTAATCAAATTGCTCGCACGAAAGAGTGAGAGATTTTATATATTTTATAAATTATAATTATGCAAAAAAAAAATTATTTTATTTTATTGTACCTACCTAGGTGGACAGGGCACCTGGTAAGTATAAAATATGATACAAATACATTATATTAAATTAAATAAATCGTTAATGTTGCTAATTTACATGTCATTGATATGCAGAAGAAACAGAGTAGGTGATAGAACGCAGCCTCGTGGTACACCAGAATTGACTAATTTTAAGTCAGAGCATGAACCGTCGACAACGACCTTGAAGCTCCGATCTGCCAAAAAGCGAAGCTAATAGGATCTGCTGCAGCACCGAATGTGTAGCTTGTTAGATGTGCTCAATCGTAAAGGTCGGAGCCGTACCCCGGGTAGGAGAGGTAGAAGGGTGGAAAGGTTAGTTGAGCAGACATCATAAGATGCCTGCTCCGCTTCCCTCGACCATTGATGAGTGCAAAATTGCCCCCCCTAGAATTCGGAGGACAGCCTGCATGATGAGCATGGATGCCCAGAGAGAGATTCTCCACTGCAGTCGCTGATGCTACCCTTCTGGGGTAGCAAAACCGAACTCTACACTATTATTTAATTAAGGGGGGAGGGGAATTGGGCCTCCGGGACTCTCACATACCGAACGAAACGCGATAGCGTAGCTACCACTTTACGCCGATTTTTAGTGAGAGAGTGGTACTTGCCGGGCGTGCCGGCCCATTCGGCTGCAACTTGAAGGTATGCAATGTGGCACTACCAAACCAAGTTTTAAAACTATGATAATAGTTAAGCTACTAAACATAACCTGAATATATGACAACAATAAAAATATGGCTATACAAATTCCAGTCGATTCAGCTCACGCTCTTTAAACCTATCAACATTTTTTTCAATGAATAGTCGTTTAGGTGTCTTGTAGTTTGCATGAATGGATGATAACGATGTCCGATCCACCTGGGAAATTATAGCTAGTTAAAACCATTCATGCGCCGCCTGAGAATCGCCACTTAGCAACAGCATATAATTTTATGAAGAGATTTTTACTTCATAATATATTGAGTAAAAAAGTAAATGAAAATGTGCTTGTAAACGTCTCACAGCTGGACTTAGGTCGTTTCCTTGAGGAAAAAGTTTGGACCATAGTCGAACACGCAGCTCTAATGGTAAATACCTTGACATACATTCGACACAAGCAGGTTTCCTCGCAATATGCCTGAAGGAATTATAAGCTCAAATTAAGCACATAAAAAATCACTGGCTTAAGCCACAATCTTTGGCTAAAATTAACGTGTTCATGTTTTGAGTGATACCTAAAACTTAAATCATATATAATGTTTATATTTAGATTGAATTTATTCATATTTCTTTTACAGATGTTAACAGCATGTTATTGTCTTATTTAGCAAGAGCGTTCTCTCCTATCAAGGAAAAGGCTTAAATCTTACTCGCCACGTGGGTTAGTGGATATACATCTGAGATAATGGTAAATATTAAGAATCGTTTGGCACGAGGGGAGGGGGAGAAGTGGTGGAGAGGAAAGGGGGGATAGTCCCCGACACCACTCCCATAAAAAGTTAAAGCTCCTACCATGAGAAAAATTAAAAAATAAATTTCATAAGCCTAGGGAAGGTACAGCCCCTTCGCCTTTGCGTAATAAAGCACAGGCCTCAGCGCGAGCTGGTGCGGCTGAGGCCGGTGGACCAAAAAACCGAAGCTGCGGAGGCGAGCAGGCGGGGACCGCCATCCGTCAGCGCCTCCGGCTTTATAAAAATACTCTAGGGGTAAGGTGGTCAAGACTAGGTGAAGTCGGAGTTGGGCAATTCGGTTTTGTCGTGGTTCATTGAATTCTGACCTTTAAAAAAAACAAAAAGCACAATTAACACAGGTCACAAAAAACAAAGAGCACAAAACATCTTCACACGAATCGATAGAAACAGCGGAACTGTGATCACTTACAGTGATCTCTTCCAGGCAACCTCTATAGTAAAAACATATTGTTGTCAGCCAAGAGAATTGATCGGGCATAGTGTGCGAACAATTTATACAGAAAATTAATTAAATATTTATAAACTTAATAAAATATATTAAGACACAAATACTCTTATATATATAATCATACATATACACTTATACATACGTATTTATATATATATATAAATACATATACTTATATAGTAAATACATACTTATATTGATAAATAATAATTATGTAAACGACTCTTAAAAGTATTAACGGATTCAGCTTGACGAATGTCACTAGGCAAGGAATTCCATAGTCTGACAGCTATTACAGTAAATGAACTATTATATATTTTGGTGTGACTCAGCGGCATCAGCAATTTATTGTCTTGCTCGGAGCATAGATTGATTGGTGTATGAGAACCAAGAAAGGTGAACCGCTCTTTAAGGTAAGTTGGAGTTTGAGGATGGTAGAGTATGGTGTAAAGTAAGGACAGAACATGCATATTTCGACGCAACCGTATTGGCAGCCACTTTAATGCTTTACGATGCTGGGAGATATGATCGTATTTGCGTAAACCAAATATGAAGCGAATACACATGTTCTGCAAGCGTTCTAGTTTATCTAACAGCTCCTCAGAAAGATCCAGATATACCAAGTCGGCATAGTCCAACAGGGGCAATAGCAGAGAGTTGGCTAAGGCGAATTTGGTTTTATACGGCATAAGCTTTTTCCAGCGCCTGAGAGAGCCAATGGTGGCGAAAATTTTACGACTCACCTCTGCCACTTGAGGGACCCAAGAAAGCGACTTATCTATAATTAACCCTAAGTTTTTAACCTTAGGAAGCAGTGGAAGTGCACTACCATTAAGAAGGATGGAAGGGATACGGGCATGATTAATTTTGTACCATTGCTGGGAGCTGCCGATAATAGCAACCTGCGATTTGTTCGGATTGAGTAAAAGTCCATATGAATGACACCATACTGCAATTTTTTCAATTTCAGAATTTAATGTTTGAATAGCATTAGCAATGTTGTTAATTGGTGTCGTTACGTATAACTGTAGATCATCGGCATAAAGATGGTAATAGCAGGAAAGAAGTGATGAGACAGAATTAATAAAAATAGAAAATAGCAAAGGTGAAAGAACGCTACCTTGCGGTACCCCAGATTGAAGAAAACAAGGAGAGGATAACATATTGTCAAAACTTACGTACCGTTGCCTATCACATAGGTATGTACGAAACCAGTCTACGGTACTAGGTGATAGATTAAGCGCACGCAACATTGCTAAAAGTAAATCATGGTCGACATTATTAAACGCGTTACTAAAGTCAAGAAGAACAATAATTGTAATGAGTTTATTGTCAAAAAAAAAAAAAAAAGTTAAGTAAAGTAAAGTTAATAACTAATTGGCCAGAGCATAGTAATCAGTTGGTACACGACCTGGAATCAAAATTAAAGTAGATATACCATGTTCAAGTAGGTTCTTCTAAATACTATTTAATTTTACCTGAGTTGTAATTTCTGGGAAAATTACCACCGGTTCGAAACCGAGTCCACCGAGAAGAACGTATTGCTGTTCAGCCATACTTTCAATAAATTGAAATAGTAGCTAGAAAAAATTAAACTTAAATATAAAAACAAAACGGTTACCTCAATGATAAATTGAAATAGCCACGAAGTAGAATAAATAAAATGTATCGGTGGGTGCGTTTGATATTTGAGTACTCTTCATAAATATGCGCATAAAGGGATCTTTGTTTGCAAATAGTTATAAATTAATTTGAATTTCAATTCGGAATCTGTTTCCACGGTTTTGTTGAGGGGAATTAAGTTGCTTTTTATCCTAAAAAGTTTGTTTTCTAACGGTTAGCTTTAAATTAAAAAATTAAAAGTTTTCTTTTTTATCTATTCAAATGATTCGAGTCTTGACTACTACAAGAAAACTGGAGACTAAATTTTCTGTCAATTTTACAAATATTGAACGTCACGTAAGTAAATTTTGCAAGCTATCTCAATGGTGAAACGCTAAGAGCTAAACCATCCATATTTTTAAAGAGAAAATGAATTTAGCGCGGAAGATGAATATTAGGCGGCTTCCGCAGTGAGACAAATCGGTTTAGCACGTCGGATGAAAATCCTGTAAAATTTTCCATTACCTCAAATACTATTACTTTTTACGTGCAAACATATTCACAAACTATTAATGTTAGAATAATATTATGCGTTTTTTTATTTATGATATTCACGTTTCAATAAACGGACCCAAATTAAAATATAAAACCCACTGCGATATCTGTTTTTTTTTTTAATTTGCAATAACAATAAATATTTCATAATTTTTGCGTCAAAGCACAACTTATATAAATATATTTTATGCTATAGAAATAATACTTCACTCAGTTTTAATTTAGCTAAATAGTCAAAACTCTCTGTGTGCTTTGATGTTATAAAATCTTTATTGCGATTGAGCAGCGCTTGCAAAAAATATGGAAAGTTAAATTTATTTATTGAAACTTAACGTTATAACCTTTAAGTGGAGAATTTATATTATGTACATATTTATTATTAAATAAAAATAAAACATTTCAAATTACATAATATTTTATTAAAACATATAACATATTTTGTTATAATTATTATATAAATTTGTCTAATATTAATTCAACATATTCATTAAATAGTTATAGTCTATATATATTTGCCTGTTTTATTATTACTTACTTTAATTTTATTTATTTATAGAGCATACATGACTAATTTTATGCAGTTTCCGCCCTTGGCTTTTCCTCGCGTGAGCTTGCTGCGTATCAAATTTCATCAAAATCAGTACAGTAATAACGCCTTGAAATTTTAACGAGTACCACTCTGCCTCACGGAGTACTATTTTAATATTATTTTCAGAAATCTATATCGTTTGTTTAAGAGTTATATTGAATTCATTTATTTTGATATGATGATCCTCACGACCGATTTCTGCCCGGGAGCCAATCTCAAGAGAGATTCCTCTCTTAGATTAATGTAATATATATAATATTATATTATTGTACACAAGTGTATGCGTTAACAAAGCACTCTCTATTCCTTCACTTTCATAATCCGATGGGACGGCAATCTGACTCAACGGGAATGAGTTATGAGGCACAGGTGAAACCACTTTGCGTGCTCACCGAGGCATGGGAACTTCCAACTTCCAGACTTCAAACTGCTACTGAGAATCTTCTATAGAAAAACCTTTTATTGGCCCGACATAGTATTTAAGCCCAGGTACTCATGATCTGCAGCCTTATACGGACAAGTCATAGAAACTATTGCACCATTCTCCTCCGCTCCGAGTAATACATATTATACAAGTCCATACATTTAGCATAATATTGTTCAGCACGTGCTGGTTTTCTCAAAACCGAATACGAAATTAATTAAAACACATGTTTACTACCTGAAATCTCTGTTGTGCTTGCCTTGATTAGTTACTGAGATATTCGTTTAACATTCAGGTTCTATCCACTTGACTGAGCTAATAAAAAAAAAATCTCCTTTGTAATAGAATCTGAATCTAATCTGTGTCTATTAAAGTAAAACGCTATTTAAAACAATAATAATAAAATATCATTAGCGCAAAGCACCTACTTACTATAACACTTATATTAAGCCCAAGCCAGTCGGTTTTAATATTACTTCGAATAATGGAAGTTTAATGTAGGAAATAATTTAATAATGGCCAATCTAATTAAGATAATATATTTCTTATTAATTAGAAATATCGAATCGCTTAATTTGTTATTTATTTCCCTTTTATCTACATATAACTCAGAACATTCACCTATCTATATTATAATTTATAAAATTTACTTGATTTGCTCATACATTATTAGAGATCACTACTTGAGTGATAAGCCGGCACCATGTATGCATCATCCTTCCTAAAAAAAAAAAAATTGCTATTTTTATTATTATATTTTTCTTTTTATTTGTATCTGACTTGTTTTGTTTTTTTTTCTTGTGAGTGTGCAATAAAGTTATTTATCATTATTATTATTATTGTTTTATATAGGGTTTTCCATTAAGGGCGCTTGATCTTTGAAATGCAAAAAAAAATACATGTAGGAGAGATATTTGCGAATTTTTTTTTTTATTTGGAAGGTCTATCGACCCCATTATGTATGGAATATGACATCATTCAAATGACCGCCACGGCTTCGGTTGGTGGCGCGCACACGAAAGGTCCAATTTTCGATGACTCTGGCGCACAAATCGGGCTGTATTTGATCGATGGCGTGGCGTATGTTGACTTTGAGGGCATCGGTGGTTTGCGGCTTGTTGGCATAGACCTGCGACTTAAGAAAACCCCACAAGAAAAAGTCCAGCGGGTCCAGTGTATTTCGAGGACAAATCGCACGATCTCGGTGGCCAGTTCACGTCGCCTCCGCGCGAGATGACCATGTCCAGAAATTGCTCGTGCAGAACTTCCATCGTAGCGTGTGCTGTGTGGCACGTAGCGCCGTCCTGTTGAAACCACATGTTGTCCAGATCCATATTCTCGATTTCAGGCCAAAAGAAGTTGGTTATCATCGACCGGTATCGCTCACCATTGACGGTGACGGCCACACCATTATCGTTTTCGAAAAAATACGGACCAATCACGCCTCCGGCCCAAAATCCGCACCAAACATCTCATGGTCTCGTCCCAAATACGGCAATTTTGCTTGTTGACATAGCCATTCATCCAAAAATGCGCCTCGTCGCTGAAGATGATTTTTTTGCCAAAATCGGCGTCAACTTCCAACTGCTCTAATGCCCAGTCAGCGAACACACGGCGCTGTCTATGGTCATTAACCTTGAGCTCTTGGGTCAGCTGGATCTTGTACGGGTGCAGGCTCAAGTCACAACGCAAAATTCGCCAAGTTGTCGTCTGCGAAAGGCCGAGTTCCTGTGCGCGACGCGGAATTGACTGCCGCGGGTTTTCGAGGACACTGTCGCGCACAGCGGCGATATTCTCGGCAGATCTCGCGTTACGTTGACGCACGGGAACCGGCTGATTGTTAACTGACCCGGTTGACTCGAATTTGTCCACCAATCGACGGATAGTCGACTCGGCAGGACGATCATCGCGACCGTAAAACGGGCGAAGTGCGCGGAACGTTGCTCGAACTGAAGACCCATTTTCATAAAACAATTTTATGATTTGCACGTGCTGCTCGACACTGTAATGCCATGGTGGTTTGGGAGGACGGAATGAATATAACACACTGCATTTGACAGCTGTCACTCAAACAACATGGCCGCAATCAGCTGTCAAAGTTCAAGCGTCCCTATTGGAAAACCCTATATATTACGTAATTTTTTAAATGTTACTAACAATGTCTGTTATCGAGAAATCACTAATAACCTTTTTTTACCAAAACATATTTTTTTTATTAAAATAGCAAGACTGGCAAATCCCCTGATGGTAAGTTGCCATAATAACCCATATACATTGGCCCTATAACAAATATTAACCATTCCTTACGTCATCAATGCGCCCCTGTCTGGATATGAACATACGATCTTCAGTTAAAATTGACTTAAATTAAATTAAGACATTTAAAGCATTTTACGAGAATACTTACAAATATCTTTTCGAGTAAAGGAATCAGTATAACGATTTAATATTGAATAAATATTTACATAGTAAAAAAGAATATAAAATATAGAACCTATTTATGTAAGTAACATAAATGCAAAACAAAACGTAACTCTTGGACCTCCACGGAAGAATAATATTAGGTCCAAAGAAAGCACGGTACGTTTTTGGTTTCAACGTTTTCGTTCTGGAAATTTCGACCTTCAGAACCAAACCCGTGGAGACCAAAGTGAAAAATGAAGAATTAAAGGAAGTGGAAGCGGATCCATCACAAAACCCTTCACAGATAGCTGCAGGCTTCGGGGTAAGTGATAAAACTGCATTAATCCATTTGAAGCAAATCGGGAAAGTAAAAAAACTTGAACGATGGGTACCTCATGAATTGAGTAAATCGAACTTGCAAACACACGTCGACTGCTGTGTTACTTTGCTCAACCGACTCAATAATGAAGGGATTTTAAATCGAATCATTACTTTTGATGAAGAGTGGATACTGTACGATAATCGGAAGCCCTCGTCGCAATGACTGAACCCTGGAGACCCAGCCAAATCCTGCCCTAAACGAAAATTGACTCAGAAAAAGTTACTTGTGAGTGTTTGGTGGACTAGTGCCAATGTCGTTCACTATAGCTTTCTAAAATCTGGCCAAACGATTACGGCAGATATCTATTGTCAGCAACTGCAAACCATGAAGGAAGAACTAGCTGCTAAGCAACCGAGATTGATCAATCGCTCTAGGCCACTGCTACTTCACGACAACGCAAGACCACACTCTGCACAACAAACAACCACTAAGTTAGATGAGCTAAAATTGAAATGTCTGCGACATCCAGCGTGCTCCCCGGACCTTGCTCCAATAGATTACCATTTTTTCCGGAATTTGGACAACTTCTTACAAGGAAAAAAATTCAACTCCGATGCGGCAGTCCAAACCGCCTTCAAAGAGCTTATTGATTCTCGCCCCCATGGTTTTTTTAGTAAAGGGATCAATGAACTACCTATGAGATGGCAAAAGTGCATAGATAACAACGGTGCATAATTTGATTAATTAAGTATATTTTACAACAAAAAAAATTGACTTTATATTCCTCCCGTACAAAAAGCCAATTTCAAATATGTAAGGACCTAATAGAATTTGCTGCTAAGCTTATTAAGTGTATTCTTTATGTTGAAGCTTCTAACTTTTATACAAATGTAAAACATGACAAAGCATATTAATAATCATGCCTCACTGTTCACAAACGGTCTAAATTCGATTCAGTTTACAGAGAATGTTTGTATGCTAATTGATTTTCCTTGTGACCGTGTCCACCCTGCGTACACGCCGACTCCGTTTCGTTTCGCCATTCAACTAGTCAATTAACAAACAACTACGATATTCCATTTACGAAATTTGAACGTTGATGACCAACGTAATTGTAAGCAATTATCTACACTTTACAGATTATAAATACAGACGATTATGAGCAAAACTCGAAACTAAACACAAAATTAATTTATGAAATAACTTGAAAACAAAGAGTATTGAAAAAAATATAAGTAGATTAAATAAAATGCATTGCGTTAAACCAAATCAGATCCCAATTTTATCCAAAAGAGTTAAAATATCTCACGCAATATTGAAAATATAAGTAAATAAGATATATATATTTAATAATTAAAAATAATAAATTACTATTTTAATTACACGTTATTATGTTTAACAAGAATTATTTAATTAGTTATATTCTTAAAAGATGATTTGAATTTTGCGAAAGCGAGAAGAAACAAATCTGATTCAGAAAATAAGTTAAGTATATATTGCTTACAATATATTTAAAAACAATTAATTACTTTTATTAAGAAAACAATAAAGAAAGTAAATGTATATATAATATTATATACGTCAAACAGTATCGAGAAAATCATGTAAGCATCTGATTAATTAAAACCTTAAAGGTTGCGAAGATAAAGTATCAAGTCTCAAGTTACTGCCTGAGGGAACATTTTTAGCTTTAGCTTACATTGTCTTCTACATTACTGTTATATTACAATATCTATTTCCCGACTTCACACCCCCATGTGTCGGTCTGCCTGTCACTCTTGACTGCACAACTACACCGATTTTGTTGTAATTTAAAAAAAAGCGTTCTTAAGCTCCATGGAAAAACATAGACTATTTTTTATACTTCATACCTGACCAAAATCTAGGACGTGGGTGAAGCCGGGAGCTATAACTGCTCTTTCCATACACACAAAGCATTATTTTTTCTTTATTATATTTTTAAAATATGTTATAATGTCTCAATATGACGATATACATATAAGCACAAATAGACTATAAGTTTGACCTTGAAACTAAGAACATTTAAAACTATGTGACGGAAAACATCGTAAAGAAGCTTGTATGTGTCTAATTCACATTGGTTTGTCGTGATGGAATAAACATTAAAAAAAGTTACCGAACTGTGAACTCGAAAAAGTAGAAATTATTTTTATTATTGATATTAAATTATCGAAATACGACGTATTTTGTAAGTATACGTAAGATTGGGTGACGAAATGAAATCGTTTCGTAATATTATGTACAATTTTATATAATATATAATTGTAGCATAATTTTAAGCACATTCAGTTCAAATATAAAATTTTAAAGTGTATAGATTAAATAGTATTTCAATTTGTCTCCTCTACAAAGACTAGACTACTGATTTTTTAAATGCATGTTCCATTTTAATAAAATTTTCCTCAAATAATCTGTTTACAATTTTCCATGCAAATATTAATACTGCGTATATATTTCTATTGTTTCATTGTGACATCACCAATTAGCAAAGAATTTTTCTATGAATAGCTCAATTTTCTCATTACTACTGGTATTTATTCGTTGGCAACTATTAGATTAATATGCGACATTTACACTGTTACGTCACATAATTAGCGGCAAATACCTTAGATCGATTCCCTTCATCAACCGTCATTAAGATACAAAAACATTTGTAAATGTTGATAGTGGCTTAGTATGTAGAAGAGCCCGCAGAGGACAAGCTTGTCTTATTTCATTTAGTAATTATTAATTCACAAACCATGAAGAAGTGTAACATTTGCATCAGCTTAATTCTAATAATAATTAATATTTTTGTTATGGGAGCGGCCAAAAAAGGTATAATACCATTTTAATTTTAATTAATTAAGTAATTATTAAATACAGTTTTTAACGTTATCACCAAAAAATTTAAAAGAAATGAATTCTACTATTAATACTATTTTTAACCAAACCTATTTCCATTCTGAACGTGAGTTACTAAAAAAACGTAAGCTAAGTAAAAATAGCAATAAAAAGAAACGCTACACAAGCGGGGCTCCTTTTGCACTCTTTGCGTATTTCAAAAGTTTATCGAATTCCTCCTTTAGTTATCCATTTTAATCAACGCTAAAAGCTGTAGTTGTGTTTGATAAAAATAAGCTTAAATCTTAGTGTAGAGAGATCATTTCTTCTTAAACTTGATATATTAAAGTATATTAAGGCATTAAAAACGTATTGTAATAAAAGAAAAATAACATTTTTAGACGTCTGTGAAAACTGTGTAAAAATTGAGGACTGTCCAACGATTGCCAACCTTCCTACCGAAAAACAGAAAATATGGCTGAAACGATTTCCGTGTATGGTATTTCAAAAAAATAAACATCCATCAGTTTTCGATTTCTCGACCGTCACAAAAAGAGCTCATGTAAGTATATGGAGGTAAAAAAAATTAGGACGCCATTATGTCGCTTATGTGATGTTAATAAAAATACTGTAGGTGATATTGTATATTAAGTCTTCTTGTAGCTAATTTTCTTTAAAGTTTTTTTTTTGCAAATACACGCCATAGCTTAATTCAAATGATAGTAAGTGATATTACGCATGTAATCAAATGAAAATTCTGTCAGACAATATTCCTCTCCATAACAACATACTATCAGTTCGTCGGTCTAGTGTCTATCTCATTAAGTTGAAGATTCCACCAAGGTTCAGAGATTAAAACTTGGATTAGTCCAAAAAACCCTACCACAGAGTATTTTCACGAAAACCAAATTAAATCTATTCTATCTCGCAATAAAAGAAAATTACACCGAATACAAACCGGTCTCGATATGAACCAGCATAAGAAGACCAACAACTCGATGATCAATAGTAGTATATACTATTGGTCATCGAGTAGCTCGGTCCACTTTTCCAGTCTTTTTGTATTTTATATGGTTTTGGTGCTCACTGTCACTCGTCGAACTTTCTGAAGCTTAATTCATAGCTCAAAAGAAGTTGCCTTAAAAATTTTAGCACAGTTATTTTCTGTGATCTCGATGTGTGATTTTTATGTGATCTTGCCCTTTAAGTCTTCTCTCCAGGCTGGACCTGGTATTGTCAAACATTGAGAAAAACGTCTTATAAACAGAAAAATTAAAATATTTGAACCAATTGATTGCAGTCGGAACTATTTTCAATTAAAGTTACTCTTCACGGCACCTGAGTTCCAATTAGCTAAAATAGTATTATTTAGACAAAAACCCAGAATTTTAAAAAGCACTAAAAAATTTCTTAACCTGAGATGCGAATTATTGCGTAGTCGCCATAAAATAAAATGAAACTCGCAAACAAAAAGTAGTATTTAATTTTTTTTCAAATTATATAAGCTGATACATAATAGAATAAATAATAAAACTGTATCAAATATATTATTCAGCCTTTTTACGCTCTTTTAATCAAACTAATAAGCGTATTTTTGGTACGCAAGTAACATGCGTAATTTATTATTGCAGATATGCTGTCCAAATTCTAATGTTCTGAAAATTGTACACGATAATGAAAATACGCTACGTTTAAATAGTTATAAATATCAAACGAGACAAAAGAGACAAATTCAACAAAGTGAAGTCAAAGATCAAAATATTGATGGAAATCCAATACCTGATCCAATCAACAAGGATAATGAAAATAAAACAGCAAGTAATACGGGACCGTATTATCCTAACCAACAAATCGAACCAGATGTGCCATCACCGGGTCATATTACACAAAATACGCAATCTTTGCAAGTACCTCAACAGCAAAATCCTTTTTTTAACAATGGCGATGGCAATTCGATTGGTTTAGCTAATTCAGACGCTCAATGTACAGAGCAAACGAGCTTGCTACCGGATCCGAGAACAGGATGCTGTGGCCAAGACATGTCAGATTCATCCAGTATTACGGGTATGCTTTAATTTAATATTAAAAATACATTTTAACAACAAAATATTTTGTCTATTATCTATAAATAATAAATACTTATTTCAATTTATTTCCTGTATCTCTGAATCAGCTCTAGCTCAAGTTTTTATTTTATCTATAAATGTGTATTTCCTGAAAAAAGGCAAATTTCATAATAAAAACTATTATATATATTCTTTAATCTCGATTGGCGAGGTACTACATATTTCCACGTCACATTAACTTATACCGGCATATAGATTATTTTTTTTAAATGTTTAAAACTTGTGGATGACTTGTTTTTATAACAAAATTTACTTTTATTAAACAGACTTACAAAGAATACTCAGTATATTTGCACCTGTTAATCTAAATAATTGGGCAATACAACCACAACAAGCATTTCGTCGACGAAGAGCCGCCGAAAGCATGACGGACGACACTGAGTTAGACGACAGAATATCAGGTAAAACAAAACTTAATTTCTGTAATAGACTTCGTACAAATACATTATCTACATTTTTCTACATTTCAATGTACTCATAACTATCGTTTTGTTAAATTAGGTGGTAAAGAAACGGAACTGGATCAGTTCCCATGGACAGTTCTCTTGAAAATTACCTTTACTTTTGGTGACAAACGCGCGTCATTCAATTGTGGCGGCTCTTTGATCAGTTCAAAATATGTCCTCACTGCAGCGCATTGCCTTAATGAAAATGGAGGTAACATAGTTGAGTAAGTAAGAAACAATGTATGCTTATGAAGGAAAGCTTATTAATTACAATAAAATATTAACTGTAACCTAAATTAATATACCTAATCAATTATTAAAATAGACTAATTAGAGTGACTAATCGAAGTGATAACGGACAAATACTAACTTATCCGTTATTCACCTCTAAAAGTCAATAAGACATTTTATGTAGCTGCGTTCTATTTTGAAGAGTGTGTTAGTGATTATAGATACAAGGGATAGTTTTCATCCCATGGTTGGCGGCACATTACATTTGTCAATTTCCATTAGCGGAAGTGACCATAGATAGACCATTACAAATTTACCCTTCTATTACAAATCTTTACCATTATATAAAGCAGAAGTTTTTTGTTTACTTGTTTCAATTGTTTTCAATAATTTCAGCATTGAATTAACACTTGCTGAATATGATAAGAGTCAGTTTCCAAGAGACTGTAAATCTGGGTTAGGCGAAACGAATTGCATTGATAATATTTTAATGCATGCTAAAAATGTAATACTGCACCCCGAGTACGATGATGAATCGCTTCTAAATGATATTGCTCTAATCGAACTAGATGGATATGCACCCTATACACGTGAGTAAAAATATGAATATCAATATTTCATTGTTGCAAGTGTTTTGTACAAGCTAATAAATTTTATAAATTCCAGGATACATCAGGCCAATATGCATTCCACCTATCAATGTAGATGATCCCGAGTTTTCCAGTCTGCCTCTTGCAGTAGCTGGCTGGGGTCGCATTGGGCTATACCTTACCGATATTAAACAGTCGACAGTTGTGCATTTGGTTCCACATGATGAATGTGACCAGTCTTATCCTAATTTATCAAAATCACAACTTTGTGCAGCTGGACGGACTGGTGAAGACACATGCAAAGGTGACTCTGGTGGGCCATTGATGTTATTGCACGGAGACAACTATTACGTTGTTGGTGTTGTTAGTGGAAAGAGAGCAGATAGTCCATGCGGTACGTCAGTACCGACTCTCTATACAAACGTATTCCATTACGTTCCGTGGATAAAAAGTATTATTAGTTAAACTTTTGTTTAATGTTTGTTTTATTTAACCTTTTTTTTAACTCGTGTTTGTCATGTTAGAAGCACAATAATTTATATACATACATCTTACAAAAGCGTCTGATAAATTCATTCTGTTTTATTATAAAAATAGATTACGTTACAACAAACTTATAATCATGCTAACATTATAAAGTAGTAAAGTATTGTATTTTTGTTTTATTCTGTCGTTGTGTCATTGTTTTGCTTAATGTACCTAAGAAGTACAAATTCGTTTGATATGGACTTTAAAGATGAAATGAAATTTAATCTTTGTCTCGATTAATTAGAAATGAAATTGTATAATAATTATAATCAAAAACGTGTATATAGTTACTTCCTATAAAGCATATTTTTAATTAATAAAGTACTCCCTTTTGTTTTTCTATAGAATATAATAATGTATATGTCACCGTAAAATTGTAAATATCGTTAGATTATAATCTGTCTCGCGAGATTGTAAGCTGTCCAAAGATTGTGAACCGTAACATACTGCTTACAATTTAACGCATAATTTTTCGGTAGATTGTAATCTACCAAAGTGAAACCGTCAAATTGTGAAACGGAACGCATCTCGCGCGCTGATTGGTTGAACAGCATATTGTAACTCCAGTTGCCACAGCTCTAGTCTAAGACAGAGTAGGTATCGTTTAGATGAATATTCTTATCATCCCAAATCAAATATTAATTGTGAACATGGGCCGATTCGATTGTGGCCCTCGCCGGCCGCTGCCCCGGCACACTCGCTTCGCTCGCTCGATGTGGATTAAAAGTCATCTAAAATAACCTAATCTACATGAATTTGCCCTAGAATTTTATGTGTAATCATTCGGGTGCCTCGAACTAGATTTTGATGTATAATTATTCAGGTCCTACTTATCGATAATCAGCCGAGGTCGTCGGAAATCCATAAAAACACACGAAAAATTCGAAGTTTTGACATTTTTGTACGTTTCATGCGCCGTTATAATAATACTAGTTATGATGTTCAGAGGGATAACTCGCACGTAAAAAAAAAATCAGCCCCAAATCGCTGGTGGCGCGATACCGAATAATTACCACAATTTTTTCTTACCATGTGATGTCAGAATTATTGATTACCTACTAAATAATAAATAAATACTTGATGTCACAATTCTTCAAGTGCATTTATTTTATTTGACTGACACCTGTGTTTCATTCCTAACTCTATGGACACAGAATGGTCTACTGTAAGGCCGACCAATCAGGGACAGCCTTCGGACAGTTGACAATTTGACAATTGTAAGATTGTGATTTAACAGTTTCACTTCGATGGATTACAATCTACCGAATAATGATATGTTAAATTGTAAGCAGTATGTTACGGTTCACAATCTTTCGACAGTTTACAATATCGCGAGATAGATTATAATCTAACGGTATTTACAATTTTCGGTGACATATATATATAAATATATATACCTAGTCCTGATGGTCCTACCTACACGTATAAAACGAATGCTTGTAGATATATGTATTAGTGAGCTTGGTAATATTTACTTATTATATTTTTACTTAACAACATCTTATTGTGAAATTGTTATTTAACCCTGCAAATAACATTTCAAGTACCCACTACTTCAGATAGTAATTCAATTTTAACTATAGTTAAAATTACCTCATGCAGAATAATGTTAAATGTGTAAATTCACAGTCTGCAGCTCTTACTGTACTTGTTCTGTAATCATGTTCGCGTTTTTTATTTTTAATACGGAAAGCTACATCATTTATGCCTTTTGGAGGTAAAAGTAAAACAAATGAATAAAATCTCCGCATGTAAATTCATTAATGAAGCATTTTAACACTATTAGAGAAGAAGTTTTTCAGCTATTCGAATCACTAATTCATTAAAGTCTAAGAATTATTTATTATTAAGATATTAATTGACCAAGAAAATAATAAAGAGATTATTATCAGAAGAAACATCTCTTTCAGTAATATATGTATAATCTATATGTATAATGTATATGTATATATATATTACAAATTGAAGCACCACTGTGTCTTGCTATATTGTTATGTATGTTGGTGCCAATATCAGAAACTATTGTGGGGTTTTTATTTCGCCTTTATTAAAATACAGACTGACCCACGATTTAGTTATATAAATTATAAATACTTTGTCCTAAAGAAAGTTCTGGAACACTATGTTTAATCAGTGTTGCCTACGGGAGGCCAAAGCCAGTTGCTAGTACAGAAAAACATATAAAAGCGTGACTTTATTAAATAATTTCGAATTATTTTTGGTCTAAGTAAACCAAAGCGTGAAACTCACTATGAATGTTCATGGTACATATACAATACATCAGCACACTTAAATGAACAAACACTATTATCAGAACGTAGCCGGGGGCGCGTAGATTTCCCTGGAGGGCGCTTCTCTTTAAAAGTGTCGGTCGAATGACCGCTATTCGGTGAACGGTCTTTTAAATCATGCTCGCAAAAGACAAAAGATCTAAAATAAGTTTCGGTAAAGTTAAAATTATATTGCTACCTAACTGTTCATCTGGGAGGAAGAAGTTAAAATTGAAGTTTATATAAATCTTAAAAGGTTACGAAAAACTACGTAAGGCAATTAATTACATTAGGGATTAATGGAGGAGATATACGTACTTTATATATACTAGCTTTTAACACTCCTGCATTTTTTGGAACTAAATCTACGTTACTCAAACTAATGAAATTTAATCTATGCAAAACACCTCTCAATCCTACGCTCCATTAGAAAGGAACACAACAAATACGCTGTTGCATAAATAATAATAAATAATTTGTAATACTGGGTACAAACTTCATACTCTCGACTTAATTACAATAATGTCGCTTTTGAAACATTACTTTAACATAACCAAAATATCAGAAAAATGGTAACAGCATACTGCATCTCCTAGAATAATAATGTGATGACATTTTATATATTCTATAAAGCTACAAAAGTACAACGCAATAACAAAAAAAAATCTATAAAAACAGACCCTTTTAACGTGTTTACGTTTTATTTTTTACTTCTAGCCGTTGATCTTCACGAGGAAAATTTATGTAAAACCAATGTTACAAATAAAGATCAACGAACGATCTGTAAATTTCCGCACCATGTCACAATTAGTGCGTATCCCGCTGTTCGGACGTGTTTTGTTATTTTCTATCGGAGACAGGTCCCTAGTGAGCCATTAAAAAACGTATTTTGGTATCGATTCATCACAGCCTATCTAAGCATTGCGTGTGTTTTTGTCAAAAAAAATTGTTGATTTTTTTTCGTACATTTTTAAATATTTTATCTTGACTAATGAATTAACGCTCAGGCGAGATGTATATAGATGATAGTTCAAATATTTATGATTTTTCGAATACATAATGCCGGTTTTTTCCTAATCTTAACGAATAATAATTATTCGTTAAGATTAGGAAAAAACCGGTATAATTATTATATCCATCAGTGACACTATGACAGATCCGAACAGTTACAAGTTAAAATCGTTCCTATACTTCGTATACTGCATCGGTAAGCGAAGCGAATCGCTTCTTGAATATAGTAGCTGAAAATTATGCAATTAACAAAGTTGCAACCAAAAACTTTTGACTGAAAACAACATCAATTTGAGATACATAAGCCAAAACCCCAGTATCCAATTTACTCTTTGTCTTTTATGTTATCTAGCACGTACACCTACTGCGACAGAAATTGAATTTAATTAAATGAAACTAAGCGCATTATTAGCTTGGGCAATAAAAAGGCTCAAATAAATAAAGGAAAATGTATTCTATTGTAATTTATAATAAAACTTTTTCGATCGTAAAAACGGTCAAAACGGTGATATTTTCAAAAAAAACGCGTGTTATTTACCTAACATGGCGGACTGAAAGGCAAAAATACAAGGTACCAAAGAAAAATACGTAAGAACTTTCCAAATAAAACCGCCAAATGACTGGATATGTTAATTCTACAAAATAAAAATAATTCATAATTAATTGCAAGACTAATGACAAAATACTCGATTAACTTTAGTCGACATGACATACATAATTCGGCGCAAATATTTCATTCTCAAAATTCGGGATAATTACTTTGCCGGTTGAATAATTAGGTCGGGTATTTGAGATCGCTTAGTGTCATTGGCGGTGGTTCCCGAAACACTTTTACCCAATGGATTCGATCATGGATGAAGCGAACCAGAAATACAAGATTGTTTCCGTTCAATAGGTCTAATCTCTCAGTTGGGTATTCGTGCTGAAATGATCCTCTTTTATTGGCATCTCTTTGTTCAAGTGTTCGACATTTTTCATAATAACAGTCACCCGCAAATTTTATAGATGACAAATTGATTTCAAACAAATAGCGACTATATTATATATTCATATAAGATTCATTAAATATAAAAATTATCAATTATAAAAAATATTTTTTACATATAAAATAGGCAAATGGGCCATCTAATGGTAAGTTGACCACTTACCATTAGATGGCCCATCCCTAATGCGCCAGCAACCTCGGGAACTAACATGATACGTCCCTTTTGTAGTTACAGTAGTTCACTCACCCTTCAAATTGGAATACAGCAATACTTAGTATTGCTATTTAACGGTAGGATATCTGAAAAGTGGCTGGAACCTGTCCGATCCCGTCTGGGTAGACGGGATCGCACAAAGTGCTACCACCGTTTAGAAAGAGGTGCTTCGATTATTCATTATAAACAAAGGTCTGCCTCGTTGGTCTAGTGGCTAGATATAAGGCCGCAGACCCGGTGGTCCTGGGTTTAATTCCCAGGTCGGGCCAATAAATAGTTATTGGGTTTTTCTGTCAGAAAATTCTCAGTAGCCCGGAGTCTGGAAGTTGGAAGTGTGTACACTCCCGTGCCTCGGAAAGCACGTTAAGCCGTTGGTCCTGCGCCTGAACTCTTTCCGGTCGTGTCGGATTGCCGTCCCATCGGATTATGAGAGCTAAGGAAAAGAGAGTGCTCCTGTGTTTGCGCACACACTTGTGCACTATAATATGTCCTGCGCAGTTGGCTATCTCTCTTGAGATTGGCCGCCGTGGCCGAAATCGGTCTGGAGGACCTTTATAAACAAAGGTTGAAACCTTTAAGAGGTGAGGTGAGGTGATGTTGAGGTGAATAGTTTTGTTTGATCTGATTTTGATAGAATAAAAAAAAATCGTACGCTTGCTCTTTTACAATATTAACTAAATAAATAACGTCCTCCTGGCCGATTTCGGCTACGGCGGCCAATCTCAAGAGAGATTAGCCAACTGCGCAGGAGATATTATAGTGCACAAACACAGGTGCACTCACTATTCCCTAGCTCTCATAATCCGATGGGACGGCAATCCGACACGACCTGAAAGAGTTCAGGCGCAGGACCAACGGCTTGACGTGTTTTCCGAGGCACGGGAGTGTACACATTTCCAGACTCCGGGCTGCTACTGAGAATTTTCTGACAGAAAAACCCAATATCTATTTATTAGCCCGACCTGGGAATTGAACACAGGACCACCGTGTCTGCGGCCTTATATCTAGTCACTAGACCAACTAGGCCAATATTAACTATATCCAACGGCGTGGGTATATGACCGGGGTATCTAAGCAATAGAATATAAAATTAAATTTTCTGTAATCCATTTAAGTCACTATAAAATAAATTAAGTCAAATTACAGGAATTCACAGTAAATTCACTGATGGTTATTAAAATTATTAATTAATTAAGAATAATTTAGAAAAACCCTTTATATACTTTTTTCTTAACAGAATGACATTTCACGCCTCTTACTTTAAAAACTCAGACCAATCCAAACTCCAAATAGTTATTTATTCTTTACTTATAAAGTTATACTTAAGCGAGAGCAAAGCCGCGGGCGACTACTAGTTATAAATAAGATTATAAAAGTATATTGTTAAAATAATTTCTATTCCCAGTATGATATTTTATCCAAATGTGAACTAGGCGTAATACAAACATGAAATTCGTTATAAATATGCAATGATATCCGACGCCTGTTTCATATGCACCGCTTTAGTCGAAGACCACATTGGTCAGGTACTAACACGGTAGATGATAAAATAAACATTCACATACATCAGTACATCCAGAACTGTGATCCTATATAGACCGAATAGTAGAATAAAATTGTAAGTAAAATCCTTGTTTGATTAAACTGTAAAAATAATAATAAAAACGTTCATTTCTTTTAAAATAAAAGATGAAGTCACAATTGTTACAATATCTCTTTAGTTATAAGCAGATACGTCATTTAAAAGTATATTTATAGCTTAAAGCAAAAGAAGAGACAATGTCCTGGACTAAAGTTGTAGCCATAACAGGATGCGATAGTGGCCTTGGCTGGGCTTTAGCAGCGCGGATGGCGAGAGAAGGTATAATTACAGTACCGGGTAAGTAAACTCTTTATGTAATTAGTAAAAAACTAAGAGAATGAACCAAAAATAGATTTAATTTTAAATATACCTACATCATTTAGAACAGTTAAAAACATTTATATACTTATTATGAGTATTAACTATGATTGCTTATTTGTAAATATTATATATATCAGGATAGGGAAGAATATTTGGATTTAGGTACTATTTACTGGAGACTTGTAAAGAAATGTTTAATAACAGGGAACTAAAAACATTTCATAATTTACTTGCATATTTTTTTCTACAAATGTTTTAATATTGTTTATATATTGTTAGGTGTTCGTTTTTTTTTTTATCCCGACTGTCAAATATATTTTTGGTTTGATGTAAAAAGCTATTATTCTGTTATGTTATTGCATGAGTATTTCTACAATTAACAAATGCAATTATTTTAGGCATGTACAATGGCACTGCTACTGAACCTTCGCAAGCACTTAAAAACATTTGCGCTCATCCATTTAAGCTAGATGTTACAGATTCTACGAGTGTTAATGAATTTAGCGAATACGTCAAGAGTATTGTCAAGAAGAATTCAAATTACAGTAAGTTAAAATATTTTAGATATAATTGTTGGGAATCTTTTGGATGAATTTTAATGAACTGGAAGAGTGTATATATGAAATTAAAATCAAATTAAAAGTGATAATATCAGGAATTACTTCAAAGATTTTCATAATGTTTTCACTAATAATCGAATTGATCAACGAATATATACTACGCTTTATGGAGTATCTTTGGATTATCAGATAATCTTTAGTGCCTGTAAGTACGGTACGAGAACGGCATCTTCTTTCACACCTGCTGATATATGTTTGCGGATTGATTATTGTTTGTCTTTTTGTTATTTTCACTCAATTATCTGCAATTCTATCGAACCAGTAAATATTTTGTGCAATTGGCAATTAGCATAAATGGTGTTATTTTGAGGAAAAATACAGCTTATTGGGCATGCGCTTTTTATATAAATTTAGATAAAAATAATGTAATGTTGAATTGTGTCTCGAGAAGTTATATATACAAAAAAAGTCGAGTCAAAATATTATGTCACTCTACTTAATTAGCTACTTAGTTCTACAGTATGAAGCCAGGGCGGGTCACTAGTTTTAAAATTAGATCTAAGGATGATCATTATTAAGAAGGAAACGAACTCTTAACCACAAATTTTATTCATTCATTAGGTATGGACTAGACTAGTATATACATTTTGATATTGGTATGCAAAAATGATATTTTAGCCACAAAATGGTTTTAGTAAAACCATTTTGTCGTTTCAACTGGAGCTTGTGTAAATATATAACGAGTGTTAACCTTTATAGCAAAAAATTCAAATGTTATCACAAAGTGAATATCAATATGAAAACTTTCATATTCGAATTTATACGAGTTTTTACAATTTGTGAGAGATACGCATATCGAGTACGAAGTTTGGTTATTTTAATTTTCATAAAATGTTATTAATTTGTTCCGTTCTTGTTAAGGAAAAAATCGATAAATTTTAAACATGTAGGTATCATATATTATTATTTATATTCAACAATACACAGTTGAATAGCCTTAAGGATTTCATAATAAAGAATTTCTACACAAACGTTTACTTCTCTTAGCTAAGCTTTTATCGCCTAAAAAAGAGACTAAGTCCTTGTTCCTTTATGATTAAAATAAATAAAAATGTACATTTAATGAATCAGATGGTTAATTTAATCAATTAAATTAATATATTTTTTAAGCTTTTATATTGTCCTTTTAGAATTATACGCAGTAATAAACAACGCTGGTGTAATGACCATTGGTGACTACGAATGGCACACGCCACAAATCATTGAAAACACAATAAACGTCAATTTACTCGGAGCAATGAGAGTGGTTTCTGCATTTTTGCCCGATTTACGAAAAAGTGCACAGAGTGTAAGAATTATTTAATTATATTGCATTTTAATTCATCTTAGCATTCAATTTTTGATATAATAGATGTAATGTATTGTATTATGATCAAACATCACTTCATTGCTTTTTAATTTGAATGAATACGAATCAGTCTATGAGACTCGTGTTTGAATAGATGTCATTCGTGCATTTGTTTTTCTTTGCCAATAGAAATGAATCGTTAGGAAATACCCGTTTATATGGCAACTAACTTACTTTACATAATTATCTTTATTAATTATTGTTTTGTTTTAAATATATCATTCGTGATGTTCTATAATTTAATTTGATTTAATTTATGTATTTAATTTGATTCACTTTCTCATTTATAATATTAGTAATTTATAAATTAGAAATAGAATATTAAATTTTTTTTTCGCTAGGTACCTATTTATATTTTCAGGGTGTGAAACCTCGTATTATCAATGTAGCTAGTCACTGTGGCTTACAGCCACTTCCCGGATTTGGTCCCTACAGCGCGAGTAAAGCTGGTGTATTGGCCTGGACAAAAGCCTTACATATGGAATGTATACAGCACGATTTAAGAGCATTGACTTTTATACCAGGTATTTATTGCATACTAAAAAAAATTATTAGCATCTATTTTAAAACATATCAACATCATATTTATTTACTTCAAATAGGTAGAAGTTAAACTTCGTAAGCTATTTTAAATATATTTCAGGTGGATTCGTCGGCTGTAGTAATTTGTTAAAAAGTCAATTTCTGAACGGGAATGCGATGCTGGAACATATGAATGAGGAACAAAAGGCTTTGCATGAAAAGAAAATACGAATTCTGAATAATTATTTAAAACAAGCATCTAATAATACCAGATTTGATTCCCTAAACGATGAAAAGATAATTGAAACCTTTATGAAGGCTCTCACTGATAATAACCCAAAGAAAATATACAAAGTTGAATCATTACGTTATAAATTTTATTACAACTTATTTAAATTACCTTTGCCAGACACAATATACAAAAGCCTTATTAAAATATTTCTTAAATTCCCTGAAATTTAAAAACTACAATGTTTATATTTTCTCCTGTCAATATTTTGTCCAAAAAATTGTGAATAAATAATTATACAATGTAGTATAAAAGTGTTTAGGTAATATACATATTTCATAACTTATATTATTTTTATAATTATATTTTTTTAATATATTTATAAAAAAACAAGAACAAATATACAAGTAATTTTAAATCTATCGAAAAATAAATACAAGTTAAAAGTAAAATAATTGTGTTTAAATATAACAATTCCACAATAAAGCTTATCTTAATAGAAGTTCTTTGGTTTAAATTCGAGCAAGCATTACTGAGTTTTCATGTGCTTAATTAATGCACATAATTCATCTCGTGCTTAGCGGTAGAGGAATCACCTAAACCTGCATAACTAACCCGTATTGAAGCAACGTGGTCTAATAAACTGCACGCCTTCTCCTTTAACCCTAGAAAGATAATCTACGTCGAATCGACGTGTGTCATTTTGTGAAAACGTTTTTACTCGATCACGCTTTGCGAAAGAGCAGCCATTCTTTCAACCAACTCAGTAGTATCCAAAAGCTCGCAGGATACATACTAGTCAATCAGATAAGTGTGCTATTTTCGAAGATATTAACCCACTGTACGCCGAAGTGACGTATGGTTATCTTTTACGTTACTTTTTGGTCGTCGATGTCATTCATGTTATTCATATATATTTTCTGATTTATTTAGACTTTTACATAATCCTTTTTTATGCTTAGATTAATACTGAGACAACATGATGACGTTGCAAAGTAGATTAGCGTTGAGCTAATATACCGATTATTGAAAGAAAGCAGCGACAAGGTGGTAAACAAACCAAGCAGGGTAATAGAAGATTATTCACATGAAGAAAATAAGATGATATACTTGTTATCTTCATATATTGTGATGAAAAAGGAAAAATAAATCCAAGTACTTTATAAGCCAAACGAAAACAAAGGTTGTGTCGTCACTTTTGATCAGATGACAGCCGCAAGACAAACAGAAGCCAATGGCTATTTTTTTGGAATTTTGACCATGGTGTGGGTAAATGAATTTATTATCTACTATCACAATGTTATAGTCAAACAAGAAAAGCCTTTAAGTCGGCGTAATTTTATGAAGAATCTCAGCAAAGGCTCATGGATGTCCGCAAGGCAGAATATACCTACTCTATCTAAAAAATTTGAAAATCCAAATCAGTAGGTATCTTCAAAAGTGTCCAGCTGAATATTCTGGACAAAAAATGACATTACTTTGCTAAAGAAGAAGAAATACTGCTCATTTTGATTAAATCCTTATGTGATCAGTGCAAAAAGTGTAACGTAAGCTCATTCTCAGTGCTATTAACTAAAAAAAATAAAAAATAATCAGATATAGTCTGTCTGATTATTTTTAATTTTTTTATTGTTAATTAGGTACAGAAATTATATAAAAACGTTGATTGTGTCAGATATAAATATTAATTAAAAGCCTCTGGAAAATATTTCAGTTTAAGTATTTTTATGTTTTCATGCTCTTAGTATGTTTTTGTAATTCTATTTTACTCTTTAAGTATATAAAATTCCTACCATATTTTAATTTTATTTACATAATGACATCATGAACAAACTAATATATCACATAAAAAAGTCATAATATACACCTGATCCTAATTCCTAAATATATGTCTTCAATCAGTGCACACGTCGAAACGACGTATGGTTATCTTTCCCGTACTTTAAACATAGACTTTTATTATATCAAGTATAGGTACACTCACGCATACGAAAAAATTGCGTTTATACTCCTTTGGCACCACTAATAAATAGTTATTTTACTTATAATAAATACAACAGCACTAATCATAATGTTTGTGGAAAGTTGCTAGTCTTAAACCCATGTTTCATTAGAACTAGAATAAACGTATAAAAAGCAATTCCATGAAGAATATTTCACATTAAATTTTAACCTGTAGAATCTAATTAATACATACCTATTATATAATAATAATAATATCCTGGGACATTATTCACACAAGGCCATCTGATCCCAAACTAAGCAGAGCTTGTACTATGAAAACCAGACAACTGATATACTTACATATACTATTTTTCTTTCGTAAATACATACTCATATAGATAAATACACCCAGATTGAAGACAAGCAGACATGTTCATGCACACCATTTTTAATGATTCACTTTAACAGCTTCAATAATTATTTTTAATTATATTATCATTACTTATTTTTTAACATAATAACCCTAAATTCGACGTCAGTTTAATTCGTTTAATCACTGTCAAAGTCAATTGTCAATGTCAAGTCAAACTGTTTTGTAAAATCGTGGGTAAGAGGTAGTAATTCAACTTATCATACATGTTATTTTAAAAAATAAACGTAAATATTCTTGATGAAATTGTATCGTTCGAAATATTTTTATATGGCTTTTAACTAAAGTAATAATACTTATATATCACAATGGAAATACAATTTGGTCCGAATGCTATCGATGAGCCGGTAAGTAACGCTTTATTTGAAAACTAGCTTATATCTTTGAACACATTTTAAGGATCACCAAATCATTTTTATTATAAAATATATGACTTAGTAATTGAGTAAATATGAAATCGTCATTCCACTTATTTACAGAGTTTACTCTACAAGCTTCAACGCAAAATCAAAGTGTTTAATACAAATAATCCTTTACCAAATCGTGGATACAACTTAGTAGCTTGCACAAGTAGATATGGCCTAGTATTTGTAGCTTCACCCAATGCTATATTATCAGGTAAGACATATTACTATATTTAACTATGTGTTTATTTTATAATTTTTCATATAGAAGGCTGAAGTTATCCACTATAAGGTAATTTTTAAACTTACAGAACAGAACATAGATGTAGAGTATTTTTAAGACACTTTGTAGAAAGTTATGATTAAAGAAATGTATTGTTTTAATATTTTTTTTTAGTTTATTATCTCCAAGAACTGATTAACAAAGAATCTGAACCACAGCATTTATCCGTCAATCTTCAAATAGAGCCTAGCCATATAGCTGTAAACTGTAATCAAGAATGGTTAGCTGTTATTGGTGGGCAATCATTACTTGTTTATAAATGCATGGACTTTCATAATGCAGTAAGATATTTTTTTTTATTATTAAATACTAAAAAGATACACTAAAAATAAAAATACTTTATTTAATTATTATGTAATATTGTACTATTGTAAGTAGTCAGCCCTAGCAATAAACTGCAACATTGAAGAGGCATATATTAAAAAGATATTGATATTCTTTGAATATATGGTAAGACTGCCTTTTTCACTATTTTAATGAAACAATCACACTATAAAGCATAATAAGAGAGATATACGAATCCTAAATGATACAACAAAATCTTGAAAAAGTTATAAAATTGTTTGTTTTTTTATATATTCAATAATTAATTATTTTGTGTTAAAAAGCTGGTTATAGATGAGCTGGTTAGCGTGGTTGGTAAGACTCTTGCCTTTCATGCTGCAGTTTGTGGGTTTGACGTGTGTATACAGTTGATAATAAAAGTTGTGTTACAGGATATAAGACCATCTGTGTCAGTTAAATGTGATGTACATCCATCAACATTTGTATCATCGTTACAATGGAATCCATGCCTACCAGATACTCTTGGAATTATATTCTTTGATGGCACCTTGCTCATAAGTCAAGTCAGCACGATGCAAGTGAAGAAGATACAATCTAATGCAAGGTATGAATTAATAATGTTTTTGTTCGTTTTTAAGATAAAATAACATGTCTTGCACTATTTAATATTTATCTTTTGCACAGTAATTTATTCAAATTAATTAGAACAGTGAAATTGTGATATAACAATAAAAAGCATGCAATTTAGAAATGAAATATTTATTATTTAGTTTGAATTTTTAACACAAATATATATAAAGTTATTGCCTTACTTATAAACATTGATTAATGGGTGAACTTGTTAAGCAAAGGTGTGTCTTCTTCTTTCCAATGTCAAATCAAAAACGACAGAGAGAGATAAATCAATCTTTAACTTAACAGGCGCTAAGCAATATTTATAAGTAAGAGCATTCAAATTTAGCATTAATTATTTTATTACAGATGTTTATGCTGGAGTCCTAAAGGCAAACAGCTTGTAACGGGCAACAACGATGGCACACTCACCCAATACAAACCAGACTTGTCTCCTATGAAAATGGTTCCAACTCCAAAACTGTTCGATGGTAGTCCCGTTGAAGCTCTAGCTATTTACTGGATCTCTACTTACCAATTTGCTGTAGCGTATAGAAATGCGTCTGATAGCAGTCGTCCAGGTTTGACATTTTTCATTTACAGATAATATAATTTATATTATTATTTGTTTACCACTTGTATGCCACTACGCAAAAATATTTTCTACTAATTTACTTATTTATACGGCAATGAGTATTTTATCTTATTTGTACAGTGCTAATGGTTTTTGTTTTGTCTTAAACAAAACTTATTGAACATGCTTTGAAGTATATAAGTAAAACCTTTTTTCAATTAGCTATCTTTATTTGCTTCATTATGAAGAAACTAAGTTTAAAAAAAAAAACGTGTGCGTCTCGGGCTCGACAGAAGTGATAATATTTATTATTAATTATAATATATTAAATATAATTTAAATTAGTACTTGAGAGAGACTGGGTTCTTCCTGACTGGCCCTTGGTTCAGTCCGGGTACGGGCCTCGAGGTTTCCCTCGCTACCCGAGCCTTTCCTCTCCGGCAGCCGCAACTGCCGAGTCCATTGCCTTCTGACCTAGAAGGTCAAGAACTGTTTGTAGTGCATAATACAGCAGAACTAGCAAATCGCATGGAATATGTAAATCTAAGGCTTGTTATCTTTACACCTTCTTCGATTGTAAATTGACATTAAAATGTAGTCATTACTTATCAATGATACAGTTAAACCATAATTACCAAAAAGAACAATAGATTTATAAATACTGATATTTTTTTTTTACAGTTGTTACTATAGTAAACACTCCAAAAGGTGGCTCACCCTCGTGGTATAACTATGACGATGTTTGCTACAGCATGGGCGCCAATAGACCCTGGTATTATTATCTACAAGGACTTGGACAATGGTAAGTAGCCATAGCCAGTCTTGTTATTTGATTTTCCCACAGTTTTAAAGGATTACTTTAAAAAACTCTATAATATGTTAAGTAGATTGAGCTTCAGCTGAATTACTCGAGCTTGTTCATGTGATCTTGAACCAAAATGCTATCGAACCTGCACAGACTATTATTAAGTTCTAATAACATTAAGGAAATTTATATTTTTCACACACACATACACACATATAAAAAAACATTAATACTGAAAATAATGCAATCATTTTATATTTAACAGGAATATAATTATTTCGTCATCATCGAATAGTATGGAAATAGCAACTCTATCAACAGCAGACGGTTCAAATTGGATCCAATGGTGTCAGGTAAAATAATTTTTATAAGTTATAGTTATCGTAAATGTTATTCAGAGGTGAGTGACGTCAGAAATCTGTCACAACAGATTAAGATATATATCTTTATTAAAATTATACATAAGTATTGATATTAGTCTGGTTACAGAAAAATTGTTCATTTATTGTGTTATTACCTATATAATAAAATAGGAAGGCAGACAAACTAATAACCTATCTCGTGGTTAATGTAGACAGACTGGCACCTACAATGTAATAGCAACATAAATCTTTTCTAAGAGATCCAATTAATATTGTGCTAGCCACGAATTCTAAGATGTTATGTCCCTTGTTTCTGAAAATACACTGACTCACTTATCATTGAAAATAGAACCCAGCTATATAAAATTGCTGTTCGACGTTAGAATAACATGACCTGCACAGAGTTCTACCACTGAATAAATTAATTAATTATAATAATAATAGTAATAGTCCTCCAGACCGATTTCGGCCACGGCGGCCAATTTCATGAGAGATTAGCCAACTGCACAGGAGATATTATAGTGCACAAGTCTGTGCGCAAACACAGGTGCACTCTCTCTTCCCTAGCTCTCATAATCCGATGGGACGGCAATCCGACACGGCCGGAAAGAGTTCAGGCGCAGGACCAACGGCTTTACGTGCTTTCCGAGGCACGGGAGTGTACACACTTTGAACTTCCAGACTTCGGGCTGCTACTGAAAATTTTCTGACAGAAAAACCCAATAACTATTTATTGGCCCGTCCTGGGAATTGAACCCAGGCCCACCGCGTCTGCGGCCTTATATCGAGCCACTAGACCAACGAGGAATTAATTAATTAATTTGTTAACAAATACTATTCTTTTTAAAATAAAAACAAACCACATCACTAAGTATATTGAATTTTTGCAAATCACATTTTAACATTATACATCAATACAGTGAATATTATAATAGTACAATAGTCTTACGTTTAATTGATTTCTAAACTAATACACCAAAGGAACTGAGAGACAAATCAATTCACACATCCCTTTTGAAGTCCTTAACCCTCCTTAAAGTTATAATTAATTTGATGCTAGTCAACGTAGACGGGTATGTCGTGACGATTTTCTTACTTTTTAATAATGATAGACAAATCAAAACCATATTTATGTACAATATACCTTTCATAAAGTTATATAGCTTACAAATTCAAAAAGTTTATAAAGATATATATTTTATACAGACCGATGAAGCTAGACCTGAATTACCATTGACTGATAAAAGACAGGAGAACTACCCAGTCGGTATTTGTATCGATACAGCAGCCATTCACCAGCTACCTTGGGGTAAGTTCTGGAATAGAATACTAACAATTGTTATAATAATATTTAATTCTTCATCGAACTATTTAATATTTACTTTATAATTACAAATTGAATTCTTGTTGTGATTTTCACATATGCAGTCATAAAATTGATACCATACTTTAAAATAATGAGGCACCGTAATTATATTTTTTTAACAAGATTTCTTCATAGTTTGTGAAAATAATAAACATCAATTATGTGACGATAAAAATATAACTTTTACGAACATTCGTTTATTCTCTTTTTTATACACATAATTGGAAAAATAAAAATACAATAAATATATACTCTGTGGTTTTTTAAAATCACACAAGGGATTTCAACTGGTCAACCTTAGAGTAAGGAGTGAGATCTTAGGATATCGTTTATAATTTTAGGAGAAAACGAAACTCTTCCACCGATGCCTCTACTCCATGTTGTATCTCAAACTGGACTGTTATCCATTTACAATATTGTGAATCTAAATAAATCTGCACCTCAAATATGTACGCCGCCTCAACCTATTGCATTACCAGCAAATGCTTTGACAAGGTAATTCATTTTTTTTTTTTTAATTTTAACATTAAAGCCACAGAGCCACTTATAGACACAGAAATAATTAAGAAACTTTTTCTTTTCTTCGAATTTAAGATGTTACAATATGTTTGGTGCCTGTAATTAAACTAGCTCACTCACAATTCAAACCTTCCCACAGTATAAATCAATTACTTATTATATATTTTTAGAAATATTCCTGATGACGTACCGTCGCAACCCGAACCGCCACCGGTGGCCGTCCAACCGAAGGTACGATACAATCAAATATATTATATGAAATTATTAACTTATCATTTTATAAATTATTTTATAATGATATGATTAAAATATCAGTATCAGTAACAGCCTATGAATGTCCCACTGCTGGGTTAAGTATTAGCTTATCCCACCACGCTGCTCCAATGCGGGTTGGTGGAATACAGATGTGAAAGAATTTCAGTGAAATTCGACACATGCAGGTTTCCTCACGATGTTTTCCTTCACCGTCAAGCACGAGATGAATTATAACCACAAATTAAGCACATGAAATTCAGTGGTGCTTGCCCGGGTCCCACGATCATCGGTTAAGATTCGCGCGTTCTTACCACTGGGCCATCTCTGCTTATAATATACGTTATTTATATTATATAATAATAATATTTTTGTCTATATAATAACTTATTAAGGCCAACATTTTAATTCACTCTGTATCATGTCATTGTTGAAAGGATTTTGCCTATAAGTCAACCTCCGATACCGCAGTATCTATCCCGAGAGATTTGCATTAAACAAATTTACAACTCACGAAAATTATTTTAACAACCAACAGCAAGAAGTTGTACAACAGCAACCATTCATGCAATCACAGCAAGTTATACAACAGCAGCACGTCGTACAGCCGCAACCGCGTATACAACCGCAACCGATAATACCGGAACCTCAAAAGCAACCAACGGTTATAGCACCCACGAAGACGATACCACAGCAACAAAGTAGCCCATCGTTCCTATCAGGTGAGATATTAATTTAATAAAAAAATATATATTTTTTTATACATTTACAAGGCAATTATGTCTAATAGTTATTATTTGTTATATCGCCAATGTCTTTTGGTGGTAGCCACTTCACCATCAGGTGACACATTTGTCCGTCCGCCAATCTATAACATAATTTTTTTTTATTGTATTCCACTTTTAGCAACAGCGGTAACTTTACAAATGACAAATGAAAGAATAAGAAATGTAATAATAATGTTGTGTCAAAATGGTTGCTTAGCTCACATGACGATGAGATTGAGACACTACTATAATAATGCACACACACACGTACACACACACACACACACACACACAAACACAAATACATAGAAACAGTATTCAAAATATTTTTTACAGTTTAATAAACACATGTAATCAATTTGTTTGGGAGTGTATAGAAGAACAGACCTCATACCACAAGCGCTAGTAATACCAATTAACTTATATAATAATAATGTCCTGGAGACCGATGTCGGCCTCAGCGGCCAATCTCGAGAGAGACTTAGCGTAGGAGATATTATAGTGCTCAAGTGTGTGCGCAAACACAGGTGCACTCTTTGGTCCCTAGCTCTCATAGTCCGATGGGACGGCAATCCGACACGACCGGAAAGAGTTCAGGCGCATGACCAACGGAACTTTACGTGCTTTCCGAAGCATGGGAGTGTACACACTTCCAACTTACAGACTCCGGGCTGCCACTGAGAATTTCTGACAGAAAAGTTCAATAAAATTTATTGGCGCGACTTGGGAATTGAACCCAGGGCCTCCGGGTCTGCGGCCTTACATCTAGCCATTAGACCAACGAGGTCACTTATATATAGGTAGTTTTCAAAACCGGAATCACTAAAACGATTTACTAATACATAATAACACATAATTACAGCAACGAGTCGTAAGACAATTTCTAGACGTATTGCCTGTACGGCGGCTAGCACTGAAGAGCAATTGTCGCCAACTCAAACCATCCATCTAGACTCCGTCGAAGCGTTATGTAACACCGACAACGCTTGAGCCTCGTTGTCAAAACAACTCCCGTATTGTTGATATCATCGACATATATATGACGGCGGCAACAGATGTTGTATAAAAACCATCGTAATATTAATCCGGCACGCATTTCTTTTGGATGCGTCTTGGTGCACGGACACTGTCCCAGTAGCCTGCCCTGACTGCCATTTTAGCATTCCACGCCATTATTATAGTTTAAATTTAAATGATATTATAATTATCAGAATAGTGATTAATTATATTATGTTATATCTCACTATAATAATTGATTAAGATTTAAGATATTTAATTCAATTAAATCATTAATTAATAATTAATACTGAACTCTTGATTATAATAAAGAAATTGTATAGACAATTTGATCTTTTACTTCTGATGTCAGCCTCAAATCCGACATATATATATAATATCAACTAAAATATGTTTATTTTTCTTTAACAACAGCCAGCTTACAAATGACTAAAGAGCCAACGCCTGCTGTTGCTGAAGCTTCAATCTCAGTGGTAATGCTTACATGTTATTATTATTAGTATGAATGGTTCAAATTATGTAATTTTAAACTAGAGCCACACAACTGAACATATATTCTGCGCAAACTTTGTACTGGTAACAATATAATCTGGTATTTTAAATTTTATTATTGGATATGCATTTAATTGGACTGTTGAATGTTATGAAATTTATTTGAAATAAACATTTTCTCTTTTTAATTTTTATTTTATTGTTGTATCTATAGGTTGGAACATTTCTGCACACCAAAATACATGAAATTAAATGTAACATCCGTTACGTATATTATTTCCATAGTTTTATTATCTGTATTTTGTTCACGTCATTAAACGAAAAAATAATAATCATTGTAGCCTCAACCAAAGCCAAGTGCTCAAGCTCCGAAACAACAAGCGGTTCCATCGCCTGAAGTAAGTGCCGCACTGAAATTAGAACAAGAAAGAATTACCAAAGCTAAAGCGAACCAGGAATTGAAGAATATGCTCATCAAAGAAGTTAATGACTTCCAAATGGAGTTGTACAACTTTATGAAACTCGCGCAAGAGAACCGAGATAAGGTATATTTTCACATCGTAACTATGTTTTCGTGTAAAATTTGTAATTCATTCTAATTAGAAAGTATAGCCCACGGTCTTATATACAAGGTCTTGCAACGGAGGCCAATTTTAGTGGTGAGAGATTGGTACGATCGTGTGTGTAACTTTTCTTTCACGTCAACGTCGCTGTACGTCGTTGCTATCGATGGGTGCGATGCGTAGTGCGCACTGCGCACGCCGGTAGAGTGACACGCGACTGTAAGCGACTCAGTTTCATTTCTCACTGTCAATCATACGGCGTATATTTAACTCTCCCAAGTATTGTGTTATTTAATCATTGTTATATCGTTTTGTCGAGTTTTGCGTTACGTATGATAGAAAAAGAGACAGAATGCTATTCTGTCTTCGTTGCACAGCACACCGTAAATTGAACAGAACAGCGTAACCATTAAGCCGACGTACCCCCACTACTGTTGTTGCAAGACCGTGGTATAGCCAATTTCAAAGTCACGAGTGAAGATAAAGAAACGACTTATGACCTCTTTGACTAGACTTAATTGGTCAAGATCTAATATAATCTGTGGTATGCTTTGATTCGTGGACTTTGGAACTAAAACTAAAGTAGGTTTTAGTAGTTAAATGGAATAGTGTTGTATAATAAATAAAGATGTATTAATCAAGAACTATTTATAGTGGATAATATAGCAGAACTATTAGCAAATCGCATGGAATATATAATAACGTATAAAACTAAGGTTTGTAAATAATTACTCATGACATTAGAATATAATATAAGAAATAAATAAGTAGTATATAATATGTTGGCGGACGAGCATATGGGCCACCTGATGGTAAGTGGTCACCAACGCCCATAGACAGTGGCAGTGTAAGAAATGTTAACGATCGTTTACATTGCCAATGCGCCATCAACCTTGGGAACTAAGATGTTATGTCCCTTGTGCCTGTAATTACACTGGCTCACTCACCCTTCAAACCGGAACACAACAGTACCAAGTACTGCTGTTTTGCGGTAGAATATCTGATGAGTGGGTGGTACCTACCCAGACGAGCTTGCACAAAGCTCTACCACCAAGTAAATGATAAAAACAATACAATAGCATACAAAATAACACATTGTGGAATCTATAAAAAATATAGCACGTTTACTACTAAAGCACTTAGTACACGCAACTACCTTGTTGTATCAGAAACGTTTTATATAAAAACGTTACAATATAGAAAAGTTGTACCAAAAATTACTTAAGTACTCAATGGAATAATCTTTGTCATTAATTAATTTCAGTTTACACGAGACATTCAATCGATAGACTTGGACGTGGAAATGAACATGAACACGGAGACGTTGAAAAAAGAATGTGACATAGAAGAACTACGTGACAACGTGACGCAGCTCAAGTTAGAACTCGTCCGCGCATGCGCAGTCGTCGCCGAGTCGAGGACGCAGGCTGAGTGAGTCATAGCTACATTAATAATAATAAAAAATAAAAGAAACGCGGCAGAATTTTATCCCATGAATTTCTTGCTTTATTTTCGTTTACCGCTGACCACAGATAATAAAGCAGTTGAAAACTGAGTAGTGCTTATCTTAATTTAAATCCACTTGAGTTAAGATCAACGTCATCTCATATAATTACTGATTCATCTTGGCTCATAGAATGAAATTATCCATATTCACATTAATTTGTTATTTTTTTATGAAGAGCGAAAGATCACCAAGAATGGACTCAAATGGATCCACTAACAGCTAAACGAATAGCGTCTGTAAAGAAACTAGCGTACTACGTCCAGAATCAGCTCGATCAAGCACTTAAAGCGCTTGATTTCAAATGGGACGAAATTGCTGCAAGAGATCAGTTTAGCAAGTAAGTATTAAATATATATTAATAAAAAATAATTTTAAAATAACCTGAAATTCTCTAAAACTTGTAACAACATAAAATTCATGAATATAGCTAATTTTACAAAATACATAGATAAATTAAATCCAATCCAATACAAGATGGATAGACAAACGCTCTTTGTACAAACACATACTTACTTGTAGGTGTTTATAATAAGACATTTATGGGGTTATGTGCCTAGAAATTTTCAATACTGGCTCGAAGTTTAGTAGTCGTCATTACTTCTAAAATCACGTAAAGCCTTGGTCTTCCTGATCTCTGGTGTCGGATTGCCGTCTAATGAGAGTGTTTGCACATTTACACGTGCGCTATAACACCTGCGCAATTGGCTAATTTTTTGATCAAAATTTGGTTAGGAAAACATCAATATTACTCTCAATTCGATATCTTTTATAATAAAAGTTTTATGTCGAATTTCACTATCATCAGATAAATCGTAGTCACGTATTTTTAGAAATGATTTAACGTTAAATATAAATTCATTTTTTTCAATTTATTCAATCGTAAAGAAATTCCCAGGTCGCGATCGTTTCTTTCACAAGGTTTGCTAACATCCACAAAGTCACTAATTGTAAATTGCACACAAATGTTCCATTCATTTTTTTCTTTAAATTTAGCAACAGAGACAGATTAAACGCTTCCGGTGATCCTGTTATCAAACCAAGAGAGATCCAAGGCCCCTAGGCACTTTAATATTTAAGACCGATTAAATTCATATTATTTTTTGTTTGGGTCCCTTAGCTGAGTGGGACCCTAGGCTGTACATTATCCCACTGAAGATTTACTGACTATATATATACTTTCGATTCATGTACTAAGTACAGTATTTTCTCAATCCAGACCCGGAGAACGAATGATTCGTCCAATATTAGACGACGTGTACCAGCCTCTAGTGAAACAGCAGGAAATACTGTGTCGTCAGCAAGCCGAACTCAAGGCATTAAGAAAAGCTATGAACGAGTGTAATTTTACACCAATGTTTAAATCAACGTCTCTTTTACGAAGCACACCTTTTAAAAATAAGTAAGTAATCATTTAGATAATTTTAAATTTAGTTAGACAGACATGCATTATTTAAAGTGTATACTTTGTGGTAGAACATTATGCAAACACATCTAAGTAGGTTTATCATTTATTCTTCCTTCGTATAGCACTTTTTTTGTATCGCTTTGAGGGTGAGCGATCCAATATAATTTCAGGCCCGTTAACGAGTGGAACCGTGAGTCTTATAGCGCCAGTCTTTTTAAAAATGGAATAAAAAATATGTTTATTTCAATACTCGTATTTTATAAAAAGGTATAATGCTGAATTGTGATGAAATTGACATTAGGAACGCATACAAGCAAAAAGCGATCCAAAGTTTTAGTTTATAAGAATTAATTTCGTATCTGTTAAAAACCGATATACGTACGTATCCTTTAAATGTTATAATTATTTTAGTCCATGTCGTATATCCATTCTTGATATTTCGCAATCGTGTTCTACAGTGACTTGCGAATTTGTTCTTACAGAATAGCTCAACTCATTTAAAGTTAGTCACATATGACGACAGATATCTTGAACTTAATAAAAACTGTATAAAGTTTAAATTTGAATCTGATATTTTGTATAAAAAGGAATACGGGTCCATTAGTTCTTAAGTATATACGAGTTTATATTTGTAACAATATATGTAATTAATATTTACTACATTAGTCTGTGAACGTGTGGTGGTGCCATAACAACTTTTATTCTTATAACTATTTTACGAAATGTTTTAGGGACCCTCTATCAAAACTGACTAAAAATATTCTAAACATGAGTATCGAACCTCAAAACAAGGCAAAGGAACAATTACTTAACTCCCAGAAGTTAGACGCTCTCCGTGACATGTTATCGAACCACAAGCCTATCAAAATTAAACCGGTCAACCTGGAAATAACGCAACATCTGGAAACGCTAAAGCAGAGATACGCAAAGAGTATTAAAGAGAAAGAAGAAAAGAAACATCAACAAGTGCCAATAAAAATTGAACCCAAAGAAGAATTCGTAGCGCAAAAAGGTATGTTGGTTATTGTAATATATTTTTGACGTGATAACGTCTCATAAATCGATGAACGCCGGCTGCACGCACGAAAAAGCATGACTCATTGTAACGTTCCGCCTGAGCCGAGCGCGCAAACGAGAGCGCGGAACAAACGACAGAGAGGCACGATCGACCTAAGCGTTTGGCTTGTGTCGCATCTATCTCTCTTCCAGTCCATCGGCCGATGCGTCCGAGTATTCATCAATGTTTTCTTACGACGTTATCACGTAAAAGTCGGTCTGACTTTATAGACAACTATTTTTTTAATAGTACATGTATTATCTAATTTGCAGTGAAAATACATTCTTGTGTGTTGATACAGTATACCTCGTGTAAGTTTGTTTAAAGCGTTGACGTTAATTTCTATTGAATGAAAATAGCGCCATCTAGTGTCAACAATCGTAATTCTATACAAATTTCAGTTAACATCAACGTTTTTGAATAAGTAAAAAAACTCACACTAGGCATACACACGTCTATTGTGCGCGAGGCTATTGTTAAATAAATACATGTAATTAAAATAATATATATCTAAAAACTAGTGTGTGTATATCATATCTAAAATATATGTATATATAAATATATACATAAGTATATAATAATATATATAAATATAAAATATATGTGTATAGCATATCTAAAAAGTAGTGAGAGGCAAAGTCCTGCTCTTCTTTAAAATAAAAGATTGTGACGCATGTGACAGTTTTTCTTCCGACACATAAAGTATTTGTGATGATTTCCTTTACCGCCAAATCGAGGACGAAATGAAATACAAATATAAATTTAGTTTAAATACTTAGTAGGACTTACTCGAATTTGTGGTGTTCGGATAAGATTTGTATATTCTATCTACTTTGTCATTCTACCTCGGATTTTCTTCTTGATATCTAATCTATAATTAAAATATAACTAGTGGAAGCTTTCGATTCAAACTCCTAGAGATATTATCTCAACGATTCCTAGCGCAAACATAGATATAATAAAAAATGAAACGTACAGTTTGTTCTGTTTTAATATATTGCGTGTTTTACAGAAATCGAAAAAGAAAAATCGTCTGAAATAAATACTAAACCACAGTTTCCATCATTCGCTCAAATGCCGATAAAAACGGAACAGCAAAAACCTATCGCGCCTGCTCTTAATACACAAAACTTCGCTCAGAAGGTGACGAATGTGCAACCAATGAAGAGTGACGTCAATATACTTATGACGCAAAAGATCGGGGCTCCGACTGCTTTCGCTTGTAAGTAAATTTTTTGTAATTAAAAAAATATCTAAAATATTCTTTATTCAAATTGGCCCTTATAAGAACTTGCGAGTTATTAGTTTACAATATATAAAATTTAAAGCCGGTAATGTAGATTATATCAAAATTTAACGGCAACAACTTAGTCTCGTAATATCATTAAAGTTACAGGATACTAAATGTTGAATCGATCAGACTAGTAGAAATTGCTCATGACGCTTCAAAAACTTGAAAAGAACCAATGATCTTCGAACAGCTGAATTAATCTTCTTTAATTATAACTAAAAATATTCCCGATTAAATTACATTTGTAACTAAATCTGCTCATCCGCTTAGGACTTACGATGCTACAGACAGACACACGAATACATATGTTAATCTTATAACCCACTTTTTGCATCGAGGGTTAAAAAACGACAAAGCATATAATGCTTTAAGAAGTAAGCTATAAGTTTTAAAACTAAATGCTTATGTGGTCGATGATTTAGTATGTATTAAATGAAATACTCTTAAACTGTATATGGAAATTATGTAAATATATTTTTAATTAATGTGAATCACATTAAAATTGTATTTCTCAGACGCCCAACCGACGCAGTCGAAACCTGATATAGTGAAGGAATCACCCGTTGTTACACCTTCTTACACGTCAGCGACTAATTTGAAACCCGTTAAAGCGGCCAGTGTTGCCAGGACGTTATTTACTGATGGTAATACAGTAGATTTATTTTACTGATATATACACTTAACGACGACAAATATATAAAGTATGTTTTTTATTAAATTTAAAATAATAAGGCAGACGACGCAAATAGTAGTCATAAGTGGTAACTACTGCCTATAAAACACTACTAATTTTCAAACTCTTTACTACCCTGACTCGGGATCAGCAGCCCAAAATAAAGGAATATAAATTATTCCTTTTACCGGCAATACCTTGCCAACTCACAGACCTAAGGCGGATATTAGCAAAAATATTAACCATAGCTCACATTGTCAAAGCGCTACCAACCTTGGGTCCTAAGATGTTATGTCTTTGTAACTACTTCGGCTCACCCATTTTCTAAATCGAAACAGCAATTGAACATTATAACTGTCCATTTCGTATACGATGACGACAATCATATACTAAATAGATGTATTATTCTAGATTCAAATGAAAAACCTTCAGAATCACCTTTCTCGAAGCCAACCGGCCAAGGGATCGAACATGCACCAGTTCAACAGGAAAACCTATCGCCTATGACACCAGATACAAAGAGTTTACTAAGGAAAATGATACTCAAAAATGGAGCAGGCAATGTAGAAAGCACGCAAGCTGCTGAACCAAAGAACGATGCTAATACGTTTATGGGACAAAATATTTGTTCGCCGACCGCATTCAGCTGTAAGTGGAAATGAAACTAATACAGTTATACAGTTATTAATAATACCTTTTCCCCGAGTTATTTATCGAAGACGTGTTTTGGGAAGATTCCGAACAACTTTAAGACAGATACAGTCCCTCAACTAATTTTGAAGCGTCCTCTTCGTGATGATGTAAAACATGTAGTAGAGCATATCCCGATAAATGACACAAGTTAAAACGGAACAGTTCGTAATAACAATATAGTTTCGTTTTTTGTTTTAAACTTAAAACTAAATTTATATAACATTCATTTATTCTTTGTCTATGAAAGTAGTATTCAATATTATTTTATTTAATGAGGATCATTTTCATGATTGTCAATTATGACTTGTTTGTCCATTATAAAGACAATTTTACAACGCTGGTACATATTGTATCCTTGCTGAATTTCATAATTTTTGACTATTACGTGTGAGAGTTACCTAATAATACGAACTTTCTAATGCATAGTGTTCAGTTCAGTAGACTTATCTTAAACATAAATTGTGCTTGTAGTTTCAAAACCACCGACAGCCGCTGCGCCAGCAGCTGTATTCGCTTCAAAGCCCACTACTGATACGACTAACACATTCACCAAGAATCAAGTTCAAACATCCGAAGCCAATGTTTCTTCAACCGCTAATCCAAAATCTGATGAAACAGGTGAACCAGAAGCTAACACAGCTTCATCTAAAGTGGATAAACCCAAAGGAGAGAAACCAATAACAAATATGTTCAGTTTAAAATCACCATTGGTCAGTAAAAATCAAAACGTGCCCGATGTTTTGAAGAGCAGCAGTCAAGGATTTACTTTCGGTAAAACTGAACCCAAAGCTATCGCTAAGTCAGCCGAAGATAAGTCTAAGGAGAATGTTCCAGAAAAACCTAAAGAAAACATTCAGCACAAAACTGTAACAGATAATAAAAGTGACAATGAACTTAAACCGTCTCTAGCAGCAATGGCGAGCAAAACTCCAGCACAGTCTGTTATAATAGGTATTATTTTATCTCTTATTTCAGTAATAAAATTGATTTTTATATAGTAATTAAATAGTGACCATTATATTTAGTTGACCTCAAGAAACCTGCCGCTGAAGCCAAAGTGGAAAAAGTATCACCATCGATTTTCGCCGGGACCACAGTGTCACCTCCTCCAATAGGTAACATTTCACTTATATATTTTATATACACATCGTGGGCGCTATTTATTCTGCTGTCTTCGTCAAAAAAAAAATTGATTAATTCAAAATTCTATGTGTGTGTGCTAGTGTGATTAGTGAGTGTCAATTTACCGATTGATCTTTATATTAATCACATTTTTTATTAATTTTTAGTTTCGAAACCGCAATTGGAACCAGTTTCGACTGTAACTGAACAGTCATCAGTATCGTCTACATCCGCTGAAAACTTATCAAAACAAGTTACCATTACTACCACGGCATCTAAAACGCCTGTGTTCGAACAAGCTTCAGAACAGACATCCAGTATTATAGCTTCGAGTACACCACCACCTAAACCATTAGAAATCAAAGAAAATAAAGAGGATTCACAAACAGAAATCATCGCAAGTCAGTCAGATAATACTGCGAAGAATGTTACAGATAATGTATTCAGTGCAGCCTCTACGGAAACTGCATTTAGTTCATCAACTACAACAACGAGTGAATCCAAACCAATAGTTTTTATTACGCCCGCAACAACCACATCTGCATCAGTATTTTCAAGCACGCCACAGTCGTTTACATCGCAACCGCCAGCGTTTGCGCCAAATGCCTCGTCAGTCTTCGCATCAGCTTCAGCGGCTGCATTTGGTCCTCAAACTACTCAAGCATCTATATTTGGTACGGCGACACCGACATCAAGTATATTCGCATCTACGACTTCTTCGTCGATATTCGGTGGTTCTTCCGCTCAAAGTATATTTAGTGCTGCCGCTTCGAAATCTGTATTTGGTAACGCTCCAGCGTCGACGACGCAGAGCATATTTGGCACATCGCCGACCACTACACAAGCATCTGTGTTTGGAACTAACCAATCCGTATTTGGAACGCCATCTTCTCCGAGTTCAGGTTTTGGAACACCGTCGACCCAGACGTCTATATTCGGTACTCCTCCGCCAGCAACACAGACATCTGTGTTTGGAACTCCAACGCAAACGACACAAGCGTCAGTGTTCGGCACACCGACGGCCGTCACTCAAGCGTCCATATTCGGAACACCTACAACTACAGCTCAAAGCGGATCACTGTTTGGCAACGCTGAGTCTAATCTGTTCGCGAGTGCAAGTATATCGACTACAAGCGCCCCATCGCAGACAAGTGCAGGAAACATTTTTGGATCGTGAGTTTTTTTAATACCTACATTGTTCTGTTTTGATAAATATTTGTAAAAATTAAAATACTATATACATGTATATCGTACTGCTTAGCAACGTCCTGGTACTTCTGAGCCTGGATCTTACTCCACCACGTTGCACCAGAGCTGGTGCAAACAAGCATGTTTTACAGTATTTATGTTTAAACATGTTATAGCGATTTCGTTTCCAAAAAATAATTGTAATGTTGTATTGCAGATCATCCAACTCAGTTTTTGGCAGCAGCGCTACAAATGTATTTGGTAGTAAACAAGGTTTCACTGGCTCGAATCCTACCGCGGCTAGTATTTTCAGCGGAGGTGGAGCAGCCTTCGGTCAGAAGCCGGCCACTGACTTTTGGAGCGGTGGCGGCAATACTAACGCTTTTGGATCTTCCGCTTTTGGTAATTTATTTATTTATTTATTTTGTGTACAGGAAACAAACAGTGAAAAATAATTACAATAAAATAAAAAACATAAAACAAATCTTAAACCAAAACAGTTTCCATTTATAAATTAATCATAAGTAATTACAAAACAAGACATTTTTTATATTTACTAGGTGCATGAAATTATATAATTCATTAATACATAAAAATAAAAAATAAATAAATAAAATAAATACATATCTGATTATATTTTATTAGCTTTATAATTCCTTGATATATCACCAATTTACGAAGACCAACTAAACTATGGTGTACATTATTAACAAATGAATAAATTTAAGTGTCTTTGTTATTTCAAAATCGAGTTGTCAACCACCAAACCGAAACATTTTTTTTTTTTAATTTTAGACTACTGCTACCTAATAACTTCAATATTTCATATTATGCACAATACAAATAGGGATTGAGAACGTTAATATGGTGGATTTTGAAGGATTTTTCCAGCAATAAATATACATATAAGTAGTTAATAAAAATTGTTAATTGAATTTTATAAAATTTATTATATTTTTATTTTATTTATGTTGTTTTTTCTATTAATATCTGAGTCACCGCTAAAGGTCAACAACAACCAACAACCCAAGCGTCTTCGATATTCGGAACTTCGGGTGGTAGCTTCAGTGCGCCCTCCGCTCAGCCTTTCGGTAGTCCGGGACCGTTCAGCGGTGGCGAAACTAAATCTGTGTTCGGATCGCCACCACAACAACAACAACAACAAACAGGTATTTTTTTTTATTGATAGAAAGAGATAAAATGCAATGCAATTTAGGAATGTTGTTTAAGATTAAAAAATTGAGATACGTTTTTATATTAAATATAATCTTTGTATTATAGACATATTTAAAAAGATAATTTTCTGCTACTTATTTTTTACAAATGTTACTAAAATATTCTAAAATATATATGAATAAAATAATACTTATTTTTGTTCATATTACATACTCGCGTAACAATTTCTCTGTCAAATGTCAGATTTAATTTATTATCTTTTATCAATAAGTTGCGTGCGAATCGTATATTATATATCAATCACTATAATCATAATATATTTATAGCGCCGGGAGCGTTTGGAGGATCGCCTGTATTTGGAACGAAGCCAATGTTTGGGGCCCAACCCGGGTAAGAATTTTTATTTTTTATTTTTATCTTTGATAAAACAAACTCAATTTGAAATATAGCTGATGTTTTCTTCGCAAGATTTTCTAACTTTTTATAGGGTATAATAAAATGTATGATTCACTTGCAGTTTCGGTTCTTCGGCGTTTGGTGGTTTTAACAAGAGCCCTAACAGTGGATTTGGCGCACCCGCGTCATTCGGAGGGACTGGCTTCGGAGGATCCTCCTTTGGAAATACGTCACCGAGTAAAGGTTTCGGAAATTCATCTCCTAGTGAGTATAGTTCAAGGTCATGATGGTTGTTATATGGAAATAATAACAATTAGTTTGTCAATAAAACAAGGTGGTGGTGCAAGCCCGTTTGAGTAGGTGGAACCCACTCATCCTTTGAGGCAAATAAGAACTTGATAATGGTCAAACAAAATTACCCCCAAATAAATTTGTCCGTCCTAAATTTTAAGTAATATAAAAAATATCGAAACAGACTTCGGGTCACCGACGCAGTCGAACGCCACCTTCGAGAGTCTAGCGACGCAGAACACGCTGACGTTCGGCAACCTGGCGCAGCAGTCGGGGCAGGCGCCGCAACCAGCGCCCACCTTCAACGCGTACGTTACCTACACACTGTCACTCATTATAACAGCAGTTCTCATCACAGCGAGACCCCTCAAATGAAAAATATTAAGTACACAATTAAAAATTATTAAAAAAGATATCATTGGCAACATTGAAATGATAAAACAATATTTTATTTAAAAATGGAACACTATTACGCTTGGCTATTTTAGCTTAATATGATATTAGATTTTTTTTTGCTTTTTATTGAGAACCACTGTTATATAATAACTAAACTATTATGTTTGTAAACCAAAAATATAAAACAATTATGGTAATAAGACCTAACATCATACAGTGACAGTTAAAAATGTAGTATAACTTGACTGTTTGTTTTTTCAGTAATAAAATTCGTAATTTTTTAGTATTAAAATATTTAAAACTGTATTTTGATATTAAAAAAAAACATATTAAAATTTTATATTCATATTTCATTCCTAGATCGCCATCGTTCACGGGTTGGCGAGGCTGATGATTGTATTACAAGGAACGTGCTGCGAGAAACAAGCAGTAAATGGACAATAGAATGGAAATAAAACAGTTGAAAGTGCTTAAGACAAATTATAAGAGATGTGTCATTAACAAAACCCTTGAGACGATTCGAATTTATATTGCAAAACTTTGATTCTATCTAACTTTGATCAATTCTCGTTGTAGTAACGATGATACCTGCCTTAGTTCTAAAGTTTTATATAAGAATATATTTTATTTAATCCACTCACTAAAATTTCAATGTTTTCGGGACGATTTCGACAATATTGTTGAAGCGATTACGAACTTTCGTCCAAATCAATAATTGTCTATTAATTCGAAAGAAATATTGTCAATTGTTGGTCACGTGATAAATCGAATACATTTGTGGTATTTTCTTCAAACAAATTCGTCAATCACACTTTTTCTATGCCAGTGATTTATTTGACCGACCCAACCAGATATATTTAAATAAAAGCTTTCAATATAGTAAATTGTGGTTTTGTTAATGTTAATATCACTTATTATTTAAGTAATATTTCCAATTGAATAATGTATGAAATCATTGTATTGTATTTTGTAAAATTGAAATGAAAATTAATAAATATGATTTAGTATTTTGTAATTGTTTTTATTTTCTTTTTTGGGTTTTATACGGTTTCAGCCCACAATCATTCCGTCAGTGGTAATGATCGTAGTAACAAAGAGGAAATAATCACTGTGTTTAGATGTAAATAATATTATTTTTTAAAACAAAATACCACATCTTTTGGTTTTGGTGTTTCCATATTTAAATTTAGAAAAACTATGAGATAAGAAATACTAAATAATACATTTACTTTTGATAATGATAGAACGTAATTCAGTGGTTTATTAATCAACATATTATATACTAGTTATGTGCCGCGGTTTTACTCGAGTTTATTTATATAACGCGGAATATATGTGTTAACTACAAGTTTTGTAAGACTCAACCGATTCTTAAAAAAATTAGAAAAATATAAAATAAGATTATAAAATTATGACAAGACGTCGTAAAACCGTCGCAAAACCGATAATCGTTGGAGCAGACGTGTTCTAGAGTGGAGACCACGCCTTAGCAAAGGCGTGTGCGCTGTTTTTTTTTTATTTCGCTGGAAGAACGCATTTACCCGTTTCCCCCACATTTATGTGGGGCTCGTCTGTGCTGAAGGCGCCGGAATACCGTGGCACCACTCGTGGCAGGAAGGTCATTCCTTCCGCCTCGCTATTCCGTGCAGAAAGGCGTGTGCGCTAGGTGGAGTGACGATATACGCAGTGGCTGGCAGCGGATGGAAATTGAGATCTAAAGATCAAGCTCAGTGGCGTCCATCAGTGGACGACAAATGGATGATGATAATGATAGACTAGACCACCTACCTAATCATCCAATTATTTATATTCAGCCGTATTGAAGGTTGATCTCGGAAAAACAAAGAGACCTACGAAATAAAATAACATTGTATTGATTTTACTTTCAAGTAACCAAGTAAACTTTACAAAATGCAGTTATTACGAAATCACAGGAAGGCATTTCAATTTTATTTATTTGTACAGATAATCATAAATTCGATTACGAATAAAGTTTTTAAAGTTGATTCGTTAGTTGAACTGAAGCAGCCACTATTTGTTCAAGAGTTATCTCAAAGTATAATAGGAGCTGCGAAGTTTTTTAAAACTTATCCCATTGAAAAGTTCACGATTTACTAATGAGGGTAGAAAATTGAGTTGGCATCTACAAACCAGTTCCTCGAACTTTACATATATTATGGCGTTTACTCAAACGCAATAATAGTAAAGTTCGAGGATCTTATTAGTAAAACTAATTAAAATGTTAATTAAAAAGAAATACCCACATACATATATTATATGGAGCTTACTAGTGTTATTTGAGTTCTTACTGTTGAGAATTATTTACATTGAGAACATAACTAAATAAAATTAATATATTTTCAAAAGGAAAAAAAATATTTTATTGTATAGTTTAGTGGACGAGCTTATGGGCCCCCTGATGGTAAGTGGTGCCCATAGACAGTGGTTTGTACATTTCTTAAAAAAAAAAACAACATCGCTACTGCGCCACCTACCTTGGGAACTAAGATGTTATGTCCCTTGTGCTTGTAATTACACTGGCTCACTCACTCTTCAAACCGGAACGCAACAATACCAAGTACTGTTGTTTTGCGGTAGAAAATCAGACGAGTGGGTGGTACCTACCCAGACGAGCTTGCACAAAGGTCTACCACTGAGTAATTGTTGCCAATAATCCAGTCATAATTTGTAAAACAATGCTGAATGGAAATCACAAAACGCTCAGTATTTTAACCCTTTTTCAGTTTTTTTTTATGCTTCAAAATATACATATGTTCGAGGTTGATCAAAAGCCATAAAAATAAAGAAAATAATTTATTTAAAAAACCATCCAAAAAATTTTAGGCATATACATCTAAAACTATGCTAATAATTACAAAAAAAAATGGATAACCTGTTAACTAAATTAAATTTTACAACACTTTCACATATATTCTACACCTCAATTACTTATTTTGGCCAAACGGTAAAACCACTAGAGCGAGTCGAAATTTTGACATTACGCGAATCCACTAAGCCAAGAGCCCTTTACCCAATATTCGTCATTATTATTTTTAGAAAAATGCTTATAATTTGCAGAGTATATTTACTTAATTCGGGATTTAGGTCTAAAAAATACTTAGGTATATAAAAAGTATAGGTAATGAGATAAACTTTGTTTAAAAAAATCTAAGAAAATGCTTTTGAGATTATAAGTACATTTACTACTTAATTTGCCAGTATTTAATACATATAGGTAATGATGTACCTGGTTATACACATATGTGTATGTACTTACATATTAAATTGCTTCGTGTATTTCATTTAATACGGCTATAAAATTAATTCTGGACTAAATGGCGAGGACCATTGTACTCCACTATCAAGCAATAAGAGCACTCAATCAATTGAAGTACCAGCAATTCAGACAAGTATCGGACATATTGTTTTTACAGAAACGCACGTTTCGCTCATGACATCAAATTATTTAGCTGCCCTTTAAAAGAAGCAAACATCAATAACACGAAGATCGTTATTAAATATATATCCAAGCATTTATTAGCTATTAAGCACTACAATATACTAATAAGCAATATAATATGGCGGTTGTATAATTAATTACACACTGTTTTGTCTTCTTCCTTCCTATGTAAAATTACTAATCACATAGAGCCGTTATAATTACGTTTATGAGGACAAGTATATTGTAATAAAGGGAGGCATTTGAATAGCGCATGTCGATTTTGGGAGAAAAATAGGGTGGATTAGGGAGAGGGGGGTATAAAAAACCCTCCCTACCACTCCTCCTTAATATTAATTTTGCATAGCGTTGTGCCTTCTACGCAAAAGGAGCATAATAAAACCTTTCAAATTTCACGTCAGGACGCCTTATAATTTTGTATAATAATGTAATAAGATATCGAAGAGTTATTACGCGAAAGTGTTATTATTATTATATACATTGTAATGTATATAAGTTGTAGGTACATTTTTATGTTACAATGGTTAAAATCCTGCCACAACAACCATAAGGTGGTATGCAAATGACATAAAGCAGAAGAAGAAAAAATTTACATTTATAAATAATATTTCCAAATTACAATCATTTCCAATTCATTGTTTAAGAATTTAACTATTTATTGAACTACCTTATTCCAAATATTATTTTAAATGATAGTAACATTATGGTAATCAACCAATGCTTTAGTTTTCGTTTAAAACAATTGTCAATAATTCGGCAACTTATTAAAAATTCTTACAGCCATAAAATAAAAGTTCGAACTGCATAATTTAGTTCTGACTTTAGGAAATATTAATTTTTCAGGGAATCGAGAATTAAAATTACTTTCATGAACTAAATTGGCAAATTCCTCTGGATGCATTTGGACATAAACGCACGTTTTATATATGTATAAACAAGAGAGAGTCAGTATTTTCAACCTTTTAAAAAGGGGTCTACATGATACCAGCGAGCTTACATCCGATATACTTCTGATGCCTCGCTTATGTGCGAATATTACCTTATTTATATAAAAAGAGTTTTCCCATATTATTATGCCATATCTTAAAATTGAACCTAGATATCCATGATATGCTTGTATTGCAGTTTTGTCGTTGGTTATTTTTGTAAGCCTCCATAGCGCATATGTAAATGAATTTATCTTATTGCACAGACCATCTAAATGCTCTAACCACGTTAATTTATCTTTTTTTTTAGCATAGGGAAAGCGGACGAGAATTTGTGCCACCTGATTGTAAGTACTCTACCAACGTTGGGAACTAAGCTCGTCTGGGTAGGTACCACCCACTCATCAGATATTCTACCGCAAAACAGCAGTACCTACTTTGTTTTATAGTGTTCCGGTTTGAAGGGTGAGTGACTCTGTAATTACAGGCACAAGGGACATAACATCTTAGTTCCCAAGGTTAATGGCGCATTGGCGATGTAAGCGATGGTTAACATTTCTTACAATGCCATTGTCTATTGGGCGTTGGTGACCACTGACCATCAGGTGGCGATTATGCTCGTTCGCCTACATATTAAAAAACAGTTCTTTGCGTACCTTTCTAGTATTAACAGATAAATAGGTTATAATATTAATCTATGAATCCATTATTTAATCCGAGATGTTGGTTGTTAACTACATATTTCAAAATTATGCAATATTGTCAAATACCTGTAAAAACTTTATAGAATTTAGACATATAAAAATTACTTAAGAAGCAGACGTTTATTTATTATATCCTAATCATCAAACACATCACATTTTATGTTTGAACAAATGGAAAACATATCAACTGACCGCCTTATTCATAAACTTTGTTTAACTGGTGATTAGTTAAACAATATTTTGTCTTCTTCTTTCGTATGTCAAATCAATAATGACAGAACGAGACAAATCAGTGTTTAGCTAACCAGTAACTAAGCAACGTCTATAAATAAGGCCGTAAGTCTTTAGCCCAATATTATTTGTATTAATCATAATTTCAAAACAATGTTATATGACTTAACATTAATTTAAACATTTCTTTAAACGATTGAAAAAAGTTAAGCATCACTTGTTTTGCAGATATAAAAAGAATAGAGGGAAGATGTCGCAAGCATTAAGATAGTTATTATCTATTAAGATAATATTGAAATAGCTAAATAATATGATATATTATGTGCTTATAAATAATGTACGAGATTTTCGGTGCCTTTTAGTTGCGAACTTCGACTGTGACTGTCAGCTCAACCTGATATTCTGAACGGAAACGTTCACAGCAAGCAAACTGTCCCTTTCGAAGATTCAATTTCCGGTTGCACCTCGTGGCTGGAAGTGCAAAAGACATTTATTTATTGACTAAATTAATTTATTTACTCAAAATAGTAAATAAACAAGTACTTTTATTATTAGTATACTATTATTCGTTTATTTCTACGCAGGATAAATAAAAGTTCTATTATTATTAAATTATCTACGTCACTTGATTGTCGAAAATAGAAGCTACTGAACTTCTTGCCCGATTTTCTCAGTATTCTACCGAAAAATTCTGATCCCATTCAAAGCTACCAACGGCCTCACTTTTTTTGCGGTAAAATCCACATCCTGAACCATTGGTAATATATATTTAATTTATCATTGGTATTTATTTCAATTTATTATTCGATTCCCACCCTTATTTTTATTTTATTTTTTGCTGGAAAAACGCATTGCCGCGTTTCTCCCATATGAAGTGCGGGGTATGTGGAACTCACTGGCACTGAAGGCGCCGGAATACCCACTAAAAAACCAGCGGTATCCTCTCCGTCTGGTAGGGGGCAACACGGGATCGCTTGCGCATGGTACCGTGACGCCTCGACCGCGACGGTCGGACGGTAGAGGCATCCATATCTAAGGGGGTTCCCGGATAAAGGGAGCCCACTTAGCCCCGGCGGCTAGCGTTAAGACGGGGGAAAAGGTGCGCATAGTGCAGACGACGCTTCTTCCCCGGTCTTCTTCTAAGGATCGAATCAGTGGAGGCGCTTTCCTCACGCTGCCGATCCGCGGCCTCCTTCTGCGACTTGACACTCTCGCAGAAGAAGACCATTTCCAACCAGCACCTGCATGGCACCAGCATAACGTTAATCATGCTCGCCAGCGAGAGATCTCCGCCGACTATCGCCGCCAGTGTATGCCCCTGATGCCATGCAGCATACTCCGTCAGGGTGTGGTGCGCCGTGTCCAGTGATGCACCACACTCATGACAGGAGGGCACATGCATCAGCCTAAACGTAAGTGTGCCGTTCGATTCCCACCCAGGACAAAAATTTGTGTGCATGAACATGTCTGTTTATCCTGAGTGTGGGTTTAATTATCTATATAAGTACGTATTTTCAAAAGTAAAGTAATATATTATGTAGTATATCAGTTGTCTGGTTTCCATAATACGAGCTCTGCTTAGTTTGGGATCAGATGGCCACGTGTGAATTATGTCCCAAAAATACAGCTAAGCTGCTGAAAAACGCTAAATATTCATGGTGAATTTAAAATGATACAAAGTGACCAATCTTATCAAAATATTAAGAAAATGGCGATATTCATAAACAACTTTTTATGTTTTTTATGTGTGATAGTATTTAATATTAATACTCTGTGATTTTGCAGCTTGTCAACAGTGAGTCAAGATCACGGTCGTATACACAGGTAACTTCAGTATGGGATACGTTGACATAATGACGCTGTTAAGTTCAATTTACGGCCGCCAGTTGTATGACAATTCGCGTAATAATTATCTCGAACACTTTTTCAAATTCAAACAAAACAGTTAAATAACAAAACAAAATTTACACAATATCCCCAAAATTCAACAAAATGATATAACAATGATTAAATAACACAATACTTGAGAGAGAAAAATAACAGCTTCGATAACAGCGACGCAGTACGTACAGCGGATAGTATTGCGAATTAGTAATTGTAACACACTCGCACCTATCTCTCACCACTGAAATTGGACTCAGTTGCAAGACCTGTGTATACGACCGTGGTCAAGATGTCGTTTGTAATCGTTTCGTAATTCAATTCACTTGCTAATCTGTCATTGTCAAATGTCAATTACAATAATTATCACGGTGTATACGACCGTGATAATTACCATTCCATGTAAAAATGTGATGCGATTTTAAAGATTTGTCAGTGCTATACTGTGAAATGTATTTACCGTTATTATTCTGAAATAACGATTGAAAATGTAAAGTTCGTTGCATCCTTTTATTAAGTACTATGATGTTGTTCACATTCTTTGCAATTTATTTATCATTGTTTTGTTGCGGAACATATGCGTCTGATGAAGTTAAAGTCGAAAAAAATGTAGTTGTAGACTGTGGTACTTTACGATTGGGACAGTATATTTGTCCTGATCCTACTATAAATCAAATAGATCCAGACACTCAACAATATCGCGGCTGTACTAAAGGAAAGGATATTGCTTCAGATGGAGAAGCAGAAGGTAAAATAAAACAAAGCATAGTAAATGTTTAATGAGTTATCTCTATGTAACTGTAATTAATTATTAAATAAATTACTTAATTGATACATTATTTAGTGTAATATTAAATATGAAATTTTTACAGTACAATGTATAGCAGCAGATGGAATTATCTGTAATGAAACAAACAATTCTACATTTAGGAGGAAATTACCCTGTAAATGGACGTAAGTTCTTCTTATTCATTTAATATTTTATTATAATGTTTTTTTTTATGCAAATAACTGAAATATCAATGATAATTAACTTATCATTACCTATTTAATTGTTTTCTTCTAATTTTCAGGAATGGTTATTCTCTTGAAATAGCTCTATTGCTATCAGTATTTCTAGGAATGTTTGGTTTGGACAGATTCTATCTTGGATATCCCGGTATTGGCTTAGCTAAGTTGTGTACACTTGGATTTATGTTCCTTGGCCAGTTGCTAGACATCATACTTATTGCGGCACAGGTATAAAAAACATTCCTATTTTTGTAATATGTTAACATAATTATTCTTAACACAGGAATAAAAGTTTTTACAGCAGTCTTCAAATCTCACTTTCCTACCATTAATTATTTCATATATACAGTAGCCTGTCTATTTAAAAAATAGTTTTGATAGTAAAATTGTTGAGTGAGTGAACTGAGTTTTGATGATCAGGACTTAAAGGAGCCATTTTACTAATGTGTTAGTAATAAAACTCTGTAAATTGAAAAAAAAAAAAATTTCACTATAAGTGTAAAAATAAAATTTATATATATATTTTTTTAGGTTGTAGGACCATCAGATGGGTCTGCATATGTCATTCCGTATTATGGAGCTGGAGTTTCTGTTGTAAGAAGCGACAATGAGACTTACCTTCTGCCTCAAGCCGATTGGCACAACATTACCTGACAGTGGGGTACCATATCCTTTGAAATTGATGAGGATTATGAGTGGACTTAACACAACTTTTGGATTTTATGGACGGAGTGAAGTGTTTCATGAAATTATACAAACTTCTATTCGTGATTTCGAAATTGAGCTCTCCAACAATGTATAAATAAGCATTATTTGTATATATGTAAATAACAATAAATTTATTAACATAAGCTGTAAAAATGTAAATAAAACTATATTAACAGCATAATCATTTTATATTTTTAATAATACAGATTGTCTAAACTACACAAAGTTGCCATTTAATTTGGTGAACTGGTATTTTCATTAACATCTTCATTTTGTTCAGCATCAAATAATGAGACATCTGATGGTGGCGCTATTAGAGTAAATATCACAGGTATATTTGCTAAGAGTGGATTGTTATGTTTTTCAAGTAACCTGATCCATGACAACAAGGAATCTCGTGATGATGTCCCTGTAACAATAATATTGTTTAAATTGTATTCTATGTACATAATAATTTTGTGTATTAGTCATATAACATACTTAAATGGTTCATTGTATCGCTAAGCCTTGTAAAAACAATACACTTTAAAGTGAAATAAAATGATAAATTATTGTTAAATGAAGTAAATATTTATTTCCTTTCAAGTGATGTAAATTAAAAAGTTGAAAGTAACTGTTATTTATTATCCTATTACTTTTAAAATGTATATTATGTTAGTGTTCATAGTGTCTTTTAAACCTTATGCATTTCTGTTTGACTAACCTGTGGCACAAACAGCAACTATAGTTCCATCGTCTTGTTCATGTACTGTGCTTTTGACTTGAGGTAATGTTACTCTTCCAATAACTCCTGGTATTCTTGGTCTCTCAATATTTGAAACATCTGAAACGTATCGAGATATTAATTTTAAAATTTTACAGTGTAAATTGTTTATAACGCTAAATAAAAATAAAAAACTAATTAAAAATAAACGCCCCATAACGTACAAGTGAGCACAATTTGGTTGGTTTACCTTAAAACCCACGCATTGATAATCCATTCCATATAACGATAACTCTCTATAATGATAAAAAATGCTCAATGCCTTGAGTTTCGTTATAAAGAGTTTACACTGTATATTGAGAAATGCAATGATTGTATAATATTGATAACTTTTTATTTCATACCATCTAAATCAGTATCATCTTTGTACTCTGGCCTTATCTTTCCAAGAAGTAGAAAGTATGTAACAACTTGATCTTGCAAGTACACATTAAATGGTCCTTTTATAACAAGTGGTCCATCGGGTGGTTGTTCAGCTAACAGCACTTGCTGCACTCGACTTTGACCACTCACAATCCACGTCTTGTCTAAAGAAGCTTCAATTTCTTCTGTCTGACAAAAATTTGAGTATGTAATGGAATACAAGATTGTAACATTTAAACAGACAAACAGTAAAATGGAATACAATGTAAAATAATAGCATAAGCAAAATTTTATCACCTGCCAAATATCAATTTTTGTATCGGGGTCAACTGATGTTATTCTTTGTAATGCAAGTACTGCTAATTCCATGGTATCAACGGGCAACTTATCCGGCAAGTACCAAGGACTGAGATTTTTAAATTTAGGCATCCAGTACATCATTCTCCAGTATTTTCTGAGTGGTATCCCTCGCCTTCCAAAGATGTTTAATAACATTTGCTCCATTTCCGAATCCGGCATCACTTCTAATAAATAAAGTTTATTATGGTTAACAAATTTCTATAAATACATTATAAATCATTGACATTTGATTCTAAGTTAATGAGATGTATAGAAAGAAATCTAACTGTTATCCTCCATTTGCTCCAATAAATCCACAGCACATTGTTGTTGTTTGGGATAATGCATAAACTCCGCTTGAAATATGTTAGTGGGTACCATTTTTCCTTTAGGTAAAACATCCACAAGAGCTTTATAAACCTCCAAGTCCTTCTGTACTCCAAATTCTTTCATTCGACTTAAAGCTGCATAAATAAATTCGACATGACCACGTCTTCTTGTATCTCGTTCTTCAAACATTTTAATCACTTCTAGATAAGTTTCTTTTGTCTTTTGCGGTTTTGCTAGAAAGGGATCGTAAGTAGTCAATGTGTTGTCTGAACTTTTCCATCTTTGACGAATAATATTTGTTGTACGAGATCTGATAATATTCTTTAGGATATTATTCACGTTCATAGTAGGTTAGAAAAATATAAATAACTATTAATTCCTGCTTATAAATAAATGACAAGTTGAGACATTTAGATTCATAACCTGTATATTAAACATAAATATTTTACATTTTTCTTAACCTATAACCTTTTTTATTTATATATTTTTTGATTCACTCAGTAAATTATGATTTAATACATTAGGTATATATAGAAGATAAGACAGACTAGCTTAGACCAGTGATGGTCTGATGGTATAATATTGATACTATCAAGTGTCAATAGGGACTTAGGATAAAGGGATGAGCTTATTCGTTAAAAACTAATTAAATTAAAAAAAATACTACAAATTCTATCTTAATTATTAATTTATTTTGCTGAAAATTTTACACCACATTCCCAATATTTTTTTCTATGTATACGTCAATTGAATAGTAAAATGAACGCATCTTTCACAACTCATTCATAGCGTAATTTGTACTTTACTCTATGACTCTATGTACTTTTGGCGGACTTTCGTTGCGTTCACACTTCACAGTATTTTATAAGTAGTTTGGCCATAGTATTGAGAGTGGGAGGACGTCTTCTGTAATTACAAAGTTACGTATTTAACTACGTAAAGTGAAATATTCTGTTCCGTTGTTAAAACAGTGTTAGTTTTTAAAATATGTTGAAAAGGCGTTAATAGTGTATTATTGTGACTCGTTATTTTTATTTGTTTTGTTGTTTACATTTTTTTGGTGATAATGCAGCAAGCTATATTTTTTATTTGCACTCTCGCCTTAATACTAAGAACAGGGGGTAAGTAAATACGTTTGAAATAGTTATTTTAACGTATGTTTATATAGTATTGTCAAAATAATTATAGCTATACTTAGAACTTTTTTAAGGCCTTTAATTTATATACACCGAATAGTTTAACTTTTAGGCACTGACAATTAATATTGAATATCATACAGGTGACTTAATATTTTCTATTAAAATAAAACTTCGTTCATTTTCGTGTTTTTATCTGAATAAATTATCTACAAGTTTTCGAATAATATTAATTGTCATTTTTTTTTATTTGTATTTATTATTTTTATTACTGCAAATGTAGATAACATTGTAACAAGTTTACAAATGAAACTAAAATGACTTCTCGTAACACAATGATGGACCTGTAACTTAGGTTTTTCTAATTAACAATTTTACGTGTATTTTAATATTAAATTAGCTTATTTGAGTTTATTAGTCCTTTGCCAGTACCACACTGTCATTGGAGCCCCGCAGAGGTGGGCCTACCGTCGGGACGTCATGGTAGTATGCGCAAGCGATCTCGTGACGTCCCCCGAAAAGACGGAGTGTGTAACGCTGGTTTTTTAGTGGGTATTCCGGCCTTCAGAGCGCCGGCGAGCCCCACATACCCCTCACGCGTTTCCCCACATCAAGTGGGGGAAACGCGTAAAAGCGTTTATCCAGAGATAAAAATAAAAAAAAGTACCACACTCAGTACAATAAAAAAAAAACACAAATTCGATAGGCTTAATCCAACGTTTATTTATATTGTAATTAGTTGCAGCTTATAAAAAATTATATTATTTTAGTAGCGACTGATACAAGGCAAAATTTATGCAAGATATACGTACATACGTATACATAAACATCTCGTTAATGGTTAAAAGTCATGAAAAATTATAGAGGTAGACGTACATATATTTTGTAAACAAATTGCGTAATTTGATGACGTTTGTCACAGAAACGGCGTGTTCAGTGCAAATGCAATGGGCTATTTTTTATATTGTTTATAACACATGCGTCTTTGGGCGCCAATCCAAACGCCCACGTACCCTATTTCGTTGATGCATCCACACTTATTAGAGTTTATCTAAATTAGATTAATATTATAATACTAGCATTTTCCCTCGGCACCGTCTGTGTTAATTTTAAAGTTAACTGGTACTTCAATGTCAAACATTATAATCAGTTTTGTGGTTTAGTGGTGATGAGGTAACAAACATACACGTAGTTAATTTGGCATTTATAATATTAGTAAAGACGAAGGTTTAAGTATTCTTAATGTGTCTATAAGTTGTTTATAGCCCATAAATAGTACTTAGGAGAACATAATGCAATAAAAACACAACGGGTTGCACCCCGGGAGTGCCGGCAGAATTGAAAACTTTAATATTAACGTTGTGCATTTTTGATATTTTGGAATGATTAGAGAAAAATTTTGCTCGAATTGCTTTTATTATCAGTATAAAAGTATTATCATTTATGTGACAGAATACAATATTCATTTATTGCGCTATCGTACACAAACATGACAATTTATATTACATTAAAAATTGAACACTTCAAAATCCGTCTTACGAATTTTCAATCAGGGTCACGCGACCAGACGCGAGTTTAACATTTTTTACCCATCACAAAAAGTGCACAACGCCGCTAAAGAAGTTTTTACTTCAAAAATTTAACACGTCAGAATCCGTCTTGCGAATTTTCAATCAGGGTCACGTGACCTGACGCGAGTTTAACATTTTATTAAAGTTCAAGCGCTTTTAAATAACAGTTCGACTTTCAATCCTTTATTCAGAAAAAAATCCATATTACTTATTACTATAAAAAAAGCGGGATCAAATCTTAATTTTTTTTTAATAATCCATCAGCCTTGTCATCATGCTTAACGGTGAAATAAAACATCGTGAGAAAACCTGCATGTACCCTATTCCAATCGAAGAAGGAGTAAAGATTACTAACCATATATGTAGGTACATATTCCAAGCAAATTTTAATAGCTTCGCTATATTGTACACTGCAAACATTTTTTGATTAATATATTTAGTTATGGTACAACATTATTCCACTCAATAACTTATATCCATAGAATAATAACGCTTAGAAGGAGGCCCAAGCGAATTGAAGTCATTCAATTGAACCTAAATAGGTTCAATACATTTGACGTCACGTCAGCCGTCACGATAAAATGTCATAGTAAACATCTTGCACAATTTATTAAAAAATGACTTACTGTGTAGTGTCACAATGCAACTCATAAAAAATAAGGAAAATAAAATCACAAATCACACGTAAGTACTATTAGCAAATTAAAAATTTTAGGTTAATACATTCATCAAAACATAAAAATAATTTGTAAACAAAATTACAATAAAAATGTTGTCAGGTATTGAAAATATATTTACCACGATTGCTTAATATTTTAAATAATAAAAATTTAATAATTATTTAAAATTATTATTTTAACTTTTTTAAATTACATAAAAACATTAATACTGTTCAAATAATTATAAATATTTTTTTATTTTCTTTATACATAAAATAAAAGCAACACTAATTAATATTATTAAATAGGTAAATTAAAAAAAAGAGATAATTATAATAATAAAAGCTAAAATTAAATAAATAATAGTGCAATATATAATTATAATACTTTTACCAACAAACAGTATCAATTTCCTCGTTTTATGGGGGAAATGTGTATTCACTTGCAACATAATTCGGTCGTATGTGTGCGTGTCGGTGAATGTAATGCCACTTACGCATTCATTAATTTTAAAGTTACTTCAATTTTGAGCGAAACTTTATATGACACTATCCTTCTAAGCGTTATTATTCTATGCTTATATCCATTTTAATTTTACTTCCAAAATTCCGATAACAACTTCGCTGTCATTAATGACGCCATTTTTGACGCAAATCCATGAATATCATAGATTATAATCTAAATTAAAATTAAATTATTTAAAATATTGACAAATGATATCGCGTCAATTTAATGTCAAAGTTGTTTATTGGTCTTTACGTCTATTGCGGGTTGAACAGACCGCAGATTCCGAGTTACTGGTTTTAAATCCCAGATCGAGCATACAAAAAAGAAAAAGTTATTGGCTTGAGTAGTCTGTCGCAGATTCTCAATTGCAGCCCGGAGTCGGGAATATTCCCGTACTTCGGAAAGTACCAATAGCCGTTGGCCCTGTGACTGATATCTTCGTTTTTTGTCGGATTGCCGTCCCATCGGATTATGATAGAGAGTGCACCTGTGTTTGTGCAAACACTTGTGGATAATATGACCTGCGCAGTTGGCTAATTTCTGTTGAGATTAACCGCCATAGCCGAAATCGATCAGTGGAATATCATCATTATAATGACTGAAAAAGCTGTGGTATCAAGAGGGACATTTACAACATTACCGCTTATAGGCTGTTTAAATCGTCGCCTTTATTCGGTAGTCCATAAACTAAAAATATAAAAAATGTAATCTATGATAATGATTCTAATATTGTTTTATATTAGAATCATTATGATAGATTACACACTATGGAATAAAAACTTCTATAATAGATTATGTACTTAACAAATTAAAAATCGGTTGACGTGAAAAAAATCGGCCTTCAGAAATTTGTCGCTTTGGAGAATTTTTAAATGGCCTGGCTAGATTTAGATATGCACTATTACTGATTACTAGGATTAACGAATACGTTATTTCAGTCAATTCGTCTATCATAGGTTAACAATCAAAGCCTGTTTTCGTCAGTATGCAAGTAAAATATCTTAATATAATCTGTCGACATTTTTTAACTTTCCTTTTAAAATGAAGCCTTTGTTAACTAGATATATTGATTTTTCCTTTTAATGAAACAATTTAATTTTACAACTAAATTATCCGGTTAATATATATTTTTAGTTTATGTATATATATGTTACATGTATATAAATTATTAATTTACTTAGAGAATTCAAATTCCGGCCTCAAAGGCCGGCAACGCACCTGCAAGTCCTCGGATGTTGCAGAAGTCCATGGGCGGTGGTAGTCACTTTCCATCGGCAAGACTCATGCTCGTTTGCGCACTATTTCATTAAAGAAAAAATTCAATAAGAATTATTGGTCTTTGTCGATTAAAGGTCTAAAATCTTAATAAGTTCGGATACAGCTTTCAAACCATAAAAGTTTTCTCAGCATACGGTTATCAACGATGCAAAGTTTTAGGTCGCTGGTGATTTATGAGGAATGTGACATGAATAATGACTGATTTATTATACTAATATATTTTATAACATGTATGAAATTCATGACTAAAGATGAGATAGCTTAGTGGATAAATCATTCAAGCAGCAATTAATTTTCGTGCTTAATTTGTGTTTATAATTTTCATCTGGTTATGGGTGATGGATATGATGATAAATATCGTTAAGAAACCTGCTCTGTACTAGAAATCTTCTATACTTTCCAGTATTAGCTTTTTGCACAGCATCATTTACTACATGTAACATAATATGTGAACAATACAATAAAATAATGTATAAAATTAGTTTGACTTAAATATCATTGAAAGAAAAAGTTTTATGAAGTAAATACATATTCAGATATCACGAATGTTCTAGCTGGCGTTGTGGGACAATATATGTTTTTATTTAAATTATTAATACACCGATTTACCGACCACACTATTCATTGAAACTTTCGGTAAAACATTGAGAATTTACCGTACCTACGTTTACCGTAGTTTGAAAATAGCACAAAATTATTATTTTACCTGAATTTTCAACTTAAAATCATGAATTATCATGAATTTATAGTAAACATCATTTTATTCACGTATATTAAACCGCCACCGTTACCAGTGTAGGTGTAAATCGTTGTAATTTATGATTCCGATAAATCGATAGGACAATTTGTTATTATTATCATTGGCTTAATAAAGTACGAGTCATTACACACGCCCACATTAACGTGGAAGATAATAAGGTCGGAAACTTGGAAAACTTGGGACGGAGTCAGCGACTTGTACGAAAAGTTATCTATCTGACTGCGATGACAAATGACCCAGCGTGCGTTGAGACATCAGTGAAATGGTCGATTTGCTCTGCGATCAATCCTTGATGTGTGCCTTTGGGGATAGTGACGAGCTTTTATGGAAAAGACCTGAGCTGGCGAAATTGTTCGTTTGGAAGATGGATTCGGAGTTAGTGACACATTTTTACGTCCGTACCTTTAATATACCTTAATAAGTAATACATGTTTGTCTTTATTTCGATAAAAGATAACATTTATTTTTACCTTTGGCTCTATTACTGATAGATAAGTTGTCTATTATATCTATTATTTAAGTTTAACTAATTATCCGTAACTTATTTGATAGGTAATGTAAATACTTGTTGGACACTAATCCGATAGAAACAGAGATACATCAACTCCAGGCCTGGCCTGGCCCGGCCGGGCATGACTTCCGATGCAGTTACTCGAAATATTTTGACAGTTACACTCAATAACTTAATAATGGCCCGATCCGGGTTTGTACCCCAGTAACTTTGGATTTGCAGCCTTACAAGCTAGATTAGACCAACGAAATATATATTAAATATAACATACTAGCATTCGCACGCGGCTTCACCCGCATGTCAGGTTGGCGAGTAGCTATTACATATAAAAAGTATCGTATGACCTTTCTTGCGATTCAAGTTTGCTTCATACTAAATTTTATCAAATTCGGTTCAGTTGTTTAGCTGTGAAAGAGTAACAGAGAGAGCTACTTTCGCACTTATAATATTAGTATAGAGTAGTATAGATGCTCTTATCTCTCTATTAATTATTTTTTACATATGCCATTATGTACATAGTGGAAGTGTGTACACTCCCGTGCCTCGCAAAGCACGTTAAGCCGTTAGTCCTGCGCCTGAACTCTTTCCGGTCGTGTCGGATTGCCGTCCCATCGGATTATGAGAGCTAAGGAAAAGAGAGTGCACCTGTGTTTGCGCACACAATTGTGCACTGTAATATCTCCTGCGCAGTTGGCTAATCTCTCTTGAGATTGGCCGCCGTGGCCGAAATCGGTCTGGGGGACCTTATAATATCTCCTGCGCAGTTGACTAATCTCTTGAGATTGGACGCCGTGGTCGAAATCGGTCTGGAGGACCTTATGTACATATACTTGCTTAACATTTCTTTACATAAAATACAGTAAATATTATAGGCTTTATCCAATGTCATCATTGTTCCGCCTTTGATAACCATTATCTTATGAAATTCATCTATTTACGGAAAATAAAATTATATTTACGTACTAACAATCCACGGCTTTGACAGCGTGGAATTCAGCTCGACGAAAAAACTTAATCATCTGCTATTTTATCGTACATAATATATTTTTGAATTATACATAGCAAATAATTAAATTATTAAGTAGCACCAGGGTTAAAATTAAAAAAATAGTTGTTGGTTTTGGTAACTCGTAAATAGTTATATTAAAAAGGAGTCAGTTATTTTTAAACCACAGATAGGCACTTCAATTCTATTTATTTGTATGTACAAACTTATTATAAGTTTATAAAATCAATGTATTAAAATTAAAGTCAAATGCATGTATGCTACAATGCATTGCTACAATCAAAGACTATAAGCCTGTAATATGATGTGTTTATTCAACATGGATTAGTGTAATAATATATGACAATATGTGCTAAAAATAGTCGTATTTATTGAAATTATAGTGATTGTCGGTCAAAATTACAGAAACTTTGGGTAAATCAGATAATATGAAACATAATGTTCAATAGTGAAAATATAATAAAAAAGAAAGGCGGCGTCTTCGCTTGCGTTTAAAATAATGTGCGTTTTAAACAACACTTTTCTAAACGCAAAATATATACTCGTATATGACTAAATAACATTTAAATCAATTCAATTTTAATTGGTCGACTGTATGAAATTTAATTTAAAGAAGTGCTTCCTAAATTAAAAATAATTTAAATTAATAATTTCCAAGTGCGGCTCGTTACATTACATTACAAATTAAACATCGCAAAATTACAAGTTTTTTATATACATTTAAGTGTAAAAGCTGTGTGTTGTTCATAGTCTGTTACGACTTAAGCATTTATTTATTAGTGAGACTTAAGCCTCATGACGTGTAGTTTTTAGTATGGAATTTTATAATTTTATTACTGAATATGCCATTGCCACAAAAAGTGTGTCAATCGGAAAAAAAAACCATAAGAGTGTGACGATAAGATAAGATAAAAGATATCAGCCGATATCTCTCGCAAAAAGTAGTCGAGTCATAATAAACCAAACATACGATTATTGGGAAATATACAGGGGTCAATTGTACTAACAAATTATAACTTCATCGCAATCGATTCGAAACGTTATCGTTGCCTTTTAATCGTTTTCCTATTCTACTAAAACAACGGTCCAGATGCAGTTCGGTCGAAGTTGGTTGGGGTTTCGAAAATAACGTAAACATCAACATAAAAATATACTATAACAATTTACAAACCAAACAAACATACATTCTCGTAAAATGTGAGAGTAAATAATTTGTGAGCGTAATGATTTGTCACTTATAAAACTTTAGATATAGCGACATTTTATATGTACGATAATGAAGTCCATATACATATTTTGATAGGATTTTTTTATTTATTGTTATATCTAAAAATTAAATTAATTCAGGGACATGAAGGGTTCGAACAATATTTTTTTCAAAAAAAAAAACATATAAGTAAGTTGATCGTTCATGTTATAGGAAGTAGGTAATTGGATATTTTAATATGATGAATAATGTGCTATTCCGGATTTCGTCCCCTTCCACCTCTAAAACGTTTCACGTTCGGGTACGTGTTGAAATTTATAATAAGCAAGCTAGCCGGGTAAGATTTCACGGTTAGGGATTATCCTTACATAAGAGCCTTGATACGTCCATTATGAAACCGTATACAGTTTTGCAATTATAATTTACGAATAAGCTTCGCTTTATCTTATAAATACGTGGAAATATATTGTATATTCAGGATAAGGAAACCTGTATTTGCGGGATGTATAAGCTCTTAAAACTCGGACTAAGAAAACATTAAAAAAGGTTCAAATGTAAATTCTTAAATATTATAAAACAAATGTATTTTTGTTTTTGTTGCCACTCGGTGGCAGAGCTTTGTGCAAGCTCGTCTGGGTAGGTACCACCCACTCATCAGATATTCTACCGCAAAACAGCAGTACTTTGTATTGTTGTGTTCCGGTTTGAAGGGTGAGTGAGCCAGTGTAATTACAGGCACAAGGGACATAACATCTTAGTTCCCAAGGTTGGCGGCGCATTGGCGATGTAAGCGATGGTTAACATTTCTTACAATGCCATTGTCTATGGGCGTTGGTGAACACTTACTATCAGGTGGCCTAAATGCTCGTCTGCCTACCTATACAATAAAAAAAAAAAAAATGACACACTTTGATAATGAACTGATCCAGGCCGTTGTAAACAAATTGTAAACCATTGTTGAAAAAAAAACCTGCTGAGTTTCCTGTACTCGTTATTGTTAGGTCAGGTATATTCCGAACAGGTAGTAGATTTTATATTATTAATAAGTAAGTGTAATGCTTGCTTCTATATTATTGTATATTACAAATAATAACGGCTTTACATACAAATGTCATTTAGGGGTGATAGTTAAAAAAATGTTTTGCTTTATTCTTTCCTCAAACCAATGATAACAGACAGAGTGAAATCATTGTTTAAAATCCGCTAAACAATTAGATATAAGGTCATTATTTTAACTTGTATAATTTTAAACACTTATCAGAAAATTGAACACAAGCAACAAACCATTAAAAATGAACATTTAACAGCTTTATCAATCAGTATTTGCTTACGCAAGTGATTGAGGGCTGACGATCACATGAACGGAATATTAGCTTTGTGTCAAGGCAAGACTGTTCTTCTAAGGCATCCATAAGATCAATTCAATTTGTAATCTATTATACGTATTCTCCGTCTCAACAAACGCCGACCTAAGTTTCTTAAATTGATCTCCAATGTACAATCGCGACAGTGTGTGACGGTATACTTGAAATACGACGTGCACACATCTAGAAACATCGTACGATGCCAGCCAGCCAATGAAACGAAGCGTCGTGGTGGGCTTGGCTCCCCACCACGGTTTTGGAATGTATAACGCTCACGCTCAGAATGCCACTGTTATAAATAAACTGTATTAGTGAGACATTATGGTGGTTTTCGAGGCCATTGCCACGATAACAGTGGAGGAGAAAACAAAATTATTATTATTATATATTATCATTTTCTTAGCAATGATTATGAGGCTTTGAAATTTGTACGGTTTTCTTTTTTCAAAATCTCAATATTGATTGTTTCAATACAAAAATAATATAAAATAATAAAATAAATCAATATGTTACAAGGCATACATTTAATCAACAATCAAAGCTTATTGACTAGAATAGACTTGTAATTTTCCACGTAGAAGATCACAATATCGTTAAATTTTGTGTGTAAGCAATATAATTATCTGCGCATGCGCACCACGTGAAACAAGATCTGCGGAATGACGTGACTGTTCTTGTGTGGTATGCCGCATGCATGGATTGATAAGAGGTGAAAAACAACAGTTCAGTATATTTGTGTGCGGTCGACAACAAATACTATCACGGAAATATAGATTCTATATCGATTGTCACAAAATCTAATATCGTCAAACGATTTTTAAACGCAATATTTACTAATCGACTAGACATTACTTTATTATAGTGAACATAATTACTGGTTCAATTGCGTCGAATAGATCTGTCTTTTAATAACAGCCAGCGAGAACGCTTTTCAATTTATTATTACTTTAAAGCGTGGTTCGTGAAATCGTGAGTTACGTGTCTTTGCGTATGCGTCGATCCCATTAAAATGCAAATTAAATTAAATCTATTCGTTTCTGAATAAGACCTTGTGATATCATTAAAAATTATAATATACAAAACAAGTATGATAATACACGAATACTTTTAAATTCTGGTATTACATAAAATGATTTTCTTTGTTTTTAATGTGGAAATCAACACGAATAAATAAAATTGAAGGGTATGTCTGTAATATCAAAATAACTGTCACTTTTTAAGTTAATATGGCATAGAATAATAACGTTATTATTCTATGTAATATGGCTTTTGCGAGTTACCACTCGCAAAAGCCATATTACATACACTCACTCGGTGGTAGAGCTTTGTGCAAGTTCGTCTGGGTAGGTACCACCCACTCAGCAGATATTCTACCGCAAAACAGCAGTACTTTGTATTGTTGTGTTCCGGTTTGAAGGTTGAGTGAGCCAGTGTAATTACAGGCACAAGGGACATAACATCTTAATTCCCAAGGTTGGTGGCGCATTGGTGATGTAAGCGATGGTTAACATTTCTTACAATGCCATTGTCTATGGGCGTTGGTGACCATTTACCATCAGGTGGCCCACATGGTCGTCCGCCAATCTATAAAAAAAAAAAAAAAAAAAAAAACCAAAACCAATGCATACATTATCGTTCTAGACAACTACTATCACTTAATAATTTAAATATTTAATCTCTATTGTTCAAAAAAGGCATTATATATGTTAAAATAGCAGAGTTGAAGGATATTCGTCACAAACTGAATAATTATAAATTAATTAATCAAAATATTTACTATATACTTTAATTTAACGTTAGTATATAGTAATGTATGTGAATAATTATCGCCTTCGATTGCGGATATATCAATAACCTTCAAGCAATTGTAGTAGTATATTATGTATATATATAAAACCTTTTTGTTAAAAACCTGAAATATTTTTTTAGCTTTTTAGTGTATATTTTTCTGTTAATATTGAAACCGGTTTATTTTTTTTGTCTTACTTACTTGTATATAATTATTACTGTTCGATTAGTCTTGTACTCGTGTTATTATATTTCAAAGAATTTGTTGATTTTTTTTTAGTATTTCACAGAACATTGAAACATTATGCTCGTACCGTTTCGTAAAATAGTTTTGACTCAATTCATTTTCAAATAGGAATTCTACTCTACATTTCTAACGCTATTATTTTGAAGTGGTATTTAAATATGTTAATTTTAGATATATATTTATGGTAATATAAACATAAAAAATAATTATATTAATAATGATTTTGTTTTTAACAAACATTTACTGAATTCGTTTATAACATATCAAAATTGAATTGAATTTTTATTAATTTATAATATTTTGGACTTTTGAAATTTTCATGTTCATTATCGATATTATAAAGCTTGTGATGATGACATGATGGCTCAGTGGCTAAAACATGTAAATCTTAACCGAAGTGCGGATTCAAAATCAGGCTAGCACCACTGAGTTATTATATGCTTTATTTTGTGTTAATCTTTGTCATCCAAACCGCGTTTGAGCAGTGTGGTGGACTAAGCTCTAATATTTTTCCTAAAGAGGAGAGGCCTTTGCCCAGCTGTGGAATATTTAAGAATTACTTTTAACTCATTGCGTGGTGATTTTGTATGGTTGAACGCTTTTACTCTTTAAAAGTTTCGTGTGTATTTTAAGATTAATATAAAGGTAAGCTAAATTATATTCTTAATACAAACTATAATTACAAAACTTTTTCCATTAACAAAACCAACGCAAACAAAGTTGCAGCCATGTCACGTAAATGTATAAATTACAGTCAATTCGAATAAAATTAAAACATTTTTATATACATCTTCTTTAAAAAAATAGCTTATTTTAATCTTTTAATTTGAAAGTAATTGCAGATAATAATTATATTTTAAAAAATGTACCTTTTGACAAGGACATATTAGTCACAGTATCAATATATAATATATTAGAGTAATTATCGGTGTGTGTGTGCGTGTGTACAAGCCTTTCTATAAACGCGCATACCTTAAGTACAAAAATGTTATTTATTATTGAAACCAAATTAATTACTACGAGACTTTATTATGTGACTCTTCAAATATATAAAGATAAACCATAGACGATTTAGTATTTTTTAATGATTCGACTTAATATTCCTAACAATATCAACCATTTTGTCCATCGCCAAAGCGCTATCAACTTTGGAAACTAAGACTAATAGAGTATATATGCTTTATGCTCGTTAATGGTAGTTACATTTAACATTGAAATATTGTTAGTGTATAGCTTATATTTGAAACGATCAAGATTATTTGATGCTCCAAGCGTGTCGTAGACGTCAATATTTTGTATGATTGTGATCCGGTTTGTAGTTAGAATAAGCCAATATAACATGCTTAAGCAACACATCTTGATCCCGTCGTTGGCAACGCATTCACGGCTTTAGGAGTGATATGTTCTTGTAGTGACAGTGTCTATGGGCAGAGGTGACATATCATGGTAGTGTCTGATTGTCTTTGTGTTGTCTAATGTGAAACCAAATGGATTTTTTTAGTTAAAACTAAATTATAGTTTGCTTCATGTTATAAATACACAATTGAGAGGAATTATCTGGGATTTTGAGTGAATAAAGCAGCAGCAAAAAATCGTTTTAATATCGTGACATAATAGATGAGAATATTAAAAACTTCAAACAATCAAGGCACGAATCATAGATTACGAACTTAGCTATTCCTAAGAAATATATTGTAATTTATAATGACAAAACATCATTTGACTTCAATACTTATATAACAATCCGCATGATAAGTTATTTATTTTAAGTTTATTTGGTTATTAACTCAAATGATAATTTATTTATTATCATTTAAGTTCTTAAAACGAATTATTTTGATGTAAAAACTAACTTTTGGCACGCATCGCAATGTTACTTTAATTCTTTTGTGTTCAAGTATCCGATAGGATTCTTAACGCCACCTTTTGTTGTTTATGGTACTACACCAGAAACTTCCATGCAAGTCTCAAAATCAACCGTGTAAAGTTTTAATACGTTTATTAGAGAAACAAATAATCATGAAATTACATATAAATATGCTATAGAGATTATAATTAAATGTACCAAATTTCGGAAACTATATCATTTTCATGCTTGTTGAACATTTTTTAAAATTATAATTGCACATAATCCGGCAGAGGATTTTTGAACGTCTAAGGTATTATTAAAACAATAAATATATTAAATATATAATAGGCTACAAAAATAAAAGAAATGGTCACATACGTGAAACAACTACTTGTACAGATTACACATCGTTTGTAGAAAAGGCAAAAAATATATTACGTGAGAGAGAGGAAGATCAAAAAAATTTAAAAATCAATCCAACTCGTATCGATTATTTTTCTCAAACCGGTAAAAACGAAAAAGCGTAAAATTAATGTTTCAGGTTTCTTTTTATGCCTTTCCAAACAAAAAAAATGGCTCTGTAGCTATCACACATAGCTTCAGATTAGTGATGGCGACTGAACCAATTTATTTCGTATATTCTCTATTCATATACGTTATTGTAGTGACTTAATTCATAAGATTACCTAGTACTGGCACTACTAACTATTCATGTGATTTTGTGTTTACAATCCGTCTTGTGCCACACAGTGAAGGAAAACGTGAAAAATCTGCATGATCTCTATCTTATCACAAAAGGATGGGAGATCTTAGCCTAGCCTCGGAACATTTGTAGTCTATACTGTAATATACATTTTTTATCTGTGGTAATGAATACTTTTTAAACTTCTGCCTTCGTCAACAGATGCGCTCAAAGAAAAATGTAACAAGGAAGAAGATTTGTTACAGCGATGTTCAATGGCGTTACCAGTGCTAAGTTCACCGGAAATCTCGTTTGCGTTAACACGAGAAGAATTGGACAAGAGTTGCGTGTGAGTATTATTTTTTCTACCTTTATAAAAACATAAATTTTAGCAAGACACATTAAATAAAATTAATAAACAAGGAATTAGTTGATTTTTCTCTTTCTGTCATTATTGATTTGATATTCGAAAGAATAGGACATAGTATTGTTTAATTAAAGACATTAAATGTTTAAGTAACTGTGGCAACGTTTCATATTTGCTTGTAGAAGCCAAGGTAATCAAAGTTTGCATGATAAATTGAATACATTTTCGCAAAGAGAACGATAATAATTAGTCGAAAACAAAATTACATAGTGAAGTCGTTTTATTTCCAATATTTTCATCTGTCATAAGAAAATTTGCCTTTCATTCGCTTTTGTACGATAACTTAGCGTTAAAGTTTTGCTAAGACAGCGTTAGCACCCTGGAGAAACTTTAAACGAAATGGTACGCGGTATGTAGTTAGCTCATCTTAATTTAGTGTTCTTGTTTGCGGTAAATAGCAATTTGAAGCCAGTTGTCCAACTCACTAACTTTACTCGCCGCATGATTAGATCTTTGAATAGCCAATGAGCCAATCAATGGGAACATTTAGGTCGACAAAATTATTGTTTTAAACGGTCCATTGGAAAATTGAGTTCGAATGTAATCATTTTAGTATTGGTGGTAATTATTTTTTTATTTAAATTTGAAAGAATATCTTTGAATTTCATTGGTTGATATTTGATTTTATAAATCAAAATAATTAGAAAAACTTAAGGACAAAATAGGTACTGCAGACAAGGAACAATCTCTAATAATTCACTAAGTAATCTACACATTTTTTAAATGTAAGGTGTGGTCTTACATTGTCAATGTCGATGGGTTTGGTGGTGACCATCAGGTAGACAATATGACAGCCTACCTTTCTTAAATTTATAAAAAGTGACATGAGAGATTAATATTTAATTTTGTTACAGGGAGTTACGTGTCGGTATAAAATGCATTGATAACTACACGGAGATATGCATGGAAAAGAGCGAACAAGTTATGTTTAGACGGATATACGCCGGGATAACGGACGTTGTTCAAGAGCTTTGCACTAGAGGGAAGTACCAGGATGAATACCTTCGGCACGCAGATTGTGTGAAGAATGTGAGACAGGAGTACGAAGTCTGCAGTAAAAACTATGAATTGACGCTCACGACGCTTAGCAATCACCAGAAGAAAGACCAGTATCACACGGATGAAACTCAAGTCGCAACCAATCATGAAGATTATCTAAGAACAGTTTGCTGGTAAGTAATTGATGAACAATTAAATTTTAAAAATATACCGATGGTTATATGCTCACAATATTATTTAATATAAAATATAATGTTACTCAGTCGAGAGATGGCTAATGTCTTACTATTTTTTAAATAATTTAATAATCTGTATATACATTTTAAAATTTTTAATTGATATTCAATTTCTTTTTGGCAAAAAAATAAATGCTGTCATAAGTCGACTATATGGCAACCTCCTACACTACAATACGCAAAGTTCAACTTCTTATAACCTTTAAAAATTACATTAACAATGAAGAGTTAATTAATTTATTGATCATACATTGATACCTAAGTTCCTATTTTAATTTAAAAATTTGATTTTCGAAACATAGAAAAGGCATATTCATTTTACACAGGGAAAATATAATTTTTATCCCAGGGATCTATAAATAACAGCGTTGAATAGTTTATTAAAATAGGCTCAGTGATTTTTGCTTGCTGCCCGGATTCATAATTGTGATATCGGTCACTATTTTTTTCCTCTGACCTATTTAAAAAATAGAATTTATTAAAATTAAATGGATTATACTAAAATTTGAATTCTAAAATATATATGCGATAATCATTTTTGGCATGGCATTCATCATTTATTTAAAAATAATAAAAAGCGTAATAAATAAAGAAAAAAACGAGGGAATCTGGGCGGTATGGCAATAAAAAAATCCCAGCGAAATGTCAAAAAAGGCGTAATTTGTTAACTTTGACAACGATGTGAATCCTACGAATATAATAACGCCGAAGTTTGTAGATGGATGGATTTTTGTTACCCTTTCATGCAAAAAGTACTAAATAGATTTGCATGAAATTTGGAATAGAGATAGCTTATACTCTGTGTTAACATAAAGGCTACCTAACCCATGTCCCCTGCACTCTCATGCGGGCGCAGCCGCGGGAAAAAATATATAACTATTAGTTGTAAAAAGTGTACGGACATTGGTAGTATGGACTGTGGAGTATAAGCAATAATTGCATGTGATGTATTTTATTTAATATAAGGTTCATAATATGAATTAATTTTATGCTTTCTGCACTTGTTCTTCATATAAACTTTAACTATGCCAAACCTCCGACCGCGCAATATGAAAACATATGAAAGGTGTACAAAGTTTTCTCTTCACGTATTAATATATTAATTTTCTAGTATTATCGAAGTGTTTTAAATTTGAAAAAAGGTAATTTTAATTTAGAAATTATCGGTTCACAATGCGCATGCAAAGCCCAAAATAACAATATATAATATTAAATTAATTACAATATTGCATTCAACTTATTGTTACGTACAGGGTAATGAAAGCGTGTTTAAAAAATTGCATGCATTCTTATGAAATACGCACACAGCAAAGTCAATAAAACTCGTTAAACAGGTGCTCTACACATGCTTCAAATGCGAGCTAAAATTCATCGGTATAATATTTTACCTTGAAATATATAAGGCTGGACAAACTCAAAGAATGATATAACTTATATATCGAATTACAAGTGATCCACAGATAAGATATTTACTAACAGTATCTTAGAACTTTAGTAATTTAAATATTAATCTCGGATACTGGTGTAATTTATAATATGATTTATCTCTAATTCGAATCGAGCAAATTACTCTGTCAAGAAAAGGAACCTATCAAGAGATTACTGGAGCATTCGAAGATCGAGTACCTATCTCCTTTAATATTTGATATGCAACTTTATAATTAAGTTCCTAAACTAATATTACTTATAGGATTATATTTTAGTACAGAGTACTGTATCTATATAAAATATCAACTTATTAAAACGTTAATATGTTAATATTATAAACAATTTTATTGAAATAAATCTTGAAATTTTTTATAGCATACAACGAACTATAAAAACATTTTAACATTATTCCTAACATTCACTTAGTTTAATAACTAATCTCTATCGCTATTAAATTGATATTTAAATAATAATAAGTTCTAAATTCAAACTGCAAAAAGATGTCACATATTTACATATGTATTTAATATGTATTTTATTTAAATAAATAATATGCTATAAGATTTATGTTAAACATGTTGTTACCATGGAGTTAATCAGCGGAGGTAAAAAATATATGAATATTTAATGAAAAAACGGAATTCATTAACCGTAGCGAAATATAATAATTAAACAGTCTTTTAGAATATCAGACCATTTTTTTGAAAGTTATGCAAAGAATTAACTTAATAAATGTGTACTTCCATTATCTGTAAATCTCTGAAAGCCCATCTTAAACAGCGCCGGATTAAAGACGCATTTAAATTGTTCTCGGCTTGTTTTGACGTTTATAACTAAATAATTAATTTATTGAAGCAAAATTTTACTCAAATCACATCGGTTATTAAAGTTTCAAATTAAGTTGATATTTCTATACCAAAATTATGAACGAATGCATAAAAGTATTTTTATATTTTAAAATTTTCATCCAGCATCAGAGGACTTACACATCGTTGCCCATGTAGTTTCACTATGAAAAGATAAACAAAAACAATACAATTTCCTGCAAAAAGGCCGTGTGAAACGCTGTGAAACGTGTGAACGGCGAAATAAAAGAATCCGAAATCATTTGCAGCGGAATACCGCAGAATACTAATTCCAGGTCTACAGTATCACTAGTTAATATGAAAGAAGTTTCTAGATGAAATTCCATCGAATTACGGCATCCAATTAGATACCTGGATATGTTGCCAATTCCTGTGTATTTTTTAAGATTCTATATACTTATTTAAAAAATGTGAAACTAACTAAGTGTAATCCCTTCGTTATGGTCCTAATGAGCATTAATAAAAGATGTATATCGAAATATTATAATTTTATTTAAATCATATTCAAAAATCAATTTTCCGGTAATTTCCAATTATATTTACGTTAATTGGATGATCAATTGAACTGAGGCGGTCCAGTCAAATGAAATGACGTAATAGTCAAGATGGCTGTATTGAAAGAACTCCTGGACTTTAAACCGAAGGTCTCAGATACAAATTCGGGCAAACGCTTGCTAATCATTTCGTTCTCTCGAGACCACTTTTTTTTTATTGTATATGTTGGCGGACGAGCGTATGGGCCACCTGATGGCAAGTGGTCACCAACGCCCATAGACAATGGCATTGTTAGAAATGTTAACTAAGATGTTATGTCCCTTGTGCCTGTAATTACACTGGCTCACTCACCCTTCAAACCGGAACATAACAATACAAAGTACTGCTGTTTTGCGGTAGAATATCTTATGAGTGGGTGGTACCTACCCAGACGAGCTTGCACAAAGCTCTACCACCGAGTGATAATACGACAACCTGTAGGTGTTAAAGAAAATTCATAACAAAAGACAAAACAAAAACCAAGAAATTGGAGCGAACAGATCTTAAATGAATCGGTGGATGGAAAACACATATCTTAATCAAGGATCGCGACTTCGAATCCAGCACGACCACTGAGGTATGATGTGCGGTACTGAATATTTTTTTTATAATTACTCTCGTGCTTGACGGTGATGAAAACACCAGGCGTAAAGTACCAGTCAGTAAATGCCCAACTGATGCACAATAGTCTCCTCTTCAAACTATGGTGGAATAAACTATAAAACTTGTCAAGAAGAGAACAGGACTTATAGAGATAATATACTTGTTACATATTTTTAACTTGATTATTTCGTTTGCTGATCTGCCTGAAATGTGAGTAAATTTATAAATTGCTATAAGTTCTGCGAAGCCAACTAAAGCACTGACGAATCGCGTTACATTTATTTCCCTAGTCAGAGTACTAAATGTTTTACATAATGTTCGGGACCAGTATTTTGTTTTCCATTTATAGTACGGACTTATATGGAAGACGAAATACATTTATAAGTTTTAACAAGTAAAATGTTACACGTCTTCTACATGATGACTTGGAGAATACTATTTCGAAATTTTATATGATAAAATGACCAGAAAGTATTAGTCCGTTCCTAATAAAATCATTTTCATCCGATTGATTATGATAGAAGTATAGGGTTTTCCAATAGGGACGCTTGAACTTTGACAGCTGATTGCGGCCATGTTGTTTGAGTGACAGCTGTCAAATGCAGTGTGTTATATTCATTCCGTCCTCCCAAACCACCATGGCAGGTTACAGTGTCGAGCAGCACGTGCAAATCATAAAATTGTTTTATGAAAATGGGTCTTCAGTTCGAGCAACGTTCCAAGCACTTCGGCCGTTTTACGGTCGCGATGATCGTCCTGCCGAGTCGACTATCCGTCGATTGGTGGACAAATTCGAGTCAACCGGGTCAGTTAACAATCAGCCGGTTCCCGTGCGTCAACGTAACGCGAGATCTGCCGAGAATATCGCCGCTGTGCGCGACAGTGTCCTCGAAAACCCGCGGCAGTCAATTCCGCGTCGCGCACAGGAACTCGGCCTTTCGCAGACGACAACTTGGCGAATTTTGCGTTGTGACTTGAGCCTGCACCCGTACAAGATCCAGCTGACCCAAGAGCTCAAGGTTAATGACCATAGACAGCGCCGTGTGTTCGCTGACTGGGCATTAGAGCAGTTGGAAGTTGACGCCGATTTTGGCAAAAAAATCATCTTCAGCGACGAGGCGCATTTTTGGATGAATGGCTATGTCAACAAGCAAAATTGCCGTATTTGGGACGAGACCAATCCACACGAGGTTCACCAAGTGGCAATGCACCCGCAGAAAGTGACTGTTTGGTGCGGATTTTGGGCCGGAGGCGTGATTGGTCCGTATTTTTTCGAAAACGATAATGGTGTGGCCGTCACCGTCAATGGTGAGCGATACCGGTCGATGATAACCAACTTCTTTTGGCCTGAAATCGAGAATATGGATCTGGACAACATGTGGTTTCAACAGGACGGCGCTACGTGCCACACAGCACACGCTACGATGGAAGTTCTGCACGATCAAGCGCCCTTAATGGAAAACCCTATAGTATAGTCTTATTATCGCTTAGTGGTCACACTTATTAGAGATAGTTCAATGGAAACTGTTCGTCAGCTTTTTCAGGATTTGGCAGACGTCAATATTTACAATACGATTAAAACGGCTTACCTTAATTAATGGTTTCCCCAAACAACATCAAACAAAATTTCCCTTAGTCTCTTTTCTACTCTGACGAAACCAAACTGCTTGGTTAGTCACGTCACATTTTCTTCAATTGCGGTATTATTTTCTTTTATGTATTTTTTTGTTTTTATTTTTAATATTTCTTGTTACCTAATATTTGCATCGTTGATCTTAAAATTTTGTTTTATAACATTGTTTAGTGAGTGATTAGTTAAACAATAATGTGTTTTCTAGTTTCGAATGGGAAATAAATAAGGACAGAAAGGAGAAATCAGGCTTTAACTATGTTATGTAGTCGCTAAGCAACGTTTAAAAGTTAGGCCGTTAATGATTGACATTTAAAGCGGAGAGATGAATATCTAATTACAAGTAGAGGAAGAGGTATAAATATATAAAATTAAGAAGGAATCTGTAATACATGCGAGGGAGAATTATTGTAGAAGTGTAATACGACTAAATAAGAAAGAAGAAAAAGTATAAAATGATTTAAACATATGCGATAATTTCAATGATAACATATTATTCTAAATCCCATAGTAAAAGTTTAAAAATAAATAAATCGAAAAGCTGATATGAGTTCACTTTATTTGACTAGGTGTTACCATACATTAAGTTTGGCTTAGTAGACAAGCACAATTATAAGCGCAGAGAGTGACGGGTGGATTTAGACTATGATGTTATTTTAAACGCTCGCGGCACGAGTTTAAATAATATGTCTGTATTAGGTATGTAATAAATATTTGTTAAATTTGCGAAATTTCTAACAGAACATACATAACTCAGATAATTTTAACCAATTAGCAAACTAAACAGAAACTATCGTGATATTATCACGTTAATTATATTGTGTCATTTAAATAAAAGATACCACACCTAAAAATTATTGTAGTTATTATACATTTGGAGTAACTGATAATAATCATTTGTCTCCAATTCATCGACTTGAAGGTACATACGTATACTGTATATATTTAACTTGACAAAGCCTCAAAAGAACTGTAAAGTCGTATCTTCAAATCGGGAGACGTCAACTGGATCATCGCGGAGGCACGGGGAAAACTAGGAAATATATCGTTATGAGGAAGTCGAATAATTTGCCTTTAATATTTCTATTAATCTTATTAAAAATCTTCATGCACTATTTTTAAGTTATTACAAATATAATATCTTTATTATATTAGCGCTAAGCTTGAGCAAGGAGTGGTACAACAATAACCTAAGGGTTTAACATTAAACTCCAGGCTTTCAGAGCTAGCCATTTCGTTCGTAATCGTTGAGTTATGGCGCTTTAATTATTACTTGGGCAATCTTTTATTAGCTTTGCTTTTATGTTGTTGATATGAAATCTTGGATGCAATTAAATTGTTAGTAACTTCCAGATGTTGATGTGTGATCCATTGAAGCTCATTAAAACTAGATCATTTTATTAGTTTTGATGTGGAACATCTATTGACACGCCTTCATAATTCGTTATAACAAACGATATGACGCTCTCTTATACCGTCATGCCCTTTTGTGTGCAAGTTATATATAATAATAAGAAAAATATATTTATAAACGCAGTTCTGTACATTATAAATTCATTTAATAACCAAATACGATGTTTTACATCTTCTGGGCATCTGGTGACGGTGACATTATTTAGTGTCGTATTTATTAAATGATAATAATTATAATTAATTATTAATCGTTAGTACAAATAGAAAATAATGAAACAAACGCCGTAATTTTGATTCAGTAGCGCTCCTGAAATGGAAACGAAATCACCCCAATGCTGCTTCATTGTGAAAGTTTGTTGTTTATATTGTTAATTGCAATATACCCTGGTTGGTAACTTAGTGTTTTACAATGGTTAGGCACTAACAATCTCTGAAATAAGGGTTGCCAATATTAAATAATTTATCATCCGATATTGATAAAATATATTAATCGTTTGAACTGTTTTTGAGTAAAAAGGTTTCGTTTAAAAACATGTAAATGTTTGCGTTTCACGCGTTATAATTTGCATTCAATCCACAAATATATTAATGTGTTTTTAAACAATAACCATTTATAATTAGTATTCAAAAATATAATAAAAATTAGCTGTTTCACCCGATCTCTCAATTTTTTTATAACATCCAACGATTTACAAAATGACTAAGAATAATAAATCTTTTCAAAATTTGATTGATAATGAACATGGTTTTTCGAGGTCGGTTGGCAACAGTTTCATTGCTTGATCAAGGGTATGCAGACTGGTCCTGAGTAAAAAGTTATAATGGGAGGTCAACCCTGACCTTGGTTTATTATTACCACATGAAGAAAAATATTACTAAAAATTTTAATATCGTGTTTTAACTTAAACGATTATTGTAAATCTTTTTTTCATGTCAGACGTACAATTTTGTTTCCATACATCTATATATAATTATATATATAAAAGCATATAAAACTTAGACCTAAGTAGTACGAAATTAAATACTTGAACACACACGAACTTAACGACACTTACGAAATTAAATACAGTTATTGAATCCTTTTTCATTGTACAAAGGGAGCTGTTATTTCTATTGGACCAAAGAGATCAAGACTGTCTTCGGGATATTTTCAACAAAGTAGGAAGACTTACAGTTGTGTCTCAATATATTTACAATAATATTAAACATATACACAATAACATAAATCATTTTGTTCAGCGATAAGAACCTTTTGGACACGAGCATAAGCTTATAAAGCCATGTTCCGTCTCCGCAAATTAAATTAATCCATTCCGGCCATGTCTTCTTTTCTATAAAGATCCGCAGACATTTTTATTTTTTTAATTTTGCCAATTAATAAAGTTAAATCATCAAAAAACATTATTAATACTTAACAAAAGGTTATACAGATGATAGAAAAACATGTAGTTAGGACTTTCAAGCAAGATATATAAAATGTAAAAAAAATAATTTGATTGTCATAATTTTGTATTTGAATGTTGGAAAAGAGTAACTGCTCTCCGATTCTTCTTGGTTCTAGAATCAATTTTCTGACTCTAGTATTAAATTTAATGTTAATCCATAAAATGTCGTTTCAGATGAATTTTTAAAAGCGTACTTTAATATTTTGAAAAGGTCTTTTATGACGTGGGTTGAAAAATTAAGTTACGTTACTTTGTAATGTCAAAATGTTCTAAAGCAGTTCATTGTAATTAAATAAAGTAAGGCTGTTTACATACGGCGCTGCTAAGGAACCGCTTCGCCCTAAACCTCGGTGGCGCTAAACCCATATGTGCAGTAATGTACTAAAACCATACATTTGTAAGAATTGCGACACTTATCAATACCGCTTATTATATTTATTTATATTATATACATTATAAAGCAAGTTGTTTCTTTTTTTTATGGCACAGGAAAGCGGACGAGCATATGGGCCATCTGATGGTAAGTGGTCACCAACGCCCATAGACATTGGCATTGTAAGAGATGTTAACCATCGCTTACATCGCCAATGCGCCACCAACCTTGGGAACTAAGATGTTATGTCCTTTGTGCCCGTAATTACACTGGCTCACTTACCCTTAAACCGGAACACAACAATAGCAAGTGCTGCTGTTTTGCGGTAGAATATCTGATGAGTGGGTGGTACCACCCAGACGAGCTTGCATAAAGTCCTAAAGTAAAAAGTTGTTTTGTGCGGTATGTAAACAGCCTAAGTTCTAATTTAGTCTTCGCAGATTAAGTATACCAATTAAACGTCTGACAAGTTTCTAATAACCAACGAGTAAAAAAAAATTAAATCAATTTAAAATATCTATAAAATAAATTGAAAATAAATCATTGAATACGTAATTGTTTTTTTAAATTTAAGTATAATCGTTTCTCTTTATAAATTACAAGAAATTCATACTTGTCAAGTTTAATAAAAAAACGCATTTAAAGCGTGCGATATAACCTTCTTCGAAATGCGCTGCATCAGGTATAAGTTTTATGTATTTTTGTTTCGTAGTTCATTCGGTTAGCCATCATAAAAACGTCTTCACATATATTTGTATAGATTTTTATTTTAGCAGCAGATGTTTATTCTATGTATGTCAACAGGAGCTCCAATTAAATGTTTCATTTAATTAATTGATTGTTTGCAGTTCGTTCCAAGAATACTTGATGTGTTCGGAGCTGACGGTTCAGAAGTCGTGCGGTGATGACGCCGCTTTGTTCACCAGTGCATTCCTCAAACGAATGGCTTCTAATATTATTAAGGTACTGCACTGATTTAAATAATGTTCTGGCATATGGGCCATCTGAAGATACCTATGAACATCCTACGTATTGCTGTTTGGCGATTGTATATGTGACGAGACGTTGGTACCTCCTCAGACGAATTTGCACAAAACTCTCAAAAATTATAACTTGTTCCCTCAACATATTTACAATGCATAGCCCACTGTACTTTTTTAATTATATATTAAAAAAAATATTGTTAAGTCAATTTTTACATTTTTTTAATTTTCTTTTTTAAAATTTGCAGAACTTTTGCCTCGAATATCGGGGCCAGGAATGCGGATTATCAAACAAAGTGACGACAATGCATCACAGGTTACTAATAATACCCGTAACGCTTGTAGCGTTTCTATATCCATATATCACTGGCAATTTAGTTCCGGCGTAAAACCTCTTTGCAAGGGAACAAAGAAATCGATTTTTAAAATTAGAACGCTAAGGTAGTAGCGTGGGTTGCCAGTAATTAGTGTGGAAGAAGTTTGTTGCTAGTTACAATGATGCAATGTTCAGTGAACTGTAAATAATTAATGTAGGTAGATTGTTTCAGTTTCCCGGTTAAAGGTAAAACTAAAGTTTGTGTATTAGCAGTTTATTTAAAACATAACCGGTTAGTTGTTATAATTCAGTGAATAATAATAAAATATAATCCAATCTTTGTTATTGTTAATCTCAACTTCCAACTCAAGTTATCTATTCGAATATTATACACTTTGTAAATAAATAATTTACTCGTAAAATGTATATATTCATAAGAGCGGCATTTGTATTTAGATTGTTGTATCAAATTTTCGTTACGTTGTAAATCTCATCGATTATATTTGTTTGTTTTTATTTAAAATTAATTAAACCTGAAACAACAGCGTTGTGTTTCTATAATTATTTGAGTCATGCATATTGAATTTGAACCTAAGTACAAAAACTTTAACAAAATATTAATGGCAACTAAAACATATTAAAACAGTTACGTATAATACCTATTTGTAAATATTATACCCTTTTTAAAAGAAAACAATAAATAGACAGATAATTATATAACCTCTTATAATTTATATTAGAGTTATCCTAGTTAATTTTTAATCTGTCCATTTTAGTTTCGCGCCGAAAATGACAGATTCATTTTGTTTTTCGTAGTTCTTAATTTACCAATAAAATATATATTATGTTGTCATTTATGAGTTTCAGTTATTAGTTTAAAAAATTTGATTATAATAATATATTTCTAACTGAAGTTGTGCAAATAATTATAATGATTTTTTTTTAGTTCGTCGTTAGCGATAGCGTAATATTTTTTGAAAATTTAAACTGTTATGTTTCAAATTGTAATTAAATATTACAATAACTATATACTATTCTAGTTACTTTTATAAATACTCAAAAACTTTTTAGGTAGATTAAAAAAAAGAGTTTTTATTAATAATCTGTGCCCTGTTCACACTGACAGCTACTAGGTAAATTTTTACCGATTGTAGGGCTTTTTGCCCGCTTGAAGCCAATAGAGCTGTTTGTCGAGCACTAGTGTTAGACGTGGCTTCTATTTATCACAGTTCTTATGATTACTACGGTGTCCGCATTCTCTAAGGTGACATATTAGATTCGATTAAATACGTCATTCGTTCATAATGTATTTTGAGTAGATAATATAAAAACCACACATTCGTTATGCGTTTAGGGTTGCCCTTGCAATAAAAAGAAAATTTCGTTATTTTTATTAATACAGTAATTGTAATTTGTTTACCATAACTTGTTTAGTTATTAAGAAATATATATGCGTGAGTTTTTAGCGACAATACTTCTTACTCCGGGAGAATGTTTCTAAGATTCTTATACATATATATAAAATAGTTAATGTATAGTATAAATTGGCGCCATTATGTAGAATAGTATATAAGGTGTCTTAGAGATAAAATATTATTGTATTTGCTTATATTATTTAATACTTAGCTCAGAACATCCTGTGATAGTTGATATGTATGTGCTATGGGAGGTCAATGAGATTTTTGTTAATTTTTAAAGTATTTAAGGAATTGTGTTTGCGTGTACTAATTGTCAGAAAGTAGCGTAGAGTAGATAGTAGCGAATATGTAAGAATAATAATTGTTAATACCATAAAAATATGTTTTATTAATTGAAGTAATTTTATTTATTTCATACATCAAAATATTTTACATTTAAGATAATCTACTCATATGTAGTATTGTTATGTATTGAAGTATATTCTTCTTCAGCCAAATGCCAAACCTAAAAGTGACATTCGATAATCAAAATATGAAATCTAAAAAATCGGTAATTCGTAATTAGAAAATGACTAATACAATTCAATAATGCCAAGTGTTGCCAGCGTTTTAACAAGTTCATGAATACATATATCATTTCGAAGTCACCGTTAAGTTCGTTTTGAGTAATCTTGTTTGAGAGCCATACATCTCATTCAAAATGAAATAACAGATCCCAGGAAAGTTCAATAGTCTTTATCCGTGCCGTCTGGTGACCGTTTTAAAACCACAGCACAAACTAATGTTTTAAAAACTTTTATATGTGGTTTAGAGCTAAAATAATTGGCTATATACATAGCTCATTTACAACAAGAAAAATCATGTTTTAAAAATAATTAAATAAAATTTTGAAGAGATTTTAGTTCTCTTATTCATAAGCGAATTCTTCTTATTCATTACGATACACAATATCCGTATTCTTCTTTCGAATGAAAATCTGTGGAACTTGATCCTGAATGCTACAATACATCATGGCGTGTTATTTTCTTAAGGTTAACCAGGGAAGTGTAATTGTTATTCTGTTAAACAAATCTTAGTAGCAACCTTAGAATTTGGTAGTGTTACACTCCATTGAATTGGAAAGCATTGAAGCCGTTCGTCCAGTGCTTGAACTCTATCCGGTCGTGTCGTATCGTACAATGAGAGTTAAGAATAGAGCACCTGTGTGCATGCGCACTTGTGCACTATTAAAGTTCTTGCAAGATGACTGCGGTGGTCGACATTAGACCAGGAGGTTATTATTTGCGTAGGCGATATAGATACGGCATCTGACACTAAAGTTCTCATACATAAAACATGCATAGTTGACGATGTATACGAAAGACGTGAGTTTTTCGCAATATTCTTGTAATAACAATTATCCTTATGTGTTATTGTACCTGATATGATTTTGCCAGCATACTGACCGGCGAATAGCTTTTTGATTACGTTAAAGTAATTATTTTATAAATATAAACTATGAAAAATTTGGAAACAATAATCTACTCTACTTAAAGCGGTACTTAAAAATAAAAATCTTACAAAAAGTTTATTTAAGTTAATGTCTTTAAAAAATATACATATTGTTTTGATTTAAAAAAAAATAAAAAAGTCATAGATTATATAAAAACGCTGTTTAAAAAAAAATCACCATTGTTTTTAATATGCATTACATATCACTAGCGTTTTTAATGTATGTAATTAGACTTTCATTATATAATAATCATGTTTGTAGCTAATCGGTATTGAATATGTATGATAACAGATTATTATTAATAAAAATAAATGGTCTCGTTAAAACGAGAAATAAGTTTAATTGTTTTATTTCACCATAATACTCTGCGACATTTTTATCTTTACATGTTCAAAATATTTATATAGACGCTTAAAAGGTATTTGTTGAAGGCCATTTTCAACTACGCGTACAAATATTTTGTAAGTATTAGTTTTTTTGATATATAATGTACACAAATGGTCGCAAGCGTTAAATATTTAAATGTCTGACGTATGAATGTATTCGACACAATGGTTATTATAATCTGTGAACCTACTTGTTGGTTTGTCAGTTTGATAGATATATTTTTTTAAATCAGTTAATACTCGGGGACGGAACGGATGGCCTAATAAAATTGCAGAGTACCATTTAAGTTTTAGTGTTTCAATTACCTACATTAGTGCTCATGATTGTTATTCTTAGTTTTTAATAACAAAGTTATCTGTACCCTATTCCCAACTAATAAACAACAAACAAATAATAATCAACATTGACATCGAATTGACGAAATTACATTGGTCGAGATTTTGAATAATCTATGATATTCACTATGGATTATCGAAAAAGGGGTATTTTCAATGTTCGGAACATTGGAAGTTAAATTAAAGTGGTTATAATTAGTTAAGTGAAATACTGTAGTATTATAAATAAAGTTAAATCAATCAAGAACTGTTTGTAGTGCATTATACAGCAGAACTTTTATTAGCAAATCGAATGGAATATGTAAATCTAAGATTTGTTTATCTTTAGTCCTTCTTCGATTGGAATAGGGTAAAGAAATATTTCTAAAACCCTTGGGAATTTATATAATTTAACTCTATTATATATATTAAACTATTAAATAAATTAAAATAATAATGAAATAATCTATTGCTATTATTCTTTTTTTTTTCTTAAATCGATTCTTGAAGTTGTGATGTACGTTTCCGTGTACTCTTTGTTCTTTACCTATACTCAGTCATCTAAAATCTTTCTAATCAAATACAATTTTATTATCTAATGTGATGGTACAAAGGTATGTCATTAAAATTAATACAAACTAGAATACTGAAGAGGTAGTAATTTTAATACTAAGATTTTTTTAATGGTAAATAGAAGTATAAAATATTAAGATAAAAACATCGTCGAGAATCGGTACCTTACAATTATACTTTGCATTCTGAATGTGCCTGTTTTTCACGTTTTAAAAATGCAAGAAACGTAACATTCGTGTGAGATACATCTTGCGACTTAGGCGTTTACAAATACCCACTGGCCGCTCAGAAAATATAGGACAGTTCGCTGAAAAAAGTTTATTTATATTCTTGTGAGATGTTCTTATAAATAATGATAATGACCTATTGGAAAGCTTTGCGTACTCGTTGAAATTTTATTTATGTACGTAATATAGTGATATTGGAAGTTGAAAGACTAGTTGTAGTTAAACTTTTTTATAGTTAAACTATACCATAATATTCAGAACAATTTGTAAAATATGTGCTACAGGATTTAATTTTTAAATACAATAATGCAGGTCTTTATAGATAAAAAAAGCAAAGATATAGGATGCCACACCGAGATAAATAAAGTAAACGCCTCGTTAATCTAGTTTCTAGATTATAAGGCTGCATTCCAAAGTCCTGGGTCAAAACCGAGTTTTGGCGAGTAGAAAATTTTGGCTTTCTCAATCAGAAAATGCACAAGAACCCGGAGTTTTTAAGTGGGCAGTGTTTACGATCCATGACCTCGGAAAGGATGTAAAGCCGTTGGGCCGATAATACTCAGCATTGTTCGGGCGAGTCGAATGGCCATTCTTTAGCTTGTGCACTATAATGTTTCCTGCGCTGCTGGTGCTGGCTAGTTTCCTTTAAGAAAGGCCACTGTATTCAAAATCGGTCAACGGGACATCATACTTATAATACGCTGCTTAGCATCCAGTGTCGCAGCATTGGAGATTGACAGTTGTCTTCCCAGTTGTCATACCAAAAATAATGTTAGAACCGCCGGAGAATGTTAGAACCATCTTTTATGCAAAACTATCCGTACCTCTAAATATGAACATCTTCACTATTATTATTGAAGTGTGACAATAGAGAGTGCATATTTATTTATGCACACATAACCTATGCACTATAATACATATCTCTGACTTAGTAGCCTTTGCCAAAGCAAGGCAAGATAAAAATTAAGATTTGAAAACTGACTAAAAATAACTCATTATTATTAAGTTTTTTAGTTTAAATGTACATGCAGCAACAATTTTAAAAGTCGGTACTTTTTTGCAGCAATATGGCGCTGAGTGTTTTTTTTTTGACGAAACTAATAAACTTTATTCAAGAAACATAAGGTTGAATTGATAACCTTAGTTTTTTCGAAGTCGTCAAAAAACCATCTTCTTTTGAAACTCAGCTAAAAATAAATTATAATTAGCTACTAAAAGTTAGTTTTATTTGAACAGAAAACTTTATTTTCGGAGCCACAAGTTAGGTAGGTACTGTTTAACTTGGCTTTTAGCATGATCGCTTCCTCTCTGATTACTTCTTATTGATCAAAAAGTTTGTTTAAAGAAAGCTTTATCGACTTTTTATGTTTTGTCGAAAAAAACATTTATCTTTAGACAGTTAGTTTGTTTAGTCTTTCAATCTATCCAATTGAAAGCTTATCAAAACCAATGATAAATGATTTTAAATATTTGCTTGTAAATTATGAAAGCTTGATCAAGTGTTGTCATATCTATATAGAAAAATTAAACGATAATAAGTAACTGTATAATTAAGAATGTGAATAAAACATATAATCTAATTAAAAATTTAAAATAATAAAAGTTTTTGAGCTAAATAATATGTTAATGTATTTAAAAAAAATTATAAAATTTTCTTATAAAGCATTACACGAAATCGATAAAATATATGAAAGAAATGACTTACAGAATAAAACATATACGTATTACGTAAGGTTTTAGGCATGTATTTCTGAAAGGCTAGAAGTCGGCGACAAGCTCAAATAATTTACTATTATTTGAGCGTTCACTTAGCAAAATAAACATTTAGGTTTTGCGGAATATACTCGTATAACGTATTTATATTTAAAAACGTGTTATATTATTGAATATTAAGGAAGCACTGTTTATTTCTTGAAATTTTTAACTTTTTCTAAAATTGAAATCGTATTTCAAAAAATCTTTGGGCATATTACTCCACACAAGATTACATAAATAATAAAAATGCGTGGAGCTACTATCTGCTAATTTCCAAGCAGGATATGCATTAATTTAATTACAGTTGATTGACTATGTAAGTCTAGTAGTCCTTATAAGCCTACTTGAATAAAGAACGATTTGATTTGAGCTTACTGATTTTTTTTAATTGCTTTCACCGACAACTTGACATCACATATCTGGAAATTCCAAAAATGTTCAGGGAATAATTGTTCATAATTATACTTGAGTGGATTCGCTTGTAGCTGTCATTTACTTAGAGGATGCACGTATACTCTTGTCTACCCACGTCAAACCTTACTATTAAGTTCATGACGCCTTGTTATATTTATTTTTAGGAAACTTCGGATATAATTAGTCCTATTGAACTCATTGGTAATTATTTTATGTTATTGAATGTTTTGATTATGACGTGATTCACATTATGAAATGCAATGCTGTTCTTTAGGAACTCACTTCATTACTCACCCGTGAAATGTTCACAAACGACTTATGGTATATGAGTATACGACTATGTATATATACTAGCTGTTGCCCGCGGCTTCGCTCGCGCATGGTTTATATCTATACTAATATTATAAATAAGTAAAATTAGATTTTTTGTATGTTTGTTTGTAGTGACTAAACTAAAAAAACTGCTGTACTGTTTTTAAAAACCTTTTTTACCTACAGAAAGCTACGTTATCAGCGAGTAATTAGCTGCCCGTCCCGACTTCGTACGGGTAAAATAAGGATATTATCTCGTACATTTTTTAATCAATAAGATATAAACATTTACCAATCGATTTATTCGCCTATCCAGTATAGTGTAGGTGTGTTCAGTACAGGGCATATAATAATCCTACTTCCTACTAATATAGGGTTTTCCATTAAGGGCGCTTGATCGTGCAGAACTTCCATCGTAGCGTGTGCTGTGTGGCACGTAGCGCCGTCCTGTTGAAACCACATGTTGTCCAGATCCATATTCTCGATTTCAGGCCAAAAGAAGTTGGTTATCATCGACCGGTATCGCTCACCATTGACGGTGACGGCCACACCATTATCGTTTTCGAAAAAATACGGACCAATCACGCCTCCAGCCCAAAATCCGCACCAAACAGTCACTTTCTGCGGGTGCATTGCCACTTGGTGAACCTCGTGTGGATTGGTCTCGTCCCAAATACGGCAATTTTGCTTGTTGACATAGCCATTCATCCAAAAATGCGCCTCGTCGCTGAAGATGATTTTTTTGCCAAAATCGGCGTCAACTTCCAACTGCTCTAATGCCCAGTCAGCGAACACACGGCGCTGTCTATGGTCATTAACCTTGAGCTCTTGGGTCAGCTGGATCTTGTACGGGTGCAGGCTCAAGTCACAACGCAAAATTCGCCAAGTTGTCGTCTGCGAAAGGCCGAGTTCCTGTGCGCGACGCGGAATTGACTGCCGCGGGTTTTCGAGGACACTGTCGCGCAGAGCGGCGATATTCTCGGCAGATCTCGCGTTACGTTGACGCACGGGAACCGGCTGATTGTTAACTGACCCGGTTGACTCGAATTTGTCCACCAATCGACGGATAGTCGACTCGGCAGGACGATCATCGCGACCGTAAAACGGGCGAAGTGCGCGGAACGTTGCTCGAACTGAAGACCTATTTTCATAAAACAATTTTATGATTTGCACGTGCTGCTCGACACTGTAACCTGCCATGGTGGTTTGGGAGGACGGAATGAATATAACTCACTGCATTTGACAGCTGTCACTCAAACAACATGGCCGCAATCAGCTGTCAAAGTTCAAGCGTCCCTATTGGAAAACCCTATATATATATAATGTAATTATTGTTGGTGGAAACTTAGCTAATGTATGTATATATTTATATATAGATATATATATATTTAAATTTAAAAAATATATAAATAATATATATATATATATATATATATATATATATATATATATATATATATTATTTATATATTTTTTTAACCAAATACAATTAAAAGGCAAGCAAGAATATGACTACAGTACAAAATTTATAACAAATTAAAATATTGAATATTAAGATGGGTTGGTACATTCAATTTATATAAATTAATACATTTAATACATTATTATTTTAATCTTATTTATGTTATTTTTGCAGTGATTTTTTTTAAATATATAATATAAATATCTAAGTAGACTTAATTATATATTATATGCTCGCACAGATCTACTTCTTCCTATTCATGATTATGCTGTTGCAAGCTTGATGTACCCAAAGACCAATTGAATTAAACTGAGAGATTACAAAATACTTTTATTCGGTTTATATTAGGATGAGGCAAATAGAACCACATTTCACAATTTGGTTCTCTTCTTAATTAGTTGCCCATCTGACTTCGAAGGAATATGCACATCTTCTCTATTCTGTACTGTGTTGTTTAACCGTTTTACTCCCCCTTCATCACTTGATATTGATTAGATGATGACGATGATGACGACATCTCAGTGCTTTTATTTTATTACATGTAATATTTAATCTCTTCTCAGTTTGACCACAACCATTACCCTCTTTAATAAAATGTTCTACGTGTATCTTTAAATTGACATAACTTTATTATTTATAAACCGATTGAAATAAAAACTAAATGTTACGTGAAGTTAGCCACAATACATTAGTGAAAACCGCACACAAATCCGTTAAGCCGTTTCTAAGATTAGCGTGCACAAATGCACAGACAAACAGACAAAAATTCTATTAATCATTGTTTTGGGTTCTATTGTGTTTATAAAGACCCCCGATAAAAGTTTTACTCATTTATCTTCCATGTACAGACATCGACCAGTTACAGATTTATTATATGTATAGATATATATAGTACCTACTATTTTGACGCATGAATACATAAAATGTTATATTTATAAAGACAAATGTCGCATATCTCTTTCTGAAAATTTACGGCGTTTACTGCGGTGTTCGAGTTTCTGTTTACAGAATAGCCAGACTGACTTAAAAATTAGAATATGTTACAATTGAGAGGGTTTGGTAAATCTTTTACTATTTTTACAATACACTGAAATTGCTTTAATTAAAATTTAATAAAATTAAGGAAAAAAACTTGAGAAAAATACTAATTAAATGAATATTTACTTATTTTTTCATTATGTAGGTTTCATCGCAATGTAGGTATTAGTCTTAATAACTATTGTTACTAACTTTTTAATGTTTATTAAGTTCTTTCTTTCGGACTCAGTAATCGATTTAGAGAAATAATGAAAGGTTTTGTTGACGAATCAGAAAGTTTTAAAGGACCAGGAGGTTTAACACGAAACCTAAACAACATTTAGACGAAGATCTTAGTCGTTGTTGACCTACTGAATTAGTTCGTCGACTTAAGAAAGTTAACTCATTTCCTTGAAGAACTCCCTTTGTTGCGTACTCTCTACCGACACGTCGCTGATTTTCCGGCGAATGTTTTCTACATTTCCAAGACTTAATCACATTTCAAATATTTTTGTTTAGCCGAGGAATTCTTTCTTTACGTCTTGTTAAATCGTGATCATGTAATCTCTAAGTACTTTAGACATAAATAATAGCTGTAAAGAATATTTTAATAACACATGACATCGGGATATTGGTATCGCAATAACTGTTTATTGGTCCGACCCGGTGTTTGAAACCAGGACCTCGCACTCTGCGGCCGATCTAGCCACTAGACCAACGAGCGAATTATAATATTAGTAAAGACAAAGGTTTGAAGTATTGTTAAAAAAGGTTTTCCTCGCTCTTAAATAGTACCTACGAGTAGATAATCCAATAAAAACTTTTGTCGAATTCTAGTTCACGAATTTTATTACAATATAATATGAATACACATCATATCAAGTATTACGAAATTTCATAATTTTTCAAATCTAAATCTTGATAGATTCAGCAGAAAGTACGAAAATTATTTAATTTTCAAACGCTAACGCTAAGTTCGACTTTTATTTTTTTTATTATTTAAAAACTAATGAAATTGTCATTTGTGTTTCTTTATAATTTATAGCAAAACTAAGGTAACAGCGTGTAAATATTCTGTGAGTCCGTATATATAATTGTGGAATTCACTCCCTGGTTCTTTCAGCCACTGGTAACTTATGGAAGAGGTATAAATAGGAGGCCCGAAGACATGTACTGGGCCCAATCTTGATCTTGATGCTTTTGAAGGTAGGTACGTAGGCTCTATTGCCTATTGTACGTTACAATTGTTTTCCTACCTAAATTTCAAAATATTAAATGTTACTTTTTATTTATCATATTAAAATATGCATTTTTTTAATATATGTATTCCATGACAACCATTAAAATAATACATTAAGGATTTATTTAAGCCTTACAACTTGAACGTGGGAGCTCTTTGTGCCTTGGAACACAAGCAAATATGTTTGTTTCTGATAATATAATAGACGAATTTAGTTCAAAGATTATGCTGATCCATTATCGTACAGATAGCGGAGTAGGTTCGTAAGACAATCAAGGCCTGTTTCGGTTCAAATTATAAACAATACAAATTCTGTACAAAATCTGGTAACAATATTAAGAACAGATTATATGTTGATACTATACTATACTATACTATACTATATATTGATACTATTAAATCAATACTGATTAATATTATATTTTAATTAAAACTGTACTAAGCCGTGGCTACATTTAATGAAAATCAATAATATCAATTAAAATAAAACAAATAAAGCGTGTACACTAAATTCATCGGAAAACAACAAAATATTTCATTGTAATCCTGTTTCGATCTATTTATATTTGCACAATTCATTAAATTACGATATAAAAATTTATCGGTAAAATGTACTATGAGTATACTTGATATGTTGTATGATTTTAATTAAGCTTGAGTAATGTTTCAATTTAATTTTTCAGAATAAAAAAATACTGTCGTATCGTACTAACTGTCTTTTATTTGTATCAGATCAAGAGTTTAATTCTTAACTTTAGGCTAATAGTTTATGATGTTAGAAAAGGTAATAATAATTAAATCGCTTAGTGATCGGGCTTCTCATTCATCACATACTCTAGCAAACAGTTCTGCCAAACAGTAATACTTAGTACCTATTGTAAGGGATGTAATGTATAGTTAATTATCTTTAGGTGCCAAAGCAGCTTGATTGCTTATAAATGATTGTAACTCTCCCTTATTTAAACCATAAAAAATATATTGTCTCTTTCTATTCAAGTTCAGTTTTATGTGCATGCATTGAATAATAATGTACTAACGTACTAGAACAGACGGTGCGAACAAAATCTGTGTAGCAGACGCAAGAGCGCGGGGCGCGCGGGGGTCTAATGAGTCAAAGATGCGTCACTGTCATAGACGCGACACTTTTATTTTCTGCCTATTGAATTGGGTATTGGTAGGGAACATAGTTAAATTAATTTAAATAGGCAAATTGTCGGTTTTATGTACAATTGAAGTTAACGAAGTGAAATAAATATCCAGCATTTCATGTTAATATAAGCTTTATTTACGTTTAAACAAATTATTATATTTTTATGTTTATTTATTTATTTACCTATTTTTAATAAATGATCTATGCAGCTTTACAAGTTTAGCTTTATTTATTAGGTTATTTTTCGTTTGTGCATCAATTTAAAACTTAATTTTCATAACCTTTACCAGTTATACCAAGTCATAAATAGTACACTAACGCTTAGTATCTACGTGTCCTATCTGCAGGGTTCACTTTTCATAATCTATGATTTTCATAAAAAAATTCGTGTACAGTAAGAAATAATGTACAAAAATTTGTTTTGGTTGGTTTAGTCGATGTTTTGTTTACTTAGCCTAGGTATAAACCCGGACTTGAGGAGGACGGCATCCGGAATGGCCTCGCGCTGCCGTACGCACTAGCGAGAACTGCGGGAGGGGTGGGTCGAGCGACACAACCTTCACCCCCTGAGGTGCGCTCCGCCGATCCACGAGCGGGACGCACGGGACACCGCGCAACACGATCTCGCAGTCTCTCCGATCGGTACCGAAGGCGGCCATCGCAGTGGTTTAAGTGGGTAAGAATCCCACATATACCGACTTGGGGAGTCGAGGTACCTCTCTGAAGGTTGCCACTGTGTGAAAAAAAAGGTATAAATCCGGAACTTGTTATGTGGAACAGCTGAAAATGGAATAGCAGATAATATAAAAATATATTTGTAGAAACTGTTTTAATCTTACTTTTATAGCACGATTTAGTCGATTAACTTCTAAATTTGTAAGCGATTTGAAACTTGACAAAATTTCACAATTTCTCCTTTACATTTTTATTGATTCAATTCAGATTTAATTATTTATTAAAGTCTGCGCTAGGAAGTATTTTATTTTAGTAGCAAAAATCAAACGTCATCGCCAAACAATAATTGAGTGGACTGGATAGCATCATAAATTCCTCACATTCAGCCGTTATTATTGTTCACGTTGAATTAATTTAATTAACCGCGTAAACTATTGCGCTATTGACGTTATAAAAATTAAGTTATTTAGTATATATAAAATATATACTAACTAGCGTATTATATATACGTCATATAATAATTAATATAATAATTAATCATTCCATTTTTGAAATCTACGACCATCAACCGAAAAAACTTGTTTGATTAGACTTAAGAGTTTGTAAACGTCAAAATTGATCAAAATTAAATGTATACATCTATATGTTTCTCCCTGTATTCCTAAGTTCTTGTGTTCAGCTTGTAGCCATTGGACGGAGAATAATCGCCTTTCATTAAAGCTCATCGATTTCTTCAAGAAATTGGATTTAGCTTCAGTTGAAACTCAGGTCTTATGTTTCAAATTCGAAATAGGAATTTGAGTTACATTTTTATCAACTCGTTAACTTTCAAAGCGAGCGTCATAGTGTTTTTGTGCATTTTATATAAAATTCTGCGTATTTCATTACAATCAAATGCTTCGCTACGTTAGATGTGGCTTACAATTCTTTTGAATAATATTTCACGTATCGTCAATAATGATAATAGTAAGATTTTATTTAATTTATATATTAAAATAATTCTTCCGAGATTTGGTTTTAACTTTTTTTTATGTTTAAATCGCCCAGCGGTCGAAATACGCACATAATTATTATTGAACAATTATTGAATATTTTAAGAAAACATAATGCATGACTTGCACGTTTCGAATATATCTTTTCTGTTTTTATTTCCTTTTTTTTTAAAGACACTACAGTTTATAAATATATAACAGAAAAAAATTATTTGATTATTAATAGGTATACATATCACGACAAAATCGAGACGGTTTTCAAAACTAATAGTATTCATTATTTATAGCTAATTTTAATAATTAAAAGTAGAAGTGACCAATAAGAAGTACACGCATGGTCTAATTAAATCAACTTGAAAATAATTAAACAATTACACTAAAATATCGTTCCCATAGTATGACTCATAATTACATGAGGCGATTCGGATTACGTTCACGTAATGCTGATCAAGAGTTTACTTATGTCGTTCTCATACCTTGAGCTAACATAACTATGACATAACTATTAACTATTTATAATTACGCAAAAAAATCATGTTTTAAAATTAATTAAATTAACTCTAACAGAAATAGGTTTTCGAATTTGTATGAACTGTATTTAGATGAATAACATGAAAGGTAATGATGATGATGATGGTGTCCTCCTGGCCAATCTCAAAAGAGCCTAATTAAATAGGCAAGACATATTACGGAACACAAGTGCGTGCGTAAACACAGGTGTACCCTCATAATCTGATGGAACGGCAAATCCGAAATGACCGGAAAGAGACAAGTCCAACGGTTTTACGTGCTTTCCGATATACGGAAGTGTATATATTTCCCAGACTCCGGGTTGCTAGTAAATGGTAATAAAAATAAAATTTTTTATAGGATAGGCAGGCGGACTTGCATATGGGGGTTCCCAGTACTCTGGGACTCCTCCCTAGTGAATGGAGGCCCGCATAGGCGGGCCGGCCGTCGGAGCGTCACGGTAGCATGCGCAAGCGATCCCGTGGCGCTCCCGTTAAGACGGGAAGGGTACCGTTGGGTTTTTAGTGGGTATTCCGTTGACCGGGGCACACTAGGTGCCCTGGACATAGCCCCACATACCCCCACATACCCCCCCCACTGTTCCCGTGGGGGGAAACGCGTAAAGCGTTTTCCCAGCGTCAAAAAAAAAAAAGGCGTACTTGCATATGGGCCACCTAAGGGATGGTAAGTGGTCACCTACGCTCATAGACATTGGCAGTGTAAGAAATGTTAACCATCGATTACATTACCAATGCGCCACCAACCTTGGGAACTTAGATGTTACGTCCCTTGTGTCTGTAATTACACTGGCTCACTCACCCTTTAAACCGGAACACCACAGTACCAAGTATTGCTGTTTTGCGGCAGAATATCTGATGAGTGGGTGGTACCTACCCAGACGAGCTTGCACAAAGCTCTACCAAGTAAAAAAGATATAAAATAAAAAAGATATATTGCATGAGAGTTTTCGTTATTTTAATAACGAGTTTACTACAACCGATATCAATTTAATATTATTTAATTTTGATGCAAAACAAAAATGTGTATTTGTTTTGGCGAATGAATTTTATTGGTTTCATGAAACTGTTTTTCGTTCGCTTCCTATGATAAGATTTATTTACGAAACTGATTGCAAACGGCGAAGGTTCTGATTCTAAACGATGATTGTTTATTTCTATCTTGAAAAAAATAAATAATGAAAGTATTTTTGAAGATTGGAAAAGAAATATGTCAATCATAAATTATAAAAGTAATATTTGTCTATCTGACTAATTTTTTCTAATTTGTATTTGGTAATATAAGGATAAGGATGAATAAGTGTTGTGCATATCTGTAAGTGATGTGTTCACACTGAATCAAATATTCCACATATATTTATAATCCGTTATAGGTTTGTGAATTCATTGTTGGTGTGTTGTATAAAATAAATTAGATATACATTCATCCTAATCAATAGCGTAGACACAAGTAAATAATTATGTTCTCATATAATAACGTTCAGGAAGAAAATTAAAACATTTAGTCCATTGAAAAGTTACAAGTTTTTAACGCGGCGGATAGTTTTCTTGTTATTTCGCAAAAACGATTTTACCCCTTTTTTCAAGATGGCGGATTTTCCCCAAGGGTTGCAACCCCACAAACTCGAACTTAAGCTTTTAACAACCCCCCCTATACATCAAAAAAAAAAAAAATTGCTGACTTTGACAAATGCAAGGTCTATGTAACTTTTCAATGGACTAATTCTGTTTTGCGGAATTCATCTGAAATTTTAAAAATGGAATAAAACTAGCTGTTATAAAATAACTTATATTATAGTATTGACCTGATCCTTGATATAAAATTCTGATAACACTCACTTATCACGAAATATCTAGAACTATGAGAAGCTTCTATATTGAAATTGGCACGTACGAATACCTTTTCTCTTGGCTTGGTATCTAAAATAAATGTTACGTGAATTCGAACCAGGAATTGAGAATGTCCGATTTTGCTTAAACATAATTTAACTTTAAGTCTGTATCAATAATATTAATATCATCAGTTTCGCCCACTTTGAGGGGGAGGGTGGAAGGTGTCGGTTTCTCTTCCCCTGACAACTTGTATGCAAAATTTCAGGATCAAACAAATATACAAACTCACTCACATTTATAATACATATTAATAAGGATTATAATTTTGTTTTTGCAACTCTTACGTTGCTGAGTCAAAACTTTAAAGATTCTTGGAAACTTACATAGCAACTCGTGAAGCTATTTAGAGGATCAGCGTTTTGGAACAACCAAAGAAGCTTTGCCCAAACATATATTATATATTAGACTGTAAACTAAATTGCATTTACTGATGCCATAATGGTTATTATATCTTACGGTTTTACTAGATTGTACGGCATTGTACAAGTTATGTCTGATTAGGTACCCACTCATCAGATTTTCTGCCTCTAAAAAACCAATACTTAGGATTGTTGCGTCCCGGTTTGAAGCGTGAGTGTGTGTCACTAAATGCATAGATATAAAAACTTAGTTCCCATGGTTGTTAGTATATTGGCGATGTAAAGAATGGTTAATATCCCTTATAGTGCCAATGTATATGAATAGTGGTGACCACTTGCCATTAGATGGCTCATATGCCAGTTTATATTTTTGGTATACAAGAAACATATTTTGTTTTATAACATTTTAATAATAATGAATGTATAATGGTGATAAATATTTGCAACCTGAAATGCTAATAAGCACTGTAGGAACACAAATCATGTTGATTGTGTTTATGGGACAATGTCCACTAATTTCAGGCTTGAATGGTCTTGTGTGTAGGGTTGTCAATTAATACTTAGTACTGAAATTGAAAAAAATGTAAGATTAATGTTTATATTGCGTCGAAGAGAACACATTTTATAGTTTCTTTTTTTTATTCGGTTTTATATGTTTGTAGTTGTTCAGTTTTAAGAATTTCTTCATAATTTAGTGAACGATGAATCAAAGTGTCATAACTAACTAAAGTTTATAGTTAGCAATGTCTTTATGGACTTTGAAATTTAGAATCAACACAACATAGTAAATCGTATGCCCATTACAATTTTTATTAGAGAATATTAAGTTATTAACAATATCGTATTAGCTGTATTCAGCGCCAAGAATGTTTTTTTTTACAATAATTTAACTTCTATTAATATTCGTTAATCCAGCAAATTTTTCAGATACGTTTAGTTATGGCGATAATTAAACGAATTAGTCTACATTCTGTGAAATTATCAGATTAAATATAAATAGTAAAAGATCTTTACTCAGTCTTGACTGAAATCCAAAATTATAAAAAAGTAAAAAAAAAAATCGAAATGTATCTATATATTTACAAGTATATATAAGCAGTACTTGGTATTGTTGTGTTCCTGTTTGAAGGGTTAGTGTTAGTTAGTTAGTGTTAGTGTAGTTAGTTAATGTAACATTTCTTATAATGCCAATCGTCTGCCTACCTATCCTATAAAAAAAAGCAGGCATGTATGTGATTTGGAATGTGGAAATGCACGTGTAGTGCAAAATAATTTCGGTACTATGCGGATCCCGAAGGCTTTTAATTAATATCGACGTGACGGCCACTCTTTGATAACCACAACCACAACACAACCACCAAATTCGAACACAGGTTCTTTAATAGAACTTACATAAACAACGAACTGTTTTAGTTATTGAATCATTACCTATCTAGGATAGATTACAATAACTCACAATATTATATTCTCTTAGTATAGGTATTATTTTAGTATAGTGATTCGCAAAACTTATCAATTAATTTTGTATTACCATAGTGATACTTCGATTTCGATTGTGATGCTACCTGGAGTTAAAACATACAGGAACATCGATCAAGCCGAATGCACTGACAGCTTACCTGTAGAGATGTATTTATGTAAGAATATTTTTTTTATTTATTACATTGAATTTAATATTAATAACAGATTAGTATTTTAATAGTAACAAAGCGGACGGTTCTTCGGGCAGGTAAGATGTGTTATAAATACCTTACATGCCCAAATTGATGTCATACCCCACGTGCCGTTTTAAACATTGGCTCACTAACCCTTCAAACACAATCGTTGTACCGGTTCTGTACCGGTAAGCTAATATTATAATACATTCAGTAATATTTCAAATTTTCTATTCGATGTAGAAGTATGTACACTTATTATTTTGACAGTTAAAGTAAAATCTGCCACGTTCTGGATTGCCTTGACATGTGGAGAACCGACGAAAGAAACTCAGAAAGAGTTTTCTTTTCATTTAAAAGTACATCAGCTGACCCCTGGAGTTATATGCTTATGTACCGACGGTTGTCGATGAAAATTATGGTAGCATACCGTAATTGTCGCACGGCTGAGATCAGCTGAAGACAAATGGACTATGTATGCTCAGTGTAAATAATAAACTTGTAAACGATATGAGCGATTCTTTCACGTGAGCGACATAAAGTTTGCGTTTTGCTGAAGATCCTTGAAAATTACTTTTAAAATAGTTAATTATTCAACTAATATAATTAAGCAATTTAAATGAAATAAATGCATATATATTTTTATTTATTTAATTAATATTTTTTCTGACTACCAGGATTATAAAGCAGGATCACCTGCGGGTCGGGATGGTGGGAGAGGCCAGTGTCGATGAGCTGGCGGGCTGAATGCGTAGTGCTCTAAAGGAGGTGTGCGATGCACATATGCCGGGTACCCGGCGCAGAGCACCGCGCCGTCAGATATACTGGTGGTCGCCCGAAATTGCAAATCGGGTGACATGTAACCGGGCGCGGATAGTCTACGTCCGCTGTTACTGCGAAACGACTTTGACACGGACTTGAAGAGACAATAGCTGGCCGCCTATCGTCGACTAAAAAAGAGCTGCAGCTGATGATACGTCGCACTAAAGAGCGAGCGAGGAAAGAGCATACTTTGTATTATTGTATTCCGGTTTGAAGGGTGAGTGAGCCAGTGTAATTACAGGAACAAGGGACACAACATCTCAGTTCCCAAGGTCGGTGGTGCATTGGTGATGGAAGCGATGGTTAACATTTCATACAATGCCATTGTCTATGGGCGTTGGTGACCATTTACCATCAGGTGGCCCATATGCGCGTCCGCCTACCTATACAATAAAAGAAAAAATCGCCGGTTTCAACTAGCTCCAGCGAGCACCCGTACTTCCCAGGATAGAGATTTAATGCGGATGACATTCTCATCGCGGCGACAGGGCGGAATTTCCAGGAGGCTGTTTGCCTGACCAAAGTTAAATTTGATGCCATAGTGGTGAGAGCGTTTTATGTGGGATTCTTACCCACGAAGAATCAGATCTCTAGCCCAACCAGCCCTGATTCGAAAATGGGAAGGACCTGGGGAAGGACCCATCAGCAGGCCTGGCGACAGTGGAGGTGGTCCGCCTCCATTTGAGTCGCTGGGTAGCAAGAAGAAGCAACACAGTTACGTTTAGGCTGACGCAGGTGCTTTTCGGACATGACTGTTTCGGTAAGTACCTGAACGGGATAGGGAGGCGGGAATTATCCTTCTCTTGCCACGAGTGTGTTGCGCAACTGGACAAGGTGCACCACACCTTGATGTAGTGTGCTGCTTGGGGACCCCAGAGGCATTCCCTGCGATAGTCAGCGGAGATATCTAGCTGTCGAGCATGATTAACGCTATGCTCGGTAGCAAGAGGTGCTGGATGGCGATGGTCTCCTTCTGTGAGAGTGTTATGTCGCAGAAGGAGGTCTCGGAGCGACAGCGTAAGAATAGTGCCTCCGCCGAAGAAGACTGAGGAGGTTGTGTCGGTGTCGGTCTATGCGCATCTTCTCCCCCCGTAAGCGTCACTGAGGCTAGTTGGGAAGGAGGCCTGCATAGGCGGGCTAACAGTCGTCACGTTAGTATTCACAAGCGATAACCAGCCCTCCCCACCTCCGAAGAGACGGTGAGGCTACCGCTGGTTTTTATTGGCAATTCAAGTGCTCTGGGGTACCAGGCCCCGGCGATATACATAGCCCCCCCATTTCATGTGGGGGAGACGCGTAAATGGGTTTTTCCAGCGAGATAAAAAAGATCTCCTGCGGTATTCTGTTTCTACTCCACGCTACATACCAAATGCTTCGTGTTGTGTAAGGCAAAACAAGCGCGGGGACACGGCTTAAGAAATTTCTCAATTGCCCCCTCCTAGACCAAAAGCTGGGTACGCCCATGGCTCGAACTATGCTTTTTTTCTAATGGTGAGGTCATATTTTAACAAAAATGCGTAAACAACTCGATTTTGGATATGATTTGAAACGTCTAAGCAGATTTTAAAGTAATAATCTTTTAACTTTTTGTTGTATCAATTGCCAAATTCGTTATATTTTAATTGTCAGTCACAATTAAAACGGAAAAATCCCTTACATATTAATGATAAAACTAACTGACTGACTAATTAGCTAAAGCTATTGTGTAGATATTTTGGAGATCAACAAATACCCATGAAATTTTTGGCATATCTTTATAATGTTGCGATCTTATAGTTCTGCCAACGTTACTTTGAAACTTAAAGGATCAATAATTTACTTTTCTATTTTATTGTCCTATCGAGGTATATATAGATCTATAAAAAATGACGTCATAAAAACCCTACGATAATCCCAAATCCGTCCTGAAACTATGAAATAAAAAGCGAAATTCTGTATAAATTGGATTAGCTTTTTCATTAATCTGATTAATCTGATAATTCTTGTTTTTAACAATCATAACATGATGTACATAAGTACAATGATCGGTTTTAGAATAGATTAACAAAATAATTCTAGGCAAAGTCGACAATTAAGGTCATGTCTTTGGGATACGTTTATTTATTATAATTTTTATAATCATATAAGTTTGAATAGTCGAAAGAAAGAAATAAAATTTCAGATAACATAATCCGTCAAACACACGACGTCGAAATCGGTCAATTGGAAGTGGTTACAAATCGATAAACTTCATTGTTATGACGAAATAGTTTTGACGACCGAAACTGCCACGGTGACTTTTTGTTGAATGAACAATACAGGGATATTCTGTTATCAAAGACAAAATGCGTTCGCTGCATGTCTATGGCTTTGTATTGAATTGGTTTTCGAATTCACCATTCATACATTCATATATCGTGAAAACGACTTTACCAATAGTTTTGTTAAGAATATTTTTGAAAATAAATATTTAATGGCCGATGACCCAGTGAATGGAATCTTAACGAAGATCACGGATTCATATTCGATTAAGCACTACTGAGTCTGTGGGTGCTTAATAAAATTAGTGTTTCTAATACATTCCGCATACGGCAGCGAAGGAAAAATGTACTTCGTGTGAATCCATCAACCTGCACAAGTGCAGCGTGGTGGATTAAACTCCAAACTTTAAATTTATTTGAACTCGTTTTAGAAAATACTAAATATGTAGATTACACGCTATGTTTTTTTTTTCATTTTTACATTATCTTTTTTTTATATACATATATCGACGCAAATGAGCTACGGCTTCTAACAGCGCCAATGTCTATGGACAACTTACCATCAGGTGGCTCATATTATTTACCGATAAATTTAAAAAATGTTTTAATTTTTTATAATCAAGAACTTTTGTTATGTTATAAATATACATTTAGAGTGTGCTCGTATATTAGTAATATTAGTTACAGCATAATTTTATAAAAACGCTTATAATTTTTTGTCGCTTTTTATTTATAACCTGTTTATGTAATATGTAGGCTTGTTGAGTTTACATCAGCAGTTGTTGTTTATGTTAAGTAAAATATTAGGCTAAAATGGAAGGGAGCCCCCGAGGTGTGATAACAGATAAAACTTTGAGTCTTAACAGAGAAATTACATCCATTTACGTATGAGTGAAGCATAATTGTAGGTTATTCTGTGAAATTTTCGACGAAAGCTACGTACTAACTATTCGCTCAAGTATTAATCCTTATAATGAAACGTTTAAAATTCATTTCGTCCGGAAGATCCGCACCATTCTTACATTTTCATTCCTAATTTTATTCACTTCAGGTAAATTTGCCACCATTGTCAGGCAATTTGCAAAGAGGCCTAAAATGCCGTCCAAAGGACCGGCCGTAAAACTTTCTTGCACTTTGCGTAAGGATTTTTGTAAAGGTTAAATTGAATTTCATTTTTTTCTCTTTTTGCAAGAAAAACGCTCTTTAAAATATATTTCGATACTGAGTCAACCTTCTTCCCCGGGAAAACCTTCCGAGTAAGCTGTAGAAATGAATCTAAAGTCACACTAGCATTCTAAAATTGAAATTCCATCGACTGTTTTTTAGTTTTTAGCTTAAATATTGTATCATGTGGAATAGAATACATATAAAGTTTTTATTCCATACCGTCTGATTGTTGGTAAGCGTCTCGCGTGCCTCCTTTCAGTCTTACTAATGTGTATTTCTAACATTTTTATTGCTGTTAAAGGCGATGAATAGTTCCTATGTGCGGTGTGAACGTCTTATACAGGCTTACTTGTTGATGAATGTTACCTTTTCTACCGTTATTCGTCTTTGATTTTATTTATGATATATGTGTTATTTCATAATGCCTTTCGTGGTTTACATTCTTATTAGATCACATAGATCAGACAGTTACAAAGATTATGTATTTTTATCGTACCTTCTTCTTACAGATTTACGTTGTTCATAATATATATGAAAATTAATAGTTACGCTATTTTCATTAATGTATTTTGCTTTCATTTATTTTGAAAACTTATTGAATTATTTCATTACTATACAAATAGGAAAGCGGTTATAAACAATGAATGCAAGCATTTAAATAATTCATAAGCTATCATAATTTGTATTTGAATATTATTAATTGAAAATGTAAGTCGCTAATTGCACGGAATTACATTCCAATGTTTACCCTTTATTGGACATTAGCCGACAAAACAACTAATTGATTATTTATTATCATTAAATGTTTCATATAAAATGTAAATATAGATTTATAAATTGGAAATTGAGTTTTTATTGAGTGCGATTGATTCCTCACAGCTATAGATGAGAGTATTACTGCTGGAGGCACTATTTGTTCAATGGTATTGAATTTGCCTTTAATCATAGCTTTGACAATTCGATGGCGCGTGGTTGACGTCGTGTCGGAAGTGAACGAATGTACAATCATGCTGATTACGATTGCCTATATTCTACACATACGTTATATTATGATCAAATGAATTATGCATGTAATAGTCATTGCTATACATATGGTATGTATTTCGAAGACCCGTTTATACGCCAAATTACATAAGAATTTATCAAGCTATTCGTACACGATTGATGAACAAACATCTTCAATATATGTGTATAAATGTTTGTTCCGAATGCGTTTCTCTATAATTGTTCCTATTCAGTTAAAACTTTGAACAGGAATTGTGCAAGCCTGGGTAGGTACCACCCCCTCATCAGATATTCTACCGCAAAACAGCAGTACTTTATATTGTTGTTTTCTGGTTTGAAGGGTGAGTGAGCCAGTGTAATTACAGACACAAGAGACATAAATCTTGCTTGGTGGGGCATTGGCGATGTAAGCTATGGTTAACATTTCTTACATTGCCAGTATCGTATTGTTGGAGACCGCTTACTATCAGGTGGCCCGTAAGCTCGTCCGCCTACCTATACAATAAAAAAAGTAGAGAATTCCGGTATAGTATAAGAATACATAACATAGCATCGTACTGTCTGATCTTTAGTTTTTGCGCCTTTTAAATGTTTAGATTTTTCTTTGGGGGATAGGAATCAGGCTATGTGGGATTCTTTATCACTAAATCCTGCGAAAGCCGGGCGAGAGTAGCTACGAGTTCGTTTCGAGTGCTTCTAAATAAGAAAAAAATTAAGGCAAAAATCAAAATAAAATCATTTAGTTAAAGCTTATTATTTACCTATTATAATTAAACTTGCTTTATTAAAAACAAGTCTTGAAAACGTGTTCATAGATACCAGAATAAAAATAAATAAAAACCTGTAAATTTTAAAACAATAAACAAATACTAATTTAACGTTTTTTACCCACAAAACGAGAATCACAAAAATATACATATAAAATATGAAAATCAAACAAAAGAAACAGCGATTTTTATCAAATAGAAATCACGAATTCATTGCTGCGGTCGAGTAAACGAAATTAAGCAGATTTAGAACAAAATCCTGCAAAATTTTCGTTTCGTAACAAAAAGCTACGGTGCAGCGGGAAACAGATCGCATATTTATCTGAAATCCGCATTAATTAAGGCGACGGACGCTTCCTGAGTGAATTTATTTAGTTCGGTAATATTGAGCTATGTCTATTAAATTTTCAGATATTCATTGTATTATGAACCAAGCTTATTTACGTTTTTATTAAAATATATTATGCTAGTAATACTTTCACAGATTGACAAAAATTACATTGTTAAGTATTATTTGTATAGCTTTTCACTTTTTATCATATTAAATTACTACTTCGGTACTTCGTGAGTCAACATTAAGATCGTTATAACTTATTTTAATAAAGAACAAATATGTCAATTCGCGGTAAACAATTCATAACAAGAATGAGTCTGCTTATTTAAGAAATATTATTATTAATTATAATTTATGGTTATGAAGATTCTGTGTACTTTACAAAAAAGCTACGCTATCTATATTACAAGTGTCAAAGTAACTTTGTGTCTGTCTCTCTGTATGTCTGTGTCTGTTATGCTTTCACAGATAAACATCGGTTTTGATGAAATTTGGAATGAAGGAAACTTACTACCTCCACAGGACAGGAAGGCGCGGGCGAAAACTAGTATAAATTAAATTTTATAGTATCACACTATAAAACAAAATAATTGTTAAAATATTTTGTGTGCAAAGGTGAGTAAAAGTATGGAGCGCTGTTTGTACTTCAACATTAAAAATGTTATATACTTTCGATGTTGAATTACTCTAACACATATGTAAGTTTATTAATAGATCACACTGGGTGCGATTTCCGGGAGGAAATATACTAAGAGTAAAATAAATTTACATTATCGTTTATAACATTAATATGTCTCTTACTATTGTCATATGAATATGTTTCTTAATAATATATACCAAAGAATTATATAGTATACTTGCCACGCTTTAATGATTTTGACCGCGGCAGACTCAAGGACGACTAGGCAAATGCGGTTGGCGATATAATAGCGCACCAGTGCACCCTTTATTTCTTCAGACTCATAATCCGATGGTACGGCAAATCTGACACGTTCGAAAGGGTTCAGGCGCAGGCTTACATTCTGATGTGACTGTAAACACTATGTATTTCTAAACTACTAAGCCCAAAAACGTTTTATTGGCCTAAGCTGGGATTCGAATTTAGAACCTTGAGATTAGCAACCTTATAAACCCAATACGTATAAGCGAGGCAACTACATTTATTACTATCATCTATATAACAATAACATTTAAGCAAACAATACAATTAGACAATGATATCCCGACACATCAAACCGAACGATAATTACAACGTAAAATCGAATGCCTATTTACAATCACAGTTCAGATTAGCTTTTCCGCGACAGCCTATTAACTTGGTAATGGCCTAAAGATAAGCTTTAAAATGCACCCGTAATGAGCTTGCACGGCCTCACTAACTGGATATAAATTTAAGAGGATTTTTAGCTTACGTTTTAAAGGGATTACTCGGAGTGGATGGAGAATGCTGTTTACAAAAACATTGATGGAAATTTTTAATAATGTTTTGTATTTTTCGTGAATATAGTGATTAGTTTTACATTTTTTTTTAGTGTACAATGTGCATATTGTTCGAAGTATGTATGTTCGTTATGAATGTAACTTTATATTGATTAATTATGTTTGGAAACGGAATAGGAATCAATAAACTGTCATTAATATGTAAAATATACGTTTAAATAAAATAAAGATTTTGCGTCAGTGAGAAAAAGCAATATCACTACATTTTACAATAGTAATGCAATCTGACGAACTCGTGACGTGCTTATAAATTTATAAAATAATTTATTTATAATAAATTTAAAAAAAAAAGGTTATTAAAATGTTTATAAATATAACTACTAAGTGAATTGTACACTCATTATTTTCAACCCTTCACAATCAAATGTTAATATTAAAATCACACGACTTCTATTCTTAACTATAGTAAGTATTTTATAAAAGAACAACAATTTATTCTACGAGGAAACTAAAACACTAACGGAAAATGGGACAAAAATATAAGAAAAATAATAACACAGATATTTATAAGTGGAACGTGCTTCAATTCAGTAATTTTCTTCCTCCATTTTAAAAGGGAGTTTTAAATCCTACGGGTAAAGATTCGAACATTTGCCAACGTATATGATTGAGGTTATATATAAACACTCAGATATGCTTAAAGTATGTATTAATAAGAACAGATTGGACCGGGAGATGGTGACACAAAATTTCAGGTCATTTGTACCAGTAAACTCTATACTCTACTAGTATACTACGGTGACTCTACAGGGGTCTAATTACGTAATGACGAAAAGGAAAATGATGGTCATAGCCCAATCACGTGGGCGTTAATCGAATGTGTCGGATAAATTACGAGTGTCGAAAGATTTGTTTCACAAAAATTCTTGTATTTTTCGATAGTCGATGAAAAAAGAGGTAGGGGTAGTGTAATGCCATACTTCTCTGGTGTGACTTACAGCCCGCGAGAAAACATTAATTTGAAAAAAAACAATTCAACCATTTGCACCAGGCTAATTTTTGCACAGCTGACTATCGTCGAGTAGCCATTCACGAAAATCAGCATGCCATACTTTTTCGACGGTTCCAAATAGCCGCCATACCGCCGCAAAGGAGTAATTTTTTTTTGCAAAGCTATTTGTACTATTCTATAAATGACATGAAAATTTGTGTTACCATCTCCCGGTCAAGATAGTTTCATTATATGTAATACATTATTAACTGACATATGATAAGAATAACAATGGCATTGATCGATTTTCAAAATTAAGGATACTAAAGCTTTAGAACACCCAGGGATAATATTTTTTATCTGTGCATCGTTTATTCAATGAAACATAATTTCGAATAGAAAGCTGGAAGGTATGTCTGTTTAAAAGTGCTTATCGCATTTATTGAAACCAGTTATGTGATGATGATGTCCATCTGACTGATTTCGGTGCACAAGTGTGTGCGCAAACACAGGTACACTCTATTCAATCACTCTCATAGTCCGATGGGATGGTACCGACAGGACCAGGAAGAATGAGTGTGTTTAACACGTGTGTAACCGTGCGAGTAGCTTATATTATTAGTATAGTATTATATGATCTGTGTTTATATTATTAAGCCAGAGAGTTCTTCGAATTCCATTTGAAAAATATTTTTATGTCTGCTTATCGACCTAAAAACGGATCAGTAACCATTAACTTCAATCAATCTGGTAATATGTGAGTATTATCCGAAAATGTTGTATGAAATCTCAATGCACATCTTCATAATCTTCTATAATCTTATATAATTTTATTTTGCGATCTCAATCAGAAATTACTATTACTTTATAGAATAAACTTTGGAATAATTATTATAAAATAGTATACGTGGGCACTATTTGAAACGAGCTAAATATAAATTTTTATAGAAAAGATCTCTAGAATTTATTTTCTTCAAACTTGTCTTGTCACTTATTCGACTCACACAAGTAAGCGGAGACGCTCAGTTTATAACAATAATATGAATGTTCACGGTTGGAAATTAAAATCTGGCAGGTTTATTTTGGGAAGTAACAAAATAAAATAAAAGAGAACATGTACACATAAAATACTTTTGAAATATTTGTTGTGAAGTTATTTCGTTTATCGTTACAATATAACCGTTTCTCATTTTGTTAATTAGGTTAACTTAATTTCATGTTGCGCATGTTATGCTCAGTTGTAAGTAGAGTAGCATTTAACATTGTACTTTTTTGCATATTTGATGTCGTTTATCAAAATACTTAAGACTAATTTTCTATTAACAAATTAAAAAAAACCAGATGACAGATGTTGCCTCTCCTTGCGTCAGAAACATTTAACTCTAACCTTACATACTGTCATTACATTCAGCTCCAACTCAGGGTAAAATTTCATTACCCTCAACAAGCGAAAGTTGATTTCACACAAAAAAATTAAGGTAACGCACGTGCTCACGTATGATTAATACGTTCGTCTAATATCGGTACGTGCGTCTTTCAATACAGAATATATTACATTTAGACAATTTCATTACATTAATAAAGAAAAGTTTCTGCTAAAAAACACGTAGAAGTATGCATGTAGCAAGATAAAGGTCTAATAGGATTACATTTGTAGTAAGAATATTGTGCCTGGGCTTAAAAATCAAACTTTATAAACATGAAAATGTACCTAAACTATGACATTTAATCTCTTGATCATAATAGTTTGTCACATCTCCTTAATTTAATCGCATTCCATCTTAAGACCCCTACATGGTGAGAACACAACCAGCTAATCTATTAGAGGTAAGTACGTAACTGAGATAAAGTCTTGTATTACTTTAATTAATTTACATTGACTTAAGATGAGGGAGGGGGCACCCACTGTAATCGTTCATTGCGAACGGTGTTGAGCTTCATGCTTTATCTCACTCCACTTGTTTGTCATTTCTGACAACACGGTACGACGGCTTGCTTATGTCATCGTGATTATCCCTTTTTGCATCCTTTGAACTCACATTCCAAATGAGCTCTGGTTAGAAGAGTAAGAGAAAGTGAGATTTAGATGTTGCCTTATACGTTTCACATTCATAGAGCACGAATTTAACATTTGAACCTTTACAATACAATTTCAACTGTTTAATTCGGGTTTAGCTCATCCACGATATGATGTCTTTTTTATTTTGTTCAGTTTCTTAAACGATGTTTCCAAGAAAATTAGTCGCGTTCTTCTACCTCTATACCAATAAGCAACTGTGAATAGTTCTTCACACCAACGAGCTTTGGTCCTCCTCATTTTTAATTTGCGTCGTTATTTGGCCGTCTTCTCGATCTTTGAGCTTGATGATAGCGTGAGTTTGAAATCTTCTACGATTCGATCTTTTCCGTGGCACCTATTTATCTCAGACCGCAGTCTAGATAAATAGTTGAAATATCATTCCGTTGTATAGTATACAACAAAAGGCCTCGTCTCCTACCGAAGAGGTTTTGAGGCTTATTCCTTCACGATTATTCACTACAAGTATTCGTGAGACCAAGTTAACCCAATATATTAATACCTTCTTACAATGGTTTTCTTTATCGCCGTGAACGAGATGCATTAAAAAGAGATTAACATGAAAAGTCCGAAACAACACGTTTTCAATTTATAATTTATTTAAACGAATATATAATATCAAATATCAATTTTAATTCTATTCCAACAATTAAATACTTTAAATATGTGTATAAAAGCGGTAAAGCAAAAGCCACATCTTAAATAGAGTGAAGCGTTTCCCGCGTGAGCTATTTATTGTTAACTTCGCACTCACAAGCACGTACCATGCGGCGAGGGTCTAACTGTTCCCTAAGGGGAGGAAAATAGAAGATAACCGAAAACAGATAATTAAGTAAATGGAATGGATTTTACAGACACACATAACGATAAAAATGAGAGAAAAAAGCAAACAAAAATGAAGTTATTATGATTATAAAGTCTTCGTCGAAAGTCTTCGTTCAGCAACTAGGTCGAAACCATCTGACGAAGTTGACCACTTCAAAGGGAAAAGTCGTCGCTTCCAAGCTCGAGATTCTTATGGAAATTCAGGATTTCTACGGTAAATTGTATACATCAAAAGCGCCTCGTCCCCAACCGGACCCTAGGGATCCCAGAGCCACTTTAGCCTCATTCAGAGAAGAGCTGCCAGAAGTTAGCCAAGACGAAATTGTGATGGCTTTGGGGCAGCTTAAAAATGGAAAAGCCCCCGGGGAAGACGGAATTACGACTGAGCTACTAAAGGCAGCTGGAAAACCTATACTACCGCAGCTCCAACGAATATTTAATTCTGTCATCTTTTCGGGGAGAACTCCAAAGGCATGGAGCAAGAGTGTTGTCGTAATGTTCTTCAAAAAAGGAGACAAAACCCTTTTAAAGAACTACCAACCTACTTCCCTCTTGAGCCATGTACACAGTGCGGCAGATTATACAGAAGACCGAAGAGTATAATCAGCCCCTGTGCTTAGCATTTGTGGACTATGAGAAGGCTTTTGACTCTATTGAGACCTGGTCAGTTCTGGAGTCCTTACAACGGTGCCAAATCGATTGGCGATACATACAAGGTCTGCAAGACGCTGCTGTTATGACCGTCAATGTACAGAACTAGCTGCCTGACCCTATCCTCATGCATCGAGGAGTGAGACAAGGGGATGTCATTTCCCCGAAATTGTTCACTAATGCATTAGAAGATATGTTCAAGACGCTGCACTGGGAAGGGCGGGGCATAAAAATAAACGGCGAGTACCTTTCGCATTTGCGTCGTCGTCATCATGGCAGAAACCGTGCAGGACATGCAATATATGCTGAGCAGCCTGGCTGATTCCTCTGCTCGAATTGGTCTCCGGATGAACCTGAAAACCAAATTAATGTTCAATGAACACGTGAAGCTGGAACCAATAGCTCTTAACGGAGTTCCTCTCAAAGTTGTTCAGGAGTACGTGTTCCTTGGGTAATCTTTGCAGTTGGGTCAAAACAACTTCGAGAAGGAGGCACGTAGAAGAGTACAGTTAGGCTGGACAGCGTATAGGAAACTTGGTCAAGTCTTTTCGTTACGGATACCGCAATGCTTGAAGACAAAAGTCTTCAACGAGTGCGTCTTACCGGTTATGACCTACGGAGCCGAGACGTGGACACTGACAGTGCGTTTGGTCCACCATTTTAAGGTCGCTCAGCGAGCTATGGAAAGGGCTATGCTCGGAGTTTCTCTGAAGGATCTAATCTCAAATGTGGTGATCCGACAGAGAACTAAAGTTATCGACATAGCCCAAAGGATTAGTAAGCTGAAGTGGCAGTGGGCTGGACACATATGTCGCAGAACCGATAACCGTTGGAGTAGACGTGTTCTGGAGTGGAGACCACGTCTTGGCAAGCGTAGCGTAGGACGCCCTCCGACTAGGTGGAGTAACGATATACGCAAAGTGGCTGGCAACGGATGGAGATTGAGAGCTGAAGATCGAGCTCAGTGGCGTGCCATTGGAGAGTCCGACGGAGGAGAGATAGACGAAGTGATTTACGGGGAAGGCTTACGTGTATAATTTATTATTTTATATATAAATTGGCTGAATTATGACGATGATTGTGGAAGGTGTCGAAAATATCATGCTGAATTGGTTGGTGAGGTTTACTGGTGTGCGACACGTAAACCAATAGAATTATATGTGTAATATTACGTTTTATGTTGACCCTTATTCAATCTGTGTGAAGCCAGGAGCTGAATTCTTCAAAGCTATAACGATTACGATACGTTCCCGATTCGGTTCCGATTCAACTTTGACTATTCTATATTTTTCAGATCAGAACCGAACGGATATGATATTAGCATATACCGTTATGTCAAAACCAAACTTAATTGATAACTTTTATGCGAGTCGATAGTTAAAAAAAGAATAGGAAAATGGATAAACAGCAACGATCACGCTTCGATTTGATTGTGATATAGAGGCAATTTGTTAGTAGAATTCCCCAAGATGCGTAGCTAGTATAGAAATAAAATTTAATTCAGATAGCTTTACAATTATTGAGTAATCACAACTGATTCATAAATCAATTTGTCATAACTCAAAAGACTATTTCGAATAGAAATCTTTTTTTTTTAAATTAAGCAGAGTAAACATTATTCAATCCACCTGAGCGAATTCAACCGTAAAAATTGACGACATGCGTAGATTTTGCTGGTGCGGACTCACATTTCACATTCGAGATTTATTATTATTGGTGGAATTCGCGTTGTAAAATAAAATAAAAATACCTTTATCAAGTCTGGTAGCTTAATTAGTATTAGAATAACATTATAAAGAACATACTTTCATTTGAAAATTTTATAAAGAGACGTATTTTGATTTTTTCTTTGTTAATACTCAAATAAGTATGTTACGCATAATTAAATTCACGAACATCGTCCGTATTACAAAATAATCCGGATTAACTTTTAACGCCTTAGGCTGGAGGTCGTTTATCCACATTGAAGCGTAATTAAATATTTCAGTTACAAAAATCCGTAGCCCGCGTGAGGGCAGCCCTCGTGAATAAGTTATCATCGCATCTCACCTGCCAAGAGTGATTTTCAGGATTTTCCTCTCACTATATAAAATAAGTAATCTTCCGCTGAGTATCTTTTTTTTATAAAGTATTATTTAACTTCACTTGTCAGTGTGTGCGAGTTAAGCCTTGCAACTGAATTTTAAATAAGTTTAACCCAAGGGATTGAGCTCAAATTTTGAACACATCTCTAGTAGAGATGACAAAACAATCTCGTATACAATTTTTTTTTTTTAATATTTCCGCTGTATACAAGTTATTTTAAATAGGTTAAAAATATTAAGGTTGAATTTGATATAATAATATATTGTATATAATAAAGTTGGCCCATATTCACTTTGTTGTAACCCGACGCTAAATAGCTCTGCAGTACATCCTCTTCAATACCACTTAACATCGGTTAAACCGTATAGAAGTTAAGTTAGAAGATTATTTGTCACGATCGCGACATATGCACACATGTCGGAACAACCCGGCAAACGGCCGGATTATGTACATCCATATTTTATTAGTTCAAAGCTAGAAAAAATTGAACCCTTAGAAATTCAAATAAATAGGTTTTTTCTGACTATTTGAAATTATTTCGGTGTCAGGACATTAGACAACATGTATAATTTGGGTCTAAGCAATCTGTAGACTGTAATATATAGATTTTTTTTATGTGAAACGCTTGACATCTGTTAAGACAATCTAGAATTATAAATTAAAACTCAAATATTCTGTAAGAACAAACTCAATAATCAGCGCACAGAACGGCCGTGTAATTTCAAAAAATTACGCGATATTGAATATAATAATTATAACTTTTCAAGATTACACGTATCATAATCGAATATCACAATAAGTCGGTTGTCTACATTTCACAGACGAGTAATGAACTTAATACAGTATAGCGGTGCTGATAATCATCAAAACGATATTCTTGAAATTCAATATTATTCCTACATTGAATAACGAATTGATAGTATTATATTTGTACGAATAATTGATGCACTCTGTACAATGTGGAAGCAAAAAATCCACCACTTACACACAGTAATATTTATAATTCTAGATCTAAACAAACACATCTAAAAACAAAACAGTTATCCTTTAAATCCTTACTCCTCCATTTCCAAAAAGTGACAACTATAAATTTAATTTAATTAATATCAGTATATTTGTTTTGTTTTGTTTGTCAATAAGTCAGACATTCAGTAAAGCAGTCAGAAAATCAACATCACATACTATCTTTTTGAAATATTGTAGTTCCTAAAACATTGTGCTTAAATTATGATTACGTAGACGTTTTAGTAAAATGTAAGCGGTGGTTCACTCATCATACACCTGAGCTCTGAAATGTGAACGACATTAGGATTTTCGACAAGACCATTACTTTTAAATTTATGTTTTGGTTTTTGGTACGCGTTGGCCCAGTGGTTAAACGCGTGCCATAACCGATGATAGCAGGTTCAAGCTCGGGAAAGCATCACTTTATTTTCGTGTGCTTTTTATAATTAATCTCATGCTCGTGTCGGCAAAGGTAAACATCGTGATTGCTGCGATTGTCATAAATTTCTACTAAATGTGTAACCACCGATTCACGTTAGGGTAGCACAGTGGCTTAAGTGGCGTAACTTCTTCCTCAAGAGATCTATTTACTTTAGTTATGTTTTCTGTTGCAAAGGATGCCTAGACTATGTTTTCCATTTCAAAATCTGCTCTTTATTTTTGACGTGTATACGAAAATATTTTTACATTTTATATCGTCTCTGTTTTGTTTTTTCGTCACCGTCTAAAAAAGCTATGAAATGAATTTTGAATTTTTATATAGTTCCAGTTTCGAATTCTCTGAAAAAGATTTTTAATTCAAGAGCAATTATTCGGAGTTTCTTTCTCTTAGCCAATTGACAAACTTATTATTAAATTCATAATTAAGCTAGAAGATGTGGTTTCTAGCGTCAAGTTTAAATAAATCAAATACATTTTTAGTTCAAACATGTGTAATCTTAGATATAAAACTTTATATTCGAACAGCTGCATGACGCAGACGTTTGATCATTTACCATAAAGTTACCACATACATATTATGTTTTTTTTCCCACGGAGAAGATTGCTGTAAATTGCCTCTAAATGGCACTGTAGCACATCAAGTTGTATACCGTTGACCGCCATAACAATTAATATATACATTTATGTATATAGGCAAGACAAACGTTTGCAGGGCTCCGTTTGTATTAGTATACCAGCTTGAATCCGCAGTTTCACTTGCATTTAGATTATACGCAATTTTATAAGCACAATTTTGTAAGTAAATGCTAAAAACAAAATACATTAAGAAAAATAACAAAATAATTAGGTATTAAGAGCTTTGGTATATGAAAGTAAATTGGTTGATTTAAGGTTACTGCGCCCTACTCGTTTAAAAATACAGCCGTTAATGGTCTCCCTTACGCAAAAGTATCATCTAAATCAGACTTGTAGTAATTGCACTCGGTGGTAGGGCTTTGTGCAAGCTCGTCGGGTGAGTGATCTATTGTAATTACAGGCATAAGGGACATAACATCTTAGTACCCATCTTAGTAGCATTGGCGATGTGAGCGATGGTTAACATTTCTTATAATGCCAATGTCTTATGGATGTTGGTGACCACTTATCAACAGGTGGCCCATATGCTCGTCCGCCTACCTATACAATAAAAAAAAACTCGTTTCTGAGTTATAAGCACGATCAATTTTTAAAAGTCATTAGCTTTGAAATTATATTAAAAAAAAAAAAAAACATTTCCTTTGATATTGAATGCAATTAAAAATTATAATGTATTAACTATGATTTTATAAATGTGTAATAATAATGATTATATTACGTGAATACGGCAAATATATTTCTTTAAAATAGTTATACATATTTTTTAAATTGATAACGCATATTTAATAGAAATAACGTTCTCTAGACCGATTTCGGTCACGGCGGCCAATCTCAAGAGAGATTAGCCAGCTGCGCAGGACATATTAAAGTGCACAAGTGTGTGCGCAAACACAGGTGCACTCACTATTCCCTAGCTCTCATAATCCGATGGGACGGTAATCCGACAAGACCGGAAAGAGTTCAGGCGCAGGACCAACGGCTTTACGAGCTTTCCGAGGCACGGGAGTGTACACACTTCCAACTTCCAGACTCCGGGCTGCTACTGAGAATTTTCTGACAGAAAAACCCAATAACTTTTTGGCTCGACCTGGGAATTGAAACCAGGACCACCGGGTCTGCGGCCTTATATCTAGCCACTAGACCAACGAGGCAGTATAACTCATGTAGCAATAAAATCGATGTATTTAGTAATATATCATTTTATAAGATGTTTACCCAATCTACAGATCGAGAGACAACGTATAACTCTCCCCCGAGGCTGATGAATGGCTCGCAATTTAATTGAATTATGTCACCTGGATAAGACGAGATCGTCTCAGTAACACTACATAGTTCGACCGCTACATTACTCCCTGTCTTGACATAATAAACCCGAGGTCATTACTGATAATGTGATGATTCGATACAGTCAAACTTCTGAGCGAATAATTGTCTATGGTTAAATATTATAATTAATAAAGAACCGAATCAAGTAGAGACATGTTTTTTGCAAACTAGAACGTGAACAGGTGTTGTATTGCTTTATATTCATCAGAAAATGAAAATACTCATTCAATCAACTTTTTAAATCGATTCAAGAGAGTTTTTTTCGAGGTAAAAGTAATTTTATTTGTAAAACTACTAGTTTCCCAACACGGCTTCGCCCACGTGTGAAGCAGGGGTACCAGATGTACCATATGTTTTTCTCTGACATCGTCTATGCAAAAATTCATGGATCAGTTAAGGAGTTAAGATGAGAAAGCGTAACAAGCAAATAAATGAACAGACTTACTATTTATAATATTAGTAAGGAAAGTGACGTTTATTCGGATTATTATGTAGGCAGGAAAATGATAGAAAATGTTCACCTCTTCTTATAAACACGCTTAGAGACGTACAATTTCAACATATCGCACGTTTATTCCAATACCGTCACTAAACGAAATTTATAAAAAACTATGTTTTAACGCCACCTAACTAGGTGGCGTTAAAACATGTGGCAAAAAAAGAAAAAGGCTAGCTCAGCAACTGCTGAGCTTTTTTTTTTTTGAAAACGCTTTACGCCTTTACCCCCGCGGGCGCAGTTGGGGGGCGTATGTGGAGCTCGCCATATGCCCAGGGCACCGAGTGTGCCCCGGTCATCGTAATAATTTACCTTATCCTCACTAAAATTTGATTGAGAAGTGAGTTTGTTTGTTCGTTTGTTAGGTTAGTTGGTTGGTTATTTGTTTGTTATGCTTTCACGTCTCAATCGATATCATTAAATTTTGCATACACATTGTCACTGGTACAGAAATGGATGGAGGTAAGAATCTGGTGAATTTGTTTAGAAATTACAAACACAAATGTGCAGAAGAAGCACGCCAAGAACGTATAGAAAAGTTTAAAATCACCAATTTAATATCAGTTTTTTTTTTTACAAAGAAGGTTATGTGTGAATTATACTTTATTTACATAAACTTAAATTCATCGAGAAATATGTAATAGAAAAGAAATATTTAGAACATCAAGAAGAGAAAAATTAGATTGGAGAAAGATGAAGAAAAGAAAAAAGTAAAGAGAAAGTTTGCGGTAGCTGTTTCGCCTCATCCCATGTGCAAGACAACATGCTGACAACTGTTGTGGTCAGCAAATAAATTGATATCGGTTTGAATAAATACGTATATTATAAATAATCGTTACTTTTGAGTCAACTTTTCAGAAAAATATAGTTTTCTTTCATGTATTATTTGTTTAATTTTCGTTATTCAACCAAATCATAAGGTAATGAGCAGCGACATTAATATTATTAGTTTTTATTATTTTTGTAACTCCATACATTTATGTGTGCAAAATGACACTTGCATTAGAATAGATTTTATTTAAAAAAAGTGTCACTAAAAATGAAAATACTGAATAACTAATAATTTACTAAAAGCAGAAAATTAAAAAAACACTTTATTTATTAGGAAGAATAGTCATTATTTATTAAAATAGTAAAATTTCGAGAAAAGTAACATTTAGCTTTTTTACATCAAATAAAGTTCCCTAAAAACCTTTTAATTGCTCTCCTGTAAAATTTGCTTTTTCAGTATAGTGACGGTATTGGAATAAACGTGCGATTATAACGCAAGTATTAGGTATATATTGTTATTTTTAATATAAGAGTAAATTATAAATAAAAAAATCAATAAATCCTTGATCTTATCTTCATCTTCAAGTTCTTGCAAAGTTCTGAGTACTTTGGTGAGAAGTTGAACCACTATTAATTAAGGGATAACGAACAACATTTTTCAAGTACATACTATATAAGCCACTAAAACAGTACAACAAATGTATTATTAATTATATAATTCTCATTTATAAGATAACGTAATGGATTCTTTCTATGTATGTTTTTTTTTTGAAACATAATATTTATATAATTGTACCTTTATTTTTATTTTATAATTGTTGTTATTTCATAAAAAAAAAATCAAATTGTGAACGATACATTTTTATAGAAATAACAGGCGATTAGTTTTGAAATATCCTATTGAAGAAATTATTTATTTTTATTTTTTAGTTATTCATTAGGGTTCATTAAACTTATTACAGTCTATCAGTATGTTATAGTATTTTAAGAAGATGATCACTGCATTATTATGTTATTAGACCCGCCCTGTCTTTAAAAGGGTATTAACTAATAAAGAAAATACGAAGTGCGCTTCGCAAGACAATATTAAGTATGCAAAGAAATGTGCATAATATTTGTCGTAGTTTTATTGTAAAAATCGATAAAAATTGGCCACGGCTTATAGATTCTTTGGGTAAATTTAATTGCTAATATCATTTTTTTATTATTAAAACCAGTTATCCGATCGTACGTTTCGCTGCGAACGATATTAATTTTTGGTTGCACGTAATTTGATATCGGTGATATCTGCAAAACTACTCATTCGATTGGTATTGAAATAAATGTCAATTTTAATCCATATTAAATGACTAACGTAACAAACATATTTATGTGAATAAGGGTTACCAAGTACTTCTTATGTCGACAGTATGTCTTGGAGTACTTGGTATTGCTGTGTTTCGGTTTGAAGGGTTAATGAGCATGGGTAATTTTACAGGCACTAGAGACATATCTTAGTTCCCAAGGTTGGTGGTGCATTGGTGATGTAAGCGATGGCTTACATTTCTTACAATGCCAATGTCTATGGATGTTAGTGACCACTAACTAGCAGGTGGCCCATATCTCGTCATCGCTCGTCCATCTACCTTTTCTATAAAAAAATTGAATAATATATTAAAAAAATAAAAAAATTTATAATAGGTAAAAATAGTTATTGTGAATGTGAGTGAGAGACATTAAAATATAGGCATATGGTTTCGTGGACTTTTTCGGTAGGCATTTTTAAGACCTACAAATATTTTCTATTGCATTGTTTCAATAAGGTTTAGCCTGCGTTAGCCAGGTAATCAATCAAACGAAACAGATTTTTGGACAAACATAGTTCAGAGATTTTGTAAAAAATATTTACACATTAAATACACAAGCCATTCATCGTTTATTGTTCTTTATATAACTGAAAACTGTAATAAGATACGTTGCCTGGTTTAAAAGTTATAGGCGGAGATACAGACACAGGCAGTTAGCGACTTTGTTTTATACTATTTATAGAACAGACATATTAACATTGTTTTACAGTATAGTATAATTTTATCATATTTAATAAACAGAATTTCTAGGAATAGAATAAACACAAACTAAGTGTCGTGAGCTTTTTATAATCGGCTTACTTACAGCCAGTTTGAAATGCTTGACTATGAGAAATTCAGACGATGTGGCGGGTGGATTCAAATAAATTTAGTAATCCTATTGAATGTGCATCTCTGTAATGTGTGTGCAAGTGGTATATATGGAAAATATTTCCTGAAATATATAGAATATTGCCCTATATATCCTCTTTGCGATTCAAAGGGGAAATGTTGCTAGCGTTCTTGCCACCATTCCACACGGTCACGATTTCTACAGTAACTATTTTTAAATTTTTTTTTGTGTTTATTTAAGGCGTTAATATAACGTATACCTTTGTATATTTAGTAATATAAAATTTGATGTTGCTGCGAATAACAAAAAATATTAGTAGATCTCAAATCTTCATGTTCTCATCTATATCTCATCTTTATACTAACTAATATACTGAGTATAAATGCGAAAGTGGGTTTGTGTGTTACATTTACTACTCAAGCGATTGTCTTGAAATTTTGTATTCGCGTTATTAAAGGACAGAAAAGAAAATAAATAACTACCTAACACGCGAGCGAAACCACGGGAGGAATGTAGTATTAGTAGCATATGTCATCATTAAAATGATTTGTCAGGTGAAATGCTAACTTAACAAAATATCAGCTGATTAGTACAACATACACACATAATTATATACATTATATATAGTGTGTTTAGTATATTAATTTATTTAAATTATGTGTATTTTTTAACTTTCATTTTGTACATCTTCTAACAACCGTTTGATAACGTGTTGAGGTTAGCTGTAAGCGTTAGCACGATTTTCGTGCAATTTAATTTTGTTGTACAAATGCAATTGTAATGCATATGATTAAATAAATGATAAATGACTGATTACCAATACACCGCCTTATCTATAAGATATAGAAAATTAAAACTATGAAACTTGTAAATAAAATTTTAAATTTAAGCAGAACTTAATGTAATCGATCAGTTCAATATTTTTTTTCTTAGTTCAATTACATACCATCATGACTTCCATCAAAGTATGTTAAATGAATATAGAAAAATAGTACCATTTATACTGATATTGATACTAATTAAGAATGTCAAATTTACATTAAAAATCCACCTAAACACACTTAACATACCTTAACACCAAGTATACTGAGATCAAACATGGTTTTTTAGGAAAACAAATTGCTATAATTCAGCGCTTTAGCGCCAGCAACGTAGTAAACGACTTCTTGTTTACATTGTGCGTACACCGCTTCATCATACTGTAAGAGCATTACAAAGTCATGAGTTGTTCTATGGCAGCTGCATTAACACCTGCTTGCCATTAACTAATAGCGAGGAGTAAACCCATATATAAACTGTTGTTTTTCGAAGATAGTTCACTCAAAAACTTATGTCTAAAATGTATGTATAAAATCTTATCTTAATTATTCTAATCTCATATAATATTCCTGCTTTAGTTTTAATATATTGTTTTTTTATAAAAATAAAATTCCTTTTGAGGCGGTTTTAAAATTTTAGGGTTAATCTCTAATGCGGATTGGTAGATACACATGAGACGGAATTCAACATTCATTCATTCGATAGAAACGTAAGATTTATGTATTTTCATTGGAACAACTCAATTCAAATGATCTTGATATAATCTATTTATATTTAGTTTAATAGTCCTCCTGACCGTTTTCGGCCACGGCGGCCTATCTCAAGCGAGATTAGTCAACGACGCAGGAGATATTATAGTGCACAAGTGTATGCGCAATCACAGGTGCACTCTCTATTCCCTAACTTTCATAACCCGATGGAACAATCCGACACGACCGGAAAGAGTTCAGGCAGGTGCAGGATCAACTGTTTTACGTGCTCTCCGAGGCACGCGAGTGGAACACTTCCAACTTCCAGACTCCGGGCTGTTACTGGGAATTTTCTACAGAAAATCTCAATAACATTTTTCGCCCGACCTGGGATTTGCACCCAGGACCCCCGAGGTCTGCGGCTTTATATGTAACCACTAGACCATCGAGGCAGTCGTATACTAAATATATGCATATTAATAAAGCAAGCGTTGGCTTCTATTAAACAGGATTATGGAATATACAGATATAAAAACTGAAAACAATTTTAAAATACTCTGTTAAAGTTTATTGTTCAACTTTGGCGCCTTTAGCATTTTAATATTGTTTCGAGTTTTCTTTTTATTGCTTTCATAATAAAGTTCGTCTATTGTGAAGAATTTTCCCTCTGAACTCAGCCGTACTGCTTAATCGCTTACTTACAGTATACTTAAAGTCATTAAAAGAATAACGTTAAATATAAATAATATTAATATCATTCTTGGAAAGCTACTAATGCGAAACTGTGAAGTATTAAAAGATTTACTATTTAGAAAAATGTTTATTGAAATTATTATTAATAAATAAAATAATTAACAGCCTAATATTTATTATTATTATAAATAGTAGCTTAAATGTATTTATATCTTCCCGTATCTATATGTATATTTTTACATAGATAGTCATGTGAATGCGACATGCGTCCCATATACAGTGGTGGTCGTAAAATTAAAAACACTACCAACGGTCCTTGACATTATGTAAGATCTTCACCGCAATCGTTTTTATTTTGAAATTAAACAATAAAAAGGACGACAATATGTTCAACGATTTATCATTTATTAGAAAAACAATATAAATCCCATTACACAAGTGCAGTTTCAATATTACATTACGGACAAACATTTAAATCAGGTAAAATTTTAAGGTATGAACAATAATGATCAACTAATTAGAAACAACAACAAAAAAGTATAAAAAACAATATTTTTTTAAGTATTAGTAATTAGTATTGTTATTTACGAAATAGCTACTATCCACAGCCTACCAATAGTTATAATTAATATTTAGTGGCGTATCCCTTATTTGCAATAACAGCACTGCAACGACGTGGCATTGATTCAATCAATTTCATACATTTTTCCAGGGGGATTGAATTCTATGCTTCAACAAATGCTTCATATAGTTCGTATTGACTGGTGTTACGTTTGTTTGAGGCTTTCTTTTTAACAATATACCAGAGATTTTCTATCGGGTTTAAATCCGGACTATTTGCTGGCCAGACTAAAACGGGTATACGCTGTTCGCTAAGGAAATATTTGACGCTATTGGCCGTGTGTTTAGGGTCATTGTCATACTGAAAGATCCAGGTTACAGGCAAATGATCGTCCGAGTAGGGAATCATTGTGTGCTCTAAGATATTTTTGTATTACTATTGATCCATTGTACCTTCAATCTTCCGAACGGGTCCAACTCCACATCCGGAAAAACACCCCCAAACTTTAATGTTACCGCCACCGTGTTTGACTATACTCCCTATGTATTTATAATTAAAAGCATTGTTTACAGGACGTCTAACATAGCGCTTTCCATCGGAATTTACCATTTTATTTTTGTTTCATCTGAAAATAACACTTTTTTCCATTCTCGTACCGTCCAATTAACATATTTTTTTGCGAATAATAATCGCTTCTCTCGGTGTTGCTTGGTAAGAAGCGGTACCTTTTGAGATATTCTTCCAAACAATTTAGCTTCCACTAATCTTCGGCGTATCAGTCTTGACGAGATGTTTCTCGGGTCATCAGGCGAAAAAACTTTATTTTTAATCTGGTTGGAGCCTTTACTTGGGTCTTTTTTAGCAACACGAACGATTAGCGTATCTTCTCTGGGAGAGGTTTTCCTTGACCGAGCCTTTCTAAGAACATTTTCAACAGTTCCATGTGTTTTATAATGATCAATTGCATTAAAAACTTTCTTAACAGAACAATTTAAATGCTCAGCTATTCTTCTGTACGCCCACTTATGATCTATATGTAAATTAACAATTATTTGCCTAGTTGACGCGTCATAAATTTTATTTTTGCCCATTTTGAACAAAATAAAATTCTGATTAAATTTTGAATTGCGCCAAAATAATAGAAAAAGTCAAGAAAGAAAGGTTATACTCCAATTAAAAAAAAAAAAAAACGAGTTATGGATGCTTTTTTAAAATGTTTCTAATTAGGCATCCAAGCCAAGGCCAGTAACACAAAATAAACTCCTACATGTGTAAGACTCATTTTGTAATTAAAAGTAAGATATGTTTTATATTTTATGCATTTAATGAGTTTTTTATTTGAGTGGCTATATTATTGTTTTAGTTAGTAACAGCCTGTTAATGTCCCTCTGCTGGGCTAAGGCTTCTTCTCCTCTTTTGAGAAGAAGGTTTTGGAGCTTATTCCACCACGCTGCTCCAATGCGGATTGGTGGAATACACATGTGACAGAATTTCAGTGAAATTTGACACATGCAGGTTTCCTCACGATGTTTTCCTTCACCGTCAAGCACGAGATGAATTATAATCACAAATTAAGCACATGAAATTCAGTGGTGCTTGCTCGGGTTTGAACCCACGATCATCGGTTAAGATTCACGCGTTCTTACCACTGGGCCATCTCGGCTTTTTTATTATATATCGGTCTATATTATTGCCTGATTATTAATTATTGAATGTGTATATTTTTTACAAACATTTGTACGTTGAAGTTATACTTTCTTTATTCATAAGAAGTGTTTCTAATTATATGACCACCACTGTATATGCAGTTAATCAGTATTCCTTGTTTATGAATTAGGTTAAAATAGACCAGTTATAGGTTTGTAGTTAGCAACAAGAATTCGGATTTGCTGAACACAAAAGGTAGTGGTTAGCTTAAACTAACTAAAGCTTAAGCTTTTCAGGGATTTTTTTCTTACTTAAATTTAATCTCCGAAGATTTGTTGACTGTCTATGGTTTTTTAATATTATTTTTAAATGAATTCAGTATTTTTATATGTCTACACTTTTCTTTTCCCATTTAAGCAAATCAGTTTTTCTTTGATTTACGATTAGCAAAACGCGTAAAAGCTAGTATATTAAAACCATGAAAACTTAAACATATTAGAAAGGAAGCATATATATCATAGGTAAATAAATATAAACAATAATTTTGGAATTTCGGAATAGAAATCTGCAGCAGCCAGATAAAAAATATTGGGAAATAACTTATGTCGAGTCCTAATTGCCAGGAGGATCGGATTGCTTTCTGGAACCAATACTAGTAACTCACGTGCTATGTTGAAATGAACGAAAAAAGCAACGTCTGTGCTCGATAGCTTCAATCTTACCCTGGATATACGAACTGATTCTTACATGTACACTTGTAAGATTATATATATATATATATATATATATATATATATATATATATATATTTATTATTATTATATAAAGACACACGAGCAAATCGGTCTATTGGTCTGATATTATGGTCGCCTTCACTACAAATCCTGGCATCCTGGTATGTATAAATCACTTCTACCGCATCAAGTGACGTACAGCACTCAAGTTGATACGAATGAATACAATGGATTCGTGAACGTGTAATTTGCTGTTCATTAAGCAGGAATTATAAAAGAATGATAAAATATTTGATGATCATTTTCATAATACAACTAATAATGTGAAAATAAAAACCATGATGTCCTTAGTCGTAAAGAACATTAAAATGGTGGAAAATTTATGTAACAATATCTGTTAAAACAATGGAGCATAACATAGACTTTTTACATGTTCGGGTTTTAATAGGTACTCAAGTATTTTGATGACTTTTCACAATTTTAGTAGGTGAACGGGCAGATGCGTCATCCGATCGTAAATGGTCACCACCGCCCATCAACAATGGCGCTGTAAGAAATATTAATCATTCATTACATCACCAATGTGCCACAAAACTTGGGAACTAAGATGTTATACCCCTTGTCCCTGTTGTGAAACTGGCTCACTCACCCTGCCAAACAAAATCCAAAAGTAAGTATTGACTTTTAGCGATAGAATATGTTATGGATTGGGTGGTACCTTCCCAGATAGAAACAAAACTTACCACCAAGTTAATGACGTTGATATCGCCCAAATAGTTAAGGAGGTCTTCTTCGATCAATCATTGCCTAGGATCGAAGCATTTAGAATTTATTTTGAATTTTCAACGCTTAAAAATCGGTGGTAGATTTATTTAATATAACTATGGCACACATTTGGAATACTGAAAAAAGTAAGTGAAAAGCACTTTTTAAGGCTTGGAATCAATAATATAAATTATATTTCACCTTTATCTTTGTATTTCAAATATTCTTGAATCGATTTCGAAGCTGTAAGCCAGTCTTGATGTCCAGCACCTTCGACTCTTAATTGAAAGGGAATAAATGCAATTCTAGCGAGTTTCAAATAACAGCTTAGATTTAACTGTATATTTTAGAAATCATATTTTATTTTAACTAGAATTTTAAAAATGTTCACTTAACCAGTAACAAGCTAAACCTTTGTGATATTTCATTCCACTACTGCGTCTGCTAACTACAATAAATTACATTTTTGTTCGTCGATTAATGTTCTATTGTTGGATCCAAGTTTTCTCTTCCATTAGATAAATTATTTGGAGATTAGTCCATCCTGCAGCTACATTGTCGGTTGGCAGATATACACATTTTACAGTTTTCTCCTAAAGTACATCAGATTGATAGATTAAACATTTGAAAATAAAGTGACGTTTGCTTGGATTAAACTTACGCTTCAGGACAAACTCAAATCTTAGACAAAAATAAAAAACTCGGATTTTATAATGCTTTTAAATATAATATACTAGCAACCTGACTCGGCCTCGTATGGATAACATTATCTTCATAAGACTTTTATATCGTAACACTTATAACTGTATTAACGCGGCTTACGTCACTAAATTCCATTTAGCATTTTTCCGTTACTGTCAACAATCGTCGTCATATTTCTAATTTAGGCAAAGTCATTATAAATTATAATAATAATATATATTATTTCGTAGACAAACATCATGGAGATTAAATAAAAGGTCAAATCTCTTGAAAATAAAGATTTACATTTGCAATGAATTGACAATAAATAAAAAAATCATATTAAAAAGTGATATTTTTGCGTCTCCCTTTGTCGATACATCGAACTATTCTTTTTATTAAATTGTTGTGATAGGTAGAAGTGCCTGGCTAAACAAAATGAGCAATGTCTAGCGCCGTCGCCAGCAGCGAAAACCTTGTAGGCGCGAACTTATATAATATTATTCGGTGGTAGGGCTTTGTGCAAGCTCGTCTGGGTAGGTACCACCCACTCATCAGATATTCTACCGTAAAACAGTAGTACTTTGTATTGTTGTGTTTCGGTTTGAAGGGTGAATGAGCAAGTGTAATTACAGGCACAAGGGGCATAACATATCAGTTCCCAAGGTTGGTGGCGCATTGGCGCTGAAGGGATGGTTAATATTTCGTACAATGCCGTTGTCTGTGGGCGATGGCGACCACTTACCATCAAGTGGCCCAATTGCTCGTCCCCTAACCTATATAATAAAAAAAATACACCTAAATCTTCCTCACCCAAAATACATAAAATACGTTTTGAAGTTTTTGAGTTTGTATCGTTCAGAAATAAAGACGCAGAGGGGTGACTTTATTTTATAATATGTAGTGATATCAAATATGAATTGAAAATACTTTTGGTGAGTTTACTTTGAAACAATAAGATTGCCTTACACAAAGGAATGTTATAACACTATACCAAGAGACAGCAATATCAGAATCTCAATCGTGTATTGTACTTGGAGTTGGTCCTGCTTTTAATTTAGAAGGTATAGCTGTAGCAATCTGCACGGCAGCAGAAATTAATGGCTCAAGTCGCACAAAAGGTCACAAAGAAAATCAAATACAAAAATTTATGGGATACTGTTCAGCAAAATGGTTATTTTTCTTGGGAACATATAACAACGGTAAGATAGTATCTTCGAATGTAAGCCATATAATTTGATTTTCTATTTACTTAGTATTAAGAAATCAAAGTGAAAAACACGATGATGGTGGCAGATAAATCCTCTAAAAAGTTTACTGGCTCGCATTCTAACGACCGAGGCAAAGAAAGAAATAAACAGGATAGAAAGAGGAAATTATGCAGCGCCCAGATAATATAAGAGACCTAGTTAAAAGATAAACTTTCTCAAGTTTATTGACCTCGATTTAAACAGCTGTTTTTGTTTTTGCTTCTTCCTTTTAGCATAAAAAAAAGTTTGTTAATTGTTTTTGCTTACACACAAAAGTGACATTGAACTATTTAATCACATTCCTTTTACAGTTTGTATGTATATTATCTAAAATAACTAAAAGCTCATTTATAATAAATATATTTACTAATAATGTTATCAAGTAAATAGATATATTATATATTTGAAAATTAGTATAAATATCAGTCTCTTTTACGTTTTTTTATACCTTTTATTTTCGGTAATACGCATACCTATTTAACCCGTTCAGTAGACTACAGTCGAGTGTTAAGCATCGCGAATCCAAATATTTTACATTCACTAAATAATAAATTCCCTTAGTCGTTATGTTTCGCGTGTGTGTCCTTTAAACGAAACTCAAACAACTTTATCATTGGTAATATAGTGATGTAATTATTGGCATGTAAAGTTAACTCGATTTTTTAGTTTTTATATTTTTACAGGATACACGTAGTCTACACTATTAGAATACATAGGCATTTACAAAACTATCTGATACGATAGTTGTTCTTCGTAAAGTAACACTTAAACCTTATATACTCTTTTAGTGTATCTGTAAGTCTGACACAATCTCTGTTTTCCGAATATACTGGATGTATATATATTGTTGTAAAAGTATATAATTGTGTATCACACAGTAGTAGCCTAATTAAATTGTTGTTGTTAACTTTGTGAATATGGTGTTTCTTACATCAATTAATAAATAAAACAGCCAAAACCTGTAGTTATACAAAAAACCCACCAACTTGGGTTACAAGCACAAGGGACATAACATCTTAGTTTCCAAGGTTGGTGGCGCATTGGCGATGTAAGCGATGGTTAACATACCCATTACACCTACGTAGTCAAATCACGAATGTTTAGATTTAGCGGAAATAAACGAATTATTATTTTGGAACTCGATAAACGGGCGATTTTAATGAAAACTACAAAAATAAATATATATACTAATATATAAAATAAACTGTATAATTTAACTTCAATTCAAATATATTGAAGAATAAATAATAAAATAGAATCCTTATAATTCCTGTAACATCTTTGCCAGCTTGAATTTTTTGAAATAAAAAATGGATTATAAAGTCGTAGTTTAGAGGAAAATCTATACGAAAGTCTGTAAATTCCTGCGGGAAACGAAAAATATTTTTGGAGTGAAAAAGCGAACAAAATATAATGCTAAATATGAGGGAGAACCGGCAAGATCAATTGACCTATTGGGTAAAGTATCAGCAGCTTAAAACGATTTGTATGTTTTTCGTTGTAAAATAGATTAGATAAATAGTTTTCTAGAAATTGAATGTTTTTACAAACCTCAATTACATAAATTTTTTTGTTACCAATTTTATAAAAAACCTCACTTTTCTAAGCATTTTAGTTATTCATTTTGTTTAAGTGGATAAAATCTTTTCACTGAATTTGAACACGTTTTCACTTATCTTTTTTATATCGCTGGCAAAACGCAACTTACTCATGGGGGCGTAGTCGCGTTTCTTTGAAGACGTCACTGAAATCATTTACGCATACCACGGTGACGTTTCACTTATTTAAAAATTAACACAAAGTTTAAGTAGTTATTTTTTATCACTTATCGACTTAAATTATTTATATGCGTCGAAAGTGTGGCTGCCGATCAAGCCTTCTTGAAGGCCTTATCACCGACACTACTAGGCTATTTCATTTAAAATTACGGAGTATCTTTAGAGGTTCAATCATAATTCAAAGATTGATTTTGAAAATGACCAAAATATGGGGTTTTCCAATAGGGACGCTTGAACTTTGACAGCTGATTGCGGCCATGTTGTTTGAGTGATAGCTGTCAAATGCAGTGTGTTATATTCATTCCGTCCTCCCAAACCACCATGGCAGGTTACAGTGTCGAGCAGCACGTGCAAATCATAAAATTGTTTTATGAAAATGGGTCTTCAGTTTGAGCAACGTTCCGCGCACTTCGCCCGTTTTACGGTCGCGATGATCGTCCTGCCGAGTCGACTATCCGTCGATTGGTGGACAAATTCGAGTCAACCGGGTCAGTTAACAATCAGCCGGTTCCCGTGCGTCAACGTAACGCGAGATCTGCCGAGAATATCGCCGCTGTGCGCGACAGTGTCCTCGAAAACCCGCGGCAGTCAATTCCGCGTCGCGCACAGGAACTCGGCCTTTCGCAGACGACAACTTGGCGAATTTTGCGTTGTGACTTGAGCCTGCACCCGTACAAGATCCAGCTGACCCAAGAGCTCAAGGTTAATGACCATAGACAGCGCCGTGTGTTCGCTGACTGGGCATTAGAGCAGTTGGAAGTTGACGCCGATTTTGGCAAAAAAATCATCTTCAGCGACGAGGCGCATTTTTGGATGAATGGCTATGTCAACAAGCAAAATTGCCGTATTTGGGACGAGACCAATCCACACGAGGTTCACCAAGTGGCAATGCACCCGCAGAAAGTGACTGTTTGGTGCGGATTTTGGGCCGGAGGCGTGATTGGTCCGTATTTTTTTGAAAACGATAATGGTGTGGCCGTCACCGTCAATGGTGAGCGATACCGGTCGATGATAACCAACTTCTTTTGGCCTGAAATCGAGAATATGGATCTGGACAACATGTGGTTTCAACAGGACGGCGCTACGTGCCACACAGCACACGCTACGATGGAAGTTCTGCACGATCAAGCGCCCTTAATGGAAAACCCTATATTATAGCTACATAAATATATTTTTTTAAACTATCAATAAAACCGAAATCCACACGACGCACGTTTCTCACCAAATGACGGGAATTACGGCGTGATTGATGCCTCTAATCCAGTACATATAGGGTTTTCCATTAAGGGCGCTTGATCTTTGAAATGCAAAAAAAATACATGTAGGAGAGATATTTGCGAAATTTTTTTTTTATTTGGAAGGTCTATCGACCCCATTATGTATGGAATATGACATCATTCAAATGACCGCCACGGCTTCGGTTGGTGGCGCGCACACGAAAGGTCCAATTTTCGATGACTCTGGCGCACAAATCGGGCTGTATTTGATCGATGGCGTGGCGTATGTTGACTTTGAGGGCATCGGTGGTTTGCGGCTTGTTGGCATAGACCTGCGACTTAAGAAAACCCCACAAGAAAAAGTCCAGCGGGGTCAAATCGCACGATCTCGGTGGCCAGTTCACGTCGCCTCCGCGCGAGATGACCATGTCCAGAAATTGCTCGTGCAGAACTTCCATCGTAGCGTGTGCTGTGTGGCACGTAGCGCCGTCCTGTTGAAACCACATGTTGTCCAGATCCATATTCTCGATTTCAGGCCAAAAGAAGTTGGTTATCATCGACCGGTATCGCTCACCATTGACGGTGACGGCCACACCATTATCGTTTTCGAAAAAATACGGACCAATCACGCCTCCGGCCCAAAATCCGCACCAAACAGTCACTTTCTGCGGGTGCATTGCCACTTGGTGAACCTCGTGTGGATTGGTCTCGTCCCAAATACGGCAATTTTGCTTGTTGACATAGCCATTCATCCAAAAATGCGCCTCGTCGCTGAAGATGATTTTTTTGCCAAAATCGGCGTCAACTTCCAACTGCTCTAATGCCCAGTCAGCGAACACACGGCGCTGTCTATGGTCATTAACCTTGAGCTCTTGGGTCAGCTGGATCTTGTACGGGTGCAGGCTCAAGTCACAACGCAAAATTCGCCAAGTTGTCGTCTGCGAAAGGCCGAGTTCCTGTGCGCGACGCGGAATTGACTGCCGCGGGTTTTCGAGGACACTGTCGCGCACAGCGGCGATATTCTCGGCAGATCTCGCGTTACGTTGACGCACGGGAACCGGCTGATTGTTAACTGACCCGGTTGACTCGAATTTGTCCACCAATCGACGGATAGTCGACTCGGCAGGACGATCATCGCGACCGTAAAACGGGCGAAGTGCGCGGAACGTTGCTCAAACTGAAGATCCATTTTCATAAAACAATTGTATGATTTGCACGTGCTGCTCGACACTGTAACCTGCCATGGTGGTTTGGGAGGACGGAATGAATATAACACACTGCATTTGACAGCTGTCACTCAAACAACATGGCCGCAATCAGCTGTCAAAGTTCAAGCGTCCCTATTGGAAAACCCCTTATTATAAAACCTATTGATATAAAATCAAGGCCTAATAATATATCAACTTACCTAATTATTCCCAACATGTATCTGTGTCCAACATTAATAGTTTATATTTTTATGGCTATTCTACTGTATGTAATAAAATAAGATTGCTTGTTAAGCTTAATTGTTGGTAATTTCTGGCATATTAACAAATATTTTGATTTTCCTAATATCGTCACTTAAATAACTTATAGCATGGGTATAGCCTGTCCTAAAATATTATTTATATATTATATTATTCCGTTAAAATATAAGGATTTTTCGTGGAGACCAATTTTGCAAAGTAAGTTAACGAAAAACTGTCTAGTGAATGTATTTCTTAGGAACGCTGCTATCTAGTAAAATTAATTTTTTATAATTAATATTAATTAAATAAATGTATTATATGTAATGAATATAATAGAAGCAGTTTTAAAACAGAGCCCATGTATTTTCATTTAAGCTAATATAAAGTCAAAAAGCACATTTTCTAATTTTTAAAACTTCAATTTTCAATACCTTATAAATTATTATTAATCAAATAATACAAATAATTAAATAATTTTCCAAATTATATTTTTGTTCCGTTTGTAGTTGGACATTGGAGTAATAGTGCAAAAAATGTCATCCAAAATATTACACCCCGTCTTATTGCCTCTACTGGTGACAGGAGGGCTGGTTCATTTTTCGCCCAGAGAATCGGAATTGCGATTCAAAGGGGAAATGCTGCTAGCATTCTTGCCACCATTCCACGCGGTCACGATTTGTACAGTAATTATTTTTAATTTTTATTTGTTTTATTTAAAGTTGTTTTATTCCCGTGAAGATTTTTTGTCCCTTTTTAAGGATCCTTGAAACTTTTCGTGTATTTTCGTTAGTCATGGTTTCGATGGGATTAAGATAATGTTTTGATAGGCGATATTTGTTTCACATGTCTGTTATTCAAGGTTTTATGAAACAATGAAGTTATATCTAATTCGGTTAAATAAAATTTTAATTAGATCGTGTTACATGTTTTATTTTATAAGGTATTGGACGTCATATTTTTTAGAGTATGACATTTCTAATGGTTAGTTTTTTTTCAATATTTGTTAAGCGCTTTAGACCTGTTTTTTTTTTTTATAGATCGGGAATTGTAAATAATTTAGATGCTGAAACTTTAATGACGCTAATGTGATGTGATATTAGAAATGACATCTTTACATTACGGTTAAAAACTCATTCATCGCATTCATGCAATATTTGGTAAACACTAAAACGTAGTATTGTTGTGTTCCTATTCGGAAGGTCAGTGAGTCTATGTAACTCTAGGCCAAGTGACATAATAGCATCTTAGTTATCAAGGTACTGAAGCCCATACCAATCGGCATCAGGTGGTTCTGATCCAATCTGCCTATCTTAAAATATATTTAAAAAAATGGTAGCAAAAACAAATAGAAGGTGGTCGTGAAAAAGACAAAAATTGCTAGAAAAGAAAAAACAATTTAAAGAAATCTCAGCTCATTCAATCTGCGCGTCTTATATAAAGTATCATTTATCTGTTCGTTATAATGTAATTGGAACTACTAGTTTCATAGATATTAAATAGCTTAGGACGCGTGGTGCGTTGTATTAAATCTATGAGCTAGCGTCTGACTGGTTTAAGGGATTGCTACGCTAGGGATTAGTGTGATTGATTGTAATAATATTTGTGCATTACTATTATATTGTAAGACCAAAGCCGCTACGGATCGCTAGCTTATAAGATTGAGGTATTGTTTGTGGAATTAATTTGTTTATATAGCTAAAAAGAATAACCGTATGTTTGCTGGTATTGATTCCATTTACCAGAGTTATGAGTATACATTTTTAATATGAGTTAATTTGCTTGTGATTCGTGATTCCTTTTATCGAGTGGAAAGATTGATAAAACTCAACATACAACAACAGTAAAGTATTTTATATCCTAGCAACCAATTTTGATTCAATGTCAGGTTCAATGAGACCATCTACCAAAATCTTAATAAAGATTGCATCTGTGATAAATTAGTTAATTAGAAAAAATCTTAACAACAATACATTTTATAAATGTATTTGTTATGTTTATAGTATGAACAATCATAATAAAAACTGAAACTTCTACTTGTTCATCTTTGGTTCTTACCACTACCGACGCGTATGCCGTGATGTCAAACGACATGACGCTCTCTTATGTCGTCATGTTTCACTCTCCGTTGCCGCTCTTTATTACCTTTTGTTAGTGACGCGTATACTAGGTTGCTATAATTATGATAATTAGAATAATATATTTATTAAATGAACTAATTTCTATATGCTATTCTATATTTTTATTTATTTTACTCCATATTTATTTATAAATTTTCTTTAATACGTAACCATCAATGTAAATGTTTCCCGTCTGTTACATCTGTCAGCTGCATTTTATTTAACGTTTTTTTTTTTCTAAAACGGTATTAAAATGTTTGGATCATTATAGAAAAAAATAGTTATGATTCAGATTTACTTGGAAATGTCCAAAATGTTAATTTTTATTTCTTATTAATTATTAAAGATTATAAATTATTACCAATTTAATTAATAAATCAATTATTTGATGCAATGAAAATTTGTCTTGTAATTATTCGTAATTTTTTTTATTTTTAGAACCCGTAATTACGTATAGATTAAAATATTATTTATAATTTTACCAAGTACTTTGTAAAATAAGAAAACAACATTAATTTTTTATTCCTTATATTATTATACTATAATATAAATATCAAACAAAGGAAAGAATAAATAAAAAAAAAATTAAAGATAGATTTAAAAATATAAGCCGAAAAAAAAACTTTACCAGCTAAGTTAGCAACACTCATACGGGAATTAAAAAAGCAACATGGTATTATCGTAGCTGTATTTTTTTATTCGAAATTAAATCTTTTTGCATTTCGCTTTGCAGAATTGGGGCACGAGCGTAATAATTGATTGGATTATACCTTTCAGCGGGACCCGACGTGATCTCTATACATGATTGTTGGATGCGACTCTGTTTAAATAGTAACTGGGACGGTAAAACGTGACGTTTTATCAGCTATAGATTTTCATTGTTAAAGAGTACGCCGCAATGTGAATACGAATCATTAGTAATTTTGTTTATTTATTATACTAATGTTGTTTCTTTATTTAAGTTTTTAAATAAGTAAATATAGTTGAAATTTTAATGAATAATAGCTTTTACAGGTCTACCGTCCGCCTACATAACTTAAAAAAATGGCCGCGCGAATGTCTGTTTGTCATAAGAGCTTCACGTTCGTTTAGAACGTGATTTCAAAAAAATCTTTCTAAATTTAAATCTAATTATTCAAATTATATTATATTTTGAGTACATACGATCAAATACTTTTAGATATTACTCTTGTAAACAAATGCTACTGTTAAAGTTTAATATGTATTTTAATTAATCATATAACCATTATAAGACATTACAATAAGCAAAGTTTTGGCGGTATTGAAATCATCACCAAAAGCGAAAATCTTTATAACTTAAACCTAATTAGATTAGCAATGCCAGTTTTTTATATTATTACTAATATTCATATTTACCCCTCCAAGTAAGTGTTCAGCTTGTGGTAGGAGTGGGGGCGACAATAGTCCAAGGCATCAAGATCGAACCTGCGACTTTTACATTGCTGGTCCATAAACCATTTCGCTATTGACGCGTCTAAATGACTAAAATGTATATAGATGGCGAACTGTTGCTTGTTGAAAAGAATTGTTGCTATAATTTTACTAACGTAAGCATTTTATTATGTTTGCCTGTTCATATTGTGTTTTTTTTTATAAATAAGATTTTTGTGCTTAATATTTTTCTATGTAATTCTATTAATCAATGCACATTTACGATTTGCTAGGCGGTTAACACATATCTTGGCCATTTGTAGCCACAATTTCATTTGCGGCCTACCGCTGACAAAATAGATGAGCGCTGTTTAGCGTTGAGCTTTCATTGTTATTGCATTATTATATCGGTAATATCATATGTTTTATCATTATCAAGTAAAGAAAAGATTTATTTCTTTTACACTTGCACATAGATATACGTTACATAATATACATATACACACGTGTATGTATGTATGTGTATATATCATAAGCGGTAAGGAATAATAGCTCGATGAAGGTTTACTGAATGATTTTGTATTCCATTTATTAACGTCCGTTACTTCGGACGTAATAATTAATTTCTTTTTTTTGCGTTTCATTAGTTTGTATAATACTTGTAATATAGAATAACATATATTGTATGTTTGTATTGTAGAGTAATAACAGAGTCTGTACTGTATTGTAATATATTTATAAATAATCTTTATTTGAATTTATATCTATAGATCATTTTATAAAATGAAATCTTTTGAAATTAAATATCCTCGAATAGGATTTGCATTTGACGAGTGATATCAGCTATGAATAAGATGGAGGCTTTGAATGAATAAAAATTTAATATGAACGCGAAATGATTCCGTTTTCATCACGTTTACCGCAAGAATTCCAACTCGAATTAGAGGCATACTAACGTAGAATATTACTGGAATTTATACTACGGATAATACAAAGAATAGTCCCAGATTAATAAACGGTAAATACGAATTGATATTCTTTAGAAAGCAAATGTATCGTTTCGAAATAATTCTAGTTGTTTTTTTTTATCGTATTATATATGATAATTATTTACTCAATGGGCTATAGACAATATAGACTATAATATATTCTAGATATGTAGATCTCTCGTACGGATTACGAGAGATATTAAATTCGAGCGGGCGTTTTTATCGCAATCAGCACCGTGTAACTTTAAAAACTTGTGGGATAGTTCAGTGATTTAATAATAATAATCTATTTTTCTTCAGTCACCCCGTTGTATGTATAGTCCTCCTGACCGATTTCGGCCACGGTGGCCAATCTCAAGACAGATTAGCCAACTGCGCAGGATATATTATAGTGCACAAGTGTGTGCGCAAACACAGGTGCACTCTCTATTCCCTTATTTTGTAACCCGATGGGATGGCAATCCAACACGACCGGAAAGAGTTCAGGCGCAGGACCAACGGCTTTACGTGCTTTTCCGAGGCACGGGAGAGTACACACTTCCAATTTCCAGATTCCGGGCTGGTTGCTACTAAGAAATTTCGACAGAAAATCTCAATAACATTTTATTGGCCCGACCTGGGAATTGAACCCAGGACCACCGTGTCTGCGGCCTTACATGTAGCCACTAGACCAACGAGGCAGTCAATTTCAAGAAATACTCACATAACAAAACAAATAACACACTAAATTTTTTTGGATTAAAGATATTATGATTTTTTTGGCAAACGTGCAAAATCTAAAAACAATGTATTTTTCTCTTTATATCAGCACTTGTCTTACTGTCGATTTTGAACGTTGCTTCCTTTTATTTTATAAAAGTTGGCACGGGACAGGGCAACTATCTCCACTATCAAAAGCCTCCTCAAACACAGGTTTTGATAATATGTTGCAACAAATAATATTTCGTTGTGATTGGTAAATCACAAAATGATAATCATCAATTTACTTGGTAGTAGTGCTTTGTGCCATCTCGTCTGGGTAGGTACCACCCACTCATCAGATATTCTACCGCAAAACAACAGTACTTGGTATTGTTGTGTTCCGGTTTGAAGGAGGAGTGAGCCAGTGTAATTACAGGCATAAGGGACATGACATCTTAGTTCCAAAGGTTGGTGGCGCATTGGAGATATAAGTGATGGTTAACATTTCTTACACTGTTAATGTCTATGGGCGTTGGTGACCACTCACCATCAGGTGGCCCATATGCTCGTCCGCTTACCTATCCTATAAAAAATTAAAAAACCAATGGTAATCTAAAGAGATTTCGTGAACTGCATACTTTTTTTGTTGTCTTATACTTTCCACGGTAACTGTTCGTTTTTTTTTCGTAAAGGTTAAATACATAGGGCTTCGTTAATTTATAAAAGTGGAACCTTTAATGAATACATGATTATGCATATTCCGTACCTTGTGAATACAAAATTGAGAAAAAAGCTATTAACATGCAAATGGTTGACAAGCTACAAAGTACCAACATTCAGTTAAAAGCAATTATGTCTCTATGTACCTTGCGTTCATTTTAGATCCATCGTTTAATAAATGTATTTAAAAAAGTAAGCGTGTTGGCACTATAATCTTTAAATGTAGAAATTAATGCTTGTTGTCATTCGTATCATATGCGTATTTTTCAATTGAGTAATGGCCTTGAACAGGTGTTATTGACTTTTGCGGTAGATATTGGCACATTACCATCAACATAAGCCGGGATGGCCCAGAGCCTTGAATCAAAAGTCAAAAGTCAAAAATCTTTATTCAGTATACAAGCGTTACACTTACTTATTGATTGTCATAAATCTACCACCGGTTCGGAAATAAACATCTCAGACCTAAACCGAAGACCTGGCGAAAGAAACTCAGCGGGTTTTTTTATATCTCATCTTTATAATACAGGCAATTTATAAATTTACAGAATAATATTTTTTTACTTGAAATACCCTGGAGGCGATCGTTTCATTTCAAGGTGTACAATCATCTAAGAAGTCATTGGTTGTGTAATATCTTTTAGCACACAAGCGTTCCTTAACAATTCTTTAAAATTTTGCAATTGAAAATTTTTGAACGCTTTCTGGGATCCTGTTGTAAAAGCGTATACATAGAAGACTTACTAACCCGTTGTTCCTGGTGTTAACAGTATGTACGTCACAATTTCTGGGAAAATCTTTAATGTTTTTGCGTACATACTTAACATTACCAAATATATTTTGAGAAGCGACAGGCATTATTTTAATTTCTTTAAATTAAAATCTTAGTGAATCTTTTGGGCCCAATTGCACTCTTCTGCAGTACAAAAATCGGACATTATACTGTGGAAATAAATTATTTACACTTAATCAATGTACTATTTCAGAGAGAGCATTGTTCACCTCGTCATATGAAAAAAATGATAAATGTATTTTTTATTTTGAAAATTAAGGAAGTGTCATCAGCAGACAATATTATCTCAATATTATTATTTAAGAGATGTTGCAAGTCATTTATATAAAAGAGAAAGAGAAATGGACCAAGAATAGATCCTTGAGGGTCCACACCAACTGGATCCCCGGGAGATCTCTTTCCATTTATATCAACAATCAAAAATGCAAACGCCAAAACGACCTGTCACTACTGACGTTTCACAGTATGAATTTGTTTTTCGATAGATGAAAGTTATTTGTTTTTGGTTTAATAAATCAGCCAATATATATATCATGGAATTATGAATGGATGACGTTTCGTATCACGTTTCAAAGTGGACTGAAGATTTTTAAGAATTTCATCATTTACTTTTGTAAAATAACCTTCCATTACGACTTTATACTTTAGCTTTAATATCTTCTTTTATTTTTTTTATAGCATTGGAAGGACGATCATATGGGCCACCTGATGGTAAGTGGACACTAACGCCTATAGACATTAGCATTGTACTCTTACAACATATCTATGTCAACCATCGCTTACATCGCCAATGCGCCACCAACCTTGGGAATTAAGATGTTATGTCCCTTGTGCCTGTAATTACACTGGCTCACTCACCCTTTAACCCGGAACACAACAGTACTAAGTACTGCTATTTTGCGCTTGCACAAAGCTCTAACCAAGTAACAACTTTTTCTTGTTTCGTTTTCAAAGTTTCTCACATTTACTTTTATCAATGAGATTTTGGAATTTGTCATTCTCGCATACAAACTAATTTTAATTTATGTATTTTTAAAAAATCGCATAATAATGGATAGTATTATATAAAAATTGTCATACATTTAATTATCTTGTAAGCTGTAATGATTATAATGATAATGATATCCTTTAATGATGGTGTACACTATGGTGAAATATAATATCATGAGTTTGATGGCTTTTAGAATAGAAGTTGAGATTGGTATCTCAACTTTTTATGTGAGTATTTCTTACAAACAATGTGTGATGGCTTACAGCATGCATCTTACTGCACAGCTATTTGTGAGAAATAAAATTAATGGTATAACTAACATATTTTTCAAAGATTGACTCATTTATTTTGTATGAACAATAGGAAATGTAATGTGAACTGAAACCAATTAATCTTAAATTGTGTAACTGCTAAAATCTATATCTATTATTATAATACTTACATTAAAACTTTGTACTCAGTAACTTTTATTATCTGTATTCATACGTGCAACGTATTATTAAGTTTGCGGGAAAATTTCGTCGAGACTCGAGCGAGACGAAGTATTCCAATGCATAGAAGATATGGCGGAGTTAAAAACTAGAAAACAAGTTTGTGCCGAGGAGGCCAATTCACTAACATGCTCCTTCGATTTTTGTTTTCGATTCCATTCTAAAGATTTGTAATAATTTAAATAAAAATAAAAAAATTGTAAATACTGTCAAATATTTATTATTTATAAGTTATTAAAAATTGTAAATAACTACAAAATTAGCCAAAAAAACGTTAGATTTCTTTCGCCGGTTTTTCTTAGGTTTTTTTCGACTTGTGGTAGGTAGCTTTTACTTTATTATCATCTCATCCACTCATCCCGGGTTCCAACGGATTGAATTGGGGTTTACATAAATCGTTTATATTTTAGGACAAACTTACAAAGAAAATAATGCCAAGCATATTCCCGGAATAACGCAGAACACCTCCTCAAAGTTTTATCACAATCGGATAAATGACTTAGGAACGTATAGAGGAAAAACATATAAACATATGCAATTGTAATGCTTTTAAATTGAATAAATGAATTCGAATTTTAAATTTAATTCAAAGATTTAAAGACTATAGAGAACTTAGTTTAATCGCTATGTGGCGTTGACAATATAATATCAAACACCCTATTAGGTAATCGTTTTCAATGAACCTTTCAATTCTGTTTATATTTGCTACTTTATCTTCCGTTTACAAATATTTGATTCGCTTTGTATACCATAATCCTGTTTGTGTTTCTGTTGTGGATTTCAGAACACTGAAGTAAATATATAAAGGCCGTGCTGATGCTTACAACGCCATATTAAGAGAAGGGCTGTTTTTCTTACTAATTACTATAGAAATAGAATATATATCAAAAAAACATTATAGAGATTTAATGTATGTAGTCTGTGAAATTATGTTTTTTGATGAATTATATATATCGCTAATATTAAAAAAGTAAAAGCCTGTATATGTGGTATTGCTGGTCAAACACCTTTGAGTTAAAACTTTGAGAGAAGAACGCTGGTACCTTATCCCACTAGAGTGCTTCTATACGCATGTGTTAGATAGATAAATATAACAATAGAGGTATTAATTTAGTTAACTTAGTAAGTAGGTAAATACTTTATAATATTGATATATTAAATATAAATAAATTATATGATTTTAGACCTTATATAAACTATGTATGAATATATATTTTATATGTACTATGTATATTGAATAATGTTAATAAAACACTAATTTGATTCATCCGTCATTCGACATAAAAGAGTGGGAACAAGTGTAACAGAGGAGTTGTTCCCTGGCAAGCGGCGAGTATTTCTAAGGTACGATAATCATTTTTATATTGTTGTATAGCTCTTATATTGTCTTACTCTAGTGTGATTTGTATGTAAAATGTAACTATGAGCAATACGAAGTAAATTAACTCAAGATTATATTGTGTGAGGGTAATTCTGTATGATATAATGAATATAGATAAATTTACAACATAATGAATAATGAATTATTATTTATGTTCCTAAAACAAGGTTGATCCTCATAATCTCTATAGTAACAAATACTAGCAATAAATCAGTTCAGATATAATAAAGTTATTACAGTAATTTAACCTTTCATATATAACAATATTACTATTATATATTAATCATTCCATATAAAATATTTGACACATGCATGTGGCAGATTTTCATCATGATTTCCAGCACGATCTCAAAATAAGCAGACGATATTTCATTGGTGCTAGCTCAGTACTTACATTGCTAATATTTAATTAAGCTGTAATATCGTAAGTTGCTTTTGGTAATGTAGTATGCTGTATTGTAGCGTAATAAATGTTATTGAGATTTTCTGTCGAAAATTCTCAGTAGCAGCAAGGAGTCTGGAAGTTGGAAGTGTGTATACTCCCGTGTCTCGGAAAGTAAGTAAAACCGTTAGTCCTGCGCCTGAACTCTTTCCCGTCGTGTTGGATTGCCGTCCCTTCGGGTAATGCGAGTTAGAGAATAGAGAGTGCACTTGTGTTTGCGCACATACTTGTGCACTATATTATCTCCTGCGCAGTTGGTTAATCTCACTTGAGATTGGACGCCGTGGCCGAAATCGGTCAGGAGGACAGTTTTCCAATAGGGACGCTTGAACTTTGACAGCTGATTGCGGCCATGTTGTTTGAGTGACAGCTGTCAAATGCAGTGTGTTATATTCATTCTGTCCTCCCAAACCACCATGGCAGGTTACAGTGTCGAGCAGCACGTGCAAATCATAAAATTGTTTTATGAAAATGGGTCTTCAGTTCGAGCAACGTTCCGCGCACTTCGCCCGTTTTACGGTCGCGATGATCGTCCTGCCGAGTCGACTATCCGTCGATTGGTGGACAAATTCGAGTCAACCAGGTCAGTTAACAATCAGCCGGTTCCCGTGCGTCAACGTAACGCGAGATCTGCCTAGAATATCGCCGCTGTGCGCGACAGTGTCCTCGAAAACCCGCGGCAGTCAATTCCGCGTCGCGCACAGGAACTCGGCCTTTCGCAGACGACAACTTGGCGAATTTTGCGTTGTGACTTGAGCCTGCACCCGTACAAGATCCAGCTGACTCAAGAGCTCAAGGTTAATGACCATAGACAGCGCCGTGTGTTCGCTGACTGGGCATTAGAGCAGTTGGAAGTTGACGCCGATTTTGGCAAAAAAATCATCTTCAGCGACGAGGCGCATTTTTGGATGAATGGCTATGTCAACAAGCAAAATTGCCGTATTTGGGACGAGACCAATCCACACGAGGTTCACCAAGTGGCAATGCACCCGCAGAAAGTGACTGTTTGGTGCGGATTTTGGGCCGGAGGCGTGATTGGCCCGTATTTTTTCGAAAACGATAATGGTGTGGCCGTCACCGTCAATGGTGAGCGATACCGGTCGATGATAACCAACTTCTTTTGGCCTGAAATCGAGAATATGGATCTGGACAACATGTGGTTTCAACAGGACGGCGCTACGTGCCACACAGCACACGCTACGATGGAAGTTCTGCACGATCAAGCGCCCTTAATGGAAAACCCTATATATTGTAGCGTTGTAGAAAATTAAATGAAATAGCAAAGTATATTAAATATCTCGTTACAATAATTTGGTAAGTGCAGTGATTATACTTGGAGTTTCTCTGAAGGATCGAATCCCAAATGTGGTGATCCGACAGAAAACCAAAATTATCGACATAGCCCAAAGGATTAGTAAACTGAAGTGGCAGTGGGCTGGAGACATATGTTGCAGAACCGACAACCGTTGGAATAGACATGTTCTGGAGTGGAGACTACGCCTTGGCAAGCGTAGCGTAGGACGCCCTCCGGCTAGGTGGAGTGACGATATACGCAAAGTGGCTGACAGCGGATGGAGATTGAGAGCTGAAAATCGAGCTCAGTGGCGAGCCATTAAAGAGGCTTATATCCAGCAGTGGACGACAGAGGGATTATGATGACGATGACGATGATGAGTGATTAAAATATGTTTTATTGATGAAATATTTTTTAAGAGCTTACTATCAATATAGCATGATGTCAGGATTAAGATTTCACTATAGATAAATACAATTGTATCTGCAAAGTCGTATGTCATTTGATATATTTATCACAGAATGCAACATCTACTCGGATGCCTAGTTCAAATGATAAATTGGCTTGAGAATGATATCTCAAAAAACTATTTCGAGTCATTCCAAGATACGTCGTCGTCAATTTATGTCGTTGAATGTTTTATTATCGAGTGAATATATTCATTGTGACGCTTAGGCTGTTACCATTTACGGTGAACTGAAATACCATAAGTCGTCAATAAACTAATTAATTATGGGTCGTGAATTGATGAATATCACTCTACTTTGCTTCCGGTTGATATTAGGATCCTAAGTGATGCCCTTGGTCTTACGAAGACAGTCATGTTGCTTGTTCTCAACTATAGGTGTAAGAATACATAACAAGTTATCGTCATCAGACCGTTCATCGTTAAACAGTCAAATTATAAAAAAAATCTATGGTCCCTCATATCTTTGTTCAGTTAAAATAACTTTTTCACGGAAACTTCAGTCAATTTAATTGATACTCCGAGTTATTACAGCTTATAACTTGATGAAAATGAGTTGTTAAGGATGTTTCAAAAATAAAACGTTGATAAGCTAAATCTAACATTTATGTACGCCTTTATAATACAGTACCATAAAAGACGTAACGTTGTCGTTTACCGTGACAGGAAACTCTTGTCGCTACTTATCCAAAGGAAATAGGAGCGTGTGATTTTATTTTATCGTATAATTTTCCTGTACTCGATCTTACATATCGTCAACATAAGTTATGTTCAAGTGGGCAAAGTAAGACTGAGGCTTTATACCTTTTAAATATCAACAATCCTTATGTCATAAATTAAGCCACGATAACTCGGCGGAAAAGGGTGAATCTAAACTGAAAATCTCAAGACTCAATCCAAGCGAATATAACTTCTAAATTTATGTTTATAGAGTATATTATGCTCAGGGGTAAGGAAAAGTGACAAATAATTTTCATATTATCTAACATGTATGAGTATGTGATGCGCGCGACAAATGCAAGATATGTTTTGTATAAATATATATAATTCTTCTGTAACTGTGTTTGTCACCTCACTCCTCCTAAATGAAATTTTGTGTATATATGGGTTCCTGGATAGTTGGAAAACAGGGCTTCTCCCGTGGATTACCCAAAACGTAGTCGCGGTCAACATTTACATGAAATAATCTTTAAAAAATAAATGGCAAGAATTGATTTTTATCTCCCCAATATAAATTTTACATTTTTTACAATTTTCTTATTCAATTTTTTACTTGGTGGTAGAGCTTTGTGCAAGCTCGTCTGGGTAGGTACCACCCACTCATCAGATATTCTACCGCAAAACAGCTCTACTTGGTATTGTTGTGTTCCGGTTTGAAGGGTGAGTGAGCCTGTGTAATTACAGGCACAAGGGACATAACATCTTAGTTCCCAAGGTTGGTTGGCGCATTGGCGATGTAAGCGATGGTTAACTTTTCTTACAATGCTATTGTCTATGGGCGTTGGTGACCACTTACCATCAGGTGACCCACATGCTCGTCCGCCTACCTATACAATAAAAAAAATTATATATATACCCATTATATATATATATATTTTTTAACTCTAGTAAGATTGGATCATCGATAGTTCGAACTGCCCAAATATCGATAATTCGAGTCAAGAGGAAGGAACTGGTATAGAGCTACGTCTCGCTTTGTTTGAAGAATCATAAATCTTTACCTTGATTTAAAGAAGCATTAAGGTATAATAAGGTCCTCCAGACCGATTTCGGTCACGGCGGCCTATCTCAAGAGAGATTAGCCAACTGCGCAGGAGATATTATAGTGCACAAGTGTGTGCGCAAACACAGGTGCACTCTCTTTTCCTTAGCTCTCATAATCCGATGGGACGGCAATCCGACACGACCGGAAAGAGTTCAGGCGCAGGACCAACGGCTGAACGTGCTTTCCGAGGCACGGGAGTGTACACACTTCCAACTTCCAGACTTCAGGCTGCTACTGAGAATTTTCTGACAGAAATACCCAATAGCTATTTATTGGCCCGACCTGGGAATTGAACCCAGGACCACCGGGTCTGCGGCCTTATATCTAGCCACTAGACCAACGAGGCAGTCTCAAAGGTATATACATAACACATTAAATGTTATACTGAAATAATACGGCAGAATATTTGTAGAAATATTTACACGAATAAGTTAGATAAACGATTCATAAACTTCAAAAAGGTCATATTTACTTACTCCAAGTGTGTAGATACTGCGAAGTCGTAAGTGAAGAGCGGCAAAGTGTAAAGACAAATAGACAAAGGGGGTGAAGTAAAGGGGAAGCAAAGAAAACAGTAAATGTACTAGAATGCACGTGTATGTCTTTGTGGAGATTTTCGAGTACTTTCGTTTTGATAAATGTTAAAAGTAATACACGCTAAGTCACACACATACTTATTCTAAGACGAATTGCAGGGCTTAAAATAATTATATAAAATTTGCAATATTTAAATATGGAACATTAAATCTTGTATTCTTCTTAAAGAATACAAATAAGAATTATAAATTTCCAGGCTTCGAAAAAATACTTAAAATATACGAGTTTATTTTATTTATCTTCGATTTAATCGGGTAAGTAAATAGTTGGTGGGGTCAAATAAATGCAAAATGGTGAATATTCCAAATAAAATATCATACGCCACATTTGTGCGAGATATATACGTTTATGTGCTAGATTAGTTTAGACTTTGATAGTCATATTCATTACGTTGCCAAATATATAATAAATAGATACTTATTTAAAACATTTTCAGATAACTTAAATATGTCAATATTTCTTTTGATTAGTCATACATATGAATATTAAATAATCGGCAGTTATATCTTAATTCATTCAAAAAGAAACTTTATCAATACATTTCAATAATAAGAACAAATATCAATCTTGGAAAATAAAGTTGTAATCGATGGAAAATACCTTCAGCAATAAATGTTTTCTTATAAAACAATTTAACCGCAAACTTAAGAACACGTATGATGGAGACTCAAGTTCTGTTTTATTGCTAGCTATTGGAATTCTTTGCAATACATTTTTATTTATATTTGTTATTTCGAATTATTGTTTTATAATTATAATTTATTGCTTTCCGACTTTGCTCAGGTTTCATTAAGGTTTTATTTGGAGATGTTTTATTAATCAAAGTACGCATATCAATAGGAAGCAATTTTATATTGTAATGACATTAAAAAATATATCAGTCCTTTAAATAGCAACTAGCGCTTCACTCGCAGCTTCGCTCGCGTCTTTGTAAAGAATTGTTAAATATAAATTTCCATAGCGTTTTATTTACAAATGAATGATTTTCATACAAACTTTATTCTCCTTTATAACCACATCAGCGATAAAATTTTCAAAAACCCTGCCTTAGTGTAAACTGTGTAACTGTGTAAAAGGCCGTATACAAGTAGTAGTAGCTTAGGCTGTACGTTGATATATCAGTTAGTCAGTTAATCTTGAATGTATAAATAAATATATATATATTTTTTTTTATTGTATAGGACGGTGGACGAGCGTATGGGCCACCTGATGGTAAGTGGTCACCAACGCCCATAGACAATGGCATTGTAAGAAATGTTAACCATCGCTTACATAGCCAATGCGCCACCGACCTTGGGAACTAAGATGTTATGTCCCTTGTGCCTGTAATTACACTGGCTCACTCACCCTTCAAACCGGAACACAAAAATACCAAGTACTGCTGTTTTGCGGTAGAATATCTGATGAGTGGGTGGTACCTACCCAGACGAGCTTGCACAAAGCTCTACCACCGAGTGGTAAATATGTATATTATTAATAAATATGTCTTTTAGTGGTATAATCTTTTGGTTGTATGATGCCTATATTTTTTTATTGTAGTTCAAGAGCTTATTTCAAAACACGAACATGTTTATTATTAAGTCAGTAAACATTTCAATGATTTATATCTTATTACTATTTTCCACAAAACTTCAAGGGGAAATGAAATGAAAAGCCCGAGTGATGAATCGCTCCAGACGAGATCGAGTGAGGTTGAGAAATAGCACTTGTATTTGTTATTTCAAAAGAAAGTCTTATTTTTATCTCGGCTTTTCAATAAGGATTTCCTTGATTTAAACGAATGAATAAAACACAATCAAATGTTTTTAATTAGTAAAGAATTAAGTTGATGCCTAATATTACAACTGCAATATTCAATTTAAAATACTTATTTCTAACGAGACTTCTATATATTTATGATCTTTTTCAATGAATGTCACTTGTTGATAAAAGTGAACCAAATCTTGCTAATAAATATTCTACTTAACCGATTGAGTTGGCGGTTATCGCTGGTGACAATATCATATACAGTGAATGATATAAGCATTATTTTAAGAGTTTTTTTATTCAGTTTATCAATTGTAATAATTTTTAATATTAAGTATGGTTTGTATCTATATTAGTAATTCATATAAATATACTTGTTAAAGATAAAGGCGATTAAAGATTAAACTCGTATAGTAGTAGCCATGTTTTGTAAGTTTAACGGTGAAGTTTATGAAGAACCGATTGTTAAATGTTGAAAACTGACTTAATTAAATTAACTGTGTGTCTCCTATTAAATAAGTAAAGTTTTTTGTGACGCCTAACTGAAAAAGTACTGTAACAATATACATATAACCTATACAAGATAATGCAGCGTGTTATGTAGTTTTAGTATATAATAATATAATATAAGTAGCTTAATTTTACAGTTTCAATCACTTTAAATTTAGACTTTTGACGTGTCAAGCCTTAATTCTAGATTCTTGTGATATGATAATTGCAATCAACTGTGTATATCACCTTTCTTAATTGAGTTATATGTCGTGTTCTAACAGAATAGGTCCACAATATATTGGCCTAATGAGTTTTTCCTTTAGACTTAATAAAATTATAATAAACTGAAGTTATATTGGAGTGTTCGCACTATTTTAATGCAAGCAAATGTTTCAAAATACTTTCATTTCACTCTGAATAACAAAATTGCTGTAACGTTGAATAAATATTTAGAGTAAGTCGAAAGTTTTAGCGCTACTAACAAATAAACATATGAATCATTAATATTTTTTTAACGTGATAACGTCTTATAAATCAATGAAACCGACTGCACGCACGAAAAAGCGTGACTCATTGTCACGTTCTGCCTGAGTCGAGCGTGCAAGCGAGAGCGCGGAACAAGCTATAGGGAGGCACAATCGGCCTAAGCGGCTTGTGACGCATCTATCTCTCTTCCACTCCATCGGCCGATGCGTTCGAGTATTCATCAATGTTTTTTTATGACGTTATCACGTAAAATTATCGTCCGTAAACCGACTTTATAGACAACCACTTCTCTTAACTGCCTCGTTGGTCTAGTGGCTAGATATAAGGCCGCTGACCCGGTGGTCCTGGGTTCAATTCCCAGGTCGGGCCAGTAAAAAGTTATTGGGATTTTCTGTCAGATAATTCTCAGTAGCAGCCAGGAAGGTGGGTGTGTACACTCCCGAAAGCACGTTAAGCCGTTGGTCCTGCGCCTGAACTCTTTCCGGTCGTATCGGATTGCCGTCCCATCGGATTTTGAGAGCTAGGGAAGAGAGAGTGCACCTGTGTTTGCACACACACTTGTGCACTATAATATCCCCTGCACAGTTTGCTAATCTCTCTTGAGATTGGCCGCCATGGCCGAAATCGGTCTGGAGGACGTTACGTTATGTTAGGCAATCACTTTTTTTTCTTGTATATATTTGCTATTATATTCATTAAGATTATAATGCAAATAAAAATAATATTTTGAATGTAAAACAATTAGGCTTTGTTCTAAAAATATTTAATAATAATTCCGTTTACACTATGACCGTACACTACTACCGGTCCCGTTTTGATTTATGTATGCCACTATAACGAAGATGTCTAGGTTCAGGTGCTCGCTAAATCAAATTCTGCAGCTGTAACAACACAACGTTCGGATCATTCAATACAAGTAGTAAATAACCCATGGGAACGCTTATATCAACATGTTTCTTTTAACTTTAACAGCCTTACTTACAAAAGTTTGCTTAGCGGCTGCTTCTGTCATCTTTAATTTCCTTAAGAACACATGACATTGTTTAACAAGTCCCTCTCTTAACATTTATACACAAAACTGTTAGTCCGTTATCGATCTTTTCTTTTTATACTAGAGAGTTATCTCTACATAGTAATCGAATGATTTTTTCGATTGATGAATCGCTCGAACGATCGTAATTATGCAAGCTGGTTTGTCGATTAATTCGTCTCCAGTCCGAACGCTAACAAAACGAATGAATGAATTCGAATTTTGTACGAATAATCAACTACTAACTAATATCCACTTTTGGTTACAGTTAATTTTTTCTTAACCCGATAGCGATTTCAATCCGGCACCATTGAATTTTCATGTGCTTGATTTGTCAATATCCAACTCAACGGTCAACGTCGTTTAATATTAAACAGCCTCAGATAGACGTTTTGACCCTGGCATTTTCACTAGATACGTAGTAGCCTCTGTCAAATTAAATTGATACATTATAGATGTTTAACAACATACCGAATTATTTATTTGGTAATCCTACATTGAATAATATACATACCTTTAACCTTAATATTAGGTATTATATAACACTAGCTGTGCCCGCGCTTTCACCCGCGTATAATTAATAAAAATATAATGAATAAAAACCTTCAGCCTAGAACCTTCCTCGATAAAAGGACTATATAACACAAAAACAATTTTTCAATTCAAACCAGTGGTTCCTGAGATTAGCCGGATCAAACAAACAAACTCTTCAGCTTTATATATTAGTATAGATGTAACTTAAATCAACACAATAAGTTTTTAGAATATAAATTAATTAATTAACTAAGAAGACAGTAAGTAAGTTAAAACTATTAAGGTATGAGAATCAAATGAATGTGCATGTGTGAGTGCGTCTGTGTGTGTGTGTGTATGTGTGTGTGTGTGTGTTTTATGTGTTTGTAAATTAATTGTAACAAGCTATATGATTGTAGAAAGATTGTAACATTATTTAAAATTCTAATTAAATTCTTTGTTATTTTAAACTATCATTAATATTTTTATTGAAAATATCAAAGGAAAAAATATAATACTATATAAAGAATTTTCAGAAATGAAAAGGGTTTTTGTCTGCGACATCTTTGTGTCGGTTTTGGAGAGAATATTTTTATTCCACGTGAGAATAATGTGCAAAATATCCAATATGCAGCTGACTATATGATCCTTATTTAAATGCAAAGCTTTGAAATCGAGTCGCATGCTTTTTTAATTTTTAATTATTGCAGGAAAACAAATTACCGAACATTTTACATTATGAACTTTTGTACAGCATAATGAATCTACCATCTTCATTATTCATTTCAAATTCCACAATATTTATAATTAAAAAAGTTATTGAAATTAAAACCCATAAATATAGTTGTATATATGTTTTATTTAAGGGGCACCCGTAGATGTTTTATCAAAAATAGTACTAATTGGAAAGAAGTTATGCCTACCTCTACTACAAACTGCGATGCGTTAGGCGTTTGATTTCAGTAAATTCAGAGGTAGAATCTATGCCGAATTTTTGAGCACCAAACCACGCCAAACGATAGAGCGTGAACTGTATAGTACAGTAACAGTAACAGCCTGTGAATGCCCACTGCTGGGCTGAGGTCTCTTCTCCTCTTTTGAGGAGAAGGTTTTGGAGCTTATTTCACTACGCTGCTCCAATGCGGGTTGGTGGAATACACATGTGACAAAATTTCAGTGAAATTTGACACATGCGGGTTTCCTCACGACGTTTTCCTTCACCGTCAAGCAACGAGATGAATTATAATCGCAAATTAAATTCGCACATGAAATTCAGTAGTGCTTGCCTGGGTTTGAACCCACGATCATCGGTTAAAATTCACGCGTTCGTACCACTGGGCCATCTTGGCTTTTTGTTTTGTGAATTACTAAAAATCCTAATATTAATAAATTCCTTAATAAGGGGATTGCTCTTATTATAAAAAAATGTAAGTTGAAATTTAAATCGTTTCTTAATCTTAATCGTTTGATTAGAGTGAGTTGCATAAAGAAGGTTAAGACGCTTTTTGGTGTGACAAAAATTTCGGGTTCTTCTCAGGTTGATTTGATTTGATCAGAGGCCTATCTTATCAAACCGGTTGTAGATTTCCAAACATCAATAATACTTCAGGAATACTTCTATGTTGAATGAAGACTTTGAATCCGAAAAAAACTGTCACGTAGATATATTATCATAAAAACTATAAATAAAATATTAAACATAACTACATATATTATATAATATTATGAAGTTAATATTGAGAACATTTCTGTAAATCTGTTATACATAACCTTCAAAAACGAACACTGTATGTTTGTTGTCAGCGGTGAGCCACAATTCACAAACTAAATTGCGGATACGAGTGTGCAAGATATGCGGAGAACCCGCGGGACGGCTCAAAAGCGTCGCACTAAATGTATGAAACAATTAATTCTGAAATCCATATATCATCTATGTAAAGCATGTATGCTTAAAGTTCTCTGAACATTCTTTATAGTTTATAATAAGATAGTTGTATTGAAATATGCTGCAAATATGATTTTGATAATTAAAACATGGAATATTATTATCTGTCAGTAGTAAAATATATAAATCGTTAACAATAATACATAAGATTTTATAACGTTAGAATAAATAGAAATATTATAAAATAATTATATTTTTTTTTTTATTGTTGTTCAGAAAAGTACATAGGGTATTTTACACTAGATACCATCTTAATGAATAATCTTGAGGAATTTAATTTTTAAATAACGTTTTACGTTGGAGGTTATTAGCTTAGATCAGGATGACTTTGTTAACGATAAACGCTTTAATTTATATTTTGCGAATGAACGACTAAGTAATGTGAATAAATTTACGATCAATGCAACGAATACACCAGTAATATTTGTCAGATTCAATATCACGACTTAATTATACTTAGAGTAAACATTTTAAACTATATAGGTTTCGGTTTGAACTTGTAATCTTATATATGATGGAATCCGATAGAGAATAAACTTTCAAATAAAAGTTAACTTGGATTTAAACTTATGTGTCATTCCCTAACATATCTTAATGGAAAAATCTATTTTTAGGTTTTTTATAGAACACCATTGACTCGTCCCGGCTTTATATACAAACTTTATATTAAAGGACAAACACCCAGATCATTTTACCAAAGTTTCGTAATAATGGGATTAATAGTTTAGGGAGGAATAGACGATACAAACAAACATTTATTTGTATTTATATACTTATAGTATATAATAGCATCGATATTAGAAATAAAACAAATTTTCATCTAAATCGTTTTTTCAAAGTTGGGTTTCAATTAGGATTTTCTACTTTCGAATGCGTTTTGTGAACCGTTGCGCCATAAGCGTAGTGGATTGGATTATACTTTTGTTCGAGAGGGTTGCACGTGATCTCTGTGCTATTGTTAAATGCGACTCAATTTATTTAGTTACAGCGCTTGACTAAGTTAAACCTAGTATGTATTTTATTTTGTTTTACAAGAAACATAATATTATATTAATACAAAAAATCCTTAAATATATACAAATTAAAATTGTATGTAGCTACGGTACAAATCATGATGGCATGGAATGATGGCAAAAATCCTAATAGCATTTCCTGGGCGAAAAATGATCCAAGTCTCCTGTCACCAGTATGGAGAAAGTGTGTATTATTTGATTTTATGGATAATGTTCAACAAACGTTAAATATGAGTCAGTCGAAAGTCCTGTATTTTTTATAGTTGGTAGCTCAGGAGATTTATTTCACCATGTCAGTAATAAAGCTTCTATATATTCTTTAGTCAGGAAGTGACCCGTACGTTATCTAAAATCTTGTCTCGGGAGGTATTTACGTTAGCCGCCATCTTGCAAAACGTTTTTTCTTCAAATATGTAACAAACGGTGTAGTACGATAAAAATGATAAGGAAATTCTTTGCAGAAAATTGTATTTTTTGCTAAAACATTTATAAACATTTTTCTCTATTTTTTGTCTGCCTCAGTTGCCGTTGCAACTGGTTACTGCGCTAATGATTGCGGACACGATCTTCGCTTGTGACAAATGTTTGTATAGAGTTTTCAATGTGATTATATTTGATTTATGAATATCTGGAAATTATGTGTGGAAATAGTATGTTGCTTAACAAAATATTTAGCATTGTGTATATAAAAATTATGCAGGTAAAAATAACTTTGTCTATCTGCTTGGCTTTCATGGCTAAACCTCTGAACCGATTTGAAGAAATTCGTTATGAGAACACTTAGAAACTTTTCTGACATTTAAATTGACAACTAAGAGGTGAAGTGTATTGTATTGTAAAACATTTTTGTGTGGTAATATTATTTCAATATATAAAAAAACAATAAAAATACCTATTTCATTTCTATGTTTTATGCTCGTAATGTAATATAGAAAATGTGAAATAAGGGGTTTTCCAATAGGGACGCTTGAACTTTGACAGCTGATTGCGGCCATGTTGTTTGAGTGACAGCTGTCAAATGCAGTGTGTTATATTCATTCCGTCCTCCCAAACCACCATGGCAGGTCGAGCAGCACGTGCAAATCATAAAATTGTTTTATGAAAATGGGTCTTCAGTTCGAGCAACGTTCCGCGCACTTCGCCCGTTTTACGGTCGCGATGATCGTCCTGCCGAGTCGACTATCCGTCGATTGGTGGACAATCCGTCGATTCGAGTCAACCGGGTCAGTTAACAATCAGCCGGTTCCCGTGCGTCAACGTAACGCGAGATCTGCCGAGAATATCGCCGCTGTGCGCGACAGTGTCCTCGAAAACCCGCGGCAGTCAATTCCGCGTCGCGCACAGGAACTCGGCCTTTCGCAGACGACAACTTGGCGAATTTTGCGTTGTGACTTGAGCCTGCACCCGTACAAGATCCAGCTGACCCAAGAGCTCAAGGTTAATGACCATAGACAGCGCCGTGTGTTCGCTGACTGGGCATTAGAGCAGTTGGAAGTTGACGCCGATTTTGGCAAAAAAATCATCTTCAGCGACGAGGCGCATTTTTGGATGAATGGCTATGTCAACAAGCAAAATTGCCGTATTTGGGACGAGACCAATCCACACGAGGTTCACCAAGTGGCAATGCACCCGCAGAAAGTGACTGTTTGGTGCGGATTTTGGGCCGGAGGCGTGATTGGTCCGTATTTTTTCGAAAACGATAATGGTGTGGCCGTCACCGTCAATGGTGAGCGATACCGGTCGATGATAACCAACTTCTTTTGGCCTGAAATCGAGAATATGGATCTGGACAACATGTGGTTTCAACAGGACGGCGCTACGTGCCACACAGCACACGCTACGATGGAAGTTCTGCACGAGCAATTTCTGGACATGGTCATCTCGCGCGGAGGCGACGTGAACTGGCCACCGAGATCGTGCGATTTGACCCCGCTGGACTTTTTCTTGTGGGGTTTTCTTAAGTCGCAGGTCTATGCCAACAAGCCGCAAACCACCGATGCCCTCAAAGTCAACATACGCCACGCCATCGATCAAATACAGCCCGATTTGTGCGCCAGAGTCATCGAAAATTGGACCTTTCGTGTGCGCGCCACCAACCGAAGCCGTGGCGGTCATTTGAATGATGTCATATTCCATATATAATGGGGTCAATAGACCTTCCAAATAAAAAAAAAATTCGCAAATATCTCTCCTACATGTATTTTTTTTGCATTTCAAAGATCAAGCGCCCTTAATGGAAAACCCTGTATGTATATAATACGATAAGTGGACGGCTTGTTTGGTAAATAGGGTGAATAGAGTGATAACTTTTAAAATTATGATTTGATATTATTTTCCAAATGTATTTTAAAGTACTTTTGTTTCAATACTACTAGTAAATAACTTATAAATTTGTATAAGGCAGCTTGAAGTTTATGTATTGACTAGCGTTTTGCCCGCGGTTCCATCCGCGTAGTTCCCGTTCCCGTAGGAAATCGGAGACAAAATATAACATATGTTACTCGCTGATAAAGTAGCTTTCTATTGTTGAAAGAATTATTAAAATTGGTTTTGTGGCTTAGGCGTGGAAGCGTAACAAACAAACAAATTCACGTTTGCAATTAAAATATTCGTAAGGATTAGGATTTAAAGCATATATGCACAAATAACTGTTGACATATGATTATGTCATTGTTAGACGCAACCTAAAGAGCCGCTTAATGGTTTTATTGCTAGAATATGCTTTTTTACGCTTCATATATATATTCCAGTTTCATAAAATAAATACAATATTTGTTGTATGAACCTGCGATATATGTACATGAAGTAAGAAATCCGTGACAAAATAAATCGCGCGGGGCACGAGTTTTTAAAATTGAATTTCTATGAAATTAAATATATTTCTTTATTATAAAAAATAATAAATGAAAGAAATTAATTATCGTTGTTGTGTAAAGTAAGGTAGATAAATAAATTTCCTCGGTTATGTACGCACTAACAGTTTTAAACTCCAAACAGTCTCTAAGGTATCATAACAAGTAGAACTTCTCGAATCTTCTATATTTAGTTTGACAATAAACTAGAAAATTTTACCCATTTATGTATGAACGAGGCATAATTTCAAATATCAGACTTTGTAAATGTCTTAACATAATTTAAAAATATTTCGACACTATTTATAAAATCGAAATATTCTTATATTCTCTTTACATTTTGTGTTCAAGTGCTAGAAGAACTTTTCAATCATCATGTTAAAGGATTATATCCAATACTAATATATATTTTATGAGTTTAAGATTGAAATAGAAAAGACGATCTAAGCAATGTATATATTACATAGTAGTGGTAAACACTATTTCATGTATGATACATAATAGGTTATGAATGGCATGTCTTATTTCTTACATCGTCAACGCGTCTCCAATTATTCTTCTTCTTCTTCTTTCTGTCCTTGTCCCACCACGTGGGGTCGGCACAACATTTATTTTCCTTCCACTGCTTTCTGTCACTCGTCATCTCATTACTTACCTCTGTCATACACATATCCTTTCTTACGCAATCCATCAAGACCTGCTTCGACCTCCCCCATCCCCTATATCCATCAACATTCATACTCACCCTTCTAGTAACATGCTTTTCATACCTCCTCATCACACGCCCATACCACGTTAATCTATTAGTCCTCAACTTTTCATCTATTGGTGCTTCTTTCGGACTTCCTCTGATATACTCGTTTCTCCCAATTATGGGAACAAAAAAGGATAATGTTATGCCCCTCGTGTCTGATATTACACTGGCTCACTAATACCTTACACCTGAACACAGCAGTACAAATAAACTATTGTTGCTTAGCGTTGTAAAAGGGGTGGATGGGTGAGTCCTGTTACAGATTTTCTTTCATAATAAAAGTGTAGAAAATAATATCCTGAAAAATAACAACGGAAACATTAGAGAAAGGACGTATTGACCAAAACGGCTCAAGGAGAGAAATGATAAAAAGCTATAACAATAGAAATATGTTTGTCAAACGTATTAGATAAATGAGTATTTATAATGAAAATATAAAAAATTACATTTTCCTTCGTAAATAAAACATATTACGGTGAAAGTAAATATTAAAACAATATCTAAATATGAAATCAATCACTTCGAGAGCCTTTTGTATCGAGTACTTAGCATTTTTTTATTTATTGTGAATAAACATATAATATAATATAAAATAAAATAAATGAGTATTAAGCTTTATTTTATATTTATTTTGGGCGTTTTTATTGTTTACATACCTACATACCTATTGTTCGAGAGTTTGCGAGATAACGACGTCTATTTTGAAGGAATTACCTACTAATGTTTGTATTACCACTTCCAATTAAGCCTAAAGATAAGCTTTACACTTCCAGTTCCGATGGGGGACGACAGACGAAAGAGGAAAGACGTATCGAAATTTAATATGCAAACTTATTTACCACTGAAAATTGTAAAAAAAATTAAGCTGTCATTACAATTAATTTTCCTAAATGTACACTTAAAACAGTATTTTTTAATTACGAATTATATATATGATATAAACACTATATGTTTTCAAGCTGAGCGTACATATTGGGAAATTATTATTGAAGTCAACTTTTATTTTTTTGTAAAAAAATGTGTATTTAGTGTGAGATATTTCAATTTGGGTTATGGATTTATGTCGGTTTCTTCAATACGTCTTAATTCTAAACCCATTACAGTTTTTAGTTTAAAACTATTCAGTTCATTAAAATCTATTACAGTTTACTAAGCCAATAAAGTAAGTTATGATACGCGATCTACTTAAAAATTGTTATAAAATATTAAAATGAATAAAAGACAGATAAAGATTTCAGAACAAGCAGAATGAGAGCTTTAAGTTTATGAAGCGTTTAATGATTGACGTACAATTTTAATTCAAGCGTTCACAATAAACGTAATTCACGTTCGATTTTAAAGTGCTATTAAGTGCTTTTGAATTTAACGTTCAGATCAAATTCAATTACAGTTTAATTTACACATATATATTTAAATATGGAATTCCTTAAATGACTTTCAATTCGATTTTCGAATATTGTTTTTATTAAATTAATTTAATGTTTTCAAGAATCCACTTCATACATCGGAACAAAAGAAACAGGTTCATCGAAAAACATTCGCCAAACATGTAACTTTTTTATTTTTTGGAAGTCGGTTAAAAATACAACTTCTACTTCTACTACTACTTCTACAAAGCAAATACGATTCCTATCGACATACATTTCGCTTCTAAGTACATATTATTAAACATTTCGAATGAAACATAGCTTTGTATGATTAAATCGTTCATTTGAATAAACTTTAATAAAGTAGTAAGTGGAGAAAAGTATAGGGTTTTCCATTAAGGGCGCTTGATCGTGCAGAACTTCCATCGTAGCGTGTGCTGTGTGGCACGTAGCGCCGTCCTGTTGAAACCACATGTTGTCCAGATCCATATTCTCGATTTCAGGCCAAAAGAAGTTGGTTATCATCGACCGGTATCGCTCACCATTGACGGTGACGGCCACACCATTATCGTTTTCGAAAAAATACGGACCAATCACGCCTCCGGCCCAAAATCCGCACCAAACAGTCACTTTCTGCGGGTGCATTGCCACTTGGTGAACCTCGTGTGGATTGGTCTCGTCCCAAATACGGCAATTTTGCTTGTTGACATAGCCATTCATCCAAAAATGCGCCTCGTCGCTGAAGATGATTTTTTTGCCAAAATCGGCGTCAACTTCCAACTGCTCTAATGCCCAGTCAGCGAACACACGGCGCAGTCTATGGTCATTAACCTTGAGCTCTTGGGTCAGCTGGATCTTGTACGGGTGCAGGCTCAAGTCACAACGCAAAATTCGCCAAGTTGTCGTCTGCGAAAGGCCGAATTCCTGTGCGCGACGCGGAATTGACTGCCGCGGGTTTTCGAGGACACTGTCGCGCACAGCGGCGATATTCTCGGCAGATCTCGCGTTACGTTGACGCACGGGAACCGGCTGATTGTTAACTGACCCGGTTGACTCGAATTTGTCCACCAATCGACGGATAGTCGACTCGGCAGGACGATCATCGCGACCGTAAAACGGGCGAAGTGCGCGGAACGTTGCTCGAACTGAAGACCCATTTTCATAAAACAATTTTATGATTTGCACGTGCTGCTCGACACTGTAACCTGCCATGGTGGTTTGGGAGGACGGAATGAATATAACACACTGCATTTGACAGCTGTCACTCAAACAACATGGTCGCAATCAGCTGTCAAAGTTCAAGCGTCCCTATTGGAAAACCCTATATATGACGTAAGAGGTAGCGGTAAGTAGTATTTATTCGACTATGGTCACATTAAATCCTATAAAATCTTATAAACTTTACTGTGCTTAGTTAAATAATTGTTTCGCTCTTTCTGTCATTACTGATTTGACATTCGAAAGAAGAAGAGGGCGCATTGTTAACCTAATCACCCGATAAACAACGTTAATAAGTAATGCCGTTAGTATGCAAACATTTAAAAGAAATTTAAAAGAAAATTAGTAATTTCTTTGCTATACATTAAAAATATCTACCTATGACCTATGAATATATAATATGACCTAAAAATAATTTATTAGTTAAATAATAAAAAAAAATATCGAATTTTGTATTTATCGCGTCTATGTAAGTGATTTTATACATTTCAATGAAAATAATGTTCTATTGAGTTCACTAATCTTAATGACATGTGTCAGAAAGCAAATTGCATATTTAATTAGCTCTATAATTAATCAATGTCTTAAACAAAGAGCTATGATTAATGAAAGCCATATCGGCGGGGGTATTCATAACCAACAATCTTTAAACTTTAACAAATATTAATTGAGGGGAACTTCTACATAAATAAGTAAAAATGAGGTTTCCTATGCTTAGTTTGTAATTGATTATTATTTTTTGTTGTATAGGTAGGCAGAAGAGTGGACCAGCTGCTGGTAAGTGGTCACCAACGCCTATAGACCATGGCATTGTAAGAAATGTTAATCGCCTACATCGGCAATGCGCCAACAATCTTGAGAACTAAGATGTTATGCCACTTGTGCCTGTAATTACACTGGCTCACTCACCCTTCAAACCAGAACATAACAATACCAAGTACTGCTGTTTTCCGGAATAATAGCTGATGTGTGGGTGGTACCTACCCAGACGAGCTTGCACACAGCCACCAGTAAAAATTCATCTCGTCAAGGCAGCTTTCATAATATGTCGGATGAAATTCTGCCACATATGTATTCTTTTCAGTGTTTCAGTTATTCCAAAACTTCTTGTTAAGAAATCTTTAAGAAACACATTAACGGGACATTACTTATTTAATAAAATACATTCGTGATAATAAAAATAAAATAGCAATTGATTTGCTATATATTATGCACTCATTGAGTGCATAATATTTTTTTTATTTATTGATTTTATAGTGTAAAAAAAACTAATTGTAGCGTAATAATGGTAGTATCTGATTTATCGGAAAACATCCCAGTGGATTTGAATGTAATCATTGAGGCTTCTATAGTACAAATACTTTTTATTGGTAAATATATTAGATTATTGGCAAACTCATCCGCTTGAAAGTCGGTTTTATTGCGATATATTTAAAAAAATGTTTTTTCATAGCCCACTACTTTCTACTACATTATTACTGTTTCTACTGTCTTATATTATGTATAGATTTAATTTACGTACGTTTTTGTTTTTAATCTATTTATAAGTTTATTTAAGACTATTTCATAATAAACTGTACGTAATGTATTTATTTAAGAGACTAGCAGTCGCCGGCTCGAGTAAACTCGATGACCTAAACAAACAGCATAAATGGCGCCTTTTGAACAAAAAATATCGCAACTAATAATAAATTAAATTAGTTATTTATATTTCAATAACTTGTGGAAAAAATTCAATAATGTTAAAATTGTTTATATTTTTGAAAGAGTTGACTTTCTTTGCTTTTATGTATTATCAACGATATACCTGATTTTTCTATATAATTTTTATTGTGCTTTACAAACTTAATAACAGAAATTGAAAATTGACAAATAAATCACAAATTAAGGAAAACGAACGTTAAATTTAATTGTCAAAAAATATCGCCCCTAAATACAAGCGTCCCAGACCGTCGCTTAAAACGTATGATCGCGACGATCTGAAGTCATACAACATAATTATGTATGTAAATGTCTACTGCTGAACTATTGCCACCTCTTCTATTTGAAGAGAGGGTTACGGAGCTTATTTTACCACGCTGCTTCAAAGCAGGTTGGTAGATACAAATCCGACACATGCAGGTTTCCTTATGATTTCCTTCAACGTTGCGCGTAAAATGACTTACAAAGAAACATAAAAAATATATATATAGTCGTATATGCTGGATTTTAAACCCGTAATAGTCGTTTGAGATTTAAGTGTAAACGTTGTTAAGTGCATAAATATATATTTTTTAATCAGTTTTGTTATATTGTATTATCAAAATGTATTTGAATATATATTTTGTTAGGGATTAAAACATTACATCTTTAAGCTCATTGTATGTATGCTTAATCTTTTACTTATCATCAGACTTAAGCGAAGTCAAAAGGAGGGTAATGTTTTGATATACTGAAAGAGACTTAGTACGTAAGCCGATTACAAGTTGCTCGCTAGACATTAACTGTTAACTGGTTAATTACCTACCGTTCTATTTACAAACTATGTATATGTTACATATACATATATAATACGTATTAGATGCAAGCGTGTGTACGTTTTTTTTTATAGAATATATAGACGGACGAGCAAATGGTTCACCTGATGATCCCCAACGACCATTGCCTTTGTAAAAATGTTAAACATCGCTTACATCGCCAGTGCACCACCAACTTTAGGAACTGATAAGATGTTATGTGCCATGTTCCTTTACTTACACAGGCTCAATCACCCTTCAAACCGGAACACAACAATATCAAATAATGTTGTTTTGCGGCAGAATATCTGATGAGTGGGTGGTACCCTACCAAAATGAGCTTGCACAAAGCCCTACAACCAGTAGATGTGATTTAGAGAAAAATGTTTTACATATTATGTGTTTTTATGATGCTATTCTTCACAGACGAGCACATTATTATTAATTATTATTAATTACAATCAGGATATAAAAACTCAATGGTGCTTGCCCGAGTTTGATCCTGTAATCTTTGGTGAAGATTAGTACCTAATCAATGGACAATCTCGAAACTCTCCATTATATTTATAACATAATATTATGAGTGAAAATATTGTTATAATTCCGGATTATGACGTATACCAGTTTGAAGTGTAATCACAACATTTTTAACCTCAAAAATTTTGATCATAAACGGTCCAGTAATGTTTGCACGATGCTCGAGCAAATAGATAATTAAAATTTTTATAATTATAACAATATTCTTAATCGAATAATAACTAAATATTGACATAATTATATTGACATAAAGGTTACGGTCCCGACGAGATACCACCAATATTTTTAAAGAAATGTTGCCATTCTTTAGGCTATCCTATTTCTCTTCTTTTTAAGAAATCGTTGAGATCTGGTACTATGCCTATTGTTTGGAAGCGCTCTTTCGTTGTGCCTATCTTCAAGTCAGGTGACAAACATAATGTTCAAAACTATAGGCCAATATCCAAATTGTGTACAATAGCTAAAATGTTTGAAAAAATGATCTATGATAACATCTTTCCTATTATGAGGGGTATTCTGATTGATGAACAACACGGGTTCATTAGTAAAAGATCTGTCGAAACGAATGTGTGTGAACTGGTTCATCGTGTGGCAAAAGCCATGGATGCTGGTGGTCAGGTGGACGTCGTGTATACCGACTTCTCTAAGGCTTTCGACAAAATTTCTCATAACATTCTACTGAATAAATTGGAGCAAGTTGGTATACATGGCGACCTACTTCGGTGGTTTTCCTCTTATCTGCACAATAGAAGTCAGGCTGTGACAATAAAGGGCTTTTGTTCATCATTTGTACCTGTTTCATCAGGTGTTCCACAGGGCTCTCACCTCGGTCCCTTGCTATTTAATATTTTATCAATGACATTCGTAAAATCTTCGAGCATTCGTCAGTATTGTTATTCGCAGACGACATGGAAATCTTTAGGAGGGTCTTCGGGCGATCGGATTGTTTGTTGTTACAAGAAGACCTCAACAGATTAAACAGATATTGTAGTGAGAATCTTCTCTCCCTTAATGTAAAAAAATGTAGCATTATCTCTTTCTCACGTAAACAAACACCGATTAATTATAATTATAAACTAAAAGATGAAATTGTTAACCGCGTTACTGAGGTGAGAGACCTTGGTATTTACCTGGACAGTAAATTAACATTTAAGCTTCACATAGACCATATTGTCGCTAAAGCCTATCGAATGCTTGGCTTTATATTGAAAGTTGGCAATGAATTCAAAAATTATTATACTCTCACTCTTTTGTACAATAGCTTAGTACTCTCCTTATTGAATTTGGTTCGTCCATTTGGAACCCTCAATATAAAGTACACATAAATTCTCTCGAAAAGGTGCAAAATAAATTTATGAAACATGTAAAATATAAGTTTCATAATTCTAGTCAAAGTCCGCCTACAATCAGATCATTAGAAGCTCGCCGTATGCTCAGAGATCAAATGTTTCTTTTTAAGCTGGTAAATAATGTGTTTGATAGCCCTTATTTATTAGGTTGTTTAAAATTTAATGTTCCTAAATTTTGTAAGCGCAAACATGCTCTTTTTGATTTGCCCTGTACAAAATCTAAATATGCCAAAAATAACATCATTCATCGATCGTGTAAAATGTATAATGAAAAATTTAGAGATATTGATATATTTTCATGTTCCCTATTAAATTTTAAAAATAATAAGTACTGAATCAGTGAATGTCAATCTGTCTTTTTTGTTTTTAATTTGTTTTTTTTTTAATATTACTTTTATTTTTGTTTTGTATTAATTAATTTATTTTTATTTTTAACAAACTTGTATAATTGTTTAATTTTCTATTTATAATCATTTTGTCTTTGTTGTAATAATTTGCTCTCTGCTTCTTATTTGTATTGTATATTAGTGGAAACTTGATTGGTTTATGTGTTATTTTATCGTTTTTTATTGTATATATATGTGTAGCTGAACTGTTTGTTTCCCGAAAATTAAATAAAATAAAAATAAAAATAATGTTGTTTAACTGACGAGTTTTTTATTAGTTTTTTTTTTGTAAATAACTGTTTGAAACGACATGTGTACCGCAATACCTATTAATTGTTGTTGACACCTTCACGCAATTCTCAGGCTCTGTGACTCAATCATGATGAATGGTTAATAAAAAAATACGACACAAATATAACATCATTATTTTTTATAAATAGATATGTATAAATACTGTGTGGGCAGATTGTGCAGCACCCAAACAAGGCCAGCTTTATAGTCTTTTACAAGTACTTATGAATCGTCAAGCACTACCACCGGTTCGGAATGTGATAATACTTTTATTGAAATTAATAATAAAAAAAAGTAATACTGTTATTCGTACTTTTCATCATAAGTTATATTTTGTAACGCTGGAATATATTAAGTTGAACAGAGATCATTATTAAAAATTATATTTTTGCAATTTAACTTATTACCTTCTTGCTGCGATTAAAACGAGGATATATCAGATGATTATTAAACTGATCAAATAACTTAGTTCAAAGAATAATCTTTTCATATTCATTTAACTTTTTACTGTTGTTTCGATCTTCATTCAAGTTTTATTGTTTCATCATATGTTATTAGTATGTAAAGTCTACGGGTTATTTTACATATCGTATATTATGATAAATAATGTACTTAGTCAAGTTCTATAGAGACGTTTCATATAAATTTAATAATACTTAGATTGCTATGTTAAGAATTTTAATCGCGATTATGGATATTCAATATATCAATCGCTGTTACTAATTGTCTTCACGAAGGTCTACGAAAGTCTTCTACTGTAGACTTTTTGTTATTAATAGTCCGAGCGTTTATGTATTTTATATAGACTTCAATTTTATAAATTTAATCATTTTGTACATTACATTTTATTTATATCATGCATATAAGCCGAGCTATATATCTATACAGGTTGTAAAAAAATTCGTGTCCGACCCGTGAAGTGGTTATTAGGTATCGTGTGTCGGTTCTATTTATGTAATAATTTTAAAATACTAAGCAAAAAAGTTACTTACAAAAAATATATTAATTGTGTTTAAGGACACTGTTGGTGGTAAAAACGTGGACTTCTGAGGTCATGACTTCGTGTCTTAGCTACCCGATAGGTAAGAGCTATCGAGCGCTATTGCCCGCACCTGTGTTGTCAAGTAATTTTCGCCAGTTAATTAAAAAAAAAAAAAACCGGGATAATTTTTTGCTTAGTATTTTAAAAATTATTTCATAAATAGAACCGACACACGATATCTAATAACCACTTCACGGGTCGGACACGAATTTTGTTACACGCTGTATAGTTTTATGTTTGGTTAGAACGTACGTTTATCATTAGGATGAAGCCAGGTCACATTTTTTTATTTATGTTTAAGCAAGCAAGCACTTAAATTAAAATTTCAAAGGTCGCGACATCCGACACAGTAAATCTAATAAAGATGATATTGACTCTGAATAAAGGAATCTCTGTGTGGCTATCGCCTTGAGCTATTGAGTTGCTTTCACCAATAAGCACTTGTACGTAATACATTTCAATGCTACGAGTATGTTTCAAGTAGAATGGCTTAGAACAGTTAAATTTATTGGTCACTCGAAATTGCTTGAAGCTATTATTTCACACTTGAACTAACTTCGTATTATTAAATATCTGATTTGATATTTAATTGTTTTCTGTAGGTACATACATAATGTTACAATCCAGACTGCTTGTTTTATTGATCTATTTAACAAAATTTGAACACTGATTGACTGATTCAATGTTTGGACTAAGCCGATGGATCTAGAAACGATTTTGAACAAACATGTCTTCTATACTTCCTGTCCTGTCCTTCCTGTCCTGTCCTTTTCTCACGACCGGATAAAAAATACGAAAATCATATCAATAGGATTAGTAGTTTCTGCGTCAAGCATGAAGAAAAAAGCAAACAAATAAAATGTATGTTCTTTATAAGGTACAGAAGATATATGTATTATAAGAACCGCGTTGAATCGTGTCAATAAGGTCAGCATTTGTCAGTTTGATTATACCGGGTCGAAAAAATGAACTAGTCACCAACACGGATGAGAGTAAGATACAGTAAAACGGAGTGCTAAATATCTTACAATTTTATTTTATTTATAGTCAAGAAATAATTTAAAAATTCAATTGTGGTGGCATTTTCCATTTGGCGAATGGACGGACAGTTTAAAAAGTGTTTTTTTTTTCTTTGTAATGTGAATGTCAGCTAATTGTGTATGTCCAATTTACCATAAGCTAAAGCATTTGCTAGCATGCTCTCTAAATGATTTACAAAAAACAAATTTCCTACTCGATACAAAATTGTCTTTTTATTTTGCAGCATTCGACTTCACTGCTAACGAAATCAATTGCACTCTAGATATTAAATTTTCTTTGACGTTTTAAATAACTGCCATACTTATTTAATATCCAAGAAATGTATTTTCATTTAAATACTATTAACTTAGTGCTCTATTAATAAACTAGAATATCTAAGGATTTCGTAATTTTATTACTAGTCAAACCCGAGACTTCAGTCAGTCATTAATTTGTGAAGAAAATCCTTCAAATCTGCTATTTTAAAATAAATAACGTTTATTTGAATAATATAATATACATATATATAATAACTAAATACTTTTATTGTGGGAGGAACAGGGTGTAAAGTACCTCATCCACCATTGAAAAGGGAAGGATCCTCCGACCAGACGGGTGTTGGTCTGGTAGGCTGCTGCCCGACGGTTGTTAACGGGTTCTTGTATATATGTTCAATCGCTCGGATAACTTTAAAATCGCGATGTAGGATACGTCAGTTTTTAATTTTCGTATGTGGCGAGATAGATGTCGCTACAGACTAAACGGTTGCTTGGAATACTCCTTATAATTATTTCGTTATTTTCTTTGTAATTTTTAGCCATTTCGCCGGTGAAAGCTCGGATCCATGGGTGTTGGTAGTTTTTGGTTAAACTTTCCATCAGTAGCCTACTGCTCGTTTGCCTCCTCTTAAATAAATTAAAAAAAAACAAACACAGAGACAGACAGACGCTTACTTTCTACCCGGAACACAAAAATACTAAATATTGTTAACCTCGTTATGAAACCAGTTTCTATCGGATTAGCCAAATGTGTACCGACCAACCCTTACTGACGCAGCTTAGTGTAATAAGCTAAAACCACTTCTCTAGAACGTTTATCAGGAGTAGTATATATACGGGTTGTTACTTTTTTATATAACTTTTGTAAGATGTTTTTTATAAAATCAAAATATTATTGTATGTATAAATACAATATATAAAATCGGACGTAAGCTCAATAATAGAACAATTATGTTGGTGTTCGTCTTACTTAGAATTGCAAGACCGAGCTCAAACAGCGAGTTTGACACGGTTAGACATTTAGGTATCGCATTGAAAAAGATATTATTATAAGGCTTTATTACAATTTATATTAATCCTCGTAGTGATGTTTATCGTGATTCCTAGAAATACTGTAGTAGTTATTGTTTACATGAACATCACTTCTGTTTAATTTTTGCTTTAATTTTTTACTTAAACTATCTTAAATCATGAATGGTAATGATAAACAATTTTTTGACATTTAAAACTAAATTATTTATTGTAAATCAATTGCGTACCCTTGATGAAAGATTGTTTACATAGTCATAATTAATTCTGTCCACTTTAAAATGTCATCACATTACGTCATCAAACAATACAAACAAACGCCTTTAACACAGAAAGAATACGATTTTTTAGCACAGATCCGGAAAACTATTCCATTAATGGAAACTTGTTGAATTCTTAGACTAAAGTTTGAGGCAATGAGATCAAGAGTTTATCTTTATCGCCTTTGTATGTTTGTTTGTCTAATGTTTTAGTTTATATAAAAGCAAGAGCAGAGTGGGAAGTTGATTAGAAGAGTATTTTCTGTTTGATTTAATATGCTAAAAAAAATATGAGATGGACTGTTAAAAAGCTAATTACTACGTAAAAAATGATCTAATAGTGATAGTTACTTGCTTTAAATGATATTAATTAACATTTATTTTTTATTTTTTCGATAACGATTATCGCGAAAGAAGATTTTAAGCCGCAGACACGTTGGTCCTGGGATCAAATCCCAAGTCGGGCCAATAAAATGTTATTGAGATTTTCTGTCGAAAATTCTCAGTAGCAGCCCGGAGTCTGGAAGTTGGAAGTGGGTCCACTCCCGTACCTCGGAAAGCTCGTTAAGCCGTTGGTACTGCGCCTGAACTCTTTCCGGTCGTGTCGGATTGCCGTCCCATCGGTTTATGAGAGTTAGGGAATAGAGAGTGCATCTGTGTTTGCGCACACACTTGTGCACTATAATATCTCCTGCGCAGTTGGCTAATCTCTCTTGAGATTGGCCGCCGTGGCCGGAATCGGCCAGGAGGGCCATTTCTATTTGATCATAAGTATTATAATTTACTATAATGTTCTTATTAACACTAGCCACACTTAAATAATGTGCAAAATAAAATTCTTTCACGAACTGTAAAACGAATATAAGCTTTACGATAAAAAAAAATTCAATTTAAACATTATTTTTCATGAGAATAAATTATCCAATTATTTTTGTTTACTTCAAAGATATTAACTTTGTAGATATGATTTTATCTCATTATTAAATTACGCTTCGTTTCCAAACAAATTATCAAGCGTATTACCTTGAAGCGTTAAAACTTAATTGTGTTTTCGTTGAAATTTTTAACCATACTTACTTATTATTGTTATGAAAAGTTTATATGAAAGTTAGGGACGATAATTTTGACGTACATGGATATTGGTTGGACTGATTGTCGATGTGAGTGTCGATTAAAATTAATTTAATACACACATTTAAATATAGAAGGGCCGATAGAGAAATACATAAACTAGATAGATGCAAGATTGCATTATTATTTTATTTTAGGAAGGCTGACGATTAAATGAGCCAACTGTTCGGCTGGCTGGCTGCGATACAGTAAAATAAAATTATATTAACAATAGATGGCGGTAGAATAATTAATGATGACTGTGTGATATCCACTTAGGCAAACTTGCACGAAGGTAAGCCAGTAAATTATACAGATAATTTAATTACACGGCTAATATTTATAATAATAATTATCTTAATTCCAAATAAACGTTGTTACATAATTGAATAACTAAAATAACCTCTTTTTGCTGAAACCCATTTTGAAAGATTACTTAACCAAGTATTATTTTTTTGAATCCAACAATAATATGACCATTTCCACGTTCTATACAAAAGGCTATCCAAGCAAAGCCGCGGGCAACAGCCATTGCGACCTGTGATAGGAAGACTCATTAATAATTCCGGATTTATCCCGCCTGAACCTCATTAGCCAGAGTTTAAACAATACTTTCTAGCCCTTTAAAACCTTGCACACCGGTCGTAATTAAAATATTTACAAAGTTAAACATCACCTGCCGCCTTAACATTATAAGATGAATAATTTATTACATCTACAAAAGTTTATTCAATTTAATCGGATTTTTTTTTGTTGTATAGGTAGGCAGACGAACATACGGGCCACCTGATGGTAAGTGGTCACCAACGCCCATAGACATTGGCACTGTAAGAAATATTAACCATCGCTTACATCACCAATGCGCCACCAACCTTGGGAACTAAGATGTTATGTCCCTTGTGCCTGTAATTACACTGGCTCACTCACCCTTCAAACCGGAACACAACAATACAAAGTACTGCTGTTTTGCGGTAGAATATCTGATGAGTGGGTGGTACCTACCCAGACGAACTTGCACAAAGCTCTACCACCAAGTATCATTTTTAAACATTTTTTATATGTTTAAAAATAATTATGATTCGTGGTTATAGTTCAATAATCCACAACGACGCGCCCCATTTCTTTTTCCAATCGCTATTCGCAGTGCAAATCGGAAATGTAAGCTGTAATAGGACAGTATTGCAGAACAATCGATAGTTCGACTATCGATAGTTGACCTCGAAAACTATTCAGGATATCGATAGTACTATCGAATGTATTGTCTTGTGTTAATACTGCCGATCAACACTATCGATACTATCGATAGTATTGCAAAATCCATTCATTTTAACCATATACCTATCGATACTATCGGTAGTGTAGTTAATGAAATATCATTAAATGTCGATAGTCCAAAACCATCGATACTATCGATAGTATCGATAGGTTTTGGTTAAAACTGAGGGCTTTTGCAATACTATCGATACTATCGTTACTATCGTTACTATCGTTACTATCGTTACTATCGATAGTATCGATAGTATTGCTGTTATCAATAGTATTGTTCACGGTGAGCTATTGATACTATCGATAATATCGACAGGATTGACACGTGACAATAATATCGATAAACTATCGATACCATTGCGTACACCTTAACTATTGATAAATAATCGATTGTCTATCAACAGTGGACTATCTACATGCAACACTATATAGTAGGTAGTAATAACTATTGGAACGACGGTAGTTTTTTGGATATGATTGTGATTTTTAGTTTAAAACATTTGATTGGTATTTCGTTTATTGTTCTTATAGGTTGTGAGTGTTGGGTCTGCTAACGTCAATTAAGTGTATTGTTTTGTGTATAGATAATTAAATCCAAGATGACGTGCTCAACTTATTTTTTCTCACCGATACAGTGCAAGTAAGGCAAGTGACGCAAGTAAGCTGCTACAGGTGAGTTCCATGATTACGATCAAAGTAGCTATTAATATCCCCGTTAATATTGTGTGATTTATTACTGATTTTATAGGTGAGTATAATTTCATATCATCCATGTAAATTAAACATGTTATTTTAATAGTTTCTATGCAATTTGAGGATTTATTTTCATTTTAAAATAGTTGAAAGTGTATACAAGGCAAGACAGATTATAGCGGATTAAGTGTGTATCCTTGAAAAATCTCTCGTTTTATTGTCTAGATTTAAATTTAGTTCAGTCGCCCATGTATATACAGCGTGATGTAATAATAATATAATTAATGGATGAAGCCATATGTGAGGGACAATCAAATGCTTTTTTGCAGCCTACTATTTTCGAGTAAAAACTTTTTAAAATTTTTGTTCTTGTTTGTAGATACAGTTACCATCTACTTATAAGAGCGCGCCTAAATGCAAAATTTTAGTTTTCACCCGCGTAATGTAATTGCATTTAAATTTTTATTCCACAATGTACGTATTTTACAAATTATACTGGAGAATATAGCATAGTTCTTTTAAATTTAACATGAAAATTAATACATCAATTTTTTCCGTAGTCCTCTCGTCTCAACAGCGCTGCAGCGACTGATTTAAGATGCATACACATACATGTCTATATTTTTGAAGTATGGACATTTTGTGCTCTTTTTCTATCGAAAATGTTACGATTTTGTCTTTGCTACTTAACCATAAAATACCAGTTATTAAATTTATAAAACAATTATGAAATTTTCCAGACACGTTGCTATACCGAAAAAGACATAAGATATCGTACCCTTAAGCCCACACACCCCTTCCCGCTCACATGCGGGCAAAGCTGCGAGTGGAAACTAGTTCTAATATCCTAAGAATACTTGATTGCATTTCATTGTAAAGTAAATATTTATTTTAGTATGTATATACAAAATAAATAATAAAATTCACAATCAATTCGATTTGAATTAAATACAATAAAAAGATACCTATGCTAGCAAGTGAAAGCATCCGTGACGTCTACAAAGCTACAGCCAGACTTTGCACCCGAGCGACTGCGAAGTCACTTTGTTGTATTTAGTACACTTGGCCGCACAGGCATGGCCGCAGCTTCGTAAGATTCCGAGTTGCGATTGCTTTTTAACCGACTTTAAAGAAAAAAGGTTATATATCGGAGGAATATTTTTTGTATGTTTACCAATTACTTAAAAAGTGTTATAACGGTTTTGATAATTTCAACTTTAATGAGCTAGGTCCTTAGATGGTTTCATATATTTTTCATTCAGCCATTAGAAAAATCTATTTTTATTAGACCGTCATCAGTGTATGCTTTTCATGGATTTTGTTTTATTCCTCAATAGCGTGACAACTGATTTGACGCCAAGCATTATATTTATAGAATATTACATTAGAAATGAGCAGTTCTTTTTTCAAAGTTAATGGTTTAATGTGTCAATACCATGATTTTTTTTACATTTACATAATGCACTGATGTATGTTAAGCCTATCATCGTTAATATTCAATAATATAATTTATTACAATATCACACTATTTTATTACAATTATTTTCCGTTACCAATAAATGAATTTGTTTATATGACTATGTGAAACATAGTACCTACATTACTTTGGCTTAGAACCGACTTCAGACAGTAATAGCACATATAAAACCCAATGGAGTTATTTTTAAGTCGGCTTCTCTTTAACAGTTAATTTTTTTGAACACATCGAAATGAGTAGACTTGGATTTGAATAGTACTATGTTTTTATTCAACACAGTATCATTATTACTATAAGTATATTTATAGTATAATTCATACAGCATTTACTTACTGTTACATGTAAATAAAACGCATTAATATTTAATGACTAAAATATTATTGAATGAAATCCGAAAGTCAATAAAGTTTACTTAGAGCAAACGCGATAAAGTTACAAAAATATCATAATATTAAGCTAAGAAATCCGTAAGAAAACCTTTACTATAGCAGAAGTTATCATTTCACCGCCAAAGAATTTTGTATAAAGAGTTCCTTTGTCCATTGAAATGTAGAATGACAAGCATTCTTGAAGCAAGTGAACAAAGTGTGAAAGCTGAAACGGAAAACAAAATATTAAAATACTCGTAAAACCTCCCGCCGCAAATAACCTCGGAAAATATTATTTTTAGATCAGTCATGCGATTAATGCCGTTTGAAATGGATAGTTCTACAAAAATGTAGCGGCATAACGCTTTTGTTACGTATATAACTGGAATGTATGTTTGTCCTCAATGAAACTCTGTCTGCTTTGCAAATAAAAGGAGAATACCCATGAGCAGTCAGTGATTTTGTCTCAACATGTAAATTAGAATAATAAATTTAAGATATTTGGTGTGTAACGAGAGCTAAACGTTCGTTACGCGGTAGGGGCTGACTGAGACTTCCAGTGTCAGATGAGTAAGCATAAGATTTCGAGCGTCATATGACGTCAGCGTAAGATTTGTTATTTAAACGACAAATTTGTTATATAAAACACGTGAGTATCTCGCCACTCATGTGTGCACAATCTTCTGACTTGACTGGCTTATCCTTCGTGATCAAAATGTTTCTAAAACAAAAACGTTGACTGTGAATTAATATAATTAGTATTAATCGATAAACATAAATAAACATAAATGGCCAACACATTACACATCTGCGATTTGCCGACGACATTGTCATCATGGCGGAGACTCTGCTGGATTTGGAAGAGATGCTAAACAGCCTAAGCGATTCTTCAAGACAAGTAGGTCTCGGGATGAACAATGAAAATACCAAAATGATGGTCAATCAACATGTATCCCCGAGACCTGTGGTCGTAAATGCCTATCAACTTGAAGTTGTGCAGGAATACATCTACCTGGGCCAAGCTATACAACTGGGCCGGCACAACTTTGAGAAGGAGGCCAAAAGAAGAATACGTTTGGGCTAGGCGGCATACGGGAGGTTACGTCCTATTTTTGAATCGTCGATCCCACAGTCGCTCAATACCAGGGTCTTTAATCAGTGCGTCCTACCTGTAATGACTTACGGTGCCGAAACGTGGACACTCACCGTAGGACTGGTCCACAAATTTAAGGTCGCTCAGCGAGCAATGGAACGTGCGATGCTTGGGGTTTCTCTGGCAGATAGAATCCGGAATGAGGACATTCGCCAGAGAACTAAAGTCACCGACATCGCCCGTAGAATTAGCTCGCTGAAGTGGAAGTGGGCTGGTCATGTCTCCAGGCGTCTTGATGGCCGATGGAGCCGACACGTGTTAGAGTGGAGACCACGCTTAGGCGAACGTAGTGTAGGACGCCCTGTGGCGAGGTGGACCGACGATTTAAAAAAGGTGGCAGGTACGGGATGGATGCCGGCTGCCCAAGATCGGGATGGTTGGCGTTCTTTGGGGGAGGCTTTCGTCCAGCAGTGGACGGTGATAAGCTGAAAAAGAAAAAAAAAGAAAAAGATTAATCGATACTGCTTAACCGTTTTGTATGTTTTATGTTCCTCTAACTGCCTCGTTGGTCTAGTGGCTAGATATAAGGCTGCAGACCCGGTGGTCCTGGGTTCAATTCCCAGGTCGGGCCCATAAATAGTTATTGGGTTTTTCTGTCAGAAAATTCTCAGTAGCAGCCCGGAGTCTGGAAGTTGGAAGTGTGTACACTCCCGTGCCTCGGAAAGCACGTTAAGCCGTTGGTCCTGCGCCTGAACTCTTTCCGGTCGTGTCGGATTACCGTCCCATCGGATTATGAGAGCTAAGGAAAAGAGAGTGCACCTGTGTTTGCGCACACCCTTGTGCACTATAATATCTCCTGCGCAGTTGGCTAATCTCTCTTGAGATTGGCCGCCGTGGCCGAAATCGGTCTGGAGGACCTTATGTTTTATGTTTTATTCCGTAAGAAAAAAACGTTTATGAAGATAGGATTCATGAAATAGGTGGTATATGTATATATATATATATATACACATTCATTTCAATAGAATCCAATTTATATATTGTGATGATTAAAAACATATTACTTTCGTTATAACTTGTGAGAAAGTTTTATCTAAATAAAACTGTCTTGTGTAAGAATAAATTAAAATTAAATTCATGACGACTTTCCCCGTGAAGTTGAATCAATTCATGGAAAAGTAGCTAAGCGTTTGAATATTTCCAACTCGGTCAAACCTTTTTAGAGCATAAATAAATAATTCGAATGTACGGTATTATTGTGAGTTTTATCATCAAAATTTTAATTTAGTGCTTGTTTACTGATCTAATTATATTCACATGACATCTAACTAGAAAGACAAGCTAGACGGAATAAATAGTCCAATTTCCAGTGCAAGATCTAGGTACTCAGATTTTCTAAATAAGATTTACTATCTAAATGGGAAGGACGTATGCTTCGTTACAAGCACATAGCAGTAACGATGTGCTTCCCAAGTTAAAACAAGAAAAAGAGGAGAAGAGGAGAAGAGGTCAAATAAGGGGAGTAGGAGATGATCTGAAATCAATGACTGGTCCCTAGCGGAGAGCAGAAAGAATAATAAAGTATGCGAAAAGGGGTCCTTGCTAAAAAGAATTGTACTGTGTTGATGATGACCTTGTAGAGCACTGAATTGTAACCAATGACGAGCCGGTTGTCGTGGTTGGTTGATACTTGCCTTTCGCGGCGCAGGTCGTGGGTACGATTCTCACCCAGGAGGGACAATTTTGTGCATGAACATGTCTGTTTGTCCTGAGTCTGGGTGTAATCATATATATAAGTATGTATTTACTAAAGAAAAAGTAGAATATGTAGTACATTAGTTGTCTGGACTCCATAGTACAAGCTCTGCTTAGTTTGCGATCAGATGGCCTTGTGTGAATAATGTCCTAGGATATTATATATTTAGTATCCAGAAGTGAAAACTAATTTTATAAGAACCTCAAATTGGTTTATTCATAAATAGAACACAAAATCATATAAATTGATGTAAATTACTCACTCAATTACTCTTTAAATCCAAATAACACATTTGAACACATAACAAATTACAAGTCACGCCAATAATAAATTAATTACTTTACCTTTATGTGCACTAACAAGATGGCGGCGGTTTTTAATAAGCGCGCTTGTTTTTTTTTAATAACGCTGTTGTATATAGACCAAGCACTCTCCTAACTATATTATGTTATAATGATAGCAGGTTTGAGTTCAGTATAAATAGGATATCATTGGTACTAAAAATGTTACATATTACAATTTTCGCAACAACAAATATATTTACTTATCTAGTCTTCCCCCGGTGGTTGAAATTCGTCGATAAAGGAAATTCGATGATCGTTATTGACTTTGATGAATACATAGTAGTTTTTCTACTATTATTTCCGAATCATTTTTTAATTGATAACTTTAAAGCTCGACATTTGCTACCAATCAAAAAAAAGATAATAAGTTGACAAACTAAGGCGAGAAAGGCACTGAGCTGATTTGTATTTGCCTATTTATAGAGACAAAATGCTTGCCGCAAGTGATATAAAAAAAAAACATGTCACTAACATAATTTATTTATAAACCGTGTAATCCATCGTCCTAGCTAATCGAATTATGTCAATATATATGTTCGTAACCAATATCTGTAACGTAATAATTAATTGGATCAACTATTTTGGCCAATAGCCAGAATAGTTCCGATTCAGATCCATCAATATTTATCTAAAATTAAAACCAAAACAAGCTAAATGATGTTAAATTGTTAAAAAAAAAATTAATAGCTACATATCAATATCGCATGTTGTTTACGACAAAAGGACTTTACAATATATTACATTTTCGTATAAATAATATAGTCCTGACGAATTTGCGCGTAGTTACAGCCTGTGAATGTCTCACTGCTGGGCCTAACTAAAGCCTTCTCTCCTCTTTTGAGAAGAAGGTTTGGAGCTTATTCCAACACGCTGCTCCAATGCGGGTTGGTGGAATACACATGTGGCAGAATTTTAGTGAAATTAGACACATACACGTTTCCTCACGATGTTTTCCTTCACCGTCATACACGAGATGAATTATAAACACAAATTAAGTACATGAAAATTCAGTGGTGCTTACCCGGGCTTGAACCCACGATCGTCGGTTAAGATTCACGCGTTCTAACTACTGGGCCATCTCGGCTTAAACGGCGCATACGGCACATACGGCACATACGGCACTTATATTCTACTTAAATTAGCCAGTTTAATTATAATGGACAAGTTTGTGCACAAATACTCATTCTCCTTACTCTCATAGTCCGATCTCATGATCCGACCCGGTAATCCATCATGGCCAGCGAGAGATCAATAGCAGAATCAACGGATTTACGTACTTTCCGTACTTTCCACAGAAATAATACTATTGCTGCAGTGCGGTTTGTTAATGAGAACCGAGTACCTTTGTACCCAGGCTCTGAACCTGGGATCTTATAATCTGCAGCCGTACAGCCGTACAAGCTTGCCACTAAACCACTGAGTCATAACAAATTTTAAACGTTTTCAAGTAAGATAGCTGTTATACAGTTTTAATTAATGAATTGTTTAAATAACTCCGAAACGTGGAATTTTCTGTCTAAATCTATGAATGTTTTTATTAGCAAACTTTGTACAGTTTAACAATTTATGCACTAACTTCCGCATGAAAATTATAATTTTGTGCACGAATGCAATATTATTACCTGCCAGTTTCCGTACGAGGCTACTTGGAGGGTCGTCTGAGTTGTTAAATACCCTATGTCGTTTTCCCCTGACATATAAACATATAACGTAATTATAGTAGTATCTGTGAGAATAATTGCAGGATATACTTCTTTTAAAATAAAGCGATCATCAATCTACGAAGTATTTAATTGATATAGAATTTCATAAACAAATTCAATGAAGTTACGCACCATAGACATATATAAAGTGATATGCAAGCTAAGTATTGCGTATATGTGCTATGTGAACAATTCCATCGCCAAAAAATATTATCATTTATTAGAAATCAAAATATCATATTATTCAAACGTTTTCCGCATTTTTATGGCTTTTTGTATACGTAATTTATTTGTCGAAATGCCAGTCACGTTGGTGACTTGTTGGATTTCCGAACGTGTTGGATTTCCCATCCCATCGGATTATGAGAGTGTTAGATGAGATAGTACTATTTGGTTTTGTGCATACACTTGTGCATTATAATATGTCTCGCACATATGGCTAGTCTCCCTTGAGAATGACCATCACCATCGCTACGAATGATTTTGTTTTTCAATAATATATCTTAATTTTTTTTTGGTGTTTTATGTTATTTTTTAAATGAGCGAAATATATACCATATTATATAAGGTCCTCCAGACCGATTTCGGCCACGGCGGCCACTCTCAAGAGAGATTAGCCAACTGCGCAGGAGATATTATAGTGCACAAGTGTGTGCGCAAACACAGGTGCACTCTCTTTTCCTTAGCTCTCATAATCCGATGGGACGGCAATCCGACACGACCAGAAAGAGTTCAGGCGCAGGACCAACGGCTTAACGTGCTTTCCGAGGCACGGGAGTGTACACACTTCCACTTTCCAGACTCCGGGCTGCTACTGAGAATTTTCTTACAGAAAAACCCAATAACTATTTATTGGCCCGACCTGGGAATTGAACCCAGGACCACCGGGTCTGCAGCCTAATATCTAGCCACTAGACCAACGAGGCAGTCACCACATTATACGCAAAATGTTTGGCCGATAGCGAATTATTTCAACAAGACAACACAAAATTACATTTTATAACAATAATAAATGTTGTTCTCGTAATAACTAGAATGGTTTCTCTTATCAGCTTCCCCTTTCAAGCTCAACTTCCTTCACCGGGCTTCCTTGCGCGCTGTGCCTACTTTTATTTATTGGCTTGTGTAATTCGTCTCAATGCTGCATTCTTATCAGAAAGGCGAGCAGTCCATTGTAATTATTGTTCCAGTACCACAGTTTATAAGCGTACTTTACTTACCACCAAAAGCGAAAAAGCTCTTCCTGAAAAACATCTATTTGTATTATAATTGTCTCCACACCTAACACAAGCTTAATTGATGGGGTAAAAAGGAATATTAGCAATTCCTTAATAACAGGCATTGCTATTATTCTGTTAAAAAAAAGATTGATATATATATAAGCTTTATAATATAAGCTCTAAGCTATGAATATTTATAGTTATGGTCAATGCTTGTAAAGTTATTGTTATTATGAAATAATTCTGAGCAATCGAAGTAGAGGTAAGAACAGTTTCCCATAACGTATGTCCCATAACTGATCAAAAGTCTACTTTTCTCGAGTAAAGTTCGAGTGATCTAACCTCCGATCCTTGGTATGAGCAAACAAAACCAAAAAATGTATTTAGCAGTTAAGTTAAACAAGAGCATGGCTGGTTAGTCTGAGGAGATAAAAAAAAAATTACTACGATTTGATAAACGAATTTGTCAAATCAACACGCGAATCTTCTTTTGAGAGTAAATTAAAACAAAAAATCTTTACCTTTTTTTCTACATGATAGGTATTTCATATGAAACGTTTTAAATGATTAATGTATAAAAATATTGAAAAATATATAACACAAAGCAGTTAATTATAATATGTAGGTACCACAAAGGAAGACAGGCAAAAACTTCTGGAAAAATTTTCACCAAAATATTGGTTGCGCCAGTTGACTCTGAAATTCTGATTTAAATGCAAAGCTTTGAAATCGACTCGTGCTGCATTCCGAACGTTTATCGGTTTTCAGTTCTTTAAAACGAGTCAAAGCCTAAAGCTAGAAAACTTCTTCTTGAGAAATATATTGACAAAAAATGTTGGTTTTCCCAATTGTTATTTCCTTTGTTTTTATTTTCACAATTTATATTGTACAGTGACTTCGTATAAAATAGATAACAATACTAAATACATGCATATTTGGGATCTATTAATCGATGGATTATGTAAAAGTATAATCTATTATTTGTCTAGTGCAGTCGAAATAATTTCCTCCAAATTCATATAATACAGAACAAATATAATAAACTTATCTCTCGCTTCTTTGTTTTGTTATAATTAAATTAAAACGAATTAAACAGGTATTTTTGGAACATTCATTCATACAAATTAAAAAAATAATAATACAAGTCCACGGAGGAATATTATTAAAATATATCAAAATATTAATTAAAACAAGCTGTAAAATAAATAAGCATTTAATAACTTAAACTCCAAATTAATTAAAATCAATACTTAATTTGTTCATACTGATTGAATTTTTTTTATATAATAATTAAAATATATCGTTATTTTCTGAATTTTACCGTACACGTTGTCAAAATAGTGGTTGAATTGGTATCGATTATTCCTTTACACATTGGTATTCACCGAGCTGGCCGTGTGTGCAGAGTAAATGAGGTTCGGTTTATTATATTATGAATACAATCCCCGACCATAATGTGCGAGCAACAACATTTAATTATTCAGAACCTACGAGCCTAGCCTACGATAACAATAACGACCTACAAACTTGTAATTAATGAAGTAATGTAAATTGAAATATCATAGTTCGATTTTAGTTTTGTGTTTTAAATATTATGTGTTTTCCGCAACAGTTAATCTTTTTGTATTTATTATATTAGACATCTTATCAAAAGGATAAGTTTATTAAAATATTGTTGAATATATCTAAGAAATCCGCTGCAGCTGACCAATGGCCTTCTACCCTTAAGTAATTTTTATCACACTGCTGTGGGTTGATGGATACACATTTTATTTTTTACATTTTACCGCCGAGCCTGATATATATTGTAAACACAAATTAAGCACTTGAGATACATGATGGTCAGACAGTTTTGCGACGTTGGTGCCAGTAAATGAACACGTGATCCTCGGTAAGATCTACGTATTCTAACGACTGCGACATGTCGGCTCGAGCCCAGAAGTAATATCTCCTAGAAACATACCAACACTGAAAAGCATTTACCAAAACTGGGTTACATATTAGCGTCTAGCTAGTAACTTAGTGCAATAAGCAATAATAGGTATGCTTAAGGAAAGTTTCACAGACTTGAGAAAGCAGGTGCAGAGTGGTTGGAGTTTTCCTGTCTAATTACGGTTCGCCGTTCTTTACAGCTAAAAGTGCGGATACAATTAGGAATCTAATAGACCACAATAAATGGGTAGCATTGAACTGAACATTAGTCAGAGCTGCCGATATTTATAACGTAGTTACGAAATTTAGCACGTCCGTATATTAACTGGAACTATAATAAATTCAAAGCAAAATTTTAGTCAATTTCATCTCGTTTGCAGCGTGTGTTAAAATGAATAATAATTTTAGTGTATTATTTGTATATTATGAATTATTAAATTCACTGTACAGTACAAAGATTTGGAATGTATACATTTTATTGAATGATGATGTTGTGGTGTTTAATGACTAACGCTTTACCCACGGCTTAAATACCAAATTCCAGAGTTTTTTTTTTCAAAAATGAAGGGTTTTCATTTTGGTTAAATAAAAATAAAATCCTTACTTACTTTCTAACCTGTGTATAACCCGTATTCAAATTTTCATGGAAACCCAGTAGTTTGGAGTGTGCGTATATATCAGTCAGAAAGTCCGTTATTCGTTTTATATAAAGATTATCGATTTTATTCTTGAATTTTCGAACTTAGTTAATGTCTAGATTATTAAGTATCTTCGAAGGAAGCGAATCGAAGCGTATTCATAAATAATCAGGGCGAAAACCAACAAAAATGTAAACTGCAGCGGAGTACGGAAGTACTCAAGATACACTTTAACAATATTATTATCATAAATTCGCGATGCAATCTAGTTTTTTTTATACTTATATAACATCATAACTTTCAATTTTGTCGAAGTATATATATTGTTTTTATAAAAGGGAAAACTTTAATATCTTATAATTAATATAAGCTTTGCTCGGCGATTGTATGGTTAAGACTGTTTTTTCCCTTTCTGTCATTATTGATTTGACATTTGAAAGAAGAAGACACAGTATTGATTAACTAATCACCCACCAAATAACGTTTATAAGTTAGGCCGTTAATATATTAACTATAATATATAAAAAAGTGTTTAATATACATTAAATGTGTCATGAAGATACGATATATTCTTAACTATACGACTTTATTTTTATCTTTCGTAATAAAATAGGTAATGGTCTGTAAATGTCTCACTGCTGAGCTAAGGCCCAAGAAATCAAGTTTGGATCATATTCCACCACTCTGCTTCAATGCGGATAAATTGATACACATGTGGCGAATTCGCATCCAAGACTTGCATCCGAGAAATACATTTATTTTTATAGAAAAGGTAGGCGGACGAGCATAAATGGGTCACCTGATGGTCACCCATAGATATAGCCATTGCAAGAAATGTAAACCGTCGCTTACATCGCCAATGCGCCACCAACCTTGGAAACTAAGATGTTATGTCCCTTGTGCCTGTAATTACACTGGGTCCCGCCCTTCACACCGGAACACAACAATACCAAGTACTATTGTTTTGCGGTAGAATATCTGATGAGTAGGTGGTACCTACCCAGACGAGCTATACATATTCACAAGATCAAATTATTATAAGCATATATCTTTACAAGGATTCATAGGATTATATAGAAATATATAATTTTAAATTTTTTTCTTCGATATAAATTGTTGTTTGACATGCCAGGTTACTAACTACAATACACATAACTTGGCATGACGAAAAACTCGCTAAAGAAAGTTTTGCACTACGAATATATCCTTCTCTTTTTACGACCTAAAAGTTAGCCAAAAGAATCTTTTTTGTTGAAAGGCTTATTCAGTTTTAGTTTATATTGTTCTTTGTTGTTTGTTTGTTAAATATTAAAATGTAGGCCTGTTATTGTATGGATATAGAATTTCAACATAAAACTTTAGAAAAGCGTTGAGCTATTATTTGTTGATTTATAGCGTAAAAATTAAATATATCGCAAATTGTAAATGAAATGCGGCTTGCTGGACTCAAGATGTTTTCGTTCATGGCCGAGCAAGATATGAATGTTTTATAAACACAAGCTAAGCACATGTTTGTACTCACAATCTTCAGGCTCCATTGGTCAATCATTCTTATTTTCGGCTAATATTATAAAGAAAATGCATTCGGAATATCACTATCATAACAAATTCAATTTCTTAACGATTAATGTTCATTATTTCATGTTTGTTATCAAACCATTATTTTATATTTAGTAATATAATAATTTCATTATATTATTATTTGCAACAGTTACAGTCTGTGAATGTCCCACTGTTGGGCTAAGGCCTCTTCTCCTCTTTTTGAGGAAAAGGTTTGGAGCTTATTGCACCACGCTGCTCCAATGCAGCTTCACCATCAAACACGAGATGAATTATAATCACAAATTAAGCACATGAAATTCAGTTGTGCTTGCCCGGGTTTGAACCTACGATCATCGGTTAAGATTCACGCGTTCTTACCACTAGGCCATCTCGGCATATTATTTGCAATGCTACTTAGTATTATTGCATTCCGGCCTAAAAGGTGAGCGAGCCAGTGTTACTACAGGCACAAGATACATAACATCTTAGTTCCCAAGCTTGATGGCGCATTAGCGATCTAAGGAATGGTTAATATTTCTTACATCGCGCATGTCTATGGGCGGTGTGGACCTTACCATCAGGTGGTCATTTGTTCGTCCGCCTACCTATAAAATAAACAGCAAGTATTCCTAGCGTAATAAAACACAATCTTTGATCAATATGCTATCTTTCTAATAATAAAATATTTCTAAATTAAAACTAATTAAAACAGCCATGTTCAATTATCATCGTCATAATAAAAGTAGTTTAAGTGATTATGGCGATTAAATCAGGAGCCTCAAAGAGAAAACTAATAGAAGTGTTGAACTAAGCCCATTAGCTAGAGCTTGCCGATATTTATAGCCTAGTTACGAAGCTTAACGCGTCCGTTTATTCGCCGAAACAGCAATAAATATTCCTGACCAAATAAAATCATCGTTATCAATAATAATTTGATTATATTTTATAGTAATGAATTATTTTACTAAAACATCTGGTACAAAACAATACTATCAATTATATTGTCAGCAATACGAAACACAATGATAGTTACGTTTATTACTGTTGGATAAATAGCTATTGTCACGAAATACCTTCTTCTAAGATACAGTTTGGAAGTCAATAGAATATTTTTTATACCCGCCCGCCCCCGTATAATTAATAAAAATATAACAAATTATTTTATTACCATAATAACACACACGCGCACACACACACACACACATAAACACACAACACACATGGCTACTGGTAAAGTATACGTAAATTAATTTTCATGAGATACCGTAGTGTTTACCGATCTTATATATGGCCTTACATTTGCGCCATCACATGTTCTTTGTGTGTACCAATTTTCATCAAGAATGGTCAAGCCGTTCTTGAGTTATAAGAAGACATACAGACAGACAGACAGATAGACAGACAAAAATGAAAAAAATAGTATAATGTGAATCACTGCATTATAAAACGATTATCTATCACAAAATTAAGTAGATGAAAAAAAAATGTAGAGACAGAACCAATAGATTTATATAGTAGTATAGATTATATTATTTTTTTTATTTATTTTTACTCGGTAATATAAAAATTGTACTTTTATTTGTTGGCTATGTTTGTTACACTAAATAATAATAATTATTATTATTAATGATAGGTCATGGATATTGATAATTGATTGAATTTTGCATGTTTATCGGAAGTGTATTGGCAAATATAAACAAATATGTATAATGTAGACGTTTCTAGAATTAATTATTATTACTTGAATATTTTTTAGAATTCTCATTAATAAATATGTTGTTATAAAAATAATTTTATATGCATTATTTTTCATTCGTCATCATCTAAGATATTAACGTGGTTGCGTAGATTTCTCCAACCGACTTTGTTTTTTGCTGTCTCACTCAATTTTTTCTCGCTGATTTCCTTAGGAAGTTTTTCCACGCCATCCAGCCATCTGACCTTGGACCTGCCTCGACTTCTACGATAAATCTTTAATCACTTTCCCACTATTTTTAGTAGTGTTATTCGACAACTTGATTATTCACTAAATAGAAAACGTTTTTCACTAAATAGGAAAGAGTTCAAACCCAACTTAGATTTCCAGTGCATAATTTATCGTGAAGGTATACATCACGATATAAGCTGTGTCTGAAGAAATTGTAAGAAATCGTTCAAAGGGGATTGTATTCGCCAATCCGCAATGGTCGAAGTGTGATTGATTAGGCTTCGAATCCTTCTCTTTAACAATGGTGTAGCATTTACAGACTGTAACTACAGAGTAAAACAGTTATTTAAACAGTGTTTTAGACTGTATAGATTAATTTATTTTATTATATAGCATATTTTTTCATTTCCCTGTTTGTCAAAATATTATAATTGTTTTTAGGAATCAGGATTGAAATAGGTTTTTTAAAAAGATAAATCACAACAACTATAAAGTAAACGTACAATTTACACACAAAAATAGAACAAAAGTAACAATACTGAGCAACTCAAATATTATTTATAAAATATCCGCCTCCTGATGATGAGCCGCCGGCTGATGAGCTCGGTAGGGCCGGTTCCCACCACGATGACCATCGCGTGATTAAGTCGAGCCGCTAAACCACGCCCCTTCGGAAGATATTCCTAACAATATTATAATAGCGCTTCGGTCAGTCCAACTTATATTCATGGAATCGAAACCGTTCTAGACAAATCGTCAAGGTAACCTCGTAACTCTCAGAAACACATACATACAGTTTTTCCTAGAGGGATTTGGAACAAGTAGCGTTTATTATTCACCTAATAATTTTCATACATTATTATGATGCACTCACTGTTACATTTTTATTACATTTTTATTTCATTTTTGTTACATTGTTATGTAATATCAATAGGTCATTTAAAAGTAAATAAGGAATTGTATTCTGTATGTGTCCAACGTAACGTTTTCTGCGCTGCCATTTCGCACCGTGATTTATGTGTCCACGTTCAGAAAGGATTACAAAATACAAAGACAAAGGTAATTTGTTTTCTTGTAAGTGTGAAATATTTGGATTCTCCGTGTTTTGTGCCGCGGCGTTCAGGTTTTTGCCATTAAAAAAATATTTTTTTTTGAACATTGTGTTGTTACGTTGGTTGCTGAAAAATATAACATTTTTGTCGTAAAAATATTGACGGTTTTGTACTCAAAATTGATTCTATATTTTTTAATAGTGCCAAAAAGATAGTAACATAAAAAAGAGCCGTGATGTCCCGGTGGTGAGAAGACGTCAATCTTAATCGATGATTCCAAGTTCGAGCTCGGGCAAGTGTCCTGAATTTTCATGTGCTTAAATTGTACTTATAATAAATTTGTTGATCACCGAAAGGTGAAGGAAAACATCGCGAGAACCTGCATGTGGTGACTGATTACCTGCCACGTATATCCACCAGCCCGCTTTGGAGCGGCTTGGTGGAAGATCCAAAAACCTACTCCTGAAAAAAAAGAGGAGCCCTTAGCCCAGTAGTGGGACATTTTACTTTTACAGGCTATTACTTTTACTTCTCAACCTACAAAATTTGTATTTTAAGTCAAATTTTCTTTTTAATCTCTACATTTCACAGTGTCATATAAAGTTATTTATAAGACACGTTTTAAAACGTTTTCTTATTTTTAAACATTTCTCTGTCCCTAGAGTCTCTATAAGTACTCATGGTTATTGTTTAACTATTGTGTCTGCTGTTTGGACAGGGAACTTGTTAAATTATAAATACAAAGGATTGCTGCTTGGGGGTAAAACAAATTATGAGTGGGTCGTACTCACCCAGACAGACTCGCACAAATCTCAAGCATTGCTAAACAGGTACATACTTTAGTTATTAACGTTTGAAATAATAAATAAACTCACTATGTCTAGCCTATTCATTTCTTTAAGGCCGGTAACGCATCTGCAATCTCTTGAGTGTTGCAAGTGTCCATGGGCGGTGGTAGTCACTGCCCATCAGGTGAGCCGCCTGCCCGTTTTCCCTCCTCTAACATAAAAAATAACTATGTTTCTTCAATCTAATCTTCTCGGGTCTGAAGGATTTCTTTCCGAACCGTTGATAGATTAATCATCACACTAATATGTTTTGTACAAAATTTGTTGTTTTGACTTCTGTTGCTATAAAAAACACTCCCCATATAAGTTTTTTTTTTAATATCTATAATGTACAGATATTACAATTTTATTATAAGTATAGACATATTTAACTTTACAATAACATATTTTAAAATGATAATTTTAATCAAAAAATACATTCATATTTATTATCAGGGATATGTAGAATGCATTTTATTATAATTACTACGTACTATAATTGTGGTTGTTGCTGAAACTTCTATAATGAGATAAAAGTTTAAATGTGTATGAAACGAATTAAATAATATGAATGGAAATGGATCAGCCCATTGAACAGTCGGGATGTTCTGTCAAAATTGATTGAATTATTTATTTGTATTCAATAAAGTGTAAGTTAATTTATATATAAAGCGATGGTTAACCGGCAGTAATTCGTTTTTGATTGAAAGTCATTCCGCTGCAAGAATCAAATTGTTTAAGTTTATTAAATTTTGTTTATTATTTTACTTTTACTTTATTTTACTTGGTGGTAGAGCTTTGTGGAAGCTCGTCTGGGTAGACGAGCTTGCACTCATCAGATATTCTACCGCAAACCTTGCAGTACTTGGTATGGTTGTGTTCCGGTTAGAAGGGTGTGTGAGCTAGTGTAATTTTAGGCACAAGGGACATAACATCTTTGTTCCCAATGTTAGTGGCGCATTGGCGATGTAAGCGATGGTTAACATGTTTAGTTGGTGACCACCTACCATCAGGTGGGCCATATGCTCGTCCGCCTATGTATGCTATAAAAAAAAACTTATCTTATGTACACTTTAGTTGTGTTTTCGCGATAAAATAATTTTTATTTATTTATTGAGCATAGACCTAACAATACCATTATATCGATTTATCTTATGAAATTATAATTTATGTTTGCAATTAATAATAATAATAATAAATTTATTTACTTCTTCACATAAATTTTACAAATTTACATGTATAACATTATCAACTTAATAATGTAAAGACTGGTGCTTGCAATAGAAAAAACTGTTCTACAAGACACCAGGCCTCTACTCCCGTTTACATGAACAGAGGAAAAAATAATAATATCATAGTAAGAAGTAAGAAATAAAAATGGAACAAGAATGTGCTTATGTGAGCATGCGAGTGTGTGTGTGTGTGTGTGTGTGTGTGTGTGTGTGTGTGTGTGCCTGTCAAATAAACTACTATCAGGTTTATTTAGCCTAAATTATATTTAACTAACCAACTAAACCATCCGTTCAAGCCTTAGAAGGAAAGACTTAGTACATTCGCTTACAACTTTTTTTTTTTAATCGCGGTCATTGTTATTTATCAGTAGTGCGATTCCGTAAGAACTCACTTAATTACTCACTCGTGAAATGTTGACTTAAAGCGATATCGTATTTTGATGTTTTCATGAAATGTTATAATTATTGTGGTGAATGCCGCATATAATCTTTTGATGTTTCATGACCGTTTTCTGCGGTAAGTTAAGTCTTTTTTTACATTATTTATTACATATTACAGAACAGACGTGTAGACGAGCTAGTTTAAGAAAAGAGTATTTCAATAAACATGACAGGGCTAAAACAGTCTTGGACATCACATTAAATATAACTTATTTCTATAAGATTCTAAGCATCTATTTCTAGCTCGTTTCGCATATAGAAAGGGAGGTATATTGACAATAAAATATCCAATCTGAATTCGTGATTGTCGCAAGAACAAAATAAGAGTAAATTTTGGTGTATTTACCAGTAGAAAAGTTCGCTTCGGGTCGGGTATCATCACCAAAAGTATTCCCAAGGTGATTTGACTCCAGGACCAAACCTGTGATAAAAGTCTGCCAATATTTTCTTTGCAACTGTCACTTTGCGTCGTTGCTAAATAAATAGTGATAGGTTTAATCGAAAGATGCATATTTGTGTTTTATTAAACTAACCTATAAAACCATATGACAGAAATAGTGTAATAAAATCAAAAATGATAATTCAATTTTTGACAGCGATAGTGACTGATAACATTACGATTTATTATTATTAATATTTAGTAGTATTTTAAAAGCGGGATTTTCTCTGATGGATTTTTTTTAAAAAGACGTTGAAATTGAGATCATTTACCATTTTTATATAGTAATAAAGATAACGCAGTAAAAGAACAAGCAATTTGTTGCAACGAAGCTAAATTTTTCACATCAAGTCCTAGATTTTTCACTTGCAAGTCTCGAATTGTTTCGCAAGCACTCGCTGCAATCAGATCGAGAATAATCAGGTTTCATTAGGATTCTCTGCAGTTTTTCTCAAAGATCGATTCGGAATTAATGAAAAAGAAAGTATGTGAAAAATCTTTTATAGGAAGTATCGTCCATGATAGCTCGTTGAGTTAATTCCGTTTAATTTTTTCATTCTCCATTAATAGATTTTCGAGACTGAGCCGTGATGACTCAATGGTTGGAACATTTGAATCTTAACCGAAGATCACGGGTTCAAAACTCGGTACCAATTTCATGTGCCACAGGTGTAACCATCCGCATTGAAGTACCACGGTGGAATAAGCGTCAAACCTTCTCCTCCAAAAGGAGAGGTCTTTGCTCAACAGCAGGACAACATTTATAGGTTGTAGTTCAATTAAAGCCCTACCAACTTTTACAGAGGTGCTTGGATTATTATTACAAATAAAGGTTCCATTAAGTTGAATAGTTTTGTTAAATCTGAGTTTGATAGAATAAAAAACTATATTCGTACGCTTGCTCATTTACAGTATTAACTATATCCAACGGCGTGGATAGATGACCGGGGTATTTAAGTGACAGAATCGTACATCGGAACACATGTATAAAATCAAATTTTCATTAAACCGTTTAAGTCACTTTAAAATGTATTAAGTCAAACTACATGAATTCACAGTAAGTTCACTGATGATTATTAAAATAATTAATCAATTAAGAATAATTAAAAAAATCCCCTTAATATACTTCTTTCTATCCAGAATGGCATTTCTTCAAATTTAAAACAAAAATATTAATTTAAAACGAAAAGAGAAAAAAATACGTGTCATTAATTGCAATATAAAGCCACAATGTGTCTAATTTAGTAGATACCTACTTAGTTTCAATAAGAAAAACTCAAATCAAACAGATGAAATGACAATGCGATATTGTACGTAATGCGAATCCTAATAAATAATATGTATGTTAGAACGTCACTCAACTCCGTAAAATCTGGACAGCGCGATTCAGAAATTAACGTACTTAGCACACCGCCTTCTATAGGCTAATGGCCTCGACACATAGTATAACAACAAAAATACGAACGTTTTTATAACTTTTGATAGACTCAACCGATTTTGATGAAACACAGACTAAATCGAACCTTGAAATACTTCTTATAATCATTTAATTATTTCAATTTGTAATTTTTAGCCGTTTCCGAGATAAGCCTGGCCAAACAGACAGACAGACAGACAATAATAAAAAACGATTGTTTTGGTTTTGATTATTGGCAAATAGCCAACTTACCTTATTTTGAAATCACAAACAGAATCCAATTTTATTTATATGTATAGATAGCTCTATGTAAAAACACGTTGATCTGACACTGTTGCCGATAAAAGAGCTAAACAACAAACACTTTTTTTTTATTTATAGGAAGCCAACACAATGTACAATGTTTATATATATCAGTCCTTAAAATTAACAATTTTAAATAATGACATTTACTAACACTATACATCGCAATTACAGACTAACTCTCTCGATGATCTTTTTTTCTTTTAATAATATTATTTACTAAGCATACGCATTAACTATGTCTAAGGTGTAAATGTCTTTTTCGGAATAAGGACTCCTAATCGAACGCTGTAAACAGTATTTCCAGATAAGCCTATTATGTGATGCGTACTAGTTGCTAGTAGTTAGCGAGTTAATTAATGATTGCCACACGACCTTAATATTACCTATCTCAGGCAAGATGCATTATTGCTGCTCTGCGACATTATAGTATTGAATACGAATTGATATTGATTTGATACATTTATTGGGGGTAAGACTCGTATGTCGTGACGGAAAACAGCATGAAGTTTTCTTATTCCGTCTAGCCCCCTCACCACCGCGAGCTTTTTACTCCCTAATGGGCGCGCATACTACAATCTTCGTTGCGTTATATTATAAAAATATGCTTATTTTAATAACGAGATACGTTTTATTTATTTTAATTATTATTTATTGATTAATAATTATTATAAATCCGATCGGTCGATCAATTTCGATGTTTCATCTGCCGGGCGTCCCGTGAAGGCGACATTTTTATTGCAATTATTATTAGTTGTAGTGTTATTGAAAGTATAATTTTTTGATATCTGTCTTAATGTTATGTTTGTTAAATACTCAAACAAAATACTTCACAATATAAATGAAATATAAAACGTTATAATAATATGTATGAACAACTCATCGGTAACCTGTTTAAAGTTTTGACTTCTAATTTCATCAAAGAGAGTTCATTAGTAGGGAGTGAATAAAACTTCTCTTTAAGCTTAACAACTTTTCCGCAGCTTCGTAAAGAAGAGGTCTGCCAATAAGACTAAATCAGAGTTTTACTCTCAACAAGCTCAATAAAGTGACTTGTTACTTATTAAGACTTTTTATTATAAGCATCAGTGATATTACTCATAATACTTTTTGATATTTCGAATGATTTTCTTTTGCTTTGCTTTGCTTTCAAACTTTTCGCTGGTTAGCTATCAGCTGTTATAAGTTTGATGCAGCATACAGAACATACATTTAAAAAAAATATTATATTTTTTATTAATAGTAATCAACATATAATTTGAATAGTTTATGTAAAGGAATTGAAAAAATAGCTGAGCTAATTGAAATAATGGTTAAATTTGTAATTATTATTTTTATGGTATATTTGATAATAGAATATTAAGACATTAAAAAATCCACATGTAATTTTAAAAAAAAAGTTGTACCAATAGGACATAATTATTTGTACCCGAATTAATTCGATACGACCTTTGTCATAATTGCATTGATAACTTAATATATTATTAGGTATTCAGTTGGTTAATTACAGCGTGAAATGCTTATACCTTATGTACAGTGTACGATATAGATATATATATAACATAGCAAGGTGACCCTCAGTCCCTTGTCCAGGTGACATAATTCAATTAGATTACGATCCATTCATCTCCCTCTGGACAGAGTTATGTGTTTGTTCTTTGTACTAAATTGTTATAATTAAGAGCTCGTGTATATTCCATTTTCCAAATTTTAGTCTAAGTATATAATCTTAAAATATAAATACATAATGCAATTTATCAATTTAAACTTTTCGGTAATTATAAGATTACATATTTATAAGTGTCAAGATAAGTTTTGGCTGTCCACACTATGAACTTCCGAATATTCATACACTTTGCGTGATCATTTTAAAGTTAAGTTAAATTTATAACTTTTAACCCTTTACAGTGATATTAATTAGAATTTTAGTAAAACATTATTTTAAGCTAATAAACATAAATATAGTCAACCTTATCGAAATAAAAAACGCTTGCTATACAGAAATGTATGGCGATTACTTTACGTCAAAACTAAATATGTTTGTAAGGAATTAATGTCCTCGGGGACAGATAGTGAGATAAAAATTTGTTTCAATGCAAAGATCCTCTTTTTGTATAGAATAATAAATTGAATGCAAAAACACACCCTTGAAGGTTAGTCGCGATGAAAACGTAACTTATTCACGAAGTCACGACAGCGGTAGGTTTTTGTACTACGGCACTTTAATATTTTATTTGCTACCTTTAATATGTATTACTGAACATTCTTCAGCCGCGAGACATTAAATATTAATACTTCGCGTTTTATAATTGGGGTCCGTTCTGAGGGCTTTTAATTATGCATCTATGACGGTTGTTTGTTTCGACTCGCTGACATTTATTGTTCGAAAGAGATAACGGAGTTAAAATTATTTATTCATTTTTAAACGACTTTATTTAGCACGTATGTTTGTTTGCTTAACTTGTTATATTTTTTTTTTACTTTTTCTGTTGAAACGTTTTTTTTATGAAATGACATTGTAGTCGTTTTAAATTCCTTACGAGGGCTTGATGATGGAATCACGAGGTCGACTTTGGAACTTTTGAACCGTTATGACAAAACTCTTCGAGTTTCCTCTAGCTCATTATGTTTATCATGAAAAGTTTTTTCAGGGACAAGGGTATAACAATTTAGTTTCCAAGGTTGGTGGCGCATTGTTGAATGGGTAATGTTACCTAGAGTTTCAATGTATATGGTGGTAACCATTTGCCATCAGATGGTCCGTTTGCCAGTCTGCCTACCTATTAGCCTGCCTGCCTTATATTAATAAAATAAATCGAAATAATTTGACTAGTTTGCTGTAAATTTTATGTTCAGCCCTATCATGTATATATATTATTTGTTTATACAGGTATTTTAATTTGGATTTACATTTGATTTAACAAATTCACTAAGGTATTTTTAAAGGGTTCTCAAATCTCTTCTTAGATAGTAACTGCTCATTAGAATACCCTGATAAGGACATTATGTGATCCCTTGTCGCACGGAGCGTGAAGTAGGTAATAATGCCCCATAAGGGTCCCATTAAAAATAACAATGAGGGTTTTGAAATTTCAAACCTATATTAGAGAGCAAAAAGGCACATTTGAGCATATTTTTCTTTTAAAATTTGCATAGTCAGAATGCGTTGTGTATAATATCAATATTCTTTATTATAAATTATTTATTTATTATGTTTTATCTCCAATATTGTCATCGTTCCTTGGATAACTAAACTCCATGTCACATTTATGATGAAATTATAAAACTTCTTCTTTGTTAAATTGTACATATTTGATTTTCACTAAATAAACATAATTCCTTTCTATTCGTTCCTTCTTTGTTCTTAATTCAACCAAAATAATCCAAATGTATTTTTAAATAATATACATTTTACACACATACACACCCACACACATATACACACACACACAAATACATACATTCAAAAAGCATAATCGTTCTCTGGAATTTCAAAACCACGTTCGAACCATAAGCTAGCTAGTTTTACTTGAAAATAGCCGCCGTGGATCTGTCAGGAGGACATCACCATCATCATAAAACACGATAACTACTTATGTTGGACATAAATTAAAAATGGCTAAGTATTTTTGGATTGAACTAAAGTCCTATAATAAAATATAAATAAGATCTACTTTTGTTAAACAATCTCTCTTTTAATAGTATTAATATACATATATTAAATCGAGCAATTTCCTGATAACAGGTTAAATAATGAAATTATTTACTGTTCATTCAGTCATATGAATAATCCAATATCAAGCAAGCTTCGACGTGTTATAAGAACAAAAGGCTTATTTGCCCATTGAGAGAGGGCACTTGATGTAGTTTAATTTTTAATTATAATAATATAATAACTTCTCATCATTTAACACCTCTTTGACGATTTTGCAGTTTTATTAGTTTTTAGTCCTTAATTTATATTGAAACGGTTAACAGCCTGTAAATGTCCCACAGCTGGGCTTACGCATCATATCCAGTTACGGAACTGTTCAAATACTGGTCAGTGGCCACACATGGCACTTGGCAGAATTTCATTCAATACATGCAGGGATCATATATTAGCATCCGCAGGACTTATTTAAAATGATATAAATAAAAAATACTTATCAAGCTAAAATCAGCGTTTGTTTTCTTAACAATAACAATAATGATCCGTTTTTTACTGTAAGCAAACTAACTGTAAGTAAAATAACAAAAATAAATCTGATATGATTTCTTTAAAAACCTTGAAATATCATTTTATTTGATGGTAGGTATCTGTGCACGGTCTGGATAGGTATCACACACTTATCATAGATTATACCGCCAAAAATCAATAGATCATATTGTTGTGTTCTGTTTTGAAGATTGAGCCAATGTAATTACAGGCACAATATATCCGTCTCTGGGTTGGCATTGGCGTTGGCGATTTTCCTGCTTGCCAAACTATTCCCAATCTAAAAAAAAGCAATACCATATGTAAAATAAAACATACCTTTTATTTTTAAATGGTGATACTTACTGTTTTTATTAAATAAACATTTTTTACAGCATTACATTTATACTTATTTTAATGATAGCTCTCCCAGAAATTCAAGTTTCATGCATTTCAATGAGGTAAATGGCTAGTTGAAATATGGAACCGAGGCCTTTAATTGAATCAAAGCTAATATAAAACTATCCGCGTAGCAATTTTGAAAGCCAGCAACAATTCTATGTAGTTCTCTTTGTTGGAATATACAAAAATTCAAGCCTCCATAGATAATAGATTTCTCTTTCATTATATTATTCAAGCTTTCACTCATTCACATTCGCTCACCACTCATTCAATCAACGAACATCTTTACTTTGATTATTTAATATTCATTATTAAAATCATTGTCAAACAGTGCAGACGTGTCTTATTATACCTACCCCATTTCCCTTCACTCTTATTTATAAAATCGTATCATTAATATAAATATAGCGTACTTAAAAAATAATTAAGATATATATTGTGTATATCCTTTCGCCATATTATATAGGAATTCCGGAATATTAAACATAACTTTAAAAATCTTGGGAAGGTATAAGTTAAGAAGCGCATTACGAACTACAATTATATAAATCAAAAAAATTACCTCACATAGATTAGTAAAACTCTTTACTTAACTTTCCTACTATACTGTAACTCGGTGGTAGGGATTTCTGTAAGCTCGTCTGGGTAGGTACCAGCTACTCATCCGATATTCTACCGCAAAACAGCAGTACTTGATATTGTTGTATTCCGGTTTGATAAGTCAGTGAGCCAATGTAATTACAGGCACAAGGGACATAACATCTTATTTCCCAAGGTTGGTGGCGCATTGGCGATGTTTTTTTTTAACAAATGTACAATGACACTGTCTACAGACGTTCGTGACCACTTCCCATCAGGTGGCCCATACGCAAGTTCGCCTACCTATACAATAAAAAAAAATACTTCTGTCACACAAACGATTTTTTGCCAAAATAACAATAATACAGGAACAGGTATCTCGTTAAAATCCGGGCTTATAATTCACCTCGTGGTCGTTAATAATAGAAAATATTATGTGATACTTAGTCTGTACGTATCATACATAGTGGCACGTCCAATCCTTACACCATTCACCAATATGCACTCTAACTGCTTATCAAAGATTGATATATAGGTGGGAGATATGAAGGTATCTAATTTGTCTGAGTACCTTCAATATACAAACGTAGCATTTGTGAAGTAGCTAGCGATGAAAACTAACATTCTGTATATATATCATAATAATGTACCACGATGTACGTAGCGTAACGGCGGTATAGTGGCAGTGATAATTACATTAATTCCTAGCACGCGTTTACACGTAAATATTGCACTGTTGGCAGTTCATTAGAACTAGTGGCTACACATTGTTATTATAGCTGTGGCAACCTATTCTGATATTGCGGCTTAATGGCGGTATTCCCTTTTGTATATCTCACTGGAAACCATCTAGACTAACTATTAAAGTATCTTTGAATATCTTAAAGATAATATCAAAGTGAAATCTTCTTTATTCAAGTCATAAAAGCACTTTAGAATGTCTTGTTACAATATTGAATTAGAGAAGATAATAGTCGGCCATAAAATCTTTTGTATTATTCAAATAATAAAGAAGTAATGATAATATAAGTAAGTACAATTATTTTTATATATCATGTATGAAAATACTTAGGACTTGGCAAACGTAATGTAGGAAGACTTCCAGAAAATGAAGAAGAACGGGATCGCGATGATGATGTTAATGTATGAAAATCGACTAATATTAACTCTTATTATTTATATATAATGAATGAAATAAATTATTTAAATATAATATAATTAATTTATATATAATATATTAGTATATTATATAGTAGTATAATAAGCTTCTATTTATAAACATGAGTTTTAAATGTATTTAATGGTAACAATAAAATGGTCTACGGTTTTTCTTTCTAGAATCGAATACTCGGTTCTGGGAAGGATGCGTTGTAGCTTGGTTGTACATAACAATCCAAGATCAGCGGCGCATTTACGATGCAAGAATGAATAGTTATATTAAATGACTTGCAGTGATGATATATTTGGACGAATTACTACTTATTTGTTAATTACTGAAGTCACTTGACTATTTTTTGAGAGAATTTTAGTTTTAATTTTGTTTTGAGAGATATCATTTAAAATACTTTTAATTTTATGAATTAATCTATTATACTCGTATGTTTATAAATCAGTGACTTGTTCACGTTCTATCTACTGCGTTACATAAGTTCCTTTTTCTTTGTTTTTCATTCCACATAATACAAATATGCAAAAAAAAAATCTAATATGCTTAGTAAATGTACGCTAAAAATCTTGATACAATTTATACTTGGTTAGGCTGTATAAGCTCATTAGGAGTGCATTTTAAAGCTTATCTCGGAGGCGATTACTGCGTTAAGGTCCAACAAGCTTGTATCATATGAAGCAGACTTTCACTAATGCATGTAAATATTTTAAATGCACCTAGTTATAAATATACTATGAGATTTTTTATTTTTTTTATAGCATAAATAGGCGGACGAGCGTAAGGGCCACCTGATGGTAAGTGGTCACCAACGCCCATAGACAATGGCATTGTAAAAGATGTTAGCGATCGCTTACATCACCAATGCGCCAGCAACCTTGGGAAATAAGATGTTATGTCCCTTGTGCCTGTAAATACACTGGCTCACTCACCCTTCAAACCGGAACACAACAATATCAAGTACTGCTGTTTTGCGGTAGAATATCTGATGAGTGGGTGGTACCTACCCAGACGAGCTTGCACAAAGCTCTACCACCAAGTAAAGATGATTATTATGTAAAAATATATTAGGAGTAAACTGTTTGGTTAAATATTTAATACTGGGTACAGGTGCCTCTTGAGGAGGATGTTGGTGGATAAACATGCAGTGCAAGTATACTAAACAATTGACTTAAAAAAAAAAACGTGTGCGTCTCGGGACGCTAGACAGAAGTGATAATATTTATTATTAATTATAATATATTAAATATAATTTAAATACTTGAGAGTTGCTAAATTATTATAAGTACTATATGTATATGCATTGTATAAGTGCATATGTATATGCATTTCTTTTTTTTTGAAATAAAAGTCTCTTCTACAGGCTCGTGGCCCGTACCTTTTTTACATTGTTAATTTTTTTCTTATTTATAATACATTTTGAAGCTTAACATCTATCTATTGTCCGCAGAAAAAATACATTTCCAGGTTTTTCCCGACAGACGGTACAGTCCATATATATATGTATACAGAGTTACATGTTCTGCAGTAGGGCATCCAGTGATTTTAATTAATAAAATGAATATATGGTTTTCTTACATTTATCTTTTAAGATGATCTTACAATACGTTTAGTTCATATAGTTGTTTTATAGTAGTGTTATAACATTTCAATGTTGGATAGCTTTAATTTTTTTTTATATAATCAGTTCTTTTGCCTTATATTAATTTGCTGTGGCATTATTGTTTCTTATAATTAATTTTTTTTTTCTTCTTTTTCCTACCTCTTATGTACTATTTGCTTATAATTAGGTTATGCTTATGCTTAATCTAGGTGACTAAAGTTAACCTGGATGCCAACTACTGGTCAAAACAAGCTAGACACACGGCCTTTGTACGTATTCTTATATGTATGTAATATATTTGTTTATTAATTCGGGGGTGGTTTCACGATCTCGACCCGAACCATGGTCGTGGTTCTTAGCTAACAGTGAGGGGGTTTTTAGGGTCGATTCACATCCCTCGATTCAGTCAGTGACTTGTTTATCGAGTCACGTATGTCATCTTCGCCGTTCCAAATCGCCATCTTGAGGTTATAGTCCAGGATGTCTGAGTCCGTAGCTCTCTCTGCACGTGATATCAGACGAGCTATTGCGTTGTCTTGTGTGCTGTCGATGTAGTAGACACAGGTCTTGATGTGTCTTGAGAGAGCTACCACTGCGTGTGGGACACTCTGAATCAAGCCGGATCTTTTGTCTGTTGTACGCACGATAAGAACCCTTTCGTAGGTGCGCCCCTGTGCTTCGTGGATGGTTAGAACACAGGATCCCGGTTCCGATCCATAACCCTGGCCGATCAGGAGTTCCTTTTCGGCCTGGGTGTGGGTCAGGTATAGGGTGTTTGCTGTTTTCGGGATGATTATTCCCCTGTAGTGCTTGCGGGATAAGGAGCGCACCAGGTGGTTGGCTGAATATATGCCGTTGTAGACTTCGTTCAGCGCATATGCTACGTCCTGAGGGTTCCTGTACGTACACAGTAGCTCAGTGCTTGCGGATGTTATAGAGTTTGGTTTGCTGTACTTCAGCGAGAACAAGTTGTGTCTATCGATGTAAGGAATCTGATTTTTGTCTCCGATCAGGGTTACTTCTTTAGCTCCTGCGATTTCCATGGCCATCACTATCGCTACAAGGTGATTCATTGGAGCTTCGTCCACTATTAAGCGTGTACAGGTGTCTTCTTCTGCGACACCGTTTACCAATAGTGAGGCCATGGTTCGGACTTTCTGCTTGGCTCTTTCATTGCCAAAGCGCAGGGCTAGTTTTTCCCTCAGATCATTGACTGCTTCCTTAGTGGAGGTCACAGTGATGTCAGTTTCGATGTTCGAGTGTTTTATCACCCACGTGGTTTTACCGCACCCGGGTACGCCATTCACCCATGTGATGGAGGGGGTTGCCAGGTCCAGGTTCCTGCTGTCCGACAGGTCTCCGAAGATGGCTCTCGCCATTTCGAGGATTCTGCTTTCCAGCATTACTCTGGTGCATTTGGCAACCACCACCTTAGAGTCACTGAGTGGGACGGCTGCCCGGATGTGTACTTCCTCTCCCGGCTCACTCTTTTCGAGTTCGATGAAGCCTGTGGAAGGGCCGTAGGCCGCCATGTACTGCCCCGTCACTCTGCCGTGTAGCACGGCTTGCGCTTCGAGATCGTAGACCGCGGCCTCCGCCTCCTTTAGCTGCACCTCTAGCAGTTTCAGGTTGCCTCGCTTGTAAGTCTGCAGTATCGTGCTGCATAGATCTTCGTTGACTTTTTGCGTGGCATCCATGATCGCCAGGAACTCTCTTAGAGCGTTTTCTTTGTGTTCCTGCTGGTTTTCTGCAGGTTTCAGTCGGGGGGTTTCACCATTCCCATAACCGCCTTGGTTCGCGCAGTGGTTTGCTGTACTTCTTGGCGGGATGTTGAAGGTGCGGTGAACCTCTCTATGGCACGTTCTTGTTCCTTGTTCTCGCTGGTTTGTGCGGATTTGCGTGTTTTTCTTGGGCTCAGTATTGCCTGTACCGTCCGGTTGATTAGCGAGGTGACCGCGGATTTGGTCTTATTTTCCCCGCGGTTTATGGCTCTCTGTCTCGACTGGGGTCCTTGAGTGCCTGCTGCAGTTTCTCCGACCCACTGGCGTCTTGAGTTTGGGCCGGGTTTAAATCGTTTTCTACAGCTGTGCTGGTTGTCGCTTGGTCGCGCCTTCTGAGAAATCCGAGGTTCTGTCCACGGTTCTCATATACCACTACCTCATGATGTTTTGAGGCCTGTAAAGTTCCCAGGTGGTCCTGGGTCCCGCCCTTGTGGTAGGCTACGACCATTGCGTCTACGCTGATTACTCTTGGCAGCGCCTCTCTCTAGGCCCCGTCCTCCCAACGATGCCAGTATATGCTAGATGGCGTTAGGTTGGTAACTCTCAGGTAAAGCACTCCGCGTCGGTAAAACGGCACCGTAACGCGCTACGTTTCGAAGCGGCTTACCCTGCCATAAGAAGTTATCGCTTCAAAAATAAGCCAAATGCAATTGTTAGTCCATAAAGTCAGCAAGATTTCAGATTTCACACGCGCGTACCTTTTACGTCCATCTCGGCGCGCGATCTCATTTCTATTATTTTCCTATTTACAACGATCGACAGTATTGTATTTAATATTTTTTTATTGTTGGTTTACAAATTGTTCTGAAGAATATGGTGTAATTCTCTTACTGATGTTGTTTTTTCGGATAGAAAATGTAGTAAGTGCCATCAACTTTTTTAACACAAACAATCCTCAGTGGCAATCCTAGATTATTATAAATAAAATACATACAGTTATGTTCTTAAGTACTCGAAATATGAAATCGATTTGTATCCGAACAGTTTTACTTAAACGTTAGAAAAACGTGAAATTTTAACGCGATCAAAGAAGTGTCACTTCAAAGCTAAATTAAAACTTTTGAGACGTTAATGATTTTTTATTGTGTGGAGATTGTTCAATTAAGTAGTTTATAATCTCGTCTGCTATACACGTTTAAAGCTTAGATCATTAAACGAAGAGTCTGTGGATAAGCTCGTCTAAATTGAGATAATAAATACGCATTTGATTTTACGACGCCATTGCCATTACCATGACGGCCCGTTTAAAGGCATCGTAGTCCGCAAACATTGTTTCTGCGCCTCTATAGTAATTAGTTTTCATGTCCGTAACTAAATTAATTAGCCTATCTTCTGTTCTAGCTTTTCTATTACACCTATCCACAATGGAAAATGTGTTATATTCAATTCAATAATAATGTGTTATTTATGTGTACGACAAAATTTACTTAAATAGAAAAAATGGTTCATGGATCTTTATGAAAATATCATTACTCAAGAAGAAAATACTAGAAAATAAACAAGAAAGGAAAGCATAAAAAATAATAAGTGTAAGAATCATATAAATGTTTGACAACGAGTCTTGTTTGTCTTACGAACCCGACGCTGGACCTATTTATTGCCTCGAACAGATATAAAAATGTTGAAAACACGCACTAGAAAAACGAAGGAGACACCCGTGTGATGCATGTCGTGATAATGTCTATATTTTGGTTTATAAGTTAAACATTAATGTTTGTGAATTTGAAAATGTATAAATATATATATATATATATATATATATTATTGATTTTTATTTACGAACTTAATAAAATAAAGAACAGTATTTGGCCCGTTTCTTACATATATAAAACAATACAATTTACGTCTTCTTCGGAACGTAATAAGCTCACAAGCATTGAAAATCTGACCTGTTTATTTTGTTGCGATCGCAATGCAATGCTTTTAACCTTTACGTTAACTAGTGTACTCTTTAAATCGAAACACAACAACACAATATTAGGAAATAGTTAGTCTCTATCACTCATTCACAAATCTTTGCCTCTAGCCTCCAGACGCGCTAGCACAAAACTTAACCATAAAGTAACTTGTTTTGTTTCAATTTGTTATTTAAAATTTAATCCCTACGCTGCAGCTCTTAACAGTTATTTTATTAAAGTATTGTGTATTTAAAGAAGATCAGCGGACCAAGGTTTTTATTAAAGTAACTAAGTGCTGTTGTAAATACTTATTTTTATTATATATAAATTATAGTTCTTTTATTTAAGTATTAAATTAATATGCTTCTTATTCGTCCAGTCTCTAAAGAGCTGAAGTCTATACGATACCTTTCATTTGTTTTCTCATTTTATTATTTTACTAAGAATTTTTAATACATTTGCTATATTATCAGTAATTTTATTATTTCAAAACATTATTTATCTTCGTCGTAATTATATATATATAGTATTTTAGATGTACCTAAATATTGATTAATTTGAACAATTAGAAAATATTGTAATTTTATTCGCAAGTTAACTAGCGTTATTTAACTGTCTTCCCAAACATATTCTTGTACATAACGATACACTGGTGTTTTTAGAGACGAATATGAGATTTTGTTTTTGTATCATTTGCTTAAAAGTACAATATTAACTATGTTGTATTTTTAAGCAAATTATAGAATTATTATTACATTACATGTAGATTTGGAAGATGCAGTATTAATTTTGGTTAATGAAATATAATCATAAACGTTATCTTATACAGTAAAATATGTTAATGAGCTTAACATAACTTTACATAATTATACACAAGCTTAAAATGAGGTCGAATTAAATTATAGTCTTAATTTTATAATGCTTTCTCAGAACCTAACAATAGCCGTGGAATGAGGAGAGAAATCTTGTGATAAAATGAGGGTTTACCAGTTCCTCGTTACTTAATAAGTCATAGCCGTGCAACTACAAGAACAATTATAAATTCCTGCAATATCTTAGAATCATTTAACTCATTTGATCAAATAATAAAATAATCTTAATTTCTATTGATATATTTTATAAAAGTATGTGACTGCCTCGATGGAAAAAGCTGTGTGTCTTGAGGTCCTGGATTGAAAGCCTAGGTCGATCCAATAAAAGTGTTATTTATTTTTCAGATATCTATGGGCTTTTGGAGCTATATAGAGTAAAAATTCTCAGTAGCTGCCCGAAGTCTAGGAATTGCAGTGATTATAATCGCGTACCTTTAAAGCCCACAAATCCGACACGACCAGCAAGAGACCAGCTACAGGATCAATAGCCTGTCTATTTGGATTAGTTGGATTTCCCGTCCGTCGAATTTTATAAGTGAGAGAATAGAGAGTGTCCTTATGTTTGTTCACACATTTGTGCACTATCACATGTCTATGATGTGTGATGTATTAGGTCAGGAGTAAATAATTATCATCAAAAACGTATTGTAAATTTGTGTTCATGCAAAAACTATGAATTTAATATTATTTTAGCTTAAAGTTTCAGGACGGACGGCTTATATCAACGTGGTCGAAGAGAAAATTGTCGGTTCGAAACTTTCAGAACGAACGCTGCCAAAACTATAATAGTTAGACAAAAAAGTAAACATGAACTATTTATAGATCTTCAAAATGTCTAAAAAACGTCAACGGGAAATAATAATAACTAATTTACCCATACTTACATGCAGCATTAATTCGTATCAAAATAAATATAATATTACATTTTAAACATTTTCTCTTATTTATTATTGGCCCGTATTACAGAAAGCGACTCAAGTGACGTTTAAACTCTAATCAACCAAAACTAGTTTTAGGTACAGATCAAGACTCAAGCATGAATTTTATTTTAGAACGAGTTTTAAGTATTACTCACTTGAAACTAGACTTAAGTATAGAATTGATATCTGTTTAAACAATTTAAAGGATTGATGGAAGTCCGTTCTCATTTACCATTTTTTAATAATTTCATATTTACTCCGTTTCTCCCAAGATCTAGTAGGTGACGAATAATCCCTTTTCAAAACAGAACTTAAAAATACAAATAACGACGAAGTTAAGGTATTTAACAAGAATATGTTCAAAATATTAAGAAATAATAGCTTATTACATAATAATATAATTTATAATATTTTCATAAATCTATCATAAAGTTCATACCTCAATCTAATATTATACTAAAGGTAAATAGGAACGTCTAATGTCATACTTGTTCATTCAAAAATACACGAAGTCGAATTGAATTTTATTAGCGTTTTTTAGTGATAACAAATGTCGCGAAGTAAAAACATAGGATTTTCGGGGCACCTACTTATTATTACTAACGAAATAAATAATTAAGACGTTGTATTCTTCTCATAAGTCTAGTCCTAGAAAATGTAAACATCCGCACAGAAGACATCAAAATTAAATTGATATTATATTTTATTATTATGAGCTATTGTTGTATATGTTTTGCTGATCAGATACATGCAATTACAGTTAAGGACATGGAAGAAATCCATCAACTAGAAATACAAATTTTAAAGAGAAGCTACAGGACGGAGGCCATTCCTAGGACAGAATTAGCACACAAAGAACTGTGAATCTTTATATTGATATATTCAGTAGGAGAAAAAATAATCTGTCTTTCTGTCCAGTCATGCATTCTGCACGTATTTTATTTTAATTTTTGTAATTGTTGACTTATTTGGTAAAATTAAATACATTTTATACTAAAAATATTTTTATTGCCTACATAATTATTAATGCAGGTTTACTCTGCAAGGAAAATTTAAATAAGGTACTCTTTATTGTTATTAATAAAATATAAAAACAATATTATATTCTAATATAATTGGATACTGCATGGTTACCATGGTTACCCTTGGTTTTAGAATTATTTCTCTTGTTATAAGAGTATTATATTTGTATATATTGTACTAGTTTTCGCCCACGAGTCTGGGAGGAGGCTATGTACTTCTTTTTGTTCCAGCTTGCTTCGTACCAAATTTCATCAAAATCGCATCAATAGTTAGCCGTGTAAGAGTAACAGACACACAGAGTAAAAACGACATACCAAGATGTGCAGTTCAGGTGGTATCGGTAGCCCGCATCTATTTAATTTTTGAAAGTCGGCAATAATCAACGGTGAATAATATTTTTTACCGTTTCATGCGAAAATCGATACCTCACTTTACACTTTCTTACGTCTATTGCATAAGGATCTTGAGAGTCTTGTAAGTATTTTAGCGGGATATTTACGTCTCTTCTATTTAAAAATAAATGGTTTATGGTCATAATATTCGATATCTTAGAAAATTTATCGTTTGACTTTAAAGAGTCACTTTATGTAATCTGTTGTCAAGAGCGCTCTTGACAGCTCTCACGTAAACTCAGCTCAAATCCACGGTCGTGATCAAATCTTTACTTGAGTCATGATCTGATGTCAAATATGGTTCAAAAATTAGAGACTACGCTGAGTTCTGATTAATGAATCTCGTTTTAAAAATCGTTCTAAAATAAAAGCTGTACTTGAAATTAGTTTTAAAACTAGATTCACGACTGAGTGACGTTCTGTAATACGGGAGAATCGCCGTTCAATTTACACTTTAAACGAGTGATTTTAGATTTTTTTAGATGATATAAAAACGTTGAACAGTCGAAAAAAATTACTCGTGCTAATTTGTTACCGGCGGAGAGATCAACTTGACTCATTATTTTTTTGTACTACGCATAGTATGTGAATGTCCCACTGCTAGGCTAAGGCTACCTCTCCTTTTTGAGGAGGAGGCTTGTAGCTTATTCCACCACGCTGCTCCAATGCGGGTTGGTAGAATACACATGTGGCAGAATTTCAGTGAAATAAGACACATGCAGTTTTCCTCACGATGTTTTGTTTCACCTCCAAGCACGAATTATAAACAAAAATTAAGCGCATGAAAATTCAGTGGTGCTTGCCTAGGTTTGAACCCACGATCGTCGGTTAAGTTTCATGCATTCTACCCACTGGGCCATCTCGGCTTTTTTTTACATAATATGTTATTATTTATATTATGTTATACTACATAACGTATTATGTAGTATAACATTTCAGAATAGATACATATATGCAAGTGTAGGAGTTGCAGGCAATAGTCAGTTTATAAATACGATTTATTCATATCCTGATGATTCGTTTTCGTGCGTTACAGGGGGCCAATTCTTTTAACAAATTGTCACTTTATCTCAATCGAATCAAAAATTAATCCTTTGCCATTTTATCTCCTTCTTATTCCACTAATACCAAGATTCAGTTGCGGATTTGTCGAAGTTGGGACGGAATAGAATCCGGAACGTATCGTAACAGTTATATCTCTTAATCCTATAATACTATTACACTAAACGTGAATATGAACGTTCATTTTTTTAATTGCTTCGGTTCTAGCTTACAAAGGCTTTTCTTAAATAGGTAACATCGCTTGAATACCTTGAACTACATAGCGGCACTGTGAATAAACTCTTAAAAATTAATCTCGGCTAAATTCAGTGTAGCCTAGTTGAATAAGTACGAGAGTTCTCAGTGAAAAGACAAACAGTGCTGAAAATTTATTTAACCAACTTTATATATTATATTTGTACGAATGTAGAAAATATGGGTTTATTTAAAGTATATCATTAAGTACTTACATATAATATGCTATAACACAATAACACATATTTAAATCATTGAATGGGATAATCTCAAGTACACTGAATGATATTAATCTGTCATAGTTTAGACGATTTATTTATTAGAAGACGTTGTGAAAAAAAACTGTGTGTGTCGCCAGCCTTTTGAGGCCGATCAACTGTCTAACGTTAATCGTCGGATGCTGTTATAGGTAGGTTGTTACGATCCACCTTGCGGTTGGTACGTTCAGGTGCGTACTTTCTTGATAGATAGAGTTAATGCAGTTTACAAAATACAGTGTAACTAACATAGCTCAGGCTTACAGCTACAGGTTGAGATGGAACAGTGGCTCGCTTTTATTGTACCGGAGCCACTTAGATAAGTAGTTTTCTGGTACATATGAATTAAATTTATTGGTTATATAAAGCGGATTCGCTTAGGTTTTTGAATAATATTACTGCTCTATGCTCAGTCATATAGTTATATTAGTTGTTACAAAGCGAATAAATGTAATCTATTAATGATTTTTATATTAAGAAAAATAAATAATACAAGATCGTAAAATAATTGACAAAGTTTTTCTCAAAAAAATATTAAAGTAATTGTCTAATATCACTTAGACGAGTTTATTTGAGTACAAATGTCGTTTCATGAATTAAGTCACCGTTATATTACATATTCTGCATATAATTATATGAAGATACTTGGGCGTTTAAAATACACAACAGGTGGGAGAGAGAACTACGATCTAATTTCATTAATCTGATTACAACTATTACAGGGGGGCGCTTTGCACGCTCGAGTTATAACTTAAATTGATACCAGTATGAATGGCATAACATAATAGCGCTGCCATCGCTGAAATTGGTTTTTGGAATAGTTAATATTTGACATAGGGTAAAAGAGTTTTTATCAAAGTCAATTTAATATAGTTGATGGTAAATGTAAACAACAATATATGGCATTATACTGACAGCACCATGATGATGATCTGAGCGATCATCCCCGGCAGTCATTCCTCACGGTGTCTGTACAAGCGATATTATAGTACACAAGTATGTACTACTACAACGCAGGTGAACTCTTTAGTCTTTAGTCTCTTCTCTCAGTCTTATAACCCAATGAAACGACACCGTGCTATCCGAGACATATGAGTGAAGACTGATAGCTTACAATCTAGATATTAGATTGACAGGAAAACTCAATAGCCCTTTATTGACCTGAACTGGCGTTTCAACTCCCTTGGGTTGAAACGCCAGTTCGGGCAGGTTTTGCAGCGTTATAAACTTTTAGAGCAGGCTGTTGCAGTAAATATAATTCAATTCTTAAAAATGACACCTACGAATACGATATGATAGGATGGCATCATGGATTGACATTCAGATTTTGACCGGAAAAAAATAATACGAAGAACAATGAGAAGATACCCAAACTGAAACAAGAAAGTCTTACAATCGTTAACTTAACGAGTTGAAAACTTCAGTTTATATTGTTGCTGTTATATTTTATTATATTTCCATTAACTTTATTGAGGAAAATATTATAGTCATTATTTCGACGTCATAAAAAATATTATGATTATATTTTTGTCTTCTAATATTATTTACTTTAACGTTTGGTTTTTGAAGTCTTTATCATTATATATTATAAAACAAAGAACTCTCCCCTGCCATATCCGTGTGTCTGTCTGAACGCGATAAACTCAAAAACTACCAACTGATTTTAATATAGTTTACACCAACGGACGAAAGGATTCGTAAAATAGGTTTATGTATAAAATTCAATAGGTTTTTTTTTTTTACGCAGTGGAAACCTTCTGTAAAGTACCCGTCTTCCGCTCCCGCACTCTTCAGTAGTGCGTATGACAGCGCGAGGCCATCCCGGCTGCCGTCCTCCTCAGGCCCGCTTAAAATAGGACACGTGAGACCCCCACCTCAAGCATTCCACGGCCCCAGGGTTACGCCCTATATTTTAAGCCCCGGGCGTTGGAGCTGTGGGAGGGCCGGGACGACGCCGACGTCATCTCTGCCGAGCAGGATCGACCCTTTCCCGTTTTCGCTCCGCCGTCTCCTTCTGGACCATGACGGTCTCACAGAAGGAGGCTACGGCCCTCCACGCCGATTCCCTGTGGAGCATCGCCGACACGATTGCTCGCAGGGAGAGGTCATGTCCAACTTCGTGGACCAGGACCTGCCTTTCCGCACTCCACACGGGGCATACCTCTAACGTATGCTGGGCTGTGTCCTGGTCTGCACCACAGTGGTGGCACATCGCCGTCGATTCGCGTCCGATCTTACACAGGTATTCTCCGAAACAACCGTGACCGGTCATTACTTGCGTAAGTCGGATATATCTAGCCACTAGACCAACGAGGCAGTCAAAAAAAGTTATAATCGCTATGAATGTATTTTGTTAGAAGGTATGTTAACGTTCAAATGGAAGACCTAATATTAAGTCGCCATTCGCCAGCGAATCTATACACTGTCGTCAACATAACATAACAAGTCGTCATTCAAAACAGAACAAAGCAATATTTCAGTATTGCTGATTTGAGGTAGAATAGCCTAAATGGTCCATGGGTGTCTATTAACGAAGACCCACCTTCTATATAAGAATACAATTGAAAAAATAACATAATTTTGTTACAATTCCCAAGAAAGAATTTATTTTATGTAGCTTACGTTCCGTTAGCTACTAAAATAAATTGGTGTACCTACTATGTAGTTATTTCGCGAGGGCGCAAAATAAACTTTTCGTGTTGTTTTTACGGCAGTTTACAACTTTCTTGTTTATTATCATGCTTTTCAACTATGAGGCAATAAAAATATTATAATATGTAACGATAAGAACTTGTGGTGTAGACGGTATGCGATATTTATTGTTCGTGTAAGAAGTTTTTGTCATTTGTATACATAATGTATTAATATTTTAATAAAAACGGTACATGTCTTTTTATGAAAATCAATATACATTTTAAATAAGTAGGCAAACAAGCACTTTTGTATCGTCGTTTTAAAAGGTTATATTTAATGTTAAGCAACATATTATTCAGAACGAGAAAAACTAACAAGAAACTCTATTTCATCAATCATTTACAAATAAATTTAATCTATATATTTTATTCTTATATTATATATATATCAAGCCTGGGTCAAAAAACCTTCGTCGAATTTTTCATAACAATAACATTTATCTCCGGAAATTGAATGCGTGACCTCGCGTTCGAACAGAATATTTACAAATAAAATTACAATCGTAAAAATAGCTTTCAAATTCGATATGATGTATCAATACAGTCGTTAAGATCACATCATTTCGTTTTTTATATTTCATCAATCCCTTTTTTAATATTGAATTTAAAATGTTGATTAAAAAAAAATATCATAAATTAATCAAATTGTCGAATTCGCTCGTTGCAATGGAGGTTTAAAAGAGAATTAATTTTAGGCTCAAGCAAAAGTTAACGTAAATTTTCCGAAAGTTGAGAATAATTAAAAGAGTTAAGCTTAACAGATTCAAAGCCTATTTAACTCTGTATATATTTCGTGAACGTGTAAGTAATTAAGTTTTCGTTTGCAGTAAAAGGTGAAAATGTCGTGATGTTTCTTTTTATTTTTAGCTGCTGTCCCCGTGTGTATCTATTTTAGTTACATTTTTTTAAATTTCTAGTTAATTCATAGTATATTATCACTGCATCAAGAACGATAGATTAAAATATAACCCATAGCATTAAAATGGTCCTAAAGAACAAAGGGTTCTCGACAAGCTGACTGTTACTGAGGATTGCATATGAGTCGCTTAATTTGATGTTAGAGATGCGTATCTATAGCTATTATTACAAAGATGCAAAGTAATAGGATTAAAGGATATAATATAATAATTAATTATACACGGTCTTACCTATATCCGTTGCTACACTGATTTATCTCTATCTGTCGTTATCGATTTGGTATTCGAAAGAAAGAGACGCATTATAGTTTAACTAATCACTCGCTAAATATAAATAACGTATAAGACCGGTAAATTCGCAATTATTATTATACTATTAAGCCGAGATGGTCCAGTGGTAAGAACACGTGAATCTTAACCGATGGTCGTGGGCTCAAACCCGGACAAGCATCACTGAATTTCATGTGCTTAATTTGTGGTTATAATTCATCTCGTGCTTGACGGTGAAGGAAAACATCGTGAGGAAACCTGCATATTGTGTCAAATTTCACTGAAATTCTGTCACATGTGAATTCCACCAACCCGCACTGGAGCAGCGTGGTGGAATAAGCTCCAAACCTTCTCCTCACAAGAGGAGAAGAGGCCTTAGCCCAGCAGTGGGAAATTTTTTATACTATTTTCCACCCACGTGTGTAGACAATTAGATATCCTATGTTCTTTTGTGTACTGATAACCTGATAACGTGCATGCAAAATTTCATAATGTTCAGCTCAGTAGTTAAGACATGAAGGCGTAACTAATAAATAAAACAAACTTACGATCGCATTTATAGTATTAGCAAGGATTTAATTATTATAATGGGAACGAAACAATAAGAAAATTAATAACAAGCCACGGGCACAAAGGTACGTGAAGATATAATTATTAATAATAAAATGTATATACATATATTTGCTCACAAACATTCCATGAAATGTAATATTTTGTTTTTCTCCAGTGTTCTGTGTCGGCTTAAATTCATAATGGATTTGAAGTTTCTAACTCCTTAAACTTAGCAAAATCTATATAATTAATTTCATTTACAAACTCATTTTGAATTGAAAACTTTTACAAATTATATTGTGTTGTTAACATTTCGACTGGAATTCAGGCCTTTTAAAAATCGATTTTACTTTGAAAAAGTAAAATCGATGATCGATGGGCACGATATTTTTCAAAAAACATTATTTTAATGGAATCTTGTTTTGATCATTGCGATCAAAACTTTCTAAGGAACTGTAGAAATATGAAAAATCTTCATTAAAACATTTCGTCCAATAATAATAATAATTATGAATTATTAATTTAAAAAGAATAATAATAGTTTTAAATAGTATCACATGTTTTTTAAATAATGACTTATACTTACTTGGTCAAACTATAAAATATGATTTAGACAAGAACACGAACATCGAACTACATTTTTCTCCATATTTTATTTCATTATTATTCGGAGTTCGATAAATAAAATTTGAATGCTTGTAAATTAGAAAGCAGTGCTTATCTTGGTGTGGTTAAACGCCTACCTACCTATGTGTAAAACATAGCTTCATATTATTGTGTGCATGTGTATCGATGAAAATATTAACATCTAAAAAATAAAATTTAACTTATTTATTATTCACGATAGGTATTTAATGTTTTTGCCCCAGAATTAAGTCCGTCGACTGAGTTTATCATGTCAAACAAGTAAATTGCTGACTTCAACGTGATTTATTCGCGGATGGGAAACTTTCAGCTTTCAAAAGCGTAATAGTAACGAGTCGTTATTGGATCAACTTATTCGTTGATATTTTTGTATTGTCATTTTATTAAATTGAAATTTCATTCATGGCAAATTCTGATACTATCAAATGAATATGCTTATTTGATATTTGCAAAAAAATATGTTTCGCTAGAATATAACAGTAGTTTAATAATTTTGACGTTATATATATTCGAAATGAAATGTTTTTAATGAATTGATTTTTTTTTTATAATTAACATATATATTGTATTAAACGCATTATGCAACTTAAAGTTATTTAGAAAAAAGTTTCCATGTTTAAATCCTGGGAGCAAAGTAAATTGGGTGATATGTAAAATACATCCTCTACAAAAAGTCAATAAAAAAAATGTGACAGTCACGTGAAGTCCGCCAGGCATGGAACATCGACATTATGAAGTAAAATAAAAAATAAAAAACCTATACGAATTTCGTTAGTAAAATAAATATATATTTATTGTTTTTTACTATTATATAGTATCCGCATACAACGGAATGACGGTATAAAAGGTACGGTATACGAGTCAGTCTCACCCCCAAAGCGCGTCAATAGTTGTTTCACATCAAAATGTAAACAAATAAACCAGTCGAATCGCTTATTTATCTCAAACTTTGAATCTCACGCTAATTAAGCTGACGAACGCTGGCTGAATTTGCTAAAGGATTATGAAGCAATCCCTTGTAAAATAACTTTATCACGCCTTAAGAATTACGTCACGAAGTATAAAATTAAACAGATTTTAATTAGTTAGACTGATTTTTTATGTTTTGCATATTATTTAAGTCATACATATAACTTTAATTAGTAAGTTATAATGTTATAGACAACTTTGTGTTACATTATTTCTTTTTCTAAATTAAGCTCGTTCAAATTCACAATACTTTATTTATTTAAAATATTACACTTTCTTATTGATTGTCAAACTAGAAACTACTACCGGTTCGTAAAAGAAACACCCAGCCCTGAGAAGCACCATTTTTTTAAGTATCGTGATAAATTCATCGTTTACAAAAAAAAAAGAAATAGACATCGTCTTATTCCCAAGGTGTAATATCATCAATAAATTCATTAATTGTATAATAACCTTGTATTTATTTATAAACAAGCGATTCTTTACAAAAAAAAATGTATTTAGTAACTGAGGCATTTTGAGGGACCCTGTTGTAGAATCGTATACATTGCCCCACAAAAGAGTTACTGACTCTATGCAGTCGAGTAACGGGAGTAATTAATTTGTGTTTGTTCCTTGTACCAATATTATGAGTATCACATTTCCTCACAAAATCATTAATGTGTTTTCCGTACATACATAACATTACATAATATGTATTGAGAAGCAACAGTTAATATTTTAATTTCTTTAAATTTCTGTCTTAGCGATTCTTTAGTTCCTAGGTTATAGATTGCGCGAATAGCTCTCTTTTACAGCACAAATATCGTATTGATAGAGGCCGCATTACCACTGTGAAAAAAAAAATACAAGGCGGGCCGTATCAAGATTGGTAAATAATATTATTTTCTTAACCACAAAAGCCGCTGAGTTTAGTCTACTCGCTAATCCGTCAATATAGGGGGGGGCACTGCAACTTGGCAACAGTAAGGCCAAGAAATACAGTAGACTCAATTGATTCATCGACTCCCCATTGATATGTACATCAGCTTTTACATTTTTAACATTTGGCGCACTAAATTTTACAACTTTTATTTTATTATTTAACATAACATTATAGATACATAGTCATACTGTTCTTGTTTTCTTTTAATTTTAAAAACTTTAAAGAGGTATCATCAGCAAACAACACTATGTCATGTTTGTTCCCAAGAAAGGGCGTTGATCTAGTGGCTAGATCATAAATCGGGTTCAAGCCCCGGGTTGTGTCAATAAAATTTTGGGTGTTTTAACAAGTAATTCTCAGTAACAGCTCGAAGTGTACACTGGCGTCTTGAACATCCCGTGCCTCGGAAAGCACGAAAAGCAGTTTGTCCTGAGCTTAAACTCCGGTCGCGTCGTCGTTATGAGAGTGAGAGAATAGAAAGTGATTTGTGTTTAAGCACACAATCGAACACCTATGATACCTATTCGTTTCAATTGAATGTTTTGATAAATGAAAATATGTAACTTCTCAGTTTTTGTCCTTTATTTCCGTAGAATATTGGTACATTCCAAGCCGGTGATAGTTTTACATTAATTTTTATACTGGTATATTGATTCGCAAGTGATGATAAAAGTAATATTGAATAAAGTTTATTTCGATTTAAAAAAAAGTAGAAATAAATTCGAGTAAAAAGATTTTCATGAGCAATATTAAAATTAAAACGTGCATTCAGACGATTTCATATCGACAGGAAAATTATTTTATTGAGAAAATTAAAAGAGCTCTAATTTCCTGTAGATAAATGCGCAAAGCAAAAGAGTTTCCTACGTAGTTCTGTATTTCTATACGATATTATAACACACTGTATATTGCAGTGCTATTCTGCAGTCGAGTAACGGGAGTAATTAATTTGTGTTTGTTCCTTGTACCAATATTATGAGTATCACATTTCCTCACAAAATCATTAAATAATAAACATGGCTTAGCAGGTGATTTCGCTCTTTCTGTCATTATTGATTTGACGCTCGAAAGAAAATAGACATGCTGGATGCAGTTTTATGGTAAAGGAAGTAGATACTTCTACTACTTACTTTTCCATTTTATACATCAGTAATACGTCTTGTTTTCCTCACCATTTAAATCGGGACACAGCATTACTAAGTATTACTGTTTGGCAGTAGAATGACTAGTGAGTGAGTGGTCCAAACACCTACCACGATCGAAAACGAAATTCACTCCACAAACTAATTAATTATTTTAATAAGATTCATTTACAATTGTTATTAATTTTAAATTATCTAACACCTTATAATATTAGCGTGCTTTGTCTCTATAAACCAGATTGACCAAAGCAATAATACTATTAACCTTTGTGTTTATTGAATTAATTATTCGGCCGAAGCTTACCATAATTAGAGTACAACCACAAATCACGATCAAAATATGGAAAATGGTGTTTGTTTACACATTTTTATAATAATATTAGCTACCCGATTCGACTTTGAACTGGTGAAATAAAAAAACTAATTGAATTTATTATATTTGCTAAATACCTAAAAATCCTAGAACCCAATCGACCACATCCAAGCTAAGCCATCAAGAAAATCACTCAAACACACAAAATAATTTATTCAAAATCGTTTCATGCCGTTTAGTAGTTCATTGACACACTTGTACAGAAGAATGATATATAAATATTTATTTGCATTTTTTTAAAATAATTATTATCTTTGAATTTTTGAATATCGTAAAATATTGGTTTTGTGCGTCTGTATTAAATTAGTTCTTCGGCCGTTACCGTTTACCGTTTACCGTAATAAGAGCACAATCAAAAACTGTGATCGAAATATAAATCACCTATTTTTCCGACTCACCGTACTTCAAGTTTTAAGATGGCATAAGCTATAAATAGCGAACTATTCTTCCTATTCATCGGTGAAAGCTTTTCATTTTTCATGCATACAACCTACAAGAGAACACTGCCTTTTCTTCATTTCCGTTTTCAATATTATCCCATTTAAAAAACATCCGTCTTCAGCACATTATTTTTTATGCTTCATATTGAATATTATTTATCTATTTCAATCAACTGCTGTAATCTAACTGCAAAGTCATTGTTATAAAATTTTATGTTTTAGCGTTATATTTAAACAATACCTATTGTTTAATAATATTACTATAAAATTTCAATGCTGGTTTTCTATGCTAAAAAAATATACTAACTATCGATGTTCATGTAATGATTAACATAATAAGTACCTCATGAAATCACTTTTAATTCAACCTATTGTATAAATAATAACTACATCTTGCTATATGTATTAGTATTAATAAAGGGCTCAGATAGGTACTTACTGACGATATTAGATATTACGAACGATATAAAAAATTCTCATGGACAGTACTTAATTTCCAACACTATTCATATTAAGTAATTACATAATTATTATCTATATCGATATATGTTGGTACTATAATTAAATAAATTAAATTTAAACTAATAATCTTCTAGCGTTGGTCCAATGTGATTTGTAATTATTCTATTGATTCGTAATTAGTACCTAAGTCATGTTTCAATTATTATATTGAATGAGATCATCTACCTGGTGAAAATTGAAATTGTGACACAACATTTTAAAAAATAGCTGATTTGATTCTGTAAATTCGTAACCAATTTACAGAATCAAATCATCCGAGATGGCCCAGTGGTTAGAATGGGTGAAACTTAACCGACGATCGTGGGTTCAAACCCGGGCAAGCACCACTGAATTTTCATTGGTTGGATTGGGTGGAATGAACTCCAAACCTGATCCTCAAAGGAGCTTAGCCCAGCAGTGGGAAATTCACAGGCTATTACTGACCAATTTAATTAACCGCAAAATAATAGGGTAAAACATTATACTGGATTTAAGACTTTAAAGTAAGCTTAAGTTTTGTTTGTCAATGCATATTTAGCTTATTAATATTACACTTCAATCCATTCCACTGTTTATTACAATGTCCAATTTAATTATGATTGTGTCTCAGAATCTAATTTACAGAAAGTTGTAATAATTAGCTTAATTATCAGAGTGAATATAAATGAAACTAAAACGCTTAACATTGCTGATTAACACATACAGTAAGTTTAGGGAATAAATTATAATCGCAGTTGTAACTTTAGTTCTGGTTGGCCACGATAACTGTGCTACTAAAACGTCGGACAATAAATTGATTAGGATCTAATTTATGTGGGGCGTCCTGCTTGTGGTTAGGTTACATATCATGTCTAGTTCACATGTAGTTCGGATGAAGGATTATGTAATAGTTTTCGAACAACAAACTTATAATACAGCTAATTACTTCGCTAACAACAAATGTATTAATATAATAATAATACTAAATAATGAGTAAATTAACAACAGTCAGATGTTCCACAGGCCTTATGTTTGGACAAGTTGTTGAAAACATATTATGTGACAGATTTTTATCCAAAAAGGTAGATTTTCTTAAGATCTTTTTTTTTCCTCCCGAGCACGAGATTAATTATAAATACTTATAAAGCGCATGATAACTTTGTGAAACTCCCTTTGATTTGAACCCGCAGTCTTTGTAAACTAACTACTGAGTAGGCTACTAATTTCATGATCATCAGTAATAGTTAAGACGTGAAAGCGTAACAGGCAAACAAACTCACTTTCGCACAGTCGGGTTACTGTAATATATTAAGTAGGTAGGTACTATACGATTTGTAGTAATTATTATTTTATGTAAAATAATTTAAATATAGTAAACACACAAACCTTGGTCTCCGGCCGTCCACGGGGTTGGTTCTGAAGGTCGAAATTTCCAAAACGAAAACGTTGAAACCAAAAACGTATCGTACTTTATTTTGCGACACCAGCGCCGTACACATCATTAGTCCTTCGAGCTGTTTCTGCAGCACTGGTGCCACGGTAGAACTCGTACTCGTAAATATACCGATATTTCATGTTTTCCATTGTGCGGCAATAAGCGACGCCAAGGAAAAAAATAATGAGGAAAAACCAAATGAATGACTGTTTTCAAAACTCAAATGTACCCTGCTAAATGAATTTATAAATTTGAATTTGGAATTCTTAGGAGATATTTCAGATCAAAGTGGTCAGTACGACAAAACGCTAATTTCATATGTAAGGACCTAATATTATATATACTCAGCGCTAAAATCAGAGCTAAATTAATCTCTAAAGGAAAGTGAACGGGCGGCTGAAGTTAATAATGCTTTTTGTTATTCACTTTAACCAACTAGAACTTCAGCCATCATCGCTTCTTAAATGCGTTTGCACTATAAATAACAAAAATGTAAATTTTTAACCTATAATAAAAAAAGCTTGGAGTTAATTGTCATATAGGATATGATATAATTTTATTGTATTGAGTAAGATTGAGTCAAAAGAGTAACTACTGAATTTCCTGCAAACTTCTAGTTCTTCCCAGTAGAATCTAGATTTCGTAGGTACTGGCGGTGGTTTTAAAATGTTCTTGTTAAATGACCATTTGGATGTATTTTCATGAATCTAGTACAATAAACTATATTTTTAAGTAAGAATTTTAGTAAGAGTTTTAAGTGAAATAGGATCTTATGAACCTAGTTAACAAATTATTATTATAACATTATGTTATTCGCTACCTAAGGTAGGTAAAGATAGGTACACGGTAGCATGCACAAGCGATCCCGTGGCGCTCCCCGTTAAGACGGGAAGGGTACCGTTGTTTTTTTAGTGGGTATTCCGATGACCAGGGCGCCCTCGTCGCCCTGGACATATGGCGAGCCCCACATACCCCGCTGTTCTCGGGGGGAAACGCGCAATGCGCATTTCCAGCGTTAAAAAAAAAAGGTAAAGATAGGTTATTTCATATTATTAAAGTATTTTCTAATTTATTTATTATCTTTCTTGACAAAACAAATTAATTACTTATCACTAAGCTCAAAATTAACAATTAAAACAGATTTTATGAAGTGATACGTCTTTAAAGATGTAAACAACATTTACCATATAAACTATATACCAAACTATCCTAATATAATAATTAAAAATCTCATTTACAACTAATACAACGAAGCAAATCGAAATGTAAAATAAATAACTATATTATAAAGATTTTATTAAGTAACAAATTATAAAATCAAATTAATCGTATGAGATCGAATGAACGAGTCTTTTGAAAATTTAACAAAATCTGTTTTAATATTAAAAAAAACTATTTTATGGATACTTACAACATCCGAGGGCTTGCAGGTGTGATGCCGACCTTTTGTGTAGGTATAGACCATAACTCTATATTTCGCTGTTTGTTATCTGTGTCTAGGTAGCTGTATGACAATTGTGTGGTTCCTGTCAAAGTTGTGTCATTATAGACATTAGTAGAATGAGTTGTCAAACATCAACTAGGAAAAATATAACAAACGACGCTATACAGAAAAAAATGTTTATTCAATGTTAATTATTAACTATTTATATAAAGTATTTATCAAAGAGAGAAAATTATTTTGATCTTTATTGACTACCTTTTTAGAGGAACAAAATGTGTGATAGCGACGATCCTAATGAGCACAGCCGATCCGGCATGGATTTGACTGGTTTTTTGTTTGGAAATATCGATGAAAAGGGACAATTGGAAGACGATGGGCTACTTGATGGGGAGTCCAAACGCATGTTATCATCTCTTCATCGTTTGGGTCTTGGATCTATGATATCCGAGGTATTGGATGAAGAAGAAACAGTAAAGGACGACGAAGAAAAAGGTATTGTAACCACTTGCTGTCAGCTACAGAACCTCTTTTACTTGATGTTTTTATAACTGGTTTTGTATATATTTTCAGATTACACAGAGAAAAGTCCTTCAGCTGTTGATTTTTTTGATATTGAAGATGCTGTTGAGGATGAGAAGGTAAAAAATTAAGAAATTGTATTATTACAGTTATTTTACCTTGCATTGCCTTTTATTTTTCCCCTTAAACATATTTAATATGTTATTTAATTACGTACTATCTCATAGTAAACAAAATTAATTAATCATAAAAAAATATAATAATTTAATACTAATTTAATGATGAGTATAATATCTTCATCGATTTTGTATGTCTTGTTCAGTTTTGTTGTACCAAAATATGGTGTAAAACATATTGATTTTAACTTATTATGTTAAAAATAGGTGTTTATTTTAAGACTTATATAATAAAAAAATGTTTATGAAATTTTTCCTGTGCCCTATGTGATGGCATAACTTTTATAAGATATTGTACTCATTTAAATAATTGAGTATAATAATACTTTTAAATCATTCTTTTTATAATTTAGAATGTTTTAAGCTTTAAACAAACATAAAATTTAATACATTGTCAGAGTACCTATAATAGTTACATATACAATACAGCAGGTGCAACTAAATTGATTGATACTATTTCCACAACAAAGTCTGTACGACATGACTTGGACATCAAAGTTATTAAAATAATATGTTCCAGAATGATGATAAAGATACAGGAGAAGAAAAATGGAAAACTGAAGAGAGAGACAATGAATCAGAACAACGCAACAATGATGAAGGATATGATGGTGATATGGAAGGGGACGGAGAACTTATGCCTCCACCGTCAACTGTCCCGTTAGTACTATTAATATTTCACAGATTATATTTATACATATATATTTTTTGTGTTATTGAGATTGCCCAGTGGATTGCAACGTATGAATAGCTTGAACAAAGGCATTGGACTTTTCTAATGCAAATTTTTACTTCTAATTCATTTTAAGCTCAACACTGACGGAAATCATTATAAGAACACTATTGTTAGATATTGCTTTGAAAGAAATTTGATTAAATATATGTATCAACTAATGTTTTCAACGTATCCTCGTCCTATATAAAGTAGGATGCTTTTACACAGAAGTAGGTTTATGAAATACTTTAACTGTTAATGAAGTAACATTTTCTTAAAAAAACATTAAGTATTCTGTAAGTGAATATAATTTTGTATACAATAAAATTCTTTAAGTCATTTTTTGTGTTTTAATTGTAAAAAATTAGTTGCTTAATATTTTATTTGAATATTTTTAGTAAAGCAAAGTCTGACAGACCTAAGAAGTTGGAAACCCCGTTAGCTGCCATGCTTCCATCCAAATATGCAAATGTCGATGTTACTGAATTGTTTCCAGACTTCAGACCGGACAAGGTAAGGAAATAGATAATGAATTTATAATAATATTTTGACCAGCTGTTTTAACTATTGATACACTCAATCGAGTTTTTTATCGACTAATGGTTACTTGAAGTAATCTCTATAATAAACGAGAATAATTTACATTTGTTATTATTACCCACTTTGAAAATTTCCTTAGTTTTAGTGACTTTCATATAGCCATATTAATTAAAAATGGGACTTATTTTGAAATCATAGATGATCTGTGATTTAAACTGTGTCTACCGCAATTTAATTTATTTGTATAGATTTAACAACAAAACAAAAGGAAAAAAAAAATTCTAATTATGGAGTATATTTGTAGGTACTTCTGTTTTCCCGACTCTTTGGCCCCGGAAAATTATCCAGCTTACCACAAATATGGCGCGGTGTAAAGAAACGTCGGCGACGTAAACGAAGTGGGAGTACGGGCAGCGATACCGCGCAGCCGCCCGAACTACAAGAAGTGCAATATGCTAGTGATGATGAAGAGAAATTTCTAAAGTAAGATGAATTAATTTTACATATAGTATATAAAATAAACATAAATAATAAGAGCAGTTAGTATTGACAAAGAATACGTAAGTATTTGAAGACATTAGTCACCAGTAATTTTATAGAACTGAGCATAAAAGTTTTATTACTTTTTTGCGAAAATTGGAACTTATCTGAATTAATTATAATTAATTCCAATTAAATTGCCTGAAAAACAATTGTCAACAAAGTCATTTTCATATTACTAATGTCTAAAACAAAATTGATTATATCAAGCTATATTTTTTTCTATTAGACCTATGGAGGAATGTCCTCAAACATCACAATCAGAAAACAATTCGCAGTCATCAGGCGATAAGTCTCAGAGGCCTACGCCGGCGCACTGGCGGTTTGGTCCGGCCCAGGCCTGGTATGACATGCTCAACGTGCCTGAGACGGGAGAAGGATTTGATTACGGATTTAAAGTCAAGGTAAACTTATTACCAACTTTGATTTTTACTATTTTATGATATGAATTCCCATTATAGTGATGTTCCAATAAAAGTATTAAAATATGTTAATGTTTTCTTTTTAATTTCTTATAATAATAATAAATAATAAGGTCCTCCAGACCGATTTCGGTCACGGCGGCCAATCTCAAGGGAGATTAGCCAACTGCGCAGGACATATTATAGTGCACAAGTGTGTGCGCAAACACAGGTGCACTCTCTTTTCCTTAGCTCTCATAATCCGATGGGACGGCAATCCGACACGACCGGAAAGAGTTCAGGCGCAGGACCAACGGCTTAACGTGCTTTCCGAGGCACGTGAGTGTACACACTTCCAACTTCCAGACTCCGGGCTGCTACTGAGAATTTTCTGACAGAAAAAACCCAATAACTATTTATTGGCCCGACCTGGGAATTGAACCCAGGACCACCGGGTCTGCGGCCTTATATCTAGCCACTAGACCAACGAGGCAGTCGTATTTCTTATATCCATCATTCAAATAAACATAAAATTGAAATATAACATGTTCTTAATTAATTAATTATCTTTTTCTCATAACAGGCACCATCTCCAGATCGAGAAGAAAAACCTGCAGAAGAAGTTCCAAATCCAGAAGTTGAAGAACAAGTGGACAGTCCTGACAGTGGGTTTCCAGATGATGCTTTCCTCATGGTGTCTCAATTGCAATGGGAGGATGACGTTATATGGGATGGCAGCGAAATAAAACACAAGGTAAAACCACTATTATATTATAATCTTTAAAAGTTCTTACCACTGGTTAAAGTGGTGCAAAAGAATGATATTATAAGTATTAGACTCTTACCTATAAAAATTTCGCATAATGAATATAAAACTGTTCTTTTCTAATTGAAATATATAAATTTAATTGTACCGTATTGTGAAATAATAAAAATAAAAGAAATGAAAATGTTCTCTCTTTAAAATCTTAATAAGTTTTGGTAATGTTTCTGTTGGAACATATCTGCACAACATGGTCCAATTAATCAAAATACTGACCATTGTTGTCGATGCACTTCTTCCACTTTGATGAAAATTCTGTGATGCTATAGAAATCCTAGGTATTATTAATAAAAAAAATATTATCATACATACTGTAGGTTGATGAGGCGCTAATTACGGATGGTATATACATGGGTACTAGATGAGTTGAGACGGGGCGGTTATACCCTACTAGGAGTAATAAGGGGTTTTCCAATAGGGACGCTTGAACTTTGACAGCTGATTGCGGCCATGTTGTTTGAGTGACAGCTGTCAAATGCAGTGTGTTATATTCATTCCGTTCTCCCAAACCACCATGGCAGGTTACAGTGTCGAGCAGCACGTGCAAATCATAAAATTGTTTTATGAAAATGGGTCTTCAGTTCGAGCAACGTTCCGCGCACTTCGCCCGTTTTACGGTCGCGATGATCGTCCTGCCGAGTCGACTATCCGTCGATTGGTGGACAAATTCGAGTCAACCGGGTCAGTTAACAATCAGCCGGTTCCCGTGCGTCAACGTAACGCGAGATCTGCCGAGAATATCGCCGCTGTGCGCGACAGTGTCCTCGAAAACCCGCGGCAGTCAATTCCGCGTCGCGCACAGGAACTCGGCCTTTCGCAGACGACAACTTGGCGAATTTTGCGTTGTGACTTGAGCCTGCACCCGTACAAGATCCAGCTGACCCAAGAGCTCAAGGTTAATGACCATAGACAGCGCCGTGTGTTCGCTGACTGGGCATTAGAGCAGTTGGAAGTTGACGCCGATTTTGGCAAAAAAATCATCTTCAGCGACGAGGCGCATTTTTGGATGAATGGCTATGTCAACAAGCAAAATTGCCGTATTTGGGACGAGACCAATCCACACGAGGTTCACCAAGTGGCAATGCACCCGCAGAAAGTGACTGTTTGGTGCGGATTTTGGTCCGGAGGCGTGATTGGTCCGTATTTTTTCGAAAACGATAATGGTGTGGCCGTCACCGTCAATGGTGAGCGATACCGGTCGATGATAACCAACTTCTTTTGGCCTGAAATCGAGAATATGGATCTGGACAACATGTGGATTCAACAGGACGGCGCTACGTGCCACACAGCACACGCTACGATGGAAGTTTTCAAAGATCAAGCGCCCTTAATGAAAAACCCTATATTTAAAAGTCTTTTTAATTTACAGGTATTAGCTCGTCTCAATAGTAAGAGTAACGCAGCGGGCTGGGTGCCCACATCCGTGAGTCGCACCGCGCAGCAGTTCTCACACCCCCGCCCGCAGCCCCCGGCGCCCTTGCAGAAACCACCCACGTCAGTACATACATACATACACTATCCCATTCAAACTTGAATTAAAAAGATAATTTATTCATACATAAATTGCATTAATGTAACAAATAAAACAATTCTGTATTAATGTATGAAAAAAGGGCGGTTTTGAGTCTTTTTGTTATTTATAGACATTCAGGATGTTTTCATCGCACAGAATAATATATATGAAATTATATGTGATTAGTGAAAAATGAAAAATACTTATGTGTTATATACAATAAATTAGAATATTTTTAATAAGAAATAATATTATACTTAGTTTTACTCGAGTATTTTATTTAGAGAAATTTCAAATATATAAATTTACTGTCTTTACTAGATCGTTATCATCCACGTCAAACAATCCAGGAGCGTCTTCAGCTGATGGAGAAGACAACACATGGTATAGTATCTTTCCGGTTGAGAACGAAGAACTTGTCTATGGCACATGGGAAGATGAAGTAATTTGGGATGCAGAGAATATGTCAAAGATACCTAAACCGAAAATATTAACATTGGATCCAAATGACGAGAACATCATTCTTGGAGTACCAGATGATGTAGATCCTTCAAAGATAACTAGAGGTAAGTAATGCTTATTAAATTTATTAGATGATTATATACATAAAGTATATAGAGTACATTTTGACAGCTTCTTTGGACTTATGGCCTATAACAACCTCGAGGTTCTGAGTTTAAACTTAGTGTCAGGCCCGAATAAACGCCGCATTTATTGTCATATATTAAGAGAGTGTGGAAATAGAAAGTGCATTTGTGTGTGCGCACACACTGGTAACTTTCTCTTCAGAATCGATGCCGTGATCGAAATCTATCAGGAGGATTTTCTACTATAATATTTCAGTGAAATTATATTTTTAATGAGTTTTAATTTAGAAGAGTCTTAAATTGTCACAAAATATATAAGTTACTTAAATGTTTTAAATATTGAGAAGTATGCAAAGCTTCCTAGCATATTATGTTTCATTAGAAGTTACAACAAAGTTAATCAATTAGGTTTATTATATATGTATAAATAAGCACTACCTAAGGGTCCATTCATTTATTAAGTAAAACGATTTAGGGGGGGAGGGGGTCGACCATGTCTTAATTTTTCTGCCTCGTTGGTCTAGTTGCTAGATATAAGGCCGCAGACCCGGTGGTCCTGGGTTCAATTCCCAGGTCGGGCCAATAAATAGTTATTGGGTTTTTCTGTCAGAAAATTCTCAGTAGCAGCCCGGAGTCTGGAAGTTGGAAGTGTGTACACTCCCGTGCCTCGGAAAGCACCTTAAGCCGTTGGTCATGCGCCTGAACTCTTTCCGGTCATGTCGGATTGCCGTCTCATCGGATTATGAGAGCTAAGGAAAAGAGAGTGCACCTGTGTTTGCGCATACACTTGTGCACTATAATATCTCTTGCGCAGTTGACTAATCTCTCTTGAGATTGGCCGCCGTGGCCGAAATCGGTCTGGAGGACCTTATTAATTTTTCTTACAAGGGGATGGGAGGGAGTATTTATAGTTCTTATGTAAGATCACAAATATAAGTAAAGCATCCTGCTCGCTTGCAGGAGAAAAAAAAACTCATCTTCACATTTTTTGTCGAGTTTTGGGAATGTGGTAGAAATGTCTACGAAAAAATCGACATTCTTACGTAATAAATATTCAACAGGGGGGAGGGGTCGGCTTATTCTTGTTTTTTCTTATTTAGGAGGGGGAGAGGGTAACAAAATCATCTTACGTAATAAATGAATGGTTCCTAAAGAAGCTGCAATGAAATTATTTGAGAAGTAAACACGCCACCATCAAGCTTCATTGATTTGTAGAACCGTTATTATCGTTAAGATTTAAATATACCAATTTTTTTTTATTTTCAGAACGAGGGCCTGCTCCCAAAGTCAAGATTCCGCACCCGCATGTCAAGAAGTCCAAGATATTGCTCGGTAAAGCTGGTGTTATTAACGTGCTGCAAGAGGACGCCCCGCCACCACCGCCCAAGTCGCCTGACAGAGATCCGTTCAATATATCGAATGACGTGTAAGTACTTTATTTTTTTAAATAAAATACGTTACGATTCTTAATGCGAACAAGAAGCTGTTTATGTGTACACTAAGTCTTTGTTAATCGTCTTATATCTTACGTCTTGATTGATTTTATTAGAACATATTTATATAAGAATTTCGCTTGGTGGCAGGGCTTTGTGGAAGCCCGTCTGGGTAGGTACCACACACTATACACATTTACATATTCTACCGCCAATAATTAAAACAGCAATAATTATTCATGTCCGGTTTGAAGGGTGAATCAGTGTAACTACAGTCACAAGGGCAACATCTAAATTCCCAAGTTTGATGGCACACGAGCGATGTAAGGAGTGGTTAATATTTCTTATATCGCCAATGTCTACGGGCGGTGGTTGCCACTCACCATCATGTAGCCCATTCGCCCGTCTGCCTAGTTATTGTATAAAAAAAATAACCTAAAGTAATTACAACTGTTTTACTCGTTTAGAAACATTAATCTTTTGTATCAGTTACACTGTTTAATTTAATTAAGTTTTTTTAATACATAAAACCATTCGTTATGAAACAATTTTCAGATACTATCAGCCGAAATCCCAGAACCCTCGTCTGAAAGTGGGCGGCGGGCAGCTGATCCAGCACAGCACGCCGGTGGTGGAGCTGCGCGCGCCGTTCATCCAGACGCACATGGGCCCCGCGCGCCTGCGCGCCTTCCACCGCCCCGCGCTGCGCAAGCTCTCCTACGGCGCCGTCGCCGCGCACGGCGCGCACCCCGTGCAGCCGCTGCTCAAACATATCAAGAAGAAGGCTAAGGTTTCTCATATTTTATTTTATATATTATGAAAAAAGAAATTGTCATTGCATGTATAAAAAATATTGTTACAAAATATATATCATTTGTATGATATCTTAACATTCAAAAATTAAAAAAAAAAAATTATTGACGAAAAACCCATTAGGTTGTAATGGGAAATTGACCGAATCTTAATAGGAATTCATTTTAATCGGCTTTACGGAATGAAATGCTCATCGTTCATCGTATTATTACGCAAAAAATATGCAATCGGTAAAAGTTATAATTGAATGAAAAATCATTTTTTTGTATGTTTTTATGCGAAAAATATCGTTAATATAAACGCACATACGCATGTAATGTCATGCCGCCCGCCCGGTAACACTGTCGAATCTTTATATATATAAAAGCACCTTTTTTTAATTAGCCATATATTCGTTATTAGTGAAGAATAATGTTTTTCGTTGTTTTACTGATATGCTAGAATAAATGTGAAATATATTACCCTGAGTAATTTTTAGTAAAACTAATATAAATTATGTTTGTAATATTCTAAGTTTTTTTTTAACAGCAACGTGAAGCCGAACGTCTAGCTTCAGGTGGAGGGGACGTGTTCTTCATGAGGACGGCTGAGGACTTAAGTGGTAGAGACGGTGAACTCATTCTCGTGGAGTTTTGCGAAGAACATCCGCCACTAATTAGCCAAGTCGGGATGTGTACTAAGATCAAGAACTATTATAAAAGAACGGCTACTAAGGTATGTTTAATGTGAATTAATTTTAACAATATAATTGTGTTTTGTTTCAATTTGAATCAGTATGTAGTTTAAATAGATTGCGAGGTATGTCAAAGTCAGTAGTATTGAACATGAAATTTGTTGCTATTGCTCTAAGAAAAAGTTTCTTGTATTTATACTGCCTCGTTAATCTAGCAACGAGCTTACAAAGCTGGAGATCCTGGGGTCTTAGTTTCAAACTCCAGGTCGAGTCAATAACACAAATAATTTGGGTATTTCAGTAAAAAAAAAATCAGTAGCATCCTAAAGTTCGGGCGTTGGTGGAGTTTATACGTGCCTCGGGAAGAAGGTTAAAACCCGTGTTTGCCTTTACGTCGGTTTATTAGAGTGTAATTGTGTTTGCGTACATACGTGTCCGCTATGATACGTTCCGCGTTTTGCACTGGCTTACTCACCCACCAAATAACACCACAAAGCTAATTTGAAACTCGTGCTAAATAATTCTAGGACAGCGGTCCGAAGCCGCTGAAGTACGGCGAGATCGCGTACGCGCACACGTCGCCCTTCCTGGGCATCCTGCCGCCCGGCGCCACGCAGTCCGTCGTGGAGAACAACATGTACCGCGCGCCCATCTACGAGCACACCGTGCATATCACGGACTTCCTCGTCATACGCACCAAGTAAGCGACACTTACTGAGCACCTGTACATTGTATGATCCAATGGGGGGAGGAGTAAAGTTGAACGAACCTTAGATGGACGTAATCGAGCGATTTGTGTAAAGCTCTGCTGTATTATGAATTCCAAATAGTTCTTGATCGATATTTCTGTCTTATAATACATCACTTATCCACTTAACGAATCATATCTACTTTAATTTAATTTCTAAAGTTACGATAACAACTTCGTCGTTATTCAAAAGGCATTTTCGGAAATCCATTATTAATTGCATATATATAATCTAATGTCAATACAAGGACAAATTTGTTTATTTATCTTTAATCTTCCTTTCATTGGAATCGGCTATAGTAAATAAACATTCATTCGTATGGCCTTATGCCATTTGTTTCTGTAATATACACTTTATTACACTGGCAAACTATTATGGCCCACCACTACCATAGCCTGTGCATTAGTACAGCTAACACGCTAATAGGAGCGACACGTTGCTGATATGATAATAATATGAATTTGTGATTGGATGACGTCATATTTTTTATTATGTAACATGTATTGTATTACAGACAGGCGTATTACATACGTGAAGTTGACGCTTTATTCGTGGCTGGTCAGGAATGTCCTTTGTATGAAGTGCCCGGACCAAATTCGAAAAGAGCTAATAATTTCGTTCGAGATTTCCTACAGGTATTTAAAAAATATTTTTGAAAAGCTTATTGTAAGATCTTAATATTTGTAATCTTTTGAGAGGGTTAATGCCTCTTTTCCAAAGGAATTTTTTTTTAATGTTTATTTTATTGTATATTATATATGGAATTCGTGGAACTACCCATACATGTATGTTTCACGGTGTTTTCCTTTATCACAAAGACATTAATTAAAAAAAAAAAAAACGAATTAAGCTAGTGAAACAATAGTTGTGTTTGCTCGATTCTTGTAACGTTAAAATTCACATGTTCTATTTACCAGTCATTATGTCCCAGTTACAGAATTTGTAATCGATTTTCTTTACTTTGGTATATATTTAACTATTTGATAAAAAAATGTATCAAATGAATTCATGTAATACATAATAAAAGAAACTATTTAAGAATGTTTTCTTTTTTCAAGGTTTTCATATACAGGCTGTTCTGGAAATCGCCTGACAATCCGCGTCGTATAAAAATGGACGATATCAAAAGAGCTTTCCCCTCCCACTCGGAGAGTTCGATCCGTAAACGTCTGAAGCTGTGTGCAGATTTCAAACGAACCGGATGTGATTCTAATTGGTGTGTATTGCGTTAACTGTTTCATAGACAATTTTTATTTTTTATTATTATAAACTTATTTTTACAATTTATAGAATACTATTATATTTACCAATTACATATGGTTTTGTAAAGTAATTAAAGGTTTTTTTTTTTAATAATTTCATAATACAAAATATCCTTTATATTACATAATGTGATTTTAACAAAAAAAAAATAGTATAGTAAGTTCGAAAACAGACCCTGGAACTATAAGAAGTATAAACCACTTCTGTTTTATTCAATGCGCCAAGTTATTGAACTTTTTTTTTTTTCTTTACAGAATTGGTAGGCGGACTTTCATATGGGCTACTTGATAGTAAGTGGTCACTAACGCCCATAGACATTGGCATTGTAAGAAATGTTAACCATCGCTTACATCGCCAATGCGCCACCAACCTTGGGAACTAAGATGTTATGTCCCTTGTGCCTGTAATTACACTGGCTCACTCACCCTTCAAACCGGAACACAATAGTACCAAGTACTACTGTTTTGCGGTAGAATATCCGATGAGTGGGTGGTACTTACCCAGACGAGCTTGCACAAAGCCCTACCACCAAATATACTTGTAAATAATACTTGTTGTTATTAAATTCATTACTTAAACTGGATCGTAATAGAAGTTATTGCTGTTTAGCGAAACATCTAGTGTATAGGTGGTACCCACACAGACAAACGACCAGAATGATAAAATTATCTTCTAATAAATGATACTTGTTTGTAAATTGTAATAAAGTTATCCATTACGTCAGGTGGGTAATAAAACCAGATTTTCGATTGCCATCCGAAGAGGAGATACGTGCGATGGTGTCGCCGGAGCAGTGTTGTGCGTACTTCAGTATGGCGGCTGCGGAACAGAGACTTAAAGACGCCGGCTACGGGGAGAAGTTCATCTTCACGCCGCAGGAGGATGATGACGAGGAAATGCAGTTAAAGATGGATGACGAGGTACTATATTAAATTTGTGGATTTAACTCCGAAGTAATGATATATATTTTAATTTTTATTGGCAACGTCATAAAAATCTCATGAGAAATATGAATTTACTTGTAGATCTAAGTATTAAGCTTAGGACATTGTAATGGTGGTTGGTTGGTGCTATATAAGTATGAAACATATACATGTCGGTTGAGATGTTGATGAATATGTACGATAAGCTTTACCAATAGTTTCAAGTTATTCGTAGTAACGAAAACATTTATTTGCAAAACTCGAATCCATTTTTTAAACGCTGATCAATTCTAATAATTCCCTAAATTACTGTTTATTGTGAATACCTATAAGATTTACTAATTCGGCTAAACACATATCGCTTAAATATAATATTTAAGCACATATGTATGTGGGGTGCTACCTAACAAGGCCCGGGAATGGAACCGAACATTTTCATTATTTCTGTATTGCTCACATAAGCACACTTAATGTGAAGTGAATAACGTATATATAAATAAAAAGTAAGCGTGGCGGCAGAGCGGGTAAGCGTTGCGGGGCCGGAGCGAGCGTGGCGGGACGGGTCAGCGCTGGTAGAAGCGCTGGCTCGCGGGGCCCTACGGAACACTCGCTTCGTGTCTATTCAATAAAAATGTAAATGTTAGTGAAAAAAAATGAAATGATGTCAAAATACCATTTTATTTAAGGTGAAAGTGGCTCCATGGAATACAACACGCGCGTACATCCAAGCGATGCGAGGCAAATGCCTCTTGCAGCTGACCGGGCCCGCCGACCCCACGGGCTGCGGCGAGGGATTCTCGTACGTCCGCGTCCCCAACAAACCGACGCAGCAGCCGAACGAGGAACAACAACCCAAGAGAACTGTAACCGGTACTGATGCGGACTTGAGAAGACTCAGCTTGAACAATGCCAAGGCATTGTTGAGGAAATTCGGAGTGCCTGAAGAAGAGGTAAGATTTTTAAGAAGTGACTTTAACAACATCTGTGATCGACATAGATTAAAAATATTTTTTTTCACAGATTAAAAAACTATCTCGATGGGAGGTTATCGATGTAGTAAGAACTTTGTCAACGGAAAAAGCAAAGGCCGGTGAAGAGGGTATGACGAAATTCTCGAGAGGAAACAGATTTTCCATAGCTGAGCATCAAGAAAGGTTTAATTATTTATTACGATATTTGTTTTTGCAATTATATATAATGTATAGGAATTAAATTATATGTGTTGTCATCTATTTCTATACATTTTTTGTATTATTTGATTTTAATTTAAGCTTTAATCGACTTAAGAGATATATGGATAGACGCCGTTGACCTTCGTTGATTGAATTGGACACTTTGGGATTAAAAAAATAATAATCATGTGATGTTTCATAGATACAAAGAAGAGTGTCAGCGTATATTCGAACTACAGAACCGTGTACTGCAAAGCACAGAAGTGTTAAGTACAGACGAAGCCGAGAGTTCAGTGAGCGAGGAATCTGACTTGGAAGAGATGGGCAAAAATCTTGAAAATATGTTAGCTAATAAGAAAACTACGGAACAGGTAAAAATTATTCAGATATACATTAAAATCAATTTTCAAAATTTCAATAAACAACAAATTGTTTTAAAATTGTTTACTATATTGAATTTCTAAAGAAAACGAACGATTCCAATTGGTGGTCAAGTTTTTATCTTTTATCAGGACTGGATACGTCAATAGCTCAACTTATTTCGATCGACCTATTGGCTGTCGCATCGCTTTGAATACCTTTATTAAGTTAAGCTATTGATGTTTTTATTAATAAAACTAATGATTGGCGCTAGAAAGCCCATTTACTGAATTATAAGAAAACGTGAAACAATCTTATTCATAGAACCCTCACTTGGCGGTTCATATACTTTGTGATTAATTTAAAAAAAAACTTTATAGTTTCATATAATTTTCTATATATTGTTGTAGTTAACAATGGAAAGGGAAGAAGCTGAGAGAGCTGAATTAAGAAAAATGATTCTGGGTCAGTCAGAAAAGAAGCCGCAAATCAATCAAAATGATCAGCAGAATGCTTCAAATCAAGGTAAACATATGCCCTTTTCACAACACGTTTTTTCTAAACAACGGTGCGGTAGTCACGCCGTATGAGATTTAACATAGTGGTTTGATCTTGTGTACAACTACCAACCCGTACTGCTAATACGGAGAGTGGGCCTAAGCCCAGCAGTGGAGCATTTAAAGAATTAATTTTTATTTGTGTAAAAAAAATAAAGCACCCGACAGATAACGGCTAAACATCCTATCATCAGCAAAATCAACATGGTACGAAATGATGATGATGAATAATAATATCTTATTTTTCCATTACTTTTTTTAAAGTAACTTTTTTTAAATAGTTACTTTTTTAGCATCATTCATATACGACCTTGTCATAATTTTTATACATCAAGTAGTCAACTTTTTAAACTGAGTTAAGAGTTACATATCACCATATAAAAACTACAGGGGATTCCCCATTTATTTTTTGAAGAATATTGAGTAAATTTTTATATAAGGTTTTTCATTAAGTATTATTATATCAATTATTTAATTTTCTTTAGGTCGAGTTCTTCGTATAGTTCGTACATTCCGTAACGCATCCGGCCAGCGGTACACTCGCGTTGAGTTAGTACGGAAAGCTGCTGTCATAGAGGCGTATACCAAGATACGATCCACCAAGGATGACGCTTTCATACGGCAATTTGCTACAATGGATGAGACTCAAAAAGAGGAGATGAAGAGGGAAAAGAGAAGGATTCAGGTTAGCTACGATTATTAATATTGAACAACACATATGACAAAAATCAATATCGCCCCTCCCCAAATAGAAATTGAAATTACTATTTTTTATATTTTTCATAGGAACAATTGAGACGTATCAAGAGAAATCAAGAAAGAGAAAGGCTTGCAGGAAATGTATCGGTGCCATCTACGCCTATTCCAGGGAGTAAGAGTATTCCTTTTTTAGTGAAATTTAGGGTTACGATGAACGATGAATATGAAGTATTATTATCTTGTACACAATCTGCGACAAACAATATTTCCATAACCGATTATGAGCTGACTATTTCGGCCACGCCTGCCGTATTCAGGGAGGGATGCGCAAGAGTGTGCGCAAATGTAAGGGCACTCTGTTCCATGATTAAGATGGAGATCGCTATGTAAAAAATCAATAATAATTGGATTTTTTTGTAAAAAGAAAATACTTTTTTATTGTAATTTTATGTTATAACTATACTTTTATTGCGTCACTTTAATTAGGTGTATTTCCAGATATTACTGTGTCAACAATGTCGGATATAGTGCCGACCTCGCCTGGGTTGATTCCTTTGGGTCAAATAAAACAAGAACCGGATCTACACACGCCGTCTCGCCGACGCGCTAAGTTGAAACCAGATTTGAAGTTGAAGGTAATAATAACACTTAGTTTATCATTGGATTGAAAAAAAATAATATGTTTAAAAAAATCAGACAGAAAAAGTTATCGTTTTGCTGACTGTATTTTTCTCTTGATATTATAACAATGTTATCCTAGACACGAGTTTCATAATATTTTTCTTTAACTTTTTCTCGCACATCATTATTAACAACAAAGCTATCTTCAAAGAATTCGCTGTCAAGTACCTAACTCTTGTAAAATAAAAATAAGCGTCGTCGGTTTGTAATTGAAAGCAGTGTGCATACAGTGTTGGTATTGACATTAATCAATAACTCCGGGCTGTCAGTGCGGCGCGTGCGGGCAGGTGGGCCACATGCGCACCAACAAGGCGTGTCCGCTGTACACGGGCGGCGGCGCCCTGTCGCCCGAGCACGACGAGCCGCCGCCGGAGCCCGAGGACCTCGACCTCGGCTACGTGGAGGGGACCAAGCTCACGCTGCCCTCCAAGCTCATCAAGGTGATTTGAAATTTTAAAAGCGAGTTTATGATATCCGGCTTGTAAGGACCAACATTTAATTTTCATTTTGTTTTTTTTTTTCTATAAAGGTTTAATCCTTTTTAAAATGTTTTTTTTTTCTGTTATATTAATTATTGGTACTGAATTATTCCATAGCAATCGGCGGAAGATTTCAAGCGTCGGAGTGGCAGTCGTCGTGGAGAGTTTCGCGCAGCAGGTCGTAATAGACGTCGTGGTACCGCTAGCGAGTCTTGCGATTACTTGGTCAAGCGGCCGGCGGAGAGACGGCGGACTGACCCGCTGGTGACGCTGTCTTCGCTGCTGGAGGACGTGCTGAATCATATGCGACACCTGCCCGATGTTCAACCTTTCCTGTTTCCTGTTAACCCTAAGGTAACTTATTGATAATGATTAATGAAATACATTAAGACTATCATTTTTAAAGCATAAATAATCTTCACCGTTTGAGTAGCGAATTTTATTCTACGAAATTTATGAAATATTCTACGAAATGTTCATTTCGTAAACCGACTTCCTTTTGACTTCTTTATTTACAGTTGTGTTTCATTCTACAATGTTTAATTGTTTTGTCTCTTGATATTATTTGCCATATTAAATATGCTTGGAATTCAATTTTGATAAATATTAGGTCGGTTTTTCTATATGAGAAGGGATTGAAAGTTACTGTTATTGAAAATGTAAACAATGCTTTATTTACATTTCTTTAATATTGTCAATTCGCTTTGGTTTTCTTTCAGCTAGTAGCTGATTATTATAGAATTATATCTCGACCGATGGACCTACAGACGATCAGGGATAATTTGAGGCAGAAGCACTATCAGAGCCGTGAGGAATTCCTCGCTGACGTCAATCAGATTGTCGAGAATTCGAATCTATATAACGGTAAGTTATCGTTATAAAAATGTAGTTTTACAAAATTTTAATTATTACATTATAACGCTTAAGACCTTGAAATATGATTTAAAATATCTCGGCGATAGTAGAAGCTGTGATATAAAATTAATTTAAATTTAATATAAACCTTAGGTCCTACAAGTAGTTTGACAGTCGCCGCTCAGCGTATGATGCAAAGATGTTTTGAAAAACTTGCCGAAAAAGAGGAGCAGTTTATGAAACTGGAGAAACAAATCAATCCATTACTCGATGACAATGATCAGGTATGGTTTTTTATGTTATAGGCAGGCGTACCGGGAAATGGGTCAGATGATGGTCACCACTGCCCATAGACATTAGAAATGTAGATCTAACATCGTTTATGCACCACCAATCTTGGAAACTAAGATGTTATGTCCCTCGTACCCTGTACACACTGGTAAACACTGGTTCGCTTACCCTTCAAAATGGAACGCACTAAATTCCGCTGTTTAGCGGTAGAATATCTGATGAATTGGTGGTACCTCAACAGACGGGCTGCACAAATCCCCACTACCTAGCAAAACCTGGTTTTATTTCATCAGAGTTTTATATCTTCAAATTATGCTGACCCTAGGAAATTCGTAATATTTTTCCTTAAATACATTATGACATGAAGTATATGTATATATATGTATATATATATATATATGTATTTATATATAATACACTTAAATATATTTTTCATTCAGAATAAATGCTGTTAATATAGATCTATTAAAAAAACCGCCTGTATATGTATTATTATTATTATTACTTTTATAAATATAATTTTAAACAGGTCGCGCTGTCATTTATCTTTGAAAATCTTTTGACAACGAAACTGAAAGTCATGCCGGAGGCGTGGCCGTTCTTAAAACCCGTCAATAAAAAACAAGTGAAGGACTATTACAATGTCATCAAGAAACCAATCGATATGGAGACCATTGGCAAAAAGATTCAAGGTATTTGTTATAGATAATTATTTTATAATCTGTATCTTTTTTTGTAGGAAAATCATCACCGATGGGCTTTTGGTTTGTAGAAAATTGGGAATAACTGTTTTTAATGGTTAGTTTTTTTGGCATTGCTCTGTGTTGTTGTGACGGGTTTTTGGTTTAGTGTTATTAGCGTGTTCGCATAGCAATATCGAATTATTTGTCGTATTCCTTAATATTAAAAAGGCATACCCCACTTTGAAATAAGCTGGATACTCCATGTTAAATCGCATTGTATAGAAACCAAGTATGGCATTTTTTTAAGAAAATATTACTTCACACAAAATTCTATCTTTTAATTTTTTAAATAACATGAATTCTTTTTTTATTTAGCACACAAATATCACAGTCGGGAAGAGTTTTTACGAGACATACAATTGTTGGTGGACAACTGCCGCGCATACAACGGCATCAATTCGCAGTTTACACGACAAGCTGAAGCCGTGCTCAAAGTTACCCAGGAGGCTTTAGAACAGGTAACATATTTCTTGCATTTAGACTAGATATATTGCATATGTATATATGTAAAATGGAGATTGAGATCTTAGTGATTTTTAAATCTTAATTCTGTTGAATTAATTTAAACATCATTAACGTTGTAACGATAATTTAATCTAACATTATGGTTAACTATCGGTTCCAATCGTCTTTTATGCTTTAATTCAAATTGATACATGCTATATGTGTGTAGTTCGACGAACACGTGAGCCAGCTGGAGGCGAACATCGTTCGCGTGCAGCAGAAGATGTTAGAGGACGCAGAGAACTCAGACCTGGACGACGACCTGCAGCCGCCGCACGACGAGAAGCGCGGTCGGGGACGGCCACGGAAGCAGAAGGCGCTCGCCTCCACTTCTACTGACGGTGAGTTATAGAACCATAGAACTTTCTAGAAGAGTTGTGTTGGATGTTATTCTGCGGGCGTAAGGTAGCCCCTGCTTTAAAATGATTCATATATAAAATAAATTAAATTATTATTAATCTTTTCATTTGATAATCTATTATATTTTTGTATTATTTGAAAATTTAAAATTGCTTATATTAATGCTCGATAGATGGCGCTGTACCGGTTTTCGGAATCTATGACCTTGGTTTTGTTACACGGTGCACTGAGCAGTATTATAACGGGACTTGTACAATTTATATGTTTATGTTAGGTTTTTCGTTGAAAAATCTTACTATATCTTATATTATAAATTTGAAGTTTGTGTGGTTGCAGTCAATCATACGAACTACTGGGTTTATTTTAACTAAACCTGAAATAGACGTCGAATAAATCGTGCAATACCATTTTTATTACATATAATAAATATTTTGCTTTGTTTATTTTTCAGATGCTACACCGAGGAAACGTGGTCGACCAAAGAAAGACCAAAACAGTCTGGTTGATGGTAAGTCAATTATATATATATTATGTAATAACTCATGTTTATTGTGTAACTAAATAAAAAAAATATACACATTATTCACCGGATTGCTCACATTTTTTTCATCAAGCTAAAAGTTATTTCTACATAATTTCTTTGCAGATCTACAATATTCGGACAGTGGCAGTTCTGGACTCGAAGAGGTGGAGCAGAAGTTTGCAGCCGAAGCGATGGTGCAACTGTCCGTGCGTCCAGGTGAGATTATATTTAAAATGGGTTTTAAACGTCTGTTATAAGAACAGTTTCGTCGTAGATCGTGTATTAAACTTATTTTTCATTGGGTTGTATTAGGCAAACCCCAAAAGAAGCAAGAGTTATAACTAATTGCAACGATAATTAAGTCAAGGTGGCTCAATTGTTTGATTTGTAATATTTTACTTAACTCATTAGAAGATAAATTCTTCACAATACAGATAAATACAGAGAGTACAAATAAAACCTTCTATGGAGATTGTAAATTGAATGTATGTCTATGATTTAACTTATTTTACTCGGTGGTAGAGCTTTGTGCAAGCTCGTCAGGGTAGGTACCACCCACTCATCAGATATTCTACCGCAAAACAGTAGTACTTTGTATTGTTGTGTTCCGGTTTAAGGGTGAGTGAGCCAGTGTAATTACAGGCACAAGGGACATAACATCTTAGTTCCCAAGGTTGGTAGCGCATTGGCGATGTAAGCGATGGTTAACATTTCTTACAACGCCATTGTCTACGGGCGTTGGCGACCACTTACCATCAGGTGGCCCATATGTTCGTCCGCCTACATACATAATAATAATTAAAAAAAAATGTTTGTAGATGAAGATGCACCGAGCGAGCCAAGCTTCGACACGTCCGAGTTTCTCATCAAACGGGAAGTGCCCGACGAACCTCCACAGATGTCAGACGACCTCGTCGACTTGGATCAACATAGCAGAGACTATATGTATCCTGCTGTTGTGAAGGTATGGAAATTTTTAGTACCATATATTTACATATTCTAACTAATATTATAAACGCGAATTTGTTTGTTACGCTTTCACGCCTCAACCACTAAACCGATTTTAAAAACTCTTTCACCAATGGAAAGCTACATCATCAGCGAGTAACTTAGGCTACCATTTCTACACGTATTCACACGGGAACGGGAACTACGCGGGTGAAACAGCGAGCAAGACGCTAGTAACCTCTCGAGATTGTCGGTGAATGTATCTACCCGAGTCAAGTTATGCTCGGTAGGAACAATTTCGATAAGTAGGCTGATCGAGATGGCCAGCATTTGGTGACTGTCGTCATGTACTTAAGATAAAAGTTTTCAAACAGCACGACTTATCTGCCATTACATGCGGTGCCGAAACGTGGACACTAACTGTGGGACTAGTCCACAAATTCAAGGTCGCTCAGTGTGCTATTTGCCGAGGTACGCTCGGAGTAACTTTGAAAGATAAAATTTATAATGAGGTTATCCGGAGTAGAATCAGTGTTACTTGAAGTGGCAAAAGGCTGGTCATGTATGTCGAAGGGCCGCTGCCGTTGGGGTAGACGAATCCTTGAGTGGATACCGGGAATCGGCAAACGATGACCTGATAAAGGTATCGGGACCTGACTGGATGCGGAAGGTGGAGAACCGTGAGATTTTTGCACCTTGAGCTCTCCGTCTATGACCCGCAATTGATCACGATTGGATATTGATTGAATGATTTGATTAACGTTTGAACGTTAATTTTATTTACAAAATGTATTTTTATAGGAGGAGCCGATTGAACCAGACATGAATGTGGATGTCCCGATGCTGGATAATGTACCAGGAGAGCATCCACAGTTCAAGGAGGAACCGCTCGAGAACTGGCAGGTTTGTATGTCCTTTGGGATTTTTGTATAATATAAATCGACGTTTATTTCATATATACTCTGATATTATGTTAACTGAAATACATTTTTGATGATGGTAGTTTATTGAATACTTTTTTTTATCCATGCCATGACTAAGACCATAAACAGTAATTGTTTTTACTATAATAAATTATACATAATATATTTAGTGCCGATTCAATTGAGACTCATAACGTATAAAATATGACAGAACTAGACAATTATGACAGATAATGAATATAGTTTTATACAGATTATAATTAAATATTTTATATGATTTAAAGATTCGTTATAGTCTGTGGCAATTTTCAGCCGGATCCCGCTATACAAGACGACTTACAAGTTACTGACAGTGAAGAAGAAGCGGAAGACGGCCTTTGGTTTTAATATTTTTTTATATTATTAAGTTTTAATAAATAAATATTAAAAAATGTTTCAATAAATTCAGTGCGTTATTAGATATATGGACTAAAATGAGTATGACGTCATTAAACGTGTTTATTAACATTAAGGAAAAATAAATATACTGATTTACAATGTTTTTATTTTAATAACATCTTACAATAATTTACACCTTTTCTATTGCTGTGTGTACACGGAAGATATGAGTAAAACTAAACCTATAATTTATCAACGCAGTAGAACCCAAAACCATGATTGTTATAATTTTTGTCTGTTTTTCTATACGTTTGTACGTGCTAATCTTTGAAACGGCTGAACTGCTGGTTGGGTTCGGTTTTCACTAATGTATTGTGGTAAGTTTCATTTAAAATTTAGTATTTGTTTTGTATGGATCGGCTTATAAATTAAAAAGTTATATCACTTTAAAGAATCATGTACATTTATTCAATAAAAATGCTATAAAATTACTGTTCAGTTGAATTAGCTGAAACATTAGCTAGCTACTCATAAATTATAGTCTGTAAAATGACGATGATTGTAAGTTTACGGGAATAAAAAAACTTAAAAAATGGACAGTTTCAGAGAATTCTTCCAATGTAAGTTGAGCTCAGATCTATATGATCACTCATATTAAAAAGGGGTTTCAGCTTATGCTGGACATACGTGCCAAAGTGTAAAAAAAAATCGAAGGTTTTTATATAATCAGTTCCATTTCTGGATACTAAATGTATATCTATAGATAGATATCTCGCTCAAAAAGATGGAAAGACTGTTGTTTAATCAGATTATTTACCTTGCTTTTACACGACATCACGTCAAAAATAATTTAATCAGCTTTAAAAAATAGTAAATACATATGTGCCAATAAATATGCAGTAAATGGTAAGATCGGAATTCCGTATGGGATATTTTTTTTATATTACCTAGGAGGGCAAATTACTCTACTCCGCCTGATGGTAAGTGGTAGTAGAGTCCAAACGCGACGACGCAGAAGACGACTAGTATAGTCTGGAAGAATGATCTGCACTAGCCGCCCCCGCCTTGCCAGCCCGCAAGATGCCTCTGCATGCCTCGTTTAAATGAATCCAGGTTGTAAGAGGAGGGAAACACAGTTCTAATGTTAAAATAATGACGGCTCAACATATTTTAGTAACAGCCGGCCGATGTCCCAATACTATGCAAAGGTTTTTTCATCTATGACGCAGATTTGCACCATGTTTTTCTGGTTAACGTTATGTGGCGACAAGCTGACAAGGTTTATGAGTGTCAAGAATTAAAATAAATGTTAATACTTATGCTGTTTAATCAATAAAATAAATAAATAACTCAATGTTTATATATACGAACAATTTATTTGTCTCTAAAAAAAATTTTGAAACAATAGTGTATAAAGCTTACGAAACGTAATTATGAATAAAAATAACGTTCAAACATCCGAATATAAATTTATTTAAAGACAAAACAAAAAAAAAAAACATACAGATAAATTTTTAATTAATGGTTCTTATATTGCTAATGTTAAGGTTAAAGGATGCCACTTCAAATCTTGCTTGTGATTACACTGGCTCACTCACCATTCAAACCGGAACAGAATCAGTATTGGTGTTCCAATAAAGAAGCATTACACTCATTGTATGTTAAGAAATCTACCACCGGTACGTAAATACTCATTTCAGATCTGAGTCGTCTCAGGTGAAAAGAAATTAACGGGATTTTTTATTTTTTTTCTATTAATTTTTATTTAAATTGTAATTATTCATATTTCTATTTAAAACGGCCTGCCGTTAGCAAGCGTTAACAATGCAAGGCGATCATTAAAGTCCCAAGGTGCGTTGTCATCTAAGGAGTCAGTTTTAAAATATGCTTTAAGACAAAAAAAATCCTTTCTTCTTGTTACTTAAATTTTTTTTAATTTTGCAATTGAACGTTTTCTGTATCATTTTTATACGCGGATAGTAAAATTTGTGTAGTAACATTTAAAAAATATATTTTAAATCTATCTAACACTAATGGTCGTAGTTTAATGACTTTTTGCTCTAATGCACTTCAATGTGAAGGATTATAAATTCCAGGTAGACGAGATGCATTTATATTAAAAGCGATGTCATTATTGCAATTTAGTTTGAAATGTAACAGGAATGAATAAAAAGTTAAATTTTGAAATTATTTATTAAAAATATATAAAATGAAATTGAAAAAGAGAATTAGTTTTAATAACTGCTCTAAGTTTCCGGAGTTAGAAAATTACGCGGAACAAAATAATCTGGTACTTCAATATAAATTTCCTATTTCGTCTGATACTAGCCAAGTTAAGTAACTACGAGTGAGGTGTATTTGTAGTAAAGGTATTATTGCAGTATTCAGGTGACATACACACGACTTTGGTCCTAAGTTTGTCATTGCTTTGATGTAGCCTTGGACCATTTGCTAGGAAACGGTCATGTCTGCTTTAACTTAACTAACTTTAACTTTTTTTAAATAGTTACTTTTTTAGCATCACTCATATACGACCTTTTCATAATTTTTATACATCAAGTAGTCAACTTTTTAAACTGAGTTAAGAGTTACATATCACCATATAAAAACTACAGGGGATTCCCCATTTATTTTTTGAAGAATATTGAGTAAATTTTTATATAAGGTTTTTCATTAAGTATTATTATATCAATTATTTAATTTTCTTTAGGTCGAGTTCTTCGTATAGTTCGTACATTCCGTAACGCATCCGGCCAGCGGTACACTCGCGTTGAGTTAGTACGGAAAGCTGCTGTCATAGAGGCGTATACCAAGATACGATCCACCAAGGATGACGCTTTCATACGGCAATTTGCTACAATGGATGAGACTCAAAAAGAGGAGATGAAGAGGGAAAAGAGAAGGATTCAGGTGAGCTACGATTATTAATATTGAACAACACATGAAAAAAATTAATACCGCCCCTCCCCAAATAGAAATTGACAATTACAATTTTTTAAATTTTTATAGGAACAATTGAGACGTATCAAGAGAAATCAAGAAAGAGAAAGGCTTGCAGGAAATGTATCGGTGCCATCTACGCCTATTCCAGGGAGTAAGAGTATTCTTTTTTTAGTGAAATTTAGGGTTACGATGAATATGAAGTATTATTATTTTGTACACAATATGCGACAAACAATATTTCCATAACCGATTATGAGCTGACGATTTCGGCCACGCCTGCCGTTTTCAGGAAGGGATACGCAAGAGTGTGCGCAAATGTAAGGGCACTCTATTCCATGATTAAGATGGAGATCGCTATGTAAAAAATCAATAATAATTGGATTTTTTCGTAAAAAGAAAATACTTTTTTATTGTAATTTTATGTTATAACTATACTTTTATTGCGTCACTTTAATTAGGTGTATTTCCAGATATTACTGTGTCAACAATGTCGGATATAGTGCCGACCTCGCCTGGGTTGATTCCTTTGGGTCAAATAAAACAAGAACCGGATCTACACACGCCGTCTCGCCGACGCGCTAAGTTGAAACCAGATTTGAAGTTGAAGGTAATAATAACACTTAGGTTATCATTGGATTGAAAAAAATTAATATGTTTAAAAAAATCAGACAGAAAAAGTTATCGTTTTGCTGACTGTATTTTTCTCTTGATATTATAACAATGTTATCCTAGACACGAGTTTCATAATATTTTTCTTTAACTTATTCTCGCACATCATTATTAACAACAAAGCTATCTTCAAAGAATTCGCTGTCAAGTACCTAACTCTTGTAAAATAAAAATAAGCGTCGTCGGTTTGTAATTGAAAGCAGTGTGCATACAGTGTTGGTATTGACACTAATTGATAACTCCGGGCTGTCAGTGCGGCGCGTGCGGGCAGGTGGGCCACATGCGCACCAACAAGGCGTGTCCGCTGTACACGGGCGGCGGCGCCCTGTCGCCCGAGCACGACGAGCCGCCGCCGGAGCCCGAGGACCTCGACCTCGGCTACGTGGAGGGGACCAAGCTCACGCTGCCCTCCAAGCTCATCAAGGTGATTTGAAATTTTAAAAGCGAGTTTATGATATCCGGCTTGTAAGGACCAACATTTAATTTTCATTTTGTTTTTTTTTTTTCTATAAAGGTTTAATCCTTTTTAAAATGTTTTTTTTTTATTTCTGTTATATTAATTATTGGTGCTGAATTATTCCATAGCAATCGGCGGAAGATTTCAAGCGTCGGAGTGGCAGTCGTCGTGGAGAGTTTCGCGCAGCAGGTCGTAATAGACGTCGTGGTACCGCTAGCGAGTCTTGCGATTACTTGGTCAAGCGGCCGGCGGAGAGACGGCGGACTGACCCGCTGGTGACGCTGTCTTCGCTGCTGGAGGACGTGCTGAATCATATGCGACACCTGCCCGATGTTCAACCTTTCCTGTTTCCTGTTAACCCTAAGGTAACTTATTGATAATGATTAATGAAATACATTAAGACTATCATTTTTAAAGCATAAATAATCTTCACCGTTTGAGTAGCGAATTTTATTCTACGAAATTTATGAAATATTCTACGAAATGTTCATTTAAACCGACTTCCTTTTGACTTCTTTATTTACAGTTGTGTTTCATTCTACAATGTTTAATTGTTTTGTCTCTTGATATTATTTGCCATATTAAATATGCTTAGAATTCAATTTTGATAAATATTAGGTCGGTTTTTCTATATGAGAAGGGATTGAAAGTTACTGTTATTGAAAATGTAAACAATGCTTTATTTACATTTCTTTAATATTGTCAATTTGCTTTGGTTCTCTTTCAGCTAGTAGCTGATTATTATAGAATTATATCTCGACCGATGGACCTACAGACGATCAGGGATAATTTGAGGCAGAAGCACTATCAGAGCCGTGAGGAATTCCTCGCTGACGTCAATCAGATTGTCGAGAATTCGAATCTATATAACGGTAAGTTATCGTTATAAAAATGTATTTTTACAAAATTTTAATTATTATATTAAGACCTTAAAATATGATTTAAAATATCTCGGCGATAGTAGAAGCTGTGATATAAAATTAATTTAAATTTAATATAAACCTTAGGTCCTACAAGTAGTTTGACAGTCGCCGCTCAGCGTATGATGCAAAGATGTTTTGAAAAACTTGCCGAAAAAGAGGAGCAATTTATGAAATTGGAGAAACAAATCAATCCATTACTCGATGACAATGATCAGGTATGGTTTTTTATGTTATAGGCAGGCGTACCGGGAAATGGGTCAGATGATGGTCACCACTGCCCATAGACATTAGAAATGTAGATCTAACATCGTTTATGCGCCACCAATCTTGGAAACTAAGATGTTATGTCCCTCGCTGGTTCGCTTACCCTTCAAAATGGAATGCACTAAATTCCGCTGTTTAGCGGTAGAATATCTGATGAATTGGTGGTACCTCAACAGACGGGCTGCACAAATCCCCACTACCTAGTAAAACCTGGTTTTATTTCATCAGAGTTTTATATCTTCAAATTATGCTGACCCTTGGAAATTCGTAATATTTTTCCTTAAATACATTATGACATGAAGTATATATATATATGTATTTATATTTAATACACTTAAATATTTTCATTCAGAATAAATGCTGTTAATATAGATCTATTTTATTAAAAAAACCGCCTGTATATGTATTATTATTATTATTACTTTTATAAATATAATTTTAAACAGGTCGCGCTGTCATTTATCTTTGAAAATCTTTTGACAACGAAACTGAAAGTCATGCCGGAGGCGTGGCCGTTCTTAAAACCCGTCAATAAAAAACAAGTGAAGGACTATTACAATGTCATCAAGAAACCAATCGATATGGAGACCATTGGCAAAAAGATTCAAGGTATTTGTTATAGATAATTATTTTATAATCTGTATCTTTTTTTGTAGGAAAATCATCACCGATGGGCTTTTGGTTTGTAGAAAATTGGGAATAACTGTTTTTTTTTAATGGTTACTTTTTTTGGCATTGCTCTGTGTTGTGACGGGTTTTTGGTTTAGTGTTATTAGCGTGTTCGCATAGCAATATCGAATTATTTGTCGTATTCCTTAATATTAAAAAGGCATACCCCACTTTGAAATAAGCTGGATACTCCATGTTAAATCGCATTGTATAGAAACCAAGTATGGCATTTTTTTAAGAAAATATTACTTCAAACAAAATTCTATCTTTTAATTTTTTAAATAACATGAATTCCTTCTTTATTTAGCACACAAATATCACAGTCGGGAAGAGTTTTTACGAGACATACAATTGTTGGTGGACAACTGCCGCGCATACAACGGCATCAATTCGCAGTTTACACGACAAGCTGAAGCCGTGCTCAAAGTTACCCAGGAGGCTTTAGAACAGGTAACATATTTCTTGCATTTAGACTAGATATATTGCATATGTATATATGTAAAATGGAGATTGAGATCTTAGTGATTTTTAAATCTTAATTCTGTTGAATTAATTTAAACATCATTAACGTTGTAACGATAATTTAATCTAACATTATGGTTAACTATCGGTTCCTATCGTCTTTTATGCTTTAATTCCAATTGATACATGCTATATGTGTGTAGTTCGACGAACACGTGAGCCAGCTGGAGGCGAACATCGTTCGCGTGCAGCAGAAGATGTTAGAGGACGCAGAGAACTCAGACCTGGATGACGACCTGCAGCCGCCGCACGACGAGAAGCGCGGTCGGGGACGGCCACGGAAGCAGAAGGCGCTCGCCTCCACTTCTACTGACGGTGAGTTATAGAACCATAGAACTTTCTAGAAGAGTTGTGTTGGATGTTATTCTGCGAGCGTAAGGTAGCCCCTGCTTTAAAATGATTCATATATAAAATAAATTAAATTATTATTAATCTTTTCATTTGATAATCTATTATATTTTTGTATTATTTGAAAATTTAAAATTGCTTATATTAATGCTCGATAGATGGCGCTGTACCGGTTTTCGGAATCTATGACCTTGGTTTTGTTACACGGTGCACTGAGCAGTATTATAACGGGACTTGTACAATTTATATGTTTATGTTAGGTTTTTCGTTGAAAAATCTTACTATATCTTATATTATAAATTTGAAGTTTGTGTGGTTGCAGTCAATCATACGAACTACTGGGTTTATTTTAACTAAACCTGAAATAGACGTCGAATAAATCGTGCAATACCATTTTTATTACATATAATAAATATTTTGCTTTGTTTATTTTTCAGATGCTACACCGAGGAAACGTGGTCGACCAAAGAAAGACCAAAACAGTCTGGTTGATGGTAAGTCAATTATATATATATTATGTAATAAGTCATGTTTATTGTGTAACTAAATAAAAAAAATATACACATTATTCACCGGATTGCTCACATTTTTTTCATCAAGCTAAAAGTTATTTCTACAAAATTTCTTTGCAGATCTACAATATTCGGACAGTGGCAGTTCTGGACTCGAAGAGGTGGAGCAGAAGTTTGCAGCCGAAGCGATGGTGCAACTGTCCGTGCGTCCAGGTGAGATTATATTTAAAATGGGTTTTAAACGTCTGTTATAAGAACAGTTTCGTCGTAGATCGTGTATTAAACTTATTTTTCATTGGGTTGTATTAGGCAAACCCCAAAAGAAGCAAGAGTTATAACTAATTGCAACGATAATTAAGTCAAGGTGGCTCAATTGTTTGATTTGTAATATTTTACTTAACTCATTAGAAGATAAATTCTTCACAATACAGATAAATACAGAGAGTACAAATAAAACCTTCTATGGAGATTGTAAATTGAATGTATGTCTATGATTTAACTTATTTTACTCGGTGGTAGAGCTTTGTGCAAGCTCGTCAGGGTAGGTACCACCCACTCATCAGATATTCTACCGCAAAACAGTAGTACTTTGTATTGTTGTGTTCCGGTTTGAGGGTGAGTGAGCCAGTGTAATTACGGGCACAAGGGACATAACATCTTAGTTCCCAAGGTTGGTGGCGCATTGGCGATGTAAGCGATGGTTAACATTATGTTAACATATGTTCGTCCGCCTACCTACATAATATTTAAAAAAAATATTGTTTGTAGATGAAGATGCACCGAGCGAGCCAAGCTTCGACACGTCCGAGTTTCTCATCAAACGGGAAGTGCCCGACGAACCTCCACAGATGTCAGACGACCTCGTCGACTTGGATCAACATAGCAGAGACTATATGTATCCTGCTGTTGTGAAGGTATGGAAATTTTTAGTACCATATATTTACATATTCTAACTAATATTATAAACGCGAATGTGAATTTGTTTGTTACGCTTTCACGCCTCAACCACTAAACCGATTTTAAAAACTCTTTCACCAATGGAAAGCTACATCATCAGCGAGTAACTTAGGCTACCATTTCTACACGTATTCACACGGGAACGGGCACTACGCGGGTGAAACAGCGAGCAAGACGCTAGTAACCTCTCGAGATTGTCGGTGAATATATCTACCCCGAGTCAAGTTATGCTCGGTAGGAACAATTTCGATAAGTAGGCTGATCGAGATGGCCAGCATTTGGTGACTGTCGTCATGTACTTAAGATAAAAGTTTTCAAACAGCACGACTTATCTGCCATTACATGCGGTGCCGAAACGTGGACACTAACTGTGGGACTAGTCCACAAATTCAAGGTCGCTCAGTGTGCTATTTACCGAGGTACGCTCGGAGTAACTTTGAAAGATAAATTTTATAATGAGGTTATCCGGAGTAGAATCAGTGTTACTTGAAGTGGCAAAAGGCTGGTCATGTATGTCGAAGGGCCGCTGCCGTTGGGGTAGACGAATCCTTGAGTGGATACCGGGAATCGGCAAACGATGACCTGATAAAGGTATCGGGACCTGACTGGATGCGGAAGGTGGAGAACCGTGAGATTGTTGCACCTTGAGCTCTCCGTCTATGGCCAGCAATTGATCACGATTGGATATTGATTGAATGATTTGATTAACGTTTGAACGTTAATTTTATTTACAAAATGTATTTTTATAGGAGGAGCCGATTGAACCAGACATGAATGTGGATGTCCCGATGCTGGATAATGTACCAGGAGAGCATCCACAGTTCAAAGAGGAACCGCTCGAGAACTGGCAGGTTTGTATGTCCTTTGGGATTTTTGTATAATATAAATCGACGTTTATTTCATATATACTCTGATTTTATGTTAACCGAAATACATTTTTGATGATGATAGTTTACTGAATACTTTTTTTTTATCCATGCCATGACTAAGACCATAAACAGTAATTGTTTTTACTATAATAAATTATACATAATATATTTAGTGCCGATTTAATTGAGACTCATAACGTAAAATAAAATATGACAGAACTAGACAATTATGACAGATAATGAATATAGTTTTATACAGATTATAATTAAATATTTTATATGATTTAAAGATTCGTTATAATCTGTGGCAATTTTCAGCCGGATCCCGCTATACAAGACGACTTACAAGTTACTGACAGTGAAGAAGAAGCGGAAGACGGCCTTTGGTTCTAATATTTTTTTATGTTATTAAGTTTTAATAAATAAATATTAAAAAATGTTTTAATAAATTCAGTGCGTTATTAGATATATGGACTAAAATGAGTACGACGTCATTAAACGTGTTTATTAACATTAAGGAAAAATAAATATACTGATTTACAATGTTTTTATTTTAATTCATCATCATCATCAGCCTTTCGTCGTCCACTGTTGGACATAGGCCTCTCCAATGGCACGCCACTGAGCTCGATCTTCAGCTCTCAAAATCCATCCGCTGCCAGCCACTTTGCGTATATCGTCACTCCACCTAGCCGAAGGACGCCCTACGCTACGTTTGCCGAAACGTGGTCTCCACTCCAGAACACGTCTACACCAACGGTTGTCGGTTCTGCGACACATGTGTCCAGCCCACTGCCATTTCAGCTTGCTAATTCTTTGGGCTATGTCGATAACTTTGGTTCTCAGAGAAACTCCGAGCATGCCCTCTCCATCGCTCCCTGAGCGACCTTAAAATGGTGGACCAAACGCACGGTCAGTGTCCATGTCTCGGCTCCGTAGGTCATAACTGGTAGGACGCACTCATTGAAGACTTTTGTCTTCAAGCATTGCGGTATCCGTGACGAAAAGACTTGACCAAGTTTCCTATACGCTGCCCAGCCCAACTGTACTCTTCTGCGTGACTCCTTCTCGAAGTTGTTTCGACCCAACTGCAAAGTTTGCCCAAGGTACACATATTCCTGAACAACTTCGAGAGAAACTCCGTTAAGAACTTGTCCATTGAACATTATCTTGGTTTTGTCCAAGTTCATCCGGAGACCAATTCGAGCAGAAGAATCAGCCAGGCTGCTCAGCATATGCTGCATGTCCTGCACGGTTTCTGCCACGATGACAATATCGTCCGCAAATCTCAAGTGTGAAAGGTTTATGTTTATGCCCCGCCCTTCCCAGTGCAGCGTCTTGAACATATCCTCTAATGCATTAGTGTACAATTTTGGGGAGATGACATCCCCTTGTCTCACTCCTCGATGCAAGATGATGGAGTCAGACTGCTGATTCTGTACTTGGACGGTCTTAATAGCAGCATCATGCAGACCTTTCAGCACTTGGATATATCGCCAATCGATTTGGCACCGTTGTAAGGACTCCAGAACAGACCAGGTCTCAATAGAGTCAAAAGCCTTCTCATAGTCCACAAATGCTAAGCACAGGGGCTGATTATACTCCTCCGTCTTCTGTATAATCTGCCGCACTGTGTGAATGTGGTCTATGGTTCCGTATCCTCTTCGAAACCCGGCCTGTTCTGGGGGCTGAAACTCGTCAAGTCTACGCGCGAGACGATTTGTGATGACCCTGGAAAACAGCTTATAGACATGGCTCAAGAGGGAAATAGGTCGGTAGTTCTTCAATAAGGTTTTGTCACCTTTTTTGAAGAACAACACGACAATACTCTTGCTCCATGCCTTTGGAGTTCTCCTCGAAGAGATGACAGAGTTGAATATGCGTTGGAGCTGCGCTAGTAGAGGTTTTCCAGCTGCTTTTAACAGCTCTGTCGTAATTCCATCTTCCCCAGGGGCTTTTCCATTTTTTAGCTGTCCCAAAGCCATCACGATTTCGTCTTGGCTGACTTCTGGCAGCTCTTCTGTGAAGTAGGTTGGGGTGGCTCTAGGATCTTTAGGGTCGGGTTGGGGACGAGACGCTTCTGATGTGCAAAGTTTACCGTAGAAGTCCTGCACTTCCTTCAAAATCTCGAGCTTAGAAGCGACAACTTTTCCCTTTGAAGTGGTCAACTTCGTCAGATGGCTTCGGCCTAGCTGTTGGACGAAGACTTTTGATCCCCGGTTTCGCTCGATCGCTTCTTTTATAGAGCGCGTATTGGAGTTTCGGAGGTCACATCTTATCAGATTATGTATTTGCTTATTCAGATCTGACGAAGTGACTGTTGGGTTTTCACGTCGTTTTCGCATTAGCTCTAGAGACTCTGTCGAAAGCTTGGACCTCTTGCCGGCATTTTGCGCTTGATAGAATTTCGTCCCTTCTTCCCTAAGAATACCCACCACTTGTTCGAGCTTCTGGTCGATGTCAACGTCGATATTGGTTTCCAAGGCAGCGAACCGGTTTTCCAGTTTTAACTGAAATGTATTAGACTGAACCGGTTGGAGCAGATTTGGTCGGAGCATTGACCTCATCAGACGAGCGCGCTCGAGCTTATAGTCAATATTTAGAGTGCCTCGTACAAGTCGGTGATCACTTCCAGTATTAAACCTTGTGATCACAGAGACATCTCTAAATATTTGCTTCTTGTCCGTCATGATGAAGTCAATCTCGTTTCTAATCATAGCGTCAGGGCTTCGCCACGTCCACTTCCGTTGAGGCTGTTTCTTAAAGAAAGAGTTAATCAAGAATAGCCCCTCTTTCTCAAGAAAGTTGACAAGTATTTGCCCCCTATGATTCCTGCTTCCGAATCCGTGTTGTCCTACTACCGTTTCGCTGCTAGTATGTACTCCCTCCCACTTTAGCGTTGAAGTCCCCCATGACAACGTTGAAGTGGGCATTTTGGGTGGTGTGCAATGCCTTCGAAATGTCTTCATACATTTCTTCCACTTCATCATCCGAGTGTGTCGAAGTCGGTGCATATACTTGGATAACCTTGAGGCTATACCTCTTGGTGAGGCTGATCACAAGATATGCTCCCCTTGCCGACACACTGCAGATTTCTAAGACGTTGTCAGAGAGAGCCTTGTGGACCAAGAAGCCGACGCCACCATGGGATGGTTGGTCTCCCTCTCTGAAGTACATAAGATGGCCTGATTCTAAGGTTATGGTATCCTCCCCCTTTCTTCGGATTTCACATAAACCCAAAATTACAATAATTTACACCTTTTCTATTGCTGTGTGCACACGGAAGATATGAGTAAAACTAAACCTATAATTTATCAACGCAGTAGAACCCAAAACCATGATTGTTATAATTTTTGTCTGTTTGTCTATACGTTTGTACGTGCTAATCTTAGAAACGGCTGAACTGCTGGTTGGGTGCGGTTCACTAATGTATTGTGGTAAGTTTCATTTAAAATTTAGTATTTGTTTTGTATGGATCGGCTTATAAATTAAAAAGTTATGTCACTTTAAAGAATCATGTACATTTATTCAATAAAAATGCTATAAAATTACTGTTCAGTTGAATTAGCTGAAACATTAGCTAGCTACTCATAAATTATAGTCTGTAAAATGACGATGATTGTAAGTTTACGGGAATAAAAAAACTTAAAAAATGGACAGTTTCAGAGACTTCTTCCAATGTAAGTTGAGCTCAGATCTATATGATCACTCATATTATAAAGGGGTTTCAGCTTATGCTGGACATACGTGCCAAAGTGTAAAAAAAAAAATCGAAGGTTTTTATATAATCAGTTCCATTTCTGGATACTAAATGTATATCTATAGATAGATATCTCGCTCAAAAAAAAAGGAAAGACTTTTGTTTAATCAGATTATTTACCTTGTATTGCTTTTACACGACATCACGTCAAAAATAATTCAATCAGCTTTAAAAAATAGTAAATACATATGTGCCAATAAATATGCAGTAAATGGTAAGATCGGAATTCCGTATGGGATATTTTTTTTATATTACCTAGGAGGGCAAATTACTCTACTCCGCCTGATGGTAAGTGGTAGTAGAGTCCAAACGCGACGACGCAGAAGACGACTAGAATAGTCTGGAAGAATGATCTGCACTAGCCGCCCCCGCCTAGCCAGCCCGCAAGATGCCTCTGCATGCCTCGTTTAAATGAATCCAGGTTGTAAGAGGAGGGAAACACAGTTCTAATGTTAAAATAATGACGGCTCAACATATTTTAATAACAGCCGGCCGATGTCCCAATACTATGCAAAGGTTTTTTCATCTATGACGCAGATTTGCACCATGTTTTTCTGGTTAACCTTATGTGGCGACAAGGTTTATGAGTGTCAAGAATTAAAATATATGATAATACTTATGCTATTTAATCAATAAAATAAATAAATAACTCAATGTTTTTATATACGAACAATTTATATGTCTCTAAAAAAATTTTTGAAACAATAGTGTATAAAGCTTACTAAACGTAATTATGAATAAAAATAACGTTCAAACATCCGAATATAAATTTATTTAAAGACAAAACAAAAAAAAAACATACAGATAAATTTTTAATTAATGGTTCTTATATTGCTAATGTTAAGGTTAAAGGATGCCACTTCAAATCTTGCTTGTGATTACACTGGCTCACTCACCATTCAAACCGGAACAGAATCAGTATTGGTGTTTCAATAAAGAAGCATTACACTCATTGTATGTTAAGAAATCTACCACCGGTACGTAAATACTCATTTCAGATCTGAGTCGTCTCAGGTGAAAAGAAATTAACGGGATTTTTTATTTTTTTTCTATTAGTTTTTATTTAAATTGTAATTATTCATATTTCTATTTAAAACGGCCTGCCGTTAGCAAGCGTTAACAATGCAAGGCGATCATTAAAGTCCCAAGGTGCGTTGTCATCTAAGGAGTCAGTTTTAAAATATGCTTTAAGACAAAAAAAATCCTTTCTTCTTGTTAATTAAATTTTTTTTAATTTTGCAATTGAACGTTTTCTGTATCATTTTTATACGCGGATAGTAAAATTTGTGTAGTAACATTTAAAAAATATATTTTAAATCTATCTAACACTAATGGTCGTAGTTTAATGACTTTTTGCTCTAATGCACTTCAATGTGAAGGATTATAAATTCCAGGTAGACGAGATGCATTTATATTAAAAGCGATGTCATTATTGCAATTTAGTTTGAAATGTAACAGGAATGAATAAAAAGTTAAATTTTGAAATTATTTATTAAAAATATATAAAATGAAATTGAAAAAGAGAATTAGTTTTAATAACTGCTCTAAGTTTCCGGAGTTAGAAAATTACGCGGAACAAAATAATCTGGTACTTCAATATAAATTTCCTATTTCGTCTGATACTAGCCAAGTTAAGTAACTACGAGTGAGGTGTATTTGTAGTAAAGGTATTATTGCAGTATTCAGGTGACATACACACGACTTTGGTCCTAAGTTTGTCATTGCTTTGATGTAGCCTTGGACCATTTGCTAGGAAACGGTCATGTCTGCTTTATGCAAATATAATAATATAAGGATGAATGACGAAATTCATTTGAAATCATCTTTAAATAATGCGATTTTTTTGTGCCGATTATCACCATGGTTATTAATATATATATATTTAAAAAATATATATAATTTATATATATATATTGTATTTAAAAAAATTGCACAATAAAGTGCAATTTTTTAAATTTATTTACTAGAATTAGTTCGCTGTGAAGTTATTATGAATGAATGCAAATTAATATTAACTAAAAATAACATTATATTAAACCATATAGTTTTTATGGTATTCCTAAAATCAAATTACTAAATTATTTGCATAGCAATCATAATACGGTGATAACTTTAAATTAATGTTGACTGCCAGGAACGTCATTCATATAAAATAACATACATTTCAAATTAGTTCATGAACTCTGTAAATTGTGGTACGAGAATGAATAGCCTAAAATTTCAGATAAAATTGACCAAAGTTATTTAGCATAATAAGTATAGAATTCAACGAAAGTATAAATTTCAACAATTCAACAATATTATCAGTAAAATAAAATATCCTTTATATAAATCATTGTTTAAGTACGAGAAGTAAATATAAATTACTATATAATATACTATTACATTTTGTTTTCTACTTTGCAAATTCAATAAATCCTTCTTGGGGTACTGTGTTCGTTTCTAAAATAAGATTCCACAGTTATCTTTGACTTTAACTATAAATTAATTTAAATCAAAAATAAAATAAATGTTGATAAATAAAACATATAACGCAACACAATATTATATAAAAGATGAAAAGCGTTTATCTAGTTTTGGTTGATATCCAATTAGTTTTTCTTTGACTTAGTAATTAATAAGATGAAAAAGATTAACTACTGAGTATTTACATTCCGAACCGGTGGTAGCTTTAAATTTACTTCAATTCTGTAACATGACGATTCAAAAGTCTCGTCTTTATATTATTTGATTGGAAAGGTTTAACAATTAATGTTTGAACATATTACATTAAAGTAATCTTATTGGATTCCTAAGCTATGTAAAGGTATTCAATAGATATTCAATTTAAAATATAAGGACATTGGGGTAGCGGATTTCTGTCAATACAGGGACCCCAATTCAATTCTAGACTTTACTCCTTCTTACTTGAATGAGAGCCTTCACTTAAATAGATTACCTTTTTGCTATAAAAGACAACATGGTCGAGTCGAGAGAGCTTTCTTTTTATCTACGGATCTATACGTTGTTATGGTTTTATTATTAAAATAAAGGTAGCCTGTATTTGAAACCAAGGAGTAGAAGTAAATAAACATTAGATTTACGTATTCCCTGCGATTAGTTCTACTGTATTACGCAAGGTAAACAGTTCTTGATTATCCTTATTTATAATTATAATACAACTCTATTCCATTTAATACTTACATACATCCACTTTCAAGTCCGTTTAGGTACATACCAACCACTCATCTGATATTTTACCGCCAAACAGCAATTTCAACACTTAGTATTGTTGTATTCCGGTGTGAAGCGCGAGCGAGCCAGTGTATGAACTAAATGGCAGTATGAGGTAAATGGTGGCAGTGTCGAACCAGTGTATAATTGATGGCGCATTGGCGATGAACGGTCATGATTGATGAACGTCAATATTTCTTACAGCGTCAATGTCTACGGACCGTGCTGACCACCTTATTTATATTCAGGAGGCATTTGTCCGTTCATCAATTTGTTAGCTAATTTGACTGGATTACGTATCGATGCTTTACATCAGGCAAGTCAATAGTCAAACGCTGGGCTGGCAAACATTTCAACTTTCTAAGTAACGAAAAATGATCTCTATGTGATTTTACTTGCTTTTAAATTACACACAGTTTTATTTTCAATGCGAGACGTCGATATGATTTAATTTCATTATAATAATTACGACAACGTATTTCGGAAACGTTATGTCTCAATTTTTTTCGATCATAACATTGAGTTTGAAAGTAGTTCAGACGTTTACGAAAAAGATTAAACGTATTGTAGTTGGAAGTTCTATTGTATATTTCCTATAATTTTTCTCTGATAATTCAATTTATTATTAATGATTTTAATTAGATATCTAGAATAAAAACAAGTAAAATTATTATTAGTTTTACAGCCGAAACTGACACGGATATAATTTTGAAATGGTTTTATAAAATATGTCATTAGCTTATATAAAATATATCACGATCCTCGAGTAATTTGTGCCGTTTACTTTAGACAACTTTAGTTAAATTTCATCGAAGTAGGTAACCGTTTCACCACGAAATTTATCGGAGGCGTATCACTCGTGGAGTAGAAGTAAGTTGTGTTTAGCAAATATTCATTTGGTGGTAGGGCTTTGTGCAAGCACGCTTTGTACCATTCATAGCCTACCGCCAAAGAGCAATACTTAGTGTTGTTGTGTTCCTTTTTTAGAAGGATTTTTAGTAACTGACCGAATCTTCTCGCTAAGCTTTGAAGTGGACCGAAGTTTAGACCTAAAGCGAAAGTTTTTAGTAAGCATCGAATTATAAAAAACTCTGCCATAAGTTTTATAGAAACAAGTTTCTATTATTAACACGTTGCAAAATGATTTAATAATTTCGTTAATGTTTGTATAGTCACCATAAACTTATACAAATAGCTCGAAGTGAATTTCTTCGTATTATTAAACCTTCGGTTTTGTCTTCGGCCAAAGGTTGCGGTGCCACTGCCGAAGCCAGCTTCGTTCATAAATCGACCTTCGGTCGAACCCTACATATATACATACATGCATAATACAAAAAAAAAAAAAAAAATTTTTTTTTGCTTTTTGATATAAAAAATTGATTTTATGTATGTGTGAAGTTTTGTAGTTAGTTTTAAACAATAGTTTCATAGTTTTAAGAATTCTTTATACTCTGATAGATACCCACTTGCTACGAAATAATACCAAATAACAATACACACAAATTTAACCAAAAATAACACAAAGGTATTCCACCAGAGAGCGCTATAGTGTTCGCTTAAATATTTTTAAACATTTTTAATAATTTAATATACTTGGCTTTTAGTTTTATAAAAATGCTACCAACTCCAGTTTGAGAACATTTCACGTAACATTTATTAAAAAAAAAGTAAACTGCTTTTATTTTCGTTTATGGTTAGCGTCGGAAGATAACATTTTTATTTTATGCTATAATAAAAAGTTAGAATAAAAATTTTGCTAGTGATATTTCATAGACGAATCAGATCGGTTTCAGATTCACGGGTCCCGACAGGGTTTTTGTTACATCTGTACATGGGTATTAAATACATTTTCGTTTTTAATACCTTTACTTAAATACTCAAAAATTTTAATTTGGAATTGCCTCGATTTATATTTAAACGATAGTGTTTAATAATATAAGATACATTTCTTAATTTATTCTACCCTTTTTGTTACTTTTCTAAGGAATCAAATCAAACTATCATAACATTGGAGTAACTATAATTTCATGTAATATTTTCTTAGTATATAAAATAAGTAATTATAAAAGAGTATCAAAATATTAACTATAAACATTTAAAAAAATACGTCGAAATAAATAAAGGCTAAACAAAAAGCGTTGGTTGTTCTTTATTATTTGTAGATTTTTTTTATAAAATAACTAGTAATTTGCTTTTGTGATAGAGTCACGTGTCGAAATCCTGCAATCCCAACGGGTGTCGTGCTTTGTGTACAATTCGCACAGGCTGCTGAGTTCTCGGCATGATCGATACGCGACGGCCGGCGGCGGACGGCGCGCTCTCCGCTCTAGCGCCCGGCATCACAGAGAAACGCCTGCAATCAAAAGATAATACTTACATGACGTGTGTCTTACCTTTTTTTCTTAATTTTTATTATGTGTAACAATAAAATTGTTGAAAGGTTTCATGTGTATTTTATTACATTAAATGTGTATATAACACATGGGTATGTCCAAAAAATTTTTGAATATTAGAAAAATACGGACATAGTAACTGATAGACAATTAATTGTAAATTATGCTATAAATATAATCTGAACGAATATTATAAATGCGAATGTGAGTTTGTTTGTAGCGCCTTTACGCCTAAACCACGAAACCGATTTTAAAATTCTTTCACCGATGATAAGCTACATTATCAGCGAGTAACATACATTTTGTCCACGTATTCCCACGAGAACAGTAACTACGTGGGTGAAATCGCGGCCAAAATGCTACTTATTTTTTATTATTATTAGTACAAGCTCTGCTTAGTTTGGGATCAGATGGACGTGTGTGAATATTGTCCCAGGATATTATATTTCATGTATTTGTATCTCCACAGAGGTATTGTCCGTGCCTTTGGTGTATCTTTTCTTTAATTTATATTTATGATGTTTTAATCCGCCTGCATCATGCATGAGATGACTGACATCATTGATTCGGAATGTTAAATGTTTAGGTCTAATATGTATTAGGTACGTTTAGATATTATACTTAAAGGGTCTCGATGAAAAAACGGAATCCTTATAAGATTATTTACAAATACAGTTTATTTTGTTACGTTGTCCGAAAGAAAATTATTTGTCCGGACGCTGTTCTGGCAAATGTAAGCAATATTATGATATATGTTACAAAATATTCTATGTGAGATTTATGTTTCTTAAATATAGTAACATATAAGTTTTAGACTCTAATCTATATATATATAGATTAGCCAACTGCGCAGGAGATATTATAGTGCACAAGTGTGTGCGCAAACACAGGTGCACTCACTATTCCCTAGCTCTCATAATCCGATGGGACGGCAATCCGACACGACCGGAAAGAGTTCAGGCGCAGGACCAACGGCATTACGTGCTTTCCGAGGCACGGAAGTGTACACACTTCCAACTTCTAGACTCCGGGCTTCTACTGAGAATTTTCTGACAGAAAACCCCAATAACAATTGATTGGCCCGACCTGGGAATTGAACCCAGGACCACCGGGTCTGCGACCTTATATCTAGCCACTAGACCAACGAGGCATGTACATATATTTTATAGCATAGGTAGGCGGACGAGTCTATGGGCCACCTGATGGTAAGTGGTCACTATCGCCCATAACGCAAATTGGAGTCAAATCGTTAGAGACGTTTACACTACAATATTTATATACAGTAATTGCTCATTTTATATTATAAGATTTCTGAAAAAGTTATATATAAAAATACGATTTACTTTGTATATAATCAATATTTTCTCTTTGTTTTGTCCCTCGTGCGTTCTATTACTATGTACCGAATAAAACTTTTACAAAGGTTTTTGCATAAATACCATACAAATATGGCGTTAGTCGTATCGCATTTTTTCACAAATAAAACGTGACGTATGAAAGTAAGAATGGAGTAAGGGATATAATATAGTTTATACGTTAAAATAAGTGCACAGCAATGTTGACTTTTGTTACAATTTTAATAGTACAAACACTTATTACTTGTACAATTAGGGATGACAATAATAATTAGCGATTTAGAGCCAATGGGTTTGCGAATGATCACCGCGTACAATCGCCGTGTCGGTGTTAACCGCTCTAATAAACTGAACAGAGTAATTTACCAACGATAAAAATTAACAAAATTAATTATAACTCTCAAAATTAACTAATTTTCCTTATTTAATATTGTCTCGCTCCGATATATGCAGTGGTGGTCGTATAATTAGAAACACTACCAACGGTCCTTGACATTATGTATCACCGCAATTGTTTTTATTTTGAAATTAAACAATAAATAGGACAACAATATGTTCAACGATTTATCATTTATTAGAAAAACAATATAAATCCCATTACACAAGTGCAGTGTCAATATTACATTACGGACAAATATTTAAATCAGTTTTAAGGTATGAACAATAATAGTCAACTAATTAGAAACAACAACAAAAAATATAAAAAACAATATTTTTTTATGTATTAGTAATTAGTATTGCTATTTACGAAATAGCTACTATCCACAGCCTACAAATAGTTATAATTAATATTCAGTGGCGTATCTCTTCTTTTCAATAACAGCACTGCAATGACGTGGCATTGATTCAATCAATTTCATACATTTTTCTAGGGGGATTGAATTCCATGCTTCAACAAATGCTTCATATAGTTCGTTTTGACTGGTATTACGTTTGTTTGAGACTTTCTTTTTAACAATATACCAGAGATTTTCTATTGGGTTTAAATCCGGACTATTTGCTGGCCAGTCTAAAACGGATATACGCTGTTCGCTAAGGAAACATTTGACGCTATTGGCCATGTGTTTAGGGTCATTGTCATGCTGAAAGATCAGGTTATAGGCAAATGATCGTCCGAGTAGGGAATCATTGTGTACTCTAAGATATTTTTGTATTGCCATTGATCCATTGTACCGCCACCGTGCTTGACTATACTCCTTGTGTATTTATAATTAAAAGCATTGTTTACAGGACGTCTAACATAGCGCTTTCCATCGGAATTTACCATAATTATATTTGTTTCATCTGAAAATAACACTTTAGTCCATTCTCGTACCGTCCAATTAACATATTTTTAGCGAATAATAATCGCTTCTCTCGGTGTTGCTTGGTAAGAAGCGGTACCTTTCGAGAGATTCTTCCAAACAATTTAGCCTCCACTAATCTTCGGCGTATCAATTTTGACGAGATGTTTCTCTGGTCATCAGGCGAAAAAACTTTATTTTTAATCTGGTTAGCCTTTACTTGAGTCTTATTTAGCAACACGAACGATTAGCGTATCTTCTATGGGCGAGGATTTTCTTGGCCGAGCCATTCAAAGAACATTTTCAACAGTTCCATGTGTTTTATAATGATCAAATGCATTAAAAACTTTCTTAACAGAAGAATTTAAATGCTCAACTATTCTTCTGTACGTACTGTGGCTGTATAATTGCATGATTATTCATTATTGAATGTGTATATTTTTTACGAACATTTGTACGTTGAAGTTATACTTTCTTTATTCATAAGAAGTGTTTCTAATTATATGACCACCCCTGTATTAAATGAAATGAAAGCGAATATATATCTTATCTTATTTTATTTAAATGCTAATATTACCTGGAAGCGGGTATAACAGACATTCTTCGAAACAAGTGCTCAGCCGCCTTGCGCATGTCATCATCCTGCATCAGACCAACCATGGCTTTCTCGCGTTTTTCCAATATCGAATTTGAAGAGCCAATCTCCCCTTCCAATGACACATCAACGCACTATAAATATAAAAAAAACAGATTGTGTTATTGGCTTTAAATGGAAGACAAATAATATTCATTTACATTCGAATTTATTAACGTTGAAAAATATACCCACGTTGCTCCAATAAGGTTGGATGGAAACACAGTCATGTGGCAGATTTTCAGCGAAATTAGACGCATGCAATTTTCCTCGTGTTATTTTCCGTCACCGTTGAGTACGGGATGAATTAAAAACACAAATTAAGCACATGAAAATTCAGTGGTTTTTGGCCTAGTTTGAACCTGTAATCTATAGTTAAGATTAACGTGTGCAAACCATTAGACCATCTCGGCTCGGCTTTCCATATTTTCAGACACATGTATGTAAATATTTTATACGTACGTATACCGACCATTAGTAAAGTATGGGACGTTTTAATACTAAGCCAGCGGCGCGTATGCCATTAAAACTTGCATAATGATTGTACGTATACAAATTGTTATTTTAAACTTTTACTCTTTTTATTCAAAACGAAGTTGGCTTATAAGAGCGTACTTGTTATAAGTATTTAAACCTCACATATATGTTTTACAAAAATTGTCAACAATCAACGTACCTATTTATTTGAAACTACCCGAAACATCATTATCTAAAAAATTGCCAGTTTTATCATTAGTATTTCATTTAGTACATAAACATACATAACCATTTTTTGTTTTATTTATATATGTTAAATATCTCTTATTATAAATCTAAATAACATTTTGACAGATAATAAATAATAGGTTGTATACCTTCATAATATTATTGTAAGACAAAGTAGGTTGTGAGAAATAAAATGCACATTTGCTGTAGATTTATGAAGAGTTGTGTTTGCACTTGATGCTGTTATTACTTCCTGCTAGACTAGCAATGCTTGTGTATAAAATAACAATAGTTCATCCGGACAATTGAATACGATATTGAATACGGAATGCATACAAATACAACATGTTTTATTGAACTAGAGTTAGAGTAAATTTATACATTTTTACATATTTGATTTTTTATGTAGCTTATAAAAAAAAAAAATATTGTTTGAATTTTGCAAGCACCCAACATACACAATATGCAAGCACGCAAGCACGCACACATGATGGTCCTCCAGACCGATTTCGGTCACGACGGCCAATCTCATGAGAGATTAGCCTATACATATTATAGTGCACAAGTGTGTGTGCAAACACAGGTGCACTCTCTATTCCCTAAACCTTATAACCCACGCGACCCATTGGGAACGGCAATTCGACACGACCGGAAAGAGTTCAGGCGCAGGACCAACGGTTTAACGTGCTCTCCGAGGCACGGAAATGTACACACTTCCAACTTCCAGACTACGGGCTGCTACTGAGAATTTTCGACAGAAAATCTCAATAACATTTTATTGGTCCGACCTGGGAATTGAACCCAGGACCACCGTGTCCGCGGCCTTACATGTAACCACTGGACCAACGAGGCAGTCAACGCACGCACGCACACATACGCATAATGTAGCGGCACAGGCATAAGCACGCAAACGATGTATGTGTATAGCAACACATATGCAAGGAAGCACACATACACAAATAGCGACACACACGCAAGCACGTAAAATCATGAATAATTTCCAGAGCTATAATTACAATGACGTTAGATTTATTCAAACTATTTATTGATACCGTATCAAAGAAAGCTGCAACATCTTTATAACCAAAAGAGCTAGCAAGTCCAGCTCCCTCTATCAGTGCTGCTCTGGCTTCAGGACGATTATTTTGTAGTATGTGACATCGAGCTAAGAGAAATGTTGCGTTTAGCAACCACACACGTTGGCCAGCGGATCTCGCTTCTGCAAAGTTTATATATACATATATACGTTTAGGTTTTTTATACACAATATTACTAATAATCTTCTAGTTTTAGCTTTTATAAGACTTGCGATTTTGATTTTTATTTCCATTGAAGTTTTAAAAATCAAAATGTATTTATATATCTTATTCCAGCAGCACAGATCTATTTATGAAACAAACAAAAGTAAAAAAGAAGTATTTGGCATGCACATAATATATATCTGTCTATACTTAATATTAAGGTCCTCCAGACCGATTTCGGCCACGGCGGCCAATCTCAAGAGAGATAGCCAACTGCGCAGGACATATTATAGTGCACAAGTGTGTGCGCAAACACAGGTGCACTCTCTTTTCCTTAGCTCTCATAATCCGATGGGACGGCAATCCGACACGACCGGAAAGAGTTCAATCAGGACCAACGGCTTAACGTGCTTGATATTACAATACTTAATATTACAATACCACCCAATACCTACTTTTTTATACTTCACAACTGTAAAACCCCCGGGCGAAGCTGAGGGCGAAAACTAGTAGCAACATATTTTAAGATGACTTTTGAATTTCTATCCAATTTCTTCTGTTTTATTTAAACAAAATAACAATTTTCTATTATATCCTTTTTGAAATCAAAGTTAATAGCATTATGAAACATGACGTGTTACCGGATTGACATTTCAAAGCGTAGAATCTTGCTCTGTGTGCTTGTTTCGTGTCAGCAAGAAGGCGTCCAAGCTCATGTAACGCGTAACAGCGTTCCGACGCGCGGCCGCTTACAGTTAACGCTCGCTCCAACCTCCGTAGACGACGTCTGAAAATGTTTATCATTAAACTAAGCACGTATTGTAAAATTCGGAAAATAATTATTTATATAATAGCTAAACATATCGGTTGAAGGGTCTAGAAGTTGATGAGTTGCAGCGCCAACTACAAATATTCTCCTTGTAAAAATATCGATTGGTAAATATTAAATATTAAATTGGGAAATATTCTAGTGCCAAAAGGCGATACTCTGTTTCGCTGTGAAGGGTTTGAAGAGTGAGTGAGCTAGTGTAGTATCAATATTTAATATTTTTTATAGTATCAATGTCTAAGGGATGTATTCATTTGCCTGTATATCTCAGAGCGCATTTATTCACGCAAATATATATTCCAATGAAATAAAATTTTAAATAATAATATTCAATACTAAAATTTCAGCTGTAAAATATTATGTTCACGTAAAGTTCCAACTTGGCGTCACGAGGGGGCGCCGGAGGTCGCGTACGCAAAATTGAATCTCGGCTCGGTTCACGCGATATTGGTATTCCCAATAGTATAAAGGCTCTTTTCTCGCGATCTGCTTCGCTCATTTCATCTCTTACACGCTTCTGTGAATAAAATGGAAATTTAAAACGTAATAAATTTACAGACTAAAGATTTCATATAAAGAAAAATATGATTTTGATAATCAATTTTGTCTTAGAATTTTGGAAGTGTTGACGATGATTTATTTAAAAAATAATAATAATAGTTACATACATACATTTACGTTTTATAACAAGAATATAGTTTATTTGGTATTTTAATAATGAATATTCATTTTATGAAGTTTATCTAAGATTACCTGATCTAAGAAGGCCTCTGCGACGATTTCATGTAGTTGCTGCAAATAAACATCTTTGTCTGGTAGCATATTTGACGGGATTCTTGAGATTTGTTCCATTCCAAATTCAGCTGCTTCAAGGCACTTCGCCGTGTCATGTTTCTCGGAAACATCCTGAGCAGCAGTAACCAGACGACGAGCGTCTGTTGCGTGCTGACGCTGGGCGTGTCCTATTCTTTGCTTACGAGCTCTGGATAGTCTGGCTCTAGCAGCCGCTTCTATGGCTCGTGCAGCATATAAGGGTCTACGTTCCCGAAGAACAGCCTATCATAAATAATTGCTTTAAAACATTGTTTTAATATTTTGCTGTGGATAGCAACACAGTTCAATATTAATTGATTAAAATTAATAACAGAAATAAATTTGCAAACTGAAGCAAAAAACATAATTACATTTCATAATCTTACGTGTTTCCAATTTATTTTGCGCACTGTTAAAGTAAAGTGTAAATTTTCTATCTATAAATAGTATAAAATATTCATACTAATACATAGATCGGATAATGTGTACATTATATATGTGTAAGTATTCATCTCCTACATATATTTTTTATATATTCGCAAATATGCGGATAATTATCTGATCGCGTGTTAATTTTATTTATGTTTTATTATCCAATTTTTTCTACTTAGAAACGTTTAACTGCAATATCAAGTATCAATAATATATAATATACTTGTCTCTTTTCAACATCTGCTAACGCTTTATTAGCTAATAGTTGTAGTTTCTGCGATCCGAGTTTATTTGCGGAATAAAGTCTCTCATCTTTACAAAGTGTTGTGAGAAAATATTTGTCATGAGCCATTTGCTCCAAATACTTCGAAGCCATTACTCGGGATATATGTTCAGCCTTCTGTTTCTCCACACGAGATATTTCTTGAATCTAAAACGCGAAGGATGTTAAAAATCTTTATATTAATTTATTTTTATATTTATTGTTTGTCTTCCTACGTTAGCAAATGAAATACTTCGAATATTCCATATATATATGTGTGACTATTATGTATAGAACAGTAGAGCTATTCTGAAAGAATTCACTTCATAACTCAACCGCCAAATGTTGACAATCGACTTATGGTGATATACTATTTTGATGCGTGATTTCTTGAGAGTAATAATTGTTATGGTCAATGTCGCATATCAATTTCTGACATTTCACGAGCGTTTACTGAGGTGAGTTTCGAGTTTGTTCTTAAAGAATAGCTTTACAGAGTAATAATGAAATTAACTCGAATTAACTTGCGTAATACGTACTTGATGAGTTGTTTGTGGCAGAATCCTAGATTTGCGTTTGGGTACGTTTGTGACGTCCATAGTATCGTCAACCATATCAATAAATTGTAATTGTTTTATTCTCAAGGACAGTGTTTTCTCAGCTGTTTCGCCAACACATTCTCGTACCTTAAGTAATAACTCATATTAAACAGAAGTGAATATGACGATATAAAGTCTCGGTCGTTGTGTTCTGGTTAAGTGTTAATTAGACGGCTTATAGGCTCACTATGCTAGTTTCATAAAAGTGACATTACTGTCATCTTCACATAAGTAAAAAATTAATAAAACTTTAAGAGAAGATGAAATATATATTTTATTTATAAGACAATTAATTTTATTAAATATCAAATACAAAAATAATACCTATTCGAATGATTTTGAAGTAGCAATCCCTACAGAATTTCCAATATTAGTTGGAACTGTTAAGCTTGTCAACGACGTGTCGAGCTTGCACAAAAGGTATTTTCGTTACGGGTTGCAATAAAGAACAGTTTGCGTCCCCTGGTCCGTGACAACATTGTCCGGTGAGGGCAGAGGTCGCACAAAGATGAGCAAACGTTTGAACAAGATTTTGTAGTCTTTTTACGAACTATTCCCTAGCATACTAATTGGGTTCCTAGTAAAAAGGCACACATATCTGATTTTGATCTTTTATGTAGTCTAAAAATAGTTCCTAAAACATAGAAGTTGATTGACTATAACTAACGATAAATAGGGTGTAGAATTGTACCCTATTTATCGTTAGTTACAGTCAATCAACTTCTATTATTGTAATTTATGTTTTATTTGATTAGATAACCTTATATAGATAATCCTGTACATAAATATATTTGAGCCGGTTGGCGTGGTTGGTAGATACCTACCTTTCACGCCGCAGGTCGTGGGTTCGATTCCCACCCGGGACATACATTTGTGTACATGAACATGTCTGTTTGTCCTGAGTCTGGGTGTAATTATTTATATAAGTATGTATTTATAAAAGCAAAGTAGTATATGTAGTATATCAGTTGTCTGGTTTCCATTGACCGAGCTCGGCTTAGTTTGGGATCAGATGGCCTTGTGTATATAATGTCCCAAGATATTAATATATACAGAAATACTCATCGTACCTAATGTATAATTTACTACAATAAAATGGCCGTATCGCTTAATGGCAATGCTAATGTAAATAAAAGACGGGTTGAGATGTTGCTTCAAAATTATGAATACTATAAACACATACAAAACGGACATTTACACATATATACAAATATTAAGGTCCTCCAGACCAATTTCGGTCACGGCGGCCATCCTCAAGAGAGATTAGCCAACTGCGCAGGACATATTATAGTGCACAAGTGTGTGCGCAAACACAGGTGTACTCTCTTTTCCTTAGCTCTCATAATCTGATGGGACGGCAATCTGACACGACCGGAAAGAGTTCTGGCGTAGGACCAACGTCTTAACGTGCTTTCCGAGGCACGGGAGTGTACACACTTCCAACTTCCAGACTCCGGGCTGCTACTGAGAAATTTCTGTCAGAAAAACCCAATAACTATTTATAGGCCCGACCTGGGAATTGAACCCAGGACCACCGGGTCTGCGGCCTTATATCTAGCCACTAAACCAACGAGGCAGTCAAACAGATTTATTTGAATAATATACAAATATATTATTCAAATAAATCTACAATCTAAAATATAGTTCTTGCAAGTTAAATTTACAATAATATAAGAATACTAGTTGCATACATATTATACGAGATTGTGTTTTCTTTTATATTTATAGTTTCAAGCTTGCATCATACCAAATTTCATTCATCGATTCAGCGGATTGGCCGTGAAAATGTAACAGACAAACAGATAGATTTACTTTGACATTTGTAATATTAGTACAGATTAAAAAATTACCGTTTCTTCAGCGCATCGTACACAATCTGCGAAGTTTGGCGGCAATAATCTCAATCTCTGGCCCCGATAAGCGAGCACTAAGGCCCTCTCGAATTCACATTTTTCATATTCCGTTTTTGCTTTTATTTGCAGAGCTGTCAGATTCTCCGGCTCGAGTTCTATATTAACGAAGCGATAATACCAAGTTTATATTTAACATTTTTAAATAAATTCACAGTTCATTTTAATACGTCATGTTAATAAAAGATATATGATAACAATATATTACATTCTTACGTTATATGTAGTTGCTTGAAAAGGATTATCATATGTAAATTATGAACAAAGCATCTTGGTTATTGAATTAAATATACATTTAACTGCCTTATGTCCGCAGATCGCTACGTAGATTTTTCTTTCTCACGAAATCGTCAGTTCGAATCCATTGAGTGGCGCTATGTCTTAGACGTTATATACATTTATATTTTCTTCAAAAAATCGTATTGCAATGTATTACATAGTAGTGTTATAACTCTATATATTTTATTTCAATTGACATGAAACGATACGTCGTTTCTCCAATATCCAAAGCACACAAATAATGTTAACGAATTTTGTTAAAATACAAGTACTTATCTAATTTAATACTACATAAATCTTAATAGTATAGGTAGGACGAGCATATGGGCCACCCGATGGAAAGTGGTGACCAACGCTCATCGACATTGGCATTGTAAGAAATGTTAACCATCGCTCACACCGCCAATGCACCACCAACCTTGGGAACTAAGATGTTATGTATCGTGCCCGTAATTACACTTCTAGCTCATTCACCCTTCAAACCGGAACACAACAATACAAAGTACTGCTGTTTTACGGTAGAATATCTGATGAGTGGGTGGTACCTGCCAGACGAGCTTGCTCAAATCAAATATGACATTAGTGTATTTTTATATATATAAATATATTGTATATTATGTAAATAAATAGCTTACGGGCCGCTCGTGCAGCATCTTCTAAGGCGCCAGCATAATGAGTCGCCTTGGCGCGAGCTAAACTTCTACCGAGCAGCGAACCGATGTCTGAGTTCTACGAATATTAAGTAAACAAGATTGTTTGTAATACTTATAACAAAGTAACTTCCTCCTAACAATATTAAACATATTGAAGTCGAGTAAAGTTCAACTTCACATAACACGTTAAATTAGGAACAGAAAATCTATTAGTTAGAAACTTAGAATAAGCCTACACGTGTTGTTCATAAATAAAACAGTTTTTCTTATTATTATTTTTCTTTTAATTCATAAGTGGTCTATATTACATATGCTGAAAAACTCACCAAAGTGCAACATTGCTCAAACGAGACAGGGTCGTGTCGAAGTACAAAGTTTTGTCGCCCTAGGTAAGTTTAAACGGAACCACTCTTAGAATATCTATATATATCTTTCGTATACACTAGTATATAGTCTTATAGAGTCACAAAAACACATCAAGTGACGTGACTTGAGTGATTTGACCGCTTTGTATTATGTAGAATATTTAATAAAATAAGTATCATTAAATTAGATTTTCAATAACCTTAGAATCGCATAATTTTATTCTGATAATCTACTAGTTTTATTGATTCCCTCTAAAAGTGGAATAAAGATTCCGCCCTTTGTGTAACCATTATATAACCGCTCTTTATATAACCGAGTTAAATAACCGATCGAATTATTCAAAAAGGTTTAAATTAGGATAATCTATCGAGTAACATACAAGAAAATCTGTTTTTGAAGATGGCCTAAAAGTATTCTTATATTGAGAAATCAACATGTTAAAAAAGTCGATACAATAATATAAATAAAATATTAAACTCGGTTATATGTTAGCATATGATTACATAATCCGACGTAAATACTCGTATCGTCTCATACACATAATTTGTACAAACAAAATATTTATAACTCACATTCCACCGTAGAGCTTCGTTGTAAGCGAGAATTGCTTTCTCGAATTGCTCCAAGCGCTGCAAGTAATTTCTGCCGATGGAAATGTTATCTTCAATATACATGGCAATCGTTTTATCGCTTAAAAATGGATTAATATGCTTTAAGTAATTAGTTGGTTCGTTACAATTATACAATAAAGAATTCGCAACATTACAAAAATAATCAGATCTGTATTTGTTCCTATTTTAAATCTGTCTTATTCAGTTTTACTATCACGGAATGCTCAGGCGTAGCAGTATTATACTACCGTGCTTTAGAAAACACATGACGCTGTTTCTGCGCTTGATCTCGGTCTTAAAGCCGTCCCGGACTATAAACTAACAGCCTGTAATGGAGTTTCCATCACGCTACTGCAATTCTGATTGGTGGATACACATGTGTATGGCAGAATGCCATTCTATGCAATCACGTTTCTTCACGATTTTTCCTTTACTGTCGAGTACGTAATGGATTATAAACACAAATTAATTACATGAAAACTTAATGTTGGCCCGGGTTTGAACCTAGGAAGTGTGTTCTTTAGTGTGATGCCACTAATGTTCTCGGAGCGTCAAGGTAGCATGCGCAAGCGATCCCGTGGCTCTCCCCGTTAAGACAGGAAGGGTCCCGCTGGTTTTTTAGTGGGTATCCCGATGACCGGGGCGCAATCTGTGCCCTGGACGCGGCGAGCCCCAAATGCCCCGTAAATGCGTAATGAGTTTTTGAAGCGTTAGAAAAATTAAATAAAAAAATGGTTTGAACCTGCAATCGCCGAAGATCGCAGGTTCCCGTGTTCTATTTTTAAGTCTAGCCAATAAGTAATCTCAGTTTACATAACAATTATATATTCATTTAATTCAATTAGCTATCCTTTTGCAAAACTGTAAACATCGTGAGAAATCATAAATTTCTATTTAAAAATTTGTGACATGCATATTCAGTACCGCGCGGAGAAGCAGTGTAGTGGTTTTATTTACATATTTTTCCTTAACAGGAGAGAATTTTGCAGCAGAGGTACATTTACGAGTTCTTATTTACTTTGAATTTCTACTTAAGCCCCATACTGTACCTGGTTGGTTGAATTTAGATGGCTTTTAAATAGTAATTGCAGTCGTGCGAAATACTGGTGAGAAATAGTAATCACGTGGTAGGGCTTAGTACAAACCCGTCTGGGCAAGTGCTACCCACTCATCACGTAATCTACCTCCAAACAGCAATACTTGGCATTGTTTTGTTTAGAACATAACATCTTAGTTTCCTAAGCGGCGGTGGCCACTTATCACCGGGTAATCTATTTGCCCGTGCGCCTATATATAGTATAAAAAGGTAATCTACCACCTCAGACCTACCAAATTTAGGATCGTTATATGTATACTCGAAGGTCTCAAAAAATACTTTATTCAAGCGGGTTTTTTCGTACAAAAACTTTTGAATATTCAGCCTCATGAACAAATATCTAACTCAAATATTGGTAATAATAATAACGTTATTTATCAAATAACAGCGGATTAAACACAAAAAGATAATAATTTTTTATTTTATTAATGTATTTCATACCAATTTATATTTCATTGAAATGCTCATGAGGGGAAGGAATTTGCCCAGCAGGCTTTTCCAATGCGTGTTAGTTAAATATATAATTAACATAATGTCATGTATTTTTTTTTAAACATATTAACTTATAAAGATGTGTATAAATATTTTATTTAAAATCATAATTGTATATAACTTGGATGTTAATACATATTTTGATTTATGTTTATTTTCCGACTCTAGCATAAGAATGTTTGTTTTTCATTACTTACCCTCTCTCGCGATACACGGTCACTACACTGTATATCGGTCTTTCTTCGAGCTCTAACTTTTTTCTCATATTTATTTTGATATAACTATATAAGTTGTTTGGTTGGTTTATAGTACGAAGTGATTTTGATATATTTTAACCAAATATCTTTAAAAATCTAGGCGGCTGCAATGGCCTATTTATTGCGCAAATATAATACAAATATCTATTGTGTATGTTGTATTTTCATAATTATGAATAATTTTATTTTCGATATTATCAATTACAATATTTATGTTTTCTTACAATAATTTCGGAACGTACAGATTGTTATTAAAAGGTCTTAATAAAAACAAGTCTAAAATAGGGAGAAATATATATAGAACCAATTTTAATGAATAATAATTTATAGGATCAAACACAAACCATATAGCGATGCAGCGAATCTTCTGTACACTGTAACATAATGTTACAGCAAAATAACAAGAATTAACAAGATGCTTTTGAAATCGTTATGTTCTGAACAAACTAAAATAATTCTGATAGTTGTTTCTAATAACGACTGACTTATTGGTTTTTTTTATACTAGTAATTACACACACACCCTTCAAACTGGAACACAACAATACAAAGTACTGCTGTTTTGCGGTAGAATATCTGATGAGTAGGTGGTAACTACCCAGACGAGCTTGCACGAAGCTCTACAACCAGTAACTGGTGCCTTATCAGTCAATTCTCAGAATTGATATTGAATGATAAGATACTCAATTCTGAGAATTCAATTAGTGTGCACTTCTATGTTTAGCTGTGTGCATGCGTAAACACATATAAAATCTTCAGCGCTAGCTAGTCGCCGATAAAATATAAAACCGAAATCTGTTTATTATTGTCTTCCATTTAACCTTTAATATTGGTTGTAATTCATACGGAATCGATATGGCGTAAAATTACACAATATTACACAACAACTTGCCATTATACAAAAAGCCTTATACATAAAGATGCTCAAAATATTTAATCATACGAATTTCGTTTTGTTATGCGCATTTAGTTCTTAATTCACATGGTCTCTGCTATTCATGAATTATATTGCGGGTCCGTAGTTTCGACGTCGACCCTTCAATTCATGATGTAGTCTTGGCTCAATTTACTACGTGAGTCCTTTGCCCTTGTATAAATAACTAGTATGACCCCGCCTTAATTATAAAAGACTAAGTTCGCGTAATACTTGCACATTTCGTTTTTCAACGCGACTTCGAAAAATCATAAAATGTAGCCTCATTTACATCCCACACATTTGTATAAATTTAATTTTAATACATATTTTTTCTGAAAAGCGTGTAAGATATACAAATGTATATCTTTCACGCCTTACATATTATTATGTGATTTGTATGAAATGTACTATTGTATGGAGTAAAAATAAAAAAAGTTATACCAAATTGTTTATTTATACAAATAATGAAAAACAGACAATGGCAAAAGTTATGCTCGTCCTGTCCACCCAAAGTTGAACAGAGTAAATCATGCAAACAGCAAAAAAGAAAAAATGTAGCAACTAATGACTAACACAATACACAAAATAAAACATAATTGCGACAAAATTAAACTCACATTTTTGTTATAACAGAAAAAAAAGGAAACAAAACGAATTTACTTAATTCAAGAAACTGAATGAAGGAAGAAATTGTATACAAAGAGATTACTGTGTTCATGGTCCGTAAGAAAAGGGACCTTAACCTTATACTTAAATAACATTTTAGTGATCGTTTTTCTTACGTCAATGGGACATTAGTTTCAAATCCTTACAATTTCAGAGTGAACGGTCTTAGGAAGGTAATAAGTACGCCAGACTGGAATATGAAGTAACAGGTTAGATTTGTTGGCAGTTTCAGGTGACACGTAGGATGATCAATTTGTTCTTAAGATATAATTAATTATTTAATTTAAAATATAGTTCTCTGAGAGATTCCATGATTTCCCAGTTGTCGAACAACAGATAGAAAGTTTATTTAAGATCAGTAACGGAACAGTATTCTTGGAGGCCAAAAGTAAAGAGGATACAAATATTAGAAGAGGGTATAAAATTATTCAATATAAAATAATTCAATCATATAAATAATTAGCAATCGCTAATTAATTTATATGATTTTGCATAAGTGAATCCAGTTCAAAGTAAAAAATAAAATGTTGTATACGTAATTACATGATATTTTCAAGAGTTGTGTTACATAATTAACCTTTAAAATAAATCTTAATTGATTTTCTTAATGTTATCTCAAAAATAAAAATTCCAAGAGTATTACGAATAGGCCACCAAGTTTGATTAACATTTATTTAGTACGTTCCTAGAATTTTTTCATTACAGAAATTGTAGAGACCTCAATTTAAGTTATATTAAACACTTGAAACCTAAACAAAGTCAGAAATTTAGAATTTTATGTATTTTCTAATAAAATAGATTCTCAAAGAAGAATTTATTGAGGTAGTGTTGTTCTTGTTGACATGGTAATAATACATTTTATAGTAAGATGTAAATAGCTTAACAAATTCCATTTTTAAAATTGTCCTTAAATAAAATGAATACATGTGTACTCGTATATCACAGTACCTACGTTGTGACCTCTTTTGCAGTTAATGCCGGTTAATCGCGATGAGCCGATTGAATGAAGTTACTAAGATTGAGGAGGTGAAATGTAGGCTTTACATCAAAATTTCAAGAATCTATCTATTGTATAGCTTCAGCCGTAGTTATATAGTCAGTCAAGGTATTGACTATTATCACCGACTCTCCAGCGTCGCACGGTACCTACGTATTGGAACTTATACAAAACAAAATAACATTAAAGCGTTGTCATATTGTAATAAACAATCTTAAGTATTTCTATGCAATGTAACGCCTTTTATGGTTCAATTGTCAAATAATGGTGGTAAAATGTGAAGAGTAGATCGTACCTACCCAGGCAGGCTCGCACAAAACCATAGCAAGCGCAAACATTATAATATGATAATGTTATAATTTTGGATATGAATATACATACAAATTATTAATATTTTTATAATACATGTACCTTACCGAAATAGTAACAATCTTCACGTGAGCAAATGAAACAGTAACTATAAGTAAGTAGCTAATGCGTGGCTTAAATGTATATCGATTGTCATAGCAATCGGTTGGACGGTACAGAAGTTGATGAGCTGCACCATATTGCTTAGTTACGACAAAGTGAGTAGTATAATAACCTACTCGATGATATAAAAGTTCATGGTGATCGATCTAATAGTGATGAAATCTAATAATCTCATAGAGATATAACAATATTTATTTATATAATTATAGATTAATGTCCCAGTTGGCACGACCAACCCAAGTATGGAATACAGAATTCTAGCGTCAACGGCAGAATAACAATTATTCCGGATAACACAGAGCTTATTGCTTCACTTTAACTGAGCTACGATTTCTTTATTAATAAGCAAAGAAAAGCACCTTTGTGTTTTCATTGTCTTTCATATACATATTGTGATGAAACTACAAGTGTCCGGTGATTCTGTTGAATATAAATTCACCAACTTTTGGAATAAATGGAGAAAACTTCATATGTTCTCTTCAAAAGAAGGCCTTATTTTTAGAATTTGTTTTTAAATTTTATACATAAAATGATAAAGCCGGGACTGGTAGCTAGTAATATATAAATATGCCGTAATGACTAGTTTGATAGAAAACATGAAACTTAACAGTAGATCACGTATTTAAATCAGGGCAAGCACCACTAAGTTATCCCGTGCCTAATCGGTGTTACTGCCTCGTTGGTCTTGTTGCTGGATTTAAGCCCGCAGATTCCGAGGACCTGGGTTCAAACAAGTGGGGCCTATAAAAAGAGTTTGGGTTTGGCACCTGAACATTTGTATACTATGTCTTGCGCAGTCGGATCTCTCTTGAGTTTGGCCGCTGTGGCCGAAACTGGTCAGGAGGACATTATCGTCAGTAGGTATATATTTTTTCAATATAAAAATATATATAATGTAAGCTTTATAACTGTATATATTTTTATTATGTTAGTCTCGTTGAAGAAATTGAATTCACAATTGAGAAACTACAACAAATGAATTTTATAAATGCTCTAAATGTCGGTAACGGTAAACGTACGGTACGTGGAACATTGCTTACTCGTATAAGGATTCAATTACTTACATTTGTAATTTCAACCCGTTTTGAAGATAACCCGTGTACAAATATTTATTTATATAGATTAAGATTATATTATTTTTACAATAATGCAATGTTTTACCTTTTTATTTAGATAATCGATTGTGCCAACATTTTTAATACAACACTTTACAATTTACTATATAACACATATGGTTGAATTTTAGGTATATACATATATTAAACATAATATTATTTGATCAATTATATGTGATTCAGAATAATTATGTGGTGGCATTTCATTAAAGTTAGTAATTACTAAAACGATGTGCGTATTATTAGTTCGTCCGGCTTTTAAAGTCAAAATAATTTGTATTATAATTGTCATCCTCATGTTAAATACTAGAGTAATATTTCACTATGTTATTGATTAGTCGATCAAATATGTTTTGATGTTGCTTACTAGTTATAAAAAATTAAATTATCGAGGCCGATGAACCTTGATAAAAAGCATGTAAGCTTAACGGTCAAGATTTTAAATTCGGCTTAATAACTTTTTATAAACTAAATTAGTGTTAATAATTCATTTTGTGATCAAGCCGACATATCCACAAACCATAAAGGCGTTGTAAAATGACTTCCGAATTTTCAAGGAGAGGAATAACTAGGCAGTTATGGGATTGTATAATTATGTTTTTTTTTTAATAAATATTGAAAGAAATGCTTGAAATAAAGTCATATACATCCAATATTCAACACTTTCGAAATTAGTTTTTAAATTTTTTTTCGATCGATAATTTTCGCTTTTAGTGTAGTGTTACTTTACAAAAAATACAAAATGCGGACCTGTAAATGTTCCATTGCTGGTTTAACATCTCCAGTTTGAGAAATAGGTTAGGAGCTACACGTAATTCCACGCTGCTCCTATGCGATTGTTGGATATACATATAGCAGGTAGATGATTCAATACATGCCGGATTTCTCAAGGCTCGCGTTTTTTTTTTTTTTGTTTTTATAGTATAGTTTAGTGGACGAGCATGTGGGCCACCTGATTGTAAGTGGTCACCAACGCCCATAGACAGTGGTTTTTATATTTCTTAAAGAAAAAACAACATCACCACTGCGCCACCAACCTTGGAAACTAAGATGTTATGTCCCTTGTGCCTGTAATTACACTGGCTCACTCACCCTTCAAACCGGAACACAACAACACAAAGTACTGCTGTTTTGCGGTAGAATATCTGATGAGTGGGTGGTACCTACCCAGACGAGCTTGCACAAAGCTCTACCACTGAGTTATAATAACAAACATTCAACAAAACTGATTTGATAGAAAATAAATTTAACAGTACTCTATCATACATTCATTTGTTTATTTTAAAAAAAGAAAGCCCTTTTCGTTTTTCTACAAAATCGTTCATTGTTGTTGACGATGGAAATAAATCTGATTCCAAGTATACAAAGCCCCTTAAAATGTAAAAATACAAAGCAACAGACTAAACAAACGCATGTAAAATGGTATTCTTCTCCTATAACAAGTTCAAGTAATAAGCCTCGAGCATTATAATTACGCATTTTAAGAAATTTATTTAACCATTTTAGTATAAAGAGTTAAAAGTTTCCTTTAGACAAAAACCATCTTCATTGTTAAACTTTGTGAATAATAGCGTAAAGGAAGCGATTGTAATATTATTATCGTTCCAGTCTTTAATAATAACAACCGTTACTGGCAGACTCCTCTCGAACCACGATGACCGCATAGACCGATAATATTAATTAAAATTAATACATATATTTCAAAAATAGATGATGATGATGATAATGATAAAAATCTTGTTAAGCACATCAGGTTAGGTACGGCTCACTCATTACATAATATTACACCGCCAATAGGTGATACTCAGTATCGTTGTATTTCGGTTTGAAGGGTGTAGCCAGCGTAACTATAGGTACAAGGAACATCTTAGTTCCCAAGGTTTGTGACGCATTGACGATGAGAGGAATGGTTAATTTTTCTTACAGCGCCAATGTGTATTATGGCGACCATTTACCATCAGATGGCCCTTGGTTATAGAAATAGAAAACAAGGTAAGTTATTTATTTATTTATTTATTTTAAGGAAGACAAACAGTAATAAAATACAAAAAAACGGTACGCACTTTACCAAAAAAAAAAACCAATCAAGTCTTCACAATTAAGTAAATCAAAATCAATTCATAGCAGGCTGTCAGGATAGTAGCAACTAAAATAACAATAATAAAAAACAAGAATTACAATTAATAAAAAAATAACAATACAATTTATAAAAAATAATAACAATCGAAATTAAAATAAATGGATTAAATTAAAATTTTATAAAATACGACCAAAGGAATAAAATTAAAATTATTCTGTAAGTAATTTTTTAAACTGAAAATTAATATTACATTTAATTTATTTATTTATTTATGTTTTGCTAGCGGATGTTACATAAATTACACACCAATAAATTATGTACAAAATAAGATACATTATGTACACCCATTCAAAAGCAAAAACTGCATGCATAGCGTTCTTGCTCCGATTACAATTATATAATTAAATATTAAAGTGCTTGATTAACATTAAGTAACAATATTTCGACAGTGAAAGGAAAAAAAAAAATAAAAAAAAAATAAAAAATTCTTTTAATGACAAAAGAAATAAATCAAAATCATTAAATTTATTGTTGTGAATTATACATGATCTATAAAGAAAGCTGTTGCGTAGATACTTAGACTTGGTTTTAGGAACATCGAACAAAAATTTTTTACGTGTTTGCACGCGAGGACATCTAATAAATATATTACTAAGTAAGAATGGAGATTCAATATGATTGATTATTTAATAATTTAAAAAGAAAGAGTTCATCTTTTATCATACGACGTTCTTTTAGTGTCAAAATATTAAGATTTTGAGGATTATCATGAGTATTCTTTGTTAAAATATATTTAAGAAATTTATTTTGGATTCTCTCGATTTTATCTATATTTTTTTTAAACAATGGATTCCAAACTGTTGTGGCATACTCGAGGATGGATCGGACATAGGCATTATATAGCAAAAAGAGTGTCGATTTAAAGTGAAAATCTTTACCCACTCTAAGGATAAATCCCAGCATCCGATATGCTCTTCCAACAATGTTATCAACATGGCTATTAAAGAGCAGCTTATAATCGAGGAATACTCCCCAATCTCCTGATGTAACAGGAACAAAGGATGAGCAGAAACCCTTAATGGTAACAGCTTGGCTACGTTCACGCAGATATGACGCTAACCAACGTAGTAGATCACCGTGTATACCGACTTCTCCAAGTTTACGAATAAGATGGACATGCGGTATTTTGTCGAATGCCTTTGAGTAATCGGTATACACAACGTCCACTTGAGAGCCATGTTCAATAGTAGATGTTAAGTGATGAACAAATTGGATAAGCTTGGTCTCCGTCGACTTTTTATTGATGAAACCATGTTGTTTCTCATTTAAGATAGATCGTAAAAGGGGAAAGATTTGATCATAAATAAGTTTTTCAAATAATTTGGCCAAAGTGCACAACTTAGATATAGGTCTGTAATTTTCTATATTATGTTTATTACCTGATTTATTGATAGAAGGTAATAAAACACCGTTTCCATATACTAGGCATCACACCTAAGTGAAGAGATTTTGAAAAGAGTAAAGAAATCGGAAAAGCAAGTGTGTCATTACACTTCCTTCATCTTAAAAAATTGGATGTTAGAAAAGGCCAGCGCCTTTAGATATATTTGTACAATTTGGGGATTAATTTCAATGGAAGAAATAGATATCGAATCATGAGTTGACTTAGGGCAGCTTAATACCAGATTAGTCTCGTCCTGAATTTGAGTCTGAAATGCAGATTTGAAATAATCATTAAACAAAGAACCGATCTGTTCCCCGTCAGATGCCAATCTACTCCCCAGAAACATTGTATCTGGAAATTCATCGGACGATTTTTTAGATTTCACAAAGGTCCAAAAAAACTTACTATTTTTATCTATCTTACTATTTTTTATATCTATTATTATTATTATATTTCTGTCTTGCTAGTTTTCGCCTACGACTTTGCCCACCTGCTGTAGGGCGGTAGTTACTAAGTATAAAAAAGTAGCTTATCTCCTTATCAGGGTTTAAACTTGCTTCATACGAAATTTCAAAATTGGTTCAGTTGTTAGGCAGTGAAAGCGTAACAGACCGGTACAGCTACTTTTGTATTTATAGTAGTGATGTAAGAGGGTGGAAGACGCAGCGTGTGCAGGCCTCCTATAAGCTGGACCACAGACGATGGTAGAACTAATAAGCAGTTGGTAAAGGTAACTAATCCTACATTAATTAGTCTTAATAATATTGTTTGCAATATCAATTTATAGTTAATCCACTTTGATCGTTTTCTTTGTCATCTATTGCACGTTGGTCCAATTTCGTTTCGTAACAAATGGATATCGAGGCTTAATGCCAAACGTGACTTATTTAGGAACGTGGACCACGCTTCAGGTTTTATATTTCAATCTTTTCGCTGTCTGTCAGTATCTATCTAACATTTTAAATGAATATGGGACTGTAATAGTATAGGTAAGGTCATATATGAAGGATTATACTGTAGTTTTTTAATATTGCTATTTGAAAATATTTCGCACTTAACGTTCGTGCTGTAACGTCAAGGTACGATTAGTAGTGATTTCTTTATCTTCACTAGTGATTTATTTCGACTTAACTTTCATTGCACGATGGCTTTTAAATCCAGCGTTAATAAACTAATATTAAAATTGTATAATATAATTTTATATTGTTATGATTATGTTATAATTTTAGAGTACTTATACATTTTAACATCGGAAACATACTTATAGTTAGTTTTTTTAATTTTTTTTATTAAAAATATATTTCTTTTAATATTTTTGTGGTAACATTGTTTTTAAAATAAATATTAAAGCGCCCTTCTAACGGTGCTGGATTATTTTTGAGTAGCCATTTATACTATATTGATAGAAGCTTAACTTAATTTCTATTCTAATTTACAAACGACCCTCAAAGTAGAATAATATAATTAAAATTACATGTTATGTTATTATGTTGATAATTGCGCACAAGTGTGTGCGCAAACACAGGTGTACTCTCTATTCCCTAACTCTCATAACCCGATGGGACGGCAATCCAACACGACCGGAAAGAGTTCAGGCGCAGGACCAACGGCTTTACGTGCTTTCCGAGGCACGGGAGTGTACACACTTCCAACTTCCAGACTTCGGGCTGCTACTGAGAATTTTCAACAGATAATCTCAATAACATTTTATTGGCCCGACCTGGGATTTGAACCCAGGACCACCGTGTCTGCGGCCTTACATGTAGCCACTAGACCAACGAGACAATCGAGTAATATACAAGTGACGGAACCCCGTCTCACTTATTCCAATTTTTTTCAAATTAAAATTCGATCGCCCTCGAGTTTTAACGAAATTCGATTCGGTCTGATGGAATAAAAAAAGAGTAACAAAACCGGCACACTATCTGTGAAGCTATCGAGGTACAAAAAATTCAGGTTTTTCGAAGTGAGCCAAAAATATCTTTAACTAAATATTAAGAGTATTTACAATTTATTTTTTCCCCAATTAATCGTACAGATTAGGTTATGAGTCAGGAAGACAATAGCTCGAGTCGGGATCGATCCTTTCGCTAGAGGTCCTGTTTCAATTGAGCTATTAAGCTTATCACTATAACTGTGAATATGATTACGTTCTGCATACAAAATCGCGCGTTACGTGCGAACACTAGTAAATGTAAAGTTCGGAGTGCATCACATATTCATGAATTCACAATACGGTTGAATAAAACAAACAGGCTTCAAAGTAAGAGTATAGGGTCAACAGCGGACAGTGCTATTTCATTTGTCACAGTCAAAAGCTAGGTAGGAACTTTATATGACAGACAAGATCATACAAAGTTATGTTCTATGAGATCGCTCGGAATAGGTACAAATATTTAAAACGTATGCAATCAAATTTTTCGATCAAATTTGTTCAAATGAAAATCAAAGGATATTTTATAAATATGTTTTTATTAATGTGAAATATTTATTGGCGCGCCTTGGGGGTTAAACCGACTCGTATTCCCTGAAATAACATGTCGCATGAGTTTGTTTGTTAATAACATTTGTTTGCCGGACAAAGCCTCGGGCGGATACTAGTAATTAAATAAACCTAGAAGGTACCCATTATATGTGATAATATATGAACGTGATAAATTTAGAGAACTATGATAAAGTTGTTCAAACTTTAGAAAACCAAATATTTATAAGGAGTTTTTTTTTTATTAACAATAAAATGTGAACCTGGTGTGTATAATGGTCAGGCAAACAAAATGATATATGAGTAAATATTACACAGAGAAATAATAAAACGGTTTTTTCTGTCCCCATTATTTTTTAATCAAAATAATGTCTAGGAAGGAAGCTACGAGTATTACTAAACAAAAAAAAGGTTTATCTTAAATGAAAAAGTGATTGTAAAGATTTGTTCGCTATTTTGTGCGCATAACGTTTCCATTAACGCAAAAATCTCAAAAAAATTGTGTCATACATAAAACATATATAGAAACTTTTTGTAAGGAAATAAGATGCTCTATAATTTACAACGAAGTATTTTTTCTTTATTCAAAAGTCTTTGAGATATAATCAGATGAGCAATTGTTATTTATATATATACATATATATATATATATATTTATATATATATATATAATTGCAATATATTATACTATTTAATGTGGAGATATTTTTTGCAACGTGTCACTGTACTACTGAACCGATATACATAAAATTACATACTAGATAATGCAACGCGTTTCAGAGATTTGTTCTACTTCATATTAATATATACGTAGCCGCACTTCGCAGTTTCATCCGCTTTAAATTTAAAGTTTGACGTGCCAAATTTCATATTATTTTCGTAAATATATAGTGATAATCAAACTTATTCACTTGTTCACAAATACGAACTATAGAGCAATTGGAACTATAAATAGACAATATTTTTCCATATTTTTGGATTAAATACGCCTCAGATTAAATTGCTTTGGTGTAGTTGTAAATAGGCACAGTTCTTATATACATCTAATAGTAATTTAAGATTTGTTTACGTAATAATAAAAAAAATTAAGTAAAGCTTCATTTCACTCATACTAAGTCCGGTCAGGTTGAGCTAACAAATATTAGCATTGAGCTAATCAATTAGTCCGACCTAGTGTGTTAATACATCTCACCGCACACCCCTATCATTTTTTCATGATAGATATCTCTGTATTTTTATATTCTCGATGGTTAATACAAATATCTCATAATATCTGTTACTATTCCTACGTATTTCTTTCGATCTGCGTGAAAACTCAGATGTGCGGGGTTTCTTTCCGAACCGGTGACTAGTGGCGGTTGTAGATTTTGACAACCAAGCGTAATGCTTCTGTTTCGTAATGTTGGATTATAAATTTTAATTTTTCGTAATATAATGACGAAATTTATAGTAAATGCGCAACGTACATACATACAAGTGCACATGACATGAGAGCATAAGTAAATGCTGCTTAACGTTTCGGTATACGAGACGGCCTTACCCTCAAAGCACGCCAAAAGATGTATCACATCAAAATTATTATTTTTTATCCAACAACCCTTAAAACAATCGATATATTAATTATTTACTTCAACAAGGATTGTCACAGAGTGACAAGTAAATTGATCTAAATTTATAGATAACAGCTATACCAGAATCAAAACAAAGTTCTCGATCATTAAAGAGGAACTACAGCTATATTGTTTTACACACACAAATAAGAAGTACCTACGCTGAATCAAAATTGGTATTGGTATAGAAAATCTCATCAACTATCATGATCATAGTCACCCCTAGCTTGTCAATCTTTGTCGATCGCAGTGCTATGCAATTACGAATATCGCTGAAATGTTGTTGAAAAGCACTTAAAAATAACGAAGTGCATGCTTGCTATTTCGAGTTTCCATACTGATAGTATTTACATTGGCTTTTAAATATAGATTTCTAATGGTTTCAATGGAAAATCGTATGAAAATTAAACACGATAACTTTTTGTTATACATTATTGGATTTTTTTATTGTATTGAGCTTCTAAACTTTAAATACGATTTTCATAAAATAATTTTAGAAGGTTTATTCACAGAAATAAAACATTTTTACATCAATAAGGCTTTATCCGTTCTAGCGAAACGTAACAGCTGTTTCACAGAACTGTTTAATTTTAAAACATTTATTTTAAATAATAAAAGTAAATTGCTGTCTAATGTTATAAAATAATGAAGGTTTTTTTCCAGGGTTACATAAACTTAATATATATGAAAATTTGTTATTCATGTGTATTGTTATTAATATTCATTTATATTTAGATTAAGACAAAACATTTTTTTACATACATTCCTGTACAACATTTTTCACGAAATATGTTACACGTAATCAGTTTTGAAGTGGTCGATCTGGTAGATATTTAAGCGGAATGTTAGTTAAACAAACAAATACACCAAAATATGTAATAATGTATACTCAATATAAGCGATATATGAACCGCTTTTAGATTTAATAGTTCTTGTTTTATTTATAGTGTCAAAGTTAGAGGAAAGTAGTTAATCTCGAAAATCAAGTTATATTATAAGAATTTAATTCGAATCTCATTCGTGTAATGTTAAACATCGAGGGTAATACGATATTGTAGTTGTGCTTTAAATTTAATTATTATATTCAATGTTGACTACATATATACCTTACTATTAAAACGATTTACGATAAGCTCTACTGTACAAAAATAATCGTGACATCATATTATATACATATTATGAAAACTTGACATATATTAAGCCGGATAAGTGGGTGGTACCTACTCAGACGAGCTTGCACAAATCTCTATTACCAGTTATCCATCGGATTATGAAAGGAACAAAGAGTGCACCTGTGCTTGCGCACACACTTGTGTACTATAATATGTCTTGCACAGTTTGTAGTCTCCTTTGAGATTTATCGCAGTGGTCAGCGGACATCATCATTTAACTTCACCTGTTAGCATGAGTAATTTAAATCTTACAACTGAATTTTCCAGTTTCACCAAACCTTGTTATTAAATTACACATACTTTTTAATTTTATTTTTTTTAAATATTATTTGCTATATTGTTGTGATCCGGAGCAATCACTCATTTGATCTTGACATATCACAGCTATTTTATTATATTTGTGTGTTCCTATTTTTGTGCAACACACAAATATACTACTATAACAGGTGAAGTTAAATGATGATGTACACAAGTACAGGTGCACTCTTTGTTCCTTTCATAATCCGATGGATAACTGGTAATATGGATTTGTGCAAGCTCGTCTGAGTAGGTACCACCCACTTATCAGATATTCTACCGCAAAACAGCAGTACTTGTTATTGTTGGATTCTGGTTTGAAGGGTGAGTGAGCGAGTTTAATTATAGGCACAAGGGATATAACATCTTAGTTCCCACAGTTGGTGGCGCATTGGCGATGTAAGCGATGGCTAAAATTTCTTACAATACCAATGCCTATGGGCGTATGTGACCACTTAGCATCAGGTGGCCCATAAGCTCGTCGTCCTACCTATTCAATAAAATTAACAGACAATACGACACGACTGCAGATAGTTCAAGCACAGTATCAACGTCTTAATGTGATTTCCGAGGCACGGGAGTGTACACAATTCCTTCTTCCAGACTCCGAGCTTGTACTGAAGATTGCTTCTACCCCCTTTGTTGAAGTTAATTAAAAGCTTATAAAATAATACACAATAATAAAATAATTTTAACCTTGCTAACTTGGAGTGGATCGCGAGGTTACAATATAGTGGAAATAATTTTCGATTTCTCGATTAATTGTCTTTCTTTGTGTTAATACAATTATTCTTTACCAACAATAGATGAAAGATGGCTTTCATATTTAACATTATTACATCAAGAATAGACGCTTTTGTTCAATAAATCTACTTAAACAAAGGCTTTTGTATGAGTTACGATTTTGTATCGTTAAAATATATTTATTCACGGATAATGAACAATTATATTTTTTTAAATAAGTTTTATATTAATTGGCGACTTTTAATTTAACCTGGAAGAATTGCCGAGATTGTGGATTCAACCAAACGAATTCATTCGAGTTTGTGCTTATGATAAATATCGTGTGAAGTGGAGAACGGGAGGAAAGCTGCTTGTGTCGTATGCCTGCACTTTTGAAACATATAAAACCGTACATATCCCTTTTTTTAACAGTTTTTATTAATACAAAGCAATAAAATTACTATTCTCATCATCATTACCTACCTAATTAAGACTGTTTAAATAAAAATAAGGTAATTTAAATTTTCGTGTAATTTTAATACAAGATGAGAGTAAAAATCTGACCAGCCATGTGAGTATGCTAATGTTTCAGTATAAAATGATCAATCATTGAAATATGAAAACTGTATAAATGCTGTAAAATAGTTTTAATCTTTTAGACCACGAACATAATTAGCTGAGATACAAATAATTACTGTGGCGATATAATATAAACATATTATTATATCGTCTATGACCATAATTTTTTTTTTTTTATGGTATAGCTTAGTGGTCTAGCATGTGGGCCACCTGATGGTAAGTGGTCACCAACACCCATAGACAGTGGTTTGTATATTTCTTAAAAAAAAAACAACATCACCACTGCGCCACCAACCTTGGGTATTAAGATGTTATGTCCCTTGTGCCTGTAATTACACTGGCTCACTCACCTTTCAAACCGGAACACAACAACACAAAGTACTGCTGTTTTGCGGTAGAATATCTGATGAGTGGGTGGTACCTACCCAGACGAGCTTGCACAAAGCTCTACCACCGAGTACAGGCTATATAGAAAAACAAATGTGTAAAACCCTATGTTATTATGATTTCGACATAAACAAATGAGTATTCGTGGTTTGAAACAGACTAACATTTAGTTAAGCTTCATACTATTCCCTAATTATGATAACTCATACTCGAACAACATAAATCTCATGCGTGTTAATGCCCCTACAATATGTAATTTAGCGGTCCTTTTCCAAACAAAACTGTTCACTACAATTTATTATGCATATGGGCAATTATTAACTAATATTTAAAGGATACTTGTGGAATATAAATGTAAATTATGATACCATTCATAAAAGTGCTTGATTAAATATTCAGTGAGGGTAGAATTCATGGAAAATCCATTATCGTTTTTTTCGATTTAATCATATAGGTATTTAATAGTTGGTACTCCAAATGTATACAATGTATTTATTTGTATATACAACAAGAGTATTTATATTCATTTTTATTCTAGGTGATAATAATAATATTATAATTTAGTTCTTATATATTTATTATGACTAAAGTTAAATGTTAGTGCAAGTAAGTTATAAGCCTGCAGCCGAACCTGATCTTATGAAATGCAACCAAAAAAACTCCAACCCCTAATGGAGTAACACAGCAGATTGAATTTCAATTTTATAAAGGAAATTTAATGTATTTGAAATAGAGAAGAGAGAAATCAATTACGGATTTACTCGAAGCCATCTTTGTAATAAAAAATCTAAAAATTAAACTCGTTTTGCAAGAAAATAGCAAAGCGTATCGAGTAAAGCAACGAACAGGAATTGGTTAAAAATAATCGCTCTAACCTGAACATTTTTGTAGCAAAAAGGAAGCTGGATATATTGATAGGTTCGTGGAAGATTTTCTTAATAATATTTTCAAAGTAAGTCACTACAAGACAAATTGAGAAACGAGAGGAATAAAGAAAGCTTTGTATACAAAATGAAAAGAACAAAAAAAGACTTGGAACTTAAAAAAATTTGATAACACCATAAAGAGAAAAATATTCAATTCAAATATATTTTACCATATCTTACATATTATATTATAGTTGTTAAGCATCGTCATTCAAAAAAGTCCACAGAGACAGATTAAAAAGCGTGTAATCTATCTCTCTCTGTGTGTGTGTGTGTGTTTTTGTTCATCAATAAACACACCGACACTCTTTTATGTACGGATGTATATAAACAATACATATAAAGTTAACTGGAGTAAAAGAAACCAAAAAAATGTAGAATGTCTTTTTTTATTTTATTGTATAGTTAAGTGGACGAGCATATGGGCCACCTGATGATAAGTGGTCACCAATGCTCATAGACATTGGCATTGTAAGAAATGTTAACTATCGCTTACATTGCCAAAGCGCTACCAATCTTGGAAACTAAGATGTTATGTCCCTTGTGCCTGTAATTACACTGGCTCACTCACCCTTCAAACCGGAACACAACAAAACAAAGTACTGCTGTTTTGCGGTAGAATATCTGATGAGTGGGTGGTACCTACCCAGACGAGCTTGCACAAAGCTCTACCAACAAGTATCATCGTCATCGCTTTATTAAAAACTGGAACGTTTCTTAATATTAATTAATAACACTTATTGTAATTTTGATGAGCTGAACGTTTGTAACTTTCCTGATTCCTACTTGAAGTTTTATAACGAAATACAGGTGTGAGTATGCATTTATTGTATAATAAATATTTTTATTATACTATTTATTGAACCAAGATTCAATTGTGCTCGTGGATCAATTACATGGACAAATCGTGAGGAAACTTGTGTGTCTAATTTCACAAATCTTCTCCTTAAAAGTCGAGGAGACCTTAGCTGCGAAGTGGGACATTCACAGGCTGTTACTTAGGCCGTACAGGTGTTATGGTTTATAACAAATAATAAAATAATTAATTATCTTAAATTAATCTGGGCTCTGATAATAATTACTTTTTTAAAAAGTGTTATTCATTGTGAAAATTTGCGTTTTTACAAGAAAGACAGCTATGTATGAACTTAAATATATCTAAATACAATGTTTGTGCCAAATCGTTAGAGTTCTTTCCGAGATACATGAAATATATTAATGGAATTGCGATAATTGCAAAAAATGCTTGCTGGCTTTGGTCTTATTAGATCGTGTTGTGTAAATAATATAGATAATATAATAAGGCGCTTTCGCCCGAAATTGTCATAACATCACAAATTCTCATAACGACTTGTGTATAGATCTATAGAACGTGTGTTATATACTTAAGCTAGTAATTATAAAATAATTTATTCATAGATGAAGTGACGCATAATCCCAACAGAGATAGAAGTTAGAAATAGCAACGTGTTTATTGAATTTCACAATGTCAAAGCAGATTCATCAACAGCAAAAAATCCTCCTAAATATCTTAAACCTACTACTTACATTACGAACCGATAGTAACTTTATATTTTATTTATAAAGGGACGATTTAAGTGCTTGTAAGTTTACTTCAACAAAGTCTTTTTTGTAGACTGAAAAGTGATCCAGCTGAAGTTAAGCGATTACCACCGCTCATATACATTGGCATTGCAAGCAATTAAACATACATACTCGTACATCGCCAATGGGGCTCTTGGAGACTATTGTCCCTTGTGCCAGTAGTAAGGTCCTCCAGACCGATTTCGGCCACAGCGGCCAATCTCAAGAGAGACTAGCCAACTGCGCAGGACATATTATAGTGCACAAGTGTGTGCGCAAACACAGGTGCACTCTCTTTTCCTTAGCTCTCATAATCCGATGGGACGGCAATCCGACACGACCGGAAAGAGTTCAGGCGCAGGACCAACGTCTTAACGTGCTTTCCGAGGCACGGGAGTGTACAACTTCCAGACTCCGGGCTGCTACTGAGAATTTTTTGACAGAAAAACCCAATAACTATTTATTGGCCCGACCTGGGAATTGAACCCAGGACCACCGGGTCTGCGGCCTTATTTCTAGCCACTTTTTTTTTTTTTTTTTTTTTTTTTCACGCTGTGGAGTCCTTCTGTAAGGTCTCTCTTGGGGGGGGGAACCGGGTTATGTGGGATTCTTACCCACTAAAACCACTGCGATGGCCGTCCTCGGCACGGATCGGAGAGGCTGCGGGATCGTGTTGTATATCTAGCCACTAGACCAACGAGGCAGTCAACAAAACACGAGCCAGTAGTACACTGGCTCGCTCACACTTCAAATCAAAACACAGCAATGCTAAGAACTTCTGCTTGGTGTTATTGCTTTAAATATATAATCCAATTAACAAAATTATACAGAATAAAATTATATAAAGATAACTATCACAGACATTAAAAAAAAAAGTATAAATGTTGTCAGAGAAGAAACGGGCGACATGAATAGAATAATGTAAAGTTTTGGGTAAGACATAAACCTGAAAGTAACTTCTTACAGCGTGAGTTGAAGAACGTTTTACGATACTTTGAAATTAATTCTTATCTCTTCGAATACTGCGCTTGAATGTTAATGTTGGGATATAAATGGTTATTTGAACTAAATATGCAAAGAACGAATGAAGTCTTATTAACTTTTTATTTGTCTGCGATGAGTAGTTGTAGTAGAATAGGTATGAAATATTGTTTATATTATCGTCTAAGTATGGTATATTTTAATTTCATGTAAAATATTTGAAAGAAAGGAAAGCAGCTTGAGAAAATCTTCACATGTGTGGTTTTGGAACAGCGTAGTGGAATAAGCTAATCTTCTCCTTAAACAGAGAGGATGCCTTAGCGTAGCCCACCAGTGGGATATCTACAGGCCGTTACTACTTTGTTTGTTTTCTTTCTTCTATACTTATCGTAATGTTATCAGCATCACCAATTTCTTAATATTACACAAATTAATCATACAGGCAGTTTAACAATACAAGAATAACAAGGCTTGTATGCGATCTAGTAAATATTTTGTAAATCATTTCAAACCCGATCCGAGGAACTAGTGCACACTGTTCATTGTATCGTACACAAAAAGTACGTAAAGCATCGTCCACCTGTCCTTTGTAAATTTGAACTGTACGGGTCACATAACGACGTTGTTATTCTCTCTATATACCGATATTAGAATAGGAATTCGAAGCGGTCGAGAATTTATTTTTAGTATCGCTGAGTTTATTTTTGCTTAGTTTAGTTGTCTGCTACGGAAAATTATTGACGATTACATTAATAACGATTGAATGAAATATAAGCAGATAAAGTACAAGAAAAAGGCAAAAGTCACATATACAATAATTATAATCTACAATAAAATGTGTGATAGAGATAAGAGAGTGTGAAAATATTGGTAAATAACTTTCTCATCATCATATAGATTAGTATATTTTCATGCAGAATGCTTATAACTGAGGAAATTTATGCATTAAATGTATGAAGAACTATTCCAGGCTTATTTTTCTTTGAGATGTTAATTGTTTATTTATTATAAGGGTAACTTATGGTCCAATTATTATTTGGCTATAACTCAATTAGCTATACTACATTATTTTCAAATGGCTTTGTTATAACTAAAATTAATTTTCCTCTTCAATAGAATAAATATATAAACAAAAATGTCATTTCTCTAAGGTTACGGCAATTTTTTTCGCATCGATTATTGTCATAATTTATTTATAGCGTTCATATTCATTTTGTATTATTTTTGTTAGAGGAATTTATATTACTTATACAGCCAGAAATATTACAATATGTCATAAATAATGTGTGAAGTGTACTTAAAGTGTATGGTAATAAGGTTTGTTTTCATAGTGTGTTCCATATGTTTGAATACTTTGGGTGCTTAGAAACCCTGGCGTGTTGATTGATTTCAATGACGATGACGGTATGAATGAACTTGTATTTGACGACGTTCGCGCTCTGATAAATTTGGACGAAATAATTTGACGACTTTGATTGTAAGAATGTTTTTAATCACTTTAGATGTGCCTATGTATTTGATAATGTTGGCTGTTACAATACATATGAAGCTGACTATACAATACAAAATTTGTATATACAATACAATGAAATAAATTATAAATATTTCATTGATTACTATAATAAGATATTTATTAAATATAAATTGATAAAACAACACAATTTATATTAATTATGTCTTTCTGTATTATTTGAAATTGAACAGCGTTTCTAAAGATTTAACGAGTAACGCTTGAAATTTCAATGGGCTCACCTATATCGTGAATAATTAATTTTATATTACGAGATAAAATACGAGCTAAATTAATAAAGCGAAGCTTCAAAAGAAATCCGAGAAAGTTGTAATTAAAATAGAATTAGAGAATATAATTTTTATTTACGAAATAAAAATAAATAGTTACGTAAATATTAAATGTTTTTATAAGGTTACTGGTATTTGCAATCAAATCATATAAAACTTATTTTAATATGTAGCTCTGAAAAAAGATACCGAGAATCGTTACTAACCAATAGTTCATTTTAAAAAAAACATGGCTTAACCAACCTTTAATTTTATTATATGAAACAAATATCACCAACAGCAGTGCTATTGTGTAAGAACTCATTTAATTACTCATATACAGTGGTGGTCATATAATTAGAAACACTTCTTATGAATAAAGAAAGTATAACTTCAACGTACAAATGGTCGTAAAAAATATACACATTCAATAATTAATAATCATGCAATAATATAGCCACTCAAATAAAAAACTCATTAAATGCATAACATTTAAAACATATCTTACTTTTAATTACAAAATGAGTCTTACACATGGAGGAGTTCATTTTCTGTTACTGGCCGCTTGGACGCCTAATTACAAACATTTAAAAAAAGGATACATAGCTCGTTCTTTTTTTGAAATTGGAGAATAACATTTCTTTTTCTATTATTTTGGCGGCAGTTCAAATTTTAATCTGAATTTTATTTTGTTCAAAATGGGTAAAAATAAAAGTAATGACGCGTCAACTAGGCAAATTATTATTAATTTACATATAAATCATAAGTGGGCGTACAGAAGAATAGCTGAGCATTTACATTGTTCTTTTAAGAAAGTTTTTAATGCAATTGATCATTATAAAACACCTGGAACTGTTGAAAATGTTCTTAGAAAGGCTCGGCCTAGAAAAACCTCTCCCAGAGAAGATATGCTAATCGTTCGTGTTGCTAAAAAAGACCCCAGTAAAGGCTCCAACCAGATTAAAAATAAAGCTTTTTCGCCTGATGACCCGAGAAACAACTCGTCAAGACTGATACACCGAAGATTAGTGGAAGCTAAATTGTTTGGAAGAATCTCTCGAAAGGTACCGCTATGAAAGCGCTATGTTAGACGCCCTGTAAACAATGCTTTTAATTATAAATACACAAGGAGTATAGTCAAGCACGGTGGCGGTACAATGGATCAATGGCAATACAAAATTATCTTAGAGTACACAATGATTCCCTACTCGGACGATCATTTGCCTATAACCTGATCTTTCAGCATGACAATGACCCTAAACACACGGCCAATAGCGTCAAATGTTTCCTTAGCGAACAGCGTATATCCGTTTTAGACTGGCCAGCAAATAGTCCGGATTTAAACCCGATAGAAAATCTCTGTGTTCTATATGAAGCATTTGTTGAAACATGGAATTCAATCCCCCTAGAAAAATGTATGAAATTGATTGAATCAATGCCACGTCGTTGCAGTGCTGTTATTGAAAAGAAGAGATATGCCACTAAATATTAATAAAAACTATTGGTAGGCTGTGGATAGTAGCTATTTCGTAAATAGCAATACTAATTACTAATACTTAAAAAAATATTGTTGTTTATATTTTTTGTTGTTGTTTCTAATTAGTTGACCATTATTGTTCATACCTTAAAACTGATTTAAATGTTTGTTCGTAATGTAATATTGAAACTGCACATGTGTAATGGGATTTATATTGTTTTTCTAATAAATGATAAATCGTTGAACATGTTGTTGTCCTTTTTATTGTTTAATTTCAAAATAAAAACGATTGCTGTGAAGTATCTTAATGTCAAGGACCGTTGGTAGTGTTTCCAATTATACGACCACCACTGTATATTATGTGATATACTATTTTGTTGCGTCTATTCTTGAATTTTAAAATTATTACTAGCTGTGTCCCGCGGCTTCACCCGCGTATAATTAATAAAAATATAATAATTATTTTATTACTATAATAACACGCAAATAGATTTATATAGTCGTATAGATTATGGTCAATATCAATTTCTGTCATTTAACAATCGATTTCTGCGGTGAGCTTCGAGTTAGTTTTTACAGAACCCTTAGTCCCAGAACCCGCCACCTTAGTCATATTCTGTAAAATATTCTTTTCACTCGTAAAACATTGAAAACCGATTTTTTTACTATAAAAAAGAAAAGGATGTATCCTTTAAATATTTCATTTTTTATAGTCAATGCCGCATATTAATTTTTTAAATTTAACAAATCATTGTGCGGTGAGTTATAAGTTTGTCCTTAATGCATTGGCAAAAGTCTGTACCAATTCTGAATAACTGACTTAAAATTTAATTGTGACTTTTCATCTACACTTACTTAAAGGTGAGTGAAATTAAAACGAGTGATGAAACGTGTAATGAAAGATTGATTCAACGTCTGTCTTCAATAAATCTGACGGGCGTAATATGAAGGAAATTGCCCCCAATTGAAGATTGCCCATCGCTTGCCGACCAATCATGTCGATATTGCCTATCTATATAGTTCGGATGATTGATAAATACGTCTCTTTTGTTTTATACTTCATAAGGAGTATTTTTTGTTTAGTTCGGAATGTCGATAATAACATTGATTTCGATTTGTTAATTTTTTTTTAGTTTTATTCACAAAAAGATACTAACGTAGGATTTTTTTTGAACTATTTCATATTAATGTATCGTACTAAAGTGTAACAAATCTAATAATAACGATATTTTTACAAATAATTGTAATGTCATACATACTTTTTAAACCGACTGAAGGTTAAATTTTTAATAAAAAATTAATCGTTTTTGAAATTCTTAGTCGTGATGAAATATTTTTTAAGCAATGATCATTACAGACTAAAAAAATTAAAATTGTTAACGATTGTGTCAGCTGTTTTGTGTCTTACCATGTTATTTTCGATTTGGTGAATTTTATCTGATTTCTTGATAGTTCGCTTATACTGTAATAGAATAATATAGTAACAAACATTACCACATATCTTCGCATGTATAATATTAGTAATAATAGAAGCGAAAACATTAGCGAAAAGGAAAATATTTTGATATTAATAAAACACCCGAAATTGCCTCGAGATACTATCACCCCCTTACTAGTCCTTATCTTACCCCACTAATGTAATAAATGGGCAGGTGAGATTATTTGTTCCGTGCTCCTGCTAACACTCTTCAACGTCAACGAACCACTTGTTCGTAACAAAGCAAAAGGTATTCCCATTGGAATAGTAAAAATAATTGCAAAATGTGGGCATTAACTTGAGTGGTTAAAATCTGTCATGACTTTCAATTGTAATCACAATCGTGATCAAATTTAAAATCGAATCTGATTGCACGAATATAAAAACAATGGGTACAATTAATTGCTTTTTTTTGTTGATAAAATCGGTTTTTCAAATGGAAGCATTTGATTTTTTATTTTTTGTACGTAAATTATACTGTAATGGATAATCCACACGAAAGATACCACGGGATAATCTATTTTTGATTTATTTTAAAAGTATGGAATGTATTTATGTCGTTTTAATGAAAACTTTTTAATATTCAATAAAATTGTTTGATTCTTCTTTATTATTATTCTAGATTCGAATAGAAAGCCTTAGAAATAAAATTTAATATATATTTGAAATTTATTTCTTATTAAATTTCACTAAATATACAATAACGGCTATCATTTCTTGTATTCCAAGAATTTCAGCTATTAAAAATTATTTAACAAGAAAATGACATTTACAAATATATATATATTCTCGTCACGATATATAACAATACAGCTACATTCATTTTCCATATAAGCTAATTTTGATAAATGGCTTGCTTATCCATTCCCACTGACCATGTCGGCGTTGAAATCGAATCGTGCCCACAGATGTTGCTTGTAGATACGTCAACGTATTGCAATGTTGTCGTTTATTAGGAAATAGCATGTCTGCGACGCATTACTGCCGCAAATTACGCCTCGACCCATCTACGTTAACTTCGTAGTGAAACGATTTAAAAATTGTTACGTGGTTTAGGGCTCTGGAATTGAAATATCTAGAAATATTTTTATGTTAAAATTATTTTTTAGGTGTTCTATTTGAATATTTTGAATTTAATAATAAATAGCGTAGTAAAAAATTGTAGGTGTAATTGTAAATTTAAAACTGCTTAGGACTTACTTTCTTATGTATAATAATGACTACTGACAAAGATTTCATGGCTATTTTTAAATGGACACTTAGCTATAAGCTTATATAAAAAATCGATTAAACGACTTATATACAAACGTACATACGAATACACGTAGGAGGTACGTTTGCTATGATTAAATTATAATTGTGTATTAACATATCTCGAAAACGCACACTAGTACAAGTTAATCCGACATCCGACACATTCAGGAGACTAATTCTACTAAAATAATTAAAACATTATCGGATCTCTCATAATCTCTCATATTCTACTAATACAACGTTCCAGTTGCGATTCGATTGGTCCTTGATGGAACGTCATAAGTTAACAATTAAGTCTGACTATGATGTCATAGTATGATGTTGACATATAACATCATACCGATTTAATGAGGAATAGTCGAAGCTGGATCGGAATAGAATCGACTACGTTAGTAAATGTTTTACATTAGTGGAATTGGCCTCCTGGTTTTCTTACGAAGTTTATCATCACCGCCAAGCACGAGTATTTATACACATACGATTCCAGTGGAACTCATCCGATTTGAAATTTCATCAAATCTTCGGTTAAAATTCACGTCATATCGATTCTGTTTAACACTATGTTGATTTTGCAAGTTAATAATAATTTATTTGTAATTAAATAGTACTTTCAATTGTTTTTATTGAAGATATATTTTTGTGTAATAATTGGAGTAAGAATTTGAGATTTTGCAAAAATACTCCTAGTAGAGGTTATTGAACCTCAAATGACATAATTTAACTGGTGCAACGAAAGTAACTATATTAATTATCCTTAATCGGAAAAGGACAGTACGTGCTTTATTTCAGATAAGCAGAATGTAACATTAGATCCAATATAATCGATGCATTAAGGAAAACAAAAATGATTTTGATATTTTATGATTTAAATGTTACGCTGGACACAGACTTTTACATTTTAGTAAAAAATGCTATTGACTACATTGGAATTTAAGGGTCAAAATAATAAGTTGAATCGTATCGTAATCGTAAGTCCTGTTATAATTTGGAAGTGAAGTCCATTGTTAGGCGTCTATTGTACAGCGCTCCTTCTAAATTGTCTTTAGTCCTGTTACTAGATTCGTAATAAGGGATTCAATTTCTCACTTCACCCCTTCATAATTCCTTGAACACGTTAAGCCATCACTCAGAAATGTGTTGCTCATTATTGCTGACAACGTTACTTATACGATCTTTTTAACATCAAACCGGCAACATACTATGACTTCTTGATTTAATACGTGTCATCACATAATATATTAATTTTATAGCATCATATACATAGTAATTACGTCACCATTTTTATACCTTGATTAACTAGCGATCCGTAAAATAAGGATAGCACGTGATAAACGTTCCATTTTTTAAAGCAATAAACATTCGCCAATCGACCTATTGAGCGCACCGAGCTAATGTGTTGTAGGAATGTTTAAACCGAAAATTTTGTGATTTACCCCCTTTTGCCCCTAAAAGGCAATAATTATGTTTATAAAAAATTTTTTTTTGTTTATTTTGATAAGGATTGATATAAAATTTGTAACAATAAAACTAAAATAAATTTACCTTAAATTTTCCCCCTTTTATTCATAAAAAAATGGTAAGCGTGAGTTACCTGTAAGTTAATTATATTTGGTCCTTACATATGAAATTGGCGTTTTGTACGGGAGGAATATAAAGTCAATTTTTAAAATACGTTTAATTAATCAAAGTAGATAAGAACGGTGCATCTTATCTATGCACTTTTGCCATCTCATAAGTAGTTAATTGATCCCTTCACTAAAAAAACCACGGGGGCGAGAATCAATAAACTCTTTGAAGGCGGTTTGGACTGCTGCATCGGAGTTGAATTTTTTTCCTTGTAAGAAGTTGTCCAAAACCGGAAAAAATTGTAATCTGTTGGATAATATGGTTCTTATAAAATATGTTGTCATTGATTTTTCTATAGACATTTTTAAGACCTACATATCTCACATACGATTATTTTTGTAATATTCATGCTAGTTTTGTTAGCGTTCGCTTTACGAATAATATCAGTATATCAATCTATATCACAATAAAATATAAGCACATAACATAACAGTCTATGTCTGACTTGAAGCTATAAAATAATTTGAAAATTTCATATCATTCGGATTAGTAGTTTTGGCGTGAAAACGGAAGAAAACAAACAAACAAATCTTATCATTTATAATATTATTATTCGAGAAGATTCTTCTGAATACTAATAAAACATTTTATTTGAGATTTCCTTTTTATATTTAAATTTATTCAATTTATATGAGGAAAAGTCTTCGATTTGAGAAAATAATATAATCGCTGTTTCACAAATAACAGAGAGTAATGCTACAGTCACGATAAGCAGACACGTCTCGACATTACCTCTTGCATCTTGTCACGTAACCCTAATCAGCCGGAGACATTTATAATCTTTATAACTGACATATATGTCCCAGTGGTTTGAACACTTGAATCCTAATTTAAGATTGTGGGTTCAGTGGGCTATGTTCATGTTCATGGATTACTTAGTGGTGTGCAAGCGCGTCTGGATAGGTACCACTCACTTATCAGATACTATACCGCAAAACAGCAATACTTTATTGTTGTGCTCCGGTTTGAAGTGTGAATAACCACAGGCACACGGGATATAATATTTTAATTCCTAAGGCTGATGGCACATTGGCAATGTCTGAAAAGGTTAATATTGCTTACAGTGCCAATGTGTATCCCATACATTGGTGGTGACCACTTTCCATCAGGTGGAACATTTGCCCGTTTATCTACCATTTTTTTATAATTGAACATCTCTTTGTTACTGAAAATGTTGACAGAAGAACTTAACAAGTATGCATCGGTCCAACACGGGACTTGAACTTAGAACGGGATGTTTCAAAAGCTAGCTACTACACCGATAAAACCATATTAGGAGTATAATACTACTATTTATTGATTTATTTTTCATTTGCGTGTATTATCTACTGTAACATTAGTTGTCACCGTCCCATATCGAATCAAATACAAAAATAAATAATAAAAAACAAATATAAAATAAACAAACATTTTCTACGTTCGCCACAATCTGGTTGTCATATAATCTCGGACACAATTTCGCGGCTCCTTCATTCCGTTTATTTCATCCCATTTTCCTTTTTATACATAATCGAATCAATCTGTGTAAATCGAAATGTGGAAAAAAAACGCGATCGACAATTTCGTTTCGAGTCTTAGCTTATACAGCCATACATTTGTTAATAAAAGAAGATAAATAATAAAAACAAATAAAGTGGCGATGTAGTAGAAATACTGACTATAAGTTATAAATGTTATATTTATAAAACACCATTTATTTTATTTTTTGACTTGTATCATACATATTTTGTATCATTTTATTATTTCGATTGTCTTGAAAATTGGATGTGTGTTTTTATTTCCAGGTTATACGTAGCAGGTTAATGAATTTTGAAATAATTGGAGAGCTCGAGGATAACAACTAGTAATAAGGTCCTCCAGACCGATTTCGGCCACGGCGGCCAATCTCAAGAGAGATAAGCCAACTGCGCAGGACATATTATAGTGCACAAGTGTGTGCGCAAACACAGGTGCACTCTCTTTTCCTTAGCTCTCATAATCCGATGGGACGGCAATCCGACACGACCGGAAAGAGTTCAGGCGCAGGACCAACGGCTTTACGTGCTTTCCGAGGCACGGGAGTGTACACACTTCCAACTTCCAGACTCCGGGCTGCTACTGAGAATTTTCTGACAGAAAAACCCAATAACTATTTATTGGCCCGACCTGGGAATTGAACCCAGGACCACCGGGTCTGCAGCCTTATATCTAGCCACTAGACCAACGAGGCAGTCTACTAGTATAGAATATATTAAGCGAAAGTTCAATAACTTAAAGTAAACGATAAACAAATAGATGTATGAACTTCCGAAATTCTTAGGTGTAGTATTATAATAATTCGCTAGCGGTTCATTAACGTTCCCTATACGTTAAGCTACTATACAGTGTGTTCCATAAAATTCAACAATAACGTACCATGTTCCGCTTATTATAATAATAAAATATTTTGTAATCCTGTGACTTTTAAAAATAACAACAGCCTGTGAATGTTCAAGCTGCTGGCAAAAGTTTCAGCCGGCGTACTATTACTTTTTTTTCTTCTTTTCCCAACTTTCGCACCCTCCCACATCCAAACCCACCGCTACTTGGGCAGCTGACGGTCGGTTTGCTTATTAGCTTTATAAGATCTAGTATCTATGTCAATATCAGCCAGCTTACTATGACTTGTAAATGGAACGGTACCTTCCGAACTAAAAAAAATCACAGAAATTAGACACATGCAGGTTTCCTCACGATGTTTTCCTTCACAGTATCATCAATCATCTGTGGTCATCAAAGTATCACTTTGTTGAAAATAGAGACAGGCAAGCAAATGGTCTACCTGATGGCCAGTGTTTAAGTTCACCATCACTGGCGCTATAAGAAAATTAAAATCACTCTAAGCACCGCCAATGTGTAACGAACCATGGTCTGTTAGATGTTATATACCTCGAGTCAACTGGCGAGGCTTTCTGATTTTTCAAACCGGGACCCATCAATATTGAGTAATCATGTTAGGTAGTAGAATAATTAAGGAGCGGTTGGTATACCCCTAGATGGGCCTGACAAAGCAATATGCTTTATTATATTTTTAATCTAACATCAAAACCTTTGTGAAAGAGGTACATAACAGTTTTTGTCCAAGGTTAAATAATACCTTCGTTACGGGCAGCACTGCATTCGTGTTAATATGGGTAATAAGAATTATAATAAAGCAAGAGTAATATTATGTAGCTACAATAAAAAAATATTCAGTTATTTCAACAACTACACCTTAATATTATGTTAAAGTAAATTATTATATATTCTAAATATCCATATCAAGAACTCGCATGTCATATTCTATATAATTGTATTTGGTTTTAAGAACAGCCTGTATACTCCTTACGTTTCGTTGTATCCAAACTTACTGCAACTCGCACGAATACTGCATTCAATAGTGTGAATTTACTTATCCAGAACTTTGGATATAACAATGTAGCTTTGTTATGGTATCTATTTCTGGTTCCTTTGTTCGAAATTGTTGCTTTCATTGTTAGCTGACCTGGAGCAAGTCCATCTTGGGTGGTACCACCCACTCACCGACTCTATTCTACTCTTACTAATTTACTGACTTATTCTGGTAGAAAGAAATACATACATGATAAAAAATAATTATAGTAAGTATGAAAAATAAAAATCGATGAAATTATAATTGCTATAGGCTTACCTTCTAAATGATAATAGTATGCCCTCACTTATTTTTCCTTTACCCACAACATTAATAAATTGTGTTTCTAATAAATCAGCTTAGTTTCCAAGGTTGGTGGCGCATTGGCGATGTAAGCGATGGTTAACATGTCTTACAATACCATTGTCTATGGGCGTTGGTGCCCACTTACCATTAGGTGGCCCATATGCTCGTGTATGCCGCCTACCTTTTATATAAAAAAGCTTAATTATTTACGAGTACCTACCTGATACGCAATTGCTATGTATAGTTTTATGACCAACCTGTATTTCTCATATAAAGTGAATTCTGTTCTTCTTGATCAATAAATGACTTGAACTGTATTTCTGGAATATAATTTAATTAATAAAGAGAAACATTAAATTTTATTATAAAATGGAGATAAAATATGATAATACCTAATATATAGAATTATTTACATGTTTGGTTCCGGATTCATAGTATTACCATCATATGACCCAGTCTATCAGTCTGCCTACTAAAAACCATGAAAAAGGATAATTCATATACACCATACATATATCTCACCATAACATGCTAACGTGCTGGAATCTTCTATATATATGTATATAATCTATAGCTATACTAATAATATAAACAGGTAAAACTTGTTTATTTTTATATGGTAAGTGGTCACCAATCATCGCCTATGCGCCACCAAGCAAATTTTGTTTAAAATGTTTCAATTTTTAATCTGTTAATTTTACAGTATATAAGGACCTCCAGACCGATTTCGGCCACGGCGGCCAATCTCAAGAGAGATGTCCCAACTGCGCAGGACATATTATAGTGCGCAAGTGTGTGCGCAAACACAGGTGTACTCTTTGTTCCCTAAATTATACTGTAATGGATAATCCACACGAAAGATACCACGGGATAATCTATTTTTGATTTATTTTAAAAGTATGGAATGTATTTATGTCGTTTTAATGAAAACTTTTTAATATTCAATAAAATTGTTTGATTCTTCTTTATTATTATTCTAGATTCGAATAGAAAGCCTTAGAAATAAAATTTAATATATATTTGAAATTTATTTCTTATTAAATTTCACTAAATATACAATAACGGCTATCATTTCTTGTATTCCAAGAATTTCAGCTATTAAAAATTATTTAACAAGAAAATGACATTTACAAATATATATATATTCTCGTCACGATATATAACAATACAGCTACATTCATTTTCCATATAAGCTAATTTTGATAAATGGCTTGCTTATCCATTCCCACTGACCATGTCGGCGTTGAAATCGAATCGTGCCCACAGATGTTGCTTGTAGATACGTCAACGTATTGCAATGTTGTCGTTTATTAGGAAATAGCATGTCTGCGACGCATTACTGCCGCAAATTACGCCTCGACCCATCTACGTTAACTTCGTAGTGAAACGATTTAAAAATTGTTACGTGGTTTAGGGCTCTGGAATTGAAATATCTAGAAATATTTTTATGTTAAAATTATTTTTTAGGTGTTCTATTTGAATATTTTGAATTTAATAATAAATAGCGTAGTAAAAAATTGTAGGTGTAATTGTAAATTTAAAACTGCTTAGGACTTACTTTCTTATGTATAATAATGACTACTGACAAAGATTTCATGGCTATTTTTAAATGGACACTTAGCTATAAGCTTATATAAAAAATCGATTAAACGACTTATATACAAACGTACATACGAATACACGTAGGAGGTACGTTTGCTATGATTAAATTATAATTGTGTATTAACATATCTCGAAAACGCACACTAGTACAAGTTAATCCGACATCCGACACATTCAGGAGACTAATTCTACTAAAATAATTAAAACATTATCGGATCTCTCATAATCTCTCATATTCTACTAATACAACGTTCCAGTTGCGATTCGATTGGTCCTTGATGGAACGTCATAAGTTAACAATTAAGTCTGACTATGATGTCATAGTATGATGTTGACATATAACATCATACCGATTTAATGAGGAATAGTCGAAGCTGGATCGGAATAGAATCGACTACGTTAGTAAATGTTTTACATTAGTGGAATTGGCCTCCTGGTTTTCTTACGAAGTTTATCATCACCGCCAAGCACGAGTATTTATACACATACGATTCCAGTGGAACTCATCCGATTTGAAATTTCATCAAATCTTCGGTTAAAATTCACGTCATATCGATTCTGTTTAACACTATGTTGATTTTGCAAGTTAATAATAATTTATTTGTAATTAAATAGTACTTTCAATTGTTTTTATTGAAGATATATTTTTGTGTAATAATTGGAGTAAGAATTTGAGATTTTGCAAAAATACTCCTAGTAGAGGTTATTGAACCTCAAATGACATAATTTAACTGGTGCAACGAAAGTAACTATATTAATTATCCTTAATCGGAAAAGGACAGTACGTGCTTTATTTCAGATAAGCAGAATGTAACATTAGATCCAATATAATCGATGCATTAAGGAAAACAAAAATGATTTTGATATTTTATGATTTAAATGTTACGCTGGACACAGACTTTTACATTTTAGTAAAAAATGCTATTGACTACATTGGAATTTAAGGGTCAAAATAATAAGTTGAATCGTATCGTAATCGTAAGTCCTGTTATAATTTGGAAGTGAAGTCCATTGTTAGGCGTCTATTGTACAGCGCTCCTTCTAAATTGTCTTTAGTCCTGTTACTAGATTCGTAATAAGGGATTCAATTTCTCACTTCACCCCTTCATAATTCCTTGAACACGTTAAGCCATCACTCAGAAATGTGTTGCTCATTATTGCTGACAACGTTACTTATACGATCTTTTTAACATCAAACCGGCAACATACTATGACTTCTTGATTTAATACGTGTCATCACATAATATATTAATTTTATAGCATCATATACATAGTAATTACGTCACCATTTTTATACCTTGATTAACTAGCGATCCGTAAAATAAGGATAGCACGTGATAAACGTTCCATTTTTTAAAGCAATAAACATTCGCCAATCGACCTATTGAGCGCACCGAGCTAATGTGTTGTAGGAATGTTTAAACCGAAAATTTTGTGATTTACCCCCTTTTGCCCCTAAAAGGCAATAATTATGTTTATAAAAAATTTTTTTTTGTTTATTTTGATAAGGATTGATATAAAATTTGTAACAATAAAACTAAAATAAATTTACCTTAAATTTTCCCCCTTTTATTCATAAAAAAATGGTAAGCGTGAGTTACCTGTAAGTTAATTATATTTGGTCCTTACATATGAAATTGGCGTTTTGTACGGGAGGAATATAAAGTCAATTTTTAAAATACGTTTAATTAATCAAAGTAGATAAGAACGGTGCATCTTATCTATGCACTTTTGCCATCTCATAAGTAGTTAATTGATCCCTTCACTAAAAAAACCACGGGGGCGAGAATCAATAAACTCTTTGAAGGCGGTTTGGACTGCTGCATCGGAGTTGAATTTTTTTCCTTGTAAGAAGTTGTCCAAAACCGGAAAAAATTGTAATCTGTTGGATAATATGGTTCTTATAAAATATGTTGTCATTGATTTTTCTATAGACATTTTTAAGACCTACATATCTCACATACGATTATTTTTGTAATATTCATGCTAGTTTTGTTAGCGTTCGCTTTACGAATAATATCAGTATATCAATCTATATCACAATAAAATATAAGCACATAACATAACAGTCTATGTCTGACTTGAAGCTATAAAATAATTTGAAAATTTCATATCATTCGGATTAGTAGTTTTGGCGTGAAAACGGAAGAAAACAAACAAACAAATCTTATCATTTATAATATTATTATTCGAGAAGATTCTTCTGAATACTAATAAAACATTTTATTTGAGATTTCCTTTTTATATTTAAATTTATTCAATTTATATGAGGAAAAGTCTTCGATTTGAGAAAATAATATAATCGCTGTTTCACAAATAACAGAGAGTAATGCTACAGTCACGATAAGCAGACACGTCTCGACATTACCTCTTGCATCTTGTCACGTAACCCTAATCAGCCGGAGACATTTATAATCTTTATAACTGACATATATGTCCCAGTGGTTTGAACACTTGAATCCTAATTTAAGATTGTGGGTTCAGTGGGCTATGTTCATGTTCATGGATTACTTAGTGGTGTGCAAGCGCGTCTGGATAGGTACCACTCACTTATCAGATACTATACCGCAAAACAGCAATACTTTATTGTTGTGCTCCGGTTTGAAGTGTGAATAACCACAGGCACACGGGATATAATATTTTAATTCCTAAGGCTGATGGCACATTGGCAATGTCTGAAAAGGTTAATATTGCTTACAGTGCCAATGTGTATCCCATACATTGGTGGTGACCACTTTCCATCAGGTGGAACATTTGCCCGTTTATCTACCATTTTTTTATAATTGAACATCTCTTTGTTACTGAAAATGTTGACAGAAGAACTTAACAAGTATGCATCGGTCCAACACGGGACTTGAACTTAGAACGGGATGTTTCAAAAGCTAGCTACTACACCGATAAAACCATATTAGGAGTATAATACTACTATTTATTGATTTATTTTTCATTTGCGTGTATTATCTACTGTAACATTAGTTGTCACCGTCCCATATCGAATCAAATACAAAAATAAATAATAAAAAACAAATATAAAATAAACAAACATTTTCTACGTTCGCCACAATCTGGTTGTCATATAATCTCGGACACAATTTCGCGGCTCCTTCATTCCGTTTATTTCATCCCATTTTCCTTTTTATACATAATCGAATCAATCTGTGTAAATCGAAATGTGGAAAAAAAACGCGATCGACAATTTCGTTTCGAGTCTTAGCTTATACAGCCATACATTTGTTAATAAAAGAAGATAAATAATAAAAACAAATAAAGTGGCGATGTAGTAGAAATACTGACTATAAGTTATAAATGTTATATTTATAAAACACCATTTATTTTATTTTTTGACTTGTATCATACATATTTTGTATCATTTTATTATTTCGATTGTCTTGAAAATTGGATGTGTGTTTTTATTTCCAGGTTATACGTAGCAGGTTAATGAATTTTGAAATAATTGGAGAGCTCGAGGATAACAACTAGTAATAAGGTCCTCCAGACCGATTTCGGCCACGGCGGCCAATCTCAAGAGAGATAAGCCAACTGCGCAGGACATATTATAGTGCACAAGTGTGTGCGCAAACACAGGTGCACTCTCTTTTCCTTAGCTCTCATAATCCGATGGGACGGCAATCCGACACGACCGGAAAGAGTTCAGGCGCAGGACCAACGGCTTTACGTGCTTTCCGAGGCACGGGAGTGTACACACTTCCAACTTCCAGACTCCGGGCTGCTACTGAGAATTTTCTGACAGAAAAACCCAATAACTATTTATTGGCCCGACCTGGGAATTGAACCCAGGACCACCGGGTCTGCAGCCTTATATCTAGCCACTAGACCAACGAGGCAGTCTACTAGTATAGAATATATTAAGCGAAAGTTCAATAACTTAAAGTAAACGATAAACAAATAGATGTATGAACTTCCGAAATTCTTAGGTGTAGTATTATAATAATTCGCTAGCGGTTCATTAACGTTCCCTATACGTTAAGCTACTATACAGTGTGTTCCATAAAATTCAACAATAACGTACCATGTTCCGCTTATTATAATAATAAAATATTTTGTAATCCTGTGACTTTTAAAAATAACAACAGCCTGTGAATGTTCAAGCTGCTGGCAAAAGTTTCAGCCGGCGTACTATTACTTTTTTTTCTTCTTTTCCCAACTTTCGCACCCTCCCACATCCAAACCCACCGCTACTTGGGCAGCTGACGGTCGGTTTGCTTATTAGCTTTATAAGATCTAGTATCTATGTCAATATCAGCCAGCTTACTATGACTTGTAAATGGAACGGTACCTTCCGAACTAAAAAAAATCACAGAAATTAGACACATGCAGGTTTCCTCACGATGTTTTCCTTCACAGTATCATCAATCATCTGTGGTCATCAAAGTATCACTTTGTTGAAAATAGAGACAGGCAAGCAAATGGTCTACCTGATGGCCAGTGTTTAAGTTCACCATCACTGGCGCTATAAGAAAATTAAAATCACTCTAAGCACCGCCAATGTGTAACGAACCATGGTCTGTTAGATGTTATATACCTCGAGTCAACTGGCGAGGCTTTCTGATTTTTCAAACCGGGACCCATCAATATTGAGTAATCATGTTAGGTAGTAGAATAATTAAGGAGCGGTTGGTATACCCCTAGATGGGCCTGACAAAGCAATATGCTTTATTATATTTTTAATCTAACATCAAAACCTTTGTGAAAGAGGTACATAACAGTTTTTGTCCAAGGTTAAATAATACCTTCGTTACGGGCAGCACTGCATTCGTGTTAATATGGGTAATAAGAATTATAATAAAGCAAGAGTAATATTATGTAGCTACAATAAAAAAATATTCAGTTATTTCAACAACTACACCTTAATATTATGTTAAAGTAAATTATTATATATTCTAAATATCCATATCAAGAACTCGCATGTCATATTCTATATAATTGTATTTGGTTTTAAGAACAGCCTGTATACTCCTTACGTTTCGTTGTATCCAAACTTACTGCAACTCGCACGAATACTGCATTCAATAGTGTGAATTTACTTATCCAGAACTTTGGATATAACAATGTAGCTTTGTTATGGTATCTATTTCTGGTTCCTTTGTTCGAAATTGTTGCTTTCATTGTTAGCTGACCTGGAGCAAGTCCATCTTGGGTGGTACCACCCACTCACCGACTCTATTCTACTCTTACTAATTTACTGACTTATTCTGGTAGAAAGAAATACATACATGATAAAAAATAATTATAGTAAGTATGAAAAATAAAAATCGATGAAATTATAATTGCTATAGGCTTACCTTCTAAATGATAATAGTATGCCCTCACTTATTTTTCCTTTACCCACAACATTAATAAATTGTGTTTCTAATAAATCAGCTTAGTTTCCAAGGTTGGTGGCGCATTGGCGATGTAAGCGATGGTTAACATGTCTTACAATACCATTGTCTATGGGCGTTGGTGCCCACTTACCATTAGGTGGCCCATATGCTCGTGTATGCCGCCTACCTTTTATATAAAAAAGCTTAATTATTTACGAGTACCTACCTGATACGCAATTGCTATGTATAGTTTTATGACCAACCTGTATTTCTCATATAAAGTGAATTCTGTTCTTCTTGATCAATAAATGACTTGAACTGTATTTCTGGAATATAATTTAATTAATAAAGAGAAACATTAAATTTTATTATAAAATGGAGATAAAATATGATAATACCTAATATATAGAATTATTTACATGTTTGGTTCCGGATTCATAGTATTACCATCATATGACCCAGTCTATCAGTCTGCCTACTAAAAACCATGAAAAAGGATAATTCATATACACCATACATATATCTCACCATAACATGCTAACGTGCTGGAATCTTCTATATATATGTATATAATCTATAGCTATACTAATAATATAAACAGGTAAAACTTGTTTATTTTTATATGGTAAGTGGTCACCAATCATCGCCTATGCGCCACCAAGCAAATTTTGTTTAAAATGTTTCAATTTTTAATCTGTTAATTTTACAGTATATAAGGACCTCCAGACCGATTTCGGCCACGGCGGCCAATCTCAAGAGAGATGTCCCAACTGCGCAGGACATATTATAGTGCGCAAGTGTGTGCGCAAACACAGGTGTACTCTTTGTTCCCTAACTCTCATAATCCGATGAGACGGCAATCCGATACGATTGGAATTTACATATTAAGACACATTTTGGTAGATAAATAATAGACTAAGCGTAGTACTGTGCGCTCCCGATATCCATGGTGGTTTTTTGTCACTTTTTGCATGATTTTACCAGTTCTTCTAAACGAAAGGTCAAATTCGAAACATTTAAAGAGGAATTTACATGTGTATAATCAACCTGAAACTTTTTAATTTCATAGAGATTCACGTCATGATAAGAATATCATCATCGTTCGTTTCTATCCGTGTTTTTTTTGACTAATTTGAAAAAAAGCAGTTATTGTGACTTAATTATAATAGTTAGATATATAACCTCCCGATCTTTTTTTTTTGTTAAAGATAAGTAATATAAACATGTAGTACCAATAGTTTGCATTTTTGCTATATTTGTTTTTTTATTTTTTTTAAATTCTTGTTTAGATAAATATGTTAATTACCTTGGCCATTTAATATAGATTAAATTTGTCTATTACACCAATTTGAATGAATACTTTAGAAGATATCTTCCATTCCCTAAGATTTTCTTTAGTAGTTCTTTATTATAATGGCCTGTACCTACTGAACACACATACACTCTACTGTATGGGCGAATAGATCGATAGGTAAATATTTAAACATTATTGATTAGAACAATGCACGGAATAAAATCCTTATTTTACCCGTACGAAGTCGAGACGGGCAGCTACTAAGTTATAATAAGTCCGAAAAAAAAGCCAACCCGCATTGGAGCAGCGTGGTGGAATAAGTTCCAAAACCTCCTCAAAAGAGGAGAAGAGGCCTTAGCCCAGCAGTGGGACATGCGCCGGCTGTTACTGAGCCCGAAAACAATTCATTAATAGAAATAGTTTACTGTAAGAAATAAATTGCGTCCGATAGCTGATAAAAAGTATCTTTTATTGAATCAAGTACAGAAATCGCCTTGTCGTTAACAACTCGATTCATATATTTACCAAATACTTATTGTACATCAGTAATCGTTTTCGAATTACGAGTAACGAGTCGTTCCTATAAGTTTTTACGTTACATATTTCGACTTCAAAAATTGCGAAAGATTTTTATTGGAACGCTTTTCAATTAAGCCTCGTAGATTCTACCACAAATTCTACCATCCGTTTTTAAATAAATTGATTTTTTAATATAGTAAGTAATTATAGTGATAGATTTTACTTGAAGGTAGAGATTTGTGCAAACTCGTCTGGGTAGGTACCACCCACTCATCAGATATTCTACCGCAAAACAGCAATACAGCAACATAGTAATTGTTATGTTCCGGTTTGAAGGGTGAGTGAGCCATTCTAATTACAGGAACAAGGGACATAACATCTTAGTTCCCAAGGTTAGTGGCGCATTGCGATGGATAACATTTCTTACAATGCCATTGTCTATGGGCGTTGGTGACCATTTACCACAAGGTGGCCCATATGCTCGTACGCCTACCTATACAATAAAAAAACAACTTTTTTTGTATTTAATAAAATAGATCAGTAGATAACTTTAATATGATTTTGAAATAAGTATCGTGTCAATAATTTCTGCGTTAAAATGATAGCGTTTTTTTTAAATACATAATAGATAAACTATGTGATGAAGTCACGTATGAACTGACTAGCAAGTACTGGAACATGTATTCCTTTTATATTTGCATCATATCATATAGAAAAAAAAATCTTAAAACCACTTTAACATCGTTAGATATTTATGTACTATTTCGTATGAGCAGTTTTGAATATCGAATAAATTGATAAAAATAAAAAACGTAAATGTTATGTACCTAATAACTCAGTGAATGTTCTATGTCACATTTTGCCTGGAAACCTGGTGCCGAATGAAAATTCGCCACAAATGTATCCACCAAATCGCATTAGAGCAGCGTGGTGGAATAAGCTCTAAACCTTCTCAATAAGGAGAAGAGGCTTATGACAGCTCTGGGAAATTTACAGGCTATTGCTAAACTAATTGTAAGGAATAATTTAATTTTGTAAAATTTTAATAATATGTTAAGTTTCAATTCAATTTAATTATAGTATTAGCAAGAAATAACCTTAATGAGTCCCAGGCGTCTTTCCATCATCAATTTCTAACGGTAATTAAAGTAATTTACTAAAGGAACCGCCTAATATGAGACATGGTAATGTGATAAGCATGAAATGTTAATAGAAATCGTTACAGCATTTTTACGTAAATATACAAGTTATTTAAATTCTTATACGATTTTTCGTTGTAGGAAATAATAAACCAAAATATTTTTTTCTGTATCACCAAACAATTTTGTACGGATTACAAACACAAATTTCTATAGCAAGAAATAAAATGTCTCGAGAAAACTTCGAAAATTTATTCTGTATAACATTTTATCAAATTAATAAAATGTAACGTAATTATTTAATTTCTTAGAAAAGCAATTATCCGGATCGTATAAGACGTATTTAATATCTCTGTATCTTATTACGTGCCCTAAAGGTTTAGTTATGTTAAGCTACCGAGCCCTTTCAAGACGAACAAATGATCGCTATTTAGCCTTCCCTTTTCAGACCTTTCCTGTCACTACTTAGGCGCACACCGAGCGCTTTACGGTGGATTATTTGAGACCTTTGTATACAGAAAATGTGAGGCCACTAGCTTTAAGAAGTAAGATGTTCAACGTTGACGGGTTTAATGAGCTATGCGCGTATACTGTTTGTGTTTATACTTCAAAGGTAAGAACGCTCGGTTTTAATTGAATATTATATATTTATGTCACATGAAATATTATCTTATGATAAAAAATATTATAATAATCAAAACATACTTTATTCAAGTTGGCTGCTAGAAGCATTTTTGAATCGTCATTTCACAAGATTAAATTTTAAAACAAAGCAAACCACGGGTTCGAAATGTATAAATAATAATAATCTTTTTTCCAGGCCATACTTGTAATCACTAGCACATACTAGAAACTATCTTAGAATTAAGAGCAAAAATGAAAATTAAGAATATTAAACCAAAATGAAGATTAGAACAAAAATTAGTCTACGTTGATATTTTAAAAGTATAATGAAACACAGAATCGCCTGTTGTAATGAGTGCGTACATTAATTCAGCTCCTCTAGAGAGGGCTGTCGCCGCCTAACTGTGACATCAATTCCATCGCGCATGAAGAAATTTTGCAACTCTTTTCTTTGTCGCACCTCTAGAAAATGGAATTCTTTACCAGCACACGTGTTCGCCTCCTGTTATCAGCAGGGTTCCTTCAAATTAGGCGTGAAGAGGCATCTTGCGGGCCGGCAAGACGGGGGCTGCTAGTGCAGAACATTGTTCCCAACTGTACTAGCCGTCGTCGCGTTTGAACTCTACTACATTTTGCCCTCCCGGGAACTATAAAAAAAAAACAGATTATTATATGAGAGATAAATAAAATATTTTTTACGTTACATTACGTTACGAGTTATTAGTATATATATATATATATATATATATATATATCCTAATGGAAAGTAGTATAAAGAATAAAAACTTGTTAAAACGATTTGCATAGACACACTTTATTTAATATGCTATAAATAATTTAAATAAAGAATATTATTAATATAAAAGAACGAAGATGAATTCGGAGTTTAAGAGTTCGTTTGTTTATTTAAATTTTAAATAATTCATACCACAAGTTGAATTTCAATGAAAGAATGAAATTCAAATAGCTATTTGCTAACGTTATCTATAAACGAATATCAGGGATTGTTTGTTCGAATCAGAAGCATTGTATTTGTTGCTTTACTAAAATATTAAATTTGATTTCCTTGTATGCAATTCAATCTGTATTATATAAACGAGACTTAATAGTACCACAATAATCTCTGAGAGGCTTCGTTTATCCGATAAGTATTTAATAAATCTGGCAACTGCTTGTGTCTGTAACTGTTCGTTCATATTAGATGACCTTTATGAGATTGAAATATTTTATCAACATCAGTTCAATAGTTTAGCCGTGAAACCGCCGCAGACAGACGGACAGAGTTACTTTTCATCATTCATATCAGGGTTGTCATGTAGAATTACATCATTCCTAAACAACAGCAGTTCTATCGTGGGATCACTCCCATTTCGTTTTGTCAACAATTTTGGAAGTTTATAACCAGTTAATAAATATTAAGGAGATAATAAGCAAAAAACTTGCTCAAAATATTTATAAAATTATTATCATAGCAGAATTATTTGGAACTTAAAGCTGGGAAAGAACATTCAAACAAACGCCGGAACGAATCAAGTTACAAAGTTACTCGAAATATCAGAGATACTATTTTACAGCATTCATTTCAACAAATTCTCATGGAGATACAAATCTTTAAACTTAAACAAACATTAAGAACTTCCTCAGTTCCATGACTTCAGCAAAGCTTCATGGAACATCTACAAAAGCATTCAACGTAACATTCTGATTTATAGGTTTGATATATACTCTTAAAATATATTATACTAGCTACCCACCCGGCTTCGCCTGAGTAGAATAAGGATCTACATAAATTTTATATCGCAATATATCTATTGGATTACGGAACGCACGTCAGTAAAACTTTTGTTTTTTCCGACATGTTCTACAATCGTCATCATAATTCAGCCAATTTACACTATACTTTAATGAATTGTACACCTAAGCTTTTGCTATAAATCACTCCGTCCATTTGTGAAAATCGTATGAAAATAATTTCGGCAGTTTTTGAGTTTATCATTTGTAGTAATATTTAGAATTGAACAATTTATATAAAATAAGCGTCGTTGGCCTTACACTACAACCCAATTTTATAGTCCGGATTAGATCAATAAAGTTATTTGTGTTTTGTCTCTCTTTCTGGTCAAAATAGGTATAATCCCATCGGACAACGCTTTTTTTTTTGTTTAGCTCTATCTCTAGCTCTAAAATTAGTAAATTGTATTTTGGATTGAGATAGATCTTATCTCCGAATTTATTCATCATGAGTGGCAAGAGATACTGATTTATATTTAAAAAAAACTAAACCTGTTTTCCAAAATTACTGAGCAGTATAAAAATAAATTTTACTCGAGTAAAATGTATACAAGGCTAAACAAATAACATGTTCCCGGTACAACTTTGTTAGAACATTACATAAATTTATATTTGAATTAGTTTTTTTAAAAACCTAATCTAAAAATCTTTTAAAATTATTTGCCTCATATTTATTAAAAAGGGTGGGTTCCACTTACTCACGGCCGCATAGGAAATGCTAAACAAATAACCTTCGTCCTGAAGGTATCGGGTCAACAGCGGCGGTGTAGCCTCATTCGTTTGTGTCAACCAGGTAAACCCATTAATATGTCTCCAGGCAAGTCGCGATTGCCGTAAGATTTAGTGACGACCCTTGAGCCGGAGGGAAACACTTATGGTAAAAGTTTTGTGAAGATAAAAATAAAAAATAAATTAAAATTGCCATATGAAAAAATAACTGGCATCTAACAATACAGATGTCACAAAACAAAGAAAAAAAAAACTACAGGAAGCTAATTGTGATCCTGAAATTTTGGATTGTGTTGCTCCCTGGAAATATAAATAAGCCGGTACATCAAACTACCGAACTCGATCAAACAATAGATTGATACACCAAAGGTAAACATCACGTCTGTGGAGATTAAAAAGAGTGAATGAAAAAATATCTGGTCTAATTCTCTCGAGTCTGTACGAGTCGTGATAAATTTATTCGATATCGATAGAATCGAGATATGGAGTTTCTTTTTAGGAACGGTTGTCAAATACCTAATGACAATACGACTATAAGAAGTCCCCAAAATTTATTGTAGATCAATGATTACCCGACGTTCATCGTCGATAGGTAGTTGAACGTACCGGTATACTCGTTATTATCGATATTATAGGGATGAAGATAAAGTCGTAGGTACAAATTATAAATTATTATTTTACTAGAACAAATATTTCTATATTTATAAATTTCCATACCTATAAATTTTAATTATACTAAAACGATACGTAATCTATTTTTGTCCACTTTTTATTTTTTATTGAGATATATTTCACCGCAACGAATTAAAATCGGAGTAGTTAATTATAATATGTACATTCATCATTCACATTTCATTTCATTGTAAAATGACAGTCATTATATAAAACTTAGTCCAGATTAGGCTAACATTAAGGTAATGGATAAACTTAAATATTAAAACCAAAATACTGTAACACAAATGAGTGTTTGTGAAGTTTTACTGTAGCTAATTCTATTATTTATTGCACTAATTGAGGTCAGGCCTTATTAAACTTTGTTTCAAAGGACTTAACATACAAAGTATTAGTCCTAAGTTTTTAAATGGAAAGGATTCTAATAATATTAGGGGTGGGCTGAATATTCTTTTATTATTTATAAGAACGTACTTGTTTTAAGAATTTGACTTTAATAATAATATTTAATTGTAACTACATATGTAAGTATTGTATCTATATGTAGTGTATTTTTATTGGATATTAATAATGTTACTTAATTTTTTCTATTAAAAATACTGCATTTGGCTCACGCAGTCAGTTCTGTAAGAATATTGAGTGGAATAAAACACTTTCACTAAGTATTGGATAATGATAACTAATTATATAATTAATCTTTTACTAATAATTAATATCAAGGATACTATCTACAATGCATTACACTTAAGCGTTAAATGTGTCTCAAATATTATTCAATAAGCTTTATCAACGTAATATTCATGGTCAAAATACATTAGAAACAATGTTAACCGTTGGATAACAATTTTACTGTGGGGTGAGGGCGAACGTGAAAGCGGGGGATGATATTTGATAAGGGTAGTAAATAAGCAAAAGTTATTACAATGTATTTAAATTTAAAATTACGAAGATTGAATAATACTTGTAATATTTGGATTACGGTTTTCAATTCGGTTGTAATGTTTTTTTACGTTTTCACCTCAGCACTCAGGACAGGATGTTATTTATGAGCCGATTTGGAAAATTCTTTTTTTGTTTGGGAGGGTATACTTCCCGTTTGGCCCTGTTTAAGTTTAAAAAAAATATACCATCCCTACGGGTGAAAAAATACGGGAAGAAATGTTATATGGGCTCGAATTTTATTTGAATTCGATTTTATTTTTTAAGCAGTTACGTAATTTATACAAATTTTAGGCTATTTAGGCTTATTTCAATATCAGAACTAGCTTCTTTATGGCATAGGAAGGACGAGCATGGGCCACCTGATGGTAAGTAGTGAGTGGTCACCAACGCCCATAGACATAGCCGTTGTAAGAGATGTTAATCATCGCTTACATCGCCAATGCGCCACCAACCTTAGGAACTAAGATGTTATGTCCCTTGTGCCTGTAATTACACTGGCTCACTCACACTTCAAACTAGAACACAACAATAACAAGTACTGCAGTTTTGCGGTAGAACAGCTGATGAGTGGGTGGTATCTATCCAGACGAGCTTGCACAAAATGCTACCACCAGTATTGAATTTTTATAAACATAAAAATAGGTACTGTGATCTATGTTATCACTGACTTTTCGAGACATACGAAGGAATAGTCATTTTTGAGACACCATAAGTTATGCGCGTAAAGAATATATGGTTAACAAACGTGAATTTTACCGAAGATCGCGGATTGAAGCTTGAACTTGAACACAGATCTTGATTAATTGTGAGGAATCGGAGCAGTGGGTGGAATTAGCTCCAAACCTTCTCCCCAAGATGAAAAGCCAAACTTTGCCCAACATGCGGGACATTTATAGGTATTGTTTTAATTTCTCGGAACGTGTTCAAAAATTATAAAGCAAAAATGGAAAACTGTGCACGACGTTGTATAGACATTATTGTATCATACGATCAACGGAGTGTTTGAACACGCCGGGGAGCTCGGCTGGCGGTTTCATTCGGAAAGTCAATATTGATTCGAAGTGGCGATGTTTCATAGTGTGATTGCATTGCAAATAGTCTGTTATCTGCATATTGAATGGAGTCTAATGGGTTGGGTTTGGGTATCCCACAATGCAGAGCATACTTCAAAACAAAGAACGTTCAATCTATATAGGTTGTATATGCGCATCATTTTAGTATTTTTTAGATTATTTCCCACCTTTTATTTTCTCTTTATAGAGATTATGAAATCCTATTTGTACATTTCAGAATAAAGCTCTAAATATGAATTAAAAAAAGTGAATAAATATTATTAAAAACAGATTGTCTATATTTCCATTTAAGGCTATATTAATGTTATCGAAGATTTTATATTTTAGATAAAAACGCGTTTTATATTAGCAAATATAAATCACACTTTACAAAATTAAAAAAAATATTTATTTTTAATTGATGTTTTGGTTAACGGTCATGTTATTGTTACTATATTTATATCATCTGACATTAAACAAACAAAATTGACATCACACAAACCGCTTATATACTATTTTATAAAATATCAAAAAAAAAAAAAATATTATGACATTTTATAACAAATGTACAGACAGTGAAAGTAAAATAAACAAACAAAGTAAAAGACGATTAAAATTTGCAACTGATTTTGATAAGTCTATTGTAATAAACAGCTTTAAAATACGTGATTGGAAGCAAGTTTTACCTAGCGAAGAGTGGAATATTTACTGGTCGAATACTCTCAACTGCCGTACCCTTTTCAATCATGAAAATGGATACAGATTTCAAGACAGACAGTTAATAAACCATTTTCCAAATCACTACGAGTTAGTACGGAAAGATTTGTTAGTGAAAAATATTCACCTCTATCAAAAGAGCCTCGAGAAAGCGGGTCACCCACTTGCGGAGAAAATACAAGAAACGCTACCAAGTGCCCATAAAGTTACGCGATATTTATATTTAGATTTTATTCCTAAAACGTATGTGCTTCCTGCAAACTACAGACATTTTGTTGATGAATACCATAGATATCCACAATCGACATGGATCCTCAAACCGTGCGGAAAATCGCAGGGCGAAGGCATTTTCTTGATAAACAAATTATCCAAGCTTAAGAAATGGTCGCGAGAATCCAAGCAATATATTCAAAATAATTTATCAAGCAGAGACATGTACATTATATCGCGATACATAGATAATCCGCTTTTGATCGGCGGAAAGAAATTCGATTTGAGGATTTACGTGCTAGTGACATCGTTTCGTCCTTTAAAAGCTTATATGTTTCGGAACGGATTTTGCAGATTTTGTTCCATAAAATACAACTCAAGTGTCTCGGAACTTGACAATATGTACATTCACATAACAAATGTTAGTGTGCAGAAACACGGTGAAGAATATAATAGTCAACATGGAGGCAAATTGAGTTTGAAAAACTTGAAGCTTTATTTAGAGGGCACGAGAGGTCAACATGTAATAACACGCTTATTTGACAACATAAATTGGATAATAGTACACTCCCTCAAAGCAGTTGCGCCGATTATGTCAAATGATCGTCATTGCTTCGAATGCTACGGCTATGATATTATTATCGACGACAATTTAAAGCCCTGGCTCATTGAAGTTAACGCTTCCCCTTCAATGACTGCGACAACGACAAATGATAAAATACTTAAATGTAATCTCTTTGATAATATTTTATCCGTCGTTTTACCTCCAAGCGGAATTCCTGACGCGCGATGGAACAAAAAGCCCGACACTAATGCTTTAGGAGATTTTGAAATACTAATCGATGAAGATTCCATTCTGAATGAAGATTTAAACATTAAATGAATACAGTAAATAATTCTCAAGCGCATTTTCGAAATACGAATTTCTTGCTTTGAATTTTCTGTTTTGGTTATATTATAACTAGCAATAATTATGTTTATCAAAAATGAAATCTACATACTTATTAAATTCAATATAACAAACTAGCTTATAGTTTTATTCGATATTTAAAAAAAAACAATATTGTTTTGTAAAAAAATCGTTACGGAAAATATGGCCAATTAATAAATAATATAGCAAGATGGCTTTGTACCAATAATTATGAATATTACTCTAGAACAAGGGGTTCATAACAACATAAGAAAATTATAATATAAAAAAAATTGTGAAAACTAATAATACATTTAACAGTTACACTACAAATCTTTGAACTCATTCTAAGCTGTCGCAAATATTCGCGAGTTGAGTATGTCATCAACTATTTTTCATAAAAATAAATGGAATGAAACTAAGTTTCTCATGGCAAAAAATTGCCTCATCGTTAAAACAGACTAAGTAAATAATTTAATTGTATAGCTTTAAAATATAAGCTTCTTACTATTGCAGGGAGAAAATTGTTTTTGTGTAGAATGTTGTGTTACACATAAAATAATAATAGTAATATTATACTTTATTGAACTCCAAATAAAAAGAAAACAATGTTAAAATATACCATTTTCTCATAGGCGGTCATTTTCCTAATAAACATATTATTAGGAAACAAGAAGCAGGATTCGTTTTTAAAAAAAGGATTTTTTAATAATATTTTAAAACTAATTTAATTTTACACAATTACAATTAACAATTCTAATATAGGATAAACACAACAAAAGTACGTCCGCTCAACTCAAAATCTCGACTAAGTGTCCGGTTGCCACTACCGCTTCGTCTTCTATAACAGACCGATGCGGTTAGTTTTATAAAAAAATATTTAGCCATCTAACAATATTATAATAGAAAACCTCAGGGTAAACATAAAACCAAATATCGCTCGGATAGAATCGTATATTTATAAAATTATTTTTAAAAATCGTGTATCTACGACTGAAGATGAAATGAAATTTTTCGGTCAGCACGTGTGCCCTGAGTTACGATCGGCCCGCAAGCCAAGTTATAACGACGGAGCAGTGTTAGACGGAGCTAGAACAATATTTTTTACTATTGCGAAATTTTCTCTCGACTAAATGAAGCTGTATCTTGCCATCGGGTGTGCTTTATTGAATTTGAGACGTGAAATATACTTTTAACACAACTGCAACCGACTTACGACTTACGAGTAATTTTTGGTGCTTTGTAAATCCTTTTGAAGTCTGTACTTCTGGTAATTTCTGCATATTATCAAATTAATAATTCTAAAACAAGTTAATTTAAGTGCATTTATAAACGTAAGTGTACTTTTAATTATTTTTGTAATACATTGTTTTCTGACAATAATTACTTCAGTCCGCTTTACTTAGTTACACAATAACTTCAACTTTTTCATTCATGATCATAAAGTCACAACCTTATTAATTTAAGATTAATAATATTAATAAATCATTAATCGATTATTGTTCTGTAACTAATATCGTAAATAATAATTATTCAGGAGTAAATATATATATATATATATATATATATATATATATATATATTTACAATTTTGTAGTATTTACAATATCAATAAATAGATATGTGATAGTCATAGAGACTTGCCATGTAAAATACATGTAATAGCCTTACTTTTTTCCTTTTACCCACATACGACAATGTTAGATTAAATAATAACAAATTAGGTTAAGAATTTACTAATGCCCTCCCGTTCCATAATTCTTATATTTAGTTGTATGATTAACGTGTAGTTCTCATAGTAAGTGAATTGTATTATTTTTTGAGAAATAAATGTCTTAACCAGGTATATTACCATAATGGATGCTTATTGTATTCAAATACAGGCTTATATTAAGACGTTGAGTGACAACAGCGTTACTACAAACACTTTTTCATGCCCGTCCAACACTGGCAGGTAGATGTTTATTTAAAAAGTTTATAAAGTCTATTTTTCTTACAGCGATTTTAGCTCACATCACCGCTTTACCAGATTTAGCGTTGCGGACTTACTTACGCTCGCGCCATGCCAGTAAATGGCACGCCTCTAAAAAGTGAGTTTGAGAAGCCAATATGATATACAAATTATTTAATTCTAAAAATACATTAAAATGTTGGAAATATTACAATGTATATCACTCTTACAGGCTATCTCATCATGTAAAAAAACATATTTTTACACTACTAGCACCAGTGGTCTGTGACAGTAACTTCCTAAATATGAACCAGCATTTACACAGCAACGAGTATCATGACGTAATAAACTAGTAACCTCATAAGTCAAACGCAAGTATCTTATTCGATAAAACAATATTTTTATATCTCAAGAAAACACAAGCATTATTTTCGTATTATACAACCACAATCCATTTTCTATTTTCTCTCGCAAATACGGAACACATTTATTATGATAAATTTCTTTGGTTGCACATAAATTTACTTGCTTCGCTGAACATTATTAGGGTGGCGTATGTGGGTTGCTTATTCCGATCTCTACCTACTACGTATATTATCACAAAGTAATTATATTTCTTTATTGACCTAAAAATAAAACTAGTACAATCATTTAGTAGGATCATTAAATGACCCATTGTTGGGCAAAGGGTTTTGCTCCAGTTAAGACTTAAAAGTTATTATGTCGTACTGAAGTTAGATTAAATACGAGCATATTATTTTATAGAACGCGTACAGATTTCCTGTCATTTTAGACAATAAACACAAATCAAGCATATAATAATATGTACCTCTCTGGGTAAAATTATCATGTATTGTTTATTTACACTGGTGCTTCTTAGGTGTTTACGTAATAATAATAATAAATATAGTCTTGACACATACGAACAATGAGGAAAAAAAGCTTTGCTATTAATAATTAAGAAAACAATGCAAAGGTGTTTTTTTTTACTGAAGAAATGATCTCTTCGAAACAACTTAACAGGTATACTAATGGGACACATCGTGCAAGTGCTATAAATATAACATATATTTAATAATAAATAAATAAATAAATTAGTAAATAAATATAACATATAAATAAATTGCAGTCTCTATAAAGCATATTCAAAGCTTAGAAAAACGAAATATGTGTTTAAAACAAAAATGGATAAATAAAAACAGCATCAACACAAATTCAATTAAAACTTCAACGGCCAAGATAAAACTATTTTGCGTCATTCCACAGGCATATGAGCGTAAAAAGGAATTTACAATGCACACAAATTTAAAATCATGATGATGACAATGTAATGATAATTGCATTATTGTGGTACAATTTGTGTCCGCGGTTTATACGCGCTTGGACGGCAAATACGCGACGAAAATTAAAAAAAAACATCAATGTTTGTTTTCAGGTACTAATATAATGTTTCCCCTCCAATTACGCTTACAGCTAGTGATGAAAATAATACAACGAAATTTTACAATTATTATTTAACAATACATAAAAAATTCATGTTAAAACATGCTTTTTATACTGCATAGGATTATATAAATGATAAAAGAGTTTGAAGTTAGTATTCGTCGATTTTCATAAAAGATAAACAAATTTATTTTGATTTTGAATAGTCTAACTTTAAGTGTTAGGATTAATCCTGCGACTTTTACATCCCAAGGCTGCTCGTATATCGTTGTGCTATTAAGATCAAATTTGTAAATCATCTCCAATTTATAAAAAAATATTTACTTCGACCCTTTGATCGATTACCATGAAAGTTGGTTTATATAGATAGGACGTCTGCGGCGGTCTTGTCAGTATATTTTTGTTACGAGCTAAAATTATCTAATTCTAATAGAATAATATATTTTTCATTAAAATGACGTAGCAGCCTGTAACTGTTTCATTGCTAGGCCTATCTTTCAAATATAATTACTATATTTGTACTTAATTTAAATGTAATTCACGTAAAATAATATTCACTTTAAATCCAATACCTGAACACTCTGTTGACCCCGTGAATGTTTTAATCATACATTGATTTAGCTTGTGGCTGTTTAATTGAAATCGAAATATTTGTTTTTTGATGTAAATTGTTAATGTACAAGTTCCATCATATTATTTATTTAACGTAAATAAACGATTTATATATGAAAATATCCCTCAATTCAACTGTACTTATTTACATATATTACAATGTTATGTTGACAAATAGTCTAGGTAAATGCATGCGGGAGGCGGAACGACACGGAAATTGCTATGAATTGGAAACATCGTCACCCCATGCATTGCAGAATTCCAATGGATATTCCAAGCTTATGTACCTGCACGCGAAAGAGAGTTTTGAATAATATTACATTTTTTATTTACTGACGTTTCGTTATTTATAAAGATGTAGCATTTGTTTAATATAATATTTATACGTGACTCTCAGCCGAAGATTACTAATTTAAAACCAGGCAAGCATTATGAATTTTCATATACTAATTTGGGCTTATAATTCATCTTATGTTTGTCGTTGAAGGAAAACAACGCTAGAAAACTTGAATGTGTTGGATAAAAGTCAACTATAATATATGTATCCAATACGGTTTGAAGCACCACGGTGATTTAATTACACACTGTGTACCTGAATTTTATAGCAATTAAAGGTATACTAACTATTTATATACATTTTTAATAAAAAAAAATAAGGAACTGAGTAATATGATAGACGATATGAGTGTGCTATTAAGTCTGGCTTTCTTATTATTTATTTAATCAGTTGGTTTGGTCTGGCTAATAGGCCGCCTGATAGTAATAACTATGGTGGGCAGTTCAATTTCGTTTTTAGGATTAGCATTGAAGATCTGTTGATTAGTCGATATCTAATCGATTTAAATTTCGGATTGTAAATCTAATATTCATTTCGACAACCGTTCGTTCTTCTTACAACTACTTTATAAGATGGACGGGTAAATGATGGTTAGTGGTTACCAACGCCCATATAAATTGGAGCTCAATATTATTAATATTAATTGGAGAAAAACTAACTCACTGTTCAATTTGGATCACATTAATACTAACTATTGCTGTTTAGCGGTAGTATATGAGGTGACTACCTACCCGAATGATTACTTGATGGCAATCAAGTAAATCATTTAGTGCGAATATGATATGATTTATCTTTGCTTTATCTACTGTTGCGTTGCATTATTTTTACTCCTATAATAAAAATCTTTAAAATTGCTAACCAATCAATCTCTTTGCCAGAATATTTTTCGCTCAACTAGCATAGACAACACATAGACAAAAAAAGATAGTCATTCGTAAATCTGAATTGAGCTGTCGTTTATGGACAGCGATTCTGCGGATGACTGATGGCATGTCGTTGAGTTCACCAGGTCACATACGAACTGTATCTCGTTTCAAAGTTAATCCATTAGTAAGATTACCGTTTGTGTCTGTGTGTTTGCGCGCGTGTGTGTGCGGGTGTGTATACTTTTTCATTTATTTAAAAATTGTCTCCGAATTGGTTGACGAAAATTTACCTTTATATGCTGAGTTTCTTTCGCCGGTTCTTCTCAGGGCTGGGTATTTCTTTTCCGAACCGGTGGTAGTTTCTAGATTGACTATCAATAAGAAAGTGTAATACTTCAATATTGAATAAAGTATTTTGAATTTGAATATGAAATATTTAAATATTTGTATTTTTTAACAACAAAAATATTTATTTTATAAAACTTATCTAATATTAAATTTATATAACATATTTATTATTATAGTCTAAAACTAAACTAAATTAAAAAATAAAATAAAATATCCATTAAAATTTTAAAGAAAAAACACGCCGTCTAAGAGATTGTCTTGTGGCATTGTACCCAAGACCCTGGCACTATTGCCTCTCTGCACCGCTAGACTCAGCCTTTGGGCTAAATAAGCGCCAGCTCATGGGTCATCAGAAGTGTGGACCAGTTTCTTGGAGAGGTCTTTCATAATTTTTTTAGTACCAGACGACCATGGATCTAATGTTTCAAACCCAGCCCCGCACATTCATATTCGTTTGATAATAATGAATATTTGCGACGCTTGAGTATTTGAGCAGCTTCAGCGGCTGCACTGGCCTTGCGAGACGTATTCTTAATATGAGATACTGCCAGTGTATCTACGCAAGTTGCATCCCACACAAGAATACGTCCCATCGACCATGGCACTAATGTTGTTCCATCAGGTCTCTTGCCATCATATCTGAATAAACCATTCGGTTCTAATGTAGCAGGTATCGATGCTGTGGCCATAGCCCGATGGAGTATGTCATTTAAAGATCCATGGCGATATGCACGGCCAAGGCTTTTGCGGCAGCTGAGTCCATGGCGTCTGAAATCGTACACACGGATTCCACAGGGACATGTATTAGGCTCGCACACCTTTAAACCCAAACGAAGGCATACGGTGATGCGTATCGTTGCCCGATCAAGTACTGTCCCTAGATTTTGGGAAGGAAGAGCCTGAAGCCAGTGGGCCTGACTCTCTTTCAGAAGCAGCTAACAGTCTTGCACGGTCCGTATCTGTGGTACACAGGGACATTAGTAAATTGTGTGTAAGCTTAATAAGGGGTGAATCCCACTACTTCTGACAAACTATATCTAAGGGAAAGACTTCATTGGGACAAGAAACACTCCAAGCTGTCCTAGCCTCTGCAAGATCCTCCACTATAACGTCAGTCAAACATGGAATGCTTAATATCCGACTGACAAGAGTGATAGAACCATTAGCATAGGCCAAGAAATCTGGGAACGCCAAAGATGACGTAGACCGTATACCTAAGCCACCATATTACTGGAGGAGTTGCTTGTGTCCAAGAACTTGTATCAAATTATAAAATTAGAATTTAGGCTAAGATGTCTTTAAGTAAGGCATCAATAGCGGCTGCAATAGAGGCAAATTTCCAAAAGGGGCTACTCCGTAATAAATACATAAATTTTGGGGCAAATAAACATGTCCGAAGAATGAAAATGGCTATATGTGGCTTAATATCTAATAAACGTTTCGAAATGTGGCTTTTCTAATTTTGAATTTGTTAAGAAATATAATAAATATTATTATTGAGGTTAAAAAAAATTTAAAAAAAAAAGAGATTTACACACCACAGCAATAATATTGCAATAATAAAATATTTTATGTGCAGTCATTCTATTTTTTTGAATACAATATGATTATTATAATTTACTGTCAGTACATACTATAAAAAAAACAAAATTATATGCGTTTTTAAAAATAATAACTAGTGTATTTAATAGCTTAGAGACAATAATCTTTATACTGATTGATTTTATTGTGTTCTACCGAAAAATCGGCTTCAACTTCAGCTTCGGCCGAAGATTGTGGTGATAGCCGATAAATTGGCTTCGGCTTCGGTCAAAATGGACTTTCAGTCGGACACTGTTGATTGTACATATTACAAACGTTGTATAAATTTCGCAATAAACGACACGTTGTTTTCGACTATGATACATTTATGGGCTATTTAATCTGTCCTAAATAATAATTGATATTTATACAAAAAAATGTATATATGTTTACTTGGTGGTAGAGCTTTGTGCAAGCTCGTCCATCACACACTCATCAGATATTCTACCGCAAAACAGCAGTACTTGGTATTGTTGTGTTCCGGTTTGAAGGGTGGGTGAGCCAGTGTAATTACAGGCACAAGGGACATAACATCTTAGTTCCCAAGGTTGGTGGCGCATTGGCGATGTAAGCGATGGTAAACATCTCTTACAATGCCATTGCCTATGGGCGTTGGTGACCACTTACCATCAGGTGACCCATATGCACGTCCGCCTACCTATGCAATAAAAAAAAAGAAAAAAAATGAACAAGGAATTATTAGGTATCATAGTTATTTTAGGCATTAGTTTAATTAAATTGTATTCTTACAGAATATTGAAAGTACACATATAGAAATTATTAGATTCGAAAATAAAACGATTTGTAAATTTTCTAGAAGCACGTGTAAGCTATGTTATTACATTATGTCTTTCCGTAGCAAGGTCGAGACGGGTCGTCATTTATCACTCTCCGAGCTTACGCGTGACAAGCGAGGTAGTGACAGTTGCCTTGCCTTATCTGCTACTTTTTATTTTCAGTTTAGATTCGGCTTTAGTTCTTGTACTTTGAAAGAAAAGTTATTTGTTATCACTTCATAAGTTTTTTTCGTTCTTGGAATAAAAAATATGTTATTATTTTATTTTAAAAACATAATTTTTTTAAATGTAAACCAGGTTGCTAGGTGACGATTCGGGAATAACTTCACTCGGATAAACAATGAGTAAGAGCTGTTGTGTGATCAATACGTTTCATGGAAACGATAGCTTTATAATTTAGTGTTCTATTTCGTCAAATAATAACCGTTTCTAACAAAATAATACAAACTAGTAATAAATACAATTCGAAGATGAATCCAGAAGGAAAGAAAATGGCAGCAAGCTTGTACGGGAGAGTGAATGCACCCATGGAGAGATGTCGAGTTAGTTTTTGTACCGATATGGAAAAATCAGTTTTGATGAGCAATTTCGAAAGGCGTGGGTGGCATCAAGTTGGACCTGACGATGAATGGAATTTTTATTGGGCGTCAACTCAAACTTGTCGAAACTTGTTCAGCGTTGAAAGTGGCTACCGTATGAACGATAATCAAATGATTAATCATTTCCCAAATCATTATGAATTATCAAGGAAAGACTTACTCGTTAAAAATATAAAGAGATACCGAAAAGAATTGGAAAGAGAAGGTAGTCCATTAGCCGAAAAGGCCGAAGTAATTTTACATGGAGGGCAAGTCGTTACGCGCTACGTTCATCTCGATTTTATCCCTGTGACATTCGTTCTCCCGGCGGACTACAACATGTTTGTCGAGGAATATCGTAAATCACCGCAGAGTACGTGGATTATGAAACCATGTGGAAAGTCCCAAGGTACAGGAATCTTCCTTATAAATAAATTATCAAAGTTGAAAAAATGGTCAAGAGAAGCAAAGGCACCGTTTCATCCGCAATTGAGTAAAGAGAGTTATGTTATTTCTCGCTACATTGATAACCCGTTGCTTATTGGCGGTAAAAAATTTGATCTCAGATTGTATGTGTTAGTGACATCGTTTCGACCACTAAAGGCTTACATGTTCCAGTTAGGATTTTGTAGATTTTGTACTGTGAAATATGACACCAGCGTGACAGAGCTAGATAATATGTACGTACATTTAACAAATGTTAGCGTACAAAAACATGGCGGCGATTACAACAGCATTCACGGCGGAAAAATGAGTGTTCAGAATTTACGCTTATTTTTGGAAGGCACGAGAGGGCGGGCTGTTACCGAGAAACTATTTGCTTCTATTCAATGGCTTATTGTGCACTCTTTAAAAGCTGTTTCGTCAGTAATGGCGAACGATAGACATTGCTTCGAATGTTATGGTTATGACATAATAATTGACAACCAATTGAAGCCATGGCTGGTCGAAGTTAACGCGTCACCGTCTCTAACGTCTACGACCGTTAATGACAGAATAATGAAATATAAACTAATAGACAATATTTTGTCAGTTGTTCTGCCACCAGAGGGCGTACCAGATGTACGTTGGAATAAAGTGCCAAGTTCCGAAGCTCTTGGTAATTTTGATTTGTTGATTGATGAGGAATTGATGGAAAAAGAAGATTCTGCAAATTCAAACAGCAGAACTTCCAAAACTAATAAGAAATAAATAATTAAAAAGTGGGAAATTTCTACTAAATATCTACTTCTACAATTTTGTATAGAATAATAGTCTATTTATGTTTATTATTAAATATAGGATTGAAATGTATTATTTTTCAATTGTAAAGTATCTTAGGATTTTATTTTGCAATAAAATCCTTGATTTAAGATGTATTGTCATTGTGAATTGGGAAACTTGCTATTTTTGTTTTATATTTGTGTCCATACAATAATAACCACTATATCAAAATTATTATAAACATACATGATATTGTTGTAAATATATTGTGACTAAATTGTAAATTTTCCTGCAGTGTTGAAAGCATCCCTGAGGGAGTATCGAGCTACGTGTAATAAATAGGCATAGAGTTTTATGTATGTTTAATTAGATATATAGTTATAAAATATATATCAGTAAGAAGTATTATAAATGCAAGAATAGTTCCGTTTCTCTTTGTTGACTTAACATCCACTGCACTATTCGTAATAAATTATGGCATAAAGGTGACCGAGGTCCCTAGCGTAGCCTGGCCTAGGTGATAGAAGGACAAAGATAAATTAGATAATTTATTTAAAAAAAATCGTCGCCTAATGTTACGCGACAGCTAGCTCTATAATTAGGTTTTATCGTTGTCATTACAAAGTAGCATCATAAAGATGATTTTATTACAATTCAAGGAGTAAAATTTTAAGCACTTGAAACCTATTTTTATTCGATTTACATATTCAACTAATTTACATGTTAATGTGGTTTGTGTATGAAAATAGCACTCCGGCTGGGTGTTTTATATGCTAAATAGGCAGAAAATGTTGACCGGTTAATGCATTCAGTGCAATTTTAAGGCGAAAATATACAAAACGCTTTAAAAAAAATCCCTGTTTCGAAAGCCACTATGTATGGAATAGTTCTCTCAAATATAACTCTACGTAAATATATCGTTAATTTTAACCATTTCTTTAGATATGGTTTTTAATTATTTTTTTCTGTATATGTTAATCTCAAAATTATTATTTATTATACAGCTGTTAAAAATGAAACAAATAACGACGTGCACTAATTTAAAACCGCCATTTTGTTGGTGGACAGAAAGGTAAAGTAATTAATTTATTATTGGCGCGACTTGTGATTTGTTGAATGTGTTCAACTGTGTTCTTTGGATTATTAAGAGTAATGGAGTTAGTATTTTAATAATACACATTATTATTCAGCAGCATGGGACACATCAGTTCTTATCAATGTCTTATTTTATTATTATTCTTTTAAATAAAAAAATATGATGATTCGTTTATCATTATTTCGTCTTTTAAAGTTTAATTTTTACTTTTTTGTTTTGTTTAGTATGGAATATTTTAATTGGTTTGTCTACACTTTGTTTATAATTTTTAATATAAGATACTTCACTATTTCACATTTGCTCCATATTTTTTTTTGTTTAAAAATAAACAATTAACACTAATCAGACTTCATTGTGTTAATGAAAAAATAACGTATTAAAGAAGAAATGTGCAAATTCGCACAAAGCGAAATCATTAAAAAAATACAGTTCTATTATTTATAATTTTATCCTTGAAAATTTAATGTGTGAGTATTATCGATTATCATTAACGAACATGATATGCATCATCTTCGTTAATAATAAGCAAGACAAAGTATATTTTAATTGTGATTTATCGGGGTTTTTGGAACTTCATCCGGAAAACCATAATTTACTTTTTAAATAAATTATTTTTACGATAAAATCATTTAATTAAAATTTTTATATTTAAATGGAAAATGGCAAAATTTATATGGTGATGGAAAATTTTGTACAACTAACACGTAACAAATATCCGATTATTTGAAAATTTCTGAGTATACCGGGTTTTACTTAAAATGGAATCTGGCGGTTATTTTAGGTAAGTTAATATATACCAAATAATAATAATGGGATTAAAACTCAAACAATCCCAATACCCGGTTTTCAATAATATCATCAAACCGATAAATTTTAAAGTTCGAACAGCATACAGGTTTGTTGGATTGTTCCGAACCATTTCATTGTTTGATCACGAGAATCTAGGAAAGTTTTAGAGAGTTCAGTTCAAATTTGATTGGAAATTACCGATAAAATCGACGAACAGTTTTAATGAAGTAGCAAGCTCAGCGGATCACTACAATGCCTTTGAGAGCTTTACGAGGATTTTCAAATGTTATCTGATATTTTTAAGAATTTATATATATTGACTTAACTTTTTTTTTATAATAGTCTTAGTTTTTTATAATAATCTTAACTTATCTTACTTTATTATTCGATAATATTTAAATAGGCTTCGTAATATTTAATAATATTATATAGCGTAATATTTTTTTGAAATCTTAAACAATAACAATTATAGGTGGTAATATTTTGTTTGAGGTTGTCTTAGTGGGTTTGTTATGTAATTTTCAAATTAGAAAAACATCGGATAGGTTATATTAACTAAGCAGCCACTGTGTTTTATGCAGCACTAGTGCTTGTACTCTATAGTACAATCATGACGTGTGTCACCATAAACAGTTTACCACATATCATCATTTTTAATTTTTTTTTAACACTGTAGAAACCTTCAAAAGGTACTCGGTTTCCTTTTTGGGGGGAGGAACCGGGCTATGTGGGATTTTTACCCACTAAAACCACTGCGATGGCCGGCCTCGGCACGGATCGGAGAGGCTGCGGGATCGTGTTGATATAACGCATCCGCGGCCCCTCCCGTGCTCTGCTCCGCTCGTGGCTTGGCGGAGCTCTCCTCAGGCAGCGAAGGTAATTTCGTCCCCCCGCAATCCTCGCTAGTGCGTACGGTAGCTCGAGGCCATCCCGGCTGCCGTCCTCCTCAGGGCCGTCTGAAATATGTCCTCGTCAGGTCTTGTCCGACTTCACGGACCAGGATCTCCCTCTCCGCACTCCACGCTGGGCACGCTTCCAACGTGTGCTGGGCAGTGTCCCGGTCCGCAGTGGTGGCACATCGCCGTCGATTCGCGTCCGATCTTACACAGGTACTCTCCAAAACAACCGTGACCGGTCATTACCTGCGTAATCGGAAGGTGACTCGTCGCTTTCGTCTCATCCAGGCTTCGAAGGCTGGCAGGATCGCTCCGACGACGCGTTTGCGCGCGTACCGTTCTTCACAGAGACGGTCGTGCCACGTCGTAAAAGCCCTCCTTTGTTCCCGCCGCTTCAACGCCTCGAGCGCACTCGGAAGGTGTGCGCTTTCACCGTACCACATATCATCATATATTAATGTTACTTCTTTTTAAAATTTTGTTCATTCTAGTCTTCTATTTTATTGTTTAAGTTAAGGTTATATCGTTAATTCTCACTAAAAATGAGCCACTATTTTTCATAAAATCATTATTATATTTTTTCCCAATTCATTTACTATTTTTATCGAAGACTGTGCATGGACTTTAACATTACACTGACTCCTTAAATCAAAACCTAACATTATTGATATATTTTACAACTCTATTAAATGCTATTAGAATCGTTTTCAGATACTGTAAAAGAATTAAAAAGATAACGAGGGAGTGCAGAAATGTATGTGAAATTTATAGCGAGATTGTAAAGGTCTTGTTTGAATTAAGGCTGCGTTTACTCAATGCACATTTCAAGTTTCAACTTCACATTTATGAAAGGCTTCTAACCGCAATATGTTGAGTTACGGTGAACCGCAGTTTGCTCTTTACTCGACATTATGAAATGCATTAAGCTACGCATTATCGGAAAATGTATAAAGAATTGTTACACATGTGAATAATATTATGGCTATGCTTGGCTTAGAAATCTCGAATCTTAGTGATAGATGATCGTCAGGAACAAAATTCTTTGGGATATTTTTTCGACTCAAAACGTGTTTTAAAATGTAGATTTTAATTAATTATGTTACTGTATTTTTGTCACACCAAAAAGCGCCTTAACTTCCTTTATGCAACTCTCTCTAATCAAAGATTAAGAAACGATTTAAATTTTTAAATTCAATTAATATTTTTTATACAATAATAGCAATCCCCATTTTTAAATATTTAACGTTTATGATGGGAATTGTGACAATAGACCAAGGTTCGAACGTGGGACTTGCGTGCGGCTTGTAAGCCGTATCGGTATTAGTCCTTATACGGTTTTGTATTACCGTTATATTTTTGTTTTTGTATTTTTAAGAACGTTAGGTAAGTATTTTAAATAGAATTAATATTATTTTGATTGAGTTTGCTTTTATTTATTAATTATTTAACTTAATAAAAAAAAGACGATCTACAATAGGTAGGCGCTCTATATAGTTCACGTTCTATCGTTTGGTGTGGTTTGGCGCTCAAAAATTAGGCAAAGGCTTAACCTCCAGAAGCGCTCACGCAGTACTGAATTCGAACGCCCAACGCGCGATGCGTTTTTGTAGCATTTTAGAGGTAGGCATGACGCTATTTCGTTATGTGACATGACCTTGGGCCACTGCTATTTCACTCTACTGTAAGCCGCGTAAAAGAACTTCGTTCCAAAAACTAAATATTGAATCATCTTATCTATATATAGGGTTTTCCATTAAGGGCGCTTGATCGTGCAGAACTTCCATCGTAGCGTGTGCTGTGTGGCACGTAGCGCCGTCCTGTTGAAACCACATGTTGTCCAGATCCATATTCTCGATTTCAGGCCAAAAGAAGTTGGTTATCATCGACCGGTATCGCTCACCATTGACGGTGACGGCCACACCATTATCGTTTTCGAAAAAATACGAACCAATCACGCCTCCGGCCCAAAATCCGCACCAAACAGTCACTTTCTGCGGGTGCATTGCCACTTGGTGAACCTCGTGTGGATTGGTCTCGTCCCAAATACGGCAATTTTGCTTGTTGACATAGCCATTCATCCAAAAATGCGCCTCGTCGCTGAAGATGATTTTTTTGCCAAAATCGGCGTCAACTTCCAACTATGGTCATTAACCTTGAGCTCTTGGGTTAGCTGGATCTTGTACGGGTGCAGGCTCAAGTCACAACGCAAAATTCGCCAAGTTGTCGTCTGCGAAAGGCCGAGTTCCTGTGCGCGACGCGGAATTGACTGCCGCGGGTTTTCGAGGACACTGTCGCGCATAGCGGCGATATTCTCGGCAGATCTCGCGTTACGTTGACGCACGGGAACCGGCTGATTGTTAACTGACCCGGTTGACTCGAATTTGTCCACCAATCGACGGATAGTCGACTCGGCAGGACGATCATCGCGACCGTAAAACGGGCGAAGTGCGCGGAACGTTGCTCGAACTGAAGACCCATTTTCATAAAACAATTTTATGATTTGCACGTGCTGCTCGACACTGTAACCTGCCATGGTGGTTTGGGAGGACGGAATGAATATAACACACTGCATTTGACAGCTGTCACTCAAATAACATGGCCGCAATCAGCTGTCAAAGTTCAAGCGTCCCTATTGGAAAACCCTATATATATATATATATATATATATATATATATATATATATAAAGACTTGTCCTGACTGACTCATCAACGCAGAGTCTAAACCACTGGGGTCAGAGACTTGAAATTTTGACAGTTGATGCATTTTATGATGAAAACGCGTACTAAGAAAGGATTTTTGGAAATTCAACCCCTAAGGAGGTGAAATAAGGGATGAAAAGTTGTATGAAAATCCGTCATTTTCAAAGTTAGAAGCATGATGTTTCGTATACAAGCTTCTGGTTGGAAATAAATAAGTACGCAAATCAGAGTTTTTCAAAATTCACCACCTAAGAGGGTGAAATAGGGGTTGAAAGTTTATATCGGGAGTTCGTCATATTTGATGTATGAAGCATGAAATTTTATATAGAAGTTATTGGTTAGATACAAATAAATATGTAAATCAAGGTTTTTGAAAATGTATCCCCCAAGAGGGTGAAATAGTTGAAAATTTGCATGGGAACTCCGTCATTTTTGAAGTAAGAAGCATGAAATTTTGTATACAAGCCTCTGGTTGGAAATAAATAAATAACTATTTAAGGGTTTTTGAAAATCTACCTTCCAAGAGGGTGAAATAAGGGTTGAAAGTTTGTATCGCGAGTCCACAATTTTTCAGGTAAGGAGCATGAAATTTTATAAACAAGCCTCTGGTTAGAAATATATAAATACTTATTTCAGGGTTTTCGAAACTCTACCCCCCAAGAGGGTGAAACAGGGGTTGCAAGTTTGTATGGCGGGTCCGTTATTTTTGATATAAGAAGCATGAAATTTTATATAAAAGCCTCTGGTTGGAAAAAGATAAATACGTATTTCAGGGTTTTCGAAAATCTACCCCCCAAAAAGGTGAAATAGGGGTTGAAAGTTTATATCGCGGGTCCGTCATTTTTTATGTAAGAAGCATGAAATTTAATTTTAAAGCTTCTGAAAAAACGTATTTTGTCATTTTTTAAAATTTTACCCCAAATGAGAGAAATGGGTTGAAACATTCGTATAAAAAATTGGTCTGATCTGCTTGAAATGTTTTCACAGCTTAAATAGACCACAATTAACATATTTTATTATTTTTGATTATGTCGCGGGCAAAGCCGCGGCGGAACCGCTAGTAATATTATATGAGCAATTCTTGTGTATATGTACATGATCGTGTATCTCGAAAACGGCTCTAACAATTTGGCTCAAGTTTTGGCTTTTAATTAAAGAACGCAATTTTTCGCAAACATATGGTCGTTTTTGGTAGCCCGGGTACTATTAATAATGTCATAATCACACGGCTTATTAAGTATCCATTAAGCTGTTTTTATTGTATTGTTTCCTGACCGATTTAAGCCATGGCGGTCATTCTAAACGGATCTACAGTCATAATCCGTTTGGACGGCAATCCGACACGATCGGAGAGAGATGAGATGCAGGAAAACAGCTTTACGCGGTCACTGACACGAGTGACAGAGGAGTGAAAACTGTGTTAATTTCTACATCGGGGCCGCTACTAACAAATAAAACATTATTGGTACAATAATCCAAATAAAAATTATTATCTATCCCTTAAATCTGGACCGGCCAATTTCTACGTACGTTAATGACCACTTACTATCAGGTGGCCGAATAGCTAGTCAGTCTACATATTATAAATAATAAAATAAAAAAACGCCGTTATACACATATACCTAATAAATACATATGTGTATAATCGAGCTGAGCCTAAGATGTAAGAAATATAAGTTAAAGGTTTATTTGACTTAAATTATAAATGAATATTATAATAAACATATACATATTATATCATAGAATACGAGAAATGAAACCCATTTTTCGAAATAGGAACTATAATCTCGCTGTTTAGTCGGGTCTTCTCAGGCATGAGGTATTTCTTTCGTAAATGGGGCTGCGCTATTTTGTAAGAACTCGCTTCGTATCTCATTTCTATAATGTTGAAAATCGACTTACAGTGATACTCTATTTTGACCTTTAAATGCTATATGATTATTGTCAATGTTGCATTTCACGATCGTATTTTGCGATCAAGTTTGTTCTTACTGGATAGTTCAACAATTGTAAATGATCTTAAAAATGTTCAGAAATAAGGGATCCTTTCAATTTTCAATTAAACATTACAACTTACGTGATAACTAACCAAGTTCATAAAAAGTAGTTTTGGTTTAATTTGGATTTATAGTTGTTTTCTTTGTCATTTTTTATGCAGTAATAAAAATACGAGGAAATACAGCTACAGTTTACAGAGAGCAAAGCAATTTACAGAAGCGACGTCCAGTCAAGGCGACGGCAAATTTGTGTTCGTGGTCTGAAACAGGATGCAATATAGCCTTGGATTTTATCGCTAGTACTGCAAACTAGTCAAGGTAGCTTACAATTAGGACGTATGCTATTGTATTAGATAATACCTTTATACTGATAAATTGACAATTGCTTTCTTTAAGCTTCGTTAAACACGTTATCGAAATCTTGCGCAGTGAATTTGAAAGGTACAAAAGTAAATTATTTTCATCAAACTGTTCGCAAGAAAGCGTTTAATCTTTTTTTTTCAAATATGAATAGGTAATATTTAAATTTTGTACAGATATTGTATTATTCGATAAAGTAACAGATTATTAATTTATTTATAATTAAAAATATAAAAATAACATAAGTACTTCTCCTTATCTCAACGATGCTTTCTCATTGGTACAACCCATACCCAGCAACTACTTATGTTACTGCCAAAGCCCTTGCTATACTTAATATTATAAAACAGAAGAGATTGTTTGGTTGAACGCACTAATTTCAGGAACTACTAGGTTCTAATTGAATAATTATATTATTTTAGCGTTGAATAGCCCATTGGTTGAGGAAGGCTATTGGCTATATAACATCACGCTACGACTAATAGAAGCCGAGCAACAATGAAAAATGTCGCAAAAATGGTAAAATGTATTGCCGATCATAGAAAATTTTTAGTACTTTTAATAGTATTGACATATTTCTAACAGGTAGTTGAGTTGGTTGTTTAAAAATACTCATACTTAAATATTTGTTTTGTAAATAACTTTGTAAGTTAAAGTTTATAAGTTAAGTAGGTATTTCGTTTCGTCGCCACATAGATTTTCTGCTTATTGTTCAATTGCTCAATTTATGCTTAGTCGGTTTTTAATAGTTAGTTGATAATAAGTACTTAATTTTGGGATGCGCTATCGTTTGCAGTCACAATAAATAAAGGTCAGGGACAGACATTCAAGTATATCGGAATAGATTTAAGGGAATAGTGTTTCTATCATGGCCAATTGTATGTTGCGTTATCTACATCAGAGTGTGGCGAAACCAATACATACCCCACGAAAATAAAACTAAAAAAACTAAAAATGTTGTTTATACTGAAATACTAAAAGTCTACTCGAAGTGATTTCTTTAAGTTATACGCGGGTGGAACCGCGGGCACAGCTAGTTAAATATTAAATTAGATCTAAAATTATTATTATTTATCATTCCATTCTAAAAGTGTAGGATCCAAAGTATTCTTAATTAAAAATACACGTTAGTAAAATATTTATAGCTGGATAATAATAAAATTGGAATTTACGACATAAAAAGAAACTACTCTCCGGATTATACTACGAAAAAACGTAGCTTTATGATTGTTTTTAGATGTAAACGTAAAATATTACTATCCCTTATATTTAACGAATCGATATCGGTTTTAATGTCCCAATATAAAGATGGTTCTTCTTAAAGATACTTTGATCAAAATAAATTCACATCCTTTTTGTTGTGTGCTTAATATTTTTATAATATGTAATGCAGTTACTATATTCCTACATTTGATTACCAGGCTTAATTGTTACAGATAACAAGAAAATCGAATTGAGAAACTATGTATATTGAAAGGGGCTTAAATAAGGAAGTGTCTATAAATCGCTTAAAATATTATTCAAGTACTAAATTTTACTGAAGAGTGTCTGCACCCTATCGAGAGTGACGAAATCGCTTGACCTAGTACTTCACTTAAGGACGACTTGGGGCTTCCTCTTGACCGAGGTAATTTTTTTGCAATTTTTTTTATTAAGGATTAGAAAGTTGGTTTTATATATATACTGTTTATATTTTTATATTTTTCTTATATATTTTTCTTAATTTCTTTACATATTTGAGTGAGCTCAAATGTCTGGGTCTGGGTAAAGGCCTTCTCTTGGCTTGAAGAGTAGGCTTGGAGCTCTTACCACTCTTTTTCTTTTTTTTATAGTGGAGGTGCATGTGGGGCTCGCCATATGTCCAGGGCACCGAGTGTGCCCCGGTCATCGGAATACCAACTAAAAACCCAGCGATACCCTTCCCGTCTTAACGGGAGCGCCACGGTATCGCTTGCGCATGCTACCGTGACGCTCCGACGGTGCTCTTACCACCCTGATCCAGTACGGTTATCTCTATTACTACTCTCTGAATATATATATATATATATATATTCAGAGAAATCTATATGTATATATATATATATATATATACATATAGATTTTTTTTTATTGTATAGGTTAGTGGACGAGCATGTAGGCCACCTGATGATGGACAGTGGTTTGTATATTTCTTAAAAAAATAACAACATCACCACTGCGCCACCAACCTTGGGAACCAAGACGTTATGTCCCTTGTGCCTGTAATTACACTGGCTCACTCACCCTTCAAACCGGAACACAACAACACAAAGTACTGCTGTTTTGCGGTAGAATATCTGATGGAGTGGGAGTGGTACCTACCCAGACGAGCTTGCACAAAGCTCTACCACCGAGTAGGAATCAGGATAGAAATAAGTTTTTTAAAAGATAAATCAAAACCACTATACAACAATAAAGTAAACTTATATCGACATGTACAATTTACACACAAAAATAGAACAAAGCAATCAATACTGAGCAACTTGAAATATTATTTATGAGATATCCGCCTCAACCGAGAGTCCAACCCAGAGTCAAACCGACAGAGCTATCGCTTACGACCGAATTGCAGAAGAATAATGCTTGGCGTACGTTACTCGCGCTGCTTTTATAAGGCGGTGACAATAAATCTACCCACGAATTTAGTATTAAAAATGAACACCCAACAATATATATATTTTATATTACGGGAATGGAAATTTATTTAAGAAAAGTAACTTGAAATTTGGTTTGTACCCAACTTTAGTACCCAATAATTACTAGTGGGAAAATAAAAAAAACTGTGAAGACCTATTATATTTTACCAGATTATGAATTTTCATATGGTGGCCCATATGCTCGTCCGCCTACCAATGGTATAAAAAAAAACCATAAATATAATTAATTACATTACTTGGTCTGTTTTTAAAATACAAATAGGAATACATTTATGAAACTATTGTTTCTTGAACCGACCATTTTGCATTTGCTCCTTCAAAGCGAGTTCGTTGTACGAGAAGGAAGGACTTTGAATGGCGAGTTCAAAAGGGTCGTCGCTTAATTTAACTTTCAAAGATTGAAAGATATTTATTGTTATGTGATATGAGATGAATCTCTATATTCCATAAATTATTTATTTTACTTAAAATGTTTTACATATATATATACTAGCGGCTCACCCGCGGCTTTGCCCGCGACATAATCAAAAATAATAAAATATGTTAATTATGATCTATTTTGGCTGTGAGAATAGTAAATTTCAAGCAGAACCCATTACTCCCGTTTGGGTTTGAATTTACAAAAATGACAAAACACGTATGCATTTTTTCGGATCCGCGATAAAACTTTCAACCCCATATTTCACCCTCTTTGGGGGTAGTTTTCGAAAACCTTGAAATACGTAATTATTTATTTCTGATCAGAGGCTTTTATATAAAATTTCATGCTTCTTACATCACAAGTGACGGACTTTCATACAAACTTTCAACCCCGATTTCACCCCTTTAGGGGTAGAAATTCCAAAAATCTTTTCTTATTGGGTGTCTACTTAATAAAACGACCCTATTCACCAAATTTCATGGCCCTAACTTTAACAGTTAACGCTCGGCGATGATGAATCAGTCAGTCAGGACATGTTATTTTATATATACAGCGTGTAACAAAATTCGTGTCTGACCCGTGAAATGGTTATTAGGTATCGTGTGTCAGTTCTATTTATGTAATAATTTTTAAAATACTAAGCAAAAAAATTACCACGGATTTTTTTTTTTTAATTAAATGACGAAAATTACCTGGCAACACAGGTGCGGGCAATAGCGCTCGATAGCTCTTACCTATCGGGTAGCTAAGACACGAGTTCATGACCTCAGTAGTAAAACAATATGTTAATTATGATCTATTTTATTTTATTTATTACCACCAACAGTGTCGTTAAACACAATTAATATATTTTTTTAAGTAATTTTTTGCTTAGTATTTTAAAAATTATTACATAAATAGAACCGACACATGATACCTAATAACCACTTCACGGGTCAGACACGAATTTTTTTACAACCTGTATGGTTTTTTTTAGCTCGGCTAATATGCATGATAAATATAAAATGTATGGCTTATAGCACTCTGGTATAATGCAGTTTGCTACCAATTAAAAAATATTTTATAATTGTGTCATTAGTTCCGGAGATTAACTCCTACGTACAAACAAACAAATTTTACCTCTATGAGATATTAAAGATGCGTGCTTATGTATTATAAACAGAGTAATTTCATTTTAATTTAATGTAATTTGTTCTACCATAAATATAAATTTAATTTGATTTTTTTGTATTATATTCTGAATCTAGTCTAGAATCTCCAATATCAATGATACTTAACGACGAAAATTATATGTACTTAATTGGATTAAACGGAATTCTATTAAGAATTTAATTCCATTTCGTCTCACAAAGCTTGTATTCTTTGTTAGTGGACAAAAAACTAAATTATTTGTTTAAACATAACATATTTAAGTCATTCGTACATGATTGTGTCCTTTTGACCAATTTCAGGCACGGCGGCTAGAAGAAAGACTAGCCAACTGCTCAAAACATATTATTGTGCACAAGTATATGCCCAAACACATATAGGCTCTCTATTCCCTCACTCTCATAATCCGATGGGACGGCAAATCCATGTCCGGAAAGAGTTCGGGCGCAGGGTGGGTTGGGTGGTAAGGGTCTGGTTTACTTGGACATTTGATACCACCGCTATACATACATACATACATACAAATATTATAAGTCATTTTGACTATTTATTATTATTTATTAAACTATGTACTATATACTGTCTACGGTAACCGTATCTCATGTGAATCGAAACGATCCGCGAATCGTACTAAATTATGCATGAATTTTCATTTCACAAAATATAATATTATATTACTATGTAATATTATATAAAAGTTCGAGTTTTATCCGCTCTTAAATCCAAAGACTTTCAAAAATAAAATGCATACAAAATTGCGATTTGATCTTTTAAGCGCATGCAGCGAACTAAAGCAACGAAGAATTAACTTGCTTAGGTTTCTTTTTAAAACATTTAATATCGTACTAAAGGATTCTTGTTCCTTGGATAGATTAACCAATATGGTGTTTTATTTTAGAATCTTAAAGCGCTTTAACATTTTGGTTAACATGAGTGGTTTTTATATTTTTTTATAATTCTGTTAAGCGAGACGGAATACGATCGTGGTCTTTGTGTAAGCTGTTTGGCTGGGTCAACCTTCTTGTAATTGACGACTTTATTCCACTGCCAAACATCTGCTCTGTATTGCTGTATTACGGTTTGAAGGGCGAGTAAACTAGTTCATGTAACTGTAATTAATTAGACTTGTTAGTGGTGTTATATCTTATACCTTATAGTTCTGCGTTCCGCCTTATGGTACCGCGTTGACAATGTAAATAATGATTAACATTTTTTTTAATAATCAGTCTGCACGACATTTTTACGCTTAATATAAGAATGTTTGAGTTGGATCAAAATATTAAAGAATAATTTTATACCATGATATGAAATGTAACGATGAAAATCATAAAAATAAATGTATATATCTTACATGTTTTAATTATAAATTAAATCATTTAACTTAACGCAAATTTTATCACAGCGTTTGCTCAAATCCATTAATAATTATCCTTTTTTTCATATTAATCACCTATATTAATAATTTAATGAAAACGGGAAACACGAGCAACTGTAATCGGCTTAATAAAATCCGCATAATGTACTCGTACGTGCACCCATATAACGTGTTAAACCTGGGAATAAGAGACATATTAATGTATTTTTTAATAAATATGTTATTATTGCAATATTATATGTGGATATATCTTTATTGAATAAAACAATATTGAACTAAGAAATATATTAGTAGTCGATTACGTCACAAGTAAAAAATAACTGAATAATATATATATAATATTTGAATAATTAATATCATCTTTATTTCGACACCTAATCCAGGTAGCGGGTCAGGCGACAATCTATAAGATTTGGCGCCTTAAAAGTCTAGAACTCTTTGTATTTTTACACTAATTTCTTAATTTTTCGTTTTTTGTTGATATTTTAACCAATAACACCGACAACGGTGTCATAGCTTTCTTATAGATTTTTTTTTATTTTTACCGATCAGGTAATAATATAGTTATACCGAATTTACAAGCCTGCGTGTCTAAATCGTTGAACACTATCATTTATTATTTATCACTACGAGTATAAAAATATACCGGTTAGTAGACAAATTTCAATCAGACGAATGCTTTGTTGTCTGCATTATTGACAATCTGAATCACTTAATGTTAATTACGTTTTAACAATTCACTTATGTATATTTTGCTATTCTCTTTTTAGTCTTTTGTATGTAAAAATAGTGTTTTATAAATATAATTATCAACGTAGAAAATGTACTAAAATTTGTATAAGCCCTTTTGAAAAAAAAATCCTTTAATATTTGTACATAGTAATAGCAATAATATAAAACGCGAATCTTTTATATAATTTTATAGGAACTAAATAATTTTCAATGACTTGAAACCGAGACTGCCCCATGAAGAGGATCTTACGTTACAATTACAAGTTCGAATCCGGTTAAACACCACGTGTGCTTTTTATTTCTAATTTGTTTCATACTCGCGGCCCAGTAGAGGGACCTAATGTATTACGGATAATAACTATATTGTAAGGGTAGCAGAAAAGAGATTTCAAGCTAATTGTCGAGGGTAAGAAGAACAGAGTAAATGATAAAGTCAAAATATGTAATATTTAAAAAGAAAATTATTTATTTCAAGTTTTATTTTAATAGTAGTAATAAAGTTTTGATTTGATTAAACATTTTAACGTGGTGCCTACTGCTTTATTCATATCAATCAATCAATCATTTGAGCTTCGTATTAACACTTCATATAATTTTACATATGAAATTTACTTTAACTTGCTTTGTATTATTAAAATTTAAGTGTAAAATTACACGTGACTAAAGTTAATTAACACGAAAAACACAACATTCAGTGAGCCCTTCATCTTTTTCTTTGTTTTTTGTATTCAAAGAGCTCCCCGAGTATTTGAAAGTAGATTTATGGCTTTGCTGTTCAGAACAAAAAGCCATTTTTAAAGAATATTCTGATTCATTTTACGTCGCGTACGTTTAAAAAAGACAACAAAACACCAAACAATATCAATATTTATTTCAATTTATAACTGTTGCTGAATTTAAAGCAAATACAATTTTATAACGATGACTATAAATTGTAGTTATAAAATAAATAAATAAATCGTTAATATTCTCAATTGCTGTGACATTCTGCTTTCTTCTAATATAGCATACTATGTTTGCTCTTTTGTCCATATATTATTTTATAATTTATTTATAGTATGTAGGCAGACTAGTTACAGTAAAGGGCAGGACCATTGGTAAAAGGTTAACACCGCCTATAGACTTTGCCTTGTAAGAAATATTAACCATTCCGTACTTAGGCCAATGCGTCATTGTGCCACCAACCTTGGGAAAAGATAAGTTAATGTATTGTGCCTGTTATAACTCTGGTTCACACAGTCTAAAAATGATAAGTTCGTAGTACCTATCCGGGTGGGCTCGCACAAAGCCCTTCTTCTTATTTTAACCATTCATACAAAACTAAAAAAAATTTATATATTAAGTATTTCTAATATTGCTTTCAAAACGACCCTTTTTCATAAGCGACTTAAATTATAACATACATACGTATCATGGTTTAAATGCTAAAAAGAAAGGCCTTCATATCGTCACCCACACATACCTAATTACTGTCAATCTATTTTTGTCGCGTATTGCTTGAATATGACTGTATATGTCGCATTAATGAGGTCATGAATTATTTATGTAGTCTTTCCATAATACGTTTTTGTTTATACTTATTTTAAATGCTGAATCTATAATTATGTGTTCGAATACGAAATATTTTTTTATGTAATATTCATACTACGTATTTTTTTTTGTATTGCATAGGTAGGCGGACTAGCATATAGGCCACCGATGGTAAGTGATCACCAACGCCCATAGACACTGGGATTGTAAGATATGTTAACCATCGCTTACATCGCCAATGTGCCACCAACCTTGGGAACTAAGATGTTATGTCCCTTGTGCCTGTAATTACACTGGCTCACTCACCCTTCAAACCGGAACACAACAATACCAAGTACTGCTGTTTTGCGATAGAATATCTGATGAGTGGGTGGTACCTACCCAGGTGTACACCAAGTATTTTAACAAATGTTAATAATTTATTATTGTATCTCAGTGAAAATATTTAACACTCTGAAAAAGTAATTTATCCGTAGTCATATGTTATTTATCATAAAGATTTTTCGATATCAAGTACGTTGAAAATTTAAAAAAAATTTGGCAAGAAAAATGAGATTTTGTAAAATTGAACGTACATCTAAAGTTTTAACGTCGAGTGCGGTTTCTGTCACGAACTTTAATTTCCTGCCAACGAAGTAAGCGAGTAATTTCTTTAAAGCCAGCAAGGAATTAATATATATGAGGCACCTACTTTGAAATGTAATTTGTCAAGGTTCATATAATTGTCACTTATATATTTTTAAACGTAATTAAGTGCTAAAAAATAAAAATAATCTTTTTATTCGTCTTATAAATATATTCCCTAATAACATTACTAGACATATAATTCAAATTATAAAACTTTTTTGCAATAACGAGATACCGTAAAATTATTAATTAACGCTAAGTGAATTACTATACCAATAATTGAATTAACATGTTTGACACAAACAGATGGATGAACAGTAAAATGTTCATTACGAAATGAGTCCGCCATTTTCCATTATGAAATGTAAATCAGGCACAGACGGGTTTAAGTCTGACACGGTTTTACTTGTGTGGATATTTTTTCATATTAAATAGAACACGCCATCGCGTTCCAAAAGCTAGGGATGATAAAAAATATTTTCAAGAAAATTCTGAAATGTTCAAATTTATGATTTCAATACTGTACTAAAACAAATGTAGGTTTTTTTTTTATTTGCAAGTTAAAGTGCCATAAAAACTTACAAAGCGAAATTAAATATGATTCCATAATCAGTGTATTTCAATGTCAACATATAATTTTTATGTCCATATTATAGTAGGCTTTTATTAAGACTTTTATTTGTCCGTTATTTTGCACATTTTTCTTTTTTAGCTTAAGCCATTACACAGTTTTTATATATTAAAATTAACTACCCGTGTTAACCCGTGTTATCGTGTAAAAGAAAAGAAAAAAAAAGAGTGCGGTTCATCATTCTTCATGAAATCACTCTAGAAACTAAAATATACAGAACATAATAAGAACATCTATTATAAACTTGTATTACAAAATTGTAATTTAGATGACATTAATTGAAAATAATTAACACAAAAAAAGGGCTTAGTAGACCTTTCTGTAAGATAAATTAGCACTTAAGCCGTATACGGTTGGGAGGCCACGTATCACTTTGCGTGATAAATAATTCTTATAATTGTTATAAGAGGGAACCTTAAGCGAATCAAAGGCTAGGCGAATAACTAGTATAATAACTATGATGACATATAGCGGATATAAATCGGCTTAGTGGCTAAGCCGTGATGATTTAGCGGAGTGATATTCAAACTCACTCAATATTATTGCGTAGATAAAGTACGTTGGCTTTATGACGTCATTGTCATATTAGCATAATGACCTAATTATGTTGATTAAAGTTACCTTAGCTAGCTAACCGAGCTATCATTAATAGATAGGTAAAAGCCTGGTAAAATTATCGCTAAAGAAGAGATTCATATATTCAGACCAACAGATATTTGTTCACGACTGTGTAAGACTCTGACACGAAGGCTGGTAATTATTATATCTGGACTTTGTATCAAGATGACTTAGCTTGTAATTTTTACAATTAGACTCTTTTTTCATTGTTTACTTAAATCCTTGCTCAACAAAAGTGTATGCCAAACACATATATGCCTGTACAACACATATATCTTCGTATTAAACCCACAATTCTAGGTTATGGTTAATTAAAGCCTTTATAATGATGATTAATATGTGCTAGCTAACTGCAGGAGGGAGTTATAATAGCGTTACCGACGGCATCAAGAAATATTATAGTTGTACAGGAGCTAATGAGCACCAGGTACGTTAGTAGAGCTGCCACTTGAATCCTTAATAAGCTTTTAATTTATTAATCGTTACCTCAATTTATATATAATAACTATAATATTCAATAAATGATATATAATGTTCATTTATTCATTTTTTTTATTTTTTATTTATACTTTATTGTACACCACAACAGTTTTTTTTTACAAAAACTTAGACAGCTTAAATAATAGTTTCTTTATATTTACTTCACGTTTGTACGTTCCCGACGTTTATGTCGGTTTTAATGTATACTCCGTCTCGGTCCCCGAGAAAAAGAGTATTTAAGCCCCCATCTAGTTTATTGATTTATTTTTTTATTATTTAATTTTTAATTTTTTTGACTTTTTTTAATATTACATAATATTATAATGACACGAAAATATTATATATATACATTATCATGAAACTTACATTGTTATTATAATATATAAATATTATCATAATATTCATTATATATTATTTAATATTCGTCATTCAATTCTTGGAACGAAAGGACATTATATTAAATTTAGTCCAGACTTGACTGCTTTTTTCTTTTATAAATTGTAAAATTGTTACATTATTACTGTGACTGTCCATTTGTCTAGATATTCGTTATATTATAATCGCAACTAAAGACATGTCAAACATAAAAAGAAAAAAAAAACTTTTTAAAAATGTAAGCTAATTTGAATCATTGATTGCATTTCCTGTTCACTTCATTTTTCTTAAACAATTATATCTTATTGAAACGAATAAGCGAAGTATCATCTGATTTTGTAATTACTCCCTTTTTACTCAGAAGTGTTTTACCATAAGGGTTTTATTTTATTAATATCAATATATTGAATAACAAAACACTAAGGGTCATAACATTTTTTATTCAAGATGGATGCGCATGAATCGCGGTGGAATCCCTCCGTCGCCTAATATTTCAGTGAGGGACGAAACGTTGACCTGAACAGACCTATGATAGTTTTCTCTACAAGATGTAACTTGCCCTGTATAAGGGTAATAGAGCAATAGGGCAAGGGCATAAGAGGTGTGAAGTATGTGCGCGTCATATTTTTACCATTTTTATAACTTTTAATTTACAGGCGGCTGCATGAAACGTGTAGATTTTTCTAGAACGTATAAATGACTGTCGTTTATGCTGTTTTCATATATCGTTATGTATCGTAAGAATAGTAAGTATAAACAATAAATTCACCAGGAAAATGGTAAATGACTACTTGACATCAATCTTTTAATGGTAAAACCATATTTACCTTCGAGCAAATTATTGGCTGATAAGATTTTAGACATATAATTGCGTATACAAACCCTCTAAGCCTAACTAGATTGTTAAATAATAAAATGAATTATATAAATACTTAATTATAGTACTTATAATATGATTTAAGACATGTGAATTTTGTAAACGTAGTTTTTGTTCATACACCAAAAAGTAGTTACAAGGCTTTTTTAAAAACAGTATAGGATTTCTTTGCTAGGAAACAAGATATTAAAACTTTTGAAAGAACTTATCGTGAGAAACGACAAAGTTCGCAAAGGATATATAAACTAAATTCAAAGAAATATTTTCTTTTAGAACTCGAAAGATAAAAATAACATAAAATATTCTTATCGCTTCGTTCAATTAACGCTTAGTTTATTATAATGTTATGACATTATAAGACATAATATGTCAATAAAAAATAAGCACGACTGTTGCAAAAGAAAAATAAAATGGGCTTATTCCACATGCGGGATTAGTGAATACACATGTATTGACACTGTATGGCAGCCTATTAACCAAAAAATCATGATATTTTCCGAAACCACCGACCGTATGACAATTTTTATACACAAATTAATCACATGAAATCATAGTGATGATTTTCATTTCAATTTGCGATATAACTACTGGGATATTCTAATTGAAATGAATGTTAATAGGATAACTGTAATGTGTCCATCAATGTATTAAAACGAAGCTTTGTAATAAACTGTAATTAATTAAATGTCCAACATAATCTAGTTCGTGTTATAAATATTAACGATAAAGGAGTTAATTTATTTAGTTTGTTTTGACAAACAAACGATTATTGAAAACGTATTTTGTTATTTAGATTTTGATCGCTATTTCGCTAGCAACTTGCATCATGCGCATAATAAGATTTATTTATTTGCACAAATTATGCAAAAGCAATCATGATACCAAAAGGCATTCTCTTCCAGACAACCCCGAGCTGAACAGAGAATAGTTTGTGTTGGGAATATGGTGTAAATTAAATAGAGTAATTTATGTACATATGCAAATATTGTCGCTCATCATAAGGTCTGCTGGAAGATACAATTTATTTGTTGATTTACTAAACCCAATTAAATAGAATAATTACTATAGTATATTAAATATAAAAAGTTAAAGTTAGTAATTTTTTTTATTAAAGTAGGTAGGTTTGCCCAGGGCAGCCCAATGCCGAATGGTCACTTTCGCCCATAGACTTGGCACTAAAGCTAAACACAAGTGAAACCACACGGGACAGCTAGTTAAACGTATTACAATATGTTGCGCGTTTCAATTAATTTTATTCTAATAATATTTAAACGTTTAATTAAATATCAACTAATTGACGGGTTGCCTCGTCTCAAAATTAAAATGCCAGTCACATTTTATTAGCGTCCATTTTAATCTTTGGGATAAACTGATTTATTTAACAAACCACTAATAGATAAAAATGTAGTCATGATTTCCATATTAAAATTATTCCTTAAAGGTTGCTATCAAAACTAAAGGAGAAAAGATATTTGAATGTATCATAAGAAACCAAAGAAAAGATGAATGATATGTTTAAAAAAAAAGTGTTATCGTAAGCATAATAGTCTAGATCTAGAATGATGAGTATTTACCAAACTCCCGTACCTTGTATAATTTGGACAATATATTATTATCTATTTAATTTAGGGTTGACCGGTAGATAATGTTGTTTTACATTATGAATTCTATCTTTGTAAAATTTTTACAAATAAAGCATGATTGCTACGAAATTTAATCATACACATTAGTATATGCTTAGACTACCGAATTACATAATATTGCTAAACAACTTTAAGTAATAAACATATATAAATTATTATTAAAGTAGTGTTGTAACTAACGTAAATAGTTGAAGATCATCAGTGAATTAAGGTTGATGTAGACCCTCCCTTAAAGACGAGTATATTACTTATTTTATTACAAAAGTTTTAGCGGCTTTCAAACCACAAAACAAGAACATGAATTCAACTCATTCAAATTCATTCATTAAGGACTCGTAAATAAATTACTGAAAATTAATAGAAACTAATATAATTAAAACTTTTTTGAATTTATTTATTTAATTTATAAAAAAATATATATGAATGTAATGAATATATTTTTACTGTACCTACTCATAACCTAGAATAACTAAAAGAAACATCTTATAGATTGACATAATCTTTCGTTTGTAACCCATTTTTTTCATTATATAAAATATTAATAAATAGATAATTATTAAATAAATAAATAAACAAAGTATAATTAATATATTGCTTATATAAAAATGTGTATAAATTATTGTCTTACAATTAAAATCCGGCACACTTGAAAATCATGTAAAGAATTAATAAGTACACAATATAATAAAAGTATATCTTTATCGACAACCAAAATGCAACCTTAAAATGTTAATACGTAATAATTAACATTTAAACAAAGTAACATTACCGAAATGAGCACTATTATTTGCATCCGCTGCACAGTTATGGCGCCCAGCCAACAGTATTAATTCAAGAATGGGTTCATCACTTCTCATTTTTATAATAAGTAGATGAAAAACAAACTATATAAATGTTCAATTAAACTATAAATTGCTCATTTTCGAAGCAATCTTACTGCGATTAATCAGTAATGGGTGTAATTAAGAGCAGGCAGTAATACGTCACACAGACAGCGAATTAATGTCGCTGTACGTCACAGCCGTGGCCCTGACGCCGAGCGCTAGTCACATTAGAATTACAGTCACTCATACGATCTAATAAAACGTCCACTGAATGAGTTTATTGCATTTAAGTTTTTAATTAATTCGTTTTGTAGGAAATTACTAAAATATTGGAAGATAGAAAATTAAGACACAGCTGGTAATATTTCCACTGCTTGGCTGAGGTATCCTCTCCTATTGAGCTGAAGGTATTTCCCACCACCACGCTACTCCAATGTGGGTAATACACATTTCGCAGATTTTTCGAGCTACAATTTTCCTCAAGTTGTTTTCCTTAGCCGAATACGAGATAATATTATAAACATAAACTAAGCGTCTGAAAACTCCACCACTTTCGGTGATGGTACAGTTGGTTAGCCTACTGGACCATCTTGGTTGAAACGCGGGGTGTGTCACGCGAATGGTAATAGGTACTCTATTACCATTCGCGTGACACACACATATATACTTTCTTAAACTTATTAATTTTTTTGTGTTAAATACCTATATTTTTTGCATCCTGTAAAGCCATTAGGTACAAGAAAATTTAATATATCTGGTACGAAGAAAACGTACGTACTTTGTTTTAAAATTTCGTTATTTTATGTAAAGTAAGAACATTTTAGATGATACGTCAGTTGTTGTACTTGTCTGTCAAGCTGTCCATCTGCTGCCTGAAATAAGAAATTCTTTGTTCTTTCGTATTTTTTAAAATAAAAATAATCAGAAGTACTATAAAATTGTATTAACGCAGCGCTTTAATATAACTACAAAAAAAGTTTCGAGGTTCTACAAATTAGGTTTCGAATGTATTAATAGTAATTATTATTGGTTGTTCAAGACTTTTAAATACTGACAGAAATACTTTAACCCAACATTTTTTTTTTCAATTCATTCTCGATTATATCTCAATTTTCATTCAAGTACTATGAAGAGCTTCTGGTAATTTTGCTGTAATGGCTTTGTGTGCCTTTTATTTACCATAATACCATACCATACCATAATAATGTTAGCCTAAACCATATGCAGCTTGGGTTTATTATAATTAAAATATGATATAAAACGAGTACATATTACCTTTAGATACGAAATCTGTATGATAAGTAGTAATATCGCAAAATATAATTATTTTGAGGCATATACAAGTACTAGGCAGCCGAGATAGTCCAGTGGTAAGAACACGTGAATCTTAACCGATGATCGTGGGTTCAAACCCGGACAAGCACCACTGAATTTCATGTGCTTAGTTTGTGATTATAATTCATCTCGTGCTTGACGGTGTAGGAAAACATCGTGAGGAAACCTGCATGTGTCAAATTTCACTGAAATTCTGTCACATGTGAATTCCACCAACCCGAATTGGAGCAGCGTGGTGGAATAATCTCCAAAACCTTCTCCTCACAAGAGGAGAAGAGGCCTTAGCCCAGCAGTGGGACATTCACAGGCTGCTACTTTACTTTTACTTTTACAAGTACTAGCAGTCTTACCTCTTTGGTTTACCGGCTATTAAGAGGTCACAGGTTAGGCAAATACAATTTATGGATTATTTAGTTTACAAAACAAGTAAACCCATTGCTCCTACAGCTGTCCTACCTAGTCGTGTCAGATACTCATCCTATTAGATTATTGGAGTACGTAATAGAGATTGCTGTGTTTGCACACATAATATTATAATATAATATAAAATATCCTATGCAGTTTGCTCACCTCCATTGTGAATTATTGTAGCCTGAATAGATTAATATTACATCAACACTAGTCATTTATTGTCAATATTCATAATTCACCCTTTTTTATCTCGTTGGAAACACGAAATTACGCTTTCCCGAGTCCCACACATCCGCCACTTCATAAGGGGAAGCGGCGGATGTGTGGGACTCACCTAGGGCGCCGAATAACCCACTGAAAACCAGCGGTACCCACTCCGTCAAATCTGAAGGCGTCATGAGATCATGCGCTTGCAACTGTGATACCCCGAGTCATAATATACGCTAAGAATATGCTGAATTAAAACAAATATTTTTAATTTCAAGTTGTGTTTCAGTGAGAGTGTCGTACTTCCAGAGGCGTGCGGTCCATTCGGCTATAACCTGAAGGTATTCAGCATGGCATTACCACTAAAAAGAGTTATTTCCTCCTATCAACAACATAATACCTCCAAGAGGCTTCATAATATTGGTACACTTTGTTCTTGGGATTATCAAAATTGTAATTGCAATTTATTATTCCATTACCATATTGTGGGCTATTAAGCAAGTTATATCTTAATATCAATTTACGTTCGATCATACTTCAGAGTTTAAGTGGACTTTACCAGTTCAGCAAAGTATTCAATACTGGAATTTGTATATAAATGGGCAAGTAAAGTAACTTGCTGTCTCCTCAGGCGAAATTCAAATTTAAGCGAAATAGCGAGGAAATCGTTTGTAAACTATTTAATATGCCCAAACTGCTGCCAATGTCCTTACCGTAATTTATTACATTTACCAGCGTTTACTTTTGACAACTCTAACTTTAGACATTTATTTGAATTTGCGTAAACGAAAATATTCGTTACTCTATACCTATTTATATTCCGAACATTTACTCAGTGGTAGAGCTTTATGCAAGCTCGTCTGGGTAGGTACCACCCCCTCATCAGATATTCTATCGCTAAACAGCAGAACTTTGTATTGTTGTGTTCCAGTTTGAAGGGTGAGTCAGTCAGTAACAGCCTGTGAATGTCCCACTGCTGGGCTAAGGCCTCTTCTCCTCTTTTGAGAAGAAGGTTTTGGAGCTTATTCCACCACGCTGCTCCAATGCAGGTTGGTGGAATACACATGTGACAGAATTTCAGTGAAATTTGACACATGCAGGTTTCCTCACGATGTTTTCCTTCACCGTCAAGCACGAGATGAATTATAATCACAAATTAAGCACATGAAATTCAGTGGTGCTTGCCCGGGTTTGAACCCACGATCATCGGTTAAGATTCACGCGTTCTTACCACTGGGCCATCTCGGCTTTTTGAAGGGTGAGTGAGCCAGTGTAATTACAGGCACAAGGGACATAACGTCTTAGTTCCCAAGGTTGGTGGCGCATTGGCGATGTAAGCGATGATTAACATTTCTTACAAAGCCAATGGGCGTTAGTGACCACTTACCATCAGGTGGTCCATATGCTCGTCCGCCTACCAATACAATAAAAAAATCACTGTCACTACGATATACATAAGTCTAAGTTACATTATTAGTTTTTTATTTTTGATGTTTTATTGTCTATGTGTATATACTCGTACTAGAACCTTGCTATATTTGTAAATAACTCTAGCGAACAATAATATAACACATCAATCGTATATTTCATACAGAAATCGCACACACAGACATAAAAATATATAAACATTTAACCTTTCCTTTCGTTGATCAAATTTTTCAGTGTTATGATAAATATCTCTATTCTTTGAATTATATATTATACATGAAGTCGTCATCTTATTTTTAGAAATAAAAGATTAAATCGATACTTCATAGTAAAACTAATTTAGAATGAGTTTGTTTATGTTATTTCAATTTGCAAACGTCTCAATCGATCGTATCAAAAAGATTTACTTCTTGTTGATTGTCGAAAATTGTTTATAAAATATAATTAATAATCCAGTTTTTCTGAAGTTACTATTTATAACGTCAAGCGCCCAGTGATATAAATTCTTTCGTAAAATAGCATGATAACAGATATGAAATTGCACGTTAGAAAATTTTGCTTTCTTCTCTTATTTTATATTTTTATTGATATCAATATAGCTCGTAAATAGTTACTACACCATAGCATTCGTTGACGAACAATGGACAATAAGATACATATATAGTGAGTAGTAACAGCCTGTGAATTTCCCACTGCTGGACTAAGGCCTCCTCTTCTTTTTGAGGAGAAGTTTTTGGGCTTATTCCACCACGCTGCTCCAATGCGGGTTGGTGGAATACACATGTGGCAGAATTTCAGTGAAATAAGACGCATGCAGGTTTCCTCATGATGTTTTCCTTCACCGCCAAGCACGAGATGAATTATAAACACAAATTAAGTACATGAAAATTCAGTGGTGCTTGCCCGGGTTTGAACCCACGATCATCGGTTAAGATTCACGCATTCAAACCACTCCCACTGGGCCATCTCGACTCGTATATAAGATACATAGCTTTGCGAATTTACGTATAGATTTAATATAGCTCATTATTGTCTTGTGTTAGAAAGAACACAGACTTCAAAAATTTAGTTTTCAATTTATAATTACATACAACAATATATTATCCTCTGCACGTCATACGCTTCAAACACAACCATGTTATAGCGCGATTTAACTCCGTACAGCACCACCTGTTATTGACATCGGCAACGTTGTATTTCATTCATACTCAAACTTAGCTGTCGAAATTTACAAAGAATATTTGATTTAAATATCATTTATAGGCACTCCGTTAAAAATGGCGTAAAAATATTTGATTACAATTTAAACAATATAAGTACTGTAATAGTGACGTTCCACTTTTTATACTTTTCTCTTTCAGTGTCTATTTTTCGTGTGTCTGTGTGTGTATGTGTTTTAACTATTAACACATTTTTTTGAAAGTCGTAATTTTTTATATTTTCTCATATAATAATGAAGCTTAAATCTCATTTCACTTTATCATTATCATAATAATAATATAATATCCTGGGACATTATTTACACAAGGCCATCTGATCCCAAGCTAAGCAGAGCTTGTACCATGACAAATGATATACTTACATGTACTACTTTTCTTTTGTAAATACATCCTTATATAGATAATTACACCCAGACCTAGGACAAGCAGACATGTTCATGCACACAAATGTCTGTCCTGTGTGGGAATCGAACTCACGACCTGCGGCGTGAAAGGCAAGAATCTTACCACCCACACCAACCGGCTCGTTTAATCTCATAATATAACATTACCGTATTAACCCATAAAAAGTTTTGCGTATTAACTTTGTTACTGACGTCAGTTTACCTTACGTTACCTTCTACCATAAAATTGTTAATATACGAAAATGAAGAAGTTCCAACAAAATCATAAAATGTTATACCTACTCAGTTTTCGATGCTGCCGTTTACAGCTCTTCGTTATGCGTGTCTGTAAGTGATAACGGTGATGAAACAAATATAAAGTTTTGTTATTCTATCAAGGTTACCGCCAGAAATATAAAAATAAAGAATTCGCAAGCGTCTATTTTAGCTGTATTTATGATAACATATTCACCTGGCGAAAGTTTTTTTTATTTAATTATTTTAGGAACAGTAAACACTTACATTCAACATTTTAATGACAATGAGTTGATTTGTTGAAGAAAAGTAAGAATAAAATAACCCAAAACACTATCCACATGTGTCAAATTTACAATGTGCAGCAAAATTATAGACTAATAAGTACACTAAAATTAACATTTACAACGATTGTGAAAGTATTTGTACTATTGATTTCTTAAATTTACTACTTTAACATGCAAAAATATATATGTGTACAATTTTTATGTTGTACGACTCCACCATACGACGCATAGGTAATAATAATAATAATATCCTGGGACTTTATTCACACAAAGCCATCTGACAAACAGACATGTTCATGCACACAAATGTCTGTCCTGGGTGGGAATCGAACCCACGACCTGCGGCGTGAAAAGCAAGTATCTTACCAACCACACCAACAGGCTAGTAATTTTTTTTTTTTTTTTTCTTTTTAATTGGTGACCGAAGACATGCGTTCATCCGATAGGTACTTAATGCGAAGAGGTACCCGGCACGCGTTTTTATTTTATTTACAATTCTGCATATACAAACAAAGGATTGTTAAGTAAAATTATAAATATAATTTAAATGTCCCACCCACTGTTGGATTACGGCCTTCTCCCCGTTCGAGGTGGGTTACCATAGCTTTTAATATTAATCGAACGAAATTTAATAACTTATAAAGGCCAATGAATCAACTTTAATAATACACAAACTACACTGCTTCGGATCTATATATTTTCATCCAAAACATCAATTTCAAAACTATACTTATAAATATATACTTTTATTCTTATTCATCCCAATTAATAAAGTTAAAATTATTTTGTTAACTATGAACTATATTAAGTAAAAGGAAGCAGAAAGGTAACCTGGTAAGGAGTAGTTAAGTAAACGAATAATTATAATAATCGCATTTTATTGTGTTACTAATATATACATATTATGTACACATATATCATGATTTCTAAAGAAGTTATCATGTTACGTGATATCCGGTTTTTTATTAAACTCATAAGTTACACAGAACAAAAACAGGTTTGTATTAATCGGAATTAATGATGAGGGCGCGGAGCACAGCCAGTTGTTAATGTAGTTGAAAGTTACAATGTTCATATGAGTAATATTCATATATCATTTAGGAAAGATATTCAATACACAAATATGAAATATTCGCATTGTGTTCAGCGAAGCAAGCAAATTTATCTGCACTGAGACGTATTAATCATAATAAATGTGTTCTATGTTTGGGTGAGGATGTGGAAAAAATAGGTAGAGCAGAAAAACAGAAAGAAATTCGAGTTTTTGGTGCTAATATTTGCAAAATTGAATGTTTAAAACGTAAATTTACTAGTAATTATTAGACGAGTAAAACTCAAGTAAATATTCAAGTATATAAGCTAAAATCTCATTTCACTTTATCATAATAATAATATAATATCCTGGGACATTATTTACACAAGTAATTATTAGTCGAGTAAAACTCAAGTAAATATTTTAATATTACTAACACCGTTCAAAGTACAATTTACCTAAAACTGTTTATGGAGTAAATAGTTAAACAATGCTTTGTCTTCTTTTTTCGAATTTGACATCAACGATGAGAAAGAAATCAGTATTGCTTTAAATTCCCGATAAACATCGCTTATATAAGTAGTACAGTTGATGTTTCCAGAAATTAATTATGATAATAATTCGAACTATTAAATTTCGATCCAGTAAATGCAAAAAAAAATCAAAAAGCCGAGTTTATACATTAACTGTGATTGTGATTTTGTGACTTTTGATTTACCGAGATATTTAAGGAAGGAGAAAACCTAAAAACCTGAAGTAAATAAAATTCACGTTAACTTACATGTGAATGGTCACGTGTGAATGCTGAATTTTCAAAAACTTTAGTTTCTACCTTTCTCGAATTACGTGTTCGTAGGAGTAAAATAACGAAGAAAATCATCTCAGACACACTTGGAATATGCAATTCCATAGCAAATCGCAAAGCGTCGGAATTTTCACATATAATAAAGCTTCATAACTGCAGCAAGGATTTCGTGAATAAAATTTTTAAAAGGTTTTAATGTGGTCGCACGTTCCGACAATTTTACTTCATTACTTTTTGATTTGAAGGACTTGAAAGATTCTATTTGTTCTAATTGAGTCTCACGACAGATTTAAAAATGTTATTTTACTTTTATGTATATTTAAAAGACTCCTCTAAAATTAAATTAAGTTGCCTGGTTGCTTTTGTATGTTGCGGCCATTAGCCTATAGATGGCGGTGTGCGAAACACGTCAGTTTCTGAATCGCAATGTCGAAATTTTCTGGACGCCGCCGCTACACATAATATTAGGATTCACGTTCTGATTGTTTTGGGTGTTTTCACTATAAATTTGATAATATTACATACTTTTTGACTTAAGATTGCAATTATTAACTCGGTTAATTTTGTTCTATTATGCCTTAGTTATTATTTTTATTTTGACTTATATTTTTAAACCTATTTCTTAGTTGTAGGGCTTAAAAATTTTTGCATTCAATTGATGTATTAGATAAGTTTAATTAGATAAATTACAACCCTTCTTGGTTGTAATTTATTTCTAAAACAATTAAGAACATTTTTGTATTATTAGTTGTAGTTGTAAGGTTGTATTATTACTTTATATTTTGAATTTTCAGTAATAGCTTGAATAAATTATAGACTTTATTTCAATTTAAATTCAATTGTTTAGTTTTAACCTTATTTGTAGTTTAATTAGATTAGAAGGGTTGATTTTTTTCTATTAATGGCGGCTGCTTTTCTTATGTTTGAAATCACATAATAATAATCGCACTAATATCATAAATACGAAAGGGCGTGTGTGTTGTGAATTTTGTCACTTGTGCACTATTGATCACAGCGAAAGCATGATATAATCAACACGTGTTGGCCTTTTTATCCCGTTTAACTGGATTTTCGATTATGACGCGGGTGAAGCCACGGGCGATGCGGTAGTTACCAACATATTATATTAATTTAAATGAATTTTTTGTGTGTGCTTTGAGTGCGACACACAGACAACAACACAACAATAATTTTACAATTAAGTAAAAAAGGTTATATAGATGCGAAACGATTTCCGTTTATATTTTTAAATTATTTGTATAAGAAATATGGAGCCGAAAATTTCTTCCTTCTTCGAATATATATTGAAATAGCGTAAAAAAGCTTGCCCTTACACGCCAGTCCAAATAATTCTCCAATCGATTTTACGGAGTATTTCCATAAAAAGCTTTTTATTTTCAGCGTGCTTTAAAACTAGCCAGCGCAAAGCGTTAAATTATCCTTTGATCTTCTGGTTTTAGGAATCTGTAACTGTAATATGCAAATGCTCATGAATAACAAGTGTTTGACAAGATTTGAACCAGTGACCGTTGACTCTTAATTATTATTTGAGTGGAACTTTTAATGGTACATTTTAGAGATCTAAGTGTGTAGCCCGTATACTTTATACCTCGTTGCTATATATTATTGTGCGTGAGGGTAGTGATAATAGATGTTTTACCTCACAAAATATTTTTTATATTTTTTAAATAAAACTTGCGCCTTACAATAATATTAGTTCATGTCCCATTTTCTAAGCAAAGACCGCTATGCCGTTCAGTGTTTAACAATATGTAAGTATAATTTTTCAACAACAATGGTATAATATTTTTAGAGTCAATCTCCATCTCTCTTATACAAAATAACAGATTATATACACAGTCGGCCCCCTGGACATACGGCGAGCACCACATACCCCCCACTGTTCCCGTGGGGGAAACGCGTAATGCGTTAATCCAGCATAAAAAAAGAAGGATAATGTGTATTATTTTATTCAACATTTTCGCCTTAATTTAATTTACATATATTTTCCCGATAATATAATATACATTTATCTCTGGTGTTACATTTAAATTAGTAAATAGTGCGAAATAGTGCGAAACAAAAAAAAAAAGTGAACAAATACCGGCTTAGCATACTGCCCACTTTTTTCACTATATTTTATTAATTTAGATTTAAATCTTATTACGCTATACGAACTTTGTAAAGATATGCATACTAGGGACAGCATAACTCAGCAAATTAATATATACTTTGTTGAAACCTAATATGGCATCGATTATTTGATTAATTTGCAATCTGTATCAATACCTTGTAAGTGAAGATGCTGTGTTTAAGACTAAATTATAACAAGGTTGATCCTGAAGTTAAATTGTCGTATCTTAATATGCTGTGTTATAGGTTAGCCCTTTTCATGTATGCATAATTACGAAGAAAATAATTACACCAGTGTTATAAAAAAATAAAAGAATATAAGATAAAAAGAAGGTCCTCCAGACCGATTTCGGCCACGGCGGCCAATCTCAAGAGAGATTAGCTAATTGCATAGGAAATATTATAGTGCACAAGTGTGTTTTTTTTTTTATAGCATTTGTTGGCGGACGAGCATATGGGCCACCTGATGGTAAGTGGTCACCAACGCCCATAGACATTGGCAGTGTAAGAAATGTTAATCATCGCTTACATTGCCAATGCGCCATCAACCTTGGGAACTAAGATGTTATGTCCCTTGTGCCTGTAATTACACTGGCTCACTCACCCTTCAAACCGGAACACAACAGTACCAAGTACTGCTGTTTTGCGGTAGAATATCTGATGAGTGGGTGGTACCTACCCAGACGAGCTTGCACAAAGCTCTACCACCAAATGTGTGCGCAAACAAAGGTACACTCTCTTTTCCTTAGCTCTCGTAATACGATGGGACGGCAATCCGACACGACCGGAAAGAGTTCAGGCGCAGGATCAACGGCTTAACGTGCTTAAAAAAATATAAGAAATAAAACAATAAAACTCGGATCCAGTTGTAATCATACTACTATTATTTGAGATCAGTTTCTTACTATTGAATATAGTGACAACACAATAGATGTCAAATTTCTGGTACTTATTTTGTTCATCTATATATAAATATTTTTTTACGTTATTAGTCCAAATCGTGAAAATTTAATGTTTTTTTTTTCAATGTAGAATATCTATTGAGTGGCTGGTACCTATCCAGACGAGCTTGCAGAAAGCTCTACCACCAGTGGCTACATATAACGTTTATATATCGTAAAACATACATCTCTAATGGTTTACTTGGCGCATGCCAGTAAAGCTCCCTGTCGGCATAATTTAATGACATCTTTAACACACAATCATATTTCAATTCACAGAAAACTTTAATGAATTATATACATTTCATCATTAATTCACATTGTTCATTGGTGAAAACAGTGTGAAAATACGTTCCAAAGTTTTTGAGTTCATCGCGTTCAGACAAAGATGAATATGTAATGCGAAAGACAGAGATGTAATGATTTCGTCAATGGGGACATCTTCTTTGCTTTGTATATCGTTATGATATAATAATTTGTAAAATAGGTACAACATGAAAAAGAAATACAATATTGCCGTGTCGTTGTAAATAGAAAAAGCATAAAAATAAGATTGCGTCGCGAGAAGGGCATATAAGAGATGCGTGTTTGTATTTCGAAATAATGTTACTTTAGGCACACTCTAAACTAAAGCTAAAATATACCTATAGCTAAAGAGATTGTATGAATTATTTTAAACCCTGGAACCGTTCCATTTCGATTTGAATATTTGTATTATATAATGTATTTATTTGAGAAAGAGTATTTTTAGACTGAATACGAAAACTTGTAACTACGAAAATAAGACGTATTTATGAAGCCGATATTGTATTACAAAATAAAAGTTGGTGAAATCGCGGGGTATCATTATTTTGTAAAACAAAAGACAAGTCATTTGTTGAATATTTCATCGATAGGTTTCAATTCAGGAATGAAAAACAATATAAGAAAAAATTAAAAGCAGTCAAACCGTATAATGCTATAAAATCAACATTTATTATATTATAAATGAAAAACAAATATTGAAACCCTTATATTTTTGCCGCAGTTTGAATATATAAACGTCCATAGAGGTTTAAACTTGGTTTAATCTTTTAATGAACGTTTTTGTTCTCACAAAAGATCAACTCAACAATAGCCCTCACTTATTTCGTGGAAAACTTTTAATTTAATTTTAACGCTTTTTATAGTTTTGTGTTATTTTTATCTGAATACAACGAACCATAACGAAGGTTTTAATTGCAGCAGTTATGTATCGTAAGATACTTGTCATATTACGACAAGGAGTAATATATTGCGTAATACACCAAGTAAAAAAAATATACAAATATATAAAAAGGTTTTTTTTTTGTTTTTATAAAATAAATACTTGCTATTCACGGATTCACCAATGTATACTATATATTATAATGAGAAGTTCTTGAGAGAAAGCCGAATAGCTTTTAATAGTCCAAATCTGGGGGTAGAATAATAATAATAATAATAATAATAATATCCTGGGACATTATTCACACAAAGCAATCTGATCCCAAACTAAGCAGAGCTTGTACTATGGAAACCAGACAACTGATATACTTACATAGACTACTTTTCTTTTGTAAATAAATACTTATATAGATAATTACACCCAGACTCAGAACAAACAGACATGTTCATGCGCACAAATGTCTGTCCTGGGTGGGAATCGAACCCACGACCTGTGGCGTGAAAGGTAAGTATCTTACCAACCACACCAACAGGCTAGTCAATAGAATTATGTATAGTAAATATTATATTTTTTAAGCAATATATATGTATGTCGAAGGCCTTATCGTTGATTGTGAGCGCGCGAAGCCGTTTGGCTTAATACATTATAATCACCGAATAAATTATCAAGACATAATTCTACTAATCCCTCCATAGAAAAGGGTATCCTTCGATAGAAACTCTTCGAAGATAATTATATTTGCGTAATTCGATAAAAGCAAAGCGATGTTAATAATGCAGTAGGATATAGGTAATTGATTCCTTATATAATAATTACTCTCTTACGAGGGTACGAAGCTGTTTGTAATTTGTACAGGACCGGATCTTTTGAGGAACAAAATGTACAATAATTCTATAATTTTATTCTGTATCAAATGTATCCAAGTATTTATTTATCATAAGTGAGACTCGAGATGGCCTAGTGGTGAGAATGCGTTAATCTTAAACGAAGTTCCAACGTGTCCAAACCTAGGCAAGCGCCAATTTTCAAAGACTATCTTTTATTATAATTAATTTCGTTATTACTTTTGTTTATAGTTAATTTCGTACTCGGCGATATAATGAAAATATATGTATTTTATCCATTATATATTGGAGGACTGCTACGGGCGTATTGTCATTTACTTAAAAACTTTCTACATTCAATTAATTAGTACATGTATGCACATAAGTACTTTCATGGCAATAGAAATGATTACTTCAAAATTCATTAAATGCCACATTATCTGCATGCTGCAGTAATATTCTGTAAGAACTCTCTTTGTATTTCACTCATGAAATGTTGAAAAACGACTTACTGTGATACGCTATTTTAATCCGTATGTTAAATGCATTAATCATTATAACGTATTCCGATTTGAAAAGTAAGCGAACGAAAGCGATTACAGTTACGTTTAATATTACGTTTAAGATATCATTTCCTATCCCGGTAACATAAAAAAAAACCATTACCAAATGATTATATAAGAAAATAAACCTTAATTAATAATTAAATTATGTTTTTTGTTAATAAAATAAACATTGAAACTTTGACGAAAATATATAAATATTTGGATGATTGGAAAAGATTTTTTTAATTGGTAACTGTCGTACAATAAGGATCTGAGCGTAGCGCAAAGCATACGTACCTGGGTTCTGGGCCCAGTACGTGTCTTCGGTCCTGTTATACGTCTTCCATGGGTTACCTGTTGCTGAAGGAACCAGGAAGTGTCACCCACACTTAGATATTTGATAATACTCACACAGAACACAGATTACAATTTTTTATGAGAACGCGAAAAAAATTAAAAATCGACCGGTCAGTTCGAATATCGATGAAAAGAAAATAGTTTAACGCATGTGACGCTGTAGTCGCGCGTCTAACCAATAGGAACGTTTCTATTCGGTTTCTTCTATTATGGATGAAGAAAGGACTCAAAGTCATTCCCAAAATAAAAACCTAGACAAATCTTGTTTCTGAAGATTATGTTGTCTTATAAATTAAAATAACAATTTATTATTAAGCTTGTAGAATAAATTCTGATAAGAAATTTATTAGAAGTTTATTCCGACTCGGAACAGTAACACTAAATCCTATCAATAGCTACGAAAAAAGCAAAGGGTAAATAAATAAAATAAGAATGTAACATGATAAATAAAACGGACGATACGTAAATTATGCATAACAGAACATTGCCTTTGCTTATTAAAGGAAAAATACGTTCTAAAAAAAAAATCTGAAGCTGCCATCTGTCACATATGTAGTTATTGTAATGGGAATATTTGCGATTCCATTTTTGCGAAAAGTCAATCCATTTAATGTATTGTGAAAGAATATGTCTTTCAATGAAATTATTTTCTATAGAATTTATCTTGAATAGACGCTACTTCATTTTTTTATAATAAAGTTACATATGATAATAGCGACATAATCTTTAGATTTAATATGATATGGATTTGTTCGACAAAGATAAATGTAATTACATTATATACAATGGGAACAGTAACGTACTTTAAACGAGGGCACGGTTGGTTCAAGCCTGGACAAGTCAAGCGAATCAAGGGACAATATTATTCATCCAATATGAATCCAAGCTTCATCTCATTTGCATTGCATTGTCTTATATTTACAAAATAAATCCTTAAGAATAGTTGTGAATTTACAATAAAGGAACAAACCCATATAAATTATTTACACACGTAAATCGTATAATTTATATCACGGTTTTGTGATTAAAATTGAAATCAAAATTTAATTTGAACTCCTAATAACAAGACGAGCATAAATTTCAACTATAAAATTCTTAGATTCGGTTATTTTATTCATTGGATAATTTCGCCCCTGTATTATTTCATAATTAACTAAATTTATGGGAACGCGATAACTTATAGGACAACCTGATTAATAATAATTTAATACCGTTCTATTAGCGTGTTAGACTCGATACTCGAGGCTACGTATTCGTAGAATTTCGTATAATATCTCACTTCTTTCCTAGAAAATTTAATTAATATATTTTAAAATATATTATTAAATATAACCTTAATATTAATTTCTAGTAAAATATTATACAAGCACGTCTAAAGTAACGTGACATACAATAAAAAAAAATCAAGTAACTGACGGCTGTGTAGGTAATTCATACTAAAATTATAAATGCAAAACTGAGTTTGTTTGTTTGTCTTTCACGTCTTAACTACACAACTGATCATCATGAAATTTTTTCACACACGTTGCGAGAGATATGAATAAGGACATAGGCTATTTAACAAGCCCTTTCAGGCCGTGGGCGAAAAATATTTAATAATAAGTCTCACGCATTTTTCTTAAAATATTTTAGAATATGTTTTTTTATGTCTAATTCTATTATATTTTATATATACTAATAGATTGTTTCGTGTACTACAGCAACACATTAAAAGCATATAATTCAGTGAGTTCATAATTGTATAAATTATATTAAAATATTTTCGGTAAAAGTGAATCATTCAGTCTCCTTATGCTTTTAGATTGGAGCATTCTAATGGTGTCATTGCATAAAAATATTAGATGGCTAAGCTTAACAAAAACCTGACAACGAATTCGATTTCTAAATAACGGCCGCCGTTAAAATGACGTCATACACCATGCATATATGATATTTTTTCCAGAATTCCGTAGAAAAATATCGACTTTATAAGAATGTACTTTATTATATTATAAAAAGCTTAAATATAGGTACTCAACCGTGCTGTATTGGAACATAAAATTGAAGGCAAAACAGCTTGCAATTAATTCACATCTAGTAAACACAATCACATTAAAATATACATACTATATTGTCTGTAGAAATTTAAAACTAAAACATATATATATATATATATATATATATATATATATATATATATAAGTGTAATGTCACATTTAATTAAGTCCTTGACTCTTGAGCTTGCAAACCCTGTTATATAAACAATAAAACGTGAAAATTTCATACTATGCTATAATTCAAGCCGTTAGTAAAAAAAATAAAGAGTAGAATCTAACTTTCTCTTAAAGTTGAGCAAAAAGGTAACTTTTTGCTCAACTTTAATGATATTTCAATGTTTCAGCATGGATATGTCAATGGAACTTTTATAACCGAAAATGTTCAGTTGTAGCTACAAAGTAAATAGAGTAAAACAAATCATATTCAGTTAATTTATGTTTATGTTTGGTCTTATAAAAATAACTTGAATAAAGTATATTTTGTTTATGTTAATCATACAAATACGCACGAACGCACTTTTAATAATTGATGTATTCCTATTTTAGTTTTATTTACGAGTAAAATATATATTCAATGTTATAATTTTATATATAAGCTATTGAATTACCTACCTAATAAATAAACGAAACCAAACATTTGCCATTGAACATTTTTTTGTACAATTTTTTTTTGTTCAATCATAAAGATTACATTTTAAACAGCCCAGTCCGTTTTATGGATATTACAAAAAAAAAACATTTGTAGGAAATAGAATGGCTAAACAAAACATATTTGTTTTTATAACTGTTCCGAATAACCATTACTCTGATTACCTTCAACACTATTTCGCGGCTCCTATTCCAATGATATTACATTTTTATTTTTACAAAAAAACATACAATCTGCGTAAATCCGGACGCGTTACATAATACTAAATCATGAATATTATTTTATATTAATAAATCCGTATAACCTTTGGCTATCTTTCAAAATATTGTTTTAATATTATCTATATTAATGTTAGCTTTTATCTTTTAATAGATTAGATAACTATGATAAAGCGCGGGTAATTTTAGTTACGCTATCAATTCGTTTGACCTGTTACAAGCAAATACATAAATTTGTTTCTCTGATAAAATCATGTTAGTATCTAATTGTGTTAAAATCATATCGAGTAAATAAATATTTTTAGTTACAATGTTTATAGCAATTAATTAGCCCTTAACATATTTTTGTATACTAATATACTACTAAATAAATATTACATAGCAACGAAGAGGGTTAGGTGTTAGGTACCCCCCTATGCCCATTTTACGATGATCAGTTGAGTAGTTAAGACGTGAAAGCGTAACAAACAAACAAACTTACTTTCGCATTTATAATATTAGAAAAGATACGCGTTACGCACAAAGAAGAAAGTACGATACGGTAAGTAAGAAATAGGGGTGTAACGACATAAGAGAGCGTTATGGCACGGCATACGTGTCGGTCTTCACCTCTGCCTGAAAACTAAAGCTCTTAAATAATAATAAAAAAATATTACTTTTACAAAAAAATCGGCTAAATTAAAATTTGATAGGATTATTAAGCTTAAGAAAAGGTGAGCAGTACAGGTGCACAGGCTGGCAATACAAATAGCAGAAAGTTTTTTAGCTGAGATTTTAGTCACCTGGTTAATAAGGTTTTATATTATTTAAGTAGGATGTTATAGGCTCCTTATAATTTATGTAGGATGTTAATCAAAGTATCGCGCTTCATCAATGCTGATCATCCTCGAAGGTTAAACTAATTAATATTTTAGTACAAAAAGAAACTATGGTATTTTAATGTAATAACTAGGATTAACTTATTTTAATGTGTATGCATAATATGCTATTTGTCGAAATGTTGTAAAATTACGACATTTTTATTGTAGTCTCTGAAAGGCAATGCCTTCTCTAGAGCACTTGGCATACTTGTATGTATGCGTTGATGGCCACTTACACTGAACTTAGGTTACATATATGCCTCCTATATTCTACTAGGAATGTCTTAGTATGTACACTATAAACTTCTGCGATTTATGTTATACATTTTATTTATTATATTCGAGTTGTAACTGAGATCATATACACTTTTTAGTAGTTTTGCCTAACGTGACGATAATTACACCGGTCGTGGGCACGAGCTGAGAGAACGAATGGAATGAAAAGGAAATTAATTTTCGTCACTATTTTTAATTAAACGGTAAATATATACAATTACATTATTCTACTAAATATAAAAATATAATAGATTGTAATAGCGTGTATAATTGATGGGAATATGTCCTTCAGGATTTGAATCCGGGATTCAATAATCTGCACCCCTATCACTAGATTAATGAGGCATTCACAGGCTGTTACTGTTACTGTTTGATGGTCAGTCGTATATGTTGAAAACCGACTGAGGGTGATACGCTAATTGGAACGAAGTTATTTTACGCGGCTTAAAGTAGAGTGAAATGGCAGTGGCCCAAGGTCACGTGAGTAACGAAATAGCGTTCATACTGTTAGCGTTCGAATTTAAGAGATCGATATAAAAGAGGTGCTTTTCGGTATGTCAAAAATACAGTAATATAATCAATTAAAATCTACAATTTAAACACGGTTTGAGTCGAAAAAATATCACATAGATCTTCGTTTCTGACTGGGGTCCACCGACCGCACAATGTTTTGATAAGTGTAGCCTTTAAATTTTATAATTTTTACAGTCAATGTCGTAATATACGACGATATTTCTGATATTTCACGATTATTTGCGGTGAGTTTCGAATTTTCTGAATAGCGTAAAATCTTCTTTGGGTACGATGGAATAAAATATCAAAGGAAATTTAAACGCAACGTTTTAGTATGTAACGTTACAAAGTGAATCGTGTCAGAATTGCTTTTTTCATGTATCACTTAAATAATATTTAAAGAGATGGAAATTATTTCTTTAATGGTATTCAGTTATTGACAGACATTTTCTTCACAATTAAATAAATTCCTTATTTGAAATTAAATTGCTGTAGATATGTTTTCCTTGTTGCTTCTATAGACATTTTTTTTTCTGAGATTTTAAAGGAGGCAATTATTCGAAGGTTTTATTGAGTAGATTCAATTTATCAAAGATAATAAAGAGTAACTTAAAAAAAATATTATACTTGACTAAATAAAGCGTTCCGATACTTATTTTATGAATGTTTAACGTCTTACAAAAAAAACTGTATTTCAAAGTGTGGGTGAATTGCGATTTTTTTATACCAATAACCGATAAATCACTACTTCGCCGTTTTGCTCTGAGGTTGCACAAAATAACGTGGCCTTCTTTTTTTTAACTAGTTTTAAAATAAAGATGTTATATGCGCGAGTGACGAAGCAGCCTTACATGTCCCACTGTTGGGCTTAGGCCTCCTCTCTTTAAAGAACTTAATCCATTTTGGTGCTCCGAAGCGGGTTGTTTACACATGTGCCAGACAATCTTCGGTTAAGATTTATCAGTTCTAGTCACAGGGCCATCTCGACTATTGTTGTTATGATGAGTTGCTTACAAACTGTATATTTTTTGTAAAACGGTAAATTAAATATTTATCATTTTAATATACTTAAAAAAAAATTCTCGAAATTAAAATTACGATTACAATTTCTAACGTTGAATAAATCTTTCGTATAATATTTTTTTCAAATTTCAGTAATAATGTTTTCTCACTAATTAAATATTTACAGAGAAACGTGATGAAAAGAATCGGTGAAGCAAATCGCCAGAAAAGAGCCATTATGCTCCTGCGAATACCAATATCGAAAGAAATGAGTCATGATTCAATTTTACGAACGCGACCTCCGGTATAGACCCCTCCGGCGTCCCAGGTAGGTAAGTTTTTTTTAGGCGACTGGCAAATGGGCCTGATAACCACCCTTACACCGCCATTATGTCACTAACCTCGGGAACTAAGATGTTATGTTCCTTGTGCTTGTAATTACACTGGCTCACTCAAGATTTAAGCCGGAAGAAAACAATAGTAAGTATTGTTGCTTGGCGATAAAATATTTGATAATTGATTAGTACCTATACATGCCACTAAGAATATCTTATTTATAAATAAATATTTATTTATTTATTTTATTTATATGCTTTATTGTACACACAGAGTTACAGAAACATACAGTAATGAAAAAATAAAATATAAATGTGTTCCGAGAGCATAAAAGGCGGTCTAATCGCTGAGAGCGATTTCTTCCAGACAACCTTTGGGAGAAGGACATGAGCTTAATAAAGCGGCAGAGGTGTACAGATCAAAGTAATATAAAGAAAATATTATTTTTATTTTACTACTACACATACTACCATACTAGTATAGTACATATATATATAGTACATATACATATATATATATAGTATATATATATATATATATATATATATATATATATATATATATATATATATATATATATATATATTTATACACATAAGTAACTACACATATATAATAAACTATATACAAGTACATCATTACATAAACTATATATAAATAGAATAAAATAATAATAATAAGCAATAAAGCGCGATAATAAATAACACCACACCAAACAGATATTCATAAAGTTAAATAGTACGCCTTGAGTCGCATTTTAAATGTGCTGATAGATTGAGATCGTTTTGCGTGAAGCGGTAAGGGAATTCCAAAGGCAAACTGCTTGGACGGAAAAGGAATTGCTATAAAATGAAGAAGAATGAGAAGGAATTTTAAGAATAAGATTTTCATCAGAACGCAGAGTGCGGCCGTGCGAGTCTTTAAGAAATTCGAAACGGTGCTTAAGATAGTGAGGAGAATTAGGATGAAAGAGTATACAGGAGAGAAGAGAAAGTATGTGAGTATTCCTGCGTAGACGAATTTTGAGCCACTCGAGTTTTTTGCGAAATTCAGATATGTGGTCGTATTTGCGAAGTCCAAATATAAACCGAATACAAACATTTTGAATACACTCGAGTTTATTTAATTGCTAGTTTCGAGTTATATCGAGTTTATTTCTTTCTTATTCTCTGAGATCAAGATAACAGGTATCAGCATAATCAATGGGCAGAAGAATTGTTTGAGCTAACGCAATTTTGGTAGGAATTGGTAGACGATTACGTAATCTGCGAATGGACCCAATCGAGTGGAACATTTTCTAACTTGAATTTATGAAGAAATTTTGATCAAAATATATACCTAAATTTTTAACTTTTTTACTTAAAGGAATTATAGTTTTATTAAAGACAATAGGTGGCAAAAGAGAATAGTATACACGGGGTAATAATTTGTAACTACCAATTACAATAGCCTGACTTTTAATAGGATTTACTTTAAGACCAAAACAGATATTTCACTTTAAAATTTATATATTTATGTATTTTAGTATTTGTGTATCCCTGTAGTATATAAGCATATCTTTATTTATAAATAGATAAAACTTTTATTATATAATTATTTTTTGCATATTCACATTCCAGTCTTCAGGCGAATCGAAAAATGGGTGGTTGCGGTTGCCTGAGTCGAAGATCGAGCGCAGTGACGTCCTCAGCGAGATGCTTAAGCCCGGTAGTAGACGACAACGGTCTGATGATGATGATATTAACATGAAGCACTTTCTTTAGTATCCTACTAATAATATAAATACGAAAGTGGGATCAGGCCTCCTCAGCATTTTTGCAGAAGTTTAAAAGCTTATTCCACCACGCTGCTCTAATGCAGAGTGATAGATACACATGTAACAAATTTTCATTCAACACATCGCTCACGATGTTTTCTTCAATGTCGAGCATGGTATTCAAATGGGGAAAATTCAGTTGTGGTTGCCCAGACTTCAACTCTGAATCATCGATTACGAGTCACGTCTTCTAACCACTTGGAAATCACGGCTACAAATATTTAACCTCGATAATATACAAATGTATAAATATATTATTATAATATAAAAAATATGAACACAAATCTAAAATTATGATAATGAGAACATGAATATTTGTATATATAATTTTTACTAGATAGATATTTGCCCGTAATGCCAGAGCCACATCGACAAAGCGCGGTACACCACCGACTACGTATCAGTCACGTCGCATTCATTCAACAGATACGAATTATTAAAATAATTATGTTTTCAAATCAAAATCTTCATTTTATTGAATAAAATATATTGGTCAAAATCAAATGATATTATGCTAAATAATATTTATAATTTTTATTTTCATTAATAGATGGCGCTAGTTGTCTTTAATATCGCGCTATAACTATGTTTTATATAAGTACCTACTTAATAAGGCTTGGCCAATTTATGTGAAAGAACAATCACACTATCAGACCAGCAGTACATATACAGAAGTTATATTTTAAATTAGTACAGTTAATACCGGGTAACCCCAAACATAATTATGTCGAATTATCGATTCGCAGAGATAGTTGAACAGTTTAATTATTTAGTTGAAGTATAGTGGTCCGTAAACCGCTAGTGTGTATAATAAAAAATTGTTTATCATTATATTAATACTTTAATTTTATTATTAAAAGAATATGATTTAAAGTTCACATCACACCGAAATCAAATTTTAATAAGCTAACGGCTTTAATATTAATGAATCAGATAAGCGATATCGTGTGCCGCAATGACGTTGCATTTTCTAAAACAAGGATTGATGAAAAAAGATTAAAATCTCATTATGTTCACTATTAAACGCTTTAGTAATTTTACTTAACACGTTAAGTTTGTCAAGTTAGACCAACTTGACAAATTAAAGATTTTCTGTGAAAAAAAGGTTTATTATATTCGAAGTATTGCGATACACAAAGATTTTATCATTATACGGATTTATCATCGACCTATGTAAAATCTGCTTAGTGTTATGATATATATTTACATGTACTATGTTTACTCGGTGGTAGAGCTTTGTGCCAGCTCGTCTGGGTAGGTACCACCCACTCATCAGATATTCTACCGCAAAACAGCAGTACTTTGTATTGTTGCGTTCCGGTATGAAGGGTAAGTGAGCCAGTGTAAGAGGCACAGGGGACATAACATCTTAGTTCCCAAGGTTGGTAGCGCATTGGCGATGTAAGCGATGGTTAACATTTCTTACAATGCCATTGTCTATGGGCGTTGGTAACCACTTACTATCAGGTGGCCGAAACGCTCGCCCGCCAACCTATAAAATAAAAAAGTGATGCAAAAACGATTCATTACTTACAATAACGTTGCTTTATATATTAAATCAAATTATACATTATATACATATATACATCGTCCTACTATTAAATGTAAAGGGACCTGGTCTTCGGTTATAGTTATTAGAATTCGGGCGAAAATTAATATAACATTTTGGAGTTCTTCGTTTGATCTCACTCATCTTAGACAGACTTTGTTATAAGTTGGCACCTCAAATATTTAACTGTACCTAGATAAATAATATATAGATTTATGGAAACAAATAATTAAATCATTATGATGGTAAATGTTTATTGTGTGAGCATTACTCTTGCGTTGCTATAAATATATTAGGAACTAGAAGTTCACCCGCGACTTCGTCCGCAAAAATTTAATAATTTAATATATATTTAAAGGAAATACGTAGACAAGTATTTGTTAAAAAAAATTTTTTACCTCATAACTTCCAAACTAAAAGACCGATAATAATTTAAAGTGGAATTTACACGTACATAATCAACCTTAATTATCAAACCATTCAAATGGATAAGGATTAATACCAATATCACCACTATCAGATCCGTTTTTGAACTTAATAATTAAAAAAAAAAAAAACTGTTATTGTAGCTTAACTATAATAGTTAGGTATATACCATCCCGGATTTTTTTATGAGCAATCATGAGTACTATTAACATATAGAACACTATTTTATATATCTTCAATAGTTTTCGCAGCGCACGCAAAATAATGACTTTTATAGGCAACATTTTGATACCTTGGGTTACATTGTTCCATTTTAGATGAATTTGTCTATTTTTTTGAAAATATAATATTGCTTTTGTTACTCAGTAAAGATGAAAGATCTATTGGTGAAAGAATGTTTAATATCGATCCAGTAGATTTTGAGTTCAATAGTAACAAACAAACAAAAAAAAAATCAAATATTTCCTCTTTATAATATTAGTATCCTCTTTCTAATATTAATAGTAGTAAAACCTAAGCACCTACCTTCAACAGCACCAACTACCACCAAGCTTACGTAGACAGGGCCAAGTACCTATCTTCGGTCTTCCTATTTATACGTCTTCCATAGGTTACCAATTGCTAAAGGAACTAGGAAGTGTCTTTTACACTTGAAGAAAGTTTTGGAGCTTATTCCACCACGCTGCTCCAATGCGGGTTTGTGGAATACACGGGTGGTCACGCCTCTAACCTATGGGAACATTTCTTCAGTTTCCTCTTTTATGAAGAAAGTACTCAAAACTCATTCCCAAAAATATAATAAAATACTAGATAATTCTTGTTTCTATAGATTGTGTTGTCTTATAAATTGAAACAAAAATGAATAATTAATTTTGTACTATAAAATCTGATAAGAAATTAATGAGACGTTTATATCGGTTCGGAACACTAGTTGTATATTGAAATCATTAAAATTTAATAAAAAAATTCTTCTGTTTTGCATCCGACGCCTATGAAAAAAATAAGTACTTCGGTTATTTATTATTTATATTAGAGCTCTCAATTCGATAAAAATATAGGTTAGGTATGTTTTCAAACACATAATTTCTTAGAATTAGTAAAGCTTATAATTTTTTTATGAGAAATAAATATTTCTTATAATATATATACAAACACACATTTGTATAGATTCAGTACCTATGAGTGAAAAAAACTAAAATTACCTCCACGAAAATTAAAGTATGAAAAGATAAAATGAAAACTCTATTTTATACTGGTTCTAATTATTTTTACAATTCCCACAAATAAGAGAAAATTTCTGTCTTTCGTAACTTATATTTGAGTACGCTATATCAAAGCCCCTCATTTTTGCCTCAAAAAACAGCAGTAATCAAGACACTATAATTAATAACATAAAAGTACGTATTCGCTTTAATATATTTTGTTTTTATCATCATTTTCACAACGTAATAACCAAGAATATAATAAGGTATATTTTGTGATTCAACATAAACCAATAATGTTGAATAAAAAGTACGTTAATCACAATAGTTTATCTGCAAAAACGACATCAACTATAAAGACCAAAAATTAGCCAGAAAGCAGGCGACACCCACTTAGACACAGTGTAGCGCGACATGGGATACGGCACGTATCTATATCCCCCCTATGGCCCCAACGTCATTTCATGGCGGTCATCATAGGCGGAGACCTTTCACAGCCGAGCGTGATAAACGCCATATTTGGAAGCGAGGGGAGCTGGACTTCATAGAATCCGTAATGAAGTGCACAAGATGACGTCATGTCAACTTGTGGACTTCGTATTGCATACTTTACTAGCTTCCTATAAAAAAGTTTGCCACAACAGAATTCATGAAGACATCATCATTATAAAAGACGCGTTTTTGGATTTTATATAATAACATCACCAATTCACCACCGCGATTTGTTATACACTTTGTTTCAGGTGTATAAATTAAATAAGAATGAAAATAGTAAAAGTCCATGATTTTTTAGATCTTCATCAATCTCATCGTGTAAGATTCATTATGATCCAAGAAATCGGCTTGGATGTAAATGTCGCACATCACTAATCGTATTGAATTTCGATTATGTTTGACGTTGAGTGGTGGGGCGCGGGCAGTTTCATTTGTAAAGTCAATATTCATTACGAGGGGTGATATTTCAGGCAGCACTTGCACTACAAATTATTTGCATATTATATACTAACTTCGTATCCCGTGACTATTGAGGCTCATAATGACTACATACAGTGGTGGTCATATAATTAGAAACACTTCTTATGAATAAAGAAAGTATAACTTCAACGTACAAATGTTCGTAAAAAATATACACATTCAATAATTAATAATCATGCAATGGAGAGGAACGTTTTCCTGCTAACTTAATTGTGAAATCCATGAGAAATTTTGATCAAAATATATACCTAAATTTTTAACTTTTTTACTTAAAGGAATTATAGTTTTATTAAATACAATAGGTGGCAAAAGAGAATAGTCTACACGGGGTAATAATTTGTGTCTACCAATTACAATAGTCTGACTTTTAATAGGATTTACTTTAAGACCAAAAGAAATACTCCACTGTAAAAAAAATTCTAAGTCAAAATTAATTAATTGTATGGTCTGAGGTAGATCAGTAATTTTGGAATGAGCATAAACTTGGAGATCGTCGGCATACAAGAGGTAGGAAGAAGATATAGATTGAGTTACGAAGCTTATGAAGATAGAGAAAAGAAGAGGAGATAAGACACCGCCTTGAGAAACACCGGCATTTACCGTCAACCAGTCAGAGTGAGAATCCTGGACTCGTATACGCTGACGGCGACCTTTGAGATAACTATAATATATTGTTTTTTATATTTTTTGTTGTTGTTTCTAATTATTTGACCATTATTGTTCATACCTTAAAACTGATTTAAATGTTTGTCAGTAATGTAATATTGAAACTGCACCTGTGTAATGGGATTTATATTGTTTTTCTAATAAATGATAAATCGTTGAACATATTGTTGTCCTATTTAATGTTTAATTTCAAAATAAAAACGATTGCGGTGAAGTATCTTATATAATGTCAAGGACCATTGTTACTGTTTCTAATTATATGACCACCACTGTATATGAACTATGAACGCTGTATTAAAACGCATATTACGTAATAAATTGTTTCCTATATACATAAATATCTGTGCGAGTTACGAAGTCTGTTATTTTTATTATACGATATACGTACGATATGCGATATACCTAATACGATTGATTCGTAACAGCTTTATCGAGTAAATATAATAGCATTAATAAAAATATCCTCCTGTCAATAAGGATTTCAAAAATAAATTCGAAAATGAATGACGGAAGGCTGAAGTTCAAAGGAAAGCAATCTTCCGCATAATTTCGTTTTAGGAACACCTTGTTTTTACCGAAAGAAAAGCGCGAGAAAATCGTTTTCTGATAGACGCATAGATTTTAGTTCCGAAACGAGGATACTTTCGTTTTGGATCATTAATCTTTATGTATAAGATTAATCGAGGAAGACTATTCAAAAAAAATTGCAGATTAAATACAAACAAAAAAGAAAAAAAATATTAAAGAAAGGCAAATTTGTGTTTTCAATTATTTTATTAAAAATTTATATGAACAAAATTTATGATCTATAACGATTGAATTTGTTACCGCGTAGAGGAGCTTCATCCTTTTCAATTAATTCCTCATCGATCAAGACATCGAAGTCGCCCAAAGCTTCGTTACTCGGAATTTTATTCCACCTCGCATCCGGTATTCCGTCTGGGGGTACGACGACGGAGACGATGTTGTCGATCAACTTATATTTTAATATTCTATCATTATGTGTAGTCGACTGTAAAGACGGGGACGCATTAACCTCCACCAACCAGGGCTTCAGCGCTTTATCTATAATGATGTCGTATCCATAACATTCAAAACAATGACGATCGTTCGCCATTACAGGAGCCACTGCTTTTAGAGAGTGTACAATCAGCCAATGTATATCTGCAAATAGTTTATCTGTGACCGTACGTCCTCGAGTACCTTCTAAATAAAGACGAAAGTTTTGTATACTCATTTTTCCACCGTGCAAATTGTTATAATCTCCCCCATGTTTTTGTACGCTCACATTAGTCAAATGAACGTACATGTTATCTAACTCAGTAACACTTGTATCATATTTCACAGTACAAAATCTACAGAAGCCATGCTGAAATAAATAAGCCTTTAGGGGGCGGAACGAAGTTACCAAAACATACAACCTTAGATCGAATTTCTTGCCGCCAATCAAAAGGGGGTTGTCAATATAACGCGATATGACATAACTTTCCTTACTGCTGATCTGTGGATGTAATGGAGTTTTAGCTTCACGAGACCACTTCTTCAGTTTAGAAAGTTTGTTTATTAAGAATATTCCTGCCCCCTGCGATTTCCCACAGGGTTTCATAATCCATGTGCTTTGAGGCGATTTCCGATATTCCTCTACGAACATATTATAATCAGCAGGTAGAACGTAGGTGACAGGAATAAAATCCAAGTGCAAATAACGCGTGACAGTTTGCCCATTAGGTAACATAATTTCAGTTTTTTCCGCTAAGGGATTACCTTCTCGTTCCAATTCTTTGCGATATCTTTTAATATTCTTCACTAACAAATCCTTTCGCGATAGTTCGTAGTGGTTTGGGAAATGATTAATTATTTGGTTGTCACTCATCCTGTAACCATTTTCTATGCTGAATATGTTGCGACAATTTTGGGTGAAAGACCAGTAGAAATTCCATTCGTCTTCAGGACCGACTTGAATCCAGCCACGCCGTTCAAAATTGCTTATAATCACAGATTTTTCAAGGTCAGTACAATAAGTTACTCTGCCCCTATCCATATCAGTTTTTTTATTTTAAAAACAAAATAATATATTTAAAATAATATATGAATGTACATATAAAATAATAAAAATAAAATATGTTCTAATCAAAAATTTTTTTTTATATAATTTTTGTATTGAGCACAAATTATTCTGCCACTGTCACAAAATACACAAAAAAATGTTTAATAATTCTGCTGGTGAAGAAAGTTGATTTTTTATAAACAATAATGTAAAAATATATATCATAGATTTTAAACGTCTGATGTTCATATTTTTTCTATAATAGTTCATTAAAGTTCATTTGTTGCCAGAGACCAACTTTTTATCCAATCATTAGAACCCACCAAATTATTGACACTTTAAAATTATATTTCTACAAAATGGCAAAACATAATCTGTGACAGGATTTTATATGGCTGCAAAAACATCGCCTCTGTAATTTTTTTTAACAAATTTTGTATGAAAATTTCTATATTTTATTGGTTTTATAGTAAAATATATTTATTAATTATGTTTTCATTAGAAGATTTATTATAACACAAAATATAAGGTGCTTTATGGTTGGTTTCAAATTTATATTGTTATATCTTTATTAATTCGGAAAAAGCTAAAAGTTAGGTTTTTCAATATTTAGAATTGGTACCGAGCTACTTAACCTTAAAACATAATATATTCATATCGGCGCGGCGTAAATACAGGCAGAAGGGACATAATAACTTAGTATCCAATGTTGACAGCGCATTGCCACGTTAGAAACATATAAAATCAGTAAAAAGGAATGCATTATCAATAGGAAAACTCCTTTGATTAGTACGCCAGAATGCTGTGTATGAATAGAGGATATACTGGATACGTTTGTCGTAATTAACGACTAAAAAACCAATATGAATATAAGGAATGTTAAATATTTCTTACACCACCAATTTCTATGGTGGCCCATTTGGTCGTTCCCTTGAAATATATATTTAAAGAAGAAAAGTAAAGCTCTTATATAATATAATATAATATAATATTTTATAATATAATATAATGAGGCATCCCGAGCAAAGCTTTGGAAGCACGGATTTGTAATCCGTTAGACACACAGCTTGCTCAATTGTATCGGAAATTACATTTGGCTGTAAAGAAATTTGAAGAGATCGTCGTTGTGCTAAAAAATAGGAAAAGCTAAAGCTCTTGAAAAGGATTAAGCAAAGGAAAGTGAAGACAAAGCAATATATATTATTACAAAACAAGTTATTACGAAAAAAAAAAGTCGAGAGATTTTTTAAATGTAACAGATATTATATATATATACATATTAGTTGGAGATGATTGATTAATTAAAGAATATAATGAATTAAAGAAAAGCTGTACCAACGATTTGTTTTGTAATAAGAGAAAAATACTTGGTAAAATATCTATTTAGTTTCATATGATATAAACATATTATGTTTGTGGAATTTATTGGTTTGTGGAATTGGTTGGTAATCTTTTTTCATACTAAAATTTAGAACAATTTATTCAAATATATTTTTGTACGTTGTTTTAATTTTTTATACGAAAGTAATACTAAGTTAATAATTTATTAAGAAACTAACAGTTTAACAAAAATACCTTATTTTCAAACAGTAGCCTTAAAGTGCGCCTTGTATATTTTTTATAGTGAACAACATTTTTTTAAACAAAGAAACGTTAGAAATTCGATCTAAAACTAAAGAACTAAATATTACCAAAGAGTTTGCTTTTCTTTGAGCAATACAAAGCTTTGACTCCTTCACAAAACCACACACTATTTCTATGCCAAAGGGTAAAAGGGACTTGTATTACTGCCTGTAGGTATCGATTAGTTTGTTACGAAACAATCGCTTAGAAGATGATGATTTTATTCACAAAATCTCAGAGAATATACTCTATAGCTTAAATTGTAATAAAAGGAGAAAGGTCTTTTCAGATTAATGCCATATTGCTTTTAATGATCTGAGAAATAATTCAATAAAAATGTGGATCAATTATTTATCAATAGTGTAACAATTCTTCCGAGCAAGTTGTAGATGAGCCAAAAACTTACGCACTTTAAATTTATTATTAGTATTATTCGTTACCAGAGCATGTTAGTATCTACTGCACATAGTACAATTTGTTTAGAACGAAACAATCTTGTGGGTTATATCGACATAGCTTTCGTACCTATAAGCAATTCGAAGTTACGAGGGTAAGTTTTTAGTTCGCGGAATGAGAGGGTTGTAGGGGATAATTATGCTCATTAGGATTGTAACGTGCTTAGTGACTCATAATTAATATAAATACGAGGTTTCATTGTTTTTAAACAATTAGTATTTGAGCTATCGCCAAATTAACCAAGCAACATAATCGGGAATGAAAAGAGAAATATGAATAAAATCGATAATCGTGCCGTTATAAAGTTCCTTACCAAGCAAGGAAAATCAATTCCGACCATATTGAATGAGATGTCATCGGTTTCCGGCGACTCTTGCCCAAGAAAAACCATGCTGTACAACTGGCACAGTTTATTTAAACAAGGAAGGGAATCACTTGAAGACTTGGTCACTTGAGCATCGAGGTGACCACGCCAGAACTTATCCAATAAGTCGAAAACATTGTACTCGACGATGCTCGACTAAAAAATAAACAACTCGCAGCAATGGTTGGAGTATCTGATATTTTTAAAATCCTGCACGATCATCTTGGCATGACTAAGGTCAGCGCAAGATGGGTGCCGAGAATGCTCACGCCGCCGCAAAAACGACAGCGCGTAGAGTGTTCACGTTTTTTTTATTTTCACCCTATATCTCCCATTCCGCGAACATAAAAACGCCCCCTCGTATATAACTATCGCCCATTTACTTGTGGTGTAAGCGTGATGTGACGATTCATTAGATTTAAATGACAATAATACTTTCAGTATATTTATCGATAATGCGTTTTGTACTAAAAACTAACACAACATTAATGAATAAAATTAATTAATTTATATATATTGTGTTGTTAATTATTATGTAGAAATTTACGTTTTAAAATGTTTTTCATGGATTTTTTATTTAATTATATATATTTTTTTATTAAAATTTCAAAGAAATTGAAATGACATTTATACTAGTCATGATAATAGAATAACATATTCGTTCTAATTATGACATTTTTACTGACCGTTCTATAGCCTCATTAAAATTTTTTTTTAATAAACTGTTTCGTTAGCTTAAATTACTTTACTAAAAAAAAAAACATTGTAAGTTTGGTCTCTGTTGCTATCATAGGCTAGACGCTAATTTATACTTAAGCGCATGTCGTGTCTACATCAAGAGAAATGTAATCATATGTATATATTGATTGTCATTTTGTTTTGTAGACCTATGAACATAAAATAAAATAAAAAAAAAAAAACATTGGATTAACAATAATTTTAAAAGTTTAAATAGTATTGGATAAGTGTTATAAAAATAACTATAAAATATATATCGATAAATACAGGAACAATATTCTTAAGCAAACAAACAGTGCCGTTATTTTTTTAGGGACTATTATTGTCTTTATATCTTGACTTCTGAAGTGCCTCGAGCGATACTAGCGATCTGTTTCCTATCATAATTTACATCTGTTTTTCACGTCGCATTGTTCTTCAGAAACCCTAAGAAAATTATATAACTGATGATTATTTTTATAATAATCAATAAATTTAAAAATACGAATAACAAATTAATCTTTTCAGTTAATATTGTAAACAACGGTACTGTTTGGACAGTCCTTACTTAGTCTTGTGAAGGTGCTTAGTCTCGAAACAACTAAATTTTTGGGTCTAAGCGCAAACGACGGCACCTGTTTTTATTTACTTAGGCTCCTTGAATTGTTCGGGAGGGTTCGGTGAAAGCAAACAAAATCGTTTTCTCAATATTATTACTTTTTACTTAGCTATATGTACCACAAATTTCACTATAAACTATGACAAATTCATGTCATTTATGTTATTAAAGCTCCCTTTCCGCATTCTTATTCTTCTTCCGCATTCTACTCAAGTGAAAAAAAATTGTAAATGAAAGATTCGTCTGTTATCGATAGAGATAAGATTTATAATATAATGTTCGTGATCGTTATTGCGAGGTAGCTAGTCCTATGGTGAACCCCGGTTTAATTTCGATAAATGAGTTTATCGCGTTAAGACAGACAGAAGAACAGACTGAGGTGCGGACCGGGGTACTGCTCAGTATACGTTGGTTCAGTGCTGAGAAGGAGTTTCTGTCGGTACCTTTCTGGAGGTTTCCATTGCGTGAAAAGAAAAAGACAGAAGTAGAGACGCGACGGGTGGACCTTGTTTAATCATAGATATGTAGTAATACACATTAATCACTTTTTATGCTTAATGTTAAGAACCTTTACTTGTAAATGTTTCATTTTATTTAGGAAAAATATTATGATGGAATGGTTAACATTTCATACAGTGCCAATATCTTTGGTCTGCGTCACCTGTCGTATGGTATATTCCATATATGCCGTATGTTGCACTTTTAAAATGAATGTCCATACGTCTAAAAGCTTAGTCAATTAAACATGACCACTTGACCAGCATATATCAATTTAATACCCTTTCATAAAATTATTCGAAATTTGAAATCTAACAAAACATTCAAAATACCTTTCTACAAATTGTAATGGCCGATTTTAAAATCACGGTCTTCGATTAAGATACACGTGGTTTTTCCAATGGCTCTCACAACGCCATTACAGGTAAATAGCACTATATGATGAAGTACACAATCAATGATATTTATTAACCGTTTGTTTATTTCTGATCGCTTGCCCTTAATTACTCCCGTTATTAATTAATTACGGTGAGATGACTCGGAAAATGAGCAATTTAATACGTAATTAAACATATTTAATTACATAATTTCATTGGATATTTAACATGATCACACAAATGAAACAATATTAACAATTAAAACAATTAACCGAAGGCTTTATATATCTACATTATAATGCACAAGTTTCCACAATAAACAAAATAAGATGTAAATATTGCGTGTTAAATAGTTTTTTTATGTATAGAATAGGGAGGTGGACGAGGATATGGGCCACATGATGGTAAGTGGTCACCAACGCCCATAGACATTGGCATTGTAATAGATGTTAACCATCGCTTACATCGCCAATGCACCACCAACCTTGGGAACCAAGATGTTATCACCCTTGTGCCTGTAATTACACTGGCTCACTCACCCTTCAAACTGGAACACAACAATACCAAGTATGTACTGCTGAGAATATCTGATAAGCTGCACAAAGCCCTACCCTACCGAGTAAAGTACACCTTTCTAAATGATCAGGCTATATAACGCGGAAAGATTATTCAAAATCAGCATGATAGTTCCTGAGATTAGCGCGCACAAACAATCTGCGAGGCGGTAACTGTCCTGGTGCGTTTTCCTTTGGACGTTCAGGCGAATATGGACGCAAGGGTTACTAAACAAAGCCGCTTCCTCCGTCAGAACGGTAAAAGCACGCTCCATGTACTCTCGAAATACTGAAGCGACAACATGGCGCTTATTCAATAATCAATTTTAGGGTTATCTTTCCAGGGGTTATAGATAGATAAACCAGATAAATAAGTCGCAATATGATTTTAAAGTGTGTGATGCACGAAATATAACGCAAGTTCTTTTGATAAATATTTTATTTAAAGCCGCTTTTACAATCTTTTTTCTTTCTTTCTTTTATCAGGAAAATAAGATTGACACTATTTTGCATATGAGACAAATGATATAATATTAATATGACCGTGATTAAGTAATAGTAATTACTTTCATTTTTAACATAATCTTTACTAAAACTATGTTACAATTTATTTTTATGTTTAATATAGTAAGCGAATGTTTATAATTATTTTCGTGTCAGCTACACTTTCTCATTAAATCAAAAGCTCTTAAGTTTCTATGAAAATTGTAATGAAATACACATATGTATATATGTCCCTAATTATGTACGAGAAATATTCAAGAAAGATACTTATCATTTCGACTTGGCTTTATTGTGTGGACACTCATTAAAATGTAGTTAAAAGTGATGATGATGGCCCCTGTCTGAATACGGCCATCGCGAATATTCTCAACGAAAAATTGTCAAATGCACAGAAGATATAACAAGTACATAGCAAACAAAGCAAACCGAGCCCACAGGTGCATTTTACATTCCACCTCTCTCATAGTCCGATGAAGATCCATCAGACACGAACGGAGACAGTTAAATTTGTGGCTTTATGTGCTTTCTAAGGCACGTAGTAGATTATCTAATCAGGGAATTAAGCTGAGGACCTTAGGATATGTAGCCTATTAAACTAGCTCCTAGACAAACGAGACAGATAAAATGTAAGGGTACACGGTATATTGTTATCGCTGTCTACTAAAATTATGTAAAAAAACTGCTTGCTTCTTTTATTTATATAAATATACATTCATGAATAGGTATTATTCAAAATTTTAGACTATTAATTAATATAAGAATTAACCGTTAGTTGTTTTATTTATTATCATAAGGTATAAATATTTAAAGCGTAACATAATATAAGTGTATAATTTGTTTTTATATATATTTTTATGTACGTTATATATATTTTTTCCGAACAGACGTACGTCTTGAATTAGCTGAAAATTAAAATGTCAGATTTTCCTTACATTCAAAATATGATAATAGAATTGATACCTACAATTTTATTTTTATTCAAAATCTTTAAACAAATTTCTATTCACTTTTAATTTTTCGTATATAAAAATTTACGTAAATTTATACCATGTTTTTAAAGTATGTATGCAACCTTAGAATTTGGCAAACCCCGTTCTCTATCCTACATAAACATCAACTAAGAAAGGATTTTGCGGAAGTCAACTCCTAAGGCGGCGAACAGGGATGGATTACAGATATACTTAGGTGACATTGTGTGAAGCTCTGAACTATAAGAAATACAAACTTGAAAATCGGATATGTTTGTAACCCCTAACAAGCATCTTTCAAAACAATTTTATTAAAACACCTACGTGTTAAGTGAGCGGATTAGAAACTATGAATAAGAAAATAGATCTTTAAAATTTTAAGTATTTTAATATGGTACCTACTGGTGGTAGGGCTTTGTGCAAGTTCGTCTGGGTAGGTACCACCCACTCATCAGATATTCTACCGCAAAACAGCAGTGCTTGGTATTGTTGTGTTCCGGTTTGAAGGGTGAGTGTGCCAGTGTAATTAGCGCTTTTTCTTCTGGCTTGCTTTACAAATACTTTTGTATCCGGCTTAAATTTTATAATTACTGAAAGAAATACTAAGCAAAAATTTACCCCGAATAAAATTTAATTTATATTAGCGAAAACCGCAACTTCGTTAGCGCGGAATTCATTTTGTAACGAAAATCCTTCAAAATCTGCCCTTTTACCGAACATAATGTCAGTTTGAATGACACGTATGCACTAATTTAACTATTACGTAACAGCGGTAGTCTAAAATAAAAGGTTATTTTGGTTTTGGTATCTCGCTATATTGACTTAAATTATTTGTCTGTCTGTCAGACATATTATTTAATATTATTTATTTGCATATATTTAATACATAAGCCTAAAAAGTGGACAACAAAGATAAGTACGTGAACTTTAAGTTGTTATTTTAGACTAGATTGAACTGTTACTTTGGATATTCCTAATAAGCATTCAATTATCTTATACAGATACATAATTATATAACTTGTAAATATTTTGTATAATTAGATGACATTCACATTTTTTATCCAGCCGGTATTTAGACATTTGTAAATAATACCGAAATTTTCCTTCGGTAACTATAATAATGTTTCTCGTAAGGATATTTGGAATAGCAATATATATAGCCGAATAGTGTAAAAAAACGCGTGCTTATTTACGCAGGAGTTCAGAGGACCTCGTAACCGTGCCTTTTAATATGTAAATAAAAAACTTTAATTTTATTCAATGGTATTTTTTACGAATAATCAAACATCGAAACGAAAATATCATATTACTATTTAAACAGAACGTGATAAAATTTATTATTCAAATATTAGCCGATCGTATAAACGTTTTGTTCGTGTCGGTAAAATGAATAAAACTTCGTTTAAAAATAGCCGCGTTCGCGAACAGTAAAGCCATAAATCTGGTTTCAAATATCCGAGAGCTCTTTGCAGACAAAAAACAAAGAGAGACCTAAACGAGTCCCTGAACAAATTTCGCTATAATATTCAAACATTTATTGAAACATTATGAATACCTGATTAAGTGTAACGATTTTCACGATAAAAAGAATCGTAAATCTAATCGGATTATACCATCCGTGGAATTCGATCGATGGAAGTCGGTTCAAATTCGTATGAGCGAAAGCGATTTTTTTTTTATTTCCTATATAAAATTATTCATGAATATATTTGGATGGTTCCTTATCGTAGAGCTTTAACTGTGTTAAAATCAACATTTACAATAAACATTAACACATGTGAGCTACAAATTTTTCGTGTATACCGATATTCGAAGAAATGTTAACTAAACCTATTTATTCCACCAATAATTAATCATTTTAATTAAGTTCTTTAATATTTACAATCTATATAAATATCAAGAACTTAAATAGAGTGTACTTAATTATCAAATATTTGAAATTAGTTAGTATTATGTGTTTCATTTCATAGGCAAACTTATATTGCATAAAGCTTATGGACTAACTTACCGAGCTTACCTTATTTTCTTTTTAAATAGCATTTATTTTATTTTTAGAATGAAATATAGTAAGTTTATCGTACAGCACAGCTCGATGCAAGCGCTTAAAGGATCAAATGCTAATTATGTATGCATCTATTTAAAAGTATCATGGATTATACGAATGTTTGTATATTAACTTCTTTATTCTTATATAAAAACACAACGAAACTAAAAACAATTCTGCGGGAGCTACAAGAAAATATATTCATAATTTTTATCAAAGCAAAATCTCATACTGGTGAAAAACTTAACCTTAAAAACCGCATAATAACTTCTGCTTTATTTAGAAAACAAAGCGTAAAAATAATAAAATGTTTGGTAATAAGACATAGTTACGTTAGCCCGAAGCATGAAGACAATAGAGGTTAACGCTTAATCAGCGGAATGTAGCTTATTGTGTATTCCATGCTTTGGGATCATATGTCCTGGGAAAAGATTTGTTTAAAAAGTAAGGGCATTCGATTAGAACATGAACTTCTGTTCGGTCGTGTCAATTTAGTTTTAATTAAATATTTTAAAATTAAAATATAAAATATATATTTTTTAAAAAAGTCTCCTTGCTCCCGTAAACTTGTCTACATAAAAAATATTATTATTATGTAAAATTTATTTACCTTGGATCCTACAGATAAATTGTAAAAGGTTATACTGTTGTTTAAAATAATAGACGTTTATACAATAACAAAAGGAAACAAAAGATATGATAAGGGTTTTCAATATTTCCAATCGACAAGCATTACGGAAAGCTACAAAGAGAAATCATAAGATTACATACAAAAAATTGTGAAATTATTCCTTTAAAAACTGTAAGTGCAATGCATAAATGTCTACAAAGTAAGTGGAAAGAGAAAGAGATAGACGACTTTGGGCGGGAAAACATGTCCAAGAAGGTAACTTGTTCTAAGTGCCTTGTTCTTCCAAAGAAAGGAAACTAGCTTACTCGTTTTTATTTTATTTTCTTTTTTGTCTGTATTTTTTTTTTGTCTACAGACTTTTGCGCCTTTTGAGTTCCCGTTTTATTGTTTTTTAATTATATTTTTTACATTAGTGGCTCCTTTCAATATTATTCATTAAATTAAATGCATTGAAAAATAACTGACTGACAGACTGAGACATCAACGCACAGCACAAACTCCGGGTGAGAAAATTTATTTATGAATTCATTTTACACAGTTGGTTAGCACTAAGAAAGCTTTTTGAAAATGTAACAAGCTATAATGAAACAGCTTTGGTAGTTGGTAATTAGAAATTCTGAATATTTTATCTATATATACTCGTATAAATAGATTAATTAAAAAACTGTTTAAGCATTATCTTACTTTCTAAAAGGTAACACGTTTTGCATCTTTGCAAAACTCACTCAAAAAAAAAACAACAATGTTAATGATTTAGTTTATTAAAACAAAGATATAATAAACAGGTCAAATTAAAAAAAAAAATTGTTAAATAACGTAAACACAATTTGAACCAATTAGACACCAACCTTTCTTTCTTTGATTCCTAAAAATTTAAATTTAGAATCAAAAATTTAAAGGCTCTATGAAATTAATTAATACATTTTCATTTATATTTCTGCAAATTTGCTTAAGGACGACGGGAGTGAAATTAGTTAGGATGTATCCTGCTGTTTTTGATTATCATATCTGGTGAATGAAATGCTTTTCATACAGGAGCTGAAAACGTCGTCGTCTTTACCCTTTGTGTACTTAATATTCATAAAATAAATGAATAAGAGATAATTAGAATTTATATTTATATTACAAAACACACTGTAGTATAACATATACTACACAGTATATGTACTATGAATCAATAATGTTTTGTATTGTTGTATTTTTCAATGAGGGATAAAAGTTATACATGCTTGATAGCTTAGCTTTGTAATAAGTCATTACTCATCGGGTTTTAAGGTATCATATATATATATATATATAATAAGTATATCTAAATATAAAAACATTTTTTATCCGGTGACCCTCTGCAAGCGTAAAGATCGTTTGTTACCGATACAGTAATTGATGATGGGGCTCCAAATGTTCGATTCGAACATTCGAGATTGGCCTTACAATCTATTGATGACATTTTCATTCAATTGTAATAGAAATCAGGTGAGCACTGGATAACCTGATTATTTTGAATATAACACTGGATAACACGCCTGGTTAACGTAGGGACCAACTTCTTAAGCCATTCTATCTAGTGTAGTTTTGTGGGCTTTAAAACATTTGCAGATAAGAATTAGATTATAATTCATATTTATTTATTTATTTATTTAATAAATAAATAAATAAATAAATAAATTTACTAGCCTACCTAAAAATAATATTAATGTTAGTTAAATATGCAAATTGAGATATACTTGAATTTATATGGCAAAAAAAATATAAACGATAACACTAAAAATCTTACGATATTAAGCAACAAAATTGGAAATAACAATTTTCTCACTGAACGTGAACTTAAAAATCATCAATCATAAAATTCTGATGGTCTGCAAAATATTACACATGAATAATGAAAATATTTTTTTAAGAAAATATAATGAAGCAGTTTTTCAGTATAATAAATGATGTAAACCAGTTAGATGCCGATACTAAACAAATATCGAGACGATTTTTGTAAGCCTCACATCGTTACTTTTCATTTTTCGAAAATCGAACAATAAAATCTTCTCTATTATATAAGGTAAGTGATTCTTAATAATAAGAATATGTTTTTAGGGTTCCGCACCCAAGGGGTAAAACGGAACCCTATTACTAAGACTCCGCTGTCCATCCGTCCGTCTGTCACCAGGACGGACAGACGGAGAGACAGCGTATCTCATGAGCTCACGTATTTCATGAACCGTGATAGTTAGACAGTTAAAATTTTCACGGAGGATGTATTTCTGTTGCCGCTATAACAACAAATACTAAAAATAGAATAAAATAAATATTTAAGTGGGGCTTCCATACAACAAACGTGTTTTTTTTGCCGTTTTTATGGGTACGCTCTTCATGCACGAGTCCTACTCGCACTTGGCCGGTTTTTTAATACTACGTACTTAGCAAATTTGTAGTGAATAATAATTTTTAAGATAAAGCTTATTATGGCAGCATGTAGTAGAAAACTATAACACTTTTTTGGTAGTTTTGGTAGTTTGTTTTGTAGTACAAGGATAAATTAAATTTTAATTTTAAAAATAAAAACGTTTAGCTGTTTACCGAGTATATAAAACATTCCACAGACTTTCAAACAAAAGCGCGAGCTTTAAAACGGGATGCGAGAGAAAGATGAATTGCCACAAACAACGGAAAATATAGCCAAGTTTAATAAAAATATATTGCTCTTCCTATTATACCGTAGCACGGATTTGATCAGTGTTTTTTTCAAATTTCGCCAAACTAGCGTGCAAAAACAATCGGAACTATTGTTTTCTTAAATTTTTCTAAAATTTCAAATACACCATAAGTTTCAGCTATTTAGCTACGTACTAACTATTTTCAACAGTACAATAATACATCACAGACATTAAAAATAATAAGAAGTGAATCTATAGGGGAAGACAAATTTCATGAAGCTATTAATGAAATTGCTGATGTTCCATGTGATGTATGTTAAAATAATGAAAAAACTTTACATGTTCATGTCTATCCAAAACAACTAAATATGTAGTTCATTATACTAAGCACTGTAACCAAGTCAGACTAATTCTTAACAGGTTCTAACCACCACGAGAAAGAGAGAGAGACCATTCAAACAAAAAAAAATCGGTCTTTTATTGAGGGATAAATCGGTGGACATACATAAAAAACACATACAACTGAACTTAGAACGACCTCCTTTTTTAAGTCGGTTAAAAACTTTAAAAGCACTTTGTGTTTTATTTCTTTCTAGTTTAATCTCAAAAAATTAAGAACGTAAATGAACGAAAATGTATAAAAACGAAATGTTTATATCTTACCTATAGGGTAGGTGAGACCCTGCTATTTTTATTCTCTATAGTGATAGTATTATTAAGTATAGTACTTTTTTCCAATAGCCTACATAGCCATGTGTACTGGTGATGTTGTAATTGTGAAATCTGCATTAATATGGAGATTGGTAAAGTAGAAGTTAGCGACCAAATGAACAAGCACAAAAATATATATACTTTTTTTTAATTAAAGAAAAATTATCTCAACCATAACTCTGATAATGATTCACAAGTAACGATTGTGTCATACTACTCGCAATCGGCAAAACAATTGCAACTGCAGACAAGTAACACATTGTTTTCCGATAAACAATTTACAGCAAACGTGACTCCCACGTGTCACGACGTATAAGCGAGTGGAAATAATAATATTTATCAAATATAGAGAAATAGTTCAGTATAAATAAGGTATTACATGTTTTGACGTTCTAAACAGATACCAGAAAACACTTATTTACCAAATCCAAGAAATTATTTGTGTCTAGCTGGAAGAACTAGAAGTTATTAAGCAAATCATTAAATAATTAACTTAAGGATAAATAAATAGTAGTGATAAATGTAATTTTATTTATTTGAATATTGTTCGTAATACATACGTATATATGGATACTTATTTGAAAAAAAAATAGAATATATTTGATATATATGTACATATTTTCAAATGATTTATTAAATTTATTTTCTACTTTTTAGTCATGTGAGTACTTAATTCTGTCATTGATTGATTATACGTTTTTAGACATTTTTTTAATATTTTATCATATTTTACTGGAATACAATGTAAAAATTGCATAACACTTTTTAATGCTTTTTAATGTTATTCCGTTTATCTGATAATTTTATAATAATTGAATTTTAATATCTTTTTCTATTTGTAATTAATATTTCAATTTTTTAAATTATTAATTTGTTAACTTGTAATGTTGATATTTTGCAACACCTATAATTAAGGAGGATTTATATAACTTTATGCTTAATTTATTAGTGTATTTCTTGCTGGTGTTGATGTCAAAATAAATAAATAAATAAGTGTTAATTCTAAGTTTTTACTTTAAATATTAGTTCATAACCTATTATATAAGTATTTCAAATTTGACGAATTACATTAAAAAAACGTTGAAAAATGTAAATAAGGACGAAGTGTATAAAGGTGTTATGTCGCATTTTTAAACTTCTGTTAAAAGTTTGTTTAATCAATGAACATTTTATGCTAGTACACATAACGGTACCTTCAGCTCTCGCGTCTTAAAACTTTAAGAGCTGTAACCGTAATGAATGAATGGATAATGTTCACGAATAAGTAATGAACACAAAAACATGAAATTGCCAAATACTAAATTTTGTTTTTTGTTTCTTAAAACCTTATTTCGCTTACGTCTTCGCTTACTTTGTATAGTTGTACTGTTAAGTTGACGCATAGTTTTAATTCTTGAAGAACTTTGTCGTACCAAAATGTCTTGAGCATCATGAATTTTACCTAAGCTAGATCAGTAAACAGTAGGTTTCAGCGAACTTTATAATAAAAGGACAATTTTAATAAATGAATGTCACGTTTTGCGTTGAAATTATTTGTGAAATGTCTTACCATTTTCGTAATGTTTTGAATCTTATATATTTTTGTAGACTTATTATTTTCTACAAATAACTTTACTTGATTTATCAGACTAAACAGAAGATAAATAATTAAAGCTAGAAGCTTGAATTTAAATCAAAAATAATTATTAAAACTAATGTCATCGCAAATTTGATTGAAGAAAAGATATATTAATATTATAATTAGTTAAGTTAAGATTTTAAAAAGTTAAGTGTCAATAGCTTATAGCAAAAGACCAACGAAACTTTTCCACAAACGTCTGTGCTCGCGTAAAATTTAGAAAAAAAAAAGCTGTTCATCGAAGGAATGCAAAGGAATATGCATGTTGCTGCATGTACACTTGCTCAATTAGACTTATTTTAATTAGAGTAAACAGTTCGATATAAATGACACATAAATTGTCGATTTTCAGTGGAATCGTACCTTTCATAGTAACATGTGAACATCTAAACTCGCATTAGCAACATTTGAAGTCAATGTTCCGGAGATGTTCGCTAAATTTGTTTGCATGGTTATAGTAATCACTATATATGTTACTCGGATACAATTACACTTGACTTCACAAAGGCAATTTAGAGACATTCAAGATATTTAATCGCGTTTAAATCTGCCTTAATTGTTTATGTCCAAAGTGCAAGCTTAAAAAGTACCAACTAAGTTAATTTATACTGAAAGAAAATGTTATTCATAACATATTGGCGTTATTGCGTTTAACCGTAATTACACTTACTTCATATAGTAGGTTCAGTAAACCCAGCAATACAGTTCTTGGTATTTATTGTGTTCCGGTTTGAAGGGTGAGTGAGCCAGTGTAATTACAGGCATAAAAGTGGGGACATCGCATTGGCGATGTAAGCGATGGCTAACATTTCTTACAAAGCCAATGTCTATGGCATCGGTGACCACTTACCACCAGATGGCCGTCATATGATCGTCCGCCTATACTATAAAAAAGGTACTACACATCTTCACTTTAAATTTTCTTCGCACTTTGTGAATTCTTATAACAATTTGCAAAATTATGTTGAACTAAGGTTAATTCAATCCAGTGTTAAATGATCCCGAAAGTTAAGCGATCTGAAAGGCGACGTCCCTTTTATGGCTACATTTTTGTGTTTAAATAACGAAACCCACTTTATATCGTAAAATATAGTACAATGTTACTAAAAAGTTATTGTGCGTATCGACAGACAAAAGGATCGAATCTTTACAGACGAGGTACAATGAATTGAAAAAAAAATTAAGTTTAGTAACTAAATTAAAATTGTTATTTTTTTGGCTTAGTATTACTTCGATGAATGGTTTTTGCTTTAAAAGGAACAGTTTAAAATAATCTACTTTTACCATATTCATAGATAGAAGTTTTTGTCGTCATCATCATCTCAGCCTGAAGACGACCACTGCTGAGCTAGTCTTCACGGACGAAACGTGCAGAACTATTCAAATAATAAACAACAGGAGGCGTGTTATACGGACTAACTGTTACTTTATTGCAATCGAATCGAAACGTAATCGTTGCCGCTTAACCGTTCTCCTATTCTACTAACACCACGATCCAGTCGTGATTCGGTCGCAGTTGGATCGGAAAAGACTCGGAAATGTATCGTAGCGTGTCCCGGTATTACTGCTTAGCCTAGTATTCTCCAATTATTATAAAACGAATATAGTGAATTTAAATTATATATGACAGATCACACGATACCTTTGTCTCAAGAGATGAAACAATTGAGAGAGAGCATATTTGTAACAAAATTTGTTATTTAATACCATATCCGAAACTTCCAAGTTTATCTTTTTTTAATAAATTTATTTATTATACCTTCAGTTTTTAAGTTAAGAGTTACCCTTATACTGAATTGTAAGGAATTTTGTTTTCTGACAAGAAAATCACCAGCAAGTATTTATATAAAATGTCATATTTACTGTTTCACTGATACATATGATGATATGAAATATTTCATTTAAATGTTCAGATCAGTTCAATTCTTTACACTCAGTATTAAAACTATTTCAATTTAAAATCTTGTCATCGTATATATTTACTCGATGAACTCGAGCAATGCAAGCCGGTTGCTTAAATAAAATTAATACACTTTGAAGGATTATATCTTAAGTGTAATAAGATGTACGAATAGCAATATCTTAAGCAGTTAGTTTACTTTACATGCAATTGAATATTAAAAATATGCTTGAATAATGTATTCAGTTGTTTAACGATTTGATAAATAATTTTAGGTACAAAATCATACTCATTAAAATAGTTAATCACTATTTGGCTCTTATTTGAATATTATTTATTTCACTGCACTGAAGTACCAGGCCAATAACAAATTATTTGAGTAACAGCCTGGTGTGTGAAGACTATGATAAATCTCGCGCAGATAAATATTCAGAAGTTCACCGCGGTCGTGGTGACTCTAGATACAGATAATAGATTGTTGTAAATAGAGTAGTATACATATATTTTCGTTTTTATTTGATCTTTGGCTGTAAGCCTGTTGATATAATTAATAAATAAATAAAAGGATCCATCTTGCCATAAATTGCGACACTGAACTAGTGAATAGATCGGTTCGCGAATACTTCTATCTCATCAATCAATTAAAAAATAGCAGCGCATCATTAATAAAATCGAAGCAGGAACGACAAACTTCCAAATCATCAGAGGAAATCCATGTTCATGGCTTTTGACTTTGATCTGAAGATAAATGATAGTTTATCTATTTTTTTAACAATACATAAATTAAGTACATTAAAAGAAATAACATTTAAGTATTAAATATAAGTGACAACAAATTGGTCGTTTTGAGTCTAGTTGCTATAAATATTTTGAAGGCGCTTCAAAACTTTGTTTAAAATCAATTACAAAATTTCTCACACAAAGTAGAAAATAACATAATTAATCAAAATATTGAAATATCAAGTTTTTAATAAAACGGATCCAAATGGTTCGAGTAATATAATACACGGTTGACGCGTCGCGTCGCCGAGCTGAGTCGTCTATGTGTAACGGAATAGTTAGTTATCGATGTCAATAATAGATGGCGCTGTACGTAGTTAAATCGCGCTATCAGTTCGTTTTCTTGAGCGTATATAGACTGATGTCATTGCGTATCGACTGAAAAAGGATGGAAGAAAAGTGAAAAAAAAAAATTTATCCCACTTCTGATAAATTATTTTTGAAGTCTGCATTCTTTCTAATGCAAGACGCGATAATCGATATGAATGATATGTTAGTAAATGTACATAATATATTATATATCTATATGGATGGATTAATACGATATTTGTCAGTATGAACTATGAGTATTTGTTAATACGAATATATTCATTAAATATTATATTAAGATTTTAACTAATGAATATATCCTAATATCTCATCGCATACACAGTCAAAAAAATTGTTTAAGATAGTAACATTATTTATTTATTAGTGGTACATAAAAAAGAAAGATTCCGACGAATTGAGAACCTCCTACTTTTTTGAAGTCGATTAAAAAACAACAGCTTTGTTATTTTACGGACCAAAGACGGGTACGTTGTTCGGAAATACGTTTACCGGATTTTGTTAAACATATTTTACACAGTACTGTGTACATATGTTTAATGAAAATGAGTATTAAAGATGTAGGTTATATCACTTACTCTTGGCGCATGCACTATTACGGCACTTAACATTAACATTAGTTAACTTAAGATATTAAAAAGTAGAGTATCAATAGCTTATAGCAAAATATTTACGAAACTTTTCCACAAACTTGTCAGCCCTCGACCAATTTGAAAAAAAAAACGGTGCTATTTTAGGTACATATCAAATTAGCGTTTTGTCATACTGACTACTTTGATCTGAAATATCTCCTGTTTGGTTAAGAATTCCAAATTCATTTAGCTGGTACATTTGAGTTTTGAAAACAGTCGTTCATTTGTTTTTTCCTCATTAATTTTTTCTTTGGCGTCGCTTATTACCGCACAATGGAAAACATGAAATATCGGTATATTTACGAGTACGAGTTCTACCGTGACACCAGTGCTGCAGAAACATCTCGATTAATGACATGTACGGCGCTGGTGTCGCAAAAGAAATCACGGTACGTTTTTGGTTTCAACGTTTTCGTTCTGGAAATTTCGACCTTCAGAACCAACCCCGTGGACGGCCGGAGACTAAAGTGGAAAATGAAGAATTAAAGACTATTGTGGAAGCGGATCCATAAAAAGCACTTCAGAGATAGCTGCAGGCTTCGGGGTAAGTGATAAAACTGTATTAATTCACTTGAAGTACATCGTGAAAGTAAAAATACTTGAACGATGGGTAACTCATGAATTGAGTGAATCGAACTTGCAAACACGCGTCGACTGCTGTGTTACTTTGCTCAACCGACACAATAATGAAGGGATTTTAAATCGAATCATTACTTGTGATGAAAAGTAGATACTGTACGATAATCGAAAGCGCTCGTCGCAATGGCTGAACCCTGGAGGCCCAGCAAAATCCTGCCCTAAACGAAAATTGAGTCAGAAAAAGTTACTTGTGAGTGTTTGGTGGACTAGCGCCGGTGGCATTCACTAAAGCTTTCTAAAATCTGGCCAAACGATTACGGTAGATATCTATTGTCAGCAACTGCAAACCATGAAGGAAGAACTAGCTGCTAAACAACCGAGATTGGTCAATCGCTCTAAGTCACTGCTACTTCACGACAACGCAAGACCACAAACTGCACAACAAATAACCACTAAGTTAGATGAGCTACAATTGGAATGTCTGCGACATCCACCGTACTCCCCGGACCTTGCTCCAACAGATTACCATTTTTTCCGGAATTCGGACAACTTCTTACAAGGGAAAAAATTCAACTCCGATGCGGCATCCTCGCCCCCATGATTTTTTTAGTAAAGGGATCAATGAACTACTTATGAAATGTGCATAGATAACAACGGTGCATACTTTGATTAAATAAATATATTTTACAAAAAAATAAAATGACTTTATATTCCTCCCGTATAAAATGCCAATTTCATATATAAGGACCTAATTATCAAAGGAATATGCATGTTGCTATGTGAACGCCTGGTCAATTAGACTTATTTAAATAAGAGTAAACTGTTCGATATAAATCTACAGGTCCTTGTGTTTAGGCCCATAGGGCCAGAGTTATATTAACAGGGTCGGCACGTCAGTAAGCACTTTGAGAGTTTTCACTTAGTCAACAATAGATGGCACTATACATAGTAAAATCGCACTATCAGTTCGTTTTCTTGAGCGTATATAGACTGAAGTCATTGAATACCGTTGAGATTTAAACAAAAAAAATAATAATTATCCAACTTCTGATGAAAAATTTTTGAAGTCTGCATTCTTTCTAACGCAAGACGTTGAAATGAATAATTTGCTAGTAAACTTACATAATATTATTGAAATATTAACTACGGTATCACATATTATGATATTAAATATAAATATAATTCTTCCTTTACACAGAGAGTAGAAAACTAGAAACTCTAGAAAGGAGAAACTAGAAATGCAATAATTATGATTATAGAGCCTATGGACGTTCTTGAGTATAATATGATATTAATTTATGTAAGGTAAATATTATATAGAATAAATGTTCTTAGTAAATTATTCAGAACTAGTTTGGTAGCTTCACCCACGAGTTTGGGCAAACTAAGATCGAATGTTGATGTAATCATGTTAATCGTCGAATAGGAAAACAATTAATCCTCGATATAATATGTTTGTACTTGTAATTATGTATGTAGGTATTAATTCATAATAGGACATGGACATGGGACCAGCAGCGTGTCCAGAAGAACTTTTCTCATTACAGAATAAGTTTTTTGATGTGGGCCATTCACAGAATGTTAGTATACCATGCGATAAACCTTTAAATTAAAATCTGTTTCCTTCCTGTTGATATGTAATTTTCAAATGCCATGTAACATTTTCTTTAGATGCTTTTGAATCAACAAAGAGTCCTGTTGCTAGAACTGAGTGAACTCTAATAACGTATATTCGGATGATTTTTTTTAGTAAATAGTAGCAATTTTTCTTTTGTTCACATCATATAACATACAAACGCTAAATGTGTGTTTAAAAGAAGTATACATTTTTGTATTAAAAAATTACATTCCCACACGATCCAGTTTCAAACTTTTAATTTGCCTCGAGACGGCGCTAGCTAGATTTATCGTGCTTTGTAGCGTCCGTTCCGAAGTTACCTGGATTCGTGCCAAATATAGCCAAATGTTAGAAAGCGTAAAACGAGTATGTTTCACGGCTTGTGGTGTAGATAATATTTAATAAAGAACATACTTAACCATATTATGAATGTGTTTATGGTCAATCGTGTTTCATTGACCTTGGAAAGGTCTTTGTACCTTTTTTATAGGATAGGTAGGACGAGCATATGGGCCACCTAACGGTAAGTGATCGCCCTTAGACATTGACAGTGTAAGTTAATGTTTGTAAAAAAATACGATCGTAAGTACTCCGTTCCCACGATATAAAACTCACACAAGTGTCTTGTGTCGGAAACACACAAAAAAATATAAGCTTAGGTTAAATAAAAATTAAGTTAAAATCATTTAATAAATAAAGCCAAAGCGCAAACCACAATACAACAATAATCCTTTTATTTCACCGCAGTAATACGCTTAACCATTTTTTCTCTTATTTCACAATCATTCGTAACAGCTGGCAAGAAACAAACTTCATTACCCAAGGAGCAAACTTTGTAACTGTAAAAAATTCTATCTTCAACAAATATATATAGAGGCTACAAATTGGCTCGTAAGCCTCGTAATTTAAAACATACGTGACGCAAATGCAATTTACCTTCGCTGATATAAATAATGGAAAGTAATAATACAAATGTGTCATAAAAAATACCTTTATTTTAAAGTAAAGTAACAGCCATAATTTCCCACAACTGGGCAAAGTCTTTTTTGAGAAAAAGGTTAGCAGCTTATTTCAACACTGTGCTCTAATGCGGATAGGTGGATTGAGATGTGACAAAAATGCAGTGAAATAAAGATTCACGTTTTCTAATAGTTGGACCACTTCGCCATCTTAATGTTTTTTAATTTCATTTTAAACTAGCAGTTGCCCGCGGCTTCGCTCGAACTTGAGTATAAGTAAAGGGTAAATGATTGTTTGGAGTTTGAATTGGTCTATGGTTTTAATATCTGATAAGTGGTTGGTACCTATCCAGACGGCCTTGCACAAAGCCCTTCCACCGTTTACAAAGAGGTGCTTCGATTAATAATAAAGGTCTCAATAAGTTGAATAGTTTTGTTTAATCTGATATTGATAAAATAAAAAACTATATTCGTACGCTTGCTCATTTACAGTATTAACTATATACAACGGCGTGGATAGATGACCGGGGTATTTAAGCACCAGAATCGTACATCGGAATACATGTATAAATTCAAAGTTTCTTTAATCCATTTAAGTCACTACAAAATATATTACGTCAAACTATAGAAATTCACAGTAAGTTCACTGATTATTAAAAGAATGAAATAATTCAGAACAATTTAAAAAACCCTTAATATACTTTTTCTAATCAGAATGACATTTCATGTTTCTTAGTTCTTACTCTTACTTTAATATCACAATTCACAGACGTCCATACAATAATTCATCCTTTACTTATACATAAGAACGAGCGAAGCCGCGGATAACTTTTATCTATACTACTATATAAATCTATTGGCTCTGTCTGTACATTTTCTTTTTTCACCTAATTTTGTGATAAATAATCGTTTTATGATGCAGTGATTCACATTATACTATTTTTTTCATTTTTGTCTGTCTGTGTGTCTTCTCGACTCGAGAACAGCTTGACCAATCTTGATGAAAATTAGTACACACAAAGAACATGTGATGGCGCAAATGTTAGGCCATATATAAGATTGTAAACCCTACGGTATTTTATGTAAATTAATTTCAAATCGTTAATTACGTATTTCTTTACCAGTAGCCATATTTGTGTGTGTGTGCACATGTGTGTATTTATAGTAATAAAAGAATTTATTATATTTTTATTAATTATACGCGGGATAAGCCGCGAGGCACGGCTAGTTAATCTATAAGTATCTTAGTTTAATTTAATTTAATATACTTAATTTAATTTCAGTTTTAAATAAGGAAATACTCAATCAGATGAAACGATAATGCGATGTCATACGTAACGCGACTCTTAATTCTATTAAATAACATGTATGAAGGTCACATAACTCCGAAAAATCTGGTTAGCGCGATTCAGAAATTAACGTGTTTAGTACACCGCCATCTATCGGCGAAGGGCCGCGACATATAGTATATCAACAAAAATACGTACGTTTTTATAACTTTTGATAGACTCAACCAATTTTAATGAAACAAAGACTAAACGGAACCTCGAAATACTTTTTATAATAATTTAATTATTTCAAATTGTAATTTTTAGCCGTTTCCGAGATAAGCGTGGCCAAGCAGGAAGACAGACAGACAAAAATAAAATAAAATGATTGTTTTGGTTTTGGTAATTGGCAAATAACCAACTTACCTTTAAAAGAGGCAGTTATTTTGAAATCACAGACAGACACTCCAATTTTATTTATATGTATAGAATCAAATGAAATAACATTATCTACGTTCAGCTAGGGCATCTTACTTGATTTGATGTTTCCTATATACAAAAGTCATACTAGTCCATATATTTTTATATAAAAATTCGTACCCTTAATTTAAATCAAAATAATATCACTTACGTAAAACTGCAGGTGATTACAATTATTATTATTATTAATTAAATAATCTTTAAGAAAGACATTTTGCTTATTTCTTCATTATCTTTATTTGTTGATATATAGTTCTAGAACTAGTTACTAATGCTTGTTTATAAGGTACAAATAGCTATAAGTTATACAATTGCTTATTTTTGAGAACGTGGCTTTCTATTGTCTTTTGAAATACCAAAAACACGGAATAAATAACATAAATATGTATTCTTTGTTTATCTCGTACGCATTCCTATTCCATTCATCCGATAGAATAGAAGCTTTGTGCAGTAGTTGTTGTTTGTGTAAAGGTTTCTGGTGTAGTACGTTCAATATACAACAGGCGGCATGAGGCGCGTTGTATCGGATAAATGTTTACAAAAAATATAGTCGTCACTGGACGCCTCGCATGTATGAGACATCGGAATTTATGATTATTGTAAGGAAAGGAAACTTTTTTTTTAATAGCATAGGTAGGTGGACGATCTTATGGGCCACCTGATGGTAAGCGGTCACCAACGCCCATAGACATTGGCATATTAAGAGATGTTAATCATCGCTTACATCGCCAATGCGCCGCCAGCCTTGGAAACTGAGATGTCCTTGTGCCTGTAATTACACTGGCTCACTCACGCTTACAACAGTATAAAGTACTGCTGCTTTGCGGTAGAATATCTGACGAGTGGGTGGTATCTACCCAGACGAGCTTGCACAAAGCTCTACCACTAAGTAAAACTTATATATAAATATAACAATTTCATTTCAGAATAAACTAGAGTCAGAAAATTGAATTCAATTTGTTATAAATTGAATTTTCGAATGTAATATAATTAATAATAGGAGGAGAGCTGCGACTGAAAATTCTGAAGCAAACGAACTGAGCAAATAATTGTGTTCTTATTTCAATTTAGATCTTGGCGCGATCAAAATATTGAACAGCTTATTCACTTATGACCAGAATGCCGTCTAAATAGTATTTAGCGGATAAATTCTGTAGCCATTTTTGTTACCATCACTATGTTTTAAATTTGATCTTTTTACCTGTATAGAGCTTAGTCCAAATAATACATATTAACAATGAAATATAAATATAAGCCGATATGGCCCAGCGGTAAGAACGCTAGAATCTTAACCGATAATCGTGGGTTCAAACGCGGGCAAGCACCACTGAATTCCATGTGCTTAATTTGTGATTATAATTCATCTCGTGCTTGAAGGTGAATAAGGTGAGGGAAAACATCGTGAGGAAACCGGCATGTGTCAAATTTCACTGAAATTCTGTCACATGTGTATTTCACCATTGCATTGAAGCAGCGTGGTCGAATAAGCTCCAAAAACCTTCTCCTCAAAAAAAGAGGAGAAGAGGCCTTAGCCCAGCAGTGGAACATTCACAGGTTGTTACTTTAATAATGAAATGATTGCAACGAAACCTTTATATATATATACCTCTATAGACCTATTCTATAAAATTACATTTTTGATGTATCACTGTCATATCTCACAAAACTTGCAACACCGAAGTCACCAAGTTCTCAGTTAATTTATGACAATCTAGACATGTAAGGAAATATTAATAGTTCTACCTGGCTGAATGAAATGAGTGAATGAATGAGTCGGGTAAACTCTATAGAGCTTATTACGTATTTATGTAAGCTATGTGATTGTATTTTATTACTTTATCGTTATTATGTAATAGTTTAACTACCTCGTAGATCTAGTGGATACTAAACAGATCTTGAGGTTTAAGATAAATTCTGACCAATATAATGATTTTTGAGTTTTAAAATCCTCAATTTATTTAAACGGTAAAAAAAACTGAGACAAATATATTTTATGAATAAGAACATTTAATAAATAATTAGCCGTGTATAAAATTACGTTATCACTAAAAAAATATATTTATTAGTTGACAACAAAAATTGTGGCTTAAAAAAAATACTCTTATTCTTAACAAGAATATTATGAAATCCATTGCGACTTTCTGAGGAAATTAAAAAGTATCAAACAAATATATTACCAACTATTCTACTGGAAAGACATAACAAGGTTATGGGTATTTAATGCATTGCTATACAGGCAGGTCTAGTAACAAAGAAGTAATTAAAAATAGTGTAAAATGCGTTTTAAAAATGCAACCGGTGCACAAATAATTTATTTCGCGGAAAACATTTTCTCAAAAATGATAAAAGTAAGCTATAAAATAAAAATAGTAAAAGTTTAACCTTAATTTAAGAGTAGTTTATGTTAAATTTGCCTTTATAAGCTCGTTGCTTTGACTTTTTATGTACAAAGGCTTGAAACAATATACCGTAGAGCGCTTGAAGAAAGCTATCTACTTTTAAGTAACGTCTAAAACAGGACGTCTAAATGGGACCGCTTGTTCGTCTTGAGCAGCTCTGCATAAATTATGACTTTAAAAGCATAATGACACGAAGAAAGATATAATGCATACCTTCTTATAGCTCTTATTATTTCCCCGTCATTTGGTTATTTTCTTTTGGAATGATGCTCAAATATTTATATTTTTTTAAATCTTCACTCGTGCTAAAAGTACACATAAAATTTGAGTCTGTAAAACAAGAATCCATTTTGATTGTTGTTTTACAGACTCAAATTTTACATAATATACCTACGTAATATTATTTATTTATATGAATTTGATCTTTTTTTCAAAAATAAATTGTATCTAACTTTTTCAAAATTTTAAGTGCTTGAAAATAAAAGATCTCTTTTGACTGGGCATAAACAATGTTTATTGATCTGAACATTAATCTTCATCGTTAAGAAACATGACCAATTTTTAGTATTATTGTGTTCCGGTTTCAAGGGTGAGTGAGCCAATGTAACCACAGGCATATATGATATAATATTTTAATTTGCAAGACTGAGGGCGCACTGACTTTATAAGGGACGTATTCCATTTTCCACCCCATGGTTGGTGATGACCACTTACCACCAGGTGGCCATTTGCCAGTCAGCGAAAATAAATTATTAAGAGGCTGATGGCCTGAAATTCTTAGAGAAATAAATACAGAAATTATCCTTTTTAGGAACAATTTCTTATCTACCTTGCCTTTTTGCCTCAACGAAATATATGTAAGCTAGCTATTTGTATCCAAACTTTTTCCCTTAAAATCAATTAATGATTTTCTATTTTGACAGATCACTTACCATTGGTTGGTTAATTAAATCTATTAACCATTACAATTATCTAAGTAGTAATCACTTGCAAATGTTCTTCGATAGCAGTCAATAAATTTATTCCATGGCAACATATTTGTTCAAGAGCGTTACCGGACCCGTTTAAGGTATTTTGCAACCTCGTCAGACCCTTCTGTGCCACATTACAAAATTTACCTCTCAATTTATACCGAATCGTTCAAGCGTTAACCGTAACTGTTAAATTATGGAATATTTTTGATAAAGGTTGAACTGTTAGTGACTACGTGATTGAACTAAATATGAATAATTTATTAGCATTGAAAATTGATGCGTATTTCGATACTCCATGAAATATAGGTTTATTATGCATGTAATGTAAAACGAATCATTTTACCGAAATAATATAATAAAATTATTTTTTTATAGTTATTATTATCAATTCTAAATATTGTTTTTAATAAGTTATTCTGATTGATTAATCATTATTTTTATGTTAACGAAGGTATATAGCAATTCTTATATTTTTTCGATGTAGTAATTTATTTATATAACCTACTAATCTTTTGATTTGTGAATAGTATAGTTTAGTACATTCTAACATGATGGATTTATTCTAACGCCAGCGATAGTAGCGCCATTTGAAGTTTTGACAATACTTTCATCTTTAAATATTATTATATGATTTACTTGTGTAGATAGGCAAGTAAATTAAATAACTTGATGCGATTTATTTTAACTATTAAAATCTCGCGACAAGCTTTTATATCATATAAATTGTGTAATGACGTTATAAGTAGTTGATATTAAAAGTTATAAAATAAAAGTTTATTCTTTATGTTTAGCGCAATAGCAAATAAAAGCTTGTTTTTTAAAAAGGTTTTTTACTTTTAATTTATTGTTTTAAATATTTAAAATTACAAACGTAGATATTATTCAATTGTTTTTAGTTTACAATGAATAAAATGTGTAGGTAAATAATAAAATATAGCTGTGTATACATAAAGCTACGTATACATCCCCCACGGCATACCCTCAAACATTGGCTCGCGCGACGACCACGCTCATCTCCATAGAGCGGAATTATAATGCTGTGCTTATAATGCACATGATCACCATTCGCGTGTGTGCTGCCGTGATAATGTGAAAATCGCACTATTTTCTTAAATTTTATTATATTTTTATATTTAAAATCTACGAATTTTGTAAAATTGACTCATATTATATTAAAATATATAATAAAATTGACAATAAAAACAAATAATAATATATATATTATACTAAAATAATGGTCAGTTAAGAGTTACATAGGTATTAGGCAGTACCTGTTACGTCTTGCTGGACCACTATAATAATTACAATAATAAATATTTAATACATATTATAAAATATTTATATGTTAAATTAGAAAAATACTTTTAAATTTGGACAAAATATAATATAACATTCGGATTCTTATTAATAATAATATAACTAACGTCTCTGTTCATCTCGAGGCACACAAAGTGGACTTAGTACTTTATGTATTTTTTATTCTATGATCTTTGTTCTGGCTTAAATAAATAGCCTAAACTTATACTAAAGAAAAAAAATTAATGTAACCTAACCAGCGATATATCTTGAGGTTTCGTCTTTCAAGTCATTATTAAAATAAATTTTATTTCAAAACTGTCTAAAAATTTGCATTTATGAAGTGATATTCCGCCATATTTGATTTTTTAGAACAGTTTTTACGAATTTGAACACAAGACGGAGTAATTAATAATTAGAATGTATTAACGAAAAGACGTATCGTTACATACTAGGTGGTGTAAAATATCGACCGGTCAGTTCGAACTTCAATGAGAAGAGAATATCCTCACTATCTACTACATTGTTAATTGATGAAGCTCGTGTCGGTCGAGCTAGTTAGATCAGAATATCGAGCTAGTTAGATCGCTCGCTCATATACTAGGTCCTTACATATGAAATTGGCGTTTTGTACGGGTGGAATATAAAGTCAATATTTTTTGTAAAATATACTTAATTAATTAAAGTATGCACCGTTGTTATCTATGCACTTTTGCCATCTCATAGAAAGTTCATTGGTCCCTTTACTAAAAAAACCATGGGGGCGAGAATCAAAATACTCTTGGAAGGCGGTTTGGACTGCCGCATCGGAGTTGAACTTTTTTCCTTGTAAGAAGTTTTCCAAATTCCCGAAAAAATGGTAATCTGTTGGAGCAAGTTCCAGGGAGTACGGTGGATGTCGCAGACATTCCAATTGTAGCTCATCTAACTTAGTGGTTATTTGTTGTGCAGTTTGTGGTCTTGCGTTGTCGTGAAGCAGCAGTGACTTAGAGCGATTGACCAATCTCGGTTGTTTAGCAGCTAGTTTCTACTTCATGGTTTGCAGTTGCTGACAATAGATATCTGCCGTAATCGTTTCGCCAGATTTTAGAAAGCTGTAGTGAACGACACCGGCGCTGATCCACCAAACACTCAAAAGTAACTTTTTCTGAGTCCATTTTTGTTTAGGGCAGGATTTTGCTGGGTCTCCAGGGTTCAGCTATTGCGACGAGCGCTTACGATTATCGTACAGTATCCACTTTTCATCACAAGTAATTATTCGATTTAAAATCCCTTCATTATTGTGTGGGTTGAGCAAAGTAACACAGCAGTCGACGCGTGTTTGCAAGTTCGATTCACTCAATTCATGAGGTACCCATCTTTCAAGTTTTTTTACTTTCCCGATTTGCTTCAAGTGGATTAATACAGTTTTATCACTTACCCCGAAGTCTGTAGCTATCTCTGAAGTGCTTTGTGATGGATCCGCTTCCACAATAGCCTTTAATTCTTCATTTTCCACTTTGGTCTCCGGCCGTCCACGGGGTTGGTTCTGAAGGTCGAAATTTCCAGAACGAAAACGTTGAAACCAAAAATGTACCGTACTTTATTTTGCGACACCAATGCCGTACACATCATTAATCCTTCGAGCTGTTTCTGGAGCACTGGTGCCACGGTAGAACTCGTACTCGTAAATATACCGATATTTCATGTTTTCCATTGTGCGGTAATAAGCGACGCCAAAGAAAAAAATTATGAGGAAAAAACAAATGAATGACTGTTTTCAAAACTCAAATGTACCAGCTAAATGAATTTATAAATTTGAATTTGGAATTCTTAACCAAAGAGGAGATATTTCAGATCAAAGTGGTCAGTACGACAAAACGCTAATTATATATATAAGGACCATATAATTATATTATATTATATTTGTATTTCATATTACAATATATTTACATAAGATATATTTAAAAAAAAAATACATATACTACCATACGGCTTGTAAGGTTTTACGGATACAGGATATCATAGTTCACTTGACCATGAATCCATGGTAATACCAATGGCATCCATCTCAGATACAATGATTGTTTTAGAGATATGCAAAACCATTCTATAGGTATCTGCTTCATGGAGCGTAATTTTTACAAAACTTATGTATGTTTCCCGATGGTGTTGGAAAATAAATGGACTGTATTTTGTAGATCTCGTAGTTTATTTAAATAATATATGTAGCGGAAACGTCGCGTGCGCACGAAGCGGTGGTCCGAGGCGAAGTCGGGTTGTCTCAGATTCTCGCGAGGATCCCCGCGCACCGCGTAGTCGTCGCGCCCCCCGCACCTTCGTCTTAGCGGCTGCCGGCTGCTGAGCGCGCTGCGTATAATGTCGAGATTCGATTCTCGACACTTATAGCCATTATTTTAAAATGGCCGCGGCTCTGAATAAGGATTTACATAGTTATAATAAAGATTCGTTTAAAATAATACTGAGATAACTAAGTAAAATTAAAAGGATAACTAGGCTAAGTACTTGCGTCAGCGTTACTAACTCTACGTAATTTTACGTAGGTCCTACGCGTACGAACCTCTTATTCATATGTGAAATTTTGAACATACGTTTTCCTAAATAAGCTCGCAAAAATCAATAATGAACGTAAACAGACAGTATATATGTTATTATTCTTATCAGAGATCCTTCGTTTTCTTTGTCTTAAAAAAATATATATCATTCCGTTCTATATTACGCAGCGCCTTGCTACATCGCACGTCTGCTCATCCAATATTTAAACGAAATATATCGTGATTTTTTCTATGATGTAAATGGGACGCACGATATGACAGAAAAAGTCGAAATGGAATAATTACTTATATTTTAGTATTTTTTTTTGAGCCGATAAACACTGTTTTGTCATAGCGGATGCTCTGCGCAGGTTTCACACGCGCGGTGTGGTGATGAGGTCGATCTGGCCCCTACGCTTTGATGCTTTCGAAAACCGTCGTTCAGTTTTTTTTTCTTTTTTTATAAAATTTAGTTGTCAGGCTGAGAATTTCTTCGTGACGTTAAGTCCGTGTTTACCATTCAATTGCTTCGGGACAATACAATAAATGAATAAATAAATTGGTCTGCACTGTGCGTCGCTCGTAAAGTTAGCGACGATTCTTACAGCTATATTTTTTAAGATTTTGTGATAACTTCTTGTCTTTTCATAACATTTACCTACTGTGAACCAAAATAAGCGTCTGAAAAATAACACGATCAAAAACAGTTCTTAATAAATTTACAAATAATTTATTATAAAATGTATCATATCACTTATACATATAAAACCTGGAATTACGCTTTAAATAGAATAAATAATACAACACTATTTCAATGATACATAAATTCCTCTTTCAAATTAAATAAACATTTACTGGTATCGGTGTCGACGGTGACATTTGATAGATACCTCATTAGTCTTTCCGAAAATGGGTACATTAATTATTTCACAACACTGGAAAGCCGCATGGCAATCAAACGTTGCTGAATTTACCCTGAGGAATTAATGAGTATAAAATGGCCTTTTAAATGATAATACCTTATATCTAATTGTAAATATATTATGCTATTACCTGCTCGTCTCATTGTTTATGTTTCTCATGTATTAGTTACATATAAAAGTAAAGTAACGATCGAAATGTGGTCATTTCTATTTTAATTGATTTTTAGAAGAAAAATAATGATTCATTATGAATAGAATTTTGTTCCAAAAAAGTAGCAGCATGTCATGGTCATACTATAGAGCACCGCTTTCCTCTCTTGACTCTTGATTCATTTCTTATAGTGTCCATGTTCTGGCCAGAGTCGCCGCTTAACACCATTTAACGCATTAGCTCTGTTTTCCAACCAAAAATTGCAACGTTTTGTTATTTATTTAAAATTGATACTGAATGGTAAAAGAGAGATAAAGATGAAGGATTTGCGAACTTTTTTATTTTATTTTGACTGAAGAGGTCGCAAATACAGGTTTTATGTGTATAAAATTAGAATTTGTTAATACCCAGTACATTTATTACGTAGAATAAATAGAATAAATAATGAAAATCTTCAGTAGGTATCTCTATGTTTGAAAAGGGCACCATATCAAAATGGCTTAGATCGGCAAATGCGAAGTTTGTGAATGTCATATCTTGACGAGGGTCACGTGATAAGTTGCAAAGACTTAGAGACACTCGTATTTAGTGATAGACTGAGTGAAATAAAATATTATATTTCACTATAAATACTATTGTCACAAACTAAATGAAGCTTTCATATTATCACATACAGTAAACAGCATTCATTCATTATTATTATTACAAGTGAAGTATGTATGCAATAGTGGCTTAATATCATCCAAAAGAGGTTTATCATATTAAGCCATGAATTACTTCTCAAACATATTTGACGTTCCTTATAAATATTGTCACTCTTTCACTCTCACTCTCTTCATTATTTCACTCTTTCTTTCATTATTGATTTGACATTCGAAAGAAAAAGACAGCATTGTTTAACTAACCACCTGTTAAACAACGTTTACAGGTAATGCCGTTTAGATGTAGAATCTAATTGACAATTAAGAGATAGTTGGATTCGTTTATACATTAATCTTATCGACCTCAATAAATATATACAGTTAGGAGTCTCCTTGGTCCATACAACAGTATTATTTAAAAAAAAAGAAGCGCGCAAAGTTTAACCGCCGCCATTTTCTTAGTGCATATAAAGGTAAAGTAATTAATTCATTATTAGCACGACTTATGATTTGTAATGTGTTCAAATGTGTTATTTGGATCTAAAGAGAACCTCTCTGAGAGATCTGAATGAGTAATTAACATAAATTGATATGATTTGATGTTCTATTTATGAATAGACCGATTCGAGGTTCTTATAAAATCAGTTTTCACTTCTGGATGCTAAATATACAATATTTGAAAATAGCTGACCAAATGACCGCACGAAATGGTGGCAAGCTAGCAGCATTTCCCCGTTGAATCACTATTCCGATTCGCGTAAATGAATCGGGCGTCTAATTTAATTTATATCTATATATTTAAGCGAAATAGAACTCACTACGAGATCTTTTAAACTATGCGCCCGATTGACTTGAAACTTGTCACAGTTACTCCTTCCCCTACGTAGACACTCACTAAGAACGGACTTTCCTATTTAAGAAATCCTATCAAAAATATTTTTTTCTTATCTAGTTATTAACTTAGTTGACTGCCTCGTTGGTCTAGTGGCTAGATATAAGGCCGCAGACCCGGTGGTCCTGGGTTCAATTCCCAGGTCGGGCCAATAAATAGTTATTGGGTTTTTCTGTCAGAAAATTCTCAGTAGCAGCCCGGAGTCTGGAAGTTGGAAGTGTGTACACTCCCGTGCCTCGGAAAGCACGTTAAGCCGTTGGTCCTGCGCCTGAACTCTTTCCGGTCGTGTCGGATTGCCGTCCCATCAGATTATGAGAGCTAAGGAAAAGAGAGTGCACCTGTGTTTCCGCGCACACACTTCGGCCGCCGTGGCCGAAATCGGTCTGGAGGACCTTATACGAATGAATAATAATATGCTAAAAATAAAGATGAACTGGTATAATTTAATGAAAAGAGTGATGACAGAAGCAAAGTCTTTCCTATGTATTTAGTATAACTCGTTTTAGTATTTATATGACGATTTTCAACTGTAATCGGATATTTGATAAAATTTAACGCATTAATAATTTTATCTAAATTATAATTAGCAATTAACATATGTGAATTAATTACTTTGATACTGTTACAAGTACCAATTAAATTTGGGTAATTAAGTATTGTCTATATTTCTGTGTGTATAACAATGATACTATGATAATTTTTTATAAAAAAGCAAATTTTCTTCTTCTAGTAATCCATCAGCCTGGTAATGCTCACTGCTGGACAAAGATCTTCCCTAATTGGCACCACTCACAAAAAAAATCCAATTCCAAAAAAAACGCTTTCTCATCATCTGTCCATCTGTCCACCTAGTCCTAAACGTGCTTTACTTCTTTTATCAAGATCGTGGTCAACATTCGAAGATATAATTTCTCATTCGTTATAGATGCTTTAAATAAATGTTTTTCTTTTTATAAATTTTATATACTAAACTATATTTATTGGTAGCCGAGATGGCCCAGTGGTAAGGACGCGTGAATCTTAACCTATTATCGTGGGTTCAAGCCTGGGCAAGCACTACTGAATTTCATGTGCTTAATTTGTGATTATAATTCATCTCGTGCTTGAAGGTGAAGAAGGTGAAGGAAAACATCGCGAGGAAACCGGCATGTGTCAAATTTCACTGAAATTCTGTCACATGTGTATTCCACCACCCCGTATTGGAGCCGCGTGGTGGAATAAGCTCCAAAACCTTCTCCTCAAAAGAGGATAAGAGGCCTTAGCCCAGCAATGGGACATTCACAGGCTGTTATTGTACTGTACTGTAAATTATATTTATAAGGTAAATTGTGAGCAAAAATTTTCACTTAAATTACATGAATCCTTAAACACCGCAAAGCCAGCACAGATGAGGTCGATGTGTAATTTGCGTCAGTAATGCGTCGCAGACATGCAATTTCCTTATAAACGACAACATTGCAGCCAGTAAGGCAACATATCCGCAAACAATCTCGGAGTACAGAATTTGATTCGATGCGGTATAATTATATAAGGCTTCAGTTAATAATATTTATATAAATAAAAAAAATCTTATTTATCGTGAGCGTTCTCTAAAAAAATATTGCCTAATATAAATACTTGATATATGCTCGATCTAATGTTTTCAGTGGGTGCTTAGTTAAGCGTTTCTCGCTTTCTGTCATCACTTATTTGAAACGGTGGTAGAGCTTTGCGTAAGCTCGTCTGGGTAGGTGCCACCCACTCATCAGATATTCTACCTTAAAACAGCAGTACATGGTATTGTAGTGTTTCGGTTTGAAAGGTGAGTGAGCCAGTGTAATTACAGGCACAAATAGTTCCCAAGGTTGGTGGCATATTGGCGATGTTTTTTTTAAGAAATATACATTGCCACTGTCTATGGGCATTGGTGACCACTTACCATCAGGTGGCCTATAAACTCGTCCGCTTACATTTGCTATAAAAAAAATAGTAAGAAGACAAAGCATTGTTTAACTAATCATCCCCAATACAATATATATAGTTAAAACCGTATATACACAGTAGTAATATTCTGTAGAACAACATTTCGTGTCTTACTCGTGAAATGTTGAAAACTGACTTAGGTGTTAAGCTATTTTGATGCTTTTATCCTTTAAATATTATATTTATTTTAGTCAATGTCGCATACATCTTCCACATACTTTACCGACTTGTTCTGAGCTTGAGCAATTTTTTTCTATACATATATATTTCGTGTATTTCGAAAACGACTCTAAATGATTTGGCTCAAATTATGAATTTAGATAAGGTTTTACTTTTAAAATTATTATAAGTGGCTTTCCTGAAAAACGCAATTTTTCTTTTTTTATCGCAAAAAAACAAGCGAAGCTTGGTTTCCCAGATATTTCATAATGAATATGCATACAATTTTGACACAAGCCTTCTTTATTACGTTCTGTAGTTTCTAGAATTTACATTTCTCTTACAATAATATGTATACCAGCTGATTTATAACATTTACTAGAAATTGGTAATTATCTGTAATTCTTCAAAACGCAATTCTATCAAAACAACAGCAGCAGTTAGTTGATTGAGATCATTTTATGAATAAACTTCCTTACTCTTTATAAAGTAATAATAATATATATTTATAACTAAAAAGAATTTATGCATTTTTAAAACATTTTTTTTCTAAGTATTGTATTGAAATTGAAAAAGATAACAAATCTCTATTTGAGTATTTCTGTTTTTACTCTTGTTGCTTATTCACTTTTATTGGTCATAGACATGTCACATACTTTTGGGAAACCCGGGTAAGTCTCGCAATCTCAAGAGAGTTTAGCTAACTGTGCAAGAGATATTATAGTGCACAAGTGTGTGCGCAAACACAGGTGCACTCTCTATTCCCTAACTCTCATAATCCGATGGGACGGCAATCCGACACGACCGGAAAGAGTTCAGACGCAAGACCTACGGCTTTACGTGCTTTCCGGAACACGTACACACTTCCAACTTCCAGACTCCGGGCTGCTATTGAGAATTTTCGACAGAAAAACTCAATAACTTTTTGTTTGCCTGACCGTGGATTTCTAACTAATAATAACTTGTAATATAATTTTACATCATTGTAGTTGAAGTATATAAACCTGGGTGTAGAAATGCAATTTAAATGTTCTCAAATTTACAACAAACGGAGTGTTGTATACTTGCGTCACTGGTGAAAACGGCTGGCACATCTTTCGCCAGGAGAATCGAAATTGCGATTCAATTATGAAATGTTGTTACTAAACATGTATTTAATTAATTTTGTTTGTTATATATTTTTATGATTTGCAATCGCATTTTCTAATATGTTGTATTTATTATATTGTGTTATCATTCTACACCTATTCTTCGGACATAGATTAGTTAGTTAGTAGATTAGTTTTTTATATTGTTAAAAATTCACTACCTCATTTATTTTTCGGAAAGTTTTTGCTACAACGGTTGTCTGGAAGAGATCGCTGTAGCGATAAGGCTGCCTTGGCACGCTTTTAAATCTCTGTAATCCTGTACTATAAGCAACAAGAAAATTACTCGTAATTTGACATATTAACTGTTGTTTTTTATTTAAATAATTGTTATGTATATAAATGATTAACTAAAATTAAAATTTTTACATAATCCTACCGCACAATATCCCATTATTAAAATATATAATAACGTAACAGTCAAGGGCTTTTACTTTCACATCCTTTTGTCACTCGCTAATCTACGTGATTAAAAATACAGTAACAACCCTTTTTATTCGTCACGACTTTTCAACGCGATACAGATCCATTACGTATGGATCAAAGGGTTTACCTAAAGGCAAATAATCGAATTACTTTTAATCCTTATATTTGCAGGTATTGTAATAAACAATATGGCATCTTTGATTCAAAGAAATGTTAGAATAACAGGATTTTTCGAGTATATTTAATTACAAGCAATTTTTTTACATTCCATTATATTCTTACTAATATTTCGAATGTAATTGTTGGGTGTAAAATGTGTATTTGGTTTATCTTCTTAGAGAGAATGGTCTATGTCATGGTCAGAAGTTATTGTGTAAAATATAGTACGAAAATCAACAGTGTACACCTTTTTAAATTCTAAAATAATGTATTTAAATGTGACTTTAGAAATATACCACCAATTATCTGTAATGACCAAAAAAATATATCAGTAAATAATACTGAGTAGAAGAGTCGAAAAATAAAATTGATATTGAAAATATCCTGGAAAAAAATTACATGAAGCCCTACACACTTTAATAGAAAGATGTTTATTTTTAATAATATTCATTAATAAAACAAAAGCTTGTTTTAAAAATATTTACGTTTTTTTTAAAAATAATATAATAGTTTTATTCCGAGGGTGCAAATCCTTTAAGTAATACGTGTTTTCTTTAAGGTCGTTGTAGTTATTATAATAAAAAAAAAATGTTTATGTATTACAGATTTAGTAGTTATACATAAAATGTATTCGATTATTATTGAATAGTTTAAAGGGTTAACTAACATAAAATGTAGTTTGTTACTTTTGAATTTTTAATCACTTTATTAAAACACATAGTTTACAAAGTAATTATTTGAAAAATCGTAAAATTTTGACTTCAATGCCTTACCTTTATGGTTAGTAATTATCAAATGTGCTTATAAATTAACAAATAATCTATAAGAAAAGTAATGTCAAATAACGAGGTCACAATTAATATTAAAAACTAAAAGCGAACGATTTTATATTTCTCTAATATTTAAATTAATACAGGTGCGATCAACAAGAATCAAATAGTTGATAAAGACTATCACTCAACCACATATATAACAGATATGATCTCTATTATCCTACATTTAAAGAGGCATTTTAATTAATCGCTTTTTGAAACAAAGCGTTAACCTATCACACGAGATGATATCTTAAAGGGCATGATATAAAACCCGCATCGATCCAAAACCCAAATGTTGATTGAGAGTGGTTGCATAGTGTAATAAGTAATTGCTTGTTTAAGCTAATTAAGTTATTTAAATTTTATCTTAAAAAATCATTAATTAAGGTGTATTATTACGATGTTCGGGTTCATATTCGTAGACTTTTACGCATGATAAATAAATGAAATGTATTTTACTGGTGGTAGGACTTCGTACAAGCTCATCTGGATAGGTACCACCGACTCATCAGATATTCGACCGCAAAACAGCAGTATTTGGTATAGTTGTGTTCCGTTTTGGAGGCTGAGTGAGACAGTGTAATAATAGGCACAAGGGACATAACATCTTAGTTCCCAAGGTTGGTGGTAACATTGGCGATGTAAGCGATGGTTAACATTTCTTACAATACCAATGTCAAGTCTCGAAAAGGGTACTTAGTTTCTTGACGATTTTTCTCGATAGAAACTACACTCAGAACAGGTTGTAGTTTTAAATCTATATTAAAATTTTAGTATGACGATTCTAAATTATTGCTTATCAGCCTACTGGATTTAATAATATTTTCAATTTATATCCTGTGCCTCGAAACGTTAAGCCTTTCGTCCTGCGTCTGAATTCTATCCGGTCGTGTTTGATTTGTGTCCCATCGGATTATGAGAGTAAGGGAATAGAGTGTGCAAATGTGTTTGCACACAATTTTGCACTATAGTATGTTCGGTGCTCTATTCTCTCTTGAGAATGGCCGCCGTGGTCGAAATTGGTACAGAGGAAATCACTATTCGATCATTATCATATAATTTTGAACTCTCATTGATGATAATCAAACAATTATACAATAATTATTTTATATGGAAACGCATTGTCATATTTTATAAAATATAAAATAAATTTTTCGTATTACGTAATTTGGAACGCGGTGTCACAATATCGCCTGAAGATTTTCCGTAACAAACCGAACATTTGAAACATGAAACAATTAGGAACATGTCGCGCACAACTGGATTCGTGTTTCTATTTGTTTAAAAGGGGAATCACGAAAACAAACCATTTGTTATTTAAAAATAAAAATTATATCAATGTGACTTATTTTACTTTTTAAAGAAAAAAAGATAAACAAAACATACTTTTTAATATTAGTCTGTCATTTCAAATATATTTTGTGACATATAAGTACATATTTTAAAGTTGTTTCTATAGTATATATATGTATGTATATAGTAAAGGTTTCATATGTGTTATTAACGTACGTATTTGCGTTATTACATATTTAGATATATATTCAACGTTCTCGTTGGTACGTTTTCTTATTCATTTCAAATATATATTTTGATTTTATTATATATTGAAAAAAATACTTAATACCCTTACAATAGATCTCTCTATACAAAGGTGCGACGACGCAAAATATTTGACATCATTTAATCAATTATCTTCTAGAAAAAACAAAATGGAAAAACAAACATTCTAAGCCAAAAATATGAAGCTATTAAATTAGTATCAAACAAATTTTGATGTCTAAATATCTTTGCTAAAAATGTGATTTATTTTTTATCATAATAATATATTATCACAACAAATGTATTATCCGTTATCTATTCAGTCATGTGTAAAGCATTCACACAGATGCGGGATTCGGGAGATGCGTGTTCCCTCATTGTTTCCTCACGATAAAGACGAATATTTCTGTCAGCAAATTCATAATATTACGTAAATTGTGCAAATTAGAATTGTGTTATACAAACTTCGACTTATTGAATATAACCTTTATGTATTCAATTTTATTTTATCAAGATTTCAATATCAAGCTTAATAATATATTTAAGCATTTTCATAAAGTAACTTTTCAACGTCTGACGTTTTTGTTTATTGGGAAATACGTCTGTGACAGGAGGCAGGTGTGGAAGGAATATTGGAAAATCAATTTTATGTCATTGTTTGATCTTAAAATTAAATTGTATTATTATTTTTCCACGTATTAGCCAATGTTATAAAAATAGACGAAAACTATACCGTTCGTTTTACTTCTTTTATTATATCGAAATTAATTGTATATTATAATACACTATCGATAGTTTTTCATTTCTTTTTATGTACTTTTGTGACTTCGTTTTTCATTCGTATTAACAACAGCTTTAAATCTGTTCCTAACATCGTCTGCTATGTCGACGACACATGGACGGACACAATGAAGCTGACGGAAGAGAAGTACGAGAGGACCAACAATATCATCGAGTTTGAGTTGAATATTGTCATTGCAAATATCTGTGAGCTGGCTGGCTATATCGTGCGAATATTAGGCGGCGACGCTGACGAAATGGGTAAGAGCAAGTCGTAGGACTGCTCCTGGCCTACAAACTATCTTACTCCATGTATTAAAGGTCAGGTACTTTACTCGTGCAAGTAACTGTCGATAGTCGCCTATAGGTACGCGAACATTCTATGGTATATAAGCAGCCAACATCCAATGAAACTTCTCGAAACCATTGAGGACGTCTAGGCTTTATTGTCAAAATCTTACCTTGCTTCCAACCTGGAGTTTCACACTACCGCGCGAACTAGGGAGAAATACGAGGTGGTTAAACGTATGTGTTCAGGTAAAGATAGTAGAAGTTTGTTGACTTGAAGCTATACTTGCATGTGTCTAATTTCATTGAAATTCTACCACATGTATATCCACCAACCCGTATTAGGTGTGGTGGAATCAGCTTCAATCCTTTTCCTTAAAGGGAGAGAAGGCCTTAGCTCAGTAGTGAGAGTACACAGGAGAATATTTACAGTCATATCATATATATTATAATTGCAAGCCACATTTAAAATTTCTATAGGAAAAGTCGGGCTTACCTTTATCATAAAAGGAACCAAACAAATACGGCTCGCATGCGTTTTAATGTTTAATATCATCATAAACGTAATGAACGTCTTTTGTATCTGGTTTTCACCAGATCCGTAAGTAATGAATGTTTTTGTGTTTGTTTTACACAAGTCCGTTTATAAAAGACTTTTTTTGAACACTGATGCTTTACCATTACGAAAGAGAAGTTATACACTATACAATAAAATTATTGTCATGTTTTAGATTTAAAAAAATTAACTACGTTTTGAAATTGAGTACTTAAAGACAAGGTCCTAAATTTAAACATGTGTTTTCATGTTACATATTTGTATTCTTTGGTTAAGAAAATCTTGAGAAATCATGCACACATACGTTTGTCTTAGACAAGTAAAGTGTACATGCATCTATCGATTCATACTAAACCACATTAGTAGCCCCGATATTTTCTTAAATCAGACAAAAAAACAGAGTCTTTACTGACGTGGAATGTTTAAGGGTTATTAAGAGTAACAAGTTTAATAAAAAACAAGAAAAACATTTCGTGAAAAAGAACACAAAAGCCTCCAAAGCTTGTACTTTATAAATTATACTGCTTAAGTACCTTATAACTTTGCTTTGCGGGTTTAACTTAAGTAGGTTTCTATGAATATCTTTTTTACTGAAATAAAAAAAAAAATCTATAGCGTTTATAAAGTTATGCAATGATGTATCTGCTTCCTCAAAATTCAAATGATATTATGATAGCAGCTTTCTTCTACAACTTTAGTTCTTACTTTATTTTAAATATCGGGGCTTCGCAAGGGTTCAATTCAGATAAAGATGATGACAAATATGTAGTAATTATATATTTATATACGAAAACTTTTCTCGTTTATCGCTTTTACTCTTAATGAAATCTATATCAAAATCAGTTGTGTGGCTTAGAAGAAGTAACCGGAGTTACAGACAGAGACAGCGACTTTCTTTTGAGGTATTTAGAAATTAAGCTTTAGTTTCATATACCAGCAATATTTAGTTGTTATATGGAGTTTGATTATATAAGGCAGCCTTCTATAATGTACTATACTAATGGATGACAACAAAAATATGAAAACCCGTTTTTAGCTCATGGAAGGAAAATAAACCTTCGTGAGTCACGTAGTCGGAGCTCGTATTTCTACTGCACAGGTCAAGTGCTTTGTTAGCAAAATACTCATGACGCACAACGTGGTCCTTCAACCGACGTCTTCTGCTAGACATTCCTATGACAGCTCGCACTCTTACTCATATTCTAAACAAGATATTGTATTTGTTTGTTGTTACTGTCATATTTGCATAGAGATAATTTTAAAACATCAGAGTGAAGTATTAAAATGCTACTTTTAATCTATACTACTATATAAATCTATTGGTTCTGTCTGTACATTTTATTTTTTCACCTAATTTTATGACAAATAGTTGTTTTATGATGCAGTGATTCACATTATACTATTTTTATCATTTTTGTATGTCTGCCTGTCTGTATGTCTTCTTATAACTCAAGACGGCTTGACCAATCTTGATGAAAATTGGTACACACAAAGAACACGTGATGGCGCAAATGTTAGGCCATATATAAGATTGGTAAACCTTACGGTATCTTATGAAAATTAATTTCAAATCGTTAATTACGTATTTCTTTACCAGTAGCTATGTTGTAGTAGTTGTGTGTGTACAGTAGGGTGTGTGCGTGTGTGTTATTATAGTAATAAAATAATTTATTATATTTTATTTTTTTATTATATACGCGGGTGAAGCCGCGTGGCACAGGTAGTATATTTACATATATGTTTATTATATAGATATTATACTTGGCATAGATCTGTAGATAGTTAATTTTATCACTTCATACTAAAGTACTTTTAGATTCAAACGACTAAATGAAGATAAAGACTAAAACGACTTTAATAATATAATTTGATAGGATTTATAAGTACATATTCTGTACATATTTCGAGGCGAAAAGCGACACGGTATTTGCCTATTCACACTTAAATGGTATAGTGGATTTTGAAAAAATTTCAATAGACATTGTCTCACAGAAATAAACAATGATGCACCCGATAATTTCAATCCCGTAAAAATTAACTGTTTTTCATCGTGTAGCCATTGAATATGTTTGTAACGACTGAAATGTAATGGAACTATGCGTCGTGATTAGATTTTTATGCGTGTGTACATCCGCAAAACATAATTACTACCAAAAACTTAAGTTAGTAACGGTTATCGAATTTAAATTAAATATTGTGTAGATTAGTTTTAACAAAGATCAACATAAATAAAACTACCCATAAAACAACCAAAAATTTTACGCTTATACGAAACGTAGTTACATACGAGAGTTTTAAATATTAACAACTCCTCCGCCTCTTAATCCCCTTGGGGATAGATTTTCGGAAATCCAGGCTTATGTTTTTGTCTTTAAAGATTTATACAGTGATATATATTGTACAGCATGGTTATTATTATTCATGGTATATATATATATATATATATATATATATATATATATATATATTATATTCATTATTATGGAATAATATTCTAATGATGTAACCACATTGGTATGGATCGTTTTTCATGAAGCGTCTGAAGTTTAAATTGAATTTCAAAGTGAGACGGTTTTTTCAATCTACTTCATTTGCAGATAGCAAAATATAACAACATTTATATAAAACTAAATTGACTTTTTTAATTATGTTTGTAATGTATAATACATAATATGTTATGTCAATTATTTTTTTCAGTAACAAAAACTATCACCTTATATTATATTTTATTTACGTGATGGTATAATCAGATGCAGCATTAACGAATGTCAGGTGAAACTTTTAGACGAGATAGACGTTAGTTTCTAATTCACTGAGTGAATTGTGTTGAAACATTCCATAGTTTAAAATCGTAATATTAAAAGTTCTGCCTAAAAAATAAAAATTAAAAATTAAACATTTACAGCCACTCAGGATGATGCAAGGTAAGGAACCCCATACATTCAAATCTGTTAGGCAGTTAAAAGTTAAAGTGTATAAAAAAAATAACATACATACATGAACTCTGAAAACATTACCCTCTTTCAAGCTTAGGTCCTTTATTTCTAAATATTCATCATGTTATTATAATTATTAGTCTACAAACTTCAGCATGTGAAATGAATTTTATCTATACAAATTAAATTGATGTCTGTCTGTGACTTCAAAATAACTTTTTTTTTATAACATAGGTAGGCGGACGAGCGTATGGGCCACCTGATAATAAGTGATCACCAACGCCCATAGACAGATGTTAACCATCACTTACATCGCCAATGCATCACCCACCTTGGGAACTAAGATTTTATGTCCCTTATGCCTGTAATCATCCTTCAAACCGGAACACAATACAAAGTACTGCTGTTTTGCGGTACAATATCTGATGAGTGGGTGGTACCTACCCAGACGAGCTTGCACAAAGCTCTACCACCAAGTGGCAGGAGGCCTGAATGGAAAGTGACTACCACCGCCCATGGACATTTGCAACATCCGAGGACTTGCAGGTGCGTTGCCGGTCTTTGAGGAAAGAGTACGCTCTCTTCTTGAAGGTTGCAATGTCATATCGGTTCGGAAAAGCCGCCGGTGAAAGCTGTTTATTGTAGTTAATATATCTATTTGCGAGTTATCAAAACCAAAACAAACATACCATACCGCTGCTACCTAGTCATTTAATATTTTTTATTTCAATCATGAATCAAATATTTTATCCAGATTTGAACTCTCAGGAATAAATTACGTTTAGTTCATAAAATCTATACATAAGAATGTTATATAAGTAGAATATGACTTTTTATTTGTAGAAATATTTTTTCAACCTCGCCGGCTTATGGTTCGAAGTGCGGCACAAATGACCTCATTTACGGGAAAATGAAAAACTTAACCACCTATACACCGTTGAAGGGTTAGCGTAAGTATGTAAAACATTTAATATTACATTTTCTACTGATTCTCTTATACGACGCGCAGTATTTTCAGTATTTTTAATTGAATTACTTTCTGAGAAATTCATATGTTTTTTAATCTAACACGGTGCTTTCGTATAAAAATCTCTTATAAATTTATTTTTCATGTATTGGCAAGATTAGTTTTAGCTCATAGAAAAAATTATAGCCTGCAAATGTCCCACTTTTGGGCTAAGGCTTTCTCTGTTTTTTAAAAGAAGGCTTGGAGCTTATTTGACCACGCTGCTCCATATGGTGTTGGTGGACATGCATGTGGATGATTTTCATCCGACATATGTGGGCTTTCTTACGATGTTTTCCTTTAAAGCCGAGCATGGTGAATTATACATTATTTCATTACTTAACATAAAACGCATGAAAATTCAGTGGCGTATACCAGGGCTTGGACGCTGCTTTCAGAAATGTGTTGGTATTTGACGGTAGTTAAAATAAATCATACATATTTAAAGCCAAGCTTATATAAATGATAAAAGAATATTAATACATCGTCTCCGTTAAAATGAACCAGGTACTTTAGGGTACTTTTATAATATTTATGAAGGGTTTGCTCGAGGAACATGATGTTTACGCTTTAGAGGCAGCTCTATTTATCTCAGCTCTATTGAGAGTTTAAATGGCCCAGGGATTAGAAAACGCAAATCTTAACCTAGAATCGCGGGTTAATGAACGCGCAAGCACCAATGGTTTTTCATGTATATTTAATTTTGTTTGTGATATTAAGTATTGATTGAACATCACAAACAGATATCTAATAGCAAAAAAAGGTTATAGATCGTCTGTATAACGAGCTTTTTAATGCATGATCGCTTTATCATTAGTTTGGGCACCAGGGTACATATATAATGCACTAAAATAAGACACAATAAGGGAAGCTTCTATAAACACTCAAAGACATAATTGTAAACATAACACATAACAAGTACCTCAAGTGAAACCTTATTTCCTTAATATAAAAAACGTTCGTTTACTTATTTGTAGTTTATTTGTAGGAAAATCTTACATAATATTTGTTCAAAAATATAAGCAAAACATTAAAAAAGCATACGATACATATATTTGAACAAATATGTCAAAGGATAGGATTGCTTCATTATTTTAATGCATTTTTCTGTAACCCCGCACATGATCACTTTTATCATACTAAAAGCGTTCGTTGTTTACATTTATAAAGAAAAATAGAACGCGGCCAGATTAATATGCGACTGATTTCTAAACAATGTTTATTATATACATTACAGAAATACGTTGATATCTATTGCTTTAATCACAAAAAAAGTTAACAAAAAGAAATACATTATATAAAAAACCGGTGTATTAGAAAGAATGCCCATAGATATCTGCAACACGGGGCTTGCAGGTACGTTGCTGGCCTTTAAATAATGAGTAGACTCCGGACCGGAAAAAACCTAACTACAAATGTTTGCCACAATTTCATTACAGTTATAGAATAGAGATTGAGTTGTATGAAAAAAATATATTTTGTAAGAAAGCAGAAATCTCAAGTCTCAAAGTCAAGTTGGTAATTATTTACTTACATCTGAAAATACTCACACAGCAAGACCTTACCTTTCTTTACAATATCAATGCGCTGTCAACACTGGAATCCAAGATAAGACGACCCTAGTAGCTATCACACCGACCCACTCCTATTTTAGGCCAGAACTCAACATGAGATTAATTTTTCACGGTAAAATAATTAATAGATTCGTAATACCCTGTACTTGTAATGTCTATTAAAATGATTGGATATCAAAAATATATTCATGTCAAACAAAATGTTTTCATTACTTAATGAAAAATAATAATAAAATATATTTCAAAATGTATGTAATTTTATTTTACAGTTAATGATTATTTATTTTACAAATTAATAGATATTCCCAGTATTATATTTATCAACAGATAATATAAGCATATTATTATCATAGAATTTATTCAAGCATTTCGATAGGAGGTCGCGTAAAAGATCACCCGCGCTGTTCTGCTTTTGTTGTATTGAAATTTCACTACCTCGAGAACAAGAGCTCAAGCATGTTCAGCTTTCATTATGTTTGAAAGATCTGTCTTATTGTCGTTTTAAAAAAAAAATTATGCTCATCTCGTTTAAAATGTTATACACTTAATTTCCGTCCTTTTGTAATAAATAGGTACTTAAAATACCTTGATATAAATCTATTAATATGCAGAAAATCAAAATCAAAATATTGGTGTTACTTTTTCTCAATTTTAAGTGAGACCAAGCCCAAGTATTATCAGAAGAATGTTTTTTTCAGAAATAATAAATAAGAATATAAAACCAAATTGAGAACCTTTTTAAAAGTCGATAAAAAATAATCAATCTATACCAAAAGGCCTTAGGACTTATGTTAAAATAATAGTGTTATTTTCAAGATGTAGGGGATAATTCCAATAAAATTAACTCGATAATGATTGGGTTATACTTTACCTAGCTAGTGCGATTAGCTAGTTAGATTATATTTTGAGCCCAGCAAAGCGGGCGGCTTAGTTGTTCACTAATAACTTCGGAATAGTACACAGAAAACGTACTGTTAATCCTAGTTAAAACAAGTAGTTTTAACACACATAGTTTAATACACATAGTTTAATACACATAGTTTTATCCAAATCTGATAACCATTTCGGAACTAAGTATTAATCGTAGTTAATATGTCTAGCATATATCTAAGTCAATTAAAAAATCTTTATTCAACATAGAAGCGTTACTAACTACATTATTGATTGTCAAAAATGTACCCCCGCTTGGGAAATAAACACCTCAGACCTGAGAAGAACCGGCGAAACAAAACTCAGTGGATTTTTTACTCTCAAATTCATAATGCTTACAGGCTTTATTCAATAATAATTATATTAACTATACAGATCCATCTCACAGAAGCAATGCATCTTACCTTTACCGTGCAATATATTAAATATCCCGAAATTTAATTTAGCACGTCTTTGATGAAATGAAGCGATCCTCCGTTACTTCGAAAGAAGGAAAAACAAAAGATTAGCGTGTACATACAGACAGATACAAAAATATAAATATATTCAATATACAGATAACAGTCGTCTGTTTTATTGTATGTACAGATTGTACCCCATGTTGCGTTTAAACTATGAAATATTATTATAAGACACTAAAATATTACACAATCTTTATTAAGCTTAGCGATCTATTTGCCCGAATTGAGCTAATACATCTCTTCGCACAGCATGGGTCTTTTTTCACTAATTTATTCAAACACCTTGTTGTGTCTCCAAGAGTACTATTTTTGTAATAAAAACAACAAAATTTACAATGGAACAATGGTAAAATGGTCTTTTATTTATATAAGTTATAAGCTATCGCAGATTATTCTATGTATTTATATTTTGAATGTTTATTATAGAAAGCTTGAAGAAATAAAAATATTTTACATGCTATTCTTATCATTTTCCACCTCATATTTGTTTAATTATCACGAGTAGAATTTCATCCTAAACAAAAACTATGTTGCCTCAATATCTGTTAGAGCTGCAAACTGATCGGCTGTGCTAAAATTTACCCTGAGGTTATAATCACTGAGATAACACAAATTGTTTGCGTTTAATCAAAATATGGACAGTTTTATGAACAAAAAACAGGTATCAAATTAAAATATACGTGTTTAAATATTTAAAATTATTTTTATAAAGAAATTCATCATCAATTTAACCCAAACTAATCCATAAGGGCTTCCGCTCAGATGCGCTAATTTTTTCAACCCTTTTTCTTCGTTGGAAAAACGCATTTTTGCGTTTCCCCCATTTGAAGTGAAGGATATGTGGGATTCAACAGCGCCGGGCGCGCTGGAATACCACTAAAAACTAGCGGTACCCACTCTGTCTACTAGGGGGACGTGAATCACTTGCGCATAAATCTTATGATCCTGTCCTTACCGAATCACTTTTTTTATAGACTAGGAAGGCGGACGGTCAGATTTGCCACCGGATGTTAAATGATCATCGACCATTCATTACATTGCGCTATTAATGAGCTGAATATAAGTATTGCTGTTTGGCGGTTGGATATGTTATACCAATCCCGACGGGTAATATATAAATACCGTAGAACGAACTTTTGCGCCATTTTTGGAACGAAGTTCTTTTATGCGGCTTACAGTAGAGTGAAATGGTAGGAATTCATGTCGTATAACGAAATAGCATTATGCCTACCTCTAAAATGCTACAAAATGCGACGCGCTGGGCATTCAAATTCGGTACTGCGCGAGCGCTTCTGTAGGTAGGACTTATGCTGAATTTATGAACGCCAAACCACGCCAAACGATAGAGCTGTAAACTGTATAGGGCGTCTACCCATAAAAGGTCTTTTTTTTTAAATGTATTTAAATAATTAAATATAAACAAACGAATTAATTTTATTTTAAATACTTCCTTAACGTTCTTAAAAATACAAAAACAAAAATATAAAGTTTATACAAAACCATATAAGCACCAATAGCGCTACGGCTTATGAGCCGCACGCAAGTCCCAGGTTCGAACCTTGGGCTATTGTCATAATTCCCATCATAAACTTTGTTTAATTGGATTAATTATTAAAATTTCTAATATTAATAAATTCCTTAAAATTGGGATTGCTATTATTAATTGAATATTAATTGAATTTAAAAGTTTACCTAAATCGTTTTTTAATATTTGATTAAAGAGAGTTGCATAAAGGAGGCTAAATCTCGAAATGAAATTCGTTCCCGACGGGGGTCCCCCGATCGCACAATTTTTATTATTAAATAACATTATTTAAATAATATTGTCATACAGCTTCTAATACTTGATCCAAATAGGTAATTTTCTGTGCTTTATTTATTATAAAGATTATTATAAGAGATATAATCATTCGACTAAAACTCAACGTCATTTTTAAAACTAGTACATAAAGTAGAGCAACGTATTTTGTTCGTATTGTCTGCCGAACAACCTTTGTTCAATTTTAAACCTTGTTTCATATAATACGGTACAATACAATAATCATTATTATACGCTAATGAAACTTACACAATTAATAAATTCCAGGAAGATGTCCAAGACACACATGTCCATATTATTTAATTTTCATCTCTTGCCGTTAGAGAATTGAGCCTTTTATACACCACAGACGATGATTTGTAAATATATTATTTATAGTTATAGTATAAGAATCATCTCATTTTATTAATTTTATCATTTAGAATGTCATGTACACCACCACTTAAAAAAATAAACTAAATCTGATACAGAAATTTCATCTCCATTAATCCGACCCGACTCGCAAACTTACAGTTATTTAACTTTATATGGCCTTAAAAGCTGGTCTTGTGGCTATCTTTTAAGGCCTAAAATCGTTAAGTTAAATTTAGGATCGGGTCAATAAAAAAATAATTGATTAGGATGTCTTATTGAGTAATTCTCAGTGGCCGTCCAATCGGGTTATGAGAGTATCAAATACACTGTTTGCTTAGTCACTCTGTAATACGAGTATGATGTCTTGATTAGATGGGTAGTCCTAAAGTATCTACATATATAAAAATTTGTTAATAAAAAAATAAGATTCTCCATAAAAACCTATGCGGTGATTACAAAAACGTTGACAATACTTCATAGCGCTAAAGCCAAACCAATCGATTTATAAGCTCATACTTAGAAAAAATACAATCGAAATTTGAAATTTGATGTAATCAAATCATTTAATAATGTAATAATGTCCAGACCGGTTTCGGTCAGGGCAACCAATCTCAAAAGAGATTAGCCAATTGCGCTGGAGATATTATAGTGCACAAGTGTGTGCGCAAACATAGATGCACTCACTATTCCCTAGCTCTCATAATCCGATGGGACGGCAATCCGACACGACCGGAAAGAGTTCAGGTGTAGGACCAACGGCTTTACGTGCTTTCCGAGGTACTGGAGTGTACACCCTTCCAACTTCCAGACTCCGGGCTGCTATTGAGAATTTTCTGATAGAAAAGCCAATAACTATTTATTGGCCTGACCTGGGAATTGAACCCAGGACCACCAGTGTCTGCGGCCTTATATCTATTCACTAGACCAACGAGGCAGTCTTTGTATCATATAATTATGTATACGAACGATTAATAGCTTTAAAAAGTAATAATAGGTTATGAATTAATAAGAAAATGCTGGCAATTTTAGGATATTTTCTTTAAAACTTTTGATAGGGCAGAACTCGATAAATTGTCGTCCGGGTATTGTTTTTAACTTCTCGTCGCTGGCGAGATTATGCGTCACCTCGCCCATGAATAAATTATGCATTAATTTTGAACTCAACAGCTCTTGGTAATAATTTGATAATATTAAGGTTTCGGAAGGAAATTCTCATAAAAATATGACCGAGTTTATATTCCACTGCGGAAAAAGATTCTCTATTCCTGCAATGGTAAAGTTTACGAATCTTAATAAATAATGCAGAAAATAATTATAGACTTCCATGCATCAGAGTTTGTGACGAAACCACACCAACAACAAACATCCTTGTTGGATGTTCCAGTTCCAGTAATTGGTTATTGCAATTCCATTGGAACCAATTACTGGATTTGAACCTATCTCAATTAATATTCTGTGCTCTATCATTTTGGTTAATTGAACTCAAAAATTCATATACCTTTTTGTAGAAATCTGCAAATCCTTAATATAACAATGAGTTAGAAAAATAATTCTAAGAAAAGTTGTAGCAAGCTGTTTGTTTTTCAAACAAAATTATGGAAAATTTATATGGATTTAAATATATTATATATTGCAAATTATAATTTTTGAAGGAAATTTATAAAATTCATATGTATAGTATAAAATAATATCTTTCTCCATGTCTTTAAATAAATGGATATATGTACAGTCTGTATTATACTTAAGTATTATTATACAGTATAAGAATATATATTTGTTGGGTCTATCTTATAAGCTTAAGATATTTTAAGGATGATATTTATAGGATAATATTAACAATATGTTAATATTACGAGTTATTGTTTCGCCGAAAACGGCTCTCATAATGTCGACGAATACGTACGTATAAAATGGTAGTCGACGTATACTACGGGTCTTTAAATTTACTGGGGTTTATTTATGTCTTGTTTTAAATTATACTAATCTGACCGTCCCGATATCGTACGGTTGAAATAAGAATTTTATTTATTTATTAAAAAATGTACCATGGAATATCATAAAAAATGTCATCAAAATTGATCCAGCTATTTTGGAGCATACACGCGTACCGAAAATTTATTTTATATAAACATATATTACATAATTTTGTCTGTGACATAAAATAGGTAACGTGAGTCTTCACCACGCGTTCCAATCTGACAAAACATAACTGAGACATGCAAAATATCGATCTACCGAAAACACCAAGAAACTCCGTTACTCTTGCAAATGTTAAAAGCTTAAAGACGGACAATGCTATATCATAGTGTCGTATAATAATGGATTCAGGATGTTGTTGGGTTTGCCGCGGTTACGTTACGCGGTTGAAAAGCTTTTATACAGTTATATAAAAAAAACCCCCTTTTTACGAGCAAAACTGCCTAGTTCAATAAATATGGGCTTTGTGTGCTATCTTTCTAGTAATTTTTACTTCAACATTGTTCCGAACAATAATTTTAAACGAAATTAAACTTTAAATATTTCATAAAAAAAATTTGTAATATTGCGCCAACTGGAATTACAGACCATAGATATTGATGATAGAATTTTAATAGTTAAAACTACTAAACTGCTTTTGTATATCTGTGAAAAATATGTGAATAAATAAACGAGTATCCTTTATCATTTCCTTTCATTGATTTCATTTCGTTGATTGCTAGATGGGCTTAAAATTTAAATTATACGGTACTGATAAATCTTTAATCATACCGGCATTAGTCTAATTTATTTGTACAAAAAAGTTGAACGCAAAATGAAAATAAATTTGTTTAATAAAATAAGTATTATGTACAAATGCAGAACAATTAACTGCGTTGAGGACTTACCCAAATAGAACATTTATAAAAAATAATTGAACTAATTCGCAGAGTTAAATCTAATTTAATTTGATTCTAGAATGCTTTGTCACTGATCTATGTAAATACTGCAGTATTCTACAGCATCTGGCATATAAATCTCTTGTCTCTTATTTGTGCTCTTATTTTCTGTATGTATTTATAAACTAAAGTATTCTGTTAAAACAGCAAAATCTAAACGAAACGAATATAACTAAATAAAATAACGTATAAAAAAATACAATTAGTCAGATTGAAGCGAAAACAAAAATGAAACAAATACTATTAATAATCAACTAAAGCTGTTTACTCTTATGTAAACATAGAATAATAACGCTTAGGAGGAGTGTAGGCCCAAGCGAATTGCAGTCATTTAAATTGTTACTAGTCTCAATACATTTGACGTCACGTCAGTCGTCACGATAAAATGTCATAGTAAACATCTCGCGCGATTTATTAAAAAATGACTTACTGTGTAGTAAAAGAGTGTCACAACACTCCACATAAAAAATAAGGATAAGAAAATCACATTTCACACGTTACTTATAATTTTAGCTAAAATATATTCATCAAAACATAAAAAGAATTTGTGAACAAATGATGCCATTACAATAAAAATGTAATAACTATTTAAAATTATTATTTTACCTTTTTTTAATTACATATAAAACATTAATACTGTTCAAATAATTATATTTTTTACTTTATGATTATACATTAAATAAAAGCAATACTAAATAATATTACTAAATAAATTAAAAAAAGAGATCATTATAATAATAAAAGCTAAAATGAAATAAATAATATTGCAATATATAATTATAATACTTATTGATTAATTGTAATCTTTTTTAGCTTTCCTTCGAATTCAATTGCTGCTGCTCAATGGATAGATAAAATACAACTTAATCGAAGAAAAGAATATTGGAAACCAACTAAATCCACAAATATACTTATTTATCACAATTTACTATCAGAAAACCTTTCAGCGTTGTTTAATTAATTTTTATGAAAAAATAATAATGCCAATTATTATTGTCTGACAAATTGTCACATCTGAATACAACCTACATTATAATTCAATTTACTTAAATGCAAAAAAATAAATTTCATATTTCAAGTTCAAACAATATCAATTTCCTCACTTTATGGGGAAAATGTGTATTCACTTGCAACATAATTCGGTCGTATGTGGGCGTGTCGGTGTATGTAACGTATGTAATACTTACACACACATTAATTCTAGTTACTTCAATTTTGAGCGAAACTTTGTATGACACTATCCTTCTAAGCGTTATTATTCTATGTATGTAAACATGTGTAATATAATACACCATGATTGCATTATATACATTGTAAACATTATATAAACATTTGCCTAGTTGGAAATGCACACATTTAACATAATTGTTGTCTTAATCAAAGTAAATAATTCCATATACGTTTTAAGATGTTAACCTTATTATTATATGTGTATCAATTATGTAATATATCTAAATGATTCAAATTTAAAATATCAAATTCGTTTTATGTTAAAAAAAGTTTGTATATAAATCTAAGAATCATAAATGATCACACCTTAGAAATGAAACGATCGCCTCCAGGCAGTTTATAATATGTATTGAAACGTAACGATAAATAAACATTTATGTAACAAAATATACTTTAGGCCAGTAAACTAAAAGAATTTATATATAATCGTCATTTAACATTAATATACGAATGTAGAAAGTTTTCACTGATTCTGAATATGAGAATCTACGATAAGAAACGGGGAGATACTCACTAGTTACTCTTTTCAAACATTTCAAATACAAAGTCATGTCAATCAAATATAATTCCGAAAAGCAAATCAGAAACTCTACTATTTTTATATATTTTTTCATATTTATTTATTTTATTTTGTAAATAACAAAAATATATATTTTATAAAACTTATCTAACATTAAATTTATATAACATATTTATTATTATAGTCTAAAACTAAATAAAAATCTATCTAAAAAAAATTAAAAAATAAAATTAAATACCCATTAAAATTTTAAAGAAAAAACACGCTGTCTAAAATATTGTCCTGTGGCATTGTACCCAAGACGCTGGCACTATTGCCTCTCCGCACTGCTAGACTCAGCCTTTGGGCTAAATAAGCGCCAGCTCTTGGGTCACCAGAAGTGTGGACCAGTTTCTTGGAGAGGTTTTTCATTTTTTTTTTAGTATCAGACGACCATGGACCTAATGTTTCAAAACCCAGAACCGCGAATTCATATTCGTTTGATAATAATGAATATTTGCGACGCTTGAGTAGCTTGAGCAGCTTCAGCTGCTGCACTGGCCTTGCAAGACGTATTCTTAATATGAGATACTGCCAGTGTATCTACGCAAATTGTATCCCACACAAGAACACGTCCCATCGACCATGGCACTAATGTTGCTCCATCAGGTCTCTTGCCATCATCTCTGCATAAACCATTCGGTTCTAATGTAGCAGGAATCAATGCTGTGGCCATAGCCCGACGGAGTATGTCATTTAGAGATCCATGGCGATATACACGGCCAGCGCTTTTGCGGCAGCTGAGTCCATGGCGTCCGAAATGATCCACACGGGTTCCATGGGGACATGTATGAGTCTCGCAAACCTTTAAACCCAAACGAAGGCATACGGCGATGCGTATCGTTGCCCGATCAAGTACTGTCCCTAGATTTTGGGAAGGGAGAGCCTGAAGCCAGTGGCCGGACATTAGTAAATTGTGTGTAAGCCTTATACGGGGTGAATCCCACTGCTTCTGACAAGCTATGTCTAAGGGAAAGACTTCATCAGGACAAGAAACACTCCAAGCTGTCCTAGCCTCTGCAAGATCCTCCACTACAACGTCAGTCAAACTTGGAATGCTTAATATCCGACTGACAAGAGTGATAGAACCATTAGCAGAGGCCAAGAAAGCTGGGAGCGCCAAAGATAACGTAGACCGTATACCTAAGCAGCCATATTTAACTGGGAGAGTTGCTTGTGTCCAAGAACGTGTATCAAATTGTAAATTTAGAATTTTGGTTACGATGTCTGTAATAGAGGGAAATTTCCAAAAGGAGCTACTCCGTAATAAATACATAAATTTTGGGGCATTATTTTGGGGGTTCAATCATCACTCTGACAAATATTTACGCTATTTTCGAACTCAGCACTCATTAACAGCAGGTTTTTTTTGTTTGTTCAATATTTATGTGTAACTAAATTTTTATATTTATTTACATTAAAACCTTAAATAAATACAAATAAAAATTAAAAATAATTACTTTACAAATCGAAAATAAAAATATGACTTATATTATTATTGTTTATACATCAGCGTATTTTTTTTTAATAACGCTCATTTATGATCGTGGAACTGCCTAACTATTCTTACTTACATATATTTAAATGAAACAATGTCGGCTGTATGCCACCAATTGCCATAAATATAAAATAACTCTTTTCAAATAATGTATTCAGTTCTTAAATATATTTTTTGTTAAAATATATCCGTAACATTATCACAATCATCTAACAACTAAGGTTGATGTCGTCCGTCATTTTTCAAATTATGAAGATATCAAACTTGTATTCTAAAGCGTAAATTGCGCAAATACTTTGACATCGTTTGATGTGAAAGGGAATTCATTCAAAAGTTTTGTGAACTTTCGTAATCCTTTAAGAGTACAATATCATTATAAATATATCAACGCGTTTTAAACGACGTCGAATTTTATCCACTCTCCCTCGTGTTGAACAACCATTAATCATAAAAATTATCTCCGTCAAAAGTATGTACTTCATAACGTCATCATACTATACTTTTTGCACCAACACGTGACTCCTCATTTATCATGTAAAAATATGGTTTGTATAAAATTCTTGCTGAAAAGACAACATTAATATATTAGCAATACCTTTCATTTATTTATCGTAATAGCAAATATTCCCAAACACATAAATATATATCTGCAAGTAATTTATTTATTTGCAGATAAATACATATCAAATAATGCCACAATTCATTATCTTTCAGTCAACTCTAATGACGGCATATAAGAACGTCATGCCGTTTGTGGCCACGGGATACGAATCACTCGTACAGCCCAGGCGCGTCCGCGATGTTGATCAAAAACATAATTATAGTATGTTTTATTTAAACTTAACCAATAAGCAACCTAAAAAATTAATAATTATTTTATAACAATCTAAGAAAGAAAAGTCCCGATACCATTATTTTTCCTAATTGAAGATTGTGGTGTAATTAAGAACGAGGATCACAAATAGAACTGTCAGAGAGCTCGCCAATTATTATATTATTAATTGATGCCTTTGTCTGCAGTATATAATGCAATGCAATCAAAATCGAATAATGACTTATATATAAGGACACCTCTTTACTGTTAATAAATTAATGATATTTTATTACATCTCCATAAATCGACATTTACTTCAGCTTAGTAATAACCAAATTATTAGGTTACACCAATAAAGCTATTAACGCCATCCTATCGTGTATATAATATTGTATAATGTACTATGATTTCATTTGCAACAATGTCTCATTTCACGCTCTGTTGCAACAAAAGAAAAATTATTAACTTTTGTGTTTTCAGGACACGCGATGGAAACAATTTATAAATAGTTTAAGTTGACAACGAAATTATATACATATATATGTTGTGTAATTGGTAACGAGTTCATTTTTTATTTGATACAGAAAGGTAGACTTCCGAATGGGCAACCTAGTATGTCTTATGAAGCCCATAGACATAGGCACTTTAAGAAATAGTAATCACCTTGACATCACCAGTGCCACCAATCTTGAGAACTAGAATTTTATGTCCCTTGTGCCTGTATTTACACTGGTTCATTCACCTTTCAAACCGAAACATATGTACTACTATTGCCGTTTGGTGGTAAAACATTGTGATGAGTGGGTAATACCTATCCAGATGGGTATACTCGTAGCTTTATTTCTAAGTCTTCAGAGTTCCTGAAGTTTAATAAATAGTACCAACTAAAGCAACTATTAATTTTTAAGGTATCAAAAATTTATACCTATTCTATTTAGACTTTATAATCACATATTATAAACGTTTACAATGTAAACGGTGTATAACAATCAATTCCCAGGACAATTTGTTCGATGGTCATAAAAACTAAATCAGCTTCACACTAAACGCTGTTTACGCGTTCGACAACATCGTGAACATTCGATTTTACGTCTCCTTTGTGTAATCCCTACTCATAAGAGTAAGAGGTCGCCTCAGCTATTGACCCTCACTCTAAACCATTAAGCGTCTAGTTGCTTTCCATTATACGTATAATGATGCCTATTAGTGACAATAAAATCGAAATATTACTAAGATCATTATTACATAACATAACGTTAAACTAAATTTTTCGTATATGTTTAGAAAATAAATAAAATCTTTTAAATAACATAATATTATACGATATATTATACAGTAAAATTTTATGTAAAGCTTATATATTATTATAACTTTTCTTTTTGTAAGCCTGTTTCAAATATTTTATTCGAAACCAACTCAATTTGTCACTTAATCCTACGTTGTATCGCTACTGCTCGGTATATAAATAGCTTACCTGGCGTTTGACTGAGATAAATGTTCCTACACAGTTCGCTGTTGACCCGACGCCTTTACTTCAAAGCCTATTTGTTTTATTAAGCTAACGCATTGGAAATTTATGTACAAGAAATGTCTAATCTTTTAGTGAAATATAGTCTACGAGTCATACATGTTTTAATTGAAGCGCATGCACCGGAAGAGGAAATTTACAGGCTATATTATTTATTTGGCATGTTGATTAATGTATTGGAAACTACTTTACCCTCTTAACTTTGTAACTATACAGTTAAGTTCTTAAAACAAAAGTCCGTAAGTGTCTTGTATTGGGCAGAAGCCGCTACTCTATTCAGAGTCTGTCTAGGAAAAGGTTTCAAAAAGTTAAGTTTTTATTTTGGGACATATATTAAGTTTTTTAACTACACATTTTTTAATTTTAACTAATTCTAAGTTTAACGTAATAAATATGCCGATGTAAGAAATTTGTCATCTTACATCGTAAACGCGCCGCCAATCCTGATAACTAAGATATTATCGGCCAAATACTGAAACGTCACTTAAATATTAAATGCAACTTAATTATTTGAGACGCCGTTAATTTACAATTTCCCATACTAATTTAGGAGCTTCTCAATGTTAAGTAGCGTTTAACTTTGAGGGACGTTTCAGTATTCGGCCGTATGTCTCTTGTGCCTGTAGTTACACTGGTTCACTCACCCTTCAAATCAGAATACAACATTAATAAGTATTGTAATTTGGTTGAAGGATGTGTTATAAGTGGGTGGTATCTAACCTGATGCGATTACACAAAAACCTATAAAAACTATTACTATGTGATAATTTATGCAATACGAATTTTATAATTATATATTATATAGAATATCATACTTTATTATTCAATAATGATTTTGTACGTTTACAACATACGTACGCTGAGTAGACATTTTATATGATTTTATGATAATTAAAATAAGGTCCTCCAGACCGATTTCGGCCACGGCGGCCGATCTCAAGAGAGAGAGCCAACTGCGCAGGAGATGTTATAGTGCACAAGTGTGTACGCAAACACACGGTGCACTCTCTTTTCCTTAGCTCTCATAATCCGATGGGACGGCAATCCGACAAGACCGGAAAGAGTTCAGGCGCAGGACCAACGGCTTAACGTGCTTTCCGAGGCACGGGAGTACACTTCCAACTTCCAGACTCCGGGCTGATACTGAGACTTTTCTGACAGAAAAAACCAATAACTATTTATTTATTGAACCCAGGACCACCGGGTCTGCCGCCTAATTTCTAGCCACTAGACCAACGAGGCAGCCATTATGATAATTATTACTATTACAATTAATAAATGAATGTGAATATTATTATTAAAATTAATAAGTGATAATGCTGATAAGTAATTTACGAATCATATGTTTAAAGCAGTGCTTTTATTAAGCCGTTTATACAAAAATGCTAAAAATACTGCTATAGACTGTCTTTTCGTTATTTCAATTCCATTTCAAGTTATACAAAAGATTAAAATCTATATAGCTCTGGGAAGAATTTGTTCAAGCTTACAAAGGAGTCACGTTTGACTTTAAAAATAACCATATCCGTTTCTAAGAAAAGAAATTCAAACTGATACGACACTCCATTACCAAGAAAACACAACAGAGACTCGCAGTTACAAAAAGTTTACAAATATAAATTGAAACTGAACAGAGATTTATCTTTGTCTTTTAAGTAAACCTGAGTGAAAAATACATTGCAAATACAAAATACATATATATTAGAAAGGTATGAAGTAACTGGTAAATTAAAGCAATAGTCGTGTTATCCCACCGCTGGGCAAAGACCTCCACACTTTTTTAGGAGAATGCTGAAGCTTATTCACGTTTTGCGGGGTATAAAGATGTTCTAAATAAGGAAACAATTGTATGATAAGACAATTACAATTTTTCAAACAAGATAATTTATAAAAACAAATTAGGCACATTGTCCGAACGTATTCTATCTGCTAATTTATAAATATAATATAATACTATTATAAAGCAAGCTTGAGGATCTAGGTAGAACACAGGATACTTTTTTTACCTCATACCTGACCCTAGCACGCGGGCTAAACTGCTGGAGAAAACTAGTAATTTATAATTTAATCAAAACACTTTTACGTCAGACAAAGCCTAGATATATTATTTGTATAATAACAAAGACTTTGTCAAAGAAATTACTTTGTCAGTTTCATTTAATTTTGTAATAAATACGCGACATAATTTTATTTAAATATATAAAGAAATAAAAAAAGTTCTTAATGTCGAAATATATTTTGTTTTACGTTAATAATGGTTTATATAATTTTATCCGAATTAAATATTTAGTAATCCGAAAACGAACTTACTACAAGCTAGAATTGCAATTAAAACTACGCTACGGAAACAATTTGCCCTTGTTTAACCCAACTAAATAAAATAAGGTTGAACGAATGTAATTACAATATTTTATAGCTTAACTGATGTTTAATTATAAAAATTATGTTAGTTAACTTCTTCTGTTACTTCTCTCTACTATTTTTTCCGAAGTGGTTATCCACAATAAATTTATTAAGCCAATATCATTTTAATATAAAAACTTGGGACATACTTATTCTAGCAATAAATTAATGAAATAAATTTATCTTAGCATAAAAAGGTTTGAACGAAATAAAGTTAGAAGTTTTTTATAACAAAGCGAGATGTCCCGTTTAATTGGTTATTCCCTCAACGGTTCAAATATTTGGTACAAAACAAAGAGATAATGTAAAAAATAATGTTTTAGATCATAATGTACACTGATTAAACACACGCGATATTATAATATTATACTAGTTACCGACCGGGGCTTCGCCCGCGTTTGTTGGTGTTTCAGCTGATGTTAGGTCCCCTGTGTCCATTTCTATACCCCTGATAACGTGCATACAAAATTTCATGATAATCGGTTGAGTGCTTCGGACGTGAACACAAATAAACAAAATCAAAGACGGCCAACTCATCGATGTATTATTTAATTTATTTTAATATAATTCTCTTTTTGTTCCTTATAAATGACAAATGTATAAAATTACATGAAGATTCTACGGTTTCTTCTTAGGCTTTAATATTATTATATAAAAATTATTAGACCTAATGTAAGATTTTTATTTATCTTTTATATAAAACGTAATATTCCCATTTTTAATTTCATTCGCTATACTTATTACATTCCACATAAATAATGTATGTATATGCGGTTATATTATTATGTGAACATTATAAATCCCGAAGGGACACAGCCAAAAGTACGAAACATTACACTTCGTCTTGCCGTAATTATGTAATTGTGTATATTTGCTAAAATATTCTGTCAATATAAAGTTTAAAACGTTGTACACTGTCTAAACAGAAAAAAACAATAAATTTTATAGTTTCAAATCCAGAATTGAACTTTGGGCTTTAGGGTCTATATTTGAACAGGCAAGCCACTAGCCCAACGAGGCAGTTATAAGTATATATTAATAAATAATGGTATTCAATATTTTGAATTTCGAACATACATGTAAATAATTTTAAAATTATGTCTTCTGTGGCTCGAGTTAAATCTTTAAGAAGCATTTTAGTTCAAAAATGCAGAGCTCTCAATGTGGATCCGATATAAGAAAAAGATTATTATGAAAGTTAGCTGAGGAGTATAAGTTTAATGAAACTGCTGTTGCGGTCAACTTCTACGATACACAGACCATGCGCGCATTCTTTTTCATCTTTTTACTCCGATATATAGGGTATTATTATTTTTCAGCTATAATACTGGGATTACGTATTTTTTAATTTAGAATAGTTCAAACTGACTTTGTTTTGCGTTGCTTTTCATATTTATTTTTCATGATTGTTAATTGAAGGAGTTTGTGTTGGTTCGTCTCGTGTTGAGTGATCAACTTTTCCAATAAAAACTATAGAGACTAATTTCTTACGTCCACTTAGGTTCAAATAAAGAAACACTTTAGGTCCAATTTTAGATCTAGTAAATGCGTTATAACTACTAAACTATAAAACATGGTAGTTATGATATATTTTATAAATAATTTAATTATAAATAATCTATATTTATTTAATAATAATTATGTTAATATTAAGTTTAGACTCACACCGCCTAGATTGAATTCCGTCGCTGAATACATTATATTATCTCGACTGTTTTCACAACCTGACTAATATTGACAAACTGATTGCTAAATCAATTAATTTGTGTCAGTAATATATATTAAATTTAAGGTAAAAATAAAATTTACATACTGTATAATTTGTTTTTTAATAATAACTAGTGTTAACAATGATCGAAATATGACCATAATCATTCTAGAAAATTCAAGGAAAACACATATGTATTTGCAGTAGTTGCAAATGAAAATATATTATATTAATTACACAACATATTACTATTTATTTATATTCTGAGAAAATAAAAAATAAAATCAATAAAAAACAGAAGAACGTGTTTTGTCTTTGGAAGGAAAAGTTTGACAAAAATTGTACCCGACAGATACTAAATATTTATTTAAACTCGTGTCATTACTGACAGAAAGAAGATAACGTTTTCTGCTATTTTGTGTATTATTCACTTGAACTTCCCTCTGGTAAATGTGTTCCGTTTGACCCACAAAGATAATGGGATTGTCTTAACGATGCGACGTTGTAATACAATTACTTTAAAAAGTTCATCGCTACGATATAATGTAGGCCTTTTGAATCCTTCAATTTTTTTTTATATCCGCTCAATGTTAATAAAATTACGCATATAATTACTTAAATTTTTACTATTAACTTGTAATGTACTAGTTTTCGCCCGTGACTTCGCCCCTGTTTAAGGGGGAGGGAGGTTGTAAGTACCCTTTATCCCTTTCTACACTCTCGACAACTTGTGTTCAAAATTTCATGATAGTTGAGTTAAGATGTTAAATTGTAACAAACATACATAAAACTAATTCACTTACGCATTTATAATTTTAGCTAGAATTGCATATATCTAAACGTTATAATTATTTTATAAATATTAATAACTTAAAAAAAAGTCATTGAATAGTCACACATAATGGGACAATTCTGGATAATATGGAGTCCGAATTAATTAATACTTGTTCACAATCCACACAGAGGCTTAATACGCGAAGCCCAAAAAGACAATAAAAATTACAATCGCGCCCATAAACAGTCAGATTCATAACTACATAATATAATTGTTAGCGGTCTCTTCCCCACCAGAGTAATCAACATGGTTGAGAGTTTAAAAAAGGCACGGCAAACAGCAGAATCACTTCACTTCGCCTCCATCGCTCGACTTGATCGTACGTCTACCTTATAACTTTAAAAGTAAACTTAAATGCTAACATAATATATTTTTGGCAATTATCTGTGGACAATAATCCTGGCAGCAATATATGAGTACATACGTTGTAGCTGTCACGAACTTCTTTTGTTTTTCCTATTCTTTACATGCTGTTACCATGGTAATTATTATCTGTCAGTTGGATATTTCGGTGTAATCTATAATACTATATAAATATATTGGTTCTTACTGTACTTTTTTTTTCACCTAATTTTGTGATAAATAATCGTTTTATGTTGCAGTAATTCACTATTTACATTATACTATTTTTTTCATTTTTGTTTATCTGTCTGTATGTCTTCTTATAACCCAAGAACGGCTTGACCAATCTTGATGAAAATTTGTACACACGAAGAACATGTAATGGCGCAAATGTTAGGCCATATATAAGATCGGTAAACCTTACTGTATCTTATGAAAAATCATTTTAAATCAAATAATTGTGCGTGCGTGCGTGCATGCGTACGTGTGTGTGTGTGTGTTTGCGATTAATTTTGCGATTAATTACTTCTTTTAAATTGTAATCACCCGTTTAACAAAGTTTATAAAATATAAGGCCGCTATTAGCTATTCCGTATTTTATTTCAATTTAATTACTATACAATAAAATGTTTTAAGGTAACATATATATAATATATTTCAAACAATGTTTCAATTTTACTACGTCAAGCACTTAAGTACACTGCTTGTTACAAATTAATTAAAAACTCATGCTTGATAACAGAGTAGTTATTCCTGACGATACGAACTTAATATGTTAATCAGTAAAAAACTCAGAACATTGTAGCTAAAAAGATCTTCATAAAAAGTAACAGACCATAGGTATTCCACTGCTGGTATAAAGATTGTTATAATATACACATGTGGCAGATTTTCGTTCTTTTCACTGTTTGCCTTCACCGCCGAGTACGAGATTAATTATAAAAAAAATCTCTCGCTCAGTATAGCCTGGATTTGAACTCGGAATCTTCGATCGAGATTCACGCATAGCTTTCTTATGAACAGGGTGGAGTCAACTTAATAAATACTAATTGTAACACAGCAAGAAGTATTTAAAATACAATATTGATACAGACGTTACTGGAGTGTACGTGTACTGTTGGTAGAGCTTTGTGCAAGTTCGTCTGGGTAGGTAACACCCACTCATCAGATATTCTACCGCATAACAGCAGTATTTGTTACTGTTGTGTTCCGGTTTGAAGTGTGAGTAAGCCAGTGTAATTACAGGCACACGGGACATAGTATCTTAGTTCCCGAGATTGGAGTCGTATAGGCGATGCAAGCGATGGTTAAAATTTCTAGCAATGCCAATGAAGGCGTTGATGACCACTTAACATCAGGTGGCCCATAAGCTCGTCCGCCTATCTATACTATAAAAAATGCTATAATTTCATTTATTACATCATTATCTATTAAAGATTTATAAATTGAATATGAATATGTGTGTAGTTCGGAAGTATGTTCTATATACTGCTAGATAAATGCACACACAGACAATATTACACCGCCGCCACGCAAACATGTTATCAACTTAATTTGGCTACAATGTTTATTTAAACAATCTGTCAAATAATTGGAAGACGTATAAAAATATATTATATATTATATATAAGATTTGTCCATAACAAATATTACATGTGTCACGAATCTTTTTTTGGTTAGTTTAGTAACAAAAAACTTATTTACTTAAATAAATATATCAATAGAATATTATCATCATTTGTAATTATCTTTCTTATATATTACACAAACATTCTACTCAAAAGTCTTGCCAGCGAACGTAATAATAATTGAATTTTAAATTTACAAGACAAATCGTCTTTTCATATAGGAAAATAATTTCAAGACAAAATGTAATGTAACTTTTATTTTTATATGATGGAAAAGTAGAGATTGATGCACTATTATTTTGTTGTTAGTTAAGTTTTCCAGTTCACTGCAACTTCGATCGTAGCTGAAAGCTTTTAATATCTTGTCTCCTCGGTACAGGATCACTTTCTAGTTTAAAGTAACTTCATAAACTCAACGTGTGCTCAGTTTCAAACTTTTCGAAAGTTCTTTTTTCGAAAGTTTTGTTTTTTTTGTTTTTTATTCCTTACGTTATTTAGTACACTAACCGTCGAGGCTTCGCCCACAGAAAGGTTTACATAATCTGTTAAAGTGTGACATGTTTATATACTACGAAGAACGTATATGACCCCGTTTATTTATTTCGAACTGATGAAGTTGAAGAAAGAGTTTGCAGCAACCATTCAATCAATAATTCGGATCTTTTGGTAGCTTGATCTGGGGCGCTGTATTTAAATATTTTTATTGTTATACCTTTACGGTTTTTGGACGATGATCTGTTGACTGGTTAGCAAAACATATAAAGATATTTACATTTTTATTGGTTGATTTTTAATTTACAATATTACCTCTATATGCTTTTTATACATCATTTTAAATTTCATAGTGTATATAATATAAAGCTCGCACCATAGAGAGCTTAGAATATATAGCACGCATAATAGACAGTCTATAGGTACTTGAAATACTACGCTATGCATTTGATTTTTTTTTTCAATCAATTAAGAATCTCTATTTATTACTTTAATTTCTATCACAATGTATTACGAATATTGTCCCTTTTTTTTATTACATATGTAGGCGGACGAGCTTATGGGCCACCGAATGGTCACCAACGCCCTTAGACATGGGCATGGGCAATGCGTCACCAACTTTGGGAACTAAGATGTCACTTATGACTGTAATTACACTGGCTCACTCACCCTTCAAACCGGAACACAACAATACCAAGTACTGCTATTTTGCGGTAGAATTTCTGATGAGTGAGTGGTACCTACCCAGACGAGCTTGCACAAAGCTCTTCTACCAAGTAATAATAATAAATTGATAATATAAACAAAAATATAAACATAATATACATGGATTTTAGGTATATAAAATAATTTATTAAACGGATAATCTAAACAACATTCATAAGAACGAAAAGCCCTTAAAAGTTATATTATTGCAAATGAATCTAACGATAGCGCAAGGCACAGTAAAAAAGTAATAAAATTTTTGATTGAGTTGGAGATTTCGACTTTTAAGGGTTCACAGTTTATACATCTGAGCCATAAACCGTTACAATCGTAATAAAATGATTTTAATAGAACTAAAAATACGCATTAGACATTTAGAACAATTTTCGTAAATTATATTAAAGGTTTAATAAGATTAAAAGGGCTTAGAAACAACCCATGCAAGCAATGCCGTTATTGTATTGTATGTTCTAATTGTAATATAATAATTATTTAATTTTACGAAATATAGTATCTTCCTTTTTTCATACACACGGTGGCGACAGAATTTTAGCTGAGACAAGGAAAGCGGAGCGTCGAGCTATCAGCAGCAACATGGTTCGACTACTTGAACAACATGGCATTTATTGACATAGGATCTATGTTACGAAAACAGAAACTTATAACCAACGGTGGCATATGAAAACACCTGATGATAATTATGACGATAATAATACAATCATCATAAAAAAAAGTAAAACCAATCAACAAAAAACGTTTAAGAATATTATCCATCCATAAAAAATATTTTTTTTTTTTTACAAAATCTATTAAATATGAGAAATAAAGGCTTCCCGCAACGGCTACCATTATATGACAATTTAAGGCAAAGTTCAAAGGTTGCGTTCACGCTACATTAAGTCACATTTTATTCAAATGGATAGAGCGGGTGTAAGTTATACTAATACGAGTCTCTCGGTGCACTGCGATGATAACATATTACCTCGTGTGCGGCATTTCGTAATATATAAATATTCACTTACCAAGTAACTAAAGTACTGTTCTACCGTACTACATATAAAACGTATGACGTCTCTAAGCGCAACGTAATTGTTGCTACTTTACTTATGTTGTTGAATTACGAAGAAACAAATTATTAAATGTGAGCCATGATTGCCATGTGGTGGGCACTAGCAAACGAGAATCTTGCCCGATGATTCAAAGTTCGAACCCGGGCAAAACCACAGATTTATATATTTTTTAAACTGCTGATGATTGTATCGATACTATCAAAGTACTTAAGTATTAAATTGTAGCAATAATAATATAAATGTAAATTTAATTATTTGCCTGATTTTACGGTGCAGTAACTTAAAATATAACCGTCAACGTTAGGTGGTTAGCAACATGAACATAGCCGAGGACTGCCGAATTGTGAATGCTGAAGTTAGCGAGGTATTAGGGTATTATACTGTAGGAATCTTCCACGTGGTCTACTGAAAAGTGTTTCAACGAATTATTGTTAAAAAAAAAAAAAACATTTAGAAAATTAAAGACTTCTGTCTAATCATTTTATTTTTTAACGACTAATCACATCATAGTTTCACCTGGAAAAGCAAATAACAAAATTAAATCGAACGCGACAATAATATAATAACACAAAAACACTATAAACATGCCACATTATCATTATGATAACTTTCGAATTTAGTTCATTGGTTAAAATAAATACAAATTATAGTTAGGTCTAACATGGCATACCAATACCAGACTCAAATTCGCATACTCCTAATCTATACCGAAATTAACCGGTTCCTAAGATTAATAGTCGCATTACGTTACAATTTACTCTGGATTAAAACGCTTGACATGTCAGATCTTTTACGAGTGTCGGTTTAAGTCTAAACAAGCAACACTAAATACCAAGCGTTTCCTTTAAGAAAGGAAAATGCCACAGAAAAGGTACTCTTTCACAAATCTTTTTAGGAAGCATTAGTAAAAGGAAAGAAGTACCCTTTGCATTTTCGCTGTTTCTATTTTTTTTTTACTTTACATTTACTCGTGTAAGCCACACGTTTTTGGTTGAAATAAATCTTAAAAAATAAAAATGAATGTTTATATATTTGTTCCCCATGAATTCCTAAGCCATTTCATCCGATTGTGATGTAGCTTTGGTAAGTTGTTCTGTGTACACGAGGATTGTCTTTAAATATTCTTATAATTATAATTATTAATGTCGTTTTATGGAGATCCATATTCTTTAGTATTATTAGTAACAGCCTGTGAACATCCCACTGCTGGGCTAAGGCCCCTTCTCCTTCGTTAAGGAGAAGTTTTGGAGCTTATTCCACCACGCTGCTCCAATGCGAGTTGGTGTAATACTCATGTGACAGAATTTCAGTGAAATAAGACACATGAAAATTCAGATCCATATTCTACTCGTTCGAAACCGTGACATTACTGTAAGTACCTCTAAAGTGAAATATTTCTAAAAGCGTTTTTAATCAAACGTTACATCTTGAAGGTCGCATGCAAATGTTACCTTAATTTTTTCTAAAATAAACCAATGATGCTGATGTATGATTCTGTTTACTTTTGTTTACTACGGTATTTCTTATATTGACGAATTTATTTTGATATATAAAGTGCTTTTAAATGTAACAACATAATTTAATATTAAGCTAGCATGAAATTGTCCAATTTTAATGTTAATTACTTCAAAATTAATACGCATTCATAATTTTATTGATAAGGCTTAATAGCTTAACGGATTGAAGTCGAAATTTCAACAATGTCAGTTTATTGCTAGATTATTGAATATGTAATTTAAGTAATAATTTTTTGGCACTTTTATTTTTTATTGTATTTCTTATAGGGATAGTTATGTATCCATCGGGTGAATATTTATATTCTAGAAGGAGTGTTCTCGGCAAAATAAGATAATATAAATAAACCGATAATGTTTTCCAAACGTATCCACATACCTAGTGATACAAATACCAGAATGTTTGGATAAGGAAATTGTGTAATGAGGTGTATGAAGGGAGGTAATATATCAGATAAATATAGGAGGAAAATTTTATTTATTCGAATACACAGCTTTAACCATACATTTTATATTAAAGAGAACTATTTCTGTATAAGCATTTTGCAAAAAAAAAATTTAACTTAAAATTAAATTCTTGTTATTCTTATTTCAAAAAATCATCTTATTTCACTATTTTTAATGTTTTTTGCCACGAGTAGTCGGCACGGTTTCATATTGTTGAAATTCTTCTTCCACAATTTTTTTGTACTGATCTTCAGCATTTTGTATTAATGTTTCTTCATCAATTTTCTCAAATATCGAATCACCGATTACTTGTGTTTCTAATTTCAATTGCTTTAATCGTATTTCCTTAACTCGAGTCTCGAGAATATGCTCTTTTCGAGCTTCGCGATCAAAATGTTGTAAGATTAGACTCCTGTCTCGTTCACCAGAGTAAACCATATTATCAGATAAAGATATAAGACACAACGATCCTTTTGTGTCTCCCACGGCAATTAGGTTTCCTTCTTCGTTTGGCCTTAAATTTAATAATGGATATTTAGAAACAGGTAAAACAGCTGTGGGCTCGTAATATTTTCGTAAAAGATCCCAGTAACGAATTTTGCCATCATGGCAGATGGACACGTAACTTGAAACTCTTTGTGGACACCATGCTATCCCTGAAATTTGCATTGGATGCGATGTGCCAAAAATAATTGGTGAAGAATGTATGTCATCACTCCAAATATTTGAGGTCCAATCACCACATGTCATAAATATTTTTGATATAAAGGGATTGCGCTCAACTGATTTGACTGAACCTTTTTGGGCTGAGAAAATAGCACTCATTACTTCCCCATGATTTCTACCCTTACGATTGACATTTATTACCAACCCTGTATCAGTTCCGCATAAGAATTTTGAAGTAAATGCTCTATCGAATTGCATTGCACTTATACCTTCTGTATTCATAAGACCGTCATCCGGGTTTAAAGGAGTTAGTATAGACATTATAAGGGTATCTGTTGGTCTTGATAAATTTCGTACATCCCACCACTTGCACTGTCCGTCACTCGAACCACTAAAAAATTCGTTATTTAAGCGAGAATGAATATATAATAGAGCACTGACAGGGTCTCGATGAGCGAAATGTGTTGGACTTATGGCAGTAGGTTCCTTTTTGGCACGAATATCGAATATACAAACTCTACCATCATGAAGACCTCCAATGATTTCACTTGAGTTTGAAGGAGAGCAGGCAATTCTCCAGCAAAACGACGGAGGTGTAAAATCAGTAAAAGCTTCTGCAGGATTATCTATAGCCCAAATCAGACATGTTGTATTTTTATACACTGGTTCCTTAACGTGATATTTTTTATTACAATATGCAACCACAATTTTAGAATCATCTTCATACGTCCAGCCTATAGATGCAACTGGTCGGTTATCTGGATCATCAAAAACAACAGCCTTACGCATGGAATATTTCTCTACCGGTTCCTCGGAATTAAATTCCTTAAAATAAATATTATACATTTCTATTCCATTATTTTGTTCAATGAGATGTTTTAAGCCATCAAAAGTATTAAAAATTGCATTAACATAAGAATCGCCACGTTCAAAATGCCTACGGTATCTAGAAGTGGCTTCTTCATCACAAAAATGTATGTCCTTTGGCCAACCGCCTTCAATATGGTTAACTCCTTGATCAAGAAATGTAATTTTTGGTGTATTGACAGAGTGTTCAGAAAAATTTATAACTGTCTGACTTTCATTATAAGCTGGATTTCGTAGACAATATTGTTTTTGATCAAATTTATTTGGATCAATCGAATCTAACAATACCGCTGGAACTTCACAAAACCTGGCTTGTTGTCCAAAATCTTTTCTAGTTTTTACATACGTGTAATTCAATACAGGTTCCATCCTGTTAAAATGACCAAATAGTAACCTGTAAAAACCCCTTTTAAAATATATATTTAAATTTATTACGCGTTTGTCCACTTCTTGGTGCCGTAATAACATTGACAATTATATTTTTTAAGTGAGAATTACCAACGACATCAGATACTTAAATACTTCTTACACGTCCAAATACATTTGTAAAATGTCTAAGATAATGACAAAATCATTTTAGAAAAAGTTATTTTATAAAAAAGTCTCCCTATAAAACCTCAAAGCTTGTAAAGTATACCTAAGCTGGAATTTTATTCAATACTTCTTTACTTCAGTTTCGTTCAGTGTAAATTGAAAACTGTCATCGATTTCTGCAAAGCCGAAAAAATATCAAGTCCATTCGTAAAAACGAAACAGCTGTAAAAAAATCGTAAACATTTTGTGCTACACAATTCGAGGCACGTTCGTGTTCGAGATCACGTTTGTTGTTTTTTTTTTATAAGTACCTAATCCGTGATTTTCGTCTGTACGCATACATGCACAAGAAACAGGGTTTGATAAATTGCCGGTTCTTGGGCGAGAGAGGTTGTTCTTGAAAAATTGATACATATTGTTCTGAGTTGAATCACATATTACCACAAATTCTTACTCCATTTAACACACTTTTTCTTATAAATAAATTACGTTTTATACAAATAAAATTAATATTCATCGTATTATCCAGCTATATTTAACACAGGTTTAAATTTGATTTATACATGGCTGTTTCATAGTTTTCCCATATTGGTTGATGTTTATGGTTAGTGCTCTGATAATAAGGGTTCATTAAGTTATAATGACCTAAACTTCAATATCTTACACAAAATTATTCTCAAGTTCATTCATATGTGAAACATAATGATGGACTTATATATATAATAAGATAAGATCAGGATGGTTTGCATGAGTCTGACCGTCTATAAGGAATGTATATTCTGAACTACGAACTACTTCACAACCAAGGTGTTCAATTATCTTCGAAGCGAAGGGAAAATTACTATTGACAAAGATCTTAGCGGACGGAAAGCAAATAAGGCTGTTTACAAAGAAAGTAACAGAGTTCACAAGTTGATCTCTCTATCTAGAAGAAAAATCTCGATTACAGTCATATTTGTACATGTAGCTTTATTGATAACTTTTTTGAAATAGACTGCGTACTGTAATCGATAATAAATTGTTGACATGGAAACGAATACTAAAAATAAAAATATATTTGATTTAAAAATAATTCGAAAGTCCATCTATAATCTAGAACATTGAATGATTAATTGATTGAAAATTGAACATTTTCCATGCCTAATCGATAATTATCAAAATCTCTAAAGCGATTTCACCTAATGTTAAATATATTTGATTAAAACTGATGATTCTTTCAATCTATACCTACTGCTGGGTAAAAGACTTTTCTCAGATAACCTTAAAAGTCCTTATCCATCATTGTGGCTGTTCACCTTACCATTCATTTCAGGTCATTTTTTTACATATAATTTTGTTTCCATCTTTAAACGAATGCTGTTTGGTATGTTTTATTTAAATAAATGTAAATAATAGTATGGGGATACAACTTTATTCAATAATACATGTATAATACAGAAATCACATTATTTGCCTCAGTTTGGTCCTGTAAATTATTAATCACTACACAAATCATTAAATATATTGCCCACTCACACACATTATACAAAGTTTGAACTAGGCAAAAGTATTCAAACACTTCAAAAGATTATGTTATAAATATTTTTATATTCAAAGAAAAACAAATTCCAATTTTTATAAATCAATTTTATCACGGTAAACCTTCGTGGTAAACTAATTTTGACTGTAACTTGAATTACCTATATATTGAAATATCAACATCGTCGTGCGACGATGATATTAATTAGCACTACAAGCTATAATACTATTTTACCAGCCTCTTTATATAAAATATGGCGAGCATATTATAATATATTATGCTATAATAGTACCCGATAACTTTTATATATATGTACAATTTTAATAATTATGACAAGTATACAATTATATCATATATTGATGGCGAAATTATATCATAATAATAATGAGAGATTTTATTTATCACATAATTTATTTCGAAACAAAGTAAGCAACAGGTAAGAATATTGTCATTTAAAGTTTTATAGGATCATCATCACTAAATTATGAATCATATAGGTATTTCAATTTAATTGTATTTTATAAACAACATTTTTAACCGAATTTAATTTCAGAAGCGATGATGGCTTTAAATTTATTCTAACATGTAAATTTTCTATAGTGAATAATATATCATTTTTATGCTGCTTGCTATAATTTATGGGAAATAATAAAACAAATCTCCTGAGATCACCTTTATTTATTTTCAACACATACGCCCTGAATGGGAAACACGAAATACATGATATTGGTTTCATCAACAGATTTATTATTATTTACATTATTTATTAATATGTTTTCTGTGAGGATCAAGAAGTGAGGTTAGTTTAATATTATATAAATGGTATGTTAAAGATTATGCCAAATTTATTTCACGAGCGGTTATATTATAATTATTCATTAACTTTGCCGAAATTAAATTATCAATTAACAAATCAGCCCCATTGGTCCCTTTAACATTATATAATATTAAGAGATGTCATGTAATTATTCTGACTTCTTATATAGTTTTGATTCTATCTAACAGCTGTTACGGCTATAACGATTTTTCTTTTACTCTTCGCTCTGTTTAATTTTACAATTCTATATTTAAAATTGTGTTTTTGATGTTCCGCAATGTTATCTAGCTTATTAAGTGTATTTTTTTGTTTATCCCTCACTTTTGCTTTAACTTTTATCCATCTATCATTTTTCCAATCATATTGTTTGCCAATCGCTAGTAAAATATCTTCGAATTTTGGCCACATGACATTGGTTGTCGTAGCAGCTTCATGAATGGAGTAACTGTCGTGACTTTCGGATGAGATATTGGTAACATATTCTTTTGTTTGTGGGATTTTAACATAATCTTTTTCTGAAAAATTCACACGAGAAAAGCTTATTTCCTTTCTTTCGTTTTTCATTTTTGGTCTTAAATGTTTTTCTATTTTACTCTGAACGTAATCTATTTCTTCTAGAAAGTAATCGTTGATTGGTTCGTTTGAGTATTCACCGTAAAATTCTTCGAGCTCTTCTTTAATTTTTTCTGTAACAATATTTAAATCATAAATATACATGTATACTTATTTATTGCTAATTTTATAATCAAATCAGTTTCAATTTTTACGATATATGATTTTGAGTTTTTTATTTTCACCAAAATAACTACAAATAATTCGATTTAAAAATATGACGTGACCAAAGATATCGGCTCATTACAAATTGTAATATAATAAAGCACTGATTTTGTTACTGATTAAGATTAAGGACATGGAACCCAAAATTTCATAAATAGAGATGTAAATAATATAATTCAGTTTTATGAATATTTCGGAATATTTTTTGTGCTCGTAATGATGATGATTGAATACCTAATTTATTATACTTTTAGCTCTGCTTGTAAAACAATAATATCGCTACTTACTTACAGGGGTATTACAGGTTTCGTGTAGATAAAAATATTTTTGATTGCAGTTATCGATGTCAAGGCTATTTAAAAAAATATTAAGACATCGAGTGATTGGTGAAAACTTTCTTGTATTATTTTTTTATGTAAGAAAGGGTAAACGGGCAGAAGGCTCGTCTGATGCAAAGTGACTACCACCGCCCATGGACACCTGCCACACCGGAATGCTTGCTGGCCAGGCTATTTTCTTGAAGGTTCCTATATTATATTGGATCGGAAAACGTACTTATGTGCTATTCGTATGGTGTTTGAGTATAACGAACGTCATTTTTAATAATATATTGAACTAAATTAAAAAATATATAACGTGGGACATGTAACTGAATTTTATTAAGCGACTCTGGTGATTGTATGCTACCGTTAATTAATTTATATAAAAACAACAAATTGTTAACGAAGCGACGTTTTTGCCAGGAGTCCATTTTATATACTATATCGCACCGCACGATACGGACAATTGCTATTCTCATATGCTACTTTTAGAAGGTTTTTATCTTAATATTGACTAGCGTTTTGCCCACCCACGTAGTACCGTTCCCGTGGGAATCCGGGGACAAAATGTAGCTTATGTTACTCACTGATAATGTAGCTTTCCGTTGGTAAAAGAATTTTTAAAATCTGTTTAGCAATAACAAACATTCTCATACTCGCATTTATAATAATAGTTAGGATTTCAATGTTATGGTCAGAAGTGTGAAGTAATTATTGTACATACCAGTCATTTTCTTATAAAGTTTCATATCACGTTGAAGCACATCCTTGGATGATTTCTTCCAATGCCCATCTCCTTGACCTAATATGAGAGTAATATTGTAATCAACTTTAGTTTTTAAATAATATTAATATAATACAAATGTAACAATTGACTTACCAACTAATAACATGAGCAGAATGAAAAAATATGTATGTTGTATAGAAATTGCCATCGTTTTCTAGAAGCGGTAACTGAAACAAAAAAGTATTGTACATAAACTTCTGCAAATATTATTGTGATGCTAATAATATAAGATTACTAGCGATGCATTCAGTCATACATATGCGTAGTGTTAAGAGTAGAGACGATAATTAATTAAATCCAAGGGATCGAGTTTGAACTTGCCACATTTACATAATTAGATTGCATATATAACATAATAGAGCTGAGGTGTGAGGAAAGAGGTGTTTAAAGGAAAGTTGATATGCAATTATTATTAATTGGAAAGTTTGAGCTACATTTTGAATCGATTAATATTCTGCAAGTGCGTTCTGAACATAACTTATTTGAAATTACTTATGAAAATAAAAGAAAAATCACCACCTGTTATCTAATTAATTTTATACGAAAATTGAAATGTTGTCCTTAAGTTATCAATTCTAAATTAAATATTTTTAACGGCGATGGTAGCAGCTGAGTTTTAGGATTTCGCGTTATTTTTATTTTTATTAAAACCATTTATTAATTTGAACTCCAATAATTTTTTTATTAAGATACCATGTTTAAAAAAATATTAACAAAAAATATTAATATTATAACATTTTATGTTATTAGTTGCTTTTAAATATAATAATGTAATAGCCTGTGAATGTCCCACTGCTGGGCTAAGGCCTCTTCTCCTCTTTTGGGGAGAAGGTTTGGAGCTTATTCCACCACGCTGCTCCAATACGGATTGGTGGAATACACATGTGACAGAATTTTAATGAAATTTGACACACGCAGGTTTCCTCACGATATTTTCCTTCACTGTCAAGCACGAGATGAATTATAATCACAAATTAAGCACATGAAATTCAGTGGTGCTTGCCCGGGCTTGAACCCACGATCATCGGTTAAGATTCAGGCGTTCTTACCACTGGGGCATCTCGGCTATTAAATATACTAAAATATAAAAGATTCCTTACACACACGTGTAACTAACTCGTGTTAGGGGTACAAGGGGGTTCTTGTACCCCTAACACAGTATTTTTAATTCACTCATAGAAAACCAGTATACATCCACCTATCACTCTTTTTGTAATATGAAGTCAGAAATGTTTATATGGTTTTGAAACAGGATATCTGAAGTTAAATAATATTCCAAAAATCGATTAATATCTGAAATATCAATTTTCTTTCTTAACATATAGAATCTTCCACGTATAACTTATACGATTACAAAGCGAAAATACGGATATAAAAATTTTAAAGTGAATACTCGTACCTCAACGCTTAATAAATTTTATCTATAAAACGAGTTGGCAGAACCCCATGAATTTCCGTTGCAGACATTACAAAACAGCGATTCCTAAATTTTCTACAATATGTACATTTCCGCTTCAATCAATTTTATATCTGCAATGAACGAACGCCGTACTTCAACACTGGTCCTACATCAAAATCAAGTCATTATAGATACATTCAATTTATTCTTTATTCCTTTTTTTTTTGTCCATTTAAAAAACGTTTTTGGAATTCTATTTTCAAATGACATTGAAAATGTTTTAGGAAACCGATTCAATGTATTTTTCATGAAATACAAAACAAAGGATTTTGCCGGTACTTTTGAATGGAATTAAAAATATATTTTTATCGTTTAATTATATTTCTGTGTAATTAATAAATTATAATTCTCATTTGTACGGTAAATTATTTTCAACAATAGCAATTCAACAAACACATTTGAGGAACAGCACGTGATAACAAATAATTTTACAATAAAATTGTGTGTTTGTGGAATAGACCACGAAATTTTAAGCAATGTAAGCATATATGCATGTATATTAAATGCTATGTATAATACATTGAAAACTTAATAATCTTCATTGTAAATTTATTTCTTACATATTTTAGCAGGTTGAGGTAAAATTTACAACTGTGTTTTATACAATTTTCACACCACCAATAAATTATTAAGCTGAAATTTTACATAATAATATAGTAATTAGTCAGAAATTCTCTCATATAAAAGTTTAGCTTTAAAATATATTTTTCAAAATATTTGTAATATTTAAGGACCAAAAGAAACATTTATATTAACTATAGAAACATAATAAAATAACCTGCGTATGTTTGTATGTGCGTATGTATGAAAAGTATGAGAAGCATCCCCCAATTAAGAGTAACGACGTCGTGGATAAAATAGCTTTGCCCAGATTTGGGAAAGTAGGGTATTAATTCGACACCTGACCCCGTAGTAGATTTCTGTACAGGTCTAAATGAATACCAGACTTACATTAATTATTTAACCACCAAATGTTTATTTGCGCGTCTGGCTTCATAAAATACAAAAAGGAATATTATCTTCATAACTTATCAACTTTCGCCATATACGAGTATATTACGTTTATATCGATAATGATCAAGAGCTACAGTTAGCTCAAGTCAACTTTGTCGAAACGTCGATAAAAATATACATATGTATATCATTGCAATTAAGAACTCTAATCACCATCACCCACAGACATTGGCGCTTTAATAAATATTAATCATCCCTTACATCGCCAATTCACCACCGACCTACTGAACTAATAATTTATATTCCTTGTGCCTGTAGTTACAGTGGTTCACTCATACTTCAAATCAGAACAAAACAATACTAAATATTTAGACGGGCTTGCAAGATTTACAACCAAATAAAATTGTAACTATAATAATTATAATATTTTAAGGACACACTTATCAAATTAGCGTATCCACTATAATTCGATTTTCCACATTTCACGAGTGAGATACGAAGTAATAATAATAATGAGAAGTCCTTTCTCGTTAATGGAACATTAATTCAATTACGCTACATAAAGGAAACAGCAAGATGCAACACTTAGTAGTAGTACATATAGAGCTCTATACATTGCACGAAGCAATAAGATTTTAAGAACCGAGAGCTCAGTGGTTTAGGGTACGTGAATTATTAGCTCACAACCGGGCAAGCACTATAAGTGAGTTTTCAATTTTTTAAATCGCTTCGTGTTTGGCACCCTACGTGTCGGGTCATTCTGCCACATGTGTGTCCATCTGCGTGATATAAGCTTCAGGCCTTCTCCTCAATATGAGAAGTAATACCCAACAGCAGTGAGACTTTTACAGGACTTACGTTGACTTGACTTCGAGAATTAGAATTAACTTGGTGGTAGAGTTACGTCTGCCCGTCTGGGTAGGTTCCGATCACCCCAAATCTTGCTTGAAGAGTGAGTGAGCCAGAGTAACCGCAGACACAAAGGATATAACATCTTAGTTCCCAAGGTTAGTGATTGCATTGGCGATGTAAAGAACGGTAATTATTTCTTACATCGTCAATGTCCATGGGAGGATGCTAGTCCGCCTACATGTTTTATAAAAAAAGTGAAACTACGAAACATTATAGACGCTTATGTAGCGCAATATTTTAAAATTGAAATTTAATCAAAGAAAGTGTCATATGTAAACGTGCTTTAATAAAAGTCGATTCAGACTGCGTCGAAACTATCTCATGAATAGAACATTTAAATGTTATTTTACTAACTGTAGACGAATATGATATAATAAAATGTTGTGACGTTTCAATATGTAATTTCACACGATACATATTTGACTTTATGAAGCGCAACAATAATTCACTTAGCAACGTTTCACATAAAAATATATATTTTTGGTCAATCTCAATTACATATTCAAGTAGGCTTTTAAAAGCAAATATGAATCGTAATTTTACAGGATTAAATTAAATGTAAAATCGGTTCATAATGGGGATTTCTCTTTTTCGATATTAAAATTATAAATTATACAAAATTAAGTTAGTTATGTACATTGACTTCAATGAATTATTATGCGCCAATTTATAAAATAACGATTTTAAGGTAATAAAAAATGTGATACAATTTCATCGGCATCCATTATTTTTAATATTACTAAAAATTACACAAATTTATCTAAATAATACTACATTAAACCTCATTTGATAAAACCTTTAACATATTACCTAAATATATATACATATATATCTATATACCAATATATAACGTAAACACATCACGTTTGTGTTATCGTATTGTTTAATTTCCCAAGAGTGCTATAAGACATGTTTGATCGAAACTGGTAAAATAGTTTCTTATATTATATAAAGCCAATATTCTAGCGTAGTAATGTAGAGGGTGTAATCTATCATATGATGATTTTAGTGTTTATGCATTTATATGATCACCGGGTTGTGAATTATATAATACATATCTATATACTTATATACAGTAAATTTACGGACGAACAAATGGGCAACCTGATAGTAGTACAGTATCCTGAAGAAGTATAAACCATTCCTTGCAATGAAAATGCGCCGCCAACTTTAGGAACTAAAGTTGTTACGACCCTTGGGTATGTAATTACACTGACTCACTTCAAACCACATACTTCAAACCAGAACACAGCAATACTATGTATTGTTGTTTGGTGGTATCCAGTAAATGGATGGTACCTGGTGGTACTTAGACGAGCTTGCATTTAGCCCTACCACCTACTTTATTTCATTTTAATTTATTTTATAAACATGAGTGGTACGTGGTAAGGAATGAGTACTGAGGTCTTTGACTGTTCTGAATTGGTGGTACGTTTCTAAATAATTGATAATAATAGATTTCACATGATCTTTCAGTGACATTACTAAAGTTACATCTAAAAAGTCTAAATTTTATTTTTCATGCCTTAAATACAATGTATATCCAAAATATTAAAGTATGGAAATAGTCATATTCTTGGTATGACATAAGGCAGCTTACTCTCTAAATTCATTTGTAGGAATTAAAAACAGATATAGTTTCTGTGAATTTTAGAAAGAAAAAGTCTAATGATATTTTTATGTGATTCGTATAACAAATTTTCACAATATTTTTGCGCAGATTTCCGCTAAAATTCTGTTACAGAAATAATTAATTAAACCTAACTCACGTAGTACACTTAATGCAATGCAAGTCTACTATTACTTTGCATTAATTGTACTACCTTTTTTATATGAAATTTAATATTTATATTTTTTCGTAAACCTGTCTAAAAATAAATTGTGCATAAATAACTAGTAAGCATATCGTATACTATTTTATTTATGAACATTATTCTAAAAGTTAATTATTATCAAAAATAACATTCCTTATAAAATATTTGCGACACGCAACTCTGAAATTCTGTTAAAAAATATATATTACCTTAAGTAAAGCCAGCACTGCAGTAATAAGCTAATTAAAGCGTTATTTACTTGTATTTTAGTATATTTTCTTAATATATTAACAAGAATATTTACGAAACTTTACTTTACTACTACGACGATATTATATTTTGGAGTTCCACAAAACACGTCCACCTCGGTCGCGATTCGGGATAACACTGGAGCTTTAACGTTGAACGGTTGAACAACTCGATATTACCCGGCTCAGTATAACAAATATCTGTCACAAGAGCGCTAGAGGTTATTCCAAATTGTACAATATACATCGCTTGTCTTTCAAATAAAGTAACAAAAACTTATCAACAAATCCAGCAATAGAAAACATAATTATAAAATATGTAAGGGTTGTTAGAAATACTTTCATCATAGTTAATGCTTTTCATCCGCTTTCATTCCTCTCTCAATGCCCCCTGTAGCCATCGTGCTTGAACTTGTATTGCATGTCTGCAGGTAAGCTCGGCCTTTCAAACTGGGGCTTCTATAGGCCGACGCCTTCGATATTATACCCTTCCATTCGGTAGTTAATTAATTTGAACTGCCTGTTCAAATATTGGACAAGCATTGATGCCAATACAAGTTTGCTAAAAATATCTATATACAAACTGCTAATCAAATATTCTTTATTAATTTATTTCTATATTTAATTTTACAATATCGCACACAGTACTTATTTTTTCAAAAAAATAGAACAAAATATGTTTTTGTTTTCGAAAATCTCAAACGCAAACTCTCTCGTTATCGTGACGAAAGTTTTAATTAGTTAAAGAATAAATGTTTTACGTCCATTTCATGAAAGTGAGTTTTGAAAGCCAAATAAATCTATTAATTGAAATATCTTCGCATATATCTTTAATAATTATTATTATATAATATTACTTATATTGTAAGTAAATGTTCTTTAAATTTAGGAATCTTAGTTATATACATTTAAGCCTCAATCCAGAGATGGTGATGATAAAAGTAACATGAAGTAACAAATCCTCTAAAATATTCTTAAAAAAATGTTGTAAAAAATATGCGCAATATATCTTTTTTAACCAATACAAATAAATGAAAAATCGATCAGATCACCTATAAACAAATAAATAATAATTTCATAACAATTACTTTCTAATTTAATAGGGTGTACTGAAATACTGTTCATCAAATAACCGTGCTTAAAAAACACTAAATTCTACAACCACAAACCACAACTCCATATTTGCCCCAAGTCTCAGCTACAACCTTCTGTGTCAAGATCATAGTTTATCACAAAACAATAATTTACAACATTTGAAACTAAGCTTTTACTAATGATATACTAATTAAGTTTTTTCAACGCCTCGTTATTAATTTAAGATAATAAAATTTCTGTACTAATTAAGATATGCCATGTTGTTGTGTTGAATAGAATCGACTCACCTTATAATAAATAGTGGGTAAGGTAGAAGCCGATTAAGGCATTCGTTATAATCACATCCATCAATATATTCGGCACTTAGCCTAAAGAACCCGTATTTCATTGAAAACTAATATACCAACAACAGCATTAAGAAAGTCATGTTTTTCTTGAAGTATTATAAAATAATCTACGGACTACGCAGACCCTATATAAATGATAAAATGGCTTTTTTATTTTCCCGTATAATTATGAATAAGTAGATGATTACTCGGTGGTAGGGCTTTGTGCAAGCTCGTCTGGGTAGGTACCACCCACTCATCAGATATTCTACCGCAAAACAGCAGTACTTTGTATTGTTGTGCTCCGGTTTGAAGGGTGAGTGAGCCAGTGTGATTACAGGCACAATGGACATAACATCTTAGTTCCCAAGGTTCGTGGCGCATTGGCAATGTAAGCGATTAACATTTCTTACAATGCCAATGTCTATTGGCGTTGGTGACCACTTACCATCAGGTGGCCCATATGATCGTCCGCCTCCAAATATAATAAAAAAAAAAAAAATTTAAATTGTTGGTATTTCTGTGTAATCATACGGATATTGATATTATGTTAGCAATTGCGATTACGTGACTCTTGACAAACGGACTATGTCATACCGATAATTATTACATAATAATTGTGACATATATGGTTTGTAATAAATTAAATAAAATAACCGAATGATTGACGCAATAGTCATTTTAACGATTTTCAGCGTTAACGTTCAAGGCAACTTGTTTTCGAATTAATTCCATTGAAGGTGAGTTATTTAAATTCAATTTCTAATAATTTTTCCTTTCTATTGTAAGAAAGGAAAATTTATTATTATTCGGAACATAAAAGTAACATTCTATAAATGTCACACTGTGTCTATGTCCTATGGGCTATATCCTCCTTTCCTTTTTCGGGAGAAGATCGGTCTAATTGAAAATAGAGGGGTGAATTACGTGCAAACGTGATCTACTATCGTATTCTATATATTACACCTTTAAAATAACCATGAGAATATAGACGAAGGATTAAGATTTTTATTGTTTCATAAATTATATACAAATTCACTAAATGAAACTTGGAATTATAAAAAGAAACGCAAAAATTATTGTAATTTTGAGTTTACACTATGAAATTATAAAACAATGACTAACATTCTATTAATTCGTTCTGTAAGAAAATAATAAATATAGACTCGCATCATAACATTCCAAATCCGACTTACGTCACGGAGTTAACAAATTTATAGATAGTCTATATTTAGTTTAAGACTTAAATAGCACTGTTATTTATTATTATTTATGTATATGTGTGTATTTTACTTACTGTTTATTGTATAAGTGGATGCTTAGTAATTTTACTAATTGAAGTGTGTAAGGTTTTAACATCTTTAATATTTTTAGGTTATTTATTTTATAGCTAAGCGCTTTCGATTATATATTTACCAATATTGTTTCTCAGTGGGCATAGAATTATGTCTTGCACCTCTTAAACGTTTAAGTGGCAAGTTTTTATTTTTTGTAGTGTAGATTAGATTTATAATACGATGAAAGAAAAGTTTATCAAATTTCAATGAGAACAATATCGAATTTCGTCCACCTGCGATTTGTATCGTTATATTTTTATCCATCATAACTTGAAAACAAACTTGCAACACTCGACATTTCACTATTTCTTATACTCTGCAAATGTTTGTATATTTTTCCAGCAAAAAATACTTTTATATAACTAATGAATTCATTTTTTGAGCCCGCAGTGTAAGAAGACCTACGCCACCAATTTATCCGTCTCAGATTGTTTGTGACGTGCCATTTGCAATTTATTTGTTCAAGTATCTGCGACATCCATTAAAGAGCTTTTTAAGTGATCCAGAATTATAATTAATGACTTTCTGTTTTTGAAACACAGTTTTTTCTATATACTTTAATTAAAGTGATTTATAACATACAAAATCACAAGAAATAATTTTAAACATAATTTTTAAGCATTTAAAGTATTTAATCAGTTATTTTTCATGACCAACATTAATTTAAAGTTTAAGTATAATTTTATATTATGTTATATCCTGTGTTTAAGCTTGATAACGCACTATTAAAGTGAATACGAATTATATAAATCGATTAACAATAAATAATGAGCTGATCTCTAACATTCAGTCAGGACAAAAACTTATTTAATGCCAAAATAAAGAGACACGTTGAAAAATTATATTAGACATAGTAGAGTTGTTAAAAGCAGACCCAAAACGAATAATAACGGGGAAATAAATAAACTATGACATTTATATTAAAATTAAGTTACGAAATAACGACATAATAAAAATGGTAAATGAATTCGAAGTAAAAAGTAATTTGACATGTCCTTAATAACCGATTTCTCGATTAATTTAATGAATTTATGGTACCACAAATAAATAAGTAAATCTTAAGTGTTATTGTAAATTATTATTTATTTGCTTTGGCTTTGTGTAAGCCCGTCTAGGTAGCTGCTTCCCGCTAATCAATTGCTAAACAGCAATAATAAAATTTGTTTTGATCATGTTTGAAGGATGAGTTACGGCCTTATTTATAAACTTGCTTAGTTACTGTTTAGCTAAACACTGATTTGTCTCTTTCTGTCATTATTGATTTGACATTCGAAAGAAGAAGACAAAATATTGTTTAACTAATTACTAGTTACATAAAGTTTATGAATAAGGCGGTTAATCTCTACAGGCACAAGGAACATAGTATCTTAGTTCCCAAGATTTGAGACGCATTCGGGATGCAACAAAAGGTTAATATTTCTTACAGTGTCAATGTCTACAGGCGGTGGTAACCACTAACCAAACGTCTAACGGTTTAAAAAAAGCCGTGAATACTAGTTCGGTTTAACTTATAAAGAAAATATTTCTTAGTACGAATTTTGATGGTATAACAAACTGCTTCTTTGCAAGTGATTGCGTTCGAATGTATAACCAATACCAGATATATCAGGAAGTCTTTATTTCAATCCTCACATTGGATCTTAGAAATTGCAGCAGTTTCGAGGGATAAGTGTGGCAATATGTCACAGGGCTGACGGGAAAAAGTTGGGCCAACGATTTGATTATATCTCCTACTTGGCCAACTGTGTCTTTCCTTTATTAATATTTATGGATTAATCAAAGCGGTTCTTATGTTACATGAGTGTCATTAAATATAATGATTTTAATTTTATAAATGATAATAAATTAATTGTTTACGTAGGATTATATTTGTATGCGTACTTTGTGTGATACCATAGTTACGAGTATTTTTGATCTATTTATTTAATTTTTGGAAAACAAACAGTACAATTACACAGCATCAATAAATAACAATAAAATAACACATAAACCAATAAAGCTTTCACCAATATCTAATACAAATAAGAAGCAGAAAGTAAATAGGGAGCAAAAAGATTAAAAGTAGAACTTAAAACAATTATTTTAAACTTTAAACAGTACACAGACTGCCTAGCGATGTAACAGTCGCAGGATCGATTCTTACCCCTTAGGCCAATGTCGTCCCCACCCTTAACAAAAGCTGTACGCTTAATTGGAGAGGTAAATAAAAGAGCTATGTTAACGTGGAACTTACGTAAGATTCTTCGGTCCTATTTGAATATGAGAAAACAAAGGCAGCACCATGATAATATTACCTGAGCACATTATATATCAGGACATCATCGTCACCAGTACAAACTACTAGTCAAATATTATAAAGTTTTATAGTATAGATTTTTTGATGTGATGACGTGGCACGCGTTGGGGGTAAAGGCTCCTATATGATATAAGCAATACCAAGTTCTGCTAGGATATCTGATGAGTGGATGGTACCTACCCAGACGAGCTTGCACAAAGGTCTACTTAAAAATCCCCATTTCAACACAATTTTTAAATTACAATACAAAACTAAGGCTACCACCACCACCGGTTCGGAATATAGGTTCTACTGCAAAGAGCAGCTGAGAAGAAATATGTGTAACCAATTTAAAAAAAAAAAAACAAGGTTCATTATTACGCATAAGGGTATCGTTTTCATAAACAAAATATTTTGTTTTTCATATTATTTTCTATGAAAATGAATATCCTTGTTTATTGTACGAAGGTTTATCAAAACAAACAACGTAATTTTTGTCTTGTTCATGTTTCGTATACTAATGTTAAATACAAGTTTTTTGATAATAGTCATTCTGTGATTGACTTAAAATAATTTTAAAGTTAAGCAGAAGACGTATATATTTGATGTAGATTTTCATTTATATATACGTCTGGATATAACTGAATTTTCATACACTTAATTTGTATTTAACATTCATCACATGCTCAGCCGTGAAGTAAAACATCGCGAGAAAACCAGTGTTTTGAATGACAATCTTTAACATGAGCAATCGAACAGCGTGGTGGAATAAGCTCCAAGACCTAGACCAACCCACTACACCTAGATGATGAAAACAAGTATAGTATTCTAAGAATGATAAATAACTAAGAAATATTTCTTAAAAGGGTAGATTTTATTCTTTAAAGGGTGAGAAGGGATTGAAAGAAAGTACGAAGTATAATTACTTTTGAAGTTATAGAGTGAAATAAATTGGTATTTGGACTCTTCTTTTGAAATTGAGAAAGTATTTAAGAAAAAGTCACAAAAATCAACCCTTAAGGGATCGTATATCGGGTTTTATATGAAATTGTTAATATAATCAGTCGATAAACATCTATGAAAATAAACGAAGTATTAACTTTTATTTTAAAAATTTGATTATTTATATTAATAATTGTAATGTAAAATGTTTGTCAAAATAATCCTTTTATATTATAGGGTTTTCCAATAGGGACGCTTGAACTTTGACAGCTGATTGCGGCCATGTTGTTTGAGTGACAGCTGTCAAATGCAGTGTGTTATATTCATTCCGTCCTCCCAAACCACCATGGCAGGTTACAGTGTCGAGCAGCACGTGCAAATCATAAAATTGTTTTATGAAAATGGGTCTTCAGTTCGAGCAACGTTCCGCGCACTTCGCCCGTTTTACGGTCGCGATGATCGTCCTGCCGAGTCGACTATCCGTCGATTGGTGGACAAATTCGAGTCAACCGGGTCAGTTAACAATCAGCCGGTTCCCGTGCGTCAACGTAACGCGAGATCTGCCGAGAATATCGCCGCTGTGCGCGACAGTGTCCTCGAAAACCCGCGGCAGTCAATTCCGCGTCGCGCACAGGAACTCGGCCTTTCGCAGACGACAACTTGGCGAATTTTGCGTTGTGACTTGAGCCTGCACCCGTACAAGATCCAGCTGACCCAAGAGCTCAAGGTTAATGACCATATACAGCGCCGTGTGTTCGCTGACTGGGCATTAGAGCAGTTGGAAGTTGACGCCGATTTTGGCAAAAAAAACATCTTCAGCGACGAGGCGCATTTTTGGATGAATGGCTATGTCAACAAGCAAAATTGCCGTATTTGGGACGAGACCAATCCACACGAGGTTCACCAAGTGGCAATGCACCCGCAGAAAGTGACTGTTTGGTGCGGATTTTGGGCCGGAGGCGTGATTGGTCCGTATTTTTTCGAAAACGATAATGGTGTAGCCGTCACCGTCAATGGTGAGCGATACCGGTCGATGATAACCAACTTCTTACTTTTGAATGGATCTGGACAACATGTGGTTTCAACAGGACGGCGCTACGTGCCACACAGCACACGCTACGATGGAAGTTCTGCACGATCAAGCGCCCTTAATGGAAAACCCTATATAAGTATTTCTAATTTACCAATTCAAAAAACAAACGCCGTAAAAATGTAATTCAATTATTTTCTATCATTTACTTAAACATACCATCACTTTTAGTATAATTGCCTAAATTTTAATATGTTTTAAATTAATAATGATGAACTGTATAATCAGACTTATTCCTCTGATTTCAGGCAAGTCCGTAGTATGAAATTATGTATCTACCTTGTAAATAATTATATGACATGCTATTTATCGCTTCGATCAAATGAAATTTGTTTGTACTGGAAATGTTATAGCAATAATAACGATGTTAATACTTATTAATATGTATATAAAAATCAATAGACCTATAAAAGTTGTACCGCTGGTGCTTTGTTAAGCACTGATTCTATCTTTTCTGTCATCATTGACATTCGAAAGAAAAGATAAAGCAGTTAGCGTATATTATACTTACTAATAGTGGACGCCTTAATTATTAAAAATAATTATAATGCATTCATAATCACATCATTATCGTCATTAAGCCTATTTACTGTACGCAGTTTCTAATATCATATAATAAATAGTTTTTTTTTATTTGTACATTTTGGGTGTTTGTAAGACAAATATAGTAATACGTCATCAAAAACAATACGCCAGCAAACAACCTTATGGTATGGGATTATACAAAAAGTAAACCTATTTAACTTAGCCGAGATAGCCCAGTGGTAAGAACGCGTGAATCTTAACCGATGATCGTGGGTTCAAACCACTGTGGGCTGTGATTATAATTCAACTCGTGCTTGACGGTGAAGGAAAACATCGTGAGGAAGCCTGCGTGTGTCTAATTTCACTGAAATGCTGCCAATCTGTATTCCATCAACCCGCATTAGAGCAGCGTGGTGGAATAAGCTTCAAACCTTCTCCTTATAAGAGAAGAGCCCTTAGCCCAGCAGTGGGACATTCACAGGCTGTTACTGTTACTGTTTACTATTAAACATATTTATTCACCACTTTGCTCGACATGTGTTTTCGGGATAAAATGCTATATATACTATATCAAATAATAATCGATCGGTCGTTTTGCAACTGATCATAAAGGACAAATCCAAACACATATATAACAACAATAGAGATAAAGATGCTCAGACGAACGCAATATATCGTGCTCAAGAAAGTTTTGTGAAGATGGCCAGGGTATCATCTGGCGAGTATCTCATATAACTTGCGATTTTCTTGTCGCATTAAGCAGACAAATCTCGGAAACTATTTTGGCGACATCTGGCCTCTGTCGGTTCTTCAACCATGATTTTAGTTCGATAATAATATAATTCCGACAAATCTATTGTGTGTTCCGATATATAAATATCAGACATACGATAATTTTCAGTTGAAATAAAAAAAAAATAGGTAAAATAAGAAAATAATAGTAAAAACAAGTTTTTTTTTAGTAAGTCCTGTCCTTCTTGAGCTTACTACAACGCGCTGTTTCAATGCGGATTGGAGGTTATATATGTGGAAGATTTTCATCTAAGACATTAGTTTACTCAGGATGTTTTTATTACGAATACGAAATTATTTACAAACACATAAAAACTTAATGAGCCCAAACTTGAACCTGCGATCTTCTGTTAGAATTCACGTCCTTTAGCCATTGACCTATCTCGGCTTGTATATAATATGGAAGACTGCTATAAGTCATATAACTTCATGCTGCGATTTTTAAGAGCTGAGTATTGACTATAATTATAACTGTCAACAATATATAAATCTGGAAAACTAAACTGGTACTTCGATAGTGAGATATACATCCTTAGCTATGCACTCATCGTGCCTATAAAACAAGAATATAAACACTTTAAGCAGTAGTATTAAAAATACAGGCCGGTGAAGTTTCGTAGAAGTTTTAAGAGGAGTCATTGCTTCACGCTCGAATTGCGGATACCTTTGTCGTCGGTTTAATGAATTGAAGTTGTTTAAAGTTTCTTGTATCTAGAACTGATATCGGATTTAAATTGGAACGAGTTCTAATGACGCCATCGCAGAAGTCGCACTTCAGAGTTTTTTATTACGACTCGTTTTAATTAAAAACCGCCGTTCACTCGAATCAATTGAAGAGGACGAAGTAAATCGCTTTGCTGGCAGCCCTTTAGTCTAGACTCGTTCTAACATTTACGATAATTCTATAGAGGTGATTTATGGAACGATATTTTACACTGACTTATTTAATTTACTTTTAGATTATATTAAGGTTTTGTAATACATCAGCAGATATATTTTGTCATTGGATTTCATCGTATAAAATACGTCTCCGGTGTTAGGCTTATGATATATGACGAGGGTTGTAATAATTGACACTTTTATTATAACGTAGAGGACCCTTTCGGAAAAAATCGATAGCCCATGTACACGCAGTAATAATCATATTAATATTACAAAGAGTTTAAGTTTTGTTTATTTACAACTAATGAGATTATTATATAACTTCATACATGAGAGCGTTCGCTTAAAAACTCCCCGAGCGATAACTTTATCTCCAACTAGGTTGACATTATTATAGATATTATAAGATAAAATTATATGAATGATCTACCTATCTATCTGTACCAATACGAAAGAATACACTTTAATAAATATAATGTTATAATCAATAATGATGGATGAATAACAAATATGTAATGACACATTGTTAAATGTTTCGTGATCTAAGAAAAATGACCAAGAAAATATAAGTAAGTTATATATCCATTTGTATCCCCAATTTTTACATCATAACATCCTTCGCTTTTATATTAGACGGATAATAAAATTCAAAGGTAAATTTTATTCGGATACGAAACAAATGTATGTTGCTACAAAGGGAAACTATCTACAAGACTATTTAACTGCTAACGAAGGGGAAGGAAGTATGGCAAATTCTCTTTTCCTTGGAACATTTTATAGTGACGCTTTTGTGGAAATGCTGCCATGAATTTGTATTAGGCACTGCGGCTAACGAAGGAGGATTTTTTCAATGCAAGAATTTAGTTAAACGAACTGGTATGACTATTTGAAATGTACACCGAATATTCAACGTTGATTTATTAAATAAAACTTCTACAAAGTATCTTAAATGTTTTAATATAAAGCCATTCAATTTATACATGTCGAAGAACTAAATAATTATATTTAGATTAATAACTCCCCATTACGATGTTATTCTCATTGGTTTAGTGACTTACTTATAAGGCTTCAAAATCTGAAATACTGGAGTCTTATCCCGATCAGGCCAATTAAATTGTTCGGTTTCTCTTTAAGTTATTCAGCCCGGAGTTAGAAGCCCGCGCCCCAGAAGACACGTGAAGCCGAAGGACCCTAGCTAATCATGTCAGCTTGCATACAAACGGTTCATATAGGTTAAAAAATAGTGAAAATCCAACGCGTACTTACACGATAGAAATACTTAACTTTTTCAAAATGACAAAAACTACATACATAAATATCAAATCGCGTCAAATACAAAATATAGACAGTTGATGTCGTAAGCAGATAAAATCGCACACCGACGATTTTTATCTTTATTTTCGTTGAACATTTGTTATCTTATTTCTTACGATACCTTATACATTACCAATAAAGTTATGAAAAATTTAAGAAATATCTGACCTTGATTATTACTTATAATAACTTATATATTTGTTATAAAAAATACCAAGTCAAAAGCAAATGACATAACTATTACTTTGGTATGAAATATGAATGTTTATTTTACTATCTACAGTATTATCGCAGAATATGTTTCTCTGTCAAACACCACTTAACTTCGGTAAAACACCTCAACTTTCTGACGTTATCCCTTGAAACCACCGGAGCTCGTTAAAATTCGGAAGGCCTCATATCTCCAACATATGTATGTTAATCTGAGCCATTTTCCAGATACGCGAAAAGTTTACAACGTCTAACTTTACTAACATTATTTTAGAAAATATTTAGTTCATTTTTTACAGTATAAAAATAGGATAAATTAAGTATTTTTCTTTTATATGTTTTTTTTTTAAAGTAGTAAAAGGAGACCAAATTTCTAAAATATATTTTTCAGATTCAAGCTATTCTCTTTTAAAAACTACTTTAAACTAATCTACTATGGTATGTTTTGCCCTATTTTATATTATAAGTTCAAGACAAAGCTAGATATTATACGAGTATTATTATATATTACTAGTATAATATCTAGCCTTAAACTCTTTATATGTACATATTTGTATGTAATTTTAATTTTTTTTAACAATTGTTTTTTAATCGAATGTTATCTAATTTATATTAAATCAGATAGGTGTATTATGAAAACCTTAATAACCACCCACTTATTTAAATTTATTTTTGAATTTACGATTTATTCTCAAAATCTGATATATATATATTTTTTTTATCGTATAGGTAGGAGGACGAGCATTTTAGCCACCTGATGGTAAGTGATCACCAACGCCCATAGACATTGGTATTATAAGAAATGTTGTTATTGTTTAATGTAATTTAATTTATTTTATTAAATTTATCATATGGCGGAATATGTTTTTACTTTTGATTTTTTTTTGAAATAAGTCTATAAAAACTACTGTCTAATAAATTAGAGTCAAGGCGCCGCGGCAGATAGGAAAAGAGGACAGCGTCCTGAAGCCATTCCCTTGATAATAAATTGCTGGCGAAACTTTCTATCTAAACTATTTTAGTTGTTTATTTTCTTTCAAAATTATCATAGTTAAATGGAGTGGCATGTCAAAATTAAAAAAAAAACGGTATTATGATTATAAATTAACTAGCTACGCGTCCCGACTTAGTACGGGTAAAATAAGGATTTTATCCCGTGAATTTTTTAATCAATAAGATATAAACATTAACCAATAGATCTATTCGCCCATACAGTACAGTGTATGTGTGTTCAGCACAGGGCATATAATAATCGTACTTCCTACTAATAGAATAAACGCGAAAGTTTGTATAGATGTATGGACGTTTGTTACTCTTTCACGCAAAAACTGCTGAATGGATTTTAATGAAACAATTTACAATGATATACCTCATACACCAGAATAATATATAGGCTATAATTTATAAAGCTATTGAGTAAATTGGCCAAAATATAACAATAAATGTCACGTAAGTCGGAAAAAAATCTCTTATTTGCAAGCCATTCTGACATGTGCTGCAAAAACCGTAAGAGTTACACGAATATAATGTATGGTAGAAATATATATCTTACATAGTTCTATAAAAAAGTCCGTAAAACATATACAAATTCAAAATAGTGAATCGAAAATACAATCAAATTTTATTATTTATTTCTAAAATGCACATTTTGTATTAACAAATTGATTCTTATCAATAAAATAAATTTCCCCTCTCAAATTAGCACCACGCAGAACCCAATCGTAGCCAATGTTCCAAAGGAGTGGACTAAGAAGTTTTTTTTTTATATATAGAAAAGGGAGGTGGACGAGCATATGGGCCAACCGCTGATAAGTGGTCACCAACGCCCATAGACATTGGCAATGTAAGAGATGTTAACGATCGCTTACATCGCCAACGCGCCACATACCTTGGGAACTAAGATGTTATGTCCCTTGTGCCTGTAATTTTAGCTCACTCACCCTTCAAACCGGAACACAACAATACCAAGTACTGCTGTTTTGCGGTAGAATATCTGATGAATGGGTGGTACCTACCCAGATGACCTTGCACAAAGCTCTACCACCAAGTGACGAAGTGAAATTACCTGTTCCCATATTTCTATACAAAGGTTCGTATAGCCTATGAACAAAAGGAGACTTAAAAGAAATAAGCAATCTAAATTAGATATTCCGCACTAATTTACTTTGATAATCTCGCGCTAAATCCTTTATACAACGCAGTAGGAACATAGATAGCAAGGCTTTGTATCTGCAATGCAAATGGAGTACATCAGTATTCAACACACTTGGTCGTCGACTCGCCGGGAACCAATTTCACACATCACTTTAAAAAAAACATACTACAAATCTTACTTATAGACAACTGCATAATTCTTATGTATGTATGTATCTGTTTTTAATTTTAAAAAACGGATCCAAAATGCAACATGTATTCAAATTAAAATTATTTTATTATTTATAGTAATTTAAAATTCGAATTGCATTGGAATACTAATTATTAAAAATAAAATTATACATCGTGATTAAAATAAACTAATTTTAATTAAGAAAATTAAAAATTAAAATAAATACATTTACAAAATAAACTTCCAGAATAACAATAAAAACAAAATAAAATTGAACGTAGTTTTTCAGTAAAAACCTTTTTATACACTTTCATACAATTAAAACTTGCAATATGCAAACTCGACGCTTCTATCATTTTGTAATTCATAAGGATCTTAATTAGATTTGTTCTCGTCTGTAACTTAGCGTAATTGGTTAGTTTTATTAATCCTATCGTACCGACACGTAATTACTTACGCATACTACGTGCTGAATGGTGGTTCATTAGTTAATCCAATCACCAATAGTTTCTGAATTAAGAATGGATAAGTAAATAATGATAATTATTTTGATATACGATGACCTTACAATTAATGATTTGTATAATACACAAAACTAACATCTATGATCAAAGCGACTTGGCATTTCCAAATAAGACATGACCTTACTAAGAGAAATAAGCACCGAATCATTAAAGAAAGAGGAAACTAGCATTTCGATCGTATTGACTACCTACAATTTTTAACGCCTAATAGAACGATTATATTATATTATCTAAGCTTAGATATATTCATCTTAATAAAGCTAGCTAAAGTCGTTGGTCAATAACATGACTAAAACGTAATGCGTACTTAAATTCGACCTTGATTTATTCGTGCTTCTACACAAGAAGTTTTACTTTGAAAAAAGATTTAGTTAAGCCATTAAAACTTCACACAACTTAATAATATTTATGTACACATAACTGCCTTCCTTGATTCCCAGCGTTGTCAATTCAAAATGATCTCTTGGCTCGGCACTAAATTAAATCCTGAAAGGCAAATAGTCTTAGTCTAATGAAATTTTTCCTTATCAAGCTAATACGGTCACGTTCACTCCCTCCTAAATTAGATTCTCCTTCAAGTGCACTGTGTCAACTGTTTATCAACTTAAGGCTTGTTTTCTTAAGTTTTCTTCGTCTTAAGGAATATTGTTGAATCCCGTTATTATAATTATATTTACATAACGTTTACTAAGAAACACTTTTAATAAAATGTCCATATTACCTAAGTATTCATACACAAAATTTTCATTGCAAATTTTCTTATACTGTTATAAGCTTTTTATGAATATTATTACGATAAAGGTGAACATTTATGAAGTTTAGAAGCAACCGCAACCACACAAATAGATACATCACCACAGAAAGGAGAGAACTCTTTGAGTTAAATACGTATGTGGCAGATTTTCATCTGGCACTTGTAGATTTCCTTAAGATATTTTACTTAACTACCGAACACAAGATGAATTATTTTCTATTTTATTGAATGGTACACAAGGATATAACATCTTATTTCCCATGGTTGGGGCGCATTGATAATGTAGGGATAATCTATATTTCTTACAATGTAATAGTAATTAAAATAAATATTTATTAATATTGTTAGCGGTATCTGAAAGAGTAATCATGGTCCAGTGTATAAAAAGGCAGGGCAAACTGCAGAATCTCTTCACTTCGCCTCCGTCACTCGACTTGATCGTACGTCTTCCTTATAACTTTAATAGTAAACTTAAATGCTAACATCAGAAGTGGGATCAGAATCTCATGTGTTCTGATCCGCTCTGCTACCTGTGGTAACGTATTGTACGATGAAAAGGATCTGGTGAGTGCGTTCCAATTTGTTTAAAAGCGACACTGTCTTATTATGGGTGGTACCTTATAAGTAATTTCACAACTTACATTGCGAACATTTCTTTATTTAACTACCCTGATTTGCATTATTAATTAATTATCAGTGATCTTACGCAAAAATAGCTAAGAAACGTGCCTAATAACAGTCGTCTGAATGTGATTCTCATTTCAGAAAGCGATTAAGCGTTGATTAGCGTTGTTATTAACGTCGTCGTCGTTAAACCGTTCACCTTCACGCGACCGCTTGTAGTGATTGTGACTATGGTGGAGCATCGGGCATTCTACGGCATTGCCTTCACTAGGGCGTTGCGTGAGTGCTACCATGAACCACGATGCGGTAGCGATCCATAGTATCATTGGTTCGATATGATCTAGCAAGACTACGGTAAGATCAAACCAATATTTTTCCCGCCAACTTTTAAAGCCAAAAGAGTGATATTGAGTGTTTTTCGCATTTGTAATTGTCTGAAGTGATGCTTGAGCTTGGCGGAATTAGTGGTGTCCCGAAACATATACTGCGCTCTTCGATTGAGAGTAAGACTGTACTGGCCCTACTAGGCAGTATTTTTTTTTAAATGCGGTTTTTTTTTCTTTTAATTTATAGAAGTGTTTTACAGGTTACCCTATCAGTCAAGGTCAGGAACAGCCTAGTGGAGTGGAGCTTCGTGTTCAAATCACCAGCCTGATCACCGCTGGTGCTGAGGGCTGACCATTTCCGGTCAACAGTCCCCAGCCTGCCAGACGTGGTGCTTCAGTGCTTCGGGTGAGATACATCAGCCTGCGCACAACTGGTGCTGCTGGCTAACCCATCGCCGGGAAGCTCTCTCCAGCCTGACGGACGTGGTGGCCGAGCGCGACGAACGCGCAGGCGTGTCTACCTGTTCGAGTCTGCTTGTGGCACATGGCGCGTAGTGCTGGTGGCCGAGCGACGAACACGCAGGCGTGCTTATGTCGGTATGTTCTCTGTACGAACTATCACGAGAAGGTGACACGTGGTATGCGTACTGGCTTGGTACCTCAGGGGTATCGACTGACGAGATGATGGATGTGATCATAGTGATCCAGCTGAATAGACTGCAGAAATTCTGTTGTATTATCATGTAAGAAGTTACGATAACATATGTTTTACTTGTATTGTACTTGGTGTAATATAGTGATTGCTTTAAATGCCTTTATGTGTATTAAGTGGTATGGGGTGACCTTGAAAAGATCCGTGTTAGTCTCGTTGTCACATAATAGCGAGCATCGGGGTGACTTGGAAAAGACCTATATAAATCCACGTTATGTAGCCTACGGTACGGGGTGATTGAGAAAATACATGTATAAATCTCACTATTTGAGCGTCGGGGTGACTCAAAAAAGACCTGTGTAAGTCCGTGTTTAATATGGGTACGAGGTGACTGAGAAAAGACTCTTGTAAGACTTCACTTCGCCTCCGTCGCTCGACTTGATCGTACGTCTTCCTTATAACTTTAAAAGTAAACTTAAATGCTAACAATATGATATTTTGTAGTGGGCGGTGGTAGCCTACCTGCCAGTCTGTCTACCAATTGCGATGATAAAATAAACTTAAAAACATTAAATGCATAACATTTCAAGATGCCGCAGGCCCAGGCTTAAGCCCCAGATAAGCTAAGATTCATGTGTTTAAACGACGGGCCAAGCTCGGTTTTTTACTTAAAAAAGTTTAAATAAGAGTAATAACTATAAAAGTAAAACATAAATTGCGCATATTTTGTATTCTTTGCTAGCTTAGTCGCATAGTTTTTTTTTTTATCATGGAGCCCTTATTACCTGAGTAACTTTTCTAAAATAAATCTTTAAAAATCTTTTAAACATATATTATATTAAAGACTAGTTTAATGCGATCTGTTATATAACATTTATAATAATTATGAATTACTGTAGCGGTTCTTCGTATATAAAGACGCGTTTTTTATGTTAATGTACTTATTTATGCTTGTTACATAAATCAAATTCAAACGAATTAGCTAAATCAAGTAATGGTTAGGCCTTTTCCTGCGAAAATTTAAGAACGAAAATAGCTGTCCAATATATTTCTAATCTTACCAATCTTACGTTGTGAGTTCTCTTGTGTATTAACAAGGATGTGTGTGGGAGTATACGTGTATGCTCCTTACTTTCACATATCTTGAACAAAATTGAATCGGTTCTAAATAATTTAATCATATGTTAAAATTTTATAACTGTACAGGCATTTTTCATTATAAAAATCTATTATTTTAACTGTCAATCATGTGATGACGTAAAAGTAAAACCTACTTTGTATACCTACCTCATTGGAAGTCATTCGATCAATTTATAAGTGTTTCAAAATATTGACTCTAGAGCACTTACATAAAACCATTTTACGAAACGGTTTATTAATAAATTAATAGCTGTTATTTTATAAGCCTGTCCTTGAAATGAATGGACATAATACTAATTATACCCCTTTAACAAAGACAGAAATTAGTGTAGTTTATTGGAAATAGATTTTAAAGCGATGAAGTTGACTATTTACTAACATGTTTATAAATGCAAAAAAAAATTCAAACCATATTTATTTTCAGTGCACTTGAAATCATGATATGAAATACACCATTGATAGCGAAATTTCGAAATAGCTTTTCTTAACGCGCCTCTTTATTTCAAAACGAAAACAAATCAAATAATTATCTCCATTATACATAGATAAATTTGGACCTCGATAACTATTGCATTAAAGTTCAAATCTCCATGTTATTAATTAGGTTTCCGCTGAGCGTTGTCATATTATACAATCGGTATGATAATTTATAATACGAAAAGTTACATAGAATAATGTCACCGTAATATTTTTAAGGTAAATCGGATTAAAAAACCTTTTTTAATAATTGTGTTAATTATACGACGTCTATTATAATTTAGTGTTTTTGTACAGGTGTATTTGAAATAGGAACAAAGACTAAATATCAACAAAGAGATTTCAGTTCAGTATTACTTTATTTGGATTGTCTATTATAACCATAGACAAAAGGACCTTAAACACGATTACGAAATTGCTTTAGAATTACACCCCAAATATTTTATAACATTTATATTTGGTTTTAAAATTATTAACCGATTTAAGATTGCGAAAAATACGTATAAGGTTGCCCCAGCTCTTGATAACAGAATGTATGTATAGGGTTTTCCATTAAAGGCGCTTGATCTTTGAAATGCAAAAAAAAATACATGTAGGAGAGATATTTCCGAATTTTTTTTTTTATTTGGAAGGTCTATCGACCCCATTATGTATGGAATATGACATCATTCAAATGACCGCCACGGCTTCGGTTGGTGGCGCGCACACGAAAGGTCCAATTTTCGATGACTCTGGCGCACAAATCGGGCTGTATTTGATCGATGGCGTGGCGTATATTGACTTTGAGGGCATCGGTGGTTTGCGGCTTGTTGGCATAGACCTGCGACTTAAGAAAACCCCACAAGAAAAAGTCCAGCGGGGTCAAATCGCACGATCTCGGTGGCCAGTTCACGTCGCCTCCGCGCGAGATGACCATGTCCAGAAATTGCTCGTGCAGAACTTCCATCGTAGCGTGTGCTATGTGGCACGTAGCGCCGTCCTGTTGAAACCACATGTTGTCCAGATCCATATTCTCGATTTCAGGCCAAAAGAAGTTGGTTATCATCGACCGGTATCGCTCACCATTGACGGTGACGGCCACACCATTATCGTTTTCGAAAAAATACGGACCAATCACGCCTCCGGCCCAAAATCCGCACCAAACAGTCACTTTCTGCGGGTGCATTGCCACTTGGTGAACCTCGTGTGGATTGGTCTCGTCCCAAATACGGCAATTTTGCTTGTTGACATAGCCATTCATCCAAAAATGCGCCTCGTCGCTGAAGATGATTTTTTTGCCAAAATCGGCGTCAACTTCCAACTGCTCTAATGCCCAGTCAGCGAACACACGGCGCTGTCTATGGTCATTAACCTTGAGCTCTTGGGTCAGCTGGATCTTGTACGGGTGCAGGCTCAAGTCACAACGCAAAATTCGCCAAGTTGTCGTCTGCGAAAGGCCGAGTTCCTGTGCGCGACGCGGAATTGACTGCCGCGGGTTTTCGAGGACACTGTCGCGCACAGCGGCGATATTCTCGGCAGATCTCGCGTTACGTTGACGCACGGGAACCGGCTGATTGTTAACTGACTCGGTTGACTCGAATTTGTCCACCAATCGACGGATAGTCGACTCGGCAGGACGATCATCGCGACCGTAAAACGGGCGAAGTGCGCGGAACGTTGCTCGAACTGAAGACCCATTTTCATAAAACAATTTTATGATTTGCACGTGCTGCTCGACACTGTAACCTGCCATGGTGGTTTGGGAGGACGGAATGAATATAACACACTGCATTTGACAGCTGTCACTCAAACAACATGGCCGCAATCAGCTGTCAAAGTTCAAGCGTCCCTATTGGAAAACCCCTTATAAAGCTATGTCGAAACGCAGCTGTGCTATGACGAAATAACAAACAGTTATTTATTAGCCCTACGCAGGGTTTGAACTCACTACCTTAATATCTCTAGCACTCCCTCGTTGGTCTAGTGGTTAGATATAAGGCCACAGACCCGGTGGTCCTGGGTTCAATTCCCAGGTCGGGCCAATAAATAGTTATTGGGTTTTTCTGTCAGAAAATTCTCAGTAGCAGCCCGGAGTCTGGAAGGTGGAAGTGTGTACACTCCCGTGCCTCGGAAAGCACGTTAAGCCGTTGGTCCTGCGCCTGAACTCTTTCCGGTCGTGTCGGATTGCCGTCCCATCGGATTATGAGAGCTAAGGAAAAGAGAGTGCACCTGTGTTTGCGCACACACTTGTGCACTATAATATGTCCTGCGCAGTTGGCTAATCTCTCTTGAGATTGGCCGCCGTGGCCGAAATCGGTCTGGAGGACCTTATCTCTAGCATATAATATAGCCACTTTTTTTTCACAGTTGAAGTCTACTAAAGTTTTTCTTGCGTTAAACATTTATCTGCCCCTGTAGGTCTTACCGTAATTATAAATATAATTTAACCTTCGTCTAGAATTGGGATATGATAAATATTTCAAATCCATAGATTAGCGCGTTCAAAGATTGAATCAAGCAAATATTTCATTTAATATAGAAGTATAGATTATCTGTTATAAATATCTATGTTTTTTTAATGTACTGAATTAAAATTGTGCCTTTGACGTATTTCGCTACTATGATTACAGTAGACATCCAATCAACAAGGATCGAAGTTCACAGATGTTAGTCTCTTTGGAACGGTCGACGACGTTTAATTAGCGCTTTTGCATCTCAATTGCGAGACGAGAAACTTCTCTATAAAGTCCAAAATCCAAATTAATCAGCATTAGCACTTTCGCGAACTTATCTGATGCACAATTTCTGCCGGCTAACAATTTCGCTAATGAGTGCCGTACGGGAGATAATATTTAAACATGTATTTCGACTAAGCCAAGTCTGTTTAATATTTATGTTTATTTGGATTGTTATTTGGATTTTAGGGTGAATTAATAATAAGTTAGTTACTATATTATGTTACAGATCCTAATGAAACAAATCGTTTTACATTCAGTAATTTTTGCTCTTATTTGAAGTTAGGCGTTAATAACTAATGTATATAAAAATATTGTATAATTTTTAATGTTTTATTGTCTCTAATATGTGTAATTTTAAGTAATTGCAGAAACTGTAATAATTACATAGTTCCGATACAGATTAACTTTTTTTTTGTTTTCAATTAAATGTCGTAATAATTATCAATAAACAACATAGGCAGTATTAGCTATCTACTGTAAGCGATAATATTTGCTAACTATTACCTAATTATTTATAACCAGTAAGTAAAATAAATAAGATTTATGATCGGTTTTAAAGTTGGTTACACTAGCAAGATATCAATCATAAGATAACCATTACACATGAATTAGTTCACGAATGCCTCAATAGATGGCATTACATGTATTTTACATCGCGCTATCGTTTGGTTTACTCGCCAACTATAGGTTGCGTCGACAAAAGGTTCTCATCGATCTTTCTAAAGGTTAAAATGGGGAATGATGATCGGAATAAGCACGCGTCTGCGTGAGGTCCGCCGCCGATTGTTACGCATTCAGGCGGGCTAAAATCCTTCTGACCCCTAACCTTTTCACTACAATTTATTGTTGTGTTGAGATAGAAAGATCCACTTTAATATATAAAATGAAAACACCATGGCAGCTCCCAGCTGCATCACTGCCAATTCGGTAAATGGGTAAGGGAGTCCTGTTATCTCAACATATGAAGATTACCACGCTACTCTAGGAGGCCTCATGGATAAACCTGTGCCAAAATTCCATCCGAGGTTTTCGATATTTTTCTATACCATGAGGTATTACATAATATATGAAAATATTTCGAAAAAAAAAATTGTGATAGCTTATTTATTTATTAAAATAAGAGAATGGATCACGTAAACCCTTAAAATTTACAACCAAAATAGGTAAACTCAATCATACGTGTAGGTAATTAAAAAATAAAGTCAATCAAATCAACCTATATAATAAAAAGTTAATAATATATTAAATAACAAATAAATACTTGTAAATTTTACAAACTTTCATAGGTATGTTATTTAAATTAAAATTTAATTACAACCTAAAAACTATTTAAATTATTAAAACAAAAACCCAAAATGCTTAAAATAGCTCGGTCTGGGCTTACAAAGTAGCACTCGACTTAAAACTTCAAAAGTATTTCTATCCACCAAAGTTTGGATATGTATTCAGAACAACAGCTTAATTTAATTTACTTTAACATCAACAAATAATTTTCAATCGAACATATATTTACAAAACCAATAATATATTAAATATTTATAATATTATCTAGAATAGCAAATCAAATTAATAATAGCTAATCTTCCCGGCTTCGCACGGGTAAATATTTAAGGTAAAAAGGGTAAGTATTTATTGAATAGGATTTGCGTTATATCCGTTCTTAGTGAGCATCTAAATCGACAAGGAGTATCTTTGACAAATTTCAAGTCAATCTGGCGTATAGGTTAGGAGATCTCGTGGTGAGTGGTATTTCGTTTATATACAATATACATTATTGTATTGTTCTTAGTTAAGGCTGGGCGAATATTCGTGCATAACGTTAACGGCTTCTCTTTTAAACGTTGTTTATATCAGCAGCTGCTTAGACACTTATTTTTATCTCTATCTGTAATTATTGATGTAATTTGAAAGAAGAAATTTGTTGATTCATTATTTTTACATTTTTAAATACTGGGATCCATTATTCAAACAACTATAATGAAAAGTCGAGTATTCGATGAATTAAATTTAAAAAAATTAATTATGTGTTGTTTAAGTATCACCGATTTATATTTCATTAAGATTGTTTCAACTTTACAAACTATGATGGTTTTATGAAATATATATGACGAAATTAGCATGGTTCCAAATTTAACTCCATTCCGAATTCCAGACTAAAAAAAATACGCCCGGTTTCGCGATACCAAGCAAGTACTCCATTCTAGTGACAATGATTGGCATTTCAATTTGGTCGGGCTATTTCTCAGTAGTTTCCGGGAATGCGTCGATAAACTTACCAATAAAAAAACGATAACGTTTTCGTCTCTTCCCTTACTATATCATACAACTCATTCGTATTTTATAAGACGAGTATTAATAATAAATGACGTAATATTTGAACGCGCAAAACCGCGTCAGATTCTGATTAATGTGATGAATTAGAGAAAAACATTTTATCTCCTTACATAATATTTTATTTTGAAACTTCTGAATCTGCACAGCCTGCTGTACCGCTCTGCTCCTAATAGCCAGTATGCCAACAATTTAATTTCTATTTAATTTTACTTTGTACTTACGTAGTTAAAATAATTAATTTTATCGTATCTTTATACACTTTTTTTGGTCATTTGAATATCGCTTGTAATTTGGGTTATAGCTTGTCGCTTATGTAACTTAGCACTGCCACCCGCCTAATATTCCAATAAAAATAAAATTAATAATTCTATTACAATAACTTAAGCTTGCCCTCTATTAGTATGTTACCTGCTAAGACATTACATTTTTGTGTATTGAGACCGGCCTTGTGTACGTGTATTCAGTGTACTTGTGTACGTGTGTTCCCCCGTGAGTGTACTCCCAGGTTGAAAAACGATGCGGTACAGGGTAGTTACGCAAGCTACCCTAACCTACTTTAATCAAGTGTACTATCTAACGACATTTCGAATCGTCAATCTATTTGAAACCGTACTGTTGTTTGTCGTACTCACAAAATTCATCTAATTTTGTCTTATTGTTACATATCGATATATATATTAAGAACTAACGTATAACAATAAGATCTTAATTGAAGATGTGAATTAATTTATGTTGTTTGTAAAATAACTCGCTTATAAAGCTACCTAGAATAATAAGATCGTGATACAAAAAAAATCAAGATTATTTTTACGTTGTTCGATTCATCCTATTGTGATTAAACTATGTTGATTCGTTCTGCATACGAACTTATGTAGGCTTATATAATCATTACGTTAATCATTACTTGAAACTGTATATATATATATATTATAATATAAAATCAATTCCTTGTAAAATGATCCGTCAAATTAATATCGTAAAAATAGATCATATCCGACATATCGTCGAGCTAACTAAAGTAGACGGGTATTAAAAATGGTCCTCACGTTAAATTTTCAGCGTTATTTCAAAACAAATTAAGGATTATATAAATTGACAAGGCTTCATAAATACCACTAAATGGCATATGCATATGCATCGTGAAAAGCGTTGAAAATATCAGCCATCGGGTTTATTACGCTATTTATTTCGGGCGAACTGTCAACCGTTATACGAATGAGAGCAATTAAGGTAGTAAATTAACATGAGAGCTCAAATTCTGTCGCGTTCGCTTCGATCGAATGAACGGAAATATTGTCTCACGATCTAAATGCTATTTTCGAATAACGTTAATCAGTTACTGAAGCGTAAAACTGATAAGTTTCCTCAATAATTAGGTTAATGGTATATTTTTTGTTATCGTTATAGGGACATATATTAACCTTCCCTACTACTAAGGGTTATAAAATAGGAATCAAATCGACTATGTAATTGGTATTTGTAATTATTGTTTTACTTTTGCCAAATTGACTCCTAAATCAACTAAATAGATGTAGTTTTAAAGTCGAATATTATACAAATAAACCTTAGCGGCACGCGGACCTTCTGAAATTTGAGGGCTCAAAACCGAGTAAGTACTAATGACTTTCAAATTTGTGTTTTTATCTTATTTTTTCTTTAAGTGAGGTGAATATGAAAAATATTCAAATAAAGCTGTCAATAAATATAGCAATTTAATTCAGTTTACTGTGCAAGCCTTAGATCATAAAATTTGTTACAAATCATTTGCTATTGAGTCTTATTTGTCTTACTTTCACTTTTATTGTTGAACGCAATTTATCTTAGAAGTATCTTTACGGCTTTATGTCTGGGGGAGCAGGCAACGCGTCTCAGACAGCATAGTTCGCCTTCAAGCCGATATAAAGCTTTCATCGGATATGGAACGTGTTCTACCGAAAGAAATATAATTTTTCTTGAAAGTGACGTTTTATTTCTTTGTCAAATAAAATATATAAAGGTAAACCCTTGTCGTTTTCTTTTTTAAAACGACATTATATGTATTGCAAATAAAAATATATTTTGTTTTCTTTAACATTTTATCGTTTTCATTCATACAAAAGGATTACCAATTATTATTAGACAACAGATACATTCAAGTGAATTTATCCTACACAATAGTTTTCAACTGAACAACAAACGAGTTGTTTGGCCTGAAATCAAGAACTTCATTGTTCGTTCTTCTTTGTAGCTCAGCCATTGTTTTTTATAATGAAAATCATAAATACAAATAATATAGCTCAATAACATCAGTTTTATAAACGAGATTCAATTAAAAGAGAAAGACTAAAAAAATAGCAAAAGGACGAGTAATAGTAGGTGTGATATTGAGATCAATGAAGTTTTTCTACGGCAGTAATTCGCTTGATAATAATTATATTCCTATTGACCAATTAAGACATTGGTTTTCGCTATAAAAGTCGTTAGTAGTCCTCAGTGTTAATGTTGAATGTACCTTATACAGGTTATTTGTAAAGACCCAACCTCACAGGACTAGATAGTCAACACCATAAGCAACAACTTTTGTTCTACGATTTCGGACATAAATCCATACATGAAAAAAAAAAAGATTTTACAAGTTTTTGTCGTACTGTCGTGACATTTGTAGGTCTATATTTCATTCATAAACGACAGGACGACGCGACGCGTCGATCTTTGAGATGCGCGTAGATTTATAAACGTTCAAGCGGGAAATTAAATTAATACTTATTTTTGTATGAAAATAAAATCTAACAAATTATCAAAAGTCGTTGCTTATGGTGTTAGCTATCTAGTCCTGCGAGTTTGCTGGGTCGTTACAAATAACCCGTATATGCATTAAGTATATGATATATTTGTAACGGGTAATGTCGAAGATTTTTTTTACATTGAGGACAAATAAGTTAATAGAAATCAAAACAAAAATAGCCATTGCACAAATCATGACCGCATGGAATGATGGCAAGAATGTTACCAGCATTTCTCCGTTGAATTGCAATTCCAATCCTCTGGGCGAAAAATAAAACAGCCATCCTGTCAACAATGGAAAGTATTAAATCTTTTATTATTACTATTAAATTTGCATTATATATCATGTTAAAACTTTTATCCGAAAACAATAATTTAAAAATGTACTTAGATTTTACATTCAATATTACGACGTCATATGTCGGATGAAACGAAATGAGTTGGGAAATAAGTACTAACGAACAAAGTTATATACATTGCACATACTCGTATGTATGCATAAATGAATAATATGATGTGAAATATTTTGTATTATATAAACTTAAGCGAACATTATCATATTGTTTTAATTCTGCCAAGTTTCCTTACATTGTGACGTTTGGAAACTTCTTGTTACAATGAGATCTTCAATATTTATGAAAGTATTTAGAGACAGTAGGATTTTGTTCATTGTCTTCGAAGTAAATAGCACAGGTCTGTCTCTTGTATTTAATTTCTGTGAAAGCGAATATTTTTAGGTCAGCTTTTAAAGGCAGGCTTTTGTTTGAAGTCACGTCATATAATTGAAATTGCTTTAAGTGCATTTTTCAATCATATATTTTCAACTTAAGTTTTCATATTAATTTAATATATTGAGTTATAATATATACACTAATGAACAAACATAAGTATTTTTTTTATTTTCCAAAAATAAAAAATCTTCGTAGTCACATTGACGTTGCCCCGTAATACAATTAATTATGTTATTTGCAAAATGAAAAAAAAAAAAGCGAACTTTATTAATAAACGAAGTTACCTATATTAATAGTATAATCATATCAATAAAAATGTTGTTTCATTTATGTTTATTCAGAGGCGGCATAGGCGTGGGCGACGTGGGCAACCGCCCACAGCCTCGTGGTCCGGAGGGCCTAGCGGTCCGGGTACCTAGTTTTTTTATTATAATTGTGTTTTATTTAATTTTGTTTTTTATTTAGTAAATCAAAAACTGTACTTATTGTGTATTTGTATGGCTATGTTTTTATTATTATTATTATTATTATTATTATATATTATCTTTGCGATTCTCATTGACAGAAGCTTGGAGGTTTTAGCCATTATTAAAAAAAATTGCATCACAATGAGGTTGAAATGTTTTTGGAGATTTTTCTGCGACGCTATTACATACGAGTTGGATCATGTGGCAGGTTATTTTCTATACATGCGTTTTCTTATGATGCTTTCATATCGGATCACCATATAATTTTTTAACATAAACTTGAGAGCTCAGTGCTACTGAAAACCTACCCTTCTCTTATTTTTCCTGCATATATAACAAGACTTAACTTTAAAAAAACTCTGTTACGTCACAAAGTCAACAGACACAGTAAACTTGATTCTGAGAATTACACGAAATTACTTTATCCGTTTTGTTCCGCTTCAAAGAAACCTGGCATTTAATTCAATTGACCTGTAACAAAGACATCTTTTAAATTTATGTTTCTTATATAAGAAAGATAAATTTATATTTTTTTAGGTTTTATATTTCGAAAACTAACATTATTTTAACGATCATTTTCCGTAGCAAAATAAGGGCCTATATGTTTGGCTTAAGCTATTTTGTTTTATATAAAATAGGTTGGCTAACTGACAAACGAGCCATCTGATGATGAGTGGTCACCACTGCCCACTGATGTTGGCACTGTCAGATAAATTAACCATCCCTTACCTAGCCAATGCACCAAAAACCTTGAGAACTAATATATGATCCCTTTCGCCTGTAGTTACACTGGCTCACTCACTATAAAAAACACACATTACGTACATAAAGAGTGGCAGGATAAACACACAAAGAATACATTGTTATTTTGTGCTATGAACTTACGAAGGCGTAAGCAGAAAAAAAAACTTCATTACAATCTAATGACTGGTTTACATACACACGGAAAATAAACATTCTCCATTTTTTATTTAATAAAGCACAATTATGTTTAAGGGCCCGATAAAATTATAAACAATTTTATGCGATTAGTATTCACCTGCAGCTTCGCTCTCGTTTCTTGTGGTAGGCATTAGGTATAAAATAAGCCCATATCCTTCCTTGTTCTTCGAGCTTGCTTCATACCAATTTTCATAAAAATCGTTTCAGCAGTTAAGTCGTGAAAGCGTAACAGATAGACACGAGTTACTATAATTAAAATTCATCTGGGTTATAAAGTGAGATTGAGTAAAACATTTATTCAACATTATTCCATTATTTTGACTATCCTGTTGGTGAGGTTGGTAAGATACTTGCCTTTCACGCCGCAGGTCGTGGGTTCGATTCCCACACAGGACAGACATTTGTGTGCATGAACATGTCTGTTTGTCCTAAGTCTGGGTTTAATTATCTATATAAGTATTTATTTACAAAAGAAAAGTAGTCTATGTAAGTATATCAGTTCTGGTTTCCATAGTACAAGCTCTGCTTAGTTTGGGATCAGATGGCTTTGTGTGAATAAAGTCCCAGGATATTATTATTATATTATTATTATTTATTCAAAACAGTATAAACTCAACTTTATAAATATTTAAATTGGTAAGACCTGTATAATCAACAGCCGCCTTTTTTCTACAAACATGAATACTGTTAAACATGTATTGAACGAAGTTGGAACAACGAATCGAATTTACTTATGCAAATCCTATGTCACCCAGAGGAGCGATGGCTTTATCTCCATTTAGAACTCACCAATAAAGAAAACAACGATAGGCTTGCTTTTATTTCTTTTATACTATGTACACTAAATCCTATCATGAAATTTTTCTAGATAAGATTCAGTAAATATCTCACCCTAGTGAGATAGGCCAATATCTTTAATTTTGATTAATAGATACATATGTGTCAAAATTACAAATCCAATGAGCTGTTTTGGATCATCATTTTGCAAGGTCAAATTAAAACTAACACTCAGTAGTTGACTGACTGATTATTTTTCGACAATCAAGTCAATCATACATCATCGAATACATCCGATACCTGCAGGTTTTCTCACGCTATTTCCCTTTCCCACCGTGTTGGTAACGAAATATACTTAAATATACATTACATAAATGAAAATTATTTATCCATAATCATCTATTAAAACGTGATTCTTAAATATGTATATTTACAGTGTTATAGCCACTAGACCCTTTTCATTCTATATTGCTTCTAAACCGTACAAAAAAGTAAAGTACTCTTCAATGTACAGCACCTCTATTGCCAACAACTCTATGGTCACCTATTTTATTATCGAAGAATTATTTTAGTCTCGAAGAAATGAGACATTGTCAAAGAAAACGGTTAAGCTTAGACTTCAATGTATATACATTACATAAAAAAAACAAGCCCTCATGACAAGTTTATTTTATTTTAGAGTACAAAATTGAAATACATGAAATAAAGTTTTAAAGTCTAAGCTTGTTATACTTTTAAAACTAATTTGATTTTGTGATTAATACGTTGAACTTCGTTTAAAACAGTTTACTATTTTTCGTAGAATATATATTTATAATATCACTATTTAATTAAACACTATTTCTTTTATTCTCTGAATATACATTTATTCTTATCTGATCCGTGACATTATGATTCGTTTCTCTAGCAACTTGCTACTCAACTCTCGTCTTTTTTTTTTTTTTTTTTGACGCTGGGAAAACGCATGACGCGTTTCCCCACAGGAACAGTGGGGGGGTATGTGGGGCTCGCCATATGTCCAAGGCACCGAGTGTGCCCCGGTCATCGGAATACCCACTAAAAACCCAGCGGTACCCTTCCCGTCTTAACGGAAGCGTCACGGGATCGCTTGCGCATGCTACCGTGACGCTCCGACGGCCGGCCCGCCTATACGGGCCTCCATTCACTAGGGAGGAATCCCAGGGTACTGGGAACCCCCCTAGTCCCGGCGGTGCCTATTGTGGCGGGGGGAGAAGGTGCGCAAAGCGCCGATTTCTTCTCCCCAGTTTTCTGCGGCGGAGCGGATCTGCCGCAGCATCCTCCTCCCGATCCCGCTCCGCGGCCTCCTTCTGCGACATCACACTTTCACAGAAGGAGACCATCTCCGACCAGCACCTCTCGCAGGGAAAGGTCTCCGCCTACAACCGCCGCCAGGGAATGCCTCTGGGGCCCCCACGCGGCACACTCCGTCAGGGTGTGATGCGCCGTATCAAATGGCGCACCATACTCGTGGCAGGAGGGTGACACCTCCCGCCGCGCTATCTTGTGCAGGTACTTACCGAAGCATCCGTGTCCGGTAAGTACCTGTGTTAACCTGAACGAGAGCGTGCCTCGTTTCCTTCTGACCCAGCGACTCAAGTGGGGACGTATCGCCTCCACTGTCGCCAGGCCCGCCGTGGGGGACCCGAGGTCCTCCTCCCATCGGGTGATCAGAGCTTGCTGGGCTAGAGCCCTGATCCGCCCGACTTCCGCCGACCCTGGACGGTCACCGCGTTCCCTCGCCTCGGCCCGGAAGCGGTACACCTCCGCGAGCACTTCTGCCTGGAGCTCCCAGGGCGGATCGCCCGCGAGGAGGGTCGCCGCTGTCCACGACACCGTACGATAACCCCTTATCGCCCTCACCGCTATCACCCTCTGCGGTTTTCGCAGGAGGGCCCGGTTTGAAGCGGTGAGTGCGTCCACCCAAATCGGGGCACCGTACAGTGCCATCGACTTCACTACGCCGGCATAGAGGCGCCGGCATAGCGATCCCGGTCCTCCCACGTTTGGTAGGAGGCGGCCTAAGGCGGCGGCGGCATTGACGAGCTTCGGGCCGAGTTGCACGAAATGCTGCCCGAAGCTCCAACGCCCGTCCAGGATCAGGCCCAGGTACTTCATCTGGGCCCGCACCTCGATCACCGTCCCGTGGACGGTGATACTCGCCCCTCGTGGGGGGCCCCTCCGTGGACCGTGGAAGAGGAGGGCCTCCGTTTTGGATATGGAGACCCTCAAGCCCAGCATCTCCATCCGGTCCACGGTCAGGGTTGTTCCGACTTCGGCCTGGCGGGCCGCCTCCCGAAAGTCACGCCCCATCGCGGTGATGAGGGTGTCGTCTGCATAGCACAACACCCCCATACCGGGAAGGACGGGGGCTCTCAGGAGCCAATCGAAGCCGACGTTCCACAGAATTGGGCCGAGAACCGACCCCTGTGGAACGCCGCAGCCAACCCGACGCCGGACCAACCTGCCGTCGCCCCCCGCCCAGACGACCTCTCGGTCCTGGAGGTACGACTCCAACAGCCTCCTCAGATAGGTTGGCACCCCATGGTATCGGAGTGCCTCCCTGATTGTCTCGAAAGGGAGACTGTTGAAGGCGTTCGCCACGTCCAGCGAAACCGCCAGGACCACTTGCCCCTGGGCCACTGCTTCCGTGGTCCGAGTCTTCAGGGCGCTCAGGGCATCGACCGTCGAGCGACCCGCCCTGAACCCGAACTGAGCCTCTGAGAGACCCGGACCAACCTCATCGAGGTGCTGAACGAGACGGGCTGCAAGAATCTTCTCAAACAACTTGCCCGTCTCGTTCAGCAGCACAATCGGCCTGTACGCCGAGGAGGAACCGGGCGGTCGACCCTCCTTCGGCAACAGCACCAATTTTCCTTGCTTCCAAGGCTTCGGAAACTGCCCGCTGATCAGACATTCGTCGAACAGCCCCCGAAGCCTTGCACCTAGGTATTCCAGGGCGTCGCACAGAACACGCCCTGGAACACCGTCCGGACCCGGCGCTGTCTTCTTGGCCCTCAGGCGATCGAGGGCCATCTCCATTTCCCGCTCCGTGATCAGTGGTGGAGCCACTGCGTACTCTATCACGGAGCGGGGGGCCATAGGCGGAGGGACAAACTCACCCGGGTGGGGAAACAGTTCCCCCACCAGGCGCAGGAGGACCTCCGGCGGCAGCGTTTCCGTCACGGGGGCGGCTTGGGTGCGGAACTTTCCACGCACACCTCGGTACGGCCGCCCCCATGGATCTCGATTGAGACCCGCCAGCAACTCCTCTCTCGCCTTCTCCTTGGCCTGACTTATCGCCAGCTGCAGATCTTTCTTCAGCTGGCGGTAAGCGGCCAAAAGCTGTCCCTCCAGGTCCGCGTCGAGGCCATTACGCCTTCGACAGCGGACGTAAGCCCTTCGCGCACGGTTGCACGTCGCCCGAAGATCGGCTATTTCGAGCGACCACCAGTACACATGCCGGCGCGGAACTCTGTGCCGGGTTCTCGGCATGGCCGCATCGCAGACCTCTTGCAGGGCACTCCGCATGCGGCCCGCCAGTTCATCCACGGTGGCACCCTCCCACCTTCCCGCGGAACCCCAACGACTCAACTCTCGTCTTCATCAGTACAGTGAAATGACTAAAATTGTTAATAAAAAGCCGCTCAGCTGAATAAAGTCTATTTTGATCTTATTCAACTTTTTCTTGAATCAAACCATGACATCTACTTGTTATATAAAATATTTTTCTCTCTATATTTGTAAGTCAAGATGATCCATCAGACAAAACTTTGTAACGAAGTGAACTTCTGATGGATTAATGACATCAGTGTTAACAACGGTTAGGGGTTTAGAAGGATAAGATAATATTGTTTGCTCTTTCTTAAGCTTAAACTCAAACTTTGTTAATAGAATTATCGTGATGAAAAGTATGACCCGTTATTTTCCTTATTTTATTTTCATGCGAGGATTTAAAACATAATTCGATATTTTTTTAGAATAACGGTCGCTTAACAATTTTTTTTGTTTTGTAATATGTATATATTTCTTCCTGGCCACGACGGCCATTGCTGTGTGCAAACGCATATGCACTCTCTTCCCTCACTCTCATAATCTCAAAATGCGATGGAAAATCAGATACGACCGCAATTAGTTAACAGAGCACATTAATGTAAATACTGCCACATCCCCTCTACTGAGAATTCCTCAATAAAAAAACACAATAACCTATTAATAGCCCGATTATCTGCAGCCTTATAGCCACTAGACCAACGAAGCTGTCAAATTATAATATTCTACATTTTGCAATTTCAAATGCTAAACATCTGCGCGAGATGTATTGTAGTGCGCAGCTGTGTACACAAACACAGGTCTATTCTCTCACTCTCATAATCGAACGGTAATGCAATGCAATTGAAGCAAGATCACGTGCAATGTTTATTAATCCGCATTAGAGCAGCTTCGTGGCATAAGCTCAAAACATTATCGAAACAAAACCAGCAGTCAGACATCCATAGGTTGTTACTTTTATAATATCATGTCTACATGTACATTAAGTAAATAAAAATAATAATTTTTATTCAACGAAAATTGCAACAGATTAGAAGAAAAAATAACTTAACTATTTACTTAGAAATAATTAGTAATAAAAAAGTATTTTTCGTAACAAAATTGAAAATTTAATTTGGTTTAAATAAAAACAAAGTTTCCACAATTTCAGCTAGTTATGAAGGTCATCGTTGACAGTTTGTGGCTCGATGCCAGCCACAGGCCTTGTTAACGAGATACATTAAGTGAAAACACCGTACAATGCTGTAAATACTTTTATAATTTAACCCCGACTTTTTATGTTTAAGCGGATGAAAAAACTTTACATCACTTGGAATCAGCTTGAAATTTACCATGAAAAGTTATTCACAAATATGAATCTTCTAGGAGTAGTAATATCATACGTCTTATTACCTCTACTGGTGGCGGGATGGGTCATTTTGCCCCCAGAGTAATGGAATTGTGATCCTATTGAGAAATGCTAGTAGTATTCTTGCCACCTTTCACGCGGTCAAGAATTATGAAAAATTAGTTATTCCTAGCGAAAAGCAATTATTTAAATTTAAAAAAATATATAAATAATTATTGGAGTAGAATGAAGAATTGCCCAGGTACTATTAATTATTAATGAAACTATTCACAATATTTAGTTATTTATGTATTTTTTTTTATTGTATAGGTAAGCGGGCGAGCCTATGGGCCACCTGATGGTAAGTGGTCACCAACGCCCATAGACAATGGCATTGTAAGAAATGTTAACCACCGCTTACATCGCCAATGCGCCACCAACCTTGGGACTGCTGTTTTGCGGTAGAATATCTGATGAGTGGGTGGTACCTACCCAGACGAGCTTACACAAAGCTCTACCACCAAGTATACTATAATTACTCGCAGCGGTAACGCTTAATTAATTAAGGGTCTATAATATAATTAAATTAAATTACCTACAGGTCTTCGAAATAGACACACCTATCTTTCTTTAGAAAATTTTCAAGCATCACACAAGAACTCAAGATAATGGAAGAGTCTTGTTGCAATTTATATAGTAAATGTGCGCATAGACGAAAATATCTCTTATCCAGTTTATATTCAAAACAAAATAGAATATATTACGTGAAATAATATACCAAAATAATGAATATGAAACTGGAATAAAATTCTAACAATGGTATAGTTGAAATATCCATTAGAGAATGCCAGTTTCTCAATGTTTAACAGATTTGCTGCGATTATACATATGATAGTGATTCGGATTGCTATAATCGTGACGATATTGAATAAAAATAAAGAAATATATTAAAACTTCGAATTCAACAATATCAATAATAGTTCAGTCAATCAAACTCGAAAATGCCTACCCTTTGATTCGGCTGTCCTTGCAAGACGCCGTGCTCATAGCTATATATTAGGTGGGCTGAAAAGTTCGTAGGCTGACATATAGATGGTGCTACTAGAATTAAATCCATACGATTTTTAGTTAGCCCTAACCTTCAAAAGATACGAGTATAAATTTGACAGCTGTCATACTATTAGTTTGTGAGTTATAGCATTTTGAGTGAAGAAACTTTTAATTGTTTGAAAAAATGGATAAAAGTAATTTCGTGTGATAATAAAGCATTGCTTTTTGGCGAAAAAAATACTGTTGAAGCCAAGGCTTGGCTTGATAAACATTATTCGGACTTTTCACCAGGAAAATCAACCGTTGAGAATTGGTTTGCTAAGTTTAAACGAGGCGAAATGAGAACCGAGGACGATACACGCAGTGGACGCCCCAAAAAGACTGTTATCGACGAAAACATCAAAAAAGTCCACAAAATAATTTTGAAAACCGTAAAGTGAAGTAGATTGAGTAAGCTGAGACCCTAAAGATATCAAAGGAACGTGTTGAACATATCGTGAATGAATATTTGGGTATGCGAAAGCTATGTTCAAAGTGGGGGCCGCGTGAGCTCACAAACGACCAAAAACAACAACGAATTGATGATTCTGACCAGTGTTTGGAGCTGTTCAATCGTAATAAGCCCGAATTTTTGCGTCGATATGTGACAATGGATGAAACATGGCTCCATCATTTCACACCGGACTCCAATCGACAGTCAACCGAGTGGACTGCACGTGATGAACCGACTCCAAAGCGTGGAAAGACGCAAAAGTCGTCTGGCAAGGTTATGGCATCAGTATTTTGGGATGTGCATGGTATAATATTCATCGACTATCTTAAAAAGGGAAAAACCATAATCAGCGACTATTACGTAGTGTTATTGGAGCGTTTGAAAGACGAAATCGCGCAAAAATGGCCCCATTTGAAAAAGAAGAAAGTGCTGTTTCGTCAAGACAATTCACCATGTCACAAATCAATGAAAACGATGGCAAAATTGCATGAATTGGGCTTCGAATTGCTTCTGCATCCACCGTATTCTCCAGATCTGGCCCCCAGCGACTTTTTCCTGTACTCAGACCTCAAGAGGATGCTCGCTGGACAGAAATTTTGCGCCGATGAAGAGGTAATCGCCGAAACTAAAGCCTATTTTGAGGCTACAGACAAATCGTACTATAAAAATGGTATCGAAAAATTGTATGACCGCTATAATCGTTGTATCGCCCTCGAAGGCAACTATATTGAATAATAAAATCTATGTCCAACTGTTAAAAATAAAACTGCATTCGCAAAGCACCAATTTGCTTCCTCTGCTAAGCTTTACAATAGGATTCATAAGATGACATACACGCACTCACACGCACACACATACACACACATACACACACGCGAAAAACATATTATTATTGTCTTATTTTTCTTTTTCATTTCTTTTTTTATATTTTTTGTTTTGTTACCCTACTACACTTTTAAAAGTATTCCGTATTAAGGAATCTAAGAAAACATGTAGACTACATGGCGCATTAGGAAGAATATATGGTCTAATCTAGTATGCAATGAGTTTGTCGACGAATCGCTGACTCTGATATTACTATTTATATTAGTTTCGGGGTCAGAGGTACCACCACCTATGTGCTATTGTAAAAATTCTAGATTTAGATAATACTGTAAACAAAATTGTGTACGTTCTTTTTTTGGATTTAAAAATAAATTATTATTTTTAATATAATATAATTAAATTATAATTTTTTTAGTACCTATAACAATAAAATAAATATGTTTGGTCATTTTATGTATAAGAAATTATGTCTATAATTTCGTAATTTCACAGTTCTAACTAGTGATTTCTATAAAGTTAGTTGTAGATAGCGTTTCGATGTAATCAGCAATAGATTTTGATCGGTTGTTATTGACGGTCCCATTCGGTTGACGGGTACCGAACACATGCTTATATGGTTATGCGAAGTTAAGAAACATTGCTATTTTCGCCGTAGCTCAAAAACATTGGTACTGCAAAAAATATTAACCATGATTATTCTTAGTGTATGAGGTTTTAAAAAATGAAAAGTTTATTTAGAAATTATAAAAATCTGCAATATAACTTTGATATTCTCAAACGAACTTACTATCGTATATGGTTCGTAAAAGCAGTTCAAAGCTTAAAGGCATGTTTTAGCGGTAGTGTATGTTTTTTAGAAATGTTCACTTTTTTACATCAGGCTAATCTAAAACTTTGAAAACTATACATTAAACATTAATAGTGTAACTGTAACTATCTAATTAATTTTAATTATCAAAATTAATAAATATTTTTTATTTGTTTGATTATTTGTTTCATGCGTACAATAAAACAATATCCGTTTTATTTTAATCCATATAAATTAATAATCATTTCTTGCCTGTTTTTTCCAATTACGGAAAGCAGCAATTGTGTTTGACTTTTAATGTATAAGCGATATCATTAATTAAAAGTTAAGCAATTAACGTCAAGTATCTAATAGACACTTGTGATCCAGATTACTCTACGTAACTAATAAAGGTTTCATTAACTACATAATTACATATTATTGTGATATTGCTATGAAGAGAAGTTCCTTCAATTATATGACTAGTAGTCGAAAATATTTTAGGTACTAATTTTAACAAAAATTTAATATCTTAATATATTTAATCTTACTAATGTATATATGGAATACTATTTATTTTTCAATTACAAATTATTTTATTGAGAGATGTTTTTTAAATATCAATTTGTTATGATAAAGTTTGTGAGGCATATTACTAAATTATTAACACTTTATTTACATGAGTAAATTGCAATTATGTGAAACTTAAACCATGCAATAATTCAATACTGAAAAACAAAACATCAATAGTAATTTCACATTTATTGATAAATCTAACTTATTGATATAACCAACCATCAGCTGTGCGATCACAAATGCTACGATTCAATCAAGCGTTGTACAACACATCAATGATTCAACTGCTAAATATACAATTATACATACATTTACCGTCAACTAAGCTGTCCATTATTATCTTATTTAGCATAACACAATATAACATAAATATTTTCCAAAATTTGTTGGTTTATTTGTCGGAGTTATTCCCTCGGCTATTATTGTAGTATTCATGCTTCACGCGTAACTGGAGAAGATAATTGGAATAAAACTTATTACCTGAGAAAGATTCCGCGAATTGTTCCATTTTTTTATTGTTCTTTAGTTTTCTTTACTCTTAGAAATATCGACCTCAGATAGATAATAAACAGTTTATATAAGAAAATTGGAATTAAGAAATATTACCAGTACTTAGCAAGTTTCATTTTACTTTAATCAACGTAAAACTATCGCCACGACAGTTTCGTTAAGAGATCGAATAAGTCTAAGAAGGGATTCCCTTAATTTATAGGCGTACGAATTGGTTAAGCTGTGAAGAATTGAGGCAACGGTTAACAGGATTAAAGATCGCAAATGTGCTCACGAATATTAATCCTGATGTTTTTGTTCAACTTTAGTCAACAACAGTGTTGGGATCACTTAACTTGATGTCGATCAAATTGTAGTTTAATCGCAAACTGTCGATCAAATTGTAGTTTAATCGCAAACTGTTGATTTTTATTTCAATATCAAATTTCATCAAATTATGTGATGCGAATAAAATTTACAAACATATATTTCAGACAGACACATAAGCACACTAACGCATAAACAAACACACCCAAAACCTGTTTAATTATTATTAATTTAACGAATACACAAAAAATAAAATTCTATTATTCTCCATCACTGAAGAAAATAGCCATTTTTTTTCATTTCACATATAATGAATGATGGAAAATGACAGTGAAAAATTAAGGTAAAATTGTCGTTACAAGTAAAGCAAACAAGATAATTTATAAAAAAAAAAAAAACGAATCACCGCGTAAAGCTTTACACGCGTGCACGAGATTCTATTTGAGATAATTATCGCACAATGGCAAAAAACCAAAATGTGTAGTATACATTTTGGTTTTTTGTCCATAGATTATTATCTTATTTTAAAGCTTAATGGTTACTATCCATAGTTTCACAAATCAAATCAAAATCAAAATATTTTATTCAAATATACTTTTACAAGTACTAATAAGTCGCAAAGCGCTACCACCGATTCGGTATGTAGATTCTACCGAAAAAAAAAGAAAAGAATCAGACAATTAAAAAAAAATACAAATTTGTATAAATTACATACACTTCAGACCCTGCCATCATTACAAGCATTTATTTCGTTTTTTTAACTATGTATATCAAAACTATATAAAGTACTAAATTCTAGTCTAGTCTAAAAACTTTCTATTATCTTATAAATTACTAGCTGTGCCCCGGGGCTTCACCCGCGTATAATTAATAAAAATATAATAAATTATTTTATTACTATAAAAACACACACACGTGCACACACACACACACACAGCCGTTCATGAGTTATAAGAAGACATACAGACAGACGAAAATGAAAAAAATAGTATAATGTGAATCACTGCATCATATAACGATTATTTATCACAAAATTAGGTGAAAAAAAATGTACAGATAGAACCAATAGATTTATATAGAAGTATAGATGTATTTAAGTTAAGCTATCAGTTTCTTTATGCTTCAGTTTTCAATAAGTTATATTAGTTACTTAGAGCAAGCCGAAGTTTATGACCGATATTAAATAATAAGAAGCATCTGGCGTTATCTACTTCGTAGCTCTCTGATTACAAACATTAATTATGTTTTTCCTGCACAAGACATTGAAGTAATTTATGGGATCCCGTTTTCGGACAAAATAAATGTTTGCAAATAATTTTGTGGCAAGCCCTTATCTTTATAATTCCTGTCTTCAGTTAATACTTTGTTATTGTTTAACCTCTTCAAGATATTGAAGATAATCAATTTTCCATTTACCTCGAAATAGAATTGCGGAAATATTTTTTATTACAGATAGATACATGTATATTCACATTTTTTATTAAATTTATATTATGTCTTTTGTCTGATTGCTTGTACAAACAAAAACTTGAGATAGAATTTTATTAAGTGAATCTTTTTAATAAAACTTACACATATATATATCTAGTATACTTGTGTATACTAAGAAAGAAAGACTATCGTTTTTATTACAAAAGTAATGTATAAATACTACGTTATAAGCACGTTATAAACATAAATATATATAGAGTCCCAGGATAATTTAGTTGTGTGTGAACAAAATAAGCCATATATCATTCATAGAAAAATTAAATGTCGTTCATCTATGAATAAAAGAATAATCTTAAATATTAACAGTTCTCAAATACTAATGAATACTTTTCAACGCGATTGATTGTTGAAAATTACAAGAAAATTAATAGTGTAAAAAGATTTTCCTTTTTAAAATACATTTATGTTAATTTTCGTGGAGTGTATTAATCCCAAACGGATATATACTCTTTTTTTTAATACTAATCCAATTAACTACAATCTTGTATGTATAAAAACATTTTCCCCTTGCCTTATAAGCCGTGAAGACATAAATTATGAAGATAACCCTTTTACTTTTGCCCGCTTAAGCTAATACTCTTAGGAAAATTGATCTTTTTGTTATCCTCTAAGATTAGGACGACCCTTGATGATAAAATTCAGCAACAATTAGCCGAAATACTTCTTTGTTTGAAAACAAAGAATATCCCCGACATCGGCTTGAATTGACAGAACTATTCTCTGCAGTATAATAACATACGAATTACTTAATTCGTTCAAGATTACTTCACTTGGTGGTAAGACTTTGTACAAGCCGTCTAGGTACCGCCGGGTAGGTACTCGTCACATTTTCTACCGCCAAACAGCAAATATTTGGTATTGTCGTGTTCTGGTTGGGTGGGTGAATGAAAAATGTGTACAGGCACAAGAGACATAACATCTTAATTCCCCAATTTAGTCGCGCATGAGTGATTGTAAGGAATGGTTAATATTTTTTACAGCGCCAATGTCTATGAGCGGTGGTGAACACTTACCACCAGTAGCGCATCTAACGGTCTGCCTATCTATGTTATACAAAAAGGTTATATATTTACGTACACGTATATAAAGATTAGTTATTGATCTTCATGCGGGATGAATAATTGCTTAATTGTTTTACATACCAATGTAAACTACAATTAAGTAATTATTGATGGAAAAGAATAACTATTAAGTTTCTTGTCGATTCTTCACGGTAGAATCTACATTCCGAATCGATGGTACGTACCTTTAAATTTAATTTCAATTCTTAACATAATTAAAAAGTCTACTTGAATGAAGAATATTTTAATTTTAATTGTTTCATAATTTCTACTACACCAAAAAAATATAGCACTTAAATAATACGCATCTAAAAGGGAAATGGAAGAGAGAAAAAAGTAAATTTTATGAATCTAAGCATAGCTTGACTGGAAAAACGACCGAAAAAGAGTTAAAGGCTATAATAAAATAATCCAATTTCTTTCCTCATTAAAAGTGACTTACGATACACACGAGACCTTTAACGTCTCTCAGATTAACATTTTTGCGCCAACCGCAATTTCCGAGTGATATTTCAAACTTAATTGAATTGGTCTTATTCACTGATAAAATTGGATTATTATTAAAAACCGGTAAGTTATGTTTGTTCAATATTCACAAAAACATAACTATTTAAATTAACGCAAAACTTTCTCAATAGGTAAACTCGTCATTTTCATTTTCATTTCATAGTGAGCGAATATTATAATGTAGATTTTTTTTTCGTTAACTGGGTATTGAATAAAAAGTAATTATAGATAATAGTAATATATTGTAATAAAGATAACCGGAGCAATTTTTAATTATGTTATTGTTAGAATTTATAAAAAATATACGATAGTCACGGGATTAGCACAAATTCTACTGGTGGGTAGGGCTTTGTGCAAGCTCGTCTGGGTAGTTACCATCATATATTCTACCGCAAAACAGCAGTACTCGGTATTGTCGTGTTTCGGTTTGAAGGGTGAGTGAGCCAGTGTAATTACAGGCACAAGGGACATAACATCTTAGTTCTCAAGATGTGTGGCGCAATGGCAATGTAAGCGTTGGTTAACATTTCTTACAATGCCAATGTCTATGGGCGTTGGTGACCACTTATCATCAGGTGGAAAGCCCATTTGAAAGACAAAAACAATATAACTCTAATTAAAACATCTAAACTATCATTCTAAAAAAATACAAATAGAGATTTAAAGAAAAAATATAGAAGAGAATAACAGAAAAATTATATGCAGCTCGTATTTGACGAAATACGAATTTTACATAACATTATTATTTGACGTTCTATTTGGCGCGAAAAGCTATTAATGAAATTACTTCTCTTAAAAGTCTCTACGCTTAATGACGTGCTGCAATTAAGCCAGCCGCACACACAATATAATATTCCAAATATTTATTTATATTATAATGTTTGCACATTGCATAATAATAATTGCAACATTTTGAGCAAAAACTACCTAGAGATTTATCAATTATCATTAAAAGCTTTAATATAATTTCACCTGTAAGTATGAGTGGAATCTTGCACTTGAATTATAATTTTAAGCTTTTTCACACTATTTTAGTGTTTATAAAAATACAATAGTATAAATAGAAGAATAAATTAAAAACAACAAAAATGAGAATGGTTCAAAATAGCCGGACATTTTTTTTATTCTACTTGTAACAAAAGCATTGAATTTTCTAATTTACTATTTTTTCACACGAAAGAAGATAAAATTGCTTCAGCAGCAGGTATTCAACAATATCGTATCATTAGAGCAGGAGTAATTTTGCAATGCGCATACATACCACTTCAAACTTCGCTTAAGTTTATTCGAATAGCCTTTTAATGCCTTCTTAGGGAGATATTGATAGGAAATGTTCGTTGAATAGCAGAGGGAGATATAACGCTTGTAATTTAAGCGTCAGTTTAAAATTATTTCATCTTGTGGAACTATTCTCTAAGTAAAAAATTGTAACTCTACGTAGATCTCTAGCGTGAAATGTCAGAAAGTATAATGCATCTATAATAATCACAATATTTATATTGAATTTATGTATCGGGATGGTTGGCGTTCTATGGAGGCTTTCGTCCAGCAGTGGATGGCTATAAGCTGAGTTAGAGGAGACATGTATAAAAGTAGAATATCCTCTTAAGTTGGATTATGCGATCGAGTTGAACGTCGAATGTCAAATTTGTTTCTTACAGAATAGCTTAGTTAAATATAGGGGTTACATCTTAAGTATTTCATGAATGCCTGATATCTTACTTAAAATGACTCCTTCTCAAAGATAGAGTACTCATAGAGATTTTTCAACTTATAAATTACCAAATAGTATGATAGGATATAAATTTTCACTATGTGGAAATAATAATTATGACTGATTAAAATTAGTCAAATTTAATGTAAACAATTAACACACTTCTTTATAGTATTAAAATGATACACTAGGTCAAAAACTAATAAAGAATGCGCCAAAAAATTTCAACAACAACTCATCTCTAACTACAAAAATAACTAACTTCCTTACAAACATGCATCCCATTTCACGCTGCATACATTTTTAATAACACTGTAACAATCGTCTTTTAAAATTGTAAATTCCTGAACAAAATTGCAATAACTACGTACTTTTCAAGTTTCCCATTTGAATATTTTTTTTTTTGTTTGAAGTCCCAGACTTGAGTATTCCAGGTTCAGAAAAATTCATTTCAGAAACTCATTTATAACATGATATTTTTTTATAGTTTAGATGAGATAAATTTTTAATAATGTTACTCTTTGCACAAGATCAAAGCCATAACGCCAGGTGTTTTCGTATTAAAACTGATTTTATTAAAAATGAAACCTATAGTAAAAATTGTATAAGGAATATTAAATCCATTTATTGTTAAAAAAGCTCTTTGCTTTAAGAAACTCGTAATAGAGATCCTATCACGGCTACGAGTCTTAAGAATAATGTCACTTCTGCAGTCTGCTACTAAAGAATTACTTCATCAAAAATCATAAAATCCACTCACCTACCTTATTAAGATTCTTTTAATCCTAACTAATATTATAAATGCGATGGTGAGTTTATTTTTTTTGTTAAGGTTTCACGCGAAAACTACAGAAATCGATTTGAAAAAATCTTTCAACGATGGAAAGCTACATTACCAACGCGTAACATAGGCTACATTTTGTCCCCGTATTCCCAGGGGAGTGAAACTACGCGGGTGAAACCACAGGCAAAACGCTAGTGGTATTATAAAATACGTTTAATAAGAATTAAAAGGACAATAGAATGAACTTTAACTAAGGCTCTCGTCAAAAGACTAGCACTGCAGGTATTTTAGTGCATGTGGAACGACACGACCGGAGGGAGATCACACACAAAGTAAGTGATTCCGAAGCTCGACAGTGTGATGTTAACTTTCTAAATCCGGGCTGCTTCTGAAACTACTGACAGAATAAAACAATCATTTTTCGTTTACTCAGATTTGAACAAAAAAAGTGATGTAGCAGAACTTTTTCAAAATGACACTATAATTGTTAAAATGTTGCTGGATAAATAACATCTGGGGTTATCTGCTATACTCGAAATGAAATAAAGTTCATATTTCCTTAAAGCATCACATTTTAAGAGGCGTTGATATTGTGGAATCTGTTTTCATTTACCACTTCGATTAATTTACTTCGTTATTTTGCTGCAGATAAAAACGAGCCAGACAGCATTGTGCGAGGTAAACGACACATTCGTTCCCTTTTCAGTTAATTGACGCTATCCGGTCCATGACATTTGAAACTTGAAAGAATTGAAATGACGATCAACATAAATATCTAAAAGAAATCTACATTAGGTATTTATACCATCATTATATATCTATAACTACGCATATTGTTTTTAAACTAACGTGTCAATTTCAATTTTGTTATAGGAACACTAATCCTTTTTTTTTGCGCTGGGAACAAGCATTACGCGTTTCCCCCCACGGGAACAGTGGGGGGGGTATGTGGGGCTCGCCATATGTCCAGGGCACCGAGTTTGCCCCAGTCATCGGAATACCCACTAAAAACCCAGCGGTACCCTTCCCGTCTTAACGGGAGCGCCACGGGATCGCTTGCGCATGCTACCGTGAGTCCGGTAAACACCTGCGTCAGCCTGAACGAGAGCGTGCCTCGTTTCCTTCGGACCCAGCGATTCAAGTGGGGACGTACCGCCTCCACTGTCGCCAGGCCCGCCGTGGATAGGAACACTAACCCAGTCTATGCTAGCTATCGATATTTTATATGTTTCATTGTAAATTAAATGCTTGCAACTACAGCTTACAATCTGTCTATATTAATGACAAACTAACAGTCCATGTAATTTTTAAAAACAGATATAGAATGAGATTAATATACTTCAACATCTTTTAACCGATTACGATTAAAATATTTTTTTGTAGGATAGGTAGGCGGGCGACCATATGGGCCACCTGATAGTGAGTGGTTACCAACGCCCTTAGATATTGGCAGTGTAAGAAATGTTAACCATCGCTTATATCGCCAATTCGCCACCAACCTTGGGAACTAAGATGTTATGTCCCTTGTGCCTGTAATTACACTGGCTCACTCACCCTTCAAACCGAAACACAACAATACCAAGTACTGCTGGTTTGCGGTAGAATATCTGAGGAGTGGGTAGTACCGACCCAGACAAGTACAAGGTTGAACATATACGTACATATATGTATATGTTCTTTCATGCTTCAACTTTCAAGTTCAACAACTAAACCGTTCAACTGATCGCCATGATAATTAATATTTATATAAAAACTCAATCTAGCGTCTGCTAAGTTTTGCTGGTAATTATGAAATTGCAATCACCATGGTCACCTGCAAAATTACACTTGCATAATATTCTCTTTATATATATGCAAGTTAACTATTGCTAACGAACCATAATATAAAGCTTAAGTAAATTTCCATCATACTAAATTTTACATTTACAACATTTGCAACATATTAAATATACCTTCACGATATCTTTAAAATACATATGTATTTTATACCGGTGTCTTTATGATACTCATCAATAAAATTGAATGTTTCTTTGTTTATCCCATATGTTCTCCGTACAGTTCTTATAAATACTTCGTAAAAATTTTAGTATAAATCAAAGTGGATGAAACATTGCAAATGTTATAATGGGCCTACGGGCAGTATCTCGTAGAACAACAACAACCGACCTTGGAGCAGGTGCTCCAAGGTCGGTAGTTGTTGTTGGTGCAAGCTTGGCTTACAGGTGCGTTGCCGGCCCTTGAGGAATTAAAAACGTATTATAACTGTGACATCAATTCCATCGCCCACAAAGAAATTTGGCAACTCTTTTCTTTGTCGCATCTCTTGAAAATTGAATTCTTTACCAGCACACGTGTTCCCCTCCTCTTATGACCTGGGTTCCTTCAAACGAGGCGTGACTAGTGCAGATCATTCTTGCCGACTGTACTAGACGTCGTCGCGTTTGGACTCTCCTACCACTTACCATCAGGTGGAGTAGAGTCATTTGCATTCCCGAGAAATATAACAAATAAATAAATAAAATTATTTAAATAGATACGGAGTGAAAAAAGAAAATTAATAGTATTATTTTTTAGAGATATCTTCTCATCTGACCTAGTTTATTATAGCCTGTATCAATTACCGAAATCGCTGAATAGCGTTAAAGTTCTCTTTTATAGACTGGCTCATGCTCGTTAAAAACTGTTTGAGCATTCATTTTATTTGAGTAAAGGAAATTTCTGGTTTTTAGAGTTTCATAGTTAAGGATAAATCATCATGATTTTATCTTATCAATCAAAATCAATATATACACATGTATAGGTAGGCAGATTGGGAAATAGGCTATCTAATAGTAAGTGGTCACATCACCTTGGCACTGTTAGAAGTATTAACCATACATACATCGCCAACGCGTCACCAACCTTGGGGACTAAGATGGCCCTTGTGCCTATAGTTACTCACCTTTCAAAGCTCTAGCACCAAGTTTATAATGTAAAATATATATTATTCAGCTCTAAAATCACTTTGATATCTCCCCTTTACAGGATCCCATTAAATGTAAAGCTACCATCGGTTTTGAATGCAGATTTTATCGAGTAAAACCGACAACAAACTCAGTAGTTGCTATTTTCGGTTAAGGTAATTAAATGAAATGAAATTATTATTATGTATCATGCATGATTGTCAACGAATGCTAACTTCATGATCTATATTATATGACTTAAAATTATTAATTGGGAAGGCTAAATGTGCGGAATTATGTGCGGAAAAGTATGTGCGGAATTCTATTCTAAGAGCGAACATCTTTCATAAGACAGGATAAATTGACAACCTGCGAATTTTTCTTTACTTCTCATCTTTATATATTATTCGTCACTGTTTCTTTCACAGCGATCAATATTATTGCAAATTTGCATATTATATAAAAAAAAAATGTATTAGAATTGTGATATTTGTGCTCAACGTTTTATTATAACACAAAAATTATTACACCGTTGGAATATATATATAGTTAAATTCGATTTAATATTGTTTGTTTTAGTTTAACATTATTAAAATACTAAGTACATATTAATCTTACGTATATTTATTACTATATTACCGTTTACAGAAGTTGTATTTTAAACAAAATAACTACCTCGTTGGTCTAGTGGCTAGATATAAGGCCGCAGACCCGGTGGTCCTGGGTTCAATTCCCAGGTCGGGTCAATAAATAGTTATTGGGTTTTTCTGTCAGAAAATTCTCAGTAGCAACCTGGAGTCTGGAAGTTGGAAGTGTGTACACTCCCGTGCTTCGGAAAGCACGTTAAGCCGTTAGTCCTGCGCCTGAACTCTTTCCGGTCGTGTCGAATTGCCGTCCCATCGGATTATGAGAGCTAAGGAAAAGAGAGTGCACCTGTGTTTGTGCACACACTTGTGCACTATAATATCTCCTGCGCAGTTGGCTAATCTCTCTTGAGATTGGCCGCCGTGGCCGAAATCGCTCTGGAGGACCTTATCTTATCTTATCTTATTTTAAACAATGTTTTCACTGAATTTACTGTTTAATTCTTCGATAGCTTGAGAGAAGTTTATTGAATAAGTTCAGTCTTCAAAATCTTAGTTCCGAGATCCATAAATATCACTGTGGCTCTTCAGCGGTTGCTATGACAAGACTGTAACAGAACTCTTTGATTACATTTAACCACATAACGCTTCCTAGAACGTCAATAGTCATATTGCGCTTAAACTTCTTAATGACTTTACTTAGAAAAGATAATTAAACTTGGCTATTATTCAAGTATGAAATCTCACTCTTACGTTTATGTAACATTTATATTATTTATACTGCTTCTAAATTATATCGTTAGATATGATTATCAGTAGTAAGTTTAGATACATACCAAAGACATTTAAAAAAATCTATCCGAAAAAACACCTTTATTCATATATTTCTATTTGGTTAGTAATGCCTGTAAAAAGCCTAAGCAAAAGCTTTTTTCTACTTAAACTAAGCATTGTCACAAATTAATCAACTTTGTGACGTGATATTATGACATTTTACCAATACATGAAATAAACACAATTCAGCACATGGAAAATTGAATAGTAGGTACTGAATTTGAACACTTTTGATAAAGTCCACCTGCCCTATCAACTAGACATCGCTCTTTCATCTATACAAAGTATCAAAATAGATCCGCTGCGATAGAGCAGCTCAGGTGTCGTATAACTGTCGCGATATTGCCGTGAGAGCTATTGAATTTCAGCGTCGAATCCATCAACTAAACAAAGGCTCTCCATCAGGGGAAACCCGATTGTGATAATTAACTTGGATTGATGTATAGACATGTGTTATCTGATAACGTATCGAAAGAAAAGAGATGAGAAAACTTACTTGGTTCCTGTGTGTTTATGACATTCTGAGATTATTTTTATTTCTTGTTGACAGTTGATATTTACACTTTTGTTTTATATGAAACTAATTAAAATAGTATTAACTACATAGTATGTTAACATATTTTAAACCAACAATAATTTTAATTACTTATAATAATAATTTAACTAATGTACGTAACTAAATATGATTATTAGGATATATTATTTATTGCATAAAATCGGATATTTAAACATTGGTAAACTTATCACACAGTGGTCAGTATATTATAATAACGGTTTACATAAAACAATAAACTTTAAAACAAAACGAGTAACGAAGAAAAATATTTTCATTTTTTGTTGTTTACAAAATTTTAGAACTATCCTGTCACAAATCTCAGAGCGTGTGCAAAACATTTGCATTGCAGATGCACACTTCGCTATGCGGGCTTTTACGAGTTTAGCACGAGGAGATTACCAAAGTAAATTAGCGTGAATACTAATTTTCTTGGCAAAATTACTATGGGTATACGACCTTACATTAGTACGTTGATATATTTATTACTTTAAACTGTATAATCCGAACATTACATGATTATTCACGTAGTTTCACGTATTTACGGCGATATATTAGCATCTGTATTATATTGAAATAGTAACAATAATTATATATACGATCACTATATTTATTTCCGGTATGCATATGGAATTACGTATATGGAATTACGTATACATGATACCAAAACACAAATACGATACCACAAAGCTAGATACAAAATTATAACAGCTCACATAATAGGAGATATATAGATAAGGGGTGTATAAAAATTTGCTATAGTTGTAAGGAAAAGTTAAAATATTGTGATAAAATCTAAAACAACATACATGGAATCTAGTTATGGCAATTTTGTCTTGAGTCTGAGTGTAATTATCTATATACGTATGTTTTTAAAAAAGCAAAGTAGTATATGTAATATATCAGTTGGCTGGTTTCCATAATACAATCTGCTTAGATTGGTATCAGATGGCCGTATATGGGTAATAGCCCAGGTTATATAATAAAAAAATATGTCAATGATACACACCCGTGTTTTTTTTAAAGATACCCTTATGTTTTTTTACCCTAAATCCTATTACATATTTATTAAAAACGAGCGCACGTTATCACGCCTCGTGTTCGTAGATGACATAAAACGTTATTCTACTGCGATGTGAAGACCACTATCGATTGTATTACCTATTCATCTCCTGGACTATATCTGTTTCAAAATTACTGCTTTTGAATTATCAACACGTAGATGCTTATTTTATTCTCATTTTATTTTATGGACAACCATTAGTTGCTACACTCAAATATTGTAACAATAAAAATACATTCAGAATTAAACTAAAGTGCGCGACTCTTCAAGATCGCCACAAAAATAGTATCAATATTTTTAGAATACTTACTTATTTATATAACTTAAAACAGATTATAATATAACCAATAATTTCTTATACTATATTAAGGAAGATTGAAGCCCTAATATGCAGACGATATTAGAATTAAAGTAAAATCATCAATATTGTGTATCAATACATATTTACATTTAACTTTTATCTGAGTTGACGTGAAAGACATGTTAGACATATTGTAAAACTTAAATCAATACGAAGCCAACTAATTACTCGGTTTACAGCAATTACAAAAGGATTAGAACTGATCCATACATGATTCAGGATTTATAATGTTAATCCTCACATATGTCACGTGAAATGAAGATACGAACAGGAATACCTATACGTAATAGACGGATGACTTATTCTAATATATTAGATTTTCCTTAATCCCTGTCTCTATTGATTTCATGCTTTTATTTAACTTCACCTATTTGTATGTGCAGGTCAAATCTTGCAACTTGATTTTTAACCATTTCCACCCAAGTAAACTGAAATCCCACCTACGATTTTGGGGCTGGTGGCAAATGATCTATACAGTCCTGCAAAAAAATACAACATTGAACTCCATGAACTACAAAATTCGAAAAAGATTTGTCAAAATTTATACCTAAAAATATAGCTCACATTTTAATAACTCTTCAGGTAAAATGTCCCTCAAATAATCGGCTTTAGAATGTTTTTGCGAGAATTCACCTAGATTTTAAACCTTCGATAAGCTTTTAAAGTCAAACTAAAATCCATTAGCACATCGTTTTGTAACATAGTCATTTATACGGGCGCCGAAACGACTGCGGTTTTTAATTAAAAAGAGACGCAATAAAAGTCTCTAAAGGACTTCCTGCAACGGCTTCATTAAAGCCACCTTGTTTAAATCCAAATGATCGCGTAGTAGAAGGAATTTCATGCATTTTCATTTCATTTAACTAATGACAAAGTTATCGGCAATTTGAACGCTTCAGTTCCGCAAATGTTCTCCAACTTTGCAAAATTTTAGATCGCATTAGTTTCATCGAACATTCGATTTTAGTGACTGATGTAAAACGATTTCGGTCTCGAATTGGTTATTGGAATATTAAGACCCTACGTATTTAACACTCTATTAGCAATTTTACATGAAACAAAGATTATTTTTGTTCTGTTCAAAAATATTTTTGACACCAAAAATCAATATTTTGTATTGTCTTGTAGGAGTTTGAAGAATGGGTAACACACAGGCTTGGGTCATAATATTAAAGAAATCATGTTTGGCGGCTTATTGATAGTTTCATGATTATATATTTTGTGTCGATGTATCCCATATACATACAAGGCCCCTTATACGTGCGTACAAAGGCGAGACTGACTCTCCTAATAAATTATAAGAAAGATAGATTTTAGAAAAAAAACGATCTATGTAATATTTTGTATATATTTTGATATGATAGAGATTGATTTTTATGAAACCTGAATTACATGAAACTTTTGTTATTCATATATAAATAGTTTTATAGTGTTATATTCAAAATTAAATAAGTTTAATAATCTACGGGTCACGTAACTTTGTATACGTCCCAGCTCCTGGTTACTATAACTATATAGACACACCTCAAACTGTCTGGACGGATCCACGAACAAGTTTTATCGTAAAAACTATTTACTTGTGGTTCGTGTTTTAATTGGAAGCTAAAATAGAAATAAAACTAAAATGCAAAATAAAAGCATCGTATTTTATTCTAACACAAATAAATAACTTATTAGCAACTTTATCGATTTATCGTCCCAATTAGTCATTATACGGTTTTGTAGTCAACCCAAAATCTTATAACTAAGATTTGTAAACCATACCTACTAACGTCGGTTTTAATCATTTCTGTCGATTTATATAATAAATATATATATTTAGACACACGTCTTATTTATTAGGTGAACTGTGGGTAAATGAGTACACCGGTTCTACTCAGGTTAAGATAATTATTTTTGAACCGGTGGTAGTTTCTAATCTGACAATCATTAAAAATGGCCACGATGACTTACATTCGGTTCAGATAACATTATATACAAACCTCAAAAATTGAGCGACATACTTTAAAGATGACGTGACATTGCGTTTGGCGAGCCTGTTGGCGTGGTTGGTAAGATACTTGCCTTACACGCCGTAGGTCGTGGGTTCGATTCCCACCCAGGACATACTTTTGTGTGCATGAACGTGTCTGTTTATCCTGAGTCCGGGAGTAATTATCTATATAAGTATGTATTTACAAAAGAAAAGTAGTATATGTAAGTATAACAGTTGTCTAGTTTCCATAGTATAAGCTCTGCTTAGTTTGGGATCAGATGACTTTGTGTGAATAATTTACCAGAATATTATTATTATTTCTGATTGATTTTCCTAAAACTTATTAATTTACATTTTAATATTAATTAGTTAACATATTCATATAACTACAACATTCATAGTTGTGGTAACCACTGATCAATGAGGTTATAAAAGTGTATTCAGAAAAAGATTTTGAACTCGTACTTTAATCACTTATCCCCGCGGGTCAATCACTTTAACTGCCAGCAAGTCGTAGTATATCAACACTAACGGCGCATGCGAAGCGAATGCATATATCTCTTTCTAGCTGTTCTAAATAATGATGCTTTTCAGTAAAAGCAAAACTTTGTACTACTCAGTTACTTCTACGTATAGTTCTCAACACTGTTACGATGTTTTTAAGTGCAGCAATATACGATCATAAAGTAAATAAATTCACAAACAGCAAATAATTTTGTTTATTTTATCAAAGAATATCTTAAGAACACCTGAATCTTAATCTAAAGTTGGGGTTTAAGCTATGTCAATCACCACTTAATTTTAATTTTCATAATTTAATGCTTATATAGTTAGAAGAGTCCTTAATCACTACAACAGCGATGTAAAAAATAGACGCGCCCTGATATGAAACCGCCATTTTCTTAATACACAGAAAGGTAAAACACATAATTCAATACTGGCACGACTTGTGATTTGTTGATTTTTTTTTATTATTTTTTGTCTTAGGATGGCGGACGGGCATATGGGCCACCTGATGCTAAGTGGTCACTAACGCCCATAAACATTGGCATTGTAAGAGATGTTAACCATCGCTTAAATCGCCAATCCGCCACCAACCTTGGGAACTAAGATGTTATGTCCCTTGTGCCTGTAATTACATTGGCTCACTCACCCTTCAAACCGGAACACAACAATACCAAGTACTGCTGTTTTGCGGTAGAATATCTGATGAGTGGGTGGTACCTACCCAGACGAGCTTGCACAAAGCCCTACCACCAAGTGTGTTATTATTGTGTTATTTGGCTTTTTGGCAATTTGTAGGATATGGTATTCTATTTTTCATTCTGGTTGCTAAATATTTCCTAATGTTAGAACATAAGGAAATATTTTTTTTAGTTCATAATCAATTTATTTACATAATATTTTAATTTGATACTACCTGAAAAACAGCAACATTATATCACAATGTTAAAGGCGGTCATAGTCATTAATATGGTTTAAGTAAGACGACACTAATCCAGGTCAGTAATCCGATCGTTCGTAATTAAAACTAATAACGCAATATTTTGTGGGTAAAACACTGTCTGTAGCTAAAGGGAATTTGTATAAGACCAGAACAGCTACCGGTTCTAAAGCTCAAAATCGATTGCCGCGATCTTCTATAATACGCCTCGAAACATTACAAGAGAAGCTGTGGTTTATCCAAGTGGACTCAGATACAATCAGCATGTAAGGTAAATGAATAAACAGTATCTAAAATTCTAACCCGATTCCCATTATTTATTATATGGCTGATAAACATCGATTTTTTATTAAAATAAATATTTTGTAATTTGTAATAATAATGTCCTCCAGGCCGATTACGGCCACCGCGTCCAATCTCAAGAGAGATTAGCCAACTGCACAGGAGATATTATAGTGCACAAGTGTGTGCGCAAACTCAGGTGCTTTCCGAGGCACGGGAGTGTACACACACTAGCAACTTCCAGACTCCGGGCTGCTACTTAGAAATTTCTGACAAAAAAATCCAATAAGTTTTTATTGCCCGACCTGGAAATTGAACCCAGGACCACCTAGTACGCGGCCTTATATCTAGCCACTAGACCAACGAGGTAGTTATTTTGTTTAAAATACAACTTCTGTAAACGGTAATATAGTAATAAATATACGTAAGATTAATATGTACTTAGTATTTTAATAATGTTAAACTAAAACAAACAATATTAAATCGAATTTAACAATATATATATTCCAACGGTGTAATAATTTTTGTGTTATAATAAAACGTTGAACACAAATATCACAATTCTAATACATTTTTTTTTTATATAATATGCAAATTTGCAATAATATTGATCGCTGTGAAAGAAACAGTGACGAATAATATATAAAGATGAGAAGTAAAGAAAAATTCGCAGGTTGTCAATTTATCCTGTCTTATGAAAGATGTTCGCTCTTAGAATAGAATTCCGCACATACTTTTCCGCACATAATTCCGCACATTTAGCCTTCCCAATTAATAATTTTAAGTCATATAATATAGATCATGAAGTTAGCATTCGTTGACAATCATGCATGATACATAATAATAATTTCATTTCATTTAATTACCTTAACCGAAAATAGCAACTACTGAGTTTGTTGTCGGTTTTACTCGATAAAATCTGCATTCAAAACCGATGGTAGCTTTACATTTAATGGGATCCTGTAAAGGGGAGATATCAAAGTGATTTTAGAGCTGAATAATATATATTTTACATTATAAACTTGGTGCTAGAGCTTTGAAAGGTGAGTAACTATAGGCACAAGGGCCATCTTAGTCCCCAAGGTTGGTGACGCGTTGGCGATGTATGTATGGTTAATACTTCTAACAGTGCCAAGGTGATGTGACCTGGACACTGCCTTAATCTTTAATAGACGTTGCCTGGAAGTGATAAGGCTACTTTTGCATACGTTATAGTCTACCTGTTCTTTTTTCATATTGTTTGTAAATTATAAGGAATAAAGACAATTGTTAGTATTAATAAATATAATAAAATAAGAAAAGTATGTGATCAATCAATTATGTATTTTGGTCTTAATAAGTGTACAATGTAATTAATTGAAAAGATGGGGTTGTTCGAGTATGGTCTTTAATAAACCAAATCAAAATGCCACCGTATGATTAATAACAAAACTACAAAGCATTCGTAATTCGTCACTAGTCCAAACCGTAGCTTTACGTAATTGAAAATCACGAAACGCGCTATTTTTCATTCACAGTCGTGGCCTGATCGAGTTTTTCTGTGAAATTTTTCAAACACGTAATCCGTTTTCGAACTTTGCTTTCGTCTGCAATACAAACCGTATTACTATTTTTAATCAGAACCGATGAGTTTTGCCTCGAGAATATATTTTGAGCGTTTCGATCACATTCTGTACTTTCGTCGGTTTTTTATTCTGTTTTGAAAAGTACGTTTATATATTTATCTTTTTTTGTATAATTACTAATCTTACTAATAAAAATCAGCAACAGATTTAGCAGGTTTCCAGATAAATAGCGCCTTCCCTTTTTCCGTCATCATTGACTTGACAGTTCAAAGAAGACACAACTTTGTTTATGTAATCAAGTAAGCCAAATAATAGCTTATCAAATATTTAGATTAAATGATTTTCAAATGTATATTTTATTTAATTATCATGAAAATTATTAATAAAATTTGTAAAACATTCAAAAACCGAGTTTCTGTTGAAGGGTCTGACTCCATTAATTAGCAAAGCGAATTTTCGCTTCAAAAATCTACTAATTGGAAACCGCATTTACTAAAAGAAATAAAATTTAAACGCTACTCCGCTTGTTTCATAAATTGCTACGAGTAGCTCTTCTTTCTTTAATTTCAGATTATTATTTAATAACGGATAAATAACGGACAGACACGTGAAACCCGAATATTGTTGGTTCAAATCCGGGCAAGGACCACTGAATTTTCTTGTGCTTAATTTATGTTTAGTATTAAATACAGAGAAATATAAAATCCTGAAGAAACTAGCATGTGTCGGATGAGTGTGATGAATATTCACCAAACTTCCTTGGAGGAATAAGAATAATTAAGGTCCAAACATCTTCCTAAGAGGAGAGTGTCTTAATACAGAAATGTTCATTTACAAGCTGTTATGATTTAAAAAAATTGGACTACGTTAATACATTACTTCTAACGTAAGGTTAAAATATAATTTCCTATATAAAAAGTTCTATAAATAATTATTTTCGCACGTCACACACATTTGTAATGTATTTGCAACAAATTCGTTTTTCTTCTTTTATTTTTATTTTACTATTCGGTAGATAAATTATCTTATTAAGTACTAGCTGTGCCACGCGGCTTCACCCGCGTATAATTAATAAAAATAAAATAAATTATTTTATTACTATAATAACAAACACGCGCACACACACGCACACACACATGTGGCTACTGGTAAAGAAATACGTAATTAACGATTTGAAATTTATTTCCATAAGATACCGTAGGGTTTACCGATCTTATATATGATTTAATATATGGCCTAACATTTGCGCCATCACATGTTCTTTGTGTGTACCAATTTTCATCAAGATTGGTCAAGCCGTTCTTGAGTTATAAGAAGACAGACAGACAACAATAATAAAAAATAGTATAATGTGAATCACTGCATCATAAAACGATTATTTATCACAAAATTAGGTGAAAAAAAATGTACAGACAGATCCAATAGATTTATATAGTAGTATAGATATAGATGAACGTTTTAACAGGTTTTATAATTGCTAAAATCTATATTAATAAAAATATTATCAAAATATGATTTCGTGATGGATTTGTTATAAATTTTATAAGAATCGTATAAATTTCGATTACATTGCTTAAAGTGCTCAGAAAGTATAGAAGTGAGTTTGTACTCTGTTAACACTTAATGTCTCTTTCAAGCAAACAAACATTGCTATTATGTCGCTTAACACGAATTATTTTATTGTCTGCTGTGCCATGTGAACTTAAACAAGACTATACTAACAATAAGTTTATGTACTATACAATAGTTTTTACAAGTACATACATATTATTATTTTTTTTAAGCTAAGTGTTCAGGCTATGCTAAGGATGGACAAGTATCTATGTGAAACTTTATGTGGCCGAGGTATGATTTAAATGGTGACTGGACCAGATCACCCGTGTCATTACAATCCTAAACACCTGAGATCCCGATGTTCGCGACACATAGTATATAGCTTAACACTTATATTTAAATCAGCTAATATTAATAATGATAATTAATTAATGTGATAATTTTAAAAATAAATTTTCTAGTCTTATAAAATTTTTACACGCACTACAGGCAGTGCGCTAGCTCGCTCACCCTTGAAAGCGACAACAATATTAATAAGTATCGAGTGGATGCTACTTAGCCCAGCCCAGGCACAAATCCCTACCAACAAATAATACTAAAATAAAATATATCGTAGATTCGGTTGTTTCTAAAATAACTTTCATAAACAAACATGTAAATATTTAAATGCAAGACAAGCAAAAAATATAAGTAGCGGAGCATCTGCCACCCTCGTCTTCCACTTAGCTCTCTGATTACAAACAGCCTGACATTAATTATATTTTTGCTAAAGAAGAGTCTGAAGTAAATAACGCGGCTCCGTTTTCGGGGGAAATAAATGTTTGCAATAACTCTGCGGTAGGCGCTCGTACCTTTCTGCTTGTTGCCTCTAGTTATGATATTTTATGATTTATCTCTTAACCAAGCCAACAAAAATGAGTTTATTAAAGTTCCTTTTTGTTTTCGTAACTCAACGCAACAATATATATTCGACAACTTGTATATAATACTTTATTACTTCGACCATTTGTATACAAATGTAATCATTTTCTTGTATTCAGGAGACCATTTAGCCAAAAACAGCGTTTTAAAAAAAATACACGACTAATTTTAAATCGTCATTTTGTTAGTGAACAGAAGGTAATACATTATTCGCGTCATTTGTAATTTGTTAAATACGTTCAATTATGTTATTTAAATGTTTTTAAAAGTAATTGAGTAAGAACATACAATCGTTTCTGCAGTTCGTTAAAATTGAAATGTCATGGCACGTTCATGTTTTTTTTTTTTCTCATACTATTTACTACTTACTCTTTTTTTTCAATTACTACTAAATACGTGTGTTATTTATAAATAACATATTTCACGAGTGAGATACGATGTTACTTCTTACAGAATAGCACTGCTGGCCTAGATGTACATGTTCTTATTTACAGAAATATGTCGTAAGTTAGATAACGTTTCAAAGCACTAAATATATTGCTACACATTCGTCACGCCTACACCTAACAATGTATTAGCGATAAGGTCTTCAAATGTCAGAGACACATAAGATATGATATGTATATATGTATATGTATGTATATATTTTATAGTATAGGTATATTGGACGAGCATATGGGCCACTTGATGGTAAGTGGTCATTAATGCCCATAGACACTAGTTTTTATATTTCTTAAAAAAAAAAACAACATCGCCTCTGCGCCACCAACCTTGGGAACTAAGATGTTATGTCCATTGTACCTTTAATTACACTGGCTCACTCATCGTTCCAACCGGAACACAACAATAGCAAGTACTGTTGTTTTGCGGTAGAATATCTGATGAGTGGGTGGTACCTACCCAGACGATCTTGTACAAAGCTCTACTACCGAGTAAAGTATGTTATAGTTATAAGTTTCTCAGGCAAGGTAAACAGCTTGAAGGATATCTTAAATTCAATCATTCACATTCCCATTAAGGATCTTAATTACACATAATATTCAATCAACTTTAGATGATTCGAATGATTTTTTAAGGAAACAGATATGCGTAGCTATACTAAAATAATATTTAAAAGATATTCTTATTGTAAAACTAAGAAAAAAAATTTATAGAACTACCTCGAGACTTAAGGTTTTCTTCGCCAGTATATTACTATAGTTATAATATACATACTAGCTAGCGTTTTTTAGAAATTAATATAATGGAAGTTTATAACTCCCCTAATACTTCAAGGCACTAGTTTTTACTGCTTAAACATAAAAATAAACAGCTGGGCCACAAATTATGTTAACTCGTAAACGGCAACGCAAATCAATATTACAAAGGAAACACGAAGTTTTATTAACTGTAATTTATTGCTGTAGGACTGTAGGTAATAATGTATATTATATTACATGAACTATATTTTGTATGAAAATATAGTATCTGCATGTTTAATATAATGACTAACTGATAAAACTATTAAATCTTGATCATGATATCTTATAACTTATACTAGAAGCTACGTCAAGATATTATTATATTTTAAGTAACTGCGTCTCGTAATTTCACCCGCTTTTAATTTAGACTATTGACGTGACAAGCGTGATTTTCACGTTCATGTAATCTTATAAAATACAGCGTTATTTTCATAAGTTTCGTAAAAGAAAATGAGCTTTTCTTTATTTTGTAGCCTAAAATAATATATTAAACAATTTCTTACAGTACGCGGCTTACAGTAGAGTGAAATAATAGTGGCCCAAGGTCAAGTCATATAACGAAATAGCGTTCATACTGTGCCTACCAAATGCTACAAAATGCGATGTGTTGGGCGTTCGTACATAGAAGGTCGATTTAAAGGAGGTTGAGGTGCTTTTTGGTGTGACAAAAATACAGTAATATAATCAATTAAAATCTACATCTTAAAACACGGCTTGAGTCGAAAAAATATCGCACGGAACTTCGTTTCCGACAGTCCCCAGACCGCACTTTTTTTTTTTATATGGTCTTTAATTTACTTGTAAATGCAAATTCACAAGCGGAATCACAAAACTCTTGTAAAATGGCTAAATAAAATCTTGTAATAGTTATTCTTTAATATTGTTCAAAATACCCAAAGACAAATTAGAATTTTATATGTGATCATGTATGATAACCTGATTTTGTTATAATATTGGGTAATTGTTGATGATTTTCTGAAGAATATTATCATAGGAATTAACAACCATTTTTGTTACGTTCCTTACTAACCGAAACGCTTTGTATTTCTTTCTATTTTACTGCAAGAATTATATTAAATCGCATCTTCACATCACTTGTGCGTCCGTGCCATTTAAAACGTTTTTTATTGGCTCTGTTAATATAAATCGACATATTCAAAATAATACTATTATTCTTTTCTCATTTACTTTCCATCTTTGTATGAAAACAGCGTATATATTTAGACATATATCTACAGATAATTTTTATTCTTATATAGTTTGTTAGTTTATTTTTAGGACAGAGAAAGCTAAGAAAGAATATAGCTTTACCTTAACAATCTGCAAGTAATGACGTCACGATCATCGTTATTCTTCAACAAGTTAGATATCAGCTATCCCGACATCTAAGAACTTCGGTAATTTCGGAAATGGCTTCAACAAACACGCACGACTTGAAACTTTGGTAAAGTTTCCGCGAATGGTATTTTAATAGCGTCTTCGATATTGATAGGAAATGTTAAGGATACGCAAGTGTGAGTGCCGTCATTTTAATTCTTTTAACTTCTAAGATTTACAATGTTGAAACATTAAGTAGTATTTATTATATTTATTGATTTGATAGTAATCTTATAATCTAGTTTTTCATATGTAGTTCAAAGCTTAGTGAATATTATTATGATTGTTTGTGTCTAGTTCTTATAAAATTTATCGTATATTTTGGTCGATTATATTGAAACATATTACATAATATTTCAATTAAAAAAATTACTGTAATGTTATTTGTTCTATTGAAGCGGTCGTTTAATAACTATTATACTAATTATATGAAAGCGCCAAATCAATCGAATGATAAGGTATTTCTTTCTGAAATAATGAAACGAAAAATAATTTTATGGACATGTTCTTAGATAAAAAAAGCCGAACGCGTGAATCTTAACCGATGATCGTGGGTTAAAGCCCGGGCAAGCACCACTAAATTTGATGTGCTAAATTTGTGATTATAATTCAACTCGTGCTTGACGGTGAAGGAAAACATCGTGAGGAAAGGCACATGTGTATTCCACCAAGCCGCATTGGAGCAGCGTAGCGCAGCGAAGCGAGCGAAGCGAAGCTCCAAACCAAAAATGAGGAGAACCTCAAAAGAGAAGAGGAGGCCATAGCCCAGCAGTGGGACATTCACAGGCTGTTACATATTCTAAGATAATATCGCAATAGAATAAAGTTACATGATACTTTATTTCTTAAGATTATTTATATTTACAAACATAATATTAAATAACAAAATCGTGCTTAATACAATCCTATTGCGAAATCTTTCTCTATCTAGTAAATTCAACTTAAATCTTAACCCGATTATGAGTTGAAGTGTATTGCGCGAGACGTTAATTCAGTAAATCTGGAACAATTTAAAAGGATTATTAATTGTCTGTACCATATAATAAATAAAATATTACAGAATAGACAAATTTAAAAGCGTAATGCCCGTTATAAAATATTCAATTACATTTATTAATATCATCACACAACGGCAATTTTAAATGTAATAACAATTTCCACTGAAATGTCTAATGTTTTTTTTTTTTTTGTTAATACTTTTATATATATTTTGAAAGCGACGCAAATGTCATTTTCTAAAATAAACCAATAAAATTCAATATTTAGGTATGTAATATATATTATAATTTTATTAGTAATAACTATAATATTGAAAGACAAAAGCATATTATGTTCTTCATTTTTATTTATACATTTTTTGTTTATATTAAGAGTAGGCCCGTTAAATGGTTAGCCTGATGCTGATAATTATTTGTCACAATCGCAAAAGCACTAGTACTGTTAAAAATATAAATAACTTTTTTGTACCATCAATGCGCTGCACTTATTGTATCTAAAATGTAATATTCCTCGAGCCTGTAATTCTATCGGCTCGCCCACCAATCAAGCTAGAACCCAAGTGTAATAACTAGCGGTTTTCCCACCGGTAGTTTATTTAATAAAAATAACCTTATTACACAAAGACTAATTTCAAAATACATATTTAAATTTTCAATTAAGGTATCTCGTTCTATAAAAAATTGTAATTCATTTGAAACAAATAGTGAATTAATATTGCGATGACATTCATCACTTTATCTGCAACTCATTTATTTTTCAGAACTTTGTCACTCTCATGAACTGTGAAATCGTATGTACTAGCATTGTATAGCGTTAACACAATTCTTGTTATAGGAGCTTTAGATAATATTATTTTATAAAATGATGATTCAAGTCTAAGAATCTACTTCAATAAAATAGATTTTTATTATCATATGGTATTAAAATTTTAGTCATATGAAGTAATACTTATATTCAAACCTGACAACCTAGCTATGATATCACAGCATGACGTCAGCTCAGTATACAAACTCTTAGTAATGGGTACGCGTAGATAGAGTCTTATCTCTTGAATCTCTTAGAAAGGACCAGATCAGAAGTTCAGATCTTTTCGTTTGAGATTAACTCGAATATGGAGCGAACGAAGTCTATTTAAAATGTAAATGAATAATAAGAAATGTAAATGAACACATACGAGACATTATGTAAATTTAATAATGTAAATTCCCTTGATTTTAATAATTATGAACTTAATAAAAAAAATAATAAACTTAAGGATTCCCGAAAAAATAACGGTTGTTTGTACGTACCAATACATTTTTTCTCACACATCCGCTGCCCCTCCCGTTGCGACGCTTGGGGTTCAGCCAATATTATCACAGTCTGATAGTCTGATCCCTCTGAATCAAACAAGTGTGTGTGGCCTAGCAGCCGATCTCCTCAGTACCGTCTGAAACAAGACACGTGATGTCCCCACCTGACGCCCCTTGGACCCTAAGTTCAATTATATATCTATGCCGATCATGGCTGAAGTCTAATCCCAGTGAGAGATCATGTCCAATCTCGCGAGTCACAGTTTGCCGCAGCATCTCCCATGCGGAGCACAAAACAGTAATATTTATTGTCATTAAAGGTACAAACAAAATCTTAGACCCTGTGGTTGCCTTAGATTTCCAGTATCTACGTGAATGCGATCATTAAAATCAAACGCCGTAGGTCCCCATCTACCTGTATTATAAAAATGTAAAAGGAAACAATAACAATCGTTGTACCTCGTAAACAAAATTAAAGAAATTACCCGATACAAAATCCACTTACAATGTTAATAGAAAATATAATTTCATACTTAAAGAACAAATTCAGCAAGAATCTGAGGCTTAATTAAGTCCTGAGCTAAGTCTTTCCTGACGTGTATTTCTTAAGACAATTAACTCCGTAGTTAAGTAATTGTTAAGGAAGTTCTTCGTACTACTTAACTCAACCCTGTTACTGCTTCGCGTGCTTCGTATCTATTAAGTATTTTTATGGCTTAAAATATTTTTCATTAGTGTCTTACAAACATTTATAAATGACTTAACCCTTAAATATTTGTACAGTAAATATAAAGGGTAAATGAATAGTGCTCCAATGGGGAATTGTAGGTAGAAACGAGGCAGAATGTCATACGAGGTACATAAGCTTCCTCTCGATATTTTCACCGCCGACGTCAAGGTGAATAAACACAAATTAAGCACATGAAAATTTAGTAATGATTATTAGAGTTTGAACCCATAATCTTCGTTTGAAATTCATGTGCTCTAGGCAATATGCCATCTTCTTATAATAATAATCTTATAAAAAGCGCTATAAAATATTGAGAGTTTATTTTATTTTTTGCTAAAGATCTAAGAATAAATAAATAGTTTAGTTATGTACCCGTAGAATATAAATCACATGTACAATAAATTCATAGTTACTGATGAAAAAAAAGTTAAAAAGATTTTAAATGTTTATATCTTTTAATAAGTTCTACTACGCAATTTTTTTTAAAAGCAAGTTCTTTAACCTGAACTAAAGTCAAATATACTTTTTTCCTGGTTAAAGAGTATTATGCACGTGCCTCTGACTAAGTACCACCAAATATGAATATTTTTCATCAATCATCAATGTGTAAGTGAGCCAGTGTTATTAATTAAATAATAATAATAATAATATCTTTATTCTTCAGGCATCAAGGCCCATTCAATACATTCAAATCACACATTACCAATAATACATAATATACATTAATAATCAGTACTAAAATAAGAATCACAACCACAAAAATAATAAATAAAATATATAAGAATAAAAACCAATAATACAAATTCAAGACAAGAGACCAAATACAACTGATCATGTATGAGGCACATAAACTAGAGTATTACAAAGCCTTCTGGATCATCCGCCTCATCATATAACCATTTACATCATTCGCAATAATCATTAGGATAGTATTGGGACTGTCTCTGATCCTACGTATCAAAGAAGCAGATCTTTTCCTCATGATAGCATAGAAATCATCTGTACGTGCTTGTGCAAACATTTTTGAGGCACTACAGAATCGAGGCAGACCCAACAGTATCCTAAACCCATTATTATTAATTAAAGGAGAAAAATATATAACGGCCTTACTTAGGAGCGTTGATAAACGGCTGTTTAGTTAATCACTGATTTATATTATAACATTTTATACACCATGATTGGCAGCGCATTGACAATGTAAGAAAATGATTACAATTCTTACAGCGCTAACGCATATAGACCAAGATGACAGCTTATCGTCAATTATTGTACTTCAGCTATAAATAAATAAATAAATGTTGAAAAACATTACGAAAGTAATTAAAGTTTTATTCAATGTTGACATTATATATTACTATTTGACTATTTAAATTTACTACGAGTTTTGCAATCAGTTTGTTCTTTATTCTCACACAAAACTCAATAAAAAATTGACAATATTTATCGCCCAATAAACACTGTATTTATATTTATCTCTCGTAATCTCTAGAGATCTTTTAAAAGCCATGAATATGTCCACGACGCTGTAAAGCTTTACGTTGTTTTTTGGTATGATTTAATAAACATTGCTAACTAATATTATTCATATTATTTGTTATGATTATTATCACTAACTTAAAAATTTTTTTTTTAAATATTACTTTAATACCATTAGTTCGAAGTTAAAGTTATTTGAATGAAAGCTACACAAATATAGTCATAGATATAATTAATAGTGATACTGTCAAATTTTATTTCCATAATAGTTTTATTATAAATGTTATATAGCTTCTTCCAACCTATCTATTAATCGTCCAGCAATATAACGCACTTCAACCAGCTCTTGATTGATATATTATATATATTTTATAATATAACACTATTCCAATTAAATACTTATTATATCTACCTTAATGTTACTTCTAAAGTTCCATTAACTTTGGTAAAATTACAAAACCAATTTTATGATTCAAGTATTTACATTTACGAATTTAGCATGTATATATGTATATATATATATATATATATTATTTAAAGTAAATATAAATTGTTGTATACAAAATGATATAGATATTTTTTGATTTTGATACACAATATGATTTTGATATTATCGATATGTTTAGAAAAAAAAAATTAAACAATAGCGAAACGAAAATAACGAATATGTAAAATTGACCCTTGACTATTTTAATTTAAAATATCACTTAATACTGATAAATGTGTTTTGTTATTGAATAAATTAATATTATACTTCCTTTAGCGAAATTTCATTTGCATGTGTTACTTTTTTATTGTTAGTTAATTATAATATATAAAATACTGTGTACTATTTACGTCACATTGGGTATTTAAATTTAATAAAAACGATTAAATATTACTGAAATGGAAGTCAAACCATACGACTTATAAAATGACAATCGAAATCTAAATCTCCGTCGAATAAATTATATTTAGATTTTTTAAATAAAATTAAAATAATTTTGTGGAATAATACTTTCAACACAGAGTTCTAGTTATGAACTAGAAATTAACATAATAAAAAATACAAACATCATCGACATGACAATTCCGGTTCAAAAAATCTCCGTAAATTCTCTTCATTGTACACTTTTTCTTTAGCATCGTTGTAATTTAAAGCTTCGCAAATCCTACAAAGGTGATAGGACTTCGATCCAAAATAACCGTGTTCGTTGACAACTTCAAAATCATTTCTCCACTCATGATATGAAAGAAGAGTTTTACCATCTCTACTTATATCAAGAATATGTTTTGCTAACTCTTTAGGGTTCTTATAGTTATCGACGTGAAGGAAAGAGTTCGGCGGTAGAAGTTTTTCACAGGTATCAACAGTGGAACCCATTATCACTGGTATGGCGCCTTTACTATATGCGTGATAGAACAATTTCTCCGTCAAATATTCTTCACATAAAGAGTTCTCAAACACCAAGTAGAATAAATATTTGGACATCAAATTGCAATCCGATCTAAAGTGACCTGGACAGCTGAAATGGAAATAGACTTTAAGTACAGGCACACTCACGTTACCACTGGTAAGAACACGTAAATCTTAATCAAAGATTGCGAGTTCAATCTCGTGCTAGCACCACTAAATTTTCACGTGCTCAATTTGTGTTTATAAGACGAATAAAGACATCGTGAGAAAATTTCCTGCAGTTTTGCTCATAATGTAATGAGACCTTACCTTTTTAATACTTAAAAAACAATAAAATAAATCAAAACAATTTTATAATATATTTGCAATGTTCATGTCGATTTGTTAACAAAAGCACTTACAATACCTTTCTTTATGATTTTCCGAACATTTTCCATACACATCTATAGTTAAATTCTCCTGAATTTCCTTCAAATAAGCCATCCTGCGAGAAACAGCACAATTCGATATGAGGATTGTGGCCAGAATGTCTTTACGTTTGTCGTTCCAATACGGAACTAATGATTTCAGATGTTCGTATGTTATTCGACTTAATATCGGTTTTTTCAACGCTACTGTTCTGCCATACGGTACAGGCACGTCGGAATCGCTCCTGAAAATGTTTAGGAATAAATCATGGCAAGAATAAGTGAGATTTAATGTTTGAGGAAACCACGTTTTTCTTTCGTTGGTTTTGCGGATACACAAGGAAAGGGTTAGCTGTTTTTTTTTTTGTATTGTATCGTTAACGATGTCAACAAAATCAACTATTTAAATAGATTATTGCATTACATACTTAGTTATTTACATAGCTTGCTATACATAAATGGTATTTGACATTTTACCTTTAATATAATTCTTAGTAATATTAAACTTGACTTAAATGTGCCCATTTATCTTATAAATATAATTATAGATAAACAATTTTTCTGTCAATGAAAGAGCAGTGCAAAGCTGCTTCGCAGTCGAGGTGTTCGAAGGTGAAATTTATGATACCAATATTAATTATTAAAATTATTCACTATGCTGAAACTACGAGGTTTGAAAACAGAGGAATAATAATATGTTCATATTTATTACCTTGTTATACATATGTACGTATAATTATATATAAGTAAATGTACACTAATATTATTAAGCATTAAAGTTTACACGCCCTAATCAAGATCAAGATCTACCAGTTCGATATAAGGAAAAGTTTTTGGGTTAGAAAGTTCATTTATTGAGAAAGGTTAAAGATTACGTAACGTCACGCTATGTTAACGCGGGTAACACCGAGCACCTTCTACTGCCTATATAGGCCGTGGTAGCAACAAACAGTGTGACCGGAGTCAGCCATCTTAACCAGTGGGCTTTGTAACAACCGTATTTTTTTTATTTTTTTTATTGTATTGGTTGGCGGACGAGCATATGGGCCACCTGACGGTAAGTGGTCACCAACGCCCATAGACAATGGCATTGTAAGAAATGTTAACCATCACTTACATTGCCAATGCGCCACCAACCTTGGGAACTAAGATGTTATGTCCCTTGTGCCTGTAATTACACTGGCTCACTCACCCTTCAAACCGGAACACAACAATACAAAGTACTGCTGTTTTGCGGTAGAATATCTGATGAGTGGGTGGTACCTACCCAGACGAGCTTGCACAAAGCTCTACCACCGAGTATGGATATAATATTAATAAGATACAAAGCAGATCAGTTTTATGACCTGTAAAGTACAAATACATACGACCAATCGCACTAAATGCTGTTGTTATACAGCTACGGTATTTTAGTTAGCGATTTTTTTATGTTGAAATGCATTTTCTAACTTGCTGCTGGATATAAATTAAGCAACAAGTTTCACCGTAATATTAATTTGTCGTTAATTCAAACATACATACATACAAACCAAATTTTGTTCGCATACCCTACCGCAAACAGCAGTATTTGGTATTGTTGTGTTCCGGTTTGAAGGGTGAGTGAGGCCAGTGTAATTGCAGGCACAAGGGACATAACATCTTAGTTCCCAAGGTTGGTGGCGCATTGGCGATGTAAGCGATGGTTAACATCTCTTACAATGCCAATGTCTATGGGCGTTGATGACCACTGACCATCAGATGGTTCATACGCTAGTCCGCGTACCTATGCTATAAAAAAAATATCCAACAACGTGGCGCGATAAGTCATTATTGTTACGTGTTTTCAATATTGTCACAGCTGTAATTGTTTAAACTTAAACATTAAACTTTATCGACCTTAGTTATAAAATATATAAGCATTATAATTTCTGTTTAATTTGAGTATTTCTATTCTTTTCTAAATGGTCTGTCTACCAAAACATAATAAGGTCTACTACAAAACCTTTAACTTCACGCGATGACATTAATTCAATAAATATAGCAATATGAGTTTGGCCAAAGATTCTCTCTCTCAGAGTATGAAGTTGGTGGAAGAAGGTGTCATGAAACAAAAATATGATTTTAAGTAATTGTCAGGTTTATAGTATTGAGTTGATACTTATTCGTGGACATAGGCTATCCATGAGCTCATATGTATAGTAGCTTAGAATGTTCATTGATGTAACAATTTCAAAAAGTTTAATAATATGACATCCCCTTCCTCCACTTACATCTTCAATTTCCCATCATTGTAAAATACTTAAACATTGTGCTTTGTAGTACTTTCGCTGAAAAAACGTTTTTATATTGAAAGTATGAATATTACTTTACCTATATGACATAGACCAATTAAAAACATTTGCGAGGTCTGAAATTTTAGGCGGCAGACGCGCCATAGAAAACGCGTGAATTGGAGATTCATCACTCAAAAATACCCATCTTTGCGTGGCATTCCTCATAGTTGTGTTTGGGAACACTCCCCTTTGTATATGAATCAGTACAGCATCGGCAGACGATAATTGATTATCTTCTCCTGTAAATATGCAGTTATGAACACTGCACTCGCTAAGTGGGTCGCTCTTTCTGAAAATAAAACAATTTGATTTTTGTTATTATTAAATTGAGGTAAATGCAACTACAATTGTGCATTAGACTTATGTAATTGTTAAAATGATTTTCTCTTATTATTGACAATAACACGATATAAAGACAATAAGTTATATAATTCACGAGACACAGATTTAGGAAATTCGTATGGAATTTTAATGTTTTTGGTATACCTCAAAATTTTAACAGTATTTAAAAAATTATAAAAAAAATAATAGTATATTTCCTTGCGAAACTTATTGCAGCTTTGAGGATATTCTATTTCAAAAATAAATCTTAATACAGAAGATCATATCAGTATACCATTTAATGTAATTTATTTATTACAATATATATCTTATCATAACATTATATTATATTGTTAGATAATAATTTCAAATTGATTTATAAAAACTTTATCATAAAGTGATGTAGATGTAGAGATTAAAATAAATATTACAAGATGAAAAATGATAATTTATTTCTTTAAATTATTATTAATAATGCTTAAAATAAAAAAAATGTACGTGCAAAGCGTATTTACTAACCGTTTGCTATCAAAATTTTCAACATGTCGATGTTGAAGCCACTTCCAGTACCTCCATATTAATATAACAAATTTCCGATTATCCCTTTTTTCGGATATTTCGAAGTCACGTGTCACATTTTTAAACATAAGGGAGCCCAAGTTTGATGTTTTCCAATCCTTCAAAATGAATATATATTATGATAAACACCTTATATTCATATCGTTTTAAAAACAAAACTTGTGGCACATTACATTTCTCAAGCAATGAACGGATACACGCTACGCCTTATCAAGTACTATTAGCATGTAAATTACCAAATTAATGAAACCAAATAACTCAAAGAAAATAAAACTCGAAAAATGGCACAGACACGAAATATTACGTGGAGATACATTTGCTTTTTAAATAGAGCGATACTATCATAACTTTCCAACACACATTTACATTATTTTCATTAAAACTATATAAAAAGCTTCACATGTAGAAACATGTGAATCTTAACCGAAGATCTTAATTTATTTAACAATTTGTGTTAATATTATTTCATCACGAGCTCGGCTCAGATAAACAAAACTTAGGTTTATAAATTCCATGCGATTTACTAATAGCTTTGCAATAGTAAACAGTTATTGACAATTCAATGTCGTGCTGGCGCTTACTACATTTTCTTTCCACGAAAAACCACATCTCTTGCCCTATCCTGTAACCAATGTTGGCATGCGGCGCTGTTGAAACGAGAGGACAACGAAGAGAATTGACAACGCTTTGTATTACTTGTCATAGTATGGTTAGAATAGTATGTAATATAAGTATGTGCAATACGAAAAAAAATATTTTAATGCAATACTTATAAAATTGATAGAAAATAAAAAAGGAGTGACAGGTGAAGGAGAAGGAGTTACATACGAGTGAAAACTAAAATTTTGCTAGCTTTAGATGCGCTACAAAAAATAATCGTAATTAACTATTGGAACATATTCAATATCACGAAATGCGATATTTGTGTTATCATAGACATCTAAATGTTACTTTTCGTAACATTTAGGTGTCTTTGTTACTTTTCGTAATATTTAGGTGTCTTTTGGACCTCATTAAATGAATGACGTAACCGGTTGTATAAATATGCACCAGTTTAAAGTCATATAAATATGCTTAAAATAACAGGCGATTTCATTTATGAATTCAATATTATTGCACAGAAAAGAGAATATATTTATTTACTTCGTGCACAATTATGATAAATATGCACGTTCATTATTCACTGGTGGTTCAATATTACGTAAACAGTATTTTTATATTTGCTCGCTATGGTTTATCAGTGTTCTAAGTATCAAGTAATTAACGTTTAAATTTTTAACCTAGAATTCAAATAGAACGATGTTTAGTTGATAAACATGTGTAGTAAGTTTCAATTATGTTTTTATTATCTATATACCGTCAACCCGTTATAATAAAAACGAACTAATAAGACGTAATAATTTCTATAGAAAAAACTTTTGCTTATTAAAGCTTTTATTATTATTACGTTTAAAGCTAACGGCTTTCCATATTATAAATTTTACTTAATAACTGTTATTCATCATTCATAATTAATTAATTAATAAAGTATATAAGTATTAAGGTCTAAGAATATAATACATAGTCGAATCTATGATATTATGCATTTAAGCTAAATATGGGGTTTTCCAATAGGGACGCTTGAACTTTGACAGCTGATTGCGGCCATGTTGTTTGAGTGACAGCTGTCAAATGTAGTGTGTTATATTCATTCCGTCCTCCCAAACCACCATGGCAGGTTACAGTGTCGAGCAGCACGTGCAAATCATAAAATTGTTTTATGAAAATGGGTCTTCAGTTCGAGCAACGTTCCGCGCACTTCGCCCGTTTTACGGTCGCGATGATCGTCCTGCCGAGTCGACTATCCGTCGATTGGTGGACAAATTCGAGTCAACCGGGTCAGTTAACAATCAGCCGGTTCCCGTGCGTCATCGTAACGCGAGATCTGCCGAGAATATCGCCGCTGTGCGCGACAGTGTCCTCGAAAACCCGCGGCAGTCAATTCCGCGTCGCGCACAGGAACTCGGCCTTTCGCAGACGACAACTTGGCGAATTTTGCGTTGTGACTTGAGCCTGCACCCGTACAAGATCCAGCTGACCCAAGAGCTCAAGGTTAATGACCATAGACAGCGCCGTGTGTTCGCTGACTGGGCATTAGAGCAGTTGGAAGTTGACGCCGATTTTGGCAAAAAAATCATCTTCAGCGACGAGGCGCATTTTTGGATGAATGGCTATGTCAACAAGCAAAATTGCCGTATTTGGGACGAGACCAATCCACACGAGGTTCACCAAGTGGCAATGCACCCGCACAAAGTGACTGTTTGGTGCGGATTTTGGGCCGGAGGCGTGATTGGTCCGTATTTTTTTTAAACGATAATGGTGTGGCCGTCACCGTCAATGGTGAGCGATACCGGTCGATGATAACCAACTTCTTTTGGCCTGAAATCGAGAATATGGATCTGGACAACATGTGGTTTCAACAGGACGGCGCTACATGCCACACAGCACACGCTACGATGGAAGTTCTGCGCGATCAAGCGCCCTTAATGGAAAACCCTATATAACCTATGTATGCAATCAACAAACTGATATCTCTACAGTCGGGGGAAATCCCGTTATTTTAATTATCGATGTAAGCAATCTTTACACGTTTAAAGTTTTTAATTCAATCTGTACTCACAATTGATAACGTTCGTACGTTGTGATTATTTATTTGTTTTTGCTGTCAAGAAATGAGTCGATATTAAGTAAAGTAGTGTACCTAAATATATGTATAACAACCTACTTTAAGCAAAGACACAAGACCCACGAGGCAGTTCATCATTATACTATTCCAATCGAAGAAGGAGCAGAGATAAACAAACATTAGATTTACATATTCCATGCGATTTACTAATGCGAGCTACCATATTATGCACTACAAACAGTTCTTCATTGATATATCTTACTTTAGTTTATTAGTCCACTTAACTACGTATATGCACTTAAATTTGACTTCCAAATATCCGGTAACAACTTCAATGACACTCAAAACGTCATTTTTTAAATCCTTAATGAATCTCAGATTATTCAAGTGTCAATTCAATGTCAAAGTTATTTACTCCATTTGTGATCCAATCACATGTAACCACTACACCTTTGTTTATGTATTATAGGTAGCTGGATGTGCAAATGGGTCAACTGATGGTCAGTGGTCTACACCTCCAGTAGACATTGGCGTTGAAAAATATTACCATTCCTTACATCGCCCATGCGCCTCCAAACTTGAGAACTAAGATGTTGTATCCTTTGTGCCTGTAGTTACTCTGGCTCGCTCGCCCTTTAGCGGTAGAATATCTGATGAGCGGATGGTACCTACCCAGACGGCCTTGCAAAAAGCCCTACTTAGTAAAATATATTGTCATTTAAAATCTATTGATATGGTTGTTTGTTAGTTTGAAAACAATTATTTTATTTAATAAATGCATAATTTCCACTGTTAATATTTAATTTAATAGCAGAGATATAATTTTATTATAGTTATTATTAAAACATAAAATACCGATTTAGTCGTATGTGAAAAGTTATTTTTAACAGATATGTTTGTTCAATTGTTTTGTTTTGTTCCGCTTCAAGACTTAACGACTCAACCGATCATCATAAAATTTTCCATACACGTTCTCAGAGGTACAGAGAAGAACATAGGTTACCTAACAGCTTCCCCGCCACACCACCACAACGCGTGGGCTAAGCCTGGTATGAAAATAAATTCTTATTTCTCGTTTACTTTTACTTGGTTAAATAACTAAGCCTTTTGCTAAGCTGTCATTTTACGTTATAATTTCGTAATATGAAATATAAAGTAACAAGCCGCTACTCTCCAACTGCTTATTGTATCGCACTTTTTCATAGCGGATTGGTGGATTTTAATATGGCAAAATTTGACACGACAAATGTATGCAGCTTGGTTTGAACAAGGTGATTTCATTCACCAGCGACAACGATATTAATAATCTTGTAAAATAACAGACACATGCATGTTTCCTCACGATGTTTACTTCGTCACCGAACTCGAGATGAATTAAAAACTACGCACTCAATTCAGTGGTCCATATTCCATAATCATTAATAATTATAAAGAAATAATTATAAACAAGTGTAGTGTGTACGGATACAAACTCGGCGTCTTCGGTTAAGATTTACGTATTTATTATCCACTAAACCTGGAATGATTATCTGGGCCATCACGGTTCTCGACATATAAGCACAAAATAATGTAGATCGATCGAATAATAATGTTACAGGCACAACTTTTTGCGATTTATCTTAGAGAAGGGAATGCACCCGCGAACTTCAAAAAATTATTCATAAGTAATTTTCGCCCGCGACTTCGCACGCGTTTTAAGCTTGCTTCATACTTTATCAAAATCGGTTCAGTGGTTTAGTCGTGAAAGGGTAACAGACAGACAAAGTTACTTTCGCATTTATAATATTAATATATATAGTATATATTACATACAAAGCATTTTGACTTACCTGTCTCCTATTATAAAAATTATTAACTAAATCAATGTGGTGACGATCATCACCAGCATGGCTAGCACTCTTAAGTTCCGGTTGAAATATATCACTCATATATGTCGATTTAAAATTTATATTCGATCTATATATTAATAGCATACATAAACATATTATTATCAGCAGCAAATATGTATTAAACGACACGATTTTCTTAAACAACACTCTTAAATGCCACATTTTGAACTAACAAAGCTGATGTAATATACTACTGTTGTTCTTTATCATTACTATAACTTGTTTTATGACAACTATAAATTTATAGTAAATTTAATTAAACGCCGTACGATCGATTACTTATTTTTCTATATATTAATATGACGCTACATTGTCACTACACGTTATCCTAGCATCCTCTCACTGATGTAATCATATCGCGCACTGATAAAATGTAATAATAAAAGTCCATTAATTTTGACCAACATAAAAAGATAACAAGCAAGTGATTTCAGGAATAGTACCTACTAGATAAGACACGCAGTTTTTTTTAGTATTCAACTTGTACGTTCGGAATACGATAAAACAAAACACGAATGCCGCTCGCTAACACATTGTTTTGTAAATGTTAACTTTGTTTAACAATTATTAATCTGTGAACAATAGAAACCGAATTATACTATGTTCGTAACAAGGCCGTCTTTTATAACAATTTAATTTTAGAACATTATATTTAATCGCCTATATTTTGCGTTTTAAGGTCAATCATTTATTTGCGATATCATCTATTTATCATCGATTATCAATCATAATCTATCTATATGATTAAGATCCTGTATGTATGTACGTAATATACATTAATATATTAAAGTAGTAAGTATTGAATTAAAAAAATGCATGTGTGATTGATATTTTTAAAGAAAATTGTATTTCTTGTCGCTTATCGGTAGAATTGCTATTCCAAACTAACGGTAACGCTTTACGATTTAAGAATACTTGTGAAAGTCTGCTTAAGTTTCTTTTTTTTTTGGAGTGAATACTTCTTTCGCGGCGTTGTGCACTTTTTTATGATGGGTAAAAAATGTTAAACTCGCGTCAGGTCACGTGACCCTGATTGAAAATTCGTAAGACGGATTCTGACGTGTTAAATTTTTGAAGTAAAATCTTTTTAGCAGCTTTCAGCACTTTTTTGTGATGGGTAAAAAATGTTAAACTCGCGTCAGGTCACGTGACCCTGATTAAAAATTCGTAAAACGGATTTTGAAGTATTAAATTTTTAATGTAATATAAATTGTCATGTTTGTGTACGATAGCACAATAATTGAATATTGTATTTTATCACATAAATGATAGTAGGTACTTTTATACAATTAAAGCAATTCGAGCAAAATTTTTCCTTAATCATTCCAAAATATCAAAAATGCACAACGTTCAAAGTTAATAAAAGTTAAGTCAAAATATTCAAGTTTTCACTTCTGCCGGCACTCCCGGATTGCAACCCGTTGTTTTTTTTCTCTTCGTGTATTTGCAATCAGCCCTAAGGCTTTGAGCAAATATGTTCTATGATTCTGTTATGTGGAATGGCTTCCCATTGGAAGCATCTACTCATCTGCTGCCCAAAGCTACCGCCGGTCTTCTAGCTCTAAGATATGATGGCGTTTTAATCGTCTCACATATTGTTCCATGGTGAGTTGGCGAGCAAGTCTGTTAGGGTGATGGATTAACCGGTCTTTGTATTTCCTCTTTGATTGTTCGCATTTCAGGCGCAACTTCGTTGTTGGTTATGTACCATGGTACATTTGCAATTGTCCTAATAATCTTGTTCTGTTGGCAGTGGAGTATATGTATGTTGGAATCGCTTGCACTGCCCCACAGTTGCAGACCATATGTCCAAATGGGCTTTAGTCGTTTCCATTTTTTTGGGGTTTTTGGTACGTTTGGTCTGTCACAAGAACGGGTGATTTTCTAGAGCTTTAGTCGCAGTTAAAGACTCCGACATTGCTTGCATTGTTAAATCATTTGCATTCTTTATGGCTTCCTTTAATTCTACACAGTACAGTACAGTCTGCTTAAGTAAAAATAATATTTTAGATTTATTCTTCATTATTTTCTAGTTTTAGGCGTAATACATACTGTATATGACCTTATTAAAATATATTAAAAGTTAGATCACAATCAGATAATAAAATTAATATTCAATAGTATTTTATTTTTAAGAGGTATAGGTAGGAGATATTGTTATTCTATAAAACTGCAGTCTACTTTTCCAAAATGTGTAGGTAGCTATAATTATATGTTTAACTTATTAATATATCTAAACATAAAAAACTTCATTAAATAATAATGGATTATAAATAATCATAATTAGGCAAATTATAGAGTATTATTGAATAAAAAACGACAAACGAAAACAAAAATTATTGAAATAAATGAAAAACGACACCAAATTGTAGCGGTCTAGCCTTTTTTCCATTGAAAAAATACGATTTTACGTTTTACTCCACATGTGATGGGGGTACGTGGGACTCACCGGCGCTGACCGGCTTGAGTCCTGATTCGCAGCGCCGCAGCCCTGGACGATCTTCACTTCCAACCGGAATAGGTACACTTCCACCTCGGTAAGAAATTGTGCTAATCCTTTTATATCACACCTTATGTAAAATTGTAACAGTACCTATGTGAAGTTGGCAACTAAGTATATAATAATTAATTTTTAGGACTTCCTTACGTTTGTACTAGGTTTGTACCGGATTGTACCGCATTTAAAATCGTTTGTACCTCAAGGGGGTAAAAGATATGGGGGGTGTGAAAATATAATCAAAAATTCACTTCATTATAATTATAATAAATTTTTACGACTTTCATTCGATAGCACTAAATTTGTACCGAATTGTTCTGTACGTTAAAGGGCCTACCCCCACCAGGTAAGATATCAAGGTGTAAAAAAGTGATTAAAAAATCACTTAATTATATAATTAATTTTTATGACTTCCATTCGATTAAACTAGGTTTGTACCATTTTGTACCGTATTTTAAGCCGTTTGTACCTTTGCAAACATATTTTCAAACACTATTTTTCTCTAATTCACTGTGATATCAAGTAAATAGACGTAGGTACAAACGATAAAAATACAAAACTCAGGGGTACAAACGCTACCAACGAAGAACTCGACGGTATAAGCGGTATAATCGAGGTACTGAACGGTACCTAGGGTACACGCAATTTACTCGACGGTACAAACGGTAATAAACGACGCAGTCGACTGTTTAGGCATTGAATGTATAGGTACTAGCAGTACTCATGAAGTACTCAGCAATAGAGTCGGGTACAGTTGAAAAAAAGCCGAGGAAAACAAGTAAACAAAAAGTACGTATTTAAAAGACGAATTACCCTGAAAAATCATTCCCAATGTATTTTTCTCTCCAGTTCACGACGACACAAGGTAAACAGACGCTGGTATAAACGATACAAGTAAAAAACTCAGAGGTACAAACGATACCAACGAAGATAGAGCCGGGTACAAACGATAAAAAACCGAGGAAATCGAGTAAACCAAAAGTAAGTATTTAAAAGACGAATTACCCTGAAAAATCATTCCCCATGTGTTTTTCTCTCCAGGTCACGACGACACAAGCTAAACAGACGCCGGTACAAACGATACAAGTAAAAAACTCAGAGGTACAAACGATACTTACTTATAAATCGACGGTATAAACGGTACATAAAAAGTTCTCAACGGTACCTGGTAAAAGTGGTAGTGCCATGCTGCATTCCTTCAGGTTGTAGCCGAATGGGCCGGCACGCCCGGAGAAGTACCACTCTCTCACTTAAAATTGGCGTAAAGTGGTAGCCATGCTACCGCGTTTCGTCCGGTATGTGAGAGACCCGGAGGACCAATCCCCCCCCCCATAAAATGAGTGCGCAGAATTTAGGAACACTAGCCCCAGGAGGGCACCATCTGCGACCGCGGTAGACAATCCCTCCCTGGACATCCATGCTCAGGACATACACCACCTGGACAGGGATGCCCAGGCTGCCCTTCGAATTCTGGGGGGGGCAATTTTGCGCTCTTAAATGGTCGGGGCAAACGGAGCAGGCATCTTAAGGCAACCCCTTCCACCCTCGCTGTGGACTTCTGCAATATAAGGGGACTGAATTCCAACTTAAACGCCGTCCACTTCCATCTTGAGACGGCGAAGCCGGCCTTGCTCTTTCTAACCGAGACCCAGATATCGTCCCCGGCGGACACCTCATTCCTCTCCTACCCGGGGTACAAGTTGGAACATTCTTTTGTACCACGGGCTGGGGTGTGTGTTTACGTCAGAGAAGATATCTGCTCTCGTCGCCTCACCTATCTTGAAGGGAGGGACCTATCCATTCTCTGGCTGCGCGTAGACTGCGATGATCATCCGTGAATCTATGCGTGCCTATACAGGTCCCATAGCGGTAATGCCGAAACTGACCGGCTCGTTGAGCACATCCAACGGGCTACAGATTCCGTGCTGCAGCAGATCCCATCCGCAGAGATCGTGATTCTTGGCGATTTTAACGCCCACCACGCCGAATGGCTTGGATCACGTACTACCGATCATGCGGGGAGATCTGTGGTCGATTTTGCCTTGGCATATGATCTGACACAACTGGTTACCTCGCCAACGCGAATCCCAGATGTGGAGGATCATATACCTTCCCTGCTAGACCTTCTGCTGACCTCTCATCCGGATGGGTACCGTGTTTCCGTAGAGCCTCCTCTTGGCTCGTCGGACCACTGTCTTGTCCGGAGTACAGTGCCGATTACACGCACCTCACGGCCTCGGTTCGTGGGATGTCGCCGTGTGTGGCACTACAGGTTAGCGGACTGGGATGGGATGCGGTCCTTCTTTGCATCCTACCCATGGGGGCGGATTTGTTTCTCGCCGGATGATCCAGATGTCGTTGCTGACTCGGTCGCTGATGTTGTGTTTCAGGGTATGGAACTCTTCATTCCGTACTCTGCAATACCCATCGGCGGCAGATCCCGGCCCTGGTTTGGTCGCTTCTGCAAAACGGCATCACGCCGAAAGGTAGAATACTATCAAGCCTGGGCTGAAGCATCGGCATCTTGTGATGTAAATCGGAAATCGGAGCACATTGGCTGGATTGGTGAGAGACTGGTGTGACTTCCTTCGGGAACACGCGCATTTTGGTCTCTCGCTAAGGCTGTCTTAGGGAACTTCTGTCAGCCCTCCCTTCCACCTCTACACAGGAGCGATGATTCGTTGGCCCATACTGCGAAGGAGAAAGCCGACCTTTTGGGATCTCTCTTCGCGTCCAACTCGACTCTTGATGATCAAGGAAAGACACCACCGACAATCTTGCGGTGTGATACCACGATGCCGGAAATTAAATTCCAGCAGAGTGCAGTTCGTAAAGCACTTTTTTCCTTGGATCCTGCTAGCCGTAGCCTGGATGACGAGCGACGAGTCACCTTCCGACTTACACAGGTAACGTGGCCGATCACTTTTGTTTTGGAGAATACCTGTGTAAGATCGGACGCGAATCGACGGCGATGTGCCATTACTGTGGCACGGACCGGGACACCCCTCAGCATACGCTGGAAGCCTGCCCCGTATGGAGTGCGGAGAGGGAGATCCTGATCCGTGAGGTCGGACGAATCGACGTGGAGGGCCGTACCCTCCTTTTGTGAGACCGACATGGTCCAGAAAGAGACGGTGGAACGGGAATGGGAAAGGGCTGATCCAGCTTGGCAGAGACGATATTGGCGCCGTCTCGGCCCTCCCACAGCCCCAACGCCCGTGACTTAAAAGATAGGCATAAGCATAAGCCTGGGGCCGTGGATGAGTGAGTGTGATGCGTTATATTAAAACGATCCCGCAGCCTCTCCGGTCCTCGTCAAGGACGGCCATCGCAGTGGTTTTAGTGGGTAAGAATCCTAAATAAACCTTTTTTTTTTTTTTTTTTGACGCTGGGAAAACGCATGACCCGTTTCCCCCCACGGGAACAGTGGGGGGGGTATGTGGGACTCGCCGTATGTCCAAGGCATGTGTCATCCATGGCCATGTGGCCGTGTCATCGGAATACCCACTAAAAACCCAGCGGTACCCTTCCCGTCTTAACGGGAGCGCCACGGGATCGCTTGCGCATGCTACCGTGACGCTCCGACGATCCTAAATAACCCTCCCTCAAGGGAGCCAGGTACCTTTCTGAAGGTTTCCACTGCGTAAAAAAAGACCACTGAAATTTGATTTTTTTTATGTATAACTAACTGAACTTAATATGACAATATAACAATATCATGTAAAATTTTATTAAAACCTAATTAAAGAGACAAATTGTAAAAAATAACGTCATAAACAGAGAACTTAACACTAGTTTATGTATTTCACTTTATAAAAAACGGATTTATTATGGAAAAAAAATATTATTTTTTGATAATTGCAGCACTAAGTCTCATTTCTCTGTATTTCCCTAAAATGATGAAATATCTATGACTCGTAGCGTAAGTCTTTAATGACAATTTTAAATGTCAGGTTAGTTTCCAATTTCCATAACAAGTAACTGTACTGCGTAAATAACTGACCGGTTGACACCGCAATAACTTTTTATAAAGGAAACTTCCCTTAGATATATCATTATGATATAAGTTTGATTCTCTTTTTAATAAAAAAAATATTTAAAGTTCAACTTTATTGAATAATTTAGCTGAAATGAAAATGGCTGAAAATGATGAAAATATGCTATTAGCACTAGAACAATCACAACTACAATTAGAACAAACAATGTCTGAAACTAACAATAATAGTGGTGACCTAAAGCTATCTCCAGTACAAATACAACAAGAATATTTTGAAAATTTGCCCGAATGTGATTGGGTTAAGTAAGTAGAAAAAAAATAATTTATAGCCATGTAATTCTAAAGTATAAAATATTGAGTAGTTAGTGTAACCATTTTTAAATATTACAACATATTTAAAAAAAATATGTTACAGATACGATTACAGCAATCGGAAATACTTGTTACAAAACATAGCGTTCGCCTTATATGGAGCCCCAAGTTCTGAAGGTGATTTATCTATCTCAAATAACATAGAAGGTACACAACTCGAAGGATATACATCAAGACAAAAGGAACAGGTTATGAAAATTTATGAAATACTCTGTAAACAAAGTAAGATCCATTGGTTTTTATTAAATATAACATTTTCATTATTAACTGAAAACTTAAGTATAATTTTCAAATCATACCCAATTCGTATATTAGAACATTTAATTCTAGATTGGCTTTCAATTATCATAGTTTATTTTTATGTGTATGTGTAGCTTTAGCTTATAATACATTTTATATTTCAGGTAAATATGCACAAAATGATACGGATATTCTTATGTCAGTTATACTGATTGTGTGTGCAGAACCAAAACCTGTCGAGTTCTATAAGATCGAACCATCCAACCACTGGGTGGATTTACATTTACGCAATGATGTTAACATACGGTGCACACCCGTGTTTTGTGTCAGAAAATGTATTCCTACTACAATTAACGGTATGTATGAGATAATGTAATTTCCTTACGAAGATAAGTATTTATATAATTGAAAATTTTTGAACATAATTTTTTTGTTATTTGATATGTTATATAAAAAAATAACTGTTTATAGCTAAGCCGTGCAAAGTTTTCATTGATGAAGATGCAAGAGTTTATCATAAGTGGACATCGTACTTAAATAACAATACTTTACCAAAATGTGTCATTATTGCACCTGAAAATGGAGTGTACCAGGGGGAAATCATTCATGTAAGTTTTTGCTTAACTTGCCTTTGAAATAGTTGTCAGAATACACTGCATACATTTTTATTGCAAATAAAATAAATCAATATTTGCAAAGCATGTGAAAATAATATATGATTGTTTTCCAGGGTGAGGAACTAGTATCTGTGAAGCTGACAGTCACTCCATCACCATCATTAGGCCTTAAGTCTAGAGTACTCAGTTCTGTAGACACGGCTAGCACTGTAGCTTCCTTAGGAGCAATAGGAGTACTTGGTGTTAGTGCCTTAACACCTATAGGGCCCGCTGTGATTGTTGGAGCTACAGTCGCCACTGTCGCTACAGGATTATATGGTCTTGTGAGATCATCTTTTCATCTTCATGATAGAAATGTTCATGAACAGGTATGCTTTTTGTAAGAACTGGTATGTTTTTAATAAGTAACAAATAGTAATCTTGGAAATTAGGTTCATAAGAAATATAGCTTTTAAAGTTTAAAATTAATATAAATCGTTTGAATACTAAAATTAATTGTTTAAAAAGATTGGTTAAAAATTATAGTTTTGGAAATGATTAAGAATTCTTACATTTTGTTTATCCTAAATTAATTTTACTATTGGTTTTTAAAATGTTAATATCTACCATCAACTTAAAAAAATAATAATAAATATATTTTTATTTTAATACATAATTTTTTGTATTGACAATTTTAAAATATACTCATATTCTGAAATGAAATTAATTAAATTAAAAACTTTATTTTTATATACTAATTTGTTGTGAAATCAATGCTATGTTCAATAAAAGTTAATGATTCTTCAAGATGATGTAGCAATATTATAAAGTGCACATTAAATTTTAGACTATTAGTCCTACTGATCCAGAGGCACGTGGCAGTTGGCTGAATATAGCAGCTTCCAGTGTTGGGCTTGCTGCTGGAGCCGCTAGTGGCTTACTATCAAAATCAGCAGCAGCAGGAACAAATATGACTAAAGTAAGTTATATTTTTTCCACACAAGCTCATTAACCCTTCAAAATAGAATATAGTAACAAAGTGATTCAATCCATCTAAATTATACAGGGTTATTTGTAACGACCTAGCAGCCTCACAGGACTAGATAGCTAACACCATAAGCAACAACATTTGTTCTATGAGTTTTGATAATTTAGATTTTATTTTCATACAAAAATAAGTATTCATTTAATTTCCCACTTGAATGTTTATATATCTACGCGTCGCGTCGTCCTTTCGTTTATGAATGAAATAAATAAATATAAAAATATAGACCTACAAATGTCACGACAGTACGACAAAAATTTGTAAATTAAATTTATTTCATGTATTGAGTTATGTCCGAAGTTGTCGAACAAAAGTTGTTGCTTATGGTGTTAATTATCTAGTCTTGCGAGGTTGCTGGGTCGTTACAAATAACCCTGTATATAGCCAAATATATTATTTGAGAGCTAAATATATTTTTTATAACTTAAATTTAATTCATTTTCATTGTCTTTCTTTCAAGTTTATATTAGGCATTTTCAAAAGTAAGTATAGTTTCAACTTTATCTAACAATGATTAATCAGTAATAAAATTAATTTATCAAATAATTAATTACGTTATGTATATACTTTAAGAAAATTAATATAGCTATAAATTTTCATTTTTAAAACAATACTGTTTACTTTGTTGCACAGAAAAAAATTGCTCAATTTTCATATTATATATTAAATAAACTAACGACAAAAACTTTAGATGATTCAACAGTTACACATTGTTCTAATTATACAATAAAAATGTAGTTTAAGTGAGTCGATATTTTGCTACATAGACGTAATTATCATGACGCTAAGCTATCAATCTCAAGGACTGATAAGAAAATATGTGATAATAAAATAATTTAATAATACTATGAAAGTGATTGATGTGATTCATTTTCATTTCAGATTAATAATTAATCTAAAAATTATATCCATATTTGTAAGGTGATTTGTTATTTTGATCTCATAAAATCTTATTAATATTAATCTTTATACAGTTTAAATTCAATAAATAGTTTCAAATCTTATGCAATGTCTTTCCGGTGTAATATGAACATGATTGTTCATATTGTACCAGAAAGGAAGTATTTAACAGACTGACACCAATACACCCTGGGAATGCTTTGGTTTAGTTTAAGCTGAACATAGTGATGGAAAAACTGACTTTATTTCCAAAATTTTATATGTCTGACTGGATTGTCCAAAACTACACAACCAACGATAAGTTCATCGAAGTAGACATATTCTTATTTTTTCCCCTTTGGTTTATAGACAGGTCAAGTTTTGGCGGCATCAGTTGAAATCCTTCGTCATGCTAACTTGGTGACTGGAGGCGCTGGCGTTATTCACAGTTTAGTGCATATTATACAAAAAGTGAGTAATCACATTTGATTTGTTACGTGTTGTTGTATTCTTATAGTAAAATGTAATTTTCTTCATAAGAGGTTTCTTATAATTTGTTTTTTACCAGCCAGAGTTTGTCAGATATTTGCCATAATTATTATTATATTAATAAGTACACAATTTATTATATTATTTATAAATTTTTACAGTATCACAAACATGGCGAAACACCAACGACACTAGAACTCTTCCAGTTTACAAGTGCGACTTTATTCTTCTATCACGCTGTCGTTTCTAATCGCACTGCTCAGAATATTATAGAAGATGCTCAAGCTAAAACTATTAATGAATATCGTTCAAATTTAAGAAGTAACAAGCATCGGTAAGTGTTATTATTATTAACCTCAGAAATTGCATATATATTAATCAAGTTAATCCTTGATAAATAAAATCAAACTGAATAAAATTCTTACCCTATAATAAATTTTTCTTTCATTATAGTTATTTTTTCATTTATAAAGTTCTCGTTTATAATTTTAAATGTAACCCCCTAGTGGAAGCTCCGAGTATTTGTTTTAATATTTCACCATGAAAAGTTTTTGGGCTATTTGTCAACATTAAAAAGCCGAAAGGCAAATAAGCCAATTTAATAGTAAATTAATTTGCCAGTAGATTAATATAATTAATGAGTGGGTGTTACCCACCTTGACAGGTCTGCACTATGGCCTTCCATCAGGCTTAAATTTGTGTGTTAATCGAATGTTAAGCCTCAATTAATACGTCATTTTTATTTTTTATTTTAACTAAACATTCCAGAAAAATGTTCGACAAAATCAACGCTGAGACACGAAGAGTTCAAGGAACAATACAGGGCAATACGGAAGTGATAAGAGGCATCCAAAACATTGCTAACAAAGATCAGTATTTTGCCGATGTACTCAAAATTAATAAAGATTTAAACCAGCACAAACTTAGAATATCCATGACAGCTGATGGACAAGTTAACCTCAATGCAGTACACAAATTCAATCCATCCGAATTATATAATATGGGTCCAGAGGGAAGGACACAGCTGTTCACTTCAATCGGACCAGCTAATCTTGACATGCCTAATGCTCCAACACGTATTGCACCTTCAACAACGGCTGTTGCTTATGTGGATAGAGAAGAAGAGAATGGTCTCTTAGTTGGCATACATCCGGGTGAAGTTTTACGGATCGGTACATTGCTAGTCAGAGTAAGTGCATCAGGGGCAGAAAACATTGCCCTTCTTCTTGAAAATCTTAGCCAAGATCTCTACGCTAATTTGATGACAGTTTCATTCAATGTTTTATCGAAGATGATGCCACATGAGATCGCAAGATTAAGAATTTTAAGCCCCGAAGAAGATCTGATAGTGCAAATTGTTAAATTCGTTTTTAATTATCTGAAAGAGGAAAGACCATTGGGCACTTACCGTAACACTGATAACGGTATAGTGGTAGTTCTTCGAGAATTCTTTCAAGAGGGCAAAGTCCGTCAGGAGACTATATTGCAATTGAAGAATCATTTTATGAATTGGATCGAAGAGAAAATAATGGAAAGGACACGAGAGTTTCCAAACAAGAAACGTGTCACATGTACCGAATGTGATGGAGTTCGGTTTGCTTGATGGCCTTATGTACAATCCAAACACAATTTATACGTAGTCATATATATACAATATTCCAATAGTAGGAGGAGGAAAGTTAACAAAAACAACAAAACTTATATTTACATATTCCATTATATTTGGTAAGAGATCTGCTATATGCTCTACAAACAATACTTCACTTATTTATATATAGGGTTTTCCATTAAGGACGCTTGATCGTGCAGAACTTCCATCGTAGCGTGTGCTGTGTGGCACGTAGCGCCGTCCTGTTGAAACCACATGTTGTCCAGATCCATATTCTCGATTTCAGGCCAAAAGAAGTTGGTTATCATCGACCGGTATCGCTCACCATTGACGGGGACGGCCACACCATTATCGTTTTCGAAAAAATACGGACCAATCACGCCTCCGGCCCAAAATCCGCACCAAACAGTCACTTTCTGCGGGTGCATTGCCACTTGGTGAACCTCGTGTGGATTGGTCTCGTCCCAAATACGGCAATTTTGCTTGTTGACATAGCCATTCATCCAAAAATGCGCATCGTCGCTGAAGATGATTTTTTTGCCAAAATCGGCGTCAACTTCCAACTGCTCTAATGCCCAGTCAGCGAACACACGGCGCTGTCTATGGTCATTAACCTTGAGCTCTTGGGTCAGCTGGATCTTGTACGGGTGCAGGCTCAAGTCACAACGCAAAATTCGCCAAGTTGTCGTCTGCGAAAGGCCGAGTTCCTGTGCGCGACGCGGAATTGACTGCCGCGGGTTTTCGAGGACACTGTCGCGCACAGCGGCGATATTCTCGGCAGATCTCGCGTTACGTTGACGCACGGGAACCGGCTGATTGTTAACTGACCCGGTTGACTCGAATTTGTCCACCAATCGACGGATAGTCGACTCGGCAAGACGATCATCGCGACCGTAAAACGGGCGAAGTGCGCGGAACGTTGCTCGAACTGAAGACCCATTTTCATAAAACAATTTTATGATTTGCACGTGCTGCTCGACACTGTAACCTGCCATGGTGGTTTGGGAGGACGGAATGAATATAACACACTGCATTTGACAGCTGTCACTCAAACAACATGGCCGCAATCAGCTGTCAAAGTTCAAGCGTCCCTATTGGAAAACCCTATACAAACTATTGCACTTTACTATTTGTATCCACTTTATCTTTACTTTCAAAGTTTCAACAACTTTTTAATAATATATAATTAAATTCATAGATTATTTAGATCTACCAATGATATCAATTCAAGGTCAAAGTTATTTATATATCTTTCTCATTGGAATTATATATAGATATATACTATGAGAGAGTTACTATACATATATATATATATGAGTCCTTTTATTAAGGCTAAAATATTAAATTAGGTGCTTTCGAAATTCCTATTTTTTATCAATTTTAAATTGTAGGTATCATATACATATCAGCATTGAATATTTCTAATTAATCTCAGTATTTAATCATGAGATAATATAAGCATGCTAGCTATTGATATAATCATGTACTTTGGTTTTTGGAAAAAATATGCTTCGATTTATTTTAAAAGATAAATTAAATGGCCAAGAGCTGATTTTTTTATTGTCAGTTAATTTTTATCTGTTGAATTACTGACATTTTGACAACTTTTATGAAAAAAATTAGTCAAAACGTCAACCGTACCGTTTTATTAGTTTAATAATTAATTAGACTATTGGTGAGTGAAACATCTGCCTTTTTTTAGTTAAGACAATTAGTTCGTACACACAATTACAGTAGTACATTTTTTTTTGTATATTGTTTTTTTTTTGTATAATATTTGGTATATGGTACCGGTTTTATAGATTAAAAAAACATCAAGAAATATCTTTATATGTAGAAAATTGTTGTATTTTTTAATTATTCTTATAAATTACTTATACAAAGGCTTATATTTATTATTCAGTTAAATTGTACAAAGGATCAAAGATGATTTTGATGAATTATAATTTGTAAGAAAATTTAGAAAAATATAACAATTGTATAACAAAGCTACATAACTTTTGATAATATTTCTTTTATGAATGAAGTAATATGATCTTAATGGGCTTTGCGCAATATGAAAATATAAAATCTGTGAAGATTTTATTGAAATTTATTATTTTATAATTACTTAATATTTAAAAATCATGTTCGACGGTCTAATGTACTGGTGGTGTAATATGGTTTGTATAACACAAACTATGCAAAAGATATTTCTACTCGGCCGATTGAACACAAACTAAACCATTTTGATACTAGTGACAAATAAGTTTTATACATAGTATATAAACATTTTATCAAAAATTAATAAGTATTTTATTATAATACTTTCTTATTTTGTATTCAGCGGCGTAGATATTGTCATGGTGTAAACCCATACATAATTAATTTTACCTATTTATTTTAAGTTATTCTATCTTTTTACTAGACTTTAGTAAATAAACTTAAGTTACAGTCTAAATATACTACTGCTGGGCTAAGGTCTGCCCTCTCAAGGAGCTTATCACGCAATTATCATGAAATTGGATGAATACATTTACATCCAAAACAAATGATGAAATGTGAAAACTCGATGCTTTTATCTGCAAAACTCGGTTAAGATTTATGGGTTACTTTTACTTTTGTTATTACTCGTAAAAAAGGTAATATTATCTGTTCCAAATTAAACTTCCATATTAAGAATTATGCACAGTTAAAAACAATGTTTATTAATTAATAACAACGAGCCTTTGAGGTGTTTTTTTAGGTGCTATAATTAATTAAAGTATTATTTTATGAAATGCCAAAAAAAAAACCATTTAATAGAGATAAATAAAAAAAAGCTTTACAATTAGGTAACACCAAATGTATAACAAACAACAAAAATTAGCTTACGTTAGTATGCAAGAAGCACTGTGATATCGTTGGAATTATTCTGATTATTATATTTATAAAAATGCAATGTAACTTTGTAGTGCCTTTAATATTGCACTCTCAACTATTATTATATATTTAATATATTCTACTAACAAATTTTATAAGGAAATGTGTATTTCAAATATAAATAAAGTACAGTTGGCAAAACCTTTTTTTTTTTATTTAATCCCTTTACCTAACTAATAACTCTTTAACTTTTTCATTTTATTTTCCAAGAACGGTTAAGTTCCAATTGGTAGTTTCGCCAAAAAATTGTTCTGTGTGCTTTTTTCAAATGTTCACCCTGACATTCAACTGTTTCTGAGGGAGCACTTTTCCAATACGGCGGAGATGTGACAAAATAAAAATTTAATAAGACCACATATGAAAATGCCGTTGACATCCGCGAACTGCAGAATTTTTTGACGAAAATTTAGTAAGAGTTTTTGGTGTGATCCGAAATGTTAACTAGCTATCAGTTAGACCCATCTTATTATTATGTCTTTATTGTTATACACTGCCTCGTTGGTCTAGTGGCTGTTTAAAAGGCAGACCCGGTGGTGGGATGTTAATAAATAGTTATTGGGTTTTTTTGTCAGAAAAATTCTCAGTAGCAGCCCGGAGTCTGGAAGTTGGAAGTGTGTGCACTCCCGTGCCTCGGAAAGCACGTTAAGCCAAGCCAAGAAAAGAGTTCGGGACTCTCTTTTCGGTTGCGTCGGATTACCGTCCCATCGGATTATGAGAACTACGGAAAAGAGAGTGCGCCTGTGTTTGCGCACACACTTATGCACTATAATATCTCCTGCGCAGTTGGCTAACCTTTCTTGAGATTGGCCGCCGTGGCCGAAATCGGTCAGGGGGACATTATTATTATTGTAAATGAAAATGCTACGAGGACGTATGATTGTTTAGCAATGTTTTATTATTTGGTATCATAGAATACATGGTTTGAAACTTATAAGAAGGTAACTGTTTTACTTTATTGCTGGTAAGTAATCGCAGGTTTTGGTAAAGATTCCTTAGGAGGCGGCAAGGATATTGCTGGGTCAAATTCAAAAAACTTAGCTATGAAGTACCTGTATAAAAAAAAATGTTAATAGAAAGGTAACAATTCAATAGAATACAATTTTCACAAGGAAGCTGACGAAGAAATTTCTGTTCGATTCACATGGCGGTAGGTATTTAAAGTTTATAATTCAAGTATACTATAAAAACAGATAGATAAAGAAGTATTTATTAAATAGGACCTTAATTATTTAACTGACCTAATAGATTCGTATCGATCTGTATTTTTATCCCAATCTTCGTCAAAAATTACCAAATTATAAACTTAAAGAAATGCTCGCCAGCTCCTTCGAAGGACTAAGTTAATAAATAGAAAACAGGGTTATATTGTACTTAATATAAAATAGTTACTCAAAGAATGAAAAATATAGCATTATGCCCAAAATTATTAATCGTGCCTTTGAGTCAGTTTACTTTGATTTTATTTAATAAAGTAACAGCTGTCTTACTGGTGGTAGGGCTTTGTGCAGGTACCATCCACTCATCAGATATTCTACCGCAAAACTGCAGTACTTGGTACTGTTGTGTTCCGGATTGAAGGGTGTGTGAGCCAGTGTAATTACAGGCACAAGCAACATAACATCTTAGTTCCCAAGGTTGGGGGCGCATTGGCAATGTAAGCGATGGTAAACATTTCTAACAATGTCATTGACTATTGGCGTTGGTGACCACTTACCGTCAGGTGTTCGATATGCTCGTTATCCTACCTATTATATAAAAAAAGCCTGCTCCACTGCTCATCAAAGAAATCAGAAATTTTGATGCTTATTTCACCATACTTTTCCATTGAGTTGGTGAATACACTAATGACAGAAATACGTCATTTTTTAATATTATAGTAAGAATGATATTAGATTTGTATTAATAAATACCAGACAAGGATCTCAACAGTGATCAAGATGCAAGCAGCGGCAGTTTGTCCAGCGACTAAAGCTGGCTCAGCCGACCCTCGCAACATTGCAACTAACAATGCATCGCTAGCATCTGAAGCCGCTTCTAGTGCAGCAACCAGCAATGCAGGTGCCGCCAACCATCTGGCACCACGTCGCCACCATGATTGCTATTAAGATATTACAACCGCTTATTAATTAAAACTGTAGCAATCAGATTGTTTTTCCATAGCTTTATTTTTCACAAAATCATCAATTACTCTACCAACATACATTAATACTCTGTATTATTGTGTTTCGGTTTGGAGAATGACTGAGCCAGTGTAATCAGTGTAGTAGAGAATCCATTCTAGTAATCCTAAATGGCCGAAAAGAGACCGACCATATACAGCTTTGAATTTCGAGCTGTTAATAATATTATGTAGAGCAACTTTTCTGTGTTCTTGTCTCTTGTGTCGCTATATCCATGTGTACCTTGGACATAACAGCGATGAGTAGCAAAAGCGAAGTGCAAGCTGTGACGAATGCGCTAAGTTTTCCGTATCCCATCACAAGACGGATTGTAGGTTTCGTAATACTAAAAAATATGAAACATAGCTTATTAAAAACTCGAGAATCTATATTAATATTTATGTTTTAATACAAAAATAGCCTGTGAATGTCCCCACTGCTGGGCTAAGGTCTTTTCTAAGTTTTTTTTTTTGATGTGAAGGTCTTTTGCTTATTACACCACGCGGCTCCAATGCGGGTTGGTGGAATACACATGTGACAGAATTTCTGAGAAATTTGACACATGCAGGTTTTCTCACGATGTTTTCCTTCACCGTCAAGCACGAGATGAATTATAATCACAAATAAAGCACATGAAATTCAGTGGTGCTTGCCCGGGTTTGAACCCACGATCATCGGTTAAGATTCACACGTTCTTACCACTGGGCCATCTCGGCTTTATGTTTTAATATATATTTATATTTTCTTGCGTTATTTTTTGTTATATTTTTCTCCACTGCACTTTTGATAAACATATTATGCAAGTTGTAAGATTAATTTTATCAAACGCCTTACTAGTTTTAGCACCTTACATTCATGTCAAGTGATAATTCAGTCATGATAATATATAACATTATAAGAATAAAATATATAATCGTAGTTAAAACTTATCATTTGATGATTTCTTTAACCGTTTCTAATATACATAAGGTGATACATACGTTTTTAGTACTTTTTATAAAAGGGAGCTAGGTACTTGAAATTGTGCCGCAGAAGTACATGAAAAATCGTTAAGTTTTCCAAAAAATTGTTCAATTTTGATACACGTGATACAAACTTTATATAAAGGACACGCTTTGTATAAAGGAAAGTCCGGCAGACGTTGTGCTCAATAACCACGGTAATCGGTATGTATCGAAACCTCAATAAAATAAAATAAATATTTTATATGCCAAGTATATAAAATATATTTTTTATTTTATTGATATATGATTTTTTATTTCATTTTCATAGTAATCGGTCAAATAAAATCTATTAATCTCAAACAGACAAACCAAATATGAATGTTCCATTATTATATATAAAATGAATTGGATAATATAACGTACCGCCTAGCAAAGCTAACATTATTTAGTCTTTGGTTAACTTCGTCATCGTCGAGTTCCAGTTCGACAGGCTGCGATGCAAATGCGCAAGCTGACATCGACACTCCTAAAAGAGCTACCAGCAGAGCTCGCAATTTTACTCGGATGCCAGTATTCTCGCAATTTACTGAATCACTCTACAAATAAATGAATAATACGGATTATTACTTTGTTTTTATAAATAGTATTAAAAATCATTTAAATTCATTGTAGTATTTCACAAATATGTCCTTATTGATCATATATTTCTAGTGGTATTAGTGTTACGCTTGACCATAGTCTTTCCTACTATATATTTATATGTAATAATATGTCCACAGATCTGCAATGAAGCAACTTTGCAAAATTATCATCAAACCTTGGTTCTCCTTCCTAGGCTTTTCTTTAAAGAGAGGAGGAAAGCCTTTGCGTGCACTTACGAACTATTTCTTTACTTGTAGGTACTTACTGGATTTGTTTCAATTTCATGTTTTAGTCTAATGTTTTCGAGAAAATGTGTGCTGCTCTCTGTATCCATACTGCGTCACTGCGTCCAATATAAATGTTATAAAGCCGTGAAGTGATGCATTAAAATAAATTAATTAAGTTTTCCATGAGCAGCACACCAACTATCACTGACGAAAATTTAATAAAATATTCATTGCAACATATCGATGCAGCTATTGATGACGTTTCCAGTTGTCATATCTTATATTTTGTAAAAAGTTAAGTCATCGTGCTTAAGTGGCCTTTATTGTCGAAATATATTCGTTCAAACTGTGCTGCACACTCTTGGTTGAATCATGGTTTAAATTCTTGTAACGATTGTCCCACGAGGTCTTATTTATTAATATGTCCATTCTTAAAGCATTCATAGCGGTTCTCTATACCCTGGGAACCTTTCTAGATTAGAGGCCCGCTTAGACGGACCAACCATAGGGGCACCACGATAGTATGCGACCGTACCGCTGGTTACTCAGCATGATATGACAACTCGTCTGCATAAGAATTATTGTAGACATTCCCTTTTTTTAAAATTTTCTATAGGTAGATAGGCTCGCAAATAGGCCTTCCAATAGGAAGTGGTCACCACCGCACATAGGCATTGACACTATATAAATATTTTAAACCATCCCTTACTTCGTCAATGCTGTTTTGACTGTATACATTGGCTCACTGACCCTTCAAATCGGCATACAACCATCATAAGTAGATATTGTCGTTTGGCGGTAGATCATGTATTGAGTGGGTGGAGCAAGGCAACCCTACTATGAACAAAAAGATAATCATCGTGTATAATTATTTTATTTTGCTTAATAAGCTTTTTAATATAATACAAAGTAGTGTATAAAATTTTTTTTTATAGATCACAAACGCATAAATGTTGCCTGAAGACGCAAAACTCTTGAAACCAGTTAAAAGTCATCAGCGCAACTCCCGTTAGCTTTTTTTGGAATTTGTATAATGACTTCATATCCACTTTAATGATAAGTAAAAATGCGTTCACAATCTTAACACACACAACTATCAATTGACCTGCTAAATGTGGAAGAAAAAGTGAAGGATTTTCCTGAAAAGTTAATAATATGTTAAGTCTTATATTATTTAATGAACAATTCTTGTACACAATATCTTGTGTACCTCGGAAACGACTGTAACGATTGGGCTCCTATTTTGAATTTAGATAAGATTTTGTTTTTTAAACTTAGGCTTTGCTATCTATCTACAGATGGAAACTGTGGCTTTGTAAGCAATAAGATTAAGGAGGCTCTATGTTTGTGATATATCAATAAATTATAACGCTTTCTTACTGTGAAACATCCGAATAGAAGACATGTGTACTGAACCAAACCCATAGATATTGCTATAATTTTTAAATCATGCATGAGCATTTCATTTCTATAATTTTTTGTCGATTCATCTGAAACTTGATCGATTAACGGTATCTCACCGAGATGTTTCTTTAAGTGGTGAACATTTATGAACTGAAATAAATTAAGTTGTTTAATAAATAGCTATCAAAATATATTTAATCAAGATTAAAATCTATAGGCGATACTTCAAATTACTCTCGGAAATTAATTAAGCCTATAATAATTAATTTAATCCGTATTTTCTCAATGATGTTAGTCATCAATAAAGATAAAATTGCAGAATACGTTTATAGGCCTAAATATAAGCCCGGTGTATTTAAAAAGGATGCCGAACTAATAAATATATCGAAATAGTGATTAAAATCATTTATTAGATTTTTAGTATAATTCTGATAAAATTGACTGGTTAAGAAATCTAGAATCGTATAAAAATATACTGAATACAACTTACCAAACCAAGAGCACTATAAATATATGTATAGGGAACACTAACAGAAAATGTATAATGTTGACAAAAAAACTTTGATCTTTTAAAATAAGTTTTTAAAATAGGCCTTAAAATTATGTTGAAAGGGAGCTTCATTATTAGGAATTTATTTTATGGCCATAAGAATTTTAACAAACCGATTTGATTAATATCAAAATAATTATACGTTTGTATGTGTACAGATAATATATAATTTATATATAGATTTTGCAAGAAAACATGTGATAATAGTAAATAATGTGTCTATGACATATTCTTAAGTAGATTTTTTTTCATTTTTTCATTTACATCTTAATAAAAATCAACGTGTTATTATTTTTACCTACTTGAAACCTATTCGAGAATCATAAATCTAAGTTTTGGTATAGATTGGTGTTCTGTTTTAATAAGGTTTTTTTTTTATTGCATAGGTTGGCGGACGAGTATATGGGTCACCTGATGGTAAGTGGTCACCAACGCCCATAGACATTGGCAATGTAAGAAATGTTAATCATCGCTTACATTGCCAATGCGCCACCCACCCTGGGAACTAAGATGTTATGTCCCTTGTGCCTGTAATTACACTGGCTCACTCACCCTTCAAACCGGAACACAACAGTACTAAGTACTGCTGTTTTGCGGTAGAATATCTGATCCTACCCAGACGAGCTTGCACAAAGCTCTACCACCAAGTGAAGGACGCCATATGTATACCTATATTGGTTATATGAGCCTATGTGTGTTCAATTGTTCGTCAACGTTTTGTTTTTGTCAATGATGACAGTCGTTTGTACTGTCAGCGTCGAAGATCGAACCTTTGTCGACTGAACATTTGAAGTTCATTTTTGTGATGGTAGCTGTGCTGATGTGCTGTTACTGTTGTACTGTATATAGGTATTTATAGGCAACAGATTGCATTCTCATTCCATTTAAATGATCGTTATCTTTTCATTGATAAAATAAATTGTTTTCACATAACCATAATAGTTTATATAATGTGATATTAACTCCCAAACGAATTTTATCGAACACAAAATTAAATAATGAATATCTGCTAAATTTTACAGAAATCGTTTGAACATTTTTATATAAAAACAACCAGTATAAAAGTGGGAATTGTATTTAATAAAACAGTAAATAATTATAATGACGATTTGATAATCCACAACAATGAAATTCGTGATTAAATTTTATTTTAAAATTTAAAAAACACTAATAATTTATAAGTAAGAAAAAACAAGTGAATATACTACCTTAACTACCTTAAATAATATTATAAATAACACGAATATTTTCGCAATAGATGTCATCTCTTAAAAATCCAGAGCATTGACTTAAAAGTGTGTCTTTAATAGCGTATCTGGGATTAAGTCTGTGACAACTGGAAGAAAATAGTTGAGCTAGGAACGGGTGATGTCGTGATGAAGCTGCCACAAAGTAACCATCATGACTTAATGATAGATAGTTCGATCTCTTTTGGTAAGACGCTGCAACGGTTCTAATAGCTTCACCAGATTGAATCGGTTTTGGTAAGAAATAAGCAGGGCCAGATTCATCGGAAAATCCAGAAATATCGTAAAATAATAAAACTTGAGGAATCTCGCTTCGATATTCTGAGATGTTTGTCATTTTTAAATTATGATGTTTTGGTGATTCGACAGTAGTGTTCATAGTATTAAATACACTTCCATTATTAAATTTCACCTCAATGCTTACATTATTTTGTATCATAGAATAATTTCGAACTATGTCGCCAACCGTATGAATGTCATTATTACTTGAGGTTATATTACTTTTTGTTACATTAAATGCACTTGCAGGATTTCCGATATCACGCTTATTTCTATGAGTTCTTATTAAAGGACTGTTTCCTAAAATAGTAACGTTAGTTGTTAAATCAGTATCAAAAAATAAACGAGTCTCGTTTAAAATGCGATCGATTAAATTGAAAAACATAGAAAATAATTCTTTCTGTTCATCATGTTCTATAGACTCCAAGACATTTTCATATTTCTCTGATTCAAAACCGCCATTGTGCTGTTTTAAAATCGTGTCAATCCTTTGATCTAATTCTTTGTTGTTAGTGTAAAGATTATTGAACGTTGTCAAATCGAACCCAATGCCACCATTCTGCCAAATTTCATATACCCTGGCATAAAAAGACAAGTAGTTTTGAGGGATCAGTTTCCATTTATATTTTAATGGTGTCATTGCCATATACTTGTTCAAGTTCATCACACCGATATTTACATTTTGATACCTCTTTTGGAAATCCTGTATATCTCGTTTGTTTTGATTATGAATCGTATTAAATGGATCAGTGACGCGTGGTACGATCCTTTTTAAAAGTCTAGGATTGGGATATCTTGATTCTCGAAATGGCTGCCAAGAATCGTCAATCAAAAAATACACGTGGAAACGCAACGATGGATACCGTGATGCCATGAAAGATAGATATTCAGAATAAAACGTGAATGGTATATAAGCATCTCTGGCTATAATATGATGGTAGAATACGTCGCTTCCTGGGTTGCTATTCGTGTCATTGCATCTAACAATGACAATTGGCTGTCGTCTATAAGCACTCATCCCTAAAGCATAAAATACTAAAAAAGAAATCGCTAGTAAAATTAAAGTCATCCAGAAAGCTGAAATAAATTCTGCAACAAAAAAATCAAGTTAATACTTTGTTATAAAAGTGTAATAATTTAGTTATATAATTTTGTTTTTGATAAATTATATTAAAGTGACCTGGCCAACGAGTACACCAGGACTGTTTAGGTGTGCATGTAATATTCCACCCAGGCGCCATGATGGTAGCTGGAACGGCATGTCGGATTTTACCATCCCCTCCTCCAGCATCCACTCTTAGTAAGGGATATTCTTCATCACGTTTCTCTTGGGGCTCCATCACTGTTAATTATAGAAATAATATATCCACCAAAATATACACAATAACAATCATTTAATTACGATACACATAAATAACAAATCAAATATTGATATACCTTTCTTAAATTATATTTTATTAACTTTTTCAATATAAAAATAGTTACATTGGATTATAAATAGCTGAGATGTGACAAAAATTTTACATTTCCATTTTTAAAACAGTGACATTTTTATAAAAAAATTTATACCGTTTGTTGAAACATCAAAGACAATGAAATCACTTGTAAAAAATATTTTTATCTGTATCATATAATATCATTGTTAATAATAAAATTATGATATTTAAAACCTATGTTAAAATATTGCAAAGAAAAATATTGCTGCACACTGTACACATACAATTATTTTTGCTCTATTTTGAACACATGTTATATTGACATTATTCGTTTTGCCCGAAATTTAGCAAAATTTTCAATACATATTAGTTCGATGATTGTACTCATATTGTAGATATCTATTTTACACCTTCACAATCATACACCGTACATACAAAACAATGAAAAATAATGCTTTATTCTTAACGACATTTTATATATGATATGGTGATATATATATATATTTATTTAGAGTGCTAATATATCACGGTATAGACAAATAGTAGTTATTCAGTAAGGATATTTTTCCTGGAAAAAGACTTGTTGTAATAGTTATAGATTAGTAGAATTGGGCCCCCTGAAATGAAACTGTAAATATACACATGGGCGTACCCATGGGGGCAGGGGTGTTCAGCTGCCCCCCCCCCTGGATTATGTATGCCTATGTACCTACTGTTGTCGATGAAAGTTATGGTAGCATACCGTAACGATCGCAAGGCTGAGATCAACTGAAGACAGCTTAAATGGACTTTGCATGCTCAGTGTAAACGCTCATTACGGGCTAGGGGTGGGTCGATAAACCATCGATGCCTTGGATTCTCTAAAGACCCGGACCATGGGAGGGGTGGCCCGAGGGGACGTGGTCTTGGTGGTATCGCTGGACGTAGCACACGCCTTCAACAGTCTTCCTTTCGAGACTATTAAGGAAGCACTCCGATACCACGGCACGGAGTGCATTCCTATCTTAGAAGGCTGTTGGGGACATACAGGTGGTCCTCTGGAAGGCGGGCGAAGGGCGACTTGTCCGGCATCGGGTAGGCTGCGGCGTTCCACAGAAGTCTCTTCTCGGCCCATTTCGGTTTCGACTGGCTCCAGCGAGCACCCGTCCTACCCGAGATGGGGATGTAATGCGGAGGACACTCTCATCAAGGCGACATACAGGATGAAATTTCCAGGAGGCGGTATGCCTGACCAAAGTTAATGATGCCATAGTGGTGAGAGTGATACGAGGTTACCACTCTGGGAACTCCAGATCGAGCTGCTCGCGGATGTGTGCCGGTTCCAGGTGGAAGCCAAGGCAAATGGCGACTGTCCAGGATTAGCGGAGATGGGGCGAATCAGGTCTCTTTTTTTTAAGCAGTGGAAACTTTTAAGTTTCCTTGGTGGAAGGGCTTTGTGCAAGCCCGTCTGGGTAGGTACTTGGTATTTTTGTGGTCCGGTTTGAAGGGTGTGTGAGCCAGAGTGGGCGATCCACCTCCACTTGAGTCGCTGGGTAGCAAGAAGAAGCGGCACACTTACGTTTAGGTTGACGCAGGTGCTTACCGGACGCCCCCCGGATCGAGAAGTTAGCGGGTGCCATGCACAGACTGCCGCCTAATCTCGGGGGGCCGAGGGAGGAAGTTTGCCGTCTTTATGCCGGTGTTGTGCGATCGATGGCCCTCTACGGAGCGCCCGTTTGGTCTCATAGGCTGTCGGGCGTTCGCCGCTGCAGGACTAAGATCCAAAGTTCGCAGCGGAGAGTGGCCATCCGCATAGTGCGGGGATATCGTACGATATCCTACGAGGTGGCAACTGTCCTAGCGCGCTTTCTGTCCTTGGACATTCTGGCGGATATGGATGCGAGGGTCTATCAACAGATCCGCATCCTCCGTCAGAATGGTGAAAGCGCGCCCCTTCCGAGTGCGCTCGAGGCGTTGAAGCGGCGGGAACACTGGAGAGCTTTTGCGACGTGGCGCGACCGTCTCTGTGAAGAGCGGTACACGCGCAAACGCGTCGTCGGTGCGATCCTGCCAGCCTGGAAGTGTGAAAGTGAAGTCTGTGAGACGAAAGCGATGAGTCACCTTCCGACTTACGCAGTTAATGACCGGTCACAGTTGTTTTGAAGAATACTTGTGTAAGATCGGACGCGAGTCGACGGCGATGTGCCACTGTGGCGCGGACCAGGACACTGCCCAGCACACGTTGAAAGTGTGCCCAGCGTGGAGTGCGGGGGGGCGAGATTATCCTCGCCCCCTGAAGAGAGCTCCGCCGAACTACGAGCGGAGGACAGCACGGGAAGGGCCGCGGATGCGTTATATCATTACGATCCCGCAGCCTCTCCAATCGGTGCCGAGGACGGCCATCGCAGTGGTTTTAGTGGGTAAGAATCCCACATAACCCCAAGGGAGATAGGTACCTTACAGAAGGTTTCCATTGCCAGAAAAAAAAAAAAAGGTGCTTACCGAACATGACTGTTTCGGTAAGTACCTGAACGGGATAGGGAGGCTGGAGGTATCATCCACTTGCCACGAGTGTGGTGCGCAACTGGACACGGCGCGCCACACTTTGATAGAGTGTGATGCTTGAGGACCCCAGAGGCATTCCCTGCGATAGTCGGCGGAAATTTAGGCTATGCTCGGAAACGAGAGGTGCTAGATGGCGATGGTCTCCTTCTATGAGAGTGTTATGTCACAGAAGGAGGCCGCGGAGCGACAGAGTGAGAAGACTGCCTCCGCCGAAAAAGACCGAGGAGGAGACGTCGGCGCTAGGCACATCTTCTCCCCCCGTAAGCGTCGCTGAGCCTAGTTGGGTTCTGTATCCCGGGAACCCAAGGAGGCCCTCATAGGCGGGCTAGCAGTCGGGGCGTCATGGTAGTATGCACAAGCCATCCCTAACTACCCGAAGAGATGGTGAGGCTACCGTTGGTTTTTATTTGGAATTCCGGTATTGTGGGGTACCAGAAACTGTCTGTCGAATAAAACTAACCAATGGATGGTGATGCACGAGGAAGATTGAAATGTATAATTCATTAAAGTTTTGTGTATATTGGCTGAATAAGACGGTGATTTTTGTATATATACGAAAAAAAAACATGTGTTTACGTTTTATGTAAACCCTTATTCTACCCTTATTATGCCCGGCTTACATCTAGTAAAATATATAAAGAATAATATTAAACTAGATATTAATCTTACTAGTGACTAGCACAAATCTTCATTAATCTACAAAAACGGACTAGAGATATATTTGAGGATTTCTTTCTTTTTATGTAAATATCTTAGACAACTTTCCACGTAAATACATAACAATGGTGAAGCTACAGATGTGTACACATTTTAAAAGCAGTATCTTTGTTACACTATACGTATAACAAAGATAAAAATGCTTTAACTTCACTTGCTAAAGAAACACGAGTAAAGGAGCTTTTTAAAAAAAAAATATGGCTGCGTCTAGTTGGTATCATAGTATTATAGTAATTTTTAAATTTGGATAGCATAGTATTATAGTAATTTTTAAGTATATATGTAGATTGACTGAACGAAATTTGCTTAGTCGAATTTAATTTTCTCCGAAGAAATGTAATAACAAAGTCACTTGAACGTCAGTACGTGAGACGAATGTTTGTTGAATCAACAATATTATGGCGGAAAGAATAAACGTGCCATAACTCGAGAACTATACAAGACCTTCGAATTAGGTATATCAATTAAAACATACAAGGCGTGTGACAGGCTTATTTGTTAAAATAAAAAACAAATATTAAAAATTCGGCCTAAAAAATGTGCATTAAAATTATTGAATTTTCGTGAATATTTTATTTTTATTGACTGATTGTAGAGTAATGTAATTTATTCTAAAAAGTTTTTATTTGAATCTTTGACAGTTCATAAATTTTTGGTGATACTTACAACTAATTTGACATAATACTTTATAAATAATTTTAAATGTGTTGTAATAGAAAAACAAGGTAAAGTATAATTTATATTTTCTTTAATAATAATTATAATTTGTTTCTTAAGTCGTTAATGATTTTATTTGATAAATATATAGTGATGAGTGAATCCTGCCGAGAAAACCTTCCGCTGTTGTGTGATGATTATTCTGATGAAGAATTTCGTATTCGTAAATCCAGCCCGAAATTCCAACGCCTGTTTCGGTATTCAACATCTGGACGTGCGAGAACTCAGGCAATAGGCGCTGCTGCTATCATCACCAGGTGGCCAGGTAACTTGTGTCTTAAGACAATTACTTATATAAAAGCATATTATAGTAACAGCCTGTGAATGTCCCACTGCTGGGCTAAGGCCTCTTCTCCTCTTTTGAGGAGAAGGTTTTGGGAGATTATTCCACCACGCCGGTCTTATGCGGGTTGGTGGAATACATATGTGACAGAATTTCAGTGAAATTTGATACATGCAGGTTTCCTTACGATGTTTTCCTTCACCGTCAAGCACGAGATGAATTATAATCACTAATTATAATCAATATAAAAGCATATACATTAACATATCTACGAGTAATTGATTATTTGTATATGGTAATTTGATTTGGTTGGCTTGGTTGGAATTTGATTGAAAAAGAGGTAATTTAATCTTTAAAAATGTATAATTAAAATTTAAATCCAGTATATTTTTTGATTACATTATTGAAATATTTTTCTATCTTACTTCATCAATAGTTTTATGTATTTTAATTACTAATTGTAGTTTATAGTAAGAAATAAACATTTAATGAGGCACATAATAATTATTTATTGCAATAAAAACCTTAAACTTTAAACTATCATTATTATATTTACATGTTAATGAGTTTCGATTTTATTACTCATTTATTAATATCAGTTTGATTCAAATCAAATAAATAATTAGCTCAATCTCAGCACGGTTGAACCATTTTTAGTTGAAATCTAAACAAGACTCCCTTTTATCAATACTATAGGTCTTTGACTAGCAGTGAATTAATTGTTACTTTACTTCACTTTGATTTGTGATTTTGTTTCCTTTTTTTCAGAACATTTTTCATCTTTACTAACATACTGGTGGATAGGACTTGGCATGATTGCGTTCATGATTTTTGTCATGTACAACAGCATCGTTGCAATATCAATGCTTCCTCCCACACATCATAGACCTCTAAGCGTAAAAAAAACACAATATTTCTCTGATCATGGTACATCACATGATACTCATATATTTATGCATATTTTCGTTACTAATTATGAAGAAATAAACACAAACAGCTTTTTACCATACATTAATACTTTTACTCAAAAATATCCAAACTTCAACCATAACATCGTTTATATAATCAGAGACGAGTCGAATGATAGCTTAAATGATTTAAATGATGAGCAGAATAATGAAATGGCTTTAAATTCGCTGTGGACGCATGAGAAAAAAATAAATAAAATAAAATTAGGAAAAAATGCTAATATTAAAATTGTAACTTTAACTAAATATATGGACGAATCTCCATTGAAGAAGTACTGGCGTCGTTTGCCGCAACAATTCTTCGGCTTCTTAATACGATGTATTGCAATATGGGAAAAAGGAGGCATAGCATTTGATCCATTAATCCTTACCCCAAATTCACCTAATTCGGGTTATATAGAAAATTTGGAACATGTTATCGCTAAGTTAAGCTCAAAAGATTTAAATAAGTTAACAAAAAGAGATCGTTTGAAAATATCTAAAAAAAAAGTCAATAACATTAGAGATATTATAGAAAATTTTAAAAATCAGGACGATAACCATTCCATGCAAGAAAATCTGTCAGTGGCGGAAAATAAAATTGTTTTATCTAAAACAAATAATTTGAACATATATGATAATAAAATAAAAAGAAGTACAAAAGATGTACAGCTTGAGAAATACAAAACAATAGATATGGATAATATTCACACAAATAAATCGAGAGATTTTTATTTAACTGAATATACAAAAAACGACAGTAAGAACTCGGTTGAGTTGAGAAAAGATCAAGAATCTAATCATTTACCTTCAACCAAGAGAATAAAAAATAAACATCAGCTGAATGACGAATTGAGCACTAAGCGTAATCTTCTTCCAATGTTTATAGAATACCTATATCACCACCCTGATAACGTAACTGAAAATACAAAAGAACAAAAAAGTACAGTAAAAAATTTTACTCTTCCTAATCATATTAACAACCTCAATACAAAAAATGTTACGAAAAATCAAGCAAACAATTCTATAATAATGAATTCGTTTAAAAACAAGGGTTCTAATGTAAAAGTTGACACTGAAATCATTCCCAGTGAAAAGGATAATAATTTTTCGTTGAGTATCGACTTAAAGGGTAATCTAATAGCCACTAAAACATCTTGTCATGCCTTTATCGGTACTATATTTAGCAATGCTTTACACCATTCCGATGACGAATCAATCGCAGACTTCATAATAACCGAATTATCAATATTTTGTAAAGGTGTTTTATCGTCATGTAAAGGTATTGACGTCATTTTATTATAAGTTATATAAAGTATAATGTACAATTCTAATATTCATAATATTAATGTTTGTGTTTTATAGTTTTGTATGAAATAAAAGTTTCATAAAATAAATTATTTATTTTATTCCTTATGCTAATCAGTCGTGATCAAAATAATGTCATTCTACAATATTTTGTTCACAAGTTGCAATTCTTCATGAATGTTTATGGCAGCAGCTTAATGAAAATAATTGAATAGTTTTATAAAAAGAATAAGAATGAGACTAGAATTAATTAATATTTATACATTAATAACTATATGACAACAATACGTTGTTCCAATATCTACATTATTATATGTAATTACAGCACAACTGCTTTTTGTATTGCACGAAACTGTTAAAAATTAAGCAGCAACATTATATTTCTCTACAGGTATATCGTATCGTTTATTCCATACGTTAGAAGGTTTTTTACATTCTCTTAGCTTTCTTAATGGCTCGCATTTTCTACTTATTGACCAATAAACGAAACTTTCTGGACATTTATAGATGTAACCTCGTAATTTTCCAGATTTTGTCATTTCACATTTTAATAAAGCGGCTGAGCATTCTTCATGTTTTTCAAAAGGAAAATGTCCGACTCTTGGGCATACCATACTTTCCTTTGAAACGACAATCTGCAAGGAACAATATTGATTTAAGTATAAAATAAATATAATTCAAGTAGCCAATATTTACAAAGTAAGTACTTAGTAATGAAAAATTACGTTCAATTAAGGAATAAGTTAAAAGTTAGAAGGCTAATTAATAATCAAAATAAAATTGGAAATAAAATTACCGGCCCACCATCCGCAATTCCCAGTCGTTTCACTCTGTGTTTCCGAGCAATTTTCCCGTTACATTTTTGGTTGCTCTTACTTTCTTCTACACATTGAACTTTAGACTCATCATATATCGTATTATTTGGACAATTAAATGTAGCTACTTTCATTTCATGGGTGTTGTTATCTTCAGTGCATTGATAAAACAAATTACAATATTTCGGATGTCGCTTAAAGGAAGTCGGACATACAAGTAAATATTGATCTTCGTCTGTTTCAGGACACTCTTGATTTGATGTGTTAGATTCTGTACTTGATTGGGTTTGATTTTCTGTAGTTGACGCTTCTGTTGTTGAACTTTGAGCTTCTGTTTGTGAAGTATTTTCTCCAGTCGTAAGGGGTTGGGTTGATGTAATTCCTTGATCAACAGTTGATGTTTGTTCAGTAGATCCAGTTGTTGATAGAGTAGTAGATTCCGAAACTGTTGTTTCTGTGGTTGGGTCCGTGGTCGATTTTGTAGTTTGTTCCTGACTTGTTTGAGAAGTTGTTTGATCAGACTCACTTGTTGATGTTATAGTTGTAGATGTTTCAGTGGTCGATGACTCTGTTGTTGATGATTGTTGAGTGGTTGATGATTGTTGTGTTGTAGATGGTTCTTGTGTTGTCGATGGTTGTTGAGTGGTGGATGATTGTTGTGTTGTAGATGGTTCTTGTGTTGTTGATGATAGTTGAGTGGTCGATGGTTGTTGAGTGGTGGATGATTGTTGTGTTGTAGATGGTTCTTGTGTTGTTGATGATTGTTGAGTGGTCGATAATTGTTCTGTTGTAGATAGTTCTTGTGTTGTCGATGATTGTTGTGTTGTCGATGGTTGTTGTGTTGTCAATGGTTGTTGTGTTGTCGATGGTTGCTGTGTTGTCGATAATTGTTGTGTTGTTGACAGTTGTTGAGTTGTCGAAGATTGTTGTGTTGTTAATGGTTGTTGTGTTGTTGATGTATATTGAGTTGTTGATTCCTGTGTAGTAGATTCACTACTAGACGTTTCATCTTTAGTAGTTGCCGTTGTCATTTTATCTGTTGTTGAAGATGATTCAGTCATATTTTCATTTTGTGGCAAAGTACCATTACAATTACGTGGTGGATAAACAGAATCTATATGATTACATGTTTCGACAGAAGGATCCCAAATAGTGCCGTCACCACATTCAAAGTGAAATATAGAAAACTTTATTCCATTACTATCCCAATCAACACATCTGTAAAATTTCTTACAGTCACTTGGGTCAGCGTAAAAACCAGCTTTCGTGCAAGTAATATTTCCATGATTAGAGTTCTCACCATTATCAGAACAGGTTGTATTAGTTTCATTACTACTTGAAGGAGAAACACTTGAGGTTAAAGGAACTGAAGAAGAAGTTTCCGGTTTAACATTACTATCACTCGTGTATTGCGAACTACTGCTTATTGTCGTTGACGTTGGATTTTCGTGATCGGATTTACATGAAGGATTTGTTACATCTTGAGGGTGATTACATGCTGTTATGTCTTGATCCCAAATGGTACCATCCCCACAAATATAGTCATATTTTGTGAAATCACCCTTATCGTTACCAACGCATCTATAAAACTGCCTACAATCGTCAGTATTTCCATAATAACCTTCTTGGGTACAAGCATTTTGGTTTATTGGTTTGGTGATTTCGGTCATTGGCTTAGTATATTCGATAGTTGATGATGATGTAGTTGATTTTATTGTGCTGACATTTGATTGTGATTCTGAACCTTGCTCATTCTGCTCGGTTGAACTACTTATTTCATGTTTTTCTGTAGTAGCTGTGCTTGATAAAGAACTACAACTTACTGCATCTGTATCATGATCACATGCTTGTATTTCTTGAACCCACATCGTGCCATCACCACAAGAAAATTCATATTTAGTGTAACCACCTTGGCCATTATTAACACAACGGTAAAATTGTTTGCAGTTATTCTGATTAGCAAAGAACCCTTCTGATGTACATTCATTATCTTCTGAAGACACCGAGTTAACGTCCATCAAGGAAGTCGTAGATAAAGTGGAGGAATATAATGGGGTTTGAGGTTGTTGTGATTGCGAAACTAAATGAGTTGAAGATGACGTTGTTGGTGACGTTTGATCTTGGGCAGAAGATATAGTCCCTTCGAATGGGCTTTCTGAACTCTCACCACAACTTTTTACCGCGTTTTCATGATTACAGGCTTCAATCGTAGGATCCCAAGCTGTACCTTGACCACATAAAAATTCGTGTTGAGTGAACCCTCCATTGCCATTATCAACACATCTATAAAATTTCTTGCAATTATTTTTATCTCCCATAAATCCACTAGATTGACACTCATTTTTAGTATTGATAACTGTTGTCACTGATGTTGAACTGCGCACAGTTGTAATAGACATCGTGCTATCTAATTTTGTAGTGCTTTGAGTTGTATAACCATATTCATTTTCATTTTCATTTTCATGGGTAGTGCCAGCACTAGGCCTCATAGAAACTTCATTAATGTTGTGTGTTGTTGTTGTAGACACATTAGTGCCACATTCTTCTACTGCCCACGCATGATTACAGGCTTGTATTTTTGGATCCCATACAGTACCGTCACCACATGAAAATTCATATCGAGTATATTTTCCATTACCGTTATCGACACACCTATAAAACTTTTTGCAATCTAATTTATCACCCATAAATCCATCTGTTTCACATTCACTATGATTGCTCATTATCATTGTTTGCTTAGTTGTTGTTTGTGAATCCATGCTTGAATGTTGAGCAGTACTTAAATTGTCATAATTGTTGTAATCTTGAGTCGAGTATCCATTATTTAAATCATAGTCCGTAACAGGTGAGGTAACATCTTCCTTTAAATCAATATTTCCTCCACATTGTTTAACTGCCCAAGCGTGATTACAAGCTTCTATTTCAGAATCCCAAACAGTACCATCACCACATGAGAACTCATGCTTAGTAAAGCTTCCGTCCCCATTATCTACACACCTATAGAACTTTTTACAATCGTTAGCATCACCTATGAAACCACTGGATTGACAATTATGAATCTGGGGATTTTTTATTGTAGTTATAATTAACTCTTTATCGGGCGGGCTTAAGGTGGTTACAATTTGCTGATGATTATAACCAGTATCGGAATTGACATTTTCATTATTTTTATCTTCAGTAGGTTGAATATTTGAAACCGACGTGGTTGTACTAGTGTCATAACCGTTTGTTACTTGCGTTATATTTGTTACTGTACTTTGATTACACGACGTAACAGCCCAAGCATGGTTACATGCTTCTATATTTTGATCCCATAAAGTTCCTTGCCCACATTCGTAATCATACTTTGTAAATGACCCTTTATCATTATCGACACATCTATAAAATTTCTGACAATCATTTACATCTCCAAAAAATCCAGCAGATGTGCATTCTGTACTTATTACTTTTGAAACATCAGTTGTTGAAAGTAATGATATAGTAGTGAGAATTGTCGAAGTAGTAGTTTGTTCATGTTGTTGGTTCGATTGACTTACATAGCCAAATTCATTTTCCTCTTCAATAGCACTACTAGTACTAAAAGTAGTAGCAATTATTGGTGTTTTTGTAGTAACTTCAGTATTAGAATTTCCTCCTGTTAACTTTCCACTACATTTACTACCATCTTTAACAGCCCATGCATGATTACACACTTCCAATTTACTATCCCATACCGTTTCTTGACTACATGTAAATTCATATTTTGTAAAACTACCTTTTCCATTATCTACACATCTATAAAACTTCTGACAATCAACTGTATCGGCCATAAAACCACTTTGTGTACATTGATTTTTTCCGGTATCAATAGTTGTAGAGTTTTCTTGGAAATTATTTGAAGCATCTGATGGAGTAGAATAGTGACTTAATTCATTATTGAACTCGTTCTGACCAGATATAGAAGTAATTTCTGGCTCATTATATTTGTCATTCATTTTTTCTGGTAAATTTTTATTTGGTTCTTCTTGTTTTACATAACCTGTGATTGTGTTAAGATTTTGTTTAATTTTATTCTGTTTATCATTATTTAATTTATAGCCGAATTGAATGTTATTCCCGTCAAATACATCATTGTTATCATAAATTTGCTGTTTATTTACTGCCAAGTCAAAATTATTTTCCTTTTGTTGGTTTGGTAAACTAAAACTTTGATCGCTATTAGGATTATCTTTTTTATTCTCAAAATCACTTCTACCGCATCGCTTATTCCGCACAGCCCACGCATGATTACAGCTCTGTATATTGTCATCCCATATTGTTGATTCACTACACATAAACTCATATCGTACAAAACCACCACGTGAATCACTCACACATCTATAAAACTTTCTACAATTTTCACTGTCACCAATAAACCCATCTGAAGTGCACGAAAAACTTTTTTCGTGATTTGGGGGAACAGTTGTAAACGGCACCGCTAGATGTTCAGTTTTATTTTTGGTGTTTGTCCATGGATATGTCAATAAAGCATTAGAACTATCTAAATATTCTCGTTCAGTTGTTGTTAATGATGGATAAGAGACTGTTATAATTGGCTGATGATCTGTATATTGTTCTATTTTCTGTGTAGTAATTATAGGGATTGATGTTGTGACGTTTCTTGACTCTATATGAGCTGTATAAACGGGTAATGTTGTATTTATAGGTGACGGAAGTTCTTGATTCGCTTCTATTTCGTTTTCGTCTTCTTGCATTACCGGTGGATTAAAACCACCGCATTCAGATCGTTTCGTATTACTCGGGTGATTACATACTTCAGTTTCTGGATTGTATACCGTGCCTGGCCCACATTGAAACTGGAAAATATAATAACATTAATGTTGATGTTAAGAATAAACAACATCAGTATCTTTTTTATGAATCTAATTATGTATGTACTTTAAAAACAGTATATTTTTCTTTAAAAGATTTTGTGCATCGATAGAAGACAGTGCAATCGACTGGGTCAGCTTTGAAACCCTCTTCTAAACATAAAACCGGATCTGGTTTTGCTCCTGAATAAAGTTTCACTACACGTCCGTGGACACGTCCCATGCGTTCTTCTGCGCTATTCGTTTCTGTAAAGTAAACAAATAAATATAGCCATCAAATAAAGTAATTTAATTAATGTCAATTTTTGTACTACACGTATCAATGACGTACCATTTGTATTCGATTTTATTGCTTCGATAAGCGCAAAGAGCACTATTAAAGATGAACAAAATCCTTCCATAGATTTATTCATTTTAATGAGGTTGTGAGTAGTTATTGCAAATTCGACATTCCGTTTAACTAAAAAGAAGAAAAAAATGTTTCATATAATTTGTTATGAAATAAAGAAAGAATCTACTTATTGTTTGTATATTTTTAATAAATCTTCAACATGTACCTTAAAGTACAAATAAAATTATACATTATTATAATAAAACTCTAAAACAGTCGTGTTAGCATTATATTATTGATTTAACATGAAATAACAGAAACATTCACTCTAACTAATAATATTAATGAATAAATAAATGAATCATAATAAAAACTCCTTAAAAATAAAATAATGTTATTCATATAACTATATTCCTTTGTACAATATATATTCAATAATTTAATAAATAACTTCAAGTAAAAATGATGACTTGGCTTTTCTTCAAGTATCACAGAATGTCCACAACATTCAACATCCATTTTCAGCGATACAATAATTGCAATGATAACCCAAAATAGCATTCCAAGGCTTAAGGTGGGTACTGCTTATCATATAAATCAGGTAAAATAATAAAATGAGAAAGAATACCGGTACGTATCGTACGCTGACAGTATTAGCTCAAACAATATCACGGTGGCTGGTTTATTTTTCGCTAAGAGAAACGATATACGTAGGTATTCGACGACGAAATCTGCTTCCATTCCACATGCTCATGATTGGTTATTTAATTGCAATTGAATTGTATTTAAGTCAGTAGAACGATTATGTCTTATTACATTTAAATTGTATTAATATACAGAGCATAGCAACATGTTTAATTTACACTGCAAAACACAGTGAATCATTTCTAGCAGAGCGTTATCGTGATACTTGAAATAATAATAGTATTTTTTAAAGTTAAAAATATTATTTCGTTAATTTATATCATCGCTTAATCTAAACAATTTGCGTTTTAATAAAACTATTTTAATTATTAAACATTTAGCTATTATGAACACCGTTCAAGAATAGATGAATCTTAACCGAAGATTTCGGGATCAAACCCGGCTATTTCTCGGGCTTCATCTTGCGCTTTCTCGTGAATGAAAACTTCCTAAAAAGACTCGCTTATAGCGAATTAAAATCTGCCTACATTGGAGCAGCATTGTGTAATAAGCTCCAAACTCTCCTCAAGATGACAAGAGGAGATAAGTGGGACGACTATCGACTATTAAGAATTTTATTTTGATTTAAAAAAATAATAAAAACTGTAATAATAGTAATATAGATATTATACGTTAAAGTAGTCTAAGAATATATATAGAATCTAGCAAGACGTTAGCTAGAAAGAAATATGTTTTTTTTCTATAAAAATGAATACAAGAAGTACGAACGAGATATGCAAATCATATTGCTTGATATATATAGTGTGGCTACTCGAGATGATATTAAGCAATAGTACTTTAATTTATATGAACAAAATGACTTAATAAAATTGTTCAAACTTCCCTGCCCTGAATTTATAATATATTCATAGCTCGATCGATCGAATAAATGCCGATCGTTAATGAAAATGTAATATAATTAATGAAAGGTAACTATAATTATTATAGTTTGCCATTCCAAATTCAAAAATCTTATTTTGTTTCCTGAAGCTTTCGCTAATAATTTTAACTTATTAAAATTACGTACAGTTCAGAAACATGAAATTCTTACTGACATAAGGATTATATAATATAAATGTATATGTAATAGTAATCATTCCCTCTATTTTGTTTTTTTTTTGTTACTTGCATATATTTCACACACTCATTAATAATATTTGATTAGGTATATTCATTTATCACATTGATTTACATATATATTACTATTATTTCCATCATTAACAACTCATTCAAAACTTGGTACCGATTAATCTTCTATCATACGAAATATTGGCAGGTTACATGCCATAAGACAAAAGAAAAAAAATACTTCAACCTTCACTGGTATAGTATAAATAATATCTGCTCAAACAAAAATAGCATATTCAAAATGACAGCTGTCATCTTTCGATGCATTTTAATTGCAAAACGTGATTAAAATAATCATTTCCTCTGAATCATTGATCATAAATATGCATACATCGTGATATCTTTGAAAACATCGTAACATTGATTTTTGCTTGTTGTACATTATCTACAATATTTTGTAATTACGTAATAATTAAATACATCTTTTTAATCTACATACTAATACGTACACATACAAAAATGTTTGGATTAGCGGAATATACATGTGTACAAAAAAAAATAGGTCGATTATAATTTAAAAAAAAAATAGCCGATCTATATTTTACAGTAAATTATAAAATGTCTTTATAACATGCTGTTTTATTATATTTAAAAATCTCTATCTTAATCATAATTCACACTCTAAATAATTCATAAATACATAGCTATTCGTAAAATACCTAAGCAATTAATATTTGGGATTATTTCATTTGTATTATAAAATAATTATAAATACTAAGAAAAAATAACCAGGGTGAATTTCGACCATACTCAATAGCATATTACGTAATTGCTTTCAAAGATTCGACTATGTCTATAATTATCGCCACAAAACTTAAGAAAAATTGCGTTCAGATTCGCTAACATCAAGGGATCTTCACTTATCGCATTCGTAGTAATTCCTTGGATATTATTCTAAAGGTCACATGTGAATAACCAGCCAGTCTTTATAAGAGCAAATCAACGCACCTAGTTCATTGCCTCGAATAATTACTGGTTGATGTTATAAAAAACATCGAAGGAACAGGCCGGGACGGTACCATTTTTTTGTTGACACAACACATTGTTTCCCAAGGCGTCCTAGCGTGTAAAACTAATTACTCTCTGTATTCAAATTTTATAATCTACTCGGACGCTTGTTCACACCGTGAACGTAATATAATTTTACGATCATTTAATTATTTCAACCGATTCAGAAACTATGCAAAAGAATTAATGTACTTTAACATTAATACAGACAATAAATTTTGATAATGTAATTTTTTTTACCTTATATTCAAGTTATATATGCTATATAATATAAATATTGTTATAGACGAGCTTGTACTGTGATTTCGTCTGTTCGATGTTTTCCGATGAAGCGAATTATAAGGATCAGTTAATTTCAATCCATAAGCTATTTAATCAGGGTATAAGCTAAGCCTATATAGAAACATCGACAGAATATATAAAGTTTCGTTTCGTGTGCGCACTGATAAAAATAGATTTTTTTAAATCTGTATCAATATTATTCATTTTGTAACATTCTATACTAATATTATAAATGAGTAAGTAATCGTGTACGTCTTCACTGCTAAACGTCTGAATAGATTTTGATGAAATTTGGTACCACAAGGACATATTCTACTTTTTACTAACTGCCCCTTCGAACTAACATAAAGGTAAAACCGCGGGCGAACATAAGTTATTTCATATAATAAAGTGACATTCCATTCGAGTTTTAGTATTGTAAATGCATATTATGACTTTACTTTATTACTATTAAATTTACCTTAAAATCTAATGCTATTCATACTTCTTAGCTTTAATAATTCACAAAGTTAATTTATTTCCGTAGTTTGTCATCCATTCATACCGCTTCTATACAATAATAAAATTTATACACATCTCAAAAAGAAACGTGATCACCACCAATTCTGTAATATCCCAAATTAATCTCACAGCGGGACAACTAACATGTCCTCAAAGAAAATGATAAAATAGAGATATTTACTAAAACAAAACAGTATTCATATTTTTCCTTCCAATTTTTCATATCTATGTCCCGTTTACTTGTGAACTAGGACACGAATCATAAACATAACGGTTTTTTTTTTTTCATCATAAATAGTTTTCTAATAAAAACACAAATCAGATACGATCAATCATCGAATTATTTAAATATAATTATTTATAAAAATTCAATTTGATATCTTAATTACTCCAAAAGAACATATGTATGATTCATCCGCCTAAAAATTAATCTACCAGAAAAATATTTCTTATGTTATGATAACGGTACATATTTTTTCTTTTGTATATATATTTTTTTTAATCTGGCATTATCTGGCTAAATAATAAAAAAAATAAACTAAACGAGCTAATTATTAACAAAAAAATCTCTCATAATAAAGAAAAACATATTTAGGTACATTTATATTTAGCGCGCTCCCTTTTAAAAGAAAATAAAAAGCGCGGTTCTTATTTATAGCTCAAAGTGACGTATGGGCTCGTTAAAGATATTCAAGGCCTCTCGAGAGTAAAATTGCATAAGTCGAAAGCCACACTTTATTGCGACTCGTTGAAGGGTGCAGGTGAAACAGGTTCGAGAAGATTCCCTTTCCAGCAGCGGTGGTGAGAACTGCATTCTTGTGGTTAGTGTCTGATTGAGGTGATACAGGTTACATGGAATAACTGGAATGGATAACGCAATATTATCCGTGCTCGTCAATAAATAAAGTCGGGAGTGTAACGCTGACGATAGCAGTGTACGTTTGTTGTCCAATAGGGAATATTAAACAATAAATTGCATCTCATCTTAAAAGGGAGTACGGTTAATGTTGAAAATATGCTTTCTAATTTTTTTTCTATGAGTGTTATTCTTTATAAAAATATACTTTTTACAGAATACTATAAATAATATAGAGTTAAAAAATACCCATTTATTTTCTCTATGATTTTACAATTGCAATGGCATTACATCAACATGGCGTTATAATGAAAAAGTTTTCAGTGTCGTTTGGCCTTACAAACCTGATGATGAAAATGATAATTTACTGAATATGTACGTAGATATATTATAGATAAACTATGACACATTAAGTGTAATAGAAATGGAAATTGTTGATCCGACTTATTGTTGTTAAGCATTGGTCATATGGAAATAACTATAATTTTATCTGTTATAAGAGAACCGTATATTATATAGGGTAATTTGAAATACATGCCGACATATATAGTCACAGCTTAAAGGCTTATATTTAAATTTTGCAGAAAAAAGTTATCCTCACTTTCTTTATCCTTCGGAGAAGGTTCTCAATTCATATGTATTATACTTTATTCTTATACATTTTCGGGCATAACATTTTTGTTTATGATCCGTTTTTGAAAAATATTTTTGTTTTGGATTCAGTATTGCTTCAAGGTGGTCCCACGACCCATCTCCATTACATTTGGTGGTTTTTGTTGCGTTTTTATTTAAAGCGTAATATTAAAACATATATTTAAAAAAAAAATTGATAAATAATAAGTGTCACATTAAAAGGATTACTAGTAAAACATTTAGAGAAAATAAATAATATTTTAACTTCGTAAGAGTAATCAGTAATTGCGAAGATGATAATGTTTAAAAGAAAAATAGACGCAAAGTGCACTTTAATATGCACCTTGTGGGCAAGCTTTGTAGGCAAGGCCACAGAACGTGGTTGCATTTAAAAATATATATCTCGACCTGATCCTTGTTTATATTTACAGAGTCCGTATCTAGTAAGTGATATCATTTAAATGAATACAATATTATATTGCCTTGCTATGATATATTTATAAAATTTGATTTCGAACTTTAAGTAAGTAAATTCAATTGCAGTAGAAACGTTTCGACATTGGAGTAATAGTGCAAAAACTTTCATCAAAATATAACACCTCGTCTCATTACCGCTACTGGTGGTAGGAGGGCTGGTTCATTTTCGCTCAGAGGATCGGAATTGTGATTCAAAAGGGAAATGCTGCTAACATTCTTGCCACAATTCCACACGGTCATGACTTGTACAATAGCTATTTGAAATTTTTATTTGTACATTTTTAAAGCTTCATTGTAGTAAATGAATTAACATACTAAGCCGTTAAATAATTCATGCAAATAATTTAATTTATACAAGTAATAGATAATAATAGTGGTATTTTATTGTATCATCTCAATTATAATAGTTGTATTGTAATCTATCGTAAATGGAAACACGGTGGTAGTCTATCACGCTACAGTGGTCCGACACAAGGTCCAATTGAATGTATACAATAGGATAAAAAATATATTATACCATTAAAGCTTTCCGTTTAAACGAATTATGTATTATACAGATATCTTAATGACATGGAATGGAAGCAATCATCGCACATAATTGTGCATTGCTCATGCTTACACGTTCACGGCCAAGGCTACTTGTTTGTGTATGTTTCGCATTCGTGGAGTAATTGGATAATATCCTACTCATTATAAGCACGCATATATGAATTTCACTGATCGCAATATTTATTACAATTAATTTAAGATGTTTTTTTTTTTTCTCTGTTAAATTCTAGGTTATAATATTTCAAATTACGTGCATAACGTTTTAATATTGCTTAACCAGTTTTATACAACTTTTTCTAAAATCTATTAATGTTATATCAATATATATTATATTACGTCCCGGCAGACTATTGGTATACGCGGTGCACGCCAGTAAAGCTCCTAATTGTAGGGGTTTTTCCGACATCTTAAGCAATCATCGTCATATTTCAGTCAATTTACACAAAACCATAATTAATTTTACGCCACACCTTACTCATAGTAACACATCGTATACACATTACGTGTATAAGTCACTCTTTCCATTGTTGAAAACCGTTAACACACATATATTTAACTTTTGAAGGCGTATCGTTGCCATCAGTATTTATCTTTTTTTTATTGCAGAGGTAGGCGTACGAGCATATGGGCCACCTGATGGTAAGTGGTCAGCAACGCCCACAGACATTGGCATTGTAAGAAATGTTCACCATCACTTACATCGCCAATGCGCCACCAACCTTGGGAACTAAGATGTTATGTCCCTTGTGCCTGTAATTACACTGGCTCACTCACTCTTCAAACCGGAACACAACAATACCAAGTACTGCTGTTTTGCGGTAGAATATCTAATGAGTGGGTGGTACCTACCCAGACGAGCCTGCAAAAAGCTCTACCACCGAGTATCGTAAAACGATATATTATGTAACTGGTATTCAAAAGTAAATTCTTTGTTTTGGTATCAATAATAATTGTAAACAAGATATGCAATAATAACCAAACGTCCACAGGCACGCCATTTTTAATACTATGGAGGAAAATATTTTAATGATACATAATATTTTCCACCCGTTTTCATCACTGACATCATTTTGTCATTAAAATACGTACCTATATTGCACTAATTGCATACATAAACGGGTTAAGAATGCTAATGGATGATCTGATTGCTTGATATACCGGATGACAATTATGATAAGTTATTGGGTATAACATTGTAGGTTTTAGAAACAAACAAACACTTAAAGTTATTTCTTATAACAAACAGTTATAGTAATTTTGTATATTTTTAATACTAGTTGCATACCAGTAGCAAAAGTTCTAACTTGTTCATCGAATTCATGGTATAAATAATTGTAAGAATGTATTATTTGCCAATGTTTCTTTTGGTTATCTGTTTACTTTGTTTAAAACGAATGACGTGTAATTTATCATAAGTATTTTTTACACATTTAATATTTATAAGTATTCAAAAAAAATGTGTAAAAATTTGAATTATATTTTATAAATATAACATCGAGATTACTTCAGCAAAACATGAGTAGGTATGACGTGTACATAATCTACATTTATATCTGTTTTAGCATAAAGCGGAATATAACTTTTTGTGTTTTTAAAAAAATGTGTGCATGGAAGCCGAAATAATGACACCTATAAATTCATCTTCCTGGTAGTTTTTTTGGGCATGGGTGTGTCAGTCAGAAGCTCATGAATTTTGTAATAATCTGTATTTATAATTATAATAATCACCCCACGGTAAATTTAATAGTCAAATGGATAAACCACGTGGATTTAATTTAAAACCACAACCAAAGATTACGGTTTGAAATCAGGGCTAGCACCACTGAGTTTTAACTTTCTTAATTTGTGTCTTCATATATCAAGCAACGCTTCTATTCCCATCGGTGATTTCGCGGAGAAAAATCGTCATAGTTGACAGGAATGTTCCATACGCCCTAACCTGTCAGGATTTAACCAGGATGATATCCGAAGCACAAGTGGAAAGTGTTAAGCCATACATATTTCGGGCTTAGCATACGACGTCCAGGTCTCGGCAATGTACAGAGTATACTCATGATGCCCGATAAACGATCACCTTGGCATGTATGGCTAGATGTTTAATGTCCCAAACTCTTGTTCTGAGTTTTCCAAACGTCGAAGCCGATGCGGCAGTCGATTTATATCAATGGATATTGATAGATACAGTCGACCCAAGATCTTAAAAAAAAGTTTTAAAGTGACCTCAGAATTGTTGGAACTGAAGTACAAACGTAAGTGGAAACCCTTTCATCAAATATAAGTATTTCAAAGAAACAACTCAATAAGAAAGATTCTATCTACTTTTTACTTTAAATCTGAATCCTAAGCTTTTTATTACTAACTAGGTTTTCTAACTACTACTAATTCATCCGTCGTACCTTGACCCCGCATGCCTGTATGCGATACCAGGATACCGTAATTTTCCCGTCTGATCACGATTTTCATGCAACGTGTCAATCATTACACGATGACTTCATACCGTTTACTAATCACATTTAGGTATGAATTAATGCTTAAGCATCATTTCGATTTCTAGATGGTATTTTTATGTAAGCCGTTATACGACAGGGTACAACGACCGACTGTGAAAAAAATTAGCTCAGTGACATTATTTAAAACATAAGGAAAAAACCTATTGTTCGAGTCACGAATATTTTATACACTAGCTGTGCTCTGCGGTTTTTACCCGCGGGAAACAAATATGTACGTAAACTATAAGTTATTATAATTGTTGATATACTCTGTCAAATTTATGAAATAAAGACTAAACTTGGAATACTCCATATAATTATATATTTATTAATTGACTGCCTCGTTGGTCCAGTAGCTACATGTTAGGCCGCGGACACGGTGGCTCTGGGTTCAAATCCCAGGTCGGGTCAATAAAATGTTATTGAGATTTTCTGTCGAAAATTCTCAGTAGCAGCCCGCAGTCTGGAAATTGGAAGTGTGTACACTCCCGTGCCTCGGAAAGCATGTTAAGCCGTCCCATCGGGTTATAAGAGTTAGGGAATAGAGAGTGCACCTGTGTTTGCGCACACACTTGTGCATTATAATATGTCCAGCGCAGTTGGCTAATCTCACATGAGATTGGCCGCCGTGGCCGAAATCGGTCTGGAGGACCATTTATAATTTTACCCGTTTGTAATATCCGCCCGGACATCCAGACAGATAGTCGAATAAAAAATAATGGTGGCTTGGTGACTAACAATAATAGTCATATTATCTTGAAAACAGTGGGTTATTTTGGTGGGACATTTTTTGTTTCAAATATTACTGTGGTTCGAATTATTCATTTATTAAATCTTGAAGCCGTATACGGTAAAATCAATAAATAATATATAAATGACGCTCATGCAATAAAAAAGAAATGATAAAACATTCGGTAGGTACATATCTCTTTCCTTAATTAGAATCATCACAATTGCTTAAATTATTTTATAAAGATATTTATAACCTAAATATAGTGTGGACGTAATATAATATCGGTGACGCACCTTTATACGCCTCACAATAATAAAAACGGTTTAATAAATCTCGGATCGGGAATGTCTTATAAAAGTGACTGTATTATATGACGTTCAAAAGATTTACAAAATAAAAATGTACTAAAATTACACCGGTTATATTTTCTTTCATACATATGCAATTTTAATATCTCATAAATAAACAAATAAATGATTGCTATGTCTGCATAAAGTGTAAAAATATAACGAGGCTATTACCACATGCAAAGCAAATACTTTTTATTTCATTCCTCTACCGCCAACGCGTACAGCCTCCACTTAGCATTTTACAATAATATTATGAATATCCTATTTGCATTTCTACTTATCGTACACTTACTTAATTATGACTTTGTAAATTCATTCTCTGTGTGTGTGTAATGTATTACAGTTCAAATTAATAACGCTTAAAAGCCAATTAAATATAACCAACTTTACTTTTAAATCACCCGGCAAGAAACATAGATTACATAAACCGCATTCAGTTCCATGTAGTAGTTTTTGAGTGACGCAGGTAACATAAAGACAGACAGACAAAAATTCTAAGAACTCTTGTTTTGGCTTCCTTTGCTTTAATAAAGACCTCCTTTAACAAATCTTGTTTCAATATCTATAATGTAGTCATCGGCCTGTTACAATTTTATTATATTTATGTATTTTATTAGTTCTCTTATAAATCAACGTAATTTTAAATATGTGTAATTTAAGAACAATGACGATCGTCAAATTGATAATTAATTGCGGGATAGCCAATTTTAAACCCCAACTTCTTTTGTTTATCAGGCGTATTCGTATTAGGCGACTTCAAAAATGCCGCTTTCTTTCGATTTGTACGTTTGATGAGTCTTTTTGATTGTGTATGTGATACGTGGAGGGTTCTATTTGACTTTGTAGAAAAATATGTACCTTCAGAGTGGAAACATCAGACAACTAGAATATTATATAACTTGACATCTTCGCCGCTTGTGAATTTTAATAGTTCTTTTTACTGATAGATTTTAGCTTAATACAACTTTAACTTAAAATAATATTAATTAAAATGACTATCCCGAAGCATAGCAATAATTTCATATATTTTACTTGTAAACATTTCTTCGCTATTAAAAATATTATTATCGTCAATTCATATAGTTAAGTTTTTTGTTTAGAAACCAAAACCAAATCTTCAAAGTCCACTACTATAATATAGGTGCCACATCATATATAGAAATGATCTTATAGATATTCATTTATCAGATTGTAAAAGAAATATTTTATAAAATAAAACATATGTATTCTAAATTTAAATTTAGAATAAGTTATTTCAAAGCTTATTTTACTGTAAACATTTTAGTAACCGACACTTTTGCTTATTACAATTCGAAAGGTCAATCACCTCCAAACCGTTTTTAGCATAATAAGATTATCAAATTGTCACCCGTTTCCATTCTGTTGATAGTCAACATTTTAATTTGCAAACAAGCAAGCGTGTACATATATATCGTTACAAATTAGCACTTAACTAGCAGTCGATTTAAATACAAATATACTGTTTTAGCACTGTTTAAACAATAGTTCAACGGGAATACGCTAATCGAGTAACTAGGTGATAATTATAATACCGTATCCATTCAATCTCATGCTAAAATGCTGAAACATTCTAGATCAATCTAGTTTAGCAACGTTACGGTCCAGGGCAAGAGATATATATCGCGATCTTCCGGTGATTCTTAAACCTTATGCTTGTAACTTTCTTATTGTTAAAATTTAATGGTGCAGCTGTTATAAATACAATCTACGAGTAGGTCAATGTCAGGCGTTATGTCATGATCTGCATTTTTATGACCAAGAAACCCAGTGATAAACGTGATCATGAATGGAGCAGTAGATAGAATAAAGGTCACTGGTTCAAATACGGGAAATCATTGGAAATTATTATTCAGTGCTAATTAAATGTTGTATTGATGTTGTACTCGACAATGAAGTAAATCACAGAGAGTAAGATTATATGGGTCCGAATAAACCTCGTCACCGATACTGGTACCACCCTCAGCTTTCGACTTCGCTTTTGTAGGACGTAGGACGTTCATAGGTAGTCTTAATTAGTTGATATTGCATTTATAACGCAACTTGTGGTTTTGGCCTCATAGGTCAGCTTCTACTTTGTAAAGTATAATAAGCGCAGCTATGGCTTTAATTCCAAAATCAAATTGATAAAATAAATAAATAAATTTATATTTTTTAAAAATCCCCGCGATAACAGAGCTTATTTATTTATTTTATAAAAATTTATAAAAAAAAAAAAATAACAGTGCTACCCTTTTGTCCCACATTTGGGACAAAAGCGCTAGCTCATAAGGTGTCATTACACGTACTGTATAGTCTCTCAAATGCTCAAGCATTAAGGCAGACTGAAATGTAGTTCTCAGTAAAGATTTTATTAACATACATATGTACGCTTACGCGTATATAATAATACCTCGTTAAATATTATATAATTCTCTAAACGCATAATGGGATTTGGTTTATGAAAAAATGCGTTTAATAAGAAAATTACGATCTCAGATGTACGTCGTAAAATTGTATATGAAATTTTCTTCGAATTCGTATATTTTTATGTCGTGTTATGAGTTTTACGGCATTTAATTGAAGCTCATTATTGTGTTCCTGTCACTTATCCCTCATAAAAAGAAACATCAAATCAAAAAATTTATTTTCACATAAACTTTTAAGCATTCTGTTAATTCTCATTTAATTTCTTTATCTTTTAACAAAATACACTATATATGAGACGCGCTCATTTAAATATATTTTCAATATCAAACTATTTTCTAATGACAGCCATTTAAAACGGAACTTAATTACAATAACCAATTTCATACTAATTTTTATGTTTCAATCAACGAAACTCGTGTCCCGTTGTCTGGCTCAATTTTTATTAATAGATAATTAATCGATTATAGTAATTTTCTCCACGTTTTATACTATTTCATATATATTTTTCTAGAATACCCATTTATTTACATAAGAATTACTTACTTATATTAAAGATCTAACACAATGGTAGAAATATATCTTAACTAGTTAAAAAATAGAAATTGTCTAGGGTTCATCTTATTATGATTGATTTGATTTATCTATCTATACTACTATATAAATCTATTGGTTCTGTCTGTAAATTTTTTTTTCACCTAATTTTGTGATAAATAATCGTTTTATGATGCAGTGATTCACATTATACTATTATTTTTCATTTTTGTCTGTCTGTATCTCTTCTTATAACTCAAGAACGGCTTCACCAATCTTGATGAAAATTGGCACAAACAAAAAACATATTGTGATGGCGCAAATGTTAGGCCCTATTTAAGATCGGTAAACCCTACGGTATCTTATGAAAATTAATTTCAAATCGTTAATTACGTTTTTCTTTACCAGTAGCCATGTGTGTGTGTGTGGTGTGTATGTATGTGGGTGAGTGTCTGTGTGTGTATGTATGTTATTATAGTAATAAAATAATTAATTATATTTTTATTAATTATACGCGGGAGAAGCCATGGGGCACAGCTAGTGTATAATATTTGTAATTATACGTCTATAAAGTATGAAGAGGTATACAGAACTAAAGACTCAGTAAGATAATAATACATCAAATATAGACAGATCAAAATTGAAAATAGTAATGACCGAACGGAATGGTAGTAAAAAGCTTTGTGGTTTAATATTTAAAGGAAGCAAGAATGCTAGCAGTATTTTTCAGTCCATTCGCACTTCTGATTCACTGCGAAATGACCAATAAGACGAGGTTCTACTACTACTCCAAGGTCCAAAAGATTCAACTGATTAACAGCCTTATTAACAGAGTGACTAAAATATACCAGATTTCAGATCCTTTATTAGCAATATTACGTAATTAGATTATTAATACATGCATTTTTTGTAATTTGAATATTATCATATTTATGTTTCAATCAATTATTGTGATTTGTGTACCCATGAATTAGAACAAAACAGGAAGTTAATATGTGCTAAGAGCCCATTTTCGACTATTACAACGTTGTTATTTTAGAAGACGTTTGAGAAATACATTTTTATTATTACTAAATCCCTTATAATATTAAATTTAAGAGCTAATAAAACTAAACGGTTACAACGTAATAAATATTTTCACTTTATTATTTGCCCAAAGCAGTTAACATTACGGTATTTAAATGAAATAGGGGGTAACATGCTAAGTCGATTTACATATGTATATCTATTGTTTAGATTTAAAGTTTAAGAACAAATGGAAATATTATTTTATGTTGGATATTCCCGATATCAGAAAAAAAATGGTTTCTTATCATAGTGCCGAATACCTAGGTGATGGAATGTTAACTTCATAACTTCATCATATAAGATAATGTTTATAGTCAGGCTTCGCAAACTTGAATTACGAATCAAGGTATAATTAAGTTTTACAAAACCTAACGTGTTTAAAGTAAAGTAAAATTGCAGCAGCATTAATATCCCACTCATACGGCTCAAATGCTTTCTTTCCCCTAACGGGATGGTTTGGAACTAGCACCACTACGCTGCTCTAGTGTGGCTTGTTTTACTTTTACGAGTACGAGTTAAATTAGAAGCATAATTGAACACAATATGGAAACCAGCGCTTGCTCGGATTTATCCTGGGATCTTCAGTTAACATCCACGTATTCTATCCACTGGGTTAAAACGGCCTTTAACGTTGTATTTTTAATTTATAAGAAGTGCTAGTTGCTTGTATGAATTATAAAACAAAAACAGATAACAGATTCCATACATACGACCAACAAGGCGGTGTCGATTGTTATTTAACTGCCTAATTAGGAAAAGACAAAAAAGCCTCAATTTTTCGCATGAGACAAAACATCCTTATTTAGTACACGTTAACGATAACAATCTTATAATTATAATTTCGGGATTAAAGTCAGAGTTCATTGAACCTGCGGTGGGCGTGCGAAATGCCTATTTATGTGGACGCGGCGGGGTTCATGATTTGTTTGGGCACTCAAAATGTTATACGTCGGAGAATGCTCTGATTACACAAGCTAATATTGAACACCGGGCTCGACAATTTATTGCTAACTTTCGAATTTTATGTATGTTTTATGAGTTTTTAAAAACGTCGAAGAAAGATATTATAACTCAAAATAAGTGACGCATAAGAAAGATGAGTTAAATTCTCATACTGGTTTTTTTAGGAGAGTATTCACACTACATTCGGAACAAAAAGTCCTTGCTGTATCTGCCTATTGTTAAGAATCCATTTATAAACTATAATAAGCTCATCTCAAAGGAAAACTTAATAGATACCGAGAATTATTGGATAATAGATGATTAACCTAGTCATATATACTGTAGAATCAAGGTCATGATTCTTAATAAGTCTTATTTAATTTTAATAAATACCACGTAATGCATTTAATTTGCTCACAATTACAAAGGTTTAATTATGAGTAATAACCATAAAAACTTATTACAGAGTGAAACAACAAAGCACTACCTAGAATCTTAAAAAGAAAAAAAAAACTATTTTAACCGTCGCATCGCAAAGTACAACTTAATCTAAAACCTTCACAACTATTATTCCTACGACCTCATGCTCTGTATCTCCCGTTTTGTGTACTTACAGTTTCTGAACGGAATCTGTGGCTTTGCTACGTGTCAAGAATAATAACAATATTGATGTCATTTGAGAAGAAGTAGCGGATTCTTGGCATTGAACTTGGATCAGTCCTACTTGGCTTGGCCGCCAAATATGCCAAAAACTTACGGACCTCAGGCAAATATATGGATACTACATTAGTTTATACATCAAATGTAGGCATTGAACTTCAATTGAATGTATTAATATACCGTTATATTAATCCTCCACATTTATTATAATTTTTGTAATATACGTATGAGCATTTCTTAAATTAATGACGTTTGGACGTGACACTATGTATAATGTCTTTGGTGTGCTTAAAATCTTGCTGGTAATTGATGACAACATTTGCAAATATTTCACATTCTTCTCTTAATAAGACTCCAGTAGGGTTTTTGTTTTGACTAAATATAAATATAAAATATTAATAACTAGTAAAACAGAACATAGGTATATATACATACATTAACTGTAATAAAATTTAGCCAAATGATCGTGTGAATGAAAATTACGGATGTATTGTTGCCAATAATTAATGATGAGAATAAAAAATATGTTTTGATTAAAATAATTTTGAAAAAGTGAAGTTCGTTCTGAATATAAATGTATATGCTATAATGCTTTGGTTAACGATTTGCAAGCCCCCACTGATCGCGTGATTTGTGAGTTCAATATTATGACAATATATTTTTTTCTTTGATATAATTATGATAATGATTTTTAGCTTAACCATACGAAAACATTAAAAAAGAATTTGAATTTCGAAACAGCTTTTTTCAGATAATTCTCGATACTTTAAGAAAAAACGCTAACTGTTAAACAACTTACTGTGGTTGTTTTTTTGTTTAATTAGAGTATCTGGTATAGCATTAAATAAAATATCGTTGTCTAGTATAGTAGTCTACATTGTCAAATTAACCGTCTATCGCTGCCATACAAAAATAATTTCGATGTTATATCATTTAATCATAGTGTTCGCCCAGTGGTCGAAACTCGACTATAATCATTTTTGAAAAAATATACAACATTTTTTCTCTAATCTTATTTCCAATTATTTTTTTTACTGATAAAACGGTCAACAAGCCGCTGTTTTATCTTTGCCTATTTATACATCGGCATCTAGATTTCATTTGATAGACATAATTATCGATCAAAAGCGCTTTGCCAAACAAGTAATGACTTCTATCAACAATTCATACCATATAGGTCATGTTCACTCTTCATCTCCAACTATTGTTCACATGAGTACCGTATATTGAAGTTCAATGCATCTTGATAACTGGGAATCGAACTGGTTTGTCGGTATTCAACGTTGACGACGCCCTATAATATTTATCTTATACCTTTTATTATACACTCCAATCTACGGAGAGCTACATTAAAAATAGTCACAGTTGAATAAAAAAGTCCAAATGAAGAGCTGTACCTACACCTGCAGTCGTTACGTTATAAGACTAAGAAAAAAGTTGCATGCCGACTTCTTATAAAATATATATAAGTTGCTACTTTTTGAGATGATATCATATATTTTTATTTTTTAACTAGCTGCTTTGAATTGTACCCGCAATACAGGTTATAGACAACATCCTTTCTCAATAAATATTATCTAAAGTAAAACGAACCAACGAAATTACTCTTCATCTTCATAAAATAAATATAGTTTCGTTTACAAGGGTAGCGGGTTAATATTAATCATTCATTTTTAGATTTTGTTTTAACATCAAAGACTAAGAGCCGAGATAGCCCAGTGGTAAGAACGTGTGAATCTTAACCGATGATTGTACGGGCAAAACCGGGCAAGCACCTTTGAATTCCATGTGCTTAATTTGTGATTATAATTCATCTCGGTCTTGACGGTGAAAGAAAACATCGTGAGGAAACCTGAATGTATCTAATTTCTGCCACATGTGTATTCCACCAACCCGCATTGGAGCAGCGTGGTGAAATAAGCTCCAAACCTTCTCCTCAAAGAGGAGAAGATGCCTTCGACAGTGCGACATTCAGTCTGTTACTATCAAAAGACTAAGTCCTGCAACATTTTCATATATTAAAATCTTAACAATGATAAAGGACTATTTATTATTAAAAAGTAAAAACGCTTATCAAGTATGAGTTTACCTATTCGTTCAAATAATTTAATAATATCATTATGTTCTGTACGTTTTTAAATAAATTATTTGATTGTTTATTTTCTTTCTTTTAAAAGATGCGTCATTAAATTCATCTACATTACTACTGACTTGTTTTAATATTTTTATTTATTAATTTAAGCCTTTATTTTTGTTACGTTTCTTAACACAATAAAATATCACTGATGATGAGAACCCGTGATGTTATCGCTGAGTTTTAATCTTACACTAACTTGTCAACCAGTCTTGATACATTCCGAATTATAAAATAATATTTTTGATACTTTATATTCATTTCTTCGTTTTTTATAATCCAAAGCCAAAGATCGCGATGTCATTATAATATGACGTTCATCATGATTTTAACCAATGACGTGATTTATCCTTTAATATGTTTGAAAATTTAAAGTCCATTCTGTATGTATTCATCTGACTACTTCTGAGAGATATTATATTTATTTCTGTCAAACGTTATGAGACATATTTCATTAAATAGAAAAACTTTTAGTTTAATATTAATAATAATTAAAATAACAAATGCGTTTATAGCTCTCGGACTATTTATAGGATTGAAAAATTTATTTACTTATTAAAAACCACCAGTAACAACTACACTGGTATCATTTGTAACTAATTACACGTTATACGTATTATGTAGTACGCCACTTTATAATAGCCACAACAATTACATTCAAGAATAATAAGAAAAAATATTATAAAAAAAAGCTATTATAGCGTATTTGTGTGTCTACCATAATTCATAATAAACAAAATCGAACAATAAAAACTATTTACTAGAACTCAATTTCTGCTACGATTACCACACTTGCCTCTTGTTGAAACTGATACAGCCTTACTTATCGATAAGTGGATATTTAGTGAAACACCGATTTGTCTCTTTCCGTCATCATTGATTCGAAATTGGAAAGAAAAAGACACAGCATTTTTTAAATAATTACCCACTGAATTATTTTTTTATCCATTTATAGGTAAAGCCGATACTGAAAGCACAATGTAATCTTGCGTTGATCTTTATGTAAATAAAGTTCTATTGTATCGACGTTTACTTTTAACAAGGAATGGTATGTAACGGATAATTAAAATAAAACCACGTTTAAATTTTAATTAGAAATGCTTCTGTTGGTACACTATCTCGATTCTGGATTAAGTTGTTCTAAGAAGCCACTTAATTGGCATTCAAAGTAAGCAGTAAAGAGTTTTGTATTGTTATTCGTTTTTACAATTAATGGAAAATTATAAAAAAAGGCTTCCTGACTTTGTACGACTGAAAATAAAATAATTTGATTTTATTTATTTATAATAAATCCGGGAACCTAAACGCAGCGCAATCTACCGGGTTCAATCTAATGTGAGCAAATATTTCATCAAAATCCGTCCAGATGTTTAGGTTCCGAAGAATTATATCTATATATTTATTGATGGCACAGTGGTAAGAACGCTTGAATCTTAACCGATGATCGTGGGTTCAAACCCAGGCAAGCACACTGGTGAGATTCACTGGAATCTCATGTGATTAATTTGTGATTATAATTTATCTCGTGCTTGACGATGAAGGAAAACATCCCGTGAAACCTGCGTGTGTCAAATTTCACTGAAATTCTGTCACATGTGTATTCCACCAACCCTCATTGGAGCAGCGTGGTGGAATAAGCTCCAAACCTTATCCTCAAAAGAGGAGAAGAGGCTTTAGCCAACAGTGATACATTCACAGGCTGTTACTGTTACTGTATGATTATAAAGACGTTTTTAGTTTTTATTTTAGGTTTTTTGCACATATTATAAATATACTTTTAAAATAACAAACAAATTCACAGTAGTCGTGGTACCTATGAAAAACTAAATATACGTGTAATATTTTATTAAATTTTTATATATCTCTTATTTTTTTATACATTTAAGATACCATAAAAAATACTTTTTTGTATAAAGATTGCATCTTCCGTATGTCCAAAAAACTTAATTCAATTTTGTGTAATTCTAAAAGAGTATAAGTTGTTCTTACTCCGTTAATTTGCGTTAGGTACTTATATTTATTTTGCAGTTTCAATTATTAACGTTTTTTAACGTTAATATAATTCATCTAGGCGTACACCTTGGTGTGTTAGGTCTTAGTTGTTAGTAGACTATGAAAATATACTACATAATTATAATATATAATATTATAAAGAGGACACTTAAACTGTGACATTTTCCTTTTTTTAAATATAATTAAGAAGGTCTTATCATTGATCAAAGAATATTTAAATTTAATCGTGATTTAATTTCTTTTTAATTCTTATTTCAAATATTGTATACAGATTACCGAATGAAATATATTAATCGTATTAAAATAAAACTATACTTGTTCCTGATTTATTGATATGAAATAACTACATTTGTATCTTAAAAATTACATCACACAGTCATGAATTGAAATTAATAGATACGATCGACGAGTTCGATTACCACTGAGATCTGGCATCTCATTGTAATTATAGCTATAACACAACAGATAAGATACAAAATACACTATGAGCAAAAACAAAACCTATTATTGTAATATTCAGATCGAACTCTTCGAAAATGAAGGCATGTTCTAAAGTCAATGACCATAATATTATTAGTATACAAAGAAATTTAACCGCAAACATCACAACTTAATCGTTATTCGTGTCAGACTTAATGGTATATAACTACAGACCTTCAAAATAAAATCTATGAAATTTAAAAAAAGAACACCACGAACCATTATAGAATAACTCTATGAATGACTGAATAAAAAACAGTTTTTTTTAAAAAAAAGGTAATAACTTCAGAATTAATTACTCAAATGGACGCACAGATTATTTACCTAAACTCAAATGTTTAATGTAATATTAAATGCGATTAAATTCTTATTTTTGTCTTTAAATGAAATCAAAAGGAGGATGTAGGTAATATTATTGTTTTATATTTATGATCTCATTACTTTTTACCTATCATTTAATTACCCGGCGTAAAAAAGAAATAAAATACGTGAGAAATAATAATCCCACATTAGATTAGCTTACCTTTCATTATTTTGAAAATATAAAATGAAAAACGTAAAAAGAATGTCAAAAAATATTAATCAATTCATTCATAAGCGGATGTTTCATTTTTTACTAAGCTTAAATTGAAATTTATACAGAACTTTTTTTTTTCTATCGTATTTTATATTAAACTAACAATTAAATATAAATTACTTAAGCAACTAACAATAAACTTGTATATGAATAAACGGCAATGAAAATGTTATTCGTAATGAAAATAAGGCTCTAACTTGTTAACGACCGCTTTATCTCAGAACAAGCTCCGGGCGCAGGCGCTGCGGCAATTAACATAACGCTTGCGCATCGATTATTATCAGAATTCTACACCTATCACCGAATAGTTGATAAAAATATTCTATCACTGCATTTATATACTATTTTTAAACTATAGTGTACATTATATTTGTTTATTTTAATACATATAATATGAATAGGATTTCAAATGTTTCCATCAAAACTATTGTTTATTCTTTTTTTTATCAACAGAAATAATTTTGTAATTGATTTTAAATTAATGTAAAATTTAAATTCTTCATTAAGTAAGTTATTCATAATCACGGAAAATTTATTTTTATTAAGTATGTTTAAAATTCGCACCATTAAACAAGTATAGTGTATAGAAAATAACTAGGATAAAACTTCGGATATTTATAGTAAAAAAAAAAACCCGGACATTAACATATGACTATTAAATATTTCAATAACACTTACCTCCACAAAATCCCACTTTTCACTTCAACAACATATACATATAATAATACATAAAATCAATTTAATTTAAATTGATAAAATATAACAACTTTATCTTAAAAAACTTTTTTACTTCGATTTTTTTTTAAATAGAATCCAATGCGCAGAAGTAACTTTCCCGCGCTCGTGCTGCTTTGAAAATGGCGGGCGATTTAGGGGCTGTACGTCCTTGCGTTGCAAACAAGGCCTTTGGCTATGTATGAACGCGCGATCAAGATCCTACGCCTCTTATACTCTTCGTTCGAACATTTAACACTGGTGACTTAGTAGAGAATATTAATAGTCCTGTTGCAATTAGTCGAGTGCATTTTTATACTGTCGAGGCAAGATCATGGAAACTTAATTGATAGAATAAAAAAATAAACAATTCCTTTTTTAAATGATAAAGCAAGGAGGAGATGGATACAATAAATGATGAAGATTAAAATAATATAAAGACTTATGAAATACACATCATGCTTTTATCATACCAGGCAAAAAAAAATAATAATATATCAACTTGTATTTCTATAGAAAATCAGCTTAAAAAGTAGGACGAAATTGTCTCACTTTGTTGCAGTTTTAATTAGTTATTGTAATGTTTTTTTAAAGATTAATTAAAATTCCAAATATATATTCTCGATAAACCAAATTTTTAATTAAAATTTCCAAATTATGATGAGGTCTTAGTTAAAGATAAAAATAAAAACTTATAAATTTATTTGACAAATAACAACCATCATAAATATATAATGCTTGGATGTTTCCAATCGGTGGAAATTATATTACCGTTATATCGTACGGAATAAAAAATTATTAAGGTGATTTTTAAATTAACATAATTAAATACATTCTTGCAAAGATATATCTTATTACCAAATAATTGTGTTTAACTTTTCACATCTTAACGAAAACGTGAAGTACCTAAGTAATTTTTGAGTTGTACGATCTCCGTCAGCGTACATGTGTAGATACCATATTTGTTGTAGAGTGCTGATTTTTTTTAAAATTATAAGTAGTTTAAATTATGTATAACGTCATCGTAATATATTTTGTATTATCCAAGCAATTAGAACAATTAAAATCAAAATAACAGTTCATTTATAGCATTACAAATGATTCAATAATCAAAGTAAGCGTAGATGCTGACTCAAAATAATAAGTATAATCTCAAAATATTTAGTCGGTTTCTTCTTATTAATTTCCTATATTTTTCATCTCATTGTGAATAAAAATAAAAATCTTGGTCGTATTTTTTACAAAGACGAACAGATTATAACATCCTCAAGTCGTACAGACTCATCATCCTCAAGACAAGACATCCTCAAGACGAACAGATTATAACGTAGTCGTCGTAAAAAAAACTACAATATAATAATTAGCATAATTGTTTACGTTTCATTTTCTATGTATAACTCACATAATGCCAAGTTGAAATAATAGAAAAAGCCTTTACAATCAATTCTATAAAACAATGAATGAATTGAAGATAACTCCATGTGATAATTTCTTACTGTGAAATTGTTATCATACCTCATTATAATTTAATCACAAATGTTGTAATATAAAATGTACTTTGATGATTATTTAAATAAAAATATATTTACGCATGGCCAGTTGTAAAATAATGACAAAAATAATCAGTATTTTTTGAATAAAACATTTTTAATAGACTATGTGAGAAAAGCTGTTAATATTAATACCATTTCAAAAAATCAAATGAATGCAGATTTCGTTAAGCGTATCGCTATTATCTGCTTAAATTACTCGCTTAAATATTCTTAAGACGCATGTAGGTACATTTATGTCTATCTGATAGTTCGAGGCAAGTATCATTGACAGATTTACGCGTACATTCGTAGTTACAGGCAAGGCAATATGGCTATAAATTTAATAATGTCGAATAGAGGTGTCTACTTTAAAAAAGTAACCAAATTCTATAGTATATATATAACTTAAGCAAATTGTATTAAAATACCTTTTTTAATCTTATCGAGATCTTTAATAAATGGTGCTGCAAAGTCGGACTTCGACTTAATGAAAATCATTTATTTAACAAATAAAATAACTTGTTGAAGATTCAAGTTGAAAAGTTTTAAACGGAATTATAAATATTTTGGTAAACTTACACCCTCATACATAACATTTTTGTAAATTATATTGTCCAGTGCGGTTTGTCTTTTATGTTAGAGTGAAATATATCTCGAATTAAAGAAAACATGCTGTTAGGTGTTAGCGTCAGTTTAAAAAAATGCTATAATAGCTAAATTTATTTTAGGCTCTACCTGTCACGAAGACAATAATACGTATTAAATAAAACTATGATTGTTTCGTTCATCTTAACCAATTAATTGATTGATAATTGTACTCCTTATAGATCTTTATAAAATATTTTAAATAATAGCACCGGAAGTCGACACGAGGATATATTATAGACTAAATAAAACAAACATAAACATCTTTAAGATGTGATAAAAATATTAAATTATATCATTCAATGGACTTGAATTCAAATTGACTAATGAAAAGAATGGACGAATTACTATAATAATCTAATAGTATAATTATACTATAAATTTATAATATTTCAAGTTAGTTGGTTTAATATATTCTAGAGAGAATACCTGCATTAATTATTCTATTCATACATACCTCGTTGGTGTAGTGGCTAGATATAATTCCGCGAATCCTAGGTTCAAACCTCAGGTCTGGCCAATAAAAAGTTATTGAGTTTTATCTGTCAATGATTCTCAGTGGCACCCCGAGTCTAGAAGTTGCAAGTGTGTACACCCCCGTGCCTCGGAAAGCACGTAAAGCCATTGGTCCTGCGCCTGAACCCTTTCCGGTCGTGTCGAATTGCCGTACCATCGTGAGGAAATAGACAGTGCATCTGCGTTTACGCACTCACTTGTGCGCCATGATAATTATGTCCTGGACAGGTGGCTAATTTCTTTGAGATTGCGAGCGAAATCAGTCAGAACACCAACTATTTATGTACATAATTAATTTTAATAGACAAATGACGATTAAATGAAGTATTTATTCACTGTAATATTTTGTTTTACAAACTTATATACTTGGCGCAGTACGAGAGAGTCGCTTAGAATTTTTGTTATTCACTAGCAAGCCGACCACGAGTGTTCACTTTCGAATTTAATGACGACGTTTAAGGCGTATTTATTGTTTGCAAAATCTATGTTAGTAGAATCGTTCGGATTAACATTAAGTGAGTGTTTTTTTTTCGTGACGCATTTAGGTACGATCCGTCAAAACATTAGGTTTTCGGGTCACGAATGTGCTATACATAGTAATTCAAAGATCAACCTTGACTCGACAGTAACACCGACATTATCGACAACGAGGTGACCGATTGGTTTCTGTAACAGGATAATACTATAAATAGTATATTATAAACGAAATATTTTCAAATTTCGACTAATATATGTGTCATTAAGAAATACATATTGAAGTCTTCCTGACCGATTTCGGCCACGGCAGCCAATCTCAAGGGAGATTAGCCAACTGCGCAGGAGATATTATAGTGCACAAATGTGTGCGCAAACACAGGTGCACTCTCTATCCCCTAACTCTCATAACCCGATGGGACAGCAATTCGATACGACCGGAAAGAGTTCAGGCACAGGACCAACGGCTTTACGTGCTTTCCAAGGCAAGGGTGTGTACACACTTCCAACTTACAGACTCCGGGCTGCTACTGAGAATTTTTCGACAAAAAATCTCAATAACATTATACATATTGGCCCGACCTGGGATTTGAACCCAGGACCGCCGTGTCTGCGGCCTTACATGTAGCCACTAGACCAACGAGACAGTCTCAGTCAGAAATACATACACGTACAATACAAAAAACAAACATTTACTTATTTTATCTGTTAGTCGAGTGCATAGAGTCAGTAACTCTTTTCTAGATCAATGTATAATATAACTTACTGTTTTACAACTGGATCGTAGAAAACATGCAAACTGACTCTGTTGGTAAATTAAAAAAGAATTAAGTGTTGTTTATGTGCAAAAGATTATTATACGATTAAAATTATGAGTATATAAGAAAATCAGAATAAATTAAACATTAGAGGATATTTCGTGATGTTTTTTTCCTAAACGGAACATTTTTTTCTTTTATGCTTTTGATAAAACACACTCCATGAAAATATGTTGTTTACATGCATGTGTAGTTTACATACAATTCTTAACATTCAACTGCATTTACAATACATACAACATTGGACGACGAAAGGTTGATAATGATGATGAAGATGAAAATATAGTTTGTAACGGGGTCATTATTTAAAAATAATTATTTTGAGTAGTGTGTTTGACAGTTCGTTCGTGTCTGATAAATAAACGTTGTACATACATCGAGCTCATTGTTTCATTTCATAAATACTACAGAATTTTATTATATAACAATTTATGGAATGGTTTCATCTTCTTACATTGCTAAAGGCCTAATACAGACCGAAACTATTGGCCGAGTTGATCTCGTGACAACAGCAGCAGAAATGTGTAAATATTTCAAACCAAATTCAAATTATCAATATCTATATAGTAAAAATATATATAGATATATAATATGTAACAAATTCTTTTTCTTTTTTTGGCTCAATACAAGTTTTATCTCCAAATCAAAAAAAGATATATTTTTTACAAAATAAGTTACACGGTACACATAAGATAAATCTGAATCTATAAATTATTTATAAATAAAAATAAAAACCAATATTGTTAGGCTACATATAAATTCGTAATTAAAAAGTTACAATCAAAAAAATAGTTTAAAAACAAGAAAATTATAAGCTTAGTAGCAAGTCTTAAGCAATAATGTGGTATGACTGGTTCATCTAGTCCTTTAAGTTTCATCACCTTACGTCGACCATTGTGTATTTTAATAAATGGATTCAGTTACTTGATTAAACGATATTGACGCAGACTTGATCATTTAAAAATTTACGCATCGTTTATGGTGAGTATAATTTTACACCACAGATGATCGCATCATTTACAGGGATGCCCCTTTTATAAAATGTTTGACTCAGAGAATTTGATTGAGGGAGATTGTAAATCAGTTATTTTATTAATTGTTCAAAATTATTGTTTTATTACTTTCATGTATACATACGTTTGTAAGTGGTATCGAATTCGTTAAAATATTTGGTCACTCACATGTTATGTTATCTAGTCTGATAAAATCTACCTTGAATTTGAAAACACAAGAAATACATCATGATGAATATTTGTATCAGTCTAACCCAGGGGTCGGCAACCTGCGGCTCGCGAGCCATTTGCGGCTTTTTGAATGTGAAGCTGTAGCTCTTTAGTTCCATACGCAAATATTATTTATTTTACCAAAAAAAAAAATCAAAATCGTTCTAAATCAATTAACGAGGATAAGGCGATTCTATCTCTCAACCACTTGTAATCGCTTTTCACCGCACCCCTCCTCCGTGACGTCGGAAGCTCTCGAATGAGCTGAATCTAAAACTGCAAGGAAAGGCAAACCCAGCCTATGTTTTGGTAGAAGAATGGGTTCGTTATGAAGAAAAATAATTCTTTTTACAGAAGATATTCAGAGCAATATCGCGATAAAACCAGTGCAACTGTTGACACGAATTACTTAAAGATGAATTTGCTGACATATTTGAGCAATTGAAAACCAACAAAACCACTCTAGCATTCATAGTAAATTCTCTCAACACAAATAGTAACGAAATCCACATTGAGCCATTTGGAATTGATACTGATCTGATCTGATATTGATCTCTAGAAATGCAATTGATCGATTTAAAAAGTAAAGCTTTTTGGAGTGGAAAATTTACAGAGTTGAAAAGCATGTTGGAAGAGTTGGAGGTCCAGAAATTTATGCACGTAACGCAACAAAAAGCTGTCCAGCTTTAAAAGAAATGCCGCGATTCGAAGCACTTATATTCGACGCATGGAATAGTCTTCCAGATTGCTACATTGAGGTGAAGAAGTTGGCACTTGGAGTGCTGACTATCTTCGGATCGACATATTCGTGCGAGCAAGCGTTCTCTTGAATGAATATAATTAAAAGTAAAGTAAGAAGCCACCTAATGAATGAAAATTTAGAGTCGTGTTTGAAACTTAAAACAACAAGATATGAGTCAAATTTATCCAAACTTTCTAAAACCATGCAAAGCCAACGCTCCCATTGAATTTCTTTGCTCAAATGTATGTTATTGTTTTTTTTATTTTAAGTACAAGTTAGATTGTTAAGTAAATTTTAAATTTTCTACTTGAATAACCATGCAAAGCCAACCCCATTGAATTTGTTTGCTCAATTGTTGTAATTGAAGTATAAGTTAGTAAACGTTTAATTATTTAAATTTTTTACTGAAATAATAAGTAATTATCTAATAATGCCATATATACATATATTATTTAATTGGTTATGTAAAACACTACTTATATACGAACAAATAGATATTTTTTCTTAAGAATAAATGAATTAGTTTTTCTTATGAATAAACAGATTAGTTTTTTTTATCAAAACTTTATTTGTGCGAGTACTATTTATTGTTGGCAAGAAAAAAAATTGTGGCTCTTAAAAAACTTTGAAATTTGGTAAATTGTAATTTTTGACTCTTCTGACTGAAAAGGTTGCCGACCCCTGGTCTAACCAACCAGTTCCAACATAGTACGGGTAAAATAAATCCCAAGGTACAATGAATAAACATAACATCTACCGACCTATTCGCCCGTAATATGATAATACGTCATAAAACCTGCGTATTTTGATAAATTGATCTCTCATACAATTTATGTTTCTGTTATAGTTTTGGGCTCCAACAGCGTTGGCTACAAAAGTGTGTGGACCACCAATTATCTACTAAGCCATCAAAATATATGATGGTTTTTATTTTATTTTGAAAATAACTCGTCCAACCCCATGATTTCGGGACCTGCAACTCATTACTAGACCATCGACATCGAGTCAATTTAAATGCTAACGCATAAATACCAAGTTTTCTTACTTATTTACTTCTTAATTTTACTGCTTTTTATTATACTTTTTTTTAATTCAGTAGTGGAACATTACCTAATAAGGTACTACCAACTTCGATCAATAATGATCGAAAACTACCAATTAATAAATTGGTAGTTATAATGAAATCTACCTCTGGATCTAAAAGGAAAACACTGAGACGACTTGTTGTGAATAAAAATAAGAAACAGTGCAAATGGAATTATTTATTTCCCAGATAAATAGGATAAAAAGCTGTTGCCCAACAGTGGGGCTTTTAGGAGATGTTAGATACTGTATTATTCCTGTTATTACCTATGAATTTAACTGCAATTTTAAAATGTTATGATGTATATAAAATATGTAGTTGCAGGTATAGTAGGTTTGTTAAAAAGAGTAACCACGTTTCTTGTGTGTTCTTATTTATCAGTAATATCTATCTTCCGAACAGTGGTAGCTTTATATTGAAATTAAGATTGTAAAATTATATAAAATATTAATAATTGCTTGTGACTGCCTACCTGAATTAAGTATATTTTGACTTTAATATTGAGTACCTATCTGAAAATCTATATAGTCTATTTATTAATATCGAATGATTGATTATCAAATTCAAAATGATAAAAGCTAAGACTTATTGATAATATACTACTTCTTACGTATAATCAGTAGGTAAAAAAGTTATTTTACATATGTTCGTATCCGATAAGGCTTTGTCGTGATTTACCATAACCGAAAACAATGTCATTAACCCCTTCGAATATCAACAGCTGATGTATTTTTTCACGATCTGTATCAATCACCGATGGTCAATTAAACTTAAAATGCTAAACGATATAAAACTAAAGGTCGATCGTGGACTAATGAACAAAGGGAAAATATTAATAACTTTAAAAGGCTTTTGGTTGTTATTCAAAATTTTAATATCATATATACCTACTACATAATTCTCGCCATTGTTTTATATTCGTACCTAAATATAATTTTAGTTAATAAAACCTTTGTTTATAATTGCTTTAGTTGTATCATATAAAACCGGGTATTACTTTATTTAGGTATCTCATTTTCATTTAAAACTAAGAGTAAGATAAATTATAAGCGAGGATATTTTTGTAGTAACAAAACAGCGTGTTAAATGGGCGTAATAATTCTTATAATGTGATAACCATATTTCCTTCTTTTAATCATTAAGCATAAAGTTTTCAATATCAACGCATTACCCTTCCGGCATGATAATGTCTGAAAAAAACGACCCTACTTCATGTTCAACAGAATACTGTTTATGTCCTTTGATATCCGTCGAAAATGTAAATCACAAAATTCAGCAGTAAATTACACGTTACTGTTATTTCAAATTTAGGTTAGTTTGTAATCGTGATTAATAAATAAAGAAATGATAAGCGAGAGTTTATGCTTTTCGTGTAAATTTATTTACATACCAAGCCAACTCAAATATACATAAGTCAAAATTAGGTATGACACTGAAATTATTAAATTATATAAGGCTAGAAAAGCGCGTATTAAACATTAATAAAAAATAAATTATTTATAAACGTTATTTGTTCTATTTCTATGTTTGTTTCAGTTAATTGCATCATACAGTTAATTAGTTGGTAATAGTTAGTAACAATTTGAGAACAAAGACAATCCATATTCTTTTTGATTTTATTTACCTATTACGCAGTTAAATATTTTTTACTAAAACACTACTAGTTTCCGCGCGTGGATTTGCCCGAGTGTGAGTGAGGGCGGTGTTAGGTATTAGTAATCCTGACAACGTGTACCTGTACGAAATTGCAGTGTGTTCGGTTGAGTAATTAAGAAGTGAACAAATAAATAAGCAAACAAACCAACTTTTGCATTTATAATATCAGTAAGGATACATTTCAGTTGTAGAGGAAAGATGCAGCCAATAGGCTCACAACAATTTAACCGGAGAAGTAGAGTTAGTATTACCATACCTAGATATTTATAACGGTGACTAAATGTCCAAAGTCTAAATTAGTTACATAAGTATTATGTGTACAGCTGAACACCCCCATATTATTCGAGTGATTTCAGTGAGAATTGCTTGCGTGGAACATATAATTCACGTCGACTATTATCTTAAAGCAGAACATCATTAAGTAACCAGTGTATACGAGTAGCGACGTTTCAAAAAGAAATAACTCGTCAATCAAGATATCAGACTGTTTTTATAATAATTAATCTCTTAAGACATTTAAGTTACTACACTAAAGAAAAGCGTATTAACTGTAAAACTCTCTTTAGTTTTTATTGTGATATTTTACTAAGAAGGTAGTTAAAATGTAAACAATATAATTTTAATCAATGAGAGAATAAGAAGTAGGTTATACTATAAAAATACTAATATTTAGGCTCTTATTTGCAGACGCAGGCCGTAGATTTATCAGGGTAGCGCGAGATTGATTTAGCAAATGGTTTTTGCGTTCGATGGCCCATTTATTGAGCTTAGAATATATAACATCGTGCTACGATCCACTTAAGCAGAAGGTACTGGCTTCTGTGTCACTAAAGAACAAATGATATCATTACGGGATAATGATAGGTAGACGTGAGATATCGAAATTGTTTGAGATTAAGTTAATTTATAATGAGAATACCGACAAATAAATATGAAGTAAAATAAAGATAAAACATACTGTAGTTATAATTACAATATAATATAGTAACAAAGTATAAAAAAAATAGTCCTCCAGACCGATTTCGGCCACGGCGGCCAATCTCGAGAGAGATTAGCCAACTGCGCAGGACATAATATAGTGCACAAGTGTGTGTGCAAACACAGGTGCACTCTCTATTCCCTTACTCTTTTAACCCGATGGGACGGCAATCCGACACGGCCGGAAAGAGTTCAGGCGCAGGACCAACGGCTTTTCGTGCTTTCCGAGGCACGGGAGTGCACACTTCCAACTTCCAGACTCCGGGCAGCTACTAAGAATTTTCGACAGAAAATCTCAATAACATTTTATTGGCCCGACCTGGCAATTGAACCCAACTGTGACCTTTCATGTAGCCACTAGACCAACAACGTAAAATATATTTAATGAATTAAAGTATGCACCGTTGTTACCTATGCACTTTTGCCATCTCATAGGTAGTTCATTGATCCCTTTACTAAAAAAACCACGGGGGCGAGAATCAATAAACTCTTTGAAGGCGGTTTGGACTGCCGCATCGGAGTTGAATTTCTTTCCTTGTAAGAAGTTGTCCAAATTCCGGAAAAAATGGTAATCTGTTGGAGCAAGGTCCGGGGTGTATGGTGGATGTCGCAGACATTCCAATTGTAGCTCATCTAGCTTAGTGGTTGCTTGTTGTGCAGTGTGTGGTCTTGCGTTGTCGTGAAGAAGCAGTGGCCTAGAGCGATTGACCAATCTCGGTTGTTTAGCAGCTAGTTCTTCCTTCATGGTTTGCAGTTGCTGACAATAGATATCTGCCGTAATCGTTTGGCTAGATTTTAGAAAGCTTTAGTGAACGACATCGGCGCTAGTCCACCAAACACTTACAAGTAACTTTTTCTGAGTCAATTTTCGCTTAGGTCAGGATTTGGCTGGGTCTCCAGGGTTCAGCCATTGCGACGAGCGCTTCCGATTCGAATCGATCCGATTTCCGATCGTTCAAGTTTTTTTATTTTCCCAATTTGCTTCAAGTGAATTAATACAGTTTTATCACTTACCCCGAAGCCTGCAGGTATCTCTGAAGTGCTTTGTGATGGATCCGCTTCCACAATAGCCTTTAATTCTTCATTTTCCACTTTGGTCTCCGGCCGTCCACGGGGTTGGTTCTGAAGGTCGAAATTTCCAGAACAAAAACGTTGAAACCAAAAACGTACCGTGCTTTTTTTTGCGACACCAGCGCCGTACACATAATTAATCCTTCGAGCTGTTTCTGCAACACTGGTGCCATGGTAGAACTCGTACTCGTAAATATACCGATATTTCATGTTTTCCATTGTGGGGTAATAAGCGACGCCAAAGAAAAAAATAATGAGGAAAAAACAAATGAATGACTGTTTTCAAAACTCAAATGTACCAGCTAAATGAATTTATAAATTTGAATTTGGAATTCTTAACCAAAGAGATCAGATCATTTCAGATCAAAGTGGTCAGTACGACAAAACGCTAATTTCATATGTAAGGACCTAATTATATATTATCATGTTTTAAATAAAATAATCTTAATCAAGAACTGCTTGTAATCCATAATATTGCAGAGCTATTAATTATGTAAATAAAGATTTAGACTCGATAACCTTTTATTAAATAATAAACACTGTACAGCTAATAAAAATAAAACAAACTCAATATAAGTTCTTATCTTCCTTTAATAATACACTCGGTAAATATTTTCTTATAAAATGGTTATTATAGTCTATTCAATCAGTCTTCTACTTAATAAGTCTTCAAACACATCAATCTTCATTTTCATCAACTTTTTTATCATTTCATATTCCGTATACGGTACTTATTAAAACTAGTAAAGATTATTTCTTGAAACAAGATATATTTTTTCCATCCCTTCGCCTTCCCTCCGCAATATTTTATACATTGACTATATTAAATATAAAAAGATTTTGTCATCCCCGTATTCATTTATTTTAGGTACTTATTTGCAATATTTTGCTCTCTTTTATTGAGTTTTTTCATTGTTTATGGAATGTATAGCCTAAAATTTATTAATAAAAGGAGTTTTCAAAATAGTGTTAAACTTAAAAAACTGTTCATTGGATTCGTGATTGGATTCCTATACCAATTGGACATGGATTGACGTTCAGATATCATGTTATCAATATTCTGAATTAAATTTTAAACATCATATCATTTATTAATATTACGCTTAGACACTCAAACCAAGATTTAAGAAACATTAAGTAAAGTTCAGATCTATTACCAGTAATTTTATAATATAACAAAATGAAAATACATGTAATATTTTTTTTCTAAAAGCGTCATATTTTTCATACTATAGAAATATATATAAAATTACGTTGAAGTCGAAAAAAAAACATATTGGCAAATCCGTTATGTATCACATTTAATTTGTTATCTACATCCAGTATCTAAAGTAATTGTCTTCTCTGTGCAGTATCGTACAACTTTGCGTTAATCTGTGACCACAAATATCGTTTCGTTACTTCAAGACGTCAAAGCTAAATTTGTCGATTCTTATTTATTGGATATAACTCAATAACCTTTCTACTATTTAATATTATAAGTAACAATAGTTCGATAACCGTCCTTATATATTTAATCATGCCACGTGGTGAGTTTGTAAAGCTTGACCTTATAATTGAATTTCAATGTCGATCGAATGTTATTTAGAATGTGCTTTTTTTAACCCCATTATTTATAATATTTATTAATATTGCAGGAAAATATACCAATCATAAAGGTCGCAATCGTAAGTTTACCAGTCCAGAGGAGTTGGAAGAGCAAAGAAAGCAGGAAGAACTTAAACAAAAGCAAGTAGATTTCAACTATTAATGTCTATTCGCTTCTGATACCGTCATTCATACTAACAATGAGAATTACAAGAAAAGAGCGGAGGTTGTTTCTAAACAAACGATTGAAAATATTTAGTATTAGAGCAATTACAATTTTTTTTTCCTATTATAATTATCACCTCTACTTTTATAATAATATAGTATTTATGTTTAAGATGGAGAAAGGAGCATGGGGATGAAAGCTCTAGTGAAGAAGAGTCGGAAGGGAACAAATCTGGATCTGATGATAGTGATGACAGTGATTCAGATGAAGATGTAAGGCATCACATATTAAATATATTTATAATAATTATTAAAATTTATTAAATATAATTAATTTAATTGCCTTAGTCTGGAGCCAATTGATCCTATTTTAGAATTTACATTGCAACAACATTACTAAAAGCAAATATATAAAATATACTAAAACTAAATAAAAAACTGGCCAAGTTCTAGTCAGACTCGCGCACGAAGGGTTCCGTACCATTACTTATAAAAAACGGCAAAAAAAATCATGTCTCTTGTATGGGAGCCCTCCTTAAATATTTGTTTTATTTTAATTTAACTATTTATTTTTAAAGTGAATATATAACTAAATATTCTGTGAATATTTCAAGTGTCTACCTGTTGTCATTATCAATATCGAGCAAAAGCAAGCTAAAATATCACTTTTGTAGTATGGGAGTTCTACTCTTTGGGTACGGAACCCTGAAAATGTTTTAGAATTATTATATTAAATAATTGATAGTGATATTTTACCTCTTTTAAATGAAATTGACAAGAATCAAAACTAATAACATTGAATACATCCTAAGTAAATTTTGTAAACTTAAATGATTATACTCTATGTGAGCGACATAACTGATCTATTAAATAAAAGTATTAATGAACTGATAGTGACGGTATTCAATTTGTAATATATATTTTTAAATGGTACTCATATATATTACAATATGCAATATTATATCTTTGTTGTATATATAAAATAAGTACGGGAAGTATGGTTTTAGTATGGTAAAAGTATTAAATATGTCTAAAAACATTGGTATTTATGTCAGTACCTTATTTTATTGCAATTAATTTGGTATTTTCTTTCTATTTACAGCACCCCACCAAAGCAAAAGGAGTTTCAGGCCTCATTGAAGTAGAAAATCCCAATCGAGTAGTAAAGAAAAACAAAAAGCTATCAAATTTAAATAGTCTTCCTGAGGGTGAAAAGCCCCAACTGTCAAGGTATTAACTAAATATATTTAAACATGATTTGTCTCACTTTTGGAGAATTGAGAAGTGTATATAATATGAGTAACCTCTTATTTATTTTTTATTTTATTATATAGGCAGGTGGACGAGCCTATTTGCTACCTGATGGTAAGTGGTCACTAACGCCCATAGACAATGGTATTGTAAGAAATGTTAACCATCACTTATATCACCAACGCGCCACCAACCTTGAGAACGAAGATGTTATGTCCCTTGTGCCTGTAATTACATTGGCTCACTCACCTTTCAAACCGGAACACAACAATACAAAGTACTGCTGTTTTGCGATAATATCTGATGAGTGGGTGGTACCTACCCAGACGAGCTTGCACAAAGCCCTACCACCGAGTAAAGCTGTTAATTTCTGTAATGCTGATCTTGAGGTTGGATAAATTTATTTGCCTTTAATTTATCAACATAAATGACCAATGATTATTCATAACCTTAGTCTAGTAAATAAAAACAGTTAGTCATTTAAATCCCATACTCCTCTTGTAATGTTTGGAATGTAGATCCTACCGAGAAGAACAGATTGAAAATTTGCCCTTTTTCACAAAGCAAATTCACACATATTCATGTAATAATCATATACAATTAGATTTAAATATTCTATATGAAAATAAAGATATACTATAAATAAAGATAATACCATATTGCTATATATATACACATAATTGAGACATTCAGTAATAATAATTGTTATAAATACTACAGGCGTGAACGAGAAGAAATAGAGCGTCAACGAGCAGCGGCCGCTTACCAGAAGGCGCACGCTGAGGGCAAGACTGACCAGGCTCGAGCAGATCTCGCTAGACTCGCAATTATTCGACAGCAGCGAGAAGAGGCGGCTAAGAGACGCGAAGCTGAAAAGAAAGCTAAAGAAGATACGACGACTAAGAAAAAGTTATTATACAATTTATTTATTAGTTTTCTCGTCATATTTGTTGTTTGACATGATATTTGGTACAGTTTAGGAGAGACATAAAAATATTCTATTTTTCTAAAGATTGCTTGAATATTCTCAAGCACTACTGGTTGTATTTGCATGCTGATATGGGATATACTTGGATTATTTAAGTGTTAGATTTAAATTTTTAATTTCGATTTATTATTATTTTGTAGCTTCATGTTACAAGTAAAGCCTATTCCAACGATATGAGTAGTAAAGACAAATAAACAACTGACATTGAATTGACGCAATATCATTGGTCGAGAGGTCTTGAAAGAATAATAATCTATGGTATTCATTATGGTTTCGCGAAAAAATGGCGAAATAAAATTATATAAGCGATGAAGTGAAATATTTTTGTATTATAAAAAATATATATTAATCAAGAACTGTTTGTAACGCATAATATAACAGAGCCTTTAGCAAAGCATATGAAATATGTAACCTAAGGATTGTTTTCCTTGATTTCTCGTTTTTAAAAGTATATTTATTTTCTATTGTACATAGCATTTCTTAATATAACCTTTTTTGTTACAGGTAGATAAATACTCGACATAAGTCTACAACAGGAATGCCATTTACATTAATTTTGGCCACTTTAGAACTCATTATAATCGTCTCGGATCCCTTGTCTATGTGATATTTGTTTCAAATGATAAAATTGATTAAAGCAATAATTTAGGCGAAATAAATTAAATATTCAATTATTTGAAAAAAAATCCTCGTCCTTATAAATTACTGCCATTTTCAATCGACATAACAAATATCACAAGATTAGTCTATTACTTTTTAATATTACAGAGAAGTCGACGTCTTACAACTTGGTAGATTTTCTACTGCACAATTTGTAAATTGTTAATTATGAATATATATTCCACAATTATGCATAAAAAAATAATGTTTTAAAGTAAGATGCGTTAATTATTTTCTGTTATTTTTTAAGACTATATCGAGTTTAAAATGTGCAATTTTTAGTGCATATATTGTTTTAAATATAATAGCTAATTTACAATGTTATATAAATGGCAATAAAATAATTTTCTCAATAATATATACAGAATGTTGTATGTAACAAAACCCAATTTACTTTATGCCTGGTAATGTTATTAAAAACTGCTAAGTTATGCTGAACATAGTGAGAATTAGGGATGAGTTATATAAATTTGATGCTGTCTAACTTCAACGTCACATAATTTGGTCAAATTTAGATTTAATAAATGTTCTAAAACATGACACATTTTTTACCTTAATTGCTGTCTTTTTGTTTAATTAATATGAAATTATTTTAACGTAATCGTAACATTTATTATGATGTCAGAAGAATAATAAAATAATATGAAACTAATGTCTTTAATATACTTTTATGATAAATAATTATTTTTATTAAACTGAACGCTATGAAAATAATAATGTAGTTTATTATTGTATTTTATTTTGAAACTGAATTTTGCATGAATTTCAAATTAATTGTTAGATAGTCTCACACTAGACAATTTTATATGCGAAAATAAACAATGAAAGTAAATTATCTATATCTTATATTAATCCTATAACACCGTTACAAAATACTACTTACATCGGAGCAGACAATCTAAACATGTATACTTGGCTTGCTTAATAAAAAAATAAAAAATTGTTTGGATTATACAAGTTTTCATAAAGGTAGTATATCGGTTGACATATTTTTATACCAACCATATTTTTGTAACTCTATTGTGATACTTTTCAACTGATCGCCACGATACAGGAAGAAAGCGTCTTCCGAGAGGTTTTGCTAGTAGATTAAAGACTTTGTTGAGAATCATAAATATATAAAATTTTAAAATGATAATCAATTTTTAAGTGAATTACAGGGCTTGTTAACATAATTTTATATAGCAGAATAATACAGGGAGCACGCAATCCGTGTACTAGTTATGAGTTAAAGCCTTTTTTGTAGTTATCACTGCTGACTTTAATAAGACAAGTGACATAGGTATCATCGATTTAGATTGATCGGATTAGAATTGATTTTAATATTTATATTGAGTGAGGATCCTTATTTGTCACTCGTGTTTTTAATAACACTGACCCGGCAAATCCTCGCAAAAAATGTTTCTAAATAATTCTTGAGGGCCGAGATGTATTGTCGTTAGTAGTTTCGAATCTTTTTAAAATCCACATCTTAACTCGGCCGTGACAGTTCCGGATTTTTCATAAAGGCCATGTCTCCTGTTTATCGATATGCCTTCTTGCATGATATGCAAATTGCATCTTAACGGACGGACGTGGGTTAAAAGTCGGGAAAGCGCCACTTGAATTGTATGTGCCTTAACCGTGTTTATAGTTTACATTTAGTGTTTCGCGGTGAAGAAAAACGTGTCGAAACACCTGCATGTGTGTTGTCACTTTTTTTCCAAATGCGTCCATTTAGTTCCGTGCTAGCCGCATTAGAGCAGCCTGGCGGAAAAGCTTTAGCCTTTTTTACGAGGAGGGGACATCGACGGGCTACTAGTGTTACCAGGCAGTAAATACATATCAAAGTCAATGTAGATTAAATATGACGTTTCCTTTTTTGTTTTTATTTTATTCATTTACTTTCAATCAACAGCGTTACAGAAATGGTTATTGTACAATTTTTACTTAGTACTAAAGTAAAGCCACATAGAATTATAATTTTATATAACGAAAAATGAAAAGAAAATTAAAAGTAGAGATAAACTATAAGTATTAATATGTAAAATAACATATATTGCTACTTAATATTAATGCGAGAAAAGTTTAATACGAATGTGTTATTATGTGCGCGCGCGTGTTGTGTGTAAATGTGTGTGTGTGCAATGGCGGCCCAAGATCCAAATTTTATGTGGGCGAGATACATTTCGCGAGGCCATCGCTTTAACTTGTTCCCACCGTATACGGTTGACCTTTTTTTTCTTCAGTTAAACGTACTTGTATGTCTGTCTTGCGCTCCCTACACTTAATAACAATTTATTTCGACGATTTTATTCTTGACGAGTCAATTTTTTTTTCACGTTCACAACAGTAGGTTGTAGCAGTTGTAAGTAATGCATAACATGCCTCCGAGTCGCGAGGCCCCCGGACCGCGAGGCCCCCGGACTTGCGCCGCCTTTATGTGTGTGAGATATGCAATTACATAAAATACATATATATACATATGGATTATGGGTATTTGTTTTTTTTAAACGACGGTCAATTACATATTTATTATTAATCTGGTATAAGTTTTTTATGTTATCTACCTACCTAGATAACGTCTTTCAATAGGACTTGAAATTATATATTCTAATAAAAATACGTATATATTTTTACGTAAAATTAAATCTTTAAGTCGACTTATTGTGCCTGTAACGGCGAGTTAAAGCTAAAAGACGAGATACGTTGCTTTGCTGAAATTTCGAAAGTTTTTCAATAAATCTTAAGTTTAGGGACACGTTTACTATCTCGTCGATAAAATAAGTATTTGTCAAGCTCTCATCTACTTTGGAAGCAATTTAAGTGATTTAGAAGTTTTTAAACTCCAATCCGGTAAGGATTGAAAAGTCAAATTAAAGTTGGCGCGTTTAAGCTATTCAATATTAAATGGGAATATATTTTTTTAATTAGTAAAATGAGATTTTATTTTACACTCGTCGGGATTTCGGACTATCCGGCTGGCTTACAGCCGACCTTTAGACTAAAATGCCAAACAATAAACTTTTATATTTAACTAAAAAAATCGCACCTTTTGAAATTTTGACTTCAAGCGAATAATACTCTTAACTTATTTATTGTACCCTACCAAAATTAATATCATTTGAAAGCACAATTAATACACTTTAAAAACGCGTATCGTTCTTTTCTGTAAAAACAATAATCACGAAACGTTAGGGTCTTTAAAAAAAAAGTGCTGAAAAGCTCATTAGAGGACTCACTACTTGTGCCAACTTGGACACGAATAAAAGGGGGGGTAAAAATTAATTATGGGTCATTAGCTATCCAGACATCACAGAAGTCACACCTGAACAGCTCCAGTAAGAAAAAAACCCTGAAAAATGGATACCACGGCAGAAGAAGCAGCTCAAGTGGTCGCACTACTGCAATCAGGACTACGCCAAGTTGATATTCCTCGACAACTCAACATAAGCCGTTTCCGGGTGAAACGAGTATCCCAGCGGTTCCAGGAGACTGGAGGCTACATCAGGAAGCATGGGTCCGGAAGACGACGTTGCACTTCCGACAGAGACGACCGCTATATTGTGTCGACGTCTTTGCGTAACCGATTCTCCAACGCTGTTGAGCTGCAACAGCAGCTCCGAACAGCTCGGAGGACGTCGGTGAGCGTCTCCACAATAAGAAGAAGGCTGCGAGAGAAGAAAATCCAGGCCCGTAGGGCTGCTACTGGCCCCAAATTGACAGCAGAGCATAGGCGAGTCAGACTTCAGTTTGCCCGAGACCACGTGGATTGGACGTTCGACCAATGGAAGTCTGTCCTCTTCTCCGACGAGACTAGGGTATGCCTTTTCTGCAATGATAGGCGTAGAAGAGTGTACAGGAGGCAGGGGGAACGGTACTCACAGGCCCGCTTTGAAGAAACCGTCAGCTACAGAGGAGGATCCTGCATGTTCTGGGGCGAAATTTCAACCCAAGGAAAAACCGACCTTGTGTGCGTCTCCTGCACAGGAGGTGCACGTGGCCAGGGGTCCCTGACTGCTCATCGGTACATCACAGAGATACTGGAGGACCATGTGGTCCCGTATGCTGGTTTTGTCGGGCCTGAATTCACATTCATGCACGACAACGCCCGCTACCATACGGCAATCATTGTTCGGGACTACCTGAATCAGGTTGGGATCCCCGTGATGGAGTGGCCAGCGAGAAGTCCTGACCTGAATCCCATAGAGCACCTTTGGGATGATCTGAAACGCCGGGTGCGGTCTCGTGATACTGCCCGTGCCACCCTTGAACAGCTTCGGGACACCGTCGTCGAGGAGTGGAGTGACATTCCTCAAGAACGCATCGTGACGTTGGTGAGGTCAATGAAGGATCGCATGGAGGCTGTAATTAGGGCTAAGGGAGGTAACACTAGGTTCTAAGTTTAGTTTATGAATTTGTTTTACTGTATTTTTTAATTTTGTTATGTTTTTAGATTAATTAAATTAAGTAATTTTGGCATGTTTTTCCTTTTTTCATGAAAAATGTTTTTTATATGCTTAGTAATCACTATCACAGTTTTATTATTTAAAGGATTCAATAACCTTTAAAATGAGGGTGGGGACCCTTACCATAGATGAAATAGGGTTTATAGTTGCTTGAAGTCAAAATACCAAAAGGTGCGATTTTTTTGACGCTGAGTTTATAATAATTTTTGAATACGTATATGCAATACCTATTTGCAAAGATTGCAACGTCGATTTTTAGCCAGCCAAAAATACTGTGACTGATCTTTTTCCAAAAAATATAATACAAAGTTCCGATTATCTTATAAAATTAGATTTTTATGATAACGTCTGTAGCGACATCTATCTCGCCACATACGAAAACTAAAAACTGACGTACCCTACATCGCGATATTAAAGTTATCCGAGCGATTGAACATATATACAAGAACCCGACAACAACCGTCGGGCGGTAGCCCACCAGACAAACATCCGTCTGGTCGGAGGATCCTCTCTTTTCAATGGCCAGTTTCCAAATTGGTGACCCCGAGCATGAACGTCAGCGCAGCCTTCGCAAAAACTACGTCATCGTGACGTCATCATCACTTCCTCAAGCTTTCGAGCAGCGAGTCATACAGCCAGCCAGCGTCCACGACTACTACGGGTATCCTGACCACCAGCATGCAGCGGACACGCATTCCTGGTCATCACCCACAGTCTTCTCAGCGACCTTGGCACAGCACACAGCACTTCGGCCGGTCAGCAAGCAGAGACGCACTTCTCTCCTGGTCGACGCAGCAGCCAGCCACTACGCAGCACTGCACCACTCCGACTCACTGGAGCATTTGCAGCATCACCCCGACTCACTGGGGCATCACCGCAGACAGTTCTGACTCACCGTGAACTATGCGGCATCTGGTTCCGACTCACTGGAACATTCCACTGGCCCGGCAAACATCACAAGATATATGGACGACTCAACCTGCTATCGACCTCCGGTCTCGGAGGGGAGTGATGTAGCGACATCTATCTCGCCACATACGAAAACTAAAAACTGACGTACCCTACATCGCGATATTAAAGTTATCCGAGCGATTGAACATATATACAAGAACCCGACAACAACCGTCGGGCAGTAGCCCACCAGACCAACACCCGTCTGGTCGGAGGATCCTCCCTTTTCAATGCTCAATATCTCCAAACGTCCATTTGCGACGACAGTGTGATATCTCAAAAAAATAGATTTTTGGTTTTATAGAAATTCTGAATCGCCTTATCGAGATCTATTATCTGTAAAAATATGATATTTTTTACGCTAAAAATGGCGGAGCTATGAGAGAAAGAGGCTCAAATATCATAGTGTAGCACTATCTCCTTTAGCGATCTAGTTAGCTTTAAAAAAGTGACATCTCAGTTGTTCCCTGTTAGTGCTTGTGTGAAGTACTTGAGGTTTTCGCAAACAACGTGATAATGTAACTTCTACATACGTTTTTGGTGAAAAGGTAAGTATAATTTTGACCGTTTTTTTCTTTTCGACAACGTATTGTATCATTTTATCACATTGTTTTGTAAAATATGAAAAATATTTAATGGTCCTTGATATCACATTTTTCTTGTAAAAATTATAAATTACACTGTGATAACTTGAAAAGTAACATTGAAGATCATGAAACGTTTGCTCTCTAGCGAAATGTGATTTGGGTTATTTGTTGATGTGCTGTTATATCGGAATACTTTTCAATTGTGTTCTGAATTAGTTTTAACTTATAACTTTATATGTGCTAAGCAATAACTTTTTATTAGTATTTTATTTGCAGATGGGTTCGAGGTCAAAAATAATGTACAATTAGCAAAGAGAAAAAATGAAGACGACCAGACGAATTCCAAATTCCGACGGATTTGCATTTTTACTTTTGATTCCATAAAATGTGTTAATTTAAATAAAATATTTGGTTAGTAAATTGATATTTTTTTCATCTATATGCTTCAGCGGTGGCTGGCTGCCCGTGTAGATAATTATGTAGTAAGATGATAGGTACACATTTCGAGAAAATGTAGGTACCTGTGTATTATCCTGTATATATTCTACTCGTGTTTATCCTTCAATTTCAAAGAATGAAGAGAAAGTTCAAACCTTAAGCCCCCGTAGTGAATCTGATCTACACTTTCCATGAAAGTTGGTAGAAAATTCAAGATAAGCTATAACTTAACTCGAATACAGAACAAATTACCTGATCTTTATGCCTTTTTGGAGACAGCGATGACGATGAGTGAAAGACCTGGATTACCAAAGTGTACAAAAAAAGCCAAAGCTTACATTACTTTAGACGAAAAAGGCGCACTAAAGTAAATTTGCAAGCAACCAATCAAAATAAAGAAAGATCAGCCTGCAAAATCAAATAAAACTATACTAAATAATACAATAAATGAATCTTACACCACCACAGAAAATTATACTTCGAACGCTATAGATAACGCCACACTTTTAATCGATGCTGGCATCATTGAAACGGATGCTCAAATACCTAAAAAAGAGGGGAAGAAAAGACTAAGACGGGAAAGTTAAGAAATAGTGAAAAGTCCTACCGATCATCTGAAACCAGAAAAGATATGCCTGAACGAAAACTTAAGCCAACTTGCAGAGAAATGCTGAGCCCATATAACTCACCCCCAACGACAACATCTTCTAAATTATTAATGGGATTTGGGAAACATTGAAAGACAATGGTTATTTATAATTCAGTCTATGGAAGAAGTATAACCAGCTTACCGTTATGTCAGAGTTGATGAGAGTGGAACACCAGCTTCAAAAAGAGTAAATCACAATGTATTCCTTTTTACTTTATGAGGCGAAAATAAGGGTTTGCAAAACTTTCTTTGTCACAATAACACTTAGCTATTAACAATCGACTCATAGAAACATTGATAAAGAAACAAACGTCTATTTGTTTAAAAATAATTGCATCTATCTATCATCTATGTTTGCACTCTAATCATGTACACATAGATGATCCACTGAAAAATGCAGCAAGAGCTTTTATTGATGCTGTCTCTAATATTGAATCCCACTACATACAGGCTAATTTAATGAAACATTACATCGATGGTAATATGGATGGAAACTATCTCAGTTGTACACAGAGATTATGTGGAATTGTTTCACGAGAACAAGACAAAGTTTTGATAATTGTGTTATGTTTTATCGGATATTTATATAGGACTTCAATATATCTTTCTACATTCCTGTTTTTGAAATGAAAAAAAGATATATTGAAGTCCTTGCGAAATTTGCAAAGTTTATAAAAATAGTTTCGCAGAAGAAAAATAACTAGAACAATTTGATTTACAACATGTCGAAGAAAAACGTTTGCCCGAATAGAGAAGGAGAAGGATAAGAAAGATGATGACATAGTAGTTGCCGTCTATGATTAACATGCACTACTTCAGTGCCCTAAAGGAGATTTTTTTGTTTGCTAGTATAAATCGAAATTCAATGTACTGAATTTGACAATCAACGATTTTAAAATGAACCATGCTGAAAGTTATATGCGGGCCTAATCACAGGCTCATAGAGGTTTAAATGAGATTGCTACATAATAGTAACAGTAATAGCCTGTGAATGTCCCACTGCTGTGGTAAGGTCTCGTCTCCTTTTTTGAGTAGAAGCTTTGGAGCTTATTACATCACGCCGCTCCAATGCCGGTTAGTGGCAGAATTTCATTGAAGCTAGACACATTCAGAACATTCACGATGTTTTCCTTCACCGTCAAACACGAGGTGAATTATAAACACAAATTAAACAAATGAAAATTCAGTGGTGTTTGCCTGGTTTTGAACTCACGATCATCGGTTAAGATGCCCGCGTTCTGACCACTGGGCCATATGCCATATGCGGCTTATTGCCACATGCCTCTTTAAATATCTGATGACATGATTCTGATTTCGGGAAGTGACAAGCATGCTGACTTTGTTTTTATTCAAAGCATAACTGGTGTTATTTTTCTCATAAAACTTATATTGTAAGATAAAAAATAAGAGAGTATGGTTCTTTTAAGTGACTAATTGTATATATTAGGTCCTAACATATGAAATTGGCGTTTTGTACGGGAGGAATATAAAGTAATTTTTTTTTTGTAAAATATATTTAATTAATCAAATTATGCACCGTTGTTATCTATGCACTTCTGTCATCTCATGGATAGTTCATTAATCCCTTTACTAAAAAAACCATGGGGCGAGAATCAATTAACTCTTTGGAGGCGGTTTGGACTGCCGCATCGGAGTTTAATTTTTTTCCCTGTAAGAAGTTGTCCAAATTAGGGAAAAAATGGAAATCTGATGGAGCAAGGTCCGGGGAGTACGATGGATGTCGCAGACATTCCAATTTTAGCTCATCTAACTTAGTGGTTGTTTGTTGTGCAGTGTGTGGTCTTGCGTTGTCGTGAAGCAGCAGTGGCCTAGAGCGATTGACCAATCTCGGTTGTTTAGCAGCTTGTTCTTCCTTCATGGTTTGCAGTTGCTGACAATAGATATCTGCCGTAATCGTTTGGCCAGATTTTAGAAAGCTATAGTGAACGACACCAGCGCTTGTCCACCAAACACTCACATGTAACTTTTTCTGAGTCAATTTTCTATTAGGGCAGGATTTGGCTGGGTCTCCAGAGTTCAGCCATTGCGACGGGCGCTTCCGATTATCGTACAGTATCCACTTTTCATCACAAGTAATGATTCGATTTAAAATCCCTTCATTATTGTGTCAGTTGAGCAAAGTAACACAGCAGTCGACGCGTGTTTACAAGTTCGATTCACTCAATTCATGAGGTACCCATCGTTCAAGCTTTTTTACTTACCCGATTTGCTTCAAGTGGATTAATACAGTTTTATCACTTACCCCGAAGCCTGCAGCTATCTCTGAAGTGCTTTGTGATGGATCCGCTTCCACAATAGCCTTTAATTCTTCATTTTCCACTTTGGTCTCAGGCAGTCCACAGGGTTGGTTCTGAAATCGAAAAATCGGTCTGGAGTACCTTATAATAAGCGACGCCAAAGAAAAAAATAATGAGGAAAAAACAAATGAATGACTGTTTTCAAAACTCAAATGCACATACCAGCTAAATGAATTTATAAATTTGAATTTGGAGTTCTTAACCAAAGAGGAGATATTTCTGATCAAAGTGGTCAGTACGACAAAACGCTAATTTCATATGTAAGAAGGAGAATTTTTAAATCTACATAAGTTGTTGATACCATCATAAATATATTATTCTCAAGTAAAAATTACTACTACTACTACAACATTTTATTATTAAATAAGTTAGCATCAAGTAAATAATTTCATCATCTTCAACGTGTTATTTAATTATAGTACACCGTAAATTTTACATATTTCAAGAACAAAGTGATAAGTTTTCTGTTTTTTTTTAAACGAGATAATTTCGGATATTTTGTTAGGAAACTTACGATACTTTAACATGAATAGTTTCAATATTAGTTGATCTAAAACACGCTCTTACAGTGTTACGTCATCTGTGCAATATTTAAAAAGATAGGATCGTTTGAAAGTTTAAAAATTGTTTCCTGTAAAATCGAGGTTTTCGGGATGTCACACTATCGTCGCAAATGAGCGATAATAAGTACCGCAAACCTAAAACGCATTGCGGTTGGTACTTTGAAAGTACTTTGAAAGTACCAACCTTCTACGTTAATTCATTTGTACCTATATAAGGAATATGGCATAGTTCCCAGGGGAAAACAAAGCGCCCGCAAATTACGGTACAGCTTAAAATATTAACAAAAATTACCGCGCAGTGGTTGGTTATTATTGTTGAATGCTCGCAGAACGTAATGATATTTAATGAATGTTTTACGAAAAATATACTGATTTTAAAGTCAATTCTGAACGGACCATATGATGGTAAGGTAAGGTTATTGTCGCCGAAAAGATGCTGTCACCGCAAAAAATATAAATCATTTCTTAACAAACAATGCGGAAATTCGACAATTCGGACATTCGAGCGACGGAATCTGTGATGCTATGATCTTTGAGCCCCGTAATTACACTGGCACACTCACCATATTACTCGGTGGTAGAGCTTTGTGCAAGCTCGTCTGGGTAGGTACCACCCACTCATCAAATATTCAACCGGAAAACAGCAGTACTTGGTATTGTTGTGTTCTGGTTTGAAGGGTGAGTGAGCCAGTGTAATTACAGACACAAGGGAAATGTCTATGGGCGTTGGTGACCACTTACCATCAGGTGGCCCATATGCACGTCCACCTACCTATGCTATAAAAAAAACCATTCAAACCGTAAAAAATACAAGTATTGCTCTATTTAGTCTCCCTATTTAACACATTACATAGTATTCATATAAGGTAAAAATCTTCTAATTAAAATGAATGATATTAATATAAAAAGTTAAGATTTTTTTGTAAGATTCCCAGTTTCTACAACTAAAGTCTCGACTCAATTTTTTATCATGTTTAGAAGAAGAAAATAGAATTAATCTACCACTTACATAATGCAATTGCAAAGCGGAAGGTGTCATATGCAAACGGGCCTGTAAAGCTCCGGTAGATATTTTAATATATCTACGTGCTTGAAAGTCTGACTACGGTGTTCATAAAGGCCGTAAATTCTCATTATACTTACACTGCCCGCGGCAACCGTCAAACTATACTAATTTAACATATACCTCCCATGAGCTCTACCTGCGTCCTGCAGTACAATTCCTGCATTACCCAATGTATACCGAATTATAAGATATTTTTATGAATAAGATAAATAGGTTCATTTTCAAAATAAGAGAACGCATTCTGTGATTTTTGGCGCGAAATGAGGAATTCATTAAAATGGCACTTATGGAAACTGAATAATTTGTGAGCTCGCAGAGTACCGAAATATTACATAAATGGAAACTAATTTCAACATTTAACAAGTATAACCCGCTGGAGCTTGAGTCAATATTCATCATCGTATTTTGTTGGTTTTCCGTATTCGTACTCCGAAACTAATTAGATTTCCGATGCTTTAATTACAATGTGGAATTATAAATTGTTAAAAGTATTTTTTTAGAAATTAAATCCAAAATATGTTAATTCTGTGAGATATAAAAGCAAAATAATCAAAATTGGGAAAATGTTAATTGTGTACAATAACATCATTAGACTTGAAATGGGTGAAATCGGTTTTTCCTGTTACTATAAATAATAAATAAACAAAATGGCCGAACGTTTGAGGCAAACATAATTATAACTTACCAGGAGGTTTCACCTAAATCACAGCCTGCTGATTTATATTTCACGCACCTCCCGAATTCAGCGGTTGGAAATGTCACGGTCGGGGACACTCATAATAAGTGAAATATGGGAATGCATGAGGGATACATTTTAATTTATGTTTTTATTTTCAGTTCCATTCCAAAATTCCAAAATTATACCCTTTTAGTACAAAATGTACTGATTTACTGTTCTAGCAACAGTCCCTTATAAGTAAGATTTTTTATTTATTTATTGGAATAAGTAGTAACATTTATTTTCAAACATCACTTCGTAATTATTTACTTTATTGTAATTCATATGATAGAGTATATAGGACTTGTGCAAGTTGTACTCCTTCGGTAGTGCGGTCTTATGCCTAATTAGCAATGTCTTCCATAGTAAAATATTATATTTAGTAGTTTAGTAAGTACCAAGATAATCAGGAACGACGATAAAATTTACTTACTCTAGGAAAATGATACTAAAAATAATTGATCATTTCGAAATGAAAAGCTTAAACTATGATAACCGGATTACTTTAATGTAAAATTTTCTATGCAAATATTTTAAATGTGTAACACTAAATTTTGCAGCGATAATATTCGTAGAGTTTAATTTTATAAAATTAAGCCTTTCAAACTGATATAACGTTTTCACTACTTAAACAATATAATGTTTCAACCTCAGAGAGCTAGTAGAAAGTAGAACTAATCTATATATTTATATATATAGATCAATTCTAATAAATATGATAAAATATATATTCATTAATTTTACCTACCCACCCACCATTTAACTTTGATTATTAATATTTTTTGTAATAATGTTTGTATAAAAGCTTCTCATATAATTTAAATCAAAATTATAAGTATAATCTCTTTCAAGCACTTTTAAATAATAAAAGGTTTTGTTAAATATATACTACCGGTTCCAATTGTACGACAAACGGGCGAGAAATAAAAAAAAACATTAAAAATCAGTTACATCATTTAAATACGAAAACGAATACTAACTTTAACTTTTTTTATGGACTATAAGTTCTTGTAACCTTTTCCTCAATAGAAGCGAAGCTTTGCCCAACAATGGGACAAGAAATGTCTGTAAGCTTTTTTACTTACACTACTAATATTGCTTAATAATTAATAATACACTATGTAATATTATTTTATAATACTTGTTTCTGGCCAGATATATTTAGTTGACCTTTTATAAAACTTTGATTTCACTCAGTATTTGTCATTGCATATATTATGTAGGGAGATAAAATGGGCGAAGATGGAAATAGGTCGAGTATCTGTGAGATTAAAGTAGGTACACAACTACACATTTCTGGCCATCAACGGACCCGCATTTCACTTCAAGATAGCAGACATATATACGTTATTGCGCTTTCTATTTGATGTGTATGCTCTTACATTTATTACAACTCTTTAAAATGTATATTTAAATTCCGTTACATGTTAAGAACATATCAAGAAATTTTATCCAAATCGGATAGCGCAGCCTTAGGTAAATGAATTGTATTATTAAATAATGCTACCACAAAAAACCATATAACCATTTTCATTTTGCATTTATACTCTTTTCGGAAAACATAGTTATCTATAGAGGTATGTCAATTGTTAATTTTAAAGATGTTATTTTTATTGTTTAAGAGATAATAAAAATTGATTAATTTATAAACATGACAAATAGATAAAATACATAGATAGATTATATACTATTATAAACAAACAATTATGATATTTATGTATTAGGAGACCATAAAAGTAACAACGTCTCGGAATGCTGATGACACTAATGTTGTTTATTGACCGTCTCATGTACCAGGGAATTAAAAACTGTAAGAAAAGCTTAAAAGCTATATTGAGGCTGTCATATCTTCTAATGCTTATAATAAAAATGTTACTGATCACTGTGTGTATATGGAAGATATATATGATTACTCATTTAGCAACTATGATTTTTTTAAATTTATTTATATGTCGAAGTGGGCCTTGGGTAGGCAAAGCGTGGCTGGTGAGCTTTCTGGGATAACAGAAGGTTCTTCAAACTATAAAATTCATAAATGTGTCCATAGCGCCTCGTAAAAATATTTAACTACTTTTATTCTTGTACAACATTAAATTTTTCATGCTTTTCAGAAAGGCTAATCTTCCTTAGGCCTAGGAGAGCAAAAATTCGCCGCTGTCAGTAATTAATTAACTACATATATTGAAAATCTTTTGCCGCTTGAAAATTTCGATTTATAATAATCAAATTAGGATACATCGTTAACAGAATTAAAATCGATAAGACAAGACTCACGCAGAACATTAAATACTGAGCATATGCTTTTTTTAAATGTCACAATGTATATTAGTATCGTATTTTAAAACGTGTTGCGTCACTAAAACTCATTAAATATTTAGGTACTTGAGATAAAATATCAAACACGATTGCTTATTCAGCTACCATTAGCATTGGTTGGCTCAAAACTGACAAGTCAATAAATCATTTCTCAGCGTAGGCATTTCTTGTCGATTTCATTGAATAGCGATTTATTCGCGAGGCGCTTACTTGCCGCTTTTAAAGCGCCTAATGCGCCTGTGGGAAATAAAACTTCCTTGTAATCTTTGCGTGTTTATACAAAATTATTGGATTTTAAATCACATAGAGGGATTTCATTGGGATCCATTCTGATGTTACCAAATTTTGTTAGTGTTGAGGTGCTTGCAGGACATATGTAGATATGTAAATGTATTAAATATATAAAGTCTATGTCTATATACATATATGTAAACCTATTTATACTCTCTCTCTCTCTCTCTCCTTGGCATTTATTATTCCCATCTGATGGTGGGGTCTGCCTTTCTGATTTTTCTCCTCCACTTCGCTCTATCGGATGCGTCCTCGACGGAGACATTGCAGGAACTTAGATCTTTCTTGACCACATCCGTCCATCTCGTCTTTGGTCGCCCTCGCGGTTTTTTGGTATATTACCCACATAGTCAGGAGGTCTGCTTTTTACGTGCCCATACCAACGTAGCCTGCTCTCTTGCAGCTTGTCGGCAATATCGCGAACACCGAGACTGCCGCGGACATACTCGTTGCGGATTTTGTCGAGTCTCGTCACTCCGCACATCCACCGAAGCATTTTCATCTCCGTGACTTGGATGGCATAGGTTTGGCACTGAGTTATGGCCCAAGTTTCGCTGCCATATGTTAGGACCGGCCTGATCATGCTCTTATAAACTAAGCCCTTGAGTTTTACAGGCATTCGTCTGTCACAGGTTACGCCAGTCACTTCCCGCCACTTAAGCCAGGCCGCTGCTATACGATGTTGAATGTTTACGTCTACATTTCCGGAAGAGTGCAACATAGAACTCAAGTATTTATATTCTTCACACTTAGTGACTTGTTGACCATCGATGATGAGAGGTCGATGTACTGAAACTCGGTCGTTGCAAACCATGTATTGAGTCTTCGAAACACTCAGTAGCAAGCCACCTTTTTGTAACTGGCGCTTCCATTGTTCCAAGGCATGCTTAAGGTTGCTACGGGTTGTCGAACATATTGCTACATCATCGGCATAGATAAATGTCCAAGGTGCCAGGGACTGCGCATTTTCAGTGAGGGTACTGAGCCTTGATGTACCCTTTCGGTAACTACTATCGGTTTGGTCTGCCCTACTGTTGTCCTGATAACCGATCTTACGTCCTTGTACATGTCGGTTTCGATGTCGACTTACCTTTCTGTGATGTTTTTCTTACGAAGGCTCCACCAGATTGTTGCTCGAGGTACGCGATCGAATGCCTTTTTCATGTCTAAGAACGCAAGGTATAGCGGTTTGTTCTTAGCTCTGAACTCTTGGACAATCATGCTCACTGCGAACATCGGATCCACAGATGATAAGCCTGGGACGAAACCGTACTGGTTAGTTGATAAGGAGCTCTCCTATCTTAATCGACCGTCCATGATTCGCTCATACAGCTTCATTGTATGGCACATCAACTTTATACCCCGATAATTGTTGCATTCGTATCTACTGCCTTTGCCTTTGTAGAGAGGAACAATAGTACTTAGTCTCCATGCGTCTGGTTTACGTGAAGTTTCCATAGCCCTTAGGAACAAATGCGTAAGAATGTAAATACCCTTTTCCCCTAGACATTTCCAGGCTTCTATAGGTCCCCAGGCCCTGGGGACTTCTTATTGGACATTTTCTTGAGGGCAGCTTTTACTTCTTGAGGTGTTATGAGCGGTATCAAACCTAAGTTCTTACTCATGTTTGGAAGATCAACTGTTTTTGTTGTTGCGTTTAGAAGTTAGATAACGGACCCGTCTTGATCTTTAACGATCCTTGTTCTTACTGGATCTTGCGTTGCTCTGTTAAACCTATTTATACCTAAACACTAAAATAATGTATTAATTATGTTAATAAATTGTATAGGTAGGTACAACCTCAAGTTTAAATACGTGGGTTTTGATTCGCAATATTAAAAATAAGCGAAACTTTGTGGACATGACAATATATATAATACATGTGTTTTTTAACAAATCACTCAGATCGTCGTTCTTAGACTCTAGATTACACAATTATTTATTTTATTATAACAAAATACAAACATAAAAATTGAAACATACCATATGCATCTAGCGATTTTAAAACTATAAACGGTTTTAATGTGAAAGCTTAATGCAATTAAATTATTAGCCTTAAAAATATGTATATACATGTCGGAGGAAGCTACGAGTCGAGTTGATTGATGTTTGCAATATTATTTATTTACATTGTAATTACTTGTAGAATTCTTGATTTAATTTTATTTGATTTGTTACATTTTTGTAAAAGTTAAAATCCTTAATAACGTAATAAAAGTTATGAATATTGTATTTCACGTATATTGTATTATTGGTCACGTGACGACCAATCAGAGCAAGGCACGTGCCTGGAGCGTGGTCGAGGCGCCATCTTGACTTTGGAGAGGTAGACAGTTTGTGTGACATATTCGGAGGAAAGTAATGGATCGAGTTGGATCGTTGAAGTGGATTCGTCTGTTAAGGTCGGATCGGTGCCCTGAACTCGCTGCTCGGTTTTGTTACTCGTTAAATTAATTAATTAATTTGTTTTATTAATTAAAATACTGTGAAACTGTGATAGTTGTGTTTTGTGCTTGTACTTTACCCTAATGACGCCCACTAAGCCCGCAAATACTAATGACGATGTCAATGATTACGATGCATTCTCCGACATCAGAAGTGGGATCGGAACCTCATGTGTTCTGATCCGCTCTGCTACCTGTGGTAACGTATTATACGATGGAAAGGATCTGGTGAGTGCGTTCCAATTTGTTTAAAAGCGATAGACACTGTGACTTACTATGTGTCGTAATTTATAAGTTTCTTAGTAAATTCACAAGTTAGCTTGCAAAGATTTCTTTATTTAACTACCCTGCATTGGATTATTATTAATTAACAGTGATCTTGCGCAATAATAGCTAAGAAATGTGCCTAATAGCAGCCATAACTCTGAAAAAGTCTGATAAAAGAACAAATGTGTTACATTCTAGTTCGATTATCGTTGGAGGAATAACGTGTAAGTGATCGTGACTACGGTGGAGCATCTTGACTCTGCGGCCGTGTCTTCACCGGAGCGTGAGTGCTGCCATGAGCCGCGGTGCTGTGTCGACGACGTGAGTGTTGGGTGCGAGGAGGTACATCGCGTTGAAGTTCAATGGTAATGTAAACGGAGTTCGTGACGTAGCATGCAAGTTTAAAACATAAAGGTCAGTCTTTCACATTCCATTATGATGCAAGTGCTGAGTGTTCTCTTATTAAAGAAAGTGTTTTTTGTAAGTCTATGTCACATTAAGAGGTTATTAGTCAGTCAAGTGTTCTCAGTACTGTTCAAATATTTTGTATTTTTGAGATTAATAATAATTTAATTGAAATTTTATTGTATGATTTGCCGGATATGTCTTGATATGCGTAGTGATATGACACGGCGCGAAATCTTGTCGCAGGGATTTAGTGTTAAGATGTTTGCGAAACAATTTAAAATTTCTAAAGTTCATGACGTAAATAATTATTACTCACATGTACCCTCAGCTAATTTAGAAAGTAATGTTTCATCCCGTAGTAATGAATACCGGCTCTTATGAATGATTTTTCTGTTATTGATACCGAATTGTCCCTAACTCATAAAGCAGAAATTGTTACTGCGTTGATTCGTTTTTCGAAATATTTTATTACTGGTTTGGCACAAACAGAATTAATTAATTAGTTAATTAATCCTAGTTAGACTTTTTGGTTGAGATTGATGTTAATTATGAAGTTCAAATTAAAAGTTGTGGTAGAAACTCGAGTAAGGGGGTCTGTAGAGACCATAAGTGTGGTTTCCAAGGGGTGACACATGGCGACCCATGCGTTGGATGTGAGCAATGCAATTACCGATCGGCTGGATAGCCGGGGCGCTAAATGTCTTACTTGGGAGTTTCTAGAGTCTGGATTTATGAAAGCTGTGTAATGTTGTACTGAGTCGTTTTGCAATTTAGTCCGAACGACTGTGATATGTGGCTCTGGCTGTTAGCATAATAAAATTTTATATCTCCTATTGTCTAGTTTGAGGTCATTGTACGTGCCCCAAAAAAAAAAAAACATGTCTAACTGCCTCGTTGGTCTAGTGGCTAGATATAAGGCCTCAGACCCGGTGTTCCTGGGTTCAATTCCCAGGTCGGGCCAATAAATAGTTATTGGGTTTTTCTGTCAGAAAATTCTCAGTAGCAACCCGGAGTCTGGAAGTTGGAAGTATGTACACTCCCGTGCCTCGGAAAGCACGTTAAGCCGTTGGTCCTGCGCCTGAAATCTTTCCGGTCGTGTCGGATTGCCGTCCCATCGGATTATGAGAGCTAGGGAATAGTGAGTGCACCTGTGTTGGCGCACACACTTGTGCACTATAATATCTCCTGCGCAGTTGACTAATCTCTCTTGAGATTGGCCGCCGTGGCCGAAATCGGTCAGGAGGACGTTATTGTTATTATTGTTTCTTCCCCTAAAATGTAGTGTGGTCAGGAGTGACCGAGCTAAGTGATACTGTGTGACAAACATTGTTTCAGAGTAACACACGAGGCTGGTGCTTCAGTGCTTCGGGTGCGATACATCAGTCTGCGCACAACGGGTGCTGCTGGCTGAACGACCGCCGGTCAGCTTTCTCCAGCCTGCCGGACGTAGTGCTGGTGACAGAGTGTCACGAGCGTGCAGGCGTGGTCGTCTGTCAAGAGTGCGCGTGCGACTCGCGTGGCGCGTGGTGCTTATGGCCGAGCGTCGCGAGCGCGTAGGCGTGCTCACCTTCAGTGCGCGTACGGTGCGTGCGGCTCGAGTGGCGCGCGATGCTGGTGGTGGAGAGTCATGAGCGCGCAGACGTGTTCACCTGTTCGAGTCCTACGTATGGCGCGCACGGCGCGTTGTGCTGGTGGTGGAGCGTCATGAGCGCACAGGCGTGCTTATGTCGGTATGGTATCTGTACGAACTATCTCTGTGTGATGAGCACGCAGGAGAAGTTGACACGTGATATACTCCTGGCTTGGTACCTCAGGGGTATCGACTGACGAGATGATGGATGTGATCATGGTGATCCAACTGAATTGACTGCAGCAATTCTGTTGTATTATCATGTAGGAAGTTACGATTACATATGTTTGTTTATTTGTATTGTACTTGGTCTTAATTCAAAACGAAGAGATAAATCAAACTAAGCTAGATCCTAAATACAGGGGACTGTTTAAAGTTGTAAAATTGCTTGAAAGCGATCGCTATGTGTTAAAACAGTTATCTGGTAATAGAACCTATAAGTAAGCTCACGATCGCATACGAAAGATTCCTCTTACTGATGTACCTGCTGAGTTAGATTTGTTTAATGTGTATGATGGTGATGAGGGAATCGTAACCAGTAAATAAAGCACTAGTCTGTAGTCGTAACTGCAACTCGCTCGGGTTGTTCAGGGCGCGATGGGCAGCTAGTTGTGTGGCGGGAACCCGAGTCTCGTAGGAGACTATTGTTGTGTCGGTCATGAATTGACCTGAGACTCGTAGAGTCTAGGTGAAGTGTTGGTCGTATCACATGAGGTGATGACGATATGGTTGGCCACATAAAGGCGAGTTGGCCACATAAAGGCGAGTTGGCCACATAAAGGCGAGTTGGCCACATAAAGGCGAGTTGGCCACATAGAGGCGAGTTGGCCACATAGAGGCGAGTTGGCCACATAGAGGCGAGTTGGCCACATAGAGGCGAGTTGGCCACATAGAGGCGAGTTGGCCACATAATGGCGAGTTGGCCACATAATGGCGAGTTGGCCACATAATGACGAGTTGGCCACATAATGGCGAGGTGGCTGTTTCATATTTATTTATTTGTCTAAAGTATGTAACGGCGAGGTGGCTGTTTCATATTTATTCATTTATTTATTTGCCTAAAGTATGTAACGGCGAGGTGGCTGTTTCATATTTATTTATTTATTTATTTGTCTAAAGTATGTAACGGCGAGGTGGCTGTTTCATATTTATTTATTTGTCTAAAGTATGTAACGGCGAGGTGGCTGTTTCATATTTATTCATTTATTTATTTGCCTAAAGTATGTAACGGCGAGGTGGCTGTTTCATATTTATTTATTTATTTATTTGTCTAAAGCATGTACCGGCGAGGTGGCTGTTTCGATACTACTAACTTAATTTAGAATGTAGTGTGAAATCTAATAGGATTAAGATTTGATAAGGAAAGATTATTAATATAGGCAAACATTTTATGAAAATATTTCACATGAAGTTGTCGTGCAGATGATAACGACGATGCACGGTCTTCAGCATCACACGAGGACGCGTGATACGTCAGGACGGCCGTGTCGGAGGAAGCTACGAGTCGAGTTGATTGATGTTTGCAATATTATTTGTTTACATTGTAATTACTTGTAGAATTCTTGATTTAATTTTATTTGATTTGTTACATTTTTGTAAAAGTTAAAATCCTTAATAACGTAATAAAAGTTATGAATATTGTATTTCACGTATATTGTATTATTGGTCACGTGACGACCAATCAGAGCAAGGCACGTGCCTGGAGCGTGGTCGAGGCGCCATCTTGACTTTGGAGAGGTAGACAGTTTGTGTGACATATTCGGAGGAAAGTAATGGATCGAGTTGGATCGTTGAAGTGGATTCGTCTGTTAAGGTCGGATCGGTGCCCTGAACTCGCTGCTCGGTTTTGTTACTCGTTAAATTAATTAATTAATTTGTTTTATTAATTAAAATACTGTGAAACTGTGATAGTTGTGTTTTGTGCTTGTACTTTACCCTAATGACGCCCACTAAGCCCGCAAATACTAATGACGATGTCAATGATTACGATGCATTCTCCGACATACATAATAATTAATTGCTTACATATTTAATAAAGGTACAATATAAATATGCGATAAGTTATTTTATAACGAAATGTTACAATTACAAAAAAAATTAATTAAAAAAAATTGTTCTTTTTGTATGGACTATAAAAAATACGTTTGTAAAATCTCTCGAACCCGGTGTGTACAGTTTTCAATATATTTGTATAATATGTCCCTTATTTTTCTTAAAATAAAATATATAATCAAATAATTTATTTGTCCAAATAAAACGCATATAAAACAGAATGAATAAAGTTATCTTAAACAATTTTATGTCTACACTGTTTATCTACTAAACTAAACTTATTTAGCTAAAGACTACTATATGGTAGGACCGGCAATTTCTTTTTCGACTATCGATTACATAATATATACTTTATGTAAGTAAATAAAAAATAAATAAACATTCCATATGCCTCCGGCAATCTTAGTTTAAATTAATTTAAGGTGAAAGTATTATGCAATTAAACAAGTTGTCAAAAAAAAAATAACTTAACTAATTTTATATATGTAAAAGAAATTTTGTTCGTATGTCAAGTTAAGTAGTTAAACTGATCATCATAAAATTTCGCAATCCAGGGGTGCAGAAATACGTACCCTACCTATTACGTGCCTCCCCCTTTTAACGGAAACAGAGAAAATATAAGTTTAAAATTGCGTCATATTAAATTACTTCTACTTTGGAAGCTCGTGTCATCTAAGATAATTACATTATATCTAACAATTGTTTAAAAAATATATTACATTCAATCAATCCTAACTAATATTATAAATGCGAATGTGAGTTTGTTTGTTCGTTACACTTTCACGCTTAAACCATTACACTGATTTTAAACATTCCTTTAGCAATGGAAAGCTACATTAATTATGAGCGAGTAACATTTTTTCCCCGTATTCCCACGGAAACGGGAACTACGTGGGTGAAACCGCGGGCAAAACGCTAGTATATGACAAATAAATAAATCTTCAAGTCTTGAAAATCGAAATACAAAGAGATGAAAATAGCTTAGCATGTTCGCAAGACAATCTTGTGAACATTCGAACAATGCTGAGATAAATTGGACTGACTAGAGAAGTATCAAACAAATTGCTGCACAGATCTGCATCTCTGATATCACCTTTGATAATGTCTTATGCATTTCCTTTCTTGTAACTAAAATCTTTGTTATATTTTTATGATACTTTTAAATTTTGTATTTTATTTTTAAGTCGCCAAATATTTAAAAAAAACAACTATATGACGTAACGAGGCAATGTTCGTCTCGTTGCCTTGAGATGACACACTATGATTTTTTATTAATCTCTATGCTTATACAGGTTATCTCTTCTTGGGAGTGTACTTGTTTTATAAACTTCTCCATGCTAAGCCCTATAATACTGGCCATTTTTAATGTAAACATTATTTTAAAAATCGAATATAATATGAATACGGAATATAAAATAGAAGAACATTATCTAAAGTAGATAACACATGTACTCAATCGTAGATTTAATCTCTCCATCGTACAACTAACCTGGAAACAACCCAGATTGCATAAGGAATCAGGGTTTGTATTGGATATGCATAGTTTGCCCTCGAATGCCACTCAGGTACACCCCAGGGATACGAGACGGGAGGCGAGCCGCATTCAACATTTTGATATTTTGCCACTCTACTATGCGAGATAGAATTCTATACGTAGTTATGGATACATAACTTTTGTTGCTGGATAAATATAATAAAGAAAATATATATATAAAAGCAACGGTTAGACCAGAAAGTTGGTCATTTAGGCTCAAATCCGAAAGACCATTGAATTTTCAGATGCTTAAATTTTATTTATCGTTCATATTGGTTTCGGTAATTGTATTTACCATTATTTAGCAATAGAAAATTGTTATTGATAATGGATGCCGCTTACAATCTGATTATGCATTTCAGCTCAGAATGCAATTAACCGCAAATTGTTGTTTACCCACGAGTACCGATAGATTGTAAATATTTCATGTACTTAATGTTGATTACTAATACAAATTAACTTTGTTTGGGGAATTTCATACGTTATAAATTCGTGATATAGACCACAGAGGACACTAGCTCGAAACGCAATAAATATATTGCAATCTACATAAAAGTTTAACTTGAAAGTAAATTCTAAGAACAATTGCATGTTTTTAGAATAACGTCGAAATCAACCGATTCATTAAATGCTATGGTCAACACCATTCATCGTGACTTCATCCATGACAAATTAGTATTTCTTATTTGCTGGAACATATAATCGTGTGCCTATCCAGATCCGAGTCTAACTCTAATTAAATTTCATTACAATAGTTTCGTACTCGGTTCTTAATGTAAGCTATATGTACAGAATTATTAATAATCATTATATATTATATAAAATTCTACCAGTTATTCTTCGATACGCTCGATACGCTCTTGGCAGAGCGGTTGTGGTCGTGACGAAGTAGTGGCTGACGTTATTCTCTTCAGTTTACGCCATCTCTCCCTGTCAGCTGACATAATAGTACACATATTATCCCTACCAGTTATTACGTTATATTTAATAATATTTTTTCATAAATGTAATAAGTTCTTCTTGGTTCAGAATGATGGTTAGAAGTTTTTATAAATATATTAAAAATATCTATAAACATATTTTGATTTTGAGTGATAGTTGTTAGACGATTAGAACGAATAATATAGTAATTATAAACTGAATATTGAATGTTTTTTACGCTTTTCTTTATTTACTAATGCAATTAAAAATGTTTTAAATATTCAATTGCTAATAATGGTTATTAATTATTTAACAATTTTGCGAAAATACCTCATAAATATTGTACGTCGTAAAAAAAAAGTTACATTATACGGCGGATTTTATTAAGCCGTACAGATTTTCATTTCGCAACAGAAAACTGTAGCCGAAATTGTTTTACAATATAATTACAGAGAGCCATTGTTCTGAAATACCGGCGTGCTTCGATTTACATTTAGAATGGCCCAATTTGTGCGGATTCGCTACTTCATTTGTTTTCATTTCGACATTAAATCCGTTGGAATACTATTGTTTTATTGCACATGAATGAAATACAATATTAATTACCAGTATCTTTGTCGCTGAAAAATATTGATAAATGTATTGAAATAATGAACCTATTCGAAGAGCCTTCGTTTCATGTATTTAATATCTACAGTTTAAAAATTACAATTTAATTTTATTAAATTTCATGTGAATCTTAAGCGAAGAAATATAAGAAATAATTAAAATATTAAAATTAACATGCTTGTATTGCTTTGTACAAACCCTTACTTTTTACTATATATATGCACGTTTTCAAAATTGTCGGCGGAATGTGTAAACGGAAATAACTCAAATATGTTTCACTAAAGATCTTTATTTGTTCTTATATTACAAATAACGTTATGTACATCATAATAATTACATATATTGTTACAATAGTTAGTAGCAACAATAGATATTATACATACATGAAACTTATCTATCTTAAATCTGCACTGATAATAATTTATCTGTTATCTATTTAATTAACCAAATAAAACCGTTCCGTCACGTATCGATATTTTTATTAATTTTGCTGTTGTTGTAATTAAGAAGATAAATATACTTAAAAATTCGAATTCTACGAAATATGACAGTTTTCGTAGAATTTCTTGTTCTATGAAATAAGTTGAAAGATAGTAAGCATACCTATATCTAATAATACTATACGTGACAGGCAGCCGATTTAAATAAGGAATAATTAATAATTTATTATTATTAGTAGACTTCTAACGAATTTTCGACTAATTAACACTATGCTTCATCAATATTAACGCTACATTTTCGTTTAATATATTTAAATAATAAATATATTTTTTAATCGTTATAAGTTAATTATTTATCATTTGACATTTATCGATTTACCGAATGTCAGCTCCAGATATGAAATCCTTCTAGCTAGCTGACAGTTCAGTGTTGCCAGCTTCGAATTCGTTACAAGCCTAATTATAATTAATTAAGGATTGTCATGTGCTCATCGTAATAATATTTACAAATCGATTGAAACTTCTGTTATCTTAAAATTTATTTAAATATTAATAGCTTGTTACTAAAAAGACAAATTTAGATAAAAACTGAAAAGACATTCAATCAATAATAAAAATGAGATAAAAATTAAATTCTCGACACAAATACATTCGAGGTCTCTCTGCATATCAGAGCAAGTAACAGTTAAAATTAACAAATATTATACGTGTATTAAACAACCATTGGCACTATATATTTAACATGTTTGTATGTTGTACATTACGGTGAAGCTTTTGGTTTAATTATTCAACTAATATTATTCGTATATACACGGCACATTTTGCTAACCTAATATCAAAGCAAATCAAAACTTAGACATCAGTGCATTTTATTTACATTATATAACTTATCTACATAAGGTACTTTAATCCACTTCAATTCAAACAAAATACAGACAAATGAATGTACGGTACATTGTCGCTAACACAAAACTATCGTTTAAAGGCTTTGTTTTCGTCAACAGCAAATTCGATCTCCCCAAAGTGCATTTGATTTATTTACTATTCAAGATGAATCGAATTGGAAATAGCATTCATGTAGAGAATTGTATATTTCATTCGTTCAGTTAAATATTGATGTAATTTCTTACAATATCGTACAATACATTCATATGTTTGTACAAGACACAATTATAACACATAATATATTCACTTATATATGGTATTAAGGGCATTAATCACGTCTCACAAATAGCACTCGAAGTATCACTATAGACCAACCACTTTGGTTCAATCATTACGCTTCATAGAAGTCCACTGGTTTGTTATAAATGTGCTAAAATGTCGATTTCGGAGGGTGGCTGCGAGTGCATGTGTGTTTCGTTTAGTGCTGCAGAGCCGGAGACCGTAACTATGACGGGTTGAGCCTCTGTGTGGACGATAGTCACGAGATGTTCGTCGGGATCCTTTTCCTGTTCTGTGGGCTTAGGTAAAGCTTCTATCGTGTCGTCGGCGTATTTGAGGTCGAGGGGTGTGAGAGTGGGAAGTGCGTCAGTCACCGTGACGGGCGGATCCGCGCGAGGCGCGCGGTATGATGGCGGTCCGCTGTATTCGGAGCCACACCATGCGGCTCCCGTTGACCCTCTATTGAAAAGCAAATGAAACAAATAAAAAAAAGCAATTGTTACGAAATAATCAATTGAACTCTAATATTATTGGTATATTGTTGATCTAAGTGCAATTATTTGCTGCGTTTAAGGTTAAACGTATACAAACCTAATATTTTATAGTTCATTCTGATATTATTTGTGCATCTCAAACGGAATTAGTGTTCCAAATTAATAAGATTAAAATAATTAAATTCAAATTTTTCATTTCGATTTGTTAGCTAACGAGTGTATCGATTAACGATTAGCGCTGTACCTGACTAGACTGGCTGAGTTGGATCTGTATGTAGGTGGCGGGGACACCGCTGGCGCACTTCTGTCTAGGAGAAGTAACCTGGAAACAAACATTTAACTACTTCAGAACTAGACTTGTGCAACATTCGACAGTCACGAAGCGATTGTTACAGTTTGAATATTTCAAGGATCTGAGAATTCAATTTAAGTTATCTAACTATTGAATGACGTTGACTTTGAATAAAGTAATACAAAGTTCATCGTCATGGTTCAATTCAATATAATGATTACAACTAACGGCTTCTAAAATTATTAAAATAAATATATTATTTTTACTTCAAAGGAATTATTTTGACTGACTGAGCGACTTATAAATTACTTAAAAATACTAACTGATAATCATCGGTCATAAAATAATTATAAAATATGTAGGAATGGACACTATGAGTAAAGTAAGCATTAATTTAATATAAAATAGAAAAATATTAACTAACTGCAATATATTATTTATAACATTATGTATTCAAAATTATCAAACTCACGTGGGTATATACCTATGTATTTGATTTCATTATAATATGAAGGACACTCAAATTACCTGAGTCTATACTCTTGCATAGATGCTTGGTAGGTGGGCGGTGGAGGCCTGTAATGAAACTCCGGATACAACATGGCCGCATAAGGATGGTGCGGGCGAGCGTAGCTCGGTGGAAGGCGGGATACCAGACGACGGCACGATGCCCGCCGGAGCCCCAGCAGAGCACAGGGAGCGTCACGGGCTCCCAATCGCCATGCTAAGCCAGCAGCTGTCACCAGCACAACACCTATGCCTGAAATTATATATTCTATAGCTATATTTAACTTACAAACAACTCGTAAATATTCTATTAAACGAAGTAAAAAGTTTTTATATTCCACTTAACAAAGAACTGGACTCTTTCAAGATATTAAAAAGTATTTTCTAGTATTTGCAGCTTAAGTCGCTCCACTGTCCGTCGTGCAGATTATAGGTTTTATCATCATGATTACCTTCCTTGTATATGAACGAGATGAATTGCTCACTAATGATGTATTTGAAAACTAAAGAGTGATTGGCTAAATTCAACTTAACTTAATTAAATTTCCTGGACTAAATGTAAGATCTAAATGAATGGATAATTTTGCTACTATTACCTGTAATATTTATCCCCCAATAAATTTTACTGTTTTGAGTATACCGGTGTAAAATGCTTACTAATGGCCGTAATTGATACACAGCAGGAAAAAAAGCCAAAACACATCTTACCTTGTACTATTAAATATTATAATAAGAGTAACGTAGTGAAACTATAGTTAAATTCTTACTAACGTAGGTATGAGAAATGATTGATAAGCTTAATGAAAAGAATAATGCAACTCATATTTACGTTGACACATTCTGTTAACAGATTTCACGCACAAAGGTGATGGGAAGTACGTAAGCGACTATTTAGATAATTATTTTCGTGCCCGTGATCACGAACAATACGTTCCGCTTTGATCTCCCGCGCTAATGGCTCGCACCTGTGCTATTGAAGTTCATAGAGAAAAGCAAAATTACCTTCATAAAAGGCTTTTATCGTGTCCGAGCAACGTTGCAACAACGTGGCCGATCATTCTCAGTTTAATGCTTAAAAAAATATTATTGTAAAACTAACCTTTTTTAGTCTATGTTCCTCCATCTATCTATCAACATTAATAAAAATGAATGCGTTGCAATGCGTTCCTAAGTCCAATTGTGATGAAACTTCGTCGAATTGTTCTATAAGCCCGATAAGGCTCACAAAACAAGGATATTTTTTGCGTGATTTTCCTTAAGTATAAGCGCTCTGTATTGTTAGTAAATATATATACGCCTAGTAAATTTGCAATTAAAAACAATAACCTTATATTATTTAGCAGCGTATATATTTAATTTGCTTCAACAAATATCGTACAATTAGTGTAACGTATATTCGGCTAGTACGTTAATCTACGGCACAGACTCTACGTTGACGTGTGAAGTTCACTGAGTGACGCGTACAAATTGCTCTAGCGTCAAAACAATAGATCGCTTGCCTGTAACAACATCATTTGTCCCCAACGCTAATGAAAATCCAATTAATTCTGCTCCAAAACTCATTCGAAGTTTAATTGAAAACTTCGCCCGATGAAGGGCGGAGGCGACTTCGTGAATGATGTAATGAGGTTTTGGCCAGAGTTGTTATTGTCATATGCAGAGCGAATATCCAATGAGCCTGCCCGGATTGTTTCACGGTTAATTACAGCCATTTGTTAGCGGTGACGCTTTGAACCTAAATTTTATTAAAACGCGAACGCTTACGGACAACTGTCGACTGGCAACTGTATTTATAGCCACTCTTATGTAGTTTGCCCATAGGATACCGGACAGTTTAAATTTGATCGTTCCTAAAAAGAGTAAAAATTGTGGCTCGGAACGTTCAGTGAACTCAGCGATCAAACGAGTTGATAAGCAAAATAAAATCGATTGATAAAGCTTACGCTGTAATTTCATACCCTTATTTTATTTAAAATGTTTTTTGTTTTAAATTCAATAAAGTATTTTTACAATTTCATTTCTATTTTAAAAACTACGCCTTTAATTAAGTTAAGATTAAGTTTTTTATTACGCCAATTTTTTATATTCCCACGAATCATGTAAAATTAGCACGAGAAAATAAATTGCTTACTAGGCATAACCAGTGTTGAGCTACACTGCTCACTTATAATTATAGCGAATTTTCCTCGAATTCCTTTATATTGAAACAATTTTTTGCGGTAGATTATTAATTGATAAATATATCTAGGACTCGCTGCTCCACGTAGTTTCCACTCGCGCTTTATGTTACTGCATTACGTGCTCTATATTACAGACTAATAACCTCTTCTCTAATTAATGGGCTATCTAACGCAAGACAAACAAATGTACCTTATCCAATTCAACAGGAAGTATAGAATTATTTGCTTACCTATCATTAGTAACAGTAATGTGAGTGGTGCTCTCGGATGCGGCCTCAGTGCTCCCAACACAACACCAGCAGCCACAAGACAGGCGCCAACAACACCAAGGAACAAGACGCATAGTCTAAGTGGGGGTCGACCGCAACACGACTTGGGAGCGTTGCCCTCCCCTTCTGAACACGCATACGCTGCACCTCTTCCTGATCTGCAATAAAAATAAATTATGGTATAGTTATTGCATACTATATGTTTATATTTGTATCCGTCTATATGAAATACTATATATATATATATATATATATATATCAAATATTGTTTCAAATGTTTTGTTTATAGTTTGAATAAGAATTAAAACAAAATAAAAACGAAAACAAAAGTGCTAATGACGCTAGCGCTGTTTTTCATTCGTTTATTTAAACTAAGCTTAACTTTTATTAAAAATTAACGGCCTTACTTATAAATGTTAAGTTAGATAGAAGTTGTTATTAGTTAATTAGAAATGTAGCAGTTGTTTAGTTAAATGCTAATCGCTCTTTCTATTATTATTGATTTGACATTCGAAAGAAGGAGACGCATAGTTTCACTCACCAACCGCTAAGAAAAGTTTTAAGTAAACACGTAAACCATTCGCTTCCAATACGGGTAATTTTGCCATTTATTTTAACCTTTTGAAATACTTAAAGTATTGTAACTTCATTTATATGAAGTATACTGTATGGGTCTTCAAAGTCCGTGATAACCAGCTTAAACAATAGATCGCATTACGCATGCACCCGACGTTCATGCATGATATAGGGCTTGTCTCCTAAATCCCATTTAACCTAGTACGTCATGATTAATCAGATTTCATACATTTGAATCATGTCCACTGTATGATAGGGCTGTTTATGCAAAAATATTACTGGCGCACTTTATAAAACACCAAACATAGATTATGTGTATAAATATCTAACCATTTTAAAACCTTTTAGATATAAGTCCGTAACTATAAATATTTGAAAAAAACAAAACGCGAGAAATATAGAAAACCTTCCATCACGTTTATGATTTGACGAGCCGGTTGGTGTGGTTGGTAGATACTTGCCTTTCACACCGCAGATCGTGGGTTCGATTCCCATCCAGGACAGACATTTGTGTGCATGGACATGTCTGTATGTCCTGAGTCTGGGTATAATTATCTATATAAGTATGTATTTACAAAAGAAAAGTTGTATATGTAGTATATCAGTTGTCTGGTTCTGGTTTCCATAGTACAAGCTCTGCTTAGATTGGGATCAGACGGCCCTGTGTGAAAAAAAAAGAGGGTTGGTTGATAATAATGGCAGAATTTCATCCGACACGTCATGTTTTTTATCAATATTTTCTTTCAACGCCGAGCACGACATGAATTATAAAGATAAATAAAACACTAGTAAATCTGTGCTGTTGAGAATACTTCAAGAAAAACGTAAAACAGACAGACCATGATAAAGAATAGAAACTCACTTTTTTATGTTCGTTGAAGTCAAGTTCAAAACTCGTTCTCTAAAAAGTTTTCAGCCAATTAAAAACACAAATTCTTTTTGACCGCTTTTATCGTATGATTTTACTATCCTTACATTTTTTTAACGGAAAAATTCTTAATTTAAAAATGAATGCAAGCAAAAAGGGATAGAAGAAAGAGTTCTTTCATTTCGTCTGTTATATTATTCAAAAATACATTAATGAACGAGCAACAGACACGACTACAATTGTAACTATGGTATATTCAAGAGATTTAACAGGCTATAGTGATTGGCCGGAGATATGGCTGAATGCACCGGGGTTTATCGACCTATATCATTTGACCCTTTTAATACGAGAACCCTCATAATGTTAATTGCTTACGAAGATTACTAATACAAAAACCTTTTGTTTGTGTCACGTATGAGTTCTATTAGTCTCTGTGAATGACATTTATGGATCATACAGAAATACTCAATAGATCATTCCTGTCACATCAAAATGAATGGATTACTTTTAAACATCCGTGTATCATTGCTTTGAAATATTATATATTTTATATATGATTCAGTTACTTTCTCATGATGCATGGCATAAATAAATACTAAAATGAATATTGTAACGGATGAGGCTTTAATATTAAAAGTGAAAGAAGAATTTTCATTGGATAAGTCCCATCTGAAAAGGCGCTTTGACGCTGTAGCTGTTTGTCTTGGAACAATTTGTTAAATGGGAGTCCATACAATGTCATCTTTTCATTTTCCGATGTTAAAAGCTTTATAATGTATAGCTATAATACCTTAATTTATCTCAAAAATAGTTTATCATTCTTAATTTAAAATTGCTTAAATATTGTGTAGCAACTAATGTGTGTATAATAAATTGTTAAATAATTCTTAGACAAGCATACCATAATGGTCATATGGCACCATCTGTTGCATTATTCGAATTGGAAGTGAAAATGGGATGAGTCATTTTTTTTATTCTCATAATAGTTTTGCCCATGCGATCCTTAAACGAACTCCATTCACTAATAAAAATTACTCATAGAGGGTGTAACGTATTTATCATTATTATTTCAAAAAGAGAACATTGCAGCGAAAAGATGTTTGAAAATATCAAGATTTTTAGTTAGACTTTTAAGGATAACAAATTGGTTTACTCTTCAGCATTCTTCTAGAATTGTCTCGAAATATTTCTAGGTTTTTATTTTTCAGTCTAATCTAATTGTGTTAAAGGTCTTTACAAAGAGCTATTAGCGAACAGAGACGTACAACGTTGTACAACGTTGTAATAGCGCTGAAAATAATTTCTATACTAACAATCGCGGCTGTTAACACCATCAGGTCTGGTTTATTGTTTATGCATGTATTTCTTAACTCCCGATACAGAATGTCCAAGTGGTATCTGTGTTTATTTATTTATATTTAATTTAAGAGGTGATTATTTAAATAAAGCTGTGTCTTATACTTTCGAATCTCAAATCAATTTTGATATAAATAAATAAATCAGTGTTCAACTAAGTACCGGACTAGTTTTTGAACGTTTTCTTTTGCATGCTTGTAGTATACGTCCTTAATATAACTCTTGAGTAAAAATAAAATTCAGCAACAAAAACGTAAATTAAAAATAATAGCGATAAATTTTAATAAAATATAAATCACAAGATTCGATAATATGAAATTTATCTCTTCACTAACTTAATTCAATATCAGGAACATTATGCAAATCTGAAACAATTTAAAGCCTGGATATTGTTCCAAAGTATCTGGCTTAAGGCATACCCCAACTTAGACGATACTAGCTCACTGCTTAAGTCCGCGTTACATTATGTGCATACTAAGCCTACATCACATATGTTATGCGGTAGACCATAAAATTTACGATGTTAATAAGGACTGGAGGGTTAATTATCTGATTTATGAGTTTATTACCATACTTGCGCACGCGTCATTATAACCCTCCCTGGCATTGAAAATTTAATTACGTCTTTCGTTAATAATATTTAATACGGTTTAAGTTTCATAGCCGAGGTTTCAGAATGTGTTCATAGATAATTCTACTGAATCGCATAAAATTAAAACTGATTTTTTTAAGTTCCTGAGTTAATTAGCGTTTTTTTAGTAGCCAGTGTATTTACGATTTTGTTTCGAAATAAAATTCAAGTAACTTGCAAACTGCAACTTACAACTCTTAGCTTTTTTAATCATTATAATATCTGTATATACATTTTATATAACACTAGCTGAGCCTCGAGGTTTCAACCGCGTATAATTAATAAAAATAAGCCTAGACTCTTCTCGATAAAAGGACTATCCAACACAAAAATAATTTTTAAATTCGAACCAGTAGTTCCTGAGATTAGCCGGATCAAACAAACAAACTGTTCAGCTTTATATATTAGTATACATAGAATAAGCGTTATTATTCTATGTTAGTATAGATATAGATTTGGACGTATCATATACATATATATTTACCGTAATTAAATGGATATTATTTATATATCAGAAATTTGACTGTCTAATATATATTCAACTTCTTTATGTAATAAATATAGCCTTACGTAGCGTTTCCTGGGGAACCCCTTCTACCTTCTTCGAGATAATTATATCTAATTAAACTCTCTCTCATTAAAAGAATATTCTGTTGGTATAGAAATCAATCTTCGTTGCATATTATACAGATTATTTTGTACCGGATTAAATTATTAATAAAGTATCATCACTTGAAGTTTCTAACACGTAGACCAGCATAGTTATATATATTAAGCCTTTTCGCTCTTTGATCAGACCACGCAATTATTGAACGTATTATGTCAAAGTATTATTACATAAAAGTGATTATGAATGTTACATCACTTGACGGGCCTTCACAGAAAAATATAAAAGAAGTTCGTCATCATCATTCGCTTGCCTTTATTCCATGTATTTGGTGTCGTGTACGTCCATTCATGTTTATTTCGGTATTTCTCTAAATCATATAGTTACCCACATTTTTTTAATAGGTATCCTAGCAAATTGGCCGCCATAATGGTAATGGCCATGAGACAAGGAGATATAATCCTTCCACATTATACATAATATAATATGTGATGTGTCAAATCGCTTTTAATAAGGACATAGTTAGGACATGATCTTTGTATGTCTTATTATACCAGAATTAATAATTTTATTTTCTTATCATTCTTTTTTATCTTTTAACTAAAAACATTATACTAACTACTACGCAGAAACGTTGAATGCGAACAATACTTGTTTGGCTAAAAGAGGGCAATTTCTCAACGAAATCCCCTGTTCGTGTTCATCCAGACAGGCAGTCACGCTCCATCAACCACGGAACCAATAAAACCATAATCATTGATAATATATCGTTTGTTGATCAGGAAAAAGTATATATTTATCCTCCTCATTGTTTTCTAACGTTATGCCATCGTCAGTATCTCTAGATAACAATCTCGAGTTATACGTAGTACTAGAGTTTTGCTCGCGGTTTCATCCGCGTAGTTCTCGTTCCCTTTGGAACACGGGAACAAAATGTAGCCTATGTTACTTGCTGATAATATAGCTTTCCATTAGTGAAATAATTTTTTAAGTCGGTTTAGTGGTTTAGGCGTGAATGCATAACAAGCAAACAAACTCACATCGTATAATATTAGTAAGATTATAGTGCTAGTTAGGTATGGTTAACTCAAAACTCTTTGCTGCAATATGCATTTGCTGGCAGTAGAAATCATTAAATTATTTCGAAATCAGTAAGAAAATGAGCTTTAACTTAAATAATAAACTTGTACTCGTTTCGTAAAGTAATAATATATATTTTTTTATATTTGTTACATATGGTAGAATTTTTTAGTGACTTCGTTCATTTTTATAGGCTCTTAGAAACCAAGATAAATAAATATTCAAACATCCGTTCCGAATGTGTTCTAGAAGCACCGGCGAGAAAAACAATAGCAAATTTTAATAGTAACTTTTTTTTATAATTCATATTTTTGTATCACAATTTGTTAACAAATAAACGAACAAACTGGTATTCGTGTTTGACGAACTTCATAAAAGAATAAAAAGTACTCGATTAAAAACAATAATATTTTTTACTCCTTTTTACTTGTCGCAAAGTGAAAACGAACATCTGTACAATGTTTTTACTCCCATGAGAGTATGACATTTCATACTATCGAATGCCGGTGAGTGGCAAGTTTTCACTACACGCTAATTATACCTTCGAGTGCTCAGGAGTGCCCCGTGAGCTCCACTCGAATAAAATGAGATTAGTATGAATACCGCGTATTTTACAGGAAAATAGTTTATAATGAAAAACTTAATAAGTACCTAAACACACACAATTATTGATGGAGATACTATCAATAATTATTAGTTTGTCAATCAATTGTTTAATATGCCATGAGTCTATGCGATCGTAATCGCTATCTTGTGACCGCATTTCTTCAATGTCTGTAATCAACTGTTTCATTTGAATGACATATTATATCCTTTTCATTTAATTTATTTTGCATATCCATCAATACATGTTATAAAACAAAATCTTATCGCCGCGACTTTTAGTCTGTCAGTCTAAACGCGTTAAACTCAAAAACTACCAAACAGATTTTCATACGCCTTTCTCCGATGGAGTTTAGGTGTATAATTTATTATGATTTTGTATAAATTGACTAAAATATAACGATGCGATTTAGAAGATGTCAGACATCATGCGGACTGGGAGCTTTACTGGTATGCGACGCGCCAACCAATAGTTATATGTATTACAATATAAACGTCTTATGTACCCTTATTATAGCAATATTTTTTTAAAGAACTAACGAGTAAGCGATTCCAATATTAAATCTTTTAAAGGTTAAAATTGCATGGCAAGAGGAGTATAATATGTTCTTCTTTTAAATGCATAAAAGCTTAAGACGTTAAACCTTGAAATCCATTTCATTAATAGTTCGTGCATGAAATATATACTCGTACTGTCAACGTCTTGTAAATCTAATCTAAATGCGCAGTCAGCGCTGTATTTAAGCTTCTATCACTGTACGTATAGCGCTTTTGATGCGCTACTCCGCTGTTGTTATTTGATCGTTCTGTCGCCTTAAATTGCGTGCGTATGCGTTTGAACTGGAGACGATCTATCTTAATCGTTATTTAATCGTTTCCTCTTCCTGGTTTTTGTTCTGAATGCTACGAATACCAATATCTATAGAATAAATGTCGTTGTAATCAGACGTACCATGAACTGTTACTAAGTGTCTTCTAGATAAATAAACCAAAATTACGAATCAAAGCGAGTCGCGCGCGCATTTCTGAACACTAAGAATAACAAAAGATAATAATCTCACATTATCCATCCTAATATTATAAATGCGAAAATAACTCTGTCTGTCTGTTACACTGTCAAGAATAATCCACTAAACCGATTTTGATAAATTTTGGAGTGAATTTTCGTTTGAACCCCAAGAACGGACATAGGCTACTTTTTTACCTAATACCTCTCCCCCTAACACGCAAGCGAAGCCGCGAGCGAACACTCTTCTACATAAAGTTGTCCCTAAAAGCACTACAAATAGAAAACAGTCCGTATATTAATATAAAATATAATGTTTATTTTTTGCTTATTAGGCCGCTGAAGCTTGGTAATATTTTCCGCCGCGTTCTAACAAATGTAGCGAAATTTGTACGAATAATATGTCCAATATACGTTTTGCCTGAAACGTAGGATGACACGCCTATGACAATATCACGTTGAAATCCCCAGGAAATAAATTGGGACCCTCGATAAGCGCTCCCTTTGACGAGCCCCGTCTTCGGATTAGGGTGTGAAAAATGATAGCTTAGGTACGCGTAAAGATGGGTGCCATACGAGCGCTTTGTAAAACATTTGGACATGATTCCAATATGTGTTCGGATATATAAATTGTATCCTGTTTTTAATTCGCATTCTGCTTTCTCGCAAAGTTGTGTGTTGCGGACCAACATTTACATTTATGAAATGCATTCAGAAATAGTATTTGACCGTACATCATATTTTTTGAGCCTGAAATTTAAATAATTTCATAAAATCATTTGTTTTACTTCGAAACAATAAATATTCAGTAACATTGTCTGTAATATGAACTCTATTTGAATACATAAATCATCATCGTTTTTTTAAATGAATTTTTTAGATGAAAAAATCACGAAACGAACCCAAATTATAAGCCTCTGTATTTTAGTTGAAGGCTGTCAGCTGGAAACTTATTTGCCAGTGACGCGTGGCGTGTGACACACGTCAAGCTCACAATTTAGGAACTTTGAGCAATACCTAGGCACTAGGAATAATTTTACATTGAGTGGATTAGTTAATCAAACTTTATGCTAGCCATTCTATTCTCACAAATTCAGCTGAAATAGCGGTTTGGTTATTACGACGTGAATATGAATTTTTATTTTCCTTAATTTTATAGGTTTAAAATGTTAATAAAGTGAGCGAATATCATTTAACATTTTGAAGATCTTCAAAGTTCTAGTATCCTTCATACTCAATTTAACGGATAATTTTATTTTTAAAATATCATAATAAATAGCAATGGAAATATAAGGTTAGGTTAGGTAGAAAATAAAAACACCTTTGTTATGTTTACATCTCTTTAGATACACAACATCGTATCAACTTGTAATATATATGTATATCATTTAGGTGAAACCACATAATAAATCAATTAATCAAATTAAAATCATATTCAACTGGTCAAGAGAATTATTGAAACCAATTTGATTTAAATTTATGCAACCTGTACGGACGATAACGTCAAGTCATAAGATAAAATATATGTAAAACAAACATATTATTCCACATGAAAACAATGCGTCTGATTTATCTTCATATCAATTGTGTTATTCAATAGCAGGTGTAATTTAAAATGTATAATTATTCATTTTTCCAGTTATTATATTTTGTATACGTTCTGGATAACCGTTTTGAATCCGTTAGCAAACGTAAGTTTCACTTTTCGGGTATCACGATTTCTTAAGTAAAAAACTATACCCGTTTCCTTCTTCACACTTTAGTTCCAAAAAAAGGTTATAAAAGACAACAACATATATGTATGTATGCATGTGTATGTATCGAAAAATACTACGAAAGGCTACCTAGATGTAACAAAATAATGATTCTAATAAAAACTTCTATACTTTTGTCCATATCGCCAAAGTACATTGACATCACAGCTCTCAAAGCACAACGAGCTTTACGTAAATCTGGTCTACGTGAACTTTCACAGTGTTGCAAATGTTCCGTGTTCGGTCTTTTGTTAAATTTTGACTGTGAAATATACAGGCTAGAATAAACGTGTCGAATGAACTCTATAACGACACAAGCAAAACAACCTGTACCTCGTAAATACATATCTTTCTAAATCATATCAATGACATTAAGGTAAATTAAATTAAGACATTCAATCAGTTGATCGCCATTTTTCTTATGCGCGTTCGAGCAATTTGGCGTGTTTCCGATGTATCTTCAAAATATGTCATACGACTGACATGTCGCAATATTACAATGTCGTCTACGTGTAAGAATAACGCCGAGCTGTCTGTGAACCAGAGCAATTTGTACTATACACAAACATCCTGTGACTAATTGTTCGAACCCACGCACGTCGCTGAGCAAAAACAGATGTGACTTCTATTTTCCCTTTTAAATACAACGTAACTTATCAGATAAGATCGTTACAACGTATATTTATTTAGCTGTAATAGATAGTTTAAATATAGTTACAAATATTTATTACTGTAATAATTAATACAAATCACTTACACCACCAATGCTAACCACGGTATCTAAGGTGATGTCTTGTGCCTACAATTACACTAGCTCTCTCACCATCCAAACCAGAATACAGCCATATAATTAATTGCCGTTTGTCGGTAAATTAACGGATGATCGATTACCAAATACGAACCGATAAATACGAACTTATTAATTATTTGTAAATATTACACATAATTTAATATTGAAAGCAGATTGTCGTCGCTATCTTATAAAATTTAAATATATGTATCGTTCTTACCACAGAGCCATCTCGGCTTCGACATTCAACAGATTACTACTTTAGTTATAAATGTTGGTTAGAAGGTAAAAGTGTGTATCTTTCAAATGTCAAATTAATGATGACAGAAAGACAAAGATTTGTATTTAACTAAACACTCACTTAACAATGGTTATAAATAAAGCTGATAATGCTTGTTGTATTTCAATTGGAAATTGATTATGACTAATTAGCAAACGAATTGTCATTACCAGATCATGATACCTAGATGTAAGCTAATGTTTGTATAAAAAATCCATTTAGTTATTTTATCTCTATCAAAAATTTGCACACATAAATGTTAATATAATATAACAATAAAATAAAAAAAAGCACCTCAACCCAGTTCATTTCAAATTGTTGAAAAGTATGTCAAAATAATTAAACTTATATTAAAGAAGCTGTAAAAGTTCAGATAATTATGGAAATCATTATAAAAAATAATATCAGGTGTAAAAAATATTCTTTTCGAATGTTTTCATAATTTTGGCTTTGTATATTGTATAGCCCTTTTTTAGTCATGACTCAGTTGGTGGAATGGGTGGATTTTAATCGATGAACCAGGCTGTAATCCTTATCCGAATAAGCTCCACTGAACTTTTATATGCTTAATTTTTGTTTATAATTCACCTCGTGCTCGACGTTTAAGGAAAACATAATGAGGAACTTGCATTGCATACAAATTTTTTATCTGCTTACCTCTTATGTTAACTTTTATTTATAAAGAAAAATATTTAACTAACATCTAAAACAGTGAATAATACATATTCTCATTTTACTTATTCAAGAACATTTCGTTTCAAATACCAATGTCTATATTATCCGTCGGCAGGTAAAAATATTGGTTCTACAAAAAATAGAACATTATCAGTGTTTTGTTTAGTCCCATCCCGAGGGTTACTTTCCATTGAGATTTCGAGTCGTTTTTTTTTTTTTTGTTGGAATGCGGCTGATGAATTAAAAGGACCAGATGTGACACGCGGTAAGAGCTCGTTGAGCCATTTATTGTCTGTTTATTTACAGACCATTGATATTTATAGAGTGGACCGCGTAACGAATTGTTATAGTTAATTGTGACATGCGTTAAGTAAATGACTAAGTATAACACAGTGGTTATTACATTCTTAAAAATAAAATATATATTTAGTATACATTGTTCCATATACATATAGATTTATTTTATACTCTTTAGTCAAATGATATTTATAAATATATTAATTCAACTCTCTCTGTGGTCGCTCCCTCGTGGCTGAGGATCGTGGTCATCGACGGATGTGGATGGTATACACCTAGTTTGGATTATCTGCTTCCACCGGTGCCTGTTCATCGCCTCTCTGGTGACCGAGCAAAATTTAATTGAAGATGGGCCTCTCACTTGATCGCTCCATCAGGTTGGGGACCATCCCCGGGCTCGTTTTCCCTCCGTGTTTCCAACAACGATCAGTTTTTCAAGGCTCTCATCACCCCTTCTCATTATGTGGCCAAAGTATGATAATATTCAACATTAACTTACATAAATATTGTATTTTTAGTATTTAATATAAAATAAATAAATAATAATAAGTAAAATTTCGGTCAAAAATTATTAATGAGCGAACACCGACAACTCTTGATACTAGTGAAAATAAAATTAAATATTTATATGTCTAAAAATAAATAATGATATTTCATTCCAACACTATCAACGCATCGTAAAATACACCAATAATAATCTCAAAATTCATTCTATATAAATGTCAAAAAATTGAGGAACCCTCATCTACGGAGCAGCTTAAATGCGGTACGATAAAAACATATCGAATCTCGAATCGTAGTACAATATTATATATACATCTTCTTTTCAAAAAGTATACATTTTCACCCATGTAAAAATTCTATAACATAGAGTAGTCCATTACATCTTTGTTTGCAAATACCCTTTTAATGCTACCCTTGGATTAATTGGTTTTGTTGTCACTTAGTTTAAAGTGATATCATTTTTTATTAAAGATGGTATTCCCCTGTCATGCTGTTGACTCAAAAGTTAAATTAACATTTATCAAGTTTTAAACGAATTACTTCGGTAACTCCTAACGAGATGAGAATATCTTTCTAAAATGAATTTGTTTCTATAAATGTCTTTGTAATTTTATCTGCTCAAGTTACGCAGGCGACAACGTCCGCCAACTCGGGTATTCGTGGCTCCCAATTCAATTTGGCATAACGCTTCAGGCTGATGAAAAATTTCCTTTCAAATTATGACGGCGATACCCTTGTCAAGGACTTCATCAATTAAATTATCGGTGGACTTGTTTTTCCTAACGGAGATCGAAAATTATTTCAAGCAGAGGTCGTCCTATTAAGTTCTCGTAAGGCGTTTTTTTTTCAACTATATAATGCCTTTATTACATTCATAAGAGTAATTAAACTCCTTTGACACTCAGAAAATAGGTTGAAATAGTTCTCGACACAAATAAAGATGGATTACTCGGTTAAATGAAGATTTTCAAAGAAAGGCGCACGAAAGACTAATTGGTACGGAGCAATCCAGAGATTATATTGAACCGACAAAAAAAACGATTAGGCAACAAAGACCTAAGGAAAAAATCGAATTAATCGCCATCAATCGCTTTTTCTGCTAGAATTACTTAACTACTAATATAAATATATTTGATTTTAATTTTAACACTACACGGCATTAAAAGATGTTTTATGCCAATTATTCTTGTGCAATTTATTGTATGGCCTATTAAAATTAGTAATTGTTACGAAACTTGATTTAAAATAGGACTATTATAGATGTATATAACTTTTCATATAAGTTTTAATGTTTAAATTTCAGGATAATACCTATATTAGCGAGTTTAAAGCTTGGTGGAACTCATTGTTACAAGGAAAAACGAAGGCTTCGACCTCAGGGATTATCGTGAGACTATTAATCATTCGAGGTATTGACGTTCGCGTTAGGCTTTCCGTAATCCAGGATTATAAACCCGCACCCGGGTAATTATTTAACCATTTTATAAAATGTTTTATCCCGGTAGTAAATATAATGTTAAGAGATATATTGTTTTGAGCTAAATGACAAATCAAATATTTCTTAAGAGTAAAGTTATACTATAATATTACGAACACCAAGGATATTCTGCAGAATATTTGGAAGCAGGAATCATATGGGGTAAATGCTTGTCAACTTTCTTGAGAAAGAGGGGCTATTCTTGAACTCTTTCTTTAAGAAACAGCCTCAACGGAAGTGGACGTGGCGAAGCCCTGACGCTATGATTAGAAACGAGATTGACTTCATCATGACGGACAAGAAGTGAATATTTAGAGATGTCTCTGTGATCACAAGGTTTAATACTGGAAGTGATCACCGACTTGTACGAGGCACTCTAAATATTGACTATCTCCGACCAAATCTGCTCCAACCGGTTCAGTCTAATACATTTCAGTTAAAACTGAAAAACCGGTTCGCTGCCTTGGAAAGCAATATCGACGTTGACATCGACCAGAAGCTCTTCTATCAAGCGCAAAATGCCGGCAAGAGGTCCAAGCTTTCGGCAGAGTCTCTAGAGCTAATGCGAAAACGACGTGAAAACCTAACAGTCACTTCATCAGATCTGAATAAGGAAATATCTAAGCTGATAAGACGCGACCTCCGAAACTCCAATACGCGCTCTATAAAAGAAGAGATCGAGCGAAACTGGGTGTTCGTTCAATAGCAATAGGCCGAAGCCATCTGACGAAGTTGACCACTTCAAAGGGAAAAGTCGTCGCTTCTAAGCTCGAGATTTTGAAGGAAGTGCAGGACTTCTACGGTAAACTATACATATCAGAAGCGCCTCGTCCCCAACCCGACCCTAAAGATCCTAGAGCCACCCCAATCCACTTTACAAAAGAGCTGCCAGAAGTCAGCCAAGACGAAATCGTGATGGCTTTGGGACAGCTAAAAAATGGAAAAGCCCCTGGGGAAGATGGACGACTGAGCTGTTAAAAGCAGCTGGAAAACCTCTACTCGCGCAGCTCCAACGCATATTCAATTCTGTCATCTTTTCGGGGAGAACTCCAAAGGCATGGAGCAAGAGTATTGTCGTGTTATTCTTCAAAGGTGACAAACCTTATTGAAGAACTACCGACCTATTTCCGTCTTGAGCCATGTCTATAAGCTGTTTTCCAGGGTCATCACAAATCGTCTCGCGCGTAGACTTGACGAGTTTCAGCCCCCAGAACAGGTCGGGTTTCGAAGAGGATACGGAACCATAGACTACATTCACACAGTGCGGCAGATTATACAGAAGACGGAGGAGTATAATTAGCCCCTGTGCTTAGCATTTGTGGACTATGAGAAGGCTTTTGACTCTATCGAGACCTGGTCTGTTCTGGAGTCCTTACAACGGTGCCAAATCCATTGGCGATATATCCAAGTGCTGAAAGGTCTGCATGACGCTGCTATTATGACCGTCCAAGTACAGATTCAGTAGTCTGACCCCATCCTCTTGCATCGAGGAGAGAGACAAGGGGATGTCATCTCCCCGAAATTGTTCACTAATGCATTAGAGGATATGTTCAAGACGCTGCACTGGGAAGGTCGGGGCATAAACATAAACGGCAAGTACCTTTCACACTTGAGATTTGCGGACGATATTGTCATCGTGGCAGAAACCGTGCAGGACATGCAGTGTATGCTGAGCAGCCTGGCTGATTCTTCTGCTCGAGTTGGTCTCCAGATGAACTTGGAAAAAACCAAGATAATGTTCAATGGACACGTTGATCCGGAACCAATAGTTCTTAACGGAGTTCCTCTCGAAGTTGTTCAGAAATATGAGTACCTTGGGCAAACTTTGCAGTTGGGTCGAAATAACTTCGAGAAGGAGTCACGCAGAAGAGTACAGTTGGGCTGAGCAGCGTATAGGAAACTTGGTCAAGTCTTTTCGTCACAGATACCGCAATGCTTGAAGACAAAAGTCTTCAACGAGTGCGTCCTACCAGTTATGACCTACGGAGCCGAGACGTGGACACTGACCGTGCGTTTGGTCCACCATTTTAAGGTCGCTCAGCGAGCTATGGAGAGGGCTATGCTCGGAGTTTCTCTGAAGGATCGAATCCCAAACGCGGTGATCCGACAGAGAACCAAAGTTATCGACATAGCTCAAAGGATTAGCAAGCTGAAATGGCAGTGGGCTGGACACATTTGTCGCAGAACCGACAACCGCTGGTGTAGACGTGTTCTGGAGTGGAGACCACGTTTCGGCAAACGTAGCGTAGGGCGCCCCCCGGCTAGGTGGAGTGACGATATACGCAAAGTGGCTGGCAGCGGATGGATTTTGAGAGCTGAAGATCGAGCTCAGTGGCGTGCCATTGGAGAGGCCTATGTCCAACACTGGACGACGAAAGGCTGATGATGATGATGATGATGATACCATATATCTATAACAAAAACAGATGCAGTGACTTGAGCGAAAACTATAAACATGAAACAATTAAAAAAAAAAAACAACAAATGTTTAGTTTGAGTAATTAACAAAAAATTAAATACAACATACTTAAAAAATATATGAATTGTAAGATTATATTGTGTTTTACATAGTGTCAAACAAAAGTACAGTTACATAATACTTTTGTTCGATAGTAACAATCACCGTGAAAAAAATAAAAACTTGCATACCAATAATTTGCGGGCCATCCGAGCATGACATCCTGCGGACAGCGACGCAACGCAACGGCGCATTGGGGACACCACTTCCCGACCGCGCGACAACGGCTTCGCAGATGTTTCAAAACTACCTTTTTTATCAAAAGTACTTGATTTAATGAACAGCTTTATGCTTTTTTAACAAGCTGTACTCGCGAAATACTGGCTGATTTGGAAGTACAGTTTTTTGGCTCTCCTTTTGAGGCTTTCATTTCATATGTTGTAAAACCTTTATGATAACAAGGTAACCGTAATAACATTTACGGCCTCTTCATCGATAACGATATACGTTAATTAAAACATACGTACCCACTGACGCAACTTTTTTTACAAGTTTATTAAATGTACAAATATATGACAAAAAACAATTTTCCTTTTGAGAAATAATATCGAAATGAATATTTCAACATTTAATAACATTCGTTATCTTTCGGGTCTTAATTACGATATGATAAAATTGATGAATCTGGAAAAAAAGGAACAAAGACGAAACTGTTATAAACGTAAATTTAAGATGAATCGAGGTCAGGTCATGTTTAATTTCAAGGTAGAAAATAATATATTATTTATATTAGAATCAAATTTATTTCAAAATCAAATACAACTTTATTCAAGTAGGCTCTTAGAAGCACTTTTGAATTTGCGAACACATTTTACCAGCTGGAGATGGCTAAAAGACGTGAATCTTAAAAGAAGATAATGCGTTCAAACCCGGGCAAGTGCCACTGAATTTTCATATGCTTAATTTTAATATTTTCATCTGGTATTCGGTGCAGAAAGAAAATATCGTGAGGAAAACTGTATATGGGGATGAAAATCTGCCATATATGTATCCAACAATTGAATCAGCGTGGTGGAAAAGTAACCTTCTCCTCAATAGCAGAAGAGGCCTTAGCTCAGAAGTGGGATATTTATAAGCTATTACTTTAAAATTCTTATAATAAATAGAGTATATAGGAGGAAATCACTATAACCAGAAAATATATTTGATATTTGTACACAATAGTTTGATCATTTGAATTATTCAGTAAGAATAAACCTGGACACACAAAACAACATCGTCAATTGTCAGAAATTGATATGCGACAATAACTATATTAAAATTATTACATTTTGCTATACACATTCAAAAAATTGTATCAACGTAAGTCGTTTAGCGACATTTCAAAAGTGAGATACAAAGTGATTCCGTACAGAATAATACTGCTAATACTAGTTATAGTGTTAATAGTATTTACTTAGCGATATAAAAAGAATTGCGTAGCAGTATCATGCTCCATTAGTTGTTTGCAATTGGCCATGTGATTCTAGAACAAAGACTATAAATTATGCTAGGATTAAAACCAGGTCAAAGTTAATTAATACCAATTTTAATTCAGATGAACGCAAAAAATATTATTCCTATTTCCTATTTTAAGTAGTTGTTTGTAAAATTTATTCGGCAATTTAAAACCACGGCTTCGTAATATTTTTCAAATTTCATCCAACGCATGCATGTTTCTTTATGATGGATTTCTTTCACCACCAAACTAAGATAAAAAAACAAATTAAATACTCGAAAACTAAATGCTTGGATGGGTTCATCTCTGCTTAGTTGATATATTGATAGAAAAAAACCTAATTAAAAAAACGAGCTTAGAACTAAGGACCTCGAAATCTATACCTTATAAAATTAACCACAAGACCGATGAGGCTCTTAAAAGCTGTTGAAGTTTGACCATCAACAGAAGACAAACGAGCGTTTAACAACGATCAAGTACAATAGTACGATCTTGACACCGATACGGTATCGGACAGCACTAATAAATTGAACATCATTTTAAGGAACTACGTATAATGTTTACAAAATCATTGTTTGCATGTACAACCTATTTTCAGTATTGAAATTAAAATGCTTAAATTTTATATGCATTTATCTTATCTAAAAGAATGGATTTCCGTGTATATGTTTGAGTAAAATTAAGGTTAATAAACTTTCGATGACATTTAACCGATTATCATGAGAGTTGTCAGTTACGAGTATTATATTCGAGGTACTACGAGATTTTTGTACTACTTACTAACTCTTGGTGTATATACATAGGCTTGACATATCAGGATTTTGCTTGTTAATAATTCTAGACTGGTTAGTACAGTGGTGGTTGGTTAAATAGATTTCGTTTCGATTTCGAAGTCGCTGGTTCAAAGCAAATGGTTTTGTGGGTTGTAACCGGAGTTCCTGTGGTGGGGTCGGACGGTTTCCGGATGATTTTTCCTAGTAAAGGCCTTTTGAAAGTAAACCGAATAGTAAGAACATAAAAAAACACGATTTCACTGCTTTTTTTAGGTTTATAAGTTGTAGTAAAATAATATATGGAATTTAGAGTGAAATAATTTATGTGAAGTTCTGTTTTTCTCATAAGTACATATAATACAATTCGACAAATTAAAAGTTTTTGGACAGTTACATAACTTGTGGCTATATTTCTTTCACAGATAAAGCCAGAACGGGCAGCCTGTTTAAGATAAATGGTGAGGTACGCGTAGGTTCTATTGAAAATTGATGAATGACATTCGCGAACTGACAGTTATATAGAATGGACAGTTTTTATCTCTTGCGATAAAAATAAATTAATGTAAAGACTTCCATTATTTTTGAAATATATTTGTATTATTTAAAAATGTTAGTTACGTTAACCTGTTAATATATAAAAGACACATTTAAGTGTATATAGGCTTTATGGATAATTATTTTGTACATATGTACGTTTGAATGACACAGAATTATTTCTAAAAGCTGGACCGATTTTGATGATTATTTTTGGGATATATTATATTGGATGGTGTCGCTGATATTGCAATCCAGGATTTTATTTAAAAAAAATTAATACTGATTTAAAAAAAACTTGTAACGGTGTATTATATGAAATCATCATTTCTCATATAGCAATAGTTTGTATTGTTGTGTTCCAGTTTGAAGGCTGAATGAGCCAGTCTAAAAAGTACATAACATCTTATTTCCTAAGGTTTTAGCGCATTGGCGATCTAACATTTCTTACATTTTCTATGGGCGCTAGTGATCATATAATTTTAGGAAGCCCATCCGATACTTATTTTTATTAAAAAAAACGAAAATAAGCAAAGTGTTTCATGGTTGGTTTGTTATTTTGCGTGAAGGCTTCCGGCATAGTAAGGATCATTAAAATAGAACAGTTGGCGCTCTAGTATCGGATAATTGTTTACAAAAAAATTATCTGAGATACTTTATATGTTTTTTTTATAATAATGCTTATTATAATGTACAAGAATAAACGAAAGAAGAGCTTGAATTTAATGTTCATACAGGATATATAAATATACATGTATATGATTATTAAACGTACATATTTTTGATTGTTAAAACAGTAACTAGTGAGTTTCTTGTCGGTTCTTCTTAGTTGAATTTCATTCCGAACCGGTGGTAACTTTATAAATGAGGATTCAAAAGTATTTATGAGAGCCTACTTGAATAAGATATATTCGTATTTTTACTATGACTACTATATATGCTATTTTTTATAATGTATTAAGTCTAAAGTCCATTCTGTAAAGCGGAAAATTAGTTTTAATTATTCGTGGCCTTAAGCATCGAAACAGACTGCCACATATGCGACTTTTGTTTCCATATCTGCCTACGCAGCCTTATAAAAGAGCAAGGTTAACCAAGACACGTTTTAATACAATACTCCTTTAGTTACGATCACATCAGACAGGATGCTATTGATTTGTACTGAATTATTTATAAGAAAATACAGAAAATTAACACAATTTTATAAGCGTTTATTTAACGTCACCAGTAAGAATATATAGAATAATGCAACAAAATTTTTAGTTTAATGCCGAAACCGAAAAAAAAAAAATTTAATGAATGTAAACCTTAACATCATACAATATAAAAATATATAGTAAAAAATTGTGGAGTTTATGCTACTTGATTTTTGTAATTATGAATATGGATATTCATATAATTTAATTCTATAAAAATCATACATGTTTTTCAATTACATATCTATGTATGTTCCGAGTTGGTGCTACATTTTATTTAATCTTATGGAAGCTTAAAGCTATTTGTAAAAACCTACTGAATTTTATAAGTATATTTTAATACCAATAATAATAGCATATTTTAAATAAAAAATAAAAAAACTATATCATGGTTGTAAATAGACAAAAAAGAATCTTTTTGCGTCTCGCCATTTTTATTACTATATATAAAAAATTCTTATCCTTGTTAGTGACCTCTGTTGTGGTCACAGATTATATAATTACCATTGACAGTGATCTTGATTTATTTTTTGTTTTCATTATGATTTTGCTGTTTTTAGGAATTATTTACAATGCAAAAAATGTTAAGGTCGAAATCCAGGTGCTTTTTGTGTTTATTTTTTGCCTAATAAAAATATTGTGGTTTAAACGTAATTTAAGGAGAACGAATTGTATAGCCATTTTTACATTAAATTTGTTTTTTTTTAATAATTTATATATATTTGAAATAAGGTGTAACAGTAAACGATATATTATTTGAAGGCTGTTTATTGTGTCTGCCAATATATATTTATTGAATGTATTAATGATGCGGAAAGCAGGGTTATTTTTTACGATTAATTGCTATAAAAACTAACCTTTCATTAAAAATATTTTACCTAATTTTTGGACATAAAGTAGGTTTTACCGTGAACAACTTTTTAAACAGACGTTCGACGTATGATACAAAAATTAATACAAACGTATGTAATATACTTAAAATACGTAGTTTTATATTTTTAACATTTTTTTTTTTTAAATAACATTACTTTATTAGCTCAGTACAATAAGCTACCAAAGGTTACCAGACATTACAAGTTTATGCTTGTTCCTTTGGATTTTTTTATGAGTTACGAATTCATCTCATTACCAAATATATATGATGAAGAAATAGAGTGCACTAGTGTTTTGCGCACATATCCCTTGCACCATAATATCCCTTGAGCAGTTGACTTATTTTCGTTGATAAAGACCATTCCGTCAGAATCTGTCAGAAGGACATAATCATAATCGTTTTACATGTATTTCTTTAAAAATAAGAAATATATAATCGCTTAGACAATACAAACTTTGAATATGTATAATAATATCAAAAGTTTGACATTGATCGATCACTTAAAGTGGTTCTCGAGTCTTCAGTTGTCTGGGCATACTCGTATAGTTAGGTACTTTAGTTTATAACGAAATAAAATTTCACAAAAGGTGGGTTCAACGTTACTGGGTTCTGATTATCCTTAACACAGGTCGTTAATTCAGCGTTGCTAGGATAGCCAATACATAATCTTTATTTCGTATAGATATGTTATCAATTTATCATATACACTGAGCTATATCCTAGGTATTTTATTGTTGACTGTTTATTTTATGAAATAAATGATCATTATTATATTCTCTACCAGCTAACCTAAATTCGTACGTAGGTTGAAAAATGTAAGAAAAATAAATATATGATGTATGTGTTTATGTATTAAACGCATTTTTTCTTTTTTTTTATTCTCTATATTTATTATACATTATTTTTAACGTCACTTTCTTGATTGTGTCTTGGCCGTCGCTGAACGCATCTTCTTTTAAACAGTAAACTTCGAACAATTCTTGATTTAGGATCTACAAGTCTCCATCGACTCACACCACTGTCAAACATAAAATCTCTCTTGTTCTTGTTTGTATGACGATATATTACTTAAAGCGTCAAGGCCGAAATGTACTTTATACTTCTCTTGTTTTTTTTAATTTTCTATGGACATGTCGAGTAAAACAAGTCTTATAACTTATAGCGTGAGAACGCAACGACCTTGCTTTTATATAATGTAAGTGGGTAATACCTACACTGTTTTTGTTGTCCTTTAAGATTCTATTATAGATAATAGCTCTGTACAATATAGGTGTTATGCGCATTATATAAACAGATTAGGAAGTAATGACTTGTGACAAATTTGCATAATTATTTCGTTGTATTAGCCAAGCTGAGATGGTCACACAGAACACATGCATCTTAACCGAGGATTTCGTGTTCCAGCGTGTTGTATTGGCAGTTGCATAGAAACGCTTCAAACCTTAAGAGAAGAATGATTATGCCTTATTTGTTAGCCCAGCAATGAGATATTTACAAGCTGTTATTTACTTCTTTTTTTCTTTTCCATTACTACTATTGTTTCTATTATCATAATGAAACCAAAAAGGATTAAGTTTTAGTCGAATCGCATTTTATCTCTTATTTATATGAATTGATAAAATATATTTTTACATTGTACTCTATACGGCCCGTACTTAAACTTATTGCGTTTGGCATCGTTCCGACAAAATACATGAACTTTCTAAATTGCTTCGAACAACATTTCGTGCAGCACAAGCGTTATTTTAGTATCGTCGTGGTGTTTAATAGTCAACATTTTGAATTTTAGATATGTATTATTTTTATATTTGTAGCATTAAGTGTAATCCACGGGCTCTACATAAATATAATTAACTTGGATGAAATTTAAAAAAAAAATTGAAATTGAAAATACCCTACAGCCAGGTGGACCTATGATCTGCAGAAGGTAGAGGAAACCAACTTAGGGAGGTTTTTTCTAAGATGTGTATGTATGCCGGGCATTTGGGCCACCTGATACTAAGTTATACGCATTAGTAAATACTAAGCATTCTTTCACCGCCAATACGCCACCAATATTGGGAACTAAGATGTTATATAGCCTTGAGCCTGTAGTTATACTGGCTCACTCAAAGGTGGCTCACTCAAGTGGCTGGCTCAACAACTTTCAAACCGGAACACAGCAATAAAAAGTATTTCTACCGCCAAGTATTGCTGTTTGGCGGTAAAGCAAATACTCATTGATAAAAATTGATTTTGATCTTAATATAATTTACTTTACTCAGTGGTAGAGCTTTGTGCAAGCTCGTCTGAGTAGGTACCACGCACTCATCAGACATTCTACCGCAAATTTTTGTATTGTTGTGTTCCGGTTTGAAGGGTGAGTGAGCCAGTGTAATTACAGGCACAAGGGACGTAACATCTTAGTTCCCAAAATTGGTGGCGCATGTAAGCGATGGTTAACATTTCTTACAATGGCAATGTTTGTGGACGTTGGTGACCACTTACCATCAGGTGGTCCATATGCTATAAAAAAAATTTACTCTTTTAAATGATTATTTATTTCATTTGATTTATTATAACAATTCATAGCCTATTTCAAGCAATATGACTGCCCTAAATTATTTTGAAAAACATCGATGATATACGAATTTGAATACACATTTCCTTTATGAAATTTAAATTACGTTAATTAAAGTATTCGACCTAGAAAAAGTAACAAATTACCATATATATACGTAACTTAACCTTGCCAACGTAGCAACTATTATTTGTATAAACCACACAAAAGGAAACAAATATTAAGACCCTTTTAAGCTTACTTTGTATTTTCCTATATTTCGCATTTACTAAAAGAGGTTGGGATGGACACGCCTTTATACTCAATTTTTTACGCGTTAAAAGGAAAAACTATTAACCTAGTTCAGTATGAATGAAATCAAAAAGGCGAACCGGTGTATTGTATACAACTACAGTTTTCATCGGCTGCTCATAAAAAAGGTTGACACTGGCCTTAAAAACCTATAAAGTAAGAAACGCTATAAAGTTTATGTCCATGTGGCGTAAAAGCGACAGCTAAAAAGTAGGCTTCATAAAATCAGATGGAGAACGACATCCCTTTATAGCGATGAACATCGTTATAGAATAGAAAATCATTTATTCACTTATACAAAACAAATTGATTATGTGTTTTAAAATATAAAAATAAATATCTAAACGTTATGTAGATTTATATTATACTTTTAAAATAAGATTAAATAACTTCTTATTTATGGCACATTAAATAATAAAGCACTTTTTAATAAACACTAATGTCCGATATGTATTATGGTACCTCTTTGGCCATCTATTGTGCATTGATGATACTAGATCTGAAAATTTACCACAATTACCAAGTGTTAATAAAAACTGACAATATTAACTGTACGAAGTTTTGATTGGACTTATATATAAAGGCATACAGGTCAAAGACATTTATTTGATATATCATGTAAACACATAGTTGTACGCTAGGTAGGAATCATAATTGTCTATTCCTTAGAAAAACGCCCAATTCACGAGTAACAACTGCAATAGAGTTGTTTGATGGCTATTTTAATAAAACTTTTTTTTAATTGGCAACAAATAAAATATAAAATGTTGCATTTAAAAAATATATAGCATAAAAAAATCTTTATTGAAATAAGTTTAATCTTATATAAATAAAATGTTATAGCTAGTATGGTTCAAATTGGACATCAATTACTCAACCTCTCGGGAGCTAGATCAAAAGTGGTCCATTTCCGAATGTGGTCCAACACGCAGTATTGCTGAACATCGTTGCAACACGATCGTGACTTGCCTACTACTGTATATTTATTGATTTTTATCTTAATTAGGAAACTTTTAAATATTATGAATGATATCGTATATTAAATTAATAATAGCTGCGGTGGTCTAGTGTACAGATTAAGTGGTTATAATCAAACGTCGCCAGCATATACCCGAGTATGAAACATTGAGCTACTCATGTGTTAATCTCGTTTATATTTATCATGTGATTAACGATGACGGACTACTAGATAAGAAAACCTGCAAATTTCAAAAGTAATTGTAATAAATAAATCTAATAAATTTATATCTATGAACATACTGTCTATCAGCGTGACGGATTAAGTTCCAAATCCTCATTAGTAAGTTAAACACACTCTTTCTTTCCTCATTGATTTAAAATTCGGAAGAGGAAGACACACAGCATTGGTTAAGTAATCACTCGCTAAGCATTTATATTTAAATTTACTCTTGCATTATAAGCCCTTACTGAGGTAAACAGCTCTACGTCACAGAAATGAACGGATTCGCAATTACCACTACATGCGTAATTCCCTACAACATTGCATCCCATCGGTTTGACCAACCAGTGTATCTACTAAACGTACATGAAGTTAAATGAGAAGTTTATTTACGCAAGTTTAGCCCTTACATCTAAGGGATATGGTTGAATTTTGTCTGAGTAATCAGACTGATATTCTAAACTTGCCTTTGGTAATTCACATTCGAAAATCTTTTAAACTGAATCTTGCCACACTATTCTGATCCTTTGTGTGATGGTGTACGATCTATTTTCCTACATAGGATTATAGTTCATCAATAGTCTGCCGTCGATTGACAAATCAACCTCGTTGGACAACAATACGACATTTGCTAAGTGGCTTCAATTAACATTGGCCGCAATGGCTTGAACTCTTAACATTTTTTAATTATTCTATATAATGAATATCATGTTATTTTAAATATTGAGCTTAAAAAAATTATAAAAACGTTCTAAAAAAAAAACGATTAAATTGAAATTGTACAATGGAATGTAACTGATATTGTGATTACAACTATTTTTATTAAGGAAAGTATGATTAGTGAGTTACGAAAGATGAAGAAGAATTTCGATACTACAATATTAAATCCTAATATCTAGAAAGGATATACTAGTAGAAAGTAAGCGAGATCGAGGTAGACATTTCTGTTTGCGGTAAAATTGCAGTTTTGCGTAACCGTCGGACGGAACGAATCGTAACGATGCAACACAAACTCATTTCCCCGCAGAAGTTGCACGGGCTTAATAAATTACACTTTTGATATTATGCAGCTGAGCAGAAACTCATATATCATATAGTTCGAGAACTATGTTATACAAACTAGAGTACGCGTGAGCGGGGAAAATTTATTAGATGTAAACAATTTCAAAAATATAATTAACGTTCTGCATACAATTGTAAGTATAAGTATGTAAACATATTTGTTACGAGTTTATTTTACGAATGACGTGAATTCGAAAAACAAACTCACGTCAGATAAATTGACCCAGTTTGTAAACAAAACATAGCCGCATAGTATAAAAATTAACGAACCATACCGATGAATTCCAGAATCTTAATTGTTTTGAATGAATTTAACTCAAAAACTTTCGCTTTCCTCCTAGATCTACTTTCATCAAAATCAATTATTTAATACAATAAAAACAATTGTTATTATTGTATTCAAAAAATATATGTCATAATTTACCTGTGATGAGAAAAAACTACTTACGACCTTAGCGTAATGTAAGTAAAACTATTTGACAATCCTTTGTCCTTAGGCATCCGTATCGAGAAAACATATGTGATACGTTCAATGCAGCTCACGTAACAGATATTACGAATGCGGGCAAGGTTCATATACAAGAATCGTTTGAATGAAGGCACATAAATATTTATTACATTGCTACTAATTACCTACCTAATTTAATTACAAATATATTATAATTTTTTTATGATTCATTTGTTGATTTATTTGCATTTAAATCATAACGATTTCCTTTATTATTTTGTTTTACTGTTTTACATAAAAAAATTACTCATGATGGGTCGAATTCAACTCATAAAAAACAGGTCTCTTGCCAATCAAACAAAGATAACCAATTAAGAAAAGAAACAGTTACTTTATAATTGTATCCTAATAACATTTTTATTGTGACGTTAAAATACAGCGAGTTAATCTTTGTCCTATAAAAATATGTTATGAAAAAATATTGTGTTCAGCGATGGTGCCCAGAGGACAAAACACGCGCATAAATAGTAAGCTCATACATAAATATATACGTGCTGTACATGTATGTATCCCCTTATGTAGTACTAAATGTAGTTTCCAAACCGTATACTTTATGAGATTGTTATATACTTATTATTTTATTGTAAAACATTTTGTGATATTTAATCAACAAAGAAAAACAGTTTTTGAAAGATAGTTTATTGTGAAGTCCCGCCGCTTAGCAAAAGGAACAATGGAGCACTATTTATTTTATATTATTAACTGTCAAGTCAGCTTTTCGTAAGTGTTTTGCGAGAAATTATTTTGTCTCGTATTTATTGAGAACAAAATATGAGAGCCACTTCAAGTCAACAAACGACAACATTTATTGCAGCAGTGATTAAGACAATTTTATTTTATTCGCCGTTTTTTGTCTCAATCCAGTTGCTATGGAAGTTGGTTATGTAGGCAGACCAAATCACCGAACCACAGACCAAATATTTATTTATTTATAGAATAACTTTAAAAAACACAAGGCGGATATATCTCATATTAGGAATTATTTAACAGTCAACTTTTGGGCTAATTGGATATTTAAGCACATGAATACTAATTCTGCCAAGAGCAGGATAACTTTCTGGCAAAAAGTTGACGGAACATCATCATCATCAGCGAAAATTTAAAACGTATTTTAGGCGTTAGCTAATAAACAATGGAAATACAACATTTTGTACAATCAATTAAGATTTGTTCTAGCTATACTTAGAATCTAATCAATATAAAATAGCGAGCACTGAATATCGTTTTCCAACTATTTAGAATTTAGATAAATACAAAAAAAATATTCTGTATGTATTCAAAACGATGTTAAAATTGCCTAACACGACAAACTAAATAAACAAATATACATTTTGGACTTTTTATCTGTTCGGACCGGAAACGAAATAGATAGTGTCAGCTGATATTTTCAAATAACTTTCTATATTTTATCTAATATTATTTTTAGGCTTTGACGAATTTGTTAAGCAAATAACTCGATAAGCCGATATGCAAAAATATGAAATGGGTTAGGTACACATCGTTTTTAAAAAAAAAATAATTATAATGAATTTGAATATCGAGTAAAGAAAACACAAACACATTGGTTTTTAGAAGCTTGGAACTAACATCATTATTAGATACTTGTAAACTAAATCGATCGGACCGCACGCCTGGCATTCCCGTCACGCAGGCTTAAATACAAGATAGGAGTGTCATTCCTGCTGAATGAACCGCGGAGTCGCGGTTAAAGGAGCAAGTGTACTCGCATTTTCACTAGCGAAGTCAAGGAACGTCATGGTGATTTTAGTCGGTAGTATCCATGAACCTACATCATCTCCAAAGTGGAGGAGGGCTATCCGTGAAGGAAATCAATCAGTATGAGAATCTGTATATTACATATACGAGCATATTTAATATATAAATAAAACCTGTGACAGCAGCGTTGTTGTTACCTGTAACAAAAATAAAAAAAATATATTTATTACATGTAATACTGTCCGTAAAAAATAAGTGCGCACAGTCGTAAAGTTAACGGAACATTTGGCAGGGTTTATTTATGTCCCGAATCTAGCTTTTAACGTTAACCGTTTCCTCTAAATAATTCTACGCAATATAAATGTACTGTTGTTAAATATTACGTTTGTTTTTCTAAGTAAAAAATACAGATACAAAAACTCATACATACATTTTTCTTAATTTTTTTTTTTTTCATATTGTATATTAAATATATTTTTATTTTACAAAGAACAATTATAAATAACTCTAACATATTTATTATTATTATATTCTAAAACGAAATTTAAAATTTTAATGATATTTGCTACTTTTTAATTTAGTGTCATTATTAATAATAAATTAACATAAAAAATCGATCGTATGTGTGTTTTTTTAAATGCTAAATGCTATATTTTAATTTTGATATCATTATAATATGCATATAAATTATGTTTACTATTATCATCCATTTAATTATAATAGCAGATCTTCAAAATAGTATAATGGTATCAGTAAATGTTTGCTATATGAATTGTTAATGATGAGAGACCGCGTATTGCAAAATATGAACACAGACCGACTAACCTTATTATTGAAAATTGAATTTAATTAACTTGCTTTGTTGACGCAATGTGATAAATTAAAAAATATATACCATTCAGAAGAGATAAATCATATACAAGATATAATATTAATTGTCGATTATAGAATTTCGTATACAGTTAACCCAAACAACAATAACAATAACAAATATAAAATCAGAAAAAATATACTAATAACTTATATGCTTTGTTATATGAAAAAATATTTTCTAAAACATATTCTTATTGCCTCCACTTGTGACGGGACCGGTTCATTTTCACCCAGCAAATCAGAATTGCGATTCAACGAGGAAATGATGCCAGCATTCTTGCCACCATTCCAAGCGTACATGATTTTTACAGTAGCTAATAATGTCGATTTTTATATACTTATTTAAGTTTTTAATATAAATAATTATTATATTTTGTTGCTGTAATGTACATTAATGTAATATTCCATACATTATAAAACGTAATTACTAATTATTGCGTTTGATTCCTAAACAATGCTTCACACTTCCAAACAAGTAACGTAACACACTATAATAGGATAATTTGAATAATTGCTTTTGATTTATATGGTTCGCTGCTAACTTTATTATTACATGTTTTGATGAAGAAAAAAATTATATATTAATTTTAACTTACACTTTATTTTTAAATTATACGCATGCATTTGTATTTGGTGTCAGTAGCTTAAATGAATATTTAAAGTAATTTAAGCAATATTTTAATGAAAAAAAAATCTTATACATTTTTGCAAAAGAATTTTTAAAAGTTTAAAAGATATCAAATTGATTGCTTGAACATTCTAGTGACGTGAATAAATACGTACGTTAAATCACAATTCAAAAACGACTTCGACAAATATATGTTCAGTAATCCAAAACACGTTGATAAAACAAAAGGGAGTGTTTTTCAAACACGAGCATAGAAACAATTCGCGTATGTCGATGTGGTTCGAGTAACCGGGTCAAGTGTGCGCAGAATAAACGGTATACACCAATTACGTAAACAAGTTTACACCGAATCATCCGCCGTGTCATGATAACCATGTTTTCGTCTTTAAACGCTAATTATAATTCATTATGTTACGCCATAGAACCTCTTTTATTTCTTACAATTAAAAAGTGCGGAAACATACAAATCATAGTTATTATTCTAAAATAATATATTTCTTTTATAAAAAAAAATATCAATATAGTATTATAATGTAAAATATTGTGTCAAAATATACTCCTCAGTTTTTTGGCATAATGTAGGTAACGTTATGCCAAATATTTGTTAGTAAACCATATATAAGAAGAAACAATCATATAGGTACCTTCTTTTTAAAAAACTCATAGTGAACTCAAACGACTATAATGTCATTAAGATATGTTAACTAAAATTTTATCTTTAAACATTCTGTTACTCAAGCGCCAAGCAACAACACACCGAAGTGCACTTCAGCTAAATATTAGCGTTTAAAGCTTAATTTTATGCAAAACTACTTAATATGTCTTGCTAACGTTTCTTATGAAGATGTTTTGGTTAAAATGACCCTGATGTTGAAATTGCACGTAAATAAAGGTCTAACTTTGGCTTTATTGTACAGGAAATATATGAAATAAATCTTGTGATTATATGAAAATATAATATATTTTTTGTATTACCATGTATGAATAAAACACCATTTTGTTATGATGACAAACAAAAGGATATACCTAATTTGAGTGTCTTCAATTTTTGTAACGCATAGTACTATTCACTGCACAATTCAATCCGTTTTCGACCAACTTTGCAACAACATTGCAGTAAAATATCATATAAAAATATACCTCAGTGTGCCACTATTTTTCTAGTTTTGCTTTTGAAATATCGATATTCATTCGTTTTCGCTTCGTCGTTAAAAGTATTTTCGTATCAATTATGTTGTAGTATTTCTGTATGAAAGTAATTCCTACTTGACTAATTGTCCATTGATCGATATCGAAACAATAACAGCTTAATGATAATTTTCGTAAAGCTTACATTTCTCTATATTATTTAATTATAATGAGTTATTATTACAATATATTTTCTCATCAAATTTCATTTCATTTTACTCAATAAACTTTATCTTCAAGAAAAAGAGGTCGTTAAGATGGATAATAAGTTCCTATAAAATATAGCAAGATGTTTTTTCGATACAATTTAAAAGCAATAGCTTAGGTGTAACATAAACGAATTATTTGACGTAAATTTTCCTTCCAACACAAAATATCACTAGTAAAGAAGTAACCGAGTACAAAATTAGTGGCACAGTTGGTTTCCATACAATATGGCGCAATTGGTCTACCCCTTTTTAAATGCGTGTGCTTAATCTTTAAAATATTTAATTAAGATATAAATAGCCAATAAATATCCAAATTTGTAATTGTGATAATGCATCGCGTCTTTTTGTTTTTACGTTCTAAAAATATTTCTGCGTTTTCATTTTTTATTCTACATCGGACTGACTCGGTTTTGCATATCACGCTCTGATTACTGCGCTAGTTTTGCGAACTTCACAGTTTTTTTTTTTGCGTATTTGGCGATGCTCTTTGTTCCAGTCATTACATAAGTATAAAATAAAATGTCATTTAATTTATTTGAAAATCACATTAAAATATTGTAAAAATAATCGTAATTTACGAGCCTAATAAAATATGACTAATAACGTAATTAAAAAATGATTTCATTAAGTAATTGTAAGATTTACTTGAAATTAAAAAAGGAACCTTTAAAATGTGTTTCACAAATAAAACTCAAAATTCGCGCGATTTGCATCTCGGTGGATCGAGCGTCTTCACTGCTGTTATAGATTCCGTTACCTTAATACTTCTGCTTAAATCAATATATTCGTAATCAAAATTAATTAATACTTTCTAACACTATTTCGTATAAAAAATTGCGTTCGTTTCGTAATCAAAATTAATTAATACTTTCTAACACTATTTCGTATAAAAAATTGCGTAATTTAACAAGTAGCTTTATCGCAATTGGATTGTTTTAAATGTCCATATATTGATATCTGCGATGATAATTTTAAATTTTACAAATCAATTTTAAGTTGTATTTTTAATTCATCACGTGCTAGGCGGTGAAGGAAAACCTTGCGAGAAAACCCGTATGTGACATGAATTATTACATTGGAGTAGCTTGGTGGATTAAGCTCCAAGCCTTTCCGCAAGAGAAGAGTCATTTGCCCAGCATGGGACACTTACGACCCGTTACCATATTGAATTAAATAAAAAAAACTCAGCTAGAATTAAATCTAAGCATTCTATCAAAGCCTTTGTACTGTAAACCTGTTCAATTTGTTTTCCTCGACACAAAACGAACTAAAGATGCTCGAAAATGTTTTCCTTTTCAACTAAACGTTGATGTTACTTAAAATATTTCAATGTCAAAAAATCGTATGACTAAAATGAATGAACTATACATTTTATTCATACTCATGTATTGGTATATATGTTTATGTATGTATATTTATTTAGGATCAAGGGTTATTCAATGAGTAAATTGAATGTGCTCAAAGCATGGGAACGAGGATCAAATAGTGTCACGTCGTTTATATTGACTCATGACATCAATAATTTTCATAAGTACGACGCATCGATTTTAATTAAAGGCATAACATCGTCGTATTGTATTTAATATGTAATATTGTAATAAAACGAATTGAAACACATTACATATTACGTATAAATGGTGAAAAATGATTAATTTATTCATTTAATACCTATTTAATGTGTTTTTAATATATAATGTTTTTAATTTTTATTTACATTATAAATTAAAATATTACTATTTCAATAAACCAAAAAACCAGTAAACTTAATTAATAAATTTGATTTTTAACAAATTAATAGTTAGAGACTATACTATAAAAGAAATCACAAAGAAAAATAAATAAATAAAATAATAATATAATATGTATAATGTATATATATGTATGTATAATGTATGTATAATGTATATGTGTAATTACTACGATTATAGCGGTGGTAATAATTAAATACATATTAAATGAAAAATTACTTTGAATCTTAATTACGAGTACTACAATGACTATTAAAAAATAATCAAACATTTTTTTATCGCTCAAATCAAAACTTGGTTCCACAAAGAATAAGAAAATTACATTAAAAGAGGACAGTTGTGAAACCCAAGCTTTTACTTTTTCAATAAATAATAAAATTCAATAGATTAGTCATGGTGTATTTAGTGTGAAGATTATGGGAAGTATTAAAATAGAATATTTAATTATCGAGAGACCACTGTCGCTTTACTTTAATATGCTTTTACAGATTTTCCCGCTGCCAATTAAAATGTTGCTTCCAGTTTCACAGTAAAGTTTATTTTGATTATGAGCTATTCTTACATATTAACGTATCAGTTAAAACTTCCTGCTTAGTTCTAGAGGATAGCTTAATTGATTAGGTTTATACAGTCTAGAAACTCTCAGGAAATTATCAGCAATACATACAACTACTGCCTCGGAAAGTCTGCGTTTGATATGCTATAAGTTCGGATCTGACTATGAAAAATCAACATACAATAAATAGACAATTAAAAAAGAACACAACTGCCATACTGCCGGCATATTGATTTTCTTTAATGTATGTTTTGTATGTTTGCGATGAGCATGTCCGATGTACAAAGATCGTTAGCACCTTTTAAGTAGAATTCTTACACTCGATATAGAATAGAGGTACCGCGGAAGACGGCACGCTTCAAAGCATTTAGGTTTTCGTGCTTCTAGGTCTTGTACATACAAGCAATTAAAATTATTAAACAACTCGTTCGATATCACTTCAAATGTAGATTTAATAGGACCCGGTATTGATGTTAATAAGACAACATAATATATCACTTCTCCGAAATATTTTATTATTTATTTGTAAAAATAAAACAAGAAAATACTCGTTAATTATATCCAGTAGCCTAGTTTCACGTGACACACTTCACCGTACAACGTGTCACATATCTTAATTAAAACGCTATTTAATATTATTTATCGAATTTTCGTAAAATTTATATACATATGTAGTGCAATGACATAACCTGTTTTTATCGTGTCAATGTCGTTATACTCATCAAGTTTTTGTTCATAACATGAGTAGTAATTGATGATACTCATAGTTGTGCAAAGATTCTTTCACATTCTTTTTTTATTTAAGTAGCTGAATAGTTTTCACATACGACCCTCAAACACACTTTTGCATTGATATTAATATTTGCACTTATTACAGTTCTGTTTGATTCGCTTCTAGTGTAAGGGTCACATAGAACTGACTCCCTATTATGTAATATGTATATATATAAGCTCATCTTACATTGTATGGTTGTGAAAACATTTAATTTTATTCTTATATAATAATTGCTATTTACGTAAAGCAAACACATACATATATTTTGTTTTCAATCTCATTGCTTTTTATTAGAATAAATTTCTACAAAATCGGTCCAATAGTTTCTATGTGATGTTCAAACAGACAATTTCCGATTTTATAACTGTACATAGAGTGATCGATCGTGATCTTTCACCTTCACTTAATATAAAAACCATTCTACTATCTACAACTTATGTTTTGTACCGTTTACTATAATTCGTTTTAATACAGCATCCAATTTACTAGAATAATCGTCGTAATAATAACAACTAGGTAAAAGTAAAATTCAATTTAACATTCATCAAATTTATGTAACGTTTTTCTTGTTCTTAATCTAACATCACTCGCCTGTTCCATACTGACTAAGTCCACATATTATGACTATGCCCACCAAAGATCAATGAAACCGCAATAGTGGTACAAAGTATTTGAAAATGTTTTTATAATATTTTTTCTTAGAAACGTTAAAAAACAATTCTTATTGTATTTTTTCGGTTTTAAATATAATTACTGTTCTTATGAAGTTCACTCCATATTTCCTAATAAATAGATAAATAAAGAAATAAATAATATGGCACATTGTTGTAAATACTGTTTTTTATCGATAGTTACATCTTCAGATACATTTCTCTATATTCAAAAAGTTTACAATTATCATATTCCTCTAAATCTGTAAAAATATTACGTAATCACATTTTAGCATCCTTTCAAATAAATTGATATATATCGGCTAATGTAACACGAGTGCAGTAATCATGTACAATACGATTATTCTATTAGCACACGATAGCCTCGTCCTATCGCCATGACACATTTACCAACTACGGGTCAATTTATATTGAACGCAACCACACTATTGCTACATCCATTTTGAATTATTGATACTACTGCCAATAAATATTAGATTTATACATACATAAGGTTTTTACGTTAACTAACAGCGTTTTTGAGGGAGGGCCCAAAAAAAGTGAATAACCCTTTATTCTTTCTTAACGTTAAAACTTGCTTAATACCAAAATTAATCGAAATCGGTTCAGTGGTTTAGCCGTGAAAGCGTAACAGAGAAACAGATGGACAAAGTTACTTCCTCATTTATAATATATATATATATATATTAGATTAATAAATTGAAACGTAGAGATGTTCTGTAAGAACAATCTCGAAAATTATCATGAAACTGATATGCGACATTAACTATTATTAAATTTAAAGGATCAAAATAGTGTATCACCTTAAGTTTTTCAACATTTCATAAGTGAGATACGAAGTGAGTTCTTCCCGTACAACATTATTGTCCTGTGCCTTCAAAATATCAACGAAATACAAATGTATTAAGGAAATCCACGAGAAATAAACTCAACATTAATTATTGTGCGATATCGATAATCAATTAATTTTATTTCTACATAAATATTAATTTGTTCTCAATCGTATAAAAAATAAATATAAGAATATAATTAAACTTTAGTACTATCAATACATTTAATTTATCCCATCGATATGAAAGAATCCTAATTATATATTTTTAAATGAAATGTAGTTAACAATAGTATTTTAGTAATATAAAAATATAGTTTAAGTAACAATCCGTCATAAAAAAAAAATTATGTACCTTAAAATGCATGCTGTGGCCGTCTTAAAGAGTCGCACCCTTTATATTAAGTCTGGATATGTTTATATTCCTACATGAGTAAGTGTAGTGACCTCTGATGGTCCATAATAAATAAATAAATAAATAAACACAAATCGCTTTGAGAAATTGCAGTTTGTAGAACATCGACTTCGCGCGGAATCAATTAAAGGTCGTCGGCAGCTTTAGAACGGAATGGAAATAGCAATTTAGAATCAATAAAATTTCAAACTTAATATCTCTTTATATATATACTTAGGTGCTATAAAATCAATACACTAAGAGAGTAATGTCTAGAGCTCCCTATTCACGCATTTATATTTAAATATTACACAGAACTATTTGTTATACTTTGTTGCTGTGATTGTTTGTGCCACTACACAACCAACACCCATGTAAGAAAATATTAACCATTTGGTACATCGCCAATATCCCACCAACCTAGGGAACAAAGATGTTATACTCCTTGTATCTAAAACAAGTGAAGTATAACAAGGAAGTGTTAGTACATTTATATCATTAACAAATTAGATCAAATTCATATAAAAGTATATTATTACCAGCTTATAAAATTGTAAGAGTTATAAATTTCGATCGTTACCCCGAACAACTTAAAACTTGCAAGAAACGACTTCACAGTTAATTACTTTGTATCCAGTTAACAAAGTGCTAACTTATAATATATTCAGATCTTTTGTTAGCTTGATTAATTAATTCATAACACATATTTAATTAACCGTCCCTTGTGTAACACATTTTTTTAAAGATATGCTCAAACAAACCTTAAAAGTTTTATTAGGGCTTTCAGTTTTTTAACCTTTCGTAAATATTGAAAAGAAAGGAGTTGGCGCTACGCTTTTTGTTATAAAAGATATCTTTTGAAATCGTTTATGTTTCAGTTAAAATGTTTATTTTATTTTAAATGTAAAGCAGTTCACGTATTATTTTCAAGTCGTAATTACGCTATAAAGTAACAGAATATTTACAACGTATTAATTTACGAAATTAAATTAAAAAATCCGATTTCCAATCCAATTAAGAAATAAAATCTTTTAACAGAATAAACATCTCCTCAGCTTGCCTCTCTTGCATAAATAAAAGCTCAAACAAATTAGTACTTAGCTGGAAAATATATTTAATGAATAAACCCGGGTTGTGATACAAGAGGCGATGCCCGTCACTCGCCTGTACAATTAGGCAAGTTCTGGAGGAGTTGGAAATTTCTCAATGCTTCACAGACATTTGTTATATATCTGACGTTCCACAGACAATATTTGAATTTAATTTTAAAATGAATGATAATAAACTATTTTGTTTGACTTTTTAATATTTTCTTAATGATAATATGAAAGCTGAATTCGAATTTAGAAAAACTTTATTAAAAATTATTTATTTTAACAATATTTTTTCAATAATGTTAAACATTTTTAAAATAAATAGAGTAATAAAATATGTAAAAAAAGAAACATTTAAACATAATTATTTAAAAATCAATTACAGATTATAACAAATAATGCAACCAAAATAATATTTTATCTGTTCTGTCCTTTAATACGAACACATCTAGTAATATTTTACTTTGTCGATAAAGCCGGAGCGTCCCATAAATTAAGAGAGCACGAACGTACCAATATAATTATCTTTTTAGTGTCGTCGAAACAACTTTAACCAAAAATATCCGGTCGTTAGTCGCCTCGCCCCAGGATTAAAATTAGTTAACGGTTTGAACTTAGTTAAAATTCAGGCGGTTAAAGTGATTTGATTTGTTTAAATATGTACATATATTCTATATACGTGTGTTCGCGTTTTAGGATGTAATAATGAATATAAAGCTTGTTATTCAAAAACATTTTTATTACATAACCTGATCTAAAGTATTAAAGATTTGCAATTTCATTTTGAATGGGCATTGTTAGCAACATTTCATCACTAAATTTTGTACACTTAAAACAAAACTGTATGTTTTTTATGATTTCGCCAACTGATTGATTTTAATGTTTATTTTCTTCTTCTATTATTATTATAATAATGACATTCAATTCTTATTTAATTTTGACATTTTTTGAAAATGCATGTTTAGTTTTAAATTGTAATTCATATTTTTTATAATTTCAATTATGATTTCGCCAATTGATTGTTTTTTTCATATTTTTTATAATTTCAATTATGATTTCGCCAATTGATTGTTTTTTTTTTCTTTTATTATTGTAACAATGACATTAATTTCTTACTTAATTTGGACATTTTTAAAAATTTACTCATAAATTTTTTGTTACTTTTAATTTGAATTTGATTTGATTAGAATGAATCTGGAAGTGCTATGAACACTTGTAATTGACATGCATATTAGATACACTATTATTGTTTTATAAGTTCATTTTTTTTCTTTCAATGCTTATTTTACAAATAAATACGTCTGTAATATAGTTCGGTGACAAATTATACTTTTTATGTTATATAAAAAGTATAATACAGGGCTTAATATGCATAATCCTCGTTCCTCGTTCGACGGCCTCATTGGTTTAGTGACTAGCATTTATAAGACCGCAGACCCCGAAGCTATGGGCTCGAAACCGGGGTCGTGCTGATAAAAATATTATGGGGTCACATCGCTTTATTAAGATAAACTGATACCAGCGACTAGTGGCCGAAATCGGTTAAAATATTACTATCCACCAACCGACACTGCATCGTGGTGGAATAAGCACAAAGTCTCCTTTTATCTGATAAGTATATAGTTCAGTAAGACATTTACGAGCTATACCTTTTTAGGGCTTAATAAACATTTTCTACAATAAAAATTCCCCATCATCAGGAACCAGTGAAAGAAAGCTTTATAACACCACAACATTTTTTTATATCAATTAAACAACTATTGTCCAGTTCCATTCGCGTTGACAATGTAATTTATTTTCAGAGATGTATTTTATTTATTTTCCGGGAAAAAATGGCCGTGCTTAAAAACGGGACGCAGACTATCTATCTAGATGTTTTCAGTGATTTATTTCTGTCATTCCAAAGAGTAGATATTCCAAACACTTCGTTTTATAATATTGCGTTATTCCCATTTTTATTTAACAAATATTTATTATTGTAGTTTGAAATAAATTTATTATACAAAATATGTTTTGACAGTTATGCTGTATGCTGTACTTTAAGCTAAATAATCTTAAACATTTTTCTGAACGTACTAAATATTGAATTCATTTACATTATATGCCATTTTTATGGCAACATCGTGTTTGTTAAATTCAAAAATATGTAATTTGTAGATGATATTCTGTCTCGGATTGCAATTGTTTTGTAAAGTAACGCCTATTGCTTATTTAATTTATACGTTTTGTTCTCACGTTGAAATATAACTGTTATCAGGTCATAGTTCAATCGAAGACAAATAAGTTTAAGCCTTTATAGTGATTATCGTAACTTGTGTAAGTTTGAACAATGGACTGAACTGAATGAATGGACGGATATTATACAGTTGACAAAATGAGAAGAGAGTTTGTTATATTATATTCTCTTTTCAAAGATCGCCAGCTTAAAAGCATGTAGTATATACATATATGAACTAACAAATACGACATTATGTTGCTAATTACAATGAGACCTTCATATGGTCTATATCATATTCTATTTAAATTCTTCCAATAGTTCTGCAGCAGACAAAGCCACAAAAATCGAACTGTTAACTAATTATATAGTTATATAAAAGGCAATTCTATATAGAAGCTATTCGTGAAAATCATAACCGTGGAACTAAAGCTTTTTGTATTCTATTAAGCTAATTGCTCATTAGTGTAGTGTAGGTTTGTAAATACAACAGTTTTAAATTTGTGTTCAATAGTTTTACTTCTATAAAACAAATGAACTTATAGACCTACCGCCTTAAAAATTAAACTATTGCTTCCAGGGCGTTTCAAATAACGAAATAAATAATTCTGGTCTATTTTTGACAATCAATAAGTTACTTAAACTTTTATATCCTAATATTCAAATAATATTAAAAATGTGAAAATTTGTAAATCATTCAAACGAAAACGGCTGGACGGATTTTAATGAAATTTAGAATACTGATAACTTATATCCTTATTTATATACTAAAACATAGGCGAACATATGCCTCCCCCATCACTCGACCAAAGTCTGCATAAGCTAAATTCATTCAATGAAAATTAAAAATATATCATTGTTACATAATCAAATTAAATTTTTGGTTTTTAAATGAAAATATTTTTATCTCATTTTATTATTTTTAATAACATCAGTTACCTGTTAGGTGCCCCAGCGAATACAGGTCCATAAATTTAGGCGGGGAAAAAATTAAGGGGAGCCATTCCGCTCGGAGGCGGCCTTTAAAAAAGTGTTTTGGAATGTCTGATTTAAACGCGTACCATTCCAAAGCCGCTCGTGTGGCTTGATTCGTTTCGGACGACTTTATTTTTCTGCTTTTCATTGCACTAATCGAATCCAATGAGGTTTTTTTCGGTGCAACGTGACAGGTGAATAGAAATAGGTACTCGTTATTACATAACTGACTGGCGCGTTATTCGCTCGGTCTTTGTTCAGCAGAGATATTTCATTTACGAATGGCTTCACTTCAAACGTTATTGGATTATACTTTATGGAACAGTTTAAAAAGTATTTTTAAATTAGAGGTGAGTTTAGCCTTTATATAAAAAGTAGAGTAACAACCAGTAAATGTCTCACTCCTGGGCAAAGATATTTTCTTCTCTTAAGAATAATGATTGGATCATATTCCACCACGCTCCAATACGATTTGGTGGATACACATGCGGCAGAATAGTCAAATAGCTACACTTTTCCTTATAATGTTATCCTTCCCCGTTGAGCAAAAGATGAACTATAATGGATGGACTTGAATTGAGCACTGAAAACTTAGTAGTGTTTGCCAGCATTTAAATCCTTGATCCCCGATTAATTTGACGTATTCTAATTAATATATCTCAGCTCATTTATAACAAATATAAATTGTATTACAAACATTTATTAATAAGAAATATTTCTTAAAATATATTTCATTTTCCAAAGAGGACAACGGAATGAACTGCGACAAAAACTTAAAATAATATGAGTTGCCAGTTACAAAGGCATTATCTCATTCTTTAGATGTAAACAAGTACTCGTTGTTGATATCAGAACTTGTTAATGTACTTTCCGTAGACAACGTTATAAATTCGTTCTTCGTCGAGTTTCTTTAGCCATTCTCTTAGCGATGTTACTTACGCCCATTCCAGTTCCCGCGGTACTTCATAAAGGACTCGCTAAGGGTGTGTTTATATTGTAAGAAGTTCATTATAATAACATTTTGTGTTTTAATCGTAATGAATCATTCACAATAATAACATACTGCCTTACATATGTGTTGCTCAGCGGTTGATTAATTAATATATAATGGAATGGTGCAGCGGTGATTCGTGTGACAAATTTATAAAAAAATAAAAAAAACAATGTAATAAGGAAAAAAAAATTGTTTACTAACCATAATGAGTCACTACTTACTTGAATAAAGAATATTATTATTATTATTATGTATATACGTATATATATGTAGTTTAAAATTTAAAAGAGACGAAATTCTTATATTGAAGATAACATATGTTTCTTTTCTTAATACCAAAAAAAGCAATGAATATAATAAACGTAGTTTTGTTTAACATAAACTAGTTATGATTTTTCAAATTAGAACTCCATTGTCTAATAAATTTATATCAGAACTCTCATTCAAATTTTAAGAAGTCGTGTGTTTTTTTTTTTCCTTTAACTTTATTTTGAATGAGTCCTAAGGGACTAGAGCACCTCTGCTTTAGTGCACTCCATTAAAACCACATGTGCCGCGTCACATCGCGACTCTGCGCTTATGCGGTCGCTCCCCAAAATACTATTACGATATACGCAAGTAATACATTTAAGTTCCTATTATCATAATATTACTGCTACATTTGTACAAGTTTAACGTATGATTTACAAATAAAATAAAAATGCAAACTATATATTCAAACTAGCGATCGCACCATAGATATCTGAATTCGGAAGGTGGACGAAATTTCTATGCATAATCATTATTGAAAATTGAAGGAAAAAAAATAATTAACATGTTTTCAACTTTTATTTTTTAATTATCTATAGCTTGTCAAAAAATAAACGATTGACAAACCACGAACATGACTAGACTTTTACAAGCATCTGAATAGTAATGTTACAAGATCATTACAATTGAATGATTGAAGAACAGATTCTATATAAAAAAAACATAAACACCAATACGTTAGTAGTTATTCTTTTAAGAATCACCTTATTACTTACAATTGAAATATATGAATAACAGATTCATATTTTTTATCATTTTTTTATTTATGTATTTTACAAATGTAAAATATCCCACGGCTTTTTTATGTAATAATTAATTAATAGGAATAAATATAATATGTGAACGAATTAAAATATAAATTATCAGTTCATTTATACAAAATGATTATAATTAATTGCTTGATTAAAGATTGATATGTATCTGAGTAAATAAATCAATCTAGTTAAATTATTTCGACTGTTTTATGTTTGGCGTTTCAGCGTTAATGTAATTAATGGATCTATCAAACTGATATTCGAATGAAATTGAAATTTGCATTGGATCCAATATTACAATTTAAGTTACCGTTTATATTTAAACATTTCTCTAAGCAAATTAATTTTCAAAAACTATTATTCAAGTGTTCGGATTGCCCAGGAGACTAATTCTACTAATCTACAACGCTTACGATGCGTTTCCGATTCAATTCCGATCCAACTTTGACTAATCTATATTTATTTGGATCGGAATCGAACCAATATGATGTTAACATATACCGTTATGTCAAAACGAAACTTAATTGTTAACTATTATGTCGATAGTTAAATTAAAGAATAATAAAACGGATAAACGGCAACGATCTCGCTTCGATTCGATTGCGATAAAGTACTTAGAGTAGGTCTTATCGTAATAAAAGATTGCGAGATCAATTCTGGATAAGTATCACTAAATTTTTAAATAATAAATACTTTAATTAAAAAAATTTTTCGTCTCTTATTCCAAATTATATTTTTGTTCCGTTTGCACTTGAAACGCTTGGACCTTGGAGTAATAGTGCAAAAAAATTCATCCAAAATATTACACCCCGTTTTATTGCCTCTACTGGTGACAAGAGGTCAGGTTCATTTTTCGCCCAGAGAATTGGAATTGCGGGAAAGACTGCTAGCATTCTTGCCACCATTCTACGCGGTCACGATTTGTACAGTAACTATGTTTAATTTTTGTTTGTATTTATTTAAGGCTTTAATGTAAATTTTAATATGTATAATTTATACTATAGTTCATCTGTAGATCAGCGGTGACGAAAACATCATGAGTAAGCCTACAGATGTCGAATGTAAATCTACATGCGTATCCACCAATACGCATCAGATTAGCATAATGGAAAAGCTGTTCCTCAAACAAAGAGGAGGTTGCCTTAGCAATTTAATTTACAACAAAATAAAATAATAATCCATATTTAGAAACAAATAAATAAAATGAAAATATTTCGTTAATGTCAACATTAAACTGATTTAATTGAAATTGAATTTCTAAACAATTTATCAAATGACTCAAACTAGAACTAGCACTAGCCTCAATAATTCGAGAACAAACATATTTCCGTAAACAAATGACAAGTTCGAGTCGTCGGTGATAATTTGTTTGCGCCCGCGGTGCGCTACGCTCCGGCATGTTTGTGCCCCGTTTCATAATATTTATACTACGGGATCAACTCGACGATTTACAGCGACTGCCTAGTTCAGAAATGTCATTAGGATAAATCACCTTCAATTTAATACACCTACTTCATATATCATAAGTAATATCTCAGAGAAAAATACGTTTCTATTTGGAGTATATTTTCGAAGGAAACTTTCTTATAACATACTTATGAATATAATTTATATCTATAAATAAAATTGTATGAAAAACTCTATCTACCTCTTATATAAATATTTTATAGAATAAAGAAAAGTTGATATTTGTGTTTATTATTATTTTTTTGGATTCATACATGCGATTGATATAATAGAACTTTTACATTAGGGTAACTTAAAGCGTCAGGATAGACACAAGCTTTTATTATTTATATGTTTTTATATTTATTCAGATCTTACGTCAACGTAGTCAGAGAAAATATCGATTCATGCGTTTTATACATTATCAGATAACACGATATCTATTAAAAACTCGGACAAATTTAAAATTGGCACCATTTTAAATTTGTCCGAGTTTTTAATAGCTCTTAATAAGAAGAATAATACACCTTCCATGAAGACTGTTCATTAATAACCAGAAAGCCTTATTTTTCTACGTTTAAATTATTTCATACAATATTACTTTGAATTATTAAATAAAATTATTCTTGCTTCTAACATATTTTCGATTAATTAATTATACTTAAAAATAAATTACAACGTAACGGTGATACGAACGTTTTATGAACAATGTGTGACATGACACCTGCTAAGCGTGTATTCTAGTATTACATTAAAAAAAATGCGTCGGTAACACACGTTGTGACCGAGATAAAATAAAGCGGTATTTATTGGCCTTAAACATCTATGACTACGCACAAGTTTATTGCAGGTGATAGAAGTTTGCGCAAGCCTGTCTTGTTAAGTATCGCCTCATCGTGAATCTTTCACTAAACATCAAGTCTTTATATTACTGTGTAATGGATTAAATGAGCCAGTAATTACAGACACAAGGGACATATTAAGGTTGAAGATCTCATAGGTACCGGCTCGTTCATTTTAAGGAATCGTTGTTATGTCTTACATTTACAATAATCACTATTGTTATAAATAAATGAAAAAAACACCGATTTCTAAACACTCATTTTAATTTTTTATAATTGTTACGAATGCGTTGTGTTAAAATATTTACAAAAAATAATCTATTCCAGAATATAGTCCAATAAATAACATACTACATAGTACCAAGGTATTATATAGGTTTCAAATTATATACGAATCCATCCAGCCTCATGTATAAAATATATTTTTGAATAACAGAATAAGGTCAGTCCAATTAAAAACTAAAGGTGACAAAATTTTAAATGTTGGTATTTCAACTTAAAACTTTATTACTTAACCAAATCGTGTTTCACTCGCAATATATTCGATGGAAGTTTAAAGCAAATTTTCAACTAGGTTTCGTGAAATATAAACGAGGCACTCGTGGCTGCGCTCAGCCTAACTGCCGATAAAAGATTTAACGGGTTCACGAGCAAAGACATCAAAAACGGCAAACCGCTATGAGTACCTATTATTTAGGTTAAGATTATTCTGCTATAAGTGCTTTTACTGAAATAAAATGGTTGTAATTAAATACAAGCCAAGAGGTGATAAAGCAAATTTAACGTTATTTGAAATTAAATTTTATTATTTTCGGTCTTCGAAACGACGGTGATTAGTACTTTGTGAAATAAAGTAAAACGATCCGTAAAGTCTGTAGGGTCTGCTTAAAAATGCGGCATAAAACGAAGTAGAGAACAACACAAAGAGCGCTCGGAGAAAAAATAGGTTCGAATGGCTCCCTTTCTATTGCATAAATCTGAAAGCAGTCTCTAATTGAATATTCTCTTTACGTAATGCCGTCTTATTTCACCCTTTTAAAATAAAATATAGGCTGAAAGCGAAACATGTAAATTTTATCGTGTCTGGGAGGCCGCCCGACGGGACTAACTTGAGATTTTTTTTTACCAGACAAGGTAAAGCCAGAAACTTGGCTCGTATTTTCCGCTAAAAGTTTCCCTATTGCGATGTTCGTTGAATACTTTTGTGACTTGCGGACTGAGTTATAAAAGAATGGCGTATTTTGTAGAGGCGGTCAAAGCTAACAAATCATTGCGATCTCTTGCGAGGATTTTTGAACTTAATTTGCCAAAGAAAGTTTATGAAACGCACGGATTTCATTACAAGAATTTCCTATAAAGAGTTACAGATAATGAACAAATGAAAATGAAACTTTATTACTATCAATATACAGTATCAAAGACACAGCTATATTTTATTTGTAGAAAGTGTTTGGAACTAAACTTACATCAAATTCAATTTACTATTATATAATATGTACTAAGTAATAAAATATTTCATTTATTCAAAAACGCAAATCTGTTCATTTCCATGAATATTACTCAGACTTTAAAAATATAACGATTTCACGCTTTTTGCTTAACGTTTTGCATGATTGCTTCGTGATTAGATCTGTGAGAGTAACTTTACCGAATATTTTCTACGTACTTTTTAAAAAGTCTGACTTTAGAATATCTTAAATTGCACTGGAAATATTTAAATTTGAATTTGATTGCATGTATTCAAAATTATATATTCATTATAAATACTTTAGGAGGAACGAAAATAGATCGTATTTCATCTTAACAAAACTAAAAGCATAGAGAATGAAATTCAACACGGTTTATGAATAAAATACAAGATTTATACCATCAACATGAAAATATATTTTCGCGAAATACCTGTACCGTATAAAAAGAACTTTTATAATAGAGAAGTCAGTAATGAAATCCGTGCGGCATAAATATAGATGACGTTGGATCTGCGGAGCTAGGTCGCTTGCTTCGTGGTTGCCTTTCACTATGATAATATTACTAAACCGCTTTATAACCGCCGTACGCTAGATTTGAATTACGTTGTAACTAATTGTTTTAAAATATTGAGAAATAAATGTATAACTAACTATAAGACTAACAATAATATCTTTCATTTTATTACTTTAATGAATATGACTGTTTGTGATATGTGTTCAAAATACGATTATGATTGCTAAATTCTCGTTATGATAGTCTTATTAAAATAAAGGATATATTATATAATTATACTTATTGTATTTCAATCTAAAATTCCAATCAGAATATTTTTAAGTAATAAATGTATATATCATTTAAATTGTCAAGCATTTTCATCGATTCTATGGGAAAGATCCGACAATTTTTTCATTCAAACACCCTTGAAAAGAATAGATAAAATCACTGAAAGGCGATATTTTACTTGATAAATCATAAATCATTAGAAAATTACATGGATAAACCAACAAAAAATAAAAATTATGGAATTGGCCCAGGAGCCTTGGGATCTAGTGTCTTATAAGCTAGCCGTTACACCAACGAGGCAGTGGCATAACTTGATATGATCATAATATATAAACCGAGATATGTGTACTAAATAATATAATTGCTATAAACAAGAACATCCAACGCTGGAGCAGTGACGTAAAACACGCTTTAAAACATGTCCTAAATAGAGGAGGCTTTTGCCGAGCATTAGGACTTTTTCATCACTAACAAAAAAAAACATTATCAATCATACAATATTCTCTGATTCTGAGTACGTCTAAAACATCCGAGCTGAACGACTATTAACGTAAAAAAATATTAATAGTTTAACTACAAGACAAAGAGAATTAAAATTTGGAGGAGACTTCCCTTTCGTAATGCAATAAGAAAGGATTTAACGTAATTTAGTTTTCAAAGGAGCTGCAGCCGTTTCATCTTCGACTTTATTCAATCTACTTGTCCAGTACTTTATACACACAACAAAATAAATCTATACTTATAATTTATAACGTTAAATGCTGATGCAATAATGTGTAATTTTAGATCTAGTATATTCATTTTTACATCAAATAATATTGCAAAAACAATTGAATCAATCTACGTTCTCAACTTATTAATGAACAAGAACAACAACAAAAAAAAACAAATGTTACTTTCTTATAAGTTCAACATAAATGAATTTTCTATTATTAATATTAACAGAGCAAATGTAATACGATTCTAATATTTACACAATCACGAAGATTAACGTAAAACCTGGGCAATATATATAAACTCGTAATGTGTTATTTAATATGGACCAGTTTGTGCCAACGTGCCAACAATGAACGCATGGCTTCCGACGATAAAACAGCTGCCGGCTTTGTTACACAAAATACACCTATGCTATAACTAACTGACTCGATATTCATCGATGGTAAGTGAATTTGGCATTGCATTTGTTTTATGTATATCCAACTTTTCAAAAATGGTTAGTATTATTTTGTTAAACCTATTTCACAATTTATAAATGAGTTATTACCTCATGTTTTTATATGTAAGGTATATATTTACTGTCGCGTCTTGGGAAGACCGACTCGTATGCCGTGACGGCAAACGGCTTGATGTTCTCTTATATCACCAAGTTCCCTCTTTTGTTTTGTCTTCTGTCATCTTGTCTCTTGTGTATGCGTGGCGTTTGCATCATATGTTTTACTTATATATATTATTATATTAATAAGAAAAATGTATTTATTTAACGAACTCTGTTTTTATTTATTTTAGTCAATATCTATATAGCTTTTTTTATATAAATCTTTCAATAACCATTTCAATTTCATCTGCCGTGTTTCATGTGACGGCAATTTTGTTATCTTTATCTAAACAATGACAAAAATGACGAACAGTCAAGTCACAGGTATCGTTGAATAAGAATATTAAAAACAAATGTGGTCGAAGCGCTTCGATTTCGAGAATCATCGACAAAGTCCGTAGTCGCTAATGACGATAATGTTTACTGTCATAATGGATTCCCACCACACGCCGGAAACTGTATGCAGCTGATCAATTGATACTCACTCATAACTATTACATTATTTTACTTAACGTTACTATTATATTATTTAACGTTATATTGTAAACATGATACGTATAAAATACTATCACATTATAAACGGATTTAAAAAAAGAACCAAAATATTTATTATTGCTCTGCAAAGAAGTAATCAAAAAGAATAAAGATATTAATCTCGTACAAAATTAATCTTGTAATTGAAATTTGATTGATGATTGATTTAATTTGACTAAATTAAAAATAATCTAAATAAAACTCATGTTACTGCAATAGACTATTCGTTTTATGCGATGTAAAAAGAAAATCAAATGTTTATGTTGTGATTTTGGTGAAAGTTGTGAGAAATAATTCTAGCCTTAGAGACCTTAAGCGTTTCACTGCCAGTACTTGATAACAGTAATAAACTCGCAGAATATCGAAACAATCAAACGGGAAATTTGTGCGTTACTCAACAAATATAAGATATCCATCAATAAGTCGGTTTGATTCAGTGTTAACAACGAAGGCCGTTTCCGACGTAATGAACAATGATATTGCATCCGTGTATAATATCACAATATCAAACGTTTAAAACACGCCGTGGGTAATTCTTCGTCCCTGTGGTTCATGTAATAATCGCACATTAAAAATAATAAAAGGAAGTGCCTAAGGTTTTATGTTAATACGTTAAATATATAGTTATTATGTAAAACTAGTTTACTTCCTCTACTTCGCCTGCATGTGACGCAGAGGATTTGCAAGTTTTAGATGTCGTTTGTGTACCCCCGACGTTTATGCAAAACTCACGATGATCAACTGAGGACGTAAAAGTGTAACAAACATATAAACAAATTCACTTTCTCATTTATAATATTAGCCTGGAGTTTTCATTATCCGCCGTGTTTCAATTCTGGTAAATACCAACTACAGTTCCACTAACATGAGAACAAAAAAAATAACCAAAATGAAACATTCATAAAGTATTTCTAATCACAGATTAGCCTGGCGTTTATTTCATATCTCAGCAAAATTTTAATAAAATTTCACCGAATTTTCATAACGTTCCGACGAAGCAAATCCGCCATAATATTACCACTTCGAAACTTAGACCGAACAAGCGCCTCCGAAGACTTATTAAAGAATTCTGCAAGCTTTAACCTGATAAATAAAACCGCTAGGACAAGCTAAAATAGTGTTACGAAAAGTCAAAATCTCAGTTCCTTTATTGCGGCAAAAGTGAATCAAAATACGAGGAACATAAAACGTGTATCTGCAAGCTTCGGTAGGCACGAAGGAGTAGGCTGCGAAAATTGGATCCCACGGGATTTACCGAGACGCCATACGCAAACGCTTGAATCTCAGGCCCCAATCGTTTACGTTGACGTGTAAAATATTCACAGTCCTAGTCGAATATGTATTGGAACCGTCTGGAAAAGTAACATCAAGAATATATTTGCTATTTACGGATATATAACGCATTGTACCGTATCATAAGGTATTGTGCAGATTCCATTGATGAGATCTAGTGAATACTAGGAACTAACGCTGAGAGGTTTGGTGAGAACAAAGCCCGTTATATTATTTCGTTATATTATATATTATTTCAGTACATAGGTAAGCTTAACATTTACAATTGACAATAAATAATGTAAAAAATAATTGCATTATTATTAAACATGGCAAATCATTCTGTACAAGATTATATAACGAAATAATTAAAAATTATATATAATTTACTTGGTGGTAGGGCTTTGTGCAAGCTGTTCTGGGTAGGTACCACCCACTCATCAGATATTCTATATATAGTGGTGGTCGTTTAATTAGAAACACTACCACGGTCCTTGACATTATGTAAGATACTTCAGCGCAATCGTTTTTATTTTGAAATTAAACAATAAATAGGACAACAATATGTTCAACGATTTATCATTTATTAGAAAAACAATATAAATCCCATTACACAAGTGTAGTTTCAATATTACATTACGGACATACATTTAAATCAGTTTTAAGGTATGAACAATAATGGTCAACTAATTAGAAACAACAACAAAAAAGTATAAAAATCTATATTTTTTAAAGTATTAGTAATTAGTATTGTTATTTACTAAATAGCTACTATCCGCAGCCTACCAATAGGTATAATTAATATTTAGTGGCATATCCCTTATTTTCAATAACAGCACTGCAACGACGTGGCATTGATTCAATCAATTTCATACATTTTTCTAGGAGGATTGAATTCCTTGCTTCAACAAATGCTTCATATAGTTCGTTTTGACTAGTGTTACGTTTGTTTGAGACTTTGTTTTTAACAATATACCAAAGATTTTCTATCAGGTTTAAATCCGGACTATTTGCTGGCAAGTCTAAAACGTTTGACGCTATTGGCCGTGTGTTTAGGGTCATTGTCATGCTGAAAGATCCAGATTACAGGCAAATGATCGTCCGAGTAGGGAATCATTGTGAGCTCTAAGATATTTTTGTATTGTCATTGATCCATTGTACCTTCAATCTTCCGAACGGGTCCAACTCTACATCCGGAAAAACACTCCCAAACATTAATGTTACGGCCACAGTGCTTGACTATACTCCTTGTGTATTTATAATTAAAAGCACTGTTTACAGGACGTCTAGCATAGCACTTTCCATCGGAATTTACCATATTTGTTTTTGTTTCATCTGAAAATAACACGTTTTTCCATTCTTGTACCGTGCAATTAACATATTTTTTAGCGAATAATAATCGCTTCTCTCGGTGTTGCTTGATAAGAAGTGGTACCTTTCAAGAGATTCTTCCAAACAATTTAGCTTCCACTAATCTTTGGCGTATCAATCTTGACGAGATGTTTCTCGAGTCATCAGGCGAAAAAACTGCATTTTTAATCTGGTTGGAGCCGTTTTGTAATGATCAATTGCATTAAAAACTTTCTTAACAGAACAATTTAAATGCTCAGCTATTCTTCTGTACGCCCACTTATGATCTATATGTAAATTAACAATTATTTGCCTAGTTGACGCGCCACAACTTTTATTTTTGCCCATTTTTAACAAAATAAAATTCAGATTAAATTTTGAATTGCCGCCAAAATAATAGAAAAAGCCAAGAAAGAAATGTTATTCTCCAATTTCAAAAAAAGAACGAGCTATGCTTGTTTTTTTTAATGTTTCTAATTAGGCGTCCAAGCGGCCAGTAACAGAAAATAAACTCCTGCAAGTGTAAGACTCATTTTGTAATTAAAAGTAAGATATGTTTTATATTTTATGCATTTAATGAGTTTTTGAAATGAAATTACATGATTATTAATTATTGAATGTGTATATTTTTTACGAACATTTGTACGTCGAAGTTATACTTTCTTTATTCATAAGAAGAGTTTCAAATTATATGACCACCACTGTATATGTATATATGTATTGCTACTTGTTGCTAGTATTCGTTGATTTTCATAAAGTATTTATAAAATAATTTATATATTGATTTTATATGATTATTGCATCAAACAATCTACCTATATTTTCAACTAGTTCTAGCATTTATCTCGAGATACTATTTATTTATTGAAAGAAACTTTATTTAATAGAGTATATTTTTAATTTATAGAAAAGCTCCAATTGATTCTTCTACACGATTCTCCTACGCGAATCAATGTATAGAAAAAGAAATTGTAAATCAGGTTATAAAAACAATAATAAGAAAGAATTCATTTGTTAAAATACTTTTTGTGCGTGTTTAAATCAAATATTATAAATTGAGTAAACCCGAAGCGATATTTGTGCATGAAATACTTTGTATTGTGAAAGAATTTCAGCCTGGACAACACGCAACTAAAACGAAACGAAATTGTTTCCAGCGAGAATAACCTAAAAATCATCCTTACTAATATTATAAACGCGAAAGTGAGTTTGTTAATTAGTTACACTTTAAAGTCTTAACTTCTCAACCGATAATCATGAAATTTTACAAGCACATTGTCAAGGATAAACAAATGGAGTTATGGTACCTAACACCTAACTCCTAAAACGCGGTGGAAACCGCTGATGGAATTTAGTATGTAATAAAAAGCAAACCATACCCACGATTAACTAAAGTTATGCGATTGTTATTTATACTCATCAATTAAAGCTATCTAATCATCTTATTGCTTTACAGCAATCAATATATTATTAATAATCGTAAAGCTATTACTATTACTGTATAAATTTATATCTGAAAGCAATTTTTCCCTTTTCTTAACAATACTCTCATTATTGGACACAAGCTGATACCGATACTAGTTTACATAGAATATATTACATAGAATATATTACATAGAATATATTACATTATGTTTGTGTAGAGGCGATGGGTCGAGTCTCTCCCAGGTACATGGGACGTAATTGAGCCGCAGCCCCGCGGGGCACACATTTTGAATCCCAAACGTAGACTTGATTTGCCTTAATGACAAGAATGCGGGTTTTGTTCGTTTCTTACCGTAAACCGATTAGAATAACTGGCCCTTCGTTATTTATATTGTTGGAGCGTATATTATTTCACCACATGTAAAGTTGGGAGCAAGTTGTATACATTTATTCATTATCCTGAATACAAGATCATTTTACGAGATAAATGAACAACTTGCCTCCATTTTATGTCAGTTTGAAACTTCGTGAAAAATTTTCCATGAGTAAATTCAGAGAGAATACCAAAGTTGGATTGAGTTGAACTGAAATGTATTTTATTATTTATTATTCACGCGATGAAAACTGGAAAGTGGGATAAACCGTCAACTCGTACGTGACTGCGCTTCTCTGCCGCATCTCATTGTGGAAGCAGCTTTATGCTTTCTTCTTATTGTTATGGAAAGTGCTACGTTTTGTATTGCGTGAGACTCCTGCTCCCGCTTGAAAACATCTAAATAGATCATGTTATACTATTATATATATCATAATATTATTCGTAAACATAGAACGAAATGAAATTCGCTTGTATGGCTTCGCTATTATAATTTGTTGTGAGATATTTTTAATAACGACCGAGTAAACACTTTTGAAATATATTTTACATTTTTCTATAGCATCTTTAACTCCTTCTTCTTCTTCTGCCTAGCGTTTTCCCGGCCTAGTAACGCCAGGGTCCGCTTTCCTGCATCTTTTCCTCCACTTTGCCCGATCTAAAGCATCCTCCTTAGTGAGATCGTGCTCTCTCATGTCGTCCCTAACGACATCGAGCCAGCGCTTCTTGCGCCTGCCACGGGATCTAGGGCCTTCGACAACAAGGCATCGGTTTCCGACATAGTCCGGCGGTCTACGGCTAATGTGCCCAAACCAACGCAGACGGCTTTCTTGCAACTTCTCCGCTATATCGCAAACGCCGAGGCTGCCACGGATGTACTCGTTACGGATACGATCTAGTCGCGTAACGCCACACATCCACCGCAGCATCTTCATTTCCGCGACTTGAAGCTGCTGGACATGTCTCGCGAGAGATGGCCACGTCTCGCTGCCGTACAATAGGACTGGTCGGATGATGCACTTGTACACAAGGCCCTTTAATTTCACCGGTATCCTGCGATCACAGATGACCCCGGTGACTTCTCGCCATTTGGCCCAAGGTGCGTTTATTCTAGCACTGACGTCGTGGTCAATTGCACCAGACTCGTGTAGTACGGACCCGAGGTATTTAAACTTTTCCGTTTTGATAATGGGTTCTCCGTCTATCTTTATGGGTTCGGGGTCCATACTGCCACGGGCCATATAATCGGTCTTCGCAACATTTAGCTTCAGACCGCCCCTCTCTAGCGCACCCTTCCACTGGTTCACCTTTTGCTCCAATACCTGCTTGTCCTCATCTACCAGTGCAATGTCATCAGCATACATCATGAGCCAGGGAGGCGGCTCATGAGCTTTCGCTGTGATAACGTCAAGCACTACACTGAACAGAAAAGGACTTAGGGCCGAGCCTTGGTGGACACCAACTGTGATCGAGAAAGGGTGTGTGTCGCCAACGGCGGTCCTTACTATTGATTCCGAATTATGATACATGTCTCGAATAATGTCGATATAGATTTGTGGCACGTTCTTCATCTTCAGAGCCCACCAGATAATTTGGCGTGGGACGCAGTCAAATGCCTTCTGCAAGTCTAGAAACGCCATGTACAGCGGCTTCTTTTTTTCCCTGTAGGCTTCGGCCAGTATTCTGAGGGCGAAGATGGGGTCTATGGTTCCACGGCCTAGACGAAACCCATATTGACATCCCGAGACAGTAAATTCTTGCCGGAGCCTTGAATCGATTACGCGTTCGAAGAGTTTCATGGTGTGGCACATAACCTTAATACCGCGGTAGCTTTCGTAGTCCTGTACACTACCTTTGCCTTTATATACTGGAGTAATGATGCTCAATCTCCAAGAGTTGGGCATCTTCCGGCTTGTAAGAATTCGGTTAAAAAGGTCAGTAAGTAGGTCCACACCATGACAACCCATCGCTTTCCACAAATCTTAGCATCTTTAACTATATTTGCTTAATACCTTTTTAGTCATAATATCTCAGTTACGTCCCTTATTACTCGTCAATGGAGACTAAGGTCATGGTCTTTTCCGGTAATAACTGATTAGTGGGTGGTCTCCTGAGAAGAGTCTGTGCGGAAATTTAATCAAAAATAATATTGAGAAGCATATAATATAATTTCTATTGCAAAAAGTACAAATATTAATAACTAATCGGAATATTTATTTGACTACAGTACAGTTTAGCAATTAGTTACAATTTAATTAACGTTAATGGAAACTTTGTGTTTAACCAACCGTTTTATACAAAGCAAATTACATTATCTATTATATATAAGCGAAATATAATTGAATGTCTTGTCACGAGATTTCTGAAAGTATACGCTCGATTGACTTGACTTTTTTCTATAGTTGTTAGCGATGTAGAAGCTCACTAAGAATTTCGACTTGAAATGTGAAATGTGAATCGTAATTATGTATGTATTTAACCCGTACAGAGTCAGTTCGGGCTCCTATAAGGCGGATGTTAATCGGTTATCGCTTATGAATATACATAGATAACATAACATAAATCCTGTTACGGATGAGACGATATTAAGCATCACGAACTTTAATTTAACTGGCTTTGACTGAAAATTTATATTGCAGAGACATATAGTTTTTAATTGTTATAGAACTAAATTTAATATTATTACGCCCCTCAATAATACCGTCCACATCAAACATATTTCCCGTTGAGCTTATCATTTTGGTGTTGACCATTGAAAAGGGAGGATCCTCCGACCAGACGGGTGTTCGTCTGGTGGGCTACTGCCCGACGGTTGTTGTCGGGTTCTTGTATATATCTTCAATCGCTCGGATAACTTTAATATCGCGATGTAGGGTACGTCAGTTTTTAGTTTTCGTATGTGGCGAGATAGATGTCGCTACATCACTCCCCTCCGAGACCGGAGGTCGATAGCAGGTTGAGTCGTCCATACGTCTTGTGTTGCTTGCCGGGCCAGTGGAATGTTCCAGTGAGTCGGAACCAGATGCCGCATAGTTCACGGTGAGTCGGAACTGTCTGCGGTGATGCCCCAGTGAGTCGGGGTGATGCTGCAAATGCTCCAGTGAGTCGGAGTGGTGCAGTGCTGCGTAGTGGCTGGCTGCTGCGTCGACCAGGAGAGAAGTGCGTCTCTGCTTGCTGACCGGCCGAAGTGCAGTGTGCTGTGCCAAGGTCGCTGTGAAGACTGTGGGTGATGACCAGGAATGCGCGTCGTGCTGCATGCTGGTGGTCAGGATACCCGTTGTAGTCATGGATGCTGGCTGGCTGTATGACTCGCTGCTCGAAAGCTTGAGGAAGTGATGATGACGTCACGATGACGTAGTTTTGCGAAGGCTGCGCTGACGTTCATGCTCGGGGTCACCAGTTTGGTGTTGACCATTGAAAAGGGAGGATCCTCCGACCAGACGGGTGTTCGTCTGGTGAGCTACTGCCCGACGGTTGTTGTCGGGTTCTTGTATATATCTTCAATCGCTCGGATAACTTTAATATCGCGATGTAGGGTACGTCAGTTTTTAGTTTTCGTATGTGGCGAGATAGATGTCGCTACATCATCGTATTTTTTCGTAATTCCCACAAATTATATAATATAGCCTGTTCCAATCACAGGAGTAAGTACTTTGACAACAACTTTGACATTAAATTGACATCATCGCATGGACTTTGTAAATTTAAAGATGTTTTTCTCCACTCCTTCGATTGGAATAGGCTATCCTTGTCCAGGTTGCAGGCTACATATACGTAAAATAATGATCGATTCATTAGCTTAGTCGTGATGAGGTAAAAATAGACAGACATAAATAATATCGCATTTATAAGTCTAATTACAATTACTAATAATGTTGTAAGTCTGTTAATCTTATGTCAATGTATTAAGACACTGTTTTAATCAAGCACGAATAATACTTACATCGTTTATTTCCTTATGTACATAAACAATGCTACGATAACACAGAATTAGCTGTAATAATGTAAATTGATAATTATTACGTACGAGGCTGGATAATTGAAACGGTATGCAAATGATCACGCTTTAATAATAATAGCTCAACGCTTTATGGGCATAGTGAAGTTATAGTCGCGGGTGCGATCCCGACATCTTTTAATTTTAGCAGCCCACTTCTATCACAAGTTTTATAGTTAACTGGAGAGGAAATTAGACCTCATTCTTTTTTATATAAAAAGGCCACCTGAGTGTAAGTGGTCACAAGTGTCCATATTGGCGTCGTAAGAAAATTTAACCATTCCTTACATCGCCAATGCGCCACCAACCTTAGGAACTAAGATGTCACATCCTATGTGCCTGTAATAATAATGCCTCACTAACCCTTTAAACCAGATTACAACTATACTACGTACGTATTGCTATTCGACGGTGGATTATGTGATAAGTGCGTGGTACCAATCCAGATGGGTTTGCACCAAGCCTCATTTTATTTTATGGAAACACTAAACAGTACGCTGTAACATAATAATCTAAAATAATGATACATTTCAATAATGAAGAGATCACTCACATCACTCGCACTCACAACGATAAGACCGTTGTATGTTATATGTTAATATATTTATTATTATTAATAATAACTACTCATTCAAATGACTATACATCAAAAAAAGTTTGTGTTTGTCACACACACGCAGTATGGATGTCATCATTGTGTCGATACTGATACATTATAGAAACATATTAGGTGATTTATTGTAAATATTTTCCGACAACATTTCCCGTATAGCCAACACAACAACAAAGAAACCCGTTATGATCCCACTAGTAGGAAAAGCCTGATTTCCTTTAAAGGCAGGTTGATATATTGGCATGGCGAAATTTTATCCGACCCATGCAACCTCCTTACAATGTTTTAACACCATCATCACCACATTAATTTAAATACAGAAAACTTATATTATTTTATCTTATTTATAATAACGTATTAGATCCCACTATCTTTTTCGTTAATATCGGCAAATATTGGCATTTTATTCAAAGACTTTATAACGTAAAAGGTCAGAATCGAGTTCTGTGACCTTTAAAGTTAGAACCCTGATTAATTCCACTTCATAACACTCAAATGATTACTTAGATCCACATGACATACAGACTCTACTATTATGTAGCTCGATCACTATATAGAGAGCGAGTTATTTTGAACCAGGTCACGGTATTTATAGGTGATAAGCCACTAGGGTATGGCTTTAGAGACTTTTACTTTAATCATCTCATCGCGAAGTGCAATGTAATCCAATAAAATGAATAGCGTAAAGGCTGTTAACTTAACTATACACATAGTAATAGTTTATAATAATATATTTGATTATCTGCGTCTACAATTATTTTAACTGGTGTTCAGTCAGTGGTCAAAACATATATGAATTTGCGCATTTTTAACTGTTTTATTATAATAATTTACTATTTAATGTATTTTTTATTAATAACACTAAAGCTCGCCAATAATTTCCAAACCAAAAAAATCGATTGAGGAGAAAACGGTACTAATTTGTTGTTAATTAAAACAAACTGTAAGCTCAACTAACATAAAACATTATTTGTTATACCTATTTTACTATTTATGGATTTGTCAAACGTAGTCAGCAAGAACTTCGAAATAATTTTACAGTAAAATAAATGCCAAATATATAATAAGTAACTATGAAGCAATTTACAATGGTTAAGTCATTCTTTGTGTTGTGTTTTACTTACCGAGTGTTGATATTACCGAGGAAAAGGCGCATGCAATTGCAAAATAGGTCCTTGAATATTAGGCTGTTCAATTTTTATAAAAGCTCGAGCCAAGCGAGCGGCCTTTGAAGGAAACGAAGTCACTGCGCCACATTACGGCCTTTTAACGGCCTTCGTTCTTGCAGAGAAAATCTATGCTGACAACAATACTATTGTTGCGGTTTTCAATTAATAAAAACGTTCTTTATTATATAGGAAAGAGATTTTCGCTCACCATTTATTTAGTTTAATAAATTACCTGCAACAATAAAAATAAATTAGTGTCATTTTAAATATGTATTTAGATATAATTTGTTATATAATACTTATATATAAAATGAATAAGAAATCGTTTAATATATAATTTGATTTTGACAACAATAATCATTATACAGTCGTATATTTTGTTAATTGACTAACAAGTTTAATTGGAAGTTTTTAACGATTCGAAAACTTCTATTTCTTAATAAAGCTATTCCAATTCTACAATAATTAATGATTAATTAAAAACATATTAAAATAGAAATCATATCTTATTTCTCTATTATAGTGCATTGAATATATCTATCATAATGTAGAATCGCGCTTGTTATCCTAAATTTTCTGATTACGTATGTAATGTTCAAGATTTTTGCCATGATTGCGTAGTTGGAAAATTGTTAAATTAGCACACTGGTGAAATTACCCAGCCACAGGATATAACGAACGTCGAAATACAGGACAAGTTTCCAATTTGAGTTTGTTTATCATACTGGAACACTCACACTGACTGGCTAGATGGTCTGCTGATTTTTAATTAACACGATTGATATTGCTTCATATTTATTACTCACGGAGCTGTGCCCATGAATTTGTTTGGAGTTTGAACGTGGAGATACAAATTTAAAACTGTCCCATAGGATTATACATAGGATCGTATATGTTTACTATGAATATAAATATGTAGTGAGTACGCGTGACATTTGCACAGATAATAAAAACGAATAATATTTGGTAGGTCTTTGTTTTATATTTGAATAAAATAAAAAAAACAGTCCTATTTTACTTAGTTTAGCTTCAAGTTTCTTAACAGTCACAGAACGATCAAGATTGAAAAACATTACTTAGAGATATAACTAGAATTAAATCGTGTATAATGTGTTTCTTCTCTTACTATTCTAATAATTTCCTTAATACAAGGCTTAGTAAACATTCATAGTAATTTGCAAGAGCTTTCTAAACTTAATGCCTTATACGACAAATATCAAGAGTCAGAAAATGAAAATTGGATAATGATTCAAATCGATCGACATTTAATGCAAATAAAAACTGGCTATCGTTTTAGCATAAATCAACAAACCAGTTTAAATTACAGGCTGAACTTCTCAGAAGTTTTCAAAAGGTAGGCAATTTTAGTAAGTTTCGTGTGAAACACCGAACGTTTCGTGAGTTCAACCTTAATGTGATTGAATGCTCTCACTTTTAATAATGCCTCTGTATTTCTTGAGTCGACATTCTTCAACGCTTTCTCACGATAGATATCTCACGCTACGGAACACTTCGAAGCTATTTGCGATACCGTAACGGACCAGATGCTATTCAAATATCGAACGATTGCCAACTGTTCGGCTGCTGTTTAATGAAGCTGCATTTGGTTTTTACACAAAAAATTAGTGAATATATATCAAAAAATATTTAGTACCAGTAGCGAGAGAATTAAATCAAGGTACCAACGATGAGGTTTTTGAATACTAAAATTGTGTTCGTAAGAACATCATAAGGAAACGCACATGTGGCGGATGTTCACTGATCACGGTATGATAGATGTAATTCCGGGTAAACACAAGCACAAACACACATTAAATACTGTTTTAATACTTTTACTTAATTTAACACAATATTAATTGTCAAATAACTTATAGCAGGTTTAGTACTTATAGCAAGTAATCACAAGTTTAATAATACAACTAAGTGTTTCGAGCTTTGGGCTCACTACACCGATTTGGTATCTCCAAACACACAAACTCCACTTATCCAAATCGATCATCTGTTTCCATTTTACTATCTCTGTTTCTCGACCACGCTAGAAAACATACCCTCTGATTGATTAGACGCCTAGCGTTATTGGTTGCCATAACAACAAATGAGGAACGATAAATAAATCGTAATATTATCATTAACGAGCATTTTTAAATGTCTAATAATAAATTGCATGTTCGCAGTCATTTATATTCAAATCACCTTCGACATATTATGTACATATAAATTTGTCTACATGTCAGAGTGACAATTTGAAATGTTAATACAAATAAGGATAATGTAAACGTCAAACATCGAGGCACCAATCTTGTTAGTAACATACTGTTTGTCGTGTTTTAATCGACTGTAAAAATGTAACAGTAAATAGTACGCGTTAAAATTTAAATGTAAATTTGGAGTCGTTTACTGCGAGCGTAATTACAAATGTAAGTAAAACGAATTAAGCACGTAATGATCGCTACTACGAGCATAAATACGGTATGAAGAGTTCATTGACTGTACAACATCGGATGCGGGTAAGCGGACAGTTTGCAGCCTTTGAATCGCACTGTTGCACAATATTTGCTACTGAGCTTTTAGATAGTTAGCCCTTAACAGACATTTGTGAATGGAAACTATTCCCCTGGTATTTGTATGAAAAATGTTCAGAATCTACATCATGAACATTTTATAAGACCTGTCCACAGTACAGAACTTTGTAATACGTATGTTTTGAAGACAATGTTTAGGTGTTTATTTATTCAGCATACGAAACAAGTTTCTGTATCAAAATATATGCAAAGAGTACGACGACAATGCGGAAGAGTTTGGTTGCGTATTGGCACTTGGCCGGTGCCAGACTTTCCGGATCGCTACACATTGATTCTTCTATTAAAAGTTGAAAAACTTATTCTAAAATTGTCGCCAAACATTCATTGAATATTAAGTAAGGAAAATTTTATGATATAAAGTTTATATATCATGCCATATCGGTTAAGAAAATAAATTGTAATCTAGAAAATTAAATACCTACTGCTGGGTTTTTATATTAAATCCAATAAATGATGGAAGATCACAAATCATTTTTTTCATAATACATTCAAGAATAGGAAGAAATATGGCCACCTAATGGTAAGGCTACGCTTGCCTATATACAATGTCGTTGCAGGAGGCTTTTTACCTTTATTATTATTTCCTTACATCGTCGTGTAACCATTTCATTCAAACCCGACGTTGCATTAGAATTGTTAGTAAACAATGTTCTTACAAAAGTAATAATTTAAATATATATATATATATATATATATATATATATATATATATATATATATATATATATATATATATATATATATATAGCACTGTCTTCGTAGAAGCTGGTTTTACCAGAGTCAAAGAGCCAAGAATGTTTAAAGCTGCATCTATTTATTTCTCCTCGTTAACTTCCTCTTTGGTCTAGTGGCTATTTAAGACTACAGACCCTGAGATCCTGAGTTCAAATCCTAGGTCAGGATAGTAAAAAGTTTTTCTGTCGAAGGTTCCCAGTAACAGCCCGAAGATTGGAAAATTAAAGTGGGTACTCTCCCGTGCCTCGAATAACACGTAAGGCCTTTGATCATCGCCTGCAATATTTTTGGACATGTCGGTTTGCCATCTCATCGGATTATGAGAGTGATGGTATAGAGAGTGCATCTGTATTTCCACACACACTATGATATCGACCGCCGTGGCCGAAATCAATCAAGGGGATGTCATTTATTTCTTGATTGAGAACACGGCTTTGTATACAATCCAAAAAGCAATATAAGGCGTCGTTCACCTTATATTTTTTAATTTATTATTTAGACGCTTAAATTTAACTTTTCGTTGAACAAAGCAATAGTAATAGTATCGCTACAGCGAATGTTTTATGGCCAGCGACGCGTGTTCGTCACGCAATGTAAAGCCCATCTATTCACTAGCATATTATGAAATACATAAACTAACAACTATTTACATAACAAATTACAATTTTAGTTATATCATAATTAATTATTATTATTTATTCTTTTATATAAAATTTTATTCGCATTTTCGAGATTGATATTATATTACATAAAAATTTAATATTATGATTCATAACTCAAGACCGCTGTTAGGTGTTAGTGTTGCTAATTTACACGTGTCGGCTTTAATTAAATGAGAATTGCATTTTTACATTGTATATTTTATCAGTTTAAGATTAGGTATTTATATAAGTCTATGTTCAAATCGTATACAATACGTGTCGTGAATATTATGTTACATTCACAAACCAAAATATAAGCATCCAGAGAACAAAGGCTAATCAAAGGCTAGCGAAAGGAAGGACAGAAACCTTGTTACCATCGTTTCCCACGACTCATTTCATGCTTACATCATCTGTCTCTTTCTATCATACCTTTAAGTAATAAATATGAAAGAAACAGAAGTTCATCTTATATATGTTTTATTGCTTCTAAGCATATGTCAGCAACGTGAAGTTAAAGTTTAAAATGATATCGGTGACATCGATAAAACTATTTTAAAACAAATATATTATAAGGCGTTTCTTTTGATATATTTCTAATAATTTGACGGCTGAGTTTCAAAATTATCCAAATTATTTATATGCTTTTAATTCTTATTCGCTTCAATGGTACTGCAATACGAAACAGGTCGTGCTATAACTCTTAAATATATTTTTTTCATGACAAACTCGAAACACGACGTTTACAAAAGTTATAAGAAAAAAATCGTAAATAAAATATTAGGTACGATCCGTACGGTGTCTTTCATAAATATCAGGTAGACAAGCATTGTGATGACACAATAAATATGCGAGATTGGGGATACGATACAATAACGCAAACGGACAAAGATGATACAAATTGAGTTTAAGAAGGATACCATTGAGTGTCAGAAATACAAATCGACGATATATCTACCATTTCACATTTAATACGAGCACTATATTCTAATCCAGTAATATATTTATGGAAAATATAAAACATTAATAATTATTATTATTAATCTTATCGGATTCATATATTTAAAATTCACTAATTAGACTCATTAATATAAAATATACAGTTAATCTATTTATTAACCTTTCTCTCGAGTTGCTAATAACTTTTATATTAATAATAAAACATATTTTAAAGTTTTATAACCGTAATAAAATTACTCTCTAGATCGTTCTAATTATAAAATATTCCAGTACCGTCTGAAAAGTCATTAAATATGCATTGTAAAACCGAACGGTTGCAATAGTTTTCAAAGTGTAATTAACACAGTAATATAGGTCACACACCGATCGGGAAACTAATTAGGCAGGCAGCCGAACTTCAATGTGAGATCTCGTTTTGAATACGGTATTGTTGCGTCTCAACTTTCGAGGGTAAATCTAAAGCAGGTAAAGGCCCTTGTCAAAGATACGAACCATGGCACACGTGTTTTCAATACAATAAATCACTGCTCCCTATGTATAAATTGTCGATATATTTATTAAACTGTTACATCGTAACGTTAGAGAAGATATAATGGTTGTTAAGTTGTTACCTACGTGTAGGAACATGTTAAATATTTCATTATGTTCAGATACATTTTATAAGTGACATGTGTCCTACGAAATGTTACATAATATTCTAATATTTGTTATAAAATTGAAATGACTGAGCCAAGTTATCCCAATGTTTAGAACACGTCAATCCTAATCGAAAATATCGGCTTCAAATCCAGGGTAATACCAAGTTTTCAAGTGCTTAATCTTAAGGAAAACATTATAGTTGAACCCGCGTGTGCCGATTAACATACGACACAATCTCCTTAAGATAAACGGACCACGTAACCTATAAGAAATTTTATTTAAATACTATGTATTTTATTTATTTTTTATAATTCCCGGTTGCGCAAATGATTCTACTCCACCTGATGGTAAGTGGTAGTATGTATGTAACAATATAGCAAATAAAAAAAAACAATAAATATATGTAACTACCAAGCAAAATAACAATTCAACGACCCAGTGAGTTAAATGAAAATAGAGCAAAAAGTCAGTCTATAGTTCTTACAAAACACCCCGCTCTGACTCAGCCTTTGTTATACTCACGAAAACCAGTTTGTATAAAAAAGATGCGTCGAGCTGACCTGCGTACCCGCAAGTTGGTATCATTCGGTTTGCGTGTGTGAATACAGAGTTTATAGATTGTATCTGATGATGTCTGTGTGTGTTAAGCGAGTCCGTAACCTGTTCGGTTTGGTTGAATGAAGAATGGCAAAGAAGGCAAGCTACTTTCTATTGCTCGGCTTGAGCGTCGTTGTTATGATACTGTGAACAGTTGCAATGGTGTTATTGCGTTCAGTACACAGTTTCGCCATACGTAGATTTTAACTTGAAAAACAAACAATACATTACTTACAACTCTTATAGTGTAACTTATAAATTTTACAAAAAACATTTATGGTACGTGTCTATATTTAATAAGTAAGGCAACAGGCGAGTAATGTGTTTAAAATTAAATTATATGTTTATCGATTATTAAGCTTATTAGTTTTGAAATTATAACTTTGTATATTTACCCTGATAAAATCAATAAGAACAAATTGGCGCTAATAAATCTTGTAACATAGGGCTGGTAACACAAAGGATTCGATATCGAAACCCGCAGAACTTCACCTAACTGTTGATTTATTTTAAATACTTATAAACTTATATAGAACTGCTTTTGTGATAGCTAAAATTGTCATTCAATAATAATATTACATCGAGTTTTAATTTCTGTTTGTAGTTTGTAGCAAAAACTGACAATTTGAACTGACTATCGTTGACGGCAGTGTCATAATTACGGCAAATTATTTTAAATTAATGACTCGACACGTTTTTATAACGTTGACTAATTTCAAATATTAATATTATGTTTAAATTAATTCGGTTATTGAAATAAGTGCAATATAATTACGTTGTAACGTGTCGTCAAAGTCTATAAATGACGAGCCGGTTGGCGTGGTTGGTAAGATACTTGCCTTTCACGCCGGAGGTCGTGGGTTCGATTCCCACCCAGGACAGACATTTGTGTGCATGAACATGTCTGTTTGACTGGGTGTAATTATCTATATAAGTATGTATTTACAAAAGAAAAATAGTATATGTAAGTATATCACTTGTCTGGTTTCCATAGCCTTGTGCTATTATAATTAAGCTCTGCTTAGTTTGGGATCAGATGGCCCTGTGTGAATAATGTCCCAGGATATTATAAATCCAAGTGATTGACTTGTAAGATGGAGTAGGGTTATGAATTGCAAGCACGTAAGGAATGAATGAAAGATTCTTCAACTAATTGCACAGCTAATAGACTCCTAGTCGTTATATTACGAACTCTATCTATAATGGAAATTTTTATCTTGTAAGTACAAATTGTTAAAATTTTAAAATGTATCACAAAGGTAATTTTTTTATATTTTAACAAGATCAATTAAAAAATTCATCTCCAATATTAATTAAAAATTCCAACATCACTGTTTATTATTAGAAATATAATTCTCAATCCCACAGCTGAGCTAAGACGTCTATAATCCTCTTCTTCTCGAGGACAACTTTGCCTAAGGCTAAGTCCTCGCCCAGATTTCCTTTTAAAGATTTGCTACAATCCTACACATATGCAGGTTTCCTCACTTTGTTTTCGTTTACCGCTAAGCACGAATTAATTTATTAACACAAATTAAGCAAATAAAATTCAGTGGTGCTTACCCGATTTTGAACCTACAATCTATGCATAAGATTCACGTGTTCTAGCAACTGTACCATCTCGGCTAATATTAGACGTTAAAGATTTAAATGACTTTATGCCGCTAGATAATTTAGATTTCAATGAAATTCGCTCGTTAATTGAATTCTGAACTTGAATACACTTGAACATTTAAAATCCACAAAAGTTAATTAATTCCGAACGCTTGCGGTTTAAGTAGCAATCGATACAGGAACGTTCCGCCCGCGGCATATTACCCACTTGTCGCTAATGATGCTATAATTCGTTTTGAAATGTTTTCACCATATTTTAAGCGAAAGAAAGGTAGATAGACCTAATCTTTATGACTGACTATACCAAATTTTTTAGAAACTATTACATAAAAAAAGATCAGCTTTAAATTGTCTCTTTAAATTCGCTTTAAGTCATTCATCGTTCTTTTAACAAATTAAAGTCATTTGTACGTTTACAGTGGCTTAAATTTCCGTTACAGTAGATTCTAAAGCCTAGCCAATTACGCAGGACGTACTAAAGTACACGAGTGTGTGCGCAAACACAGATACACTGACTACCAAAGTCCGCGGGGACAACGATGCAACACCATCGGTGAGAATACGTGCAACGGATGCTAGTGATAATTAAATAATAAAACTTAAATAAAAAGCTAAGGATTTGTACCTGCTCTTTGTGGTTGTGAAATCATCTAATATATATGTCGTTATCCATGTTAGATGTATTTTAAACCTATTATAACTTTTATTCTGACGAATAATTGGTTGTTCTGAAAAATAAGATTTAAGACTGGAAAAGTATTGAAGGTATAGAAACAAAAGATCTGAAACAGTTTCCCTTATTATTATTTGTAAAACACGTTGGAGTATTTTAGTAGGTATATAGTATAAAGATTTATTTAAAAATTTCATCATTTAGAACCATTGTTTAACTCGTGCATAGTCGGGACGGATTGCCAGTATATCGTTAATTATCTCATCAATCGTACTACGAAGTACGGAATCGTACGGCTAAGCACTAATATAAGTGAAGAATAGGAGTATGGAATAATACCAAAATTAGGATTCTCTTATTTATTTCACACGAGCGAAATAAATTGATACATGTTATTAGCGATGCGTGTGGGAAATTTTGTAATTAAATAAAAAAGTGTATTGTTAAATGTTCAATGGGGAAACAATAGCCGTAATTTGTATCCCCAAACATTACATTTAGATAATTCGTCCCCCGCAGATAATTATGAACATAAATCAAGCGCGTCGTACAGTACAATACTCTATGGGAGGGCTGTTTCGTGAATTTCGTGTTTAGTTTCCAAGCAATTGCTGGTAATAATAAAACATATTTATATATACTTATATACTGTCAATGATGTATATATGTTTATAGTAACTTTGATCTTTTCCTTAACTTTGATTGATTATATAACAAAACTAAATTTACTTTAAAAATTACAAAATTACACTTAGTGAATAAAAACACAATTATAGTTTTTATTGAAAGATTTTATATGTTATAAACATTTTTTTAAATCGATATCGAATCGATATTAATTTTATTAATTACGATGCATTTTATCTATCTATATTTATATTATAGAACTCAAGGGTCTGTTTCTAAAAAGGGCTTAAACTTAATAATTACCAGGCCGATTTAAAAAAAAGGTTTTGCACATTTATTCAAAAATATTATCATCACGCTACAAGTAACCAACTGGGCCAGAGTAGTAACGTTTAAGGCAGGTGAAACACGCGCAGAGCTGTCACGTATATAATAATATGTACCTATGAGATTTGTTCCATAGTGTTCCCAATCCGCATACAGATAGCTAAAACTTGTATTGTCATAATAATACTTCTTATGGCGATTCCAAAGTTCATCCAAATTCTAAATATAGTATATGCTATATACATATATATAAACAGAAATAGTACAGGAAAGTTTAAATCTTATAGCAGCGTGTAATTGAATTCATTGTTATGCATCGAAAGCCTAGCATGTATAGTAAGTTCACAGTATAATTCTCGTCCGAAGACCGAATCTACCAAGCGTTGCATCCAGGGATATAATTTTGTCAATAATGCATTGTTGTCAACGTACTTTCCAAATGTATGACACGATTCACTGGGAACACAGAATTGATGGATAATAGAATTGGAAAATCTGTCGTATGTTAATTTTATTTGAGCTACGAACCGAGTTCAATGTTATAACTGTACTAAATTAAGAAGTTGTTTTATTGTAAATTACCCGACCCATGCCATTTACCTTTCGGTTTTTTTTTTAACTGTTGAGCACGTGATAAAATGCACGTGAATAAACAGTGCTGCTTGGCTGATTTTGAACCTATGATCTTCAGTGAAGATCCATATGTTCTGTGCTATCTGGATTCGTTTAGTTAGATACTATTAAATCTCATTAAAAAAACGTCCGTCAAGTCATATTTTTTTTAATGAGCTCGATTCTTTATGTATTTGCACTGCAGGCTCTGTTCCTAATAATATTCCATATTATGTATACAATAGCCAGTAAAGCACCTAATACAGTGAGAACATAAATTATAAACAGAGCTCCTTCGTTTTCCTGTTCAATATCTACACCAAAGATGTATTATTACAAGTGTAACTATTATTCGTCTAATATGAATGTGATTTATAACCTATAACATTTCCCTTAGCTTCACTGGAATGGATATTATAATTATTTTAACGCATCTTGAATTATTTTAATCGCAAAATGCATAAAATTTGTCTTTAATTTAATTTAATGTTGTATGTATACATATAAATCATATTGAAATATGGAAATGAAATAGTATTATTATTATAAGTTTCAATAGTACAAAGAAGTAGGTATGTATGTTTTAGTAAGAAAAAATAAATTAAAATATAATGTTTTACTTTTTTTATAAAGAATTTTAAATTTTTACACGTATAGAATAAAATAACGTAAAAACGTTGAAAAATAATTCATGTTGTATTCTACTTAAAGGTGAAAAGCGATTGGATTCTGAATAATGTCTTTTGAACTCGTCGCGCTTTATGAAGCTCGGATGTATACCGTTTACGATTTATTTGCTACGACTCAATAGCGATGCTTTATCTAGATACACGTTCCATTCATCTCAGTCTACTAAATATTCCGTTACGCGAATATTATTTTTAAACATGCGAAATATGAAATAAAAAAAACCAGAATGTAATTTCTATATTTCATTCATATTGATGATCTGTGCAGAGCTGTTTTTTTTTAATTTATTGAATATAGGCAGACGGGCAACTGGGCTATCTGATGGCGAATTGGTTACCTATAGATATTGGTGATATAAGAAATATGATTCTATCTACCGTCTACGCGACGCCTACCATTAAAACCAAAATATAATATCCCTTTTACTTGTAATTATACTGGCTTACCTACCGTTTTAACCGGTATACGCTGCAATTATTGCTGTTTGTAGTATAGTGTAGTAGTAGATTAATTGATACTTATCCAGATAAGCTTACACAAAACCTCACATTTAAAATCCAAGATATATATTTAAAGTGTTCTAAACAATTTAAAAAAATATAATTTAAAATCAACAACGATTTACCTTAAGACATCGTTTGTGAATAATGTGTAGTCATAAATGTATAAACAGTTAATTATTTCAATACGTGTTTACATGTTTCATGAGTGGTGAGATGTTTACTGACAGTGACTGACTATCGCATTAAAGCACAGCGTTGGAAATGACGGTCACTAATAACATTTTATAAAGTAGGCAAGCACTTAGGAATCATTACTAAATTCACACCAAGGCGAGATGAAACATAAATTTAAAATGTATATAAAAGATATGAAAGTAGGAGTAGAAAATTATTCTTCAGGAATCTTTATCGATATATACTAGTTTCTGACCGCGGCTTCACCCGCGAAAGAGGGGGAGGTAAAGTTTTATGCAAATTTTCAAATCAGTTGAGTAGTTACGACTTGAAAGCGTAACAAATAAACAAACAAAGAAACTCATATTCATATCATAAAATTATTAGTAAAAATAAATATTTCTTCTGATTTCAGTAACAAGAAAATCCTAATAGGTATACCATAGTCCCATGTGAACTTCTAAGTTCCGGCTTTCGGCGTTGTGTAATAAACTTCACCTTGAACATTTGTAATATTGTTATAAATAGAAGATCGTGGGCATGATACTGGTAACAGCAACCGTTACTGCACAATTATTGATCATTAGCAAGAATTGCAAGTGCATAAACGAAATATACATTTCGTAATAGGTACAAATTGCACACGTCAAATTGTAATCGGCTCGAGAATTCTCGTTGGTCGTATTTGGCTCCTCTGTATACAGTATTGTGAGCTTTATGTACATATTTTTAAAGAATATAATAAAATGCAATTTCGAACGCAAAGTGCACGAGCTCAGATAGTTTCAACGAGGTCACAAATCTAAATATCAAGCAGCCGGATTCTTGCCAGTATCACATACTGAATGTTGTCAAGTTAAAACTATTTATATAAAATATCGTGCTACAGACATTTTAAGCTTATATATTGATTATTAATAACAAACCGCGATGGTCTTATTCAGTCTTGGTACTCAACACGCTCTCATCAATTAGCCTACCGTAGCTATCAGTACTTTGCACTGTCGTGTACTGGTTTGAAGTGTAAGCGAACTAGTATAATTACATGCACAAAGGGATAGATAATTATTTTATATTTCTTGCAGTATCAGTGTCTATGGGTGAAGGTGACCAGGTTATACATCTTCTCGTAATGATTTCAATATGAAAAATTACTTTTAAGAAAGACTACGCTTTGTAAAGTAGTTTCGAATTATATTTTATCTAATTAACCTTTACTTCGCTCATATATAATAATTAACAACATACTATAAAACAAAGTTTCAGACAGACAGATGCGGGGGGCGCCGCATCTGTCTGTCTGTCTGAACGCGATAAACTCGAAATTATCTAAACGATTTTCATACAGTTTTCATCAACGGACAGAGTGATTCAAGACGAAGGTTAAGGTGAATAATTCTGACGACGAGTGTATACGAAAAAAACATACCGGCTGATACATGAAGCTTTACCGACTTGCGCTAATCAACCAATAGAGATATTAACTGACTCCAAAACACAGCGAAAGCTAGTTTGGAATTCAGGGCTGGTATTAAAATTGTAAACAAAACTTGTGTAAAAAAATTAAATAAATAAATTATGATATTAACATTTTATGTAAATCCGTAGTCTACCCGTGCGAAGCCGGGACGGTTAACTAGTTAGATGTAAAAATATCTTATTTCCTCGACACGGGGCAGGTGCTAGTTCATTTTCGTCCAGATTGAATTGTGATTTAACGAGGAAAAACCGTTAGCAATCACGCCACCATTCCAGGTGTTCATGATGTACAGTTATTACGTTTTAACGTCATCTGTATTTATAGTCCTCAATTGAAATAATTCTTGAGTTGGTGGACATATGAAGCAAACCAAACATTCTAATAAAAATATTTTTATATAACTATGACCGTAATCTTAATACATATATGTATACCTACAAACATTTTGAAGAAATGATAATAATAAACACATAACATTAATTACGCAAGTAGACATAACGAAAAACATCTTTCGGTAAAATATAAACGTGAACGATGCAATTTTACAGAAATCATCATAGACTCATCTTAATACTTAATGATTTTATAGGATGTTTAATAATAATAATAATAATATCCTGGGACATTATTCACACAATATCTGATCCCAAGCTATGTAGAGCTGGTACTATGGAAACCAGACAACTGATATAATACATATACTACTAGACTAAGGACAAACAGACATGTTCATGCATCACAAATGTCTGTCCTGGGTGGGAATCGAACCCACGACCTGCGGTGCGAAAGGCAAGTATCTTCCAACCACACCAACCGGCTCGCCAAATTGACAAAGACTTTATAACTTATCTATAGATTTACATTAATGTCACTTCATTTACTATTTTTTATGTTAATATCAAAATTCAATTATATATTCTGTTAGGACAAAAAGTTATTAAAGATAAAGTATTATTTTCTTTTGTTTTCCGACAATTGAATGTTGAGTTAGCCTTTTAATTGGTATATTGTAACACTATTTGTATATACTCATTAAAAAAATGTATTTTTAGTATAATATAACGATCGGCTTCCTAATAATTAAATAATAAATATTTTTCTTAACGAACAGCTCTGTAACAAGAAACGTCAACCGATAAGGCAGACTATGAAATTGTCAGTTTAATCATTCTATTTTTACTCAGGTGAAACTGCAGGCCATTTCTAGTTATTATATATAATAAACATATTTATGAAATAGCATATAATATTATACTAATGATTTGTTCTTTATTCAACGGTTGACTGAATAGAAGAGACAATATAGTATTTCGTAATGCTATAAAGAGGTCACTTTAAATGTTTTACATTAGTAATCCGGTCGATATCCATGACGAGCTATGGTTTTGTTAAAGAACCTTAGATAACAAAGGAAAGTGTTAAACGTTATTGTGTAACTTGCTATTTGTTGACTGAATAATACCAAAAGTATTGTACGTTACGTACACGTATTCACGTATATATTAACCTGTCGGAATTACGTAATCTTTTCACGTGTTTTGTTCGGTATATGGTTGCAATTTTATTAATCTAGAACGAGATTTCTTTAATGAAGTTAATTGATCATCATCGTTTCAGATTAGAAAGGCTAAGAGTATTCATCTCGAATTACGATGCAAACGTAATTAACTACGTTAGTTTAGCGTAATCCTATTAAACTGGGCAACTGTTCTACATTATTTAGATAAAAAAAGAAATTTTCAATATTTCAATTATCTTTAAACGTAGTTACATATATAGGCACTATCCTGAATAACAGATTGATTATAAAAGGGACTTATTTACAAAATTTTAATTTAAAGGGTGGCTGTACCACTCCCACTCATTTGAACTGTATTTTTTTCGTAATCCACTCAAACAAATGTGGTCATTTACGCTTTTGGATTAGACTAACGAAACGCACTAATATATGTTTTAACTATACGCGGACTAAGGCCTGGTTATGCAAGATAGATTTATAAGTTGCCTTATTGTCAGGTAGATGTTGTAAGTAAACGAAAGTTTTAAAGACGACAATCCCTTTTATTTTCACATAATGTCCATATTGCATGTTACAGGCCAACGACACAAAGTTATTTTTACAAGCGATGCTATGAAACAGACATTTTCTTGTGCGTGTCGCACACTATTATTACAGGGAATATTTTATAAGCAATGAACACTTAAAAGTAATGCTACTGCCAGACACGAAATTTATTTCGTTGACATCTTCTGACAGCATTGCTTTTGTTATTTGTAGCTACACTATCAAAGCGAAACGTTTAGCTCTATTTTAGTTAAAATAAAACTGAGTTTTAATACTTTTTACACTAACCAATATTAATAAACACCATCAAGCCAATTTTGGTCATACTCAGTAATAAAGATAGATCACATATTTCTCTACGATCTGTTATTAATGTTTTACTACTTTTGAAATCACTAATTCAAATCATCGCCATAAGTCTTATGTAGCCTAGATTTCTTTTAGTGACGGTTATTTCCATTAGATAACTTTTTTTTGCATTAATTAACTTACTAAAGAATATGATAACATAATTGCAGTAACCTAATCAAGTTACGGAATGGAACAAAGTTGTATTTATAAAAAAAGTATACGAGGAATCGATCACAGTAATGCGTGTCTCGAGATACACTCAATATTGCTTATCATAAGATAATATCTCGCATTAATTTAAGCAATTTACAGAACGGTCTTTGTGTCATATAACACGTGTGCAGTGTATGAAGAATTTCAACATTCAGGTTACAAATAATTATTTGTGTGTGTGAAGAACACTTAAAAGTTATTATTTTGACGCAATGTATATTTTATTTTATTTCAAAAGATGCAATCGCTTGCGAAATTTAACAGAAGAATTTGTAGAAGTAAACAAACAAGTTATAACGACTGTTATAACGTGTTGACCTTAATACACACTTTATTTTGAAGTTATTTTAATGGACTGTTTACACACTAAATATTTTTTTTCATGCTTAGTATGAGCATTTAGTGTACACATAGTACCATCGATTAGACCAATTTTATATAATGCGTTCGTGTCAGTGCACATCTCTAAGATCAGTGCAAAGCAACCTACTAAGCAGCACATACTGACGACGCTTAGGTAAAAATGTGGACACTCGAGAAATCACCAATGTGCGATACTGCGCATTGATTTGTCCGCACAAGGCCCGCACCGTAACAAAGTAGCGAGTACGCTCCCTAGACGCGGTCCTGCGCGCCATTTTTCACCACTGTCCGCTATAATGTTCTCGACGATCAGACGTAGATTTTATTTCAAAGTATGCAATTTTGGTAATGCATTGTCAATAAAAATTACAGTTATTTGTTTTTTCTGTTAATAAAATAAAGTGAATGAAGCGCCTCGAATGTAAAGCCGTTGGTCGTGCGCCTGATCCCCAGTCGTACAGAAATGATATTCGCAATTTGTTTGGTTTTATTTTCTGTGCATTATAATAATGGCTAGAGTCAGGACGACATCATTATCAGATAGTGTATATAATAATCATTTTTTATAGTAATGCTATCGATTCCCAATTAATTTTAAAAGACACGGAATTATATCATGAATACCTAATTAAATGATTTAAAAATCATTTAATAATTTAGATGAATATTGTTTCGAAACGTTTAAATAAGGAGTTATAGCCCATTCATAATTTATATTAAATAATGAAGTTCTTAATTATCTCTAAAATAAATTAACCGAGCCATTTCTATCGCTGAGTCGTAAATTAAACTAACCTTAATTAAGTAAATTACAACATATGTCATTACATCTGCACATGGCCTCATCAATTCAATTCAATTACTCATTATATCTATATTGGAGACTATTTCAAATTATACGCCGATATAAAAACACTTTTAACATATAAGAAAGAAAATAAGACACAAACAGTAACAGTCCGTATACATTGTCAGTGTTGCCAATTCCAGTTAGGAAAATGCCTCATCTCCTTTAAAATTAAAGGATTCGTTACTAATTACACGTACCAGAACATCTGCTCGGAATAGGATGAATTATAAACTCATATTTAGTACATTAAAATGAGATGTGATTTGGGTACAAATATATAACGGATAACGTTTACGTAATCAGAACAACTCAGCTTATTAATCATTTGACATAAAAGTAACAAAACACCAGACTAATAAGTATAACAATGTAACCTAGAATAAAAAGTACAAACTGTGAATTACATAAGCCGATAAAGATTTAATTTCAAACGGGATATTAAGAATTACTTTAATTGGAAGAATGTAATCGTACTATTAAGAACAACATAATATACAGTTTCAAACGGCAATGATCTTATCTGGTTATATCCTGACGAAACAAGTACTGTGATTGCATTAAGTGATTCAAACGGCAAGACTGGACGTCTTTGATAGTTTTATGAGCAGCACTTGACAATATTTTACAACTCGTTCATAACACACTGATGTCATGTGGTTTGCAAGAATTTTGTCAAATACTGAGTGTATACTGTAAATGAATATCGACTAAAAAAAAGACGTACGTTCCTAAATTATTTTTTCTTGTTCTTATTACAGTAGATCCCTATTGAAATAAGACTAAAACAACGCGTGGACTAAAAAACAGTCTTATATTATATATAAATAATGCTTGTTTTTGTTCGTATCCTGTGTGTTCGTATATCGTTTATCCAATTTAGTTGAAACTGTATTGTTGTTGTTGACGCTTGCGTGAATTCAATGTTGATGTTTAATGTAAAAATTAACAATTTTACAAAATCTGAATGGTTGATACAAATATTTTGTAATTCACTGATCGTTTCTGAAATAATAATTAAAATAATATTTACCAATCTAAATATGGAATGCATCATCAGCTACTCTATCGACTAAAGAAGATTCAAATTAAGGTCAAATTAGTTATCAGCATTTAAGAAACTGGAGATTAGTCTTTCTTATAATTGTATTCGTAGTTAGACTTTGGATATTTTATTTAAGCACAGTAATGATAAAATATTTGCGAAGGTTTTTGACGTAGTCAACAAATGTACGTAATTTACCTGGAATAATTGTTAAGAATAACATTAAAAGACGGTTTAGTATTGTATATGAATACAAATTATTATTTATCACAACAAATAAACAAGCTTTTATTGAAACATAAAATAACTTGGCTTTGCGTAATGCATTTGTATTACTAAATAGCAATAAAACCACGTAGACCAACAACAGAGCACACGACGGGTAGTATGAATATAATATTGCAAGGAATTTTAACTTACACTATAATTTATTTTAGTTGCACAACAAGAAAGTAGAGATAGTCCCAAAAAGGCTCAGTGGATAGTAGAAGTGCACCTTAACAAAAGGTGGCTTTGAATATGGACAAGTACCTGAGGTATTCGAGTTGTTAATCTGTGTTTGTAATTAAACCGATGCGCTGCAGTAACGCGAAACGTGTCGTTAAGAAATCTGTCTGCTAAAGTTCTAAGACATCCGCCAACCCGCATTAGAATATCGAGATTTATTAAAATCGCTAAACGCCCTGTCTATTATTTATTTATTGAACATTATCACTTAGTTTATAGTATAAATTATGTATAAGTTAATATCGTGATAGTGAACTTCTTGTAACATTCAGATAATTTGTAAATACCCATGACAAATATACCTATGACAGTTATTAAACTGTTTTAAATTTTATATTCCGAGGCAGTTTTGGGGTTCGTACTGCACTTGTGCCGCGGACAGTCAGACAATACTCGCAAATTGGATTGTCGGCGCCGCGAGGATCAGGGCACTCGTAATTGGCTTCGAATTACGACACGTGCAATCTCGTACTAGAATCCTAACCAAAATACGAGAAACAAACAGAATCATAATGATATTATTCGAATACCAATTTATGGAGCGGTCATAATCTGTAGTGAACCTTTCAGTTTGGCCAATTTATAGTCTATTGCATACGATTTAGACAGTAAATTCAATATTTACTATTATAATAATCTACATTTACTCTTCGTTCTAAGGCTTTTAGAAAATACACTCTATTCGACATTATTCTATACGAAGAATTATATGGCGTCCTACTTCTGTATCTGATATTATCTCTTGCTTCCTAGTTCCTGACTTTATTATACTCGCATGTACAAGTTTTACGATAGAAAGTATTTATATTTTATTTTTCAAAACTGACGAGGGCTGAACAAACCAATTTGTTGCAGATGTTCGCCGTGGATTTTATATTGTGTTTAGTCACTAGCTCAGATACTTTAAGTGGATTCTGTGGAACATTCGGGTTCACGGGAAAATCGGGGAAAATCATAGAGTTCCTAGTCGGTGAAGTTATGAAAAAACCTTTTTTGTTCAATTATTACTAAATGAAATACGAAATATTATACAGAACTTTGGTAAGCCTGATGTTATCTGTTGCGACTTACTGCCAGATTACTGATTTAATCTACAATTTTAATCTTCAGAATATTACTGTATACCATGTATTCTACTCATATTTCACAATAAAAATGTTATTGCTATAATTTGGCGTAGGGTTTCATGCAAAAAGTAAATCGATTTAAGGCCTTAATTGTTGAAGAACCGCCGCGCCGGTAATATCTTAAACTTTGTTTGGAAATAGTTTTCATGAATAATTAAAAAAGGACCTATTTAACAACATAATCGATGGTTAAACAATTTTTTTTTTATAAATGTTATTGATACACAAACATACAAACGTTTACAATTATAATATCCAATAAAATGTTCATTAAATGCCTTAAAATAATTATAACCAAAAATTAATTACGATAAAAATTAAAATACTAATAACGACCGTTCACGAACAAGCGCAGCAGTTTGTTAAATTAAAATTAACGACTTTTAACAAGTCCATCCACTTCAGATACAAGTTTAGTTTCCGATATAGAAGATTTTCTGGTGGCTTTGGCGCTAGTCCCGGCCATTAGGATGTTGGCAGCGAGCCAATAGCGTCCGAGGTGCGAGTGTATTTGTACATTTAGCATTCAAGGAAGTGTGGAGTCTTGGAATAGAAGCACATGGAATGACGAACCGGTCTCGATAAATAAACGGGGGATTTGCGCCCCAAACAGACGATATACTCAACGGGATTTCGAAAGGCTATAAATTTTAATAAGAACATACATAAATAAAATTTACCAGTAAAAGAAAATATTATTACTAAATCAAGTTTTTATAACGAGGAGGTTAACGAGGACTTTCATAGCAAGTGAAATTAATACTTTTTAATTAATTAATATTCGTTTATAATATATCATTGCTTATATAAGCTTGTTTCATATGCTTGCAATAATTAGTGGTTTAGAAATTTTATTCAAAATACTAATTACAAGCTATCTGTACATCAAACTTCGATTTCTTCACATCTAGACGAATGTGCTATAAAATTGTACGAACGATGTTGCGCAAAACAGCGATATTGACCGACAAAACGTTTCGAGGGCAAGACTGTTGACTGACGTGCGCTAGCGCATCTTGCAAAATATTACACAGCCTTAGTTACTATTGTTTTAAAATAAGAGAATATTCATTAAATCTCACAATATACACTAAAAGATTTCTACTCTTTACAAACATTTTTAATTATATTTTTAATGAAATAGAAGTAAAAATACTTTAGAACTATTTTGTAAATATTTTATGAACTACAATAGATTAACTATAAATAAGCTTATATTAGAAATAATGACTTATTACGCACTTCATAATCCTAATTATATGTTGTTTGCTAAATTCCCTACAATTAGTAAAATCGAATAACATCTATTACACAGAATCTCTTATGTATTTAAGGCAAAACTCAATAATTTTTTTACCAAGAACTGGTATATAAACCACAAACCTTATTACCTTTAGAGGTAACTGGCGTATTAGTCACAGTTTAGTCACTCAATAATAATTAGGCTTTAAATAAAAAATAGTTAAATTCGATTCAATATTGAACTTTGTAAATTTGAAAGTTATGTAAAAAAATTATTAGATAAGCCATATTATCTAATGGTATAAAATATAAATTAAAGTAGCGTAGAGAATTACACGTCTTACAATAGCTACACTTGTATATAATAATAATAATATCCTGGGACATTATTCACACACGGCCATCTGATCCCAAACTAAGCAGAGCTTGTACTGTAGAAACCAGACAACTGATATACTACATATTATACTACTTTTCTTTTGTAAATACTTATATAGATAATTACACCCAGGCTCAGGACAAACAGACATGTTATGCACACAAATGTCTGTCCTGGGTGGGAATCGAACCCACGACCTGCGGCGCGAAAGACAGGTACCACGTCTACCGCCTCGTCGAATATAACTATTATAACTATCACATAAAGAAGCTACGTAGCTACACAGCTTCTATGTTTTCTTCTAAGATAAAATAATAAATAAATGATGAATTATATGTATAACATATACACACTTACATTACATTACATTACATTACATTTATATACACACTTACCTAGGCCTACTCGGCCTTCAACAACGATCATATCATTCAATAAAATGTATGATCGTGGTCAAAACCAAAATCATATCCTAACTAATATTATAAATGCGAATGTGAGTTTGTTTGTTACGCTTTCACAACTAAACCACTAATCCGATTTTAAAATGTCTTTCACCAATGAAAAGCTACATTATCAGCGACATATATAACATAGGCTATATTTTATCCCCGTATTCCCACAGGAACGTGACCTAGGCGGGAGAAAACGCAAGGTAAAGCTAGTATATATATATATATATAATATATAAACTAAATATTCTTTTAAAAACGATTATTGCAATAAAAATTTCAAAATTTCGGAATAAATATTATCTTTAAAGATAATTACAACAATGTAATAAACCGTAATAATAACTGACCCGTTAAAAGTTAATATTGGACTTAAGCGCAGTATGCGCTTGCGCACTTTCCGTACGACACACAGGCACACATGCACATCCGACTATCGAGTATTCTGTGTCACAAGACCGACCTACACGGACCTCGTCATTAAGTGGAACATGAAAGAAGCACAGTATTCTTGCTTAACAAACGAATCCTATGTTATAGACTGTCCTCCCGACACGTATAAAATTACAAACTTGCGACATATTACGTTTCTAAATTGTTGCATTTGAAAATTGTGTTCGTGCTTCTTATTCTTTTAGCTATTGTTAAGACACTAAAAACTATTAACATTTAATAACACAAAGTAAATTATATACATATATGTATATGTATATATTTTAGTTATTTACACAATAACTAAACGATTCTACACACGATAACTAAATGATCGTTATCAAAAAAAATGAGACACACTAATAGTAATCATACTGTTTCTTTGCCAATCGTTATTATTATAACAGCCTTCATCGTATACTGTATCAACTTAAAACCTTACATCTGTTTAAGTGAACCGAGTAAAAAGGCCGCGCTACTTTCCACGTCGACGTTCGGCTCAATAAAGTCGAGAGTAAAAACTTGTAGAGTCGTGTCGCAGTGTTCTCACGCACTTATTTAGACCAATACTTTTAATCCGCGACGATATTTGCTTTTATGATTATAATATTGTATAATATAAGTATCGGCCCTCATAACGTTTTTAATATAGTATAATTAATACTTTTAAAATTTAATAATGTTTTACTACGTTTTCAATCAGTCTCATTTAAGTTAATTAATACATTTCATGAGGAGATATTTATGTGAATTATTACGTAATAATAATATTGACTGAAAGAACAGTGTGATCTAAATGCACTCCATGTTCTAAGCAGCAGCTTTCCACCATGTGGTCTGAAACCAGTCCCGACCACTACCGCTTGCTGCATTATCACTTCACTAAACCTGTTTAATTATGTACATTACTACATTTATAGACACATTCTTTTATTTATAATCCACTACAGTGATAAATCATTAATCTGTTGGCACGCTTTGTTACTTTTTTTGTTAACTAATATCACATACTGAAATTGAAAACTCGATTCGAAGAGGTTTCAATATATAATACATATTTCTATATAAGTAGCTCCGCTTCGCAGTTTTACCCTCTTTAAATTTAGAATATAGACGTGACCAGCGTCAATTTCAAGTTCTTGTTATAGTTAACTTAAAACAAAAACAATTACGTGTTTTTAAATAATTAAAATTGTATCAAAATAACTTAAGTAAGGAACCGTAAAAATGTTATAAAATATTGATATGCGTCACAAGTCTCAGAATATTGTAATTTTAATTGAGCATCTGGTGAATGGCCTTGTTTTGTAAATATGTTTATTAGACAATAGTCGTACACAGCAAGGTCGAGTTACCTATTACAAACGCACAGTTCAATAAAGTAACAAAAAATCTAATCAATTTTTGGAGTAAAACGCTTAGAGCTCTAATATCCAATATTATTGTTATCTATTTTGATGTCGTTGGCATAAAAATTACTTCGCACGTAAGTATTTGGTAGCTTTCATAGCCAAGGTCGATGCGGATTTTGCTCCTGTTTTCACTGTGACTTTCTGTTCGCAGCTTGAATCCATAATGTAAACATGTTCGTTAGTATAATATTTTATTTGTGAATGCGTCGTACTAACGTAATGCTTATACATTATTTATATGATGTCATAACGAAATGATATTTCATAAATTACAGTGTCGACGTGTTTTATAACAAGCAATGATAACGAATTGAGTACAGATAAACAAAAACAAAAGACTTCAACGGGCGATGCTACGAAGACGCACAAAGATGTTAAACGCTATGTTTATATTATTCATTATTTATGTTCTATTCGTAAACATTGCAAGTCATTTCGCAACTTTTATTGAAGTGAATTTTATGTATAACTTATGTTTCGTTGCAGTAAGCATAAGTTATACATAAAATACACATGTATCACTTCTCGCCTTTCTCCGAATCCGCATGTTAACATGACCGACTAAACAAAATAAAGAGGCGTTTCTATTTACAGTCGATCGCTCCATAAATGGCGGAACATTTATGTCCTATTGTTATTGTGTTAGTATCTACTTAAGGAATCTTTTGTTTTTGTGTAGGTGTCGAGACTCGAGCACTATGGAGCGATATGTGACCGATTTGTAGATGTTGATGATTCAATACTTTCTTTCCATCATCTTTTCAAAGATTGATATTTACACATTATTTTTTGAAAAGATCATGCAACTCTAACTTATCTAGATATAGATACAGATCTTTAATGTATAGAAAAACTGCACCTGAGAGGTATAGGTTGGAACGGAAACCGATGCACTGGTGGAGGAAGAGATGCCACGATGGGCGCTGGTGGTGTTGGCACAGCTACCGGCACCGGATGCAAGGGTGGCGGCAGCGTGCTGTACGGCGGCGGCGGAACACTCTCTAGCAGGTCGGGAGCGCGAGGCGCCCGCGCACGCCTCGCTCGCCGCCGCCGCGCAGGCTCCTCTGTCTGACATTCCGCGCTCGCTACACTCCTTTCTCTCTCCGTCTGCACCTCACTGTTCACGTTGGGACCTGGTGGTACATCTTGCACCTGCACTATGTTCACATTGCACACGTTGGATCGGCTCGGCTCGCCGGGCACACGCACTGAGACCGAGTCCGATTTACGCAGAGGAGCAGGCGCCGGTACTGGCAGCCGCATCTCGTGACGGGGAGTAATCGCGCGGTACGACGCGCGCGCATGACGACCGCCGTTTGGCGACTGGAGCGTGTGCGCCTCGTCCCCCGCCCCGACGAGGTACACGCTTGTAAGAGCGCCATCGGTGCGGGAGCGCAAGAGGGGCGGCGAACGGCAATCGTAAGGCTGCCACAGTAGAGCAGAGAGGGCCTCGGCCGCGGACAGCGGCGCGCTCATCTCGCCACTGCGCTCCGCTGCCGCACCTCCCGCCACCCGCCACCGCCTCTACCTAAACCACAAAAAAAATACTTAATGTCAACATTGTTTTTTTTTTGTAATACAATAAACTACAGAATAAAACTATTTTAATATGACTACAATATCATTTCAAATCACAATTTAATATAAATCTTTTAACTATTATTGTAATAAAACGCATATGCTTGGAGTTATTTTTGTCTTGGAGTTATTGCGTATGCAGCTCGTATAACTGCAAATGCAATAACTCCAAGACAAAAAATAATGACTCTAGATTTATTTTACTTAATAAATTTATTTAATTCATATTAGTGCAAAGTCAGAAATAATGCCACCGTTCTGTTTCCTGAAAAGCGGTACTACATTGTTTGTATGCTTTTAGTTGAAACTTTGAAGACAGATTGCTCTACTAATATAATTACTAGCAGTTTACTGACAGGAGAAGTTGGAATATATCAACGTCCGGGGTATACATAGTTTTACTTTGGCCGACGTAATTACTTGAGCTAGATTTACCTTCAATTATTCTTTTACTTGATACCACAATCCACATAATAATCCTGTGTAACGTTTATTTAATCACTCTACATAATACAGGCTTGTTAAACAAAGTACTAGTTACTATGTGTCGTGATTCGCTTGAGTACTTTCTTCTGTTACGTAACATTCGAATTCGCTCGACTTAACTCATACAGTTCCGACTCTAATCTTTTGTTAACCACTTGCTTTTACGATTTCTTTCATGGCGTTTTATTTGCATCACACAACATATGTGTAAAATATGATGCTATAGGCCAAATTATATAATTATCATGTCTGAACTGATTTCTCTCGCTGATGTTGATTGTAGCGATAACGTTTTTATAGCTATCTTTTGAACTTCTTGTTTAATTCGCATAATAAACTTTTTAACGATTTAAATGTTAAAATAATATATAAATCATGTATTAAAATGTTACGTAGAAAAACGTAACGCGCGCTTAATAATTTTTAATTGAATAAAATTTGTATAATGTTTATTTCCTATACCTTTTATGGTTTTCAATTTAAATATTTAGTAAAATTCGCTGAATTCTGTACCATTGTTTTATGATCTAAAAATCATTAATTAGCTTAAGTCATTATACTTAAGCTGTAAACAAACAATTAGTTTATTTACACTATTAAGAAGAAGTAATCTCTTCTTAACATTAACCCATTAACTACATTTAATATAAATATCAAACAAAATGAAACAGACATGTTAAAATACAATAATAAAATACGACTATTTAATAATAAATTAATGACTTCTCATCTTTTTTACATAATTTAATTAATTAAACATTATTACATATATATGTATTAATATTGTTATTATTTATATTTTATAATGAATAACTAATGTTTCCGCATTGTTTTTTGCTTATAACTTATAAACTCGTAATGTTATTTACATAATATGTAAATAATTAACAAAAAATGTTTATAGTCCAATATAATAAGTTAAAGCTGTACATTAAAAGACGTCAGTTAATTATTTTATTATTACCAATGATTAACATCTTAAATACATGTATGTATGTATTTAATTTATGTTACAAATTTTTTTAGTGTGTGTGACTTGATTTCCACAAAGGAAGTTGTTATACAATACTTTAAGCTGAATATTGAATTTGCCATAAGAAGTAAGGAATCAATTATCGAGAATTTCGCCAATAAATGATCGACTGTTCAAAGGTCTAGTGATTATCTTATAAGACCGCAGAACCTGAGTGCCTAAGCTCAAATATCGAGAGTAGGAAATCCCGAGATGGGCAGTATTAACACACATTTCCTTGGAATGCGCCTGAACTATTTCTGGTCGTGTCGGATTTGCTATCCCATCGGATTATGAGATTGAGAGGTCTCCTGCGAAATTGGCTAATTTACATTCAGACTAACCGAGTTTTAACAATATGCGCTGAAAAGTCGAAACAAACAAGCCATAGATTATAGATAGATTTACATATTCCATGCGATTTGCTGAATTATATACTAAAACAGGTCTTAATTAATTTATCTTTATTTATAAAATACAACACTAAATACACACTTAACTACTTAAATCCACTTTAATTTTACTTTCAAACTACCGATATTCATCATGAATACAACAGATTATTACAGAACTCGAACAAATGATATCTTGTCATTTCAATATCAGAGTTGTTTATACTTTTGTAGTCTCCTGTGTTTTGAAAAGGCTATATTTAAAATGTTGCTTTTCAACTATCGAGTGTATAGTTTCCAACGAGACTGGCATAAATCCTATGTTGCAAACGTCCATGAGTGACGGTACTTGTAACGGACTTTGTGGAACGGATATTATAAATTTAAATAATATATAAATTTTATACAAAAACAAGTATTATATAACGCTTCAGAAGTTTTTTAATCGTTATAGTAGTTTTAGCTGTATAACTTTCGTATACATTTCTAATGAAATGAGTAACGAAAGTACGATTTATCTTTCATATTTCTACAGAATATTAATTTAAAACTGTAATTAAAAAATAGTTATATTTTGATTTTATTATTTTATCTCTGTTATATAAACGTAAACACCCAATAATGTTTTATATATTTAAACATTTTAATAGAACTGGTTATGTATAAAAATTGTATTGCTCGTTAAATTAAATTCTAGATAGATATTTGAGAACTTTTTGTGCAAACACTGTAAAGAATAGAAAGATAACCAGCGGAAATTATTAAAAAAAAATCTTGGAAGCGCTTATGTAATATGCTCGAACTGGGGCAGAAACTATGAAGTTTTAATATCAGACACTGAAACATTGCTTAATCATGCAAATTATAGATTTATTAGAAATTTTGATCATGTTATATTATTATTTAATTATTTATCATATAATTATATTCGATTCATATTCTTATGAATTTCTACTAGTAGTAAGTATATGACATTCTCGTAACTGGTAATTGTGGGTGACATCTAGAGCTATATCTGTGCAAACTTCTTACACAAGCATGTGTCGTGTTTTACGAACTTGGATTGGAACATACATATAACTACTTTATTACTTTATTTTAAAATGTATTGAATATTCAATTGCGTGTGAAAAAAGTCGATAAAACTGACCTAACAAACTTGACCGTTAGAATAATTAAGAAAACATCTTCTCGCGCTTATTCGATTAGTATATTTATGAGTCTGGCAGATATTTGGATGTCACGTTTGATTTATGATGGAAAAACAAAGATAAAGACAGTAGGTGAAACGCAATATACAAGATACACTTTCTCCAAGGCCGCGCGGCGCCGGCGCCTCCCACTAGTCTACAAAGAACACGGATACTGTTACATCATGCATTGCGGTAGGCTTCGCAGATATAACTTTCATTCAAATCGATTTGTCTTAACTGACATATTACGACTTTCTTATAAACAATAACTAATAGGATTTATTTTTATAAAATAAATATTTATCTTTATTATAAATATTTACTATTATGCCACAAATCACCAAGATGGCCTAGTTAGAAAAACTGAAATCAAAGGTCAAGCTCGAGCAAGCAGAACTTAATTTTCATGTTATATCCTCTTGTACTTGAATAAAATACAAGTAAAACAAAACGGTATGGGCTTTGCACCACAAAACGGTTGGTATTGAAGTACCTAATTAATTTGTGTTTATTTTATAAAATATTAATGCCATTATTTATTGAAAAATCGTCGACGCCTTGTATTTTGTCTTTTTCAACAAACACGTCAACATTTATTCAATTTTATAAGCGGTACAAGCATTCGTTCAATAAAAGACGAAAATATTTTAAGTACATAAATTTATATGCTCAATATTGTTTTGTGTGTACCTATATACCGACCGTTAGCTATATACCAAAGTGGAATAAGAACATATCAAGTGTTAAAGTTTTAACTGCACATTTAAAGCTTATATATCAAGCAATTTTTAGATGAAAAAAAAATTTATTGATTCGATAACTCCATAGTTCATAACCAAGCAATCAAACTTCACGCTTTCTCCGAAGGTCGCGGTCTGTGACCGAGAGTTGATGGCACAATCGACAGCTGCCTTCAACGTTTCTCTTAATATTTACTGCCTATTGACACGAAGGTTACTTAAAGATTTTTTTGTATAAAATTAAAATAGTAAAAATATTATTTATTATTAAAAAACCAACATATAAGTATGTAAATGACATAAAACTATTTAAGATGCACAGCAAGTCAATCTTATCGCTATTTATTATCAATCTCTTCCAGACAACATTTAAACAAAGTCAGTACAAATTTAATACAGTAATATAAACAATAACGTGATATAACTATATGATAATAACGATATCATATAACTACAATACATTTAAGGATCGTTCGATATTGAAAATTAAAAATATTCATTTTTCATTACTTCCTTTATATATTTTAACCGAAATAGCTAAATGTGCTAGTGAAATATTATTAAATTCTACTAATTTATGATAACTAATGACTAGATGTATCTAAATTAAATAATCCGTGTAAAAGAATAACTGCTAAGTTTCTTTAAGATTATTCTCGGTCTAATTAACATTGCGATCTAGTAGTTAATGTTCTTTATGTTTAAAAATTAATATTATAAATGAAGATTTAAAACTGCTTGTAAGAGCATACTTGAATAACATTTTATTTTAAGTGATTTATATTTGTTGCAAAACTTACGCAAAAGATATTTGTTTTTTGATATACAAATATTATGTACATTTTAATTATTAACATAAAGCAGTATTTTTTAATATCTTATTGCCTCATTCAAAAATTTTATATACGAGCCGGTTGGCGTGGTTGGTAGATACTTGTATTTCGCGCCGCAGGTCGTGGATTCGATTCCCACCTAGGACAGATATTTGTGGGCATGAACATATCTGTTCGTCCTGTGTCTGGGTGTTATTATCTATATAAGTATGTATTTATAAAAGAAAAGTAGTATTTGTAGTATATCAGTTGTCTGGTTTCCATAGTACGAGCTCTGCTTAGTTTGGGATCAGATGGCCTTGTGTCCCAGGATATTATTTATTTATTTATTTACTTATTAACGATCTGAGGAATTGTTATTTACGTGTATGTAGGTACTTGTATTGCAAATTTAGTTATAATGTAATTTAATAAGCTCTTAAAAACAAGTTATATAAAAATATACTGAAGTAGACTAATGGTATTTTGAATGAGCTTACGTAATAGAATAATAAGTTGAGGCGATACTTCTCTTTTTACAAACAATGCTTTAATTAAACAATGTGCAATATATCATAATTACTCGACGCCTCTGAATACAGTCATTGTTCACTTTACTGATCATAAATTTAAATTTCACCTCAATTGATAATATGAAAATTTATCCTTCGAACTTTTTAAAACAATTATTTAAAAAATAACACAGATTAATCATCATAATTATTCGAATTAGTAAGCAAAGCGGTATTTACATTACATTTCAAGAATTTATTATAGTCTTCGCGTTCCTCTTAATTAACTTAAAACATTTTAGTGAAATTTTATTTGTTTTTTCGCAGCGGTTAAATAAAAGCTTGTTTTTCTGTAATATCAATATCAATACATATACATATCTTTAAAAAAACTTAATATCCAATAATACCTAATATCTGACGGCTTTCTTCTCTCTTTTCATCATAATTGATTTGACAATAGAAAGAAGAAGACGCTGCATTGTTTCACTAAACATTTAGAGGTAAATATTTTAACAAAAATTAAATAAAAATATTCTACATTTCTATCACAAATTTGACTAAAAATAATGAGTATAACACATTTAGGATACTTTTGATGTGAATGGTTTTTGTAATAAAACAACAACTCTTCAAAACGAACAATAGCGAGGCGCCGGAAGTTGAGAAAAAAATGAAAGTGGATTCGCCTGTTATTCGTAAACCAGACAAGCTTGTTTTTTTGTCGTTACGTCCTCATTAACATAAAATGTTATTATAAGGACCAACTGTACTAAGTTTTCAGCAAAAAAGTTATACCAAAACTCCTGCCCGAGGAAAATTTTTATATATTGAATTTTCCAGCAATCATGCGCGATTTCAATCCTTGGAGATACTTATGTTTCATGCAACGTACGATACCATTTAGACGAATATTCAATGCATCGCTTAATATATGTATATGTATTAGTTAGCGTTGTATTGTAATGTCATGAATACAGATAAAACAAATTATTAAGAACCACTTACTTTTTTAAGATGGTTAATAAACTAATTTATTTGAAATATTGGTTATCTGTGAACGAGTTGCTTTATATTAAGGCTTTGTGCAAGCACGTCTGAGTTGGTACCACCCACTCAGCAATTATTCTACCGCCAAACAGCAATAATAGTTTGTCTTACTGCGTTCCAGTTTGAATATTGAGAAGTGAACCAGTATAATTACAGGCATAAAGGACGTAACGTCTGATAGTTAACGAATTATAGAATGATTACCATTTCTAACACTGAATATGGCACCTGGCAGTAGTGACCGCTTACCCATTGGTAACCCGTCCAATAACCTGAATGCCTTGAGACGTTCAATTATTAAAACAAAAAAAAAAACAAGTAAAAGTTGGCTCTAATCACTTAATGGAATAAGTATGTAGAAAAAACGAACACTAATAACAATGTATGTTTTTGACAAATTATAGCTCATTAATTTGAAATAATTAAAAATATTCATAGGGAGACTGAATCAAAATTGTATTTTCGTATTTAACATCTGCTTGACTAAATCAAAATAGCTCTTAAACTCTATTTCTATACTCAAAGTCCGCGCGAACAACATCACTATCAACACTGTTAGTGTTGATAGTGATGTTGACTAACAAAGATCCTAAAATAATAAACGAAGGAATATTATGTGAATATTTAAAGGTATCACTTAATTTGCTTATGTACGAAAACAGATATAAAAATAGAGTTAGGTAAACTTTTAATATATGCATCATTAATATGATCGTAGACAAAGTTTTTGTTAACAGTTTGCTTTATAATATTTTGTTATTTCGAAATGAGACTAAGTTAATTGTTTCTAGTCACTTCCTGCAAGTTGTTTGTGTGTTTTATGAACAATAATAAGCCACATATATATAACATATATTACTCCGCTACCGGCATTTAAAATGTATAAATTAATTACCTAATATGCCTTAATAGATAGAAGATAGACAGCGCTACTTTTCTTAATTAGAATTTAAAAAGTAATTTTTATATTCAAGTGCACGGTACGACGGGACGAAAAAAATTTATAAAACGGATAGTCTTAAGATAAATGTAGGGCATATAGCAACGCGAAGAAAACCGCAGTGGTGCATCATGAAAGAGTATAATATATCCTTCTTAAATCCCTTCAAGGAGTTTTTGTAAACCTTACAAGAAAATCTTGGCACATTCTTTTTATTTTTATTTTGATATATTTTAAAAACAGAATATATCTATTATTGCTATCCTTACTTTTACCTTACACACTAATTACGATAGAATTTCAACAATATTGAATGCGTAACAACGAATTTATCGTGTCATCAATTAAAGGCACTATACCATAAAAAACTTATCTAAAAACAAAAAACTTCTCTCTATAACTTTTATTACTTTGAAAAGAATGTTAGTCGATATATATTTTTTTCTAATAATACAACTTAGAGTATTAATAGACGGGCGGATTCAGCTCAGTGTCTTATAACAGTGCAAGAAAAAGTTTCGACTTACTTTTAATGCCGACCCCCTACCAGAGGCCAACTTACTTTGGTAATGTTTTATTAGTGAGTTGACTGTCTGCCCTTATACAGGTTGTTGACGCTTTAAGTGCTGATGATAGCAATTAATACCTTTAACACAAAAATCCCTTAATTTGGTAGCGCTTTCCTACTCTGCATTAAACCACACGGCTAAATCTTCATCTTCTAAAATTTATCATTATGATAACATAATTTTATTCATTTAGAGATATAATATTATTAAAGTGATGATGTGTTCGCCACTGAGTATAATAAAGCAATAACATACCAATAGTTCAAACAGATATCATACGAAAAAAGTACCAATACATATTACATACGGTAATATTTATATCATGATAAAAAATATATATAAAATTTTACCCGTTAAGTCCGGAATATTAGCGATTAGACATATTTATATGGATAGAGTAAAAATTGGATGAATTAAAACAAACAATTGAAATATATTAAACCATTTAGATATATTAAGAGCTTACTTTATCTAATTTAATAATAAAGCAACTTTAGTGACAAAGGATATAATGTATGTAATGATCACGTAAAGGGGCGGCGGATAGATCACTTAACTTGGGACTAATTATATAATGACTATCGTTTACATGTCATTATTCAAACGAATATCATAAAATGAACTGTTTATTGTTATATATTGCAAAGTACGTTATGATTGTAATTTTAATTAAAGCCACTAACGGGTTCAAAAATTGTTCCTTTCTTTTTAGTTACTAAACAAACATATACTGTAAACTTAAATCATTATTTTCCATTAATATAGATTTTTTTAACTTGACTACTTGTAACGGATTCCAAGCAATGTTAATATGTTTATTTAACAAAATAAACATATCGTGAATGTGACTTTAATCAAATAAAGTATATATAAAGTCATTCATACATTACAAAATAACACCAAAGTTTATTATCTATTCATAAAAATTTCCATATCTCTTAGACAATAGCCGATCAATATCTATTGGTCGAGGCAGCGTTGCAGACGTACAATCAAATTACAGCGAACATTATTTCATTAAGACGTCCCTACCGACTAAACGGGATCTGGGATGATGCATCCGCCTGACCAGATTCAATTACTTCGAAATTGATTATTACTATCTTCCTAAGCCAAGGCTTACGTTTTACGTATTTATAATGTACATTAATTTGATGATAATACATATTCAGAGAATATAATACTCTAATATAAATCTACATTGAATAATTTAAATGGTAAAAAATTTGCACGTACTTAACTTCAATATAGAATATAAAAAATATTATTAAATATGAAGACAGTTGAAGCTAACATTTTAAAGACTCATATTGCGTTAATTTTATTAATCATATTATAATTTAATTGAAACACATTAATACTCTACAAACCCAATTTAACTTATTAAAAACTGGGCTCCAAATAATTAATGCAAATGTAATCCTTTGATGTGGGCTTTCAGTCGTTCAGTTACATATGCAGGCTTCAACACCACGAAATTTCGTTAATGATTTATACGTGCTTTCATTCGTGAAAAGTTTATAAACTTCTCACCTGTCAACCCAAAATTCTAGGGTTCAATAAAAGTCAAGCCTCTCTGACAAGTGAAACCATCACCCACAGGGCGGGGTGCATAAATAATTTAGCCGGGCAATCCGCCGCTTGTTTGCATGCGGATTATCATATTAAACGGATATCAGGGCCGACGACCGTCTGTCCGATACGAATGCAAACAATATCATGCAACATTCATAAGGGCAAACGTTGGACACAAACGCTGAAAGGTAGCCGCGAGATAGTCGATGATTTAATGAGCTTTTTTTGACTTTGAATTTGTGCTGCTACGAAACTCGATTCATTCCGTTCTAAAAAAATTAAGCTTTGCAATATATATAAAAATACATTACAAATAAAATTTAAGTGATTTGTTAATGTTATACTAAAAAGTAATTAACGTTTAATTTGTCAATAAACTTTCTTACATAATACATATTTAAAAAAAACTTGTCATTAATTTGTACAAGTTGATTGCTGCTAGGACACTTGTGCTATGGCTGTTATTTTATTTTAAATTTAATAGTCAGGTTAACATTATACGATAGCATTGTCCTCTGTTAAGTATGCTCCGTTTCCATTTCCTAACAACAACAGCAATGCGCAAAGGTCATTATGGATTTCCACAAGTAATTTTGGGTTTCCTAGAAGCGGTAACAAAGTGAGTACAGTACGACAAGAGTAATGGAAATGTTTCACTCAAGATAATTTATCACACTGACTAGATAAATATGTACCTTTTTTACTATAAGCACGTCTCTCGACAATGTATTTTATTTATATTTTATAAATTAATATGTTTGTATTTTTAAGAATAAAAAAACACCTTTAGTTATATAGTAGCACGCCTAAATACGACAAAGCAAAAAATTGCAGCGTAATTTCATAAGGCGTTCTTAAAATTGAGCAATCTGCTTCAAAATTAAAGCAATAGACTACATTAATTAAGTCTACATTAATCAAGTCATTTCAGTGTTTAACAATTAAACAATGTGATCCATAATTACAACCTGCGTTTAATTAAAGCTTGTTCAACGTCTAAATCAAGAAGCAACTTGTTCAGAACAAGCAAAGAAAAGTTCCACAGATTGAATTTAGCAGAATCACTGTCTAGTTCGTTTCGCTTCAGTACAATTTTTGTACCTGACAAGACTTGCAAACTATTCTGGCATTTATTCGGAACAAAGTTTTATATACCAGCTTTTGAATTAATGATTGACCTTTAGGAAAACAGATATAAATACAAATCGTTTATTTGTGCTTGTTTACCTACTGAATACATTGATAAATTAATTCATAGGAAATGAATAGTATTCATTTATGATGTTTTTTATCTATTACTCAGTAAATAACAAAAATGATTTTATTTTTATAAATACAATATGTTAACATTTACTAAGAAAACATGTTGTTGCTCTAAATTGTGGCTAATTTGAATAACATCTATTTTTAAATAATAATAATAATAATTTATATGTATAATATTGTATAAAAAAACTTTTATGTTTTTATGATTTATACATTATTACGTCTACATATTGTACTAGCAACATTTTTGAGAAAAATAAACATTTATTCAGTGTAATTCTGTATATTTTGAATTACGAATTGAGGTTACTAACAATAGCTATAGGGTTTTCCATTAAGGGCGCTTGATCGTGCAGAACTTCCATCGTAACGTGTGCTGTGTGGCACGTAGCGCCGTCCTGTTGAAACCACATGTTTTCCAGATCCATATTCTCGATTTCAGGCCAAAAGAAGTTGGTTATCATCGACCGGTATCGCTCACCATTGACGGTGACGGCCACACCATTATCGTTTTCGAAAAAATACGGACCAATCACGCCTCCGGCCCAAAATCCGCACCAAACAGTCACTTTCTGCGGGTGCATTGCCACTTGGTGAACCTCGTGTGGATTGGTCTCGTCCCAAATACGGCAATTTTGCTTGTTGACATAGCCATTCATCCAAAAATGCGCCTCGTCGCTGAAGATGATTTTTTTGCCAAAATCGGCGTCAACTTCCAACTGCTCTAATGCCCAGTCAGCGAACACACGGCGCTGTCTATGGTCATTAACCTTGAGCTCTTGGGTCAGCTGGATCTTGTACGGGTGCAGGCTCAAGTCACAACGCAAAATTCGCCAAGTTGTCGTCTGCGAAAGGCCGAGTTCCTGTGCGCGACGCGGAATTGACTGCCGCGGGTTTTCGAGGACACTGTCGCGCACAGCGGCGATATTCTCGGCAGATCTCGCGTTACGTTGACGCACGGGAACCGGCTGATTGTTAACTGACCCGGTTGACTCGAATTTGTCCACCAATCGACGGATAGTCGACTCGGCAGGACGATCATCGCGACCGTAAAACGGGCGAAGTGCGCGGAACGTTGCTCGAACTGAAGACCCATTTTCATAAAACAATTTTATGATTTGCACGTGCTGCTCGACACTGTAACCTGCCATGGTGGTTTGGGAGGACGGAATGAATATAACACACTGCATTTGACAGCTGTCACTCAAACAACATGGCCGCAATCAGCTGTCAAAGTTCAAGCGTCCCTATTGGAAAACCCTATATAATGATTCTTGAAAAACGGAACCAATTATACGGCCGATATTAATCGTTTATAAAGCAAGTATCTAAATCTGTACAGCCATTTTCAACCACATCGCCATCTCGGAGAGACACGTGCCCTACATTTTCGAACCCTTCAATTTGACTTTAACTGAGTTACTGACCTGGACAAGCTTTTTATAGTTCGGCACTTAAACATGTCGCACCCAATTCCGCTCGTGCTCTGCGAACTCAAGTTGAAATACTTTATGCACATTTCGAAGTCCATGTTCTATCGTTAAAAATTAAATTGCTTTACCGCTACCGTTTTTAGAAGAATTTATCTATTTTAAAATATCGTCTGAATTATTTTATCTTTTATGTTATCAGAAATTATTAAGCCGAGGTGACTCACTAGTTGGAACACGTGATTGTGGATTCAAAGCCGGTGAAGCACCTTAGTTTCATCTGATTTTGTGTTTATAATTCATCTCGGCGGTGAAAAAATAAATCATCCTGAATCCTCAAACTGCAATGTCGAATGAACTTTATTCACCAAACTGCATTGAATCAGTGTGGTTGAATAAACTTCAAATCTTTGCCTTTGGCCTTTGCCCAGCATTGGCAAATTTTGGGACTTTTACTTTATTATAGTTACCATATTGTAAAGATAAATAAACAAATAGTTAGCTGGAGTTATTTTACTGATGATGGCACGCTTCCGGGTATGATATTAATTATTTTTTGACAGTTGTGGGTTGTGCCATAACACGCCCAGTATCATTATGGAAAACCTACGTAAATAACAATATTATAACACTATGACTCCATTTTTTGGTATAAAAACACGGATAGTTATGAAGAAATTTAACAAAATTTAAAAAAAAATCGCAAGATAAATGTTAGAGGTTATTAGTCAACGGCATAATTCACTTAATTTATTTTAGTGTTTTCGGAGACACAAAAAGTTTTGCTCGTTAAGTCAAGAGACAACTGTAGTAAATCACGGGAACTCGGCTCGCATCTCCGACGATTACTATCTCCAAATTACAGAGAGGGGTAGCGTACCAAATTATGGGGCATCGTTACATCTGCCCTAATTACCTAATTATAATTAGAACAAGATAATCATTTACGATTTCAATTAAGGTTTTCAAGCGACTTTCGTTTTAATAACATTCAGCAAAATTTATTATTTACGCTTAAATATCAAAATATAACTAAATAACTGCCATTTATTTGATAAATGTTTGTTAACCATATAGGATTTATTTCAATTTTTGTTTTTTTAAGTTATATATGGAATTTGAACATCAGCATTATCATGACCTCATCGGTTATGACCTCGATCGAGGTATCTTTTAATTTACTGCACTATAAACCCTGCGTAATTAATTGTTTCTTTGCATTGGTACTTTGGTGAGCATACTTGCTTAAAAAACAAGAATTTTCTCCTTCTTCAAGTACTTAGTAATTCTTCAATATTACGAATATCGTGAGAATATATATGGTTGTGACAGGCTCTCATCGTTTATGAAAAAGTGTTATGTATATTTTAGTTGAAAACGTTAATTCCTTTAAAAACTTAATTAGTGACAATTTTTTGTTTCTGACTTATGGTTTTTTTTTAATTTAAATATTTCTCATTTCTATTTTTTATTTTAATTTGTTACCTTTTTTCGTAATTGTGGTTGGGAATGGTGTGTTCTCCTGTAAGTGGTTGTACATAATTAGTTTTAAGTAAATGTAAAGCATGTTTTGGATGTATGCTATTTACAACTGTTGGAGATCCAAATAAATAAATAAGTATGTTCATCCTTCAATATAAACGTTTTATGCAGACCCTTATTATAACTAAGTTGGGACGGGTAGCTGTTTTTATATGAATAATGATCACTACTGGCGATTAACTAATTTACAAAAATTACCAGTATATCATCGAATCATTTTATGACTTATATTAGATGTAGAGTTAGTTCTATGAAATCGTACTTTGAGGAAAATGATACAACTTTAAACACCAATAATTTACAATTGAATTTTATTCTTATTTTTTATGAAAACTATTTTTTTTTAAATATATTTAACAATAATAGAAAAGCATTAAGTACATGTGATAAATGTTGTCACAATTCATCTAATTTCATAACAAAAATAGTATGTTCGAAATTTAACTTTAAAAAAGTAATGCTTAGTATGCATTACAATTTTCAATGTTCATTAATACATACATTAGTTATCAGTATGAATGAGTATTATATTTTAATTATATTTTAGAATTCTGAAAATATTTTAAATTATTCTAGTACAAATATTAATACGTTCAATTTAAGAATTTAACCCTGCAATTTATCCAATAAACAGAACATTCGAATCTTTATTTACGTTTATACGACTCTGGTCAAATGTAAGAAATAAAACATTTGTTCCAGTTAGAGCCAGGAAGATAAATAGAGGTTTTACAAAGAACCACAGAAACGAACTCGGATCGAAGGACAAAAGATAGAGAGGACGTCGGTCACTGATTAATTCCACACCACATACTGACAGTAAGCTAGCGGACTTACATTTAGACTCCAGCTACGAATAGTACAATTTGTATTTGACAAAAAGTGACGCAAATATATATATTTTTAAATTGTTATTATTATAGGTTTACTTTGGACGTTTTGTTTTTTTTGATGAGGTAATTTAAAATATCAAATTAAGTTATATATTTTGTACAAAGTTTCATGAAATTTACCAGAGGTCGTTCAAATCCATATAATAACCACATGAGATTAATTTGCCATTTGGTAGCTATATAATATCATTAGAAAACATGCGAGTGCCCGAATCCATCAAGCTGCGGAGGTACAGTATAGTGGAATGACCTCTTCATCGGGATATTGCCTACTAGAAATACTCGAAAATAAGTATTCAAAACAAATTTTTAATTTTAAATCTTTAATGTTACCGACTTATTGTCGCATTGAAATATTTTTGCCACAAATTGTATTATACAAGAATACCATTCAACAAAATTACAAAAACAACTTTAACTACTATTTTATAAAAAAAAAAAACAATTTCATGTCCATGAACGAAAAATTACTTTCAGGATTTTAATTACATCATAAAAGTTTTCGAAATATATTTCATTAACCTGATATTCGTGTCAATGCGTCAATTCGTTAATGAATAAGATTTTCTTTATTTCAATGTTTTTAGTTCTTTACACTTCATACCTGCGTAATATTTTTGTTTTGCTTTCTGTTGGAATAAATCATACATAACGCTTATCGGTAGTAGGGCTCTGTGAAGACCCGTTTTGATAGGAACCACCAGTCAATATTTGCCGTGATGTGGTTTGAATGATGAGTGAGCCAGTGTTATTATAGACAGAAGAAATAGAACATCTTAATCCCTTAGTTGGCGGCGCCATACTGGTGTAAGAAGTGAGCAATAATTCTGAAAGTTCCTTGATCTATGAGCAAAAGCATTTATCATTATGTATAATATTTCATCAAACTATAAAACGTATGTGTTCTTCCACGTACATGAAATATGGCTGCACAGTTTATAAATAATCACCACAAAATGTCTGAAAAAAGGTGTTTTCCAGCAAAAGTAAAAACTTAGAAAATAATTAATAATTTCACCTCGGCTTTTTCAAAGCTAAAAAGTTGCAACTTGAAACTGCCTGCATTAATAAAGAACGTATTTCAAAACCTTCTTTTTCATGATAATTCTGCCAAAGTTCTCCTTTTTATTTTTCCCAGTTTAATATCATGCAAAATGAAGGTCGGGTAAGTCTCGTTAAATGGTTGGTCGGCTCATTGCATCGTGGTGAAGCCAGTTCCATTGTGGGGTGAGACAACATCACCCCCACTAGCCCACCCACTCGCCATCCGACCGTTGTCGGGATTTTTATTACTAGAATTATTGCGATGTGTTCTAAATACAATCAAATTTAGAATTATAAAGGTATTACGTATACGTTTATATAAGGTTTACTTTTGTCATAATGCTTATGATGCATGTATTATTGACATACAGTGAATAACTACAGAGGACGTTTCAGTTACGGCCAAAATAAGGAACACACACACTTGTGCAACGTAATATCTTATACGTAATGTTTGAGATTGGCCGTCGTTTCTATACTCAATGAATTCATTCGCTTATAACTTCGTCTGAGCGTAAACAAACCTCTAGCGCAAATAGAGAAAAAAAATGAATCTTCAAAATATTACACACATTTAAGTGCAAGCCTTAAATACACTATTATAAATGGAATGTCAAAGTTGCACTTGATACAACTTCTGCGAGGCCGAAGGTCAAAAATATCGGTCATATCGGTATATCTTTTTTTTTTATTGTATAGGTAGGCGGATGAGCTTATGGGCCACCTGATGGTAAGTGGTCACCAACGCCCATAGACAATGGCATTGTAAGAAATGTTAACCATCGCTTACATTGCCAATGCGCCACCAACTTTGGGAACTAAGATGTTAGGTCCCTTGTGCCTGTAATTACATTGGCTCACTCACCCTTCAAACCGGAACACAACAATACAAAGTACTGCTGTTTTGCGGTAGAATATCTGATGAATGTTTGGTACCTACCCAGACGAGCTTGCACAAAGCTCTACCACCGAGTAATTAAAATAAAATCTATTAAAGGTTATCATAAAATAGGTCATACAAAATACGTAAATCACACAGTTTTCTTCATCCACCAAAAATGTTCAGAATTTACGACATAATAATATTACGTTTGTAATCGTAAATCGTTATGTTAAGCTTTGTTGTAACGAGACACGAAATCGAAAGTTTTTTTTGAGCAGTCTGTATACGAATTTATTTGAACAGTTTTGTCATATTTAATGTCGAATGTATAATTCATTTTTTATATAAGATATACATATGCCGTCATAAATTAATAAATACAAAACACATACCACAGGCACTGATCAAAGTCATATTAAAAATTGTACAAGAAATTGTTGCCTGAACTTATACAAATTATTTGATTGTTATTTTTCAATAACGGAATATGTTTAAAGTCTTATATAATCCTAATCGACAAAGATATTGCATCAGCTGAGATATAACAATCGAGTAAATTAGAGCCCGGCTAGGTTTAATCAGTGCCTGCAAATCCTTAGCCAGCGTGGTTTAATTCGCTTCGTCGCACCAATCAGAGCAATTAAAGAGCGACAAAAAACAGTTAAAAGCAAATAGTCTATACGTACGGATGCTTTGCTCCATCGTTTTATTTATCGAAAAATTTACTTTTGTCATAGTATTTGCATCAACTTCATAGTTAAAAGGAATTTTTAATTTTAGTGATTAATTCATTTATTTAGTGTTGAAACGAATGAATTAAATTACGTATATTTATTAAAACAATAATAATGTTTGTTTAGTTAATAAACCCATAAAAAACAAATTGGTAGTCATATGTAAGCATAAAACAATCAGCGATTTAAAATGAAATTTTGTTTAAAAAAAATACAGCATAAAAAGCTTTCCTTTCATTTTTAAGTTCTTTATTACTCCGAATACACCACAGTTTTAAAATCGAAATATTTCAATTTGAATTCGCTATAATTAAAACTTTATTTATAGCTTTTATTATTTTACTTAATTTTAAGCATAAAAACCTCTTGAGCTGCAGCAATCAAAATGCTAACGAAGTCATCAACGAACTAAAAAATAATTTGACCACAATTCCACCAGTAATGAACCCTGAAAATCTTTTTGTCAATGAATGGAACTCGCGGAATAATTGAGCTTGCAAGCGAATTTTAATTACTTTTAGGCTCACAGTAAAATTATTCGATTTCACTATATATTTTACGGTATCGGCTTCAAATCTATTTGTTCTGAATATATTTATGGTCTTAAAAATTACGAAAAAATTAATTTTGTGAACAGAAAATTTAGAAAGCAAAAGTACTTTAGATAAACACCTCATAAATAACAAAACTTTATTGTAAACGAATACTTCTACAATGTAATTGTGGTAAATGTAAGGAGCACAGCAAGTGCTCCTCCCTTGTTGTGCTCCATGCGTGTATTCGCGGATGCGTTATATCAATCCCACAGCTTCTCTGATTAGTGCCGAGGTTGACCATCGCAATGGTTTTAGTGAGTTAGAATCCTACATAACCCAGTTCCCCCCCATGGCAGCCGGGTACCTTTCTGAGGGTTTCCACTGCGTGATAAAAAGTCCTTATATGTACACTCGGCGTCAAAAAAATCGCACCTTTTGAAATTTTGACTTCAAGCGAATAATACTCTTAACTTATTTATTGTACCCTAACAAAATTAATATCATTTGCACAATTAATACACTTTAAAAACGCGTATCGTACTTTTCTGTAAAAACAATAATCAAGAAACGTTAGGGTCTTTAAAAAAAAAGTGCTGAAAAGCTCATTAGAGGACTCACTACTTGTGCCACCTTGGACACGAATAAAAGGGGGGGTAAAAATTAATTATGGGTCATTAGCTATCCAGACATCACAGAAGTCACACCTGAACAGCTCCAGTAAGAAAAAAACCCTGAAAAATGGATACCACGGCAGAAGAAGCAGCTCAAGTGGTAGCACTACTGCAATCAGGACTACGCCAAGTTGATATTGCTCGACAACTCAACATAAGCCGTTTCCGGGTGAAACGAGTATCCCAGCGGTACCAGGAGACTGGAGGCTACATCAGGAAGCATGGATCCGGAAGACGACGTTGCACTTCCGACAGAGACGATCGCTATATTGTGTCGACGTCTTTGCGTAACCGATTCTCCAACGCTGTTGAGCTGCAACAGCAGCTCCGAACAGCTCGGAGGACGTCGGTGAGCGTCTCCACAATAAGAAGAAGGCTGCGAGAGAAGAAAATCCAGGCCCGTAGGGCTGCTACTGGCCCCAAATTGACAGCAGAGCATAGGCGAGTCAGACTTCAGTTTGCCCGAGACCACGTGGATTGGACGTTTGACCAATGGAAGTCTGTCCTCTTCTCCGACGAGACTAGGGTATGCCTTTTCTGCAATGATAGGCGTAGAAGAGTGTACAGGAGGCAGGGGGAACGGTACTCACAGGCCTGCTTTGAAGAAACCGTCAGCTACAGAGGAGGATCCTGCATGTTCTGGGGCGGAATTTCAATCCAAGGAAAAACCGACCTTGTGTGCGTCTCCTGCACTGGAGGTGCACGTGGCCAGGGGTCCCTGACTGCTCATCGGTACATCACAGAGATACTGGAGGACCATGTGGTCCCGTATGCTGGTTTTGTCGGGCCTGAATTCACATTCATGCACGACAACGCCCGCTCCCATACGGCAATCATTGTTCGGGACTACCTGAATCAGGTTGGGATCCCCGTGATGCAGTGGCCAGCGAGAAGTCCTGACCTGAATCCCATAGAGCACCTTTGGGATGATCTGAAACGCCGGGTGCGGTCTCGTGATACTGCCCGTGCCACCCTTGAACAGCTTCGGGACACCGTCGTCGAGGAGTGGAGTGACATTCCTCAAGAACGCATCGTGACGTTGGTGAGGTCAATGAAGGATCGCATGGAGGCTGTAATTAGGGCTAAGGGAGGTAACACTAGATTCTAAGTTTAGTTTTAAGAATTTGTTTTACTGTATTTTTTAATTTTGTTATGTTTTTAGATTAATTAAATAAAGTAATTTTGGCGTGTTTTTCCTTTTTTCATGAAAAATGTTTTTTATATGCTTAGGAATCACTATCACAGTTTTATTATTTAAAGGATTCAATAACCTTTAAAATGAGGCCCCACACTTATACCTTACCATAGATGAAATAGGGTTTATAATTGCTTGAAGTCAAAATACCAAAAGGTGCGATTTTTTTGACGCTGAGTTTATATAGCCAAGATATAAGGTCAGAGAACCCGAGGTCCTGTATTTAAGCATTAGGTCAATAAAACCATTATTTTGATTCTCAGAAGCACGCTGGGGTATGGAAGTTGGAAGTGTTTACATTTCCGTGCCTTGGAAAACATGGAAAGCCATTGATACTGCGCGTGAATTCTTTTTGGTTGTTTCGATTGCTGTCTCATCGGATTATGAGAGTGAGGGAATAGAGAGTGCATTTCGATTTGCGTACACATTTGTGCACTTTATGTCATGCCGCATGTGCATGGCTCATCTCTTTTGAGATTAGCCGCTGTACCGAAATCGGTCAGGAGGACAGTTTTTCCCTAAACAAATGGGGCATCTAACATCTGGACAAAAATGTTGTTTCAAATCGAACTGGAATCCTGAGATTAACATGCTTAAGCAAACAAATAAAATAAAACGATTTGTACCATATATGTATAGGACGACTTTGATAAAAGTCATGTAAAATTTATATTTTAGGTCGCACAAGGAGCAGCGAAGTGCAGAACAAAGTTTTCAAATAAAAGTTTTCGCTCCTTTTGGTAGTGGTTGATACGGTTTAAAGTATTAAACGTGCTGAACTATGTCAACGGTCAGACAAACTATTTAAAATAAATTCTCCAAAAGAAATAATCGATTTAAAATACTTGTTGGCTATTAAAATATGTTGTAGGAGTTTTTCTATTTGTCATTGTTTAAAAAAAAGAATTATAATTTTATTTATTAATTAAAAAGATAAATAACAAAATGTGTTTTCTTAATCATCTTTGCTTACATTTGAGGCTATAATGTTTACTACTAATATATAATAAAATAAATCTTTATTGGTGTTTTTAAACGCTCTGTACAACATATTTGATGTGAAAATGCTTAAGCGTTACTGTAGTAAACTTTAAAAGATTCACTCTCTTCAGTGTGTGTCGCCTTAATCAAACGTACGCGAATGAGTGACAAAAATAAAAATCTTGCCGTTTGTGTAGATTTGAGGAAAACACCGAAGACATTCTAACAGGCGGCGGCGCGCGTTTTAACAATTGAAATTATAATTTCAACTATACTGTTATGATTAAAAACTTATGCTATTCTAGTAACGCAATATTATTACGTTCTTGCTTTACTTATAATAAATAATGACATCGATGCATTAATAACAACATAATTTCATACATAAACAAATGCTTGCTAACATAATAATACATAAATACATTTTATTTAAATTTGGAAAAGCCAAAATGGTTATATATTTAATCTAAGTGGTAACTGAACTGATATAGGCAATTCAATAATGTATTATATACTAATATAATAAAATAAAATTATGTTTTCCCAAAAAAATTCTTAAGATTTAAATCAAACACCAGTTGTTGAAAGTGTGGCTATACTTAACACTACCTACTAGTAGAACTAGAAACCAGATGCTTAGGAAACTAAAGAAGTTTACTTTTAGTAACAGCCAGCTTAAATCCGACTGCTGGGCAATGGCACATTCTTCTTAAGCAAAAGCTTATTCTACCACGCTGCTGCATAGCGAATTAATGGATACAACTGACATACATAATGTAGATATTTGTAGATATGTGTCTGTTGTCACATCCGACACGTCATATAGGTTTCCTCTTGATAAATTTACTAACTTCGGATCACTTGATTAATTATAAACACAAATTAACCCGCCGTGTGTATACTGAGTCGTTAAAGGAACAGTCCAAATTTTAAACACGAAATTCTCTTTTATGTGTAGAGGGAATGCTTCGGTTACCCCCCCCCCCCCCCACTAAAAAATCTAGGTCGTAGTAGTGACTAAACGCCCAAGGGACAGCCGGGTCTCGCTGTTTATCAACAAACGCCAGTAAGTGCAAGGCGCTTCCGTTCCCTAAAAGGTTCGTGCCAGTATTTTCGAAGGTAAATGAATGGTGTTATATTTTTTGTTTTTTCGTAGTTTTCCAGTTTTTGTGTACTAAAATAAATGTTGCATGTATTTGATGCTGTTGCGGCTATTTTATACGACCTTTGACCTCGATAACAAAACTTTTTTTGTATCTTTGGCGTATCCGTTATTATTCATTTTGATTTTGAAGATGGTTGATTGATTTTTGCAACAATTGCGCACAATAATTTAATTTTTTCTAATGATTAACATTAATATATTATTCCATTCGTATTTCAAATAATAAAAAAACATTTTGTACCGTGAAATTAACTTTTCGTTTATTTTATGACATGCATGAATCCATAAAATATTCTCCATTTTTAGGTGTCATGGTTAGGTTGAATAATTCAACTTTTTGGAACCCACACAATTTTTTTATACTTGTTTATTGTAAAGTTACGATATTGTTAACAAAATTCAGTTTTTTTCCCTTTTTAAATGATTATTCAACTTTTATTAGCAACAGTTTTAAATTTTTGAGTTTGGTAGCTGCTGGGTTATGTAGGAGACACTTCAATAAGCAACCCAGATTTTTTTCAGGTTTTTTGGAACCTTTGTAAAACCGACTGTTCCCTAAAATACCCAGTATACATACCGTGCACTCGAAAATATAGTAAACTGACTCGAATTTTAACCCACAAGCTTCGGTTAAGATCCGCGTATTCTCTCCACTGGGCTTTATCGATTCCCTACACGTTACTATAATTTCTCAAATTGACCGATTATGTCGTACCTAAACTAATATAAATCGTATATAAAAAATTGTAAGATAATGAAATGTTAATTTTCGTGAAACACATTTTGTCGAGTAATCTTTTATGTTAAGTACAAAGACCGGGCGTGACTCGTATGTAGCACATCGATTACTTTGACGTCTCAATACCGCTTCTACATCGCTTTTGAGAAATTAATCGCCCTCCTAAAACAGGAGAACAAATTAAATAGAGAACGTTAATTTTAACAAATTTTCTATATTAATTATCCTCCGTTCCAGAATGTTAAGATATAACGATATTATATCAAAATTAATTAAAATATTTATTAATACTACGAAACGAAAAATTATTTGTCAAAAAATTTACTTATTATATAAAATTAATTTAATATTTAGTGTAGGGAAATCCTTAGAATCACTTTTAAACGTTATACAAGTTAGAAGTGAATTGTGAAACCACTACGGAATGTGGAAAATAATTGTTTACAGTTATTTTGTATATATTTTGCTTGAAAGAAAATAAAATTCATATTAATTGTTATATTATCTGTTTATGTACAATCTTATATAAATCACGAGCACAAACTGTCGTATAGTGTTATAAGATATATATTTCGAGGTATATATACGTCTTATGCGCGACTCGTTTGTCTGATATCTAAAAATTTGCCATTTGCCCGTCAACCTACTTATAATATTAAAAAAAAAAAACATTCTACTTATAGTTGTAAAAACAATGACACTTTAAATCATTAGACGCGAAATCTTTACCTTCTGTCCATAATGACACTTTGAAACTATATATTTATACTGTGCTGAAACCTATTCTGTAAGAATAAAGTCGAATCTGTCCGCTAAACACTATCGAGAAATTCGTCGTCATCATGAAAAATTCACGGAAAGCGATATGCAATATTTACTAAATAATTATGATTATAAAAATTAAAGGATTAATTTTAAGGTCCTCCAGACCGATTTCGGCCACGGCGGCCAATCTCAAGAGATTAGCCAACTGCGCAGGAGATATTATAGTACATAAGTGTGTGCGCAAACACAGGTGCACTCTCTTTTCCTTGGCTCTCATAATCCGATGGGACGGCGATCCGACACGACCGGAAAGAGTTCAGGCGCAGGACCAACGGCTTAACGTGCTTTCCGAAGCACGGGAGTGTACACTTCCAACTTACAGACTCCGGGCTTCTACTGAGAATTTTCTGACAGAAAAACCCAATAACTATTTATTGGCCCGACCTGGGAATTGAACCCAGGACCACCGAGTTTGCGGCCTTATATCTAGCCACTAGACCAACGAGGCAGTCATTTAAAGCATACACGCATAATAAAGTATCACCGTAAGTTGGTTTACGAAATCTCGAAGTGAGATATAAAACGTGGTCTTACAGATGCTCTAAAATCTCTGTCATACATATCTTATTGTTTATCCTGTTGTACTATTCTATAAGAACTTACTTCACAACTCACCCGTGAAATGTTGACAACTGATTTATAGTGATATTCTAATTAGATACGCGTATTCTTGAAATGTTATAATTATTACAGTCAATGGCTCATATTATACTTTCTGACAATTCAGGACCGTTTTCTGCGGTAAATTTCGATTTTATTCTTACAGAATACTGTATTACTGTACATTAGAATAATCATCTATAAGTTCAGCTTAATACACATATGTAGGTTATATCATATCTATTCATGTAGTACCTAATTCTTGTAATATGTAGAAGTTTAATATGATTGATATAAAGTCAATGACAAGATAACTTTATAGATAGTTTATTCAGTTGACGTATTCCACCAAATATATGAAATATTGATGATTAATGACTAAAAGTAATAACTCATTTAACTAAATCGTATATAGAATAAAAATTATAATGTTTCCTATTTTACAATAACAACAATACGAAAGCGATTTTTCTCTTTGAAATTTTTTTGACAAAAAACCTAAACAACGAAAATTTGTATGAACAGGCAAATGATTAATATCATGTAAAAAGAAAAACAAACTTAATATGTTACTAGCGCGCAAAATTTGAGGACTCGAAAACGTTCCAATTAGGGTGTTTTTTGACATATAGCCACTATCACCACACATGAACTGATTTTACCTAATTATATAAAGATTTCTAGTTTTATATCCATTACGCGGTCCAGACATTTTTTTCGTTATACCACTCAACTTGTACCCACCTACGTCCCGAGAGATGAATATCAATTTACAAGAAGTAGCACTCATCTTGTAATATGATATTCATCCCTAGACATTGTATGTTGAATACCTACCCCAACCGTTTCACATAAATTTCGTTATTCTTTAAAAGTAAACGTTTTAATATTTACTAGTCGGAAATGGATAACAATAATTTTCACATATCTCTCAGTTTGTCCATACATCAGTCTGACGGTATATCTTACAGCTCTCCATATTTTTTTTCTTCTGAAATTTGGAAAATATGTTTTCATATATGGAATATAAACTTAAGTAATCTTTATCTACTTAGTCGTAGGTACGCTAACTGGTAAAGTTATTTTATACAGAGAAATCAAAACAACTAGATATACAGTACCGACGGGTAAAATAACTTACCATCGTGCATTACCATACCATTACCTCAAAAACAATCAACAAATCATGACTACGTGGAATGGTAGCAAGAATGCTGCTAATATTTCCCCGTTGAATCTCAATTCTGATTTTCTGGGTGAAAAATAAATTAGCCCTCCTGTCACCGGTACTTACAATTATATTAACATACGAGTGTTGTATATTTCAGACATATTTTTGCACTATCATTCCTAGGTCCAAAAATAATATGCTAATGTTAAGAAGATGGTTTTTGCTGTTAGTGCCGTTTTGCCGTTACAGCATTTTATCATGCAGCTCGGACTTTTATAAAATAATGAAATAATTCGCATTTTTTTTTAACTTCATCCAATCGATACGTTCAAACCATGATTATTTTATACCTCGAACTACCATGATTAATGAATCTGCACTCTCTATTCCGTAGCTCTCATAATCCGATGGAACGGCAATCCGACACGACCGGAAAGAGTTCAGGTGCAGGACCAACGGTGTAAGCCCTTCCAACATCCAGACTCCGGGCTGCTACTGAGATTTTTCTGACAGAAAAACTCAATAACTATTTATTGGCCCGACCTGGGAATTTAACCCAGGACCACCGGGTCTGCGGCTTTATATCTAGCTAGTAGACCAACGAGGCAGAACGGTCTAATATACCTACTATTTTAAGCTATCCACGGTCAAATACATATTGTGTAGTGCTACTGTAATATACAAACAATTCAACTATTTCATCAATTTGTAGCTGTGTGTGTCTAATCCGGGGACACAATAGAAAAGGGCAAAAAGTTTCTTTGTTCAGTCTCATTCGTTTACCTTTTGAGTTTTCGACGACCAGTATCCCATGATCATTAAGTCCGCTTGTTAGTTGTCATTTTCGATATACTTTTTATCAACTTCACGAAAATTTATCTTTCCAATTATAACTGAAAATACCTCACCAAGTAATATAATTTATGTATATTTATCATGTATGTATTTTAAATCTCATTGAGATTTTATATATTATTACCAACAAAGGTATATATTTTTATCTTATCAATGGCGGCTTAGCGTGGGTTCAAGTAATGAATTCAACGCAGCGACCACTCTAAACGCTTTCAAATTACCGGGACGCCCTAATGGCCGAACTTAATATTCACGTAGGGATCACACCCCCAATGACTATGCAGTTATTCACATTTTATCTTTGACCACAAATTGTTTATGTCGATTAAGGCACACCAAATCCAACCAAATCACGGCATCCTTAATACTATTTCGCGCTCCTAACTATTGTTCAAATGAAAACTAATAAAACATTTATTTTAAAATGTACGTAGTAACAATTAACATATTTTTTTAAATATATCATTCGACACTTATTACCTTATAGTATAGTCCTAGAATGTTAGACTTTTGCAAAATATAAAGTATCTAACAATCGTTTTTTAATTTTATTTTAGTGCGTCATACGAAAAAATATAAACACCTCTTTTAGAGAAAATATATATTTTTTTTAATTGAAAGATGCAATTTAATTAAGCGCCCCTTAAAATGAAAATGACTTCTTCTTCTTTTGCATACATCCAACTAAAATTTTGATTTTTAGGTTTTTTTATTAAGTGACTTCCATTTTGGAGCTTTATTTAAGTCATTCAAGGATCTCACCGTCTTTTCATTATAGAATTATACAACAAGTATAGACATGAATTTTAAAATCCGATTAGATAAGTATATAAAAAACATACACACATACAAATTAGCATACACACTTAAATTAAACATTTCTATGTGTCTGAGACGTTCCTCAATTTTCGGGGACTTTAATTATAACTTTCCTTAGGGAATCATATCTGATTCTTACATTTTCCCCCAATCATTTCTAATTAGTGTCATACATCCGTTATCTAAATTATACAATGAATACAAAAGTTATTACGAATATGATCAAAGAGTTTGAAAAATTAAGATTTCATGTATTTTTGTAGAATAAAATATACTCTAAAACTTTATAGAAATTTCTATGCATTGTGGCGTGATATAATAAAATGTTTCGTTTGAAAATTGATCCGGAGTAAAGCCGAACATAGAAAATATATTTCGAAGGCTTACAGTAAATAATTTCAAAGTTTTTTTTTTATTGGATTGGTAGGCGGACGAGCATATGGACCACCTGATGATAAGTGGTCAAAAACGCCCCAAGATAATGGCATTGTAAGAAATGTCAACCATCGCTTACATCGCCAATACGCCACCAACCTTGGGAATTAAGATGTTATGCCCCTTGTGCCCGTAATTACACTGGCTTACTCACCCTGCAAACCGGAACACAACAATACAAAGTACTGCTATTTTGCGGTAGAATATCTGATGAGTGGGTGGTACCTACCCAGACGAGCTTGCACAAAGCTCTACCACCGGGTAAAGCATTTAGGTTCTATATAGTTATGTAACATTCGAGTTCATAGTTTTTTTTTTTTTTATTACCAATTCTTAACATGGTAACAATGCATTCATTATTAATGTTTTATAATATATCTTACATACTTAAGTTAATTTAAGAAAAAAATCTTAGGTATATCTAATAAACAAATAAGCTGATAGCAAACATTAATAAGGGACTTTAGCAAGCAAAACAAAGCTATAGTGATCCAGATGATCGCTACGGGCTGCGCTACAATCCAGGGCCATCAAACGATATCCTATAGCTTTCCTTTTGTTATTCCACTATGTGAACCATTCTCTGCTCCAATCCGCATTTCGTATTATTTTCTTTTTACCGACTAACGAATCGGAGTTTTACGTTCATGTTTCCACGTCGATATTGATAGAGAATAGCGCAGAATGCAATGGCTTTGACTGCGTGCATCAACTGTACTTATGTTCGCATTCAAATTAAAATAAAAAATATTTTATGTATCAATATGAGTGTCGATTCTCAACTTATTAATTGGCAGTCGGACTGCTCGCTTCACGTTTTGGATTTGTTTACTGAATATATTTGTTTAATTTAAAAAAATGTGGTCGCCACAGACAGCAGGACGACCGGCAGATGTGAAACATCGAAACTGATGCTTGTTCAAATAATTTATAATTAATGAAAAGAAATAAATAAATATGACATATTAAGCAACGCCGAATAGTGAATATATCATATAATAAGTAAAAATATGATAAGTGAATATATGAGCCACGGTCACACAGAGCACAAGAAGGCGGTAACGGAGTGGGGGCATAACGGCATAAGAGAGCGTCAAGCCGTTTTCCGTCACGGCATACGAATCGGGCAAAAGCGTACAAATTAATATTACACATCAAAAACTGTTAAGCTAAATGAAAACTGATTTGTAGAATTAAACACAATGATAATGCGATTACTGTTGGTTTCGTAAATGATGAAAAATAATAGAATTCATGCTTAAAACAAAGTTTATATTAGTAGTATAATCTCGTTTATATATAGCTTTTATATTTGATATAATTGAATTTGTGATAGTATAGACAGCAATATATTTAAGAATATATATAAATTGTGGGCAGATTAGATTTTACATTACATATATATATGTACATATTATTCACAAGATCACACTTTACCTTAATTCCGAAGTATGAGGGTTTCAAAATATTATTTCGCTAAATATGCGGCCGAATTTATCTCAAATTTCATCAGTGGAATTAAAATTAAAATGTAAATGTTGATGGGCAGGCGTCCTCTCTAATTGCGTATTGCGTCCACCCGTTGTCAAACTTGTCCCATTTGGAGCCTAGGCCTCACGTCGCAGATATCTTTGGTTCTATTATTTTATTACACCTTACTAAATTTAAAGCATATTTATATATCTAAATGAAATAATATATAAATATGCTTTCCTTTCGAGATTTTTGATATCAACATCTAATGGCGTGCCTTGGGGATGTACATACCTCGTGGGTATGACCGACTCGTATGCCGTGACAGCAAACGGCATTATGCTCTCCTATGCCGTTATACCTCTTGTCTGTAACCTCTCTCTACTCCCTCGTGTGTGCGTAGGGCGTATACTGTATACTGCTTTGTTATGTATTAATAATATTATATAGTTTTATTAACGTATAGTGGTCACTATATTTTTATTTATTTTACTCCAAATGTATTTATTCGTTTTATTTTATAATAAGATATTTGAATAGCGATCACTTTTTCCAATCAATTATTTTGTATTTTTACTTTTTATTCCAAATACAAATTAAGTTCAATTTTTAAAAACAATTTGCTAAATTGTTCTGAGAAGTATGCTCTCATATTTATAATTAATATACAATAAATCTTAATATAGACCGGAAAGGCTTAAAATGGAAACGATCAAACATGATTTCTACGAAAGCATTCAAATAAAGTATAAGAAATTGGAATCGTTTTTTTTTTTTTAAATTTGAAGTTACAAGGCATTAAGATAAGTATTGATTTATTCCCGAAACTCTTATCAATAGTGAACGCATTTACTTATCAAACGAAATTGTAAATTCCCCTGTTTAATTCAGTGATATTGTGTATCCTCCCCTCGCAACTTTTATCGACAACTCTAAAAGAATATCGGATAAGGATATGAAATTAAGATTTGCCGATCCAACTGCCTTGTTGGTTTAGTAGCTACTATTAAGATATCAAACTCCGGGGTTCAATTTCATATACTAAAAAAATAATTGATTTTTATCTAGAAAATACACAATATGCGTATTGTATATAAATGTTGTACAATGTATACCATTTAAATATCAATCAATGATGTCAGGGAGAGAGAAAGAATGTTTAGCCAAATATTATTTAAGCGACGTTTATAAGTAAGATCTATCATCTTTGTAGCAAACAATAAAGTATATTATTGTTTTCTAATATTTGTAATAATAATTTGTTAATATAACAAATAATATATTTATTTAAAAAAAAAACAATATTAAATAAATACATACAAAGATTTCACTTGATTGTACCCGAGCGGAGTAGAGACGGGTAGTTCGTAGGCAATATTCTCAAATATAAAGTTTTAGTGTCAGCTACATAAGTAGTTGCTCGTCTACTTAAGCCTCGTATTCAAGATAAATATTTGACCAAAATTTTACAGTTTCAGTTACGAAATTCTCCAACGTCCGTGCAATTAAGTACTTCCACGGGTGTATCGCAGCTTCGTTTAAATAAATTTGAACTATAAACAGATGAAATAAATTAGGATGTACTTTGTGATTGCATTTTATTTTCATAAGTAATATTTGACTATGTATTTCGAATACATGAACAGTTATCGATAGCAGTTCGCTAAATGTTTACACGGGTAATGTGCAATTAGCGAAAATTCATTACTACTAGCTACACAAACATTTGTTTCAATGAATTGCCAATAATCGAAAACCGAACAGAAATCGTCTATATTTATATATACAGTCAGTTTTTACTTTAAATTAAGTAAAAAAAAAAAATTAACTATTTCTTTTTTTTTGTTGTTACTTGTGTATTATTATTTACATAGAAAATGCTCAGTCAATGTTTTGGGTGTACTGGCTTCAATTCTCACTTTACAAGCTTTGTTTTTTTGAATCTGTGCGAGCTATTGAATTGCCCGATATAAAAGTATTCCCTGTACTAATAATATACAAGCCATCACCGCGTCGAGTTTTGTTCACTACGTGACGTGTGTTCAGATAGATAATAAAAGATTTAAAAAATATGCATTTTTTAGTGTATAGGTAAGCGGACGAGCATATAGATCACCTTGTGGTGAGTGGTCATCAACACCCATAGACAATGGCATTGTAAGAAATATTAACCATCGCTTACATCGCATATGCGCCACGAACCTTGGAGACTAAGATGTTTTGTCCCTTGTGCCTGTAATTACACTGGCTCACTCACCCTTCAAACCGGAACACAACAATACAAAGTACTGCTTTCATACACGGTTTGTTAAAGTTTTAATATGAAGTACAATTTTAATTATTATTTCATTCATTTTTATACGTATTAATTAATACTACTTGTCAAATAAATCGAATTAAAATTGATTTTATTTTTTTACAGTTACTATTAAAGATATGCTATAACAAACTTTTCTGTATAAATCCTGAAGATCTACAAATCTCTTATACAAACTTTTAATGTATCTGTATATTTTTGGCAGCGTACGCTTAGAAAGCGTTCGTGCCGAAAAATTTGCTCTTCAACTAAGTTGACATAATGAGCTATATCTAAAATATGCTATATGCCCTACATTTGACGAGCTGGTTGGCGTGGTTGGTAACATACTTGCCTTTCACGCCGCAGGTCGTGGGTTCGATTCCCACCCAGGACAGACATTTATGTGCATGAACATGTCTGTTTGTCCTGAGTTTCGGTGTAATTATCTATATAAGTATTTATTTACAAAAGAAAAGTTGTATATGTAAGTATATCAGTTGTCTGCTTAGTTTGGGATCAGATGGCCTTGTGTGAATAATGTCCCAGGATATTATTATAATTATTATTCGTCCTGAAACGACAATCTTAAATAAGGAAAGATCCACATCAACAATTGTAGTTTTTACGTGAATCCAGAAAAAAGCAAACAAACAAACTATAATTAAATAATATTGAACCTGGAACACACTCTCAAATAAACTCTTTATGTGATAAATATTAAGACACAGAAAACAGTAAAACTTAATTTTAGTACATTTCGAATTTAATAACAAATATTAGGTAGGTAATATCTATCTAAAGAGATCATTGGTACCATGTAAACATCTATATATACGCTGTATATGACTATTCTTATTTTAAATATTGTATTAATCCACATAAAATGCAAAAAAAACCTCATTGATCTCATTAACATACCAGAGAAAACCTAAGACACATCTAAGATTTAGATTTTTTTAAGAATAGATGCTTAGAATAAAAACATTTAATAAATAAGTTGTAAAAGTATTTTCAATAGAAAACAGCATACTTAGCTACTACCTTAATATTAGGTAGAAGATTGTTTCTTTACATTGCTAAGGTAATTAAAATTCCGTAAATAATATATTTTCTTTTACAGCTTCACAATGTTATCACAAGCATTCATCATGCCTACGATATTACGTTACGTACATTATTTGTATTACGTTTTGAAATTCATTAAAAACGAAATAAATATTTTTTCATATTCATCTACATAGAAACTCAAATAAATTATTGGGATTTACTTACTTAGTTTAGTCATTCCAAATATCAGAAATACATAATAATCCATTAACGCAACATTTTTTTTTTACGAATTCACTATTGAGAATTATTTTTCTTGCTTATAACATGTCACTTTTAATAGAGATCAAAATAAATTCGCACCCTTGTTATTGTTCATCGAAGTATAAAAACGAAATAGAGTCGAAATCAAATTTGACGACGTCCCCCAACGCACGTGCAAACGCGCCACCGAGCGCGCCCGTACTGACAGATTTTCCGGCGAGCACATGATTTCTAAAACAACCGTCAACCCTTGCCATAACTCGGTCGAGAGTGCAAAACCTTCACACAGTGACGCGAGGGAGCAACATAATAGCAGTTCGTTAGCATAACTCGACTCAGAGGCACTCGACCTTGCCTTAATGAAATATTTGTTTATTTAACCCTACCGACAATTTTTTACATAAGAAATATGTTTTTATGCAACACTTTTAATGACAGTTATAAAAATTCAAGATAAAAAAATGCGGTAACAGGAAAGCACAGAAGTGATTGGCTACAGCCAATAGAAATATGTAGTAGATATCAACCGCGACAGACAAGAGTTGAAATCGGCAAGCACTAATTTGTTTCTAGAAAATCTACCATATCGTCGCTTAAATAAAAACTGACATAATTAAAAAATCGCAAATTTTACAGTACAGGCATTTAAAGATTTTAATTTTGCTAGAATTCATGTTTCGCCCTATGTTTTATTTTTACATATAAGTGTTGTATATCATTATAAGGTATTTAAATCATGACTAAGATTTATAATTTTAATGAATTGTCATTTTTCCTCTAAAAATACAGCTAATAATAAATAGACTTATTAAATAATCGTTGTTTCAAAAAATTTGGAGATATGTCATTTTTCCATTTAAGCGACGATATGTCATTCGACCAAATTTCTTGAACAAATCAATAGAATCTAAATTATTTATCCTTACAAAAGTACAGCCTTCACCCAACAGTGGAACTTTCACGGACTGTCACGAAACTTTGAATATGTTTTCATATAATTGAAGTAAAAATATTTATTTGTGACATATATAAAAATTACTTTTAGATGTTGTTGTTTTCACTAAAATACTTAAGCAATATCTTCGTATCTTTCCCCTCTCGAACAAAGGGTGCATATAATAACCTTATGATGATTAAATCTAAATCCCGTTACACTTGAAAAGAAAATTTCCTTGATTTTTAAAGCAAAATTGATCTAAACAAGAAAATAATATCTCGAATCAATTTATATTAACATAATAACAATATTCAAAACGCTACCAACATAATCAAAGCAATCTACAAATTACCAGTTATTGTTTGAAATCCATAAAATAAATGTTAATAAAATATATAGGTACTTTATTACGTACTGCAAAAAATAAACAAAACTTTGTAATATTAACGAAAGTTGATACAGTATTAATAAAGTCGAGCCAATTATTATATTATCTCATATTATATTTAAGTACTATAATGAAATTTGGAATGGATTCCAATCATGATTAAATTGGAACTGTGGCTAAGTAAATTGTATACGTGCTTGGAGCCGTGCCGAATGGGTCGTCGAAGGATACCGCCATCCCTCGGCGCACGAGATTTATAATAGTAAATCTTGATTCAATGCTGCCAAAGCGCGAAATGTAAGACCTACTACTAAACCTAATTAATTAATGTTAAATAGCGCATACTAACGCATCTAGTTATAAAAGTCATATAGAACAATGGCATCTAAATGTTAATGAAGCATAACTTCTTTGCAATCCGGAACATGACAGACTTTTGTTCTACATTGCTATTCTTCAGAACTTACTTCGTATAGTATATATATACTATTTGTAAACCGATTTATGCTATTTTGACGAGTTTATTTTTTAAATGCTTAAATATTATTTTATTTCATTAATTATGTAACTTATTAAATTAAGTACATACACAAATAATTGTAATATAATTTCATTCTTACAATATTTTGTCTTAATCAAATGTTATTATTTGTTGATTTTGTTTGAAATATTTTAATTTTGTAATCTGTTAATTTTTAATTCCATTGTGTATTTTTATTATTTTTTTCTTTTAATTAATTTGTGCAATTTAAATGTTTCAAAAAATAGAGCAATGTCGCTTTGTTCGCGGGCGTTAATAACTGCACCACAGTTTTACACTATAGCAGTTATTATCGTTCACATCTTGTTAATGATATAATATGATGCTTGAATAAATTATTATTATTATTAAATAGGCCTGATAGTAAGTAATCATTACCGCTCATAGAAATTGGTGCTGTAAGAAGACCTGCTCAAAGGGAGGACTATTCCACCATGAAGTATCAGTGCGGTTGGCGATAGAACAAGTAAGGATACACATTTATAGTACAATTTCACCGGACACATGCAGGACTACTCATAATTTTTTCGTCCACTGCCAAGAAAAGCAACATTTATATAGACACATTTTAAGCATGATAGAGAAAGATTTGTACTCGAGATCTTTGATTAATATCTTCGTATTCTAACCACTAGGTCCACGTGCATCATTAGGTTTTACAAATAATAATACAGAAATATGCCACGCTTACATATTATAGCCCTTGATTAGTTCTACTTTATTGCCAGTTCCGGTTTTTATTTAACGAGTTATGAAATGTTATTGTTTTATCTTACCTTGTAACGTTTTACTACAATTACAATGCAATAGGTTGCTGTTACCAAATCACAAACAGCAAGTATCAACTAATTACATTAGCGTTTGACCGAATATTTAACGAAACCTTGATTAATATTTTTGTGTTATTACTAGATTTATTAGAAGCTGAAATGACACATTGGTTAGAATACGTTAATATTAACCGGCGATTGCAGGGTTAAGTCCAGGCTCAATTAATATTCATGATCGTAATGTGTGTTTATAACTCAAATCGTGTTCGGCGTTGAATAGATCGTAAAAAGCGCTGATAGTATCGTAAACAGCTGTCTAATTTGTATCTATCAACCCACATGGAGAGTGGTAGATTAAGCTCCAAAACCTTTCAACAAGAGAAGATATTCCTAAGCCTTACAAATTGTTACTGTTTACTAAACATTAACTTTTTTACTTATTTAATATAAAGTTTTATTACAAAAAACTGTTAACAGAAAATAACATGTTAAGCCTTGTTATGGTGATGTATGAACTCGCCAACTGAACAAATAGCACAAAATGCTCAACTTTGCCTTTAAGAAAAGTTCTCGCAAGAATTGTTTATGCGACTTCTAGTTTCGTACCAAAGTAAGCGTCATGGAAGGAAGTATACTTGTTAATTGGAAACTCTTGAACTATTTTATATAAATTATGCAAACATATCTTACATACTACTTGTATTGAATTATAGTTTAAAAAAATATATTGACCATATAAAATAGAACATTTTATACTGCATAAAAACCATAAAAATACCGTGATATTATTTTCATTACAGCAGACTTAATTGACTTTATTAACAGATATTGTTCATCATCTTTGTTACCGTCAAAATACACTTTATTTAATGTATAAGTAAGCTCTAATAAGCGGTTCAACGTAATTTAACGAGATACTAACACTAGAATGAAATGTGTATTTTACCAAGAATTAACAATCTCTTAGTTTATACCAAATGTATGTATAATACTAGTTATAACACACAGTCATTAAATTCTATTAAGTGTACTAACACAACGTATTTTATTGTCATGTGTATTATAATTTAGAATAAAACTTTTTAACAGTTTAAATTCGTCAAATATTAAAACCATCGTTACTCTATAAAACATTTAAGTATCTTGACATTTATAAAGACACATTTGAAACTAAGCTGACAGCAATTACAAAAAAGAAGATGTTTTGTTTTTGTAGTAGTTAAGGATTGTAAGTAGTTACTAGATTGCCACTAGATTGTATTGCCACCAACGAGACAGAGGCACCAAAAGGAAAAAAAAACGCTCAATCTATTGATGGAGCGTGTTTAAAATACAGTTGCAAGATTTAATCCACATTTATGAGTGAAGTTGTAAAAATATGTAAATCCGGGCTGCGATTATTTTCGTCACGGTTTTAATTATTGTTAATGCATGTATTCGTAATAATATACATATCTATTTTATTTTATTGTTTGGTTGCCAGATAAATATAATACATTTCAATATCAGAATAAGGTCTATATACTTTTCATAGAAAACATTTTTACTTTAAAAAGCTGCAACGCGTAAAATCCTTTTTAAAACAAAAACACATCTTCTTTTGTGAAATAATAGTTATGTAATATACATTTAAATATCTAATGTACTTGGTTTAATGAATTCTAAATATGAAAAATAAAAATGTTTCGTAAGAGCAAAACAAATTTCGTACCACTTCAGATTCTACATTTTATTCCTGAAGCGCGAAGCTTCGGCCAAGACGTTTTCTCTTTATTGCGAGACGTTCCATCAAGATTATTTTCTTTTCAAGATGTGCTCGACGCCATCGCCTCAATGGACGCTATCGATTCCAAGGACAAGACAGTTCAAGACAAGAGTCATTGAAATCGTTGGATATTTTACAATTATATACCACAAAAATTTAATTAAAAGTAAAAATGTCGAAAAATGTATTTTTGTTAAAGATATTTTCTTAGATATTCGTAACAATATTAATTTGATAGATTGTTATTCGGTTTGTAAACGACTGAGTACTTGAGTATTCGTAAAAGAATACTAATTTAATCAAAACTAGGAAACATTAAAACATCAAATAATTTAGTAAAGTAGTAATCTAATTCAATAAAGAAGCATAGATAATGTTAACAATCTGTGTATGAGTCGTAAACAATGGAAACTTTACAAGTTTGAATGTATTGTGGAAGCGATTTTGTCAACAGGAAAATGGCGGACCCCGTTGTCGCTTTCGGATATTTATGACCACGAGTCGACAAATTTTCGCATCCTTTTATTTTCAGCGCCGGACTAACTGAGCGTAAAGGTACATAAATTCGAAGAATAAACAAACGGCGCCACGAAATGAACGCTGCGAAATTTACCTGAAAATTGAAAGTCTATACAACACATTTTGATTAAAAACATTGTTTTAACCTAAATTTTTACAGATATTCATCAAAAAGGTGTTATGTATTTTATTTGCGTTTCTATATTAACCAATGAAAATATATTGAATTTTCATTAATATTTCATTATAAATCAGCCTACCTATTTAATTTTAATTATAAAGCAACTTGAAAAAATGGTTATGATGTCAAAATATTAAATGTAGTAGGTTACCAGATTTACGAAAATATAATATCATTTTATTTCCTTCAAAATGTCGGTAAAGATTTAGCTTAGTTTGCAATCCGGCCCCCGTGTTCACTGACGCAGAGGTGTGTCGTAGGTCTCGGAGCGCACCATTAGGCGACGAATTGCTAGCGACTTTGAGACCCGCTTTATATAAGTATATGCTCCTGCCCGTCATCAAGCAAAATGTTTTTATGTGTAAAATACGCTTTGACATTTTCTCCCTTTAAAAAGCTAAGATAAACTGACATATATAGCGCTAAAATATAACCATATATTATAACTAACGAATAGCGTTAAATATTTTCTGCTTGCCAGATACATTTTACATTTAAAAAAACCATATAGATTTATTGTTAGATGTAGTTTAATGTAATATAGTCACGGATTTTGAATCAAGAGTAACTTTAGCCGAAAAGGGTTAAGCATGCAATGTAAATGCGGTAAACGACATACAAATTACTTTTGCATGACAGCGTCTATATGAAAACAATCCCACACTTGACTGGCCATTGATGACTTGGCCTGCGGTCCAATTCCCAGATTAGTAACATAACTTTTCGGCATTGTTTATAACGAATTTCAATATTATAGATACATACATATATTATACATTGATTTGAAAACACAACACTGTTTATGTCTCACTATTGAGCTAAATCCTCCTCTTCGTTTAAGGAGAAGGTTATGAGCTGATTCCGCCACGCTATTCCAATTGATAAATACACATTTTCATCCCTCACACACCTACTGGTGTCCTTACGGTGCACGACATAAATTATAAATACATATTAAGTACATGAAAATTCAGCTTGCCCGGGCTTGAACCTATAATCGTCGGTTAAGATTCAGGCTTTCTAACCGTTGGGCCATCTCGGCTCTTACCACAGTTAACACAAGAGTAACCAAGAGATATTTAAAAATTCACGCAGACTAGTTATAAGTAATTTGATTAGTCGTTACCGTTCTCAACTATCTGCTACAGTTAGTTACTCACCTTATTTAGATACCTATGTGTACAAGGACCAATTACGGCACCCTCACAGATTTCAGCCGGCGGCTCACTTTCGTTACGTTACTGGCAGCTAATGACTTGTAACTGACGATCGACTTTATATACCTGGGGTTTTTTTATCACATATGGTTTTATGTAATCGCATACCTTAATATATCCTATATAATGATGATGATGATGAAAATATGTATATCCTAATATTATTAGATGTGATTTTTTTTAAGACGAAGAAACTAGTTATACTCGGCTTGATAAAGGAAATGCTAGATATGCATATGCCGAGCAGGGATGACCCTATGATTGAAATACGTGACCCTTAACTGACGACTGCGGGGTCAAGCATGGGCAAACACCACTTAATTTTCATATATTTTTTTTTATAATACCCGGGAGCACATTACTCTACTCCACCTGATGGTAAGTGGTAGTAGAGTCCAAACGCGACGACGGCTAGTGCAGTCAGGAAGAATGATTTGCACTAGCTGCCCCCGCCTTGCCGGCCCGCAAGATGCCTCTTCACGCCTCGTTTGAAGGAACCCAGGTCATAAGAGGATGGGAACACGTGTGCTGGTAAAGAATTCCATGTTTTGGAGGTGCGACAAAGAAAAGGGTTGCCAAATTTCTGCGCGATGGAATTGATGTCACAGTTAGGCGGTGACATCGAGACCCAGCATGCGTAGACTTGTGAAGGAACGGGGAAGCAGGAATGAGGGAGAATAATTCCTCTGAGCACTCGCAGTGATACAGTCGATAGAAAGCGCTCAGTGCCGCTATCTCTCGACGCAATTGTAAAGGCTCGAGGGTGTTGGTGACCTTTATGTCGCCAATAATGAGAACCGCACGTCGCTGCAACCGATCCAAGGCCTCCAGTAAGTACTTAGCGGAGCCATCCCAGAGGTGCGAGCAATATTCGACGCAAGACCGCAACTGTGTTTTATACAACAGGAGCAGTTGTTGTGGCGCGAAAAAACGCCGCACCTTGTTCAGGACTCCGAGTTTCCGTGAGGCTGTTTTTATAACAGCCTCGATGGTATCCCTTGGATTGAAGTCGCACCGAATGTCAATTCCCATTATGGCGACTTTGCTTTGTATCTCCAGCGTAGTGCCACAGAGGGAGGGAGGAGGGGAAAATGGTGACTTTTTCGCTGTGAGAGCGCATACCTTCGTTTTCTTAGCGTTAAACTCAACAAGATTATCAGGGCCCCATTTGGAAATGAATCCTAACGTCCTATCGAGTTCAACAACAAGATCCCTCCGTCTCTCCTCAGTTTCCGCCCGCCCAGCAACTGCGCGTCCGTGGTATCCTCCGTGCACTGTACTGCCGTCTGCATAGCAATGTATGTTCCCGAGAGAGAGCATATCATTGATTCGCAAAATAAAGGGTGAGGGGGATAGCACAGACCCCTGAGGGACCCCAGCGCAACCATCAACTAAAACGCGAAGGTTACGCTTGTTTAGGAAGCTGGCAATCCAGGTGCAGAGCTGAGCTGGTAGACCGTATGCCGGCAGCTTGGAGAGAAGACTTCTGTGCCAAGACCCTGTTGAAAGCCTTGCAGATATCGAGGCTGACAGCCAACGATTCCCCACGCTTGTAGATAGCTTCACCCCAGAGGTGTGATACGTACGCTAGAAGATCACCTGTGGATCGTTTTGGTCGAAACCCGTACTGACGATCATTAATTAGACAGTGATCTTCTAGGTAATGGTCAGTTGGTTGCTTAAGATCCGTTCCATCACCTTACAAAGTACTGAGGTGATAGCTATTGGCCGATAATTTGCCGGGTCAGACCGATCTCCTTTTTTGGGAACCAAATTTGGGATCAAATGTGCAAGCGCACATTTGCTACTCTCTAAGAATTCGGCACACATCCTGTAGAGAGAGACAGCTGAAACAGGCAATAGACAGGAGACAGCTCCGCTGCACACTTCTTCAGCACTATGGCTGGTATTCCATTGGGACCGCTAGCTTTCCGTAAATCGAGTGATTGCAGCTCTGCACGTACATCACGCTGCCTGATTTTGTTTTATCTGGTATTTAGTTAATGAAACACACTTTGTACAGATTGCGTGTGTGAAATAGGCATTTATAATCTATATTTAATTCCATCATACCCCCGAGGCACGACTAATAGATAGTAATTTCGAATATAATGACAAGCAAAGATTTAGTTTTATACTAGTATTTTATTTTCTACTTATTAAATAAAACAAATATATTGTAATCGGACCAGCTGAAAACCAGTGTTGTGCTTATGTAGTGTAAACCAGGAGTGAACGTGTGTCAACGTGTTAAAACGTGTGGACGATAAAAAAGAGCCTGTTACTCTACCAGTTAAAAGTAAAATGCATTATAGGTTATTTTGGTCTGTCTGTCTTTATGTACACGCTAACCTCAATCTATGTGAATAAAATACTACATAACATGAAATAAATTCGCATATATTCAAAAACATTCCATTAATACTTAAAGTTCGACATGTACCCGTTTGCCAAAAGCAAAGTTCTAAGTACAAGATTAATACTTACTATCTAGTCTTCGTTGCGGACGTGCGAACACGAAAGGTAGAAAATCTCACTAAAGGAAACAATAAAATTCACAGTTCAACGCTATTTCGATAAAGATTTGTCCACATTCTCTTGAAACTTGTACTTCGAATAATATTCTTGAATATTCCTCTATGAGCTGCGAATTTCTCTTTATTAAGAGAGGCCTTTGCTCAACAAAGTGGGAAACTTACGGCCTGTTCTTGTTATTGTTTAATTTTTTTAGTATGATATAAAATGTAGCGATACTTCTATTACCAATCTATGAAATCACTAATTTTAAAATTATCTTTTCTATTATTTATTTAGTATATAAATAACCACTTAACAACGAAATAACTATTTATAATTGTATACATAAGCCTCAGTGAAACTTGTCCTGGGTATTTACAGTCCACTTAGATTATTATTCTTCCAAGAAACAAGAATTCATGATATTCTGTTCCGCTATAAAATGAATATAAAGTTATTTTCGTATAAGCTTTTGAGCTTCATCGATCATAGCTATTAAGGTACTATGGTTGCAGTACTTGTGTCATATTACGAAAAATATTTGATGGTTTTTAGATATATATAAATAATGCGTATTGTCGCTAGTAAATAGTGCACTCTACATATTTCTTACTAGCTGTGCTCTACGTTTAGCCCATTTTAAATTTGTATTTTAGGTACACAAAACATTTATAAATTATAAAACTAAACAAAAAACGCTTTTTATCCTATCCTACAATATAGGTATGTATATATGTACGGAAACAGTGAATTAATAGATTCAGACTTAGATTAAAACAGATTATAATATATACACGATACGAATACGAAACTTTGGAATATATTCGTACCATATAATCATCCAATTATTTATATTTACATTTTTACTCGTTTTAAACTTAACTTCGAACAAACAAACAATAATAATAATGGTTTCATTAGTTTTACTAACTTGCAAATAACTATCATTTTAAAATAACAGACAGACACTTTATTAACTGGACACAGGCCTCCTGTTGAGAAGAAGAAATGGAGCTTATTCAGCCATGTCACATGCGGCTCTATACGTATATACTCGTATATTATGTTGTAGAATTTTATCCGACAAGTACGAGTAGTTTTCCTCTCGATGTTTTCTTTCATCGAGCGAGATGAATTATTTACACAAATTATACACATGAAAACTTAGTGTCGCTAATGCGAGTTCAAACCCGAAATCTTCGGTCAAGACACGAAAGATATTATATTTTGAATATTTAAATACCTTAATACCTAATATTATTACAAGTGTTTTTTGAAAAATTCGGCTTATCTAATCGCACCCTAAAAACGTAAACGATGAAAACTTACCGATGTCTATAAATCTGATAACAAACCAAATCCACAAAGCTGTTCAAGTTCGAACATTACCGCGTGCAAGTACTATATTAACTTAAATTTACCATGAAATCTTATAATTTAACGTATTTGTGTTCTAGTAACTTGTAGTTATATCAAAACGTAACCAAAATACTACGAAACAAAACAAGGAAAATTGTAATAATAATAAACGTGATATATAAATTTACAATATATATTATAAATTAAAGTAGAACAACGTATGTATATCTGTATTTCATGATGTTCACGTTTCTCGCAGGAACTTAAATTGGGACTTTTATTAGACAGGCGTTAAAAAAAATTAGATATATAGTTTATAAATATTGTGAGCATATTTTAATTAATTAATCGTCCGCTAAAATGGATATAGGTGTTCATCAAAACAGTAGTATCTTGCTTTTTCTAACGGGTAATCATTTTTAAAACTAACAATTAATGTTTCATAAGTGTAAACGGTCCAAAACGGCATGTTCAGAAAACCTCTGGATTAAAGTTCGATATCGGTTGGCATGAATTTGAAATGAAAATGTGTTGTATCTAGTAGAGCTTTGGTCCGTGATCATAGAAATAATACGTTAAACGGAAATGCGCCGTTTTTGAGAAAATTAAGAAAAACTTTTACAACCTCAAAATGGGTTATTCATGATTAAAGTTTTTGAGGATATGTCACTTCCGAACTATAACTTCCTATAATTTTGGTGTTTTATACGAGTGAACATGGGCCGATTCGGTTCTGGCGATGTGCTTTAAAAGTAACCTAATATAACCTAACCTACATGACTGCCCTAGAATTTTAAGTGTAATAGGCGAATCGAGAGAAACAATGGAAGTGAATAATTTTTCATATTTTTTGACGCTATAACTATTATAATAATAAACTAATACCCGCTAAACGGACGAATAATTAAATTTATTAATCCGCTAAACGAACGTCTAATTAGATTTATTCATCCATCTAGCGGACCACTAGGCAGTTGGTAAAACAAATCGTTAAAGTCACGCGAAAAAAATGCATAAACGAACTTTACACAAACAGTCTTTAAAAAAATTATGCGGACTACTGTTACTTTGTACATAACGTCACTACTATAAACACACATTACATTGAATTCTTTTTCGTTTGTCATTTAAAATCACGAGCTAACGTTCGCATCACGTTTACAATGTATTTCTATTTATATTGCGCGGAGCACAATTTCCCTTGGTATTTGAATTCCCATTTTATGTTCCAAAAACCAAATTTCCCGCCACACTCCATTTGTTTGATGCAATACGATGGTTTAATACTTGATTGCACTCACCCTACATAGATTTATAACGGTCTCTTTATACTAATATAACTGGATAATATAAAGAACCACTGTTTTTTTTCTGTGACAAATAATAGTGACATGTGAAAAGTAAAATACACATAAAAAAGCAATAGTCTGAGACTGAGACTTTTAACTAAACAGACTATGAATAGTAAGTGCACTTTCGAATCGACAACGAGTGGTTGAATATAACATTGAAAGGTGCAAAATCTTACACTTGTGATGAGAAAAACGAAAACAATCGTGAATAATTTTATCAAAAACTAGCCGTATCAGTAGCCACTAAGCTTGTTTAAATTTTGTTGTGAATGTATAACATTATCCTTTGTAATGTTTGTGATATAATTTCATGGCAACTTTCACTTTTCACTATGAGTGAAAGGGACCGCATCTTTATAAATAAACGTTCAAGTTGGAGCTTGATACGCTAACGCTATAGCAATTAATGACTTAGAAATTTATATCAATTTATATCCGCCTAAAATCGTACGCCTTTAAAATTTAATTTGCCATAAACTTAAAACGCAACTGTAGTGTACATCCGTGTTAAGCGGTTCACTGGCTCGACAACACACAGTATGCGCAAGCGACACGTCCGCTCTCGCCAATGATTCTGGCTCGAATGACGTTCGCCCCACCATACCGTGAGCACAAGACAGTGTAAATAACTATTACTATAGTTATATACAAACACTACATCCCTTTCTTATTGAAAATTTTATAATCATTACAATACAATAATTCATACTTATTTATACAAACACCACAAACAAAAAATCAAAAGCCTATCCATGTAATTTTAATAAAAACTAAATAAATTGTTGTAACTGTAACTAACCAAAAAATTGTGCGGTCGGGGGACCCACGACAGGAACGAAGCTCCTTGCGAGGTTTTTGACTCAAACCGTGTTTTAAAATTTAGGTATTAATTGAATTTATTACTTTATTTTTGTCACACCAAAAAGCAACCTCCTTTATGCAACTTTTTGTAATCAAAGATTAAGATTTTATTTTTTTTGTTAATAATTGAAATCCCCTCTTCAAGGAACCCACTAATGTTCCAATATCATTTCTATAATTTACCCCTCCAATCAAACAAAGTTTATGATGGGAATTGTGACAACAGCCCAAGGCTCGAACCTGAGACCTAGATGCGCTAGCCATACCGCTTTTGATACTTATATGGTCTTGCATTACCTTTATATTTTTGTTTAAGTAATTCAGGCAAATATTTTAAATAAAACTAATTGTCTTGATTTAATTTGCTTATATTTAAGTATATCACTTAATCCATAACAAAATGGCAGGCGCACAGTTCACGCTCTATTGTTTGGTATGGTTTGGCGCTCAATAATTCGGCATAGGTCCCACCTGCAGAAGCGCTCGCGCAATACTGAGTTCGAACGCCCAACGCATCGCATTTTGTAGCATTTGGTAGGCACACACGCAGGTATAAACGCTATTTCGTTATATGATTATGACCTTGGTTCACTACCATTTCGCTCCACTGTAAGCCGCGCAAAGGAACTTCCTCCCAAAAACCTTCCAATACCAACCTATTACATTACATACAGGTAAAGTGTGTCTTTAATAAATCGTCGTAACTTTTGAAATATTTGTCCAAATAACAATGTGAAAGACAGTTTATTTATCTACTTTAAACATTAGAAGTGATAGAAGTATTTGTTTTCATGAGAATTAATTTGTTAATACGATATGTGCATTTTGGAAATAAATATCAAATTTTATTGTATGTTCTATTCACTATTTTTGCGATAATGACTTACACATAAAAGATAGATACATATATACTGTCGCGGACTTTTTTGTAGAACTATTTAAGAGATACATTTCCACTATACATTATATTCGTGTAATGGCTCGCAGACAGACAGACAATAGCTTTGTAAATTATAGCCTATATGTTATTTTGATGTATAAGCTATATTATAGTAAAGTCTCATTAAAATCCATTCATAGGTTTTTGCGGTAAAGAGTAACAAACATCCATACAAACATTCGCGTTTATAATATTAGTAGGAAGTATGATATTAGTAGGATTTATGCTATTACCGTCAGCAATTATTTAATAATTTTGTCATTTCGCTAGGTTTTATTTAACGTATATTATTATTTGTCTTTACTACATTTACTAAGTATGTATAATACATTTAGGATTTCTTAAGTATAATGACCCTATCGGATTCAAGGGTAATAGGCCTGGCTAACAAAGAAAATAATAGATAAATATTAATTTTGATCTTGATAACAATACGTATTTTAATAAAAATGCAAATATTTCTTTTTTATAGGCGTTCTTTATTAATGTGATTTTATCACACAATAATTATACACGATATTATTTTTTCAAGATAAACAAACTTATTGTATTCAATATTAATAATTGGCCTAAGTTAACATTTATATAGCCGGCAACAATACAATACGGGATTCCTTTTCTAAACTTTTCCAAACTACCCTACTATAACGTATCTTACGTAATAACTATTAATAAATCTACATATAATACCGTTGTTTAGTACTATTTATAAGTATGTTATACGATATTTATATATAAAATTATAAGGAAGACGTACGATCAAGTCGAGCGACGGAGGCGAAGTGAAGTGATTTTGTTTTTTTTTTTTTTTTTCGGTTTGAAAATGCTGTTGGCCCTATTGGCCTCTACAGCGTCACCGGGCGGGATGGGCCGAGGTGAACTCAGGCCGGAGAATGGGAGCCGACATAAATGTGGCTCAAGGGGAACGGACGTCCTAAGGGTGCCTCCTGTGAGGCCGGACCTCGGCTTAGGACGCCGTTAAAATCGGGTAAAAAAAGACGTGTGCATTTATTTACGCCGTCAGACACCTAAGCGTCGACGGGCCGTAACGAATGAAAAAGTGATTTTGCTGTTTGCCGTGCTTTTTTATACACTCGACCATGTTGATTACTCTGGTGGGGAAGAGACCGCGAACACGGCTTCTCCTGACGAGGCAGCGCCCTCGCGCCTTCACCCTGGTCACTGTCTGAAATTTGTGGAAACAGTACAATTTGTGGAAACAGTACGCTCAGTGAGACTAATACAGGTCTTTTCCGACTTTACTGATGGGATTTTAAACAAGTCTTTTCCGAGTCACCCCTACGCTCTTTCAGAGTCTTACAAGAGTCTTTTCTCAGTCACCTCGTACCCATATTAAACACGGACTTACACAGGTCTTTTTTGAGTCACCCCGACGCTCAAATAGTGAGACTTATACAGGTCTTTTCCCAATCACCCCATACCGTAGGCTACATAACGTGGACTTATATATGTCTTTTCCAAGTCACCCCGACGCTCGCTATTATGTGACAACGAGACTAACATGGATCTTTTCAAGGTCACCCCATACCACTTAATACACATAAAGGCATCTAAAGCAATCACTATATTACACCAAGTACAATACAAGTAAACAAACATATGTAATCGTAGCTTCCTACATGATAATACAACAGAATTTCTGCAGTCTTTTCAGCTGGATCACCATGATCACATCCATCAGTCATGTCAGTTGATACCCCTGAGGTACCAAGCCAGTACGCATATCACGTGTCACCTTCTCCTGCGTGCTCATCACACAGGGATAGTTCGTACAGAGACCATACCGACAGAAGCACGCCTGCATGTTCGTCGCTCGGCCACCAGCACCACGCACCATGTGTCACATGCAAATTAAAACAGGTGGACACGCCTGCGCGTTCGTCACGCTCGGCCACCAGCACCACGTCCGTCAGGCAGGAGAGAGCTTCCCGGCGATGCGTTAGCCAGCAGCACCAGTTGTGCGCAGGCTGATGTATCGCACCCGAAGCACTGAAGCACCAAGTCTGGTAGGCTGGGGACTGTTGACCGGAAATGGTCAGCCCGCAGCACCAGCGGTGAGCAGGCTGGTGGTTTGAACACGAAGCTTCACTCTGCTCGGCTGTTCCTGACCTTGACTGATAGTGTAACCTGTAAAGCACTTCTTTAAATCAAAAGAAAAACCCGCATTTAAAAAAATAAAATAAAAATAAAGACTGACTAGTAGGGCCAGTACAGTCTTTTACTCTCAATCGAAGAGCGCAGTATATGCTTCGCGATACCACTAATTGCGCCAGGCTCAAGCATCACTTCAGACAATTACAAATGCGAGAAACACTCAATATCACTCCTTTGGCTTTAAAAATTTGCGGGAAAAATATTGGTTTGATCTCAGCGTAGTCTTGCTAGATCATATCGAACCAATGATACGATCGATCGCTCCCGCATCGTGGTTCGTGGTAGCACTCACGGAACGCCCTAGCGAAGGCAATGCCGTGGCGAATGCCTGATGCTCCACCATAGTCACAATCACTACACGCGGTCGCGGCGGCTGCCCGCGTGGTGGTAAACGGATTAACGACGACGACGTTAATCGCTTTCTGAAATGAGAGTCACATTCACACGTCTGTTATTAGGCAAGTTTCTTAGCTATTATTGCGTAAGATCACTATAATTAATTAATAATGCAAAGCAGGGTAGTTAAATAAAGAAATTATCGCAATGTAGGTAGGTTGTGAAAGTACTTATAAAGTACCACCCACAGTAAGACAGTGTCTATCGCTTTTAAACAAATTGGACTGGACGCACTCACCAGATCCTTTTCATCGTACAATACGTTACCACAGGAAGCAGAGCGGATCAGAACACATGAGATTCTGATCCCACTTCTGATGTTAGCATTTAAGTTTACTTTTAAAATTATAGGGAAGACGTACGATCAAGTCGAGCGACGGAGGCGAAGTGAAGTGATTCTGCTGTTTGCCGTCCTTTTTTACACTCGAAGAGAACACTATATAATAAACTAGCTGCCCGTCCCGACTTCGTACGGGTAAAATAAGGATTTTATCCCGTGCATTTTTTAATCAATAAGATATAAACATTCGCCCATACAGTACAGTGTATGTGTGCTCGGTACAGGGCATATAATAATAATGCATAAAGTAAAGTACAACATGCTCTACATATTTTTTCATTTATTGGAACAAAGTTATTTTACTACTGCAAAGTAGAATGACCTGACAGAATTTGTCATGTAACAAAAAAGCTTTGTCCTCCAAGCGACCTTTCCCCTCTTTCTTTCTTACTGATTCTTGCTATTCTAGCAGTGGTATGTGTATGTATGTATGTGTAAGTGTGCAAATTTTCAGATTTGATGATAAGGATTGTGTGCGGACAATGAGATAACCTCAATTCAATATATATACAAATGTAAATATAATTTGAATTCTTTTTTTAACTTGTAATTCGCTATTTTATATTTAATTTTGAATAAATTACTATTTTCCTAAAGTATTAAATGAAATTTATCTATTTTAATTCCCACTGAAAAACCAGCGGTATCCCCTCCGTCTGGTCGGGGGGCGCCACGGGATCGCTTGCGCATGCTACCGTGACGCCCTGGGGTTCCCGGATACAGGGAACCCCTTTAGCCCCGGTGGCTGTTAAATTAAATTGTGGCGCTATGCGCACCTACGCCTTCTCCCCGGTCTTCTTTGACGGATCGAATCAGCGGAGGTATTTTCCTCGCGCTGCCGCTCCGCGGCCTCCTTTTGCGGCATGACAAATTATTATATTAATGGTCTCGCAGAAGGAGACCATTTCCAACCAGCACCGTGCGTGCTGAAAGCATGGTGCTGGTTGCAGCATGGCGTTAATCACGCTCGGCTGCAAGATATCTCCACCGACTATCACCGCCAGGGTATGCCTCTGAGGCCCCACGCAGCACACTCCGAAGAATAATTTCCTCCTGACCGATTTCGACCGCGATGGCCAATCTCAAGAAAGATTTGCCAACTACGCAGGACGGATTATAGTGCAAAAATGTGAGCATAAATACAGGTGCACTCTCATAATCCGATAGGATGGTAAACCGACGCGAACGGTAAAAGTTCAGGTAAGAGGCAGAATAAACGGCTTTACGTGCCTTTCATGGCACGGGAGTGTGACAAACATACAGAAATATAATCATTAAAAATCTACATTTTAAAACACGTTTTAGTTAAAAAAATATCGCAAAGAACTTCGTTCCTCCCGGAGATCCCCCGATCACACATTTTTTATTATATTTTTAGGTTCTGTCTAAGGTTTCTATGTTCTCATGCTCATCGTACAATAGTCCCACACTATGATATAGACCTTTTTGAAAAAGTAGGCTCGTTATTTATTTTTTTTTAATTATAATAAGTATGCACGTACATAACGTACACACATATTTTTGTTATTTAACTTAGCTTTCACAATATTTTTCCTTAAGAATAATACAGTAGAAATACTCTTAATATTAATAATTAATAATAATAATAATTACAGTACTGCAAATTTATAATAAATTTAATTGAGAATTATTATATTATTACTGTGATCGATGTACAAACAATAATGATGGCCGAAATTTTTCCGAAAACTGTGTAAGAAATGAGATACAGCTTATTGCAAGAGAGACAGGAGAACGCTTCCATCCCTACTCCGTGCTGCTTACATGGTGAGAAGTGACACCAATAGACCCCTGACGGGGATGACTGATCAAGTGTTAATTGATCCAGTTATCAACCGAGGTTGAAAATGATTAAATTACTAATATCACTATTAAAAAATGAGGGGTTGATGGTAGAAGGGTGAAAATTAAGGGTTGTATGTATTTTGAATGCCACATAATAAAAAAATAAAAATAAAAGAATTTGTCCAAAAAATTAAAAAAAATGTTATGGGGTGAGCCACCCTTAACACTTAGGGGTATAAAAATTAGTTATAAACCTATTGTCAGACCTACAGAATTTACATATAAAATTTCACTATAATCGGTCAAGCCGTTTCGGGGGAGCATAAACCCTAAAACTGTGACACGAGATTTTTATATATATATAGATTATAATATTGTACTTGTTTTTTTTTTTACATCCCTAAATTGTCTTCAAGCAGTCTAATCATTTACGTCAACTGCTTGACAGCTTATTTTTTGTGAAAAAGAAAAGTATTGTTTTTACTATTGCCCACGCAATTTTTTTTTTTTTTTAAATATTAATACCTTCTTTGGGCCTTAAGGAACATTCTCGAGTTGCGCTTAACATTATTCATTTTTATTTATTATAAATCCTGTAACTTCGTTTAAAATAAGCACCTATTGATATAATTTTAGTACTTCCAAGTGCCGCAAGTCATGTCATCAACGACGTGACAATATGGTAGTTGTAAATGAAGAGTATAAAACGGTCGTAGCGAGCGTGTTATTGAATTGATCAGAGCAACAAAGAACCAATTACGAGGGATGGCACGGACTACAAGGTCAATTGACAGTCCACTAGCCCGACTGACTCATCCAGGATTTGGCATTTAAAATAAAATTACGGAAGGGTCTTGTAATTTAATTGCAGACTAAAAACTTTTTTCGCCGTGGATTACATCAATTCTAAATGGAAAAAAAGAATATGGTGCAAGCTTTGTTCTGAGAATCTTGTGACAGTCAAGATTTCTACGAAGTGCTTTAATGTATACATTTTAAACAATATGTTTGAGAGGAGTTTGACTAATGTTTGCGGTTCTTACATGTTATTTAGATATAGTTATATCACTATACATTGTGAATAAGAGGTAAATATATATTATTCCATCTGGGGCACGGCAGTAATAATTTACTTGCTTATAAACGTGAAAGTAGGGAAAGATAATTGAATCATCAGCACAAACAGTAAATAAATTTAGATAAAGTGTAGATTATGTTTTTATTATGATTATATTATTATTTTCCACGCTATCATTTATTTATTATTCTTCAACACTTGTATAAAAACGTAGTAGGCCATTGAGGCCGCCAGGTAAACGTAATGTGTACCGCTAATTCTAATTAGTACCTAATTAGTTATAAAAAATTGAAGCCAAATCATTATAGCTCTATCCGAGATACAGATATAATATTGTTGGTACATATATATGTACATAATATGAATTGCTCATTTAGATTAATTGAGCCTGTATGGCACGATCAAAAGTCAAATGAATATTTATTTTCAGTAAAAGTCGTACATATAGAAAGGTTATTTATAATAACCGAAACGTTGTTCTGACACAATGGTTTCATTTGATGAGCATCATCGGTTATAAGCACGCTCCATTGTCCATTGTGCCGCAAAGAATTCATTCAATTCCGCAAAGTTCGCTACGGATGTCGATACATCAAGCTATTGTTTACAGCGCTACGCGGTCTAAAACATTATTATTTCATTTTTAGAAATATATGGCAGAAGCAATTTATTAGTTTTCTGCACATTCATTCATCTACCATTTAAAAAAAAACCGTGACAAAAATTGTTTACATTCTAAATGAATTTTATTCAATTCTGTAAAATTTGTTAATCTATGTTAATTGTAAGTTTATAAAAGATTAAGTTCTTTTTTCCTTGCTTAATTGTAAAGGAATATATAATCAAAAAGATAAAACTAAAATATAATATAAACATAGAAAACATATGCCGTCTGTCAATTGTATTATTTCTGAACACCTTAGCTCTTACAGTTAACTAAGCCCCAGTTCTTGGGTTACATAAAATTCTATTTACAATCCTGAAAATACGAAAACTTAAATTTGTACCCATTGTATTATATTTAGACTTTTGTACACAGTGATACAATGTTATCAGTGTTAAATGTTGGGTGGGTGTTAAAACATTGCAAGCTTAATTATTAATTTACTATTTTAATATTAAAATTATTCTATTTAAAACGTCCATTCCAGTACCAGCCAATTTGCAGGCACATTATGTTATGTGTATATTTTTAAAGCTGCATATTAACACGTATACATTTTATTGCTTTGTTATTGAAGTTAATGTAATGTTTGTTTATTTTCAAACCTACAGCATTTCCAATTATAGGATTAATCACGTAGCTCGATGCATTATTGAAATGTATGATCACGTGTTCGCTCATATGCACATACAAACGTTTACATTTGTTATTATCTTAATATCAAGTAATTAATTTCCAAGTGACTTATGAGTAAAATAAACTGTTTGATATTTTATTAAACTCTTATTTCATTATAACGATGAATTTATTGAAAATAAATAATATGCATTTATGCGTATTTTAATACGTTATTTTTCTATCACATTATTTATGTAAAATTTAATGAGATATGCAATATCTATATTTTTAATAACAGTAATTGTTAACAGTAAATAAAATGTGTTATGCACAAAACAGAGCAAAAAATTCTATAGAATCATGAAGTCTCCCAAATAACACAAATAAATTATCTGTACGTATTTTAGTTTATATTACAAAATTCACATAATTATTAAAATGTAGACAATTAAAATTTAGATTATCCAAAGGTATTCCAAAGAATAATGTAAGTACTTAGGCTGCTCTGTCCTGAATATGAAATCAATTTATCTCACTGTACAACAGTCATTACACGTTCGGTACTATAATTATCTTGTATTAAAAACGCAACAAAAATTATTATCTATCTCGAAGACACATGACCTTAAGTCAAGTAGTAATCAACTGTGGCACTCGATCTCCCGACCATCTAATAACTAATTATACTACTTAACTCTTGACCACAATTAAACGCTCCTATATTTTAATTTGACTTGTCAAAAAGCAGCGTAATTTCAAATTATTTAAATGATTTACAACGGAGAAGTCAATCATCATCAGATTGTGTAAGAATATAAAAATAATTTTATATTCTGCCATTCAATTGATATTGAATTAAAAATATTAAATTAAAAAAATTGTATTACGATATTTAATATACTGCAATTATTAAACTTTTATAGTTTATAGTTTATATAAGCATTATTTAATTTGATATAAATATATTGATTTTATTTGCGCCGCCAATAGAACATATTATTTAAAATAATAGGTAGTATTAATTACAATAAATTAAATAATTATAATATAACTGCTTATTAAAGTCAATAATCAAGTGATTGACAATCAATTGTATACACTAAGCTATAGAGTAGTAAAAAACATATTCCTTTAAAATTAAAATTGGTTTTAGTATTTATTTCAAACTAGCCCTCACATAGTGTTTGATTGCTTGACATGTCATGAAAGCCCCATTACCAGTGTCCCACATAACGCACAATTGAACCATTATGACAGCGAACCTGTCGCAACATATATAATAGATCCGGGATCGTGAAGCTTTTCCAAATACGGATACGTTGGAAACAAGAACACGTCAATAGAAAAGTAGCTGCATAATCATCGGTCACCACATGAGTTGAGGAACTTAAGCGAACCAAACCAGTCTTAGTACTATAATACTCAACCGATAGCTCGACTCTACGACCGCTTGTTTTACTTCCAGTCACGCGCCAGTCTCCGGTGAAACGGCTGTGGGGGCACAGTACGGCGCGCGCGCATACGCCTTTCGAAACCACATATTTTCAAAAGTGTTACAAGTGTCGTGACTTTGTGTAACAACGATATTGTTTGTAAATATAAATTTTTATAATCTACAGTGGCGATGTGTGATTAAATTTATTGTGGATTAGATATATCTTGGATTGCGATTACATTTTTCGGGTAAGCGTTTTTATTTATGTTGATTATGTATTTTTTTTAAGTGCTACCACTACGAACCGTTAAGTTATAACGTTGGTTTGAATTTAGTATAAGGTTAACGGATATGGAAAACATTATAAAAATATTTATTTTAAAACTTAAATAAAACATTTAAAAAATCTGTCATATAAATTATTATATACGAAATAGGAATATTACTCATAAAAAAAAATTGAATAACTAATACTTATTTCCTAAGTTAAAATATACGGTAATACATGGTTTTCATTCATACTTATATTTATAGTACATTATTTACTACATACATTACATTCGATTACAATTGGTGGAGTAATGAAACGTAAATTCCATAATAAGCGATAAACAAGGACACATATGCTACTAAAGTACAAAACAATGCTTACACCTGATATGTCGTCATATCATGGCCATGACGATTTCCTATTGAAAATCTATAAATACATGTCCTTTACATTTAACATGTCCCTTACTTAATTATCTAGCTGTTGTAATTTTTTTACTATGGGAAGTTATTTAAAATCTACCTATGAATATACTAAATTACGAAAAAATTTTGGGAGACAACCATTATTTCAAAACGTACCAGCTCATATATTGGACTCAATCAATCCGGATTATGAACTTCAGAAACAGTATATTTTTCGCAATCCTGTGCATCGAGAAGTACAAGCTGCATCACCACAATCGGAACATGAAAGTAACACAAAGCAAGTAATCAAGCACGAGCAAGGTATAAATCACACCGAAGGTGGTTGGCCTCGGGATGTTCATCTTTATAATGAAGATCACATATTACGACACCGTCGTCGCATACAACACGAAGAAAACTATGTGCATACAGTATTAAACTTAAAACCTTCTATGGAGCATTTCATCGATCAAAATAACGCAATTGATATGTATCAGGCATATTTTTCTGATATGGAACCCCAGGCCCCAGTAGAAAAATATAAAGTTCAAACTGCTAACGTTTTTCGCGATCCTTTTCATCGACCTATTTCAAGTATTGCGTGGACGAATGAGGAAAAATCTAAAGTTATAGCATCCTACTGCTATAAAACACATTCAGTAGAGCCATATCCGATCCAAAATAATATTTGTTATGTATGGGATGTTAATAGTCAAACTTCGCCGATACATGAATTTTCTCCCGAGTCTAGCTGCTGGCAAGTCGTAAGTGCGCCTGTAGAGTCAGATGTAATCATTGCAGGACTCGGCAATGGCACAATCAATATTTTTGATATACGATTGGGGCCTAAAGCAGTAAGCAACAGTTCTATATATAATTCTCACCTGGCACCCATAACTGCATTACTTTATACACATTCACGCACCAATACAGAATTTTTTACTGGTTCTCTTGATGGTCAGTGTTTGTGGTGGGACAAAAGAAACATTTCTAGTCCAAGAGATCAGCTCTCAATGTCAGTTAGACACCCAGCTGATGAAGAACCGAATTTAACTAACTCCGAAGGTATAAGTAGCCTTCAATTTGACAAGGGCCTACCCACTAAATTCTTATGCGGTACGGAATCGGGATTGGTTATAAATGCAAATCGTATGGGACGAAGTCATTCTGAGATATTAACTTCATATTGGTTAGCTCATACGGGGCCAGTCAGATCAGTACACCGCAGTCCGTGCACTTTACGAATGTTTATTACATGCGGAGATTGGACCGTTAAGGTTTGGAGTGAAGAAGTTCGGTCAGCTCCTATTATAGTTACAAAACCGTACAGACATCAAATTACTGATGCGGCTTGGGCGCCTCTTCGATATTCCTGTTACATGGTTGTAGCGGCTGATGGTGTATTTTATTACTGGGATCTTCTCAGAAAATATAAACAGCCAGTAGCATCTTTTAATATATCAGATCATGGCCTTACTAAGGTAGTGCCTCATCCAGAGGGCGAGTCTATAGCCGTTGGCGACAATTATGGATCATTGTTTTTGTTGCATTTATCTGATAATATGATTTATCCAGGTGTCAATGATAAACAATTAATGCATCAAATATATGACCGAGAAACAAGAAGAGAACATATTTTAGACGCACGTTTGAAAGAAATACGACTAAAGGCGCGTATGGAGCAGGAACCCTCAATTATACTTTCTGAAAAAACTACGGATATTGAAGATCTTGAAAAAGAAGAGGAACTTTATTTAAAAATTGTAAAGGAAGAGATAAGTCTAACAGATGGAGTATTTCCTCCATCAAATTTCTCTGACATTTAATAAATATAGTTTGTATATCGAAGATTTTAACTTTACATATTATTCAATAATAAATAAAAAACACTTTTATTGATTTAATCCTTTAAATTCAGTTCCTTTTCGAGAATAGTCGTCATGTTATTAATTACTTCACATATAATATAACATCAATAATAACATAAAATATTGTCGATAAAACAATTCAAAACAAGTAGAACACAAGTCATTCTATGACATCTTTAAAGACCAATAATTTATAATGTTAATTATAAATCTGGAAATCTGGCAGCCCGCATGTGTTCCAACAGAACATCCGGTCTATCGAGGGAGGGTCCCGATGTTCTAAAATATAACAACATATACCGCTATTAAACGAGGGTAACAAAATAAAGTAACTTTTAACTAAAAATATAAAATGCATGTATAGTTTTCATTACTTTAGTAATTTTGCGTTGCTGCTAAGATTCGAAATAATATTTTAATTGAAGTGATTTATGAGTTAGACTACTTGATATTGGAATTACATCATAAAATATTTTGTTTATACTAGCGACTAGGGATACTAGTTTGTGTGAATACAAAGTACGTCACGGCAACTTTCACCGGAGCCGCTGAACTTGCGACGCACGAACAGTGTGTGAGGCGAACCAATTTTCTTCCGCTAACATGTACTGCTTTCCTGGTTTATAAATTTACCCACACTTTTTCAACACTATTAATTTTTTTAGTTACTGACTTAGAATCAATTTAAAGTTCTTTTTTTTTAAGTGCTACTATTATACAAGTAGAGCAATTGATTAATATAAGATTAGATTCAACTACCAAATATAAATATCAAATACGAAAATAAATAAATAGGTAAAAATTGGCAACAATATACGTCTTTCTATTTCTTTTCACATACAAAGTCAAATTCAACGATAATTTTATCAAACTCAGAAACACCATAAATTTAGATATTTATTTTTAAAGATTTTCGTTAAGGTTCTACTCCAAAAACAATGTTTACACCAAATACATTATTTTCTTTACTTTGGCTATCTTTATTTAAACTCGTTTCTTTTTTACAATTATAATTAAAAAAGCAATATTGTCAAATAAACCATCGAATGGTAAGTGATAATTACTGCCCATAAACATGAGCAATTTAAGAAGTATTAACGACTCCGTGCACCGTAAATGCGCCAACAACAATAGAAACTGAGCTGTAACATTCCTCGTGCCTGTAATTACACTGGCTCACTTACCCTTCAAACCGGAATAAAACAGTACAAAATGATCCTACTTGGCAGTAGAATGAATGATTATTGGATTGTACCTACCCAGGCGAAATGGTACAAAGCCGTGTTACCAAGTTAATAAAGCACTTGAATAAAATTAGTTTAAGTATTATGAATTAAATTAATGAAAGAACTCATTAATTAAATCTTACTGAAACTCAGCATTGCAATGATGCCTCTATAAACCTTGAGAAATCCAGTTATTTAATAACAATAAGAACCTTATTGGTCAACAATTAAGACATTGAGACGTCCGGCAACTACTAATAATAATATATATCTTTAATTATACATATATAATTGATTCTGCTATGCGCAATTAATGTGGAATGTCATGTTCGCTACTGGACTATTGCAATGTAGGTTAATGTATAGTACACGCTTAGTAGGACTGTATTTTTTTTATAAAATTACTTAATTATAAAAACAATGTAACATTTACTTATACACATCATACACACACACACACAGACACACACATATATAATGTTTCGATAGCCCTATTAAAAGCTAAGCAGAATGACTATCAATTTAATAAATTATTATTAAAATAGCCATAAATTATAATATTATAGGAACCAAACCCTGTACTTAAATTAATAAGTACTGACATTAAATGTGTAAGGTGGAGCAGTAATAACGCTGAGTTTTAAAGGAGATACGACAACTTTTCAATAATTAATTACATCTGAAAATATACATTACTTACCAGAGACGAATCACTTAATCTAAAGTGGACTCAAGAGCTTGAGACTAAGTTGTATCTATAAATATACCAAGTGTAATAATCAAAACATCTGATAGTTAGCTAAGGCTAAAGTCGTGTGGGAACATTGTACTTTAATAATACACAATGACTCACTTTATGGAATACTATAAAATTTAAATAAAGACCCATCTTATTTGCTATTTACATACTAAACTGACTTCAACTGCATCTTTAGATTTTAAAAATATATGTCTATTTTTTATTAAATTAATTTAAACATTATTTTCTTGTTTACTTACAGAGTTTATTATAATATAAATATTATTCTGTTATGTGCCCAAGGTCTACTGGTATATGTTACCAATAAAGCGCTCCATGCACCGGGCGTCATAAATATTGTCCGAACAAAATTATATAAATTTTTCACAAAAGATCTAAGATTCTATCCGCCTTATAGATTATAAAAAGGATTCCGATTGTATTTGCAAATTGCAACTTAAAATTTTCCAACAATATATTTTATACATAAAACGATACATTTTTGTTTGCTGTTACAATACACTCGTAATTAATTAAGCAAATGTATGTTGTATATCAAAATTTGTGTGACAAATTTTTAAATTATAATTTATATATTTTTTTATTTGATTTTAAACATTCTACATTTAAAAAAAAACATTAATAGACAAAGCATTATATATACCTACTGATAAATAAGTATTTGAAAATAAAGCATGGAGTTAGTGTTTCAAATAGTTTTAAATATAAATTTTATTTTCTTTTATTGATAACAATTAGATTAATATTTTTTATATTACTTATATATATGTATCGTAATCTTATTGCTGGTTTTTCTCGGTAAAATCTACATTCAGAAACAGTAGAGGTTAACTTTACATTTAATTTAATCTTGTTATGTTAAATTATTATCTAAAAATTATTCAAAAAGCTTGATTTTAATTATTTAAATAAGTTACATTTAAATTGTTAATAATAATAACATTCTGTTTAGTAACAATAAGTTAAAACACGAGTCGCTTTTGTTTTAATGTTCCTTTAGGTACAATCAACATTGATTATCAACATATTTTTTTAATATTTATACGTAACAATTATAATGTAAGATTGATTATCATAAAATATAATAATAACATTTCATTGTGTGCATAAGAAATTAAAATGGCAGAGCTAATAATTGCCGGTGACACACTTTCAATTCTATAATAACAGCAGCTCGCTCGTATTACTATAAACGATAGGTTTTTATTTTTCTCTTTAACTCTTATTACTCCATAGAGAACATTTTATCGGAAATTCTAGTTTCTGCGCCTATTTGCAAAGAATTTGTTGCTATATTTTACTATTCCAAGTAACTCGCTGTCGTTTAGATTTACGTTTGCTTATATAATGTATCTTAATATAATCAATATGTAAATATTGTCTAGATAGGTTAAAAAACAGGTTATTATGGATTTCTTCATATCATATTTGAAATAAATTTCAACATTTTCACTTATACAGAAACATTACATAATTTAAAGCTAAAGGAAATAATAATTATAACTTTCAATAATTCTGTTTGATATAACATTTGTCAATGTAACTCGATACAAACTGGTTATGTTAACTATAGTTACATACAAGTAGAGATAATATTTTTGCACCATGAAATAGCTCTTTGCATATAAATGATTACTGTTAAAATACACTAACGTACCGTGTGACGAAAGCAAGCGACAATAAAAGACATAATATAAATGTATGTATATTATAATGAAGTGACGCTTTGTTGTCATTATTTTCTTTGATATAATAATGGCGAAAACACGCTTAGTACAATGCGTGGGTATGTGAAGCTCCTGAGGCATGCGACGAATGCCAATGTCAACTAATTTGCAAACCGGTCCTTACTGTTACACCGAAACGGTTTGACCCACATCACGTCTTTATTATAATCACTTTAATAAGTCACGAAATCCTTTAAACAAATATGACGTGACCACAAATTAGCTCAACCCGAATAGATATGGTGAATGACGTTCATTATTATATCACATTTAAATTCAAATTAACCAAGCTTCGGTTTATTGGATTCCGCTTTTGATCATTGTTTTCGTGTGCTATTTAGACAGTTGAATGCTTATATTAAATATTTAATAATTAATCAAATTTATGACATAGGTAATATAATAATCATTATTGAAATTCAAAAAATAATATCTAATCTGTAGTAAGTCTTATTGGTGGTTTAAAAGAAAATTAAAAGGCTCTTTAAGCACTTACTACAGATGACTCAGAATACTAACTCTTGCATTACAGAATACTTAACGTATTAATAGATTTCATTTCAAATTTTATTGCCATTGCGTGTGCTCATGCTTAAGCTTATATTCAAATATGGGTAGTTATTTATAGATACGATATGTATTAACAAAAAAACGATTGTAAAGATCTGACAATCTACGGTCTCTATTAACCTCTTTATATTTGAAAAACGCGAAACGCACAGCACTAGTTGTCAGCTGGTAATAAGACTTAAATTAAGTTATCTCTTACAAATAATATGTTTTATTAATCCTTTAGGAATATGTCAAACCATTATAAAGAACTAAATTCTCCATGATTTCATCCTAATATCTTTAATTACATTTAGTAGGGTATATACCGGATACGGGATAGCGAGGCGGGAGGTATCACCCTCCTGCCACGAGTGTGGTGCGTCACTGGACACGGCGCACCACACCCTGATGGAGTGTGCTGCGTGGGGACCTCAGAGGCATTCCCTGGCGGCGAAAGTCGGCGGAGATCTCTCGCTGCCGAGCGTTATTAACGCCATGCTCGATAGCGAGAGACGTTGGTTGGAAATGGTCTCCTTCTGCGAGAGTGTCATGTCGCAGAAGGAGGCCGCGGAGCGGCAGCGCGAGGAAAATGCCTCCGCTGATTCAATCCGTCAAAGAAGACCGGGGAGGAGGCGTAGGCGCTATGCGCACCTTCTCCCCCCGCCTTAATAGCCACCGGGGCTAAAGGGGCTCCCTGTATCCGGGAACCCCCTTAGAAATGGAGGCCCGCATAGGCGGGCCAACCGTCGGGGCGTCACGGTAGCATGCGCAAGCGATCCCGTGGCGCCCCCCGACTAGACGGAGAGGATACCGCTGGTTTTTTAGTGGGTATTCCGGCGCTTAGTGCCTGTGAGCCCCACATACCCCCCCACTTCATGTGGGGGAAACGCGTCAAGGCGTTTTTACAGCGATAATAAAAAAAAAAAAAGAAAAGGCTATATACCGGATAACCCTGTAATAATAAACACGTAAATAGTGGATAGTCAAATAAACAAGACAAAGGTTATATAGTGGCAATAGTAAATAATCATAGACAATAATTACGTATTTCAATTATGTATATTCAATAAAAAAGTAGCTTGTAAGTTGTCGGTTCCTTTTAGTAAAATTCAGAACCGTTGATCATTATTTTTCGTTATTTATTTAAAATTACGATTTAACATTGCTTGGTATAGTCTACTATTTTTTTTTTTTCAGTAATACCATGAGGCGCCCGATGCGATGAACCAGGTGGTGGTGGCGTTGGCGTTGCTCGTGACGGCGACGCGCGCGCAGCTCCGGCCGGCCGACGCGCCGCCTGCCATAAACGATACACGTGAGTGAGTCCCTATATCTTCTACTCTTTAAACTTTTTATACAACTCAAAACCTCATGTGACCGTCTTTTTTCATTGATAGTACCGAGTTATAAAGGCTAATGTAGCCCTTAATGTTGATCACTTGCCCAATTGCCTATTGAAATAGTTATATTTGTTAGGACCATTAGAAATTTCATAAATTCAAAATGTTTATTATATGTAATAGGTACCACTATTTTTTTTAAGCTAGGTAGACGGACGGAAAAATGGGCCACCTGATGGTAAATGGTCACCACCGCCCATAATCATTGGCACTGAAAGAAATATTACACATTCTTTACAATGCTAAAGCGCTGTAACTCTACTCATCATATATTATCCCTCTATACATTAATACTTTCTATCGCTGTGCCGGATTCATGGAGCAGACTCAAAGAACATAAAACATTAAATCGGAAGACGGTGACCACTTACGATCAGGAAGAATTTGCTCGTCTGCATTCCTAATATGCATTCCTGCATGTATAAAATGTTAACACAATTTTTTATATGATATATACAGTGGTGGTCGTATAATTAGAAACACTACCAACGGTCCTTGACATTATGTAAGATACTTCACCGCAATCGTTTTTATTTTGAAATTAAACAATAAATAGGACAACAATATGTTTAACGATTTATCATTTATTAGAAAAGCAATATAAATCCACACAAGTGCAGTTTCAATATTACATTACATACAAACATTTAAATCAGTTTTAAGGTATGAACAATAATGGTCAACTAATTAGAAACAACAACAAAAAAGTATAAAAATCAATATTTTTTAAAGTATTAATAAGGTCCTCCAGACCGATTTCGGTCACGGCGGCCAATCTCAAGAGAGATTAGCCAACTGCGCAGGACATATTATAGTGCACAAGTGTGTGCGCAAACACAGGTGCACTCTCTTTTCCTTAGCTCTCATAATCCGATGGGACGGCAATCCGACACGACCGGAAAGAGTTCAGGCGCAGGACCAACGGCTTAACGTGCTTTCCGAGGCACGGGAGTGTACACACTTCCAACTTCCAGACTCCGGGCTGCAACTGAGAATTTTCTGAATGAAAAACCCAATAACTATTTATTGGCCCGACCTGGGAATTGAACCCAGGACCACCGGGTCTGCGGCCTTATATCTAGCTACTAGACCAACGAGGTAGAGTTTTAAAGTATTAGTATTGTTATTAACGAAATAGCTACTATCCACAGCCTACCAATAGATATAATTAATATTTAGTGGCATATCCCTTATTTTCAATAACAACACTGCAACGACGTGGCATTGATTCAATCAATTTCATACATTTTTCTAGGGGGATTAAATTCCTTGCTTCAACAAATGCTTCATATAGTTCGTTTTGACTAGTGTTACGTTTGTTGGAGACTTTCTTTTTAACAATATACCAGAGATTTTCTATCGGGCTTAAATCCGGACTATTTGCTGGCAAGTCTAAAACGTTTGACTCTATTGGCCGTGTGTTTAGAGTCATTGTCATGCTGAAAGATCCAGATTACAGGCAAATGATCGTCCGAGTAGGGAATCATTGTGTGCTCTAAGATATTTTTGTATTGCCATTGATCCATTGTACCTTCAATCTTCCGAACGGGTCCAACTCCACATCCGGAAAAACACCCCCAAACATTAATGTTACCGCCACCGTGCTTGACTATACTCCTTGTGTATTTATAATTAAAAGCATTATTTACAGGACGTCTAGCATAGCGCTTTCCATCGGAATTTACCATATTTATTTTTGTTTCATCTGAAAATAATACTTTTTTCCATTCTCGTACCGTCCAATTAACATATTTTTTAGCGATTAATAATCGCTTCTCTCGGTGTTGCTTTGTAAGAAGCGGTACCTTTCGAAAGATTCTTTCCAAACAATTTAGCTTCCACTAATCTTCGGCGTATCAGTCTTGAGGAGATGTTTCTCGGGTCATCAGGCGAACAAACTTTATTTTTAATCTGGTTGGAGACTTTACTTGGGTCTTTTTTAGCAACACGAACGATTAGCGTATCTTTTCTGGGAGAGGATTTTCTTGGCCGAGCCTTTCTAAGAACATTTTCAACAGTTCTATGTGTTTTATAATGATCAATTGCATTAAAAACTTAACAGAATAATTTAAGTGCTCAGCTATTCTTCTGTACGCCCACTTATGATCTATATGTAAATTAACAATGATTTGCCTAGTTGACTTTTATTTTTACAGCTTAAATAGTCATAGTAGTGTAAATACTATAAAATATGAGCATCACAATGATGATAGCCAAAAACATTTTTGTGTTATCTAAGTGCTGTATTTGGTTTGGTTTGGTTTGGTATAAACACGTTTTTGGTTTTCCCAAATTCCGGGGAGTTTATTTTTTTTAATAGTCAGACGTGACCTGTATAAAGATATGTTTTACATTTCTGTATGTACATTAATTAGTTGAAGGGTTCCTAAAGCGATAGTTAAGTATATTCTCGTCGTAATAAATTTACGGCTTAATTATTTTTAATCAGGTATAAATCTTAATATTATAAATAAAATATATTATAATTCAAATCTATTAAGACAATTAAAAAGGAAACAGATTAAATAGTTAGAGATTTAACTCCAGGCACTTCTAAAGTCAAAGACTTTCAACGGCCGCATTTTTTTTTGGTTAAAAAAGCAGATTTTTAAACTTGTTTTTCTAGCATTTATCCGCACGAACTTGCTTGCATGCTTTTTACTCAACCAATATTTCTTGTTTCTTTTGTCAGTTATTTCAGATACAGTATACATACATCGAGCAATATATTGGACGTTATATCGCCATCTTTATCTAACGAATCATTCCTTATATACATATAATATTAAGTCCTTACATATGAAATTGGCGTTTTGAACGGGAGGAATATAAAGTCAATTTTTTTTTTGTAAAATATATTTAATAAATCGAAGTATGCACTTTTGCCATCTCATAGGTAGTTCATTGATCTCTTTGCTAAAAAAAACCATGGGGGCGAGGATCAATAAACTCTTTGAAGGCGGTTTGGACTGCCGCATCGGAGTTGAATGTTTTTCCTTGTAAGAAATTGTCCAAATTCCGGAAAAAATGGTAATCTGTTGGAGCAAGGTCCGGGGAGTACGGTAGATGTCGCAGACATTCCAATTGTAGCTCATCTAACTTAGTGGTTGTTTGTTGTGCAGTGTGTGGTCTTGCGTTGTCGTGAAGCAGCGAAGAGCGATTGACCAATCTCGGTTGTTTAGCAGCTAGTTATTCCTTCATAGTTTGCAGTTGCTGACAATAGATATCTGCCGTAATCGTTTGACCATATTTCAAAAATCTGTAGTGAACGACACCGGCGCTAGTCCACCAAACACTCACAAGTAACTTTTTCTGAGTCAATTTTCGTTTAGGGCAGGATTTGGCTGGGTCTCCAGGGTTCAGCCATTGCGACGAGCGCTTCCGATTATCGCACAGTATCCACTTTTCATCACAAGTAATGATTCGATTTAAAATCCCTACGTCGGTTGAGTAAAGTAACACAGCAGTCGACGCGTGTTTGCAAGTTCGATTCACTCAATTCATGAGGTACCCATCGTTCAAGTTTTTTTTACTTTCCCGATTTGCTTCAAGTGGATTTATACAGTTTTATCACTTACCCTTCCACAATTCTTCATTTTCCACTTTGGTCTCCGGCCGTCCACGGGGTTGGTTCTGAAGGTCGAAATTTCCAGAACGAAAACGTTGAAACCAAAAACGTACCGTGCTTTCTTTTGCGACACTAGCGACTACGCATCATTAATCCTTCAAGCTGTTTCTGCAGCACTGGAGCCACAGTGGAACTCGTACTCGTAAAGATACCGATATTTCATGTTTTCCATTGTGCGGTAAGAAGCGACGCCAAAGAAAAAAATAATGAGAAAAAAACAAATAAATGTCTGTTTTCAAAACTCAAATGTACCAGCTAAATGAATTTATAAATTCGAATTTGGAATTCTTAACCAAAGAGGAGATATTTCAGATCAAAGTGATCAGTACGACAAAACGCTAATTTCATATGTAAGGACCTAATATCTCCAGACGCTAATTCTAAAAGTACGTATAACTTATAAAGATGATAAATATATGGTATGTATTTTATATTATTCAAAGCTATGTTGTCATAGCTTACAAGTAGTCTCACTTTTAAATGCCCACTGTACAAGGTTAGCGCCTTTAGTTATTTATAATAGTGAATGATAAATAATATATTATTTATTATATATATTTATCTTTAAGACATCACATAGTATTATTTCTAATGAAGGCGAACTGGACGATTAAAATACAGGAGTTGAAATAAATTATGTTATTGAAAATCTACAATTTAATAATGTAGATTTTCATTTAATTCAATTTAATAATGCATTTTTTATTAAAATGTTTCACAAAATGACACTTTCGCTCCTGAAAACAACACATTTTGAATGAAATTATAATCAAAATATCTAAGTAATCAAAAAGCTTAGGCCATGTTGAAACACTGTATCATGATTACTAAAATTAATGTAAATTTTAAAATGTACAGTACGAGCAAACTTGAAAATATCTCATATTTACCGGGAAAATCGAAGACAAAATTCTTCGTTTAAATCTCGATATGTATACCTAATGTCAAATTATTCTCCTATTGGGCAAGTTGGCTTCGGAGTGAGAAATAATTACAATGTTGCTCTTCAGCATTTCTACCTTCTGTATTAGGCATTAAAAGATATTCACACATTTTAAAATCAAATTAAGTTCAAATCACGGGCAATTTAACAGTAACTAATTTTTATTTTTATTTGTATATATTAATTTAATTCTTAAATAGATATAATTCCTAGAATATGACAAATATTAACTAATAATAAATAATCACCGTCAATTATATCACTGGATAATAAATCTTAATACAATAAAATAATATAACTTAGTGACAGATATAATTAAATATATTACAATTAAGAAGAAGTAAAAAATTGTTGGTGTTACACTCGCTATTTTTACTATCACAAATGAAAAGTACGAGGGACTCAAAATGTAAATATACGTTTTATAAAATGATTTCATCGTACAATTCAATGAGAACCCGTTCAAACATTGACACAATGATGCATAGCGAAATGTATATAAAATACAGTGGCTCACTATTCGATCGGTCAGTCCCGTTAATTGAACGCCACACTAATCGCATATTGCACGCGCTTTCCCTTTGGAAAGTGTTTAAAATGATTATTTGTTGCGCAATATCAATTTATCTAAAAAATACTTCATTCTGAAGAAAATTATTTTAATAACTCCAAACTATTGTTTCCGGTAAAGTAGAATAGAGTAAAGCTCTATTCGATCCGTGAGTATAAGAGCTGTATAAGATTTTTTTTGTTTAGAACATCTCACTATACTATCAGTATCTTTACAACCAATACGGTTGCGGAAAACCAAAACCATCATTTACACAGTTCCCAATGAGGTAACATAGGTCCAGCAGTCATCAAATTATTTCTATAGAACGCTGTTGCGACCCTAGTTATACCCTAGATATTAAACAAATGACAATAATAATATAGAATATTGATAAAGTAATAAATTTATAACACCAGTTAAGAACGTTATTATGTACAATATACTGACGTACATAAGCTTCAAATTATTTTGCGTATGCAAAGATTTTATATACATGTATACTTGCATTATATTTTTCTATTCGTAAATCACTAAATAGCACATTTGAAGTATTAGTAACAGTTGCTTACCAGAAGCAAGTACAAATTTAACAATAACGGTATACGAAAAAATGTTGCGATAAAAGTTGGTCAAACGGAATTAAAAAAAAAACACAACGTTCCGTTTAGCGGCAGAATTGTCTAATTTTAGGATAAATCAACTGATATTTACCAGCAACTTAATGAGTGGCATGAGTGAAACTATTAGAAAACATATGTATATGTCACATAATTACGAGTACATGCATAAGCCGTGAAGATATGTAATATAAATAAACGGAATTATATATAATGGAGATACCAACACAATTAGTTTTCTCTAAAAATATCTAGTAACAATTGTTGTAACACCTATCTTTAATTTCAAGTTACACGATACTTTATCAATTATTATTCAGAAAGACTTTGTTCATGTGTTACTCATAATAGAATGTGTCAATTTAGTACCAATAAAATACCACTTGTATTAATTTTTTTATCTACCTATCAAAGTAATATTTAACATTGATATCGACTGGGAGCAAGAGCTAAATAATTTGACATAGACGAAGTTAGTTTCATATAAAATCATCCTCATCAAACCTCTCCAATTTCAGGATGCGGTGCGGAGTGCGTGCGCTGCGCTGCGGATGGGTGCGTCAAGTGCGCCCGTCTACTCGTCTGGCCGGGGGGCTCGTGCGCGCACGACTGCCCCGCCGGCACTCGCGAGTCCTGGGCTCACGATGAGCATCTCATGGGCCGCGTGTGTTACCCTGTCCATACTTATAATGAAGTCAGTGTCATTATATATTTTTTCTGATTAAAGAACACTTCCCGCACTACATTTCCCTTACCAACATACTGCACTAAAATGATTTTAAGTTTTATTACCGTAAAAAAAAAACACTTTAAAAGCTATTTACATTTTCTTAATTATTATAATTTTTACAATTTTACGATACGTTAAATACATTTCAAAATAAAAAACAACAAACGAATTACGAATAGCGCATTTAATTTTAAGCTTTAAATGTCATGTTAAAAAATTCAAACATATTTTCGTATGAAACAGTAAGTAAATGAAGTGTCATTAAACGAAAGAGTAACTATTCAGTAGCGGAGCACTTTCAGCCGTAATATCACCTCGGAAAAGTAAGATTACAACATCACTAGTTCATTTAGGTTACAAGCGCATGCAACGTATGAGATAATTTGAAATGCAAATGCCACTTGGGAATAAAAACTACATATAAAATAGACGAATGAGAGCAAAAATAGGTCACAAGTTCGGTGAGCAAACAAACGTCTCATATACATACTTACGTTGCTTTTGATGCGCTACATGAAGCAACATTCGATTAATCAAAGTTAGGAAACCGTAATGAAAAATAGTCTTCATTTGTTCACATTTACATAATCCGATAGTGGTTAACTATAAATAAGTCGATTAATTCACAATAAACCTCTATAGAGATGGATTTTTTGTTACATTATGTCATTAAAAGTACTTCCTCGTTTTTTAGTATTGAAAGGCATCTGGTGCGTATAAAATAAAGTTTGATTAATTTATAATCAGTCAAATTATATCTGTATTTTTTTAATTCTTCAAATATGTCTACGCCAGCAGTGATTAAAAATAAAGATAACAAATAATTTGATATAAGTAAATATGCTTAACGTACGTGTAATTTGTGTACGTGTTCAGTTTAGGAGTTTTTAAGGTTTTAAACCTTAAATGATGTTTACATTTTTCGTCGTGTGATATCTAATCCGCTATTTATTTACACACACAGAGTATAGTAATTTTCAATCATTAAATTAAACGTGTAAATACTGTAAGCGTTTCATAAAGTATTTTTATATAATTGTCGTTTCTTTAATGCAGGTGTTGGTAGGCGGCGCGTGCGGTGCAATCATATGCATAGCTTTAGTAGCTGCTATAGCTGCGTATGCACGATGTCGGAGGCATTCACGATCGCAGGCTCAACCTTTACCTCAACCAAACCAGGATGATGACGCACAGCTTAGAGAATTTCACAAACAGCTTGATTGTTTAAGAGTAAGTATTATATAATAAACGTAATAATACTAGAATTCATAAAAAGTATTTGTAGAAAATATGTTTTGAAAAGAATATATAACTATTCTTCGAACGGACGAGCTTTTCAATATTACTCCGAAGGAAAACTTGAAAAAACCTACAATATCTTAACCCGTGGTGACACAAGAGACAACTAAGATCAATATCATCACCATCACTTAGCACCTTATTAACCCACATGGAAGCAACAAACCTACTTTTCCAAGAAGGGCTGACATCAGATAGTTAGCTAGCTGTTTAGATTCTATTACTGTGCACTTCATAAAATACAATAATGGGATCAGGGAAAACGAATGAGATAGATAGAGAACGAGAAGATCTTAAATATTTATAAATATAAACATATGTCCATTGTTTTCCAATTAAAATAAAACGTAATAGTAACAAGTAATACCAACATCAAAATAACGTTAACATATCAATATTCATGTAATATATTCAGTATAACGTGATAACTATTTTTTCCACATTAGTGTCATACGGCTACAAAACAACGCCGCCATAGCCGTGCCGCCCCGTTGAAGCGTGAATGAGCCTTAACGTACCGTAAAACAACATGCTTATATTCACTAGCGACAGTGATATGATACCCTGTTACTTTCGAAAGTTATAAAAGGAGATCTTGCCTCACAACACTCTCACTGTCGATGTAGTCTAAACCAGTTGTGTTTGCAAATCACATAGTCACTCGCACGTGTCTAATGTAGGTATCCTTAGTGAATACGCTCATATATCAAGTTTAGTAGATGAAACGCAATTGTTTTTAAATAGCATCAATTACCTCGATGAATTCTCCGAACTCTTTAATAAGTTTAATACAAACATGATATTTTCGAATCGATGTTTAATTTTCCAGTTGTTTGCTAATAAATTAATTTCATTTATAAACGAAGCTGTCGTTAGGTAACTCGCCACTGAATCTAATTACGAAATTTGGAAACAGGGCATGTCGGCTACGGATTTATAAAACTCGTATACGCGATGAGACTCTTCCGGCATTTGTAGCGAAATCGAGATTGCTATTTGGTTGCTTACAAAATCATATGAAATCGTTTGTCATGTTGTAACAACAATGATAACTACTTCATAATTATAGAAATATGATTTATGCCCAGCATTCTTATTTTTAATTAAAAAATTATACAGCTTATAATTTGTAATAGAGATTAAAATTCAAAACACGATGGTGTCAATGGCAGGGTTTCACCCCCTCATCAGTTATTCTACCGCCAAACATAATTCTCTGTACTGTGTCCCAATTTGTAGAGTGAGTGTAATTTTAGTTGGCAGCATATTGATTTTTTCATTTTTTAAGGTGCCAGTATTTTGCGTGAATTTGACTACTTACCATCAGTTGGCCTTATAGTCTACTTTCTTAATATAAACTAAGAAAAATGTATTTGTATATACATAATTATTAACATTGGTATCCAAGCAAATTATGATGTTACCAAAATTATATCGAGCTACTTCAGCGGCAAAAAAGAAATATAAAGTTTCCTTACAAAGTTTCCGAAAAAAAATTACTTTTGAATTCAAACAGACCAGCGTATCGAATCCTACAACGTCAAAGGCTTAGTTAGCTCTATTAGTACATTATCAACGTGAATCAGTTTACTTTATGTAAATTCTATTGCTTAGACTCGGCTACTAAGCCATATGAAGTAGACATTTTAGATAACGAACTTTACAACGTATTTCCTCATAAAATAGCTATTTTTGTTACAGCCACATGCATACACTTTACTGGCAATATTAAATCATACAAGAAATCAAGTGCGAGAACTCTATCAGCTTGGAAACAATGAGGCTGCTATGGCTTATAGGTAATGTACATGAAACATTTATATATATTAATAATAAACTAAAAAAAAATTAATAGACAACATATTTAATATTCATCTATTTCATATTCCATACTTTTATTTTGTATTTTTTGAAACAAATATTACCACAGAATTTAAATAACACCACTAATTAACCTCGAAACTCACTTACCTTTTACATGTGTGCCAATTTTTCACCTCTACGATTACGTTATAATAATTACTATATGATAATAATATGTGCATTTACATTTAAAACTCTAGCTGTGTGCTGAGCGACTTAGCGAAGCTGCTAATACTTCTGAACAAACAACAAGTGCCCGTGGTCCCGGATGAATGGCAAAGACTAGCCAGTTGGGCTGAAAGGTATATATCCAGCGAACACAACAATAAATTATTATTGTTATTATCTCAAGTTTGTAGAATTTTACTATTATGAAAAATATAAATAATATCCCAATGAGCGCCTCATTTTTTTATCGTCCTTACTGTGTCAGTGACGGTCCTTAAAGTGTCTTATCATATGGTTCGATTATGCCACAAAAGCATATCATATTTAAATTCTGCTGTAACACATTCCGCATACAATTGCATGTACGACGATTCAAACAGTCTTAAACAGCTATGTACAAACATTATTAACTTTTTCAGAATTCTAAAACGCTATCGAAGAGTAAGTTTGGGTCAACAACAGCAAGAACAATTGGTGAATTTTCTACCATCCCCACCGAGTCAAGGATCCGATTCCGAAACAACTCAACAATCTTTCACCACTTTTAAACCACCGTCATACTCACCGTCTTCATATGAAAGCCACATACTAGACAAAGATTTAGAAAACCAGTGTGAATGGAGTGATGTGGGAAGACCACCTAGCTATTCCCAAATAGAGAGAGAAAGCGAAACTATCGTCCTCTCAGATCCTTGGGAGAGGCGCCCGATAGTTAGACGAGAAAGTGTATGGTTAGAGGACGAACTCTTCGAAATGACAAGGCGTCCTCAAGATGAACTTACCACGGAACTATAAACTTAGTTTATATTACGCAAATGCGACAAGTACAAATCTCACTAGAATATTCTTTTAATTTAATTACACTAACTATAAAATAGAACCTAATTGAATGAGGTGCTCTTGTTTAGAATAAAAGAAGTGCACCAACCCTAAATAAATAATTTAGTAAAGAGCCACTAGAAGTTTCAATATTGTTTACTTTTAGAATAATATATTTTACCATACTTTTAACTAAAGAAATATCTAAAAAAAAAGTATTAAAACAGCGAATGCAATACGTATATCATCAAAAAGTGTTAATTAGATCTGAGGATTTGATAAATTTTCTTATATTACTGGTTTAATAAATACATAATTAAAGCACAACCAAAGTAGGTAGTTATAAAATAGGAGTCTAGTCTATTTTGAAATTTAATATTTTTTTATTTTTCTCGTTTTATAAACAAGCAAAGCACTTATAATTTTCACTTACAAACTCTTTCTTTCACACACAAATAAACGGATTATAAATATAAACATATATTTCATATATCGGTATACTTACTTTAAATACAACTTTTACTATTTAAATCACTAATATGTACTTGAGCTTTAATCTGCTATATTATAATATACCACCGCAATGATATTATGATTATTCAGGGAAAAGTTAAATATTAATGTAAAAGCAATAAGTATTGTTTAGATAACTTATAGTTTACTGCATGCTTTGTTTACTAAAAACACATACATAATAAGATTTACTTTTAACTGTAATTTTGGTCAAAACACTATTACTTGAAAATATAAGCAAATTGTGTTCAAATAGCGATCTTCGAAAAAAAAGGTTAAAAACAACGACTTAGAGTTAGATATAATCTATGTAAAATGTTTAATGTTTATATGTTTGTGAAGTTTCATGTTTTGTTAATAAAAAAATGAGTGTACTGCTTTTTTTTGTACATACTGTGCACCTTTTAATTATTTATAAGTTATAATGTTTTCGATAAAATTATAATTTTATAATCATAATATGTATTTTAAATAAGATAAATTAGGAATTATTACAAGAATTGCGTACTGTCAAATAGTTTATCAAATTAGGTTTTCTCAGTTCTAGAAAATGTACTTATGAAGTACATTCTTTGATGTTACACAAGTTTGTCCTCGACTTGAAACACAAAACCCCGCTATTCGACATGTAATAATTTATATGAGAGTACACAAATCACAATTTCATTTTTACTGTAAACAATCCCGCTACAGGTCCTTCGGCGAAGGTTTTATTTCCGATCAAAACCAATATTTGTACTGGCCATAGGTAAAAAATGTATAGTTAAGATCTTGTATGTACACTTTTGAACCGGGAGATGGTGACACAAAATTGCAAGAGTTTTATCTTACCATCTCCCGGTCAATTTGTCTAGATACTATAGCTTTGAATAACAGTTTTAGATACCAATACATGTGTATTAAAAAATAGATTCGGTCCTCACTATTTAAATAAAGTTAAAATTTGAAGTATATTTTGGTGACTGCAACAGGTATTAAGTATCTACATCCATCTATATCAACTAACCAATGGCGTATGAACAATACGTCTATGTAAACACGACCGAACACGCTAGTCTAAAGTGTACTGGAAGCTTATTATTTTTGATACAGTTCACTGCAGTTTTCTGGACAATCACACCACAAAAACATTGGTCTAATTATTCATTGGTTAACTTATTCTATAAGTCAAAAATCAGTATACGCCATCAGTATGTAAAATCAGTATGATCACCAATGCATAATATAAACATTAGCATTGTCAGAAACATCCTTATATATCGCCATTGCGCCACCAACCTTGGTAACTAATCGTAAGAAGAACTCACTCCGATGAGTGCACTAAGTGTTAGGTACACTATCTCCTTACCCTTACACACCGGAACAAAATAATAGAAAATATTGCTGCTTGATTGCAGAATATATGATTGGTTGTATATACCCAGGCGGGTTTGCATAAAGCGCGAGTTTGTGTACAAGCAAAAAACGGCATTCTCATAATCGAATGAGACGGCATCGGCAAGCCGTTAGCCGTCTTTCTGCCAGTAAGAATTTCTAAACAAAGAATCTACTTATATAAGATGTAAGTCCAGGACGTCATGGCCTGCAGCCGTACAAGCTAGCGACAAGACAAATGAGGCAGATAAACAACACGCAGGCAACATATGGTAGGATTAGAAATGTTATGAAATGACTATTATTAAGTTGAATAAATTAATGTTACATTGAAAATTTTCTAAAGCATTTCTACTAGTAGGTACGTAAGGTAAGGTCTAGTAAATTAAAAGTACGTATAATATATATTGTATGACATATCGAGAACGAAATATATTCCTAAAAGCTCCACCAAATAAATAAATGCAATTTTTGTGTTTTCGCCATGCAAGAATAAACATTAACAATATCGAGTACTTTTTAACTGAAGAATTGCAAAAGTCACAAACCCTTTTTAGTGAAATATAATAGGATATATAGTAGATGTAGATAAATAAATATAAGATTGATCCATTATTTACAAAATAATGGATCATTTTGTGAAATAGGTATAATATATAATTTTTATAATGATTTATTACTTGCTATAAAACTCAAATGTCAAATATTTCAAAACGTCAGTCGTCATTTAAATCTCCATCAAAATCGACTCAAGACTGTCAGACATCAGTAGTTGTCAAAAATATAAAGGCGAAAGAAGTGTTTGTATTAATAATTCTAAAAATGTTAACAATGTTATGTATTATTTTCTTGATTGGTTAAGATGAAAGAATGTTTAGTGTTTGTTATTTAATACTGATGAAGATAACATTTATGAATATAAATATGTACAACCGTTGTTATCGGTAAGACGTACCTAATATAAAAATTATAATTGGTAAGTAGCGCATCTCACAATAACGGTTTAATAATATCAGAAAATATTGAACGAAGATATTTGTGTCAATTACAAGAAGGGAATAAAACCTAATTAGACTCTAAAATTAGTAATATATTAATAAAGGCCGATTAAATATTTTTATTTCTTAAAAACATTATCTTTGACCAGTGCCTATTTTTATTTATCAGTGTTTGAAAGTAATCGAATTAAATAAGCTTAATATATATTTATGAACAGTAGGAATATGTTATCTCAATTTATAACTTTTATAAAACACAAAAGGTATTGTTACAGGGTAGAAGAAAATAAATTTTATCGAATAAATAATTTCTCCATTCAACATGAAACACCTAGCAGCTTGGTAAGTCAAATTATAATATATAACCGATATTGTATCTAATAATAAAAATGATTATTTATCTTTCCAAAGAATTTTTAACTATACCAAGTTATTCTAAGTACTTCTCTCGATTTTATAATTTGGGTTTTTTAAAAAAGTAAATAAAGGAAATAAGTCAATTTTATAACATCCTATTTTGGTTTTTTGGTTGTATAAGACCAAATGCTTTGGGCATATTTGCCTAGGCATATGTATAATAAGCTATTTTTATAATTACTAATAATCTATAAATTTACTATTACCAAAATAATAGACTATCTATATATAGGAAAGAATATAATTTTGTTGCTTTATAAATAGAATAAGTCTTTTTGCCAACTTGTAAATGCCATTCTATTAGATGTTCCATTCTTTAAATATTTTAAAACATTTAAATAAATAATTACATTATAGATATATGTAACATAGTATATGTAATAATACAGTATCTATTTTTAACTTGAATCTATAAATAATTAAGAGCTTAGTGCAAATAATTCTTATGTAAAAAAATACATTTTGATATAAATTGAATATACATGCTTGAATTAAAATATACAAGAAAACAATGAATTTAAGCAAAGCTCCAACAATATTGTCAAATAATTATTTAGAGTAAATTACAACATATAAAAACTCTTTCTTAAGGTACCAAAAGAAAATAAGTTCGTATGATAAAGAAGAATGGGAGACAATGGTAGAACAGCTGTTGATGCGAGGCACGTACCGTCGCCGTATAGTTGATTTTTCATCACATGCAAGATCATATCTAATAGATGTTGATTTAGTACGAGGTAAAATATCATTTTTGCTTTAATTAAGTATTTATCATATAATAAATAACGTAACTTAATTAACTATCAAGTAAGTTAATTAATTCTCATATAATAACACTTCAATCAAAACATGAAATAACTAGTATCATCTGCATGTTAAAGAGTGTATTTGCCAAATTTCACCAAATTGGGTAAGTTGTTTAGCAGTAAAAATTTGAATAAGATTAAATAATGTACCCACAACTTATTCTACTTTTTATTGGAATGTTAAGATAGAGTAGATGAAACACTGTTAACATTAAACTCTTGAAAGAATGACTAAGCACTTGGTTAAATGAAATAACGAGTTTGAATAGGCTTTACATTAGATAATGATCAATACAATCATAGTAATAATATTATAAAAATTTATTAAAATATAATAATTACAGTAATAAGTGAGTTTATGTAATTACAGGCTTAAGGAATATGAATTCTTAGTTCCCAAGGCGAAGCATTCGCGACTATTTCTTAAAGCGGAAATGCCTATTGGTTCTTCTAAAAAAATTACATAAATTATCTAAAAACAAATAGTAAAAAATAAAAAAAGTAAATTATTGCCGTAAAAAGATCACACATTATTATTTGCCTTATATTTCTATACAGGTTCATCATTCCCTAAAGCGAAGCCTACTCTTGGCATGCGAAGGGTAGTATGGTTCGCACTAGTCCGCCTTGTATTCCTACCAGCGCTGTATCAGTGGTGGGCGCAACAAACCTCCCCTGCTTGCGCCAAGTTCCTACTTGCTGTATGGATGCTGCAAGTCATTAATATATCTATCATGTTCATCGCTCCTGCCTCTATTGAAATTGATGTAAGTACACATGAATCAAAATAATAGTATCTGGGTAAGCACCAATAATAATATTAATCAATAAATACAATAAAAAAAAAGTGGAAAGGTTTTTATATATACTAATAACCTTTTCATCAGCTCTTATGGTATTCATTTTCCTCTTAAATTCCATGGTAAAATATTGTGAAGATAATCTCGAGTATCAAAATAAATGATATCATAGATCAGTAGAATAGCTTAAGATAAAGCTCTTAAATCCATGTCCTTATCACTTTAGGTGGTATTCCCAACTGTGGAACACTTATTATTATTTTATATTTTTCTTTGTTACTTTTCTGGTACATTATATTCATTAGATTTAAATTACATTTTAGTCAAACTGTTGGATTGTACCAGTGGGGCTAATGGTTGTACTGAGTATAGTACATTCGCAAATAGTGAGCACAACTGAGATGGAATTGGCCAGGGTGCGACCTAGGTCGACGTATAGAAGAAAATTGCCAAGGTATTTCAGGTATACGAGTGGTGCTATAGATAAAGTCAAATGCAATACTCTATGAATTCTAAATGTGTTAATTTTTTTACAGGAAAGCGAGGTCGGACTGTGACGGCGGCAGCGGTGGTGGTTCCGCTGAAAGTGGAGCAACGTCGAGCCAAAGCAAAAGTACTTTTACTAAGCCATCGAAATTTAGACGAAGACTTTCTCGCTCTGACTCCACAGATACAGGTCTCAGGTGATTAATATTAATAACAATGAATTCAAATTTATCTATCCATCATACTGTATTAAGTTACTCAATTAATAAATTACATAAAAGTGACATGATCTAGATTTACTGTTCACTGCACACTGTTTCTGTCTAAAATATCTTAAGTAAAAACCAACTGACCTGATTCAATACGTTCCATAATCCTTCAAAAATACATGACTGATAATTTTCCAGAAAGCGTAAAAAAGATCTAATTAAAGACACCGGACCCGACTTAGAAACTAAACATAAAGCCAAAACTATGCCCAAAACCAAAGTTAAAGATTCGGACGACGAAGACTATATGTCTTGGAAAAAGCCTGACGCAACTGCTCCAATAGTCACATTCACGCCACCCCCAGAAGACGCGACACCTAGCTCCTCATTTCGCTACAAGCCTAATATATTGACAAAGAAATACCTCGAGATTTTTAACGTGAGACAAAGTGATAACAATAAACCAATATTCGCTGATGGCGACGACGGGTTTGAAAGTCTAAATGGATATAATTCGAACTGCAGCGATGGAGAGACACGTAATAAAGATTTAACAAACCAGAGCAAGCCGAGTACTGCAAAGGTGAAAATAATAGGCGAAAATCAACAGCCTAAAGTTCAACCACCTTTAAAAGTATTTATCGATGATAATAAAGATATTACCGATGAAAAGGTTCAATGTGAAGGTGTAAGTACGTCTGTGAACGAAAGCAAGGACGAAGAAAAGTCATTCGATCCTGATTCTGATAGTGCAGTAACAACGACTAATCCCCCAGTCAAACGAACTGGAGTAAGATTTCGAAACTCCTGGGCCAAAGACGCGGCTCAACCTGAAACAAGCGACGAAGATTTCGCAAATCTGAAACGTAAACGAAAGGTAAACGAAAAATTACACGCAATTATATTAAAAATTAAATTAATTATTCCTAAAAATATTTCTCATTTATCAAATAATGATAACGGTACATATATTATTTTAATTAACTCGCAAAATTTCTATAACACTAGGTGATAAATGGAAGGAATTTACAACGCAATAAATCAGGTATTGGCTGTTCAGACTGTTCCGACTGCATGATTCGTGTTTGTGTGAAACATTCATCTGCTTATATAGTTCATGTTGTTTTAACTGCGATAATTTCTTTAGAAATTAGAGAACTACCAGAGTTCGACATCCGATGGGGAATGTTCAGCTTCCGCGCCATCCATCGCATTACCTTCGCACCATACCATGTCAGACTGGGTGGGGCAAATCACTAACAGTAAGATTATTTCTTATTCATAACAGTATCAGTACATCGTTTGTTAATGTCATGATGTCGAATGGTATCTGCGCAGTGTTCACTTTATTTATCTCGTATAAGGTGAGGAGAGCAGCTACGAATCGCAATCAGAAGCTGGACACTCGGACGTAGGTTTCCACTACACCGGCGACAGTTCGTGGGATCCGTTCGCTATTTTGGATCCATCGAGTGACACAGGTAAAAACGCAACACTTATATACCTTTCGTTTAGTAGAAAATTGAATGAACATTTTTCTTTTCATTTTCGGTTTTTATATAAATGAATGACGAATGAACGATAATTGCCTGTCCATTTAACAAGTCATTAGCGCAATTTTTGAAGATCTTTAAATATAACAATTCACACTCAATAGTTTTTTGATACTTGGATCAACCGTAATTCCATCTTAATATTACAATAGAGTAAGTGGTAGGGTGGCAATATTTCGTCCTTCGGCCATCGACAGGCAGTCGTTCCCAATCAGTTATCAGCAGGTCATGGGTGAACCTATTTCAAGTGTTTTCTCGAAGCGACATGTATGTGGTTTCTGCTTTTCCATAAAGATATCAATATTATTACTTCCTTGAATTTAAGAAGTTGTACCGATGTATCGTAACGAAATATCAAAGTTGATTTCGCTGCGACTTCAAAATTGTCGAAAACGTCCGTCGTACGGCACGAAACTGAACATTTACATATCCTTGAGTCTAGAATTTTAATCGAACTGAATTTAAATAATATATTCGTGTACTACAAAAAAGAATTCAAATTCACCAGAGAAATAAACCGACACGCCTCACAATATGCATTATTAATGGCTATCTTTTTATTGTTTAGGTAGGCGGACGAGCATATGGTAAGTGGTCACCAACGCCCATAGATAATGGCATTATATGAAATGCTTAACCATCGCTTACATCGCCAATGCGCCGCCAACTTTGGGAACCAAGATGTTATGTCCCTTGTGCCTGTAATTACACTGGCTCACTCATCCTTCAAACCGGAACACAACAATACAAAGTACTGCTATTTAGCGGTAGAATATCTGATGAGTGGGCGGTACCTACCCAGATGAGCTTATACAAAGCTCTGCCACCGAGTAAATGGCTAGCAAGAGGAGGTCGAATATAAAACAATGAGTAGTGGTAGTGAGCGTGAGTGGGTCCGCAGTGAAGTGCACGATGTGGGAGCGCGGGTCCACGCTGCGCGCCGAGCTGTCGGCCGTGGACATCAGCTGGTGCGTGGTGGCGCGCGCCGAGCGGGCCATGGCGGCCGAGGGCTGCGCGTGGGCCGGCCTGCTGCTCGCCGCGCTCGTGGCCACCGTGCCGCCCGCCGCGCGCCTGCTGCAGGTACCGCGGCAGTGCCATTGTCATTTTGACGATGACATATTAGTCCAGTCAGTGAGGATTTTTACCCTGCAAAACTGTACTCCGATGAAAAATCCAAGTTGGAGCCGCCATCTTCGATGATAGGTCTTATAATCGTCATTTTTGAAGACGCGCCATTTTCTCCACCATATGGTGGCGTGGAAGTAACTTTTCTAAGTTATCAAAATTAATTAGTTAGCATAAAATAAATTTATAAAATTTGAAATACTAAGTAGACTATACATATATACTCAATGTACAAATCATCGACGTTACAAAGTACTGCTATTTTTAATTATTAGATCCTTACATATGAAATTAGCGTTTTGTTTGATCTGAAATATCTCCTCTTTGGTTAAGAATTCCAAATTCAAATTTATAAATTCATTTAGCTGGTACATTTGAGTTTTGAAAACAGTCATTCATTTGTTTTTTCCTAATTTTTTTTTCTTTGGCGTCGCTTATTACCACAATGGAAAACATGAAATATCGATATATTTACGAGTACGAGTACTACCGTGGCACCAGTGCTGCAGAAACAGCTCGAAGGATTAATTATGTGTATGGCGCTGGTGTCGCAAAAGAAAGCACGGTACGTTTTTGGTCTGGAAATTTCGACCTTCAGAACCAACCCCGTGGACGGCTGGAGACCAAAGTGGAAAATTAAGAATTAAAGGCTATTGTGGAAGCGGATTCATCACAAAGCACTACAGAGATAGCTGCGGGCTTCGGGGTAAGTGATAAAACTGTATTAATCCACTTACCTACCTACCTCATGAATTGAGTGAATCGAACTTGCAAACACGCGCCGACTGCTGTGTTACTTTGCTCAACCGACACAATAATGAAGGGATTTTAAATCGAATCATTACTTGTGATGGAAAGAGGATACTGTACGATAATCGGAAGCGCTCATTGCAATGGCTGAACCCCAAATAGCCAATAGAGACCCAGCCAAATCCTGCCCTAAACGAAAATTGACTCAGAAAAAGTTACTTGTGAGTGTTTGGTGGACTAGCGCCGGTGTCGTTCACTACAGCTTTCTACTATTTGGCCAAACGATTACGGCAAATATCTATTGTCAGCAACTGCAAACCATGAAGGAAGAACTAGCTGCTAAACAACCGAGATTAGTCAATCGCTCTAGGCCACTGCTGCTTCACGACAACGCAAGACCACACACTGCACAACAAACAACCACTAAGTTAGATGAGCTACAATTGGAATGTCTGCGATATCCACCGTACTCCCCGGACCTTGCTCCAACAGATTACCATTTTTTCCGGAATTTAGACAACTTCTTACAAGGAAAAAAATTTAACTCCGATGCGGCAGTCCAAACCGCCTTCAAAGAGTTTAATGATTCTCGCCCTTTTTTTTAGTAAAAGGATCAATGCACTACCTATTAGATGGCAAAAGTGCATAGATAACAACGGTGCATACTTTGATCTATTAAAAAAAAATTACAAAAAAAAAAATTACTTTATATTCCTCCCGTACAAAACGCCAATTTCATATGTAAGAACCTAATATTACATTGGATTAATTTATTACACTGGATCGTTTTTATATCGTGCACGTGGAATTATTTAAATCATGCAGACTTCGTAAGAGAACATTTCGTTTACAGGTGGCTATAGAACAAGACAATAGGAGCGAAGAGGAGCTACAAACAATATCTCTCATAAGCTACATACCGTCAGTCGTTGTCAACTACACTCAGGGTTCCGTGTATTGCACGTTCAACGGCGCATTTGGTGATAACGTTTGGTGAGCTGACATTCATAACTATACTAATATAAAAAAACCTAATAATATACATAACAGTACATTGATAAAAATATATAAGGAATGAAATCATGCCATTGAAGAATTTTAAAATATGCAATACACCACTTTTTTGTTAATTTTCATGGATTATGACCTAATCGTAAGATGTTTTAATATTTCAAGTCTCTTAATTCATCAGGGAGTTAAGTAAAATGCAATTACAAGAATCCACCTTATCTGACTGTCCAAAGGGGTTACAAATGGGCCACCTGATGGTAAATGGTCACCACCACATAGACATTGGCAATGTAAGAAATATTAACCATTCCTTACATCGGCATTGCGCCATCAACCTCGGGAACTAAGATGTTACGTCCCTTCTGTCTTTAGTTACACTAACTTACTTATCCTTCAAACTGGAACACAACAATACCAAAGTTTGCTTCTCGATTTTAAAATATCTGATGAGTGGGGTACCTACGCAAACGGGCTTGCACAAAGCTCTACCACCAAGTAAATAGTAAGAAGGTAGTAATAAAACACTATGTGCAGCATTTTAAACCTACTTCAAGAGTTTGCCTGAATCATTGAAACATACGTAAAATAAAAACATACAAGTGTACCAAAACTAAACGATGATTGCCATCTAAATTGTAGGCCATTATACGCCTACATAGAAAAACAAATAATATTCATGCAGTCACGAATTGAGAACGTTCTTATTCTTTGAAACCCGGTTAAAAAAAGTAATCGCTAAATTTCTAACGTGTTTTGTCGTTACTTCAAGTTTACTTGTGACTTTTACTTAAGTACAGTATAATATTATGTTATATTGATTTAATTACTAACGGCCTTATTTATAAACGTTTCTTAGTTACTGTTTAGCTAAACACTGATTTGTCTCTTTCTGTCATTATTGATTTGACATACGAAAGAGGAAGACAAAATATTGTTTAACTAATCACCAGTTAAATAAAGTTAATGAATAAGGCGGTAAGAATTCATAAACTATAAATTGTGCTGTCTAGTTTAAAACTAAACAATGGCGTCTTATCTCGAGTGCTATTATCTCAGCTTGTATTGTTCTTACAAACCGAACTTCAAAACTAATATATCTGTGTAATTATAATGTATTTTTAACCGACTTCAAAAACGGAAGACGTTCTCAATTTTTCAGAACTCCGTAATTTATAAACTGATTTGGAAAAATATTTTTATATTTAAAAGTATATACTTCTTAATATTATCAAACTAATAATAGAATCCATGAGTAATTAACAGTCTTCTTAACAGACCTTTAGCAAGGATTAAAACTTTTCTAGAAATTAAATGACATTTCACCGATACGTTTAATAACTTTCAAGAATTAAAAAAATCAAATATTCTAGTATTATCACCAGCTACTATATAAGTAACGTATTTACTTCCATTGTTCTATACAGGGAAGTCACGGCAAACATTCTATCTAGCATACTTCGATTCGCATTAAGCGGTCTCGTGTTTTTTCTCCTCGCTGTGGCAGAACGTGCGTACAAACAGAGGTTCCTCTACGCGAAACTGTTCTCACATCTGACGTCAGCGAGGAGGGCGCGGAAATCTGAATTGCCGCATTTCAGACTCAACACAGTCAGGAATATCAAGACTTGGCTCTCAACGAGGTCATATTTACGTGTAAGAATTTATATTGATATATTTAATAAAATATGTCCCGTTTAGTAATTGTTGTGGTAACCGTACTTTATTTAAATATAAGTGATAGCGTATAAATGTCTCACTGCTGGGCAAACCCTCCTTAAAGAGACGGTTGGATGATTGGAGGAAGTTTTGGAGTTTATTCCACCAAACGGCTCCGACTCCGTATGGGAGATTTTTACGCAATATATGCAAATTTCCAAGTGATGTTTTCTTTTACACCTGAATACTCAATTATAAACAAATTAAATATAAAAACACAAAGTGAATAAATAATATAATGCATGTACACACGATATGAATTTATATCAAACTTATATGCCAGAATGTTGTCGCTCACTATTAACATTGAATGATATGTATCATTGTAATTGCATTGTCCCATTTTAGAACATATTTAACTGGGACGGTACCAAATATGAATTATAGATTAACGACGTCGTCGGTGGTCAGAACTGAACCATTTAAAAAACCATAATGAACCTATGACATGGTCTTGAAACTAATTTTTAAAATCAACTGCACTTGTATTGTTAAGAACTAGTATAGTACCTAATTTTACCGCTAGAGGCGCTGTAAAATTTGTTCATTTGCATTACGCGATCGATTGAAACTTTTGAGTCTGTGATCTCATGTCAATGTTCAATATTACAGAGACGAGGACCTCAGCGATCAGTTGATGTTATCGTGTCATCTGCATTTATGCTTACTCTTACTTTACTCGCTTGTGTAAGCGCTCAACTACTGAGGGTAAGTTTTATGTACTACATTGTAACTTAAACGAGTTTTTTTTTTTTATTATAAAGAAGTTCACGTACAAAATATATGATCGTCAAATTGTATATTCAGTTTATAAACTTCGCAATTATATTTTTATATATAAAATCGCATTATATATAGCATTTTAATAGAAAAAATCGAATCATCTTTTATATGATTTCAGGATTCTGTGACACTGGAAAGAGGCTGGCTGCTCGAGGCTATGGTTTGGAGTTGTTGTCTTGGCATTTATTTATTACGTCTCCTGACTTTGGGCAGTAATGTCAATCGTAAATACCGTGGATGCCTATCCGCTATACTCACTGAGCAAATAAACCTACACTTAGCTATCGAACAGCGACCAGAGAGCAAGGAACAACTCATAGTGGCCAATAACGTACTCAAACTAGCCGCGGACTTGCTGAAGGTAAGAAGTAACAATGTAATTATTATATATAATATTATTTTTGTTCTTCGAATAAACTATTTTAATTTTTCCAGGAGCTGGATTCACCTTTTAAAATATCCGGTATATGTGCCAATCATTATCTGTATACGATTACAAAGGTCGTTATATTGTCAGCACTTTCTGGAGTACTCTCGGAAATGTTAGGATTTAAATTGAAACTTCACAAAATTAAAATTAAATAAATTTTAGATATAAGGTGACCATTTCGAAATGATGTTATTTAATCATTTCTGATACAATTATGTACAAATGACATAAAATTAGATAATATGTTATCTATATTCATGGATAGTTAACTTTTTTTTGTAGGCAAAGCCCACCTTCTTTAGACGCTTGTTTCAAATTTGTTAAGACTCCATTTGTCGATTTAGCTATAAGGGTCACAAAAGACAATAGGAAATAAGTTAAGTTAATAATAATTATTAAATGATTTCAATATTAATGTAAAAATCATTTTAATAATAATTATTATCAATAATGGTTTTTTGAAGTAACTCGAATATAAAGTAGAGAGGATTTTAAAGTAAAATTTAAATCATGACTTGCAAAAGGTCGTGCCTTACTAGGATCTTCAAGAATCTAGATATTATTGTTAGATCTCAAAAAGTTAGTTGTGTCCAAATTCATTATTTAATCAAATTTATTACATATTTTATATAGACTTCCTTAATAATAAATTAATTTTTAAATCGAATAAAAATATCATCACAAATTAGATTAATCAAAAAAAAACATGATGACAAAAAAAGAACATGAAAACAAAAACAACGATTTACAATAATTATACTAATGTTTGATACTGATTATCTTAAAAGACTTTAAAAAAATAATTGCATAATATTCAATAATGGCAACAAGTGGCGTCCTAATTTCTTGCCATTAATATAATCTGTTCTCAAATTATTTTATATTTTTTTTCTATATTAAATAATGATCTAATTAAAATATATAAAAAAATACTGTAATATTAGATATTATATTTTAACATAGACTGTTTATACTAAAAATGATTTTATATATAAATGTTATATGGACGGGTAGTAATTAAAGAAAACCCGTCAATTAATTAAGACGTACTTTGGTCAGTAGCATTTTAAATGTTTTTTTTTTGATCTCAAATAATTAAAAAATAGTCAAATATCAAGAATGCGATGCTATAATGTACTAGATGGGTACTGTATTATTATTATTTTTGTTTACTTTATAATCATTTGTATACATACCGCTTAATTTTGATGCACTTGACCCGTGGTTGTGTAAGACCCAGTTGACAAATAACTGAAGAACTTTAGAAAAAATATACATAAGAACTTAAACTTTTTGTTTAGTACGTTGTGATATTATTTTTAAATTAATTCACTAAAGTCATAGATAAAAGTAAGAATATACCGTTCCTATAATAACGAACTCAATTTTATTATAATTCATCTACGCATTCAATAAACGCTAAAGCCAACTAATAACTTCCGGCTTTACTTAACAGTGTTTACCGGGTGATTAGTTAAACAAATCTGTTCTCTTCTTTCGAATGGTAAATCAATAATAACAGATATAGCGAATTTCCTAACTAAACAGCCGCTAAGCTAAACGTTTGAGTCCGTTATTTTTTAAATAAAATTAGTCAATTATATTTTTACGATTATTTCTTTTGTATTTGACGAGCCGGTTGGCGTGATTGGTGGATATGTGACTTTATCGTGCCTTTCGCGCCGCAGGCCGTGGGTTCGATTCCCACCCAGGACAGACATTTGTGTACATGTCTGTTTGTCCTGAGTCTGGGTGTAATTATCTATATAAGTATGTATTTACAAAAGAAAAGTAGTATATGTAGTATATCAGTTGTCTGGTTTCCATAGCACAAGCTCTGCTTACTTTGGGATCAGATAGCAGTGTGTCAATAATGCCACAGGATATATTATATTGTCACAGAATTGTATTTAAAAATATTACAGGTTAGTAAAATTTTTATGTGAAAACGTGACCACGTAATATAACATACAATACGATGGTCTTAGTTAAAAATTGGTTTCGTATTTAAAATAATTATTTTGCATCGACAAACATTTGAAACATATTGTACTTTACAACGGTATCCTAAAATCTCACAAATTACAACCAAATCATCTTGGAGACGTTTTGCACTGTCACCATAAACAAATTAAAAAAAAAAAATTATTACATTTTATAGATACTTTTAATTATAGTTCGTATTTTTCAATTAAATATAAAGTATCTATTTAATATCTATATTATAATAGTTGTATTGTAATTGAATTATGCAATTGGAAATTTTTTTTTTGATTATTATAAACTGCAAACATTAAATCTAAAATTAACCGAATGGTTTTATTATTGGACATTTGTAAAAATAATGTGTTACTGGTGCTTGTGTTTTCTCGTAGATGTACGTTTTATTGTCAGGTTTTAGTTACCTATTAAATTGAATAAGCTATTAAGAATAATTCAACGAAAAAAGAAAACAAAAATAGATTTGCACTATTTGGATAATTTATTATAGCTGATGTTTATCTTGCTTGGTACTCTGCTTAGAATTATACTTTTTTTTAATAAAACAATATTGTAACTTGTTTTATATAGAAAATAAACTTTAAGATTACATATTTCTTTCTGTCTGTACTATGTAAGTCCATATTCAATAAAACAAATAGTACTTGCATTATTTTTTTTATTTTAACAAATGAAATATATAATTAAATAAAAACCCCTTGTAATTTAATAAAGGAGACTGGTTTGCCACCAGTTGACAAAGTTTAAACAAAAATATTTCACCCTGAACTAAATATTAATTTTTGTGTTCTTATGTCAACCATTATTGAAAAAATTAAGTTAAACGTTTTATCGGATATTACATAATTTTTTATATGTGGAGATGTTATTTGTTTTTTAATGCTAAAATGCGAAATTGTTTTAAGAAATTAACCTAATTTTCTATTCACACTTCATTCTATTTTCTATTTAAAACATTTCTATATAACTATTATAGTTTAATCATTATCTCTACGTTGCTTGTAAGGCTATGTTTACATTTTCGTGTTTATTATTTATTTATAACAAATTACCTGGCGTGCCAACAGCAGATGCTAATAAATATAGAAATTAAGCATTGCGTTTCCCTCAGGCACAAATAATATTATATTAAAATAATTAAACATAGCTAAGTTTAGGAATAAGTTAACTTTATTCCATAACTTTATTTTAAATCAATACACGACAAATTTAATTCTATTCCTCTACCAAGTATAAAACGTTATACATACACACATAGTGAAAACCTCATTCTGGATAACTTATTAAATATAAAATCGAAAACAAATCCCTTTTTATATCTAAGATACAAAATTGGTATTTTTTTATATAATCCAGTTTTAAGCTTTGAAATTCATCATCAAATATATAACGTAGCTTTCACACAACCAATTAACAATATATATTATCAAATTCACTCTAACAAAATTATATGAACTTCATAGCTTATTTAAGTTACTATTTTACTACTTGATGAAACTATAAAGAATGAGTAATTCAACTGTTTCATTAGACTAACTAGGTCCAGTCACTAGATATTATTGCTATTCAGTACAATTCCAGAGTTAAGGTTAGTGATACTATATGAAATATTTTAACTGTATTGTCATGGTAGTAAAAACATGACACTGCTTTATCAAATATTTCTCTCTAAGCGGTTTTTGATACAAATACAAACATCACATATCGTGATATTTCATTTATCAAAAACTTGATACAATGACTGAGAAAACAAGCTATTTAAATACTTGTATTTTAGCCAGGTACCCAGAAATTCTTACATATTTGTATTTGAATAATTTTTTGTATAAATTTTTATGTTAATGCAATTCTCGTGTCCATACAAGCAATTATTCATAATACTTAATTACCACCGATATTTTTTTCGGAATTAAATGGTCCGATCCTAAAATTCAGGAAACTGGACCCTGGCATGCTCTTTCCTCTTGCGATATCAGTCGCGCCTCCGTTCCCGAGATGAAGAACGATGAGATCTACTGCGACGCGATTCACGTTCACGTTCCCGATCACGACCACGCGATTTTTCACGCGACCCTTCTCGTTTGCTCTTGCTACGCGACCGACTGCGCCTATAATTTAAAAAAGCATTTCAAAATGAACACGGTCGAAACAGAAGTTGAATGAATAGAATTTTCTTTAATTCGTTTACAGTACATTTACATCGATCAACAGATTTATTGACAAAATCTGCCTTTATTTAGGGATTCGTGCAATAAAAACGTTCAAACCGATCAACAGAACATAGTGACAAACTAGAATGAGTCCAACCTCCTGTCACGTTCACGGTCTCGCTCGCGCTCGCGGTCCTTGCCGCGGTCGCGGTCCCGCTCGCGCACCGCCTCGCGGTGCCTGCGCGCGCGCCTGTCCAACTCGCGCCCGCCCACGTAGTGGCGCCGCCCGCCGCTGCGCTCGCGTTCACTCGCACCTCTCTCCTCGCGACGCTTCTCAACTGTTTTCTGAGATAAAGGAAACGTTACGATGAACCCGATTGAAATACAAAATATTTAAAAAAATTACAATGTATTAATATGCTAAAATATCTTTTGAGAACTCACTTTAAGGTCTGATAATTTTTCACGGATTGTGATGAAGCCGAGATGCAGTTTCCCACCGAAGTGGTCGGCGAGACGTCGGTCGTTGTCGTGTATACCGAGATAAGCAGAGCAAACCTCACAAACACGTAGTTTCTGCTGTTGGTACGACGACGCCGGCATGGAATTACGGTACTCTTGTTCTGCTACTGCTTTTTTCTTGCGTAATTCATCTATCTATAAAAAAACAATTGTTAATTGACTATTCTAGACTACTTATTATACGCTTCTAAAGTTGAATCACATAATGTTTTCGATATGGAAAGTAGTTTCAATATGTATCTAATCTACCAAAATAGGGAAAATATATTTGAGACATATACCTCTCCCATAAGCTTGACACTGTCTTCGACCATACCCTCCTCACCAAGGGCTTCGGCGCGTGCCAACTTCTGGCCAATCTGTTCTGCCAATTCATGGACAGCATTTGCCTTCTCTGTCACTTCTGCTGATAATTCCTCCTGTGTCTCAGCCAACCTTTGCTTGGCGGCGGTGGTACGACGGTCGCAATCAGCGATGAATGCCTCTAAATGTTCTGTGGCCTTAATAATGCATTAAAATATTTATTAGTTATGATGGTATACTTATTAAAACAAAAACTTTGTAATTAATGAACTAAGTATTTATCAATCATAATGAATTAATGTTAATTGTTTATATAACTTTTTTCATTATGTATGTGTTTTGTATTATACTTGTATTATATTTTCAATTATAGCATAAAAAGAAACAATAAATAATTAGCTTGACAATTAATTAGTAATTATAAAGGCTTTATTAAAAACTCATAGCATGAAATATACAAATGGTCTACTGATGTGTCGTAACTTTTGAGTTTTGACCCACATCGAAAAGACGACTTTCAACTAACTACATGCTGTAATGTGAAATGCCACTAACAAAGAATAAAAAATAAACCAGTTTATACTCACATCTATGTCATAGAAATAATCTTTGGTTTTCGAGGCTAATTCATAGTCCGCGCGTAGAGCCAGATCATGTATTTTAGGACACTCACCTAAATCCATACGCTGCAATTAAAATAACAATAACATGAAAAGTATTTTTTAAATATCGAACAAACAATTGGACAAAGGACAAGAAGTTAGTTAATCTTATAAGAAAATAATAATCGTACACAAAACAGTTGGAAGCAAAATAGTAGTTTGAACAAGCAGTATTTTTTATACAATATTCAATTTAAACATTATTATACTTTGTGATTAAATTCAAAGCTTTTTTGTAAGACCCATTTATTTTCATCTGAATATCTTCCAATCAAAATTTTAAACCATATCATGTTAAAAAACATGAATTATTGTCAATATTTAACATTATCTGTACTCCATTCTCATGATATACAACAATAAAAAATATTTCTGTTTACACAAACGCCTTTATTGCACCAAATTATTTCGACTGCTGAAACTTAGCTTTATAAGAATTCAATAAAAATGTATGTTAACAAAAATAATTGTATAGCAAAATCTGCGTTCATATAAACAGTATAAAACAGACATTCAAAATGAACCCCAAAATAATTTAAATAAATTGTTGCAGGTAAATACATACAATGTCACCAACACAGCTCATCCTGTATCACCAGCCCATATATTATGCCATACTTATTATACTTACAAACATCTGGCACACCTCTCCATACCCTAACCAGCCTTAAAACAATCTCACATTTTCATAAACAATTGTATCATCAAGAAATCTCAAATTGACACTATACACTTGAACACCAGCTTCAAGTAACGGTTCCTAAGTTTAAACTTTTAATATAAGTTTTGTTGATATTTCTTCATTTAAGACTTAAAATACTGTTACATGTTTTGCCATTTAATTGAGTTATAATGAATTACAACTAGGTCCAAAACCAAACATTAATGAAAATTAATTCTCAAAAAGAATAAAATTATAAGATATTATGAACCCATAAAACTATTCTCTAATACAATAATACCTTATCAATTAAATAAAAAATATACACAAAGCATAATGTAAAAAAATAAAAAGGTAGAAATAAATGTGACTATAAGAATCCATTTTTTTTGCAGTGTAATACTTTTATATAAGAAAAACTATAAGCATAAAATTACACCTTCAAATCTGAGTTTTTTTTACATAAGATGTTATATACCTTCTTCTCAAAAGAGAATAGGCCTTAGCCCAGCAGTGGGACATTAACAGGCTGTTACTTACTTACTTATACCTAACATCAATCTATTTTAAATCCTATCTTAGTAAAATTTAACCCTCATTTATAAATTTACTGTAAATTTGTGTTACATCTGATGCATGCATCTTTTCTATATCTTCTTTATCTAGCCACGTAAACAGCATGGTACGTACCCAATGTAGTTACAATCAATCAGCAAATTGTTCTCCCCAGCTTAAATTTTTCGAATAATTTTTACATGTACTCACCAAAGCAGCATTAGAAACCGAAGAATAAATTAATATTTTTTTAAAGCCTGAGAGAGAGTTTTAAATTAATTCCTGCATAGCAGTAAGAGTACAATCAGCTAACTAGAAATGTTATACGTACATCTTGGTACTTACAGAACAGCCTAACTCTTACAATCTATCCCTCATCTGTTAAGTATTGTGATGAACAATAAAGACTAGTGTTGGGCATTTTCTGAAAAGCATATTTCACCACAGTTAATGCCACTCTGATGTAATATTGTCCTAAGACTACGGATTATAATAAAAGATATGATACTATGAAGAACTCACATATATTAGGATATAGTTTTATTTCAATAATGATTTCACTAAATTTGTAATACATAAATGCACAATTACTTTAATATCCTAACATAAATGATTTGAAAATATAGGAAAACCCATTTTAGAATTTCTGAGATAAAACTAAACATAAATCTTTGCTTGCTTGCTTAATACAAAATTTGCACACCAAGTATTTTGTTGTGTAGATAAAAATATACATAAAAATCTCAGATATTCAAAATACCAATTTACCCTCAAATAATAAAAATTAAACACTTACAGTCGATGATAAAATTTCATGTGGACAGCACTGCAGTAAAAACGATTTGCAAACCGTATCATCATAAAATTTAACTCCGTGCCGATCAGATTCACCTGAAACGATTTTATTATAATAAAGAAATATTAAGTAAAACACAAACATGAAACACAAATATAAAATGATAAATAAAAACAATACCATTACGAGCAGTGCCCATTAATTGATCTAACATTGCCCTCATTTGCTCGTGAGCAGACATGGTCACGTATTGGTTGTATATTTAATATGAACAAATTATTTTTTAAAGCATACTACATTAAAAAAAACGATTTCACGCTTAAGCTAAGCTAAAGCCGATTAAACACTACGAGAAAATAAGACTCAATCAGCAACGTACAATCGTAATGCTAATTTAAGTTTGAGAAAATGGCGAATGACGATCGAAAAGTGACAACAATTGAAATGTGAATCTTTCGTAAAGAAAGGAAGGAATAAGATGGAGAATACAGACACAAAATAGGCTACAATATATACGACAGATTAATAAAACCGTTTTATAATAATATTATATTTGATTATTTGCAATTTTCTGAAATTCATTCAATAAAAAGTGTTAATTGCAATTATTTGACTTACATTTTTTAAATAAGTTGTCCAATAAAATATAGCACCACGTTTTAACTTACCTCTACTGATGAAAGGAGGGTTGGTTCATTTTTCACCCAGAGAATTGGAAATTGGATTTGCGATTCAAAGGGAGCAATGCTACTAGCATTCTTACCACCATTCACGCAGTCACGATTTATACAATAGTCATTTTAAATTGTTATTTGTATATATTTACGGCTTTAATGTACATAATTCTTATTTTAAACTAGGAACTTTTTTTGCAGTGATTATGTACTCTGTGCTTCTTTGTTTGACAGTTAATTTTAAATTTTATTTAATATTTTCAATTTTGACATTTACAAAATATCCAATTCCAATATATCTTGATAGTTTGTAATTTTGTATTAGTTAAAGGTTAAAGTTAATAGGTATAAACTTTTTATTGAACGATGATGTGTATTGTATTTAATTTAACTTCATAATAATTATAAACATAACATAGAAATGTAGCTTCATTATCGTTTTATGTGATATTTTGTAAAGCTATTCTAAAGTACCTTTAATGCATAACTTATAGTTCCGTTTGTATTAAAAGTTAAACTAAGATAAATGTATAAAATGCCTGAACTTATCAGAATACTATTGCCTGCGCTGCCCAATGGTCATAAAGAAGTTTTTTACAAGGGATGCTTTGAAAACAATGATCAAAATTGTACCACAATATTTATTACTATATATGCACACAGTCCAGAAATATTTAAAACTAAACACATACAGGAGAATATTATTTATGGATGCAGCTCTGACAATGTTTTTGATCATAAATATATGAAAAGTAAAAATTGGTTAATAACAAACAGAAATGAGTATCCCCAAATTAAGAGTTTAATTATCAATGGTAAACCGAAGACTGATGCAGATTATATAATAATGCTTTATGATTATAATAAAGTTCGAAATTCAGAAACTATAAGTAACAGCGATGACTACTTTTCAACATTACAAGGTTTGATCCATAAAGACGCTGGTGACTGTTGTAACATATTCTGTGAACCTTCTTATATAAACAATAATTGGTTTACTTCATCCATGTTTGTTCAACATGTTTATAATTACATTTACCTATTGAAATGGCTTTTGAATTCTGTGAGGAATAAAAAAAAAGTAAGTTCTTATAATGTCGTCACTGCCTCTTGTAATATATATGCATATTTCCATAGCCAGGTCCCAGGCTAAGTGTATGTCAAATTTAATTACAATTATTTCAGAGGCTTAGTTGAGATGAGATACTAAAAAGGCAGGGAAAATTGCTTTTACATTTATAATAATACTTTATTGACTGCCTCGTTGGTCTAGTGGCTACCTGTAAGGCTGCAGACACGGTGGTCCTGGGTTAAATTCCCAGGTAGGGCTAATAAAATGTTATTGAGATTTTCTGTCAAAAATTTTCAGTAGCAGCCCAAACTCTGGAAGTTGGAAGTGTGTACACTCCTGTGCCTGAACTCTTTCCAGTTGTGTCGGACTGCCTTCGTATCAGGTTATAAGAGTTTGGGAATAGACAGTGCACCTGTGTTTGCGCACACACTTGGCCACTATAATATCTCCTGTGCAGTTGGCTAATCTCCCTTGAGATTGGCCACCGTGGCCGAAATCAGTTTGAAGGACTATTACTTTATTAATAAAACATAAATCTATCTTCAGCAAAGAGTGTCTCTCTTTGCTCAAGTTTTATTTTGTCATATAAATAATAATAAGGTTTTGATTATAACAACTGTAAATGTCATTATACGAGTATCACTTAAATGTTTCAGGTTTCAATAAAACAGGGAAACTTATTGTTGGCTATAATGGTCGATGTCATTTTAGGATATTTAGTTATGCAATTGGTCATTTCCAGTAAAAAAGACCTTGGTCTCATATTAATGGGTATTTTGGAGGTATTGAAATTAATTTCATTAATATCTTGCAAATTTATTTGGGCTAATTAAAGATATCTTTTTTCTTTGCAGAAATTAGTGAATTTAATGTATTCTTTGCTTAAATGGCTGATGGGCGATCCTGCTGGGCTAAAATTAAACAATGCTTTCAATAAGATGTTGGGAAAATATTTTTTGTACCATGTTGAACTGTGGTGGCTGTTCATAGGTAAATAAGTACAAAATAAAATATAATATAGTCTGAAAAAAATATTAATGTACAAGCCTATTCTGTCCTATCTCAAAACAATAACAAAGACATATATTTTATAAGGATATGTCTATATCTCAAATAATAATGAAAATTACAGAATTATAATACATTTTTACAGATGTTTCTGGTGAAAAGTTGGATGTTATACTGCATTTATATCAATACATTGGTTATTTGGGCTTCACTTTCCAAGCTGCTATAATATCTGATATGATCTGCTTAGCAACATTCCACTCTTATTGCATATATGTATATGCAGCCAGGTACTATTGTGACTATCTATGTATGCATATTATAGAATCTGTTTCGAGATTTATGCATAATTTTTAAAAGTATTGTCAGGTTGGTTGAAATATCATTCTAAAATAAAACAAATATACTTTAAGTGACTTCATAATATCTTTAATCATGTATTAGGAATTAACAACACATTAATTTCTGCCAAATTACCCTAATTAAAAAAATCTACAAATTTTATCTCAAAATATAATATTTCCTTTTTTTGATCACCGTATGAAAATACTCTTTTACTACAGCTAATTTTTTATTTTAGACTTTTCAACATACAAATATCAGGTCTAAAAGCATTGTTAAGGCTGTTTGTAGGTAGAAAGTACAATCCACTAAGAGGTGGTATTGATTCCTGTGAATATACTAACCAAGAGTTATTTGTGGGTACAGTGGCATTTACAATATTGCTATTGTTATTGCCAACGACAGTTATGTACTACATAGTTTTTACTATGGTAAGTCATTGTTAATAAACTAGCCTGGATGTCCATAAATAAATATTGTAAGTAGACAATATTTTTGAAATTTACTTACCTATTGTTTTATTTCAGTTTAGGGTTTTATCTCTCGCAGTGCAGTATGTTTTGGCGAAAATAATATACACTATACAAACGCTTCCTTTTTATATAATTGTTCTTTGGATATCACAGTCACCTAAGTTAGCAGGTGAAATCATTTTTTTTGTTATTCAATTTCGAAACTATATTTTGTATATTTTTCTTAATCAAATTATGTAATTTTTTTTTAGGAAATATATTAATTGAAGAAGTCAAAAGTGTTCAAAATACGTCAACATTAATCCTAAAAGTTAAATTGTTTAATAAATCCTTTCAAGATCTGATGAAAAACTTTAGACCACCAGTATATGTGTCAAAACATATTGAATGGAGTAATATTGTATCAAATATTTTTACAGGTAAACAAATTGTATAATGAATATAAATAAAACATACATGTTGCCTCAACATATTTTTTTATTGCGCACAAAAATAAAAATTGTCTGGTCACCACACATGTGAATGTATAAATGCTTAGTTACTTAAACTATATGCAGCAGACTGGGCATTTCTATTGTATAATTATTAAATATTAATATACATCTTATTTGTTGTATGAAGGCCAAGTCAACCCACTCAAACAATTTTCGACATATACACGGCTAACATGGACACTCTGCTCATGTATGTCACAATGGCTATAATTATTGCTGTAATCACAAACTACTTCACAAATAGATTAATTTATTAATATTAAGTGGAAACGCCTGATTATAAAAGAGAAGAATTTTTTTTTTTTTGTAATTTCCTACTGCCTTTAATGACAAGACAGACACATAGAATCCAATAAACTAATTAACACAAAATTAAGACATTGAATTCTAAGTAAACTGGTTAAATGTTTACAGTATTATATAAAATTGAAACTTATAGTTTCTTAGAGGCGTTATTGAGCACATTTACAAACATCGAAAAGTATAAAAAATATACTAATGTGATTTTGTACATTTAACATATCTGATTAATTTCTAGGGCAAGACCGTTAGGTTCGTTTACATTTGTACCGCACACCCCTGAGTCTTGAGACTTGTATCTGTGCTTTAGACAAATGTGTTAAACTCAAATTTATAATAACATAGTACTATTATAACATTGTAATGTTATTGTGTTGTGTAATCATTAAAATATATTACAGACATTTCATTTAAGTTGAAAGCCATAGGAATGTAAACATGAGATGTAGGAGGTACAAATGTATTTAAGACTTATTAGTAGCTAATTAATTCTATTTTGATATTAATCCAAAAACATAGAAAAGAACAAACGCTATATTATATCGCTACCAAACAGCTAGACTTCATTAAATAACACAAGTTCCTGTTATGTTAGTCACACTTTGATTTTGAACAAGACTAGAAAAATGAAACTTTTCTTTTAAAATTTTGCAAAAAATCGCTTCGTAAATAAATATTAGTGAAAAAAAAAATTAGCAATATAATAAGAGCATACTTTGTATTATAATAAAATATTATAAATGTTAAAAAGTCCATAAAATTTTGTAGTATTAACGATTTCTCTACATTTAGATATTATTTACAAAAAATTAAAATGCTCAAAAATATACAATATATCCATATTATGCTATACAACAAAGATATAAATGCGACTCTAATTATTTATTTTATCGTCTTTACTTACATCGAAAATTGTTTGCTCGTTCAGACTGTTATTCGTATTAGCAGTTTACATTCATTCTTGGGTATAGCTCGTGAAGCCAATCGTGAGGCATTAATAACATTATAAACTGGGCTGGTAAGTAATTTGTTGCGTGTTAAATAGCTTCTTTTTAGAAGTAAACTAAGAGAAACTCAGTGCATGATGCAAGGCAGTACGTGCCATGTCTCACTGTTCGTCTCCGGTGGGTAGGCCAAAATCAAATCATCGTTTACATACATTTATTTACTATTTTTCTTTATCATCACAGATATTAGTAATATTAGGAAAGTGTGATTCCGTTCACAGTACATTAGATGACAATAAACAAGTGGGGAGGAGTACATGAACATGAAGCAATGTTTTCGTTTATAGTATTATCACTATAAAAGCTAACGAAAGTCGCGGGATATTATTCGGCAAGTCTTAGTTCTTGAGTACACACCTGTAGTCCTTATTCACGTCCGAGCTTGGATTTGGTGAATGCTCTTTAGGTCTAACAGTACCACGACACGATGCTAACTTTGATTCCAAAGCCTACAATGAAGAAAATCGAACATGAATGATGTTAATATTAGTAGGTGATAACGAAATAATCGTGTGCGAGTAAATCCCCCACCCAAATAATACATATTCCAATGGCAGGAGTGAAAATAAATAAACAATTTTGTCCTTGAATTGACATGACATCATTGGTCGAGATCTAAAATAATCTATGGTATTGTATACATTATGGATTAGTGATAAAATGGCGTTTTTAACGTCAACCAAGTTGTAACCGGAAGTAATATTAAAGTAATTAATTAGAATACTCTTGTATCATGAGTAAAAAATATTAATCAAGTAATGTTTGTCAAACATAGCATGATTATTAGATCATTGCTCGGAGTATATATAACTGTAAGGTTTATTTAATTTTTCTGCTTCTACCATTGAAATATAATACAGATATATAACAAAAACCAAAAAGCCAGACATCTAAACACGTAAATGGTAATTTTTACAAAAGTTTACTGAGTCGAGACTTATTAATGTATCTTGCACATTCATTAATACATGTTGACGTACCTAATTTAAAACTCAAGTTATATGTGAAAGTATTATTAAATGTGCAATATTGTTATGTTAATCTATGCATTATGTTAATATGTACAATATAAAATTCTAAATTTGTACTAAACATCAAATAATAAAACCACTACAATTCTACGATACTTAATTGTATTTTATATTAAGTTAGGACTAATATTACATCTAGCAATAAGGGCTGCTTCAGTATACCTTCTAGTTTAAGTTTATTTAATTCATTTTTTAAATATTTAACGGGTGTATAAAATTATATTTAAATATATATATCGGGATTCATGGAAATATCGGTAACCGCGTCATGCTACGAAAAACATGCTTTTAAAAGAAGTTATTTCAATAAAATACTTACAGGTGATACAAAAGCTGTCTGTATAATGAAAGAAATTAAATTAATTATTATGTAATTATGTGTAAACTATTATTACGTAACGTAATGAGTTGATATAAGTGTAAGCAACCCTTATTGTATGGCGTTTTCAAATATCTACACAGAACACTTTTAGAACTACTAAAACTGCTGCCGCAACATTTGTTTTCCTTTGCTTTGGTCCGGTCCTTTTCTCGTTGACGTGAAGTTGAGAAAATTTTCGAGACTTTCCCTAGACCTTACGATAAAAGACCTCCTCAATTTGCCATGTTCGGCTTGATAGGATCTTACGAAAGGTTGCTCGGAAGACCTATGCGTTGAAAGCGGGAGAGCCTTTTGTGAATTATTCTTTAATTGCTCGGATCTTGAATATTGACGTGTAAGCTCGGCTGGCTTACGATACTCTATAGAATCATCGAGGTCATTATTTTGTACATCCTTGGCACTTTCAGTTTCTACGTTACTGTCCAACGGTGGATGGTTTTGGACAGCGGCTTGTACGCCATCGGTTTCAAGGCCACACGAACATTTGACCTTACCACATTCACGGCAAAGAAATCTTTCAAGCTGCAAGCAATAAACATCATGCATACTACAAAATACAAAGCTAAACATGCAAAAAAACATGCAGTATTATCTAACACAACTAACTGTGAACTTACTGATATTTTACATAAATTATAGATCTATTAAATATATAAATAAATCTATAATCTTAATTCATAAAATGAAAGTAAAACAAATTTAACAAAAAAAACTAATTTTAATAGACATGTTTGCAAATTTACAGACCTAGTTATGGCAAGTGCAATTGTGCTTAATTACAACTAAATAATATATAATTATATCTGTAATATATATACTCGAATTAACTCAAAATCTAGTATTTACAGTAAGTAGTTATATTTAATTGCAAACTAATTGATTGATAAATTATTATTTAATAGAATTAATTGGTAAGATTTAAAAACATGTTTAATTAAATATACTAAAATGTGAATGTTTATATAACTTTTTCGATAAATAAATAATAATAATAGTGTATTAAAAAATATATTAAATACATAAATAAAATAGTATGAATATCATCACTGATATGACTAAAATGTACAATAATAAATATTTTTGGTTCAATGTATACATAATATTAGGTTATAATTTAAAATAAGCAATATAAAATTATATATTGCTATTTATGTAAGTTTAATTCCACTAAAGTTTATGATACATATATAGTGCGCAATAAATTTGAAAATGCCTATTTATTATTACATTTATTATTAATTCAACCCATTGACTTCCGACAACAATTTAAAACGTCATTCCCGATTCAAATCCAGACTCCGATGCATCATTCAAGCATCATTTTTACCCTAATAATGGTCAGTCAAAATATAAATAGTGTTCTGGTATTTAAAACTCCTCATTTTAGTTGTAATTTAAATGTTGTAGAAAGTTAAAGTAATAATCTATCGAACCATACTATTTCATGTCCACACATCCATACATTTAAGATCAACAACATTTTAGATCATCCAGATATGACCTTAGGTTCCTTCTGTTGCTTTCCTTGTCCTTATTAGTGTTTGGTCATGTGAATAATAATAAAGTAAAATAAATTGGACCATCTAGTGGAAAAATAATCTGTTTAGATTTCAATTTAGCATTGATCTTGGTAGTCAAAAGGTTAAACAATTTTATTAAGTGACTATAACTTTGTAACAAAATATTATTTTAATTGAACTATATCTAAACTAACTACTGCTAGAGCTAATATACAAACAAATATAATTCTAAATACAATTGACATAAGGCTCATATTACTTACCCCAACTTTCCGAAGAAGATCACCAACTATGTTTATGGCAGATACCCGAGAAGATGGAGTCATTGCATTACCGTTAACTTCACCTAATCAATTAAAAAAAAAAACCTCTAGTTTTTAAAAAGGCAGGCAAACAATGTTTTAAAGTCATGTTATGACAAAGATTTTTTTTTATTTGTTATATATGTCTCGCAGAGTTATTGCAAAAGCCATGAAATTACGAATGCACACTGGCTCACTAGTGAAATTATAATTTTACGGCTTTGACATATATAAAAAATGGCAAAACTTACGTCTTGGTGATGTTATAGAAGTTTGTGTTTCTATTTCTACTTGTGACCTAGTTGAGAGGCCATTACATATATTTTCATTTGTACTGGAATCCTCTTTTTTTAATATTGGAATTTTTTCTATCACTTTTAATTCTTGTTTGAGATCTGGAAACACATTGGTTGTGTGATTTTTAATACAACATTTTTACTGAAATATGTATATTGTATTAATTTTAAATGACATATTCTCTAGTGACATTTTTAATGTGGTTTATTTGCAATTATCAATTTATATATTTCATTTATAACATTTATTCAACTTTTAGTAAAAATTTTTTGTCATTTTTAATAAACTAAAAAAAGAAAGGTGAAGAGAGGAGATTAGTTGCAGATACTACTTTGTAATACTACCAATAGTTCCATCAGTTCTAAAACAATAATTATTTTACAGTTGACATAAGTCATATGAAGTATATCAAAACCACCTGTAAAGATGAGCCTGAAATTGGCAGCCGAATTATAGCAGCCAAACACAGTAGCCGAGATACCCGAGCTTTATGCTATGCTCCCTGCTGAATCGGGCTCGAATGTGTTCTAGGCATCTATTAGAAGGTCTCAGACCATTTATAGGATTTTCCACCGACGCCTTCCATCAGGAAAATATAAAATCTACAGATTTTCTGATTTTTTCTAATATTCTGATTCAGAAAATCTGTAGATTTTATATTTTTCTGATGGAAGGCGTTGGTGGAAAATCCTATAAATGATCTGACACCTTCTTTTGGATGTCTAGAACGTATTCAAGCATGATTTAGTAGAGAGCATAGCATACAGCTCGGGTACTCTCGCGAAAACTTCAAAAAATTCAGAAAATCTGTAGATTTTATATTTTCTTGATGGAAGGTGTCGGTGGAAAATCCTATAAATGGTCTGAGACCTTCTAATAGATGCCTAGAACACATTCGAGCCCGATTCAGTTGGGAGCATAGCATACAGCTCGGGTATCTCGGGTACTGTGTTTGGCTGCTACAATTCGGCTGCCAATTTCAGGCTCATCCTGTAAAGTATTAACAGAAGGGCAATTTTTCTGTAATTATTAATCAGCTATTGTCATATTATAATTATAAAATATTAAAAAAAACCATACCTCTGGCTTCATCTGTTGCTCTCTGCAATTTCACCCTCAAATTTTCCATTTCATCTACTTCACTTTCTAAAACTGCATTGCGTTCATATGCTTGATTTAATAAGGTTTCTATACAAGATACTGATTCTGATATGATTCTAAAAATAAGATATCATGATTATTATTAGTAGTTTCTGTTACATAAAAGCTGGAAGAATACCAATTAACATACATATAATTTGGAGGGTAGAGAGTCAGAGTAGAAGCGTGTTGGGGATAAATTAATAAGGAAGTACAAAGGCTATATGCAGAGAGGACCAATAAACACAAATGGACAAACTGTGTGAAAGATGACTTAAGCGATATCATTGTACTGAAGGCAACTAGAAATAGAATTGAATAGAAAAAAAAAACTGACAGACTGACTCCAAATAAATAAGATAAACAAAAGCAAATAATTATAGTTTATATAAATTTGGAGATATACTAAGCATTTAAGTTCAGTTTTTAATTCTAACTTTTACTGTATTTAAAAAATATATGCTCACCTTTGCCCCCTTTCCAGATCATCATTTTTTTGTTCTAGCTCTCTAATATATATTGCTTGTTTTTCTTTTTCTATGTTGAGTGCCTTTAATTCATTCTCTAAAGCATTTGTTTCATGTTGACTTCTGTCTAGTTTATTCTGAAAAACATATACATAATATTCAAATAAAACTCGTTTCAATGAAGTAAATGACCTCATCAGCGTCGCTTTTAACCCATGACACAATGTTACAAATTAATGTCAAACCTTGAGATCATCAATTTTATTTTGAAGCCGTTGATTTTGATGATCCAAATCTCTATTTTGTTTTTCAACTTGCTCTAATGAAGCCTCTAATTCCTTTTCAAGTTGTGCTGAATTTTCTGTGTATTCATCTAATTCTTGCTGTATGTCTTTTGCCCTACACAACAAAATCAATATTTAATGCAAACATTATCATCTATTACAATAAATTCATATTAAATAATAAGAAGATTCTACTTTTGTTCATAATGTTTTGCTTGTTCCTTCCAATATTCCACTGATTCCTCTAACTGTTTAGGAGATTCCATATTTTAAGACTAAATTTTGAGAATAGCTGTTCACACTTTTCTATGGCTTAATGTTTTATGATTAATATTGTACATATGGTATTGAATATTTTATGCAATATATATCGTATAATCGAAATCAGTAGATTCCTTTTGTTATGTTATATTATTACGAATCAGCCATTATATTCGTTGAAACGCAAATTGTGACACAACTTCCTTAACACAGTCCTTCAAAACAAGGCATGTACAGATTAAATTGACAAACACATCAATACGATAGTTTCATTAAACAGATTATATATATTTCAAATATATTGGAATAGACAAATAGGGAAACCATCAAAACGTATGATGAACCAAGACTAAAGGTATTTCAATTATAAAATAATTTGAATGAAAAAACAGTGTTTGATTGTATAGTGCACACAATGTTTTTATACAAGAATTCAACAAATTTCCTGTAATTGAATAAAGTCTTCTGGGTCTGTACTAAGGACGGGTGTTCCATAAAGCTAAATTTTGGCAGTTTTTGGTATACATAAATGATCTTTTTTTGTGCTAAAGGTACTTGTGATATTGTTTTGTTTGCTTACGATACTCCATGCCTTTTTAAAGTTATCAGAAAATAAGTTTATTATGACGACGTATACAATACAATGACGTATATAATGCATTGTCACTGAACCAAATGATTTTTGAAAAATAATTTAGTTCTAAATTCCAAAAAGACAAAATGCATACTGTTTGCCTTAACTAATGTAAAGCAAAATTTAAAGCTAACCTTTAACAATAGTTATCTTAATGTAACTACTAAGTACTACTAATTTTTATAGTACTATGACTTACGGCATTATAGTTTAGGCTTTGAACTGTATTTTTTTCTACAAAAGATAGCTGTCGATCTATTTATAATCTTGGAGCTCGAAGCTCCCTTCGGAATGTTTTGAATAAAGTAGATAACATGCTTACAGTGGTTATACCCAATATGTCACAGTATGTTTACAACAATATTTTATCAATCAATCAATCAATTAACAGCTAATCGTAGCCCACTGCTGAACATAGGTCTCTCCCAAGGTGCGCCAAAGCTCCCGGTCTTCCGTCTTCAGCATCCAGTCGGTACCCGCTATCTTCTTAAGGTCATCGGTCTACCTGGCTGGAGGGCACACTACGCTGCGTTTGCCGATCCGCGGACTCACTCACTCTCTCTAGGACTCGTCTGCTCCAACGGCCATGGCCATCGTAGGAGCTGTCGTAGGAGCAGAGTTGGGGCACTACTGATATATCAAATATTCACAATAAACATTGTATAAATAAAAGGAGTAAAGATAAATTTATATAACACCTCTAAGACTTTGCCAAGTCAACAAATCCCTTCTCGGGCATATCTCATGTCAAAAAACCTTCATGAGTAAGGCATATTACTCACCACAATATTATAAAAATTATGAAAAACCGTAGATGTAAATGTAAATTTAATTGTATGTAATTGTCTATTGAAAAACAGTAAATATTGAGTTTCTTTCCGGTTCCTCTCGGTAGAATCTAAATTCCGAACCGGCGTTAGCATTATATTTAATTCAATACTGTAACTAGACCATTCAAAAGTGCTCTTATGAGCCTACTTGAATAAAGTATTTTTTTGAATTTGATAAACACTTTTCATTATATAGTCAAACTTATAATCTGGTGGGATAATAATAGTATAATTGTTTAATAAGCTTGAAACAGTTTCCCTAGAAGGAGAGTGGCTTGTGTAGTAAGGCGCATATAAGGATTATAAGAGTTATTATGGGTGTAGCTGTTCCAGCTTTTAATTGGTCACATATTTCAGGTCAGGCTCTGCATGGAACAATTGGGCAACTGGCAATTTGGCAATGTCAATGTCAATTTGTCAAATGTCAGTGTCATAGCATTTGGATGTTTAAGTTATACAAAATTGATTTTCATTTGATATAAATTTTAACTATAAAAAGTTATGATAAAAAACCTAATGAAGTTTAGTGAATTAATATTTTGAGGAAGCAGTTATGACAATGTATAGTTTTACTAATCAATGTTAAAGTGTGAGATATAATGCAAAATACAAATAGAATAAAAACTTTAGTAGTCTTTATGTTTATGAATGACGTGTAATGTTTCCAACGGCGGACACTGAAGATATTTCACAGGTCACGTCATTAAAAAGAAAATCGAGTTTCTCTAGCAATGAGCGAGATTCCACTGAAAGTTCACAAGTGGCAAAGCAAAACAATAATAGGGAGTTAACCCTCAATATGTTGATCAAAGAAGTTGTGTTTTGTATCGCTCTAGCTTTAACAACTTACGGAGCTTTACATAATACGTAAGTTAATATATTACTGAATTAAATACCATTGATAAGAAATGATTACAATTATTGTTATAATTTTTACTCTAATATTTTAGGCCTGCAAAAATATCTAAAGTTCCTCGAGCTGTGAGATTCTTCTATTCTGATACTGTTGTAGACTGGTATAAAGGCCAATTGAGTAATGCTTTAGCTACTGTTAATACTGAAGATTTATCTTTTGTAATGTATTATGCTCCTTGGGATGCAGAATCACAGTACGTTAGAGGAGAATTTGAAAAGGCTGCACATATTTTAAGAGATAGAGTGAGTATTAAAATATGTAAATAGAATATATTTATTTAATGCCAATAATATTATATTATTTATGACACTTGTTATAAAATAATTTTTTAGTTACATATAATTTCCTATTTAACAAAACAGTATATGCATTAATGATTAAATGTTCGAAAAACTTTAATTACGAGAAAAAGTTATGTTTATGAAATTGTTGAAAGAGAAGTGTGTAATATGTTTCTTTTTAAAATTTTCAGGTGCATTTTTCTGCCATTAATTGCTGGAATCCTGGTAGCGAATGTAGATTACAACATAATAAAATACCATCATGGCCTATATTGATGGCATACACTGTCACTTCTAGAGGTGTTTTATATAAAGGTTAGCATTAATACATTTACTTGACTTTAAATGCTGATAAGAAAGGCCAGATAAATGCGATATACATACATATATACACACACAGTTATAACATAATAAAAAATTTATTTCATTTGTATTAATAGGACCAAGAAATGCTGAAAGTATGATCAACTTTTTGGAAATGATAATGAGGCCTCTTCAAAAAATATCTAACACAGAAGACCTTGTCAACTTATTATCTTTATGTGATGTAAGTTACATTTTATCATTTACTGAATTAAATACATGAATCATTATAAAATAAAGAACACAAAAGACTACATACTTATGTTATCAAGTTTTAACAGCATTAACACTATTATACATCTGTAAATTTTATGTTTCAGGCAGTAGCGTTAGGTTTCACTCCACTGACAGAAACATCAAGATATTACAATATATGGTACAATGTGGCACTCAAATCTCGTGAATTTGACACTGTTGGTGAAATATGTTTTGCCACAGTTACTTCTAAGGAGTTAGCAATGGATTTAGGGGTAGAGAAAGTTCCAAATTTAAGGCTTATGCTGTGGAATGATACAAAGGTAAAATAGTGAAGGTTTTATTGCATGCATGTTTACAAATAAAACTGCAAAAATGCAAGGAAGTTATGAACGAATTGTAGTTCAAGAAACTGCCGCTATTCTTTTATATTAAAATAGGATAAACATAAATTAACATCAATTATTTTTAATGATATTCAGAAAAGACAATAACTGCAACTCTAGGCCGAGTTGAGTAACACACATAACATACTATAGTAGTAAAATACATTCAAATATAAAACAACTCAAATCAGAATAATAGACAGATACACTAGAAGTACCAACAACACGTCAGTAAGAGCTTGTGAGTTGCTAGTTAAAAAAAATATATATATTTTAATATAGTTTAATGTTTCCCAAATATTTTGTTAGGAGTACAAAACAGAGGATAACAATCAAATATGGAATGAAACATTTATAATGCACTGGGTGTTACAAAATTTTGCACAACCGGTCGCTAGGATTATTCCAATGTGGCAAAAGAGTTACAGTTTTGATCGATTTGCAGAAGGTCAGCCCATGTTGATACTATTTACACCACTCAATCCTCTTTATGAACAATTACCATCATATGCTCTGGTAAGTTTAGTTTTGGAAGTGCAACCTTATTTATTGTATGGTTTTATGTAACATTTTATGTCATAAATAAATTTTAGATGCGTGAAGTTGCAATGGAATATTATAATTGTAAAAACAATGAAAGCAATCAATGGACAGCCGAGTTAATAAAGCTGCAACAGGTACAAAGATTACTGTACCAACAAAAAAACTTTTTGAAATTCTGTCAAGAATACAAATTCAAAAAGCCTGTAAAAAAAGTGAGTCCACTTTCTAAGAGAGATTTATTCATATCTGAAAATAATAAATATCTATGGAATAACTTAACACAGAAGAATCAAAAGAGCGGTATATTTAATTTCCTAATCAATCATGCACTGGTTACCTCAAAAGAGGTTGATGGTGCAAATGATAATAATTTATGGTCCAAATTAGGGTTTTTGGATCAATGTGGAATGAGCACTGCCAAATCGTTACCCGCAGAAAAGAGTTTCTATGAAAACTATGAAAAATGTCAATCAATTGAAGACCAGTTGAGTAATGACACAGAAATGGAGGAACAAGAGTAAGTAATAAGAGTTTATGTAATTTATAAAAACTAGCTTCCGCCCGCGGCTTTGTCCACGTTTGAGGGTGGGGGGAGATGTAAGGTACTTTATGTCCATTGTTGTACCCCGGACAACGTGTAGACGTGAGAGAGTAACAAAGAATGTCACTTTCGCATTTATAATACTAATAAGGTTAAAACCCAATTCATTTGTTGCTGCATAAATTAAACTTTTTTTTTATTGTATAGGTCGGTGAATGAGCCTATGGGCCACCTGATGGTAAGTGATCACCAACGCCCATAGACAATGGCATTGTAAGAAATGTTAACCATCGCCTACATCGCCAATGCGCCACCAACCTTGGGAACTAAGATTTTATGTCCCTTGTGCCTGCAATTACACTGGCACACTCACCCTTCACACCGGAACACAATAATACAAAGTACTGCTGTTTTGAGGTAGAATATCTGATGAGTAGGTGGTACCTACCCAGACGAGCTTGCACAAAGCTCTACCAGTGAGTAATTATTTTAACCATTAATTATATCTGATAATTTTGTTTCAAAATTTATGAATTTTCTTAATTTTAGTTGTTTTCAATAATAATAATTAATAGGTTATTATAATATAACAATGATCTCATTGTTTGAGAGTCGGAAATATTGATGATTAAATTTATTTCAGCTTAGAAACAACAATGTTGCCATCTGAAGATGATCCCTTGTCTGCTGAAAATCTTATTCAAGACAATGTCAAACATTTTTGCCGATTGATGAAATTTGCTAACAAAGTGAGCCCTCCTGTATATCCGTCGAGAGTCACAAGTGGGAATATAACACATATACACGGACTTGCGTGTAATACAAATAACACTCTGTATATCACAGCTATCGACAGCGTCCGGAATTACCATTTTGCAGAGGCACTCGGTATTAATATAAAAAATAAAAAGGACATGACCGCTGTAGTTATTTTGGATAGTCAGGTAATCATATCTTTATTTTTTTAACAATCATTGTCTATAAAAATTGAATTACATGGAATATGGATGACATTTAATTGAACCTTAACTCTAGACAAATAAACAGAATCTTCTTATCACTTCTTATAAAAAATCACGATTTTTTTTCAGTAACCCCGATATAATTTTTTTATACATATATGTACATTGTACATAAATTAAAATGTTTTAATTTATACTTTAGTTCTTGAACATACAGCTTTATTTTACTTGCAACAATAAATTGGACAATAAGTTATTGAAATTCTACTAAAGTACAACTTAAATACTTCTTAAGCAAAAGAATACTTTTATATAATAAAAAATGTCTGTATATATTTTAAATATCATCGTTATTTCTAGACAGAGTTAATGTAAGGGGTAACTTGCGTACTTTTCACAATACGATGGAGGCTTTTCTACTCGTATCTTATGTGAGTCGATTAAGCGAAGATCTTTCTCTTTTATGCGCGGACACGATGTTAATTCGTTCGGAAATCAGTGGATTAAAATAATATTAAGTTTAGCTTCATTATTTTCGTTTAGAATATTAATTACAAATGAAGCACCAATTGTTTGAATCGTTTCTTTTAATAATCAATTATTATTTCTATTTTCAATATTAAAATTGATATTGTATGTAAAACATTTTTTTTGCAGTAACAATAACAATTTCGCTTGTCGGTAATGGTGGCCTGCGATTATATTATGGTGAATAATTCTCTGATTGTTATAATATTTGTCTATGATTATGATGTAATATTATTGTTTTAGCACGAAACTCAGTACGTCATGTCAGAGGAGTACAGTGCTAAATCACTGAGAGAATTTATTTATAATTACACTCAGAAGAACTTGAAGCGTACTTTACGCACTTACGTGGAGAACGCTACATATACTCATTTTTTTGGATCGAATACCAATACTAATAATAGTGAAAAAAATGAGAGCATGGTTCACATACTAGATCTGACCACTCGCACATTCAAGAAAGTCATCAGAACTCCGGACACGGTGAGTTAAATATAGAGCTATATATCTATATACAGTGGTGGTCGTATAATTAGAAACACTACCAACGGTCTTTGACATTATGTAAGATACTTCACCGCAATCGTTTTTATTTTGAAATTAAACAATAAATAGGACAACAATATGTTCAACGATTTATCATTTATTAGAAAAACAATATAAATCCCATTACACAAGTGCAGTCAATATTACATTACGGGCAAACTTTTAAATCAGTTCTAAGGTATGAACAATAATGGTCAACTAATTAGAAACAACAACAAAAAATATAATAATTTTTTTAAGTATTAATAATTAGTATTGTTATTTACGAAATAGCTACTATCCACAGCCTACCAATAGCTATAATTAATATTTAGTGGCGTATCCCTTATTTTTAATAACAGCACTGCAACAATGTGGCATTGATTCAATCAATTTCATAATTTTTTCTAGGGGGATTGAATTACATGCTTCAACAAATGCTTCATATAGTTCGTTTTGACTGGTGTTACGTTTGTTTGAGACTTTCTTTTTAACAATATACCAGAGATTTTCTATCGGGTTTAAATCCGGACTATTTGCTGGCCAGTCTAAAAAGGATATATGCTGTTCGCTAAGGAAACATTTGATGCTATTGGCCATGTGTTTAGGGTCATTGTCATGCTGAAAGATCCAGGTTATAGGCAAATGATCGTCCGAGTAGGGAATCATTGTGTGCTCTAAGATATTTTTGTATTGCCATTGATCCATTGTACCACCACCGTGCTTGACTATACCCCTTGTGTATTTATAATTAAAATCATTGTTTACAGGGCGTCTAACATAGCGCTTTCCATCGGAATTTACCATATTTATTTTTGTTTCATCTGAAAATAACACTTTTTCCATTGTTGTACCGTCCAATTAACATATTTTTTAGCCAATAATAATCGCTTCTCTCGGTGTTGCTTGGTAAGAAGCGGTACCTTTCGAGAGATTCTTCAGCGTATCAGTCTTGACGAGATGTTTCTCAGGTCATCAGGCAAAAAAACTTTATTTTTAATCTGGTTGGAGCCTTTATTTGGGTCTTTTTTAGCAACACGAACGATTAGCGTATATTCTCTGGGAGAGGATTTTCTTGGCCGAGCCTTTCTAAGAACATTTTCAACAGTTCCATGTGTTTTATAATGATCAATTGCATTAAAAAATTTCTTAACAGAACAATTTAAATGCTCAGCTATTCTTCTGTATCTTATGATCTATATGTAAATTAACAATGATTTGCCGCCAAAATAATAGAAAAAGAAATGTTATTCTCCAATTAAAAAAAAAGAACGAGCTACGGATGCTTTTTTAAAATGTTTCTAATTAGGCGTCCAAGCGGCCAGTAACAGAAAATGAACTCCTACACGTGTAAGACTCATTTTGTAATTAAAAGTAAGATATGTTTTATATTTTATGCATTTAATGAGTTTTTTATTTGAATGCCTATATTATTGCATGATTATTAATTATTGAATGTGTATATTTTTTACGAACATTTGTACGTTGAAGTTATACTTTCTTGATTCATAAGAAGTGTTTCTAATTATATGACCACCACTGTATGTATGACAATATATCGGTTCGTGAGACTAGAAAAGTAAACATCGCGTTCGACCTACGACAAATGTTGTCACAGGTGACGTTGGTGGCGCTGTGCGGCGGCGGCTGCGGCGCATTGATGTCACGCGCGCTGGCGCACGCGGGGCGCGTGCTGCACGCGTGCGGCGTGCGCGTGCAGTGCGCGCGCATCGATGCGCTGCGACACGACCTGCCGTGGCATTACACCGCGCACGTCTATCCCACGATACTCGTCTTTCCCGCCAACGGGTGAATATTTTTTCACATAATATTTTAACGTCTTCGACTATTACAGGTTTGGCCTTTTGAGATTAACGGCAATCACATCTGAATAAATTATATATAAACTGCCTCATCGGCGTGATGGATCATTTATTCCGGCAGATTCTAAGTTTAGGATTTAGGGTTGAATCCCTGAATCACAAAAAAATATTGGTATTTTCTATCAATAAATAGAATAGAGTATATAGTAATAGGAGAGAGTGTACCTGTGTTTATATACACACCTGTGTAGATATCTCCGGCGTATTTGGTTAGTTTCCGTCGAGAATGTCCTCATAACCGTAATCAGTCGGGAGGCCATCATCAATCTTCTTATCTATCTATATATATAAAAAGACTTGTCCTGACTGACTCCTCCACGCAGAGCCTAAACCACTGGGGTTACAGACTTGAAATTTTGACAGAAAGGATTTTTGGAAACTCCACCCCTAAGGAGGTGAAATAATTGATGAACCGTTGTGTGGAAATCCGTCATTTTCAAAGTTAGAAGCATGATATTTCGTATACAAGCTTCTGGTTGGATATAAATAAGTACGCAAATCAGAGTTTTCCAAAATTCACAACCTAAGAGGGTGAAATAGGGGTTGAAAGTTTATATGGGGAGTTCGTAATTTTTGATGTAAAAAGCATGAAATTTTATATACAAGTTTTTGGTTAGATATCAATAAATATGTAATTCAAGGTTTTTGATAATTTACCCCCCAAGAGGGTGAAATAGAGGTTGAAAATTTGCATGGGAACTCCGTCATTTTTGAAGTAAGAAGCATGAAATGTTGTATACTAGCTTCTGGTTAGAAATAAATAAATACGTATTTGAGGGTTTCGTAAAAACTACCCCGCGTCAAGGTGAAATAGGGGTTGAAAGTTTGTATGGCGGGTCCGTCATTTTTGAAAAAGAATCATGAAATTTTATATACAAGCCTCTGGTTACAAATAGATAAATACGTATTTCAGTGTCTTTTAAAAATCACCCCGCAAGAGGGTGAAATGGGGGTTGAAAGTTTGTATGGCGGGTCCGTCATTTTAGATATAAGAAGCATGAAATTTTATATACTAGCTTCTGGTTAGAAATAAATAAATACGTATTTCAGGGTTCTTTAAAAACTACCCCCAAGAGGGTGAAATGCGTTATGAAAGTTCATGTAAGAATCATGAAATTTTATATACTAGCTTCTGTTTAGAAATAAATAAACTAGTATATCAGGGTTCCTAAAAACTACCCCGCAAGAAAGTAAAATACGGGGTTGAAAGTTTGTATGGCGGGTCAGCATTTTTATGTTAGAAGCATGAAATTTAATTTTAAAGCTTATGAGCAAAAATCAATGAATACGTACTTTGTCATGACAAACGAGAGAAATGGGTTGAAACATTCGTATAAAAAAAATGGTCTGATCTGCTTGAAATGTACTGTTTTCACAGCTTAAATAGACCATAATTAACAAATTTTATTATTTTTGATTATGTCGCGGGCAAAGCCACGGGGGAACCGCTAGTTATGCCATATAACCAAAGTTTCGGAATTTTCACTATACAAACGTACGTGTACTGATCGTGCCAAATTTCAATATTCAGTAGTATATTCCGTCGAAGTTTTATTTGTGTTTTTTTACTTTCGATGTTACAAAAATCAGGTTACCATAAATGTAACAATAAAAATATATCGAATGTGTTTGTGTGTGTGGGGTGCGCAGCGGCGGGGAGGCGGAGAGCCGCGCGTTCCCGCGCTCCGAGCGCGTGTCGGGCGGCGCCGTGCTGGCGCTGGCGCTGCGCTCGCTGGGCGCGCCGCGACAGCTGCGCGTGCGTCTCGCGCTCTGCCAGCAGGCACAGGTGGGCGCTACGTCGGCTCATGGTCTTATGAATTACGATAAAAAATATTCGATTGAATTACAATACGACTTTTTATGGACAGGGAGTTGTGAATTACTCGTATCTTGTGATGAGGCAGGGTAAAAGTATTCTTTATTTCTATTTATTGTTTTTGTATAAGTCACTCCATAGATAACTCCAGAAACGGTATAAGAATTTTCCTAATCGTTTAGCTTCAATCGTACTTGCTGTAATAATGAAATAAGATTATAAATGGTCGTATATAAAGGTGTGTTTTTATATAACACTGTTTTTATCTAATTATGATGATTAATTTAAGCATAATTTCAGCGATAGGTCGTTACTGACACATAGATGACGTTGTCCTAAAGATTTATTAAATCCATCCAGTTCTAAAGTACTTTTCATATAATTTTTCGTAATATTTAATGTCTGAAATTATAAGTTTCATCGATTGCGATGTGATATATAATATTGACCATTAGATATTATACTGTATATTATGAAAGTACTTAAACACGTTGTAAAGTTTTCTTTTCGTAATCAGTATTGTTATGTTTTTTTTTAGATGATAGATGAGAAGAAAGCTTGCCTAAAAGATATGAGAGAACACATAAACAGTTTAATCGGACGAAATTTGAAATACTGGCGTCGGACCGACGTCGAAGAACTCAAGACAGCGCTCTCAAAGAGACTGCAACATTTGCACCAAGTCTCATTGTATATGAACATGCTTCATATCACGGATCTCAATGATAATAATGGACTTCAGAAGTTACTACTACGATCCCTCGACGACATGTCCAAGGTTTGGGACATCGATGAGTCTATTTTAAGGAGAAGTGTCATTCCATCGCCAATAAATAGATGATATTAGCTATATCCTGTAAATAATTTATTTATTATATTGCTCATTTCATATTTGTGTAAACACGTTGCTTATTTTTAGAATATTTTTTTATAAATGTTTTTCAGAAAACAAACACAATAACTTTTTTTTTTTATTTTCATCAGCTTTTTTTTTCAATTGATAGTTCGGTTTGAATCCCTTAAGTACATATAGTTTATTAGCTTATAAGACATCACATACATTGAATTTATTTTGATTTATTTCATTAAAAAAATGTTCCCTAGAAAATGTATACATAGTTAACTATAAGCAATCTATCTTTTTGTCTATTGATTTTTCATACTGTATAAAAATATAGTGAACTGTTAAAGAATAATATAATCATATTTTATTTTATTTTCAAGCAGAAAATTATTATTTTACATACGAATAGTTTAATAGTTGTATTTTTATTTGTCCGCAAGATTATGTAAATATAACATGTTTTTAATGTTTGTAAATAAAAATACATTATTGTAAATTATCCAATAAAAGTATTTATCTCAAAATTCCACATCTTTACCAAAAAATGACAATGTATTTTGTTTAGTACTACTTCGCCAACCTCTGACTAAACTAAGGATTACTGATATCGATTTCTGAACGTAGGTTTCTGAAATAAATAAAAATAAAAAATATAACAAGCATTTCAAACAACATCAATTGGTTCTGACGTTTTGCTATTTTTTTTTTATTGTATAGGTAGGCTGACGAGCGTTTTGGCCACCTGATGGTAAGTGGTCACCAACGCCCATAGACAATGGCATTGTAAGATATTATGTCCCTTGCGCACGTCATTACACTGGCTCACTCACCCTTCAAACCGGAACACATCTTTACCAACAAATGTTTTGCGGTAGAATATCTGATCAGTGGATGGTGGTGGCTTTTTGTTTTGTTAACAATTTTGACGACATATACAAACACAAGAGCGACCCACTGTAACTGTTTATGAGGAACAGTTCCATCATACATTGTTGTATATAACTTAAACGAAAGCTATAATAATCATTAGCTCTGTAGTATAATTAAAAACTATAAAAATGGCACAATCATTTCACGATTAGCACGAACATACACACAAACACTGTTTAAATTTATAAAATTTGATGATGATTGGAAGTACTCTAGACTACAAGAATAAAAATATATGAAATTACTTTTTTAATAATCACCAGTGTTAATAAGTAATGCCGCAAATGATTTATAATCGTCTACAACTAAAATAATAATATCCAAATATATTTAACCCAGTTTAGTAGTGTCTGTGTAGTTAGGAAATACTTCATGATAAGGTTTAACGACATAGACCAAGTCCGTTCCAACAACTCCTCTGATATAATCACTTAAAGTACCAGCGACGCGCTCGTCACTGCTACCTTGATGTACCTTAAAAAAAGTAATGTTTTCAAGAAATTATGCATTTTTGTAAACACATAACTTGATCTCGATTAAATAGCATATAGGCAAGAATGCTTAATCGTTTTTATTGTTTTTACTCCAAACTTTAAAAATTTAGTGCTGACGTCCCTTTGGAATTATCGGGACAAAACGTATCAGTTTCTAATTAGAGCTTTGACATCTGAAACCTCATAAAGCCTGCCATCGGGCAGTCTAGCTTGTCTTGCTGCGTATTCTCCAATTTCTTGTAACGTATGATGGTTACTTGGCTTACGTAAGGTGTATCGCCAAGGGTACAAAATAAATTCCTGTAAACAATAATAAAGGCATTTTAAATAAGACTAACTAGTATTGGGATCTGTTATTATCTCATGTTATTAATTTCAGGTTTGTCTCTCAACAAAGGTACAAAATAAAAATAAATTGTTATTACTGAATGGTATATAGCTAATTTGTGTTTTTTATTTATAATTTTTTATTTTATTTTAATAATTTATTGAGAAAAAAGCATAGCCTTACAGATAAAAATACAGTTTTTATAATACTAAATAAAAGAAAAAACAATAGAAATATTAATAATAAAATTAAAACAACAAAAATAATTAAATAAATAAAGACACAATTATGATATAAAAACTAGGTACATGAAATGTGGTAGGCTAATTATAATTAATACTCAAAATAAGTCTATTGACTTCCAAACTAGGATAACCTGTATCTTGGAAGTCAAATTTCACTTTATACGACCACATAGCCCGTGTGCATGACTATCTTAGGATATATATGTATATTAGCGTTACAATTTTAAATATATTACGGCTTATACGTCCGATAAATAAATTTAGTTGAATATGTAATTACTGTAGGTAAATCTATTTCTTTACGAGTTTATGCTAGTGACTAACGTTCATTCCATCTTTATTAAGTATATTTCAGATATATTTTAAATAAAAATTGTATGTTACATACCCTATACCTATATTCTACATATTTAAATGTGCGACTTGAAATATTTTATAGCAATCGATTCCGTTTAAGCCAATTGAGGTTAGTGTAGAGATTAAATTACTTTCCAATCTAAAATATTTAATGATATTATTTAAAAATACAGTAATAGTTACTTTTTTAGGAACAAAACTGGCATGCAAATGTACAACTAGATGCAAAATGTCGGCAAGCTTGTGCACGTATTCCCGTATCGCCTGTGCTTCCGCCGTAGAGAAAGGCTTTATACCAGGATAGTATTGTGAGCAACGTATCGGCATTCTACGTACGTCGTCTGTAATAAAGAGTTGATTTTATCGCGTTTTATTGCCCGTAAAAAACGATATCTTTTTGATATACTGGTATTTGTGTTATTGACATTGATGATACTATTAATTTATCGTAATAATTGTAAAACAATAAATTTGTATCACGTGCACTTCGTGTAAGTAATAAAAATTCTAGTGTTTCTAAAGTATTAAAATAATAATTTTAAAACAATGTCAAACATAATTTAACTTAAAATATCCTTGACATATGTAAGAAATTTGTTACATAATAATAATATATGTAGAGACTGCCTCGATGGTCTAGTGGCTACATGTAAGGCCGTAGACTCGGAGGTCCTGGGTTTAAATCCCAGATCGGGCCACTAAAATGTTATTCAAATTTTCTATCGAAAATTCTCAGAAGCCCGGAGTCTGGAAGCTGGTAGTGTGTACACTCCCGTGCCTCGGAAAGCACATAACCGTTGGTCCTGCGCCCGAACTCTTTCCGGTCATGTCGGATTGCCATCGTCCCATCGGCTTATGAGAGTTAGGGAATAGAGAGTGCACCTGTGTTTGCTCACACACTTGTGTACTACAATAATATGTCCTGCGCAGTTGGCTAATCTCCTTTGAGATTGTCCGCCGTGGCCGAAATCGAACTGGAGGACATTATTATTATTATTATATGTAGAGATTTATATTACAGTTTGATATTAATAAATAATATTTCCGTGTTTTAAAAGTTTTAGAAAATAAATCACCTTGCCAGTGATATGCGAAGTTACGATTAATATTAGTTCCGAAGCATAGTTGTTCTCCTGATTCCTCGTCGATATTCTTATGCCATACGGCAGGTTTAGTTTTAGTTCTCGCCGAGAAGTTGCGTGACCACTCTGTAGCATCCACTGACGTATAATCTCGTAAGCTGGTCGTAAAATTGAGTGCGTCTGGGTTCGCTATCGGTATTAAATACCTAAAATAAACGGTTTTTATAAATATTGCGCTTAATAAATCTGCTTTATGCCGGATACTGTTATCGCAAACATTTTTTAATTTCATAAATCTGTAATTGCTTCATATTTAATGGTATTGTTCTTTTTAGATTTCGATGGTTAAGCTACATTAATCTAGTTTTTTTATCAGAAATTGTAATCTCATAATAAAACTAACATTAGATAGTGAGATTAGTTCAGTCACGCTCACAATCTATTCCGGAAGTCACTCTAATTGTTTATATTAAAATAGATGGTGAGACTGACAATAGTAAGTGGTCGCCGCCGCTAATTAACAGGCACTGTAAGAAATATTATCTCTTACATCGTCAATGCACCAGATGTTATAACCCTAGTGTCAGTGAAACAGAGTCAGTGTTTGGCTCACTCTTCAAACCGGAACGCAATATTGTACACTATTTCTGTTTGAATATGTGACGAGAGGATTGTACCTACCTAGGTACGGAAATCCCTAACACTAAGTAAAGTTTTTCAAACAATATAACTGTCAGTCGGGTCTTGAAAAAATAATTTTAAGAAGACCGATTTATAAACATAGAAAAAATACGTGTGACAAAAATTACAAGATAGAAAAATTGACTCTACAGCCCAATAATTATTTAGTTATTAATTTTACCAGTCATAATCGTTAAAAAACGGTGTTTGGTAGTTTGTGTCGTAAAGAAGTTTCTCGGCTAATTCCAATATAGTATTTGATCCACCCCATACTATACCATTCATTGCTGAAAAATATTCGTTAAAAAGCTTGACATTCATTTCACAAATGTCGTCTAAAGTGATTAAAAAGCAATTAAAATTAGCCATGAAAATGTAAGACACTAAGATCAAAAGTTTGTTCAGAAAAACATAATATTATCTAGCATTAAAAAAACTGCCCTTTGCTTTTGATTATGTCTACAAGAAATTTGTACTTTGAAGAACAGCAAGTCTATTAACTTTCGAATACACACGATTAATGATATATTACTTCCAATTACGAGAATTCCAGGTTTCTTGCTAAACGTGTCACTGTGCAATTCAATAGCTATAAGACTATTATTGGCAGCAGTGAGTGGAGTCAAATGCGCTACTTCTACCATTTCTGGATCCTTGATGGCCATGTGTTGCACTACACTCAGCATAGTCTCGTAATCAATATACCCCTCATATTTCAAATTACTACCGATACTTCTAATCCTTCTCATTTTAGTTCCCGATCTAAAGTTTTAAAAATATTATTATATTTATTTATAATATTTATATGTTGGTTTCCCAAAAAAATTACAAAATATTAAACGCTTATTTTAAAAGACAGATAACATACTGCTCGAAATTACGTGGTGGAAATAAAATCATGAATAAAATTCCCAGAAAATATATAAATCCAACTATATACACTTTTATATGCAAAAACATTGTACAAAAATAATAGTTGTTATCAAGTCAAACACATCAATCAAAGAGCTAAAGAATATATAAACTTCGTACATATCAACCAAGAATTTGGAGTAAGAATGTAAGAAAATGTTTACATTTACAAAAAAAATCATAAATGTTAACTTTGTCTTTGTATTTTAATTGTGTACTGGAAAGAAATTGTCTAACATGACTAAATGAATAAGTCAAACATGTCTATCAGTATAGTAAATATTTAAATAGAAATTAATGTATTTCACATTAATAAATTACAAATCATTTTTCTGGTGACGTTCTTGAGTTCACAGTATTCTTTTTCTAATATGGCTTCTGTCAGGATAACAGCTTGTACTGTCAAAATATGATGGAAGATAATTTTTTCTTATAATGAATTTGAGTATATTTTTGATAATATTAGGCTTTACAGAATTGGTATTTAGTTCAAGCGTTAATAATACGGAAGATGATTCTTGTCACGTTTGTACACTATCGTGTAAGACTTAGCAGATGTGAATTATGTTGTTGAATTACATTCCTGTATCCGAACATTTTATATTTTTTATAGATTTTCGTCGTAAACGTGCACTCTCAGAATATACAAGGTGGTTCGCTAATTTAGAAACAACACAAGAATTCATTGTTAAAGTTTTAGACGAAGATGTATCAACCGCCAAAAATCCAATTGCGGCTGTGAATATCCAACCATCTACTAAAGCTCAAGAAAAAATAATTATTGGTGGAGCTATAGTACCATCTCCAACTACAGCGTTAACTTTAGATCCTTCAAAAGAATATACACGATTTGTCCCTCCAACTACTCTTTCTGTGACAAAAGTTGATGGAAACGTAGTATTACCACCAATTAAACCATATAGTAAAGCAATAATACCAATACGTCCGAAAGGTACACAAAAACAATTTAACATAAAATAATTAAAAATCATATAATGTCTTCTTTAACCTTTACGTTATTTACCTTATAAGGTATTGAAATTAAACACGGCTCTGGGCGGCATCCACAGCGTGATGAAAGTCCCCCAGCTAGTCCTCAATTTCTACCAAGATCTCAAACACTTCTAGCGCGACAATATGCGCCTATAGCACCGGTATCCTTTACGCGTCGACATACAATTGGTCCTCTTACTCCACGCACTGTGGATAATTTTGTGAGTGAACAAATAAATACGTTATATATATAAAATAGTTAATACTATAGGGTTTTCCAATAGTGACGCTTGAACTTTGACAGCTGATTGCGGCCATGTTGTTTGAGTGACAGCTGTCAAATGCAGTGTGTTATATTCATTCCGTCCTCCCAAACCACCATGGCAGGTTACAGTGTCGAGCAGCACGTGCAAATCATAAAATTGTTTTATGAAAATGGGTCTTCAGTTCGAGCAACGTTCCGCGCACTTCGCCCGTTTTACGGTCGCGATGATCGTCCTGCCGAGTCGACTATCCGTCGATTGGTGGACAAATTCGAGTCAACCGGGTCAGTTAACAATCAGCCGGTTCCCGTGCGTCAACGTAACGCGAGATCTGCCGAGAATATCGCCGCTGTGCGCGACAGTGTCCTCGAAAACCCGCGGCAGTCAATTCCGCGTCGCGCACAGGAACTCGGCCTTTCGCAGACGACAACTTGGCGAATTTTGCGTTGTGACTTGAGCCTGCACCCGTACAAGATCCAGCTGACCCAAGAGCTCAAGGTTAATGACCATAGACAGCGCCGTGTGTTCGCTGACTGGGCATTAGAGCAGTTGGAAGTTGACGCCGATTTTGGCAAAAAAATCATCTTCAGCGACGAGGCGCATTTTTGGATGAATGGCTATGTCAACAAGCAAAATTGCCGTATTTGGGACGAGACCAATCCACACGAGGTTCACCAAGTGGCAATGCACCCGCAGAAAGTGACTGTTTGGTGCGGATTTTGGGCCGGAGGCGTGATTGGTCCGTATTTTTTCGAAAACGATAATGGTTTGGCCGTCACCGTCAACGGTGAGCGATACCGGTCGATGATAACCAACTTCTTTTGGCCTGAAATCGAGAATATGGATCTGGACAACATGTGGTTTCAACAGGACGGCGCTACGTGCCACACAGCACACGCTACGTTGGAAGTTCTGCACGATCAAGCGCCCTTAATGGAAAACCCTATAGTATATACAGACAATAAAGAAATGAGAAACTGTCGCTTTGTACTAATTTATGTATATTTATTTTGTTTTTAAGCATATAAGATGAAATTTATTTTTAGCAATTGTTATTAAATTTGTTTTTTAATATTTTTTTAGCATCTAATGGTGATTTTTTAACGATTATAGATATTGCATAAAACAACTTTAAGCCCTACAAGGACGTTCTCTTACCCAGATATTGAAATGCCCACAAGAACGTCAACATTTAGGAATTTGTTTTCTGCAGAATATACTTCGGAATTGTTTGTGGGTTCAAAGCCATCACGGGCAACTCCATCAATTGAAATTAACCCTCATCTCACTTCATTAACAGTTCACGAAGAAGCAGATGATAATGAAGATTCTAAAATGCTTAATACCGATAAGACTTTTGAGAAAGAAAAACAGTTATTTTACAATGATTTATTTTATAATGACGATGATGAAACAGAGACCTCTAAAGTCCAGAAAAGCACAACAGAAAATGAAGAAAATATTGACATTGTTAAATCTGTTAAAGATGTATCAGAAAATGTTCTCTACTTCGACATTTCTACTAATAGTCACGATAAAGATGAGACAGGCAAAAATTATGAAGATGAGGATGAACAAGAGAATGAAATTGACAAATTGACAAATCATACTACTGACAAATCTATATTTGGAGTTGCAACCATAAAAGTTCTAAATAATGTAAAGAATATTTCAACTGAAAAAAAACGTCCAATATGCAGCGTCTTAAGAACAAATCCCCTTACTTTTAGTACACCACTAACTTTACATGAGGTACCTATTTTTGTAAATTGGTATCCATCGGTTTTTGAACATAACATTAACTAGTGTTATTTTCAAAAACATAATCTTATTTAAGTCAAATACTCTAGTTAGCATTTTGGTTATTAAATTTTCATCAGATAGTATTGCAATTAAAACAATGGGCGGAGGAAAGTCCTATTGCTAAGCGGCTGGATATCACAAACGGAAATTATACCGTTATGGAAAATCCAATATATATGATGATAGTTGACGATCCAAGTAGTGGACAAATTGTTTCTGCTAAAAAAACTGTCATGATCGTTGCAGGTATGAATAAAATGATGTATTATATATTATATAGAAATTGAAGATTTTTTATATTCAGATAAAGTATCTTTATAGGCATAAAAACGATTTTGACGAAAAAAAATACAGCAATATATTTGTTACAGGGATTCAAGGAAGAGATCACCATGCTGTAACAGCTGCAATGTATGTTTTATACCAATTAATTGAACGTAGTGAAGCCCGCTCCGATCTGCTGACAAAATTTCGTTTCTGGATTATTCCTGTCTTTAATCCTGATGGATATGACTATTCAATGACATTTCCGAATGTAAGATATACATTTTATATGTATTGCAATTAATAATTCCACTTGATTAATGCTTTTTGAAAAATCGCGATTATCAAACTTAAAGTACTATATTGAAGTATAATGTGCTATACAGATGTTTATTATATTAAATAGCCCCCAAAAATGCTAATGTTATCGTAAGTGAGAGAAGCGATTGATCAAGACGTCACGGACGAAGTTGTAAAAAACAATTTCTAGGGGTACATAAGGTTGTTTGATTTTCATAAATGTAGTAATTATTATTTATATAACATTAACTGAAATGTAATCTATGTGAAATGAAAGCGTCGACCAAAGGGCGCTGAAAGACATCTCGCTCTACCCTGATCAAGTGCCACTAAAATCCTTTAACAGTGAATTAGCATACATTTATGTGCACTACGAAAGCTTCAGGTAACGAGAGATGAAAAATTGATATGTAATATTTTTTATTACCTACAATGTCTCCTATAATCTTTTAAAGGACGAAGCCTGAATATATTGATGATAAGTATGGTATGCGTGTGCGTACTTGTAAAATTATTAACATTAATGATAAGTGTGACATTGAAATTATTGAGTTTTACTGTGATAAAAAATAATTCTTATCAAAAATTTACCATAAAATAATTTATCTTATATACAGCCTCGATAACAACATTCTTACCATGACGATACTGATAAAATATAGATTATTTAAATTGGATAATTATTAAGAAAGATACGATTCGTCATAGATATATAGGTAAGAATTTTAAGTTCGCGGAAAATGATTGTAAAAAACAATTTTGTTGTTTTTTTAACTGTCGAAATTAAACGAACATTTAATGTTAAGGAAGGAGGAATCCCATAAAGGCTGCCACTGATTTATTTTGCAAGCGATGTTTATAAAAGCTTTAGAGTGTTTTCGAATGTTTTAATTTGCTTTCGATATTATTTACTTCAATCCAGAGCACGTGACGAACTTAAATGATTTGAATCCGACGTTTGATTTGGTCATGAGGTGATATTCTGAAACATTAGTAAATAAGAAACAGAAAACGTTGTTATTAGTAGTTGAAATTATTATTATTATAAATTATTATTATTATATAAATGAAAGACATAATGACATAATTTGAGAATGCATAAGAGTTACGTTATTGTATATTGTGGTTGTAAAAGATTTATGTCAAAAAATATTGGATTGTCAAATAATATTTTTTTTACACACAAACGTAACTAAACTCTTTAAGATATTATTTACGTTTTTTAAGAGATTTTGAGATATTAATTACGATATTTTGGTCATAATCCGATCCTGTATTGCAGTCTCCAAGTACTTTCGATTTGAGATCAATTAATATAAATTTTGCCTTTTTCTTACTTTTTATAATCAGCGAAGATATTGGTCTAAGAATTTACGTCAGTCATGGGACACTTGCAAAGGACGTGACACGTGCCGCGCTTGTGAAGAATTTGGTCTTAGATGTACGATACAGCCATGTTATGGTGTCAATCTTGATCGCAATTTTGAATACCAATGGATACCTCGTAAGTAATTAGTAACACAAAAACAACTATAATCCTATTCCTTTGATATCATAAGATATGATTAAGGAACTTTTTTAAGTTAAGACTGTTAAGAGCAAGAATACCAGAAACTTAATCCTTTAAAAACCATTAAGACGGTCGGAAACCAAACCTACCAGTAAAAGCGTTTGCGAGAATGATTTATTTGGTTACCCCAGCAGACAGATGGCTCTAAAGATATCTTCTCTTTGTTCTCTTGCTAAATCAAAACATTGAGTCGACCCCTAAAAAATTGGTCCCAACCAATAAATTATGAAGATGATATTCTAAGCCCATAAAGGAAATTTTAAAATATTTATTCGATGAATTGCATTACAGCAGAAGAGTTGCGCGCTGAACAACCTTGTGGGTCCCTATATGCGGGCCCTCGGCAACTAAGTGAATCGGAAACATATGCCTTAACTCACTTCCTTCACGAACAACGGTCACCGCTTTACGCCTTCATTGCATTTAAGGAAGGCGAAGTTCTTGTGAGAATATTTTTAAATTACTAATAGTTGTTTTGGTTTGTTTATATTTTAACACTAAAAAAATAATAATATATTTATATTCTTATATATAAATATATATAATCTCGAGAAAAAAACTTAACGTTACTATAAGCTTTATGGTAAGTCGAAACGTTATGACTTCCTATAAATATTATTGTTCAGTATATAATCTGTACAGTTAAAAACAAACGATTAAAGTCAAACTTGCAGTTTTGTATGATTACTATGTAAATATGAATAATATTTTTTCTAGGGAATATTATATCCATACTCGCACACTAATAAAAGACGAACTCTCGACCATATACACGTAAGTACAAATTTATTAGGTTTATATTACTGTATAGTACATATATATACATTTTTTAACCTCCTTTCTATTGTGTGTAGTGTAACCACACATGAAGGGATATAAGATCTTGATCTCATGGCAGCTACCAGCTATACAGTTCTAGATATACAGTAAAATCTAGTGGCTACACAATATATATAGTGAATATACAATCTTTTTTCGCTGTAAAAGTTTTATATCACTGCTTATTATAACGACCACCGCTGTGTCTGTCTGCATGTCTGTCTGAACGTAAATTTAATTTATTTATTATATGATTTTCACTAATAACTCATGTGATGTTTAATTTGGCTGAAGTATAACGATGAATATTCAACGTGTCGGAAAAATCATGCCGACTCGTGGTATGTATTATTGTATCCATGCGAAGCCGGGGCAGATGCATAAAAAGAGTCTCTGCTTTAACATATATATATTATAGAGACCACGTGCTTCACGAGCTGCGTCCGCCGCTTTCAGTATAAGCGGTCGTATGTACGTAGCTGGACAAACGTCGGAATTTTTACGTGAGTTTTGCTAATTCAAAATTAGTATATTCATTTATTTATGAAACAAAAAAAAACTAAACTATTTTAAAGTAGGTCACCTAAAGTGATATAAAATATGTCCTTACACACTAGATACCAATGGAAAAATTGGTTACGACACCTTATCGTGTTTTGTCATCTAATCTCGATATGATTTTAAAGACGAATAAATCAAATTATTTTATATATTTAAATATATTCAGATACATTTTGTACTTAATTAAAAAAGGAGCTTAGTCTTAAAGACTACTTATTATTGTCACGCCTTGAATAAAATACATTTGTTAGGTTTAATTAAAATTGATATTGTAAGAACATAGAAACATAAGAACTTAGCAATTTATTTTTACCTAGGAAAACTGCCTGAATAATATATTAAAATTAATTTGAAATATATCTCTTAGTTACATTTTATCATGTTAATGAATTAACCGCGAAATTAAGCTCTTAAACTCTATAGTTCCTCTTTATTCCTTCTCTCTATATAGAGAGTATTCAAATATATCGCCGAGGGAGCGTTTGTAACAAACACACTCCCTCGTCTGTATTTCGTTAAATGACGTATCAAAATTGGTCTACATGAAAACTATTTGCATTTTAACTGATTAATAATATAGTCTTTACTTATCTGGAAGGTTAATTCTAAAATATTGGCATAATAATTTTTGAAACTAGATGTGTAGCTTCGGTGATTATCTCTTTATAATATATAGATTTTGATTTTAAACTACGTTTACGTGACTATACAAGATAATTAGGGATTAAATTACTAATTATCGTATATGTGTGTATAATATAAAATAATCTTTTGAATAGGTATATCACAAAAATGATTAAATGAACATTATAAAGTTAAAGTCCATTACCAACAAAGTAATCAGATGTAGATAAACATTGTAAAATTAAGTTATTCAGATTCAATATCACTTGAAATAACGAAAAAAAAACTATACCTATATTCAATCCTCTTATTTTTAAATAATTTGAAACTTTCACTGTTTCCGAGCATGTTCATATGTATTTGCGCTTGATCAATAACTACTCTACCCATATTCATAATTCTTCAATTAAATAAAGCTGCTCCACGCGGCTTACTCTGGCTAAACTTTACTGCCCTACTATGGATCATAGCGTAAGCATGAAAAATTCAACTTGTGTATTAGTATAGACTGAGGATCAGTCTTAAAGTGGGTATATTGTTCAACAAATCGATTAGCATATAAAGCCCGTTTACACTTAAATGCTATATTTTTGTCTAGCGCTTTATGCGGGCGGCATTGAAGATTGGGTGGATGGACATTTAGGAATAGACAATACTTACACGGTTATGATGTTTCGACCCAACGATGTTCAAAACTCTAAACTTGCGATGGAGGTAAATTATTACGTGTATATATATATATATATATATATATATATATATATATAATTATTATATTTACAAACTTTTGCACTACAGCGATTGCTGTTTTACTATTCAATATACTTCACATTCCACAGAATGAAATTAGACAGTATGTCATTGGTGTTCTTCCTTCCAAGCACATGTTATTGATAATCGTCCTTTTCACAGCGTGTCGTCCACGAAGCTTACGCAGCCGTAGACACCTTACTCCTGCAAAGTATTGAGCCATTCGGACCGCCTCAAGTCACACTGACCAGAGATAAGGCCTCACAATCAACCGTCCCTTCAAAAGGCTGTGCCATTATAGTTATTTTCGCTATACAATACATTAGATATGATTAAAAAAGTTGCTGAATGCCGATTATGGTTGTGATTTCAGCTAGGAACTAAGAGTTTGTCTTGTTATTTGTTGTCTTTGGCAATTGTAGGACTGATTATGTATATTCATCATACTTATGATATTCAAATTAAACTTCAATAATTCAAGTTTATGTATATGAAAGCCCGACAACATTTGCCTAGAACTGAATTGTTTAAAAATATTTTAGATTATAATACAAAATGTTGTCGCTTTAATAATTAATTACTAAATATAAAAATTAAAAAAGAAAATGTTTTTTTTCTTTGAAACTTCTACAGATCTTAGTATAATAAAAACATGTAAGATCTACAGTAAAAAATAAGAAATTCACTTTAAAAATGATAAAATCTTTCAATATTGAAAAAGTGGGGTCGCGTATGTTAAACTCAAAACCTTAATAGTAATTTATTATGAATATATTTAATACTTCAATGTATAATATCATTAAACTAAGGAATACTCGTGAAGATAGCGTTACGTTGTAGGTGTTTCTGATAACCCAGTCAGTGTAACTATTTAAAAAATATGCTCAATTGAAAATGTATACTATTACTGAAACTCATTGAATTAATATACTACACATTAATAATACTTATTACTCATTAATAAGAAAACATATTCATCCTTGACCTACCCTACATATAATTGCAATTGCTTAGTCTTTATCGAATGAAAGATTTTTAAGAAAGCTTTTAAATAAAAAGGTGAAAATAAATAATAATAAATTTGTAATTTGATCCGGGAAATAAAAATACTTAATGCTCGATACCTGGCCTTACCGTCAAAAAAGGAAAAAATACAAAAAGTTTTAATTTAAATGTACAAAAACATATATACATATATAGTAATGTTCTTTATACGAGTCACTTCTATGAGTTTACTTTACATGTATTTATTTGACTGCCTCGTTGGTCTAGTGGTTAGATATAAGGCCGCAGACCCGGTGGTCCTGGGTTCAATTCCCAGGTCGGGCCAATATAGTTATTGGGTTTTTCTGTCAGAAAATTCTCAGTAGCAGCCCGGAGTCTGGAAGTTGGAAGTGTGTACACTCCCGTGCCTCGGAAAGCACGTTAAGCCGTTGGTCCTGCGCCTGAACTCTTTCCGGTCGTGTCGGATTGCCGTCCCATCGGATTATGAGAGCTAAGGAAAAGAGAGTGCACCTGTGTTTGCGCACACACTTGTGCACTATAATATGTCCTGCGCAGTTGGCTATCTCTCTTGAGATTGGCCGCCGTGGCCGAAATCGGTCTGGAGGACCTTATTATTTATTTATCGTTTTTCATATTATATGCGTACCACATAGATACAGCCTCGTAAAATTTGTAATTAATTATAATCTAATACGATGAAGAGAAAGATAGTAAAATCACAAGATATAAAGATTAATGTCGAGTGGTACATAATTTACTGTTTTGGAAACATTTTAATTGTTTAAAAATATTATTATAAGTGAAGATAAGATTTTATCCATAAATGTAAAGAGAAGCAGCGGTTGGGTTAATTATCTTGTTCTGACTTCTGAAACCTTAACGAATAGGTATTGTCCAGCTTTGAAATATTCATAACGTATATACTGGTAAAATGGTCACTGATAAGAAATAATGAAATATAAAAGACAATATAAGTATAATAATGTCCCGCGTACGGACTACAGCAGCCATTCAATTCTATGACTGACCAACTTCGCAGGAGATATTGTATTACATAGTGCACTCTCTATGCTTTCCATCTCATAATCCGGCATGATTTCCAACACGACAGCACAGAAATCAGGCGCAAAAGGTGCTTATTGCCGCTCTACATTTATGGCGCGAACCTGCGGCAGCCGCAAAACGCAACTGTAGATGCGTAAAGGTTATGCGGCTTAGCATTGGTGCTTGCCGGCATTTCCCAGACGGTGTCGATTTATTCATCATAAAATTACTTGTTTTGGTAATTTAGGAGTATCGATGTCGTGGCGTAATATATAACATACTTTCATTTCTTAAAAAAAAAAACTTATCTCGAGTAATTGCTTATTACATTGACCATGAACCATATTGACGAGCCGGTTGACGTGGTTGGTAAAACACGCCTTTCACGCCGCAGGTCATGGGTTCGATTCCCACCCAGGACAGACATTTGTGTGCATGAACATGTCTGTTTGTCCTGAGTCTGGGTGTATTTATCTATATAAGTACGTATTTACAAAAGAAAGTAGTATATGTAAGTATATCAGTTATCTGGTTTCCATAGTACAAGCTCTGCTTAGTTTGGGATCAGATGGCCTTGTGTGAATATTGTCCCAGGATATTATTATTATAATATTATTATTATATACATAAGAACTTGAAATTCGTCTTATTTGATAATTAATTTAGATATTTGTACATAAATTTTACTTACGATAATATAACTTAATTTCGTAACATGTGCTAAAATAATTAAAAAACCCTTGACATCGATATACAACAAAAAAGAAAAAAAATTATTCATAATATCTGACCTTATATATTCAGTTTAAAAAGTTATACCAGAGCGTTATTTATTAGAGTATCTTTAGTTATTAGTAGCATTTTAAAATGCGATACTACTCCGGAAATGTTTCCGGAATAACTCGATTCTGCCATATCAAATTTACTTTATTTAATGTCAAGGTGTTGTTGTAAGGTTATGTTCACAACATATTCGAGTATATAAGAGTGTAATTTTGTATTTATACCTAATTTAATACGGTACTATCTATACTAAATTAATAGATACGGTTGGAGTAGTACGCTCCCACAGACTATATTATACATATAAAATTGCTTTATAAAAATTGACGGAACTAAGCATAAACATGGATATGGATACCGTATCCTTTCCGTTTAATAAATTGATTTAATACAAAATGTCACAAAGTATAAAAATGTATACTGGCATAATTTCTTTCGATACGTGAAAACAATAAATAGGAATAACCAAATAATTAATATCACCGTGCCAAGATAAATTAATACGATTTTTCGTAAGACGACAAAACTATATAATTAACAAATTCCTTTATTGTATCATTATCCTTATTCCTTCTAATCATGAAACAATAAAATAATTTTTATAATAACAATTTTAAGTCAAATTCAAACTAAGTCAATATCCTTATAATATAGGGATTTATATTATACTATCTTATTGCTTGTCAAACAATCAATCACTGGTTCGGAAAGAACTAAAATACTAAGAAACTAAAAATTAGCAGGATTTTTTTTCTCCTCGATAATAATATTACAATAAAATAAGTAACCTTATATTTTTACTTGAAATGGCTTAAAGGCTTGTAAAATTCGCTAATTTCGGAATGTCCTACACATAAAACAATAAATTTCAGTTTTAATATATATTTACGCATTTACAATAATAAATAATAAAATGTCCACTAGACCGATTTCGGCCATGGTGGCCAGTCTCAAGAGAGATAAGTTAACTACGCAGGAGATATTATAGTGCACAATTGTGTGCGCAAACACAGGTGCACTCTCTATTTCCTAGCTCTCATAATCCGATGGGACGGCAATCCGACACGACAGGAAAGAGTTCACGCACAGAACCAATGGCTTTACGCGCTTTCCGAGGCATGGGAGTGTACTAACTTCCAACTTCCAGACTCCGGGCTGCTACTGAGAATTTTTTGATAGTAAAACCCAATAACTTTAAATTGGCCCGACCTGGGAATTGAACTCAAGAACTCCTGGTCTGCAGCCTTGTATCTAGCCACTAGACCAACGAGGCAGTTTTACGCATTATACATTGCCCTAAAGAATAGTTATAAACGTGTGTAATCGAGTAACGGAATAATAGGAAAAAGTAAATTATAAAAATATTTTGAATATCATATTTATTGATGGGATAAAATTGAATTCAATAATAAAGCAATGGGATGAGGTAACCTTTGATCATTTGAAATGATTTAAAAACCTTTGCTTATTGGTAAAAATTTATTTACAATATATTTATATTGGTATTTGAAATAAATCAAAAAAATAGAATTCTATATAGATTAAAAATTTTTAGAATACTAAAAGTTAATTAACTATCTATAGATTTATAACACATTATTTACAACAAAATACCTACCTATCGATTTCGTCAATATTTGAAGCAATTCGATATAGATTGTAATGGGTACCAAAGAGTCGAGTTCACAGTGATAGGAATTATTATAAATCATTGAAAAGAGCCGCGTCGCCCCACTCCAATGTTATTTGTAGCTTTGTGTAGAGTCGCTAACACCTCCGCATGAAAACTAGTGAAGTTCGAGGCGCGGTGGGATTTACCTAAAATGGTAAGACTTTTATTCCAATTTATTATTCCAATTTTAAAAATGACGATCCGTGTTAATTTTCTTATTTTGTAATTATTGTAAGCTTTTCTTCGACTCTTAGTTCTTAGTTAGTTTCTTTGGTTTTTATTTAAATGGTAAACTTAGGCAAAAATACAAAATTAAATTTATATACCTCTTTTTTTAAATGTAGGTATTTATAAGGTTTTGTTTTCGACTTTACTTAAATGGCTGTTGAAAATGTTTTCTTTAATAATTAGGTATGTATTCTATCATTGTTAGTATCATTCTTAGATAAAGAATTATACATAAAAAGTGGGCCTAAGTACTGTTTCGAATTGAATATATATTCAAAGTATAAATGAATAATAACAATTTTAGAAATAAAGCTTTACTATTTTACGTAATATATAAACCTTATTTAAAAGGCAAAGGCTTGTTTGATTGTCGAGTATACGATTATAAAAGTTATTCCCAATAAAGCTATCGTTAATAATGTTGATTCAACAATTTTATGGCTAAGGTGTCATTATTACTTAAAACCTACATATTATACTGTCATAGTTATATCATCTAACTTGAAACATATGACATCTTCAAGTAACTTATAAATAATAAGTTAAAAAAAATAATAACAATAATATACTTTATCATTGTAATAAGAAGGTCAGATTATATCATTTACAGATAGCGAAAAACCATCACCTGAATAATTTGTACTTAATTAATTATTACTAATTTATTATACCTATGAATTTTTATCTCAATGTGATATTATATATAATATAATATGATCATAATTATCTTTCTATAAACTGTTTCCTTAATAATAAGCTAATACACAACAGTCGTTTGATGATTATTCTAAATTTACAATTTTAGTAAAGGTTCACATTTGCATGAAAACTACGCATTTCTAATGTTATTGTTTGAAATTGGAAATGATGGTTTATTTAATAATAATAAATATGTATTTTTAATAAATAACACAAAATAATAATATTCTAATTTACATAAGAAATAACTGCTACGAAAAACAATAAACGTAAAAACAATAACAATTGTTTATACATGTCGGGTTCATGACAATTGCTATATAGAGTCCATCACGACATTGACTTATGAATTATATTATGTTATCATTTGTACAGTTCGATATAATGACACCTGTAAACGTGGACTAATACAATATTGGAATTCAAGAGATTACTTTCCGATAAAATATATGTAGGTACCTAGGTATGGTAACTGGAAATCTTTTGGATTACACGGTCTTCCTTGTCCAATTCAAATAGGCTTTTCCGTTGCGTTTCTTTTAATCACATAATTCGTTTCTACTCTTATTGAACCCTCTGGTATTAATCGTAATAATGGCAAAAGAAACTGAACTGGTTTCCTGCCACTGTGACTGTTATGTTATGGGTCACTAAATGTATTGATATAATATGTCCCTAATAAGAGTATTAGGGACATATTAGTTGAAATTGAAATGATTTCATTGAAATCTTATGTAGTTGAAACTTTTGGAGTAACAGTGCAAAACATTTGAAAAAATGTAGCGTACAATTTTATCTCTTTACCTCTGACGCCTGAAGCTGTTTGGCTCATTTTCCGCTTCAAAAATATGATTTGTTATGCACATACATTTAGGGGTGGTACAATACTTTATAATATACTAAATTGTATAAGTGCAGAAATTAAAGGCAAAAGTTTATTTTCCAAGTATTACTATTCCATTATAAGTTATACGTAGCCCATTATGCCAAAATAGATTGTGAATTTCAAACGTATGCGAATCAGCCCTTTTTGTCTTAATTGTTGCCTTAAAAGAATGAACTGATAGCCATTATATTATGAAATTAATATGTTACCTAGTTAATATATCTAAGCTTCTTACTTGCCTCGATGGTCTAGTGGCTAGATATAAGGCCGCAGACCCGGAGGTCCTGCGTTCAATTCCGAAGTCGGGCTAATTTAAAATTATTGGGTTTTACTATCAGAAAATTCTCAGTAGCAGCTCGGAGTCTGGAAATTGGAAGTGTGTCACACTCCCGTGTCTCGTAAAGCACGTAAAGTTGGTCCTGCGACTGAACTCTTTCCGGTCGTGTCGGATTGCCGTCCCATCGGATTATTAGAGCTAGGGAATAGAGAGTGCATCTGTGTTTGCGCACACACTTGTGCACTATAATATCTCCTGCGCAATTGGCTAATCTCTCCTGAGATTGGCCGCCGTAGCCGAAATCGGTCTGGAGGACATTATTATTATTATGAATATATCTAAGCAATCATAAGCTTTATTAATATTGTAAATGATTTCATTATTGTTAATTAACTATATTAATATTATGTAATCAATATTATGGTTATCGGTCCTAATCAGGTAATAATTTATTCCTATAAAATATAGCCATGTGCCGCGTTGCTGACCGAACTTTTTTATCTTTGATATCTCAATGCAGATTAGAATCGAATCTATTGTCATTATTTGTTTATCCTTATAATTTGTTTGGGCTCTCGGTGAAGTGTGTAAACTGCATGGAAAATGGATCTGGCACTTTCACAATTAGGGCCGCTTCAACCATCATACGGTTGGATGATTAAAGCGCTTGTAGTTCTTACTTGTACAATTAACACAAAAAATCAAATAAAAAATTGACGTTCGTGTTTCATCTTGGATTGATATGAGGTGGCTCTGTCCTACGCTTGAAGAATAATAGTGGCAATAAAGCGGAGTTAATTCTATGCAAAAAGACCCAAATATATTAAAACAATAATACCTAATGATTTATTTAAGCCTCATCAATAAAAATGTGGATTAATTTATTAGTAATTTATCTCTATATCATTTTGTTATCGATTTTAGGTTGTTATTGTTATTATTTGAGACATTAACAAAAAAAAATGATGACAATTTTATTTTCCAGCTGCCTGTAAGAGTGTAGACGTAGCGTCACATGAGAATATACAATAAAGTATTTCCTTGTAATAACATCGAAGTTTCGGAATAGATTCTTGTTTAAATAACTTTTCACTTAATAAAATGCGTTGAACTGAATTTAATTTTTACTTTCTACAAATACCTAACATAGTATGTTGGTTTTATTTCAGGCTGACACTACAAGTAAAGGTGGTGAAATAAATCCGGGCTTCGTACACACAGAATCGCCACCTTTAAGTACACCAAACCTCGGTGAATTTAATAATGGATCTCCGGAACCTAAGCGCTCTAAGGAATACGGTATGCCACCACCCGTACTCAAAGTGCCATTAGAAGAAACAAGCGAAAAATTGGTAATTTAAATATGCACATACCTACATTTTTTATAATGATACTGTACATCATTTAAAAATTAATTATAAGTTACACATTGCGTGTGATCAAAATTAGCTCAATTTTTGTTTTGATGAAAATCGTTAGTACGTTTCAAATAACATAACTTCATTAATTTCATTCATTACCATTGCCCTACTTTTTTATAAATACCAAAAAATATTTCTCAATTTTCGTTTTTCAAGTAGATATTCATTAAGATTTCATTAAAATATTATTGTTTTAGAAAAATAATGAGGATCCGGAAGATGGTGAACCCGAAAGGGTTATGTGGGGAAATCAAATCGAGTTCCTTATGTCCTGCATTGCCACATCAGTGGGTCTCGGCAACGTGTGGCGATTTCCATTCATTGCCTATCAAAACGGCGGTGGAGCTTTTCTTATTCCGTATCTAATTGTCCTTATATTAATAGGAAAACCTATGTATTATATTGAAGGGGTACTTGGACAATTCAGTAGTAGGAACACAGTGAAAGTCTGGTCGATGGCTCCTGCGATGAAAGGTAAATTTATCACTATCTTATATATAATATAATAGTATATTCTTTGGGATTTGTACACACTATAATAAATAGGTTCCTATTATCAGCGTGTACCAATTCCAAATAATTTAATTTGTTCTGTTAAATTATTTCAAAATATTTGATTGAAGATTTAATCTGTTCATCATTCCAGGAACCGGGTATGCGCAGTCATTGGCATGTGGATATATTCTTTCGTATTACGTATCTATCATTGCCTTATGCCTTTACTATTTGGCTATGAGCTTTCAGTCAACATTGCCATGGGCAGTTTGTGCCCCCGACTGGATTAATTGTGTACCTTCTGGAGCAACAGAGAATATAACCCTTAATGAAAATTCGACGAGTAGTGCCGAACTATATTTCGTGTAAGTTGAAACTAAATGATTGATAACATCAAATTATTATCGCCTTTTTACTTATCAAACAAATTTTGTTTTTAGACGAACGGTACTTCAACAAAGCGATGGAATTGAAGGCGGTCTTGGTAAGTCTGGAACTATATTTAAATAGAAAAAAAAATCGAGTTTATTTAATTGTGTACCCAAAATCTCAGAATCGATAAGATTATTTTTAAAAAACAAGTTTGATCAAATCAAATATGATTTATTGGTCGTAAATAAATCAAAGTCAAAGTCAAAAATCTTTATTCAATATTCAAGCATTACACTTACTTATTGATTGTCATAAATCTACCACCGGTTCGGAAACAAACACTCAGACCTGAGAAGAACCGGCGGAAGATATTTTTAATTTTTTTTTAAATGCCCTGGAGGCGATCGTTTCATTCTCAAGATATGCAATCCTCTAAGAAGTCATTGGTTGTGTAATATCCTTTTGCACACAAGCGTTCCTTAACACTTCTTTTAAATTTCACAATTGAATATTTTTGAACGCTTTCTGGGATCCTGTTGTAAAAGCGTATATATTGTCCCATAAAAGACTTACTAACCCTGTTTAACCTGGTAACAGTTGTTGTAAGTTTATACTTGTTCCTGGTGTTAACAGTATGTAACGTCACAATTCCTGGGAAAATATTTTATGTTTTTGCGTACAAACATAACATTATCGAATATATATTGAGAAGCGACAGTCATTATTTTAATTTCTTTAAACTTACATCTTAGTGATTCTTTTGGGCCCAGGTTATAAATTGCACGAATAGCCCTCTTCTGCAGTACAAAAATCGTATTAATATCGGTAGCATGAACCCAGAGTAGAATGCCATAAGACATTATACTGTGGAAATAACTAAAATACACTAGGCGAGCCGTATCTACATCAGTCAACATTCTAATTTTTTTTACCGCGAATGCTGCAGAGCTTTGTCTATTCGCCAATTTAATAATATGAGGGCCCTATTGAAGCTTAGAATCTATGGTGATACCAAGAAATTCTGTTGCTTCTACAGAATCTAAAGCTTCCCCATTTAAAAGTACATTAGTTTTTACAAATTTCACGTTAGGAATAGTGAATTTAATACATTTAGTCTTTTTACTGTTTAACAGTAAATTATTAACACTAAACCAGTCTATTATTTCATAGAGAGCATTGTTTACCTCGTCATATATTGATAAACGTCTCTTTATTTTGTAAATTTAGTACGTGTCATCAGCAAACAATACTATCTCATGTTTATTATTTAAGAGATGTGGCAAGTCATTTATATAAATGAGGAAGAGAAATGGACCAAGAATAGATCCTTGATGGGGGTCCCCCTATATCAACTGGTGCCCCGGGAGATCTCTTTCCATTTATATCAACCCTTTGAGTCCGATTGCTCAAATACGAAATCAGAAGGCTAAGTGCTTTGTCTCTAATGCCATAGTGACGTAGTTTCCTGATCAACGTATCGTGTTGCACACAATCAAAAGCCTTAGATAAATCACAAAATATCCCTAAGGCATCCTGTGACTAATAAATAAAAAAGCATTAATTTTTCAAAGATCTTACTAAGCGTTGGTATAGAAATAGGTCTATAATTGTTGGGGTCTGAAGTACTACCAGATTTAAAAATAGGAATTACCTTACTATGTTTCATAAGGTCAGGAAACACGCCACTAAGAATACAACTGTTAAATACAATAACAAGATAAGGTGCAATCACATCAATAACTGACTTGACTACCTTAACAGAGATTGCCCACAGATCGGCCGTTTTCTTAACATCCAATGAATTGAAAGTTCTGATTATATCTTTGACATTGATTTTACAGTGTCAAAATTAAAGCTAATGTTGCACTTACTTACATTGTTTTTTAGTAACGATTCAGCAACGGTAGGAGAGCAATTTAGTCCTTTAGTAGTTGAGATTGGAATGTCAGCAAAAACAGTAGCAACATGCTGGTCAGAAGTAACTGGCTTATTATCAATAGATAGAGGGAAGTCAGTGGTGTTATTTTTGACTTTCCCAGTTTCGCAATTAATAATTTTCCAAGTCATTTTTATTTTATTTGGTGCGTCTATTATTTTTTTTTTTATATGCATCGACTTGGCTTTGGAACACACTCGTTTGTATAGTTTAGAGTAAGCACTAACGTGATTAATGAAAGAAAGAGACCGGTTGTAAGTTCTTTCATTATAAAGTTCATACAACCTTTGCCTACTCTTATGTATTCCTACAGTCGCCCAATCATTAAATGTGAGAAAACTCCTTGAATTGACTGTCTTAGAAGTAAATATGGCATTGAATTCTTTTTTAATTAATTTAAAAAAGTTGTTATAAAACACATTGGAATTTTCGTGAAATGGTAAATATGAGAGCTTTGCCATAATATTACTTCTGAAGTTCTCCATTCAATTCATATTAATTGGAACAAATGTTTGTTTTAATTCTTTATTATATATTTTTATTAGTGAATTAGATGAGGCCAACTGTCCACAATGGTCGGAACTTAACTTATTTATAATACATTTATGATGTGGTACACAATTAGTAAATATATTATCAATACATGTTGCAGTGGTTTCAGTGATTCTAGTTGGCTCTAGGTATAAGTTATCAAAGTTATATGAGTTTAAAAGAGATTTTAATCTAATACTTGTACTACAATTTTCTAATAAATTTATGTTGAAGTCACCACAAGCAAAGATATATTTATCAGAGCTAGTTAATTTCAACAATACATTTTCCAATATTTTCTCAAATAATTCATATAACCCATTGGGAGGTCTGTATACGCATACAACAATGACGCGCTCAAGCTCTGCACAGACTATTTCAATAGTCTGTAGAAAGGCTCACAACATCCTTGCGTTCTATAAACTTGAAATTTTTACTAATGAGTATTAATGAGCCACCGCGTATTGCTTTTTTTCTACTGAACAGACTAGCTAACTGGTGACCATCAAAGTTAAACATATACTGGTAATTTAAGAGACAATGCTCTGTGATCATAAAATATCAATGTCATTATTTTTGATGAATAACTCAATTTCTAAATCTTTTCCTAACATTCCTTGAATGTTTTGGTGCACCAGGTTTACAAATTTATTATTTGAATTATTAAATATTTTTTCATTTCCAGAGACCACCTCTATTGTCTTAGAATTTAATTTAAATTATTTGGAACACATTCCAAACTATAAAATGTCAAATTATTATTACACTGCTCAATAGAAGCAGCTGTCTGGTCAACCAACATATTGGTTGATTTTGTAAAAATAGAATAAATCATATTTTTGCTATCTGTCTTTTATAAAAAGTCGATAGGTTATATCTATTACTGTTCAAAAAATATAATTTAAAATTAATTATGTTATTAATGTCAATAATTAAACTTATTTTAATGCAATTCTTACTCGCTGTAACATAGTTACAATGTGACATTGTATGTAATAAGACATTAAGCTTAAATATCGTAATATATGAACCTACTTAATGTCCACTAAACGATACGATTATTTAAACAATCATCTTATATAAAAGTAAAATAAGAAAGAAGGCGTTGCTATGAATGGAAAAAAATAGATTAGACAAAAAGTTGTATCTAAATTTCATAAAATCAAATACTTGTATATTTTCAGGTTTGCCTATATGGTACTTAACCGTCTGTCTCCTAGCTTCATGGCTTTTAATCTTCGTCATCGTATCCAGAGGTGTCAAGAGTTCGGGAAAAGCTTCTTACTTTCTCGCGATCTTTCCCTATGTCATTATGATCATTCTTCTTATCAGGTATAATATATTATTTTATTTTTTCTATATTAAATACGACAATACTACTTTTTGTAGTATAATTCACATACTATTTACTTGGTCATAGGGTTATGTGCAAGTGCCTCTGGATAGGTGTGAATTGTATTGTACACTCAACATATAATCTACCGCTAAACAGCTGTATTTAGTATTGTCATGTTCCGGTTTGAACATTGAGTGAGACAATGTAACTGCAACCACAAGAGATCATTAACATCTTAATTTCCAAAGTTAGTTGCTCATTGGCGATGTAAGGAACGATTAACATTTTTTACAGCGCCAATGTCTATAGGCGATGAGAACCACTTACCATCAGTTGGCCTATTTATTCGTCAGCCTATCTATTTTAAATAAAAATAAAAAAACAAATACTTTTGTGGTAAAAATATTGCTGTTCTTAATAAAGCTTTAATTAAAACATAGAAAAACAGAAGTTATAAAGTCGAAATATTTTTAAAAATAAATTATTATATTTCACGCATTAAAACAAATTAAACAGTATACCTACTGTAATGAATTGTCACCAGCGACAAATAGTGACAAAAATTCCATCTTAATCGATTGGATGAAAATGTTTTGTAATTCATTGCAAGCCTTGAATTGAATTCTACCTTGACAGTGGACTTAAATGAATAATTAATATAATAATTACATTCCTAATTTTAAAGTCACATAAATGATACATTTATAAATTTTGTTAAGCAATAATATTACCCGCACTAATCTCGATATTCTTTGAATTAATCCCGATATGTTATAATCATGACAGAGATAATCTACAGTGCATAGCGGATAATTTTATGACGCACATTTATTTACATTTAATTAATTAAATTTAATTTAATCACATTTAATCACAAGGGTAAAAAGTGTAGCTTTATTTTAGTCGGTTTTAAATTGATAGGCAGCCGTCTACAATATCTGCTTTGAGATTAAATAATGTTTGCGGAGTTTGGAATTTTATCTATGAATAAGAAGAATTGATTATATATGATTTATTAGATATATTTATTGGTAAATATATTTCTATTGCAGTACAGTTATCCTACCTGGATCTGGACAAGGAATACTGTTCTTCATAACACCGCAGTGGGACAAGTTACTTGAATTAAGCGTAAGTTTAATCAGATCTATTCCTTATAATTACATAGCGGTTTTTATAATTCTATCGCATTTTTTATATTTAATGTATTTTAATCTCTAGATTTATAATAAAAAATAATCTACATTATGTAAATCTCTTAAAGATAAATTTGATTAAATAGGGATTAAAAGCAGTCTCATTCAACTGTGAGCAATTTCCTTTTGCGCAAACTCAGATAAAAATTGTTTCAAACAAATAATATAATTTTCAAATAATTTTCCTGCCAAAAATAATTGAGTAGCTGTTTAGGCCGGGTATCGGATTATGGGAGAATAGAGAATATTACAATTATGAACTATAATTTAATCGGCGCTGTTAACTAGTATTGGTTGAGAATGGTCGCCTTGGCTGGAATCAGTGAGGAGACCTGATCACTCATGTAGATAATATTAAAACATAATGATCTGCTATATTTTTATTAATATTTTAAAGGTATTAAATAGTTACCGAATCAAGACAACGATTAACGTATTTGAGTCATTATCTTTAACATAAATTATTCTTCTGACAATCATCAACACTTTATACTGCTGTTATAGTAATCCAGTTTATTTACGGCCACAAATAATTATCATCTTAGATTTAATGATTAGCAGCGCATTGAAGATGTAAGAGTGGTTTCTACTTCTTGAGTGCCGTGTGATCACACATAGAAAAAATGCCTGGGTGCTAATTTAAAAAAAATAAAAATATACCTAACAGATGTAATAGGTATTATTATCACTCTAAGTCTCGTTACATTATAAGTGTGATTGCATCCTGATTGCATTTCACACATAGCCCTTTAGCATATTGTCAAATTATAAATATATGCTAATAATATATTAACACGTTCCAATAGAAAATTAAAACTTATTTACACATTTTACTAACATTATTAGTAGTATTATTAAAATTGCAAATATCAAAAAATAAACAACATTTAATTATTTTAGGTGTGGTATGCAGCCGTTACGCAGGTGTTTTTCTCGTTGACAGTATGCACAGGCCCAATCATCATGTTCTCTTCATATAACGGTTTCAAACAAAATGTTTACAGGTAACACAACAACCGATATTATTATTTTTATTAATGACTTCCTATTTAAATTATAAGGTTACGTTCGAGTCTATATGTGAAAGTTATATTTCTATCTTCTACTGGAGCTTTCTACTAAAATAGTTAGCGATATTGTTCGGTTTTTCAAAAATTCACCAACACTCAATTTTTGTTGAGAACTTAAATCAAAAACGCTTTTTGTCTTTTACCTTGACAACATAAAAATGGATAATATTTCATTTTGTATAGACGCAGCTTTATTATGCAGACTTTTACTTTTTACTTTCGATAACTGGGATGGAGCAGGCCTTATTGATACTTTATTTGGAAGTTAATTGATAGTTTACCTATGTTATGCACTACTTTGACAAATTTCCCTAGGTGAAGTCTTTGAGCGGACAAAAATTTTTAGTTAGCATAAACTTCTCTAGTATATTGTTGTAATAAACATTTGCATAACATTCGTATCCCTTATTTTAAATTATATTTTAGTTCCGTAAACTTTATAACAGAAAACTTACAACTAAAAGAAAATTATTTTATGTACAATGTTAAAATGAGATTTTTTTCATTTTAGGGACGCCATGATTGTCACAACTCTAGATACATTTACAAGTTTGCTCTCCGGTATCACAATTTTCGGCATTCTGGGTAATTTAGCGTATGTTTTGAAAAGGGAGGTTAACGAAGTTGTCGGATCTGGAGGCACTGGTCTTGCTTTCATTTCCTATCCTGATGCCATCGCTAAAACTTTCCAACCACAGGTATTCTTTAAATGTAATATTACTACTATCAATTTTAAATAGACACGTACATTTCGATAGTTCATTATGTACAAAAAATACATAAAGGCATCGAATAAACTATTCGTGTACATACTGAATAATATACTTTTATAAATTTCATTATTTTAAACTGATATTTTTCTCAATAGATTTAATTTTTTTTTTAGTTATTCTCAGTTCTCTTCTTCTTGATGATGGCAGTCTTAGGAATAGGTTCTGCTGTGGCTCTGCTTACTGCTGTGAATACTATTATGCTGGATGCTTTCCCCCGCGTACCAACCATCTATATGTCAGCACTTTCTTGTATTGGTGGTTTTGGCATCGGACTTATATATGTTACACCAGTAAGTATTTGCAGCATTATTAATATTGAATGAACTGATGATTTATCAGCCCAAAATGACACACTACTATTAGCCCGAAATTTCAGTAAAATCTCGTCTTTTGTATTTTGTGTCACAAAATTGTTGTTCTTATAAAATATAACGGATATTTTCAGGGCGGTCAGTACATATTAGAACTTGTTGATCACTACGGTGGAACTTTCTTTGTACTCTTCTGTGGTATCGTTGAAATTATTGGCGTATTTTGGATTTATGGTAAATATTCTATTTAATCAGTGAAAAATATCAGTGCACTAAAGTAAATAATATAAGAAAGTAATTCTATATTTAAGAAAAACAATGGTATTGTTTCAGGTCTTGAAAATATTTGTCTTGATATAGAGTTCATGTTGGGTCTTAAGACATCTATATATTGGCGTTTCTGCTGGGGTTTCATTACGCCCGCTATGATGATGATTGTATTCGTTTACGCACTTTTATCTTTTGAAGCTCTAGTATTTGGAGGATATTACGTATATCCAACACTGGGATATGGTATGTAACCTATCATACTTATGTAGTGTAATATTGTCACTAACGTATGGCTTCCTTAATTTATATATGCCAAAACCATTTGTTACAGTTGCTGGATATATCATTTTATTCGCTGGAATTTTATTGGTTCCTCTCTTCATCATTACAACCATGTATAAGTACAAAGGCTCTGGAAGATTTTTGGAAGTAAGTAAATTAAATTAAGATTTGCCTAATTCTTATTATGCAAGATGTGGTTTCCCATAATTGAACGAAAACATCACTCAATTGTACTTTGGAGCCATTTTTCTCTACGTGTGTATCTTTTGTTCGAAATAATTAAATAAAGAAATAAATAAATTCTAAAATAATATTTGGTAAATGTTCTACTGATAGGTAAAGGTCAGTCTTTCTTCTTAAGGAGAAGCGTATTCCACAAAGTTGCTCAATACGGTAGTTACAGGTTTGATAAACGTGTCAAAATTTCATCCAGCGCATACAGGTTTCCCTACGAGTCGTCCTTAACCGGCGAGCATAAGATGTATTAAAAACATAAATTAAACACTTGAAAAGGTGTTCTATCCAATAAGCTCTATTGGCCCATTTTAAATTCGATTCAGTATAAACTAAATGACAGTAGTACAATTTGAATATTACAAATGTGTTTCTTTACTACTTGTACTTAATATAATTTTTAAATATTATTTTAATTTATTTTATCCTTTACCAGATACTCAAGAAATCTTTTAGTTCCAAATCATCGTGGGGTCCCCGAGCATTAAGCACTAAAAGAGAATGGCAGCTGTTCAAAGAAAATGCTGAAATGGAGCAACAAATTATGAGAACTTCTTGGGTGAAACACATTTGGTTCAGTTTAACGGGTGGATACAGACGCGGAAAGTAACGATTTGTAAATCATAAATTATTTAGATTAGAAATATGTTATTTGTGTATACATCACCAGCCTTGGATTTATGTCTAGGCCAACAAGGCATCGGTCTGGGGTCCAGTCAAGCCAGTTGACCACCCACCCAAAAATAAAATAATTTTACTCTTACCGGGATGGTGGGACCTCTAAGTCCGGGCATGTACATCACACGAATACATTAATTTTGAAGAATGTACTAGATTGATCTGGAGATAGGTATGAAAATACTATTATAATATTTAGTGTTACGTTAATGTAAAGGTCAAAACACGTAGTTTTATTAATCTCGTCATGATTGTTGTAGTTTAGACTCTAAATATATGAAGATGACAAAATATAAGAAGCTAGGTTGAGTGAGGCCTGTTTATAACATTATTTTTGTGTAAATAAAAAAATGATAAATATATATATTTATTGCGATATTCGTAAGTCAGGGATAGTATTGTTTACGCTGGATGCAACGGTTGTTATATGCGTAGGCACCTATATTTAAAATATAAACATAAAAATTTAGCAAATACATCCAGCAGTAAGTAATCTGTAATAATAATTTCTACGTATGTTTTGATGGCTGTGTTTTAATTATAACATACATATCTTTTAATTTGCTAGAAGATAAGATAAAAATTGTTGAAACTTTTTACAATTTGTAAATAAATGTTTATAAATAACTTTGCTTGTCTCATTTTTTTAAAATATTATGTAAGATTTTTTTTACACAGCTTTGTTACAATTTCCCGTGCATTTTACGGAATACCTGAGATAAAGACTTTTTACGGGATCGCTTGCGCATCCTACCCTGACGCCCCGACGATGGTTGGCCCGCCTAAGCGGACCGCCATTCCTAGGGTGGTTCCCGGGTTACGGAGTTCCCCCCCTGACCCCAACGGCGCTTACAGCGGGGAAAGAAAGTTTGCATATCGTCAGCGTCACCTCCCTGGTCTTCTTCAGCGGAGCGGGTCAGAGGAGACACGCCTCACGCTCTCGCTCCACGATCTCCTTCTGCGATATGACACTCTCGCAGAAAGAGACCATCTCCATCCAGTATCTTTCGCTGCCAAGAATGGCGTTCTCACGTTATCATGCTGGGCGGCGAGAAGCTTCCACCAACTATCGCCGTCAGAGAATGCCTCCGAGCAGTACACTCCGTCAGGGTCTGCCACGATGGTACGCCACTGGAAACGGCGTACTACACACGTGGCCGGAGGGTGAAGCCTTCCACCTCGCTATTCGTGCAGGTACTTACCGAAACAGCCATGTCCGGTAAGCATCTGCGTCAGCCTAGACGTGAGTGTGCTGCTTCTTCAAGTTACCAAGCGATTCAATTGGAGGCTGATTACCTCCACTGTCGCCAGGCCTGCTGATGGAGACCCCAGGTCCTCCATCCAGCTGCGAATCGAGGCTTGTTAGACTAAAAACCTATAATTCTCTGCGATCTCCGTGGAATAGCCCTATTACGAGCGATGATAGCGTCCACCCAAGGGTGCAACATGGAGCGCAGCACACTAGCGTGTAAGCGAGAATCGACCCCTGTGGAACTTTGCACAGCCTACCGACCTGGTATGCCCCCAACAGCCTCCTGAGATAGGAAGGCACCACGTGATATTGTAGCGCCTCCCTTACTATCTCAAAAGGAATGGAAGTTATTTAATGTACAATAGTCGATAATCAGGTTTTATTATAATTGCAACAAACTAGATTAATTAAATTGCTTAAACATTTAAAAACAATGATTACTCGCATTCGCATTCAAAAGTAAAATGTACATATTAATTATTCTCGTAAATAAATCAACCTTCTGTCCGTTTGTAATTCTACCCACACATAGACAAGAAACTCAGCCGTAACTGTTCGATAGTAATTTTGGTGCAGTAAAATACAAATATAATTCTAGGAACAATATTTAAAACACCAAAATAAGACTATTTGCTTTGTATACATAATATGTATAATGAAAATAGTCATATCATATATTTATAACATTTAAGCTTCTTTGACGTTTTTCTTTTATCTTTCATGATGACGGGTTTTTATTTATCAGTTTCGTTTGAAGTTTTTTTTATCTTTTAATACCTTTGTATTGTATTTATTATTTTGTATGAATGTTTGTCAATATATAACACATTTAGCAATAATTTTAAATCATTTGCTCTTTTTTATTTGTTTAAGCTTTGATCAATAATGTACATTATTGATCAAAGCTTGACATTATTCAAACAAGGCCATGTGATCCCAAACTAAGCGGAACTCGTACTATGGAAACCAGACAACTCATATACTACATATCCTTTCTTTTGTAAATACATACTTTATATAGATAATTACACCCAGACTCAGGACAAACAGACACGTTCCTACGCACAAATGTCTGTCCTGGGTGGGAATCGAGCCCACGACCTGCGGCGCGAAAAGCAAGTATCTATCAACCACACCAACCGCCTCGTATGTAATTTCAGCTAAAGAAAAAATATAATTAACCCTTGTATTACGGCTGGAAATAATTTATAACATTAAAAAAGAAAATTATTTGCCGAAAATAGGAAGGAAGTTCACACTATTTTAAATATCAACACACTAATGATGTAATTACGTAATAACGTCTACAAACTTAGTACCTAATCTTAATTATTATAATAAGATATGTCGTCACGATGACTTTTTAAGATATTAGTCATTACGTTAAATAATTAACTTCATTATGTTCTGATACAGGTAGTTGTTTAAGAAGTCATTCATTAATTCTTTATCGTTAAGACGTTTACTATGTTAACCAACTGATCACGTGACCTCAACTTGATCGCCATGCATTATATTCGCCACTATGAGTGATTTAAAACATATTGAAATAATATTTTAATAACCAGGTTTCATTTTTTAAATAAATAATGCTCTTTTATATGTTTCATTAAATACCACAAAAAGAATACAGAAGAACTGGCCATATCGCTTAATAGCTATTTCTTTCATACTACCATAAGGTTAGAATCTTGAAACAGGAATTAAGGTTAGGAATATATCAAATCAGTAAAAAGTGGTAAATTGTCTATAGGGTAATTTTAATATCCGATCAGTTAGTATTGACAGTACGCCACAAGTCTATGTGTGAATAAAATCGCTGTGCTCACCACTAAAAATAAACTTATCCATCAAATAAGATGGCAACTCCAATGCTCCGAGGTAGAAAATGCGATAAAAGATCAAAACCACATTAATTTACTAGTTTGGGGATATCAAAGCTATATCAGGTTACCGAGAAGACGTATAAGAAATCGTATTGGGTCCTTATTCTTTAGAAAAGAGAATGCGAGAAACCTATACAATTAGCATACGACAAGAATCATTAGGCTTTTACTTAATAGTCTTTATAAAAAATATGAATTCAATATGTGCACATGAATATCTAATGATGGGCAAAGGAAAAGGCAGAAAATTCTGAATACATTTTATTTGCAATGTAGTACCGCATAACCACAAAACACCACAAAACACTTTTGAAGCACTAAATGTTGAATACCAGTTAAAATTTGTATTTTATATTATAGCATCATAATACTTTATTCATTTTTTAAAAAAAACTGCTTTAATTCTCCTACTCCCTTACAGTAAAAAATGCTTTAAAACCGTGATCATCGATACTTTAGTTCTCTGGCGAATGTCCTCATTTTGGATTCTATCTGCCAGAGAAACCAAGCATTGCGCGTTCCATTGCTCCCTGAGCAACCTAAATTTTGTGGATCAGGCTCACGGTAAGTGTCCACGTTTCGCCACCGTAAGCAATTGGATTAGTCTTCTGCTCTGATCTTGTACTTGGACATCGACATCGACACCGCGCGTAGAATTAGCTGCCTGAAGTGGAAGTGGGCTGCTCTCCAGATGTCTTGATGGCTGATAGAGCCGGCACGTATTAGAGTGGAGACAACGTTTAGGCAAACGTAGTGTAGGACGCCCTGTGTCGAGGTGGACCGACGACTTAAAAAGATGGCAGGTACGGAATGGATTCGGGCTGCCCAAGATCGGGATGGTTGGAGTTTTATGAGGGCTTTCGTCTAGCAGTGGATGAAAAAGAAAAATCTATACTCTCTTCATACCGTATGGCGTAAATATAATAAGAAAGTACCGAAAGTGTGTAAATTGTGTAAATAATCATTACGTCCGTGGTTATCATTAATCTCGTATAATACAATAATTAAGCTTCTTTGACGTTTCGAAGTTATCTTTCATGCTGACATATTTTTATTTATCATATTCGTATGAATTTTCTTTATCTATCCATACCGTGTATTGTATTTATTATTTTGTATGACTGTTTCTTAATTTATTACAGTTTCAGCCATCATCAATGATTTTAAAAAGTCTATATATATAATATATACTCTAACAAATTAACGAAAAAAATATTCCGCCAGCACACATGGGTACGTTTGTTTTATTTGAAATGTAAGTAACATTTCACTATCCAGCTGTGGCGTGTGAAAGATATGGCGTATTTAAAGAAGTAAGAAAAAGAAAGATATCTAGTAATTGTCAGTTATGCTTATTACGCAGGTCAACCAATCAGTGTACTTTTGGTACACACAGTGCAAACCAATCAAAATAAATAGACACTCTTTTTATCTACAAACATAGTACTTAATATGAAAACTACGGAGATGGTTATTGTATTATATCATAGCTGTCTAAATTATTCATTAATTTTAGACAATTCACAATATAATTATGTTTATTTTAACGATGTTTAGTCTGCGATACAATTAATTGAACGATGAATGAATCAAACGATTATCGAAGTAAAAGTGCGATATTTTTTTCAGTAGTCATCATTGTTGACTGTTGAATTTGTGTTGTAGTCGTGTCATCAAATTAAGAATTTTACTTTTTTTTGTCGATCAATTACAATATTTAATATTATTATTACATATTTATAATGTTTATTTACATTAAAACCTTAAATAAATACAAATAATAATTAAAAATAATTACTATACAAATCGTGACCGCGTGGAATGGTGGCAAGAATGCTAGCAGCATTTTTTTTGACTCGCAATTCCGATTCTCTGGGCCAAAAATGAACCGGCCCTCCTGTCACCAGTCGAGGCGGGGTGTAATATTTTTATGCTTTTCGTCGTTAGAACAAAGGCTATCACGTATGTGGAACGACATAATTCACAAAAATAAAACATGATAGACATGAAAATAAAAATAATATGTGAATTATAAACATGTTTTCAATTTATTTTGTATTAATTTCCTTTTTTTACTTACGATATCACATCTGCACTATAAATTGTGTTATGAGATGTCTGTATTGATGGGGCTCTATGTTTATTCAAATAAGCACTTAAAAATTTCTTACACTGCGTTGAGTTTTATTTATTTTAGCATCATTTTTAGTGTTATTAAACACGTTCATCGCCGTTTGAACCTTTGAAAAAGTTAGAGAAATACTATTAATATTAAAATTAAAAAATATTTATAGATGAAGAATAGAAGGGAAATTTACACTATTTTAAATTTCACACTAATGATATAATTGTCGTCTACAAACTTAGTAGGTAATCTTAATTATTATAATCAGATATTTCGTCAGGATGACTTTTTAAAATATTTATCATTAAGTCTAATATAATTCAATATTTTAACGATTCAATTTGATAAAAAGTAAATATTTAAAAAATCATTCATGTAATTCTATAAAGATAAGACATTTTTTGTGTTGTGACATTTTTTCTGATGCACGTAACACAGACGGATTAATGGGGAGTGAAAAATAATATTTGAACGAACTGATTGGCTTTCATATAATGATACTCTTTTAGACGTTGGATGGCTGTAAATAGCTATACATTTTACATATACACACAGAAAAGATTACAAACACAAGCGGCTTTAGATTTTTCGAGACTCAATGCAAAAAATTAAGGGGGAAAAGTGTCACCACATCCAATAGGCAACTGCCTATTACATAAAAGAACATAAATTGCCGATCGTTGGTCAAGAAGTCAACTTATCGGCATTAGAACACGTGAAATTGCAATTAATATTTCATCAGTTACAGTTTATACAATCACAATAATAATGGTAGAAGAATTGAGCTCAGGGAAGTATTCATCGATTTTTGAACAATACTTATGTTTGGATCGTTTTTTTTTTGTTGTTATCGTCAACAATCACAATGCACTTACATTAAAGGTCTAAAATCTAACTGGACTCAGACAGTCCAACAATAATTTCAGTCTAGTTGTGGAAAATTTATCATGTATGTAATAACAATAATAAATCTATTTTTTTGTTTATGATATAACCTTGCGAGATTATTAGTAATTTTTAAATAACTCTGAATATTTATATACTAACGAACTAGCTGATATCCGCGATTTCGTCCACGTGAAACTCAGTTTTATTACGATAAGTAATAGAATGCATTTTCGTGATCTTTTTTAGCCCACACTCGTTTTTTTATGTATGTAATTAATGTGCTGACACACAGTTAATATGTCTTTATTACATATAGATATATGACAAATTTAAAATTATCTTGAACAACGTATTTACGTCATTAGATTTCTATACAACAAAACGTAAATGTTGCTCCAAGCTAAGCTTAATCTAAAATTTTGATTTAAAACTGCAACAAAATCCGTTCAGTTGTTTCGGCGATCAGCGTGTACATACAGACAATCCGATAAGTAGACAAATACTTTAAAAAATAAATAAATTTTTTCAGCGACGAATACGCGGTTTCTACTTCTTTATTGTATATATGAACCAGTCCTCCATATACATATGGATGATTCATTTTTCACCCAGAAAATCGGAATTGCGATTCAAATGGGAAATGCTGCTAGCATTCTTGCCACCATTCCACGCGGTCACGATTTGTATAGTCATTGTTTTTAATTTTAATTTGTGTTTATTTAAGGTTTTAATGTAAATATATATATATATGTATTTTATAATAATATTATAAGTATTTACATACTCTTAGAAACCAGATCAGAAGGTTTTTTTTTTAAAAACAAAATTATAGAAAACTAGATAATAAATTTAATCAATTTTACAAAATCACAAACTATTCGACAATTTTTACTAATGAATTTATGTAACAACAATTCTCCTAATTTAATTCAAAACTAACCCTAGCAACACGACACTAACAAACTTAATCGCAATGGATTACAAAAATAACACAGTATGACACCAATCGACCGAACACACGATAGCAAAAAGAGACCTGTCTACCGTCCACTTTAAATACCCTTCCTCCCACTACTACCCTCCTATATTCCTACACGGCCTTTCCTGACAGAAGACCGTCCCCGGGCTTCTTTATTTTCAACTGTCACGATCCGTTTCCACGATTGGGACGGAGAGCAGGGGATTTTCTTCGTTCACAGTGGAGGCAGCTAGTTCTGAGAATCTCTGTATTCCTGAGGGTCCTTGTTGCGGCTCGATCTCTTCCACAGGCTGTACAACACCGGGACGCAGGTCGACACCGTCAGTTAATTCCTCTTCTTCAGTATCTGCGTCTGTAACATGAAAATAAAACCACAGATTTTTCTGCATATTGCGAATCAACAATGCTGTCGACGCTGATAGCTATCATAAGCTAAGCTCTCTCTTTATTTTACATGAAACCTGCTCCAAGACAACTGACCCACAAAGTCAAGTTGTCGAACACACAAGGATAGCATGTCTGATGCTCTCTAAGATATATTCAAAACGAAGCAACTCAATTACCTGGGATAATGAATCCGATGCACTCCAAGATATCAATTATCCCAGGCCAAAGTCACTCCTGTGATAACGCGTCCGATGCACTCCAAGACAACAGTTATCACAGGTCCACAATTATCCGCGGGATAACCACAGTCCGATGCACTCCAAGACAAATGGTTATCCTCAGCTCAGGGATCCTACAGTAGCGTGTCCGATACACTCCAAGACAAACGCTCACCGTATCAACTTGTTAAATTTGCCTTACTTTAGCCCCGAGGCTATAGGATAGTATTCCAATCATAACAAATAAACAAAACATATTGGCTCATAAAGATTTTAAAACATCAGTAAATTCAAAGCTGATCTTAAATTGCAAGCAAAAATAGAGCAGACACTCACCATCAAAGAAAGCAGCACAAACATCAGGGGTCCATTCTCCACGCCACGGAACAATATATTCCGCAGCCGCTTGAGTCGACTTGCCATACGAGCCAGCCAGTAGCTGCAGCTCATAGCGACCGTGTGGAAGTATCTTCACCACCCGGTAAGGTCCACGATTATACACGAGTTTAACTTCCCGGTTGACTGCGCCTGCTTACGAACAAATACTAAGGAGTGTAGTTCAAAGGTTTGAGTTGGCTTACGTCTCCTGTTAACGTAGGCGTCCTGACGGGCTTGATTGTCACATATATGTTCAAACGCTCTCTGACGACTCATCTTACGAATGGCTTCCCGATTACCACTGGAACCTTCAAGAGCTACATCCCGTATCAAGCTGCGTATGAGCGGTGTAGCCGCTTCGACGCCTATGAGCAAGTTCAAGGCAGAGTATCGCGTCGTCTTGTGTTTTGTTATGTTGAGAGTCAGTTGTAACTTCCACATAACCGCAGGCCACTTCTGCTGTCGGTGGTTGCACTCAATACGGACCATATTGAGTACGGTACGGCAATATCGTTCAACCTGTCCATTAGATTGGTGCATTTCGGGTGTTATAAAATGAGTATCACAACCCATATCCTTGTCCCAATTAAGAAAATCGACACTTTGGAACATGCGGCCCCTGTCAGCGACGATCAGTTTTGGCGTTCCAAAGATTGAAATCATGTTCGTAAAGTGTCGCTTCAGTTCATCAGTGTCCTGTCGGATATAGCAAACAAAATTTAGAAAACGCATCTACAACAATGAGTACGTGACGATACCCGTCACTTTCTGGCAGGGGGCCTAAAGTATCTATATGCACTGTCTCAAAAGATAAATCTGGTTTTTCCCAAGAATGAATTGGCTGAAGAGGAGCACGGGCTACTTTTTTGTGAGAAAGACAAATTAAACAATGGGAAATGTACTTTTGTGCAAATTTTTTCAACCCTGGGAACCAAAAATGTTTTGTAATTAAATCTACTGTTTCATCGACCCCGAGATGATCGTGTTCATCATGAAAAATGCGCATAAGGCTAAGCCTATGTCCTTTGGGAATAAAGCAGCAAAGTTTAGAACTTTCACCAGTAGGTGTAAGCTTAACATAAAGAATATCGTTTTTAACTACATATATAACGACTAGGGTCTAACTGTCCATCCGATAGCCTTTGCTTTAAAGACTGCGTCTCCTCGTCAGCTGCCTGAGCAACTTGGGCCCAGTTTAAAGGTTTTTGAATCGTTAACTGGATTCCGGCTAAAGTAGTCCGCATGAGACAGCAGACAACCTTTTCTGTACTCAAGGCCAAAATCAAAGTCTTGGAGGTATACCTACCACCGGGCCACCCTGGGCAACAGGTCTTTCTTACGCTGGGTTAGTTTTAAAGCGTTGCAGTCAGTAACCACGGTGAAGTGTACACCCACAAGATAGTGTCTGAAATACTCAAGAGCCTTCACTACTGCCAAGGTGTCAAGCTCGTACGAGTGGTACCTACTCTCAGCCCCCCGGGTGAGTCTGCTAAAGTAAGATACCACTCGCTTACGATTTCCTTCATGTACCTGCATTAACACTGCTCCGTAACCAATAGAACTTGCATCCGTATGAATTTCTATCGGCAGCGAAGGGTCGTAGATGGCAAGTACTGGCTCACTTGTAAGGCAATCTATGAAGTATTGACGCGCGGCTTGTTGGTCGGCACCCCAGTGAAAGTTGACTCCCTTTCTGGTAAGAGCTGCAATACAGGAAGCCTTTTGTGCAAAACCCGCGATGTACCGCCTAAAATAACTAGCCAACCCCAGAAATTGCCTTACTTGCTTTACATTTTTCGGTGCGGCTGAGTCAATCAAAGCTCGCACCTTCTCATGACTCGGCCTAACCTGACCTTTGCTAATTGTGCGAATCAAGTACTCTATACTAGTAGCTAAAAATGAACATTTCTTTAAGTTGATGGAAAAGCCAGCTCTTGTCAACGTATGAAGTACCCTACCAAGCAAAGTCAAGCCCTGATCGATGGTTTTACTCATAATTAAAATATCGTCGATGTATACGAGAATGTTCCCGGAATTAATGAGCTCGCGAAGGGTCTTAGAGATGATACGCTGATAAACAGCTGGTGCATTCGCCAAACCGTAAGGCATTTTCCGATATTGATAATGTCCTTCCGGTGTGACGAATGCCGTAAGCGGAATAGATTGAGGATCTAGAGGAATCTGGTGAAAGCCGGTTGCCATGTCCAAGGATGTAAAATATTTATTATTACCCAAACGGTCTAAACAATCATCTATACGAGGCAAAGGAAATCTGTCTTTGATAGTAATTTCGTTGAGTTTCCGATAATCGACGCACATCCTATCCGACCCATCTTTCTTTTTGACGAGCAGGATTGGACTTGCGTAGTCAGACTCAGACTCCTCTATTATATGTTTGTCAAGTAAGTCTCTTATTATATCACGCACGCGAAGAGTTTCTGAATGTGACAGTTGATACGGTCGATAATACACAGGGCTACTAGTTTTAACTTTAATCGACATATACCCTGTATTTACAGTTGATGTTGCAGTCCCGGTAATGAAATACTGAGAGAATTTACCGATAATTCCCAGTAATTTGTCCAAATCATTACCTACCAACGGTGTATTAATTGGTGTTGAAGGCTCAGAGTAAACATTCATTACCGTTTTCCTCCTCGCGGTCGTGGGTATACGCTAATGTACGACCAGACGATGGACCCGGCAAGGGTGAAGCCCTTGTTTTCCCTTCTAACGCCTTAAGTCGAGACATCATTGCCTTAATTTCAAGTCTTAACATATCAGTCTCGTTAAGAGATTTTTCGCGGGACCTATTACCCTGACTATCGCAACGATCACGACGAGGATCACTATCACTGCGACTACGATTAAGCACACGTTCAGACATTTTCAAGAAAAAGAAAAATATCAATAACGATCAAAAAGACTCACCTTGAAATCACTCGATCTCAGCACACACTATTCCTAATCTTAACTATTTTCTCTAACAAATATACTTAACAACAATACGACACGATATTTAAAGTAATCCAGCGAAACAACTAATGAAGAAAATTATAAATTTGTTTTTTTTTTTTTAAAGAGAAAAAAAAATACAACTTCAAATGAGGGTAATTCAAGAAAAAATAAATAAATAATAAAAGCAAAAAGAAAAAAAAATATTATGAGCTAGGCCAAGCCGTAGTGGGCTGAATAAGTTAGTATCCCACTTCTGATCTTAGAAACCAGATCAGAAGGTTTTTTTTTTAAAAACAAAATTACAGAAAACTAGATAATAAATTTAATCAATTTTACAAAATCACAAACTATTCGACAATTTTTACTAATGAATTTATGTAACAACAATTCTCCTAATTTAATTCAAAACTAACCCTAGCAACACGACACTAACAAACTTAATCGCAATGGATTACAAAAATAACACAGTATGACACCAATCGACCGAACACACGATAGCAAAAAGAGACCTGTCTACCGTCTACCCTCCTTTAAATACCCTTCCTCCCACTACTACCCTCCTATATTCCTACAATACGTTATTAATAACAGTTCTTTAAATTACAGGCGAATATGTCAAATTGTCAGAAGAGCGCAGTATTTAGCTCTTGATAACTATGAAACCAGCACAGCTCGGATGCAGATGTGTTAAAAGAGCGCAAGAAACTCATCATTATGTAATAATTAACAGTATTAAAGGCATTGCTGAAAACTAGAAAAGTAAAAACAGGTCGTTTTTCAGATATGGAAACTGTTTTTACTCTAGGAAAAAGAACTGCCCGATCTATTTATAATTTTGGAGCTCGAGACTCCATGCGGGATGTTTTTTAATTAAGTAACAAACTTACAGTGGCGTCACAATATGCTTACAACATGTATGGATGGACATTAATATGTATGGATCATTAATATAATCATTTTGATCATTTTAAAAGAAACTTTGACAATCATTTATTTATTTATTCTTTATTGCACACACGACGAAAACATAGCAAATACAAAGAACAAGTTTTACATAATATAGTATGCAAAGGCGGCCTTATCACTTACAGTGATCTCTTCCAGGCAACCTCTATAGTAAAGACATTGTTGTTAGCCAGGAGAATTGATCGGGCATAGTGTGCGAACAATTTATACATAAAATTAATTAAATATTTATAAACTTAATAAAATATATAATATGACACAAATACTTCTATATATATATATAATCATACATATATGCTTATACATACATATTTATATTTATATATATATACATACATATATTTATATAGTAAATACATACTTATATTGATAAATAATAATGATGTAAACGACTCTTAAAAGTATTAACGGATTCAGCTTGACGAATGTCACTAGGCAAGGAATTCCATAGTCTGACAGCTTTTACAGTAAATGAACTATTATATATTTTGGTGTGACTCAGCGGCATCAGCAATTTATTGTCTTGCTCGGAGCGTAGATTGATTGGTTTATGAGAACCAAGAAAGGTGAACCGCTCTTTAAGGTAAGTTGGAGTTTGAGGATGGTAGAGTATGGTGTAAAGTAAGGACAGAACATGCATATTTCGACGCAACCGTATTGGCAGCCATTTTAATGCTTTACGATGCTGGGAGATATGATCGTATTTGCGTAAACCAAATATGAAGCGAATACACATGTTCTGCAAGCGTTCTAGTTTATCTAACAGCTCCTCAGAAAGATCCAGATATACCAAGTCGGCATAGTCCAATAGGGGCAATAGCAGAGAGTTGGCTAAGGCGAATTTGGTTTTATACGGCATAAGCTTTTTCCAGCGCCTGAGAGAGCCAATGGTGGCGAAAATTTTACGACTCACCTCTGCCACTTGAGGGACCCAAGAAAGCGACTTATCTATAATTAACCCTAAGTTTTTAACCTTAGGAAGCAGTGGAAGTGCACTACCATTAAGAAGGATGGGACGGATACGGGCCTGATTAATTTTATACTATTGCTGGGAGCTGCCGATAATAGCAGCCTGCGATTTGTTCGGATTGAGTAAAAGTCCATATGATTGTATAAATATCATTGTATAAATACGACATGGAAAGCCACAGATCCCGATTCTGGATTCAAACCCACGTCAGCTCAAAAACATTATTCGGTTTTACTGTCGAATATGCTCAGTAGCAACAGAGTCTGGAAGTTGGAAGTGTGTACAGTTCCGTACCTGGGAAAGCTCGTCTAACCGCCGGTTCTTTGCCTAAAGTCTTTCCGATCGTCTTATCTTACGGGATCTAATATGTTCTAAAATAATATGTAATTATAGAGTTACATCTCTTTTACATATAATTACTCTAGCTCAATCATCATTAAACCAAAGAAATCATCATTATAGGTATCAAATAAAAAATAAAGCTATAAAGAGGTTGTAATTTTCCAATTTATTTATTTATTATTGAAGTAAGTGTAATACACACTTACTTATGGATACTCAAAACAAAAACTACTACCTTTTCTACCTGAAGGAAAATACTCAGATCAGAGAATATCCGTCAGAAGAAACTCTACTGTATGTTATTTTATTAGATATGGAATATTAGTTAAGTCACTGATAATTTATCCGATTCAGAATTCCTTATAGATAACGAATGTAAACTGCTACTCGCTCGATAGACGCTCTTAAGGAAATACTTCAGCTTTACTTGTTTACTTCGGTTTTAGCACAAATTATTAACAGAATTCGTCTTTCTATTTCTGCGTTGACATTTCGGATATTTTCTAGGTAAAAACACGCCTAAATCTCATCTCGCATGGTCTGTCATTTAATGATCTATTAAATTTTAGTCAGTTCATCGAATACAAAGATAAGCTCATATAAATGAGAGGTAGTAATCCGTTTTAATTTCTTTACTTATCTATTTTCTATCTTTTCTTCTATCTTCTCTTCCATCTTATCTTCTTATATATATAAAAATGAATCTCTATTTCCCTTCATCATCATTCATTCATTCATCAGGTCATTGCATCACGCGTGAACGGATGGAACGATTTCAACGCATGTATTCCGTAATTTCTCAACATTTATTTAACAGAAATGTCGGTTAAAAATGTTATATCATGTTATTTTGGAATCATAATCTATTGCAGAATACATATATCTACTCATTTATACTTTATTATTTACTTAGATAACGCCCTAATTTACGCACCACGCTAATTACTAAATGTGGAATACTTATCAAATATTTTTGTACAATATATAGCTAAAAGATTTTATCAAATCCTATCAAATATAAAGAATCATTATCGTTTTGCTGTCTATTAAACACAAAGCATTGTTTTTTTGTTTTCCTTCCAAATATCTGTCCAAGAAATTTTCCAGCGAATAAACTTGTATATCTATACATTTTGGGAATTTAAGAATACCAATAAACCACTAACCATACTAATTTTTAAAATATTTCTTTTGAATCTTCTTCGGTTAAATATTTATCGAGACTGTAAGAATTAATTAGGTTTTCCAACTGTAACAATTTATAAGTTAAACTGTAACTGTTTTATTTATGTAAGTATTTCAGGCGGCCAATATTTCAAAGTGGTCAAAGTTCCAAATTTTCAAAGCACATTAACAGAAACTTTTAGGAACTAAATCTGTAACAATAATTATTGTTGCATCAATAATAATTATTGAACGTACCTAAAAAATTACTACGTTACCTATTAAAATTGGCACGTGATATTTATATTTCTCTTTACTGCAAACACACTTTTGGACATTAAAAAGCGTAGCCTGAAATACTTTAAAAATATGGCTTATTGTGATATATCATTTTTATTCGATGATTTTAAACAACGGTAATTAATAATAAATGCCGATTTACAAAGAGTAAATTCTGAATTATAATGCACAAGTTCTGACGATTTAGGTAATTAAGATTCAAAATATTTTTTTATGTAGTTATGTTGCGAAGTTGATGAAAGCTGAATGATTAAGTTAAAGCGTTTTTAAATATTTAAGACTTTATTAACGTTTAACACTTTAGGGTTAAAATCACCTAGCATTAGAGTAGTTAAAAATATGCACATCTGCTATTAAAAGCTCTTTGGGTAGCCATAGTTCGAGCATGCTATGCTATATACCTATTCCGGATATACTTTATAGCTTAAAAAGGCGAATCATGATGCTTTACACTTTATCATCTTTATCATTGACATTCAACACAACACATACCTACTTATTAATCAAACTTAGCCTCACAAAAAAACGTTAATTGAAACACAGCAAACTTGTGTTATCACCTTAGAGTTGATCTAGAGTTGATTTAGGGACTGAAATTGGCTCACACGAAAGCAATTAAAGTATACTTGAATGAGGTATAGATTTTTGTTTGTTAAGTTGAATTGCAACCTGATTTTCTTAATTTTAAATCTAGCTCTAACTCTCATTATGTTATAGGTTAGGTTACTTACAATATTTAAAGGAAGAAAACAATCGTGATAGATGATAATGATGATGATGATGTGGAAAAAAAAATGGTCGCTCTGAAGTTTAACTACGTACATTTTTTTTTAAATACAGTTTTTTTTACATATACTCCTCTGTTTTTGTTTTAAATTTAACGGAACTTTTTTTTGTTGAGCCTTATTAACAATAAGCCTGATTTTGATTTCCTTATAAGTTCGAACATCGAATAACAATACAATCATTTTCTATGTCTAGGAAACTTGATCAAACTATTTATGCTGCCGTCGCAATAGAAACACGGCGTATCTTTATATCAAAAAAAATAATCATTTGATATATATTTTTATCTTTCGATTTATTATTATTGGTTTTATATAAATACGCCGAAAATAAACCTAAGCTCTTTCTCAAAGTGCGCCGAACAGAGCGCAGGCAATTCTGGTTGTAATGGTAAATATTTAAATAATGTTGTCCTTACCTTGCCCTTACCGCATAATTAATTACATAAAATATATAATTTTAGGACCCAACTATAAATCAAAATGAAGAACATGTTAACAAAGCTTTTGATCCAAGTCCCGAAAATATTACCTCGACGAAAATGGACAACTTAGATTTACAGGAACAAAAAAAGGTCAGTGGTAAAATAAATACTTATAGTCATATTAAAAGCTTATTTATATTATATTAACTATACAATTGGTTGACTAAAATTATTTACAACCGGTTAAAGTAAAAGCAATCTTTTAATATCGATTAATTTATGCTAATCTTAAACTGCCCGAAATTATATACTATACACTGGCTAAAATATTAATACATATTATATATTTAAATAATTAAATAAATTTTGATCCAAATACATTTTATGAATCACCTCAACAAGCTGACATAAAAATAAAAATAAATATTTATTACGTATTTATTATTGTTGTAAAACGTTTGATGAAAATGTATTTTTATTACGAACTATTTATTACCAGGCAATAGAAAAACATCTAAACCATAATTATTTTTAACTAGTTTAAAGCATTAAAAAATATTTAAATACTAATTTGCCGACAGATTTAAAGAATTTGCTAATCGGCGCGGTACTTCTTAAAAGTAATAGTTTGTACTTACGTATAAGATTATTTGAAATAATCACGTGATACATATAGATTATATTTAATCATTTAATTACATTAAATGTTTTGGTTAACGGATAGTCAAACAACTGTAATAATAAATCCTCAAAAGCTGATCGCTTCAGGATAAAAATAAACAAAACTAAAATTGTAAGTTGCTGACCTATGCACTATATAATATAAATCGTTCTGCTCTACTTTAATTATCCAAAGATAACATTTTCTTATAATTATCGTTAAATACACGCATCTTCAAAGACGGCTTTGCTTATCTTATCTATTGTATTATTTCGTTATTATCAATCAGAAAACTATATGTAAATTTAATCATATTCATATATATTACATTGTTGTATTTCTTAGCCCTCCATTTTACTCTTTATATGTCTAAACGCACACTCGAAAATATAAATTATACTTTATAAGTAAATTATTTATAAGCTTATTATAATATTTTTATAGGATAAGCGATCTGCGAAAGAAAGACCACAATGGGATAATCAAATTGAATTCCTTATGTCATGTATCGCCACATCAGTAGGATTGGGAAATGTATGGCGTTTTCCATTCGTAGCTTATCAAAACGGCGGTGGTGCTTTTCTCATTCCGTATATTATAGTTCTCATAATCATAGGTAAGCCTATGTACTACCTAGAGACTGTAATTGGACAGTTCAGTAGCAGCAACTGTGTAAGAATATGGGCACTTTCACCGGCAATGAAGGGTATGTATATTATTAGACCAACCTTTTTATATTCAATTATATAAAATTAGAAAAAATAAAACATTTCTACTGGTCCATATCCAAACCAAAACTTTTGTCACAATAATATTAAAAACCTGATGATACTAAACAGTAAACATCTATCTATATTGTTGTTTAGGTACGGGATATGTGCAAACGCTGGGCGCTGTTTATTTAGTATCGTACTACGTGTCACTCATTGCTCTGTGCTTATTTTACCTGGCGATGAGTTTCCAAGATCCGCTACCGTGGGCAGTATGTGATCAAAGTTGGATAAATTGTGTACCTTCTGGAGAATCAGTGAACATAAGTTCCATTCAAGGCAATGCCACAAGTAGCGCCGAATTGTATTTCTCGTAAGTTAAAATCTAATTCTAGAAAACTTATATAATTATTTAAGTTTATGATAACAACTTTCTTACTTAAGCTTTTTAAATTCTTGTTATCAATTATTATTAGAATATGAAGCAGGTTCTTTTATATTTTATGAACTACTTGAAAGTACCTAAAAATTTAAAATTTCAGACAAACTGTTCTTCGTCAATCAGACGGAATACATGATGGAATTGGTAAGTATTGCAATCTATAATATACCTAATAAACATATCGAAGAAAATGTATACACAAAAATGAAATGATTAATTTTTCTTTTTACTCAAAATATATATTATATTGCAGGTTTACCGTTGTGGGATCTGACACTTTGTCTTTTTATATCGTGGCTCATAATATTCCTGATTGTGGCTCGGGGCGTGAAAAGTTCCGGCAAGGCAGCTTACTTCCTTGCGCTGTTCCCATATGTTGTTATGGTCATTCTACTCATTAGGTAAGGTTACATTTTGTTGAATATAAACTAAATTTATGATAAATAAAAATTTAAACTGTTTTCTTTTATAGTGCCCAAAGAGATAAGTAAAATAACGTTTTACTTAAAATAATATTTATAAACTTTAATAATAATTAAAATGAAACGGACATCGTTTAGTAATTTAAAAAACCATATACCTACCATCGCAGCTTTTTGCGTCCCGAATTCGCATCACGCTTCCCAATTTTGTGTTTTGACCCTTACCAAGATACTATTCATTAAATATATCTATGTATTTTCATAAAACTAAATAAATATAAATACAATTACAATGTGTACAATTAATTATCATGTGATTTAAATTGTAAAAAGAAATATTTAGAGTATAGGAAATATATGAGTACGTATATGCTTCATTGCAACAGATTGACTGCATTATTTTCAAAAAAAAATCACGGATCTTCGTTTACCATAGGCCCTGCCTATAGGTATAATCATCATTGAGCGACCACTAATGTAAGCAATACTAACAATATAAAAAGACGAGTCTAAAATTTTGCAGGGCTGTGACTCTACCTGGTGCAGTCAATGGAATCCTCTTTTTTGTTACACCAGTTTGGAGCAAAATTTTAGAAGTTCGAGTAAGTCTATAATTGTTGCTTTACTAACCATATGCTTAAATAATCACATCAATGTGCATAATTCTTATACAAATATTTTTGAGTCAAATTAAAACACAACCTCACTTTACTAAATTAAATAATATTCAAAATTATAATATTCTTTACTATAGGATATATTCCAGTAGGCTCATACAGGCAGTTTTCAAAAGTTATTTTACAAAATTTAAGCTCAGTGCTTTTCCAACAATAAAATAAGTATGTTAATAACATACGATAATGTATCATCCTGCATAAAATACAATGAAAACAAACTTCACAATTTGTTTTAAATTAATTCCAAAAACAAAACAGTACCTATTATTTGGTACAAGAAGATTTATAATGTAATTTAAAACGTTATTGTGGTACATTAAGTATGGTAGATATTTTTTTTATTTTATTATAGTTCACAATATATTTGTTCGTTGTTCTCTGTAGTCATCTGCACTTTAAGATACATCATCAAAATTATTGTGTTTTCTGTAAAAATAACGAGTATAGTCATTTAAATAATACTTGAAGTACTAAGAACGCAGTTGAATAAAACTTTCGACCTTAATATAAAATAATTAAATATTTAAAGAAAATGCCAAATCTAGTTAATGTTGTCCATTATTTTTTTTAAACATAATATTACATGATAATTTATTATTGAAAATGCAGTGAATGCATTTTAAATAATCTATAATTCCTTTATAAGCTAAAGTATTTTTTCTGTTTCCTTACTATTATCTAATCTGTAAGACGCTTTAATATATTATAAATCATTCAACTATTATAATCGCGAAATTTCCTATTTTGTGATAAATAATCTAAATAAAATGATAATAACAGTAACGGTGAATTACGTTGGATATGCTTTATGATTGATAAAAGAAGATAGGTACGTATAATCTCTCGAATATTATAATATTAATAAAAGATTACAAATAAATAAATCATCTTTATTGTGACAAACGAGCGTAAAATTTTCACTTCCTTGACTTAATTACGTTATTAAATAAATAAAGGGTTTTGCAATAGGGACGCTTGAACTTTGACAGCTGATTGCGGCCATGTTGTTTGAGTGACAGCTGTCAAATGCAGTGTGTTATATTCATTCCGTCCTCCCAAACCACCATGGCAGGTTACAGTGTCGAGCAGCACGTGCAAATCATAAAATTGTTTTATGAAAATGGGTCTTCAGTTCGAGCAACGTTCCGCGCACTTCGCCCGTTTTACGGTCGCGATGATCGTCCTGCCGAGTCGACTATCCGTCGATTGGTGGACAAATTCGAGTCAACCGGGTCAGTTAACAATCAGCCGGTTCCCGTGCGTCAACGTAACGCGAGATCTGCCGAGAATATCGCCGCTGTGCGCGACAGTGTCCTCGAAAACCCGCGGCAGTCATTTCCGCGTCGCGCACAGGAACTCGGCCTTTCGCAGACGACAACTTGGCGAATTTTGCGTTGTGACTTGAGCCTGCACCCGTACAAGATCCAGCTGACCCAAGAGCTCAAGGTTAATGACCATAGACAGCGCCGTGTGTTCGCTGACTGGGCATTAGAGCAGTTGAAAGTTGACGCCGATTTTGGCAAAAAAATCATCTTCAGCGACGAGGCGCATTTTTGGATGAATGGCTATGTCAACAAGCAAAATTGCCGTATTTGGGACGAGACCAATCCACACGAGGTTCACCAAGTGGCAATGCACCCGCAGAAAGTGACTGTTTGGTGCGGATTTTGGGCCGGAGGCGTGATTGGTCCGTATTTTTTCGAAAACGATAATGGTGTGGCCGTCACCGTCAATGGTGAGCGATACCGGTCGATGATAACCAACTTCTTTTGGCCTGAAATCGAGAATATGGATCTGGACAACATGTGGTTTCAACAGGACGGCGCTACGTGCCACACAGCACACGCTACGATGGAAGTTCTGCACGATCAAGCGCCCTTAATGGAAAACCCTATATATGGAGTAAATAATAAATTGCGCACCCTTCAGCTTTTTGTTTTTTTTTGTTTTTATAGCATATTTTGGCGGACGGGCATATGGCAGTGTAAGAAATGTTAACTATCGCTTACACTGCCAATGCGCCACCAACAGTTTTTTTTTTTTTGTCGCTGGAAAAACTCCTTGACGCGTTTCCCCCACATGAAGTGGGGGGGTATGTGGGGCTCACCGGCACTGAAGGCGCCGGAATACCCACTAAAAAAACCAGCGGTATCCTCTCCGTCTGGTCGGGGGTGCCACGGGATCGCTTGCGCATGCTACCGTGACGCCCCGACGGTCGGCCCGCCTATGCAGGCCTCCATTTCTAAGGGGGTTCCCGGATACAGGGAGCCCCCTTAAACCCGGCGGGTATTGAGGCGGGGGGAGAAGGTGCGCATAGCGTCTACGCCTCCTCTGCGACATGACACTCTCGCAGAAGGAGGCCATTTCCAACCAGCATCTCTCGCTATCGAGCATGGCGTTAATAACGCTCGGCAGCGAGAGATCTCCGCCGACTATTGCCGTCAGGGAATGCCTCTGAGGTCCCCACGCAGCACACTCCGTCAGGGTGTGATGCGCCGTGTCCAGTGGCGCACCACACTCGTGATACCTCCCGCCTCGCTATCCCGTGCAGGTACTTACCGAAGCACCCGTGTCCAGTAAGTACCTGCGTCAACCTGAACGAGAGCGTGCCTCGTTTTCTGTTGACCCAGCGACTCAAGTGGGGACGTATCGCATCCAACGGCATGTCGCCAGGCCCGCCGTGAGGGACCCCAGGTCCTCCTCCCATCGGGCTATCAGGGCTTGCTGGGTAAAGCCCTGATTCGCTCGACCTCTGCCGACCCTGGACGGTCGCCGCGGTCTCTCGCCTCGGCCCGGAAGCGATACACCTCTGCGAGCACCTCCGCTTGGTGTTCCCAAGGTGGATCGCCCGCGAGGAGAGTCGCCGCTGTCCAAGACACCGTACGGTACCCTCTTATCGCCCTCACCGTCCCATGGACGGTGATACTCGCCCTTCGAGGAGGGCCTCTCCGTGGACCGTGGAAGAGGAGGGCCTCCGTTTTAAATATGGAGACCCTCAGGCCCAGTATTTCCATTCGGGCCACGGTCAGAGTTGTTCCGACTTCGGCCAGGCGGGCCACCTCCCAAAAGTCCCGCCCCGTCGCGGTGATGAGAGTGTCGTCTGCGTAGCAAAGCACCCCCATACCGGGCAGGACGGGGGCTCTCAGGAGCCAATTGAAGCCGACGTTCCACAGAATTGGGCCAAGAACAGACCCCTGTGGAACGCCGCAGCCCACCCGATGTCGAACCAACTTCCCCTCGCCCCCCGCCCAGACAATCTCTCGGCCCGTGGCGTTTTGCCAGGACTGACACCCTATAGTTACGCCACTGAACCGCGGGTTAAACTGATTGTTGGCGTGGCGAGTGGCGAGGCATTCCGTGGCTACGCATCGCCACACTATACGATAATAATTATTAAGTTAATTAATTAATAATTTTATATTAATTTAATCAGGCAACTTCGAGTGTAACGATTACTGAAGTCACTGAGTAAAAGAATTAAGTTTTCGCAACTTGAAATAAATCTTTGAATTTAAATTTTTTGTATTTAATGAAAATAAATGTTAAATGAACAAACAAACCGTCATCATTTTATTTCATTCGATGTTTCACATCTACCAGGCGTTCCGTAACGGCTCACATTTTTTTTTGTTTGGTTAAATAACAGCATGTAGATTATTAAGCTTTAAAGTTTTAGTAATGTATTTAAACAATATTTATGGATTTTTATGAGTAGGTATAATTGCTCAATGGATATTTAATTGTGCTTATCCTTTTAGGTATGGTATGCTGCTATTACCCAAGTGTTCTTCTCATTATCGGTCTGTTCGGGTACTTTGATCATGTTTTCTTCATATAACGGATTTAGGCAGAACGTTTACAGGTAATTATACTTGTAGTTATTGTACAATGAGTATTAAAAAAGAAAATTTTGGGTTTTAATGACTTTTTCAATAATCGTATTTTTAATAACTATCAATTTTTCTCATTAACTTGTACATTAGTGTTATTTGTGGAAAATATGTGTGAATTGATGGCTGATCTAATACTCAGTTCAAAAATTTAGTTGTTAATTTAAAGTATTTAGTTCAGTTTCTGGATTCATAAAAATGGCTTTATATTTTTATGTTTTTGCACTTTAATGTGCCTATCAGTAAATTGCATATAATAATAACATTTTTTTTTCAGAGATTCAATGATAGTAACCACTCTGGATACATTCACTAGTTTGATTTCGGGCATAACAATTTTCGGCGTGTTGGGTAATCTGGCTTATGAATTGAATTATGATGATGTGAGCCAGGTGGTTGGCACAGGCGGTACCAGCTTAGCGTTTATATCGTATCCAGATGCGATTGCGAAATCACCAGTTGTACCTCAGGTTCTTATTTAACAAATGATAAATTAACGTTGAAATTAGAACTCATAGAATAAAATTAAAATAAAATTATTGTAGACACTCTTCTCGAACAGTATTTTTTTTTGTAAAAAATAATTTATTTTAATTTGTAAAAATGTAGAAGTACATAAATTCCCAATTGGGTATTTATTTTTAAAATAATAGTTGGTTTCATAGTTGTTGGTCACCCTAATGTGCCTACCAACCGTCTCAATGGTACGGCCACGAAAATCGTAATATTAAGTACTATACGTACTTATTAGGTATTTATAGATATTACGGTGAAATAATCAAGTAATTTTATGTATACAGCTTTTTGCTGTGCTTTTCTTCTTGATGATGGCAACGCTAGGCGTGGGATCAGGCGTGGCGCTGCTGTCCACTATTAACACAGTGCTGCTCGATGCATTCCCCTCCGTGCCCGTACATTTCATGTCTGGAGGAGTTTGTACCTCCATTTTCCTTATTGGACTTGTTTACGTTACACCCGTAAGTTAATATACTAATACTATAATAATATATTGATTAACAAATTGATATATGTGTTGTATGATAATATTTGTTTTGAAATTATGGTATTATGGTATGGCTTTCTAATTATTATAAAATAAACACAAAAACGTTAAAATTTATACCTGTATATTTAAAGCAACACTATTTTCAGGGTGGTCAATATGTACTGGAAATAGTTGACTATTATGGTGGAACTTTTATGAGACTATTCGCAGCCATCACCGAAACAATTGGCATATTCTGGATTTACGGTAAGCAATTTAATGTTCTATTTCTATTTAATATATATGTTTAACAGTACGCTCATTCAATGACTCGCATTATACATATTTCAGGTCTTGAAAATTTATGTGTAGACATCGAATTCATGCTTGGCAGGAGAACTTCTTTCTTTTGGCGTATATGTTGGTCTCTGGTCACACCCTTACTCATGATAACTGTGTTCTTTTACGCTCTGATCACTACGGAGCAATTACTATTCGGCGGAACTTATGAATACCCTGCGGGAGCTTATAGTGAGTTATATTTAAAATGAATACACGAAGAATTGAATTTTTCTTTTGTAACATTTATGTAATATTAATATTTTTATTCTATAATTTTACAGTTGCTGGATATTGTTTACAATACATAGGAATGTCACTTATTCCCCTATTTATTTTAATCACTTTATGGAAATACAGATCTAAAAGCATTATTGAGGTATGTAAAAATATTTGATATTCTTGTGATTTTTTCTATATTAGATAGGTACTAATATTATTATGTTTTTTTACAGACTATTAAAACCGCTTTCCGTAAAAAGCCAACTTATGGTCCTAGAGAAGACGACAAACGTGAGGATTGGAAACAGTACAGGCGAGAAGCTAAATTAAATCGTCAAATGAAACGCAAAAATTGGTTTTATGACATTATAATCATATTATTTAGAGGATACAGAAGATAGATAGTATTTAATTTTTAATAAGATAAACAAATCCTACATTAAATTATGTAAATATAAGTTATACTTTTAGAAATAAAATACATGCTTATATGTTACACTCTTTTTATTTTTAATAGCAAGCTTATTCTGAGGTTCTTGTGAAGCAAGATTAAGGGTCTTCTTTGACGTTCCGCCGCACGAAGTTTTACGTTTTTAGCGCTACTGTCGCAACTATCGAGGCTCGGGCACGGCACGCACACATATACGTATGCAGAGTGGGGTCGTCGAACTTTTTTTTCCTAAACTAAATTTTAACTTTATTGTCACTGATTTTGAAATGTTGTCAAATACATATCTATAGCGTTGAGGTGAGTAGTTTGGTATAAATAAACTTCTTGATGTCGTAATGAGGAATAATAAAAAAAAAATTGACGAAAGACGAATGTGGAATGCTTTATTAAAAAACGGAACAAGTGTATATACAAAAAGTGAAATAAAAATAGATCAATAGGAATACAAGAAAAACATTATATAAACATTTATTTGAAATTATTGAAACAAACATTTTATGCTAAAATAATAAAAACAATATTATTATTACTGTAAAAATAAATGTTTTATTTTTTTAATTACTCAATATAAAAAAATATGTGAATAAATACATAAAATAATTAAACTTCTAAAGAAAAATATACATAATTCCTGAATCGAAATATATATTTTACAACATTTATTCTACTATGAAATTCACTTTCTCTCTTTCTAACCAATTGGAATAAAGCGGAATAAAAAGGATAGCGGGAATTTTGCAGTTTGACTTTCGGTTTCTTGGTTCTGCTACGGAAATCTATTACACAATAATCGACCTTACTGATGAAGTACCTAAAGACTATATTTGCCTGAGCACGTTAGCTAATAAAATAAAAGGATAGCTAAGTTCTCAGGCGATTTGATGAGGCTAGGCATTACCGAATTCAGATATCTAAAATCGGATTTTGAAATCGATTTGTAAGTCTGAAATCGGATAAATATCAATTTGCAAAACCAATGATGACGACGAGGCATGAAAACGTTTCGTATATCCTCACTAGATAGCGCTTTGACGTAACAAAAAACTAAAAGAAACATTTTATGCTCAAATAATAAGAACAATAATATTATTACTATAATAATAAATGTTTTATTTCTTTAATTACTCAATATAAAAAAAATATGTGAATAAATACATAAAATAATTAAACTTCTAAAGAAAAATGTTATAAAAATGTATAATCCCTGAATCGCGGTATTGAAGTTTTTAACGCAGCTTATTATATATACAAGCGTGGCGGTCTACCAATTGGAAGTGTGTTCTTTAGTGTGATGCCACTACTGTTCTTAGATCACAATAACAAGGATTATATACTTCGTTCTTCGCATTTCCACTTGAGTACTATATTTTCCGTTGAGTTGAGAGTCAGAAATTTACTGACTAATGAGCCTTTGTTAGGTGGGCCATCACGCGTGTTTCGTTTTATGCATAAATGGGATTTGGTCATTTTTATTATTTAGTGTTCAAAACACTATTTATAAATACTTTGTTTAGTTTTACGTTATCAATGAAAATAAGAATAATTTGAATTTTTACGACAATAAATTTATTGCCTCAGTTGTTGTTTTACTGACCAATATAACTAGGAAATGGACGAAATAAGTAATTATATACATAAATATTTCAAAAAAATATATTTATTTATAAAATAATTGCAATGTATCATTATATATGAGTGTGTTATAATTATGTAACTAGTTAGAATTTCAATTCGAGTTATTTTTTGTTTTTTTATCAAACTACAAAATATACAAAATATTATCAGTAAAAATATCGTATCAAATGATAAAACACAAAAAATACCAAAAAAAAAACAGAATACATAAGCCGGTGCGCGTCCTAAAATTTACGATGAACAGTCTCGGTGACAACTAAAACGTTCAAATACATACTAAATACGCTATTTACGCACACATTGATTTTGTGTAAGTACACGGTTCGATCGCGATCTATCAATGCGGCGCAAACCGACGTGCTCTCACTTCGGAGGCGCGTGGCCGACTGGTCTGCGAGGGTTATCGGCGACTCGCATAAGAAATACAATTTCATTGTAATTTATTATTACAAAAAATAAGAAAATGTTTATTAAAAAATGAAGACTCCAGACGTTTCTTTATAGTTTTAACTTTATTATTTGATAAAATTCATTTCTAAATTCTCGACGATTACGATAATTTCGTCTCAATAAGGAAGTGCGATTTTACACGTTTTAGTGATTTTTCTGATTTTTTTTACACTTATCCATAAACATTATCTTAAATTCGAATGCTCTACACGTAAGTTACATTCATTGGCTAACTGTGTGATTTATTTCAAGGTTGTGGAGCATCGCTTTCTATATAATTCTATCGAAATCCCGACCTTCGAATTTCCACAAACGTCAAAGAAGACCCTTAATTGCAGATTTATAAACTGCTATTATATTAGTTGTGTCAACGTATAACGCGGTGCGCGATTACATAGAAGAATATTATTATTATTAGTATAAATGTAATAGTAATTCTAATCTAAATAAATTAAATTCAAAATATCTAATATTATCAGGTAAAAATTACAAAAAAAAATGCTTTGTTATAATTATTATATATTATTATTTCTATTATATTGATGATTAAATCAATATTAATTAATTTAAGAGTTTTAGTTATTCGAAGCGATATTGAAAATAAAATTTCGAACTTTTTACTTTATTTAAAGCGATCATATAGCTCTAGATGTAGTGCACCGAAGCAATACGATGACCCAGGACATTGGCGAAAACATTGGTCATTTAATATTGTTTTTATTGCAAACTTGAATGGTAACTGCGACTCCATCGGAATCAAATGATTTTTTCCTGGAAATCCTGTTTTTTCCAAATTCGAGACAAATCTGCTTTTCATTACGATCGATTGTTGTTTGTCGGTATATTTATGCATATGAAAATGCAAAGGTGTTTGCCCTGGTTTGAACCCACGATCATCGGTTAAGATTCGAGCGTTCCAACCACTCCACTAAACGAATACTAACTCCACGCTTTTTCAAGATGGTTCAAACCCGGGCAAGCACCACTGAATCTCATATGCTAATATTATGATTATAATTCAGCTCGTGCTTGACGGTGAAGGAAACCATCGTCAGGAAACATGCCTGTGTGCATGCCACATGTGAATTCCACCAACCCGCATTGGAGCCGCGTGGTGGAATAAGCTCCAAAGCCTTCTCAAAAAAGAGAGGAGGCTTTAGCCCAGCAGTGGGACATTCACAGGCTGTTGCTATAAGGACGTGAAATCTTAATTATTGATTACACTACTTATTAAATTTGATTTTCCGCAGTTCGGACAAAACTTAATAATAATACAAAGTATACATGATCTCTCATAGTTATATAATCAGTATCACTCTATATTTGTCGTTATGCATGAACCCATATTATACACTCGGCGTCAAAAAAATCGCACCTTTTGAAATTTTGACTTCAAGCGAATAATACTCTTAACTTATTTATTGTACCCTACCAAAATTAATATCATTTGAAAGCACAATTAATACACTTTAAAAACGCGTATCGTTCTTTTCTGTAAAAACAATAATCACGAAACGTCAGGGTCTTTAAAAAAAAGTGCTGAAAAGCTCATTAGAGGACTCACTACTTGTGCCACCTTGGACACGAATAAAAGGGGGGGTAAAAATTAATTATGGGTTATTAGCTATCCAGACATCACAGAAGTCACACCTGAACAGCTCCAGTAAGAAAAAAACCCTGAAAAATGGATACCACGGCAGAAGAAGCAGCTCAAGTGGTAGCACTACTGCAATCAGGACTACGCCAAGTTGATATTGCTAGACAACTCAACATAAGCCGTTTCCGGGTGAAACGAGTATCCCAGCGGTTCCAGGAGACTGGAGGCTACATCAGGAAGCATGGATCCGGAAGACGACGTTGCACTTCTGACAGAGACGACCGCTATATTGTGTCGACGTCTTTGCGTAACCGATTCTCCAACGCTGTTGAGCTGCAACAGCAGCTCCGAACAGCTCGGAGGACGTCGGTGAGCGTCTCCACAATAAGAAGAAGGCTGCGAGAGAAGAAAATCCAGGCCCGTAGGGCTGCTACTGGCCCCAAATTGACAGCAGAGCATAGGCGAGTCAGACTTCAGTTTGCCCGAGACCACGTGGATTGTACGTTCGACCAATGGAAGTCTGTCCTCTTCTCCGACGAGACTAGGGTATGCCTTTTCTGGAATGATAGGCGTAGAAGAGTGTACAGGAGGCAGGGGGAACGGTCCTCACAGGCCTGCTTTGAAGAAACCGTCAGCTACAGAGGAGGATCCTGCATGTTCTGGGGCGGAATTTCAATCCAAGGAAAAACCGACCTTGTGTGCGTCTCCTGCACTGGAGGTGCACGTGGCCAGGGGTCCCTGACTGCTCATCGGTACATCACAGAGATACTGGAGAACCATGTGGTCCCGTATGCTGGTTTTGTCGGGCCTGAATTCACATTCATGCACGACAACGCCCGCTCCCATACGGCAATCATTGTTCGGGACTACCTGAATCAGGTTGGGATCCCCGTAATGCAGTGGCCAGCGAGAAGTCCTGACCTGAATCCCATAGAGAACCTTTGGGATGATCTGAAACGCCGGGTGCGGTCTCGTGATACTGCCCGTGCCACCCTTGAACAGCTTCGAGACACCGTCGTCGAGGAGTGGAGTGACATTCCTCAAGAACGCATCGTGACGTTGGTGAGGTCAATGAAGGATCGCATGGAGGCTGTAATTAGGACTAAGGGAGGTAACACTAGGTTCTAAGTTTAGTTTTAAGAATTTGTTTTACTGTATTTTTTAATTTTGTTATGTTTTTAGATTAATTAAATTAAGTAATTTTGGCGTGTTTTTCCTTTTTTCATGAAAAATGTTTTTATATGCTTAGTAATCACTATCACAGTTTTATTATTTAAAGGATTCAATAACCTTTAAAATGAGGCCCCACACTTATACCTTACCATAGATGAAATAGGGTTTATAGTTGCTTGAAGTCAAAATACCAAAAGGTGCGATTTTTTTGACGCTGAGTTTATATGATGATAGTTGGTTTTTTAATATTATAGAGCAAAAAATATTTAAATGAACTACGAATATTACAGGCATAAAAATAAAGGAAAAACAAATTTTCAATTTTATTGTTTATTTGTTAAATATATGACTATAATAAGAATAATAATGCAGTGCACTAAAACATTATTACCTGAACTTCAGATTTTAGATTTATTTAATAACAAGAATAATTAGGTAATAGTTTGACAGGGACTTGAAAACCAAAGTAAATAAAAGAACGCAGTTTAGTTTCAAACTACTTATGTTTATATTTCTTCTTCTTCTTACTTGACTTCTTCTTATGTTTACGCTTCTTCTTCTTCTTTTTGTGATCGTCAGAACTAGAATCGGATTCGCTTTCGCTGTCACTAGCAGTGCGTTTCTTCTTTTTCTTGTTTCGTTTTTTCTTCTTCTTTCGCTTGCGAGCATCCGATGATGAAGAAGATGATGATTCTTCGGAATCACTAGATGTCTCGCTGTCAGATTCCGGTTTCTTTTTAACATTTGTTAGATCGAGTTTGATAGTCTCATTGTCTAATTTGGCTTTCTTGGATTCACTTACTCCTACAGGAGACTGATCTCTTGAACGTTCACGTTTTTTATTAGACTCTTCCTTTGTCTCATTATCAGATTCCACATTTTCATCATAATCTGGTTCAAAATGGGCTTCATCTAATGTCGATTTTTTTATCTCCCTTTCAAGTAAGTTCTTTGCTTCTAAAGCAGCACGTTCTTCGTGACTTCTTGAGTTATTTCTTTCCCGAATAAAACTTTTCTTTTCATCCTTAGATTTAGCGCCATCCCTCTTTTTGAACTCATTGCTATTATTAATTTGATAATTTTGATCTGATTTAGAGCTATCAATTACATGTCTTCTGTCAGATTTTGGTACATCGATTCTACTTAAATGTTCATGCTTACGAGCTCTATCTCTTTCTACTGTAACTCTTCGGTACGGTACCTGTTCTCGCTTCGGTGTTTTTGATCGAGATTTTACACGTTCTACAGTACTTTGAACAAGCCGCGGTTCTCTTGACCTACGAATATCGTCAACTTTTCCACCGAGTCTTTCTTTAACAGATAGTCGAGGGGGCGGCGTTTTAGAAAACCTTTTTTTCTTTTCATTCGCATCTGCGCCTCTATGTTCCTGATCTGTTACGGGCACTGTTATTTGAATATTATTTAGGGAACCTTTTGATTGAACATCATCGCCATATAATTTTAGACGATCGCTACTAATTTTTTTTATTTCGATAGGTCTCAAAGAATTAATAGCTTTAGCAAATATAGCATTTTCAGCACGTTTTAAAACTTCTGACGTCACTTTGCCTCCATCTTCCTCTTCGTCGGGAGATGTTATTTCACCTGGTTCTTTCGACTTTTCTACATTTTCTTCATCCACTTCCCATTTTGATAAAGCTGGTAAAGGTGCTAGCATTTCTTTACCGTGATTTGTTCCTTCAATATCAACCTCTAATTCATCTGTTGCAAGTTGAAGTTCTATGCCATCAAATGGTTCTTCTTTATTACTATTATCATTTGTTTTGGTATCAGCAGATTCTTCAACCTCTTCTGATTTTACGTAATTTTCAATAATTTCTTTATCGACTGCTTCCGCAGCTTCATCACCATATAGATCATCTGACACTTTTTCTTTACAGTCAGATTTCTTGTCATCTTTAACATTTTTAAGTTTTTCCTTATCCATTGCCTCTATTTTCGCAACAGCCTGTTGAATAGATTCTGTCTTAGGCTCTTCTTTGACACCTTGTTCGGATTTTTCTAGATCATCGTCTTTTTTAGAAATATCCTTTTCTTTCTTTTCTTTTTTATCACGTTTCTTTTTCTTTTCTATATCTTTTTCCTTTTCTCTCTTTTTCTTTTTTCTATCTTTTATTTTCTTATCCTTATCTTTGTGCTCTCGATTCCTATCAGCAGATGACTTATCGCGAGATCTGTCTTCTTTCTTTTCTTTTCTACTATCATGATCACGTGATCGTCCTCTAGAGTCACCGCGTTTACTCTCACGAGGTTCTCGGCCACGCTTAGGTGATACGCGTACTTTCTTTTCCGGGGATGACTTATCGTGACCTCGATCTCGTTCTTTATCATTATCTCGATTTCTTTCATAGTCCCGTACCCGATCATCTCGGATTTCCCTGCTTTTCTCGTAGCCTGGTCTTTTATCAACTTCTCGAATTCTATCAGGACGATCAGTTGGTTCCCGATTATCATTAAATCGTTCCCTATCTCGGCCGTCTCTTTCCCTATGCCTATCATTATCCGTGTTAGGGTTACGTCTCGAGCTTCCTCTATTACGGGGATTAGACCGATAACCCGAACGTAAATCTCTATTTGAATTACTATCATCTCTGTAATTTTCTCTATAATTGGCATCGTTAAAAGCAACTGAAGAGGGTTCTCTAGGATCGGCACTAGGAGGTCGAAAAGGTACAGCATTATCGCGGAAATTATGAGGCATATTTTCACGAAAGTTGCTTTCTCGATACATATTATTCCTAAAGTTATTATCTCTGAATAAAGGCTGTGGTCCACCTCTAAAATTACTCTCTCGATATGGAGGTTGAGGTCCAGGTTCCCGATATGGTTGTCCGTCTCTATATGAGACAGTCCCTTGATCACGATAGGAATGACCCGGTGGCCTAAAATTATCTCGATATCGCGGCGGATGGTCCGGCACATGAACAGGTAATTCATTAGAAACTGCCGGAAGACTTGTTACATCTCTGTACCCGGGTGGACCTTCAACAAATGGAGCTCTATATGGATCTCTGTAATTAAGTGGTGGTATTCTGTCACGGTCAATTGGTCCCGATGGACCGAAGGCTGGCTTTTCAAATGGTGATGGTTCAAACCCTGGAACTGGTGGTTCAACACCTGGGGGTATATCTTCAAAGGGCGGACCATCATATCGTCCCCTATATCCTGGAGGTGGTTCATTCGACGGAGGGATGCTACCCAACGGAAGTGGTTTACCGATTGGCGGGTATCCGGGTGGAGCATTATTTCTTGGAGGGTATCTGAAATATGGAGATATAACAAGTTTTTATTATTATAAATACGTATTTTTTTTCAGATTGCAGTGAAAAACTTAACTTAAGCCTTTTTAACCATATTAAAAACAAAAAGAAAGTGTAACAAGAAAATAAATGTTTTCACTCAACTCTACTCACGAAACATTTTTTGTTCTGTCTTTCTATTCAATTACTAGTTTTAAACATAATGCTTCATTCTTAAATTACAAGCATGTATCTTAGATAACAGAAATAAATCCAATATTTGCCTTACGGAAGGAACCTGATTTTAATTACCAGATTCTATACTCAATTACATCCGTGTTTAGAAAATTAGGTAATTAACATTTTAAGTAAATTATTCCTAAGTTCTAAACGATCAGAAATGGTTGTATTATTTTCATTATGTCCACTGAAAATATTTAAAAACAATTATTTACTGAGAAAATAAAGTTATGTTTTTGATACGTCGATGCGCTGAATTCATATTACCTACTATAGGCATTGGTGAATTTAACGCTTAATTACATTAAATCACCTATATCACTTAAAGAATAAAAATAAAAAACAAATTCAATCATATTCATTAATATATTTAGAAATATCCATTATTTAATTACAATAAAAATATCATATACTACTATAAAAATAAAGTCTTTTATCACAAGTTTTACTACACAACTAAAATATAATAAGTCTTAATTTCATATAAATATTCCAAATGTAATTTACTTTTACTGAATTCATATCCATATAATAATTTTCCACTTAGATTATTAAACAACACGTACAATACATATTACATAATACAATAGATTACGTAGAACGTGACTTCGACTTTTCAAAATATTTAATAAGTTTTCAGTTTTGGGGTGATTAACTGATAATATGGGTAATCATTTTAAAGATAAAAATTTATTGACTAATACTAACTAACTACTAATATTAACGAAAGTCAGGATAGATGTTTAAAAACAGGAAAAAATAAAACGAAGATGCCGTTTGCAAGAACGTTTGTTAGAAGAAGTTCGTTATCGAAACTTGAAAAGTTTATAGATATTAACCATATACAATTAACAAAAGTCGGTGCAAAATGGGCGACGGGAATGCTCAAACACTACTGCTTTAATACATATACAAGTACGAGTCAAATGATATTCATAATTTTTAGAATGCAGCTGTGAAGATTCATTAAGCATTTGCGATCAAATTGTAACGGTGGATGAAACGAGATCATGCAGTGACACAAGCAATTAAGTAAAAGTCAGTCAATGGCTACTATAAGAAAGATGACCAGAGTTTATAAAAAGATACTAAAGATGGTAGATTCAGACACTACTGAGTTTTCTATGCCTAATTTGTGTTTAATATACATCTCGTATTTATTATTTACTGAAGCAAATAAGTAAAACATCGAGACAAAATTGCATATATCTAATTAAATTCTGTCATGTGTATCCCACCTGGAGTGGCGTGATCATATAAGCTCCAGAGGTTTTTTTAAGCAGAGAAAATCTTGTCCAGCAGTGGGACATTAACGGTCTGTTTCTTTTTTAGCATAGCCTAACTCCAATCGAAGAAGGAGTAAAGATAAACAAACATTACGATTTGTTCTATGCGGTTTGCCAATGCTCTGCTATATTAAACACAGCAAACAATTCTTTATTATTATATATATTTTATTTATTTATAAAACAACACTATTTTATTTAACTACTTACATAAATTCACTTTAATTTTACTTAAAAGTTTCTATTACAACTTCGCCGACATTCCATCCAATCCATAGAGAATAACATAAATTATATTAAAAATTTCGACCAATGATATCATGTCAAATCGATGTCTGAGTTTTTTATTTGTCTTTAAACCTCCTATGATTGAAGTAAGCTATATACGTGAATGAAGTAGGATATAGGTAGAGTTTTGACTTTATTACCGACAGTCCAAGGAACATAGATAAAACGGGGTACCGGCATACGAGTGGTCTCAATAAATTAATTTATATTTGCTCATTAAAAATCTAAAATTAAATATATTTCGCCAAACTCTTATCCTATCTTACAACACAAAACACATTTATATAACATTGATCTATATTGAAAGCAAAAATTAAACAATAATCAATCGAATAATTAAACAATATTTCCACAGCTATTTAATTTGTTGCCATTTAACAAAAAAAGTAAAAATCAATATCCGACATTGTGAAAAAATATATGAATATGGCTTGACATTTTGTTAAGGCGCTGATACAGTAAATTACATAAAAATAAAATCTTAAAACAAATTAATTACATTGCTAATATTGAAATGCTTCACAAGTTTATTATAATTATTTCGATATGTACCTACCAAGAGAAAGAAAACATTAAAGAAAAAGCAAATTTCAATTTCTTTATTGTTTACTCTCTCGTACGAGATCTCAACAATGATCTACGTTGTGTAAAATTTTTATACCTCAATATTTGTAGAGCGTAAAAAAACATGTTATCTAAAAATCAGCCTTCTCGGATGACAAGTTTAAATTCTGACCCCTTGCATACTAGATATATGTAAGTGAGATTACTTGGCTAAACACAAATTATAGACTGACTGAAATAAATAATACAATTTTACATAAAATATTTGTAGTGTTTACCAATTCTATAAAAACCATAAGATAAACATCGCAAGTGACATATTTGACCGTTGTACACAGTACATTGTATTCGTACAACTTTATAATAATCATAATATTCAATACAATATAAACTATTTTCACAATACGACGATTACCCGACACATGTATACGTGTCTTAAGAATTTATGAAAAGTACGGAAAACACACACATTCATGTTTAGTTCCATTAATAAAACATATATGTATATATATTTTATTTTTACTAATAAGAAAAATGAAATAAGAAAAGTTATTTTTATGAAAGTTATAATACAATTTTAAGCATAACAACATCATCATTAATTAAAAGAAAACAATTTTAAAACATCATTAAAGATTAGAAGACATTAAAGATTTCATTTAAATGAAACAATCATTTTGAATAATTATAAGTTTGATTTAAGTAACATTTCAAATAAAATGATTAATATACATTATAATTGCATTTTACAAACTACACATGTAATTATTAACATGGACATGAAATAAAAAAAAAAACACAAAGCAAACACATTTCGATAAAAACTCAACATAATAATTTCAATACATAATATTCACTATAAAATATCGCAATTGTTTATTACGTACGTGTAAAGTAGGTAAATATAAAAGCATTATTATTAAATATTCCACAATTATGTATATTGTATAGGTTCAGGAATAAATGTAATATATCCATTTGGTTAATCACGTATTGACATATGCCTTAGAACAATACAGCTCCATAAAATAAGTAAGCGTCCCTTTATATGACTTTTTACATATATTATAATACCGCAAATTTAGTAACATGCTAAGGCACTTTAGTAACAGGATCGATTAATGTATCCGCTGCATATTAATAAATCGAAAATAAACGTTATATACATAGGTAAATCGGTATAAGAAAAACCTTACAAAATATAAAATATAATCCTACATACGTGAATATCTTGAAAAAAAAGAATCTAGATTGGGGTGGTATATCAAAAATTAAACAACCAAATAAATATTTAGAAGTTTTTTACAATAAATATGTATTTAAGTAAAATAAACTTAATTATATATTTATTATTATAAGTCATCCGACATGGAACCTTCACAGCCTCAAATTTTGGACTTTTGAAAAGTCCAACATAAAAAAGCTATTTTTATTCGACAGCCAAAATCGATAATTGCTACTGCAAAACCATTTGTCAATAATAGAATCGATAATCAAAATATTACGTAGCCATACACTAGTTCCATCTGTCAAAAAGTGAATAACCGAATGGACAGAGTATAGGTTGGGTAACGTACACATCATAATCGCGGCTGTGAAATTACGTTGACATGAATGGAAACATGTTCAACAACTCCGGATAAATAACAGGAATATTTAATAATTTGAAAAAAATCTAAATTATAAAAAACACTTACGACACATTTAGAGAGTAAAAATGTTTATAAAAAGCTGTTTATAATACTAAAAATTAACCGAATCAACATTGACAAAAACAATATATATTTTTTTTAAATTAATTATTGACACAGCATATTAAAATGGATTTCAACTTAATTTATGGTTTATTGTGTTCTGTACCTCAGGTCTTAAGCATGCAAACAACTTTAACTACAACAAAAGTGGTATTTCTAATTTTTTTTTTTTATGTTGTAGTATCTCTTGCGACGTAAAATATCGAAATGTAAATAAATTTATAAAAATATACAAACAATCATAATAATATTTTTTACTAAGCACAATTATTCCAAATAATACTTATACATTTATGACACAATTTTACAATTTTGAGTATATTAAGTATTAATAAAATATAAACAAAAAAACATAGAAACACTTGCAAAACATTTTTCTAGTATAAGAGAAAAATAAAGAATGAAAACAAATTATAACACAAAACACATAAAAAATGTAAGTACATAATATTATTATTATGCATTTTTATAAATATATTTAAATTTTTAAAATGATTGCGAGCTTGCCATCTCTCTTCACACACACTTTCATAGTATAATTACAAACAACATCGATAACATACATACATATGTAGCAATAGTATTCTCTTCATGTTTTTTGTATTAGTCTTGGGTTAGTTCGCGAACGACCTAGATGGGAAAAGCGCTCCTTTAGGTGAACTATGCGAACTAGTTCATCGATGATTTCGCTCTTAATTCTTTTTAGATTTTTTTTAAACTTCCGCTTTACAAGACAGTGGCGCTATGTGACCATTTGACTAACCGAGTTATTTACTTTTACCGTGCGCGCCTTGATATTTCTAATATTTCGATATCGATTATCGATACTAAACAACTTCACATCCACATCTAATAACGGACCGGGCTTTGAGTAAATGTTTTGAACTACTGAATAAATAAATATTTGACAAAATTCAATGTCTCGCGTAATCCTGATTATTATATATTATAATATATGATTATTATTTATTATAATATATGATATATTAAAGTATAAAATTCATCATAATTTAGCCTATGGTTAAAATTTTATGAAATCACAACAATCAACAATCGTCAACTGAAGTATTGCTGGCTAATTATCAAACAGTATACTAATACCGTTTATATCTGATTTTACGGTAAGTTTAATTAAACATAACATTTTACTCTTCTATTTCCATTAATTGATTATTATTATACAGGTTGTAACAAAATTCGTGTCCGACCTGTGAAGTGGTTATTAGGTATCGCGTATCGGTTCTATTTATTTAATATTTTTTAAAATACTAAGCAAAAAAAATTACTTAAAAAAATATATTAATTGAGTTTAACGACAATGTTGGTGGTAAAAACGTGGACTGAGGTCACGACCTCGTGTCTTAGCTACCCGATAGGTAAGAGCTATCGAACGCTATTGCCCGCACCAGTGTTGCCAAGTAATTTTCGTCATTTAATTTAAAAAAAAAAATCCGGTATAAATGTTTGGCTTAGTATTTTTAAAAATTATTGCCTAAATAGAACCGACACACGATACCTAATAAACACTTCACAGGTCGGACACGAATTTTGTTACACGCTGTATATCACGTTAATTAGCGACATATAACCTACAAATTTCGGTTGTATTATTTTCATTGCTTTGATTCATTAAAAAATATAAAAACTTTTTGAGTTAGTTTTCTTTTATAATATTTTATTTCAATTTCCATATCATCAAATAGTCTTCAATACTAATATCTAGTTTCATAAAAAATGAATCATTGGTATTTTTACAAAGTAAAATGTAATTAGTAGAACTTTCATTATGTTTATATATTCATGAAAATAAAACAATATATACTAGATATTTTATTACGAAAATATAATATTGAATAAATAAATGTCATTCAATAAAAATTGTTTATAAACATAATGAAAGTTCTACTAATTAAAATTATAATTCAATTAATAAATATTTTTTTGTTTCAGATTGAGTGTAATAATGACATCAAGAATAAAACACAGTTCTTTATGGATGCATTTCACTGAAGATACTGAGAGTAAGAAAGCAAAATGTAAATATTGTTCGTCGTATATTAGCTTTGCTGGTGGTTCAAATGGCAATCTTACCCGATATATGAAAACAAGGCATCCTACGATTTATTTAGCTCCGAAACAGTTGCTCCGGCAAGATTTTATAAATTTATCTGATTCAGATCCTCATCAAACAAGTCAAACCGCATCAAGGAATGCTAATTGTCAATCCTTAGCAATTTCTCATAATAATCGTCATGGATATCAGTAGTATCAACGCTTCAAACTTCAATAACTCAATATATTCATAAGCCACCCCTTCGAAAAGTTCAAGAAATTGACCGACAAGTTGTCAAGATGATTGCTAAGGGACATCATGCTTTAAAAATAGTTGAAGAACCTGAAATGCGTAAACTAATTCAACTAGTTTCAAATTGTCCCGGGTATCAACTTCCCTCTAGAAGAACATTATCAACTAATTTAATGTCTAATGTTCATCAAGAACTACAAAGCGAGGCTCGAATAAAGATTAAAGCTGCAGTTGCACTATCTCTGACTACTGATGGTTGGACTTCTAGTAATAATGAAAGCTATATCGCTGTAACAGCCCATTTTATAGATGATGAAACCAAGCTTTGTTCTATATTACTCACTTGTGAAGCATTTAATGATAGACATACAAGTGAGAATTTCTGTAACTTTTTGAGGAATGTCATGATAGAGTGGGATATTTTACATAAAGTTACTGCTGTTGTTAATGATAATGCATCGAACAATATAAATGCTGTTAAACTTGGAAAGTGGCGATCAATTGGTTGCTTCGCTCACACTTTAAATCTTGTCGTCCAAACTGCTACTCATGAAATATCTGATGTTTTAGTGCAAGTTAGCCACCACGCAAAAACAACTCAATTTACCCGTTCGAAAATTGAAGCAAGACGTCCCAACTCGCTGGAACTCTACTTATGACATGCTTCAACGAATAATACAGGTGAAGGATGCTATGACTACCACGATTGCTCTATTACGTCCTGATTTAAATATAAAGCAAGAAAACTGGGAGGTCATAGAGGAAGTTTTACCTTTACTTAAGCCATTTTATGAAGTAACGATTGAAATAAGCACCGATTTTTTTTTAACCTTATCTAAAGTTATAGTATTTAACAATTTGATTCGAGCTTTCTTGAGCCTTGAAAAAAGGTATGGAGACTCGATTTAAAGATTTGGAAAATAATATTTTATATGCTGTTGTGTATGTGTATAGGGTGGCATTATAATAATTGATTTATAATCTATATATATATTAATAATAAACGAGTGCATTGCCAACCGTCGTTTGATACGCTCATATTAACAGTGGCGACGAGGTTTCCCGCGCTTTTTAATTTAAAAATGGCGGCCTCGAATTTTGGTATATTATCAACATTTGATCACGACCCTCGCCAGCGAAGGCACCCCTAGCATCTTGGGAATATCCCTTACGACCATTTAGTAGAATTCATGTAGACTTCTTAGGACCGGTGAACAATCATACTTATTTAGTTGTTGTTGATGCTCATACCAAGTGGGTTGAGGCCTATGATATGAATAGTACTACAACTAGTACTGCGGTTATTGACAAGCTTTACGACTGTATGTCGCGTTTTGGGTTACCGGAAGTAATAGTTAGCGATAATGGCATGGCGTTTGTATCACAAGAATTTCAAAATTTTTGTGCTCTTAACGGGATATCACATGTGACTTCACCCGCATATCATCCTGCGAGTAACGGTCAAGCGGAAAGTTACGTTAAAATTATTAAAAAAGGAATTAAAATAAGTTTAATCAATAGCCGTTGTGTAACAGAATCTAAACAAAAAATATTAAAATATCTTTTCGATTATCGAAACTCTGTTCATTCGACGACGGGGTATGCACCCGCTGAACTAATGCTTGGGCGTAAATTAAGATCTCGATTGGATTTAATTAAACCTAACCCGTTACCGTCCCCGTCCACGGATATCGCGCAACATGTAAAGTTTAAGCAGTGTTTGCAGAATAAAATTGTAAGTGGAAAAAACGAACAGTATTTTAAAGTGGGAGAAACAGTGTTGTTCAAAACATATAGTAGCAAAAATAAATTTATCTGGAAACGTGGTATAATTTTATTTATTTTATTTATTTATTATTATCCAGACACATAGACTAACAATTAAACAAAATAAGAGCATTATAAAAACCACAGAGGAAAATTAAAATAATTAAAATTCAAAAAATGCTTGGCAAAGTAGTTTATTTAATTAGGGATATTGTTACGAATGGCTTATTGAAAAAGCATAAAAATCAAGTAATATCGTACAAAGGGATCAAAAGCGGCGGTAGAGCGGAAAACTATCAAGATATTGAAATTAATCTCTCAGACTCAAACAAACCGAACAATGAGTCTCCAGATGTGTGTGCTCAACCGCAATCTCGATATTCGCCTATGCCATCAACATCTTCACCAGTAGACGTGACACAGACACAGACACAGGTCGAAGAGAAGGAGGAGTGGAGTGAAGCAGTATCAGAAACAGATTGTAACATTTGTGATGATATAGTAGGAAACAATGAGTCTACGGATCAACAACTTCAAGATTCTACGCGTAATCCATATTCTATGTCACTAAGAAACTTGCCAAGGTTAAATTATAAAGAATAAACAGTTAAATTAATGATAATATTGTGTTATATCCGAATAGAATATATTTAATATGTCACCCTAGCTATGAGGGAGGAGTGTTGTGTATGTGTATAGGGTGGCATTATAATAATTGATTTATAATCTATATATATATATATATATATATATATATATATATATATATATATATATATATATATATTAATAATAAACGAGTGCATTGCCAACCGTTGTTTAATTCGCTCATATGTTATGCTGAAAGTACAATTTTGGATGCTAGATTTAAAGCAAGATCATTGAAAAATCAAGACTATCGTGAGCGCGCAATCGAAGGTCTTAAAAATAAAGTCGGTAAAACACCATTGCAGTCATTGCAATATAATAATCAAGAAAATTCTTCTAACACAACAACTGCTCTTGTGCCGATATCATCAGTAGGTGAAAATGGAAATAAAAAAGATTGTGTGAGCATATGGGATGAATATGATAGTGAAATAAGTAGGATAAAAAGACCTAAAAACAAAACGGTGACTGGTATTCGTGAAATTGATAAGTATTTGAATGTGGAATACTTAGATCGTAAGATGGATCCTCTGCAGTGGTGGCAGGAACGACAACATACATACCCTCACTTATATACTTATAATTCCTTGTGAACGAGTTTTCTCAGGGGCAGGACAAATTATTACTCAACGCCACAAATTATTGAAACCGAATAAAGTTTCGACACTCTTATTATTATATAGTAATATGTAGAATAGTCTTTATTGTTCCTAACGTGTACTGACTATCTAGTCCAAGATTTTTAGACATTCGCTCTGCATAAAATCCCGCTACTCGATTTTTTGATTGGATTATGTTAGGGGGTGCCCCCTAAGTATAAAACCAAGTTGTTGGGATCCTAGACCGCGAGCGTCAGCCGCCATCTTGAAAAACGTTTCTTGGAAAATATCTCAGAAACAGTGAGTTTTACGTTAAAATCAGTATAGACCTTTTTTGTAGAGGATTGAATTTCCCTTTTTTTTTATTTGAAACTTTTTTCTCTATTAGTAATATTTTCAGATATATAGTTAGTTAAAAAAACCAAAAAAATGTCATAATTAGAGTTGAAGAACATAAAATTTTCTACAAATTTTGTATAAAACATTTTCTTGTAAAATCAATAGTTGCTGAGTTCTAGCGCAATAAAAGTTGTCGTCAGTCCAAGATTTTTAGCACCACAAACGCGTTCGCTCTGCATAAAATCCCGCTACTCGAGGGTGCTACCCTCTGTTTTTTTGTTTATGTATGTAATGCTATATCTGATCAGATGAATGGCTACATAATCTGCCATTCATTTCCTCAACATTCCATGCCAACAGTAAACACAGATAGTAAGGAATAAATAAAAATATGGAAGAAAACAAATATTATATGTTGGCGCAAAATTCAATGATTTAACCACCAGAATTTGTAGTGAAGTATGGTACCCAGTCACCACATTGGGAGTTAGAATCATAGCAAAGAAGAGAGAGATCACTGTTACATGATATGCTCTGCATTATTTTAGCAAATTTAGAATCAAATGAGACATTAGAAGAAAAAGTTCTTAATAGATTAAAAAGGAAAACCGACACTAGAAGACATGGTGAGTCAAAAGAATGAGATTGTCAAGACCAATTGATGTGGCGGGGCCTTCCACAGACGATTATATCACTGATTCATCCTCTAGCGAGTCTGAAAAACAAAAATCTGATGATAATGATTATGAGTATAATCCTAACCTCGATTTCTTAAGTAGTAATGATCTATTAAAGTATCGTTATACATCGTGTAACAAAATTCGTGTCCGACCCGTGAAGTGGTTATTAGGTATCATGTGTCGGTTCTATTTATGTAATAATTTTTAAAATACTAAGCAAAAAAATTACTTAAAAAATATATTAATTGTGTTTAACGACACTGTTGGTGGTAAAAACGTAGACTACTGAGGTCATGACTGATATGAAAAATCAAATCTGGGCGACGTTATACCACAAATTATCAACCGACTAAAAACCGCAGAACGATGGATGCTATGAATCTTGGTGCGACTTGTAGACACCTTCCATCATAAGCCGCCACTTTTCCAAGAAGTTTTCAAAACGATAAAACCAATTTACGAAGAACTGAGCCGGGGCGAGTTGCTGAATCGTTGCTTAGGAGGATATACGCAAAACAGCAACGAAAGTTTCAACGCAACGGTCTGGAAATTGGCACCAAAATCGTATTCGAGCAGAAAAAAAGTGGTAAACATAGCGACTGATATTGCAGTGTGCTGTTTTAACGATGGTCTTACAAGCATTTTGAAAATTATGAAAGCTCTGCAAATGGATATAGGTGTCCAAATAAACTCTCCTCATCACACATCAACAAATCAATCAAATTAGAGGAATTTGTCTTAACCCTTAATTAGGCGCATGGGGTCAAGACAATTTCTAATCGAAAAAAAATAATGTTTAAGTGTTTCGAAAGCGACAGCGCTCTTTCTTATTTGCTACCTCCCCGCGCGGTACGCAAATCAGTAGCAAACAGACCACCAGTGCGTACCCAAATCGTGCATGGCTACCATTGCGACCCCATGCGACCATTTACGTAACATTTTTGGTAAAAGGTAAGTTTTTAATTTTGTATTTTTACGCATATTAATTAATTTATTTTTACTTATTATAGTGTATTATTATTTTTTATAATATAAGTTATGTATTTTTGTCTTTAATTTTTTTTTTATGAAACTGGAAACTATCACCGGAATATAAATTGACTTCCTTCTGATTCCTTCTGAAAAATTCTTGCCAAACAGAACTAGGGAGCAATTTACTTCGCTTTTCGGATTTCATAATCAAATCACTATGGTCTCATATGTCCCTAAGCCAAAGAAAGCTGTTATTTTACTTTCTACCATGCATAATGACAGCTCTATTGACGAAACAACAGGAAGCGCCCAAAAACCAGAAATAGTTACCTATTATAATATTACTAAAGGAGCGTCGACTGCAATGACCAACTATGCGCTAATTATAACGTTGCGAGAAGGACTAAAAGATGGCCATTGGCAGTATTTTATCATCTTCTCAATATATCTGGCATCAATGCATTCGACATGCTCAAAGCAAATACTAACAAGAGTAACACACATGTAAGGCGGATTTCTTTGAAAAAAATAGCAATGGAACTGGTAGTAGATCACCAGAAACGGCGCATCGAACAGCGTGCTACCCCTTGTTCGACAAAAAAGCGGCTTCGTGAAGTGCACGACATACAGGAAGTTATGCATCAATCGAATGCTAAGCGTGGTTGCTGTTCGTCATGCCCTAGAAAGGACGACAAAAAATTGGCATAAGTGTGGTAAATTTGTTTGCCAACAGAACTTTAAGGTGTACTGCATTGGATGCCGAGTAGGTGAATCTGATGACGAATCATGTTAATTTTATTTTTATTTTTGATCTCAGCTATGCCAAAAATTAATAATTATAGAAACTATTAGAATTTATTTTATTTTATTAATTATTTTAAGTGAAAGTTATGTTTTTATTTTTTTAATGTGATTTCAATAAACCATTTAATTATTTTTAATATTACATATTTTATTTTATTGGTTCCTTCCACTCCATTTTTATTCATAACTTTGGGGTCAGATGTGACCCCATGCGACTACTTGTGTGCTTTTCTTAATGCGCCTAATTAAGGGTTAATAAAACATTGTTCCATCATTGATAAATCTTGGATGTTTGATTTTCTTCACAAAACCACGAATGACCAACGACTCAACTAATTAAATGATGCAAAATTAATTTTGAAACGCGTAAACAGAGTAAACACAACTGTTGAAGAGAAACGGTCATAGTTACTGAGTCGTGACGTCATGAGCTCTGATTGGTGTTCAATTAAAATGGCCGATTGCAGAATTTTATACTTTAATTTTATTAAAAATCTTATTAATCTCAATTTGTATATTAAAACGGATTATTTTATAGAATCTTTTCAAAATAATTTCTTCTCTAAATCACTTATACTTTAATTCTTTAATACTGTCATCATGCCTATAGATGTGTAAACAAGTGAGCTCATGTACAGATCTCACGCACATATTAACGCACTTAAAATAACAAATGTTACGCTGCCGTCATCTGACGGTCAAAATCTTACGCTGACATTATCTGACGCTCGAACTTTCACTCACACCCCTACCGTGTAACGAGCATTAAGCTGTTTAACATATCAATAAAATAAGTATCGAAAGTTAAATAAATTGATGTAATTCATTATTCATTTCTAAATGCATAACAAGGGCGACTTGACCATTACGTATACACTCTTGTATATGGGCGAAGAAAGTGCACCTCTTTAATAAATAAGTCACACTTAATAGGTACACTTTTTTCGCCCCAAAATAAAACTTAAAAAATATCAATGACAAGATATTTTTAGTGAACTTTTAATAAAAATTTATTTTGTCTCATTCCCAAATAATGAATATGATTTAAAAAAAGTTATACATAATAGAATATATTTATGTTATTATTATTTATATATCTTACAGTATTCAGTCTTATAATTTTTAGTTTCATTAAATATATATTAATTAAACTAAATTGATCTTATATATTAATATTCCAGGAAGAATACAGCACAGCCTCGGAGATCACTCGATGTTGATGTTCAAACTTCAGCATCATTTACTTGCTGTACATCACTGGTTCACTCACCACGCAAATTTTAATGGTGAATATATTCTTTACCAACGTTTATTAAAAATGAAATAACGAGGATTACAATAGCAGAAATATTATTTAAAAATCACGTAAATATCAAAGAATAGAAGTCGCGATTATACCTTTAAAAGCACTGGTCTCAAGCACAGGTTCAAACCGTTCGGCAAATTCCTAATTTCAAATAAACGCTTTGTCGTAGGCGCAGATTTAAGGCACGTGGAGACGCTATTTAATCTTTTACAATCGTACCTGGCTCCGAACGGTGGCTCAACACTTCGACGCGGTGGCGACAAAAGTTCATCATATACTCCAGCATATCTGTTAACAATATACAAAAATATTCAGTCATGAATATACGATAATAGTATGCCGTGTTTCGTGCAGTCGCTAACTTAACAGTCGATCTCGAGTACGAGTCAGTAAAGTAAAAGGAAATATCCAAACAAAAATCACAATAGAGTTTAACAATATGGATCTTATGAAAAGACCATTTTTTAGAATAGTTAGTGTTCATGTATATCGGTCTCGGTGAGCGTCGTGTACCTGTGCGGCGACAGAGGGCGCGGCGACGAGCGCAGGTCGGGGCGGCGCGGCGCGTCGGGCGAGTGCGGCGCGAGCGGCGCCGGCGGGCCCAGCGCGCCCAGCGCGCGCAGCGGGGAGCGCAGCGGGGAGCGCGCCGGCGAGCGCAGCGGGGAGCGGTAGCGCAGCGGCGAGCGGTGCCGGCGCCGGGGCGACGGAGACCTGCACGTTGCGTTCTCTACTTTAACTTTCACTTAAATGCTACAAATATACGCAACGCAACGATCAATTTTCGAGTACGATCGATACGAATACTTTGGCATGATAACTTAATATTCGAGTTCACGTTGTTTTCAAATCTATGTAATATGTGATGTCGTCTTATGTTTTCACAATGTAGGTCAATTTATCTCATTTTTTTCTATATGAAACATGTATACTAAACATACCGCGTCAATGATAGAGTTCTATCACGAGTACGCCGCCGTCGAGGTGACCAAGGCGAGCGACGCAAGCGCCCCCGAGAGATCGATCTCGATCTAAAATTAATTAAATAATATAACTCATATTTTTAAAAATAAATACGACTTAAAAATCTAGGATTTTTTAATAAAGCTAAATATAAAAAAAAAACGTAAGTGTGTAGGAAAATCCGTTATGAAATATTTAAAAAAGATAAAGAATAAGATGATCAAAAAAGCCCAACGGTCTCACCTAGAATACCGGAGCCTGCTCGTACCACGACTGCGAGGCCGAGCGCGCGGTGAACGCGGAGAGCGCGGCGAGCGAGGAGAGCGCGGGGAGCGCGGGGAGCGAGGAGTCCGCGAGCGAGAAGGGCTGCGGGAACCCGAGTGTGCGCGCCGGCGCTCTTCCCGCCTCTTCGCTCGCATCTCTTTCTCGCGTATCATTCTATTGAATGCCTCCAGCGGGTCCTCATGCCTACAACGTATTACACTATAAGTACTAGTATACTTATAGTAGTTATATATAGTATATTTATTTCTCGAAAAACGCTAATAATCGAAATTTCACATACTTATTGTGAAAAACTTGTGTGGAAAACTTGAAACATTGAAATGTGCATTTTATGTGCAAATAATTTAGTATACTGGATTACACATTTACCCGTTAGGCGAGTCCTTGATACCGGGTGGTGGCGGCTGGAAGGGCTCGGGTGGGAAGCGCTCGTATGCACCCGCACGCCCGTACGCAGGACTGCCGATAAAAAATACTTTTAAAAAATACGTTACAGTAGATCTTGATGACATAAAATCGTGTTGATTATGGTAGATATTTTGTATTACATGTCAGACAAAAATAGGACATATAGATTCAAAAAAATTACCAAAAACGGGAAGGACTCACTCCATAGGTCGGTTTGCCTTATTTTGGAATCGGTAAGATGAGTGGTTTTTTCCATAAGATTGGAAATGTACCCGTATCAAGGGATCTGTTAAATATTATAGTTAAAGGATATGACAGGCCCTATGCGTTTCTTTTTGCAAAAAGCGACGAGATTCCGTATGGCCCAGCACTTTTATTGGAATCAAGTTTAAGTAGTGACTTCAACACTCTCGGAGACATTGATTTTACTTAAGTTAAAAGAATAAGTTGGGGCAACTTCTGATATAACGTCACTAACTGATTTATATACTGACATAAAATGTTGCGTAAATAAAGTACATATATCTGGACCGTTACAAGCTATTTGGTTATTAAAATGCATTGGTATGGGATAAAATTCAAAATTTTTCTTTTTGCTTTTTATGAGAGATTGTAAAAGTTTGGGGTTAAATTTTATCTTCCGTTCGACATTAACCAAATAGTGGTTGGTAATCATATCACAACGATATTTTAAAATATCGAAACTTAAACTATCAATTGGATTTTTATATTTTTTACAGGATAACGAAATGACCGTGGTTTTGTCATGGGGGTTTCTTTGATTATTTGACGAAGGATTCTGTAGAAAGTGTAAGGCATCAACAAATATAAATCAGTTTTCGTAAAAAAATCTTAAAAACTCAATTGAGCCACCTTATGGTAAGTAATCATCATTGTCCATAGACATTGGCTCTGTAAGATATATTAACGATTCCTTTCATAGTCAATGCGACATCAACCTTGGCTACTAAAATGTTCTGTCCCTTGTGCCTGTATTTACGCTGGCTCACATAGCTTCAAACGACAACACTAAGTATTTTGTTTGGTGGTTGAATATATAATGAGTGAGTATTATGTGGTAAGTAAGTAATATTTCTATAAAACTTACTTGTTATAATGCGTAGGCGGCGGAACCGCTGGGATGTAAGGAGGCGGTCCGCGATTATACATCACCTAGAATAAAGAATATAATATAATATAAGAATTGAATTTAAAGTAATAGGCTAAGTCCGAAAACGAATAGAAAATAAAATGTAAGCAGTCTTGGTGCCGATATTGTTAAAAGCTATCACCATATCTAGTTTCCTAGCCGGGAGTAGAACATGTTGTGGTCACCTACAGATATACTTCCAGAAAATATTTTTTATTTTATTTACAAACTTGTAAGTAAAAAAATAGTAAATGATCCTTTAAAATGCGACCGATGTCAGTGAGAAATCAATAAAATTAAAACATAAGTAGCAGAAAATCGAAATGATCAAAAGTTATTCAAACTAACTTGTGACGACATCGGATCCCGGCGTTCATCGATGGTCGGTGTACTGGCACGTTGCTCATCGATTCTCGGCATCTAAGTATAATAATATTTATATTAAAACTTAAACAAAAAAACAATCATAAATGCTTGTTCATTATTTAAGTACTCATTATAGAATACCGGTGAAAACTGCCTCGTTGGTCTAGTGGCCACATGTAAAGCCACAGACACGGTGGCCCTGAGTTCAATTCCCAGGTCGGGCCAATAAAATGTTATTGAGATTTTCTATCGAAATTTCTCAGTAGCAGCCCGGAGTCTGGAAGTTGGAAGTGTGTACATTCCCGGCCCGGAAAGCAGCCCAGAGTCTGGAAGTTGGAAGTATGTACACTCCCGTGCCTCGGAAAGCACGTAAAGCCGTTGGTCCTGCGCCTGAACTCTTTCCGGTCGTGTCGGATTGCCGTCCCATCGGGTTATGAGAGTAAGGGAATAGAGAGTGCACCTGTGTTTGCGCACACACTTGTGCACTATAATATGTTCTGCGCAGTTGGCTAGTCTCTCTTGTGATTGGCCGCCGTGGCCGAAATAGGTCAGGAGGACTATTATTATGTCCTTACATATGAAATTAGCGTTTTGTCGTACTGACCACTTTGATCTGAAATATCTCTTATTTGGTTAAGAATTCCAAATTCATTTAGCTGGTACATTTTAGTTTTGAAAACAGTCATTCATTTGTTTTTTCCTCATTATTTTTTTCTTTGGCGTTGCTTATTACCGCATGGAAAACATGAAATATCGGTATATTTACGAGTACGAGTTCTACGTTAAGTTAGATGAGATACAATTGGAATGTCTGCGACGTCCACCGTACTCCCCGGACCTTGCTTCAACAGATCACAATTTTTTTCGGAATTTGGACAACTTCTTACAAGGAAAAAAATTCAACTCCGATGCGGCAGTCCAAATCAGGCGGTTTCAAAGAGTTTATTGATTCTCGCCCCCATGGATTTTTTAATAAAGGGATCAATGAACTACCTATGAGATGGCAAAAGTGCATAGATAACAACGGTGCATACTTTGATTAATTAAAAATGTTTTACAATAAAAAAAATCGGACTTTATATTCCTCCCATACAAAACGCCAATTTCATATGTAAGGACCTAATATTATTATTATTATTATTATTATTATAGAATATCGGTAGCGAAGCTACTACCATACCATTCGAAATATTTACACTTTACACCTCTAAACACTTACATTCATGGGAGGTCCATCGATACCGGGAAGCTTCAAAGCGGGTGGAGGCCCTGAAACAAATAAACACAATTACAATCAAAAGTATCTACGAATTAGCAAGGCTTTCGCTCGACACACATAGGTAATGTTACATCAATATAAAGTAAACCCATCACCGGTATCGATTCATTCTTAAAGCTATTATAAACAGTAACATAAAATAATTGAAAAACATTTACGAGTGCAGAATACATTATCGACAGTGATAATAATAAAAGCCTAGAACTACAGCTCCTTTCATTAGAAGACATTACGATCGATCGAAGTCAAACAGACGATGCAACATCTCGGTCGCTACTAACAAACGAAAACGTACAACGTATGAGCTATTCGTAACGTACATCCAACATTCAATGATTAGCATGCATAGCTGTAGCGGGGGCTAGGAGTACCGTAGCGCGGCGGGGCGCGGCGCGGCGCGGGGGGGCCGAGCGACGGCGGGGCGGGCGGCGCGGGGCGGCCGCCGGCGCGCGCGGGCGGCGCGTGGTGCGCGTGCGCCGGCGGCACCGTCACCGTGATGTTGTCGTCGGCCGACCCGTCCGAGTCGTCGCGCGGCTCCCTCGCGTCGCCCGAATCTACCACAGGCCACGCATTACATGACTCGCACGATTTGCGCCCGATCGGTTTCGTTCCTGTCATCAATGTTTCCTATTCATTTCTACCGTGAACTTTGGTTACCTCTTCTTTCTATTTACATAGGATGTGTTCGCTTCGAAGTACGTTATACTCAATTGTCTATTTAAATATGTTTTCTAAGTTTCAATGTTTTAAAACCTGCAAAAGACCAATGAGAATAGTTGGAAAAACATTTTGCAGTGTTACACTAACCGTTATTTGAAGGAGCTTGGTGCGCTGGTCCATTCATCGGTTGGGCGGGTACAGGAGCCGGTGGTTCTGAAAGTACCAAAGCCATTGTTATTAAATATCACAATTCATAGTTTAATGCATGACATGGCTTCACATTATTATCCACAACGCAATAAAGAGCTTAAAAAATTGTCACTAACTTAGTGGTATATTGCATAAAATAAAGTCCATAATGAGTGGTTTCTTATATTTTATGTGTATTTAAAATACTATATCATAGAATAATAACGCTTAAAAGGTACGTTACATACACCGACACGCCCACATACAACCGAATTATGTTACAAGTGAATACACATTTTCCCCATAAAGTGAGGAAATTGATATTGTTTGAACTTGAATTATGAAATATATTATTTCGCATTTAATTAATTTGAATGATTACGTAGGTTGTATTCAGATGTGACAATTTGTCAGACAATAATCATAAATAAAAAAAATTTATAATTAGTTGAACAGTATTAATGTTTTATTCGTAATTTAAAAAAATTAAAATAATCATTTTACATATTTATTTATTTTTATTTTTTTAAATATTATGCAATCGTGGTAAATATATTTTCCATAGCTGGTAACATTTTTATTGTAATGGCGTCTTTTATTTACAAATTCTATATACTATATTTATTACATCAATATAATTTACCTATGACAGGTGGGGCTGCAGACGGCCTGTGTGGCGCTCGCCTACAGTATCCAGTCTGGTTGCGAAATGCAGACACCGAATTCCTAAGAAACCTGAAATATAATACAATCTGTATATAACAGCTACTTCGATCAATAATCCACTAGATACACAATCCCATACAAAAGTTCTCATAAAACTGTCGCCAATTATGTTTAAGTACTTCTAGTTAAAATAAAAATATAGCGTAAACGCAATGTTTAAGGTTATGTAGGTAAATGTGCTAGCAAATTTATATATAATAATAATTAATCAAGTTATTAATCAATAGGTCATTGGCAAAACATATTTTGTATTGTCAAAATATTATATGTGTACTTTTTCATCTCATTCATTCTTATAGGTTTGTTTGTAGGGTTTTAAATCAATTTGCTTGAACTGATTTATCAGTCAAAATTAAATTAAATTTTATGAGTTTCTATGTCATATATAATCCATTTGTTACATACCATAATAAAAAATGCCTTCATCACATATGTGTAACATCATAAACTAAATAGTACTTATTTGTAAATTTATATGAAAAGATTGTTATTATTATATTATTTTTATTAAAAATTAATGCTATTATGCATTTATTAGAAATTATTATCCCCAAAAATGTTTTTATGGAATATTTGGTAACAAAAAATAACCTATAAATAATATAAACATTATGTTCAGTAATGTCATTACATTTGCAAAAACCTCACGCAGAATTTCTGAAGTTGCAGGTCTTGCAACTTCAGTATGGGGTACATTGACATAATGACGCTGTTAAGTTCAATTTACGGCCGCCAGAGGCATGTAATTTGATCAAGCTTTTGATCAAACAAACGTTATGTTTGGCCAATACATATTGGCACCACTACCTGAATTGATATTCTTTACAGCTATATATGTGACTGTTTTTCCTACAAACTTGTCAGTAATAAGGAATGTAATTAAAAATATCTGTTACCTATTAGGTATTAAAGTTGTTGGTGCAATTTCTTTTTCTCGACAATCCGGACATTCATGATCTTCAGACTCTAACAGAGCTCCGCGAATACCTGTAATAAGCAAAACAGAAATCCAAACATTAACTTACCCTTAGAACCCATCTATACTAATATTATAAAGAGAAAAGATTTGATTTTTTGTTTGTTTGTTATGATTTACCTCAAAAACTACTCGACCAATTTTAAAAATTCTTTCATCATTAGAAAGCTACATCTTTACCAAGTAACATAGTCTATATTATATTTCCAAAAAAATTAGAAAACCTAAAATGGAACAATGTAACCCAAGGTATCAAAATGTTGCCTTTAAAAGTTATTATTTTGCGTGCGCTGCGAAAACTATTGACGATATATAAAATAAGGTTATATATATTAATAGTACTCATGATAACACACAAAAAAGTCCGTGATGGTATACCTATTATAGTTATGCGATAAAGTTTTTGTTTAAATTATTAAGTTCAAATATGGGTGGAATTGAATAGAGGTGATATTGGTATCTTGATATTATTAATGCTTATACATTTAAATCGTTTGATAATTAAGGTTGATTATATATGTGTAAATTCTACTTTAAATTTCTCGGATCGGACTTTATGTTTAGAATTTCCGATGGGATAAAAATTCTCTAAGTGAGAACAATGTCATGGTTTGAGCAACCTACAACTGCCCTACGTTTAGTCTATTAAAAAATACTTATTTACGTTTAATAATAGTCTTTAAAATTTCGCAAACGAAGTCGCGGTCGAAGTGCTATTAACTATTAAATTAATTTGAAAAAATAAATAAATTATGTAGCCTTTTCACTGAGTTACATGTGTGAAACTGTGTGGCACAGATAGCATGTAATAAACTGCAAATAGAATTAGTAAATTTTACAAACATTCATCACAAAAAGAGTTTCCACAGCATGGAATCATGACAGCATCTGTGAGCAGATCTCTGCAGAGGCTGCATAATAGCTCATCCGGAATATTTGGCTCAGGAGCAACTGGTGCATTTGTAGGTGTGTCTGCACCCCCTGCATTTTCAGAAGCCAAGTAAGCCTCGCTAGAATAAACGTAAGAATTATACAAAAACTGTTAAACATTATATTACATTTTAATATAATATATATCTGTATTAAAATAAATATGTATTTATGCATAATTTCATATAAAAAAACAACACTTACTGATCTACAGCTGGGACAGCAAAGGTACCACTTGGAGTCATCATGGCTCCTGGTGCTTTCGGACCATCAACTGGTACCATAAAACTACGGGGTATTCCCGTACTTCTTCTTATCTCTATCGGATCGCCCTTTAAAAATTGAATGTTCGCATTTAATTTTTTTTTATATTTGTTATGTTGATTACAATAACTCATTGGAAGATGTATTAATAAGAGATGACAAAAAATATTGTAATAATGTATAAAATATAATTAGAAGGCCATTGTATTTTTCAATTTCAATTACAATATGGTAAATGATGTACAAATGTTTATTCTTGTTGTATAATAAAATTATTGTTGTATAATTTATGGTAAATCGTAATTTTCATTGAAAATATAGTTTCTAATTCTCATCTAATTAGTAGTACTTTAATCATGCTTCAAAAAGACTTGTTGATTAATAAATAAACTAAAATAAATCTTACAGAATTTGCAGCTGGACAATCTTTGATCCAATGTCCCTTCTTCTGGCACTTATAGCAAATATAATTGGATGGAACAGCTCCTCGTTGGTTCTGTCCTCTAATTTTTTGATAACTAGAACAGAAAAACACTGTTTTTAAAATAACCAAAACTAAATGCCTAGCATTAATCATGTCTATTTTTAAAAGTAAATTATATATCACATTTCACATTTAGTATGTATTTTACACCTAAGTGTTACAACTATATTCTACCTTATTCATCATTAGAGACTAGATTATATGCATTTGCATTTAGCTACCTTTTTCCAGCAATCATTGAATATTTCAATGATTGCTGGAAGGATCTAGTAATGATGCATATTTTCCCTATATCTACAATAATTTTCGGTAATTATGATTAAGACAGTTAAGCCTATTATCTACTCACACACAAGTATCTAAAGCGTATTTTAACCACAAGAGGAATAAAGACAAATAAAAAACTTATATGTGATGTTGATTGTGTTATGAAGATTGGCGAAGCTATTATTGGAACTTTAGACAAATAAAATTGGCTTACTTTGCCAACACATACAGACAATTACCTAGTATATATTCATAAAAAGTTTGCTACATTTGTTTAAAATTGACCTAGCTTTGATTGAATATGCTTAACATATGATCTTTTTATTATTCTTGTGTGCTAATACACTGCAACTGTTGGAAATTATCCAGCATTATTTTATTGTAAAGAATTTCTTACTTGCTGGGGTCATAGTCGAAGGTTGACTGAGTTATCATAGCATTAATTTTATCCTGCTCGCTACCTTCCATGCGAGACAGATCGGCCAATCCCTTGTTAACTGAGACATCTTTTTGTAATGCAGACTGATTATTGTTTGACCCTTCCCACTGTTTCTTTGGCTGTTGAGAAAGTGGTACTCTGGCCACAAGAAGTGATGTGTTCTTTGGAATTAAAGTATTGTCATCCACATAAACTGCAATATAATTATAATTTGTATAATCAGCACAATATTGCACTATTCAAAGAAGTAATAAAAGTAGTTATAGTGTAATATCATATGACAAATAAAGGATAGCTTGACCTATATTTCATATTAGAAAATTCAATTATAGTTAGCATTAAATATATTTGTTCAGAAAATATTTCGAGTGTTACGCCTTCATTTATGGCATATTTTTCTTACCAACCTTCTTTTGTCTGCGCATTAGTTATTTGGAGATCAAAGTCGGAAGTTTTTCCTATGCGCTTTTGCTGTGAAATAGCAGCTTTTAAATCTCCTACTGAAATATGCAGTCCATCAAAAGTAACGGTGTCATAATCCAGTGCACTTTTGAATTTGTAGTGCACAGACATTTCCGTAAACAGCAGTACATTAATATTTTATGTAACATGACAATATATATTCACGTGTTTAAATTGAACTGTGTTAACAAGCTATAAGCTTTATGAGAAGTCCAAAGTAACGCAATTTTTTTTCCTATTAATAACTTATGTAAGATACAATACAAACACTAACACCTACTAAATGAAGTATTTGGTTATGTATATTTATTCTCGGGTACTTAATTACAGAAAAAAATCAATATTTCACTGATCCTTTCAAATGCTTGCACCGCCATTTAAAAAAATTATGTACAACAAGCTATTGCAAGTATTGCATATTATCTTAAATATAGATACAAAATACCGACTACAAAATGAAATATTTAAGGCCGTATAAAAATAGTCTACACTATCAATTTTCATTACTTATTTTATCCGTAAAATGTTTTAAATCCTATATTTTATTTAAAAATGCTTATTATAGTAAAAAGTGCTGCTTATAAATGAAATCAGATTATAAAAATAGTTAAAGCTTGTGTTCCTATGATAAAGACATTTTAGTTATCGAAGATAATTTATTTGTCTTACAATATTTTTTTGGCATAATAATTTGTTCATATAATATGTTCGTAAATTATAATTTCAAGTAAAAGTTGTCGCTATATGAAATAACTTGGATAGAAGGATAATAGTGAGATAAAGTGTTTTTTTAATTTAATCATTTTGAGTCCTCTTTTTTATAAAGTAGCATTCTAATATTCTTTGCATATTTTGCTTTTTTTTTAAACTGTCTTAAATTGAAAAGCTGGCAATATAAAAGAACAGGAAGTGTGCAATCATAAATGTTACATTTATCAAATAAAATCTCATTAACGCATAATTATTAACTAAATTTTCAGTCATATTACAGTAAAAAAGTTTAAAAGATTAATTTTATGAAAAAATTTATACATTAAAGATTACAAAAAGTTATAATGAAATAGTTACTTATGACTACATATTTGGCAAATTGCCATGAACTTCCGGTGTGAGATAAAGACACACGCGGATCTATCGAGAAAAGAACGCGAATAATTATAAAAATATCTAGAAAGGAAAGACTTATTTATTAATTTTACATTGCCTCCTTTTTAAAAATGTCCAATAACGGTGCTTCGGACTCTTGGGAAAGTCAAGCTGATGTTAACGGTGAACAAGGTGCGAAAGATGATGTGTCTACAAAATTTTCCACGTTGAATGTAAATGCCGTGGAATTTGTGCCTTCTTTTTGTAAGCCCTCCCAAGATAATGACAATAGCGATACACCTAATTCTCCACAAAAATCTGATAGTAGATCTACTAATTCCACTGAAAGTCCGGTCTTAAACGGTAAGTCACGTCTTGTCAATGTAACTTACTTTACTTAGTATTATAGTTATTATTCTCTTGAATGTGACTTAAAACACTTTTTAATTCTAATTAAAATACAAAGCAAATTTAAAAATTCATAAAAATCTGCTTAGCGGTATCTAAGCGTATTAGCGGTCTTATTTTTTTTCTGAATCCAGTTCTAACGGGTTACGTCGGGACACGCGGCATGACTTTACTAATTCTGGGTTAACTTTCTCTTTAAATAGTTACTATCAGTGCGAAAAAGTATTGGATCGATTGTTATTTTGGATTTGGGTGTTAAATGGATCTTTCTTACACTAATAAAGGTATTTTTCCGACAATATGTATGCGTTTCGCTTAAATGTTAATTTATACGTTTTGTGTTTAGTTATAGTGTTAGAATTTATCTTTTTTACGATTAAAACAAGATCTGCTATATCAACATACTCAATGCTGTGCATATGGTAGCATTTTATCTCGTTTATTTTTAAAAAGTTTTTGTTGAAGGATGCGGTGATGGAGCTGAAAGTGGTGATGGTAGAGCGGCGTCCGCATCCCCCCGGGTGGAGGAACCACCTCCCGTTCCGCCAGCTGTTGCTCCTGTAGACGCTCCTGCCGATGATCAAGCCGGTGCTCAAGCCCTTGCTCCTGCCGACATCGCGCCTTTGCCCGTCCCGCCTGACGTATCTCCTACTGCTGACAGCTGGGAAGCTGAAGCTGATGATGCACTACTGACACCTGAAGATAATAATGATGAAGAAGAATCGGAGCAACAGGTTAGGATGTTTATTTTTTATAGTGTACTAAACTTCAAAAATGTATTCTAAAGATCAATTAAATTAAAATATATATATATATATCTAATTGAGAAACGCATTTGACATAAGACATATTAAAATTTAGGAGGATGAAGAAACTGCAAAGAAAATTCCGAAAAAGAAGCCTGTTCGAGTTGAGGATACACGTAGCAAGAAAGAACATGTCAATGTAGTATTTATTGGACATGTGGGTTAGTATATATTTATCACAATATCAACAAATGCTTCAATTTTTTGCATTACTAAAACATAACATTTATAATTTAAAGATGCTGGAAAATCTACTATTGGTGGTCAAATAATGTCGTTAACGGGCATGGTGGATAAAAGAACATTGGACAAATATGAAAGAGAAGCGAGAGAGAAATCAAGAGAGTCATGGTATTTGTCCTGGGCTCTAGACACTAATCAAGAAGGTACTGCATTATAATGTAATTAGTAAAGTAACATAATTTCATTTTATTTTATAATATATTATGACTCACTGGAAAAACTTGCTTAGTGACAATTTCATGTTATTTACAATTGGCGGCCTTGACTAAAATCTATCAGAAGGATATAGTGATCATCATCAGCTGTCTATACAATGAGAATGAAGTGAATTTTTGTTTTTTTTTTTTTTTTTTATATAAGAGCAACTTATCTTACTTATCTTAAGACCAACATTTTCCAATTTAACTGCAATTAACCACACCGCCACACCCTGACTAACACGTGTTTGTGGCCCCTATACAAAAAATGTTGAGTATGGCTGATTTAGAGTAATTATGCTAAAACCCTTTCATTGTTTAATAGGTTAAATCAGCTGCCTCGTAACTACCTAATTTGTTTCACTGCTTATTTATTGATTACTTTTTGATAAAATTTTCTGAAACTTTACAAAACTTCATTTTAAACAAGTATTCTTACTAATTACTGATAAGATAAATTGGAATAATGTCCAATAAATAAAATACATTATTAAATTACAAACAAACTAAAAATTAAATATCTCCAATATAACAGCGTTTTTTTTTTAAGGCGGACGTGCATGTGTTTCTCCTGATGGTAAGTGGTCACCAACGCCCATAGACAATGGCATTGTAAGAAATGTTAACCATCGTTTACATCGCCAATGCGCCAACCAACCTTGGGAACTAAGATGTTATGTGCCTTGTGCCTGTAATTACACTGGCTCACTCACCTTTCAAACCGGAACACAACAATACCAAGTAGAGCTGTTTTGCGGTAGAATATCTGATAAGTGGGTGGTACCTACCCAGACGAGCTTGCACAAAGCTCTACCACCGAGTAAGCTTCAAGTTTCTTGCTCTTACAGATAGATAGAATAATCGATAAATCACAGAACGTATAAGTATAATTATATAAATATTTCCAAATAAGAATATATAAGAAACTGACAATTGTATTACATATTTTAGTTTAATATTTTAAAATACTTAAAACGAGCATGCCATTGTGCATTGGTAATGAGTTCTATTAATGTTAAAGAAATTCAATGTGCAAGACTTTGTAAAAAAGAAAGAAGACTTTTAGAAAGTTATAATAAAATATTTTTAATCAGATCAAATCAATCAATATATGTGTTTTTAATTAATTCTAACGATTAATTTAGATAGTTGGGAGTTTATTAAAAACAGTGTACAATAGAGGAGTGACAAAATAAGAGTATACATATAAAGATTGGTTGATAACCACTTGAGCTTTTTGTGAAAGAAATACGGTCATATTTACATATCCATAATATAAATCAAATTCAAAGGTTTTGAATGTTCTCGAGCCTATTTAATTACTCATCTCCGGTGGCAAGTATCAGCATAATCATGAATTGATAGGGCAAACTATCCCAGTATGTTGATAATTGGGTAAAAATTATGTTTAACTTTGAATAGATTCAATAAATGGACTTTTAAACTCAAGTGGGTGCCAAGAGAAATAGAGAATCATTAAACTTGAGTTATGCATATATTAAAAGTAATTCCATACCATTTTTATTTTAGAGCGAGACAAAGGAAAGACTGTTGAAGTGGGTAGAGCATATTTTGAGACTGAAAAAAAGCATTTTACAATTCTTGATGCACCAGGACACAAGAGTTTTGTGCCCAATATGATTGGAGGCGCGGCGCAGGCTGACCTTGCTGTGCTGGTATGTTTTTTTTAACTTTTATTTGAAACTATATTCCAAGCAACAGTTGGATACAAATCCGATTTTTGTCATATTTATTTTATGGTAAAAATATACCATCCAACTTTTATTCTATTCATTTGCCTTTTTATGTTTTACAACTATAAGTCAAATTACTTACTTTTAATAACCTTAATTTTATCATTTTTTATTTTTTCATAATGTTAACTATGTATCTCTTGTAAAATTTATAGTATTATTAATACCTGCTCCTATTTTTAATTTGATCCATAATAATAATTACTAAAGAGATAGTAAGATTACAAGTATCAAACTTAATATTAAAAAAATATTCTGCTATCAATCATCTGATGTTTGCAAATGTATTCAATCATTAACATCATCTTTAAAAATCCTAATGGAAAACAGCACAAGGTCATGAATGCTTATGTCTATATTTATAATATACATATAATCATTTCTTAACATTAATAACTAATACAAATTATTTCCAAAAAATATAGAATGCATAAAAAAAATTGAACTAAAATATTTTAGGTAATATCTGCGAGAAAAGGTGAATTCGAAACTGGATTTGATAGAGGGGGACAAACACGAGAGCATGCTATGTTGGCTAAGACTGCTGGCGTTAAGCATTTAGTTGCACTTGTTAATAAAATGGATGACCCAACTGTCAACTGGGATGAAAAAAGGTTACAATATTAAACAGATTTTACCAAAATATACACATTAAAATTTGTAGTCAGTTGCTAAATTATTGTATTCAAGACTCTTTGTCAAATAAGCAATGTTTGATGCTATTTAATTTTTTTGTAATAATATTGTTTTATAAAACAACCTTAAACAACAAAAAATTTGGGAGTATAATAGAGATTGTTTGCAGTAGGTTTTTCACACTTCAAAATAAACTCGCCCAATGATTAGCATGTCTCTATATCATGTTTATTTGTAATACTTAAAACATACTAATATTAATATAATTGAATTATACCGGCAACTGAAATTTTATGTCAATGACCTTGAGTTGAAAAAGTATTCGATATGAGGACAACATTTAAGGAATTTATAAAAATTATCTTAAGTTGTTGTTTTCAATTATAGTATGTTTGAAAAATGGATGATACTTATAAGAAATTATTTATATTTTCAGATATAATGAATGTCGAGACAAAATCCTGCCATATCTCAAAAAACTCGGCTTTAATCCAGCTAAGGATTTGTCTTTCCTACCTGTATCTGGCCAAACAGGTCAAGGATTGTTGGAAAAAGTGAGTTGTTATAATGACATTAATTTACTGTCCTTAAAATTATTATTTTAAGTAGTAAAATATTTTTGCAACATGCAATATTTTAATTTACGAAGTAAAAATTTGTTCATGGTATATACATTATATTTAATAATTATTATAATTTTATTAAAGGTATCAGAAGAAATCTGTACTTGGTACCAAGGACCATCATTTATTCAACTTATTGATGATTTACCATCTCTTAATCGCAAGATGGATGGGCCATTTATCATGCCAGTTGTTGACAAATACAAGGATATGGGTACAGTGCTCATGGGAAAAGTCGAAGCAGGAACAACTCGCAAAGGCAGTACTTTGTTCCTTATGCCTAATAGAGTATGTATATATATGGTCTATAATTAAAATAAAGTTAAAAATTAAATTTCCAACACAGAAGACATATTAAAACATTTCGTATTTAACTTCAGGTTCAAGTAACAGTTGATCAATTATGGTCTGATGATATTGAAGTAACTTCAATTGGTCCTGGTGAAAATGTAAAGGTGAAACTCAAAGGTATTGAAGAAGAAGATGTATCTCCTGGCTTTGTTCTTTGTGATATTGCAGAACCTATCACTACTGGGAAAGTAAGTTCATAAATCTTTAATTTGCTTGTGATAATTTAAGCCGATTACTATCATAAACTTGTCAAAATATTACCTACAATACTCTCACTATACAAGTCTCTTTTATATTGAGTTCTTAATAAATATCTGCAAATGGATATTTCAATAAGAAATTAATAATTTTTTTTTATTAAGTTTAGCTTTCGAAATAATACATAAGAGAACAACTAAATTTTACAAGAACTGTCAATGGAAAAGGTGGCAAACACCTGAAATTCATTTTACTGAAAGACTAAAGCAGGTTTTCAGTCTCCAACTCCCATTAATTCTACTGCCAAATAGTAATAATTAACTTTAGTATTGTAAGCAGTTATAATGCTTCAGTATTGTTGTGTTTGTGTTTGAAGAGTGAGTAGGGGCCAGTGTAATTACAAGAGGCATGATGTCTTATGTTAACAACATTATCATGAAAATACATATTTTAATTTTTTTTGTAGGATGTGACATTTTATTAATTAAAATTTATCTTTGTTATTAAAGGTTTTTGATGCCCAAGTAGTCATTTTGGAGCACAAATCTATAATTTGTGCAGGATACTCTGCTGTTATGCACATACATTGTGCAGCTGAAGAAGTAACTGTTAAGGTAATTTATTCATATAGTCTCAATGAAGTCATAGTCAATATTCAGTTAGTACAATTTGGTCGTCACGGGACGCCGGCGGATGTGATATATCGACATTGATGTTATTCAGAGAACATATAATTTAAAGAAAACCAATAAATAAATATGGAGAGTTTCGTTAATAAAATCAATATACTTTTGTTATTATTGTAAGTAAGAAGGGAGTGAGACAGCATCAAGTCGTTTGACGTCACAGCACACGAATCTGTCTAACAGTAACAGCCTGTGAATGTCCCACTGGCTAAGGCCTTTTCTCCTCTTTTTTGAGGAGAAGGTTTGGAGCTTATTCCACCACGCTGCTCCAATGCGGGTTGGTGGAATACACATGTGACAGAATTTTAGTGAAAGTTGACACATGCAGGTTTCCTCACGATGTTTTCCTTCACCGTTAAGCACAAGATGAATTATAATCACAAATTAAGCACATGAATTTCAGTGGTACTTGCTTGGGCTTAAACCCACGATCATCGGTTAAGATTCACGCGTTCTTACCACTGGGCCATCTCGTTCTGTCTAACATCATCATCTAATTATACTTTTTTTATAATGTTGACATAATCCTTCCTTACAGGCACTTATCTGCTTGGTAGATAAGAAGACTGGAGAAAAATCTAAAACACGGCCGCGATTCGTGAAGCAGGACCAAGTTGCTATTATGAGGATAGATTGCGCGGGAATTATTTGCTTAGAACCATTTAAGAAATTCGCCCAAATGGGTAGATTCACATTAAGAGATGAAAGTAAGTTACACATTTTGCATAAATTGTACAATTTAGAAACATAAAGAACCATGATTACATTGTTAAAACAGCAGTTATTTTCCGATAGTCTTTTTCCATCTGCATTCTTTCTTCTTAATACAATTTCTTAGGGATCAAAAATAACGTAACAAATAATAATTGGTTAGTTTTGACCGCCAACCAAACTAATGCTTTTCTTGATTGCTTCTGTACTCGGCAAGCCTCTCTCTAAGTGTTGGTATTGATCAATCAAGTCAGAGCAGGTTTCTTTGGCAGAACCATCCACCATATTTCGCCACAACTCTTGTGATATTATTGTTAATTTTTGTGTATTGTTTCAGATAAAACTATCGCAATTGGTAAAGTCCTAAAAGTGATTGAGTAAATACGGCACTACGATTCGTAATTTGGTTAGGATAGGCCTTTCTAAAACCTGTATCATCAGAAAATGCATGTTATGTGATTCTGACTTGTGGGATCTATGTGAGAGCTAGAGTGTATTGCTTTATCATCGGTGTTTTGAATTATAGAAAAGCTAGTCCTTGCGGAACATTATTTACTGTTTCACAGCCACTGCCATTGAGCAAAAAAAGAAAAATTGTATGGCATAACACTCACAATAATGATGTTAAATGCTGTTTATTTTAATTTGAAATGTTAATGAAACATACGAACTTTCGCTAGCAACGTTGAATAGATGTCACTTAAAATTATTGTGTCTAGGACCTAGGTAGTGCCTAAACAATTTTTTAGTTCAGAGCTCAAAATTGTTCTTATATAATTATGTATACAAATAAATATTGTGATTGGTTAAAGTTAATATTATGTAATCTTTGTAATTAGTTATGTTTCAACTAACAAAGAAACAATATTTAATATTATTTATGTTTAACTTTATGTCTATTTTTAATTTAAAGTCTTAAAAATATGTATATTTTAATATGACTGATGATTATTTTAAAACGAGGCCCTACAACAAGTTGAGCGTTGCTATCGCTAAGGCAAAATTTAGTACAATTTTAATTAATTTGGTTTTTTATTTATTTTATAAAATAGTGATGGACGAAGGCGAATAATGGCATAATTCGATTGTTCAATTTATTATTAAATTATTTGTCGATATTGTAACTCATGTCTATTGTGGTAATAACTTTCCAGTGACCACCAAACTTAAGTCGGGTAACAGAAAAAAAATTTAAACACTAAAGCCAAAAAAGTTAATGTAAAATAAAACTGCAGTCAATAATTTATATGAATAGAATTTTTGATTAATTTCACTTTTAAATATGGAATAAAATAATATTCGAATATGAAACTATTTTGCAGTCAATAACTTAAATCGACTAAAAATATATATAATCGACGTATGTTATTGATTTTGATTCGCAATCGTTCATCACTAGTACTGTATTCTATGTGCTCATTTCCTATGTCCTAAACACATACAAAAAGTTTTTCTCATTAATATTTTACATTTATTTTGATAATAAATCCGAGCCATAATTTTCATTTCAAATATGGGTTTAACACCATCAATAATATCTTATCGTGATGAACTCGAAAGTAGTCAGTACATAAAAAAAAAATATTTATAACATCACAACATGACTTAGGATAATTAACTGTAACATTTATATGTTGTACGTCTGTTTGATGAGCACAAGCTAGACCTGAAGACCTTTTTCTATACTTCACCGTCATCTATTTTAATTTAAAAATGTAAAGAATTTGAAAAATGCCATAAAATAGCATCAAGAAATATTTGAAATACCAAATTGTTTGAATAGTGGATGAAGCTCTCATGTAATGGTTGGGATGATCGTTGCATAGTGTATTACTCATAATAAAACAAGTAATTATGAAATCATATATTTTCTTGTTATAACAAACTTGTTAGATGAGCTATGCTCAACTAAATATTTTGCAATGATCATTCTGACTATCATCTCTGATACTTATATTTTCAAATATTATGAATTATTAGTAATGAATATGTTACTGATATTGTAAAGCTAGATTATGTTTATTTTAAATGATTTGCTATACTTTACGAATATTAATATAGCTGTTTTATTTCAGCATTTAACTGATGAAACACAGATCAAAACACATAATAGGTATTATATATTAATGACGCTAATTATATTACTTGCAATATTTTTATAAATTTATAGTGATAGATTAAATTTTATTGCTCTGATCAATGACCAATATACGGGCCAAGGTCTAAAGAGGTGTTTCTATTGCGAAAAAACTTCATTTTATTTCTTTTGTTTAGTTTTAACCACCATTTTATTCTGAATCACGATTAGCACTCAAATATGCGATATTATGCCAGACATCGAGCACTGGATGTATAAATCTAGTTATATTTGTAATGTTTATTTCAAGTTTTTTGTGAGACATGAGGTACTTAGTAAAGCATTGTAGTTCATATGTTGAAAGTAAATAATCGATTCATCCAGCGTAACGTTGTGTGTAAGGTGGAGTATAAAATTATCTGCTTATTAATATAATCAGTTTTTGTACAATTGTGGCGAAACTATATGTTACAATTAATATTTTGTGTATATCAGTGGACAGACCGTGAGACGAACGTAGTCCTCCATTTATGTTCACCTCCCACGCTATAGATTATTTGTCGACGATGCTTTTAGTGAGGGTAAGTAGGATGCAAGGTCGGTTCGCGTGTCGTAGTGCCTTTGTTCCCGCGAGGGGGCTGCGACCGTCTTACGTCCTCTTAAGCCGAACGACAGATTATCGGTTGTCTGCAAGTATATTATTTTGTTTAAAATAAAATAAAATTTTATTATTACTTTCGGTTTTTTGGTTCTTACACATGAGATTAACATACTTTAAAATGTATAATATAAAAAAAATAACTCAAATAAATAAATAATATAATAAAATAAATAACGATCTTAAAGCATACTACGTATTATAATTATCGTATTTCTAAATTTTTTACTTATGCAAAATTTAAAAACATGCTTAAAAAAATTCCCTTATTTAACTTAATTTCACCGATATAAAGTCAAGTTCAGCCTCAATCGTGCTAATAAATATATTTATTAAAACAAAATTCAAGTCAAAGAAAACTGTTTTTTATTTGTTACTGTCACGCCAAATGTTAAAAAATAAAGTTATTGGTTGGGTTGCTACATAGATCTTGAGCTGAGCATCTCTTCGAAAAACGATTACAAGGCCCATGTATGGTAAAACTCAACCGCTGATTTGACACTAATATAGATTGATTTCAGTCAAGTTATCAAGCCTAGGTACGGTCCTGGACTTGATGGGAGCAGTCTTCTGTTCTCCTAACTCGGGCGAACTTTACAATTTATTTGGTCGTTGAGTCATTGCAATTTCACATTCAACAATACTATCATAAAACTATTTGACTAAATAAAGAGAACATTGATCGTACCAATGCGCTGATGAACATGACGCGCTTCTTTATTTTTTATCGCTAATTTCTAATACCATTGGCTTATTTTAAACAACAGCACGACAACGCAACATATTGTAGCAATATCTGTTATCTGGTGAGTATGAGTTGGTTAGGTAAGTAGCCACCGCAGTTTACAGCTATTACCAGTAAGTGATAGTATCAATACTAAGTAAATTGTAGATGCACTTATTTCATATGGCAGCACTTTTTCGTCACACCACGTTGAAGATTATTTGCAATAAGTGCCTGAAAACTGGCAATCATTATTTCATTTATTTCCATTGCATTATTTTTTGAATAAGCAAATATAAAGACTTTCTTTTCATATATGGATATTAAATGTATTTTAATGAAAACCAGCCATATTGTTATAAAGCGATTTTAGATAATAAATTTTGAAATTCAATTAAATTAAAATCAGAATAAATAAACCAAAGGCTTATCATACTCTGCGAGATACAGGTTGAAAGGTAGTTCTGCTATCCGAGGTTTACCATCCAGGGTAAGGTGACAGACTGACATTTTACTTTAATACAAACGAAGACTTTAAAAATTCTTGACACAGAACTCATCCAAACAAATTCTGAATCTATAAAATCTTATTTATAATAAAACATTTAAGGCGGAGTTGATTCATAGTTTTTATTCAACATAATATTAGGGATAATATGGAACAAGTGGACGGACTGGATGCTAAAACTAAAAAGCAAATTAAATTACCTGTACCTATGTAGCAAATTATAAAGAAGCGGTCGTCGTGGTTTAGGCGCGAAATCGACTAATAAGGAAGCACATATATGTTGAATATTGCCTTTACACATTTGAATGATTAATAAGACCCAACAGCAGTTTAACCGTGGTCGAAAGTTTACGTAAGGGAGGTACAATAAGGTTGAAATAAATTTATTTTAGTAAGAAAAATCTTTTGTATTTATTGCATTAGCATAGTTAATACATACATTGTAGATGAGTCAATTGCATTCTTCCTTCTGTTGAACTCATTATTGGTCTCCAATATTTACAATAGCACAGTCTTGCATCCACATCCATTACGAAAATATAACAAAATTATCAGCAATGTTCAGACTTTTATATTTGGTGATTTTTTACCAGTAATGCCATTAATTAATAGAAATGCAATTTTGCAGGAAAATATAATGGAAAATTTGTTATTGTTCTATATACAACAATTAATTTAACTAGAATGATAGAAAAAAATAAAGATTTCTTTATTATTTTGCTATGTAACAAGGCTTGTTAAGTGGAATTTTATAGCATTAAAGAGGAATAATATTCTTCCTAATATTTAATTGTTCTGGTTTTTAAATCTAAGCAATTGAGGCTACAGAATGAAATATTTACAAATTTTGGCTAATTCCATTTCTGGAATGTCAATTATTTATAAGATTAAAATTTAAATGGGCTTATTAGTTTCATAATACTTATTATATTATTTAGTACTAATATTTACATTTCACTCATCAGTAAAATACTTCTCCATCAATCATGTTTAATTCCTAGGTAGGATATGACCATCACTATGCAATCATTATCAGATTATCAGTCTCAATATTTAAGTACCTATGGTAGCTATAATTTGGCAAACATAGCAGGTTAATCCTGAATTTTGGTGTTATTCTTAGTTATGTTTTGATTCACTTGATCATTTTCAAATTCCACAAAGTCATCAAACAAACTTGGCCATGCTTCTGTGTCATCGTAACTGCTTAGATCATCACCAACATACTCACAAAAGTTGAGAAACATATACCAAGTATCCTTGGGAATCCCTCTGATGTGAGGATTTTTCTCTAGATAACTAAGCCATCTATCTAATATAGGAGGTTCGTCGTTTGTGAAGACTAGGCGCCATAATAGCACAGCTATGTCTGCTGGTAGTATCCTTTGGCCAGATGTAACATCTAAGCCAAATTTAAAAGTAAATCTGTATAAATCTTTGAACTGTTCCGAATCTCTTTTTAATTCATTTAATATGTCATTTAATTTTTGTTGTATGCCCTTTATTGAATCTGATTTCATACTTTTTAACCCTTGAACAAATTCAGTTTTAGTAAATCTGCACATTTGACTAGCATTTAATTTCCATGCAAGTATTAATACTTTAAAATCATCTGGGTCTAATTGCAGATCATTGCACAAATTTTCAATACCCTCTGCAAGTATAGCATCTTCTAAAGAATCTTTGTATTGGTCAAATAATTGATTAATTTTAGATTCAGAAATCCGAGATTCACTTGAACCAATAGAAGACATGCTCCGAGGTATAGAGGGCAATTTCTGGTAAAAAGATTTAGGGGTTTTATCAGTATTTACATGCATTTTATGAACTGTATCACTACAGCAATACTCATCTAAGGAATTCAATGCATTCGCATTTGTTATATGACTGCTATTTCTGTAACAGTTTATACTATTATCATTGTTGTGCAGTAATGGTTCCTCTTGAGGATAATCTGATATCATGACAGTAGGAACTTGATTACTAGTAACAATTTCTGTCATCTCTGCAACATAAAATCAAACATAATAAAAAAATATGAACATGAGATCTTAAGAAATAGTTTAGAATTTATGATAGATAAAGTGATAAATATTGCAGAAAAACAAAATTATAACTTACCATCTTTCGGTCTTGGTGATGTTTCCACATCAGCATTTGCTTGATTATTAAAGCAACTTAGACAATGGCCCATTTGATAAGATATAATACAAAGGTTTCCAAAACATAAATTGTTGGTCTACAACACCAGCTGCCTTACTCAATATTTCAAATGTTGTTCTATGCAACATAATGACCAAAAATCAGTGTTCTATTAAATTGTAACTTTATCATGAGAACCTAGAATAAATGTAACCATGTTAAAAGTTTTTTTTGAAAAATTACACAAGTAATAAATTTGTTAATCAAAACATTTACAAACCATCCTCTCCATTCACGAAGAAACAAGGGGTCAGGTGTAAATCATAAATTTCCGCATCAGAAAATCCTTTTTAGACATAGTAAGTACCTGTAAATTAATTATATGCTCAGAAATAAAAAAATACATGAAAAATAAAACGAAAACCATATAGTTTAAAGTGATTCTTTATTCTTTTATTACCTACAAGAATAGAATAAAAAACCAAAACAGACTATGAAAAACGGAGTTACTGTCACTATGACAAATAGTCAATTTTACAATAGAATCTGCGTTCATAATATTTTGAATAGAAATTAATTCATTCCTTGCTTTAATTATTTAAATCTTACGGTAAAAAATATTTATCAATAGGATAAACAGTTCAGGTAAGTTCTACGATTATTTTATTTATTTAAAGTTTAACGACTCTTTCAAGTCATTCTAATGAAATAAATAAAATCATTTTGTGTTTCCAACTATTATATGTAGCAAACTTGGCCTATATGTGATCAGATTTGTGTTTAGCAATTAGGATTACTAATGTCAATGCATTCTCAATGAACCATTATTAACGCGTAATTTCGATAACATTTAACTTTGATCTTGAAGAGAGCTCGCGGGTTATTCTGGGATACTATACTCATTCACTAACTTTACTTTTTTGATTACGTTCGTTATACTGAAAATGTGATTGATGATTACATATTGTAATCATTCATTTAATTACTTAGTACTAGGTTTTGATATTCAGTATCGATTGATCGAGCGCCACAACTCATATTATTCTTCAGAAATACAAATATCATTACCATAAAATAAAATTAAGCAAAAACGCGAGCCACTATGCGTGAGTGAACGCGGTTTGGCATTTTCGGTTATTCCTAAGCAACTCGACTCTCGAATTTAATTGCAGTGCGTCCTAGCCCTAAATCCGTAGATTATAATAATAACTGGCAATTCATTGACGGACTGACGGTTCGTCATTAACGTCAGTTTGTCAGAAATTTCAAATGGTTTGAAAAATAAACGTTAACAATCTTTAACTTGCGCGTTGTGGCTTTATCGCAAATGAAATTTTACCATTACTTATTGCAATTGTGTTTTGTTAATCTTTATGACCATCCATTATAGTTTTCGAAAAACGGGGTAACTAAGAGTATTAGGTCTACTTGCATGAGCTTTTGCTAATAAATAATTAAATGTTGTGTACATTCAAATTTGCAAAATGAGCGTAATTGAAGCAAAGTGGAATTATAAAATAAATATAAATGAAATTGAAGATAGTTGTTATGGCAATTTCGAATTACAATTAAATAATATATGCGAGAATGTCCTTAAAACTCTAGAAGACGGTTTTTTAATCGAAAATATTAATTACCAAGCAAATATAGCGCAAACATACGACGAGGAGTTGAAATTAATCATTGAGAGTAATAAAAAACTAAGACAAGAAATTGCTTTACAACTTAATGATTTAACGAGGCAGCAAACCCAATATGAGAACTACAAGCAAGGCTGGTTGCGTTTTCTAATAACAAATACATATTTCTTGTTACTGAGAATCTGCTTATTAAATGACTTATCATATAAATTCATTAGTTTTATATATTATGACGATATTCCAGTTACTTGAAGCAAAAATTTATTTTATTTATACCACCAAATATGCAAATCATATTGGTCTTCATATATGGAAAATTAATTTACTTTGAATGTTACAGATCAAAAACTTCTCACACAAGAAATAAAAGAAACACATGAAGCATTTTTAATGGCAAAGAAATACTACAAAAAGTTTTTAAAGATATACTATACAATAGAATCTAGAAGTGACAATTCCCAGGTTATATTTGTGCAATTCTTTACTGATGCTAAAAAAGATACAGAAAACTATTCAGTTAGATTGCTACGAAACATAGAATCAGGAAAATATGAATGTAAGTATTCCTAAGGCTTATTCACTATAAAATGATATGATGATAAATTAAGTAGTTAAAAGTTTGCAATACAACAGTAACACTGAAATATATTTTAGTGCAGAGCATCTACCCAAAACTCAAAACATTTAACAATCTTCAACTAAAGTTAAAAGAAACAAACGATGTTCCTGGAGTGCTGTGCTGTTTGAGACAAGCATTTATGGCAATGAAAGAAGCTAAAAAAAAGTAATACCATCTTTATTGAAAAGCAGTTCATTAAAATAAACTTTTATTTTATAAACATCACAACATAGCAACCATAGCATATAAGTTACAATTTCATGTAAGATATCGAATTGACACAATAGACAACTCTCTATTTTATCAACCAAGACATTTTTACAAAAATACTGTAATTGTCTTATTAAATGATTAACAATATGATGTTAAAATAGTTGATAATATTTCGAAATCTTTAAAAATACAACATAAATTGTAAATTGAAAAGTTCACACTATGAAATAACTGGAATAAGTAATTAAACGAAATATTTAGTTATTCGTATATGTGTAAATATAAATTCCATAACACATAACATCACAACAGATATAATATTGCATATGTAAAACATTCAGTAACATTTCAATAGTATTGTTTGGTTTTTGGTACCATGATGATAATACAATATATTTTCATTTATCAAATTTTTTACCAAAATATTTACAGGAGTCATTATTTTCGAAAAAAAAAGTAATACAGTAAAAATGTTAAAATAATAGATAGAAGAAAAAAACGTAATTTTTAGTTGTTACTTTTTTTAAATAAATATTGCTTGAATTAATATAAAAATTTAACCATTTACAAATTATGTCAAAAAAACACTCAGGTCCAGTTGGTAGATTGAATAAAACTATGGCATCACTAAAAGGTAACAGTGTAACTAGATCATTTCTGTATAGGTTAAAGGTCTTACTATCAAAATAAATACAGATCTCTAACCGTAAATATATTGTTAACTAATGTTCTTCAAATAGGTAAAAATATAATAAGAAAATTTTATATTTAAAAATAAGGGTTTGAACAACTTATTATAACACAGTTCTGGCTTAATGATAGTAATAGTTTAATTTTTTTATAAGGTGAAGATATCTAACTTATAATTATTTTACATGAATTTTTATGTAATTTTTATTTTATTATTACGGAATGTCAAAGCTGGCAAAACAGCATACTTCGTTTCATATAAATATATGTGACATACAACCACAACATCGTCATTGTGATAAAAGATTTAAATATTATTTTCAACTGGACACAGCTAGACTTTTATAAACTCAACAAATCTTACAAATAAAAAAAAAATACAACGAAATTAACTAATTTTAATATTTTAACTAAAGTCGTTCAGATAATTTCCCAATTTCATTTTCAAATATTACAAGAATAATTATATATATTAAAATTCACCTGACCAACTTCACCCTTCAAGAATATACATTCTGTTAACATTTATTGAGGGCCTTGATTATTTTTCAAAGCTTATATGTTTGAAGAGTTAATTTCATGACGAATTTGTTTATTGTACAACCATATTTTTTTTTAGTTCCTCCTTCATTTCAGTTGGATCGTGATTTATAAATATTCATAAATTAGTTTTACTTATGAAAAAATATTAACAACTTAAAAATAATACTGTAATGTAATCAGAAACTTCAAATACTTATATTTATAATAGATAATAAAGTTTTTGCAGATTTGTTTTATTTTTAAGAATATTTTTTATAACATTGCAATAAAATGCAGACAATGCACAATTTGTTCATTTTTATGTAAATGGAACATTTTAGTCTAAGGCCTCTGCCTCGAATCTTGCGGGCAGCGGGGCGACGGCGGCGGCGGCGCGGGAGCGACAGGATCTTATGCGTAAAATCAAATGGACCGGCCCTCGAAAACAGCGGCGCGACAGCGGCAGCGGGCGCGGGGTCGCCCCGCTGCCCGCAAGATTCGAGGCAGAGGCCTAAAATCGATCAAAAATACATCTAGTGAGTGTGCATTGGTAACATAACAATTTAATGCATTAAAATAATTAACTCCATTTTATATTTAAAAACTAATAATAACATGAGATAAATTAAAAATATGTTAATAAAATTCTACCACATAAATGTACTTTTATATGTTGTATAATTCTGTAACATAAGAATATAATTGTAGTGTTAAAAAAATAATAATTTTTAATGTCTTACTATTTCTACATTAAAACTAAGTGTATAATAATATTAACATTGTAAATAAGTATGTATTCTGTAGAAAAATAATTATAAATATTAGTTATGTTTGTTTTATGCTCATACATATATGCTTATTGTGTTATATTAAAATATCTTCAATGTTATTTTAGAAATGGTATAAAAAATCTTATTCAATTTGAGTGTAAAGTAAAAACATTCTTTTTATTTTTGTTCAGGTAGTTTGAGTTTTCCATTCGCCTCTCCTTTGTTTTCACATTTTTTTACGTCTTTTGCAAAGGTAGAATTGATTGACAGATCCGAGTTTTGAGAAAGTCCATACGACTTAGATTTAGCTGGTAAAAACATTGCTCCTAAGGCAATAAAATGCAGGGAGTAGTAAAATTTCCTGGAACAATTTTTTTTTTATCTTAGTTTGGTATTTGTGTAATATTTTTTATAAACAAAAATTATTCTTGAAATAATTCTTGACTAGTTTGAAATATCATAGAATCACTATTACATAAAAAGTTATATTCAACGAATTACTAGACTAGAAAATTGGATGTAGTACATTAAAGACTGCGTTGATGCAATAAAATTGCAAAGTTGCATTAATAGAATGCACCAACAGATGTTGAAAGTATAAATAATAAAGTAGATGTAAATAGTTAAGCAGAATAGTGCTGTATTTTAAATACAGACATATTAATCATGATCTGTTTGTAGTGTATAATATATCAGAGACAAAGAATTATAATAAAAATGCAAACCCATAAAATGCGAGGCTCGGTGAAAGGTGCAACAACACGAACGGGACGGTCGCGTACGTCATAGCAACTCTGGTTGTTACAAATGTTAAAGCATCATACATGAGTTTTTTGGGACGACTCTCCAAAAACATCGGACGTGCGAACGCGCGGATCTGAAGAGTAAACGTAATGTGAATTGTGAAATTATTTTGAATTTTGTTTATTTATTATTTTAGTTATTTGTATTGTATTATGGCTTATTTTGTCAAAGATGCAATAATCAATTACAATAATATAAATTTCCATAACATATTCATATACATAATAGCGTCGTGTTAGCTTAGTCGTGTTATGTTAGCCTCTGCCTCCTTTCATACCAAAATAAAATCACAAACGAATGTTTGAATGAATATTGAGCATTTTTTTTTCACGTGACATTTTATCTATTTTAATTATGTTTACTTAATTATGATAAAAAAGTATTGCAAAATAAATATAGATAGTTTTTTATTTTTATTGGATTAATATTTAAAAGATAGAAATGCACAGAGTGCAGAGCGTGGGTGTACCTTCTTAGCGGCGACGGTGAAGAGTCCGCCCGCAAAGAAGGTGAGGTAGTAGCCGGGGTGGAAGCCGTGCCACAGCGCGGACAGCGCGTACACGCGCGCCGTGCGCCACGCCGCGCCGCCGCGCTCGTACGCCACCACGCGCAGCCACGCGTTCGTGTTCTTGTTCCAGCTCGACACCGCCGTGCGCGAGTTCTGCGCGAACTGCGCACCGCACGCGTTAATTCACCACACACACATCCGCCGTGGCCAGCTAGCTTTGTAATATCGCTTTCTACATATTCATTATTAGGACTCGCATCCCATTGACTCGTTTTTTTTAGATTAAACGAAATTCGTAATATTACCTACATTTTTAGACCATAACTTAAATTTGCGTGGGCAAAGATAATCGCTAGTATTTCTGTCGCAGGATTATTGTCGTTATCCTAAAATTACACTGGTGAAATTGATACTGCATGGAATTTCATCAATCATCTTCATTTCATACAAAATCAAGGACTAAACTAACTTAAATTGTAAGTTCGCTGGGCACATTCCATAATTTTTTTATGATATGACAGTAAGGTTTTTGGGTAACAAAACACCTCGATAATACATAAAATAAAGACGATTCTTTTAATTTCTCATTGAAGAAATCACCTTGTTAAATAAAATTATTTATAAAAAAATATAAGGCGAAATTCCTACCTCGAATCCGAAAACGTCTATATTAGACATTTTATCCCATTTTGGCGAACCGTTGTTGTCGTAGCCATTGAAGCCCATTCCCGAATTGTTACAGATGGCTTCAGACAATAACCACGCGTGGTAATACTTGCATCTCACTACGAGGGTGGACAGATAAGCGTACCACATGAGATATAATGCGGACCACGACCTAGATACCTCAGATGTGGGATCTTTTAATTCTGCAAAGATAAAAAGTTGGTGAAGTTTCGTTATATCTATTATCTATATGCAGTCGAGGAACAGGAGTAAGGAATTTGTTTTTGTCTTTTGTATTCATGTGATAAGGATCACATATTCGTTAATATTTTGCTAGTTATACATAATATTATTATTTATTACTATTTTTTTTTAATTATTCCAGCTGTTGGAGATAGGTTTGAATCCACCAATGAATTTTTAAAAAAATAAAGAAATTTTCTAAACATCTTTTACAACTTAATCATAAATAGTCAGAATGTATACGGAGCTGCGAATTCTGACTGCACCATTTTCGCAATTAATAATATATTTATCGTGTGCATTTTATATTTATTATGTAGCGATTTATAATAAATAATAATAATAATAATATCCCCCAGACCGATTTCGGCCACGGCGGCCAATCTCAAGAGAGATTAGCCAACTGCGCAGGAGATATTATATTGCACATATGTGTGTGCAAACACAGGTGTACTCTCTATTCCGTAGCTCTCATAATCCGATGGAGCGGCAATCCGACACGACCGGAATGAGTTCAGGCGCAAGACCAACGGCTTTACGTGGTTTCCGAGGCACGGGAGTGTACACTCTTCAAACTTCGGACTGCTACTGACAGAAAATATTATTTACTAACAGAAAAACCCAATAACTTTTTTTATTGGTCCGACCTGGGAATTGAACCAAGAACCTCCGGATTAGTGGCCTTAATAGATGTAACGATTTACGGCCTTATTTATAAACGTTGCTTAGTTACTGTTTAGCTAAACACTGATTTGTCTCTTTCTGTCATTATTGATTTGACATACGAAAGAAGAAGACAAAATATTGTTTAACTAATCACCAGTTAAACAAAGTTTATGAATAAGGCGGTTACAATGTAACTAAAAATATTTTTTTACAGTTTACTTTAATGTAAATTTAAAGTTCCAGTTACTTGATTTCTTAAACAGGTGTACTTACGCATACTGCATTAGTACACCTGTTTGTGTTATTGTCCGGATAAAGACTACATCAGAGCAATTGCCATTCGAACAAATAGATTGCGCGTAGATCCTTTTACCAATATATCCAAATAGTGTCGTAAATTGTAGATCAATACACTCTTCGGCAGCGATAATTATAAAGTCTTATCATTTATAAGAAAATTATCGCATATTACTTTTAAAATTGGAACTGATGATAGTAAACTTGTAAATGTCATTATTGCTCATGCTCATGCTTAGCAGGTCATATTGTTCATGCGTTATTGAGGTTATATTAACCCGCCGAACACGTTTACGGGCATAATAATTAGTATGTTACCAATTGATTACGTGTAACAATGATAAATTAGCATAATATTAATTTCAAATTATTTGCCATTTTTAAATAGTTGTTTTGACCTCGTTTATACTGAGCATTATTGTGACATTCAAATGGAATTGTTCCGATTCAAATAATATAATTAAAAAAAGAATTTTCTTTAATTATATTAACTTTCAGAATGTAATAAGTTTCAGCTCCGGCCCAGCGGCCCTTAATGCGCAGATGGGAGCAGGGTAAATTAAAGATAATTCTTAGAATTTATATAATTTACTGTAAATAAATAATTTAATATCTATTAACCAAATATTCGAAAATGGGGATGTTCAGAGTATATTGTATTAGCTAGCTATTTCCTCAACTGGGTTTGGCATATATAATACGTCACCAGGATATATCATGATTAGCGCCAAACCAAACTGACAGAAAATCAAAATTTTAAGTGCCTTTAAAACGAGTTCTTTTTAAACTCTAAAAAATATTTATTTTATTATTTAAATTAATAAAAAAATTCCGTGTCGTCTATACTATTACTATTACCATAATATTATCGATCGTGCCAATATATTATGAATAAATAAAATTAAGTTTGTAAAAAGGTCATTCTTAAATACAATTACAATAATTAAATTGTGATAGTTTAAAATGCAATTAGCAAACAATTCTCTCATCGTTTTATTTTATTAACCATAAATATGTATATTTTTAACAGATAAATAATACTTTTACGGCCGAATACTGAAACGTCCCTCAAAGTTAAACGTTACTTAACATTGAGAAGCTCCTAAATTAGTATGGGAAATTGTAAACTAACTGCGTCTCAAATAATTAAGTCGCATTTAATATTTAAGTGACGTTTCAGTATTCGGCCGTTAAATTTGCATAAAAATACTATATACATGTATGTATACAGTGTATTATTACTGATGAATAATTTAGTGCATTATTAACTTACCTTCTAATACATTCAACGGGTATTTCTCTGCCAGAGACAAGTGAAGGAGAGCCGCAGCCACAGAGCCAGCGACCTTGTATATAACAGCAAGTCGAGGGGAAGGCTCCTTTTCAAATGATTTCTCTTTGTCTTTCTAAAACATTATTATATTTTTACTTACACGAATATAGTAAAATTGAGAATATATCATGGCAATAAATTTAACTTATGCATTGCATTACATACAATATCCCGGGACATTATTCACACAAGCCATCTGATCCCAAAAATAAGCAGAAATCGTGCCATGGAAGCCAGACAACTGATATACTACAAATACTACTTTTCTTTTTGTAAATATATACTTATATAGATAATTACACCCAGACTCAGGACAAACAGACATGTTCATGCACACAAATGTCTCTCCTGGGTGGGAATCGAACCCACGACCTATGGCGCCAAAGACAAGTATCTACCAACAAAGGCAACCGGCTAAACAATAAAAAAAAAAAAAAAAAACTAACTCCAATAACTCTTTCTCCCTCAATGAAGCTTATATAATCTGGATAAAACACAACTGGTCCACACATCAAAGTTTGGAATGCTAAAGTGTAAGCAAAATATTCAAGTGGTGAGGGAATCTTTTCAACTCTGCACACGTCATTCTCTGAATGTTTCGTAGAGTTCGCATTAATTTCCTTTCTCTGCCAATTATCTTGTAACGAATACGCTAGTGACGTAACCCTCTGTGTAATGACCATTAAAGGACCTGCAATTAAATATATCACTTTTATGATTTGTAACAAATTATACGTAGGTAAAGATAATAATCTACTATATAGTCAATACTTACAAAGAATTAATTTGTATCTATTAATAATATTTTTAAAATATTAAATATTCTTTACAAAGTAGTAAGAATAGCTCGACAGGCAGTGCTTGTACATTTATTGAAACTATTTAAAGCAAAAGATTTGCTTTTGATCAATAAGACACTGATTACAGTAAAGTCATATTTTTGAAGTTTGCAATATATTGAATATTAATAAAAACAAACTTTTTTAAGGTACCTTTGTTATGTATATATATTCGATGATTATACTTTGAGTTTTCAAAGTATAGTCATCGATTATATCTGTAGTGATTTGGTTGAATTATATTTTATCCTTTTGAGATCTTTTCAGGTAATATTTTGACTTACATAACATACTGTTTTTATCGTTAGATAATCAGAATACAGAGTATGTATAAACTAATACATTTTTAAAGTGCACGTTTTAGTCTTCAGAGTAATGTTTTTAAATAAACTTGACATGTTATCAAGTAAATCCATCACATTACATGTTTATTTACATGTACATGTTTAAAAGAGTATGATGAATGGAAATTTTAAAACATTCACTACCTGTAATATCTAAATTGTAGTTGGCTGTATGGTATATTTGTCGATGCAAATGAAGACATGATAAATATATCATTGAGGCAGCCAAAATTATACTGAAAATGAAAGAAAGGGATATAATATTAGAATTACTTTTTTAACAGTTTTATGTAGCCTGAAACATTTGATTATATCTTTGTTCCAAATATTCTGTTACCTTTTTAACTTCTTCTATTGAACCAATTATGTACCTACATTGAGTACAAGTGACAATAAGAACTTATAATAGTTTAACTTGATTATAATGGTCTAATTGAAAATTATGAGATCACAACTTTTTAATCATTATTAACAGTAATATGAAGTTGTCACAAGCTTTTTTACAATTTTTTAAATTCTTGTTTTAACATAATTACATAGTCCAAACAAATATGACAAAAGCTTTTTATTTATTAAATAAATAAGATTTAAATACGCACTTTCCCATCTGATGCTGTGGCACTGTCTTCAGCAATATGTAACTCAACATAGGGAGTACCGATAAATGAACTGCTTGTCTAAAAATGTTATTAAATCATTAAATATAAGCATATCAGAAATATCAAGATATATATAATTAAAGAGCTGAAGCTTATTAATGCGCTGATGCTGTGGTATTTGTTATTATGATCTGCATTAGTTCTATTTTAACTTTTAGATAAAACTAAACTTGTATATTTGAAAAGGGCAGATAACATTTGATCAGCATCAAAACTAACTAGTTAGATCCAGATAGACCAATTAAATACTGTATTTATTATAAATACTATATAATGTGTATTATACCACATTACTAAACTTACATTATAAATATATATATTTAAAAATTACTATAGGCATCTATTTAAAAAACAATAAAACTTACTTTCCAAAGCAGAAATATCCCATAAGCAACCCTATAACAAGGCACAATGAATGTCTAAATTCTGGCGAGGCTAGCTTTAATGGCTTTCGAAAAAATCTGGCCACACATAATGCAGCTATTTGTGAAATGAAAAAATTAACCTAATGGAAAAGAAAATATAACATTATAAAATAAAAAGTGCTACACAAATATAAAACTGTGGTGGAAACAAAACAATAGCAAAAAAAATGAAATAATATGTAAGCTTTGCAAGTGTCCATAAAATGGGGCTATGCTTATGATGAGGCTTCTTGATTGTTTGAATGTGCCATCTATGTTGAGGAAGTTTATGAATGTTATTCTAAATGTAAGATTAGGTAGTTATAAAGCTGGTGAGCAAAATTGTATACAATTTGCTAGTGACAGACTATTAATTGACATTGACGGTATCTACCACCATCATAGCGCAGTGTAGCAATCGTTAATTGACAGCATGTAAAATTTGTAAAAGACAAGGATGTACTATATTATTTGCTCATGACTGCCTCTGATGCTGGTGTTCAGATTCCCTCGGAAAATGGTGGGCGAAGCCGGTGAGACTCATAAATGCATCACCATAGTAGTAGATCCTCAATTATCAGGGCCAAATTAATTAGTATGAATCTGAACTTCAATGGATATCATTATGAAACAAGCATATTTTACATTGATGAGATGAAAAGATAAATTTGAACAAAACTTAGTCTTAGGCAATATGCATTATAAATATAAATTATTATATTAAAGTAAATTTATTGTAATATTGTTCAAGAATTTTAAATTGATTTTACAGTAGAAACTCAATTATTCGGCCCTCAGTATATAATTATATAATTATAGATTTCGATTATCCGGACTACCAACCGCGACCAATTATATTAAATGATGATGATGAAACAGAAGAAAATCTAGACGTGGAAAATGATGCAACCCCTAATGAAGCACATGCTCTGGAAACAGCTCTCAAGTGGTTTGAAAAACAAACAGAGAGTGATACTGTGAGTTTACTACAGCTGAAACGAATTTGTGATAAAGCAGCAATAAAGAGAAAAAGTGTTATAGGTCAAATGACAAGTATTAGCAAATATGTTAAACCAAATTAAACTTATTATTTTATTTCATGATTACCAAATGCAAATTACCAAATATATATTGTAAACAAATTAAATTAGCCTAAATATTTTGTTTCATAATTAAGGCTGCAGTATTTTAGTATGTATGTAATCTAAGAAAATATGTATGACATAAATAAATGCATATATTGTATATTGGAAAATGTATCTCTTAATAATTTTTTTAAAAATATTGATTATCATTGTTAGGTATTTGTTGTTTATAATGTACAACATATGCACAAAACCCGCTTTTCTTCATACATCTGATTATCCGAATGCCTAACGACAACAATTAGTAAGGTTTATTTTATTAGTAAGGTTGATCGAGTTTATACTGTACTTTAGAATTGTTATTTCTAATGTAGTACATATTTCAAATGTGTTACAACATAGTTATATCTAGTAGGAATAACAATGCTTTTACTAATCTTATTTATTATATCTTTATTAAACATAATTCAAGGAAATTATTTAAAATAGTATTAAATCTAAAAAATCATTTATGTCTTAATAAAGTTACATTAAATTTTAATTTCAACTCTTACAATCTTTGACCTACATTTTGCATACCTTTTAAAGTGAAAATGTTAGATGTTTACTACACAGATGACATCACTCTCAGATATTTAATTATATCATTATTTTAAATAGGTCCAATTTTAAAGCTTTATATTAAATATACTTAGTTGATTTCTTAGACATGCACTAGATAAACTTATATCGTACTTTATAAATTGATTGAAAAAGACAAAAACATTTAAATGCTTCCTATAAATATATTTTTTACTTACCAGATCAATTGGTAGTCCGAGTTTATTAGATAAAAACAAGAATAATTTGCTTCCATCATAGTAATCGTTATAAGTCGCCGACATTGTAACTCAATTTAAACAACAATACAAATCAAGATGTTACAGAAATGTTGTCATTCTTCTTAAAAATTGATACCACTATTTTTTTCTTTTAATTTTAACTGTAAGCTTAAATAATTTTACATGACATGTAATACACTTGTGCTTCTAGGAATGTTATATCGATAAGTGGAATATCAACTTGGATTCAATTATTGACTGTTGCGCAAATTGAGCACAATACGTAAGATTCATTTATTAAACTGATTCAATGATCAATCTTCAATGTAGACTTGGACAACTACACTCTAGTCTATTATATACAATACAAACTGAACCAACAACCCAGCCAATAAGTGACAGCGTTCATCACGGTCGTGAGTTTATTTATTTTGACATTTAGTACTGTCAGTTGTCAAACATCATTGCCATTGCTAATTATTATCACCAGTTTATTCTGAATTGAGTATATCTTTACATTAAAATAATAATTTTCTATTCGCTCATTGCATCGATATTTTATTCAATATTAATATTATAATCTGTTAGACATCGCCACGGCCACGGCCACGTTCCAATTGCCTTAGAAGTTAGAACGCAACTGTTCCAGATTACTTAAAAGTTAACTTTAAATTAAATAATTATGTAAATAGTCTTAAGCATAGAATAATAACGCTACTATTATTATTATTATTCTATGGTCTTAACCTTATTTATGACTTCTTGCATTCATTATAATACCGTTAATGTATCAGTATTTTTACATAAGAAGATAATTATCATGTGAAATAAAGTTTGATTCTATGGCACTTAATGACGGATTGAATAAATTGAAAACAATAGTTTTAAAGATAGGTAAATAAGTATGGGGAATACCTGGCATCCAGTCAAATATAAATAAAATAAATTAAGCACCTATACATTTTGAAAAATAAAACCAATGGATTTTAATCATTGTGAGTTGTACACAAAGACAATTAAAAATCAAAATAAATATTTACAAGTTTTATTACTATAGCAGAATATATAAAGAAACCAATAAATCAATCAAGAGAGATTACAAAAGTCACAGAGAAGAAACTATAACAAGGAACATCAAAAATTTTAGAAGTACTAAAAGAGCATATAAAGAATTAATTACAGATAAAACTTGGATACAAAAACTGGAACAAAAACAACGGAAACGAAATCAACAAAAGACATATTAAACTGTAGCAGTATGTCGCTACCACAACTTTGTATAGTTCTTAAAAACTGCTTATCGGAAACAAAGCACTCACACTCGATAATCGATTTACAACTCTGTAACAAGACGCTCGCTACGATATTTTTTATAATTATTATGTTTTCTTGTACTCCTATTGGTTTATGTTTAGTTCAGTCAAATAAAGGAGTGCTAATAAACGGAGAGTACCTAAACCACCTAAGGTTTGCTGACGATATCGTCTTAATTGCTGAAAACTTCAGAGACCTAGAGGAAATGATAAGATCACTTGATGATGAAAGCTCTAGAATTGGCTTAGAAATGAATGCAAACAAAACATAGATAATGATTAACAGTCATAAAAGACACATCCAAATAAAAGGAAACAACATAGAATACGTCAACCATTACATATATTTGGGAAAACAATTATCATTTAACAAGTCTAACGACAAAGAGGAACTAACGAGAAGAATCAATATAACTTGGAAGAAGTTTTGGTCTCTGAAAGAAATCTTAAAAGGAAACTACAGCATTTAAAAAAAGTTGTTTTCGATACATGTCTTTTGCCATGCTTGCTATACGGCTGCCAAACTTGGATATTTACAAAAAGAGTAAAACATCAAATTAAATGCACTCAAACGCCAATGGAAAAGAGCATGTTGAGATAAGAAAAATTCAAAAAGTGAAGAATGTGACCATCAGAGAAAAAACAAAAATCACCGATGCGCTTACCCATGCACTCACACTTAAATGGAACTGGGTTGGACACATCTCTCGATATGCAGACAAACGATGGACTATTGGAATTAGTAGATGGAAAGGTCCAATAGGAAAAAGGAATGTTGGCAGGCCTATGAGACGGTGGGCTGATGATATCGTTCAAGTAGCAGGAAACGAATGGATCATTTTGGAGAAGGATAGAGATTTATGGAAGATGGAGGAAGCCTTTACCCTAACAGGGGTCCATATTTCAATCAAAGATACATACTAACTATACTAACATAATTAAAGCAAAATTACTTACAATTTACTAACAGCATTTGAAATGTAGCACAGAAATATGGAATAAATGGCTTATTTATTTATTATTATTATTACTATAAAAAATACATATGTCTTAAGTAAAAAAATAATTAAATCTTTATTATTCTTAGACTTCTGACACGGAACTTTCGTCGGAAGGTGAGTCTTTACCCAAATATATTAAAATTTATTATTGGTCTCTTATATTACCTTTGATCAGTCCTTTAACAACTAGATAATTTTTTAACTTTGAATGGTGAACTGCGGAAGGAAGGCTCTAAAGTGTTCGCCAGAGATCTGTCTGTTGGGGAGTCAACTGACGAAGCTGAGAACTGAGGATGGTAGAATAGTCACGTCAAGATCTGAGCTGTTGGAACAGTTTGAGAAGTTTTATGGTCAGCTGTACACAACAACGAAATCGACTGTCAGTAGTTACACAGTAACTGCAGATTCCAGAGCAAGACTAATCCGACATTATACCGAAGATTTTCAGGACGTCAGTCTTTTCGAGATTAGAATGGCTCTCGAACAAAAACAACAAGGCACCTGGTGATGATGGTGTTACAGCCGAGCTTCTACAGGCGGGTGCTACACCGATCCTCAGGGCTCCTAAGAGGCTATTTAACTCCTTCAACGCCAAGGTCAAACGGCAAAGGCATGGCACACAAGTGTGATGGTGCATTTCTTTAAAAAGGGTGCTAAAACCCTTCTGAATAATTACAGACCCATCTCACAACTGTTTACAAGTAGTTGCCAAGAGTCATTACGAATCGTCTCGAGCGAAGGCTTGACGACTTCCAGCCAGGCGAACAAGGCAGTTTCCGAAAAGGCTTTAGCACAATAGACTACATACGCTGCGGGAAGTTATAGTATAAAGTTTCCTAGTGGTAGTGGCACACTGTATACCTCCCGGATGCAGCCGAATGGGTTGGCACGTCCGGGGAAGCTCTTTCACTAAAAATAGACGTAAAGAAGTAGTAGTTACGCTACCGCGTTTTGTTTGATATGTGAGTCTCGTATTGTTTCATATTTTATCATTCATTCATTAAATCATTACCCATTCACTCAATAATTTTCTCTTCACTAGTCAAACTCAAATCTCATGTCAATTCAAGGTCAAAGTTGTTTATTTACCTTCTTTACTACTTCCATTGGAATAGAGGATAGGTAATAATAATAGAAAAGAAAACATATTTGAAAGTTTGTCTTCACCATTTTGCTTTAATCAAATAAGCTCATAAGAGTATTTTTTAACTTATTGGTGCAAATATCTAAAGGGGTTTTCCCTTCCTTGTTTTTAATGTCTTTACTTGCTCCTGCTTTAACCAATAAACAGGCTGCACTCTCTCTATCTTCTTCACATGATAAGTGCCTGCAACAAATCATTTTATACAGGTTGTTTTTAGTTTCAAAAAACATTCAGTTGTTAATTTCGAAAAATCTAATGAGATTAGCAATTATAAAAAAAATATATTTCTTTGCTATTGCTCATATTTTTACATTATGGCCGAAAGGGAGTTATAGACCAATCAAGGTAAAAAATAACAACAATTTCACACTACAATAACATATTATTGAATTTGATTTGATGTTATTGATGATGTGAAATATGGAGGAACATTATAGACACTCATATACACTACAGTGAGAATGAATATATACAGTAGAACCTCGATCATCCGAACCCTCAATTATCTAAACAATGACTAATTTTATTCGAACTCTCAATTATCCGAACATTGGTGTGAATATACATTGTTTGTTGAGGCTTGGCCAATCAAAAATGCGTTACAGCCATTCGTCAATTATAATAAAAATATAACAGAAAATATTCAACTTGTTTCAGGTGTTGAAAATACACATACATATATTTCAACATTAATATGCATGTCAAATTTTTTTAATATAAATTTATGTACTGTTTTTATGTAAAAAGGTGTTGACTATGATCTCGGATAATCGAGGTTCTACTGATTTGAAATTCAATATTTTTGCCTAAGACTTACAAAGCAGTACAACCAGTAGAATCACACAGATCTACTTTAATATCTGGAGATTTTAAAAGAAGCTCTACTATTTCAGTTCTGCCTTGAGCTGCGGCTCTATGAAGTGGTGTGGCACCTAAAATATCGGCTTCATTTATATTTGCATCAGATTCTATCAGATACTTTGCTACCTGAAATAATTTATAACACAAAATATATTTTTATTTAACTTTATTATTGATATAAAATAAAATGTAATAGTGTTCTACTTACTTCTTTGTGTCCCTTTGAACAAGCGTAATGTAAAGATGTTTGTCCACGGTTTGTTTTATGATTTACATTTGCTCTTTTACCAATTAATAATCTAACTACATGTAATCTACCTGCTGAAGATGCTAATATTAATGGTGTACAATTTGTGTCATCAACACAGTCAACAGGACTTCCTACATCAATTAAATAATCTAATAGATTTTCATTACCACCTAATGCTGTCCAATGTATAAGAAGACGATTATTCTGAAACATGAAATAATATAATTAAATTGGTACTATAATTATTTTCTACATAATTTTATGTTTTCTATATAACTCACAGAATCTGGAACTGTGACCAAAGATGCATCTTCATCTATTTTAACTTTAACTTGATTGAAATCTCCTTTATATGCTCTCTCGTAAACGGTACCAATAGACATTTTGTATTAATAATATATACGTAATATAACGAAGTGATTTTATTCTCTTGATACGTAAGATATTTCGTCCAGTTTGATGTTATTTATATTTGTTTTGTAAAGAATTCAAATTCTCGACAGTGACTTGCAAACAGTCACTGTCAATGTCTTTAAAACTGTTTTTACATTTTACTATTCTGATTGAGTCATAAATTATTAATAAGAAATAATTGAAACAGAATTATGGATAAACAATTGTTATAGTATTTATTTATTTTAAGAAACGAATGATATTCTAAAATAACGTTTATTTATTAGTCATTCGCTGATAACATATTCTTGTATACTTGTAACTGTATAAAAATGTTTTGATCTAAAATAAAAATAGTGATTATGTACTCTGTGGTTCCAATCTTATTTTATATCTGCGGACTAAAACGTCAAATTTTAAATTAAAAAATTTAAATGTTTTGATTATTATTGTCCTAGATTCATTTGAATTCTTGTTTATTAATGAGCAAAAGTAAATTATAATAAATAATGTGGTAGATTGAATAATGCTTGAAATATAAAACAAATCATTCTTGACCACCACCATTATTAACGATGAACACAATTGCAAGTATAAATCATATTAACTTTAATTATTATTTTTTGATCGGTGGATTATTTCTTAGTTACTTGGTTTATCGAATTTTTTGCTCGGTCTCTGGCGATAACCTGTTCATTCAAACAAAATATCGAGTTCGTGGACATACATGGAGAAGTATAGAATGCAATAAATCTATTCCATATAACATTTACGTAAGTTACTTACTGTGTTTAATTTGTAAAATGTTGACTGCGTGTTATTTATTAAGATGTTGTTTATGTTATTTTTTCAGTGCACAATATGTGGTAAGCTCATGCTCCCTTTAGTGGGTCTCTTTTGTGAGTGCTGTGCTGTAAGTGCGTGTAACAAATGCCATCGCGTTTTAGATAAAAAGATTCGATGCAAACAAATTACTTGGCCATGTGAAAAACCTTTTTATCATCTATGGGTTAATGGCAAGTTTCATTTTATCACAATTCGTAAATGTTTTACGATAAAAGATAGCAAAATCTAAAAATTCCTGTAGTGGGTTCTGTTTCCAGAAGTACTGCCGATCATCATGAAGAAGGAGAAAATATAAAAAAATATTTTTGCTCCTGGTGTCAAAGAACAAAACTGAGTCATGAAAGTGTATTGTGTGATACAGAGGTGATAATATAGTTTAATAATATTCTTATTAATAACATATTTAATAAAAAAAAAGTTTGACGTTATCAAAATTCATTTTTATATAGACTATTTGGTTTTATTTTAAACTATAAAATTATATTTTTCTTTATTATAATATTGTTTCAGGAATGTGATTTTTTTAAATATAGAGACATAATTATTCCTCCAACCAGTGTTCACATTGAAAAGGGCAAAATAATTAGCATTAAGCCTCAAAGTGAAAATGATTGGGAACCATTAATAATATTTGGTTAGTATTTAGTAAGACATAGTTTACCTTGTTTTACCAATAAATTTTCAAAATTTTTAAATTTTTTCCAGCAAACCGAAAGTCGGGAAGTAATAGAAGTGATGAAGTTCTATCGATTTTTCGAGGCCTTCTGAATCCTTTGCAGGTCATGCCAATTAATATTAATATATTATGTTTGATATTATGCTGTATAATATCAGAGAGTTATATATATAAATAACTATTCCAACTTAAAGGAGTTGCTCGTTTCCTATTGTTACTATAAAATTTAAAGTTATTTTATTTTTACACCAGTAAGCCCAAATAGAGATGCATTAAATAGACATTTAGCATATAGATAGATTATAAGTAAGAGAGAGTTTACTACAATGAAGCAGGTAAAAGCTTTTACTGAAGACATTTTTTTCTCATTATAGATAATTGACATCAGTTTAATGGGACCTGAACAAGTAATAAGGTGGTTGCCAGAACGCTGCAAAGTTCTTGTTGCAGGTGGAGATGGTACAGTTGCCTGGGTGCTAAATACACTTCATTCGGCTCCGCATATCAAGGTATGTTTAATGTGATTTCGTAAATAATCTTTGTCATGTAAATTATAGGTCAATATTATTATTTAGTATTATAATTTTTCCTTATAATAATTGACTTATTTTTGTAATATTAGAACTATTTATAAACAAATTATTAAAATCTTCCTTATATTAATTTTAAGGAAGATTTCAATAATTTGTTAATATATATTTTTGTCAATTACTTATTAATAAACAGGCATCAGTTGGAATTCTCCCCATGGGTACTGGCAATGACCTAGCACGAGCTCTTGGATGGGGAGCTGGATGCTCAAATTTAAATGCACATTCTATAATAAGTTCATTAAAACAAGCAAAGCTCCAAATATTGGACAGGTATTTATGGCATAATATGTTTCAAGATAGTTTTTATTTTAATTTTTTTGATTTGCTAGTAAGTTGTTATATTTCATAATATATTTAGTTAAATGTTAAATAATAATTACTCGTTTAATTACAACCTTTTTCATGCAAACAGGATATCCATAGTTATATATAATATTACAACACGTTGAAATCAATTAAATTTAAAAATAAACAAATTTTATTTGTTTTTCTATTTATATACAATATTATTGATTTCACATCACTAAGTAATACAATACATCATTTTATAGCGATTTATACAAAATAGTTTCCAACCGGGGTCTGCTCCACTTAGGCCGCATTAGGCGACCCTGAAGTACAAACGTGGAAGTGAAACAATACCTGCCTGGCTATTTCTTTTTTTTACACTTTGTAAATGAAACATGATAAAAAAAACTTGCTGAGTTTCTGTTTCACCGGTTCCTCTCAGGTCTGGGTGTTTCTTTTCCGAACCGGTAGTAATTTCTAGTTTGACTAACAATAAGTAAGGAATAATGCTTCAATGTTGAATAAAGTATTTTGATTTTGATTGATTTTGAAACGTGGTTTAATGGATGTAGATGGAAGATAACCATTCGTCCGAAGCGCGGTCGGCTGGGCCGGCTGCGCGCCGAGCGCGTGCTGTTCGCGTACAACTACGCGAGCGTGGGCGTGGACGCGCAGGTCGCGCTCGACTTCCACCGCGCGCGCACGCAGTTCCTCTACCGGTACGCGAGCCGCTACCTCAACTATGTAAGTTGTTCACTATTGTGTTATAATACAAGTACTGTATACTAGAGCGGAATTTACACTGTAGACTTTTGATATACGTCCGTCTTAAATGAGTCAGACGAACTAAAATCATTCATCAGTAAACATTTTTTGCTACGCCGTCAATCCCGATGGATTCATAAAGGGTATTTTACGTTCTTCATAATAAATTATTACGTTTAATTTTTTTCTTCCAGATGAACATTAAAGCGTATGTATATTATCTAATGAAAGCAAAGTACCTTAGGAACATATGTACAGTTTGCTACAGAGTAGATACTATGTCTTCTTCATCCTACCCTTATCCCACTACGTGATCAACGTAAACTATGTGCAAGGTCTTATATCTACGTCTGTACTTTGCACACAATTGACGTAATGCAAATATGACGTCCGTTGTTCCTCGTCCAGACATAAATCCATACTGGTTCTGGGTCAACTCACTCTCTTCTCTTCTTCGTCTCGCTATCACTTTCTCCCAAATTTTCATGCTATATGGCAAAAGCTTTATACCTCGATAGTTGCTACAGTCCTGCACATCGCCCTTGTTTTTAAAGATACCAGTATTACCAGGGTACCAGTGAACTGTTACATCATTCATCCGGGACCGCCTCTTCTTGCAGCAACTTATTGAAGAATAAAGTTAGCCACTTCCATCCATCCACTATCTGGTCAGGTCCCACAGCTATCCCATTCTTTATATCTTACAGCCTTTATCACTTAATCTCCACTAACTTCTTGCACTAAACCACTATTAGTTGGACCGTGTCATAGCACTCCGCTCCAATCATTCTCTTCGTTCATCAATTTCTCAAAGTAATCTTTCCAACGATTTTTAATTTCCTCATCACTCGTCAATACTCTTCCTCTTTCATCTTTTATACATTTTATATGCATAATATCCCTTTCACTCTTTTGTCTTTCTTTAGCTAATCTGTACACTTGCTTTTTTCCTTGAGGTGTCCAGTGATCGATATTGAATTTTGTACCTGTCATTTGTAATTTAACCTTTTACTCTCGTGAGTTTCAACATCCACATTATAGTAATTTTTTCATTCCTTAAAAGCATCCTTCTTATCTTTTAAAACCTTTTGTACTTCTTCATTCCACCACCAAGTATCCTTATCTATTTTTCCTTTCCCCTTCGTTTCTCCAAAAACATCCTTCGCTGCGTTCCGTATACATACTGCCATTTCACTCCAACGTTCATTAACTGTTTTGGCTTTCATATCCTTCATTTGTAAAATGTTGTCCACAACTCTCTTTCTAAATTCTCTTGCATCTTGCATTCCTCAAGGAGGTGCCATTTAATCTTGAGTGGATTTTTTGGTCTCTTTTTTTGTTGTTTACTTAGGATTTTTATTTCCATAACATATTTCCGTAACCGATGCTGCGGAATCAATTCTTCTCCAGTTATGATTTGCAATCCTTCACTAGTCTAATTCTTTTTCTTCTGGTGAGAATGTAAACTATTTGTGAAGCATGGTTACCATTTTAATATGTAATAGAATGTTCTGTCTTTTTTTCTTAGTAGGTTTTGACTATTGCTAGGTCGAAAGCGGACGCTGCTTGTAGTAACGCTCTTACATACAGCTCTTCATTCCCGGGTTTCCGTCATTATTGTATCAAACTCTCCCCGGATTTATAGGTACCAATATAATCATCGAATTTGGCGTGCGTTAGCAACAAATAGTAGTTTATGCTAATTGTGACTATGTTCTATGTGCTTATTGTTAAGATACCTTAATTTCGACACTTGATTTTTGGGCGTGCTACTTCAGGCGCAGACTATTTGGAAATACCTAAAACGAAAAATCATGATAGATTTGAGCAAGGCATGTGTGTCAGTAGCTTAATGCTCATCACTGTGACGCACCGTCAGCTCGCGTACGCGCTGCTGGGCGTGGGGCGCGCGCTGGACGACGGCGGCTGCGGCGGGCTGGAGCGCCGTCTGCGCGTGTGCGTGGGCCCGCGCGCGCACGTGCTCGCCCTGCCGCCGCTGCAGGCGCTCGTCGTGCTCAACATCCCCTCCTGGGGTGCCGGCGTGGACCTCTGGAGTGAGAGACGACTCGCAGTCACGCGACTCTACTCACACTATCATTTCATTCATTCATTATTCATATGATCCCGAGTCGGTTTTGCTTTTACGATAATGATGATCTTATGACCGATTTCGGTCCCGGCGGCGAATCTCAAAGAAAATAAGTCAACTGCGCGGGACAGCGGAACCTATTATAGTGCAGAATTGGTAAAGAAAACACAGGAGCACTCTTTATTACCTCATTCTTATAATCGAATCGAACTACAAATCCGACACGACCGAAAACATTTAAGGCGCAGGACTAATGGCTTTACATGCTCTCCGACGCACCACACTTCCAAATTCCAAACTTCAGGCTGCTACTGAGAATTACTCGACAGAAAATCTCAATAGCTTATCAATAATATGGTTATATTCTATTAATAAAATATCAATAGAAGCTCAGAGATGGCAGTGATCTCTCTCCAGAGACGGCCGTCGTATCAGTGTGCACTTGTATTTGCACACACACACACTTATGCATAAATATCTCCTACGTAGATCAAGTCACCGAAACCCGACCAGGAGTTAATTATTATTCAAATATAAAATTATAATAATTATAAATATTATGTATATTTTAACATTTACAGGCTTGGGCAGTGAGGAAGACGTTGGCGAGCAATACGTAGACGACGGAAAATTGGAGGTACTTACTTTAATGCTTTTGTTTTGAATCGGTAAATGACAAAGTCCTGCTTCTGTGGTCGAGAATCAACGGAACTGTTGGTGGGACCGAGTGATATATACTCTGTGGTATTATCGAAGAGTGGTCGGCAGGCCAACAAGGTACTGAAAGTTTGAAAACTAACTAAACTAGTATGTATTTATTAAATAAAATGTACTGTTAATGTATATTTTATCATTATTTTTACTCTGTTATCATTCTAGGTGGTAGGAGTATCGTCATCGTTCCATATAGCGCGACTTCAATGCGGCTTAGCTGAGCCATATCGTTTTACACAGACGTCTCATGTACGAGTGAGTATTAAGGCCTCTCATTTAAATATACTGTTATGCCATAATAATAAAAAGCTTAACTTATCAAGTTGATTACTAAACTCTGTTTTTAAATTTGTTTTAATTTATTCTTATTAGTACGTAGTAGTGTGTTGTAGTACTAATACAACGTATGTATTATATTTCCTAAAATATTACTGTAAGCCTTATGACTGTATTTTAATATTATTCTAAATTGTTTAAATTATTATTATTTTTATTATTATTTAAAATGCTTAGTGTTTCTTTTGTATGTCATGGTTACCTATAAGTATGACATCTCTTACCCTTAGACTTACTTGTAAACTGTTAATTTGTAATTATTATAGTAACTAAGCTGAAATTTATATTTAAATTGATTATGTGTATCGATTATGTACATATTTATTATGTATTGTATCAATGTTGTAATGTATTTCTCAACTCCTCAATAAGTAATATGAATCAGTATATTTTACTGTTTGTTGATACTATATAAACTGTTTTATTATAGATTGACTTGGAAGGTAGTTGCGCGATGCAAGTGGACGGCGAACCCTGGATGCAAGGTTCTGCCACCATACTCGTAGAACCCGCTGGCCAGAGCACCATGCTTCGACCAGCAACATAAATAATATTTCAATACTTTCAATTCCACACTATTGAAAATACTCGAATACTCATTCCACCTTTATTTTTTATTATAATCAAATTTTACTATTATAAAATTTAGATAATTCATGCCAAAAAAATTACTGTAATGAAAATGAAATTTATATTATTATATATTAAAGTATACAATACCTGTATTTAATAAATGTCCAGTAAGCTATCTGTGACGCATTTATATTTCAATAAATATTTTAATGTGTGTAAATACCACTTAATATATTTTATCTGTCATGGTGTTTGTTGTATAAGGTGTAAGATATTTTGTTCAAACATATTTATTAATAGATTATAACTGTTTCGTGAAAATAAAATATCTTAATGATATAATTGTGCGTTTAATTTTTTACTTCTATTTTTTTATCTATCCATTAAATCAGAGGTTCCCAACCTTTTTTTGACCAGGGACCACTTTGATTGCCTTATTGTAACAAGGTTTATAAAAAAAACTGTTTAAAACAAATCATAGCTGAAAATACGCGATTCTCTCTCGTTAGGTGGGACATACCCCATGTGGGACTCGCCGGCCTCCAATCGTAGTTGGGTTCCCGAGGCACGGAGAATCCAACTAGCCCTGGCGACGTTTATGGGGGGAGACGGTGCGCATAGTGCCGACGCTTTTTCCCCGGCCTTTGGCGGATCGGATCAGCGGAGGCACTCCTCACGCCGCCGCTCAGCAGTCTCCTTTTGCGAAAGTGCTATGTCGCAAAAGGAGACTGCTGATCATCGCCATCCAGCACCTCTCGCTGCCGAGCATGGCGTTGATCACGCTCGTCAACGACAGCGAAAGATCTCCGCCGATTGTCGCCACCAAGGAATGCCTTTGGGGCCCCCACGCAGAACACTGCAAGTGTGTGGTGCGCCGTGACCAATTGCGCACCACACTCGTGGCAGGAGGATGATACCTCCCATCTCGCTATCCCGTGCAGGTACTTACCGAAACAGCCATGTCCGGTAAGCATCTGCATCAGCCTATACGTGAGTGTGCCGCTTCTTCTTGATACCCAACCACAAGTGTGGGTGGATCGCTTCCACTGTCACCAGGCCTGCTGATGGAGACCCCAGGTCCTCTTCTCATCTGCGAATCAGGCTTATTGGGCTAGAGCTCTGATTCGCCCCACCTAGCTTCCACCCAGAACCGGTACACTTCCGCGAGCACCTGGAGTTCCCAAGGCGGCTCGCTCGCAACAAGGCGGTTTTATTGTTTAAGCTCAAAAAAGTTTGCTGCGAAATCAAAAAACAACGAAGATATTGGGGTAATAAAACAATATTGTCAATGTTTAACATTTTAATGCACAACCACTAACAACAAGGACAGTTTGTCAAAATCTACAACAACATAATATGACTATCAAAACAAATTTGATAGTTTAAACATTTATTAATATTAAAACCTTAAAAACTTTATATTTTGTTTCTACTTTAAAGTTGGAAGATTTGTTGAAGTTTCATGATTTGTTGTTGATTGGTAATCACATAATTAGCTAATTTACATAATAGAATTTATATCATATTAGTTTATTTTGTGGTATATTAATTTGTACAAAGAAACATGCAGTCAAAAAATACATACATACATTGCTACATTACACTTTTATGTTTGCATTATTTTATAATATATAAAAAAATATTTGTGTTTAATTATAAATAATTGTACTACTTGTTTAGACAATTCAATAATATAATTAATATAATACTTTAAGTTCTATAAAAGTTATGCAGGAATGTAAAATTACTGTTTAATAAAAATATTACATCACAATAGATTAATAAGTTAATAAAAAAAATGATGGTAGACATAAGTTATTTTGCTATTAATAATATTTGTCAATAACTTTGGCACTGGATAGAAATATTTTATATTTTTATTAATATTTTTTTAATTTTTGTCATACTCCAGATCATATAATTTCAGGAGATAATTAGAAGTTAAGTTTAAGTTTAGTTAATTTCAGGAGATAATTAGAAGTTAAGATATTCATTAATATAATGTGATTAGTATTTCATTGGCAGTTTAGAATTCAGATTCAATTATTTAATATTTTTTACATTATGTCAAGTCTCTATAGGAGATATCCAATTTATATAACAACAATTCTACTTTCATAGGCCATGGTTTGGCAGTAAATGTTTGATCATAACCATACATTTGTGTATACATTTATGTCAAACTCATAACTATCACAAATTTAAAAGTATGACATTCATGCATCATGTTTCTTATAACATATTATATGTTACAATTAAATACATAATCTGTATTTGAATAATAATAATAAAAAAGATTCTATTAATTTTCTAGTATAAATAATTTAAAAATTAAATAATAGTATAATATTTATAATATAAAATATGTATAGAGTGTAAACACTAAGTCCAATGTAACAAACTTCATATTCTGATTTTATCTGTTCTCTATGAGATAACACCGACTTAAAGCCAAATAAATATAATATATAGAGTAAGTTTTGTTTATACTTCTATATTTATGGTAACTTTTACATTGTATAAAACGTAATAAAAAATAATTAAAAATGATATATAAAACCTATAGAAAAATAGTGCACAGATCTCTTAGAATTTACCTAAGATATATAGACTATTATATCTAAATGCAGCTACAAATATAAAAATCAGCCAAAAGTGAAATCTATAAAGCATCACCCATTAGATGTTTGAACACTCAATTCTAATTTATTTGCCTAAATTAGATAATCTCTTTTTCAGAAAATAGTTTATTTTCATTGCATAAAAAAAAACTTAATCACCACAATATAACAATAAAGACTTAGTTGCGGTTATACTCTTACCGCCTTATTCATAAACTTTATTTAACTGGTGATTAGTTAAACAATATTTTGTCTTCTTCTTTCGTATGTCAAATCAATAATGACAGAAAGAGACAAATCAGTGTTTAGCTAAACAGTAACTAAGCAACGTTTATAAATAAGGCCTTTAAAGTTTAAAATTAACATGAGATAGCGAGGCCTTTTAGTGTCGTCATTAAAAGTTTTGCATATACGAAACTAAAACTTTAAATTATACAACTATACTTTTAATATAGCCGAAGTTCATTCTTAGCTGTTCTAAGAAAACAAATGTGAGGATAGTGTGCGGGGCAAGCCTTACAAATGCTGGAATGTAGCCTTTGAAAAATGCTAGAGGTCCCTCAGTGGCAGTATTCTGAATCAGTTTAAAAATGCTTTTAACTTCACCTGGTTTTGCATTCATTGCTCGTGTTTTTAAGACATCTACTGGTTGTGTGAGTGTGGTTGCAATGGCTCCCTGAAATTAATAAAATAGTAAAGCAATATATTTTGATACCTTACTAATATTTGTATTAAAAAAAAATCTATTTAGTTGATTTTTCGTCACTTACAGCTAGCAAACTGGACATGACATGTGTTGCTACATTATCACCAAAATAAGGCGATGCTAGCAATATTGTCTTTATCTGGTCATAAAATGACAGCTGGCCAATAGTCATTAATGCTGCTCTGCTACATGTCATAGAAGCACCTGCCCACAAGCGCAGGACTCCTTCTTGTGCTGCTACACGATAAATCCCATGAATTGCATTCTTATAGCTGAAAATTAATGTAATACCTTAAGATTCATATTACTTATTATATGTAAACAATAAACAAAAAAGCATTTGACAAATGCCATATTTAATTATTACATTTAAACTAATCTAAAACATTCCAAGTTTATAGTAAGTAGTAATTCCCCTGAACATTATTATATATTATTGCTATAATTTACTCTCAAAGAGAACTGACCCCTCTTCTTGATTTATAAATAAATAATGGAACAATAATTGGAACAGTGTGATTTGATTGTACTACTTGTCATGAATTGACATTAAAAGTGAGTTGATCAAAATAACTTGTATCCAGAGCCATAACAATGAGCCTGAAATTGGCAGCCGAATCGTAGCAGCCAAACACAGTACCCGAGATACCCGAGCTGTATGCTATGCTCCCTACTGAATCGGGCTCGAATGTGTTCTAGGCATCTACTAGAAGGTTTCAGACCATTTATAGGATTTTCCACCGACGCGTACCATCAGGAAAATATAAAATCTACAGATTTTCTGAATTTTTTAAAGTTTTCGCGAGAGTACCCGAGCTGTATGCTATGCTCCCTACTAAATAATGCTTGAATACGTTCTAGACATCCAAAAGAAGGTCTCAGACCATTTATAGGATTTTCCACCGACGCCTATCATCAGGAAAATATAAAATTACAGATTTTCTGATTTTTTTAAAGGTTTCGCGAGAGTACCCGAGCTGTAAGCTATGCTACCTACTAAATCATGCTTGAATACGTTCTAGACACCCAAAAGAAGGTCTCAGACTATTTATTGGATTTTCCACCGACGCCTACCATCAGGAAAATATAAAATCTACAGATTTTCTGAATTTTTTAATGTTTTCGCGAGAGTACCCGAGCTGCATGCTATGCTCCCTACTAAATCATACTTGAATACGTTCTAGGCATCCAAAAAAAAGGTCTCAGACCATTTGAAGGATTTTCCACCGATGCGTACCATCAGGAAAATATAAAATCTACAGATTTTCTGAATTTTTTACAGTTTTCGCGAGAGTACCCGAGCTGTATGCTATGCTCCTTACTGAATCGGGCTCGAATGTGTTCTAGGCATCTATTAGAAGGTCTCAGACCATTTATAGAATTTTCCACCGATGCGTACCATCAGGAAAATATAAAATTGGGTATCTCGGGTACTGTGTTTGTCTGCTAAAATTTGGCTGCCAATTTCAGGCTCATGCCATAACAATATTGACACAAGTTTGTAACCCACTATTATAACAGATAATCAAACAATAGATATCAGAATGACAGATATTTTAAAGTTTTTAAGTTCATACCAATTTTTTTGATATTCAAGTTTTTTTATTAAAAATCATGTTTTTGTGATAATAATTGGCACATAAAATCTTACATGCGTCATGCAGACTGTCAAATATGTAAATGTGATTACTTCTGCAAACACGAGATTAGTGTACTATCAAGGATTTTTGGGTTTGTTTACATTTCGTATCATTTGAAAATGAGGTAACTTTAGATAAGCAGTAAAAATACTTATATAACAATATCTTATATCTAAATAAGAAAAATACATACTTCCTTCTTTGCTCTGGCGGAAGTTTGACATCATTCTGCATGCGCACATTTACTAAATCTGCTGGGTTTCCAACAAAACCTCCAGCAAAACCTCCTAAGCCAGCTAAAAATGCTGACATATAGAATGGTATTGCTGAACCCTGTGAATCAAGCAAAATGTGACTATTGATTGGAATACTAGGTATTTTAAAAATGTGTTATTACAGATACTTGCAGATAGAATATTGTTTTGTTATTCGAATAAATTTCAATCAAAATAAAAATCATTGGAGAAGCCTATGTCCAACAGTGGACCATGATGATGATGATTGAAATAAATATTTGATTGAAGATGCATTTTGATTTTGAGTGTTATATGACTTTGAGGGTCTTACAGAATTATGTTTTTAAAATCAAGGTTTCGATTTTTTGTCATATAAAAAATTCTTAATATTGTTATTTAGTGCAGAGAAAAAAATATAAATTAATTTATAATATATAACCGATTTTCATAAAAAGGAAGTGATTATATAGATAATATTTCAATTGCTCTTTGTACTATCTAAACATTGATAGGCAGATCTGTCAAGATAAGAACAAATGTTGGAACAATGACAATTTAATAGCTTAGAAAGAGATAAGAATATTTACAGCATTTTTACATCAATAATTCAATTGATTTCAATAAATTAACAAGAATTGGAAATGTAAGTAATGATAATATATAAAATTACAACAAACTTTAAATTTGATTACTTACATCCTTGGGAGTAAGTTGTTGTTTTGCTACTTCATAAATTCCAAATCTGGCTGTAGAATACGTGAGTTGACGTAAGAGAGAGGCTGAGATACCATTATAGAGCCCCATGACTCCTATAAGCAGGATATGTAATTTATTCAGGATTAAACTTAGTATACTCAGTAAAAAGTTATTTTAAAAATACATGATTAATATAAAATATCTACATTACCTTGATTTCTTAAAACTATTCCCGTAAGCTGAAACATCGAAATGTTTTTTCCTTTTTGTGTCTGCATTTGAACTTTCAATAAGTCCAGAGGGTGAGTTATACAAGCAGCTCCAGCAGAAGCTAATCCGCCAAAGTACCATTGCGATACACGAATTTCCTTTCCGTTTCCCATTCTAAAAATGTATTAATTTGCAAATTTTACCAATTATTACTTTTTAGTGCCATATAATATGTTTCATGATCTGGAACTTTGTGAAGAGTAATTTATATTAACTTCCGTCGCCTGTTATGCAACATTTTCAGCAGTTGTAGTTATTTATAAGGCATTATACTGGTCATTAGCACTGTGTTAAGCCAAAATAGATAATACATATAAAATATGAATACATTATTATAAATGCCTACACTTTCACTATTCGGTTTTAGTCCAACTGTCATATGTCATATAAATTTGTCAAAATATCATTTCAATAAATGACAAATGACAGTTTGCGGTCCGCTGAGGATGTTTGACGTGCAATGTTGCGTTCAATAACAATGAGTCCGAAGGAAATTACAATATTTTATTATTACAGGTATTAGTTATTATTAATACTTACAACAATTAAACATAAATATATTCAAACATAAGTCAATATTCTATTATTTTTATAGATGTTAATATAATTTTAATAAAATTAAACGTTGGAGTAAAATAATTTAATAATAACACAAATTATTATTTTGTATGGATGGCGTAAACCAAAGTTAAATATTTATAGGACTGAATATTTTTGTGTATTTCATCATGATATAGTGTATTAATGTCTTTGTCTATCAACTCCACGGTCGTATACACAGGTCTTGCAACTTCAATATGGGGTACGTTGACATAATGACCCTGTTAAGTTCAATTTACGGCCGCCAGAGGTATGACAATTCGCGTAATAATTATCCCGAATACTTTTTCAAATCCAAACAAAACAGTTAAATAACAAAACAAAAAATACAAAAATAGTAAAACTCAACAAAACGATATAACAATGATTAAATAACACAATACTTGGAGAGAAAAATATCAGCATCGGTAGCAGCGACGTAGTACCTCAAGCGGATGGTATTACGAATTAGCATTTGTAACACATTCGCACCTCATCTCTCACCACTGAAATTGGACTCAGTTGCCAGACCTGTGAATACGACCGTGATCAACTCTATCATGAACTTGTAGAATTAAAATAAAGAATAAACATAACCTAAAAATTGTATCCTGTCATGTTAATGATATGACACGATTTTGATACAAATTTAATTAAATAATATAATGATTGTATACTAGAAATAAATAACGTAACACTTTTTTATTAAATTTTTGTGTTTATTAAGCGTCGTGGAGCGATAATTACTTAAAAGGTACTTACTTTCAATCACTCGGCACAATATTAAAGATATTCTACTGTAATCACAGCCACATTGATAAGAAAGATCTTGTTTTAATTTATTATATGATTAATGTCTTTAGTTATATAACAGTGTTACCGGTACGAAATTCAATTAGTTCCGCTATAACAGACCATGTATCGTCAGCAGTTACGTTTCTAAACTGCGGATGTTTTTCGTGTACACGTTTTATTAATAGATTACAGTTACGTTAAACAAATGCAAACTAAAAACTTAATTTAAAAAAATGTTAATTTTGTTAAATTTATAACATAAATACATTTCTAACTATAATTGTAATTTTATTTCAGAATGACTTCAGATATAGTGACAAGTTTGCAGTTGGATAAAACTGATGATTCAAGCAGAATTATTGTTGTTAAAGAATTAAATGGTTGTGATAGTTCTTTTATTACAAGCTGTGTGCTTGGACACTGTGTAAAAAATAAAAATGCTGTCTTTGTTATATCAGCGCATAACTCAACAGAACATTATCATCATGTTGGCCTTAAAATGAACTATAATTTGCAAAAATCTATAGACTCTGGTATTATTAATTTTTATGATGTAGGTGAAGAATTAACAAACTCTATATTCGACAATAAATGTTTTTCATCCCAAGAAATTTGGTTAAAAATCAAGGAAATATTATTGGAAATGCACAAAAAGTTTAATTCTGTAAATGTAATATTTGACGGAGTGTCTCATTTATTTGACTTACAATTAAATATTAGACAAGTAAATGAAATCTGCAAAGAACTAATTGATCTTATAAGAAGTTTGAGCAATTCATACTTAATACTAAAATGTAATGTAGCATCCGATGATGATATTACATATATTTTAGCAAATTTACTTTCCCATAAAGCAAATACTTTAGCAGAGGTAGACAGTTTATCATCAGGCTTAAGTGCAGATGTATCTGGTCATTTGACTATTAAATATCTAAGTAATAAGTATGAAGATGAACACATGTACACCTTCGAACCAAAATCAGCTCAATATCTCTTTAAATTATTCGATAGAGGTGTTAAATTACTTGCTCCAGGCACAGTTTAAAATTTGTTTATGTGCATGTAAAAAAAAAGATTTTATAAAATTAAGCTCAGAAAAAATATAAATAAATTATATATGAAAAGGGATTCTAATGTTTTATTTTCGCCTAAGCTTAATTGGTCGATTTTTCTTTAATTTCTTTAGTTAGTCAAATAACTAATAGAAAATACTGTAATAAAAAAATGCATAAACACTCGTTTACATAATCTCGCTTACCTGCTACCAGCCAGAGAATATAAAAGCGGGCAAGTGTAGTTAGTACTGAACTGATAGTGATATATTGATACTAATAGCGATAGTGAGAATGACACGCGACTAGTTTACTAGCTAGTAAGTTACGTTTTAAATAAATGATTATGGAATTGGCAACATGCAAGCGACATTTAGCGTTCCAACATTATTTAAGAACAATATATATAGAACATAGGTGGCGACTTCGTCTTACCTACAGGATTCAATATTTTAAGCAGTTGAAAATCTGCCTATGCATATAGGCGGCACATTTGTAAATCTACCTCTGAGTGGAGTTGACCGCTCAATATCATATGGCTCGTTAGGTCGTCTGCTTTGGATAAGAACAGCTCTTGAACAGCTACGAAGATTTTAACGTTCATGATTCATAATTATTATAACGTATCCCTATAATAACGAATAGGTAACGATAATGGAATTAGTCCTGGGGTCTGTTATTTTTTTAGATATGAAAAATATCAACTCTCCTTATATTCTAAAGCCTATATGAATTCATCAATTTATGTTCTTTGAAAAAACTTTTTGAATGTTAGATATGGAACTTGATTCTAGTTCGATTCGATTGAGCGAGTTAATATTACTAGGCAGCGAGCTCACTTACTGCTAGTAAACTCGTCAAAGGTGATCCGTTGGATAACTAGCCGATTGAAAGCAATATTTAAAAAGTAAGAAGATATATTAGTTATTTTGAACATGAAATACGAAACTTATGCATACTGTTGGATACGTTCAGTTATTGAAAAAACAACTCTTATTCTATTTTCTAGCATTTATTTCAAGTCACAATTGCCGTCTCTATTCGCGTCCATTTTACAATTCCCTACATTTTTGTCTTTTTCATGAACTCATTTGAAAACAGAATGGTGCCTCTTATGATAATAAAAACTCTTTGGTAAATTTACAAACCGTTATTATTGAATTATTGAACAATTCCAATTATCTAATAAATATTCATGAAACTTATTATTCAAATAATAAATATTAAGAAGTCAACCGTCGTTTGATATTGATATTTGTACCTTATTGGATAACAATTAATAAATTAACCTAACAATACGATAGCTTTACATAAAATGCAATAAAACTTCTGTGGTGTATAGGTTACCTATGTTACCGGCTAAGCTCGATATCAAATAAAACTAGTTTGACCTAGGCTTAACATACGCCGAATACGCGTGTCATATATTAATAGTTGTCGTGTGATAAATTCGTTTAGCTCAGGACCAGCCCCAGTCTACTTTTTCTATTCTTTAATTCACTTATCGACTATTGGAATAATAGTTAACAATATTTTTTTGTACTGACATAACGGTATATATTAACATCATATCGGTTCGGTTCCGATACGAATAAATACAGAATAGTTAAAGTTGGATTGGAATTGAATCGGGAACGTAACGTAATCGTTATAGATTAGAAGAATTTGGCCCCCTAGGACAATATATTTTGGCCTAAATACTTTACGCTTAATTAGTTTCGCCTAGGCTGAACTGAGTACCTAACTTTATGTTTGACATTAAAATCCAATTAATAAGATAAACAATATTTACAATTTAGTATAAATAGCTATTGGAAAAAACTTTATGATAACTGATAAATGTACGTAACGTTGTTTGAGTATTATCTACCGAGCTCGATTTATTAACTTACGATTTTGATTAAATCTTGCACCTTTGAAATTATCGAAGCTAAAGATTTCAGTTAAAATAATTTCGATGGACTTAATATAATAAGAAAAATGGTTGTTATTATGCATCTACTACCATATTTAATAGTTAAAATTATAAGATAAATATGTTTCTGAAGTTGCATACATTAAAGTAAATATGTCAAGGTATTTAATGCAACTGGCTAGTTCTGAAGTCTTATTCAAAATATACGAGGGGTAATGGCGCATACAAATTTCATTTGTGGTTATTAGCTGTTACCCCAGCGACCGTTCAAAGCGAAGGCTATATTTTGACCAGCTATCAGTCCATGTGGAGGCATGCAGGAGTAAATACTGCACATTTGAATTGTATTGTATGTGTAATATGATAATTTATTGTAACAAGTTTGGAGATTACTTTGTTTGCCAATATTTGTTAATACTTAAATTATTTAATATCTGATAACTGTTTCAGTGTTGTGCGTAGCGATTATAATATTAAAAAAGTGTAAAAAAGCAGGTTTAAAGTTAAAGACAACTTAAACATCATGACTCAGAGCACCTTAAACCCGGACAAATTTCACAGCAGTGGTCGATGCGTTAGTGAAGAGAAACTAATGGTAATCAACTCGAATTTGCAATTTTTTTTTTTAAATTAATTAACTGGCCGACAATGACTTACTATATTTGTCTTAAGCCCGTATATCTACATAACAACTAATATTCACTTTAGCGCTATTCTTTTATATATGTATGTAAAGCATTCCTGAAATCTAGTAAATAAGCAGATTACCTGCATTTGAATCGCTAAATCCTGGCATGGGCTAGTAAAATATTATAAGTGTCAATTTACGAAACTCTTATTAGTCTCTACTCTAAAGTGGTAGAAGCAATCCTATGTCTCGGAAAGCATATAAAGCTTGGGTTGCACCTGTACTCTCTCCGATTGTATTCGAAATCGGTCATGTGGGCAACCTAATAGTCAATGGTCACGTGTGAGTTTCAAATGATATAATGATGATATTCTATCATCTATCTGTTTTTTTTTTGTTACAAGGTTTCAATGAGATAGTTTTTTGTTATTTGACCTACGCTTTTTAGTTTGAATAATGACATTTGAACACCGGGTGCATTTTTTCACAGTCAACATTAAAATGTATATGAAATGCAGAAAATTCATAAATTCGAGGTGTAGTAATTCCTTACTTTTCTTGCCATTACTAAACCTTTCGGTTTATAAAATCACGTTATAAAATATAAAATTATCATAAGTCCAGCAGAGTAAAACTATTCAGCTTAGCTATAAGCTATAGCTTAGCATATATTATGAATTAAATTCTTTTGACTATAGTATTAAAAGATAACAGAATAACTGACTGACTGACTTATCAACGCACAGACCAAACTACTGGGATTAGCACCATGAAAATTTGCAAACGGATTCCTTTTACACGGTAGGTTAAAACTAACGACGGAATTGTCAAAAATTGACGCTTAATGTTAGTCCAAGATTTTTGGACATTATCGCAACGAACTTCGTTCCTGATGGAGATCCCCCGACCGCACATTTTTTATTTGAAACTTTTATATGTATTGTTATTATTTTCCGAAATATAGTTCTCCGACTTTGATTATAAAATGTTTTTTTTTGTATAACCAAAACACAGATGCAGAGCGAACGCATTTCTGATGCTAAAATTCCTGGACTGTGTAGGTAGATAAAGGAGATGAAAGTTTGTATGAAAATCCTGTATTTTTGGAGAAAAAGTCGCTGATAAAGCGTTAGTAAACTGTAAATTACGATGACACATCTAAATTAAAATGAAAGTACGTAATTACTTTTACAGTTGTTCTGTTAATTACAAACAATCAATAAAAACTTAAGTTGTTAAAAATAAATAAATTAATGCAAACTGTGGTAACGATGATATAAAAAACTAAAAACATTACATAATAGGTATCTTTACACAGGTTATATATTATTATATGTTATCATATTCGTTATATGCCTACGGCTGTTTAAAAACAATCTAGGTAACTTCATTCAATCATTTTGATTGAAGTTAATTCTAATAGTGTTACGGTCAAGAAGTTAAATTCTGTTCTATAATAAATGTATTTCCTTATGCACTTTAATTAAAGTATTACTAATTAATAAGTGAATAATTTACACATATGCTTAGGTGGCGGTGCGAGTACGACCGCTACGCGGCGATGAAGGTCCCCGTATCGTCCACGTGGTCAGCGATAAGGTGACCGCCCTATTTATACTTATAATTTACATAATATGCAATTAGTGATTTATATTTTATACATCATTCATCACTGACTTTTCACGTGCTTAATTTCTTTTTATATCTAATGCTCGGCATTGGAATCAAAACATCGTGAAATTTGCACAATTCGTGCACGTCTATCAACCCGCAGTAATAGCATGTTAGAGTAAGCTCTTAACATTTTTTACGACAAAAGGATGTTTTACGATATTATATAATATTACTTTTATATCATATGTACCTATATGTACATTTGAACAATATATTTTATTAAATTTTCATAATTAATAATCATTTATTAAAATTGTATAAAAAACAATCTAACAAAACGATAGCAAGACACTTACTCGAGTCGTTGAAAAACAGATGTTGGTCCTAGAAGAGGAGGCTGATGTGCGCCGTGATGTGCTGCGACAACGTCGTGTCAACGATAAACATTACGTATACGACCGCGTCTTCGGCGAGGATAGTACTCAAGTATGTTTATATTTATTTCAGCAAATACACTTATAATCGTAGTATTTATAACGACTAAGGTAGGTGCTTATTAAGGCCTATCTAAGGGATATTTGAAATAAATTGAAAACTGTTTATCGAAATCGAAAAGTTTTAATGCTAATTAGAGTTGTAGATCAAATACTACAAAAACAAAATAAGAAGGCAAATTCTGACGTAAACAAAAACAAAATTAAACATTTTTAAAAACCTTCTTAGTAGGCCTTATTAACACTACGGTATACAATAATCAAAATATACTTGGCACATTTGGCGTATTCAAGACTGGAATTTAATGAAATCATTTTTTTTTAAATTTAGTTTTAGCGAGATTCAATAATTGAATTTGAAAATTGATATTTTTATACAATAATTTAAATAGCAATAGCTGTTTGTATTCACACCCTTCAATATAAGTATGTATGCCGCTGAAAATAAATAAAAGTTGAATTTACAGAAAATTATTTGTGAATTAATAATCGTATAAAGCTGATCAATTTATAGACGACGGTTTCGACGGTTCTATTTTTAAGGGAGAATAAATTATAGTTAAGATAAGAACGTGTGTACTTTTTATGACATTATCCGGCTAAGTTTGCGTATAAGGAAATTTTTAATAAAGATTGTAATTGAAAAATAAAACGACCTTATCAATTTTATTATTAATAAAATATAGAAAACAAAATAATAATAACCTATAGAAAAACTAATATAACGTTTGCTTTTTATGTCAATGTTTATTTTTTTTTTAAAAGGAGGATGTTTATGAAATCATATGTGCGCCTCTGGTTGGCGATACCCTTCGCGGCATAGCAGGAGCGATCTTCGCTTATGGTGCAACTGGAGCTGGCAAAACACACACGATGAGCGGTCTCATGTCCAGAGCTCTTAACCATCTCTTTACATCGATTTCGGAAAGCGATGACCCTGATTCTTACGATGTGAGTTTATTTAACCTTGTCATAGATTGTCTTCAAATAGCCACGATATAGCGGTGTTTTATATTTTATTTATTTTTTTAATTTTATTGTATAGGTCTGTGGACGAGCATATGGGCCACCTGATGATAAGTGGTCACCAATGCCCATAGACATTGTAAGAAAGTAGCATTGTAAGAAATGTTAACCTTCGCTTACATCGCCAATGCGCCACCAACCTTGGGAACTAAGATGTTATGTCCCTTGTGCCTGTAATTACACTTGCTCACTCACCTTTCACGCCGGAACACAATAATACAAAGTACTGCTTTGTAGATAAATCCCAATAAAAAATTTATATTTAACCAACTTGTATTTTACATAAGGTTAGAAATGAATATAATAATTTTAGGTATATTTCGTAAAACTGAAATGACAACAACCCATTGCAATGGAATAGTTTCGAATTATTATTGAGATGTTTGAGAAATAAGAAGGTAAAGTGGTCAGATATTTGCTTAGATACTAGCGATTACGGGCGGGAAAATCGCTTGGATGGAAATTAGTTCCCTTATAACATTGATCATTATATTAGGCTTATTTAAAAAATATATCTCAATACGACGGTGCGGGGAACTAAGTTGTATATATCTTTTCGTTTATCAGTACAGTTCACACTTTTAGTAGGCTCTACATTGCTTTAAAAATAATACCTCAAAGTCAAATTCGTGTTTGTAAACTGAAGTTTAGTCATGGATAATGTCAATTGTCTTACCTTTTTTGTTATTATTAATTTTTAACTCATAAGATGCTCTTTTTAATGTAGGTAGGTACGTAATTTTCGCACTTTGTCATTATTTGCAAAGCGAGGTCGTTCTACTTCGTGCCACTGTTATTAATACTACGAATAACCTCGAATCGGCCTATTGATTCTACATAATATGTACATTATATGTTTTTTATTTAATTGTTTCTTCGTTATGATCATCTACTCAATATAAATATATGTAGAAAAAAATTGGGAACCATGGTTACACATAAATATTTATTTATTTATATTAAGTACACTGAGAATATGCATATCAATACATTATAATATAGAAAAAAAGCATTCACCGGAATAATATCTGATGTGCATATCTTTTTTTTTTTTTTTTTTTTTTTTTTATGTAAGAGGGGGCAAACGAGCAGGAGGCTCACCTGATGTAAAGTGACTACCACCGCCCATGGACATCCGCAACATCTGAGGACTTGCAGGTGCGTTGCCGGCCTTTGAGGAAAGAGTACGCTCTCTTCTTGAAGGTTTTTATGTCATATCGGTTCGGAAAAGTCGCCGGCGAAAGCTGGTTCCACAGAGTGATTGTGCGAGGCAGAAAATGCCTTAGGAAACGCGCTGTTGTGGATTTCCAGACATCGAGGTGGTGAGGATGGAATTTTGAGTTCTGGCGTGATGTCCGGTGGTGAAATTCAGCGGCCGGGACTAAACCAAACAACTCCTCAGAACACTCCCCGTGATATATGCGATAGAGTATGCAGAGTGACCCAACATCTCTACGCAAATCCAAAGTATCAAGCCGGTCGGTAATAGCTTGATCGTCGACAATTCGAACTGCTCTACGTTGTATGCGGTCAAAGGGAAGAAGCTGGTACTGGGGAGCTCCCGCCCAGAGGTGAGAGCAGTACTCCATGTGGGGCCGAATTTGCGCCTTGTAAAGTTTTAGGCGATGGGCCGACGTGAAGTACTGTCTCGCCTTGTTGAGCACTCCAAGCTTTTTGGAAGCCAGTTTGGCTTTAACTTCCAATTGACCGCGGAACTGAACAACGTTCGAAATCTCAACGCCAAGTATCCCGATACTGGCTGTGGGATGGAGGGGAGTATTCTCGAAATGAGGGGATATGACAAAAGGAGACTTTTTAGCGGTTAACGCGCAAACTTGAGTCTTATTGGGGTTGAATTGGACCAAGTTTAGTCGGCCCCAGTCCGAGACTTTGGCTAACAAGGTCTCGACTTCAGACACAAGTTTATTCCGACACTCGTCGACGTGTTCCCGAGAAATATTAGCACGGCCGGTGTAAAGGACGTCTACAGTGCTGTCATCCGCATAGCAGTGAATGTTACTGATTTGTAACATATCATTGATATGCAGAAGAAACAGAGTAGGTGAAAGAACGCAGCCTTGTGGAACACCAGAATTGACGAATTTTAAGTCAGAGCATGCACCGTCGACAACGACCTTGATGCTCCGGTCTGCCAAAAAGCTGGTGATCCACTTGCATAATTTCTCGGGAAGCCCGTAGGAAGGAAGCTTCGTGAGAAGCGCTTTATGCCATACCCGATCGAAGGCTTTCGCTATGTCCAGACTGACTGCTAATGCCTCCCCCTTGGACTCAACCGCTGTAGCCCATCTGTGAGTAAGGTAAACTAGAAGATCACCAGCTGAGCGACCCCGACGGAAGCCGTACTGGCGGTCACTAATCAGCTGGTGCTCCTCTAGGTACCGCAGGAGCTGGCGGTTAATAATGGACTCCATTATCTTGGAGAACAAGGAGGTGATAGCAATAGGCCTATAATTTGTTGGATCATAGCGATTGCCCTTTTTAGGGATCGGATGCACCAAAGCAGTCTTCCAAGAATTCGGGACTACGCCTAATGTGTAAGAGTGGCGGAAAAGACGCGTTAAGACCGGTGCCAACTCGGGAGCACAAGTACGCAGCACGATCGGAGGAATGCCATCGGGCCCACTCGACTTATGGATGTCCAAGGAAAGAAGTGCTTTACGAACTGCACTCTGCCGGAATTTAATTTCCGGCATCATGGTATCACACCGCAAGATTGTCGGTGGTGTCTTTCCTTGATCATCAAGAGTCGAGTTGGACGCGAAGAGAGATCCCAAAAGGTCGGCTTTCTCCTTCGCAGTATGGGCCAACGAGTCATCGCTCCTGTGAAGGGATGGAAGGGAGGGCTGACAGAAATTCCCTAAGACAGCCTTAGCGAGAGACCAAAATGCGCGTGTTCCCGAAGGAAGACGCACCAATCTCTCGCCAATCCTGCCAATGTGCTCCGATTTCGCCTTGGCAATAACGCTTTTGAAAGATCTGGAGGCAGAGTTGTATTCCTTTTTAAGTGCGCTGGTATTTACATCACGAGATGCCGATGCTTCAGCCCAGGCTTGATAGCATTCTACCTTTCGGCGTGACGCCGTTTTGCAGAAGCGACCAAACCAGGGCCGGGATCTGCCGCCGATGGGTATTGCAGAGTACGGAATGAAGAGTTCCATACCCTGAAACACCACATCGGCGACCGAGTCAGCAACGACATCTGGATCATCCGGCGAGAAACAAATCCGCCCCCATGGGTAGGATGCAAAGAAGGACCGCATCCCATCCCAGTCCGCTAACCTATAGTGCCACACACGGCGACATCCCACGAACCGAGGCCGTGAGGTGCGTGTAATCGGCACTGTACTCCGGACAAGACAGTGGTCCGACGAGCCAAGAGGAGGCTCTACGGAAACATGGTACCCGTCCGGATGAGAGGTCAGCAGAAGATCTAACAGGGAAGGTGTATGATCCTCCACATCTGGGATTCGCGTTGGCGAGGTAACCAATTGTGTCAGATCATACGCCAAGGCAAAATCGACCACAGATCTCCCCGCATGATCGGTGGTATGTGATCCTAGCCATTCGGCATGGTGGGCGTTGAAATCGCCAAGAATCACGATCTCTGCGGATGGGATCTGCTGCAGCACGGAATCTGTAGCCCGTTGGATGTGCTCAACGAGCCGGTCAGTTTCGGCATTACCGCTATGGGACCTATAGAGGCACGCATAGATTCGCGGATGATCATCGCAGTCTACGCGCAGCCAGAGAATGGATAGGTCCCTCCCTTCAAGATAGGCGAGGCGACGAGAGCAGATACTCTCTCTGACGTAAACACACACCCCAGCCCGTGGTACAAAGGAATGTTCCAACTTGTACCCCGGGTAGGAGAGGAATGAGGTGTCCGCCGGAGATGATATCTGGGTCTCGGTGAGAAAGAGCAAGGCCGGCTTCGCCGTCTCGAGATGGTAGTGGACGGCGTTTAAGTTGGAATTCAGTCCCCTAATGTTGCAGAAGTCCACAGCGAAGGTGGAAGGGGTTGCCTTAAGATGCCTGCTCCGTTTGCCTCGTCTGTCCTTGAGCGCAAAATTGCCCCCCCCAGAATTCGAAGGGCAGCCTGGGCATCCCTGCCCAGGTGGTGAATGTCCTGAGCATGGATGTCCAGAGAGGGATTCTCCACCGCGGTCGCAGATGGTACCCTCCTGGGGTAGTTTTGTTATATTCTGCGCACTCATTTTGTTGGGGGGGGGGGAATTGGGCCTTTATTTAATAAATCTATAACCAGCGTGCAGAATAAACTTAATATAGCAAATAAACAATGTTTTTAATGAATTTCAGTTTTTTTAAGTATAATTATGTACATTATTATTTATAATTCGTGAGACATAGTTTAGCTGCATTAATGTATTCTAGAAATAAATTTGCCAACACGTACAATGTTTGTATGTATTTGATTTACTTAAAATATTTGTTTAGTTACGTGGTGTTCCGCGTGCTGAATTATTTAACTTAGTATTCAAAATATATATGCAAAAATAGGAAGTAAATTCTTAAATAAAAATATAGTACCTACCAATTGTATAAGCGTTTAACTCATAAAATAAATGTCGGTACTTTTATTTAAATCATGGCGAGCCTTGAACGTCCGGAAATTCTAGCATCGCTACTTTGTTAGTGCGTACGATATAACGTTACGCTAGATTAACTAATTTATAGGCTGTTAATTTTTATAAAATATTTAATTAAAAATAATATAACACTACCATTGAAAATAATACTATTGTTGAGTTAGTTAAGCTTTGTTTCCAATACTGGAATCCTATAATTGTTTTTATATTGTTGTTAATTTATAACAATGTTAAATTTAATAAAGGCAATTTTTTTATTAAATTATTATATACCTTATCTAAAGAGTTAATTGATATATTTAATACAATCCAATGTAAGCTTCGAATACCATGATTCATATCGAATAGTGTGTTGTGTTGGTGTTGCTACATTAGGGTAGCAACCCTCTAACAGTTGTACCATCTACAGGTTCAAGGTCATTGCCACTTATGTACGCGTTACGTGTGTGATTGACACATGAAAGTACACATTATATTAGTTAGAACGAGACAATATGACGTGACTTTTACCGTTTATAACAATTTAAATTCAATTTCAAAATACTTTATTTAATATTGAAGTATTTAGTCCAGGATCCAGGGTCCATTTTTGCACTTGATTACTATCAAGCTAATTTTCCGTGAATAGCTTTATTTTGATGAGACGCCCAACAATTTCCTGTAGGATAATACGACTGTTAAATTATATAAACATTAAATAAGTAAAAAAAAAAACAGCTGGTTAGTAATCATTTTTGTTGACCTCGTTATCGATAAATGTTGTAAAGATGATCAAACCATACATTTTGTAGGACAAATGTTTTTCGAGTAATTTAGATAATTATCATCAGATTTAACAAAAAAAACACCCCCTGCTATCCATATTACCTACAATTGGAAAATTGTTGGGCGTCTTTTCTTATTGATAGTCAATCTAGAAACTACCACCGGAAAAGAAACACCCAGCCCTGAGAAGAACCGGCGAATGAAACTCAGCGGGTTGTTTTTTGTTTTGTCTTTTTTTTATTGTACCATGTACAAAAATAATTGAATAGCGATGCGGCGATCGTATCATTCCCGAGTTGTGCTATCATCCATAAAATCATTAATTGTATTATTATACCATTAGCACACAAGCGTTCTTTTACAAAAAATTTTTTTTTTTCACTGATACATTTTGAACATTTTGATACATTTGATACATTACAAAAGAGTTACTGACTCTATGCGGTCGAGTAACGGGAGTAATTAATTTGTGTTTGTTCCTTGTACCAATGTTACGAGTATCACATTTTCGCACAAAATCATTAATGTTTTTCCGTACATACATAACATTACATAATATGTATTGAGAAGCAACAGTAAATATTCTAATTTCTTTAAATTCCTATCTTAGGGATTCTTAAGCTCCTAGGTCTGCAGTACAAATATCGCATTGATAGCGGCCGCATTACCCCACAGCATAATGCCGTAAGACACTATACTGTGAAAATAACTAAAATATACAAGGCGGGCCGTATCAACATCGGTAAAAAAATCTTATTTTCTTAATCGCAAAAGCCGTTGAGCTTAGTATACTCGCCAATCCGTCAATATGGGGGCCCACTGCAACTTGACATCAACAATAAGGCCAAGAAATACAGAAGACTCAACTGGATCCATCGACTCCCCATTGATATGTACATCAGCTTTTACATTTTTAACATTTGACGTGCTAAATTTTACAACTTTTGTTTTTTTATTATTTAATATAAGATTATTGACACTAAACCAACGTACTATATCAGAGATAGCATTGTTAACATCGTCATACAGTTCTTGTTTTCTTTTAATTTTAGAAACTAAAGAGGTATCATCAGCAAACAATACTATGTCATATTTGTTCCCTACAAGAAAGGGCAGGTCGTTTATGTAAATGAGGAATAGAAAAGGACCGGGAATTGATCCCTGATTGACCCCTATACCAACTGAAACTCCAGGAGTTCTTTTCCCATTAACGTCGACCTTTTGAATTCTATTCTTAAGATAAGAAGTCAAAAGCTCGAACGCACCTTCTCTGATTCCATAGTTGCATGTTGAATACAATCAAAGGCTTTGGATAAGTCACAGAAAATCTCTAAGGCGTCCTGCAACTCCTCCCATGCTTCATATATATTCTTAATAAGTTCTATGCCTGCGTCAGTTGTTGAACGACCCCTCGTGAATCCAAATTGTTTTCTATGCAGCAGATTGTGTCTGTTAAACTAAGCAAGTAATTGATTTAAAATATTTTTTTCAAATATTTTGCTTGGTAGAACTGAGATTGGCTTGAAGTTATTGGGGTCTGAAGAACTACCAGATTTAAATATTGGAATTACTTTGCTATGTTTCATCAGATCAGGAAATATACCACTTTGAACACATTATTGACGTTTAATGACGGGCGGGGAAAGGGCGATTGGTGTCAGGTGTTAGGTAAAAGTTATCTATGTCCGTCCTTGGAGTTTAAATTTGTTATACCATTAGACCATTACTAATTTCATTAAAAAAATGTTTCAATAATTTTGTCTTCAAAGCGTAGCAGACAGACAGGCGGATAGAAAGACAGGCAAAGTTATTTTCGTAAGTATTTATAAAATTCGTATATATGGGCTACATAGAGTTATTTTATCATATTCAGCATGTAGGCCACCACCAAGATAGATTTCGATTTTTTCTGGGACAGTTTTTGTGATTTAAATTATCTGTGTTTTAATAATCAAATGTATTATAGTGCAATTGCACTGAAATTTTTATCTTTTTATGCAACTTTTTACACACAACGCTAATACAAAATAGTACTTATAATGTTTTTTCGAAAACCTGATACATAAGGTTTGGTAATTAACTCTCTAATTTATAAATCTAGAATTAGAACAAGACGAGACACAATTTTAGAAAGTCGACGTAAAACGTTTGAATTTTACACGAATAACTGTTATAACTTTCATAATTACTGTGGTCACAGAAACTAATATAATGTGTAAAATATTTAAAAATCCAAACGATTTCACAACCCAAAATTTTTTACACAAGTTTATGTTTTGTCTGATTATGTCCTTATTATTTATACATCATTTGTATAAATTTGTTATTGATTGGGAAGATAACTAGAACCTTATTCAGTCAAATCTTTTGACGTTATAAAGGCTAACAGAGTCAAGAGGCTACGTTAAATATTCATGGCCATTTTCTTCACACGAGCTACTCCATTAATGTTTAACACGAACGATGAAGTACTAGGTACTATGAATAACGTTTTGTTCAGGGTGAATAAAAAATAATTTGATTTCAGATTCAAATTACAATTTGTTGTCATTAAACGCTATGTGGTTGAAATCGTTAAATTACATCTTAAAGAGGGTCTTTAAGTATGAGAATAAAATATCGGAATTTTAAATCAGTTTTTTCATGCACTTCTGACTCGGTACTAGTGACAACAGATTCTAAGTAAATTTTACTCGTTTTAATAAATGAATTTTATAAAAGTTTGTTTGAAACAGATTTTTAAGCTTAATAATTATTTTTAGTTGGATTTAAATAAAGCATTTCTTGTTATTTTTTTAATGTCAGCGTTACGTTTATTAATTATTTCGCGTTCTCGATTTTTTTTATCTTAGATTTTTTATAATTTATTACTCTGTATTTATGGACTCATTAATTACACTATCACAGGTTCACTTGGCAAGATTACTAGTCTACTGAGTTTTATGTGCTTAATTTCATAATTCATTTCATACTCAAATATCCTTCACCGACGAAGGAAAACATCAGCCAATGAAATAAGCGCCACAATTTATCCTAAAGGACATTTACGGGCTAACGCATTTACTTTCAAGGTTATAGTTTTACGATAATTAAGTGTAATACATATTTAATTCAACGTATTTTTAGCAGGTGTGAGGGCTATATAAGCATTTGAATATTTCAAAGTTTAAGAACATTATGGTAGATCAATCATCCATTAAAGGTGGTATACCTTTAATGGATGATTGATTCCACACATGACAGAGAATAATTTGATGTTACGGTTATAGATTCAAAGAAAGAAGGTTTATTTAAATGTTTAGGATACTAGACTTTGTACAAGGCCCTGGGTCGGAACCTACTTATCAGTTATTCTAGCGACAAATGTCAATAGTTTGTAATAATGTATTCCGGTGTAAAAGGTGAGCTAATAACTGCTATTACCGGTGCAAAGGGCATAATATCAGATTTCACAGAGGATTGACGGGGTAAGAAATGGCATATTTCTTGCAGTGCAGTTATTTTAAAATAATCTTAGTACTCATCAGGTATTCTACCGCAAAACAACAGTACTTGCTCTTGCTATTTTCCGGTTTGAAGGGTGAGTGAGCCAGTGTAATTACAGGCACAAGGGACATAACATCTTAGTTCCCAAGGTTGGCGGCGCATTGGCGGTGTAAGCGATGGTTAACATTTCTTACAATGCCATTTTTTATGGGCGTTGGTGACCACTTATCATCAGGTGGTCCAAATGCTCGTCCGTCGTCCTATACAATTTAAACAAAAAGTATATTACTTTAATGTAAACATAATTTATTAAACGAAAAAAAGCTGCAATACTTAAGTGGTATCACAGATTATGTCTTTATAAAGACATACAACATAGAAATGAATTAACGGGGTGAATATTAATTAATATAGCCTAAACACCTTGCCCCTTTTCTTTCGTTTTAGTAAGATTTTATATATTGTGTAGTACCACATTATATTCTAAAATATATATTGTATACGACGGCAATATGATACTTAATGTCGGAGGCCCTATAATATTAAATATGTACATAGAGTAATAATATATAACTGCGACCGGCGACTGGAGGCTTAGTGTAATAATACGATAACTAAGTCATTTAATTGGTGGAAAAGAATAACTACTGATTTAACTTTTACTAATTTTTATACATAAAACCTTAAATAAATACAAATTAAAATTAAAAATAGTTACTGTACAAAAATCGTGACCGCGTGGAATGGTGGCATGAATGCTAGTAGCATTTCCCCTTTGAATCGCAATTCCAATTCTCTGGGCGAAAAATGAACCAGCCCTCCTGTAGAGGTTCTACATAAAAATATTACACCCCTTTTTATTGCCTCTACCTACACTCTGAACTGATATAATATTGTCAAATAACAATTAGGTCTTGTAAAACCCTAATTGAATAAAATTAATTTAAATTTTCATTGATTTAATAGTATGTACACATATTTGCTGTAATTATCGTAAAATATTACAGCTTCAAAAAGAATCATTAAAATTTAACTATTAAAAAGAAAAATGGTACCAATTACAATAATAATAAAATAGCAGCGTCGCTAATGTAATACTTTTAACATTTTACCTCGATTAAATTGATTTCATAATCGTAATGTTTTAACAATGTATGATAAATAACAACAAATATAGTGAATATAACTATATACACGGTGACCTTTTTGTAAGTTCGCACATGTATATACATAGGTAAAATAAAAAAAAAAATGTGTTTGAACTGAAACCTTATTTATTAATTCGACTAAAAACGACGCACACAAAGTCTGTGAAATAAAACATGGAGGATGAAGGAAAGCACTGTTAGTAATCGATCGTGGTGATGTTATCATGTTAATATAAGTGGTTTTGATTAGATTACTACTTTTTTGTGCTTTTACGTCCGATTTTTCTAAATACTTACTTCACTTTTTCTAACGTTAAATTACACTTTTATCTTTATAAGAATAATGGAAAAGATGAATGGTCAAAGCGCTCTGATACCACCCGCTAACTTTATGGTGGTAGTGGGCGGCATAATTTCTATCTGATAAGGTTTGCTGGTTTACGCCATTGTTCAAAACTACACCGCATTATTAAATAATCAACTGCAGAATGCTTCAATTACAAATTGTTACTTCATAAGTTAAAAAAAAAACACTTATAGTGTCTATTAAAAATAGAAATAATTCGTTTTTGCGTATATATTGTAAATTGTAACTATATACATTTAATACGGAAAAATCAAAATTATTATTTTGTTATTAACAGGTTTTTTTGAAAAGATAAAAGAGATTTATTAGAGGAAAAATATTTAATAATTGCGTGCTTAAAAAAATTAAATTAATTCGTAGATTATAGTTTATATTAGGTTAAAATTTAACAAACAATATTGACATGTAGATACCTACCATTGATATTTCAAAGACAAGGCTAGAAGGATCATTAGTCATTGGTCTTTAGTCAACATTTTTTACGCCTGCGAGCCACCACATAAGCTATTCACATATTGATTTAGCGTTTTAATATACCTGAAGCAAACAAACATTAATTTCAGACTGAAAATGGGATTCTTTGAATTTTAAACATGTTTCGTACTATTGGTCGTATATGTATAAGAAAATTTGTTTAATTGATTTTTATAGTCTGGAATATTTCTTATAAGTATAGGTATCAAAAATAATAATAGCTGGATTGCTTCACCTAAATATTTATGTCAAATTATTGATTATCAAATATTATCACAAGACAAGTACTGAGCTTTCAAGATACAGAGACAATTTAAATTAAATAACGACGTCGGAACGGGACGGAAATAGTGTGTCAGCTTATTTTTATCGTTTAAAATAGTGTTTTATGAATGTACTATGTACATAATTTATACGGAAACTATTTTAAATTACGTTAATGGATCAATTAAACAAAGTTAAAATGGTTAAATGCATCTGTCATAGCTGCTGTGACGTTACGATTTGTAGAGAAACATTATAAACCGTTTTACTAATAAAATAAAGTCTCATTAACATTCATTCGTTTTTTAAATAGTACTCTTTGACCTTGTGCTCGTTTAAATAAAATAGTAGGTTACATTCTTGTTATGAAATTACGAGTTGGTACCTAAACGTCGTCTTCAAGGGAGAGGGGCGAGAAAAAGGCGTCAATAATAATCAATTGTAGAAGTTGTATTACTATTACTAAACAAACTAATTATAGTAACTTAACAAACCAAGGTTACGAATATTTTCTGGTCGTTATGTTAAATCATTGAATAATACGTGCACCTCGACTTAGATGTGCATGTTTTTAATTCTCAAAATAAATAACGCAATAATTTTGATTCTAATATTATATATAATCTACGAATCTTACATTATTTACAGGTAAAACTTTCCTACATCGAGATCTACAATGAAAATATTCGCGATTTATTAAACCCCAGCGCAGGACCTCTTGAGCTGCGCGATGAAGGTGGCAGCGGACCACCTGTTGTTGCAGGATTAAGCGAGGTAAGAACTGAATTAATAGAGATTCATGTCGTTACTTGACCTACGACCTTGTATTTAAAACACATTGTCAATAAAATGAGTGAGTGAGAAATAAATGAGTAATAAATTATTCTCGGCGTGATGCATGCAGTATTGTTACTAATAACAATCGTTTTTATTTTTAACAATATAGCTTAATATATATATCTATACAAATTAATAAAATGGAAGTGTCTGTAGGTAATTTCAAAACAGTTGCCTCTCTGTTAAATATGGCTGTTTGCGAGTTACCAAAACCTAATCAACATTTTTATTATTTTAGTTTACTGCTGCTACCTAATAGATTGAATATTTTGTTTCGTATATAATTCAGATAGACATTTTTTACGTTAAATTGGCAGATTTTAATGAACTTTCGTCACTGAAGTCCATGCTGGTGAAGTCGCAGATTTTGCTAGTATTCAAATGTCATACATATGTATATTGATGTTAAGAAATAAAATTTTGGTATATATCGATTCTTGGTATTGGAAAAACGATAGATAGCGTGATCTGAGTAATAGCGTGTTGTAGAATATTTGTACATTGTGTAAATCACGATCACGTCACATACAGTGATTGGACCACTTTCTAAAACAATTTTATTGTATGTTGATAAACAATGCTTTTACCCAACCTAGAAAGGGCTTATGTTTTTGACACGCTCAAGTAAAAATTGAAATGGTACTTGATTAATAAATAACAAATAAAAATTAGTTAGTTGTTGCATAAATACTACATTTTTATTAAACTATCTCAAAACAACTATAAACAGGGGCATTCATAATATATATATACATACCCATAGCTAGAATATATATAATATCACAGATGAACCACAATGTGTGTACGATTGTCTGTGCGTTTGTGGTCAAGATACATACCAGATCTGTTTTAAGTCGGATTCCAGGGCCATATGGGAATGGAGCGACCGGATGGTATTAAGCTGTTCCATCTGATTCTGCTTCCTCAAATATCTATAATTGGTTAGAGAGTAGTTAAAGAAATTAATATTAAATTAAATACCCTTTTTTAATTAAAATAGTTATTTCAAATTGTAAAAGCTTTTTAATTGCCCAGGTTCGTGCCCTTGATGCATCTCATGTCGCCGAGCTCCTAGCCAGAGGCGATCGTTCAAGAACCGCTGAACCAACTTACGCTAATCACCATTCTTCGAGAGGACATGCTTTACTTAGGTAGGTTATCTATATTTAAAGCAATAACTCTTATTCTATTTTATATTCTGAATAAAAAATTTGAGTTGTTTTTCGTGGCCATTGATTATCGTTATACTGATAGTATTATGCTATTCTTATTAAGATCTCTTTTTATATATTTTACACCGTTATAATAGACATATGTGTTTATTTTATATAATTACTTTCAAATCAAACTTGTTCAAATTACGATTATATAATGTGATGTGATTAATTTTTTTTATTAGCGTATCGGTGAGCAAGGCTGTGTCAAATGGTATTCAACGTGGGCGGTTATTCCTCATCGATTTAGCAGGATCCGAGCGTGCTGGTTTACGAGCACGGCGGCTTGAGGGCGCTCACATCAATCGGTCTCTGCTTGCGCTTGGCAACTGCATTATGGCGCTCTCTGGGGGTGCCAGGTAATAAGTTGGGTGTATAGTAAATGCTCTTTGAGTTTGTTTTGTTTTAAGTTGCTTGATTGACCGCCATAAGGTTTAGGTAAGGCATAATTAGTTCTTTAAGTTATAATTTTTTTTTAAAAGCACGTCTCGCTACGTTTAGTTTTGCTCACAGATATTATTTCTAAGGCAGGAGTGTATTTATGTTTGATTGCACTCTTGGCCAATTGGATGCGGCTCCTTTTTATCAGATTGCTAATTCAAAAAATTATATTTTTAGATAAAATGTTTAAGTTTAGATAATAATATATAAGTTTGTTTGCATGAACCCCTCCTCAAGTAAGGGTGAAGGCCTCCTCTAAAGAATACCATGTGTCTCTATCTTGAGCTATTTGCGGTCAGCAGGTACCCGCTATTTTTATCAACTCATCTGCCCGAGAGGTCTGCCTTTGATTGGACCACGTTCCACGTTGTTACCCTGTTGGTCCATCTCTCATCCTTTAGCCTCGCTACGTGTCCAGCCCACTTCCATTTTAGTTTTTTAGCGTAGGTTAAAGCATCCGTCACTTTGGTGGTTTCTCTAATTTTTGTGTGACGAATTTTTTGCATCTTTTCAATGTTGAGCATACTTCGTTCTATTCCGCGTTGGCAGGTAGTGATTTTGCTTTTTAATTTGCATGTAAATTTCCAAGTTTGACAAGGTAGGAGGCATGCCATCATGACTTTTGTTTTGATATTTGTTGGCATGTTACTTTTGAATATCTCTTTTAAGGACCAGTACTTGTTCCAAGTATTTTGTACTCTTCGTTCTACTTCTAGTTCGTTTTGTTTTCTGTTGAAGTCAATTTGTTTTCCAAGGTATATGTATTTCTCTGTATATTTCAGAATTTCATTGTCCACTGATATTCTTCTCTGTATACTATTTGTCATGACCATTGTTTTCGAAAGATTCATTTCTAGTCCTACCTGCTTACTAGCTGTGTTTAGTGAATCAATCATGTTTTGTAATTGTGTGCTAGATTCTGACAGCAGAACTAAGTCGTCTGCGAAGCGTAGGTGGGATAAATACTTGTCATTGATGTTTAATCCTGTCTTTTCCCAGTTGAATCTTTTTATTATTGACTCTAGGATAGATATAAATAATTTTGGAGACAGCAGGTCGCCTTGTTTCACGCCTCTTTCGATGGAGAACGTAGGACCAGTGGATTCTAGTTTTATTTTTGCTGTGCTACCTTTTTAAATGTTTCTGATTATATCTATATACTCTTATTCAAACTTTTTGAGCTTGCAGGGCGGTCCATATACTTGAATGTGACACGGTATCAAAAGCTTTTTTATAACCAATATGTGCGATGTAGAGCGTTCTTTGCTTCTCTTGGTATTTTTCCATTATTTGTTCTAGAGTATGTATATGATCGATTGTTGAAAAGCTCTTACGAGAGCCTGCTTTTTCTATTGGTTGGTTTGCTTCTATTTAGGTACGTCAATTACCGTGACTCAAAGCTGACACGGTTGCTGCGCGAGGTGTTGGGCGGGCGCTGTCGCACAGCCATGGTGGCGCACGTGTCCCCCGCGGCGACGCATCGCGACACCACGCGTTCCACGCTACATTATGCACAACGCGCCTCTGCGATCACAAATAAGGTTTATCAAATTATGTCAATATATATGTATATAATAAGTTTTCAACTACGAAATAGCCCAATAAAAAATAAAATAACGTGGATGTTAAGCGAAGATCACATCAGGACAATCCTACCCTATGAATTTTGCTGTGTTACTTTGTCTTTGTAATTCAACTCGTGCTCGACGATTAAAGAGAACGAAGTGACAATATGACTCGACTAAAGTACTGCCAATGACGTATCAACCGAGTAGCATAGTGGAACACTTGCTCCAAAGCGGGTAAGTTCCAAAGCTTGTCCTTTAGAGGACAAAATAAATTCAGAAAAGGGAGATTCATGACACATTAAATTGTGAATATATAATATAATATATTCCGAAAATGCATACCTTTTCAACTTTAATATATAAATTATACTATATTTATGTATACAAATAAACATTGGAGATATTCACTGGTAGTAAATTGTAAACATTTTTCAGGTTGAACGTGAACTCATTGAAACTCCGATGCATTTATCACAATATCGTAATGTTATTCATGAGCTGAGAGATGAAATTGCCCGGCTTAAAACTAAAATGAAAGACGATCGTTCAAAGTAGGTCTCTCTTACAATTTAATTGTTTTGTTATTTGAATTACTTGCTTTTTAATTATTTATCCTAATTTAATAAAAGTAACATTGGTGTTCATAACTTTATCAGCAGAAGTAGAGATGAACAACAGAAAATAAACGAAGTTTTATCTAAAGAAGAATCTGAAGAGAAATCAGCGCATTTAAAATCTCTTCGCGAGTCGATCGTGTCTACGTTCAAACAACAGATGAGATTGAGGAGGCGGTTGATGGAGTTGGACAGTCACTTGCTGGGACTCGCCCTGGATGCTGAGAGACAGCACGCGGCTATCTCTCACTGGGAGGCTCGTTTCAATAGACTCTATAAGCCAATTAGTTTCACAGGCTCAAGGCTGAGCACACAGCAAAGTTATAGGTATTTATACAGAAGATTAAGATATTAAATTATAATAATTATATGGTATTTATATACATAGGTTTTATGTCTGGGTAGTATATTTTTAGTTTGGAATGATCATAATGACATAAGTACCAAAATAAAAATTCGTTATTATATAATGTATAAAAGATAACTTAAGTTTAATCAAAATAAAATAATGATAGATACTGTATTTTGATTATTTAGCGTTACTTTATGATTTTTGTCGTCTCAGAGGAGGCACGGGGGCTTCGAGTACCGGCAGCGGTGGAAGCGGTTCCGAGCGCGCTGAGGCGGAGGTGGCCGTGGAGCAGGCGTGGACGGAACTGGCGGCCGTCGAGCGCGAGCAGGAGACCGCGCGCGCAGAACGACTGCGCATCGAGCGGCAGCTGGAGCAGGTGCGGCTGCGAGGGGCGCAGCTCGAACAGGTGATTCACCAGCGAAGGGCAATTCGCTAACTACCTCCTCGAGAGTAATAAAATATTTCGGACACATTATCATCATTGCTTTATGATGTTTAAACGTCTCCTTAGTAAAATAAGATTTCATCTGCTTAAGCGTGGTTATTGTTATTTATTTATCCATCAACATTTGGGTTTTTGTGAAATGGAAAATCCTCTATTAATCTACCTCGCTTTTCCGACCGGCCGCAGTACGATGATCATTAAGCTCGGTGCAGGAGCTGCCGGCGCACATCGAGAGTGGTCCGGAGCGGGAGGTGCTGTCGCTGGTGTGTCGCGTGCACGAGCTGGAGGCGGACAAGCTGGCGCTGCAGGGCGAGCGCGCGGCGCGGGCGCACGAGCTGCGCCGGCGGGACCTCGCTCTGCAGCGACGGGACGCGCAGCAAAGACTCACCGATGAGATCATTACGAGACAGCGACGAGCTCTCGAAGGTGGCCGATAATTGTATTTGAATATTTCATGTGGCCGTTATACGCCCTAAACTAAGTATTATTTTAACAAAATATATGCGGCAACGAAACGAAATACTTACCTAACCTATAAATTTTAACTTACAAATCTATTAACAAACCGAAAACAAATATTTAAGTATGAGTATTACAAACAATCTAGTTGAGTAGATTGTTTGTAATACTATACCTACCTACCTATTGAAATATGTCAAAATTATAATGAAATATCTAAAAACTGTCTATGGTTTTATCTCGATATCTTTTCATAAGAATTAATGTCATGTTTATAAGAACGACTTTGCAAATAATGCATTATTTTATATTTCAATTGACATAACTTTTTGATCTAAAAACCGATTGAAATAAAATAAAAACTATTTTTAGTAAACTTCACTTTAAATATTTTAAGTGAAGTTTGCTACAAAACATTAGTGAAAACCGCACCCAAATCCGTTAAACCGTTTCTAAAATTAGCGTGCACAAACGCACAGATAAACAGACAAAATTCTAACAATAATAGTTTTAGATTCTATTGCGTTATTGTATGCGTATTGATAAAGTCCCCCATTAATAGTTTTACTCATTTATTTTCCATGTACAGACAGTGATCAGTTACATTTTTATTATATGTATGTATGGGGTTTTCCAATAGGGACGCTTGAACTTTGACAGCTGATTGCGGCCATGTTGTTTGAGTGACAGCTGTCAAATGCAGTGTGTTATATTCATTCCGTCCTCCCAAACCACCATGGCAGGTTACAGTGTCGAGCACCACGTGCAAATCATAAAATTGTTTTATGAAAATGGGTCTTCAGTTCGAGCAACGTTCCGCGCACTTCGCCCGTTTTACGGTCGCGATGATCGTCCTGCCGAGTCGACTATCCGTCGATTGGTGGACAAATTCGAGTCAACCGGGTCAGTTAACAATCAGCCGGTTCCCGTGCGTCAACGTAACGCGAGATCTGCCGAGAATATCGCCGCTGTGCGCGACAGTGTCCTCGAAAACCCGCGGCAGTCAATTCCGCGTCGCGCACAGGAACTCGGCCTTTCGCAGACGACAACTTGGCGAATTTTGCGTTGTGACTTGAGCCTGCACCCGTACAAGATCCAGCTGACCCAAGAGCTCAAGGTTAATGACCATAGACAGCGCCGTGTGTTCGCTGACTGGGCATTAGAGCAGTTGGAAGTTGATGCCGATTTTGGCAAAAAAATCATCTTCAGCGACGAGGCGCATTTTTGGATGAATGGCTATGTCAACAAGCAAAATTGCCGTATTTGGGACGAGACCAATCCACACGAGGTTCACCAAGTGGCAATGCACCCGCAGAAAGTGACTGTTTGGTGCGGATTTTGGGCCGGAGGCGTGATTGGTCCGTATTTTTTCGAAAACGATAATGGTGTGGCCGTCACCGTCAATGGTGAGCGATACCGGTCGATGATAACCAACTTCTTTTGGCCTGAAATCGAGAATATGGATCTGGACAACATGTGGTTTCAACAGGACGGCGCTACGTGCCACACAGCACACGCTACGATGGAAGTTCTGCACGAGCAATTTCTGGACATGGTCATCTCGCGCGGAGGCGACGTGAACTGGCCACCGAGATCGTGCGATTTGACCCCGCTGGACTTTTTCTTGTGGGGTTTTCTTAAGTCGCAGGTCTATGCCAACAAGCCGCAAACCACCGATGCCCTCAAAGTCAACATACGCCACGCCATCGATCAAATACAGCCCGATTTGTGCGCCAGAGTCATCGAAAATTGGACCTTTCGTGTGCGCGCCACCAACCGAAGCCGTGGCGGTCATTTGAATGATGTCATATTCCATACATAATGGAGTCGATAGACCTTCCAAATAAAAAAAAAAATTCGCAAATATCTCTCCTACATGTATTTTTTTTTGCATTTCAAAGATCAAGCGCCCTTAATGGAAAACCCTATATAAATAAACTGATCCTTCATGACTCAATCACAATCTGATTATTTCACATTTACTATTGGTATTATAATACGACTGCCTCGTTGGTCTAGTGGCTAGATATAAGGCTGCAGACCCGGTGGTCCTGGGTTCAATTCCCAGGTCGGGCCGATAAATAGTTATTAGGTTTTTCTGTCAGAAAATTCTCATTAGCAGCCCGGAGTCTGGAAGTTGGAAGTGTGTACACTCCCGTGCCTCGGAAAGCACGTTAAGCCGTTGGTCCTGCGCCTAAACTCTTTCCGGTCGTGTCGGATTGCCGTCCCATCAGATTATGAGAGCTAAGGAAAAGAGAGTGCACCTGTGTTTGCACACACACTTGTGCACTATAATATGTCCTGCGCAGTTGGCTAATCTCTCTTGAGATTGGCCGCCGTGGCCGAAATCGGTGGAGGACCTTAATACATAACATATGAAATTAGATTACTATACCGATATTTTATTTACAGAGTATGGCATCGGTGTCCAACAAGATTTAGCTCATCTCTACGAACTGTATCAACAAGAAATTCATGCGTCTACCTACACTGACAGTAATGATTATTACACTCCATATCGTCTGCCACCTATTTCGTTGAGGTAAAATTGACTACGGATTTATTAAAATATTTATATTTTTCGTGTTTTTGAGCTAATAAAACATCACGCCTTATTTAAAATTTAAAGCAGCTTGCCCTTGATCAAAAATCGGTAGGAGGCTCTTCTTCCTAACTTCCGGCGTTCGTCGTGACACATTAATATGCTTTGTTTTCTGTTTTTTTTTTTCATTTTTCGCTATCTCACCCTTTCTTCATACTGCTTATGATCTCCTGGTGTATGACACACTCGCTCCAAAATCAAGATTGGAGTCATCCGCGTTCGGTGAGTACTTCTCACTGTTTATTATCTCTAGGTAAATTACAACGCACTCGTTTCATAATCAAGATTGGAAACTGCTAACCATTTCACGTGGCATTAGCCAAATTCGACCATCACATTTTCTCATCACGCCTGCATACATTATAGTTTTTATTGCCTTCAAAAATGTCGAATATTCGAAGAGTGTTCTTGCGCAGATAAATACATTGTCAACTATTAATCTACATAATTGACTTTAAACAATATGCAAATTATCACGGAATCACGTGATCTCAAAGGCCAAGCGTCTGAATAAAGCTCAAACCAATTTATTACCTAATAACAAGTGGGTAGCTATTTTTACCTAGCAACGTAGATTCAATTCAGGTGAAGAAAATATGGCCAAGGTCCATGTTTTCATGTTATTTGCGAATACAATCTATAGTTTTAGTGAAAACCTTCGCGAGGAAATTATGTCAGATGACTTATGCTTCAGTGGAGGGAGTGGTGGCAGAAGCTCCAATCCTAATTAAAACTAACAGAAATATGTTTTTCATTATGTAGAGAGGACATTTAGTAATACTATGTTAATGTGCTGTGTAACAATAGCTATCCACCTTGTAGGAGATTCGGTTAGCATTGTCTTGTGCCAGATTATGACGGATGGCTTATGTTGCCATTAATCAATAATTATTCTGCATATAGTATGTCAGAGTTGGCGTGGTCGGAGAGCTCGAGCGGCTCAGGGCGCGGCTCGAGTTCGGGCTCGGGCGGCGACCGGCGCCTGCCGCAGCTCGCGCCCACTCCGCGCCCGCGGACGAGATACAGGTCAGTTTTATCACTTATTTTGTGTTTAAACAATATTTAACATTATAAATCTCAAATAATCTAGCGAGTACTTCTGAATTCAAATTGACTACAATAAATCGCATTGAAGTATTCCCCTATCCATTTTTCTAGACATACATTAGAGAATATGTATTGAGAAGCAATCAATGTTATAATTAATATATTATAATTAATAGTTGTACATAGCACTTGTTACGTTATTGTTTAGTAAGGATTATGATACAAATTACAACTAATACTATAGCTATATGGACTGACTGAAGACCGCCTCGTTGGTCTAGTGGCTAGATTATAAGAGCATGAAATCTCTCCGGTCGTGTCGGATTAGCATTGTCGGATTTGAGAGTGAGGGAACAGATAATGTACTTGAGTTTGCGCAAATACTGGTGCACTATAATGTGTCCCCGGCCACGCAGATGACTAGTCTCTATTAAGAATGGCCACAGTGGCCAAAATTCGTTAGTAGGATACATCATCATCATTTGGACAGTGAAGTGATGTAACATATTTTTGACTGAGGTTCGCACCGTGCGTACTGAATTTACGGTCCTATACGGAAGTAATGAAGACTTGTTAATTATTCTAATTTCCATATTAAACTACAAACTGTAGTCAAGCAAGCGCAACCACCCTTAAGCGTTACTCGAGCGACGACAGTTTGGTGATCACCGCACCGCGCGCGGCCGATCGCGCCGCGCCTTGAACCGTCCACGTGCGGAGCCTTCTCGTATTATTGGTGTTGCAAGTATGCCCTGCAATGTTCAAATTGGGCTTGGTTTGAAGTTGGATTCTCTCGTTATTATTTATGACGACGAAATATCCATTATCTTACTTAAACCGGTGAATAATCACTACAAATTAACCATAAATTAATTTTAGATTAAGAAAGTGTTATTTGTAACCATTAGCGACGAGTTGTAGAATTTTGAGTTTTCACCAATTTGAAATGCTATGTCGCTGTACAAGTACCATTCAAATGTGAATTATGAAATTTTTATATATATCTTTATAGAATTTATTGTAATAAAGTACCTAAGCATTGTGTATGTAGTGTTAAAGCTTTTTTCGTTAATAAAAATTATAGCAGAAATGTATTTACTTTTATTTTATAATCCAAAAAAAGAAAACATAATATAAGATATAGATAGATATTTTTATTTACTTTAATTTCAACAATGTTCAGATATAAATATTATTTATTAAACACTAAACTGGTAACTTAATTTTAAATAATCTCTTTCAAATCTAACTAATCCTTCATTAAAAATAACATCTATTCTAACATACATTTAATACTAAATCATATTTCTAAGCGCTACAAATATCGATGATAAACAATATAATTAAATGGATACGTTCCTTATCGAAATGCAAATTTTATAAGAACATATATTTTAATATAAATATAATAAATATCTATTCTAAGTGATATTGACTATTTTTACTCAATGACTTTCATTAAACTCATCAACAATATAAAATAATAAATTTGAACCACTTTGGCCAAGATTCTGAATATTATTTGTAAAACTGAAGATATTGTAATTTTATTATCAGACCTATAAGGTCTTAATAATAATAATAGGATAAAAATGTGTTCAGAGAATGTTTTCGTTTTTATTGTTCATCCTTGAACTTACACTTTTTACACTCGAGCTATTTAGCCCTCAGATTACTTTACGAGGAAAAAACAACAGCTCGCAATAATATAATAAAAAAATGACTTTATCTACTTAATTTCAACTAGTTACTAGACCTTCGACTATAAAAAGTTAAGTAAAAAAATGCCTATTTACGAATAACTTTCTAAAAGATTCGAGTGTAGATTCTATGAGACTAAAACTATACATACAAAAAAAACAATGGTATCCTTAAAATATGAAATAATTAAACATGTTTAACAGATAAACATAATTCATACTGATAATACATTATAGGAACAAGATTCCATCGTCATTACTCTATTCAAGATGAAGTCATTAATGAATCATAGACAATAGACGAAAGTCCAGTAGACGATGTTGAAGAATATGAAAAGGAGAGGGAACAAGAGACGGGATCGCTTGTCTATCCAAGTGGCGATCTCTTGCGGGGTCATCTGAGTCCACGTGTGGTGCTGGGGGGGCTCGTCGGATCCCTCGCTGCCGTTGTTGCGAGGCTGTCTGCCACCCGACGCTATCAGGTCGTCGTAGCTCTGTGTTGTGATTGTTGGCAAGTTGAGTGCGGATGGGAAGCTCTGTTTTAATAATGATATATCATAAATATAAAATTTTAGAACACAGTTAATTATTTTTTGTATAGTTATTATATGGTTATTCAATTCTAAATAAATACAGTTAGTGTTGCTATCTATTTACCTCTTCCAGTGAAATGGGTGCATAGAACAATAAACATATTTAAGATAAAAACTTCAAGAAAAATAAAATATACACATAAATTATTTTATTAATATTTTGGAATACAACTATTTAAACACAGTCACATCACATCAGTATGTTTCCTAGCTTATGTTCTAATCAGTAAACAGTAGGTCGCATTTGTTAAAATACAATACATTACACATCCTGCAAACTTTTCAACATATAACAATAAAACCTGAAAGTTTCATTTCAATTGGATATTTCTTTCCTTCCCAAAAAATACCTCGAAAAAATTGATTTTGTGAAGCCTCTAAAGCAGGCTCCCCCCTTAAATGACTTTCGTATATCTTTTCAATGATATGAAATCGTCCACGATTCGTATTACAACTCACATGTACGGTAAGGTAGTTATTGTATCCGGGCCCGGCGGGATCGCTGCTGGTCTCTTGCTGCAGCGAGGAGCACGAGCGCGACTTGCTGAGCTGCGGCGACGACTCCCGCAACTCCTTCTGCAGCTCCTTGCGCGCCAGTCGAGGCGTCAGCGTGCTCTTGAGTATGTACTTGCTGTTTACTTTCTTCAAACTCACCACTTTTCTATAAATAAAAATATACCTTATTAAGTATACGTTATTTGAGTAGATTTTAGTGCATTGGTTTCTTATGGTGATTTAACGTCTTTTTTTCTAAATGTAAATCTCATTACATCTCACAGTCGTCAGACATCTGCCCTTAGCTCATTTAATTGTGTTCTTTGGCATCCAGTCAACTGCCTGATTTTATCAGAAACATTCCCTCATTGAGATGTATTCGGTGAAATGGTTTCCCGACACTATTCGATTAAGGTGTAAAACAAATATTGTTTTCATTGTTAGCAATAAAAGTGGCAAAAGATTCGTTGCCTCTATTATGTTCAGCCGGAACTATATGCCTGTTCATATAGGTTCATCACCAACTTAAATGAACTCGAGTTAAATGAAACAGGGCTCTTTAACTCTTTCTTACAATTTTTTCAATCGTCTTGTCTTAATAAATTTAATATCAACTTACTTTCTACGCCAAATAGTGTTGACGAAAGCGAACTCCACCAAGGCAGAGAAGATGAAGCCAATGCAACCTAAGAACCAGATCTCACTGGCTTTGATGTAAGAAACTTTTGGTAGAGTCTTCGCTTGTGATGACGCGAGTGTGATGAATGAGAGCATCGTACTTGTTCCTATAATATAATAAATCACATTATTTTTTTAATTAATCTAATGCAAATAATAATAAGTGTTAAGCCGACGGGATAGAGTTATCCAAATAAAAAAAAATATTATTATCTATGTCAGTGTCTTCGGAGCCATTACAGTTTTAAATGATTCTCATCTCCATTGCGACATTATTATTATTTTTTTAAATCATAAATGCTTTAAACATGTACATGTAAAATATTTGATCTTATTACATTTTGACCAGATGTGTTTGGAGTTGTCGATGAAGATAGATAATTATAAATTTAAGGCTTATTCATTTTAACATAAAAGCTATAACGCGTGATATATAATTTATTATTATTGGGTCTACAACTTCCCATTATCCTTTACTTTTTATTTTATTAACAATTTTATCCAATATATATATATATATATATATATATATATCCAGGTACAAGCTACACTTTGTCTTTCATAGTTTGCATGTGTATTTTAAATGTGGTGTTTTAGCCAAAGATGCTAAGAAAGTGATTTTCATTGTAACATTGTTTTATTCTAAATGACTTTATATTTTGTTGAAAGGACTAATAAAGGTTTCATATTGATTAATTACTTTCGTCTTACCTAACGTGATCCTTGGTGCTGAAGCATCAGCTTGCAACCAAAACGTAACCCATGACATAGCAACTATCATCATTGATGGAATAAAATAATCCATGAGATAGTAACCAACTTCTCGGCCCAATTTAAAAGTAAACTTTAATGCACTATAGTTACCAGCTGAAAATAATAATATTATTTATGAATTACTTAATAACAATTACATCATTAAATTACATCCACAAACATATAAAATGACATTACATCTACCTCCTAGGCGCATATTGACTATATCTCCTCTAACAACGGACTCATTCGTCCAAAAGTCTAGGAGAGAATATTCAGTTAAATGTAGTTCAGAAGAAAGTCGAACTGGATTGTCCTTTTCCCACATTAAACGTAAAATAGAAGCGTTGTATTTCCCTGAAAAAATGATTAAAATTATATGAGCTTCTATTTACATAATATAGTAAATTTAACAATATTTTTATTTAAATATATTAAATTATACAAATCATTGAGTGATTATTATAAGAGATTAGAGTATTTTTATGAGAAAATCTAAATATGTTATGTAATTAATTATTTAAACTTACAACTTTCTAGATTCATTGAGCACTTTTGGTCGTCAAACGGAAACTTCTGGAGATTCATCCAACAGTATAGTACTGCTTGCATTCGACGACTGAACAACACCTCTCCGTCGGGTGCTATTGAGATTAGTACATCCTTGCTATCGGTTCCCATGAGACTTGACGATTGTTCGTTGGACATGTATAAATGGGGAACCCAAATTCGCTGTCGGAGATCGCTTTCTCCGATAATTTTCGTACGTTCAGGCGAATATAAGGTGTAGGCAAGCCGCGCGTCCGTCCATCTTAATTGTAGAAGGAAATGCAATTTGAAATTCTGTAAATAATAAATTGTAATTAATAATATAAGTATATTGTATTGCTTACAGAATGATATTTACCTCATACACAATAATGAAAATATGTTTATAATATACAATATATATAGGATCATGCACTAAATGTACATGTCCTTTTGAAATCACAGGAACCAAATTACGTCTTTTGTTCTTATGTATTTTGAAAAAATCGTGTAATATCTTCAGATCTGATCCAAATCGCAGAAGCAGTGCGGTTATTTATATATACAAGAAATGCTTATTTTTATTTATCCCGATAAGGATTGGTCACATTGTATTAATTACATTGTGACAAACAAAAACAAAAGTTATTGTTTACTTCGTTTGTTACCGTGACGTTTACTTTTTCGTAGATATGTTGAAAATCTATAAATCTCACACAAAGATTTTTTTTTTGTATCTGTTATTTATTTAAGCCCGGAAAAAAAACAAAACTTAACAAAGTTCTTTGTAATATCAATATGATTTACGATAAATAAATTTAAGTTGTAGATAGAGGCAGAGCCGGCGTTAGGGAGGGGAGGGGGTGGTATGGGGCGACGGCCCGTGGCGCCAAATTTGCGTGGGCGCCGAGGTCAAAAGTAAGTAAAATTTTACTGGGCAAAAGCATGAAAAAGCTTCAAACTTTCTATATTCACTTCGTTACGTCTAGAAAAGAAGGTAAAAAAAGGTCAACTCAATTATGATTTCTTGGTGGGCGCCACAAAATGTTTGCCCGGGGTGTCAGTGGCTCTGTGGCCGGCACTGGATAGAGGTATAATTTATAGTGCTTTATATTATTACAATACAAATAAAAATAATAATAATTAATTGAATTACCAAATCGTGTGCTTCAGCTGGTTGTATAAAGTACACGTAAGCGCTGGCATGTACATACACCACTTCCCCTGTCTGATAGGTTGGGAGGAGCAGCCGATCATAGCGGCACTCATGGGCCAGCCGTGACAGGAACTCTGACTGCGTGTAGCTATCTCCCTTGTCGAGAGAAGGACACTCCAACAAAGGATTCTGTCTGAAATGTATGAATTGTAAATTTAATAATATGAAACTAATAAGTAGAATATTATTATATGTAATAAATATTAGTTTATGTTACTGTTTCACAACTATTATATTGATATACATATTATATTGATTACATAAAACTTTCAACTTTTAGGCGTATAATCGAGTATAAGAAAGCAGTTTTACCCGTAATCATTTCAACGTAAAGTAATAGTCTAGCAACTTTAGCTACCGTATTAATTAAGTATGTATTGGATGTTAAATATAACTGCGATTCGTAATTAAGAATCTATTAAATAACAGATAAATCAGCTTGGAGCGATTTTTTGGTATGTAGTAGTGTAATACACACAGTGATTAAATTCGAAATAAACTAACTATCACGTGCCTCGAACTCTCGCATAAGTAGCGTTTAAAGTGGCATTTTTATTATTATTTTCTAACTATTAATTAGTTCATAACTAAATATATGAGAAAAAGATACATACAATATAAAAACGAATTATCAATATTATCGGATAAAAGCGACGTGACGAAGACTACGAAATATCTGCAAAAAATATATAAAAAATTATTTTAATATGTATAATATATTATTTTTATAGATGTACCTATAAAAATAAATGTAAACTATATTCCCTTTTATTAGTTATATGGAGATGTGTATAATCAATAAGATAAGTTACTAATCAAATATCGGCGATCAAGCGATCCGATCTTACTATAATTTAATAAAAAATATTTGCAATTTGTACTAGTATTATTATATAAAACGTTTAAATTTTATTATGATAAAAGAAAGATTAAATAAAAAAACACCGTAATGAAAACAGTTGGTGTTATATTTACTAATACTAACCAATAGCGCGATTCAGATAAACCACGTCTCACGTTAAAACTATATTTTAAAGAATATATTAAGTTACTGATGTATTCCTTCGATATTCAAGTAATATCATTTTTGTTTCTTTCATCATTAATAGCTGCCTCCCCCATACAGTGACATATTTTATATGGAAGTATTCATAAGTGATTGGCGTTTTTCAAATATGCATAGCTTTGTCTTATTTTAATTAGTATTTCCAATTAGGTTGATAAAGTTGCAATGATCTATATAGAAGATATATGTTTTAAGGATCTATTTAAATTTAACGTATTTAGAATTTAATTCACGATTAAGATTCTCAATAACATATAATTGAAAAAAAAACGCAAGATAAATCGCGAGCTAGTCTACATAATAAATTTCACAGATAGATCTATGTTCGCCGCAAGACATAGGCTTTTTTATAAGAACTATAACAGAAGTTTCTCGATGTTATAGGATATTTAAAGAAACCACAATAGCGTTATAGTTCTTTGAACCTAAGAAAAAATAATAATTCTAATTCTCTTTAATCTTCTATTCTCTAAAATTTTAAATGTTATTTATTGAAATGTCTGAAGTTAACTATCAAATATCGCGCAAATCTTATCGCATATTCTTTTTCTTTTTTTTTAAAGAAGGATTGCGACACATACGCATAAATAATACCTGGTCAATAATAGATAGGTGTCGATCGTTGAATTGTTTTACCGTTATATATATTACACGGAAATAACAGACACGAGCACAGAGCAAATATTTGTGACGTTATATCTTAATATTGACATAAAATGCTATATCACGGTAGGCGTTCGGTAATTAACTACTTATTCTAATAACAATACCTCAATGTTTAAAGAAAGATGTTATTCTAAGGTAATATATGGTTTCATGGAGCTGCAAGGTCGAGGGAACTTACTACTAACGGCAACTATGCTAATATTTGTCGTTCTAGATAACATTGTGAACGAATTAACTGAGATATCAACGAGATTTGCTCTAAGATTAATCGTTAAGCTGCTTGCTACATGTGAACTACATTTATCCACTTACACATTTTTGTTGGAACAAAGTAGACGTTAACGTCAGTATCTGCTTTTACCAGCAAGTTTACCAAAGTTGTTAATATTGAAACTAAAGAATTAACCTATGCAAGATTTCATTGTAACTGGAAATAATTACGTATACACATTTTTTTATATGATCCAAGCCAAAAAAAAAGTAATGTGAATACAACATACATTTTTAATTACGATTAGGTATGTAGTTCTTAAAGGTAATAAAACCGAATCAGAGAAAGGCCGGTTTTCAATATTTCTTTATATAGTTTCTCTCGGAAAAAAAAAATAGTTTCTATTGATAAACGAAACACAAATATATTTAAATGTAGATGACGAATGATGAATATAGATGAATGTTTTTAAATATATTACGACAATTTATCATTGTAGTCAGAAAAAATAACACATTTAAATAAACTGATAAATCGCTTTCAAGTCTATAAAATCCCAAATAAAATAATTTCTTCTTCTAAGTTATTCGAGTATATCAAAAAGCAATATCGCTTTATTACGATATCGATATTACGATATCTAGAAATAATATAGTAGCTGCTGCTAGTAATTCGAGAAGGTATATAATTAGTAAGTGCCTTGTTGACTTATAGGTAGTGTAAATTGATAGTTACAGTTGATATCGTCATAATGAAAATAGTAGATAGAGTTTTTATCCATGTAATTTTATTTGTACCGTTTTATTTATAATGTTTAGTTTATATGATCGGTGGACAAGGCAATTGTATATAAACAATTTTCTAAGAAAAGGTATAAAGCTGCAGTAACTACGTATATTCCTAAAAATATATAAATTTGTTTTACAAAATTAGATCGAAGCGACTTTCAAATTGAGCTTTGAAATTCGTGACTATAAGTGGTTTTTATTATGTTTTAGTTATCTAGAATCTGTATTATTGATAAAGATCATTAATCGAGGTTGCAATTAATATTAATAAAATGATGATAGCTAGACAATTATAATATTAGAATATTTTTTATTATATTATCGTAGTCTTAAAACGATACAATGTATTCTATAAACTATATAAGTTCATTACTGCACTACTGTAACCGTATTTACATTTAACACTTTGAATCCACCTACCTCATTGTTTCTGATAACATCTGATAACATATTTAAATCATATATACACAACATATAATCCAAGCAAACGACTAAATTTAAATTTGTAGAAGATAGTATATTTTTTATAAATACATAAAGTTGACTCACAGCAGTTTATTTATTATGATGAATCACAGTACTTGTAAGCAAAACCATTTCTTTTTCTTTTTATTCAAAACCGTTTTAAACAGAACGTATCAGCTTAGATGAAAGAACAATTCGAACTTTATTCATCAAAAACTTTTACCAAAACGATATAATATATAAGACATTCTTATGTATTATGTCAACCTGAATATTATGTAAAGAGAAATTTAAAATGAACAGAATTGGGCTTGAATTCAATTATTATTTGAAATTTTAGTAATGTTACAAATAATATCATTAAAATTTAATAAATATTATTAAATTATAAAGCGTCAATATTCGTTGATTTGAGTTGAAAATAAATTATTTATATAAATCTAATGTTAATTCATTAGATTGTAGATTAAGAATCGCACTAAAATTATATTTTAGAAAAATATCTTAATCGAAATGTCACCATGATTAATATAACGAACATATTATATAGTATAAATTGATTGTTGAATCTGTTACTATTTATTGACTTACCCTATATTTATTAACACGAATAAAATAGTAAGATAGATAATCATAAAATGTAGAGCCTGATATGAATTATTTTTAAGTGCATATGACTAAAGAACTTGGTAAAAATTTTGCAATTGCCTCGTTGGTCTCTTGGCTGGCTTGTACAGCTGCTGATCATGAAGTCTTGAGTTCGAATCCTGGCTCGGATTTATTTCAGTTATTAGGTTTTTTTGTCAAGAGCGTGACAGTCTGGAGTCGAGTTTTCAGTGTCACATCTTATAATTGCTATTGGTTTTGCATCTGATCTCGTGGATTATGGCCCCTCCCATAATGGAGGGAATGGAGAGTAAAAATGTTTAGACTTTAAGTTTAACTTTTATACTTACCGGAGATTAATAGTTTCAAATGAATCTCCTTAGTAGTTATTAAGTCTCCATAGCCAAAATTCTATATACCTACTAATTGGTTGGTAATAATAAGGCATTGATATATTTATAAATATTATTTTATAATATTTTAACCTTAAATTATCACAATCTTTCGTCATCTTAAACAAACTTATGTTACTTTAAAATTTAAGGACAAGACAACATCCTTGATATCATTATTTTAATAGATGACATTTAATATTTATGATTGCCAATCTATCTTCATTTCACACACACACGTAAATTTGCTCTAGTTAAGTTTATCTCGTGAAAAATGATACTGCTAACTTAGTCATCATATTTTATAATTAAACTATGATAATTTTTGAAATATTTTTATTGTTTCAAAATTTTATGTGTCTTCAAATTTATTAACTTTGTTAGCACCAAAATGCATATAACGATATTATTAAATTATTTTTATTTATCTTTGGAGACACGAAATGAGAACCTATCTATATAAAATATTTAATTTGAAACATTATAATTTTTATAAATTATTAAGGTATGATTAACATTTCTTACATCTCAATGTCTATAGACGGTGGCCCATTTGCCCGTCCACCAATACCATACAAAAAATTACCTTATAATTATGATAAGCTCATAAAGCAATTTTCTCATTACATGTATACTTAAAAAATAATTAATTTCAATGTTGAATAATTGTCTGAATGTGTTTTGGTCTAGCTATTAGTAGTTGGTACTTTCATTCAACGGACATGCCATTGCTCATTACTACGGAATAGATTGTCTATAAGTTTTTATAGATAGGTTTAATACATTTGTAATTGTAAGGGCGCACTATTTTTTCAGAGTGTTTATATTATATTTAAATTAAGTAATGTTTGGGTATTCAAAGTTTAAAAAATTTATGAATCTCATTGTTGCAACTCAATTGTTGGTTTGACGCTAAGGTATTAATAAATTTTTTTAGCTTAAGATTAATAAACCTAATTTGCACATTGCCTTTTATTAATATTACATAATATATTATAAAAAAAACTATTAGTTAATTAAATAACTAGGGAGGTTAATAAAGTAAGACTTTTTAATACGATACTGACTCTTACCCACATATGTTTAAAAGTTACGTTGAGCAAAATAGTGTTGTTAAAATTAAAACTTTTAAACATATACATATCTACCATAACTGTTTTATCGCCAGAAATAAGAATATAAATCGTGATTTTAAAAATTTGTAAAGTAACAAATGAGTTAATGACGAATTTGAGTAGTTTACATAAAAAATTTAAATGTTAGTGCCAGTTTTATTGTATCGTCAGTGAAGCGTGCCCGGCTGATTGGTATTAATATTTTATACATACATTTGTATTTCTAATAATGAATTTTATATTAGTGAAGTCAAATTTATATTAGTGAAGTTTTTCCTAAAAATCATATACATACATAAGTATGCATAAGGTATTACAACCCAACCCACATCGTTTGTTTGAGGGTCCTATCTGTTTAGTATTCTTATCGCAAAAATAGCGAAGCCTTTACCTTAATCACTAGGTCATTGATTCAGGAAATCGAATTTGGGTATAGTAAGTATTGATTTCAATCGATCATCCTTCATATTAAATAAGGTCGAGATCAGTTGACGAAGCACGCGCAGCCATCTGCATCAAAATAGATTAACGCTCATTTCTTTGAAAAGATAATATATTTTCAATATTATTGTTACGCTGGCACTTACTATTCACTTGTTATATGACTTGACTGATATGCATAAACTATTGTTTTATAGTATTAAAAACAAAGAGATCGTCCTTGCTATTTGTCATTAATATCGTTAGTATACCTACCTACCGTGATAATAAAAAAATAAGGAAGGTGCCAATCAGTTTGTTAAGACGCAAGTAAGTATCATCATAATATGTTTGTTATTGGAAATTGAATGTTTATGTATAAATACATCCAAGTTAATAAATCCATTACATTTAAAGTTTATATAATATTCATTCTGTGCTGATATACGTTTTATATTTGGAATCCGTTGTTCAACTTTATTTTCTTCAAGTTTCTGGTTCTTGGAACAAAATGACACAATAAAATTGCGATAAATACATGACTTCTATCTACTTAGCTTCATGGCTACTTTTTATTTCATGATACTTTGACAAGCATACTAGACACATCAAATAACGTAACGAATACTAATCAAGAGTAGATAAGTCTAAGGAAAATGTATTAATATAACATTGAACGAAAAAGTTTAATTCAATAGAAATATTTTTTTGTATCAGTACTAACGTATTTTAAGTCCTTTTTTTATTCTAAATTTCCGTTTTATTAAAATATAAAAAATAAGTTAAACTTGTCATAACCATTAGTTAAAGTCTTTGCGGCTACTTATTATAAATTGAAACAATGCAAATACTACTGGAAAAAGATATTTTTTATGTTTAACAAATTTTCTTTTTATTGTGATTAGTAAAAAAAGTATTTGAATTAACTTATACTGCCTAGTATAGTACATCAAGTTCAACTACATTGTAAAAAAATCGATTACCTACTACCACTAATCGAAACACTATTAGCAAGAGGCGATGGTCGGTCTACCTTGACCCTGGTTGTGTTGTGACTACGGCGCACCTCAGTCATGTGATCGACGACGTCGCAGATTCTTAAATCTACCCAATAGGGAGGCCATAGAACGGCTTTAATAATAATTTTCTCTTCACAGTATCAATCTGATCGTAACAATTTTTGTAGATACGTAAAAGTTAAATTTTCATATTCAATTTAACTTGGTGTATGTAATTATACTCTAATGTCGTGCATTTTATACTTAAGTTTGTAAGTAAGTAAGGCGTATCTAAATATAATACAAAATTTTGTTTCTTTATGAAATACATAGTTAAAAAAATAACATAAAAAATCTTATGATATTTTACATCTCCCTTTATAATATTGGTCATAATATATGCCGTAGGTATCATTTTGTGACCTAAACATAGCTAAATTGCTATAAAAACACCTTGGTCTTTATAATCTATTATGCATTTTATGCATTAATGGGTTGAGGTTAGGCCTAATAACCTATCATTACTCGTGTTTAACTTCATTATAAAATTAAAACCTATCGTCTTCAATTTACATACAATATGTAACAATATTTATATCATGCAGGATGATTTAAATAAATATTTGAACTCTAGCACCAAAAACTCTGAGGCTAAAGAGTTGGAGACAGGGAATTATTTAAACGATATATCGTTACATTTGACGAAATGTATCGAGTAGTGTATGGGCCTATATTGTCACAGTTAAAAATAAAACAATGACAGTTTATCACATGTGTGGCAACGATTTTTCACCTTCAAAATATTGCAATTTACAAATAACAAACCTTCATAGCACGTAAGTGTTCCTCTTATTTAGCCTAGGATTTTTTATAACATTTAAATATAATCTATAAGCTATTGATTTTTTTTTGTTCATTGCTAATATGTGTGTGACATATACGTACACACAGAGATAAACAGCTTCTCAATACAAATAAACATGGACCAATTCGAGTCTTACCACCTAGAATTGTCTTTTGTGAAAAAAGTAACAATAAGGTCACGAAGGCTTCCTCACTGCAACGTTTTAATTAACAAAAGAATTTTTTCACTTGGTAATTATTTTATTTAACAGATAATGTTCGTGGACTCAATATAAAACATATAAGAATATGTTGATACATATGTATTTGAATTTTAAAACTGAAAAATGTTGTTAAAAATTTAAAGGTGCTTTAGATAAATATTTTTTTTTAAACAAAGGACATAGCAATGAAATAACTTTTGATGTAAATAGAAATGAAAATAAACTGCAATTTCTTTATTATATATGTTGCGTGTCTTATGAATGTTTATATGACATATTATAAAAATAATCTTAGAGATTTAACATTGACGCAAAATACGGAATTTTGTAATGTAGTAGATACCTAGTGCTTAACAATTACAGTGATTTATCGGACCGTGTCTTAAGACGTACTTGTGACTTTTTGTTAAATAGTACCATAATTGCAAAGATGATAGAAATAGGTGTCCAATTTATGATTAGATAATTCCAAGATTATTTTAATAATACTAATGATCTATTTATCCACAAAAAGAATGTAATTTCAAACATTTTCCGGTACTTTACTAGGATTTCCGCTTTTGTTTTAATACTGGTTTGAAAGGTTACTTGTTTATACAAATAGTAAGTACAATACCTAATTGGAATTAAAATTTAGATCTCTAACAAGATAATTAAATAAGCGCAAAGAGCCATTCGATATTACGACGTAAACAGTTGTAGCACATATTCCAATTTCTGTTTTTTAGGTTTTTTTTCACGCAGAAGGAACCTTCAGCAATGTAACCGCGGCTCTGGGGGTCGGATCATGTCGGTATAAGGCTTCCGCGGCCTTTTCCGTGCTGTGCTCGTAGCTCAGCGGAACTCTTCACAGTGGATATTTTTTATAGTTATCTCATGTGAATAGCTCACATGTAATATAAGATAATAAAAAAGAGCACAAACTAAGCCGAAATAATATTTGACGCAAGCGTTCACGCCTTTTTATACGGAGTTTGCTGATCATATTATGATAGGTAGGTGTAATATACTCGTACTTCAAATTCTTTGCAAATTAAATAGTTAGATAATAATTCTAAGAAAACGAACATGTGTTATAATATAAAATGTTTGATCATTATTTTGCCCAAATCCCTACATACAACACGGACAAGCCGATAAAAAGTATTTTTTGAAAATAACTACATATATTAAGAATATATTAGTGTAAATATTTTTATCGACAGTCAAACAACCCATACAATTTTCTTTTAAAAAAAATTACCGCGTGTCTTTCAGTTTTTTAGATTATCATAGAAGTTTTAAAATAAACGTAAGATTTTTTAGATTATATAGGGTTTTCCAATAGGGACGCTTGAACTTTGGCAGCTGATTGCGGCCATGTTGTTTGAGTGACAGCTGTCAAATGCAGTGTGTTATATTCATTCCGTCCTCCCAAACCACCATGGCAGGTTACAGTGTCGAGCAGCACGTGCAAATCATAAAATTGTTTTATGAAAATGGGTCTTCAGTTCGAGCAACGTTCCGCGCACTTCGCCCGTTTTACGGTCGCGATGATCGTCCTGCCGAGTCGACTATCCGTCGATTGGTGGACAAATTCGAGTCAACCGGGTCAGTTAACAATCAGCCGGTTCCCGTGCGTCAACGTAACGCGAGATCTGCCGAGAATATCGCCGCTGTGCGCGACAGTGTCCTCGAAAACCCGCGGCAGTCAATTCCGCGTCGCGCACAGGAACTCGGCCTTTCGCAGACGACAACTTGGCGAATTTTGCGTTGTGACTTGAGCCTGCACCCGTACAAGATCCAGCTGACCCAAGAGCTCAAGGTTAATGACCATAGACAGCGCCGTGTGTTCGCTGACTGGGCATTAGAGCAGTTGGAAGTTGACGCCGATTTTGGCAAAAAAATCATCTTCAGCGACGAGGCGCATTTTTGGATGAATGGCTATGTCAACAAGCAAAATTGCCGTATTTGGGACGAGACCAATCCACACGAGGTTCACCAAGTGGCAATGCACCCGCAGAAAGTGACTGTTTGGTGCGGATTTTGGGCCGGAGGCGTGATTGGTCCGTATTTTTTCGAAAACGATAATGGTGTGGCCGTCACCGTCAATGGTGAGCGATACCGGTCGATGATAACCAACTTCTTTTGGCCTGAAATCGAGAATATGGATCTGGACAACATGTGGTTTCAACAGGACGGCGCTACGTGCCACACAGCACACGCTACGATGGAAGTTCTGCACGATCAAGCGCCCTTAATGGAAAACCCTATACTAATATTATTTATAAAAGCTGTCAACAACAACAATAAAGTAGCGAAGCAAAAGCCGCAGGTCCTTAATAGAATAAGCTTGAGGGACACTTAACTGGAGGGGTCAATAGGGATATTAGTTATTGCTTAAAATAATTGCTATCTATAAGATATCGCTTGTAATCTGTAACACAACATAGATAATATATAACTAGAATAGTACTCATAAATCTTACGTCATAACATTCAGTTTGCAGGCATATTTGATTTATGGTTCATCATTAGTATAATACTCATTCAATAAATAAAATGATTAGTGTAAATAACAAACATTTACAAACAAATTACGCTACATTTATATTGTTTTAGGCTACACGTTGATGAGGTAGTTGAAATATGCTATGCGTCAGATATCCAGGCTTATACGGTGCCTTATAAAGAGAGGTATATACGGTATTATTTCGGTTCTTCTCAGGTCTTAGGTGTTTGTTCCCGAACGTTTCTATAATTAATAGACTTTGTCATAGAGTCACGCTCACACTTACCATACACAAACTAATATCGAGTGGTATACTCATAATAATGAGTGTAGCAACTGCTTAACTATAGCCTCACTATCGCGTATCCCATGTGTGCGATGTAATCTCTCGACATTGGGAAAATGCATTTATTATCTGTAACGCCCTCTTCAACCGGAAGGCCAATTTAGCGCCTTATGATAAGGCTATGTTGGCCTACTGTTCTGATGAGCTGGTTTGATGATGGTATTACTTCTTTAAAATTGACATATAACGAGTTCAAGGAGGTGACTTGTACATTGGGGTTACGACTTTAAAATCGGTCATTCTTTCCACCCCCGCTTCCGCTGAATTGAAACGCAAGCATAGGTATATTTAGAAACAACCAACCATAACGAATTAAAAAGTTAAAATAATCTAAGTAAATTAAATTATAATAGTTAATGTAACACTTAAGAAATTTAAGTAAATAAATCTATTTTGAATTAATAATTATTTCTTCATCGGAACTGGTTCCACGATAAGAGCCGTGTAGAGTACAGATTAAATAGCAAACAGTAAAATTGACTGGAACTAAAGTAAATAGCCCGTATGTATCCCACTTCTAACTAAAGACACCAAAGAGACAAATTTGGAGTGAATCTCACGGTGCTTTTATATAAGGAGGTGAAGACACTACATCGCACATTAAATATCATGCGCCACATGGCGCTCGCTAGTAATGAAATCAGCATTTTTCGTTAAATTCTACATGTGCCTACTAGCGAGTGAGCTATTTCGCTCTCCACCTAAAACTACTTAATCGTTGCCAATATCAATGTGTCATCGTTGCACTAGCCAGAACGAGATAGTTGGTTGGTTTATCGATATTGATTAAATAATCTTAAGTATCTGAGCTTACTTGTGTTAAGGTCTTAACTCTTAAGTACATCTTAATAAAATAATTAGATTTAAATTAACTGGTTTCGTCTGTTCCTTTTAATTTAAATATTAAATTAATTAATTTAGCGTAGGTACGTACGTGGACAAAATTAGTTTAAGATAAATTTAAATGGCAGACGCCACTGCCGTTATCAACGTAATTAACAGATTAATATCTCACAAAAGATAATCTGATAAGCATGCGATGATCTTAATCCTTGGGTATGATGTTAAAAAATTTAATTTAGTAGGTATGTGAAATATTATTTAAGGACATATCTAGTTTTATCACAATATAAATGCAATCTTACTACTTTATTTTTTATCAAAAACTTATTAAGTAAATTAAAAATATGTATCTGCAAAATCAAAATACTAAATGCAAATATTTACTGTCCGTTTAAGTAACCTCCGATTATTAAAAACCGCCTTACATAGGTACTCATTGTTAGTTTAAAATAATATCAACAACGTTTTCATGATAGAGCAATTATTTAGTTTGTTTAAGAAACTTAATATTGATTTTTAGCTTTAACAATCGTTAATTATGGAACTGTTAATGAGCTATGCTCGTGACCATACCTCATTATTGTCACAATAGCATCAATGATACTTAAAACAGCGTGACGGAAGACGTGCACCTCTCTTATTATATGCAAAACAAAACCAAAAAATTAACAACCCGAAGGCTGCTCACTAACATAAATACATATCAGGAAATTCTTTACCCAGTTTTGCAATATTCAAGAATTAAAAAGATAGGTAATTAAGAACTTGACCATACCAAATTATTGTCACAAAAGGATCAATTATACTTAAAACAGCGTGACGGAAGACGTGCACCTCTCTTATTATATGCAAAAAAAAAAACCAAAAAAATTAACAGCCCGAAGGCTGCTCACTAACATGAATACATATCAGGAAATTCTATACCCAGTGTTCGCTCGCAAGTTTGGGAAGTCGCGTCTGACAAAACTTAAACCTGAAAATGGTGGGGTCTTTACTTCTAGGCATGAAATTGTCGGAGAAGTAGACAGGTGTTTATGGGCAGTTGTTTTATTCAAGATCGGATAAACCTATGGAAATCAGTATTGCTGACCAGCGCGCCCCTCTTACGCACCATTACTCCGAGGAGCTCCCGGTCGTTGACCAAGGCGAGATTAGGGCGGTTCTAGAAAAGCTTAAAACAACAAAGTTCCGAGAAATGACGATCCAGTCCTGAAAGAGCTAGCAAGCCTCTTTAATTCCGTCATCCAAAATGGCAAGACCCCGGAAACGAGAAGCGGAAGTGAGGTGGTACTGTTTTTCAAGATAGGTGATAAAACCCTCTTGAAAAACTATAGACCAATCTCCCTCCTGAGTAACGTGTATAAGCAGTTTTCAAGAGTCGTCACGAACTATCTCGCCAGACGGCTTGACGAGTTCCAGCCCCTAGAGCAAGCTGGTTTTCGATCAGGCTACAACACCGTGGACTACATCCATACTGTTCGGCAGATTGTGCAGAAGACCGAAGAGTACAATCATCCATTGTGTATGACTTTTGTGAATTACGAGAAATCCTTTGACTCCATCGAAACTTGAGCAGTGCTCGACTCATTGCAAAGATGTCATATCGATTGGAGATATATCGAGGTACTGAGATGTCTGTACAACGCCGCTTCAATGACTGTCCACTTCCAGGACTGTAAGACCAAGGCGATCCAACTGCGCAGAGGGGTGAAACAGGGGGATGTAATATCCCCGAAACTGTTCACCAACGCGTTGGAAGACGTTTTCAAGACGCTGGATTGGATTGGTTATGGAGTAAACGTCGAGTACATTTCATACCTTCAATTTGCCGATGATATCGTCATCATAGCAGAGTCGCTGGAACAACTCACCGAAATTCTGCGTAGCCTAAGCAAGTCTTCCCGGCGGGTCGGTCTCGGTATCATGTTCAATAGGCATGTCTTATTAAACAATTAAAAATAGTTACTGTACAAATCGTAACCGCGTGGAATGGTGGCAAGAATGCTAGCAGCATTTCTTAACATCATTCAAATCTCACTGTACTGATAATCAATGCACAAGTTCATTTTATTGATAAAAACAAGTAGTGGTATTGTATGTATGCTAGATTCTAGAGGTCTAGACCGATGACTTAGTAGGTAGGTAAAGAGAAGTAGAAAAGAGTAAACCACTTTAAAAAAAAAAAATGGTAGTATGATATAGAAAACTTTTTTCTAAATTGTTTATTACCTTTTTTTATGTAGTGCTTGTTCATAAAGTGATCTTTAATATCAGTAATATTTAGTATTTTATAAAAGGTATAAAAAAACATCACGCCTTAGAAGCGACGGAGAAACACATATGGTTAACGTGATTTTGCATAAGTAACTATCGCTCTAATTATGATTAATAATGATTTTAGTTACGCCATTGAGTAAATCCTTGCTTGTTAATAAAATTTGTTATATTTTCGTATTATTTTTAAGATCTGATTACAAAGCGGTAAGTAATATTTGATTTTTATTTGTTCTATATCGATACATTATAATATTAAAACTGATAGTGATGTCTATTAACATTTTGTATTACGCCTTGTGTTAGATCCTATAACTATCAAACGTACATTTGCGTCGCTCTACAACCTATTGTTTTTTAAGTACGTGTTGTAAATTATCTGTTTGGGAACACAAAAAAATTGACATTAAATTTTCATTTAAATATTTAAAAAAGAAAATAGTTACTAGCCTAACTTTATATCGAATAATTAAAATAGTATATTTTCTAAAATTATTAAATATGTCCTTAATATATATGACGATATGTAAACTTTAAAATATGATTTAAATGTTATAAAGTCAATACATTTTAAAGTTAACATATCGAAATATCTATCAAGGTGTATTGTGTAACTATAAATTGGTTATTATTTTGTAAAAAGTCTATATATTTATATATATACACAATATATATAAATATTTATATTTGCAATAAATTTTGGAAATTAAATTTAAATCTAATATACGTACGTATATATAACATGCGTGTACCCACATATTATATCGCTTGACTGCTAGATGTGGGAGAAAGGTAGGTACATTGTTTTTTTAATTATTAGATAAAAATCGTTTTCTTGTATTTTTTATCTATTTTTTGTTTTGTGCTTACTGCTTCTGATTTAATATTTTAGTTTCGTTACTTTTATTATAGTATTTAAAATATAAACAAAATACTTACGACGGTTTTTGTCCTCTTGCACTATTTAAAATACAGATCATTACACTAAATAAAACAGTTTTTGAGCTCATGATGAATCTGTTTACATAATACGACAATAACAGCGCGCACAAAAATCGACGCGTCTGCTTCGCGTAATCGATTCACCACTACTGCCCTGCTGCATATTAGGAAGCACTAAGCAGTTTTCACGGAAAGCGTATAAAGGTTGCGCAGGCGACGGAAACATCTATCGTTTATGAGCTTTTACACACACTACGTAAATTAGCATTTCGCAACTATAAGTTTTAATGACACAGTTTTTTGTGCGTCAGAGCAAACGTGCGCCATAGATAAGTGGTTTATAGACATTGTTAATTCTAAAGATTACAGTTATGAATTAATATTCAATTAAACAACGTTGTAATTTTCACTTTTAATGTTGATCTATGCTTTTGACAGGATGAGGTTGCATACAGTTAACAGTATAAGAAATAAAATTTAGGTCTTGTAACAAATTAGTCAATCTTTCAAAATGTCTCTCAGTGTAAGGCAATGCACCTTCAATAAAGTTTGATAATGATGGTACTTTCAAATTACCAGATATTAATTCTGGTGCTAATATATTAAATACAAGTTGAGCTGCATGACAATTCTTATTGTTTGTGTTCCATTCTGCTGCAAATTTTAACAAAGTTTCTTTTTGTGTATTGTTAATTTCTTTCAGGGTCTCTGTTAATTTTTCATGACCAAATTTTAAAACTTCATTTACAATTTTTAATACATGAAAAGGTCTTTCCATACGTAATGCTAATCTGAGAGCTTTGACTAACTTTTTGTCATGTAGTAAATTCATTAATTCTTGTTCTTGTAAAATTTGCTCTTCCCTTTCTTTGGCTAACTTTTCTCTTCTTTCTGCAGAGACATCCTTTAAAGTCACCAATTTAGAGTCAGATCCTCCGGTTATTATTATCTCCTCACTTTTACTAACTACCATCGACCAAACCTTGCCATCATGGTTGTCCAGAGACATTTTGCATTCAGACGATTTTATATTCCATAGTTTAAGAAGACCATCTGCTCCACTTGACACTATTTGTTGTCCTTTACTTAAGAAGTCTACTTTAAGGACAGAGCTTTCATGACCTTCAAAAGTTTTCAAGCAACTTAAATCTGCAATTGACCACAATTTTAATGTACTATCCGCTGAAGATGTTAAAATGACTTGATCGACTGGTGAAAATCGCACACACCATATACCTCTCCTATGTCCCTTTAATACTCCTAACAATGACAATTCATCATTCCAAAGTTTAGCTGTTTTATCTTGAGAGCCAGTTGCTATAATTTTGTCATTGGGTGATACAGCAACACAATTGATATCCATGTTATGAGCCAATTCAGTATGACTTGGTAAAATTTTTTGATCCCCGGAATCAATGTCCTTTGGAACTGTCCACATCTTTAAGCAATTATCTTGACTTACAGAAGTAAAAAATGTATCAGATATCTGTGAAGTGAACACAGAGCCTACAGAGGCAGTATGTCTTGCCCCTATTCCAAAACATTTTATGTCCTGATTAGTCACTTTAGCCCATATTCGTACTGTATTATCTTTACTAGAAGATATGAAAATATCAGGTCTTGTAGGAAAGTTTGCTAGAGCTAAAACAATGTCTGTATGCCCTTTTAGTAATTTACAATCCATACTTCCTAGTTCATAATACTTCAAATCTCTACTATTTGTAGCTACAACAATATGTGATTCATCTTTCCCAACAAATATTATATCTAATATTTCATCTGTAAATCCAATTATCTGTTTCATACATGTAAATGTTTCCAAGTCATGAACTATAATATTATGATCAGCTGTAACCACCGATATCATATTTCTTGCTATATTGAATACCAAATTAGTGATTGCAAGGCCACCTTCTTCAGTAGATGAAGATACAAGACTATTTGATTGTTCAAACATAAGGCAGCTCATTTGTATGTTCCATATTTTTATAATACCTTTTTCACCAGCACAAGCAACATAAATTCCTTCAGTCTCTAATTTCTTTTTAAAATTAGGTATTTTGAAAGTAGGAGGCATAAGTATTGTTGCTTCTATGCTTTCATAAACGGGTAAAACTTTAACAGGCTTACTTTCACCTAGTTTCCAAAGAATTAAAACTCTATCTCTTCCGGAACTTATCATATACTCATTATCTGGGGTAAATTGTAATGAAGTTACTTTGCTAAAATGACCAGTATATATAGTACTATCTTTACCAGATTTTGAATCCCATGATCTTATTTTTGTATCATCAGCAGCCCCAAAAATAAGTTGTTTGGAAGAATCTGAGTGATATTTAAGAACAGTGAATACACCCATGGCTCCTTTTAAACTACTTGTACAAGTATGATAACTGATGTCCCACAATCTTATATTTCCGTCAGTTCCACCTGATGCAATATTGGTATCATTAGAATCAAATGCTAGCTTGGCAACCGCTCCTTTGTGACCAGACCGCCATAACTTTTGTTGTTGTCCTGTTTCTCTATCCCAGAGCTTTAACAATCCACTTTTATGAGCGGTTACTATAGTTTGATTGTCATGAGACATTTGGAAAGTATATATTTGATCACTGTCATCCTTTTCTTCTGGTGATTCTCCTATTGTAAGTGTATTGCAAAGTGTGTTTACATCAATAACTTTTATAACGTCATTGCACTGGCATAGAAAATGTCCACCATCAGTTGTCCACTGAATATCACCACCAGTGTAGAAGGCTTCATATTCACCTGTTTTCTCATATCTGCAATATCATAAAATTGCTGAATTATTTAGGTTAAAAATTTCCTTTTTAATAACTAACTAATCATTAATGAAATTCATAAATTATTTTCTTTAGCTTTTTACTTGCTAATGTTCCATTATTATGTTTTAATTAATTTTAATCTAATCTGAAAATAATTCTTTACAAACCCAAGAAATAAATATGATTACCGAAAACAACACATTTATATTAGTCTCATGAAATAATTACTGATTTATTACTTACATTTCTTTTAAGGAGCTAGTCATAGTTACGGCTCCTCTGTTTTTGTAATTTTTCGTATAATATTGTAATATTAATGGCACGTGGGTCAGATGTAAATATATAACACGTCGCCTTCGCCTTTGTATTTTAAAATCTGACACTGTCAGACTGACAGGCACCTGAGCCCGACCAGTGTTCACAACCTGAAGTCAGACAGCTATACATTAGGATAAATTTTATTATTTCCTTCTTTGGCGTGTATAATGTCAATAATATACGATACAAAATGTCTATAATACCAAAGTCATTAATCGTACCTTTGAGTCACTCTACTTCGATTTTATTTAATAAAGTAAAGTAACAGCTGTCTTACTGGTGGTAGGCCTTTGTGCAAACTCGTCTGGGTACCATCCACTCATCAGATATTCTACCGCAAAACTGCAGTACTTAGTACTGTTGGGTTCTTTTTTTATTTTTATTTTATAGTTCCCGGGAGGGCAAATTACTCTACTCCACCTGATGGTAAGTGATAGTAAAGTCCAAACGCGACGACGGCTAGTGCAGTCAGGAAGAATGACTTGCACTAGCCGCCCCCGTCTTGCCGGCCCGCAAGATGCCTCTTCACGCCTCGTTTGAAGGAACCCGGGTCATAAGAGGAGGGGAACACGTGTGCTGGTAACGAATTCCATGTTTTAGAGGTGCGACAAAGAAAAGAGTTGCCAAATTTCTTCGTGCGCGATGGAATTGATGTCACAGTTAGTCGGTGACATCGAGAGCCAGCACGCGTAGATTTGTGAAGGAAAGGGGAAGCAGGAATGAGGGTGAATAGCTCCTCTGAGCACTCGCCGTGATACAGTCGATAGAAAGCGCTCAGTGCCGCTATCTCTCGACGCAACTGTAAAGGCTCGAGGGTGTTGGTGACCTTTACGTCGCCAATAATGCGAACCGCACGTCGCTGCAACCGATCCAAGGCCTCCAGTAAGTACTTAGCGGAGCCATCCCAAAGGTGCGAACAATATTCGACGCAGGACCGCACCTGTGTTTTATACAACAGCAGTTGTTGTGGCGTGAAAAAACGCCGCACCTTGTTCAGGACTCCGAGTTTTCGTGAGGCTGTTTTTATAACAGCCTCGATGTGATCCTTTGGATTGAGGTCGCACCGAACGTCGATTCCCAGTATGGCGACTTTGCCTTGTATCTCCAGCGTAGTGCCACAGAGGGAAGGAGGAGGGGAAAATGGTGACTTTTTCGCTGTGAGAGCGCATACCTGTGTTTTCTTGGCGTTGAACTCAACAAGATTATCAGAGCTCCATTTGGCAATGAGTTCTAACGTCCTATCGAGTTCAACAACAAGATCCCTCCGTCTCTCCCCAGTTTCCGCCCGCCCAGCTCCTGCGCGTCCGTGGTATCCCCCGTGCACTGTGCTATCATCTGCATAGCAATGTATGTTCCCGAGAGAGAGCATATCATTGATATGCAGAAGAAAGAGTGTGGGGGATAGCACAGACCCCTGGGGGACCCCAGCATTCACTACATGGAATTTTGAAGCGCAGCCATCAACTAAAACGCGAAGGCTACGCTTGTGTAGGAAGCTGGCAATCCAGGTGCAGAGCTGAGCTGGCAGACCGTATGCCGGCAGCTTGGAGAGAAGACTTCTGTGCCAGACCTTGTCAAAAGCCTTGGAGATATCGAGGCTGACAGCCAACGATTCCCCACGCTTGTCGATAGCTTCCCCCGCAGAGGTGTGTTACGTACACTAGAAGATCACCTGTGGACCGTTTCGGTCGAAACCCGTATTGACGATCATTAATCAGACAGTGATCTTCTAGGTAATGGATCAGTTGGTTATTTAGAATCCGTTCCATCACCTTACAAAGTACTGAAGTGATAGCTATTGGCCGATAATTAGCCGGGTCTGACCGATCCCCTTTTTTGGGAACCGCTTGCACATTAGCCTCTCTCCAAGAATCCGGCACACGTCCTGTATAGAGAGACAGCTGGAACAGGCGCGTCAACACAGAAGACAGCTCCGCTGCACACTTCTTCAGCACTATGGCTGGTATTCCATCGGGACCACTAGCTTTCCGTACATCGAGTGATTGCAGCTCTGCACGCACATCGCGCTGCCTGATTTTGATGTCAGGCATCGTGTGGCCACATGAAGGTATTGAGGTGGCTGTGCACTGCAATCATCGATCACAGAGTTGTCCGCAAAGAGTTTTGCCAGAAGATCGGCTTTCTCTTGCGGACTGTGAGCTAGCGATCCGTCCGGATTCCTGAGCGGTGGCAGCGAAGGTTGGCAGAAATTGTTTTGCACAGACTTGGTCAGACGCCAGAAGCTACGAGAGCCCCTAGGATGCGAAACAAGGTCGTGACCAACCTGTACAATGCGCTGTGCATCCGCTCTCGTGTATGCCTTCCTACAGGACTTGGAGCTTTTGTTGTAGGTTGCTTTCAGTGAGTCAATGTTAGATGCCCCACTAACGCAGCCATTGATCCATGCGCGATATGCCGCCTGCTTAGATGATACAGCATCGGCACATTCGCGAGTGAACCAACGGTTACGCGTACCCTTACTGATGAGGTCTGAGTTAGGAATGTAGTATTCCATCCCCAACAGGATCTCATCAGCAATAGCAGCGGCGCTAGCTGTCGGGTCATTCTCACTAAAGCAACGTTCCCTCCAAGGGACTGACGCATAGTAATCGCGCAATCCGTCCCAATCTGCCGACTTATAGTGCCAAACACGACGTTTGCATACCGCTGGTGACGGCAGCTGTGGCACCTTGGTAGATATCAGGCAGTGATCCGAAGAACCAAGAGGAGCCCGAACCTCAACCTGATATTCCACCGGGTTCCAGTTTGAAGGGTGTATATGCCAGTGTAATTACAGGCACAAGGGACATGGCATCTTGGTTCCCAAGGTTGGTGGCGCCGAAGCGAGTACAAGGCACATTGGCGATGGTGGTATTATATTTCTTACATCGCAAATGAAATTTATTAAAAAAAAATGTAGTAGTAACTACCTTTCTACCGTTATCGTCAAAGTCATGCGTATCTTTTTAAATATAAAATACCATATTTATATAAAAAATATAAAATAATATAAAACGGGGCCCCCATCATAAACGAAGTTCTTTGTAATATTTTTTCGACTCAAAACGTGTTTTATTTGATATTACTGTATTTTTGTCGAATCAAAAAGCGCCTCAACCTCCTTTATGCCACTCTTTAATCAAAGATTAAGAAACGAATACATTTTTTTAATGAAAAAAATATTTTTTATTATTATACAATCCCCATTTTAAGGATTTTACTAATATTCTAATATTATTTTAGTAATTTACCCCTCCAATTAAACAAAGTTTATGATGGGAATTATGATAATAGCCCAAGGTTCGAACCTGGAACTTGCGTGCGGCTCGTAAGCGGTAGCGCTATTGGTCCTTATATGATTTTGTATTACCTTTATATTTTTGTTTTTGTATTTTTAAGAAGGTTAGGAAAGTATTATTTGGCATGTTACGATGCACAGCATCCGTGAGTGTGCGTTGTATACTTCCCTTGTTCTTCCCTGTTTCTTGTATTTAGCGTGGGGATGTGACGTCACGTCCGTCCCCCACTATTTGATTGGTCCCAAGGTTGCAGCTAGCCATTTTGCTTTCATAGCGTCCTTACTTCTATTAGTGTAAACATCTATTTTTGTTCAGTGTTTTGAGGTTCTTTTTAGTGATTATTTCGTTCCTTATATATAAAAAAGTACTGTGTTAACAAGTGTTTGATCCATTATAATTATGAGTAGTGAAAGTGAAGCGGAAAATGTGCACTTGGACCATACTGGGTTGGAGCAAAACGCCGGTTGTAGTTATCGGTCTACACATTCGCCGGTCTTGGACCCGGCGTCGTAAAGAAAACAACGAAGCGATTCAATTTCGTCTTCTTCAAATTCCTCGGAGAGCGAGTCAGAGGGTAGACAAAGGAAACAGAGGAAGTCTTCAAATCAACTCGAGATCTTGACAAACAGGATCGGTGAGTTAACCAATATTTTATTGCAAAATATTTATCTACCCTCATCTCACACGCAAATGACTTCAAATAGTTTATTGAGTTCGCTTCCGCCGGATAACAACCAAGCATCTCATGTACCTGCTCCTGCTCTAGAATCCGCAGCAGGTCTAGATTCTTCAACGACATCTTTTTGTTTGAAATGGGCCTACTGTCACAAATGGCACGAGCAATGCTCCTTGTCTTTTGAATTTAGGGTTAGTTATTACATCAGTTAAAGAGCCAAAGGTGCCTCGGGCCGATTCCGACAATGTAAGAATTCTTCAAAATTTAAAACATTCGGAGATCTTTCATGGAAAGATGTACGTTATGCTGACCCTTTAAAAACGCACATTGCCTCCCCGGGATTTATGGATCTGCAGGTAAATGATGAACTCAGGCAATTTTTTAAAGGTTAAGATTATTTAGCCTCTTCAGAGAAAGCTCTGGCGTCCATGTGTAATGCGTTAATTACACAGCGTGAGTTAAGCAATAACCAAACATTGCAACATTTAGTTGATTGGGCGGCCTCTGTCGACACGGTACTGTCTACGACTAATGTTTTTGACAAAATAAATGAGCTATTTCAACCAGCTTCAAAATTTCACAAAACTAGTGAAGTCATTATGCAAATGGTGTGTGGTAAACGGGCCGAATATTTTGATAATTGTCGGGAGCGTATCCTGAACGAGTTATCAAACAAGAACCTTCGCGAGGGTTTGCGTAAAATACCTTCGAGTTCTAAATATCTCTTTGATGAAGATCTACTTCGGATTTACACTCAGAATACAGGTGGTATCGATAAGTGATTGCGTCCATGGTTTTATTCAGGAAGAGATAGTAGGAGGAAGGAAGACGCGATGGCACAAACAAGCCAATTTTCAACCTGAAGCGGTTAAATCAATATATTGCACATAAACCATTCAGACTAATATCGCATTTCCAAATACCTCGATTTCTACAGAGGGGCGATTGGATGGTGAAGATCGACCTCTCGTTCTCGGCATACTTCCATGTGACGATAAAAGAGTATCATCGACGGTTCTTGCGACTAGTCTACAAACGACAAGTTCTACAAATGACTTCCATTTGGACTGTCATGCGCTCCAAAGAACTTTGCTGCATTGACCAACTGGATAGCACAGCATCTGCGCAATCAAGGTTTAAGAGTGATCGTTTATTTGGACGATTTCCTTATCGTAAATCAATCGGAAGTATGCCTGCAAGCCCAAGTAGACTTTGCAAAGAAAATACTCGAGACATTGTGATGGACCATAAACTACGAGAAATCTGTAGACAGACCAACTCAGGAAGTCGAATTCCTAGGAACTGTTTGGAACGCAAATGAAAAATTTCAAGTGCCTTCCAATTTGGGATCCAAATGACTTGATTACCTGGAATCAGAATAATCCACCAGCCATTAATTCATTATTTGAGGCTTCACGTCGACTAACATGCCTTTTGTTACTCGCATCAGGTAGGCGAGTTCATGACCTTACATTGTTTAAAATAGATTCATGTCATTACTTTGATTTTGGTGACTATATCATTTTACATCCCATATTTGGCTCTAAAACTGATACTGCTAGATACAGGCAATCAGGTTGGAAATTGTTGAGTCATTCGTGTACTAGTGTGTGTCCCGTATACTGGTTAAGGAAAATGATAGAATTAGGAAATTAGAGGTTCCGTTCGACCAGCTTCGCGTACTGTTATAATTGGTTGGGTAAAGTCAGTCTTTAAAGACGCAGGTATTGCAGCTTCAGCGGGCAGTGTCGGTTCTGCCGTCGCGTCTTTAAATTGGTATTAACATTTTTCTGTTGAAGATATATTAGCGCAAGGTAATTGACGCTGTGAAAAGACGTTTTTAGTTTTTAAGTTTTATTGTAAACAAATAATAAGTAATCCAAAACCATCTCAATGTAATCTTTCAAATAATTTTCAACTTATAAATTAACGTATTGATAACTAAATTATTTATTAATCTATATCTATAATATTCATACATACGTATTTTTATGTAAACATATGGAAGGGTTATATATATTTGATTGGTTATATCGTACCTCAATTGATTGTTATTTTCATCTTTGTTGAGTTGAATATAATATGATTATAAACAATATTGATTATATTTTATGTTCTTATTTTTCACAAAGCTACGTTTAGTGGTCACCAGGAGATATAAACACGTCTCTCACGGATGATGTGCATCGTCACATGCCAAATAATAGTACAAGTTTTACATAACAATAAAACTTGTATTATTGAGCAGAGACGATGTACAGCATCCCAATAAGTACTCCTGGTGAGAGACTTCTATGAAAGCAAAATGACTAGCTGCCACACTGGGTGCGGACGTGACGTCACATCCTCACGCTAAATACAAGAAACAGGAAAGGGAAGTGTTGGGAGGAACAGGGTGTAAAGTTCTTCGTCCACCATTGAAAAGGGAGGATCCTCCGACCAGACGGGTGTTGGTCTGGTGGGCTACCGCCCGACGGTTGTTGTCGGGGTCTTGTATATATTATGTTCAATCGCTCGGATAACTTTTTAATATCGCGATGTAGGATACGTCAGTTTTTCATATGTGACGAGATAGATGTCGCTACAGAAGTATACAACGCACTCTCACGGATGCTGTGCATCGTCTCTGCTCAATACTATAAGTTTTATTGTTATGTAAAACTTGTACTATTTTAAATAAAATTAATTATTTTGATGGAGTTTTTTATATTTAAGTATTTAACTTAATGAATAATAAAATCATAGGCGCACTATAAAGTTCACGCTTGATCGTTTGGCGCTCAAAAATTCGGCATAGGGCATTGAATTCGAACGCCCAACGCATCGCATAAGAAATCATTATCTAAATATTTTTTGGTTGCGGCCCGCGACACAATGACTAACACGTGTTTGTGGCCCCTATAAAAAGGTTGAGTACCGCTGGTCTACGGTCCTGTTAAGTCCTGTTATAGATCACGTAATTTTTCATGCATCATCACTTCACCCTAAATAAAAATATTGTGTGGTAAATGGAAATATCATCACTCATCGTAAAATAATAATTTTCTAATATGTTTTCAAATACAAAAACTTTTAGTCAAGACTGAATAATTGAGTATTTTAGAAAATTGAATTTCGGATTTCTGAACGCAATATTATTATGACATATATTCAAATCTAAGGTTATTTTATTTACAATTTACATACTACTTGTGATTTTAAAAGTTTTAATTAAGTCATGCTTAGAAGACTTAACTTCAGATCATCGGGTAATTTTACTATGTTGCCCACAAGATTACTCTATTTATTTCGGAACTATTCATCTCCAGTGAAAAGTCAACCAGACCCTATTAAGTTTGATCCTGTTTTCACATTTCCTTTTGTAAAATATATTGCTTTAGTTAGTAGGCTCAAAGTATATCACTTATATGGATCGTGTATTGTAATACCTAGCAGTGGTATAATGGAACTTTTGAATTTTGCCTCGGAAAATACATTTTTTATTGCTTCATATATCGGTAAGATACAAAATTTGGTGTATATGTTTGGATGTTTTAATTACCTATGTCATCTATGAAATCTACGGTTATTACAGTAATTTTATTATTATGTGTAATTTAATTGGTAGCGTCTTCTTTATATTAAAAAAAAACGCGTTATTTAAATATATCTACTTACTATTTTACATAAATCCTGATATAATAAGAATTACTAACTTAACATAGACAAGAGAAAGAACGGTTTTATTTTACTTTAACATTTTTTATTTTTTTTTATTGTATAAGTTGGTGGATGAGCATATGGGCCACCTAAGTGGTCACCAATGCCCATAGACAATGGCATTGTAAGAAATGTTAACCATCACTTACATCGCCAATGCGTCACCAGCCTTGGGAACTAAGATATTATGTTCTATGTGCCTGAAATTACACTGGCTCACTCACCCTTCAAACTGCAACATAACAATACAAAGTACTGCTGATTTGCGGTAGAACATCTGATGAGTGGGTGGTACCTACCCAGACAAGCTTGCAGAAAGCTCTACCACCGAGTAGACATAATTCTTTCTTTTAACCGTACTAAAATATTAAAATTTACAGGTATCACAGGCGGGGCAGTGTTATCATTATGCACACTTCCTTTTAAAAATGTAATTGGCCAGCTATATTTAAGCGAGGATAATAAATTTATCAAAATATCTTCAGTAGGGTTTTCAGGAAAGAGAATAGATAGAATTGTGGATGTAAATGACTGGATACCAATATTCGATTTAAAACCAAGAACGATGGATGCTATATATCTTAGACCTGAACTTACTGATGGATCTAAGTACAAATTATTTGTGAAGTTTGGCATTGTTAGAGATTCAAAGAGAATGGGTCAAGTACTGGAGTAAAGAATCAGCCTGTAATTGTCCCAATGCTGGGCTTGGGCCTCTTCTCCTTTTGAGGTTTTGGACTTTATTCCACTACACTGCTCCAAAGGGTGTTGATGGGTCCTGGAGTAACATACTATATCAAATATTTAATAGTATAGTCTGTATAATAGTTGTTGTAGAAATATATAATAAATAAAAGAACAGAAGATCTTTTTTTTTAGTCATTCTATTTCTTAACCAAACAGTATTCATTATAGTGAATCAAATTACATGGAAATTGAAACTATCAATTGCATGTATTATTGAACAATTTTTAAGGTGTGTTGCTGCCATATAAAAATGGTTGCTATGAATTTAATTACTTATGTTTAATTATTATCTGTCTGTATATACAAATTTATTACAAAATTACATCTATACATATCTTGTTTATTAGCTACAAGCAATTCACAAACACAATCTATAAATAATTTACAGTCACAAAACAACACTAGGTCCCCTTTTAAGCAATTTACTCTGTCATTTTTTCTTATTATTAAATATTATATTTTAAACTGCAAAATAGTATGTAATTTTTTAAATATTTTATTTTCACAATTATATTACAATTGTAATAATACATTGTTTGCAATGTAAACTAAATAACAGATTTTATATCTTTGGAGTCAAACAAAATTACATCACAATGATGACTGTACAATAAACATATACCTTGTTAAAAAAATATATATATATATATATATATATATATATATATATATATATATGATCAATAAACAATACATATGAACAATAAAAAAACACTTTATAAAATGGGAACCCAGAATTTTAAATGTAAGACCATATAATTATATTGCAAACTTTAAACATGAAATATTTCATATTAGTGCAATTAAGTTATCAGACAGATACTATATGAGAATTTTTCTACTTTTCCTAATAGTATTTATAAACTATTATTAAAATTATATAAAATATACAATACAATAATTTGAACTTCGCATCTATCATAATGGTTTATACACCATTTATTAGGCAAGCTAATTTGAAAAAGTTTTCATTAAAAAAGAAACAAATGTGGGTAGTAAATGTGATGATCGAAATTGGAAAGTGCATAAAACCAGGTGTTGATAAGTTACACTTGTACAAGTACTTCTACATGAAACTGGTGTTACTTTATATTAGTCTATCCATGCCTGAGCCGGTTGGTCTGTAGTAAAAGGACTGACACCATTACGTTCCATTGCATCCAGAATTTCACATACGTACGCAGCAACGTCTACTCTGCTCTGATCAATACCTTTAATAAACGGATGTTCTAATAATCTATTGTATTTCGGTCTTTGTGTTTCTTCTTTAATGAGGCTGTAAAAAAATATGCTTATAAATTTAAAGTTAACTAATGACTAACTTATACTATAGATTCAATTTTAAATAAAGCTTATTTATCATTGGGAATAAGTTACTCCATGATCTTGATTGTTTTAACATTTTTTTGTAAGTATTATTTTCTATATCTTTGTCATATACATATATACACTTTGAGTTAATATAATATATAAATATTTAACGTACCAAGTATTAACAAAGTTGACAAAATTGTTTGAAAATATGTTATTTTTGTTAGTGAGACGGGGTGGATCTCCTTGAACAACTTGTTGTAATTGTTCAAAAACTGATCCCCATCGAGGATATGGGAATGACCCTGTTGCCACCTCCATCAAGGTAATACCGAGAGACCAGACATCTGATCTAACATCATAACCTCTAGCACGTCCTGGATCGATTCTTTCAGGCTAAAAGAGTGCAAGAGTATTAATTACAATACTGAATAATGCAATTTTTACATTAATCTATCAAATAAGAAAAGATTTATTAACTCACTGCCATATAAGGTCTACATCCCGCATCTCTTGTCCGTGCTATTGAATCAACAAGCTTACCAGATATACCAAAGTCACAGAGCTTTATATTGCCTCTTCTGTCCAATAATATGTTTGAAGGTTTGACATCCCTATTCATTTGAAACATTAATTATATATCAGTATTTAAAATCATACTTTTACTTGATATAATACATACCTATGAATTATTTTTAATTTTTCCTTCAAATAATTTAAAGCTTTGACAGTTGCTAAGGTTATTTTAGCCATTATGTTTTCAGGTATCCGAGTTTGCATCCTTTCACAAATGAATTTATAAAATTTGTCTAATGAGGTATCCATTAACTCCATACAAATCCAGCAATCACCCTGTGAAAAGAGTTTAAAGATAGAAATTCGTTTTTGTATTGATGCAGATATAAATAAGGATGTGATCATCATCAACAGCCAATCACTGCTAGCCAGTCACTGCTATACATAAGCCTTTCCCAAGGTGCGCTAAAGCTCTGGTTTTCTGCCTTTCGCATTTTGTTACGTCCCACCACCTTCTTCAGGTCATCAGTCCAACAGGCTGGATGGTGCTCTACTCTGTTTTTGGCCATAAGATGCAAACTTTCATCTTCAAACATTGCAGTATAGACAAGTGTTAATAAATAATATTACTACATAATAAATAGTACATATAACATACCTCTTTAAACAGTGCTCCATAAAACTGTACAATATAAAGACACTCATTACTCTTCATTACTACTTCCAGATCCATTAATAATTGTTTCTGTTCCTTTTCATCCACAGTTGAACGAATGCGTTTAACAGCCATTACTTTATTGGTCCTAAAATCATTCAATATTACCAAACAAATGTCTTGAACATTGTTATAATAATATAGTAAATACTTAAAGACTCAATGTAACCTATATCAATGAAAATTTTCAAAACATTGATTTAGGTGTTATATTACATTATTGTTTGTATCCTTTAGTAGTTAGCTTTCTAATTGTACCTAGTTCTAACTTATAAATTAAAAAGTGGGTTTTTGTTTGTTACTCTTTTACATCTTATCTATAGAATCAATTATCATAAAATTTTGCATACACATTGTTCAGAAAAGGACATATGATCAGGACCCTCTTTCCCACTGAGCACTTTGGGCATGTGCCCAGGGCCCCGCCACCGATAGGCCTAGTCCTTGCCAGATGACGAAACGATAACCAAGATTTATTATTTACTGAAGAAAATATTTCAATGGTCATTTGCAAATGGTCATGACTCCTATAACCATTTGAAAATGATCATCATCAGGGCGCGAAATTGGGGTGAAAAGAAAAATATCACCGTAATCCTTTGCACCCCAATCAAATTTTGATACAGGGCCATCTGTGCCACCGGCCGTTAATAGGTTAGAGACGGCCCTACATATGATACCTAACACCTGGAAGCTGCTATGCCCTAAAGGGATTACATGCAAGTAGAAACTACTAAAAATGATTTATTTTAAAAAATTACATTAGTTTCATGTGACTTACTTTCTATGTACCATTTTGTTGACTGCTCCAAATGCTCCTCTACCTATCTCTCCAAGATCTTGCAAATCATCTGATGTAAAGTCATATATGTCAGTAGCAGATAATTGTAATTTTCCTGATGATTGCATAGATGGATAAATCCTACATCTATCTCTGAAAATAAAATATTCTATATGAAATAAAGTGATAAATATCAGAATAGTTTATTGAGTAATAGTTTATTTAATTGGATAGTATTAATCAACATTCAATAAATTTATATCCAAAGAAAAAATATATTTCATGAATTCTAAAGTTGTTTATCAAGAAATATATTATAAGACATGGTTGTTAATGGAAGCTAATTTTATAAAAGTCTTGGCAATTAATATAGTAGTAATATTTTTTCATTTACAAGATAAGTCAAGACTTTTAATATCTCAATTATTCATGAGATATGAGTATGGATGTAACTTTTATTTAGTTTTTATATGAACATATTTGAGTCAAAAACCTTCAACCACATTTACCTTGTATTTTCTGGTAGTACATCTCTAATTGTTCGTGATGGTATACGTGACTTTTGGGTCGACGTATTAGAAGAAAAAGGCATAAATGCAGCAGTATCACTTGATGGCCCACCGAGATGAAGATTTAAAATTTTTCGTTTTTCTGTACCGAATAAGCTCAGGTCAGGTTTCGGCATATTTGGCCTACTTGGACCTGAAACGTTTTTATGTTTGAAGTTTTACTAAATATTTGACGTTTACAATAATCAACAATGTTTTGTCATTTGGCTTTTACCTTGATTTGACGACACTTCGCCATTCTTCGACATTTTTAACGATTACGACGAAGTAATCAGCAAGTGTATTAACTCCTTTTATTTAAGTATTCAGTACTAAATTCTCCATTAGAAAATAACAATAAAAATATGTTTTCATAACAAGAAACAATAAGATGTCTCGTCTAAATTATGCATCGTAGATGCTAAGAATTTTCAATAACATAATCACACACAGTACACAACAGCACAACACAAGGCAGGATTTGACAATTTGCAAGCGGTGTTGCCATAGGCTATTAATTAAAACACAATGAATTTTACGTTTAAGAACTAAGTTAACTTTATACCTAGCACATTCTACAAAATATGTTATTAATCTTACCGTAAATTTATAACAGATTTTATGTAAGACAAAATTTACATGCAATAATATGCTCCTTTTTTTATCACTTGAACCTGATTTTTTTTTTAAACAAGACCGTTAGTGATCAAATTGGATTACATGGTGTTATTTCATAATAATTATACAATAGGTATGAGACAGAGAAGTTTGTAATGACTTTTTTTAAATTAGACCTGGTGAGTATGTATTGCTCATCTCGAAAATTTAAAAGGCTAGAATTGGTCTATTACCGGTTTATAAAAACGAAATGAGAAATATCCGGAGTTATCGTCGTTTTAAAATTTGCAGACTGAAGTGGCATTGGGCTGTGTTGAAAGGCCGAGACCGCGATTGTTAAATCAAAGAGGGTGAAACACTTTTGGAAGTGGAAGACGGAGAACCGTGAACTTTGGCGTACCATTGGACAGCATGGCAGATATATAGCAGCGGATGGCGCTGTACGGTGCACCTATTTGGGTGGACGCTCTCACCGCTCAGAACAAGGCCCTTTTGCGGAGACCGCAGAGGGTCATAGCGGAGAGGGCGATACGTGGTTACCGTACGGTGTCATGGACGGCAGCTACACTTCTTGCGGGCGATCCGCCCTGGAAACTCCAGGCGGAGGTGCTCGCAGAAGTGTACCGGTTTCGGGTGGAAGCCAGAACGAGTGGCGGCCGTCCAGGATCCGCGGAGGTGGGACGAATCAGGGCTCTAGCCCAGGAAGCCCTGATTCGTAGATGGGAGGAGGACCTCAGGTCCTGGGGTCTAGCGACAGTGGAGGCGATTCGGCCCCACTTTAGTCGCTGGTTAAGGAAAAGTGGCACACTTACGTTTAGGCTGACGCAGGTGCTTACCGGACATGGCTGTTTCGGTAAGTACCTGCACAAGATAGCGAGGCAGGAGGTATCATCCTCCTGCCACGCCGTGTCCAGCGGCGCACCACACCCTGACGGAGTGTGCTGCGTGGGGGCCTCAAAGGCATTCCTTGGCGGCGATAGTCGGCGGAGATCTCTCACTGCCGAGTGTGATTGACGCCATGCTCGACTGCGAGAGGTGCTGGTTGGAAATGGTCTCCTTCTGCGAGTGTCATGTCGCAGAGGGAGGCCGCGGAGCGACAGCGTGAGGAAAGTGCCTCCGCTGATTCAATCCGTCAAAGACGAAAAGAAGTTAAGCGGCTTGAATTATATGTGCGTTTTACACGAAATGGGTACTAATTACTTAGAACAGCCTTCTAGGGAAAAGTCAAGCTACACTATAATGTAGACAAATTCTTCAATAATTATAACAGATTTTGTAGGGATGTGTTCTACTTTTATTTTATATACATAAAAGGTATTTCTATATAAAAAAAAATACTGTGTACATAGTCTGCTTTATATAAATTATAAAAATGAAATCCTGTGTTAAAATTCATAGTCAACATTTTCTATTATGGTAGTTAGTATGAATAAAACACAATTATAAAATATTATTAAGACAATTCAGATGAAATGCAATATTTATCAATACTATATTTAATTTGATCTACCCAATCTTTTTAATTTTCTTTGTGATTGATTGTTTAACTTCATTGTCATGTGCTTTATGTCTTTTACTTTTGTTTTTTTCATTTAAAATTTCGTCATTGACTTGTTCATAGCAGTCTTTTGTTGTATTGCTAGTTTTTGACTTCTTTTTTGATGACATAGGCTTTTCATCCCCATCTTGTTTTTGATTTGGTTTTGTTTTGTCAAAATTAATATATGAAACATTTATTGAGTTTGCCGATTTTGTTTCAGTTGCTTCATCGTCTCCATCTAGACCTTTGATCCATCTGCAACAATTTTTTTATTATTTAAGATAAGGCCAGAATAAAATTTTTGAAGCATTTTTATTATTACCTTTCATCCAATTTTCCTCGAATATATGGTAAAGCTCCATATAGATCTAATACAACTATTTGAAACAGTACTTCTTGCCCCTCATTAATATTATTACCAATCCAGTTATAACCGGGTTCTTCTGTAGGTCTTGGAATAACTACATTAAAAACTCTAGAAAATAATTATTTATTTATTGTTTGTTTGTATGGATTGTGATAACAATTATATATTTCAAACACAGAGGAGTAAAGAAATTAACAACTTTGATATTAAATTGGTAAGGTCATATAACATTATATTTATCACAAACTTACTGAGTTTAAATAGTGCATTTTTAATGTCTTTGAAAACTTGGAAGTAAAGTGAATATGAGTAATTAAGTGGAATGATGTTTCATTATAAAGATGTAATAGTCGAGAAATTGTATCTCTACTTCTCTGTCATGGAAATAGGCCTTATCAATGTAACTGTACCAAATCAGAGTAAATGTAGTGCCAACATTTTAGATATGATACAACTATTGATAATTAATTTGAATAATTGTGAAACAACTAAAAGAGTATTAAGTACCGGTGGATGAGTATTCCAAGGTGTGTTGTACTCTTTTTATTAACAATGCCCTTAAGTGTTGCTCCAACATGTGGACGAAATATAAAATAATCTGCCTGTACTTGAAAATGTATATCAGCATTATCATCATGTATTGCACCTACATTTTGTAAAACTCGAAGATTCTTGTAGCTTAATAGAATCCCATCAAATCTAGAAATATAACGTTAACATATTACTAATTTAGTAAGATAATATTGGTGAGAAGGGGACTTAAGAAAATTATTTTGCAGGATAAATTTATAATAGTTATTAAAGTGATTTCTTAGAATATCGTTACATATTTGCCAATACATAAAGTAACGATCCTTTATTAATATTAAATAATGAAGTAATAACATTTACGAATAATCTGTAAAAGTGGTTTACAGTTTACAACACCGTTGCTATTGCTTAAAAAAGTAAATGTGATCTCGAAGTATTTTAACTTACTCTTTATCAAATTTGCCTATTTTATAATCTAATAAATTTTTAATAGAATCTGTAAGATTTCCGAGACACCATGGTTGTAATGCTAGGTTTTGCGTCACTTTTTTCTCAATGATGCACGAATTTTTATCACTTGCTAACTTTCTAAGTTCCTTTAGATCAAACTTTATTATAGTTGACATTTTTAAAACTGTAATATCAAATTTAATTTCATTTTATTTAAAAATTCAATAAAAGTAAATAACATTTGGAATTATGACAGATCGAAAATAATGTGATTTTGTTTTTTTTCTTTTTAATTGTTTTTGCTCTGGATACAAGTATTTATAGCCTTACAACTTAACAACTTCAATATATTTTTGAAAGAAGGTGGCAATGTAATTTGTTTTGCATAAATTTACTTTATCCCAAGATAGATTGTCTCTATTAAGGTTGTGAACAAATGTTTATTAGTAGATGTTTCAACACATTTCAGAGTATATTTATTTAGCTAATTAGTTCTATTTTATAAATTTAAACTATAACCATAATTCTCAAAGCAATGAATAATAGTTATCATTACAAAATTATATACATATTATATATAATATTAATATATTTTTTGTTGTCTTAATGTTGTTAAACATATGAAAAATCATATAATAAATTACAATTAAACAAATGCATAATATAAGAGAACTACCAACATGTACAAGAATTACAAATAAATAAATAAATGTTCATTGGAATAATAACTTTGTCTCAGATTTCAGTATAGTTTATGTAGATATAGATTATGTATTCCCATTAAAATTAATGTTATAAAGTGACCCCGAATACTGACGTCTCGAAACAACTACTGGGAATAAAAAACGTTGTGATAGTAAATAGTTATGTACTCTGTGATTGGGAATTGTCAATTGACATTGCATTTTAAAAATAACTTATTAGCCATTAAGTTATAAATTGAAGAATGAGTAATTTCAGATATAAAATAGGTTCACTATCAAAATGTGTTTTCCAAACCCCAAGTCCAAGATCTAATTTGTAAATATTCCATAATAATATTTTCATTCCATAACCTAAAATATTTCATTTCAATATACTAACCGCTATTATTTTTTATTTATATTACCTAATAGTTCTTTGAAATGTATTTTACAGATGGTCCATACTAATGCAGTACAGGTTTTATCCTAGACCGACCAGTTTTCCTGACTTCTTCCAAAATCCAATATTTAGAAAAGAAGACCAAGCTAAACTGATTGAAACTAATGAATTAACTAAGCTAGCTTCTTTACCTGTAAAACCCCCTGCGACTTATGAGACATCTTCTGTTTATCACGATCCTCTTGTTAAGTAAGTTGATGTAATATTTTTGATACACAATTGTTTTCATAAGAATATTATTTAGTTATGTGATATAAAATATTACATACATAGTTTATATTTAATAATTTATTTAGGTACTGTTTTTGTCATTTTATTGTCTAGCTTGATAATTGCCAAAAAGGTAGTTCCCTTGCATAGAAATAGATGAATATAAAATGCATTTATGCCTTTCTAATTTTGCTTGTAATGGAAACTTCTGAATGTAATTGCCTGTTTTCAGTAAACTTATAAATCATGTCATGAAAATGGGCAATAAAAAATTGGCCCGTAATCTGGTTGAAAAAGCATTTGAAAATATCAAAAGGATACAGATAGAGAGGTACCATCTAGCATCTACACCTGAAGAGAAAGCACAAGTAGTACTCAATCCCAAAGATATTTTACACAAAGCTGTTGAAAACTCAAAACCATTATTACAACTTCTACCAATTAAAAGAGGAGGTATCACCTACCAGGTATACATTTAAACTTGCTAAAAATATATAGGTTACATAGGTATTATTTTTAAGAGAAAAATCATTCTCTGTTAATTTGGCTTTGTATTTTACTATAAATCCTATTTATTTTATAGGTTCCTGGTCCCATAACAGAAAAGAGATCACTTTTCTTAGCTATAAAATGGCTTTTAGAAGCTACGAACGATAAGGAGAGAACAATACATTTCCCTGAGCAATTTGCATGGGAACTTCTTGATGCTGCTAATAACACTGGAAAAGTTGTAAAGAGAAAACAAGACATACATCGTCAGTGTGAAGCTAACCGAGCATATGCACATTACAGATGGCAGTAGCTTAAGATATTGTTTAAAGCATTGTAATAAAATTCTTGTAGATTAATAACATAAATTAAGTAACTATGAAATTGGTATTTGATTTCTCATTTTGGGTATGAACCAATATGAAGTATAAGTACTGAATGTTGTAAAGGGCCATAGGGTTGGTCAAGTAATATAGGGATTCCCATCCCAATATTACTTGAGAAATATATTATCCCATCCCAATATTACTTGAGAAATATATTAATTTAACTAGACCAACGAGGCAGTCAAATTGGATCCACGCAACAGCCTTATTAACACCAATTGGTTTGACAGTATTGTGTTCTATTTAAAAAAAAAATACTAATTAAAGGTTTTCATAACATCAATGTCACTTCTGAATGCTAAATATATGATAAATATATGTCAGGTGTTGCTGGTATAGTATAATTGTTGTCAAAAAAATTGTAAACTGCGAATTTTGTCACAAATCATGCGGTGGCCCACCATTTCTCCTACAGCCCTCCCTTATGATGATGATCCTAACCGAGAATTTCTCTAAAAAATTAACCCCCTAAAAAAACCCCTAAACAAATGTTGCCCCTAAAAAAAAACCCCATCATTTTATCTGACTTACCCAACTTGATTTGAGTGACGCCAAAGGGTACTCACTACGCATTGCATCATGCATCGTTGCGTTCTACGTAACCGTAAAGTAGCGCTATAATTTATGCCATAGTGACGTAAAATGGTTCAGCAAAACTATAAAGGTTTGACGTACCGAGCCTGTTAAGCAAAGATAAGCTGTACATAAGTATTGTTTCTTAATAGGCACTTTTATTATTTTTTCAAGGGTAGACCTCGAGTAGAAAATTTGAGATTAAAGCAGACACACAAGAAATAAAATCATAGGGTTACTGTGACCTTGCTTTTTATACCAATTTAAAATTAAAAAAAGTAATACTTATTATTTATCAGAAAAGTTTTATCATTATAAAACAATTTTATAAATTTCCTGTTTTTACTACTTGTGACTTCTTAATGCTATTCAGTATATCTATTGTATTCTGTATAGTTAAACTTTGATTGAGAATATGTTTGTATATCGCCTTATATGATTATTTATAAAAACTCATTATAATTGTATAGCAATGTCTTAATCCGAGGGCTGGCTTGGTAATTATTCGGTATCGCTCCACCAGCGAATTTTGGGCTGATTATTTTTTTATGACTTTATAGCAGTATATTACCTACGTCATCACTTGAAACAAAGCACACACTCGATAATTGATTTACGACTATGTATAGTTCTTAAAAACTGCTTATCGGAAACGAAGCACTCACACTCGATAATTGATTTACAAACCTGTAACAAGACGCTCGCTACGATATTTTTTATAATTGTTATGTTTTCTTGTACTCCTATTGGTTTATTCTTAGTTCACTTTTTGTATATATACCCGTTCTGTTTTGTAATAAATTCATTCCACATTCCACATTCGTCATTTCACATTACGACATCAAGAAGTTGAAGTTTTACTTATACCTAACTACGTATCCTCCTAAAACTTCGTTATGACTTGGTATCATCATAACTAGTATTATTATGACGGCGCATGACCTTTCAAATAACAAAAAAATATCGAAAAATTTTACGACATTAAAAAAAAATCTAAAATTGCTCGTTCAACTTACTTCAGATAAAAATAAAACAATTACATCAGTTTTACATTTAGAGAAACAACATAATGAAATTAAAAATATGAATTTCTAATAATTGAAGTGTTTTTTTAGAAACCGAAGGCGCGAAGTGCCTTTGCTTTGTTGGTGCTGCACATCCCGTAGCACCGAAGGCGACTGAGTTTCGTAATTTATTCGATTTTTTTTTTAAATTTAAAATGTCTTGCGCGGTCGTAATAATACTAGTTATGATGTTTAGAAGGCATAACTCGCATGTAAAAAAAATCAGCGTATGCTCATTTAATTAACATTACTGAATCGGAAAAACTAACTATACTTATTGTGATGTGTCATGCATAAGAAAGAAAAGTTTTATCTTTAATTAAACAATTTTATCTATTTCCGGTTTCTCCTACTTGTGACTTCTTGGTGTGCCATTCTGTATATTGTATTCTGTTTGTTAAACTTTGAGTGGTAATAGAATAGATAGCGCTGAATGTTTTTATATAAAATTGTTTATTAAAGTAATTATAATTGTATAGCAACTTAATTCTTCCCTCTGAACGTCAACGACGCAGCTAAGCCGAGGGCTGGCCTTATAAATAGATGGAAAGAATATTGTTTAGTGTACACCACAAAGATAAAAAAATTAAAACACATGGATATAACTAAATAAGAACCAAACTTTGGCAGAATTATCGCTAAATAGCGATCTTTTCCAGGCAAACAACTATTTAAATATTATTTATGTGACGTTAAGACGGTATCTCATTTCGAGCCCTTAAGTGCGGTTTCAAATAGGTTATTGTTACAAACTTTACTTATAGTTTGGTATCAGTGGCGTAACTATAGGGTGGCAGGGCTGGCAAAACGCCACGGGCGCCCGACCCGACGGGGTCCCGCCCCGGTCCGAGACGCCCTGAATTGTCTCAGAATTGTCTTAACATTTTTATGATTTTATTGTATTGTCATTTTCAATAACATTTTACGAATTTTCGCTTACTCAGATTGAGGGCCCCGTATCTTTGTTAGCTACGCCCTGCAATGGATTTGCCACGGGCCTCAGTTGGTATAGTTACGCCACTGTTTGGTATAATGATCTAAAATAACATTAATAAATAAAACAATATCTATGCTTATTGTGATGTGAGGTCTTATAATACCTTTAAAAATAAAAAATAAAGTTCTGACTGACTCAATGACTGACTAGGCTTTGCGCGCTGATTAAGCGTCAGGGGTATAAAGCGAACGCGAGCGGTTTATAAAACTGAAATTTTGAAGCAAAGGCCTTTAAATTATAAAATCATTGATAACAAAAAATCATGATTGAGATTACAATTAAAATCTCTGTATTATGAGATTACAAAATCGTTTGCTTATAAGGTATTAAACATTTTTTTAATATTTTTTTGTACTTAGGTAGGTATTTAAAAATAAAGTGTTTAATTAAGACATATTTTAAATTCATGAAAGTAAATGACATGCCTATTGATTAATAATTATTATACGTATTTTAATTAATAATATATAAAAAATTGGGACATGTAGCGGGTGAGGTTTAAGGGGTTAATTTTATAAGTATATTTGTCTTTATGTAACGTGTCTCTGTATTTATAAAACTTATTACATATATTAAATATAAAAAATATTTTTCGTACTTTTTATTATAAAGAAGTAATGACTCTACTCCACCTGAGGGCAAGTAGTAAAGTCCAAACGCGACGGCGGCCAGTACAGTCGGGAAGTGTGTTCTGCACTAGCAGCCCCCACTTTGCCGGCCCGCAAGATGCCACTTCACGCCCCGTTTGAAGGCACCAGGTTATAGGAGGAGGGGAATACGTGAGTTGGAAGAGAATTCTATTTTTTGGAAGTGCGAAAAGAAAGGAGTTGCCTAATTTCTTTGTGCGCGATGGAATTGATGTCAAAGTTAGGAGGTGACATCGAGAGCCAGCACGCGTAGACTTGTGAAGGAAGGGGGAAGCAGGCAAGCACTATCATTTTGTTAAGTAAAACAAACATTATCACTTAACGATATTTAATTTGGGCTCTCTCCGAGGACGAGGTGCTTGCGTTAAATTGACCACGCTGCTCGCACGTGTACCAAGTGTAAACGACGTTTATAAAGCAGACTTTACCGAATTCTGTAGTCACTTGGAATCCATTTGTTGATATTATCCTAATTATTACTTACAATCGAAGTAGTTTTAACAGGTATTTAGAATCAAAGTAGTCTCAAACAAATACCCAATTTGGTACTCAAGAAAAGTAATAAGGCTTTTGCATAAAAAGTACAAATGGAGGAAACAAAACATAAAATTTAGTACCTTCTTGACGAGTTCTCGTACTATATCCTAATAAGGACTTTCTGCAAAGCCATCTGGATAGGTACCACCAAAAAATCACGTATTCTACTGCAAAACAACAATAGGTACTTAGTGTGTACTTTTAATAAGTAAGTATTAATTACAGAAGTACAAATAAGTAAACTCTAAAATCGGCTTCTGTGACACTTAGCCTCTCGGTGTCATTTATGATGACACATGTAGGTCTTATCTGTTAACTGTGCCAATATGTTTTGTGGACCACATTTAATTAATAAATATAAAAAAAATAGTGTCACAAGGCTTACCTACTTATCTCTTGTGAGTTGCGCGTTAACTTGCTGGACCGAAGATAGTTATTCAGGGGCGGGCGTGCTAAACAAAAGTTATTAAATTTCTATGATAGGATTAACCCTGAGATCAAATAAACCGACCATTTCCGCGCCTGTCCAACGAAACGGGAATTCCCTGTCGCTGGTTTGTTTGTATTTTCTCAGGGCTATATAAAAGCACATGGGCTGTGACATGGGGTAGCTAAAACCTATGTAAAGCTCATTAGTTAAAACATGTCAACTTGATATCTTTTAAAATGGTTAACTTAACAAGTATTTAGAAGGAGTATATTCGTGACTAATTTAAAACTCTTGTTCCATGGTCATATCCAATATTAGGTACAGATGACAAAGCAAAAACATTTTTGCGTTGTCATCTATCACAGCGGATGAATGAATAAACAAATACTTTTCATATATTTGTTATTTTTATAGGTTCTTCATGTAAATATTCTAACTTAAGCTAATGAATTAACTAACTTAAACTTCAACCTGAAACAAAATACCTAGAGTATTTCGTAAATCGTAGTGCTCCTCACATTCGCTTTCATCCCATGAATCATTTATATTAATAAATAGCGGCTTACTCGCCGCTTCTCCCGCGACATAATCAAAAATAATAAAAAGGCCAATTATGTTAATTATTTTATATTTTAGCTGTGGTATAGCTTGAAGAAGTAACATATAATCAAAACTTACACTACCTACCTTTCGTATTTATGATATGGATGTTGTTTTGGTTTTGGTATTTTAAAATCATAGACAGACACTTCAATTTTATTTATATGTATAGATAATTAGTTCTGATGTTTTTAAAGCTGTAATTAATGTAATTGTTTTTTTACCTTCAATAGCATGTCGACAGACATTTCTCTATTTGTCTACAGTTGCAGCATTACATTTTTCCTCAACTAATGTTATTATAGCATTCATATTCAATGTGTATGTGACACTTTTTTATGCGACGTTGCCCATATATTTTCTATAGGATTAAATTGAGGATGGTATAGTGGAAAACGGAGCACAATATGACGAGGTGTCGTAATATTTCATCAATCTTATACTCTATCATTTATCAACTGATATAACTGAGTCCTCAGCATATTTGATTTCGGTATAGGATTTACTTGGTGGTAGAGCTTTGTGCAAGCTCGTCTGGGTAGATACCACCCACTCATCAGATATTCTACCGCAAAACAGCAGTACTTGTTATTGTTGTGTTCCGGTTTGAAGGGTGAGTGAGCCAGTATAATTACAGGTACAAGGGACATAACATCTTAGTTCCCAAGGTTGGTGGCGCATTGGCTATGTAAGCGATGGTTAATATCTCTTACAATGCCAATGTCTATGTATGGGCGTTGGTGACCACTTACCATCAGGTGGCCTGATTATATATAATATATAATAATTAGCATACTTAATATTTCCATGGTAATTCCATCCATTTTTTAGTTGGCTTTCAACATAAGCAAGGCGTTCGGTACAAGACCCATACCTCCGGCATGAACAAACGTCTCAAAAGTGATTTATTTGGACCTATTTGTTTTGTTTATGTCTGGTAATCTTTTTTATATCTATTTTTAATCCTTATTTAATTTCTTAAATGTTTTTGTCTGTTATAATACTTGAGATTTGTAGTCCTATTTATGTTTATTCCGGATTTTGTTTTGCACATGTTGTGGTAAACTTTATGTAAGACGGTTTTTAAGTCCTAGTAATTTTTAGACTATATAAAATCTTGTTTAAGTTAAACAATATTGTGTTTCTTAATTGCACACACAACCAATACGTGGTATCTGTGCATATTGAAACAATCTACAGCATTTGTAGTATACAAAGAGTACAGTGCTAATATAAAATATGCCGCGTGTTTTTAAGATATATATATGCTATGAAATGGAATACAAGAAATAATCTATTTAGATAGGTAGGTACGCCTTGCCAGGATTTATGGAACGGAACCGGAATTGCTATAAAATCAAAACAGAACTAAGGTAAATTAAACAACGGAATCAGGCAAACGCTTACAGGGAATCAGTTAATTTTGTGTTTAATTTTTTAATGTATGTTAACATTATTATATATTTTCCTGAGGTACTTAATACAATTTAATTTAAATAATTACATTAAAACCTTAAATAAATACAAATAAAAATTAAAAATATTTACTATACAAATCGTGACCGCGTGGAATGGTGGCAAGAATGCTAGCAGCATTTCCCCTTTGAATCGCAATTCCGATTCTCTGGGCGAAAAATGAACCAGCCCTCCTGTCACCAGTAGAGGCAATAAGACGGGGTGTAATATTTTGGATGTAATTTTTTGCACTATTACATAAGGATAGTATAATATTATTGTCATAATATTTAATATATCATACAACACCCTGACAGACAATCACTGTGACCATCATGTCAGATTTTTGCTGTCAGCATAACGTCATCCATATTTTTTACTAATATTATTATATAAATATAACTGTGTCTATTTGTTACGCTTTCACGGCTAAACGACGGAGTGCTATCTCGATCGTATAGTTTGAATGCAAGGTGGGCTAAGCTCACCTATCCTATTCAATCTTTATGCGAATGAGCTCATTGATGTACTCAGTAATCAGCATGTTGGTTGTCATATTGATGGAGTTAACGTCAATAATATCAGTTACGCTGAAGATATGGTTTTGCTTAGTGCATCAGTTTGTGGTCTACAAAAACTATTAGCAACTTGTGATGGATATGCCAGAACACATGGACTTGTATATAATGTATAAAAAGCGTGATGATGATCTTTGAAAGTGGTAGCAAATGCCCGAAAATAATACCTTCGGTAAAAATTAATAATTTGTGCTAGACTCAGGTGTTCTAATTTAAATACCTCGGACACATGCTAACCACCAGTCTCAAGGATGATAATGACATTGAAAGGGAGAGAAGAGCATTGTCAATAAAAGCTAACATGATCGTCCGAAGATTTGCGCGTGCGTCAAAGGCTGTAAAGTTAACATTATTCCGCGCTTACTGTATCTCTTTTTATACATGTAGTTAGTTTGTGGACTAATTATACATTAAAATCATACAATGCTCTTCGTGTTCAGTTCAATAACGCCTTTAGGTTGCTGATGGGGTTGCCTCGCTTCTGTAGTGCTTCAGGGATGATTGCGAATATAGACTGTTTTTACGCGTTAATGACAAAAAGGTGTCTTGGTTCGCAGAGTGCGGGCTAGCTCAAACTAAATTTTAAGCATGATGGCTAATAGACTAGATTGCGCCATCATAAGCCGCTTCTTTAAAGTTTCAGCTGGAGCAGTAGAATGTATTAGTAGAAGATAGTGTTTATTTTTATTTTATTTTTGTAACTGTTTACTGTTTTCTTTTTTCTTATTGTAATTGTATAAATGAGTTCTGTTACTTGAATAAATAAATAAATAACGGTGATTGATCTGATTTTTCGCGTGTATTGCGATGATAACGAGTATGACGTTGATATCTGATATGATTTTAATTTTCAAATCTAGAAAAAAAAGATTTATGCTATGATAAACTTTTATATTTAATTTTAAAGAGAATAATATACATAATTTAAATTTTTCATTATGTAACTTTCAATAAGATGTGTATTATATTTGCAATTAGCGATTAGATCAAAAAGGTATGCTATGTCAGCCGCTGTTTGAGTCAGAGTGTGTGAAGTAACTAACTTACAAATCATCGTCAACTGATTGAAACGCAAATAAAATGTAATTTATTAATTATATTTTATTTCAATTTCAGTTTGGGCTCTATGTTGTAATCCACGCGACTTATCATCAAACAAAATATAAAATAGTATTTAAGATATTAATCTTCTTGCCGTAGCGTCTGTAATATGAATAATGAAGATCATATCTCAAACATTTTTTAAATCCTGTAACGGAATTGTGGTGCTGCCTTGTAATAAATATGGATGCACATTAAAATAGAATTAATATAAATTAAAGATAATCAAAGGCACGGACAACACGTTTGTGGAGATTCAAATACAAGAAAAAGATTGAATGACAACCAATTCTTTAAAATATTTTTTTTAAATTAGATTTTGCATTACTGATTTAAGAATCTTTTCATTGATTTTCAACCAATAGGTATAAGTATAGGGTCCAAAAGCCAGATATTACGGTTATTTGTAAGGAATTAAATTAGAGATTTAACGATTAAATTAGTGATATACGGCGAGTTGTAAGGCCGAAAAAACAGATTTCCTTCGGCCGGATTGTAAGTTTGACAGAGTGAAGTGAGAGAAACTTTTTTCAGAAGCTGGTCTCGTATACAAAAGAAAGCGAAAGCGCTTGTTGCCAGCAAAATACGAAAATTTAATCTTTATTCAACACAATTTATCTCGAGGTTATTTTTAGTATTTGTTCAATATTTTAAAACATCTGATATAAGCCGCATACATTAAATTACTAAACCTACCTACGTTGGTACTGTCGCACGAGTGCTCGTGCGGGTCAAAGAGAATATAACCACTACGTTTGGTGCGGACAATTTGGTGGTGTATTAGGACCGTACACCAAACCAATCAGTCCGACCCTCGGTTATAAGTGTTATAATTTCGTGCAAATAATGTTTTAATATTTTCCATGGTCACTTTATTAAATTTTTTTATAAAATAGATTCTATTGTTTTTATAAATGTCTATTTTATAAAAATAATAGAATATAGTATGACAGAAGTTGCATTGCTTTTGTGTATAATAGGGTAATGAACGTTTAAGATTGCAGCCATTTATTATACGCATAAAACATAATCTTCAATTTCTTTTTTATTTCGATGAGTAAATACATTTTTATCTCTAAATTATTTCAAGATTACAAGTTCTTACTTCAAACAACATGTAGAACCATTGTACAAACGATCAGAAGTATTTTAGACGAAGATGGATCTGATTCCAACTATGAAGATGGACAGTATTGTTAAGGACTACGTTAAAGTAGGAAGGAAGAAGTTATACTCATCGAGAACACGACAACCGTCTAGTCTAGGGGCTATTATAAAGACAAATCATTGCTCTCAATAAGTTCCGTTTAATTTATTAAAATTAAACGAAATGAAATTGAAATTAAGCTCTGAAAGAGGCAGAGGTTCATGTTTCTGATGTAAAAGACGACATTAAAAATTTGAATGAACCAGATGTCATATGGAACTACATTTATAAGGGTCCTCCAGACCTATTTCGGCCACGGCGGCCAATCTCAAGAGAGATTAGCCAACTGCGCAGGAGATATTATAGTGCACAAGTGTGTGCGCAAACACAGGTGCACTCTCTTTTCCTTAGCTCTCATAATCCGATGGGACGGCAATCCGACACGACCGGAAAGAGTCCAGTCGCAGGACCAACGGCTTAACGTGCTTTCCGAGGCACGGGAGTGTACACACTTCCAACTTCCGGACTTCGGGCTACTACTGAGAATTTTCTGACAGAAAAACCCAATAACTATTTAGTGGCCCGACCTGGGAATTGAACCCAGGACCACCGGGTCTGCGGCCTTATATCTAGCCACTAGACCAACGAGGCAGTCGAGGCAACTACATTTATACCAAAAGTGTGATAAGCTTGATAAATAAGAATACTAATCATACAATAAACGTAAATCGTAACTGGAGAAGCTGGTGGTGGCGGAGTTAAAATTTCATTTCTTTGAAAAAAAAATGTATTTGAACATGTCATTATAGTTGACACACGGTGTGAATGAAAAGATCGCTTCCATTCAGGTTCAATAATAATAATAATAATAAACAGCTTTATTGCACACAGAAAATAAACAAAATACAAGAAAAAAGCTTAAGATCAAAAACACTACAAAAGTATGCAAAGGGCGGCCTTATCGCTAAGTAGTGATCTCTTCCAGGCAACCCTACTGAAAGAGACTTACAAGAGAAAACATAGTGGGCTAGTGCATTAACAAATTAAAAGTAAATATACATACACACAAAATACAATAGGCAATACAACAGATAGGTGCGAGCATACTTAGCTGCTAGTAGTGAAAGGGTTAGAGGAGGTTTAATTTATTGACAGGTAATGCAATTTAACACGGGTTTTGAATAACTGAAGTGTTGGAGACTGACGGACTTGAGTTGGTAGTGCATTCCACAATCTAACCGCCTTTGCCGTGAACGAATTCATGTAGGAATGGGAGTTACAAGAAGGTACGCTTAATTTATTATCACTCTGAGAGCGAAGATTAAGGTGAAGAGTAAGGTTACCAAGGAAGGAAAAACGTTCTTTCAAATAGGACGGGGAGCAAGGATGAAATAGTGTGGAATAAAGGAGCGAAAGGACGTGTAAGTTGCGGCGATGCTTTACTCGGAGCCATCCGAGTTCAGATCGATACTGGGATACATGATCGTATTTTTTGAGTCCAAAAATAAAACGGATGCATAGGTTCTGTAGTCGTTCCAGTTTGTGAATCAGGTCCTCCGTTAAATCAGGATAACAGGAGTCCGCGTAGTCCAAAATTGGAAGGAGAAGAGTATTGGCAAGTGTTATTTTGGTTCAAGTTCAAATAAAATATAGGGGTAATTAAAAATCTCTGAGTTTCTTTCATCGTTTCTGGATATTACTGTAGGGATATTTTATTTTTTTCTATTTTTTTGTGTCTTGTGGTTTATTTACATTAAAACCTTAAATAAATAAAAATTAAAAAAAATGTACACATAGGTCGCTTACCATCATCACGACTAATTCCATGAGGTTCAATAAGAGCAGGAACGTTTACGTTTGGTGGCTTGAGTGGTGGTGTTCGTTTTCACATAATAGTAAAATCTGTTTGGGTTATTGGTAATCTACGAGACGGAAATTATCTTCGAGGTGTTTTTGCGAGGGCTAAAATATCAACAGTTATAGCGTTACAATATATTTATATCAATTGAATATTATGGTATAAACAGTGACTGCCATTGTACATATAAACATAAGAAGTCAGTAAAAATCAATTTACGATGATGATGCCCTCCTGATCGCTTTTTGCTAAGGCGCCCACTCTCAAGGGAGACTAGACATGTGTGTACGACATATTATAGTGCGCAAATACAAGTGAATCCTTTGTTCTATTTTCTGTGATTTAATAATAATAATAATAATAAGCCGTTACTATACGAAAAAGTTCAGGGGCAAACCTAACGGTTTTACGTGGTTTCCGAGGCAAAGGGAGTGTAAATACTTCTAGAGTCCGGGCTGCTACTAAGAATTCCTCTACACACACAAAATCCAATAACTTTTTGATTGGCTCGATCCAGGTATTAATTAACTCCAGGACGGCGGGGCTAGCGACATTATAAGCCTGATTTAGTGATCAACCAGGCAGATTAACACGGCAAACTTATTTAATTTTTTATTTTATAATAACTTTTGCTTATTGAAGTTTATTTGAAGTGCCATAATTGCCTGTAAATACAAAACAAAATATATACTTAAATAGCATGCTCTTCAAATATACAATAGTCCGGACTATAGCGAATAACCAGCGTTCTTTTATTACAAGCATACTCTTTTGTATACACATGTTAATTTTACGCAACTTTGTAGTATTTGCTTTATAGGTCTGACTGTAGCAGCGGTTTTATCTTTATAGCAAAACAATATCCTTTTTTTTTTGTTTCCCTCTCATGAAGTGGGCGTATGTGGGGCTCACGGGCACTGAAGGCGAATACCCACTAAAAAACCAGTGGTATCCTCTCCGTCTGGTCGGGGGGCGCCACGGGATCGCTCGCGCATGCCACAAAACAATATCCTAACTAATATAATAAATGCGTAAGTGAGTTTGTCTGTTTGTTACGGTTTCACGCCTAAACCACTAAATTGATTTTAAAAATTCTTCCACTAATAGAAAGCTACGTTATCAGCGAGTAACATAGGCTAAATTTTGTCCCAGCATTTCTTCGGGAACGGGAACTACGCCAAAAACGCTAGTATAAATGTAACAACTAGTCTATGCGACGTATTCGTTTTGTTTTTGTTGTGTTTAAGTGGTATCTATAAATCAATATTTATACCGATTATTAAATAGATAAACGTAAAATATTTCGCTTTATCAGTGCCTTAGTGCGTTGCGTCAATTCATTTTCCTATTGAAAGTGAAGTTTTGTTCTTGAGCTGTTTTATTATGTTTTCATAATTTAAAGAATATCGTTTATTACCTTTTTATAACATTTAATAATTGGTGTAATTGAAATCATATATATGTTTAAATTAAAAAAATATCTGAAAATATACATAACTGAAAATCCATTTGAAAGTTTGCAAAAATTATACTATTATAAATTTAAGAACATAAAAATAAAATTCAAATTTGAATATAGTTAGAAATTTGAATTTTATTTTTTAAGTCCTTAAATTTAAACTGAAATTGAATGACTGAAACTGGATTGAAAATAAAAGACTTGATTTGTACAAAATTAAATGAAAACTAAAACCTAGTACCTACTTATGATTGATAAAATATATTCTGTTTGAACGTGGATAAAGTTTTAAGATACAGGCAACCTGCACGCATAAATTACAGATTTGAATATTAGATATCACATTCAGCGTTTCAGCATTCAGCAAAAAATAAAGTAAACGATTGTCTTTTGAATAAAATTCTTAGTACAACACGGTTTTAATTACTACGAATCTATTTAAATAAGTTGTGTTTTTAGATTATTACTTATTTATCTAATAATATCTATTCGAAAAATGACATGTGTGATTCTGCCTACGTACTGAACAAAATTAATATCTCTATGATAACAGACTGAGTGCTATTACGGAGTTGGCTTATTCGACAAGTGTGCATGAAGTCGACAGTACATTTTCAGTGCAAATCCACGTAACGTTGTGAAGTGTTTTGAATCCTATTTAAAATCTAAGTGGTGGTTTGACAGTGCTTCGTTTTACTACTCAAGTGTACGAAGTTACAGCGTTGGCCGTTATTTAAATATATATAGTTTTTTTTTTCAAAACATTCAAATTTTGTTTACACGAACGAACGCATGTTTCGTATATATATTATCGCTTGAGTATCAATGCCAATCAGTGCCAAGTGATATTTTTTTCAGCGGTAAGTTGTCTAAATTTTATCTGTCTCTCTGTGATTTCAATATAACTGCATGTTTCTTAATTAATATGGCTGTATAAAAAAAGCAACCAAGTAAGCTACTGTTTATTTTTATTATAGACTACCGCAGCTAATTAACTATTTAACTGTTACCTACGTTAAAATGGCAGATTTTAAATGATTTTCGTTATAATTGAATTCTATGCTGACGGGTTTTTCTAGTATAAAAATATAAATATATGTAGTCCGCGTTCAAAGCTTTCCATGTGTTTAACCTGTATGGAAACGTGCTCAATGACGAATCTTTAATTTTAATTTTTTTTATACTAACAGAACTAACTAACTACTACTTTCATGATAAGATTTTTTTAAATATTATTTAACCCTGGTTAGATATAAATTGATGTTTCCATTCGTGTCTGTCATTTTGGGTTAATCTCTGAAATACAGTGATAATTATTTTGTTTTAATAATAGATATATTATCGTCTACAATTTAGGTATATATAGCTTTGCCTAGCAGTTTTTCTTTTAAATTTGTTTTTGTCTGCATCAAAACTACAACCTAATGCTAACATAACAATAAGTTACAATTTCATGTCAATATTATGTGTTTGAATTAGTGTAGAAAAAAAAACAAATGAAGAAATACATGTTATTATTACCTATTACCAAAAAATGGTATCGTAAAACAAACATGAACGTGTAGCCTGATATTTTACCATCAATCTTAAGTAATTAAAATCTATTATCATTAAATTATCGATTTGCTTTATTAATCAGTAATAAAAATACGGATTATATTTTCTTTAATCACCTGATGTTTATCATTCTTCCGACAACCTTATATTTTTTAAAACAACGATGAGATTATTAGTTTTCGTTGCTATTAAATGCGTTTTTTTTTACAATTCTCTGAGAATCCTATTTACCTAAATAAGGTATGCCATTAGTTAATTTTAATTTTTTTTATACTAACAGAACTAACTAACTACTACTTTCATGATAAGATTTTTTTAAATATTATTTAACCCTGGTTAGATATAAATTGATGTTTCCATTCGTGTCTGTCATTTTGGGTTAATCTCTGAAATACAGTGATAATTATTTTGTTTTAATAATAGATATATTATCGTCTACAATTTAGGTATATCATTTATACAAAACTTTTATAATCTTTTTTTCGATTAAGAGATTTTCTTGAGATATTCCATGGTATGAAATGAAATGAAATGAAATACTTTATAGAACAGCAAACAAAAATAGAGAATACATTTAGTGTCCTCAACTTATGGATGCATTACAATTATTCAATGGGTACAACACCTGAACAAGACCGAGCCTGTGTCTCAGATGCTAGTCTCTTCCGATGACGTTATGCAATTTTAAAAGTGACATGCTAAAATACGGTGTAATACCTTAATATTAGAAGAATAGTCTGTTGTCGGCTTGTCTGATTGTTGTCTGATTATTATTATTATTATTATTACTTTTCCCATCTACCGACTTATTTACAATTTAATAATAATATAATAAATATCCTGGGTCATTATTCACATAAGGTCATCTGATCTCAAACTAAGCAGAGCTTGTAATATTTCTAATTTTTTAACTGATATACTACATATACTACTTTTGTTTTGTAAATATATACATACCTACTGATATAGATAATTACACCCAGACTCAGGACAAACAGACATGTTCATGCAAACAAATGTCTATCTTGGGTGACAATCGAACCCACGACCTGCGGCGCGAAAGGCAAGTATCTACCATCCACGCCAACCGGCTCGTCGGTTTTCGATTTTTTCGGTTAGAGTAAATGCGAGCTTCTACACATTTTTTTATGTTATTATATGTAATCAAAATAAAAGGTTTACGGTTGCTGCTTAAATGGATAAATTTAAAATAAGGTTTGGTTAAGTTATTTCTTCATGTCTGTTTACCTTCCTATCTCAGGAGGCTGTTGGGGGCGTACCTCCGGGACCGGGTGGTCCTCTGGGAGGGGGGTGATGGACGACTTGTCCGGCATCGGGTGGGTTGCGGCGTTCCACAGGGGTCGGTTCTCGGCCCAATTCTGTGGAACGTTGGCTTCGACTGGCTCCTGTGTGCACCCGTCTTTCCCGGGAAGGGGGTGTTGTGCTACGCGGACGACACTCACAGCGACAGGTCGAAATTTCCAGGAGGCGGCCCGCCTGGCCGAGGTCGGGACGTCGCTCATGGTGGACCGCATTGGAATGTTGGGCTTGAGGGTCTCTATCTCAAAAACGGAGGCCCTCTTATTCCATGGCCCTCGTCGGGGACCCCTTCGAGGGGCGTGTTTCACCGTCCAGGAGACGGTGATAAATGTAAAGGCCCAGATGAGGTATCTGGGCCTGATCCTGGACGGAAGATGGAGCTTCGGGCAGCACTTTGTCCAACTGGGTCCGAAGCTTATCAACGCTGCTGCTGCCTTGGGCCGCCTCCTTCCCAATGTGGGAGGGCCGGAATCACCATGCCGGCGCCTATATGCCGGCGTGGTGCGCTCCATGGCACTGTACGGTGCACCCATTTGGGTGGACGCTCTCACCGCTAAGAACAAGGCCCTTCTGCGGAAACCACAGAGGGTCATAGCGGTGAGGGCGATACGTGGATACCGTACGGTGTCGTGGACGGCGGCTACGCTTCTCGCGGGCGATCCGCCCTGGGAGCTCCAGGCGGAGGTCCCAGGACACGGCGCACCATACCCTAACGGAGTGTGCTGCGTGGGGGCCTCAGAGGCATACCCTGGCGGTGATAATCGGCGGAGATCTCTCGCTGCCGAGTGTGATTAACGCTATGCTCAACAGCGAGAGGTGGTTGGAAATGGTTTCCTTCAGCGAGAATGTCATGTTGCAGAAGGAGGCCGCGGAGCGGCAGCGTGAGGAGGTTGCTTCCGCTGTTTCAATCCGCCGAAGAAGACCGGGGAGAAGGCGTCTGCGCTATGCGCACCTTCTCCCCCCGCCGTAATAGCTGCTTGGGCTAGGTGGGCTCCCCGTATCCGGGAACCTCCCTAGAAATGCAGGCACGCAGAGGCAGGCCGACCGTCGGGGCGTCTCGGTAGCATGCGCAAGCGATCCCATGGCGCCCTCCGACCAAACGGAGAGGATACCGCTGGTTTTTTAGTGGGTATTCCGGCGCCTTCAGTGCCGGCGAGCCCCACATACCCCCCCACTTCATGTGGGGAAAGGCGTAAAGCGTTTTTCCAGCGACAATATTTATTTACATATAGGGTTTTCCATTAAGGGCGCTTGATCGTGCAGAACTTCCATCGTAGCGTGTGCTGTGTGGCACGTAGCGCCGTCCTGTTGAAACCACATGTTGTCCAGATCCATATTCTCGATTTCAGGCCAAAAGAAGTTGGTTATCATCGACCGGTATCGCTCACCATTGACGGTGACGGCCACGCCATTATCGTTTTCGAAAAAATACGGACCAATCACGCCTCCGGCCCAAAATCCGCACCAAACAGTCACTTTCTGCGGGTGCATTGCCACTTGGTGAACCTCGTGTGGATTGGTCTCGTCCCAAATACGGCAATTTTGCTTGTTGACATATCCATTCATCCAAAAATGCGCCTCGTCGCTGAAGATGATTTTTTTGCCAAAATCGGCGTCAACTTCCAACTGCTCTAATGCCCAGTCAGCGAACACACGGCGCTGTCTATGGTCATTAACCTTGAGCTCTTGGGTCAGCTGGATCTTGTACGGGTGCAGGCTCAAGTCACAACGCAAAATTCGCCAAGTTGTCGTCTGCGAAAGGCCGAGTTCCTGTGCGCGACGCGGAATTGACTGCCGCGGGTTTTCGAGGACACTGTCGCGCACAGCGGCGATATTCTCGGCAGATCTCGCGTTACGTTGACGCACGGGAACCGGCTGATTGTTAACTGACCAGGTTTACTCGAATTTGTCCACAAATCGACGGATAGTCGACTCGGCAGGACGATCATCGCGACCGTAAAACGGGCGAAGTGCGCGGAACGTTGCTCGAACTGAAGACCCATTTTCATAAAACAATGTTATGATTTGCACGTGCTGCTCGACACTGTAACCTGCCATGGTGGTTTGGGAGGACGGAATGAATATAACACACTGCATTTGACAGCTGTCACTCAAACAACATGGCCGCAATCAGCTGTCAAAGTTCAAGCGTCCCTATTGGAAAACCCCTTAGTTTTATGTCCTTCTTGTTCAGATTACATTTATACAATTAAGAAATATTGCTGTGACTTGTGGAAGGAATACTTTGATGAAAGGTCCAAAGAGAATGGTATATGGTATAAAACGATCCAGCCTCAACCCCCTAAATCATCTTGGTTTGATAACAGTCGATTTAATAGATTAGACTTAACTATCATAATGCGTCTTCGTTCTGGACATATTCCACTAAATAAGTTCGCATTCTTAATGAGAAAAGTTAATTCTCCCAATTGTACGTCTTGCAATGTGGTAGAAAATGCCTTCCATATTATAGTGGAGTGTGCCCGGAACGAGGACTTTAGACAAAATGTGTCATTTAAATCTCAATTAAAATCTTGTGTGGGATACTTAAATAGCATTTTAGCTGAACCCCATACGGAAACAGCTGCTCAATTATTAAAATTAGTTAAGGTCGGCCTTAATAATAGAAAAGATAATGTAATTATAAGTACATAGCTAAATTAATAACTAATTTAACTTTAATAACTTACTTACTATTGTTAATTTTACAGAGTGGCATATTCGTTTTAACGAATAAACTCTTTAAATAAAGAAAAAAAAAAAAGTTTTTCGTGTGTTAGAATTAATATCGCGGTTTCTCTTATAGGCATAAGATCCTCCAGACCGATTTCGGCCACGGCGGCCAATCTCAAGAGAGATTATCCAACTGCGCAAGAGATATTATAGTGCACAAGTGTGTGCGCAAACACAGGTGCACTCTCTTTTCCTTAGCTCTCATAATCCAATGGGACGGCAATCCGACACGACCGGAAAGAGTCCAGGCGCAGGAGCAACGGCTTAACGTGCTTTCCGAGACACGGGAGTGTACACACTTCCAATTTTCAGACTCCGGGCTGCTACTGAGAATTTTCTGACAGAAAAACCCAATAACTATTTATTGGCCCGACCTGGGAATTGAACCCAGGACCACCGGGTCTGCGGCCTCATATCTAGCCACTAGACCAACGAGGCAGAAGTTAGGCATAGATAGAGGTTTAAGCAGGTTTATTATTTTAACGGGTAAGTTTCTGATTTTTTTTTTCGCCCGACTCATAAAATTATCTTTAATGTCTTAATAAAATTAATTTCTCGAATTATTTTCTCACACGGACGAAAGAAAAATAATCTTATTCTTTGGCCTAAACTTTCGCAGTAAAGTAGTATTTTAAACAATTCGTAAGCTTAAACTTTACCATTTTATAAGGTTGATGTGACTAGCTGGCTAATGACTTTTTTTGTCATTAGCCAAAATGTACACCATATCATACTTTATGGTTTTCGATTATTATTTTGATTACTAGATTTAGTGTGAGGTTCATAAATTACTTTGATAAACATAATCGCCTGCCAAAATAGTTTAGGTTTCAGTCCGATTAATTCAGATCAAATTCAGTCTAGAGAACTTCCTACGCCGAGTCTGGGTTAATAAGCAAATTAACAGAGTTACTTGTTAGATGCGTCGCCCACTAGATTTATGGCGACCTACACAATAGTTGCTATGCTTAAAATTACGGAATCTAGTCTGAACAAAATCTTCGAATGATTTTATTTTCTTTTATACTAGAATAATATGTTGATTTACCTTTATCATATACTAGCTGTGCCCTCGGTTTCACCCGCGTATAACCTAAATAAAATCGTGGGATATTAGTATTTATTGGTTTTTGCCTCACAATTGGCCATTAGAAAAAGATCATTCCCTTAAATCTATTTCGGCATACCTGAATGTCTTTCGCCCAGGTAATCGGAATTGCGATTCAAAGGGGAAATGCTGCTAGCATTCTAGCCAACATTCCACGCGGTCACGATTTTTACTATTTTTAACTAGTTATAAATTTTATTTGTATTTATTTAAGGCTTTACTTCACTTGTCAAACTAACTGCCTAAGTATAAATTTAACAAAGGCATGAAAAAACACATGCGGCAACGAAACGAAATACCTACCTAGCCTATAAACTACTTACAAAGCTATTTACTAACCGAAAACAAATACTTACGTATATATGAGTATTTTCAAGCAGCCTACTCAACAACTTGTTGAAATAATACGTCAAAACTATAGAAATAGTAAAAACTGTCTATGGTCTTATCTCTATACCTTTCATAAGAATTATTCATATTATTTTAGAACAAATTTGATTACCATACAAAAGGCTATAGTTAGTCAACCTTAAAAGATAGTTATATATTTACGCATGGGCGAGTTAACCGTTATACCAGCATGAGCTGAACCCTATTTAATATGATTGATCATATAGATCTGAGCTCAACTTACATTGGAAGATCTAAATCTTTGAAACTGTCCATTTTTTGACTTTCTTTTGTTCCAATAAATTTTCAATCATTATAATTTTACAGACTTTCATTTATAGGACGCTAAAGTTTTAGCCAATTCAACTGAAAAGTTATTTTATAGCATTTTTATCGAATAAATGTTCGACGTGATTCTTTAAATTGAAATTATTGATTTATGAACCGATTGAAATAAATAAATAAATTTTAAGTAAAGTTAGCCACAATACATTAGGGAAAACTGAACCGTTAAGCCGTTTCTAAGATAAGTGTGTACAAACGCACAGACAAACAGGCAAACAGATACATATTCTAACTATCATTTATAATAATAAATAGTTTTACTTAAATATTTTCCATGTACAGACAGCAATCAGTTACATTTTTATTATATGTATAGATAAAACAAAAAATCAAATACCTATCTATGTAATTGAAATAAAAACTAAATAACTTTGGTGTAAGTAACTAACCACAAAAAAAGAAAATTGTGCGGTCGGGTGACCTCCGGCCCCGGTCACGAACTAAGTCTGCGATATTTTTTCGACTCAAACCGCGTTTTAAAATGTAGATTCTTACCGCCTTCGTCATAAACTTTATTTAACTGGTGATTAGTTAAACAATATTTTGTCTTCTTCTTTCGTATGTCAAATCAATAATGACAGAAAGAGACAAATCACTGTTTAGCTAAACAGTAACTAAGCAACGTTTATAAATAAGGCCGTTATTGATTATATTAATGTATTTTTGTCACACCAAAAAGCAACCTCCTTTATTTATTTATTTACTTTTATTTATTTATTTAATGCAACTCTCTAATCAAAGATTAAGAAACGATTTAAATTTTTAAATTCAATTAACAATTTTTTTATAATAATAGTTATCCCCATTTTAAGGAATTTACTAATATTTTAATATTATTTGCATAATTTACCACTCTAATTAAACAAAGTTTATGATAGGGATTGAGACAATAGCCCAAGATTCGAACCTGGGACTTGCGTGCGGCTCGTAAGCCGTAGCGCTATTGATCCTTATATGGTCTTGTATAACCTTTATATTTTAGTTTCTTTTTTTAAGAACGTCAGGTCAGTATTTTAAATAAAATTAATTCTTTTGATTTAGTTTGCTTATAGTTAAGTATTTAACTTAAATTATAATAAAATGGTAGGCGAACTATACAGTTTACGCTCTATCGTTTGGTGTGGTTTGGCGCTCAAAAATTCGGCATAAGTTTTATCTCCAGAAGCGCTCGCGCAATACTGAATTCGAACGCCAAATGCATCGCATTTTGTAGTATTTGGTAGGCACGGTATGAACGCTATTTCGTTATGTGATTCCAAATCACATAGTAATAAAATAAAGTAGATAAATTTTTTACACTATGTCATTTGGACAAATATTTCAAAACTTACGACGTTAGTTAAAGACGCCACTTTACCTGTATGTTATGTAATAGGTTGGTATTCGAAGGTTTTTGGAACAAAGTTCTTCTACGCGACTTACAGTAGAGTGAAATGGCAGTGGCCTAAGGTCACACATCGAAATGACCGTAAAAGTTACTTATTGTTATATTTTGGCCAATTTACTAAAAAACTTTGTAAATTATAGCCTATATGTAATTCTGATTTATGAGCTATATTATTGTCAAATTTCATTAAAATCCATTCAGTAGTTTTTGCGTGAAAGAGTAACAAACATCCATACAAACTTTCGCGTTTATAATATTAGTAGGATCTAACAAAGAAAATTTTCTTTATAGATTTGATTATGAATATATTTGGTTTAATATAGATAAAATTTATCAAAGAAAACATTGTAGCCCGCCGTTAGGTATTGTATCATACGGGTACACATTATAAGTTATCTATACATTACTTTTATGTTAAAAATCTAAATAAAAGCAGGTATTAACTCCTCGTAAATGATCAGCTGTGATACTGTATAAGAACTCACATCATTATTTACTCGCGAAATGTTGACAACCGCCTTATGGTGATATATTATTTTGATGTGTGTATTCATGGAATTTTATAATTATTAGGGTCAAGTTCGCATAAATCAAGTACTGCCTAAATAAATAATAGTTGTCAAGCTAAAAATTATCTTCCGTTTCACCAGGTATGCAGGTAAGAAAAAATGCTATAACGGCGGGAGCATGGACAAAGTTTCGTTTGTTGATGTGGAAGAACTTCTTGCAACAATGGCGGCATCGGATTCAGACTTTTCTAGAACTGTTACTACCGGTCCTAACAATGACTCTTATTCTTATTCTACGACAACAGATAGAACCAGAATACAAAACTGTTGAATATCCGCCATTAAATGCTTATACGTTGAACTATTCAAAACCTGTACTGTAAGGTTTTTTTTTATCTTTCTTCTTTGAATCAATGTTAATTTTAAGCACTTAACTATATTTATTTATATTTTAGCGGGTTCCTTACATTTAGCAATCTGTCAATAGCATATTCACCGGAAAGCCCAGTTTTAGATGATGTAATTCGTAATGCAGTGGTTAACCTGTTGACTCACAACATAAATGAATTAATCTCAATTGTCATTGAACAAGAACCTGATTTTCCTGACATACCTATAGAAATACCTCCTGACATAGGTGATAATGTAAATGGCACTCTTATTCATGAGATTGCAAAAAGGCTTGTGAACATAAAGTCATATAGAAAGGGCTCAGAATTGAGAGGTATTTACAGTAATGATGAAGAGATTCGAAAGGTTATAGCGGCTGTAGAATTTGACGATAGTTTATTAGGTTTGTAATAAATTTTGTCATGACTATGTGTAAATAATTTAAACTTGACGAGGTAATCATAGGAGATTCTTTTTTAGACACGGATGTTTTACCGCATAACCTGTCGTATGCGCTTAGATTTCCAGAGAGACCACGCTTAAATTCATTTCTTAGCCTCGGAGGGCGATCTTGGCGTACAGATGTTATTTTTCCACATATAGAGTTACCTGGACCAAGATTTCCAGAATCATGGGAGGGAGGCAATGATCCAGGTATGAATTGAAAATGAAAATGAATTTGATAATGATTATATTTTGCCTTATAGTAATTTATTCAAATCTTGCTATCTTTCTAGGTTACGTCAACGAGATGTTCATTGCCATACAGCACGCGATATCAATGGAGTTAATTTCTCGCTTGACTAATATAAATATGCAAGGTTTCAATGTAAACATCCAAAGATATCCTCATGCACCATATATTGAAGACTTTGCTGTGCAAGCACTAAGTATGATATTCCCAATGTTTTTCATGTTGAGTTTCACTTACACCGCTGTTAACATTATACGCGTTATTACGATAGAAAAAGAACTTCAACTCAAGGTAACAACCTTAATTTGTTTATAAATAACTATTTTCTCTTGTCTTCGTGAAAATAAGCCAAATTAACGTGAGAATTCTTATCGTAGGAAACAATGAAAATAATGGGCCTCCCTACTTGGTTACATTGGACAGCCTGGTTTTGTAAGCAGTTTATATTTTTGCTAGTGACATCCGCCCTCCTTATAATTATATTAAAGGTTTGTTGATAAATTAAATATTTACATTAATATATATTACATTTAATTTGTTTGTATTTTTGAAATATACGTCAGTTTTCAAAAATATCTTATATCTGCTATACTTTCTAGTATATTTTTTTCAGGTAAATTGGTTTACTAGTGAGCAAGGCTTCAGTGATTATGCCGTATTTACTAACACACATTGGACCGTCTTATATTTCTACATAATTTTATATTTATCTTGCACCATATGTTTTTGCTTTATGATAAGTGGTTTCTTTTCAAAAGGTATTGTACTAACTATAAATATATACTTAATACAAATGCTTTTTATATACGCTATGGCCTAATAATATTATCATAGTATATGTTTTACATGAGCTTGTTAAATTAATTTAAAATACTCATAAATTTGTGAAAACTAACGATTTCACTCCATTTTTATTAATTTAACGTCATTTGATTTATTAATTTAATATAAAACAATAAGTATAGTATACGAAATGTTAGGAAACACGAAAAAAAAAATACTTATAATTCATATTAGTCGAGTAAAATATTTTTGAAATTTCAGGTAGTACGGCAGCGTTATTTGGGGGCGTTATTTGGTTTATGTCTTTCATCCCGGCTGTTCTGTTAGGATTGGATATAGAAATACCATTCGTCATCCAATGTATTTCGTGTTTTAGTATAAATTCTGCTATGTCCCTGGGCTTTAAAATCATGCTAAGCAAAGAAAATACTGGAGGTAAATGTATTAAAAGAGATATTGTTAAATTCGTGTAATAAAAACTAAAATCTGATTTATTTATTTTTGGTACAGGAATACAATGGGGAGATTTTTTTACAACGCATACAGTTGATTCAAGCAGGTTATTATTTGGTCACGTTTGCCTTTTTCTCTTGGCGGACACTATACTGTACATGATGATAGCACTGTATTTGGAACAAGTACTGCCGGGCCCGTTAGGAACGCCGAAACCTTGGTATTTCCTTTTTCAAAAGTCGTTCTGGTGTTCGTCAGGTCATGGATCACATGGTTAGTTCAAATATTGTAAGCCTCTCATACCTTGTCGTAATAATAACAGTTTCAAAGTAAAAAAATATAAGTTCAATTAAACTTTTTAAGTTCCAAACTTTATATTTTAGCTTACAAAGTTAGTACCGTTTCTGATGTTGATGATACTGTTAAAGAGAAGGATCCTACAGGCTTAGGAATTGGAGTTCAGATGTCGGTAAGTTCAATGTTCACTTTAATTCGTGTTGTTTTCCACTTTTTTGAAATCGCTAAACTAAATAAAAGATTTTTTTTTTAGAATTTGACGAAAATTTTTGGAAAAAATATTGCCGTTAATAATTTGACTTTGAATATTTATGATAATCAAATCACTGTCTTGTTAGGACACAATGGAGCTGGAAAATCCACAACGATCGCGATGTTAACAGGTAAAAACATATTATGTACTATTTTAAATGTAGGTGTACATATTTATACTTGCTACTTAAAAATAAAAACATATGTGATTTTAATACTAGCAATTGTTTAGGTAACGTGGAAATAACAAGAGGAAGCATATGGGTAGCGGGCTTCAACATGTCCACTCAGATGCCGCAAGCTCGCGGTCACATCGGCCTCTGCCCCCAACACAATGTCCTATTCAACGAACTAACAGTCCGAGAACATTTAGAGTTTTTCTCAAGATTAAAAGGTTACTCTGGAAAAGAACTTGACGAAGAAATAGATAATCTAATCGACAGATTGGAGATGCAGGAAAAGGTAAGTGAATCGAAATGGTTAGTTTACGGCATTTCATGATTTTGAACGTAGTAATTTTTTATTTTGTCTGTTGTTTTATTCTGTTACGTAACTCTTATGTTAAAGTGAAAGAGTCAATGTTAGATATTTTTATGGATAGTCTGCACCTGCCTATAGATAAGTACATACTTATCTACTTATTTTGAGCGTATTTTTTTTTTGTTTATTTATTTATTTTACACAAGGTTTGTTTACAATTTTAAAACCAGCCCTGAATTCCAAACTAGCTTTCGCTATGTTTTGGAAGTCAGTTCCTTCCTAGATTTTAGGTACATAATTGTTTCTTATTATATAAAATAATCAAAAACACATAAAACGACACTAATTTTTTTACCAATGAAAGTAATGTAATAAAACTTCGTTCCAATAATAATTAATTTTATGTGAGCACGCGTGTGTGTGTAAGCGTATGTATAGCATATGTAAGCTATGAGTAGATTTAATTATATACAGGAGTGTAACAAAAACCCTGTCCGACCCGTGAAGTGGTTATTAGGTATCGTGTGTCAGTTCTATTTATATAATAATTTTTAAAATACTAAGCAAAAAAAATACTTAAAAAAATATTAATTGTGTTTAATGACACTGTTGGTGGTAAGCACGTGGACTACTGAAGTCATGACCTCGTGCCTTAGCTACCCTATAGGTAAGAGTTATCGAGCGCTATGTTGTTGCCCGCGCCTGTGTTGCCATGTAATTTTCGTTATTTCATTATTATTATTATTTCCGGGATAAACTTTTTGCTTAGAATTTTAGAAATTATTACATAAATAGAACCGACACACGATACCTAATAACCGCTTTACGGGTCGGACAGAGTTTTTGTTACACCTATATGTATATATGCAACAATTATTTAAGTTTAATTTCAGTTTTTAAAATTACAATAGTCTTAAGTCAACAACTGCTCAGTTTCCTTATAATCAAAGTCCCTAAGCCATCCTTTAATTATTATTTTTATTTGAAAGTTAGACAAGTTCCTCGTTTTATATTTAGTATTAAGTTTGTTATTTAGTCTAGGTGCTAGTGAACTGTAACATACGTATAACGGTATAAGTATGCAATTACATTTACAATTCCTTTTTTAAATTATATAGTTGTTAGCAATAACTGAAAACTAAATGTATTTAGCAATTCAATGAAACAGGAGCACGGCGCTGAAACTAAGTATAAAGATTTAATAAAAACATGAATCATTTTTTTTAGACTTAATGCGTACATGACGGACATGTAGAATATTGATAGCAAATCGGACCTAGATAAGAACACATAATGCCACAAGCGAATATAATGTCCTTTTTTATATGATTTTGGTGAATAGTTTTGAATATTTTTTTAATATTTTTCTTTTATGTAGAGACATTACCTTGCACAAGGGTTATCTGGCGGTCAAAAGCGACGCCTGTGCGTAGGAATTGCGCTAAGCGGCGGCGCGCGAGTCGTGCTTCTCGATGAACCTACCTCCGGTATGGACCCCGCCTCTCGGCGCGCCCTCTGGGATTTATTGCAAAAAGAAAAAAAAGGTATTTACATTAATATCATATATTTTGTTCTTTTTTTAATATAATGAAGTAAAGGGAAGTTGGTCCAGTGGATTAAAATACGTAGTGTTTATCAGAACCACGACATTTTCATAGGCTTTACTTGTGTTTATAATTAATCTTGTGCTGGACCGTAAATTAAAACATTCGGTCGCGCACTGTCGCTTATATATTTTTTGCAATCAAAGAATGAAAATGCACACTGAGCAAAAAGCATCCAAATTGCGAAATTCGTATTATGGTACATCTAAAAACGTTCACTATACGTCGTGGACAAAACAAAACTGGACGACCACATACCTGATAAATATGAAGGTAAAGGAAAGACGATACTTGCTCTTAGAATGGTCATTTTATTACTGGTTTAGAACCGACGCTTAACATTTGTGCTTATACCTATATATACACATGTATAGTATAGCTATGCGTATAGTTCGGATACACACCAACTCCTTCACCTCTAATTTGGAAACCTGTAGATTTACATCTTCCATCAATACATAAAACTACTAAATAATATCCTTAAATTAAAACTTATAATTTATGTTTTTTCTCGGTCGTAAGAAATAACGTGTTTACAATATTCTCTTCAATATGTACGTTTGATGAACTAGATGTTGTACCCGGCGACTCATCTCCCATTGTCGTGTCATTTCTCTCGACTTCCTCACATCTTTCCTCCCTGTCTACATCCCTTTCATCACTTACAATTTGCTGAGATGGTGGGGTAATATATTGCTCATTAAGAGTATTATCTGAGTTGTTATTATTTTTTTATACAACAATAATTGATCAATATGATGCTTACAAGTTACGCCTAAACTTTGTATATTGATGCTATACATTCGATTGCCTATTTTTTTAAGTACAATACCTTTGTCCCAAAAAGATTTTCGATTTTTAATACATTTAACCAAAACGGCTTACCCTATTTTTAAAGAACGACATTTTTTTATTTAAACTCATTGATTCATTCGCTCCCCTTGTCTCACAACATAGAGGATTAATGAAATCTAACCTACTAACATTAATTTTGCCGGTGTTTCACCGGTAGCACAATGAGCTGTATTTCTGTATTCAAATAAATAATCTGACAATTTTTCATTAGTTCCGCTTAAGGATGGGTCTAAAATTGTTTTTATCATTTTTTTAACCGTTTTAACAGAATTTTAGGCTTGCCCGTTACTAATAGGTTGGCAAGAAAGTAATTTCGGTTTTTACATATTGAGAGCGTTACTTTAACTTTTTGAATGAATTTTGTGGGTGATGTTCTTTGCGTTTTGACATTTGATAACAGACAGATCGAAGTTAATTTTGTTTGAAGCACGCGGTGAGTGATTTTATTTGTTGCTGTTAGTTGAGGATCAATTTTAACATGGAGTGCAAAACGAACATTTTCGGCATATTTCCGTAAAGGACAGAAAGCTGCAAAGGCTCATAAAAAATTATGTGAAATTTATGGTGTTGATTCCATAACAGAACGCACGGTCAGAATTGGTTTAAAAAAATCCATTGGCAAATCGGGAAAGGAATTGTTTTCCACCATGATAATGCTAGGCCTCACACGTCTTTGGCAACTCGTGGGAAATTATTGGAACTTGGTTGGGAAGTGATGTCGCATCCCCCATACAGCCCTGACTTAGCACCATCTGATTACCATTTATTTCTAAGTTTGCAGAATTCCTCGAATGGTAAAAAAATCTCAAATTATGATGCTCTTAAATTGCACTTGGTACAGTTTTTTTTTGATAAGGATCAGAAATTCTATGAGCGCGGAATCATGAAGCTGCAAGAAAGATGGCAAAAGGTAGTTGAACAAAATGGAGAATATATAATTGATTGAAATTTATTCTTTGTATTAAAAAAATGTGTTTTTTTTCATACCACAAAACTGAAATTACTTTCTTGCCAACCTAATACATGGATGATAAATAGGAGTAGTAATGTGTTTGATTCCAATCGATAAACAATAATCTGCAAATTCTTGTGAAACTATTTAAGTATCATTATCAGAAACAATAGCTCTGGGTAGACCGAATCTTGAAAACAACACTTTAAGATTATATATTAATAATTTGCTCGAAGTTCCAGTTGACATTTCGAAGCACTCGACCCATTTACTATACGCGTCCTCTACTATTAAATAGACTTTTTATATAGTCAATATGCAGTCGAGTCCTCGGACCGTCTGGTCGCGGCCAGGGCGACGGCGGTGCGCGGAGCGGTGCAGCGCGCCGTTTCGCGCAAACCGTGCAGGCGCTGATCATTAGTTCTATATATGTCCTTATCAATACCAGGCTGCCACATTCGAGATCGCGCTACACTTCTTGTTCTCACTATACCTTGGTGAGTTTTGTGCAATTCCGAAAATAAGCAACACCTGTATTCCAACGGGATAACTACCCGATGACCCTCATTAAACATCCTTTTTCTATGTCAAGGTCATTTTTACATAAAAAAATAGGGTAAAATATTTTTACATTTAATTTTTCGCGGCCAACCGTTTTTAGATTATTTCTTTACTACATTTAAAGTTTTATCTTTATCCGTTCATCATCATCATCATTTCAGCCAGGAAAACGTCCACTGCTGGACAAAGACCTCCCCCAAGGATTTCCACAATAGTCGGTCTTGCGCTACTCGCATCCAACAGCTTTCCGCGATCCTCACGACATCGTCGGTCCACCTTGTAGGGGGCCTGCCCATGCTGCGTCTTCCGGTTCATGGTCGCCACTCGAGAACCTTTCTGCCCCAGCGGGCGTCAGTTCTGCGAGCGATGTGCCCCGCCCATTGTCACTTCAACTTAGCAATTCTTCGGGCTATGTCGGTTACATTGGTTCGCCTGTGGATTTCATCATTCCTGATTCGATCTCGCAGGGAAACTCCGGGCATAGCCCTCTCCATTGCTCGTTGGGTGACCTTGTGCCTTCTTATGAGGCCCATAGTGAATGACCACGTCTCTGATCCATAAGTCATCACTGGCAACACACACTGGTCGAAGACTTTCGACTTAAGACACTGCGGTATTTTGGATGAGAAGATATCGTGTAGCCTCCCGAACGCTACCCAGCCGAGTTGGATTCGACGATTGACCTCCTTCTCGAAGTTGGACCTACCTAGTTGGATGTTCTGACCTAGATAAACATAATTCTCCACAACTTCGAGTGCAGAATTTCCAACCTTTACTTGAGTGGGTGCAACATGGATGTTTGACACGATTATCGTCTAGCCCATGTTCATTTGTAGACCCATTTGTTGCGTTACCCTGCTGAGGTCATCGAGCATAGCGCCGAGGTCTTCCAAGGTCTCAGCCATAATCACTATGTCGTCGGCAAATTGAAGATGAGTGATGTACTCGCCATTGATGCTGATGCCAAATCCCTTCCAGTCCAGAAGCTTGAAAACATCTTCCAATGCAGCGGTAAAGTTTCGGAGATATCATGTCTCCCTGTCTTACGCCTCTTTGCAGTTGGATAGATTTTGAGTTCTGATCCTGGAGTCGGACTGACATGGTGGCGTTCTCGTACAAGCACTTTAACACCTTGATTTTCCGATAATCGATTTGGCACCTTTGGAGAGACTTCAGCACGGCCCAGGTTTCGATCGAAAAGTGGCAGGTTATACTCCTCAGATTTCTGTATAACTTGACGCAGCGTATGTATGTGGTCTATGGTGCTAAAACCTTTTAGGAAACCGGCTTGTTCGGGTGGTTGAAAGTCGTCAAGCCTTCGCTCGAGACGATTCGTAATGATTCTCGAAAACAACTTGTAGACATGGCTCAGCAATGAGATGGGTCTGTAATTCTTCAAAAGGCTGTTACCACCCTTTTGAAATTAAAGTACCACCACACTTCTGTGTCATGCCTTTAGCGTTTGACCCTTGGCTATGACAGAGTTAAATAGCCTCTGAAGAGCCCTGAGGATTGGTGTACTACCCGCCTTCAGAAGCTCAGCTGTAATACCATCATCACCAGGTGCCTTGTTGTTTTTGAGTTGTTCGAGAGCCATTCTAATCTCGGAAAGGCTGACGTCCTGGAAATCTTCGGTGTAATGTCGGGTTAGTCTTGCTTTGGGATCTGCAGCTTGACTACTGACAGGTACTTGTCGTGTAAAACTGACCGTAGAACTTCTCAACCTCTTCCAACAGTTCAGATTTAGACGTGACGATTCTACCATCCTCAGTTTTCAGCCTCGTCAGTTGACTTTGCCCAATAGGCAGATCTCTGGCGAACACTTTGGAGCCTTTGTTCCGCTCGATGGCCTCTTTAATACGCATTGTATTAAATTGGCGAGTGTGGCGAGTCAGAGACTTTGAAATCCGTCTATTGAGCAGCCGATAACTAGCGGCATCATCTGAGGACGACAGAATCATTTTCCGTCTTTTCTCCATTAGCTGCAGGGTAAAGACAGAGATCTTTTTGTTTTACCCCAGAGGTTCTCAATCGGATTAAGGTCTGGACGACCTGCTGGCCATTCCAATAACTGTACACCAGAATCTTGGAACCACTGTTTTGTACTTTCAGCTATATGGATGGGTGCATTGTCCTGTTGAAAAATTATGTTTTCGTCTTCAGTCAGCGTAATAAACGGTAGAAGGTAATCATGCAACATTGCTTGATAACTAACAGCAGTCATACGCCCATCAATGAATGCTAATTCGGTTTTTAAGGATGCACATATACCGGTACAGACCATGACTGAACCTCCTCCTTTAATTCGTCGGGACATAATTTTTCTATCAAATCTGACCATCCATCAGGACCATCAAGATTGAATTTCTTTTCATCACTAAATATGGCAGGTTGCTAAAAGTCACATTTTGTTACATAATATTTTTCGGCAAACTTACGTCGATTCACTTTATGTTGTGTTTTCAAGACTGGTTTACTAAGACATTTTTGATATTTAAAACGTTTTGATTCAGCTGCCCACGTTCTCACTAAACTAGGATCACAATATACATTATATCTACGCACCAGTGCTGTTGATGATGCCCCGGTAGCTGATAACTCCCTTAAAACTGCGCGTTTTACGGTGGAAGAAAATCGACAAGGTCGCCCTGAACGCTTCTTTTTACAATAATTTTCGATTCCAAGCTTTAAAAATTTTTTCACAACACTTTGAGATCTACCAATAATGCCCGCTATTGCTCTTTGTGTTTTTCCGCAGATTCTCAAGTCAAGAATTCACTATTTTTCAATGGCACTTAATGTCTTACCACGCGGCATATTAAAAGGCAAAAAAAAACGACCTTTTTCGTTGCACTTTTGAGACTTGTAAAATCTATAACGACACTTTTCCGCCGTGTGATTGTGAAGGCCGCAAACCGCACATAGCTGCTTCGCGAAGTCCCGTCCGGTCGCAGTCTTGGTGCCTGAGCGCCCCGCGCTCGCCCGGTACAGGTGCTCTTCTTTCACATTTACTTCGACGCTCTTACCGATCCTTGCTTCACGAGCGCAAGCAGCTTGCTGTGCCAGCTCTAAAGCATTTGCAAAGTTTAAGTTCCTTGCATCCTATTCAAACAGGCGATCCCTTTCTGGACCCAGGAGTAAACCAATAATGAAACGATTTCGTAATATCGTATCCAACGCTGTTCCAAACTCGCAGTACACCGCGAGACCTCTTAACCTGGCAGCCCAGAATTCGATTGATTCACCTTCCAATTGAATAGCCGTATAAAAGCTATCTTTATCGGCAACGTCGATCTTCTTGGTGTAAAATGCTTCTCTAGTGTATCAAATAACTTTTATACTCCACAGCTTCCACAATTTGCGGTATACTAAATTGGAGTCGGAATAAGCGATAGCGAGCCCGCTTTTGTTCTTCCGCTATTATATTGTTTAGTGTTAAAAACTGCTTTAACTTGCTTCCAAATATTTGCCAATCTTGGCATTTAGAATCAAAAACGTCAAGATATCCAATAAATCCAGTCATTTTTTTATGTGGGTAGACTTGTCGCCACTGATAAGTATGAAGGTAAAGGGAAGACGGTACTTGCTGTTAGAGTGGTCACTTTATTACTGGTTTAGAACCGACGCTTAACATTTGTGCTTATACCTATATATACACATGTATAGTATAGGTATGCGTATAGTTCGGATACACACCAATACCAAATTTCGTATTGTGGCTTTTTTCGTGGACTGTTCTTGGAGCCTAACATAACCAACCATGGGGCGGTCTTTGACCAGCAACGGAATATGTACGTGCTAGTACTAGTTTATTTATATAAGTAATTTTTTGATTAGTAAAAGTAAAGTTACAGCCAGTGAATGTCCTAGGGCTGGGTTTAGGCCTCTTCTCCTTTTTTTGAAGAAAAGGTTTGGAGCTCATTCTTTACTCCAATGCGGGTTGGTGGAATAAATATGTGGCAGAATTTCAGTGAAAGTAGACACATGCTCATGTTTTCCTTCACCGTCAAGCACGAGAAGCACGAATTACACAAAATTTAATGATTAGTATTTATTTTATGATTAGTACGTACTATTAATACATATGAAGAACCGACTTTAAGTTGTATATTAAAACAAAATTTTATACCTTTTCTTTATAAAATCATCTAATTTAAGGTCGTTCAATGATCCTTACGACACATTTCATGGACGAGGCTGACTTCCTTGGTGACCGAGTAGCGATCATGTCCAGTGGTCGTCTGCAATGCGTTGGGTCCCCGTACTTCTTGAAACACCATTATGGCGTCGGTTATACACTTGTGATTATTAAGAAAGAACAATTCCAAATTGAGTATTGCACAGCCCTTATTAGCAAATATATACCAGGGACAATGATAAAAGAAGATCGTGGTATGGCTTTTTTTATATTTAGCTACATAGAGATTTGTTTCTTGACCATAAAGTAAAATAATCCTTATTTTATCGTTACAATCCAGCCTATCTCTTTGATTTTAAATATTTTAATTACATAAGAATGACTCATATTGATCTGAATCATTAATCTTACTACATACTTATTCCATTTTTGAGATATGACAAATTCCGATAACATTATAACTGAATCATCCTTTAAGTATTAACTTGAAAATACTTATATGAGTACTCATAGTACTCTAATTGATAATTGTTATTTTTTAGGCATTGAGGTTACATATAGTTTACCAAATGATTATTCGCACGTATTTGAAGATATGCTCAATGATCTCGAAAAGAAGGCAGACATTATACAATTCAAGGACTACGGTTTAGTTGCTACGACACTGGAAGATGTTTTTATGTCGTAAGTTTTTTTTTTGTAATTAACTAATTTTTAATTATCAGTGTTATTTATTTAATTTAATTGAATTAGTAAGCTCGTATCCTTAGTGTTATTACTTTAGGTTAAAATGTAACAACTTATTTATTGATCCAATATTTTATTTTATAAGTTACTTGATGGTAGAGCTTTGTTTTTTCGTCTGTGTAGGTACCTCTCATCAGATATTCTACTGCAAAGCAGTACTTGGTCTTGTTGTGTTCCGGCTTGAAGGGTGAATAAGGCAGTGTAATTACAGGCACAAGGGCCATAACACTTAGTTCCCAAGGTTGGTGGCGCATTGGCGATGTAAGTGATGGTTAGCATTTCTTACAATGCCAATGTCTATGGGCGTTGGTGACTACTTACCATCAGGTGGCCCATATGTTCGGCCGCCTACCTATGCTATATAAAAAAAAATGTTCAATTTCGTTGCCGCTACATATATCGGATAACAGATTGACTGATGATTTTCACTTTCTCTGTTACATAAATACTTTTATATTTTGTTTATTCATTTTTACAGCGTCGGCTCTGACGTAGAAACTCACTCGATATCCGAAGACACGACAATAACCGCAGATGTATCTGACGGTAAAGCTAGCAGTGCAGATGACTTATCACTCCAAAATTGTGAGTTAAGCAACAGTTATAATTGTTGGTTACGTTCAGATATTGCAAAAAAATCAAGTCTTATTCCATTTTCTAGCATTTATTTCCAGTCACAATTGCCGACTCTATTCACGTCCATTTTACAATTTGCTATATTTTTGTCTTAACGTCATTTTATGAATTAATTTGAAAACAAAATGGTACTTGTTATGATAATAAAAACTCTTTAGTAACTTTACAAACCGTTATTATTGAATGATTAAACAATTCCAATTACCTAATGAATATTCATGAAACTTATTATTGAAATATACATATTCTTACAATTTATAAAATAAATATTAAGAAGTCAACCATCATTTGATATTTATATTTGCATCTTATTGGATAACAATTAATAAATTAACCTAACATAACACCTCATTAAAGTCAGCTTCTATTATGATACTTTAATTTACTCTATGAATATATATATAGTTATCTTTAATATAAGGGGTATACCCTTATATTAAAGATAACTATAAATCACTTCATAATTGCATTTTATTACAGTAGACAAAAGTGATGAAAGTGCAACCGGTTTTCTTCTATTGTGGTTGCATGTGAGTGCTGTTTGGCTAAAATTGTTTCTGGTATGGACCCGTTCCTGGGGAATACTATTGTTACAAATCCTAGTGCCTATCATTCAAATAACCATAAGTTTGGCCTTATTACAATATTTAGTCTCACTACAGGCAAGGATAATTTCAAGGCCGCTAACTCTTACCCAAGGGTAAGCAAATTTTCTTATTTAATAAAATTATAATACTAATGCTTAATCAATATGGCTCAATCACGACGTGAATCGGACTGTTGCTCTTTAAATAAAGAGAAGACCTTGGGTTGACTGTGGAATATTTACATACTATTACTGCTTCTATTTACTACTAATGCTTAAGTTTTAAGCAGTGCCTTATTAATGAAATCACATTCAATTTTGTAACTTAATGATTAAGTATCTTTCAACTAGGAATTGTATTTCAATTGAAAAGCTTATATTTTCTTAATAATTGTAAATGTATTTGATTCAAACTATATTTATTTGTCTATATTAAAACATTAATATGTATAATAGAATGAAATCAGATTTCTACTTACTTTAAGTCCAAGCTACGTCAGTTTTGGACTTAGGCACAACAGCAATTATATCTAGCAAAGTTAGAATTTTTTTATTATTTAAATATCCCACTGCTGGGCTAAGGCCTCCTCCTCTTTTTTGAGGAGAAATATTATTTATAAATAATTAATCAGTATTTTTTTGCAAAATTTTTTTCTTCAGGTATCAATCAACAGAAACTTTTTTAAGTTTTAATGGAACTAGCTCGTCTTCAATAGGTGCTATGGCAAAGGCAGGATATGAAGAATTCTTCAAAAGTTCAAATGTTGATACAATGACTCTTACGATAGTAAAGGACCAGAGCATTGAGGACCACTATCTTGAAAGGGTTGGTGTTTTAGTTAATTACTACTTCTTTAGTGGTACATAACTGGAATATTTATATATTTAATTAAAACTAATGACATTTTGTTAGAAAAGGATCAAACTTTTAAGGCATCCTTAATAATAATTGACTTATTAAAAAATCGTTTTGAAAACCTCATTTTCATTATTATGTAAAGAAATACAAGAAAATTGTTTAAATAATGTTATTCAGCTATGTATGTACGTCATAGCAAAGGGCATGCTTAAATCTTTTACAGCTAATAATTTCTGGCTTTCTTGTGGAGATTACTGCTGAAGTTCAATAAATTCATAAACTCATTGTGGATGAAATATTAGTTGTATTTAATTCTGAAAAAAAACTGCTGGTCTTTTGCAACAAGTAGATTTTGTAAAGCACGCTTGTAATGTTGGTTTGCTAAATATGATTATGATAGGTGATAATTGGTGATGACGAAGGTATACGACGGTATTGGATATATGCTTTTTCTTTTACAGACGGCAGATTCAGAAAATTTGGGTACTCTACGTAACAGATTTTTAATTGGCGCAACAATTGATGAAGATAATGCCATTGCTTGGTTTAGTAACTTCGGTTATCACGACGTGGCTACCTCTCTGGCTACCTTGCATTCAGCTATACTTAAAGGACTTAGCCCCGAAGCCAGTCTTAATGTTTTCAATCATCCAATAGAAGTTAATTATAGCGATAATGTAATTTTAATTTTATTAAATGTGTAAGAACTGTTAGTTTTAATGAAATGAACGCATTTATAAGATAATTTTTTTTTTCAGAATGATATGCAATTAATGATGTCCTTAGTGTCCATGCAAATTGCTGTTAGTATTGGTAACAGCCTTGCTATCGCCAGCGCAGTTTACGTCATGTTTTATATAAAGGTAATACTGCAATCATAATTGATTCTAAAGAAAATATTTTTATTCACTATGAGCTTTCTACTTCGTGAACACTTTAATGTTTAAAGGAAAAGTAAATTCAAGCGAAAAGTTGATGATACTCTGAAAGTGCCTACCTTGCTGAAAGCTATAGGAACTTAGTATTTTTTTGTTCAAGTTTGAAGTCACCCTTCAGCCAGTGAGCCAATGAAATAACAGGCACAATGAATGTTATCATCATCATCATCGTCATCATCAACCACTTTTCGTTCACTGTTGGACATAGGTCTCTCTAATGGCACGCCATTGAGCTCGATCTTCAGTTCTCGAATTCCATCCGTAAATCAATCCAATCATCCAGTAATAAATATATATAGTAAATATTTCATACTGTGACAATGCAAATGGGCCGTGGTGACCACTTAATATTTGATGACCAATTTGCTACCTATTTATAAAAAAAAAATATGCCGGACATAAGCCAGTCAAGCATATACCAAGCATTTTTTTTAAAATAAATATATATCAAAATTATTACATATTTTTGTCTTTCTTAGGAACGAGTTTCGCGTGCAAAGTTGCTACAGCGAGCAGCGGGCATACAGCCAGTAGTTATGTGGGGGTCTGCTTTCCTTTATGACTGGTTCTGGTTCCTACTAATTTCTGTGATCATCATTATCTGCTGCGCAGCTTTTAACGTCGTAGGATTATCTAATGCTACCGAACTAGGTACTATGTAATTTCATTTCATTAGTAAGGGTGCCGTGTGATGTTTTGATACTACTACGATTGTAACGGTTGTATAGGGTTTTCCATTAAGGGCGCTTGATCTTGTCTTTACCTACAAGTATGTAGGTATGTAGGTAATAAATAATAACATCACGGGATAAAAATAAATATCGAACACCCGTCACCGGACATAGGTTTGAAATTTACAAATTTACCTCTACAATTTAACATATAATATTATTTTCTAGACTAAATGCAACTGATATTAAATTAACGGCTTTTTAGAGGCAATGCAAAATGCATAATCTCTTTTAAAACATTTCATTCGATCGATCACAAAAATCAAAGGCCGTAAATATTTAATAAATTTTATACATTTGCATTCTTCATTTATTTATATATTTGCAGGGCGTCTATATTTATGTTTGATGATTTACGGAGCAGCGATGTTGCCAATGCAATATTTATTTTCACTATTTTTCAATGGACCTGCTCTCGGATTTGTTATAACATTTTTCATCAATGTTATATTTGGTATGTTTATGTAGAATTTTAAAAGTATATCTTATTTATCATAAATAATATCAAATATTACTATTTTACCTTTTTTCTAAATCAAGTATTTCGCATTAATGATTATTTTAATAGAAACTTTATATATTCTTATTTAACCTTTTCAACATTATCTGTAAGTTTAAAGACAGACATTTTAATGATTTTATTTTTCAGGTTTAATTGGTAGTCAAATAGTCGAATCATTGTTTTCATTAAACACTGCAGGGAATGCAGCAGATATTTTAGACAACATTTTACCTTTCTTCCCACTTTACAGTGTAGTGACCTCTGCAAGGTAATTTGACCATCATTATCTCCTGTATTACAACATATAATTATATACTTATGGCTAGATCTTAATGTTCTGGGTTAAAATTCCTGGTCGGATAAAGGCAGTAAACGTAAAACCTTAATAGCAGCACAACGTTTGAAATTGGCAGTGTTTGCTAAACCATGTGCGCGTTAGAGTAAAATTATATTATTTTTTTGGCTCAATTATATTATTCACCCGGCGGGGCCACTAGGTACCTTGTAAGGATAAATCCATGGATGACCTTTTGACCGACTTCGTTATCATATACGCATATCACATAATCGCTGTCGCTGTATATATATATATATATATATATATATATATATATATAATATCATAGCTTATTAAACTAAGCCATCGTTGTTCTTATAAATAAGTTGAATAAATCCGATTTTACAAGCAATTTGGAAAAAGGTTCAAATCAAGTCTCTTAACCTGATTTTCACGAACACTAAAATTGTATCATTAGATTTTCCAAAAGGATTATCTATCTTACTAAAAATCTAATGTTGCAGTTTATGTTTTTATCAAAATGTTTAACAGAAATTTATAATTGGATTTTTTTTTAAATTACTAGCCATTATCTACTCGGTGGTAGAGCTTTGTGCAGACATTCTACCGCAAAACAGCAGTACTTTGTATTGTTGTTCCGGTTTTAAGGGTGAGTGAGCCAGTGTATTTACAGGTACAAGGGACATAACATCTTAGTTCCCAACGTAGGTGGCGCGTCGGTAATGTAACCGATGGTTAACATTTCTTACAATGCTATTGTCTATGGGCGTTGGTGACCACTTACCATCAGGTGGCCCATATGCTCGTCCGCCTACCTATACAATAAAAAAAATACTACCTTAATAATTGATTTTCTATACCAATCGGTACCGAATACAAGTTTTATTTCCGAATAGATAATCTGAAACTTAGATTTTTTTTTTTCAATAAAATGAAATGGTAAATTGTACAGTATTTATTTATATTCTTATCTAGGTTATTAAATCAAGTGGGATTAACGAGGCATACTTGCCTGCAATCATGTGATTACCTGAGTATACTCCTACCGGACATGGAGGAGTGTACTATGGAGATATTATGCGAACACTCACCAAACAGATGCTGCAGTGAGTAATTAATTAAGTATATGTACAAGTATATATTTTTTAATCATAGCCAAAATCTGAACATGTATCGATGTGATTTATTTCTCATATTACTGATATAGATAAGACGAAACTTTAATTTAATCTTATAGATAATAACAATGTAACAAATTCGTAAGGTATCTATACTATTATGTAAAGATGAAGAATATATTAGTTTGCTTAAATAATCTCAGAATCTACTAGATCGATTTAAAAAAATGCCATTGATAGCCAATTTACTGGGAAATTTGGCCTCACGACTTCTATTCATGGTGTTTAACGTCTTAAGATAATATTTCTTAGTTGTTTAATCGATTGTACAGAATGATATAATTTAAATTAGGAAAGTATATTTTGATATATTTATTTAAAATTTAATACTAGTAAATCAACTAAAACAATTTACATTAAAACCTTAAATAAATACAAATAAAAATTTAAAATATAAACTATACAAATCGTGACCGTGTAAAAAAAAATACTACCTTAATAATTGATTTTCTATACCAATCGGTACCGAATACAAGTTTTATTTCCGAATAGATAATCTGAAACAGATAATTTTTTTTCAATAAAATGGAATGGTAAATTATACAGTATTTATTTATATTATTATCTAGGTTATTAAATCAAGTGGGATTAACGAAGCATACTTGCCTGCAATTATAAAGTTATATATAGATACATTTGCAATGTACATCGATATTATGTAGTGGCAATAATGCATTTTATACACTTCTAATATACAAATAAATAGGTATCATATTATATAGGGGGAAAGTAACTAAATATGGAATACCATTTTGTTTTTGTGTTATAGAAAAAAAACGATATTGTAAATCAAATATTTGTATTCTTATTTATTATAAGTCATACAGTTGCGCTTTAATTATGAACAGTCTTGTTTGGCATATATTAATTTAAAATATACAATTTTCACAAAAACAAAATCAACATAAAGGTACCTAAATATGAAATAGGTACCCAAATATGGACTACTATAAAACTATAAATAATAAATCATTATTTTAATGAGATACTAAAGTAACATTGGTCAATTTTTAAAAATATTTGAGTTACTTGCAATAATCACATATCCAGGTATCAAACTCTGCACCTGCGCAATCACCATGGCCCAGAGTCCGCACATGAGACATTTGATCCATGTCTCTCCTCGATTATCTTGAGAAAACAGGCTGTTACAGAATATAAACTCTGCCTCTTTTGAGTCAGGAGCTTCCTGTCCTATGACGGCATCAGGCCACTGACTTGGTTTTCTCTTTTTGCTGTTTTCCTTTAGTTTTTTTTTCGTTTTTCTTTTGAACTTGAAGACGCCATTCTAAAACCAAAAATTGAATTTGAAATTTATCCAGATGATATTTTGGTATCCAAATATGGAATTGTCCATATTTGGACCTCACGGACTGTCCATATTCGGAAATTTCAAACTAATCAAAATGTACAATCAGTTTTTCTAATTAAACACAATAAGACAAAAAAATCCTCTTAAACAATCATGTAATCAATGCATAATCATATATACACAATATTATTTCCAACTACGTTTTGAGAAATACTTACTTTTTACGTACTGAAAAAACTTTTCTCACAGCGCCAAAACAAAACACTCTCACCGCGGCCACAAGCGTCGCCCGACTGACAACTTGACAAGTCGAAACCTGTACGCGAGTATAATGATAGAAAGAGACAGAATATCACTGTCTTTAGTAACTAGGAGTATTTGTTTCCGAGAAATGGCAGTATTCCATTTTAGGGATACTATTCCATATTTGGTTACTTTCCTCTATTTTTATCTAAATGTAATATGTTTTCAGTTCCTGAAAATCCATACTTTCAATGGGATAAGCCAGGCACATTGCGGTATATCGTCTGCTCGCTGATATCCGGTGCTGTGTTATGGTTCATTTTAATGGTTATTGAATATAATTGGATTCAAAGGGTAAGTAACAGTATTACGATTATGGATTTTTAATTAAGATTTCAGACTATATCGACGTTAAGTCTACCATGTGTACATGGGTGTATTATGTACATTGTGGGTCTCTTTTGTGTTTTTTACAAATAAAAGATATTTCTAGTCTGTTCATACAACTTGTGATAACTTGGTTATAAACGTTTCAACTCAAAATGTCACATGATACTTTACCAAGATAATATATGGTCGTATTTCTATTTGTATAGAATAATTATTGTGAAATTAATTCAAACCGTCGCGTCGATGGGAAATTGTATGTAACGAAAAGGAAGAGTGTATTTAATGCAGACTTTCTTGTAGTTCCTAAGTCGTGAAAAGAAGTCTCCACCAGTGGAAGAATCTACATTAGACGCTGATGTAGCGGAAGAAATACAACACGCACACCACGTAGACCAAAAATCTTCAGACATTGCGCTCGTTGCTCGCGGTCTAACTAAATATTACAAGGACAATCTCGCAGTGGATCAGATTTCTTTCAGTATGTGTTTTTTATTTATTTACCATTTTTAGCCATTTCTGAACAATGTAGACGGAAGTCCAGTACGCCATGCTTTCATAACCGTTTTTTGCAGCCGTCAGTGAAGCAGAATGCTTTGGTTTATTAGGAGTTAATGGAGCTGGAAAAACTACAACTTTCAAAATGCTAATGGGAGACGAAACGATCTCAAGTGGAGACGCTTATGTTAGTGGTTATTCCGTTAAAAAGAATATTACCAAGGTTTACGAAAATATAGGTAGATATTTATTTAAAATTAATCAAAACTGGAACACAATACCTTACACAACACTATACATTCGTTTATTGATTGACATTTTATAAAAGATTTACTATAAAAGATAGACGTAGGTACATATTTTTCAATGCGACTTTTTGTAGATTTGGCAATTATGTAAATCGTTGTAAAATTTAGTGCATTTTTTAGGTTACTGTCCACAATTCGATGCTGTATTCGGCGAATTAACGGGCCGAGAAACATTAAAATTGTTCTCACGGTTTCGTGGTCTAAAAGACTACAATTCGGTACTACGCATAGAAGTACTCTCCAACGCCTTAGGATTTACCAAACATCTTGACAAACAGGTAAGAGTATTAATTAAATTAATTATCTATTACATGTTACTCTTCATATCATAAAATAATCGTACACTAACCTGGTGTTTTTTTTCGCATCGTAAAGGTTTATCAATATTCGGGAGGTAACAAACGCAAGCTGAGCACAGCGGTGTCGATGCTAGGCCGGACGCGGCTCATTTTCGTGGACGAGCCGACGACGGGTGTGGATCCGGCCGCCAAGCGCCAGGTGTGGCGCGCAGTGCGGGCCGCGCGTCGCGCTGGCCGCGCCTTCGTGCTCACGTCACACAGCATGGAGGAGTGCGAGGCACTGTGTTCCAGGCTCACCATTATGGTTAACGGGCGATTCCAGTGCCTTGGTTCGCCGCAGCATCTTAAGAACAAATACTCCGAAGGTATTGCTTATTCTCATTCGATGTGCCGGATTGGTAGTGCCGATGTGTTGCGGACGATAGGGTCTTCTGCACCCAACTTTTTTGATAAACGGCGCGCTGTCACGACGTCCTGATCACTCGAAGAAATTTCATAAGTCCATGTCCAAATATTTTATAATATGGGTATATATATAGGTGTACGCATCGTTATAGAAATAAGAAAATTTACGGTCGTTCTTAATTATTTTAATGGTATTAATACCTACAGTAATAAAATATAGAACGATATTTTATACTCATATGCGAGATACGAGTATCATCCTCACAAGCAATATTCAGTGAGAATCTATACTATATTAATATTATAAAACTGAAGAGTTTGGTTGAATCCCGCTAATCCCGGGAACTACTGGTTCGAATTGAAAAAAAATATTTTAGTGTTGAATAGCATTTATCGAGGAAAGCTATAGGCTATATCACGCTACGACCAATAGGAGCGGAGCCTCAATGGAAAATAGTACCTATGAAGTCGTTTTTATGAACATGGTATTAATTCTTATCGATTACTCGTATCGAGATGAGATAGATGGTCAATTTTTGATACTTTTTATAGTTTTGGCATATTTCTAACTAGTAGCTGAGTAGGTTATTTGATATACTTATACTAAATACTATATTATATACTTTTCCGTTTGTAAATAACTTAGTTAAAGTTTATAGGTAAGGTAGGTATTTCGTATGGTCGTCGCATAGATTAGATTTTCTTTCATTGTTTTGCTAAAGGTATACCTACTTCGTCGGTTTTTTAATGGTTAACTGATAATAAGTATTTATCTTTCAGTTTTAAAAGTATACATTTTTCTGTGAAGGTATCGTTTCCTGTCACAATAAATAAAGTACAGGTACATTCAAGTATGTCTAAATAGATTTAAGTTGTATATACCGAAATACTATAAGTCTGCTCTTAGTGGTTTTTTTAAGCTATACGCGGGTGAAATCACGGGCACAGCTAGTACTTGATATATTGCAGGGAAAAATTTACCATTAAAAACGGAATACGATATTAGAAAATAAAATTAGAAAAAATAAGTTATTATTTTGTTAGTTAGGTAGTTATATTTTAATTGAAATGTTTTGTTACAGGATTCACTTTGACTATTAAAATGAAAATGGATACCGATACAAGAAGTTCTGCTACTGATAGAACTGAGGCTGTAAAGAATTATGTCAACGCTCAATATAATAATGTCAAACTTATGTAAGACATTTCATGATTTTTAATAAGTCAAAAACGTTTTTCTTATTTATAATAACATATAATAAAATTAATTCTCAAGAATTCTCACTTTTATTAATCTTTGTTTGAAAATTAATTAAATATTAATATTTCAGGGAGGAATACCAAGGTATAATTACATATTATCTGCCAGACCGCAACATGCCTTGGTCTAGAATGTTCGGCATCATGGAGCACGCGAAGAGAGAATTGGACGTGGAAGATTACAGCATACTGCAGACAACTTTAGAACAAATTTTCCTTCAATTTACTAAATATCAGCGTGAAGAGCTGTAACATTATATATTTAAGATTTTTGTGTGTAAAACTCTTATAGTCAAGCACAATCTAGAACTACAAAAATTAAAGGTGCTTCAATAAGCGTTGCTTACCTTTTTATAAAGAAATAAAATTGTTAAGAATCAAAACTAAAATTTGACTCAGTACACCGATTTTAATAAGAATCATGACAAAAATCGCAATTGTAACGTTCGACATATTTAGCATAGATAATGATGTTTGAAGTAATTTATGCATGTTCGGTCTTTTCTTAAACAAATATGTGAGTTTTTTTGTTAACTATAAAAAAGAGAACGTCATAAACGTATGTAGGTATTTAGAACATGACTAACTTTTGTAAATAATACACTGTCTTCCGTTCTATTTTTAAATCACAAAAGACAGTTATTTAACCATATTTTGTGATTTAAAAATTATTACATTATAGTTAATTTATTTAATCATATTAGGCTTTTAATATAAATTATTATGTAAATTTTATGTTATATAAATAAGAGTATGTATTATGTGCGTTTACGCATCGTCCATCCGTTTGAGTAGATTTTTTGGTAAATTATTGCTAGGATTTGGGCGAGACTGGAAGATTGTTTAGAAAAAAAAAATTTACATTGCAACGCATGCAGTGCAGCAGAGCAACATAAGATAATTTTAATATGTTATAAAAAATGTTCTATAATCACTCCCCGCCGGATTATTTATTTGTTAATACTAAAACGAATGCTCTATTTCATATAAATGTCCAACGGCTCCTTTAAAAAGTAACTCGATAACAGTTACAGATTACAGTTACAAAGTTTTACAAGCAAAGTTAGTTAAATACATATATAAGGATTACGCGTTCTTACTATTGAACATGACAATATTGGGGCTAGATTAGATAATAGTAATTAGGAATATACGTAAAAGTTAAGTTTTTTAACTCTTACACAATCGAAACACAATGTATAAATTCTCGTGTGATAGCTAAATATATTAATAAAATAAATATACAATTTTTGTAATATAATTATACCGATGAAATAAAAACAACAGTTTTGATAAAAGTTATTAAATTTATTTAAATAAAATTGTAAACCTACGTAAGTAATACATACATGCGAACACTCATTATAAAATATCGCGACAGAACATGACGGTTTAGACGACACATTCAAAGCGTTAATAAAGTTTTGCTTAGGTATTATTATAAATAACTTTTTAGTAAATTTGATACAAATGTGAATTTCGAGAAAATTAATTAATTTAAATAATTGTCTAATAAATTATATCGCTGTTGAAAACAACATATTCGACTCAACTGATAGCCGATAGGAACATAAATTTTATCTTATAATAGGAGTTTATCTTTCAAAAATAATTTTATTGATAAAAATGTAAACATTGGATCACAAAATGATATCACAAATAGCATATTTAATGCTTAGACAGTTATAATGACTACAGAGCGTAGTGTCTATTTTGTACATTTATGTAAATATGTCTAAATAACATACATATATATTTCACAATTTAATATTAGAGCGACATATATTAACACTAAAAAGTTATTACAATTTTGAATATTTTAAGCATGACTTTGGTAAAGTAAATATTGCCTAAAGCATAAATACTAAAACATGTATACACCGAATAAATCATAATTAAGCTTGTCTCATATGAAATATTGACATTAATTATTTAATTATTTTAGAATTGTAAACAATATATTTTACCATTAGACATGTTATGTAAAGTCTCATCGAAGCAAGACACTTTCATATTGCAAGACGTATAATATAATATACAGAGTTATTTGTAACCTCGCAGGACTAGATAACTAACAACATAGCAACAACTTTTCTTCTACGACTTTTGATAATTTGTTAGATTTTATTTCCATACAAAATAAGTATTAATTTAATTTCCCGCTTGAACGGCAGTTTTCGTTCGTTTTCAATGTAACGCGTCTAATGATAAAATAGCAACACTGAATACTAAATAAATAAACGTAATAAGTAAAGTCACAACTCGGCTATATTTAAAGCTTATATTAGTTGAACGTGAAGTTTTATTAACAAATAATCATTGTTCAAGATGATTCGTGTTTTTATTTTATGTAAAAATAACCAAGTATATAATAGACAACAGGCGGTCTAGATGTCTGAAGGTTTTCTCTCCGGGCAACTTTGAGACAATATTAAAACTTTGTATTAAAAATTTAACTTTTTAATTAACGTCGGGTAAATGGTTTCCAAAGCTATTACGCATTAAGTGTTTATTTGTTCAATACGAGATATATTTTTTTCAAATAATATAATTAACCTATTTAAGTAGCTATGGCTAAGTTATTTTGTCATTACAACATAATTTTTTTTTAATTAACTAATCCCCAATCGCTCTGTAATTTCAGTATAGGTTTTTCAAGGTCACACATAAAAAAAACCATAACCACGTAGAAATGTACAATATTTCACATTACATTAAGCCGTCCGCTACTTCGTCCCATAAACTTTATCATGTACCAGGGTATAATATAAATTATAATTATAGCGATTATATAAATATGGCAATCCAGCTCTCAGGGGAGTAGTGGAGGTATAAAAAGATCCAGGCGGAGACGACGCCCTTGGCCTTCGGAACATACGTGCAATAATAAGCTAGCTAAGCTAGAAGTTACAAAGATAGAATAAATATTCGAATAAAAATATGTACATGTTTGAATAAAATAGAGTTCATATCCCTTGATCTATTGGTACTCTACACTTTCAGTCTTAGAAAGTAAGCAGTTTTCGATACTATTGAATAAGCTGCAATACTTTGAACACCATGAGTATTCTATGATTGTCTTTGAGACATTCGTTTATTTGTTATTAACTCGAGTGAAATGCTTTAAGTACTAAAAAATATAATAAAAATACACTAGCTGGCAACAACGGTAGTCCACACTTACAACGTCACGATACAGCAGTACGGTATACAGTATAAACAACACGTTAACACTTACATATACAAATCTAAAAATTTAATACACGTATAAAATACTGAACATTCGAATTCATTTATTCAATCGCTAAGTACCTTCGATCACCAATACTACTAGATAACGCTTCACGAACAAAAACAATACTCAAATGTGGCACAGACTGACTATACCATAAAGTGGAGAAAACGATGTAAAGGTTTATAATTGCAACCTAAACTATGCCTTGTTCTCGGGCAATAAAGTGCGGTTTAGATTGTATTAACATTCACTTACGGTCTTACGCCATGAATGACAGAAAGAGATAAGAAATGTACAATTTCTTTTGTTCCAAATTCAACCTTGTTTGGTTAGCAATAAAACCAATAATTACAGACACAACATTTTACTTACGTCGTTGCGGTGGTTATTTTCACAAAATTTGACGTCTTAACGTTGGTTATGATTGGACTAATTTGAAATAAGCCTACAATCGAATTTGTGCTGTTATTTTTCGAGCTGTTTTTGAAGCGCTTACCGGTAATTTAGTACATTGTTGATCGAAGCTAAGTACAAGTACATCACACGGATAACTTTTCAATTTCATTATTGATGTTTGAAAGGCAATTACAGGAATACTGTCTCGGTTACATACTGATTCTATTAAGATGTTACCGCTTAAACGTTGTTGACAAGCAAGTTTGTGACGGCAGTTTCAATCGACTTGGCCCTGAATCCTTGTGAAGCGAAGGAATACTTGCTCGAGCGTCGTCTGCGATACCGAATAATCTTCCATCGAATAGAGACTGCGAGCCGCTTCCATCAGGTGGAATACGTTCCACCATGGCAGGTTTCGATCGTCGAGGTAGTATGTACTTATACCCAAGTAGGATTCTCTGTAAGACGATGACAAATTAATTCGTTTATCTAACGCTTATTAATTCAGTCGTAGATATTCCAAATGGTGTAGACACTCACATGAGCTTAGCATCTCTAAAGTTTTCAAGGACGTATTGATTTATTTTCGCTACATTTGAATCTCTATCTGGTCCCGCTTTACATTTAACTATTAACGTATAACCTGAAACGAAATAAAATTAAAATGACAATAATGCTACAACGACTCTTATATGCTACGACGACTATACGTCGACCGTAAAAAAAAAACAGATTAATAATTATCAAAAGACTCTATGAAAGATCGTACGTAATTCTAATGGTTGATATAATTCGACATACTTTAAAATATTTGCTATTATATTTTCGTCAGTAACTTTCCGACTAAATTTATTAGATGTACTCGAACGTATGGGAAAGTAGCTAGAATGGCATCACAGGAAACGACAGCCTCGTTTGCGACCGCGTAACCGGAAGCTACGACGGCGGTCACCTTGCGAGAACTTGTTCTTGAGGTGCTGCAGCGGGCCGAGGCAGTAGAGGCGGCCGTTGACCATGACGGTGAGCCGCGAGCACAGCGCCTCGCACTCCTCCATGCTGTGTGACGTCAGCAGCACGCTGCGCCCGCCCGCCGCCGCCGCGCTCACGCTGCGCCACACCAGCCGCTTGGACGCCGGGTCCATGCCTGCCGACGGCGGTGCAATAAATTTATAGTGATCTCCCAAAAGCGATTCGTGAATTTATAATATGTTATATTATAAGGAAATTAATCATAATTTTATCATAGCTACCTGTCGTAGGTTCGTCGAGGAATACTAAAGGCGAATCCCCCAGGAGCGCTAGTGCCGTACTTATTTTCCTCTTAGTGCCTCCGCTACATTCGTGTACCTGCAAACGAAAAATAAATTAACTATATTCTCTAAACGAGGAACAATTTTTAAGTTTATTTTGTTTACCTTTTTATCGTAGTGTTTTTTGAAACCAAGCATTTCCGCTAATTGTATGGCCCGCGCTGACCCGACTCGGACGGGGATTCCGCGTAAAAGGCAAAAAATTTTTAGTGTCTCCCGAGCGGTTAAATTTTCTATTAGTGCATCGAATTGTGGGCAATATCCTGAAATAATAACATTTATTATATGAAATGAATGATTAACACGAGAATTTCAATTTAATGTAAAGAGTAAAAACTCATATGTATAATATATATAAGGTCAGTTTTTAGAAGTAATTATTTAAAATATATTTTTAATTAACACCGTCAACCAGCGGATATGTTATATATTTACCGATGAGTCGATGCACGTCCTGGATATGAGTCTTGATGGACAGGCCGTGCACGTAGGCGTCGCCGGCGCTGATGCGCGCGTCGCCCGTCAGCATGCGGAACGTGCTCGTCTTGCCGGCGCCGTTGATGCCCAGCAGCCCAAAACATTCGCCCTTGCTCACCGCTGCGGAGTCGAATCGGACGTTTTTATTGAAATTTCATCATTCAAATTCTTAAAATACCGACTACCATATACCAGTACAATTATACAAGTATAATTATATTCTGGTACACTTTAAAAGTTAGCTACATTTTTGAAATAAAAACTGTTCTGTCGTACGCTACGATAACCGTTCCGCTTCGTAGCCGCAGAACATACCGAAGGTGAGGTTGTCGACGGCGCAGAAGTCCCCGTAGTACTTGGAGAGGTCGCGGCACACGAGGCTGTGGTCGGCGAGGCGCTCGCGCGGCAGGCCGAGCACGCGGCGCCGCTCGGCCGCCACGTCCGCGTCCTCCGCCGCGCCCGCCGCGCGCACAGCCCGCCCCGCGTAGCGCACCTGCGACACGCGGGTCAGCACGGGGGTGGGGGGCGATTTCACGTTTATATTCTATGCACTGACCTTATTCAACACTTCGTACTCCTTTATTAGTAAAACGGTAAACCCGATCACACCGACGAGACTCATCGTGAATAAATACCGACCGATTCCGGGTTCGCTCCATCTCAAAAAGGGATCGTCGTCGACTAAAAAAGAGCAGTTTAAATTAAATACTGTAATGTAAGCGATTCGTTGGAGTGACACTAAACATATTACCGAAATTATAAAATGTCAGTAATAAAAGTTTAATCTCTACTAATATTAAAACACGAATGCTTGTTGCTCGTATTTTGCCCTCGGGATAATATGAACGTGATATTTCGCTTTATAAGTTTATAGGCTGGTGAGTAATATTATTTTCATACAAATACTTGGTGGTCGGTCACTTGGTAGTAGAGCTTTGTGCAAGTTCGTCTGGGTAGGTACCACCCACCCATCAGATATTCTACCGCAAAACAGCAATACTTGGTCTTGCTGTGTTCCGGTTTGAAGGGTAAGTGAGCCAGTGTAGTTACAGGCACAAGGGACATAACATCTTAGTTCCCGATGTTGGTGGCGCATTGGCGATGTATGCGATGGTTAACATCTCATTCAATGCCAATGTTTATGGGCGTTGGTGACCACTTATCATCAGGCTGCCCATGTGCACGTCCGTCTACCTGTGCTATAAAAAAGAAATACATATTCTGTCCACTGTGTAATTCGATCTTTGATAAAGCGACGCGGTGTTTAGATTATCGTCACTTATCTGAATGTAGACAAATCGATTTACCAAATATTTATAATTGACTGTATAGGATATAATTTGCTATTTGTTGGGGCAAAGATGTCGTCACTTTTATATGATCTATGTATAATATATAGATACGAAATAAAACGTAACGAGAATGATTGAAAGATACAAAACTCACTTACGACAGCAAACAGACACGTTGAGCTTGTTGCAGACGGTGTGTCGAGTACAGTTGTCGATGTTCTCGAACTGCGCACACAGCGCGTCGCACGCCAGCATCGAGAACGCGGATACGCTCATGTCCCTGGTGACGATATGGATTTTTATTACTAAAACGATTACTAAGCGTTATACAGTTGAAAACTACAAAGATTTCATTTCATTTAATTAAAACGTTAATTGTCTTTTTAATTTTTTTTTAATAAGAATCATAAATGTTTTCACTTATAATTTGGAAAACCGATGATGTTTAAAATCATTTTTATTTAATTCTTTTGTACTAACTCTAGCATTAATTTGATGTTGAACAAAAACAGATAAAATATACTCTTAGCATTATCTTTGTATGTTCTATGTTTCCTATGCGATTATTCACAATTTGTTTATTGCAAAGTATATATCCATACCTAAAACTTCTGCTGATACAGTAGATAGGTAATGGCGAAAACAGCCAATCAAATATGTGCGCATAATAAGGGTTGCCAACTTCAGGCAATCGGAGTACTTCCGTTATTAAAAACGGCATGCAACCTATAAAAACATTATAAAAGTGTAATACACATTATCTACAGTACTGAAACAGAATTACACAGTTCATTAGCCTACCAGAAAATATATTTATGAAGCACATCTTCGAGAAACCAGTAGCGGCAGCTTCGAAATAGAAAGAAGCCAAATAGTGAAGAGGTATCATGGCGAAAGCGAAAATAATCAGCACAAGAAGAACTCTTCCTGTAAACACAACAATATATAAATTATGTTTGATACATTATTTTCGTTTAGATGTATATACAAATATGTAATAATTCACCTAATTCCTCCGGCGTGGCCAATGTATTCTCTTGAAAAAAGGCAAGTGTTGAGATAATTGCAAAGAACACCAGTAGCAGCCACAGCCAATCCCATATCAGCGCAGTGGTCCAAAGTACCGCCGGACGAACACCCGACACGCGTTGCAAGAGCTTCGCGCCGCTTGTGCGCTCCTAGTAAAGGAAATAGGAATTCAACACAATTAATTAAGTGAAAAAACAGAATGTTGCATTATTACATTTTGATATTCGTGCATGTTGCATCGATTAATCGTAAAGAAAATATGTACTGACCTTGATAACAAAAAGTACGAGGAAGGATGTAACGAACGCCATACAGAATCCAATATTGAATGCGAATTGGAAACCCATACTGCTACCGCTCGCCATCACTTTAACCTAAAATACATGGCAATTAAAACTCAAATCTGTGAGTGGCCGAAAAGCAAAAAATAGATAGAGGGACGTCGTTTTGTCGCTAACTGTTTAATCAAGTAAAAATAATGTTAATCCATCGACTGTAACTACCGAGTTTTTCACTATTTCCTCTCGGTAAATAATTGAAAACCGGCGGTCCGAACTCTGGCCGACCGGAGTGAACGCTGACCAGGTTCTCGATGGAGTAGGGCAGCGGGTGGTTGACGACGCGCAGCGAAGCGCCGGGCGCCAGCGCGCCGAGCAGCGCGTTGTTGGCGAGCGCCAGCGAGATGGCGGAGTCGTGGTAGCCGTAGTTGCTGAACCACGCCGTGACGCGCTGCGGCGCGAACGTGGCGCCCGCCAGCGCCTCGTAGCGCACGCGCGGCAGCTCGGCCGCGCTCTGCGGACGGACGCACGGGTAAGCAGCGAGCGGGGGGGAGGGTAAACCGGTGCGTGGTCAGCGATCACTGACGTACCAGTTTCAAGTAAAACTTCGCCAAGTCCATCCTCCCTATATCCGTCAGCGTCATCGTCGGATCCGAGGATGTTTTGAAGTAGTCCTTGAACGCCATCATCGCTTTTCTTTCTATACTGTTTTCGGTTAAATTCGCCCCCTCGGAGAGGAGAGTCTGTGTTCTTCTAAACCCGCTCTCAAGACTTAGATCCAGGGGCGGTAAATGTGACATAAATTTCCAGGATCTAGCGATCCACACTGATATGGATATATTTATGATCGGAGTTATTATTTGTATGAACGCCCCGAGTTTATTTCTGATGGTGTTGTATGCTAGCTTTAGGAACATTGCCTTTATGTGGTTTTTCTGTAATTTCCAGCCTCGTACTTTCTGTATTGGCTCGTTGTCCACTGAAAGGTAAGTTGTTTGCATACGTTTAAAGATAATCGAAATAACAGTTAACACCAAAGTCTATTTCGAAAATTTAATATACTTATGTTGTTGTGGTGCATTTCCAAAGGGATTACAGCAGCGTCGCTATATGAATTTTTGTAATTGTGTTTCTTCGTTGAAGCCATTCCATTGTCTTCTGCGCCAGCTCTTAGAAGAAAAATATGATGGTTTATGCACAAAATATGAAATGTCCCATTTCAATTATTATAATTGTACAGAATACTTTTAACTTACTTCATAAATACTTCTTCTAGACTCGTTACGGATAAACCGTAACTCGCAATATTCAAGTTTTCCTTTTCCTCTTCAAATTTTTTTAACATATCTGGAAATTTGCCGACTTGGTCATTTGGCAAGATGTAAGTGAGTTCCGATCCTGAAAATCGAATATAATTACTGCTTTATAAGGATATTTCAATATTGCAAATCGTTTCACTTTTGTTTAATAAATGTATAAACAAAATTAAAATATAACTTTTATAATTACACGATCAAATAGCATTTGCTCACCAATATCAGTATTCTCCTTAACATCCGGAACGTACGATTTGAAAAATCGAGTGACATCTTCCACTATGCAGTGGTCCGATTTCACAATGGTCATTTTGTAGCCAATACCGTAATGTTTCTTCAAGAAATACGGAGTCCCGACACACTGGAGTCGGCCACCGGACATGATCGCTATCCGATCTCCTAGCACGTCCGCTTCATCCATAAAATGGGTTGTTAGGATCATTGTTCGTCCTGTTATAGGATAAAATAAATAAGAGGTATCGTTCATTTATTCGGTATTTCGTACATGAAAAACAATTAAATACAGATATTATGAAATATTTTTATTCGTAATAGTCGCAACTAATGTGAAATGGCCTCGTTTCTCTAATGGCATCAAAACGTTCGGACGGAGTACCTTTTTTCTCCTTCTGCAGTAAGTCCCACAGCGAGCGTCGCGCGGCGGGGTCGAGGCCCGACGTGGGCTCGTCCAGCAGCACCACGCGCGACGAGCCGCACATCGCCGCGCCCACCGACAGCCGCCGCTTCTGGCCGCCCGACAGGTGCTTGGAGATCACGTCCCGCTGGCGCGGTGGGAACGTTCATGTATTGAATTACAAATAATTAATCATATATAAATCACAAAAACAAATCGGTTGCAGGTTATTACAGAAGGCTTATTATCTCATCAATGCAAATATCTCTAAAACGGCAATGAGAGGCTTGATTAGGTAGGAATTACAGTTAACTATAATATATTATAAACATTCGACGGCATGACTCGTACAACGATTATGATAAAGTAAAAGTTGCTTATTTTTATTAATGTTTCTAATTAACGAGAAATTGCAGCAAAAAGTAAATTAAATAAAAAAATTGGCGGCTCCTATCGCATGAGTTGTCATTAGAATTGAAACGAATAGTTTCAAATTCGACCTCTGACCAAATATCGGTCAATTGTGTGACCGAATAACCGAATATTTGACCTGATTAATGCATGTTGGGAAATATCCGCAAAATACGAAAATATTGATTTTTCAACACGACCTAAGCTCATTACTTTTAATATTACTACTAAAACTTATAATTATATATAACTTATAATTATAAGAAAAAAATAATCTCAAATAATAAGCAATGAGTTGTTTTGTTAGCGTTAGTAAACTACGATATAATAAGTAAACAGTGGGTTTAAATGTATTAGTTGATCGTTTTTTTTATTTTTAATAAAATTATTTACACTTGTAAATACGTACCATTGAAATTTTAGATACAAAATGTAAAAACTACGCATTATAGAACCAGTTATGTAGGTTCGGCATTAATAAAAGTTATACTATTCGTATTCTGAGTTTTTTTAATTTCTAATTTTATTTTTAAATATTCGGTATTGCAACTCTAGCTATAATTAATCTAAAAAACTATACCACGATTAATTCGTTAGATTATTTATTAGTTACTGTTTTATATCATAAAATATAGGTATGTATTATGTTTTAAAAATAATTAATTTAAATTTTATTTTTCAATTTGCATAGTATTAGATATTTTGCAAATGTAATTAGCATTAAAACTGCTACTGTATTTGATATTGTTTAAAATTTATTATAAATTATAAAAAAATATGATAAAATACGTACCTTTTCTTCTAGTTCTAATAGTTTAACAAAATGGTCGACTTCTTCATTGATCTTTGATCTGCGGACGCCTTTTAATCTCGAATAGAAAATGATGTGTTCGGCGACCGTGAGATCGGGAAATAAGACGTTGTGTTGCGGACAGATGCCTATTGACTTCCGAGCTTGTTCCGTCTCAGTTACAATGTCGTACCCGTTTATGGTCGCTGAACCGGACGACGGCGGGACCATACCTTTATTAAAAATATAAAAGGTATTTGATTATAAAATATCTCGTTTATTTATATAAAAAATACTAGACTTCGATAAGCAAATGTCAACATAACCTCCGTTAAACAGCATTTTAAAAATATTAATGTGTTTAAATTAATTTTGTCTCTTTAAAAATAATCGTTTTAATTGAGACGGAATGTATAGTTCTATATTTTAAGTTTGAATGATTACGTGGAATTAAAAAAATGAGATCTCAATTTAAAATGTTAATTAATTATCATTACTTGCTTATTTATAATATATATTTGCTGGTTTATTTTCTGTATTCTCTAAAAAAAAAGCAAAGTAACGGCCTATAAATGTCTCATTTCTGGGCTGAGGCCCCTCTCTTTCTGAGGAGTATGTTTGGAAATACAATTTGTATAATATTACGTTGTTAATTAAACGTGAACAGTTATAATAAAAGTTGTATTAATGTTTCCAAGAAACCGAATTCCGTGACGTAGTTAGTAATCACTATTAATTAGTTCATATTATGTCTGTATTGCAAAGTCGTAAGTAATTATTCGTCTCAAGTCAACAATAAAAACTAGTTTCTCAATAAATAGGTCTTATGTTGATTATGTACATAATAGTTAAAGCGAGTGTTTTGTTATACAATTAGTACTTCGTTATTACTAAACGTAAGAAATTTATTTTCTAGTAGGTAAATAACATAAGCAAAATTGACTTCAAATATTTCATCCCATTTTAAATGAGTAAAATTTTCATTGTCTAATGATAAGACAAATATGAACTTTTGAATGAATTATAAATATAACAAATTTTCAAACTGAGAATATATATATAATCTTTACAATATTTTTTTTAATTTTATGGTTTCTAATTTTGCTTATGAGACAAATCGACAGACTTCTATACAATCTTTCAAGTCAAATTTCTCTAAGGGCATAATTTCCAAAAGTACCTTCTTGTCTAGTGCCTAATATAAGGTAAAATCTCTCTAAATTACATGGGTGGTAAAACAAAGTATTTCACTTTGTTTTACCACCCATTCACCAGATAATCTACCGCTAAACACAATACTTAATATTGTTGTTTTCGAGTTTGAAGGATGAGTGAGCCAGTGTAACTAAGGGCACAAGGGACATAACATTTTGGTTCCCAATGTTGGTGGCGCGTTGGTGATGTAAGAAATAGTTAATATTTACGACTTACGACGCCAATGTCTATAACCACAGGCTGGTGGTAACCACTTACCATCAGGTGGAAAATACGCCCGTCTATTACCTATATTTAAACAAATGTAATGATTTCGGCTTGACGATAATACCTCATTCAAGATGATATACATAATATATAGAAAATTCAATAATAGATATACACTTTATGCACAAAGCGTAATCAATCAGTTCTTACCCGTCAGCATCGATATCGTAGTCGTCTTCCCGGCACCGTTGTGGCCCAGTAACACTGTTATTTCGTTTTCGTACATCCTAAGATTTAAATTGTCAACGGCTCTTTTACGACCACGATAAATTTTCGTGAGATTCTGAAATTATTAATTAATGAAATTATCTGTTTAATTTAATATTATTTGTATATCTCTAATAATAAAATACGTAAATAATTGTTCAATAATATTCTTTTCGAGTTGACATTAGTAATTTTGTATCGAAATTAAGATTTCACTGAGTCAGACCAGCAAAAACTAAGTAGTTACGCTTTTTATAAATATAATTCATAATTAACTATGAATACTTAGAATATTTAATATGAATTGCATTAAGACTAAATTATCGAGAATATACGAGATCTTTGTGGTTGATACGCACGTTATAGTCATAGCAGTTAAAGGCACGATACAAAAAATAAAAAAGGACACAGAAAACCAACGCAGCCGTAAATCAATATAACAAGCATATATATTATCTTTAATCGCATTTACTAACATATTAACGACGGCTAAATACGATAATCTATTATTCTAGTCAAGCTGTACTCAATAGACTACAGTTAAAAACGTGTCAAAAAGAAAACATACCAAAATACTTGTATTAAATTGTAGTATTACACAATGAAAACAAAGAAAACTATATATGAAAAGCATTAATTGAATTTTTAATCAACTTTTAAATTCGACAACGCGTTCAAGATGTGAAAAAACAAATTCCAAGATCAATTTTACTTAAAACTAATTCTGCCATTTATTTAAATAGCAATATCTTTAGAGATTTCTATTACAATTATAGAGTTATAATTAGCACTCTTGTATACTCACTTCAATATTGATTCCCATGGGCACCCCTTTGGGTTCTTCATCATGTATGACCTTTAACAATGCATTTTTATATTCTTGGTCAACACCGTCCTTATTGGTTAAAGCTGAAAAAAATATCTTAGTCTATTAAATATGAATGAGGTTTTACTGACTCTATCATACCAAAAATCTAACATAAGGAATATTGAAAAGTGAACACTGTAATGTTTGTTTAAGGACAAGTTCATGTACGACTAAAAACAAATACTAAAATTCACTTTCAATTGTTTAATTTATATCTTAAAGATTAAAAATTCCTAAAAAACGATTCTATAGAATATTTTAAAAACAAAATTACATTTATCATTTTTATGAAAAATTTAACAAAGCAACGACGAATTTTAATCGTGACCCTGAACCATCAAGTAGAAGGACTTTTAAATGATAGCATTAAAACGAATCAATAATCTAAGAATGTATTGACGTAACTACTGACGTATGTTTCTTCGGCTGGTGGCTAGCGTTCCGTCACCTTAAGCAAAACCAATACTCATAAATTGTAAAATAAAACTGTTATGATGACTTACATTACATATAAACTTAATTATGATAAAACGCAATGGGCTATAAATAATTAGATACGCTATAAGCAATTAATAGTTAATAAAATTCACCTGCTACTTTCTTGCTGGTGGGCAACCAAAAACTTTTTGTAAAAGGAAAGTACCAAGGCAATGGTACGCCGTATAATCCTGGACGTATTTTTTCCACATACATAGCAACTAACATGTATAAAATGGAATCTAGAATCAGCATCAAAGCTACGTGACCTGGTTGAAATTGATCATGATAGGACACTGGTGTAAAAAATTCGTTCCATTGTAATCCTGAAATGAAAATAAGAAAAAACGTGAAAATAGCTTCTGGAAGTTTATTTTCTTTAAATCTGTTATAAAATATTTTAATATTGTTTGTAGAGCCTTGTTCGTATAGGTAGCTAACACCCACTCATTAATTATTCTATATCTAAACATCAATACATTGTGTTGTGTTTCACTTTGAAGGGTGGTCAACCGCACATAGTAAGGTGTAATAGCCCAATCAGGTTAGAATTTGACCTTGCATTAATTCTAGATAGAAATGTTATTGCACTACCCTTTAGAGCGGGCCAGTGGGAGTCCAAAATCAAAATGGCGACCAAATTCGACACCTGCGTTAGTCGCAATCTTGCTTTCTACCTAGAATTAATGCAAGGTTCGGCCTTTTTTTCGACTAACCCGACTGGGCTATACGGAATTGATTATATTTTCTACAGTTCAAATGTTTAAAGGGCTGATAAATCATTCAGTATATCTGAATATTCAAACGTATATAATTCTTAAAACTATTTTTTGTCGGCAGTAATATGGGATATTGAGTTTAAATGCAATAATGTGATACACGTGAGGTATTCGATCAATGTTCATACGTTTAGTTGTAATTACACAAACATTGCACAATGTTTAGTTTGTAAAATAAATATATAATATATCTTTATTCATTAAATTTAATAAGTACAATTATAATTTATGTTGTTTAGCACACATAAATACTCTTTCGTTGCCGTAACGTACAAATAAAAAACTAAGCATGACTAGCATCTATATAACATACAATTATTTCACCATAACGTTGAAAATTACTCACAATAAACAAAAATATATCAAAACTAAAATGACATCACATCGGAAAAACGGTCAGTGTGTTAGGATAGTGATATCAAATGACCATGGTTCATGTCGATTAAATTATTCTACAGCAAAACAGCAGTACCTGGCATTGTTGTGTTCTGATTTGAAGGGTGAAAGAGCCAGTGTAATAACAGGCACAAGGGACATAACGTCTTACTTCTCAAGGTTGGTGGCGCATTGGCGATATGAGCGATGTTTAACATTTCTTACAATCCCCAATGTCGGTTTGAAGGGTGAGTGAGCCAGTGTAATTACAGGCACAAGGGATATAACATCTTAGTTCCCAAGGTACAATGCCAATATCTATAGGCGTCGGTGATCACTTACCACCAAGTGGCCCTTATGCTCGTCCTACCTATTCTATAAAAAAAAGAAAGATTTAGAAATATTTGTCAGCTATTGTATGTATTACACATATATTTTGTACAGTTTTCTCCGATATTCCGCGTATATATTTTTTTTATAATAGATGTACTTTAAATATTAGTGTTTTTATTTCTTTGTTATATTATTAATTACATTATACATTAGCTTAGTCATGATAAGCTAACTAACAGACAGAAATAAACAATTTCGCATTTATAATGTTAGTATAAAATACAGATAAAACTTTATTCTTTTAAACATATTATATATGTATGTGGGTATTTTGAAATACTTTTACGTATTCTATCATTACAGATTGACATGAACGGTCACAGTCAATAGTTACGTCACAAAACATTTAACAAACGGTTTTATTACTTATTATATAGCGGTAAAGATCAAAATTCAACGAAAACATAGTCAATTGACCCTCTGTAAAGTACGAATAGCCTTCATGTTAACATATGCGGATGACATAAATAAAAATGAGTGATACAGTCGCGTGTTATTCGGTATGAACACATTGATTAGAACTTGCGAGCTCTGTTGGGGCGAAATTGTAAATGCTTTAATTAATAACAATTTAAGCAATTCCCTCAAGGATGATTTTAAATTAATGTCTTTGTATCGAACAGTAGCTTAATTCAGATAATATGAAAGTACTAGTAACTCGATTAATGTTAATTGTTATATTTTAACAAGACTAACCGACTGACCGGCTTCGTACGGATAAAATTGGGATTATGCCTATGAAACGTTTTTTAATAACCAGATATTTATAAATATATTATAACACAATCAGTATTGAGCTAAATTATCTACTCGTATGTCCATTCTCATGTTAATATACATCAAGACTGGGGCTTTTTGACGTGATAACGTCTTATAAATCGATGAACGCCAGCTGCCCACACGAAAAAGCATGACTCACGGCCGAATACTGAAACGTCACTTAAATATTAAATGCAACTTAATTATTTGAGACGCCGTTAAATTACAATTTCCCATACTAATTTAGGAACTTCTCAATGTTAAGTAGCGTTTAACTTTGAGGAACGTTTCAGTATTCGGCCGTCATTGTCACGTTCCGCTTGAGTTGAGCGTGAGCGAGAGCGCGGAAGAAGGGATAGAGAGGCACTAAGCGTTCGGTTTGTGACGCATCTATCTCTCTTCCACTCCATCGGGCGATGCGTCCGAATATTCATCAATGTTTTCTTATAACGTTATCACGTAAAATTATCGTCCGTAATTCGACTTTACAGACAACCATTTGTTTATTTTTGAAAGCCTTTATACCTTTAATGTTTCTAAAATGACTACCTAGTCCAAATTGCAAAGTGCCTTTTTTATATAACGAATAAATGCGTTTTTCATTTTGATAATCTTTAGTAATGATTGAAGAAAATCTAACTTAAGATACCGTTTAATTTTTACCAAATTTATTAAACGTATAAAAACAAGTTTTATATTTAAAAAGACCTAGTAAGTTTACGTCATGTTGACTGTTATTGTGACTGCTAAGATTTACCGCTCATTATATCGCAATAAAAACAAAAGTTAGGTAATATTTGTAATGTTAAATTATATCAGCATTACCTACGACCTACGACAGATGTTATGTGACTTAATGCACAACTAATTTATGCTTGATGTTGATTATTGATTACAATATTTAGTATTTTGGAAGCATTTCATCATCTCGTGATCATCCATACCATTTTACTGTTAAAGCAGCGTGGTGGAATAAGCTCCAAAATCTTCTCCTCAAAAGAGGAGAAGAGCTCTTAGCCCAGCAGTGGGTCATTCGCAGGCTGTTACTTTTATTATTAATTAAGTTAAATACTTACATATAAGCAAAATCAATCAAAAGAACTAATTTTATTAAAAATATTTACCCAATGTTCTTAAAAATATAAAGATAATACAAAACCATATAAGGGCCAATAGCGCTACGTCTTACGACCCACACGCAAGTTCCTAGGTTCGAACCTTGGGCTATTGTCACAATTCCCATCATAAACTTTGTTTAATTGCAGGGGTAAATTATTAAAATAATATTAAAATATTAATACTATATATATATAAAGAATTGTTAATTGAATTTAAAAATTTAAATCGTTTCTTGATCTTTCATTAGAGAGTTGCATAAAGTTGAGCTTTTTGATGTGACAAAATACAGTAATATAATCAATTAAAATCTGCATTTTAAAACACGGTTTGAGTCGAAAAAATATGGCAAAGAACTTCGTTCCTGACGGGGGACCCTCGACCGCACAATTTTTTTTTTATATAAATATCTTTAAACTGTGATTTTGGATTCCGTATCCGTAATAATGTATCATTCGGCTTGAAAACTATTAACTTTTCCTTAACAACATAGTAATAATATGTTTGAAAGTTATCGATAAGTTTATTATAAGATAAGTAGGTGTATCAAATTTCTTAATAGTTTTAAGTTATCATTGATAATCAAAACCAGTTAAAATTTATTATTAAATTATCCTCTTAACTATAACTAATATTGTTTGTTTGTTACGCTTGAACACCTAAATGACTAAACCGATTTTAAAAATTATATCAAACATGGAAAGCTTCATTAACAGCGAATAGCATAGGCTGAATTTTGTCCCCGTATTCCCACAGGAACGGAAACTACGCGGGTGAAACCGTGGGCAAAATGCTAATAAATAATACTACAATCGTGTCGCATTTTTGTAGTATTTTTATTAAGTATATAAGACGAGTGTTCAATATTCTTTACGCTGTTTGTTTTTTATTAAACTTTAGCTAAAGTTCCTTCGTAGTTCGTATTGTGGTCTGATAATATGACCAGCCGACTCAATTAACGTGGCCGACATAAGGTTAAGGTTTTTTTAAAAATAACAAAACAGTAGTATCGTTTTTGGGGAAAAAATGATTACAATCAGCTAAAAAAGTTCGCAACTGGAGCATGACAAAACAGAGCAATTGGATGTTATACGAGGTGAAAGTAAAAATCGAGAGAGATGTTGTATCGAAAAATGTAGAGAGATGTTTATTTTAACCCAATATTGGCAATATCTTAAATTTAAAACCAAAAACTCGTCAACAATGGTCAAATTTACTGCATAATACACTTTATTTTCTCACTTAATGAAGCTGAAAAGTCTCAAGATTTATCAGTTCGATTTAAAGAAATGTTGCATTAAAAAGACCATTTATTAGGTTTTTTTTTTTATTGTATAGGTTGGCGGACGAGCATATGGGCCACCTGATGGTAAGTGGTCACCAACGCCCATAGACAATGGCATTGTAAGAAATGTTAACCATCACTTACATTGCCAATGCGCCACCAACCTCGAGAACAAAGATGTTATGTCCCTTGTGCCTGTAATTACAGTGGCTGACTCACCCTTCAAACCGGAACACAACAACACAAAGTACTGCTGTTTTGCGGTAGAATATCTGATGAGTGGGTGGTAGTAAGTAGTTATATATAATATATGTAATTATATTCCTACCACCACCAGATGATGTCTCTGTATTGATACAGTCGGACCTTATGTAATGTAATATAAGCCTTGATATTATTGTATGTAAAAAAACTGTAAGCAAAAATAATATAATGTCTTTTTAAAGTTAATATGGTATAATAAATAGAATGACGAGCCAGTTGGCGTGGTTGGTAAGATACTTGCGGCAACCAGCGACCTGCGGCGTGAAAGGTAAGTGGTTCGATTCTCACCCAGGACAGACATTTGTGTGCTTGAACATGTCTGTTTGTTCTGAGTCTGGGTGTAATTATATATATGAGTATGTATTTACAACAGAAAAATAGTAAATCAGTTGTCTGGTTTCCATAGTACAAGCTCTGCTTAGTTTGGTATCAGATGGCCATGTGTGAATAATGTACCAGGATATTATAATATTTTTAAAATTATATTTGCAAGTTACCAAACCCAAACATTCATAATCTTTATTTTTGACTGTTTATAAAAGGCAAATGTATATAATTGAATTATTAAAAGCATATTTTTGTCTCTACATAAAAAAAGTTTGTTCCCGTTGATGTTGTTAGGTTTTAAGATTTTATATCATTCCATTTTATAGTATAAATTTATCGTATAGTATAAATTTATCGTGCGTAAAATCGAGGCGCACACCTGGTTTATGTATAAAAATGTGCATATTGTGACGTATGTTTTTATCGTCTATCTGCAGCGATATCTGGTAGTTAGGTCATACTGTGCAACATTGTAGCATGGGTACAACATTGTTGTGCATGCCCATATCAATTGATTCATTTATTAAACATCGTTATCGGGAATTATGAATTGATGTCCCAATTGATTCACTATTATAAATTGAGTTCTTGATTAATAACAATGCACGCTTTGTTTATGTAACATTTGTTCAACAATATTTAATAACAATACATTTTGAGTTTTATATTTTAGAATTGTTTGAGGTTCAACTTTTCAGTTAAATTTACCAAGTCCCCTCGTTATGTTTCTGATTTCGATTCGAAGCTTCTGGAAAGATGTCTGTATGCGTTTGTGTGTGTAATGTACGTATACGTTACCGTGATTCGCATATCTTGAGATGCGACAAATGATGACATTGACTCTAAATGCTATCCATTATTGCTGATTAAGCTGACATACATTTAATCATTAAATTAAATTCCATGACTTTCATGAAAAATGATTGTCGTATTTTTTAATTTGTATGAGTAGACCAAAACGCAGTGAATGAAACAAAGGCAGTTTTTAACCGTATAAAAGTGTACAACTCACCTCTTGATGTACCTTCGCATATGATAAGCATTTGCAGAGCATATCCCACGGCTGTGTTTGATATTAAGCTGAGCAACAATTTTGTAGTTAAACTGATGTCCTCGTAAAGCATTTGAGTCAGCATAAACGCCGCATACGTGGAAAACCACGCGAGGCCCATGAATGACGCTGCAGTATTTGCTGGAAAAACCTTTTCATGTTATCCTTGTCTTAAATGTAAGCTACATAAAGTATTAGATTTACAAAATCAACTTGAAGGGTAATTTAAATTATTTTAATTAAATTTCTATAAAAATGATATCTGGTAGCGACAAGTCATTGTTCAATTTTAATATATTGTATTGTTCTATCCTATGGAGGTTGGTATATTTGTATGCAAATAAATTAACATTTTGTTCTTTCATCACAATTATAGACGCTAAGAGATAATAATAATTAGATTATAGTAAAGTGGGAACAAACGTCTAGTCCATATATTATAGTGAAATACAATTTCGAACAATTTGTATAATAACGGCACGTGTTCGAAATGATCCCACTTTTTCTTTGTTTGTATCTGCTAATTAATATGTAGCTGTTTATTATAAATATGGTGCTATTTCTGGCTGGGGTTATCGATTTTTTAAATAACCTAATAGCACAGTTTTAGCTTCAAGTTTCGGATTTTCCCATCACGCACACTCGTAAATATACCATGTAGGTATATATCTAGACAAAACAGTAAAAAGTTAACGTATACTTCCTTCTTGTTTTATACAAAAAAAAAAAATAGGTTAGTAACATAATAGCGTTATAATATCGCCGCAGGTCGTGGGTTCGATTCCCACCCAGGACAGACATTTGTGTGCATGAACATGTCTGTTTGTCCTGAGTCTGGGTGTAATTATCTATATAAGTATTTATTTACAAAAGAAAAGTAGTCTATGTAAGTATATCAGTTGTCTGGTTTTCATAGTACAAGCTCTGCTTAGTTTGGGATCAGATGGCCGTGTGTGAATAATGTCCCAGGATATTATTATTATTATATTATAATATAATACATATGCAAATTATATAAATATAATATAAATACCGAACATTATATATTTTTTATATTAAAGTATATGTCAAAAAAAACGCTTCTGCAATGTGTTATCTTTAAAAAATCTACTAACATAATGGCAACGTCAATAATTGTTGAATCTCAGCGAGATAGTCATATCGTCGCCCTGACTATATTGTACCGACAATTTCAGCCGAGGTTACATATGCAATTATACGTTACAACATCCAGTTCTCAATTGATCAGCAAATAAGCAATTACAAATAATAAGTATTTATATGCAAGAATATATTTTAATCAATCAGCAGCCTTACTTATAAATCTTGCTTGGCGAATGTCTAGTGAAACATTTGTCTCTTTCTGTCCTTATTGATTTGACACTCGAAAGTATAAGACACTATTGTTTAATTAATAGCCCGTTAAACAACATTTAAAGGTAAGGTCTTTAAGTGCTTAATATGAATGCGACTTATAAAAATAATTCTCACCTCTAGTGAAGAATACGCTGACCATGAAACAGAACGACAGCGATGCTATGACGAAGAGCGTTAAAAAGAAAAATAGAACGGACCACGGTGTGAAAGTCAGCACGGCGTATCCTTCCCCGTCCTCCGTCGAATTGAAAGGAATCTAGAAAAAATCGTCATTATGATAGTGGCCCGAAGATTGCGGTTACAATCCCGAGCAAGCATGCGTGTTGACAAAACCTTATGTTGTCAATAAAATGATTAAAATGTTATGCAATTGTTGGTGATATTTCGAATTGTCAGCAAATATAAAAAAATGACAAATATTTCAATGGAAACGCACCATAAGACCGTCACGAGTTCTCACCATGACCTTACAAACAATTGGATCACGGTCTATCGAATGATAGGTGGAAGTACGAATGCTACATTTTTTTGTGAAAACAATTTATGTAGTTTTAACTATATTTAACTATTATCGCTCAACGTATTTAATGTCATTTTTTACATGACTGCCCAAAAGAGGAGTGTTATGTTTTCAGAGTTGATGTATGGCGTATTGAGGGGCGTTAGAGACCTGAGTGACAGTGGCAATTATTTTTTTACTTTTTATGTTTTTTTTTATTCGCATTTTTTGTCGTCGTAATTAATTATTCTTACTTTATCTTTTTATGAATACCTATAACGCTTATTAAAACATAAAAATCCAACTACTTAAGTCTGCGCAGTTTCATCTAAGTCAGGGCTATTGAAAAATGGACAAATAAAGTATCTATGGTGAAAGTAAAGACCTTTGATGGATTAAAAGTACATTGACCTATAAAATTAATTATTGATTTAGCTTTCGCGTTATACATTACTACATGCATATTAATGATTTCCCATATACCATTTATTTAATGAAAAGCTGCCTCGTTGGTTCAGTAGCTAATTAGTGTTCAAATTCCGTGTTGGGCCATTAAAGCGACTGGGTTTGGAAGTTGCTAGGCCTTTGGCAGTTGATTTTCCTTTCTCATTACAAATATTAACTTACGACCAAATAAAACCAATTAAGTTATTCTTATACCTTAATTGGTCGACAAGACCTTCAAGACCTTCAAGTTGATGTGTTTGTTTTGTTTTTTAAATCGATGTGCCCTCTTGTAAATAATCTATGGATCTTCAATTATTCATCGACAAGAAATATTCGATGTACCATTGCCTCGGCGAGCAGTACAATATCATTTGAAATACGTAACAAGTTATATAACATAATAAGATAAAAAAAAAAAATGTTGCCCGTTTTAAATGGAAAGTGAAATAATTTTGATTATTATTAGTATTTTTATTATAAGAGCCGAAATGGGTTCTTTGTATAGAGCACGTGGGTCTTAAAGTCTCGGATTCAAATACGGTCAGGCACCACTGCTATATCCACCAAACCGGAATGGGGCGTCATGATGACCCTCTTCATTAGCGAAGAGGAGGCTTTTGCTCACCAGTGGACGTACATTCAATACAATTTTACTTTATGTTTATTTTAAAATTACTTTAACATAAGTAAGTAATTATATAGTAAGTGAAATATATTCTTACCTTAAATAGTATCACCATCAGTGTTATGGATATAAGAAGAAACGAGAACTGCTTAATGAACCAAGCCAGCCAATGCAGCCATGATGGTAATCCCATTATTGTCATAGTTTCCTATGGAAAAAAAATACTTTTATACACACGAAACTTTTAAGCTATTATTAAGATCATCAAAGATAATAAACATATCTATACTACTATATAAATCTATTGGTTCTGTCTGTACAATTTTTTTTCACCTAATTGTGATAAATTATCGTTTTATGATGCAGTGATTCACATTATACTATTTTTTTCATTTTTGTCTGTATGTCTTCTTATAACTCAAGAACGGCTTGACCAATGTTGATGAAAATTGAAACGTATATAAGATCGGTAAACTCTACGGTATCTTATGAAAATTAATTTGAAATAGTTAATTACGTATTCATTTACCAGTAGCCATATGTGTGTGTGTGTTTGTGTGCGTGCGTGCGTGTGCGTGCGCGTATGCGTTATTATAGTAATAAAATAATTTATATTTATATATTTTTTTTATTTCTTATATTTTTGTATTCTATTGTACGCGGGTGAAGCCTCGGGGCACAGCTAGTTATAATTTAAATGTTAGAACAGAAAAATATATAAATTTGAAATATTTTTGTAATATACAAAGCAATAAAAATTAATTACATAACGGATATAACACTCAAGTAATTACATTTCATTTTAAGCATATAACTCACTTATGAAGATAAATCAACAAGATATTGTTCGCGAGAACTTATATCTAGCCTGTATCTGTCTTTAATAGACAAGTTACAGCATTATAAGATATTTTAATGGGTGAACAGACGATAGCTATGGCTCAATATATTTCTCACACAGTAATAAGCCTACCAATATAAGTTACAATAATTTAAGTTTTTTTTTTCATTGAATAATATGTTCCTTTAAATAGACATACCATAGTAGGTAAGTCAGATTACGTCAATTATAACTGGCAGGACCTTTATAGTATCTATTATTGTTGCGTTCGATTTAGGGGTATTTATTTTAGAAAGTGAGATACAAGATCTTTTAATGTGATGAAGTGTTATCAAGTTGTATTGTTTGTACCATACTCAGTTAAAATTAGAATAAATTACTGTTGATTGGATATATTTTATTAATTTAAAATAACTTTAAAACCTATACCTGCAAAAATATTAAAATACAAGTAATAAGTATATTTTTATTTTCAAATGAATTACGAAATACGTTTTGCAATATTAACGAATGGAAAGTTTTAACAATATTGCTTATAAGATATAAAACTTCGATTTCTCATGGATCGATGAATTAAAATTAAAACCATTTTTTAATGCTGGAAACGACATGTTTAGTTATTAACGGACTGAAGTGATCATCCATCATATAGAAGATTTTTGTTTAAAGATAACAGATGACCGAATTTTAAGTTTCAAATAAAGTTTTAGTAGCATGCGGAGAAAGCCGTAATACATAAAAAATAGATTAAATTTTAACGTAAAATATAGCTAAAAGATAGTTATCAAAAAGCGGTCACGCGCAATATCTGTTACAGAGACTTTTGAGTCAAATGATTTTTTTGTGGTTTTTTTTCTTCATTAATGCGAAATGTATATATATTGATGAAAAGCATTCGAATAAGTATTATTTAAAATAAAAATAATAAGGTCATATTTTTTAAACTATAAGAACTTCACATCAAAATAATAACATCATATTTAACAAGTAATTTCCTTGACATTTATTTTTTTAATGTCGAAAAATGAGGTTTACCTACTTTGTATTTTAAAATTCATAATTTTTGAATGATTTTTAGAAACATGGACATAAAACAAATGATATGCCAATGACATTGACATACTAGAAACGAAAGAGATAGCAAATACCCTTGAATCCTGTCTCCTTCGTTTTATTATAACGTTCCATTTCTGCTGTCAGAAATATTCAAATAGTTTATAAATATTTATGGAAAAGTTTACCTAAATGTATTGACATAAGGTTCGTTTTTATAGTGTGTTCCATATTTTTGAACACTTTGGATGCTTCGAAACCACTGGCGTTTTGATTGTTACTATTCTAATGACGACTTGAATGTATATTGCGAACATCGTCAAATATATGAATGAATACTCATATATTTGACGATGTTCGCGCTCCGATATATTTGAACACCATGGATGGTTCAATTAATTTGATAATTTTGACTGTTACTTTATATATGAAGCTGACTGTACAAGGAGAAGCAAACTAAAATTCGTTACCGAAATATACATAAACTTGTTTTACTACATTCACACTTAAAATATTCCAATAGTAATCGATATAATATACCACAGAATAATAATAAGTTTTTATTATATACTGCGAAATTCTGGAAGATTTAAGTAAATTATGATCAAAATCCATCATGTAAGCGATAAATGTTCAAACAATATTTTTTTACTGTGATTTATATTTTTTTAAATAAATGCAAATTCAATTCTGTCATTGGTAATTTACGCTATACGCTATAATAGTATTTTACGGCCTTATTCATAAACGTTGCTTAGTTACTGTTTAGCTAAACACTGATTTGTCTCCTTCTGTCATTATTGATTTGATATACGAAAGAAGAAGACAAAATATTATTTAACTATTCACCAGATAAATAAAGTTTATGAATAAGGCGGTTAGTATAAGTATCGTTGTAATCGCCGCTGATGAGTTCGAATACGATTACGAATAGTACAATTTAACAACCTATTAATAATACATTAGGTCGTAATAAAAACATTTATGTCGGTCGAACTTTCACAAATCATCTTTTAATTATTATTGTTTCTGGTTATGTGTTTTATTAAATTATATAAGTGACTAGCAAAGCCCGCGGCTTCGCCAGCATGAAATTCAGTATGTGACAAAAATACTTTAAAATCTTCAATATAACGTACATATATGTATAATCGAATTATACAGTGGAGGTCGTATAATTTGAAACATTACCAACGGTCCTTGACATTATGTAAGATACTTCACCGCAATCGTTTTTATTTTGAAATTAAACAATAAATAAGACAACAATATGTTCAACGATTTATCATTTATTAGAAAAACAATATAAATCCCATTGCACAAGTGCAGTTTCAATATTACATTACGGACAAACATTTAAACCAGTTTTAAGGTATGAACAATAATGGTCAAATGGAAACAACAACAAAAAAGTATAATTTTATTTTTTTTAAGTATTAGTAATTAGTATTGTTATTTAAGAAATAGCTACTATCCACAGCCTACCAATAGTCATAATTAATATTTAGTGGGGTATCCCTTATTTTCAATAACAGCACTGCAACGACGTGGAATTGATTCAATCAATTTCACGTCGTTATCTTCTCTGGGAGAGGTTTTTCTTGGCCGAGCCTTTCTAAGAACATTTTCAACAGTTCCATGTGTTTTATAATGATCAATTGTATTAAAAACTTACTTAACAGAACAATTTAAATGCTCAGCTATTCTTCTGTACGCCCACTTATGATCTGTATGTAAATTAACAATTATTTGCCTAGTTGACGCGTTACAACTTTTATTTTTGCCCATTTTGAACAAAATAAAATTCAGATTTAATTTTCAATTGCCGCCAAAATAATAGAAAAAGCCAAGAAAGAAATGTTATTTTCCAATTTCAAAAAAAGAACGAGCTATGGTTGCTCTTTTAAAACGTTTCTAATTAGGCGTTCAAGCGGCCAGTAACAGAAAATAAACTCCTACATGTGTAAGACTCATTTTGTAATTAAAAGTAAGATATGTTTTGTATTTTATGCATTTAATGAGTTTTTTATTTGAGTGGCTATATTATTGCATGATTATTAATTATTGAATGTGTATATTTTTTACGAACATTTGTACGTTGAAGTTGTACTTTCTTTATTCATAAGAAGTGTTTCTAATTATATGACCACCGCTGTACATATAAATTATTGTTTGAAGTGAAAAAAAAAACAAAGGTCGTTTTCGTTTAAGTAGCTCCAAAATAGGCATATTAACTTAAAAAGAGGCAGTTATTTTGAAATCACAGAAACATTAGTGGAAGCAGTTAATTTAAGTCTTGTGTATATTTCCAATGATTACGAGATAATTCTTTGTTCCTAATCGAATGAAAAACTATTGATACTTACTTTTAACTGCATTTCCTTTTCGGCTGTGACAACTCGTACGGTATTCACGAAGGTGTAAGCGAAACACATCATTATTATCATCGATATAAATCTCTCCATAGCGACGAGTAAATCGTCTCGTCTATACGACAGTTGAGGTAGACGTTGGAGATATATTTTCGTATTGATTGGCTTTCCTGTTTTTTGCTTTATAATCTCTTGGGACACAGCATGCTGGACAGCCAGAAACATTTCCGGTGAATAACCTGAAAATTATTCCTAACATCATTTTCTGTAATGATAATAACGTTTATTCGTCGAACATAACAATAAGGACTTTATTGTTATTTACGCAATCTCTAAATTAGTTCGACGGGACTTAAGTTTCGCTCTCTTTCTGTTTTGAATATATGCAAGGTTAAAAATGACGGAATTGAATTTCGATCACGGCAGCCAATCTCAAGGACTAAACTACGCAGGATATATTATAGCGGACAAGTGTGAGCGCAAATATTTATCTGCACTCTCTCATTTTAATAATCCGATTGGACAGTAATTCGACATGACTGGAAAAAGTTCAGAAGCAAGAACAACAGCTAAAGGGCATTCCGAGGCATGGGAATATAAATACCAACAAAACTCCAGACTATGGGGACAAAATCTCAATATATCTTTTAATGGTCCGACCCTGTATTTGATTCCAAGGAGACTACAATTAATCTAATTGAATATTCTTTGTGTGCATCAGAATAAGCACGTTTATTAACATTTTAATTCTTATAATTCGTTAATAGATGCATCGCATGCCAAAATCCACGATGTTTTGCTTCATCACGAGTTGAGTTGTTATTATTAACAGAAATATAATATATAAAAGCTCAGTGGTGCTTGTACGGATTAAAACGTGAGTTTCGGTAAATACGAGTTTTATTCCTTCTTTTTGTGACGCAGGGGAAATCTTTAAAAGGTAACCCGGCACTGGTGGTGGAAGCTAGATTTTTACTCATAAAAACGCGGAACGTGGGGGCGCGAGTTTGTTTTAATAATATGCTGTTCCTGCCATGCGCCGGTCGTGGCTCTATAGAGCTGTTCCAAAGGGAAAGAATGAGGATTATTCATTCCACTAACTCTATACCATATGTTTTGAAAAATAAACTATAAAAATTGCATATGTTGGTAAGCTTATTAATAGCATGAAAGACAAACCAAAATCTGATATTTAACAATGCTAAAGTAAGACTAACTTATTTAAAAAATATAGTCATATTATAAATACCTAATTAATTGTTAAATAAATGTAAACAATATATGTTATTTCAAACCTGGCATTTTGCCTCCATACATATCATCTGGCTCACGAGGGCCAGGTTGAGGGAACAAAGGAAAAAGCAGATTTGTTCTCCAGCTTATCCGTAGGGGATGTTCTAACATTGGAGTTCTCATGACTGATGGAAATCTTAAGGTCACTTTTATATCATCAGGCCACTCTGTAGCATCTAAATGGAATAAAATAAATAGAGAAAAACATATAGAGAAATATTATTCTTTAAGAACAAAGAAAGAATTAAAAATAATTTGGTTAATGACAGTAGAATTAAATTAATGAAAAATTAAGGAACATATTAACTAAGGTAAATAAGTGGTTTAGTTCAAAGCAATAGTGCAATTTGGTTCAAAACAATACTGTTAGTTACTCACTAGCCATACTATCATCAAATTGAACGCCAACAAGGATGTGATTCATAACATTTGGTTGTGTGAGTGCAGCCTCCAGTGCTAATGAATCATTATACCCCTTGGGTTGAGGAAGCATTTTAGTGTCAAAGAATAGTGCAATGAATCCATTTAGATTATCTAAAGCTACCATGGCCATGGCATCCTCTGTCACTTTCCTTGTAAGTGGATTTTCTGGAGAAAATGCTATTGTTCCTTCTCGTTTTGCTGATGTGAGATTTCCTCTGAATACAATTTTGAAGATGTTACAACATTAAAAAGTTTTAGTTTTTTAAAAATAAATCAATAAAGGAGATTCTATATTATTATGTTCATCTATACCTATTACTGTAGAAATCTTAGAATCTATTAAGCTTATATATTATGGCATTCTATTATACATATAAAATGATAAAGATAACAAGGACACATTATTACTACTAGTTAAGGATACAGTTCAGATATATTAAATTATATAGGTTTCTTATTTAATACCTAATCAATACTTAAATTATTATATATATATATATATTATATTTACCATAAACTAAAATACTTACAGCTGCCTTCCACTGATATTGAAGTATGTTGGGAGAAAAGGTGAATATGAAACATCTGGCTTGGATTGTGGATCGACAAGGCATCTTATTAATATTAAAAATAAAGAAAATATGACAGGAGATGCTATCTCAAAGAGTGTTTGCCACTTGTGCCTTCTTTGCAAAAGAAAATTTTTCCAAATTAAAAGTTTTAATTTTTCAAAAGAAGACATTTTCTATGTCGCTGAAATAAAATATTACTTTAATTAAATCAATGCGAATCGAACGAAATCGACGAACATAGCACAATTTTAAGATTGTATAAAACATATACAATAATAGCCTTTCGTTTTTTAGTACGTCGGAATCTATTTTTGTAGCACACAAAACTGAAAATAATATTGATATATCGCTTTCGCAGAAAAAATTAAAAATAGCAAATATAATAAGACATATAATAAAGAACAAAAATAGCTTACCCAAACATCGCAGATTTCACACACTTTTAATTCAGTATTCAGTTTTAGTAAGCACTAGCCACACACAATTCAAATATGTTAGTCGTAATCTTAGATTAACATTTATTAACTAATGAGCCAATAGCTCAACGCTAGCATTTAATTAATTTAATCATTTACATAATATGTCATTGTCAAACGTCAAACTCAACTATCAATACTCTATAAAATATTTATTATTTATGATACCATTTCAATCTATGCATTGCTTCCCTTACGAATAAAATCCGTATAAAATCTACTATAATATTTAATAGCGAAAGACTAATACTAACAACTAATAACAATAATTTTATATAGGAACAAAATCACCACTCTTTGAGTAAGATAGCGAAGTAAATTAGGAGAACCAAAATTATCGTTGGCATCTACCCAATTACAAATAAAGATAAAAAAGTTTTTTTACTTTTTACACATTGAAAACTAAAAATACTGGATAAAACGTAAACCGAACTGGAACAAAATTCTACATGTGGACATATTACATATTTTAGAATTTTTCCTACTTTCCTTAAAAATATTATTATGGTTTTATGGCATGTTAATAAGACTCAGTCAATTTGAAGTTTGAACTTTAAAAGATGGTAATAAGAAAATCAAATGTAGATGCTGTTGATCTTGAAGACTTAAAACATAATGAAAGTTTTATTGAGCATACTTTTTAAATATTAGTGCAATGTTTATTTTATTAAAAGATTATATAGTAGTAATATTTTTTCTATGCACCTATCTCTTTAGTTATAGACTATCAACGAGAAAAGAAAGATAGTATGGAGTGGATTTCTCTTCATCATCATCATCATTATTTTAGTTCTGGATGCTGAATATATAGTTAATTACATATATGTATTAAAAAAATATACTTGTTTGTAATTATAAATTTATAGTATAAATCGTTATAGTTATAAATTATTTATTTTGATTGATTTAAATAATTTAGGTTGAATTTATATTTTTGTAATTGATTTTATTTTGAATAGTTTTGAATGACATATTTACGTCACAACCAGAGTGAGCTGTTAGTTTATATTAAATATTTTCACAAAGACACGAATCTAATTCAATTATATAAAGTTAATAGAGCAAATCATAGACACAAATATGGCGCTTATGTCAGTAGCTGGTAGCTTAACATATCAATGTTTTCTAATTGGTTTTCCTTAGATTTTAGAAATTTATTATTTAAAAGATAGCATCAGCTTTTATTTATTATGTCTACAAATAATTTATCGTCAGTTTTAAAATCATGTTCAGAGAGTGAGTTAATAAATGAAGTAGCGGAAGCAAATATGACACCAAAACAGGTAGAAGGATCACGATTAAAGCGGACTTTTACCTTGCCTCGTAATCCCTTTGGGACATCCAAACCTAGTTCAAGTAAAAATAAGACTACCGATAATGATAATAAGCCAACGAGTGCAAATTCTGTTATTAGCATTACGCAAAAAGATGAGGGTGGCATGGAAAGGAAATTGTTTAGAAGGCCGTCATGGAAGATATTCCTCAACAAGATCGCTCAACATATGAGTACTGTGAATGTTTCTGGTGTAGGTATATTACTTTGAACTTTTATTAAATACATTTAATATCAGAAAAGTAATGTTACAAGTGATTTTCAGGTTAAATCTGGGCCAGTTGCTATCAACAGTGACAGAGTACCATGTAGCGGCGAGCCACCATGGCCTCCCGGCACAATTCCCGCAGCCACTGGCATCAAAAATCACGGAAATACTTGCTATATGAATGCTGTACTACAGTGTCTTTCACATACAGATGTTATTGCTGAATATTTTGTTCTAGAACATTATAAGGTGTGTTTAAATAGTTAACAATAATACCATAACTAGAATTCTTTATTAATTTACTATATTTAGAAAGTTGATAATCTCTAATTTCAGTATAATATATAATAATTCAAATATATGAATTACTATTTACTCATTCACAGATTGATTTACAAAAGAGGAATAAAATAAATTCAAAAAAGTATGGTACAAAAGGTGAAGTGACAGAACAGTTGGCAGCTCTATTAAAAGCATTATGGTCTTGTCGCTATACACCAGATATGAGCACAGCTTTTAAGGTATGTCATTGCTAAAGTGTAAAAATATGTATAGTATTGTATGATGTAAATTTAATCAACATTGCAAAATGTGTAATCTTTGTTTTAAAAATAATTTGTAAAATTACAGGCAGCGGTGGAAAGGCATGGAACTCAGTATAGAGGAAATAGTCAACATGATGCACAGGAGTTTTTGTTTTGGTTACTAGATAAAGTTCACGAAGATCTCAATACAGCTACAAAGAAAAAATATAAAACAATCAAAGTAAATATTAAATAGATTACTTAATATTTAGTATTTGTCTGTTTATCTATTAAATTTACATGTTATGTATATATTATCTATATATTAGATAACAAACTAAAAAGCTGTTTTAAATCAACACTAAATTTCATAGTATTCAAATCTAAATTTGTTTTTTCAGAATACTGTGGGCAAATCAGATGAAGTTGTAGCAGCAGAAACTTTGGCAAATCATGCACGTAGGAACAGTTCATTTGTGCAGGCAGTTTTTCAAGCTCAGTACAGGTATGCTAAGTATAAACTGCACATGTTTCTCATAATACGAAGTGTTAACATAAAAAGTGGTATTCAATTACTTCTGTTCATGATAACAGTATAAGTTTATTATTTTGTCCATTTATAAAAAACCTTATATAATTCTATTAATGATTCAAGGTCGGCACTAACATGTGCTAAGTGTGAGCGAACATCCTGCACATTTGATCCATTCCACTGTGTAAGTGTACAATTGCCTACCAGACCGGTAGCGGCCCAGCCATCCCCTCTGCCTGTTAATGTAAGTTCTATGATTACTTACTTAGGAACCTATCAGTTTTTTTAATAAAAGCAATTTTAACTTCAGATATTATCTTTGAGATACAATAGATAGACCAGATATAAAAAACACATATCAATATGTGTGTCATTTAATTAAAAATCTACCTGTGAACTCAAGGTATTGATTTTTTTTTTAGGTAGTATATGTAAATCAACAACCTCGACAAGTTCGTATTGGTGTGGAGTTACCTCCAAACTCAACAATGGATGACCTTCGAACAGCACTACACACAGATACTGGCATTGATAGAGACCATATTATACTAGCTGAGATCAATGAGAATGGTTTGTGAATCACACATATTGATTAATAAATAATTACATAAATTTTTGTATATTTAGTTTTATGTAATGGGCATATCATAATTTAAAAGAATCTTTTAAATGTTAGTATCGAGATCCTTTCTTATAGTTGTAGTTTCTTATACTAGTAGGTAGTTTTTGATATAATTTTAATCTATTATATTAAGTTCAAGTAATCATTTTATTTAACATTGTTGTGAAGCAAACGACAGTAGTTTTTAATAGAAATTGCCAAATTAATTTCGTATTAATCTGGTCCAGGCTGGAGTACGGGGCGCGCGGGATGGGAGCCGGCCGGCATCGAGCTGGGCTCGCTCTACTGTGTGGAGGCGCCGCCCATATTGCAGCCCCCCACCACGCCCTACCTCCTGCTGCTGTGGGTTAACATGCTCGATGGAGAGAGATTTGGTATATGACATTTTTTACTCTGAATTACTAAAATGTTTTATTACAGACATTGTACATATGTATATATTTAATAAAAAGATATTTATACAAAATATTATTATGATGTATGGATACCATGTAAGTGACTAAACACTATTCCCCATCTCATTATCATATTGGCTCTGTTAAAATGACCACTTTGTTTAATTTAAAATGTATTGTCAGGCTCTCCATACGCCATGCAAGTGCCTCGTGAGATATCATACGAAGACTTACAGAAACTGATGCTAAAGGAGATGTGCCAAGTGGTAGCAGAACGCGTACTCGAGAACGCGCAGGGAGCCGATATATTTAAAGCGAGAATTGCTGAAGCGCATCGTCCCAGAGACCCCGCGTACTTGCAGCCCGAGGTTCTTACCTCCTTTTATTATATATCATTAATATTAGTAGTTAGTTATTAATAACGTGACTAAAAGACAAATATTAATAGTGTGAGGCAGACAATAATTATTTAATCGTTTTATTACAATAAATTATAAATATATAATGAAAATATGAAACGTTTGTTGCAGTTACCGCACCCGTTGTTCGCTCTGGATGTAGAGCAAGCATTGTGTGCCCACGAAAAGTATCCCCACTTACGCCTCGAATTACTTTGGGATCCATCTCATAGAGACAGGTTAGTGTATAAATATTATTTTGTGCGAAAAAAAATATCATAATGACATACATAATATTAAGTTATGTGTCTGTATTGCATCTTAGGTGACTAATTACTCACTTGCATATTTTTAAAAAGCCAAGATGGCCAGTGGTAAGATCGCGTGAATCTTAACCGATGATCGTGGGTTCAAACCCGGGCAAGCACCACTGAATTTCATGCGCTTAATTTGTGATTATAATTCATCTCGTGCTTGACGGTGAAGGAAAACATCGTGAGGAAACCTGCATGTGTTACCGCACAATGGAAAACATGAAATATCGGTATATTTACGAGTACGAGTTCTACCGTGGCACCAGTGCTGCAGAAACAGCTCGAAGGATTAATGATGTGTACGGCGCTGGTGTCCCAAAAGAAAGCACGGTACGGTTGGCCACTGCTGCTTCACGACAAAGCAAGACCACACACTGCACAACAAACAACCACTAAGTTAGATGAGCTACAATTGGAATGTCTGCGACATCCACCGTACTCCCCGGACCTTGCTCCAACAGATTACCATTTTTTCGGGAATTTGGACAAATTCTTACAAGGAAAAAAATTCAACTCCGATGCGGCAGTCCAAACCGCCTTCAAAGAGTTTATTGATTCTCGCCCCCATGGTTTTTTTAGTAAAGGGATCAATGAACTACCTATGAGATGGTAAAAGTGCATAGATAACAACGGTACATACTTTGATTAGTTAAATATATTTTACAAAAAAAAAGTACTTTATATTCCTCCTGTACAAAACGCCAATTTCATATGTAAGGACCTAACAGTTATTTCAATATAATATTGTTATACATGCAATAAGGCAATGTTTTATTCAAATATGTAATGTTGCTGTTTGGTGTTGAATGTGATGGTGACTCAATACATTATCCCGTGACATAATATGTGGTATCACTAAAGAGGCTAGATGGTCCAGTGGTCAGGGCACAGATTTTAAACAATGGTTACCGGTTCAAAACCCGGTCCAGGGATGAGGCCTTTGCTCAGAAGTGAGGATATTTGCAGTCTGTTACGTTTTTATGTATGCACATAATATATACAGTGGTAGTCATATAATTAGAAACACTTCTTATGAATAAAGAAAGTATAACTTCAACGTACAAATGTTCGTAAAAAATATACACATTCAATAATTAATAATCATGCAATAATATAGCTCCAAAACATGGAATTCTTTACCCTCCAAAACATGGAATTCTTTACCAGTGTTCCCCTCCTCTTATGACCTGGGTTCCTTCAAACGAGGCGTGAAGAGGCATCTTGCGGGCCGGCAAGGCGGGGGCGGCTAGTGCAAATCATTCTTCCTGACTGCACTAGCCGTCGTCGCGTTTGGACTCTACTACCACTTACCATCAGGTGGAGAAGAGTCATTAGCCCTTCCGGGAAATATAAAAAAAAAAAAAAAATTGCCATCAAATAAAAAACTCATTAAATGCATAAAATATAAAACATATCTTACTTTTAATTACAAAATGAGTCTTACACATGTAGGAGTTTATTTTCTGTTCTTTTTTTGAAATTGGAGAATAACATTTCTTTTTCTATTATTTATTTTGATCAAAATGGGCAAAAATAAGAGTAGTGATGCGTCAACTAGGCAAAACATTGTTAATTTACATATAGATCATAAGTAAGCGTACAGAAGAATAGCTGAGCATTTAAAGAAAGTTTTTAATGCAATTGATTATTATAAAACACATGGAACTGTTGAAAATGTTCTTAGAAAGGCTCGGCCAAGAAAAACCTCTCCCAGAGAAGATACGCTAATCGTTTGTGTTGCTAAAAAAGACCCAAGTAAAGGCTCTAACCAGATTAAAAATAAAGTTTTTTCGCCTGATGACCCGAGAAACATCTCGTCAAGACTGATACGCCGAAGATTAGTGGAAGCTAAATTGTTTGGAAGAATCTCTCGAAAGGTACCGCTTCTTATCAAGCAACACCGAGAGAAGCGATTATTATTCGCTAAAAAATATGTTAATTGGACGGTACGAGAATGGAAAAAAGTGTTATTTTCAGATGAAACAAAAATAAATATGGTAAATTCCGATGGAAAGCGCTATGTTAGACGCCCTATTAACAATGCTTTTAATTATAAATACACAAGGAGTATAGTCAAGCACGGTGGCGGTACATTGGATCAATGGCAATACAAAAATATCTTAGAGCACACAATGATCCCTACTCGGACGATCATTTGCCTGTAACCTGGATCTTTCAGCATGACAATGACCCTAAACACACGGCCAATAGCGTCAAATGTTTCCTTAGCGAACAGCGTATATCCGTTTTAGACTGGCCAGCAAATAGTCCGGATTTAAACCCGATAGAAAATCTCTGGTATATTGTTAAAAAGAAAGTCTCAAACAAACGTAACACCAGTCAAAACGAACTATATGAAGCATTTGTTGAAGCATGGAATTCAATCTCCCTAGAAAAATGTATGAAATTGATTGAATCAATGCCACCTCGTTGCAGTGCTGTTATTGAAAATAAGGGATACGCCACTAAATATTAATTATAACTATTGGTAGGCTGTGGATAGTAGCTATTTCGTAAATAACAATACTAATTACTAATACTTAAAAAAATATTGCTTTTTATTTATTTTTTGTTGTTGTTTCTAATTAGTTCGACCATTATTGTTCATACCTTAAAACTGATTTAATGTTATAGTTTTTCTCATAAATGATAAATCGTTGAACATGTTGTTGTCCTATTTGCCTCGTTGGTCTAGTGGCTAGATATAAGGCCGCAGACCCGGTGGTCCTGGGTTCAATTCCCAGGTCGGGCCAATAAATAGTTATTGGGTTTTTCTGTCAGAAAATTCTCAGTAGCAGCCCGGAGTCTGGAAGTTGGAAGTGTGTACACTCCCGTGCCTCGGAAAGCACGTTAAGCCGTTGGTCATGCGCCTGAACTCTTTCCGGTCGTGTCGGATTGCCGTCCCATCGGATTATGAGAGCTAAGGAAAAGAGAGTGCACCTGTGTTTGCGCACACACTTGTGCACTATAATATGTCCTGCGCAGTTGGCTAATCTCCCTTGAGATTGGCCGCCGTGACCGAAATCGGTCTGGAGGACCTTACTTATTATTGTCCTATTTATTGTTTAATTTCAAAATAAAACGATTGCGGTGCAGTATCTTACATAATGTCAAGGACCGTTGGTAGTGTTTCTAATTATACGACCACCACTGTATTTATCAATAATGTAGTTACTACTATTGTCGTCGTATTTATTCTTTTAAGTTATCGGCTTTGAGTCATTCGGAAAATCTGTCGATAAAATATAAAGTCTATAAAATAAAATAACGTTATCATTGTAAGAGGTGAAGCCCATGATGTACTGTAATTACACTGGTACACGCACACTGTTAGCGCGAGTATTATATAGTGAATGTTTATATAATTGTTATATTTAAAAAAAATATTTATTCAATACAAATAAGTAGATAACGGAAAATTAATCGGAATTAATTATGTTTTCTGACCATTCTAAGCGTCTCACATAATATCGAGACCAATTCAACTTAGCAGGCTTATTTTTTATTGATAACTCGAAATATTAATAGTAGAATACTTAACGTATAAAAATGCATATTAAATCTTATTTTGTTGTTTTTAATATCTGTTTTAGAACTCAAATTTTACTCTTATATTTCAGTATTTAACAGAATCGTTTTTAAGCCGGAGCATTTTTGATTTTAGTATAAAGCAGAGAACAAAAATGGTAAAATAAACGAACGTCATTATATGTAAAAAAAAAAGCATTTGTTGCATTAAGCGCTAATCGTATATAATCGTCTCTATCTCTATTTCAACCGAAGAAGTAAACAAACCTTAGATTTACATATTTCATGCGATTCTCTTATTGTTCTGCTGTATTACGCACTACAAACAGTTCTTGATCAATTTACCTTTATTTATAATACAACACTATTCCACTTAACTAGTTACAAATTTAACTTCCAAAGTTCCGATTTCAGTAATGACCGATGACAAACGTAATTTTCTCGCGAATCAATAGTGATTATTGGAGACCTCGACCAATGATATCGTTCGATGTCAAAGTTGTTTATATGTCTTGGTTCCTCTTGTGGTCTGAATAGACTGTATGTGTGCTATGTGTGTGCCAGCATCATCCGCGAGTCGGGCGAGGCGTGCGAGGTGCACGTGTCGGCGGCGGGCGCGGCCAGCCCGCTCACGCTGCACGCGTGCCTCGCGCACTACACGCGCGCCGAGCACCTCGCGCAGGAGGACGCCTGGAGGTACTGTCACCTGTCTCGTACTCAAGGGTTGATCTATTTATTTCTGTTATGAACGATGTTGCCGAAGCTAGACACTAACTGAAATATTTTAATGTAGTTAAAACCGACGATTGCTATAATTATGTTTCCCGAAATACCAAAGGGCTCGAGGTAATGATAATATATATTTACTATAATAATAAATTGCATCGACCACGTAACTCCTTGCATGCGTAGTATTTATCAATTTCCCACAGTTTGCCCGCTTCAATCCCACAAATGTTATATCCTTTCATAACATACATTTTACTCATTTGTTCCAGTCTTGTACCCTTTCAACCTAGATTTTGCTTTCAATAGTATTTAATTATGGATATTTTTATATTTTAGAATTTATAGATTCGATACCCAGGACAGACATTTGTGTGCATACACATGTCTGTTTGTCTTAAGTCTGGGTGTAATTATCTAGTATATAAGTATATATTTACAAAATAAAAGTAATATATTAGTTATCTAGTTTCCATAGTATAAGCTCTACTTAGTTTGGGATCAGATGGCCTCATGTGAATAATGTCCTAGGATATTATTATTATGGTATTCAATTTGAATAACTATCGAGTTAAGAAATGATATGAATGCTAAAATATTGTTATAGGTGTCCTCAGTGCCAGAGATACATGCCTGTTGTGAAAACTCTTGGTCTATGGTCCCTCCCAGACATCTTAGTGATACATCTAAAGAGATTCCGACAGTGAGTATAGTTCGTCTATCATATTTAACATTTTTTATATAATCAATTCTAATCGCAACAATTTATTTTTCAGACAAGCTAAAGGGCGGACGAGTACAAAACTAACGACGATGGTAGAGTTCCCAGTGGACGACTTCGACATGAGTCCCCACCTCGTGCGGAGGGCCCCGGCGGGTGCGGAGTCACCGAGCCACTCGCACTCGCCGCGCCGGCGCGCGTCGCGGGCCGCGCACGACCACGTGTACGAGCTGTACGCCGTCTGCTACCACCACGGCGACGACCTGGAGACGGGCCACTACACCGCGGCCTGCAGGAACCCCTACGACGGCCGCTGGTATAAATTCGACGACTCCAGGGTCACGTCTGTCGATGATGAGAACGTTTACAGCGAGCTCGTTAACAATTCGGCCTACATGTTATTCTATAAACGCAAAAAACCGAATGTCGTCCATTCTTGCTCCAGTGAGGAGGGCGGACATTGGGCCCTTAGGATGCCCAAGTTTGTAAAGCTTGCCGAAAATATAAATGAGTTGACCGAACTTATCGAGGAAGCGGTTGAAGATACAAAAGATAAATCGAACATTGGTAAGTCTCAAGTTGACGACGTTCCGAAGCCTAATTCGTCACCCACTAGGAGTATATCGAGTCTTCCAGAGGATAAAGTAGAGACCAGTCCGAATAGGCAAGTGAACGTCGTCCACAGTACGACCTCGATTATCCAATCGCCCACCCTCCAGCGGCCGCTTGTAGTTGAAGTGAACGGCGATATTACGAACGACGATTTAAGCGACTATGAAAACGAATCTAGCATGCCCATCGAGCCTTACATCCACAAAGACGTTCATGTCAATCCAAAGATGACCCCCGTCGATACGAGAAGACCACGGTCAGTAGATTACCCGACCAGGTCTAGCACTTCACCTGCGTCTAGGGATTCCAACAGAAATTACGAAAGTTCACCTTTGGTCGCCAGTATTAATGGAGTCGAATATCATCCTACTACAGAAGACCTAATGTTGTCGATGTTCCAAGAGTCTAAGTTTATTATGCCCAGGCATCACATCGCCGGGGAACCTCATAGGACAGGTTTGTGCCTTCATAATTAACAAAAGTTTAAGCCGTCTGAAATCACAGGCATTAAACATTTTAATGTTACAGGTGAGAAGTCTTCCGTATGGAAAACTCGAATATCCACGTGAGAGCAGCTTACATCCCTTATAATGTATAAAGAGCCCTTTCCCTTATTTATTTTAAATGTATTCCTAGATCTGAGGATTCCATGTAGTTGACCGTTATGTTTTAAATACCTTTATATTTATAGCTACGATATTTCGTTGAAAATATTAGTTCATATAGAAATTCGAAACATGTTTTTTTATTAATGTCGTTAATTAAGAAAAAAACGCGCTTCGAAACGATTTTCTAAAAAAAATATATAAATATTGGGATACGATTTTTTACGGCGTATCAAGATTTTTGTGTATTCAGTCGTCAATAAGGAACGTTTTAATTTTTATATTACTACGAATATTATTTTCTCAAAGTGCTAGAGACTCCTAATTTAGAACACCCGTAGCTGGCATAGACTTTACTCGAAATTTAGTTGATTTAAACCTAGATTTATCATGTGAGTACCTTGTTGTGTATATTGTAGCATTAATAGTCGGTAGTTAAATGCGTAAAGGAAGAAATTTGTCATTACAATATCACACTTGTGCCTTGGCTCTAGGGTGTCAAATTATTATGACTTTTACATTGTACGATACGATTTTCCGACGTATGCAAATAAAGTGTGTAATATTTGTAAGTTATGTCACTGAGATTATAAAGGTATGCTTATGGTACCAGATACGATTAATTTTATACGTGTCGATAAATTGAAAATAATATATTTGTCTATGGTATGCGACGCGTTTCGACTTCTTACTGTCTAGAGAAAAATACATGACCATAGACAAATGCTAACCATAAAATATTATGCAAACTGCATAGGATATTAGGATCATATGTGAAATATTGTATATATGTGACTATGTAATTTAAATTGATCAAATTATATAGACATAATTTAACTTTTTATACCAAATGATATTGTTTCTTGAGTAAAACATAAATTTATGTAAATATTAGTGACATTTTAAAGCACAATGCCACAATGTGATTTTATAAATTAAATTTTATAAAAGACAATTATAGTAAGTGTAATAATGTTATTTCATTATTGACTAATAAAATATTCGAATGATGAAAGTGTAAAAACAACACGAATTGCTAAACTTATATTGTAGATATATACTTAAGTGTATAAAAAGAGGTTCAGAAAAAATACAAACAATGTGTATCTTATTTTATTTATTAAATAAGTAGATATGAACAGCATTAACAAGAAAATTGATGTATAATTATTTTTTTATAATTTATTAAAGGCAAAAATAACTTCTTATTTTCGATACTTATGATTTGAATCGAGGAATATCGTGTCTACAACACTGGTCGAACCGAAAGAAGTCTTAATTTAGGTTTAAGTGACTGGCTCTCATTTGTTTTAGTGGATATAAACGGCCAATGATAAATAAAAAGAAAATCAATGCTCCCTTAAAGTTTTTATTGGCAATACAAAAATACCTCCATTGCGATAGTAATATAAGATCTCGAAAATAGTTTTTTTTTTCTATGTTTATGAATGTTAATTGCTATGGATTATATAATTGGTCGTTTTTTTATCCTTTAATTATATTGTATTACATTCGTTGTTTTAATTTAAAAATGTTTATTTTATTTTACTTAATCACGTTATGTTAAAATATAAGTGTTATGTGCACCTGAAGTTCAATAATTTTATTTAAAAACCTCTTAATCACCCTAATATAAATATATATATCGTTATATAAACACCATATTATATCCCAATTGGCTCAAATATATAACAATACTATATTTTGATAATTGGGAGGTGATGTAAGCTTTAGTGTTATCAATGAAACAAATTGAAATAACAGCAGTAAAAGATTTTTTTACCTCGCGAAGTTGTTTTGGAACAAGAAGTAAATACATTATTATTTTACATTATAAATTATCGCGATAATATATATAAGATAATTAACTCTGTGAAGGTGTAATTTTTAACTAACTGTTATGAGTTAAAGAATATATTTTGAATATAGCTCAGCATTTGGATGAAAATGAAGAAATAGTGGTATAATTTTTTACACAACTTTTTTGTCATTTTGAAAGTAAATATTTACTTAACTGAGACTTCGGAAAAAAAATATGTTTGAAACAACTTTTCCTTATCCCAAAGGCTGAGTTGGATCGTACAAAAAACAGCTCAGCGACTGCACTGCATGATTTTCTTCCTATTATTTGTTGACCTTTTTTTGGTCAGGGGGTCTCCACACTCCATTGTTGCCCCGAGGCAAGGCCTCCACACCTCTAAATCCGGCCCTTTACTGTACATTTTCAACGAACTGAATGTACTCACCCACACATTCCAACCACCTGCCCAGTAGACATTAAGTTGTATGTAATGAAAAGAAAATCAGCCACATATGTATCCTACCAAAATGTTTTGGAGTAATGTGGATAAGCTATAAAACTTTTCCTCAAGAGTATATTCATTTGAATAACAGTGTTAAATTTACAGGCTCTTACTTTACATAATATGCACCTAAGATATATAGTGACGTCCCACTAAGTCGTAGTTCGTTAGTGCGAAGTTACGCATTCAGACTAGTCCCACATCTCAGCGTGCCTTATAACGGAGCACATATTATTATGCAAGGGAGTTGTTTATTCCGGTTTGAAATTAAAAAATGAGTGTAACGAAAAATTCGAAAAAGGCCAAGACATACAAAGATCTTTTGTACGTAATACCATATTTGTACCGTTGGCAGTCGAAACATTTGACCTTGCAATGAATATGCAATTATTTTGTATTACATTAAATAATGAAGTATTTAATGTAATACTTACTTACTTACATAACAAAAATATGCTAAGTTATTGTTAAGTAACATTGGAACAGTTTAACTTTCGGTAATTTATTTTTTTATAATTGATTACTCAAGTAGTTTTCGCTTTAGTTTTGCTTTCATTTTGACGTAGTCGTTGAAGGCTTAAATCCATATATGGATTTTATTTTGAAAAACTTGTTACTGTGCTACAATATTTAATTTACAATGAATAAATAATTGTTTGATTGCAACTGATTTATTTATTTCTTTAAAGCCTAGATGGCCCAGTGGTAAGAACGCGTGAATCTTAACTGATGATCGTGAGTTCAAACCCGGGCAAGCACCACTGAATTTCATGTCCTTAATTTGTGATTTACAATTCATCTCATTCTTGACGGTGAAGGAAAACATCGTGAGGAAACCTGCATGTTTTAAATTTCACTGAAATTCTGTCACATGTGTAGTCCACCAACCCGCATAGGAGCAGCGTGGGGAAATAAGCTCCAAAAGAGGAGAAGAGGCCTTAGCCCAGCAGTGGGACATTGACAGGCTGCTACTGTATTTATTTCTTTATTCTGTACAATTACCCGACTATCCCGTCTTATGTGTTTTCGATTGGTTCCGCTGTTATGTTTTTATTGCTGAAAGCATCTGATACTGCCAGATTTTAAAATCATATCAATAGTAAACGTTTTGAATTATTTTGTTATGTAGTTCAATGAGGAATAGTACATAAGCTATAATCTAAGTTTAGTAGTTTCATGGTCAGCTTGTCTGGTTATAACTTTAGCGTAGAATGAGATGCCACAGTATGAATAATTTTAGGTAAGTAGAACCCTTGTTCTGCGTATGAATATCTATGTATTTAAACAAAATTAACGTAAATGTATTAAATGCTAATAAACTGTAAACAATATTAAGATAAAAATAATGTAAAATTACATAAACTTGAATTTAAATTAAAAAGGAAATGAATATAAATTTATGCGCATAGTTTCTAGTTGCTTGTGTGATTTTATAGTTCAGGTGGTATATAATACAAAATTTGCAAGTTATGCAAATGAAAGTATTCCTTATCTAATTATATTACTAGTATATAATAAAAATATTTTATATGCTATTTAGCACTTTGAACGAAATTCTTATAGCATTAACATTATTTAGATGTAATGAACTCAATCAGGTCACTTCCGATAACTCTGAAGCCATGACATTTCGCATAAAATTAGAACGTAATATAAAGGTAAAATAAAAGGACAACAAGTTCTAAAATCTATAGAACTTTGAGATATGTAGTGTGTACAATGCTATGAGGTTTTTCGGTATAACTAAAACTATCATACGACAACGTAACGAAAAAAAAAAAAAAAAATTGAATGTTACTATAAAATATTGCAGGATGATGATGTCTCCTCCTGACCGATTTTGCGCAGCACATATAGTGCTCAAGTATGTGCGCAAACACAGGTGCACTTTCTATGCTCTTACTCTCATAATCAGATGTTAATATTATTTTAAAAATACAAACATTTATTTGTTTGATGCTGGTATTTTATCATTAGGCCGACTTAAGTAGCTCAAAGTAACTCTGTCTGTGTGTTACGCAATCACGCCTAAGACACCGATTTAATGAAATTTCACGGCGGGGGGAATATGCCTAAGTGTGTTTACCCGGATTACAATTCAAGTTGTTTACACGATTATTTTTGTTTTACTTAATTAATGTTCTTCGTGAAATAAAAAAAATCGGTCAGTTTATTAAAATTTTTTTTCTTTCATTTTTGCTTAGAATAAGATTAGATTAGTTTAGAATTAGATTTTTGTTCAGAATCATAGGTAAAATACTGTTGTTTTCGTTAATTTTGTAGTTGGTTTGAGTGTGTTTTTATAATCTTTGCGTTATTTATGTTCTTAAAAAAAAAATAATAAGCTTTTTCCGCAATCCAAAGTAATTTTAATATTTTTCTTTGCTTACGTTCATAAGTTAAATTAAGTGTAAAAAGTTATAGAGGTTTTGTGTAAGGTAGGTGAACCCTCACCTACCTTAAGTAACAAAAATGCTATTTAAAATGATCGTATTCGCTTGAGGTCACCATTGTGGGTAGTTAACTCCCATAGATGTCGCTTCAAACTTGTCGCTTTGTGATCACGTTTTTCATCGTGAGGAGCGGTTGCTCGACTCGAATAATAAGAATCCGTCCAAATCGATCGTAAATATTATCTTCAATATTACACTTATATCAATTTACGCTTTAGTTTTCTTTTATTGTTGGCTTCTATTAACATGATGTTTGAAAAATATATCATTATTCTAAAAATGATTTATTTAATATTTATTTACACATGGTATCAGCGGGTATTAAGGCCTACCAAATTTAATCGTAGGCCTTATTACCCTCCTTTTTTGTTTGGCTTTAAAGCGACTGCTTTGTATCCATTGAATTTACAAGCAATTCCAGAAACAGCTTTTGCTGCTTCCTTATTGACAGAAGATTCTGATATGAAGATGTTGATAAAGAAAATTCACTACCTCAAGCTTCCCCCGGCGTAATAATCCTAAAACCATTGGCATCAACAACAGTAATTGAACATACTCGAAACAGACATTCTGGAAGGTTTTACCGCATGATTTACGGTAGTTCTAGTTTGGATGATGATGATAGTTAATGTGTCTGTCGCTCAAATAAAAAGAACAGAATTTTAACCAGTTAAAAATATTAACACAGTTACAGTTAGAAGAAAAACAATTAAATGCAGAGAAATTCCTGCTCCAAAGATCTGTTTGACAAAATAGAAAATGAGAAAAAAAGGGACCTTAACCTCCAAGGGTGGTTCTAAAGAGAACCAAGCTAGTTTATTCTATCACGGTTGTAAAGAGGATAAGATTCATGATATAAGGTAATGTTCTAAATGCGGTATCATAAGAAGTGCGTTGGCTTGTCACCGGCTGATAGGTAGGTACAGGTGATTTTAAGTGCCCCGATGGCTGTTAACCAAGGATTACTTTAATTATTGTAATGGCTTTAACCATAATGAATGCATCCTATTATTATTGACCTCATTTACCAAATGTGCCTAGTATATTTTGACTATTTAAGCAAGTTGAAATCTTAGGCTTTATTATCCTACCGTAGTATAAGGCCTACTAATAAGGTTTTTAAAAAGCTTTATTGTTTACAGCAGAATTTGCTTTTTTCATTTGTTTTTTTGTAGTAGTTGATCTACAGCTTTAATTAACATTAAAATTTGTGGATTTCGATAAACAGTTTTTAATTTATTTCAAATCTCCTTTAGGTAAGCCTTAATTCCCGCACCTACCTTATTTGGGCAAAAAAAGATAAAAATACTTTTCAAATCAAGAGGTTAACGTTTTGATTCGTGTACGTCAGGTAGAAGGTGAGGTTTTTTTTGTTTAGTTACGTTATTTTTATTCTAATAAATATGCCTGGAAAACGCAATTTAATCTAGCGCGTAGTTCTACCAGAGCTCGCGCTGCGAAAATTGCTAGATGCTAAGAGTCTGAAGAGCAGACTCAAACCCGTTTGGCTTTAAATGCCGAGCGCCTCGCATCTCAGAGAGCTGCTGAGACCTTGGAGCAAAGTCAAGCACGGCAACGATTAGATGCCGAACGTCACGCATCTCAAAGGGCTGCTGAAACATTAGACCAAACTCGGCCACGTCGGCTTTTAAATGCTGAGCGTCATGCGTCATTGACCTGCAGAGTCCCATGAAGAATCTCAATGAAGACGTGTTTTAAATGCTGAACGGCTGCCATGCCATTTCAGTTTTAAAGAGTGCAGTTTCCCCTGAAAGCAGCATTTGCAATTACAATAAATAAAGCGCAAGGACAGATGCTTAAAGTTGCATATGTTCATTTAGAAAAAAAATTCCTTGGGTAATTCTATGTGGCATGCTCACGTGTATCAAACCCGCAAAATCTTAGCTTTGACAAAAGATGGAAAAACTAAAAACGTCGTTTATAAAAATGTACTTAAATAAGTTATTTGCAGTAAAATACTGTAAATAGCTTATTCTAATGTGTGTGTTTTATTTGCAAAATAATTATCCTAAAAAATTAAAAATGCTGCCTTAAATCACTATTCCACGCGGACGAAGTCGCGGGCACAGCTAGTATAGTATAAATAAGTGTAATAATTACGTATTGATTTTTATTTATGATTTTTCTTCAACTATAATTTTTATTTATGCTTTTAATTTTAAGGTTACTTTTTTAATGTTTAATAAGGTTAAAATTTTACATATTTTTTTTAATTACGCGAAATTGTATTCGTTGTGTAATTTTTAAAATCGCTATTTTCACGCAATTTTAAAATTATTATTTGTATTTGTATGTTTTGTAATATAGTGACGCCTGTATTTGGGCCACACAAATTTGTTTTATGTACCTTGATACATGTACATTGATATCGCGATATGTGTTTTGCGGCTAACAGGATGACACTCAGTTAAACTGAATTGCATTGCTGTAAGGATTATTAATAATGCAGATTTATGAGAGGTTATAAAATAATGAAATTGAGCGGAGCTGAATATATAGTTTTACCAGTTGCATTCGTTTTTCGCTTATGTAAAAACTATTCGAAATGATAGGTTTAAATAACAAAAGGCACACATCGGTTTACTTATTGAAAGTAGGTAAAAACAACGATATATTTTTACAACTGCCAACTGTATATGGTAGCTTCGAATTTCCTTATTTAATAGATTAGTTTGACTTCAATTTAATTGACTGTTATTGGATTAGACATATTAATATCGAATATTGCAATAATCATTTATTTAGATTCAGAACATTAAGCGGTGCACTAAAGATAATTTCTATATGCACCGACCTTTGCATACGAAATACTAGGTCATAACAACATTTGACAATTTTAGTTATCGCATAATTATTAAATTGCACGTAACTTTTTAAACTAAAGGTATAAATATATTGCCTAGATAGACTTGACAGATTGCAAATTCAGGTTGCCCCCGATGGTAAGCGGTCACTACCGCCAATAGAGATTGGCAGTATGATGTATTAAATTCTTTACACCCTCCAAAAAACCTTGAGAGCTACGATGTTATGTCCCTTGTGCCTGTATATTGCTGCTTGGCGGCAGAATATGTGATGACTGGGTAGCACCTATTCAAGCGAGCTAATACAAAGCCCTACCACTGCCAAGTTTTTTTATTGTTCGCCACACTGTGTGTTGATTCACGTATGCGTCATATGCGTGTGCTAATGCGTGTGTAATTGCTTTTAATATAATATATAACAAATTGGTTGCAAATAAACATTTATTAGTGAACACGCTATCGTTCATTATCCTTATCACCTTACCAATATAGTCGAACAATAAATTGGATTATTAAAGATTCGTTTACGTTTAAACACTGTAGACGAATACAATAGATGCACCCTGCGACGGGTAACAGAACAAAGGTGTTTACCTGAATTGAACTCGAGTGAATTTTATAACATATGTCTATGTAACAAAGTTGCGTATATTTATGTTCATGTCGCAGACGGTCATAGATATAGTCGCAAAATGAAAGTCGCTCGAAAATAGAACAAAAAGGATATACCATCGTCACCGTTAAGAACTGACATACGATCTCTTACTAAAACTACTAATGATAAAATTTAGTATTCTTAGGTAATCTAAACAAATAAATTAATTTCAATGGTCTGTCTGTGATTTTAAAATAACTGCTCATTTTTATGTTAATATGGGCATGTACGAATTATCAAAACCAAATAGAAATATAAGAAGACAATTAGCTCGAAACCTTCTCTTTTCTTAAAAGTGTCCTTTTACGGAACGCCAGCTGACAGCTGAAATATAGTTCATACTGTGTCTACCAAATGCTACGAATTTAGGAGGTTGAGATGCTTTTTGGTATGACAAAATACGGTAAATATTTACAATCGTGAAAAACGACTTTTGTGAAAAAGCTCCAAATTTTGAGGAGTGGAAGACTTCGATCATGAAAAAAATTAAAATTCTAGGGCAAAGTCATGTAGGTTAGGTTATGTTAGGTTACTTTTAAAGGGGGTGCAAGTCAGTCACCTCCACGTGGTGCACCCTGGGCAACGGGGTCGACAAGCACTCCGAGGTCTTCTCGGAGTGCTTGTCGACCACGGCTAACGACTGACGCGACGGTGATGCCACGGGGTTGCTACTGGTACTTCTCTGATTAGCAGAGTGGACTGTGCGAGCGGCTTCGTGGCACGTAGGGGAGGTCAATGTCATAGGGTCGCTCCTGGTACTCCTCTGATTAGCAGAGTGGACTGTGCGAGCGGTTCTATGACATTCAGGGAGGAGTTTCTTCTCTCGAGAAGAAATAATACGACGTTGAGCCATGTGGTCGCTGCTGGTACTTCTCTGATTAGCAGAGTGGACTGTGCGAGCGGCTACATGACATGTAGTGGTGGTCAATGCCATAGGGTCGCTCCTGGTACTCCTCTGATTAGCAGAGTGGACTGTGTGAGTGATTCTATGGCATTTAGGGAGGAGTTCTTTCTTCATTTGAAGAGAGAAATAGAGGAGGATGTGACGGGTTCAGTATGCACTCACACTGCTGCTGGGCAGGCAATGGTAAATTTCTTTACCGTCCCACCGTCCCCAGATCGTAATCTCACTGAAGCGTCGTGGACATGTCTCGCGGCTATATGTGAGACCGAGAGTTTTGCCTTGACCGGCTGGGCTGCGAGGAAGAAAACCTCTATAAAAAATCACCCCAAATCCTAAGTGGCGACGCAGCGCGAGAGGATGCATGGCTGATGGGTAGGTCAGTCGTTACTGCGTTCCTCGTTAGGGAACCGGCCGACTCCCGTAACGAGTTACGCTAGGCTTATCCAAGTACAGGGGGCACCACTTGGACGGACCGTTTATTTCCCCCTTACTCGTGGGAACAGAATGGAGAAAATTAAGAAAAATAAAACACAAATAATGGATGAAGTAGAAGTGTCTGAAGGCCAGACTGCAATCGAATCCGATGCCAGTCTGCGTACCATGGACTCAATGGGGTCAGTAACAGCCGAAGACCCGTTGTGCAGGGCTAAGAAAAGACCGCGAATGACATCGAACCGAGTGTCATCCAGCGAGGACGAGGGCTCAATTTCAAAGATGAGGCAGACGATCGGCCAGAAGAAGATGGCCCGTGCCAAAATGCTGAAAACAGGAGGCACGGAAGCAGGAAAATCATTAGAGGACATGGCTCAGATAGCAATTGAGAGCCGGCAGGCGTTAGGCTTGCATATGGCAGGGGCGTGTGATGACCAAACAGCTGCTGCTCTTAGCAAACAGGTACAGGATGATGTCGACATAATCTTAAATGTCGCAATTAAGTCGAGAAACCTGAAGGCCACCTTTCAACGTGCCCTAAAAGAGGCAGCGGCTTCAATTAAAGTCGCAGTGGATGCGCTGCATAAGAGGTCGTCCTCAATGGAGGTAGTGACACTACAAACTAAGAATGTCCGACTTGAAACGGAAATTGTCGATCTCAGAAAGGAGTTGGGAGAACTGCGGGAGGAAGTACAACGCTCCAAGCAGAGCTCCACAATCGCCACTGAACTGAATGGCTCATCCAGTGAACAGACATGTGAAGAGCCTATTCAAAAGCTACTGGAGGAATTCTCACGTTCCATGATAAACCAAGTTGGGACGATGATTAATGCTAAAATAGAGGCTCTGGAGGATAGGCTTCTTCCGAAAAGACCCTTGCGGCCTTCCTTAGCTGCAGATCAAACCAACAGTGCAGAAAAGTCTGTCCTATCGAACAACATAGTATCAACTGCTGTAGTCGAAAATGCCACTGCCACTGCCGGCACTCAGCAGCGAAAGAAGAAAAACAAGCCGAAGAAAAAAAGTAAAAAGTCACTTGCAGCTCAAGCTGCGGCAGCGACAAGAGTATCAGTGCCTAATGACTGTTCTGGAGAAGTTCCCGTGGTGACAGTGCCTCAATATCATACTTGGGCCACGGTAACGAAGAAGAATGCACAGAAACAACAAGTTACACCTGTTGCAGCAGCGAACGAAAAGAGCAGGAAAATTAAGCTCCGTACTCCGAAATCTTCTGCCGTTGTAATAACCTTGCAACCTGGAGCAGAAGATAGAGGCGTAACATACGCAACGACTCTTGCTCAAGCGAAAAGCAAAATAGCTTTGTCGGAACTTGGCATAACATCGTTGAGATTCCGTCAGGCAGCGACAGGAGCTCGTATTCTCGAGGTTCCGGGAGGAGCTAGTACTGAGCAGGCAGACGCCCTAGCCAGAAAGCTACGTGAGTGTCTGAGGGAAGAAGATGTCCGCATTAACCGTCCAACCAAGTGTGCAGACATCCGAATTTCAGGTCTTGAAGATTCTACTTCCCTCTCTGAAATTATCGCAGCAGTTGCACGCGTTGGAGAGTGCCCAGTAGAGTCGATTAAAACTGGAGATATCCGGACCCTACCGTCTGGACTTGGCTCAGTATGGGTACGCTGTCCTGTGAAAGCTGCAAAATCAATCACTAAGAGTGGTCGCCTCTTGGTTGGCTGGGTGTCAGCAAAAGTAACATTGTTGGAGCCCAAGCAATTCCGCTGCTTCCGGTGCTTCGAGACGGGACACATCGGAGCACGTTGCACAGCAGAGGTCGACCGAAGCCAGCGATGTTATCGCTGCGGACAGCTAGAACATAAAGCTGCAACATGCACGGCAACACCTCTTTGTTTGCTTTGCGAAGCAGCTGGTAAACCTGCGGAGCACTATCTAGGAAGCAGAGAATGTAATGCACCTGGTCCTAAACAGAACAAGTCCAGAAATACCATACCAACAGAAGTTATATCACCATCACAGGTGACTCAGCAGTTGCCTTGTACGGCTGTGGCTATGGAGGAAGATAAAACTGACAGTAATAATGGACCTTAAGATACTGCAGGCAAATACAAACCATTGTGCCCGAGCGCAAGATCTGCTCCTTCAAAGTATGGCGGAATTGTCAGTTCAGATGGCCATAATTGCGGAACCCTATTTTGTACCTGATAGGTCTAATTGGGTTGGAGATGCTAATAACCTTGTAGCCTTAGTTCTACAGAGCTCTGCTAACCTCCGATTTGATCAATTGACGAAAGGTGCTGGATGGGTTACAGCGTTCGTCGAAGATATTTTAATAATAGGGGTGTATTTCTCGCCGAACAAAAGCGTTGCTGAATTCGAGCAATTTCTAGCGGAAATCGGGGCCTTGCTCAGACAGACCAAACCCAATCACGTGATCTTGGCTGGCGATCTTAACGCTAAGTCAAAAATGTGGGGATGCCCAGCGACTGACGTACGTGGAGAAGACTTAGAAGAATGGTTGGTCGAAGTTGGACTCATCGTACTAAACAAAGGGAACGTAAATACATGTGTGCGGCAACAGGGTGGCTCAATTGTGGATGTCACTTTCGCAAACGCCACATTAGGACGCCACGTCCACGATTGGAAGGTCATGACTGATGTCGAAACGTTGTCAGACCACCGATATATCCTGTTTAGCATCATTCAGTCGGAAGCTGACGAAACCCGGCACACTTGGAAGAGTGGTCCACGTTGGTCTCTCAAACGGCTAAATAAAGAGATGCTGGCTGAAGCAGCCCTAGTACAAGCTTGGGTTGCCTCGCCAGACGATCCAATGGATGTCGAAGAAGAGGCCCAATGGTTTTCCGGAGCCATGACCAACGTGTGCGACACAGCTATGCCTCGAGTAAAACCTTGTTCGCCGAAGCGAACCGTATACTGGTGGTCCACCGAGCTAGCTCAGCAACGAGAGACATGTGTTGTAATGAGACGTCGGTATACAAGGTACCGTAGGCGACGCTCGAGAAACGAAGCAGAGGAAGCCATTTTGTATTCGTGGTACAGGCAGGCCGTTACGAACCTACAGATCGCCATTTCCAAGGCTAAGGAATACGCAGAAGAGGAGTCCTTACGAGCGCTCAATAATGATCCTTTTGGAAGATCATATCGTTTGGTTACGCGCAAACTTCGCACTTGGTCGCCACCCTTGACGCAAACCTTACGGCCTGATATACGGAGCCGAGTGATTACAGCATTATTTCCAAATAGAGGAGCGCACCATCCTCCAACGATGGCTTTGTCCACGAACATAATCGAGGAAGAAAACGATGCCGAGATGGAAGTCTCAGAGGGAGAGCTAGAGAGCGCATTGGTTCGCCTCCGGGCAAAAACTGTCGCTCCAGGACCTGATGGAATACCTGGTCGTGCTTTATTTTTAGCTCTCGGACCCTTGAAACCTAGGATTTTGGCGCTACTTAATGCCTGTATCCAACAGAGAAGGTTTCCGCGCAAATGGAAGACAGGCAAGCTAGTGCTGCTAAGGAAAGAAGGGCGTCCTATAGACTCACCAGGGGCGTTTCGGCCTATTGTTCTTCTCGATGAGGTGGGTAAGCTGTTCGAGCGCGTGATAGCTACCCGCATCGTTAACCACTTGACATTAAGAGGACCAAACCTCAGTGAATGTCAATTTGGATTTCGATGTGGGAGATCCACAATCGATGCAGTAGCGAGAGTTAGGGCTATAGCGGACGACGCGTTGTCACAGGGTGAAGTAGTGTTGGCGGTGTCTTTAGATATCACCAATGCATTTAACACTCTTCCCTGGACTACTATTAAAGAGGCGTTGAAGTTCCACAGAATTCCGAGATACTTACAGCAAATAATTGCAGACTACCTTTCGGAGAGAACAATTATCTACCCTACGAAGAATGGATGGGAAGATAGCCCTATGACATGTGGTGTTCCTCAGGGCTCAGTTCTTGGTCCACTCCTTTGGAACATTGGCTACGATTGGGTTCTGCGTGGTGCTAATTTGAGAGGGCTTGAATTAGTGTGCTACGCTGACGACACCCTTGTAACAGCCAGAGGACGTACATACAAAGATGCAGCACTTCTGGCTACTATTGGAGTAGCGGAAGTGGTAGGCAGGATTCGGCATCTGGGACTGGAAGTAGCTCTGCAAAAGTCTGAGGCAATGTGCTTCCACGGCCCTCGGAAATCGCCACCTCCACGCTCTAGGCTATCGATAGGCGGGGTCTCCATTGGCGTTGAGTCGACAATGAAATACCTAGGGCTTGTCCTCGACAGTCGATGGAACTTTAAAGAGCATTTTAAGCGTCTCGCTCCTAAGCTAGTCGGAGCAGCCGCGGCATTGAACCGATTGCTACCCAATGTGGGTGGACCAAATGCAGGCTGTCGTCGTTTGTATGCTGGTGTGATAAGATCTATGGCTCTATATGGAGCTCCGATATGGGTCAATGCTCTCACGGCCCAGAATAAGGCATCTCTTCGCAGACCGCAACGAGCCATAACGGTCAGACTCATTAGAGGCTATCGCACCATTGCATATGAGGCGGCGTGCGTACTAGCTGGGACCCCACCCTGGGATTTAGAAGCTGAAGTGCTGTCATCGGTGTACTGGAGGGTTTCAGAAGCGAAAAGGACAACGGGTCATCCGCCTCCAGAGCAAATAAGACGCTGGAGAGAGTCCGCCCAAGAAACGCTTCTCGAGAAGTGGAGAGAACGACTCGAGGTGCCTATGTATGGTGCTATGACTATTTCGGCGATAAGGCCCATACTTCAGCAGTGGGTCTCAAGGAAGTGGGGAGCACTCACGTTCCACCTTGTACAGATCCTTACGGGACACGGATGTTTTGGCAGGTATCTGTGCAGGGTGGCTCGGAGAGAGCCAATGCAAGTGTGTCACGAGTGTGGCCATGACGAAGACACGGCACAGCACACCTTATCGGAGTGTCCAGCATGGGTGGAACCGCGAAGTCGGCTTGTCGCTGCTGTCGGACGAGACCTTTCGCTACCAGCCGTTGCGAAGGCTATGGTAGAGCACAAGACCTCCTGGACGGCGATGGTTGCATACTGCGAACACGTCATGTCCCTAAAGGAGCAAGCGGAGCGCACCAGAGAGCAAGATGTCTCTGCTGAGCTCATACGCCGCAAGAGAGTGGGGCGTAGACGGGTGGCTTATGGTCGACAGCTACCCCCCTAATGAATAGACTATGGGTGGCATATGCGGGGACATCTGTCACCCGCCGAGAATAGGCCTTACATTAGCTGGAGGTGCACCAAGTGTTCCAGTGCACCTGCAGAGGAGTAAACCATAGGGGGGTCTGTATTCGGACGATTGCTGACGGAGTTGCGGATGTGTGCGAAAGCGTTCCCGTGGCTTCGCCGTATAGCAACGAGAGGGACACCTTGGGGTTTTAGTCGGTAAGAGTCCGACATAACTCCCTCGCCTCCCCGGGCGGGGAAGTATCCGAAGAGGATTTCCCCAAAAAAAAAAAAAAAAAAAAAAAAAAAGGTTACTTTTAAAGCATATCGCGAACAAGCTTATAGTGAACATGGGGCGATTCGGTTCTGGCATGTGCTTTAAAAGTAACCTAACATAACCTAACCTATATGTACGAGAGGGTTCTTATCGTGCGTACGACAGACAAAAGATCCGTCTTGATTCAAAGTGTCCCACACGCAGTTGTAGCTCTCTCAAGACACATCAAGATCTGTGTCTATTACACCGACAGCACACAAGACGACCCAATAGCTTGTCTGATATCACGTGCAGAGAGAGCTACAGACTCAGACATCCATGACTATAACCTCAGGATGGCGATTTGGAACGGCGACGATGACATTCGTGACTCGATAATTAAGTCACTGACAGAATCGGGGGATGCGAATCGAATTAAAATAAATAAAACAGAATAAATAGTTATCCAACATTGAATTGTTATTACTATACTACATATAAGACAACTGTAAAAACTAAATGAATTGTAAGATTATCTTATAAGATAAATGTAAGAAAACAATAATTATATATTAAAATCACTGGATGCCCTACTGCAGAACCTGTAATACTGTATACATACAGTATATATATATATATATATATATATATATATATATATATATATATATATGGACTGTACCGTCAGTCGGAAAAAAACTAGAAATGTATTTTTTTCTGCGGACAATAGATGTTAAACTTTCAAATGTATTATAAATAAGAAAAAAATTATCAATGTAAAAAAGGTACGGGCCACGAGCCTGTAGAAGCGACATTTATATTAAAAAAAAAAAAAAAAAACCTATATGACTTTGCCCTAGAATTTTATGTATAATCGTTCGGGTACCCCGAACTAAGTGCTCTTGTTTACATATTATGCTATTTTTCACAAAAGCCGCGATTGTAAATATTTACCCAAAATACAGTAATGTAATCAATTAAAATCTACATTTCAAAACACGGCTTGAGTCGAAAAAATATCGTACAGAACTTCGTTCCAGACGGGGGTTCCACAATATTTTTTCATTTCAACGGTTTGTGACTGCAGTGGTCAAAGGTTAGTTCATTTATAATTACCATATCATATGTCAAAATGACAAAACACATAAATTCACCTAGAGTTTGGTTGATTATTCGGATCGGTTTCCAATATTTACGTATCGAATTGAATCATTGAAACGAGGTCACACCTACACTGAAATCGCAAACCACAAGTACACATTTATTGTTTTTAAAAATATTTTTACAAAAACATCTTCCGTAATCGTCGCAAGTAAGCTAAAATCTCCCTACAGATATATGCAACCTTAAAAGGGTATACACGAATTCCAAATAGGGTAGTTCAATGGTAAGCTCAATAGAGAGAGCTACAATGACATTGTGATATTTAAAAAGTAAGTAAAACCAGTATATAATTGCGTTCATTAGTATGTTAATTAGTATACCTTCGCGAATAGCGTTCACTCTTTCGAATGTATGACAGAGTAAAATTTTGAAAGATCCAATCAAAAAAGCAATTGCGTAATCTCTGCCACTAAGGCCTTAAACAATTGAAGGCAAAAGTTTAATTTGTATTCATTTATTTATTGAATTATTTCTACCTAGATTAAACTAAGCCTTTTAAGGTAAATAGTATTAAAAATTTAAGCTTTACTTTTTATACAAAAAGTGTATATATATATTTTATTGTATAGGAAGGCGGACGAGCATATGGGCCACCTGATGGTAAGTGGTTACCAACGCCCATAGACAATGGCATGTAAGAAATGTTAACCATCGCTTACATCGCCAACGCGCCACCAACCTTGGGAACTAAGATGTTATGCCCCTTGTGCTTGTAATTACACTGGCTCACTCACCCTTCAAACCGGAACACAACAATAACAAGTCCTGCTGTTTTGCGGTAGAATATCCGATGAGTGGTTGGTACCTACCCAGACGAACTTGCACAAAGCTCTACCTATATTTTATTACGCACTGATACATCTTTTGTTTTATTTTTTATATGTACTTTTATTTTAGTAGGATTCCCCATTCCCTGGGGATCCTGGGGACCCTGGCATTATGCCGTCTCCCTACCCTATTGTACGTTACTGGTGTCGTTTGAAATGAAGTGACAATATCATATAATTATCTTGTGGCTTTTTTATAATAACAATGCAACGTCTTACACAATTATCGGCAGAGTGCACTCCTATCTACAGTATTATATAATACGAGCAGTTCACCCGCTGCTTTGCCCGCGACATAATCAATAATATTAAAATATGTTAATTGTGGTCTATTTAAGCTGTGAAAACAGTACATTTCAAACGATCGGACCAATTTTTTATACGAATGTTTCAACCCATTTCTCTCGTTTGGGGTTGAATTTTTAAATGACAAAGTACGTATGCATTTATTGTTGCTCAGAAGCGTTAAAATTAAATTTCATACTTCTTACATAAAAAATTACAGACCCGGCATAAAAACTTTCAACCCGTATTTTACCTTCTTGTGGGGTAGTTTTTATGAACCCTGATATACGTATTTATTTATTTCTAAAGAAAAGCTAAATTTTATGATTCTTACATGAAAAATGACGGACCCGCGATACAAACTTTTAACCACCATTTCACCTTCTTGGGGGGTAGATTTTCGAAAACCCTGAAATACTTATTTATCTATTTCTAACCAGAGGCTTGTATATAAAATTTCATGCTTCTTATATCAAAAATGACGGACCCGCGATACAAACTTTCAACCACTATTTCACCCTCTTGCGGGGTAGTTTTTACAAAACCATCAAATAAGTATTTATTTATTTCTAACCAGAAGCTAGTATATAAAATTTAATGCTTCTTACATGAAAAATTACGGAGTCTCCATACAAACTTTCAACCCCTATTTCACCCTCTTGGATGGTAGATTTTCAAAAACCCTTAAATAGGTATTTATTTAATTCCAACCAGAGGTTTGTATACAAAATTTCATGCTTCTTACTTCAAAAATGACGGAGTTTCCATGCAAATTTTCAACCCCTATTTCATCCTCTTGGGGGGTAAATTTTCAAAAACATTGAACTACATATTTTTTTATATCTAACTAAAAACTCGTATATAAAATTTCATGCTTCTAGCTTTGAAAATGACGTATTTCCATACAACGGTTCATCCCTTATTTCACCTCCTTAGGGGTGGAATTTCCATGCACGCATGCACGCACGCACCCACACACACACACACAGCTACTGGTAAAGAAATACGTAATTATTAATGAATAGAAATTAATTTTCATAAGATACCGTACCGTTTGCCGTTGGTCTATCATTTGCGCCATCAAATGTTCTTTGTGTGTATCAATTTTCATCAAGACTGGTCAAGCCGTTCTTGAGTTATAAGAAGACATACAGACAGTCAGACAGACAGACAACAATGAAAAAAATAGTATAATGTGAATCACTGCATCATAAAACGATTATTTATCCGAAAATTAGGTGAAAAATAAATGTACAGACAGAGCCAATAGATTTATATATGTAGTAGTATAGATTCGTATAGATATATTATATATGCGACGGTTAATTTTTTTTGTTTTGAGCGGATTTTTTAGCTGACCTTTATCATCATTTTACTCCATTTAACCTCCCTCGCACTCAAGATGACGGCCTCTCCAGCGTTTGATGTTACGTCAGAGTGACAACTCTGCTAACTTCAGGAATTACAAATTATAGAAATTGATTAAAACATTTTATTTTTCGAGACGAATTCCGCTAATGATTCAACTAGTTTTCGTGTTTCAATGACTACCACATTATAATAATAGTCTCCATTGTGATATAAGTGACACAAATATTATTTATGTTATCTGTAAGATATACATATTTAATCATCTAGTAGTATCATTCAGATTACTTGTTTTTTTTTTTTTATTTACATGCGAGTAAGAAGGTAAAAACAAGTTCATTGAGGTCAGGTAATAATGCAACTTTCCATCATAATATCAGAGGTCTTTAAAAGTTAGAGTTGTTTTTATTTGGAAGGCTAAGTGTTTTAAAAGAAATATATATTTTTTTAAATTTCATTTTATAAGTATGTGTCAACATTTAGCTAACTATACTACCTTTGACTACTAGCAAAGCTTTTCTGCAAAAAACAAGTTCCTTACTTCATCGTAATACACCTATAAAAATACGATTAAATACGAATATCACTTTCTGAAATTTCGCGATCAATTTTGAAGATTGCATAAACCGCTGAATTCAACTGAGTGACAAGTTACTTTTATTTAAAAAATCCTTGACATTTTACCTTTCATACCTACTGAAATTAGAGAATATAATAAACATCGAACACTTTAATATTTGAACTTAAGTTAACTGCAAAACTAATACTACTCTTACTTTATACTTATATATATTTAAGAAAATATAAAAAATTAAATTAAAAATAAGTATTCTATTTTGCCTCACTCGGTCTTTCCTCCAGAACGGGAGGGGTAGCGGATGCGAATTTTGTAATGAACTCTAAGCCTTTACAATTGTGTCGAGGACAGTCATAGCCCAGAGTTTTAAGTTGGTAAAAAGCACACATAACGCAGTCCCTGGCAGTTCGCAGTAAATTGCGAAGATTTCTGAGCGTTAAAAGAAACATTCATCCAAATTAATTTATTATTTGTTTGTATGCTTGGGGCTCGTTGCTGCTTACATCAGTCTTTTTTTATTGTGTACGCCAATAGCCTGTCTTGACTAATATTCAGTGGCGGATTTAGACATTTTCTAGGTATAGGCTGTATAGTTTTTGCCGCTCTTTTTTCACATTGGAAAAACGCGTTTACGCTTTTCCCCCACATTAAGTGGAGGTATATGTGGGACTCACCGGAATACACACTAAAAACCAGCGGTAGCCACACCGCCTGTTTGGGGGACGTCATGGGTACACTTGCGCATACTTCTGTGAAGCCCCGACGGTTGGCTCGCATCTGCGGTTCTCCAATTATTCGGGTTTCTCGGGGTACAGAGCCCCCTAGCCCCGGTGACAGTTACGGTTGGGGAAGAAAGTGCGCACAGCGCCGAAGCCTCATGCCGAGGCAGACGCCTCACGCCCTCGCTCCGCGGCCTCGTTCTGCGATATGACGAAGAGACCATCTCCATCCAGCATCTCTCGCTGCCGAAAGTGATTAACGCACGCATGCTGTGGAATACCCACTAAAAACCAGCGGTATCCTCTCCGTCTGGTCGGGGGGCGACACGGAATCGCTTGCGCATGCTACCGAGAAACCCCGTCGGTCAGCTCGCCTCTGCGGGTCTCCATTTCTAGGGGTGTTCCCGGATACGGGGAACCCACCTAGCCCCAGCGGCGGCTATTACGGCGGGGGGAAAAGGTGCGTGACGCCTCCTCCCCGATTTTCTTCAGCAGATCGAATCAGCGGAGGTACTTTTCTCACACTGCCGCTCCGCGGCCTCGTTCTGCAACAACTCTCACAGAAGGAGACCATTTCCAACCATCACCTCTCGCTGTCGAGCATAGCGTTAATCACATTCGGCAGCGAGAGATCTCCGTCAACTATCGCCGCAAGGGAATGCCTCTGGGATCCCCACGCAGCATACTCCGCCAGGGTGTGTTGCGCCGTGTCCAGTAGCGCACCAAACTCGTGGCAGGCGGGTGATACCTCCCGCTATCCCTTTCAGGTACTTACCGAAACAGCTATGTCCAATAAGTGCCTACGTCAGCCTTTATGTGAGTGTGCTGCTTCTTCTTGCTACCCAGCGACTGCCTGGTCTGCTGTTGGAGGCAGATAAAGATGGATACCCAACATTCCTACCCGGTCAGTTCAGACTTCGGCCAGGAGACGACCTCCTGGAAATTCCGCCCCGTCGCCGTGATAAGGGTGTCGTTCGCGTAGCCCAACACCCCCATCCTGGGAAGGACGGTTACTGCCCTTAAATTAACGCAAAAAGAGCAAAAGTATTCCAAAACAAAACCTAATAATTTGATGCGCTGGTTAGAGACACTTTGCAACAACTGAAGCACGAATTGTTACCCTCGCCACCACCTACGCCGCTCCGCGTCCCTCCGTCTTTCTCCTATGCATATGGACGAAAACAACACGCGCAAATCCCGGCTAGCCCCGAACTCCCGAGTCGCGACGTGCGATGGAATCCGACGGACATACCGCCGCCGGCGCGCCTCTCAGTAATTCGATTGTCCCGCATCTTGATGTCTATCAGACTTACAACCAAATAAGTTGTAGTTTTTGTTAATGAGGTAGGCTTTTTTAATTTCTTCAGGCATATAAAGTCAAAAAAACTGAGTGCAAGCTGCGCTCAGTTTTTTTGATGGCCGCCCCGGGCCATGCCCTTTTTGGCCCTGATTTTATAAGTTCTTGACCAAAAGACCCTTTTTTTAACTGAGATTGGAACCCAGGACTTCGTGATTTTGTGACTTGGAAGCTAGTCAATATAAAAATGACGCAGTTTATGTTTCAAGTATATAATTAAACGTCGAATGCTTACAAACATTTCATTTAGACTTTCTTATAAAAAACAAAAATAATCCCTCTAAAACACGAAATATTATAGCAATATATATATATTAAAATGATTACCTAACTGAGTAGTAAATAAGAGCGGAATGTATTCATAAAATTACTTTATATTTTACTAACAGGAAATAAATTATTTTGCTTAACATATTATTCTAATAATTATGAAACTGGTGCCTTTCATTTTAAAAATAGCCGTCAAGGATGTTTAACATATAACGAATTTTTTCTAGCATGTTACATGTTATTCTAAAAATAGACTGACTAGATTTAATATAATAATTATGAAATCTTAATAAAAATAACGCGTTGGATCAGATTTGTAAGCTGATAGGAGTCGAAATACGTTTTGCTCTAATTGATGTAATATAAATTTTAGTCTCTTCCGACATCAGGGTAGGGCTTATGTTTCCTGTCGCTCTCACAGACACATTACCAAGCTATTATATCAATTGAGGACAAAAAATCACAATTGAGAGCCTGGGAACGTTGATCAAAGTTACAGCATTTTATTTGTACAGAGTTATGTGTTCTTGCAATGTGTTGTTTAAGTATTTGCATTTGTTCCGTGTTTACGAATATAAGGGAGATATCGGCAAAGGAAATTCTATTAAAAAAGAGTCATGTCATGGAATAAGTTCAATACCTTCTTAAGACGAGACCTTTGCCCATTAAGTGGGACATTTACAGATGTTATTTGTAGTTTTATGCTCTAGTGAACTACTTATTATTGAAATTATTACTTATTATATTATTATAATTTAGCAGTAGCAGTAGTAGAATTGCCTAGGTATTCATTTTTCGATGTAATTTGATTCTTGTTTATGAAAAATTAAATTATAATCTTTTTTTAGATTCAAATTCAAATTCAAAATACTTGATTATTCCTTTCTTATTGATTGTCAAACTAGAAACTGCCCTGAGGAGAAACGGCGAAAGAAACTCAGCGGGTTGATTTTTTTATGTATGATAGCTACTTATTAAAAAAAAAAACAATAATATATTCTCTCTGAAGGATCGAATCCCAAACGCGGTGATCCGACAGAGAACCAAAGTTATGGACATAGCCCAAAGGATTAGCAAGCTGAAATGGCAGCGGGCTGGACATGTTTGTCGCAGAACCGACAACCGTTGGTGTAGTCGTGTTCTGGAGTGGAGACCACGTTTCGGCAAACGTAGCGTAGGGCGCCCTCCGGCTAGGTGGAGTGACGATATACGCAAAGTGGCTGGCAGCGGATGGATTTTGAGAGCTGAAGATCGAGCTCAGTGGCGTGCCATTGGAGAGGCCTATGCCTAACAGTGGACGACGAAAAGCCTTTCGTCGAGTAGCTCTGCTGATAATGATGATGATGATGATGATGATAGAGCTACTTATTAACTATTATGCGTTATTTTTAGCAGCTGATGCTTTTCAAACTCGTTATTAAAAGGGATTATCACCTTTTTTATTAGTAAGTGCGTATATTTGAGAAAATCATTTCTAGCAAAATAATGTTTTATGTGTGCACCGTTAATGTATCGCTTATGAACATTTCTAATACTTTAAAAATTGTTCATGATATTTTGATTGTATAGTATTTATGACGAAGAGACTCTTAATAATTATAAATAACTTTAGAGGAAATCTTCATTAAGTTATTGATTATAAAATTAGGTGATGTGGGTATGTGAAATTATTTATGAAATAGTAGTACATATTTTAAAATCGCAGATATCTAAACAAATTTAATGATATATTTTTAATATGTATTAAAAAAATATTGCCATAATTAAAGTGACCTTGATTTTATGAGACCGTAACGAATTATCACACTCATGTCAGAACAATGATATAATGATAAGATGTCGTTGGTATCGGAGGCAGCGAGTCAGGGCTGTTGGCCGCGCCTTCAGGACCACTTTTACTTTTTAATTTTTTCGTAGAGGGGCGAATGAATTCAGTGTGCGTATAGTGCTGTTCCTTTAGTGTTGTGTTCGGGCGCAACGCAGACTCGCGCCTCTTTGAGTATTTTCTCGGTAAACACGTGCGTCGATTTGGAGTGCGCTCGCCTTTGTCGTCGGCTTGGATATTTTTTTATTGAGGTAATTATTTAAGTATAACATACTATACTCATATTATACTCGTTTTGATTCAGTATTTTGTATTAATTTATTTACTTAGAATTAAATTGCTTTATCCTTATTTTGTTATAATTAATATGAAAACCAATCAAAATGTTTTTATAAAGAAAACAAGCGCAATAGTAATGATAAATATTATAACTATGTAAATAATTTATATTTAGAAATAAAATAATTAATTAAATAATTTTAACTAAATATAATTGTTAAAAGAAAAATATTCATCAGGATAATTGTTATCCCTTATGATTAATTTTATGAGCTAAATAAAGCAACGTCAAAGTTTATTTTTTATCAAAAATTGTCAATAAAGTACAGTAAGCCTAGTGAAATTTTCAACTCCGATGTTTACTAACACCAGAGACAATGAAATGATGTTCGTGAGAGAAGGAAGTTATTTCAAAGCTAAATTATATCGCAAATTATCGCTAGTGCTTTATTTAGTACATGTAAAATATTAATTAGCGAATCATTTTCATAGTAAATGACAAAATTAATTTAAAAAAAAACCAAAATCGACTTTAAAACTTTACATATATGTTAAAACTTACACTAAAATGTAAAAAAATATATTTTAATTATTTCAAAACAAGCCTTAAAGGACAATCAAAAAAGTTATTGATACTCATTATATATCTATTTAATATTTATAAAATGTTATTTTTGGAGTCGGTGCCAGAGAAAAATAACCATAATAGATATTAATAGATTAAATGAAGTCGGTTAAAAATAAAACTAATTACAACCACATTACTTAGATGATAATATCGTTAAATATTTTTATTAATTCTGTTATTTATTAACTAACTTTATTCTTGTTCAAGATCGTAATAAGTAGCTTACTAGATAGTTTTCGTTTTACTGTTACGGAATAATATTAAGGCGGACAGGGACAGTATATTAAAACAAAGAGATTGTGGGGTACGTCCGTCTCGGATTTAACTTTGGCTTAGTAAATATCGTTAAAAGAAAAGTGAAATAAGAAATGTCTATTCTAATACGTAAAATTAAATAAGTATTTAATATCCTAGAATTGCTTATAAATATTTGTTGTCAAAAAAAGTAGTTATTGTACCTAATTAATTTTTATTTACGACTAGCTGGGCCCCGCGGTTTCACCCGCGTATATTTAATAAAAATATAATAAATTATTTTATTACTATAATAACACACACATACACACGCGCAAACACACACATATGGCTACTGGTAAAGAAATACGTAATTAACGATTTAAAATTAATTTTCATAAGATACCGTAGGGTTTACTGATCATATATTATGGCCTAACATTTGCGCCATTACACGTTCTTTCTGTGTACCAATTTTCATCGAGATTGGTCAAGCCGTTCTTGATTTACAAGAAGACATACAGACAGACAAAAATGAAAAAAATAGTACAATGTGAATCACTGCATAAAACCATTATTTATCATAAAATTAGGTGAAAAAAATGTACAGACAGCACCAATAGATTTATATAGAGAGAACATTCTATTCTTAATATACATATTTATAATTATCTAATATTATTTTATGAACATACCAAACCACTTAGTTATTATCTGTGCTTTTATCTTATAAGATTATTTATTATACTAAGAATATTTAACTTTCTCTATATCATGTAAATATCATAATATGCGATAACTATCATAATATGTGAAAAGTACTAATTAGTACAGAATATAGAATTATTAACGTAAGCAACACCAGCGCAAAAATTCAAATCTCAAAATTTCCTAACTTAAAGGTTTCCTGTGTGAGTTTTTTTTACTTATTCGATGGTTTTGCGTTGACGTTAACTACGATTTGTATAGAATTCCAATAATAGTAATTAGACGGTTCTTTTTAATTCCAATTATAATTTGCTTCAATGTAAAAAAAAACTGTTATTAGCTATCATTTTATAAAAACAAAGCGATATAAGATACCGTTAGGTATAATATTAATTATTATTGGGCAGCAATTATAAAAAAGCTACACCGAATTTAATGTTCATTTTTAATATTTGTAAGTACATTTTATGTAAATGCAGATTAATCCGGATTAAAAAAACGCAAAAATGCTAAGTACAGCCTTACATATTGTAAGAAATAAAGTCTTAAGGTAACAATAGACAAATTTTAAATTGGAAGTAACACACCTCTATAGTATCGGCTTAGATGATTAATTAACTAAGTAATGTATTAAGGGAGGTTCTATAAATGTGTATTGATTATTTTTATATATATGGCTTATATATACTGTCTGTTTGTAATTTTACTAATATAGCTGTTTGTGCTATTTATAATATCGAGTTCGAGACTCTGGATTTCTTCAATAAATCATCATCATGTCAGCCAAAAGACGTCCACAGCTGGACAAAGGCCTCCCTCAAGGATTTCCGACCGGATATACTAAATATAATTAAATGTAGTAGATTTTAGAATTAAATGTATAATAAATATAAACATAGTAAATTCATACACTTATCCTATACATTAACGCGCGACTTATTGTTCGTTGATGGTACTATGCCAAAACATTCAAGTTATTGCGAACAATAACTGTACATACAATTTCTGTTTCAATTCAATCGGATAGTCGATGCGTGCCTGCATTCCCTACATTTATATTTAATTGAATTAAAATATATATATATATATATATATATATATATATATATATATATATATATATTACATTTATTTAAAAACACGTCTTTTCTAAAATGTTCACAGTGAAACGTTGAAAGTTGCTAGTGACATGTTTACGAATATATCTAGTCGTGTCATGATATTCTTCAACTAAGCACCGCTGATATTGCATTGTAACCCTTAATATTCGTGCTCGCTGCACGAAGGCAATACGAGTTAATATATTTATCACTTTTTACTACAGACTTTGTTATGGTACATGTAGTTCACGTAGTTCACTTTTACCGCGAACTGAATCACTCTCAGTTTCATCAAAATCACCTATAAACTAGACACTGTAGCATGAGTGGAGACAGTTTTAACCGACTACATAAAGAGGATACAGCGTTTGGCGCTGGACATCCGCAAAACGATAAAATGACTAAATTAAATAAAACAATATCTGCGTGCATATTACATACTTTAATCATATTCAATATATTGATTTTCATATCAGAAGATATGTTTTAGCCCAAAATATAAGATAAACGGTACCTACCTAATAAACGTTATCTCATTTGAGCAGTGAGAAGACAAATGCTAAACCATTAATCACAAATGAAATAATTTTCTCCTCTAAAAGTGTTGTGCTTAAACATATTTAAACTCAAAAGTAATTCGGCTTTATTTATAAATGTTTACGCTTTATTAATCTCATGTCCTTCATCCATTATTTATTATTATATTAATTCTAAATATTATATACAGTATAATAATTTAAACAGTAACATTAAAACGATGACACAAAGTGATAAGTCAGTGTTCAAACTCTTGCTGAACAAAGTTAATAAGTAAGCGTGTTTATTTATAAGTAAGCAGTTTAAAAAAAATGAGTTTGTTAATTTTCATCTTTTTGTTAAATTAAATAATATTTTATTTAATGTTCACATTGAACAAATGATAAAAAAATGTGCTGTCGAATTGAAGGGTGGGGTTAATACTATTGTGGTTACTATCCTATATACTCCTTAATTCCTTATGATATGTATTAATTGTTCCAAATAAATAAATAAAATAAATTGATTTAATTACAATGAGGTTAAATAAGTTGACTTTTCTTCTAATAACGGATTAGTTATTAATAGTGTAAAGCAAAGTTTTAACACCGATTATGATGTTTTACATGTAACATACATGCCAAACTGTAATAAAATGTTATAACAAGGCTGTAATAAAGACAAATCGTTGTTGTAGTATAACATGATCGATAGTTTCAACACATTATGTTGACTTATTGTCTATTGTTTAGAATAGCCTTTTAGCAACATACTGAATACTAACTTTAGATATCTATTGTTTTGAATTTACATAAGAGAGTTTGAACACCGGTGCTATGTTAGTATTATTAATACTATCTTGTACCTAATGTTTATAAGTATTCTATATTTAGAATATAAAATGAAACTTTTCAAAAAGAGAATATGATGATTAAATGTAAATTTTATTGCAAATTTGTTTTATATTTTAATACTAGTCACCCGGCAAGGGTAAAATAATGATTTTATTTTATAGTTTTTTTAAGCTATTGGATATAAGCCGATCTATCTGTGCCCCATACTGTGCTGTTATACTTAATGTTGTATATATTTACTTAAACTTCTCGTAATATTTCTGCTACTTGTTCGAATTGCAAAGTATTCATGTACTATTCATAGACAATATTTATCTGCGTAAAACGTTTAAAATGAATTCATTATTTAATTGATAAGAATTTATACTTTCTGTCAATTAAATTAAACTATTGTTGTCGTTATATTTTCTCCTTATTTAAAAATGAGAAATCGCTGAGTTTCTAGTGTATTTTATGGCTTGAAATGTCTGGACCGATGAATTTATCAATATTGCGACTTCCTCGATATGTTAAGTTGTATCTCAAAAAATTAGACAACGTCCAATTCGAAACTATAAACTCAAATAATATGTAAGTTTTATATCGTAGTAATGCGTTGTACACGAATCCGGAAAAACAAACAAACAATATTTACATCTTTATAATATTTACTCGGTGGTAGAGCTTTGTGCAAGCTCGTCTATGTAGGTATCACCCATCAGATATCCTACCGCAAAACAGCAGTACTTCGTTGTGTTCCGGTTTGAAGAGTGCGTGAGCCAGTATAATTACAGGCATAAAGGACATCTTAGTTCTCTAGGTTGGTGACGCATTGGCGATGTAAGCGATGGCTAACATCTCTTACAATGCCAATGTCTATGGGCGTTGGTGACCACTTACCATCAAGTGGGCCATATGCTCGTCCGCCTATGATATGTATATCGAAATTGAATACGTTTCGGTAACATAATTACTTAGCAGTATTTACTTAAAATGATTTAGTTGAAGTATTGAAGATGATTTCTTTGTGCATTAAATACACGCAACTTAACAATACAAAACAAATTAATTAAATGTAAGATATTGTTTGAGTTTTCTTTAATAATTTAAATATTTTTTGTACTACATTGCTAGTAGGTTAAATAAAGTAGCCTTAAATAGCGTAAATAACCCTTAAATTTTAAATACTATATCAAAAACTTTATATATGTTTTTATATTTATAAAAACTATATCTGCATATATATGCATAATCATAAAATATTTAATCTGTATTTTAATAACTTCATTTATACTCTGTTACTTAATATAATAATTAAAATCAATTATATGTAACTGTAGATAAGGCAAGGTAATCTAAATATTTCGATGGTATCTGGGAACTTTTTACCTTTTTGTATGTAACCATACTATTTGTATCTGTCTAATAGTTCGTAGCTATCTATATTATAAATCGTAACATTTTGAAATATTATCATTATTAAATTCAATAAAAACCAAAGTCGTTAATTATGTGTCACAAGTTGACACTTCAGATTCTGGAATAGAAAGTAGTTTATATTTAATATGTTAAAGGTGAATTTGTATCTACTCCATTATAATTAATCGTATGGCTAATTGATCGCCTAGATTAAACGCTGATATGAACACAGCTGACTAGATTACTTAGCAAAATGTATCCCCTCAGGGGGCAGTTGATAAAATAATTAGGACTGATAGTTCCTCAAATGTCACGCGCACTGCCAATAAACGTAAGCCAATTGTAATAAAGTGACAAACAAAATTCATAAAGAAATAGAGATGCCGCCTAGTGTAAATAAAGCTGTTTTAAATTAATTTCTGATCATAAATATGAACTTAACATAATTATAATTTAAGAGTATCCACAATAAAAACCAAATTTATTGTTTAACGTAAATTATGGGTAAAATTAACAAACACTTTCTGCAAATTATGTAAAGAAACAATAAATTTTAACAAATAAAATAATTTAATTTGTCTTAATATAAAAAATATAATACAGTTAATGAACCAATTGATCTGTATGTGAAAATTTAAAAATTATATAATTAAACGCATGTTCTACGTAATACGTATTTAGCTTTTAGTTTGTATGAGTCAATCTTGGTAAATCAATATAAACCAGTTTTACCTAACGGATTGAGATTAAATTTTGCACACACTTTTGGTGTTGTTGACAAAACAATCTGGTATACGAATACTGTAATTTTAAAAAGTGTCTTTTAACTGTAATTTATTCATGCGTATATTAAAATATCTTATAATCTCTAAAACTATTGAAAGTGTACAATAAAAGCTTTATAATTCTTGTTGCGTTATTCTGCCAAGGAATAACAGAGTGAAAAATAAATCGAATTTGAGTTACTGAGTCCTACCATGTTCTGTTGCTAGATAGGTGACGCTGCGTATCTCAATCATTGTACATTTGTATGGATTTGAGCCATACGAAGTCGTAACGGGGAGCATGTTATTAAAGACATGCTTTAAGAAATTACAAACCAGCGCAAACGCATTCATTTATTTTGCCTTTGCCTGGGTCAGGAAAACTTGTCAAGTTGCACTTTTCTCATTGCGCAACATTTTTGTACTGGTATAGATTTCCTGTTTAAACTTAAGAATTGCATTAGGACATGTCCAATTAACATTTTGTATTTCAAGAATACCTAATAACGGTAGCGTGAGTTGTTAAGTATTTTATAGAGTGAATAGGATGTAATGTTTCTGCATCATTGATCTCTTTTAATTATTATTTATTTATTTTGGTATTTATTGCTATTAAATTGATTACTGTTTTGAATTAATGTTTCCGTGCTTACTTTTAAATTATTTTAAAGGGTCCTTCTATTTTTGACATATCACGATTAGCTTTTGATAAATTTGAACAATGTAGGTAGGTAACGTATTTAAAATTAGTTAATTTAAATAGGTTGCATTTACAATACAAACTTGTATAAAATTAATTTTCATTTTATGTTTCCGTATGAATAAATGACGTTTATTTATAATTATTAATTCTACGTAAATTAATATGTTTTAATTTTTATAAGTATTTATAATTTATTTATGAGCCGCCATGCTGATATCTGAATGGCGGGTCTTTTTAATGTAACGTTTTTATTAAGCGGTTTTATTTAGCTTGCCTTGTTGGTTGTGTTTGTTTGGGTCAAATTTAGTAATTGAAATTTGACCCCCTTCCTGTTAAGAGATTGATCTGGTATTTGCTACACACCTTTGTTCTGATGACAATACAATTTAATATATTCTGTATCATTGTAAATCCAAGATGGCCGCCGCTACAAAATGGCGGATTACATATTATTTCACAACTAACTCAATATGGGTATCAAGTGAAAAGGATTGACTAGTAGAATAGAGTTTACTATGAAATAAAATGAAAATCCAATATGGCCGCCAACGAAATGGCGTATTAAGTACATATTTCTTCACAAAGCCTTCAATATGGGTATCAAATGAAAGGGTTTGACTAGTAGAATACTGTACGCTATGACAAATTTCAATTCTAAGATGGCCGGTAGCATAAAATACCAAATTTAATATTTGTTTCAATATTTCTAATTTCATATTTGTTTCGATATAATGAGTATCAAATGAAAGGGCAAGTGGAAGAGTAACAAAATGAAAAACTAAAAAATTAAGTAAAAAAAATAATTTTAAATTAAACGGTTTTATTGTGTATGAAGATAAAATAGTTACGATAAAGTACATATAAACAGTACAAAAAAGGTTTAGCATAATTACGTACATTTTTCGTACAAATATTCCGAATAATTTGGATCTATTTGGAAATCATACACCCGCCATTCTGACGGTCACCTCATTTACCTACACATCATATTTATTTATTTCTGCATTTGGTGGTAGAGCTTTATACAAGCCCACCTTTGTCTTTGGCGTTATCATTTAAATAATGAATGACAACTCATCAGCTATACTTAGTATATATTGATGTGTTCCGGTTTAAAGATTTCGCCAGTGAATACATAACACGTTAGTTCCAAAATTGATGAGGCATTGACGATGTAACGGATAGTTAATAGACATTAACTATATAACATTGTCAAGGTTTAAGGGCGCTGGTGACCACTTTTAGCCATTTGCCGGTCTGTCGCCTAGTTAAAATAAATAAAAAATAAAATGCACGCTATGTGGTGCATATCATCATAGTGCATAGATAAATTTCACCTCAGATTTGCTGGGTGACTGAGACTATATTTTAAACGAACTGTTTGTTTGTTTTTTTCGTATATTATATGCAGTCTGACGCTCTATCTAGAGAAATCACAGCTTTATTTGAACACTTCAATTAATATGTCATTCATTTATTTCGGAAAATAGCGGATAATGTGAATTGTTTATGCATATGATGCAAATAAGTGTATAATTTTTTTATGAAACAATCTTATCTTTGTAACCTAGTTTTAACGTAGCCTCTATGAGTAATTATTTCACTAAGGATTCAATTTCAAGTTTAGGCAATTTAATCACTTAAATAGTGGCATGTAATGTAAAAGGGAATTCATACCTAATTTTGTTAATTAAGCGGTTATTATACGTAATTTCATAATTAAATTTGGCAGGAAGTTAAATGTTATTATTGAAATAAAATAGTTTCGTTAGCACAAAAGCTATAACGTATTTAAAAAAAAAACCACTAATAATTTACTTTTTATATTACTATCAAAAATTTTTAACTATCAAATTTCCTATTTCTCATTTTTTCAATAGATGTCTCGATATATTTGTGTTGATATATTGAGATTGAAATGTAGTACGAATATTAACGACTAGATCATATTTAAATTAATTTTCGCTTGATCAAGTTCGCAAAGCAATCAGCGATTGCTGCTTGGCCTTGTATCTGAGCCCACTGTCTTTATTTACCTTCTATTATACAAGAAATAACATTTAACATATACATAACAATATATATATAAAATTGTTCTTAATATATATATATTAAGAGCAATTTTATATAATTTTATAGCTTAGTACATAAGAATTATCCGATAAGTATTTATTAATGAATAGACTAGTTAGCAGTTACGACGATGTCATAAATTCAAAAACACGAATTTTCCTGCCAAAGTAAATGAACTTATAACTAAAATACTATAGCGAGTGTCACTTGGTATGATGTAAAGATTCTAACGATATAGCTATGTTGGAATTAAGAAACTTCAAAATAAATAAATCAAATTACTAAATAAAAGATAATGTAACAGCACTAATTAAAATATTGCTTTCATGATTGAATTATTATCGTTTGTACAGCGTACGAACGATTTAAAATTAAAATTGAAATGTTAATAACGCGTTATGCGAAAGTAATCAACAATTATAACGCTACAACTGAACCGTGAAACATTTAATCCATATCCATATCAATATTCTAACTCAGCCGTCAAACGATTAAAATTAATTCTCTGTGAATTAATTTGTATGAACCAACACTTACAGTAAATCAATTATATCATAGTTATATTGTACATTAAATGCGAAAGTTTGTGTTAGTGTTTCTTCTTCTTGTGAAAAGAAGTAAAGTATTTAAGGTTTATAATAAAACACGTCTACAACTGAGAGTTGCTCAAGACGACTGACACTTGACAGCTTGAATGGCTTGGTGACATACAAATAGTTCAAATTGTTCTCAACTACAACGTTAACAACAGCAGCATTGTTTATAATAAAATTACAGTCATACAAATTGCACAATTACGGAGCAATTCGTCAAGAATGTAGTGTACATTTTTGATAAAGTATTTGACTATGTAGAATTAGTTAAGTTGGTAAAATATATTTTACTAGCGTTTTGCCCACGGTTTCACCTGCGTAGTTCCCGTTCCCGTGGGTATACGAAGACAAAATGTTACTTGCTTATAATCCATTGGTAAAGAAATTTTTAAAATCGGTTAAATGGTTTTAGCGTGAAAGTATAACAAACAAACAAACTCGTAGTTACGATATATACGTTACGTACTTACATTTTAATAAAATTATATTGCGCCTGTATCACTATTGCGTATTCATAATTTTATTAAAAAAATATTATTAGCTAAAGTACTTTGAATTTGTTTTTTTTGTGTCTCTTATTTTTTTTAAAGGAAATAACAATGTATATTAAATTTGTTCGTATATTATTTTTTTATATCGAAGTTTTTAAGCTGTGTTTAATTTTATGCAATCAACCTGAAGCATTATATAAGTACAAAGGTACTAGATTTTGAAATTTGGAAAGGTATATTTTACGTCAGGGTTGATCACTTACGAGTGACTCTCACATTACATAAATTGAATCATATTACTTGACAACTGACCTTACATCAATAAAATAAGACGTATTTTATGGTCATTATCATTGTTAAATAAAATTAAAACTTTCATAGACATCAAAAGTGATTAATAGATATGTAACATAAAAAGATTTTTTTAGATTTCAATGAATAATTTTCAGTCTATTCTAAGTGAGACATTTTGTTTTATTAAATTTCCATTCATGTTATGGCAATACCAATATGCTCATTATTGTGGAGTGGTTTTATAGTTATTATAAAGCGATTGCTATCTGACCTCTATTATCTTTCGAGGGTGGCGAAATGAATTTTAGAATAACTGTAAAGTTATAAGGCAAACAATCGAATCTGTAAAGAGTATAGTCGTTGCACATATGCCAACTCTCTCATGAAATATATTTTAGTACTATTCTCGTATTACTTGTTAACATAACGTAAATTTGTTATGTTTTAACGGTAGTTAACAAAACTGTTTATAGTGTTTTCTGAGAAATGACATAGAAATTATAAAATACTTACATTATTTAAATTACATATTATATCGCTGTAGCGGCAACACAATATTAAAATGTAACTTAATATATATGTATAAATAAATATAAATGATTCTCAGAAATTGTATTAGAAATAATTTATAATTATTTTAAATATAGCCAATATTAGATGAAAAGCGATTTCTAGTCTTTGAAAACATTGTATATAAAATCAGATTCTATTAAAAGCTTAATAAAATAAAAATGAAATGTATATTTAAATGTTAAATAAAAATTCAATAATCAAATTGTAATATTTTTCCTTTTAGATTTCAATGGGGCTAAGGACACTTATACTGTGCGGCTGCTTCGCAGCGGCATGTGCAACCCTAGAGGTAGTGAATCAATGGAGTTTGCTGCAGTTCGATTTCCCACCAGACCCAGTCTTGCTTGAAAAGTTCCAACCTGAAAACACTGTCCCAACGGGCTTAGAAGTTGGATGGGACAGGCTATACTTGGGAATACCACGTCTTCGTGCAGGTGTGCCGGCGACTTTGGCGTGGGTGCCCCGTTCTCTACCACCCGGTGTCAGTCCAGTTCTTCAGGTAATTAAATTGTTTTGAGGAATACATTTAAAACCTTACAGATTGTGTTAATACACGATTTATGATATCAGTTGTAAATATAATAACAAAATATAATGTATATACACGTAAATGCAATAATTAAAAATTTGTTGTTGTGGGTCGGTATAATATAAAATTGGTAATAATATACCATTATATTTACCAATTGCAGCACATTATAACAAAAAATACAATATTTTGAAATAATAGTACTGTAATAGTAAGCTTATCCAGCCGTAGAAATTATTATATAAAATATTGTTTAAAAAACCGTAGTGGTCTAGTTTCTAGATAAACACCTATATTGAGTGTTCTGAACACTAAATTATAATTCTAGAACAAGGTTTCATGGACATGATCGACGTTTTGTTGCTCACAAAACGTGTATGACTGTGTTCCTTCGGCCTTTTAAAAGTAATTATATTAAACTTTTAAGGATTATGTAAATTGAGAAAGATTCGAAAGTTGCTTCTAACTGAAGATTGCGTTGTCACACAAGTTTCATTAATTATGTATACATGTGTAGAAAACGTGAGTCAAAAGCGACATTTAATACGAATTCATCTAGATTCTGGTGTTGACCTTAACAATTTTTTTATATTATTCATATATATAAAATAATTTATGTAAAACTTGATTGACCTGACAAATTTGACCAGTTGCTTTACTTGTCATAATCTTTTCTTAAAACAATCTTTTAACGGACGGCGAAAACACGAACTTCGCGGCAACATTTATATACTAAAATAATTCTATAGTAAAATGTCTATAGTTAGAAGTAAACAGGATCAATATTGCACCACTTTACTTTCAATAATGCGGCCACTCGGGGAGTTTACATTGTTAGTGATTTATATTATTATATTACGTTAAAGTAAATTGTTTTGAGTAACAATTGATAAAATACTGACGGTGTAAATGATGTCGTCTATGTATTTAAATTTTAATGTATTTCAATACTCAGTGAAGGTTAAGTGCACTTTCAACCTGAAAACTGTTTCATTATAAGATAAGGATATTTATAATATATGGCTTAATAAATTTATAATGGCTTACAATATGTCAATGAAGAATATTTATATTTTCTACTATTTTTAAATTATGCATAAAATCAGATTACGTACAATATTATATATTTTTGCACACTACGTTTTTAAATAGTTTAATATATTCTTGGAAGTATATAAATTTAATATGTATTACAATGTTATATACGAATCAATACACAAAACAAACAGTAACAAAATATGTCATTAGTAACTATTGTTAAATTTGTATAATACATAGGCCTACTATAAAAAGATGTCGTAATTTTTTGCACTAACTATAGTTACATAAACTTAACAGACCTATGCGACCTTTTTCGCCAAAGTGAAGTCGACATATATACATTTACATACATATATTATCTTTGAACAAACAGATTTTTGTCTGTTCGTCTTTTAGTTAAAAACCAGGGCAATACAACTGCACGGATGTTAGGGAATATTTATACGGTTAAGGTGATAGCTAAGTTTAAACTTCCTTTTTACGTATAGGCGTGGCTGATATACTTACCTATATTTTTTTTATGTATATGAAGATGTCTTTATAAAGTGATATTGCATGAATTTTTTAAAACATTGTAATGATTATACATATTTAATTTTATATTAATTACACAAACAAAATTGATCAAAATCACTATATAATAACATTTAATTATAGTCGTGACGTTTTTCCTACTTGTTAATTAATTTATTAAAAGATAACTTTTTCGTTAAAAATGATTCTTATCAATTTCGCTATGGGTAGCTTACACAATTACTGACAGTGTGCGACCTCGCTGCGTGGGCGCATGGTTGTCTTACACACGAAGCAGGCTGACAATAATTGTCACGCGAAAGCGTGAAGGGCAGGAACTAAGGCATGGCCTTGGCGAGCTCCATCGGTGATTAAACTGCCAGCACAGAGCGTTCGCTATTTTGTGCGGTAGTATTGAACATTAAGTAAAAGCTTTGTGACAGAAGTAGTTAACATAAGTCTCGATAAATAAGTTAAGTTATTGTATGCTATAAGTTTAAAATATATACATAAATTAATGATTGATTTCATTGTAGTTTTATCGCAATGAACAAAAATATTCAGAATGTAAACGAGTTAAGGTGTTGACAGTTGTATTTTCAATTTTATCTTACAGAACGTTTTATAGACAATATGTTATAGGTCGTTCAAGTCATTCTTCCTGACTGTACTAGCCGTGTCGCTTTTGGACTCTATTACCACTTACCATCAGGTGGAGCAATTGCCCAACCGGGAACTATAACAAAAAAGACTAATAAATGAAGCGGAAGTGATTAATTTTGGAAACAACTACTAATCTTGTAATTGGCGACTTATTTTTTTGTCATTTTAAAGGTATTACTCTTTACTCGTACAAAAACGCAAACCTAATTTTAATAAATTTATTCACTTGATTATGTAGGAATCGTGACTCATCAGATGTCACGAATATATAAAATTATATCTAAAAAGGATAATTCTTTAATTGATATCCGATTTGCCTAGATTTTAAGATTACCACCGAAACGATTTAATTTTGTCTAGACTTTATGTTGGCAAAATAATGCTCTTAATTAAAAAATATATACGAGTGTTTGTTTTCAATGCGACAAGTTTGCCTAATGAATTAATATGTAAGTAGGTAATTTGTATCATTTCTTTGTCTTAGTCTAAGGTGTAGGACTTATTTTCAAAGTTGATTGCGTAGATTTCTACCTTAGTGCGCCTTTATATTACGATTATTTTGTGCCTTTACATTAGGTCCTCCTGCCAATTTCAAATCATCAATTCAAAACACTAATAACTATGTATGAACTACAAATATTTATTGTGTTTAAAATTAAAGAACCGAATTATAGAAACTTTTGGTCATTAATTATAATAATCTAGACCTGATTATTATAATTAATGAACAAAAGTTTCTGTTTACATCGCGCCAAATGTAATAAAAGGATAAATGTTTTATTTCATTTCTATTAAGTTTATTAAGTAGTCAATATGGTGCGGTATTAAGCAATATGCTCGATATCCTTAAGAAATTTTAAGTGTTAATCTTTTCCGTCGAATATATTTCATACAGACAGACAAACTCTTAAGTTTATTTTATATCAACTAAAAGTATAGCTTATAAATATGGCAATGCAGAACTGGAGCTTTTCCGGTCTTAAAATGTATCCATTGAAATTTGCATAAATACTCAATTTATACTAAAAAATAATACCTATATAATAAATTATTAATACGGTAAATATACAAAACATACAAAAATGTGCATACTGAGCATTACATGGTAATACTTTAACAAACGAACACGATACGAATGTCTTTTAACATTATGATATAACACGAGTAATAAAATTAATTTATAACGTCGACAAGGAAGTTCTGTCAATCAAAACTATTTAAAGGTTGTATTGTGTGCAATAAAGTCGCACAATTAAAAGTTTAATATGATTTAATTCTAAATGTCACCTTATATAAGAAATTCTATAAATCTCCCACTGCTAGGCCAAGGCCTGCGCTCTGGTTGAGGAGAATTTTTTGGAGCTTAATCCATCATTTTATTGGTGGTAGGACTTTCTGCAAGCTCGCCTGGGTAGGTACCACCCACTCATCAGATGTTCTACCACAAACAGCAGTACTTGGTATTGTTGTGTTCCGCTTTGAAGGGTGAGTGAGGTAGTGCAATTTAGGGCACAAGGGATATAACATCTTAGTTCCCAAGGTTGGTGGCGCATTGGCGATGTAAGCGATGGTTAATATCTCTTACAATGCCAATGGCTACGGGCGTTGATGACCACTTACCATCACATGACCCATATGCTCGTCCGCCTACCTATGCTTAAAAGAAGATTGTCATCTGACAAAAGCAAGTTTCCGCACGTTTAGTTTTACTTAATGATATTACATTTTTTATTAATACATTCAAAATAGCTACTACAAATAATAAAATTTTGAATTGTTTAATAATTACATGTTCTTCGGAATTCATGTTTTCTAACCACTTATTTCAGTACTCAATCAATCATTCAATCATTTCAATTTCAAAACCATTTTATGTGTTTGATTAACTATATTTTAAGTAAGTATACACTTTTCAATAATAACTATTACGTAGTAATAGTATTTATTTTATATCAAATCTTATTTTGTCGATAATTAATAATAGTAGGTTTCACTTTTACTAAAAGATTCGAGCCAAAAACTAAGCTCTTAAAATTATATACATAATTATTCAAAAAATTGTATATACGGCTTATTTAAAAAATTTAAATAGTTATAACTCCGGTTCAAAATGAGCTCTCAACAACTATGGGGAGAGTATTTGTCTAAAACAAATATATTTTTTGTAAATAAGTGTCGCAGTTAATTTTTATATACGCATTGCTTATTTGTAATTGAAAGTAAGATAAAAAGGTGAATTTATTCAACGATATTCCATTCAAATGCAATTCGCAATTATTCTTGTGACTCGATTTAAAATAGTCTGGTCTTATATTAAAAATTCACACGGCTATTGAAATTCTTTCCATTGATATATTTCTTTGTTGTGTTCATTGATTAGTATTCTACGTGAAAAATCAACTGCTTGTGAATAATGCAAGCGTCGTTTTTATTCATTTATTTGTGATAATAATTCCATGTATCAATGTTCGAAACAAATACAACAAAACAGTCTATTAAAAGCTTCTACTGTAAACTGCTTAAGGCAAAATGTAGCCATTAATAGAATTTGATATTGAGATTATACAGGGTGGCCAAAAAGTCGTGGATCAAACGCAAATAGGGGTTAGGTGGGGTCATCAGCTGCAAAAAGTTGTTCTACGGGAGGTCCTTAAGGTCAACCTCTGCAGAGTTATAATTTATTTTGTGGTTTTATGTGAAAAATGACTTTTTTTAACTAGTTCTTATGAAAATTCGAAAAAATCTACATCCTGTATCTTTTTTATAATTTTCACTAGATTGGTACTGATGAGTCCTTGCGTTAGACATGCTATTTATGGTTGTTTATTGGGTTAGTTGAAGATAATATAAAGTTTTACGATTAATTTTTTCTCAAATCATAACTTTTTATTTTACTTCGGACCCCACTGTTAAAAAAAATACTCTACCGAAAAGTGACCCTGTATTAGAAGTTTTGGCGCATTTAATAGGGATTCTGAAAAGGTATTACACATGGCCATGGGTGGCTCTAATATCTTTTTAAGACGAAAAAACCAAACAACTATTGTGAAATAATTGTTTTATCAAAGCAAAACATTTTACAATAAATGCTCAAAATTTCTGCCTCTGACCATAATACATAATCTGCACCGTCTAATAAAATTCCTACGTAGCCTTCGGAATACACCTGTGTTGTTAGTAACATGTACCCTAGCGAAATCGAGCTTTTGTCGCAGTTCTTGTTCGGTATTGTTTTCTCCTTGGTAAACTATTTCTTTAAAATAGCCCCAAAGAAAAAATCTAATGGATTTAAATCGGGCGACCGGGATGGCCACGCAATAGGTCCGCCTCTACCAATCCACCGGTTGGGGAAGCGCTCGTTCAAATGATCTCTAACTGCTCGAGCGTAGTGAGGTGGGGCGCCGTCATGTTGCAGCCACATTTCTGCTATTCTTTCTTCTGGAACTTCAGCTTCATTAAGAACTTGGTTTAAATTATTTTGTAAAAAATTTAAATACTGAGCACCATTCAGCCTAGCTGGCATTTCATGCAGCACTAACTGCTGGTCAATTATACCAGCCCACATGTTAATACCAAACAAATGCTGGAATCGATCATTTCTTATGATATGGGGGTTCACTCTGGAGTAAAAATGTAGATTGTGGATATTAAATATTAAATATATGTGATGCAGATTATGTATTATTGTCAGAGGCAGAAATTTTGAGCATTTATTGTAAAATGTTTTGCTTTGATAAAACAATTATTTCACAATAGTTGTTTGGTTTTTTCGTCTTAAAAAGATATTAGAGCCACCCATGGCCATGTGTAATACCTTTTCAGAATCCCTATTAAATGCGCCAAAACTTGTAATACAGGGTCACTTTTCAGTAGAGTATTTTTTTTTCACAGTGGGGTCCGAAGTAAAATAAAAAGTTATGATTTGAGAAAAATTAATCGTAAAACTTAATATTATCTTCAACTAACCCAATAAACAACCATAAATAGCATGTCTAACGCAAGGACTCATCAGTACCAATCTAGTGAAAATTATAAAAAAGATACAGGATGTAGATTTTTTCGAATTTTCATAAGAACTAGTTAAAAAAGGTCATTTTTCACATAAAAACACAAAATAAATTATAACTCTGCAGAGGTTGACCTTAAGGACCTCCCGTAGAACAACTTTTTGCAGCTGATGACCCCACCTAACCCCTATTTGCGTTTGATCCACGACTTTTTGACCACCCTGTATATAGAAATTTATTGCTTACATAGACTGAAGTCTTCTTTAGGCCATAAAATGAAGTTATTTTGTGATGCTATTGTAGATTTTTTTAAGATTTTTGTTTATTTGAAAATTACTCGGACTTAGATGAATATACAAAATAACTTAGATATATAAACGAATTATATAACGATAAAAAACTAATTATAGAAAAGACCGTCAAAAGTAAAAGTATTTACTTATTATAATTAATTTTCCTCCAGGCATATCCGGACTGGTCATGGCATACAGCTGGGCGCGGGGACATCAACTGCACAGGGTTAATATCTGTGTATCGCGTGCGTGCTGATCGTTGCAACAGGCTCTGGGTGTTGGATGCTGGCGTACTGACCAGTCTTGACGACTTCCGTCGTGTTTGCCCCCCGAAAATTCTTATCTTTGATATGGCTACCGATCGCTTGGTAAGTTATAATACATGTTGTTTATATATATTTTTACGGTGCTTTGAAGTACCATTTATTTATATGTTAATAGTAGAGTTTGTTAGACTCTACTGCCGTCGTTACACTCTATTGGGTTATTATTAAAATAATTATTCTATACAATTATTCAATTATTATATTCAATAATTCAATTATTATATACATATGCACAAAGTATGCTAATAGGTACGGCAAGTGTTAAAGAAAAGAAGGGGATTAATAATTTATTTAAATTATACTATAAGGTCCTCCAGACCGATTTCGGCCACGGCGGCCAATCTCAAGAGAGATTAACCAACTGCGCAGGAGATATTATAGTGCACAAGTGTGTGCGCAAACACAGGTGCACTCTCTATTCCCTAGCTCTCATAATCCGATGGGACGGCAATCCGACACGACCGGAAAGAGTTCAGGCGAAGGACCAACGGCGTACGTGCTTTAAATTAAATTATATATACATACTATAACATGTACCTATATACTATAATATATACCTATATGAATTTGTATTTGGAATTAAATAGGATACAATATTTACTAAAAACAAACATTACCGGTCTTAAACTAAACTGCAGCTATAAATTAAATAGAAAGTCTATACTTAATATGTATTATAATGTTTCTTTTAATGCATAAAAAATATATTTGTTGTTACATTTTATTAAGTATCTAAAGAGTGTGAACGTTATTATTGTTTTAAACTTGCAGTACGGCCTCGTTTTAATGCATTATTTAAGCTGACCTCCATATTTCAAAGCGATATCTCAAATACAGGTTCACTGGGTAAACTAGCCTGTTTCAATTATAAGTTTTCCGTTTATAGAAATTGAACTATAACAATGTAGTAATAACTATTATCTATGATCTATTATCTAGTGTGAGTGTAAGTGGATGTGAATATCATAAAAATAGGTCTTTGAATTTGGTTTGTTTGCACGCTAGAATAATGGCGACTTTTTATAGATATGTTATGCCATCGTTACAGTTCGTGGAGTGTGAGAATAATTCAATGTATGTGCGCTTATGAGTGTTTGGCCTGGAATTATTGCCTGTTAGGCTAACTTCATCATATGATTTTAATCGATACGGCTCGCAAACGAAGCATTCACCTTAAAATTGGTCACGGTTAAGAGACCATATTTGCCTATATTTCTTTGTTTGATGCTACAGCAAGGCATATATTTGATATAAAATGCCAACGAAATGATATACTATGCAAATACAAAATATACGATTTTGTAGTTATTACATTTTATTCTTGGTATCAGATTGTAAGAGTACAAAATCCACTAATTTTCGGATTTAGATTTTAGATTATTAGACGTCCATCGAGAAAATATAAATAATGTTTTATAAACAGAAAACGTCTTCACATACTGCATATACTTGTATAGTTATTAAAACAATGTACAAGGATATCTTCAAAGATTTTGAAATACTTATTTAATTTGGTTAGTTATAAATTTTATATAGTTGTATAATTGAATTCTTATTTTCGTAGTAGGCTCTCACAATAGTTTGGTTTTGGTATTTCCTTAGACACCAAATACTTAATTATTTATAATTTTATTAATTAATATTAGTTTACTTATAATGTTAAATAAGCATATTTTAAACTAGTTTACTCTTTAATTAAAATACAAATAATAACTAAATATTTGATAACTTTGGTAAATCTTTAATTTTTATGGTATTTAAACACCACTACGCTTTTGTTTTTTTAAAACATCTGCATCAACTCAATTTAACAATTAAATCCATGAATTGCATGCAGGTTTTATTTCATGTATTGATGAAATTCATGGAATCAAAATAAAAAACAAAACACCTTAAATATAATAAACATATATACATATATTAGGCTTAAACTCGCGACAAGGTAATATTCTAATACAGGTAATAGTTAGATTCCGTTTGCGCAGTGTCCGGCGCAGTTTGTAATCTGTACGAGAGAAGGATCGATAAGACTAATATGGTCAGCAGCCGCCTGCCTGACGCCTTGGAAATATTTTTGGAGGCTTGATTAGTTCCCCGCCACCGTATTGTGGGGATGGTTAAGGTACTAACGTGATCGATTATTAAGTAAAACAAATGAACCCTTAGTACTCTGCAGGAACCGTGTTTATGATAGGTTATATTTCCTCATTAATTATACGATATTGTACAACTTTAAAAAATAAACTCTGCACACAAACACGGCCAAGTAACAGTTTGATTGTATGCATTTTTTATTGAATGTAAAAGTTGTTTTAACTTATATATCGCTGTAATGATCAATGACATTTTCTATTTTAGATTCTAATAGAATTTCTATCATTTATAGTATCTAATTGATATGAATACCTCTGATTGAAACGCGAAATAACCTTATGCCTGCGTTCTCAATACCGTAAAATGTTTAATTGTAAATGCAGCAATATTGGTATCGATTGGGCGTGAAGCGATTAATTCTTGTCTGTGGCTGTGCGAAAAAGAATAATTAAACGATCATTCCTTTGAGTTAATCTAGTTTACACTACCTACTTCAATGTTGTTGAATAATACTAATATTTGGCCTTACTAAGTTGTTCTAAATTTATTATAAACAACTATTAAAACGATTGAAGATTTTTAAACGGATCATTGACTAGCCTGTAAACGTATAATTATTCAATTGCCCTGCCGGACAGATTGTGCTTACGGCTCTTGCATGTGTAAGTTTATTAATTGAGAATTTATAAAGAAATATAGTTAATAAACTGCCTATTCCTCAGTAACAAATACATTGGTGTCATAGATTCTGATTCAATTTGATAAAATAATCAGCTGTTTTTGGAAATTAAAATGAGATCTTCAAATTATTTTTCTTCATGATTCGTTAGATTCGTTTAGCTTTGTTAATTCTCTGTTATGATAGAAAACGAAGTTTGTTGAAGTACGATTGCTAATGGTTCAGCTTGTGCTTTGATTTATATGTATTATTCATTCATACTTTTTTATTTTTAGTGGTCATAGATAAAATAACATCAGCTTCGTGATGTGAAAGTTAAATTTCAAGTAATAAACATCTATGCTACGACCTTATTTAAACAAAAATTATATTGTTTTTTTACATCTATCTCATATGATTTGTTTATTAAAACCTACAATTACAACTCTTTAAATACCGATTACCGATTGCTATTAATGTTTCAGTTATAAGCGTTTATAATTGATTTATACATCCGAAATAAACACAAGATTTCCGATCCGTGATTAAAAAAATCATACTTTGTCTTCGATTTCCAAGCGATTTCCATGCGTGGTTTTATGCCTCTACGTACTTTCAACTTTTAATGCTCCCGTTTGAGGGTTGAATGCATATTAGAGGTCACTACTAACCACTATTAAAGGTAGCGCAAGGCCTACCCAGGTAAAAAAAAAATTACAACAATACATTGTATAATTGAAACAAGAATTTAGCTAATAGCGCTATCGGATGCAAAATAATTTATCGGATCTTATAGGTTGTTCCAGAGATTAGGGCATCAGATTAAATGCATCATGTATCTGATTATGGAATTTTATTTAAATAAGATTTTATAATGTTCGTATTTTAATGTTCAAGATACGAATCATTTTTTTGTTTTTTTATTGATTTAAGAACTTACCACACATCTGGTTATCTTTTAAATGTAAATGAAGAACATTAATAAAATGTAATTAAATATCCTTGATAAAAAGGATTGTAATTTCTTTTCATGTCATGGCCAGACAATAGACTCAACTTTATAGAAGTACTTACTACATAACTACTAGCCATTCATCTGTTATCATAATAACTATTGTCTTTATCATAACATGATACCTACTGCAGCCTAAGAAAAATAATAATATTGTTTTAATAAGTGTAGCCAATGTGGAATAATTGAAAAAAATTATTATACACTTGGTTACGAACAATTTTAGTTGTGTAGCAATCCCGTTAACTTGGATATTTGATGAATAATAGTAACGTGAACTTATGTCGTGTATAATAGCGAATAGCATTGCGGAATGTTATCTAATGCAGCAGTTCAATGATACTGTTGTATTGTAGGCTAACAATCGCACGGATACGGCGCGGCGCACCCTTTCCAATATAAACGTCCTCGGAGGTCACAACCCGAGAGGAAAAAAATAAAATGTTCACATTTAATGTCCGTGATATTTTATTTCCTGCTCAGATCGAAAATTTTAGTATTCAAATATTGTCCATAAAAACGTCGGAATGTTTGTTATATTAATAAAAGTAGGATTGTAGGTAAAAAAAATACACGGTTCTGTAATTTATTTTATTTTACAAAAACTACGCTTGTGAAAATGTTTTTGTATATATAGTGATGTATGTATGTATGTATGTATGTATGTATGTATGTATGTATGTATGTATGTATGTATGTATGTATGTATGTATGTATGTATGTATGTATGATCTTAAAATTTATGACTACAGCTGTTTCATGTATATCTGTATATAATGAATTATATATTTTTTAACATTAAAAATATTTAAATAATCAATTGCAGACCTGTAAATGAAGTATAAAGCATGTAAATTGTAATGTTGTTCTGCCATTGATAATGAAAACATCGATCAATTATCTACCTAAATTAATACATTTTGAAATGTGCCCGGAATAAACTACCATCAATGTAAGAGTGGAGGTAAATTTATTTCAACATGCCATTGCTGGGCAGAGGCTTAAAACATTTACTGATTGTTACATTTCATTTACTTTTAAATCATAAAGTAATGCAATTTAAATTACAATTAATATTTATTGCTGTTGAATAAGTTGTTATCGGTACTAAATAATGTTGCATTACAATAATGTAAATTACTTAAAAATAAACATGAAGGCCGTTTCCAAAATGGATTCGCTCAACTTTAGGTTAATTTTTAACACTATATATGTGTAATTTAGTTGTTGCTTATATTTTGAAAATACTTTGTTTATTAAAAGCAACAAAATTTTTAAATAGAAATTCTATTTACATGTGTATTGTACACATTTAACAATGAAATGATCATTTACGATTCTTTTTTGACAAAAAGTGGCGAATGACCTTAAGTACCTTGAAATTCACTATTACCTTTTACAACAAATAACTTCTGTAAATAGGTTTAATGAACGTAATGTATAAGAGTATCTATTATATATTTTTTCTCGAGTATTTGTTGTTCCTTTTAAACATGAAGGTCATTGTACAAGTTTGTGTAATTTTTTATGGTCCAATAGTTCTTAAGCATATTTGCACATACCTTAATTATAATACTATTCATAATTACTACATACACCAAGATAAAAATAATTAAAAGTTTAATTAATTAGTAATATATGAACAACTTGATTTGCCTTGACTAACTTCATTTAAAGTATGTAAGACTAGTTCAGTTTCTATACATTAAATGCATATTGTGATAACAATATCAATATTTCAGGTGAGAAGTGTATATTTCCCGCGAGAACTGCTGCGTCCTGCGTCTCTCCTTACAAACATCGTGCTAGATAACAGCAGGTCATCTACCTCCCGACATTCCTCGACTTGTGACAATCTATTTGCTTACATAACAGACACCGTCGCCCCAGGTAAGATTAATAAATATTATAATTATTTATTAACTTCACATTATTTTGTGAAGTACTTTATTTGTAATCTAATATAATAATGCCCTCCAGACCGATTTCGGCCACGGCGGCCAATCTCAAGAGGGATTAGCCAACTGCGCAGGAGATATTATAGTGCACAAGTGTGTGCGCAAACACAGGTGCACTCACTATTCCCTAGCTCTCATAATCCGATGGGACGGCAATCCGACACGACCGGAAAGAGTTCAGGCGCAGGACCAACGGCTTTACGTGCTTTCCGAGGCACGGGAGTGTACACACTTCCAACTTCCAGACTTCGGGCTGCTATTGAGAATTTTCTGACAGAAAAACCCAATAACTACTTATTGGCCCGACCTGGGAATTGAACCCAGGACCACCGGGTCTGCGGCCTTATATCTAGCCACTAGACCAACGAGGCATTCATCTAATATGAAGTATTTATTAACAAGTAACTTGAATAATTAGTATGTTGTTATTGATATGTATAGGCATAAATAATTGCGTTGCCGGTGCGCGTAATTTCGACGTTATGAACACTTACAACTTATTTAGTAGTTAAATAGTTCTAATAGACATCCCAATAAATAAATATATACCTATACGACAGTGTACCCTAATAATTTATAAAAAAAAAAACGTAATACTAATAATAGTGTATTTTATTTATATACAATAAATAAATTAATAAACAAATAGGTATATATATTTTGGTAAGTATCTCTGGAGAAAGAAAAAGTAATAATTGAGTTTCCGTCATCAAGAGAAAAGTTACGCATACTATTAAAATATCTTAGGGAAACTGGTAGGCTAGTACTTGTATCATAGTATTATTTGTCAAGTAAGTAATTGTATTTAATCGCATAATCGATTCTTATCGTTATAAAATAGTCGTAATGTTATAAAGGGTATATTCAGCTTAACGTAGTGGTCACACTTTACCACAGGCCTTTTATTACCACCACAGGTCTTACATTCTTAATGATTTTGTAACATTTCCAAAAGTTCTGGTCCAAATTTGTTGTTTGACTTTTAATGCCGTACAAAATACATATATTTATGAATATATAGAATCATAAATACGCTGGTATTGTATTAGGTAGGTTAATACAAAATAATAATGAGTTATTTGAATTTATAACCCTCTACAGGTTCCGGTGTATAGTTTCGTAAAAAAATTTAAAAACAGACCGCGACAGTTATTTTCTGGGCCAAGCTCTCCGATTTGACAAGTTAAAAATCACCAAGCTTGAAACGCGTCCGTGGCGTGTGTTCCGTAGTACAAGGCGAAAAAAAATAGATAACGTGACTTAAATGACCATTTGGCGTTTTGATTAGTGCAACTCAACGCTTCAATGACAGTTACTTAACTAAATACTTTTATAAACAAGGGTATATAGGTCACAAAGCGATATATTTTAAAACCCACTCCACTACTCAAACAAAAATATAAAGACCACCACGAATGATAATAACTAAAGATTTATTAAGCCATACGAGTATTTTATGTTGAATTATTGGATTTTTTAAATTCTTATACTTTCTTTTGTAATTGTAAATTTTTCAAAATCTATTGTTACAATCTATTGTTCAAAATCTATGTTTACATGTGCACAGATCTTTGATCATCATTTTGAGATAAAGGTTAGTAAGTAAGTACATTACTTGGAGATAATTTTTAGATATTTTACCGCTAGATAGCCATACTTAGTATTACTGTGTTTCCAGTTTCAAGTGTACATAACATGTAGATGTTACCTGATGCCTGTTGAGGCACAAGGAACATAACATCTTACTTCCCAAAGTTGGTGGCACATTGGCGATGTAAGGACCGGTTAGTTTTTCTTACAGCTCAAATGTCTATCGGCGATGGTGATTACTTCTCCGTCCGCCTACTTATTATATTAACAAAAAGAATGATACAGGGATCACTAAAAATTATAATGAATATGTTCAATACGTACTCAGTTTAGCGGAACTCTTTAATTGTATCGCGTGCTTCATACCGCCAAGTACCACTCACGTATTGCATAAAACAGCACAAAAAATAACAAATAGCGGTATTATCATGTGATACATTTGCTTTTGCTATAGAAAGGCCTATCTTTACGACATATTAAAAAAAAATTATGCATTCGGGGGATCCCCCTCAGGAACGAAGTTCTATGCGATATTTTTTTCTACTCAAAACGTGTTTTAAAATGTAGATATTAATTGATTATATTACTGTATTTTTATCTCAAGAAAAACACCTCAACCTCCTTTATGTCGACCTCCTAAATCCGAACGCCCAACGCATCGCACAGTATGAACGCTATTTCGTTAAATGACGTGACTTTGGGCCACTGTCATTTCAATCCAATGTAAGCAGCGTAAAAGAACTTCGATCCAAAAAAGCAATACCACAAAATTATTTATTTAAATAGTCTTGGAATCGCTATGATCGCTATGGGAAATAGTTTATCAATTTGTGAAGGTATTACAATATTAGTTATAATTATGTATGTCTTTCTGCGTCTTTACTGTGATAAAATCTGAAGTCGTGACCAAACATGTTGAACATTGTTGATGAGTGAAAACCCTATTGTTAATGCAAGCGGAAAATCTATTTTCGCGCGTCGCAATACGTAAACTATTCCTAAGAGTTTATTGCGTAACAATTATTGTAAAATTAACGTTTATATAATTCCCTCATAGCTGGAGCAGACGACATATTAGAAATGGTATCACGAGATTTCGCATGGGAACCGGAGGCTAGTGTCAATTACGTTCACATTAACGTCCGGGTCTTGTTAAAAGTGATAAAACTTAAGGCAGAATGGACGTGTGATAAATACTTTATCATAAATATAGTCGTAACTTTTGCGTCATTTTATTTTTGTTTTTGTTAACATTGTGCGTATTTTATTAATTTCATTTATTTATTTCTATTTATAATCTTTTTGTGAAATTCACAAAAAGATTATAAATAGAAATATCTAATATTTTTATCCACAATATATCAATGCGGATTGCACTGAATCAGCGTGGTGGAACAAGATCCATCCCCTAAAGAAAAAGGAGGGCTTAGCCCAGTAGTGGGACATTTACATGTGGTTACTTTATTGTTACATTTATATTATTATTGATAGAATTATCTAAAAAGAATACCACAATATTGTTATATTGTGGTATTACTTTTACTGAACACAATTTAGATTGTATGGGGTTTTCCAATAGGGACGCTTGAACTTTGACAGCTGATTGCGGCCATGTTGTTTGAGTGACAGCTGTCAAATGCAGTGGGTTATATTCATTCCGTCCTCCCAAACCACCATGGTTACAGTGTCGAGCAGCACGTGCAAATCATAAAATTGTTTTATGAAAATGGGTCTTCAGTTCGAGCAACGTTCCGAGCACTTCGCCCGTTTTACGGTCGCGATGATCGTCCTGCCGAGTCGACTATCCGTCGATTGGTGGACAAATTCGAGTCAACCGGGTCAGTTAACAATCAGCCGGTTCCCGTGCGTCAACGTAACGCGAGATCTGCCGAGAATATCGCCGCTGTGCGCGACAGTGTCCTCGAAAACCCGCGGCAGTCAATTCCGCGTCGCGCACAGGAACTCGGCCTTTCGCAGACGACAACTTGGCGAATTTTGCGTTGTGACTTGAGCCTGCACCCGTACAAGATCCAGCTGACCCAAGAGCTCAAGGTTAATGACCATAGACAGCGCCGTGTGTTCGCTGACTGGGCATTAGAGCAGTTGGAAGTTGACGCCGATTTTGGCAAAAAAATCATCTTCAGCGACGAGGCGCATTTTTGGATGAATGGCTATGTCAACAAGCAAAATTGCCGTATTTGGGACGAGACCAATCCACACGACGTTCACCAAGTGGCAATGCACCCGCAGAAAGTGACTGTTTGGTGCGGATTTTGGGCCGGAGGCGTGATTGGTCCGTATTTTTTCGAAAACGATAATGGTGTGGCCGTCACCGTCAATGGTGAGCGATACCGGTCGATGATAACCAACTTCTTTTGGCCTGAAATCGAGAATATGGATCTGGACAACATGTGGTTTCAACAGGACGGCGCTACGTGCCACACAGCACACGCTACGATGGAAGTTCTGCACGAGCAATTTCTGGACATGGTCATCTCGCGCGGAGGCGACGTGAACTGGCCACCGAGATCGTGCGATTTGACCCCGCTGGACTTTTTCTTGTGGGGTTTTCTTAAGTCGCAGGTCTATGCCAACAAGCCGCAAACCACCGATGCCCTCAAAGTCAACATACGCCACGCCATCGATCAAATACAGCCCGATTTGTGCGCCAGAGTCATCGAAAATTGGACCTTTCGTGTGCGCGCCACCAACCGAAGCCGTGGCGGTCATTTGAATGATGTCATATTCCATACATAATGGGGTCGATAGACCTTCCAAATAAAAAAAAAAATTCGCAAATATCTCTCCTACATGTATTTTTTTTGCATTTCAAAGATCAAGCGCCCTTAATGGAAAACCCTATAATTCTCAATAATAATCCAGCTGAAGTTTCAGAGACTATCCAACTATGCATAACATATAATAGTGCACAATTGTGCGTATTGCGTAAACACATGTGTACTTTCCATTCGCTCATTGTAATAATCTGATGGGACGATCGTTCGACACAATTGTATAAATATTGAATGAATGTATGGAAAAAAGGTGCAGGAAAAATCAAAATGTTTTGTTCAACACAGAAGTTCATTACACTTATTTATTGACTGTCAAATTCGAAACCACCGGTTCGGAAAAGAAATACCCTGACCTGATCGTTTAATTCCCAAGGTGCTAACATCCATAAATCACTAATTGTATAATAACATTTTGCACACCGCTTGTGTGCCAAAGATGTTCCTATACATTTTTTTTAAATTTAACTACAGAGACATTTTGAACGCTTCCTGTCATAGAACCGTATACATTGCCCCACACAAGAGTTACTGACTATGCAGCCGAGTAACAGGAGTGACACCACCAATTTCAATCTCCAAGCTGCTATAAAATAACTCGTTACAAAAGAGCCAGACAGACAGTTAAAACAGAATATCGCAATAGATTTTCTATACTTGAATTTAGCTTAGCCACTACACCAGCGAGACCGCAAAAATGTTTTCTTTTTTAGCAGTTATATCGATTAAATTAATAATACTATCTTTTACTATAATTATGAACACACTAGTTTTGAAAACGTGTTGAGGAATTAAAATAAACTACAATCCAAACTGTTAATAAGGATACCGTGGGGATCAGTCTATCAGGTGTTCTTCTTCTTAAAGTGCCTCTCCGACTAGCAAATGTTGGAAGTCAGCTTCGAATACTCGTTCTTGTTCTTCTCGAGGTGGAAAAGCTCGTCAGCACTCGCGATTCCCGTCCATTCTCGGATGTTGCACAGCCAAGACTTTTTTCTGCGACTAACAGCTCTCCTTCCGGCAACCTTTCCCATCATAATGGGATGCAAAAGCTTATGTCTGCCATGCAACTTTTCTCTTCTTGACAGTCTCCAAAAGTTGCCGTTTCTGGTTGACGCGTCGCGATTTTTTTATGACGGTTCAAACATGGGTATGTAATTTTAACTTAGATTGTACTTTAGCCGAAGTCTCTTCAAAGTGACTTCTTTATCGTTACAAAAGTATTTTTTTCGTAACACACTTTAATGAGTAAGGCCGTTCTCTAGCAATGTCATTGTAAAAACAGACCATAGACAAATTTTAATAAACCAGATTTGTATATTAGTAGGTAGTAATTTTGGTTTTAATGGAATACGATTCTCTGTAAACCGATCACTTTTTCCGAAATTAATGTGAAATGAAAGTCGTTCAACGCAGGTTATTAAGCAAAGCGATAAATTAAAAAATGCTTTGGTAAATAACCAGTGAATGGTAGTTCTGATTCTTAGCTTAATACCATAAGTAAGCGTGCGTCCAACTGACCGAATTCTATAACCACAAACATTGCGACAGCTGTAATAGTTATTGTAATGTAATGAAAGACAATATGTTAGGCATGGAAATAGTTATTTTAAAAGTAATATAGAAATCATTTGTAGAAAAAAGATTTTTGTATAAACTTTTGATACCATTAATTCTATATACCTATGTATAATCTTTAATAATTCGTTTTGATAATTGATCGTTTTATTTTCTTTGGATTTCAACATATCTAATACCAATCGGGCTCCAGATCTTTCATCCAGATAAGTTATGCTTCAATGGGACCACTAATACCTATAGAGTTTGAAACCGTTGGGAATATGTTTGAGGATGAAATATTTTGATACTTGTTTCATTCTAATGAATTCAGATGACATAAAATTTTTAAGATATTTTTAATTTGAAAATGTTCTCAGTCCTTATCTTAAATCCAAGATTAGCAACAGTTAACGTTACTTTAATGTGTATATTTCGCTGTTTAAGTCAGCGACGTGTATCGGAGCTCGGCTTTCTCCGAAATCATTACGTAATTGGAAATGGTAACAACAACAATTATGTGGTAGGTAATTAACTTACCAGAGTGACGGGGTCGGGCCTACTATGAAATTATTGGGGCAGTCATCAATTAAACGATGACAGCTTTGAATACTAAATCAACGATGACAGTTGTTGATGCAAGTAAATGTATTAACTATATACTATATCTATTTAAGTTTTAACGTTAATAATGAATAAAAAAATACTAACATATTTGTATGTTTGTTAATTATTATTATATCACCGCTTTGTAATTATAATTAAAACTAATTTGGTATCACAAACATATTCTTTTAATTTTGATATATGTATGTATAGATAAAGATAATAATATAAATGTACTCGACTGTGTAATGTGACTGCCTCGTTGGTCTAGTGGCTAGATATAAGGCCGCAGACCCGGTGGTCCTGGGTTCAATTCCCAGGTCGGGCAAATAAATAGTTATTGGGTTTTTCTGTCAGAAAAATTCTCAGTAGCAGCCCGGAGTCTGGAAGATGGAAGTGTGAACACTCCCGTGCCTCGAAAAGCACGTTAAGTCCTGCGCCTCAACTTTTTCCGGTCGTGTCGGATTGCCGTTCCTTCGGATAATGAGAGCTAGGGAAGAGGGAGTGCACCTGTGTTTGCGCACACACTTGTGCACTATAATACCTCCTGCAGCTTGCAACTAGATTTTAAATAAAAAACATTTATGTTGTTTTAACATTTCGTTATGAAATAGTTCATTTTACAGAATGATACAATTTGTTTGTACAGAACCAATTGTAAGCGTTTATTATATTTAAATAATAATAAGCGAGCGAGTCAAATGATAAAATACTGAAGAGAGAAACAAGTGATTTTGTAAGCGCCTTTATGTTTGTGATGAAGAACAAAATTCTAGGAAATGGCATTAGTGTATATTAAATTCTTATCAATTCTATGATAACTATTCATGTCAACATGTAATCGGTGCAGAGGGGTTTTATTTGATCGGAAGGCTCTTAAAATTAAATCACATAAATAAATATTTTATACATACTATACAACAATCATAGTCAAGAGTAACTTATCTAATTCATTTTATCTTGACTCTAACTTAACTGAGCACATAATTTTTAACATTAAACCTAAACATTTATATAATTAAATAACAAAAACGTCGTTTCTCGTCAATGGTAATAAGTAACCGGTTATGCGCCTGAACTCTTTCCGTTCATCGGATTACGAGATAAAAAAGATATTGCACGTGTGTTATCGCACCCACACCCACACATACACACACAAACACACACACACACACACATTAGTTGAGCAATTTTCATTTATTGAACGAATTTCTTTTTCTTTTAGACGCTATGGCTAAACTATCATATTATCACTATTAATTTACAATAAGATATTTTTAAATAATATTCAGATTTCAGTTGGTTGCAGGAATCGTATAAGCTGCACTCATCACGACATATTAATATTTTTCCAGGGATCATCGTCTATGATGGCCGAAGAGACAACGCTTGGCGCGTAACCCACGCATCTATGTACCCCGACCCCGACCTCGGAGAGTACGACATCGGCGGTGAAAAGTTTACCCTCATGGATGGAGTTGTAGGTCTCGCTCACTCTCCTGCCCAGGGATTACTTTATTATCAACCCTTGGCTACTGACAGGTAACTTGTAATGCGTTATAAACTAACCTAAAGTCTAATGAACTCGTAACATAACACACATAATTTAATTAGAAGCGACACAAGTTGTTTAGCATTTACACACACGGTTCTATGAATATTTAGGTAACGAATGAATTATTTCACGATTATGTTGGCATAGTGCAACTTTATACTATAAAAAGAAACATTAGCAGCTCTTCATTATTATTTTCATGCCTTACAGCTTATAATTGGGGTAGTTCCGCCCTCATCGAGGTCTCAGTTTAATTTTTAGCTTTGAATCTGGTCTGTCTAAGGGCACAACCTTTCCACGTTCATCAATTTTATCAACATAATTTAAATCAGAGTGGTTGAGCAATGTAATTTATAAAACCAGTGTTATTTTTATAATTATCGTATAATGAATATAATAAATTCAAATAAAACATGAACAAAGTTCAAGAGAAGAACAAGATTATTCATATTATATAGCTAAAAGTTATTGCCCGCGTAATTATCATGCTTCGTATGTACCACACAGGACTTTGTTATTCATTTTGAAAGTAATACGTTAATATAGTAATTTATGTAAGTAGAATATAGTCTTAATGTTATTAGAAAATACTTATATTCTTGATTAAGATTAAGAGTATTAAATTTAAATGTAAAAAATTATATCTAGGATTATATTTTACTATTTGTGTGTTAATTATATTAGAAAAATAAGAATACGCAATTAAATATACATTTAAAATAGATTATTCGGCTAACGTATCACTTTTTAATTATATTATTACCTACATGTTTCGTAGCTATAATATTACTTAGCACTTTCGAGTAGCCAATATTTATTCAAAAAATATATTTTTCAATTTTAAATTTTCTTTTTTCTAGAATATTCAGCGTGTCCACTGCCGTGCTCGCATCTGGTCCTCCAGCAGAAGGAACTGACTTACCAATTAATCTAGTGGGACGTAAGTCTTCCCAAGGTCTTGGCCTGGCGGTGGATCCAAGAGATGACACTATCATCTTCAGTCCTATGACTGAAACAGCAATAGCCGCCTGGAATCCTATTACGAATTCTCACAGGTACAGAACGTCTTTATTTACATGTTTAAATAAATTTTACTTATTCTCTCCCACATACTTCTATGTTTACATTTTTTGTATAACTTAATAATAATAAATAAACACATTTGTATATTTAGCAACCTGATTTGGGCTCCTGCCCAAAATGCCCTGTACTAAGGGTATCCTGGCACCCTCTTTCTCTCTTGGATTAGGAAAAAACATTCACATAGACAAATAAATGTACCTTACTTTCCAAATACACATACATAGGGCTTATGTTTTTCTACTTTAGGAGCTATCATTCCGCGAGAATATAATCAGTCGTCTAAACTATATACACACACTTATGTACTCACTTAGGTACTCGTGATGTAATAATAAAGTTTATTATATTGTAACAGTTTTATGTGGTACTCAAGTGTCTATCCATATTCCTTTTACAGCAACTATACTGGCAATAATTACGTAGTTATAGCTACCAATAGCTGTCACTCTTCTTAATAAAGTTATGTTGCAAAATATTTTGTTACATATTTCTATAAGAAAAAAAACATTTATCGTTTTAAAAAATAAACCTATCGAAGTGTCAACTTATTTATGTTTAAAACAAATAAATTTCATATAGAGCTCTTTTAAAGACGCGTTTTTTGTGCTCACAGAGTGCTAGCACAGGACGCAGACAAACTGCAGTTCTGCGCGGAGGTGCGCTGGGTGGAGCGCGACAACGGCGCTGTGTGGGCGCTTTCAACTCGCTTCCACAAGTACTTCAAACGATCTGTATCGAAGCATGAGGTAATTCATCTTTATACTGCATGATTTAATATGGTATTTATTTCCTATCACGAATAATGAGTTTATACTAAATAGAAGAGGAAATTAGTTGGAATGCTTAATAGAAACTGGTTAGCCATTTTATATTAATTATATGACTTAAAACTTTTGCAAGTGAAAAAGACAATAACATTATATAAAACAATGCAAATTCATATTTCAAAACAATTGATAGAATAGTATAGACTTCTAATTGTCATTCATACGAGACAGTTTAACGTAACATTAATTTCCTATTTTAATTGCATCATCTGTGGATGAAATTACATCGTATTACAACTTACAAGGCTTACGTGTTGACGTGTGTATGTACATACGTCCAATGGGAATTCCGTTCTAACGTTACCGACTAGAGTTACCAAATGAACTTCACATATGTATTTAGCTCACGGGTAATTCAAGACCAAATTGAATGAAGAACGTAATCGCTTCATAATTTTAATACCCATATATGCATTTTGCTTTAAATGAAGTTATGAGCACTTTTATTTATACTCAAACTATTCCAATCGGAGTAAGTAGTAAAGGTAAACAAACCGTAAATTTACAAATTGCATGCAATTTTCTAATTATTATGCTGTATATTAACTGAAGTAATTTTGATCATTCAGGCGTCTCGATTACGATTATTATAAGGACTTATAAGATTATTTTTAAAACATGAGTGGTAATTTGGAATTAATGAATCTACACATATACTAAGTAAAGTTATATAAACTACAGTACTTTGTTATTATTTATTCTTCTTCGGATTTTACGTATAATATGTTGTCAGTCAGTCGTGTTAATACATATATACATTTTGCCCAATTTCAGATCAATGTACGTTTAGTACGCGTCGTTGAAGCTGGTTACGGCGGTAGTTACATACCTATTCAACCACACGTGCTTCGCCGAGCGGCTAACTTCACACCGTCGGCTTATTGAACACTGATATATGAATGAAAACCATATCCTTTTATAATTTCGGTTTATAAATTAGCAGACGGCTTCCTTTCTTATATTTATGCGTTCGGTTGTTATTTTCGAAGTGTGTGATAGTACTAGTAACAGTATGTGTTCCAATGCTGGACTAAGATTTCTTGCTTCATTGCGTATCGGTGGATATAAATTCCGAAAAAAATCTTGTAACAAATTTCTACGTTAAGTATTCGTTTACCTCCGAGCACTATTTGTTGTGGCCACTTTCAATTGAAAAAGCTACAAGAGCGGGTTTAATGCTAGATTTTCTATCAGCGAGCAACTTAGCTTACAATCAGTTAGTCAATAGTAAATTGGCTCACTGCTTAGAAGTTAGAACATTCGAATCTCAACCGATGATTCCGGGTTTAAATACCACTGAATTTTCATGTGGTTAATTTCTGTTTATAATGGATCTCGTTCTTGATGGTAATGGAAATTATCAAGAGCAGCGATAAGCTCCAAGCTCCTTTAAAGCAGAAGAGACTATAGTTCAGTATTGGAATATATAGAGGTTGTTACTTTACTTTATAAAGGCACTTCCTAAATTATGTAAAATAAAATGTGTTCATTAAATAATTATAATTAATCCAATGCTTATTTTAAAAACCGCTTTGATTCAATACTTTTATTTTTATAACAATAACCGAGCGTCGTTAGTACTCTAGTTGAATGCTACAGACTGCAAATGTTCAATAGAGAAAATTTAACTTTTTATCCAGTAAAAGTATTTAAATTTCGAATAAATTAATTTATTTAAATATACTGATGTCATTTTTTATGTATTTCAATAAGTTAAAATGTTCACAGCTGCGCTGTCATCAATAATATGCATTTTTCACTGTTTAAATAAAGTCTATGATGAATTGATTTTGAATAGTAATACTGTAATATAATTCATGTAACTTGTTTATCTTTTGAACTTAATTATACAGCTGGAGCTGCTTATGTGCAATACGTGTGTGCAAATTTCCTCATATCTTTGTGTTTACGATCAGTAGGATAGAAACGCAGATAAATATAGACATATTTATATTTTGTTTAATTCTTAAGCAGTATCGTACACGCGTTACGTTTTTACTTTATTAAAAAATCCTTACACCTTTACATTTTATTCAAAAATGTGTTAAGGAAGAAAATATATACATTCATATATTTAAAATTTATTCTAAATAAACCTATTTTGTTTCGTCGCTGTGAATAATACAAAACAATGCCAGTGTTTAGAAAAAGTGTTCTAGCCTTAATGTAATTAAGTTTAACATAGTTTAATTAAAATTTAAAATTGTGCAGTCTGTAGTTATCTTTAGTCTATTATATGAAAGCCATTAATAATATTTTTAGGGTCTAGTCTTTTTGGAAGGTGGATTGCTTGAAACCAAATCTCCTCAATAACAAATTAATTTAATTTTTCAATAGACAACCAAATTGTTTTGTATATTATCAGATATGAAGTTCCGTTAGTTTATTTTAACACGAAACAAAATAACTTACTTCCTTTCATAAAACTTCAATTTAATGTTATCTGTATTTTATCGATATTGTGTGGAATAAGACAAGTTACCTTAGACCGGCCGTTTAAGTTACCGCTACTTAATTTTAAGTAAGATAGTGAGTTAACTTAGTTATAAATGTAAACATAGTATAAATTCATGGCTATTTGTATAATTGATTATTTTGTGTTTGACCGAATATACAAATATTTTGGAATGTATTTATTAATATGTAAAATTCATTTTGTACTTTTATAATGCAATAAAAGATCCAAATGTTAACGTGATTTTATTTTCTGTCTTGCTATTTTAGGTTTATTTAAAACGTTTTTAATTGAATAATTCTAATGACTTTTCAAATTTACAATGGCGAAATTCTATATCATACCAGAATTATCAGAAAGAGCACCAATGATTTGTCTCCTCATCGCTGTACATTATAGGTATATCTTGTATGTAAAACGAATGTAAAACGATGTCAAGTCCATGAATTTTCCAAGTGGTCGTGGATGGACAAATCCTAATCTGTAAGGAATAACGAAAAATACTCAAAGGAGTCTCTGGCCCTTTGATTAAAACTAAAAGTGCATCATTGGATTATCGAAAGTTAATAGAATCGAGTGAATCCGTTGATTTTGGAAATAGATAAGGTTCCAATTCTAGAATTTTTACGTTACCTACCTATTAAAACTAAACTGAATAAATGATTCAAAATTATAATCTTTGTTTAAAATACAAGGCAGGTCTTGAAGCCTCAAGGATTGTACTGCATAAACAATTTTTAAAATATTATTGTAAAAAAAAATCTTTTCAAACTATTTTATCAATTATTAGATTGATCCAAAGGCAAAATATAACTATGTATCTCATAAAGAAAACTGTATCTTATTTTAAGCGAACTATGGACGTTCTTAAAAGAAATAAGTCTTAATACCCATAACGCGATTAACTAAGTTTTTAATGTTATATTGTTATAAAATCAAAAATATACTTCATTCAAATAAGGTCTAACATGCACTTTTGAATGTAATTCAACAAGATAAAAAATCAACCATCGATTTGGAATGTAGATTCTTCCAAGAAGAACGAAGGAAGGAACTGAGTAAGTAGGTACTCTTTTTCATTAATGATATACAATTGTATACGTGTACAACATATCCAATTGTGTTGTTTTTTTTTTTTGTAACAGCTTGTGAATGTCCCACGGCTGGGCTAAGGCCTCTTCTACCCTTTTTGTGGAGAAGGTTTGGAGCTTATCCAATTATGTAATAATACTAAATTCAGTACTAATAAAACATGTTATAAACATTTGGAGCCATTTATGGCAATAGCCGCGATTGTAAATATTTACCTAAATTTATTATATATTTTGTATGAATAGTAATGAATATTAACCCCAAGCTCTTTTATCATTTATATGATTATACGAGTATATAGGCATATTATTGACTTGATTACAAGATTTTGTACAGAGTAGTATGTCTTATTATTATTATTTTATGCTATTAGCAGGCGAACGAGCAAATGGGACACCTGATGGTAAATGATCACCACCACATGTAGACATAAGTGATATAAGAAATAATAACCATTACTTACATCGCCAATGCGCCACCAACCTTGGAAACTGAGATGTTACGTCTTTTATGCCTGTAATTACACTGGCTCACTCACCCTTCGCACCGGAACGCAAAAATACTAAGTATTGCTGCGGCAGAATATCTGATGAGTAGAGATAGGTACCCACTCAGACGGGCCTGCACAAAGTTATTTATCTTCTGACCTAAACTATACTTGTAAAACGAGAAAAAGTTTGGGGGTGTTAAAAAACACTGATAACGTGTTCCACATAAATGTCATAATAAAATGATAATACACCTTTAGGTATACAATGATACATAAATTATACATTCAGAGGGGAATACCTTATTGCCACAGATAGTACGATATAGGTGGCGTAATGTTATTTTTGTATAAAAAACATAATTTACCTCTTTTGATAACATAAACCAGTGTAGTCCTCGCTCGCCACGGGAGCAAAATGTTTTGTTTTTTGTGCCTGTAAATGCACTGGATGCCGTAAACGAAGCACACATCGATACAAAATTAAAAAATCCTAGAGGTTGCAGTAGTCGAAAATCGACCATAATTTATGCTAATAAAAAAAAACTTTTTCATCTTCATTGCTAATAAAGTTTTTAAATTTTATCTTTTTGCACTTCTTTTCAATATTAACTTAACAATGTCAATTTGACCACCGTGTGCGCAATGAGCTTAAAAAGGGGTACAAAGTTTTCTCTTCACGTATTAATATATAGGTTATATTAAGTTAGTAAATATTAAGTGTTATTGTAAATAAGAATTGTTATTTTTCGGTAGTGTCTGATGAGTGAGTGAAAGCCAAGTGAAAACCAATAACAAAATCGATAAATTGCCTTTTTTTCCTTACCTTACCTTCAAAACGGTACTTGGGCCCTTGAGTAGGAGGTGAAACGGGTTAGACCTGTTTTTTTAAGTAGATAAAGTACTTTATTTGTAATCTAATATAATAATGTCCTCCAGACTGATTTCGGCCACGGCGGCCAATCTCAAGAGAGATTAGCCATCTGCGCAGGAGATATTATAGTGCACAAGTGTGTGCGCAAACACAGGTGCACTCTCTTTTCCTTAGCTCTCATAATCCGATAGGACGGCAATCCGATACGACCGGAAAGAGTTCAGGCGCAGGACCAACGGCTTAACGTGCTTTCCGAGGCACGGGAGTGTACACACTTCCAACTTCCAGACTCCGGGCTGTTACTGAGAATTTTCTGACAGAAAAACCCAATAACTATTTATTGGCTCGACCTGGGAATTGAACCCAGGACCACCGGGACTGTGGCCTTATATCTAGCCACTAGACCAACGAGGCAGTCAAAACATAAGCTCCTCCAGACCGATTTCGGCCACGGTGGAAAATCTCAAGAGAGATTAGCCAACTGCGCAGGACATATTATAGTGCACAAGTGTGTGCGCAAACACAGGTGCATTCTCTTTTCCTAACTCTCATAATCCGATGGGACGACAATCCGACACGACCGGAAAGAGTTCAGGCGCAGGATCAACGGCTTAACGTGCTTTCCGAGGCACGGGAGTGTACACACTTCCAACTTCCAGACTCCGGGCTGCTACTGAGAATTTTCTGATAGAAAAACCCAATAACTATTTATTGGCCCGACCTGGGAATTGAACCTAGGACCACCGGGTCTGCTGCCTTATATCTAGCCACTAGACCAAAGAGGCAGTCGAGGGAGGCGTAAGTAGATAAACGATACGCAATCCAATTGCTCTATATACATGGTCTTCAATAAAGTCACAAGTCATGTACCTTTCTATCCATACAAAACGTTATTATTTGTGAACTATATATGTATAATATGTCCCGCTTAGTTGTCTATTCTATGTTGAAAATTTCCGCAGTGGCCGAAATTGGTCGAACCGCCGTGGACGAAATCATCTCAATATTTTTTATTGGTGATATAAATTATAATGTAATCATTTTAAAGTCAACACACAACTACTTTTTAATGAACAGTAATTTACATTATTCAGGATATCATATTATTTATAGAAGCTTGTTATTCATTCAACTGTTTATAAAAAAAGACGATTGTTACCTACAATCATTAAATCGTAAAACGCTAACAGTCAGAATAATTAATAATAATAGATTAATTATCAATATTGGCTATTTTTTATACTGTCCATTGTTATTCTTTAACATAAATTTGATCAAGTCCGCGAATAGAACAAAATGGAATATGAAAAATCTTCACTTATTGAAGCGTTCCAATTTTTCTTACCAAAAATTATGACCAGATTGTCAATAAATCCCGATCATTTAGCGCCCATGAATATTTTATAGCTTATTTTTATATCACGTTCAATGGGTTATTTCACTTTTTTAGTAATTAAAGACTATTAGTACTATTGTATCTAGGCTAGCTAGCTACTCGTAATAAGGTCCCTGGTATCAACCTCCGGGTCGGATTAACAATCATGTTATTGGGGGTTTTATGTCGAGATATTTTCACTAGCAGCCCGGAGTTTCGGAACTGACATTCACATAAAGCTATTGTTCTCCTTGTAGTCGTGCACCTTAACTCTTTCTGGTTGTGTCAGATTACATTATGAGAGAAGGAGAGGGAAAGTGCACTTGTATTTGCGTTCAATCTTGTGCACTATAATATGTCCTCATCAACGTGATCAACATGATGTTCGAAATCATTAATAATTCAAATATGTTACTAAATTTTGCTGATAATAAAAGGAGTAAGCGCAAATTCATTATTCAGACTGTCTAATCTAAACACAATTAAAAATTATATAATTTTAGCAATTATTACCTTTCAATTACAAAATGATTATAATTAATGACACTTAATTTTAGTTTCTTTTGCTGAGAGATCCGCTAAGAATGGATTTTGCGGAAAACAGCTTTTAGTGTGGTAGGACGAAATAGCTCCATTTTTTATCTATAATTTAAACGTTATATATTAACATATACTACAATCTGGATTCTAGAAAATACTTCCGAGGTTAAGTGTGGACGGAAGACAAACAGACACACAAGATAACACTTACTATTTGCTATGGTTCGTGGAAAATCTCTTTATTAGAAATATATATATAAATGTACTTTTAATATATATTAAAAGTTTTTATGGAGTTAAAATTTAGCTGTCATGTTTTATTGATTTCGTCTTGTAAGAAGTTTAAGACGGCCACTAAATGAGTACTTAAACTGTTTCTATTTGTTACATACCTACGTGACTCACGATAGTATTTGTCATAACATAATATGCACTTTATAATCCTTACAGACACTGATGGGGTTTATTTACTAATTATTAAATCTCAAAACTGTGATAGATTTATATATATTTTGATTTATATTAATTTCTTAAATGTTACAAACAGTGCAGAGATAAATACAGTTTATAATTATTATACTATCATCTTATGTATTTTTTTGTTTGCTTAATTATTGATTTAATGGTTTCCAATTTGAGAACTTTTGGAGAACGTGTCACATTCACTTAGTCGGCTTCATTAGGCACTTCATTTTGATGGATTTATTCCTTTTGTTGTGCTTCAATGTAGCAGATCGCACAAATACCATTTTCTCGTGTGTCGATCCTTGATCATCGTGTATCTTTAGGATTGATCTGCACTTAAACCTGTCTCATATCCATCGGAGTCGGTCATAAAGAACGTCTACTTAACCTGTGTTTAAGTTGGGTATAAAATGATAAGGATAAAAAAAATTTGCTACTAAAACATAAATAAACTTAATTACTTATTTTAACATTATTTGAAGTTTGGCTATATATCGCCAGTACAAGTTTTAACACACATCGCGTATGTGCGATGTGTGTTAGCTAAAACTTGTAAGACAACTTATTATATTTCTGTTCCTTTTTTACCTAAAAATTTTAGTTCTTGACAATACTCCCGTTCGACCAGTTTTAGAACAAGAAAAATTGCACAAGACTGAAGTTCTTCGTTTTAAGATGGTAGGCATCACATTTACCAGTTACTGTCGTAAAGATGAAGACGCAATAGAGTGAACGGTTTTTGCCTTTTTAATAGATATTGTCACGCTTTTCTCATAAATACTGTTTTCGTAACCAACTTCATGTACACATTTAGTTCAAATACTTGCATTACATTATCTCTTTTACGGTGCTATCCGGCTATTGTCAATTGTTATTACCTATTGAATAAAATGTGAATACAGTGAGTTGTTTTTGGTTCATCGAAGAACTACGCGCTTTATGTTTATACTAAAAATATATATACGTAAAAGTGTTGTGTAAATAGGCTTAATTAAAAGTGTGCGTGTTTTTGTGTTCTAAACTCAAAATAAAACCCCAAAGGATATTTAAAAATATCATAATTATATTGCAGTAATCTTAAGTGGCCGTGTCTCATATTATAATACAAACTATTTTAAAACATAAAGTATGCGTATTTTATATATATTTACAATTATCTATTATAAAAATGCTTTGTTAATATCATTTATTATATGTATATAATAAATGTGTTTCTTCTCCGTATTAGATGTGATGACGTATAGCATTAATCATTTCTATGAAACACCTGTCTAAATTTGATTTAAGTTCATTTCTTCTTAATGTGACACCACGTCATTGGCTGTGAACGTTGTGGCATACTCATATAGTTTGACATTTATATACTCCTGGCACCTACATTTATATGCCCCTTGTGTAAATCTAAAGCACTAATGATAATGTTGTCATTAGTAAAAAACTTGGAAAAACAATCTTATAAAATTCCTGCTAGGGGTATAGGATTTTAAATTACTTAATAACTTGAATAAATAGAAGCACTTCGTTATTTAAAATGGTATTTTAAATAACGAACGAAAATACCATTTTAAATAACGAAGTCCTCCTTCTGGGGCAGCCGGATTTATGTAAGAAACTAATATCAATGTAATCATTTAAGAAAAAAATCGAAAACAGCTGTAGACAGAAAATGTAAATTGTAAGTACAAGTATATAATTTTCAACAATATTATAAATTAAGAATGAAAGTCAAATTATATTTACATCGAAGATTTCAATAAAATAAAGATTAGCTTTTGTTGAAATGCATTTTAATAATAATTATAATTCGTATAATTATATGAAAAACTGAAGTAACAATCCGCAAAAGTCTTCCAAATGACCTTTTCTCCTTAAAGCCTATACGGGGATACACACATTACAGAATTTTATCGGAAACATTTACATAATATGTTTCCTTACGGGTTTTTGTTTCAGCCGAACCGAGGATGAAATATAAATGCCAATTAATTATGTGTTTACCCAGCTTTTAACCCATGACTAAAGTCACGTGATCTACCCAATGGGCTACCTTGCATTGAAGTAGGTTAATTGATTCGGATTAATCATAACAAGTTTATAAACAAAACCAAACGAATGTCAAATTTTTATGAGAGATAGAAGGAGTACAATTACTCCATGTACCTTAAAAATTAGACTTTAGACTAATATTAGTGAACAAAATATTACAATGACTCATATTTCTATGATTTAAATATATTAGTTTTACTGGTAGTAAACATTGTTAACGTGAGGAAATACAATAATGTTAAATTATAATACCTACGTCATAATAGAAATAACTATATTGATTGCTTCGTTGGTCTAATGGCTAGATATAAGGCCGCAGACCCGGTAGTCCTGGGTTCAATTCCCAGGCCAATAAATAGTTATTGGGTTTTTCTGTCAGAAAATTATCAGTAGCAGCTCGGAGTCTGGAAGTTGGAAGTGTGTACACTCCCGTGCCTCGGAAAGCACGTTAAGCCGTTGGTCCTGCGGCTGAACTCTTTCTGGTCGTGTCGGATTGCCGTCCTATCGGATAATGAGAGCTAGGGAAGAGAGAGTGCACCTGTGTTTGCGCACACACTTGTGCACTTTAATGTCTCCTGCGCAGTTGGCTAATCTCTCTTGAGATTGGCCGCCATGGCCGAAATCGATCTGGAGGGCATTTTTATAACCTTAACTGTTTTTTTAATTTGCAATAAAAATAATAATGCAAAGTGCATCTCAGACGACATACTTACATTAAAAACAAATAAGTACGACAAAATTATATATATCAAAGATGCCATGTAGGCCATACTACCTACCAAATGAAAAAATCCAAAAAATAATAATTAAAAAAAGATTAATTAAAAAGTAAAACGTGACATGACTGAATTGCGGACTTTTTTCATAGTTTTTATATTGTACTATAAATGTATTTGTAGTCAAAGACTATTATATGGACCTATCAATGTACGTTTATGGATTAAAGTTTAAATTAAAAGAACTATTCCAGTAGTCGGTGAACTCAGCAAAAACATATCGAACATTATCGTGAAGGTCGTGATGTTCCAAGCGTGTGGACGTGCTTTTCGATTTTCCTTAATTAAATATATATTTAAAAAAATCTTTATGCTCCAAAAGGACAAAAGCATTTATTGACATTTTGAAACTAAAAATCTATCAAAGAGTTAACTTTTATAAGTTAATGGTATTAAAAGCTAATTAAAGTTTTATTAAAGTTTTTAATACTATTTAGTTCAATTATGTCGTATTTTTTTATTACAAGTAAGCTTCGCATATTGTAAAAGTAAACGATTTATTCAAAAATAGTACATAATTATTTTTTAACTGACATTCGTCAATTTCCTAGTTACACAAACGGTACTTAATTACAGACTGTCGTGCGATTTCAATAAAAAAACGTATTTTACTAGTACCTAAGTAAAAACTTATTTAAAAAACTTTTAATCGATTATATTAGCTTAGGATATTTTTTTGACGTTCTACTATTTCTTGCACGAAAATTTACTTTGAATCTTAACCGAGGATCATGAGTTCAAGCCCGGGCAAGCACCACTGAATTTCTGTGCTTATTTTGTGATAATAATTCATCTCGTGCTACGGTGAAAAAAAACATCGTGAGGAAACCTGCATGTGTCTAATTTCACTGAATTTCTGCCACATGTGTATTCCACCAATCCGCATTGGAGCAGCGTGGTGGAATAAGCTCCAAACCTTCTCCTCAAAAAAGGAGAGAAGGCCTTAGCCCAGCAATGGGACATTCACAGGCTGTTACTGTACTCTTTCTTTTAAATGTTGTCGATAAGATTTAATGTGATTTTTTTTTCTATTAGTGTATGGAGATTTTAAGTTGGATTAAAAACAATAAAATAAAATTGACGTCATTCAAAACGTAGCCCTCGATTTGAATATTAATTTATGACATCATTTATCAAATTACATATAGTTAAAAAGGCAATATGATTTTTATTACCCAGATATACTTAGAACTCATATACGCAAACATATGTCAATAAACGATATTAAAAATATAATAAATTAAAAAAATATTTTAAATTAATTAAATTAAGACTATAAATGAAATAGATATACTTCATTTCGTGATTTTAAATAAAATCTAGCGAGATTGACCTTTTTGGAAGGGCTTATTAAAAACGGCTAAACTTACCTTTATCTCTTATTCATATTGTTCTAACGGCATTCCTGATGTTCGTATATTTCGAATGAAGATTAAAAATATAAATATTTAGACAAGTTTCCTAACAGTTGGCATTCGTTGCTCGTCAGAGACGCTCGTATATATAAAACGCGAATACTAATATAGATTTAGTGTTTTTTCAATTTTATTACTGACTAACAGGAAGTTACATCTTTATAATAAAGAGGTATGTGAGTTGTCTTAAATTGTTATATTATGGGTTTAAATATAACATATATGCACATATATATGGAAGTAATTTAAGGTATATTATTTTATTTATATTTTTAAATTTCTAGTTTTTAGTTTTCATTTCATTTCATAACCAAATAAAATTAACATGTTCTATAGTGATCTATCAAGCTTCTTAGCTGCCATAATTTCGTATTGTGGACTTTCATGTTATTTCGTTTTTGTTCGTGTAGAATAAATAATAATAAATTAATAAAATACTTCGTTTTAAAAGGTCAAAATAATAATTATTAGTGAGATTTTAAAATTTGTGTTTTAATATATTTAATTTTAAATATAAATCTTTTAAAATAGTTTATTTAAATTCCTAAAAATATTAAGCAAACTTTTTTTTTTATAATACAGAAGTTCTATATTAAATATTGTGAACTCCCTGAATAAGGGTAATTTAGTTTAAATAATTTCTGAATATTAAATATAAGTAAATTGAATAAAACAACTGCTACTCACTATTTACAACAATTATTATCGCTTTATTATACTGTTTTTTTGAATGCAGCGAAGAAAAAAAGATAAATATTATCTACATGTGCAAATGAAACATTAACATAAATAATATACATTTATATATTTAAAAATAACTTAATAATAATTGAAATAAGTTTCACCTGTAACTAATTGGGGAGAGATATTACGGCATTTTTTCTTCAGTTCAATATTTCGATTTCAATTACATATACTTACATCTTATTTGGAATTAGTTATAAAAGACAGTCTGTGTTAATTGCTAGGTTAAACATTTTCCGTTTGACATACATTTTCAGTTTATTAACATACTTTTGCCCGCGGTTTCATCCGCGTAGTTCCCGTTCCCTTTGGAATACGGGGGCAAAATGTAGCTTTCCATTGATGAAATTTTTTTTAAAATCAATATATAGGTTTAGGCGTGACAGCAAAAAAAAACACACTCACATTCGCATTTATAATATTAGTTTGGATGAGTCGCTGAACACGCCTTTAATATTTCAGATATTCAAAAAACTTCACGTAGCAAAGATTTTAAAATTGTTATTATTATAGATTAGTGTTATTATTTAGTATTAGTGTTATTTATTTTTGAACTATCAAATGTTTATTGATAACGAGGTTGAAGGGCAACTGAATCATCTTCCATTATTGGGGATTTTTAACAAATAAGGTATGGCAATAAGGACAGGCCCCGGCGGAAGGCCATTGATATTACACATAAATGTAAATTAGTTAATTCGTTGTAATATTCTTCTTCTTACTTAATAAGTTTTTTTCAAAGTATCCAAATAACAGAGTATTAAAGTAAGTTTTGTTTGAGAGTTTGCTTATTAAGTTTTCAACTATTGGACTTTAGGACCTTAGGGCAATTCAAAAATGTTCTTCAGTCGAAACTATGAAGTAACTAGTGTAAGAAACAATAAGATTGTATAAAAATATCATACTTAGTAGGCTTATTACAAATTTATTTCTTACCGTTATAGAGAAGAAAGCACTTTTTCCTGGTTTAACGCATAGGCCGATTGCTTTAGGGATAACCATTTCATTACGAAAAAACCCACGCAACTACGAAACGTTAGCTTGTAATAAAGTCTTTCCAAGTGGATACTTTCATGAAACTTTGAAAATGGAGCCGGAACTAAAATTCCAAATTTAAATTTTAATTAATTAATAAACTGTTCATTGAAACATAAAGATTGTGAATTTTGCTCAATATAATATTATGTTATTTCATAATGTCTTACCAACATACGTATAAACAGTTTTGTGTTATTTTATATAAATTGAAATTAAATATATTTATTTGTTTATAATTAAATTATATATAATATCCCGAAAAGCCGAGATGGCCCAGTGGTAAGGAAGCGTGAATCTTAACCTACGATCGTGAGTTCAAACCCGGGCAAGCACCACTGAATTTCATATACTTAATTTGTGATTATAATTCATCTCGTGCTTGACGGTGAAGGAAAACATTGTGAGGAAACCTGCAAGTGTCACATCTCACTGTAATTCTGTCACATGTGTATTCCACCAACCCGCATTGGAGCAGCGTGGTGGAATAAGCTCCAAACCCTTCTCCTCAAAAGAGGAGAGGAGGCCTTAACCCAGCAGTGGGGCATTCACAGGCTGTTACTATATAATATCCAAGATGCAAAATGTATATAGATATACATATTACGTCATAGGTAATATAGATATATATATATATATATATATATATATATATATATATATATATATATATATATATATATATTACCTATGACGTGAGTGTCAATGAGTCTGTTAGTGTTGTTAATTTTACATATTGATTTTACAATTACATTTTATACATAAAGAGTAATTGTAAGCATCATTTGCAAAGTGTAATGTGCGAGTATATATCCGCTTCACGAAACAACGTGGTACTTAATTTTAAACAAATAGACACTTCAGATAGTTCTGGAATTCCCATCAAAAGGTGAAGCGTTAATTATTTCAATAGAGTAATAGCGTAATCTATTGAAATAATTAACACTAAGATACTAACGTCAAGGCTGATTCTTGTATTTTAATAGAAAAACAAATCGCGAGAAATACCATAATAATATAACTTAAAAAGGTCGATTTAAGTAGTTTTTATTTTAACCATTAAAAAGTATTTTAACGCGAAAGTATATTAAACAGCTAAAAACCAATAGTTTAACCTTCGATTTTAATTATCGTCTTACCTATGATATAGTTTTATTTGTCAAAACAACCTTTGTGATATATTTATTTATAATCAATTATGAAAAACAAGTTGAATATTTAAGATAAATAAACTAGTTAATATAAAATTAATTTAACATGATAAATTTATAATAATTTAACACAAAAATTAGCACTTACATCACAGGATAAATCACAGCTTATAATTTTTGCAATGGATATAATTTTACATTTAAATACAAGTACAACAAATTCAATGTCAATTATTATAAAACTAGACATTAATAAGACGTATATTATATACGTTATTTATAACCTTTATGTTTCAATAAAATGATTTAAAGATGACGCTATAAATTATAATTATATAGTTATATTACGTAACAGTTTACTTAATTAGCTTAATCGTTTAATATGGTATTCTTATATGAATGAATTGAGCAAAGAACAATAGTGACCTCACAAGCAAATCATGGACATCACTTTTTTGCACCTGTAGATGAAAAAAATATATAAAAGTATAGAATTTGAATTCCTAAACATATTGTCTTAAAATCTTTAAGAACGTTTCAAATCAAAGTTCTTCCACTTTTTTGAAAATCTTATCAAAATTTAATTGAAATGTATTAGGATTTTTTTCATTTCATTTAATTCATTGAGGTAGCTCCGTATTATTGATATGGTAACAGGTTCTACACATTTCAAAACTGCTTATTTTTTAGCCAAATTATGTTTTTGTTAAACTATATTTTTGATGTTATTTATTAATTATTTCTTAATGAAATCAATAACTTCTGCCATTGTTGTAATATTTTGTTACTGTCTTACCCATCCAAGGTATAAAGACCTTGTATACGGGCGACGTTTACATCTTTTTAAGGTTTTATTAGCACAAGCCTTAATCACATTCTCGCTGTTAAAAACGAGCCCGGTCGTATTTGTTACATATCTAGAGCGAATATAATTAATTCGAAACCAACGAAAACATATTAATTTTGTTTCAGACTGCAAAAGCATACTGTTATATTTTGTATATTAAGTCGTTTTACTCACAATTAACTAAGAACTTTATTGACAACACGATTAATAAAAAATCATTACAGAGAAGTAGAAATCATTACAGTCGGAAGTGCCAATTAACCATAGGTCTAGGTTTAATGGTCGGACTCTAAAAATCATCATCATATATGTTTATTATTTTATATCATGAGTTTTCAAGACAATAATAGACTTTGCTTTCGACCTAAAAATGACCGTCAAAATAATTTAAAAATTTTAAGAAATTATTTTATGTCATTCTTGAATTATGACATTTGTATACGCTTGAGAATTCCAACAACAATTATTTCGCCATTGTTGTTTATGTTTGTAAAGACTACCATAATATTTTATACATTGAATCAAAAATATGGCTTATTAAGTTAATATTTGTTATTACGTTGCATTACTTAAAACAATAAATCTGATTATGGAACCTTGTCTGCACATTTCTTCTGTTAGAACCCAAGTACGATGAGAAAACCCAATATGTAAACGTGTCTCGCATCATAATAACAACAGACACATTTTTAAGTTGTTATTTCCGCGCCAAACAATAACATTTATTTACCATTTACATGTAAAACTACAATTATGCTGCAACTCCGTAATATTTCAAATACAGATTGTAAACAAATTAACTTCAACTTGTATTTTATATCAAACACTATTATGTACCAAAACACTATTATAGAATATATCTGACATAATGCATGGAAGTAATGATCACGGACCTAATTGTAACGCTCGCTAATCAAAAGTTGTAAAAGTATATTTAAAAAAGTATACCTTCAGCTATGTCGTAAATCAATATCGCTCGGCAGAAAGACAAATGGCGGGAATCGGTTCGTTTATTGTTTTTATTTTTCTATTTTTAAAATGTCATTCATTAAATACGATCATTCATAAAATCAAAAAATAGAATAGAATAGAATATGCTTTATTGTACAACACATACAAGTTTATAGAAATACAGTTATAAACACGTTTATTTGGTATCACAATTTGTTACAATATTGCCAGGGGTCCTCGCACTAGGCTTCGCCTGTATCGCGAGGAACCAATTAAAAATTACATAGTAGAATTAACAAAAATTACGTAAGAGATACTCGATAAACAAAATTATAGAAGAAACTGAAATAAAACGGTACACAAATGAAACTTAAAAATATGACAAAATATAAAAAAATATATAGAAATGTATGAATGTACAAAGGCGGTCTTATCGCTAAAAGAGCGATCTCTTCCAGACAACTTTTGGGTAAAGGAAAATAAAGCCAGATACAAGAAGTAGATCCAAAGAGATTTTGTTTCAACTTTTAAGATTCGAAAAAACTTTTCCCCTGCCTTATATTTTGTTTTATTTATTTGAAAATCTGTTATTAAGGTATTATTATAATTATGTGTTTCCCCTTAAAATTTGGGTTAAGAGATCCACATACTAAGACAAGCAATTATTTTATCTTTTATGGTTTAATTGATCTACTAAGTAGGTGAACTACTTGAAAATCAATGATCTACGAAATTGTTTCTAGATGCTACCTTAATGATGAATGATAGAGCAATCATTCTTTATGATTATTCATTTTTAATTTCAGTATATATTTTTGATATTGATCTTCTATTAAATACTCATTTAGGATTAAATAGGATTTATTGTTGCTCAACTTTTGATGTGAACTTTTTGGATGGATTTTTGAATGACATTACGCATAATAGTTTGCAAAAATAAATCAATCGCTTTGAATCGTTAAGCATTTGCAATAAGACAATGTACTAAGAATCGAACCTGTTACTTTCTTGTCACTAGTTAATCTGAGGTAGTTCGCGTGAGGCTGTTAATTTTACTGACAAACAGCTATTTGATGATAAATCATTTAAATTTTATAAAAATATTACAATACAAACTATAAATATACAATCATTCGACCATATCCGCATATATAATTGTTAATTAATGTCTTTTGATCATAAGGCAGTATAACCAATGAGCGTGAATATTATACTATAATTTTTTTATTACCTGTCCGACCGAGGCAACCAGCGATTTAACCCATCACCGCCCAAAGTAAAACATTCTGTAAGTGTTATTTTTACGTAATTCAATTTTTTTTACTTGCCTAATATAATTTTTAACTTACTTTTCTTTCGATCAGAGTCACGTGTTATATTCATTTCAAATCAATATTGTTATATCTTTATTACGATACAGTCTGGATTTTACGGTTATTAGTTACCCTAGAGGCAAAAAAAAAACATTTTCAATAATTAAAAATAAATATACCGCGAATAATTTAGTACTTAGGTGCTTATTCAATAACATTCAAACTAAATCAGTGAATATAATCACAAATATACTTTTTGTTATACTCGTACGTATGAAGAAAGATAAGCTATTTAAATTCTATACAAAAACCGTACCCTTAAATACCCTCAAATTAATAATAGGAAGCCGAAAAATCACGGTCGCTCTGATCGCACAAAGGTGGTTGGGTACTTAATAATAATATAAGCGAGTCAAGTTCAATGTCACGATGAGTCGTTTTGTGGTTATAGACCATGCCACTGCGAACACGAACTCCATCCGAAGTTTTAGTACGTAATAGAATTATTATTGTAACGCAATCGAAACAACAATAAAAATAGCAATTCCATCTTCAGTCACGATGCCTCATTTACCGTCATTGTGATCTATTTTCTGTCTTTTGTCTCGCAACAACAATTATTATCCACTAAGACAAACATTTTCCTCATATCCCGACCTATATTACAACGTTCACTCCTCGAAGTGTTTCAGTTTAACTTTTACAACTTACAGTAATCGCTAATTGTTTTATAAAGATATCTGACAGTGTTTATATCACAGCAAGTTGCATTCAATTTATATATCTAAAAAATGTAACAGTAATTTTGAATATTTAATAATAATTGCAGAGGAACTAATAACAATTTATCGAATTCGAATAGAACATAATTTTTTGTTAAACGTTTTGTTGCTTAAGATAATAATAGTAATGTTGAATATTTTAAATTTTATTTTTGCAAATGTGTCATTTATACTCTATGCATGTTAAATATAAATTAACATTTATATATCTGCTACGTCTAGGTATTTTCCCGACCTCAAAGTTTATCAGAGTTTACTATTCAGTTTAGATAAAGAACGAATATGAATTTGTAATTAATATTAATTTATTATAATAAGTTTAAGCTATTGTATATCACGTGTATTTATTTTATAAAAAAAAAGACACACGTGCGCAGTTCATAAATATCCTTAAAATAGTTTCGGTCAGTTTAAGTTTTTTTTTATCATTATATTACATATTTTTGTACAATCAACAGACAAAGAATAACTAAGTGCTTAAAATAAAGAACGCTTTAAATTTTTGCATAATAAATTATTGAAATAGAAGTTACGGTTACCAAATCTCTGATAGAACCAATACCGGCGCTTAGTTTTATTCTAAATTCGGACTTACCTACACGTTTCTCTTAAATTGCTTTTTATTCTTTTACATTTAACCGTGAAATGCGCTGACCAATCTCGTAGCTATAACAGTGTCATATTATTGAATTTAGCAAATAAATCTTGTAAATTATACGATTACTAAGTAAATAAACCTTCGGCCGTACATATGTATATTAATAATCATTTTGTGCTTACGTTTTGTTATAACGTTTTTCTGTATACAGTTGTGTGAGAAATACTAACAATGATTTCGTTTAAATGACTAATTTGAGTTCGATGATCTTAGTAAAGCTCCTTAAGGTTTTGTATCCTAAGCGTTAATTAGTTTACGATCTATATTATTTTAACTGAAACAAATTTATTTAAATCTTAACAACTACGAACTCGTGAATATTGAATTAATATAATAATGTGAATATTATCTTATATTAAGAGAATATAGACAAAAACAAGTGATAAAAATAGTGCGTTAATAAAATCTATTAATAATGAAGATTTAAAATTAATGGATAAAATCTTTGTATTCTAAATTTACGAATCGAGATGACTTCATCACATCGAAACCGGGTATGCGGATCGCTTCTAAGTCAATATGGTAATTCAATTTTATGTATATACTTTAATTTTAATTATAATAAATTCAATTAAAAAATTACAATAGATTATACCAATATCGACGATATCAACGAATTAGTATGATTTAATAAATTGGAACTGTAAACCCGACGTCTATTAATTGGGAACAAGTCATTTTTATCTAACTTGTTCGTGTTTTTTCACTTCCTTGATATCACGTTACGATAATCCTTTAATAAAACTATAACACAACCGTTAGGGGAAGTTTGTCTATTTGCACGTAAACCTTCCGAAATATATATGAAATAAAAAAAAACTGCACACTCCATAAAAACGTCATACATATTTCATTCCATCTTATCAATGTTGTTTAAGTACAAGCTGAATAACTAGGTAACATTTGTTATTTTTTATATTTAAAAAAATCGAATAATTTAAAAGTAAATTATGTGCCGACACTTTAATTGATACAATTCTTATAAATAAAGTACATTAGACAGACGTTCATTTTATAAAAAATATGTTTTTAACATTTTTTAGGAATATGTCATAATAAAAATGTGGACAACATAATTTTTTCTCAAATGACACGTACATTTTTGATTATAAATGTGTTTTTTCTTTTCTTTATCCTATAGGTAGGCGGACGAGCATATGGGCCACCTGATGGTAAGTGGTCACCAACAACCGGCATTGTACCTTGGGAACTAAGATGTTATATCCCTTGTGCCTGTAATTACACTGGCTCACTCACCCTTCAAACCGGAACACAACAATACCAAGTACTGCTGTTTTATAGAATGCTGCGGTAGAATATCTGATGAGTAGTACCTACCGAGACGAGCTCGTACAAAGCTCTACCACCAAGTAAAATGTTGTAAATTAAACTTAACTATTATCGGAACGAAGTCTATCTATACCTATACATATATACAATGATCATATAATGAATTACTTTATAATTTCAATGTAAAACATTTCCTAACTAAAATCATAGACTATCGAGAACGTTGACACATGTATTTTGTAAATATTTTTTTCTCGGAGAAGGTTTTTATGTTATTCACTTATATGGCTAAATTGTCGGTAGATGGCACAATAGCCCTTCATCTTCTATATATATCGTTTATCCGAACTCTATAACAATTTTTAAGTACCTATACACAGACAGGATAACTTCTGTTGGGTTTTGCTAGTTTAATAAATATTTATGTATGCCTATTTTGTTTTTATTTCAGATCCATATATTTTGGACGTTTATAAATCTGAAATGGGGTACGGGGTAGATAGGTTTTTTTTATTATCATACTGTCTAGCTTGCTGCTGGTCGGGTCTAGGAGCCAAAAGTAATCTTAGAATTGTCAAGCAATGGTCGGAGATAAACTTTGCATTTCCCAGCGAGGAGGCTCGACAGAGCGCTTTGGCAAATCGCTACTATGTACCTGGAAATTCAGTTCCTATTGACGTCGATGTTCATCACAGAAAAGGTAATTTAAATAATCTAAACTAGGTACAATTAATTTCAAACAGCTTATAACGAAATATATTTAGTAAGTAGTCATAAGTATACATATCTAGGACATTTGATATGTTATACATGTAACAAAATGAGCCTAGTTAATTTTTCAAAGAATCGATTACAAAGAGTTTATAGTATCATAAAATGTATCATAAATTGGCTTGGAAGAATCACTATAAATAAGAACGCATTTGCCTGATTAATAGTTTACCTGCTTTTCATAATGTGTGCAATAAATACTCGTAATTCAAATCAGCATTGGAAACAGTATTATTACATTTTCCTTATTTAATGAGGATTTCCTAGTTCAAAAAATACTTACTCTTACTATGTAGTTGGAGTTTGTTTTCTAAAGACAAACAAAACGGTCAGTAAAGCCGTGCAAATTATTACACGAGCAAATCTATAGAATGTACTGTATATTCTATAGATTCGATATTGTAATAGAATTCAATTAATTACGTAGGTCTATTCAATCTTATATTGATTAAGTCTGCAGTCTCTAACTCTTATAATATTTGTAAAGATTATATTTTATACTGCATTTTATGAATTTATATTGTAACAAAGTAAAACAACACAATAAATAAATAAACTATCAAATTTTCTTCTTATTCAAGGACCGGCCAAGTCCCGGATATTTGTGACGATACCGAGGTTCGATGAAGGTCGCCCGGTGACTTTGGGGACTGTTGATGAAGAAGGACTGGTCAGCGGCTACCCAGACTATACTTGGCATGACAATCAAGGAAATAACTGCCATGGATTGACGTCCGTGTTTAGAGTTGCTGTGAGTTTACCTGCCTATGCCTGTGTATTGTCAAGGATTGAAACTAAGAAACGAAATATTACAACAGAACTATTAAGACTATTTTTCTAATATTAATATCGTCATTATGAGATTGCAGTAATTTGCACAATTCGACCTTTTCCATAATTTTATGATATTTCCTGTTGTAATATTCATTGAGAGTTTATTCCGTATCTTCCGGTGAACTTCATGCAACGTATTAACGTCATACTCCGTTATTGTATCGTGAATCTGTATCCTTACGATTGGAATTCTATAATTTTCTGGCTTGGGCGTCTGGTTACATTTTTTACAACCGTTTTTTACAAATATCATATAACTAGGATAAAAATAGACATTAAAATATTATGAAAGAAAGCTTAAGCTTAAGAAAGTAAATAGCTCTTACGATTACTCTTACGTTAGCTTTACACGAGTTACACTTATCTAATCTAAAAAGCGTACCTATACCTACGGCTTATGTTCATATATGGCCATATTTATTGCTATTGGGTGAAGTTGAAAATTGAGGGAGAGTGACAAAATAAAAATTTTGAAAAATATATTATCGATAAAGGCTCAAGTATGTGCGCAAATACAATTACACTAATATATATTCTCTCACTCTCATAATCTGATAGGACAGCAAATTTGACACAACCAGGAAGAGGTATACTAACCAATAACCATTTTATTGGCTCAGCCCAGGTTTGAACCCAGGACTTCGGGTGTTGCTTATAAAATAACTACTAAGCCACAAGGCAGTGAATGTTAAAGCTGTATAAACTGTGTGATGATATATAATCGGTCAGGACATTGCCTTATTAAATAGATTACAATTTGTAACAAGAAAATTGAACTTGCATAAACACGTGTATGAGTGCATTAAGTATTTTATTGATACAAAAACTTCATTTTCACTTTACGTATATGTTATTACATTAATGAGAACTATATATTTTTCTGAGAAATCTAATAATGTAAATGATTTTGAGTCATTACTTTTAATCATATCAATTAGGTATTGAGACATGTGTTTACTTGACTATTGGAAACATAATATTAAATATCTATGAATATTTGTCTATAGTTCGATTCGCATCTGCAGAACTCCTAGAGTATTTAGGTTAGCTAAAATACTTACTAGTATTTAAGCTATAATAATACTAGTATTTTTATTTTGTAATATCAGAGCTAAAGTTTATAAAAAAGTACCTAAAGAAATGTAAAAATACCTTTATAGTTGTATGTCTCAATTACAGATTGACAAATGCAATCGACTGTGGGTAATGGATGCTGGGAAAATTGGAGAAAAAGCTGTTTGTCCTCCTCAATTACTAGCCTTTGATTTAAACACAGACCAGCTTATTTACCGACATCGACCAAACCCTTCCAGCTACATCGCAACGTCCTTGTTCATTACTCCAGTAAGTGTAATGAAACTATTTTCTCAATTGTTTTGTTGAAAAATGACAAAAATATACATGTATATTATCAATTTGAAAAACAAATTTACTGTATATATATCATTTTAACAAATAAATTAATTTTTAATTAAAATAACTCAAAACTAGGTCCAATACAAGTATATTTCTTAATAGTTTTGATGATCAAAACTTGAATAGTAATATTAATAAATTAACAAGATACAAAATTTTATAACTTGTTCAATGAAATTCGTTTGATATTTTTGTATAATTTAAGTTTCTGACACCGGACAGGTTGTGGACGTTCGAAGCCAAGATTCAAATGACTGTTCAAACACATTCGTGTATGTGGCAGACGTATCCGGCTTCGGTTTGTTAGTGGTCGATGTTATCAACGACCGCTCCTGGAGAGTAACCCACCGATTGATGTATCCGTACCCTTCACATGGAACCTTTACAATTGATGGTAAACATATTTATAGAAAATATATATTTAATAATAATCAGTGACAACAAATGTATCTTTAAATGTACCTGAATTTTTTATGAGTAATATACCAGCGTCCAACATCAAATAAACCACAAAAAAAGTAGTATAACTATTATAGACACCAGCTATAATAATTAATTGTAACTAACTTTTCTTTTTAATAGAAATATAGCTTATAAAAATATTTATATCATATGTTTGGACTATACGCGTATCAGGTAATAAATACACTTGTTAATATATATTTTTTTGTCGTATTAATTGATAATTGTTGTTTTTCAAAAGGGGAAAGTTTCGACCTCATGGATGGAATATTAGGTATGGCATTGTCTCCATACATGGGTCACGACCGTTACCTGTATTTCCATGCATTAGCTTCCACCACGGAGAACGTGGTACGCACCAGCGTGCTCAGAAATGACTCATTTATGGCAGACTCTAACGCGAATCCGTACTCCATAAACGTAAGTACAATTTTATAAATTATTTATGTTATTGTAAAACACCAAGCTTGAATTTAGTTTAGTAAATGTGCCGAGAAGTTTTTGTATTTTTGTGACGATATTCGTATGTAAATTTACTAAAATATTGACTCAAAATTTACAGGTCTTTCCCGAAGAACGTCCAAATCAATCAGCAGCGGAAGCTATGGACAGCAACGGTATTTTATACTTTGGTCTAATGGAACCTCCTGGTATCTGGTGCTGGAATTCAGGTACAGACTTCTCTACACGTAATTTCCACCAAATTGCAATCAACAAAGAAACTTTACAGTTCTCTAGTGGTTTAAAAGTTGTCAAAAATCTTAAAGGCGAAGAAGAACTATGGATATTGACATCGAGTTTCCAAAGAGTGATGACAGGATCTATTAGTTCAGACAGAATCAATTTTAGAATACACGCTGAAAAAATTCCACTTTTGTTAGAAAACTCAGCATGCAGATCACCCTCGAAGAGCGACTATATTGGTAAACATGCCGATCGGATATCACCTAAAATCAAAAAATATGTGTATAAATATGGTGCTGTATCATTTCTATAAAATGTATGCCAGATTAATTAGAGTTATTAATGTGGTAAAATGGCCATAATAATTATTAATTTTTTGTTATAAGCATAAGTACATAAATTATTTCAATACATTAATGATTTTTTATTTATAGTGCGTCAATAATATCGTCAACGTTACAACTATAAATAAAATGAACACTTCATAAACATTAGAGATTGACGTAGACAAAGATAACGGAACATTTGCACCCAATGCCAAGATTAATTAAAGGTTTATGATATTATAAGTCATTAAACTGATTGCTTTATAATATCGGTATACATTTGGATCTTCCTAGCAATACTCAAATCAATATGTTTATCTTCAACTCCAACGATAACACCTCCGATGATATCCGCATCTACCTTTTCTGTTAGTTGAATATTTTTCCCCTTAACAATTTTTTTAAGTGCATCCATTAGTGCTTTACGTGAACCTTCATCAAGAGGCTTAGCAGTGATCACTTCACATAAAGCCTCCTTTCTATGAGCAACCATAACGGCTAAGAAAATTCTGATAATGCGCTTCAATGATTTTAAACGGCCATTTTCGGCGACAACAACTAAGAAATTCACAGCTGCAGAAGGCATTCCTGTGGAATATTTATCTATATTAATCATTGCATAACGACAATTATTATACATTAATGATTACTATTTCCTGATACATAAATAATAATTAGTATATAACCTGTTGTTTCCCCCACTCCTTTCAACAGTTTTGCTTTTTCTGTAGCAGAAATCATGCTTGTTTCTAGGAATTCGCTTACTTTAGGTTTAACCAGTTCTTTTAGCAAGCCACGAATATGTTTTTCTACTTCATCTATTTGTTTCAATTTGATTGCAGCGCTGTACAGTGCAGATACATACCGACCTTCTACACCTTCATAAATACATCACAGTTTAAAGATTTAGAAGATAGATCAAATGTAATATTATTATAGAAATTAAAAGTCATATTATTTCTGCTTACCAAAAACTGGTATAGGTGTGTTTATAGACTTCACATGTGTACACATAGACCTTATTGCTATCTTCAACATTCTTTCGACGAATGTTTTTTTTATATATTTTTTTATCCGAAGTACTTACTATTATATGTGTATATATTTTTAACGATTGTAAATTACAATTTGAGTGACATTTAGCTTTAGTTTAGAAGCTAATAAATGACATTTATAGAAAAAGAAACTATTTTAATGAATCATAAAATAGGTAGGTATCAATATCGTTGACACTTAATATTCTATTGTTATATAATTGAATACGTTCATTGAATTTGAAAAAGGAAACAAAAAACAACATAAATAATAAATTGAATTACATTGGTAATAATTAAAATTAAGTTTTGTGTACTATTATTACTTAAGCACTATTTAGTTCTTACACAAGAACTTCGTACTGAAATGCTTGATCAGTTTCCAGCAGCGTTCGTACATACATTACAAGAGAGCCCAGAGCCATTGCCGATGTTAAGGAGTTGCAGGAACCTCCTTCGGATGACGCGGCTTTTTTTACGCGATACTCTTCCTGCGAATATAAATAATTTAAATAAATAATGTTGTTTATACATTACAAGGAAGTGTGAACAATTTAATGTTTTAAAATAAATTGATTTCCTAAAATAGCCTACCTCTCTATCTTTTGGCGGTGGTGACGATGCAAGTCCCACAAAACCGGTTAGTTTTAAAAATGGCTGACGATCATCTGCGTAACATCCCTTAGGTTCTTGCCATGATATTACTTTATTCATCCATCGCGGCTTAATAAACTCCCCGTAGCCTTGTGATGCACATAATAATACTGAAATAAATATGAGTCTTATTTTATAAGGAGGCAAGTTTTGTTTATTAACTATGTACCTATAGGTACTTATTTAGTTGGACAGGACATGACGAACGTTATATAGTTTATTTTTTAACTTATGCATATATTATGAGGTTGAGTTTTCATGTCACATTGTCTTCTCGAACGATATTAAAGTGAACACGGAACACTATTATAATAGAGAATATGTATAAAATTTAAATTTGCCTGAAATATTTTTCTCTCAAATCCTTATTATCGTCACATTATAATTAAAAGTTATTTTTATATTTAGTTATTATTTAAACCTATAAAATATTGTATAAAAAGTGAAAAATAAGGGACGGAAATCAAACTTACAAAATGCGTCACAATTGGTCGAAACGAGATCTCACGTCAGACAATACAATTTTGGATAAATTATTAATTTAAGTCATAAAAAAAATAATGCATATTCCCTATTTATAACACCAATGTTTTAAAAATATGTAATGAACAACTTTTTAAATATTACTGAATGAATAAACTTACTTTGTTGCATAAACAATGTCCTTGTGCCAGGCGGATGATCCCAAGCCTCCAAGGACTTTGTCTCTTTATAAATCTGGATACAGAGCTTATAAATTAATGCTGAGAGATCAACACCTTCCATGCAATCAAAGAGACGAGACAAAATCATTGCACGAACTCGGCTGGTTTGTTGGAAGGCGAGTCCAGATCCCTGCATCACTTGTGTTTGACATTCCGGAGATAGCTCGCAAGTTCCTTCAGCTCCAGCTCCTTGTGTCGTCTGCGTTTCCATTGCAGATATCAGCAGTTGCATCATACATGCGTCTGAAATGAACAAAATAATAGTTCATTGAAAAAGTATTAGAGTTATACGGAGTGGTTTTACGATACCAACACAAACAGACTTTGTTTGCCTGTTTGGGTAGGTACCACCTACTCATCACACATTTTACCGCCAATCTGTAGTATAACTATAACCAGTGTAACTATATATAGACACAGGGGATATAACATCTTAGTTCTCAAGGCTGGCGCAAAGGCTTCGCAAGGAATGGTTTATATTTCTTACAGGGGCAATGTCAATGGATAGCGAGCACTTACCATCAGGTGGCCCATTTGCCGGTCTGCCTACTTATTTTAAGCAAATAAAATAATGGATGTCACAGCTACAATGTTTGTTTAGAACTGTGTCAAGGTGCTTTCACCTTTTTTATAAAGTAAACTTCGTACAACGCCACATTGTGGTTAATTATTGAACTAGAAAACAGCCTTCAGATATTGAACCGTGTCAGGGCTTACAATGGAAACATCGAATGCCTAATTTGTACATTTCTTAATATTAACAACAATAGCAGCTAAAAGAAAGATTTGATTGATTCTTTATTAAGAATACAATCACGGTACGTACCTATTCTCGATATCATGACATAATTGGAAATTATTGCTGATGTTATAAACTAATTTATTCTATGAACGAAATGATCACTGTTAGGTTTCTGACATGAAATATAAATTGAATTACATTAGTAATATAAAATATAATTACATGGTTATGACAGCAAATTTTTAATTTCGTAAATTTGAAGAGTTTCTGCTCTATATAAATGAGGTCATCTTTTTTTTTTAAATTTGGTCTACATTTCAGACGTTCAAATGACTAATTGCATGTAAGATGTTTATATACACATATTATTTGTATTTATTAGGAAATGCTGCTAGCATTCTTGCAACCATTCCACGCGGTCACGATTTGTCCAGTATTATTTTTAATTTTTATTTGTATTTATATATAATATATAAATTATTATTAAAGTATGTATAAATCCAATACCTCATTTATGGTCAAAACTAATCAAAAATTTAGGTCTATTTTTAAATTTTTAACGGACGAATTAGCAACAGTCACACTAGTGTTTCATATATATAACATTTCTATACCGCGTTGCTAATATTGCGTTGTTGTTTTTATAAATTCGTTACGGGACTAACCTTTTTAATTAGTATAATTATTTCAAAATTGCGTATTCATTTTTCTGAAACATGAAATAGAATTATGAAAATCAGGCCGATCATTACTTAGATTAAAGAATATGTAGGTATTTTTGTTTTAATATTATAGAAATAAAAAAAAAAATTAATTGTGCATGCATGCGTGCATTTTTTAACAGAGTAACTACTGGCCAAACGGACAAATTATGATGAAATATATAATAGCAATATTATGTGTGCTGGTTATATTAGCAACCAATTCTACGATTAAAGAGTAAGAAAACTAAATTTATATATATATACCTTATATCTCTTTATTTTAGTTTTTAAACATTTATCTTATACTAATATCGCACTCCGTCGATACCGTTAATAGGACTTGTCACAGACGGTCACGCGAACGCCAACCATCATACAAAGTTTCAAATCGTATATGAATTACACGCAAACAATATAAACAAAGACAAGCATAATTTTATTATTTAATAACTGCATCTTACCTGCTGCTTTTCTGCTAGGCATTTTCGTTTTGGCTTCTTGAACATATTGTTCGAAATTGAAACGAAACGGCTTCTGAGTGCCCATCGTACCAATTGTGATCGGTTCCAAAAGCGACGAAAACACATCGATGTTTTCAAAAATTGCTTTGGCCACTGAAAAAGGTAATATATGTATGTAAGAAGGATTACATTTTAACTTCTTTGTTTTTAAGCGGCTATGGTTAGGTAATAGGTATTTATATGATAGTCATAGGTAATAAAGTACTGCCTTGGTCTATTTGACATAATGGTCTATTAAGACACCCTTTTAATAGATATGACGTCAGAAGCTTAGTAATCACAATAAATCCAAATACATTTTTGTAATCGATAGATTATTTAATAATGATTAACATTGTTTGATGAGTTATGAGTGGTCACAATTAAACTTACTAATGATTTTTGAATAATGGTTTTTGTTTATAAAGCTATGTAATTATATAAGTCTTATTCTTATTCTTTTATTTTAATACTTTAAGATTTTTTGATCCTTTCTCGAATCCTCAGTGTAAATAATTCTTAAAGTACTTTGTAACCTTTCCTTTTCGCAATATTCTAAAAATACATAAGTTTTGTCTCTAGAAGAAGCAATAATTGAAAATCATATTTTTTTTTCTTTTTTAAATGCAGTCAATAAAATTGATACTTGCGTTTGTTATAAATTATTTTCCGTCCTAGAGAAATTCGTCAAGCTGAATCCATACACATTTTTAAAAATCACTTTCAAAAATATTATTCGTCGATATAACTATTTCATGTAACATTATTTTACACGTATAACCAAACGTGTATAATATATATATATATATATATGTATGTATGTATAAGTGTATATGTATTCATATATAAAAAAAACTTAAGTTAATTGTAAGTGTACACTGGCCCATTTTTGTTCCCGCCTTAATCCTTAATAAAGGTTGCCTGAAAGAGATCAATGTGATGATAAGGCCGCCTACGCGTGCTTTGTAATCTATTATTATTATTTATTAAAATTTGCGTAATAAACACTTAAAATTAAAATTGAAAAATATCTCGATTCGAAACTTCGAGTTTCTATTCTCTTAACTCGATTTAAAAAAATATATTCTTCTGTTGTATATACATGCCCAGGCTATTAAAAAACGTATAGTTTCGAGTATTTTCGTATGTCTATATTATATAAATATTATATAGCTTTTTATCGCCAAGTTAAAGTAAATTGTTTCCAATCACGGATTGTTATGTACATAGCTTTGATTATTTATTGGTATAGAGCCTCTGAGTGCGTATACGTCGAAAAGAATATTAATAAAATTGCTTCATAAATAATTAATTTCATAAATTGTGAATTTACCATAAGTATAAGTTATTTATACGATGTTCAAGGAAAAATGTAAGTATCCTGCTATTCCTTTCAACTAAGCTATTTACAAAATGGAGCCCTTTCATCGCTTTCCTCTTGAGATTAGTATTTACACTTAAAATATTTACATATTAATTTATGATTTATATAAATACTTCTACTATTTAAATTTATATAAATTCTTCTAGCCGATATCGAAAATAACTCTCTTAAAGTGTTTTTTTTACGAACGTATAATTAGTACCTACCATCCATCTATACCGATTTAATAATTTTGATTTATAATTTTTAATATTTGATTAAAAATCTGGCTACATGTATTACAATTAAATATATTATATAATATCACTCAAAATGTGCGTATAAAACAACAGCAACGGATACCCGTGTGCGTAAGACACACACAAGTAGAATTTTGGCTTGTTTGTTTTGTTTCGGCTAAAGCGAAAGTAGACAAATTAATTAATTAAATTAAAATAAATTAACTATTCTAAATTATTTTAGTTTCTGTTCTTAAAAAAGTGTTATCGCAATTATTTATAATGCAAACTTTTAAATACTGAAACCACACTTATACAAGCTCCATGAAACAATTTATATTAATAATATACGCAATTAATCGATAGCAAAGATAAAGAAAAATCAATCGAATAGTTAAAGTTTAAGGTAAAAAACTCGTTAGCATGGTGATTTATGTGAAAGTCTTACCGCAAGTATGAAACGTAATAAGAGAGAAACTATAACAAAAAATGCACTTACGTTTTTATGTTTGATACGTCATTGCGGAAATTAGAGTCTGTAATTATTATTTATTATCTTTAATAATTGGAAACACTTATGTTACAAACTCATAATTAAGCGCTTCAGTCAAACTTATAATCGAATCAATCAATTATGTTAGTCTTTATTTCTGATTATATTAACAACTTACGTCACTGGTTACTAGAAATTCTTCCGGCAAGCATTGTATTGTTACAACGTTAAACGATGTATTTCGCTCAGCTTTAAATCAAAGTATGATATGATGATAATAAGAACTGGTTCCAAATTCACTGCGTTCTCTCGATAGTAATAGTAATCTTAATACTAGAACAGGATTTGTTTAAATAAGTTACTTAAAATTACTTCCGAGTATAAGTGAATATATGTATTTATATATAGTTGTATATATCGTTATGTAGCAACAGCAAACACCTAAGTAGTCATTTTATAGATAATAAGATATTTAAATGAACGCAAGAGAAAAACGACGTGGTACGTGCGTTTAAACCTGTAATTATATTAGGTCCTTACATATGAAATTAGCGTTTTGTCGTACTGACCACTTTGATATGAAATATCTCCTCTTTAGTTAAGAATTCCAAATTCAAATTTAAAAATTCATTCAGCTGGTACATTTGAGTTTTGAAAACAGTCATTCATTTGTTTTTTCCTTATTATTTTTTTCTTTGGCGTCGCTTATTACCGCACAATAGAAAACATGAAATATCGGTATATTACTGCACCAGTGCTGCAGAAACAGCTCGAAGGATTAATTATGTGTACGGCGCTGGTGTCGCAAAAGAAAGCACGGTACTTTTTTGGTTTCGTTCTGGAAATTCTCAAAAAAAAGCGGATCCATCACAAAGCACTTCAGAGATAGCTGCAGGCTTCGGGGTAAGTGATAAAACTGTATTAATCCACTTGAAGCAAATCGGGAAAGTAAAAAAACTTGAACGATGGGTACCACATGAATTGAGTGAATCGAACTTGCAAACACGCGTCGACTGCTGTGTTACTTTGCTCAACCAACACAATAATGAAGGGATTTTAAATCGAATCATTACTTGTGATGAAAATGGATACTGTACGATAATCGGAAGCGCTCGTCGCAATGGCTGAACCCTGGAGACCCAGCCAAATCCTGCCCTAAACGAAAATAGACTTAGAAAAAGTTACTTGTGAGTGTTTGGTGGACTAGCGCCGGTGTCGTTCAGCTTTCTAAAATCTGGCCAAACGATTACGGCAGATATCTATTGTCAGCAACTGTAAACCATAAAGGAAGAACTAGCTGCTAAACAACCGAAATTGGTCAATCGCTCTAGGTCACTGCTGCTTCACGACAACGCAAGACCACACTGCACAACAAACAACCACTAAGTTAGATGAGCTACAATTAGAATGTCTGCGATATCCACCGTACTCCCCGGACCTTGCTCCAACAGATTACCTTTTTATCTGGAATTTGGACAACTTCTTACAAGGAAAAAAATTCAACTCCAATGCGGCGGTCCAAATCGCCTTCAAAGAGTTTATTGATTCTCGCCCCTATGTTTTTTTAGTAAAGGGATCAATGAACTACCTTTGAGATGGCAAAAGTGCATAGCTAACAACGGTGCATACTTTGATTAATTAAATATATTTTACAAAAAAAAAAATTGACTTTATATTCCTTCCGTACAAAACGCCAATTTCATATGTAAGGAATATATTTCAAAATGTATGCGTACAGAGGTCTCAAGTTTTCCAAGTCCTACACAATACATTTTTACTTACTGCAATATTAATGAATTAGACTCCTTCTCTTTCTATATTAATAATAATAATATTTGATTATATCGGATAACGTACAATCATGTATGAATTTGACCATTACATTTATCTGATATACTGAGGTAGGACCGGTGGGTAACTAGTGCATTTATAATATATATTTTAGTATAGATAGTAATACAGTATTCAATTTAATTGTATCACAGTATTTTTTCCTTCATTCATTTCCTACTTTTTAGTAATTTGTTTTTTGTGAGAATCGAATTATTATTAATAGTCTATTCAACGAGTGCTTTAAGAGTAGTAAATATATTTTTCGATAAGATTAATAGTTTTCGAATTATAAGCGATCATTTATATAAGTCAAAATTCAATGCTTTCCGAGAGACCCTTACCCTTAGGTTCACACGGGTCGAAAACTTTTAGTAGCCTGCTTCCTAAGAATCAAAAATTTTGACCCCTTTCGTGCATTGTATATCTTTTATTAATATTAACTGACTGGACTATAATCCTTTTGAGTTGTAATCTTGCAGACAATAAGGTAGTGGTACTGACGCGGAAGTCATCATTTTTATTTTCTTCCAAGTTCGTAAATAGAAATAACCTTGACGCGAACAGTAGATTAAATTGCATACTATACAACTATTATTCACACTTAAATGTGAAAGTGCATTTGTGTTCAACGTATCACACCGCGACTGCTTGACCATTGTACACGAATTTGACATTTAAAACACGTAGAAGGCCACGGTTTTATCCCACGACCTACCATAACATGATCACTAAAATGTTTGATAATAAAAAGAAGAAAACGGTAACATTCCTAACTTCTTAAACATAGAACAACGTTTCCTCACAAGATTCAACCTATAAGAGACCAGACAGGAAGGCAACTGGATCAGCGCGTGAGTCGCATGTGATTACGAAAGCCTGCCGAATAAATGTAGACTTCGTATTTCATGTCTTACCAACTTAAAAGTTATTTACGTAACGGCGATTAAAGGATATGGTAATAGAAGCGAGTCACGTTTATTTGTTACTTAAAAGGAGAAGGAAAAGAAACTTAACAAGTGAAGTAACTAACCCATCGATTTTGTGTATAATACTGATAGTAGGGAGCCGAGAGGCAAGAACACTTAAATTTTTAATGAAGATTGCTGATCGAGTTTCTCATAATGATTTAAATATGTTTGTTTTTATATTACACCTCATACTCGTTGATGAAGAAAAAAGTAAGGAAATTTATAAAATTGCACCATTGCTAAATTGCACATTGTAAAATAAGCTGCAATTTTTCTCCTAAATGGTAGACGAAGTCTTAATCCAGCTGTGCGTCATATAAGCTGTAACTTTACCCCAACTCTAAAATAAAACTGACCTGATCTTTATTATAATAAATATTGCAATTAGAAACAATTTAGCTTTTACACATACACTATCACAGACGATTTGTTTCCATATAAAATATCACATTACAATAAATATAATAAAACCGAGATTTTTAAGTACATATAAATATTTATTTATATTTTAATTACTTTACATGATTTTTATATGCTTATAATATATACCTTTAAAAGAAGATTTAATATTTATTATATATTTTCTAAACCCTATTTATACTAATTAAATCTTTCTGAGCGCATGCTTCCTTAATGTTGAATTATGTAAAGAGAAAGCTGACAAACATTTATGCCTTTATTATAGAAAGTATAAGTAAAATTTCTTGAAATAGCTTAATACTGATCTAGAAAAGATCTTTCTTTGTTTTGTCATTACGTGTCAATAATTTATAAACATACTGCGACATTTACAACTGATTGGTAGTTTTTTTTTTTATAGTTAGGTTTTGTAATCAACAATCAAATTATAACGGTCCAATTTAAAAGCCGCCTAACGGGGAAACCATAAAATTGTAATTGAGTCTTATCAATTTAGGTCAATTTGTTTTAAGTTAAAAGATGATTTACAAACATTCTTAATAACTTCATAAGACTTTACTAAAATTCACATAAAGCTAGACCCTTATTGGTCTGAAGATAGCTTTAATTATGATTAACATAAATAAAATTAAAATAAACTATAATAAATAGAGTAATAATAATTAAATCAACGTCATAAATGTATAATAATTTTCCGAGTCGATTTTTTTAATTTATCATTGAATTAGTCTCATCTATTTCTTACACGAATCATTATTAAGATTTCGCATTCAGTTACAATTTGAAAGGCATAAATAATTAGCCGATATAAATCTTATTGCAGAGGCTTTGATTGTTCGTGTACGCTTTAACATTGCGTTGTAATGTGAATAATAAAGCTCTTACATGAAGTGCGTCTAGCTTTCGAAAACTAATGGAAACAAAACATTGAATATAGTCGATATATAAATGAGTTTAACTATGGAACAGATAACTTTAGCCACGTCCGTGCACATGATGTAATGCCGGTAAATAGAGACATAAATAAATACCGCGACCAATTAATCTGTATGGCTTCGATTCGTAAGTTTTTTTATCAAACGTTAAAAAACCGGAACAGTCGCTATTAATCTGACGCTAAAGATTTTCTTTTCACCTAGCATATACTAACTTCAATATTCCAGTGTTGTTACATTGTTATATCGTTCACATTATTTACAGTTTTATCTATGTTGAACAAACAACTAAATATAAATGAATAAACTTTAATTAATCATCAATACAATAAGACTTAATCAAAATGATATTTAAATTGAAGTAAATTATTTATTAAATCAGATTTGTCCGTTCTTACTGCTGCGCTTAGAAGGGTCCATTTAATTTGTCCAAAATTAGATAATTAATTATTAAATCCGTTAATGAACAGCACATGTCTGAGACATCATTAAACTATTCAATACATGATGTCAATTTTAAATGTCAGTAGGACAGAGTATCGTATAATTACTCGACGATAAAGCGAACAGAAAAAACGGTGATATTTAACAGTTTATTCAATATTCAAATACTAGTTTATTCAATATTTAAATAAAAAATAGCAATCACAAAACGTAAAATTAAAAATCAATCATTAAAACGTTGAATGATGGCTTTGCTAAACTTAACATTAATAGCTATTAAGGGACATTAATGAACTTTTAACTGACTGATAGGAAACTAAGTTATTTGAATTATAATTATTTATTATTAATTGAACTTATTTTTCCTTGTCATATCGTAATATTTCATGTGTTTTATATATTTATAACTATAATTGTAACCTTTGTTGGATGTTCGGAATAAATAAACAAAACTATATGAAGGAGCATAGACGTTAAACGTCTCTGAATGCGACTGTAAGCGTTACATAAAAAAATATTAGTATATAACTATAGCAAAAATATCACAACTATAAAAAATAATATATTAAATTAAAAGAAAGATTACATAAAAATAGAAACGCATGAAAAATACTGTTCTGTAATAGCATTAGCGATACTGAGAAAGAAACTCTCCTTTATTCAAAACACATCGATCTCGTTACGTTTCATAATAAATGCACAGAGCCAGTGCTAATCGAGTAATATAATAATGATACGCTCACGATATTACGCTCGTAAGGTAAATGTAGAGCGGTATGATGGCAATATTAAAGGTTATCTAGATACTCAACCACGAAATATACGTACCATATTCATAGTCTTTGCTGCGATATACTAATGTTGTGAAATCAGTACTGTTCCAAATACGATCCATTCTCCTCGAAATATTCTGCAAATTTTCTTTTAACTTGGCTGGTACCGATATGTCCAGCTCGTTTATTGTATACTCGAGTTGACCTACAAAGTATCGCATACATTCTATTAAATCATTTGAAAAATATTTGTATTAATAAATTCGATGCTAATGTATATAATGTAATGCCTATGTGTGTGCCACCACCTTCATCCAATTGTTCCGTTCAAAATATTATTTTTTAAGACATCAAGACAAATAGTACAGTAGGTAATATTTATTCTCGGATTAAGACAAGTTTGTTTAATATTCAAAACCTTAGTAGATTCTCTTACTATGATATATATGAAGCCTTAAAATGTAATAATTTTTTGAGAATCAACGAACTTCATTTATTTAGCATTTTTCAAAATCTAGCTATTAAATAATATTATTTTTGTTTTTAATATTAAGTAAAGTAATAAATTTCATTTTTAGAAATGTTATATAACAATAAAATAATAATAAAAAAACCTGAACATAACCTGTCAAAGTCGTTCTTACCTCTTGCCATTCTGAGCGTAATATACCATTCCGGATCTTTGGACATTTTTGTCTCATAATGTTCTAGCAATTTGTCCAACGTTATAGATATTCTATACACTTTAGGAACATTATAAATAAAGTCTTGAGTATCAAAATACGGATATATTGCATAAATAGCACCAAACAAAGTCAACAATACAAGGCACTTCCCACACATTTTGTGGACTGGACTGGTGGTGCTTTTGCTCCAATAAATGTTGTAAAACATTTTTAGGCTACATGTTAGCAATTGATTGGTAGTTCAGCCTATAAACTTTCCATCGTATACGCAGCACAATTAGGCGAAGCTGAAGTAACAAAACGAGAAAGTAACTCATATAAAGTTGTTACGTATTCGCTGATAGTCTTTGTAAGTTGTAAATAGTTTTAGTTACGTTATTTTATACCAAAAACTTAAAGCATATATTATATTCATTATTAAAAAAGATAAAATATTTTACGATACACAAATATTATTTTTTATTACCTTGAATTTATTGTATATAATAAATCGAAATCTGTTATTTTAATAAAATATTACGACAGTTATGCTAATTACATTCTTAATCTCTTAAAATCTTAAGGATATTTAAATTATTAAACGTGCCGAAATGATAACCGTAATGACGTATACATAAGCTGAATTAGTTCCAGTTAAGTATATAATCATTTCAATTGAATATAAATTATACGCAAAATTAGTTCTCACTCACATTTATTTATACGTGACTAATTTTAAGTTGTTTTAATCAAAAGTACGGTAATGCAATTCAAAGTGTGTAAAATAAATATTTTTTATAATAATATATCGACAAAATGAACCTAAACAAATTTCTTACATGATCCTATCTATCTATCTAATAAATTAGGCGCATAACCACCGACTTTCCATATATACTAATAAATGAGGCTTTTTTATACTATAATGCCTAACTAAAAATCAACTAAACTTACATTAACTACAACTTACAACTTACACTTATAATCTATAACGCGTTACAGGGAAGGTTTTATTTTATAATATTACCTATTATATAAGTAGCTGCGCTTCGCAGTATCTTCCACTTTAAATTTAGCAATAGTATTTTACAGCGGATGATACTGCGATGATGATACGTGACAAGTGTTCATGTTCTTTCTTGTACTTTATATGTTACTCCACTTAAATATAGCTATTTACTTCTTAGCAGAAAAATTCAATATGTATACATATAATATTGTTATTGCAACATTAAAAGCTAGAATAGATAGACTAAATAGATAATTTATTTTCTGTTACCAAAACATTTATCTCAGTGCAAAAAATAATAATGTAATAAAATATTTCACGTTTTCTAATATATTTCGTAACATGTTACATTTGCATATAAACTATTTTTAGTCTAACATTCACCTACTGGTATTTGAATAATGATTATACTTTTGTGCAGAACAACTTTTAAATATAAAAATATAATATTTTTTTTATATATATCGGTAAGTTTACTCGGTGGTAGAGCTTTGTGCAAGCTCGTCTGGGTAGGTACCACCCACTCATCAGATATTCTACCGTAAAACAGCAGTACTTTGTGTTGTTGTGTTCCGGTTTGAAGGGTGAGTGAGCCAGTGTAATTACAGGCACAAGGGACATAACATCTTAGTTCCCAAGGTTGGTGGCGCAGTGGCGATGTTGTTTTTTTTAAAGAAATATACAAACCACTGTCTATGGGCGTTGGTGACCACTTACCATCAGGTGGCCCACATGATCGTCCACTAATCAATACTATAAAAAAAAAAGAAAATATTGTTTGCTTGTTCGTTCTCATAGTAAAACAAAACTATCTCAAGAAATCACCATTTATAATACTAGGTATCCATTTTATTATTATAGTATTTTATTACTAAGAATAGTTTCCGACTCTAGCGTAAAAAATTTAAGTTACGAAATCATTTAATTGTTCATTTAGCCAAAATATCACATATTACAAGCTTAATAAGCTTCTACCTGTATAATTACCAGTTAATATTGCAGAATGACGTTACTTAATATTATTAAACTCATTACATGTTTAAAAGTATGTACAAATAAATAATATACAAGCTACTCACTATTATAAAACAAACAAAAAAAAAAACCTAAGTATTTGATTTTATTTTAGCGTGTCCAAAACAAATATACAATTGTACTTCTTCAATAGTTTGGATAGCTAATACTTAATGGTTTCAATAAGAACAACTATGTTTCGATTCTAGTGCGATCTATAATACCGCCATTGTATTTCTTGTATTTATACTGAGTCACGTTTATACTGGATGGGACTTTACTCCGAACATCAGTAATTTTCATTTATTAATGTTATTCTATAAGAACTCACTTCATTCCTCTCCCGTGAAATGTTGACAGCCGACTTATGATGATATACTATTTTGATGGGTGTATTCTTGAAATGTTATCATTTTTATAGTCAATATCGCATATAACTTTCTGATATTGGTAAGTTTCGAGTTTGTTCTTACAGAATAGCTCTAACATAGGATCCAGCAGCTTCCGATTTGAAAGATGAATGTAATCAAAGGCACAAGAAATTTTAAATCCTAAATCGCACGGTTGACAATGCATTGACAGTGGTTACAAATAATATAAATTCGTACAGAGCTATATAATCTATACATTAAAAACATTTCAAGCTTCTGTTATGAATGAGTTTGACATTTTAATTATTTTAAAAAGTGTCAACCACCTTTAAGGTAGTTGACACTTTTTCGAAACGAAACCGAATTCTTTAAAAATCATAAACAAACCATTTTTAATATTTCGCTTGATTTAAAAAGTTGCGTTCCTTATTTTAAGCAACGAATACTTCACTGATTCTACGGAGATCTATTATATTATCATGTTTTCTACAAATGTTCATGATCCTTCTTTATTTTCAACATAAGTTTCGTTTCAAATATTGAACTTTATGGAAATTAATGGAGAAATATATAATATTTTTAGTACAGTAATAAATATTGTACATTTATGACCTCGTTGGTCTAGTGGCTAGATATAAGGCCGCAGACTCGGTGGTCCTGGGTTCAATTCCCAGGTCGGGCCAATAAATAGTTATTGGGTTTTTCTGTCAGAAAATTCTCAGTAACAGCCCGGAGTCTGGAAGTTGGAAGTGTGTACATTCCCGTGCCTCGGAAAGCACGTTAAGCCGTTGGTCCTGCGCCTGAACTCTTTCCGGTCGTGTGGGATTGCCGTCCCATCGGATTATGAGTGCTAAGGAAAAGAGAGCGCACCTGTGTTTGCGCACACACTTGTGCACTATAATATCTCCTGCGCAGTTGGCTAATCTCTCTTGAGATTGGCCGCGGTGGCCGAAATCGGTCTGGAGGACCCCCTTATTGTACATTTTCAGAAACTTGTTAAAAAAAAAACCTTTTGATTAAATAGCAATTTGGAAAATAAGTAAAAAAAACCAATGTTATATTTTTACAAATTGACAAATTTTAATATATGCGCTATTGTGATTTTAGGCCAATTTACAGACCCCTAAAATAAAGCATAAAAAGTTTTTATACAGCATAAAAGTTTACGAGAAAGTGGTTTATATTAGGTCAAGGTGTAAAAACAAAATGATTACAAGATACCAGATCACCTTTCAATGTCGTATATTGTCGCTAATAAAAGTAGTGTATAATTTTGTCATAAAATATTGAAAAGGGAAACATGGCCCTGGTAACTATGTAACTTGATAAACTGGTTCGGAAAAATTTACAAGATCAACAAAAAAATGGACATTCAGTTCACTTTCTTTCTACATGCATTATAAATTGTATGTACATTAAATACATGTATATGAAATTAAATTAAATACATTGGATTTATTTCGTATTAATAATCTTTAATAATTATAATATATTGTTAATAGATGGAATTCACTTTTCTTTGCCTTTGTGATACATGTCGTATTCATTGGTAAAAGAAAACATTGTGAGCAGTGTAATGAAAAAAAATTAATCCCTTCTCCTCAAAAGAAAGGGATGCTTTAGGCCAGCAACATATACATGCATAAACTTTTTTTATAATATTAAAGTAATTCCGATTTATAATATTTTAAATATATTATTTATAACAGGGAATTTGTTTATGGTTCTTTTATACACGTCGGTCTGCCTCGTTGGTCCAGTGGCTACGTGTAATGCCGCGGACACGGTGGTCCTGGGTTCAAATCCCAGGTCGGGCCAATAAAATGTTATTGACATTTTCTGTCGAAAATTCTCAGTAGCAGCCTAGAGTCTGGAAGTTGGAAGTGTGTACACTCCCATGCCTCGGAAAGCACGTTAAGCCGTTGGTCCTGCGCCTGAAGTCTTTCCGGTCGTGTCGGATTACCATCCCATCGGTTATAAGGGTTAGGGAATAGAGAGTGCACCTGTGTTTGCACAGCACAGCACACACTTGTGCACTATAATATGTCCTGCGCAGTTATCTAATCTCTCATGAGTTTGGCCGCCGAGACCGAAATCGGTCTGGAGGACCATCACACATTTACAAAAATATTAAATAATATTAATTATTTAGCAATTACAAAAAACTACTTATTATATATAGAAGATATACTTTTTTAAATATTAATATTAAATATGTATTTTAAAATTTAATAATTAAAATATTTTAAAGCATATATATACGTATTCAACTTCAATGTTGCAATGAAGACACTACATATGTATGTATAACATTTACTTACATCAACGGTGATAAGCAATTAATATAAATTAAAGGTAGAGAGATCCGTCGTTTATGAAAGGGCGACCACCACTTTGGTAACAGACTGAGATTAGACCGGGAGTTGCATTCACGTTCACACGAACGATGCAAGTTAGCACTCTATTATTTTAAATAAAACTATCGCATTATACGACGTATATTGTATGATAAAATAAGTGAATTGTTAGATTAATGGCAGTTTTAAAATATAATACAAACAAAAATGGCTGTGTCACATCAGTGGTTCGTACAATGGTCCTCGCCTTCACTGGTCTTTGAAGATATTAGTAACGACTTTAAAAATGTGAATCCAAGTTGGAACAATTACAAAGATGACTATGTAAACCCGTTCGAATTATCTTCCTCTAGAACCGTTGGAGGATATTATATATCGCCGACCCACGCCTCTAAATACGAGGAAACTAATTATTTGGATTTTAATAAACGACAAACTAATGGTGAGTTGAATTGAATAAGTATATTTTTTTTAAATATATTATTAATAATAATCGTATTATTAAATTAAATTTTAATTTTAATCAAAATTTTCTTACTTTATTTCAAAAATACATAAGTATTAGTAACGTACTATTATAGTTGAACTTAAAAAGTAATATGAAGTAAAATTAGTTTGATATAACGGTAATAAGACTGTTTATATACATGTTATGTATTTATTATAAACATCTCCATGGTGATCACTTAAGATATAATAAGCCAATATTGTGTCGAGTAAAGATGAGGGTATAACGTTATGTGCAGCTTAGCCATAGATAAAAAGTAGAGGTCTTTTCTTTTGTCATTGATATTTAAAAAAACTCACAGAAAATAAAATTTTTAGAACTTAGTCCAATAGCACGTTTGTAATTTATATTTATTACCTAATACAACATTATACATAACATAAATTTATTCAATTTGTTATCTACTACTATCAAGCACTTATATGTATTTAATTTCGTTATTGTAATGTTACTTCTATTCTTAAAACGGTTTACAGCATCTTTAACTATGCTTTAAAGGGTTTTATCAATTATATGTTTTCGTTTTCGCTCAAGTGAAGTGAAGCGTTTTTGAAAGTGGTTTTTGTAGCATCCATTACTTAAGTGTTAAATGAAGATGATATCGAAAATATTACTTTAGAAACAATGTACCGTATGCGTATGCTATTAATTGCGCAAACGGTATATAAGTAGTTACACGGCCGATATCGATGATAGATTTATTTTTATAAGAAATTACATAATACATTACATGTATTAAGGGCTATTTCCGTAGATCTAAACATATGAAATATTTTCATAATTAACCTTAAGCACCCGATCCATCGACTGGCAGGCATTTAATACCAAATACGTTGGTAATTATATTTTTATTTTCAATTAAGTATGAGATAAAGTAAAACGATATGGTCTTTTTATATTTGTGTACAATTTGACATACAATAACAAAAATGTGACGAAATCATCGTTCATGTTCATGGCCCATACAACAGTGTAAGCCGTTGGTGCAATGGGCAATGGTGAAAGTTAAGACTATTAAAACTATCGTTTTGCCACACACGGAAATATCGACGGAGTCCGGTAAAATAACAAACTCACTTAGCTGTGTAGCTTGGACGCTTCCAAGAAAAATCTTGAACAGATCTAAAAAACGTGTTATTATTTCTAATATCTGCCTACTTTTCTTAAGCAACGATTTTTAAAATAATTTGTGAAAATAAGAATTTATACTCCGCAGTTATTTTTATAGTATTAAGTATTATAAAAGTACATAAATCCAACAGATTAGCTAAAGTCTTCGATGTATTTAATAAAAACATAATTCAACATCAATTAAAATGAGATGAACCTTATAAATCTAGTCAAAACTGTTCTGTATTTTTTTTTAAATTACAACTTAATCGATATGTACACACTCTACTTGTGTTTTATGTAGTACAGGGCATATTATGGTATACAAGTGTGTAAACACAAGTGCACTTCCTAATCCCTCACTGTCAAATTAACATTACCGATGGGATGACAAATTCGACACAGCCGAAAAGAGTTCAGGCACATGAGCAACAGTCTTACGTATTTTTACAACAATGTGTAAAGCACTGCTAATTTTGTGGTTGCTGGTTTCTAGAAAGAATTTCTCGGCACAAAAACTCAATAAGTATTTATTCTCTCGACCCAGGACTTAAGCCCAGGACCCAAGGGTATACAACCATAATACAAGCTTGCCATTATACTAACGAAACAATCAAACTACTAATACTAGTTTTTACAACAGTACACCTTTAGCTTGTATTTACTATTCAAAATTTACTCATTAAATTTCGTTCATTAAACTTATGCAATACTCGCTAGAGCGTAAACTCTTTGGTTTAAATTCTTTATGAGGATAACACACTCTCGCAAAACTCAAAAGAAACTTTTAAATAATTATTTATTCGTGGTTTAAATTGCGTAGAGCTTGCATTTTCTAAATCTCACTGCTATCCAAACAGAATCCTAACTAAGCTATAAATGATAGTCTTTTCTACGTTGGGTTTGTTGTCATATGATTGACATTTTGGTACAAACTTCGATACAACTTAAGTCAAGTTATAAGTTTGTTTAAAATTAGTTAACTGCATTATAGTCTTTTATAGGCTTTGTATTTATACAATATTTATGCAACATAAATATACATAGAATATATGTATATATAGACCAGACTTAATTCTCCTACTATTTATGCGATTAAAATGCAATAAAATTAGTCTGGCGGTAAGTCAATGGGACAACTGAGAAACTGGGAAATATCCGTAAAGCTTGCCGCTTAAAAATCAAATTACTTATATACTGCAATAATATTTATCTTTGTCTATTACTGTCTCTATTTCTACCTGTTAGCTGTATTAAACAATGCTAAAAAATAAATCCACTGAATTTCTTAAATCTACAAATTCGTTGAATAATTTTATCTCTGCGAGAGTGTACTCCAGCAAAAATACTGTTAATGATGGGGATTTCGTCTCGCAACACGGACCTTGATTGAGAAAAGTGTATCGCTGTAGCTATCAAAAATTTATATTATTTAGTACAATTATTTGTATTTTAATACGTAAACATAAGATACTCGTATTTTTTAATGTCATATACTAACATCATAAAATTTAAGTTTTGTTCTAATTTAAATTATAATATTTATTTACATTAAAGTAAAATAAATACAAATAAAAAATTAAACATGGTTACTATACAAATCGTGACCGCGTGGAATGGTGGCATGAATGCTAGTAGCATTTCCCCTTTGAATCGCAATTCCGATTCTCTGGGCGGGAAAAATGAACCAGCCCTCCTGTCACCAGTAGAGGCAATAAGACGAGGTTGTTTCTTGATTTCGGTTTCCAATCAAAACGACTAATACGTATGATATGGAAGTTATATATTATTTTAGTTAATTTTAATACGAACATAGGCCGTATTGTTTATATGATATAAACATACAATACGGCCTATATTACTAGCTGTGCCCGCGGTTTCACCCCCGTATAATTAATAAAGATATAATGAATAAAAATCAGCCTAGAACCTTCCTCGATAAAAGGACTATACAACACAAAAATATTTTTTAAATTCGAACCAGTAGTTCCTGAGATTAGCCGGATCAAACGAACAATATTTACAGCTTTATATATTAGTATAGATTATATATTGCTCCTTATGTCAACGAAAAACGAAGATAAAAAATTGTCGGTCTAGGTGCTTTACAAGTTGACGAAAACTATACATACAAGATTTTTAAAACTGGAACATTTTTACAATAATAATAATACGTATAATATATTAATGTTACTGTAAATTTTTCTCATAAATTTCTACATATATAATAACTTTATTTTGTTAACGTCTCCATTTATTTTCATGTATAATATATATGTATAATTCTGCAATTCGATTCTTTTACAATATAGCTCAAACTATAACGGACCAAATATATTCGACAAATTTGATTATTCATAAAAAAAAATTGTTTATCGTTAGTAGAATAGAATGCATCCAAAGGGCTGACCGAGTGTTTTCTTTTTTTAAGCGCTATGTTCGTTTACTTCTTATGAATTTTTTCTTTCGATATTATTTTGCTTATTGAATATTTTTTGATCTTTTTAAAAGAAACATACGCAACGACTTTGACGATTTGATCGATTTTTTTGTCGATTTTTATGTTCAATTTATGTACAATGTATCGAACAGATAATAGTGCTGTACACCCAATGTCACTTCAGTTAGATACTACTCCTAATTTATGCAAAACATACAAAACATTTACGTATCACTTATATTAAAGTAGATACGCAATGACGATTAGAAATTGTTACATTTTAACCGACTCCAAAAAAGGAGAAGTTCTATTTTCTTTAGTACGATTTCAATAATATATTAACCGCCTTATTCATAAACTTTATTTAACTGGTGATTAGTTAAACAATATTTTGTCTTCTTCTTTCGTATGTCAAATCAATAATGACAGAAAGAGACAAATCAGTGTTTAACTAAACAGTAACTAAGCAACGTTTATGAATAAGGCCGTAAATGTCTAATTGATAATAATTATTATCAATTAGACAATCTTATAATATTATAAGATTGCCAATCCAAACTTCAATGCTCAAGTCTGTAAAAAGGGGCTTGGATTTTCTGAAATTCTCAGTATCAGCCTGAGGTTCAGAAATTTACAGTACTTACACATCCGTGCCTAGTTGCAGGCAGCTTCGTCTGGTTGGATTATTCGACGAGAAACAAATAAAATAAAAATAAATTTATTAACACAAAGGATTAACAATATCACAAAACACCCAGTGCCCCGGACTAGGCAAGCCTGTCTTGTCGACTACCGTTTAAAATTTCACACTTTTAAACGGTTGTTCGGACTATATCCCATCTCTATATAAAATATGGTTTTTACTCTTTTAATTTAGTCACTTTTGTTATTTTGTTTTTGTTGTTTTTTGTTTGTAAAATTAGATTTAAGTATAAAATATTTTTCTTGTATCATATAACGTTCACACAAAACTCTCATGCAAATCACTTGCCACGCACACACACTCACGTTCCTTTATTTCTTTATTACTTAATAATTCATAAAGCAATGTTGTACCAATGTAAATACGCATCCCTTATATATTTACAACGTAATATTGAGTTAACCTATGATTATGGATAAGTCTCTGCAAATTATACAAGACATAGATAATACAGAAATCGCTAAGTCCATTGAATGTTCCATTGAAGACTTACAAAATAATATTTTTAAGAAATCGAGTTTAAATATAATTCATCAGAATATAAGAAGCATATATAACAATTTTAGTGATTTTGAAATAACTTTTTCACAATTTAAAATTAATATTGACGTTATCATATTCACAGAATGTCGTTTAAATTCAAATAAAAATATGCCATTATTATCTAATTACACTGTCTATTTCACTAATAAATTATTTAATCAAAATGATGGTGTCGTGGTTTACATTAAAAATGAACATAAAGTGAAAGTAAAGGAAATGAACTTAGTACATGCGTCTGGATTGGAAATAATGATACACAATAGCATAATTTTGGCCATCTATAGATCACCCTCTAATACAAACGCAGAAGACTTCATTAATTCGCTACTAGCACATTTGAATTCGATCAAATCACGACATAGTATTATAATCACGGGCGACATTAATATAAACATAATCGCTAAAGAAACTGCACAAACCTATGAGAGAAATAATCGACAAAAATATCTTACATCATTAATAATGCATGGTATCCTGCCCGGGCACATGTTTCCTACAAGGGATCAATCATGTCTAGATCATTTTATGTTAAAAATAAACAAAAAGTTAACCATAGCAACTGTTGCTGTTCTAAACACATCTATAACGGATCATCTTATGATTTTACTTAATTTATCTGATAGTGTAACCCAATCAAACAAAAATCAAGCAACTAAAACAATAGTCGATTACGAAAACGCTTGTAAATTACTACAAGAACAGAATCTGGCAGAACTTTTTCTCTACACTGATCCAAATGTTTATACGGATCTCTTGATAAAAAAAATTTATTTCTCCCTTACAGAGCACACTAAAACTATTACTATTTCCAGAAGCAAACAAACTATTAAACCTTATATAACACAGGGCATACTACGCTGTATTAAAAATAGAAATGACATGCAAAGAAAACTTAAATTAGATCCCAATAATGAAATATTAAAAATTACTTATCGAAGATATAGAAATTTCTGTAATTCTCTTATTAAAAAAGTTAAACGTAAATATAACAAAGAAAAATTAGCTAAATCTTGTAAAAATAATAAAATATTATAATCAATGAAATAACACAATTCAAAGAATGTAAAACTACTAATACTAACTTACTTGATATTCTACCATCGTCAACACTTTCTGTAAATTTTGTAAACAATTTTTTTGCTAATATTGGTAAAGAATTGGCAGGAAAAATCATATCGACCCATAAAGTTTCACGCTACAAATTTTCACCAGTGACAACTTATGTGTCTTCTTTTGTCTTACTTGACTCAGATCCTTTTGAAGTAGAGCACATTCTGATGCAATCAAATTCTACGAGTGCAAATGGCTGGGATGGGATCCCTACAAGCTTTATAAAATTATGCAGGAGTTTTCTGCTACCCTTTCTCACTCAATTAGCAAATCTGTGTTTTAAGACTGGAGTTTTCCCAATAGCACTGAAGAAATCAATTATTACACCTGTGTACAAGAGTGGAAATAGAGATGAAGTTAGTAACTACAGACCAATTTCTGTCCTACCATCTATTGCTAAGATTTTTGAAAAACTTATAAACAAACGTATTGTAAATTACCTAAACAAGTTTAACATATTGGCTAAGACACTATTTGGATTCAGGAAACATTTATCTACAGAAGACGCAGTTACAGATCTTACTGATCTAATTGTTAATAAACTTGACCAAGGTAAAAAGTGCTTAACAGTATTTCTTGACTTAAAAAAAGCATTCGACACAGTCTCTATTCCTATACTTGTACACAAGTTAGAACAAATTGGAATTCGTGGTACTCCACTTAATCTTTTAAGATCTTACTTAAATGATCGCGTACAGTGCGTAAAAATTGGGCAACATATTAGTGAGGATGCAAATGTCACCTATGGCGTCCCGCAGGGGAGTGTTTTGGGTCCAACCCTCTTTCTTATATATCTAAATGACCTCTGTAAATTAGAAATTGATTCAGGTCAGGTCTTCTCTTATGCCGATGACACTGCAATAGTTTTCTGTGGCAATACTTGGGACGATGTTTACAAACACGCAAACTTAGGGCTAATTCAAGTTTCGGAATGGCTAAATGATAATCTTCTTACGCTAAACACAACAAAAACAAACTATATATGTTTTTCTATACGCAATTCGACGCAGCCAAATGATGACTACAGTATCAGGATACATAAATGTGATTATAAACTTTCTCTACCTTGTAAATGTCCGCTTATATCTAAGGTAGATAAAACAAAGTATCTTGGTATTATGGTCGATCAAAATTTAAACTGTTATGCTCAACTTAATTTATTGTCTAACAGAATGCGAAAACTTACCTGGGTTTTTAAGAACTTGCGACACGTTGCTAATAAGGACTTGTTAAATAAAGTATATATGGCCTTGGCACAATCAGTCTTATCCTATTGTATTCCGATTTGGGGTGGGACTTCAAAAACAAAATTTTTGGAACTGGAAAGAGTGCAAAGATCTCTTTTAAAGGTGATGTACTTTAAGTCCTACAGATTCCCAACTACCGAACTTTACGAATATGGAAACCTTCTGTCAGTGAGAAAACTATATATCTTACTCTCCATCGTAAAATTACACAAGTCCATTAAATTTGACCCTAAAGTATTAACTAAAAGACGTAAGGATATTAAATTACTCTGCACATTTCCCCCTGCAAAAAGTAGCTTTACTAGAAAACAATTTAGAAGACAAGCTACTTATCTATACACTAAAATAAACCGTAAAGTGAACATTTATGGTATGAACACATATAATTGCAAAAAAACGTTAAAAGACTGGTTAAAAAAATTGGATTACTATGAAACTGAAAAATTAATGGAAATAATTACATAATTATTTAAAAACTAATAGTACAACTGACTATCACACACACACACACACACACACACACACACACACACACTCTCTCACACACACACACACACACACACACACACACACACTCGCAAACATACACGCGCGTTATATGAATAAAACTACGTTGAAGTTATATGTTACCTTTTTAAACGATTCTTAAAGTGTAATAATGTTACTTTTTCATTGTTTTTACCTTGATGTACTTGTTTCCGTTTGTGGAAGAGCGGGGACTCCTAACACAAGTTAATTCCATTACTTAAAAGGAGCTCCCTAGCTGTATCTGTTGTATCTAGGTATAAGTTACAGAAATAAACAATTTATTAATTTATTATAATGTTATATTTATTTAATATTATTATTTAATTCTATATGGAGATGGGATAATATAATTAAATAAAAAACGAATAAACCACTCAATACAGCGAACGCGTTCTTATTATGAAAACAATTCATGAACAATCAGTATACGGAACCATTTATTATGTCACAAACTTACAAAATTTGTAAACGTTCTCATTTTTATTATTGATTCTGTTTAAATGTCTTATCTTAAATATTCTCATTTAAGATTCTGTTTAACACGCATTATATTATTGGACGGTATAAAAAGTGCTACCATTGCGCGTGGGTATCTTAGAATAAAAAATAAAAAACAGTGCAATTAATTGTTTCGTGTGATTTAAAAAAATAATAGTTTTAAAATATAGGCAAGATAAAATTAAACAACAGTTTTATTATACTGACTATGTAAACATTTTCCTATTAAGTTTATTTTCAATAAATCCTATTTTCTTTTTAGAATGGTCAATGGTAAGGCAACTTTCAGTAATATTCATTTAATATTAAAATATACATATCAACATTTTTTCCTTGAATGCATGGCAAATATAGTTTTTTTAAAGAAATACGAATTTTAGTGGCCATAAAATCGATTTTCTTTTAAATATAAAATTAATCATTTCTCAAAAATGTAAGTAAAATAAACAAAGTATTGTAAATATCTATTTTTGCCTCTTTTCAGATAGAACGCGTTTGGCTGGCATGGCGTTATGGCTAACTATGCTGGGGCTAACGCGGTCCCAATCTGTACCATCAGATACGGAAACTCCACCCTTTAGTACTCTATACAAATGGAAACACCTAGACTTTGAGTTCCCTTCGGAGAGTCATCGACGCAACGCTATTGCTAATGGGTAAACATTATTTTAAAAATGTACCACATGAAAAATAGTAATACTTTATTTTAGTAATATAAAAAAATATATATTTTTGTATAAATAATTTAAATAATACATATTTTATATGATATAAAATAAATTACTTATCTAAAATATTGGTTCAAATTGGAATTGGAATAAGCATGTTTTGTATGTGATACTGTAGTTGCAAAGCAATTATAAAGCAAAAATAATTGTTGTAATAAAGTGAAGCAACTTTGGAGATAGGGAGGAACCGGGTGTAAAGTTACTCATCCACCATTGAAAAGGGAGGATCCTCCGACCAGACGGGTGTTAGTCTGGTGGGCTACTGCCCGACGGTTGTTGTCGGGTTCTTGTATATATATATATTGTTCAATCGCTCGGATAACTTTAATATCGCGATGTAGGATACGTCAGTTTTTAGTTTTCGTATGTGGCGAGATAGATGTCGCTACACAACTATGAGAATAATTAATCATCTTCATATAGCAGTAGCTTCTTCTTCAGATTCTTCTTCTGTTATTTTGCATAGTTCATTATTATTATTTCTTAAAGTATCACAAATCGGACATCAAATATATTTTTTTACTAATAATTATGTAGGTACACCCACAGTTTTACTATTCTCTTTGTTGTTGTTCTTACATGTGAAATACATATTGCAATACCAATTAAATTTGTAGCGCGCCCATGTCGTTTGGTGAATGGTGGTTTTAGCGTACACTTGAATAAATAGTTTTTTTTTGTTTATTTCATTAATTTTATATGCTTTTAGCGACTTTATTCCAGCCAACATTCTACCTCTAGGATTAGAGGTGTGGGGCTCTCGTGTTTGGGTGACAATACCAAGTTGGCGACGTGGAGTTCCAGCCACACTAGCAACTGTTCCGCGCTCTGGTGGAGTGACGTCGCCACGTCTCAAGCCTTACCCTGATTGGAGCTTCCATAGAGCATTTAGTTAGTATTTTATATTATTAAATTTCATTCAATTTACAAAGTTCATAGATTTTTATCATGTACTTTTGTAATAGCGTAATAGCGTAACATTTTATTCTATGTTAAAAGATGCATCAACGCAAATGCGGCTTAAAAGTTGCAGGCGTGCTTATATATTTTAAATGAGAAAAAAATGATGACAGTATTTCTTTTATGAGTAACATTATTTTTTTAGATAAAAGCAGTGACTGTTCTGGCTTAACATCAGTTTTTCGAATGAATATTGACCACTGTGGGAGACTGTGGGTGCTGGATTCAGGACAAATAGATACTCAAGATAACCCAACTCAAATATGTCCACCAAGTATAATAGTTTTCGATTTGACAACTGACATGCCGATTGCCAGGTATATTATTCCTAAAAAGTACGTTCTTCAGGATTCATTATTTTCGAACATAATTCTGGATACAAGAAGAAAAGACTGTTCTGATCTTCACGCGTATATAGCAGACACATGGCGTTTCGGACTGTTGGTATTTCGAGAAAGTGATGAAAGCTTTTGGAGATTTTCACATCATCTATTTTTCCCTGATCCTTTAGCCTCTAATTATACTCTACATGGCTTAAACTTTCAATGGACCGATGGAATATTTGGTCTCGCGCTGTCTCCAGTCGACCAATATGAAGAGAGAATATTATATTTCCATGCCATGTCAAGTTATAGAGAATATTTTGTTAAAACGTCAGTACTTCGTGATTCATCGCGTGTGAACAACAGTGCAACTGAATTTTCTATATTGGGTGAAAGTAGAGGATTATTTGGTCAAGCATCTGCATCGGCGATTGATAAACGAGGCGTTATGTTTTACGGGCTAGTGACTAGGGACACTGTCGCGTGTTGGGATACGGCGAAACCACATGTAAAACAGAACCTCGGTGTGGTAGCAATGAATAAAGAAACTTTGGTCTTTCCTAACGATATAAGAATTGATCAGGAAGAGCGTCAGAGCGTTTGGGTAATAACTAATCGGCTGCCAATGTTTCAAGCAGGCCCTTTAGACTCTGAAGATTATAATTATCGTATTATGTATGCTGATACAAAAGAAGCTGTGAGGGGAACAGTTTGTAATCCTATATTCCAACCCTACAATAAATGGTATAAATATGTATTAAAACATTAATTGTTTTTATGTAACACAAAATTATGAAACTAGTCCTACTCTATTCATTATTAACACCATTATAAGAAAACCATACTTAGGCTAAGTAGAATATAAAATAATAAATATATGTGCATAATCATTCAATGTGTTTTTTCTTAATTAATTATTAATAGCAATTAATCACATCTTATATTGCTAAAGTTTATAAGCAGGCGTTGCTTATTTCGATAAATTCTGTTTCAGTACTATTGAGGTCAGATAGCCCAGTGGCTAGAATACATGAGTCTTAAACGATTATTATTGGTTCAAATCATAGCAAGCACCATTAAATTGCCATGTGCTTAATAATTATTTTTAATTCATCTCAGCGGTGAAAGAAAACATAGTGAGAAAACCTGCATAATATGTCAGGTGAAAATGTACCACATGGACAGTGGTGGTCATATAATTAGAAACACTTCTTATGAATAAAGAAAGTATAACTTCGACGTACAAATGTTCGTAAAAAATATACACATTTAATAATTAATAATCATGCAATAATATATCCACCCAAATAAAAAACTCATTAAATGCATAAAATATAAAACATATCTTACTTTTATTTACAAAATGAGTCTTACACATGTAGTAGTTTATTTTCTGTTACTGGCCGCTTGGACGCCTAATTAGAAATATTTTAAAAAAGCATCCATAGCTCGTTCTTTTTTTGAAATGGGAGAATAACATTTCTTTTTCTATTATTTTGGCGGCAATTCAAAATTTAATCTGAATTTGATTTTGTTCAAAATGGGCAAACATAAAAGTTGCGACTCGTCAACAAGGCAAATCATTGTTAATTTACATATAGATCATAAGTGGGCGTACAGAAGAATAGCTGAACATTTAAATAGTTCTGTTAAGAAAGTTTTTAATGCAATTGAGCATTATAAAACACATGGAACTGCTGAATGATGACGTTCTTAGAAAGGCTCGGCAAAGAAAATCCTCTCCCTGAGAAGATACGCTAATCGTTCGTGTTGCTAAAAAAGACCAAAGTAAAGGCTGCAACTAGATTAAAAATAAAGCTTTTCGCCTGATGACCCGAGAAACATCTCGTCAAGACTGATACGCCGAAGCGGAAGCTAAATTGTTTGGAAGAATCTCTCGAAAGGTACCGCTTCTTACCAAGCAACACAGAGAGAAGCGATTATTATTCGCTCAAAAATATGTTAATTGGACGGCACGAGAATGGAAAAAGTGTTATTTTCAGATGAAACAAAAATAAATATGGTAAATTCCGATGGAAAGCACTATGTTAGACGCCCTGTAAACTTGACCCTGTTTATTTTGTTTTCCCGTATTTCATTGATTTTGTTATAATTTATAAATAAGTATGATTTAATATTTTTCTGTTAAGTGGTAACTCTTTTAATATTTTTAAGTTGGCAACATGTTTCTTTTAAAAAAGGCGGGAAAAGGGAGTTGAAGAAATATGGTGGGATATAATAAATGGCTGCCGAGCTGGATATTTTTCACGCGCCGACCACATCTACCATAATATTTTTTTTAAATAAATAATATTTTATACCACTTGCTTACACATTATAAGTAATATATTGAATTTTGTGTGTCAATTAAAACTACATTGCTTATAAGCTTTAAGGTTTTTTCAAAGGTACCAATTCAACTAAGTATCAATTTCCTCGCTTTATGGGGGATGTTTATTCACTTGCAACATAATTCGGTCGCATGTGTGCGTGTCGGTGGATGTAATTACGTGACACTTACGCACACATTCGTTCTAAAGTTGCTTCAATTTTGAGCGAAACTATATATGACACTATCCTTCTAAGCGTTATTATTGTAGGGGTTTGTATTGTATGTTTGGTATTGTATTAATGGCAATTGTAAAAAAATGTGTGGCACATCCATGGTATTCACACTTCTCCAATACTTGAGCGTAATATTTTAAAAAATTTAAAATCTAGACATCAGTGGGTTTGCCACACTTTTGACAAGACAACACAATACTGTGGAACACGGAATAAAATAACCTTTCATTTCATGGAAAAATTAATTATATAACTCATGGGTATATCAATGACGTCTATTTACCTATTTGTACCTTGCAAATTCATAGTTGTGCTAAAAAATTGAATCCTGAGTTTAATGCTCTTAAATAAGCATATATGTAATATATTACATATACTCGTACATAATACGAACAAACAAAATTGTGATACACAAAGTTATATAAAGCCGTCGATTCGAATATGATACAGAACAAAAATATGATTAGACGACTTATTATATTATAACTTATTTGAACATACATAATATGGCCTCATTATTTGGTAAAATTTGTATCCCCACATAATTTATGAGGATAAACTGGTTTGCGTATTGCTCTACATACATCCTTACATAACTATCAAGGCGTTTGCGTTTCGGTCGAGCCTCACATCATTTATTTCTACACAGCAGAACAGACGTGATTTGGATAAGAAAAAAAGAAGAATTGGTGCTGCTCTCGAAAATAAGGTCTGTCCAATTATTTGTATGAGAATTTTTAATTACGTACAGTGCGAGTTAACATTGTTATTCATTAAAATTTATTAAATGTATTAATTACATCTAAAGCAATCTTTGTTTATTTTTTTTTAATTGTAACTGACTGATAAATTGTATTTTAATTACCTACGCTTAATAACTTGAATGGGCAAGGCCTGTCAGACTTTCGATTTTAGTTTAAAGCAGTATTATGGCTCTAGAATGCATTCCATAGTATTTAAATTAATTAATTCATATACGTTAATATTTTTGAAAATTTTATTTTCGTTAAAATTTGTTATTATTATTCCGTAGCTTATAATAAAAAAAACTAAGATATTTAAATTAATTTAACGAAGCACAAAAATAAGATAATCAGAACTCAAATATTCTAAATCAAATGTTCATTAAAATTAATTAACATAAAATGTGTGTCATTAAATTATGAAAAATATATAAATCTCAAAAAAGACAGGAATAAAATCAATTAGATGTATTTTGCCTAGAAGAAAAACTGTTAGCAATTAAATAGACATGTACGAAATCAGTGTCCGTTTTATTGGGTACTAACATAAAATTATTTCTATTATTTACTAAATTTTCTTTTCCAGATGAGACTCAAGGAAATATTTTTACTCCTGGCTCTAGCAATATGTGGCACAAGTTCTTACGCACAAAGAAAGTCTATAGGTACCCTGTACCGCTGGAAACAAATTGACTTCGCTTTTCCAACACCTCGACATCGTGAATTGGCTATTCAGAATGGGTATTCAAAATAATTTACTTAAGTCGAACGTTTTTACAATTAACATTTAGTTATACAAAACTATTAATTAATAGTACACCATCCTATTTAAGTTACTTTATAATTATAGTCTTTGTATTTACATATATAATATGTAAATGTAATAAATATAAATAAAATGTACCTACAATAATTGTTGATTCCAGGCAATTCAATCAGATTAATGTTATACCCTTGGGAGTGGAACGGTGGAAAAATCGTGTATTTGTAAGTACACCGAGGTGGAAGAAAGGTGTTCCAGCGACGTTATCCGCTTTGCCTGTTGCAGCCCAAGAGGAATCTCCATTGCTTTCACCGTTCCCAAGCTGGGACTGGCACAATGCAGGTACGTTCATGCAACTAAACACACACAGTATTTAATTATTACGATATTTAGATACGAAGACATGTTTAAGCTTTTAAAAATGTTACGTAAATCTTTTCTAATAGACGACGTTTTTTATTGTGTCATATAATAATATTAACAAATACTATATAAGTATATGTTACATTCGCATAATTTATAAACCAGTATAAAAAATTTTTTTAATACGATAAGTAGCCTCGGTTATTTAAAAAAGGTGTTAAGTAACTACTTAGGAAACATTCAAACTATTCGCTCATTACGCTTGACTAACCTGAAGTATGTCTGACCTGTACACAAGAATAAAGTTTAACCATTTACAATTCATGAATTTAAAAACATGTTTGTCTTAAGAAATTAATTAAGTATTAAAGTATTTAGTATGAATTAATAACGAAAATTTTACTTACTTTTTTTAACATGCATTTTGTATTTTTATAGGTAACTGCACGGGATTCACATCAATATTTAGAATGAGTATTGATCACTGCGGAGTAATGTGGGCCCTTGACTCTGGTCAAGTCGAGGCCTTCGAAACACCGAGGCAGCTATGTCCACCAACCCTTTTTGCTATAAATTTGGAAACAGATACTGTTCTCGGCCGTTTCCCTATTCCAAGCGAATATGTTTTACAAAATTCTCTTATTACCAATCTCGTTGTTGACTCGAGAGACGCTCAGTGTAGAGACCTACATGTCTATATTGCTGACGCATGGCGATTTGGATTGATCGTATTTAGAGATGCTGATTCGGCATTCTGGAGGTTTAGTCATTATACCTTTTATCCGGAACCATTGCTATCAAATTATACGCTCCATGGATTAAATTATCAATGGTCAGATGGTTTATTCGGTATGTCATTGGGACAATACTATCGTGGTGATCGACCCCTTTACTATCACTCCATGTCTAGTTCTCTAGAATTTTCGGTGAAAACATCAGTAATACGAGACCCTTCACGAGTTAACAACGCTGTAGATGAATTTAAACTGCTCGGCGAGAGTCGTGGTCTGAGAGGACAGGTTTCCGCCGCAGCCATAGACCGCAACGGCGTCATGTTCTTTAACCTTATTTCACTTGACAGTATCGGGTGTTGGGACACACGCAAAGAATACAAAAATAAAAATTTGGATATCGTGGCACAAAATAATGAGACGATTGTGTTTCCTAACGACTTACGGATTGACCACGAAGTGCCGCAAATTGTGTGGATTATAACGAACAGATTACCGATGTACCAATTTAATTTAATAAATCCAAATGAATATAATTACAGAATTATGTATATTGATCCAAAATCTGCTGTAGAAAATACAGTATGTCAACCATTTTAATAATTTCTTGCCCACCTTATATGTATGTAAATATTGTAAATAAACAGTGAAATATGAAATGATGTTTTATTTCAAAAGTGTATTACATATTTTCGTTAGATTTATTAATTTTAATAATAGTTCATTTTATCCATGTATGTATATTTGTTTCACCCAAATTTTTACGTAACGTCAGAATCCTTTTTCTGTTGTGGATTTGAGTTTGTTGAAGATTTATTCATAACTGTTTCTTTTAGTACGATTACCATTGTTTATTGAAGAATTAATTTTGATTTTGTCATCATCAGACTCATCATTAAGAGCTGCTCGAATCTTCATTCTATTGATCACACTTTCAATACTCTCAGTTGACTCTATTTTCAATTGAGTTGAATCTAGCTCTGTGTTATCAATATTTTCTATGTGTTTCTCATCCTTATCGAAATATTCTAAAATTTCTTCTTCGGAATGTATAAGAGTTTTACTGGTATTTTTTCTAATGATTTCCTTGTTTTCTTGATTAAGGCTAACGGTATCCAATGAAATTTCTTTAGTTGGTTCGAAGCATTGTGTACTCTGTCTAGAAGTATTATCATTTTGTGCATTATTATTTTGAGGTCTATTTTCAGGTGCACTTAATGAACCAAATAAATCTGACGGCTTTTTCATAAATATTTGCGGATAATCCCGCAGGTAAGATGCCACTCTACTTTTGTTAGTTCCTACAAGAGGTGGCGTTTCTGAATCTGCAGTGGAAATCGCGGGGCATTCAATACGCTGTGGCAAGAATGCTTGAAAATTTGAAAATAGCTTAACAGGATCAACATTATCTTTTTTCTTGAAAACACCTATTCGTAGTAACATTAATACAAATTGTTCTAGAATGCGGTCAGTATCACGTGGTACAACTACTTCACTGCCAAACCAGTCTTCATATGTGCCTATATCAGATATTGTTCTGTTAGAAATACCGGATAAAGGACACGGCCTATCTATAGCAACTGATGGAATATCTTCATTGCTCGATGAATTTTTAAATGTTTCGCTTAGTCTTGCTAGTGATCGATTTATTACTCTGTCAATCGATGGTACTCGTTCTCCATAGCTGTAGAAAATCATGATATGAACATAATTATTTGCAACAAGTTTACAATGGTTCACTTTGAGAACATTAAATAAACAATTATAATAATTGCCTAGCGGAGCATCAAAGTAGCATATATTTATAAAGTTTATACCGTATTCAAAAAATGAAACCACTAACAAGTTGGCAATAAGCTTTTTTCGCAATTGGTCTTCACCTTGTAATGATTTAGTTCGACGTCTTCGCACAGCCAGTTCTAATCCATAGTCATAATCTTTTGTGGGCAATACTGCAGGAAAAGTTTTAAAAGCCGATGCCATTTTTAAATAATGATAGTAACTGAAACAATATACCGTAGATAATTATTGATATCTTAAGGACTATATATTGTATAATTATAATATACTTGAAAAATATGTAACTATCACAATGTAGATGGCGCGTTGGCGTTATAAGGGGTTGTTAATAATATATATATAAATAACTTGCCTAAATATAAGCATCCACATATAAAACGCTGGCATAATGGAGACGAATTTGCCGATTAGAAATTTTATACAAGGGGGTCTCGCTGGTCCAAGGAGAACGCATGTTCCAAGACCTAAGGCTAAGCTGGTCAGTTCGCAAAGGAAATTCCTTATTGCAGCAAGTAGGAGCCAAGGCAGCACCAGAGTGGGGCGTTCCTCCTGAAGCGACATAATAGCAAATATGATGATATAAATCGAATATTATAGCTCAAAATCTATATTTAAGGATCTTAAAACACTTTAATCGGTGGTAGGGCTTTGTGCAAGCTCGTCTGGGTAGGTACCACCCACTCATCAGATATTCTACCGCCAAACAGCAGTACTGGATATTGTTGTGTTCCGGATTGAAGGGTGAATGAGCCAATGTAATTACAGGCACAAGGGACATAACATGTTGTTTTTTTTTTAAGGAAATGTAAAATGCCACTGTCTCTGGGCGATGGTGACCACTTACCATCAGATGGCCCATATGATCGTTCGCCTACCTAAACTATAAAAAAAACTTGTAAGTATAATAAATAGACTTTGTAAAGAAATAATTTGCTTACATGATGAAGATAAGATAACACATATATGAGAATATTTTATGGGCAACTTATATAAAAATTGTTTATTAAAATATACGTGTATGTTTATTTTGTTACGAAAAAATATATTACGCTTTATAAATGTTTTGGCGCAGCGCCACTGACTAATTCATTGGAATGTGATCATAATAAATCGATTGGAGCTTCAATCCGTAGTAAAATGGCCCTTTTAATGAATTGATCATAAACAGAACCAGAGATATATAAATATCTAGGGCACGTACACCGGCAGTAAAGTAAAAATAGTAATTGTTTTTAACAATTTGAAATATACATGTTATTAAATGATAATCTCTCGGCCTCATAGTCCGATGGGACGGCCATTCCAAACTATTGGAGAGCAATGAGTCACAGGACAACTTTACGTGACGATAAATGTTATAATATGTAAAAACAAATCAAGCTGTTTGTCGCTTACCAAAAATACCGGATATAGGAGGACAATATACGAGGCCAAATAGACGTACACTGTGAAGCACTCCACAAGCATTACACCAGAAATTGTCGTCCTAAGAACGCGTTGCACGTGCAATGATAGCTCTTCTGGCATTTTCATGTGCCATACCTAAAGTAGATATATTGGATTTCGAAGTTATTGGTTAAATATTTAAAGTATTTTTAAATATTACTCATAATTTAAGGCTATCTATTTACGAGTATATCTGTTGGGCTGAAATGCTTTCAAGATACGAGTTCAAAGTATAGAGCCTTTTTAAGGGCATAAAAGAATAACAATATAAAGTATGTTACTTTAAAAAAGGTGGCATTTAATACCTCAATGGCTAAGATTGATAATAGTGTAGTGTATAGAGGGAAGTGAAGTCAACAGCAACAAACCAAAAATCATTTTTTTTAAATGTATTGAGTTACTTGAGATATTCGAGCGAGCTAAATTTGTAACAAGCAATATGAAATTAATATTATGCTTGTAGGAAGTGCAGTTTTCGCTTCATAAAGGGCAAATCATAAACACATGTAAGTCTGTCCAACATCGGAATGAAAATACTTTTGCCACGCAATTTTCACCCTAATCTTGATACTGATAACGGTTGCGTATAACATAAACTCACTATGAGTTTATATTCATGAACAACAGCGTCTATCAGCGGTTCAAAGTTTTACAGTAGTTTGGGCACCTGTTTGAGATTAGCGTTCACTTTGAAGAGCGTGGCGTCGAAAATTGTTCTTAAAATGCCAAGAACTGTCCACAGGCATACTTCAGACTGTAGGCTCATTCCAATATAGGTGAGTATGTTGATCATTGTTCTGTTATTTATACTATATTTTGCTATTTTATAACCATTTTCTTATATCCCATTTTCGTTTATATTGTTTATTTACTTTTTAATTTTTAGTCTCGATTTAAGATCGCCATTGTCACTGAATTGAAAGTTTGACATATATCTACGGTGAGTGTAAAAAGTATTCGTACACTTAGCTTTTTTACAAAAAGTTATATATAAAATAACACACATATCTAAAAATATATATTGTACAAATGAACATTATAAAATATTCTCTCAATAATTCGAAACAAAAAAAAAGACTTATAAATGAGAATATTTCAGTTTGCAAAACAAAAAATAACGAAAACAGGGGTACAAAAAGTATTCGTACAGTATGATATTAATGACAACATTTGGTCTTAAGTCAGGAACACTTTTCGTACGCTTATTTGCAAAATCGAAATGTAGAAGTCGGTGGTCGTGGTGGTGGTCTGGTTAACGGTGAGGAACCAAACCACCACCACAACCACCGACTTCTACATTCTCATTCTCATTTATAAGTCTTTTTTTGTTTTGAATTATTGAGAGACTATTTTATAATGTTCATTTGTACAATATATATTTTTAGACATGTGTGTAATTTTATACATTACTTTTTGTAAAAAAGCTAAGAGTACGAATACTTTTTACACTCACATATACGTTTTATATTCTATGGTTCTAAAGATTTTATAATATAAAAAATCGTGTCCAACCCGTGAAGTGGTTATTATATCTACTATCGTGTGTCGGTTCTATTTATGTAATAATTTTTAAAATACTAAGCAAAAAAATTACTTAAAAAAATATATTAATTGTGTTTAACGACACTGTTGGTGGTAAAAACGTGGACTACTGAGGTCATGACCTCGTGTCTTAGCTACCCGATAGGTAAGAGCTATCGAGCGCTATTGCCCGCACCTGAGCCGCCATATAATTTTCGCCATTAAATTAAAAAAAAAAAATCCGGGATAAATTTTTTGCTTAGAATTTTAAAAATTATTACATAAATAGAACCGACACACGATACCTAATAACCACTTCATGGGTCGGACACGAATTTTGATACACGCTGTATAAGCTATAATTTTAAAAAGTGTACATATTTTATTTATTTTATTAAATCTTATCAAAACCGAAAACAATATTCCGTCACAGCACTGATACGGATTGTTTTACATGAAAATATGTAAGTAGCATTTCATTACATTGTGTGAAAGAGATGGTGTAATTAAACTAGTACTAAGAAGAAAAAACTAGTATTTGTCACTTGTGCGTATTACTCAGATCAACCCATCAGTGCACTTTTGGCAAAGAGCAAATAGTCAGAAGACAGAAAATTTACGCGGTAAAATGCAAAAAAAAATTAAATTTGTATTTTTCCTGAAGTATGCGTACATATTTTATCCAGCCTTGACTAATGAGTTGCTTGCCGGTCATTCTCGGCAGAATCTGCCGTCCGGACCGTTGCTAACTTTTTTTTTTACATAATCTTTACAAAAATAACGTTTCATACGTAGAAGCGTCCTTGAATAAATTATATTTTGATTTGATTTGAACTTTATATCCGGGTGTTCCGTGAATTTAAATTCGTGATATAACAGAATACGGTGTAGTGCATTTCCTTAAAAAACGCAGACGTTATTCTATCGGTAAACATTGACTCCAAAAAGATTCGTTATCAATAACTGTAACTCATTTACATTGCTCTGATGAATAGTCACATTTTATTATCCACATACCGTTCTATCAGTTATTTACTAACCACATAAAGCTGCGACAGTGCAGTCGTCATCATCATGCGTCAGTATCGCGCTAAACTCGTCAGTCGCTTACGGTCAGATGATCTCCGACTTGCGAGACTACCGCGCGCTTTCGTTCCCGACTTCCCGACATACGTGCTTTTAATCCAGTGCCTTATTTACTGTTTACGTCAAAAGGAAAACATTTTGTGATTCTAATACAACAGTGTTGTGTGCATCGATTTGGTTTAGACGCTAAGGTAAATATAAATATACAATTTTAATCACAATATCTTGGGAGTATTAATTGTTATGCCGATTAAGAAAATGTGTCCGCTACGCAGACCTTGATTTTGTTTTAGAATATGTAATGTGGGTTACGTCCTTACCTTGAGACTTGTGAGTCGTAAGTTATTTCGGTTTTCTGTAAATACGCAGCGGTAGTACCTTTTATCGTTCTGTTTTTTTTCATTGCGAAAATTTAACAAACTCTTAGTATAATTTTAACTGACGTATTTACTATACATTCGGAAATATTAACAAACGTTTTTCATTAAAGTTGATCCAACGCAAGTCATAGTTCTAATAAAAACGTAAATTATTATTTACTTTTTCTTTATCGGATACCAAAGATATTACATTCGCTTGAAGTATTGTTATTACAAATTCATGTTATATATTGCATTAGCATATATTCTTACTTATTATTAGCATTTGTTCAAGACTTGTATAAAATGAACGACCGGTTTCTCTAATAAAATAACTTCATGTGATCCTTAAGAATATGAATACCTAACATTATATTATTTTTATTATAAAGCCAATAAGAATAATGTCAACCTCCGATTGACCATAAAAAATGTAATAAGTTGCATACATGTATTGTGTAGTTTATATTACGTAAATATGTTGTATTAAAAACAAGCGTAACAAAGTACCGTTCTTAAAACATCACTTACATTTGCAGATTCATAAAAAAAACTGCTATTATTTAGTGTCTACCATAATAGATTTCTTGTAGCGTCGAAAATTACATTCAAAAGAATCTTAAATTTCTACTCTTAAATCTCTTACATTTATAAAGTAACTTTTGAAAAGTATAAGCGTAACATCGTAAAATACCCACAAAGAATACAATACAAGTCCATAGAGATCCATTAAAAACTTTTTGTAAAAGTACTACAACAACAGAAGGTGCGAATAATCATTGTTTGTTATTAAATTAGAAATATAAACATAGCTAGAACAATCAATTTTCAACTAGAAAGTCACAATTAGAAACTCGGATTATAATCTTTTATCGAACGATTATTAAGATGATACCGATGCGTGACCAACATCCGTGCTATATGTCGAAAATATTTGGTTGTGGGCCGTGGTAGCGATGTGGGAGATCGACAACCCACGCTTAACCGTAAACTCTTAATAAATTACATACTAGTTACGTATATCGGTTTAAATTACCAATTAGAAACTTACCTTATTACCGAATACAAATACACTGTAAATGTCCAATGGACAACTTCGGTGCAATACAATTGCACCTTATTCCAGCACTTCCTCGTTGAGTTTTTTTTATTTATTTAACGTATTTGTAATATGAAACGCAACTAACTTTTGCAAAATTTACTTCTGTCGTGTTGCAAGTTCAACGAACTTTAGTTTTTTTAATGTTTATAAAATTAATTTCACATTACTATAAATTAAAAGGAAATGTAATTGATAATATAACGACAACAAACAATATTATAAACCACTAGACACATAATATATCCACATACGTTTTACATAAGAAGCATTTCTGAAACCGCAAAGTTGCTCTATTTTGTGCAATCGTGTTGAGTTCTGGCTTACAACGGTATTATATGCACTTCGGATTCCTGGTCGTAGATACGTGAGAACACGTCTTCCCATGTCTCCTTAAACGGTGTGTCCAGATAAGGCTGTGCAAACATCAGTAACACCTGACTGTTTATCCACGATTTCCCAAGCTTTCTAATTCTCAACCTTCTTAAACCTATCACGACGCCTTTTGTGTGACGTACTTACTCATTGCATACCCTAATAAGCTATAACTTATCGAAGAAAGTATACATTATTCATTAAACTAACAATAATATATTTATTATAATAATGAAAGAATTTAAAATTCAGTGTAATAAAAGTCCTAGCTAGTAATATTTCTTTTTAAAAAAAGAAAAACATTTTTTCGCTAATATTCTCTTTTATCTCCACCCCACTTCTCTCATCACCACTAGGGGAAGATTTGGAACTTATTCATCATGGTAATAATAATAAATATATTACTATAATTTAAAAAAAAATTACGTAAGCAAAAATACAACCGAATGTACATGAAACTGTAATAAAACTTTTTATCATCTTAACTCTGGAATGGAAACAGTAAAAATTTAGACCAGTTACAAAACGTTACCTCGTTTTTATCGCAGTTTGTTTCCTAATTGGCGTATTCGTTAGATGAATTAGAGTATCTCAGAAACGAATGAAAGACTCCTTGTAGCGATAAGAAAAAAACTATGAAAGTACTAATTTATCGGTCATTAAACTCCCAATAATATTTGTTAATCATTAGTATGGAGATTAATGATGAAAGAAGTTTCGTTTTTTAATTATTCTAGATATTATTTTTTAAGGAACACATATTCAAAGATATTTGAATACTTGTTAACCTTGTTTAATAGCACAAAAAATTGTACTGAACGTGTATCGGTTTATTGCATACAAGTCAGAGCTATATTCTGATTCCAGCAAATCTACGTGACGTAATACAATCATAACATTGTACCAGAGCTTAAAATATATAAATTTATATACCGAGTTCTAAAACTTAAATACGTTTAAAGGAGGTTGAATATTTATTTAATTTTGTTATTGTTATTTATTGATTATAAACTATATCATCGTTTTCATTATCAATATTAGGTGGCGTCTACTTTTCCTATAGACAAAGGCATTTTAAGAAGTATTAGTCAGTGTAGTTCGTAAATTAGCTATGATTATTGTCTATATAGTATATATAAAATATATAGTCTATCTATATCTAGAGTTAACTATATATTTTTTATATTTTTAAGGCATGGAGCGGGTTCGTTGTGCCCTTCAATTTATTTCGAGTGATTTAAAATTTTCTTCGTATGTTGACTCATTTCTTTTGCATATTGGATTACACATCACAACAATATTACTGTTTCGAGATGATGTCATTTTTGATTACTTAATAGTTCTGCTGAAGTTTCAATAAATGATTAATCAATATGTTTTTAATTCTAATACTATTTTACCTTTATCTGTTTTAAAATGGTAAAAGACTACAGGACAGGTTAGGAACATATTGAAATTATATTAGTCTATATAAATATTTGTGATACACGTCAATGTTCAAAAAAACCTTACGACTATGTACTTATAAGAACAACAAGATTTTTTATTTATTTAATTATATATAATATAATTTACCAAACCACATTGCAATTATTAAATACATCAATCTTAGGTAGATACATTTAACAAAGACTTATTTTGTTGCGCTGTTACCTAACCATTAGACGGGAAAAAGTTGACTACCACAATTGAAAAATTGATATTAATCGAAACGGACCTCCTCAATTAATGTAGCGATTATAACTACCGGTCGGAAAGAGGGCTTTAGGCGTAATCGAACGTAACTAGTCGTCGACCTTGTTCTCTACTCAATGTTAAGTCTCCGAGGTCCACGACCATACATGGTTTTTGCGAACATAAATAAGACATAACGTAACACAAACTGCGGAACGCTCAATGTCATTACGTTATCTGTGCAAAGGTGACGTGTCAGGAAGCATGTTCATTAAACAAAATCTATAAGGGTACTTACATACTAAGAATTTTATAATACGTAATGATTTATCAAGCACCAGTAAGTCTTAGAAGTATTTCCGTAAGAAATTATTGAAGTTTTTTTTCTTTCAATTTTAAAATCTTATTTAAGTGTAACCGTATAGGTTACTTTTTATAGAGTATTGAATCCGTTTTATTGTAATTCAAGTTATCATTTTAAGTCTATTATCAAACCAATGCTATTAGGGCTTCCTCTCCACTTCAGCAGATTTTTGTTGAACACACTTTTGATATCTTTAAATAAAAAAATAATGTTGTGAAAAAATATATCATGACATATCAATTTGAATATTTATGGAATTATAATCAAAGGTGCCTCTTATATGTCAAATACCAAATAAAATCGTGAGATACTGAATACTAGCCTTTTTTCCGAATCTTATACAAAATACTTTAGCAATGCACTCATGAATTTTGTGAATGCAATGTTTACATTACACATAATAGTCGAGATATTAATGAATGAATGTCACGCCTTTGGCGTTACACACACGAACACACGAGCATTTGGCCGAGCAGAACGATGACGTCACACGCTTGCGGTTGCGCCGGCCTTCTCGTGGTGGTAACTGGTATTACTAAAATAAAATAACCAACATGCGATGACGGCAACTTATGTCATTTTTACTGGGAACTTACACAGGGCCATTTCGTTTATGACACAAATGGTTTTATCCTATCCTCAGAATAAAAAAATAAATAAATAACCAATAAATCGGACTAGAAGAACTCACCCAGGCTTGTAAATTATAGTATGTACATTTCTTTATTAAATTGTAAAATTATTGTTTGGTTTAATAGATAAAGTGCAAATACGATTAAAAAAAATCATTTTGTTTTAAACACAAAGGCAGATTTACACTCTGCTTAATACATGCTACATTATATTTCACACGTAATTACATTATTTGTAGAGAAACTGTAAATAACAAAGAAGGTCAATGCTAATGAAAAATGTTTACTGCTCCTCACGTAACCTTGACATAAAACAATATATACAACAGAAAAATGACGTAATTGAAAAACTTTTTGAATCTGCTATGCTATTTACAAAATCGAAATATACTTTATGCTGGCTTTCACAAGCACCTGAATCTACTCGGTGGTAGAGCTTTGTGCAAGCTCGTCTGGGTAAGTACCACCCACTCATCAGATATTCTACCGCAAAACAGCAGTACTTTGTATTGTTGTGTTCCGGTTTGAAGGGTGAGTGAGCCAGTGTAATTACAGGCACAAGGGACATAACATATTAATTCCCAAGGTTGGTAGCGCATTGGCGATGTCAGCGATGGTTAACATTTCTGCCTAAATATGTGTTTTGGTAATATTGAAAAATGGTTAATCAGAAAAGATCGTTTTCTAATTAACCATCATATTACATCCTAAATACATGGGATACTTAATGTCTCTATATGGATTCACACAAAAGTAACAGTGGAAGAGTTTAACAACGAATAGTTAATACATATATTCATATAAAGGTTAGACAAGTAGAGCTAACCGATGAAAAATCATGATACTGTGGATCAATTTCTGACACTTAAACCACATTACTCATACAAAGTTTATTATTATGAGTTACTTGATACTTGTGAGACACGTAGGTACAATTAAAGCATGCGATTACAGGATCGAATCTCTGGGAACAGCCACTTAAGATCTTAATAAACGTCTTATGTTTATTTAAACTGGGTTACATAGTTTTGAATTTAAACTAGTATCTATAATTATTGTGATCTAAATTTGTTCTGTTTTTTTATAAAGTTTAATTTCCCTCCGTTGATAAGAAATATTTTAAAAAGACGCCATAAAATATAAAATGTTCACATGTATATTAATATTAAAGATTACGATTTGATTTAAAATAAAATACATTTAAATTTATATATTTTTATTATAAGGTTCAAAGATATCTACTGTTTACATAAAAATCAGTACAGCCTGGCAGGCACTAAATTAAATGGAAGCAGGACATAAAACTTCTAATGTTCTATTGAAAAAAAGCAATGACTATCAGCAAGCTGGGAAAACATAAGCTTGAAAGTAAACTTCTTATTCTATGTTCATAATAGCAATGGCTTGAACAGAGCTCTGACCTTCAATGGCGAGCCAAGATTAGGCGATCGTACTCGAGTTTATTTTGCCAACATCGAATAAGAGTTTTTGTTTTGTTACTGAGTATAAATATATCTCTTTGGTAATGACGGACAACGTTCGGTTATATCAAAATGGTTTTTTATAATATATTTCGACTCGATATATATGTATGTATATGGTAGCAATGTGTACCATTTGCAGCATAATTAAAAGAAAATAAATTAGAAGGTAAGAAAATTAGTACCTACGATATTTTATACTTTAACATTTGTATATAATATATTTACCAAAACTGAATAATAATACAATTATAACGATAGAGAAAACCTAATATAAAAATATGGCTTATGACATTTTCCGTCGACTTAAAAGCTGTGAACGTACCTAACGTTCCAAGAAACGCTACAAAGTAATTAATATTTTTTTTAGAATATCATTTACGTTTATTTAATTAAGTTATTAATAACGTTTTGAACAAAATTTATTCAAAGGTTTAGAGCAATAAATTATATATATTATTTAGTATTAAAACTGTATAAGTTTTTAAATAAATAATTCAGTGAATACGTGTTATGTATTAAGAACTAGCGTATTAGAAAGTTCGACAAGCATTTATTTAAATATATAGAGTTTAATGGCCCATTTATTTGCAAAAAAGGTGCTTAAAAATATTTGAATTGTGAATAAAAACGTACAAGTTGTTGCTACATCGCTATTTTCTATTAATGTAAATTACATAGTACACTGGACTGTGTCGTCATCTCTATTCATGAAATATCGTTAAAAACTAATTATGTATTATACAAATATACATATATATAGAATAATGTAATAAATCTATGTTATTCTTAAGGACAACTATCTCTAGGCAGACTAGAAAATTGTTATAATAATCTTCTTTTGACTGAATAGGGACCACGGCTGCCAAACTCTAAGGCTAGCTTTCTGCGAAGGTGACATAACAGCGTGCAAGTATGCCCTCAAACACAAATTTACTCCCAATTCCCTAACTGTCATAATGTGATGGTCGTGTATGATACATGACCAGTTATTAGGCGCAGGACCAACGGCTTTACATTAATTTCTAGATACGGAATTGTAACACTTCTAAACTTTTCCTAAACTAAAACTTCCCCAAAACCTAAAAACTTTACTTATTGTTCCTCCCGGGGTTTGTAATTGGGATATACATACAAAACGAGGCATTTATAAATGATAAACTTAGGTAATATTGCTAGGAAAGCTGGAAAAGTCTCGATAGACAAAGTACCGTGAAACTCTAGTGTGAAACTCTACATTGGTAAACATCGTCATTTCTATTTTTGAAAATATAGGACTTGTTACCACGCAGTCAATGAAATATTAGTATATATTTAATAATAAATAAATATATATTTAAGCGAAATTACACTCATCACGAGACCTCCTAAGCTATCCGCCCGATTGACTTGAAATTTGTCACAGTTATTCTTTCCCCGACACTCACTAAGAACGGATTTTACGCAAATCCTACCTAAAATACATTTTTCTTCTTATATACCCGTGCGAAGCCGGAACGTTTAGCTAGTATCTTAAAGAGAAGGTTTATCATAAATAATGAATATCAATCTTTCTCAATTCCATGAAAAATATTGTTTCGAGTAAAATTTAAAATGCCAAACCTATTTAAATGTTAAGCTATTTAAAGAAATTTAAAGGTTAGTTTATCTTTCGTCAGATAATCAACAGATTATATACTATGTAGCTACCGTATGTGTTCATCGCCACGTTTGTCGGAATGATTATGTTTTCATTGCTGATATTGCATTGGATATCGCTATTTCTAAAAGGGGAAAAGTTCTTGAAAAACCATCAGATTAATTAGAAACTTGTCTCCTAAAATAATAATAAAAAATATGTAGGTACCTACTTTTAACAACCTAAAAAAACATATATTTCATGGCTGTCTAGTAATCAAATGACGCTAAACAATATAAATGCTTTTTGCAATGAAAGAAACTTGCTTCCAACCAATCTACCTTGAGGAGATTAAATAATAATTAATAGTTGATAGTGCATCGACTACAATGGCATTAATTGGAGTACATAAGAAACGTAGCAATAACACAGGGACTATTATTGTCATCAAGTGTTGCGCAATAAACCGACAAACAAAGGCTGAATGTTGTAGAACTATATACATTATAGATACCACGCCCGAAATGGAGCCACGCGCTGATTTATTAGGCGAGCGTTAACATACTTTATGGTTTGTACTGCCTTACGGATTTGTTTATGAAATCCGCTTGTATATTTTCATGCTCCGCGTTGACATGTGATCCAGTTTATCTAAGTTTTAGTACCGATTGAAGCTTATTAGTATAAGACGGTATACGAATAATTACGATATTTATCACCATAGTTTTATTATAGTTGTATGATATTTAACCTGTTACAATTAATATTTACTTATATGAGAAGTTAAATTAAAAAAAAACCGGATTATTAATACTTATCTACTTCAAAAACAATTGGGTCCTTTATAAATTGCCGATATGAGATTAATGAGACGAGTTAAAATGCTCGTAATGATTAAAATAATGATATTGGTATTTCATTTCTATAAATACAATATTCGTTCAATGATTCAGAACTCTTTGTTTTAGCGAAATGTATTCCAGACACTCAAAATTAGTTAATGGCTGGTAAAAGGTTAGGCGTGGCGTAAAGCAATACAATGTATAAATATCTGGTGGTTGATATTTACTGTAACATAAAGGCTAGGCTATCTGCAATCTAGGTCAGGTCAATGTCAGGAAAGGCGAGGGTTATCGTGCCACTTGTGACAATTGGAAAATCCTTCCTGTTGCAAAAATCGTTCTTATAACTAAGAATTATTAACACTTTTTTTATATACTATTATTTCTTTTTAATCTGTACTGGAATAAGAAATGTGTATATCTTATTTAAGTAATAAAGGATAAATATAAACGTTCAACTTATTAAATATTCTTATTTTATATATTACATAAATATTTAATGAACATGACGCGAGAAAAGATTATTGTACCTACTTATAATAAAGATTTTAACAGGAATTAAGTTGTGATTATACAATTTTTTTCTTTACAGCTATTAGTGTTTTTCAACTACATTTAATATTATATATCCAAAAACATATTATCAAAATCAAAAATAACAATTTTTCTTTTTAAATGTAGAATGTATTTAAAAATCTCAATAAATTACATTAAAAAAACACGCAAGTCTACAATTTAAAAATAATAAAAAAAAAAGTTAATCTCACATATGCATTAACTAATATTATTTATTTTTGAAAATTTTATAGTTTGGATTAATTTTATTATACCAATGAACATTTATCATATAAACTAATATAACGGTGAACAGATTATGACGACCATAAACAAGAAAAGATCAAGATGATTTATTTTTAGTACATTATTTCTGAACACGTCACATAGTAAAGTAACTTTTTTCAATAATTATAGGAACCTACATATACAATTGTGTTAAAAATGACTACAATAAAATTGCTTTATTTACAGTCTATGTAAATTAGTCAACACTTATAGTAACTAAATGATAAAATATATACATAAGCTAAGCTCTAATTTTCTGTAGAATGAACTCATGTATACAGTAATAGCCTGTGAATGTCCCACTGCTGGGCTAACTCCCTCTTCTCCTCTTTTTGAGGAAAAGGTTAAGCTATGTATATTCTACCTATATATTAATTACAACCCCATAATAACTTACTACACATATTATTTTAGTATCATATTTTCATTTGAAATTAACAAGCTGTATATACATAATTACGATTTACAAAAACTTAAACCAATTAAATTCGAAGACTAAGAAAACAAATCGTTATATTGTTACGAAAAATAAAATACATAATAGTAACTCGCCTTAACTTGAATCACAGGCAACAGAAATTTTCGCAATAGTCATCCCGAATAATGCTATTCGTTCCAGAATTAGACGCATTAACATTCGATTATAGAGTTCACTTTTGTTACAAAATATTATACGCTCTCGCTGCCTGACCTCTATTCGATACGGGTGCGGTGTACTGAAACTATTAATAATATTAATATTTAAATTATAAAACTTACGTTTAAGCAACGGATTTGATTATTATGCAATACTTACATCAAAGTGTAACTATTTTAATATTAAAGATTACCTCATATCGTTCTTTTGTTTCCTGTTTACATTTAATTGTTAATTACTTTATAAATCACTTAAATAATAAGTACCTGGAACGAGCTTCGCTCGGCTGTAATAATTATGAATAAAAATGTATAGAATTGCCATTTTTTTAGGAAATACACGTATAAAAAAGCAAAACCTTTTCTAAGTATACGAAATAAATTTATATACAGATACTGCTCATTTAATAATAATTACATATAGGTACAATAATTATACATATATACTATCACATGAATAGTCATATTATGAGTCTGTCTTAACATCGAGTTGGTCGCATACAATTTTATCTTTGCCAAATTTAATTTAGGTTAACGACGAATCAGGGTATTTAAAACTGAAACTAAAATTATCAATGCATCGAATGTTACCTACATACGGAAATAAATATCTATGTAAAACAGTCTATATTTTATACAAATAGTATACATACAAGTATATGCTTAAGATATCTTTTCGTTTTAGCAAATTTAATATGTCAACACATTCATCGGAGTCGTTGACAGTAAACTTTTTATACAAAAAAAAAAAAAACTTTCCACGTGGATACTTTGTCGCGCGGCAGCTCTAATGAGACTGACGCGTGTCTTTTTAAAATAGATATAAGCTTAGAACCGGCTAAATATATATGTATATATAGTATAACCCATAACTAACTACAACTAACAGAAGAAAAGGACTACGTCATGATTGTTACAATCCACCGTTGTACCATTTTCGTATGACAATCAGTACCTTCGTATGTAACAAAAAACATTTGTCTATTTCGTATCTATTTATAGACAACTTCTTCAAACCACTTTAATCGCATATCCAATTGTGTGGTAGCAAAAGTAAAATTTATACACAAAAATATATTTGTTTCATATTATATTTGAATTGAATACCTATGTGGACGTTAAAATATTGCTATATTTTTTTTATATTATAACCGTCTTTAAATATGTATATTCTGTATTTGTAGAGCCAATGTAGTTTCCCCAATAGAAATCAATCTTAACGGATATAAGCGGATTCAAATCCCGCTACTGAATAGTCGTGTACTTACTACTTAATTTGTATTTATAAAGTTATACTTTATCAAATTAATCTCGTGCTCAGCGTTAAAGTTTTCCGGAACTATTGTAGATAATAATAATATATTTTTATGAGCAAACGCTATAACAGCATCAAATTGTCGTCTACAAGTTCACTGTGTGTCCGTTTGTTAGTTCATCACAACTTAAATATTGAACTGATCGTCATTAAATTTGATTTTGAAGCACTCTAGTACTAGAATATTGACGTAGATCTGTAAATGGTATAAATACCGGGTACCGCTAGTTGTGTATAATTGATTATATATACAAACTGATAATGCAAAAAACACTTTACAATTTACTCATACTTCTTCAATATAACTAAACTAAAAAATAAAACACTTTTTTCAAACTTATCATAACGACCTTAAAAAGTAATGTAATTTTTTCCAGAAACCATGAAACAGTGAAGCCCTTCCACGAAGTTGATGAAATACTGTCAGCTGTTATAGTTTATTGTAAACGAAAACCAAGATCAAAATGAGAAGATTACAGAAGTGCTGTTGTTGTGCGTCCACACGGACCGGGACGATTATTACCGCTGTATTAGGGATTATTCTCTCCATCGCCACTATTATCACCGTGTGGGTTGCGAACAAGCATAATGTTTCCTACAGGACATTTATATTCGCGGAGGACTTTGATAAAAAGTTGTCAGATATGGATAGTGAGTACCTAGCTAATTTGTATCACGGCAATTCAATTAGTGTATGTGTATTGGACACATTGCAAATTGAAGATCACAATCATGTTAAATTACTACATCACAAATATTGAATTAATTTAAAAAGATATACCTACAGTGGTTTAGATGTCGATATTATTATGCAATGCGCAATGTTGCAATAGCAATTGCAAGTTATTAACGAAGATCGATTATAAAAAATACAGTTTACACAAAAATTTCCTCAACGGAGATTAGCCAGCTGTGCTGGTCCAAGCAAGTTCAGAGGTGTTTCGAGGCTCGGGAATGTAAACACTACCAGCCTGCGAAGTCCAGATTATTTCTGAGAATATAGCTTAATAGCTTGACAGATAAACCTAATATAATTTTATTTTATTTGAACCCAAGACTTCCAGTTCTTACAAGCTATCAATTTTTATCAAAGTATGCAGAAAAACGTTATTTATATAAAACACTTACATATATAATTTATATATGTTTTTAATGAAACATAATACACATGTATAATAAACTTTTTTTTTCAGTTCCCAGGATAATTTTAACAGTCAACTTGTGTTTCACAATTTTAATATGCTCGCTACTCATCGTGGCAGTTTTAAAGGTATTTACTAGTTTTTTTATTAAAACCTGAATTGGCTCAACAATATAAAGGATGCTTTACTATGTGAAAGGTTCAATCCTGAGCCCTTACCCCCACTCCTAAAATAAGATATAAATCTTTCTTCCTATTTTAGTAATACTATGCAAGAAGTCATTTATTTACCACCTGATGGTAAAATGGTCACCACCGCATAGACATTAATTGGCACTTTAGTAAAAATAAACTATCCCTTACACACCGTCATTGGGCCAACAAACTTACGAACTAAGATGTTATGTTCCTTATTCCTGTAGTTATACAGGAATTATTTTATAGGCTCACTCACCCTTCAAAGTGGAACACAACAATACTAAGTATTGCTGTGTAGTGGAAGAAGTTGAGATGTGCATTGCTCGCATTCTTAAAAAAACATATATCAGTCACATAATTATATTATGAGTTTAATATAAACTTTTATTTTAATGCTTGTCAGACGTCATTTACGGTAAGAGACTTTTAAATAAGAACTAAATATTTTTAAAATGAAACTTTTCATTCAAAATAAACATATCTTAATAATTCGTAATTTAATATTTCAGAGACGCTCGTGGTTGATGCTACCGTGGGTGGTGCTGGGTATCGTGCTGGCGATTGGATTACTCATAAGCGTCCTCCATACTTCAATTACCTACTACCTCGATGAACAGGACCACGTCATTTTAGCCACTTGCATCCTAATTGGCGGACTGATATATTTGTGTAAGAAATTTATGATTTTTTAATGTTTCTAGCTACTGTATAGGTGACCGAGGCGAATATTTCGACCTACAGGATCTGTTTTTGGGCTCAGCGCATTATTAACACTGAGTGAAAACGATTAAGCACTTTTATAATTGATTGCCTACATAACTGATTCGTGTCCGGCCACCGTGGAGATAGTTAAATACTCGATGCTTTTGAAATGCTAGTAAAAAATTTTAGTTTTTCGCCTTTTATGACTTACAACATCCACGAGTTAATAATTAAGACTCTATTTCACTCTGCCGAAACAACAAAACACATGTACTAACATAATTAAAGTTTGTGTATCCGGCAAGAAAATCGTCGAATTATTATATTGTACATATATATTATTGATATACATTTACATTTATTTCGTTAATACAAACGCAAAACCGCACATACCGCTATGCTAAACCAATATCCGAAAATACCTACAAGGAAATACGCTCAGAACCAAATTAATGGAGCGTGGGCTTGAAAGATAATAGGCATAAAATTAAATTTGGTCGATCTTATGTTCAAGTCAACGACTGGGATATATTCGAGTATATCTTCTAATTGCCTATCATTTAATGAAGCTAATTAAATAAAGACAGTAGAATGTAAGTTAATGAAACGATTTGCACTATTACTAATAAATGTTTTATGATTGTTTCAGGCATATACCTCTATCTATGGGCAGTTGTATTCAGCCATTATCTAGATGTTCGCGACGAAGAAGAACGGGGCCGGTACCGAAAAGCTCCCTACAAACGATAAATAATCCATAATCCATAAATAAATAGATTATACATAATACATTATAAACTCTTATGTATTATATAAATATAAAAAAGTGCCTTTATATTTCGTCAATGATATCAACATCTCGTCTGAGAAAAATGATGTTATAGTCAATTGAAATTTACATAATTGTTAAAAAATATATCGATTTAATATTTGTAAGATGTAATTGTGGGGGCGACATTATACATAATATTAATTGCTTAATAATGATAAGTAACTAAGGCTTTATGTAATAAGCAAATAAATCACAGATTTTTTTTAATAATATTAATTTGATTGTGTGAATTACAAAAATATATAAAAAATGTCAACGAATGTCGAACTTTGATGATAATTTATTATTAGTCAGCGTTCTTGGAATTACGACACCTAATTATTTATTTAACTTAAAAATATATGACAAAAAACGTATGTTTTAAATTCAGTTCTTTAAACATAAAATATACAATTTTCACGAATTTTAAGATAAAATTCTCCAAGCAATAATTAAAAAACTGACTTGGTACAATACAAATGTTTATTTTTGTAATATTAGTTTAAGTTACCATATTTTATAAGTTATGAAATATTTAACTTATTTTATTAAAACAAAAAAATGTATTTTTTTTAATTAAACATACTTTATTTTAGGCTTGTTACTATTTTTTGAAAATTATTCATTTTATTTATCTATTATATATTACAACCGATATAATACTATTCTAACTGAATACTTGGTGGATGAATATATAGCAATATCTTAGGGTTTACTTAAATCCAGACAATAAATTATCGTAACTGGAAGTAAAACGATACTTAAAAAATTAAATTATTCAAATATTTGACGTACGAAACCTGAAGTTTCGTTATCTTTAGTTATGAAAATAACATTTTTAAAACATTGAAGATTGTTCGCAATCATTTATGTAATTGAAATCGATACGCTTATCATATTGTTTAGCAATATATTTGAGTAAGGTCTATCCGTCACGTAGTAGTAATATAGTGTAGTCCTGTCGGACGGTAATATATTGCATATTTTACTTTAAATTATTGTTAAGTAGATAAGTGGCTTACCCATTTATTTAAACGTTATAACTCGCGGTATTACACTCGACAAAAAAGAACAAAATTCCTTTGAGGTAAGTGATTTATTTAATTCAATTCAATTATTCTCAGAATTCAATTCAATTATTTATTTCATTCATTCAAATCCAAATTTAAAAATAATATAAACAAGTACATCATCAGTATAAATGCAATTAATTAATAATATGAGAACAACATAATGTGACCCAACAAATAAAAGTTAATTCTACTTTATTTCAGCTACATTCTTAAGATGGAAATTTCATTCAAAGGAAAAAGAGTACTCGTTACTGGTGCTGGGCAAGGTTAGATTTTATTTCACTTTTTTAATTATTTCTTCACTTTTTTCTTTTTATTTTTTCGTCATTTCTCATTAATATTCTATCCGTAAAATTCTGGAAAAATTCTATTAATTACTTCTTGCTATTCTCTACATTTTCTTTTAATAACTTTTTTCCGTATCTTGTGTTTTTCTCCGTTTTTCCTTATTTTTATTTTGTTTTTCCGTGTTTTCCACCCCCATTTTACATCCCCCGTCTTTCAACTGTTCGGCAACTTTGTAGGGCCCTCTGCCCTGCATCCGTCGAGCCATCAAGCTCCCGGATCGGCTTCTCCGTTCCGGAGTTATCCACGAAAAACGTAAATTTTTAGCCCGCCCACCTACCCTATTATTATATATATAGACAAAGGGGCAAAAAATCCAGCCAGAAATTTTTATTGCGATTTCTGAAAGCCCCGGCTCTGAGGATCAGAAATGATGCCTTAGAGCCATCCTAGCCCCAGTACCTCGGCGGATAGCACCATTTATAGCTCGCCATGCTTGATACGGACATGGAGACGGCATCCGACGCGTCTGTGCGGCCACCTCTGGTCTCCGATAGCACGGACACAGAGGACGAAACAACGGCGAGACCCACTACCGACCGCCGCGGTAAGAAAGCGACGAGCGGACTCGCAAAGGCGAAGGCCCAGCTGCGAGACAAAGAGGAAGAGGAAAGGGAGGTCGCCTTTGAGAAGGCGCTCCGCAGCAGGGCCTTCAGGAAGGTGCCTGCTGAATCGGCTCCTGAGGCGCAGTCCACCTCGACGAATGCCGCAACTAAGGACCCAGCCAGCATGGGCCCAGAGGAGCTGCTCGCATTGGCTGGCAGCAGCGTAGCCACTGTGCTCGAAGTGGCGAAGAAGTCCTCCAATCTGAAGGGAGGCTTCATCAAGAAGCTGAAGGAGTCAGCGGCCTCTCTTCAGAACATCGTCGAGGTGTTGACGTCTCGCTCGGAGGCCGAAGAGACGCGCCGGCTCCGCGCCGACAACGCCCGTCTGCGAAGGGAGGCAGACGGGCTGAAAGAAGAGGTAAAGGCCCACCGCCGTGAGTTCGCGGAGCGAACCACGGTGGCGGTGGCTAGCGAGGTGCCACTGGCTAGCGCGGCGGCAGAACCGCGGGCCCTGGAGGGGCTCCAGGCCTCCCTCGAAGCGGCGGTCGCGATGTTCAACACGCGACTGTCGAACATCGAGGGGCGCCTTCCGCCTGCGAGGGAACACCAGCCGTCTCCTGTGGCTGGTAATAAACGTGAGGCGGTGCAGCGAAACGCACCGCCCCCGCAAACGCAGACCGTGCCCGCACCCAAGCGGGTAAAAGTAAAGGCGGCAGTGCCTGCGCCGATCGCCGGCTCGTCGAACGTCGTCGCGTCGTCGCCCGGGACTGGTGAGACACCACCAGCCCAGGAACCGACATGGTCGACCGTGGTGCGGAGGGGAAGAAAGAAGAAGGTCTCCCCCGCGGCCGCCGCTGCTCCGGCGAAGCCGAAGCCCCAACAGGCGACCAAGCCTAAGCTGGCCGCCCCCCGCTCGGCAGCAGTGATAATATCGCTGCAGCTGGAGGCGGAAGGTAAGGGCGTGACGTACGCCCAGGTCTTGGAGCGGGCGGAGCAAGGTGTGAAGCTCCAAGACCTGGGAATTAATGGCGGCCTGAAGGTCCGCCGCTCGGCTACCGGGGCCAGGGTCCTCGAGCTGCCGCGGGCCCACAAGGACCAGGCGGCGAAACTGGCCGACAAGTTGCGCACTGTCCTCGACGGGGTCGCCAATGTCGCGCAGCCGGTCAGCAAGGCGGACCTTAGGGTGACGGGGCTCGACGATTCCGTCACCCCGGAGAGGCTGGTCGCAGCGGCCGCGCGCGAGGGTGCCTGCTCCCCTGAGGCGATCAGATGCGGAGCGGTGCAGCGCGGGCCGGGCTCTATGGGCATGGCCCGCGTCACGTGTCCCCTCGCGGCGGCCAAGAAGCTGGCCAATGCCGGCCGCCTTCTCGTCGGGTGGAGTGCGGCCAAGGTCGTGCTGCAGGAGCGGCGCCCCATGCGCTGCTTCAGGTGCATGGGCCTCGGACACACGAGGGTGCTCTGCCCGTCGGAGAAGGAGCGGGGCAGCCTCTGCTACCGATGCGGCTCTGACGATCACAAATCGTCGAGCTGCACGGGCAAGCTGCGCTGCGCGGTCTGCGCAGAGGCCGGCAAGCCCTCTGGGCATATGATGGGGGCGCGGGATTGCCACCCCCCCACCACGAAGGGAAAAGTAGTCCTCGGCACCCGGACCACTCCCGCAATGGAAGGAGGAAGCCGCCAGGCAGCTGAGGAAGCTAATACAAAATCAAAATGAGCACGTCAAGTATTAGCTTCCTACAGACGAATCTAAACCACTCCGCCGGAGCGCAGGACCTACTGCTGCAGTCCATGGCGGAGTGGCAGATAGACCTGGCGGTGGCCTGCGAGCCCTACTTCGTCCCTCCCCTAGCTCATTGGGTGGGGGATGTGGACGGAACGGTGGCGGTCCTCTCGAGGAGCGGAACGGGCCCCCCCCTCTCTCTCATCGAGAGGGGCTCGGGCTACGTTGTGGCGGGGTGGGGGGAGTACGCGGTCGTCGGAACGTACTTCTCCCCCAACCGCAGCCTCGCTGAGTTCGAGACGTATCTCGGCTCGGTCAGAGCTGCGGTGGCCAGGCAGTCGCCGAAACCTACCTTGGTTCTCGGCGACTTAAACGCGAAGTCGCGTGCCTGGGGCAACCCCGCTACGGATCCGCGAGGGAGGGCCGTCCAAGTCTGGGCGCTACTCTCCAGCCTGTCCCTACTTAATAAGGGGCAGGTTCACACCTGCGTGCGCCACAACGGGGGGTCCGTGGTGGACGTTTCGTTCGCCTCCCCGGTGGTAGCACGTAGAGTGTCGAACTGGAGAGTAGAGGAAGAGGTGGAGACTCTGTCGGATCACCGCTATATCCGATTCGAGATCTCCACCTCTCGCAGGCCGGTGGAACCCCAGAGGGTGCCGACCACGCTGCCGAGGTGGTCTCTTGGCCAGTTAGACCGCGAACTGGTCAAGGAGGCTGCCATCGTGCAGCGGTGGGGTTCCGCGGGACGGGAAGAGGAGGGCGCCAGCGTCGAGGAGCTGGCGGGCCGCATGCGCAGCGCCCTCAAAGAGGTCTGCGATGCGGCCATGCCGAGGACCCGGCGCAGAGTTCCGCGCCGACAAGTCTACTGGTGGTCGCCCGAAATAGCCGAACTTCGGGCGACGTGCAGTCGGGCGCGGAGGGCCTACGTCCGCTGTCGCAGGCGCAACGGCCTCGACGCGGACCTGGAGGAGCAGCTCTTGGCCGCTTACCGCCAGCTGAAAAAAGATCTGCAGCTGGCGATAAGTCGGGCCAAGGAGAAGGCGAGGGAGGAGTTGCTGGCGGGCCTCAATCGAGACCCATGGGGGCGGCCGTATCGAGGTGTGCGTGGAAAGTTCCGCACCCAAGCCGCCCCCGTGACGGAAACGCTGCCGCCGGAGCTCCTCCTGCGCCTGGTGGGGGAACTGTTTCCCCACCCAGGCGAGTTTGTCCCTCCGCCTATGGCCCCCCGCTCCGTGATAGAGGACGCAGTGGCTCCACCACTGATCGCGGAGCGGGAAATGGAGATGGCCCTCGGTCGCCTGAGGGCCAAAAAGACGGCACCGGGTCCGGACGGTGTTCCAGGGCGTGTTCTGTGCGACGCCCTGGAATACCTAGGTGCAAGGCTTCGGGGGCTGTTCGACGAATGTCTGAACAGTGGGCAGTTTCCGAAGCCTTGGAAACAAGGCAAGTTGGTGCTGTTGCCGAAGGAGGGTCGACCACCCGGTTCCTCCTCGGCGTACAGGCCGATCGTGCTGCTGAACGAGACGGGCAAGTTGTTTGAGAAGATTCTCGCAGCCCGTCTCGTTCAGCACCTCGACGAGGTCGGTCCGGGTCTTTCAGAGGCTCAGTTCGGGTTCAGGGCAGGTCGTTCGACGGTCGACGCCCTGAGCGCCCTGAAGACTCGGACCACGGAAGCGGTGGCCCAGGGGCGAGTGGTCCTGGCGGTTTCGCTGGATGTGGCGAACGCCTTCAACAGTCTCCCATTCGAGACGATCAGGGAGGCACTCCGATACCATGGGGTGCCGACCTATCTGAGGAGACTGTTGGAGGCGTACCTCCAGGACCGAGAGGTCGTCTGGGTGGGGGGCGACGGCAGGTTGGTCCGGCGTCGGGTTGGCTGCGGCGTTCCACAGGGGTCGGTTCTCGGCCCAATTCTGTGGAACGTCGGCTTCGACTGGCTCCTGAGAGCCCCCGTCCTTCCCGGTATGGGGGTGTTGTGCTATGCGGACGACACCCTCATCACCGCGACGGGGCGAGACTTTCGGGAGGCGGCCCGCCTGGCCGAGGTCGGAACGACCCTGACCGTGGACCGGATGGAGATGCTGGGCCTGAGGGTCTCCATATCCAAAACGGAGGCCCTCCTCTTCCACGGTCCGCGGAGGGGCCCCCCACGAGGGGCGAGTATCACCGTCCACGGGACGGTGATCGAGGTGCGGGCCCAGATGAAGTATCTGGGCCTGATCCTGGACGGGCGTTGGAGCTTCGGGCAGCATTTCGTGCAGCTCGGCCCGAAGCTCGTCAATGCCGCCGCCGCCTTAGGCCGCCTCCTACCCAACGTGGGAGGACCGGGATCGCTATGCCGGCGCCTCTATGCCGGCGTAGTGAGGTCGATGGCACTGTACGGTGCCCCGATTTGGGTGGACGCACTCACCGCTTCCAACCGGGCCCTACTGCGAAAACCGCAGAGGGTCATAGCGGTGAGGGCGATAAGGGGTTATCGTACGGTGTCGTGGACAGCGGCGACCCTCCTCGCAGGCGACCCGCCCTGGGAGCTCCAGGCGGAAGTGCTCGCGGAGGTGTACCGCTTCCGGGCCGAGGCGAGGGAACGCGGCGACCGTCCAGGGTCGGCGGAAGTCGGGCGGATCAGGGCTCTAGCCCAGCAAGCCCTGATCGCCCGATGGGAGGAGGACCTCGGGTCCCCCACGGCGGGCCTGGCGACAGTGGAGGCGGTACGTCCCCACTTGAGTCGCTGGGTCCGAAGGAAACGAGGCACGCTCTCGTTCAGGCTGACGCAGGTGCTTACCGGACACGGATGCTTCGGTAAGTACCTGCACGAGATAGCGCGGCGGGAGGTGTCACCCTCCTGCCACGAGTGTGGTGCGCCATTCGACACGGCGCATCACACCCTGACGGAGTGTGCCGCGTGGGGGCCCCAGAGGCATTCCCTGGCGGCGGTTGTTGGCGGAGACCTCTCCTTGCCGAGCATCATCAACGCGATGCTCGGAAGCGAGGGGTGCTGGTCAGAGATGGCCTCCTTCTGCGAAAGTGTGATGTCGCAGAAGGAGGCCGCGGAGCGGGAGCGGGAGGAAGATGCCGCTGCGGACCCGCTCCGCCGCAGAAGACTGGGGAGAAGAAAGCGGCGCTTCGCGCACCTTCTCCCCCCGCCACAATAGGCGCCGCCGGGACTAGGGGGGTTCCCAGTACCCTGGGATTCCTCCCTAGTGAATGGAGGCCCGCATAGGCGGGCCGGCCGTCGGAGCGTCACGGTAGCATGCGCAAGCGATCCCGTGGCGCTCCCGTTAAGACGGGAAGGGTACCGCTGGGTTTTTAGTGGGTATTCCGATGACCGGGGCACACTCGGTGCCTTGGACATACGGCGAGTCCCACATACCCCCCCCACTGTTCCCGTGGGGGGAAACGCGTCATGCGTTTTCCCAGCGTCAAAAAAAAAAAAAGGTTAGATTTTATTTATTTGACATAACATTTGTATGAAAAAAAACACGGGTAATAAAATGTCAATAAATCATTCACACATGCACAAAAGCTTGTGCAAGTTTTAGCTACTCGTATATATTTATTTTAAAATATTTTCTGGATTTTGGTTTCATTTAATGATATTTTTATCTTAATCTGTGTTTCTATATCATATCTATATAATGGTGTAAATTTGTTTAATTATTTGTTAACATAGTTTTGTTCGTATTACCAAATAAAAAAACAAATAAGCATGTTCAGAAGAAACTATGATATTAAAGGACTTCCGAGTCTATTTTCAGGAGTCATATTTGATTGTAATTGGTAGTAAAAATTCTAATTTTAATGTTATTATCAATTACCTACAATCTAACTTGTGTTTGTTTTGATTCTGTTTTATGGGAATAGGACGTCAGATAGCAATAGACTTATGGAGAGCTGGAGCGAAAGTTGTCGCAATCTCAAGAACAAGATCTCATTTGGAGTGTCTACAAAACGATTGATATAGTGGATTTAGACATTTCTGACTGGAAAAAAACCCGGGATATTATCAATAACCTGAGAAATTTTGACTCATTAGTTAACAATGCTCGAGCCATTTCTCGAATGTACTCCAGATGTCTTTGACAAGTATATGGTCGAAATAATAAAATTAATGAATGTCCAAATGCGATGTATGTATTCATATATATACATACATATGTTATTTTATATTAAAAATGTTATGCGAAACGAAATCGGTCTGGAGGACCTTATATTTAGGAATACTGTATTTACTATGTGGCTCTGTCTTACGCTAACACGGCTGAACCAATTTTGAAACAAGTTAGGTAAAGCCAAGTAAATCCAAGGATAGACTATGGACATTCTTATGATACCTTCGTAAATTCACACTGGTGTTGTAAGAAGTATAAACTATTTCTAAAACCCCTAATTTGCTCACAATGACACTGGCTCACTCACCGTTCAAATTGAAACGGCAATACAAAGTATTGTCCTTTAACAGTATAGTAAATGGTAAGTGGATCAGAGGTACTCAACCAAAAAATATAAATTACATCAACTGACTGTCCATAATCCATAAATAAATACATATATGAGCAAATAATATTGAGCAAATACTAGAGGTACGTATGTATTTATAGTTAGTAGAAACGTAAAAATTAAAGCGTATCTAAAATTTATCTTATTTATATAAACGTCATCAAAAATCAACTGGTTAATAATTTATTCAAACTTATTTACATAATAATAATATGAATCATCGAAAGAAAACTCTTACATACACTTCTACTTTTAGGGAGCAATTAAAGACCTCACAATATACACAGTGGATCGAAAGCAGCACTAGACGCAGTAACTCGTGCAATGGCTCTTGAACTTGGACCTTATGGTATAAGAGTAAATGCTGTGAACCCAACAGTTATTATGACAGCCATGGGCAGGCGAAGCTGGTCTGATTCAGAAAAAGTTAACGCTTTACTGTCAAAAATACCGCTAGGCAGGTAAGAGACGAAAGGATTGTTGATATACGTTAAATATTAAGCTAAACATATAACAACAGTTCTAGTTCTTATCTTATTAATTAATTTGTTGCAGATTCGGAGAAGTATAGGAAGTCGCAGATGTAGTTCTTTACTTGTTAAGCGATAAAGCAAGTATGATCAATGGTGTAGAACTGCCCATCAATGGAGGGTTCTTGGCTACATAATTAAGTCACAAAAGGGTTTTAAAATTTTGGAAATTAATTAAAAATAAATATAAATAAAGTACAATATTTTTTTTCATTTTATGGACATATTCTTTTATTTTTATTTTTTTATTATGTGGCATTAAAAAATACATATATCCCTAAATTTTCATCCTTCTACCATCAACCCCTATTTTTAATAGAGATATTAGTAATTCAATCATTTTCAACCTCGGTCGATAACTGGATCAATTAACACTTGATGAATAAGTTATCTTTTGGTGTCACTTCTCACCATGTAAGCAGCACTGAGTAAGGATGGGAGCGTTCTCCTGTCTCTCTTGCAATAAGCTGTATCTCATTTCTTACACAATTTTCGGAAAATTTCTGCCATTATTATTGTTTGTACATCGATCGCAGTAGTGACCTTTACAATTATCATTTTATCATTTCCGTGTAATTCTCAACTTATTATAAATTTACAGTGCTGTAATTATTGTTATTATTATTTATTAATATTAAGAGTATTTCTACTGTATTATTTTTAAGGGAAAAAATTGCGAAAGGTGTGTTAAATAACAAAAATGTGTGTGTACTTACATACATGCGTTAGACCTATTATAATAAAAAACACAAACAAATAACGGGCCAACTTTTTCAAAAAGGTCTATACCATAGTGTGGGACCATTGTACGAGGAGCATGAGCACATAGAAAACGTAGACAGAACCTCAAAATATAATAAAAAATGTGCGATCGGGGGAGGAACTGGAGGAACGAAGTTCTTTGCGATATTTTTTTAAACTTAAAACGTGTTTTAAGGTGTAGATTTTTAATGATTATATTTCTGTATATTTGTCACACTCCCGTGCCACGAAAGGCACGTGAAGCCGTTGGTCCTGCTTCTTACTTGAACTTTTACCGTTCGCGTCGGTTTACCGTCCTATCGGATTATGAGAATGCACCTGTGTTTACGCACACACTTTTGCACTATAATACGTCCTGCGTAGTTAGCAAATCTTTCTTGAGATTGGCCATCGCGGTCGAAATCGGTCAGGAGGAAATTATTCTTCGGAGTGTGCTGCGTGGGGCCTCAGAGGTATACCCTGGCGACGATAGTCGGTGGACATCTCTCGCTGCCGAGCGTGATTAACGCCATGTTGGAAATGGTCTCTCTCGCAAATGACACTCTCGCAAAAGGAGGCCGCGGAGCGGCAGCCCGGGGAAAATGCCTCCGCTGATTCGATCCGTCGAAGAAGACCGGGGAGAAGGCGTAGGCGCCATGCGCACATATGCATGTTTCCAGCGAAAAAAGGAGGAAATTGTTCCTACTTTTATCTCACACCAAAAAGCGTTGCCCTTCTTAATCAACTCTCCCTTTCACATGTGTATATTTTATGTTATTTTTATTATGATTTTAATGTAAAGTAAGAATTAAAATTGATAAATTACATTTAATACTTTAGGAAAATAGTAATTTATTTAAAATTAAATATAAAATAGCGAATTATAAGTTGAAAAAAGAGTTCAAATTATATTTACATTTGTATAGAAATGAGGTAATCTCATTGGCACATAATTCTTATTACCAAATCTGAAAATTTGCTCACTTACACATACATACACATGTACAACCGCTAGAATAGATAGAATCAGTAAGAAAGAAAGAGGGGAAAGGTCGCTTGGAGGACAACGCTTTTTTGTTACATGACAATTTCTGTTAGGTCACTCTACTTTGCAGTAGTAAAAGAACTTTGTTCCAATAAATGTAGAGCATGTTGTACTTTACTTTATGCATTATTATTATATGCCCTGTACCGAACACACATATACTGTACTGTATGGGCGAATGTTTATATCTTATTGATTAAATGCACGGGATAAAATCCTTATTTTACCCGTACTAAGTCGGGTCGGGCAGCTAGTATCTATATGTATGTTGATTTGAATATTTAAAAAATAGATACATATACATAAAACATGAGCTGCATGATTATCTATGAGTTTTCATTTTGTTCTGATTCTGAAGAGAAGTGATAAAACAACGCATGAGATCGAATAATTGTAAAAAAGTAGAAACGTTTTGTTATCCGATTTATATAGTTCCCAGTATAAAAATTGTATATCGTGGGGCATTATTACCTTATCATTTACTAGGTTCAATTTACCTGCAAAACACTTCTTTCAGAGTTATTAATGAGTGTCTTTTATTTATTTTTACTAACCCAATAACATAATTACAGTTAATACGTACGTAAGAATTAGTAACAATAATGCCTTAAGTAATATACAAATGAAAATAATTTAAAGTAGCTATTGTACAATGTACAGATCATGACAGATGGAATGGTGGCAAGAATGTAACATTTCTACGTTGAATTGCATGTCCGATCCTCTGGACGAAATCTTGTTACTAGTTGAGGCACGATAGTGCCATTCACTCGTCTCGTGCCTCATTTTAAAAAGTATATACAAACCTATTATTTTTTTATGTTAAATAGTGCGTAATACTAGGTGTTTTTTTATGATATCAGAGAATCGAAAATTTGACCTATGACATGCCATAGAGCAAACAAATAAGATACGATATGATTATGTTTTATGTCACCGCACCGGATTCCTTTGTCGTGGAAATATTTGTGTTAACAACTGTATACAATACAGTAATTAACAACTACTGTATTTATTTTTGTTGAAAATTCATGGTAATAACAGAAATATTTAGCAGATTACAGAAAAAAACCTTTTTGAGTGACGTTAAACCTCGAAAATTTAAAAGATAGGTATGTACATCACGGTCTTATACACGTTTATATATCAATATGACATAGACAATCTTGGACATGGCATAGCTTTACTCGAATTTGTTAACGGATGTCTTAGATTGTTGAAGTGAAAATGTACAAAATAAAATTCAATCAAAAATCGACTTATTGAAAACAGTAAGAAAAATTAAAACAATTGAAACGTGTATCAAAATTCTAATAATATTTTTTGCTCACTTTTAGTGTTTCTATTTAGGGTTAACTATTCAAAACTTAAAATTGTCTCCAATTTTTTTAAGTTAAGGTCGTGGTTTCCCTTTGTAAAATTCTCAGTAACAGCCTTGAGTTTGTTTGAAATTAGTTTGTTTTATTAATACTGTTAACGCGTGCCTTGGAAATCACTTTTTCTCTTTGATGGTTCAACTTCTTGCGGTCGTGTTGAATTGGCGTCAGAATCATTATAGTAAAGGAATAAAAAGCACAATAATTATGTAATGCTTTACATAATTATTGTGCTTTTTATAAATATATATTTAATTTAAATGCATACGTACTTTCAAATAAAATTCGCTAATATCATTATATCATAATATCGAACTTATTCATAAACACTTTGTTAATTGGCTGTACAATGGAAGATCATTCTCCTCTACGACATACGTGTATAATCTATAGTCACAAAACTCACAGAGTAGTGACTAGTGACTGCAGACACTAGAGCCTTCTGTTAGAAGTTTTAAATACTCTTTAGTCTTTGTACTCTTTGACTAGAGCATAGAGCAAGAGATTACGATTACAATTAAAGTGCCGACTACTGAGTATTCAACTGTCGGTACACTACAGTCTACACTCTACACATTCGCCTCAAAGTGTCAAAAGTGCGAAAATTGTCGTTTTAAAAAAAAAAAAACATTGCGCCTTGAAATATTCTACATTTATAAAAAACTTAATTCTCTAAACATTTTGAACATCTAATATTACGTCATATTATGTGGAATTAAGCTAAGTAGTGATTAAACTTGATTACATGTATTAATCGAAGATCTTTTAAGAATAATTCTTAATCTAATTAATTATAAACGATGGAAATCTCATTTAAAGGAAAACGTATTCTTGTCACCGGTGCCGGACAAGGTTAGTAAGATTATATGAATTAATTTACTACACTAGGTGTAAAATAAAATTTATCATTATAATATTGTTAAAAATCAAGCCGAAAGTATATCCATTAGATTATACACTGAAATAATGTCCTCCTGACCGATTTCGGTCACGGCGGCCAATCTCAAGAGAGATTAGTCAACTGCGCAGGAGATATTATAGTGCACAAGTGTGCACTATAATATCTCCAAGACGGCAATCCGACACAATCGGAAAGCGTTCAGGCGCAGGACCAACAACTGAACGAGCTTTCCGAGGCGCGGGATTATACCCTATATTGGTATACACACTAGGCAATTAAAACTTTTGTTACAATTACACGCAACTACTGAATTTTAGGCATAGGCAGAGGTATTGCTGTCGAACTGTGGAGAGCTGGAGCCAACATAGTTGCATTATCCAGAACAAGAAGTCACTTAGAAAGCTTACAGAGTGAATATCCATCTATAGACATTGTGGATGTAGATATTGCTGATTGGGATAAAACCAGAGAAGTGATTGAATCATTAGGACATTTTGATGCATTAGTGAACAATGCTGCCGTTGCTATTTGTGAACCATTCTTGACCTGTTCTCCTGCTGACTTTAATAAGTATGTTTGACTCCCAAGTAATTGAATGAATTAGAGATGATATGAATTATCACGCTACACTAAAATCAGTAATTTGTGTAAGAATATATAAGTTAACTACAAAATATCAGGAATCATAAATTACATAAACTTAACATTCACATTAAATATAACAAGCTCTCATTAAATATAGCTCCAGTTAATTTTCTTAAAATTTCAGGACATTTGATGTCAATGTAAAAGCTGTGTTAAATGTAAGCCAAGTAATTGCTAGAAAGATGATTGAAAAGAAGATTCCTGGTACTATAGTAAACATATCTTCGCAGGCCTCAAAGGTATAGTATTATAGTTGTTATCAGAGCATACCACTATCTACTATTTGTTACAATCATATTGCCTGTTCAGCTAGAATCACATATGTTCAGATTAAATCATATTGATGTCTTAACGCTGATAAGCATTATCATGAAACTTCTGTATTTGTATTATCATTATTTAAAAAAATATATCTTAAATATATTATCTAATCTAATATACTTGCATTAATATTTTCATTTTATCAATCTTTTTGAATCTTTATGTAGATTTGACAAATTTTTAACTTTATGAATTCTCATGAATCATGAGTGATAGTTGTAATGATTTTGATCAGTAATTTATTTATTCGATGTTTTCTAGGCTGCTTTAAAAGACCATGCCATATATAGTGCTTCAAAAGCTGCCTTAGATGCCCTAACTCGTTCAATGGCCTTAGAATTGGGCCCTTATGGTATTAGGGTTAATTCTGTTAATCCAACTGTGATTATGACCGCCATGGCCAAAGTGGGTTGGTCTGATCCTGTAAAGAGTTCTGAAATGCTAGCAAAAATACCACTTGGCAGGTGAGACATGTATTTACTAATCAACTAGTAACATAACTCTCAAATAACTTTTCATTTTTTGTATGTTTATATACTAATTACTTAAAACATAATAATTATTCAAATAACTTGGCTATAAATATATAAACTATTCTTTATAATAACATGCAATTTTTTTAAATTATTCCAGGTTTGGAGAAGTGTCTGAAGTGGTCAATGCAGTTTTTTTCCTACTAAGTGAAAAATCCAGCATGATAAATGGTGTTGAATTGCCTATTGATGGTGGCTTTCTTGCTACATAATTTATTGTACCTAAAAACCAAAGATTTAGGACTTGAAATGTTTCTTTAAACATTTCTTATTCATTTTTTTTTCTTGTATATTTTTGTGAGATCTGTTAATTATTACCTTTTATTGTTAATAGTTACATAAGTACCAAAGAAAGTAATATTGGTTTGAATATTTCATTAAAAAAAATATATATTCAAGATTTCGATAACATGCATTTATTATCATCAATACTTAGTGCCTTTAACTAACCATTTTGTATGCCGTTTTTCAAGACATTTGATATTATAATTTAAGAAAATACATAACTAATTTTCTTTAATATAAAAAATTACAATGTCAAAATAATGGATAGTTGATCTACACTATCAAAGAAAAAAAAGAACCATCTGTGATGGGTGTGACTGTAATCTATAAATAAATCCAAGCTTGGTAGCTCTGGTTTGTGTGATCCTTTTCCTTATATAAAATAAAATTAAGGAAATTAAAGGACATAGTTTTGATTATTTTAAAATATAAAAGCTTTTTTGATATATAAAATTATTTTATATTAATACTTTATTCATAACATTAAAATAAAAAGCCATGATATGTTAAAATATTTTGTTTAAAAAAAATACAATTTGTTTACAAAGGTCGTGTTTTATTTTTGATTCAAATATATTAAAGACTAAATAATATAGCAATGTATCTATAGTAACATTTTCATGTATTATTTTTAACATATAAGTAGGTACATATGTTCATATAATATTATTCCTCGAAACATTGATTATACCTACGTAGTCAACAGTCAACCTGAGTCTTGTTTTGAATAATTATGACGCGCGACACAATGTTATTAAATCATTGTCGGCTCTTATCGCGTCGGAGCTTAACTTGTATACACATTTGAGGTCAGTGATTACAGATAAGTATATTTAAGCGAAACAAATTAATAAAATAAATAGGTATAGATCACATTATTTTGTAAGACTAGTTTTGAAGATGACCAAATATTTTGAAGGAAAAAGAATATTAGTTACAGGAGGATGTCAAGGTAAGATCTAAGCTTACTTTTTTATCATAGTGAGTATCGTTCATGACATTCAGTCTCCTAATTTTATATTTCTTAACAGTAAACATTTCTTAAATGTTTTTTTGTACAAGCTTGTATATACTTTCAAATACATCAATGAAATAACATCTACTTTCGTAATCATTAAACAGGAATCGGTAAAGGAACAGTTTTAGAATTATGGCGTTTAGGTGCCAAAGTTGTCGCGTTATCGCATCAAGCCGATAATTTAGCAGCAATGAAAAACGAATACCCGTCCATAGAAATAGCGTGCGTTGACCTCCGAGACTGGGACAAAACACGACAAGTGGTAGATTCTCTTGGCATTTTCCACGGCTTAGTTAATTGTGCAGGTTTTATAAACAACGAGCCGTTCTTAGAATGCTCCCCAAATGTTTTCGATGAGTAAGTAAATATATTTTATATACTAGGTGTGATATGAAGAAATTACAAATATTACACTTTAATTATTTCTCTTAATTTCAGAACTATGACTGTTAACGTAAAAGCTATTCTTAACGTCAGCCAAATAGTAGCAAAGAAAATGATAGAGAATGGTATAAAGGGGTCTATTGTCAATATATCCTCTCAAACATCAAAAGTAAGCAATATTTGTGTGATTGAATCTTATAAACAATATTTTATAGCATTATTATCCTACCTTAATTTTTTTATTTTATCATAATGAAATAATAATATTATTATTTGATTTGTTCGGAATTTAGTATTAACCCGTACGTAACTAAATATGATCCCGAAGCATGCTCTTAACAAAGATTGACTTTTTTTAATACTATAGTATATATCAAGTTCAAATGATCAACAGGCAGCAATAAAAGATCACTTGGCTTATTCTGCGTCCAAGGGTGCTGTAGATTCTATGACACAAGTTATGGCATTAGAGCTCGGTCCATACGCCATAAGGGTTAATGCAATTAACCCCACAGTAATCCTGACGGAACTGGGCAGACGGGCGTGGGCGGATCCCCAGAAAGCCCAAGCTATGCTTACAAAAATACCTTTAGGAAGGTGAGAATTCAATATTTACACAAATAATTTATTTACATAGTACTATATACTTAATTGATATGTCGACAGATTCGGTGAAGTACAAGAAGCGGCGAACGCAATCGTGTTTCTTCTCAGCGATAAATCTAATATGATCACTGGCGTTCAACTGCCTGTGGATGGAGGTTTTCTTGCAACATAATAGTTTAATAAATAAATACAATTTCAAATGTTTATTTTATTCAGTTTATTGTGCCAAAGGAATCAATACATACTGGACGTAGAAAACAATGCAAGCATAATAAATTTATGTAATAAAAGCATATTAATATGCTAAGCTACATGGGCCAGCATATACAGATTGCGTAAAGAAACACGACCACATAACGTAAATCAAACATCATTGAGATACAAGACCTATTACATTTCACATATTAGTATAATATATTCAAAATGGAGGGAACACTTCCCCATACCCTTAAATTTAGAATTTATTAAATCCATTAAAAGCTTTCATTGTCTAATTTCTCTTATCCTACGTCTACTGATTCATTCCCTCCTTTTGCAAACGTCTCCGATCACTGATGTCTAAGACCATATGAGGAGTCAATCAGTGTAAAGCTGTACACGACGCTCGGCTACGGAAACAACGGGAGCAATTAAGATATTACAGAACAGTTACGTAATATTAATATAATATTTATTTATCTAGAATATTGTAAAAAACAGTGTACCTGACTTAACTAAGTACCTTACTACTTAGACATCAGTGTCACAATAATTATATACAAAATTAAGTCGATTAGAGTCTTTTGTCTACCATAGCGGACACTTAGTGAAAGTCATGACCTCGTCGCGTCGGGAATTGTTCGCTGAAATGCACAGTACAGCACTTCACACTACATCAAGCACACGCACTCACTAACACGCGAGATCGGCCGCTGTACTCCCGTTACGTGGCCGGTGGTTGGACCGGCTTTAACTCAAAGAGACTTCATCACCAATGAGAGTCCATGCCGTCAGCACAAATATCATTTCCCCCCGATGGGATGTTTAATCTTAACCTGTCTAAAATAAACGTGTCTATAAGTATTAGTAAACAATATCGTTAAAATATATTTGGGTATTAATAACATCCTAACTTCCATTATTATTAAATAGCGGTCACACTTAAACATGCCAATAACGAAAAATTGGCACCCAGCTGCATTGATACAAAACAAAATGGTTTTTATTATTTCATGTGAATTAAATTCGAACGCAAGTTAGGAAACTCAGAATAAAAAAAAATGCTAAAAATACTGATGACTAAACTTACAATTACCAAAGTTAGAAGTGGCAGACATATTCCATAGCGTCGACAGAAGACGACATAGCTCGCTAGGATATGTTTCACAACACAATAAATCTTTCGATGTGCTATTTTCAAACAAATTACTAAATACAATGCGAACTTCATTAAACAACTAAAATCTTATGGAATAGCTTAAAAACAGGGCGTATTATCCTGCTCCGTTAATCCAATTTAACAAAATACTAATTTTAATATTATATTTACATAAAATTGAACCTAATTCTCAGTCATATTAGAGATGGATGATTTAAATCTAATGATTCTTTGCACACATCCAATCTGAAAAACCGTTGACTTATATTATTACACAATCATATTGCCACAGATTATAAAAGCGTAAAGGCAATTTGTAGTGTGTTTGGAATAAGTTAAATCATAGATCACAATTTGGGATTAAGCCAGTACAACTTTTTCTTAATAAAAATGAAAATTATATTTTCTTTACATTTTCGCTTTATAATACAAAAACCTAAGCTATATATTATATCGTCATGAAATTAACTAATTAGATTAAGCAAAGATTTTGTAAATCATCAATATACAAACATCGTCTTTCGAACTCGTACAACAATGCCAAATACATATATAAAATTATATATATTTTTTTTAATTTTAAATGATCCTGACAATAATACCGTATATAATTTATCTAATCATTTATTTACAATGTACATAACATGCTATAAATGATTAAATTTTAGCAATACAATAAATAACCGTCAGTAATTATTAAAAAATATGATGACATATGAACCTCACCTTGGTATAAATGTATTTAATAAAACATTTTTCATTTTTTTCAATGAAATATTTGGTTTTTATGGAACAGTGGTGGTAATAAAATAATTACATAGAATGGTCAAGTATTGTAGCAATAGTAATTTATGCTGCTTTTTTTTTTCTTATTACAAATTGTTATTGTTACATTGTACTTAAAATCAAAAGATAGAATAAACACTTTAATTCCTCCTCGGATAATATAGCATTTCGTTTTGACTTCTAGTTTCAAATATTATGACATGATATTGGAATTACCGACGCAAGTATGTAGGGTGAATATTTTACAAACAACTACAAATCTAATGATAACCATTTTGTCATATTATAATTGTTGACAAATGTAATTATTTTATAATGTAATCGATACATTTGTCATACATTCCGTTTATTTCGTAATTGTATTTGTCTGATAATCTGCCCTTAATATTATGCATGCAGTTTACGAAATAAGTTACATAGGTGAAAGATTTTGGTAATTCACATGAGATCAAAGTTATTTAGTTAAGATGTATAGGTTTGTATTAGGAATGTGTTCCTGTTTAAGCTTAAAATACAGCCAATCAAAGAGTACTTAACAACATTGTCTTCCACAAAAAAAAGCAAACTTCTTTATGAAACTAACAGAAAATGACTATTTTTTCCAAAAACTTAACTTATTTAAACCTATGGCAGTGGCTGGACGTGTCAAATGATTTACATGGTTTATTCAAGTTAACATAAATTTAGACAACTCGAAAACTACATTAGTATTCGTTAATAAGAAAATGGAAGACAAGATTTAAAGAAAATTAACCATATTGCACATGAACTCCCATCTCAAAACAGAAGATAACTAAGGAGTAGCAATTTTAAATCGTACAACCGATTGATTATAATATAAGTAAAGTAATGAAAATGTTTTCTCGCAATACTATACAGCACTTCTTGAATTGGCTTTAAGAACATTCATAATTATGAATTTATGGGATGCAAAGCAACGGATAAGACCGCCAAGAGTCAAGATTTTCTCAATAAATGCTTTCGTCGGTGTAGTCACATGTCACATCGCACGTGCGTCGACGCGACGCGTCCGAACTACTCTCTCGAGCTACACTCTCGTAGTACACCAGTCGAATCGACGACATACACGCTACTATCGTTCATATATTTAAAGTTCCTTACATCTAAATATAACTGAGCATGAAGTACAATAGACGTACGGATAGGCCTAAAGGCTAGCTACGCTCGAACGAGTCGCATCGGAGCGAGACGGGCCAGTCGATTCGTCTAAGAATAATTTACAATATATGAACGTTAACATGAATGCGTACAAAATGAATCCTTAGTTTAACACTGAACATGCATCCGGGGACTCGATCGCTTCAATTCCTGCGAGAGCGGCGTCTGCGCCGCGGCCCGGGCGCGCCGGCGCGCGAGGCGCGGGTGGCGAGTCCGCGGCGAGCGGCGTGCTCACCGGCGCTCCGACACGGCCGCCACCGCGCCCGCCGCGCCGCCCGCCGCGCCCGCGCCCGCCGCGCCGCCCGCGCCCCCCGTCGGCGCTGCGAGCAACGGCTCCATTAGATTCACTGACGCTAACGTACAATATATGCTTAGCACACGATTATCATAATATATACTAAATATGTAGAATTTGAAGGAATCAATATACGTTGACTCATGTTTACGGCTCCATCGACGTAGAGTTCTTAGAATTAAATAGCTTATAATTAAAGGTACGCGGAAAACGGTAACGGCGCGTGACATACGCATTTGATGAATCTCAATCTCTTTTCTGTTGATCTAGAATTTAAACGTATATTATCAACTCATCCAGTACAGTTGTGATTTACATAGATAGTCAAGACTTTTGAGGATTCATGTCTATTGTGGTAATAAGTCTTATTAAAAGACGATGTACGAGGGGCTGCCAATGATAGTTATCGACATAAAACACAGTGTTTATTACTTTAAATTTAATTTATTACTCAACAAGATAATAAACTTTAAGTTTTGTGTGTATTGTGTTATTGAAACAGAATTCAATCACCTCCTTTTGGTAAACCCTGGGCGTGGTCGTGGTTGTTCGGTACTTTTCGTAATGTTTGCCAGCCAATGAAAAAGACTGAGAATATATTGCCATACGAGTCGTTCCTGATTTTTCTCTAATTTAATCAGATGGAACCAAGAATCCCAGTTACAAGGGAACCTGTACAAGGTTGAGCCGTAGGTTTTCCTTGCGTAAAAAAAATCTCTCAGCTCTCGCCTTATGTCTTGGATGACTTACCGCAACCTCTTTACTTATATGGTAGTAAGAGAATGTTTGTTTCTTTTCTAGGTATTCTAACCTTAGAACTCCCGACACCCCAAAACACGGAGTCTATAATCTCGTGCATTGTTATCAACGAGGTCTCCTGGGCGGCTTGGTAATATTCAATATTTGCTAATATTTTTCGTTATTTGGAATGTTCTACTTTACTTCTTCGGTCAGCTCACAGTAGATCTTCGACTTTTTTATAAATTCGTCAGAGTGGGAGACCAACCATTTCTCGTAGCTCGTCTTCTGTGTACGTTCCGCCCAGCTTAAGCTTCTTGCGCGTTGATCGTAGACAGGGAAAATTGAAGGTTCTTCTAACAGATGCCGTATTTCACTAATTCTTCATGTATCTGGTGGACATTTCTTTCAAGGTATTTGATGACTTCGTTTTCTCCATGTTCGACTTAATCTCTTAATGTTGTTCCGAAACATGACAGTGTATTTATAATTTTTTACTAGTAACTACACTTCTTTTTAGATTTTCGTGGCTACTAGAAATACCCGATTATTACATTAGGATCAACATTTATGTTCATTTCTAACGTACTAACGTAACGGACATTACTTCATTGTGCGCTGCTTATTGCGTATGTTTATAGCACCTTATAAAGACGGACTATGTCTGTAGAAGACTATATTATGATTACAATTTCATATATTCATTCACTTGGTGGTAGAGCTTTGTGCAAGCTCGTCTGGGTAGGTACCACCCACTCATCAGATATTCTACCGCAAAACAGCAGTACTTGGTACTGTTGTGTTCCGGTTTGAAGGGTGAGTGAGCCAGTGTAATTACAGGCACAAGGGACATAACATCTTAGTTCCCAAAGTTGGTGGCGCATTGGCAATGTAAGTGATGGTTAACATTTCTTACACTGCCAATGTCTATGGGCGTTGGTGACCACTGACCATCAGGTGGCCCATATGCTCGTCCGCCAACTTATGACATAAAAAAAAAAAATAATAATAATAATAGTAAATGTATCTGGTCGAGTATTATTGGTTGAGCTAGATATGGCGCGTTATACATGTAAGTTGGATGGACAAGGCATCAACGAAATATACAGTGGTGGTCGTATAATTAGAAACACTACCACGGTCCTTGACATTATCTAAGATACTTCACCGCAATCGTTTTTATTTTGAAATTAAACAATAAATCGGACAACAATATGTTCAACGATTTATCATTTATTAGAAAAACAATATAAATCTTATTACACAAGTGCAGTTTCAATATTACATTACGGACAAACATTTAAATCAGTTGTAAGGTATGAACATAATGTACAAAAATATTTTAGAGCACACAATGATTCCCTACTCGGACGATCATTTGCCTGTAACCTGGATCTTTTAGCATGACAATGACCAAACCAAACACACGATCAAATGTTTCCTTAGCGAACAGCGTATATCCGTTTTAGACTGGCCAGCAAATAGTCCGGATTTAAACCCGATAGAGAATCTCTGGTATATTGTTAAAAAGAAAGTCCCAAACAAACGGAAAACCAGTCAAAACGAACTATATGAAGCATTTGTTGAAGCATGGAATTCAAACCCCATAGAAAAATGTATGAAATTGATTGAATCAATGCCACGTCGTTGCAGTGCTGTTATTGAAAATAAGGGATACGCCACTAAATATTAATTATAACTATTGGTAGGCTGTGGATAGTAGCTATTTCGTAAATAACAATACTAATTACTAATACTTAAAAAAAATTTGTTTTTTATACTTTTTTGTTGTTGTTTCTAATTAATTGACCACCACTGTATATCTATTAACCTACTGTTTACGGATGAAATATTATTCAGAAATTCAACCTCTTTCTTTATAAACAGTTTTTATCCGTACGTACATGCACAATAAACACCAAAGATTTATTGAAACGTAAAATACTGTGGGTGCACGCCAATGTGGTTTTTTTTTTTGTTTTTTATTGTCTGTCGTCTAAATGTCTACGTGCAAATTGGTCGCGCATCACATAAAAACTACAAATGATAATTTAGTTTGCACAAATGAATTCCTTTGATATTTACGTATACTAACAAAACTTTTTTACAATTTTCACATACTTATCACTTTTAATTACAATACAACAATACTTGTTGATTGTTTGTGTGCAATTGAATAGACACAATGGGGTATTCAAGTATTATTTTTTTCTTTTAATAAATCGATTCTTGATTTTAGAACATTATTTTAAAATTAAATTAGTGCATAAACTTATGAATAAAATGAAATAGAATTAGTTCATAGTAATCAATAAATTTTAAACTATTTATATTTATAGTTACTAAGATAAGATAAAAATATAACATAGATAAGATAGGAGTTATGAATGAATATATGAATATACAAAACCTAAATTTAATAGCGTATTGACAAAATCCGAACAATCTAGACGGCAAAATAAGTTTTTTTATATATCTTTTCATCGATTAAAAATATCAAATGGCTTTAAAAATATATATATTTGTTTAAATATTTGTTCTATAAGATGTCCCCATAGATACAAGTTTAGACAGTGACAAACTAAAATCAACGCAGACGATAATAATGAATAAAAGCAAATATATATACACTAAAATGCATATTATATCTCATTCGTTAAAAATCTGTATTTAAGATTTACGATATCCACAATGTCAAAAAAACATCGTCTTTTTCGAAGTCCGATAAAAATAATATTGGCACTATAAATTAAAAAAAATTGTGTTGATGATAAATTTAAAAATTCATAGTAATTATTAAAAGAACGCCGAAATAAATTACCACTAAGAAAATCTGTACAATAATATCAATTATCCGTTCGAAGTTCCAAGTTCGCACGGGTACTGTAAGTTTTGATAAATAATTGCGTTAATTTTTCCCAACTCTTTATACATAAAAATGGCTACTTAACATAGCTATTGCTGTCGCATTGTATTAGCTAACCTAACCGACCTAATACTAATTTGTTATAGTTATTACAGCATTATGTATGCATTCACAATAATATACAAACATATTATATAGTCTATGGCCATCATGAAACTATACTTTCTAATCGAATGAAAATATATTTGATAATGTTAATATTTCGCATAAAATGTAATATTTTAACGAAAACATGACTTGGATACATTGTATAGTTTGCCAGAAGTCATATATTTATTGTTGACGGTTTTAATTATAGTAAAATAATTCAGGCAAATCCATGGTGGGCAACGCAGTTGGGATTCCGTAATACAAATTACACAGAACAAAAACATGTGACTTTGTATGTATTTTATTCGTACAAGGGGCTGAACGATGACGATATACATCTCGTCTCTATTATACGTTAAAATTTACGAATATAAATTAAGAATGTGTGACAAGGACAATGTGAATAACTTTAAAGCTTTTAATTACGTAAGACACCTAGAATATATTTTGGAAAACATAAACAACACCTGTGGATTAAAAAAGGAAAAAAGAAGTTCAAATTCTCGTACAATTAATAAACCTATCTATAATTATCATTATAGAAACACATGAAAATCTATAAGATATGAAGGCGTGACCACTACACGGGCGGACATAACGAATTTGACTACGGAACCTATTACACTAAGCTAATAAATAACGTTCGTTTTGCATCAAATGTGCAGGATACATACTGCTCACTGGTTCCTGTTTTTGATCCTGACGTCTTGTCTGATTGCGGTCGATTGGATGTACATATACACGCGGGAGTCCTGTAAAATTTAATCAAAAATAGAAAACAAAAATTGTAACGTTCTCCTTATAAATTGTCACAGAACTCAATATTGATTCTATTACGATATTCGCGAAACAAATATATATTATGGTTCCGTAGTCAAATGAGAACCTATACAATTTCGTCGTATTATTCTATTACGATATATATTCGTGAAACAAATATATATTATGGTTCCGAAGTCAAATGAGTACCTATACAATTTCGTCGTATTATTCTATTACGATATATATTCGTGAAACAAATATATATTATGGTTCTGAAGTCAAATGAGAACCTATACAATTTCGTCGTATTATTCTATTACGATATATATTCGTGAAACAAATATATATTATGGTTCCGAAGTCAAATGAGAACCTATACAATTTCGTCGTATTATTCTATTACGATATATATTCGTGAAACAAATATATATTATGGTTCCGAAGTCAAATGAGAACCTATACAATTTCGTCGTATTATTCTATTACGATATATATTCGTGAAACAAATATATATTACGGTTCCGTAGTCAAATTAGGAGCTTTATAATTTCATCGTATTACCTACAGTCACACCCTCATAATGTTTCCGGTTTATCTAACTGCACGAAGTAATGAAAGACGCTTGAAAAGAAGATATAGTGAGGTGTTCGCTTTTAAAAATAAATTAAAAAAATATTTTATAAAACACAAAATTGAAATAATTAATTAATAATAAATTAATATGATATAAGTTTATACGCCTAAAACCGAAGACACGAGAAGAAAAGAAACACGTCTAGGTTTCTAAGCGATTGTTGATTTTAAGGAATTTAATAAGATAATAAGGATTTATTTTTGTAACGTAAATTTATTTATTTTTTCAGCACTCTTGATTATTTTTTGTTTCTTTTAAAGTTAAGAAAATTTAAATATGTATTTTTGAAATGAAATTTTAAATAAATTAACGCGAAGTAAAATCCATAAAAAATATTGGCATCCGAATTATAGCTTCGTAATACGTTTTTATCCTTCAAGGTAATTTTTTTATTATAGCTTAGTTAATACAAGGGCTCTTGTATATAGCCCAGGTTTTTATAGCGAAATTATAGTTTATGTCAATCTTAATCCTGTTAAATTCACATGCCCAAGCACACCATGTATTTAAACTATATTAATTATACATAATAATATATATTAATTTATCAACACTCCATGATTGTTTTGTCAATATCACTATCAATAAACATAACAAAGCTATGTATACAAGCATGATAACACGCATCTATCAATAACCACACCAGCTGCTTCGTTTTGTGTAATTTGTATGACTGAACTCTACCTATAATTTGATACAAACATGCCTGAATCACATATTAAATGAATAGCTTTTAACACAAAACAACAGATGATAAATATATTATAATCTCACTAGTGGCCACAGATAATACAAATTTCATATTTTATTTGAAGTTACCTTTGTAATTACCAAAAGTATAATTCAGTTTACAATTATTGCATTTTAAGTGTTATGTACTTGGGAATGTTTCGTCAAACAAACAATGGTTTCAAAGTAATATTCGTCGATCAGTGGAGTGGAGGAGTACCGCGTTCTCGCCTCTAGCTTCGTCACTCGATGTTCGGATCGTGATTCGGATGTGATGAAATATTAAAATCTACGTACCAAACTTGAGCATGTTCCAGTCGTAAACGAAATCGTATGTGAATCTTTGTCGGTGGAAAAGTGCGCGGAAAAGTTGGCGTAAGTGGCCGTAGTCGGGTCGCTCCTCGAAGCGCAGTCGCCGGCAGTATTTCAGGTACAGCTGGAACTCGGTCGGATGGTTCTAGAAAACGACATATAATTATGCATACAAGAATTTCAATATGAAAACGTTATTATCAGTTTAATGGTGGATGATATTAAATCACTAGAATACTGTTAAAATAGATAGAATGGAGCTAGAATACGATCTAAAAAATAGCTTAAATGGTGCACCCATTTCGAAGTCCCTGATTCGAGTCCATAAAAGTTAGTATTTCTGATATGAAAATTTTCAGTAGCAGCCCGGCATTCAAAAACGCAGTGTTTACACTCCTCTGCTTCGAAAAATAATAATAATATTCGTGTCGGATTTGTCGTCCCACCGGATTATGACGATGAAGGAATAAGGTACACTTGTGTTTGCAAACACTTGTGTAAAATATCTCTTGCAATTGGCTAGTCTCCTTTGAGGATAGCCGCCATGTCGGTCAGAAGGTCATCACTGTTAATCTTTAAATAAATGAATATAATTTAAAATAATTGCAGTCAAACATAACACAAAAAATTGCTAAAGGATAATGAAAGAAGTTTTAGCGTAAGTCATATTATAATAAGTTATTTATTACGACAAGTAAATGATAAGTGAATTATTTATAAAATATCCATAAAAAATATTGTAAATATAAATTTCGCAAACTCTGCTATCGTTTTATTTTCTTATTTAATATATATGGAAATATAAGTTATTATAAATCATGACTAATTGATAACACTTAAGACACGGGAGCAAATATATAACTGACTACAAGATTAGTTCTCAAATATAATTAGAAATATACTTTAACTAAGGCAATTTAAATATGAAGTGATCCATCTTCCAAAGTTAACATTATAAATAACTTACTTTGCACAGCTCGTCAAATGGCGTAGATAATTTCTTCTCAGATATCCTTTCGTACTTCTGTCGTTTTGTTGCCGCTTTGAGTCCTTGCCAGGGCAAACTGCCGCGGTTGAAATACATGAGGACGTATCCGAGAGACTCCAAGTCATCGCGTCGAGATTGTTCAATGCCTAAGTGAGTGTTAATTGATGCATATCTTGCTGTGCCTAGAACAATGAGAAATGGGTTTGTTTTAGAGTTATCAGAATAACTAACATCAAATGTAGTGTATTAATAATCTGTGAATGTCCAGCTGATAAGCAAAGGCCTCCTCCTTCTTGAGGAAATTTAGAACTTACGACGTATAAACAAATATTTCGTCACGATATTTTCCTTTAACGCCGAGTTCAACATGTATAATATACACAAATTAAGTTAAACAAGTAAATAAACAATTAATCATTATATTCTTTCCTAATTAGTTTACGATAAATTATGGAAAGTTTATAAACATTTCAGAAACAAAAGATAAAAATGACGCTATTCAAGCCATGAAGTTGTACTTATTGCCTACGAAACTCGCCATGGCGGTATCTTATATATCTAACATAGAATACATTCTCAGTCTGTAAATTATTTGTTATCTATAGGAAATCCAAATTAGTAAAAAATTAAAAAAAAAAAAAAAACATTCTAACAAATCACAAGCGCAGCAGCTAATGCATATTTAATTTTAATATTAAGCAAACTATGAGACATGTCCAGCAACTTCAAGTCGCGGAAATGAAGATGCTGCGTTTGATGTGTGGCGTTACGCGACCAGATCGCATCCGTAACGAGTACATCCGTGGCAGCCTTGGCGTTTGCGATATAGCGGAGAAGTTGCAAGAAAGCCGTCTGCGTTGGTTAGGCCACATTAGCCGCAGACCGCCAAACTATGTCGGAAACCGATGCCTGGACTTTGTTGTCAAAGGCCCTAGATCTCGTGGCAGGCCCGAGAAGCGCTGACTCGATGTTGTTAGGGACGACATCAGAGGGAACGATCTCACTAAGGAGGATGCTTTAGATCCGGCAAAGTGGAGGAATAGATGCAGGAAAGCGGACCCTGGCATTACTAGGCCGGGAAAACGCTAGACAGAAGAAGAAGATTAAGCAAACTATGGTTTACTATATAAAAAAAAAACCATCTATAGATGAATTATAAAAATGGTGCTTATATTGATTTCTATTTAACAGAATATACTTAAGATGCACCTGATTAAACAGACAGCACACTGACACACACTTCTTATATATATATAGGGGGGTTTTAGCTATATCATTTTTTTTTTTTGTAAATGTACATGACACAATAAAAAAAAAAGACAAAAAGAAAAACAACCCGCTTAGTTCCGCCGTTAGCCGGTTCTTCTCAGGGCTGGGTATTTCTTTCCGAACCGGTGGTAGTTTCTAATTTGACTATCAATAAGAAAATGTAATACTTCTATATTGAATAAAGTATTTTGAATTTGAATTGAACTCATACTAAATTTATGAGTAACTAATATGACTAATATATTATTATTAAATCACATTAAAACTTGTTTAAATGGCACATGGACAAAAATTAATTATTATTAAATCACATTAAAACTTGTTTAAATGGCACATGGACATGACTTTTATATGGAACAAATGTTAAAGAATGCATACTAAGACACAAACATTCCAGCAGGTGGAACGTTCGAACCAAAACAATTATGGCTTATCCTATTACTGAACTCACCAGTCAAGTTTTTATTTTCTCTGTATGGTATATGTTGGTTAGTGCGTGAGTCTTTGTACTTCTTTGCTAATCCAAAATCTATAATGTATACTATATTTCCTTTCTTTCCGAGACCCATTAAAAAGTTGTCTGGTTTAATATCTCTGAAAAATAAATGAAATAAAATATTAAAAAAACAATATTATAGAGTACAAACCACATACAAATTATTATTATTATTAATTATTAGTTATCTCGCAGTAAACGAATTGTATCAAAGTGGGCCATTATTCATATTTACTATGCATTATGATTAAATAGATATCTAATCAATTAAGAAAATCTTTCTATGAAGCACAATCAGTGGAACTTAAATGCTGCCAGCTTGACAGATATAATTGTAGCTGTTATCTTTAACCTGCAGAATGACCTGCATCAAGTATAAACATGAATTGCCATGAACATAATTATCAATGCATAGATGTTTCAATGTTATAGATGAGGCTGCTATTTTATTAAATATTGCCGAATTAAATTTTATCATACATAATAATAAATATCATAATTAGTCTTGAAAAAAAAAAAAAACGAATTAGTAGCAATGAAACTTAAAAGTTACTTTTAACATAAATTACTTTAAGGCTAAAAACAATATGATATGTGATGAAATTACGTCATAATGAACCTTGTAATTGTTCGCTGTGGAAAAATATTTTAAAACCACCTCCATCATACATTAAAGTAACACATTGAATTATGGTAAAATAACGCTTACTTATAAATATTGTTTATTACTAGTTCATGCTAGGTCTTTTTTTCTGTCAAAGGTCAAACCAATGACGACAGAAAGAGAAAAATCATTATTAAACTTAAACCTATTACAGAATATTTCAAAATAAAGCCATGAAATAATTTATAATACAAAACATATTATAAATAATTACAATTTTTACTCAGATTTGACAATTTCAAATATTTATATATTCTATAGCAAAAAATTAAAAACAACTCCTACAATAATTACACAATAGAAAAATATATTTTAAATGAATACCTATGTATGAAGCTTCTATAATGAATATCCTCAATGCGACTGATAAGCTGATCAGCGAGAAAGAGTACAGTCTTTAGGGAAAAACGCCGTGCACAAAAGTTGAAGAGATCTTCCAAGGAAGGACCCAATAGTTCCATTACCATTACATTGTAGTCTCCTTCTGAGCCACACCACTTTATTGCAGGTATACCAACTATTAAAATAAAATTGTAATGGTTTAATTATGGTTTGATTACAATTATAAATGAATATTAATATTCTATTATTTTACTTAATATGAACACAACAACTGTGTTAGACAAATAAAGAAAGGAAATATTTAAAAAAAGACACATATTATCTTTTGATTATAAGATTAAATGCTTATTTTATTCAGTATAAACTCAATGCCAAACATTAATGGCAATGTGTCTGCTGTTTGTATTAACTTGAAAAATAGTATATTTATTAAGTTATAGTATAGGACAGGTTATCTCATGTCAATGTAATAATGTATAAATAATAATAATATACTTACTGCCTCCTTGCATAAGTTTATAAAATTTACTCTCTATGTGTAATTGTGGATGTCTCGTTTTTTTGCATTCTAATTTGATGGCTACTTCCTTTTTTGTTACTATATCTGTTCCTAAAAACAAAGATGTCTATTAGATCATATTCACATATCACAAGTAAATTTTGAATTAAAACTGTTTTACCTCTGGCCCTTAATCTATATTCAATATTTAGAACTAATTTTTTTTAATTAGGTTAAATTTTATGTCTATGCTGTCATGGCTACTTTTTGTGAGGGATCAAGTATATTTTGAAAAGTTACTCGCAAGTTTTCGCAACTTAAATACAATTATATAGTCGCATATTTTCTATTACTTTACACCCTATAATACAAATTTGCAATCAATAATAAGTGACATATAGCATTAGAGATGAGGTTTAAGAAGTCACATGTTATCATTTATTTAAAAACAATAATATAAGCAATAGCTTGGGACTATGTGAAGTTCATGTTTGTTAGGCAAACCCCTTGTCATCTAATGATCATGTACCATGAAAGGACTTGCAGCTATTTCGAAACAAAAAAAAAGTGCAGCTGGCCTACAATAGTAACCATCTTTCTTTGTTTACAACAATTGCATTTTCAACTTACCTAAATAAATGTCTCCAAATGATCCTGATCCGATTTTACGGCCCAGTCGGTATTTATTACCGACACGAAGCTCCATTTTCAAATTTTGCATTATGTGAAATTACTATAATATCACTGACCGATTCATTACAGGACGGCCATATTTGCGATAGACGCAGATCTTTATTAAATTGAACTCTTTAAACAAGAGAAAAATACATTTAGCTTTAACTCAACATCAATTAATTGCTTATCGTTTAGTAACAGCAAAATATAATTTACGCTAGATTTCTTTCACAAATAATATAAAGCAAACTTATTCACTTTACATACACGCACCTACGAGGAATTTTTGTATCTCAAGTAGTCACTAGTCGTTCAACTCAATCTCATACTCATTTTCTAGCGTTTTCTCATTCACAGATTATATTAAAATTAATTGATCATTCGTTCGTTCTTGATGCGTTCAAATTAAAAGACAAATACAGATTAATAAATGAATGTGGAAATCGTAAATTTATTTAATACAATATATTTTGTTACAAATTTTAACTTTTTAGTTTGTTTTATTACTGTTTTAATTCAATAATATCAAATGACGTAACTAAAAGTTACGTTATTATTTATAGCCAAAGTTATTGTTACAAATTGCCATTTTAATTATTATTAAAGAATTTGTCTTCGTTGTTAGTTGTTCATAGATGCTCCTTAGTTAGCTATTTTCTCCAAAATTACACCATCAACTTCTAGATTCCGGGCAGCTACTGAGAATTTGTCGATAGAAAACCCCTAATCTTTTTAGCTTTTCGTTGGTCTGGTCCAAGGTATGTTCCCACGAGTATTTGATCATATATTAAAAATGTAAAAGCTGACGTACATATCAATGGGGAGTCGATGGATCCAGTTGAGTCTACTGTATTTCTTGGCCTTGCTATTGATGCCAAGTTGCAGTGGGCCCCCCATATTGACGGATTGGCGAGTAGACTAAGCTCAGCAGCTTTTGTGGTTAAGAAAATAAGATTTATTACCGATGTTGATACGGCCCGCCTTATATATTTTAGTTATTTTCACTGTATAATATCTTACGGCATTATGCTGTGGGGTAATGCGGCCGCTATCAATACGATATTTGTACTGCAGAAGATCGCGCCATCTATAACCTGGGAGCTAAAGAATCCCTAAGACAGAAATTTAAAGAAATTCGAATATTAACTGTTGCTTCTCAATATATATTGTGTAATGTTATGTATGTATGGAAAAACTTTAATGATTTTGTGAGAAAATGTGATACTCATAACATTGGTACAAGGAACACACACAAATTAATTACTCCCGTTATTCGACTGCATAGAGTCAGTAACTCTTTTGTGGGGCAATGTATACAGACACAACAGGATCCCAAAAAGCGTTCAAAATGTCTCAGTGGGTAAATTTAAAAAAAATGTAACGTAACGCTTGTGTGCTAAAGGTTATTATACAATTAATGATTTTATGGGAGCACACCTTGGGAATGACACGATCGCCGCATAGCTATTTCAATTTTTTTTCTTTTTCTTGTAATCAGTTCATGATACAATAAAAAAAGCCAAAAAGGAAAAACAACCCGCTTAGTTCCGCCGTTAGCCGGTTCTTCTCAGGGCTGGGTATTTCTTTTCCGAACCGGTGGTAGTTTCTAAATTGACTATCAATACGAAAGTGTATTACTTCAATATTGAATAAAGTATTTTGAATTTGAATTGAATTTGATAATGGATATACTGCTTTTATTGCTAGTCACTTGACCAACTATGCAAAATCAACTATAGAAATCAAATAACTTTGTTAAGAATGTATTAGTTATTTTTTTTAATAATATAAACAAGTAGTGCGTGTGGTTGAAAATTGAAACGGCACAATATATTATAGGTTAAACTTAAAAATATTTTGCTGAACTATTTTATTAGTAAATTTTTCGTTATTTAACTTATTATATTTACTTATTACATTTTTGATTTATCGAACAACTTTTAAGTGCCACTCCGCATATTTGTTGCTGTCCGCCTCCGTGAGTCGTAGTTTTATAAACCTTAATAGCCTCTCCCAATCAATACGCTGACTAACGTAAAAAAAAAAAACAAATTGGATTGGTACACCAAGATGTACCTCCATACTTAATTGGATAATTCGAAAGTTGAACGTTAACAAAGTCAAAAAATATGGAGTATATATAAGACTTTAATTCGCAAAACATTCTACATATGAATTGGATGATAGTGAAAATGTAGCATGACGAAGACGACACCTGACCAAAGATAACACAGTATATTGGCCAAGAATAAGACGACGATCCATGTACGTTGGTCAATCGATATAGTTTGGACGTTTGGAAAATTATCTGACTACAGAGGATATTTTAATAAGATTTATAATAGTATGTATTAAATATGAAATCATATGCGGCAATTCAATATAGACTTGTTATAAAAGATATACCAGACCAATATTAAGCTTCAAGTTCATTATCTTGTTAATTTATTACACAAAAATATTATACACCAACTAGAATATCGAAACCTACTAAATCCATAGCCATCATAATAAAACCTCCCAGTTCATCGCACTATTTAGGCCTTGCAAATATTATATCAAAAACCCAATAGTGTATATTAACCCCATTGTGTATATCTTTGGCTTATAGTTAGACTTAAGCCTGATATAGATATAGTACATACAGTTCTATCAGAAGTAACCATTTTAAGAAATTTATAAAATCAAATCTATCTATCAAAATGTTTGTAGGACATAAATAGCTATTAGGTATACTTTGTGCACACCATTAGTCTAGCTTGGGTTGCTCAGATATCTAAATATTCTACTTGATAATCTTAAATAATAGAATCTTAATAATTCACTTATTGCGGGGTGCAATAAGTAAACTACTCGAAATTCTTTATGCAGGTGATCGTTGATAATTATTATTTTACGTACTATGTTTTTGAATTATTATAAATTTAATATTAAATTTCTGTTCCTTTTAAAAAAATCCCACTAAGTACCTTATATGAACAATATAAAAATAAAAAATAAATCATTTTGCATATCAATTTTATTATCATAGTAAATATTTTCAGTATTTTTGCCACGTCGTTCCTTAAATTTGTATAATAATATATTTCAAGATCTTAATACTAATCTAAATCACAAACTGTATATTAATATTAATTTAAAATATAAATAATATAATTAAACAAAATGCGAATCGCAAATTGCTTGCATTTACTTTAGATATTTGAACTTATTTTACAATCGGTAACTATAAATTGAGATTACTTTAATTGAAATTAAATAAGTACCTACCACAATAAATCTTGATGTCATTAATTTGAATAATAAATTTTTTTTTTTTTATAAATGTATGATTCTTATTATAACTTTAAATTTTTTGTTGTCATTGTTTCATATATTTTTAATATTTATCGTACTTCTTTCAAAATTCATAGTAAAATGAATTGACAATACACCTGTAATAACTGTACTGAAATATAAATTTACTAAAATATAATCTCACTTAAAACATATAATTGGCACCTCGCGAGAGAGAGATCTTTGTAGCTTGAAATATTTTAATTTCACAAGGTAATCAGTACAGAGACAATTCAATGAAAACGTGTTGTTGACAGAAATATTGGGAAATAGCACAAAATATATGAAATCTTCAAAATAAATAATTATTCCGTTATTATAATCTGCTTTCTTCAGCGCTGTAGCCATAGTAGGGTACTGGTAGTGTAAATATAAACGGAATATTATATTGAAAAAGCGATTGCTAATGCAACACAAATAATATAATCCGGGAATCGACTTCGTATAAATATATATTTTCTTTTTATTGAAGCTGGTTTCGCAGTTTTTATTACATAATGAAAACTGAAATTTAATATGAACTTTGATTGTACTATTAGCACTATAGGTACACACAAAAACCGTATTTGCAATATTACCGTTACAATATACTATTATCTTTATTTTAAGGTATTCCACGAATTCAGTTTTGGTATTGCAGGTACAATAGTAACCAATTATTTATTATTTTTTTTGTATTTTTTTCTTAAATAGCGTCATTATTTTTAACGTCATAAATAATTGTTTCATGCAAGTTAATCTACGACTAGGTAATATAGCATGTTTGTTCTGTCTCGATGTCCATACATTGCCAGTTAGTCGTAGGATTGACTTTAGGAGCATGAAAGGAAAAATATTTAGAATTAACATTATTTAACGTTATCTCTATATATTTTTCTTCGCTGAACTGCCCTCGTATATTCGAGTTCCTGTCCATGCATGCTGATATAGTTTGTGGGCCCGCAGTTTAAGAATCATTGCGTCGTCAAAGGCACCCACTTGGCACCGGCGAGGGGTCTTCCCTGTCATGGTCGTTTGGCAAGTTGTTGTTATGTTCTTGCTCCCGGCTTAGAACGAAAACCGGCTCTACATTCTCATCATCACTATTAAATCTGTAAGAAGTCAAAATGTTAACTACAAGAAGTAAGAGTCACTAGACAAATTTATGATAAATTATTCCATTATTTATTTTATACTTATTTGAATACTTTTTGTTGGTTTATTATTCAGTGTAATATCAAGAAAAAAGCCAGAAAATAAAGCGGCTTTTAGTTGTGCTAACAAGGCGAATTATTTGGCCAATGTCACGTACGAAAGAGCTATAAAAATAATTTAAATATTATATTTAACGTTGTCAAATAATTCATTCGTGTTCATTCATAGTTTGTGTGATGTTTAAACAAATTTAATTCGAAATACATCATCCGAGTGCAACTACATTATCTTACATAAACTTTTTTTATTTCAAAATTCACTCAACTAAGACAATGTTACTTACAAATATCGAGGAACTTCACCCCTCATGGTGCATATGGCATTTGTCAGGGCTTTCACATAATTTTTGGCAAGAGTTAATGTTTCTATCTTCGACAGACTTCGGTTGTCCTTTTTAACATGAGGAATAACACGACGAAGATCCTGAAATAAAAAGCATAAGCCATTCCAATAAACAATACGTATTTCGTATATATTATTATAGTTTAAAGAATAGTGTATTACTTAAGAATTTTTACGCTTATCTTAATAATTGTGTAATTACCTCAAACGCACGATTTAGCGAATGCATCCGCATTCGTTCCCGTTCATTGCTTTCTAATCTACGCAAATTACGTTCACGGGCGGATATACCGCAGCGGCGTCGACGACCGGGTCCACTGGAACCGCTTGTGGTTCCCGACGACGAGGAGCTCGCTGGTGTCCGTCGAGGCCTGCACACCCGACGAGGAACTTGCTCATCACTACCACTGCCACTATCGTAGAAATCTAAAACGTTTGATCAAAATGTTTATTGCGGTTGAAGTGAAAGTTACTTAACGGCGGAAGGCAATCCACTTAAATCAAATGTTCGCTGTAGATAATAAGACCTATTAAATAATAATGTGAGGAATTGTATTTGGAATCTTACAATCTAAATAAATAAAAAGTACCTATTTGTTGTACGACGTGGGATAAAATAACGAGATTCTAAAAGTAACTGTTGTTCGTTAGTCGTTAGGTACCCGTGATGTTAGAACACCAATATTGTAAAAAGAAAACCAACAGTATCAAAGCGTAGGTTTTCATTAATTAACGCCGCTTGTCCTATCGATATTATCAAAATCAATACGTCACTGTTTATATTATCTTTCGAAACGCTGTTATAAAAGAAATAATATTTATAAGTAATGTGTTTTCACTCTTTATCGTCATTATCGTAGTTTATGGTTTAGCTTCACAGTAATACCGGATTTATCTTATCCATTTTTATTTATCCGAAACTAAAATTGCCTAACTGTCTCAATAACTGAATTAATTGCCTTAATTACTTTATAAGGCAGCAGCATTTAAAATAAATATATAAGAAAAGCCGAGATGGCCCGGTGGTAAGAACGCGTTAATCTTAACCGATGATCGTGGGTTCATACCCGGGCAAGCACCACTGAATTTCATGTGCTTAATTTGTGATTATAATTCGGAATTTTCACTGAAATTTTGTCATATGTGTATTCCACCAATCCGCATTGGAGCAGCGTGGTGGAATAAGCCCCAAAACCTTCTTCTCAAACGAGGAGAAGAGGCCTTAGCCCAGCAGTGGGACATTCACAGGCTGTTACTTTTATAAGAAATTTCTTAAATAAATTTCTATTCTAATATTCACTAAAACAAATAACCCATATTGAATGAATTTTTATATAAAATTTAATAATTAAATAAATAATAGTTAATTTAATATATCATTAAAAAAAACTAAAAAATATCTCGGTCCAAACATTTATTTGGATCTTAGCAAACAGATTTTGATTGATTTGATTGAAATTATTGAAATACATTTTGAGAGAACTTAAACACGTTGTCAGTGAGAGCAAATATGTTGGCTCGTAGGTTTGCACGTTGTTCAAGTAATGTTAAAATTACTTTATTTAGAGCTTACTGTACAACTTTTTACACATGCAACCTATGGGCCAGATACTCTCAAAAATCTTACAATGCTCTCCGTGTTCAGTATAACAATGCTTTTAGGATGCTGATGGGGCTGCCACGCTTTTGTAGTGCATCAGGGATGTTCGCAGAAGCGCGAGTTGATTGCTTTTTTACTATAATGCGAAAGAGATGCGGCTCCCTGGTGCGTAGGCTGCAAGGCAGTACCAACAATATCCTTAAAATGATTGCGAGTAGGCTGGACTGTACGTACGTGAGTCATTGCTGTGCCATTTGTTATGGAAGATCGCGGCAATGAATATTATATGTAATTAATTTTAATTGATAATATTAGCTTTTAATTTACTAACATAGATAATAAGTAGATGTAAACTAACAAATTGAGTCTGTGTTACTTTTAATAAATGAATTACTATTATTATTAAACATTGCAGGTGCTAATCTGCAATAACTCACTTCACTTCTTACTCATGTTGACAACGGACTTATGGTGACATAGTATTTTGATGCGTGTATTCTTGAAATGTTATGATTATAATGATCAATTTCGCATATTACATTTCACGACTGTTTTCTGCTGTGAGTTTCGATTTTATTCTTACAGAATTACCCTACTGGTCGAAACTTGAGTGTTACGTGACGCGACTACACGCTTGATAAAGTATTTGCGTAAGAGCAGACTAATCGATTTTAACGCGCCGCTACGGGTGATTTTCGTAATGCTCTTATCAACCTCGTCATTTGCACCGGTTTTACACGCATAGTAAACAATATATGCTCGGTTAAGGTGTATGTGGAATGTCGTCGTGGTCATAAAACGTTATATTTTTTTATAAGTAATTTATAATAAGGTATTTATAATACTAATAATATAATATGCAATTTGATTAAAATCTAGTTTTTTTATAAGTCGTGTAATGTACAGTTCGGTGCCTGGTTAACCTTCGAATATTCGCTTATGTATTAACAAAAACATTAAGCCATTAAACCTTTACCCAGGCGTGAAGGTCAGCTATTAAAGTCAATTAATATTACTGTCGCTGTTATTTACAGTATAAAAGAGTAACAAACCACCAGCTTGCTCGATTTTTATGTCCACCTCCTCTTGTTTGCTATCATAATACTCGGAGGCGCCGTTGTCATAGCACAGCATCATTTGGTCGGGAGACGCCGCTTCTGAACCACCGCCTTCAGCGCTTGCCCACTGAGGCATTTTTTTATCTGCAATGACAAAGAACACAATATTAATATTAGTTATAAAATTTATCATTTGGTATATTGTATCTTTGGTGACCCGCAAATAAATTTGCAGAGAATTATAGGTTCAAAACCCAGGGTAGGACCAATAAAAAGTTATTTCGTTTTTTGTTTAAAAATTCTCAGAAGCAGCCAGAGACGGAGTTAGTGACCTTGAGTGTTATAAGAATGGAAAATTAGGGAATCGTCACTTATATAAATAGCTATATATTTACCGATGAATGAAATATGTACTTTTCGGGTTGACTCATTTAAACTACATTTAAAAATCTCATTTGAGTAGCGCTTTTAGAAAGACATATTTAATACACATTAACTTCTAAAAGATAATTTAACAAATATTCATAAAATAAACAGAATTCATAATTTGCTAATATCTAATCAGGTTTTTTGGAGCTAGTTTTGATATCTAAGCAGATTTGCTTTGCCCTGCTCCCCAAAAAAAAAACCGATAAGATAATATTGTAAATATTACTCTTTATTTTTGTAGTTTACGTGGTGACATTTATTTTTGTTTATTTTAATTTTAGTTTAATTAAAATGAATTTTTGAATAAAAAATGTTTATAATACTAGTTTAAGAAACGTAGTACGGAATTCGTTGTACGCATGTGCGATTCACTCCTGACCGGTATTTTAAAAGTGACATTTCGAAATATTTGCATAATTGCATAAAGCGATGATCGACCTAGATACATAGGTGCAGTGCTTAGCCACCCCAATGAGATGAATGTACTCTTAAAAGATAGATACATGCCTATTATGTTTTTTTTTTATAACTTATACATTAATTAATCGCATAATTATAAATGTCACCTACTCTATGTTAGTTAATCAAAAATTCACGCTATTTTTTATATAATTCGTATATTGATTAAAAGTTGAACTTCTTTGATGACCGTGCACTACAATCAGCATTTAATGTTGTATACATATTATAAAGGTTTTTTTTGATAAGGATCTTGAAACCAATTTGAACATAATTATAAAATATTATAAGTGAGTTGTGAAGTGAATTTCACATGTAAGTGAAATTAAAGAATATTTCATTCATTAAGCATTAATAACCTATTATTAATTATAACTTATATTATATATATAACATTAATAAATATTTTAATTTAATTAGAAAATACTTCTGTGTCATTTTCAAACTTATTGATTAATATTTTTACTTAAATACTATTATTTTGAAAACGTTCGAACTTGAGCTTCTACCTTCTATGAACTAGAGAATCTAAGCTTATGATATCTCCTACGTTATCTTATTAATAAATTCTCGCAATAATTAATTATATATTTTAATTTGTACTGCTCAACCTACGCAACTTGGAAATAATGTTAAATGAATGTTATGTAGGCAGCTGAGTTCAGATAACACCACTATCAATAAAAAGTAATAGTAAAGTATACTATTTGTCACTATCCAAATTATATTTTCTATTCTATTAGAATTTCTATAGAGTTTTGGAGTATATGTATATATTTACTAACTGAAATCAAAATATAAATATTTGTTGATTGTACTCTCCATATATTTAATAGTTATCAAATAGGTTTGTAAGTGTAAATAAGTAAATAAATATTTTTAAGCTTTTAGAACATCGCGTTTATCCTAGGAGGGCGGGGCTCTGCGTCGCCAAGCAACCGCCGGCCGGCGCCCCAGTGGCGCCTACGACAAATGACATTAACATCCATTCCCTTACTTGAGTGACGCTGGAGGACATAATTGTTATAAAGTGACTACTAGACATCAAAATAAATAGTGTTCGCAGGGCGGTTCGAAATGCGATCAAAAATAAGTTTTAAATATTTGAAGAAAACACATGAAATGCACGTTTCGCACCGTTTTTCTACTCTTATTTCTGTTTTTTTTTTTAAATGAATAACACTAAAGCCAGCAACCAACAGAAAAATAAAATTGATTTACGAGAAAACTTACTGAAATGTTTTGTTTTTGTCTATTAATATATCGAATATAGATAGTGATGAACCTTTTCTTTGTATACGTGTCACCGAATTATTATTGTCGTTCGGAACTGCATCTATAAAATATATAACAATGGCATGTATGTAAGTTTTAACAACACCTTTTACACTTATTGTGTTTCAAATACTTTGTAAAACCTGCCAACATTTCTTAAATATAAATTTTTCGTGAAATTATCGAATATCAAATCAAAAAACCTATACTACTATATAAATCTACTGGCTGTGTCTGCACATTTTTGAATCATGCAGTGATTCACATTATAGTATAATTATTTTCCATTTTTGTCTGTCTGTCTGTCTGGTTCTCTTCTTATAACTCAAGAACGGCTTGACCAATCTTGATGAAAATTGATACTAACAAATTGGTGCGCGTGTGTGTTATTATAGTAATAAAATAATTTATTATATTTTTATTAATTATACGCAGGTGAAGCCGCGGGGCACAGCTAGTCTGTAATAAAATTAATGCTCAATTATTCATTTGCAACCATAAGAAAATAAGATTACGAGTTACATTCAACGTAATAAAAATACGAACAACAGAAAAATAAAATACGGGCACCGTATTTACATACCTCAAGCATAACGAAAAGCTACATGCCACGTGTCAATAGTTCTACGGGAAATGCGCTACGCTGCTACGAATGTGTCGCCTGTATACAATTCACATCACACCCGTGATTTAGTTATAATTTACATATATATAGCATAAACGATATACGATATATTATTATGTAATAGATTAATGAAAAAAAAAATAAGTTAAGTTCCATACCCTTTGCCTGTTTTAGAACAATATTTGAGCAATTTTGAATTTTCGATTTAGATTTTTTTTTTTTTTCCGCATCAGTCTTTTATGAATAAATGAGAATTGATGTGCAATGATTTAAAATAATGGATGATTTCGTTTATGCACATAAATAAACCAATCCGCATTGGAGCAGCGTGGTGGAAAAGCTCCAAAACCTTCTTCTCAAAAGAGAAGAAGATGCCTTAGCCCAGCAGTGGGACATTCACAGGCTGTTACTTTTTTTTACATAAATAAACCTTAACAAATCGCAATGGTTCTAGATAAAATTCATTATCTCCGAAAGTTTTCGAAGTTCACATTTTTCCTTACGTGGGATTAGCTCAAAATTTTTGTACTCGGGGGTTTTTGGTTGGTTTTTTACTTAATTTCAAGCCATTATTTTGGACTGAAAAAAATGCGTGACACAAAGGGTTGAGAAGCGCCACCTTAAGGGTTTTGTAAAGATCCCAAGTGGACTCATCCAAAAAGTTTTACATGCATTACTTGATTGATATGATTTTAATATAAGTCGGAAATGTTACTCATAAATTATTATTATAACCCCAATTATAATGTATATAAATTACTAATACTTAAATAAACCACATCATAGAATGTTTCTCCTTTGCATGATTTCAGCAACGGTGGCTGTTCTTAAGATAATCAACTGCGCAGTATATATTACAGTGTACAAATATAAACAAAAGAAAAGTGTACTCTATATTGCCTTACATACACATGTTTCTGTTCCTAGTCATCATCATATGGGATGGTATATCTGACACGAATGGAATGAGTTCACGCGCTGGACGGTTTTAAGTTTTTTCTGAGACTAAAATGATAGAATAATATAATATACCATATATTATTAAGATAAAACCATACATAACCTTTCTGCTCATTTTATTTATTGATATCGATAGCCTTTAAAAATGTATGAAATAAAACATTATCATATTAATTTCAAAAGAAGTCAACGAGAGACTTAAAACATACACAATCATTACTAATTTTACTATTTATGTATACATATGTAGGTAATTTAAAAATCAACATTGCAAACGTCCTTCAATCCAATGAGCATATCGCAGCGAATATTCGTGTAGCGCTAACGGCGGCGTCGTGTCTTGCGGCTGAAACATATGTATGGAAATGTACCAAGCGTGCCACGGGCAGCTGGGTCCGACGCGCGTGAGCTGCGAATGGTTCGCGGTAACTGAAATTATTTGTTAGGAATTTGAAGATAAGAAATTTTCATTTTGTTTTAATTATACATAGTTTTTATTTTTTAACGATATTTTACTTTTTCCTTTTTTGAATCTATGAAATGATATATTTTTTATAATTTACATTAAAAAAACGTGAAAGGTAGGAAGAAATAAAAACATATTTTCCACATCACATCGTGTTCTCCACTATTTATTTCTCCCGCAATATCGAGGCGACATTAACATAAATAATATTTCCCTCTCGATCTATAATAGACGCGACGGTGTTCGCAACTGCCCGTGGCTTGAAAATCGCACAAATTGTTGCTTCGCCTATCACACCACCGGTCTTGGCACCCATTTCCGTGGCCAGGTGCTTAAATATACCTTGGAAGGTTACTAAGATATTACTCGGTTTACATTGATGGAATATTTAAACACTTCTTGAGTAATTACACGTAACGTATTAAAGTAAAATCTCTAAATAATATCTGTTTTATTATTTTAATGGAATTTCATCGTCTTTGTTGATAAACATAGATAAGAAATTTGTTGATAAAGAAACTATTACTTTATTTCGTTATTATAAAATTAAACATTGCAGTTATCATGATTCATATAAACCACAAAACGTTACCTACCAATTATCTTTAAAATTTAATATGAAAGTCGTGAATTAAATATGCAAGTGACGATAAGATGTCTCCTGAGTTTACACGTGACGCCCGTGTCGTAAAAAAAGTTTTTTTTATATACAAAAAATATATTTGTTATACGCTATCTACTTTTTATGTATATTTTATGTTGATATGTATAACCTTTATGTTGTTTATATATCCAAAAAAAAGATAAAGGTACCTGTAGGTCAAACGTCCAATAATAAAAAGGGTATCGAACAGAGTTCTAATTCGAAAGTGCATATTTTAACATTAAAACTAACAAAATAGTCACAATTTATCTAAAACCAACCTAAAAATAATGGTAACAAATTCATAATAAATAATAGTTGACGATGATGGAATAAAGCGAACTCTCTCTTAACAAGTGAATGTAACAACATGAGTTAAATTATTCATAGAGTGAATTTGTATGCAGTGTAGCATAGTCCTTATTTTGAGACAGGTCGACTACGTCACCAGTATTTTTATTGGAGAAATTTTTATTTTTAAATAATTATGCGTATTTCGACAGTATACATTATGCGGTATTTACAACTGAAACGGCTTAATGTAATCAAAAAACTAATAACGTTATGAGTAGTCATTTAAAATTGCAAATAAAATAAGTGTTAGTAATATACAAGAGATTTATATAATAATATCCTGGAACATTATTCACACAAGGCCATCTGATCTCAAACTAAGAAAAGCTCGTACTATGGGAAGCAGACAATTACAAGAGATTGACTACAACTTTGTGGTAAATGTTAAGTGGAGTATAAGTATGTCGAATAAATAAAAACGATTAATTTTCTTACGTTAAGTTATTCTTACGTGCTTGAAAGTAAAGTTTTTATGTTAGGGTAAAATGAAACATATTACTTTATGTAAGATACATAACGATAATTTGCGTCATGCAGTAAACACTTGTTTCAATAAATGATATAATAAATAAGAGTTTATATTTCATTAAAACTCTAAAATATTTTGGGTAATATACAGACTAACAGAATTCGTTCATTTAAAAATCTTAAAATACTTATATTTAATATATTTTTATAAAGAAACTTTCTTCTCTTTATTTCTTTTTTTTCCGTAAAACAATACATATTTTATGTTTAAGGTCTCGCGTCTACATAACTAAAAAAACGAAGCATAAAAATCTAATAGAATGCTAGATACTTAATCAAAACCTCGTTACGATAATATTACTTTGCGCTTTCACATTTCTATAATGGGCAAAATCGTTCCGAGTTTAGAAAGAATATAATTTACAATCCTGTTAAAAATACTCAAAATTATACCTGAATAAAACATATAATTTTAGTAATATAAGTCCGTCAGGTTACCGGTTATCAATGATTATTCGGATAATGTTGAAGACATGTATACATGTTTATATATTTTGCAAACTTAGTGCCTAGTTATCGCGTAGAAAAAGATGAAATACTCGAACCAAAGTTACCGTAAACTTTTTATTTTAATAGTGTTATATGTAATAATAATCTCATATATATTATTATAAATAAAATAAACAGCAGCCTGAACCGGTTTATAATGATTACATAAATTCAAACAAGTAGTATAAGAACGCGTTCAATCGTTGACATTTGCTTGGCATTTAAAACAACGGACAATCAGTAAGGCCAACGTGGTTAGTTCGTTCCTGATCTCGCGAATCAGTTTTAACTTTGTATAAAGAAAATCTATAATAGTCTGAAACGCGCCTTCATCTCTTTATCAATTTACCAAACTTATATTTAATAAATAAACGATACTTTTTCTATTGAAATGACGTATCGAATGCCATATCTAGTTAATAAATACGTCATTGAGAACAGCGTGGCGGTCGACCTTCACTGGCCGTACTGTACACTTTCGCCTTGCCACCACCGTTAGTCGCTCTATCTCATATTGTTAGAGAATAGAAAAGTAATATGTAGCGTTAATATATCGGCTATAAATTTCTCGCGTGCTATAAATTTATGACCTTCATATTTGTAGAGTTCACATATTAAAACTTAATTCCAACTGGTTTTCTATGTTCCTTACATCTTAAGTAATAACAAGTTTTTGTAGGAGCAATTTACTTTCCATTAAACAAAGATTCTTTTCTTTCTTCGACAAAAAATATTAATTACATTATAGTTTATTTATGTATTAACCTTATAATATTATTGAAAAGTTGAAAGTCAATTAAATTAAGCCAGAGCTTCTATAGAAAAAATAATTTCTAAGATATTATACCGTATCACATACGAACCGTTTACTACATAACTAAAGTGTAAAATCAGTAATGCAATACCCGTATTTCCTAATTCAACAAATTAGAACCTACATACATATATCATAAAATTGTAGCACACGACTTGTAATATGACGTAACATGTACCTATCTTAGTTGCACTTATATTTACCCTTAACGACTCATACATTACAAATAGCATAATATTGATTCCGATACTAGTTTTAAATAAATCTGTAGATTATTACAATTAAAATTATAAATTATATATTCGTAATACAAATTAATGATTTCTTATTATCATTGACGAAAGTCAAATCATTATTATGTAAATAATTGATTACATAATATATTATTTGAAAGAAATTTAATAATAATTTTACATTCACGACAATTTTATTACACGTGGCCTAAAGAACTAACGTTAGAAAGCATATTTATTAATAGAATAGAAATTAAGAATATAAATTACTTACATAGAGATGTGTTAAGTTATCGTTTCACTCTTATGAAACTTCTTATTAAATGATAACATCTTCCCCGAATGTTACTGATACGTGAGTTTATTTAAATAGTACAAGCGTACGTATCAGCCGTGTTCAGTGTACGTGTATCAATGTAATTAATTACACGCAAACTATTTCAATACCGTTTGCAACGGAATCAGCTGATCAAATAAAGAACAAATGAAATAAATTAATTGTATTCGCTAGTTTAATAAAACAAGAATATTTTTTTATTATCTTCAGCGATGGAAACCAAAAACACATTTTGGGCATGTATTTGGTATTTTTTTTAAATAAAAACCCTTATTATTTTGATGACGTTAGTTTTAATCAACAACAAATAAGTATTTATAATTTACTATTTATGTATTTACTATTTTCCGGCCGTTTATTTGCCCGATTGTGTAAGTGTTCAAATCAATCAATTCAAAATTTCATAACGATCGGTTGAGTAGTTAAGACGTGTAGACGTAACAAACATACAAACTCACTTTAGCATTTATAATAATAGTTAGGATTATGCTATTATAAAATTCTATCAATTCATTATTTTAGAGTTTTATATCTATACATTTAAAAAAAATTAAATCAATGATTATTGTTATGGAATCACATAAAATATTCCTATATCTCCTCCAACGAAGTGACAAGCTTGTATTGAGTAATAATAGTTGATCAGAATCGAATCTTTGGCTCATCACATCACCAGGCCGTACATACACATACCATTGTCATATTATTAAGGATGTTTACGTTACGATATTATCGACTTCAATTAGATAGCATTTTAAAAACCAACTTTATCGAAACCATTATATGCTACCGGAATAACAAAACGATGTGAGAAATGGTAAAATTAACACATTAACACATGAGCTTGAAGTCACGTGCCTATCAACAATTTTTAATAAGAAAATAATTTGAACTGAAAATTTAATGATAAAAAATTTGCTAGTCTTTTAAAAAGAAATTTTGTAGCTATACAAATAATAAAAAACTAGATTATAATAGTCATATTCTGAAAGTCGATATATCAGCTGTAAGATTGTTTTAACTTTTATATTGCCGATATCAATTATCGCACCATCTAAATTACAAATCGAAAAATTGACATTACTGGAAATAGAGTTATCTGTTTTCATTTTGAGATTACCCGCCGTCAAAATTCGGTCAGGATGACATTATTATTACTAGGTACAAAAAAGCAAAATTAAAATACGGTGAACGGAAATTCAACCATGGCCAAGCAAAGGGGATGATGTTATATTTATTATGATATTGGTTTTTCAGGTATAAGTTTTCTATTCGTCTTGAGATAAGGCTATCTTTAAAAAAAATAGACTTACACTCAACACTTACACTCGACTAACAATGTTGCCGACTTCAAGAGCGTAGTGAGAAAAGTTAAGAAGGTAGCTATTCCGTGACACAGCCGTGGCACATAGTTCTGGAAGAATTCAAGCAACATCTTCCAATATGTGTTGCTTGCAACGAATAAAACTTACTGAATGTCATTTTTAAAACTTCGATTGTACTAGATACTAATTATTGTTTAGTTTGAATTTTAAATTAAAATATTTAGGAAAAGCTTAACATATTTTTGTCATGGATTTTTATTAGTAATAATTTAAACATATTTAAATAAAGTAAATATTGTATTCCCTTAAGGCTTGCTGATGAATAGTTAGATGTTTCGAATTTTCTCTTTTGTCATAAATGATTTGACATTTGAAAGAACATTTATTGGTAAGTTGGTCAACCTATTTAAATAATTTTGAATCAAACATATAACTTACTGTTACTCAGTGGTAGAGCTTTGTGCAAGCTCGTCTGGGTAGGTACCACCCACTCATCGGATATTCTACCGCAAAACAGCAGTACTTTGTATTGTTGTGTTCCGGTTTGAAGGGTGAGTGAGCCAGTGTAATTACAGGCACAAAGGGACATAACATCTTAGTTCCCAAGGTTGGTGGCGCATTGGCAATGTAAGTGATGGTTAACATTTCTTACAATGCCATTGTCAATGGGCGTTGGTGACCACTTACCATCAGGTGGCAGAATTTTTCAGTTTCGAATACATTTTAGTATCTACCTATATACATTGTATGTATTTATTCCACGTACAACTTAAGTGATAAAGTATGAACTAGTTGAATCAAGTAATGTTTTAGGAGCCAGTTCCTTTCATAGACCTCATACAAAATTCGATACACTTTTTTATTTGCAGAGATAACTTTTATTTCTTTATTCAAATTTAAGCTAATACATAACTTGACAAAATAATACAAAATACATTGTGTAAATGGAAATATATACTCAACTCGTTTTTAGAATGTTTGATACACACATTTATATCAATTTGAACTGAAAGTGATAGTATTCGCTTTCGCTAGTAATGGTGTACTACTTAAAGATAATTTACTGACCGTATTTATATAATGTGTTAGTTGTAAACATTAAGAAACATATTAATTTAATTATTTTAGTGTTAAGTGGTAGACGCTAAGTTTAATGTTGTATTTATGTATAGTTAGTTACTAAAAAAATAATAAATTATTGTTTTTAGTATTTACAGAACAGTTTTTTTTCCTACATTAATATAAATTACTAGCGTTTTGCCCGCGGTTTCACCTGCGTAGTTCCCGTTCCTGTGGGAATACGGGGACAAAAGGAAACCTATGATACTTGCTGATGATGTAGCTTTCCGTTGGTGAAAGATTTTTATAAATCGGTTCAGTGGTTTAGATATGAAAGTTTAACAAACAAACAAACTCACATTCGCATTTATAATATGAGTTAGGATTCCGTTATGTATTTATTAAAAAATATATTTCAAGGGAACTTCACTTTTCTGACACATGATAGATGTTTAATTCAACATATTAAAAAAACTGTCTTTGCAATTCATTTTTAAGTTAGGGATGTTGATATTACTGATTCTATGTATTTAGGTTAATAAATTGCTTCCTCAATACATTTTAATCTTCAGCCTTTATATACTTTGATAAATAAAAGCGGTAATATATTAACTGCCTGTGTTTATTTCGATAGAGATTATTCATTATCTTAAGAATTTGATAAAAGTAGTCGCAGACTTATATTTAGTGTAACTGTAAAATTATATATTGAAAAGAATGTAAATATTACAAATTAATCTTATTTTAATTTATTATTATATGTTTAGAGTTATTATTAAATTAATGAAAATTGTATACAATAAAATCCGATGGTATAATCATTAAATGTTTTAGATCAAATTTACAAGTTTTACAATCCACGTTTTTAGTTTAAAATTAATTATATTGATTTATGGCAAGTTTTAAAGTGTTACGATAAAATATTAATACTTATATTATTTATCGTTATCGTGCATTCGTTACGTATGTTTTGCATTTATATGTTTATAATCATTTTATTATTTTAAAAGTATTTAAAGATTTCATGTTAAATTATTTAATTATGTTACTTAATAATGTACATAACTAATCTAAAAGAGAAGTATAAATAGTTTTTATAAAAAAAATGAAGTAGGTCGTGTCTTAAGTTTAAAAACGCGAGCAATAAATCATTATCAGTACTATTTTCCTGTACTTACTTTATTTTACATAATGGTTACCAGCATGCATAGATAACATGTTTCACAGTTTAAACGTAACAAACCTTTAAAGCTTTTTTTTACAAAAACCAACTACTTTACGAAGATTTTCCTCATTCTTTTCGAATGAATAATTTGTGAAAGTGAACGTTCCGAATTATTTGACGAGGATGTTAAATTTTTACGAGTTATTTAAAAAGGAATTCATAAGCAAACAATAAGTGCGTATATCGAGTTATTAATGGGTGCATCGATATTGTGGAACTCGAGTTATATGAATATATTAAGTAACTAAATTGGAACTCTTACGAGATGCGTTACAAATATTATTTGTCAATCTATTCGTGTAATTTAACAAAGAATTTGCCTTTCACTTAGCATTCAGAACTGACACGTAGGTTAAATTTTTGTCTGACTAGGGATCAGAACTTACCTTGCAATGCCGCCGTGGTAGAGATGCCAAGGAAATGCACAAGATAAATTTCACTGCGTCATCATGGTTCAAACAAGAATGTAACTAGCGAAAGTGATAGTTTCCGCGTATTGGTGCGCGAGATGCGAATTAGTAAACGTGTCGGTAACGGCGCCGTACGGCACAGGCATTCACGGCGACTACTCGACTCGTATTGGAGTCTTGGATCAAGTGCGACTGCGGAGCGGTTGGAGCTTGCAAACCTAACTTGCGCGAGGCTCGACTTACGTCAGCACTCAGCATGATCAACCCTCATCCCCGTTTTTCTATATTACATTTAACTAGCACATATCGCATCGTAAAGCTCAATAGACGTCTTCGTCGCGCTAATTACATAATTATACTAATTGATAAATAATGTGCAATGCAATTCGACCAATTGCTGCGTCCACAAATCTAAATTGCAATTAATTATTTCTATAGCATTCTATAACATGACTGAAGTATGTTGTATAAAGGTGATGGTATGAAAACAATATACTCTTTAGTTATATCGTGATTATATATTTTCAAGGTTGAATCAAATTATGCATAATTTAGATAATAAAATATAGCATCCTGATATCGATTTAGCAATTAGCCTTGGGAGCAAATTTGTGAAAAGAGGAATTTAAATGTTACAATGAGTGAATCACCTATATAAAATTATATATATTAAAATAACAAGTTTAAAAAATACAATTTAATCAATGATTTTTTTTAAATTAAACACTTTATATTTCTATTCATAAAATCTTTAAAAATATCAAAATCAAATATTCAGATTTAATTGCCAGTTAAAATCTGTATTTGTACCCTTAGTTATATTTTTGGTATACCATTACTTTCAAAACTTTTATTTTAACTCCTCGCTATAGTAAATACTCAAAGCTTGTTCCTAGACCTGTTGCGCTAGTCTGCCAATTCACGTAGATTAGCAACAAGTGTTTCGCCTACTACTTTCATACCAGTGGCGCGTTCACTCTTGCTCTTTGTAACAAATAAAAAGCTGTTTCGAACAAGTTTGATAACATTACGTAGTCTACTAATAATTTTCAGATTTTTCGTACATGTATTGCCATCTATTGGCGTTTTCATGAACTAACTGTATTACATATTATTGATTCTAAGTTCACGCACGGATTCAGTGGATGTTTCGTTGGAAATGCTAGAAAACACTAAACAGGTCATTTTCAAATATTATTACCGATGTGTTTTGATTAAAACACCTACATTTTTACAGGGCGTTTAATTTATGGAACATAATATTGAAACAAATGTTAAAACTCACTAATTTGATAGAATCGTAATATTTATAGTATCATAATTAACAATTATTTTTATATCAATAATAACGACATATCAAGGAAGAACGAGGTGAGAGACTTAGGCGTGACACTGGATAGCAAGCTCTCTTTTGGTTCTCATATTAGAAGTATTTCAACAAAAGCCTATCGCATGCTAGGATTCATCATGAGAACAGGATCTGAATTTAAAAATACTTCTACTATTAACCTGCTTTATAACGCGTACGTCCGTTCTATACTCGAGTATGCATCTACGGTATGGAATCCTCAGTACAATATTCATATAAATGAAATTGAGAAGATCCAAAACAAATTTTTAAAATATTTGTCTTTTAAATCTAGCGATTCTACCCATGAACCTTTATTAGCTCTTTCAAAACGCCGATCTATGAGAGACCAAGTTCTCTTATATAAAATTATTAATAATATTGTTGACTCCCCTTTTCTACTTAGTAAGTTGTCTCTGAACTGCCCACGATCCAACGCTCGTCAACCGTTATGTTTTTATACTCCCACTTGTCATTCATCACATACTAATGCTAACTGTTTTCTAATCAGAGCTTGTCGCGAATATAATAAGCATTTTGGGAACATTGATATATTTCATTTATCTTTGATTAAATTTAAAGATAATATTTGTAACAATCTTAAATTAACTTAATTATATACTTTTAATATTGTCCAATAATTTTTCTCTTATTGTGTTAAAATATTTGAGTGCATTTTATGTTTCATCAATCGGTGGAAAGTTCGCTGGATAATGTGATATTTAAATTGTATTATGTAATTAGATTATATTTTATATCTGTTTGTTTCCCAAATATTAAATAAATAAATAAATATTATTTACACTAATTACCTAGTTTAGAAATTTTATTTATCTCGTCACCCGTATTTCCACATGTGATAATTTATTGCGTTCATAGACTCCCTCAATTACCTCATTTAAAAAGTGTGATGTAAAAATCATTGACAATGTGGTATCATATATTACAGTTTTAAATATTTGTCGATACAGCAGGTAAAAACCATAAAATATATAATATATGTATCAGGTTATAAGCGCCATCTATAGGCAAGACAAAAATATGGCTATAAGTGTTGTTCATAGGTAAACAAAGAAAAATTGGTTGAATTCAATAATATTGGGAAATTATTCTACACACGATATTACTGGTTTTTTAAAAAAAAAACAACAGATCCGCGAAACAAAATTTATATATAGAAAATATATGTATATTTATACTTTATTACTATAAAAGTTAATATGTATAATTTTTTTTTAAATAGATGTAAATTTATTCTATTAATCTTTCTGAAAAAAAATAACATTATTTTAAGCATTTTAATTTCATCGGGTCGTATGTATATAGTAGACATAGATTCCTAAAGGGAATGGATTTTCCAGAGAGCGCCAGCGCGTTCCACTGGAGTTGATTCGAATACAATCAAATACTTGTTTTTATTTTGTTTTTGTGGCTTTCATTATCTATATCATTAAAAATCAATTGTTTGCAAAAATATTGATTAAGCATCTGCACACATCAGTCCATCGTGTTACCAATCAATCAATGAGTTTAGAATCAATTCTTTGAACGACTTAATTATGTAGTAAGCTTAGTTATAAAAATTATAAAAACTAAATGGCCATCTGCTGCATAAAAAAAGTACATTGTTGCTCGTTCCAGGTGTCAGCACTGGACTTTCTTCAAAACAGAAAAACTTGGTAAAACCTGACTTCAAAAATATTTTATCAATACAATTCACAATTGCAAGGTGATAAGGTCAATTAAATTAAAACAAAAAACGTCATAGCTGCTTTCAAGCGAAAATTTAACACTTTAATATAAAGTTTACCACTTGATAGTCAGTCTCGGCTAAACTGGAAGATCCTCCTCCGGGCGACATTCAAGCTGTGGTTCAAGAGACGACCATTTAAAAAGTTATTAACTTTTCCTGTCAAGATTTTTGAGTAGCAGCCTGGCGCAAGGAAGTTAGTAGAAATGAACTCCAGTGCCTTGAAAAAAAAAATGTAACCCAAACTCGTGTCTCAAAATTTTTTTTGTAGAAATTAGCTGTATTTAATTCTGCTGTATCTCGTGACGCGTGAATTATTAATCGAACTAAAAACTTTTCTTCTAAAGTTACCGCGTATTACGTTCTATAATTCCTGTTGGTAATAGTTATGGGGGTCAAAGTTGCTCGCGTCCGTAGGTCTCACCAAAGTCAGGTTTTATCCCTCATTACCCTACACGTGGCCCCTGGGTGGTGCTAATTGAGCAACATACTCTAGGTGGTAGGCTCCGGCCGTAGCTAGGATTACCACCCTGCGAACAAAGCCACGCCGCCAAGCGATTTTGTCGAGTGGCTGGATTTACCTTGTCACGCGGCACGTCGTGTTCCGGTGCGATGCTCGCAGTAGCTCTTCATGGGGGATTGGGTCTGTACAGTTGTGCTCTGCATTTGGTGACAGGTTCTGACCGTAGTCGTAGTGGCGCCGGGAGGCTCCATCTGGAGGGCAGCGGGATCCGAAGCACGGTGCACCGCTGGCCGACCGCAGTTAGTAGGGGGCCCAATTAGTAGGTTCGCCATCTACGAAAGGCTGCCCCGCCAACTTGCGAAAAATCCTGGGATGGTTTCCATCGTGCTGGTTGGCGACCAGAGAGAGGTCCCGGTGGCGATTTCCAGGGGGGTTCGGGCGTCCCCGCGGTCTCCAATTGAGTCTACCATCTGCGTCATTGTGGTGAAAGTCACGGCGTCCAAAATGCGACGCCTCGTACAACTTCCATTTCCCCATACCTATTCACTCCCACACCAAATGACTCGTGAAAATAGAAAAAGAAAAGTTTCACAGCGGCTGCACCACCTCTCTTTTTCAGTGCATCTCTCAAATATACGAGGTTTGCACTCCAATCTCTTTGCGGTCCACCACCACCTTGAGGCCGCCAAGCCGCACTTGCTCTTTCTTACGGAGACACAAATTGGCAGTCCAGCAGATGTAACGTACTTACAGTATCCCGGATATTCACTTGAGCACAACTTCAAACCTCGTGCTGGGGTCTGTATGTACGCTCGTAATGACGTCTGCTGCCGGCGTCTCCGAAACTTGGAGGTGCCCGATTTTTCGGTAATATGGTGCTTATCGGATACAGGTTTGGAGCAGATTATATATGCCTGCGTCTATAGGTCGCACAATGGTGACCAGGAGACGACTCGGATGTTTGAGTATCTCAGCGTGACGGCTGATACCGTCCAACAACGGTACCCGACTGCTCAAATGGTGTTTCTGGGGGATTTCAACGCTCACCACCAAGATTGGCTATTCCCATACCAGACCACCGACCACGCCGGGAGAGAAGCGCTCAAATTCGCCCTATCCCTAGATCTCTCTCAGCTGGTACATGAAGCAACTCGGGTGCCAGACGTGGACGGTCACACACCTAATTGTCTGGACCTTCTGCTGACTACCGACCCTGACCGGATTTCAGTGTCAGTTGCTGCTCCCCTGGGCACTTCTGATCATTGTGTGATCAAGTCGGTCTGCAACTTCCATCCTCTGGACTCTGGTCCCACTGGAACCAGACGGGTGTGGCGATACAAGTCGGCAGACTGGGATGAGATGCGACACTTTTTTGCATCCTACCCTTGGCAGCGGATATGCTTCTCTTCCAACGATCCGTCGAGCTGCGAACAAGCCATATCTGAAGTGATATGTCAAGCTATGGAGTACTTTATTCCATATGCTGACGTATCACTAGATGGCAAGATTCCTAGGTGGTACAACGCTGAGTGCGCCGAGGCTGAGGCCCGTAAAAACTCAGCGTTTGTAGCATGGGCTACAGCCCGCACCACCAAAGCTCCGGACATTGCATCTAAGAAGAGAGCCTTTAACTCTGCTGCCAAGTCCTACAAGAGGGTTCTCAAGAAGGCTCGTTTCAACCGAACTAGACGCCTTGGGGCCAAACTAGCTTCCTATCCCCGTGGTAGTAAAGCATTTTGGTCCCTGTCCAAGTCGATTGAGACGAATTTCTGTCGTCCATCGCTGCCTCCGCTGCTGAAGCCCGACGGATCCCTTGCCTTTACGGCAACAGAAAAGGCTAACTTATTAGCGGCTCTGTTTGCCGAGAATTCGCGCCTTGATGCGGGAAGTACCTCACCGCCAAACCTACCATCTTGCGACTCTACCATGCCAGAGATACGAATTCGCCAAAGAGAGGTTCTAAAGATTCTCTGCACCTTGAACGTGAATAAGGCCAGTGGCCCTGACGGGATTCCAGCAATAGTCCTGAGGAACTGTGCACCTGAGTTGTCTCCTGTTCTAACACGCTTGTATCGCCTATCTCTTAAATCCGCTCAAGTCCCTAAGGCTTGGAAGATTGCCAACGTACAACCTGTACCTAAGAAGAGTAACCGTGCCGACCCGGCCAATTACAGACCCATAGCAATCACCTCCATACTTTGCAAAAGTTTGGAGCGTGTATTGAATAACAAGCTCCTGTCGTACCTCGAAGAAAACGATCTCCTATCGGACCAACAGTACGGCTTTCGTCGGAATCGATCAACAGGAGATCTTTTAGTGTACGCTACTCACATCTGGGGCGAAGCGATGGACAAGTACGGTGAAGCGTTAGCCGTTTCACTCGATGTGTCCAAAGCTTTCGACCGAGTCTGGCATGAAGGCCTTCTGAGCAAGCTTCCTAGCTACGGGCTACCTATTGGGCTTTGCGACTGGATATCAGATTTCCTGAGTGGACGATCATTTCGAGTTGTCCTAGATGGCTTCTCTTCTGATCTAATGGCGATTAATGCCGGTGTTCCTCAGGGATCAATTCTCTCCGCTACACTCTTCCTGCTGCATATAAACGATCTGCTGAAACCCGGTATCTTTGGGTACGCAGACGACAGCACTGTAACGGAGAGATACGTATCCGGTCCCCGGGCTAGTGCAATGGAAACTCTTGAGCACAGGGAGGCCTTGGTAGAACGCATTAATTTGACATTGGAACAAGTATCAGATTGGGGCGACGATAACCAAGTCAAATTTAATCCTACCAAGACTCAAGCGTGTTTGTTCACCGCCAAGAGGAGTCCATTCCCCCTGACTCCGACTTTCCGGGGTGTACCTGTACCCATCACCGACAATATTGAGCTTCTAGGCGTTACTTTAACATCCAAACTCAACTTTGGGCAATGCATTGAATCCAAAGCTAAAACTGCTAGCAAAAAACTTGGCATCCTCAATAAGGTCAAACAGTACTTCACACCAGAACAGCTTCTAACCTTATATAAAGCCCAAGTTAGATCGTGCATGGAGTACTGTAGCCATCTATGGGACGGCTCTGCTAAGTATCAGCTTGATGCTTTGGATTCAGTGGATCGTCGTGCTAGAAGGCTCATTGGCGACCAGACACTGGTCAATAAAAAACTTCAGAGCTTGGAACACCGTCGTAAGGTTGCCTGTCTGTCGGTATTCTACAGGATATATTTCGGAGAGTGTGCTCAGGAACTGTTCAATTTGGTTCCCCCTTCACCTTTTTACCACAGAACTTCGAGGCATCGAAAAGATCTGCACCCGTACGTAGTTGACGTACTTAAAACACGTACGAAACGATTTTCTTCCTCGTTCCTGATACGCACCGCTAAGATCTGGAATACCCTTCCAACCTCCGTATTCCCCACCACCTACAATATGGGTACCTTCAAGTCTAGAGTGAATAGGCACCTTCTAGGCAAGCGCGCTCCACCTTAGGCTGTATCATCACTTACCATCAGGTGTGATAACAGCCAAGCGCTAGCTTATACAGTTAAAAAAAAAAAAAAAAAAAAAAAAGTTATTTTCGCCTAAGTGGCTGAGTGGCTTTTTCATTATTTATCTAACATGGTGAGAGAGGACATTGCTCAAGCTCGTAATAATTGGGAGATCAAATTATAAAAATCAGATAGCCTGGCCTGGGTAAAATAAAAGTATTCGTGTGTCTTAATCATCTCTTCAATATTATTTTCGACATCATTATCACTGGGCCGTCTGAGGTCACCAATGTTTGTCAATGTCAATTAATCCAGTTAATATCAAGTCATGAATTAAAAAATATACAAATTAAAATAACTATTCCGATTGTTATCTTCTATATTTAAAATACATTATTTAATTTATTAAAAAAACATAACGAAATGCATAACTTTTCAATTATATTAGTAAAGGGTTTTCCATTAAGGGCGCTTGATCGTGCAGAACTTCCATCGTAGCGTGTGCTGTGTGGCACGTAGCGCCGTCCTGTTGAAACCACATGTTGTCCAGATCCATATTCTCGATTTCAGGCCAAAAGAAGTTGGTTATCATCGACCGGTATCGCTCACCATTGACGTTGACGGCCACACCATTATCGTTTTCGAAAAAATACGGACCAATCACGCCTCCGGCCCAAAATCCGCACCAAACAGTCACTTTCTGCGGGTGCATTGCCACTTGGTGAACCTCGTGTGGATTGGTCTCGTCCCAAATACGGCAATTTTGCTTGTTGACATAGCCATTCATCCAAAAATGCGCCTCGTCGCTGAAGATGATTTTTTTGCCAAAATCGGCGTCAACTTCCAACTGCTCTAATGCCCAGTCAGCGAACACACGGCGCTGTCTATGGTCATTAACCTTGAGCTCTTGGGTCAGCTGGATCTTGTACGGGAGCAGACTCAAGTCACAACGCAAAATTCGCCAAGTTGTCGTCTGCGAAAGGCCGAGTTCCTGTGCGCGACGCGGAATTGACTGCCGCGGGTTTTCGAGGACACTGTCGCGCACAGCGGAGATATTCTCGGCAGATCTCGCGTTACGTTGACGCACGGGAACCGGCTGATTGTTAACTGACCCGGTTGACTCGAATTTGTCCACCAATCGACGGATAGTCGACTCGGCAGGACGATCATCGCGACCGTAAAACGGGCGAAGTGCGCGGAACGTTGCTCGAACTGAAGACCCATTTTCATAAAACAATTTTATGATTTGCACGTGCTGCTCGACACTGTAACCTGCCATGGTGGTTTGGGAGGACGGAATGAATATAACACACTGCATTTGACAGCTGTCACTCAAACAACATGGCCGCAATCAGCTGTCAAAGTTCAAGCGTCCCTATTGGAAAACCCTATATGTGTGCGTCTCGGGAAACTCGACAGAAGTGATAATATTTATTATTAATTATAATATATTAAATATAATTTAAAGTAGTTCTTGAGAGTTGCTAAATTATTATACGTACTATCTGTATACGCTAGATGGCGTTAGGTTGGTAACTCTCAGGTAAAGCAGTCCGCGTCGGTAATAGTGGCACCGTAACGCGTTACGTTACGAAGCGATTTACCCTCCCATAAGAAGTTATCACTTCAAAAACATCTGTCTCTACAACTCATTAAACTCTTATAATGTTACGCATTTTAATATAGGTATTATTGTTACAATACAATGACAATATTTATTTAATGTAGATGCATACAATACTTATCTATTATATCGTATTGATCGAAATAAACCTACCTATAGGTTTTATATAAATTTATAGGAATCGATGTCACACTGAAATAACTAAAAATAAATTTGATAAAATATAATTTACTTGCTGCTAGAGAAGAAATATAGCTACTTACTCTGTGCAAGTCCGTCTGGGTACCAATCACTTATCAGATATTCAGTAATAATTGAAACCTACTGTTGTGTTCCACTTTGAACAGTGTGGGAACCAGTGTAACTACCACTAGTAGGAACAAGGGATATAATACGTTAGTTCCCATCACGGTCGTACACACAGGTTTTGCAACTGAGTCCAATTTCAGTGGTGAGAGATGAGGTGCGAATGTAACAACTGCTAATTCGCAATACCATCCGCTTGAGGTACTATGTCGCTGCTATCGAAGCTGATATTTTTCTTAAACAGTTAAATAACAAAACAAAAATAACAAAAAATCCGCAAACCTCAACATAACGATATAAAAAATAAATATAAACAATGATTAAATAACACAATACTTGGGAGAGAAGGTATGTGGCCTAACTATTATAGTTAACCCACAATAATAGTTTTATGCTCAAATACGGGTGGAATCGAATAGTGGTATCATGATATTAATCCTTAACCATTTAAATGGTTAGATAATAAAGGTCGATTATGTAAGTGTAAGAAAAATGCACGGTTTAAACAAACTGTAACTGTTTAATCTATTAACAAGTACTAATTTACGTATTTACTTTATATATTATTAAATTATTTTTCGCGGACGAAGTCGCGGGCGAAGTGCTAGTAGTAGATATATAGGTTTATAGGGACCAAAGACCAATAATAACAAAAATTCATTGGCTTAGCAGATTTTTCACTTATATTTTGAAAATAATTACATTAATCATGTGGTGTCTACAAATATATTATTCACAATTTAAGCACTGATATAAATGGTCGTAATTCTGCATGATTTAGATAATTATAAACAAAAAGATAGCATTGATAAAGCTGATAAAAAAATAAACTTTGACGAAAACACGCCTTGCTGGCAATTTAAAATTACAAATGATAAATCATGTGTATTTATATTTTATACTTTACTATTATTATTGCTTTCACAGATTGATGATGATTTAAAGTAAATTTTAATCAAATATAAGTTGTTATATGATAATAATATTGGGCTAATTATTGAAAGGTAGATAGATATTGGAATTAATTATACCGCACATGGTTTTGCTTCTAAACTTCTAACTCCGCATAACTGGAACTTTAGGTAAACTTTTATTTGTTTCAGAATTACACAAATCTAATTAAAAACTGTTTTGCTGGCAACATTGTTTGAGCTGCTGGTTCTAATAATCGCGTTGTACATCATCACTTGAGGCAGGGTAGGGACGAGACTAGGTCGAGCACTCGTTCGAGGTACTGATGAAAGTTGCTTTTTGTCATCTTTTATTGGTTCCTGTAAATACTTATTAAATTAGAACTCAGAACTACACTGGTAAATTTGACGACATTTTTAATTTATAATTAAGTACATTTCAGGTTATACAGGTCTTTAATATCATGAGTCAGTCGTTCATATCGTGAATCATATGTTGTCAATTATCATTTTATAATTAAACTTCTAATAAGAAATGATTTCATATTATCAAAGGCTTAATTAAAAGTGTAAAAAAGTCATCATGTGACGTAATTAATGTCAATACGTGAGTACAATTTGTAATTATAAAAAAAAAAAAATACCTTTTCTTGAGTTAGTACTGTAAAAGCAATTGATCCTATTATAAAAACAAAATTAAGAACAAAAAGTGAACAAGCAATTACCACAAAAACTGTATCAAAACCCATTTTTAATTTTATTGTATGAAATGTACATATATATCTTTCGATCGGAAGCTAGCACTACACTGAGTGATTTCCTATACTTCTCAGATAATCTAAATACAATTTTATCGTTATATTGGATCTTATTATACTGGATAGATTTACAATGCTTATAAAGACAAATTTGATTTTTATATTCATAACAAATACGGCACATTATTAATAATAATCATAAAATCATCAAGACTTATGCCACAGTAACGTCAACAAAATTATGAGGTTAAATCGAGACGACTTTTTCTCTGCTGGAGATTCATGATCGCAATATAGGAGCAACTTATTGACCCTCTCAACTACCCAGGATTTACTAATAAAAATAACTAACTTAAGCTGATAACGACGTTGCAATAACGTTTATAAATATAAATACAGAAAGGATCTGATTCCAAGTATAGTACATCTAGAACTGCCTCTGAATATAAAGTAATACATCCGATACCAAAATTATGCTACGACAGAGCAATATTTGCAGAGTTATTTGTTGATGAGTATTGTTATTGAGTACTATTTTACCAATATAGACCGGATATAACAATAGTGGACAAGATTTAAAAATAGTATTTTTGATCGACATACTCATACCTAATAGAAAAGATCTGCAATGCACTTACATTTAAAAAATATATAAAATATATTGAATAAAAAATCTATATATCCGAGATTAGGTTGTTGCGTGGCGCAACCATGAATTTTTAACAAGGTCTTTTATATTTTTGTATTAATCTGAAATTTATTCTTTTTTTTATAGGATAGGTAGGCGGACGAGCTTATGGGCCACCTGATGGTAAGTGGCCACCAACGCCCTTAGACATTGGCAGGGTAAGAAATGTTAACCATTGCTTACATCGCCAATGCGCCACCAACCTTGGAAACTAAGATGTTATGCCCCTTGTGCCTGTAATAACACTGGCTCACTCACCCTTCAAACCGGAACACAACAATACCAAGTACTGCGGTTTTGCGGTAGAATATCTGATGAGTGGGTGGTACCTACCCAGACGAGCTTGCACAAATCTCTAACACCAAGTAAATCAATATGAAACATGAATAAATCATATTTATGTAATCTATCCCAGAGAGCGGGCGTGTGCTGAAGAGACAATTTTATATAGAAAATATTATGAAAAATAATAATAATTTTGAAACATATCTTATCTTATGACCTACAACTATAATTTAGTCTAAAACTTTCTAAATTTTTTTTTTTACGCAGTGTAATCCTTCATTGTTTTACCTGACTCCCTTGGGGAAGGAACCGAGTTATGTGGGATTCTTACACACTAAAACGGATCGAAGAGACTGCGGGATCGTGTTGATATAACGCATCCGCGGCCCCTCCCATGCTGTGCCCCGCTCGTGGCTCGGCGGAGCTCTCCTCAGGGGGCTAGTGTAATCTCAACCCCCCCCCCCCCCGCACTCCTCGCTAGTGCGTACGGCAGCGCGAGGCCATCCCGGCAGACATCCTCCTCAGGGCCGTCTGAAATTAGACACGTGAGGCCCTCACCTCACGCATCCACGGCCCCAGGGTTACGCTCTATATTTTAAGCCCCGGACGACCACGTACTCCCCCCATCCCGCCACAACGAAGCCCGAGCCCCTCTCGATGAGAGAGAGGGGGGGACCCGTTCCGCTCCTCGAGAGGACCGCCACCGTTCCGTCCACATCCCCCACCCAATGAGCTAGGGGAGGGACGAAGTAAGGCTCGCAGGCCACCGCCAGGTCTATCTCCCACTCCACCATGGACTGCAGCAATAGGTCCTGCGCTCAGGCGGAGTGGTACACATTCGTATGTAGGAAGCCAATAGTCCGTGCGCTCATTTTGAGTTATTATTGGCTTCCCCACGTGCCTGGCAGCTTCCGTCGTCCGATGTGGGAGTGGTCCTGGTGCCGGGGACCACTTTTCCCTTCGTGATGGGGGGGTGACAGTCCCGCGCCCCCATCACATGCCCAGAGGGTTTGCCGGCCCCTGCGCAGACCACGCAGCGTAGCTTGCCCGTGTAGCTCGACGACTTATGGCCGTCGGAGCCGCAGCGGTAGCAGAGGCTGCCTCGCTCCTTCGTCGACGGGCAGAGCGCCTTCGTGTGGCCGAGGCCCATGCACCTGAAGCAGCGCATCGGACGCTGCTCCTGGAGCGTGACCCTCGCCGAGCTCCACCCGACGAGAAGTCGGCCGGCATTGGCCAACTTCTTAGCCGCGAGAGGGCACGTGACGTGGACCATCCCCATGGTGCCCGGTCCGCGTTGCACCGCTCCACACCTGACCATTTCAGGGGAGCAGCCGCTCCTTGGTGACGGAGTCATCGAGACCCGTCACCTTTAGTTCCGCCTTCGCTACGGGTCGGACGACGTTGGCGACCCCGTCGAGGACGGTCCGGAGTTTTTCCGCCAGCCTCTGCGCCAGCCGGCTTTGAGCCCTTGGCAACTCAAGGACCCTAGCCCCGGTAGCCGAGCGGCGGACTTTCAGGCCGCCACTGGAGCTTCATACCTTGCTCCGCCCGCTCCAAGACCTGGGCGTACGTCACGCCCTTTCCTTCCACCTCCGGCTGCAGCGATATTATCACTGCAGCCGAGCGGGGGGCGGCCAACTTCGGCTTGGAAAAATTATATTAATAAAAAATGTGGGAAATAGCGAGAATTAATTAAATCTATTTTTTCAGAATTTTAGGAAGAGATTATAAAATGAAGAATTATAAAAGCAAATAAAATGAAGAAATAATTAAAAAAGTGGACAAAAACACAAAATACACAAAAATGTTATTTAAAGAAAATGTAGGAATATGGGAGATATAATTGCGTGTTTTTTGCAGAATTTAAAGACACTAAACATCTAAAAATTGTACCTCAAGGTCAACCAGGCTCACCCACCCTCTTGATGTAGCATTTTTTGGGCCGTTGAAAAAAGCTTGGCAAAATATCTTATACCAGTACAATTTCAAAAATCCAAGCCAGCTAACACAGAACAAAAAAAAAGAAAAAAATTCCGTAAACTGCTAGTCGAATTAACGGAAGCTATTAGGTTGAATGAGTATAAAAACTTTAGAGCATTTAATCCACGAGAAGTGCTAAAAAAGATCCCAGAAATGCAAGAAGAAATACTGTCATATGGAGTTGATCAGGCACTGATAGATTATTTAAAAGAAACAAGAACACCAAAGCCCATGAAAGTTAAAAGAAATAAAAAAATCAATTGTGAGCCAGGAAAATCAGTGACGGTAACTGATTTGAATATTGATTGCAATAGAAATCATGAAATCAAATAGTGATGTATATTTGTATGATCATACTGGCCTATTTACTAATATCGATCAAAGTAAAAACGGAGATCAAGATTTTGAAACTCAGAGTCCAGGTGACAGTATATTTTATCACTTAGATGAAATGAGAATCTCTGGGAAAAATTATCGCAAACAGACTATCGACTCATATCTTAAAAACCACAGACCTTTAGCAAGTATTGTATTGCTACTATTAACTCTATCTTTTACCAAGCTGGAGATAAAGCGACGTATACGGATGATTTTCAAATTTCGGATTTAGCCACTAGTAGCAGTACATATCCAATATTCAATTACACACCACAACAAGAACCTGTAAAAACCGCAAAACCCAAAATAACCGTACTCTCCAGTGCGATATTAAGGCTGCACCGCAAACAATAAACGTTCGTTTTTTGAGTGATGTTTCAAAAAATGAAAATACACTAATTATAGCTACTACTAAAACCAAACAACAAAACAGTTCTGAAGGAGAAAAGAGAGCACAAGGTTATGTTTCTAGGAAACGTAAAAAGATACGATTTTTTTGCGAATCGAGTACAAATTTTACACTTGAATTAAATGACACAGACAATTCAGACTCTGAAACGGATGCATAGCTTTTATATTTCTGAATGTCTAAAAGATCAGGAAGAAAAAGAATATTTAGAACCTACAGAGATTCCATTTGGTTTAAAAGAGATTGAATATTTCGCTGAGGATCAAGGTGAATTAAAATAAAATGACTGAATTATAGCACAATTTGCTACCAAAAAGAGCCTAAAACATTATGTTGGCAAATTTTTATCAATTACGGATAAAAAATCTAAAACAAAATCTGTGCTGAAGGTAAAGCAGTCTAGGTGTGATAAAGGAACATCGTTTACTTACCCAACCGTAGATTATATTTGCACCATACGCTACTTGCAATTTTATACTGATTTATCTCCAAAGAAAATGTATTAGTATATAAAGACCTAAATAATAGTAAGTAAATTTAAAATTGCTTTAAATTCAAGTAGGTCCCTCACAGACTACAAACTCTCTTTCGGCTTATAGTTTAGTTGGATTGAATTGCAAGATGCGCCGATCGTACATCTTACGAATAATACACAAAGGGGTCGATTAAACTATAAGCCAATAGAAATATGTAGTCTATATAGTCTGCGTGAGCTTTAAATTAACGTTATTGAAATGTTTAAAACGCTATAACGGTGTTGATTGATAGTTAGTCTTTGCGTGTTTTTTTTTATTTTTCTGACGGTGACTGACTATTTTTAATTTACCATTTATCTGATAATTGTGATCGTGCTCATCTAGCCTAGGAACAAAATAAGATCTTTTTATTATTGTGTTTTACATAAGGTTAAAGTTTCATTATTAACTTATTGATTATTTTTTCTGATGATTTAGAACATTGTTACAAACGTTTTTTGATCTCAATTTTTGATATATATATAGGGTTTTCCAATAGGGATGCTTGAACTTTGACAGCTGATTGCGGCCATGTTGTTTGAGTGACAGCTGTCAAATGCAGTGTGTTATATTCATTCTGTCCTCCCAAACCACCATGGCAGGTTACAGTGTCGAGCAGCACGTGCAAATCATAAAATTGTTTTATGAAAATGGGTCTTCAGTTCGAGCAACGTTCCGCGCACTTCTCCCGTTTTACGGTCGCGATGATCGTCCTGCCGAGTCGACTATCCGTCGATTGGTGGACAAATTCGAGTCAACCGGGTCAGTTAACAATTAGCCGGTTCCCGTGCGTCAACGTAACGCGAGATCTGCCGAGAATATCGCCGCTGTGCGCGACAGTGTCCTCGAAAACCCGCGGCAGTCAATTCCGCGTCGCGCACAGGAACTCGGCCTTTCGCAGACGACAACTTGGCGAATTTTGCGTTGTAACTTGAGCCTACACCCGTACAAGATCCAGCTGACCCAAGAGCTCAAGGTTAATGACCATAGACAGCGCCGTGTGTTCGCTGACTGGGCATTAGAGCAGTTGGAAGTTGACGCCGATTTTGGCAAAAAAATCATCTTCAGCGACGAGGCGCATTTTTGGATGAATGGCTATGTCAACAAGCAAAATTGCCGTATTTGGGACGAGACCAATCCACACGAGGTTCACCAAGTGGCAATGCACCCGCAGAAAGTGACTGTTTGGTGCGGATTTTGGGCCGGAGGCGTGATTGGTCCGTATTTTTTCGAAAACGATAATGGTGTGGCCGTCACCGTCAATGGTGAGCGATACCGGTCGATGATAACCAACTTCTTTTGGCCTGAAATCGAGAATATGGATCTGGACAACATGTGGTTTCAACAGGACGGCGCTACAAGCCACACAGCACACGCTACGATGGAAGTTCTGCACGATCAAGCGCCCTTAATGGAAAACCCTATAGTATTTGCGCTTGATTTTTTGATGTTGTATTCAAATAAGCGTTATCAAAATACTCAGAAGTACAAACATGTTTATTAATAGTGATACTGTTATGTTCCTAACAATATTTATGCCTTAAAGAACAACTCAAAGACTTTTGAATTTATGCCTTCAATTGGTAAAAGTTTTAATTTTTATTTGTTGATTAGCTTCACTATTCAATGAAGTCATTATTGAACGTTTATTGATTTCAATTTTTGAGGGCATTTAGAAAAGTGCCATGTTTGATTTTGTGCCTAAATAACATTTCCAAATGTCTATTAATATGCGTCCATGGCCTACAACAGTATCGTGAAAATACCCATTTTAGTAGATTGTGACAACCCTAAAAATTTAGAACCGCTTTTTGGAGCTTGTATGGAAAAGAGCAATAACTACTAGGTAACATTGCCCACTCATAGTATAACGAAAATGTTTATACTACGAACAAAACTTTTAAATCGAGGCAAAGATTGCTTTAAATTCTATTCGTGGTATTTGTAATGTATTTAAACGAGTTATATAGTCCAGATTATTTTACCCGCTATTAAAACCGAAAACAAAATGGTTTAATTTTTTTTTTTTAAAGCATGTGCGTGCATATCGTCTTATAGCTGTAGTTAAAAGAAAAATAAACTTAGGTTCCTCTAGAAAACACTTAAAATTTATCCAATTTTAGTTATAAAACGGGCAATGTTGGCATGTTTCACAATACGTATACGTATAAAGAAAGCGCAAAAATGCCTTCGAAGTTTTAAACAAAATTTAAAATAATAAAAGCTTCTATCAAAATTATATCACTCATAGCCACCTCATTTCGTCTCAGTTTAAAACTTGCTTAAAATATTTAAGCTATTTTCAAAACACGTGTTAATTAAACGCGGATAATGATGGACTAAACAACGGACGATACGAAACCTTGCGAACAATGAATGAATGTCATTTCGGGGCCACGATGGCGATTCAACTTAACACAAACATACCACGATGTATGAATAAAACAGATAGGATTCAATAATTTATCGGATTTATCGTGATACAAATCTGAATACTTTACGTATCTATAGGATTTTATATCAACTCATTAGCTATGAACGATTAAAAAAAAAATAGATTCCGTATAAAAATTTTGGGTACACACAAAGGTACTTATTAATAGTCCGTACGTTATATTTATTTATATTAAAAAAATAACGCGTTTATATAACACGACGCTTCTATACATTAGAAAGACTATAATGGTTTCGATAAAATACCGAGCAACTAACAAATGGTATTCGCACGCTTAAGGCTCCGTATAATAAATACTTCACGCACACAAATTACTTTATCGACTAACTAGTTTTATTATTACGCTACTGATTAGCTATAAGACATACATTCAATTGTCATGGATTAGCTACCTTAAATAAATAACAAAAAAGTCATTTAAGGAGTTTTCTATCAATATTTTTGTTGCGGAACTCTAGAAACTGTACAGCCAGTTTGATCACTGTAACCAGCAGTCGGTTTTGTTCACGGTTCGAAGCGGTGCATTAACCTTGTTTTGAAATTTATTTAAAACATTTGCCATGACATACGCGTTTTTAATAGTTGTTTCCGTAGCTATCACATTTAAATTATTATTTCTGGTTTTTTCATTGGTGGTTACTTATAAACACAGCAAAAGTGATGCTAAGGTAAGCACAAAATTCTTTACGTTTCATGGTCCCACTTAAATTACTGCGTCAGCATACTAAATATATAAAACGCACTCGTTAAAATACTATTATTGTTATACATTTCCTATAATGTAGCTATGAAGTTTAACGATAAAAACAAGTGAAGTTAATCGTTACGTGAATTTTATAAGATCTGCTAACAAATTACCTAAACCAAATAGATTGTAGTTTTTTTTTTGTTGTGATAAAGATAATATAGGTATTAATTACTACAAATAATAAGAATAAGTATCGATATTTAAAAAGGCAAAGACAAAACAGCTTAGTACCATTTTATCCTCTGTTTTACAACCGAATCACTTTTTTTTGTTTGGTGGCTACCGAAGCGCTTTAGTGTTGTAAATGAAAACATTTTGGCAATAATAGGAAAAAAGTTCGGAACATGCAAATTAATCAAATCATATATGTTTTCCTTAAATTTTTAAATAATGATTATGGTCGAGTTTCGGCCACTGAACGAACAGATGTAAATCACAAAATTATATCATCTTAAAAAGTTGTAAGTATCTACCGACATTCAATCCCAGTTTATTTAAACTTATGAAACTATAGGTACCAATACTTTAGGGTCTTTGTAAATAATATTCGATTCAAAGTAAAAGTGATTGAAATATTGCGTTATAAATTCAAGTACACATTACACAATAGTCAATTTATATGTTTCGTGTTTTCTGTTACAGGCCAATATGCAGACAAAGCAGAACAAAAACCAATCTTTATCCGCGTGGAAACGATTTTCTCGTATTTTTATACGAAAATTGTCGTCTTGCCCCGATACGTACAATAACAATCATAGTTTAAAATTATAGAATATATGTATTTTGAAAATTTGCTTAATAATTGACAATGCGTTAAGTAAGTCGGTTATAATCATATAGACCTACTTATTTAGTCTTGATACGTATTGAATTAACTTAAAAAATCTAATATTTGAAGTTAACATTTTATACGGAATATTACGAATATGTTCAGATATAATATATAATAAATAATTTCAATTAAATTATTCCAATTTGTACAAATGCTAATTAAATAGATTACAACAATATACTGTAATTTGCTTCTTATCTCACCTATTTACTAAAATAGCTACATTCATTTTTAAGAATGTTTATATAATTAATCCAATGTTTTATTTTCGTTGTACAGTAGTGCCTACAGTTAAGGACGTTTTTTGACGATTTTTATTTAGTTAAATAGGTATATCTACCTATATGAGTTTTTGATTATTATTTCGTGGTTCTATTGAACACATGTAGGACAAGTTTCGTATACCTTATTTTATTATATTAAATTGTTTTGTAATAATAATAACAGCGTTTTGATTCGAATTGATAACGATAAATTCACAGCACACATAAATGCACATGTAAATCTGCCGAATTTTAGATAAATTAATGTTTTTATCAAACATTTCATAAATCTGTTTAACGTATTCGGTAAAGAACTTTATGAACTACCTACCTATTCCAATGGTAGCAGTAAAGAAAAAAAGTCCTTTGTTTTCCATTGATTTACTACCAGAACTACCTACATCTATATTATGCACTACAAACAGTTCTTAATTTTTTATTTTTTTTTATTGTATAGGTAGGCGGACGAGCCACCTGGTGGTAAGGGGTCCCCAACACCCATAGACATTGGCACTGTAAGAAATGTTAACCATCGCTTACATCACCAATGCGCCACCAACCTTGGGAACTAAGATGTTATATCCCTTGTGCCTGTAATTACACTGGCTCACTCACCCTTCAAACCGGAACACAACAGTACCAAGTACTGCTGTTTTGCGGTAGAATATCTGATGAGTGGATGGCACCTACCCAGACGAGTTTGCACAAAGCTCTACCACCAAGTAAATTTTTCTTAAGTACTTTCGTAAAAAGTATCAGGTTATCACAACATAATGGGTAGCTCATCTCTACTTACAAACCTTATTTTGTTTTCTTCGAGAAATCTCTAAGATCCTAAGGTCCAATGTCTCAATGCTTTGCACTTCATTGTAGTAACTTTTTTTACGCAAGAAAAATCTTTGAAAGATAACCGAGCCTTGAGTGGGATGTTTACCCACTAAGTCCGCATGATGGCTGTCCTTGACACGTATCAAAGATACCTCGGGAATTGTTCTTACATTCGCATCTACTACCGTACTGACATGCTAAGGCCATTTTCTCCTTTTTTTCGATTACACAGAACAAACCGTCAAAGGTATCGGCTCCTGGGAATAAATCCGAGTTATGTGGCATTCTTGTCCACTTAAATCCTATTCGGAGGGGTTACGGGACCATTTTGTCATAACGCATCCGCGGCCCCTTCGATGTGGTACTCTGCGCACATTTCACATAATGAATAGAAGTCAACCAACGAGAGCCAAGAGAACTATCATTCAGCAAAAGCTTAAACTACTATCGAAACATATTTGGCAAAAAATATACTACTTAGCCTGCTATATTATAACGTTACAATGACGATCCATAGAAGAAATGACCACAACATGGACAGGCTGGTCTATTACCATCCAAACCAAGTAATCCAGAATCCCACTAAAATAAATTGGCATCATTACAAGGTGTAAAATATTACAAAAATGAAGTAACAATGTAAAAATATTTATTTAAATAACAATTGCGTAACAAAGTAAATAATATCTATTTATTGTCATAATTATTAACAATTAAGAAGCTCATTTCTCTTGTAAACTGAGACCATTTTACAGTTTTTCTTTGTAAATCTAGTTTTAAATTGCTATTTTTATATAACAGGGCTTGATTGATTACTAATTTGTTAAACTCATGTACATGAGGATGATTTGTGTACTCCTCAATATTCATCCATTTGCAATCTTTTACTTCTCTTAGTGACAGTGTTATTTTTTCCGATAAAGCTGTCATCATCAGGAGTATATAAATATCAGAATTGCCAAACATCATATTGTGTGTATGCCTGAATGTAATTAATGATAAGAAGTCCGAGTCAACTCCAGTCTCTTCTTTAACTTCTCTTTGAGCAGCATTCACTATATCTTCACCTATGTAAAAAATTTAATATGTTTCAAATTATAAATTAAATACTATTCAGTATAAAAAAATAAACCTGAATAGTATGTCAGTATTTAGGCAATCTTGAAACTATTTTACTATACAACAGTTACTTTTTAAAAACATAGTCATGATATTTCTATATATTCTTAATAAATTATAGTACTATATGCAAGCTTTTTAGGTATACCAAAATGTATCTAGAAAGCTTCAAAACTGCTCAAAACCAAAACAGGACTCATAATTAAGCTAAAAAAAAATAATTAAAAAATATAAATACCTCTTTCAACATATCCACCGGGAAGTTTCCAGTGTGGGTAATCATAGTGTTTTTCAGATATAGCTAATAGTTGATTTCTTCTATTTAACACCAGTGCTCCTACACCCAGATTCGTATGACAAGCCGGTGGCAAGTTAGGCTCTGAATCAATGGGCAACCATTTGTACATCATCACAAAATCATCTCTGGCATGGTGAAAATTAAAACCTTTCTAAGAATACCAATATAATTTAACAAAAAAAAGAAAATCTAGCAACTATTAATACAACAATCATAAAAGTATAATGTTAACTTACTTGGGCTAACATAGGAACATAAACTGAATCATTTATGTTAATCTTGAACCATATACATCTTCTACCTTCAATAATCCAACTTTTAAGTGATTCTGAAATGTATTTGTATGTATTGTATACAATTTTAAAAACTTAAATAAAAAAATCCTTTAACTTATATCATTTCTGTCTATTATCTATTTTGTTTTATGTTTACATTAGTAAATCTTCATTAAAATAGATCTCTAATAATATCTTTTTTTATTTTAACTATTATGTCATTTATAATTTTCATTTTATTTTATTACTTAAATCATATAAATATTTTATTAAGGAATTACATATAGAAAGAAGCATGACTACGGAACAGTTGTTAGAAACTTAACAAATAATTTATACACAATAATTATTTATAACATAAACATTCTACATGTTCAAAATCAAGGAATTGATTTCATCACATACAAAATTAGTTTAAGCAAGTACTTTTTAATGTAATTTATGATTTGTTTTAAATTTTTATTTTAAGGTAACCAAAGTATTAATAGTTTACTTTTGTGACTGACTAACTGTGCAATACAGAGATACTATAAATAAACAAGTATTTAAGAAACACAACATTATAATGTGAAAACAAATTATGTTTCAACTAATAATTTATAACCTATAATAATAACTTACCATCCATACATACCATCTAAAATTTCAGAAAATTTTTCTTTTTTACATTGTAGTTTTGTAGAATCAACAGTAATGCCGTTAAATCTATCTTTTTCTCCTGTAAATTTTCCATTGTGATGTAACGAATAGTTGCACCGTGTACATGTAGCACAAGAAGTGTTTCTAAAATTAAATATTTAAAATATATTAAATACTTTTTTAAGAATTAGATTTGGCCAATTTATATTTTACAGTATTTTTACCTTGTTATTTTTAAATGAAGGATGAGATTTTTTATTTTCCACATATTACTATAAATAATAGTAAAATAAGCAAATACTGTGTAAAATAATATATTTCCTTGATAAAAAAATGTGCTCAACCTTTGTTGATTCTCCCCAATTAATTGAATACTACTTGTACAATAAAACAAAACTTTTTATTAAAAAAGTAAACCTTTGAAACTTATCTGTTATAATATCTTAATAAAATAGCGATACAGTCCTTATCAAACACTAAACAGTCAAAAAAACATTGTGAATGTCAATTTGTCAAAAGTCAACTGTCAATATCAATAATATTCACGGCACGGTCGTGCAACTGACTCCAATTTCAGTGGTGAGAGATGAGGTGCAAGAGTGTAACAACTGCTAATTCGCAATACCATCCGCTTGAGGTACTACGTCGCTGCTATCGAAGCTGATATTTTTCTGTCCCAAGTATTGTGTTATTTAATTATTGTTATATCGTTTTGTTGAGTTTTGCGGATTTTTTGTTATTTAACTGTTTTGTTTGGATTTGAAAAAGTGTTCGGGATAATTATTACGCGAATTGTCATGCCTCTGGCGGCCGTAAATTGAACATAACAGCGTCATTATGTCAACGTACCCCATACTGAAGTTGCAAGACCTGTGTATAGGACCGTGATTACTACATTATATCTTACTTAAATTAGGGTTTTTTTTTGAATGAACATAATTATAATTTTATAAAACTTTTTTCATAAGACCTAAACATTTTGTTAATAATTATTTGCATTTAAAGCCTGCATTAAACAGTTAAACGGCATGCTATTAAAATATTGCTCCGAAGTATTGTCTTATCGGTCTAGTCTAATAGCTTGCATTGCATAAAGCTTCACATGTCGAGGTCCTAGGTTAGGTCCTACGTAGCTCGGTTTGGGCTAATAAACCGTAAAAATTAAATTTTAACTTAAATGAATATTAATTATAGGCAAACTTAACATTCAAATAAAAAAAATCTAAAATATATAGCCGAGTTTAAAAAAAAGGTAAATATTTTTTTTTTGTAGTGGTAAAACTCGCGTCAGGTCACGTGACCCTGATTGAAAATTCGTAAGATACATTTTGAAGTGTTCAATTTTTAAGGTAATATAAATTGTCATGTTTGTGTACGATAGCGCAATAAATGAATATTGTATTTTATCACATAAATGATAGTACTTTTATACTGATAATTAAAGCAATTCGAGCAAAATTTTTCCCTAATCATTCCAAAATATCAAAAATGCACAACGTTAATATTCAAGTTTTCACTTCGGCTGGCACTCTCGGAGTGCAACCCGTTGTTTTTTTTAATTTGATTTATATATTTAATAAATTTGCTTGTAGAAAACGTTCCGAAAAGGGTCTGCATTTAATGATAAAAAGTTAAAAGAATATTCAAATATTGCAGGTCCTAAAGTGCTCTCTCTTGGAAATCCATAACGACGAATGACACCATGATTTCAAAAAAGTTTTGTCACTGTCAGTCAGCCTTCGTGAGGGCCACGGTCTGTCAGCGGAACGGTCTTGTATACAGGTCTAGCAACCGAGTCCAATTTCAGTGGTGAGAGATAGGTGCGATTGTGTTACAACTTCTATTTCGCAACGACGCCCGCTGTACGTCACTGCTATCGCCTATCGAAATCATTTTACTTTAGCGCACAATAAAACAACTGGTATTTATTATTTATGTATATTACATCTAATGTGCTCATTATATAATGATTAAATACAACATTTTGAAAACAATATTTTCAATTACATTGTTATTGAGTGAAAGGCAAAACTGTATTACCCTTCGCTGGAAAAGTTTGTAAAGCGAGGGCATCTGCCACATAAACGTCAAACGTGATATAATTTTGGACAAATAATATAATTTTATCTTCCATGTACAATAATTTTTTGAGTATGTATCCAGCACGAACCTATCGTCATGCCTCTGGCGGCCGTGAATTGGACTGAACAGCGTCATTAAGTCGACGTACCGCCACTACTGTTGTTGCAAGACCTGTGTATACGACGTGGTGAGCGCACTCCGCTTTGGAGAGGTGACATGACAGTGAAATTTAAATGAAATTAATTAAACTGAATTTTACTGGAACCGTTGCACATAGTTTGCACGGACGCGTTGTAGCACATTTGCTCCTGATTTAAATTACTCATACTCAGATATATTAACATATTGAAATACTCTTGATTAGAAAACGTAAAACATATCGCGGAACACAAGCACAGCTACAAAACGACCACTCGCAAGTAGTTTACGCGCCAAACTGAGTGAGTGAGTGTAGTATAGTAGTTAAGTGAAAACGATTGTATCGATAGCTTATCGATACATTGACAATTGTGAAATTTGGAATACTATTGATAACAGCAATACTACCGATACTATTGATAGTAATTCATTCGATAAAGACCAAAACCTATCGATACTATTAATAGCATCGATGGTTTTGTACTATCAATTTAGATAATGAAAAATAATTAAAATAGTCTAAAACCATCGATAAAATCGATAAGTTTTGGTTAAAACTAATGGGTATTGCAATACTATCTAAACTATCGAATGCATTACTATCGATAGTCAAACTATCGATTATTTTACAACATGTCACGTGCCGACGCTCGCTCCGCCGCTTCTTTGAAGAAGCCGACATCACCTTTCGGCATGAACCAGTGTCGGCTTAACAAAGAAAAATGTGTACAAATGAAAAGTAATAAAATATTTGGTAATAGGTTAGGCCAGTCTTCCAACACGCTCATTAATTTATTTTAATTTAATTTTTTCTTTCTCTTTAGTCTCTTATAAGCTGTGTGGTTAATGTTATTGTTTATGTTTTAGTTAATCATGGAAACTTGATTGTGTAGGAAAAAAATGTATCATGACAATGACTCTAGCGACTTATAAGTAAAGTCGCTAGAGTCCAATTAGCTCAGATCATTTGCTGAGAGTGTGAGCTAGGTGATTTATGGCTTTTTTATTTTAGTTCGCAAATAATATCGCGCAATATGGCACTTAGTAGTAGTGACACGGCCTTACACGTGCCAGCGGCTTTTCAAAGGCACTCAAAGAAGCCGCCTAACGAATCTGGTGTTGTCACATTTTAAAAAATTTGCTCGTGTTGTTTAATTAGGACACTAAAATGTGTATTTTAAATTATAATAACATTTTTATAATAATGAATATTTAATATTGTTTTTAATTATGTCTATAACACACCAATATGCCTCGTTCGGGACCGACAAGGTTTTTGTTACACACTGTATAATTTATATATAGGTCACTTTGAATCATACAGATTTATTTATTTATTTTACCTTCAAAAATATTTTATTTATGTAATCTATTTCTAAACGAGTATTAATCGACTTCTCTAGGTTGTTTTCATTAACTATTTTCTCTCTCTCTTACTCCAGACAAATATAAATACTTTTGACATTTGCATGATATAGCTTTTTCATAAAACATAGATATTTTAAAATTATTTGGTTATTACCAAAGAAATAAATTTTAGAAAGAATAAGTTTCATGTGGTAAAGTGACTTTTTGTGAAGACGTAAATTAAAATAAGTGATGTGAAAATTTTTCTCAGAAATATATTATCTCCAAATTAATTATGGCTGGAAGAGGAGAAAGAGGTGTATCGCGAGTTTTAGATAAGCTCGAAGCATCCGTGAATTCAGGTCAATATTATGAAGCACATCAAATGTACAGGACTCTTTATTTCAGGTAAATCATAAAAATAAGATCATAATTATACTATAGTTCTACACTTATTGACCTATTTTATATATTCTCAGGTACCTAAGTCAAAAGAAGTACACCGATTTACTTCAATTATTGTATAAAGGTTCAACTCTATTACTACAACGCGATCAACAAGGCAGTGGAGCAGATCTGGCAATCCTTTTAATAGAAGTTTTAACAAAATCTGAAACAAAACCTTGCACTGAATGGATAGATAAAATATCAAAATTATTTGAAAAGATGAACTCGACTATTCCCGAAAGAGAGACTTTTCTAACAAATGCTGTGAAGTGGTCCATGGATAGTAATAAAAAAGGTCACCCTTTACTTCACAAGGTAATTCTATATTATTTTATTTTTGATTATTAGCCACAACTATCCTATAAGATTTAACATCATAACCTATAAATTTTGTTCAATATTATACACACTAAATAAGTAAAATCTTATAGTGATCTTATCCTATACATTTAAGTAATGTTAACATATTTTGATCAAATAATGTACTTGTATATACTTACCGGGCTTGTTTAGTTAGCAAAATTACTAATATTTATTGTTTTGTCATACAGTAACTAGAGTAATTAAAATCATTTTGCTTAATCATTGATTTTTGCTATTAATATTGTGGGTCGAACAGTTCAGCTTTAGTTGTAATTAATTTCTATTGAATAAAAAATGTTTGTAATAATTGGAAGTAGATGTTATAAATAGCACCGTTTTTACCATTTTTTGATCAGCAAAAATATCCCTTTAAATAGATCTATTTCGTAATGTAAGCCAATATGATAATGATATGTTTCTGAATGATATTGCCCATGGCAGCCATTGTCAAAGCTCTGTTATTTAAGCATATTTTTATTGATAATGCAACACTATTTGACTTAACTACTTACTTAATTTTATGTTCAAAAGTGCAATAATAACTTCATCAACATTTAATAATCAATGTTTTCCTGAATATGTTACCCAGTATGCTAACAAGCCAGTAAGCATAGATGCGATTTTTTTCAACCCAATGTGTACCTGTTGGAGAGTCCTATGTCCAGCAGTGGACGAGAAAGGGATGATGATGATGATGATGATGTGTACCTTGTGTTATGTATATAGTCAAGTGTAAATTTAAAATACAAATTGTATTTCAAAGTAAGATATATTTTCGATGAAAATTTTAAACTCATAAAGGCTCATAACACAATTAAATTAATTTGCATTAGCACAGTATGATTTAATTGAACTGATGAGTTATTAACACTTCCTATCACTTTTAATGAGTCACATGTACTTTAATTTTATTTTGATATCATAATTGCATTTTTTAAATATTTGTCGAAATATTCTTGTTTAATTTTTTTTGAGCATTCTGGCGAATACCTTTTCTAATTTACTTAAGCATTGATTTGTTTCCTATCTTATTCATAGACTTTGGCTATGTCTACTATATATTTTTTTAATAATTATTCAATATTTCACATTCAATCAACGTTTTATTTCTATTTATAGAAAATTGCTGAAATATATTGGCAAGAGAAGAAGTTCACATCGGCACATAGACACTTTTTACACTCAAGTGATGGAGCTGCTTATGCGAATATGCTGATTGAGCTACACACGACAAAGGGACTGAAATCAGAAATAGATTTGTTTATTGCCCAAGCTGTTCTACAATGTCTTTGTTTGCGTAATATTCAAATGGCCACAGAAGCTTTTAACAAATACACTGGATCACATCCTACTATAAAAAATGACAAAGGTCCACCATACTTATTCCCATTACTAAATTTTCTATGGTTTCTATTACGTGCAATTGAACAGTAAGTATTTTATAAAATTTCAATTTGTATATAAAAACAATTAATTATATATGTATAGATATTTTCAGAATGATGATGAGTAAATATAGTTTTTGTTTTTTCAGGAAACACGTCATTCAATTTAAAATCCTAAGGAGCTGTTACGCTATTAGTATAAAGCGTGATCCAAATTATTCAGTCTACTTAGATACCATTGGGCGTATTTGGTTTGGCATTGAGATTCCGCAAGACAAAAATTCAAATTCTATATTTGGTGGCCTCCTTAAATCTATTATAGGGGATGTTGATGTTGATACTTCAGATGAAGAAGGGGGTGATTGTTTGAGGAAAAGTGCACCAATCCCCGACTTAGACTAGTTGTAAATGATGAAAGCATAATTTGTTATTTATAAAATTTTAATCAAAAACATCTACATACCTGCATATTATGCAGATTCGATGTGTATATTTGGTGAAAGTTGTTTAGTAGGAAATGATTTTTATGTGGTGCAAAATAATTAGAATATTTATTGTCTCAAAAAACAGACATGTCAATTTATTCATTTTGAATACAATTGCACCTTCTAAAAATATTTTTCTTTTAAGTGAAACCATTTAGTTAGAAAGAGAGCTTATAGTCTTACAAAGCACTTTTTATAATACTGGATTGTTTTAATGGAATCATCTGTTTAAAACTGTATTTGTATTATATAGATTATTAACATTATTATTATACTTGTTCTATTTGAATTTTTATTTATTAAATGGCACTATTTAAATATTATTTCTGTATATGTGCTTCTGTTATGTCACAAAACCAAAATGTCTATTTTTCATTGATTATTATATACCTTGAAGGGTATATCAGCTCACTACAAGAACTAATTAGGTGCAAATAATTATAAATTGTATTAATAACACATCATATGAAACAATTTGATTTGTATCACACAAACACCATTTTTTACGTAGTTGATATTATAGGAATTGCATATAATAATATCAAATATATTTGTGCTGTTTAGTATTGTAAATTGTTATTTTTGGAGTTCTGAGCTCTTGCAGTAAACTTTCGTAAATGATATAGTGGTCAATAAAAAAAAATTACAAGTTTTATTTTTTAAAGTCAACTTGCATTTAATTAACAAACCGGAGTTATTTTAAATATATACAATTGATCACAGTTCAGTTTCGATTTTATTTTAAAAGCCAACATGACAATGATGAGCCAACAAATTGTAACTTCATATTTAATAAGAGATAACAGAATTAGAATCAGTTATAACATTTTACAATATTTACAATACTTACATTTTAATAAATTACTGTATAATTGTAACAATTTACTAAGTTTTATATAATATAATCCCTTATTTTAATTGAGGTAGCAATTTACTTAAAATTTTAAATTATTCCCCGTGTATAATAAAAATTGTAATGTATTATAATTTTTTTAAATATTTTCTATAGTGAGTGAGGTTATAGCCCTTGTCCATGTCCCAACAGTTATATTAGTTTTTTGAAGGTTGAATTTAATACCTCTTTCCTTTAAATCGAGTGCTTGGCTTACAATAAATTTATTAAATTCATGAGCATGTGGATGATTTAAAAACTCATCTATACTCATCCATTTACAATCTTTTATTTCCAACTCTGATTTTGTTATTGTTGTCGAGGTAGCTGTTAATAAAACAACAACATAAATATCTGAATTACCAAACATAGCATTGTGTGTATGTCTCAAGGTGATCATTGACTCAAAGGTGGCATCAATACCAGTTTCTTCTTTCACCTCTCGTATGGCTGCATCCTTGATATCCTCACCTGAGAAAAATAAAAAAATACTAGAATAGCTCTGCTATTACTAAATTGACAATTGATTGTAAATTATAGATACACTATACAACTGGTACTTCAAATAATAAAGATGTTTTGCTCATATCCTTTTTTATAATTTGGTTAAATAGATATGGTTTAAACATGTACATAATAATTGATTTTATTATCTCCTACCACATCAAAATTAGATAAAAACTAGAATATCTATATGTATCTACCTAACAACTGGAATTTACTAAATGTATACAGTATTTTTTTTTATAATTAAATCTTGTGCAAGCCACACTAATAAAACACTATCAGACACTAAAATTATAAAGCAATTAAATATGTTTGTAAAGAAATTTGAAAACATACATAACTATATGCTTCTTGTTTAATCATTGTATTATTAGTTTCATATTTATCAAAAGTTATCAATTATTTACAATAATATGAGATTACCTCTTTCAACATATCCTCCCGGAAGTTTCCAATGGGGATATTCAAAATGCTTTTCTGTAACTACAAGCATTTCATTCTTGTTATTTAAAACTAGGCCACCGACTCCTAGATTTGTGTGACAAGCTGGTGGTAAGTTAGCTGTACTGTTTTTTGGTAACCATTTGTACATCATGACAAAGTTATTTCTTGAGTGATGGAAGTTAAAACCCGCCTGAAAATATTATTATACAATATTACAAGACAAGTTTGGCGAACAAAGATCAACAGTGATGTTTTCCATTAACCTATATTTTTATTTCATGTTTGATATTAGCCATATCATATAATGGATATTTACATTTGCAAGAATTGGTATTAGGGCTGCATCATTGATGTAGATCTTAAACCAAATGCATCTTCTATTTTCTTCTTCCCATTGCTTTAGAGAAGCTAAAAATTAAAACATTTTAATAACAATAAAAAAAAATGTGTTTAGTCTCATTTCAAAAATAACATTGTTAATGTCACCTAATAAATGATTCAAAAATTGATTTGGATCACATGGTTCTTCAAGAGAGTCCACAGTAACCCCATTGTATCTATCGACAACACCTTGGAATGTTTTAGATGACATTTTGGTTCTTTATTACGCAGTGAATGATTTTGAAAGAAGAAATTTGTATTTGAACTTATAATATGTCTTATATGGCCAAGAACTATAAGCACTAAGCAATTTATGAAGATTTAAAATAACGAGACAAGCTTCAATTTCAATTCAAAGGATATCAATATGATTTTAATATAAGAGTTATATTTTTGTCTTATTATGTAAGATTGATTAGGTACAACTACACGTGGTTTCTTTTAAATAATTTATATATCTAATGTTATAGCAATAAATTATTATCACTTATCATTTGGTGTCACGGTCGTGTATACGAGCGTGCAATCAACTATAAATATGTCAATGTCAAATGTCAATATAATGTAGAATATAAATGTAGTGATCCAAATGTTAGTACTGCATATGGAGGGTAAGGAGAATCATCTCATATGGTAGAAAACTTAAAAAAGTGTCCAGCTATAAGCTATAAATAACAGTTCAAAAACCTTCCAGAATGGTGCTAGTGTAGACAAAGGGTATCGTATGAATGTAGCAATTGTAAACGAATTAAAGTATGCAGAGTTAAAATATTTAATTTTATTGTCGACTAAAGTAATTACTTATTGAAAATTTCAACTATTCCGTAATACAATGTAGTGAATATAACCTTAAAGAATTATTATGAGAAAACGTGTAGCTAGAGTGATTTTATTTCATTTAATTTTATTTCAAATTTACCCTGTTGCTAATGTGGCGCCACCCTAATTTAATGCATTTACGCGGATACTTTTTCATGTACACAGGTGATTCTCCTTACCTCTATCCTCCATAGTACTGCATAGTGCATCAATCATCAGCATTAAGGCGAATTAAAAACCTAATTCTCAGGTAACGGTTTTTAATTAGTCGAGTAATAAAATCTAGTAAACAATTATTACTTTTCAATAGTGCAAAAAAAATTCATCCAAAATATTACACCCCGTCTTATTGCTTCTACTGGTGACAGGATGGCAGGAAATATGTATGGTGTGGCGAAACAACTAACGGTTACATTGTTCCTTATTTTATCAATAGCTTACTTTCAATTTTTTTAATAGTTTGAAAATGTCAAATAGTAAAAAATATTTAAGCACTTCCGTTTTTGAAGGGTTTATAAGTCTATCGCACTTAAACATTCACAATTTAGACATATTTTATATTATAGATATGGAATGTTTTTAACAAAATTAAAATAGAGTAAGTTTATTTTATTTATTTTTATTTTGTCAATTTGACTGACAACATATATATATATATATGAAACTTATATATATATATATAAGTTTCATTTCAACTTATATATATATATATAAGTTTCATTTCAACTTATATATATATATATATGTTTTATTATCGGCCTTAGAAAGTTTTAAGAATATAATCTCTCCCCGGTAGTGTCGGATTACCGGATTAGTAAGTGCTTAATTAATTGTATAAAGGAAAAATATAAGTGCAGAATAAAAATACGCAAATACAGTAACCATAGCGATGTTCTAACCTTCGAACTTTTAAAAAAACGATGTGAAAGATAATTAAAAGAATCGTACGCTAAGTATCTTGAGCATATAGAAATATCTTTGCGATCAAATCCCAAGTTGTTTTGGTCCTATCTAAAAATGAAATTGGATACATTTGTAGCAACTAAAGGCACAGATATATCTAATCTTTTTGCTGACCACTTTTCATCTATTTATACTAATGTATCTTCGCCATCATCATCTCAATCATTTCCTGTGTTATCATACCCTAATAACTGTCTGAGCTTAATATCCTTTTCACCCGATCAAATCCTTAGGGTCTTAAAAAGACTTGACAGTTCTAAAGGCGCAGGTACAGATGGTATTCCAGCTATATTTGTAACAAGTTGTCCTGAAGGCTTAGCAAAGCCGCTTACATATATTATAAACTGTTCCCTGAGCACTGGCATCTATCCATCACAATGGAAAGAAGCCTTGGTTATTCCTCTTTATAAAAATGGAGATCGTAGTCTCATTAGTAATTATAGATCAATATCCATCATTTCTGTGTTCGCCAAATTATTTGAATCTTGATCTATCCAATCTTCTTGTCACAATTCAAGGCAACCATTGCCCCGGAACAGCATGGATTTTTGAAAGCGAGATCTACTACAACCAATCTCACATCTTTTGTCGAGGATCTTGTTGAGGCGATGGATGTTGGCAAATCTGTTGACGCCATCTACACTGATTTCAGTAAGGCCTTCGACACAGTTGATCACACCATACTGCTACATAAGCTTGAGATGGTCGGTGTGACTGAAAATCTACTAACGTGGTGTAAATCCTATCTTCAATCTAGAAAGTCTATAGTTGTTATTAATTCTGGAGTACCTCAGGGATCTCATTTGGGGCCTCTATTCTTCAATATTTTCATTAATGACATCTGCTCCTGTTTCGCTCACTCGAAATACCATTTATACGCCAACGATCTCAAGCTTTACAGAACTGTTTGCACTGAAGCGGGTGCCATCTGTCTTCAAAATGATCTTAACAACTTGGCATTATGGTGTCAAACAAATTGCATGAGTCTTATTACCGCAAAGTGCCATGTTTTAAAGTTCAGTTGGAAGATAACATTTTTTTGAAAGAACTTACTCAATCGATGGAAATACACTCTCGGAAGTAGAACATATTCGAGATCTAGGTATCATACTGGATACTAAATTAAGATTTAATTTACATATTGACGACATAGTAAGTAGGTCTTTTAGGACCTTGGGGTTTGTATTGCGTAACTGCAAGCATTTCAAAAATGCTGAGACAAAAATATCGCTCTTTACAGCATTAGTTCGTAGCGTTTTGGAATATGGCAGTATAGTTTGGAACCCTCATTTTGACATTTATAAAAAAAGGTTAGAAAGTGTTCAAAAAAGATTTCTCTGGCATTTAACCTACAGTCTCAATTTAGCTAAAAAACTACAAAGCTATGATGAGAGGCTATCATTATTCAAACTCTATTGTCTCATTATTTTTGTTGATTTTATAATGTTTTATTTAATCAATTAACTTTTTATAATTATTGTTTTTTACAATGTTCACTTATATTTCAATTTTCGTGTAATTTTAGAACACCTGTAAAAAGTAGGCAATTACCTAATTATTTATGATGACTTTTGGTTTATTGTGTATTTTTATTGTACTACTTGTTGGTGTTGTCAATTAAATAAATAAATTATAAGAGGAAGTGAATAAAGTGCATTTGTGTTTATACACACATTTCCACAATGTAATATCTATGCGCAGATGGTTAGTCCTTCGCCGCTGCAAAGAATATTTAAGCTGGCCTGACGCAGCAGAAATCGATCAGTTAGGTCTTTGTCATTTAGCTGATATAATATAATGTGTATTACTTCAGGAACAATAATATATATTAAATCTGACTGTTTGACTGTTAAATCTTGTTTCAATGAACCATCAGTTCACCTATCGTCTTTAAATATTACGCTTACGGGTATTTTGTACAATACTTTGAATAATATCATAAATATCATATGTTCAATTAATTTGAATAGACTCTATTCCTGCTCACGACCAAGTACCGCATTGCATTGGAAATTTTCCAAAAGAGGTTAACGAGTAAATTGGATTTTTTATTATTTGCCAAAAGCCAAGATAGTTCTTTGACCTATGATATCCGTAATTTTATTTATTGATATTAATATCCTGTAATATTTATACTAAAACAATAACAGAAAATCAATTTTATAATCTAAATAAATTACAGTCTTTTTTTATTATCTACAAATGTAAATTTTAAAAGTTGTGTTTAGCGAATATATTTTCATTACTAGGGATTAAAAAAGTGGATAAAAATAATTCGAGTAAAGAAAAAAGGACTACAGACAACGAACTTATATATGTTACTCTAATGTTAAAGTTAATTAGTAAGAATGCTATTCGACGCTCTTAAAATCAGTCAAGTTTGACGACAATTATATTATAGACCGGAAGGTACTGACACAAAATTTTTGCACAGCTTATCATCGTTATCGTCTATTCACGAAAATCACCATGCCATACTTTTCCGATGGTTCCAAATGGCCGCCATACCGCCGCAAAGGAGTAATTTTTTTTTTTTACAAAACTGTACCATTATTGTTGCATTTCGTTTTTGGAAAGTATATGATGATACAAGATGATAAAATGTGATAGTTATTATAAAACATACTAAATAAAAAAAGTCGCCGTACTAGCATAAATGACCTGGAATTTTCAGTGTCAGTATCTCCCGGTCCTTTATGAGAAATAGTACGCAGTATGAAAGTAGTATGAGTTAAAATCGTGAATTCGGGCGTTTTCTGGTTGAAGCTTACAAAACAAGCCTTACCCGATATTACCCGATTTTACCTTTTCCGATATTTTAGTTAATAATAATAATAACTGTTTATATCTTAAAAATTATTGTACACCCTTATATATTTTTTTTTCACCGCACACGTAAATAAGTCTTCTTAAGCTTATAGTATGTATATATTACTAACCGTCACAATCGGATGAATGATTTAATAACGCATAGAGGACAGCCAGACAAACATACATTAATATTTATTAAAGAAGAAGAATAATATTAAAGGCTTATTACGTATTATACAAAACGGATGTATATAATTGAAAAAAACGTACTCTATAAATAAGTTAAACTTATATTAAAAATGTTTTATAAATTTACAATTAATTAATTTACATTAATTATGCTTAATATAGTTATTAAGCATAATTAATGTAACTGGTAGATTTGCAGCTTACAGATTCGATAATCAAACCAATCAAGGAAATCGTTCTATTTGAGGGCGATGAGTCAGAAATTGCGTTCGTATCGGAACTTTTCAATTTTCTCCCTATGGCAAGCCGCCAGGGAAAATTAATCTCAACTGAACTGCAAATTTTTCCGCCTTTACAAACGCAGATTTCCTTTTAAAAGAAAAAATTACTGCGATTAATAATTATTTGATTTGATTAAATCAATGAATTGTCTAGACGCGTACTAGACAATTCATTTATATTCAAACTAGTGAATGGGTCAATAGACTCATTTTATCTGTTGTACAAAATAATGTTTCGTGCTCCTACAAGATCCTTCAGAGCATCTACTTACACGCCTTTTGTCGAAAGACTTGCTCATTCACGTTTTGGTCGTCTATCCCCAATGAATAGATTAATTATCAATTACAACAGCATATGTAAAATTGGAAATTCCTTACATTATAAAAATAAGGACAAAAATAATTCAACGGTTAATCCTGACATTGACATTTTTAATGACAATATACGTAATTTTAAGAAAAAAACAATACTGTATAGAAATAATAATTCATAGCATATAAATATATATAAATTCTTAATAGTTATCCTGGTTTTAAGATCTGACATTTGAACCGTTAACGCTAATATGAATAATTCAATTATACTTCCACTATGACATTTTTTCTTACAATGTATTCAAATTCACAATCGTTTCTTTTATTTAACTTATTTTTAATATATTGACAAAAAACTGTGTTTAAACTTTTATCCTATTGTCTCATTATTTTTGTTGATTTTATAATGTTTTATTTAATCAATTAACTTTTTATAATTATTGTTTTTTACAATGTTCACTTATATTTCAATTTTCGTGTAATTTTAGAACACCTGTAAAAAGTAGGCAATTACCTAATTATTTATGATGACTTTTGGTTTATTGTGTATTTTTATTGTACTACTTGTTGGTGTTGTCAATTAAATAAATAAATTATAAGAGGAAGTGAATAAAGTGCATTTGTGTTTATACACACATTTCCACAATGTAATATCTATGCGCAGATGGTTAGTCCTTCGCCGCTGCAAAGAATATTTAAGCTGGCCTGACGCAGCAGAAATCGATCAGTTAGGTCTTTGTCATTTAGCTGATATAATATAATGTGTATTACTTCAGGAACAATAATATATATTAAATCTGACTGTTTGACTGTTAAATCTTGTTTCAATGAACCATCAGTTCACCTATCGTCTTTAAATATTACGCTTACGGGTATTTTGTACAATACTTTGAATAATATCATAAATATCATATGTTCAATTAATTTGAATAGACTCTATTCCTGCTCACGACCAAGTACCGCATTGCATTGGAAATTTTCCAAAAGAGGTTAACGAGTAAATTGGATTTTTTATTATTTGCCAAAAGCCAAGATAGTTCTTTGACCTATGATATCCGTAATTTTATTTATTGATATTAATATCCTGTAATATTTATACTAAAACAATAACAGAAAATCAATTTTATAATCTAAATAAATTACAGTCTTTTTTTATTATCTACAAATGTAAATTTTAAAAGTTGTGTTTAGCGAATATATTTTCATTACTAGGGATTAAAAAAGTGGATAAAAATAATTCGAGTAAAGAAAAAAGGACTACAGACAACGAACTTATATATGTTACTCTAATGTTAAAGTTAATTAGTAAGAATGCTATTCGACGCTCTTAAAATCAGTCAAGTTTGACGACAATTATATTATAGACCGGAAGGTACTGACACAAAATTTTTGCACAGCTTATCATCGTTATCGTCTATTCACGAAAATCACCATGCCATACTTTTCCGATGGTTCCAAATGGCCGCCATACCGCCGCAAAGGAGTAATTTTTTTTTTTTACAAAACTGTACCATTATTGTTGCATTTCGTTTTTGGAAAGTATATGATGATACAAGATGATAAAATGTGATAGTTATTATAAAACATACTAAATAAAAAAAGTCGCCGTACTAGCATAAATGACCTGGAATTTTCAGTGTCAGTATCTCCCGGTCCTTTATGAGAAATAGTACGCAGTATGAAAGTAGTATGAGTTAAAATCGTGAATTCGGGCGTTTTCTGGTTGAAGCTTACAAAACAAGCCTTACCCGATATTACCCGATTTTACCTTTTCCGATATTTTAGTTAATAATAATAATAACTGTTTATATCTTAAAAATTATTGTACACCCTTATATATTTTTTTTTCACCGCACACGTAAATAAGTCTTCTTAAGCTTATAGTATGTATATATTACTAACCGTCACAATCGGATGAATGATTTAATAACGCATAGAGGACAGCCAGACAAACATACATTAATATTTATTAAAGAAGAAGAATAATATTAAAGGCTTATTACGTATTATACAAAACGGATGTATATAATTGAAAAAAACGTACTCTATAAATAAGTTAAACTTATATTAAAAATGTTTTATAAATTTACAATTAATTAATTTACATTAATTATGCTTAATATAGTTATTAAGCATAATTAATGTAACTGGTAGATTTGCAGCTTACAGATTCGATAATCAAACCAATCAAGGAAATCGTTCTATTTGAGGGCGATGAGTCAGAAATTGCGTTCGTATCGGAACTTTTCAATTTTCTCCCTATGGCAAGCCGCCAGGGAAAATTAATCTCAACTGAACTGCAAATTTTTCCGCCTTTACAAACGCAGATTTCCTTTTAAAAGAAAAAATTACTGCGATTAATAATAACCAATGTAAAAATCAACTATTTTACAAGTTAATATTTTAACCTTATTTAAAAAAAGTTTTAATGAGATCTTCGACGCGATTGTATTGTTTGTTTTTATTTATCGGTTACTTTAACAATTTGGATGATTTCAGCTATATTATATTGAGATGAGCTCTCGAACATTTTTCTTTAAATTTTTATTTAAATTCCAATAAGTTATTATCATCATAGATCACCACATTTTTATCAGTGTTTTATTAATTAAACTGAAATTTGGAGTAAAAACAGCTTACATTATCACTCACTAGACCAGATCGCTCATTTGGTTGACACTGATATTTTTCAAACAAGTATTATAGATATACCCACAGTATATACTAGTGTTTTACAAGCAAAGAACACTTTTAATCAGAGAGTTTATAAGATATTTGAATAAAATTATGAAAAGAAAACATTTCATGGATCCTTAAAAGAACACTTGTTGTTAGGGCAGTACGTACAGATGAATAGATCTCATCATGGTGGTATATTATATAATTACTTGGTTTTGATTTTTAAATTGCCGTATCTTCTAATGTTTTCACTCTACTTAGAGAAGCATACACTTGTCAAAACTTAACTAATAAGCTTCTAGTACACAGTACCAATATACTAATATAATGATATTATAAGCAATTTAAGTTTCATTTATATTGGGAAACAATTTTGTGTAATGTATCATATAGCTGACGCAGACAATTGTAATATAGACAAATATTTATAACATTTCATTATACCAAGCAGAAATTGATACAAAAAATGGCTAAAAGTGAACTTCCATAAAAGGCATGCTTTTATACACCCAAGAAGGAAAAAATAGTTTAGACAAATAAATAAGAGGTACAGACGTACAATCATACAAATCACAATTACAATTTTTATAGTATTAACTCCCAGAAAGTATTAGAATAAAGTAAAGTAAAGATAAATTTAGTCTTAAGATAAATGTAAAGGTTAAAAATATCTCTTACTTTATCTCAAGAATTGATACATGTGTATGTCAGGAAGAGTAAAAGTTTGAAAACTTATAGCTCCCACTTAGCGGTTTTTCTACATTCAGTTGCTTCAAAGTTCGTAATACTAATTATAAAACGGTGTCATAAGCCACCTATCTAAAACTTCTTGCTTGCCTCTTCATATGTAGCGTTTGACTATTCGTCTTACTAAAGGAATATACAAAAGGAACTATTCTTAATTACCTATCTGTATAGAAACTTGAAGTAATTAATAGAATAGCTCATTATATATTTAATTAATAGTGGTATTCATATTAACAGCAATTTTTTGTTTGCCTGCATGTTTTATATACTTCCCCTCAGCCTAAATAACTACTTGAAAGTTAACAAATATATTAGAACAACGAATTAATTAAATTTCTGTTTGTGAGTGCATAAAAGTATTAAAAATTCTTTGTAATACTTGCAGAGGGCCCATGTTTTTATTTTAAATAGCACGATAATAGATTTAGCACAAGTATTTTATAAAATCTCACATATTCGAAAGTCTTTTTTATAAAAAAACTCAAGCCAATTAAGTTGAGAAACATATATATTTCCTTGTCAGTTCCTGTGCGCCTCGATTTCACGTGTGGTTGAGCGCGCAAGCCTGATAAGTTTCAAAAAGTTCTTTCATCAATCTTTAAATAGTTTCCTATAATTTATGTGAGATATATATTTTCTCTTTTCTATTTATTGTCTGTTATTCACAAGCCAATGATGATTGCCTGAGACAATTGACAGATGTACTTCAATTTTCCGGTTTAAGTGGCGAATGAGTCATTTTCATTAAGCCCTGGCAATTGCCCTGGGAGAGATCGGCGAGAGCGCCCGGTGCCTATTCTCTGCGTGTCTGGCTCAAGGCAGGTTCCCCGATCGGTGGAAAACGGGAAGGCTTGTTCTCATCCGTCTCCATCTCAGCCGTCGACCTACCGCCCTATCGTGCTGCTCGACACGACGAGCAAGCTCTTTGAGCGTGTGCTTGCAGCCCGTCTAGTCGGTAGCATGGAGCCAGGCCTTAATGAGTGGCAGTATGGCTTCCACCCCGGCCGCTCGACTCTGGACGCGATTGCCAGGGTTAGGGAGCTCGCGAAGGAGGAGGTTTCTAGGGGTGGGGTGTTGATGGCAGTGTCGCTGGATATCTCCAACGCCTTCAATACCCTGCCCTGGGAGGTTATACTCGAGGGCCTCAAATACCATCGTGTCCCGGTCTACCTGCGTCGAACCATCGCCGACTACTTCTCGGGCCGTGCAGTCGTCTACCCGACGAAGAGTTCGAGCAGGAGGGTCATGACGTGCGGCGTTCCGCAGAGCTCGGTCTTAGGGCCACTCCTGTGGAATATCGGGTACGACTGGGTGCTGCGTGGGGCCACTTTGCGAGGGGTCAGCGTCACTTGCTACGCTGACGACACCCTCGTGTCGGCCCGCGGCAGCAACCATCGGGAGGCGGCCTATCTAGCCACGGCGGGTGTGGCACATGCGGTTCACCGCATCCGCGCACTGGGCCTCGAGGTGGCCTTACACAAAGCCGAGGCCCTAGTCTTTCATGGGCCTCGGAATGCCCCACCTCAGGGGATGGTAATTGTTGTCGGCAGAACTTCCATCACCATTGGGTCGACGATGAAGTACTTGGCACTCGTCCTCGACGGCAGGTGGAAGTTCGAGGAGTACTTCCAGCGCTTGGCCCCAATACTGATGGCTGCAGCCGGAGCGTTCGGGCGTATACTAGATACATCGGAGGCGCCTGTACACTGGCGTGGTACGCTCGACGGCACTCTACGGAGCGCTGATATGGGTGGACGCTCTGAGTGCTCGAAACCTGACCTCACTGCGACGTCCGCAGCGGGCCATGGCGCTCAGGGCGGCTCGAGCGTACCGCACGGTGTCTTTCTCGGCAGCCACCTTGCTGTCCGGAAGCCCGCCATGGGACCTCCAGGCCGAGATCTACTCGAGTATCTACTAGCGGGTCAAGGGAGCAGGGGCGGAGGGTAATCGGCCCCACCTCCGTGAGATTCAGCAGTGGCGGGAGGAGGCACGACAACGCCTCTTTGGCAGATGGGCGGAAAGGCTACGAGTTCCGGGAGCCAGTGGGAACTGGTAGAGGCCATTCGGCCTGTTTTGAAAGAGTGGGTCGAACGCAAACACGGCCCACTCACGTACCACCTGACGCAGCTCATGACCGGTTACGGCTGCTTCGCCAAATACTTGTGCGAGGTAATCGAGAGAGCTGTCGGTGGTATGCCACCACTGTGGCGATGGAGCCGTGGACACGGCCGAGCACACGCGCGCAGAGTGCCCAGCTTGGGCGGAGCCTCGCGCAATTCTGTCCACGGCAATTGGAGGAGATGTCACGCTTCCAGCCCTAATAAAAAGGATGGCCGCTAGTGAAGAAGCGTGGGCGGCAATACGTGAATTCAGCGAACACGTTATGTCCGCGAAGGAACAAGCAGAACGGCATCGGGAGGATGACACCAACTCCCTCCCGCTGCGCCGAAGGCGGCCTGGTCGGCGGCAACGTGCGTTCGCAAGTCGAGCGTTGCCGCAATGACTTGGCCTTGAGAATGGTTGGCGGCGGAGCCAATTATCTGATCCGCCGCGGGACGTCGGCCCCTGACGCCTGGCCTGCAGTGGCAGACTCGGGTGAGTCCGTCACAGCACAGACGGAGGTGGAGTAGGAAGGCGCGCCCTAACATCCTGATGTGCCTTTGAGGCGGGTCGCCTTTCCAGCGACTGCCGGTGGCGGGGCCGCGGTGGTGAGCCACGAGCGTTTCCGTAGCCCTGCTGCCTTGCGGCGAGGCGGAAATCCGAGGAAGTTTTAGTGGGTAGGACGGTGGCCTTCTGCCCCGAAAGTCCCACATACCCGTCCCGGTCCCCCCGACCGGGCGGAATGCGTAAATGCAATTCCTCCTCGTAAAACAAAAAAAAAAAGGTATAACCCTTTTAAATAAAATAAAATAATTCAATTATTTTGTACATATAATTGAAGTAAAAACAGTTTCCAAAATAAAGTAAAAATGATTTCGATCAATTATGTAATCCATTTATTTAAAAATATCATATTATGTAAATATTATTCTAATCTGAATATATTTATAATGTTAGATAAAAACAAATGGTCATTTGGCGTACCTAAATGTAATAAAATGTATCTAGCTTCTTAATGTATGCCCATATAAATTGTCTCTTTAAAAACATTTCCGCACAGTGCTAGATAGTGTAACAGCTGCCAATTTCTGTTTTTATTTCTTTTTAAGCCATATAAAACGTGGTAAAGAGGATTTTTTCCTTTGGTGTATCTATTTTGCGTGGGTTCTATTCGAAATTCGGGGCAACTTCAAAGCTTCCTTGATCTCATCAAAACAGACCAAAATAAATAATGAACTGTTAATGAGAAGTAATTTTATTTTAATTTTCGGGCACCATTATGCAAATACTTTATGGGTGAGTCTTTTTGCAGTTTTACAATAAATATGCATTATGAAAAAAGAATAAAATTTATGCAAAGGCCACGAAAATCTTTTGTAGGAAAGGATTTATAAATAAATATATTATTCTGAACACAGCAAAAGGTTTGAAGGAAAAGAAGGTGTGTTGGGTTGTTAATAAGCTAACGGATAAAGCCCCAACGCCCGGGGCTTAAAACATAGGACGTAACCCTAGAGCCGTGGGCGCGTTAGGTGGGGCCGCGCGTGTCCTATTTCAGACGGTCCTGAGGAGGACGGCAACTTGCATATGTTCTAGTGAGATCACCTTCACCTCCTGATGAAAGCCTTCGACGAGCCTCGAGCGGAGCTCATCACGTGAGGGGCTTCGCGTTATATCGACACGATCCCGTAGCCTCTCCGATCCATGCAAGAACATCGCAGTGGATTTATTGGCTAAAACACCAGCATAACCCGGGTGAACCGTAAGGACCAAAGTAGCTTTCTTAAAGTTTTCATTGCTTGGAAAAAAGCGAACGCAGAAGTTTTTTTCAAATAATTCTAATTAAGCATATATATTATTTGTCTGCCTTCTTCTGTCAATTAAAATTCTACTCAAGAATGATGTCGACGTGACACTACATTAGAAATTCAACTAATGGCCTCTCATGTGCGTGAACATCTCATGATGAAAAATCGTGTCATTATACATAATTTCATACGTTAAGCATTTTTTCATAACAACACCGCTTGAGTGTAATACATATTACTAAATTTAATAAATAATAATAACTTTGACCCTCTAAGACTCCTTAACTGATACTTTATGCAATAAAATAAGAATTAGAAGATAGCTAAAAATATCGAGTAATATACACAACAAGTGTCGAAACTACTTGTTTCCAAACTTTTTTTCAAATTCCATTGAAACTACCGAAATATAACCAATCGAATAAAAAAGGAATTATCAAAATCGATTCACAATTGGCGAAGCTATCGAGGAAAATATACAATTAAAAAATAAGGCAAAATTGATAACCTCCTTCCCTTTGGCAGTTAGCTAAAATGAAGGTATTTTAGCTGTAAAAATCAATATTTATAATATGAAATTTAAATGAATGCTTTTTTTTATCTATCGTAAAACAAGAGTGTCCTGACGGTACAAAATACAGTATAGACAATTGTTTATAATGAATATTTACTTTTATATATACTCATTAATTTTCAAAATTTATTTTATTTAAAATGAGGGTTGATTTATTCGAAGAAGTCTCAAATAAACTTTACTCAATTAGAGTTTTTAGAAATCTGAACTAGGAAATATCTTTTAAATAATGTTACTAATGTAATTGTATATAAATTTGTATTTATATTATAAATGCAAAAGTAACTTTGTCTATCTGTTACGCTTTCACCCCAAAATAACTAGTCACTTATATATAATATTATGTTTAATCGATATGAATAAGATACGACCGTGACAACTGGAGCATTAGAGAGGGGACTATTTTAAGTAGTGGGTTGTTATGGGCTAAAATTATATTCAGACTTATGATGTTATCGCGTAAAAATAGTCAAATAAAAGAAACAGTCTATTTTTAAGTACACACTAATAAAGATCATTTGTAGATTTATACGGTGTCATAAAAATATTACTGATGATAACATTTGGTATAATAACAGGAGATTAACCTTGATCTGTGACGGTCCAAAAGGAGACGGCGTTGCCGAGGCGAAAACGTTTGCGTGAAAAATAAAGATGTTTAAATGTTATAATGGTTAAGTTACTGAATAAGTTTATATAAACAATATATATAACAGCGCGTTATATATTTGCTTAAGTTTGGTAAAGTTAAAACTTGGCACGATAAATAGGGTGGCTTAATTGGTCTCTAGCTTATAATCTATCTAGGTAACTTCCATCAAACGCTTAAGTCGAAGCTTAACATGAGATAATGCATATGTTCAATAAGTTGCTTTTTTATATCTTAAGCATTAAAGAACTTTTTTTCAATTACTGTGTATTTGCATATATAAAAATAAGTTAATAGATAGATTCGGTTCTGATTTATTTTGATTTGAAATTTTATAATAAAGGTTTTATATTATAGCAAATGCTAAAAAGTTAAGATGTTATTATTATATTTATATAATGTATGTTCTAGCGACTAACATATACGTCTGCAGATCCCAAGCTCCTAAGTTCACATCCCGGATAGAGGCAATTAAATGTAATAAAGTTCATCTGTCAAGAAATTCTCAGTAACAGGGGAAGTTTGGAAGTTGGCATTATTATCACTCCTTTGGAGAGCACCTGAATCCGTTAATCCTTCCTTAAACTAACTCTGCTTGCGTCGAGTGTTCGTCCCATCGGACTCGGTAAGGGAGTACTTGCGTTTTTTTTTTATAATAGATAGGCAGACTGGCAAATAGCCATCTGCTGGTAAATTGACCGCCCATAAGCATTGGCTCTATAAGAAATAATAACCATGGCCTACATGCGTCACCAACCTGTCATAAGATGGTGTGTCTCTTGTGTCTGTAGTTACACTAGCTCACTAATCCTTTAAACTAGAACACAACAATACTAAGTATTGTTATTTGGCAGTAGAATATGTGATGAGTAGATCGTACTTACACAAACGGCCTGGCAGAAAGCCCTACGACCAAGTAATGTTTCGTGTTTGCGTCTGTGTGCGCACTATACTATCTCCAGCACAGGTACCTAGTGTCCGCCAAGAATGGCCACCATGGCTGCAATCGATCAGAAGGACATCATCATCATCTTGATCAACATCATGTATATGATAAAAATCATTTAATATTCTATTCTAACAGTTTTACATTTATTTTATAACTTTCATGATTAAAAGCTTTTTGTGATTTAGTTTTCAACGAGTTGTAATCGATCCGTTATCACATTTAGTTTGTTCTCTTGTTATACTGTAATAGTATTAAATAATACGTGACTACAATCTATCATATCTTCTAACATTACAGAAAATAACCTTTTTTTGTAACGTATTTAAATATTGATAATTTTTGAACATGTATACTAATAAAATATTTCAATCGTATTACTGTTAATTTATAAAAAATAAATTCGTAAGCCTTGAAGTGATCACAAATATTTTTATTTATTGTATAACATGTTTATAGGCTGAAATAATTGGCGTGGTTCCAAGACAGCGAATATGATGGTGGGAGAGAAACTTTGCCTATCTGTCCACCCGAGGCTTCTTTGCGCTTGAACCGTATTGACCTACAGAATAGCTGTAGGTCAATATTACTCAAGCAAAAAGCCTACCATAGCATATTTTAAATTTTTTACGGTGGATCTTCTAGTAAGTCAATAAAAATATAAGGACTCTCTCGTATATTAAAACGTATATACTACTTAGGCAAAAAAAAAAAAATTAAATATCAAAACAGTTCTTTTTTCCCATTTTTATATTAAACTAGCTGTGACACGCGGCTTCACCCGCGTATAATTAATAAAAATATAATAAATTATTTTATTACTATAATAACACACACACGCGCACACACACATACACACACATATGGCTACTGGTAAGGAAATACGTAATTAACGATTTGAAATTAATTTTCATAAGATACCGTAGGGTTTACCGATCTTATGTCCTATCATTTGCGCCATCACATGTTCTTTGTGTGTACCAATTTTCATCAAGGTTTTCATCATAAAACGATTATTTATTACAAAATTAGGTGAAAAAAAAATGTACAGATAGAGCCAATAGATTTATATAGTAGTATAGATTAGCATCTTCGTTTGGTTTTACATGCTTTAAAGTTGTTTTAAGTTTATAATGACTGCCTCGTTGGTCTAGTGGCTAGATATAAGGCCGCAGACCCGGTGGTCCTGGGTTCAATTCCCAGGTCGGGCCAATAAGTAGTTACTGGGTTTTTCTATCAGAAAATTCTCAATAGCAGCCCGGAGTCTGGAAGTTGGAAGTGTGTACACTCCCGTGCCTCGGAAAGCACGTAAAGCCGTTGGTCCTGCGCCTGAACTCTTTCCGATTGTGTCGGATTGCCGTCCCATCGGATTATGAGAGCTAGGGAATAGTGAGTGCACCTATGTTTGCGCATACACTTGTGCACTATAATATCTCCTGCGCAGTTGGCTAATTTCTCTTGAGATTGGCCGCCGTGGCCGAAATCGGTCTGGAGGACGTTATTATTTTAAGTTTATACCTTTTTTAATAAATCAACAATCATTTGAAATTAGATTTTAAATTAGATTGGTAGAATTAAATCTTTAGCTTTATAAATTCAGTCAAGTTTAAAATCACATATATCTAATTTTATGGTTGTATAAGTATTTTCTAAATTCGGCAGGTTCTTACCTATACAAATCATATTTATTTATTCCAATGATTTATAACTAACACATAACAGGCGTAGATGCATTGGATAACGGATAAAATTATCGATCAATTAGGGATTAGGTACTAAAGAGAGAGTGGGAGAAATGACAAACTCATTCAATGATAATTAATTCAATCAGTACTACTACTATTAGTTAAATATTTTTGATATAACATGAAATATATCACAATCTAAAACATCTGGTTATATTTAGTACAACTTCTATTTATAAATGAATTCTTAGCAAATTTAGTTCTAGTTCTAGTTCTTAGCAAATATATCATACATATGTTATGACAAATTGTTTTAAATGATTCGGCAGGAACGTATTTTATTTTTACAAAAGTCATTCTAACTCTTATCTTTCTTTTGTTGTTCTTCGTTCCTCCGTAAAATATTTATATCGAGAAAGATTTATCTTAAATTAACATTTAGCGTGTGTATTTGTTACTATACAAATATATTATATGTGACACTTTTTTATTACAGCTTATTTTACTAATAAAAGGCTCTAGGAAACAATTTTTAATTATATTTTTCATTAATCTATATTTTGCATTTTTAGAAATACACACGGCGTCAAAAAAATCGCACCTTGTGAAATTTTGACTTCAAGCGAATAATACTCTTAACTTATTTATTGTACCCTACCAAAATTAATATCATTTGAAAGCACAATTAATACACCTTAAAAACGCGTATCGTTCTTTTCTGTAAAAACAATAATCACGAAACGTTAGGGTCTTTAAAAAAAAAGTGCTGAAAAGCTCATTAGAGGACTCACTACTTGTGCCACCTTGGACACGAATAAAAGGGGGGGTAAAAATTAATTATGGGTCATTAGCTATCCAGACATCACAGAAGTCACACCTGAACAGCTCCAGTAAGAAAAAAACCCTGAAAAATGGATACCACGGCAGAAGAAGCAGCTCAAGTGGTAGCACTACTGCAATCAGGACTACGCCAAGTTGATATTGCTCGACAACTCAACATAAGCCGTTTCCGGGTGAAACGAGTATCCCAGCGGTTCCAGGAGACTGGAGGCTACATCAGGAAGCATGGATCCGGAAGACGACGTTGCACTTCCGACAGAGACGACCGCTATATTGTGTCGACGTCTTTGCGTAACCGATTCTCCAACGCTGTTGAGCTGCAACAGCAGCTCCGAACAGCTCGGAGGACGTCGGTGAGCGTCTCCACAGTAAGAAGAAGGCTGCGAGAGAAGAAAATCCAGGCCCGTAGGGCTGCTACTGGCCCCAAATTGACAGCAGAGCACAGGCGAGTCAGACTTCAGTTTGCCCGAGACCACGTGGATTGGACGTTCGACCAATGGAAGTCTGTCCTCTTCTCCGACGAGACTAGGGTATGCCTTTTCTGCAATGATAGGCGTAGAAGAGTGTACAGGAGGCAGGGGGAACGGTACTCACAGGCCTGCTTTGAAGAAACCGTCAGCTACAGAGGAGGATCCTGCATGTTCTGGGGCGGAATTTCAATCTAAGGAAAAACCGACCTAGTGTGCGTCTCCTGCACTGGAGGTGCACGTGGCCAGGGGTCCCTGACTGCTCATCGGTACATCACAGAGATACTGGAGGACCATTCATGCACGACAACGCCCGCTCCCATACGGCAATCATTGTTCGGGACTACCTGAATCAGGTTGGGATCCCCGTGATGCAGTGGCCAGCGAGAAGTCCTGACCTGAATCCCATAGAGCACCTTTGGGATGATCTGAAACGCCGGGTGCGGTCTCGTGATACTGCCCGTGCCACCCTTGAACAGCTTCGGGACACCGTCGTCGAGGAGTGGAGTGACATTCCTCAAGAATCGTGACGTTGGTGAGGTCAATGAAGGATCGCATGGAGGCTGTAATTAGGGCTAAGGGAGGTAACACTAGGTTCTAAGTTTAGTTTTAAGAATTTGTTTTACTGTATTTTTTAATTTTGTTATGTTTTTAGATTAATTAAATTAAATAATTTTGGCGTGTTTTTCCTTTTTTCATGAAAAATGTTTTTTATATGCTTAGTAATCACTATCACAGTTTTATTATTTAAAGGATTCAATAACCTTTAAAATGAGGCCCCACACTTATACCTTACCATAGATGAAATAGGGTTTATAGTTGCTTGAAGTCAAAATACCAAAAGGTGCGATTTTTTTGACGCTGAGTTTATATGTGTGTATACGCTTAGGTATTAATATGTTCGAACAAGACAATACAGCCCCTGGCAGGGGCGTTTGTTTCTTTTAAGGGCATTTAGACTTTAATTAAAAGAGACTCGTGGTTCTAAGTAATATTATACAACATCTAACAAATATTAATGTACAAAATTATAATAAATAATATAACTATATATATTTATCCTTAATCTTTTATATTCCTGTCTATTCCTTTATTTTTAAAGTTGTCATTTTTCGTCAACTAAACAGTTCATTCAATTTAACAAAAAACAAATTATTGTTTGATTTTAAACACTAAAAGTTGTATTTTATTTTATTCGGAATAAATAGATTTTAATATATGTTTAAAAAGAAAATCAGAATAAACAATATGACGTCACACAGATCTGTTATCTTGATGCAATAATTTATTAGAATCATTGACATTATTAAAGAGAATATTCCCACTGTATTCGTATATATTTAATATTATTGGGCTTCATAGTGAAACTACTTATGAATACATTAAACTTTAATTCACGTAAGACACAATCTAGCTACTGATGTCAACAAGATAATGATTAATGCGCAAACCGAAACCATGGACACGAAGTTGGTATCAAAAGCTAGTTAAAAAGAATAATAAATAATACTTAGGGTGGGTTCTTATCTATTTGTTTGTCAACCTTATTTTGCCTAAGGCTATGCTCAAGGTACCAATACTTGCTGACGAAGTTTTAATATAATTAAAGAACAATATATCTTGATATTTTAACTAAGAGCTACACCTGTTAAAATGTTTAAGCATTCAGTTGAACATTAATAATAATTAAAAATGGTCATCCTGACCGATTTCGGTCACGGCGGCAAATCTCAAGAGAGATTAGCCAACTGCGCAGGACATATTTTAGTGTACAAGTTTGTGCCTAAAAAAACAGGTGCACTCTCTATTCCCTAACTCTCATAATCCGATGGGACGGCGATCCGACACGACCGGAAAAGTTCAGGTGCAGGACCAACGGCTTTAAGTGCCTCCCGAGGCCCGGGAGTCTACTGAGAATTTTCGACAGAAAATCTCAATAACATTTTATTGGCCCGACCTGGGATTTGAACCCAGAACCACCGTGTCTGCGGCATTACGTGTAGCCACTAGACCAACGAGGCAGTAGTTGAACATTAATGCTTTAACATTAATAATCTCGTGCTCAAGGATGAAGGAAAATATCACGAGAAAACTTGTATGCATTGGACGATACTCTGCGTCATGTTTATCTACCAACATGCACTGGAGCCGTTTGATGGAATAAACACAAAACCTCAAGACACACCTTATCCAGCAGGTTAATATTTACTGCCTGTTATTATTTTAGTTTTAAATTTAATAAGTCTTCGAAGCAAACTTTTAAGACCTAAATATCGAGCTGTTGAACTTTTACGGGCTTCTAGTTTTTTTAATTACGTGTTTCATTAAATTCAACGAATCCAACTGCTGTTTACTCGCAACTACAAGCTTAATACAAACATATGTTATTTTTACCTGTACTAACGAAATCTGGCACATTGAAACCTAGTTTTTATTGAAGCTGTAAGCCGGTCTTTGAATTTTAAGTCATAAACCTATGAACATATATCGCTTTTAATTTTGCTACTTGTTGAGAACTTTTTTTAATGTACGGTTGGAAAATTAAAGGGAGAGTTTTGCGTTTTGAAGGCATGTTGATTGCATTTTCAAACTTCACTTTCAATGACACTCGTCGGACTTTGCCGGGATATATTTCACCTAAAATTCCTACATAGAAAACAGACTATTTTTTTCTTTTAATTATGAATTTGATTAAATTACTGCTTAGTGTATGTACGTTAAGATTATGCACGTCTTCTTGGTTTACTTAATAAATAATAACTAAAATGAAAAAAAAAAAATCACGGATTAATGGAATAAATGTGTTTTAATAATAAAGAAAGATAATTTCTCGACTGAGATTGTATTCACGGACTAATTAACCCGCAAATATTTAATCTCCAATATTGAAATAGCTCTAGTTGAATAAAGCAATATTGCAAGTAAAAGTATAAAATTGTCAAAAATTATGAACATATTCAATATAATTATCCAATGTGACGATTAGTGAACAGTCTTTGTTCTAATCTTACACAGAAAACAACGTTTGAAGTACGAGGCTGTGTTAGAAGTCATTGTTTATTTAATTAGTCCGTAAACAATAAAAACTATTGACTTCGTTCGTCGTAGGACTATTTTAAGCAAATCGAAAAAAGAAGCTAATTAAATATATTTTTTGCATCTACTAGTCGAATTTTAAAATACGAGTAAATTTTATTCATTGTATGTATATATATAATTGCTTACGGAAAATACATTCAGAACTGGGTTTGATACATCAGTGTATTATTACTAAGCAACTAAACTTTAACGATATGCTCTGTCAGCGAAATTCTTATATTTTAAAATATAAGAAGCACTGTTTTTAACCGAGCCGAGTTAGCCCAGTGGTTAAAGCACTTGAATTTTAATCAAAGAATGTGGGCTTAAGCCCGGAGAAGCAACATTGAGTTTGATTGATAATAATTTATTTCATGCTCACCTGTGAAGCAAATACAGTGAGGAAAACTGCATGTATCGGGTGAAATTCTCCCACATTTGTATCCACCAAACTAATAATTGAGAAGTATGGTGAGACAAGCTTCAAACGGAGATCGTAAATCAGCAGTGTAAAATTTTAAAGATACTAAATGTTTTACTCTATATAACATCAAGTATTGGCACAAGCTTTAAGTGCTCGTCAGACTAATGTTATAAATGCTAAAGTAATTCTGTATGTTTGCTAGTCAGGGCTAAGCCACTGGATTGATCGTAATAAAATTTGAGGCAGCCTCGGTATAGATAGGATAATAAACTAAATTGACGCGACTAGTTTTAAATACATTTAAAAAGTCAACACTGGTGCTTATTTATTATTCTATTTAAGAGAATGAGGATATATTTTATTTAAATATACATTAAAAATATAAGAAGTATATATTTTTAAAACATTTATGTAATTTTTGTAATATAAAGTAAATAAATACTCTGAACATATTATATTTTTAATGCGACGAATTAATATTTCACTAATACAAAATCGGTATATATTTATTTGGTAGCTCCAAGCGAATTGCTACGTCGTAGAAAAAAATCATTATATTGGGTTGTGTTCGTAGGTATATTGAAAAAGTGTTTATGAAATATAATTATTATAATATAATTATTTATTTTAATAAGTATTTATTGTGTTCAAAAGCCGAGATGTTACAGTTGTTAGAATACGTCAATATTATCTCTTATCAGACCACAATCTGCTACAGGTGTATCCACCAATCCCCAATGAAGTAGCGTGGTGAAATAAGCTTACTTTCACCTCAAAAGGAAACTAGGCCTTAGCCCAGTATTGAAACATTTACAGACGGTTACTTGACTTTTTTATCGTAATTACTCGGTTAAAGTTAATTAGTAAGTATGTTATTCACCGTTCGTAAAATCAGTCGAGTTTGACCACAATTATATTACCAGCCGTTGAACGACTTGGCACAGATCCCGGCCGGGTGTAACTTTATTGTCGGGATTGGAACTTTGACTGTCTAGTCCTCGAGGCAATTTTCAACTAGCTGTGGTTCAAAAGCACAGTCGTTGTACAAAAGTCATATAAGAAAATAGATACATAATGTATCTTAAATTTTTATTTATGTTTTAATAATATAGGCAACATTTTATGTTTGTTATTTCTTTAACTTACAAGGTTTTACGAGATTCTTCTTAGACTAACAAACAGACTCATATTTTTAGTATAACTTTTCTTGAGTTTTATAATTTTTTTAATGCTTGTCATGTATGACAGTTATTTAAACAATTATTACTTATTATACATTTTACGATTTCTCATAACACTATTAGCATTAATAAATTTAAATACCTTAAAAATTTAATTACATTTTTCATTTCAAATTTTTACGGTTTTTAAGAACAAAGTTTGATTTTTAAGCCATAGTAATAAGAAATGCCGACGGTAACACAGCGTCTCGTGGAAGATAATTAGCGAACTCTGAACGAGCCGCGCCGCTCCATCGTTCTGGCAATCCTCATTAAAGCAGTTTGAACTAAATAGTCTACTACTACTTTAACTTCTAGATTTTAATTAATACGGCTGTTCACATGTCGGTACATTAATTGATTGTTCTAATTGATTAAATGCCAGCCTAACAAAACAAATACAAGACACAAAATATAAAACTTTACACAAACAATTATACAATACATCGATATTGTTTTAAAATTTAATGGTAACAATTTTATTAAATATTATTTAAAATATTTATTCATAAAAACATATGTATAGTATTTATTTTGATAGAAATCATTTTCAGTCTTTGAATCTATAATTTTATGTAACGAAATACTTTAGTCTTATTTGCATGAATTAGCTAAAAATTTCACTCTCTCTTTCATTAATGGAATATAATGAATACAAAGATGTAACAGCTAATCAGGTCAGAAATTGTAAGAACTTATTGTACCGAAAACATTCCTTTTGTATTGTCGTTATTTCTCGTCTGTATCGACTTGTGTCTCCGAGAAATAATAAATAATATTCAAGGTTTTCATTTGATAATCGGCGATGTAAAAGTGACGTTGCGAAATATTGATGTTAACGGAAATTATAAGATGAATTGAAAATAACAAATCGATATTTCACATTTCGATGAACTTTACATTTAACATTTTTCACTTATATACAATTTTCTTATTAATACTTCAATTTATCATTATTATAATATAATCTGCATAAACATTAATTTCAAAAAAAATTGTCCTTTGCTAAGGTGAGGTGGGAAAAAGGGTAGTTATAATGCTTCTTCATTATATCGGTTTTTGACTGCTTTTCAATTTAATATTGGTCTGAAATACTTAAAGATAATTTATAATACCAATAATACTATATAGGATTAAATATAAAAGGAACAAAAACGACATGAGCGTACACGACGCAGGTAACGGCCCGTGATTCTATTAGTAAATATTTTACTATTAACTTGAAACTTAGACGGTGTCTTCAGACAATAGCTTGTTTAAAAACGCCGTAGTCTAAGTTTCAAATAAGAAATCAAATAGTTATTCAGCCTCTCAATGAGTATTAGGGGTCTAATTAACGCCCTGAATATTTGATCGTTACTGGCGAGAAAAGCTCTCCCCCTTTAGTCGTTAAATAAGGCAGTGCGCTAGATATTACGCTCGCAGGCGCCTGAATGCATGTTACATGAATAGGGAACTTCATATATTATTAAATGATATAAAACGCTGCAATTATAATATCGGGTTCACAATAAATGGGAGTAAAATACTATGACCATACGACTTTTATAATTCTAAATGACTATTTGTTTATTTAGACAGGACCTTATTAACAAAATTGATTTCAATTGATTTTAAAAAACGCGTATCGCTCAGCGTAAAGTAAATTTTAGTTATCACTTTATTTTTGAATAATTTAAAAAATACATATCATCATCCTCACTATCATAGTTGACTTTATTTATCAGAATCTCGCCAGACATTTAAGCGCGTAATCGAGTTATAAGTATTATAAAAATCAAACTAACAAATATAAAACTAGTAAGCTTAAATAATAATTTATTTTTTAGTTTTTGTCACTTTTGTTTAAAATTAACACAATCGCCCTCATAATATTATGTATACAGTCATTACAATAAAAAATAAAACTATCTCAAATCTACATTTATTTGTGGAATAGATAGATTTGCAACTTCTTACTCAATAAAGAAGTTTGTAGATAAGGAGATTCAAACAATCCTGTCAATCTCTCTCGTTCCATTCGTTTCGTGTCGTTCGATAAAGTTGTCCTACTAAAACCACGAAGTCATAAAAAATGGCTTCACTATCAGAAAACGTTATTTTAAGTTGAACAAATTTATTTAAAACGATATTTGTGGAATATTTTACGTAAGTACAACTGCATTATATTACAAGTTAAGCTACATACACATATTTATTGCAAGTAATATAATATATGGTATAATATTTGTGAATCTATGATCTTCGGTTGCGTCTACGTGCCATTTTTAATTGAGTCTAGCCAGTTATAGTGCAAAAGTGTGTGGACGAATACAAGACCACTTTCTATTCCCTCACTCTCAAATCCAAAGCGACGGTAATCCGACACGACCGGCTAGAGTTCAGGCCAACAACTTTACGTACCTTCCGAAGCACGAACCATTTTTTATTAATAATGTAAAGCTAAACCAGCAAAATGTCGGCCAGAATGATAAAGTATGCATACTTACAATGGATATTCCGTAGAAATGATTGTGATTATATTACTTGTCGTTAAAGCTAAGTTTTTGTATATCTGTATAATTTTGCCAACATTATTTGGGTAAAAAAAACAGCCAGACCGACGATTTTTTCTCCGTCTTCGACAACAGCAAACATTTAAGTATAAGTAAAGTTAACATAAAAGTTACCACAACTTTAGTTTTTATGTCTGTCTAGTTAAAGAGATATAAAAACTTGTAATCAAATTGTGAGTTGAATACACTATCTTGGTTTTCTAAAATTAAAACAATTTATGCGGGTAGTGCAAGACCGACTGTTGTGGAAATCCTTGGGGGAGGCCTTTGTCCAGCAGTGGACGTTTTCCGGCTGAAATGATGATGATGATGATGATGATAATTATTTACATTAAAAGTGTTATAAGCATAAATATATAAATATATCATAATTAATAAATACAATAATATATAAAATCAATTTTATAAGCAAAAATTGAATAATAGTAATAATGTTCAATCAAGATTCACTGACGTATATATTGTATAAATAAAAAGGAACAGAAGTGCTATTGATTTTTATACTGTTCTCTTTTGATGCGATAATATATTCTCTGATTTGGGAGTATAAACAACCATTCAATATTTCACATCTTACAAGAACGCGCTTAGGTTTGTGTGATGAACAATTTATTACATAGATTTTGAGGAGGAAAGATTGATTATTTGTGTGATATAAGTAAAGATTAATTTAATTCAGTTGTATGAATCAGTTTTCTTTGCCAGACATTGTCTTGCGTGGCTATTACCATATAATATACCAATTGTAATGGTGGTTACAATCAGTTGAATGGTATATAGATTATCTGCAACAACGCCGTTTAATGTTAAATTACTACAAAATGGGTACTATAAAAATCTACTCAATGATAAAATACCAATATATTTGCCAACTTTCTTTATAATCGGACAAACGGTGTTGCGTCTGTTAATCTCAAACAGACACCAATATCATATCTTCAAATTTAATATTATATATAGGATATATATGTACAAATTCTTTTTAGGAACATTAATGAAAATTTGTGTTTTCAACATAAAAATTTAATGTATTCATTCATTTCTAGAACATAATTTAATTATTGTCATGTCATCCATCTAAACACGATTTTATTTATATTATCAATCGTTGAATAGCTGACAGTTTGGCACGATTCCAACGAGGGCTAAATTATCGTTGTCAAAACAGGAACCCAGACAGTATTTTTCACGAGACCTTTTGTGGCTCTATATGATTCAAACGCATTCACTATGATGAACCATCTAGCGAGCAACCACAGCGGTCATGTTTGACGAAGCCCATACTAACTATTCAACATTACATTTCAGTACATTAGGCAGTTTGTAAAATATCTGCTCGTTATTATTTGAATATACTTCTAACTTTTATAAGGTTATGTTATATAACGAACGCGTTGTATATAATATATATTTAATAGTGTTATTTGCATACTATGGTTGCTTTTACTGTTGATAACTGCTGTATAAATATTTATAATTTGAACCGCGTTTTAAGAATGAATTGCAAGAGCCAGATTCATATAATTTTTTTAATAACTTTTATTTACAACCCCTTTAGGAATAAAGACATACCTTTAAAATATTTCTAGATTGCATTTACTGTGCCTCTGACTAATATGTGTTATTTTTGTTTTAAAAAAATACAAAATGTTTTTACTTTTAGACAACTCTAAATCTAACTCTCTCTAGATACGTATTTTTATAGTGGAACTAATACAAAATAACAATGTCTATGTTTTGATTTATTGAAAACTTTGAAAATAAGTTAACATATTAAACAAAACCCATATACGTTTAACAACATAATTAATTACTATTAATCATTAGTTAACAGAGCCGAGAGGTACAATGCGTGCATGACGCTTTTATTGGACGCAATTTTAATTAGAGTATTAACGAAACGTGCAGACAGAGTGCAAGAGGGTACAAACGGGGTGCGTCGGGAGCGGAGGCGGCGGCGCGAGCGAGCGGTGTGGGGGCGCGCGGGTGCAGGTGCACCTGGGCGGCGGCCGGCGCCCGGCAGCCCACGTGCCCGGGCCGGCAGCGCTCCAGCCTCCGCTCAGCCTCAGTCGCTCGCGAGCCGTCGCCAAAGAGCTGCTCCCGGCCGCGTCTCCGCAAGCCGCCAGCTGCGCGCCGCACCGAACGCGACAGGTGGCGCACAGCGGCGCCGACGCCCGTCGCCTGCGCGCTCAGCTCGCTCCGGCCCAGTCTATACGCCCGGCTCTTACATGAAACTTTGATACTGGGTTTGTTTAGGAATTACCGTGCAGTGACACATTTGTTTCGAGTTCTATTTTACTATGATTAAGAGTTTATGAGTGCATGTTGCTGGTTGGTTTAATTTGAAAATGGTACCGTACATTTAAAGGATTTGAAAATATTACGTCCGATTTAATTCTGTAAGTATCTTCAAGTAAAGTTAATTCATTTTATTTCTAAAGAAATGTGTATTCATTAAACTTCAGGAACACTTTAAAGGAGCGTCGTGTCAGTCTTGATAGCTCTACTTTATTTACAGGACTTTAGCTGTAGTGCGAATGGATGAAAACTCATTACTTTTATTATTTTATTTTATTTATATAATATTTTCGAAACAGATATTACTACAGAAAATATAATTAAATTAAAATTAAATCTTTCAAATAGCTTAAGCTTAAACCGAATCAGTTCTCAATAATAAATAAAATATTTTACAGAGTATACTAATACTAAATTAGTATGGTAGTTACGATTCTACAAAAGCAAACTAAAAGCACAAACTAAAATAGAATACAGGACTTTTTTTTGTTAGTAAATGCTCAGCATTAACAATTTTCAAGTACTAAAATAAGAAATAGAGTTGAAATGTTAAATATATAAAACTAAAACAGTATAAATGTATATGATGAAATATTAAATGAAAAATTTTAAAAAATAGAGTAATTTAATAGGACAGGATTATATTAGTACAAGAACTTATAAGCTGGCGTTTACTCTATAGACTTCTTTATGATAGATGCTTATAATCAAATATTTTTTTCTGTACATTGTAATTATTTCACAATCAACATTTTATTTTCATAGTTGGTAGTATAACGTCTTTGATCTGTAAATATTTTGTAAAGTGTAAATTTTTTACAAAGCGTGAGTAGAAATTATTATAATATATGTTCAAGAATACAAAAAAATAATAATAATATAATGATTTATTTCTCTCAAGTATATACTGAGTACAAATATTACAAGTCATGCAATTTTCATTTCTCTTACTTCGGTTGTAAGCGATCTTTATTCATGGATGCTAGAGAGAAGTGTACAAGGATATTAATTCTATATTCTGAAGTATTGAAATGTCAAAAACTTGTCTAGTTTTTTCTCATTATATATATGTATATTGTATAATATCCTTTGGGTATAACTTTATTTAAACATACATTTGGAATTCATTAAAACTTGTTGTATTTGCGAGCAATCAACAAAAACAAAAAATAAAGTAACTAGAACAACTGATTGTTACTCTACTCGAACGTATAATAAAAATACAAAAAACATGCATCGAACCAAATGATTTATTCTATATAGAAACGGTATTGTACAATCGAAGTCATTAGCGCTTCATAATCATAGCTAAAGATAAAATATAAAAGCGTACATCGTTCTCATTTTGTTCTTGAAACCCTAACATCATTAGTTCGCGAAATAAATTAACGCAATTAATAATCTAAATGTGCAGCCATTTTTAAAGGACTTATACATTCCAACAATTTTCTCTCTCATATTTTTCGTTTTTCATTTGATTAAATTGTGCGGCCTCGTTAAGTGACGCACCATCATCATCATCTACATTCCAACAAAATGAACGTTGTGCTCATTTTTTTGCATACTATTTTGATTTTCAACGCTTTTTATCATTTCAGTATGATAAAAACATGAAATCGCCTAGGGCATGTGGTAGTTCATAGATTTATGCGGAAGAGGGTTTTCATGTGAAATGAGAGATCTTTTTTCAATACAATACTGAAATATTTTTCATAAATAGTTTTTTTTTCACATTGAATATAATATTAACATTTTAATACAATAATTCTATATAATAGATTATTCAAAATAAAAAATATTATCAACATTTTTTAAATTAAAAAATATGTTACCTATAACAGTTCAATTTAAAAAAAACTGTTAATAGTCCTGCCATTATATGTAGTACCTATATATCACACAAACCAAATAAATATTGGTGGTATATTTATATAACTACCTTTTCTTTTAAACACAACATAATTTCTAGTGTTCGTAGTTTTATTTGAAATTCAACATTGTTTTAACCTGACCAGATAAACAGATGAAATGTATTTGACATACATACATAAAAACATAACAATATTATTTCTTTAAAATTTCAAGAACCAGAGTTGAATTCGAGTATTGTAAAATAGTTTTAGGAACAGGAAGTAAAAACAATAGTAACTTGTTAAATTATTCGATTAATGTTCATAACTAAGCATTTTGAAATGTGAAGGGCATATACGACACTCAAGATCTCACGACATGGTCTTATCTCTATCAAACAGATCTTCAAGTCTATTATGTAGTTGATTATTTTCTCTAGGGTTTTGATAAAACGATAAAGTTTTCAATAGTATAATAAAACTTCACTGCATTTATTATATTTAAAATGATCATTTTATTTTAAAAAAGTAATTTTTTTATTTCTAACTAGCTACCCGTCCTGGCTTTGTATAAAATAAACGTCTACATAAATCGCTAAAATCGAAGGACCATTTCTTGGGCGTAGGCGGCAGACTCACCATTGTTTCATTACAATCATATATTTTCAATATACATTACATTTTTATTTACATAGATGTAGAGTCGTCACTTCTATTTTCGTCATTATATCCGATTATTCTTAGTCAAAATATGATTCGTTTTCCTTATGAATGGTAGAATTGTCTACGAGGCGTATGAAAACACGAATCGTAAGTTTTGATAATCACATATATGTGACTCGTAGAAGGACTTTGACGGTTCGTCACTCATAAGCATATCTCAAAACCAATCGGTTACTGATATACGTTAACCGTTCATTCAATATGATAACTTAGTATTCGTTATGCTTATCATACGTAAGTTCACGACTACTTACGATGACTTTGTAATATATATTAAGTTGGGATGGGACTTTGTGCAAACTTCTCGGGTTTAGTACAAACCATGTATCAGTTGTTTTACTGTAATATCGGTACTATGTATTGCTTTTCACGATGAAGAGTGAGTGAGTCAGTGTTATTATTATTAGACACAGCTAAGTGTTTTCACAGTATGAATTATTTATAAATATGTCAAAATTTACCATTATTTAGGAGTACATCTACGTCTAAGATAGACAAAGTTCAGCTTCAAAAAAGATTAAATAGAAACAATTTAAATATCTCTGATGTTGTGTACAGTACAGTAACAGCCTGTGAATGTCCCACTGCTGAGCTAAGACCTCTTCTCCTCATTTTGAGGAGAAGGTTTGGAGCTTATTCCACCAAGCTGCTCCAATGCGGGGGTTGGTGGAATACACATGTGACAGAATTTCAATGAAATTTGACACATGCAGGTTTCCTCACGATGTTTTCCTTCACGAAGATACAGATAGATGAAGCACGAGATGAATTATAATCACAAATTAAGCACATGAAATTCAGAGGTGCTTGCCCGGGTTTGACCCCACGATTATCGGTTAAGATTCAAGCGTTCTTACCACTAGGCTGTCTTGGCGTAACGGCATATAAATGTTGTGTATTCATTATAAAATACGTTTTTACATGAAAAACCTTGCAATATTAATATATTCATTTTCAAATCTGAACTAAACAAAAAATGTGACCAGCTCAAACAATATTTAATCACAGTAAACAGATTACAGTTTTGAAGATAAAACGAATAAAAATAAAACACTTTCATTTTTGCATATATTTGCAATGTGTCATTTTTAAAAACATTTCAAAGGCAGTTTGAAAATAAATTAAACTTCGAATACGTTTTTACTATGGAATAACATATTTCTATCATTGGCTGTCTGCCCATCACTGCGACGAACATGACCAAACATTTGTGCCCGGAAACTTACCATGATGATGCAGAACATGGTGTAAAGCTTTTGTTGTGGAAGCACTTTTGGCAGACTGACGACTTTACTTTATGAAGAAATTTATTAACGAGCTGTTTTCATAGTTAGATATTATGTACATTATTACTTCGAACGATGAATATAATTTTCAAAACGCATTTAAACTAAATATGAAATTTATTAGCTATGGTATTTTTATTGGTACAGTTTTGTTATATGTTACTAAAAGTAAAATACACCTGATATATGTCTATTTATAAGGAACATTCACTAACCGATAGGATGGCAATACGACATAACCGCAGATAGATCAGGCGCAGGCTTAATGTGCTTTCCATGGCTCGGAAAATGCTAATATATTTTAATTAACTAGCTGCGGGATCAACCTCAAGATCAACAACTTTAGCCATTAGACTGCGGTGGCGTTTGAATTTTACGCCATTAACTGCCTATATATTTTGATTAAGTTATTTCTTTGGACATGTTTTTTTATAAAAGTATTACTACAAGTTTAACGTGATGCTAAACTACTTTACTAAAGTGAATCATCTAATCTCGCATGTAGCAAAGGATGTTTTAAGTAAATCATAAATGTTTATGAGAAAATGCAGTCGAGCGTAGCATCTTTCCGAGATAATTATAAAAAAAAGCATAAAAACTACCGAGTTAGTTTGCGCGTTTTGTAATAAGCCACAATTTCCCCATTGTTTTATCATGAAGCCAGTATTAAAGAGTCGAAACACTCCGAAGTCCTTGTGTTTTATTATTTTTATCTTGTTCAGTCAAATTAGAAATCAAAAACGAGAACATATAAATACTACAAATTTGATATTAATTAATTATTTAACATAACTTCACATGTAATTATAAGTATAAAAAAATGCTTTCTGTCAAAACAAAATCATCAACATTGTAACTAACATCAGATATAAACATAAGATAATATAATTCTATTTGAAATCTAATTTACTACTAAAACGTTGAATAATTAATAACTTAAGTAACAGTTAATGAATACAAACGACTCTTCAGAAGTGGATCTAAGGATGACATTATGATGGTGGTTAAAACAAACAACTAAAACGTGTCTATAATTTAATATAAATTTTGATATTGTGTTAATTTTCTAAATAAAAAACATCAGTCAACTATTATTTCTGTCTACAACTATATATATTTTAATTTATGCCTTAAGATAATAAAGGAGCCTTTTTCATGAGACATTATTAGTGTGTATTTAACTGATCATCAACAAATATTATAATCTGCCTATACTGGCGTTCATTTCATGTACAATCGATCTTCTTAAAAGAATTTCTTAGGCCAGCATGGGGATATTATAGGCTATTATTAACTACTACCCTTTTTATTATGATGTATCTATATTTCCTTTATTTAGTCCTTATAAGTCCCTACTAGAACTTTCAAATTGAAACTTGCCACAGTTGTAATCTACTCATAGAATCTTAATTTTCATTAGTCTACAACAAATGTAAATGAAAGGGAATTTATTCGACCGCAGTCCTATTTTCTGTTTTTCGGGCGTGCGCAAATGTGCTACTCTCTACTCATAGGTACGCGTTTATCAAAGAGAGTTTTGTCAGTTTAAAATAAAAATTAATTACATATTATAAGATGGTTTAATTTTGTATAAACTCATTGTATTTGTTTGATTGGAAGTAACGAATTTTAAATATTCCTAAAAAAAAATATTATATTATAGGGTATATTTTATCTAACTATATCCACTTTAATGTTTAAAAAAATGGTCCTTAAATGATAGACATATGCCATCGCGGACTTTTATGTAGATCTATGAAAGGGGAACAATTTCAACATACATTATTTTGTTATATTTCAAAGAGATTTTACAGCGTTTTCGATGAAAGCTCCCTCAAATCGGCTCGTTTTTCCGACTTCTTCAACACTTATCGTCATATTTCAACAAATTTACAGAAAACTTTAATGATTTATCCCCGTAAACCTTCCTCTTGAATCACTTTGTCCATTGAAGAAAACCGTATGAAAATCCGCTTAGTAGTTTTTTAGATTATCGCGTTCATACAGACAGACACCGCGGGGGACTTTGTTTTATAATATGTAGTGATAATAATACGGTTAAATTAGACTACTATATTATTTGGTCCTTACATAAGAAATTAGCGTTTTGTCGTACTGACCACTTTGATCAGAAATATCTCCTCTTTGGTTAAGAATTCGAAATTCAAATTTATAAATTCCTTTAGCTGGTACATTTGAGTTTTAAGGCAATTGAATAGTAACAAATAATAGTTTTGCCCATATGCCAAAAATGCTATTTGCTTTTATGGCATTATTCACTTTCTGTATAATATTTAAATAGGTATACTGTTTGTGTTTCCTTTCTGTTCGATTCTCTTTCTATTGTTTCTTTCGCATAATTATGAATGAATGAATGAATGAATTATATATACTTAGGGATGACTTTCGTTTTTTTTTCGTTTATATCGTCTATTTGCTGACTGTTTGCTGATTACCAAGGATTCTGATAATAATTTGGTTTATAATTGTAAGGTCTATGACATTAATTGTCATTTGTATGCTGTATACTGTAGTATACACAGGATGTAATCACAGGTCTATATTATATTTGCACTATGGAAATTGTTGCAATATGACGTTAGTCCTTGTATAGATTAGTAATATAACTATATAGATTCAGGGTTTAAACAACGAACATATTATTTTTTTTTTAATTTAACTAAGCAATTATGCGAAAACCAAGTCAACTAAAGTAACTTAACTAATACAATTGACTTTCTGACTTTTGATCATTTTGTTCTTAGTAATGGTAACGATGTAATTCCAACCATTGGTTGGTTAGAGTTACATCGTCCCAACTCGCATATCTTACTGACGACGATGTTTACCACGAGCTGATAGATAGTGCGCTAACCACTTAATCAATGAACCATTCATTCATTCATCAGGCACAACAACACAGAAATCAACTCCAGCCTCATAAAATAGTTCTGTGGCATTTAGATTAATTACATATTAAAATAAGTCTATGTGTATAAAATTATTATTCAATTATAGTATTTTAATAACTTATATTCGATATATACTTGATTTTACTCGTTTTTTTTCAAAACGAACGATGCCTCTATTTTTTTAAATTACGGTAGCATCTTCTAAATTAGTTCCGAGCAGCGAGGCAGATGTAAATAGAACAATGTTGAGTAGAGTTGCATTTGTTTCGTCGATTGTGTTGCAACAGGGCGTACTGTTGACAAAACACACCACACAATGGGTCACGATTCTCGACGTAGTAATATATTCCAAGCTCTCGAGTCCGGCTCAAGATCTGCTGTTTCATTCATCATGCACGCCTAAATATTCAGTTTACTCGTATGCCTGAAGAAACTTTTTAAATTCCTACATCTGTAAGCTCCGCACACAGCCAGAATCCCTTGAAAGTTTTCGCAAAATGTTTCGTTTTATTCAGTGTGCGCTGATTCACTTCTATGCTAATACATTTATTTTTATTTAATTCAGTTGAAGCACTTTAACTTCTATATAAGGCTTTATGTTAATACATAAACTCGGCTGTTAAGTCCTCAAACCATTAAAACTTTAAAAACATTGCTGTTTTTGATGTATTTACTTCATAGCATGCTATCGCCATTATTCCATAATATAATTTGAAGGTGCGGCTTTACTTACACGATGCTTAACTGTTTCGTTAAACACCATTTTATCTCTTTCTGTCATTATAGATATGCCATTTGAAAAGAGAGACCAGAGCATTGCTTAACTTAGCACTCGGTAGCTTATAAGGCTATCACATGTTAGGCTTGGCACCAATTTAAGAAGTGTACAAGTGCATAGAAAGCTTTTAAAATAAAACGGAATTTGACTGATTTTCGAAAAAAGGCTTATTATGTGCCAAAGCAAACTATTTGGGACGATCTAGAAACCTATATATATAAATAGGATACAAATTTAATCCTCGGGGTATCTAGTGGTTAAATGTAAGACCGCAGATCTCGAGATCCTGGTTTCAAGTCTCTGTACGGACCGATAAAATGTTAGACCGCTATCAGTAGCAGCCCGGAGTCTGAAACTTGGACGTCTGTATTCCGTGCCTCAGAAATCACGTTAAGGTCCTGCGCTTGAACCCTGTCCAGTCGTGTCGGCTGCCATCCCATCAGATTATGAGATTGAGTGAGTGAGTGAGTTTTTAGTATTTGTTATTATAGCGGCAACAGAAATACATCATCTGTGAAAATTTTCACAGATGATGTATACAACTGTCTAACTATCACGGTTCATGAGATTCAGCCTGGTGACAGACGGACAGACGGACAGACGGACAGCGGAGTCGGAGTAATAGGGTCCCGTTTTACCCTTTGGGTACGGACCCCTAAAAGAGAGTGCATCTGTTCTGAGTGAAAATCAAATACAAAACAAGAATACAGTTCGGTCATTGTGAGAAAGAATTCGAAAAAATATGAACAATATTAAAAATGAAAATGATGCTGCTTTTTTGCTCGGTTTTTGTTTGATATATTTTATTAATTACAATCAACTTCATTATTATTATTCTTTGTAATTAATGAGAAATCATTTGAATTTAGAATCAATTTACATTATATAAAGCAAAACAGTAAATAGGGTCCCAAGTGGCAGAGAACAATTTGTTCTTGTGAAAACCTAATGAAAGGAAATTGAGAGGCGAACAATGGTGGAAAGCGCATACAATATTTAAGGCCTAATAAATATAAAACATCGCCTACAAAAGCTTATACTTTTGCAGTTTTACTAAAATAAAACAAGCAAGTTAAACTGCACGTAACTAAATAATATCAAAGTCTCGATTAAATTAAACAATTGAGAAAACGAGATTTATAAAATAAAACAAGAACTTTTCTATTTCTACGGAATTTATGAAACTTTTAAGGCACCGATAGTGACTGCTATTATTGGCTAAGCTCCAATCGAAAATCAACGCATCTCTTCGAATCTTTATTATCTTTATACATTAAGCTCATAAAGTACGATGGAGATTTTATGGGTCACACTATGTACGTACAATATATATGTTTTATTTGTTACTAATCCCTCGTGGAAAAGCGTCATAGAAAAACCTCTAAAGCGGATTTTGCCCAGTAGCGGCACACAATAAAATTTTATTGTTGCGATGGATATTTTCATTAGATACTATTTAATTAAGTATTCGGTTATATATTTTGTCTTACTGACTTTAGCTTCATATTATCTTAATTTTTTATAATATAATTTCGAGTTGTCAAAAAGTTTAAAAAATATGAGTATGTAATTAATGACGATTTATATATTTTATTGTGAACTAGCGACCTATTTTTTCCAGGTCTCATTATAAATAATTAAAAGCATCGTAATATACTTAAATTGAATATGATCTAGCTACGCTGTTTTACATTCATATTTTTCTTATTTAAATAAAATAAAAGTACGCAACAGTTTACGGTTGAGATGTGTTCAAAGCATAATTATGAAAAAAATAATAAAGACACACTTATTCAATGTTCTGGTATATTTATTAACATCGTCACGTTGGTCTAGTGGCAAGATGTAAGGCCGCAGACGCGGAGGTCCTGGGTTCAAATCCCAGGTCGGACCAGTAAATAGTTATTGGGTTTTTCTATCGAAAATTCTCAGGAGCAGTCCGGTGTCTGGAAGTTGGAAGTGTGTCCACTCCCGTGCCTCGGAAAGCACTTTAAGCCGTTGGTCCTACGCCTGAACTCTTTCCAGTCATGTCGGATTGCCGTCCCATTGGATTATGATAGTTAGGGAATAGAGAGAACTCCTGTATTTGCGCGCACACTAGATGTTACGAAAATCGGTGGTAGGGCTTTGTGCAAGCTCGTCTGGGTAGGTACCACCCACGCTTCAGATATCTACCGCACAACAACAGTACTTTGTATTGTTTTGTTCAGGTTTGAAGGGTGAGTGAGCCAGTGTAATTACAGGCACAAGGGAGAACATCTTAGTTTCCAAGATCGGTGGCGCATTGCCAATGTAAGCGATGGTTAACATTTCTTACAATGCCATTGTCTATAAGCGTTGGTGACCACTTACCATCAAGTGGCAAACCTGCTCGTCCGCCAACCTATAGAATAAAAAAAAATCTGTTTACTATTACAGGGATGTATAGAAAATATATGCAATACTTTGATACGATTGACCAAAATAGAATTAAAATTCTTCATACCGAAATTCACGAAACTTCACAATTCACATTCTACAATAAAATCTCAAAGTATAAAAGTATCATTTCAATCATTTATCCTAAAATCTTTTTGACAAAAAAATTACGATCTCACAGATATATAGTTAGAATAGTTCGCTTCACTTCGAAATAAAAATTGTTCCAGAAAATCATAAAACAAAAAACCTATACAAAATCCGTTGAGTACTTTTTCAGGTCAAGAGTTTACTGTCATTAGTATTGAAAAGATGCTTTATTGAACTACAACAAAAATTGTATTATATAAAATCAAAAATAGACAGGTTCATTTTACGTTCACTGTTTATTTGAAATAGAAACTTTTTACTCAGATTTATTTTCCCATGTTAAACTATGAAATTGTTTGTTCTATAACTACTGTTTATTTCACTCTTGGGATTATGAATATGTCGTCTATAAATTGGAGTCAATGGTTATGAAGTAGTAAGTGCGTGACATCTATTGTTACTTCTTAACCTCGGCTATTCACCATAACGTCGGGATTCTGTATCTTATTCTTGTGTTTTATTCGTTTTTATTGCAAAACAAAAGCGGTTCATCACACAATCACTTTCAATGTAGACTCCATTATGCTAATGTTAATTAACGACGACGCTCTAATGTTATTTGTCGTTGCTATAACGACGTCTGGTTGAATGGCAATCACGATCGAGGACCTGGTTTATACTCAGAATATTTTAACGTGACTTCGTTAAAGGTACGATTTTATTGTAATTTACTTTTTATTTTTGCTCTTCCCGAGAAAGTGGTCATTTTAAAGAATATAATTTCTTAGAGCATAGTATTCTAGAATACGTACCATTCTTACGTACGTACGTTTCTTTAGGCTAGTTATTTTTATTTATTTTTTATTTCAATCGATATATATACAAACCATATAATTCATAAATATAACATTTGTAAAAAAAAATTATAAATTGCAATTCTTTTGTTTGTTCCAAGTAAAAATAAGTCTTAACAATATACAAACAAAAGCTGTATGATGTATCACATAAAAGGATTAATCATTATAACTATTACTATTTCCTTCCTTATGATGAGAAAAACATTAAACATCTGCTTAATCTGAATATGAAAAGATATTTTGAATCATTGATTAATTTTCGGGATTTCACCTACGTCGAAATAGAAATTCACCAAGTTATAACATATGTAAACGTGACCCTCGTCACAGATCCTCTGCTCTTCTATACTCCAATGCCTTACATTCCACGGGAGCCATCTCACATAGACAGCTTAAATGTTCAGCAACGATCATTAAATATGAACCACCTGTTATGCTCTGTGTTCCAGGCAATATTTTCATTAGGCGTCTGTTTACAAACGAAATAAACAAAACTTTGCGGTTGAATATTTTCAATGTTGAAATAAATTTACACGTACCTACGCAAGAATTCATATTACAAAATTTTCATTTCAATAATTTGTCATAATTTTACAAAGGACTTTAAATTATTGAATATTTCAAAAGTAATTCTTAAATAATTATCATATAATTTATTTTACATTGAGGATTGAAATAAATAATAAATAGGTAACTAGTATAGACATTACGATCGCGTAAGACGATGACGTTGCGAAAAATTAACTGCTACTTATAATTTATTAAAAGGAAAAACCCAATGATTTTTATTAGCCCAACCCGGGTTTGTTTTGTGTCCCACAGGCCGAATAAACGAACCACTTAAGCAATTACAAATTCGTCATTTACTTACTAATTCGTAATTTCTAGAGACAATAATGTTTATGCATTCAAATCTAATCCCTACTTCACTTATCAGAATTCTATACCAATATACGATTGTGGTTGTTAATCAATTAGAGAAAACCACATTCATTATATAGATATAATTGAGCTAACCAAACATATAGTCTAACAAATGTATTATGTATTCTTAAGCCAAATGCCAGTGACACATTGTTTACATTAATAAATCGCAATATATATCGTAAGACAATATCAAAAACTGAGAGAAAGGTTACGATGTGTTAAAATTTATTTTAATAAAAAAAAATGCACGTAAAATATTTACTTTTACTCAAAAATAACAGTAAATACAATACAATACCTAATAATAAGTTTTTCTTTGAATCTTAATTTCTAGTCCATAATAAAAGAATCTTTAAAAACGAAATGATAATAATCCCCATTTTTTTAAGTCAGTTAAAAATATAATCATATAATATAACCTGCAATTCTATACCTCTATGAACTAATCATATTATTTATTTACATTAAAGCCTTAAATGAATACAAATAAAACTTAAAAATAGTTACTGTACAAATCGTGACCGCGTGCTAGCAGCATTTTCCGTTTGAATCGCAATTCCGATACTCTGGGTGAAAAATGAACCAGCCCTCATGTCAACATTTTTGGAATATTATTCCAAGGTCCAAGCGTATCAACTGCAAACGGAACAAAAATGTAATTTGGAATAAGATGTGATGATATGCTATTATAATAATAATAAGTGGAATTCAGCTTGCGAAAATTCTTTAAAATCTGCTATTTTACTGTACACAATGCCTATTTATATTATGCATGATACAATATATAGGGTTTTCCATTAAGGGCGCTTGATCGCGCAGAACTTCCATCGTAGCGTGTGCTGTGTGGCACGTAGCGCCGTCCTGTTGAAACCACATGTTGTCCAGATCCATATTCTCGATTTCAGGCCAAAAGAAGTTGGTTATCATCGACCGGTATCGCTCACCATTGACGGTGACGGCCACACCATTATCGTTTTCGAAAAAATACGGACCAATCACGCCTCCGGCCCAAAATCCGCACCAAACAGTCACTTTCTGCGGGTGCATTGCCACTTGGTGAACCTCGTGTGGATTGGTCTCGTCCCAAATACGGCAATTTTGCTTGTTGACATAGCCATTCATCCAAAAATGCGCCTCGTCGCTGAAGATGATTTTTTTGCCAAAATCGGCGTCAACTTCCAACTGCTCTAATGCCCAGTCAGCGAACACACGGCGCTGTCTATGGTCATTAACCTTGAGCTCTTGGGTCAGCTGGATCTTGTACGGGTGCAGGCTCAAGTCACAACGCAAAATTCGCCAAGTTGTCGTCTGCGAAAGGCCGAGTTCCTGTGCGCGACGCGGAATTGACTGCCGCGGGTTTTCGAGGACACTGTCGCGCACAGCGGCGATATTCTCGGCAGATCTCGCGTTACGTTGACGCACGGGAACCGGCTGATTGTTAACTGACCCGGTTGACTCGAATTTGTCCACCAATCGACGGATAGTCGACTCGGCAGGACGATCATCGCGACCGTAAAACGGGCGAAGTGCGCGGAACGTTGCTCGAACTGAAGACCCATTTTCATAAAACAATTTTATGATTTGCACGTGCTGCTCGACACTGTAACCTGCCACGGTGGTTTGGGAGGACGGAATGAATATAACACACTGCATTTGACAGCTGTCACTCAAACAACATGGCCGCAATCAGCTGTCAAAGTTCAAGCGTCCCTATTGGAAAACCCTATATATGTATAATGTATTTAAATTATTAGGTTGCAGCGGTAAACTAAAATAAATAAAATGTTATATTGGTTTTGGTAACTCGCAAATAGAAATATTAATTTGAAAGAGGCAGTTATTTCGAAATCACAGACAGTCACGTCAATTTTATTTATTTGTATCGAAGATTGCACATATTAAACTGATTATTTGCACATAATATAATTTATTAATAATTAAGTAATGAATCCAAAGCGTGTTGGAGCTCAATAAAGCTAAAGCTATCTCATTTGTTTAATCCCTCAAATGTATTTCATCTTAATTTCGCGATAAATAGTAATAAATTTCAGATGAACTTCGAAATCATATTCAAAATACATTAGTAATATTTTCAACTTGGTTTGTTACTGAGGAAGCCCATAGCATAATAGTTGTTAAAAAAAATTAATGAAAGACATTTTAAAATAATTTACAATTACCAATATACAAATACAAATACAGTATAAATACAATTATATGTATTTTAAATACATAAAGTTTGTATTTAAAATACATATAATTTTCTTATGATTCTAATAATGGATAATAACGAAGTAAATAGTATACGCGCCACACCCGCGCAAGCGAGTAGAGAACTAAAGGACGGCGGCGATGGATGACAGCATAGACAGCCGTTAGCCGCCACGGCAAACGTTGAAGAGATACACGTAAAAGACATTCAGATAGTTACGTTTTATAAATGCAATTCTTCTAACAATTTTTAATACTTTTTAATAAAATAATAATAATTGTATAAGCACCCAACTTCTTGTAAACCAACGTTTATTTAAAATATTATCGAGTGATCTTTCATAACGTGATTACGTTACAAGAACACCACCAGTATCCCGCCGGACGCTTCATAAAAAGTCATCGGGTGATCAGGTTTCGTTTCTACCAAAAATTGTCATCGTTCTAAAAGCTTAATTAAGAAATTATTCAAATTATTATTTAAGGTGTGTTATTTAATTTTATATAGGTAACTTTATTTTCATTTCAATTTATATAGAATTTTATGAATCTTAGTTTAGTTTTACAACTATCACCATGAGTGTGCCGGTTATAAAAACTTTTTGCAGTCTATAAATTAATATTTTTAACAACTTATTTTGTTCTTAATCTTGAATGAGAAATTACAAAAGAAAGTCTCAACGAGCAAATCAATGTAAAAAGTTTACGAGACGATTTAACTATAAAAGTTATAGAAAATAAGAACAGTTTTTGATGTTCTGATGGTGCTTCATTATATACATAAAAAAGTAAAACAATGATCTCGCATTCCTTGACTATGTAGAACCTAGAGTGGTATTCACAGAACATGCGGAAGAGTGTTATAGTTATATTCGTAGTTATTGACATGTGCAAACATTATTTTGGACTGCTGCCAGTAGAAGTCAAAATGTTGGCATGTCCATGTGCTGTTAAAATTGGCCAAAGGGAGGTACCCTATTATTTATTATTTCCTCTCATTACACTCCGTATATACTTTCAACACAGGCTCCAGACTGCTACTGAAAAGGTGAAGGGAAACGTATGTCCACCAACCCTTATTGGAGTAGCATGGTGTAGTAAGTTCCAAGCCTTTTATTCAAAACGGTGATGAGGGCTGTAGTGGGACATTTAAAAGTTGTTACGTTTACTTTTATAGAAAAAAATATGTTTTAATAATAAAAAAATACTATATGTATAAATAAAACGAACCAAGTATCTAATTAAATGATTGGGTTTCTCTTTCTCGCCAAAGTGATATACGATAAAATATTTAACATTATGTATTCGGCTAAACGGCTAAAGAACATCGACCTTGTGTAAATTAAAGCAAATTGCCGTACTATCAACATGATGAATACCATACCTTTTAGTAAAAGGGCTTTAGACTCAAAGCTACTCATTAGATTAAATCCTATAGCTGTGTAAGAAATTGTGTTTTTTGAAATGTAAAGTTATATCGCAGTAATGTTTGATTAAATTGGATATACTATAATATGTGTAATTAGATGTAGAATTTGTTAAAGAAATCGATCGAAAATCGAATTAAATCTATTTTTAATTTATTATAATTGTCCCAATTAGGTAAAACTATTAGTAAAAATAATAACATGGAATAAAAAGTAGAAATATTTTATAAATATTGTATCATTTTAAATATTGATTTCATTATTTTATTAAAAGTAAATAATGATAGCCATAAAATAAAAAAATCAAGGACTGTTTACATCACATTATTAAGTCTATGCATGAACAATCTTTTAGCTGTAATCTCTCCATCAAATATACATATGTTTTGAGCCTCGATGCTTTGCCTTCAGCCTCTTTGAATCAAGGTTTCAATCCAATGAGAACTCGAAACTGTACAAGCAATACCATTACGTAAATCCAAAACGCAATTTATTGAAAGGCTTTATTTTATCACTTTATTTATAACTTATGAGAAGTTATAAATAATCATTTATCAACAAAATAATTATATTTTGTCACAATCAATACAGATCCTAATTAATATTATAAACGCGAATGTGAGTTTGGTTACTCTTTCAAGCCTAAACAACTAAAACGATTTTAAAAATTCTTTAACCAATGGAAAGCTACGTTATCAGCGAGTAATATAGGCTACATTTTGTCGCCGTATTCCCACGTTAACAGGAACTACGCAGTCGAAAGGCAAAACGCTAGTAATCAAATAAAATTGTAAAGTGCGTGATATTACGCTTTAGCAACGAATAACACAGATTGACTAGATATGGGAAGAGAGATCACTTGACAAGATACAGACTGTTACCATATATATATACCTTATCTAAGCCCACTTGAATCTAAAGTTACCGTTTTGTCTAACTTTGATATGGAATATAATGAAACGCGACAGGTTCCGTATCAAAAGGAAATTTATATAGGTGCTCGAGGAGAATAGAATGTAATCTATACATTTAATGTATTTGTGTATAACTGTTAGGGTGCTAATAACAGTAAGGACCGTACTCTCTCGGTCCATCTAATTGTCTGTATGTCTATCTACCATTATACAAATATTTCGCCACGTATGATATAAAAACTACAAATAATTTACATTATAATCGATACACCTTACACTACATATATACAGAATGTAATAAAAACCCTGTTCGACCCGTGAACTAGTTATCAGGTATCGTTAGTCGGATCTATTTACGTAATCATTTTTTAAATTCTAAGAAAAAAAAGCCAGACATAACATCTTAGTTCCCAAGGTCGGTGGTGCATTGGCGATGTAAGCGATGTTTAACATCTCTTACAATGCCAATGTGTTTGGGTGTTGGTGACCACTTACCATCAGGTGGCCTATATGCTCGTCCGCTTACCTAAGTAAGCTATAAAAAAATACGATAAGTAGTCTTTATTTTGAATAAAGTTATAATTTTCTGTAATACGTCAGTCTAATTCGAAAACGACAAGTCTTTTAGGATTTACGCTTTATGAAAATTTCGTTTTTATTTTATGTTTATGTTGTTTGAAGAGACTTGAAGGACTTCGTGTTTTGATTTTTATTAAAATATAAATATTTCAAACAGAACTAGTATGCGGTATTATATTTATTAAACATTTTGAAATGTGTTTTCGTCGTGCATTTAAACCAGTATAGAGTAACTCGTTAGAGTATTCGGTTTGACTTAAATTAATCCGAGTAAAACTTCGTTACTCGCTATAATTGTTCTCAATACATCACTAGTTCATATTAGTAGTGCTTATAGATTTGCTGTATATAAATAGGTTAACAATATTCGATGAAAGCAATAGTTTACTGAAGTAACAACAAATTACTGAAGTAAAGATTACTGCTTAAGTAAGTGAGTTAGTGATATAAATGATAATATAAAATATAACATGAAGCAAATTAAGCATTAATCAGTAGAATAATTAGTTTGTTATTAGTTCTAAGTGCTAATATACTTTTTGTTTTAAGTCGACATACGCCTCTCACACGTCCAATGAAACGTAAAAATATAATTATTGAATGTATGCTAAGGTTCGGTTAGGTTACTTTCCATCAGGTGAGCCGCCTGCTCGTCTGCCCCCTATTAAATTAAAAAAAAAAGTGTGTTTCATGATAGAGTGGTTATCGGAAGTATGGACTATGATACACAGTAACTTTATCATATACCAGCATTTCTCCCGCGACTTCGTCCGCGAAAATTTAAAAACTATTATTTAACGTAAATTAGTATTTGGTAATAGACAAAACGTAGGACAGTTATGTCAGTGATATTTTTCTTACTGAGAGAATTTTATAACCGTCATAACTTGTAAACGAAAACTCCGATCCGGGCCATTTAAAGTGGAATTTACATGTCATGTCAATCATCCTCGATCATCAAATCATTTAAATTGATAAGGATTAATATCATGATACCAATATCACCACTATTCGATTCCACCCGTATTTGAACTTAATAATTTAAACAAATACTGTTATTGTGGTTTAACTATAATAGTCAGGCCACCATCGCGGACTTTTGTGTGAGCAATCATGAGTACTATTAATATATAGAACACTTTTTTTATACCGTCAATAGTTTTCGCAGCGCACGCCAAATAATGAATTTTATAGGCAACAATTTGATACCTTGGGTTACATTGTTCCATTTTAGGTAAGGATCTCTATTTTTTTAAAAAATACAATTTAGCCTATGTTTCTCGGTAAAGATGTAGCTTTCTAATTGTGAAAGAATTTTTAAAATCGGTTCAGTACTTTTTGAGTTAAATCGTAACAAACAAACAAAAAATCAAATCTTCTCTTTATAATATTAGTATAAGATTCTTATTAATATTACTATAAGATACTTCTTTATAACTACTATATCTACTTCTTTATAATATTACTATAAGAATTTTCTGCCTCGTTGGTCTAGTGGCTAGATATAAGGCCGCAGACCCGGTGGTCCTGGGTTCAATTCCCAGGTCGGGCCAATAAATAGTTATTGGGTTTTTCTGTCAGAAAATTCTCAGTAACAGCCCGGAGTCTGGAAGTTGGAAGTGTGTACACTCCCGTGCCTCGGAAAGCACGTTAAGCCGTTGGTCCTGCGCCTGAACTCTTTCCGGTCGTGTCGGATTGCCGTCCCATCGGATTATGAGAGCTAAGGAAAAGAGAGTGCACCTGTGTTTGCGCACACACTTGTGCACTATAATATGTCCTGCGCAGTTGGCTAATCTCCCTTGAGATTGGCCGCCGTGACCGAAATCGGTCTGGAGGACCTTATAAGATTTGATATTTTTTATTATAATAATCTGATTATCATTAATATTTCAGTCTGGTTACTAAAGTTGTAGGAAAATTACATTAATGATGTCCTTCTGTCCGATTTCGACCAATCTCAAGAAAGATAAGCCAACTGCGCAGGACATATAGAACACAAGTACAAACACATTCCCTCACTCTCATAATCCGATGGAACGGCAAGTGAGTGTACTCACCTCGACTCTGGACTACTACTGAGAATTTTCAATAGAAAAACACAATAGGTAACTAATTCCTCGACGTGTCTAGCCAATAGACCAACGAGACATTAAATTACATTAATATTAAAATATGGTAAAATTTATTTATAATTGTTGTAGGTCGCGGTAGCAAGGATTCATCAGGAGTGGGGTCTGCGGCATGTGGCGGCGATGACGCGGCGTGCAGCGCGCGGCATGCCCTGCTGACATGGCACCCAGCCGCTCCGCCCTCCTTACGCTGGCAGCTCTCACAGCACTCGCCGGTACCGAATACATTGTTGTATTTAACCTTCTCAAGTTCCATAAAAAGGATATTTTAGTACTGCTATACTAATATTGCAGGCAGTATGTGGGTTTGCAATAACGTTGCAGAACGCATTGTCATAAAACAAGCCGTTCCACGCAGATTACTCTGGCAGCTTTTCGCCACAATTACCACAATATGTTTTATAGGTTAATGTTTATATTGGCTTTAACAAACAATAGTTGACTTCTAACTAATAACGTATCGTGTCATAAATGATAGTTTTAATAATATACTACAGAATCTTAAAAATATATGTTTACATTTTTAATAATTTTTCGAATTATTGTATTTATAAAACGACAAGCGTCTGTTCACTCTTTATTAAAATATTTTAGTAATTAAGATTTTCTTAGCACATTTCATAGTTAATTTGTATACATTTTATTTAATTAATAATATCGTAGGAATCGCAGGAGCTTTTTATCTCCAAAATTTTTAATAAATCTGAATATAAAATAACTAAAATATAACGAACTTCATTTTCTGATATATAATATAATCCCAATTTCAATTCATAACGTTTGGAATTATTTACACTAATAAAAAATGATTATCATTTTTTGTTATGATCATTTTTTATTAGTGTAAATAATTCCAAACGTTATGAATTGAAATTGGGATTATATATTCTGCTTTAAATGCTTTTTTCTCCAAATCATTATTCAATTAATTCAGTAACGAACGAATTATTGAACAAATCCGGCCACTATTTTAAGCTTGCTCTTCGATTTTTGCATTTTCAGCATGATTTACCGACAGCCTTCACCTGAAAAATTGATAGTAATTTATCAATCAGTTTCTTTCCCTATCTTATATCTGACAATCCATTTACTTACCAAGCGCCTTTGGTTGGTTTACAAACACCGTGTAAGAATAAAAAATCTGTTGTAATAAAATTATGAATTTATATTTGAAATAATCAATAAAATGTATGGTAGAAATTATCTAAACTGTAATTTATGTGCAAAATCTTTATCGTCAGAGAAGATATAGAAATACCACCAAGTCGTAAAGTAAATGCAAAGATTAACTGACTGCAACTGCACATATTTTAAAACAAACTAGCTCATAATAATAGTTATATGCTTACACAAATATACTACGAACCGAGTAAAGATGTGCTTCACTGGATCGGGTCATTCGTGTGCAGATATTATTTTAAAGCGTCTCCGCTCTCATAAATCACAGAAAATCTTGTTCAATTCTTATAAGGATAAGTAAATATTTGTTCATCATGGTCTCAAGCGTAGCTACGATAAATGTTCGAACCAGATAAGATGGAAAATAAGACTAGAATTAATTTGTCTGCTTATTAGAGACACATTGATACTTTAAAATATAAATAATTTATTCTTAAATATAAAATATATAAATTACTAAAGACACAGCTTACAAATATTAAGCTTTTTATCACGCATTTCGCTAGGTGTAAATAATATTACAAATATAATATCGTTTTTTGGTAAATATTACGATAAAATCACGCCTTTAACAAACATCCAAACACGCCAAAATCACGCCTTTAACAAACATCAAAACGTTCCGTGTAGAACAAAAACATTTAAGTAGTAATACCATGGACCAGGGTTAAGCAATATCAAGTTACTGCTACTATTTAACTTCAGACCTACTGTTTTCTAATTACTCTATTACTATGTCTATATATATTTAATATAACTCTCAATATCGTACTTTTGATGCGTTCATTTATTTGATTTTTTGTGCGTAATTGTAGTGTTTAAGTTAATGTAGCGTATATTTTCGTCTATCACGGATTCTTAGTTTCATAGTCTTCTTAAAGGAATTAACTAAAACATTGTCGTGAAAGAATTATTTATATTGAAATACATGTAGTTTACAAATATAATCAAATTATAAAACAATTTTTGTAGAGATAATAGTCGTCGAATGGTTTCAAGAATGCTAGTAACATTACCACTTTAAATCGCTATTTTTATTCTCGAAGCGAAAAATCAACCAATACTCTTGTCTCGAGTGGTAGCAATAAGACAGGTTGTTAAATATTTTAGAATTTTATTTTCACTGCACCGGGTTTGTTTATTGCTACACAACCTGACTGTATGGGTACAATAAAGGTTTTATAATCGAGATGTTACAATGCAATGTCATAGAGACAAGTACTATATCTGTAATACTCTCGTACTTAGTGCCCGTAAGCACTCTTAACGTCTTTTTTTAAACATTCTTTCAAACATCTATTTATATTTCCAGAGTGCTAAACCAAACTGCTAAAAGTAAACGGAAATTTGTATTTTAATAAGAGTAATTATGGCAAAAATGCTAAAGGAGCTAAAGATACAATTTATTACTTATATTACTACTGTGACGTAACTTTTCTGAAGACATTCTAAAGATCTACAAATCTTTACGTACAAAGTTCTGTTATATCTGTTATAGTTTGCCAGCGTTTTCCACAGACGCGACGGGATGGACAATTTTCTTTTCAACTACGTAACATCGACATAATAAATTTTATCTTTATAGTATATGCCTGACCTGAAACTGTCTGTAATCGTAATATGACAATTTCTTATCAATCGAATTAGTAGTTTTTTCAAATTCAGCATAATAAACTAACAAACATAAAAAGCACATATTGATTAGTATAACGTGCATTTAAATTTATCATGCTATATCGAATAAAACTTGTATGTATTGATTTATTTTGGTCCATATTATTGCAAAAATGCGTCCAGATGACATTTATGTTACAAATTAATACAGAGTAAAGACAAAACATCGTAATGCTGCTTTGTGCAAGCCCGTCTGAATAATGAATATTCGTGGAAAAACGACGAGGCCTGAAAGTGACATTCATTAAAAACTCCCGTTTCGATTCCAAGGTCTTGGATTCAAACCCCGGGTCGGGCCAATATTATATTTGGTTTCTGTCGCGAAATTCCCAGTAAAAACGCGAGTTATGGAAGTTTTATTTGCATTATTAACAATTCCGTTCCTCAAAAACCACCCAAATCCGTTATTCCGTATATCCGTATATGAGAATATTGAGAATGGCCGATCTGAATGAAATCGATCATCATATATGTATTTTTAATTGCAATCGTTTCAAGATAAATATTTTTCATCTTTTTTTTATTTCAAGTTAAATGTATGTTACTTTTTATAATTTGTGAATACGCCAATTGAGATATAAGATAGATATATATAAGAATTTGTGATTATATGGATGAATTGATGATAAGACTAGAGTAAAAAGATATTAGGAATGGATCCAAAATAAAAGGGTATGTTCAGTTGATGTCCACAAAGATGAAATTGCGTTTCCAACAATTTTTTTTATTATGAAAATGTATAAAATAGCATCGTTTTCATTCTACTATTCTACGTTTAAAATTGAAGACGCAGTACACAAAACATGAACGTAAACATCGTAGATACGGAAAACTTGAAGTTCAAAATCAATATGATTTTATGAAGGAAAATCTGCTTCATTGCAGAAATATTGAACGTAGAGCTATTTTATTAAGACTTAAACGTCGCTTGCGAACCAATATCGATGGTGAGATTTGATTGCATTCCATTTACATAAGCGACAAACGATGTACCTACCGTACAAATAGCCTAGGCCACTTCAGGAACTAACGAAGCATTGGATATTACCAACTGGATTCTGTAAATTGTCACCGAAAACTAACATTCGAAATTAATGGTTATTGGAAATGACGAATCGGTTTGCAATTTACCTCCAATTGATTTCACTTTTATTTGTTCGTAGTGATGTACGCTGATACTTATACTTACTTTGGTTTCATTTTTATTATTAACCAATGTGATTTACCCGCAAAACATTTCAAGTTGAAAATTATTTTTTAAAAAAACGTAATTCGGTTATAAAAGTTTACATGCTAATTGCCGCTTAATGTTTTACGAAGTTCTAATGAGGAAACTTTTTCAATAGCGTTCATAAAGTACAATTTAATTTTTTTTTTTTTTAATATACACCATTTCAAATAAAATAAACTCAAATTATTACTTACAAATCAAATAATTATAAAATCGTTTGATATATGTACATATACTCCCTGTGGTTCCTTTCTTGATATAGTTAAAATGGGTTGTAACTAACGGATAATGTAAACAAATTTAATAAAAACTAATTATTACGTAATAACGATAACGATTCAATAATTTGGGTTATCATTATACACTCCTCAATAGCTATAAGTAAGCTCCTGGAGTTTGGACCAGCTTGGTGATTTTACGATTACCACTTAGAAAATTTAAACTACAATTTTATCATGTTTTACATTTACCAATTGACATATATAAAGTTCATGATAAAAAAATATTAATAATTAAAGCATATTTTCATAAAGGATATGTTAATGTACATAATTTTTATGCTTATAAGACTTATGAAAATGTAACTAATTATTGCTCATCGTCAGCTTCTTGTTGCTTTTTGGTGAAACTATATACATGCCGAGCCGGTGGTAGTTTTTGTATTTAATTTATTTTTAGAATGATAGTTGAACATTGCATGTAAGAGCATTACAGGAAATATTATTAAAGGATTATATTCTAGTAGTTACATTGAGCGCAACACAGACGTGATCATATTACTCGGTTTCAGAAATGAGTGGCCCTCGTTTAATCTGCGACAACACGAGTTTGCTTTGGAATTTGTGCTTTGTTTGTTTTCGCAACCGGTATTTTTATAATTTACATATTTCCACTAGTAGGGTATTTTACGAAGGGTACACATATTATATGTTCAGATTAGCAAACACATATAATTTACTTGGATGACATGGGTAATATTTGTGTTGATAATACTGTTTTTGATAATGTTATTTATAATAGTAATGATAAAACATAAACAACAGATCATAGATAGTAAAACATGAATAAACATAAAATATATATGGTCTTTTTAAAAATAAAATAGCAAATCATATAAATTTATGTATATTACTCACTCACTGAAATTTGTCACATGTTTATTCCAATAATCCGCATTGGAGCAGCGTGGTGGAATAAGCTCCAAAACCTTCTTCTCATAAGAGGAGAAGAGGCCTTAGCCCAGCAGTGGGACATTCACAGGCTGTTACTTTACTTTACTTTTACTTTACTCAGTCAATTATTCTTTAAAATCCAAATAACACATATGAACAACAAATCACAAGTCGCTCGGGTTATTGTTAGGAGATTACTTAATCCATAATCAGTGTTATTAAAAAAAATATACATATATATATTATCATTAGTATTATTCGATTAATTTCATTATTTCTATTTCATAAAAAGAAAACAAAGAGATTTTCTAAATCCTATAATTGTAGCGCTCTTTTCAAATATGTATATATTTTCTACAAATATAAACAACATTTTTTAATATGAAGAACGTTCAAGAGTTGAGAAGACAGGCAAATGTCTTAATATGAAATATCATTGCTTATTCCGTCTTTGGTCAACATCAGTTTTAAAATTTAAATTGTTCGGTATGAATAAAAGTAAAGTGGTTATCTAAAGCGTCGAAGTAGTCGAGAGGTGGGAAGCGCAGTGGCCTACCCTCCCATCGTTTTGTTTCAAGCCATGCACTAAAATCCGAAAGCTTGAAAGTGCTGCATTTTACAAGCGCTTTTAAGAGAAAAGCTAAAAGTTTAAAAAAACCATACTGATTTTGTTTTCTATTTCCTTATCTTAATAAGAATATTATTAGTTTACTAATATTTAAATTAATCAATATCTGTGTAACATATTTTTATCTCTCTCTTCTTCTTCTTCCTGCCCTTATCCCACTACGTGGGGTCGGCACAACATGTATTTTTCTTCCACTTCTTTCTGTCACTCGTCATCTCAGTACTTACACCTTTCATACACATATCCTTTCTTAAGCAATCCATCCAAACTTTCTTCGGCCTCCCCCGTCCCCTATATCCATCAACATTCATACTCATCACCCTTCTAGTTACATGTGTAACATATTTTTATATAAGAACATAATTGCTATAAATATAAAGATGTAAGTACTAAGCATAGTAAAATTGACACATAAAAATTTACTTTGTGATGTTTTAAATAAATTCTTTTGTTCACTACTACCTAATACAGACACTAATTTGAAAGTCAAAATAGATTCGAGTGGATTTCAAACTGTTCGAATTTAAAATATTACATATTATACATACTCACTACTTCGGAATATTAAGTACCTTATGGCTAAGAAAAAGCAGATGTATTTTAAAATTAAATTAGGAAATGTATTTATTTAGGAATTTTAGTAAGTTCAAATTGGTGATCACATCAGTTCTCAGGCACCTGTCATTTGTGGCGTCCCTCAGGGCAGTATTCTTGGCCCAAGTCTCTTTTTGATCTATATTAACGACCTATGTGAACAAAATCTAAGAAATGGTAAAAATTTTACCTACGCGGATGATACTGCGCGTGTATTCCACGGAGAGACTTGGGACAAAGTACGGTATTATGCTCAATTAGGACTCCACAAAGCCAATCAATGGCTTGGTGTAAACCTGTTGACATTGAATCTCTCAAAAACCTTATTTATTCAGTTTTCTGTGGCCAAAACAAAACCAGAGAACATTAGTCTTAAGATTCACGCATGTAATTACCCCAGTGATTCTCTTGCTTCCTGTTTATGCTTTGAGATAGCTAAATCTACGACCGTCAAATATCTAGGAGTTATTCTGGACGAAAAACTTAATTGGCGCTCTCATATAAGAAGTTGAGGCACGTTGCTGATTTAGATCTACTGCGCACAATATATTATGCACTAGGTCAATCAGTCATTGGATATTGTATAAAAGCTTGGGGTGGTGCTTGTAAAACCTTTTTAATAGACTTGGAAAGAGCGCATAGATCTATCTTAAAAGTTATAACCTCTAGCCCATACAGATTTTCTACAACTAAGTTGTATGAAAAATGTCAACTCCTAACGGTTAGGCAACTATACGTCTATCAATTAGTTATCCAACAACATAGAATCACCCCCTAACATGCCGACGAATACAGTAAACAACGTGTCATTAAAAACGTATGTCCACCTGTTATATGTCGAACAGCTTCAGCCAGACGACAACATGATTTTAAAGCAGTTTATTTGTATAACAAAATAAATAAAATAAAAAATAAACCCTTATGTAATCGTGAAGCTAAAGTAATTATTAAAAATTGGCTACTAGGACTAGATATGAACAAACTGAACTGTTGTTGCTATAATATATCGTGAAACAAAATACACACATACATACACACACACACACACAGACACACACGCAAACACATACATACACCCCCCACACAAATCTTCTGACACTCCCTTCTAGTATACAGTAAGAAATATTCATTAATTTTTTATTTACATAGAACGATATGTCACTAAAACATGAGAGAGGACACTGATTTCTGTAATACAGGTTTTGAGCCTAGCTCAAAAATCAGGGACTTCATTATAATTTGTTACTTTTTATGTGAATAAAGATTATTATTATTATTTACATCGAGGATTTAAATACATACTGTACAAATGAGGCAAGAATATTTGTAGCAATTTCCCATTGAATTGCAGTTTGAGTTCTCTTGACGTTAAATGTAGGAGGGCCTTCCTTTACCAGTGTAAGCTAAAGATATATTATCTTAATTAATTTAAAAGTATTAGGTAATTAAGACGAAGTCCACTTAGCCCAAGTTGCTTCAAGTACGTAACTTAAAAAAACATTTAGAGTTAATGACGACTTGCAACACTTGCTTGCTTCACCATTTTCCACCGTATAAGACGTGGCGTCCCACAATACGGTCAATCGACGTTCTCATTAAGCGGTAGTTTATTAAGTGTATCACCATAATCACGCATTATTTCAAAAATACCTTATGTCTTTCACTGTACCCCTGTATATGTAAATACTCATCCAAACAATTGAAACAAATTAACTTTCGCATTTATTATAACATTAGTTAGAGTCACGGTGATAGAACTTTGTGTAAGCGTAGTAGACCGTATGTATGGATACGGCCACGTGTGGTCAAAGCATAGCGATGTCTCAGAGTTTTATTATTATGCAAAAATATTCGCTATCTAAATAGCTCAAGATAGTATGCAGCATCCGACAATGTCACCCTTTGGTTATATGTTGATATTTACTCTTCAAATTGAATCGTTAATTGTACCAATAATTAACATCAATCAACAAAGAGAATCGACAATGTATAATCACGAGACCACATTTTATATCTATTAAAATATGAATACGAAACTCAATTGAATATTCAGCGACACAAAACAACCAAATTATAACAGTATCATGGACGGCGGTGACAAATTTTATCAACACGTGGTCCATTTTACTGTATGGCCGTCAACCTTTAATTAAAAAAATAAAGAACATATTTACTTCAAGGCCGTAGAAGTTCTGATTAAATGATTTGTAACTTTGAAACCCTTCTATACTCTGTCTAATTGATAATTAACTTTTTGACATATGGAACCAGTAAGAGTGGTAACGTAATATTTCGACTATCGATTCAATTATTCTCCCATCACTAACTGCAATAGAATGTAACTATACTTATTAAATTACTATTTTTTTTTCTTTATAATCTGATATATTTACGGTGTTGTAAAAGTCATAAATAAGATAAGGCAGTTTACATTTATTTTATTACGGATTTTGAAGTTAACATTTACGTAATCTGGAATAGTTACTTTCGAAGGTAAATGTCAAAAAGCGATTATCCTGGCGAAAAGAGTTAGTAGTTAATTTCTGTAAAATGTGCTCGGAATTTAATATAGTCATTATTTGAAGCGAAGCGCATGGGTTGACTTATAATAATAATATATTAGAAAAACTTGCAACATATACATTAATTCTCAATCGATTATTTATCTCATATACAACGTATTTTTATTAATTACAAATTGCTGTAACAATTTATTTCATGAATTTAATAACGGAGAAAATGTAGGTAGGTACAAATTTATATGAAATATATGCTTTTATGCGTTTAAAAGCGCACTTTATCCCGATAGCAAAATGAAGACAGCATTTTTATTTCAAATGTTCCACAAATTAATTAATGGCAAAAATGTTTAACTTCGTAAATAAATATTCATTTTATTCAACAGTTTTATTCGCATAAAGCAATATGAAAAACGATTGAACATTTGCGCAAAACATTTTCTAGCATACTACATAATCCAATGCAACAAAGCTTTGTCGACGCAGAAGATTTCCTCGTTCTATTTTTACAGTAAAGAAATCGCCTCTCTTTAAAATTCGTTTAATTTCGTTCATGTCATAAAAGTAACAAATACCGCCAACGTCAAAACCAGCGTGTAAGGGATGAAATTTTTAGCTTAATTAACTTTCCCGAGAAATAGTGAGGGATTTTTTTTATGCTTTGAGTTATAGCTATTCATGTATAAAAACAATTAAGGTACCAATTTAGCGGCTTAATGTTTTAAATGAAATGTAATTTAACATTATGCTATATAATACCCGTCAAAGATGCTCTATATTATTTTTCAGAGAAATTCTACCACCATTTTGTGATTTAATCATTCATTTGTCATGATATATTATAAAAAAGGTTTCATTGATATCATGATAATATTATTATTTCTAATATCCTTAGTGTCTTATATGTTTTATTCATATAATTTTTACATATTTTCATTCTTATAAATACCTAATAAGCTATAAAAAATATACCTAATAAACTTAACAGAAATATGGCTAAAAAGTTTTATTGAAGGAAACTAGTTTGTTTAAATGCAAATCAACAGTTCGTCACAGAAAAAACATCGACGTAATAAAAAATATTTATGAGGAGTTTTGTTGTGGGGCCGCAGGGTGTTGTGTGTGCGCGCCGCAAGGCAGCGTGCAGGGCGGCGCGCAGGTGCCGGCCGTGTCGCACTCCACCGCGCCGCCCGCCGGCGTCGGCGGCGTCCGCAGGTACGCTCACCACCAACACTCACTACCCTTGTGTGTACACCGCACAAATAGAATCCCTCCAAGAACTTGAGGATGTGTTTCCGCTATGTTACAACGTACAGCTGGTACAGGGTATGGACGATTTTAATCACAGTAATGTTTACGAACAAGGTTATATCCCCTGAGATTGCAACTAGGAAAATTATAGGGAGCGACCAAACTCCGATAACACATTCATTCAATATAGGTCAGTAATCATGAAATACTAGCAAATCAATTTGTCGCTTCCTTTTACTGAGGATTATTATTTTCAAATTATACAATTTATTCTCATAAAGGACCAAAAGTTCTGATGATGGAATGATATACCAGATGAATTAAGACTATAAAATCAACTTATAACATTTTTTACTTAATATATTATTACATCGTAGCACAATGTCCACTATAATCCATATAAATTACTTAGGGGGCTGAGAATTTATGGGGTAAGCTAAACGAGGTTTCTATAATATAGCTCTATTTAATGACTGGCTTACAACCGACACTCGCGTGAGAATAATAAACAAGTATTATGTTCAATATAAGAAAACAAAATGAAACATTGTTATTTGAAATTAATTTAAACATAAGGGATTGTGTTGTTTTTAACTTGGTATATCAATAAATTGAAATTTCATGTTATAAAACATAGATGAAAAAGCGTGGAGTTAGTATTTGTTGATTTTCATATACGATACCTAAATAATAATAATTTAATTGTGTGTAATTTGCATATTTATAACCTTTTCCAACCACAAGAGGTGAAAGAAAAATAAAAAGCTTTCACAACGATAGCATTGCTCGTGATATTGAATAATCTAATTAATAATGGATTCGTGAAAAAGAGTTGCTATCGAAACTTTGGAAGTAAATATAAAGTGGATATAATTAGTTAAATGGAATAGTGTTGTATTCATAAATAAGAATATATTAATCATGGATTATTGGTTTGTAATACAGCATAGCTCTTAGCAAATCGCGTGGAATATGCAAATATAAAGTTTATCATTACTTCTTCTTCGATTGGAATATGGTATATCTGACTTTGTGGAAAAGATAAACTACAGAGTTTCTTGCCGGTTTTTCGAGGTTGAATCTACTTTCCAAAGCGGCAACTTTACATTTAACTTAATACTGTGTTCAAAAGTGCTTATAAGAGCTTTGAATTATTGAAAAAGAACATTATGATTTTGAATACTTAACGAAAAATTGTAATAACGGAAACACTTTCTCAGACGTTCATGTTCTCTTATCAATAACGCTAAGTAATGTGTATTTTCTGTCTAGTTAACTGTGTGTCGATTCAGAGTGACGTAAGTTAGTGTTATTATGAGTACTAACAAAGTTTAACCCTATTGATTTTAATCCAAAAATTAGATTACATTTTGACGATTTTTATAAGTTCACAGAATAAGCAAAATAAAGTCACAATAAACTTTTTGTTGCACATCACTCACTTGATAACGAGTTGAAACATTAAAAGTTCATTGTGGATGTAAATATGTAAGTTATGTTTTATATTATATGTTATCATCCGCGACGAAACGGCTCCGACGAGATAATGTAAGTAATTTATTACATTGACCAATACATTTACCATATCTCTGTAATAATGAGTACCAGAATGCAGATAAGAGTTCTAGAAGAATTCTTGTAAATCATCGATTGTTACCGATGGTTGATGTAAGCATAGATCCACTGCATGGTAACAACATACGTAACTGCACGTTTGATTTGTAGTTTAAGCGCAAGTAGGTATGAGGCAGTCAGTGCATACTACATACATACAGAATTACTTAAATATATTTACTTGTATATCAAACTTAAGGCGCCCCATGACTTCAATAGTATTTAGTATTACAACTTCAATTGATAAATTGTAAGAAACACTTTTTAGGAAGTGGAAATTAAAATTTTAAGTCCTGCGAAATTGAATTGTTTGTTTAACTTTATATGTAATATAATATCGAAACTATGTTTGTATATACTCGTAAAAATATTTTGTTAAACTAAACTGCATTTTATTCTATTCCTTTAATGAAGCTTGTATATGATTCCAAATGTTTCGCGCATTAATTTAACGTAACAGAAAGTTAGCTTTAGACATTCGCAAAGTTCACGGTAGTTTATAGCATTCGCATGAGACACATGTTTACATACGCTAGGCATCCTGCACGAATCGCAATTGAAATATCCTTAAAAACGGGAATGCTAACAATTCAATTTCGCTTTTTTTTTGCTTCTATCAGTAAAAACTCCAATTTGTATGGTCTGATAGCTTCAGCGGTGAAGTATTTGGCTTCACTCCAGCCGCCAAAGGCTGACGATTTTTATTATGTAATTACCAGAGATTATTGCGAATTCGTCGTAACTACCATACAGATTAAAGTTTATTACAGATAAAGATCACTTGAGGCGTTACCTTTATATATTCCATTACGTTTGAGTATGTGTGCTTGAATATATATGTATTTGTACGCAGATTCAGTCAGTATTCCAGAGGGCGAGGCTATCGCGACTGGCGCACCCGGGGCGATCCCACGCTCATCAATTCACTCTGGCGCAGCCGGCAACCATTAGGCATTCGGAAGCAGCTCGGTATGGCTTAAGGCAATATTCATCTTATACACAAAACTTCATTTCGATACAACTTTCAATTTAACAACACTTTAATAATAAGTACATTTGCTAAAATAAATATATTAATTTAATTGTTGATAATTACGGTCATTTCGTCATATGACAATATGTACATTGCTATTTATTTTTAATTTACATAATATATTTACATATATAATTAACAATGTTAAACGTATTTGTTAAGTAAATGAAATAGTTAAAATAGTAGCAATAAAAGGTAACTAATTCCCATTAAATGGCCTATTTGTACTTTTGTTTTTCTTTTAGAAATATAAATTTTTAGGGTCTGCTAAATACTTTATTCTAAATCTGATGTCTTGTTACCCTGTTAGTGGTCCATATAACAAAAACATACAAATTTTGAACAAATTTTGAAAAAACTTTGACTTGTTGAGTGTTTGGTGATGTCGAAAGATGCAATAAAACAGTAGCTAGACCATGTAGAATTCATGCTTACGCGGCTACTTTATTCACTAATATATAATAGTTAAATCATTTTAGTTAAAATAATCAGTCACTATATTTATAACACGTTACTTTTTGTATTACACGATTAAATATTTTGTACATTATTTATGCTTTCATCGTGCAGGAAACGCGGAGGTGTACATAGTACTAGCGTTGCTGATAGGAGTGGTGACAGTAGTGGTAGGGTGTTGGCTATCGGACAACTGCTGGTCACCGGAGCCGGAGGACGTGCTGGCAGGCGGCTGACCCGTAGCGGCGGGCGCTTGCACGCACGTGTAGCGCCCGCCTTCCGCGGCGGACCGCGAGAGCCCGTCTGGTGCGGGATCGCTGTCGCCGGTGCTGCCGCCGCCAGCGCCGCCCGCCGCGCGTGCCCCCGCGTTCTTGCACGCCGCGCGACACCTCTGCCGCGGCGCCTGTTTGCGCCTACCCTGTGATACAAGACGGCCTCCTCCCTTTTGACCGCAGCCTTCACGAAGCTCTTGCCGGCATGAAAAAATTAATGGGAATCATATTCCGACCATAGCAAACGGCAGAGTGTGCTACATTGAGTAAGCGCTACGGACGTTTAAATACAATTTGTTACACGTGTGAAGAATTTTCTGGGTACAGAATAATGATAAGGTGCGAATTAACTTTCGATGAACCGTATGAGCTTCGTTTAATATTTCGATATATTCATATTGTGTACGTAACTACGTAGGTAGCCACGTGTATTTAAAAGTGTATCAGCATGCAAAGATAAATAAGATTAGCGAGGATTGGTGAATTTAACATATTCTTGTGTCATTGTGAATCTCATGACAGATCTCTCTCGTCGTAGATTACGCTTCTAGCGGTCGCTCTGATTTTAATCACTAAACGTTTACCACTTTACTATCTTCTAAATGGATGTGCCTTGAAATGCTTTCCTCGATTCGACTTGTAGTATAGAACGTTTTTGAACCCTTTAGAAGGAATTTCTTCTCTCTGTTTGTATGGAAGATCCCGTATGATAAGTGCAATACACATCATTACCGTGCCTTTACCGTTCTATAGACTTTGTAAGGGACGTAATTAACAATAGGTTTAAAATATGCATTCTCAAAAGGAAGGCCATACCATCCCTATTTTTATTTTCATATATTTGAATACCATTGTTTATTAGTTCGTATAACATTACGACGCAATTATAATTTCCTCGTAGTAAGAAGAAAGTGAGTCAGGACCAAAGTCTTTCTCAAATGAGCGTCAATTGGTTAAAATTTAATAAATAAATCATCGTAATAGTATAGTATTATAATTGTGAGACAACGACATGGTTACATTTAATATAGAATTTTGATAAATTTTTGGCTGTTTGTAAATACCTACCTTTACAAAGGAATTGTAAACATGCATTGTACAATCCGTATTACGATTTAAATAATACCATCAATATGATAACTTTTGATGGATTTGATATAGTGAAAGCGATTGAAAAGTCGAATGTTAGTTTACCTTTATTTATGTTTATTTTTAAATATGCGGATAAAGAAACTTTTATATTATTTTCGGTCTTTCTTGTAGCTAAACTATTCAAGTTGATAAATATATATTTTTTAAAGATCAATGACTAAATTGCTGCTTTTACGTCAGATTCATAAGATTAAACTAAAAAGAATGATGAAATACAGTTATGTTAACTTGGTAGCCTATCCCCCAGTTTTAAAACTAACAAGAAAAAACTGTCTATTCTCTTAACTCAACTTTCGTGTAACTATGATTTTTTTAATACAGTATGTAGTTTTAATAATCGTTTCTGTAGTAAGTAATTATTTTATTGAACGTTATTCAACTTTCTTACTAAACAAAAGAGTGGTGATAGACTAACAAAGTATCCTTTATTTAATTCATGCACTTAGTGTAATCAAGGTTCACGTGGAAAGGATACGAAACAAACCAACAACAACGTTTATCACTACGCATGTCACAACTGTTTATTCGTTTCTTAAAAACAGGCCCAACAAATACTTAGTTGGGACCGCATTGACAGTTTAAGTAATAATTTATATTTCGTACATTGCTAATATATATGGACAGACGAGACCATTTACCATTAGGCTTACTATTTGTACTGATTTTAACTTCTGCCTTCATATTATATATATTATATACAATCTATATAAGTTCTATCACTCAGTTAACTATTTGTTGTTGCTTCATAAGGTAACAAAAAGTAAACAAATAAACTAGATTAAGCTATTTGGTTTTTCTTTTATTTCATATATGCTCGTATAAAATTGCCAGAAGTTTAACTTAAAAGTTTAAACTAGTCTGTATCGACAGAGGTACCTACCTCTGCAAGCTGCGAAATCGAATAGGGATGAGACGTAAATAATCAATGGTATTAGCAGACTAGTGATGTCAAAAACTAGTTCCTAGTTAAACCTAATAAATCATAAAATTTATCATATTTTTAACATGTATAAGTATAAGGTACTTTATTATGTATGTAATGCTTTATTTTGAAGGTTTTTTAAGTCTCATGCGTTGGCGCTAATTGTTATTTTCTATTTTATTCTACAATTGCATATTTTATATTAAGATTATGTTTCAGAATAAAAGCAAAAAGGACTTTACTTTCATGTACTTTACTTACAAAATACGAATTTATGTAAATACCTACTAAATCAATGTCTTTCTTAATATCTATATGAATAGTCAATTCTGAATACGACTATTTTCTTAACCCTTTTATACATTACTCTTCTGGAATCAGTAAAATAAATAAATAAATTATGCAGTTTGTTTCTGGAAACAGAAAAATAATATGTTGTTACCGTTCTTATTGTTTGCGATTATTTGAACTTGATTATACATCATAAAAATAAATAAATATTCCTAGACTAAGTCACAACAGTCTATAGCACTTCCAAAATGTATTAGTATAAAATATTTGAATATTTTTGACCCAAATTCAGAGTAAAAGTATTAAAGAACTCGTATTATTTTTTCTTAATTACATGCAACTAACACATACCGGATCAGATTTATGAACTTCTTTAGATTATTATTACACAAAATAGACAATGGTTTGCTTATTGAAAAAAGTAACTAGAAATAAAATACTGTTTCGTCTAACCAACAACACATGCATGAATACATGAATAATAAAAACGTTACTTTAAGTTTATACATTACACACGACATGCGACTTCGAAACATAAGAAGCGTTTTTTAAATTACACCTCGTAGACAATCATAATTTGTTAAGTCATTCACCAGATCTGGAAATAATAATATAATATTGTATGTAAGTATGAATTCAGTTTAAAATAACATGACTTTTATTGCTTTACTTTAATGTAATGTCAAATAAATTACTTTGTAATATTCAATAAAATTAAAAAAAATATTAAGCGGCTCCGGATATAAACGGCGCCATAATGATTCGTTTACATTCACCTATTCGAAGCGCAAATACGGGAAATGAAAACTGCTTGCTTTATAGTGATGCGAATATGCACACCTGCCGTTATAAACTGTATGTTCCTAGACATTAATCCAATGCTAATGGTAGTTGAGATAGTTTCAAAGCGAAGCATACGAGTTACGACAATCATTACAATTCAAGGAGTACTAAACGGCGTAAGTTAAATAAAACTTTCTAGAAAATCGATTTTAAGAATGTTTTAGAAATATTTTTTTAATTTCTTATATGATACAAAAAATATGCATTGCTTTATAATTCTACGTCTTTCTTATAAGTTTTATTATGCCTTTTAATATAAATTAAATGATCATATTTATATATTTTAGTATATCGTATTGTAATAACCATACAATTTAGACGAGTACCTTTGTAAAAATAATTTGCTTTGTATTTTACATCTTTATTTCATTTTAAAATTATACACGTAATCAATTTTATCTGTAGATATATTATTTAATATGCCTCTTAAGCTATGACTATCATCCCATCATCTTATGACCACGCCGAACATGGTATTTGAATACTATATTGATTTTTAATTTTTCTCGTTAAAGTTTTAAACCGATTCATACTGGAAACGAAATTAGGACATAATAGAAAATTAAGTTTATTTTTTTACATAGTCTTTATATCAGTAATTAGAACAGAGATTTTTTAAATACGAATGAAAACAGTGTTTCTTAATTTTGTCATTTGGGCGACCGACTATGAACGACTCACCTATACACCGCGCACGGGTAGCTTACACTTGGAAGGCAGTAGTAAAACTTCTCAATGAAGAGCATTACTACCAAATTGATAATTAATAATACAAACCATCTTAGTTTTAAGCCTTCACAAGTGTTATTACTAAACTACCCAAGAAATTGAATTAGAGAGAGAGAGAGATAGAACTATTAATCACTGTTGTAATATCCATTACATAATTAGTACTTTAAATTAACATTGGGTGTCCACGTTTGTCAGTATGTTTGACGTTGTATGTCGAATATTCGTGTAGTACGTAAGAAAAACGACTGAATAGTCAACATTTTTTATGAATTGTATAGATAAGTTAGGCAGTAGATAATTGTATCTTTAGGAAAACAATTTACTCGTCGATTAGTAATTTAAGATTAACATTTTATTATCTGTGCCTGCTCATTACTACACTCTATTTGGTTTATAGATTTAGTATATAGTCAAAATTATTCACATCTTGTATGTATTAACATAAATTATGTCAATATATTGTTTATATTATTAAGATTTAGGAAGCTAATTTAAGACTCGATAAATACATTTATTTTAAAGAACTGAATGAATGTAGTAATTTTAAGCATTTTTTTATATAATTATATGCATTTGTTCTCTTTGATTCATTATCAGAAAATTTAAATAATAGAATAATGTACTGTGTATGTATTTAATAATCGTCTATGTTATAATATTTATGAATATGTGGTGCACTGTAACAAGATACGATCGTGTTGTGTGAATATTGTAAATATTTGATGAACCACTTCCAGCGTGTTTGTTCATGTCTGGCGATTGGCTAGCTTGCCTGAATTAGGAATTGAGAGAATTAAGCTCAAGATAACACTTAGTGTACATGACGTAACGTTATTGATTAATATTATGTCATTTGTCACGAATAATTCGAATAAATGTAATACTATAAAATGAGTGTATTTACTTTTCATTTGCTAACAAATGGGTTCCTATGAAAAGCTGAATGGGACTTCAGAAAGTAAACTGTTGCTATAGAAAGAAATAGGCCGTGGTGCGCTCCGCTGTGGAAAGGTGACACAGAAAGGCTTTCCATTTGACTCGTGTATACCTACATAATAGATTTTCTATACTCAACTGCATTTAATAAAGGCTCGCCGCAGAGCTGAAAACAATGAAGCTTTATTGTTATGACATAAATGTACGGATATGAATGCGAGTTTAAATATAATGTAATGTGCTTGTATATCGTCAATTAAAAATAATACTTAGGAAAAGAAAGCTGCATAGTTCAGTTGATAGATCTTGTGGATCTTACCATATGTCACTTTATGTAGGTAAGCTCCACTGAGTAGTCATGCTTAATTTCTCTTTTTAATTTATCCTGGGTTCGGCGATGAAGGAGGCTCCGTAACAAGCACGTGCAAGCCACATGTATTTATATTGACTAACCTGACTAACAGCGTGGTAGAATAAGGTCCTAACATTCTTCTTAGGAAGGGAGAAGGCTTTTGCACTGCTGTGGGTCGACATTTAAAAAGTGTTATTTTAACTAATATTTGACTTTATTTTATAAAAAAGAAACCAAAGAAAGGCAGGAAAATCTATAATAATTTTAAAACATTCTTATAATAAGTTGTTTTTTTAGACTAAGCACTACAAAAATACAGAATTTGTGACTAGTAAGTAGCCAATCGCATCTCCAATATTGCACAGTATGAAATCATTGATTTAAAACACACTTAGTTGTTTTTTGTAGCTAAAAACAATGTCAAAAGGTCTTCGTAAACCACTGAAGAACGTGCCATTTTCGAGGGCTTGTTGTTCAAAAACTCATTAATTTTGATGTCAAAGCTTTGGTAGCCCTCCGACGAACGCAGGCCATCAAGGAGGCAAAATACTTGACGTTGAGATGTTGCTCTTTATTGTACTTTTTGTTGTGATACAATGCTCATAAGTAACAATTATAAATATAAATAACATTTCTTTGTCGCCTAAAAATATATTACAAATATTGTAAATATATTACGGATCATTGTATCCGAGAAAAAGTATACACTACAAATTTTAAACTGATATTAAACAAATCTTATCTACATCATTAATAATTAAATATTATTTTAATTTATATTAAAAATCAAATGAACTCATTTAAATAATAATTAAAAATAGGTATTATAAGACTTCAATTAAAAAAAATTGAGAATATGATGACTACATTAAATGATATCTAAAGAGTACTAACCTTCATATTACTTTATTTTTAATATACGATTACATCATTACCTAATTTAGTTAAATACATATAATTAACTACAGAGACATTAATACATACTGCGTTTGGTAACCAGATTTATTTAGGGATCGTAAAGCGTAAAGAAGAGTTAAGTAAACACTATCTCATTAGCAGGACACTCTTGTTATATAAAAGGACAGCGTAGACATATAAACAGCACACCAGAAATAAACGAGCTCTCTCAAAAGCCGAGCTAGCGCCCTAATTGGATATAAAAAATACTTGACAGACTTGACATTTTTCGAACGAGTTCAATATAGAGTTATTGAAATATTAATTACAATGGTATAACGACAGAATTCGATACTTCAATCAATACTCAACCAAGTTATATAAAAACAGATAAAAACCAACTTTGTCCACGTAGAATAAGTTATTTTTATCGAATGTGGTATATATATAAGGCATATATATATATAATATATATAAGGCATATATATATAATACATATAAGGCATATTATTTATCTTCCTAAATTCCTATGGGGTGTTTTATCAACTGTCGCACTTTATTGCGTTTTATTATTATAATTATATTAATTACTTATTTTTATACATTATAAATTTTTGTTTATGTATGTATATGTGTATGTATATATATATATATATATATATATATATATATATATATATATTCGTTCGTAAAAAATATACACATTCAATAATTAATAATCATGCAATAATATAGCCACTCAAATAAAAAACTCATTAAATGCATAAAATATAAAACATATTTACATACTTTTACTTACAAAATGAGTCTTACACATGTAGGAGTTTATTTTCTGTTACTGGTTCGCCTGGACGCCTAATTAGAAACATTTTAAAAAAGCATCCATAGTTCGTTCTTTTTTTGAAATTGGAGAATAACATTTCTTTTTCTATTATTTTGGCGGCAATTCAAAATGTAATCTGAATTTTATTTTGTTCAAAATGGGCAAAAATAAAAGCAGTGACGCGTCAACTAGGCAAATCATTGTTAATTTACATATAGATCATAGGTCCGAAGTGTACAGAAGAATAGCTGAGCATTTAAATTGTTCTGTTAAGAAAGTTTTTAATGCAATTGATCATTATAAAACACCTAGAACTGTTGAAAATGTTCTTAGAAAGTTCGTTCGTGTTGCTAATAAAGACCCAGGGCTCCAACCAGATAAAAATGAAGTTTCTTCGCGATGATGACCCGAGAATGTTTCTCGGGTCATCATCTCGTCAAGACTGATACGCCGAAGATTAGTGGAAGCTAAATTGTTTGGAAGAATCTCTCGAAAGGTACCGCTTCTTACCAAGCAACACCGAGAGAAGCGATTATTATTCGCTAAAAAATATCTTAATTGGACGGTACTAGAATGGAAAAAAGTGTTATTTTCAGATTAAACAAAAATAAATATGATAAATTCCGATTGAAAGCACTACGTTAGACGCCCTGTAAACAATGTTTTTAATTATAAATACACAAGGAGTATAGTCAAGCACGGTGACGGTACAATGGATCAATGGCAATACAAAAATATCTTAGAGCACACAATGATTCCCTACTCGGACGATCATTTGCCTATAACCTGAATCTTTCAGCATGACAATGACCCTAAGCACACGGCCAATAGCATCAAATGTTTCCTTAGCGAACAGCGAATATCCGTTTTAGACTGGCCAGCAAATAGTCCGGATTTAAACCTTATAGAAAATCTCTGGTATATTGTTAAAAAGAAAGTCTCAAACAAACGTAACACCAGTCAAAACGAACTATATGAAGCATTTGTTGAAGCATAGAATTCAATCCCCCTAGAAAAATGTATGAAATTGATTGAATCAATGCCTCGTCGTTGCTGTGCTGTTATTGAAAAAAAGGGATACGCCACTAAATATTAATTAATCCTATTGGTAGGCTGTGTTGTGTGTGTAAATGTTTGTCCGTAATGTAATATTGAAACTGCACTTGTGTAATGGGGCTTATATTGTTTTTCTAATAAATGATAAATCGTTGAACATATTGTTGTCCTATTTATTGTTTAATTTCAAAATAAAATCGATTACGGTGTAGTATCTTATATAATGTCAAGGACCGTTGGTAGTGTTTCTAATTATACGACCACCACTGTATATTATAGTATGCATGAATATTTATTATACATATTTATTTAAAAGTAAAATAGTTTTTGTACACCTCCTTACCGCTTTATTTTTCTCGTGTCCTTTACCCAAAGGTTGTCTGGAAGAGATCGCTCTTTCAGCGATAAGACCGCCTTTGTACATTCATACATTTCTATATATTTAAATAGTGTTTATAACTGTATTTCTGTCAACTTGTATGTGTTGTACAATATAGCATATTCTATTCTATTCTATTCTATATAGCGATGGCCCGGTGCCTGGTACTCATTAAACTTAACCAAAGTTTAAGGTTTCAAATCCAGCCAAGAACCACTGAGCTATCAACTAAATGTACTAAAAACGTTATCTTGCTCACCAATGAAGGATATTGTTGCTGTTAAGACCTATTCTTTAAAGGCCGGCAACGCACCTGCAAGCCCTCGGATGTTGCAGATGTCCATGGGCGGTAGTAGTCACTTTCCATCAGGAGAATCTCCTGCTGGTTTGCATTAAAAAAAAACCTGCACGTGTTGGATAAAATTTTGTGTATCCACCGATCCACATTAGATCAACAGAACTTCAAAGCTTTCAGGACGCCTTTGACCAGCATATTCTGTTACTTTAATTTTGCATAAGACGTCTACTCGTCGTCGAATTCCGAGTACAATGCATAGCTATATCTGCTGACATTCATAGCAAATATATCAGACGATAACATTATATAGAAATTTAGAGTGATACAAAATTCGTGTGCTTGCAACAACCTCTTCTGATATTTAAAATAATACTCAAACTTCCAAGGTGTACTTGGCTTTCGCTGTACTGTATGTACGAATACTCACACTTCCAAATTATAACCATACATCCCCATCTTTACTCTCCTCTAGGTTTCTACGAACTTATTTATTTGTCAGAATAAAACATTCCTGTTAAAGTGACTGTACAAATTATCCTTTTTAAATATATAAATTAATCTCCATAATAAAAATCATTGATATATGTAATAAAAAATAAGCAATAGAAAATCTGTACTTTAATATTTTTTTATGTTCTTAAATATATCATTTTATTTGTATCTACTTGATCAAAACCAACAGATATCGAATGATGAAAAAATAAAAATAAAAGACGACATTATTTAAATAAAATATTTAAAAAATGTATAGACATTATAATATGATACAAATTTAAGCAAACCACCTTTTGATGCGTGCCCTAACACGATAACAAATATAAGGTGCCATCCACTCCCTGTAACTATGAAAGGTAAAAAGGCTGACTCGAAGGTCTAATCTAGACCGCAGCGGCTCAATATAACGGACCTGAACCGATGAGCTATAAACATGATAGAGCCTTTTATTACTTGAGCTGAATGTCACGTAGCATTAGATCCGACAGAGGAAAACTGATATTATTAGAAGTTTATTATTAAAGATACGCGATCACTAATATCATATACGCATCGACGATTATATATAGACATATAAGTATTTAGTACATGAGCAACCGAGCCTCACTCGGCTCAAATATAATTATTTATGTTTTTTTCTTTTGAATAAATGCGTTTAAAAACTAAAATACAACTTTAGCCAAGTCTTGTATATGTACATATACACAACAATTGCTTGTTTATTATTATGAAGTAATAAATCAAAACCATTAATTACTTTCATTAATTTCTAAACAAATCTTGTAATGATATTTCCAACAACAAATAAGACGCCTTTTAATAAGTAAAAATATGACTAATTTCTTGTCTACCTGTACAAATGAAACTCTTTCAAAAATAGCAGAAAATGTGCTAAACATGAAAAATAATACATTTTTTATGAAAAGGTACGTAAAGGTTATTTAAATGAATTAAAGTCGATGTTGGCATGGACTTTAATACAAATAATAATCATATCGAAACTAGTAGGTAAGCTGATGTGTGAGTTAAAATTAAAGCATGTTTGATTTTAACTTGTTAAGATAAAACGTTAGGTTTTAAAGTTCATGATATAAATAAATAGTTTTAATCTTATTTACGTATTATTGAACACTATACATACATAACGTAGTACGTATTAACTGGTTATATAAAAACAAACTTCAAAATACAGACACAAAATATTCATAATGGCATTTTTTACTGTTTTTGGGACTGCAAGAAGTTTAAGCCTCTCCTTACACCGCAAATCATGTGATCTAAGACAAGAAAGGACATAATTTCTTGCTCACAAGTCAAGTTTCAAATTGGAACACAGCAAAATTGATGTATGGCGGTAAATCATCTAAGTTGCTGTTACACCCAGAGCATCCGGTACCCTGTTCCAGTACAAACTCCTGCTGTTTTGTTGTTGTTGATTGGCACACAAACCCAAATTACATAAGCTATTCAAACTGATGTTGAATAAGTGAAATATTTATATTAACAATAATAATATTTATTTATTTTATGTATAGAGTAAATAAATAACATCTTAATAAAGTTAAAGCAATCGTATTCAGGGAAATTTTATAATACTTTAATATCAATAATGTAAACTTGTCGGTTTTTCAACCACTGCTAAATTAATTTAAATGAAAATACAAATATGAGCTGTCAGTCAGAGACTAATTACTTTCGCGTATATTTCATCACAGTAAAACACGAACTTCCTCTGGGAATAACCATTGCGTTACTTCGCACATTATTCCGAGCTGTCGACTCTAGATCAATATGGCTGATATTCAACACAATGTCTCTTTGTAATATAAATATTTGTCACAAAGAATTTTATATTTTTTTAGAGAAAAATGAATGCCTTCATACGCAAGAAAAATCCAACGCATTCTAATACTATAGAAATTAATATATATTATATATATGGATTGCCGTCCCATCGGATTATGAGAGCTAAGGAAAAGAGAGTGCACCTGTGTTTGCGCACACACTTGTGCACTATAATATCTCCTGCGCAGTTGGCTAATCTCTCTTAATTAGATTGGCCGCCGGTGCCGAAATCGGTTTGGAGGACCCCCCCCCCTTATATATTGTATATTTATTAGCATATAGTCTGCTCCACGTAAGGAATATTTTATGAAGAAAATCTATATATAGTAGACTAAAATACTTAACAGTATCATCTATAAATAAACACCAAATAATAAAACAAATGTTAAAGATCACTGAAATCGAGTAAGTTTGCGGGTCGGGTACATTTATTATTCAGTGGAAATGCTTGTGGAATTCATCGCCTGACCGACCAGATGCAACGCAATTTGCTATAGTTTTAGACTCGCTTGTCTAATGTATTGACTCTTTCTATAAATACTTTTACTTTCATTATTGTTCACAAAATTTACTAAGAATTACATGTATAAATATTTTGTTTATTAATCGTGAAGCACATTATCAACGCAGTAATAGTACAGTCTATATTTAAATTAAAATGCATGAATACCACAAACACATTTTGATGAATAAATACAGTCTTAATATTTATAGCGTTACCCGAGTTAACGAAGTAGAGCAGTATAATAAAAGTAATCAAGGTAATCGAGCAATATCAATCTTACATTCCTACAAGTAATGTCTTTCCAAGTAAGTTGGTGAATAAAAATGTATCTTGAAATTTGAATTTAAGGTTTTCCAGTAGCATTATAAAGATCATTTAACATAAGACAAAACTGTACATTAAATAGAGATAACGTGAACCTTGGCATGTCATAGCTACGCAACCTATGTGATATTTAATTCCAAAGAAGACGGTAATCCTAACTAATCTTTATTAATATTATAAATGCAAATGTGAGTTTGTTTGTTTGTTACGCTTTCACGCCTAAGCCAATAAACCGATTTAAAAAAATATTTTACCAATATAAAGCTACATTATCAGCGATTAACATAGCCTACATTTTGTCCCCGTATTTCTACGGGAACGGGAACTACGCGGGTGAAACCGTGGGCAAAACGTTAGTCCTCAATAAAACTATATATAAACTATTTGTCCAACAAATAATTAAGCATATCAATAAGCTAATTCCAGACAACAATTAACTTTTAAAAAACTTATTAGCTATAACCTAATTTCGATCGAACTTGCAACGTTGCGAAAATAAATACTTTTCTAATCGATTCTTTTATTACGTAGAAAATCTAATCGTTATTTAACTAAGCACTGAATTGTAAGTTTTCCTGGATTCGAATTTTGTGAAAATACTAGCAAATGAATATTGATGAAACGTTCATAGAAATTAATCCTAGTTTGAGATTAAAACTTTGGCTTCCCTATTTGTCTATATTTCAAAGTAAAGCTGAAATGCATGAACGTTAAAAAACTTATAACATAGGTCATGTAAAATGGGCTGATGGAAATGATGATGGAAACTTGTAATGTAATATCAAAAAGTAAAATTCTTGAGATTTTGTAAAAGAAATTTTTGCGCTATTTAATTATCATTTATGCATTCAATCCCTATATTTACATAGTAGTAGTAGAAACAAGTGTAGAAATTTAGGAGATTAAAATTGTTTTCAAAGGCATATAATAAATATATATATATACATTTATAAATATAAATTACAATAAAAAATATGTAAATAAACAAAGAGTACGATATGGAGAAGATTTCTACAAATAGGGTAGTAGATTTTTTATTTTTTATTTTAAAAGTTATATGCTTTTTGTTTTTTATTTTCGATGTTTTTCGTTTCTTTATTTAACCGTTCACTGGAAACTTAAAAATGTTCAAATAATTTAGAAATAGAATAAATAATAACCCAGCGTTTGATGCAAAGCGTCGAAATGTATATATTTTTTAATTGTATTTACTACTTAGGTAGTACTATCATTTATACTTGATAGTAATTAAAAAAATACGTATAATTGTTTACCATTATGGTATAACCATTTACAATACAATACTTTTATATAATTACAACATAATTTTTTTGATAGAATCAAAAGAAAAGAAAACATAATATTAAAATTATACTCAGTTATTTGGTCCTGGCATTTATCAGATATTTGACAATGTTTGACAAAATGATAAAAGTTAGCCTTTGATGTAAAGTTATGGTAATTGCCGATACAAAATCCCTTGAAGCGCTCGGCGTTGCCGGGTTTAAGCAAATTAAGAACATCTCCGTACATTACATAGATATTCCTGTTTTGTAACGTTATAAATATAAAAGGTTGCTTCCATTAAGCAATACCATTCATTTATCACACTTATCTTCCATAATTTCTTGCCTAGCTTGCCTAAAGCTCCTGATACGGCCTCCTCTTGACTTCACAGAATACAATAAATATTCATGCGTCCTGATTCTTTAGTACCGAGCAACTCACTTGATATTTGCAAAAGTCACTAAGAATAAAAAAGTAATTTAAAATTTGTTAGTCTCATCTAAATCTTGTTAATACTTTTGCTCTATTTAAAGATAATAACGCCGATAAGATAGCCCTAATAACATATTAATCCTATTAATCCTAATATGTTATTAGAGTGTTAACTTTGAAGGGATTTTGTGTCCAGAAATTGAGAAACGCGGTTAAAATGCAGAAATGGATAAATGATGCAAATATTTATATTAATAGTAAGGTCGTATGAAAATATATTTCTTCTTATATATATGTAAAAACTAGTATCCTTAGCTTAGCACGGATAGAAAAAGGGTCTACCTACGTATACCGTTTATTTTGTAGGATAAACACAAAGAAAAAAGCTAGGGTCCTATGTTGGGTACACTGGCTTTGGGTTAACGTGAAACGTGAAAACAGACTATGAATGTGAATACATAATGTATACCTTGAATATTCGATGATAATTTTGTTTGTCATGAGTCTTTTTTCATTATAAGAAGGTTCTTGTGGATGTAATTTTCCATAAAGTTCGGTCCAACGTGCTTTGGTTCATCGACTTGCTACAGAAATGTTATAAGGCCCTCCAGACCAATTTCGGCCACGGCGGCCAGTATGTGCGCAAACACAGGTGCACTCTCTCTCCCCTAGCTCTCATAATCCGATGGGATGGCAATCCGACATGACTTCATGCAAAGAGTTCAGGTGCAGGACCAACAGCTTTACGTGCTTTCCGAGGCACGGTAGTGTATTCACTTCCAACTTCTAGACTCCGGGCTGCTACTGAGAATTGCCTGACAGAAAAACTCAATACGACCTGGGAATTGAACCCAGGACCACCGAGTCTGCGGCCTTATATGTAGCCACTAGACCAATGAGGCAGTCATAACAGAAACGTTAAAGTATAACGAAATTCAGCTACGTTTTCGCCAGGGAATTTAGTCAATAGCTCTTAAGTCTCTATCGAACCAAAGACGATAAACGACGATTTATATCCATTGGTTAACGTATATAAGCGGTAGAGGTGCACGCGGCGTTGGCGTCGTTAACTAAGCGCGCCTTGCCAGTTTTCCAACGCTCTCAAAACCGTCTCGGTCCCTCGACGCCATACATAGGTGCACCTGTGTTCGCAACACATAATCGCCTCTTTCTAACAATAGACATGACATTATTTATTTTTAACTGGTCATTGTACGGGCTTATTATTACTCTTACGTATAAATATTGTCTTGTGATGAACTCTATATATACACGTACGAATGACCGTGCTGTCAAATTTGTGTAGTAAGCAAAAGTGAATAGAAAGAAGCGAAAGTTCTACTTTTCGTCAATCTCCACTTTATGTAAGTCACCGCATGACTCTTCCATGTAAACCTAGCTCCACCCGACTATATTGAAAATTGTATTAGCGAATTATATAGGGTTTTCCATTAAGGGCGCTTGATCTTTGAAATGCAAAAAAAAATACATGTAGGAGAGATATTTGCGAATTTTTTTTTTATTTGGAAGGTCTATCGACCCCATTATGTATGGAATATGACATCATTCAAATGACCGCCACGGCTTCGGTTGGTGGCGCGCACACGAAAGGTCCAATTTTCGATGACTCTGGCGCACAAATCGGGCTGTATTTGATCGATGGCGTGGCGTATGTTGACTTTGAGGGCATCGGTGGTTTGCGGCTTGTTGGCATAGACCTGCAACTTAAGAAAACCCCACAAGAAAAAGTCCAGCGGGGTCAAATCGCACGATCTCGGTGGCCAGTTCACGTCGCCTCCGCGCGAGATGACCATGTCCAGAAATTGCTCGTGCAGAACTTCCATCGTAGCGTGTGCTGTGTGGCACGTAGCGCCGTCCTGTTGAAACCACATGTTGTCCAGATCCATATTCTCGATTTCAGGCCAAAAGAAGTTGGTTATCATCGACCGGTATCGCTCACCATTGACGGTGACGGCCACACCATTATCGTTTTCGAAAAAATACGGACCAATCACGCCTCCGGCCCAAAATCCGCACCAAACAGTCACTTTCTGCGGGTGCATTGCCACTTGGTGAACCTCGTGTGGATTGGTCTCGTCCCAAATACGGCAATTTTGCTTGTTGACATAGCCATTCATCCAAAAATGCGCCTCGTCGCTGAAGATGATTTTTTTGCCAAAATCGGCGTCAACTTCCAACTGCTCTAATTCCCAGTCAGCGAACACACGGCGCTGTCTATGGTCATTAACCTTGAGCTCTTGGGTCAGCTGGATCTTGTACGGGTGCAGGCTCAAGTCACAACGCAAAATTCGCCAAGTTGTCGTCTGCGAAAGGCCGAGTTCCTGTGCGCGATGCGGAATTGACTGCCGCGGGTTTTCGAGGACACTGTCGCGCACAGCGGCGATATTCTCGGCAGATCTCGCGTTACGTTGACGCACGGGAACCGGCTGATTGTTAACTGACCCGGTTGACTCGAATTTGTCCACCAATCGACGGATAGTCGACTCGGCAGGACGATCATCGCGACCGTAAAACGGGCGAAGTGCGCGGAACGTTGCTCGAACTGAAGACCCATTTTCATAAAACAATTTTATGATTTACACGTGCTGCTCGACACTGTAACCTGCCATGGTGGTTTGGGAGGACGGAATGAATATAACACACTGCATTTGACAGCTGTCACTCAAACAACATGGCCGCAATCAGCTGTCAAAGTTCAAGCGTCCCTATTGGAAAACCCCATATTATCTAAGTAATGTTTTAACATGTCTCTATGGCTAACAGTTTTTGGATTATTAAGGAATATAGATATTTTCATTACGGTACATCATTTTTATCCTGGTACCAGTTTTAGTCTGATTTTAAGTCTTTAAAATCACGCTGAAACTTTTGGTTCACATAAAAAATCTTGTTTATTTTTATGGCAACTTCGCTGTCGTATGCAAAACAACCCACCTGATTTTCATCACAATCGGATGACCATTTGCTGCAAAAAACATTTGGACATTAGTATATAATCGTTAGCATATTTTCTAAAAGATTTCTAAGACCCCATTTTGTGCCGCCACAGATGGTTTTCGCCGAAGGAATCGGAATTGCGATTCAAGAATGAAATTCTTCAAGTATTGTGCCATCATGATTGTGATCGCGATTTTTACAATAATGGTTTTATTCTTGATCTGTATACTTTATTTAATTTGACTACATTGACAAATATTTAAAAAAATGCAATTATTATTTTTTGTGACCGATTTTTTTAGTCAACAGAGGCGTAATGTACTTAAATTTCCTTACATACATGTATGTTATGTTTACCATAACTGATTTATTGAAATTATCAATAGTGATTTTCAATTGTTTGTATAAATTAACTGATAAAAAATATTGACTATTTTTCTTCTTCAAGTTTTTATATATAATCTTTAGGACAATAAATACGTACCAACTAAGCCTACATACTAATTATTCTATCGCCTATAATAATATAATAAGGTCCTCCAAACCGATTTCGGCCACGGCGGCCAATCTCAAGAGAGATTAGCCAACTGCGCAGGAGATATTATAGTGCACAAGTGTGTGCGCAAACACAGGTGCACTCTCTTTTCCTTAGCTCTCATAATCCGATGGGACGGCAATCCGACACGACCGGAAAGAGTTCAGGCGCAGGACCAACGGCTTAACGTACTTTCCGTGGCACGGGAGTGTACACACTGCCACCTTCCAGACTCCGGGCTGCTACTGATTTTCTTACAGAAAAACCCAATAACTATTTATTGGCCTGACCTGGGAATTGAACCCAGGACCACCGGGTCTGCAGCCTAATATCTAGCCACTAGACCTACGAGGCAGTTAATCTATCGCCTAATAGCAATATCGCATCGTATTGTGTGTCTAATATGAAGGGTGACTGAGCCAGTGTAATTATAGGCACAAGGGACATAACAACAGATCTCATGGTTAGCAGAGCATTAGTAATTTATGATATAACTAATGCCTTTCGCAGTCCCAATACATTTATGTATATGAGGTGACCTCTAATTGTTAGGTGGACCGTTTCCACGTTTATATATCAGTAAAATGACGTAAGGACATTATTTCTATTACAAATTTATTGCGTGGATTTTTATTTCATTCATTTAATAAAAAATATACATTTTCATAACCGCTGCTTTCTTTACCATTATAAAATTGATAAGGATATATTTAAAGCGACAGTAACCCTACCTTGAAAAGAAATTATTTAATTCCTTAAAGGTAGTAAAGTTCCTTCTGCTTAAATATGTAAAACCACGCCACTAAGTTTAAAAGGGTCCTTCATAAATCGACGTTTTTTAGGTAAATCCTTTTTTGGTTGTGCGTATAATATATATTTAAATAATTATGTTATTTTATGTTGGAAGATTTTATGATGCAACATATAGAAAATCACTTGGACATATAGAAATGCACTATCAATGAACACGGCAAGAGTTTCATAGATTACTAGCGTTTTGCCCTCGGTTTCTCCCGCATACTTCCCGTTCCCGTGAGAATACGGAGACATAATGTAGGTACTTGCTGATAATTGGTGAAAGAATTTTAAAATCGGCATAGTGGTTTATACCTGACAGCGTAACAGACAAACAAACTCACTTTCACATTTATAATATTAGTAAGGATATTTTATATTCCTTAGCTTACACTATATATATATCATAGATTTTTTTATTATACATAATATCATTGATACGAATTCTAAATACATTATTTATACACTGTTTCTGTCGTAAAGAAAAATAACGTAAGCTTTTAGAGCAAAGTGATAACGAGGATCACGTATCCGTCTCTACTTTAATAAATTTTCATGTGACACGAAATGTTTTACTAAGTGACCTAGTTTTTATTCTCGTCTCATAAAAATCCCATAGATATGAGCTCGAAGTTGCAGTTATGAATATTCATATTTAACAAAATTAGACACGTACTTACTCTATTCTATTATCTTTCTCTTAGTTATTACCTCGACGTTACATGTCTGTTTAAACAAGAGATGCTGTCCTGACTTCTCTATTTATTTATTATTGTACTTGCTACTTATGATAATTAATAAGCAATTAGGATTAAATAACTAACTAAATACTTATTGTACAAGGTTTTAGGACTTTGTTTATATACATCAATTATTTACTTTTCTATGTTAACAGTATTATTTTTGGAATAATGTATTGTGTGCTGCTGATACATCATCACTTTAAAGTTACAACAAAATAACGAATTATGACGATGTCAAAAATAACTTATCACCGGTACCTAAATAGGCTAATAACAAATACTTTTGTTTTGAACGCCAAAAACCCAAATTGTGTCGTGTTAACTTTATTCAGTGTAAGCAACAAACTTTTGAACATATGTTAGAAAATCTCTCTTAGCGCAGCTCAATATTTTTAGAAAACACTTCAGATGCAATTCTCATTTGTAACATCGTAACGTCTCCTTCAGTTTCAGTTAAAATAGACTCAACTCCGTTGAATATTTCACCTTAGGGAGGATAGACAAAAAACGGACATTGATACTGTCATAGTTGTTACTCTTAGCGTATATTACTGCGGAGTAACGCTACTGACATATTGGAAATTATGCTTTATTTAGTATAGATTTTGTATCTTAAGATTTAAAAATAACTTCGGTACTTTATCATAGAAAATTACCTGATGATTGACATCAGGTAATTTTCTCCCAACAACAGGCTCTACAACAGGTAAATGATAAAAGAAAATTTTAGGATCTGATAATAGAAACTCAATTTCATACGATATTGCACTTACACCTCTATCAATTAATACAGCAAAGAGCTTCATGGATTAATGTTTCACACATACCTTAAAACACCTTTTGTTTCACCTCTATATAATAGCAAGTATAAGCCACTTAATAAAACTCGGCGGAAATCTTTTAGCTAAAATTCATAAAGCTGTGGATGCCTATTGACAGCTCACGGTGTAAGTAACGTCTGGCTGGAAAGATGCCAAGATTTGCAAGAGAGACGGAAAAAGTGCAAATTCTTTATTCAGTTTGAGGTCTCGGTAAGTAAGTATTGGTTTTGTATTAAAAATCTATGTCGTTTTTTTTTAATTGAATTACATTCAATTTCTGTTTATGCAAAGACTGAAAACAAAAAGTATTAAGTAGGTAGTTAAAAACTTAAAATTGGATTTATTTACAAATAACAAAATGTCGGAAACCTAATACCGTTTTGTCTACTACTTTCTTGCCAAATTGTCTGTCCGCATACAATGTTGACATTTCGGTTTTTATTTAGTCTCATTGAACAATATAATGTGACTTTGCGTTTCTCATTACCGATATATCTTCTCTCATTTCGTTCCAACACACCTGCAGGTTTATTTTTCCCTCGAGCTCACTGTAAACGATAAATATTTAAGCGCCCTGATTCTTTGCACGAAACATACTACACGAGTACGGGTGCAAAATCGAGAGTTGTTTAAAATTTAATATATTCAAAAGTAAAACATTTATGAACTTCCTTACCTACATTTTAAACTCCCCAGGAAACGTAGCTAGAAAACTAAAGACTTTTTTTAATAGCTTAAGTGTTATAGATCGATCTTGTACTATATAGTTTGAATGAAATGGTTCCTACTATATAATTAGAGGGTTCCCCAGCTTTGCTGACTAGGTATATAAGATGTCAACAAGAATTTAAAGCGAGTAATCTTAGTTCGAGTAAGTTATTATACAAACTTTTAGAGATTAACCTTTTTAATGAATATTTTTTGTTTAAATAATTTAGATAAATTAAAATAAGATGATTAATTAATTTGGCTGTTAGTTATACGACCTTCAAATAATATATTCAATATCTTTCTTTAGATTATGTCGTCGAATAAATATATTAAAAATGCTTGTATACTGTTTTCAATTTGAAATTAAATATATTCATTTAAAATAAATTTTTTAAAAGCTAAAATAGTAATATTTAAATATTTGCAATTTATAAGACTTTAAGCAAGAAATTGATATCTAAGAAAACTAAATTGGATGGGATCCAGCAAGTGACAGAAAGTTTTACGAATTTTTAAATTTTAACTACACATAATGTATTCTTAGAAATGTTGAGAATTTTAATTTATAGTAAACAATAGTTATCACTCGTACAGTTATTATTTTTAGTTTAGGCCAGAAATAGTATAATTGAACGTAGACATTAAAAAATATAAAACATACGGAGTTTAGATGCTAGTCGATACATTGAGACCCATTTACAATCGATCAGAATTGAGCCGTCGTCCCTATCAGCGAGCGACTGATCGTTGACAGTTAAGTCAGCAAGCACAGACAGCTTAAAACTCTAGGCATGTCAAGTAATGCTGTGTAAGAAATATTTGAAGTGTTATTTTTTTTGTCTAGCGTGTATCTGAAGTGTAGTTATAAGCAATATGGCATCGTATTGTGTGTCTAATATGAAGGGTGACTTCTGAAATGTAGTAAGCGCCAAACTTTAAATTCGAAATAAAAAAATATATAACATGACTAATTCATATTCTCGGGTCAATTTCTTTTCTACTGGCCAGTTTGAGTTTCTGCAGATTTTTTTACTTTATTCTAAAAACTATGGTAACGACTTTGTAAACGGCTTCTGATATCTACCTTAACTTCAGTAAGGTCCTTTGGGGCCATATCAAACGTCCCAGACACACGCACGCCCAGAGCATTCTAAAGGCAAAGTATATGGCAATATAGACTGCTGATTACATCAAAATACCAAGCCGCACATGCAACGCTACGGTGTTGTTTCTACGTAGCGTGCAATTTGTACGATAATGAAAAATGTATTACAAATTCGACGAAGAAAAATTATAACTAACATTGCAAAGATAATCAAAGTGATAGGTCACTCACGTTCTTTAGGTTTAGGTTCACGGGTCTTGTCGTAACAAAAATATTATATTTATATATTGCTTGTAACGGGAAATACTTTAAATCTCAATAAGAAATCGAATAATTTTAATTTATTTAAAATTATTGTAGGAATTCCCGCTTGTATTGCTGACTTTACGTATGATAATGTCAATCGATTTATTTTCTTAATTCACAGAGACACTTTTACGGTTATTTTCATGTAGCTATAATCGTTAAGGCATCCTTGCTGTGCCATCTTAAATTTTCTGTATATATGGAATAGGTAGGATATAACCACTACTACTGCTTTCGTTTCGATATATCTGATCTTCAAGTGCCGTTCATAATCTGGCACTCTACGAAGAAGGGAAATGTGGGGTCACAGACCCTCAAGTGTCCGATAGCGGTAAAAGACTTCATAAATGAAGGAACTGGAGTCTGGAGTGCTGATAAACTTAAATTCACTCGACTTTGGAAAATAAACTTTTAAAGTACAGAAAGTTATCTTATAGTTACAGTAGGCTATCTACGAATTTCGTGTAAGCGACGAATTCAAGAAGCCACAAAAATAGCTATGTTTATATAGGGTCCATTAAGGGCGTTTGATCTTTGAAATGCAAAAAAAAATACATGTAGGAGAGATATTTGCGAAATTTTTTATATTTGGAAGGTCTATCGACCCCGTTATGTATGGAATATGACATCATTCAAATGACCGCCACGGCTTCGGTTGGTGGCGCGCACACGAAAGGTCCAATTTTCGATGACTCTGGCGCACAAATCGGGCTGTATTTGATCGATGGCGTGGCGTATGTTGACTTTGAGGGCATCGGTGGTTTGCGGCTTGTTGGCATAGACCTGCGACTTAAGAAAACCCCACAAGAAAAAGTCCAGCGGGGTCAAATCGCACGATCTCGGTGGCCAGTTCACGTCGCCTCCGCGCGAGATGACCATGTCCAGAAATTGCTCGTGCAGAACTTCCATCGTAGCGTGTGCTGTGTGGCACGTAGCGCCGTCCTGTTGAAACCACATGTTGTCCAGATCCATATTCTCGATTTCAGGCCAAAAGAAGTTGGTTATCATCGACCGGTATCGCTCACCATTGACGGTGACGGCCACACCATTATCGTTTTCGAAAAAATACGGACCAATCACGCCTCCGGCCCAAAATCCGCACCAAACAGTCACTTTCTGCGGGTGCATTGCCACTTGGTGAACCTCGTGTGGATTGGTCTCGTCCCAAATACGGCAATTTTGCTTGTTGACATAGCCATTCATCCAAAAATGCGCCTCGTCGCTGAAGATGATTTTTTTGCCAAAATCGGCGTCAACTTCCAACTGCTCTAATGCCCAGTCAGCGAACACACGGCGCTGTCTATGGTCATTAACCTTGAGCTCTTGGGTCAGCTGGATCTTGTACGGGTGCAGGCTCAAGTCACAACGCAAAATTCGCCAAGTTGTCGTCTGCGAAAGGCCGAGTTCCTGTGCGCGACGCGGAATTGACTGCCGCGGGTTTTCGAGGACACTGTCGCGCACAGCGGCGATATTCTCGGCAGATCTCGCGTTACGTTGACGCACGGGAACCGGCTGATTGTTAACTGACCCGGTTGACTCGAATTTGTCCACCAATCGACGGATAGTCGACTCGGCAGGACGATCATCGCGACCGTAAAACGGGCGAAGTGCGCGGAACGTTGCTCGAACTGAAGACCCATTTTCATAAAACAATTTTATGATTTGCACGTGCTGCTCGACACTGTAACCTGCCATGGTGGTTTGGGAGGACGGAATGAATATAACACACTGCATTTGACAGCTGTCACTCAAACAACATGGCCGCAATCAGCTGTCAAAGTTCAAGCGTCCCTATTGGAAAACCCCTTATAATAAAAAATATATTTCAATAATAACATTTATAGCTTTGGCCGTATTTTGCGATTTCATTTTCATTTCATGGGACTTTTTATAGTTGCAAACATTGCAATATATCAGGTGTGGTCAACATCATAAATTAATTTATGGATCAGGTCTTTATATCACAATTTTAGGTTATATTATAATTTAGTTACAATTTACAAGCGAAAGTCTCTTCTACTCAATTTTTTTATAAATAATGTAAAGTATCTTATTTCTCAATCAATATATATGTATTCCTGATATCAAGCTTAGGCCATTAAAATAATAAAGATAAAACTATAATTATTTAAAGATCTTAAGGACGAAGTTTAGGGGATAGAACATAATAGAACAGATTATTTTTTTGCGAATAAGAATCGACACAATTTTATTTCCTTAGTCACTAAAATTTACTAATACTAATAATAGCAATGTGTTCTTAACTTTAAATAGCGTCATCGATAATATCTACAAGCTTAAAATATTTAGGAGATCTTGGTCACACGTACTGAGTTACCTCGTATTACGAGAGTGCGACCTGTTCTCACACACTCACACACTGAGGTGTTTTTATTGAATAGGTAGGCGGGCGAGCATTCGGGCCACCTGATGGTAAGAGGTCACCTACGCCCATAGACATTGGAATTGTAAGAAATGTTAACCATCGCTTACATCGCCAATGCGCCACCAACCTTGGGAACTAAGATGTTATGTCCCTTGTACCTATAATAAACACTGGCTCACTCACCCTTCAAACCGGAACACAACAATAACAAGTACTGCTGTTTTGCGGGAGAATATCCGATGAGTGGAAGGTACTTACCCAGACGAGCAGCAAACAAAGCTCTACCACCAAGTGCTACCTACTCGCCTGTGAAGACTTTGTTATGTATAAATAATAACACAATTTTTTTTAAAATATAATTTCATGACGTAATCAGCACAAATATTATTTCAACAAATACAGAATATTCACATTTAGTACGTTAGCAAGATGAGTAAACGTAGTTGGATAGAAATCGCTTGATCGCCTTAGTAACGAAATTCGTAGCGACACTGTAACTGATATAGGTAGTAAAACTTTGAATAGTGTATTTGTTTATCCTGAAGCAGTATTGAGCGTTTATAAACGTCATTATGCAGCATAATATGAACTAAATGTAAAAGTGTTTGAATGAATGTACAATCCAAATTTTTGAATAAAATACGTCACACGCATTTTTTTTTACTTCTACTCATTGAATTTAAAAAGTGACGTAAAAATTTAAAATTGTTTAACAGTGATGACATCTAATTATAATAACGGTTATATTGCAGTGGTATATTATAATCACATTTGTATATTTCAATCAATGTAAAAAAATAACACATAAATATCGAAATATTTTAAATGCGAAAGTGAGTTTATTTGTTTGTTACGCTTTCACATCTAAGCTAAATATTCGATCACCATGAAATTCCGTATACAAGTTGATACTAGTTAAAGGTACAACTATTAGTATAAAAAAACTAAAAAATTTCAAGACATTCTTTTTCTACAAACCCTTTTTTATTTTATTTTTAAAATGAAGATCAGATCACATATTTTATTGCTTTAAAAAAGAATAATGAAATACTGAAATTGTCATAAAAAATGTTGGATCTATTAAATTAGTTCGCATGAAATTCCACACAGTTATGTCGTCAGTTCATATCACGTTGGCACATAAACCATTGTTTGTATGACTGTATAAAACAATGGAAGTCAGGTGCGTTACAGCGCCCTCAAAGATGAATATAAAGCTGAATTCATTTATTTGCGAATGCAGTTTTGCAAGGATGGATGACTAAAGATCTAAAGACTAGAAGACTAAAGACCTATAAGTAAACGACTTTCAATATTGCAATTAAATAATTGAGTAGATTTATAAAATTTTATTTTAATTACGCGATTGATTGAGATTACAATCTATACTATTACCTCACCACGACTAAGCCACGGAAATGATCGTAAGCGTGTTTAAACTACGTAACTTAAGATTAATATAAATAAAATTTTAAGAATTTATAAATATTTTACTATTGAACTTAACTGGTTTAGTATACTTTTTAAACACTGACATATCATCAAGTTTCAAGATTCTGCCAATGCTGAGTTGATATTGTAATGAATAAAAAGCGGTGTCAATTCTATTTCATAGTTCTCTCGTCTCAACTGTGCTGCAGCGACAATTTTAGAAAATATATATTTGAAGTATTGATATTTTTGCGGTTCGTTTTATTTTTGTCATAATACTAAAGCGTTCTGAATTTCATGCGCTTACTTTGTAATTATAATTCATCTCGTGCTTGACGGTCAAGGAAAACATCGTGAGGAAACCTGCATGTGTCAAATTTCACTGAAATTCTGTCACATGTGTATTCCACCAATCCGCATTGCAGCAGCGTGGTGTAATAAGCTCCAAAACCTTCTTCTCAAAAGAGGAGAAGAGGCCTTAGCCCAGCAGTGGGACATACACAGGCTGTTACTTTACCAAAAAAATCCTTAATAGCGGCACTAAATTATTTGTAATTATAATTAATTATTCAGTTTTTGTCTCAATAACAAACACAATTACGAGTATAAATAAAATTTAGGAAGGATTAGATGAAATTTCGCGATTATTTTCTATAGAGAAATGTTATTTTTCGGAAATATTACTTCAAATAAAAGATTAGCAATTTTGCTTTATATCGCAAACAAATTCTTAACAAATCTAAGGATAAGGGAGGTGGTGATAAAAAAATAACAATGTTTATAGAAAGATATTCTAAGAAATGTATTTCTGCCAATCTACAGTCACGCAACTGAGTCGGTATTTATCTCATTCACCCTAAAAAAGGTTTTCAAGCTTTGAAATATTGATGGGCTTGTACTTACTATTCATTTCGCTATAATGAAAGGTAAGGGAACTAAATCGGTATATCCTAAGCCATATAAGGCTATAAAAATGAAATAATCGATAAGCTATAAATAGACTGACCGGGGGGAACCTTTTATAGCAGCAAAAGAATGTCACGTAACACTCGTTCGGAAACTTCCAACACTATTAAAAGTTCATCTGGCTATTATAAGCACTATCGTAAAACTTTAAATGGATCAAGCAAAACTTATTACAATAAATAAGATCATTAATATGACACTAGTAACAAACCATTTCATTATTTTCTTTAACTTTTGTTTCCCAAAAAAAAATCTTCTCGTGTAACAAAGAATCTATTAATAATCCTTTCCTGTATTCGATATTCCATATGTAAAGTTTTTAATACAACTTCGCTAAGGTCGTGCTAGTTTTCGGGTTAGCAACATTCATTATTCAGCATTTTAGTACCAAGTGAAATTCATTGCTCGGTCGACGGCGCGCTACACTGCGCTCGCGGTAGAGACATTACAGCCTATCTGATTCATGGCTCACCTCACTCGTACATATGAACTGCCACAGACTATTAAATATTTAAGCGAAACAACAACTTTTATTTCACACTTCAACCTTTTTAATATCCAAACAAAAAAGTGTAAATATTGATTGAGCCCGTTCGGGCTAAAATCCATAGAGAAGATTACCTTATATAGTCGCATACAAAAAATAATGGTATGCTTATGAACTAGAATACCGCCAAGAATTTTAAGGAGGATAACAAAATGACGATTTTGATCTCATCGACTCTGTTATGTACAGAAAAAGTTTAGTAGTAGTATATAATTTCATATTAATTTTTAAACAATATTTTCAACGTCTATAATAATTGTAAATTAGTTGAATTCTAAAATTTATCGAATAAATATATATTATTTCTATTAATGTAGTCTAAACATTATGGACATCACATAGCGCCACATCAACGATGTAGAATGTAACTGGATGGTATTAAGCCAAACAGATGATTAATAAGAATTTTTTAGTTACTGTTTTACCTTATATAGATAGTTCATTTGTAAATAATAAATTGATGCGTGTTTTAAATTTTAACACATATTCACAAAAGAAAACATTTAATGTAATCCATTTAGTAAAAAATAATTCAAATAAATGTTTGATATTTAATTAAATTATTTTTTATATTGAATTAATTATTAACATATTCATTACTCGCATAATAATTACTCAATTCTTACCACCAGGGTAATCACAATAAAAATATATGGTATACTTGACCAGTGAAAACGGTAGACAAGAAAAACAACAGCTATTACTCGTGTGCGAGTTTGTCTTTTGGGTAATAAAAAAATATTTAATCACAGATAATCACTGGACTGATGTATAGTATCTACAACATTAATTTATTATAGGTAATTTGACTGCCTCGTTGGTCTAGTGGCTAGATATAAGGCTGCAGACCCGGTGGTCCTGGGTTCAATTCCCAGGTCGGGCCAATAAATAGTTATTGGGTTTTTCTGTCAGAAAATTCTCAGTAGCAGCCCGGAGTCTGGAAGTTTGGAAGTGTGTACACTCCCGTGCCTCGGAAAGCACGTTAAGCCGTTGGTCCTGCGCCTGAACTCTTTCCGGTCGTGTCGGATTACCGTCCCATCGGATTATGAGAGCTAAGGAAAAGAGAGTGCACCTGTGTTTGCGCACACACTTGTGCACTATAATATGTCCTGCGCAGTTGGCTTATCTCTCTTGAGATTGGCCACCGTGGCCGAAATCGGTCTGGAGGACCTTACTTAAATGCAATTGCAAGATAAAAAGTCAGTTGAGGACTTATCCAGTCAATTAGACTAAAAGAATAAAATAAAAAAATAAGTAAATTTACAATAATTTGCATTGAGCAAATGTATAAGACAATATTTTATTAATTCAAAAAAATATTATTTAGTAATGATAACGGAGCAACGAATTATTCTAGATTTCGGGAAAATTTTAATCTGACTATCAATTCAAGCAATAATGGTCAACGGCTTATAATAATAGACGAAGGTTTTTTTTTTATTTGTAGGCGGACCAGCATTTGGACCACCTGAAGGTAAGTGGTCACGAACGCTCATAGACATTGGCATTGTAAGAAATGTTAACCATCGCTTACATCGCCTATACGCCACCAACCTCGGGACCTAAGATGTTATTTTCCTTGTGCCTAATAATTACACTGGCTCACTCACCCTCTCAACACTCACCAGCTCAAAAATACAAAGTAATGCTGTTTTGATCTGATCAGTGGGTGGTCCTACCCAGACGAGCTTGCACAAAGCTCTACCACCGAGTAAATATTTTTTCAATTTGAATAAATAATTAATCTCATACAAAATAAATTATTCATTCATTTGTTATTAAGTAATAATAATTATAAGCGCATGTATGTATATAATAAAGTATTTCTACTTAACTTATAATTTGCAGCAAAGATTTAGATAGGTAAATATAGATTTTGCAATAAATGATTAACTTTCCCAAGATGTAGGGTACGCGAATCCCTCTAAACTTCCGTTCGAACTGTTAGAGCGTATAATGTGTCTTATACTTAAATATGTATAAACCTAGCTTCAATATTTGAAAGGGTTAGGTATTCATAAATGGGTAACATTTTCTCACAATTTTAAGTGATTTATATTAATGTGTACTGATTAAATTTTCATAACTGCCACGTAGGTTGGGCTGCCCTTACAATGCAGATCCAGAGGCCCAGTTTTAAAATACGGGTCGAGCTCGAAATAGATATTGGGTTTTCTGTCAAGGGATTTTTATGTATTTGGTCCTATATCTGATTTGTCTTCGATTTGGCCAATTACCACCACATCCATATACAAATTAACCAAAACAGAGTTCACCTTTATTTACGCACACGTAAAAGAATTAAAAAGTAAGTTAGTAGTAAAGTAAGTTTTAGCTTTTTTTAATAGCTTATTCTACCACACTGTTTCAATGTGCGTAGAAACATAAGTAGTAGAATAAGAATATTTGTTTATGGATATAGAAAAATATGTAGTAGAATCTCATCTAACACGAGTAGGTATTTTTTACAATGTTTTCCTTCACTGCAGAGCCATTTTAAAAACAGCTTCACACTTGCCCTGTGGCTAGAACGCGTGAAACGGACAAAACATCAATGAGTTGTCACATCTACTCAATATTTTTTTTTTAATTCATTCCCTACTCGGCGAAATTCGCTTAAAAGTACATTATTATACTTTCATGAAATTAATTGTACTTTTATCTACTTTTTTTTTTTATTCGTTGTTTTTCTACTTTGATTTCTTATAATCTATTAATTAATTAGAAATTGAGGATGTTGATCAAAGTATTTATGTAAATATTTGCCAAGGTTTGGCAAGTGTGAGCTATATAAGCAGTAGCCTTCACCATGACCTTGCTTGAGGTTAATATTTTAAAATCGTTTAATGATTTAGTCTTAAAAGCGTAAAAGACAGACACAGTTACCTTCCCATTTTTATTAGTATAGATGTAATTTAAATGTAAAAATGTAACCATTAAAATTAGTAAACATTTCCTTTATCGATTCAAATAAATAAAATAAGGTGTAAAATAAGATGCTTGACGAAGTATTTAAAATTAAATACAGCAAACATAAATCAAGAACATAATTAAACAGCTTGTATATGCAAATAAAAAAAGTCGAAAACCAAGCGTGATTGCAAAACTCTTAAATCCATCTTGACAACGTTATCCCTACACTGTTCTGAACAGAAATAAAATCTCTTCATTTTACGGTAGGCGTATACTGATTCAATAAACGATTCAGGCTGTATTAAAGATTACTTCGATTCGAAAGTGAAATTACATCCTGTCCATCCAATCATGGTAAGTTTAGAGAAAAGTATGATTATTAATAAAGGTTTATAAAAATATTTATTAATCAATCAATTCAATTATTAATGTACAAAATCGATGAACGTTACAGGAAAATAATTTAAATAAATTGGAGAAGATGGAGCTTGTCCAGTTAATGTCGACAAACGGAATAATTAATCTGTCATGAGGTGTCGGCGCTCACTGCAGCGGCTCGCACTTATCCAACACTGAGAGCCCGGTGTCATTATCATTTACCGTACTTAAACCGAAATTCTTAATTAAAACGAAACAAATATAATATGTTGTTTTTTTTGACAAATATTTGTCCGTGGTCGGTGTTGTATAGAAAGAAATGTATCTGTAGTATTAATTGAAAATAAAATCATCATCATCATCATCATCAGCCTTTCGTCGTCCACTGTTGGACATAGGCCTCTCCAATAGCACGCCACTGAGCTCGATCTTCAGCTCTCAAAATCCATCCGCTGCCAGCCACTTTGCGTATATCGTCACTCCACCTAGCCGGAGGGCGCCCTACGCTACGTTTGCCGAAACGTGGTCTCCACTCCAGAACACGTCTACACCAACAATTGTCGGTTCTGCGACACATGTGTCCAGCCCACTGCCATTTCAGCTTGCTAATCCTTTGGGCTATGACGATAACTTTGGTTCTCTTTCGGATCACCGCGTTTGGGATTCGATCCTTCAGAGAAACTCCGAGCATAACCCTCTCCATAACTCGCTGAGCGACCTTAAATTGGTGGACCAAACGCACTGTCAGTGTCCACGTCTCGGCTCCGCAGGTCATAACTGGTAGGATGCACTCGTCTTTTGTCTTTAAGCATTGCGGTATCCGTGACGAAAAGACTTGATCAAGTTTCCTATACGAAATTCTCGAAATTGTTTCGACCCAACTGCAAAGTTTGCCCAAGGTACACATATTCCTGAACAACTTCGAGAGGAACTCCGTTAAGAACTATTGGTTCCGGATCAACGTGTCCATTGAACATTATCTTGGTATTGTCCAAGTTCATTCGGAGACCAATTCAAGCAGAAGAATCAGCCAGGCTGCTCAGCATATACTGCATGTCCTGCATGGTTTCTGCCACAATGACAATACCCTCCGCAAATCTAAAGTGTGAAAGGTACTCGCCGTTTATGTTTATGCCCCGCCCTTCCCAGTGCAGCGTCTTGAACATATTCTCTAATGCATTAGTGAACAATTTCGAGGAGATAATATCCCCTTGTCTCACTCCTCGATGCAAGGGGATGGGGTCAGGCTGCTGATTCTGTACTTGGACGGTTATAATAGCAGCGTCATGCAGACGTTTCAGCACTTGGATATATCGCCAATCGATTTGGCACCGATGTAAGGACTCCAGAACAGACCAGGTCTCAATAGAGTCAAAAGCCTTCTCATAGTCCACAAATGCTAAGTACAGGGGCTGATTGTAATCCTCTGTTTTCTGTATAATCTGCCGCACTGTGTGAATGTGGTCTATGGTTCCGTATCCTCTTCGAAACCCAGCCTGTTCTGGGGGCTGAAACTCGTCAAGTCTACCCGCGAGACGATTTGTGATGACTCTAGAAAACAGCTTATAGACATGGCTCAAGAGAGAAATAGGTCGGTAGTTCTTCAATAAGGTAACGGTAGGTAATTCTTTTTTGAAGAATAACACGACAATACTCTTGCTCCATGCCCCCCTCCCCGAAAAGATGACAGAACTGAATATGCGTTGGAGCTGCGCTACTTCAGTTTTTCCAGCTGCTTTTAACAGCTCCATCGTAATTCCATCTTCCCCAGGGGCTTTTCCATTTTAGCTGTCCCAAAGCCATCACGATTTCATCTTGGCTGACTTCTGGCAGCTCTTCTGTGAAGTGGGTTGGGGTGGCTCTAGGATCTTAAGGATCGGGTTGGGGACGCGACACTTCTGATGTGTATAGTTTACCGTAGAAGTCCTGCACTTTCTTCAAAACCTCGAGCTTAGAAGCGACGCCTTTTCCCTTTGAAATGGTCAACTTCGTCAGATGGCTTCAGCCTAGCTGTTGAGCGAAGACATTCGCTCGATCGCTTCTTTTATAGAGCGCGTTTTGGAGTTCCGGAGTCACGTCTTACCAGCTTAGATATTTGCTTATTCAGATCTGACGAAGTGACTGTTGGGTTTTCACGTCGTTTTCGCATTAGCTCTAGAGACTCTGCCGAAAGCTTGGACCTCTTGCCGGCATTTTGCGCTTGATAGAATTTCGTCCCTTCTTCCCTAAGAATACCCACCACTTGTTCGAGCTTCTGGTCGATGTCAACGTCGATATTGGTTTCCAAGGCAGCGAATTCTGTTTTCCAGTTTTAACTGAAATGTATTAGACTGAACCGGTTGGAGCAGATTTGGCCGGAGCGTAGACCTCATCAGACGAGCTCACTCGAGCTTATAGTCAATATTTAGAGTGTACCTCGTACAAGTCGGTGATTACTTCCTGTATTAAGCCTTGTGATCACAGAGTCATCTCTAAATATTCGCTTCTTGTCCATCATGATGAAGACAATCTCATTTCTAATCATAGGGTCAGGGCTTTGCCACGTCCACTTCCGTTGAGGCTGTTTCTTAAAGGAAGAGTTCATCAAGAACAGTCCCTCTTTCTTAAGAAAGTTGACAAGCATTTGCCCTGCATGATTCCTGCTTCCAAATCCGTATTGTCCTACTACCGTTTCGCTGCTAGTATGTACTCCCACATCATCCGAGTGTGTCGAAGTAGGTGCATATACTTGGATAACCTTGATGCTATACCTCTTGGTGAGTCTGATCACAAGATATGCTACCCTTGCCAACACATTGGAGATTTCTCAGATGTTGTCAGAGAGAGCCTTGTGAACCAGGAAGCCGACGCCACCATGGGATGGTTGGTCTCCCTCTCTGAAGTACATAAGATGGCCTGATTCTAAGGTTATGGTATCCTCCCCCTTTCTTCGGATTTCACATTAACCCAAAACATGCCATCTTATGTTCCTCAGCTCTTCTTCGAGCTGTGCCAAGTGTTCGTCGAACCGTAGCATGCGTCCGTTATACGTAGCCAGAGTCAGTCGGTGTTGGCGGCCTACCGTAACCCGGGGATTCTTAGCACCCCCTGCCCCCCACACTTACCATGGCCGTCGCCTTGGCCAGGAACAGCGGGTCACCGGGAGCTAGGGGCCGTTGCCTAAATGTGTGTGCCATTGAGGTTTTTGCCCATAATCACCACGCTGGGCAGGCGAGTTGGTGATCGCAGAGATTAGCTACGCCTTTATCAAATGGTTATACCGCCATTAGTCGGTCGCCAGGAGCCTCGTTTGTTTGCCTTGCAGGATGCATCACGTGCATCCTAAGTTGGCTTAGAGCAGTTAGATGTAGGTGTGCTCCCTTACATCCCATTTTACTTAGTTTTTAGAAATATTTCATAAAACAATGACTTAAAATAACGGAATGACGTATTATTTAAATAGACTGTTTCAAACAGTTTGCCATGTCGTAAGTTTATTGTGTCTAGCATTACTCAAAAAGTGGGCTTACTAACACAAAAAAAGTTTTAAGTCTTCAGTTTTTTATATCCATATACTAAGATATCATGTTATTCAATTTAATTATAATTGATAATAAATTGATTAACCGTATTCTAATTTTAAAATACTTGTTATATAAGAGGCGACGTAAACTCAAGAATAAAATGGCGCTACAGCAATTTGGCTCAATTAAATGCAAGCCTTTGCACAGAACACAAAGCTAGTTATAATAAGAATGACTCATTCTGCGACTTTATCTTTATACTCAAATTAATTAATATTAAAAATATACTTTATTCAATTAGGCTTTTAGAAAAAATTTCGTAAGCACCGGTTTGGAATTTCGATTCTACCGAGAAAAACCGCCACACATTAAAGAAAATTTATATGTCTGATAAAAAAAGTCACTTTTTGACTTTTTTTATTCATTAAGATAATGGGTAAATGATCACCACCTTTAGAAATTCTGCTGTTGGAAATATGAATCATTCCTTACATAGCCAAACGAGAGCTTAGTATATAAGGGGTTTTCCAATAGGGACGCTTGAACTTTGACAGCTGATTGCGGCCATGTTGTTTGAGTGACAGCTGTCAAATGCAGTGTGTTATATTCATTCCGTCCTCCCAAACCACCATGGCAGGTTACAGTGTCGAGCAGCACGTGCAAATCATAATTTTTTTTTATGAAAATGGGTCTTCAGTTCGAGCAACGTTCCGCGCACTTCGCCCGTTTTACGGTCGCGATGATCGTCCTGCCGAGTCGACTATCCGTCGATTGGTGGACAAATTCGAGTCAACCGGGTCAGTTAACAATCAGCCGGTTCCCGTGCGTCAACGTAACGCGAGATCTGCCGAGAATATCGCCGCTGTGCGCGACAGTGTCCTCGAAAACCCGCGGCAGTCAATTCCGCGTCGCGCACAGGAACTCGGCCTTTCGCAGACGACAACTTGGCGAATTTTGCGTTGTGACTTGAGCCTGCACCCGTACAAGATCCAGCTGACCCAAGAGCTCAAGGTTAATGACCATAGAAAGCGCCGTGTGTTCGCTGACTGGGCATTAGAGCAGTTGGAAGTTGACGCCGATTTTGGCAAAAAAATCATCTTCAGCGACGAGGCGCATTTTTGGATGAATGGCTATGTAAACAAGCAAAATTGCCGTATTTGGGACGAGACCAATCCACACGAGGTTCACCAAGTGGCAATGCACCCGCAGAAATAGACTGTTTGGTGCGGATTTTGGGCCGGAGGCGTGATTGGTCCGTATTTTTTCGAAAACGATAATGGTGTGGCCGTCACCGTCAATGGTGAGCGATACCGGTCGATGATAACCAACTTCTTTTGGCCTGAAATCGAGAATATGGATCTGGACAACATGTGGTTTCAACAGGACGGCGCTACGTGCCACACAGCACACGCTACGATGGAAGTTCTGCACGAGCAAGCGCCCTTAATGGAAAACCCTATACTAGCTGTCCGTCCCGACTTCGTACGGGTAAAATAAGGATTTTATCCCGTGCATTTTTAATCAATAAGATATAAACATTAACCAATCGATCTATTCGCCCATACAGTACAGTCTAAGTGTGTTCAGTACAGAGCATATAATAATCCTACTTCCTACTAATATAATAAACGCGAAAGTTTGTATGGATGTATGAACGTTTGTTACTCGTTCACGCAATAACTACTGAATTGATTTTAATGAAACTTTACAATAATATACCTCATACATCAGAATAATATATAGGCTATAATTTATGAAGCTATTGAATAAATTGGCCAAAATCATCTGCTTTATTTAATATAGATATTTGCTTTACGATATAGTTTTTTTTCATTCGCTCACGTTACTTTTATTTAATGCTTTTTGGAGAACAACACCTTGTTTTGCGGTAATTATTGTTTCGTTGCACAATTTGTTGTAATATTTAATAAATTTAATATAAGCAAAAACGGTTGTGATGTGTCCAAATTTTCTGAGAAATATGTAAATATAAACATATTCTTAATAATAAGTATATGTAAACTAGCAAGACCGTTGCGGATTAAAGAATGCAATAAATAGAAGACAAGCCTGAATATTTATAAATCTCCACGCTGAAAGCTGCAAATCAGCTGAATTTTATATTATTTAGAAAGATCTCTATGGTATGTACTTTTGTAAGTCTTTCTTTTAGAAACCAAAATTATTTCGTCTGATGGGCAATTGTATATTGGAGACGATATAATTCAATTTTTAATTTATTCTACAGTGTTTAGTTATAGCAAAAACATTTGTATACAAGAGATTCAATGATTCAAGTCGGTTTTATAGTAAATGATTAGGTAAATCAGCTATATTTTTCAATTTCAAATAAAACATCAATTTTCGTATATACGTGAGCGTAAATTTATAGTTAATGTACCTCTTGTGCTATAACCACTTAACTAAGACTAAAGCTATATATCCTTACGTATTCTGAAAATAAGATGCATAATGAAAATAATTACACTGAGCCAAATGGAAGAAGTGATTAACATACCTAATTTTACTCACGCTACATTCATTAAAACCTCATTATCCTTTGACCCGTCAAAGGGATTGAAGAAAGAATGTCATCTGCAGCCACTAGACCAACAACGGTAATAATAAAAAAATATTATGAGTGCCAAGGTACCCACGAGAGTTGATGTGTACATAACAAACCTTACGCTGACGTCATCTAACTCTTGAAATCTTACGCTCACTCGTATGACGCTCGAAATCTCAGCTAGCCCTGTACCGTGTATCGAGCGCTAAGATGTTTACATTTCAATAATCCTTACTTATAATGCACATAAAGCGACTATTGCTTATTGTAAAGATAGTAAATTAATTACCTAGTAAATATTCGAAATTAAATTCATAACATTTCGTACAATTTTACATTACCAATAAGAGGATCGCTTTGTTATGCTAATGAAGCACTACATCAGAGACGTAACTTCCATAATAAAGTAAAAATCAGATAACAGCACCGCTCTATGGAGGGTTGGCAATGCTTCAATATTTTCCTGAGTTAAGCAGATTTTCAATTACTAACGTGTTTCATAATGGAAATGTAGTATCTAAGTTTAAAGCGCATATGTATCGAATACTTCTAATATGTACGAAAATATTTATATACATAATCATGTAACCAATATATATATCCGTCTAAAACCAAGGTAAATTATACTTACCGTTGTTATTATATCAATTTGTATAATTACTTTGTTAATTTGATATTTGTAGTACTTTTAAAAATTATTATAAGATAAATACATTTATTGATTTGAAAAAAAAGCGCAAGTACTTTATCCATTTTATCACAGCAGTATTTATGTTTATTATAACCTTAAATAATAATTAGCAAAGGCAGAAATAATGCTTTCCTTATTTTTTTAATGTAAGTAATTTTTCAAATGTAAGGTATTTATAATTATTATTTCAATATTGATCAAAATATCTATAATTGAAACTAATAACAAATAAAAATGTGTGAAATGTACAACAACATTGTATATTTGTATATATGTTATAATGTGATACATTATATTAAGTCATTCTGCTAAGATGCTGTCATTTACCCAATTTAGGATAACTAGCCTCTAACCCATTTCCCTATCATAATATGGTTATATGTTACAAATATGTCTCACATTAAAAAAGTAAATTTTCTATGGTTTCATCTTAATATCTTTGATTAGTTGGTAGTAATGCCACAAAGCTACGTGTGAGTAGGGTCTTTGCCGGATATCTAGGTTATAATTAACATGTAAATAATGAATTGATTAATACATAAGACAAAAGATATATACATAACATAATGAGCCAAGATGACCCAGTAATTAGAAAACGTAAATTGTGAGTGGATTTTAGTTTATTTTCATAACAAGCAAATGAATTTTTTTTGAAAAAGTCAATTAATATTATTTTCATTAAAAGTACTCGTGGGCATATGTTGATTGGCACCTTGGCAAAAAAAAAAGCAGTGATGGTCCAGTGGTAAGAACGCGTGAATCTTAACTGATGATCGTGGGTTCAAACCCGGGCAAGCACCACTGAATTTCATGTGCTTAATTTGTGAATATAATTCATCTCGTGCTTGACGGCGAAGGAAAACAAGTGAAGAAACCTGCATGTGTCTAATTTCACTGAAATTCTGCCACATGTGGATTCCACCAACTCGCATTAGAGCAGCGCGGTGGAATAAGCTCCACACCTTCTCCTCAAAAGAGGAGAGGAAGCCTTAGCCCAGCGGTGGGACATTCACAGGCTGTTACTTTATTTGGCAAAAATAGATTCCCACATTTATAATTATACATGAAAATTATATTTTGATTATATACACGATGAACGTAGTGACTTGCACCCGGATCTTAGACTATCACAACCCTTCAAGTAACCCTTTCAAGTAGCCGATATGTATAGTGTGAGAAGGGATTGCAATTTTGTAAATGAGATGTATATTTATTTGTTGGTTAATTGAAACCGCTCGTTGCCTTTTCCAATTTAAACTTTGATTACAAATGAAACTTATTGTTCTGACGTGTTCTTGAACCAAAATAATGTTGTTACTTTTACAAAATTTGTTCCCAGCTAGCACGCTTCAGGCATGTTTAATTACGTATCGATTAACTTACATATGTGAGTTAGGTTCAACTGCGCGAGTTATTATTTTGCCAAGTACATTTTGAATTGAAATCGTAAACATATTTACGATTATTTTTTTATTTAAATTCTGTAGATATGCTACCAACATAGTTGACGCTAAACGACTAGCTTTCAATTCATTATAATCACTTGTATGGATGTTTCACAGATTGTTAATAATTTAAATTAATAATTGTTAATATATCCAACAGCTAATTGATAGAAATGGTATTTTGATTTATGAAAAGATGAAAAAACTGTCATCAGTAGAATTAGACTTAAATATGCCCAATTTTCTCCTCTTTAATGATTACAAATCTACGCTAAGTTTGATGATACGAGATGAAAAATAAGATAGATAAAGCTACGAAAGTAAATGTCTAGTCCATCAAAATGGCGTACATGCATAACGTAGTTAGGTGCGTTCGGTTTTACAGTGACGCTATATAAAGTGGTTTAACCTCACCGTTCTCAATAACGTAACCAAGATATTCTATAGACAGTTCGAGTAATTTCGAAACTCTTAATGAAAAGCCAGCGTCAGATAGACTTTTTAGTACTTATTTCAGCTGCTTCATCAGATGTTCTACTGCAAAACAGCAGTACTTGGTATTGTTGTGTTCCATTTTGAAGGGTGAGTGAGCCAGTGTAATTACAGGCACAAGGCACATAACATCTTAATTCCCAAAGTTGGTGGCGCATTGGCGATGTTTTTTAAGAAATGTACAATCCCACTGTCTATGGACGTTGGTGACCACTAACCATCAGGTGGCTCATATGCTCATCCACCTACCTATACTATTAAAAAAATGTATTGGTCATATGATCTTTAAAGTATCAGTTTTCAACGCTTTTTGGTAGATTTATAAAACCAAAAGAATATAATACCCTTTAAAAGACTGTGGACGAAAGTTACACCAATCAATAAATAAAGCCATCTGTCAACGGTGAAGGCTAAGACGGTACAAAGATACAATTTGGAATTAGAGAAGAATATTTGCGCCGTTTTTCTCTTCACTAACATTATTTCTTTGATATCAACGGAGCCAATGTGTAAACGTATGAATTATTTGCATTTAATTCCTGTCTGTCTCCAGCTCTCCAGCAAGAAAATACTACAAAAATCGCGTAAAATTTGCATATTATTTATTATTAAGTACATAAGTAAAATAAAAATAAAAATCAGGGAACTCTCCACCTCTATGTTTTTTTTACTTCTAATACTTTTCTATTTACGACTGTTTTCACTAACGTCATTGAAAAAATATTTTACCTACACTATGTAACTCGGAGTTTAATGTTTGAAAGCAGTTCGTTTATTAGGTTTTCGGTATAAAAAAGAAAACTTAACATTGTTGTTCACATCTGTTACATTCTTTTCATTTCAACAATGTAAAATGAATTTGCATAAAAATATATGTATGTAATGCTTTTAAAGGGTTTTATTTATTCTTTTCAACTCATAAAATAAGTGTTTTTCTATGCATAAAATTTTACAAAAAAAATTACGATTTGCTTTATTCGTAAAATGTACATAAAAATGAGGTTATGGAGCCTTGATTATTTGATCTTCGACTAAGGAATCTTATCAATTGAATATAGAATAAACTTCCTTAAAGTACTTTTTATAATCAATAATTATAATATTAATATACTTGTATATTTTTATAATATATAATTGATAGTATTACTATATAAAAATAAAACTACTTTTCACATCAGAAAAATCTAAATAAAAAAATAAGCTAGCGGTATAACAAAACAAAGATAATGAATGAAAAGTACGATCTACTTTTGGTCGGAAACCGACGAAACCAACGTTCCGTTTTTAGCACACTTTGTTTGTAAAATGTTAAGCGAATCGCTAAATGAAAGATAGTTTTTTATGTGTAACTTTAAATCTCTTGATAAAAAATATCTTAATAAAAATATTAAATAATAATTAGACTAACTTAAATAATTTAAATGTTTTTATCTACAAAGCAACAACAACGGTATCGCTATTTGTTGTTGTTAACAAAATCAATACCTATACCGCTTAGACAAAATACTGATAGTTATTACCGCAACGTTCTACAAATATATTAGATTTTAACAGATCAATACGGATACTAGGATCACGTGGAACAAATTAGTTAAAATTTCAACGAAGCACATATTGTCCCTTCCAGATCAAAACAACCGGGAAGCAATCTTAATAATTTTTATTTAATTAAATTTTGATATAAAAACTTGACAATACAAGTTCTAATTTCATATAAGACACATGTCGTCTCCATGTAGATAATATGTATACAATGTTTTAAAACTTATTTATATGTAGTTTACGTTAAACTACAAATACAAGTAAATCAAGTTATTTGCATAAAGAGTTTCCAGTAAGCTACTGAAAATCCAAAACAATATTATTTTATGCAATCAAAATATTTGCATTGAATTTGTGTGCTTTAATTGAAATTCTTTGCTACAAAGTTACCAATTTACCAATGAATAGCTTACATAGTTTTGTTATTAACAATGATGAAACTAAACCAAATCAGAATTATATTTCAACAATTAAATAGCATCAATTAATGTATAACAGCTAAATGTATAAAATGTATTGAGAAGTCAAACTATAAACAGTAGCTAATGCACAAGAGACCTGTAGTTTCTTATTAGGATGGTGGGTTGTAACTTGTAGCTACTTGATAACTACGTGACTGAAGTTATATCAACAGAGACGAAGTGATCTTTTGTCATTTCACATTTGCGTTCCTTGTTCAGATTAATTTTGCTGACCTCCTTTATACGTGATATGTATAACTAATACACTAGGTATTGACTTTGAAACAATCTTCTCCATTATTTTAGTAGTATTAACTAAAAACTCTATTCATATTTACAAATTGGATAAGCAATTCTTTCTAGTACCTACTGTACGATAAATAGATATATGTACATTTACAGAAGAAATACGAGCAATCAGTTACCTTAACGTATTTAAAAAAATGCAACACTCCATCTTAATATTGTATTAATATATCTCCTTTTTCAATTAAACGAATTGATCCTACATAACATCTCTATATTATTATTACTCCAAACCTGTATGCTCTACGTGTGATATTACAACTTTCGAAGACCAACCGGACGATTTTCATTTCTTGTTTTGAGTTTATTTCTCCTTACTATTTTTATTATTTATCCGTACATCATGTACAAACATTGCTAGAATTACCATTAATGAGAAGAGCTACCCTTATTAATCGTTTATTTAACTTACCGACTGCACAATGTAGTTTAACTATCCGACTGCACAACAACAAAGACTGGATTATATTTTTCTGACATAAAAGGTTATGAAAAAGGGTTTCTTAATAGTTTTATATTATGTTTGTTGTAGGTGATGTTTATATAGTTATGGTATACGATAAAGAATATACTTATATTATATCAATATAACTTACATTCCGTTTAAGATATACACAACCTGATTTTTTTGTAGATCTCAACTTTTGAATATTAGGCACTATTAATATACAACTATCTTCTAACCAAATCATATGTAAATATATTCTGCGCTACGTAGATCAATGAAGAATGCGTAGGTCGAAATACGCTAAGAAAATCTTAAGATTGCAATTTGTACTCTGCTCTAACAGACAATGTTTTATTCAAAAGATTACACTGGCCTTTGCCACTGTGTAAACAAGTCCAAATAACAAATAAATTATTGTACGGATAAGGTAATCGGAGCGAACTTATATATTAGGTACTTACCCACATATATTGCACGTACATACTTATTTTATTCAATAGTACGTTGCACTAGAACCATAGAATTTTATTAGATTATAAATAGTACATTCAACTTATTTAATTATAACATCTATAACATGGTAAACCTTTTTAATAAATCGGCTTTGAACTCTGAAATAGTGCATAGAATTTTTGACAGGTTTCATTTGTTCAAACTTCGATTTCATATATATAGAGCGGTTCAGTGCAGGCAAGCATTGGTAACGCTTCCACCATTTGTCTAAAGTACTTCAACGCTTTATAGTCCTATTTTAAATGTAACAATTACATTTTTATAGTCATTTTTAATCGCTATGCATACCAGGTGAAATTATTGAATATAAAATTGCTTCAAGGTTTTTAAGTAATAAAACGTTCATGTAATATGAATATTGCTGTAGACATCTATTCGTAAGTAATATTCACTGGATGCATTTGCGTTTTTCACTCGTAGCATTACCTTTGTTATATTATTCTCCGGGATTTCCACTTTATTCTACTAAGATAATTACTTTAAACAAAGAAACCTTTTAACATCGAACGTGTATTATAAATACATACATGTATATAAATATAGATTAATAAAACCAACGATTATGCGAACCATAGGTACCTGTAAATTATTCTTTTCCAGTTGTTAATCTAACACTTATTTTGTTAATTGTTGACGGAGACTGTATACGATTCATTGTTAAGAGAAGTAATTAAATGTAAATTTATTTATACAGTTCAGTTTATTTTTTGCATTTCTATATTAAAATATTCAGCTCATAAGTGTAAAACCGGAAAAGGCTCCACTAAAAGTTGCGGCTCTACGTTGTACTAAATTTATTCCGGCTGAATTTAACTACAAAGCGTCGAGTTGGTTAAATGCCAGACTTTCAAAACTTTGGTTTTAATGTTAAACGCATAACATTATAATCTTTAACACTTTGAGGCTTGCAATATTCGGAAACTTTACCTATTACACTACAAAAAGAGATGGTTTTGCTACGTGAATGCACACTGACTCGGTAAAGATTTGTCTTTAAAAAAAATAGTTTTTGTTTAAAAAATCGTAACAATGATAGGGATATCTACTATATAAAATGTATCTACTCCGATCTATACTATCTATCTATCTATCTATCTATCCCGATATCTACTCTAATTTATAATGTAAAAAAAACTAACCAGTTAGACTTAATGTATCATTAACAGATGTTACAGGACACATATGTATATTCCGCCCAAAATATTAAAGAAAACTCTAAATTCTACATACTTAAGTTGATACATTAAAATTACTATGAGGAATGCCAATTTTATTATTTAGAATATAGAGTTTTTCACGAAATATTTTAGGTGAAATACATCTGGCCAAAACTTGCACCCATAAACTTTATGGGCGCACGTAAACGTACATTTTATTATTTTATGTCACATATGATCAACAACTTGAAACGAAATGGCATCAAGCGTAATTTAACCAAATGGTCTCTTAAATGGTCAGAGAGCTCTGACAAAGAAACTGTTTACTGGAAAAAATAAATGATTTCTCTTTATAAATATGGGTTTTTATTAGTTTTACAAATTCTAAGGATGCAGAATACGTAACGGCTAATCACATTAGTCAGTCCGTGCACAGGCATAATTAATTATTCAATTCAATTTCATTGTATATTGAGATTTAGACTATGCTATCAATATCTGTATGGAACTGTGTTATGTACAACACCTGAAGAAAGTTTTACGTAGCACAATGGATTTAGGTTGTTTGCTGTGTTGGGAAGTTTTAGCCGAGACCGTTTCTCCCGCGGGTTGTTTTCGGCTTCGTGTACGTAGGACGAACAGTAAATGAAAGAAGGAATATAGAATTTATAACACTTTCACAAACACACATCCAATTAAGTAATTTAAAAATACAAATAATCTATCTGTTTATTGCAGTTTCAACTGTTACATCATCGTACAATGTAGACAATTTTGTTATATCTATGTACCTAACGAATAAATTATCATTTTAATTATATTACTATTTATGTTATTCTCATGTAACTTTTTTGTTAAATATATACAGCCATTGTCATTTAAGTAATATCTACGCAATTACTATAATAACACAAAATTACACAACCTGATAAATTACTTTAAATATTTTTTAAAGTAGAAATTGTGTACACTTGTAGATACACATTTTTCTACGTCTTTCGAGGCAACAACAATTAGGGATGTCGTTTCACCGAGTAATAACCAACCATACGTTGTAATTATATACAGTGGCGTAGCTATTGTAGGGCTAGGTGGTGCAGTGCACCAGGGCTCCGGAGGTCAGGGGGCCCTCTAACCTAAAGCTCTCTAATTTTGAAGGCCAATATAAGTTCAAGCTACGTGGAAAGAGAGGATAAGGGCCCGCTATTTACTCTATGCATCGGTTCCCTTGTTCACCTAGCTATGCCACTGAATATATAATATTGTATGTAGTAATAATATACCTACCGGCCTTAACTGTTCCACATTAACATACCGGCTGGCTAGCAAAAACTTTTAGATTAGGTATGTTTGGTTTCTTCATAAAATTAAAAGCGAATGCATTTGTTTAAATTTAAATGTGTTTAAAATTTGGTATTTAGTCATCGCAACGTCATTTGACCGCAGTTTAAATGCAAAGAGCTGTAGGGATGTTGCAAGCGGGAAGAAATCAATCTCAAATATCTAGTATTTGCCGTCTTGGGTGGCGAGACATCAACACAATAGATTCCGCTTTTTTTACAAATTCAAAGCGCTGTAAAAGCTCTTCAACGGTGACAGACGCGTTCTTAAATGTTTCAAATGGCAATATAAAAAAAGGAAAATTTTACAGAAATTATTGTTATTAATTTTTATACATTAAACAAAGTCTGCCACACGAGCAAATCATAATATGGGAACCTGCCTATTTGGAAAGGAAAAAACAGTTTAGCACCTTTCTCTTTGTTTGACAACCGATTTTTTTATTTGCATAGTAGCTATAGTATATGAGTCTATACGTAACGTTACGTCTATACTATAGACGATTATTTAAAAAAATGGAACTAGAGACTACACACACACACATAACATTTATACACACTAGTTATATTATAAATAAATAGGAAGATGAGCTTAACTTTTTTATGATTTCAAAAAATCACCAATGTCGAAAAAAAATTTACGATAGCTGCAAAATTATTTTTTTACGAATTATTAAAGTTACAAGTTCTTAAATTCTTTTCTGGATCGATCGATCGACGTGTGACGTCACATCGCTCAACGTCGCTCGCTGGCCCATACAATATCGCCAGTATTATCGCGTTATTCTTGATTTTATTTATGTTTCGGTTAATATAAAAAAACGTTCATATATTTATTATACAGTACCATAAAATACTAATTCAATAAATAGAACTCAGGAAAAATACTTTTTCCATATATTTTATCAACAAAAACAATTAGATATTGTCGTGATGAGCATTTAGTAGAAAAAACTGTTGTATTTATAAGTTTTTAATTTAAGAATCAAACAATTCATTTTTACAGGCTAGTTATAAATATTCGTTTAATATATTTCAGAATGTTCATTATCAGTGTTATCATAAAAGTTTGTATCGATGAATAATTCAACGTAAATCGTAAGTTTATTGTTAATCTTGAAGATTCTTGGTGAAAAAAATCCTTCCGCCATTGGTGTTAGTTGAAAAAATCCTTAATGACTGTGACCCATTGAAATTGATTTGTACCATATTATGTTTCTTTGAAAGTCCAATACGTAGTCTAATATATTACGTATGATACAAATGAAATCAAATAATTCTTTATTCAAATAGGCTTATAAGGGTACTTTTGAATTGCCATGTTACAGTATTGAATTAAATGTAAAGCTACCACCGGTGATCTTCTAGTTTACCTGACTCACCGATGGGCTGAAGCAGAACAACAAACAGCAGATAGTATGGACATAAAAAAGCTTTTTATCTGGTACGGCATAAAGCACTCCTTTCGAAATTTCCTTTCTATGGGCTTACCAGGAAATTGCATTATTTCCTGGTTCACCAGTTTTGCTAGATCGGACCATGAAGGTCGTTGTCGACCGTGCATGCTCTGACTTAAAATTCGTCGATTCTGATGTTTTACGAGGCGGCGTGTTATCACCTACTCTGCTTCTTCTGCATATTAATGTCATGTGTAAATTAGCAACATTCAATGTTAGCAGACGACAGCACTTTAAACGCCTTATACACCGGCCGTGCTAATATTTGTCGGGAAAACGTCGATTTCTATTGGAAGGTGAAACCAAATTAACCTCTATAAGCTTTGTGTGCTTAACAACGCAACTCAACTGTGTACGTAAAATTATAATGTAGGAAATGTATTTTATACATTATATCGATTATCGATATTATCTTCTATCTATAAAGCGGAATGCACTAGTATCTAAATGAAGAGTACCGACTTATTGCCGATCACAGTTATGATCTGCATTAACAAATGATTAAAATAAACAATAAAAATAAACTCACTAATATATTTCGCGTGATTTGTAAAAGAATCCGCAATCATAAGATTTCGGGAGATTATTTGTTGGTTGTCCACGTGAAAATACTGCTCTTTTTTTAGCATAAAATAATATATTATAATGATCGTTCTAATACAATTATAAGTGAAAGAACGAATTTGAGGCGTCAAATCACAAAGAAGGATAAAATAAATACAAAACTATCAACGTGCGTATCGCAAAACAGTCTCCCACAATAACGATTGGGCGAAATGACGTCACAGCCAAAATTGACATTATAAAAAAAAAGTTTACATTCTATAAACTATTTTTTTTCACAGATGTATTTATTATAATCACTTAAAGATTATTTTAGTACAAAAAAAGATATATTTTTTTATTTACATCTTCCTAATTACCTTTATTTTACTAATTCAAAATTATCTTGAACGCTATGGCAAACGGAAGATGTCAATGTCAGTTTCAAATTTTTGTGTAATTGACATTTATAACCACATTTTCTATAATACATAAAACATTTTTCTGTATTTTGTGACATAACCTTATTAAATTAGGTTTTAAACAAATAACTTATAATTGTGGAAACGTAGTAAAGTTTTAGGTACAATGAAAAGCAACACAGTAATCGCCATTAAGGCTCGGCAAAAGAAAATCACTCCAATAAAAACCGAAAAATTAAAATCTAAAAACAGTAATAAAAATTTAAAACAAAAACTTTCAAAATCGCCACCAAATAAGGTAACTACAACACCTATAACTACAGTAAAGAAGAAGAAAACTAAATACATGGTCCCATCTAAAGTAGTCACAGAAGATATCGTTACAGCATGCTTGAATGCTTTGGAAAAATTAACCACACTTAGTAATAAAAAAAACACAATTTTCGGCGATGAAACTCAAATATTTATGGAAATTCGGTGCATCAAAATATTAAAGTCTAAAGGCAATGTGAAATTGTAAGTATTTGCATTTTAGTTTCAGTTAATAGAAATTATCGTTTTTTTTTTGTTATCAACTTGTATTAACTTACTATAAAATTTAGCTTAACTTGAAATTCTAATGTGGAGCTAATCATTTGTCTAAATTGTGAACATTAAATGATATTTTTAGCACACTACCTAATAGCACCGTGGCATCTTCTGGTGAAGTATGTTTGATAACACCGGACATGAAAAAAGGAAAGAAAGTAGATCATGAACCTACAGTTGATCACTGGGAAGAAATTTTGAGGGAGGCTGGGGTAACAGCTGTAAGTAGGACTTTCAGTAATCCTATTTGTTGGTCTGACTAACTGTACCCTTCCAATCGAAGGAGTAAAGATAAAGTATTCATCAATGTTTTCTTATGACATTATCATGTAAATTTATCTTCCGTAAACCGACTTTACAGACAACCATTTTTTAATAATAGATAATTTTAGAATCTGTGTTAGATGTAGTTTTTTATGATATTTTAGATTGTTTTTCTGGAACAATATTGCCATACACATCTTTTACATATTACAACAATTTAAAAACTAACTGGCTTTACAAACTTAAAACATTTCTAGCTTAGATATCTATCACAAACTTGAAAAAAATATCTATATTCAGTGGATATTATTATAATTTTGCTTCATATCAATAATTTATCTCTACATTTTTGGTTTTAGATTAAAACTGTTTTACCTATGAGGCAATTGCGAGTTGAATATGACCAATATGAGTTAAAGCGAAGACTATTAACACAGCATGACTTTATTATGGTTGATACGAGAGTACTTAATCATGTGTCACATGTCCTCGGGAAGATGTTCTTTAAAAAACATAACATGTTAATACCTGTCAAAATAAATGAAAAGAAAGATATAAAAAAGAACATTGATGTCGGACTCAGAACTGTTATGTTAAGATTGAATGAAGGGCAAACATCTACAATGCTCGTAGGAAATACTGCAATGCAAGAAAGTCTCGTTAAGGAGAACATATTGGCTATAGTTAGACAATTAAAAGACAAGTTTCCTGGAGGCGAAAATAACATAAGATCTTTATCAATAAAGTTACCACTATCCTTATCAATTCCATTATATCTTACATTGAGTAAGTTTTGTCCCAACATTTATTAGAAGAGATTTTTTAAGTCAATCATGTATCTTATATATTTGTATTTTATAAATTATAGGACCTTCAAGTTCAGTCAAAACCATTAAAATCAAGCAAACTAAACCGAAGAATTATAAGGACTATGAGGATGAACTAACAACTCACATAGGATGTACTGTACGAGTAGCACCAGATGGAACTGTACACTTAAAAAGGAAATTAAATGAAACAGATATCAGGTATCGGTATATACACAATAAACTATAGAAACCTTGATATAAAGTTTATTCATATTTTACTTCCAAGTATAAAACAGTAAACTAAATTTATATAATATTTATTTGTGTGGTTTATGCATATAATTTATGTACCGCTTTTCTGTATTTCTGATCAGCTATAGATTGACTGATAGAGGAAGCTTTTTGGTGAGGTAATGTCTAACTGGCTGCCTTTTATACCAACCACACTGTTGATCATATATTTTAATTAACTATAAAAAATATATGTTAATCTATTATTTACTTACTGACTGCCTCGTTGGTCTAGTGGCTAGATATAAGGCCGCAGACCCGGTGGTCCTGGGTTCAATTCCCAGGTCGGGCCAATAAATAGTTATTGGGTTTTTCTGTCAGAAAATTCTCAGTAGCAGCCCGGAGTCTGGAAGTTGGAAGTGTGTACACTCCCGTGCCTCGGAAAGCACGTTAAGCCGTTGGTCCTGCGCCTGAACTCTTTTCGGTCGTGTCGGATTGCCGTCCCATCGGATTATGAGAGCTAAGGAAAAGAGAGTGCACCTGTGTTTGCGCACACACTTGTGCACTATAATATGTCCTGCGCAGTTGGCTAATCTCCCTTGAGATTGGCCGCCGTGACCGAAATCGGTCTGGAGGACCTTATTTACTTACTAAATGCTAATGTTCTTACAGTGACAATGAAGAGCAAGAAAACAGTGAAAATGAAGACATAGGTGAAGAAAAAAATGATCAACAATAATATTGTAAAATATATTTGTTCATTTATTGAATATATTATGTGAAATTAACTTTACTTTTGATTTACATTTGAAACATATACCAATTGCATTATATAAAAAAGCAATGAATCCATAATGGAATTTACAACAAAAATGTTTAATTATGTTTTTAATCAATTGCATAGAATATTTTAGGCTGATGTGGAAACAACAGTCACTTGCATTTTTGTAGGCCAAACCTTTTTAAATCTCTTGAAATTTTTCACTCCATTCTCTGTTGATTGTACCTGAATAAGTTCTCTTTTAACAATCAAATCCTTTATTACTATAAGACTTGAGGAACCTAAATCAATGTTACCAAATTTATCATCTAATTCTGTTACCTCTTCTTTCTTTATATATTTATAACAAGGAGTATTAGAACTGATCTGTATTAGTTCCTTTAGCTTTGATCCTCTTAAAGCAGATATATCAAATCTATCATCAATATTTTTTGTAGTTGTAGATACAATTGTATGAGTATGTGAAGTGTCTTGGACAGAATCAGAATCACTATTGGAGGGTTTATCTAAAGCAGTTTTTTTGTTTTCTTTATTAACAAAATTGAAAATATCCTCTTCTTCATTATCAGTACTATGTTTTCTTTTCATAGGCTTCGACAAGTTCAGCTTCTTTTTGAAACTGTTTTCACCTATGTTCTTGACATTATCATTTTTAACAAAATTAAAAACATCATCCTCATCACTATTATTTGCAATAGAAATTTTCTTGGATGGATTTTCCAAATCTTTAAATTCATTTTGTCTTTTCTTAGAATTGCTTAGACTTAATTTACTAAAATTATCTGTTGCCAACTTTTTAGGAAGATTTCTTGTACTAGTGCTATCATCGTCTTCACTTAACTTTCTTTTAGAACTATTGTTAGTGTTATCACTATTAAACGCTAAAGAATGATTATTGATAGGTGTTAAGCTTTCATCAATTAACAAATTTTCCTTCTTGCACAGATTATCAGAAGAGTCCTGTGATTCTGGAGCGAGTATGTTGCTGTAATTTTTTTGACAAGGCACTTGTTTTATAACTTCCGAGGAAAAATTAAAACTTGGATTACAGTATTTACTTGTTGAACAATATAATATAGCCAGACCTATTTCAGCATCAGCCACAAGCCTCTTCCCTTTGCTTTTAAGATATTCAATAATATCATTTATTTGATCCCTTTGGGCCTGAGTATCTTGGCTCTGAGATGAAAAAGTATACTGAATAACAATAACACCTTCATCACATAGAGCAGATTTTGTCATTTTTGATTCACTTAACAGTAAGGCATCTGCAGAACTTTTTGTTAGCACCAATTTGTATAATTCTAATTGTCTTCTTGAGAAGAAAATTACTTTCTTACCGGCAAATAATGAACTTCTCTCGTTATTTGGAAGAAAAGATACATTTTCTTTATTGAGTGTAGATTCTAATATTTGAGGTATGAAATTATTTGGTTTTGGTAACGCAGTATTATTATTGACTGCATCGACACACTTATTCCAGTAATCAATAGTTACTATATGTGATTTTTGTACTAATGCCAAAACGACCTTTATTGTCAATGTTATTGCAGGCATTGTTAAATATTCACAAGTTTCGTCCCACTCATTTTTAACGATTCCACCTACTTTAGCAAGAATGTCTTTAAGACTTTGAAGATTTTCTCCTTTCAATGTTGATGTACATGTTGTTAAGTTAATCTGTTGAGCCTTCCAAACACAACTCATCTTTCCAAATTTAATAACATCGTTACAATTTAATTTTATCATCTTGTTATGTTCAATTTTGTCAAAGTTATTTACAAAAGTACCATATTTTGAGCCCAAGTCCTTTAAATACAAAACGCCTTCAGAAATCAAAAGTGTTGCATGTTTTCTACTAATGGAAGGGTCATCGGGTATTGCAAAATTACAGTTTTGTCCATCAAGACTTCTGCCTACTGTAACATTTTTTTCCGATAGTACAAATATTATTCTTTTATCATTCTCTGAGGTTAAATGCCACATTTTTGAGCCACTGGCTTAAAACACAAACTAACACTTTTAAATGACAATCTTCATTTAAGACCTATTTCTGATATCAATATAATTTGTAAATTCATTAATTAGCGGAATTTGGACTGTTAATGTTATTCAAAACAATTTTTTATTCAATATTATTTGGCTATTCCAAAGAACCAAAGATTATTAATCCCTCTCTTTTTCTATTATTATAATACTCCATACCCACAGAGTAAATAGTAGCCGCGATATTACTCGACTTAACTTTTACAAGTTTTACACGTAGAAGAATGTCAAATAAATATCGATAGTACGATGTGTCTTAATCACGGTCGTATACACAGGTCTTGCAACAACAGTATTTGGGGTACGTCGACTTAATGACGCTGTTCAGTTCAGTTTAGGGCCGCCAGAGGCATGACGATAGGTTCGTGCTGGTTACATATACTCAAAAAAATATTTTACATGGAAGATAAAATTATACTATTTGTCCAAAATTATATCACGTTTGACACACACACATTTCCAGCGAAGGATAATACGGTTGACCATTTTTTTTTTCTTCTGCTTTTCACTCAATAATACTGTAATTCAAAATATTGTTTTCAAAATGTTGTATTCAAACATGTGTTTATTATATAATGAGCAAATTAAATGTAATATACATATATAATAAGCACAACACGAGTTGTTTTATTGTGCGCTAAAGTAAAATTATTTCGAAAGGCGATCGCAGTGACGTACAGCGGGCGTCGTTTCGAAATAGAAGTTGTAACACAATCGCACCTATCTCACACCACTGAAATTGGACTTGCTTGTAAGACCTGTTTACAAGACCGTGGTCTTAATTCGTTACATTTGTCGATATAGGATAAATTATTGTCACGTTAAGTTAGAAATATAAGCTTAAAAATTGATAAATACATCTAGGTAATCCTTTATAATTTGAATTATTTGAAATTTCGATGTTATCAATATATACAAATCCATTAACAAGATCCAATTGTAATAGTTGTATGTTTTGTTTGTGAATACAAGTAAATGGATTTGGATATAATTATAAGAAAATAGATTTTTCGATAGAAACATCTTTTTGACACAAGTTTTGTAGCAACAAGGAGTTCAGTGATCAGTGACAGATTGAATTATGCCATTTTGTAACAATAAACTTCTACCTAATTTTTTGTTAATTAAACATACATTAGTCTTTTCATTTTTATATGATATTATGAAGGTACTAAATTAAAAATGTCGGTGCTAACGGTTGGATTGGTTTCCATAGGAATAATTGCCAATATAAGATGGTAAATATTAAAACCGATATTTTTTCAATAGCAACATCGACTATGTTATTGGCAAGGTTTCTATGACAACGGTAAAAATAAACAAATTATAATTTGAAAACATTTGTGAATTGAACTAGACATTTTAGTTTTAATTTAGAAAATATAATTACTAGACATATAAAATTACAATCATAATAATTTGTGTGTATAGCAGAAGAAATAAATAATAGTAATAAATGATTTTCTTTTTTATATATAAGTAAAATCTAAAAACCAAGACGTGTAATTCAATAAACATGACATTGTATATAGACACAAAACTAAACTTTACCGATAGTAATGTAGTAACTACATTAAGTTCTTGGCATCCTTCTCTACCATTATTGGCTGTTGGATCTTACAACCAAGAAAAAGGAGGAGTTGCAACAATTTTCAACGATAATGTAAGTTATATATTATATGAAGTAATTATTCTGGACTAAAATAAATAAAATTATAAACATGAACATAATTTACAGGGACTTGCTTTAGAAGGTTGCGATTGGCCAGTACTTTTTTCAAATCAAGTAACTGCCTTAGCTTGGCATCCTATCAGAAAACTATTAGTAGTAGGTTGGGATGGAGGTGAACTTTATATCTGGCTCGAATACTCTTGGGCTCGATTAGAAGCACCTCATAATGCAGCTTTAACTGCTGTTCGATTCAGTTCTGGTGGTGGCAGATTACTTGCATCAGACGCAGCAGGCTCCCTTTCAGGATGGCAATCTAGTTCAGGTGCTCCTTTAACAGCTTTCCACCATCAGCTGGGAGATGTTATTACACACGTCAAATTTTGTACACCTAGTCCAACTTCTGAATCCTCAATAAGAGGTTTAGCACGAGCAGCTGTTGCAGGAGATGAAAATGCTTTAGATGCTCTAGCTGCCTGGAGACCCCGTACTACGGCCAAGATAAGAGAAGGCCTGCAACCTGACAATCATGCCTGTTATGCAGCTCAAGATAATGGAGTAATTTTATTTATTGACCATGTGGGTGCTTGTTCGGAAGTCTTAAATGCTCCAGGTACCATTGTGTTTATAGATATAATAAACAGCATTTATCTTCTCATTGCTTGGGAGACAGGTGGTGCTCTTAGTTTGTCCAGATTTTTAATATCCAATGATGGATCACTGACCACAGATACTCATGTACGAATGACTGCAAGAAATGGTCAATGTATAGTTCTAGCCGGTAATTTTTGTGTTGCGGTAATCACGGGTGATAATTTAATTAGAATATGGGATAGTGAAACTGGAGATAATGATGTCTTACCCAATGAAGGTGATGAAACTCAAGCAGGAGATATATTCACAAGCATTAGTTACTGTAGTCTAAGTGACACATTATGTTGTGGCACATCTCAAGGAAATATTTACCTCTGGAGACGGGATCACAGAAATAAGTGGAAGTTAATAAGTAGTACCTCTGTTAAAGGTACAGTAAAAGAAGTAACCTGGGGCTCAGAAGGATTGATGAATCCATTGTTATATGTAAACTGTATTACAAATGCATTTATTCTTCGCGAGCAACATGTGTGCTGGGGCTATACCAACAATATTTGGATGGTACAGAAGTCTGCTCATGAAATAGCTGTTACTGAAAGTTCAAATATAACAAGTATTAATACAGCAATAACAATAAAAGCATTTGCATTCAGGGATAACTATGTAGTGTTAGGTGATGGGAATGATGTACAAGTATGTGTAAAATTATTTTTACTTCTATTTATTTATATTTTAATATATTATCATAATTAATTTATTCCATAAATTACAGGTATGGATGCGCAGTAAGGATAAAGATAAAGGGATGTTTACATTAATTCGAACATTCGCATGGAAAACAGATGTTTTAATACTTTACAATGAAATAATAGTTGGTGTTGTAAGGTCACACATTGAGTGCTACAGTGTTTCTGGTACTAAGATTGGAATTCTTCCTTGTAGTGAAAGCGAGGGTGAACCTATTGTAGTAACAAATACTAACAAATTTATAATAATTGCTACAATGGATGGAACATTGAAATTGGCTGAAATTACCAAGAAGGGCTTTAGGATGCCCTATCCATCGAAAAACTGTTATCAGATGATTGAAGATTTTGGGGAAATTATGAGATCTTCAGTGAATGCTTCTGGTCATTATATCTGCTTAAGTATAGCTAATGCTGGCTTAGCGCCTGATCCAAAAATTTATTTATGGGATGTTGCAAATGATGTTATTACAACAACACTTCTAGCTGATTCTAAATCACCCCCATATCAAAGTGTCCCTATCGCGATATTATGGGACTATAATGACGCCAGACTCGTCGCTGTACATATGCGTTCTTCGGAATTTGATCATATACATTTATTTTTTTGTCATGAAAGTAAATTGTTTGAATATAAAAATTGGTGTTCACGCCCGGAAGAATACTTTGTTATGGATTTCATAATGTGTTCTATATTTTCGCCTTATGTAGTAATCTTAACACAGCAAAATATTAAGCGAATATTAATGCATGAATTCGAAGAAGCTCCTGACTTAGAACCCAACAATATTAAACAAGTCCTTAATTTTCTTTATTACATGACTACTGAGCATTTAGAAAAAGCTGTTGTAATTGGGGCTAACATTTCAGGAAGCAAAAATTCAGTAGTTTGGGAAAGCTTAGCTAAAGTTTGTGTATCTCTTAAACGAGCAGATGTTGGTGCGGTTTGTCTAAGTAAAATGGGCAATATAAAAGGAGCTTTAATGATGCGAAAAGCGTTGAACGACGATACTATGGATAATACTTCAAAAGTTGGAGTATTAGCTGTTAACTTGGGTATGATTGAAGAAGCCGAACATTTTTTCCGTGAATCGCAGAGGCCAGACCTTGTCACGCGTTTGAAATCGGCGAAAGAAGGTGGATTTAATGAAATTATTAATGGAGAAACTGAGAGTGAAAACGTCCTTCTTGTGAAAAGTGCACAACATAAACTTGCTAAAGTGTTGTGGGCAAATGGCGAAACCGGGCCATCGCTCAAATTATTCGAGAGTGCAGGAACATTGGTGCCTCACGTCCCTAGGATGCTAATCGCGCAAGGCCAGGCTTCGGTACTTGCGCAATATGTTGTCAACTCAAACGATTCTGATTTGATAACTTGGTGGGGTCATTATCTTGAAAGTATTGGTGATCTTGATGGAGCGCTAGACGCATATGCAAGGGCAAATGATTTTGGCGAACAAACTAGATTATTGTGTCATATGGATAGAATAGACGAAGCCGAAAAGATATGTCAAAAAAACTCCTCATCTTTGTATCAAATGGCACGTTATTTAGAAATGAAAGCTAATGAAACAGAAAGTGCTGTAAAGGTAATATCGTGTAGTTTTTAAATATTCTGTTGTATGTATTTATAATATTTTCATACTTATTAAATAATAGATAGATAACATAATAATATATATACAGTGGTGGTCGAATAATTAGAAACACTACCAACGGTCCTTGACATTATGTAAGATACTTCACCGCAATCCTTTTGTATTTTGAAATGAAACAATAAATAGGACAACAATATGTTCAACGATTTATAATTTATTAGAAAAAACAATATAAATCCCATTACACAAGTGCAGTTTCAATATTACATTACGGACAAACATTTAAACCAGTTTTAAGGTATGAACAATAATGGTCAACTAATTAGACGAGAGAGAAACAACAACAAAAAAAGTATAAAAAGCAATATTTTTTTAAGTATTAGTAACTAGCGGTTCACCCGCGGCTTTGCCCGCGACACAATCAAAAGTCTATTTAAGCTGTGAAAACTGTACATTTCAAGCGGATCAGACCAATTTTTTATACGAAAGTTTCAAACCATTTCTCTCGTTTGGGGTTGAATTTTAAATTTCATGCTTCTTACATAAAAAATGACGGACCCGCCATACAAACTTTCAACCCCGTATTTTGCCTTCTTGCGGAGTAGTTTTTAAGAGCCCTGATATATGAATTTATTTATTTCTAAACAGAAGCTAGTATATAAAATTTCATGATTCTTACATGAAAAATGACGAACCCGCGATACAAACTTTCAACCCCGTATTTTACCTTCTTGCGGGGGATTTTCGAAAACCCTGAAATACGTATTTATTTATTTCCAACCAGAGGCTTGTATACAAAATTTCATGCTCATTACATCAAAAATGACGAACTCCCCATATAAACTTTCAACCCTCTATTTCACCCTCTTAGGTGGTGAATTTTGGAAAACTCTGATTTGCGTACTTATTTATTTCCAACCAGAAGCTTGTATATGAAATATCATGCTTCTAACTTTGAAAATGATGGATTTCCATACAACGGTTCATCCCTTATTTCATCTTCTTAGGGATGGAATTACCAAAAATCCTTTCTTAGTAAGGGGTTTTCCAATAGGGACGCTTGAACTTTGACAGCTGATTGCGGCCATGTTGTTTGAGTGACAGCTGTCAAATGCAGTGTGTTATATTCATTCCGTCCTCCCAAACCACCATGGCAGGTTACAGTGTCGAGCAGCACGTGCAAATCATAAAATTGTTTTATGAAAATGGGTCTTCAGTTCGAGCAACGTTCCGCGCACTTCGCCCGTTTTACGGTCGCGATGATCGTCCTGCCGAGTCGACTATCCGTCGATTGGTGGACAAATTCGAGTCAACCGGGTCAGTTAACAATCAGCCGGTTCCCGTGCGTCAACGTAACGCGAGATCTGCCGAGAATATCTCCGCTGTGCGCGACAGTGTCCTCGAAAACCCGCGGCAGTCAATTCCGCGTCGCGCACAGGAACTCGGCCTTTCGCAGACGACAACTTGGCGAATTTTGCGTTGTGACTTGAGCCTGCACCCGTACAAGATCCAGCTGACCCAAGAGCTCAAGGTTAATGACCATAGACAGCGCCGTGTGTTCGCTGACTGGGCATTAGAGCAGTTGGAAGTTGACGCCGATTTTGGCAAAAAAATCATCTTCAGCGACGATGCGCATTTTTGGATGAATGGCTATGTCAACAAGCAAAATTGCCGTATTTGGGACGAGACCAATCCACACGAGGTTCACCAAGTGGCAATGCACCCGCAGAAAGTGACTGTTTGGTGCGGATTTTGGGCCGGAGGCGTGATTGGTCCGTATTTTTTCGAAAACGATAATGGTGTGGCCGTCACCGTCAATGGTGAGCGATACCGGTCGATGATAACCAACTTCTTTTGGCCTGAAATCGAGAATATGGATCTGGACAACATGTGGTTTCAACAGGACGGCGCTACAAGCCACACAGCACACGCTACGATGGAAGTTCTGCACGAGCAATTTCTGGACATGGTCATCTCGCGCGGAGGCGACGTGAACTGGCCACCGAGATCGTGCGATTTGACCCCGCTGGACTTTTTCTTGTGGGGTTTTCTTAAGTCGCAGGTCTATGCCAACAAGCCGCAAACCACCGATGCCCTCAAAGTCAACATACGCCACGCCATCGATCAAATACAGCCCGATTTGTGCGCCAGAGTCATCGAAAATTGGACCTTTCGTGTGCGCGCCACCAACCGAAGCCGTGGCGGTCATTTGAATGATGTCATATTCCATACATAATGGGGTCGATAGACCTTCCAAATAAAAAAAAAAATTCGCAAATATCTCTCCTACATGTATTTTTTTTGCATTTCAAAGATCAAGCGCCCTTAATGGAAAACCCTATATAAGCGTTTTCATCATAAAATGCATCAATTGTCAAAATTTCAAGTCTCTAACCCCAGTGGCTTAGGCTGTGCCTTGATGAGTCAGTCAGGACAAGTCTTTTTATATATATAGATTAGTATTGATATTTACGAAATAGCTACTATCCACAGTCTACCAATATATTTAGTGGCGTGTCATAATTAATATTTAGTGGCGTATCCCTTATTTTCAATAACAGCACTGCAACGACGTGGCATTGATTCAATCAATTTCATACATTTTTTTAGGGGGATTGAATTCCATGCTTCAACAAATGCTTCATATAGTTCGTTTTGACTGGTGTTACGTTTGTTTAAGACTTTCTTTTTAACAATATACCAGAGATTTTCTATTGGGTTTAAATCCGGACTATTTGCTGGCCAGTCTAAAACGGGTATACGTTGTTCGCTAAGGAAACATTTGACGCTATTTACCGTGTGTTTAGGGTCATTGTCATGCTGAAAGATCCAGGTTAAAGGCAAATGATCGGCTGAGTAGGGAATCATCGTGTGCTCTAAGATATTTTTGTATTGCCGTTGATCCATTGTACCTTCAATCTTCCGAGCGGGTCCAACTCCACATCCGGAAAACACCCCCAAACTTTAATGTTACCGCCACCGTGCTTGACTATACTCCTTGTGTATTTATAATTAAAAGCATTGCTTACAAGACGTCTAACATAGCGCTTTCCATCGGAATTTACCATATTTATTTTTGTTTCATCTGAAAATAACACTTTTTTCCATTCTCGTACCGTCCAATTAACATATTTTTTAGCGAATAATAATCGCTTCTCTCGATGTTGTTTGGTAAGAAACGGTACCTTTCGATAGATAGCTTCCACTAATCTTCTTGACGAGATGTTTCTCGGGTCATCAGCCGAAAAAACTTTATTTTTAATCTGGTTGGAGTCTTTACTTGGGTCTTTTTTAGCAACACGAACGATTAGCGTATCTTCTCTGGGAGAAGTTTTTCTTGGCCGAGCCTTTCTAAGAACGTTTTCAACAGTTCCATATGTTTTATAATGATCAATTGCATTAAAAACTTTCTTAACAGAACAATTTAAATGCTCAGCTATTCTTCTGTACGCCCACTTATGATCTGTATGTAAATTAACAATTATTTGCCTAGTTGACGCGTCACAACTTTTATTTTTGCCCATTTTGAACAAAATAAAATTCAGATTAAATTATGAATTGCCGCCAAAATAATAGAAAAAGCCAAGAAAGAAATGTTGTTCTCCAATTTCAAAAAAAGAACGAGCTATGGATGCTTTTTTAAAAAGTTTCTAATTAGGCGTCCAAACGGCCAGTAACAGAAAATAAACTCCTACATGTGTAAGACTCATTTTGTAATTAAAAGTAAAATATGTTTTATATTTTATGTATTTAATGAGAGTTTTTTATTTGAGTGGCTATATTATTGCATGATTATTAATTATTGAATGTGTATATTTTTTACGAACATTTGTACGTTGAAGTTATACTTTCTTTATTCATAAGAAGTGTTTCTAATTATATAACCACCACTGTATATATATATATATTAGAACACAAAACACAATCTTCTATATATAACCTACATTAATCACAGTTTTAATGATACTCGCGTTGCACGATTGCACGAACAAGGAATAGTTGTAAAAACTTCTATATATGATTGAACTAATTTATTATTTCAATATTATCCACATTATTGTCATTGTATTTACTTGTATCAAAATTTCAGTTGTATATAAAATGTGGTGCTATATCGTCTGCCATACGAGTAGCGACCGAGGCAAACGCGTGGAACCTCGTATGGCGAGCAGGCAATTCATCGCCTAAACATGCTCTCTATGCCGCTTCTATTCTAGAAAATGCGGGTCAAAACGAACAGGCCATAACTTTGTATCAAAAAGCAGGTTGGTCATTTTAATTTTTATTTATTTTATTTTATTATAAAAAATAATTCTATTATTTATCTGATCGAGGTATTTGTTATTATTTTATACAGACCCTTTTGGGTTAAATTATAATCTTAATTATAATTGACGTTAGTGACATATTTATTCACAGAGAAGCCTTATATGGCCTTGAAGTTGGCTTTAAGTTGTGGGGACACGAATGCAATGGTAGCCGCCGTGGAGTCGATAGGAGATCGAGTAGACCCGGAATTGGCTCACACTCTCGCAGCACATTTACGAGAAGCTGATCATCATTCACACGCCGCAGCTTTACTAGCTACGGCGGGAAAGGTAAACATTCAAGTGTCCTTACCGATCACGATCATTCTTTTGTACTCCAGATAATTTTATCTCAAGAAATATATGTAATAAGGTCCTCCAGACCGATTTCGGCCACGGCGGCCAATCTCAAGAGAGATTAGCCAACTGCGCAGGAGATATTATAGTGCACAAGTGTGTGCGCAAACACAGGTGCACTCTCTTTTCCTTAGCTCTCATAATCCGATGGGACGGCAATCCGACACGACCGGAAAGAGTTCAGGCGCAGAACCAACGGCTTAACGTGCTTTCCGAGGCACGGGAGTGTACACACTTCCACCTTCCAGACTCCGGGCTGCTACTGAGAATTTTCTGACAGAAAAACCCAATTTATTGGCCCGACCTGGGAATTGAACCCAGGACCGCCGGGTCTGCAGCCTAATATCTAGCCACTAGACCAACGAGGCAGTCAAGAAATATATGTAATTGGTATGTGAATATGTTGGTATTTGAATACGTTTGTAGAATCCAGTTTTATGCATATAGTTTATTTACGTAAAAAGTATTGAACTTTCCATTATTATTATATATACTAAAGCGGATCAAGTAACTTCCCCAGTACGAGGAAGCGTTGGATATTGTGGAGCAGTCGTCGACGCCGCTGTCTGCGGAGCTGGGCGCGCGGCTGGCGGCTCCGGCCGGCACGCACGGGCGGGACGCGCTGCTGCGCAGACTGGCCGACGTGCTCGGCACGCGCGGCCTCTACCACCAGGCCGCCAAGCGCCTCGCGCAGATCGGTGACAAGGTGGCGGGTTCGATACCATGCCTCGACTGCTTTTATATACTGTTTTTATATATTGCCTACTCATCCACGTTACAATGTAAAACATTTCATACTGTACTCGTTTCGATGCTATTAAGTGAAGACGTAATTAAGTATTTACTTTCGTTTGCACTAATACAGATGAGGTTTTTTCATTGTCTATCAAGTGATACGTGTGGTGCACGTTATATTAAACTATTTGTCGTAAACTCCGAAATTTAGAGCCAAAAATTCCATTTAGGTACCTACGTCATTTAATGCTTCGAATTTCAATGAAGACAATATATTGCATCCCACAAAATGAGCTCAACTTGAAAATGTTCAATGAACTTCAATTCTACGTGGTTACTCCACATGTTTCCTTCCTAGTCCGTACTGGGACCAAACAAGAATGAGATAATGTTCACTTTTCTCGCTCAAGAAATCCTTTGAAGCGGGATAAAATACCGACACCGATCACGAACAGACGAGCGCGAGAAGGAGACCTAGATAAAGCTCTCACATTCACGGTTCTCGGGTGTTCTCGGCGTTTCTCGCCGTGTCTGTATGGGCTATTAGAGCCCCGGGAGCGCGGCTAACGGGCTCGGTGTGCGTCAGGCGGGCGCGCTGCGCTGGCTGCTGCGCGCGGGCGACGCGGAGCGCATCGCGACGTTCGCGGCGGCGTCGCGCGACCGCGCCACGCAGCTCATGGCGGCCGACTTCCTGCGGCGCCGCGCGCCCTGGCGCCAGCGCCCCGACCTCGCGCGACACGTGCTGCACTTCTACACGCGGGCCCGGGCCCACGGGAAACTCGCCGCTTTCTATGCCGAGTGCGCCAAGATGGAAATCGACGATTACGAGGTACGCGTTATACTGTTCTAGTGAATTGGAAATGTGACGCTGTGAATAGTCGACTTTAGATCGTTACATTTTCAGAACTATGAAAAAGCGTTGGAAGCTTTAAAGGAGGCGACGCGATGTATTACTAAATCTTCGGATCCGGAGATGGGTATGACTTTAGTATTGTTATGACATTGAATACGTAAGAAAGTCGCATACTCGTATATTTTATTGATATAATTATATCTTTTCCAGACACTCAAATGATAGCGATTCAAGAACAAATTACATTTGTTAAACGTTTCATTGAAATAAGGAACTCACTGGGAAGCGGAGATATAAACACAGGTGTACAGACATAAAATATTTGTTTTAAAGTTCAAACTTATGTATTAAACAGTAGATGGGCCATACTTATATTAGCCAGAACCGGCATTTCCAAAACGTCTAATAAATTAATATAAGTGCTCAAAGGCATATAATTATACTGTATACACATAACAATAGGAAATTAAGAAATACGAAGTATCGATATTCAACGGTATTGCCATTTACGAATGCTGTTGCTCGCGACAAACTATTGAATATAAAGATAATAAAATACTTTATCAATAATATGCCAAATCATTTTGGAACTCAATATTTAATTCTAAAAGAACTTTAGATAATCCAGGTAATCAATTATTTGTTATTAATTTATCATTCTAGGTATAACTAATGGACAAAATTTGATACGCGCGATGAGTGGACGTCCAGGACTCATAACAGAAGAAAGTATTCTTAAATTACTCTTGCAATATTCCGCCGATCATCCAGACGTAGAGAGTAAGACAGATTTTTTTTTTTAAATATTACCATAGAACTTACCACTAGTTTTGTATTTTGTTCATTGTTTTTTTTATATATATTGGCATTGCATTGCTATACATATAATATACAACGGTATAAATGTGTTTCAGGATTAGAAATGCAACTGAAGTCTTTGCAAAGACCATCACAGGAAGATGATCGATCAAACGATTCGCCCGACCAGAGCGTCGAAGAAGTAATTTAAATAAGTCAATTAAATTGTATATTTTAAAACTGCGCAGCATTTATAAGGTTAACGCAAATCAATCGTTAATAGTTTTATTTGTATATAATATTCATGATAAATGTTGCCAGGCAACATTATGTTAACATTTTGTTAACATAATGTTATACATAAGACTATTATACGACTTTAAAAAAAAAAGGTTTTTTAGTAAAGTCTTATTAGCTGACCTTATTAGTTGCAGACTAATAAACATACAATATAATAAATATAACTTCAATATGAATGAATAAACAATATAAATATTAATATTACTAACTAATATATTGTCTCTCTAACCCCATCGTATTTAAAGAAGTCCTCCTGTTCAATTTCGACCACGGCGGCAAAACTCAAGGAAGACTAGCCAGCTGCGCAGGACATTAATATACTAATACTACTACATATCATAGAGCACAAGTGCACATGCGCAAACACATATGGACTCCCTATTGCTACACTCTCATATTTCTATGGGACGGGAACCTGGGCCAATGGTTTTATTGTTTTTACGTGCTTTCCGAGGCACGGGAATATACACATTTCCAACTCCAAGATTCCAGGCTGTGATTGAGAATCTTCAACTGAAAAAGTACAATAACATTTTTTTTGTTTGCATATATGATATATGTATTTCATATTTTAAATATACATCAATTTCGAATGTAGAAGGTACGTTGGTAAAGGTAATCAACCTATTTTTAAGTACCTATTATATAACTACTATTACAATTATCATCAAAGAGAAGAACCCACCTTTCTTTTAAATCAGAGCTCGTTGTTGCATTTTTTTTCAGAAAGTATATATTTGATTAATTTTTTCTTTAATAAATAAAAAAAGAAATGATCAGTAAATAGTAATATATAATCGTTGATAATAATACTTTTAATTGAAATTGTTTGGTATGAGACATATTTTCAACAACACTGAAAAAAGACCAATATTCCAAATAATACCCAGAAATTCTAGGCATTGAGTTGAACAAATTGTCAGTCCATCCTAGCTGTTTCACAATATCTTTAAATTAGACTGGTAAATTGGACAATGTAATTGTATACGTAATAACATCACTGATTTGAACGGACTTGTCGGCACACAGTTATTATGTACTCTGTGCACTCAGCAGTCCACATGTCTTTACGTCAAACGTCATTTGTCAATGTTGATACTTGATATTGAAATTCCAAAATTTTATTTCGTTGAGGTTATAATCGAGGTGTTACACATGTGTTTTAAATATTTTTAAGAAAATGGTGCGACATAATAATCAATTGCCTAACAATCTTACGCAACTACAGAATTTGATAAAAAGAGATCCTGATTCGTACAAAGATGAATTTCGACAACAACTTGCACACTTTGAAACAACACTTGAGATATTTAACTTGAATCCAACTCAGTATAACAAAAAATTAGATGAACAAGCTATGTTTTTAGCACAAGTGACGCAGTGTTATCAAGCTGAGATGAAAACTTTTCCTCAAAAAATCGTAGACATCTTAAAAAGGCATAATACAGTAATGCATAGTGATATGAGATTATCGTTGTGCAAATGCTTAATATTGATCAGAAATAAGAATTTTATTTCAGCTTTTGATTTGCTAGAATTGTTCTTTTCGTTAATTAAATGTCAAGACAAACATTTAAGAGAATACCTAAAGACTCATATAATAACTGACATCAAGAATATGAATATGAAACATAAAGATATGAAGTTGAATTCAACTCTTCAAAATTTTATTTTTTCAATGTTGCGTGAATCTAATACGAAAATGGCAAAACTAGCTATTGATATATTGATAGAACTTTATCATAAGAATATCTGGAATGACCATAAAACTGTAAACATTATTGCTGATGTAGGATGTTTCACTAAAGTCACTAAGGTAATGGTTGCTTCCTTAAAATTTTTCTTAAGCCGAGAAGAAGAAGAAAAACCTGAATCTGATAGTGATGATGAAGTGGATCCTCGAGATACAATGATTGCGAACAAGTTTAACAAGAAAACAAGGAAAAGAGATAAAATGGTAGATAAAGTTAAGAAAATAGCTAAGAAAATAAAAAAAAGAAAAGAAAAGGCACCAATATTTAATTTCTCTGCCCTCCACCTTATCAACAATCCACAGGGTTTTGCTGAAAAGTTATTTAAGCAAATAGAGTCTTCCAATGAGAGGTTTGAAGTTAAACTAATGACTTTAGATGTGATATCAAGGTTAATTGGCTTGCACAATCTTTTTTTGTTTAATTACTATCCGTTTATTGCAAGATTATTAATGCCACATCAGAGAGAAGTTACCCGAATTTTACAGTTTGCAGCTCAATCTGCTCATGAATTAGTCCCACCAGAGGTAATCGAACCCATTATGAAAGCAATTGCTAATAACTTTATTACAGAAAGGAATTCAACTGATGTAATGGCAGTTGGATTGAATGCTGTCAGAGAAATTTGTGCACGTTGTCCCTTAGCTATTGGAGAAGATCTTTTAAGGGATCTGGTTCAATATAAGACTTATAAAGAAAAATCTGTTATGATGGCTGCTAGATCTCTTATTCAATTATATAGGCAATCTATGCCTAACCTTTTACACAAAAGGGATAGAGGTAGACCGTCAGAGGCTTCAATAGAACTGAAAACAAAAAAATATGGAGAAGTAGAAATAAAAGATTATATACCGGGATCTGAAGTTTTGTTAGAGAAAGAAGAAATAAAGGAAAAGAAAGGTAAAAAAAAGACTAAAAATAAAACAGAAGACTCTGATGATGATTGGATTGATGTTGCATCATCAGACTCAGAAATAAATATATCAACAGATAGTGAAGATGAAAACTCAGAAGATGAAGAAATAGAAGAAGAAGAAGAAAGTGAAGAAGAGGATAATGGAGCTGAGAATGAAGAAAAACAGAATGAAGCTAATAATAGTAATGAAAATAACAGTAAAAGTACAAATGAAAGTACTCAATCCAGAAAAATCTTGAAAGCAAAAAAGAGTTCTTCTAAACCAAATATAGAAGATAAAATAAAAGTTGCCAGAGAAGTTGCAATGGACAAAATTTTCACTGATGAAGATTTCAAAAGAATTGAGACTGCCCAGCTTAAAAAATGTGTCAGTGGTGTTAAGCGTAACCGAAGCATAGTTGAAGAAGAAGATGAATCAACAGAGTTAGTCCAGCTTTCTGCAATTGAAAACATACACAAAAAAAGAAAGCATGATAAAAACGCAAGGCTAGAATCAGTTTTAAAAGGAAGAGAAGAGAGAGAAAAATATGGTTACAGAGACCGCAGAAAGAATGCAAACTGTTCAAAAACTAACAGAGAAAAGAAGAAGACAAAATCTTATCAAATGGTCAAACATAAGGCAAGAGGAAAAATTAAGAGGTCATTTAAAGAAAAACAAATAGCATTCAGGAATTATGTAATCAAACAAAAAAAAATGCGTTGAGGAAATAAATATTTTATTTTTAAGTTATCTTTATATTTAACAAGAAATTGTAAACTTCAAAAACCTCATGAAATAAAGCAGCGATGTGTACTGTTGCATGTCATATTGCCAAAACTTTGATCTTTTTTTTATTAGCAGTAGTTTCTATACTATAATATTTCGTATAATTAGCATATTTCGAAAGCATTTACATATGCTTCGACCTTTTATTATTATATGAAAATTTTTAAACACTAAACAGGAATAATTTTTTGATTATCTTTATGGGAAATGTCTATACTATATAGTATATATATTACTTAAGTTTTTTTAAGTTAGTTAACATATTTTTTTATATTTAGTTTTCACAGAGTAAAACATCAGATAATGCTTTTATATATGTACTTCATTTGAGCCGCATATAACATCTACCTTTTCCAAGAAGAAGAATCATTCAGTTTAAAAAATACATATGTCAAATTGGCTATGACGTATAACGTTTTGTCAGCTGTCATTGTAACAAATAAGTGGTCGTAGTTATTTTGCAATAAACAAATATTTATATTTCCTATTTAAACTTATTATATATCATCCGAAATGTTAAAACCAAAAGCATTAACTCAAGTATTGAGCCAAGCAAATACGGGGGGCGTCGAAAATACTTTGTAAATATTATACTTTTTAATACAATACGAATTCTAACAATATAAAAATGTGTGACTATGATTCAAATTTCAGATTATTAAATCATCAAGGTGCATTATTAGCCTATTCTGGATACAATGATAAAGATGCAAGAGTTACCGCTGCTATTGCCAGTAATGTTTGGTCTGCGTATGAAAAACATGGTAGAAATGTCTTCAAAGAAGACAAGTTACATTTGATTTTAGTTGATTGCTTAAATGGTAAAATAGCAGTTACTCAAGTTGCTAACCTGCTTTTATGTCTATATGCCAAAGAATCCGTAGGTTTTGGCATTTTAAAAGAGAAAATTAATGCAATTGCTCAGTATTTGGAAGGACCTTTAAAGCAAGTTGCTAGTTCACAATAATAAAATGTTATATATCTTTCTGTTTTTGTATACTGAAAAAAAGAAACAGTTTTAAGCAAATTTAAACAAGACCTTGAAAATGTATTTAAAACTATAAGATGCATCAGATCTTACGATAATATTCTATCTATTGTCATAAAACATGTTATGTATGTATAGGCTTTTGCAAATATAGGCATTAATTTTTACAGCCTTGTATTATGTATTGTTAATAAGTGTCTAGTTCTTAATGAAAATATTTTTAATTAAATTATATTGAAAGTAAGATTTTCTCCTAAATCCTCATAAATTAACCTTTCCATCCATCATTTACAATAGTATATATTGAGCAAAAAAGAAAATATTGTTTTAAAAATTTTAAATGTAATTTATCAAGACTGTTCATCATTTGCATACATTTACGGTTTTAAATATATCTTTTATATCAAAGCATAGTGATGTCACACGGTAGAGGATTTAAGTTAGATTTGTCTGGCATCTTTACCAATGTAGAATTATTCTTGATTAATATCATTTTTTTCTGATGTTGCATATTAATTATTATCAAAACAAATATTTCTAATCCCAACACTAAAAGAGGGGTATCATAAGTTTAATATGTGTATCTCTGGCATTGTAGCTCCTTAACAGATGAATCATTTTTGCTATAAAATGTTCTTATATGTGATTAAAGAAAACCAGTTCCATCAACCAACCCAAGCTGGTAGTAAACACAAAATGTCACAGCTCTCTGAATAAATCAACCTGTCACGAGACAAATTTAAGATGGGTTTACTTGGTGGTAGGGCTTTGTGTACAACTGGATAGGTACCGCTCACTCATCAGATAGTCTACGAACAAACAGCAATATATTGTTGTGTTCCAATTTGAAGGGTGAGCGAGCCAGTGTAACAGCTGGCTTCCTAAGATTAGTGGAGCATGTAAGGAATGGGTAATATTTCTTAGTCCCTTAGTTAGTGTTAGTTAGATATGGTGACCCACTTGTCATGTTAGCTTTTTTGCTAGCGATACGATTATTTTCAACACTAACTGTGCAATGACTTTATATTTATGAAAAATATATTTATTAGCCATTAACAAATCAATTATATAGTCTGTATTCTTGCATGAAGGTTTTATAGGCACTGGCATAGTGTTGTATGGCCATCAACTTTCATCAGATGGCGCGCTCGTCGCATCGAATAATTTTATTGTTAACAAAGAGTTGTTACATTCGGCTATGTTCATATTTTTTTTATTCGTTAAGCCTTAAAATATTGTAATTGAAAATCGTATGCGATTAGCGTATACAGTATTATGTAATCCAATGTTACTGTAGTTACTTACGTCCAACTGGTTTTTCTTTTAGTTTTATCCACCCTTACGCTTAGGGCGACCAATTTTTATCGCCAATTTACTTTTATATATTTTTTTCCTAATGTTAAAGGTTATTAGGTGAGGTCATTACATACATGTTGCTTTTTTTTTTTAAATCTCATTTAAATTTACCTTTGCTTGTAAAGTATTACCAAAATTTATTATCTACGACTTTTCGTACAGTATAGGGTAAAAAATAAAGTCCTTTAAAATAAACGAAATTAAACAAATATAGGATTATATTCAGAGAAACATTCAAAATCCAACATAACAAACTTTGGAATAATCCCCAATAGTTTGTGTACAAGCTGTGACGTACAGACGACACGCCTCACATGGGGTTCTAGATGGATAATAATCAGTAATCAACTAAGTCTATAATCCCATTTGTCCTAATTTATTAGGTTCGGCACGTAATCTAAACCACTATGATTCTATATTCGTCTCAAAATACCTCAAACCTTGTTAATGCATTAGCGCAACCGACACACATTATTAAAATAAAAATTAAGCATATCTGTAACGACGCAGAATATCAAAAGAATTCGTATCACACAAACCATATTACTTACATAATGTGAATAAGTTACTTTAAGTTGTAAAAGAAAATTAAAAAGGGTATAAATTAATTGGCATCATCGCAAATCACTAAAAACGTCTTAAAATGTCTAAGGCATCTTTACGAAAACTTACTGTATTTTTCTTAATTTATTACATCATATATATACATAATTTCGACATAATCATTTATTGATAACGTAACATTTCTGGTCAAGTAAAAAAATTAAATAGTAACATACAAGTTCCGATGATGGGGCTTTTAGCCAGAATTAACAATAGGGGCTAATGTTACATCTATTATGTGCATGAATATGGACATTCAAAGACAACACTGCCGACTTATTACCTAATCCGTTTGTTATTAATTGATGTCTCCTTGAATGTACATGATTTGGTGATTCGGCAACAATTTATAAACATTTTTAGATTACATTATTATATAAACTTCAAATTTGATAAAAAGCGTAAATCTACACATGATTTAAATTTCTAAGCGGTAAGTTCCGCTATTTACAAGCTTTCCTAAAACATATCACAATTTGTTGATACAAATTTGAGTCAGTGAGTTAATCAAGTTACTCGTTACTCAATAACTAAAAATGAAACGTAATGTATTACAAATTTATGAAATGGTACAACAAATAAAACTGTTTATAATAATTTGATAAAAAGTACTTATAATCATTACATACATATTTATTGATAAATTAATTATGATTTTTGAAAGAAAGATAAAATTATTCAAGTACAGATTTTTAAGGAAGCTACAGAGAGATTATAGTAATATTGTTAGTAGTATTATTTCTTGAATTTTGCCACTGTGACAGATTTAGATATTATTTATTTTTCAAACGTGTCCTTATGCGTTATCTTTAAAAATGCCGATCAATCATATATATCAATCCATTCTTATTTGTTAGGATTCTCATACAAAGCGTAACACACATTACACGTTAGACACATTAAAATTTTATATAAAAACCTATTGAATCACGTCACGTAATCCTATTAGTCTAAGTAATAATTATTATATATTTATTAAAAATGTTAAACTTTGCCGAACACCAATTATTAAAATAGCGGCATTTGCAATGAAACAGTTGGCACAGCCAGCAGGCAGCTTACTATGTTATATAAGTAAAACCAACCAGTTGCGACTAACTTGCACTAAATTTAAATAAAAATTGAATAATCAGGACTAACTAAACATTGAGAATTCCAACAAACACTTTCAACACTGGATATGCTCACAAATTATAATAAATTATGAAATATAACACACTCCCATTTTTGTCTATAAGCAATCCTTTTATTTTCATATAAAGGTCCATTGTGAATACCATCGTTGAAAATGCTTTGCATAATGCAATGTATGTGAATAAAATAAATATAATAACTAGTACTAACTTTAATAGTTTTGCTAGCAGGACTATTGCGTGACCATATTATTATTACTATAAAATGGTTTCAACCATGTAATATGTAGAAAGCTGTAAAAGAAGTCAAATATTGGTGTTATGATGTAGATAGGTATATAAGGCTATTCATTTCAATTATCCACCCACTAGTAAAATACACTTTTATATACTTTTTGCCCATATGATAAATACATTATTTCATCTATTTTTAATAAATATAATATTAGCTCTGTCACTTGTAACCCCGCATCTTGTATCATATTAAATTATGTATAAATTATATTTTTCGTAAACAAAACGCCACTTCCGTATAAAAATATTATATATGTTCACAATTCCCACTGGACTGTGAGATTTATGCATTTAGGCTAATATTTCACTATTGCATATTTAAATTATGAACGAAAATTAATAGTTTGCATACAATAATCAACTTCGTTAATGTAGTTTAATACACAAATTGTGAAAGGCATGTTTAAAAGTATCTTTCTGTCTCAAGTCCAGTGCATGATGGCAACAAATTAGTCCAAAACTCGTACCACGACAAGTAGCAAATCGTAGAGCGTAATACTATAAATTGTATTTTACTGGGTGCGCGTGTGTGGCTGGCGGGAATAAGGCTCAGTTGTATATCTTGATGGCCTTTTCGAGGTAGTTGACGCGCGAGCGCTTCGGTGTCTTGTTGATATGCTCGAGGCCGAGCCACGGCCGCCCCGTCGCGTCTGGAAGGGATAGATCTTTATTAAATTATAGCGCGAGTTCCAATATCAATGAAATTACTGCGAAATTTTAGAACTTCAATTAATATTACATATTTTCTCTATTTGAATTTTGTATGAATTTAATCAAAGAAATAATGGTTAAGTATTTAATAAAAAATACTCACTTGCATTGCTGTTTGGTCTGAAATCGAATATGTTAATCGTCGCTGCTTCACTTATATAGTTAGGTCTGCCGTTTGTTACTATAGCGAAATTGTACTGAAACAAATAAAACATAAATAAGCATTTGAAACATACAACGTTTTCCGAGGCTTATTTATTAGTTTTTATGAAACTAAAGTACGGGATCATGTTAAGTGGGTCCAAAAAGATGCTATCGAGTTTCATTCTTAATAACAGCACTTAATCATATCTGCACACATACTTTTGGACTAAAATATCACCCGCGTAGGAATTTGAGTTTGGCCATTAATTAATATACTTAGACGACGCAAAAATCCTAACCTTTTCCCACTCCTTATCGGGTATGTCGAGCTTATTCTGGAGACGGTCTTTGAGCGCTTGGAAAGGCTCGTGGTGCTTAACGCGTGTGTAGAATGGGATACCAAATGTTGCGTACACTTGCTTATGGAAGTGTGCGCAAGGCACTAATATCTCATCCTCCTGAAAAGTAAATACTTTTATTTAATATTTATAATGGACAATTATGATGATGAACAGATTTTCCAACACAGAAACATGTTCATTATTTTTTTATTATATAAAATAGGTAGGCAGTCTGGCAAATTGGTCACTAATGTAATGGGAAATGTCCAAATCACAACAACACTAGGTACTGCTGTCTTCGTAGCAGAATAAGTCATGAGTGCTACCTAACCAGACTAGTACAAAGCATTACCACCAAAATCAACTTAAAGCCAAAGCTTATTTACATTTACTTTTAGCTCTTTGTAAGGTTTAAATATTTCAATAGTTTATATAAAACGAAACATTAGGTTTTTCTAAGAAAATATTTATAAAACATAATCAAATACACTGCATACCTGGAGATTGAGCTCATCCCGCGGAATTTCTTCTATTCTGTACAGTCTGGGCGGTGATATGGTCACCTGATCCAAGGTTAACTCTGAGTCCGGACCGGGTAATACTTTATGACATGAAACTTCCACAATTCGTAATCTGAAATTTTTTATATAGTTTAAATGAAGATGAGACATTAGATGAGTAATTTTAGAAAAAAAAGTCTACTAGATTTATATTAACCTAACTGTGTGTGTCAATTTAGTAATTTTTTATAAAGTAGTATAGTAGTAGGAGCATGGTTAAATGAGCCACCCAATGTTAAGTGGTCACCACATCCAACAGACTTTGGTGCTATAAGAAATTAAACTATTCCATCGCTAATGTTCCACAAACTTCAGGATGTTGTTCCTTGTGCCTGTAGTTATACAGGCTCACTTTACCTTCAAAAAGGAACAAAACACTACTAAGTAGAACATGTAATGAGTGATTGGTACCTACCCTGACATGCTTGCACAAAGTTCTACCACAAAGTATTATTGAATAAAAAGTAATTTACTTGGTGGTAGGACTTTGTGCGAGGCATCAGGGTAAGTACCACCCAAAATAGCAGTACTCGGTTTGTTGTGTTCCAGTTTGAAGGGTGAGTGAGCCAGTGTAATTACAGGCACAAGGGACATAACATCTTAGTTCCCAAGGTTGGTGGAGCGTTGGCGATGTAAGCGATGGTTAACATCTCTTACAATGCCAATGTCTATGGGCCGTTGGTGACCACTTACCATCAGGTGGCCTATAGGCTAGTCGGCCTAACTACAGTAAAAAAAACCTGATTCATTTCAAGTATTTTTAGATGTGTTAAAACATATTGATGATTTATTTGCATTTTTGACCGATTTAAATTTAAAGTATATTCCATTTTTTATTATTAAAAAGTATTCTAAAAAAAATGTATAAAATAATATACCTTCCAGAACCCTCTGGAGACATTTCTACAACTTTAGCTGCCTCTTCTAAAATGTCTGCTACTTTTCCACCTTTGTTAGGATATAAAATTAATTCTTTATCTTCTTTGTAATTTGGACCAACCTAAAATTTTTATAAAAATATTTAATCTACACATTTTATTTTACAAATTGAAGTATGTTTTGGTGTTATTATACAATTTCGAATACAGTAATATGCATGATTTATACAAAATGTCAAATGAAAACTTACCCATAAACATTTAAACTGTTTCTTGTTGTCTAATTCATTAACTTTAATAGATAAAATCTGGTAAAATAATTTCTTAGGGCACTTTGGTTTACAGTACACTAGCAAATCCTTAAGTATTCCATCATAAGAGTATCTGAGAGGCAATCCTGGAGTATCTTTGTAACTGCAACAAGTAAAAACAAATTATTTTATTCATAATGCTTGTGTTCAAATTAATTCAAATAATTATTTAAGACTTTAGTATTTACTTTTGACATTTAAAGAATTGTATTAAGAACGGATCCACATTTAGACGTTGCCCAACTGCTCGCGCCATTTGGTCATAACGCATCTGCATTGACAATTCCATTGTAAATCTGTAAATAATTATATAACACGTTAAGATTAAGAGTTCAGTGACCTTGTATCGAACAACATTTTTAAAATTAATTACGATTATTGTTTTCTTTAACGGACAAGGTCGGCACTACCTTGCGAACAGGGTTGGGCAGTATTTGAATTACTTGTAATTAAAATACGTAATTGAAATACAAATACGTATTTGGTATTTGTATTTCAATTACTTCCTTATAATGTAATTTGCAATTCGTATTTCAAATACTTGAGGCTTCAAAATACATTTTAACATTAAAATACATTTAACTTTCATTTAGCGATCGTGAGTGCAATGATGGTAAAACAGCTATTAGAGTTGGCAGGACTGCACCTGTTATGTATACTGTTCGCTATGACTGAGAAGAATACTTCTGATGTTTTTTATGAGGAGATTTTGTTACCAGTAAATATAACAGAAGATGAAACTAGGGAGAGAGAATTATATTTGCCTAGGCACCTCAGACGTGCCAGCCACACATTAAGTCTTTTGGCCACTACAGATATTAATAATTTCAACAAAGCTTCAATGTGTTAGCAGGGTTCCCTATTCAGCAATTGCTTAATGTACTTTGTTATGGAATATGTCCAGAAGACCCAAATCGGCTGAAGTCATAAAAGACTGTTTTGGACATCAGTTAATATATGCCTGCCACAAGATAGAACTCTCTTTATGAATCAAAATGAAATGATCTATTTGATAAGTTGGATAAGAGTAACACTTTATCTGCCATAGAACTAGAATACTTGGAGGAATTAATTGAAGTATTGATATCAATTGCTACAGCTCTAGATTACATTCAGGGCAACAATTGTTACTATGGCAAACTTCTGCCTACTTTAATGTCTCTAAGAAACAGATTAGATCTACTGCAGGATAGCAACTTGAGGCGTTTTACTCTCATTGTACCACAACTAAAAGAGAGCTTGGAAAAAAGTATTGATACGTTATTTAAACTGTCACCTGAAGTAAATGGAGCCATATTGGCGTCATGCTACCACCCTAGTTATAAAATGCGTTGGTTGCCAGAAAACATCAAAACAGATGAGAAGCAAATAATTCAAAATCTTGCCATTCATGCCTTACAGACAAGTTTCAAAAAACATGAAATAATGCCTGGAAGCAACGGGTGTAGCACCACTAGTAAAGAAGATGATGATTTATTATTTTTTAGAACAGAGACAGTGATCAACCACGGACATCTAAAATGGAGTTAGAGTTGGTCAGCTTCCTAAATCATAGAAGCAAAGAGCTTTCAATTCTTGAGCGCTATCCAAATATAAAAAATATGTTCATACAATTTAACACAAGTTTGTGATCATCAGGACTGTAGAAAGATTGTTTTTTTTAGTAGGTTTAATTCACTCTCCAACAAGAGGCTGTTTGTCTGACAGGACATTTAAAAATCTAGTGTTCATGAAAGGAAACTCTGGTTTTACTGATTAATTAATATTGATTTCCTCTGCTTTTCCGCCCGTGCTGGTTTAGATTACTTAGTTTGTATTTTGTAATTTGTATTTCGTATTTCAATTAAAAATAGTTAAAATACTGTATTTTGTATTTTATATTTCAAATACCTTACTTAAAGATATTTTGTATTTCGTATTTGCGATGGCTACGAGATAATTTAATGTGCACTATCGATAGTAAGCGCGACTTAGCGCTACCGGCCTTTACAAGTTTAATTTTCAAGACAGACAGTTATGTGTGAAGCAGACTAACCCGGGATCGTTGGGGACCGACTTGTCGACGAATTGAACCTCGACTTTGTAGAAGATGTACTTGAAGTAGTCCTGGCACGTGGGCAGCTCCAGCTCTTCGTGCCGATTGTCGGCGCGTTCGAACACAATGATGTCGCCGTCCATCAGCTCGTCCAATACCTGGCCGCGTGCACACGACTCAACCCGAGCGACGGCCGCGAGGTGCGTGCGACCACCGCGCGGGCACGCACGTGACCTCGAGCCGGGTGCGACCACAGCTCGAGCACGCATGTGACCGCGAGGTGCGGGCGACCGCAACTCGGGCACGCTCGGGCACGTGACCGCGCCGGATAGTACGGCAGGGTCACGTGTTTAACATTTAGACGGTACCAGAAAAATATAAATAGAGAAAATGAATATGCTTTTATCCTCTGACTGTACAAAGATCTTACTAAATCAAACTTGGATGCTATAAACTATAATCTTCTTTACTAGATTTAAAAATTATTAAAAATACTTCTTGTGTGTATATCATATAAACCCACCCAAAGTTATTTATAATAACTCCGATAAAATTATTTTATTCAAATTTTTATGGTGTAAACTGGAAATGATTCAGGTGATTAGATCAGAGCTATAAACGAATTTCTGTTTTTAAAACTTATTTGTAAAAAAACTTTCTTAAAACTGTAAAAAATTAAACACTAAAACACAGCTGTTAAATTATTCTTATTGCATTTCTGTTTGATGTGCAAACAGGTATGTAAAAATAAATGGAAAGTTACGTGCACCATATCATAATAGTTGAAACAAAGTGTTGATTAGAAATTAATATTTTAACTAATACTAAATAAGTTATGTACTAGAGATAAGAGTTTTCAAATATTTACCATACCTCCAGCATCAGGTTTGGCATGCTAAAATAAATTAATTCTAACAACAATTAATATTAGCTAATACAAAATCTTGCCATTTTAAATTAAACATTATCAATGGAATTATAACCTTTAATTTGTATGGCTTTTTAATACTCATGATATTTATTTCAATAATATTGCTACTATTTTTGTAAAATATATGTATTATCAAATATAATTAAAAATACCGGTATTGCAACTGTGACAGAAATATATATAAATGTATATTTTAACTAATACTCTTTGGTACAACAGAATTATATCAAGATTATCAAGAAATCATTGAATCTAAATATATAAATACTATGTAATGAATAAATCCTTAAAACTAGTAAAGTTTGACAGAGTAAAACTGATAAATAATACCTTTTCGAGAGGGTCATTGTAGTTATTAATCTTCTCTACAAAGTCTGGTTTAATTTCTTCGTAGAGAACGAGAGGCGTGTCGAGTGGGAAGCCTATTTAAAGTAAAACACATTGATTAAAATACGTTATCAACTTGAAAAAACTTATTGTTAACATTTCATTAGAATAATCAAATTTAATTTAATAATAAATTGCTTATCGTTATTAAAACCATAAAACAACCGATGTTGTGGCTTTTTATTACAAAACATTTTATTACTTTAACATTAGAAAATAACATTTATAATATATTTACCAGCACGTTTATTGAGTATCGGTATGAGGTCTGATGGCTTGCTTGCTATGGGTAGGTAGTGATGACCGCAGTAATGTATACGCTTTTGCTTAGGATCGTAGAACTTGAAGAAGAGGACCACGTCGTTCTCTTTATCGAAGGGCGGGAGAGCACTGAAGCCAGAGTCAGGCGGTAACATTTCCAAGAAAATGTTCCATGGATTCATATTTTCGGATATATCTGCTATTGACTTGCTTTGGTCATTGACCAGGTCAAGACATGTTGGTCTACAAGTCTGAAAGTTAATTAACATTACATATATTAAGAAAATATTAATTTAAATTTATTTTAATTAAACATATACATAGTTCTAATCTGAAAGTTGCACATACAGTGGTGGTCATATAATTAGGAACACTATCAACGGTCCTTGACATTATGATTAAGATACTTCACCGCAATCGTTTTTATTTTGAAATTAAACAATAAATCAGACAACAATATGTTCAATGATTTATCATTTATTAGAAAAACAATATAAATCCCATTACACAAGTGCAGTTTCAATATTACATTACGGACAAACATTTAAATCAGTTTTAAGGTATGAACAATAATGGTCAACTAATTAGAAAAAACAACATAAAAGTATAAAAAATAATATATTTTTAAGTATTAGTAATTAGTATTGTTATTTACGAAATAGCTACTATCCACAGCCTATCAATAGTTATAATTAATATTTAGTGGCGTATCCCTTATTTTCAATAACAGCACTGCAACGACGTGGCATTAATTCAATCAATTGCATACACTTTTCTAGGGGGATTGAATTCCATGCTTCAACAAATGCTTCATATAGTTCGTTTTGACTGGTGTTACGTTTGTTTGAGACTTTCTTTTTAACAATATACCAGAGATTTTCTATCGGGTTTAAATCCGGATTATTTGCTGGCCAGTCTAAAACGGATATACGCTGTTCGCTAAGGAAACATTTGACGCTATTGGCCGTGTGTTTAGGGTCATTGTCATGCTGACAGATCCAGGTTACAGGCAAATGGACAAGTGGGATAAGTGTTTCTTGGCCGAGCCTTTCTAAGAACATTTTCAACAGTTCCATGTGTTTTATAATGATCAATTGCATTAAAAACTTTCTTAACAGAACAATTTAAATGCTCAGCTATTCTTCTGTACGCCCACTTATGATCTATATGTAAATTAACAATTATTTGCCTAGTTGACGCGTCACTACTTTTATTTTTGCCCATTTTGAACAAAATAAAATTCAGATTAAATTTTGAATAGCCGCCAAAATAATATAAAAAGAAATGTTATTCTCCAATTTCAAAAAAAGAACGAGCTATGGATGCTTTTTTAAAATGTTTCTAATTAGACATCCAAGCGGCCAGTAACAGAAAATAAACTCCTACATGTGTTAGACTCAATTTGTAATTAAAAGTAAGATATGTTTTATATTTTATGCATTTAATGAGTTTTTTATTTGAGTGGCTATATTATTGCATGATTATTAATTATTGAATGTGTATATTTTTTACGAACATTTGTACGTTGAAGTTTTACTTTCTTTATTCATAAGAAGTGTTTCTAATCATATGACCACCACTGTACGTAAGAGTCTCAGACATTTGTTTTTCATCTATACATAAAATATATGGTTAATATTAAAAATTACCTGGTTAGAACGAGCACTAAACGGCCAGGGACGTAAATGTTTCAGTGGATAACGGAAGTTCTCGGCTAACGTCTCCATAAGTTCGGCGACGGTGGCCTGTTTCCGTACTCGAAACACGCGGTAATGCGCACGTTCAGGGTCGTACAGGTCGTTGCCCTGGTGTCCGTCGAACGCCTCCTCGAGTACTACGTTCACGTTCATGTAAAGATGTGCCTCGTTGCGTTCCTTGCGACGTATCTAAGAAGTTTAAATTATATTAACTTTTTTCCGTGACTAAGAGTTCAATTATATTTCTTTTAGTTATTATTTGGTTACATACAGTTTCAATTCTTTTTTCTTCTGCAAGTCGTTCACTGAGTTCTGTCGGTATATCAGCTTGAGTTACTTCCTGTAGAACAGTCTTTAACTGAGAATCTCTGAAATAAAATTAAATATTTCCATTTGAAATACAATTTTAATATAAAAAGATGTATTAACAACATGGTTAAACTATAGGACTATAGTATGGAATTAATAAAAATGTAAACTTAAAAACTAATATATGCAAAGTATATACAAGCTGAGCTTAGGTAGAAGGTAAAAACGGACTTATTAAATTTAGAAAATAATTATTATTCACCATTCTGTATACATATAAGTTCTTATAGTTAATCTTCTGTGAAAGGTTTCCTGAAAGAAATCTTTGCATGATTTAACTCAATGTATTTTCTATGCTTTAATGCCGTAGTGTTTATGAGCAATAACATTTATACAATAAAATTAATAACATAAGTCTCTCAACTAAAATTTAACTATTCTACATACATTATTAAATAATTGATCACATTGCTATTTTATTTTAAAATGCCATTTGGCAAATATTAGTTTCATGTATTATATTTTTAAACTCACAAATACTCTTTTCAGTAATGTGCACAAATTAGTTAATCTTACCTAATATAAACCAACATGTAAGCATTGGTGCAGTGGCGGACGGTGAGCGCCATGTCCTCGTCGTGGCCGCCGTAGTTGTACTCGATGGCCTCTTGCTTCGTGCAGCGTGACACTACGTCGTCGTCGAACTTGCACCACTGTAACGCAACAATTCAAAACAGCTTTTATAACGTGTATTCTGTGTTATTATCTTTAGATTTCTTTATCAAACAATTCTTTATTTGCGTGTTAACTATGATAGGTATCCAGAAGACTAATCAAAGATATTAAGATTAAACCTTAGACAATTTACTAATTTTTAATGATTTGACTAGGTGTATGATTTGATTATTCCTAGCATATGCATTACGCTCTCAAGCCAAGTTCGCACGTATATACAGCAACGACTACAAGAGTGGGATAAACTATATGCAGACTGGAATGTCTTCATTATCATGTAAAAAGAGTATATTGAAACTGAGTGGGTCGTACAAAATTCGAATATACGACCAGTTTAAAATTTTTTACTCGTAATTCTTAAACGATGCATAGCTAAAAAAATATTTTTTTTATAAAATAAAATAAATAGAATTTTAAGTGCAAAGAAAACTTTAAATTTAGAATCTTAAGTAATATTACACTACTACTATTTCATATTTTATTTTGATTAAAAAGATAAGCTCGGGTTTTATTTATCTGATATAGATGATCTAAGTTCTATCTAACCATACAGTCGACGAAATTGACAAACTGCCCCGATATCGGAAATGAGAAGCGAATGTCGACGATGATAAATGTGTATTTGATAAATGCAACGTTATTATAAGCAAGGGGCTGATTCTTTATTTGTACCACAAATGACAAACGCTTTTTTCTTTTTAAGACGAAAGTTATTAGGTTATTGCACCACGTTGATTCTGTTGGTTGGTGGAAAAAAATGTGGTAGAATTACATCCGACACAGGCAGGTTTCTCTTTATTGCCGAGTACGAGATGAATGATAAACATTAAAAATTAACCACATGAAAAGCCAGCGATGCTTGAGCAATAATTTAATAAATTAGTTTAGCAAAAATATGCACATTTTGCAATTTTATGATTCCTTATATGTATACATGTAAATATTAATCATAATTAGAAACCGCGTCAGTGTTTAACAAAATATCTCCCAAAGATATTTCGTAAATTATTATGTTTGATATGTAACTTAAAATAACGGGAGCACGAGAGCGATGTTCGCCGTGGGTGGACCGTACCTTCCCGTCTCCCTTGGGGTTGATGAACACGACGTAGTGGCCGCCGTGGTTGTCGCCCGAGTGCACGAGCACGGCGTGCAGCGTGTAGTCGGCCGGCGTCTCCGGTTTCTCCTGCAGGTACGCATCCAGGTTGATGTGCTCGTAGAACTCGAACCTGGGGGGGGGGGAGGCGTATGCTATATATTTTTACACTCATTTTAACACATACATTATGTGACACATTTTTTTAATCTCCTGTAATAATTATTATTGATAAATGTAATCGTATATACATAATTTGCTCAGTGTAATTGAATACTATTTGTCTACAGTGTTGTTGGTTGATCTTAATGTCTTGAAGATGTTAAAATATTTTCAAAAACCAACTGTATGCTGTATTATTATTTAGTATAACTTGAGTTATGTCATCTAGTGTAAATAATAATATGTTTGAAACATACCTATCATTGAATTTGACGGAGCTATCGGTGATGGGGTCGTACTGGAAACGCATGAGGTGCAGATGCAGCACGGGCGGGAACGACGCGAATATGACTCCCTTCTCCGCCTCCTGCAAGCCATGCTCGCCGGCGTCGTACTTGTTCTCGCCGTCGAGCGTCTCCGTGCTTATATAGTCTTTGAACGATTCGTCGACTGGGGAGTTGAAATAACATAATTATATTGCTTATACATAGATAGTGCCACAACAAAGCACGCTCTTCGTCTTGAGCTATGCTTCTAGAAATTGTTAGTTTATTTAATGAAGAATAAGTACAGAAGTACAGAATTTTAAAAGGAAAGACTTTTTCTTCTTATAATACCAATAAGTAGAGATAAAAAAAAATTCTAAAGGCATTAACATACAATTATTGTTTGCTGGTCTATTAAGAAAATATTTTATGAATAAGGGTATATAACCTCATTGGTGTTTAAGTCTTAACATGTCTTAACAAGTTTAATAATTACAATAAAAGAAATAATATAATAATTTAAATATTCAATTTTCATACTCACTGTTCTTCTTTCCCTTTATGTTAAGTTGTATATCATAGAACGTTTCGACTCTCGTACTAGACACATTGACATTTTTGCATTTGATGTACGATGTCATTTTACCTTCAAACAGACGCGGCACGGTTCCTTCAACGCACGTACCTTTCATCTTACTTTCAAGTTTGTCTAAAAGAACCTGATAAATAATCAATATAACCATTATTACATTGTGCTTGTTAATTATTGACTACAATGAATGTTGTTTTTGAAAATTTACCCTCAAAAATTCTTGGACATCATGTTGCATAAAGGAATCCAGTGTCTCCCATCCAAAACTCTTTGTAAGTTTCTTTGTACCAACAGGTTTATCAGAGAACTGTAACTCGTAGAATACTCTCTGCAGAGCCAATGCCACTGATCTAAATAATACAAAATTTATATATATTTTTTTGCAGCATAATCTATTATTAGTTAAAATAAAAAATACATGCTTTAACTGAAATCTAATAATAATCTCTAAAACAAATGTGATATCAAGAATTTGCAATTGTTCCTTCATATTGCAATCTGTCACTTTAACAGCATTGCTAAACATTCCAGTGAAAACCATTGTCTTTATTATGATTTCCTGCTGAGAAGTTCCATCATTAACACCAGCGCAAGTTATACTATACTTCGTAACTACCACACTTAAGGTTGATATCATAATTTCTTAAAAAATTAACAATCTATTGACCACTAGGTCACCATTTTTTATATAGATGCTCTTTATATACCTGGTACTATCATCTGATTCTGTGGGCATTTTGTAGACAGCCTTTCTCAACTGATTTGTAAAGTACAGGGTTTGTAACAAAGAATTCATATAACAAGTTGCACCTTGGTTCTTCAAACCTAAAATAAAATAAATATTTTATATAATACAAATTGAACATTTCTACACTTCATTTCTATAAATTTGAAGTTTTCATAATATATGGCTTGACGCTAATTATATGTAGTACTTAAATAAATATTAAACTTGGATCTACTTTCAGGTGTGACTATGACATCACCACTGTGTATACATTAATAATAAAACTTTAATTCTAGAAGGCCTTTGTTAGCCCACCAGGGTACCCAATAAATTGATTATTGGGTACTATATTATAATACTTGGTAATAATTATAATACTTTGGCTATTTGACTTCAAATATAGCAATACTTTGTAATGCTACATTTCAGTTTGAAGGATGAGTTAGGCAGTGTAATTAAAGAGACAAGGGCTATAATACATATATTACTTTCAGTGGTGAACTAGTGGTGAACCTTTTTTCAAAAAAAAGTGTATAATTCATTAAAAAATTAAATGTTCTATAAAAATTACATGAAACTTACCAACATAACCCGTGTGCTTCTTGGAATCCCATGAGACTCCATGGGGTGCCTCTGCAGTAACATGAACTTCTAAAGTAATTGAATCATCCTTGATGTAGCCCTTTTCAGGGTCTAACACGTCATTCCAGGACATAAAGTGAGAGAAGCCCCAATCATTTTCCTTACTGTAAAAATATTTAAATAGTTATCAATTGTATCAAATTTACAAAATTCATAATTATACTATTTTTTTGTACAAACCTATAAAACAAATGCTGAATTTTTCTATAAAATGGTTCAGTTTCTGGTTTATGAGAGATGAGTCTCAGCTCAGCCATAGCATAGCAAGACCAGCTTGATGACTCACTCTCCCCATTACATTGTAGAAAGAAACCCAGCGACTTCTGTTGTTGACGGTCAGGAGAAGGTGCTTGACGTGGCATAACCATGATCTTCCATGGTAGGTTGCGAACATAACATGGTGGAGATAGTACAGAGTCCTTGAGGTTTCTGAAGTTAGGGACTGAGAATCGGAAAGTAGCTTCTGATCTTGCTTCATCATCCTCCATCTCAGCGTCTAAACACGCCAACTGTATAGATAAATAAAAAACATTTTTAAAATCATCAATCATACATATAGTAATCTTTAGTAGCTTATTTGAATGCCAAAAAGTTAATATAAAAACACAAACTTAACTCAAAAACATGTTTTTTAATTAAATTAACTTTACAGTTTCTAAGAAATTATTTTTCAGATCACAGAGAATATAATAATTAAACAGTGTAATTTCATGAAGCTAAATGGTAAATGATAAACTCACAGGCATGTCAGATGACGAAGTTTCTTGATTCTTCATAACATCAGTCATCTCTACACCTCCATTGGGTCCTTTCATTAAATCCTTGAACCAAATCTTATCTTCAGTAGTATCTACAGTTTCGACTGAAACAATTTTCCTCTCCATTCATTTATTATTTCAATTCAATTTATTCTTAGAATACAATATCTTTGTAATTGAAAAAAAAAAAACTTAAATTGATTTTTTATATTTTTTCAAATAGAATGAATTCATCAATTCATCTATTGTTTCAATGACAGTAATTTTGAAATTTTCAGACAAATTGACAACTATTGTCATTAACTCCTTTTTAAAAGGCTGGCACTTTTTATAACTAAAATGATGAAGTCTTCAATGGTAAAATTATTGTATAATTCAATATTTTCCATATATTTAAAATGTATTAATTTAAATTATTTTCATCCATTTATAATTATATATTATTAAAATAACATGAAAAAATTACATTATAATCAAAAAATATCTAACAAGATTCTAAATTGCTATGGATTAACATTTTACTAACTTATTTATATAATGACTTTACCCATAATGTTGTTCAGAAAATGATAAGCTTAGCAATGCTTCTTCCAAGTGTAAAATCAATAATGACAGAATGGAAGAAATCAAGTTGTTAAATTTACCCAACAATATATCTGTCCAGTATTTATAAATTTATTTATTAGGTAATACAACAACATTTATATAAAATTATTACATTACATATTATTTTACTCTTACTAAAATATAATAATGGCCCTATATTTTATTATTATTACAAATGAAACACTAACCATTAATATAAACAAAAAAGATAAACATGTGACTAATGATACCATTTCATTATCAAGGTTTTTGTTATTATCTACATAGCACTCAAGTATATTGAAAGGATAGAAGTTCTTTAAAAAATTATATTACTTTTTTTGAGTGTATGTCTTTATTTTTATGCATATTTTTTATTATGGAAATAATTGAATGAAAGCCTAGTAAAAATATAAAAATGGAAGATATGTTTCATTACATATATCAATTGATTAGCATTATTTATTTTTCTTAAATGGTTTAAAAAAAATTGTAAAATGTTATAAAAAATCTCACTCAAACTCTAAGACCATACACTAAATTTGCTGGGAAAAAATTAAAATGTTACACACATTTGAAAAATAAATTGACATAGGTAGTTTAACTCGTTGACTGTGAAGGCGCTTAATTCGCAGAGTTAAGATGAAGGCCCCCCCCATTATGTTCTCATTGGAAAGAGGGGTAAAAGTGACTTATATGAAGAAAATGTTTTATAGCACTGTTTGATGTAATAGTATGTAAAAAAAAATCATATTTACTGAAGCATATATTAACTGGTTTTATGATGTCAAAACCTGTTATGATTACTATATGTTTTGTTTGTAAAATATATCAGTGGTATAGTTATTGTACACAATTGTACATCAGATATGTAGAAAGAGTTTGACTAATATTGAATAGTTTTAATTTTTGAATAAAGTCAATATTGTTTATTTCACATTATTAATGAAGTCAACTCAAGTATCACTGTGGTTTCTTTAAAGATATTTAACATTTTCAATATTTCTTGTACATTTTATAAACAAGTAAATGGTAAAACAAAGCATTCTAAAATTAGAATTGAACAACTTGCACTTTTTGGACAAAGAAGCACTTTATGCTTATTCAAAAACATGTGACAGCTTTTCATCTTGCAGAATACTTATATAATTATTCTAATACTTCTAAAAGAAAAATTAAGCACAAAGAAAAAAGATACATGATTAATTAAAATTGAGGTTAAGCACTTAATATCAAAATAAGAAATGATAATGTACACCTAATGAAACTAAATACTGGATGACACCATATCATAACAAATAAGCCAATTAGGAAGAGTTTCATGTCAAAGAATACAATATTACCTTTCATTGAAGTGTAGTAAGTATTTGAAGGTTGGGAACAGTTAATATCGACTAACTATTCGATTTTCGTGAAATGCCATTAAACGCCTTACCTTCTTGTGTTTCCATCTCTTCGACTTGGTTCACATTAGGGTCGTGCTGCTGCCTGTCAGGTGCAGGCGTGTGATTCATGTTAGCCGGGCGCGCCACCGGGGACTGTCGCCCACAACTTTTTGAGATTTCCTAAATCAATTGCTCATATTAGCAAATAATTGCTTGCGCGAATTATATATCCATCTAGCGCACTTTACCTACCTTGAATGCTTGGGGATTACTCCCTTTGGGCTTACTAAATATTCGCTGAACGAATTTCAACGGACCTCTCTCATCGACTCGAACACCCTGCGCACTCGGACTTTTATTTTTCTTAGAAGATAAGATGTTAATTTTCAAAGAGTGTTTACTAGCGGCGCGGCCGATGTCTGCGAATTTCAACACAAGATCTCGACAGCAGTGAACGCTAATAGCACATTCCTAATCTTACAATCATTGCCAGAATTACGTTATCAACGTGATATTGCTGCGAAGTACAAAAACTCACTATCGTTTCCGACTTATTATATATTTTCGCAAAAATAAACAAAATGGTGGATATCTAATTTAATTTCTGGCTTCGAATGTGTGGCCCGGTTTGATCGACGAATGCACCATTTTATCATTCTCTCACATTCACTGTAGTGATGACCACGAAAAGTTACGGTTTTAGAAAACCGATTTAATATAGATAATAATTAGACAATATAGACTGCAACTAAATATTAGTAAAACAACAAATAATTACCAATATATCAATCATTTTTGCATTATAAAATATATTTGGTCAGATATGATTTCATGATAAATTATGCTAAAGTATTAATTAAATTAATTTTTAGATAATGTGCTTATTTTGCATTACGTTTTATTTTGATTTGTAGAACAAGGAATATATTTTTTGTTACTTATTCATAGAAAAGTATACCGGTAAAAATAATAATTGGTGTAATAATATAACGTCATTCGTCTCCCTCCTTTTAAATAATCTGGCTAAAAAACTATATACCAAAGAGTCTAAAATCACTACGTTTTTATTTACCTTATATTTCATTGAAAGATCTCTTAAGCCACATTTACACATTCGCGCATATCACATTGTGACTTTAGTGACAAGACGTTTAAGTAAACGGTCCTTCGTCAAATAGCCCGTCCCATCAAGCGAAATAACAAAATTAACTGGACCAAAATTAAAGTTGATGTTGGTGTTTTTGGAGCTTAACATAAGTCACCCAATCATTTGGAATCCAAATCATGCTCATAAAGAGAAAGTTTTTGCTATACTTGGACTATGCTTGGACTAGTATTTTAGAAGTAATAGGAGAACGAGTGTAAGATCACATAGCATAATGGCAGTAACTTCCGGGTAGCTTTGTATCGGTGAAAAATATATTTAAATCGGTAAAATAATAACCTTGCCGTGACGAGAGGAGAACAGCAATTCATTATGATCATCATTGCTATATACAGAGATGTAACTTATCTAAGATACAAGTATCTGAAATACAGATACAAGATACAAAATACGTATTTTCATCTTGTATCTATAAAACTTTTTTAAAATTCATTTTGTATCTTGTATTTAAATACCTTTTGTTTGGTATCTTAGTATTTTGCAGATACTATGTCTGCTAAAATACTTTTAGTAATAGATAACTGATTCTATGTTGACATCTCAGGGGACATTAATTTTAAATGTCAATGTCGTCGTATAAAACTGGACGCAACATTAAATCTTTAGCCTGGGGCCAAATTGATAAATGACGTGGCAAAAAAATCATCGATGATATTTTTACGCATTTGTGTGTAATTTAGTTGTAGGTAATTAGTGATATCTAATTTATGTATCTTCTATACAATAATAATGAATCGTTGTTTTTTTTGCTGTGTTTGTAGTTGTCTAGAGAAGGTGAGAAAGGCCGGGCGGAATCACTAGTAAATTATAGATATAATGTCTTCCAGACCGATTTCGGCCACGGCGGCCAATCTCAAGAGAGATTAGCCAACTGCGCAGGAGATATTATAGTGCACAAGTGTGTGCGCAAACACAGGTGCACTCTCTTTTCCTTAGCTCTCATAATCCGATGGGACGGCAATCCGACACGACCGGAAAGAGTTCAGGCGCAGGACCAACGGCTTGACGTGCTTTCCGAGGCACGGGAGTGTACACACTTCCACCTACCAGACTGTGGGCTGCTACTGAGAACTTTCTGACAGAAAAACCCAATAACTTTATATTGGCCCGACCTGGGAATTGAACCAAGGACCACCGGGTCTGCGACCTTATATCTAGCCACTAGACCAACCTGGCGCTCCTGGCCTTCCGTGGCACGGGAGTGTGACAAATATACAGAAATATAATCATGAAAAATCTACATTTTAAAAAACGTTTTAAGTAAAAAAAATATCGCAAAGAACTCGTTCCTCCCGGGGGTCCCCCGATCGCACATTTTTTATTATATTTTTAGGTTCTGTCTACGGTTTATATGTGCTCCTGCTCATCGTACAATAATATCATAGTGTGGGACCACTATGATATAGACCTTTTTGAAAAAGTCGGCCCGTTATTTGTTTTTTCTTTTATTATAATAGGTCTAACGCATGTACATAAGTACACACACATTTTTGTTATTTAACTTACCTTTCACAATATTTTTCCGTAAGAATAATACAGTAGAACTACTCCTAGTAGAAATACTCTTAATATTAATAATTGATAATAATAATAATTATAGCACTGCAAATTTATAATAAATTTAGCTGAGAATTACACGGAAATGATAAAATGATAATTGTAAACGTCACTACTGCGATCAATGTACAAACAATAATAAGGGCCGATTTTTTTCCGAAAACTGTGTAAGAAATGAGATATAGCTTATTGCAGGAGAGACAGAAGAACGCTTCCCTCCCTACTCCGTGCTGCTTACATGGTGAAAAGTGACACCAATAGACCCCTGACGGGGATAACTGATCAAGTGTTAATTTATCCAGTTACCGACCGAGATTGAAAATGATTGAATTACTAATATCACTATTAAAAATAGGGGTTGATGGTAGTTTGGTGTTGACCGTTGAAAAGGGAGGATCCTCCGACCAGACGGGTGTTTGTCTGGTGGGCTACTGCCCGACGGTTGTTGTCGGGTTCTTGTATATATGTTCAATCGCTCGGATAACTTTAATATCGCGATGTAGGATACGTCAGTTTTTAGTTTTCATAAATGGCGAGATAGATGTCGCTACATCACTCCCCTCCGAGACCGGAGGTCGATAGCAGGTTGAGTCGTAAATATGTCTTGTGATGTTTGCCGGGCCAGTGGAATGTTCCAGTGAGTCGGAACCAGATGCCGCATAGTTCACGGTGAGTCGTAACTGTCTGCGGTGATGCCCCAGTGAGTCGGGGTGATGCTGCAAATGCTCCAGTGAGTCGGAGTGGTGCAGTGCTGCGTAGTGGCTGGCTGCTGCGTCGACCAGGAGAGAAGTGCGTCTCTGCTTGCTGACCGGCCGAAGTGCAGTGTGCTGTGCCAAGATCGCTGAGAAGACTGTGGGTGATGACCAGGAATGCGCGTCCGCTGCATGCTGGTGGTCAGGATACCCGTAGTAGTCGTGGATGCTGGCTGGCTGTATGACTCGCTTCTCGAAAGCTTGAGGAAGTGATGATGACGTCACGATGACGTAGTTTTTGCGAAGGCTGCGCTGACGTTCATGCTCGGGGTCACCAGTTTTGGTGTTGAGCATTGTAAAGGAAGGATCCTCCGACCAGACCGGTGTTGGTCTGGTGGGCTACCGCCCGACGGTTGTTGTCGGGTTCTTGTATATATGTTCAATCGCTCGGATAACTTTAATATCGCGATGTAGGATACGTCAGTTTTTAGTTTTCATATGTGGCAAGATAGATGTCGCTACAGTAGAAAGGTGAAAATTTAGGGTTGTATGTATTTTTTAATGCCACATAATAAAAAAATAAAAATAATAGAATTTGTCCAAAAAATTAAAAAACATTTTTTGGGGTGAGTCACCCTTAACACTTAGGGGTTTAAAAAATTAGTTATAGTCAAAGTCATAGTCAAAAATCTTTATTCAATATTCAAGCATTACACTTACTTATTGATTGTCATAAATCTACCACCGGTTCGGAAACAAACACCTCAGACCTGAGAAGAACCGGCGCAAAAAAACTCAGCGGGATTTTTTTAAATTCTTTTTTCTCATCTTTATAATATAGACAATTGACAGTTCATTCCCAAGGTGTGCAATCCTCTAAGAAGTCATTGGTTGTGTAATATCCTTTTGCACACAAGCGTTCCTTAACAATTCTTTTAAATTTCACAATTGAATATTTTTGAACGCTTTCTGGGATCCTGTTGTATATACATTGTCCCATAAAAGACTTACTAACCCTGTGTAATCTGGTAACAGTGGTTTTAAGTTTATACTCGTTCCTGATGTTAACAGTATGTACGTCACAATTCCTGGGAAAATATTTTATGTTTTTGCGTACATACATAACATTATCGAATATATATTGAGAAGCGATAGTCATTATTTTGATTTCTTTAAACTTACATCTTAGTGAATCTTTTGAGCCCAGGTTATAAGTTGCACGAATAGCCCTCTTCTGCAGTACAAAAATCGTATTAATATCGGTAGCATGACCCCAGAGCAGAATGCCATAAGACATTACTCTGTGGTAATAACTAAAATACACTAGGCGAGCCGTATCTACATCAGTCAACATTCTAATTTTTTTGACCGCGAATGCTGCAGAGCTGAGTCTATTCGCCAATTTAATTATATGAGAGCCCCATTGAAGCTTAGAATCTATGGAGATACAAAGAAATTCTGTTTCTTCTTATGGTGATACAAAGTAATTTCACGTTAGGAATAGTGAATTTAATACATTTAGTCTTTTTACTGTTTACCAATAAATTATTAACACTAAACATTGGTTTAGTGTTAATACTATTTCACAAAGAGAGCATTGTTCACCTCGTCATATATTGACAAACGTCTCTTTATTTTGAAAATTAGGGACGTGTCATCAGCAAACAATACTATCTCATGTTTATTATTTAAGAGATGTGGCAAGTCATTTATGTAAGTGAGGAAGAGAAATGGAATCAAGAATAGATCCTTGAGTGACCCCCATATCAGCTGGTGCCCCGGGAGATCTCTTTCCATTTATATCAACCCTTTGAGTTCGATTGCTCAAATACGAAATCAGAAGGCTGAGTGCTTTGTCTCTAATGCCATAGTGACGTGTTGCACACAATCAAAAGCCTTAGATAAATCACAAAATATCCCTAAGGCATCCTGTGACTCTTCCCAGGCTCTGTAAATATTTTTAACAAGCTCGACACCAGCATCGGTTGTCGAGCAGCCCCTTGTAAAGCCAAATTGTTTACTGTGTAGCAACTTGTATGTGTCAAAATGTACTAACATCTGATTAAGCATTAATTTTTCAAAGTTCTTACTAAGCGTTGGTAGTACAGAAATAGGTCTATAATTGTTGGGGTCTGAAGTACTACCAGATTTAAAAATAGGAATTACCTTACTATGTTTCATTAGGTCAGGACACACGCCACTAAGAATACAATTGTGAAATACAATAACAAGATAAGGTGCAATCACATCAATAACTGACTTGACTACCTTAACAGAGATTCCCCACAGATCGGCCGTTTTCTTACCATCCAATGAATTGAAAGTTCTGATTTTATATCCTTGACATTTACAGTGTCAAAATTAAAGCTAACAAATTGGAATTTTCGTGAAATGGTAAATATGAGAGCTTATTTTTTAATAAATTTATGTTGAAGTCACCACAAACAAAAATATATTTATTAGAACCAGTTAATTTCAACAATACATTTTCCAATATTTTCTCAAATAATTCATATAACCCATTGGGAGGTCTGTATACGCATACAACAATGACGCGCTCAAGCTCTGCACAGGCTATTTTAAATGAGCCTGAAATTGGCAGCCGAATTGTAGCAGCCAAACACAGCCCGAGATACCCGAGCTGTATGCTATGCTCCCAACTGAATCGGGCTCGAATGTGTTCTAGGCATCTATTAGAAGGTCTCAGACCATTTATAGGATTTTCCACCGACGCCTTCTATCAGGAAAATATAAAATCTACAGATTTTCTGATTTTTTTAAAGTTTTCGCGAGAGTACCCGAGCTGTATGCTGTGCTCCCAACTGAATCGGGCTCGAATGTGTTCTAGGCATCTATTAGAAGGTCTCAGACTATTTATAGGATTTTCCACCGACGCCTTCTATCAGGAAAATATAAAATCTACAATTTTCTGATTTTTTTTAAGTTTTCGCGAGAGTACCCTAGCTGTATACTGTGCTCCCTACTAAATCATGCTTGAATACGTTCTAGACATCCAAAAGAAGGTCTCAGACTATTTATAGGATTTTCCACCGATGCTTACCATCAGGAAAATATAAAATCTTCAGATTTTCTGATTTTTTTTAAGTTTTCGCGAGAGTACCCGAGCTGTATGCTGTGCTCCCTACTAAATCATGCTTGAATACGTTCTAGACATCCAAAAGAAGGTCTCAGACCATTTATTGGATTTTCCACTGACGCCTTCCATCAGGAAAATATAAATTCTACAGATTTTCTGATTTTTTTTAAGTTTTCGCGAGAGTACCCGAGCTGAATGCTATGCTCCCTACTAAATCCTGCTTGAATACGTTCTAGACATCCAAAAGAAGGTCTTAGACCATTTATAGGATTTTCTACCGACGCCTTCCATCAGGAAAATATAAAATCTACAGATTTTCTGACTTTTCTGAAGTTTTCGCGAGAGTACCCGAGCTGTATGCTATGCTCCCTACTAAATCATGTTTGAATACGTTCTAGACATCCAAAAGAAAGTCTCAGACCTGATGGTAGGCGTCGGTGGAAAATCCTACACATAAAATTCTAGGGTACACATAAAATTCTAGGGCAAAGTCATGTAGGTTAGGTTATGTTAGTCTTTAAAAGTACATCGCACGAGCCGATTGAGCGAAGTGAGCGTGCCGCGGCAGCGGCCGGCAAATGCCAGAACCGAATCGGCCCATGTTCAACTAGTCTAAAACAAAAAAATGATAGTTCGGAAGTGACATAACCTCAAAAACTTCAATCATGAATATCTCGGTAACCATGAGTTTTCTTACTGGGGGAATGGTAGGGGGATTTTTTATACACCCTCTCCCTACTCCACCTATTTTCCTCCCAAAATCGACATGCGCTACTCAAACGCGTCCCCTTTATTTGGAACATTTTTCTCCACTCCATATTTATCGCAATAAATGCAAAAAATAATTTTATAAACGATTTTTCTTCGATTTATAATCCAAAATAAAATTTGCGCCAATTTTGAGTATCATATTCTTAATCAGCGCATCAAAATACATAAGTACACCAAGTTTCAGATCGATCGGCGGTATGCGCTTTTCGGAAGTTTATCGTTCCTACTATCACTTATCACACTTGAACGTAATAAATCTATTATTGTCTATTATTTATGTATGTATGTATATATTTTCATTAAAGCCTAAGCCTGTCTTTAAAATTGTTATGTACCACACGGTAAATGATGCACTACCTCTTTTCTAGATAGCCTGTTTTTGTACGCACATTTTCATATGCGCAACATTATTTTGGCTTTTTTGAACTGCCACTTCGTTTGCGAAGCAGAGAGTAAGCAGACTGTCACTAAAAAAAAATTGTCAATTTGTTAAATTTTATGACCGTGACTTTATGTCATAATGTCATTTGTCAAATTCAAATGTTTTTGTTGAATTTGTTGATGAAAATTATAGGGAACTAGGGAATCCGGAATTCATTAACCGATTAACGAAATAATTGAATATATTAAGGAATAGACGTTTTTAATTTATAGTATTTTCGTGTTATAATATTTCTAACATTTAATTGTGTACAATTGGGACTTTAATGTTATAAGGCATGAAACCTAGAATATAAATGTATTGAATTAATACTAAGTAAAATGTTTCCTACTAATCATAAAACAATATTTGTATTAGACCATACGCCGTATTTTGGAATATCATCTGACAATCCAATTGACTTTGATGTTGCTAAAAGCAGAGGTCCTGGATATGTCCCACTTCCACCAGTTTGTAAATCTTTATGGACATGTAGTGTTGAGGCTGCTGTCGAATACTGTCGCATTGTCTGGGATCTTTTTCCTGAAGGAAAACTGGTACTATATTAAATGTTAAACTTAAATTTAAAAGCAAGGAAAATATACATGAATACTTTAATTAAAATTTAAATGTTTTTAAATTTTATCTATAACTTACTTTGTTATTATTTCAGGTGAGATTTGTTGTAAGTGACTCTTCTGCTCATATTTTAAATACATGGGTAACCACACAACAAAATATAACACATGTAAGTTTGTAAATTTTTTATGATTTGTAATTTCCTAACTTATTATTACTATAGTTCATGTCTATTATATTATTATAATTTAACATATTTTGTTAGATTCTCAATGGACTATGCCTTGTGGGTCCAGTACGTCGTGGAGCTGGTGGTGATGTTGTTGGATTATGCGCAGCTATTGAAGGCTTGGCTGAAGCATCCCCAACACAAGCTACACGTCCTCCTCCCGAGAGGCATTTTCAGAATCGGTATTTTTTTATAAAAACAACCTTTCTAATATTAATTATGTCTAATTTCTAGTTTCCTTATAAATTAAAATAAAATCAGATTGATGATGTTAAATGAAATGATGAACTATGAATGAACGAAATGTTAGTAACCGAGTTTGTCTTATAAAACTGTGCAATCATGCTTGTATCATTGCTATATTTCTTTTTTTTTATGTTTCATAGTTATGTATAATTATAACAATTGCTGATAAACGAAATAAATAAATAAATAAGCCAATCATCATGTTTATTGCAGTGGTCGAATTATATGTATAACAAGTGCAAGAGATGACAGTTCACTCAGAAGTCTTGCAGAAATTGCTCTTAATACATTAGTACAACAAAACAAAAAAGCTTCAACTACGCAGCTCACAACTACAGCAGATGCAACAACAAGCACACAGTATGTATGTTTTACACAATAATGTAAATATTATGTAACTATAATTATAGATTTAACAAGTATACCACCAAAATCGTATATATCTATTAGTATAAGACGTTCATTATTTTTTTTTAATTGTTATTTCCGTTTGTTTTTTTGTAGATCTAATTTTTAAATTTTATTTTCAAGATACATTTTTTTTTTGCTTACAGAAATTTAGTCGTACACTACTGCCATTTAGTAATAATCAATGTTACTCCTGAAAAAGCAGACACAATGGTCAATAATCAGCCAGCAACTGAGGTAAGTTTTAAAATTATCTTTCTAATAATCATAATTTCTTAATATGTTTTTATACTTTTGCCAATTTCAGATGGGTGGTGGTCTAATGAGCGTTGAAGTGATAGTTTGTCGTGCAAGTGCCTTAGCAAATTTATTAGGTCGACTGGTTCTTCCACACTACAAACTAGCTATAACGACTGTTACTGGCATCCCTATGAAGGTAATATTATTTTGGTAAATTCAAACAGTAACTTGATCTAAAATAATCTTTTCAATCTCTAAAACTTCGTCCTATATTTTTAATCATTATTTAATATAGAAGCATTAGAATTGCTTCTTTCTTTATTTATATAAGAACTATTTACATTGAGGATTTAAATATGTATTTAAGAAGTATCTATTGTAATATCAATCTTATAATTGATTTTATTAATTACTAATTGTGTTGTTGTGTTGTGTTATTTAATATTATATCTGATTTGTTTCGCTTTCGAAGGATATAAAAAAATTATTGATTTAAATTATTACAGGAAGAACAAAATGCAAGTTCTAGTGCCAATTACGATGTAGAAATTATTCACTCAGCTGAGGCCCATGCAGGCTTAAGAGCAACACAGACAGCTCAGGAGGCTACTGAATCGGTATGTGCTTTGCTCAAAATAATATTTCATTGAACCCAATATTATTAACACACCACACACTTTCATTATACATATACATGTTTACGTTTATTGTTCTTTTTAATTCGTAATATATCTTTACTTATACAATCACGGCCTTATTTATAAACGTTGCTTAGTTACTGTTTAACTAAACACTGATTTGTCTCTTTCTGTCATTATTGATTTGACATACGAAAGAAGAAGACAAAATATTGTTTAACTAATCACCAGTTAAATAAAGTTTATGAATAAGGCGGTCAATCTCAAAGTTTGTATATTTTTATGTACATTTAATCCCTATCCAATTCAATGTATTTTAAACGGAAATCTAGCAAAAAATATTATAAAAGATTAAAATTTCCACTATAAATTATATGATTGCTGAGCAATGTGAGAGATCATTAATGTGTCATTGAACTCGTAGGTAGTGCTGCGCTGGTGGACGCCTCGCGGTGCGGAGGGCGGCGCGGGCGGCTGCAACGGGCCGCTGTGGCGCGTCACGCCGGCAGACGTCGCATCCCGCCCCTCCGCCTGCCTCGTCAACTTCCTGCTCAACGGACGCTCCGTCACACTCGAAGTGCCCAGGTGAGGACACGTGGGACACTCGAGTGTGCAACATTAGATTATGGAAATTATCTCCGCGCAGGAGATGTAATAGAGATGTAACATTGATGGGTACCCTGAGTTTTCAACATTAGAATCTGCCTCAATTTAGTAGCCATCTATTTTTTATAGTCACACAAACAATAAAAATTTCTACTGTTAGATAATTGTAGCAGAGGTATACATTTGTACGGACAATATTTTTTATAGTATAATCCAATGACAAAAGTAAAAGAGACAAACAAACCATATATTTACATATTCTAAGCTCTGCCATATTGCACTACAAACATTAAGAAATGTTTATGTTGAGTTCTTTTTTACACGAATCTCTAATGCATACCATCTATTTATTTTGTTCTCGACCCGACGTCATGTCTCTTCCTGCCGTTAGAATAGGCCGCAGCAGGGTGGCGTACATTCTACATTTTGAAAGCTTAGACTTGGGATGTGTATCCGTGTGGGTAATATGGAGGGTGTGTGCAGGAAGGGCGGCGGGCGGTCGGCGTCGCACGTGCTGGCGGCGCAGGGCGGCGAGCTGTGGATCGGCGCGCTGGGCGGCCGCACGCCCTACGACGACCCGCCCGCGCTGTCCGAGGGCGCCGGCGGACGCGTCACCGACTACAGGTGGCCGCGTTACTCATACTCTACGCATAAAACCTTATTAGAACCGACTACGCAGAGTATAATTCGCCCGCGATCAGAATGGGATGCGACCTCTTGTTGTCCCTGTCTCTGCTGGTTGTTAGTGGTCTTACGGCATTATTATAGTAAATTATGATTGTGTGATTAGACTAATAAAATTGAGTGAGAACTGTTGTTTGCGATACACATTGACAAAATTCCATCCTATTCTGATAGGGCATTAGGTCCATTATAAATATTGGAGCAAGCAATGTTCATGTGATCTCACGTACTTTAACTACCTATTATAGTTTGACAAACTCTTGTTTGAACTCTTTCCGGTCGTGTCGGATTGCCGTCCCATCGGATTATGAGAGCTAGGTAATAGTGAGTGCACCTGTGTTTACGCACACACTTGTGCACTATAATATCTCCTGCTCAGTTGGCTAGTCTCTCTTGAGATTGGCCGCCGTGGCCGAAATCGGTCTGGAGGACGTTTTTATAGTTTGACAAATTAGGTATCGTTAGATGGGCCTTGATCGTCTGCTGGCTATCGGCTGTGACCTCACACTAAGTTTAATATCTTCACCATGTCCAAGCAATTTTTGGACTTAACATTTTAGGGTATTAAGGCAAGTGGCATGCGACCTTCGTGTCCGGGTCGTATCTTCTGAACATCATCTATGTGTAAAATAGAAATGTTTATATATTTTTTATTTTCCCAAAAATAGCTAGGCAATCTGATGGGATGCGGTAACCACTGCCCCTAATCATTGTCACTGTAAGAAATATTATGTTACTATCCCTTACATCGCCAATGCGCCACCAATCTGGGGAACTAAGATGTTATGGCCCTTGTGCCTGCAGTTACACTGGCTCATTCACGCTTTGAACCGGAACATAATACAAAATAAGTATTGTTTAGCGGTAGAATATGTTATGTGTAACTATATAGACGAGCTTGCACAGAGAACCTACCAGTAAATTACGTCTACGTCTGATCAAACGTTAAATAAATGTAATAGTAGAATTTTGGACAAGAATATTTTCTTGTTTCGTAGGTACCGTTCAGAGCAGCATTATCCAGTTTTTAAACTTAAGATTTTGGCGCATTTTGAGCATCCAATTCTTGAAAATTAAAGGGCAATTTGTAATGAACGTTTTTCATAGTGTATAAACTATTATTTGATTTCAGAATTAAAGAGTTCGGAGCATTAATGCAACAGAACAAATTACACCCATTGCGCGGTGCAGGCGCGAACGCACGATCACGTGCAAGACTTCAACGGCACACTACGTACTGGCCGCTGACAATATCTTCTACGCTTATATTCAATTTGGGTTCTGTGAGTTCTTTTATTTGTATAAAATTTCATACTGACTTCGCCAAAAAGGAACTGTCAGATAAGTGCTCAACATTTTTGTAAAATGTATCCTTCAATATTTTCCTAGGTAATGGAACCACTAACGCGATTGGTAGTTCAGGAAACGCTCACGGAAGACGAAGTCGACTCGTGCCGTGGGGTACTACTCTCCCTTCTCGGTATGGAGTCGCGTCACGAGTTCCCAGCCGCTCAACTACCTTCTAACTTAAGGTAAATTATACATTAACTTGTTATATAATTGATTGGTCTTTGAATATATTTATTATTGAACTTTACAGTTGTGTGTACTGTGTATTATAATGAATTATATAGCTTTTTGGAGTCGGGAGAAACAGGGAGTAAAGTTCCTCATCCACCATTGAAAACAGAGGATCCTCCAACCAGACGGGTGTTTGTCTGATGGGCTACTGCCCGACGGTTGTTGTCGGGTTCTTGTATATATGTTCAATCGCTCGGATAACTTTAATATCGCGATGTAGGACACGTCAGTTTTTAGTTTTCGTATGTGGCGAGATAGATGTCGCTACATCACTCCCCTCCGAGACCGGAGGTCGATAGCAGGTTGAGTCGTCCATATATCTTGTGATATTTGCCGGGCCAGTGGAATGTTCCAGTGAGTCGGAACCAGATGCCGCATAGTTCACAGTGAGTCGGAACTGTCTGCGGTGATGCCCCAGTGAGTCGGGGTGATGCTGCAAATGCTCCAGTGAGTCGGAGTGGTGCAGTGCTGCGTAGTGGCTGGCTGCTGCGTCGACCAGGAGAGAAGTGCGTCTCTGCTTGCTGACCGGCCGAAGTGCAGTATGCTGTGCCAAAGTCGCTGAGAAGACTGTGGGTGATGACCAGGAATGCGCGTTCGCTGCATGCTGGTGGTCAGGATGCCCGTAGTAGTCGTGGATGCTGGCTGGCTGTATGACTCGCTGCTCGAAAGCTTGAGGAAGTGATGATGACGTCACGATGACGTAGTTTTTTGCGAAGGCTGCGCTGACGTTCATGCTCGGGGTCACCAGTTTGGGAACTGGCCATTGAAAAGGGAGGATCCTCCGACCAGACGGGTGTTCGTCTGGTGGGCTACTGCCCGACGGTTATTGTCGGGTTCTTGTATATATATTCAATCACTCGGATAACTTTAATATCGCAATGTAGGGTACGTCAGTTTTTAGTTTTTGTATGTGGCGAGATAGATGTCGCTACATCACTCCCCTCCGAGACCGGAGGTCGATAGCAGGTTGAGTCGTCCATATATCTTGTGATGTTTGCCGGGCCAGTGGAATGTTCCAGTGAGTCGGAACCAGATGCCGCATAGTTCACAGTGAGTCGGATAACTTTAATATCGCGATGTAGGACACGTCAGTTTTTAGTTTTCGTATGTGGCGAGATAGATGTCGCTACAGCTTCGTTGACCGGATATTTTTTCTGCAGAGGGAAGTCGTCGGGTCGTCGCGAGGAGCAATGGCGTCAAGTGTGGGGTGAACTCGAAGCTTTGATACGCGCGCACTCCGCCTCGCCCGCACACCGCGCCCTGTTGCGCACCCTGCTCGAGTGCCGCTCGCACAACAATCATGGTGCAGAAGGTAAGTAACGGTCGTCCATAACTATAATCATTATCGAGTCAAGTTAAGAGAGTGGTAAGTGGACTTGATTGTTGAGCCATTTAAAACGACTAATATTGTAGCGCTTTATCATATCTCGTAAAATTATAAATTATTTTTATTTTAACAGTCGATTCAAATCAATCATAACCGCCTCAGATTTTTAGAAATCATAGAAAAAAAATACTCTATGGAATTAACTGGAAGGTTTTTCGACAAATAATATTTATATCATAATCGATACAAAAGTAGGGACTGCCTTATACTGCAATTTTATTGATCAGTCACAATGGTCTAAAATGTTTTTTATTTACCCTTTCGGCCGCCATCGACCAAGCTTAACGATCAAACTTGAGTTGAGAGTTTAGCGAATAAGATCTAGATCTTAGAATTAAATAGTAATAATTAATAAAATTAGCGATCGTAAGATCCATAACGTTGACTATTAAACTCCTAGATTATCCATCATCATTTTATCAAGACTAAAGTTAGTCGCTACTTAAAGACTAGGCATCCTAAATGACAAGAAGCCTTGCTTCACATCTGAACAGATTTAGACCCTACAAGAAGCTCCCATCTATTAATGTATGGTGAAGAGTGATTATGTATCTTCAAGGCAAACACTCTATCTTATACTGCCTATTATCATAGATAAGTAATATCCAGAGCGCTTCCATCTATTTCTCATATGCTCTAAAATTACTTAATTAATGGTATAAAAATCATGTACAACATAAACCATTGTTCGGTTTCTTACTGTAGGTACTGTTTCGAATGTCTGTGCATTGTGAACAATTGCAACTTACTTCATTTCATTGTATCAACATATTTCTTAATTACTATTGAAATTTGTGTAATCTGTTTAGACTTCAAGGTTATCGTATTAAGATACAAAATATTTAAATTTTTATATAACTTATATGAATATTTTTTTATGAAGCTAAGGATTTTAACAATAATTGGTAATGATTTTTTTCGTTCATTTCTGTAAACTTTAAATTAATTCTCTCGAAAATAATTATTATTGTATATTTTTCCATAATTCCCTTTTCATTCGTACCTTGCGATCTTTTATGGTCAAGTTTCTCACATCGTGGCTGTTTACTTATTTCAGTGGATCAATTTTTTTTATAAAACTATATAAAAATATGTAATAGTACTAAGTTATGAATATTAATTATTTATAAGAGAAAAATCATTTTATTATTAATGTTCTATATGTAATGTCTAATATTTAAATCTCATATATTTTGTGTAATTTTTTTAGGCGATTCATCTCGAGCAACAGTAATAAGAGCCACGACAGACTCGCCGCTGTCGCCAGTAGGCGCTGGTAACGGAAATGGCAGTAGCGACGTGTGGGCGCCACGGAATGTTCTTGACGCACTACTCGGGGCACCGCGCCCACCGCGACGACCGGACTTTGCCGGACGTATGGCAGCTGGCAACAGGGTTGCCACACTTTATCCACATTTGCAGCAAGATGTGGAAGCGCCACATTGATTTTAAAAAGATTTCAAATTTTAACAGACAATCAGTACTTACTAAAATGCCATTTGTGTGATGTTTTAAGTAGCATGATTGACATTTGACATGCAGTATCATCAATTGAGTGTTATAATGTGTAACAGAAATTATCTTTTTAAATAACAATAAAAATTATATTTTATAACAAATGTTTTATTATGTGTTTTTGTCTTATAATTAAATATTTACATTTGAGTAAGGGGAATAGTAAGTAATTAAAAATGCAACATTATAAAATTAATATCTTATATTTGTTCAATAAAAACTACATTGTGGGCCCGTGTGCCCGGCGCCCGGGTAACACGACCTTTGTATTATCTTGTTGCATATAAACTCTGCGGGCAGACTGTGTCATAAGGCAATGGAGTGAGTGTGACGGCCTGTCGGCGTCGTCAAGGCATCTGGTCCGGATCCTGCGGCGACGGTCCCGGCTCCCTCCCGGCCCTCGCCGCCCTACTCGTTACGATTATTGGAATGTCACGCGGGATGCGAACTTTCGAACGTTAATAATTTTACAAACGAAACCTAACACTAGGCCTCGCCGCCAGTCGCTCCGAAAATACACTCACGTCATATTGTACAATCTCACACTCTCGAGGAGCGCCCGGTGCGAGTCCGTCTAAACGCATCCGAAACTTCAATACCCTATAAAACTTACAAAATCGACCGGTACTCTTAAAACTTAACGCTAATTTAAAAATTAAACGGAATTCAAAAATAAATTACCTAGGTACAATATTTTAGTCTAAAAGCTATTTATAGGCGCGCGAGGGTCGCTCGGTGGGGTTGCGCGGGTGTCAGTGCGTGGCTTCCCGCAGCTTCTTGGCGACCGGTGGCGCCGCATCTAACGAATCGCCCAGAGAGTTCTCTTCCGCTGAACTGGCTTCTTCTATTTGTCTGTATTAACAAAATAGTATGAAGTTGTATTATTCATTATTCTACTTCTACATTATGTAATACTAATCGAAGACATAATATTTTGTGGGATTATATTTGATTTTAAATGTTATTATCATTTATCAATATTTGTAAAAAGCAAATCTGACAATATTATGTATAGGGACATATGTTTTTGGCAGGTAACTTTACGTTACTAACAAATGATATATTTTCAGTATTAATTTTATCCTAAAAATTTCATCATTCAAAAAAGTTGATAATTTATGATAGTATATTTCTAAAAAATCTATACTGTACCTTTTCGCGCGAGGCGTACTGAGTGCGGAGTCGGAGTTATCGGAAGGTGAGGCGGGAGTGGCGGGTGACGCTCCTTTTGCGTCCAAAGAGTCTTCTGTGCATGACGTTGTGTCGTCATTCACTGATTCCCCGCCTATTTTACCTTCATAGACAAACATTTCTTTTAAGTATGTTGAGTTGTTTAAAATATATGTATAGTCGTAAAAAAGTGTGGATTGTATACTACAGAAAATAATTTATTTATTCATTATGATGATGTGTCTCAGTTTAAAATGTATTGGTCAATAATTTTTTAATAAGACTCAGTTAGAAGTTCCAAGGGCAAATAAATAATACTTTACTCACCGTTACCATTTGTGGATGGTGGTTCAAGATTACTTTCATCACTGGGGAGTGGTGATCCTCCATTTGTGGGTACGGTGAGATTGGGCTTCTTACCCAGTAACTCGGGTTGCAGATCCGAAACTATGTTGTGTGTCCATAATGCAAGTTCAACCATATGTGGGGACCACTTTTTTCCGCAGCCATTTTGTTCCTGAAAATTATTTTTGTGTCATGGTCTTTTATTTTAAGTAAAATCAGATTACAATCTGATTTTATGTTTTAATCAATTTTACAATTTGAGTTCCTATACTACAGTATAGAAATTGTAAAAAGAACATGAGCAATTCTATAGAAAAAAACTAAATTTCTTAATAAACTTACCTTATTTAACCTATCACAGACATTTCTAATATGTTTAACAAAATTGAGGTATTCCTTGGCAGTGTAATCGCTCCCTTCCATTTCTGGAATTGCTTGTATACATTCATCAGCCATAAATGGCGCAATTTCTGGGCTTGCCGCCGCGAGGAGTGCAGATGCTGTTGCTGTACCCACTCCCTTGAGATTACTGAGGGCTGTCATTGCTGATTCAATGTTTGGCAGTTTTCGAAAGGCTTTCTTTGTCTCTTGCATCACCGCTCTTGGAGTATTTACTTTTATCAGATATGATAATTGTGGGTAAAATCTTCCTCTCTAAAAATTAATAATTTAAGAAAATGGAATACATTTAGAAATAAAAAGAGACAAAAGAAATTAATATTATATAATAGCTCTTTATTTACTTATAAAATATAGTAAAATTGGTTTTATGAATGTGTAAAACTAAATATGAAAAAAATACAATATTTTAGGAAGTTGATTCATGTATCTATTACAGTTGTATTTGTAAAAAGTTAAGTTTTAGATTGAAATACTTAATTAGATAAAAGCTGATAAAACTTACAGCTTGCTTCCATTTCATGAGTTGCACCAGCTCCTCGTGCAACATATGAGCTTCTTTGCCTCTCGACTTGATTTTCTTTGGTAATTCATTCTGGTACCTACAAATTAAAAAAAATGTTTACTAAACGAGTGTGAACTTCGAAATAAAATATTTCAAATAAAAACGAAATCCTAAATGTCACTTGTACCATAAAACCTCTGTTAATGTTATAGATTTAACATGATATGTCTCTAATGTGCGATGTGATTCTAAATTTTATTCATTTTGAAAATGTAAGGTCAAGTAATTTGTAAGCCTATGTTAGTATTTAAAAATAAATAATATTTAAAGTTTAGCTAAGAAATTGAAGTTTTGTTCATACTTTAATAGCTACACAATTATCAGTTAAAAAACTTTAAATCTCTATATATGGTTATTTTAGGCTTTTGTATTTGAAAAAAATTGACGTACGTAAGCCTTATAAAGGTTCAATAGAATAAAAACTTATTGGGAGCCCGGAAAATATTCTATGAATAAATATACTGTTACTTGAACAAAATGTTGGGTTAAGTAGCAACATGATGACTCATTTCACTTAAAATCAAAGATTTTTAAGATAAAAGTAAATGTTACAGATATACATGTATAATCTGAATAATCTCGTTTTATTTTTACTACCACAGTAGCCTAATATAGTTATAATTCTTGAATAAATATTATAACGAAGTTAAATGGCAAGTCACCATTTTGAACGGATGTGAGTTGTATTCAACAAAGCATTGTATTATTTAGGTAGAAATACAATAACGTTGTGTTTGCATTATTAAGCTTTTTATTTAATAAAGTAATCCTTGGAATAAGTGAGTGAACGCTGTTAAGCAAGTACATAATAAATGCATTTTACGAGCGATGATACGTAAAGGACAGCCACCATTTTATAACGCTTAAGCGCGCCGATATTTTCCCCCACACTGGCTTCAGGAAAAACGATAGTGTCAATTTGACATCGATCCCACGTGACGCAGTGATTTTAATGAGCCGTCCGCGGACTAGAGATGCAGTCCGCGAGGGAGGTAGCTATCAAATCAGTTTGCACGGATACACACACAATACAAGTTCATTGACACGCCACGGCCGCATTTTCTCCTCTGAAAGACGTTCGCACTTACCAATTGTCCAATTTTATGAGTTCTTCAGGTTTCTTCGTTTTCTGTTCTGCTTTCAATTTAATAGCTTGTGGGTATAACTTTAAAACACTGTCAAATTGTTTCGCATCTGCCTCCAGAAAGAAAGTAGACGTGTCTTTCGCGGTAGCCATTGTGAACGTTCTAAATGTACAACACTCTGCTCTGCGTACCTATTTAGTTAACTATAGCGCCGAACTCGACGCGGCGGCAGCACCTGGCCAACTGGGCGCCCTCTCCCCACTCGCCGCCATCTTGTTGACTGAACCTCGTTGTGACGTTCGATATTATTACTTACAACTATGTAGGTTGATTTCTGGCTTATTTTTATAAAACCTAGTTTTCTAGACTTATTTACTATAATATATATTTCAATTATATTAAATTTACGATAACTTATCTACTATATTATAAATATTTTCTTTGTAGAGTGATATAAAAAATATACTTACTCATCATAGCAAGGTTATATCGGACACACTTTACAACATGGCGTTGTATCGAAATTAGGTCTTCGTGGAAAAGATCGTAATGCAGAAACATTGATTTAATTTAGGAAACACACAATAAGATTGATTTTATGAAGCGAATGTTATAAATTTTCACAAAATAAACACCAAAGTTCAAAAATATGTTAGTCACGTCGACCTCGGCGCACTATCAATTTCCTTAAACGTGACGCAACACACGACACCGTTCTACCGAAACGACTTTGGTAAACACGCATATTTTCCGTTGCAATGCAGTACACACTGAGCTCGGAGTAGTCATGAAGTAGTAACTAGCCGTGTACATAAGGCATTTAGGTAGTACGACGTACATATCACCGGGGTGGAACGTCACCACACCAATCGGCTTTGTTGTTTTGATAGATCGCCACGTGCTTTGCTCCCTCTTTTTAATTTTTGTTTAGGTATATCCGTTTTATCGAGATTAACTGCTAAGCGGCCGTAAAACGTAGTTGCTATATTTATTACCCTTACATATCTATTACGACACGCTTCTTAATGTTGTGCCTTACATTTAATAAGTACCCGTCTTGTTTTCTTGTTGTATTTAATTATTTTAACATACTTCAAGTGACAATTCTTACCTACGTCAATCTTTCCTGGATTTTCGTAAATTCATTACATTTTGAAAGAAATCGATTTTTTCCAAACTTTTTATTATATACTAATTAACCTAAAAATATAGTTACATATGATATAGTGTTCGTCAACTACGTCACTACAAAATATTATTCTTTTACGCGTAAACGAATGTCACCACGATAACAAATTTTATGTTTATGATATTTGAAATACAAACATTACATTCATAATCTATATGCCAGTATAACTTACATCACAGAATTTTATTTTCAAGGTGATTCATTCACGATTATATATTTTAACATTAGTCCGAAGTATTGTTAGAGTTCCACTAATAGGCACAGCTTAGAAACTTATTCCACCACGCTATTCTAGGACGGGATGGTGGATATGTACCCGCTATCATTGTTTAATATATATTTACCTGCCTAAAACATATACTTACATGTATGAACATTTTAATAACATAACCTCTATATATGCGAACGCCTTAAGTTTATTATATTAAAATAAAAATGAAATACTTAGGGTTATTAATTTAGTCAATTAAGAGTTTTTCCTAATTTATAAACATCTTAGACTCCTCCAGAAAACATACAATTTTAAACAGAAATTAAAAGACAGTCTTATCCCTAAAGGAGCGATCTTCTTTGTAGAGTCCTTTCTTTGTGGATAAAGGCTCGACATTTTTTCAAAATTATTAGTATTACTTTTTTTGCGAACGTTTTCTCTATGACTTGTTTAAACTTAATATTATATAAAATATATCATATAATTTTTATATCCTATTTTATAAATGTCTATTTGATTTATAAAAAACCCAATGCACATGCAACATTTAAATATTGCTTACAAAAGATATTATGATTCATGCGCTTATAAATGAAAACGATTCGAAGCAAACCCCTGCTGGCCCTTTACGATTAACGAAGTGTCAGTTCCATAGGTAGGTAAGGGGTGCGCAACTGCGTACTAACGGATACTGCTATACCAAACAGATGCCAACAGAAATATTGTATCGAGGGTTGATGCAAAAAGTAAGAAGGGTCGAATGGTTCGAGCGGTTGCTTGGGGTATGGTGTTTAATTTTTTTGTCTGGATTCCTTTTATCTGCAACAAATACTTTAGTTGTTCAGTTGTTTGAATTACGTTATTTAAAATCAAATATCCCATATGGGGTCTAAAAATAATATTTTAACAAACAATAATTATATATACATACATAGTTGTTATTTTATATTAATAAGTATATATACCTAAATGTCACTATATAATATAATGAGTATTAACCACAAATATTATAAAGGAGTGTAGTGACAACTGCAGTTTAGTTTCAGCGTAACAAAGTGTTAAACAATACATATTAATATTAAACGTTTTTTGTAAATAAATATTGGCTTTTACACTTTGCAATTTGACTAGACTTAGTTAGTATTAGATTACTTTAAAATTAACAGAAGATATTTAAATAAGTGCGTGAAAAAATACGCGGAGCGTGTTGTACGATACAGTAGGTAGGTACTTCCTAATATGTATGTCGGTTCGGCAATGTTTATATGTCTGCAAAATAATAGCACGTTATAAAATGCTTACGCTACCCTTACGAAGTAGGGCAGTTACTCCTAGGTAGGGCAGATACAAATTCACCTAGCTATCCTACCTATCAAAATTCGTTTTCATTTTTTTGAGATTATGATTATGGCTGATATATTTCTTAAATTAAATTATATTTTTTGCGTTAATCCTAATATAAAAACAACACAAAGAAACTATTATTAGTAAAAAATAAATATCATCGCATTAATTCATACATTGACATTTTATTCAATTTAGCGAAAGCCGTAAAACGCAAGCGTTTAAGATGATTTCGCGGCTTTGCGTTCGCGCTTCGCGGCGTTCCCTGGTCGGGTGTCGATTTTTAGTCTCACGACAAAGGGATTCGCTCTGTCATAAACTGTTATACTGTGAACAAACGAGTGTGAAAGGCGAAAGCTGGCTCTTCAATCGCCCACGATTCATGAGCGAGTGTAGAGCCAGCTTTTCAGTACCAATGTATGAACGAATATGATCACTTACTATTATCTCATCTATCGTCCAAAATAATAAAATTATTAAAATAAAAAGTAAATAGGTATCTTTGCAGGGCGGCCAATAGGAAGTTGATAATGTGGGCAGACCAAACCGCACCCGCATACGCATATATGTATTTTAATCAACAATATTCCTTTTTATAGTAGGTACCTATCTATAATCCAAATGGATAATATTAAGTTCTCCGAATGGTTTTTGCCTTATTAATATTCGCTTAGTAATAAAAACACCGCGTTGGGAATTAAGATTGTTTCTACTTTTTGCTCCAAGGTCAGTGAGTCGACTCGCAAATACTACTTAACTATAAAGTATAAGCACACCGCAACAAGAAGCTTGCGAATATGACAAACATAACTTTAAGATATTTTTAAAGTCAATCTTTTCTCCTATACGTAAAAGCTAAAATGCAATGACATATAATTTTTAATCGTTAGCAAGCCCGCCTGGAGCTTCGCTCAGTATACAAGATAAAAGATATTTTAGGATTCCGTACCTTCAGGTAATTAATATAGAATCCCTTGAAGTGAGATTTTGGCTTCAGTCCATCCGTTCGTTTGTATTTGTCTCATTGTGTGCCAGCCTTGTCATAAAAAAAATCATTCTTAAAGATTCTTAGGACTTAAAAACAATTGCATTAACTGTTCGTCCTTTTCTTTAGTGACTTTTATTTATTTTCTTCGTCTTGTCTATGTACTATTATAAAATGTATTTGTACCTTAAAACTGATTAAAATATAAATATTTCAAAGATTTTTTAGACGGATTGAGACGAGGAATAACAGGGTCGTTGAGTCATCAACAGTTTTTTTATGTTTTTCAACGATTGGACTGTAAGTGTAAAGCATATATATTTAACTTTTTTTAAATCTTATTTAACATCATGGTAAACATTTTATTGACACTTACCTTAGGATGTCAGTTACTATAAGAAAGATTAGTTGTTGATTGAGAACTTGTTATGCATGACAATAACCTATCCATCGATTAACCACAAAATAAATTTAATAAATTTAATAAATAACCACCCATCCATTAAATAAATTAGTTTGTGTACCTACCTTTGTTTTTAAATACTTATTTATTATAATTTGTAATAAATTATATAGATAAAAGCTTTTAGAATCTAACCAGACTACATTATAAAATAATTCCTAATTTTCGTATTAAATAAAAATAAAGCAATTAAATATTTGTGTCACGTGATATCTAAGAAATTCTTGAGTGAAATAAAATTTACATAATATCTATCTATTGTTATATATGTAATATGCCAACAGTCCTTTAGTATGTCCATATAATTATATTACGGCGTTTACGTTATTATCGATTATATTTATATTCGATTTACGATCTAGCCTTAAAGTAAGGTGAGGGCGTTGGACCATATTTAATAAAAAAGTGGACTTTATATTTAATTTCTGTTAATCTGATAGCCAATAGCTTTGTTTGCACGTCTGTTCAAAGTGTAATCTTTTGTATGCACATCAGGATCATCGATATATCTCTGCTATTTTAAAAGTTAACTCTTGGTATTGTAACGTGTTGGTACGGAATCCTTGGTGTGTGATTTTGACTGGCATTATTCGGCCTGTTGGTTGTAATTTTAAAGGCTACTTGGTCATATATTATTCCAAGCTCGTTCCTTAACTATCTAAGCCTGGTAAAATTTCTGTTGGCTTAAACCGTTGTATTTATAAAAATTTGGGCAAAATCATGATTTTTTATTCGACATTCAGCAGTTTCTTTATTATATAACATTTTATATTACTTACATTATTGATCAATTACATACGGTCGCCCACTTCCAAATGACTTTAGATCAAATTAGTTTCCATAGTATTCTTATTAAAATTAATAACATATTAATTTTAAACGTTTTCTTGAAATAAAGTTTTACTTTACATTTTGGACTATTATTTCACGTTTCGTTCATTAACGTTCACGGACGTTTCAACAAATGTTTAAAAAAACGACAGGTGTTTACTTACTACTTAAGATCAGATTACATGTCTGTCTGACTGAATTATTTGAAATTTATCGTATTGTTTTAATACATAACCATATAATACCACATAACCATATAAAAACATAATATAATCATATACATATGTATATAGATGTGATACTCGTGATGTGATCTTGAGATACTCATAACTTTGGTACAAGCAACAAACACAAATTAATTACTCCCGTTACTCGACTGCATAGAGTCAGTAACTCTTTTGTGGGGCAATGTATACGGTTCTACAACAGGATCCCAGAAAGCATTCAATCACAATCAAAATTATTCATTTTCAAATTGAAGCAATTATTTTATTTTGGCATTGTTAGCATTATTTTTTTCTTTTTTTTCTTTTACTTTCTTCTTTTTCTTACTTTTTGTTAAATCAGTAGGTACTGTATTATTTATTTCATTATATAGTTTTTAAAATATCTGCTGACCTTGAAAATCAATGATGTATAATCTGCGAATACGGCACAAACTTTTCAGAAAATCTAAGAAATTATTAATATAATTTTAGAAAAAAGGATCCCAACTAGAGCTGGAGGCCATATACCAGTCATAGAAATTTGAGATGAGTGATAAGACTTCTGTCGCCAAGATAAGATTTCAAATGTTCTAAAATATACAGGAAATAATTTAATGTTTCTGTAAACATTTAAGACTCACGATTTAGGAGTCCTTTCATTTACCTTGCTTACAAAACATGTACTTACTTTTCTCTATCATTTATACTATACCCTAGGCTAGTACAACAAGTCAGTAAATAACTGAGGTTTTCGGTTAATAATATCAAGAGAAATATAATACTGAAATATATATAAGCCCCTTGCATGCATTGCATTTACTTTATATTCATAGTCTTAAGCTTTTTTTTCTCTTTTATATATTTTTTTCTTTTGTGTGTGAGTGTGCTATAAATATATTTATTATTATTATATTCATTTTGGGCTTCGACGATTTTAGTACTGATGGCATTGTGGCTACGGAGTTCAGCCGGTACGTGTATAGGTAGTGTAGTAGTAAACTGTACTTTTTTTTATCTACTGATATATCTTATTAGAAATACAATCAAATAAGCCACCTGATAGGATGGCCGTCTCTATCTATGTGCTCGTACATTGGTATTGTAAGAAGTATAACAATTGTTACAACACTGCTTGCAAGGTCCCTCTAAGGCATTTAGCTTGTTACTGAACTCAACTACTTTAATTAATCTGGAGGACTTAATTAATATGATGTTTGGTAGAATATTCAGTGGGTACTCTGGGTGGTACATACATGGAGAAGATTGTTCAAAGTTCCTGCCTAGTTATATAATAATATCGACATTCTCGATAGCAATTAAGTATTCTACAGATTAAGTTTCGGTGCACCAATTCTCTTTGTTATTTGCTGAAAACAATGAAGAAAAGTTCCATAACATGTTAACTTTATCACGAGGGCTCATTTTGACAAGCAGTAGACTATAGTAAAAAAGGAAAAGGTCTCAGATTTCTTGCGATTTCGAGAACAGAAACTGATGCTTCACCACCGCAACGACAATCTTCAAGCGAAATGAAAGGAAGGCTGTAGAAATTTCTCTACTAGAAACACATAAATAAGTTTATGTTTGCTATTGTTATCAAAAATCAAACTTATGAATTACACAACTTAGAAATAATAAGAATTGTGAAGATTACCGATAATAATTGCAACATAATTCAAGTACTGACAAAGCATTATAAAAATGATGTGCATGTGACAGGTTAAAGAAAGGAAACGCTCATTGAGCGTAAAACACGACGCGTTGTTGTTTATTCGTGAAATTATGTTATTGCATATGTATATGTGTTCGTATATATTGTATATGTGTTCTCTATATCACATATTTGGAAAAAAAAAAACAAAACGTAACGAAGCTCATAATCACGCTCGGCTTTCAGTGACGCAGTAGAGACTAAATTGTAATTAGAGGATGAGTTTCATTTCCTTCACTCACTAAAAAACGTACAATAATAATAATAATGTCCTCCAGACCGATTTCGGTCACGGCGGCCAATCTCAAGAGAGATTAGCCAACTGCGCAGGAGATATTAAAGTGCATATGTGTGTGCGCAAACAAAGGTGCACTCTGTATTCCCTAGCTCTGATAATCCGATGGGACGGCAATCCGACACGACCGGAAAGAGTTCAGCCGCAGGACCAACGGCTTTACGTGCTTTTCGAGGCACGGGTTTATATACACTTCCAGACTCCGGGCTGCTACTGAGAATTTTCTGACAGAAAAACCCAATTACTATTTATTGGCCCGACCTGAGAATTTAACCCAGAACCACCGGGTCTTATATCTAGCCACTAGACTAACGAGGCAGTCGTAAATAAAACGTACAATATAAATAGTACGATTACGATTGTACGTTTTATTTATATTGTACGTTTTATCACAAGAGTACCATCCAATGCGATAGTAATGAAATTCCTTATAATCTATTGTGTTAGAATTTCATTCCAAACACTAATAATTTAGTCGTTATTTCGATCGAGATAGCTTCAAATAGTATGGGTTGGAATAAACTAAAATAAAAAAATCCAATTTTATTTTTAACAAGACGTTATATACAAAGCCGAGATGGCCCAGTGGTAAGAACGAGTGAATCTTAACCGATGATCGTGGGTAAGCACCACTGAATTTCATGTACTTAATTTGTGATTATAATTCATCTCGTGCTTGACGGTGAAGGAAAACATCGTGAAGAAACCTGCATGTGCCAAATTTCTCTGAAATTGTGTCACATGTGTATTCCACCAACACGCATTGGAGCAGCGTGGTGGAATAAACTCCAAAACCTTCTCCACGAAGAGGAGAAGATGCCTAAGCCCAGCACTGGGACATTTAAAGACTGTTACTGTTATAATTATACAAAATTAAATTTCTATGCTGTTAACGGTTAAGGTGTCTTCGCCTGGAGCCAATCATGGGTGTAGAATCAGATCATGCTTACCATCAAAGTGCGTACCATCAACGGAGCTGAATCTACACGCTAAATTTCAATTCCGTTGGATAAGAGGTTCTAATTGAGTTTGCAATGTTTGATCTAAACTAATAGATAAAACAATGCAAGTTAAATAAAAGCTCCTAAAAACAATTTTTTTTTTTTCATATGAATTTATAAATGGAATACATATCTTTTCACATACACGTTACATAAGTACACATTAAACACGAAACTGTTAGCAATGTGATCGTCAATAAATCGTCGTTAAATGAGCAGGAAGAATAGCGAACAAGCTTATTTTGAGGTCCTTTTTGTTCTTTGATCTTTTTTTTGTTCTGTTGTATACATTTTGTTACATATCTCAGATTTTTGTATTATTGGTGCTATATATATTGTGTTTATTCAACTATACACTAAATACGTATTATTTGTGTCTGTCTATCAATAATTATGAAAGCTATTGGGGTGAGATCATAGACAATTTAGTACTTTTTAAAGATTTGACAGTATGTCTATCAGCTTTTAGTTTTCTACATTACGTTTTAGTTTTCGTTATTTAGTTTGTTGAAATGACGATCAATCATCCTATTCAAATACTTATAAGTAAAATTTGAAGTTACGAACAAAATTAATATAAAATAAGTATTAGACGATTCTAAGAATTAATGAATGAATATAAAATAAAATTACTTTTATAAACATTTCGTCAACATCACACTAGCTCACGATTTGTTGAGTTGAACGATATCAATGAAAGTTTTACGGGAGTTGTCTTGAATGAAATGACGTCAACGAATAGTAGGCGGCTATACTATATAGTACAATTGTACATATAGATAATTGAGGTCTTTCTTTTGGCGTCGGATATTCTACGGTGCTTGAATAGAATAGTCACAAGTCGGTAGCGATGTGAGTCGGACGCCAGCTGCTGTCCGCTTCTTGTCTTCGCGCTCTTTCGCGCCGCGAGCGGCTGACGACTGCGAATTTGGGACAAGCACGAGTTCTTTGCTCCCTTTCTGACTCGCTCGTTATCGTATCAGCCATCCTTTTCAGAATTTTCACTCTAATCGTGATATAATAATATAGCTTGTCATTGATGTAATCAGTTCAATGTTTACATTGCGCCCGTATCAAGCTATGAAAATTCATTACGTTCTCATAAATCATTCGTTACGGTTTTTGAGTTAGTGTTTTACAAAGGTAGGTGATTAACAATCGATTTTATACATTATATAAATTAACCAACACTTATCTTCATTTTAATTTGCATTATTTTTTATTTTTTGTTTATGATATTAAGTTAGGTTAAGTCAATATTTTCTTAATTAGAAAATTTAGTTTCTGTATATTATATAAATCTTATAAGAATTATTTTTAAGTATATCGTAAGTTAGCACGCAATTTGTTTGTCATTATAGACCAATGTATTTGTAACATTAATTACAAAGTTATGATATCAGGTAAAACAAAGAACAGCTGATTCTAAAGGGTCAATAAACGTTTTACGAACCGTAATGCGGCATTTGTCGATAGGCATTGACCGCCAGTATAAATACCATATTATAGTAGGATGTTTTCAATTCCAGACCAAACATCCGATTTTTTTTTTTTTATCTTGCCGCACTGATATATTTTATTATGGATACTTTTATAATAAATGTTCTTATATAGGTATATGTGTTAAAATACTCCTGAATTATTTATTACAAGGAAATATGTCAATCTGAACTATTATAAACATAACATATTGATAAATGATAAGATTGACAGAATGTTATCTTTTTTTATAGAATAGGTAGGCGGACGAACATATGGGCCACCTGATGGTAAGTGGTCATCAATGCCCATATACATTGGCATTGTAAGAAATGTTAAGCATCGCATAAATCGCCAATGCGCCACCAACCTTGGGAACTAAGATGGTGTCCCTTGTGCCTGTAATTAAACTGGCTCACTAACCCTTCAAACCTGAACACAACAATACCAAGTACTGCTGTTTTGCTGTAGAATATCTGATGAGTGGGTGGTACCTACAAAGACGAGCTACTTGAATCTCTTAACATAAGTTTTGGAAGTATTTTAATAAAGTTGGCTTATTTCCCTTCAAATCAAGTAAATATGTAGAAGCTAGGAATGGAATAAACGAATAGAAGTTGCGAGTTCAGGATAAACAATGTAACTTAGGTATCAGAGTGTATAAAGATTAATTGTTCGTATTTTATGCGTTCGTGCATCGTTCGTCCGGTTAAGTTGAAAATGTATGCAGTTGTTGGCTCGTGCGTGAAGGCTAAGTACCATCTCAACGTGGTGGTCTTTTCAAACGCACGATATGGAGAATATTTGATTACAAAGGGGTCGTTGGACTTACTGAATGTTTAATCTCGCCTGACATATAATTCTGTTAAGGACAGCACACGACATCCCATGATCTGACATTGCTTGTCTTAATGGAGTACACATATCGATCATACGATCGACTAGCTAACCAACGGATATTAACATTTAAGGTTAGATGAAAATAAGGGCGGTGATGGGTCATGGTAATTTGTTACAATTGGCTCATATACTTAAAATTATATATGTTGATAAACATTACGTCACATTACTCAGTACCAAAAATGGCTATTCAACGGCCCTACAAGTTATAATAATAATAATTGGCTACAAGAGTCAATATTATTATAATGATTATTCAACGTGATAATGCATTTCTGTTTACAAGAATGCATTTACTCGATAGAGTTTGTTCAACCAATCATTGGATCCATAGACATATATAGATAATAGTTATCAAAACATCAAATAATGTTACGAGGCGAACTCCTATTTTTCCCGTGCGACCAAATTAGTTATTAATATTTTATAGTAATTATAATAATAAGTTTCAATTTAAATATTGAATTACATATAATAATATATAAAATAGTTACAACACATCGATCATAATTGCATGCACTTAGTACATACTAAATACACAACAGTCTAATACAATAGTTTTTAACAAATTAGAATAAATTTAGTTAAAACTCGCAATCTACTAGTTGTATAGCATAATTTCGCAATTTTAATTTGAAAAGTATTTTTAGTACGTTCAATTAGCGATAATTTAGAATGGGTACATAGTACAATAAAATCGCGCGCGTCGTCATTTTTATTCATCGCGTCCGTGTACACACGTTACTTGTAAATCTTGCAAAATTCATTTCTCAAATTTAAAATATATCGAAGTGAATTCATTAAAAACAAATAGTGGGTGTTTTAATTCATCAATGTTGGTATGTTAAAAATGATAATTTTAATTTATTTATGTATTTATAGGACATCTTATAGTATTTATAATTTCAAAGATTTTGTTTTATTTCCGAAAAATAATTTTGTTATAGACGTATTATTTTGATCGCTGGTAACCAAGACGGTGGTAAAGAAAATGATGATTGGATTTGTAATTCATTTACTCGAGATAATATATCCTTTTTATTGATAATTATTTGATCCCAAAGCAAACTGTTTCTCACAAAGTCTATATTTAATGTATTTTTTTAAAGCTACGTTTGGATATACTTGGTCGAGGTACAATATATCCAAACGACTGGTATCGTAATAGGTAATTGTTATAATATGTAAAATAAAAATATAAAAATAAATACGGCTTAACATTGTACAAAAATTTACGAGTAACAAAGATAAGACATTCAAATTAAACACCTATTTACCAACTCATGTGCCGATATGACGAAATAATTTAATGATTTTGATAAAAAATATATATATTAACCTATTCACCACTAATCCAATTAGAAATATATATTTTGTTAGGCTTAGAAAAAACATACCTTTTCTAATACAATCGTAATATTACATCCCCTCAGCTCCCTCGAGTCGGGGTAATATTCAAAATTTGGCATTCTTCCAGAATATTCAGGGTTTAAGATACTGTAGTAGCGAGCCAAATCTCTGAATATATTTTTTATCGGGTCCCAGTTACAAATCATCATAATTATTTCTTACTTGCCTTAGTAACGTTTTCTAAAAATAATGTTTGTATTTTTGTAATACCACTTATTTAGGTGGTACAATTTATGCTCAACGACAAAACTCATACATACTTTTTTCATATGTTCCTTATACTAAAAAAACCATGGGGGCGGGAATCAATACACTCTTTGAAGGCGGTTTGGACTGCCGCATCGGAGTTGAATTTTTTTCCTTGTAAGAAGTTGTCCAAATTCCGGAAAAAATGGTAACCTTTTGGAGCAAGGTCCGGGGAGTACGGTGGATGTCGCATACATTCCAATTGTAGCTCATCTAACTTAGTCGTTGTTTGTTGTGCAGTGTGTGGTCTTGCGTTGTTGGAAGCAGCAGTGGCCTAGAGCGATTGACCAATCTCGGTTGTTTAGCAGCTAGTTCTTCCTTCATAGTTTTCAGTTGCTGACAATAGATATCTGCCGTAATCGTTTGGCCAAATTTTAGAAAGCTGTAGTGAACGACATCGGCGCTAGTCCACCAAACACTTAACTTTTTCTGAGTCAATTTTCGTTTAGGGCAGGATTTGGCTGGGTCTCCAGGGTTCAGCCATTGCGACGAGCGCTTCCGATTATCGTACAGTATCCACTTTTCAACACAATTAATGATTCGATTTAAAATCCCTTCATTATTGTGTCGGTTGAGCAAAGTAACACAGCAGTCGACGCGTGTTTGCAAGTTCGATTCACTCAATTCATGAGGTACCCATCGTTCAAATTTTTTTATTTTCCTGATTTGCTTCAAGTGGATTAATACAGTTTTATCACTTACCCCGAAGCCTGCAGCTATCTCTGAAGTGCTTTGTGATGGATCCGCTTCCACAATAGCCTTTAATTCTTCATTTTCCACTTTGATCTCCGGCCGTCCACGGGGTTGTTTGTGAAGGTCGAAATTTCCAGAACGAAAACGTTGAAACCAAAAACGTACCGTGCTTTCTTTTGCGACAACAGCGCCGTACACATCATTAATCTTTCGAGCTGTTTCTGCAGCACTGGTGCCACGGTAGAACTCGTACTCATAAATATACCGATATTTCATGTTTTCCATTGTGTTCAATTTATAAATTTGAATTTGGAATTCTTAACCAAAGAGGAGATATTTCAGATCAAAGTGGTCAGTACGACAAAACTCTAATTTCATATGTAAGGACCTAATACAACAAAATATTATCTGACAAATAAAGGGTTTTCTCGATGTTTTCCTTCACAAAAGTATGAGATAAGATAATATTAACATTATATAAGTGCATGGGAACACAATGATGTTTTCCTAAATTCGAATTTTATAACAAGTGATTTTATCTAAATCCTTCAATTAAACTACTTGAATCAACCTTATCAAAGTTGGACTCTTTAGTGATGTTAAAAGCTTATATAGGTACTAATGTGATATGTTATAAACCTTAAACAATGAAGTGATTAAACTATTTTTTTAAATTAATTTTAAGGTATTCAAACGTATAAAACTACCAAAAACAATTTAATTTATAGACGTATATGATATAAATTTGTTATTAATATTGTTAATATTTTGAAAATAAAAATTATGTTACAACAAAAATGAAAAAAATAGTATAATGTGAATCACTGCATCATGAAACGTTTATTTATCACAAAATTAGGTGAAAAAAAAGATTGTACTGACAGAAGCAATAGATTTATACAGTAGTATAGATTATCATAAGCAGTATAAAAAAATACTGTTTGTCAAGTTTGTATTTTTTAAATTAAATGTTATTTTTTAGTTTGTATTGAACAAAATTTTTTTTTTTTTTTTAAATAATTTAATGATAAAAAATAAGCTGTCGAATTGGATTTTGTAAAAACGACATAGTTGAATACTATAGTAGTTATTATCTTATATATTATTGTGTATGATATTCATTTATTGTTCAAAAATAAAAACTTAAAACATAATTAATTCTGCTTTGTCTCGTTTAAAAGTAACGAATGATATTTGGGATGGCTCGAAGAATGGAATGATCGATAGATTTTGCTAATGCACTTAACATGATCGATCACGCTATCGATCTTGTCCACAATATTCAATACTTAATGTGAAAATATGTAACTAGATAATATATACCTAAGTAGTACTAATGCTATATAATGAATATAGGTACTTATATATTTTATTATAGATATTTATGAAATTAACTGTATTGTTTTTTTAAAACGGTATTGTTAACACATGATATTATGAATCTTTAAAATAAAATGAATCTTTAATTCGTTTTTAGACGTATTTAGTTACTCATAATAATATGAATATTAAAATACAACATAAGATATCGAATTTTGGGATAAGCCTGTGGTCTTATGAATGGCAAGAAATGTTGTATAATATATTCTTAATTGTCATAAAACAAGCTATTGAAACGTGAAAAATAAATAAAAAACGTATTTTATAAAATACGTAACAAAATCTACCTATTGAATTAGTTCCAATATACTGATAAATCATGTCAACGCAATGCATTTCGTTATCGGTGACTATTTCTAATCAGTAATTGATTCTCAAAGTATATTGATGTTAAATGGTAACGATTCATGGACATTGGACTCGGTTGTGGACTTTGAAAGAGCAACATTATGTGAAGACCTTCATTTACCGCGATTGAATTGTTAGGACTGTAATTGTAATATATTAAACATTTGTGTGTAAATGTCCTCTATGTTGTTGTATCAAAGTAGTAAACGATTTACTAAAGAAATTGGGGCGGATCTTTAGGCGACGTATTTTTCGGCATACCTCATATTTTTTAAAAATTTACCTGCCTAAAGGTTGTACTACTTAATTGCTATTACGTCATAGTGTTAACGGAAAATTTAGATATTGTGGTAGAGCACAGATACTTGGAAAAATTGCAGTCGTTTGCGGTTAAAGGAGTATGCACAACATATCCCTAGATGATACATATTCGTACCTATTATATATATGTGCGGAAATTGAACAAGCAACCTGAGCTTAAGCTCACCGCTAGGAGATTACTTGTTTTCTTCAACTGTATTTGAATAGTAATGCTCGTCAAGGTATCAAAGTCGCGATAGTTATTTATTATTAACAACGCGTATAATAATTTAGAGCAACTATGTTATCTACATTATTTTACATTTATTAAGTCGCGCTCAGCAGTAATTAATTGTAATCACATTTAATGTTATAACAGAATTTGGAACGGATACTATCAACTCCATTATTAACTAAAGCAATGAGCATATACTTGTAGTTACTTTTTTGCGCTAGCATGAAATCTTTCTTTAGAATGGAAGCCATTGTTAATGAAATTGTATAGAAGAAAACGTCAGCGTTTTCTCAGTTTAATTGTTTGCTCATGAGCTATTTTCGTACGTGATAGAAGTTTTTAACAAACATTATTATTTTTTGGATTTAAGTTACATTATTTTCATACGCAAAATATATTTAAACAAGCATAGCTTACCTTTTAAAGTAATTGAATGTCTGTCTGTTGAAGAGAGGGGTTATCGGGTTATCGATGAAGTCGCCTTGACTTTTACTTATCAATACATATGTGATGGTACATATACTCGTTTGTTACGTAACTCAAATCAATAAGTCCGATCATGCAAACCATCAGTATTAAATAGAGCTTCGAATAATGTATACACCTTTTTTTTACCTTTACTTCGTCGAAGATAACTTCTTATCTTCGCAAATATGAATGTGTAATTTTAATGTAAATGTAGGTTTTCTTTGTACAAACATTTATGCTCTTTTTATTATCAGACTGTTTGTTTTAGACTGTAGCGAGCAGGACCAATAGGGTTATTCTGTAAGAACATACTCAAATAGCACAAAAGAAAATAGTCGTGAAAAGCCAGAAAGCGATATGCGACATTGAGTATTATAATGAAAATATTTCAAGAAAACACGCATCAAAATAGTATATCGCCATAAGTCGGTTGTAAACGTGTCACGGGTGAGTAATGAAGTTAGTTCTTACAGAATACCAATGCCAAGTATAAAAGAATACAAATAGTACAGTGTGTTAAATATTACCTAATCGTTTACGTGATAATATGATCTTGAACAAAACTAGTTTTTCGTTAGACTGTCCTTCTCAGAAATTAAGTGTAAGCGACGACAATGCCTGTCTTTATGTGTTAAAAATTAAGACCTTTATTTTGTTTATAGATATTATGGATACTGGAGAGGTTGTAGTAAGGTGATAAATAATCAAAATGCCCGTGCTTCGTAACGCTGACCACCCCGCTACCGACTCCATAGCAGCTCGCTATGGTGTTGCTGTGCTTGGGGCATGGACCGCGGAGACAGGTAAGCAAAAACTGAATTACACATTATTCGTTTGCTTATCTTATGTATACAAATATTAATTACACTGTTTTTCTTTTTTTTTACATTTTGGCAATTTATTTTATTCCTATTATTTCGTTATAATATAAGATATGCAGGATGGTATCTCAAATATGTACTTGTAAAATATGTTCCTATATGTGAACATTTTTGAAAATTTCAAATCGATAGTATACGTAATACGCTCTTAAACTCATCTTTAGGAGAGTAGGACTTAGGGGCGATCTTGACTGTTACTGGTAGGCAGCTAAGCCGGGTACTTATTCCAAATAAGTTAATACCTTTTTTAAAAGAAATAAGTAGTTCTCACACTTGGCTTTAAGTCGTTTACCGTTGTCCACATTTAATCCGACGCTCTCAGGTGTTCTTAAGATCGTCTTTCATAAGTCTGTCATTTTTTATTTGATTGTGGCAGCGTTAAGAAAGAACATAGTTAAAACTTTAACTTATTAAGTAAACTTTGACATTATCTTAGTAATATTATTTATAATAACAAGTTTTAAAACTAACTGATATTAAACAAATGGTAATTTATTGTACTTACGCATTTAACAATTTAACGTAATTTATTAATTACTTTTTTAGCTACATATCCGTTCGACTTAACCAAGACAAGGTTACAAATACAATCCGAGGTAGCCGCAGCCAAGCATGGATACACGGTAAGCAATATAATTAACTATTTTTTTTATTGACAGTGTGCTACTTTTGTCACGTTTCAATCAACAAAGCGATTGTTCTAGATTTCCTAGAAAATATCTATAGTCTATACAACGATTACTATATATTATATTTAATTAGACTGCCTCGTTGGTCTAGTGGCTAGATATAAGGCTGCAGACCCGGTGGTCCTGGGTTCAATTCCCAGGTCGGGCCAATAAATAGTTATTGGGTTTTTCTGTCAGAAAAATTCTCAGTAGCAGCCCGGAGTCTGGAAGTTGGAAGTGTGTACACTCCCGTGCCTCGGAAAGCACGTTAAGCCGTTGGTCCTGCGCCTGAACTCTTTCCGGTCGTGTCGGATTGCCGTCCCATCGGATTATGAGAGCTAAGGAAAAGAGAGTGCACCTGTGTTTGCGCACACACTTGTGCACTATAATATGTCCTGCGCAGTTGGCTAATCTCTCTTGAGATTGGCCGCCGTGGCCGAAATCGGTCTGGAGGACCTTATATTTAAAAAGGTATTCGTTACCAATTAAGTTGCAAATGATATATTTTTACTTATTGAAAATCTATCCTTATAAAATAATATCATAATATTTATAATATGTGTAAAAGTTGAGCTCACTAATCTCAGAAACCACATTAAAATAAATCTTTGCGTTAGTTAGTTATAATTCGCTAATGACGTAAGTTAATGTTCTTCTGAATGATTTCATTGATAGCGGGGTTCAAGAGCTTTCTTAAACAGAGGCGTACTCTCTATTCCTTCACTTTTATAATCCGATAGGACTGCAATTCGACAGATTTGTGATTGTTAAGGTGCAGGAATAACGGCTTTTAGTTAATTAAAAAACTTTACTACTGAGAATTTATTGACTGAAAACGCATTCATTTTTAATTGGGTCGACCTGGGTTTTGATCTTAGGACCTTGGAACTATCATAAGCAAGCTACTAGACCGAAACGAGGCAGTATAGCATTATACGCTATATAATGTTACACTTTGACCTTTAGGAGCGGAGGAGTAATCATAAACGTCAACTTATCTAGCAAACTCGTGTATGTATATAAAATGTATATAAACAGGAATATTTAATCCGAATATGAAGCTTGAAAGTTGAAACTGCCGAACATAGCTAATTAACTATATTAATAAATAGTTTATTTAAATACCTCAGGAATGAAGTGTGTAATGGTCTGTTTCGCAACGGATTATAATATACTAGCTGTGACCGCGGTTTTACCCGCGTATAATTAATTAAAATGTAATGAATAAAAATCAGCCTAGAACCTTCCTCAATAAAAGGACTATATAACACAAAAATAATTTTTAAATTCGAACCAGTAGTTCCTGAGATTAGCCGGATCAAACAAACAAACTCTTCAGCTTTATATATTAGTATAGATAGTACTTACCTATTTCGTTAAATAAAACTGTAATTAATTTACAAACATTTAAAATGCAAATAAAATTAAAACAATTGCCATAATATTTCGTAATCTGTCATAGTTGGAGAATCACGGAATGATAAAAACAGCTGTTGGCATTGCGAAGCAAGAAGGTATTTCTAAGCTATGGAGTGGGCTCATGCCAATGTTCCAACGTCACGCCATTTACTCAGGCAGTCGGTTGATTATTTACGAACACTTCCGCAATGCATTTAAAGATACCAATGGGAAGGTCTCTCTGGGAGCTGCTTCGATGGGTAAGTGAAAACAATATAAGAGTACATAAACATTAGCCGAGATGGTCCAGTGGTTAGAACCTGCGAATCTTATCCGAAGATTGCGGTTAATCCGGCCAAGCGTCACAGAATAGTCACAGAAATGTAATCCTTTATGTTTATAATGGATTACGATTTGGTGTAAGCTCCAAACTTTTTTTTTTACTTTTACATAAACATTAATGGTACAGCACCACGCACTTTGATTAACATATTGTTTGTTGATTAATTTATTTTCGTAACAACGCATTTGTGTTTATACTTTACATATTTATCAGCTTTAAATATAGGATATTAGTTGTTACACATTTATAAAGTAACTTGTACTTTGTTGTTTGGTTGTATCTACATTTAAAATGTAAAGTCAACGATATGATAATTTGAAACTAATATTTATTTTTAACAGTTCAAAGTTTCTAAACGTTTATCTTTATAAATATAACTAGTACTATGTTTAAAATAATAAAATACATATATGAAAACAAAAGCATTAGCAGTTGTGAAGTAGGTATTAAAATCGTTATCATTATGAGATAAGATTTATAGTTTGTTGACCCGGTTTCGCGAAGGACGTTCTAATAATATAATAACTATGCATATCTTAACACGAGGACCGTCTAGTCAACTAGACTAGTGACTATTGTCTGCGATGAATCATTATTTCTAAAAATAATTCTTCTAAAAATAACGTCGACAAGCTTAAGTTTAATATTAAACAAAGTAGTATATAAAATCCATTCATGTTTTAAAAACATCAATGAGCATTGTGAGTTATTTTTTATAACTGTTCCATTTTTATCACATTCTGATTTTTTTCGGGGCATCGACATCTTGTCATAATATTTCCAATTATAAAACTAGATAGTGAAATGTTAGTTCGCCAAACATTCAACAGCTTTAATTGACACCTAGCACTATACACTACACTGTCACTTTAAGCGGCTCATAATGTCTGCACTGATGTTTTTTTAAATAATTGTGTTGGCCTATTTTTTCCGAAACCGAATTATTTACTAATAATTCGATTTTAGTCGTACCCTATTGAGTGTGATGTATAAGTAATGTGACTGAAGTTCTGCAGGCGGTCTGGTGGCAGGATCTCTGGCACAATTGATAGCGTCACCAACGGATCTGGTGAAAGTGCAAATGCAAGCAGAAGGTCGTCGGGTACTGCAAGGAAAGGCGCCGCGTTTCGCCAATTGTAGGCAGGCTTATACGATGCTGTATTCAGAGGCTGGCATTTTGGGTTTTTGGAGAGGTTAGTGCTTCGATGGTTATTTAAGCTACTCTCGTGTACATCTTAAGGCTGAAATCGTTAAATGGATGATACGCCGTGAGATAATGGACGCACAGGAAATGGACCATTATTATGCAACAATTCACACTAATTTCTATGTACATATTTAGTTGGCTAATAACGTAATAAATGTAATATTATTATTTCAAAATCTTATGTCAGGCTTTTCCCGTGTGTCACTTGAAAATTGAAGTCAAAACAAAGTCAATAGTTGTAGGAGACACAATGTTTTAATAAGTGAACGTATTTGAAAACAGGTGCAATACCGAACGTGCAACGTGCGGCACTTGTGAATATGGGTGATTTGGTCGCTTACGACTATAGCAAGCAGTTCCTAATACGTGAGTTCGGTATGGCGGATACCGCACTCGTGCACGCCCTTGCAGCTTTCGCCGCCGGCTTCGTAGCCGCCGTGGTGGGCACACCCGCAGACGTGCTTAAAACGCGTCTTATGAACCAGCCGGTGGGACCGGATGGAAGGTATTTCTAATACATTATTTTTTTAGGGAATTCTTGTGGGTAATATATACGTAATTCAATGAATATTTTATTTTGGAGAGTTATTGCTATATTTGTATTATATTTCGATTTATAAATATTAGAGGTCGTGACTTATTTTTACGTACATATATTATGTATATTGGCTTATGACGATACTTAGGGGATAGATTAATTATCCGGTGTGAAGGGTGAATGAGCCAGTGTAATTAAAGGCACAAGGGACATAACATCTTAGTTTCCAAGGTTAGCGCATTGGCGATGAAAGCGATGGTTAACATTAATTCTTACAATGCTAATGTCTACGTCGTCGTTGGTGACAACTTACCACCAGGTGGCCTATTTGCTACCGTCCGCCTACCTATTCTATAAAATGAAATGATCCGAAAATTATGGTATTGTATAATGTGCATTTATATTTAAAACGCAAGTGTCCAAAGGGGAAGGAAAGTACTTGATTGAACTGAATGTAGACAATAGATAATAAATCATAGCAAAAAATAGACTTAATTTTTATAATAACTATAGCTTCCTTTTCCTAATATATCTTCATTTATCAAGTGAAACCCCATTGTTTTAGTATGGTTTCACACAAGTTTAATTACCATCCGAACGAATACTTACATTGTATCTAGCCGTAGATCGGGCGACCTACATTTATGAAATCGATATTAATGTCAGCTTCGACTCTATTAATTTATCACGTATGGTAAAATCGCGCGCACATATGGTATTTATATATTATCTCCTGGTCAATATTTACTTTATTTAGAACGCTCTTCGTACTCAATAGGTTTTGTAAGTATGATAATATTGTTGTGAAATAAATCTACTTAATTCTATTTTAATAAATTATGGCCAATTATGTGGCCTTATCTTCTATATGTAGTTTTTTAATGTATATAACGTGTCTAATGTTTGAATATCATTGTAACAAAACAATGGTGAATTTTTACTCTTCTTTCACATTTCGTATCCTTATTACTTATTATGCAAATTAGGCAATTTGATTTCTCTTATTGATTGAAACCGAATTTAAATCTTCAATATTTCAAACATTTCATTATTGTTTTAACTTTTTTTAAAACAAAAAAAGAAATCAACTTAAACGCAGTATTAGTGTCAATAAAACTGTATTAATTAATGTTAGACTTATATATAAGCTCTTTGTAAAAAATTATATCGTTTGCGCTAATTAACTGCCGGTGTCTATCAAGCACTATCTTTTGATTTTAAACATTAACAGTTGAATTCAAATTTAAATGGAAAGAGATAACCTAACGCAGGCAAATGTCCCCCACATTCTCGCAGGTTTAGGTGTTTGGTCAATTTGTCTTCTCATTTCTTTAAACGCAAGTCATTTATGAATCTGGTTAGTAACAAAAATTTTATAATATTGTAAACAATAAAGATAAAGCCGTAAGTATAGACAGAATACAATTCCTTGATCTCACTGTAGATAACTACCTAACCGAAATGAGACATGATAACGAGCCTTCGGAATGAATGCAGTTGAAATAAAAAATATAATTGTAAAAAGAAAATATTAAAGAAAAAAGCATTATGATGACCGCTGAATTTTCTCATAACTAAGAAAAACTTCAATAACAACAAAATATTATGAGTTTTTCGTTTTCGGACCAGCATTAAAAAATACTTCCTAGTAGAAACTAAAATCAACGAAACTGTAAAGCTCCTACGAAAATAAACATTTTTTAAATGTCAGCTGTCATGCTAAAGAGTTGCTCAGCGCGGTGGCTATAAAGATTTTTCAACTCCCTTTGGATCCCTTTTATTATCACTTGGGAACCCTTTCATTATTGAAAAATATTAACGTGAGAGTAATGTCCGCATGAACGAGTACATTCTGACATTATTATTGTTTTTTTTTTAACGATATTCTTAGTTTTATTATACTCGTAAACTATACTTTTATAATGAAATCGTATTTTCCCGCAAATTTAGTGATAAATATTATAAGTACTGGAGTTAATGTGAATAATATACCAATAAATTTAGTAAAAAAATGTCAACGGTGTAATAATATTAGGACAGACTTGCCGTTACTATGAAAAAAATAAAAACTTACTTTGAGTTATAACAAAATGAGTCCTTGTCAAAATAAATTAATTTAACATAAAATAAATTACGGTTTCAACTTTGTAATAATAGTTGGCACAGCAGATTGCGGAGAAAAGAAATAGGAGTAGTGTCTACGGCAACAATGTATTCTTACTGGCTAGGAATCGAAGGAAATATGATTGTATGATATAAATAATATTTGTGTTCGTTACGATATTTTTAAAAATTATAATACCTATTATAATACTTCCTGTTATATATGTCATCTGTTTTACAAAATCAATAATTATTTGTGTAATATTTTCATTTATTACAATAATAGTCTTATAAAAGAAATAGATAGATTTTGACGTAACTTCAATCGGTACGTACCGATGCAGTAAGTAGGTTGGTGCGTTCAAAGCGCGGTCGAGGTCAAACAACGGGGTCAAAGTCGGAACCCGCGCACGCTCAATGTAACTGCTTTCCCTTTCGTTTCAAATATTCCTGATCTACCGTATCATCATCACCGTACAAAAGATTTCAGATAAAATATATAATGTTACTACGACTGTGTGTATTAATTACAATGAACGGTGTTTCTAAATGAAATATGTATATTAATATATGAAGTAGTAGGTTGAGTCAGACTGCGGTTTTGTAATTGTGTGTGAATACTATGAGAATTTCAACAAAGGTTTGCTTTGTAGTCTCAACATAATATAGACATTTAAATTTTAACGCCACATCTGTAGGACAGGCGCGGATTCAGGGTGAGGTCATGACTACATTACTAATTATATTTTGCAGAAGTTTAGAACGTATATTATGGGTCATAGGAAGAGACTCAATTAACTAATGATCTTAATTTATTTTAGTATTATATAATATATATTATAGTTAGTGGTATTATCTTAGAAGATATATTTGACATAACGCCAGAGGGCTAAAATATCGTTCACGATACCATTTATATGTATCACAAAAGTTTAAGATACAAGCGACACCCTTTCATTCTCTTAAAAGTAATTGTAAAATATCGAAACATAAGATATAATCGTTCTTAATCCTGTTTAAGCGGTTTATCGAAACTGAATACAAGTATCAAGACTGCTTAGTGCCACGGTCGTATACACAGGTCTTGCAACTGAGTCCAATTTCAGTGGTGAGAGATAGGTGCGAGTGTGTTACAACTGCTAATTCGCCATACCATCCGCTTTACGTGCTACGTCGCTGCTATCGAAGCTGATATTTTTCTCTCCCAAGTATTGTGTTATTTAATCATTGTTATATCGTTTTATTGGATTTTGCGGATGTTTTGTTATTTTTGTTTGTTTGCTTAGTGCACTTATTCTTACAGGGTCAAATTCTACTAATCTATGACGTTTACGAAAAGTTACCGATTCAATTCAGATCCAACTTTGACTGAATAAATATAGATTATATTTATTTAAATCGAAACCGAACCAATAATATGTTAACATATACCGTTATGTCAAAACCAAACTTTTATGCCAATAGTCAATAATTAAATTAAAGAATAGGAAAACGGATAAACGGCAACGATCACAATTCGATTTGATTTCGATAAAGTGGACAATTTGTTAGTAGAATTTTCCCCCAGGTCGCTCGTGCGTGTTGGGCAATTATAATATTAAATAATGTCTGCGTCTTGAAATACCTCACAACTTATCTTTAGACAGAAAGTATTTACTCTTGATATAAATGCTACATATTGTTAGTAACATTAAACAAAGCTTTATCACTCTAGATGTTTAACCTTTTGCCCTGAAACACTCAAGTCTCCACTTCCTATTTAGATATAGCAGCAAATATAAGTTTATATATTGTGGCAGAATTATGATGGATAAATATATGAAGATAAAAGTTTAGTTATTTTTTATTTTTTTATAACATAAGGAGGCGGACGCACATATGGACCACCTGTTAGTAAGTGGTCACCAACGCCCTATATATAAGACATTTGCATTGTAAGAGATATTAACCATCGCTTACATCGCCAGCGCGCCACCAACCTTGGGAACTAAGATGTTATGTCCCTTGTGCCTGTAATTACACTGGCTCACTCACCCTTCAAACCGGAACACAACAATACCAAGTAATGCTGTTTTGCAGTAGGATAAAGTTAGCATTGTACTACATTTAAGGATAATTCACGCAGCCCCTGGTTATTATATAATATACAAGTTCGTCTAATTAAATAGTTAATATATGATACAATAGAGTGCAAATTCGTTTATCAGAATTTGTGTTGCATAAGTTTTTTTTAAATCGCCAATGGAGCGAAAGGTAAATATTTTCCTCAGCTCGGAAAGATATATTTTATACACTATGTCTTATGTTATAAATATGCGCTTATACTTACTTACTTTTAATTTTATTTCAGAGGCGCGCTTTATCGTGGGATGATCGATTGTCTAAAGCAGTCTGTGAAAAATGAAGGAATATTTTCACTGTACAAAGGTTTTCTTCCGCTTTGGATGCGGCTCGGTCCATGGGCTTTAATCAACTGGGTAGCATTTGAAAACATCATGCTTGCAATCGGAGGCCATACTTTTTAAATACCAAAAATTGTAAAGCTTGAATTTATATGGGGTTTGTGTAATCGTTACCAATTAGGAAGCTACGATGCTTATTAATGCTAATTATATATTCTTTTTTAAACATATTTATAATTGTTAATTTATTTTTAAAACAACATTTTCAAAAAGTCGACATAAAAAAGACAAGTTGTTTTAGGTGTTAAGTAAATTTTAATTTTTGTTTTTTAATGTGTAATGTAGCAAAAGTAATTATTTATTTGGAAACATTTTTGGCGGAATATTTGACGATAACTACATATTACTCAAAGACGACTCGGAAAAAAAAAATCTTCTATAAAACGGGGACCAGACATTCGATACCAAATGTAACTGTCACTAAGCTGTCACTGGCGGGCACGTACTTTCTTAACTTTACTATGTATCGTTATTTAAAAAAGCAAAAAATAATATTAGCTGTAATTAAAGGTAATACGTAATATAAAGCAGAAAGTGAAACGCACTTCTTATGGCATCGAATATTACATTTAGGTAATATTTTATACTTAACATGCTTAACGTGCAAATATTTCATTTCATAGATGTTTAGGTATTAAGTAAACGTTTGCCCCAACGCACAAGGAGCACTACGCCGACGGACAAGACAACCCAATTGAATTGAATAAAAATAATATAAAACAATATTTCATAAATTTATTATAAAATATCAGAGAAATTTATGTTAAATTTGTAATAAAAATGTTCGTTTAAATAACATATTTGCCGATGTACTTTTTTATTTACAATTTGATGTACGGCACGTCATTATATAGCAATATATTATGTAATGTGTTGCATTATCCAAATCATCCATAGCATATAACATTATATTAAAACGTGTGTACCTGGTTTAATGTTATAAAGATCTGCACAAAGTGTTTACTTGAATGATAAATATTTCTTGACATAGTACAAGTTTTGTATGGGAAAAAGCTTATACGAGTATAGGAATGTAGTTAAATTGTTGGTTGCTATAATCTGTAATAAAAATGTGATGTTATTAGTAGTATTTCATAGAAATATTAAATTATTTATTGTTAAAAATAAACTGTTTTATTTCTTACTAACTCAGTCATTCAAACATATTGAATGTGTTGTGAATATTTTTCTCAGATTTTTTTTTTACATTCTTAATATCCTTAATAGTTTTTGTATACCTTATGTGAAAATTGCAATAAGGGTACATGTGATTCTCAATCGATTTGATCGTTTGAAGCCAATTGATTTCTGATTAATTTTTCTCATTTTTTTTTACAATCTTAAGATCCTCAATTAATGATTTTTGTATCACCTTAAGAGAAATTGCAATAAAATCATTTTCAAATTTGTTTTAAATTTTCATATCCCACACAGTGTTGAATAAAAATAGTAAAAAAGTCAGAAAACAAAGTTATGACGTGTGCTACTTAAAAAAAAAAAATCTAATCTGCGACTTTTACGGTGGGCCGGAAGCCATTGCGCTATAGACGCTTTAAAAATTACAATACAAGTAATATTAATTCCTAATTTCATAAATGAATGAAACTTATTATTTCCAAAAAATAATATGCGTCTTGAAAATTTACTCAATATTGGGAAGATTAATAAATTCAACGAGATAAGGATATTTAAGGGAAGTAAAACTCGGAATGTACAATATTAAATTTATTAGTAAAAAATATTATACATCTTCCACAATATTGGAGAATCATAACTTAACTATTTTAAATATTTGATTATTATAGATTAGCACTTCCATTTCAATATTAAGAATGCCTTCATACATTACGTCACGGCGAGAAGCACAGAGTGATCGTGAACGTCACATGTGCGTTGCGATAAAAAAAAAACTTATTCTATAATACACACAGTTAAATGCTTCGCTCAAAGTTACATTCCGTTACAATTTATCAATATTAGGGATATTGCGTCGTATCGTCGATGAATTACGTTATTACGATTACTAGTAAAATTCTTATTACGTTTCGATAAATATAGTAATTTTTCGGTTACAATAACAAAAATAAATATCTAAATTGAATTAACGAGCACTCGAGTTAAATTTCAATTTCTTGACTATATAGTTAAACGCTAACTAAGTACACTGACACGCGCGCGCCTCGCGGAGGTGCGGGCGCGCTCGTGTCGACGCGTGCGACTTGTGACGGCCGAACGACCGCTATCAGCGTCTGTAGTCTTACAACTACACCGTCCTTACAATATTTTAGATTAAACGTTTGAATTATTCGCATCACTTTTTATTTATTAATTTGTAAAACACTAAAACGGGTAACGAATTCCATTCAAACAAACACATCAAGCATTTTTGTTATAAGCACGATTTAATATTTAAAAAATACATGGATAGTAAATATTGATCTAAAACACCTCGCTGTACATTCGTCCAATCAACCAAACATCGTTAATATAAAAACGATTACAGGCACACTGTACGCGTTCACCGTTTTGTGCGCAACACAAATCCGAGCCTACGTCTATGAGCACTAAGCTTTAGAGGACGCTACGATTTATATGGATATCTTATAATATGTCTACCGTACCAGATTATATACTTGTATTGGTTACGAAATTATAAAACCAAACAAACTTAAAACTATCACTTAACTAACAAATAAAATGGTAAATAGTTAAAAAATGAGCATTATAACTAACAAGGGATAAATAATGTTCATACTTTAAAAATCACATTAATTTGAAATCTATTATAAGGGAATATCAGCGATAGCGCTATCGATGTCAGATTTGATCCCTTTATATATTTATATACTAAGCATATATTAAAAAAAAACATCTAAAATAACATTCTGGCACGTTCAATCGGACGAAACTGACGTTCATCCGGCAAATTGTCACGATTAGTAAAGGAAATAAATTCGTCACAATAATGAGGGAACAATGGGAAAGTAACGGGGGAGTTTTGTACTGGGAAAACAAAAATCGCGATCGAGCCGCGAGCGGTCCGAGCCGAATAACGTGTTCATTCAAACCGTAATATCAATATAGCTGTATGACAAAAAGCACCATAAAACACTCGAAACTTAGACCCATTGTGTCGGCAACTCGACTGCGTGCCTCGGTTCCTGGCGCAGGAGGATGGTTCACCTGCTGTGGGTTCGTGCGGGGGTTGGCGGGGCGTGGGGGGAAGTGCGTGTTGGGTGCGCGGGGGGCGAGGGGTCGCAGGAGGGATGGCTCGCGTCGGCCGAGCGGAGGCAAGCTGGCGGGCACTATGAGTGGTAGGCGGTCACGTACGACGCCGGGAACAGCCCACGACGGTGTGCTATCTCACCCTGGAACATTGAACAAAGTTATATAATTTATATATACATACATAGAGGTGAGAGCACTCATATACAACATAATAGTTTTCTATACTTAAAGCACAAGAACAGATAATACATTATATTATTATTACTGTACAGTATTCGCTCAGCCTCAATTTGAGGAAAACAATATATTATAAATTTTAATGTTTCAATATCTTATGATAACACTGTTAGTGTCGTCGTCGTATCGTCAATACCACAAACAGAGGAGAGAAACGTAATAAACCGTTTTGTATTTCCCTATTCTTACATATGGCCTATTTCAATCGGCGAAGGAATAAAGGTAAACACACCGTAGACTTACAAATTGGATGCGATTTTCTAATCGTTCTGCTGTATTATGCACTATGAACACTTATATAAAGTATATTAACTAGTTATAATCACATTAATTAATTATATTTATTATATAATTAATTAAGTTGCGATTACATCTTTTCGCGAGTCCATAGTGAATATCATAGATTATTCAAGATCTCGACCAATGATATCGCGTCAATTGATATCGATGACCAATGATATCGCGTCAATTGACATCAATGACCAATGACATCGCATTAATTCGGTGTCAGTTGTTTATTTGGGTTTATTCCTGTTGTGGTTGGAATAGGATATAGGTAAATCCATACTAATTATGTATAATTAAAAACGTAACGACTCATCAAGGCGCCGCCTACCGACAGAATACCTAACGTGCCATTCAATGAATACATTTCCAAGCGATCCAAGTGTCATCGTGTTTCATTTGACCTTTCACAACGAACAAACGTACAGTATAAAGAGATCTAAATTAAATTGTTTTGTTGACACTGATTCATGTATATATATATACAATACATTAATTTTTAACTTACATTATTTATTCATCAAATACGCGGAATTGAAACAATTAACTCTCTTTTATTACACTAGAAATATACATATAAATAAAATTGGAGTGTCTGTCTTTGATTTTAAAATAACTGGTTTAACTGACTCCTTTTCGATAGTACTTTTATTTTGTCTATCTGTTTGTACAAGAGTAATATATGGACCGTTTATTTTGAAAGTGGTGTAAGTCCATTTTCTTTTGTTTCGAGAAAATTAAAGGTTACTATATTTGTTGATTTAAAAATACAGGCAAATCATATGAGGTCTGGCATTGTTTCTATTGTTTTATCTACATTTAATTTGTTTATATAAATTTGTTTTTGGCTAATTAGACTACGATAACACATATTTATGTGCTGTAAATGGACTTACACCACTTTACAAAATTAGACAATTGTAAAATCGTTTAATTTCAATTTTGAAAAAACCAAATATCGTTTAAAATATACTTCATTTTAATATAATTTTGTTTACAAATACGCATAACAACACATAAAATTTCATTTTAGACGGCAATTACATTGTATTGCTACATTTTATTTAAAAATTCAAAAATCGTAATAAAATTGCGGATTTTTCTGCAAAAAGATGGCGCTACTGTTGTTTTTTTTTAATTCGCCAAAATACGGGCAAAGATACGGAGTCATACAGCCTTGTCGTATTTATTTTCTTCTCACAGGTTATGCGCTGTACATTTTCTAATACATTTCTCTAATTTTTTAATATCTATCTTTTAACTTACGAGTAGTGGAAACACGGAGGTGAAACCGCGGAACACAGCTAGTATAAATTAAATGAAAAATAACAAAACACTGATCGGCATCCATCTGCTATGCTACCTACCTCTGTCAATTGGACTTACACCACTTTCATAATCGATGATTATGCAATTTCATTTACCGACCGTATTTAAGTTGTACAAAACATGGGTTTTTTTGAGAAATTAAACACGGACTAGTTATATATAAAAAAATTACATTAAATTAAGCATGAATTACGTGATAGCTCATTTTTCTCAAAAATGGACTTACACCACTTTCAAAATAAACGGTCCATATAAGTCGGGTAAAAAATTACAAATTTAAGTAGTGCATTATTATTAAATAATGTGTCCTCCTGACTGATTTCGGTCACGGCGGATTCTCAAGAGATCTCAAGAGTAATCTCAAGAGAGATTAGCCAACTGCGCAGGATATATTATAGTGCACAAGTGTGTGCGCAAACACAGGTGCACTCTCTTTTCCTTAGCTCTCATAATCCGATGGGACGACCGGAAAGAGTTCAGGCGCAGGACCAACGGCTTAACGTGTTTTCCGAGGCACGGGAGTGTACACACTTCCAGACTCCGGGCTGTACTGAGAATTGTCTGACAGAAAAACCCAATAACAATTCATTGGCCTGACCTGGGAATCAAACCCACGTTTGCGGCCTTATATCTAGCCATTAGACCAACCAGGCAGTAAAATTTTTATATAGATTACTCAAAGGCACTGTACAGTCTTTATTACATAAAAATCTATTGATGCTATCGAAAGTTATAACAACTTAAAGTTTATGTAAGTACAAATTTATGTACAGCTATTTTAGTATACCTAAAATACCGGTAGATAAATATTATCACTAAAAACTATTTTCAGGATCTGGAATTCCGCCGGGATATAATAAGAATTGTCTTAGTTCCAACATTATTGTTAGGTTTTAAGATTCTTTAGTATTCAATGTTAATTGGTGTTGCAAGTTCGTCTGGATAGGTACCACCCACTCATCAGATAATCTACCGCTAAATAGTAGTACTTTGTATTGTTGTGTTCCGATTTGATAGGTGAGTGAGCCAGTGTAGCAACAGGCACGGGGCACATAACATCTTAGTTCCAAAGGCTGGTGGTGCATTGGCGATGTAAAGGAGCCTTACAATGCCAATGTCTATGGGCGATGATGACCACTTATCATCAGGTCGCCCACTTACCCGCCTGACGGTAACCTATTCTATAAAAAAATACGAATTGCAACGCTGCTAAAATCATGGAGCACTACTTAATAAAACGGCAATAATTTATTATTACTTCAAACAGAGGTCACCTACCAACTACCAAGAAGATAATTATATATTTTCAGATTATGTTTTATCTATTGAATTAATTTTCTTTATTATTAGTAATACATGATGAATATTAACACACCTGCCACCAGTGCTGGTCGGAGCGGTCAGTGACCGTGATGACGTCACCGCGCCTGAACTCCAGCTCGCCCGCCTCTTGTGGAGTGAAGTCGTACAGAGCTTGGACTAGCATCTGTAAATGTTAAACGTACATTATTAATTATTATTATTACCGTAAATGTCTTTATCGATATTTTAACTTTTCGAGGAAAAAATAATGTACGTTGGTATATTAAAAAAAAAACAAATAGAATTTTTTTGGAGGCATTTCTTTTTATTTACTATAGTTTATATATATTTTTTATATTATTCATAAGAATATTATTTGTTTGCCAAATAAATAAACGTCCTGGCGTTTGAAATGACGAAATAACACAGATTATTAATACTCTTGAAAGGAATTTGTAGTTTGCTAACAGGATAACTGAAAAATGGTTTTAAATTTAAAATTTCAGGAAATTAAACTACCTTACCTTATATGTATACCTAAATAATACATCAATCATATTATGACTCATAAAAGTAACTGTAATTATAACAAGGATAATTAGAGAATAATAGTCCTTATTTTAATTAATTCTCATGAAATCATAGAAACGATTTAGTGTTTACATTTTGCTTATAAATTTAATCGTTTACAGCACGTTTGCGTTTATAATTGCATCCTCGGTAGATAATAGAATAATTTGTTAATTCCAACTGTCTGTTAATGTCTTACCGTGTTTTGTCATTTTTACAACGTAAAAAATTAAAACATTATCGGCCTTACTTATAAATGTTTTTTTTTTAAATCTGATATTTCTCTTTCTATCGTTATTGGTTTGACATTCGAGAGAAGAAGACAGCATTATTTAACTAATAAGTAAATGTTTATGAGAAACAACCTAAGTTACAAAAGTGTAAGATTTTTGCGCGTGTAACACACGTTAATAGAATTCGATTCACTAGTGTTACATTAGGCGTTATAGATTCGGAACTACAATTTTAGCTATGCATAAATTTTAAAAAGAAATTTTAAAAATCGAACACTAACAATAAAATACTTTCTCCATAAATTAATTTATATTCCTAGTATTTAAATTTTCGAATAAAATATATTTCGATAACGAACGAACGATTCGTCATATTTTAATTTAGCTGAGCAGCGCGGTTTCATCCGCGTATAATTAATAAAAATAGAATAAATAAAAATAAAGCTAAATTTACTCGGTGGTAGAGCTTTGTGCAAGCTCGTCTGGGTAGGTACCACCCACTCATCAGATATTCTACCGCAAAACAGCAGTACTTTGTATTGTTGTGTTCCGGTTTGAAGGGTGAGTGAGCCAGTGTAATTACAGGCACAAGGGACATAATATCTTAGTTCCTAAGGTTGGTGGCGCATTGGCAATGTAAGTGATGGTTAATGTTTCTTACAATGCCATTGTCTATGGGCGTTGGTGACCACTTACCATCAGGTGGCCCAAATGCTCGTCCGCCAACGTATACAAAAAAAAAAAAAAAAAAAAGCCTAGAGCCGTCCTCGATAAAAGGACTATCCAACACAAAAATAATTTTTAAATTCGAACCAGTAGTTCCTGAGATTAGCCGGATCAAATAAACAAACTCTTCAGCTTTATATATTAGTATAGATATAGATTTAGAACTTCAACTTTATAATATATCATTAAAGATATAAAACAAAAAAAAAAAATGCATGATCTCGGAAACCGCGATACTACGTGATCTCTGCAACAATTGCTATAAATAGAGACACACATGATCGGACAATTTGTATTCGATCGCCGCTGTTCTCGGTTTACTACGACTATTGCTCAGTAACTAGTATAGATTATAGAAATACATGCCTACACTCTGACCGAGTTATTTTCGTTTCTTTATCAGGGTCATGCCACAATATTTACACGCTCCGTTATCACGCTAATGTATTTAACCAGGAAAATTCGACCGCTATGTCCTTTTCAGAGTTTTTAGAATTAACACATCGCTGGCTGTTTTGTAATAAGGTATAATTTTTTTTAATTATCTTAACATTAAAACGTATCTTATACATATGTTTTAATAAAAATTGAAATTAACATTAAATGTATAATGTAAGACTGAATTGAGTATTTTTCTTCATGTTCGCAGTGATAGGTTTTGCATGTACATAGAGAAGAATCGACGCCACCTCGTATTCATTTCATTCTAATATTATTAAATATAATATTAATATATTTGTTTCGATCCTAGTACTAATACTATTTCTTAGTATTAAACTTGTCTCAATATGTAATAAATCTAAACCTTTATGTATATTGATCAATTATATTATAAGATTTTTTTTAATAATTAATGTGACTAATGAAATTAGCCCGACGGTTCCAGAACAGCAGGGTACAGGGTCTTATAGAATTTTAGACGAGAGCTAAAATTATAATTGTCTGTCTGTCGCATTTTAGATTAGGTTAGCGCCCAGCGGGTAGGTGTGGCTGACACAACGAATCAACTATTCCGATTGTACATAATTGAGCTGGGACGGCGAATATCACCCGTGAGCTTAAGGAAACATTTATAACGTGTTAGAATTAAATAATTGAAAATGGCTCGATTTTATCTTAAGGATGTCTAAATTGTTGATTTTTCAACATTTTTATTTAGAGTTGGTAATATAACTTTATCCGATAATGCCAAACCAGTAAAAATTTTCATATTAATACATAAGTACCTTGATGGCCGAAGCCGAGATGGCCCAGTGGTAAGAACGCGTGAATCTTAACCGATGATCGCGAGTTCAAACCGGGCAAGCACCACTGAATTTCATGTGCTTAATATGTCTAAAATTTTACTGAAATTTTGTCACATGTGTATTCCACCAACCCGCATTGGAGCAGCGTGGTGGAATAAGCTCCAAACCTTTTCCTCAAGGAGAAGAGGCCATAGCCCAGCAGTGGGACATTCTCAGGTTGTTACTGTACCTTGATATCATAATTTCAAATGACATGTCATTTCATTCGACAATGGTATTTTTGACAAATTTACTAAATAATGAACGAAATAATTAATAAAATTTATACAGACTCAGATACACAAAAATCACTTTCATGTGTATAAAGCTAGAAGTGTTATATTATGCAGTTATTTTAAGTTCAGTGTTTACGGTGTCGATCCGCTTCGCGCATTTTTTCTCACAACCGTCATTAGACAATATACGGAACTACAGATTAATAAACATCCTACCAGGCTTTGATAAAGATAATATTTTTTATAAATTCACGCAATATATACTTATTCTATTTATAAGAAACTTTTACGTCATTACTGCATATGGTCATAGAGCAGAACATATACATTTTTATAATGTACATTATATGTAGTTGTATTACTACTTCGACGACCGCTATACTCAAAGTTGGACGACAGCCGACGACAGACGACATTTCTTATATGAGGGTCATATAAGAAAACGAGAAAATATTTCAGAAATTCGAAGAATCATACATTCGCCGCGGTAATTTTAAGACAATTCATTCTTTATTATATCTATTAAAACACGTAGTTCAAATCGTACTTGGTATAATTACCCAACTAGATTAGGCCGTATTTTATTATTATAAATAAAATTGTTATTTACATTTAGTTCGCGCAAAAGAATTTGTTAAATTCAATTAGGTTTTCGTCGTGCTTTGCAATATTATCGTTTCATCTCTTTCGCACATAATATACATGGCTTTGAAATCATGGTATTTTTTTTCTAATTTAAAATGATAACAGTTTATATCTTTAATCATCATAGACTTTAAATTCGAAAAGATAATTAATTCGATTTTTAAAAAATCCGTACTTCTAACCCACGCGTCGGAAATCGTACATACAATAAATTATAGCTCACCTCTTCAGGGACAACATCTCGAAGTTTAACATCTTGAAGGCGACTCACGGATGCCGTACGATGATAGTCGACCAGTTCGTTCAACGAGTTAAATTTCACCACCCATAGGAAAAACTTGCTAGATGCGTCACGCAGAACCTTGAAGTGTTGTACACCGTCCGGACACCTGGGGATGGGGTAGTGTGTTAGTTTGAAAGTATTGCTTTTATTACCATTGATACAAAATTAAAAACTAATCAAAATGTATTATTTATGATCATAGATTAAATAAAAATAAATATTTTTTTCTTTATTCTATTTAGTTTTAGACAGACGTTCATTGTATCCGTGCAATGCCTGGTCAGGTCATAAATGCGAAGGTGAGTTTGTTTGTTTATTAAGCTTTTACGCTTAAACCAAATAATCCGATTTAAAAAATTCTTTCACCAATGGAAAGCTACTTTATCAGCGAGTAACATAGGCTACATTTTGTCCCCGTATTCCCACAAGAACATAAACTACGCGGGTGAAACAGTGGGCAAAACGCTAGTATAAGATAAATATTAAACGTCAAGTCTTTCTAACGAGATATATATTAGAAATCGTGTTCGATATATAAATTTATGTAAATCAATTTTAAATTTAGAATTGAATTTTCATTTCCTTTTATTGATCAAGTTATTAAAATATAAAGTATTTTATAACGGTATTATAAGTTTATTTATATTTACACAAATATTTTAAATTTCTAACATAATTTATTGTGAGTTTGCAAATAAAAACGGTCTAAACCACAGAATTCCTAACTGTAGATACGAACAACAGACTGCACGAAAATAGATTATCCAGCTTGATTTGTTAGAATGCAGATCTAAAATAATAACATTGAAACTTCGCTTTGTATTCGGCAACACCCACCCACCAAGTGTTATTTGAACGCCTTGTACATAGAGCACGTTACGAACTACCTAAAGATAACTTCTAATCGTCTAATTTTTCTTCGTACCATTCGATATAATATCAAAATCCTTACTATTATTATGAGCACGAATATTTCAACTGCGGTTTCGTCAGTATCTTGCTTTCGGATCGATATACATTTTTGCATAGTTATAATTGATGGACAGGAGACGGAGAGTCGGTCTCTTTTTATGTCAAAACAACAAAATGAACACACATATAGTCCCTGATATATGACCACTAAGTATGTAAATGTTATTTCAACGATTTACGCGTTTTTCGTTAAATTACGAGCTAGCTGTATACCACAGGGATTCCTTAGATTGAGGGCAGTTGTCCTCGACTTGACGTATTCATTGCTATATTCAAATAAACCAACTTTCTCATTAATTTTCTGATGTATAATTGGTGGCGCATTGACAATATAAGGAACGGTTAATATTTCTTACAGCGCCAATGTCTGTCTATGAGCGGCGGTGACCACTTACCATCGGGTGGCCCATTTGCCCGTTCGCCTACATTTATATTTAAAAAATATATAAAATGAATATAATTAAGTAAGTAATCTAATCTATTATATTAGATTGTGTTGTCACTAGCATTAAAACTGCAAAATTTCAGTTCCATCGGTTGTGTGGAACCGGTTTAAAAATCAATTGTAAGTTTGGACCCACGCATATTAACAGGTGAAGTTAAACAATGTATAACAAATCATCAAGACATTGAAAAGTATACGCGAAAAAGGTTAATAAAGTTCCCGTGTTTTTTATTTATTTTCTCTAACATAAAACAAGTGTGGGCACCTCAATGTTAAACAAAGCATGAACATGGCAGGTGAAAGTATTTTTTGACATCTGTCCTCGTGTCTATTGAACGTTTTTTTTTTATATAAAAAAATAGAAGGCCTCAATATAAATCGAGCAAAATTACGTATGAATCAGCAATAGACGAAAACTGGTTTCAGCTCTCACGTAGGTTGATTCACGCAGCGCGATACAGAACGGGTTAATGGTGTACCGAGAAAATTGTATGAAAATATTCACTAGAGAAATAATATAATAAGAGAATGCGAATAATGAGAGAATTTCTTGGTATAAGACCACGTATCAGTTACGTCAAAGAGGCAAATAAAAAATAAATAAACTACTAATGAAAGATAATAAAGAATGTTTTTGGGGCAAATGCATTTAAAATAGGAACAGATAGTGTATGACTGCAAATGATTTAAATTTTTAATACGAATTCTTAATAAACCTTTTTTCAGTTCATTCGAATTTTTTCAAGAATATGTAAAATATTTCTTTATATTTAAAATAATGTAAACGCATCTTTCATCAGTTGTTCTTGTTCAATAAATAACTTAGTCTACGAAACCACTTATGCTGATCGCCGTTTCAAAATAACTGAATTGGTTTTAATTAATTAAAACAGCTCATCAGGTAAGTGGGTTATACGTAATGGGGATATAATATTGTCCTCCTATTCGATAAATTACCTTAATCAAAACAGAAGCCTCGTTAATTTGTTAATGGTTCGATGATATATATATTCGGAACAATATCGTGTGTTATTAATTAATTTTAATTTATATCGATTTCGTATATAAAGTTATTATTTCTCTACTTCTTGTTGAAGGATTATTGAAGGCCCGCCCGTAATATTATAGTGGATCAATATATTATATTAATTACCTGTCCAGGCTTGACGAAACACGGGTTGGGCCATAAAAAGGTTTCTAGCGTTATGTTACTCTAACTAGGAGTTATGAACTTGGCAGTTTTGTATTCCCGTGCCTTGACAAGCGAGTCGCAGTAACACCGGATTTGGTTCTCCTGACCCCTCTCCGATAGTGTTAGATTGTAGTCTCATAAGACTATGTAAGTGTAATTGCTCAACACTTGAGCACTATAATATCTACGCAGTTGGCTAGTCTCCATTGATTGGGCGCCGTGGCCCAAATCGGTTATGAAAACATCATTACCAATACACTTATTGAGCATAAAAATCATAAATGCAACTCTCTTTTTTAAAAAGCAAACAAAACACTACGTAAAAAGCATTATTAGGAAATAAACCACAATAAATAAGTGTGAGTCACGTATTGAAGAACGAGTGTAATTTTTTTATTAAGTAATTTAACCGCCAATAGAATTGTTGGGTGAGACACCGAACAGCAGGAGAAAGATAAGGTTGATCACCCTGTTTCTAAATTATTAGTCACATACGATACACAAGTTTTTCTTTATTATTTAATCATGTATTTTATACATAATATTCCAAAAATGCATGTGACTTATTTTAGAAAAGTAGGTATTTAAAAGTACTTTTACTCGGTGGTAGAACTTTGTGCAAGGTCGTCTGGCTAGGTAACACCCACTCATCAGATATTCTACCGCAAAACAGCAGTACTTTGTATTGTTGTGTTCCGGTTTGAAGGGTGAGTGAGCCAGTGTAATTACATGCACAATGGACATAACATCTTAGTTCCCAAGGTTAGTGGCACATTGGCGATGTAAGCGATGGTTAACATTTCTTACAATGCCATTGCCTATGGGCATTGGTGACCACTTACAATCAGGTGGCCCATAAGCTCGTCCGCCTACCTATACAATAAAAAAAATAAAAAAACTTATATGCTATTTTTTTAAATATGATGTTTTTCGGGTAAGTAAAAACCATTCAATGGATTCCAATAAAAGTCAGTAGGGTAGCTTAGCCGTTGGGTCAACATATAATACACTGATAATCTTGGAATTGAATGGGTTCCCGAGGGACGGTAAAACCGTATACCCAAATCCTTTATCCATAAAAACGGATTCGCAGGCTCTAGTTATATGTCTGCATTATGACGAGCAGAGTAAAAGTACTTTTTCAGTTTTAAATAAAACGCTATATTATTAACAACTACAATTTAATATATGTGAACAACTGAACTACAAGAACTACTGAAATGTCAACAACTGAACTACAAGACTGTATTTTCGAAAGTTTACTTTTACTTATTTAAGGATTATTGATTCCAAATTTGAATTAGTTCAAAGGTAATGTTATCCTAACTAATATTTCTAGTGTTTGTAACAGGGTCATTATTTAAAAAATAATATTATTTAAATAGAATGATTTTAAATAATGGATTTGACAGTTCATTCGTGTCTGAGCAGTAAATGTTATACATAACGCATTGTTTTATTCCATAAATACTAAAATATTATAAACGCGAAAGTCGGTTTACTTGGTGGTAGGGCTTTGTGCAAGCTCGTCTGATCCAACATTCCACTCATCAGATATCCTTCCGCAAAACAGCAGTACTTGGTATTGTTGTGTTCCGTTTTGAAGGGTGAGTGAGCCAGTGTAATTAGGTGGCGCATTGGCGATGTGAGCGATGGTTAACATTTCTAACAATGCCAATGTCTATGGGCGTTGGTGACCACTTACCATGAAGCGGCCCATATGATCGTCCGCCTCTTTATTCTATAAAAAAAAAAAGTGTCATGTTTGGTGCACTTGCACGTCTTAACTGCTCAACCGACCATCGTAACATTTTGCATACACAATGTCAGAGGTATAGATAAAGACATACACCATCCGCCACTACCCGAAAAAAGTGGATTATATGTATAAGGTCCAAAGGCTTGCAGCACTACCACAGATATCATTTCAGGCAAATACCTCGCTCTATTTAATTGGAGGACCGCATCATATTATCAATTTGTACATATAATAAAAATTATGATGAGTCATTGTGATGACTGATCTTGTGAGATGTGATTTTTTATCATAAATATAAATCGTGGGGAATGTACGTGCCACACAGCAATATGTCTGTTTATCTCATAACATGGGAACAATAAGATTTTTTTGAAATTGTTAGGCATAAAGCTAAAAATATTCATATAGTTTACATACTCACATTAGAACATGAATAAGACATTTTTATTTAGTCTCAGGTTGTATATTCATACAAATCATAACAAAATATTCATTGATAAAATTTATAAGCTGATGTCTAATTCTTTTAATTTAATAATATTGCATGCTTCATTAGTTAAAATGATAGTAAATATTTAATTTCACATTAAACTGCAACACACAAGTGATACATCGAAATGTGTTACTGGCATAGTATTTAAAGTTTCTATTCGATTAATTGTATTTACTGACACAATGGGCATAATTAGTAATTACTAATTACATGATGAGCAGATTATTGAGACTATGTAGCATAACAAACTTCTCTCATATCTATTTTCATGGACAGTGACCACTTTTCATTAACATGGACTAGTTCATTTGCTTGAGTATTTCTATTAATACATATACTAGTTATTATATATACTTTAATGATTGTTGTCCTCCTGACTAATTTCAGACATGGTGGCCATTTTCGAGACACAAACCAACTGCTTAGGATATATTATATTGCATAAGTTTGACTTGACTTCAATCTTTGAATCTGATGCGACTCCAATCTGATACAACTGGAAAGAGATCAGGCATGGGACTGCCAACTTCCAGACTCTGGGATTTCAATTCGAGATTTGACCTTTGGATCTACTGCCTTTATAGACTACTTACTAGTCACTAGACCAATGAGGTAGTTAAGAATATATATCAATATAAATAGAATTTCTATAATTTAATTAGATATATGATCACAAACCTAAGTATATAATTAATACACATGGCTATGATATGTATCATTTGTTATTGTGCCACAATGATGCTATTAACAGTTCTAGGAAATCTTTACATTGTTTTATATTATACAGACTATTGACGATTGAATATTAACAACAGTGATAACAAATTCATAGAAAAAGTGATATGATAAAATATGTTTATATCTAAAGAATTAATTTAAAAAGAAAATAATACTACACAAATATTAGACAGGACATTATGTTATGTATTAAAATCAAAGCTTTCAATTATAATGACATCATTGTCATGAACAGACAGGGGGACATTTTATGGTACAAGCATATCATATCAGATTTTTACTATAAATCAATTCCATTTACTGTAATCCAAATACTTGATGGTAGGGCTTAGTGCAAGACTTGTCTGGGTAGGTACCAACCACATATCGCATATTCTACCCCAAAACAGTTCTACTTAATATTGTTGCATTCATGATCGAAGAATGATTAAGCCATTGTAACTAAAGGCACAGCAGACTTAAAATCTTACTTACCAAAGTTGGATTGATAATATAAGGGATGGGTACTATTTCTTATATTGCCAATGTCTACAGGGTGGTCAACACTAACCAGCAGATGGCCTATTGGACAATCAGCCTACTTCTTTTTAATAAATACTAGTTGTGTCGGCTGTTAAATAGATCTTTCCAAACAATGTATTTTTTTTCTACTATTAAAGGTTAAATTAAAGTTGAATCAAATAGGGATATTAAAGTTGTATAAAAACTCTCACATGAACCATTAAAATTCCTAAATTTATTTTACTGCCAAACATGACTTTTAACCTTCAATAGAAAAGATGAATCTTATTCTTATGCATAAAGTTTGATAATAAATATTCCAATATTGTACATAATTTTAATGAACATGTCTAAGAATTTTGTCAAATTGTTGTAGTAAGAATTACAAGTAAATAAAAGTATTCATAATAGTAAAACTTACTTCACTGATAAGGAGAAGTCACCAGGGCTAGATTCACTGATCCTTATGAGAAAACCTCCTTCTGGTTTATTTGCTAACAGTTTTTCGGCATCTGCTCTTGTGATTCTACCATAATACCAACTGTAATAGAATAATTAATGATGATATCTATCAAAGTGATGGTATACACTTTTATTAAAATTAAGTATTTATTTGAGTTAAAATTGAAGCATATCATGACCATTAATTTTAAATAGTGCATAACTAATGACACAGTTTTACAATTTGTGAAAATTACATAAAAAACAGGAAAATATGTTTATAAACCAAATGTTAACCTGAACTGACATTTGTGACAATTTTCGTGCTTTGAATACTTGAACTCTAATAACGTCTATATAATTAAGGCTTACCTATGACTTTTCATTTGAATATAGTTACTAGGTATAAGACCTTCTTTGCCATCCAATTCAGCCCTATACCAATTCATATCGTCCTCCATGTTAAGTATCTGCAATAACAAAAATTCTAGAAGGAATCTGTCACCAAAGAGATTAAAATTTGTTCAAATTAGAATCAGCTAACCAGACACTTACTTTAAGGACTTGGTTTTTCTTAAAACTGAGTTCATCATCAGCAGTTGCAGTGAAATCGTGTTTTGCTACAGCCTCCATGTTCAAATTAGGCACTTCACTCTAATGTCACTGATCACCGAAATAACTCACAAAGTATGCAAATTTATAATAGCACTTATGGTCAAGAAAGTAAAGTAATCATAATGCATGTAGTGTTTATTAAAAAAGTAGAAAAACTATTTTTAATACGTGCAAATAAGTGAAACTATTTCATCCGTACTCGGGCTACACATAAGTCATTCACAATTTCTCACACATATCTATGCACATAATTTCTGGTGCTGCCAATGTCAACAAATATATATATATATATATATTTTTTTTAAATAGAATCAATTGTAATTTATAAATAAATTGTTGCTAAATGATTATATTAGTTTAAAGCTAGGTATAGTATAGGTATAGTCTTATATTTTGGTCAAAATATATCCTAAGGTAAATGTAAAAAAACTAGGCTTAAATTACAGGAGTTCAAATTTAATAGTAGATAGCCTTTAAAAGGACTAATAGGTGGCGTTGTTTTATGATAAAAAAATATGTAAAATTAATGCTCAATTTTTATAAAGTTCCAATATTGATTATTTAAAAAGTATCGTATATAGCCCATCTCGACTTCGCGTAGATTGAATAAGATTTTTAAATTATGTTTTTTTTTTTTAATAAATCAAAATCAAATCAAACGAAATCATTTAGTTCTGTGTTAATAAATGTTATTTTTTACCTCTCGTATTTTTTCATGTGCTACTTACGATATTATTATTAGTAAGATAGTCCAAAAAAACTTAAGCATTTCGTGCTGGCAGCACTGAAAGCTTACATCAGGTTCTGTCAAATTTGACAGGTCTTTTATGTCCAATTGGCTCCCAGTGGCATTACACGCGTAAGTTATAATTTTTAATTTCGATGTATTTTTTTAATCATTCATGTTAATTGTTAAAGAAAAGAAGTAATGAGTAATTCTTTTCAAGTTCTAGTAAAAATGTAATAAATTTTATTTTTAAATTTACTGTCTTAACATAAAACATCCTCAACTGCGGCGTCGTACAAGTTTCAATGTTATCACTTATTTTACAGGTTTAGTCGTTACTCTAATAAACGCAACGATGTCGGGAGGATTAGACGTGTTGGCCCTCAACGAGGAAGATGTCACCAAAATGTTGGCGGCAACCACCCATCTTGGGTCTGAGAATGTCAACTTTCAGGTTAGTTTACATTTTCTTTGGTGGAAACTCCTTAAATTCAACATCGTATTAAATAGACTGTGATGATAATAGAATCCGTTCCATTATATTACTGAACATTATGTTGAACTATTCTCCCAACTGACGCATTACTATTGTTTTATCTATTTAGACGTCGAAACTTCGATTTGTGAAACTTCTGTTATGTTTTTAGATGGAAACCTACGTGTACAAGCGTCGAGCTGATGGCACTCACGTGATCAACTTGCGTCGCACATGGGAGAAGCTCGTGTTAGCTGCACGTGCTGTTGTTGCTATTGAGAACCCAGCCGACGTGTTCGTTATCTCTTCACGTCCTTTTGGTCAACGTGCTGTGCTTAAGTTCGCCGCACACACAGGCGCTACTCCTATCGCTGGAAGATTCACACCCGGTGCATTCACTAACCAGGTCAGTAATTATTAAACAAGTAATCATTATCGTCAATAGTGCAATGATTTACGAGCCGCCTATTGATGTATAATCTACAGGTTCGATCCTGACCCCGTGGACTATTGTCTTTCCCATTTCTAATACAAGCTTTATACTTAAGGGTCTTCTTTGACGTTTGTTGAAATTCGAAGGTCGGGATTTCGATAGAATTATATAGAAAGCGATGCTCCACAACCTTGAAATAAATCACACAGTTAGCCAATGAATTTAACTTACGTGTAGAGCATTCGAATTTAAGATAATGTTTATGGATAAGTGTAAAAAAAATCAGAAAAATCACTAAAACGTGTAAAATCGCACTTCCTTATTGAGACGAAATTATCGTAATCGTCGAGAATTTAGAAATGAATTTTATCAAATAATAAAGTTAAAACTATAAAGAAACGTCTGGAGTCTTCATTTTTTAATAAACATTTTCTTATTTTTTGTTATAATAAATTACAATGAAATTGTACGCGTTTTCTTATGCGAGCCGCCGATAATCCTCGCAGACCAGTCGGCCACGCGCCTCCGAAGTGAGAGCACGTCGGTTTGCACCGCATTGATAGATCGCGATCGAACCGTGTACTTACACAAAATCAATGTGTGCGTAAATAGCGTATTTAGTATTTATTTGAACGTTTTAGTTGTCACCGACTGTTCATCATAAATTTTAGGGCGCGCACCGGCTTATGTATTCTGTTTTTTTTTTGGTATTTTTAGTGTTTTATCATTTGATACGATATTTTTACTGTTAATATTTTGTATATTTTGTAGTTTGATAAAAAAACAAAAAATAACTCGAGTTGAAATTCTAACTAGTTACATAATTATAACACTCTCATATATAATGATACATTGCAATTTTTTTATAAATAAATATAATTTTTTGAAATATTTATATATATAATTACTTATTTCGTCCATTTCCTAGTTATATTGGCCAGTAAAACAACAACTGAGGCAATAAATTTATTGTCGTAAAAATTCAAATTATTCTTATTTTCATTGATAACGTAAAACTAAACAAAGTATTTATAAATAGTGTTTTGAACACTAAATAATAAAAATGACCAAATCCCATTTATGCATAAAACGAAACACGCGTGAGGGCCCACCTAACAAACCCTCATTAGTCAGTAAATTACTGACTCTCAACTCAGCGGGCAATCTAGTACTCAAGTGGAAATGAGTAGAACGAATTACATAATCCTTGTAACTGTGATCTAAGAACAGTAGTGGCATCACACTAAAGAACACACTTCCAATTGGAAGACCGCCACGCTTGTATATATAATAAGCTGCGTTAAAAACTTTAATACCGCGATTCAGGGATTATACATTTTTATAACATTTTTCTTTAGAAGTTTAATTATTTTATGTATTTATTCACATATTTTTTTTTATATTGAGTAATTAAAGAAATAAAACATTTATTATTACAGTAATAATAATATTGTTCTTATTATTTTAGCATAAAATGTTTCTTTTAGTTTTTTGTTACGTCAAAGCGCTATCTAGTGAGGATATACGAAACGTTTTCATGCCTCATCGTCATCATTGGTTTTGCAAATTGATATTTATCCGATTTCAGACTTACAAATCGATTTCAAAATCCGATTTTAGATATCTGAATTCGGTAATGCCTAGCCTCATCAAATCGCCTGAGAACTTAGCTATCCTTTTATTTTATTAGCTAACATGCTCAGGCAAATATAGTCTTTAGGTACTTTATCAGTAAGGTCGATTATTGTGTAATAGATTTCCGTAGCAGAACCAAGAAACCGAAAGTCAAACTGCAAAATTCCCGCTATCCTTTTTATTCCGCTTTATTCCAATTGGTTAGAAAGAGAGAAAGTGAATTTCATAGTAGAATAAATGTTGTAAAATATATATTTCGATTCAGGAATTATATATTTTTCTTTAGAAGTTTAATTATTTTATGTATTTATTCACATATTTTTTTATATTGAGTAATTAAAAAAATAAAACATTTATTTTTACAGTAATAATAATATTGTTTTTATTATTTTAGCATAAAATGTTTGTTTCAATAATGTTTATATAATGTTTTTCTTGTATTCCTATTGATCTATTTTTATTTCACTTTTTGTATATATACTTGTTCCGTTTTTTAATAAAGCATTCCACATTCGTATTTCGTCAATTTTTTTTTATTATTCCACATTACGACATCAAGAAGTTTATTTATACCAAACTACTCACCTCAACGCTATAGATATGTATTTGACAACATTTCAAAATCAGTGACAATAAAGTTAAAATTTAGTTTAGGAAAAAAAGTGCGACGACCCCACTCTGCATACGTATATGTGTGCGTGCCGTGCCCGAGCCTCGATAGTTGCGACAGTAGCGCTAAAAACGTAAAACTTCGTGCGGCGGAACGTCAAAGAAGACCCTTAAAGGGGTAAATAGAAAATAGGAATAAGAATATTAGTATTTCCTTAAAAATTGGGCATTGCTAGTGCTTAACATTATTTTTGGAATAAGTTAAGACATTAAAAACAATTTAAATATAATGATGATAAATTTAACTAAGGAACCACTGACTGCATTACAATGCAGTGTGATTATATTAATTTCTGAATATATGAAAAGTTTATAATCAAAATTTCGTGTTTGTTAAATAGTAAATATATGAGAAGGACTTTTGCAGATTCAAGCTGCATTCAGAGAGCCTCGCCTCTTGATTGTTCTGGACCCTGCACAAGATCACCAACCCATCACTGAAGCTTCCTATGTCAACATTCCAGTAATTGCTCTGTGCAATACTGATTCACCACTCAGATTTGTTGACATTGCTATTCCATGCAACACCAAGGTAATTTATCTTTGTATTATATGTAATTACTCATGTTATGAAAAATTCAAAAAAAATTAACTTTAAATTATTTTAATAAAGCTTATTTTCTATAATATTGAACAAAATGTTTAACTATACAAGAATTGTAACCAAAAAAATGCTTGTTTCAGTCCTCTCACTCCATTGGGCTTATGTGGTGGTTACTTGCTCGTGAAGTTCTCCGCCTACGAGGTGTTCTTGCACGTGACCAACGTTGGGATGTTGTAGTTGATCTATTCTTCTACAGAGATCCCGAAGAAAGTGAGAAGGAAGAGCAACAAGCCAAAGAACAGGTAAGCTCAAACTGGGTGTTTTAGATTCAAGTACATTATTACTGTTTGATGAACATCATATTATATAATAATAAACAGTAAAGTAACTTTACGAAATTTTAAATGTTTATTATGAAATTTGTATACCTTTGTTGTTGTTTTTAAGTATGGTTAATTGTTTTATATTACATTGGAATCTATATCTGATATAAATACTACTAATGCTAATCAAATTGCTTATTTCACTAAAATGTGCATATATTACTAGAGAATTTTTTACGAGTTCATGTCAATTTCAGGCTGTTGTTGCTGCCAAGCCTGAAGTGCCTGCTCCTGTGCACGAGGAATGGAATGAGCCAGAAGTGCCTGTCCCATCTTGGACCGAAGATGCCGCACCACCTGCCACCGCCGCTGCACCTACCACAGCGGCTGCTGCTGCTGCTACTACCTTCGGTGCTCCTGCTGCTCAGGAAGATTGGGCTACTCAGGTTTGTTGACTACTGTTCATTTATCACAATTCAAGATATATGAGAGACTGTCTTTTTTTGATTCAGAAGTGGAAATAAGTTGTTAAAAGATTTCCTTGATAAAATTTAAGTGAATTAAAATAGTGGCCAATATAAAATGCATTTTGTTATAATAAACAACTATTTAATGATTACTGATGATTTTTGCTACTGTTTCCATTTTTACTGTATTAATAAATATGTATGTTCAGGTCCAAGAAGAGTGGGGCACAACTGTGGCTGCACCTGTTCCAACCGCAACTCCATCATGGGGAGGTTCCTCTCAAGACTGGAGTGCTACATAAACAGTGGGCTTGAAATCATCCAATTAAATACTTCAAAATCTGATAATCTAGTATTATTTTTCACATTCTCCGGTATCTTATAAAAAAAGTTATCTGCATCAACTTTATAATAATGCGTAGTATGTGGTTATATCGTTTTTATATGATTATTGTGTTTTAAGTTGATTTTATTTTTTTCAACTTTTTTTTAAACAATGTGTTAACTCGATTGACTGGATTCAAGAAATAATTTCTTTAATATTTCTATATAATTGGTTAATAAAAAACTTATATGCATTTGTGTAGCTTAAAATAAAATACTGATAGTGAAACAAAAAAGTAATTCAAACTTAGCTTACTTTTTCGCTCAACGCGAATAAATAAAAGTAAGTTTAAATATATGTATATGTAAAAATGCTGCGAATCCATTTACGAAGTGCGTAGACAAATTTTATTGGTGATGAAAGTATTATATAGCAGTTGGGAAAAATGTAATTTTATTTATTCCATCGAAATAGTTTTCTCCGTATTGAGTACGAATTTTATCGGTTCACAATCGGCGAAGATATCGAGTACCGTCAAGTGTGGCAACATTACCATATTTTTTTGCATTTATGCAATTTACTTCAACATGGGGCTTATTGTTTAAGTATTTATTGATGATTTTTTACAAATAGGTGTTTCTCTTTTAATTGAACCATTGAATTCTACTAAATCTCACATAGAAACGCTATACTAACCAAAAGTATGAGTGGGGTAAAATTGACAAAATTTTGGCATCTTTACCTAGCCTACAGTTTGCATAGATTGTGTGCCCCAGAGAGCACTCGACATAAATTTACCGATCGTCCTGGCGCAATAAAAGCGACGTATCTATTTTTGAAGCTGTTATGTTTGTTTAAGTAAGCACTGCCAATACATAGGTAAAGTTGACCAAAGAATTTCAAAACTTTCATAGATACATGTGAATGTCGGCAGGGTTGTCAAAAAAAGAAAACATTATTTATTTAATTTTTACTTTTTGGAGGCATCTTGAATCTGAAAGGTAATCAAGCAAATAAGTTACCTAGGTACATAGGTAGTTCTTAAACATCAAAATATTTCATCAAAAAAAATCTATATACAGGGTTATTAGTAATTCGACGTATTCCCGTTAGGAGGTGATAAGGGTGACTATTTGCGATAATTTTAACCCCTATATGCATAATGCAAAAGTGAACCATTTTTAAGTTATCATGTTTTTTAGCTTTTTTCAAAATAAGTCAAAAATGCATGTCAACAGCTTTACTGTTTTAACGCTGGTAAAACTCATTACGTGTTTCTCCCACGGGAACAGTGGTGGGCATATGGGGCTCGTCGGTGTCAAAGGCGTCGCGTGTGCCCCGAATATCGATATACCCCCTAAAAAACCAGCAGTACACATTCTGTCTTAACGAGGCTCGCCACGGGATCGCTAGCGCATGCTACCGTGACGGAAAGCCGGAAGTGTAAGTCTTGCGTATAATTTTAATTATTATCCACGCTTGATTTGAGTACTTGACTGAACTTGACTTTGGTAGAAGATTACATAAAAATAATATAACGATAATAAGTTTCAGTTTTTCTCAAGTAGAGTAAAACAAGACTAGCAAATAAATTCTGTCTAAACCTTGGTCAATTAAATGCATATTTTTGGTAAATTGAGCGAATTAAAAATAAAAATATTACACAATTAAAATATAATTATAAATATTAAGTCAGTCAATCAATCAGTGTTTTACCAACAAGTTAAAATCATTTAACTCTCCATTAGATGCCATTAAGTTCGTTACAAAAGATGGCCGAAGACGTAGCTTAAGCCGGAGATTCGATTGGACATTACATTACCAGCTCGGTAAAATTATAACTGCCTCGTTGGTTTAGTGGCTAGATATAAGGCCGCAGACCTGGGTGGTCCTGGGTCCTGGGTTTAATTCCCAGGTCGGGCCAATTAATAGTTTTTGTCAAAAAAATCTCAGCAGCAGCCCGGAGTCTGGAAGTTGTAAGTGTGTACACTCCCGTGCCTCTGAAAGCACGTTAAGCTGTTGGTCCTGCGCCTGAACTCGCTGACGCGACCGGAAAGCGTCGGATTGCCGTCCTATCGGATTATGAAAGCTAAGGAAAACAGAGTGCACATGTGTTTGAGCACACACTAGTGCAATATAATATCTTCTGCGCAGTTGGCTAATCTTTCTTGAGATTGGCCGCCGTGAACGTAATCGGTCAGAAGGACATTACAAAATTATAATAACTATATAGTTAAGCGAAGGTTCATTTTTCAGATGAATGTTTTTTATATTTTTTAATTATTTTAAATTATTTTTAAATATATAAAATCTTGAATATTATTCTAAATATTACTTCACCTCAGCTTCCTCTCCGTTAAAGAAACAAAGCACTATTACCGCAATTCTGAATTTTCTTTTGAATTTATTCCAACGCCTTTGTTACAACTCAAATACTAAATAAATAAGGTTCAAATTGTTATTCTCATAAAATAAGAACAATTCATTTCCTCTTTAAACAGGTTTATTTGCAAATAGTTTATAACTACTCGCATAAAGGCGGATTCTATATATACAAGTGTATTTCATATTTCCTTGGTTAGACAAAACCCTGAAAACAATCTGTTGAAACGGAACGTTTCTATTGTTTAAATTAAAGTATTGTTTTGCCGGTTTATTGTATTCGTAGATTCCGTAAGCTGCTTTCATCCACGTACCGTCACCTAAAATGCCCTGAAAATACGAGGCAGTCGGCTTATGGATTTCAGACTGTTAATGATTAAAGTTATACTTAGTAATATAATTTCATAAAAGTGATAGCATTGGTTAACTTCACTTACAAGGACCATAAAATGTTTTGGCGCACTTAGTGCAGTATCCGGCCGAATGTGTTCAACGCTTAATTTATTAATCGGCAAACTTTGCGGCAGTTTTATTATGATTTCGCCATAAGATCCTCTAAAAAGATAGGTATATAGAAAACATAACGCACACATAAACGAGCGGAAGAAATATGTCTTTATATTAAACATTCATTAAGTTATTGTCAATCTCAAACAAATTTTAATTTTAAATAAGTTAAAACATGCCTTATTAACGTAGCGAAGCTTAAGTTACAATATAACACATTACACCGTTTTAAAGATATAAAACTGTTCACAAAAGTTATGACGTATTATTTATTTACCTAAAGGGCCAACAGTCTGAAGGAATCGGTATTTGGCGTTTCAAGACAGTATCCGGTGGCGGGGCGCTACGCCATATTGGCAGGATACCCCATAGGGCAATATTTCCACCCCATTCTGTCGTGTTTTTACCAGCCATCGCTAAGGTGCATTCTACGTGTCCTGCTTCGGTTTGTTCTTGCACAAATTCTGTAATTAGGTTCGATTGTTGTTACTCAGATTTTTCTGAGAAATACACTCTTATTATTGAATATTCTTACACATAATTAAGACTCGAATCTAATAAAAAACACGCAAGTTTCAGAGGATAGATCGTCGATAAGTCTTTTTTTTCAATTTATGATTCTTCAATAGCATTCTAACCGAAATATATTGTATTTTTTTGTTGTTACAATTCAGATTCTTCTTGAATTTCGTAATTGAAAACATTGGTAACTTATAATTGGAACGAAGTTCTTTTACTCGGCTTATAGTTGAGTGAAATGGCAGTGGCCCAAGGTCATGTCACATAACGAAAAAGCGTTCATACGGTGCCTACTAAATGCTACAAAATGCGATGCGTTGGTCGTTCGAATTTAGGAGGTCGATATAAAAGAGGTTGAGGTGCTTTTTGCTGTGACAAAAATACAGTAATATATAAACAATTAAAACCTACATTTTGAAACACGGTTTGATAATATCTGTTTGTGTACTTCTTTTAAAAGCCTATAAAAGAAAGTTATTCAAAAGAATTCTTATTTGTCTCCAATTTTATTTCTTTTATATTGCTTTATTATAAAAAAAGTAAAATAATAAAAGATAATTAAGTTATCTCGATAGACTTCGAAAAGTTTGAGAAATATGAAGTTAGGTAGGTACGTATTATTTTAATACCATCTGTGTATACAACCACAACTTATGAAAGTCAAGTTATTTCAGTAAAACAATATTATTACAGCTCTGAGAAATTTAGTCTAGACTATACATTTATATAATTTATAATTATTCTGTATTTGATGTTCGATGATAAATACTGGTTGATTGTAAACATATATAGGGTTTTCCAATAGGGACGCTTGAACTTTGACAGCTGATTGCGGCCATGTTGTTTGAGTGACAGCTGTCAAATGCAGTGTGTTATATTCATTCCGTCCTCCCAAACCACCATGGCAGGTTACAGTGTCGAGCAGCACGTGCAAATCATAAAATTGTTTTATGAAAATGGGTCTTCAGTTCGAGCAACGTTCCGCGCACTTCGCCCGCTTTACGGTCGCGATGATCGTCCTGGCGAGTCGACTATCCGTCGATTGGTGGACAAATTCGAGTCAACCGGGTCAGTTAACAGTCAGCCGGTTCCCGTGCGTCAACGTAACGCGAGATCTGCCGAGAATATCGCCGCTGTGCGCGACAGTGTCCTCGAAAACCCGCGGCAGTCAATTCCGCGTCGCGCACAGGAACTCGGCCTTTCGCAGACGACAACTTGGCGAATTTTGCGTTGTGACTTGAGCCTGCACCCGTACAAGATCCAGCTGACCCAAGAGCTCAAGGTTAATGACCATAGACAGCGCCGTGTGTTCGCTGACTGGGCATTAGAGCAGTTGGAAGTTGACGCCGATTTTGGCAAAAAAATCATCTTCAGCGACGAGGCGCATTTTTGGATGAATGGCTATGTCAACAAGCAAAATTGCCGTATTTGGGACGAGACCAATCCACACGAGGTTCACCAAGTGGCAATGCACCCGCAGAAAGTGACTGTTTGGTGCGGATTTTGGGCCGGAGGCGTGATTGGTCCGTATTTTTTCGAAAACGATAATGGTGTGGCCGTCACCGTCAATGGTGAGCGATACCGGTCGATGATAACCAACTTCTTTTGGCCTGAAATCGAGAATATGGATCTGGACAACATGTGGTTTCAACAGGACGGCGCTACGTGCCACACAGCACACGCTACGATGGAAGTTCTGCACGATCAAGCGCCCTTAATGTAAAACCCTATACCAACTAGTTACCGACGTTTAACAATAATATAATATGGAAGGGTATAAATAAAAAAATACAATATTGTTTCATGTACCTACACGTTTTGTTTATAGATCGGTATATAAATGTAACTTAGGTAAATAAGTCCCTAAATAAATAATAAATCAGATGTATCTCTAAAAGGGACGAACACTTTATTTTATAAATAAATTGTATTCTTAGAAATTTCTTACACTTTTTTATTTCGACAAATGATTACTGAACTGATACTGAACAGTAAATACCAACCCGTATGTATATTCCTTAAGCTTAAACTTGTTTTTCGATGTCGTTGAGCCCTGTAAAAGTATATATACTAAAGGTATTCATCTTTTTGGATAACAAAAGTTATCGAAAAAAAGATGAAATAGGCCTTAAAATCCAGTAGAAAATAAAATTGGAAAATAGCGTATATAAATTATAAGAAATCCCTAAAAACTGAAAAATAATTCATTTCTTGTAAATAAATAAACGGTAGCTTGGTTAGTGGGGGGCATCGAAAACAAATATCTCACTTAAAATATATTGTCCACTATTGCTTACTATATTATTAATAACTTTTAAATGATCTCGGTGTAGGACTTTGTGCAAGCCCGTCTTGGTAGATACCACGCACTCATCAGATATTCTACCGGTAATGCAATACTTACAATTAGTATTATTGTGTGCAGGTTTAAGGGGTGAGTGGGCCAGTGCTGTTACAGGAATAATGTACATAACATCTTAGTTCACAAAGTTTGTTGCACAGTGGGGCGCGAACTAAGTAGTACTTGCTCGGATTGGAATCAACATTTTTGGTTAAGTTTTACCTTTCCTAATTACTAAGCCATTTAAAGCAATTTAAAAATTCTTCATTCCTATCCAAAATCCACCGTACCAATGAAGTCATACTACATACGATTTCAATATAATTATGAACTATACTAAAAATATATCTCTGTTTCTATAGATGGTAGAAATAACGATGAGACTATTTATTAGGGCGGTCAGCTATTAAAGTTATTCTAAACTAAACAATGGAGCGCTGTTTACGATTATTTCCAGTGAATACCTCAATGCCTGCTCAGCTCGCTTTAATGCCAGAGCTAAATGCTTCATTCTATGACAGCATTCCTCGTTCACTGGTGTTGAATCCATGCCCACTGAGTAATTTATTATGATATAACTTTATACGCTTTATCAACTTGGGTAATGAGGAAAAGAGAAGAACCTTTGTATATAGCTAGGAAATCAATTATTAGCATACGTATAATATTGATATATTCTTGATTGTGTCTTACTCGGTATTTAAATAAAAGTACAAATTTATACGACTATCATAACATTTACGGCCTTATTGTAAACGAAGTTTATTGCGTGATTAGTTAAACAATGCTATGTCTTCTTTTTTGAATGCCAAATCCATAATGATAGAATGAGATGAGAGAAATCATTCTTATCTAATAGCCGCTGAGCAACGCTTATAAGTAAGGCCGTTAAGTTAATTTTACTCGATTAAATTATATATTATAACTTTTAAACGATGATCTACTGAAGACGTGTTGAACAAATTTCGCCGCTTCAAATTCGCCTACACTTGAATTTTTAAGCTTTTGTATTATTGTACAGATTATGCCTGAACAAACTTATGAACTCTTATGAACATTTTTGAAATATAGAGTCTTCATTAGAACAATAATGAAAACTTGTAATAGGTTTCCACAGAGTTTAATTTTGTGGAAGGCTATTGAAAGCATCGGTAATTCGAAAACATTCATAAAATCGTTATGAACTCGGATTTACACACTCGGAAATACACTCTTAATATAAATAATAAATAATACAATAAAAATATTGAATATTGTTACACATAATTAATATTCGAATCTAATAAAAAAACACGTGAGTTTTAGAAGATAGGTCGTGCAAGATTTTTTTCAATTTATGATTCTTTAATAGTAATCTAATCAAAATATTTTTTATTTGTTTTATTTTTACGGGACGATATCATGAGTTGGACTTTAGTTAAGAAAAATAATACGGTCGGTTTTTATTTATGCTTTTGAGATTATACAATTTTTTATTTAATATTATAAGTAATATGTTTAAATTATCAAAACAATATTATCTTCACAAGTACAAATAATTACAAAATTGTCACAATTGTTGTGTTGAAAATAAGTAACTGTTAAAATTATTATTAAAAGAATATGAAGTTGTAGTAATTAATTGTACGTGTGAAGATCATTTCAAGCTATAATTAAAAGTAACACTTACGATACCAAATAACTCTAGTTGCCGGTAGGTTCTTTATTATTAAATTCATCTCATCCAATATTTCGTTAGGCTTTAAGTATTGACCTAAAACCACAGACAATTATAATTATTTGTACAGGTTATTTTCTTTGACTGAATACTTTTTTCACTGAATATAATATTTGCAATATTTTTACTTTTCAGGTGATTGATTATAATCTACTTTCTAGCAGAGCATATGAGTTGTTATTACTGCAGAAAGTAAATCAATGTTTTGAATCTCAACTCGTAGAGTTATCTTGTTTTTACTTTGCCTAACTCGTGTCTGAACTATTTTCGTTCGTATCAGATTGCTGTCACGTCGGATTATGAGAGTTACGGAATAGTGAGTGCACCTGTGTTTGCGCACTCACATAAGCACTATAGCGCAGTTGACTATTCTCTTAACTAGTCGGGAGAATTGTTTCCGTTTGGATTGGAAGCTTTTAAGAAATACTTAAATACTTAAGCTAATGGAGCTTAATGTTTCAAGGGCAGATCAATTAAAATACTCACTTATAATACCTATAATGAGCCAAAACAAAAGAAGTAAGCTAGTTCTGTTTTTAGAGCGTTTGACTGCAATCTTTTTATTTGTCAAAGTTTTACTTTTAGCTTCATCGGTACCGATATTTCCAACCTCGTCTGCATTCAGATATTCCCAGATGTTTTCACGTGCGGTATAGAAAGATTTTATATTGTGGGCAGGAATAACTTTTCGTGGTTTTCGCCTTTCGTAAACTTTTCCTGTGAAAATTTTGGCAAATGGACTATGGTTACCTGAGAGCTGTAATTTACTTAGCGTCCGTGGGATTTTGCTTAATTAATGCCCCAAAGTTTTAACTTCGTTCCAGTTATTTAGCACGTACTGCCTCAAAGACACACATTGTATTTAGCTGGTAGACAAGTGAATTATCAAATGAATTTATTACATTTAGTTTTGTTAAAATAAAATCATATTTAATTAGTAATTTAGGCTTTATTAACAACCATTGAATACTAGAATGTCCATTATTTAGATCAACCATAAAATTATATAATAATGAAACTGTAAATTTCATACGATTTAATTATATATAAGTGTTTCTAATTATATGACCACCACGATCATATAATTAGAAACACTTCTTATGAATAAAGAAAGTATAACTTCAACGTACAAATGTTCGTAAAAAATATACACATTCAATAATTAATAATCATGCAATAAAAAGCTCATTACATGCATAAAATATAAAACATATCTTACTTTTAATTACGAAATGAGTCTTACACATGTAGGAGTTTATTTTCTGTTACTGGCCACTTGGACGCCTAATTAGAAACATTTTAAAAAAGCATCCATAAGCACGTTCTTTTTTTGAAATTGGAGAATAACATTTCTTTTTCTATTATTTTGACGGCAATTGAAGTTGTGACGCGTCAACTAGGCAAATAATTGTTAGTTTACATATAGATCATAAGTGGGCGTACAGAAGAATAGCTGAGCATTTAAATTGTTCTGTTAAGAAAGTTTTTAATGCAATTGATCATTATAAAACACATGGAATTGTTGAAAATGTTCTTAGCAAGGCTCGGCCAAGAAAAACTTCTCCCAGAGAAGATACGCTAATCGTTCGTGTTGCTAAAAAAGACCCAAGTAAAGGCTCCAACCAGATTAAAAATGAAGTTATTTGGCCTGATGACCAGACAAACATCTCGTTAAAACTGATACGCCGAAGATTAGTGGAAGCTAAATTGTTTGGAAGAATCTCACGAAAGGTACCGCTTTTTACCAAGCAACACCGAGAGAAGCGATTATTATTCGTTAAAAAATATGTTAATTGGACGGTACGAGAATGGAAAAATGTGTTATTTTCAGATGAAACAAAAATAAATATGGTAAATTCCGAAGAAAAGAGCTATGTTAGAACGTCCTGTAAACAATGCTTTTAATTATAAATAGACAAGGAGTATAGTCAAGCACGGTGGCGGTAACATTAAAGTTTGGGGGTGTTTTCCGGATGTGGAGTTGGACCCGTTCGGAATATTGAAGGTGCAATGGATCAATGGCAATACAAAAAAATCTTAGAGCACACAATGATTCCCTACTCGGACGATCATTTGCTTGTAACCTGAATCTTTCAGCATGACAATGACCCTAAACACACGGCCAATGTTTCCTTAGCGAACAGCGTATATCCGTTTTATATAACGCCAGCAAATAGTTCGGATTTAAACCCGATAAAAAATCTCTGGTATATTGTTAAAAAGAAAATCTCAAACAAACGTAACACCAGTCAAAAAATATATGAAATTGATTGAATCAATGCCACGTCGTTGCCGTGCTGTTATTGAAAATAAGGGATACGCCACTAAATATTAATTATAGCTATTGGTAGGCTGTGGGTAGTAGCTATTTCGTTAATACCAATACTAATTACTAATACTTTAAAAAATCTTGATTTTTATACTTTTTTGTTGTTGTTTCTAATTAGTTGACCATTATTGTTCATACCTTAAAACTGATTTAAATGTTTGTCCGTAATGTAATATTGAAAATGCACTTGTGTAATGGGATTTATATTGTTTTTCTAATAAATGATAAATCGTTGAATATATTGTTGTCCGATTTATTGTTTAATTTCAAAATAAAAACGATTGCGGTGAAGTATCTTACATAATGTCAAGGACCGTTGGTAGTGTTTCTAATTATACGACCATCACTGTATATAACCCACATTTGAGCGGCGTGTTGCAATAAGCTTCAAACATTCATCTCGACAGGAATCTTTGCCCGGGAAAGTTTTAGAACATAATAAGGAAAATAATGTTTCTATTTACTTATTCTACTATATTATATAACCACTATAGGTTTATACTTATTATAATGAATAAATTGTACGGAAAGTATAGGTACTAAAAACATAAGCGAAAGCTAAGTTAAATCTTAGGTACAATTAAAGTTTTAGTCAAAAACATATTCGCAAAATCAAGTGTTGCGTTTTCGCTTATTCAGCTATTTCTATCTGGCAGCATGATTTAATTAGTTGTATTTCACGTAGTTGCAGTTCTACGACAGCAATGAGGCTTCAGGCTCATTTAATATTTTGTACTCTCTCGTCATTGCAGGTGGCAGTACGCTCCAATTGCATTATGCAAGCTATTTGGTTTTTAGGTCGCTCAAATTAGGGACGGACACAGTCATAATAGCCGTGAAATATATGTATATCAATTAAAATCGAATGAAATGTTTTTTTTTTTAAATGCGCTTAAATGTTCTGTTATTTTTTTTTAAATTATTTTGTTATTATTGGCAACATGTGTTATATATAAAGATATTATTTAAGCAGGCTTACAAGAGGTAGATAAAATAATATAATATAAAAACAATAAAATGTATAATATTTAAATAAAGGTTAAAAATATTTGTAAATAATTGTTTGCTAAAAATAATTTGTTTTATATATAACTTAATAACTAAGTATTAATAGTATGAAACTAAGTGTCCACTAATATCCCACTGCTTGGCTAAGGCCTTCTAGAGATAAATTATAAATACAAATGAAGCGCATGAAAATTCTGGCCCGAGCTCGAACCCACGATTTTTGGTTACGATTCAAGTATTGTAACCTTCCTTCTTAGAGTTACTCCACGTTGCTCCAATGCGGATTAGTGGATATGTGGAAGATATTTATAAAACACATGCATGTTTCCTAACGATTTTTTGCTTCAACTCCAGCTGGAGATGAATTATATTATCTATATCTTTACTACTATATAAATCTATTGGTTCTGTCTGCACATATTTTTTTTCACCTAATTTTGTGATAAATGATCGTTTTATGATGTTTTTTTTTTACGCTGGGATAACTCTTTACGCTTTTCTCCCCACGGGAACAGTGGGGGGGGGGGTATGTGGGGCTTGCCATACGTCCAGGGCAAAGAGTGTGCCCCGGTCATCGGAATACCCACTAAAAACTCAGAGGTACCCTCCCCTTCCCGTCTTAACGGGAGCGTCACGGGATCGCTTGCGCGTGCTACCGTGACCCTAAGGTCTCTTATGATAATTAATTTCATATCGTTAATTACGTATTTATTTTGCCAGTAGCTATATGTGTGTGTGTGTGTGTATGAGTGTGTGTGTGTGTGTGTGTGTGTGTGTGCGCGCGCGTGTGTTATTATAGTAATAAAATAATTTATTATATTTTTATTAATTATACGCGGGTGAAGCTTCGTGGCACAGCTAGTAAATAAATATAATTTTAATATGTTAATAAAATTTACGCCTAAAATGAGATACGACATACCTATAGCTCTCTTTAAATAACAGAGGACGAAGTTACGAGTCATAATTCAAAAAACATTAATGAAAGCTCGTATATTTAAAAGAGCGATTATGTTCCATTCTACAATTTTGAGTGAGGCTTTAAAATCTTTGCTTAAAATTGAAAGTACTTCAAAGAGCTAATTATAAAAAATTTAAGCGATTCCATCATATTAAGGTATGAGCACACTAGTAAATATACTATTATTCGAATAAGAATGTTTTTGTACGAAAATACATTTAACATTTTGTTAAATATACGCATGACGCATACAATACTGAATTATGTATTATACAAGGCATAAAGTATGGACGAATACTAGTTTAGCAGTCGAACAACTCATGAAATATTCTTAGCCTTAGGTTGTTTATTTAGTGGAATTGCAAATAAGTTACTGGGTCACCGTGATGCTGACCAAGCACTACTTTGCTTCTAAATAATTTGTAGGTCAATGTAATGTCATATTCAAGATATATTTTATTACGGATCTTTAATAACATTTTATTTGAAATATCGGCTTAAAATGTTTTATTTTTATTGATATGGAATCGCTATATTTAACGTTTAATAATTTTATATTATCTGGATGTAACTATGATCTTATATAATACAAAAAAACGAACCTAAAGAACACCATGGCGGCACGACGTTTTTTTCGGATATATTACTACTATCTTGGCTTTTTTTTAAATAACACTTCGTATGCAAAACCATTTGTAACCTCAATATAGTAATTAAACAAGTATTCGATATAGTTTAATTAATTAAAATATTTTCCCCGCTTATATGTATATTTTAAACTTAGCATAGGCATAAACTAAATATGGATAGGCATAGACTAAATACCTTTTTTTTTTTTTTAATTATCTGCACCAGCACAAATATATAATTCCTTATATGAAATGAGATATTAATTATTACATAAATAAAAATAAAAAAATAAGAATTGGGCATTAATAATAATGTTCAATTTGATTTGAAAATTAATAACGGAATACGTTTAGCGTAATTTAACAATACGTAAAATGGCCGATAAATTTTGAATTTTGTGTTCTAAATTCAAATTATGCAGTGATATATTATTTTATTTGGCTTGTGTTGGAAAATTATATTTAAAATGAAATTAAGACTATAACCGTGATACCGTGTTTAATTTTTTGGGTCATGATCCCAAAACCAATTAACCGATTGATTCATACCGTTATATAAATTACACGGGCATAGTTTTTAGTTGTACTTCATCAAACATGAAATTTCAATTTTATGTCGAACGTTTTAAATGAGATGAAGTGTCCGAAGCGGAACAGTTTATTTCGTCATGTTCGCAGTTGTTGTTCTTTTTTATGCTGTGACAAAGACAGCTGCTCATGATCAAGCTTTGAGCACAGTGACACCACAGTCACCACCTATACCATTTTTAGATTTATTTACAAGTGCCTCAAATTACTATACGGAACCAATTCGAAAAACTTATTCCGATTCTGGCTACCATACGTCATGCCCAAAGTCAGATACACTAGCGTCATTCGCTAGTATTTTAGGTAGTGCGGCAAAAATAATGTTATCAGCGGCTGTTATTGCTCTAATGAAATTACTAGCTGGCAAACTATTCCTATTTCCTCTGACACTGATGGTGCTCGCAAAAATGGGTTTGAAAGCCCTGTTACTATGGCCTGTGATATCGAAAATGATGAAGTATTTAAAAAGGAAAAAGAAGAAAAATAAATCTCGAATGATCATGGACTGTTCCGAGAGACTCGCGTGTGTAATACAAAGATCATCAAATAGCGGCTGGGGCAGTAATTTTGGTGCGGCTGTGACGTTCTCTATAATCGATGACGTAGATGAGGACGGCTTCATCGCTAAAACACTTTTAAGCATTCTCGCTGGGGACAAGGTCGCGGAATGTATGTCAATGGACTGCAACTCTGGAGGCGACATAAGCTGACGTAGCGCAGTGATTATTAACTAAGACTTACTCGCTACTTGCTTTAGACATTTTAATTTTTTATTTTGCAATTATGTATTTTAGCTCAACAATTCAGTTTATCATTGTATTTTTATAAAACATTAAATTCAAATAGAGTATTTATATTATAATTTTTATATTATTTTATACATTGCAAGTATAACTTAACAGTAACATTAAATACTTTAATGGCGTTCTATGTTCCATGTAATAAATTCTTTTAAATTAACTTAAAACCCCAAAATTGGACTACGAAATAAAATTAATAATTATAGATGAAGTAAAGGCATTGAAGCAATATATTTTTTATTTAAATAAACCTTCATACAAAGTTACTTTAATATATATGTTTTGTAGTTATGTAGGTCATATTAATTTGTCATAGGTATGTTTGAATTAACTTTGCATTTATTTCACAACTTTCATTAAATACACAATACAGAGCCAAATTGTTCTTTAGATAATAATTAATATTGAAATGTATTTGACGTTAGAAGTTGTCGTGACCTACTGTTACTTGTGTTTATATTCCACAACAGGAGAGACAGTGATGTCCTACCCGCCTTTTGAATTCCGAAGTGTGCCAAGCGATATCAGAGCCAATACATTATCGTTTCCAAATTCAAATATTTCACCGCGTTCGAATCATGTGAATCCGCAACAGATAATTTACACCAGCGCGATGCAATCACAGCCAGTGCCAAACGTAGAAAAACCCCAAACGAAAAATTCAGATTTCTCTTTTAACGACTTTTTCTATGCGATGAATGGATTACCGGAACAACATAGTTTACAACCAAAGTATGGAGCTTCTGTAAATCAACAAAATAATTTTTCTTTTACCGATCATCCGAGACGACAGCATCATTTTTGGATGACTAAGCCATTTCAAGAATCAGCATCGATAAATGTGACGCCTACGACGATTGAACCTCAGCCAACAAACAAGGCTTCATCTAAATTAAATCTGATGGAGTCGGTAACAACGAAGATGTCAAGTAAAATGAGCGGTCTAATGGAATTAGTGTTCGCTTTACTCGGGTCTGGTTCAAATAATTTAATTATGAAAGGATTCAAAGATGTCGTTATAAATGGTATCGTAAAACCTCTGATTGTTGCGAAGGGCGGAATTAAAACACTTATAAGTAAAATGTCGGTTCCGTTCATATCGTTATTATTGATAAATTTTGAAATTTTAGCAACAGTTTGGTGGTTATGGGATGACTGCTCTGACCCTCAAGCTTCACAACCGTCGCAGCAGCCACTACGAAATAGTTATAATGAGAATTCAACTTTAAGATAATTGCTTATTATCAACTTAATTTTCACCCAGTTTTCTAGATGATTTTAGATTATAATATAATATTAATGTTGACAATTAACTAGATGCATAAATGATTGCAACATCTTGCGATTTATATATCGAAGTTTATTTAGCAATACAGTAAGTATTTATTTAAGTTGTAAGTGTAAGTGATAACATGAAAAGAGCAAATTAGTGTTAATATTCATAAAAATAAATAAAATGAGTTTCTAATATATGTTTTTTATTCCTATTCTTTTATGCTTTAGTATAAACATAAATGACGCTTTGTACTCGCCTATCCTGCAAATAAAAATCTTAATTTTTATAATATTATTAATTAAATAATTGTACTAATAAAAAATGACATATTTTAATTCATACTAATAGAGACTTAATGAAATTTGCTTAATATTTTAATTAACCTTGTCACCTTCATTTGTTATAATATTTTTCTTCAGCTCTCTGTATTTTTCTCATCGCATGGTAGTGAGAGTTTTCATTATATTAACAAAAAAATGTATTGCGAGACGTTTGTTTTTTATGTTGTTTTCTATATAATATTACAGTTTCGCTTCAAAGCGAAGGAAATAAAGTGTGAACTGACGTAAGTTATGTCTCAATGAGATAAAGCCAAATTGAGCCAACCGAGGGAAAATCCTTTATTAGAAGAATGAGCAAAGAAAATGGATAAAGCGAAAACGTATAAGATGTGCGAAATTGATATCAAATAGATTTTTAAACATAGATACAATAAATTGTCACAAAATATTTTATATTTATATGTTAAAAACATATTTTGGTAATAATCTGTTTATTATAAAGATTACTATTTTAATGGTTAGTTTTCCAGAGACATACAAAATTGACTAACTAATATATAATTTTCACATGATTAAATATTGGTATTTTCTGGAATAAAAATAAAATAAACATAAACAAAAATGTTTGATTAGAACGAGATGTCGAATAAAAATTAAATGAACCTAATAGTGACATCATGCTCAGTATAACGGCTGGTTATTTTACTCTTCTGCAATTGAATAACTTTTTTAGACAAGAAGAATATTTATATAAAAACAAATAAATCTTAGAAAACAAATTTAACTAACCTACTGCAATCGTGGATAATATATGAATGAATACAATTCAATATATATAAGGTCCTCCAGACCGATTTCGGCCACGGCGGCCAATCTCAAGAGAGATTAGCCAACTGCGTAGGACATATTATAGTGCACAAGTGTGTGCGCAAACACAGGTGCACTCTCTTTTCCTTAGCTCTCATAATCCGATGAGACGGCAATCCGACACGATCGGAAAGAGTTCAGGCGCAGGACCAACGGCTTAACGTACTTTCCGAGGCACGGGAGTGTACACACTTCCACCTTCCAGACTCCGGGCTGCTACTGAGAATTTTTCTGACAGAAAAACCCAATAACTATTTACTGGCCCGACCTGGAAATTGAACCCAGGACCACCGGGTCTGCAGCCGAATATCTAGCCACTAGACCAACGAGGCAGTCAATATATATAAATATGTATTGAACCATTATTTATTTAAAAAATTAAATAAAATATTAATGTAAACTTATCATGTAAATAATACATTAGCGTTTCGTTACGTACCTATGTGTTTACTTAAAGTACAATTCAATAGTAAAATATAAATTTCGCGTGTATATGACGTATATCATATTACATTCATACACATATTACATCCGCGATTATTCGCATATTCCTTATAGCAATGGCTTCCATTTTCATTCTTTGGAGTGACAAAGGAAGCTTATCTTTATTCTGTTCTTTCCTTTTTAACCTGAAGGAGAGAGGATATTACGTTAGGGTTTAAATTTTTCTTTTTCTTTACTACCGGTCCGCCTTATTAAATTTTTCTACCGTTTCTCGAGTTACAATAAAATTATTGTTAATTAATTTATGCTTCATTATCATCATTGTTTTTCATTTGTATGATGTCATATTTTATAATAAAATATTCGCTACACATATTTTTTTATAATAAAAACGAAAAGATTTTACTATTTCATACAATCTGTAAATTAAGAAATCACCGTATTAGAATCAGAAATGATTGAACGTTATCAATAAATCTGTAGTATAGAATGTAATGGGTAGATCTTACGTTAGTGAAATTAATATAATAATAGACTTTGCTGGCACTAGAGGGAACATAATGAGATTGGAAGACAGGTGTCTACATTCGTTTGAATGTGCTCTATTATAATATGGAGACTGGAGTTTAACTTTATTTCCTAGACAAATATTACTCAAAATATATAAACGAAGTTGATTTAATTTTGTATTATAAAATATTTTACGACATAAATTAATAAATACTGCACAAAAAGTAGTCATATAATAAATATTTAATTAAAAAGTTAATAATGAAAAGCTTTTTGTATACTTTTAAGCTATTTTTTTAACAAAGCAAACACCGATGGTAAATTGGGGTATTTCGAATAGAAATTGTTTAAAAAAAGAAAAATCTAGAGGACATTAATTACTCGTATTTATATTTCATTAACCCTTATAAATTTTGTACCAAGTTAAAGAACGATAAAAAAAATGGGAAGACACTCGATTCCGAAAGTGTTAAAAGTTGACCCTATAAAGAATATCAAAATGTATCAACATTTTATTAAATTTCGTCTTTACCTAAATCTATAATAATATTTATAATATTTCCTGATGTAACTAAATGTAACAGATGTCTGAATCACCTTTACGTCTATACCACTGGACTGATTTAATGAAACTTTTTATGAAACAAGCTTGAACCCTTTTTTATCTAATAGTTGACCCCTAACACACGCGGAAACAAATAAAAATTAGAGGTATATAATAAAAAATAACAGCTTGTAAGTGTCCCAATGCTGGAATAAGATAAGTTGCTTATTCCTGCTTGGATACATGTATGGCAAAATTTTAATCAGACACATGCAGGTTTCCTCGCGATGTTTTCTTTCAACGTCACCCAAGAGCTTCAAACGCAAATTAAGTACATGAAATATCAGTGATGTTGGAACCCGTAATCGTCTGTTATGATTTATACGTTCTAAGCACTGGAACTTCTCAGCTCTTTGTATATAATGAAGTTAAAATATATTACATGTACGAATAAACTGACACACTAAATTGCATCAATATGAGAAAAAGAATAGCCTTTATTACAAACAAATAATAACACAATAAATAAAGCAAAGGAGCAAAATAATATCACTTTTACTTAACTCGTGCTTCGTTAATTAATTATGTGTGCAGTTTTTGGCGTATGTCTTTATGTCGGTGAAAGTCTTCAACAACTCCAAAAAACGCTTGTTATCCATGAATACTTTCTGTTACTTGAATATTAAATAAGCGATATTAACCACCGTTTCAGGAATTAAAGATAAATATCTAATATTTACATAATGATTTATTAATAAGTAAAGTCTAATAATAAAGCTCTGGAAGCTAGATAGAATCCACTCACCTCTTGAGGAGGTTTGGTGCTTATTCCATCACGCTGTTCCAGTGCACGATGGATACACATGTGGCAAGATTTCCGAATCCAACACATGTAAGTTTTCAAACAATATTTTTTCTTCACTGCTGCCGTGCAACAATGAATTATAGCAAACCCAGTGTGCCACCCTAACTCTGTCTATGGTTTAGATTCACTTGAGAATCGAGGAAATCGAGGTACTGGGACATATAGAAGAAAAATATTTATACTAAATAATTCCTAATAACTTAGTAGTATTTATTTACATATGAATTATATATATTATAGTTATATATCAACCTACAAATCATGATCCCGTCTAATTAATGCTAACAACATTTTCCAATTGAATAATTGAATTTTTTAGAAGATAGATAACGTATAAAGTCCTTGTTTTAATCGAATAAAAATTGTGAGCGAGACAACTGGTTCACATGTTACGTTCATTAACTCTTATTTAATTGTCCTACTCTGGCTACAGCGCGCGAGCCGAACGTCGTTGTTTGATAACTTTATGTAGAATTAGATTTTTCACAGGAGATAAAAAGAAATTTAGGACTGAACAGTTTTAAAAGGCAAGCTGTCTATATATGAATAGTGTTTGACTTTGTATGGTCTGACATAAATGTAAAATTCATATGAATTCTTCTAACATATTACGTAGGACTATAAATACAATATGAATATGAAATACATGTAAAACTCTGTAGCATAAATGTTATCCACCAATCCACATTGGAGCAACGTGGTAAAAGAAGCGACAAAATCTTTTCCTGACAGGGGGAATAGGACTTAACCCTATGGCTATGAGACCATTCACAGGTTGTTACTTAAATTTTACATGTTATGTAAACTACAAGTATCGATGTAGCATCTAGACACTTTTACATGAAGATGTTGGTAATAAAAACTTAAAATATTACCTAAATGTTTTAAGGACCTATATTCAAAATAACAAGCACCATCCGCATTAATAACCACATAACTTATTTTTATAATAATTATAATTGTTAATTGAGAACCTTTTAATGTTCTTTGTCAGCTAAGCTCGTAGTAAATCTAGCAAATGGGGTTTCTCCATTCAATTGGGGTAAATTTCAGTATAATAACACGAGTAGGTACTGGGAGCGTGCGTGATTGAACCAAACCCTGTTAGGGTTTTACAAGCCTCGGGGGATGTTCCATTTGGCATTTGGAATCTCTACCAAAAATGTATCATTATAAGAAGGATTATATCTAAGCCGACTTAATATTTTACCCTTTCCTTTTTGTATATTATTCCTAATTGTATGTAACATATCTGACGAAAATTATTTTATGAAATAATTTACAAACTATTCAAGTTTTGAAACATAATAAAAATCGTCGTTTGAGTTTTAAATTAAATAATTAAGCATAAGTTTACTGCCGCTATGGAATCGGCAAGAAACCATTTCTATCGATTATACGTATAACCTATAAAAAATTAACGAATACTAATTCCATTCCACTCATTCTTATTTATTTACTTTTATCAAATAATCGCTGTTTCACCCGCGTATAATTAATAAAAATATAATAAATCACCAAGAGAAGACTTATAATATTACAGTATATACAACATTTTTAGATTTATTTTCGTGAGATATTAGTATTTATTGGTTTTCACCGCATCCGGATCCAGATAGGGCAACATACAATTGGCCTTGAGAGAAACAGAATTCCCAGAAATGAATTCCGACAAACTTGAATGTTTTTCCCTGTGCTTTATTATTGTAACTGCAAACGGAACCTTCGCAGGAAATTGTGTCCTTTTAAAACTGAAAATAAATCTATTTATAAAAAAAAAGACTTGTTATCAAATAATCGATTAAGTATAAATTTAATAAAACAATGAGAAAAAAATATACGCGGCGACAAAATGAAATACGTTCACTAATGAAAAAAAATGCCTTAATATACTTTTTTCTAACCAGAATGACATTTCATGCTTTTCTCTTTAAAGTCACAGATTTCCATACAACCATTTATCCTTTACCTATAATAAGGTCCTCCAGACCGATTTCGGCCACGGCGACCAACCTCAAGAGAGATTAGCCAACTGCGCTGGAGATATTATAGTTCACAAGTGTGTGCGCAAACACAGGTGCACTCTCTTTTCCTTAGCTCTCATAATCCGATAGGACGGCAATCCGACACGACCGGAAAGAGTTCGAGCGCAGGACCAACGGTTTAACGTGCTTTCCGAGGCACGGGAGTGTACAAACTTCCACCTTCCAGACTCCGGGCTGCTACTGAGAATTTTCTGACAGAAAAACCCAATAACTATTTATTGGTCCGACCTGGGAATTCAACCCAGGACCACCGGTTCTGCGGACTTATATTTAGCCACTAGACCAACGAGTCAGCCAAACCTTTGCCTATACTTATCTATTAACTACAGCCGAAGCCGCGGGCAATAAAATCAAAAGAAATATGTGTTACATATATTGCTATATTTAAAAAAAGCTACTAAAGATACAGATAGCCTTACCAGGTCCCTGTTACATGTACCAGCATAGGCTGAACCCTATTTGATATGATTGAGCACATTGATCTGAGCTCAACTTACTTTTTTACGTTGTTTTGTTCATTAACCTTCGATCATCATCATTTTACAGACTTTATTTATAGATAGCTAAAGTTTCAGCCAATTCAACTGAACAGTTTATTTTATAACATACATTTTATCGAATACATTTTAGACGTGATTCTTCAAATTGACATTTACAATAATTTCTCTTTGAAAATTTATTTTTGAACGTCACCTTTTTTTGAATTCCTACAAAGCACACCAAGTAACATACTTCATAAATTTCGATTTGAATTGCTTTGATTTTTATTGTACTTAGAAGTTAATTTTGATTATAATTATATTTTGGATATATTTAAATAACTTGAAACAATTCTGTGCAGTTTCTATTATTTTCTACAATAGATTTGAAATTTTGATATCTCTTCACTAGGTTCTTTTCACGTTTGATATCTCAGATCGGGGTATGTATAGAATACTCGTTTTCAAAAAGATCCTGAACGTCAATGTCAGAGACAGACATGAGCAAATAATGTGATTAATAAAATACCCCCTTTATTTACAAATGCAAAGCGCTGTCAATTGACAAAGCAAGGCTTGGCGACAGACGCAGTCCGTAATGTTTTTAGTGCACCATTTTATCACTTTTAATTATATCTGTTATTTGAGTAAAACATTTAGAAACATAACTCGCCAGTTCCCTAGCCTATATCTGACAAATTAAAGTTTGTATAATATGTTTACTTGCTACAAGTACTTTCATCTTTTGTCTTTAATCAGTCCAGCCTTATAATGGACTGTTTATGATTGACTGTTTATACAGTCATTTATATCGGCATGTATTAGCTAATAAAAAACTATTTATAAAACCAATTTTCTACTATAGATTGCGAGAGCTTCAAATACACGTAACACATTTCGAAATTAAGATATTCTTTATTCAAGTTGGCTCCTATAAGCACTTTTGAATCGTCATGTTACAGAATTAAATTAAATGTCAATTTCAAAGTTGGTAAGGATATTCTCTTGACATCTGCTGTGGATGGGTTTTTATATTGAAATACCTAGAGGATTTTCCTGAGTTTTTATTTTTGATACCCTCCTAGGAATTACCTCCTGTAAGCGTAGCGTTTTGTCGTACTGACCACTTTGATCTGAAATATCTCCTCTTTGGTTAAGAATTCCAAATTCAAATTTATAAATTCATTTAGCTGGTATATTTGAGTTTTGAAAACAGTCATTCATTTGTTCTTTCCTCATTATTTTTTTCTTTGGCGTCGCTTATTACCGCACAATGGAAAACATGAAATATCGGTATATTTACGAGTACGAGTTCTACCGTGGTACCAGTGCTGCAGAAACAGCTCGAAGGATTAATTATGTGTACGGCGCTGGTGTTGCATAAGCACGGTACGTTTTTGGTTTCAACGTTTTCGTTCTGGAAATTTCGACCTTTAGAACCAACCCCGTGGACGGCCGACCAAAGTGGAAAATGAAGAATTAAAGGCTATTGTGGAAGCGGATCCATCACAAAGCACTTCAGAGATAACTGCAGGCTTCGGCGTAAGTAATAAAACTGTATTAATCCACTTGAAGCAAATCAGGAGAGTAAAAAATCTTGAACGATGGATACCTCATTAATTGAGTGAATCGAACTTGCAAACATGCGTCGACTGCTGTGTTACTTTGCTCAACCGACACAATAATGAAGGGATTTTGAATCGAATATGAATAGAAATTGATGAAAAGTGGATACTGTACGATAATCTGAAGCACTCATCGCAATGGCTGCACCCTGGAGACCCAGCTAAATCCTGCCCTAAACGAAAATTGACTCAGAAAAAGTTAATTGTGAGTGTTTGGTGGAATAGAGCCGGTGTCGTTCACTACAGCTTTCTAAAATCTGGTCAAACGATTACGGCATATATCTTTTGTCAGCAACTGTAAACTATGAAGGAAGAACTAGCTGCTAAAAAGCCGAGATTGGTCAATCGCTCTAGGCCACTGCTGCTTCACGACAACGCAAGACCACACACTGCACAACATACAACCACTAAGTTAAATGAGCTACAATTGGAGTGTCTGCGACATACACCGTACTCCCCGGACCTTGTTCCAAAAGATTACAATTTTTACGGAATTTGGACAACTTCTTACAAGGAAAAAAATTCAACTCCGATGCGGCAGTTCAAACCGCCTTCAAAGAGCTTATTGATTCTCGACCCCCATGGTTTTTTTAGTAAAGGGATCAATGAACTACCTATAAGATGGCAAAAGTGCGTAGATGACAACGATGCATACTTTGATGAATTAAATTTATTTTACAAAAAAATAAAAATTGACTTTATATGCCTCCCGTACAAAACGCCAATTTCATATGTAAGGACCTAATATAATGCACGCCCGATGCGTCCTGCAAGCATCTTAAAGCAGGATTATCTAGGAGAGATCAATGATAAGGATGCTAATATTTTAAACTTTTTTTTGCTTTTGTTTTTTTTTTTTTAAATATCTTTTATAATTATTAATATTGAAAGAATAGCGAAATAGGGTAGCAAGTGAATTTTAAGTAGAGCAAAATAAAACTTAGTAAAACCAACACCATTGTAGTAAGTGAGAATAGCTAGTGCTGAATAGTACAAATGAAACTGATGTCGACATCATCCGGGATTAAAAAGTACATTTAATCTGATAAATGCTACAGATTTTAGTATTATTGTTGTTTAGGCTGTATGAAATTATAGTTTTATACATAGGTACTATAAAAATGACGTAGTTACATTTGTATAATATGATGTATGTATGTATGATTGATTTGTATCAACAGCCACTCTGTTGCTAAAAGAAATACAAGCTAACAACACTTTCGCATTTTTATTAATATGGGGTTTTCCAATAGGGACGCTTGAACTTTGACAGCTGATTGCGGCCATGTTGTTTGAGTGACAGCTGTCAAATGCAGTGTGTTATATTCATTCCGTCCTCCCAAACCACCATGGCAGGTTACAGTGTCGAGCAGCACGTGCAAATCATAAAATTGTTTTATGAAAATGGGTCTTCAGTTCGAGCAACGTTCCGCGCACTTCGCCCGTTTTACGGTCGCGATGATCGTCCTGCTGAGTCGACTTTCCGTCGATTGGTGGACAAATTCGAGTCAACCGGGTCAGTTAACAATCAGCCGGTTCCCGTGCGTCAACGTAACGCGAGATCTGCCGAGAATATCGCCGCTGTGCGCGACAGTGTCCTCGAAAACCCGCGGCAGTCAATTCCGCGTCGCGCACAGGAACTCGGCCTTTCGCAGACGACAACTTGGCGAATTTTGCGTTGTGACTTGAGCCTGCACCCGTACAAGATCCAGCTGACCCAAGAGCTCAAGGTTAATGACCATAGACAGCGCCGTGTGTTCGCTGACTGGGCATTAGAGCAGTTGGAAGTTGACGCCGATTTTGGCAAAAAAATCATCTTCAGCGACGAGGCGCATTTTTGGATGAATGTCAACAAGCAAAATTGCCGTATTTGGGACGAGACCAATCCACACGAGGTTCACCAAGTGGCAATGCACCCGCAGAAAGTGACTGTTTGGTGCGGATTTTGGGCCGGAGGCGTGATTGGTCCGTATTTTTTCGAAAACGATAATGGTGTGGCCGTCACCGTCAATGATGAGCGATACCGGTCGATGATAACCAACTTCTTTTGGCCTGAAATCGAGAATATGGATCTGGACAACATGTGGTTTCAACAGGACGGCGCTACGTGCCACACAGCACACGCTACGATGGAAGTTCTACACGAGCAATTTCTGGACATGGTCATCTCGCGCGGAGGCGACGTGAACTGGCCACCGAGATCGTGCGATTTGACCCCGCTGGACTTTTTCTTGTGGGGTTTTCTTAAGTCGCAGGTCTATGCCAACAAGCCGCAAACCACCGATGCCCTCAAAGTCAACATACGCCACGCCATCGATCAAATACAGCCCGATTTGTAAGCCAGAGTCATCGAAAATTGGACCTTTCGTGTGCGCGCCACCAACCGAAGCCGTGGCGGTCATTTGAATGATGTCATATTCCATACATAATGGGGTCGATAGACCTTCCAAATAAAAAATTTCGCAAATATCTCTCCTACATGTATTTTTTTTTGCATTTCAAAGATCAAGCGCCCTTAATGGAAAACCCTATAGTAGGAATCCCATAGAAAATTCTGCGTGCACGCGTTATGCTACTGACAATATTTAACCAATTAGTTTTTTGAACAGCCGACAGACGGCTACTTCTAATAGATAATTCCTAATATTTCATCTAACAACCAATGTTATGTTTAGTTTGTTGATATGTTGATGTTTGCATATTATCTGCATTACCGAGGTTCCATTAGAGAATAAGATGGTATGGATATGTGAATTTGAACTTCTCTATACTAGCACACGTACAAAAGTCCTAGCCTTTAGGCAAGTTTATAATATAGAGTGATTTCTATATTATAAACTGGACATGTTTATAATACAAGATACTATAAAAGTAATCGCTTAAACAAAATCGAGACAGTCATATACATATGTATATTTCATTAATGCATATATGATATATTATACTAATATATTTCGTTTTTCTAATGGTGAACAGTGAAGACAGACACGAGTTGGCGGCACGGCGCAGTTCGCGCAGCTGCGGCGTCGATACGCGCACCGGTCTGACGTCGCCGCGGGCTGTGGACACGCGCACTCGCGTCCCTGCTGCTGTCGTTCGGTCACAGAGCGCTTCGGGACGTATGTTCCTCGTCCTCTTAGTGACATTACTGACGACCTCTATATCTGTGACGTGATATCTTGATTAATCGTTTTGTCTTTTGTGAAATGGATATATATCAATAAACAGTTTTGTGTAAAAAAAGGAGTTCCAAATGTAAATCTAGTGAAAACAAACATCGTAAAGTGATATTAGCGCAGGCGCGCTTCTCGCGGACATGACGAAAGCGGCCATCTTGCTCGAGGACGCAGTTTCGCCTCGCCCAAGTGTACGAGTCTAAACGAAACCTCGCAAACAGGATATTTAGGAAAGGAAGATGCGTCGCGGCATCGCCTTAGCGGTGGGAGCTTCCTGAGGCCGCACCGCTTCGCCGCTATTGATCCGGCGGGGCGCGATGGCGCTCTCGGAGTGAATGCGGATATCGGGTCTGTGTCGCAGTTTCTGCGTGCTAGTGGAGCGCCAGTTAAGTGAGCGTGCTAAAGAGGTCACCCGGTATGTGAAACATCGCGATATCTACAGAAGGGCGCGCGGGCGGCGGCGGGTCCGGTTGACCGCGCGCCATGGGCGAGGAGTACGCGCGCTCCCCTTGCGAGCGCTTCCCGGCTGTGGGCGCGTTCAGCGTGGCGCCGCCGGAAAGGCTCAGCCCGCCGCCGCCCGCGCCAATACCGGATCGGTTTTCGGCGTCGCCGCGGCGGGTGCGTCGGAGTGCAGAAGTCGAGCGTGCACGAAGACCTCGATATGTGCCGCCTGCGGCACACGTACCCGTCGAACGGTACGTGCCGCGACCTCCGGTCCCAGTGCGTCCACCACCACCTGTGTACTGTGGATTGGCGTGCAGGCCTCCTCCACCAGCAACACGCAAATGTTGCGGTCCCGCGTGCCGCGAGGACATAGCTGGTTCGCCACCTCCTCGTTACGTGGATTATGTAGGAGCCGCGGCCGCACGCCGTCTTGCTTGCACGCCACCGCCTCCTCCTCCTCCAGCTCTTCAGCTACCTTGCGAGCAACAAGAACCACCGTGTTGTGTGCAAGCTCGTCGTCGACCTCAGCCACCCCATGATTGGTAAGTAATATTTTAACCTTACTCAATTAATAATACGGTAAATCTAAAGCCTATACTCAAATCATCTTAAAATTGTATTGAACATCAAATCAAAACATGATCGTTTATAAACATTTTAGTGTTTAATGAAAACATGTTGTTGCCTTGAAATGGTTGAGATAAAAGGGCTTAACGACGTGATGCCTGCCAAAATGCGAGTATTGTAACTGCCTAATATTTCGTGGGTGGAATTGATAACGTTTGATTGATGACGGGATGGCCGTTGGGTTAACGATGGCTAAGTCGTAATGAGATTTCAAATCAAATTTCAAATTTTCAAAATCTTGCATCATGAATATTTGTTGTTAGACAAACATGAAAAACGTATACGTATATGTAATTCAAAATTAAACTAGAGAAACGTTAGTGAAACCGAAATGTACAGATTTTATAAAACAATTCAGTTATTTTTTTGTACAATTAAATTGGTAGTATTAATAGATTTTTTATTAAATTATAATAAAACCTAATAACTTTATAGGAATGGTCATTAGCATATCCTTTTCAATAATGCATTTATGTATTAAACAATCAGCGTTAATGTACTGTTGTACCATATATATGTATTAAAAAATTTGTTATAAAAATAGAAGTGTAGTGTTTTTTTTTCCGGCGAAAGTAGACACTTTCAGTTCGAAAAGTATAGTATCGTTTTTATTAAAAAGCTAAAGCATTTTTGTGATATTCTGATGGAAATACCACCAATAAAATCATTAATTAACAAACAAAAATATACCTTAAACGGTAGATAGAATGTGTCAAAATATTGTGACATTTAATGATTTAAAGTTGTGACGTTTTTGTGTATGTATTTTTGGAAATTCTTTACGTTGTATTTACGACGTTGTCGACTAGGGAAATAAAATTATAAACGATGCAAATATTATAAAGAACATTGTTACGTATGCGACAGTGAGAAAAATAAAGATTATATAAATCTACATGGGCGGTGGTAGTCACTTTCCATCAGGTGAGCCTCCTGCTCGTTTGCCCCCTTCTTACGTTATCAATTATATTTTGGTTCTTAGTAACGATTATTACTGTCAGGAGTTTAATTTTTTATCACTAACCATCGCTCTTATCACAAGTATTATTAAACGAAGATAAGCGTTGGGTGTGTCAGTTACGTTTTGAGTGTAACAAATGTAGCTTTATTCATCTAAAAATGTAAAAAAAATACTATAATTAATGTTCATAGTACGTGTAACTTATAAGTGGATGTGATTGTTAAAAACTAAAATAAACAAGTGATGCCCGTTTCTGTCTTCAGTGCGAGTATATTCATAAACTAGGTTATGTCTGAAAAGTGAGTTGATTTTTTTATATTTATATTAATTTAAAATGTATTTAGCGTAAGTTAAAATGGGTACAGATACGCATATAGTGACAATCGTTACGTAATATATAGTCACTAATATATACATTATTTTATATGTTGAGACTAACATATGTAATAAATAAAAGTACGTGTATTGACTCTATATGCCTTTCTTCTCAAGTAATGGTGTCAAAATATTATTTTCATAAAACTTCAAAATGTTAAAGTTGTGAGACAGTTCAGAAGTTTTATTTTAAGTTTGAATAAGTTATTTTCAAAGTTGCAAGAGAGAATAATTTATAAAGAGGTTGTAGACATTCTCAATGGTCGAAAAAAATATTTTAGAAAATCTTATATTATAACATATAACGATAAGTTCATTTTGAGCAATATATTCCATTTTAAAATACTTTATTGCAGTAGTGGTACTTTAAAGGTCTAATTGCAAGGTAATGCTTTTTTTTATTTAATTAATCTATTTATTTGAAATTATAATATTTATTCATAATAAATTATTTAATAATAATTATACACAAATAAAAAACAGGAGCAACGAAGTAATTACTATTAAAAGGTATTTAATACATACATCGCTGAAAATGTGTTTTCCCAATTATGTATAAAATTCTCATATTTTTTTATGTAGAATGTTCATTGAACTAACAATGTAAACTTTTAAAACAAAAAAAAAAGCACTTTGAAGGATTCGTTCTTATACAAGTTATTTAATAAAGAAAATCTACACATAACTTATTCAATTACATCAACTTAATGAAGTAATGCTTACATTACGTAGAATTTTTACTTACAGAGCCTCAAACAAATTATTTTATATGATGTTATATTATTTATATATTATTATTTTATATGATGTTATATTGATTGTAAAAATATTTTATGGTATTAGTAAAAGTACATAAAATAATTATATAGATTTTATATTTTAAATACAAGTTGAATATTTTGGTAATTTTTTCCGCGAATAGTTCCATTTGGTTACGTGGCTATTAATATGTGAAGGATATTTTATAATAATTAAAGACAATTGAAATTGTTATTATGTTATTACAGCAATATAATACTTTATTGCCCTAATCAATTCAATCCATTTTATTTCTGAGACGATAAAATATTTTCGTTTATAACGGTATTTTGAACCATTTAATTTTGATCCATGTTTGGGGTTTCGAATAGATTAATTTACAAAAGAGTTTCATAACAATTCTATAAAATTCTTACTACGTCTAAGTCTATTGACAGACTGACTTTTGACAAGTTAATGTAGAAACGAAGTGACAATCTTTATATTATTGATTCGTTTTGTTTCAATAAGACAATTAGACAAAAGAAAAGAGAGGGAAAGAGAAAAAATATGTAAACAGAAATAAAAACTTTTTATTTTCATATTTGATACAAGTTCGTTATATACATGTTGCGTGGAGGGAATATAAACGTAACGTAACGACTTTTAACTTTTACAACAAACTGCCTTTTCAATAATAAATTCTAATTAAAATTTTAGAATATAACGAAAACTAATTTTTAACACTACATTTTTATATAGACTTATTGTATAAAAGGTACCTAATATACAAGCTCTATATAAAAAAGCAAGTAGCTACAACTGGCTAGTCGTAAATGATACAGAAATAACTCTAAGTAAGGAAGCAAGGTGCGTGATTTATTGATAGCGTTAGTGAAAAAGTAGCTGAAGCAAAACAAGCGAATAAGGAAGATAAATGAATTACTTTCATACAGCCTATTGTACGATGTCTAGGTATTAAGGCGCCTTTTAGATTCGGTCAATTACCTTAAAGGTTGGTTCGGGATATATTCCAGTAAAAACTGAATGAGATAACATTATACAATGTGTGATCAGTGCTGTTTTGTTTCAAATAATCATCATCGTCGTCGACCTACAGGATTCCTTTACGTGTTTTCTGAGGCATGGGAGTATGAACTTTAAAATTTCAGGCTGTTATTAAGATTTTACAACAGAAAAATCAAGTTATCTTTTATTAGCCTGAACCTGGATTTGAAACTAGGATCTCTGGGTCTGTAGCTCTAACTAAGCCATCGGGGTAATCAAACAATTATTGTTTATTGCCATCATAGGCAACTGTTTGTAGTCAAAGCTATCTGGTTTGATTCTGTTTGAGACAAATGTTTGAAATTGCCATACGGGTGTTAGTCGTCGTCTCGGTGTTTTTATTTGAGTTGCGTGTTTCTGACCTCTGGTATAGTACGTACTAATGAAGTCTTGTTGACTGTAATGTCTAACTGTTTATAATATGTAACGTTTAATTAATAATTACATGCATACTTTATCCCTGAGCGAGTGATGGTGTCAAAAAATGAATATTGTTTTTATTCATTTTTTTATTAGTATTTATTTATTTTATAAGCTGTCGTCGTTATAAATTTGTAGAACACTAGGCATGTTTTTTAATATGGCCGTAAAGATGTGCAGTGACGACGCTACAAGACTTAAGTCACGTCTCGTTCTTTTTAATGTAAATGTTTCGTTTTTTATAATTTAATCGCAATATTAACATCGACAAATGGTTTTCGCTAAGAATATTATTACACGTCTTTCTACGCACGCTCGAAAACGTAATTGATTTTAATGAAACTCGGCAAGTTATTGTTCAATTAATCTTAGTAAGAATGTCCCAATTATAGGCAGGCATATTTTACGTCACTTCGATAACATTTCGAATATATTTCACTTCTCGATTTAATGGTCTATAATTTATGGTTTTTTGAAGATGTTTCTATTATTTTAAGTATTAATGAAAACACACGAAATTGAATCATTTGAAGATACTGTTATTATAAATTTTACTCGGTAGAGCTGTGTACTTGGTATTGTTGTGTTCCGGTTTGAAGGGTGAGTGAGCCAGTGTAATTACAAGCACAAGGGACCAAGGTTTCCAAGGTTGGTGGCGCATTTGTGATGTTTTTTTAAAGCAATGTACAATGCCACTGTCTATGTGACCACTTCCCATCAGGTGGCCCATATGCTCGTCCGCCTACTTATACTATAAAAAAATGTATCGCTACTTATTACTCATATAATATGTATATAAATGTATATCACGTGTAGTATCATTATTAGCATGATATACTGTGTTGTGTAAAATATTAAATACATGAATTTGATTTAAAATACTTTGTAGCTTCTACATTCATTATATTATTGTTATTTAAATGACTTGTTTACTATAATGTAAATGAATGAATAGTTTCTTAATGTTCTACTGCTGGGCAGCAAGTAAAATTACTGTTAATTATTGTTTATAATGTGAATATGCAAGCATGGATTCAATCAAAAATTATATTCAAAATTATTTAAGTTACACTGATATAATATAGGTTCTGCCAATCCTAAATGAATCTCCACATTATCCCTAAGGAGTTGATATCAGTAAACATTTGTATTGTATCTTAATTACTTATGTAACAAAAGGAACCTTGTGATATTTCTAGTTTTTAAGACTTGTAATTCCAGAGGGAAAGTAACCTACTCAAAACCTCATTACACATCCGTTCAGTCTCAAGAGTCGTGTTCTCAAATATACGTTTATAATGGAAGCTTATATAGCATGAGAAATGTACTTGCAAAGTTTCAAACATGAGTATATGTATTTCTTAGAGATCCGGGGATATAAAAATCAGTAATGGTACGATAGACTACGCTAACGGTGCCAACTATCTAATTAAAGACTAAGAAATTTTACAGAAGACATCGTATCTTCTGTAAAATTTCTTAGTTGTTCGTGCACAAGTGCTTACACTAATTGTAAGCCATACAAGTGTCAACTCTCTAGTCCTTTACTTTCATGTATATCATTTCATAGATTATACTGCAACCATCTAATTCATATGACTTATCGATATACGGTAACATACATTAGATTCATATATGTAACTTGTCAATTGTCAACAAGAATTGATTAACTATATGAAGTGTCAGTAGCGCAGTAATTCGATACTGTCCCCTTAGGCCATTGTCGTCCCCACTCCTAAATTAAGCCTTACGCATAATTGGAGGGGTAAAAAGGAATGTTAGTAATTTATTTAATAACGGGAATCTTTAAGAATTTCATAATTATCATCATCATCAACCATTTTCTCCACTGCTGGACATAGGCCTCTCCAATGGCACGCCAATGAGCTCGATCTTCAGCTCTCAATTTCCATCCGATGCCCGCCACTTTGCGTATATCGTCACTCCACCTAGCAGGACGTAGCCCTACTCTACGTTTGCCAAGGCGTGGTCTCCACTCCAGAACACGTCTACTCCAACGGTTATTGGTTCTATGACATGAGTGACCAGCCCACTGCCACTTCAACTTACTAATCCTTTGGACTATGTCGATAACTTTGGTTCTCTGTTGGATCACTACATTTGGGATTCATATATATTCTCAGGAATTTATATTATTCTTATTATTTAAAAAAAAGTGAGACGGCAATATTGTCTAAATTTGTTTGTTAAATTTTAAGCTGAGAGTTATTTAAAATTGGCTTATACTCGGTATGTCATTACCTTAATTTAATATCATTTGGATGCCACGTATTGTGCTCTGAAGATGGTTCTACACCAGAAAACTCCAACAACTGTACAAATCTACTTAATCGTAAGTAAAATGCGTCAACGTATAGAATACGAATTAAAAAAGTATTGATTTTTACAAACAAGGCTACTCGTCCCTCATGCGGGTAAAATTAGAGTTTTCATATTCGCAGTTTTCATATTATGCCCGGCCCGTCAACCTTTAGTAAACTAAAATAATAAAAAAGTTCTACATCAATAAAACAAACAAAAAACAAAATTAGTATAATGTCTTTTAAATTTTTGAGCGTGTTAATATACTATAACAAGCTGCTGTACGATATGAAAAGTGAAATTTAACCTTTATAATAAAATGTACTACACATTTAACGAACTGTTACTTCTAAAATTTAGTTAACATCTGTGTTATTTTAAAACTTAATATAATAATATTTGGCTTTAATTGAGATAATTCATATTGATTTAATGACTCGTGCAATAATAATGCTTACTTTAAGTTGTGGAGCCCTCGGGACGAGTTGCAGGTCACTTCTACGAGTTTACTTAGAGATTAATTGAATGAGATTAAGAGAGATTAGGACCTCGAAATTGAACAAAGGTCGTTGCTTAGCGACATAATTTGAACAAGCTTAAGTTTATTTTCGATTTAGCTGTTGCCTTAGGTTTTGTTTAGCTTTGTTATTTGTTAAGTTAAAAAAATAATCATGATAATTGCTTATGATATATGCCGCTGCTGTAACATTTTATCTTATTCTTCTCTAAATGTTAATTTAGGTAGGTATTATATAATAATGACAATTTATAATTTAAATAACTACTATGTTTGTCTTTTGCCACGGCATTGTCGGAACAAAGCCACTTTTTTAATATTTTTTTCGTTATGAAAAGCTCAAAAACACTACAGTTAAAGTTAGGCTCTTTTTGTATTGATAAGATAAAAGAGTACGCTATGAGGATCTTCGCCTTTGAATTCATCTAAAAATAAAAAAGAGTAATTGGAAAAGTGTATGAGACGTAACTAGTTTAATTTAAATCGGCATTGTGAAATAGTAAATGTATAAAAAAACACAATAATAACAACTCGAAAGAAAAATTTCATCAATGTTCTTTTGGGATCGACCTCTGTCAGCGAACATTAGAAAAGGTCAAAAGGGTTGAACGAGGCCTCTTAGTTCATTTTATAAGGAAAAGCGACGCAGACAAATCTTTGCGTTTGAGGCAGATGTGCGATTGTATCTTTATCATTTTTAATTAGAAAAAAATTATTAATAAATTGAGTCAAGCATATGCTCACATGGATATTAAAAATATTTTACTCAATAGTCGTTATAATGTTATTAATCTACGAAAATCGATAAGTCTTATTTGTTAAGGTAAACAGTACAAATGCTATGCTTACGTTTAATGTTATCATAGTAGCATAAAAGTCAGAAATCTTGCCAGAGGAAAACACGCTCGATGCACTGCAGTATCTAGGTAGCTTCATTAGGATGCAGTAGGCGTCATTATATTGCACTCTAATATTGCTGATCATTGCTGCGTGCCTCTTTTGCAAAGTTTTTCCGAGGATTTTGGGTTTAAGTTAAAAGTTTAACAGTATGCCGAAATAGTGTTATTTAAATTCAATATCGTATCAAATTCATACAAAGGGAAGAAAAGTAGGTATGTTACATCTTACTGCCGTTAGTTTATTTTTCGTTACATCTCTGAAGTTATCTAAAACTTGTGTGACTCGGATACATAAAATTGCTATTGTTTTCGCTGGTTGATTTTAATATACTATTGGAGTGATATTTTGGAAATAAATCCATAATATAATGTATATAATGTATAAATATAATTTAACATGAATTGATAACTTTCAATTTCGCAGCTACGTGGAATGGAGACTGAAATTTCGTAAAAATGCTTAATAACTATTTCTTATTAACACAGAAAAAATTGTATGTCATTCAGAAATATATTTCAGTACCTATATATGATGTATTGTCTTTACACTCCATCTTATTAGTTTTGTTTATATAGAAATATAAAATTTATAAGGTAATAAAAATGATTGCTTCGTTTTGTTTACATTCGATTGATAAATCAATTTCGATACTTTCGTTTGAAATGTACTCGTACGTTCAACTTCCTTGTGTATTATATATTTGATTACGAAAGATATTAAATTTGTATTCCACTTACTATTGAATGCAGTTAGCGTAACTTTTTTCATTCGTATTATTCCAAGTATTATCAATCTAGTGATTTGAACAGTTGGTCCGTTAAACGTTTATGTATTGTGCTAATTGTTAACGGTTGTTTTAAGGTGTTTAATGAACTTGCAATCTTTTGTTGATTTCAAATTAAGTTAGTTTCCTCTGGAGCAAATTTCAATTGACACGATGAGTAAAAAATAGGATATATTATATAAGTTTAAATAGCTAGGACTAATAATATCGATCGATGATTTTCATACAGTAAACATGATAAATTTAATAATTTTTATGATTTTATGATATGTTAATGATTGATGGAAAATGTTAACAATTTAGTTCCTTGCCGCTCCTTCTCGGAAGAATTTACGTTCCGAACTGGTAAATAACGATAGAAAGTGATCTGGTAAATAACGATAGAAAGTGATCGAAAGTGCTCGAATAAAGTATTAATTTAATATTGTTTTTGATTTTACGTGTAAGATAATTTTTTATGTAAGTCCTCTTTTCAAATCAATAAAAAGAAAATTGCTATAGTTATTGATTTCATTTGGTGGTAGGGATATGTGGAAGCACATCTGGGCAGGTATCACACGTAAATCATACATTGTCCCGCCTAGCAGCAATATATAGTAGCGTTGTATTCCGATTTGAATGGTTAGCCAGTGTAACTACAGGCACAGTGGACATAAAATCTTAGCTACCAAGGTTAGTGATGCATTGGCAATACGAATGGTTAATGTCTGTAGGTGGTGATGACGACATACCATCAAGCGGCCCACTTGCCAGTCTGCCTACCCATAAAACAATAAAAAAAAAGGTTAAAGGTTACTCTCGGAAGGTCGAAAGTTTTTTTAGTCTTTGAGAGTTAAACCACTTTACTTTCATTTAATGTTTTATTGAATTATTTAAATGAGGTACATATGCTGTTATTCTAATTCTATGTATATATTGTAATACATTTTAGTAACACCCTATTGAGTTATTTATTGTAGTTGTATTTAATATATATATATATATATATATATATATATATATATATATAAGGAAAGGGGTTTTAAAGGGTGAGACAAATAAATGCTTTGACCATTAACATTAAATTGCCCTTATTTGTGCGCAGCATGTAATCTGCATGGGAAAAGTATTCGGGAGACTTCAACGATTTTATAATTATGCCTAGTAAAGAGTATGTTTTAGCGCTGGTCTGTGATTAGGATAGCGTGTAGCGCTACGAGCTAGTTCTTCTAGAAAGTGCACTTGATGCAACTGCCATCAATTTATTTGTTACCATTCTGTTTGATGATGATGAGAATGGATGGATAGACATTGGATGTCCGTAAGTTAACCGCTATTTTAGTATTAAAAATTTAAAAACATCGGCTGATCGGTGCGAGGGCGGGATGTTTGCATATAAATCACACTAACTGATATGCTAGTAAAATTGTTCGAAGGTTAATATGTTCCGAACAAAAGCGAGGTTATAATCTTATGTACGGTGAAAATACTTTTCTCATATTTTAATTTCTGAACTCTAAAAAAAACTTCTTTAAGCTGCAAAAGAGCAAAGAACCAACTCTTACACTGACTTTGATGTCTGTGTTCGACATTTGTTGGGATTAAAAATTAGTATAAAATAACAAACCACTTTTTCTGAGCAAGCGTACTTTGTAACTAGGGTACGAAAAATGTTCTTATTTTTCTTTAGTAATAGTTTTAGTTCTTTTGCCAGATTCTTTCCTGTCGTAAGTTTTTCATTTAGGATTTTTTATTATTTTTTTATGTACGAAAATGTAAGTTTTATTTATAGGAAGATACAGCCACGCAAGACATAGAAACGTTTAAAATGGAATTGTAATGTTGCCGTTATGGGATAAATGACTCATATTCTGAGGTTTTAACCGCGGTATATCTATTCAATAACTACTGAAAGTACGTTATCAAATAGCGCAATATAGGAAAAACTTTGGTTCAACTTAAATTAAGTAAACCGAGCCATCTATAGCGTTTATCATTCCCATTAATTTATTTGATGTGTCATTTGTGACAAACTAGAATAGTTGTTTCTAACTTTTACATGCTATTTGCTTCAATTACCAATGAATTGTTAGATAATAAATGTTTTAATTATGTTGTAGACACAACAATGAATATTGACGTAATGAAGACGAAGAAATGCCTTTTAAAATCTGATTTGACACTTCTGGAGTTAATTTTAATAGATCAGTAATTCAAAACTAATGACGTTGGAAATTTATGCTATAAGATGTTTACAGAAATAAAATTAAAATACAATATTATTTAATTAGTAGCTAATAGTCCCGGCTTCGCGCGGGTATATAAGAAAAATAACGTATTTTGAATAGGTTTTGCGTAAAATCCATTCTTAGTGAGTAACTGTGACAAATTTCAAGTCAATCGGGTGCATAGTTTAGGAGATCTCGTGACGAGTGGTATTTATCTTATACATATACATATAGATGGTACGTAGTATAAGCTTGTAAACAAAACAATGATGAATAAGTTTTTCAGTGTTGTCAGAACTCGCTACTAAATCTATATCTATACTAATATATAAAGCTGAAAAGTTTGTTTGTTTGATCAGGCTAATCTCAGGAACTACTGGTTCGAATTTAAAAATGATTTTTGTGTTGTATAGTCATTTTATTGAGGAAGGTTCTAGGCTGATTTTTATTCATTATATTTTTATTAATTATACGCGGGTGAAACGGCGTGCACAGCTATACTAGCTGTCAATAATTTATTGCATTTTACAAAGATGTACATAAGTAGTAAGCTTATAATAACGAGATCACTATAAACTAAGTGATATTACACAAATATATGTCATACTAGCTAATAGACGAGGTATTACCCGCGATAAGCGTCGCTGTTTTGTCGGCGTTGGTCGTAATGTTGTCTATGACCATTCTGAAAAAATTGAGTACGTATTTGTGAATACGCCAAATCTTTTTTCAAACAGCTTAACTCAGCTTGTTGCTAACAAGTATAGTGCCGCTATTACATATAATCGCTGATAACGAAATATTGTAATTAATAACGGGAATCCTTTTGCCCATTTTTAAATAATATTAATTTTAGATATATTATTTTGGTTGTTATTGAAAGGTTAGTTATTACGTATTTAGAATAGCAGCGATACTTAATTAACGTTTATTTTATTGAATCACTAGTTAAATGACAATTACATGGAAAAATGGAGCAGAACTATATAGCAATTAAAATGACAGTAAATTGTGTATTTTCTAGGTTATTTGTATTTGTTGTATCATATTAACTATTAAATTACATTTTGAAAATTACATCCAGTATTAAATTTTTATATATAATGTAATATCGTCCGAAGTTTGTTTCTTTACCATCGCTCCTTAACGTTTCTCGTAATCAACGTACCTAGAACGGGATATCGGTTCGAATAAAAAAGGTCGTTCAATTGATTAATTTTCCACTTCAGAAACTTGAACAATTCAGTTTTAATTGTGATTTCATTTGGATTCGTTCGTTTTGTTTATTCGTTTTATATTGAGATTTTTTATTGTCTAGTGAGCAATATACTGAATACGAGTTTTAGCTAAAATTCCGATATGATTATTCTTTAGGAAATAATTTAAATTTAATGGAATAATCCTCCTGTGTAAATTTCAGTGAAAGCGAACTGTACAGGAAATATTATAGGACACAAATATATGTCCACTGTGTTTCACTGCTGATTTCCTCTGCTAACCATAAAATTTTATTAGCCATAACTGGGATTCGATCCCAAGATATCGGGATCTGTTGTCGTACAATTTAGCTATTAATGAGGCGGATTATATAAGTTAAATGTCGTTCACGCTCCTATTTCAATTATAGTATAAATACGTAGCGTATTATTATTCATAAAAATGGGAAAAATATAAAAAAAATATGGCTAACACGGGACGACTGGCAGAAGTGAAACATCGAAATTGATAATTGTTGAATTAATTCATATTTAAACAAAACACATAAATATTTTTTTTTGTAAATGTCTATGGGCTTTGGTAAACCTTTGTCATCCCATAGCATCCATAATCTGCCATATGAGTGTAATATATAGAAATTGTCTGCAATTTATATGTATAATATAATTGAAAATTATATACACATATACATTCTATTCTAACATTATATGTATATATGTTTATATATACATATAATCAGTAATTGTTAGAATAGATATTTTACTTACATGTGACTATGACTTTACTAACTAAATACATGTGTTTTATCTTCTAAAAATGTTTTTAAAATGTACTCAAACTATTTCCACCTTAAAAATTCTACTAATGCAGCATATATCGTAAAGGTGTCTTACCTTCTGTCACTTGTCAATACGTAAGTTGGTACTTTGGTAATGGTTGGGATGGCGTGTAAAAATTTGTAGGTTTAGTGGAAATTAAAAGCGAGTGCCTGTTTTATTTTTTGCGCATGCGTAATACTGAGCAAATGAATACATCGAATTTCTTTCCATTTGAACTCCGTCCTCGTATTAATGTTTCACTCTAGATGGCCAATTAGAATACAATTTTTAAAACTCAGCTCTAAACCAACTTAATACCATGTCTAATTGGCTTAAAGAAAAACTTAAAATTTTTTTATATTTTAATTAGGACAAAAGTTTTTTTGTTACAATATCTCTATCACACATACTTTGTATATAATATTATATAATATATTTTATACCTCGACTACCTCGTTGGTCTAGTGGCTAGATATAAGGCCGCAGACCGGGTGTTCCTGGGTTCAATTCCCAGGTTGGGCCAATAAATAGTTATTGGGTTTTTCTGTCAAAAAATTCTCAGTAGCAGACCGGAGTCTGGAAGTTGGAAGTGTGTACACTCCCGTGCCTCGGAAAGCACGTTAAGCCGTTGGTCCTGCGCCTGAACTCTTTCCGGTCGTGTCGGATTGCCGTCCCATCGGATTATGAGAGCTAAGGAAAAGAGAGTACACCTGTGTTTGCGCACACACTTGTGCACTATAATATCTCCTGCGCAGTCGGCTAATCTCTCTTGAGATTGGCCGCCGTGGCCGAAATCGGTCTGGAGGACCTTACTTATTATATATTTATATTAAAAATATAACTAGAACAACTTACGTGTTGACAACTTAAGCGCAGAGTTTATTTTATTGTACACATTGTTCTAAATAATATGAAATATATTTATGGTGACTAAGCCGAGATGGCCCAGTGAGAACGCGTGAATCACAAACGATGATCGTAGGTTCAAACCCGGGCAAGCACAACTGAATTTCACGTGCTTAATTTGTGATTATCATTCATCTCGTGTTTATCGGTGAAGGAAAACATCGTGAGGGAACCTGCATGTATCTAATTTCACTGCAATTCTGCCACATGTGTATTTCACCAACCCGTATTGTAGCAGCGTGTTAGAATAAGCTTCAAACCTTCTCCAAAAAAAAAATGAGTAGAGGCCTTAGCCCAGTAGTGGGACATTTATAGGCTGTTACTGCTTACTGTATATTTATAGTTGTGAATCAAAGTTAAATGTAGTAAACAAAACGTGGTGAATGGGAAATAGGCGGTCCCGATTCGGTTAGCGATTGTTTCATTTCAATTTGTATTTATTATTCCTATTATACATAGCGGTGACACATTTCGTATTCGGTTGCCTAAATTTTATTTGCTTTCTATTAGCCAAAATGACAATTAAAGGCTTATATAGGGCTAAAACTTCAATTAAAAATGAGTAATTGCATTTGTATAGCATAAATAGAGTTCTCCAGACCGATTTCGGCCATGGCTTCGCAGGACATAATTACCCAATTGTGTTTGTGTGTGTGTGTGCGTAAGCACTCTCTATTTCCCCACTCTCAAAAACCGATGAAACGGCAATCCGACACGAGCGGAAAGAGTTAAGGCCCAGGACCAACGCTTTACGTGCTATCTGTGGCATGGGAGCGTATTCACTTTCAACTTCCAAACTTTGAGCTGCTACTGAGAATTTTCGACAGAAACGGGCTTGAACCCAGGACCTTGAGATCTACAGCCTTATATTAAGCTACTAGACTAACGTGGCAATCAATTTTATGGTATGCTTAAGCTATTTTTACTTGAAGTTTATTCTTAATGGCATATTTAATCATATAATGTTAATCTTCTAATATAGTTCTTGGGTTAATTATTTCAAATAGCTTTTAAATATTATTTGTATAATGTTTTATTACAAATGTAACGGAATGTTTTAAACTAAACGAGACGTTTTGAACTAAATTTGTTAAAGATACAAAAATAGTAATTTTGTGTCACTAATAAACGTTGCATAATGTTTTACTAGTTACTAATATACAGATTTTTCGTCATCAATAATTTTTCATTCGAAAGGAGAAAAAAACAAACGATCGCAATGTTTATTACTAAGGGGGGTATAATTGTAACAAACTGATATGACGTATTAAATTAGGGAGAGGCTTAAATGAGTGTAAGTATTACAGAAATATGTGTTATGGCCTTCTCTTATTAACTTAGTCACATAAACTGCACAACACTTTATTTTACACTACTGCACTATACGCCCTCGATGTTAGGTTTTGAATCACAATTAAAAGACAATAAGTAATTTTGTATTTCAATTATTTATTTGCCAACACACCTCTCTCACTCGGTATCTAACAAAAGAAACAAAACAAAAATGGCTGGTTGTCCGACTTTTATTATAAGTTCCATTTCGAGTCAAAATAAAAATTCATATTATTAATCAAAATAAATATTTTAATCTAAACGGAAAGAAACAATTGAGATACCAAAATATTTGTAGGATATAGTTTTGTGATTTATTTAAATATTGTATATTTCCGCTTTATTAAGACATTCAAATTCCTAATGTCGGTAACATATGTGAGTAAAAATATATCTATATTTTAAAATGATAAAATATCGCCATTAATTTCTCGGTATCAGGGCGGAATTTGCTTTGAATGCACTTGATAGGTGAAGTTTCGTATAGGAAGGAAGTAGAAGTATATTTTTGTCTGCTACTATTATTTAGCATTTTTTTTTTTTTTTTATTTATTTATTAGGGAAACATACAGCATATCGTATATTACAACTTAATATAATAATCATATTTTAACACTTATGCCAGTTAAGTTTCCACTACTGTTTTAACAGGGAAGGGAAGTTTTGATGTTACATAAAATATAACTATTTAAACCTATAAAGAAGGTTATTACTATTTATGCCTATAAAGAAGGTTATTACATTTACACGTACTCTTCACCGTCAAAATATATATGTATATATATTGCTTTTCTGTTGCGGGTTATTGTGAAATCATTTGACTTCTTGCTGTTTTACTATTCATTCGTGTTCTGCGATAAAATAAAAATCGTGTAAACATTTAATATTTCTGTAGAAATTCTGACACAAATGTAGATTTACCAACCCGCAACGCATTGAACTGCGAATTTTTTTATATGAAAAGGCAATTGGGACGGCCAAAGTGAAAGTAACATATTAAAAAATTGGTAAGTAAAATATAAAAATTGTGAATATTATACATCCATTTGGAATCGTAAACAACAAGCTGGGAACGATAAGAAGCGCAGTTCCAGTAATGCAACACTAATGACGTTAGGAGCGAGTTCTAATGACGTATACGAGTTTTCTTGTCTGGAACATTCTTTAATAATATGTTTCCTTCTTAAATGCTTTCAAATATCATGTAAGTCTCATTGTTGCTAACTTCGTGCATATTATTCTTGCTATCGTTGTGAATATTGAAATAGATGGCGGAAGTTTGAAGACAAACTAAGAACACTGAATAATAAGAACCTGTGCTTACTGAAACTAAAACGATTATATTAAGTAAAATACTATCTCCTTCAAAGTTCGCTGCTATAATACGGAATTTTCGCCTTGTAATGCTTAATATAACTGTGGAACTTTATATATGTGTTTGTTGTACTACTGTACAACACTACAACACAACTGCTCTACTGCAGCACATTTACGTCTAACATTATTAAAAAATCGAGAATCGGTGATACGTGATTCAGTAATAATAAAACTTTAACACAAGTAATAAAATACGAATGTATTTATAAAAGGAGTAGAAATGGTTACAATATAAATTTGAGAAAAATAGAATTAACAAATTACGTTATTTCATCTCAAGCACAAGTTAATTTAATTAAATGAACTACTAAGATATCCTTTTATGTTTCAACTTTTCACAGATTTAAAAAGACGTATTAATAAAAGACGAAATAAACAGTACATTCACAGACGTTTCTTTGATTTGTAATTTTAAGATAGCGACTATTGCCTTTCTGCAACTCAGCATCGATTTCGTCGATGTGAATGAACGTTGAAATTTTAAAAACATGAGAATTTTTGAAATAACAACCTTTATTTTGAAGGGAATAAGAACTAATAAAATTTCATCTCTGTGAGTAGTGGGGTACGAATTGAGAGCGCCAGTCGACCCAGTTGCCCGCTGCAACCTCAATGTGCCGTTACAACCTACCTTATTTAATCAGGACTTTGACGCAATAAACTAAAGTTCAAGAATGCTCACTCTCATTAAAGAAGTAATATTTTGTCTGTATATATAGATACATATTTTTATTTATGTTCAAGCAAACTCGAGCCCTGTAAGAAGTACTTATACCACTTCTAACACTGTCAAAGGATCTAAGATGTCTGGAGAAACACCTTGGCGCGTTTCCCCCACTTGAAGTGGGGGGGTATGTGGGGCTCACCGGCACTGAAGGCGCCGGAATACCCACTAAAAAACCAGCGGTATCCTCTCCGTCTGGTCGGGGGGCGCCACGGGATCGCTTGCGCATGCTACCGTGACGCCCTGACGGTCGGCCCACCTATGCAGGCCTCCATTTCTAAGGGGGTTCCCGGATACAGGGAGCCTTACTTAGCCTCGGCGACTATTAAGGCGGGGGGAGAAGGTGCGCATAGCGCCTACGCCTCCTCCTCGGTCTTCTTTGACGGATCGAATCAGCGGAGGCATTATCCTCGCGCTGCCACTCCGCGACCTCCTTCTGCGACATGACACTCTCGCAGAAGGTGACCATTTCTAACCAGCACCTCTCGCTATCGAGCATGGCGTTAATAACGCTCGACAGCGAGAGATCTCCGCCGACTATCGCCGCCAGGGAATGTGTCCAGTGGCGCACCACACCCTGACGGACGTATATAAATGCAAGTTATCCAGAGTTATCAAGAGATAAAAAAGACAATGTGAATTTTAAAATTCATTTTTCTTTGTTATCAATAATATTTTTTTAGCGAATTGATAACAACTGATCCTATTACGTTAATTAATGTGATACGCATTGATTAAATTATTATTTAGATTGCAAATAATGTAACAGTAATTGTTAATCTAAATAATGTAACTATTCATTTAGTTTGGTCGATTGAGAATCAAAATTACAGGTCATTACCTAATGCCTTCGTTAAGTTTTACGAGTAACATAACATAGAGGTTTTAGTTATAACATATAATGTAACTTTGTATTTGTGCGCTAGTGTTATAAAAACTAATCTATCTCCTTCCTTGGGGTTGCTAGTGTTATAAAAACTATCCTTGGGGTTCAAGCTTGCTCCATACCAAATTTTATCAAAATCGGTTCAGTTTAGTCTTGAAAGCATACCAGACAGAGTTCTTTTCGCATTTATAGTATTAGTAAGTATAGATGTGACGTTAGGGGAGGTAGATAATTATTTATATATTTAATGCCAAGTATTAAAATAGTAGTAAAGTGTTAAAGAAATTGCTATTATAGAATAAAAGTTTATTCTTAAAGATTAAATACTTTTGCATTTAAGGGGTTTTAAAGGCTATCTCCACCTCAATCGTGATAGGAACCGTTTAGCGAAGTCTTGTCTTGGCGTGCGCTCAACAAACTTGGCAAAGAAATTCGTTTCGAATTAAATACTTTTTAACTTATTTATTTTCTTTAAAATTTAAAGTATAAAGGGATGTTTTTAAAGTTTTCTCTTTTTAAAAAGGATCTGTCCAGAGCCCGGACATACGAAGCAGTATAAATGCCAAGGTTTTAATGCTTTAGTACTATTTTATTTACTCGTTGGTCTAGTGGCTAGATATAAGGCCGCAGACCCGGTGGTCCTGGGTTCAATTCCCAGGTCGGGCCAATAAATGGTTATTGGGTTTTTCTATCAGAAAATTCTCAGTAGCAGCCCGGAGTCTGGAAGTTGGAAGTGTGTACACTCCCGTGTCTCGGAAAGCACGTTAAGCCGTTGGTCCTGCGCCTGAACTCTTTCCGGTCGTGTCGGATTGCCGTCCCATCGGATTATGAGAGCTAAGGAAAAGAGAGTGCACCTGTGTTTGCGCACACACTTGTGCACTATAATATGTCCTGCGCAGTTGGCTAATCTCTCTTGAGATTGGCCGCCGTGGCCGAAATCGGTCTGGAGGACCTTATATATATATTTATGTACAGGCATCCGATCCGGCTTCACACGATCACCATTAAGATTTTGACGATATAATGTTATTCTAATGTGTTATGAGATCATTTGTATCTCAACAGACTTCATATTTTTTTTTTGTATAGGAATGCGGACTAGCGTGTGGGCCACCTGATGGTAAGTGGTCACCAACGCCCATAGACAATGGCATTGTAAGAAACTATCGCTTACATCGCCAATGCGCCACCAACCTTGGGAACTAAGATATTATGTCCCTTGTGCCTGTAATTACACTGGCTCACTCACCCTTCAAACCGGAACACAACAATACTAAGTACTGCTGTTTTGCGGTAGAATATCTGATGAGCGGGTGGTACCTACCCAGACGAGCTTCCAGAAAGCTCTACCACCGAGTAAATTGTGCGATTTTATGAAATATCTTTTATCAATTGCTTGTTTGAGTTGAGAACTCTATTACATTCGTAGTTTTATTTAATTTATTCATGTACTTAAAAATTACTGGTTATAGTACCAAATTAATATTTTATTATTATTACAATCTAAATCAAGCGGCATATTTCTATAAACACACACAGCGATATCACGTTACAATAAAATATACCAAGGAGGATTTTTCATAAATATTATATTTTAGTATTTTAAAGAGGTACAAGTAATGTGCTTAAAGAATACATAACAATTATGAGATTTCAAACTCAAAAGAAACTCAAGATACACGTTGAGAAATTGAAAAGTCTTCTCGAATAACATTTCCACTTATGCAATTGAAACTTTCACACTAGGAAAACCTATAGTTTTCAGATTGCTATTTTTATTGGCTTTTTGAATTATTATGTTTATATTTGAATAAATAACACAATTTTGTATTATATTATGTATTATAATTTCGAATATATAATTTAGGACGTGTAGAGTTTACAAACACGACTCAATATAACACTATTAAGAAAAAAGATTAACCGAAAATAATTTGGCAATCACAGCGCGCCTGCCAGGAATGGATGGTTTTTGTAATCATTTAAAATAGTTACGGATTTTTTTTTGTTTATGTAATAATTTAATACTTGCTGCGTTTCCAATGCCTACGCTTAGACGAAGAAACAACGAAGTACATATTTATAAAGTATATACGTCAGGCACACGGCTCCCGCAAAGAGACGAAGGGAGCTATGGCGGACATAGGACAATAGTGCAAAGCAAATGCCGTCGGTCCTAACACCGAGCCTCACCAGTAGACGTTTTACGTAAATAAAGTAATTAATATAAGATTAATTAGGTCCAAGCAATTTCTGTGTACACTATTAATATAATTCTTATGCCCAACGTTTATTGCAAGCAGCAATCTTCAAGGCTTTTTAGAGAAACGGCTTTGAGTAATGCGACCAAACTTGTTGTTTACGACAAGACCATCCCGATTTCAAACAGTATTTTACATAAATGTCCCAACAGAAAACTTAATTCGCTTTATATAAAGCTATGCAGATGCACGCTCTACTAATCACGCAAGAATATTTCATGTTGTAACTAAGAAATGCTCACTACCCGTATGCGATGTTGTGCCCGGACTAAAACGAGTGCCCCACTTTGAACTGAAAGAAACCAGATCACGTAAGATATGAGACATGAACTCTAAGATTGCTCAGCACGAGATTACTTTAATCGTTAAAAATATATAGATTAATACGTGGATCGAAAATCGTAGCACATTTGTTCAATATTTTACATCGGATCTATTTACAAAATACATATAAATTGCGATAGATAGTTTATTTATTAAGAAATGTTATACTAGATTGGACAATATAATATCATGCGACTGAGACGACCAACGGGACGGACTTCTTATAAAAGGATTGGAATTAAAATATGTATTATTATATATAAAAAGTTCTATCTTTTATAAGTTTGTATGAAAAAAAATGGTTGATTTTCGATTTCATGACAAGATAGTATACACATAACTACTAAGAACCCATATAAGGTCATGGCTGATAAATATATCATATTGTTGTGGGTCGTATTGGTGTTTAGAGAGTTATCTTGGAATTAAACTACGTCGCTAACTTGGGACATAGCAATTAATTAACTATATTTGTTAATCACTAACGGTAGCGTCAGCATTAAAAATGATGCTACGAACGATTGTCGTCTATTTTATTATTTTATGTTTATTTAAAATTTTAAAAATTAATTAAACCTAACATCCCTTGATTGATTGTTTTAAATCGACAGCAACAAAACAAAAATCATGTTAAATGTTCATTTTAGTATTCATCGATCATTTCACATCAGTAAAAATTGTATTAACAAAGATTTTATATAATACGTGGTTTTTCTGAATCACGCTCTTAGTGTTTTTGTGACAATTCTATATATACAATCAACTACTTTCATGTCATGTATATTCTAGCTATGCTTTTACGATGTTTTAGATCTGCCCGATACAGATATTATTAAAACAATAATTCATTATTAGTATATCATTCAACTCTGATGGTTGATTCATTCAAACTGAGGTTTTACATATAAATTGAATTTAAATTGGAATTGTTAGGGCACACGTTAATTCTATTGATTTTAACTCATTGACCTAATTAACGAGAATAGTTGCGTTAACTATTTAACCACAGATATTATTATGATCATACTCGTCCGTGTTTCAGTATGACAAACTATGTAGCTTGTTTTATGAATATAATATAGAGTATTTATACTCTGCGGTAATATTGACTTTAGTTAACGAATAATTGGTTTCGATTAGTTCACACTTTAACATTGTAAATATATAAATAATTTGGATACGTTAAGTGAAAACTATTTATTGCATTCGTGATTTGAAAAAAACGTTATTTTTTTAAAAGATTTATCAGAATCTTTGATATATATTTACAGTAAGAGCCATTTTTCTTTGTCAAAGAGAATTAGGAGGATAGAATTGGAAATGAAACCGGCAACTAATCTCGCTAATGTATTGTCTCAGGTTTGTAATTCTCTAGAACCCTTCGAGATAGGTAAAATCTGATCAATTTTAAAACAGCTTACAACACAATTTTACAAATGGCTATTTATTACTTTCTACTTAAAACACTTATGCTAAATATTTAAAAAAAGTATTTAAAAAGTGTTAACGAATAATTGTATATAGAAGTGTTCGTTTCAATTTGTTCTGTATATAAATAAAATTACTTAAAAGGTTTACTGACATTTACTTGGAAACAGTTCTATCTGCGAGAGGTATAAAACAAAATACACAATGAGTTGCCTTCGCTTAAAGTCGCGCTCGATTTTCGATCACGTACAACTAAAATCGAGTTCGTCTAAACGTCTTCGGAGTTTGATCTTGTAGTTTTAGACGAATTGCTTCGAGACATTACACTCTTTGTCTCTTAAGATCTTTCTCTGCCTTTGAGCACGACTCTGAAAGGATGTTTAAAGCGTTCCAACTAGATTCTGCCTTTTAAACCCTAAATAATATAGATATATTATTAACCAACCATAAAATATATATTTTATATTTTATGGTTGTTTACATTATATACCTACCTAATTATATAATTCATATATTTCTTGCAATAATATTTGTATAGTATTTATTAAAATTAGAATCAACTAATTTATTGTGTTGTAAAATGGTGACCAATTTAGTTCAGAAAACATCGAACTAAGTTTACTATTATATACAACTCGTTTTTATAGCACTTATATCTTGTAATTGGTTGAAATCTAACGCACATAATTACTATATATTAATATAATACAAGGAGAAGCCTACATTAGACCTAATGCGCATATATGATATTGACCTTGGTGATTTTAATTAAAATTTGTTTATAATATATTGTCATAAATTAAAACCTTTGAGCTATAATGTTGTAGATTATATAGTTATGGCAGTCAAAGATAAGAAATATCCATGCGCTTCTCAAACAAGCCTCGAGCTTCAATCACAAGCCGGTAACCGCATTACTACGCCGCTAATTGTGATCCCGTTCCGAAGGAGGGTATCGGCGTCTTTGCTATCGATCGTTCTCATTTCCTCAGAATCCGTCTCGATTCGTTCCTTACCCGTTTTTACATTGAAGTGTGAGTTCTCTCACTTGTCGCCTTTAAGCCTACAAAGACCGCATTCGCTCGGGTGCAAGAGATTTCCGTCGTAGGGTTGAAAGGGACAAAAGTAGGTCGAATAGCGATACAAATAACTCCCCCATGTCGCTTTCACTTCGTCCGCTGTTCGGGATAAACTCTAATTTTATTGCGTCTCGTTCGATGTCTTTTTCCTATGATTGGTCCCTTGATACGATTGAACCAAGTGGTTTTATTTAATTATTTATTATTGTTGTTTTTGTAACAGGTCCGTTTGTTTCGTTAGACATTATGTTTGTCGGACGTAATATTATCTTAATTATAGTTTTTGGTCGCGATTACATAATTATTATTCAGTATGATTGTGAGGTTCAATATAATAATTTAAATTAACATTCAGTCATAATAATGCTGCAGCGACGTACACACATATACATATAAGCGCATAAGTTTTACGATTATATATGTATGTATATAATGTCGCACATAACTGGGTTACGTTTTAGTTTTAAAAAAACAGAGATATTGACAAAAAAGAGGAAATTTAGCATATCGAAGCTGACTTTTTGCGTTGCACATGTAATGTCACGCCGTAAAAATGAAATATGTTTCCTTTTCATAACTGTAGATGCATTAAATTTATACGAGTGACTATGACTATTCCGATGGTCCATATAACACTGTAACGACTTCCTTTAATGTGTCCACTCGCATTTGCTACATTGTAATTTAACATAAAACTTAAAAGCAATTGAACAAATGTTGCGTGAAAGAACTGGTGTACCTTGTATTAAATTGGTTCTGAACTGTTTGTATGGATGACTTTTTACTTAATTTTTTTACTTAAAATCAAAATGTAATTAAGCCAGTATTGGTGATTCTATATTAGTTCAAGGAGAAACTATCACCGGTTTGAAAGAGAAGTTATCTAGGGCAAACACGACAGAAAATAAGCTATTTTTTAATTAAGTTGATATATGCGAGAAAGTAGACCGTCTGATGGAAAGTGGTCATCGTCGCACATAGATACTGGCAATACAAGAAATATAAGTGACTGTACATCATCAATGCGCCACCAGCTTTTGGTATCTAAAATGCTATATCCCTGGTGCCGATATCTTACCATTCAAATCGGAAGCATAATTAAATAAATAAATAATCAATATTAACACATTTATTTTAAGCAATAGTTATATATTATAATACTTATTAGTATTTGATTATGTGACGATTATTTCACGTTATATTTAATGCGTTTTCATGACTACGTTACCCGTTACACAAAGTAATGATAAATTGCGTCGTGCCTTTCTGTAGTATTCAACTTCATTATTGTGTTTTAATTATGATTACATAGGTACTTATAACTTGTATATGAAATGGTTCCAAGAGATATTTTTTTTTACTTTTCTGGCGTGTATCTACGCTATTTGAGCGCAAAAACGAGATACATTAATCGGTCGCAACTCTACGGCTGACATTTAAATAGATGTCACTCGAATCATTTGACGCATAATTATTTTCATTTCGTAACCCAGTTTCAGAACGTGACCGAGGACCATTCTATGTAAGTTTTTGTCGCGCCCGAACAAAATTTATATTTTGCGATAATTAATTTTCTTGTCTCTCCGTATCTTAATTAATTTATATTCGTTGCTGTGGATCATTTTGTGATTATTATTTTCTTCTTACTTAAAGGTCAACGATCGTTTATGTTAATAGGATTGCTTTTCAATTTATTTAGAGCGTAACAGTGATAATCGAACTGTCTAAACCGAGATGAATCAATGAATAAACAATACGGAATTTAACAAAAAATGAAACTGGTTCAAATTTGTAAAAATCTTTCTGGATTTATCAAGAAGATACTTACTGCCTTTCTTGCCTTGTGATCAATCTTCTAATATCTTCGAACTGGTCTCAATTGCAAAATTACCCCGTTTCCGATGCCATAAAGCATCATATTACTCAATACAAGGTTATAAAATGATAAAAAAGCGTAGAATTAGGAATTGTTCAAGCGAGATATAAAAACTTTTTGTTTTTTTTAATTTTAAATTAAAACCTATGACGTAGTAAATCATTAAACAACCTATAATATAAAAGATTCTGGACAATTAAATTCAATTATTGGTGTTTCAAATGACATTCAAATCTTACAACAGTAGTTATTTGATATCCATTTTCATTCAAGAAACGAATATTTTTTTAGATTCTCTTTAGCTTGTACTTTATACATCCGGATGAAACAGATACGCCGTTCAGCCTTAACATACCATTGACTTCGTTCAAAGAGATTTACTATCTCTTTAGAGCTTACAAAAAAAACGTGCTGAAAATTCAATGAACAATGCACAAACATAACGACGTATGCAAGGTACGGGGAGGGAGGAAATAGGGCGTTAGTTCTTGTACCGACAATACAAAGTAATATATGTGTTTGTGCCAACTCGGAAAGACTATTCTATTTATTTTTTGTTTTTACTTTTTATTGCACCGTTGTCTAGATGGAAATATAAATTATACCGAAAAGAACATAAGAAGGAATAGAGTCTGCTTTACTTATCATTGTTTGTGCACTGCAACAATGTTGTTTTTTTAATTATCGAACATAATAGACTCCTAAAAAAGTATAATTTTATAGAGATGTTAATCTTTCGTTGACTACCGTGTCGGTTATTATGTACTAAGGTATATGCGAGTATATGTGTGCTTTGTATAAATATAATAAAATTCTCAATTCATGTTTATTTAAAACTATTGAATAAATGTTAAAAGTAATTTACAGGAGAAACGTTTTAGCATGAAAAATAATATATTTTTAAGTTTATGTTTGAAATATTTTCCTTTTTTAGTATAGAATGACGATCAAATCGGCCACCTTATGATAAATGGCTACTATAGCCCATAGACAATGGTTTGTCACTAAAAGAAATACAAGTCAGTCCTTAAATTGTTAAAGGGACGATAACAATGCTATCTACAGTCTATTAGCCCAAGAGCCCACGACGGCCAGACCTTCGTTATTTTATAAAAGCTGAAAGTTTTTCTGTGCATGTGTACTACCTGTTGTGTACTGCCCAAGTAACCACAACCCAAACTCTAGAGTCGCTGGTCGTTCTTATCTGTATAGGGGACATGCACAGAAAAACTTTCAGCTTTTATAAAATAACGAAGGTCTGGCCCTCGTGGGCTCTTGCTCTATATAGTAAATATATGACACAAGGTTTATAACTCTATACATTTCCCTTGAGCGGTAACTAAACTGGATCACTCAATTTTCAAATAACAGAGTGTTAATGTTTGGCGGTTGAATAATTGCTAGATTGTAGAGGATACCCATCCATCTAATAAGTAATATATGTATAGCATATTAATATCATAATAAAAAGTGTAGAAAAATACTTCTACGCTTCTATAATAATTGTAATAGAATGGAAATTTATTAATTAGACAATAAATTTTAAGCGAACAAAACAAATATACTTTTTTAATTAATTGATATAACAAATAGTAGAGGCAACAAGTGGATCATATTGTCACTTTTGTCTATGTCATATGCAAAGAATCATAATTAATACATTACATATGCAATTTTATAATGGATTCCTAGTTATTTCATTTTTAATATTCTATGAAGGAAGACGAGTAATGACCTGGCTAGCATAGAGGCCAGGTCATACTTGATGGTTAGTACGCTCACCTTCATACAGTCATTATTAAAAAGATATTATATACACTGGTCATCAAAAAAGTCGGCCCACCTGCATTTTTACCGCAAATTACGGTTTTTTCATAAACTACAGAAAAAAATTGTTTGGAAACTAAAATGATTAAATAAACTTGGTTATTTACACAAATTTAAGCACAAAAAATCATTGAAATTATAAAAATATTGACAAATTTCGATTAAAAATCAAAATCCTTAATTTTCTGCATTTTCTTTGATTCATTTCAAACACAGTTTATTTCTTAATCATGAAACTTATGATCATATTTCTTTCGAATTAATACTCAGTATTTCCTCCTTTTGCTCGAATATGCCTCTTGCCTGCATTCGCCGTCTTAGAGACTTTGTCAAGGTTTTGATGGTCTCTTGAGAAATTCGTTCCCATGCTTCCCTTATGGCGGTTTCCAGGTCTCCTAATGTTATAGGGGCAGGATTACGAGCTCTAACCTTTTGTTTTAAGGTGTCCCACATGTGCTCTATAGGGTTCAGGTCAGGGCTTTTTGGAGGCCACGGCATAACCCGAATGCCGACCTCTTCTAAATACTGGGTGACAATTCTAAAGTTTTCACCGACATAGCCGGCATAAGGCACACCACATGATCTTCCAAAACCTCGGTATTATATCAAACAGCAGTTAAAGCGCCTCTCCTTATGAAAACCAGCTCCGTGCGGCCAGTCAAAGAAATCCCGCCCCAAAACATTACAGAGCCTCCACCATAATTGACTGTTTCTCTTATGCAGCACTGGGCATAACGTTCGCCTGGCCATCGCATAACGTTCGCCTGGCCATCGCATAACATTACGACGTCCATCAGAACCGTATAAAGTCATTCGACTCTCATCACTAAAAAGTACTGACTCCCATTGGCCTATAGTCCAGTTTACGATACCACTATATAGCGGTCGTCTCTTTAAGTTGTCACCTTATTTCTTCCAGATTCAGATCTTCTTCAATACTGCTCAATCTCTAGAAACCTTTGGTAAGCTCGCCGAACTGCAGAACCGCTGAGGTTCAACCTTCTAGCCACGACACGTTGACTTAACTCCTGTTGCAGTTAAGCCACAACTTGACAGTTGATGACAGTGCCTTCCTCAGGCACTGTCATTGGGCCAGTCAGTCATTACGAGAAGATTATTACGTGTTTTTATTGTTTCAATCACTCAAACTTCAATACAAGTAAATTTAAATAATTAGGTTTGGTTAATTTTGTTACAAATTATTTGCATAAATTATCAATATAGCCATGTGTTAAGCTCTATCACCATAGAAATGTATTAATAGTGTAAATGCGAATGTGTATGTATTGGTTTGTCGTTCTTTTGTAAAGGTGGGGATCGACGTAATTTTTTGCACATAGATAATAATTTGACAACGGAATGACGGGCCGATTGGCGTGATTGGTAGATACTTGCCATTCGCGTCACCGGTCGTGTGTTCGATTCCCACCCCGCACAAACATTTCTGTGCATGAAGATGTCTGTTTGTTCTGAGTCTGGGTGTAATTATCTATGTAAGTATATGTTTACAAAAGAAAATTAGTATGTGTAAGTAGTATATCAGTTGTCTGGTTTCCATAGTACAAGCTTCTCTAAGTTTGGGATCAGATGGCCGTGTGTTAATAATGTCCCAGGATATCATTATTATTATAATTTGTTGGTTGTTTACAGAGTCGCGGTTAAAAACGCGTGTAGAACATTTTAGGTTTTAGGTACTTAACTTTAATACACTGCTGTGTCGTCTGGTGCTAAGTTTTATAACGAGGTCAAGTTGTCTCTTACAGTTTTTACATAACACAGCTATCTAAGACGTAGTTTTAAGTTTTGCTTCAGTCTCGAGCTTGTTACGAAACGGCTTAAAATACGTTCTATATAATTCTTTAACATAAGATAAGCTTATGCTTAAGCTAGGTTTTGAAGTTGTTCGTAAACGAACACAAATAAAGAATAGTAATTAGGCATAAGAATATTAAATACGCTTATTAATTCATATGTATTTAGAATAATTTACTTGGTGGTAGGGCTATGTGCAAGCCCGCCTGAGTAGGTACCACACACTTATCAATTTTCTATCGTAACTTTGCATTGTTGTGTTCATGTTTGTTACTACAGGCACAAGGGACGTAACATCTTAGGTCGTGAGATCGGCAGTGTATTGGTGACGTAAGATATTATTAGGTTAATATTTCTTACAGCGCCAATAGCTTTGAGCGGTGGTTACCATTTACCATCATATAGCACAGATACACGCCTGCCTGCCAATTTTATAAAAATAATAATAGTGATTCAATGTAACTGGTACTATAGTGTCTAAGTAATCACTCTAGAACTTCAGAGGAATACTCATTTATCATCCTGAACCGGAAGGCTTAGCTCCGCAGCATACGTGGTTACAAGGGTTCGATAACTAACTGATATTGATATTGCTTGATTAATTGTTTACTGATATTATATCTTTTACTGTCTTGTTGATTCCGAGGTTCAAATCTCAAGTCGTACCAATAAAAAGATATTGGATTTTTCTGTCTGACGTCAAAGAATATCAGTAAAAGCCATAAGTTTGAATTGTGTACATTTTTCTGCCTTGGAAAGCACGTAAAGCCGTTGGTGGTTTGCCTGAACTCTTTCCGGTCGTGCCAGATTGTCGTCACATCGGAATTTGAGAGTGAGGGAATAGAGAGTGCAGTTATATTCAATTACACAAAAATTATCATTGTTTTAACAACTCCTAATAGATACCAGACTGTAAGTGTTTTGTGCGACAGAGATAACGCTCTACCATGCCGAAATTAGTCGATTTTCTCTTTCCAAATATTTATATTTATATTTTATTTATTTTTTTCTTTTTATTTGATTTGTTTTGTTTTTTTTTCTTTGCGAGTGTGCAATAAAGTTATTTATTATTATTATTATTTATTGACGGGCACTATTATACAAATAATATTGATAACTTCGATAGAAATATTACTAGACAAACGTACAAACACGAGAAGTACTCGTAAAGATAAGCTTGTAACACTAAGTTTTCCAATTCGCAAAGTCAATGCATCCTTCCTGGGCCTTCAATCCTTCGTGATATTCGATTTTATAGTCAAATTGGGAAACTTTAAATTTTCCAAGTAATTCATGTAGCATTCAATTTTAATTCTTGTAATACAAAAAAATACTTCACAATTTTGTCTGCATTGTACTGGAAAAAATAAACACTGGTATAAAGAGGTACTTTTGCGTAGATGTGCATTTATACGGCACTAGTTTTCTCTTGCGGCTTCGACCGCTTGTTAGAGGTGACGCAGGTATTAGGCAGACAGACAAGAGTAACTTTGACATCACCAACAGAGCGGAACTCTGTTGATGTTCTATCTGGACTATAAATATAATTTATGTAGATTGTCTAATATAATTCTTTTCAAAAAAATTACGTAATTATTTATTTCTTATAATTATATACTGAAAATAAATAACGTAAAAATTAACTAAAAAAAGTATTTGCCAATCAAAATCAAAAATAACTACTGTATAAAATCGCGTGGTGGCAAGAATGCTAGCAGCATTTCCTAGTTGAATCGAAATTCCAATTTTCTTGGTGAAAAACGTGCCAGTCATCCTATTACTAGAGAAGACAATAAGACAGGATGTTACTGATTTTTTTGCCGGCTCGTCTCAGTAAAATCTACATCCCAAAAGGGTTGTAACTGAACGTAAAATTAAACCATGTTGTTGATTACATATTATATATGTTTGTATTTTTTATTTTAATAATATGAAAAAAATAATAAATTGAAAGAAATGATAATTATCTTCTTACTTCATCGAGTTAAATCTTTCTGTTCTGCCTTCGTTGATAAATGTTTTTCAGAATAAATGACATATAATTATTTTATTTATAACGTACGATATTTAATCTCAATTCATAAAAGTGAGTTATGACAAAATAGCACTCAGACGAAACTTTTCCATTACTGTTACACATTCAAATATTTACTGAATCAATTTTAAAAATAAAAAAATCCATATATTTTTTATATAAAAATTCTATAATATATTTTTATTGTGAAATGAATAAATTATGTATAGAGTAATCTTGTATGCTATGATTTTATTATAAGTTATAACTACGCTTTAGGGTGAAAAGGTAAGCTCTCTAGCGACCATTGCACGGACTCATACTTTGTTTCCATTTAGAGTTTATTTTCCCCTCTTCAACGTTGCATTATTTGTGTTACTTCACGTAATTTGAAACAGGGCTGATATGGCTCAGTGATGCAAACGGGTTCAAATTCGGGCAAGCACTACTGAATCCTAATTGGTATTTTCGTGCTTAGTGATGTTTGTATGTGTTGTAAGAAATTTTATCTGTTCATCTAATCAAACTGCTTGTTTTAGTGAGCCATTGTCCAGCAGTGGAAAGTTTATAGTCATTTATGAAATTCTATCAAGCTTGAAAAATGTATCTTGAACAGGACAACATAAGTATTATCAGATATCTAGTTGTCTTATTAGAAGCGTGTAGTTGTTTTTCAAAGGGTCTCTTTGGGACGGTGTGAGGGCGTCGACCTCGACGAGGGGGATTCTACTTGAATACGAAAGTGCTCTCGCGAACTCTATTGCTGGCAAATATGAAGATGTGATGAAAATGTAGATCGTAATTGGGTTCTCTTGCAATTAGTGTTGCGTGTGCTTTGTACACATTATTCTGTTATGTATGTGTGCAAATTGAACGAGATAAGATATTTTAATATCGTTTTTAATAACTCAATATACTTAAGGCCTTAATGATAATTCTTGTGGAAATTTAAGGCCATTATGACAACAACAATAACTTTAATAATTTGTAATAAGTGTTACTTTTAGGAGAAATTGGTGGAAATTAAACAAACAAGTCATATTTGTGACTTTAAATTTTACTATAGACAAATAAGCGGAGACATTTTATACACTTGTGCTCTACAGGCTTTAGGTGTTTAATTGAGTAAATGTTAGTAACAATTTATTAAAAATATTTTCACCTGCCTTTAAGGTTACTGGAATCAAGAGCTGTATGTTAGTAAATACATTGAAATATCCATATTAATATATATATATATATAATGCTGAAGAGTTGATTTTTTGTATAAATGTTAGATATTCCATTTTTTGTGAAAGCTAAAATATAATTATGACAAACGCTGCAACACAGGAGGGCAGGCAGTAATGTTCAGTGAACTTGATCGTTATGAATAAATCTCAGAAACATTTGTTTTTGTTGTAAATTTTGATATTATATATGATATTAATTTTGAAATTTAAATCTGTTCCGTATTTTATTATTATCATTATTAACTACAACAATTAAGTATTGAATTTAAGACTATAAATATAAAATTATGACTTCGCTTCACTTTCACATTTGACCTTTGAAATTGAGATTAGTAGTAAAACATTAAGAAAAAGCTTATTATCTGTCTAATTATCTTTTAATGCAAATTAATGTTTAATTTCTTAAATTAATTATATCAATCATTAAAAATTCTATTCAAAGATATGAAAAATATAAAAATTTAATTATATTTTAAAAATTCTATTCATGCTCTGGCTTGAAATATATATATTTAAGTGTTATTTAAAGAAAAAATAATGTATTAATATCCACAAACGTGATATTAGGAGAATTAAAGTATTTATTGGAAAACTATCTAAACAACACTTTCTTATAATTGTTCTAATTTCTACTTAATCTGCACAAAATTTTAAGAGTACACGATTCGCTTGAGTGTAAATTAATTTTTTTTTAACTATTCCAAAGATACATCGAGAAATTTTATAACTAGTCATTGTTTAAAAATATTCGATCAATTCGACGTTGAGCTAATAACTTTTGAGACTTCGTGTTGTATCAAATTGTATTTTATTTTATATCAGTATAATTCTAGAGTATTGAAACTATAAAGTACATAAACATCATATTATATCGGAATCCTATTACTGGTCTTCGTGTAACCTTTTAACATTTTATTGACAGCTTATGTTCCTTCGCAAATTACATATCTATCTACTTGCTTCTATGCTTGCGACTTCGTTTCAATAACAATTTTATCTCTTGCTATTTTTAACCTATGTGATATAAATATTCGCCAATCGATCTATTCGAACCTACAGTACTAATGCATCTTACAACACGTCCAGCACAATTTTCACGCATTATTTAAATATGTCGTAAAATTTGTAAAACTACTAGTTCGCATTGAAGAATGTAAGAGATAATAATTATCTACATAAGAATTTAATCTAAATTAATATGTTAATTATTTTTATATAAGGACGAAAACTGTCAATAACACGAAACAACAGTTATTTTTCCACTTTCTTTAATGACTAAATAATGACTATAGAAATTATATGTTTTCGCTGACTTTTTTGTTTATATTTTGGAGTCAAATCTCTTATATATGGTATTTGTGTATCTGTTATATAAAAACTATCATAGTTATTGGCAGCGTTCGCTTCAAAGCCTAAACTGATAATTTTCTCTGCGACGTTGATATTAAGCTATATTTCAAAGAATATGTATTATGCAATATGTATATTCATACATTATAATACGATAATGGACATATTACATAAATCATATGGCACTGCTTCCGGTGAGCACAAATATATGAAACTGACATACCATTCGTCCGTATAGACTTCACTAAAGACGGTGTTCACCTCATTCAACCCAATACTGTGCAATTTCCAGCAAAATATAGTCACGGCACTGCAGAACGAATAATGCTGCCAATTATATTATTTTGGGCTTGCACAGTCCACAAAATGCAGGGTAGTACTGTCGACCATATCGTTGCGTACTTAGGATGCTCTTCGCTGCTGTTCAAGCATACGTGGCCTTAAGTAGGGTAAAATCGTTAGGAGGTCTCCTAATTGAAAAGCTAAACTATTCGAAATTAACTGGCAAACGACCTTGCAACAATGATGGTTTGAATGAGCTGAACAGATTGAGAAATGTATCCAGCGATAACTATAAAGTAAAAATAAATTAAAAGTAAAATCCTTTTTAAAAAAACAAGCTTTTATTTAAATTTGCTAAAAAGAAAAAAAAAAAAACTCTTAATTTAAAACTTTACTCGTATTTACTTAGTTTATTTTCTTATTGAAGACTCGGGCCAACAGAAATGAGAGTTGAGTTTTTAGGGAGGCAAATAAATGGGTTACTAATGGCTGATAGAATTAGTTACCTAATAAACTTGTCACACTTAACCATCAAACCAGAACATAGGTATAAAAGCTCAAAGTCCTGTAGGAAGGCATACACGAGAGCGGATGCACAGCGCATTGTACAGATTGGTCATGAACTTGTTTCGCATTCTAGGGGGTAGCTTATGGCGTCTGACCAAGTCTGTGCAAAAAAAATTCTACCAACCTTCGCTGCCACCGCTCAGGAATCCGGACGGATCGCTAGCTCACAGTCCGCAGGAGAAAGCCGGTCTTCTGGCAAAACTCTTTGCAGATAACTCTGTGATCGATGATTGCAGTGCGCTGCCACCTTCAATACCTTCATGTGGCCCTCGATACCTGACATCAAAATCAGGCAGCGTGATGTACGTGCAGAGCTGCAATCACTCGATGTACGGAAAGCTAGTGGTCCCGATGGAATACCAGCCATAGTGCTGAAGAAGTGTGCAGCGGAGCTGTCTCCTCTGTTGACGCGCTGCTCCAACTGTCTCTCTCTACAGGCCGTGTGCCGGATTCTTGGAGAGAGGCTAATGTGCAAGCGGTTCCCAAAAAAGGGGATCGGTCTGACCCGGCAAATTATCGGCCAATAGCTATCACCTCAGTACTTTGTAAGGTGATGGAGCGGACCCTAAATAACCAACTGATCCATTACCTAGAAGATCACTGTCTGATTAATGATCGTCAGTACAGGTTTTGACCGAAACGGTCCACAGGTGATCTTCTAGCGTACGTAACACACCTCTGGGGTGAAGCTATCGACAAGCGTGGGGAATCGTTGGCTATCAGCCTTGATATCTCCAAGGCTTTCGACAGGGTCTGGCACAGAAGTCTTCTCTCCAAGCTGCCGGCATACGGTCTGCCAGCTCAGTTCTGCACCTGGATTGCCAGCTTCCTACACAAGCGTAGCCTTCGCGTTTTAGTTGATGGTTTCGCTTCACAATTCCATGTTGTGAATGCTGGGGTCTCCTAGGGATCTGTGCTATCCCCCACACTCTTTCTTCTGCATATCAATGATATGCTCTCTCTCGGGAACATACATTGCTATGCAGATGATAGTACAGTGCACGGATACCACGGACACGCAGGAGCTGAGCGCGCGGAAACTGGGGAGAGGGAGGGATCTTGTTGTTGAACTCGATAGGACGTTAGGACTCATTGCTAAATGGGGCTCTGATAATCTTGTTGAGTTCAACGCCAAGAAAACACAGATATGCACCCTCACAGCAAAAAAGTCACCATTTTCCCCTCCTCCTTCCCTCTGTGGCACTACGCTGATACAAGGCAAAGTCGCCTGGGAATTGACGTTCGGTACGACCTCAATCCAAAGGATCACATCGAGACTGTTATAAAAACAGCCTTACGAAAACTCGGAGTCCTGAACAAGGTGCGGCGTTTTTCCACGTCACGACAACTGCTCACACGCTAAATGTACATTGCATCCGTGAGGTGAGAAAGATAAGATCCGAATTTTTTTATCTGAAGGAAAAAAATACAATTATGTAAGGGTTGATAGTTTGACCATTACAAAAAAAAAAACGATTGTGGATTTTTTTTGACAAAATCCGACCTATGTCTTAAACATCTACAATGTATAATCTATATAAATATAGATTATAAAAAAAACGACACTTACATTTAAAAAAATCAATGTTTAATTTAATGTACGTAATTATCTAACAAATATAATTTTTAATGTATATATTTTGTAAATTTTATTTTCGAAATTAAATATACAAAACATTGTATTGTCTACAATATACAATTCGCCTTATTCAATTTGAATCCAAATAAATAAAGAGTAGTAAAGTAATAACAAACAAAAGTTGAACTAGTTTTTGTTACAGGCGAAAGCTATTTCAAATTCGCACGAATATTTTTATAGATTGTCCCAAAATCACAACTAAAATATTAATAACAATGGCTATAACACGGAATCTATACCCAAGATAGTTCAAATCCAGTCAAGCACTACAGAGTTACTATGTGTTTAATTTGTTTTTACAATGACTTTTCTCGCGTTTGACGATGAAGGAATATATCCTGAGAAAAACTTGGATCAGCGTGGTGGAGCAATCTCCAAACTTTCTCCTCAAGAGGAGAGGAGGCCACTGCCGTTTACCGTATGCAAGTTTTTGTTTTAACTCTAAATATGTAACTTTTAATTTTATTTTTTTCTAAATAATAATAGCAATGCAACGGGCTTTAAGGAAGAACTAATATTCATATTTACTCCTACTTTATTTAAGCATACAGCGTGTGTCCCGAACATGGGGACGACAATAGCGCAAGGGGTCGGAATCGCACCTGCGACTTTTACATCGCCTGTAAACCATTGCGCTATTGACGCTTCAATTCTATTTCGATGCCAAAAATACGTTATTCTGCTACTCAATAAATAAAAAAACTTTTAAAATAAGTACAACCGTGTAAAAAGGGTTGCAGTAAATGGATTTTTTATTTATGAGCTATTTACTACTAATTGTAAATAGCTAATTTGCGTTGTTATTATAACATAAATAATAATAATAAAAAGATTAAATAGTAATATATTTTTCTACGATTCGTATAATACAGTAATAAACTTATCGAAATAAATACTTACAAGGAATTTAATACTCTCAGTTTTATTGTACAAAAACTGTTTCCTCTAATACTGAGATAGATTATATAAAGTCCCTTTTGTGAAAATACAAGGTTTGGTGTTTTTTGATGAAGATTTATGATGGCATCGACTTAGGCCAAGGATCCTTCGCTTATCGCTGAAAGTATTGGTCCACGTTTTAGGTTTTTGACCGTAAAATGATATATGTGAAGGGTAAAACATTTTTGCAAGGCTTCCTAATTTATAAGGGCTTATTGGGGACACGAAATCGGTACTTCATAAATCAATATGTTGTAGCGAATATAAATATAGGAAAAATACACAAAAAAACGTCCTACAGTTTTAGATATTCGATTTAAAGGTTTCATTTTTATTAATGCTCTTGCTTTTACGCATAGAAAAATGAATTATTTAGAAAAGTTTTTGAAATAATAGCGCATACAACTATACGATTCCGTTACGTTTTTTCATTTATGTATTACATGGAACGGTAGTTTTGGCTCACAATCAGTGCTGGCCGTCTTAATTTAATCACAAATTATTTTATCACGAAACATAAATACCGTTTCCATTTAGAAATAGTGTTATTACACGAGATAATCTTTGATCCTGTGGTTGGTGCATTTACTGAGTGAGAACTTGTTTGTACTGCTTGAAGACCCGGCGAGTATGGGATTAAGTCATCACATAAAAAAATAATTATTTAAGAGAAGAGCAAGCCTGAAAAAGTTCAAGTCCTTGGTTTTACATTTATTAAAAAGTAACATTATGATTTAACAAATAGTGACACAATAGTGCACGCTAAAATCTGTTCAGTGTTCATTTTGAAATAAATATGACCTTTAGATGACAAACAGAAAATTTTATGTTTAGAAATGTCAGAGGTCACTATTTTCTCTTTGAAAAGAGAATACTGGAGCAGATATAAGGTTGAGAGTTTTCTTGTTTACTTCGTGCCGTAGAGAAGGCCTTGTTGTTTTAAATAAACGAATTTGCACCAAAGATGAAATAAGATATACCGATATTTGATATTTTGTTAGTTATTATATATGTAAAGCTACTACGAAATATATACATATATAGATATAAAATACAATATATATATGTCGGCTTAAATGTATGGTTTGCCGAATTTGATGGTACAAAGCGTATGTAGTTGACAAATAATAATGATTCTTTGGAGCGAATGACAAAGTAGTAGCTGGCTGATTTAATTTCGAAATTACCTAGATGGAAAACGACTGATACGTAAATAATTATTGATTTCTGAAATTATGGATGACTGTTATTTTGTTATAGCTTAGTCTTCTGTAACAACAAACAAACGTATGAGTTTCGAATATCTTTTGAGTGGGAATTTAGTTGAAAACAAACAGTTTTATTTAAGAGAAATTAGGTGTATGAGGGCTGAGAAGCGTCATAAGGAGCTACAGCCAGATGAAAGTTTTACTTATCACTTCAAAATATATACAATATACGTGTTTACTATACAAGTTAGAGAATATAATATACGTGAAGATTTAACGTGTATAAAAACTAAAGTTGTGGAATAGGTATGTACAGTAAATTTAAATTAAGAGCAGGTCTAAAGCAAAATTGCTTATCATTCACTTGAAAAGATTTGCAAGGGTAAATTCAGTTTAAATATATAACACCGTATGTATAACTCCGTTAAAATGTCAAGGGTTTTGTTTGATCGACTAGATTAAATTATATTTTTATATTTTATTTATTTATATTGCTATAGATTATTGAGACAAAACCTGGATTTGAAATTTGGATTTTTTATATATCCATTTCGTTTTATCTTTAGAACGATGAAAACTTTTGGCTCTTTTTACATTTTAATTGCGCAAAATTCCTCCTGTCGCATGTCACTCATATATATTTTTGTTTCTTAAATCAATATTTGCAGTGCTGTTGAGATAAAAGGTTTACGGAAACAAAATTGACAGAGTTTTTTATTTATTATTGTATTGTTGTTAAAATAACTACATCCTAATATGAATAATTTGTAAAGAATGGGCAATAAGATAATTAATAAAAGTCCACAATGTGCAGTCCGAAAATGGTACGTCTTTGTCACTTAGAAAGCAGATATTACAAAAAAAAAAAATGCAGCTTTTTTTTTAACACATAAATTCTAATAAATAATACAGCGCAAATGATATGACGGGCGGACATTTTTATCTTATACATATTTTTAAAATTTACTTACTGGACCTAATTTTGAAGTCCACCCAGACAGTTGCGGCCAGATGCTATTTTAAAATATTAGTAGAAAAGTATAATAATATTAACGTGATTTGAACATTTACTTAAATTTTAATAATTACCTATTCATTACAGACGACGTTTTTTTATTTCGTCTTTCATCGTCTGTGGGTCAAAGACCAACCAAAAAGAAGAAGTTTTGTGAAATTATTTGAGTTTATTAATTAATTTAATTTACGCTAAGCGTTATATTGTAATTATATAACATTTATATTTTTTAACAAAATGAATATTTTTTTTATTCACTTACCTAAATATGTTGCCGCTAAAAGTGAGATTGCTGTTTCCTATGAAACTTGGACGTCGCTTCGACTAAAACTCTAAACAACTTGAATAATGTAAAAGCCTTGCAAAAAATGCTTTAATGATGCTTCGGGTTTTAAAACAACCTTTGAAGAAAACTTTGTGTCGTTTGGCTCCATTTGACAACTTTTATATAAATAGGGCTTATGAATTTCTTATTTAAAAAAAAAAAACTGTATTATTGTATTGCATGATTTTATCTGATTAAAATTCATCTTATTTATATTCTTACCGGCTTTTTGATCTACTGAATAGCTTTCAAGGCTTGATTTAAGGTAGCTCTCAAGCATTTAATTCCACTTCCGAGGTAACGTTTGACTATTCAAAAGTAATAAAAAATTAAATTTCAATTGTGATTGATTCTGTGTAGGTGTAGTGAATAAATAAAAAAATTAAATGGTATTATGATTAGTCGTGCTTTTGATCTTTTTAAGATTACTTAGACAAACTACAAAATTGACAGTTGACATTTAAATTGAAAATTTTGTTTTGTATTTGCGCAGTTTCGTTGGTTATAGTTTAAAATCTATTTAAATAAAATATTGTTTCTATTGTTTTTATAAACCACATCAATGTTTATTTAATAAATACTTAGATATATGATAACATTTCAAATATAATAATCTAGCCTTTTATATATCCACTTTGGAATTACTTAAACGACAACTTAAATAATACTAGCAGTATACCTTTCACTTCTATTTTTAATAACATGGTTTAAAAAAAAAAAAAATAATGTTTGTGAAAAAGTTTGATATATATAAAGTTCATAGAATTGTTAGACATCAATCAAAATATCTATCCAGTCAATGCACGAGCAACGTTTTTAAAGTAATTTTAAAAATCTGCCTATTCAGTAAATTATATGGGCTCGTCTTGCAAGCTACGAATATTCAAATTTAAAGGTCATTAAGACACTAGCCCCGTCTCCACTTTGTACGATTTCAATAAAAATCCCAAGAGGTGTATATTTCACACCTATTCTTTATTTAAATTTATCTCCTTTGAAACTATGCGCTATCATAATGTAAAAGTTTAATTTCAATCGGTGTTAAATATACGGTGTTTGGTGCTATTCAGTAAGAGCTCACTTCGCATCTCACTCAGGCTAATTTGAAACCGATTAACAATGACGCGAATTTTGTCTATTTTTATGAAATAGCTCTATTTATTTGATATAATATGTTATATGTATTTAAACAGTGAATTTAATATACGAGTATTATTATTTATTATTTATTTATTAAAAGTTTACTAATAAGAAAATAATGCTTATTGTTTCAGGTATGTACTGAATTACTTTATGTATTGGGTATGTAAATGCAATTTTAATTTCAACATCTAAAATGATTTGATTCAAATCATTATTTTGTGTACGTGAACTGTGTATGAAGCTGCGTTCATTGATTGAAGTGAAAAGATACTTTTCTTGGTTCTATGTTATTGAAAACCAGTATTGATTGAATCTATACATTATTTCAAATTCATATTTAATTATTTTTAAGTCGATTGAAGTGCAGCAATACTTATCTATACGAACTCACTTTACTCACCCGTGAAATGTTGACAACCGACTTATTATGATAAAATATTTTGATGCGTGTATTCTCGAAGTATTATAATTATCATGGTCAATGTTGAATATCACTATCTAACATTTCACAACCGATTTCTGCGTGAGTCTCGACTTTATTCTTACAGAATATTCCTACACTATAATCTGTACACGAAATGTGTGTGGTGTTTTAAGCTGCGGCTGCTAACAGTCCTTTATTCACGGGACATGTGTTAGTTTTTTGGTCTACTACGTTCTAGATAAGTTTTAAGAAGCATACTCAGTTTTATAGCATCCTAAGAGAGACACACCCATAAGTTTTAAAATTTTCCTTATTTTTACATTGAGATGTCACGAGTCTCGTTTCACTCAAACTTAATTTTTTAGCATGAAATTTTATTTGTAAGTTTTTGGTTAGATAAAAGTAAATATTTAATTCAAGGTTTTTGAAAATTTACCCCCCAAGAGGGTGAAATAGGGGTTCAAAATTTGCCTGGGAACTCCGTCATTTTTGAAGTAAGAAGCATGATATTTAGTATACAAGCCTCTGGTTAGAAATAAATAAATAACTATTTAAAGGTTTTTGAAAATCTACCTTCCAAGAGGGTGAAATAGGGGTTGAAAGTTTGCATGGGGACTCCGTCATTTTTCATGTAAGAAGCATGAAAATTTATATGGTAGCTTATGTTTAGAAATAAATAAATACGTATTTCAGGGTTTTCTAAAATCTACCCTCCAAGAGGGTGAAACAGGGGTTGAAAGTTTGTATGGCCGGTCCGTCATTTTTAATGTAAGAAGCATGAAATTGTATATACTAGCTTCTGGTTAGAAATAAATAAATATGTATTTTAGGGTATTTTAAAAACTACTCCGTAGGAGGGTGAAATAGGGATTCAATCCTTTGAAGTTGAGTTTGTATCGCGGGTCCGACATTTTTCTTGTAAGAGCTTGAAATTTTATATACTAGGTTCTGGTTAGAAATAAATAAATACGTATTTCAGGGATTTTTAATAACTACCCCCAAGAGGGTGAAATGGGGGTTGAAAGTTTGTATCGCGGGTCCGTCATTTTTCACGTAAGAATCATGAAATTTAATTTAAAGCTTCTAAACAAAAATAAATGCATACGTATGTTGTAATTTTTAAAAATTCAACCCCACACAAGAAAAATGCGTTGAAACATTCGCATAAAAAATTGGTCTGATCTGCTTCAAATGTACTGTTTTCGTAGCTTAAATAGACCATAATTAACATATTTTATTATTTTTGATTATGTGGCGGGCAAAGCCGAAGTTAACCGCTAGTTATAAAATAAAAATACACCACCATTCTATATCAATTTGCTATAATTTTATCTTTAAAGTTATTTATATCATGAAAGTAATTTACAAATTAACGTAATATTTATAAACAAGATACTGTACATATTAAAAATAGATTACAGAATAACGATTGTTTAAGTCTAATACAAGTATTTTTTAAAATAGAATAGAACTGTTTCTAATATTTTGCTATCGATATAACACAACAACAATGCGTATTATATTTACCGATATATGAGATAATTTTAACATTTTTATTGTTGATGTAACAATATTTAGTATCATTAATGAGTAGCTCTTTAAAAATATTCCTCTGTTCAGCCTGCTAACTGGAGCCTAAAGACCTCCTTTCCTATTAGGGAAAAGGTACGGCAATAAGTACTTATGTAACTTAATTATTATCGCCGCTTGTAAGCATTAGCAGCACCAGAAGAACTGCCAATGCGTTACTAGCTTTTGAGTTCCTTTGAGTTATCTGTTTATCCATGAATATATTATAATGAATAAGGTGTGGGCCAGCTAATCGTTTGATTTGCGTTGAGCTGTGAAGGTAAACCGAAAGAAATTGCCTCGTATGGCATAGACAACGCCCAGAAAGCCGGTACTAATCAGCTGGGAACGTTATGTACCCATTATACACCAGAACAACGGTGACCACGGCCTCGACACAGATGTTGCAGTACGCATTCAAAATACAAAACTGCTATGGGATGTGGCGTAAAATTAGTGCCATTTATTCCTTTTCAAGCCAAAGATAACTATCGACGGCATATGTTTTAGTAGAATACCATTTTATAATGAAAAGGCGCAAACCTTAATGGCACCTCGCATGAAGTAAACTTCGTTAGTTACAGCAGGTAAAATTAAAAAGTGGTACTTCCCCATTTGACATGCTACTCAGTGTGTAATTAATCTATTTAGCTGAATTCTCATACGGAATATTACATACCCAACTGATTAATACCGACACGAGAAGTTGCTCAAAAGTTATGTTACTTGGTACCGATTTATTATGTAGGTATGACCCTTATTCTACCCATGCGAAGCTGGGACGGGTAACTGGTATTAAATATATCTTAACATCAGGATCGAAAATCTTTCTTTCAATAGAAAGATACAATTTTCGAAACATTCTTGTAATAATTAAATATTATATTATATATACTTATTTGGAACATACTTAACTACCATACAGTTTATTATTACGTTGTGTATTTTGTAACAAAATTTATGCAATACTCGTTATGTTCGTAATTGTTCTTTAAGATTACATGTGTAACGAGAGTGAGACGAAATGATGAATAGGGAAGTAGAGTAGTCCTCTCTTTGATGCTATTTTCGTACTTACGTACCATAAAATTAGTTTATTATAAACTGCATAATCGCAAACGACTATTAGAAATATATAACGCTTATATCAACTATATATCATTTTGTAGAATTATTAAAGTGACTGTTCATTAATTTCAGTAAAAATGTTTAAAAATATTATATGGCGAAGGCATTTACTGATATATTTTAATAAAAGGTGTTGGTTGAACGGAATGTAAAACAGATGCTTACATTTCGATGGAAATGAATATTTTATATATCATTTCGCAGTCCAGAGAGTTCAACTCGCTTCAAAGATTTATACCCAGCGAAATTTGCAGTTACGGTTTTGCACTTAAATTATTATGATATTTTAGTGTAAATTTTATTTTTTTATGCAGAATTGAATAAGAACTGCTTGTGGAATTCTATTAAAACATCTTTCCATGTGACATGCCTACGAATCTCAAAGATAGAATATTTGTTTAGTTTCTATATTTAAATATTTGCACGTTGTATAAAAAAATGCCACTCATTTTTTAAATAGTATTTTACATCTTTCTTATAAAACATTTGATTAATTTTGTACGAATATTTTTTTCTGTAAGCACTATAGCAGAATGAGTACTATAACTGTGCACAGATAGTGGTTTACTAGGTGGTAGAGCTTTCTGTAAGCTCGCCTGCATAGGTACCACCCACTCATTAGATATTCTCTCGCAAAGCAGCAGTACTTGGTTTTGTTGTATTCCGGTTTTAAGGGTGAGTGAGCCAGTGTAAATACAGGCACAAGGGGCATAACATCTTCTTAGTTCCCAAGGTTTATGGCGCATTGAGTGATAGTTAACATTTCTTACAGTGCCATTGTCTTTGGGCGTTGGTGACCACTTACCATCAGATGTAATAAATACTAACCATTCCTTACATCGCCAGTGTCATCAACCTTGGGAAGTAAGATGTTACATCCTTGTGCCTGTAATAACACATGCTCACTCACCTTTCAAATCGTACTAAGTATTGCTGTTTGGCGGTAAAATATCTAATGGGAGGATAGTACTTACCCAGGCGGCCACTCACAAAATAAGTGCCATTTAATTTTTCTGTAATTACAAATTAATATACAAGTATTTTATTTTTCATGCAACAATTTTATTTCTTTTTTATATAAATTAACTATTTTTATATAACACTAATTAATTTTATATAAATAGTTGAATTAGTACTACTAATTAATTTTATATAAGTAAAATTTGAATCCTATAAACGTTCAACACGGTAAAATATACAAACAAATAATCGAGCGATTTCTAAAATTATGTTTATATGAAATGTTTTTTCATTTGAGTTATTTGATATTATAATTTGTAAATAAATATCGTTGGAATTATTCGTGTTAATAACGAGCACTTTTTAAAATTAATATCTGGTTTATTTATTACCTAACGTGTTATTTACAAATACCAATTGAAAATCACATGTTTTTTTTCTCTGAAAGTCGCTTCAATGGGTTAAACACCCAGCTTTGGAATAACGATGCCATTAACTTTATTATTTTAACACATATCTAGACCGTCCTAGATTCCGTACGTTAACGTAACATCATAACAAATACTCTTAGTAATCGCGTATCGTGTAAATAAACTTTTATCGAAACTATAATGCTTGAAAATTGTCTATAATATAATAAAAGGTGTAAGGTGTATAAAGGTGTAAGGCGAATAAAAAGTATCAAAGCTTATATTTTGTCTCGGAGGTACGTCACTCAGGCATTTGCACAGTTCTACGGCGCTCGCAACGCTATCGATTTTCCGCAGTCGGGTCGCGGGTTGGGGGGTGAGGAGGCACTCAGCTGGGCGCCGCTCCCCCTGTAAACATAAACACAGACTCCGCTCTTCACAGGATCGGCAGTCGAGGTGAAATAACGACGCTGAATATTTATGAAACCCTCGTATCATGGATTAAGATTCGACTTTTCTAGAGCATCAGATTGAGCGGCATGTGTCGATTGAGACGGCCTTGATGATTATTTATTTGTTGTCCAGTTAAGTTAGAGTCGCGTTTAAAAAAATATCTCCATTTTACGTAGCCTACGAATTCGCTAATACTCTATTTTAGTACTAAAATTTGTATTCGAACTCTTTTTTTTAATATGCATAAAATTATTACGCGCACTAATTTAATTAATTAACGTAGTTATTGTATTAGCCTGATATTTTAATTAAGTTATTTAAATACGTCGCACTTACAAATTATATTTTAATAATCATATCAGTCATACTGATATTATTTCTGTAAATTTAAAACGTGAATTTCCATATTAAATTAGGTCAGGGCAATATCACAAACTGGGATCTTATGACTCATTCTTATTTCATATGTTGGAAATTTATATATAAACATTTTCAAATACAACTTTATGCTGTCGATTTCGTTACTAATAATATTATAAATGTGAAAGTATTTTTATTTTTTTGTCCTTTTTTCTCGCAGCAACGGAGCAGTATGTTGACGTCATTTTGTTTACGGATAGTATTCGAGTAAAACTTATATAATATGATGTTCAGTAAGAATTTAAGTCTTAGATTGTTTTCTGAGAAAAAACGCGTAGATATCTGAATCAGGTCAATCGTATTAGTGATAACTTACACCTTCTGCAAATATATTTTTATTCATAATAATATAATCATGTCTATAAAGAAATACGTTCTTTTAAAGCCTCATCGCAATGAATTCTTTAATATTTTTGTGTTGTATGGGATATTCATTGACCGTTATTTTATACATTAGGTAACCAGTAAACAAAAGCTTATCCTTTATTAATACTTGTGATCGAAACAATATTAAAATGTTCAACCGAAATTCGGGGAAATTTGTTAGTATGTGTACTTTCGAAATTAATAAAGCTTAAGCCATGCCAGAATTACCGTGGCGTCGTAAATTAAACGTATTATGATGTTATTAACGTGCACGCCTATAGCCGTTATTGTTTTCGCTACGAGACGTACATATAAAATAAATTAAGTCCTTTTATACATCGCGTATAGTACCAACATTAACACGCTTAATACGAGTTGAAGATTATATAAGATTATTTCTCTCCTTTAAGTTTTAATAACGAGATCGCGTCAGTATTTAAAATGCTTGTAATGATTAATTACTACAAATACGACTGTATATGTATGTATATGATTACTATAATATTCTATTCATTTATTATATAGAAGAAATATTTTTTTTTAGTAAACATATATTTACTATTTAATATGTATTTGTTATTTCTGGTTTATCTTGTTTATTATCCTTGAAAAATGCTTTTCATACTAGTGAAACGAGTGTCCGATCAGTGGTCGAAATTCACCATGAAAATTATTGAAAACATTTTTAGGAAAAAATATAATTTAAATTTGCTTCTTTCGAACATTTTGTTTTCTACAATTATTTCCATTTTATATAAATGGAAATAATTGTAGCTAAAGCTTGAAAATACATACCAATCATAAAAGAAAAAAGAGAACCGATTAACAAACAGAAGCGAAAAATGTACTGTGATGTTTCGTTTTGTCTATTTATACTCGTTAATGCTGAATATATCGATATTATCTTGTATCACAAATGAATATATTTTATGAATACAATTGCACATGAATTCTCGGATCATTGCTTTACAGTTAAAACCTTAGTATAAAGGAGAAGAATATAATAATAATTGTTACAAACTAAAAATATATGAAATGTAAATCGAAACAAGCTAGTATAAACTACGTGTTTACACTCTTCAAGTCAAAAAAATAATTATTACATTTTCGTGTTATATGATCACCAAATCCAAAAATCAATCATCCGATTTCATTGAAATTTTATATTTGTTATTAACATTAGTATTTTTAATACGCGTTACCAGATTTTCTACCAATCAAATTCATTAGTTGTGCTTTACAAGTATTTTCACTATGTGGCAACGAATCGATATTCAATTGTTAAAAAGTTAATATTGCAATCTCAGTAAGAATCTGTTTAATTGGTTTTGGTACAGGTAGCAGATGCTAACTGTAGCTCAATTAAATTAGAAAGTTGTACAAGCGGAAATTGAAGCGTAGCGAAGCGTTTCCGAAATTAAAGCAAAGTAAATGTTAATGTCTTTTCACTGGTCTAAAACCTCATCGTTTTGAAGAAGGCTTGGAACTTACTTTTATCGCCGCCAAGCGCGAGGTGTATTATAAAAACACATTAAACAAAAAAAAATTAAATTATGTACAATTTTGAATCTGCAATCTTTGCTTGAGACTCACGATTTCTAAGCACTAAGCCAGCGTTTCTTATTAAATCATGTATTATTGGACCAAAGTTATTTTACGCGGCGGTAGAGTGAAATGGCAGTGGCCCAAGGTCATATCACATAACGGAATAGCGTTACGCCTACCTCTAAAATGCTTCGTTTCTGAAGGGGGTCCATCGGCCGCACAATTTAAAAAAATAAAGATTATTTTATAAAAAGTAACCCAATCATAACTAATATTTCAAATGCGAGTTTGTTTCTTTATTTGTTACGCTTTCACATGTAAACCACTAAATCGATTTTAAAAATTCTTTTTCCAGTGGAAAGCTACATTAACACCGAATAACATAGGCGATATTTTATCCCCGTCTTCTCACAGGAAACCGGGGGAAAAGCTAGTAACTAATAAAAATCAGATCAAATTATTACCTTATTTTTAAATATAAATAATTAAAATAATAAAGTATGTAATATAAGTGGATTTAAAATACTAAAGTTCAGACCCATATCAATCTGTAAAGTTTTGTATAATGTTCTGTATTAATATGAACGCTAAATATTTTTCTATATTCATCATAAATAACAGTTTCCGATAATATCTCCATTAACAGTATTAATATTTATCGAACAATATCGGATCGATTCAAATAAATCAACGAATCGAGCACATATTACGTGGAAAACACTTGATGTGTATTATTTAGTTTCAGACAAAGTCTATATTCTCTTTTTTTTTTTTTTTTTTTTATAGTTCCCGGGATGGCAAATGACTCTACTTCACCTGATGGTAAGTGATAGTAAAGTCCAAACGCGACGACGGCTAGTGCAGTCAGGAAGAATGACTTGCACTAGCCGCCCCCGCCTTGCCGGCCCGCAAGATGCCTCTTCACGCCTCGTTTGAAGGAACCCGGGTCATAAGAGGAGGGGAACACGTGTGCTGGTAACGAATTCCATGTTTTAGAGGTGCGACAAAGAAAAGAGTTGCCAAATTTCTTCGTGCGCGATGGAATTGATGTCACAGTTAGTCGGTGACATCGAGAGCCAGCACGCGTAGATTTGTGAAGGAAAGGGGAAGCAGGAATGAGGGTGAATAGCTCCTCTGAGCACTCGCCGTGATACAGTCGATAGAAAGCGCTCAGTGCCGCTATCTCTCGACGCAACTGTAAAGGCTCGAGGGTGTTGGTGACCTTTACGTCGCCAATAATGCGAACCGCACGTCGCTGCAACCGATCCAAGGCCTCCAGTAAGTACTTAGCGGAGCCATCCCAAAGGTGCGAGCAATATTCGACGCAGGACCGCACCTGTGTTTTATACAACAGGAGCAGTTGTTGTGGCGTGAAAAAACGCCGCACCTTGTTCAGGACTCCGAGTTTTCGTGAGGCTGTTTTTATAACAGCCTCGATGTGATCCTTTGGATTAAGGTCGCACCGTACGTCAATTCCCAGTATGGCGACTTTGCCTTGTATCTCCAGCGTAGTGCCACAGAGGGAAGGAGGAGGGGAAAATGGTGACTTTTTCGCTGTGAGAGCGCATATCTGTGTTTTCTTGGCGTTGAACTCAACAAGATTATCAGAGCCCCATTTGGCAATGAGTCCTAACGTCCTATCGAGTTCAACAACAAGATCCCTCCGTCTCTCCCCAGTTTCCGCCCGCCCAGCTCCTGCGCTTCCGTGGTATCCCCCGTGCACTGTACTATCATCTGCATAGCAATGTATGCTCCCGAGAGAGAGCATATCATTGATATGCAGAAGAAAGAGTGTGGGGGATAGCACAGACCCCTGGGGGACCCCAGCATTCACTACATGGAATTTTGAAGCGCAGCCATCAACTAAAACGCGAAGGCTACGCTTGTGTAGGAAGCTGGCAATCCAGGTGCAGAGCTGAGCTGGCAGACCGTATGCCGGCAGCTTGGAGAGAAGACTTCTGTGCCAGACCTTGTCAAAAGCCTTGGAGATATCGAGGCTGACAGCCAACGATTCCCCACGCTTGTCGATAGCTTCACCCCAGAGGTGTGTTACGTACGCTAGAAGATCACCTGTGGACCGTTTCGGTCGAAACCCGTATTGACGATCATTAATCAGACAGTGATCTTCTAGGTAATGGATCAGTTGGTTATTTAGAATCCGTTCCATCACCTTACAAAGTACTGAAGTGATAGCTATTGGCCGATAATTAGCCGGGTCTGACCGATCCCCTTTTTTGGGAACCGCTTGCACATTAGCCTCTCTCCAAGAATCCGGCACACGTCCTGTATAGAGAGACAGCTGGAACAGGCGCGTCAACACAGAAGACAGCTCCGCTGCACACTTCTTCAGCACTATGGCTGGTATTCCATCGGGACCACTAGCTTTCCGTACATCGAGTGATTGCAGCTCTGCACGCACATCGCGCTGCCTGATTTTGATGTCAGGCATCGTGTGGCCACATGAAGGTATTCAAGGTGGCTGTGCACTGCAATCATCGATCACAGAGTTGTCCGCAAAGAGTTTTGCCAGAAGATCGGCTTTCTCTTGCGGACTGTGAGCTAGCGATCCGTCCGGATTCCTGAGCGGTGGCAGCGAAGGTTGGCAGAAATTGTTTTGCACAGACTTGGTCAGACGCCAGAAGAAGCTCTCGTGTATGCCTTCCTACAGGACTTGGAGCTTTTGTTGTAGGTTGCTTTCAGTGAGTCAATGTTAGATGCCCCACTAACGCAGCCATTGATCCATGCGCGATATGCCGCCTGCTTAGATGACACAGCATCGGCACATTCGCGAGTGAACCAACGGTTACGCGTACCCTTACTGATGAGGTCTGAGTTAGGAATGTAGTATTCCATCCCCAACAGGATCTCACACAGCCTCGAATATAGACGCGATACCAACATAGCTTTTATCATATTTAAATTTTCGAACACTAAGCTCGATGTTTTTGTAACATCGACGTAACTCACCCGTGAAATATTTACCTACTGTGATATATAACCGACTTATCGTGATATACTTACGTATATTTTGATGTGTGTGTTCTTGAAATGTTATAATTATTATGATCATTGTCGCATATCACTTTTTGACGTTTTACAACCGTTTTCTACGGTGACTTTGAGTTTGTTCTTACATAATATCCCTACAGTGTAGCAAAGCTATAAAATTTTTAAGAAAAAACTCTAATCTCACCGCGAAATATGGAATGTGAAACACGAAATCAGTTTCTACAGAATGATATTGCAGGAGATGTAGTGTCACGTCGCTTTACTTGTTTTACTATTCTCGAGTCATTGAACTAGTGAGGTTTGGAAGCCTCGATTGCAATCAATGATCAAAGGAATTGCACCTTCGCGTCCAACGTTTTAGAATTCAGTTACAGTTCACACTAGTGGTGTAGAAGTTTGAAGAAGATTTAGCTATATTTTAATTCCATCGTTGAAGAATCAACGATGGAATTTCGTAGTAAAATATTGCAAAAAGTTTGCAACAACAAAATTTATAGTATGTAGTAAATTAATTAGTTAATTTGGCTTACATGTTTTTTCATCATAGAATTATCAAATAAATTTAATTCTAGTCGAATTTAATGTTAATCGAAGCTACTTTTAAGCTAGTGTGTTTTTTATAAAAAATAAATTTATTATTAAATATCCGCAACTTTTTCAGATGCACGTTATTGTATTTGTGCGTACGACACAAAAAGGATAACTCATATCTAATATTACCTGTGTTGCCAGTCATGAATATTGGCTGAAGCGTCGAGGCGTGAAAGTAGGATAAACAAACAAACCCGCTTTTCCATTTATGATATCAGTAAGGTAAAAGGTCTTTAACTTTACTAAAAATACATTTTACTTCTTCATTGCTGAACATCTAACGTCAAATAATAAAGATGAATTGCAATCATCGTTGGCAATTTTTCGGTTACATTACAGATGCAAACTAGATGTAATTATTAAGATAGTTATAAATTGTATAAAAGAACGAAATGTGTAATAAAAAAGGAAAAAAATACCACGACTCAGAACTATGGCGGAAGAAATTGAATTTAAATTTAGAAGAATCGAAGATGCTACATCGATCCGAAAATATAAAATAAAACTGGAATAGGACGAAAGAATTTATAACTATAACATTAATGTTAAACGTAAATCGATTAGAAGTTTTCTCGTAAATGTATAGAAACCAAGCGGAACCAAGAAAATTGATATACCTTCAATAGTTACGCGAGTAGTATGACTCTACACAATTCTCAAAGCAATCCACTAACAACATGGATGCCATTAATCATTTGAGCGTTATAGCGCCTCACGAGGTGCGAAACTCGACATTACCATACGGTTAGGCATTTGATTAGTTCGAATCACTAAATGCGATTGAATTGTAATCAGTATTTAATGTCTAACGGTCCATACCGACATTATTGATCTCGGTTTATACCTTGTTAATGGCACTCTACTAATTTGCCGCGTTATTAAATCAATTGATCCTCAATAAATATTTATTATAGTTAAATTTTTTAATTATATTTTCGTGCTAGTTTTAATATTAAATTAAGATACGTAAATATACGTAATGGGTATATAATTATTGTCGACTGCGGTGCAGTAAAGAAGTATAGAATAGATTACGAGCTGTCGTGGCTGTAAAGTGTACACTGAAGTGTATAATGACGTCATTTCATAGCATAAAAACCTCTATAAGTAGTTTTGTTTGAAACAGCTAAGCTGTAAACTATGTCCATAAAAACCTTTTTTGTCCCACATACCTTTTAAAATGCCTTAACACTTTTATATGTTTGACGTATTAAATGTGATTTAAAAGGTTACTGAACATTTGCTTCGAAAAACTTTAAGATCCTTACTTTTTATAACGACGTCCGTAACTGTTGTATTGTTACTTCAGAAAGTCATGAATGTTATAGCTACGCTATTACATTATTCTTTAACTGTAAAATATACATTAGTGGTATAGTTCTAATAAAAGTTTTCTATACTAATATTATAAACAGGAATTATTTGTTTGTTTGTAATAGATAAACTTCCAATCCTTTACTCGGTGGTAGCTTTGTGAAAGCTCATCTAGGTAGGTACCACCCATTCATCAGATATTCTACCGCAAAACAGCAGTACTTTGTATTGTTGTGTTCCGGTTTGAAGGGTGAGTGAGCCAGTGTAATTACAGGCACAAGTAAGCGATGGTTAACATTTCTTACAATGCCATTGTCTATGGGCGTTGGTGACCACTTATCATCAGGTGACCCATATGCTCGTCCACAAACCTATAAAATGAAAAAATAAAAAAAAGTTGATGCGTCACCGTTATTCGAGTAGCTTTGCTGTCCAAATTCGCTTCAGCTAGCGCTAAAGCACAATCCAGGCTCTGCCACGTATTGCCGGTGTTTTGATGATGTAATTTCTGATCTCTAATTATGTGGTTGACTTCGAACTTGAAGAACTTGATCACCATTATCCGTGTAATATGTACAGCTGTTATTATTAACTATTAGTTAGAGGAATTGCATTGTTCCAAGCGTATTTTTATTGTGAGCAATAAGGCAGAGCGAATGGAGCCGTCGGTATTAAGTTGTTACTTTCGCTCACACTTACGACCTAAGTTGGTACTTGTCTCTGTAATTGCACATACCCTTCGAAACGGGACACTGCAAACTAAATACAAATGTTCCTCTGTAAATAACTAAACTAGTGTATGTAGGTAGCAACAAGTATGTATTAAGGGTCGCCGCAAGTGTAGTAACGTAATTATTTAATACTAGCAAGCCGCCCCGGCTTCGCCCGGGTAGCAGAATAAATATTCCTAAAAAAATCTGTCGTAGTATTGTATCGGCTTTTAGCCACATTGGGCGACAGCGGGGACGCGGGGGCGCGCGGGCAGTTGCATCACGCGTTAGTATGATCGGTGTGGGACCGCTTGAATTTATATAGTGCGCGATAGTTTTAATTTTACGTACATACATGAAATATACATGAAATGCTTAAAGTAAACAACGTATTTAATTTGATAAGAATTAATATCATATCAGTTTTTATAGCTTTCCAATTATCACATTATTATGTTACAATTTTTTTAAACATTACAGTGGGTATAATAAGTTATCCTTAAAAGATAGACATATGCCATCGCGGACTTTTCTGTAGATCTATGAAAGGGAAACAATTTCACCATATATTATTTTGTTATATTTCAAAGGCATTTTACAGCGTTTTCGATGAAAGCTCCCAATCGGCTCGTTTTTTTCCAACTTCTTCAACAATTATCATCATATTTCAACAAATTTACAGAAAACGTTAATGAATTATACACTTAAAAATTCCTCTTGAATCACTTTGTCCATTGGTAAAAACCGTATTGAAATCCGTTCAGTAGTTTTTTAGATTATCGCGTTCATACAGACAGACAGACGCCGCGGGGGACTTTGCTTTGTGATATTACAGATCACCAGGTATCCACTCCACGAAAAAACAGAGCATTGCTTTGACATCATTGATTAAACAATTTGGGTACATGTCTTATATAATAAGTTTAATAATTTTTACACTATTGTATTCGTGTTATAGAAAAAATAAATGTTTAAAAAGCTAAAATAAAAACTAAAATAAACAAAGAAAATCTATACAATCAACAAAGGAAATAATTAAAATACTAATAAAAATAAAACCACAAAAAGGGTCTTATTGTGCCTCAGCTTGTATAATATGTGTAAGTTGTTAATGCCTGTGTTGTGAATTTATGTTTAGTAATGTAATGGCTATGCCACATGCATAACCATTACATTATTGTATAAATACAGTATATATATACGTGTGTATGTATTTTAGCTTACGTCTATAGTGGTTTGGAAATCGCATATAGAGAGTGAACATCACCTCGAACGCTTTTGTGGTTAGCGCTGGCTTAACTTTGTACAAGGGATTTGAGAGACTCAAAAATGTCTTCTGGAAATTTCGTAACATGTATTATATAATAAATCATAGCTATCATTTTGAGGTATAAAATATGGTGAAATATCTGATTTTCAGCATGATAAAAGGAAAGTTTTTGAAAAAAAAAAGTTAAAATTTAATGTATCGAAAAGTCTGTTTCGACAGATTGAAACGCAGAAAAATCACATTCGATTCTGCTATCGATTGATTTATATGAAATTAAAACACAGGATTAAAAAGACAAAAAGTCCTTTAAAACTATGTAGTAGTTTTTGTGAGCTCAAAACAAAAACAGTTATCAATAGGAGAGTATAATATATTATATCATATTACTTATAAAATTATTTAATGTTACATCAGAATATTTCGAGAGTTCTGCTTAAAACGTCCTTCGTTCGAAGTATTTGAAATTGGAATAAGACAAATGGTTTTCCGATGAAAGCAATTATCGAAATAATGGCGATACAAATTGATACAGTATTCGGAGCGGAATGTGCAGCGGTAGAGTCAATGTTCTTGTTGCCTTATGTTTTTCTTTTGGTACGTGAAATTGAAATTCTATTTGTTTATGTTAGTCATGGTCTAGATATGTGTAATTATTTTCATTCTTGGTTATAATTTATTATTGTAAAACCGTTAATTAAATGCATTGATTTTTTTGCGCATGCTATCAACTTACGAGTATATAAATAACATTCATTTATAAATGTTCTTATTTAAGTATAGAAATAATAATATAGACATCAATTAAAGAAAAAAAAAAGGAATTAAGAACAACTTAAATAAGAATGTATACCTATGTATGACCCGTTTCTAAGGTACTTTATCGGCGGAATCTATTTTTTAGTGCTATCAGTCCAATAACTATGTAATTGCGTTTCTGAGTAACGCAGTGTAAGATAATCTTCGCTAAAACTTCAAATCAATTTGACAGTAGAGCGATTGAGTATAATAATTGCATTAATTAAGGGATACACGCATTAAAATGGGGTATCAACCATAAGTTTTGGGCGCAAAGAGCATTTCTTGTGTCCAAAATATCCGGTTTTAATATTAAAAGGAAATAAAAAAAGGAAGCACGTAGCTAAGTCTGTTCATTAAAAATTCGAAAACACTGTAAATAACAGAGCTCCACAAAGAGACCTCACTTTGAAGAGTTCGAGTTTTAACAAGGCGAGTTTATACCCTGTAGATCAGTTTGTAATATATTTAATTATTTATATCATAATTATAGCAATTCTACTTTCGCGAATAAGTAATATATAAAAATAGTGAATATAATCTAAATAGCGAATGCACGTGTGTCCAACACAAAAATTATTGTACTTCTTTATCTCAATCAAATTAGCAAAAAGATGTGTAAAGTATTTACATATTTCAAACCGAGAAGGAATGAGATGAAAGAGAAAGAAAATATATTTTTAACTATTTAACATATTTTATAAGACACGAAACGATAAATGCTCGTTATTTTTTAATGATAGAGTCCCGTTTTTCAGTTTAAAGGTCACTGCAGCAAATTTTTGTTAATTTTGACACAAATTAAGTACATGAAAATTTAGTGGTACTTGCTCGAGTGTCCGCAATCTTTGATTAAGTTTAACGTGATGACCACTGAGCTATTTCGACTTATATACATTAAAGTGTTTTACAAGTAGGTATATTCGTTGTAGGTATGTAAAAGTTTAATTATACAGTAGATGCAATTACTTAGGGTAATAATCCTTTAACCTTAGTCAATTCTGTATTTGAACTTGTATGGTTTAAATGATCAAATAACGATCCTTTAAAGGGATGCCCTTATAAGTCATCTATGCATATAACAGTAACATAATCGTTTCTATTTATAAAATACGTTTTTTAAAAGAGAATTTACCTAAGTTTAAGATAACTTTAAGTTATCCTATTTGATGTAGGAATTTTAATGCTAACTGGTTTAATAAAATAAACCAGTATGTTGCGATCTTGGGCTATAGTTTAAATAGAAATAAATAGATATTTCACTTTCGAGAAATTGTAGTGTTATGTATTTCTTCAAATCACTCGGTGTTAGAACTTTGTGCAAGCTCGTCTGGGTAGGTACCACCCACTCATCAGATATTCAATCGCAAAAGGTCTAAGAACGTTGGTGACCACTTACCATCAGGTGGCCCACATGCTCGTCTATCTATCCTATAAAACAAATCTGCAAATTTTTAAATAATGTTATAATTTTTTCGCTCTTATTTGAGTCATTCAGTTTTGTAATTGATTTTAAATTACTTTTTAACTGGTAGAATGATATTAAAATTAATTACTCTACTATACCTTGATATACATGTAGTATGATCCTTTGAAACCGTTATTGATTTACAATACAAAAAGCTACAAAGATCAAGTTGACAGGCAGGGATTATTATGTATAATATTATGTACAGCTGAAGAGTTAGTTTGAACGCGCTAATCTTAGAACCTACAAGTCTGATATGAATAAAATATTTTTGTGATAGAGAGCCGATTTATTTAGAAGGCTTATATATAATTTAATTAAACGCTATGACTTACGGAGCAGTGGAGCAACTATTGTACTCTATTTTGTTTATTGTGTTAGGTAGGCAGACAGGCAAGTGGATCGTGTGATGGTAAGTGGCCTCCACCGCTCCATTACACATGGGCTGTAAGAAATATTAACCAATTCTTACATCGCCTAAACGCCACCAACCGTGGAAACTAATATGTTCCTTGTGCATGTATGCTGTTCCGTTTCTGTTATGGTCAATACCATTCAAACCAGAACCAGATGTAGAGAAATTTTAAAGCGCATTAAGTGGTCGGAACGTTTTTAAACTCTAAATAAAAATATATATTAAAGGGCCTTCATTTGCAAATGTTTTAAATTTTAAATAAAGCTTTAGTTCGTGTAAGTAAATATAATAAATTAAAAAGGTAAGTTATTACATATTTATAGATTTAATGACAAAAATAACATAAAACAATTGTAATTAATATGTAATTGGCTACATCAGCTTCTATTTTCCATAAAAAGGTCTGTAATGGTAGTTAAAGTTAAAGCATTCACAATATTAGATAGATAAAGCAACAGTTACGTTTAAATGATTACACGTCGAGCTCGACTAGGAGAAATGTGTAGGTGGAATTCACATTTGTACCGACTTCTACGATGCATTATTCCTTGACTCGTATGTAATCGGACTAAAAGCTGGCACATCCACGTCCCAGGTTTCGTACGAACTACAATTTGTATGTTAATTCTCTTGCAGAGCCCCATTATGGCTTAGAAAAAGACCGGGATAACTGTTATGTGAAACTTCCTTCACGAATGAGGGGATTGTTTTGCGCGACAAATTCTTTTATCTTTAATGGTGTAAAAAGGTTCTACTTTTTTATGCGTCTGTTTTAACCTTTTTGCTTGAACCTAATTGAAATTGAGTAATAAATTTAATAAATAGAGCGTTCTTTTATTGGTTAGACAATGACTTAAAATATATCGACATTTCAATAAGTAAGTGACTAGGAGAGGAACATAACTACATTACCGATAATTTTGTGTTTGATATATTAAAGTGTTTCGTATTGCCTTATACATACTATCGACATTTCTCAATTGATAACTATTAGTAGCGTAATTTTCAAGAAGAACAAAATATGGCAACACAAATAATATTAGTGTATTAGCTCTATTTTCCAAGAGCCATTAGTTTATTGTAAAAGAGTTTATGTACCGTTGCTGCCAACAATGGGATCATTTATATTATGTTTCTTGCGTTTGTAGTTACAGTACCTGTGTAAAGTGTATGTCTAGTAACATTGCCTATGTACATTTTATACGACATTTGTATTATTACGTTTGTAATACTAGAAGCCTTTTATTTTCAACTTCGTCTATGCAGCTTAAAGGGCTTTGTAATTTTACAAGACGATAATAATGTAATGGTATATTAGAAGATATCCATGTTGATAACTATACCGAACCTCATACATATAATTTTGTTTATACTGTAAGTTTAACAGTATTCTACATTACCCGCAGCATTATTCGTGTTTGTTTTTCCAGGATTAAAAATGGCTTATGTCACTCGGCGAGTTAAATCACAAACATGCTAAGAAAACTTGACATTAAAAAAATATATACAAATGTCTTTCTGAACGATTCTGTTTATTTTCTTCGGAGATTTTTTATCTGTGAAAGTGATATTTTAGTGCACAAGTGTTTGCGCTTTCCCTAACTCTAATTCCTAACAATCATAATCGGATCGGAAGGCAATTCGATCGGAGAGTTAGGGTAGGGTACGATCGGCATTCCATGCACGGGAATTACATGACAGCTACGCTTGCGCGACAACGTTATGCTGTTTCATTCAATATTGACCTACAGTGTATATGAATGTAATTAAAATAAGTGCTCATCTTATCTTGGTCGTAAATAATGTGGTTTTATTGTTTTAACTATAATTCTTGTCATCGTAGTGAAAAAAAATGCTATACATACTAGTTTTTAATTATATTGAGAAACCTTTAAGCACAGTTAGTTTCATTAAAACCGTATTTGTAGTTGTTACGTTATACTCGAACATACATATAATTTACAGGTTTATAATAATATATGACTTCTTTATAGCATTACACGATCTCATTTGAGTGTATTAATTTGATTGAGTTAACCTTTAGTTGCGTTATAATAAAGTGATTGCAATTTAACTCGCGTTAACCATTAACTAGTTATACATTAGGCTTAATTGACTTGTTACTATTAAACGTGTTCACGTTTAATCACGTGACTGCAATCATAATGGCGGGCAATGATTTAGGGCAGTCCGAAACCACAAGGAGTATGGCTAATTAATTCACCCATCTCTGTAACAAACCTTAGATATAGACTGCATAATTCACTTCTATGATATAAATTAATAATGATAAGAAAATTTTAGAGGACTCTTTTTTTTATATTACCCGCGAGGGCAAATGACTCTACTACACCATGGTAAGTGGTAGTAGAGTCCAAACGCGATGACTAGTACATTTAGCAAGAATGATCTGTACTAGCCTTGCCAGCCCACAAGACGCCTTTTTACGCCTCGTTTGAAGGAACCCAGGTCGTAAGAGGAGGGGACACGTGCTGGTAAGAAATTCCTTTCCAAACTCTGAAGTGTTTTGTGTCTTATATCCTTTTCTGACAAATGATTGGTGGAGTAATTACGACGTGACAGCGTAACAAACGAAACTCACTTTCGTATTTATAATATTAGTTTGAGTTAGAGTATTCTATACAATATAGTCTAGTACTCCTAAAACAAAACAATATATATTTCATAAACAAATTTAGCAATGTATTTTATAAAGAATTTCTAATATTTATAGTAGCTCGTGTTAGGAGTGTGCACCAAAATTGTAGCTCCAAGGGATTAAATCTTCGGTTTTCACATCATTATGCGACCCGTTATATTATTAAGCCAGTTTGTTCAGTAAATAATATTATGAGTGAATAAAGTTTTACTAAAAATATTTAGTAAAACTGCCGACTGCAGCTGCCAACTTCACAATACTTTATTCAAACATAATGCAATTTAATTGTGCCAATCATTAAACGATCCATTTGTACGTTCCTTTCATACGCATATTGCTGAAAAATTTTGTAACATGCCATATTCTAACTTTCTTTCAATCTTTATCATATCTACGAAATTTTTAGTCGAGATTGTAATATATTTGTTTACGTTAAAGTTTTTATAGAATAGTATATTGACGCTGATTCTGTCAGATATATTCTTTAATCTTAATTTTGACAGAACTATAATATTGCTATTTCTTGTCTCATGTATTGGGTGTAAAATTAGTTCAGTTAAGATTTTGTGTACTCATTATAATACACCATTACAGAAACTGTTATTGTACTAACCAGTATGTGTTCCGTTATTTTTGTTTCTATTATAGAATCATAATTATACTGTTCTTTATTACTTGAATGTATTCGATATTCAAAATAATTTAACATTTGATGTTTCTAATAATAAAATCAGCGCTTTGCAAAATTATATTATAGTGATACAATAAACTGAAACAGAAACATAGACACTCAATAATATCATAAAGTTTTGCTACAAAAGGTTGATGATTAAGATAAATAGACTATCCGGCTTCTATTTATACGAGTTTAATATTTGTTTGTTATTGAACGTATAAGACGTTTGCGAGTTCTCCCGAGAGATACACTATATTGGCTTTCCTTTGACATAAACGAACAGACGACGCTGTTTGTTTACTTCCGCAACATGAATATCATAACCAAGTACGGGAGTAGTCGAGTCAATTGCATGGAATTAATTTAGCAAAGTAATCCGGAAAGTTTTGTGATACTAAAACAAGTCGCAAGAATGAACTGTTGTATAATATAAACAAGACAGACTCACAGGACGAGGCTTATGACACTCATATAAATGGAAATTGTCGCTATTTAAGTTTTCCAAGCTTCTCATATTGCGAGTTGGTTTCGGAAATTACATTGAATTGATATAGTGGTCGAGACAATTGTTTACACGCTTTTGGTGAAACATGTTGTTAAGTTACTTGTTACTTCGAGTCATTGTATAAATAAAACTATAAAATTAGAATTAAAACTATAAAATTAAATTAGAAAAGATATTTTGAATTATATTTATATATTCACGACTTCATATATCAGTGTAATATAGTTCATTTATTATATTCTAAGAATGTTTTATATTTGCAAGAATGTATTCAATATGTTTACTAAAAATATCCTGAACGAATTTCTGTCGCGGCATTCAATATATACCTATCGCTGTAGATATTATAGTGCAGAAGAATGTGAACAAACACAGGTGCATCCGACACTATCGGAGAATGATCATGCGCTGGACCCAAAGGCTTTGCTTGCTAACCGATGCAAGTATTATATCGCTAACATCTGTATTGATGGTTGAGAATTTGTTGACAGAAAAATCGAATATTATAAATTGGCCCAAAGTTATACTTAGATTTTTTTATTTGTATTATAAATTATTTGATACATGAAATTTTATGTGATTATTGTATTTAATTATCTGTGTAATGCACTTTTTTTCTTTGTGTGCAATAGAGGTATTTATTATACATATTGTCATTGTCCCATAGAAATTAAAAAAGATAATAAAATAAGCCGACTTCAAAAATATCGGAAAATAATGTGCATATAACGCTGTCTTAAGTAAGATCTTAGTATATTTCTTGTCTCACCTCTTATTCCCTTGATATAATTCATAGCGAGTTTCAATGTGCTGTTGTATGATTTATGGATTAGCTGAGTGGGTGAACTTAACACAGACGACCCTGAATGGGACTTACGTTAAAAATATTATTAATATGACTTAATATATCAATTAACATATATAAACAAAGCTATTTTAAAGATTGAGTGTTAACATATATAAATAGAATAAATAAGCAGAGATACGGCCTTGCGTTGAGAGGGTTCCGTACTATTAAGTCTCCTGTCGGAATTTAGAATAATTATTAAAATATTCCATTAAAGTATGAAATTTTGCATAAATATTTACCCTCGAGTCTTGCATTCCATGATTGCATTTTACAATTATAAAATAAATGTATTGATATTTCTCATTTAAACTAATTTATGATAAGTTTATGTAATAAGATACATATGGTAACATATACATATATTTTTTATCTATGTTAATAATGACTTCTGAAATTATGAAGTATATAGTCCTAATTAGCTTACCTAACTTTGTTCAAATGTAAATTTCCATTTTTTAAGTACATTCGATTCGGAAAACATAGATCATTATAGACGGACAGATACCGAGAGTATTTTCACTCACTGGCTATTGGGCCCGATGGTCACCACCCATATTGGCAATGAAAGAAATATTAACAATCCCATACATCGTTAAAACACCTAATAAAACAACTGTAACAGTAATTGTGTTTTTGTTAAAACAACTGCACTAAATTCTTTACGTAAATGAACAATACAACCGTCACCAACAAAAGTCGGATGCGAATGACGAATTCACGTTGCACGATGAACTTAAATTTCTGGTAGCGTTCTTGCATTATTTATAACAATTTTGTACCCGCACCAGTCGTGAAACTAGAAAATGGAGAAAATTATGTACAGAATAGCAGGGTTTATTGCCTGCCAACTTGTGCATCTCTCGGCTATGAATTGCGTCGTATGTCACCTACTTCGAAATTTTGCTTATATTTATTAAATGAACGTGAAATTTTGTGACTTGTACTTATCTTGTTTGTATTTTCAAATGTTATGTATCGAATGAAGTAATTTTAGATATAATATATTTGTAAATAAGAATGATTTTAATAATATAAAATATCGTTCATATTTTACAACTAAGATCACGTAGCAGAAGGGTAATTTTTTTTTGCGTCAGAATCATTTGATTTTGACATCTCTTCACGCCTAAATTTCCAAATGTTTACCAATAATATGCGTTCATTAATCAAATACGTATCAATAGTAATTTCATGGCGTTTTTTTTTTAAATATCTCAGAGAATAATTTCGACATCTTATCTGCTATGTTTGTATTTTAATCTAAGAAGCATTGTATGTAGAGATTTATGTTAATGTGTACTGAATTTTTAAATGTAAATTATACTTTACGCTAGTCACACTGCGATCGTATCTTATTTTTGACATTTTTATTTTAAACTTATATCCGACGCGGTTCGCAAGTTACGTAACTATAAAGTTACGTCACAAAATATCTTGTTGTAAATTTTTGGACAACTTATAAGGAATTTTAGAATTACAATTTAATATTAAGTCTAGTTCAAAAATGTATGATGAAAAAAATTAAATTATTATTAAAATATAAATCAGCAAGCTGGCAAATGAGTCACCTGATAGTACCAACGCCCATATTACGTAGACACTGTAGAAATTAACCCCTTGCCTTATATCGTCAATGCAACTGTGGGAACTAAGATTTTATATCTCTTGTGCCTTTTACTACTGATTCACTCACCATTCGCCTGTACTGTGTATGTAAAGAATATGTGGTACCTACCCAGAAGGGTTTGAATCGAACCTTAGGAATTTGATTATTATAAAAGAGTGATGTTTTTTTTATTGTATAGGTAGGCGGACGTGCATATGGGCCACCTGATGGTAAGTGGTCACCAACGCCCATAGACAATGGCATTGTAAGAAATGTTAACCATCGCTTACATTGTCAATGCGCTACCAACCTTGGGAACTAAGATGTTATGTCCCTTGTGCCTATAATTACACTGGCTCACTCACCATTCAAACCGGAACACAACAATACAAAGTACTGCTGTTTTGCGGTAGAATATCTGATGAGTGGGTGGTATCTACCCAGACGAGCTTGCACAAAGACACCACCGAGTAAATAGTGTAATTAAAATATGTAAAAATATGTGTCAAACGATAGTTGACTTAAACGTCAGATTAATTAAATTGGTAGACATAATTCTTTTTAAGATTAAGGGCAAGAGGAAACTAGAGTTTCTACGAGGGATGAAGATAAATTTCAAGAACTCATTTACATCGAAAATCGCTTATGTTCGTTGACCGTAGCCAGCCACTCCCACGAGTACCTATTTGCATGTTATACCGATTACTTTTTACAAGTTCTCTAATTTTGTCCTTTTAAAGTAAATTAAGATGATTTTGTTCGAAACAACTTAGAAAATAACATAGAAAGTAATATGTTTTTGTTTTGTAAATATACAATGTATTTATATAATATAAGTAAATAATAATACAAATATAATTAAGAATATTAATTAGTTTTTTCTTACTACATGAGTTTTAATTAATTTTCTCTCTCAGGTACGATGTTTGTTTATTTTATTACATTTTAAAATAGTAAATCTACGCACACAATTTAGATTGTCATCATAGTCCCTGTTATAAGTGTTCACGCAAAATATTTATTGAAATGAAAAGTGTAATCTTTAAAAAGTTGCTGGGCGACGATCGCTTTGCTCCAATTTGTTTTAATTAGTTATTTTTTGAGAGAAACATCTATTTAGATAAATATTAAGAGCAAAATCTTATTCAAATACAAAATTTGAGACATCTCGGTAAAGTCAAGATACATTAAATTAATTTATATACAAGAATTGCTTATTTAATAATATAAAATGAATATAGCTTACCATAATAAGGTTGTATTTTGGTTTTATGATTGTATTAATGTTGTGTTAACGAAAATAATGCTCATTTTAGGTATTTTCCTAACTTTCGAGCATCATGATGTCTAAAAGATAACTGTAAGTTGTTTATATAAGATAGAGAAATATATCCTTTTACGACGTTCTTGTTGATATATGAGATCAACGAGTCCCGAAGTTCTGGTGTATTTGTAACAATTTTTCCCAGAATTTACTACGCTTTATGATTATTTGTTTATCCTGTGTATAATGTGTAGAATAAATAGGCGTGCGAGCATATTGGCCACCTGATGGTAAGTGGTCACCGATACCCTTAGACATTGGCATTGTACGAAATGTCAACCATCTCTTACATTGCCAATGCGCTACCAATCTTGACAACTAAGATGTTATGTCCCTTGTGCCTGTAATTACACTGGCTCACTCACCCTTAAACCCGTAACACAACAACACCAAGTACTGCTGTTTTGCGGTAGAATATCAATAATTTATCGTTGAAATTATTCATCTGGTTGAAATCAACCTTTGTTACGGTTGCTTTTGTAATTGATACTCACGTGAAGATTTCTGGTAGCGTGTCAGTCGGATAATTATTAAAAATAATTATATAAAAGATACATAGTAATGAATTACCGATAGAAGATAGACTAATATGAAATGTGTAATATGTAAACAAAACAAGAAGAAAACAGCAAAAAGAATAATCATACAAAACATGTATTATATATGATTTTATGTAAACATATTTATTTACCGAAACTTAAGAAGCGAACAAGCAAGCAAACATCTATGTATTTTATTTTAGGTAAAATCTCTTAAGATAAACTCTCTGCCTTTTCCTTTGAAATGATCTGAAATATGTAAAATTTTAAGATGAATATGAATGATGATGAAAATTCTTATTCAGTAATCAGGTTCAAAGACACTTAATTCGGTTCTGCTTTATAGGGTCGTTGACTTTACCGACCGCTTTATGTAGATCGCTTTATCTTTTCTCTCAATAACAAGTTATCTATCAGACCCTACTCATTATAGGCATAGGCATTAAAAGCTTTAGGACTATGATTCAGTCGTAAAAAGCACTTTATTTGAATAATTGAGCAAAAAAATATAGAAAGCAAATAGAGTTTTTTGAGAGTTTTATGTTGTTAGTACATACGTACTTTATATAATTAGTAGTATTGTTAATTTTTTTTTAATTTAAAATTTATTGTTGTTCTATTTTTAATTTATGAATATAGTATGTGTCAAGGGAATTAATTAAATGATAGGTATAAATGCAACTGACCTCATTACATTACTAAGTTATCGTATTCATATGTAAACATGACGTTTTGCATAATTTATAAAAAAATATTAAGTATACCTCTAATAGAGCTTTTCGCAAGCCCGCTTTGGTAGGGGGTACTGGGTACCAACCACTTATCATATATTTTACCGTAAAACATTGATACATAGTATTAATGTGTGGGGTGCCAGTATAAATACAGGCACGAGGGCAATAACATCTTAGTTCAAAGTGATGTAGGATTGATGATGGATTTTATTTCAAAAGTAACATATCAGATCATTAACAAAATCCGAACGATGATAACTGCTATAGTGTAAAACTGTGGTGCAGTTATTAACGACCGCCAACAATTCGACATTTCTATATTTTTTTAAAACATTTGAGTTGCACACAATAATATAAAAGAAAGAAAAGTACACGATAGAATTAAAATTAACAGATTACAAAATATGGTGGTCTATGGGTGATGGTGACCATTAACCACCAGGTGGTCCATTTTATAAGAAAAGATATTCGAATTCTAATATCATGTTTAATACGTATTCATCACCGTTTTTTGTTTCTAAAAAAATGTTAGTTTACCGATTCTTCTTCCTTTTGAAATATATTTTTTATTGCCATTATTAAACAAAGACTTCTTTAAGTAGAAGAAAATACTCCTGCGAAGAAACTGATGTAAGTAAAATTCAGGGTAAACTGTAGTTACGAATGGTTTTTATATCTGTCAAAGTGCTTTTATCTGCTTTTCGCGTTTAGAGAGAGTTTTAATGGCGCTAAACTACTGTTTTCTGTATCATAAAGTATTATAAGACGTGGCGGAATTCGTGTAGCTATTATTTTGCTTTACAAGTTTTTTAAATACCTTATTGAGTTTTATTTATTTCAAATAAATGTTTCATTTAGCAACTTTGAAAGTTATATTACAATAAAGATTAAAAATATTTTAAAAGCAATCAAATTAAATACATATTTCAAACTTTATATCATTCGTTTTTTAATTATTATTGAACGAATCAATTTAATATCATAGAATTAAATAATATTTTAGCAATTATATATAACTATTAAGTAAAGATAACATTATCTCAAGACTGATTTACAAAAAAACACAACATTTGTAATATTTAAAATAATATACTTTTCATACGAGAGAGATAGTTTTTTTTTCATGTATGAAAATATTACTAATAAAAGAGACACATGTATGTTTTTCAATGCATCCTTGCAAAGAATCGTCGTTCACCTTGCTTTAACCTAAATTTATTAATACATGTCTTTCTTACGCAAGATTAATACACAACCAAATATAATGATGTCTACCTGACCGATTTCAGCCACGGCGGCAAATCTCAAGAGCGATTAGCCAACTCCCTAGGACATATTATAGTACACAAGTGTGTGCGCAAGCACAGGTGCACTCTCATTATCCGATGGGACGGCAATCCGACACGAGCGGTTCAGACGCAGAACCAAGGGTTTTACGTGGTTTCTGAAGTATGGGAGTATACTTCCAACTTACAGACTTCAGGCCGCTCCTGAGATTCTTCGACAGAGAAACTCACTAACTTTTTATCGGCCAGCCTGTTTGAACGCAGGATCTCGGGATTTGCGGCCTCATATCTAGCCACTAAACCAACGAGGCAGTCCAATCAAATATATCTCATTAACTAAATACTATTACAGCTTGCCAGAAAAGTTGGTTAAGTTCATAGGTATGGGTCGCTTTTTAGGGTCTTTGCGATAGTAACCTTACCTTTTTAAGAGAGGTCTATCGTTAACAAACATTTTATTGGCCCGACCTAGGATTTGAATCCAGGACCACCGTGTCCGCGGCCTTACATGTGGCTACTAGACCAACGAGGCAGTCAATCTGATCAAGAATAACGTAGATACGAAGTTATGAATTAAATCCATTTTATTTGATCTCGAAAATTCGTTAGTCATTAAAACATCAAACGTAGAAAAAACTTAAAGATAATCTTTACCTAATAGGTGAAGTAGTTGACCCGGTGATACCCTACTTTTTAATTTAAATGGGTCGCGGAGGTCAAATTGTAATAGCTATGTAAAAACCACCAACTGGTTATTAAGCGTTAAATATATGCAAAGCCGCAGAAGTTTTATGACGTGAAAGAAATTTTATTAAAACCAAGCAAATACGAATACACGTTTTTTAATCGAATTAATTTAATTGGTAATTTATTACCAACGAATTATATTATTTTTTATACATTGATGATTCAGTTAAATGATAAGTACGTAACGTGTAATAAAATTAATTATATATGGTTTTATATTTATATACTTACTTGGAGGTAGTGCTTTGTGCACGCTCGTCTAGGTATGTACCACCCACTCATCAGATATTCCACCGCTAAAAAGCAGTACTTGGTATTGTTGTGTTTCGGTTTGAAGGATGAGTGAGCCAGTGTAATAACAGGCACAAGGGACATAACATCTCAGTTCCAAGGTTGGTGGCACATTGGCGATGTAAGCGATGATAACATTTCTTACAATGCCAATGTCTATGGGCGTTGGTGACCACCTACCATCAGGTGGCCCATATGCTCGGCCGCCTACCTATACTTTAAAAATATATATAAATATAAATAATCGTTTCATCCGTGTCTTTGGTGTATTTTTTCTATTATTTATTTTATTATACATATTAATGCATTTTATTTTCAGCCAGCATTGAATTCTTAATCTTACGATTATTATATATATTTTTAAATACCTGATTCTTAAAATAATAAATTTGCCAGAAAAGTGTTCTCGAAAAATGCTATCAAATTCTGTATTTATACGTTCGTTGCGAACTTTCTTTGATGAGGGTGACGTAGAAGATGAGGTCGAAGTTTGATAAAAGTTTTCGAGCACTCGAAGTTAAGATATATCCCATTTTATTTAGGTTAATGTGAGGAGAGCTAAATATTTTATTAAGCGTTGGGGTGTTAACAGAAAACATTGTTCTGTTTGTAAAAATGTACTTCATTTCAACATCGAAATGTTACATTTTTACATATTTTTATAATAAATTTATACATAAATGTTAATTAGGTCATCCAATTATGTAATTAGTAAAATGATAGCATAAATTATATTTGCTTCAAACGCAGTGATGTAGCAGTTGCATTTACGATAATTAGATTAATACCAAAACACATCACTTCGCTAGGTTATATTGTTCAGATGTCATCGTTGATGGTTGCGGTTTAAGTGACAAACGTATTGTTCCTCGATTGATTTAACAATAACTGATATAAACTGTCATGAATATCTAATTTAAATGTAACGTAACTATGTATCAATTAATATACAAACGTTATTGTAATTTAATATACGTTTTATGAGATTTCTGGTTGTACAAGGTATAAGTCTGTTCTGAGGAACTTTTAATGCAAATTGATCAATCGTTTGTAATATTAATGTAATAGCATTGAAATAATATGTATATTGTGTGTGCAATCGTGTGTATGTAAATCCGTTTATCCTAGTTGACTATCAATGCGCAGTCAAAAGTATTAAGTCTAGAAAAGTGCTTAGTACAAAACTTATTTTTTATGGCATCATCGGCTAAGTAAGTTTGGCTCGATGGAAGTCGGGAGTGGCAAAAAATTATGCATATATTTATACACACGACAACAAAACAAGATGAATGCCATACTAATTTATTATAAAGGTTACTATAAAAAATCTTTTAAAAAACGTTAAATTATAAAACAGCGAGAAAAAAATATGCCGCAGAAAATGAATTAATGATTTGTCAAGCGTCCTTTTTCCCTCGACACGTTTTTTAGGGTGCTGTGAAGTGCCCTGGATAAGTGTTAGGAGGCGTCCTGGGTTTTGTATAATAGCATGGGCTTATTCTTTGTTTTAAAATTCGCGTACATTTTACTTTTTATTAGTTTGTCATTTTTTTTCAGAAACAAGAATTTTATTTATGAGTAAAGATATTATTTTCATAAAAAAAGGAGCTTTGGCGCACATCGGGAGAAGTAATGTCCAGCAGCAGATAATGATTGGATGTTTATAGTGAATGATTAAAAAAACAAAAACTAAATGTTATCAATGGCAACATTGATGTTTTTATACCATTTATGCTATTAAGTGTCCTCTATCTAAACGTATAGGGTTTTCCATTAAGGGCGCTTGATCGTGCAGAACTTCCATCGTAGCGTGTGCTGTGTGGCACGTAGCGCCGTCCTGTTGAAACCACATGTTGTCCAGATCCATATTCTCGATTTCAGGCCAAAAGAAGTTGGTTATCATCGACCGGTATCGCTCACCATTGAAGGTGACGGCCACACCATTATCGTTTTCGAAAAAATACGGACCAATCACGCCTCCGGCCCAAAATCCGCACCAAACAGTCACTTTCTGCGGGTGCATTGCCACTTGGTGAACCTCGTGTGGATTGGTCTCGTCCCAAATACGGCAATTTTGCTTGTTGACATAGCCATTCATCCAAAAATGCGCCTCGTCGCTGAAGATGATTTTTTTGCCAAAATCGGCGTCAACTTCCAACTGCTCTAATGCCCAGTCAGCGAACACACGGCGCTGTCTATGGTCATTAACCTTGAGCTCTTGGGTCAGCTGGATCTTGTACGGGTGCAGGCTCAAGTCACAACGCAAAATTCGCCAAGTTGTCGTCTGCGAAAGGCCGAGTTCCTGTGCGCGACGCGGAATTGACTGCCGCGGGTTTTCGAGGACACTGTCGCGCACAGCGGCGATATTCTCGGCAGATCTCGCGTTACGTTGACGCACGGGAACCGGCTGATTGTTAACTGACCCGGTTGACTCGAATTTGTCCACCAATCGACGGATAGTCGACTCGGCAGGACGATCATCGCGACCGTAAAACGGGCGAAGTGCGCGGAACGTTGCTCGAACTGAAGACCCATTTTCATAAAACAATTTTATGATTTGCACGTGCTGCTCGACACTGTAACCTGCCATGGTGGTTTGGGAGGACGGAATGAATATAACACACTGCATTTGACAGCTGTCACTCAAACAACATGGCCGCAATCAGCTGTCAAAGTTCAAGCGTCCCTATTGGAAAACCCTATACAAATATAACAAAAGTTCGGTTTAAAGACATTTATTTCTCATAAAGAATACAAAAAAAAAATATTCACTTAAAAAATTATAATTTTATATTTTAATATAGTTTAAAAAAGTTAAAGTTAAAAATAAAACACACTCCATAACTTGATAACAAATGTGTGAAAGGTTCTAGTCCAACTAATTTCGAATCAGATAAAACAGACAGCAAGTGAGATTGTCAGGGTAAACTCGTGCCTATCCCACATAGATAAAGGATTTTTTTTTAAAGTCTTTAATGGCACTTATTGAAAGACTTGGCGTGGGTCGTCTCGCGTTTCTGGGTCAACGGATCATGCCCCAAGTTTTAAGACCGAGAACTTCGCCTCAGCAATTTAGATAAGCGTTTGTACACCCTTTTTTGTTACTAAATAGCAATTATCTTTTTTTTGAATATTCAATTATTATCTTTAAATCTGTACAAAATAAAAAAATAAAAATAGGATTTCAAACCGAACTAATTATGAATATTTTTATTTTGCCTAATTTTATTTTCGAAGCAATATATTTTGTTATTAAATATATATATATATATATATATATATATATATATATATATATATATATATATATATATATATATATTATATTTATTATTTAGGCAATTATACATTTCTTGCAAAATAACTAATATAACTTGAAAGAGATTTACAGTAATATGCTACATCGTAGACCGTATTGATGCTTAACAACAGGCAAGTCAACGGTCAAACGCTAGCCTATTAGCGGTTAAAAAAATACTACCTGATTATGAGTAGCATACAGTTTTGGCGACCTTATCGCTACAGAGCTATCTCTTCCAGGCAACCAAGAAAGAACTAAAAACAAAATAGATTATTCACATTGTCAATTAACTTAATTTAAAAATCGAATTTTACTTTATTCGATCGTTATTCTTGAATAATTATGTTTTAATTAGAAGTTTAGTTTATATATTAGCAGCAATAAAAAGGTTATCGTACACTAGCAATCTCATTTCCACTGAATAAAAGTAAAACCGCTCTCTGTTCAAAGCGAGGTCAAGTTCGTAAATAAGGGAGGATTAGAGGGTAGGTGGCCACACAAAACAACTTTGTAAGTTAAATTCACCATAATATTACCTGGTGTTCTTTCAGCTTTAGTTGGTCAGTGTTTTACGTCTAATTATTGATACAATTTGATTATTTAATGTAGGGTTTATATTAATTTGTTTGAAGTTAAGGTTATTTACTTTTAAAGATGTACTTTCGTAGGATATTGTCAAATTATTGGATTTTTTTCATTTGAAACATATATAGGGTTTTCCAATAGGGACGCTTGAACTTTGACAGCTGATTGCGGCCATGTTGTTTGAGTGACAGCTGTCAAATGCAGTGTGTTATATTCATTCCGTCCTCCCAAACCACCATGGCAGGTTACAGTGTCGAGCAGCACGTGCAAATCATAAAATTGTTTTATGAAAATGGGTCTTCAGTTCGAGCAACGTTCCGCGCACTTCGCCCGTTTTACGGTCGCGATGATCGTCCTGCCGAGTCGACTATCCGTCGATTGGTGGACAAATTCGAGTCAACCGGGTCAGTTAACAATCACCCGGTTCCCGTGCGTCAACGTAACGTGAGATCTGCCGAGAATATCGCCGCTGTGCGCGACAGTGTCCTCGAAAACCCGCGGCAGTCAATTCCGCGTCGCGCACAGGAACTCGGCCTTTCGCAGACGACAACTTGGCGAATTTTGCGTTGTGACTTGAGCCTGCACCCGTACAAGATCCAGCTGACCCAAGAGCTCAAGGTTAATGACCATAGACAGCGCCGTGTGTTCGCTGACTGGGCATTAGAGCAGTTGGAAGTTGACGCCGATTTTGGCAAAAAAATCATCTTCAGCAACGAGGCGCATTTTTGGATGAATGGCTATGTCAACAAGCAAAATTGGCGTATTTGAGACGAGACCAATCCACACGAGGTTCACCAAGTGGCAATGCACCCGCAGAAAGTGACTGTTTGGTGCGGATTTTGGGCCGGAGGCGTGATTGGTCCGTATTTTTTCGAAAACGATAATGGTGTGGCCGTCACCGTCAATGGTGAGCGATACCGGTCGATGATAACCAACTTCTTTTGGCCTGAAATCGAGAATATGGATCTGGACAACATGTGGTTTCAACAGGACGGCGCTACGTGCCACACAGCACACGCTACGATGGAAGTTCTGCACGAGCAAGCGCCCTTAATGGAAAACCCTATAGAACTATGTTTTAAAACTTATTACTTAACAAAAAATAAAAGATAATAATTATAGTCGTAAAAATCATATAAAGTGCTGTGCGAACGTATTCGGTAAGAACTTCTCAAGTTTTCCAGTCTTGTGTCCCTTTAGGGATGGATTTATTTGCTAAAACTGTACGGACAATATTAAAGCCTAGATTTAAATCATTTTAAAAACTGTAATTTCCTGTCTCTCTTAGTTTTTTTTTATCTATACATAAAGATAGAGCATTTTAATTGATTCTAAAGTATCCGATAGATTTGAAAATGTCATTATTCAGAACTGTCTTACTTTGTAACTATTATAAAATTGCCATATTAATTGGATATTCTTTTTCCATCTCTTTGAATAGTTTCAAGTGTTTTTCTTCGTCTTTTTATTATTGAAATGAATTTATTCTTTGCATTTTGCATGAACGTTTTCGTATCTCTGTTATAACTGCACCATAATTTCATATATAAGTGAGCATAAATTATAAAGCGCTTTTTCGAAAGATCCATAAATCAAGCGCTTCAATGCGATCGACTGGACGTATTATTTTTAGGATGCTGAAACTTTATGCATGAAACGTAACAATTCAAAAATAAAACAGGAAAAGAGAGCATTGTAAAATGAAATAACGTTCTCTAAGAGACGAATGACACGTGTCCTCGGGTCACGTATAATAAAGATCGCTAATTTATTTTTATGATTTCTCCTGTACTTGCCGAGTTTTACACGCTACGTCACTTTAATGTTCTTTATCTTTGACGTTCAAGGATAGAATGAGGTCCTTGGACAACTTTACTGTTATAATTTTTACGTTAAAAATACGACTTATATATTTTTAAATAATACATGGAATGTATGATTGATGTAATACATCTTTAAGGTTTCGTACAACCAAAGTAAAAACGAAACTCTTATGGGCTTACTCTCATTTACATACGAATAATAATTAAAATAAAGAAATCCTGCATAAAATCGGCGAATACTAACTTAACGGTTTTGAAATTTTAAATAATCATAAATATTAAGTAATACGCTTTATTTACATAGTATGTCGTTTTCCTAAAAATACTGTAGTATTGTTCAGGCTGCGACATCAATCATCTAAAATTAGTTGAAACGGATATATTAAACACACCACATTTTCCTTTTTTGCCATTTAAGTGTTTTTTTTTTTAAATCCAATAATTTACTTATGTGTATTTAATTATATGCAGTGGCAGTGCTAAACGCATTGCCAAAATATATTATATACTAGCTGTTGCCCGCAGCTTCGCTCGCGCGTGGTCTTTATCTATACTAATATTATAAATAAGTAAAAATAGATTTTTTGTATGTTTGTTTGTAGCGAATAAACTAAAAAACTGCTGTACTGTTTTTAAAAACCTTTTTTACCTACAGAAAGATACGTTATCAGCGAGTAATTAGCTGCCCGTCCCGACTTCGTACGGGTAAAATAAGGATTTTATCTCGTACATTTTTTAATCAATAAGATATAAACATTTACCAATCGATTTATTCGCCCATCCAGTATAGTGTATGTGTGTTCAGTATAGGGCATATAATAATCCTACTTTTTACTAATATAATAAACTCGAAAGTTTGTATGGATGTATGGACGTTTGTTACTCTTTCACGCATAAACTACTGAATGGATTTTAATGAAACTTTACAATAATATAAGCTTAGGGAATACCAATTAAGTGGTACATATGGCAATAATGGAATATGTTTTTTTTATCCAAACATCACCAACATAGTGAAGTTCGTATATTTCTCCCTAAGAGATATTGATATAAGATATTGCGTATTTTGAATTTCATTATTTGCACCCAACTCTTCCAAACAAAAATAAAAGTTTCTAAAAACTTTGAAATTCATGTTTATTAATTCAATCAAAAAACTCAAATAGTATATTTCTATTTTTTTTTATTTTTATACTAATGCTTTTACCCCGTTTCTCCCGTTTGGAGTTAAATTTCTAAAAACGACGAAATACGTATGCATAGCTTTAATACTAAATATCATTCTTCTTACACCAAAAGTGACGGAATCCCCATACAAACTTTCAACCCCTTTTTTACCCTCTCAGATTTAGATTTTCAAAAACGCTGAAATACATTTTTATTTATTTTTAAGCTTGTTCATTAAATTTCATGCTTCTAACTTTAAAAATGACTGGTTTCTAAACAATCGTTCAACTCTTTAGGGGTAGAATTTCCAAAAATCCTACCTTAGTGGGTATTATAAAATGTATCAACTGCCAAAATTTCAAGTTTCTAACCCCCGCAGTTTAGGCTCTGCGTTAATGAATCAGTTAGGAAGAGTAATAATATTATGTGAATAGATATCAACAAAAATACGTATTTTTATAACTTTTGATAGACTCAACTAATTTTGATGAAATAAAGGCTAAACGGAATCTTGAAATAGTTCTTATAATAATTCGGTTTTTTCAATTTTTAGACGATTAAAAGATACAGACATGCAGACAGTAAAAAAATTAAAAAAATGATTGCTTTGGTTTTGGTAAATCGTAAATAGCCATATAACCTTTAAAACAGGCAGTTATTTTGAAATAACAGACAGAAACTTCAATTTTATTTATATGTATGGATAATTTATTAATTAATTCGTTTTTGTTATAGATTTATGTTATTTTATGTGTACAATATAAAGTATAAAGGAAAAGTTTCTTCTGTCAGAGACTAAATAAAATCAGACTTAACCAAGGCTACTAATTTAATTAAACAAAAAAAGGGAATTAAAACAAATGTTTTCCATTGAACTTGAAACACATCTGAATAAGCTGCTTAAGCGGCCATTTTATGTAGAAAAAATATTTAATATACAAACAAAAGCAGCTATATAACAATTTTAATTAAAGTTTCAAAAGCAGTTATTTGACCGCTTTGGTAGGTTAAGTGTTAAAAATGAGATGACACTTATAGCATATATATATAAATATATACATACATTAGCTAAGTTTCCACCAACAATAATTACACAATCATTAAAATAATCAAAACATATATAAAATCAAACAGCTAAACCATCATAATCAGTAAAGGTGTAGTAAGATATATATTTTTTTATAATCAAATATAATTAATTACTTAATGAAAACACAAATTTAACAAAAACAAAATATAAATGAAATCACATAGCTTAAGCATTATTACATTGAGTAAGGCAAATAAAATCCAATAAATAAATGATATATATATTATTTATATATTTTTTAACCAAATACAATTAAAAGGCAAGCAAGAATATGACTACAGTACAAAATTTATAACAAACTTAAATATTGAATATTAAGATGGGTTGGTACATTCATTTTATATAAATTAATACATTTAATACATTATTATTTTTAACTTATTTATGTTATTTTTGCAGTGATTTTTTTTTAAATATATAATATCAATATCTGAGTACACTTAATTATATATTATATGCTCGCACAGATCTACTTCTTCCTATTCATGATTATGCTGTCGCAAGCTTGATGTAGCCAAAGACCAATTGAATTAAGCTGAGAGATTACAAAATACTTTTATTCGGTTTATATTGGGATGAGGCAAATATAACCACGTTTCACAATTTTGTTCTCTTCTTAATTAGTTGCCCGTCTGACTTCGTAGGAATATGCACATCATCTCTATTCTGTACTGTGTGTTGTTTAACCCTTTTACTCCCCCTTCATCACTTGATATTCATTAGATGATGACGGTGATGACTACGTCTCAGTGCTTTTATTTATGTGCTCCGTATTTTGTTGTTCGATCACTGCTATTTTAGCTATCTCTATAGCTTTCTTTAGTGACAGATCAGACCGTTGTAATAATCTTTGATGTTTGGCGAGCTACTCTAACACATATTCGCTGTAAATTTATCACTGACCAATGACTATTAATTCAATGAAATCGCATTTTAAACTGAAATTTTCTAGACTCGTAATAAAGTTGGTTATATTTTCGTGTTTGCTTTGTTTTCTCATAAAAAATACATGTCAGGCCATAGTTAAATTTTTCCTCGGTTTGAAATACTTGTTACATTTATTAATGAGGTCTTCTAAAGTAATTTCTGTTATTTTAATGTTGAACAAAATTGCTATTTCTCTCTATTTACACTTCTTATACATAACCAGTGGCTAATACTCCTTATATATATCCAGAGGCTAATAAATATAGTTCAAAATATGGTTGCCATTTTTTCCGCGTTAAATTGTTATTTATTTCGTTGTTTAGAAAAACCTTCGGTAGGTAAAATGTTTGAATTTTTATCTGCCGTTTTAAAACTTTTGACAGGAAACACGAATTGACGAAAAATTTTTACCTATTTAAAGTTTTAAGAAGTGATATACCACGTTTATGTTTAAAGCAAGCACTTCTAAAACCATGTATTATTGTTATAGTTGTTTTTTAGGCTTTGTTTATACACCTATAAACTATTTACGTATTAATTATTGTCACTGAGTTAACTGACTTGCTCACACGCAGTCTTAAAGCGTACTGTTATGAAAGATATAAGATAAGATCATAAAGATACACACAATATATATGCAATATTAGTTTTTATGCAAAAACAACACACGAAGCTACTGAAAACACGAAATTGTTAACAAAACTTTTTGATTTTGACAACTAACAGGTGCGCGTACTTTTCCTACAGATAATAATTTATTGATTTTTAGTAGGGATACTAAACTTATAATAAATTAATAAAGAGATTAAAAATATAGGATAAATCATAAGCAAAAGTGTAAATTACATGTAATATTTAATCTCTTTTCAGTTTGACCATAACCATTTTTTAATAAATGTTCTACGTGTATCTTTAAATTGACATAACTTTATTATTTATGAACCGATTGAAATAAAACAAACACTAAATGTTAAGTGAAGTTAGCCACAATACATTAGTGAAAACCGCACTCAAATCCGTTAAGCCGTTTTTAAGATTAGCGTGCACAAACGCACAGACAAACAGACAAACAGACAAAAAATTTATTAATCATTGTTTTGGGTTCTATTGTGTTTATAAAGACCCCCGATAAAAGTTTTACTCATTTATCTTCCATGTACAGACATCGACCAGTTACAGATTTATTATATGTATAGATATTGTATCATATGTAATATTTCATCAAAAATATTATTCCTCCCCCCACCTTATTGTCTCTACTGGTGACATGAGGACGGGTTGATTTTTCGCCCAGAGAATCGCAATTGCGATTCAAAGGGAAAATTCTGCTAACATTCTTGCCATCACTCCACGCGGTCACCATTTGTACAGTAAATATTTTTAATTTTTATTTGTAAATATATTGCTTCGTATATATAATATGATGAAGCAATTTAAAGTTGTCAATATAAGTATCATTACATAAACAACGCTTTGGTGTTTAACTATAGTTGACACATTTCCCGTCAGTTGACGTCACGCGACTAACAACCACTGAAACAAATGATCGACTTGATTTATGTTCACGATCAAACACAGAAATCAACTGTTACAGTCAAGCGAATGATGTATGACAAACATCTAATATTCCGTATTTTTAACGAAACTCGTGATTGACGGATAGTCCGATTTTTTTTTCGACTATTTGTGTAAATCTGTTGTCGGATTTTACAAATATGTCACCCAGTTTATGTAATAAACGTTGATTAATTTACAGAAGACGTAGTTTTTTATTACAAAGATTATTTTCATTGTTTCGCCAATAAATATATTTGTATTATTTACTAAAAAATAATAAAAATAAAACCTGATTGTTTAAACATTATGATTTTTACCATGTAAAAAACATAATGTTAGGTATACTATAATAGGTAGCTATTGAATAACCTACTTTCAATAAATTAGCTCAAGGCTAAAACAAATACAGACAAATTTACATGCCTAGAAAACACATATTATCCAGAAAAACCAGATTAGCAACAAATAATATTTATTTAATGTGTTATGAATATATGTTAACAAGCAATATAGTTTTGGTTTTATTATAATTCATTAATAAATTGCAATTGATTTTTGTCCGCTCGCTTCAAATTTAAGTGATTAAAGCTGATTTTGAAAGAAAGTGAATACAATGGTAACAGTTATGTTCTTTTTGGTCTTTCCTTCATCGTGATGAAGATTAATATTGCAATTTGTCTAATTTCATTTCTAAATTCATATAACATTGGGTCACTTTTTTAAGACGGACGGATAAACCATGTGGCTTTTAACCAAAGGTTTCAGGTTCGATCTATGTTAAGCACTACCGAGTCACGTTTTTATGTGATTAGTTAGTGTTTATAATTCACTTAGAGCACTCAGATGAAGAAAATCATCGTGATAAAATCAGCTGTTTAATTAATTAATATTAATATTATATTTAATGAGAGGGAATTAGTTTGTACGCATATAAAACATATTTTTTTTTATGAAATATTTAAATTAATAGAGGGCTTCTATTAGCAAATTATCATTTTATGGCAATCGAATCAAATCGTAATCTTTACCGTTTAACCGTTTATCAATCCTACCAACACGACGATCCTGTCGAATCCTTGGATCGGAATAGAATCGGGAACGTATCGTAGCCGTTATAAATTAGTAGAACTTTTCCTAACTGGATTCTAAAGTACATCGGTAATTATTATCGAGGTACCGATGTAAGTTTTTCAATTATTTTTTTGTTATCACTTGATGACTAAGTATCAAATTTTTTTAGGACATGTAATAATATGTAATATTGGGTCCTTACATATGAAATTAGCGTTTTGTACGGGAGGAATATAAAATCATTTTTTTTATGTTTTCGTTGTTATCTTTGCACTTTTGCCATCTCATAGGTACTTACTAAAAAAACCATGGGGGCGAGAATCAATAAACTCTTTGAAGGCGGCTTGGACTGCCGCATCGGAGTTGAATTTTTTTCCTTGTAAGAAGTTGTCCAAATTCCGGAAAAAATGGTAATCTGTTGGAGCAAGGTCCGGGAAGTACGGTGGATGTCGCAGACATTCCAATTGTAGCTGATCTAACTTAGTGGTTGTTTGTTGTGCAGTGTGTGGTCTTGCTTTGTCGTGAAGCAGCAGTGGCCTAGAGCGATTGACCAATCTCGGTTGTTTAGCAGGTAGTTCTTCCTTCATGGTTTGTAGTTGCTGCCAATAGATATCTGCCGTAATCGTTTGGCCAGATTTTAGAAAGCTGTAGTGAACGACACCGGCGCTAGTCCAGCAAACACTCACAAGTAACCTGAATCTGAGTCAATTTTCGTTTAGGGTCTAGGGGACTTTTCGTCACAAGTAAGGATTCGATTTAAAATCCCGTCATTATTGTTTCAGTTGAGCAAAGTAATACAGCAGTCGACGCGTGTTTGCAAGTTCGATTCACTCAATTTATGAGGTACCCATCGTTCAAGTTTTTTTATTTCCCCGATTTGCTTCAAGTGGATTAAACAGTTGTATCACTTACCCCGAATCCTGCAGCTATCTCTGAAGTGCTTTGTGATGGATCCGCTTTCACAATAGCCTTTAATTCTTTATTTTCCACTTTGATCTCCAGCCGTCCACGGGGTTGGTTCTGAAGGTCGAAATTTCCAGAACGAAAACGTTGAAACCAAAAACGTACCGTGCTTTCTTTTGCGACACCAACTATAATTAATCCTTCGAGCTGTTTCTGCATCACCGGTGCCACGGTAGAACTCGTACTCGTAAATATACCGATATTTCATGTTTTCCATTGTGCGGTAATAAGCGACGCCAAAGAAAAAAATAATGAAGAAAAAACAAATGAATGACTGTTTTCAAAACTCAAATGCACCAGCTAAATGAATTTATAAATTTGAATTTGAAATTCTTAACCAAAGAGTAGATATTTCATATCAAAGTGGTCAAGTACGACAAAACGCTAATTTCATATGTAAGGACCTAATATATTTCATAACATAAATGGTAAAAGGGTTTTAGATAAAGTTGCATTATATGGTAATATCGTTATATTTTTCAGTACAAGGTGAAAATGTTAACCTTTATTTTAAGGGGATAATTTAGCTTGAGTTCTATAAATTATTTATGAATAATCTTCAATAGATTTTTTATCAAAGTCTAAATTAAGCAATCAAAAAAATATTCTAAAACTAGCCGTTCGCAATGATTCCATCTGGCTACCAGGTACAGCTTTGCTAATATTAATTTTCATTGTTTTTGTAGTAATTATGTACCAAACAGACAGAGGTCTTCACCGCGAGCACAAGACGATTTATAAACACAATTTAAGCATGAAAACATAGTGTGACGTCATTAAGTGCTAACTTCTATTTAAGTTGCCTTAGTCATAATGTATATTATTTAAAAAAATATGTATACCTTCTAAATTTGGCAGATAAAGTGATTGCACCTTAGATTTATTTCGTGACTATCATCTACCATTTATATGGAATTTGTGTCCTTTTCAATTACTCTGAAAAATAGATGGTGAAAATAAAATTTATTTTGTATGTAAGTCAAACGAATTAATTTGCAATATTAAATCTCCTGAGGCGTCCAAGGTGTGATTATAAGGACCCAGTTCTTCCGAATATATTAACAATCTCACCGAAGCGACTGTAGAGGAAAGATTGAATATCTTATTTAATATTGAGTGTGAAAATACGAAATTGTCACGTTATGCTTTAAAACTACTTGACGTGCTCAAATGAAGTATATTAATAATAATAGAAATATTAACAATATATATATATGTTGATTTATGACTTGAATACCTAATAAAATAAATATTTTGCTTCTTAATTATATAACATGTATCTCGTACATCAAATATTTCGTATGAGTTTCGTAGCTAAGAGTTATAGGTAGATTGTAAGTAGTATATTAATGTTTTTAATTAATTATATATTATTAAGTATACTAAAAATAAGGATAGAACAAAAAAAAACAATAAAAATCATCAGGCTTTTATTTTATAATCGGTTAAAAATAAAACTATCATTGGCTATGGATATATTTATTATTATAATTATGTGATGTAGTCATATGTTTCTGGTTTTTTTTTTAAATTTAATAATTAATGAGACTGTAACACGTGTAAGTTTAGCTTTAAAATTTTAATTTTCTCGGTAAATCAAAACACGTAGAGGTTTTTAATGATTCATTATGAAAGGATATCATGTTAGACTCATTATGAAGTGGAATAATATTTACCTTTATATATTTATATGTTCATTTTATAGAAAATGTTAGTTATCAATTGAAGATTTATTTTAAAACAAATTAATATTTACCTTTTTAGAAAAAACCCTATTTAAGTTTGTGTTTTATTGTACAATCTATTTTAAACTTTTATTTATTTATTTCAAAACTTTTTCGACCAACAGAATTTTGTAGTTGGAACAAAAAGCAGACTGTTTAGTGAAGGTGCTCCTGATGTATCTATAATTAGTATTTAGAAATAAATTATTAAATCATCATAAATAAACTGTAAAATTAAAAGAAATCTGTACAATTAAAAAACCTTTTTAGTTTTGTGAAGCAAAAATTTCTTGTTAAAAATTTTATGTAAGATTTCAAATGAAGTTATTGTAATGCACAATAAAAGTTTTATCATTTTGATGTATTTCTAATTTTACTAAAAAGAGAATAATATATTTAACTGGTGGGTCATATTTACATTCATTTGTGTAAAAACATATAAATGTTGCAAATAAGGAACGTAAAATTAATAGTATTAGTTCGGTCAAATTGAATTTTGGCACTGTGAAGGTTTGAATTTTATTTACGTATGTACTTATTCATTTGAATGTCTATTTACATATTCGTGTAATATAAATTCCGCTTGATTGTTATGCAAATATTAAATTTACTATAAAATGTGTTTTCATGATTTTCAATAAATATAAAATATTTTTCTTTGAATACTCGGCGTGTTATGTCAATATTTTTTTTCATACTAGTCTATATATTTACATATTAAAATAATCAGTCAGTCAGTCAGTAGCAGCCTGTAAATGTCCCATTGCTGGGCTAAGGACTCTTTTCCCCTTTTTGAGGAGAAGGTTTTGGAGCTTTTTCCACCACGCTGCACCAATGCGGGTTGGTGGAATACACATGTGACAGAATTTAAGTGAATTTTGCCACATGCAGGTTTCCTCACGATGTTTTCCTTCACCGTCAAGCACGAAATGAATTATAAATCACAAATTAAGCACATGAAATTCAGTGATGCTTGCCTGGGTTTGAACTTACGATCATCGGTTAAGATTCACGCGTTCTTACCATTGGGCCATCTCGGCTTTCTTATTAAAATAATATGTGATAGAAATAAATGGAATGGCCCAGTTGATAGAATATTTCATCTTATTTTATTTAAGTCTTTGCCTCATTTATAGAATAGTTAGGCGGTCGAGCATTTCGGTCGGCTTATTATAAGTTGCTCTTTTTCACTATTTTAATTACAGAGTCAATCAAATGGGCATCAACCTGATAAAGATAAATAAATACGTAACACGCTGACATTTGATTGAAAGTTGTGGGTCAAACGCTTATAGCGATTATCACGCGTTTAATTACTGTTTATAAACACTATGAATTATAATTAATCTCATGATTGATATCGAGTGATTATAATTGGATTATAAATGCCGTGGTTATGGCTGGCTAGGAACGATGTAATTCTGCCACGTGTATATTAACGTGATATTGTTTGGATAATCAGGATTTAAATATCGTTTGATAATTGAAATATCAGAATTAATTTATTTACGCATATAAACATCGTTTACACTCGATAACCACCCAGCTCAAACTAAAATTTGGAACATAGAATAATTTTATAACGTAAGCATTCAGTTAGGAAGGATTTTTGTAAATTTCAATTTTAAGGGATTATATTAATATAATTAAATTTATAAATTGGCAAATCATAACTTTGTATTGTTGTAAAATGTTTAACTGTGAGTGAGTGTAATTACAGATACAAAGAATATAATGAGTATATAATAAAGTATAGGGAAGTAAAGGCTAGGATTCCCCTGTAAATGTGTTTTAGTTTTACGTTTCTTGTTAACCGGCATGTTGGTTTATACCTAATAATAATATAAATATACCTTATATTATTCATACATTAAGCTGATTTCTATTTTATCCTTGTTTAACTCATTCATCGACGAGGTTTCGTTATTTGTTTTAAGTACAATTAATATTACGGAATACAGCTTCAAATAACTGTTTTAGTGCAGTCGCTAAGTGTTTCAGAATGTTCCAGAACTTTGATGAAATTGTTCTTTAATTATTCAGGCTTATTATGTATGTAATTTGAAAGTTATTTCTATTCAATTAACTTAAAACATTTTTATTAAATAATATAAAACTGAATACTTAAATAAATATTTTATAATATTAAATCACGTTTAATAGATTATAGCGTATTTGGTCTTATTTCGCTAACAGTCTAAGAACTTTCTAGAGCTGATAGTTAATTATTAAGGCTTACTTTTTAACCAAGTGTAAGAAACCGTAAGCTTTACAATAACATTGTTTGTTCCATGAATCGAAAAATAATTTCGTTTTATTAATTTATTTTATATACTTTATGAATTTCTCTAAGGTTTTTTAGATGATATGGTTAATTTCTGAGAATTGTAGCTCAGTTTTATGTATAAGTGTAGCTATGTCGTAAAACTTCTTAATAATTCAGTTACCTTGTTGAAGACTTCGTTAGAGGAATTTATTCCTCATTACCTTACTTAAGAACAAAGTAAGTAGAAAATTCTTACATGAAATATTATAATTATACCGTCTTTAATAACAGCCGTTAATTACAGTAGGTTTTAATTATAAAATTTATATCGTATAAATTATTCGTAGCAGGCATTCGTTTTTGCTTTGAACAGCCTTTTGAATGTTTCAAATTGTTTTTTATAAGAACATTTTATGAAGGTATAAAGTTTTAGGTTTTCAATTATTATTATTCTTTATAAGTAATTACTAAAGCCTTCGCTGTGACTTAATATGTCTTCGTTGAGGCAGAGTACAAAATTTATTTATGATATAATCTCTATATAAATAAGCAGAGGAAATATTTCAGTACCTCCTTTCATTGACGAGCTTGAGTGTTACCTAGTAGCTTCTGTTTAGAAATAAATAAATACGTATTTCAGGGTTTTCGAAAATCTACCCCCCAAGAGGGTGAAATGGGGGTTGAAAGTTTGTATCGCGGATCCGTCATTTTTAATGTAAAAGCATGAAATTTTATATACTAACTTCTGGTTAGAAATAAATAAATATTTCAGGGTTTTCGAAAAACTACCCCTAAGAGGGTGAAATGGGGGTTGAAAGTTTGTATCGTGGGTCCGTCATTTTTCATGTAAGAATCATGAAATTTTACATACTAGCTTCTTTTTAGAAATAAATAAATACGTGTATCAGGGTTCTTAAAAACTACTCCGCAAGAAGGTAAAATAGGGGGTTTAAAGTTTGTATTGCGGGTCCGTCATTTTTATGTAAGAGGCATGAAATTTAATGTTAAAGCTTCTGAGCAAAAATAAAATGCGTACGCATTTTGTCATTTTTAAAAATTCAACCCCAAACGAGAGAAACGGGTTGAAACATTCATATAAAAAATTGGTCTGATCTGCTTGAAATGTACTGTTTTCACAGCGTCAATAGACCATAATTAACATATTTTATTATTTTTGATTATGTCGCGGGCAAAGCCGCAGGTTAACCGCTAATATTTTTATAAAATATATTTGGAATTGTATATAAGAAAACACTATATTCATCTTAGTTGAAGCAATTTTGACGTAGCGTAGTACGATGATAATGGATAACAACAAAATATGTTTCCATTTGAATCTTTAGTTATCGCTATAATTTATTCTGAATTGTTTTTTATTTTTTTATTTTCATTATTCTCAATATCTTAAGCATTAATATAGAGCTCAAACGGTCCAGTAATTAGAACAAGTCAATTTTAACGGATCATTGTGGGATCAAACACGAGTACGAGTACCAATGAGTTTTAATATGCTTAATTTGTTGTTTATGATTCATGTCTTAATCGATGGCTAAGGGACACCAACTGACATTGTAATGTAGTGGAATTAGTCAAGCTTTAAGAGGAGAGGCGGCATTTGTCCAGCTATGGGACATTTATAGGCTGTTAGTTTACTTTTTAATTTGATACTTGACTTCGAATTGAACTAATAATTAAGGTTAAAATTACATCAAAAGGTTTTAATGTACTTTAATAAACCAGCGTATATACAATCGTTCAATATATTCAAAGGTATATAACAGCACCGAAAATGATAACGAAGAATATCAATTTACTCGATTAATAAATTTAAATGCATTGATATATTATTTGTATGAACAATGTAAATAAAAATATTTAATTATATGCATATAAAAGGTTTATTTTCCTCTGGCAATTTTGAATACAGATACATATGCTAATTAATAGACTGAGCATATGGAACAATATGCATTTAATACGGCGTAGTCAGCAGCGCATTGTGTATAGAGTTTAATGAAATAAGTCATAATTATTAAAATGGGTGTTCGCCTAGACTTGGCACGGAGCCCGAGCGAAATCGTAGTCGCAATCTTAAAGTAATTGTTCGAGTTCGGCCTCTTACTGTTAATTAATTTATAATTCGTTCGCCAACTCTCAACTTTCTAGCTAACGTTTTATTTTCTATTTTTAAAATTTCAAATGAACTCTCCGCGGGCGAATTCGGAAATAGTATTTATTGTTCTCCTTTATTCAAAACTTTATTTGCGAAATTAAATCGTAACTTCGGGTCTTGTAATCGTTTTTAGAAGTAGCGAACATATTTTTTAATGGAACATATTACATATTAAATATGTTTTTTTTTTTTTTTGTAATATAGTTTAGTGGACGAGCATGTGGGCCACCTGATGGTAAGTGGTCACCAACGCCCATAGACAGTGGTTTGTATATTTCTTAAAGAAAAAACAACATCACCACTGCGCCACCAACCTTGGGAACTAAGATGTTATGTCCCGTGTGCCTGTAATTACACTGGCTCATTCACCCTTCAAACCGGAACACAACAACACAAAGTACTGCTGTTTTGCGGTAGAATATCTGATGAGTGGGTGGTACCTACCCAGACGAGCTTGCACAAAGCTCTACCACCGAGTAATATGAATTCAGTTTAATAAATTATCTTATCGTATACGATTATAATGTGCTTAAACTTTTTATGATATATCGAAAAAGTATTTTTTTAAGCTCAGTTTAACGTTTAATCAATTTTTATTAAATTGTACTTTGTCATCACTTCTAAAATATTCAAAAAGCTTGCTTACTATACTTGCTTTATGTGAAATAAAATTGAACACGAGAATTCAATGTAATTAAATTAGTTTTACTTTTATGTTTGTCATGTCTAGGATTTTATATTATTGCGTAAAATTTCAACCATATCCCATATTATGCTATACTTTGTGGTAGAGCTTTGCGTAAGCCGTTCCGGGATCGTGCCATCCAGTCATTGTATATTCGACTGCTAAATCACATTACTGTACTGCTAATATTGTGTTTCAGTTTGAAGGGACAGTGAGCCAGTGTAACTACAGGCACAAGGGATAACGTCTTAGTTACCAAGATGGCGCATTGGCGATGTGAGGAACGGTTAATATTTGTTTACCAATATAATGGGCTATGGTGACCACTTACCATGTTTGTCCAAATGGGCCCAGCATGCTGGCACTACGCCAGCCGCTCGTCAAGCGAGCGTTGTATATTATAAAAGCCAAATAAAAATATTTTATATTCTTATGGAATTGTGAAATATCCGATGCGCTCTCTATTTTATATTTTATAATTTGTTAATGGATTTTTTTATGAACTAAAAATGGAAAAAGAATGTGTATTTATATAATTTTATTAATTTGGTAATTTGGTCCTGATGAAGTAATCCAATGATAATTTACCCTGAATAAAATTTATCATATTTATATTCAGGAATTTAATCTCCCTTATAGGTTTTTCATAATTCGGAACGACATTTTTACTTAATATCGTCACATTATTTCACACCCATTCGCCATAAATCCAGTCTCATCGGTAATTGCTTCTGATAAAAATTTAGATAGAGGTATTACTGAAATGATGACGAGGAATGGAAATCAAAATTGCCCATTTGGTTATGTAATTTTGCCTCAACGATTCCGCAATGTGCTTTTAAATATAATTTAATGAAAATGGATTAACGTAATATTTGTATTTTCGACTAAAGATTAAGCACGGTAGGCGATGAAATGGTTTTCAATAATAATAGCTGTATTGTTTTAGCATTAAAAACGATTGCTCTTGTTCATATATTTATTACGTTATTGAATAACACAATTAGTAATTTTACATAAGGCAGGCTTAATGCTAAAAGCAAGGGATAGAAGTTTTGTATCTGGCCGTGCGTGAGAAAAACAAATGAAAATCACTCATACATATACACGAAAATATTAATGTGATATCATAAAAATCACTTGATATCGTGGGAAATGAAATACTAGATAATACAGATTGTATAACTTGACGTTTAAACGCGTCGCGTGAAGCAGCGTTATGTTTAAAAATTTAGTTTCAAAATAACCTGGACTGTAGTCGCTGTTCAGTATTTTCAGATGTTTGATAAGCATTAATAATTCAGTTTAAAAAAAACATGCAATTCAAATTGTTTAAATTATTTGAATGTATTTGAATAATGTTTAGCTTATGAACGAAAATTAATTTAAAAGCTTCTAGTTTTCCCATTTTTGTTTGTTAACAAAATGAACTGTTTTCACATGAAACGAGTGGGCGAAGTTTATAGGACTTTTTAGTTTTATGGTGCTTGAAATACAAACACAGCGTTATTATGCTCCAGCTTGGCTGAGGTCTGCGGCCGAACATAAAAAACTTGGATAATACCACAAACGGATGCTACCACACATTACTTGCGTTTTTGCGTTTCTCGAGAAAATAAGAATTAATTCTTATTTAAAAAGGTTACTTTAAAATTAATATTACATCGTGTGTATTTTTTATATAGTCGTTAATATGAATATAAAATACAAGTTGGATTTATATTTAAAAATTAAAGTCAATAATAGTTATCTCGGTGGTAGTGCTTTGTACAAGCTCGTCTGGGTAGGTACCACCCAAAAATATATTTTTCATATATAAAATCATCGTAACAATATTTTAACAAACATTAGGCAATTCCATCTTATGCTATGATTCAAACGTTCCGCCCGAGTTGCATAACATTAAAAAGTATGCAATCACTCTCGTCTTTAATAGTCTAAATCAATGACGGTGCACAGTCTCACCGTCATATATATATAAACATTGAATAATAGTATGACCTTAATTATAATATATAAAATTATGCAAGTTTTTACATTATATTAAAATTTGATTATAATTTCATCAAATTTATTTTCTTAAACACGAATTCTGAAAGCTGGAACACAACAATATTAAGTATTGTTATTTGGCGGTAGAAAACGGCATGCACAAAGCTCTACCACTAAATATCACCAAGTAGGAACGTAACGTTAATTTGTACAGATAATAAAAATAAATTTATTAAAATAACAGATGACGATTTATCAATGAAAACAGGCGAATTGGCTCCATTTAGCGACTTGCTCGTTCAAGTAACTGTGAACTGGTTGAAACATGGTCCAGCCTTGTGCTATTTCACTTAGTGGCTGTAAAATTGCGAAAACACAAAATAGTGCATTCAGGTCTGTGAACTTTATAAGAGTCAAAGTTTTAGCCTGGCCGCCATTACAAGTATGCATTGATACTTAAAGTGTATAATTTACAACTCCAACGTACTATTTTCAAATCTGTTTGACGTTTAATTCAACGCCTTAATTAAATCCAATTCACAACATATAATTGAGAGACTTTTTTATTAACTCTGAGTCTGTAATTTCTGAGTATAATTTTATATATAAAGCATTCGTTTTTGTTAAGATATATCAAGATTTATTTCCTTAACTAAAAGACATACCACGGGGGGCCCTATTAATCACATCATTTGAAACAATGAGAAGAATGGCAACTCTAAAAAAACGTAATATCCAAAGTCAAACAGTTATACTATAAACACACGTCTACATATCTCTAATAAAAAAAGTCATAGACACAACAATTATTATATAGTGATGATATACTTAGTGTCAAAACATTGTCCGCGACGGAACTGTCATTAGCAGTCCAGGGGCACGTCAGTGATGTAATTCGGGTTGGACAGCACTCAACTTCAGAGTCTGTTTCCATTATAATCGGACGTGTATTTTAACTTTCATACCCATGGAACGTTTTGGAAAATTTTAAAGCTGACATTAACAACTAAGTTGTATTTCACTTTGTAAACCCTTTTGCATTGATGAGTTTGTGTTTCATATGTTTAATATAAATATAATTAAAGATTATTAAAAAAATATCTAAATTTTTTATAATTACGTATATAGCAACGGTTCTTTCTCTTGTCGAGTTTTTTTTAAAGTTTACTTTGGGAAACCAGACAGCGAATTGGATTCTTTTGCTGTTGATGTTATGGTACGTGGTCATTTTTATCCACAGACTGTAACAACACAAGATGCATTAATCGCTTCTTATATTTTCGTTGCGCTGAACACCATAGGATCTATGTTAAGTCCCTTGTGACTGTTACAAAGTCACATTCAATCTTGAAAGAAAACACAGCAATACAAAATAATATCAGTATAATAAATGGTGAGTAGGTGGGTAACCCTGAAGGGCTGCCACGAGATTGAATTTGATGAACCAAACTTCCGATTGTTTTAGCGGTTTAATCATAATAGAAAGCAAAGAAAGGAGGTAGGCTTGCCCAACGTCAATCTATTTAAACGATTATTATTTTCTGTAATTAAAGCCTCGCTCAATCGTATTGTTTCAGGGTTCTAGTTCAAACTCCTTGATTCAATAGAAGAATGTCTTAAGAAAAAATGTTTTACCAAATAAAAATAGGCACTGTATTCATAAAACATATTAACATAACAAAATATCAAAACTTTAGTCAAGTCCCGTGCCTCAGAAGTACTACTATGATAAATTAAGTTGCCATTAGTCTAATCCTGGTCGCTCCAAAGTTCATCAGGCTATGCGAGTGAGGGGGTAGAGTGCAACTATGTTTACACTCACTAATAGAATGTTTTTTTATAGTATTGGTAGGCGGACGAGCATATGGGCTTCCTAATGGTAAGTAGTCACCAACGCCCATATATGTACATTGGCATTATAAGAATCGTTGAGAATAAGAAAAGCATGGAGTATTCGTTAATTAACGTGCAGTATGAATAATTACTTTATTGTTATTTAATAGCCCTGTAATATTACTGGTGATAAATAATTACTGAGATTTTGCCGATTCTTCTCGGTAGACTCAGTATTCCCGGTGATAATCCTTAATTTATTGTATAATCAAGATTCTCAATAATCTATTCAAATAAAGTAAATTTCGATTTTGAGCTGGTCTCCGCTGGGAATTGTTGCCGAAAATCGTTCAAGAATACATCCTCATATTAAGGGCTTGTAAGTAACTTACACGCGAGCTATATTCATACGTATCTCAGTCTATAATAATATTACTAGTGACCTAATTCGTGAGATCACCTCGTAAATTCTTAAGTAACGACACTATACCGCATTAATACCGTCCCATAATTCCCCATTTATAGCCACCGTAATTATAAAGCATGATGTGACTGTGAGTATTATCAGTAAAATAAATGTTAGTTAAATTTTAATTACACATCAAAGGTCCCGTCACGATAATAATGAAGTTAACCATGACACTTAAGTTATTATAGTTATTTGAATGTTTTTATGTTGTATATTTTTATACAATATTCACTATTGATATTTCATTAGGTACTCGTCCTGAGTACTTCGCACGGGTAGAATAAGGGTCTACATTTTATATCGCTATTGAAGGACAAATATGCAAAGAAAAATCTTGTTTCTTTTGGGCCTTTGCTGGCGTACTCAAATCACCACATAGACAACCAATCAAACATTCATTTTTTTATTAAGAAGAAGATTACATTTTTTATGTACATATAAGTACTTAATCATTATTAAACAACATCAAGTGCTTTCTTCGATAACTTTGTACTCATTAATTTATATACATAATTCAGTATTCTTACTAATATTATAAATGCAGAAGTGATTTGTTTGTTTGTTAGTTACGCTTCCCGCTTAACTACATGATCATCATCAAATTTTGTAACCATGGTGTCAGTGATACAGAAAAGGGCATAGATTACATCTGACATCTTAAACCTTAAGCAATATTTATAACAAGACATATATATTTACATGTCTATTGGAAAGAGCTGCTGTCTTTTAAAAGAAAATTAAAGTTTTCATCATTTATATTATATTTCTTTTACTAAATATGAATTTACAAACTTAAAAGTCCAAAGTCATAATAGTGAATTTGTAAATAAGTTGCCCCACGCATTACGTGGCTTAGTCTAAGTTTATATATTTACTCTTTTGAGGTTAAACACACCAACTTTTTGCATAATTTTATATTAAACGTACATACGTGCCATTTACAAAATTACTCATAAGTTTTCAGTTCGTAATTTTCAAATGTTAAGTAAAATTAAAGCTAAGAAACATAATTTTTATTTTAACATCTTGTGTTTCGGGTATTAATTTAACTCTATTAAATAATGCGTTTCCGGTAGGACCGTGATTGAATGGCGAATGGTGAAACGGTGATCTTAGAAGTGGCGAGAATTAACGAAAAAAATAATGTCGTTTATTTGCCCTATTAACTTAATACAATAATGTCAATAATAAATTCTATGCTCTAAATTTAATTTTGATTATTTTTTTTACAATTTTTGAAGTGTATCAATTGTCATGACCAACTGTTAGCGGGAGTAAGGCATTCTCACAGCGATCGGCCATCTTATTACTTAAGGCATTAAATATTATTTAATTTTACTTTCGATAGTTTGCATTCTAAAATCGTGTAAGATATCAAAAAATAGCTGTGACAAATACGTATTTTTTATTCAGTAAAGTTGGAAGTTGTTAAATTCTAACATTAGATATATGCGCGAAATTGTCAAAAAGATAAAACAGAAATATTCCCGAAGGAATTTTTTCCTTTCGAACATTCAAATCATATATTGATGATATTGGAAGAGATTTGGACTCATTTCATATAAACTATTATTTTATGTTTTTGTAGAGTATTTTTTGTTTTGTTATGAAAAATATTTATCAATAAAAATGACTTAAAGTTTTACTTTTGTTTTTAATTTGTAGACTATTTTTATTCGGGAATAATTTATTGCATTTGATACGCGAAATATAAATCTATGTAAAATGTAATTTTACTATTAAAATTAAATAAGCACTTACTACAAAATGAGACGCTATTGTTTATATTATTATTATTTTTAATGTTCTGAGTTCATTGACATTATTTATCGAGGTACATCGTCACGTTTCGGGATTCGTGGGCGTTTTTTATCGAGGTCTCATCTACAATATTTGCTTCCTCGTGAATGAAAATGGAACAGAAACTAATAATAATTATTATTTTGTCGTTGGTGGATTCGTATTACAAATTTATTAGGACGTTCATTTCTTATAAACGTTGTAAAGCTTATGAAAACACGCTGTTATCTCTCTTTCTATCATCAGTAATTTGACATTCGAAAGAAAAGGACAAAGCATCATGTAACATGTATAGTATATGTTTAATTCGGATTTGGATTCAAATATTACATCATGTAGTATGGGTGTAATACATTAAAATAGATATACGTACTACAATAGACATACAATTTCTAGGTGGTAGGCCTCTGTGCAGGCCCATCTGGGTACCACCCACTCATCAGATTTTCTACCGCTAAACAGCAATACTTAGTATTGTTGCGTTCTGGTTTAAAGGATGAGTGAGCCAGTGTAACTAGAGGCCCATTGGACATAACATCTTCGTTCCCAAGGTTATTGACACATTGGCGATGTAAGGAATGGTAAGTACTTCTTACATCGCATGGGCGGTGGTGACCACTTGACGTCAGGTGGTCCATTTTCCTTTGCATTTACTTATTTATTTATTTATTATTAGGATCACCAACAGAAATTATAATAGTATGACATAGGTACTTAATATATAGTTTACACTCATGATAATTGTATTTCTTTTTATAGGTAATCACAACATGCATAAAATATTCATTAATTAAAATTAAATATAAAATTTATTAAACATTATTAAAAATAAATTTATCTTATATTAATAAATAATATATAATTTTTATTTATAACATAAAAAGTAGGTAATATGGTACCATTTTAAAAATAATAACAAAAATCTTGTCGTACCAATTTTTACGTGGTCTATCGGACAAAAAAGTATTGGATAACGTTTATTTAATAAAAAAAATTGCTATTGAATACGTGACCTTACTAAAAACGTTTCTCTATTAATAGGCGTAGATCGAGTGAAGAAAATTTATTACAATATAGGTCTATAAATCGGAGTGCATGAATATTAAATTTGTAAGGATAAATGAGAACTATACTGGTACTTTTTGTGCCACTAATTATGTAATGGATAATGATGATGTAAAGTTATAGCTTGTAAATGTATCACTGCTGGGCTAAGGCCTATAGAGTTTATTCGACCACGCTGCAACAATGTGGGTGGGTGTATAGTTTTGTATCAAAAAGTTTCATATATTATAAATATATTCAATTCGATATTACCTGAATATGAAACCGCTTTTACTACACCGAGTCCCGTTAAACACAATTGTCTGGAAGAGATCGCTTTACAGCGATAAGATCGAATATCATTTTATAATCTGTCAATACTAAAGCCGCCTGCGAGGCATCTCCGCGTACTCTACCGCCATTGCTTGCCATAGCAAGTGCCCTCTGTGGTACCTTTAGATAATCGCATTAATCATTCTGAAATATAATTTTATAACAATTGATTTTGCATAACAAAGCGATTTTGCAATGTATTAATCATACGCAACGCAAACAATATTAGATTGGAAATGTTAACGATACAAAATACAATTATTTAACATCAAAAAAAGATAAAGCTATCATATATTGCCGTTACAATGTATAACTAGTAGGTAATAATAATAATAATAATAAAAATCTTTATTGCCTCTTATAAAAAAAAGACACTGTTTTAACATTTTTACATATACCATAGGTTTTAGGAAAAACACAAAACTTATAAAACTCTGGTAAAGGTGTATTAAATAAGGGAAACGTGTCCGTACGAAGCCTTAAAAAACGCATTTACCTGCTCAATTATTTATGTACTCCCAGAGTAGAATTATATTTCTCGACAGCGGCTTCGATGCAAAAGTGTAACACTATATAAGTTTAAATAAATTTGTGTGAGAAAATTCTATAATACATCACTTTATAATGAGAGAGTAGTACTTAGTTAATATAATTAACGGCAAACATGATTGATGCTAAAATAGCATAGATTTCATTGATGTTCATTAGAAACAGTAAAAAAATATGGCTGTCTCGGAACTACCGGCAGATGTGATCGAAAATGATGGTTATTGAATAATTTATAACGAAAGACAAGCAATAAATCTATATGGAGAAAAGTAAATAAAGACATAGTTTCGTCGATAACAATATATAGCAACAAAGTATATAGCATCGAAGCAGCAGAGAGAACTGATTAGGTGTTTCATATAAAAACTAATTTCGGGTCAAACTGAAAATAAATGAAGAAAAACAAATGTTTTGCTTAATCTACGGATTAAAATAAATAATATCATTGATTTGTTTAATTTAAGATGATACATATCACTTCATATGAAGACAGTATTCCTTTGATGGAGCCTCAAAGAGATTGTTAGTCTTTGACACGTATTCATTATCCTGTGAAGACATTCTGTGTCATGTTCACACTCATGCAACTGTGTAATGTTTTAGTTTAACATGGCGTTGTCGGCACTCGGTTTTCTCGTAAGCATACAGTTTCATTTCAGATATTTCTCGTACAAACAAGTGTAGATAGCACTTTAGAGTACATAGGCAATTAATATAGGCTAATTTAAAAATCTCTTTACTTTAACTACTCGTATTGAAGTATTGTAGTGGAATAGAGTCACAAGGACAAGCTCTTCTAAAATTGTTTGTGATTAATTTGTATTTATAAACTATCCCATGCATGGAGGTGAAGGAAAATACCGTGAGGTATCTTTTGTATGAAAACCTACCACATGTGTCCATCAACCCACATAGGAAACGGGTGATGGATTAAGCTCCAAACCTTGTCGTCGCAAGGACAGTTTATTTAGTATTTCAGTTTTATTACAGTAGTTTGAATTGTTTGTACCATATGAGTAAGTAACGTTTTTATACTAATAAATTATGTAAATGTACTCACTTAATAATTGAATGCCCTAAAGTAATAGTCAATATTACATTATCCCTTTTTATACTAACATTCCGCTCCCGCCTAATGTATACCAAAACAAGATACCACCCTCTTCTATTCCTTAGAGAAAACCGGTTTGTAGCCTATTCTGTGCCTGATGTATTAACCCAAGCAAAGAAAATACAGAATTGTTGTCCAATCTTATATACAGGCAAAAAAATTAGAAAAATAAATAAAAAATAAATTGAGCTTAACGACACTGTTGGTGGTAAAAACGCGGACTACTAAGGTTATGACCTCGTGTCTTAGCTACGCGATAGGTAAGAGGTAGGTCGAGCGCTATTGCCCACGCCTATATTGCCATGTCATTTTCGTCATTTAATTAAATTATTTTTTTCAGGGATACATATTTTGCTTAGTATTTTAAAAAATATTACATAAATAGAACCGACACACAATACCTAATAACCACTTCACGGGTCGGACAGGGTTTTTGTTACACCCTGTATATGTAAATGGTTGTTTGTATATCTGTTTGGAATTAAAAGCCATTTGACAGAATATCACAACAATAGGTAAATACATTATTATATACACAAGATGTCCCAGAGTGATCGAAATTCGATCGTAATTCTTTGCTAATAAGAATAAGATTTAAACTTCAATAATATATTTTATATTCTTTCTTCTATGCATAAGTTTTTGAATTATAGTTGGCGAAATCTTGTCGCTATAACAATAAAAAATAAGACCAATGAAAGGTCAAGAAACGTTTGACGACAAACGATAGGCTTTGTGTTGGACATTGGTATTATGAACGTAAATTATGAATGTTTTATTTTATTTCATATAATGTATTATTAACACAATATTTGAGTTTTATGCACGTTTTCTCCATATAGACTTCAATCATGCCAAGGCTCACAACTGTGCGTGCAATGTTCTTAAGACGGGGTACAAAGTTTTTTCTTCACGTATTAATATTTAGATTGGTTGTATTTTCTTATGGAGATTTTCTTAATATCCATTTTATTGTAACTCGTTACTGGCTAGTACTGCAGGACATTAACTTTCATAACAATCTACTTATCACCACGATTGGTATATTAAACACAATACACAGGCAGGACAACATTTGCAGGGTTTTGTTACTATTATATAAGCACACTCGTTTATATAATAGCTTAATTTGTATCAACTTTACTCTCATTTCGGAGCAACGTATAAATTCCGCATAACCGATCTTTAATTCGTTGTTCATATAATTTCCTTACTTAGTGCAATATTATATCACCATGAATAAGCTGAGGATCGTCACAATCAATCAAAAGGGTGTTAATAATAACGCAATTAAATTGCAACAATACATCCATAAAATCACGTCTATCTTATCATACCGATGTAATAAAATGATAGGTTTTACGAGAGATTTTGGTTTCGTGATCATCATCTGTATTATCCTATATGTTCATTCAAAATTAGAATAATTTTTTTTAGTATTTATAGTAAAAGAAGAGTAAAATTTAAATCATGCGAAAGGAACTATGCCAAGCACATAAAAAAGTGGAATATTCTTCAAAAGATTTAGTTTGTGTCAGTCAAATATTTGTGGTAGTATAAATTATTATATCGACGTATTGAGAGAGAAAATTGTGTGTCAGAGCTCTATTCAGGCAAACATTGGCAAAACTATGTTACATATAGTAGAACTTCGTATCAAAGTTTTGTAGATCTTCAAATGTGTTCATGAAAGTTTGTAAAAACAAATATCTATCTTCTCAAAAAAGTATCGGTAACATTAGTTCAATTTTTCACGTAGTTTTTATCTTTATCAAATCAAATAACAAAGCCGATTAAATATTGTAATTTGTGTTTGTACTTCCAGAAATATTAAAGGATGTTTCTAATAGCCAAAAACAGATGAGATTTATCAGCATCGAATAGTTGGGTTCGTCTGGGTTATGGACGAGTACAGTGAGATTGTGGTTTTATGCAGATTGTTTTGTATGATATATTTTTGATCATTATCGTTAAGATAATAACATTCCACTGCAAATGCAGCATAAGCTTTCAGTTTTTCACTTCCCACATCCAATGGGATCAGCCACTTTTAATTCAGGTCTACCTGGCTGCATTTGTCGTTTCACAGCTTTCCCTCTGGGATTAATTTACTTCAAGTGCTACTCAGTTTTCGATAAATGTCACTAGTAGACTGCCATAGAGATACGAAAAATTTGCAATATATGCCAGTTACTCCATTTTCCTCTGGATATCATATCTGATTTTATACTTCAAAGAAAATCTGAGCATACGAGTAGCACGCTCCGCAGGACGCTAAGCGAGATTAATTAATCACTATATTTAAAGCAATATATCATAGAATAAAATCTTGATCGTAAATATATCAAATGTGCTTTAGACCCTTAAATGCCATAAAGTAGTAGGCTTACTTGTGAAACTATGCGTGTAATAAATCTTGACTCAAATAAGGGCGGATCGAAAAGTTTTAACTTGAAAATTTCTGTTAACAAAAACGATAGCTGCCTCGTTTTCCGCCGCGGAAGCGATGTTATCGATACTAGAGACCGTCTATAATATTACCCTGTATCACGCTAACAGAAGTGGAATATCCTCGGCATTTAAAAAAAAATAAAGACAAGGACATGCCTTAAGTGTACATATAATTTTAGTATCGTTTGTTAATTGATTAAAATTATTATGTGGTAGCTCATTTATTGTTATGTAATTACATGTTCAGATTTGTTTTTAATTGAGTAATTTGTCATATGGAACTATTATTAATATAATTAATTTCATATCAATTTAATACAACTAGTAGGTTGAATTATTTAGTCGTAATGACGTTTGGTTCAAATAACATAATTTTGCTTACGTGTAGAGTAAATTCCAATATGTGATATTAATTTTACAAATTTGAATGTAGTACTTTAGAAGATTTCGTATTGTGGTCTACTTCCACGTTATATATAATTATACTTGTCTCGCTCGCTGCTGCATAGGCCTCTCATATAGATAATATTTAATATAAAATATTTATTAATCTTTACAAAACGCACATAGCACTACAATAAGAAATACTCATCATAATATGCAATCTCTAACTTTACTTTTTAACTTTTTTAAATCGGTTAATAGTTACTAGTTGGTACTGGTTACCTGGGTAAGCATCACTGAATTTTATGTGCTTAACTTGTGATTATAATTCATCTTGTGCTTGACGGTGAAGGAAAACAAAGTGAGGAAACCTGAAACGTGTACCTGAAATGTGTATTCCACCAGTGCGCATTGGAGCAGCGTGGTGGAATAAGGTCCAAACCTTCTCCTCAAAAAAGAAGAAGAGGTCTTAGCCCAGCAGTGGGACATTCACAGGCTGTTACTGCTGTAGAAACAATATTTCGTATCTGTTATCGAAGATTTTTCAAAGAAGTATTTCGAGGTTAGCTTACCTGTTCATCGCGATTGTTTCAGTTAACTGAATATGTCACAGCTTGAGTTGAATTATTCTTTAAGATTACACTCGCCGTAAAACACAATTAAAAAGCCGAAAGTGATATGCGAAATTGACATTAATAGACTTAATATTTAAAGAATACACGCATCAAAATAGCGTATCAACGTAAAATTTATAGATGTATATATATTCATTCATCATTTAAAATTGAGGTATTATTTTATTACATGAGGCTTTTAAAATATCATATAATCTAATGGATACTTCTAACGGTACGAATATTTATGAATTAAGATGACCACATGCCAAAAGTTAGCTAATTTACAAACATAACATTTTTTATTGAAGTGATAACTGCTTATGGGAGGGTAACCGCTTCGTAACGTAACGCGTTACGGTGCCACTATTACCGACGTGGACTGCTTTACCTGAGTGTTACCAACCTAACGCCATCTAGCGCATAAAGATAGTACTTATAATAATTTAGCAACTCTCAAGTACTAATTTCAATTATATTTAATATATTATAATTAATAATAAATATTATCACTTCTGTCAAGCGTCCCGAAACGCACACGTATTTTTTATTTATGGATTGGTTAAAACACCAAAATATTAGGATAGTTAATGACACCAATTTTTAATAATATATGTAATAGTTTCTGTTTTGTATACACAATATATACATGACTGGAGTAATTGACACACAAAAATGTACGTTTAATAAACTTCAACACCGTAATCCGCACTAATTAAATTAAATAAGTAAAATAATAAATATAAACATTTCACAACCAATGTCGGACACATTTTATTATTGAATTGAAATTAAATTCCATTGTATTGCATTAAAATTATATTTAGTAAACATTTCAAACATTACATGATTATTATTAGGACAGTATTATTTTGAGAAAAATATTACCCTACAAAATATATCCATCAATAGCAGGAAGCTTTCTACATGTTTCTTAATATACTGTTAACAAATGTTTCTGCAGCATTTTAGTTTCAGACTCAAGTTATTAAGTTCGTGTTATACATTTTAAAGCTCTTCGCCGCTTTTAAATTGTTTCGAGAATATTTTCGGGAACCATTTGTTCTTTACTTAAATCATTGTTATTTTCACCGCATTTTAAGTGACTTCGCTCTGAACATCTGTGCCGTTTCTAATTATTCGTATTATTGAATGTATATAATATATTTAACGTTAGTAATACAATGTCAAATGTGTCATATAGGAAAATTAGCAAAGCAAAACTAATTTAATTTTACATAGGGCGAGAGTTACAACAAAGGTCTTTAATATTTTTTTATATACTTTGTAATAAACGCACATTGTGTATGTGTGTTTATTACAAAGTTATTAAGTATTACGTTTGCAAAATATATTTATTTGGATAAGTAAAACTCGGCAAGATTGATGCACGAAGAAGATTTGCCTAATTTTCAAAAACACGTTAAAATGCTGATTTTATGAATAAAATTTATAACGGCATTACGTGAACGGCATTTATCATCGCATAGGTTTAAAATAATAGTTAAAATTTATAAATAAAACAAACCATTAAAAATTCGATGGTAACAAATATGTCTACCGTTGCCTATCTTTTCATAATCGGTAAAAATATGAATCATTATTGTTTTTCATAAAGTATAACATATATTAAAATTCAAAACAATACTATCATAAATAATGTGAACTGAGCTGATATACTACCGCAAAACTGATACCGATACTCATCAGATATTCTACCGCAAAACAGCAGTATTTGGTATTGTTGTGTTCCGGTTTGAAGAGCGAGTGAGCCAGTGTAATTACAGGCACAAGGGACATAACATCTTAGTTCCCAAAGTTGGTGGGGCATTGGCGATGTAAGCGATGGTTAACATTTCTTACAATTCCAATGTCTATGGGCGTTGATGACCACTTACCATCAAAAAATATCTAGTAGTTAGATTGTGATGTTGATTCAAATAAAGCCACATGAGTACCACTGTATTTTAATGTGATTATTTTGTATTTATAATTCATCTCATGCTCGGGATGAAGGAAAACATCCTGAGGAAACCTTCATGTGTGCAATTTCACTGAAATTCCACCACATATGCACCATCACATTGAAGCAGCGTAGTGGAATAAGCTTCTACTCAAAGGGAGAGGAGGCCTTAGACCAGCTGTGGGACAGTCATAGACAGTTTTATTTTTTTACTACTACCAAAAAAGTTGCCGGTAAATATTAGTCTTTTCAAATAATTTAACGTGAATGTAATGAACGTGTCAGTCGTAACTAAATGACGTTAAAATATATTTCAGCCTCATTATATTATGCACGATGAATGCACTATACCAATAAAAGTAATTATCCAGTAATACCTATCTAGTTCACTCGAATATCACGTAGTTGGAAACTAGGTTAATATCGATAGAATTGATTAAAGTCCTGTTTCAAGTCGATTCGTTAACAGCACCAGTGTCCTACGAATAGTGTTACCATGTTTTATTTTTATTTAAGATTTTAATTAGAATTTTTTATTTTTGGTTGGTTTTGGTTTTATAGTCGTTTGCAATTTACATTCATATTATAAAACTTGTATATTTGTATTGCTGTAGCTTTCCTTGTTATATTATAATTATGTGTTTATGAAATGATTTTTATTTAAGTGGTTAATAGATCAGTCGTAGTTATTTTGATGAAACAACTATACTCGATGGTAATCAATGCATTTGTTTTTAACTCATACGTTATTAGGTAATTCCATTTATTTATTAAATGTACATACTTTACATAACAAAATTAAAGTATAGACAAGTAAAAAAATTACTTATTCTTTCGATGGTCAAAACGTTTAAAGATGAACATAGAAAGTTTCTCTATTTAAAAAAAAAACCGGACAAGTGCGAGTCGGACTCGCCCACCGAGGGTTCCGTACAAATTTGTAGGTACATAGTATAAAAACTTCTTCGTAAGACTCTCATTTATAAATTTATACAGAATTTATAAAGAGTCGGAAATTATTTGGTATTTATAAAAAAGGGATTTTTTTTTGATTCCTTGTCATCGAAAACTATATATTATAAAAATAATTAAAAATCTGTTTAAGCTTGTGCCAATGAAGCCCTTTCATACGATACCCCACATGACATGATTCAAACTCAATTCAAAATTTGGACCGCCGTTCCTTGCGAAAAGTCTCTGTTTTTTTAATGATTTAATTACAAATGTATAGTTTTCAGATTTTTCCCTATATTTGTAGTACAAGACGATATTACTTGCCAAATTTCATAGTTCTAGGTCAACGGAAAATACCCTATAAATTTTGAGTGACGAAATTTACGTTTTTTGCGGCATAAACGGCCATATCTTTTTTTTATGTTAACTTGAAGTTTGATTTTTCACACTCACAGCTTCAAGACCGTAGATTTGAGTATATAGTTTTAATTTCAACTCGATACCTCCACGCGTTCCCGAGATAAAGGGTCTTGACAGACAGACAGACGGACGGCCGGACGGACGGACGGACAACAAAGTCCAAAGATCCTATATGGGTTCCGTTTTTCCTTTTAAGGTACGGAACCCTAAAAATGGAATAAACATGTTATGTGGGAGCAAAAAATCACGCTAATTTCGAGCAAATGCTACTTACATGTAGCAGGAGCGAAATTTTACACATTGTCACATAAAGGAAAACTTATTTGTAATATTGTATTGAAGAGCAACAAATCAAGTTGATAGTGGGAGTGAATGGCTAACACTTTTGTCTTATCTTAATTTTTTCCACGACTATTGGTCACCCTGTCTACGATCGTTCCAATAGCGGTCGGTATTAACAGCGCGCTAAGAATAGCAATAAGCTAGTTATTGGACTTTGACTATTACTACGTTTTTCCGATTCGTGCTATGAGTAGCCTTTTTAATAGCTTAAGACTTTTAAAATGGTTTTCATTATAAAAGGCTATGAGCACTCGTTTTTATACTAAATTATAAGCAATTATTAATAAATAGAGTAATTCATGATACAAATAGAATTATTTTTATGTTGAATATACATTTTTGGGATTATGTATAAAATATTTGGGTTTATAATCTATTAATGAATCAAGACGAAGACGTTGGATTTTCTAACTGATCACTTCCGCTACGACGTTTACAGATGAAGTCGTAACTTACGTTATTTCTCCTTAGTTCTTTTATTATATTTTTAGTGTATATAAGGTTTGAAAGAGTCATCTTTTTCAGGTCCTGTTGTAATATTTATTATTGACAACTGAGTGTACAAAGATTTTGCTTCCGTACCATTTTAAAATATTATTTTGTTCCTCTTGCTTTCTAACACCTAAAATTCACATATGATATAATAAATAATGTAATAATATGATGATAGTTTCATTTTTTTTTCTTATTCTGTTCCGATTTTATTACGATTTGAGCATTTGTGAATCTTCTGTTTATGAATGTATTTGAAATTCATTCTGAATGACTTTAACAAATGTATAGGATGACAAACTAATTTACTAAAAAATTTATTTGATTTTTAAGCTTTTCAAGCAACAAAGTCGAGATCAATATTACTTTATAACATGGTGGAGATTAAGATGATAGCATTTAATTACTTATTAAAAAATTGGATAATGGATGGTACTGAGATAGATTTTTTATTGAAATATATGAGTGGTCTGGCAAATGGGCCACCTGATGGTACACAAAAATAGTATTAGGTAATAGAAATTATTAGTTATATTTAGTGGTAGATGAGGGTACTTATCCTTGCTTGCTTGCTCATCCGAGCTTGCACAAAGACTTACCACCAAGTTCAAATGAAGAACTTTCGTTTCTTTAAGCATAACCCAGTTAAAAATGCTTAAATTATATTTAATACAATTATTGTATCTTCATCTATGTAAAAATAATAAATAAAAATATTTGTATATAAAACTTTATTAGTATACAATATCACTAACCTCGAAACAGATACACATTAAGTATAATACATAATTCTTCTCTGTCGTTACACTCTTGGCAGAGTGGTCGTGGTCGTCATGACAGGGGTGGTGGCAAGCTTCACAATTCGTCATATACAAATAATACGTAATATACAGTGGTAATATCATATAAACGTACAAAAAAAATGGTTTAGATCATCACAGCTTGATTTCGATTCCAATCGCAATATTGCGGAACGTGCTAATGTGTTTACATTTGAAATTTAAATGTACATACTATATTCCCGAGAAGAGTAATACTTTTATATCACAAACATTGTATTTTTATTGAAAATATGATGCATCATTGTCTTATGTCATTTGACATGAGTAGCTTTTGCGCTTTTTCATAATACAGTAGAGCAATTCTACGCGTCAGTAGATCAAATGGAGACTGGCGTGTGAATGTCTCTGTTTTAGTGTTTTGTTTCGAATACATTTGAGAGAGAACAGCGAAAGTTTGCCTTTGCGGCTTTAGAATCTATGGATAATAAATGAAAATATAATTATTATAATCCGAGTTTAGATATTCAGTGACGTGCTACGTTTATACATTATTCCATAAATACTCGTATTACATTAATATTATATACATTAATAATCCGGAATTTGTTAGTTATATAATATTAATATCAATGTTTATGTCATGGGTGATAATTCGACACTTTCGGACAATTTCGACGACGCGGACGCCATGACATCTTGCTTTATTTCTTCATAATTTTTCTTGTGAAAAGATAAAGCAAGATAAACATAAATATAGAAAAGGCTTACGTTGAACATAGTGAGGCTTTCTACCTGTAAGACATTCAAGATTTTTTTTACAATTTAGATTATAATAATATTTTATTTATCTACGTTTTATTTATCTAAGTGTTAAACAAGGGATGATAAAGTTGGATGAAAAAATGAATATGATGAAAAGATAGCTAAACCAGACTTACGGTCATTCACCCAAAACACATACACTGTTTGTGTACACACATACAAATATATATTTGTACGTAAATAAAATGTAACGCTGTTGATTACGAAATAAACAAATAAATATTTACTATTTCTACCCAATGAAATGAGATATAATTCTTATGTATTATTATTTACACATACATGAAAATGAACGAATACTGATAATATTTAAAAAATATCTTGAATTATTATTTAACAAAATAACAATTCAATATTCGATACATATTCATAAAATATTTTTAACATCAAATACGTAACGCCGGTGAGCCGTGACACAATATTTTGGATAACGTGAGAAAACTGCGAATCAACGTAATAATCCAATCGATCCATTTGTCAACATTGTGCCATATGGCGCACGTACAACATTGTTGATATTTCCTCAACGTAAGCCTCGCCTTATCAAATTATCTACTAAGATAGCTAGCAGACAGTTTTGCTACATGTTACAATATAATGGAGTATTCGAAATATTATCTTAAGCTCCTCCGAACTAGTATATCATTTTTTTTATCAAAACAGACTATTTATTTATAAAGAGAAACATCTCTTGTCTGTTTTTTTGTTTTAAAATAAACAGTAAAAATTTAAACAAATAATATTTACATAAAATATGATTAAAATTATTAAAATATTTAATTTAAATTTGTTCTGAATAGCCCATAGTTTCGCTACATCTCTAAGCGCTGAATGCGCTATTGTTGCGCTGCGTATTTGTGAGATGTTATGTCTGATGTATCTATAGTTATTCTAGCTCACTCATTTAAGCTATTTGAAACATAAAACAATTGAACAGTGAGTGGTCCACACCCAATTTGGTTGGGGGTTGGGGATTGAATTTCAAAACGCGTTACAGGCGCGTTATACATGCTCTAGAATTTTGTTTTCTCACTCGTTATAATCACTAATTAAGAACGTGAAACGTAGTTGTACTTCCATGAGCTTCAGAAATCTTTGTTATAGATTGACGTGTTTTGAATCACGGGGTAAAGTATAAAGTACTTACTTTATATATATAGAATTTGTTCATAGCTTTATTAAACACGTAACGGATCTTATAATAGCTATGCAAATTCGTTAAGTCGTTTAAAACCTACATGATCTCTAACAAACGCAACAACGATATAATAGTTGCCACATGAATTATAAATATAGTCTTATAAGCCAAAAAATAATAAAAGTGAATATTTTGATGTCAGTTTGCTTTACGTGATATTAAGCTCAAAATACCGTTCACAGACTCTACTAAGATGCAGATATGTAGGGCGCAAAGAAAACTCGCCGGGTCAAGGTTGGAACTGTTTCATCTCATGGATGAGAAAATCGTGAAAATTTCCGAAAAAATTAACGAGGTATCGCGTAAAATTTAAGACATTACCTTAGATGAGGGGTTAATGCGTAATTTCGAATAATATATCACCCGAACGACATTTAACCTGTCTTGAACATCGTGAAATTTGATTTAATACCTCGGTAAAGTATCTCATCATTTGCATACATGAAGGTATTTATGAGGAAAATCGTAATCCATTATTCAAGCGGAGCGCCTCTTTTACGGCACAATAATAAGGAATATTTATCAGGTAATGCTTGCCTGCTATTTATATCTTGATTAACGTTGATCGTTTGGTGCTACGTGCGAATTAGTGTCAGTGTTCTGACACACCTGCGCCTTGAATATTACACTGTTCTATTATCTACATTATAGTATATTAGTTAATATATAGTAAGTATATAATAACCAGATATTCGCTTTAATTTCGCTTATGAATATTTAGTCTTAGACCTTAACTTGTTAATTGAGTTGACATCAGTGTTCAAAAGAATAATGTATTTAGTTTATAATTTGATAAGTACGGCCACTTAAGAAATGATTCGTTTGATTTCAAATAGTTCAATTGTCTACGAGGCGACATTCAGAGACGTCCTTAGAAGGCTTCGTGAAGTTTATAACGTAATAACTCATAACGATTGCGATGGCTCCTTGCTCGTGACTCAAAAATGATAAGGAACTGATGTACGATAACAATTCATTAATTATATAAACTGAGCATTATACAGTTTCCATTACAGAATAGGCTTTTGTACTTGTCCCGATATCTCAAGTGTACGATATAAGTTTTTTAAGATAAAATATAAACTAATATTATAATGTAATCGCGTCGAGCCTGTATCTAGTACTCGTACATTTTACCGCAAGCTCCGATGAAGACATTCTTTTATGAGTTATTTAAGTATCTTTATACTAATTTGAACTTGTATCTCTTTTCATCATAAATGTAGAAAATTTAAATAATGATTCTGACTTGAGAATATGTTCTACATATTCTAAGGAAAGTCTATAACGTCGAACCGTCGTTACGTGAAAAAATCCACAAACACACTTTCGCGTTTATAGTGAAGATATGTTTATAAAGGATATTTTCTTTAGACAGCTGACGTATCGACTACGAAAATAATTAATCCTGAGAGTGTGAAAATTTAGTTATACATGATTGTTTACACTTCAAAGCCATATGAATTATCGTTGAAGGAAGAGTGCCTTCAAAAATCTCTTGACAGATAAGCTTCATAACGTTCACTGACTGACCGGGAGCTGCACCAAGGACCTCGAGATTTCCATTTGCATAAAGTGCTACCAGACCATTTAGGCTATCCCAAAATATATACAACATGATATAAAATATATATCTATATATATATATATTTATAATAACATGATATAAACTATATGTATGTATATATATATTTATAATACAAGTAATAATAATGTGAAAGTTTAATGTGATTCGTAATCCAAATGACAAATAAACTATCTGCGATATTTTAAAACTTGCAGTTGCTCTAATAAAATTGATGTTGACTACATTTTAATTAAAAAAAGAAGAATTTATACTACAAAGTCGTTTATATATTTCATTAAGTATTGTATTTTTTTTTTTAATAAACTTATACATTAGATTCTAAAACCTTAAGCATATCTTTTATTATAAAGAAAATCTAGTCTTAAATTAATCGACACGGTGTTATACAATTAAGGACATATATTACGTCTTCTGAGGTTGTAATAAATAGTGATATTGATTTATAGCAAATAGACGCATAAATATATATACTAAAGCTACATTCAACTATGCCATACGATCTTAATATCTACATATTAATATTCTGGTTAACGTTATGAATATAACAGTTTATTATTAATTTAGACTGATTTATTTTATAGAATTATAAGATTTTATAGAATTATAATTAAATACAATATTTAAATTTGCTTTATCAAAATGAATGGTTTTAATGTTCGTATTCTATGATTTAATTTAACGTTCATCCGATCGGGCCGAAACTTTTTTAATGTTATTATATATACGTTCATTATATATTTAAACGATATTCAGCAGTTATTGTTAACGTACCTATTGTCGTATCGAGATATATGTTTTAAAAAGGAATTTAAAATCGTCAGTGGTATTTAAAGTAGTACCCATTAAATCTTCATCGCTGGACAGATGCGTCTTTAGTAAAACAACTTCGCTAAAAATGTGTCTCGATTCCACTACGCTGTTCGGATTTTTTAACCACATAACACAGTACTTAATTAAAAATAAAAATTTAGCGGGAGATAAATTTAGTTCTGATTATTCGTATAAATGTGTAAGGAGTCTGATTAAGATCTTCAATGAAAACCATACAATTTCGATTGTTGATAATGATTTTTTACGTTAAAATAGATACTTTATTAATACCATTACTACTTTAGCTAGGAAATGGTTATGAGCTATAGCTATAGCTATTAATCGTATGTTTCAATTAATTATTTCAATTTATTCAGAAAAAAAATTCGGAACGTTTATTAATACTACTTAATACGCAAACTTTTTAAAAAATATACGAAAATCAACGCTTCAACAGGGACGTTGGCACGTGTATCTATGATATAAATATACTCGCATTTATAATGTATGTATTTTACACAAAATATATTAAAAAATTTCATATTAAATTATTGTATCCCAGGACTATTAACCTCAACCAGTTCTGAGGTTGTCTGGATGATATCCCTTTTTGGAATAAGTCCGCCTTTGTATACTGTTAATATAAAATAACATCAAGTCTTTCCTTTTATATGTATATAAAAATCAAGATAAAAATTGTATGTTAACAAGGTAAGTGTTGTTTATTAATTCTGATTGCGTAAAACATTCAGCAAATTACTTGGTGGTAGAGCTTTGTGCAAGCTCGTCTGGGTAGGTAACACCCACTCATCAGATATTCTACCGCAAAACAGCAGTACTTTGTATTGTTGTGTTCCGGTTTGAAGGGTGAGTGAGCCAGTGTAATTACAGGCACAAGGGACGTAACATCTTAGTTCCCAAGGTTGGTGGCGCATTGGCAATGTAAGTGATGGTTAACATTTCTTACAATGCCATTGTCTATGGGCGTTGGTGACCACTTACCAGGTGGTACCAGGTTAATCAGGTGGCCCATATGCTCGTCCGCCAAACTATACAATAAAAAAAAAATAATAATGATAGGTGTATGATATTGTACATATTAATTGCTTAATCGTATAATTATACCCTTTTATTGAGTATATTTTTCTTAAATCCTTACAAACGGCTAAATAAATATAATATAAATATAAATTATCGTTTTACAATATGAATTTAGGAATGTGTTATTCAAGTATCTGTACTGCTACTATCTGTTGTTCACAAATCTATACTATCTATAATATATAAAGCTGAAGAGTTTGTTTGTTTGATCCGGCCAATCTCAGGAACTACTGGTTCGAATTTAAAAATTATTTTTGTGTTGTACAGTCCTTTTATCGAGGAAGGGTCTAGGCCTGATTTTTATTTATTATATTTTTATGAATTATACGCGGGTGAAACCGTGGGCACAGCTAGTATAAAATAAAAATCATTAATATTTCTACTAAGTATTCCTCTTCTTTATATTTTATTATTTGTTATAAATAAAACACTCGTTGTGGCGAACAGTGAGCCCTTAATTTAGTTACATCTTAGATTCGTGTGATCAGATTCAATTATCGACTTCCAATTATGGTAAATTGATTTTGCGACGGAAATGCAGTCGGAAATACCAAATCAATTCGGACAATTTAACGATGACGCTTCGGCCGGAATAACGAACACGGTACAAATTGCACACCTATGTAGATAAAGAACTATAGTAAGTTACGTTCTCTAAGTACTCGCATTATAGACCTTATGATATATCATATAAGAATGAATTGTGCTTGAACTTCGTGTGAAAGTGTTTGTTTTCTTTGCCTCGTTTACAGCATAAAATACCTTAATGGATCTATTGCATGTTCATTCTCAGTGTTCAAGCTCGTTCAGGCTAGTGCTTGAAAAACAAAAGTGCTTTAGTTATATCAGTATTATATCAACTAGTTTCTAATGACAATTATAAAATGAATTCTATTGAAAACGAATATTAAAATTGTACGAATTGAATTTTTTTTCTAGCCTTTTGATTTTGCACATAAAGAGATGCATTACAAAAGGCGGTTTTATTACTTACTAGCAACTTATTGCCAGAATAGGTGTGGATGGGATTGGTTAAATGTTTGAAAATTGAAACTATTGCGTATTAGTAATTGTTGTATTCATTTATACTCAAGCACCATCGATTCACGAACACGCCTATCTATACCTGTAAATAAAAAGGAATGTTTGTTTGTTCGACTTTTATATGTTTCTAAGCTATTCATCCGATTGTGATTAATCTTTGGTGCGATCTACTACGTACGTTCGGGAAGGTGCCTAAGACAATTATTTTTTTTTTGTTTTCAGTATTTGTCCTTCAATACAAATGTTTTACGTGGTTCTTTATTCTACCCGTGCGAAGCTGTAATCAATCAAATAAATTCATGCGGCACTACCTATAAATGTTATTGAGACGTAATAAATTAATAAACTTACATATAACGCATGATAAATAAATAGCATGTAAGAAATTACCTTATTTTATTTAAGTACTCACATTCTGTTTTTCATTGTTTCAGGCGTTCAAGCGCGGGGCTTCTTGCTCCTCAGCTTACCTGCCAGAGCTCGCCAGGTCCAGCGGCAACAGCACCTCCCCTCCCTCCACCAGCTTCACCTCCCCGTATCGTATCAGCACCCGTTCCACAACCACCACCCGAGCCTATACCCCAACCAGCCCATGAAGACGGTGTGAGATTACGCCGCGCTCATACGGTTGCAGTCCGAGATTACCTTAAACGAGAAACTCAAACGTTCTTTGGTGTTCAGAGAGATAATGAAACAGAACAGAGGCGGTTATGGTATGAGAGAAGGAGACGGCACGCGGCGCGTGCGCTCGGTGACCTCAGGCTCGACTTACCACCCGATCACCATCCAGATGTCGACGATATTAGGTAAGTATATATTTTGTCGTTAGAAGTTACTTTACAGTAAAGTTTACTATTTACTTTTATAAACTGGTCATTTGTTTTCACTTCTGCTGTAGAAGAAATTGCTGGTGAGTTGCTATAGTTAAATATACTAGCTCACGTATCGTATTATCATGAACGATACTGTTGCAAAGTATAATAATTACTTGTAAGATCAAAACAAAAAATAAAAGAATAATGGTTGGTATATAGATTACGTGACACAATTTTTTTTTCTGATTTATTACGTAGAAGACCTAGTAATGGGCTTCTTGATGGACGTCAATACCATCAATATTGGCACTATAAAAAGTAGAATCTATTCACTGATTGTAGATGAGTCGCCAACTTTGGGACTTTCAACAAGGGAACCTTTGTATTAAGTTGAAGAGACTACATCTTAGTTCATTATGCTGAGTACACTGGCTTACTTATCCAACAAACTTGAACACAACATAAAGTGTATATATGTGTATATAATTTATTATAATACTAGCTGTTTCGCACGGTTTCACCTCAGTAAGTAATAGGTAGCATGATATTAATCTAATATACTCTGAAATAAACTTATACTGTAAATCAATCTATCAAAATTTTAATCCTGAAACGTAGACATGATGCTATGTGGTAAATAGAAGGCACACTGAAATAAATTAAAGATACGATACACCAAAGGCACGGTCATGTCTGGAGATACAAATACAATAAATAAAAATATATACAAACTAAGGTCGTTATGGGACGCCTAACCGTGGTGAAGCATGAAATTGATGAGATGTAATTAAAGAAAACAAACGAATAAAAAACAAAATTGTGCGTTCGGGGGAGCCCGTCAGCAACGAAATTCTTCGCGATATTTTTTTCGACTCAAACCGTGTTTTAAAATGCAGATTTTAATTGATTATATTATTGTATTTTGTCACACAAAAAAGCACCCCAATCTCCTTTATGCAACTCTCCCTAATCAAAGATTAAGAAACGATTTAAATTTTTAAATTCAATTAACATTTTATATAATAATAGCAATCCCCATTTTAAGGAATTTACTTATATTTAAATAATTTACCCCTCCAATTAAACAAAGCTTATGATGCGAATTGTGACAAACTAGTACTCCCGTGCAGGGTTGGATACTGATATATCTCTTTCTTCCTCTGCCCTTCACTCACTAACAGGATAATTAAAAATATTGCTCTTTATTTTAATTCAATCCTGCTCCCGTGGTGGCGCTGCCAACACTATCATATAAACAGTGTCGGAATTATTCATATCGAAGTATTTTTTCATCCGATTATATTATATTGACGGTTAATCGCTAATCTTGGTATTTTTGCATACAAGGACCAAGTACTCTTGGTACATGGTACGTGTCACTAAAAACTGGTATGTATACCAAGAACTTGGTACGTCTGACATCCTTGCGCCCAACTCATCGCATTTTGTAGCATTTGGTAGGCACAGTATGAACGCTATCTCGTTATGTGACATGACCTTGCGCCACTGCCCTTTCATTTTGCTATAACCCGTGTTCGTTCCAATAAATATAAAAATAAAAATTAAAACATTTCATTAATAATATAAATACAAATTTGTTATAATTATTATAACATATAGCAAACTAGGATATAGTATACGCGCATGTACACACAAGAGAAGTGGCAGAGACGCAGGCCGTCGTATAAGAGAGTCATGTCGTTTATACGTCGCGGCATACAAATCAGTCTTACCCTCAAGGCGCGCTGATACCTATTTCACTTTATAATTATTAGTAACTCGACTTTAATGCTAGCGTCAGGCTTTTGTAGGAGCTTAAGATTAATTTCAACGGTTCAATTGTATTTCGACGGTTTCTTTATCACTTGCTCCTCATCAAACTAAAGTAGCGGTATTCAACGTGCGTTAGTCCACGTGATGTTACTTCATTTCGAACTATTTTAAATTTCAAAGGTTTTTATTAACACCTAAATAATTTGAATTAACCAACTGGTTGTGGCGGACACTGCAAACGCTCGAAACATCATAAACGATAAAAAAAAATGTTAAAATAACACAATGATTAACACGAGTTTGTGGCCCCTATAAAGAAAAGGTTGAGTATCGCTGGACTTAAGGAAAAAAAAAATCGAGATTTTGTATACTTTGTAAAGTTACATAACAGTTAAATATTCAAAATTTTAAAAATACATTTCAAATGAAATACAGGATGTGAGACATGTCCATGATGAAACCAGATGCTTTACAGTTAATATCTTATTTTGTATTCTGTATGTAAGCTTCTAACATTTATATTCTGTCAACGTTCCTAGTATAGTAAATATTTCAGACGATCTTCATATTATTATCCTAACGCTTTTGGAAGTTCGAACTTTAAGCGGTTCTCTTTATTATTGTAATTTAAAAATAAGAAAAGCAATTTCACTTCACTTACTTTAGTTTCTTTTATGTTTTTTTTTTTCACATTAAATAAACTTTAACATTCAAATCAAATTAAATTGAATCGGTGTAATAGAAGTTTAATATTCGATTTATTAGAAAGGAACTTGCTTCCTTGACAAATAACTTAATTGAATTTCAGAACTCGTATCTAGGTATGTATTTTAAGCTTTTAGTTTTTTATATAAATAATATATAAAAAACAACTGTTCGGAAGCCGAGATGGCCCAGTGGTAAGAACGCGTGAATCTTAACCGATGATCGTGGGTTCAAACCCGGGCAAGCACCACTGAATTTCATGTGCTTAATTTGTAATTATAATTCATCTCGTGCTTGACGGTGAAGGAAAACATCGTGAGGAAACCTGCATGTGTCAAATTTTCACTGAAATTCTGTCACATGTGTATTCCACCAATCCGCATTGGAGCAGCGTGGTGGAATAAGCTCCAAAACCTTCTCTTCAAAAGAGGAGAAGAGGCCTTAGCCCAGCAGTGGGACATTCACAGGCTGTTACTTTATAAATAATATATTTTGTTTTATAATTACATTTATTTACTGAAGAATTATTTGATACAAACTAAAATTAAAAATAGGTACTGTATAGATCATGACCGCGTTGAATGGTGGCTAGAATACTAGCAGCATTTCCTCGTTGAATCGTAATTCCGATTTTCTGGGCGAAAACGAACCAGCCGTTCAATCACCTGTAGAGGTAATGATTTTCTAAAAAATACAACACCCAGAGTTGTGTGGTATTTTTTAGAAAACTGCAAAAGGTATAACATTATTTAAAATGAGAATTCAATGAATATAAAAAGTTAATAAATATTTTATCGCTTTATCTTTTGTTTTTATAGAATAGGTAGGCGGACGTGCATATGGGCCACCTGATGGTAAGTGGTCACCAACGCCCATAGATATTGGCATTGTAAGAAATGTTAACCATCGCTTAAATTATCGTATTATCGTTTAATTTGAAATGTTTATCGGTTAATTAAATCGAAATCAATGAGAGAAGTGCTAAGTAGTTTTAAATAGATGGCAGAACTAAATATATTTATTACATAAACAATTATACATATATTAAATATTCACCCGATGCCCGCTTGACGTTGAATAATGGGACATATATACAGGATATACATTGGGTAGAATTTAAGTCAACTCTGCAGGTGTCGTAGAGACGTTTTATTTTATCTATAAATATAAATATAAATACAAACAAACACGTATAATGTTAGTGGTGCTTGCCCGAGTTTAGAGCACAGTTTTTGGTTAAAATTTACGAATTTCAGCCACTGATATATCTCGTTTTTATAATGTGTAGCAAAATGATTACAGAAAACTTTTAATTAAGTTTATTTAGTTGCATAAGGTCATAAGGAGTTATTTCAAATTTACATATTTTTGTACGAAACCCGTGTTAGTACCTTTTTCTGACTCCTATGGCGTTGGGCTCAGCGAATGTGCTAAATATTTAATACCGACCTGACCTGTATTTTAGACGACCGAAAATGAGGTCGTGCGAATTACATGACAGGGATAGAAGAAATGTTTAGAAAGCAATATTTACAAATTGCTTAAAAAGTCTTCACGTTTGGTCTAGTACTGAGCTGTTCGAGTTTTAGTTGTTGAGTAAGCTCGTATGTACAAAATCATTAGAAGTACTCGTAAGAAACTATTTTTATTTGGATTTATTTGTTATATGCAACCTGTTGACAATATTATAATATACAAGTATTCTCACGTGTTAAAAGCCTGGCGGACACCAGTTAACATTACCACCAGTTAAATGTAATATGTTCCAAATTTTATCCTAAAGTTTTAAATTCTACAATCCATCATTTATTGATAACAAAGGTGTAATTAATAATAATAAATAAACTATTTAGTTGATTAAGATCAATAAATTGCCTTTATTTAAAGCAGACAAGTTTTTTTAATATGCATTTCTTCCATGCGAAACCTAATGAAATCCATCTATCTATGAAATCTAAAAAATAAATGATGGGCGGTTGCACCTTTTTGCGCGATAGTATTATTTGTGGATTTTGTGTAACGTGTGTGAGCTGAGTGATATTTTGATGTTTTTGAAACCTAATGTCAAATAACCGAAAAATCGTTCGTTCGTTTTCGTTCTCCAAAGGTTTTTAAGCGTTTCACAATAAATCGTCTGGCGGGTCTCGGTAACGTTATATTTTGATATTGACGATGTGATAAGCTTGAATATAGCAATATTAAATGTTATTAATTCTAAACAGTCAATCCATACAGGTGAACACGCGAAACATAACATGCTATTGACTTAACCTAATAATGATCACCAATGACATTAGACTATATATTTAAAAACAAGTTTTTATTCAATCAATGAATTAATTGAAAAATGTATACTGGATTGTTTAATCACACGTATTAAAAGTATTTGCAAAATTTCAGCTCGATCGGTTGGGATTCGGAATTGTTTTAAAATTCATTTCTAAGGATTAACTAAACATTAGTATAATTTTTAAATTTTAAATTTATAAATATAGGTATTTCAATAAAAACTTGTAAAAAGAAAAAAAAAAAAAAGAAACGAAAACTTATATTTATAGCAAAACACTTTCTTTGTTTGAAACGCTGATCAAAGTCAGATTTACTAATCCAATTAAATACTAAAAGCTTATTGGTCGATCATTGCGTTATCGATTGCCGTCGACCAATTAGCATTCAGTTTAAAGTTTAATTAGTTTATAATATGATTTTGATTAGCGTTTCATAATGAAAGGTAATATGTAAATTCATCAATGATTGACGAATTTCTGCTTACTTTTATTTACGATTAGTCGAAATTCAATTTGAACTTGTCTTATTTTAACAAATGAGATAAGAGATATGAATACACCTAACCAAGTAATTATAATCGTGATAAGTAACTCATATTAACATTTTACCAATACTATGATTTAAGAAAACTAATAGAGATTAAGGAAAATATTATAAAAAATATTAACGATCGTGGCAAAAATATTAGTACATAATCAATTGGTAGCTAAAATACATAGGTATTAGAGTTTTTTTATTTGTTTTCGTGAAGTTTCAAGTGAAACAAAACGTTTTTTAAGTATTTAATTCTTTTTTTTTTTGGTAAATCTTTTAAACGATTCGATAGTAAAATAATTCCAACTTCGCTACTATCGTAGACTTCAGCGTAGCGAACCGCATACGAATTCCAACTGCCACGCTTGGAAAATGTGAATGCTCTACGTTCCATTCGGAAAGCGTTATCAAAATGTTAGACGACTTTTCTATTCTGCAGGTGCAGTCGAGAGGAAACCTATTAAATTTTCTGCATACATTCGTAGATGTCAACTATTATACTGTTATATAGTATATATAGATTTGTGAGATAAAATAATTACCAAGAAACGTTACGGTAATAATTGTTAGCTTTGATATTAAATAAAAATATTTTCATGATTATATTTTAACATTGTAGCATATCTTAAACTTACATGGTTGGCTTTGTTCAAGCTAGTCTTGGTAGAAACCACCCACCCTACTTATCGCATATTCTAACGCCAGACATCAATACTTAGTATTGTTGAATCCTGTTTGAAGGATGAATAAGCCTACCAGTGTACAAGAGACATAAGATCTATGCATGGTAGTCACAACTTATCATCAGCCCATTTGCAAAAAAACTTAAATCCAATTGCATTATAACTTTAAATTAATTCATGTCTGTTAGACATATAACTATATATAAATAACAAATGTTTTCCTTTCAGTATGTATGGAGCGTCCGGGGCGGCACCGAGAGAGGCGCGGGGGCAAACGCGAGAGCGGCCCGATGTTCTACCTGCGCCGGCGCCGCTCGAGCCCCCCACGTCTGTCCCTTCTCGCCTCGGGAAGGACAGCGTGGCAAGGCTCACTCTTACCGGACTCTCTTATGTTGTTACTGTAAGCATTTCATCTTAACTTATTCGAAAAACTTTCATCCATTTTCATTTATCTATATTATAAACATAGAAAGTTATTTTCTAATTCCATTATAAAATTTGACATACTGAGAGAAAGTCGTTGCTCTATGTAAATTCCATGGTTTAAACGTAAATTAAATACGTGTATTTATTTATACAAGGATGGAGTTACATATTTGTTTCAAGAAAGTTCTAATAAATATGAAATAAAGATAAGCACTTTCATAAATTGAGATAGCCGTTGTATTAAAATAAAATATTAATCTTTATACAATATATTCTCCATTCAAATGCGAATATAGATTTTGTTTTTAGGTCTCGATTATTCTCGGCTATAATTTACTTACTTCTAAAACAGTATAGTAATTAGTTTTCTATAACTTAAATTATGTCGCTTTAACGATGCTTGTTGTGGTAACAGGTGCCTAAGTTCTGAAGTCACTTCCTAGAGGTTAAACATTAAAAGTTAGTTAACATCTAAGAAGTTGTAGTAAGAGATTAAAAGGACTAAAAGCACTTTAATGCTTAATGCAAGACAGAATGTTTACTTAGTAAGATATATGGTTTAAGTATACTGTAGCACTAAATCATTTTATATTTTGTATTTTAATCGATACTTGTGGACCAAATTACCCTGTTTTATTATTTTGTATTACGTTTTGCTAGATAGTCGCCCTATATTCACCTTCTTGTATTATCTATGAGAAATTTTAATGATGAAAATATTTTTCCTAATTGATATTTTAAATTGATATATGTATAGTTGCGTTTTATGCCCAAGTCATTCTGACAATTTTATATATTAGTATAATATATACCTAAAGAAAACTGTTGAATATAGTAATTAACATTTTTTTTCTTTGTTATATAGAATTTTTAAATAGCTGTTGAAATTAAAAAATATATATTTAAATACATTCATGTACGTGAGCTAAGAGAGTAAATATCGTTTCGTGCGCTTTGATAGCAATAATATATAAGGGTTTAAGAGTTTAATAAAACTTTATATAGGAGATTTGTTGAATAGAGTTCAACACGGAATTCTGGGACAGAAAATTTATATATATTTTAAATAAGTTAAGTAGCAATAAGCTGAAGCATTCATGCAACTTAACTATAGTTAATACTTTAACTATAGCTTTCATGAGATATCCATCTTTTTGTTTCTTATTTTAAATAATTTTATTCCACATCTTTAATTGCTTTTTCAATTTTTTTTTAAATTGAATTTATACAATATTACTATGTCATTTAATCTGCTAGTGAGTTAAAGTTCCTTTTATGTTTTTGCATGCTGTGTTATAATTTATAACTTAATTTATTGATCCAGTTTTGCGAACTGTTAGTCTAGTGATAAATAATTAATTAATTATCAGCACCTAAATTTATCAAGAAAGGTGCAGAGATACATTTGCTTATTAATATTACACGTTGGTATTTCAAATTTAATTCTAAAACGTGATTACGGTCGAATAAGCTGAGCACTTTGCTCGTACAAACTATTCGTTTTCACGAATGATGTTATGATGTTTCAGTACGTTGGAATCCTAATTCCGATAATGTCTTTTTATGGAGCAATGAACTCTATTACTATTGAATATTCCTATTTTCTTCAATATTTAAATATATATTTATACAAGTTACATGGTTATATTTAAAAGGTAAAGGTAAATATCACATCAAATTAGAATAATTTGAATATTGAATAGCATTACTAGTAATAATCTTTTACGCACCCACTTAACAGTTATTATATCGACTCGTTAAACAATTGTTGTTTGTTGTGTTGTTCTGCAAGGGTCAATGGACTAATGCTATTAAGGTCTCAAGGAACGTAATACATAACGACATTATATTATAGTATTATTTATTCAAGTATGCCCATGATCACTTATATTAGTAAAATATATATCTTTTGTATATCTAATAAATCGAAAAATAAGCAATTTTATGGTAAGTTTTATTGTTTGAATTTGAATAAGTTAATTGAATAAATAAAAATTCGTATGTTATATATACAGTGATGTTTTGTTGACATCTAGATACATATAATAAATATAAAATTTGTCTAGAAAACTGGGATTTCGTATGCCATGATAATATATGTGTTGAATTGCAGAAACTTTAGGTGAACAAATGGCGAGTTTCGTGCACGTTACACCTCGGTGTAAATATACATACTACAATAATTTCTCATTTTAGTGGCATCCAAAATATGCGACAGACGAATTAGGCTACCATATTTCTGTGCGATAAATTATAAAAGCGATGTCTTTAGGGATCGAGTCGAGCTTTATGGCATCGTAAATAACATAGTCGCTGGTCGTAGCAATACCCCCGAAAGGAACTCTCAAGGTATATAATACAGGCGTTTCTCTTAAAAGCACTATGCCTTAAAAATGGATTTATGGAGTGTAGCATGTAAATGTAGCGTTTTTATTTATAATTCTTATTTTTGTGTGCGTGAATGGACGTGATAAATGAGCACCGTTGAGGTTGCTGCCATTGACGATTATGGGGCATATTTATCATCGCTGCAAGAATAACCCGAGGGAAAGCTATTTGTTATAGATTTTTTTCTTTCTTATATATAAAACGGACGGCGATTAATCTGTTTAAAATTAGTAAACATCGACAAACTTTAGATGATCACCATGAAAGATTTACGTATTGGAAAAAGTTTTTATAAAATTTCGTTGTAACTCTCCACCCCTGTATGTGGATAGCCCTGTATCATATTAACTTTTATACCGTTTAAACGATAGATAGGTAAGTTAGTAGACAGAGAATATTTTTGTGTAATTCGCATCGGATAGTCTACAAATAAATTTAAAGTGGCGTTGTAATGACGAGCATTTTCCTCTATTTTATACCGACGATAATATTCTTAAATTGTATTATTTTTTCAAATAGGCGGTTACAAGACGGTCGCGCCAATCAACGTCAGCGCAATGGTCGCGTTCGTTTCGAGGCAGCGCGAGCAGTCCGCACGATGACGTCGACGTAGATGACGTTTTCTTTACCCCTCAAGTCCTGACCTCACCTCTGAATCAACATCATCACGACGAAGATAATGTTGATGGAACCAAAAGGTAAGTTTTTATAAACGTAATTATTATTAATACTTTGTATTGCTTTTGTTTGAAGGATGACTGAGCGAGCCCAGGTTTATATCCCTCAGTGTGTATCGACGAAGATGACCATGGTTTCTTCTGTCTCTTCGAAATGAATAGAAATACTCACTACAACTTACATACACATTTTCGTTAATATTATTTTTATTTTAAGCTTACTAATACCGCCCAAAAATATTGGCACTGTTATAACCATCCTTTACATCGAAAATGTGCCACCAATCTTGGGAACTAAGAAGATATTATGTGCCTTGTGTCTGTAGTTACACCGATTCACTCACGTTTCAAACTGGAACACAACACTGCATTCCAATATCTACATAATAATACGTGAAAAACACGAAAAACTGCCTCGTAGGTCTAGTGGCTAGATATAAGGCCGCAGAGCCGTTGGTCTTGGGTTCAATTCCTAGGTAGGGCCAATAAATAGTTATTGGGTTTTCTGTCAGAAAATTCTCAGTAGCAGCCCGGGAGTCTGGAAGTTGGAAGTGTGTACACTCCCGTGCCTCGGAAAGCACGTTAAGCCGTTGGTCCTGCGCCTAAACTCTTTCCGGTCGTGTCGGATTGCCGTCCCATCGGATTATGAGAGCTAAGGAAAAGAGAGTGCATCTGTGTTTGCGCACACATTTGTGCACTATAATATCTCCTTGTGCACTATTATAACTAATGTCGCTTGAAATTGGCCGCCGTGGCCGAAATCGGTCTGGAGGACCTTAATATTACGTAATCACTACACATATTAAAATAATACAGAAAACAAATGCGTTTAAATATCTGATAAATATATACTACACATAATATATGTATAATATACTTAATATGTATAATATACTTTGTATAAAATGAGACGTTTTAAAACAGATAGGATAGAAATAGATAGATACTAATTATACCTCAGATTAATCAAATATGTTTTGACTGACTAATCGTTTATTTTTCTTTATCGATAAATGAGGGACAATATGTAAATAATTTTACTTTAAAGAGGTACCATTGAAATAATTTATAAATTTTAGAAGTCTATTTTGTGATGTATCTGGCCTTAAGCTTATTGGTCGTCTATTACGTCATCGCCTGCCACCGACCAATGATCATCAATAAATGGTTATCCACAAATTAGTCAATCTGACTTTGCGTAGAATTAAAAACACCGAAGGTCTATTTAAAAATATATTATATTTAAATTTAACCCAATAAATAAAGACAATGATATAATATTTTAGGCTTTATTGCTTTGAAAACTTGGACAAATTTATTGCTACCGTATCCGTTGTCGTGGAAGAAATATCGAAAAGTGGATAGGTTTATATCATGTATGGGATTAGTATTCAGCCAACAAGTAACTTTTACAACAAGTAATAGGGTCTTTTACTGCTAATAAGCAACAATAAATAAATCAAATTAGCGTATTATGTACTAAGATTAAAATGTGATTAAAAAACAAATCAGAATACACTATCTTTATAATGAAAAGTAACAAATTAATTATATTTTTTTACGAGGATATACTTCATGTGCATTAATGAATAAAATTTATTTGTTCATCCCTTTAATATATATATTTGAATGACAACTATAGTGAAATTTAAATTTACCTATTCTAAGAAACGACAAAAATTATTACATAAAAATATATCATAAATATGTATTATTACTTCTTACGGCTGGTTAGTAATAAAAGGCATAAGAAATTATTGTTCAGCTTACTTGATTACGGATAGTCTAATTGTCTTCGTGACGTAATTCACTAGCTGCCATTGCATTATTTGCGGATCAGAGTACTGCGAAATAACGAAAAGTAGGATAAATGTATGAAAATTACAGACACTATCATCATCATCATCATCATGTCAGCCAAAATACGTCCAATGCTGGACAAAGGCCTCTCCTAAGGATTTCCATTTTGGCCGGTCTTGCGCTGCCCGCATCCAACGGCTCACCGCGACTTTTATGATGTCGTTAGTCAAACTTGTAAGGGGCCTGCCCACACTGCGTCTTTCGGTTCGTGGTCGCCACTCGAGAACCTTTCTGCCCCAGCGGCCGTCAGTTCGACGAGCGATGTGCCCCGCCCACTGCCACTTCATTTTAGCAATTCTTAGGGCTATGTCGGTTACTTTGGTTCGCCTGCGGATTTCATCATTTCTGATTTGATCTCGCAGGGAAACTCTGAGCATAGCCCTCTCCATTGCTCATTGAGTGACCTTGAGCCTTCTTATCAAGCCCATAGTGAGCGACCACGTCTCTGATCCGTAAGTCATCACTGGCAACACACACTGGTCGAAGACTTTCAATGACAGACACTATATAATAAGTTATTCAAGTCACTTAAGCACTTCTGCTATCCGGCGGCTAAAGGAATCGATTTTCTTTCATATAGTAGCCGGCCGTAAATAAGAGCTCAGATTGTTATTATGCGACCGGCACGAACTTAATTTTCAAGAAATAATCCAAAAAAATTTAATTTACTAGGGTCTCCATAATCAACGCAATTCACGTCATTAATTGGATCCTGAAATACGTTGAGCACTGATCGATGAAATATAACGTAAGATACACCGGGCTAACGAATAATAATACATATTATTGTTACAGAAACTCAATCATTTTTATATAAAGTAACGAAGAGTATTAACTATTTCGATTAAGCGAAAGCTAACATTTAGCAGACTAAATTCACTTTACCCGTGGCAAATCTGAAACGAAGTTTTAGTTAATAATCGTACTCGGCTCGCAAGCCCGCGTCGTATTATTACATCATATTGCGCTAACTTGACAGATTAATTCGTGTACATTCGTAGCAAAAGTTTTAGAATAAACATTTATCAACTACACATTTTACATACAATGCTTATTATAGTGTGAGGAACCAAAAATTATGATTTGTCACTTATTAAGGTACCTATCACCTGTTTAAAATTGAGTTGACTGCTATTTTGGGACAACGCATGTTAAAAAAACTCTAATTCACAACGAAATTAATTATTATTATTTGTTCTAAACAAAAATGTGAAAAGGTTTTGAAGACACTAAAGTTAAATTCAGAATCATTTAAAAGTATATCAAATGAAGATAGGTTAATTGTCATTCACAACAGATACATACATATATAAATATATGTATAATAGTATTTGATTGTATTTAACTGTTAAATTATTGACTATCTAAATTGCCATTTAAAAAACTCAAAAGGTACAATAATTAATTATATTATTGATAAGTCTAGATTTAGCCGTAAAAAAGTTTATTTGGGAGATTATTGAGTGCCAATTAACCCGAATCTGTGTCAATAACGGTAAAGGGACGATAATGGCAATAATTTACTTTTAAAAAAGGAATGGGGGTTGTTTATTTTTAGATAACTACGTTCGAATTAAAAAGTGTTATTTAAAAAGAGGTAACGATTGATTGAACAAGATTATACATTTGTCTATTGAATTCGTGAGTTAAACGAACTAAGTTTTCTTTCGACTTTCATAGATAAACATTTTTATTATCTGTCGTCATATTTTCTTTATATACTTGACGGTGTGAAATATATATTAAAACACGTTCGACTTTCGAATAACGATTATTTATTTACGCGCATACGCCATTTATCTAAAACTATATAGTATTAAAAATATTGAGAAAAATAGTAACAAAAGGTTTTGCTAGTTAATTTATTGTGTCGTGAACAGCTTCTCTGTAGTAAACGAAATCGTATTTCACTTGTGAAATATTGAAAACCGATTTACTGAGATAATCTATTCTGACCCATTTATTCGTTATTATTATTATAGTCATCGCTTATCACTTCAAAATTTCATCCCGACTGAAATAAAACTGTACTAAAATTTTGAACATTTAATTTCGTTCCTATCCTACAGTAAGAAAATTTCCACTATCATTTACCTTAAATTTAAAAGTGGAAATCGTTAATAGTTCGCGACCGTACTTTCAATATTCAATAGCAGTTTTTGGCTATCGCGCTATAATAGCTGTTTATTTCAGTTTAATTTTATTATTTATGCTTTGAATTAGGTCATATTCAAAACTATTTTGTAATATAGATATCTAAATAGGTATTAACAGTTGTTCAAACTTCATACTGGATGATCGCATAAATTTGTTCTATACAATTAACGTGGTTATCAAAACATAAATTTAAATAATTTAAATAAATTTAAATAATTATTATCATAAATATAACCCTTAACGATTGCATAACACACTTACGTATAAGCTTTATTGACAAGTGGTTTGATTGCAATTGCGTTGAAATTGATAAAACCTTTTAGATCATTCAAATATTACATTTGATATATTACGCTTGAGTTATTAAAATATGCGTTTCAACCTACGTGCAATAATTTAAATATAGTATAGTACTAAAATGTGTTTTGCTTTTGTGTGTATCAAGGGAGTCTTTCATAGAGTGAAGGCCAGTCTTTTAGCAAGGAAAATTGCGCTATTAATGCTATTAGGAGCTCGAATATTTACATTAAAACTGAATAGATTCTATGAATTTTCGTAAAAAGTGTTTTGTATGTATTTCAATTACAATACTAATAATTTTGTATATTTGTCAACAAACAAATTAAAACAACTATAATTGCCATGTAACAAAATTTAATTTCCAGCGACAATTATGATATCTTCAAAAGATGATAATGACGTATATGTATATCTCTCGTATGTCTCGTAATCGTCTCGTACTCGTCAGTCTTATCGTAAGTTAGCTTTTTTTAATAATGTGTATTCAATTTATGTTCATTTTAATATAAGGTCCTCCAGACCGATTTCAGCTACGGCGGCCAATCTCAAGAGAGATTAGGCAACTGCGCAGGAGATATTATAGTACAGAAGTGTGTGCGCAAACATAGGTGCACTCTCTTTTCCTTAGTTCTCATAATACGATGGGACGGCAATCCGACACGACCGGAAAGAGTTCAGGCGCAGGACCAACGGCTTAACGTGCTTTCCGAGGCACGGGAGTGTACACACTTCCAACTTCCAGACTCCGGGCTGCTACTGAGAATTTTCTGACAGAAAAACCCAATAACTATTTACTGGCCCGACCTGGGAATTGAACACAGGACCACTGGGTTTGCGGCCTTATATCTAGCCACTAGACCAACGAGGCAGTATTTGAATATAGTCAATGATTTAAAGCATACAGCCATAAAATTAATAGCTATTAATGAATACTACTTTAAAAATATGTTATAATAGTTAAATCGCATAAAATATAATAAAACTATCAGGCGAAACTGTTGATGCTGATTTAAATCTTTATCTATAGCGATTCTGTCAGATATATCAGTTTACCCATATCTCTGTGACGAGGGTCTTTGAATAGGAGATTAAATCATTGGACCAACTAATATTATATGCATAACGTCAAAAACGACTTCGCCTATATCTTTAATATATGCAACATATATACTTTACATATATAAAATATACGAGGCGAAGTATTTGATTAATCTGAAAAATAACCTAGTTACCAACGGCCAATTCACACATTTTGATGTGTAGAGTTTGTAGAGAACTTAAGACTAGGATTCACGCAGATCGCTATATGCTATGATGAGATTTAGAGTGTGTTAGGTTAGGGTGTGTAGAACTAGTACCTTGGCTCTCCATCAGATCTGATAACTTTTTTACAGCACAGGCAATATGTACTCGTCTCGGCTATATTTCACGTGAAAATGTTTTTGGTGGGTAGTTGATTAAAGTTTAATACGTATATTAGCAACTTACAATAAATACGATTAAGTTGATTCGCAAAATTAATGTAAATTTTTTTTATTTATAAAACTCTGTTTTTAATCTGATGTTTTTGCTTAATTTGGTAACTAGGTTATTTTTTGTATTGAATTTAATAACAACACAAAAAGATTAATTTTACAAAAGCATATTAACGAAATTGTAGATAATGATAAATTTGATGTATGAACAAAACCTTTTGTCACGAATTTATTATAGAATCTCTTGGGACATAATCTCTTTTGTAAAATATCACAAAATTTTGAAATACTCATTGAAATGTTAATAACATGGTTTTACCAAGAGATACATTTATATTTCTTGATTTTTGAATTTTCGAATGCGCGTTTGATACAATGTTCGTGCGTATTTTAACTAATATTAGGTCCTTACGAAGGTCCTATATAAAATTAGCGTTTTGTCGTATTGGCCACTTTGATCTGAAATATCTCCTCTTTGGTTAAGAATTCCAAATTCAAATTTATAAATTCATTTAGCTGGTACATTTGAGTTTTGAAAACAGTCATTCATTTGTTTTTTCCTTATTTTTTTTTCTTTGGCGTCGCTTATTACCGCTCAATGGAAAACATGAAATATCGGTATATTTACGAGTACGAGTTCTACCGTGGCACCAGTGATGCAAAAACAGATCGAAGGATTAATTATGTGTACGGCGCTGGTGTCGCAAAAGAAAGAACGGTACGGTTTGGTTTCAACGTTTTCGTTCTGGAAATTTCGACCTTCAGAACCAACCCCGTGGACGGACGGAGACCAAAGTGGAAAATGAAGAATTAAAGGCTATTGTGGAAGAGGATCCATCACAAAGCACTTCAGAGATAGCTGCATGCTTCGGGGTAAGTGATAAAACTGTATTAATCCATTTGAAGCAAATCTCGAAAGTAAAAAAACTTGAACGATGGCTTCCTCATGAATTGAATGAATCGAACTTGCAAACACGCGTCGACTGCTGTGTTACTTTGCTCAACCGACACAATAATGAAGGGATTTTAAATCGAATCATTACTTGTGATGAAAAGTGGATACTGTACGATAATCGGAAGCGCTCTTCGCAATGGCTGAACCCTAGAGAGCCAGCCAAATCCTGCCCTAAACGAAAATGGACTCAGAAAAAGTTACTTGTGCGTATTTGGTGGACTAGCGCCGGTGTCGTTCACTACAGCTTTCTAAAATCTGGCTAAACGATTACGGCAGATATTTATTGTCAGCAACTGCAAACCATGAAGGAAGAACTAGCTGCTAAACAACCGATGTTGGTCAATCGCTCTAGGCCACTGCTGCTTCACGACAACGCAAGACCACACACTGCACAACAAACAACCACTAAGTTAGGTGAGCTACAATTGGAATGTCTGTGACATCCACCGTACTCCTCGGACCTTGCTCCAACAGATTACCATTTTTTCCGGAATTTGGACAACTTCTTACAAGGAATTTTTTTTAACTCCGATGCGGCTGTCCAAACCGCCTTCAAAGAGTTTATTGATTCTCGCCCCCATGATTTTTTTAGTAAAGGGATCAATGAACTACCTATGAGATGGCAAAAGTGCATAGATAACAACGGTGCATACTTTGATTAATTAAATATATTTTACAAAAAGAAAATCGACTTTATATTCCTCCCGTACAAAACGCCAATTTCATATGTAAGGACCTTATATTATAAAAGTAAAGTGAAAGTGAGTTATTTCTTTGTTTCAACCAATCATCATGAAGTGGTAGCACGTTGGCTAAGTAACAGATAATACACGTTTTGCGGCGCAGGTAGGAAAGAGAAGGAATACTTTTATGGAGAAGATTTCAGTTTATTCTACCACTGTTTTAGTCAGTTGAAACAAGCATGTCCAATTGATCCAAACTCTATAAAAAAACTGAAAGTTTGTAAATTCCTAATTTTAAGTAAAAAAATAAAAAAGCGTCTCTATTATTTAATACAAACGTTTTAATAACAGCAAAGTTCGAAAATAACTCACGGTCAAAAAGGTCAGTTTTATAATTCAGTGCTTTATAAAGCATTTGAAGTATTTTCAATTTTTTTATCTAGTTCGTTGCTCCCTTGTTATATTATAGAAGATGTTTGATATATGTACTTTCATTTATTATAGTCAAACGAAATAATATAAATTGTATAACATATAACTTTCGAGCCTGTTGGCGTGGTTGGTAAGATACTTGCCTTTCATGCCGCAGGTCGTGGGTTCGATTCCCACCCAGGAAGGACATTTGTGTGCATGAACATGTCTGTTTGTCCTGAGTCTGGGTGTCATTATCTATATAAGTATGTATTTACAAAAGAAAAGTAGTATATGTAAGTTTATCAGTTGTCTGGTTTCCTTAGTACAAGCTCTGCTTAGTTTGGGATCAGATCAGGTTTTGTGTGAATAATGTCCCAGGATATTATATTATATTATATATTATACTATGCTATCCGACATTATTTTATTCGAATTCTTGTAGTGCGATCAAAGTTGCCAGTGGAAAGACATGCGTGGCTGGGCAAATGCAATTTTTAGGATCAAAAGCGGTTCGACGATGTTCGAATGGTCCTTCGTCCAGTGATTCCAAAACGCATATTTCGTGATTATTATTCTTAGAGCTTACTTTAAGACATATCGTTTTATGTGTAAATTATACAGTTATACCACCAGTAATATAACCTACCTTTTATTATATTATATCGTGTAAAATTTTCAAGTATTTGTTATTAGCGACAGCATTAGTTGCTTCATCTGGATGAATTTCGTTGTGCGATTAAATCCCTCATATACCAATTTTTATGATGGATTGTGTATATTATATTTAAACATAATTTGTAACCTTTTCCAGAAGCCTACATATTTACGTAGTTATTTGTTTATTTTCAACTCAAAAAAGAATCTGACGAACTTGTAAAAAAACTTTCGTCATATTTTTACGACACATTTTCAACTTAACTATAATGAGTGTCTCTTAAATATGATTTAACATTAATGTATGATTTACAGTGCCCGTTCTCCAATCCGGTCGTCAAGCGTGGAATACAGAAGGCCAGAGAGGAGTGTACAGTGGGGGGCGGGTGGCGTTCGCATCCATACCCCCATGCTTGAACCCTTGGCAGACAATTCAAATAGAAGGCAGTTTGGGATGGGCGTTGTTGGCAGATTTTTCCGGTACGTCTGTTAATTTATTAAACTTCATTGTGTAGCTTTATCACTACTTTATAAAATAGCTTCGACTACATTTTGCAGATAAACTTGATTTACACGAAACGTTGTGAAACCTTCGTTGTTGGTTAAAATATTATTATTATAGTAAATTATGTATATATGCTTACCTTACCTTACCTTACTTATGTGCTGTATGCACATAGGTATTAACGTTTGACTTTTGCATAATATATCTGTTTATGTATTATTTATCCACCAAAGCTAAGCAAATTATAAATTTATATTATTCAGCGTAAAGTTGTATTTCGGAATAAACAGTCGTCAATCAAATGATTTATTATTTCTCGCTCTTGGAATAATTGGTGACCCCGAGGTGATATTTAGCAGGTGATCAGTTTAACAAACATAAATAGTTTAAGTTCTGCTTTCAAATATCAAGTTAATAATGACAGAATGAGCGAAATCAGTGCTTAACTGAACAGCTGCTAAGCAACGTTTATAAGCAAGGCCGACCGATTAAAAAAAATGTACTCATAATTTGATTTTTTATGTCCCTTGTGCCTGTAATTACACTGCCTCACTCATCCTTCAAACCGGAACACAACAATACAAAGTACTGCTGTTCTGGTAGAATATCAAATATTTTGTTCGTTTAACAATGCTTTAATGTACTAAAAGTTTCCACCGTTATTGTTTTGACCTTTTAAATAAGAAGACATAGCATATGTAACTAAACATACCCTTAGACAAAATTAATTGGTCTTTACCAATATATCTACGGCTTTCCGTAGATGTAAAAAAATGCTTGAAAAATTATTGTTGTTAAAATTACATCAATACTTTCAATGTGCAATATTTAGTATTTTATATTTGTTTTTATTACAAAATATTTATACGATTATATATTTATGTTAATAAGCCCGGTTACACAGCTGCAATGATAAGCAAACTGACAATACAGCACTAGTATTGATTTTTAAGACTGCATTATTAATGGAAATATGTAGGACATTACGGATTCTACTTAGTTGTAAGCGACTAAGTGACTATGTTTACATGATTCAAATGTAGCTCAGTGCACTCCATGTTTCTGAGTGCTACCGTTATCAATTTTAATATTAAATTGTGATAGCACATTGTAAAAGCCTAGATGGAACAGTGGAGTGTATACGTAAGTTTTAACAAAAGATGACAGGTTCAAATGCAAAGACAAAAACTATTTAGTTTTAATTTTTAATTAATATGTTTTGCTTAGCGGTAAAGATAACATTAGTGAATAAAATTCAGTCACGTGTTTCCAACAACCTACAGTGAAGCAGCGTGATGGAATAAGTTCCAAAACTTTCCTTAATATAAGATATTACATGTCATATCTATGTACAGTTTACATAACGATGTTATTATTTAACGAAATTATTAAACACTGATACATTGTTTCTGTTCTTACCGCAGTATTTAAACACTATGTAATACTGTAATTTAAAAAAAACAGATACATGGATAATTATTTATTTTATTTCAATATATATATTTGCTTCATACGTAGTGTTCAGTCAACTATCGGTTTTGTTTAATCCGTCTATTTATCTGACACGATACAATTATGTCAATGTAGTTTTGCTCGTTATGCTATTTCCTCTTACTGACCCATTTTTTATCTTTATGCTGAAATAATGAACATAATAGACAAATTATTTATTTATTAATACTTTGTGTCTTCAGGATTGTTATTATAAATTTATTTACAAATCAAAATGTACAGTATTTAAACAGATTCTCACGAGGCTGTTGAATCGACACCACTGTTGAATCAAGATAAAGTTTAATTAAAAGTTATCATCGATTGTGATTCGATCATATCGTTAGTGAACGTAGAAGGTACAATAGGGCTCACAAATTGTATTAATGTAGGTTTGGCATCGGCTTCAAGCAGTCTTATAATATTTTTTAACGCTTCTGTGATTTTCCAAGTTGGTTTAATTTATTTTTTGTGTACAAGCAGCCCTAGCTGTGATCTATAAAAACTATTTTACCTTTAATGTAATAAATAATGTTATATTATTATCACAATTTGAGTTAGCTTTTTAGTTAAAGTTTTGTAACTAGTATATGCTACTTTTAGTAGAAAGTTTAAATTCGGCTAAAAACCGCCACTCTGCAAAGGCACTCGACGTAGAATTAGCTTATGAAATGTCTTAAGTGACATAAAGTGACATGCGACAATAATTATTATATGCTTGAAGAGTGATTACGGATATAAACTAAAATAGCATAACACCTTACGTTGGTTATCAACGTATAATATAACGATCGGACCAAACATGGAGATAAAATAACACGAATGCGATTCTAGTGATTTCAGCACAATTACTTAGTCGGTATTATGCTTAGGTTTTCGATTAAAACAGTTGATTCTGTATTCTGTTTTTTTACGGTTGCAGATTTTTACATTTTATCCTTTCTTTCATATTAATTTGCCCATTTAGTGTTGTTGAAAAACTCTCTGTAAATAAAAACTAGAGTTCATTGTTCATCTGAAAACTACCTTTTATAAAAATAAAAAAGAACGCTGTCTGCGGTTGGGGGCGAATCATTTTCAGGATTACTCGTTGGATGGAGACTCGTTGAGCTATCGATCCACGTCATAATTATTAAAGAGCTCCGCAAAGAGCTTAGCCGTCTATGAAGCTCACCTGATGTTTGCATAACATTTATGTTTTCATATTTCGCATGAAGCGTATTTAGTTTAATGCTATACTAATCAAAATTGGAAATAAATTTTATGCATTGCGTTTTCAAACTTTTGATTATACATTGAAATGAAACAGAGGCCATTCATTTCAATGAAATTATTTATTATGCGCTTGTTATTTTGACTTCATTGATTTGGATGATAAATGTAAAGATTCACGGCTTTAATTAAAAACGTTGCTTGGCGACTTTACTTAAACATTGATTGACGTCTCATTCTGTCATTATTGATTTGACAATCGAAAGAAGACAGCATTGTTTAACTAATCGCCCGCAAAACATTGCTTATAACGGATGGCAGATAATTCTAATTTGTTTATTTATTTTTTTAAATAATTGTTTTTTTGGCATAGGTAGGCGGATGGGCATATGGGCCACCTGATGGTAAGTGGTCACCAACGCCCATAGACATTGGTATTGTAAGAAATGTTGATAATAGCTTACATCCCCAATGCGCCACCAACCTTGGGAACTAAGATGTTATGTCCCTTGTGCCTGTAATTACACTGGCTCACTCACTCTTCAAAACCGGAACACAACAATACCAAGTACTGCTGTTTTGCGGTAGAAAATCTGATGAGTGGGTGGTACCTACTCAGACGAGCTTGCACAAAGCTTTACCACCAAGTAAGGTTATCTGGGTAGGTTGTTTTACTTGGGCGAGCTTATGTTTAATATTTAGGTTTGAACCCAATAATCTTCGACTTTATAAATTAGCCGCTAACCCAACGAGAATATTTCAATATATAATGTACTATATATTTTTATTTGGATTTGATGTAATATCATCGGTAGCAGCCTTATAAAATTCATCTAACGGTTCCCACGTGATTCGTATTTCACAGAGGTACAATAAGAAATGATAATTTTTTTTTATATTTTTCTTTTTCGTCGAGATATAACCTCGTACAGTGTGGTTTAATGGTAATATAGTTCAAGTATTCAGAAATTTTACTTTCTTAAATAAGCAAAATTAGTTTTCTATACCAATTCAAAATTTGAGCAACATTTTTTTTTATAATGAATGAATGGACCATGTAGTGGAAACTGATTACCATTGTCCATAGACATTACATCGCAATAAAAAATATCCACTTCTTACATCGTCGATGTAAGATGGCGTGTTTCTGGTCAGGCACAAATAAATGCATGACTCACTCACCCATCCACATATTACAAATAATAGCTACTTGAATATCAATAATAAGAATAAACAGTAAGTGAGTGGCAAAATATAATTATCTATTAAGGTAAATTATATAAACGAAATTACGCTTGGTAAGTTCGTATTGCAATACTAAGTACGTTAAGGATTTCATAAAACGAAAATCTACTTTTAATTTCATAACTTGCTTCATTTTCTTTAACCGCATAGAAGTTATTACGTATTCTTTGAACACGAACAAGTTTCTGTTGTTTGTAAGTTTTATAAATAATGAAAAGTTTTGAACTTGAACAGCGTGAAGCTTATTATCTTTGTTGTGGATAGCTGAGAAACGAGATACGAAATATCCCTTTCGACTTTAGATATTACAAAACGTATATGAGATGGTCGCGTTTTCAAATCATTCATGTCGATTCAAATGAAATTTTCACACATGAATACTGTAACGAATATTAGCATATAAATACTACATTGTCATTAATTAGAAATTTTTAAATTTAGATTTCGTTGCTACCTGGTATAATTAAAACATTCAAGCACGTGCAACACGTCTGTGGAGATACAACTACATTATTATTATTAATTGATTATTATTATTATTAGACAAACCTAACAAAAGTTTTAATTTTAACATGTATATAAATACTAAAGAATTACGTTTATTATGATAGGTATTAATTTTTTTGCTTAAAATATAAAATAGTGACAAGCTTGTATTTAACATATTCTAAAACTGTTTAAAAATATGGGTCAGGAAGCCTCGAAATTCGCAGCAGGTAACCGCAATTCCGCAATGGAAATACATCGTAGAAACCAGCAGTATAATATAATTTATATATTTTGGAATCTAAACCAGATGTAAAAAATATTTTTAAAAGCCCATATCGATAACAAAACATATTCAATGTGATTTATTTAAAAGGAAATTGTATAATTAACTTATATAGAAACGAGTGCTTGGTTCCTGTCATAATTCACCTGTGGCCTCAATATATTTCCCTGCTTACCAGAAACTCCCATTTTAACTTTATGTAATGGATTTTTAAATTAATACCTCGTGGACATGGCATTGGGTGTTATTTATGAGATGGTATTTCGCGATTTTCTCTCATTCGATCTGAGCGGTATTACTTACTTAAAATTCTTTCTCCTATTTAATGGTAGCTACATTAAAAATGGAATTAATGTTTTATTCGTGATATCTACGATTATTTTATAAGTTTTAACCATTTTAAAAAGTTTTGAGCTACATTATTTAAGAATTTTACTATAACTTATAATTATATATTGGACTAACTACTGTGAGGTTCACATACGTTAAATATTTTACTGTTCCGTCCCGTTCGTCGTAGTTGTTTTTCAAGTCGAACTGGTGGATTTTTTATTTAGCGCGTTATACCATCAAACCAATTTCTTAGCTTTATATATCTGTATAGATTAGGAACGGAACAAATATATTTGTTTAGTAAATTAAAGACATAAAAACTTAATGGTGCTTTCACGGGTATAAGCCGACAATATCTGGGACCATTTGATGATACCCAGTTATTTACTTTAGCTCCTGGTCTTTGATAGTTTTTAATGTATTAGTCCAATGCTATGTTATTATCGTACGTATTTATAACGTTAAATAAGAATAATAATATATAAGAACAATTAATGTTACTGACACTTTACTGTTTTATTGTAGTCGTATTAATTTCTTTTTGTCAATGTCTTCGCATTTTAAAATGAATTAATTTAAAACAATATTATTCACAGTCGATCCCTTCGCAAATCTGTGACGCATCAGGAAGAGATTGTTCAGCAATTAGACGAACTAACGGACTACAGGCCATATTTTACGTGGTGGGTCAGTACGGTACAGACGCTTGTGTTGCTGCTCTCACTCCTGTGCTATGGATTCGGTCCAGTCGGCTTTGGAAGACATATACATTCGGGACAAGTCCTAGTGAAGAGCCTCAGCTTACAACAGGTAAAGTTTTTAGGATGCTCCCCTTTTTGTTTACTAACATTTTGTTATAGGAAGTTGTATAACATCACTAACAATTTATAACTTATGTTACAATTTATTAAAAAGTTAGACAACAAATGTTATGCAACATTCTCTTTCACCTTTAGAAGTAATTTTATGCAATTTTATGCAATAGCATTTGCTTACAAACAGTATTGTAACAATTTTTTATTTTGTTATTCAGTATAAATTAAAGTAAATATTTTGTTTTGCTCCACTGAAAATAACTTAAAATATAAAAACAACATTTTTTTTTTAATTCATTAATTTATGAATCTTGAAACTTAAATGTACTTTATTGTGATTGCATACTCGTTAGTTCTGGCTATTATTTAGCTTTGAATATTAGTTCAAAAGTTTTTGTGCTACAATTTAAACTTGAGTTTTTCTTTTCTAGGATTTAATAAAAAATAACATTGCAATTTTTGTATTATAAAATGCTTGTTAAATAAGAGGTACATAAGGCTCAAGATCCTAAGAGAACTTTGGGAAAGGAATAGACACCTCTAGGGAGAAATGAAACCGCTATTTAGAAGTTATTTCTTCGTATAGTTTTAAATAGCTCACGTTAACAACGCAAAGCTTTTAGACAAAACACATTACCTTAGGTTTAATGCAAACAGAACAAGTAGGGCAACTCAACTCATTCTATTCGTTAAACTTATTTTCAGACGGTTTAGACGAGATTAGCTGATCTGAGTCATATAATATGACAAGTAAAAAAAAAAAAATAATATACTTAATTAAATTACGAATTTAATTTTAAATAAACAACTTCGAAAAATTGTCCGTCTTTTCAAAATAATATTTTATTATATAAAATATCTAGTAATTTACTTTCGTAGTCAGTGCTAACATCTGAATAGAATTGTCATGATTTGCAACCTCCAACTTTAAAATTATAATATATAGCTGTACATATTATTTACCTAATCCATAAAATCTCTAATAACTACCATTAGTTTTATGTGTATTTACAGATTTTTGGAAAGAACACAAAATATGCTATATTGTTACATAAGGCGCTCTCGTTGCGCCTTATGCATCATAAAAATGTTGAATAATGATTAAATTGCTGTGGTATTACTTTCGTGTACACGATTGTTGACATTAATGTGTGTGCACAATACAAGTATAATGCTTCTTCATTGAATAATTATTTTAGATAATTAATTTTATAAAAATTGTAACGTCTTAACGATTTTCTATTTCTTAATTACCATCGACTTTATATTATATATAATATTTATATGAAATAGTTGCAGTAATAACCCTTTGTTATTTTTTGTTGATTATTGCCTAATTCGCCTAATTTGACCGTTATAAACTTTCGGCTTTCTAGCATCCCGTTTTGACCGATTTTTTTACTATTGAATGAGCAAATGAGTTATGCATGTTTGGATTTTTCAAATTTAGCATATAAGATATAAGAAGCGTGTCTTCGAAACTTAAATAAAATTAAGAAGTATATCTATCGTATTACATCATAGTCGCATCGAGTGTATTAATCGCATTTGTAAAACATTAAACATTACAGTTTTATACGAGTACAGACAGCCTTTGATGTAATTGCTTTATAACTTTTTTTTAAAGTCGAAGAATTCAATAAGTTTCCTTTAATAGAATAATCTTTTTAGATCCGCCATAAAAAGAAAATGTTGAAAAAAAGTTGTTCCGCATGAATCGATTTTAAGTTTCATTTTTTTTTTTGTATATACGTAAATAATATTCTTTTCTATGTTGGAGGTGTTAGTTGAATTGTATTGATCTGTCCTTAGTTTATAAAGTTCTCAAAAGACTTATTATGAATTAGCAATCAATCGGAATTTTAGGAATCACTTTCATTTTCGAAGCTTCAATGGACTTCTCATTTATCATCTTTAATGGAAAATCTCAGCTTCGCCACATATACTTACTAGGAATATCTAATTAGAAAAGTTAGACAACTAAAAATAATTCTGTATGATTCGTATTATTTCGCCTCTCAGCAGGACATATAACATTTAATTATAAGTATTGAATGCACTTGACAATAACTGACAACAAACTCATAATTTTCAGTAGAATATATATTCTGAACCAATTGTAGCTTTACTTTAAATGAATTTAGTGAAATGACAGTTCACAAGTTCTTTTACGAATATTCTCGAAAAAAGATTTTGATGTAATTTGAAACGATAACATCATATAAAGTTGTAATAAAAATGTAGGTAATAGTTGTCAGTGTAGTTGCATGTAGAAATTAGTAGTCGAATAAAAACTATTCGTGTCGTATAATAATGAGCAATTAACAAATACAAAGCTTTCACTGCGGTAGGTGGAAGGTCGTCACGACAAAGTAAGAGTATTAACGAGTGAGTGGGATCTAGGTCACATAGGCTTTGTATGCAACCCTTTGTCTAGGTTTTTTTCAGCTAACCTAGAGATACCATCTTTAAACATGAATGACCGCACTTTATTAATTTAATTTACTTTGAAGTAACAAAAACTTTAGCCGTACCATTCATTACTTAAATAGTTGTAATTAATGACAATGGATTGAGTATGAATAATGACCCTAATGATTAACTTTAATAAAATTTATGAAACTGTAAAACAGTTCCAGCTCGAATTAATAAATTGTTATTAATCTTTTTTTTTTTTAATCTCTCGTCATCAGGTTGAATGGGAAGAACCTGCTTCCTTTTGGCTTGGACCTCGAGCAGCAGATCTTATACATTTAGGAGCAAAATTCGCACCGTGCATGAGAAGGGATGCTAGGATCGCGCGTGCAATAGCTGCTTCAGCTAGAAGGGAGCGGGATACGGCATGTTGCATACGGAATGACGACTCAGGTTGTGTGCAATCTTCCAAGGCCGATTGTTCGGTGAGTCACATTGTATGTTCACTTATTATACGTCCTTCAACGAGCTAAAAATGTTTTTTTTTTTTAAACAAACATAGCGTAAGTCGCCCTCGATTTTTGTTTGAACTGTTAATTGTTATTACTTGAAATTTAAATACTTTACTTATTTAATGTTTAATTACTCGCACGCACTCAGATTAGAGGATTAGTGTCCAAGGTAAGTCAAAGTAAATTTTCTTGTTATTTTAACCTAATTTCATAATTATTTCAATAATGTTCTTAATTTATGTTGCTTGTTATAATTTTTTAATTTATTTTTTATATTTTGTTCATATTTTCCAGAATACAATATCTACGTGGAAGAAGTGGTCTTCAGGAGAATCAGGGCCAGGCGGGCGAATATCGGGTTCAGTTTGTGGATTAGATCCTAAGTAAGTTGATCACATATCAATAATCATAAACGAACTTGTGTTTCTCTCCATTTAATGTATTAAAATAATTGAAAATGACTAATTTCAATACACTTGTAACGATAAATAAAAAAATCGATATCGTATGTATTTTGGTTGTTTTCAGGTTTTGTGAAGCGCCGCGTTCAATAGCTCCCCACGAGTGGCCAGATGATATAACGAAATGGCCAATTTGCCGCAAGTCTGTTTTGGATGGCTCAGCTGCTGCCGGTCGTGCTGGTCACGCGGCAGAGCATATGGCATGCGAAGTCATCGGCCACCCCTGCTGTATAGGTGTACACGGCCAGTGCGTCATCACTACAAGAGAGCACTGCGATTTTGTTAAGGGTTATTTTCACGAAGAAGCTTCGTTGTGTTCACAAGTAAGTTAGCTAACGATGATTTATTTGAAAATATTTTGTTTCATTGGTTCAAAAAGGTGAAACATACTAAAGCAACAACTTATTAATGTGCCCGATATTACGCAAAGACTCAAAAAAAAGAAAAAAAGGGGCTAATGTCAAGAAGAAGGCTTTTTTGAAATTTTAAGAATCTGTTCCATTGTGGGCTGGTCCGTATTTGGCTCACCATAAAAATATACCAATGAGAAATAAAATGTAAGAGATCTGATAGAATTTATCTTTTTCGATTCTTATTCATCGATTTATAATTCTCATTTTCAGGTGTCTTGTTTAGATGATGTCTGCGGTATGTTACCATTTATGCGGAGACGTCGTCCTGACCAGTTGTACCGTGCATGGACGTCATTATTTGTACATGCTGGTTTGTTACATTTAGCAGCCACGCTTGCACTTCAGTGGCTCTTCATGAGAGACTTAGAGAAGATGGCAGGTCCAGTGAGATTAGCAGTAATTTATCTGGGGAGTGGCGTTGCTGGTAATATGGCGTCAGCTATCTTTGAGCCGTATAGAGCTGAGGTAAGTATTATGTCTATGCTTATCATATTAATATAAGAAATAAACATAAAGAAAAAAAAATAATAATGGTTGACAGTCGTCGATAGCAACTATTCATTCTGAAAATTAGGTATAGTAATATATAGGTAAGCTAGATACCAGCATAAAAAGTGCAAGCGGCAAGTTGGTATGAGTCTATGTTTTTATAATATAACAAAAATAAATATATCTGACATAATATTGTTTGTATTAATGTTTATAAACCTTAGGCAGTTTCTGTTTCTAAATTACATTATATTTAACATATAAATATAAATTTAAAATAATAATATTTAGTATAAATTTAAAATACAAACATAACATAATATATTTTGCTATTTAATATTTTTTTGTGAATTATGGAATATTTGGAATATATGGAAACTTAAATTATTTCCATCAATTTAACAGTATTTGTGAGGTTAAATCATTGTTTATTTCAAATTACAGGTGGGTCCAGCAGGCTCGCATTTTGGCCTACTTGCGTGCTTGATAGTGGAAGTCATTGGCGCATGGCCACTTCTAAAACATCCTCGCCGTGCTCTTTTGAAGCTTGTGGGGATCGCGTTTGCCCTCTTTCTTCTGGGCCTTCTGCCTTGGATCGACAATTTTGCCCACGTGTTCGGTTTCGTATTTGGTTTTCTGCTCTCGTACGCACTGCTGCCTTTTATAACGTTCGGGCCTTACGAGAGACGGAGGAAGATAGTGCTGGTGTGGGTGTGTCTAGTGTCGGCGGCGGCGATGCTGTGCGCGCTAATAGCGTTGTTTTACGCCGCACCGGCATACGAGTGCGCGGCGTGTGCGTACTTCACATGTTTGCCGTTTGCGCCGGACATGTGTGCATCGCAGGATGTGCGGGTGCGGCAGCTGGACGGTGTATGACGGCGCGCGGCCCGGGCGCCCCCGCCGCCGCCGCCCCCCCATCCCGCGCTTCGCGCGCGCCCCGCGTCTTTCCAGGCCTGCCGTCGCGTCGCACAAGCATAAGTCACTGACGCGATCAGTTTTGTCCAATATTGGTAATAGTAACGCGTACGCGTTTTGCTCTATTGTGTACTTTTTTATCCTGATAATAAAAAATGTTGCCATACGTCCTAAAGATAAACAGTTTAAGCTGATTTGTGCAAATTCATTAAAATTATTTAAAGCTTTGTCTTATTGAGAATTTGTAAATGTGTAACGATTGTAAAGGATATATCGCATTTATGATATAATTATGATAATGATGATGGAAATAATATTTTGGAAATAATATATTAAATATTATTTCCATCATCATTATCATAATTTTGTTATGTCATTTTTAGCACAAATGATAAAAATAATCTAAACTATTAATAATGTAATGTATGTTCTATCACTAAGTTTTTTCTGTACAAAGGCACAAAACATTTTTTTCTTGATAATCAATAATTACAAAGTTATTAACGGCAAATTTTGTATCCAATTTTTTACGACTGTCATTTGTCACTGTCAATTGTGGACAAAACTGATCGTATGCAGCGGTAAAGTGCTTCCACTGCCATTGCCATCCTGTGACGTCACAGTATTATAACGCTCAGTATGTGATGCTCAACACATGTTCGACTGCAATAAATCGAATGTAAAGAACGTTACGAATGATTTATATTTTCACAAATGTCGTACGAAGCACAATCATTATACGATTAACATTTTTTAAATCAATTGACTATCCGTAATCGTTTTATTGTGTTGCGTTATATTGTGAAGCTATAAATATTATAAACTTCACGTACGGTGGATAAAGTTTAACTAGAAGCACTTTTAATTATTTTTTTCATATTAATTGTTCTAGAGTTGCCAGTGCTTCTAGATGAACAAGGCTTACCAACCCTTAAATGTGATAAATTACCCATGGGTTAGTACTCTATGGTACTTTGATGAGTATATTATTAATTTACTTGTATATAATCTGTAAAATATATATGAATACGAATCCTATTTAAGCTGTATTTATATTAACAATAAAATTACTTTTTGTCTGGCTTGCCTTTTACGGGAATAAAATTTATCGTCATTTTTATGGCTAACTTATTTAAATCGTAGTGTTTTTTCTTAATAAGTTATGATAACAAATGTATTGGTAAGAAATACAATTGTATATTAAAATTTTGCACATTATTAATAACAATTTCAAAAAAATATTATTGAAAGTAACTTTCAATGTCATGTGACGTTTGCTAAATGACATAAGGAGGTTTTTTTTTTCGATTATGAATGTTTTCATGACGAATGACCCAATCCAACTCTGGGTGTATCTGATATTAAGTCTTATTCCTGTGAACAGGCATAATATATAAAATTTAGTATATTACTAAATAATGTAAATATAGTAAGCGAATATTTGTTACATGTACTTGTTATTATTTCCAGTGATTGATATTTCATTCTAATCATTAAGTATCACATATGAATTTTAGTTACGTCAATTTATATAGTTATTATATAAAGTCTGCGTAGGATTAAACGTTAATTTTTAAAGTATGCTAGTACATATTTATAACTATTATCTGTTTGAAAACATTTTGTACAGATGTAAACAAATAGCTGTCAAAATTGACGTATTTTTAAAAGTTGGTCGGTTTTTTATTCGGTTTATTTTTCTGATGAAATTTTTATAATGATATTCGTTCTTTTTTTTTAATTTTAAATACATGCTGTACAAATGTATTTAAAACGGATCACACGTATATATCTTTAGGATCGATTTTATTTACTACGAACAGGCTAAGAGAGATTTATGAAAGTGTCAAGCGTTAGTCATTGTATAGTCGAGACGATTTGTAACGAATTTATAAATAGACTAGTCAGGCACTTTTATTTATTACTAGATTTAGTATCTGCATATGTTATCCCGAAATAATTTCACGAATATGCACAAAGTTGTAATAAATTTTTTTATTGTAATTTATGGCGTTGTAGATATTTTCAGTTTTGTAAATATGAGAAAAAAAGCGTAACAAGAGAAGTGTAGATAATATTTTCGAAATTGATAAGTTTGTTTAATACTTTATTTATATAACTTTTTGAGAATACGTTCTTACTCGGTAATATTTTATATAGTTTTGTGCGCCTTTTTATGTACAATCATCGCACAAATTGATATAAAATAAGTAGCTGGCTAGATTTCGTTTATCATTTGTGAAAAAAACAAATTTGTACAATATATGAGGTACTTATTCATTAACGTTAACAATGATTATTATTTTATTTATTATTAGGTATGTGTTTGTAATAATAACAAAAAATATATATTTCCCCAATACTGATTTGTGCTCGAAGCTTAAATTAATACAAAGTGCTACCCGAGCTACTCAAAATAAAAGGGCCATAGACAAAAAAAAAACAAACAAATTATAATCTGTATTAACGATGTATTTTTCGATTTATAACTAGCACCATTAATTTCATGTTACGCTGATATGTTTCTTATAATTTAATTTAATGAAAAGCAAATTATCATATTTTAGCCAAACGTATATTTTGTTATAATAAAATGAAAATTTTAATTCTCTCAAAAAGAAAATATTTTAAAAATGTGTTTAAATCAAATGGAATCCATGTCATTAACGAACCTTTACTATTTTGTTAAACATGTTTTAATTTCGAATGTGTATCATTTGATTATATGTAATTATAAGCGACAATTGTAATTCCAAACTTAGTGTACTAACCTAATTATCATTGTACGATGCCTTTATATGAAAAATTTAATAAAATACTTGAATTATTGTTAAAATAAATCACGAGTACCTAATCAAGAAGTTGCGGTTTCACTGGTGTTGTAAATGTGCGTATTTTTATACTAAAAAATATAAATGTGACGTGTTTGAGTGGTGTGTGTTTATCAAATGCGATTCGTTCAATATAATTTCATTTCGATATAGTTACAGCGATGTTATCTCAAAGTGCCCTTGCGGCCGGCGGCCCGGCGGACTGTTCAGAATTTAACTTTAAGAAAAACCTTACATATTGTACATTGTGAACATACAAGTAATTAATATTCTAATATATAAGGAAATGGTAAAGTAATCTTATTGTAAACTAGCATTAATCGAACAAGAAACCTTATTATCATAATATTGTTGTGTTTTATTTTATATGTTATTTGTTAGACCTATTTGGGTATGTATTTACCTGGTGGTGGTTTGCAATTGCGGACTTAGTACCACTCACTCTTCAAATGTTCTACCCCCAAACAGCGGGTCTTAGTAGTATAACTTCTGATTTGGTTTTCCATTGACGTTGTAAGGAATGGTTAACAGTGCTTACATCGCCTTCGTTTATGGGCGGGGATGACCACTAAGCATCGGGTGGCTCATTTACTAACCAAATGAAATATATCTCACTGAAAGCCATTACAGCATAATATTCACGGCAACGCCAGATACAACTACGGTATTTGATAATGTTGAAATATCATTAAGCAATAGGAATATACGGATTCTGTCCAAATAAATCTTTCAAATTCAAGAAGGCACTATCGACGGAAAAAGTAATTTCTTTATTCAAATGCTTATTTTTGGGTTATTTAGTTCAGTAATGATGTGTTTTCTTCTTTGGAATGTCAAATCAATGATCAGAAATCAGGTTTACAGTTTAACTTTTATAAGTAAGGGCGTAATAAATTATATCATTATGCCAATTTAAAGCTTTTAGTAGTCTCTTGTATTAGATTATTTTGCTATCGTACTGGTATTTTAAATCGATTAAATTCGTTTTTCGAACGATTAACGCAAAAACGACTAACCCTTTGGATGTAGAACTTTTATTTCATTATAGCTTATATGTTCAGGACAAATATGGGCTTATATATTTTGATTAGGTATTGTATATATATATCTTTGGTACTTATGTAAAAAAGCCGAGATGGTCCAGTGGTAAGAACGTGTGAATCTTAACCGATGATCGTGGGTTCAAACCCGGGCAAGCACCATTGAATTTCAAGTGCTTAATTTGTAATTATAATTCATCTCGTGCTTGACGGTGAAGGAAAACATCGTGAGGAAACCTGCATGTGTCAATTTTCACTGAAACTCTGTCACATGTGTATTCCACCAATCCGCATTGGAGTAGCGTGGTGGAATAAGCTCCAAAAACATTCTTCTCAAAAGAGGAGAAGAGGCCTTAGCCCAGCAGTGGGACATTCACAGGCTGTTACTTTACTTTTACTTTACTTTTGTAGTCGGAGAGAAAGTTGCTTAGCTCTCGAAATGCTGCTAAAATATTACCCTATAATGCAGCAAAGTTGCCGATTGTTAAAATATCTTCACAATAAAACAATTTTAATGTATATACCTTTTAAATATAAACTATAATAACTGATTAAAGTGTACAAAAATCGGAAAATTCCTATGAAATTGATAGGAATGCATATATTCTGTCAAAATCAATCTATACCGGCGATAAGATTTCTTAGCTCGATAGAGATTACAATATGGGTGTGGATGTTAGTAGTTTGTTAAAAAAAATGTATATACTAACGGCCTTATTTATGAGCGTTGCTTAGTTACTGTTTAGCTAAACACTGATTTGTCTCTTTCTGTCATTATTGATTTGACATACGAAAGAAGAAGACAAAATATTGTTAAACTAATCACCAGTTAAATAAAGTTTATGAATAAGGCGGTAAGACTCTAATTTCCCATTAAGTGGGAACGTGTATCGAGCTAATTACTAAAAACTCATATTTTGTCTCAGTGAATTTTAAGTCGACGACGATGTTTAAATTATTTAGGCCTCGCTTTATTTGTAGGTACTTAAAGTTAATGTCATGCTCGTTAGTAAACACTGTCAGCAAACTAGAATATTGAGGCTTAAATTCTGCCTCATGTGTGACAAGTATAACTCTACGATCCAATCCAGCAAAACCCACCGATACAAGGATTCAAGGACTCTTTTCTTTAGAGCTGTTATTATTTGACAAGCAGGTTGGCGTGGTTGGTAGATACCTGCCTTTCGCGCCGCAGGTCGTGGGTTCGATTCCCACCCAGGACAGACATTTGTGTTTGTCTGTTTGTCCTGAGTCTGGGTGTAATTATCTATATAAGTATGTATTTACAAAAGAAAAGTAGTATATGTATTATATCAGTTGTCTGGTTTCCATAGTACAAGCTCTGCTTAGTTTGGGATCAGATGGCCATGTGTGAATAATGTCCCAGGATATGATTTTTATAAAAGTTTAGAATTTAGAACACGTGAATCTGAATCGATAATTTTTGGTTCAAATTTAAGCAAGTATAATTGTATTTTCATTTGCTAATTAAGTTTTGTAATATCTATAGCTTTTGGTTGAGAAGGAAAATAGCGTAGGAAATCCTTTATAATATGTAAGATGAAAAATTTGCTCCAGTCATGTCAACGATAATCAACGATGTAGCTACGTCATGGAATAAGTTCTAAACCTACTCCAGTAGAGGAAATATAAACACATCACCCAGGTTGTGATAGTTAATCTTCGATCTTATATGATTTTGGATCTGATATAATATTATAAACTTCAAATTTTATCCAACAGATTTATTAAATGTATGTAATGTCATGTAACAGGTACTCACTCACTCATCTGTTTCTGTTCTGCTGCTAAACAACAATAACTTTTGTGGCTCTGTTTCAGTTTGCAGGTGACGTTTCAGGCACTAGAGACATAAGATTTTAATTACATTTATTTTCTTTGCCATGGATAATATCACAATGGCGGTGAATGGAATGATTAATATTTTTTATACTTGCGATATCTACGGGCAGGCTAGACGGGTTCCTTTATATCCTTAAATATATAACCCAAACTTAAGTACTTAAGCATACATATTTTGCACATTCGAAAGATCTTTCGGAGGCAGCTTTTGTCTATAATGGTATTATTTCGTAGTAGTAATAGTAATTACACAATATCCCACGACTGGGCTAAACGTAAGCCTCCTCTCCCTTTGAGGAGGAGGTTCGAAACTTATTGCATCATGCTCAAATGCGGATTAGTGGATACGCATTTGGCCAAATTCCAGCGAAATTATACATATGCAGGTTTTGAAGGTATTACTATCGCATTTTTAAATAAAATTCTGCAGTCTATACTTAAGTTACCAGAAAGCAGGCTTCAATATGTTATAAAAAATAATCTTTTTAGTAAGGCATATTATTCTGTTACTGAATATATGTTTGACAAAAATTCGTGGATTGAATGATTGCTGGATCTCCTACAGGAATTGAATGAATGAACGAATGAATGAAATGATTTTTTTAAATTTTGTTTTATTCTTGTATTTTTAAGGGGTTTTATAGGCAACCTATATGTCGGCCCCATCGTTACACGCTACATGAAATCAAAAATAGACAAATATGCTTAGACTAATTCAGTTTGAGAGAATCATTAACAAATTCATATATTTTAATAGACGAAATACTCGAAGGTTTACTAAGAAAAGAAGTAAAAGCACCAATATTCATAAAATTTAAATTTAGTTCATATTTTAGTGATTCTCTCAAACTGAGGTTACGAACACATGTCAATAACAAGTGATAAACATCTTCTAATACACCACATACTTCACAATTGGGAGTGTCACTTTTTCTCATTAGATGTTTAAACTTGCCTAGTGGCATATGTCCAGATCTAAGTCTAAATGCTATAACTAACTTACTTCTATTAATGTTACAATTTACAAACCAAGGTATACGAGGAGGCTCGGATTGAATCGTCCTATACGATATCTCCTTATCAAGCGATCTCTCATTAAAGTATTCATTCCAAATTTTAAAACAAATTATTTTGAATTTTGCAAAAACTTCGGTATAGTGTGGTTTTATATGATAAACATCTCCAATAGTAAGAGCTAAGTTTGCCAATCGATCCGCCTCCTCGTTACCAGTCAGACCAATGTGGGATGGAATCCACTGAAACTTTAAAAGAATGCCCTTATCTCGAAATTCTTCTATCGATCGAAATCGAATGAAATGATATTTATTTCTCATCACAAAGGAAAAGTACAGGTAATTTGATCAATCAGTAGTATTAAACCGTTAACAAAATCTGAACTGTTACTGAATACTGAGACTGGTATCCATACTAGTAAGAACTGTTTTACAGATTATCAGGTTCCCACTCGCACGGACAGGTACAGAGGTAATAATTACTATGGACTAATATATTTAGTCGATTAATGTACGAATTATACATATCAAAAACGTGAGAAAAGAAATAAAAGTAAGTGTATGTAATTAATACAAATTTGTATTTTACTAAATAAAAGAGTAGCTACTGAGTTTGTTGCCAGTTCTTCTCGGTAGAATCCACATTCCGATCCGGTAGTAGCGCTTGACGATTCAAAAAACCTTCCTCCTGACACATTTCTTTCTATTATTGAGTTTTAATAGTATTAAGTATAATTTCAGATGTACAATTAGCTTTCTGGGTTTTTTTTTCTTTTTCTGGCGTGTATCTACGCAATTTGAGCGCAAAATATTCTGCAAATGTCAGCTTTCTGGGTTATTTGTTGTTTTTTGTTTGTGATATATTCTATCTTTAAGATACCAGCATTGTATCAATGACGCAAAAACTCATTTTTGATAGTATACTTATGTTATAAACGTTTTGCCATATACTTAAGATAGCAATAATCATACAGCTTTATTAACATCTCTTAAACTAGCTCCAAGTAACTACTTAAGCGATAAAGAACAACAAAAAAACTCAAAATGTGTTTCAAATTTCCACCATTTTTAATGTATTTAAAATTTAAAGTTACCAATCATCATAAATTATAATATCTATGGTACATTCATATTTAATATTAATAGCCTATGTTTGGCGGTAGGAACTCACCTAAACACGGAAAATGATAATAAAAAGGTACGTACTTAGAGATTAGAAGATACATTTAATATCCTAGACTGTATCAGTTTTCTTTTTGATTTTATCTATACTGAATTGATGTACTCGTAAATACTAACATGTAGACTTAGGAAGCGCGATACAATTATATAATATTATTTGAAATATTTTTTCTCCAAAACTGTTTTAAATATATTAAAGAAACTATATACATTTATAACCTCATTGATAACATTTTATTTTCTATTTATTGTATTGCCTTGAAAGAAGTGCAATTAAAAATATCTCATAAAGATTATACTGTTCACGACCTACTTTGAATCAAGTTCACTTAGATGTTTAGATGTCACCGATGTTTAGATATGTCATTGTTTTATTTTATTATCTTTGGTTGGTAGCGTATATAATGACTGGACATTAAAAGTGGCACCATCCTTATAATGCTTGAAGATTGATATTTAATGATACTCCTTGAAATTCACTTTAAAAAATTTGACAGTTTTTTTTTAAATAACTTAAATTTTGATTATCATAGTGCTAATAAGAGGAAGGTGAAAATTATATTTATAAAATTCTATATTGGCGATGTAAATGATAGATATTTTTTCAAATTTCGATTAAAAAAACAACAATCTTTCAACACAACAAAACATTTATCAAAGGACAATTAAATTTATTTTTAATCATTTTACCACACGTGAGTCTAGACTGTTACACTGGTGTAATAAAAGTAAATATAATTAATTATTTTAGGCTGTTCTTTTATCTTAACGACCTTACTCTTAAATGTTGAACAGCAGCTGAAAAGCTAGACATAATTCTCTCTTTCTGTTATTAGTGATTTGACATTCGAAAGAAGAAGACAAAAATTTATTTATCTTTAGAGGCAATTAACATACAACGCTACATGTATAAAGACTAAATATAAGGGCAGTGCAAAATTTCAGCTTAAAAAAATAACACCGTTAGGAAAAAATATTGAGTAATAAAAATATTATAATAAAAATAATATTTACATCCCAATGATGCTGATAACGTCGATCAAGATGATAGTTGATACGAAGGTGCGAAACAACGCAAAAATATTACAGTTAGTAGTTTTCTCAACGGTCTCAGAAGCTGCACAAAGGTGTAGCTATAACATACATCCTACAGAGTATTGTTAAGGTCAGTGTTATAAAATAATATTATTATTATATTACATAATATTTGCTATATGTGTGTGGTCTTTTATCGAAATTACAAACATTTTTTTTTTTTATATATTTTAATAAGGTCCATATTTAACACTTTCTTTTAAAAAAAAAGTAAACTTTAGTTTTTAGAATTATTAAATATCAAAACCGCATGTTAAATACTACCTTGATTTACAAAATTACTTATATTAGAACCTTAAATATATACAAAAAAGAAGTAATTAAAAAAAGTTACCGTACTAATCGTAATCGCATGGCATGGTAAGAAGAGTGCTAGCAGCATTTCCACCTTTGAATCGCAATTCCGATCTTCTGGGCGAGAAATGACCTAACTGTTACTAGTAGAGGCAATAAGACGAGGTCTTATAAAATAATATAAACATCTTGCTTAACAATAGAACTATTGACAAAAAAAAAATGTAACTGTGTATGTAATGTATGTGACAAAACAATTGGTATTGACTTAACGTGCCCTTTAAATAAATATAGCACAGATAAGATTATAACGATTTTATTAAAGGTAAATATTTAATGAAGAACTAATGCGCTTTATACTATATTGAACATAGATTTGGTAACTTTGTATGTTTTAGCCAGTTTCCTAAAGTGACTAAATTGTTCAAGCATAGTTCTCAAATTCAAATGTATTTATTCAATATTGAAGCATTACACTAACTCTACTTGGTGATAGGACTTTATGCAAGGCCGTCAGTGTAAATACCACCCATTCATGAGATTTCTTGTAAATAGCAATACTTAGTATTTTTGTGTTCCGGTTCAAATAGTGAGTGAGCCAGTGTAACCACCGGCACAAGGGACATCAACTTTGTCTGTTGTAGGTTGGTGGCGCATTGGTGCTATAAACAACTGTTAATATATTACAGCGTTAATACTTAATATTTGCTCGTCTATCTATTATATATAAAACGATAAGGTAAATAAAATAGGCTGATCTGAGTCAAACGAACTCAGCGGGGTTATTATGTTATTTTGTAATTGCTACCAACAAGAAATACTCAGAACCCAATCGTTTATTTCTCAGATTCTGAGATCGGGTGATATACCCGTACATTTTAATATTTGCTTTAGTATCAAAAACATGTTTTTTGTTGGACAGCATCCTAAGTAGTAGAATTACACAGATGAATTAAGTCTCTAATCAATGAACTATTTACATCATGATTAGTCTAAATATTTGCAATATATCTAATAATCCATAGAAAACATTAATAATATTGTCTAAACATCAGATAATCTTTAGAGAACTGGAATTTTTCCAATGACTCGCGTTTTCGATTATCAAGTCGTGTATCAGATTTCTGACTGGATAATTATAGTTTTGTAAATATAAACGTGTACTATGTCATTATAGACTCGTAAGTAACTAGTTAATTCAAAGCATGGGTTGCAATTTTTCCTTAATTTTTTTAATCATTTTTCAATTTACCATACGTAAGTAACAGAAGAAAATAGAAAGCAGATCTAAGTATAAAAGGCATAGTCAAAAGGGATTAATAATTTAGGCATATAAATAATAAATAGACATACAGACAATGCGCAATTCTTATATATATATTTTTTATTTTTTACACCGGAAATGGCTCTGACGGTTTGACACAAATATTGTATTTAGATATGGTTTTGCTTTTTAAGTTAATCTATACACTAGGTAGGTACAATGAAATGTATATTTCATAAAAAAAAAATCCTCATCAAACGTCCATTCCTCGGCCCCGGTGATTGCAGAATGAATAAATGTTATATATACTGTATATACTGTATATACGAAAATTGGTCTCAAACAGACATTCAGACTCCTCTGCGTTACGATATTAGTATAGATATGATAAATATGATCGATTTAAACTAAGATTGCTATCGTTCGAGAGCTAAGATTAGTTATTCAAGAAAAAAAAAACCAACAAATACTGGACATAATATCCAACTTAAGTAATAGTTTGTCCAAAAACTATATACATATATATGTATATATGACTAGACAAAGACTTTTTAGCCGTTATGTCAACTCGGCTCACTACTAAGCAGTCTCTTTATACATTAGTTCGTGTATAAGAATATTTCGTATATTCTTTTAGCAATAATTATTAAAAAAAAAACTTCTATCAACCCATAGCACGGGGCAATCCATATTCATCAAATTGATTGATCCAATAACGTTAAATAAATATTTTAAAAGATATTTTCACATATGTATAATGTAAATATATAATATATATATAAATACAACTAAACAACGTATTACTTACTCGTAAGTCATAAGTGCTTTGGTTCCTTACATATTTTTGGACAATTTTTAATACTAATTGGGTATCTTTCAATGACAGTCATTGTAAAAACTCTCAAATAAGCATTTGAAACAAAGAAATAATTATATGAAGACTACTCGTATACTATAGCTTTTAGTGCAATAAAAATTATTATTGAAAAGATGAACATTGTAATTACGGAATACTTATGATGAAATGTATAAGAAAAAACTAGTATCATTATAAATTCAATTGTTATGGAGATTATGACTGTATTTAACATAAAACGTGTGAATGATAACAAAATAAAAATGTAATACATTTTACCCTTACTTTTTCTATTTGTCCTCTTAAAACTGGCCTAGAATTTAGAACCCGGTAGTGTTAATGAAGATTACGTGGATCGCTCTACGGTATTATTTACGCTGACTGCGTCCTTAAGGAAAAGCATGATTGACCATAAATAGCGTATCCAATTTCGTTTTTTCGGATGTATAATTTGTCACCGGTTGTACAATCATTTGCAGTACCTTTTCCTGATTAGCTTTACTGTCAAGTAGTCGTATTAAAGAAACTGAACGTAGTGCCCGCGAATTACAAAATAAGTTGTGAATATATCTGTCGACTATGGTGAATTGTGCTAAATCTGAAATGATTGGTTCTAGGTTCAAATACGAAATGTTGACAGGATGGCGACTTGCTCTATCGAAATGTAAGTACTTTATAAAATTGCGATATATTTTTAGGAGTATTATTATTGTTAAGTACATATAACCTTAAAGCGATAAATTTGTATTATTTAATTCTTAAGCCGAATGGAGAATATTTACTTATATATCGAAGCAATAGTTTACTTTACAACGGCTTTTGTGAATTCGTTTATTCTATTTATCTATTGTATTGACTGATTTATTAAAAAAATATGAACTCAATGCTTTATTAATGTTTTAATTATACGATAAAAAATTGTCCTACAAATTGTTGAAAAACTTCGTTCTAAATGTATTGTTTCTTTATACATTTTTATGATTATTGTACACGTCAATTATATAATTACGTTATTCATCTAAAATACGTGTTAGTAATAATATTATGTTTGCGGTTTAACGTAACGTATGTACATTTCTTATTGTCTGAATACATATTACTTTGAAACGTGTCATTACACAAAGTACTTAATCTTATTACAACCAGTATAAATAAAACTATAATATTACACTATTAAAATGTACTTTCTTTAACAGATGTCGATTAAATTTATTATCATAATCATCATAAGTTAATAGTAATAAAGTTAATTAGTCATTATTTTTCAGTATTTATAATACCACAACGATATGTGTTCGCAATAATGGCCTTGCTAGCCGTAGCGAATGCGTACACAATGCGTGTTTGCTTAAATTTGGCGATCACGCAAATGGTGAAAAAGACCGTTGCTGTCGAAGGTGATGCAAATTTCGACCCTAACGCTTGTCCAGATTTATCTTCGGTTAAAAACGTAACGACATTAGCGGATTACATTACTACAAGTCGCAGTGGTGTGAGTACTTAATATTATTTTACCCTTGTAAGCTTATTTACATTTACTATTAGTAGTATAATACTTAATACACTGAATCAGAAATTATATAAAAGATCATCTTACATAAATCTATAAGATGTTTTGAAAATAATTAGATGTATAGTTAGCGGGAATTCTCTCAAATAATAAACAATAAAAGAACTTTCGTTTTATGAACTACTAACAATAATATTTATTGAACTTTGTAAGAATTAAAGTATAATATAGTAAAATCAAGTAATATTAATGTAACACACATTATAAATTGTTATGTATGTAAAATAGTTATTCTAATATCCAATCAAATATTTTCTTTGTTATATTTCTTAAGTTTAATCAGAGTTTTATTATTATTCTACACTTAGATAAGTACAAAATATTAGTCTAATGGACTTGGTTATATAAATTGGTTAATAGGTATGACGCGTCAGTTAAAGTTGACTCACATTTGCTATTTAAATCGTAGATTACTTTTTTGATTACCGGCCACAAAGGTTTTATATAATACACCTCCTCTTTCTAGTGAATTTAAATAAAATACAAATTTATGCATATAAATATATGTTTTGGATAGTGACACCAAATTTGCCTTCTACTCGAGGTGTAGACGTTTCTGTTCCGCACGAGACAAACATTTGCCGTACAAGTATTTGCTTTGTTCGGAGTAATGTTTTCGGAAAAGAATATTCAACTTTAAGTCAACTGTTTGATTATTATAATGTCTCCTGTTGCTTTATATTCTAAGTACAGTGTATATAATATCACTAGATAAATTAGATTTATTTTTCTAATTATCATCTTGCAAAGTTGATGATTGGTTACTGTGTCAACGAAAAAAGGATAGAATAAAATGGTACAAAGACAATAGAATGCAATTAAGAGGTCGGGAAAAAGCTGCAGTAAAATCTATTTGATTGTAAATAAACTGTTAGTTATTTTTATTAGAATATGAAATAGAAATAAACTTTTTCCCCAACCGTATATTTTATTGACAAATCGCAAGGCTAGATGGCTATTGTAACCGCATGAGAATAATCTGCGTTAGAGTAATAACAGTTTTATTAAATATTTTTCGATAATTGTTTAATAAAACGATATGGTGTCAACAAATTTATTTATATAAGAACTATTTACATTAAGGCCTTAAGTATATACACTAATTGAATAGCTACAGTTAATTCTCTTCTATTAACAAAAAGGAAATACGTGTAGTGTTAATACGTGTAGTGTTAATATTGAATCAAAAACTTAATCAAATTTTGTTAATGAAAAGTAGTTTTTTTAAATATTCACTTAAACAAACTTATCTCACGTGTTCATTGTGCAAATGTTTCATAATATAAAATACTTTCATAGATATCAACTATTTTATCTAAATCTTCTTTATGACTTCCATTATGACAAGTAGCTTTATTGGATTACATAGCGCAGATATGCAGGCTGTTAGTTGTAAAAATAATGGTAGTTTTAACTACTAATTTACGAGTAGAAAGTTAGACATTAACCAATTTTTTAAAACCCTTATTCTAACACTGCAATCAATCCAATAGTTGTATTTATTTAATAAAATAACTTAATATGATCTATGGCGGCTAAACCAATGTGGCACAACATTTTTTTTTTAAACTGTAAAATAATGCGTAAATTTTACGCATGAAGTCTTCTCAATATATAATGTACAAGTATGTTCAAAGTATTAACCTTGGATATATATAACTACAATTGTGATACAGTTTCAGTTCATTTGAATATGATAATGTAAAAATTAACTTAAACGTCGTTGTCATTGAAGACAATCGTAAGCGTAGCGTATATAAGTTAACGTCATAAAACAAACTGTTAAGAGACTGAATATCGCCGATTTTATTCAAGGACGATATAATGATTTGATTGATCATCTCATTGATTGATCGGAGTGAGAACGGCTAATAATTTTTTCCTTTAAGCATCTATACTATACTATGCCCAGATATAAATGGTGATTGATAGTGTATTTACTGGTACAAGGGACTTTACATCTTACATTCGATTTCCATTGATGGTGTAATATATATTTCATATACTGCCAGTTATTGATAAAGATGACCACTTACCACAAAGAGGCCTATTTACTTGTCTGCTTTCAAATGAATTTATTGAGATACTAAATAAATAAAGATAGCAAGACCGAATTGTCCTACTATCGTAAAATTAAAATCTTTTTTAAATTTTGCATAATATCTTACTTATTAAAGACCAAGACTTTAATAATAATTAGTACTAGATTTTTTGAAATGATAAAAAAGTCACATTTTGTATTAACTGTGGTTTTATTTTCAGTCTGATCTCTTCGAGTGGAGTGAAGCTACCCAAGGTCTTATACTCAGTTCATTTTACTATGGCTACGTGCTCACCCATATACCTGGTGGTATGTTGGCTGAACGTTATGGTGGTAAATGGGTTCTGGGTACAGGATTGCTATCTACGGCTATCTGTACGTTCATCACTCCCATCGCTGTGAAAAGTGGAGGAGCTACTGCCTTGTTTATTCTTCGTGTGGTCGAGGGATTTGGTGAGGTAAATAGATTTTGTGAATATAAATTCAATAATGTTGTTACTAATATGGTAAATAAATGTTTATTTTTGTTAGATGTTAAAAACTTGTTAGATGTTTATCTGTATACGTTTTATATTTTAATTTTAGGGTCCAACTATGCCTGCGTTGATGGCAATGATATCAAAATGGGCACCAAAAGCTGAAAGGGCTCGTTTTGGAGCTATTGTTTTTGGAGGCGCTCAAATTGGTAATATAGCAGGATCATACTTCTCAGGCCTCATTATGTATGATGGATCTTGGGAGAATGTGTTTTATATGTTTGGTGGCATCGGTCTTGGGTGGTTCGTGATATGGGTATGTAGTGCTTAAGGATTATTTCCAGTTAAATTTTTTAATGTGCAATCATGAGCGCACGAATTGGTGGCAAGAATGCTAGCAATATTACCCCGTTGAATCGAAATCCCAATTCTTTGTCTGCACCAGCCCATCTTACAAAGCGAGTTATATCTTTAAGTAAATACTACTTAATTTTATCATTACATTAAACTTTCTTCAATTTCTTCAATTGATGCGATATATTCTAAAAGCTTCTTACATATATAATTACAATGGTTTTCAGTGTTTCATTTGCTACAGTACTCCAAATACGCATCCGTTTATATCTGATGAAGAGAAGAAATTCCTTAATGAAAATGTTCAAGCGTTAATTCACAGTGAAAAACAAATATTGGATCCGGTACCATGGAAAGCCTTGCTGAGATCTGTTCCTCTCTGGTCTCTCATTATTGCCGGTGTAAGTAACCATCAAAAAAAATATTGTTAATAAAAATATATTCCATATCTCTATAGTTTTTGGGTACTATTTAATAATTTTATTCTCTAGTAACTTTTAAATTTGGGGGACAAAATCCTTTTAATATCACATTACGGTTTCCGTATTTTCTTTAAGATTTCTTTATTTTTCAATTATATTAATAAATGTTGGAACTATAATACCATTATTATCTTTTTTTTCAGATTGGTCACGATTGGGGCTACTTCACAATGGTCACAGATTTACCTAAGTACATGACCGATGTTTTGAAATTCAATATTAAATCTGCTGGATTACTCTCTGCTTTGCCTTACGTTGCAATGTGGATTGCCTCATTCTTCTTTGGACTGCTCTGCGATTTCTGCACCAAGAGAAATATTCATAGCATACAAAATGCCAGAAAAATTTATACAACTATTGGTAAGATGGAAAATTTAAATATTTAAAATATCAGTGGTATTTATTTAGTATAAATTCGATAAAACCAACCTTACTTATTGTTTAAAAATAACTGAATTGATTTCTAAATTTAAAAAAATCGTTGCTTTCTACATATGCAGCAAATTTTGTTGAGCTGATATAGAATGTACATTTATCAACAAAATATATGAAATTAGAGACTTATTGCTCTAATTTTAAGTAATGCGAGAGTTTAGAACATTTTTTCGCAATCCACCATTTATCCACAATCTATAAAAATCAATAAACTAGCCATAAGTATATACAATGCTAGTAATTAAGTAATTTGTGAAGTTAATAAAAACATGTTCGTGAAATAATTAATATTTTCATGTACGTTGAAGCTAAATTTACTTATTTCTAACGAGCTTGATTAACAATTTTTTTTCTCAGCGGCCACCGGTCCAGGTATTTGTATAATCCTCGCTTCGTATTCTGGTTGTGATACAACTCTCGCAGTATTATGGTTCATCGCCGCCATGACACTAATGGGTGCTTACTACAGTGGAATGAAAATTAACGCTCTCGACATTACCCCTAACTACGCTGGTACAACTACTGCAATGGTGAATGGTATTGCTGCTATATCTGGAATTATCACACCGTATCTAATTGGTCTACTAACTCCAAATGTAAGTGAACTTTACAACAACTAAAGCAATTACGTATCGTAGCAGTATTATAAATTTCTCATCTGTTTCTTACCTATTTTTTATTCAAACAGCGAATTGAAAATTTCATTGAAACATTGTGATCGATTTTTATCACAAGATATTCTTTAAAAATGTTTTCCTTCTTGGTGGTAATCAAATAAGTCTCGTAAATACCCATATCTTAATACTTGAGTGCTTCAATGTCATTTATTTCTTTACCTCTTAACGTTTGATGTTATCGTTTCTCTTTAACCGATGTAGGACGTCATTGATTATATCACAATCATCTTAAAGACCTCGCCTCGTTTTAGTCTGTGCTAAAACATTATATTTAATAACATTCGATATTCCGTCTTAAATTTTAAATTTATAAATGCTAGTTGACATTTTTTACAATTAAATAACCATATTTTTTATTTATTTACAGTCCACACTCAAGGAATGGAGAATTGCGTTTTGGGTATGTCTTGGTGTCTTGGTAATTACCAATGTCATATATTTAATTTTCGCCAAAGGTGAACAACTTTGGTGGGATGATGTTAAGAAACATGGTTACCCCAAGAATTGGAAACATGGTCCTCTATCCTTAAGGAAGAATGACTCAGAAAATGCTCATACAGAAAAAACCAGTGATGAAAAGAAATGACCTGATGATAGCTGCTAGTAATCATTATTTATGTTGTTAATTTATTAAAAGAAAAATTCAAATTAAAAAATAAATCTTTTCTTATTTTTCGTTTTTTGTGGAAAAATAACAGTATCAATTAAATCTTTCAATTACTATCAATTAACTTTTTAAATTTTGGGTGTAAAATCAATCAGCCTTTCTGTCACGAGTAAAGGCAATAAGACGGAGTGTAATATTTTTGATGAAAGTTTTTGCACTATTACTCCACGTCCAAGCGTTTCAATTGAAAACGGAACAAAAGTATAATTTGAAAAAAGATACGAATATTTGCAACATTTGTTCACCTCAGCTTTTCAGCAGCGGCTCTGGCTTTTAACATTGTATCCCTGATATAAGGTGGAGCCAGTATATCAACACATTATGATATAATAGATCGTTATTATATTTCGCATACATCGTCAGGGGTACAAAAAAGGATATATTTTACATAACAACTTACTATAATCCCACCCGTTGAAGCTGCGGGTGTAAGCTATTTCTCAATAAATGGATTGCCTGATGGTAAAAAATGGGCTTAGGATTTGCGTTTTAAAACAATTAAACAAACACTTCAGCTGTTGTTGTCTTCCCGACCGATTTCGATCATTTCCAAAGGAGACTAGCCACTTATGTAAGACAAATTATAGTGCGCAAGTGTGTCCGCAAGCACAAGTGCATTCTCTATTCTATTCCATCATTATTATACATCAGATGCAGGACCAACAACTTTACTCGGTTTACAAGGCCCGTGGGTGTAAACTTCCAGTCTCGGAGCTATTAAGAATTTCTCGACAGTAAAACCCCAGGGGGCTTAATCCTCTGGGCCTCAAGGTCTTCGGTTTTATAAGCTAACAACTAGCATAACGACGCAGCTAGCTTTATAATGAGATTTAGGTTAATCAACTGTTAATGCCTTTGTCGCAAAGTAACTTACTTTATCTTGAAGTAGACATATCATACAGTTCATCAATTCTTCACGAGTGTAGTAAGTTTTTTAAGGAAGTCGTTGAAGTTGTATTTTATTTTAAAAATATTATATCTTTGATATTACTTTTTTGCATTTAACGGTATTCTGCGGTTATTTTCAAGTTTCTTTTTAAATAATAGCTACACCGATAAATATTTAATATTCAGTCTTATGTGTATTGATTATTACTTTGTTGATGTTGATATTACGATGCATGTTACTATATGAAAATATGAAAACAAAGATAAGTTAGTTAATTACTGTTTTGTTTGCTTAAGATAATCTCCTTCTCATTTTCTTCCTGGTCCTTATTAGCGACACTATCGGTCAGTGCAATAATATGTGTGAAATAATGTATGGGGAGTACTTACATAGTTAAAAAAAAATACAAAACAGAAGTTAAGACATAATTATAATATAACCAAATAGATATAAACGGAATATAAAGTGATGACATGACATTACATTGCATTTAAAAAGAAATAAAAAGAGATATTTATTTGTAATTTTCTACTTAAAAAATACAATACAATTTTTTATAATATAATCATCGTATTCGTTATAGGCAAAATGTATTTTTTAAATAATTTGATAAACAAATAATGAAAAAAATACCTTAATTAATTCTTCTTCGATAATGATATTTCAACAATGTAACTTGTTTTAATGCCATTCTGTTACAAATAGTTTTATAACTAAGTCATTTATTCAAGTGAATAGTTTTTAAGTGTTGATTTCATTTTAGATTCATTTTAGCACTGCTTGAATGAAATGAGTTTTGATTAAATACAATAAATAGAGAACAAGTTAAGAGCAATATTGTTAATTAAAACAAATATCAGTTCAGCTACATAAATGTAATATATGTATAATATGTTGTGGTGCAAAAGACAGCCGCTGTGGTTACTTAAACAATGATTTATCTCTGTCTTTCATCATTAATTTACGATCGATAGAAAAAGAAACAGCGTCATTTAACATCATTTATAAATCGAGCCGTATATATGTAAGTTTTAAATCGATTATTTATAATATGAAAAAAAAATGCCTATACTTTTATTAACTTTATTAATATAAACAAAACTGACCTTCGCATTTCTTTCTTGCTTAGGCATTATTTATGGCATTTAATAAAAAAAATATTCGTATGGATTATATATGAAATAGGATTGGAAAAATAACTATTTCGGTAAAATTCTGGTACACGACCTTAGGTTAAAAATTATCTATCAAGTTCACCTAAGCAACGTTACATTCTTAGTCTAATGTAAGTAAATTATACATAAGTATAATATACAAATACAATATTAAAGATAGTGACAAAAATTGTGGCACATTACTATCTGTTTCCTGTTAATTTCTTCAGCGAGCGATGACTGATGTCACAATGACCTAGTTAAATGTTGATTAGTTTAAATATACATTTTTCTTCGTCAAATTAATTTATACTTTATTATACATTATATCATTAATAAATAGAACAAAATTAAGACAAAATTACAAAATTGCCCTCTAATTTTTAAAATTAATCTGAACTATACTCGGAATCCTATGCATTATGGACACAAAAGTACGATAATTAATTACATTTACGAATAAACTGGGTCTCTCACTGGGGATTTTCTGTAAAACACTTTCGTTTTATTTTTATTAAGCTTATGAGGGTTCCTGCCTTTTCTTTCTGCAAAAAGCCACATCTCCTGTCTCATTTCACCTTTCTTTAAGCATATATTTGTTTCATACTATGAAAAGTACTATGAAAAAACAAATTGACAGTGCTTTGTATTAATTATCAATTTGTGGTTAAAACAACTGTACAAATTCTTCGTAAAATATGTACAGCATGCAAAAATATTAAAATACAATACTTACTTACAATACCGGTAGTTGGGGGGCGAGAATTTTTAACTTTTGCTGGCATATGGCCCGCTCTTAATGGTATGGTGCTCATTGTCACTCGTTGAACTTCCTAGTAGTTAGTTCTTTATTCAAAAGTCGCCAATTTTTTAGCACTTTATTATCTTCACTTGCTACTTTTATGCGATCTCGCTATTGTACTATAAACTTTTTTCTATAACTAATGATTCTATTTGCCTACCAGGGTTGGCATGAGACAGTGTAACTTCTTGGTGTGTTCTGGTTTGAAGGGTTAGTGAGCCAGTGTAACTACAGGCATAAGGGAATACGTTAGTTACTAAGATAGGTTGGAGATTATAAAAAAACAGATATTGATATAATTGACGCTGGTCAACTAATACTAATCGACGGGCTGGTCGGCGTGGTTGGTAGATTGGACTTGCCTCGCCTGCCACAGGTCGTGGGTTCGATTCCCACCCAGGACAGACGTTTGAGTGCATAAACATGTCTATTTGTCCTGATTCTGGGTGTAATTATCTATATAAGTATGTATTTACAAAAGAAAAGTAGTATATGTAAGTATATCAGTTGTCTGGTTTCCATAGTACGAGCTCTGCTTAGTTTGGGATCAGCCTATATAATTACTGACGACGTAATGAGTGAATATGACGGTCTTTTATACGTTTAAATGTCCATGAGTGATAATGGATTAAATTTGAAATGGAACATGTTATAATTACAAAGATCTCAGATATAATTACAAGGTCATCTCTTACAATTAATTATGAGAAAATATATATTTTAAATTATTAATTATTACTTATACGGTACTAAAATATTCTAAAAATTAAGCGAAATTGTAAGCAGATACTTAAAATGCAATGTATTTTTTAGAAAAGACTTAAAAAATTACCATTTTGCACTCATTTAAAAAAATATGTTCTCGTCCTAAACACACAAAGTCACGGAGAAGCAACTAAACTCCAGTTCGATTCTATGTAAAATTTCATTTGTGAAACCTTTTTATCGATTCATTGCCTGAGCTGTTTTATCTAGTTTTTTTTTCGCACTACCGTAAGATATTGTGCTGGATCACTGATAGTTTGATAATGTCATCTCATTCCTATTGCGTGTTTTGGCACACTTCAATTTCTATCTTGTGATCAGATAAACACAGTGAATTATGATTAAACATATAGTTGTCTCACTCATTCAAGATATTTACAATTGGATAAGAATCTTTTTTGTACGTACATATTGTTTTTTATTTTATAAGTTTGCCATTGCGACAGGTGTTCAGTTTCAGCGCGTTGATGTTTTGAACATATAGTTTGATACAACAACGATCACAATAAAAGGTGACATGACCCTCAAAGGATGGCGCTTAATATTAAACAAAGGTAGGCTATGTAACGGTAAAAATATCTTTTTTTTAAATTAAATTTAAGGAGGTGAAAGGACATATCTCATAGGCATAGGAAACGCTAGCTGTTTTATGCGAAGGCCTTGGGACTTTTTTTTTTATTGTTTAGGAAGGCGGACGAGCGTATGGGCCACCTAATGGTAAGTGGTCACCAACGCCCATGGAAATTGGCAGTGTAAGAAATGTTAACAATCGCTTACATTGCCAATGCGCCACCAATCTTGGGAACTCAGATGTTATATCCCTTGTGCCTGTAATTACACTGGCTAACTCACCCTTCAAACCGGAACACAACAGTACCAAGTACTACTGTTTTGCGGTAGAATATCTGATGAGTGGGTGGTACCTACCCAGACGAGCTTGCACAAAGATCTACCACCAAGTAGTTGCAGTTGATCTGTTATTCTACCGTCAAGCAAATATAATTTATAGTGCCGTGTTTCGGTTAAAAGCAGCTCAGATTTTATGGTTAAACGAAATCAGTGTCTATGAACGAAGGTTCATCAGTTGGCCTATTTAGTCACTGCTTTTTTATCATTTACAAAAATTGCTATAAATTATTAAAAGGAAGGACTATTAGACTTTTCTGTGAGATATGCATGTAGGTCAATTTAAGATGCTGTGATGATGACCAATTTAAATAAACACAAATTAAATTCATGAAATCTAAGTAAGTTTAGTCAGATTTGAGTCCGCAACCTTCAATTTAAATCTACGTGAATACTTTGTTGGTACGGTAATACGTAATCTTAGCTTTGTAAATAGTCATAAAACTATAAGTATTTAAAATACTTAAATTATAATTACTTACGCAATTTTCCTTTGAAAGGATTTTTCAATATACTTCCACGTATTTTCATTTATGAATTTTTGATGGTATCATTAGAATTTTAATTTATTTAAAAGTCGCACTAATTGTCTAGAAATTAATCAACTCAACTCTTAGAGAATTATATATCAGACGACGATTCACTAGGTGGTAGAGCTTTATGCAACCTCGTCTGGATAGGTACAACCCACTCATCAGATATTCTACCGCAAAACATCAATATCAATACTTGATACTGTTGTATTCCGGTTTGAAGGGCGAGTGAGCCAGTGTAATTACAGGCACAAGGGACATAACAACTTAGTTCCCATGTTGGTGGCACATTGGCGATGTAAGCGATGGTTAATATTTCTTACACTGCCAATTTCCATGGCCGTTGGTGACCACTTTCCATTAGGTGGCCGATATGCTCGTCCGCCTACCTAAACAATAAAAAAAAAGTCCCAAGGCCTTCGCATAAAACAGGTAGCGTTACCTATGCCTATGAGATATGTCCTTTCACCTCCTTAAATTTAATTTAAAAAAAATCTCTTACAATGCCTATGTCTATGGGTATTGGTGACCACTTTCCCATAGACTCGGCCCATATGCTCGTCCGCCTACCTATACTATAAAAAAATGGCATTTGTTTTGTTTCAGTGTTAATTATACCACAAAGATATGTTTTTGGTTTGCTCGGCCTATTTGCACTGGCAAATTCATTTACAATGAGGGTTTGTTTGAGTGTAGCCATAGTTAAGATGGTCAATCAAGTGACATCAGAAGGTCACATTATTGGAGAAACCTGCCCAGATACAACAATATCTAATAAAACGGATTCAGAAATAACAACAAATCCATCAGATCTTTATACGGTAAGAAGTCCTTTTAGTTATAGAGAATAATCATTTGCTAACCCTAATTCTATTTATTTGGACATATCTTATCTCTTTCATTCATCTCTATTCCATCTTATCCTAGTCGTATCATCAGTCTTTCGCTTCTTGTAATGTCATCCTTCTCACAATCTATTGACATTTTAACCCTTTAAAGGGGCATAGTAACATTTGTTTTATGGAAAGCATATTATCAGAACTTCATATCAGAATTGAAAGTATGATTTTTTTTAAGTAACGTAACACTAGTTAGCCTTGTATGAATAAGCATTTTTCTTATCGTAACCAAAAAACTTATATCACTTGAAGATAAAAATTTAGTTGAATTGTTTGGGGATTTTTAAATGTGAGCCCATTTACTCACTAATCTCAAAAGAAAAAGGCATACGGACACGTTTTGGGATCTAGAAGACCATTATAAAAGTGGTTCGATCTTACCTTACTAATACAAAAGCTCTAAGCCTGTATGCTTAAAATACTGCATTAACAGTTGCTGTGTTCTTTCTGCAACAATTGTAAGCAGATAACAATATGTGAAATGGACTCCGTTGACAAACAACAATTGGACAATTGTCTCCTTGTTTAATAATAGACATTTAAAGATACACAATACTTTAAATTCCAATTCTGAAGCATTATTCGAGAGGAGCATTATATTTTCTTTTTTATTATCAAAAATGTATTAAGTGGGCGGATAGAAACACTTGCGTCTTAATAACTAGCGTAAAAAATCGTTGAGTTTTTTTTTATTTGTTTATAATAATAAATTATTTGCCTGGAGGCGATCGTTTTATTCCCAAAACGTGCTATATCTATATTAATATTATAAATGCGAAAGTAGCTTTCGATGTCTGTTAGGCTTTCACTGCTTAACCACAAAATGGTATGAAGAGAGCTTGTATTCCAAGAAAGGTTCAAGGCTATATTTTTTTACCAAACATGTATCTCCTTCCAAAAAAGTGAGCGAAGCCGCGGGCGAAAATTGTTCATCTATTCGTCCTTAATTTTATAATAACCTTTAGCATAAACGGTCTGTGACGGAACCTTTGAACCTTACTCTTGACACATTTTAAAGGTTTTCTGTTATTCGTTTGTAAAAGCCTATAGTAAAAGAATTACTAATCCTGTGTCGTCGAATAACTGGAGTAACAAGCTTATGTTTGTTCCTTGTATTAAAAACGTACATGAGCATTTCGAAAAATAACAATCTGAAAAATATTAAGTATACGTCCTTTAAATATATAGGACACTATTTTCACATACGATTGTTACGAGTACGGATTGACATGGAAAAATACAAATAAGACTCATGAAGTTTTAATGTAATAAAAATGGACTAAAAATTAAATAACTGTTTTAATTTGGCAATTTTTTTTTAAAATATTTAATTATTTTTTTCTGACGAACATTATACACGAGGAGGTGATTGTATTGTGAAATCATAAATGTAATGCTATAGTTACACCGTTAAGACTAAGTAACGTGAAATAGCAAAAAAATATATCCGTGATGCTGTCCTTTCCACTTCATTTCGTATCTTAAGCATTTTTATCATATATCAAGGGTATTATATAAGGAGATAAATTGACAGATTATACTTTATAGTATTACAATGCATATTTTCATGCGACAAGTTGCGGTTGGAAAATATAAAAAACATTCATCCTTACAATAATAAAAAGTACTGGCAATAAATAAATGATTGTGGTTTTCGTTATTTATAGAATGTGACTAGTGCATTGATATACTCTGCCATTGAGAAATTTTACGATATATTTCTTGAAAGTCAAATGAATGCATGATCAATTTTATATGAACCTTCAATTATTTGGGAATCACAACAATTTTGATCTGGAGCAACTCATTGTTTTTTTAATGTTAAGGAAAATAATAATTTTCTACACATAATATAATGACTCTTCCTGACTAATTCATCAACACAGAGTCTAAACCATAGGCATTAGAAACATGAAATTTTGGCAGTAGATACATTTTATGATGTAAGCACCCCATTAAGGAAGGATTTTTGGAAATTCCAGTCCTATAGGGTCATGAAATTTAATATACAAGCTTCATAAATAAACAATTTATTTTCAGAAAAGCATACGTATTTCGTCGTTTTAGTAAGTCAACCCCAAATAGGAGAAATGGAAACATTAGTATAAAAATTAAAAAAATTAGTACGATCTGCTTGAAATTTACTATTTGTGTTTCTTGATTGAATTGATTAACATGTATTTCAACGTATTTAGAAACACCACCCAAACAGTTGACAATTTTTTTTATTAAGTTATCACGTACATATACTTTTGGGTGCAAATAACGAAATACAAAATGTCTTATATCAATATCTTCAAGGGAGGTGCAAGCGATACTTTTTTTATACGAACTTTAGTATGTTAGTGAAGTTTGAATAAAGAAAACATATTCCATTATTGTCATGTGTACCACTTAATTGGTAGTCTCTAAGCTTTACAGGTAGGTAGGTCAGGTACAACATGATCCTAAGTATTAACTATATCTAACGTCGGACATAGATGACCGAGGTATTTAAGGAACAGAACGGAAGACATGCTTAAAATATTTTTTTCTTCAACCCATTTAAATCACTATAAAATAGTCAAACTACAGGAATTCACAGTAAGTTCACCAGTTGATGATTATTAAAAGAATAATCATCGATCTAAAATTAAAAGAAAACCCTGAGCATAGTTTTTTCTAACCAGAATGACATATCACCCTTCTACAACTTTAAAATCACAGACCAATCCAAATTCCAAACAATCATTTATCCTTTACTTATACTTAAACTCGAGCGAAGCCGCGGACAACTGCTTGTTATTGAATATATTTTAACCAAATTATTTTATCCATTAAAAATAATATGGAAAAAGTCGTGCTTACATTTTCCGTGAATTTTTAACGAGCATTTTCAATTCTGCATGTCTCTGTGTTTGCGATTGATGCGTTTACGCTTCAGAGTCAAATAAATAAATAATAGAAAATAATGAATTAAAATGGTTATTCTATTATCCAAATTGTACATAAGCTGTTACAAATGCTTTCAGGGTCGAGATCGATATGACTGGGATGAAAAGACGCAAGGTTTACTATTAAGTGCCTTTTATTATGGATATGTTGTGACTCACTTGCCTGGTGGACTTCTGGCGGAAAGATTCGGTGGAAAATGGACAATAGGACTTAGTTTGCTAGCCACTTCGATATCTACGTTATTGACGCCTGTAATAGTTGGAATGTGGGGCGCGGTTGGATTGTTCATAATGAGAGTTGTCAGTGGACTAGGAGAGGTAGGTGTGATTGTAAAACGATATAAACTTTCTATAAACCCTTCACATTAGGTTCCATACAAACCAGTTATTCTACAGCCAAAAAACAAAGTACTGCTGTGTTCAAGTTTGAATTTCAGGCACAAGAGACATAATAAAAGCAGGAGGTTGACGGTGTAGTGATTGTGGTGATATTATTTCTATTTTTCTATATTTCTTACAGTACCAATGTTTACAAGTAGAAGTGATACTTTCATCAAGCGGTCCAATTGCACAAATGCCTTTCTACAATAAAAAATAATATATTATATTAAATTCAATAAAAATATCTAAATGTAACACTTCTATAAGGATTCCAATTTTAAAACTTTCCATTCAGTCTTCAGTGAAGTTTTCTTAGACATACAATTGAACAATATTCACGAAACTTTCCAATTGCCGAAGTTCGGGTTTATTTATAGAGAATTTATCAATTGCTTAAAACCAGATTGTTATTATATAGCTTATATTTAAGCGTTCTTAGAATAAACACATCATTTTAATTTTATTTATATATGAATATTAAATTGAATTGTATCTCATAAAATGTAATTAATATAATAAATTCTCAATACTGGAATTTTTCTGGCAAAAATTTTAAGGCTAAAGAGATACATACGTATATACATAATTTACATCACTCAAACAGCAAAATAATTATCTTTAGAAATAAATGCATCTTTATTCGTATTTCATTATACCTCCAAATACCTTGATCAGCTATTGAATGTCATTATAATAAAATTTATAAAAGGAATGAATGATACATGTGACATATCTTTTATTGCCATATTTATTCGATACCACTATTTATAGAGAGTGATTGTGTTTACACATTATTAACTTTTTTGCATATAGAAAAGTATTATATTGTATTTTACCTGTAATATTTATTATTCGTCATAATATTACGGGTAAAAACCTTATTAAAACAACTTCGGTTTTATATTTTTAACGAAGTGATCGTTCAATAATTGGTGTAAATTATTCTCAACGGAGTGTTTCCATGACATTCAGTTAAAAGGAAAACCACAAGTAATTTGTCTCCATTAGATTATTTGTACTTTTATTATTTTATAAAATATATTAGCGGAATAATTATAACATATTTACAAAGGAGTAAATAAAAATAAGGTCAAACAATTATTTACTTGGAATAACAGTTGTGATTGTTTTATTTATTTATGCTTTTTCTAGCAAACATTTTAGAGTTAAATTAAACATTAGTTAGAATAAAATTTAAAGTATTATTATGTAAATATAATAGTATATCTATTTACTTTAGAAATACTACTATATATATACATTTATATAAATAAAATATATATAGTATATTCGAATAAATATAAATGGTATTGTTTCAGGGCCCGGTTACTCCAGGATTCGTGCTATTAATGGCACGTTGGGTGCCGCCGGCAGAGCGGTCTCGTTTTGGGGCAATGATCTTTGGAGGGGCCCAAATTGGTAATATTATGGGTCCCTATATAACAGGATTGCTCTTGGCAAATAACGGCGACTGGGCCAATGTCTTTTATGTATTTGGTGGAATCGGCATCATTTGGTTTATATTTTTCGTAAGTTGCCTACTATTATATGAATTTTAAATTGCAATATATAAAATGAAAATGAAAAATTATTAATTATAAAAGAACAACTTCAACAAGTTTAACCGTTGACAATGACGTTATGTAATTCTATATCATGAGTATTTAGTATTTAACAGTATATGTTTTAAGTTGACGTTCGGTTTTTACATTATAGCGTTAAGAATATTTAAAAAAAGTAAAAAAAAATGTACAACGTAATTGGAAATTATTGTAACTGTTTCAATATATTCAAATTGCATAAACATAAAGAATCAGGATCTGTATGGGAATGAGATGTGTGTGCGATATAGTAAAAAAAATATCTCCATATACGAAATTGCAAGTACATCGTTTTACGTTACTGTATATATTTGGAATTTGTTTTCGTACGTTTTGATTTATCTAAAGTCATATCAGTCAATTGAAGAAGACATATTGAGAAATCTCCGTTTAAATTTGAGAATTTTAGGAGATACAAAAATATTTATTTCATTTATTTATTTAATACTTGTTGCAAATCAAACTGCAAATGGTGTGCAAAGGCGGTCTTATCGCTTATAGCGATCTCTCACAGACAACCTTTGGTGAATGGAGCTTTGCAAGAGAACAGATAGATGCATATAAAAATTTATTTTTATTATTTTAGACTTTCCTATGCTATAGCTCCCCAAATTCGCATCCATTCATATCGGAAGAAGAGAAACTTTACTTAAACGCTAATGTGGTTGCTTCCGGATTGCATAAGAAGCTGGATCCTGTACCTTTCAAAGCTATTTTTAGATCAGCGCCAGTCTGGTCTCTGGTGATAGCTGCTGTAAGTTTTATTTAAAAAAGATTTATTCAATTTCATAAAAAATAATGATTCTCATACTTGTCTATAATGCTATTTGTTGTATAAGTTTGAAGTTAAGACCTTGTTTTATCTATTTAAAATTGATTATCAGTTTTTTGTGTTGCATTTGAGTAGTATATAATATAAACGGTTTCATCGTCAAGAGAAATCAAGATTAATAAATGACAGTGAATATTTGTTAGCTTTAAATTATGTTGCGATCTTTAATCTATTCATTAATTGGTGATTTATTGGATTATATTGGATCAATTGGATTAAATGATTGGTGTAACGAATTTCGAAAGAATATTTATTATATGAAGCCGTTTCAAGGTTTCAAAAAGTCCCAAGTTCTGTATTCATTACATTGTTTTGAGTTTTCTGTATATATAAATAAACTCGAAGCGTACAATACGTACGTACAATAACATCTGTTTAAGTTTTTTTTTTATATTAAAAAAATCTAGATAGTTGACATTTTATTAAAAACTGAAATTGATATTGATGGCTTAGGCCGACTAATACGTACATCAAAATATTTTATTTAAAATTTTCCAAATTTGTAAATAGCATCTCGATAAACGTATTTTCTAAGAAAATCGAAATACATCCGGCAACTACCTAAATATTGACATAATAATATAAACACGAATACTTTTATGTATCTTCGAGTGACGTCACGACAATTATTTCGTTAGTAAATAAAGCTGAATAGGTGCAGGAAATTAAAGGAATTGTTTCGATATCATTGTGTACACTTCCCTACTTTTCAGATTGGTCACGACTGGGGCTATTTCACAATGATAACTGATTTACCGAAGTATTTCTCTGATGTCTTAAAGTTTGATATTAAGGAAACTGGACTGATGGCTGCTCTACCTTATGTCGCTATGTATATTTGCTCATTTATATTCGCCAGTTTTTGTGATTTTTGCATTCGAAAAAAATGGCACAGCATTGCTACTGGCAGGAAAATTTATACCACTGTATGTAAGTATACATTATTTACTATCAAGGATTTTGAAATGTATAGTAATTTTAATTTCGTTAAAAGCTCGCTTAGAGCATTTTATGTCACTCTCGACACTTGATCTCATTTCATGTTTTTTTATCTAGAACAAAGTGTTATTGTATATATATCTTTTTTTCTTATTTTACAAATTATTCTCAAGTATATGGAATTGTTCTTTTACCTAAAATATGATAATAATAGTTAATACAAAGTACTGTCAACTTTTTTTCGTACCCCTCACTTAGCAGTGCAGCGAGGATTTTTTATATATCAATGGCAGCGACTAATTTAAAAAACAATATTTGTTTATGTTTGAAGTAAAAGTGGCATGCTTTATGAGATGTCGTTTTTCACAAAAGGAAAATGAAGTAAGCGCCAAACGGTTTTTATTGTTATAAAAATAAAACGTTTGTCTTAATAACGTACAACATTACGAGTATAAATGAAATAGTAAAGATGAGGACATTTCGCGAGTTTTTTGTATGGAGAAAATTTTATTCTTTTATCTAATTTTAATTAGACACAAGCCTTAAAAATATACAAAAACTAAATATTTTTAATTTGGAACTTGGTTTACTCATGCAGGAATCATATGAAATGTTAATAATTTTTCCTTTAGACGCCCTTTTAAGAAGCAATGTTTATGCAAATGATTTTTTGATAATTTATATTTATTTGTCACTAAATGGGCTCTTATAGCTTTAAAATAGTATTCTACGAAAATGTGTAATAACTTCTGATTTTGAGTTGATAAACGCGAAAGGAACATTCCGATTTCTCAATTTATAAAATTATCATTTACGTTCTCCGACATTATAAAGTTAAAAGTGAATAAAACATACAAAAATAATTTCATATTACAATTGTTTTCATAAAACTTACATAGACAAATATTCATAACTTTATTACCATAAGTTAGTATTTTATAATAGATACAAATAATTTCATATTAAATATTTGACTAGTAGCCATTAATTGACGACTTTAACAGCAATTTTGTGAACAAAAAGCGTTAATCAACGTTTTCAAACCGATGTTGGTTGATTACGTTAATTAGTTTATGTAAAACGAATCATTATTTTCCAAAGAGATTTGAAATTCACTAATTAATGCGTTCAAACCGTATATACCAAAATGAAATTGCTAATCCGTCCGTAAATGATGTTTTTTTTTTTTAAATTAATGAAGTAAGATATATTAAAATTATTATACATACTGAATTAATGAATGAATTAAATTAATAGCCAGTGTCACTCGGGATGATGTGAGGTTTCTAATTATATATACATCTAAATATGTTCAGGCATTTAAATGTTATGGTGGTAGAAACTCACATATGTACACGATCCCTGAAAACATTACCCTCCTTTTTAGGTAGTCGTGTAAAAAGTTCAATGATCTCAATTATCAAATGTCCTAGACCAAAGGTTGTCCGAAAGATATCGCTATTAAGCGATATGGCCACCATTTGTGCCGCACATATTTGTATTTCCTTTTTCTCTTGGCATATTTTTAAGCGATGCAATGTGGTCAATTTGACATATTATGTTTTTGATTTTAAATTAATATCTGCCTCGAAAACTTATGATGAAAATATTTAATTGAAATTATTCGATTGTTAAGTAGTTAAGTTATATGACTGTAGGCCCAGAGGTGCTAGGGTAAAGGGTTCGAGATGTTCTTAGTAGCCTTTTCCGTGACTCGGAAAGCCAGTAATGGCCCTGCAAATAATCTGTCGTATCAGATTGCTGTTCTATTAAGTTAGGAGAACTATTTAAGAAAGATTAGATCTAAAAAATCTCCGCCATCGAGTCCCTTATCCGAAATCTATCACAAAAATCATAAACAATATATGATTTATATTTTATGATTCAGAAATATTGTTGAGTATGTTAGAAAACCTCAATCAATAGATTATATTTCATGTTCTCATTGTCACCCTGTCGTATATATTTGCATAGTTTATGTTTTAAGGAAAACCTTCAATCTCTCTAGGAAAAAACTATTCGGTCACTTTGATTTTTTAGATAGATAAAGTCTTACTTATTACAGTTGTTTAGAGTATGTTTACATAAACAGTTATTTTTCTCTTTCTGTCGTCATTGATTTGACTTTTGAAAGAAACGAAGAATAAACTCAATCTAAGCGATATTATAAGAATATTATTTCTTAAGGAAAATAAACGTTAAACCAGAAATTATTATATCCTTAACAATTATTATAATTATTAAATAAAACTGCAAAGATTCACTTTTTTAATCGGAAACAATAAACATTTTTCCTTACAATGTCATTCATTTTCACGACTTATTGCATTAGTAAAATATGTCCCTGAATTCATCACGCTTACGGAAGATAATTTTTTTCCTCAGCCTCGACAGTGCCTGCCATCTTTATTATTCTGGCTTCGTACTCGGGCTGTGACCGTATTAAGGCGGTTGGACTATTCGTGGCATCCATGGCTTTTATGGCAGGTTTCTATAGCAGTGTAAAGATCAATGCCATGGATATCGCCCCCAATTACGCTGGGACCTGCTCCGCAATTGTTAACGGTTTGGCTGCTGTATCAGGAATGATAACTCCATATATGATTGGTCTATTGACACCTGACGTAAGTATGAATAGCATCTGTCCAACAGCAAACGATGTAAGAAATTTCATTTTATTCGTGATCCTTTATTATAATATTTTTATTAACTCACTTTGGTCAATATCTGTGAAGGTGGAATTTTGTATTTAAATTCTAACAACTCATCATAAGTTAGCGACTTAAATTTTGAATATAGCTTTATTTTAACATATATTTTAGAAATGTATTAAAATATATTTTTCGTAATTATCATACCTTCCTCCTGTAATCTATATTTAATGTTCTATAATTTGACCAAATATGTTGTAGAAAAACTAGGCATCATTGTGTTTTTGTTGGAAGTTAACGTAGAGGCCAAAAATTTATGCTCCAATGAATTTTGTTTGGTTAAAGGTGAAAATGAAATAAACCAACCGTGAATTGAGTCAATTTCCTTTAGACGGGTTTTTATTAACGAACAAACATAAAATCTTATACTTCCTGTTAGCTTTCCTGCTACTAAACTTTGTCTGATTAACTAGTTAATGGCCGACATACGTTTAAATTCATTATTACTTTATATTCTTACTTGCGCGCCATCTACGGTAGTGTCACTCGGGATGATGTGAGGTTTCTAATTATATATACATCTAAATATGTTCAGGCATTTAAATGTTATGGTGGTAGAAACTCACATATGTACACGATCCCTGAAAACATTACCCTCCTTTTTAGGTAGTCGTGTAAAAAGTTCAATGATCTCAATTATCAAATGTCCTAGACCAAAGGTTGTCCGAAAGATATCGCTATTAAGCGATAAGGCCACCATTTGTACGGTATTATGCTTGGAACTTTCATAGGACTGCCAGTAGCACAAAGTTTCTTTACAAGTTACTTTTGGAGTTATTATCCAAAGTAAGGTGAGATAAGTCTGTGTAGGTATGAACGTTGACTCCAAAAGTAACTGAAGTATTATTATGAAAATATTATTTTGAGGTATTTAGCGTACACGCAGATGTTTTTTAAGTCGTATTTTCTTTTTATTAATACAATGAATTGTATTATAAATAACATCCATCATTGATAAAAGGTCAAGCTTATTTTTTTATATTACATTTTATTTATTGATTTTAATATAAAAAAGTTAGTTGTTTACAATTATTATGATATAAAAAAAAATAATGACAAAAACTTAATTTCAGCAAACGATACAGCAATGGCGCCTCGCATTCTGGACGATATTTGTTGTACTTATCGGAACAAACATCATATATTTGATATGGGGATCTGGCGAGCCAGAGTGGTGGGACGACGTCGACAAGTATGGCTATCCATCAAATTGGAAACATGGACCTCTGAAGAAGAGATCAGAAGATACGGAGAAAAACGTAGTGTATCCAAAACATGACCATTCACCCATTGCTAAAGATTAAAATATAAAAAATTTACAAGCCTGTTTTTTTTTTCATCTTAGATGCTATTTAAAATTATAATCATAACTAGCATATATATCATAGCATATCTATATATCATAACTAGAATTAATATTGAATAAAGGTCAATTGAGGCTTCATTTTAACATAAGGTCTTGTTGTTGAACTCGATAGTACGTTAGGACTCATTGCCAAATGGGGCTCTGACAATCTTGTTGAGTTTAACGCCAAGAAAACACAAGTATGCGCTTTCACAGCGAAAATGTCACCATTTTCCCCCTCCTCCTTCCCTCAGCAAAGCAAAGCAAAGTCGCCATACTGGGAATTGACGTTCGGCGCGACCTCAATCCAAGGGACCACATCGAGGCTGTTATAAAAACAGCTTCACGGAAACTCGGAGTCCTGAACAAGGTGCGGCGTTTTTCACACCACAACTGCTTCTACACAGGTGCGGTGTTGCGTCGAATATTGCTCGCACCTCTGGAATGGCTCCGCTAAGTACTTACTGGAGGCCTTGGATCTGTTGCAGCGACGTGCGGTTCGCATTATTGGCGACGTAAAGGTCACCAACACCCTCGAGCCTTTACAATTGCGTCGAGAGATAGCGGCACTGAACGCTTTCTACTGATTGTATCACGGCGAGTGCTCAGAGGAATTATTCTCCCTCATTCCTGCTTCCCCATTCCTTCACAAGTCTACGCGTGCTGGCTCTCGATGTTACCGCCTAACTGTGAGATCAATTCCATCGCGCACGAAGAAATTTGGCAACTCTTTTCTTTTTCGCACCTCCAAAACATGGAATTCCTTACCAGCACACGTGTTCCCTCCTCTTATGACCTGGGTTCCTTCAAATGAGGCGTGAAGAGGCATCTTGCGGGCCGCCAAGGCGGGGGCGGCTAGTGCAAGTCATTCTTCCTGACTGCACTAGCCGTCGTCGCGTTTGGACTCTACTACCATTTACCATCAGGTGGAGTAGAGACCTTTGCCCTCCCGGGTATTATAAGAAAAGGGCCCCCAGACCGATTTTGCCTACGGCGGTCAATCTCAAGAGAGGTTAGCCAACTGCGCAGGAGATATTATAGTGCACTTTCTATTCCTTAGCTCTCATAATCCGATGGGACGGCAATCCGACACGACCGGAAAGAGTTCAGGCGCAGGACCAACGGCTTAACGTGCTTTCCGAGGCACGGGAGTGTATACACTTCCAACTTCCGGACTCCGGGCTGCTACTGAGAATTTTCTGACAGAAAAACCCAATAACTATTTATTGGTCTGACCTGCGAATTGAACCCAGGACCACCGGGTCTGCGGCCTTATATCTAGCCACTAGATCAACGGCAGTCAGGCATTTTAACATATTAAATATACAAAAAACAATTTGTAACAGATTCATGCACAAAGTTGTTTAATTTAGTTATTATGATATGCCCCTGACAAAATGTAAGAGCAAAAAGACTTTAATCTGTCTGTAAATAAGCTGTTATAATAATTTCAGGAGTATATATATATTTTATTTAAAAAAGAATCACCATGTTTAAATGATTCATAGACATTACGTTGCTATTTCCTTAGACCTAGATTACATTTTAATTGTGTTTGGTGTTCATTACCGGGGTGAGCAACAAGATAATTGACTAAAGAACCGGCGTCTTCGTTACACCTTATTAAGAGTACACATACATATCTATATATATTACATTGCAGTCGAATGAGTGGGCAAACTAACCATACTCGAGGTCTTATATACTTTTTAACGATTATGCTATTTTATAATGCAGTTCAAAGTAATTCTTATAATACATGTTGAATTTATCTATTTCAGTATTATACTAGGATACAGCTACTTATCTCGAAATCGGACATGCAGAAAATAGGTCAAATACATATAACTCTATGCTTATGTATGTGCGGCGTACGCCAGTACAGCTCCCAGTCGGTAATATTTTTTTCCAACATCTTCAGGAATCTTCGTCATATTTAAGTCAATTTATATGAATGAAATGAATTAAAGACCTTCAGTAACAGTTCATATAGACATACAAAAAGCCGACCACCAAGCGCATTAGAAAAGCGTGATGGAATATGCTCTAATTCTTCTTCTCAAAAGAAGAGTCTTAGGCCAGCATTTGAATATTTAAAGGCTGTTACTTTTTTACTTTTATCGAACTTAGCAAATAAACAAGCAACTTATATTATGACACTAGTTAATAATGTTGCTAATAAAGGCTTTATCAAATCGCGGTTTACTAAAAAAAAGGGCTTCATATTAAGATTTTTTTTTAATATATATTATAAACAATAGTTAACTGGTATTATTACTTTTCTATTCTTCATTTGAATATAAAAGCAACGATACATTATTTATCTGTCGCGCAAAATTATTGAAGGCATTGTGTTTTAAAATATATTAATCAATGTGTGTTCTACCAGTTCGTTTACACTATTTTTTACAGAGATAAAGGCAATTGTTCGTTGTGCAATTTACCTGTAATATATTTGCTTTATATGTGAATTCTTGGGTTTTCTATTCAAAGTGGTTTTTTAAATGATTAATATAGAATTCTCCAAGCAGAGCGGAGATTATGTATGAATTCTATTTGATTATAATGATGAAGTTCATGAATTATTTCGCCTAATTTGCTTAATTTCAAAATGTCATCCGTATCTAAAAAGCTAATTATGTCGATCATTATCTCACGACTGCCTCTATAGTTCTATGGCGAGGTCCCGAGGACGGCTTCGGTTCGTGTAAATAAGTTGTAAAATTCCGTGGCATCTCATTGTCTGCATGTTGGCTGTATTTCCAATCTGGTACCGGTCATCATCATCAGTATAATTTTTTTATAGAAAGCATACCTGAATTTTGTTAAACAAACCTTCATAAAATTATTATTTTTTACGTTTGTTCCATAATAACATTTTTTAAAATAATATTATTGTTATTTTTAAAGTGAATTAATGACAAAACTGTATTTTTTTAATCGAAATATTTTTAACAATTAACTCTGAGAAAAGAAAATACAAGTGCGGTGGTTTACTTTAAACATAATACATATATCATCAGCATACAAAGTATGTTAACGCAAAACGTATATTTTATATTCAACATTTTCGAAAACTTTTTTACCAAAACCTCATTTATTATTCGATACAACGCGTACTATACGAATCATGTTCGCTTTGTTGAATTTTATAAAATTTATATTATGACATATTATTTATATTATTTATATTATACACATACGCCTATATTTCTATTATCCCAAGACGAAGATTTTTTTTAATGAAAAACTAGCGTTCTTCTTCGGCTTCGCGCGGTATTATCTCGTTCATACAGACAGACAGACGCCGCGGGGGACTTTGTTTTATAATATGTAGTGATCATATAGTATAAGTAACTTAGGACACAGGAATAACATACATAGACTGCTAAAATCATAACTCTTTTCTGTTTTACCATAGTCGAGTAATGAGCTTAAAATTAATAATACGTTCTTTACGAATAATTACGATTAAACATTCTTTACGAATACACAATTCATGCGCAGCGTACTGAAAGTGTTTACTTTAAGAGATAAAGTTTTATCATTAGTATTAGAGTGATGTATGATAGCGGTCTTTCGAAAATTAGTAAATAACACTTAGGAAATATATAACTACGTGTGTAGTTATTTGTTCCCGCATTTGTGGAATTCCAACGACATTTTCACATTATATGAAAACAATCCGGTAAATATTATATAACTTTCTTATTTACATGAGATATATGAGAACACTTTTACATAGATTGTCTTGTTTGTGCATAGGTCTTTAACCCACGCCCATGCACGCACACACTTCAGTAACATAGTCCTGTGTATATTGATTCGATGTTGGTCACGAGAACATAATCATCATCGATATATATAACACAAAAAAAAAACTCTGAGGTTTTCTGAACACGCCGTTTTGCACCGTTTAAACTTATGAAACATTAATTGTAAGTGATAAAAATTATTACCCGTTAGAAAAGACAAGATACTAATGTTTTGATGAACACTTATATCCATTTTAGTGAAAGATGAATTTATTTTATTCATCCGGTTATCGGACGACTAGTAAGAGCCATAAAATAATCCTTTTCATAAAACGTCATTTGTTTTAATCTGAGTTTAATCGTTTCATGTTAAGAGCAAATAAGATACGAGATATAGGAATGATAAAATTTATAACACTATATACTCCAACATTTAACTGATATGTACGTATTTAACAAATCAAAATAAGTGTAATTATTCAACTAAACTTTTCATTTACAATAAAGAGTTTTTAAAACGTCAATATTGACACTCTACCATCGTTTCGGAAAGCAGCCAGCCAGAAGAAAAGGTGAGTAACTCGCGTAATTCCCCTTTTAAAAATGAATCAGACATACAATATTATTATTATACGCAATTATTGTTCTTGGCCAATCTTACATAAGAACTCGTCTTTAAATTACTATGTACAATAGTATAGGAACTTATTCGAGACTAAGCAAGAAGCATTATTTTTATATATGTAGGGAGATTAAAATAAAGTATTTATGCTGATTAATAAATTATTGAGTTTTTTTTTTATTATATCCTATCTGTTATTGTTTATATTTAATAACGTTATAATTTGATAAAGGACTGGCCACTTGTAACTATAATATTAGAAGTGTAAAAAAATAATACTCAAAGCTCGTTAAAATAAGTAATAATACACAAATTATGTAATATATATATATAAAAAAAAAATATTTATATCAATAGCAAAATACATGTGTTATTTGATCTTGCACAATTCTTGATCTTTATAATAATTAAACATCTGCACGCGCTATCCGTCTCAGATCTGAAATGAATTTACGTCGCATAATTATAAAATAAATCGTAGTTCATTGGTATAAATGCTATTTTTCTTTGAAAATCTTTCATTGAACGTATATTTTTATGAATTTAATTAATATGCAGTAAACGATTCACGTGACCCACTTTTAATCGTGATAATGTGAGAAAATCTTAGTGATTGTATAAGTTTTTTATAATGATATAAGTTAATTGTTATCGTAATGGAAAATTAAAACCGGTACTTTTTTTTTGTTAAATTCTTTGTAAGTAGTAAATAACAGATCTTTTAAAAGAAGAAGCTTCAGTTTTTTCAACCCGAACTGCTCCAATACAGGTTGGGGAGTCCACATGTACCAATATTACATCCGATATATCTGCGAAATGAATTACAAATACAAGGTAACCTGGGTTTGAACCTGTAATCTGCATTTCAGAGTCATTTTCTTGGCCATCTTGGCCATATTTAATGTAGAAAATAATATGTTATTTTGAGGATAAATGTTTTAGTGCAATGGTAAATACCCGTGCGGAGATTACGAAATTTAAAACTTGTTTTTATTTAAGCTGGCTAGCGACTACGCCCGCTTGCAGTTGATAATAATAGGGTTTACGTCCAGTGAACTGATTAGTTCTTATTATAGGTTTGTTTATTTCAAATCCAATTAGTTATTTTGTAACTAAATAGAAACTGAATTGCTGTTTTTTGATAGAATGTGTGATCTAACCGAGAACGTAGAAACATATAAAATACAATAACATTAATTCCATCATTGATAGCTCTTAAAAGCAAAATAAAAAACGGATAAATTTCAATGTCTAACACGTAGGCGCTTTACTTAAACTTTTTTGTACATATACATATCCACTCACTAGCTTGATTATGTAATAATACAATTTCTAAGTATTTTCTTCGACGATTTTATAATTATAATATTTTTACTCCTAATTCAATTGGAATAGAGTATACCACGTGTAAGTTTTAGGCGCGTTTACTTGTATTACATTCGTTTATTAACATTTGTTCTAGTTTCCACTGAGATACTGATACTCTTCACCTATTTCTTATTCTAAACGGAGAATAACTGCCTAAAAGTATAGCGCACAAGTGTAATGATGTCACAGGCGAAGGGAGAGAGTTCAGGCGCAGAACAATAGCTTTATCTGCGATATCACTGCTAAATTTCAAACTTTAGTCTGCTACTGTGAATTTCTTGACATTAATCTCTATACCCTTTCATTTGCTTGACCCGAGGCTGACACTCAGGGCAGTGAAATTAGCTAGCTACTAAGTCACATACCTATATATAGGTATGATATATATATATATACTCTAGCTGTGCCCGGCGGCTTCATCCGCGTATAAGTAATAAAAATATAATAAATTATTTTATTATTACTATAATAACACACACGCGCACGCACATACACACACACACATATGGCTACTGGTTAAGAAATACGTAATTAATGATTTGAAATTAATTTTCATAAGATACCGTAAAGTTGACCGATCTTTTATATGGCCTAACATATTCGCCATCATATTTTCTTTGTCTGTACTAATTTTCATCAAGATTGGTCAAGCCATTATTTTGTTATAAGAAGACATACAGACAGACAGACATACAAAAATGAAAAAAAAATTAAAATGTGAATCACTGCATCATAAAACGATTATTTATCATAAAATTAGGTGAAAAAAAAAATGTACAGACAGAGTCAATAGATTTATATAGTGACGTCCTCCTGACCGATTTCGGCCACGGCGGCCAATCTCAAGAGAGATTAGGCAACTGCGCAGGAGATATTATAGTGCACAAGTATGTGCGCAAACACAGGTGCACTCACTATTCCCTAGCTCTCATAATCCGATGGGACGGCAATCCGACACGACCGAAAAGAGTTCAGGCGCAGGACCAACGGCTTTACGTGCTTTCCGAGGCACGGGAGTGTACACACTTCCAACTTCCAGACTCCGGGCTGCTACTGAGAATTTTCTGACAGAAAAACCCAATAACTATTTATTGGCCCGACCTGGGAATTGAACCCAACGAGGCAGTTATTTAAGTTAACGAGGCAGATTTATATAGTAGTATATAGATAATGTCTGTATCGTCAGCGCGCGCGCGCGCGCGCGCGTGTGTGTGTGTGTGTGTGTGTGTGCGTGTGTGCCCACGCGTAGGGTGTGTTTTATTTAAATACCTTGGTGGTAAAGCTTTGTGCAAACTCGTCTGGATACGTACCACCCACTCATCAGATATTCTACCGCAAACCAGCAGTACTTGGTATTGCTGTGTTCCGGTTTGAAGGGTGAGTGAGCCAGTGTAATTACAGGTACAAGGGACATAACATATTAGTTCCCAAGGTTGGTAGTGCTTTCGCGTTGTAAGCGATGTTTGACATCTCTTACAATGCCAATGTATATGGGCATTGGTGACCACTTACCATCAGGTGGCCCATATGATCGACCGCTTCGCATCTATGCTATAAAAAAATAAAAAATGAAATAAAAATAGGCTTATCATGTTTTTGAGTTTAATTTAATATAATGATATGTACAAAACAAATTGTATCTAAATCTAGTAAATAAACACGTAATGATATGTAGTGTAATATGTAATTGTAAGTTATTTGCTAATGTTATTTCTAATTGTATGATTGTCCTTAAATAAGTTGTATATTTTTATTATAACAAAGGACACACCAAGAAAATGGTGTAATTAGTTTTTGTGTAATTAAGACTATTCTACGGAGTCTATAAAATATAGCGTAACGGTCGTTTGAGATCAAGAAGAGCGTATTAAGTGTTTTTTTACGGCAAACAATTAGATACAGCCAATTAAAGATACAAGGATCTGCTATAAAAATAATTCGATTTTTAAATTAAAATTCGTTTTAGGTACAATTTAATCTACCCATATTGTCATAATCATATATACAACATTTGATACAATACTTATATACCTTAAATATAATTTTGTTATATACACTTCAATCGCGAAACACTTGAGTGTGCTTTACAGTCGCTTCAGGCTATTTAATTAACGTCAAATCTTCTCCACGTGTTTTGCAAAACGCTCCAGTCTATTTAATTAACGTCAAATCTTCTCCACGTGTTTTGCAAAACGCTCCAGTTATACAAATATAAACCATTTTTTAAATGATGTAAATTGATTAAGCATTTTCATATTATATTCGGTAATAAAATAATTTTAACGTTTTGAAATAAAATGAATTTATCCAATGCTAGTTTGAAAGCATGATGAAGGTAGTTTTCTATCCTATCTGGTTTTAAAATTTAAGAATCTTTTAATTGTAAAAGAAAGTTTTTAAAAACGAAAAGTAACTTGATTACAAATTATTTAAATAATTAAAATCGTTTCTAAATCCAAAGTATAGCTAAAAGCTCAAAACATTGTGTAGCAATTTGCGCGAAAAACGAGTTTTTTACCATTTAAATATTTAGGTTGTTTTAAGTATTAAAATAGTTTTCCTGTACCAACAAAGTTGCTTAATAATGTGTTATGTTTAGTTTTTTAAAACGGCATAGCATATAGAAGTGTTGCCAATTTAAAAAAATATATATATATTTGAGCTCCATTTACCGGTGTATATTTTGAAATTATCCTTAATATACATATATTTAACGCCCATAGACATTAGCAATGCAAGAGATGTTAAACATCGCTTACATCGCCAATGCGCCACCACCCTTGGGAACTAAGATCTTTTGTCCCTTGTGCCTGTAATTACAGTGGCTCACTCAGCCTTCATACCGGAACACAGCAATACCAAGTACTGCTGGTTTGCGGTAGAATATCTGATGAGTGGGTGGTACCTACCCAGACGAGCTTGCACATAGCTCTACCACCAAGAAAACAAACATAAAATAAATGCACTTTGACGTTTTTCTTATGACGTAATTTATAAAAGAAAGATAGCTTAAACGATGTACAAATATAATATTTACGGATTTACTTGAAACTTATATTTATATTTTTGTCCTTTTGACATATTGTAGTTATAGATTTAATTACGCTTTTAAGTATAATATTTAAAAAAATGTACACTTTCAGTAATGCTCTTAGTTATTTACTTAAAGTATAAAAAATAAATTAAAGTATGAAATCGAAAAATGACAATACTTTTATTTTCGGTATTCTATGAAAACTGGGTTGATCATATTCATCGTCGTCATAAAATTAAATAAATTAGTACAAATACAAATGATAGTAAAAATATATATCATTAAAATAGAAGTAAGTATATATTTAAAAAAGAGATAAAATACTGAAATATGTTAACACTTAGCACCAATAGCTTCAATAATGTTTAAAAAATTAAAATATCGTGGTATAAAGTCAATAGAATTTTCTTCAATACCATGCCATGCACGTTTGACGTGTAAAGGTGTGCACACGTCGGTTTGATGACTTACCGCGGGAATTAATCTGACACTGCGCATAAGTCGACCCGCGCAGTCGCATGGCCGTCTCTCAATCGTGGCTACTCGTGCTTATTTTGTGTTTAATTAGTGATTAATAATACCTACCAGTGGATAAGGAGTGGTTTTAAATTGGTAAGCATTTCTTTAAATTATTCACTATAAATATTTATTAATTTAAATGCAAAAGCATTTAGTTTATTATAATTCGCATTCGTTGACAACGTTTCTTTTTAATTTTTCTTTTTTTTTGTCAATTCTTAGATTATTATTTAGTTAACATTAATTCAAACGATATTTATTTTAATTGTTATTAATAAAAAATTAATAGAATTCAATAGAACATAAAGTATGTTCTATTGAGGTCTATTATTGTAAATTAACTGATTATGGAAATAATTTGTAATTATTTTCAATTTTTATTATTGTAAAGCATTTCAAAATTAGAACGGAAAATTAAAATATACATATCTATTTTTAATTAGTAATGTAACATAATTATTTATCAACGAGGCATTTTGAAGGAATTCGCAATAATAGTTAGGTAGTCATTAAATTGAATTGAAAAGCTATGAGGTTGAGTCTGCATATTATGAAATATTTCTCGATAACAGCAATAATTATGATCATTAAATTGTGAAAAAGTAGATGAAAAAATCCTTGTTTTTAAGAAAACAAGCTAATTTTTATAGCTTTTATTTGTATAAGTATATAATGAGGAATCACTGGGTTTATGGATAAATTAATTAATGACTGAAGGCACTTAGTTTGTCGACAATTAAGACTTCAGCGACAGTACCGTAGATGCAATAGCGAAGTAAGACGTCTATAGTTAAGACGTATAGACACAAAGTCTTAACATCCTGTTCTAAGCAGACAATTAATTACTGTAATTGAAATAGTATATTTCTGTACAGATTAAAAACAAATGAATTTCCAGACGAAACGCGAGATGTTGAAACATTTGTTTAACTTTGATGTTAATATAAACAGAGGCGAAGTTTTATGACGTTTTATTATGATTACATACTTAATGATGGGTGTTTTTTTTATATGCCACATATTATCGTGAAAACATTGAAGATGATAATAAATTTCTTCATACCATTGTAGTTTTAAAATATGTATTTGTCAATAAACTATATCCGCGTTGTAAAAAACCTTTCGTGTCCTCATATCTGTCTCAGAATTATACAGATGTAACAAAATTCGTGTCCGACCCGTGAAGTGGTTATTAGGTATTAGCAAAAAAAATGCTTAAAAAAATATAATAATTGTGTTTAACGACACTGTTGGTGGTAAAAACGTGGACTACTGAGGTCATGACCTCGTGTCTTAGCTACCCGATAGGTAAGAGCTATCGAGCGCTATTGCCCGCACCTGTGTTGCCATGTAATTTTCGTCATTTAATTTTAAAAAAAATCCCGGATACATTTTTTTGCTTAGTATTTTTAAAATTATTACATAAATAGAACCGACACACGATACCTAATAACCACTTCACGGGTCGGACACGAATTTTGTTACATCCTGTATAATAAATTTTATGTTATAGGTATATTCGTGTATTAAAGCTTGTTTTGTAAACTAGTTTTGGAAATCACACAACTACACTGTATGGCTGACCAAATAGCTAACAACAACAACATCAACGCGTGTTAAGGGGACCCACGACAGGGCTTTTAATCGCGTTCTGATCTCCGACCATTAATATGTAGTGATCTGATTAAAATTTATTTATGAAGCAAACTTAGCCTTTAACTGAAGAACCAATGACGGTTGAAATGATGATTGTTTAATAAAAGCAATAAATATTGACACATACAATTCCATTCACGATAAGAATTAAAATAAAATAATTACATTACTGCTTATAAATTTGTGTTTATAATTCATATAAGACGTAAAAGCGTACTTAGAACATAGAAAATAAACATTTGCGAACTTATATACACATGGACAGATATCCTAAAATCGACCTCAATGCGTGACTTTTGACCGATTCGGTCCCGCGTAATGTTATTCGAATGGGAAGTTTACGTAAGTAATTATAGGCCTGGAGCATATTTGGCGATGCGTATTGCAACGAAGTTTTTATTGCCAAACAATTAACAACATTGTGTGTATTGAAATAAAATCTAAAATAAATAACTGAACCTATTGGTCCTCGTCAGCATCAAAGCAACGCGCAAGAACGCATAGTACGTATGAATGGAATCGAGCATGCGATTAGTTAGCTCTGCTCGTAACTCAAGAGCTTGGATGCTCTACGCTGCGATTAGCTAAATCATAATTTACAACGTTCGTTACGTATGTTGAAATTTAGAATCTAAATGAATGATTAGTAAAAATTGCAATAATTTACACGAGTACGAATTTTGAAAAGTAATAAGATAGGTTGCTGATAAAAGTATTTTATTATGGCTATATAATTGAGAGTGAAGGTAAATGTCGCATTATATTTCCGACATGTAGATTGCAGGTGTCCTCAAATTGTTTTCCTTTCCGCAAAGCATGATATGAATTATAAGCACAAACTTAGTATCAACTTTTATCGACTCCATAATCGCTGTTCTAATAATTTGTTTTTCATGTAGAATATAAATACACTTAGTTTGACTAGTTTTAAATACGTTTACGTCCACTATAATAAATTATATTGGTGTTTTCGTTTTGTATATCAGAAGTATTTTAATGTACTATTTATTAGTATGATAAATTAATAAGGATATTTTATACTACCTTTATTATGTAATTCCAATACAATAGTTGTCAAATTTCTGCGTTTGAAATTCTTCTAAAAGTAACCAGCGATCGTTGACGTAACATTGAATATTTTTTTTGAACAACAATATCATTATTATCTTCTTATTCGGTGTTTAATGATGCATTTCAGAATTATGAAATCTGAGTTTTGACAAAAATAATAATAATTCCATGGCTTGAGCCAATTTCAGGTGATGAACTAGCAGAATGAGCCTTTGATTAAGTTTTCATTAAATACAAATCAATCGTTCAAATAAGTCGATCACGTGATGGAGCAATTTTAACCGTCTGAATTCTGAGGACTAGCAATCAAATTGGAGCAACAGAAATAATTTGATATTAAGTTTTTGTCGAGTCATTTCGAAATATAGTTTTTAAATCGCTTGAATTTTTTATGTTAACTCTCAAACGTTACTTATAAGAAAGAATATTGCGTGACCGCTATAAGGAGAAGTTAATATTATGGTCTGACCAAATTACAAGCAAACCAATTTATATCCCCATCCGCCCTAATTTTTTTTTAATATAGGCAGTTGGATAGTCAAATGGATAGTTACCATCGCCCATAGACGTTGACGCTGTAAGAAATATTAATTATTCCTTACATCACCAATATGCCACTACTATCTTGGGAACTAATATGTTATGTTAAATTTGACTGAACCTTCACTGCATTCTATGTACATATCTCGAGGAACATTTTTCTTTCGTGCCGTTATTCTCTTCATGACAAACTTCGCTCAGAAATGGATGGTAAGCTCCAAATCCAAAAGCTTTCTTAGCTTTTAATTTTATTATTATAATTAAATGCAATATCAGTTATCTATTTTCTATGTTATTTATTATATTAATATATATTGCGCTCTATTGAGAGTTATATTGCTACTGGAGTGTATAATATAGCCTCGGCCATGATAGTTCACGTTTTGTTCAATTTATAATTAAATTTTAAATGAAATTGTAGCGAAAATAAATATCTTTTTTTTAATAATAAAATAAACGTAACGAAGACAATGACCTCAGTTGCACAGTTTATTTCAAGAACACTGACCTTTGTTGATTTTGTTTCTATAGATCAATGGACTGAATGTATTTGTTGTTGCGACAATATATATATGATACAATACTTGCCAAGGTCTTAGGAACAGAATTCTATAATTGTATTTTAATATATGATCTATTTGAATATAAATTAATGTAAGAATAGCATATCCTTTTGAGTACCATCAGTGTCAAACTTTCATAGCGGCTAATGAATACAACACAATACAATTTCTCTGCATATTTATATGTATACGCACTTGAAATTTACCTTTATTTACTTATAAAATAATATAAGGCTTAAACTTTTCTTCGTTTTTGAATGTATGTATGTATAATTTTTATTCTACAATTTTCGTACGATGTACTTTTCTATTTCATTCATGTGAAATGAATCTCCTTTGTGGAGAAAAACTTGAGCAATGCTCGTGTCAGTTGTTTGTTATTTGAATTATATTGATTTATCTTTAATACAGGAATAAAGGAATGATGAAACTGGAAAGTATGTTAATATTTTTTAGGTTAGTTCCGATGTAAAATGTTAGTGGCGAAGTAAAAAAAATTATATCTTAAAAATAGTTTTCTTATGAAAAATAATTAGAGATTAACATTAATTAGTCAGAAGAAATACTCTATATAATCGAACTCTTCTGTCATAGCTTGAGATGTAAAAATCAAGCAGAACTTTAGGCAGAAATTTAGGCTAATCTAAAGTGTGGTATAATTTAACGAAATACTCGTATATAAAGTTTATGTAACGTAAAACAAAATCGTTTTATTCCACATAAAAAAAGGTATTCACATGCATACAATCGCTACTATTTTATTCGTTTTATTTAATTATTATCTTTGTATGTCATTACATACAATATTAGAACTTCTAGAATAATACAAAAACTTTAAGGGTAATTGAACTTAAATGTAGTTATTTATATTAAAACATATAAAAGTTATGTGTTATATTGTAATTAAAAAATATTGTTCCTTTTTTTATAAAATAGATGATTTCGAGAGAATAAAAAAAAAAAAAAATATTTATGTGCATTAACTAGCAATGTTGAAGCATCATTTTACATCCAAGCCTGTAAATATCTCAGTTCTGGGCAAAGCTCTTTCTCTCCCTCTCTTCTTGAAGAGAAGATTAGGCTTCTTCCATCAAGCTGTTCCAGTGTTGGATACATACAAATGTTTCACCTGACAAGTTATGAATTTTTTCTATTTCCTCACGAGGTTTTCCTTCACCGCCGAGCGTGTGGTGAATTATTTAGATAAATGGAGAACATAAAAACTCATCGGTATTTGTCCAGATTTTAATCCACAACCTTCGGTTAAAATTCACGTCTTCTCTCAAGCGTCTCGACTCATACATTTAATATAATAACTCAATATTAATACAGCAGCCGTTCAAATATGTTAGATACGGTTATTATAGGTAAATCACCCACCCGTTTACTTTAACATATTTTTTGTTGAATATTGACATTAAATGTATAATAATATTTTTAGTGGCTGTACTGAGAATCCGTTTATGTAAACTTATGTTAATTACGCGTTCACATCTTTTTGCTTATTTAAGACGATGACAGTGTTATGAAAACAAACTATATTTTTACAATATTTATAATATGGAAACATTGTAAATATTGTGTATCTGCTAAATATATGGAATACAATATGTATAAATGAAAAAGAATTTCTATTTTTCCTATATGTATTCCGATTCTAATGAAAATTTCGTGAGCTATTCTGCGTACTATATTATATTTTTCCAAATTCCAATGTACGCAAGGCACATAACATCTTAGTTCCCATGGTTGGTGGCGCATTGTAAGGTATGGTTAATATTTCTAACGGCATCAATGTCTATAGGCGGTGGTGAACATTTACCATCAGTTGGTCCTTATGCTCCTCCACCTACTCACCACTATATTTTATAAAATAAACCCTCCCGCCGCGACTGTCTGTCTGAAAGCGGTTGAATCAAAAACTATCGCACGGATTTTCATACGGTTTCTGGTAGTGATTCATGAAGATGGTATATACATAGATTTTTTTTTTATATTATAGATTAGTGGACGAGAATGTGGGCCACCTGATGGTAAGTGGTCACCAACGCCCATAGACAGTGGTTTGTATATTTCTTTAAAAAAAAACAACATCACCACTGCGCCACCAACCTTGGGAACTAAGATGTTATGTCTCTTGTGCCTGTAATTACACTGGCTCACTCACCCTTCAAACTGGAACACAACAACACAAAGTACTGCTGTTTTGCGGTAGAATATCTGATGAGTGGGTGGTACCTACCCAGACGAGCTGTAAAATTTATAAAGGTTTTGTGTATATTAGCTGGAAAAAATAAACACCCTGATCCTCCCCGTGAGAAGCCGGGACGGGCTTATGTTATATAAAAAAATTGTGCGGTCGGGGGACTCCCCTCAGGAACGAAGTTCTGTGCAATATTTTTTCGACTCAAACCGGGTTTTAAAATATAGATTTTAATTGATTATACTACTGTATTTTTATCACACCAAAAAGCAACACAACCTACTTTATATCTACCTTCTAAATTCGAACGCCCAACGCATCGCACTTTGTAGCAATTGGTAGGCACAGTATGAACGCTATTTCGTTATGTGACATGACCTTCGGCCACTGCCATTTCATTCTATTATAAGCCGCGGTAAAGAACTTCGTTCTAATAAAAGTAAAAAATACAAATACGGGAATTAATAACCTATTAATCTATTTGTTACCTGTTCTCCTCATTTGACTTAAAAATATACTTTATAATAGTCTAAGATCTGAACTTAAAACGACCTTCACCGAGCTGATAATAGAATGAAACATATTTTATAACAAATTTAGTATATTAGAAAATATGCCAAGAATGGGTTGGCTAAAAAATCCTGGACAGACAATTTTTTGTGACAAAAAAAAATGATTTTTAATTAAATGTTGCAACATCAAGATAATTAGAATTTTTTTACCCTGACTTTAACTCGACTTCTATGCAATAGTTTGTTAGAATCCGTCTTGGTAGAGGTTGAGCAACAAATCCAATCATTCAAAGTATCACATTTCTAATACAAGATATTCAGTTTTCTTACTTTTCAATTCAAAGAATATCAAGACAGGAAGAAAGTCGTTACGTTTTCTATCCCTACTGAAAAATCGTTTTCCAATATACCATTTTTATAAATATATTCCGAGCCATTTTATTTCACTTATTTAAATAGCTTTGACTTTGGGAAATTCCGGCTTAATGAATACTGAAATACGAACTTCAGTTTTTAATGAATGAAGTTTTTACTTCCATTTTGATTAACAAATACTACTGTTCCGCTTTACCCTCGGAAAAGTATCAATTTACTCCTCGATGTATAACGGGTCAGAGTTAATTTAATTAAAGACTCGCTACGTCCTGCTTAATAGCGGTAAAGATATATGAATATGTATGCGAAGTTTAACTGCAATAAATTTTTCGAATATTGATATTGAAATGGTGGTAGATAACACAAAATATAGTGGCCGTGGTAAAATATGTTCCTTTACTAAAATGTTTTTGTTATTAAAGCACTCTTTGCAAACAAAAGGTCTAACGACCGTTTACCGTGACGGCATACGAGTCGGTCTACTCCCAAGGCGCGCCAATCAAAGATATTTCACACCAAAATAATATATTTTAATGTATTTTTTTAATTAATCCGTATGTAATATTTTGTTTATTTTAAATCAGCCAGTCATATTTATTTTGTATTTTCATTTTTGTAAGTTTGATATTAGGTATGTTTATTAGGTTATTAAACACATCATTGAATGGAAAAAAACGAATTATTGAGTCTTGTCGGTTATTCTCCGTAAAAATTTTATTCCGAACGGGTAATAACTTTACATTAATAATTCAATACTGTAACATGATGATTCCAAAGCACTTTCAATTGTTGCTCGTTAAATATTTATTATTATATATGAACTAACTTGAAAATATAATAATTTTTATTTTGTTGATGTCTGTAATGATGTACACTGTACAAGTCCAATATTAAGATACTATAAAGTGGAATTCAATTTTCTTCGCCTTCGCCTTTTGTTATTTAAAAAGTATGTACGCTTTTGAAATAACAAAAGGTGAAGTTTTCAATTATCTATATATATAAAAAGACTTGTCCTGACTGACTCATCAACGCAGAGCCTAAACCACTGAGGTTGGAGACTTGAAATTTTGACAGTTGATGCAATTTATCATGGAAACGCGTACTAAAAGGATTTTTGGAAATTCCATCCCTAACAAGGTGAAATAAGGGATGAACCGTTGTATGGAAATCCATCATTTTTAAAGTTAGAAGCATGATATTTCGTATACAAGCTTCTGGTTGAAAATAAATAAGTACACAAATCACAGTTATCCAAAATTCACCATCTAAGAGGGTGAAATAGGGGTTGAAAGTTTATATTGGGAGTTCGTAATTTTTAATGTAAGAAGCATGAAATTTTATATACTAACTTCTGTTTAGAAATAAATACATACGTATTTCAGGGCTTTTAAACAACTACCCCGCAAGAGGGTGAAATAGGGGCTGAAAGTTTGTATCGCGGGCTCGTCATTTTTCATGTAAGAATCATGAAATTTTATATACTAGCTTCTGTTAAGAAATAAATAAGTATTTCAGGGTTTTTTAAAAACTACCCCGCAAGAGGGTGAAATAGGGGTTGAAGGTTTGTATGGCGGGTCCATCATTTTTGATATAAGAAGCATGAAATTTTATATACAAGCCTCTGATTAGAAATAGATAAATACGTATTTCAGGGTTTTCGAAAATCTTTCCCCCAAGAGGGTGAAATGGGGGTTGAAAGTTTATATCGCGGTTCCGTCATTTTTCATGTAAGAAGCATGAAATTTTATATACTAACTTCTGGTTAGAAATAAATAAATACGTATTTGAGGGTTTTGTAAAAACTACCCCGCAAGAGGGTGAAATAGGGGTTGAAAGTTTGTATGGTGGGTCCGTCATTTTTGATGTAAGAAGCATGCAATTTTATATACTAGCCTCTGGTTAGAAATAGATAAATACTTATTCCACGGTTTACGAAAATTTTAAAGCTTCTGAGCAAAAATAAATGCATACGTATTTTTTCATTTTTGAAAATTCAACCCCAAACTGGAGAAATGGGTTAGATACATTAGTATAAAAAAATGGTCTGATCTGCTTGAAATTTACTATTTTCACAACTAAAATAGACCATAATTAACTTATTTTATTATTTTTGATTATGTCGCGGGCAAGGTCCGCTAGTTCCATATATTTCTACACAATAAAAATATTTATAATGATGTATCTTTTTCTAATAAGAAAATAAAAGAGCAATACAATTTGCGCCTTGCGGCGTAAATGATACGACTTCTTATTATATAAAACTTAGTTTTAAACTTATCGTATGTAATTTTGCTATGAATTTGAGTAGATAATTCACGCTCATTAGAATTCTTACAGGATAATAACTCTGTATTTTTATTTAGTTCTGTTAAAATATCGTATTTTCAGTTGCCTTTGTGATGAGTTATTGTTATATTGTTTCAGTTTTAATTTGCATTTAAGACAATAACAAGATTTTAAGCGCTTTCCATCATACAATAAATAAGACAAAAATATTCTTTATTCAAATAGAATATTATATATGCACTTTTGGAACGTTATGTTACGGAATCAAATTTTATTTATAGCAGTGCGGAAATGTTTTATGCACAATTATTATCTATAAACAAATCAAGCATACAAAATTTTAGGGGTCATATTGGGTTATTTCTTTCTAAATAAAAAATGTGTGTATGTGTCATTTATGTCACTACTATTGACCATAGACATTGTCAATGTAAGAAATGTAAATGTAACATCTTTAAAGGGGTTCCAACCTTGGGAATCAAGGTGTCATAATTAAGTTAATTTAATTCGTTTGTGAAAGAAATTATCTAGCGAAGTATCAACTAAATCAATGTAAACGTGATAGCTTAGTCTCAGTTTTTTTATAATTTCACAAAGATTTTCATTTCCACTAACTCGTACTCATGATGCGTATTCTCTAATACAAACAAAACTTGAAATAATATGACAAGCTTTGATGCAATCCAATTATTATGCTTCAATTTGATTGAAAGTCCGTTCAGACGATTTAAATCGTATGAACTCTCGAGTTACAATTTAGTTCAATTTTTTAATCTCACGGAACCATACTCAGTATTGATGTCTAATTCTTGAAGTATTTTATAATAGTACGTAATTCAACCGTAAACACAATCGTGCGACTGACCTCGATGTCCAGCCACTCGACTGAAGGCTGTTTAGTTGTTATTAAAAATCTCATTATACACATTTTGTTAAATAACGTTTAAATTACTTTAAAGGGGTTCAATGCAATTGAATACACTCGTTTTGATTGTATATAAAAGATATTGCGTGTAAACTATTCTTAAGTCAAAGATAACAGTCACACGTGTAATCACATTTACGAGCGTGAGCAAGGCTATTTTCCTATATAATTTACATTTGTGATAATAAAATGTATTAATTATATCTAATATATATCTTTTCATATTGTTCGTTCTCTACCTCATTGCTCAGTGTTTACTTCAGTTATTGCAGTAAGGTTTGCAAGTGATAAAAATTTTTAAAGATTTAATTGATAATAATATAATTATAATAAAGATACCGTTAAGGATAGTAAGTTCTCAAATAAGATATAATAAGTGACTTCTATAATAACAATGCAAAATCTTAAATAAAATTTACTGTAACTTTACTATTTATACGTCGTCACAAATGACGGTTTAATTTTTATGATAAATATATTTAAGTTGGAATGGAATTTAGAATTCTGGCGCGATGTCTGGTTGTGACTTTTAGCGGCCGGGACTAATCAAATAATTCCTCAGAAAATTCCCCGTGATATATGCGATAGAGGATGCATAGTGACCCGACATCTCTACGCAGATACAAAAGATCAAGCCGGTCGGTAAGAACTTGATGGTCACAAATTCGAATTGCTAAACAAAATAATTTTTAATGACATATCGCGTGGATATCTTAATATATTTTTTGTAAACTTATCCATATCAAATGTATTGTGAATTTCAAATGATGTTCTAAATAATATAAATTATCTAATTCGAAATTATATTTTTGCATGGATGTTGATTTTAGAGCCCAATCTTTTTAGCAAAAGCTAATGTTTAATTTGGCATCATATAATATACGATGCTAGAATAAACAGAATTCTACATTCTGGTCAAGGATATATACGATTATATATCCATATATATAAATGTTAAAACATCTAAATCCAGCTATTGGTTTTAGGCTTAGCTTCTATTACCAGGACGTCATTTAAAAACTCTTTAAAATGTAATTTCATTAAACAACTGTTACGAAATTTCTAATCTATAATAACAGACTTTAAGTTTCCTATATTTATGAACATTTTTTCATACAATTATTATTATAATATATTACAATACAATAAGGATAGCTTTGTCCATTTAATAATATTATTGAAATCCTAACTGTAAGTGAGGTTTTCTTTAATAAAAAATATACCTCCTATTGAACGTTCGAAGATTTAAACAACATATATATAAGGTATAAGGTATAGTATATATTAATGACCAATAATTTTCGAAGACATTAAACATATCCAAGAAATAAATAAGTAAAAATTGTATGAACATAAAATATTTTTAACAGTTTTTATGTGACGTATGTTTGCCTGAATTACGCTATCGATATTTTATGAGACAAAGTAAAGTTGCCCTTTAGCGCGTTATGCTGCTCCGATGTGACAAATGTTCCACAAACATTTAATATTCGTATAGATAACTAGTTTCCGCCAGCGGAAAGTGAAGAGCAGGTGTAAAGCTTTAGGTTCCCTTTGTTCTTAACTGTACATCTGACGAGATGTATTATAAAAATGTGACGATGTCGAGTAGTTAAGACGTGAAAGCGTAACAAATAAACGATCAGATAACCAAACACAGTTTCGAATTTATAGCATAATAATGTCTCTGAGACAAGATAAAAGAATCAGAACATTGTTGCTACATTATATTCGATGTATTCTCTCAAACTAATATTGTAAAATAGCTGTAGTAGTATACTAAAGTTTTAGAGTTGCAGAAATATAATGAGGTATTAAAATGAACGCGTGAAAAATTCGTGTTTGGGCACTATCCCAGTGTGAACCGATAGATCGATCGTTGAATGTTTCTATCTAGTTGTTGCACAAAAAAAATTCCTTATTTCATCCGTATGAAGCTGCGACGGACAGCCAATGTTTTATAATTTTACCACTGAACCCTACAAAGTAATAAACTCATACAACGTTGATAATCCTTTACTATTTACTTGATGGCTTTACAGAAATATTTTTATTTTTAAATTGTTGCTGGAAGCTGAAACACTATTTATTTTACCGATAAATTTGTGCTAAAAATTATATCAAACCTATCGTAAAACTAGCGTCATATTTATGAAATTATGTATATTTTAGTGTCTCAATGACGGCATAGCGTCAGGTTGCCAGCTGCCTGCATAATTTAGTGTCTAGTGCAATATAAATAATGGCAAAAGGAAAAAGATCGCTAGATACTGGAGTTACCCAATTTCAGAACAAGTAAGTAGGTGAACGGAACTACTATATTACGTGTTTAATTTTCTCAATGCCATTCAATATAAATTGTGATTCAACTTCGTCAAAAAACACGAGTTCTTATGTTAATATAATAATCAGAACATACAAACTCTCCATTTTTATAATATTCATATTATGGATTACATATTTCTCCTCTCCATGAGAATATTTTGCAGACCATTCCACCACGCTGCTACAGTGTGAGTTGGATACATATGGTAGATCATAGGTTACGTGCAGGTTTTCTGTCGATGTTTCCATTCCACGAGGAGTACAAAAATAATTATATTCTCAGATTAAGAATATTGAGTGCTTGTCCGTATTTGAGCCTGTTGTAATGTCGGTTAAGATCTACTTACTCGATCCACTTGGCCATTGCGACTCTTGTGGTGGATTTAAAACAATGCCCTATTAAATAACGCAAAAATTGTTAAAATTTATGATGGTTTTTTTCTATACGTTATAACAATACTCTACCAGTTTAGTTAAGGTCTATCATTTTACGGTTTTTCATTATATTTTGTTGTATTTCCATAATTTTTGTTATTTTTCGGATATATTAAGTATATTATTGCGCTATAATTTATTTAATCGCATTTCGAAATTATAAATGTTTGTAATATTTTGTCCAATTCCTTAGTACTTAAAAATGAGAACTGACTTCTAATGACCTCATACAGTTAATATGAATACATAAAGCGCGAATTATTTTCTTTGTAGAAATATTTACGATGATATAAAATATCAAACAAAGAATACAATTTTTGTATTTTGTTAAAAATTTAAAAGTATATTAAGTGAGAAACATTTACATTCAAAGTTAGTTGACATTGGAGCGTCATTGTTCAGCCTTAATGTTTATCGTGATAAGAGTAGGAATTTTATAATTATGCATATCTTTGTTATATTTTACTTTACGAACAAAATTAATTAAATAAAAAGTTACGCTAAACTTTTAATCTATTCATGGTGTTTTCCATGTTTAATATATTTATAGGTTATTTCCTGATACTGATATATGTTTTTCTTGAATAATTTTAATAACTCAATAATAGCACATTAATATAGTGAATTTTTGTCTAGCAAATCGGGCATGGTAACGTTAACAGCTTGTCGCATGTATATATAATTACATACAAGATATGAGTATTGTCAATGACCATGACCAGAAGATTGTTTAACAGGAGATCTATTAATTGCTTATCCGTTTTATATATTATAGATTATAGATTAATTAATATTTCAAACCATGCATCTTTGGCAGGCATTCTGAAAATTAGTAATGGGCTTTATTAATGAGATTATTTTAAATAACAAGTTGAAGACGGTTTGCCTGGTCCATTCCGCGAAAGTTTTGAACTTCTCTCATATTCAATTGCTTTCATTTTAACAAAATAACTGCGCAGTAGCTATTATTGTGCATATTATATTCGAAATAAGTGGTTTGGCTTTACCGAGCTTGGGGTGACTACTAAACTTCTCCTTTGTCATTGGGAGCACCGAATTTTGTTGATTTTTTTAAAGTCATGTTTGCGTCTTCTATGTGATTGAAAGAACGCTCGGGGCGTAATCGATAGGGTGGGTAGCAATTGCGTACGTAATCGCACGTACGTTACTCACGTTCATTTGTCATCACATGTATTGGTGAGACGTCACAAGCCGGGTTCGATGTTACCGCTGACGGAAACGGTATAGGTGTGAACAGTTAAAATCTTATTCGCATTATAAAGTAGTCGCTAGACATACAAAACGGTAAATGTTTACCTGATTAAAAGTTGGTACAATAGTCGCCTTCACGTAAGTGTGAACTAACCAGAAGTTCTTTCATACCATCGTAATTCCATCAACATACTATTGATGGCGAACTAATCGTGTCAGATATTTTTGTTTTAAACGAAGCAATACAACGCATGCCTATTTAAAACAAATACTCTTGTCAAAGTTAACACAAGAATAATATTATTTGTATTTGAAACTTACCATACTTACCAAACGTCTGAACCTAATATGTTATTTATGGTTTTGTGATTATCATATATAATATCGTATATAGTATCTGCACTACCTTTTATTTATTGGTCTATAATGTATCAGTAATTATTTTACTAAAAGATTAATCTCAATCCATTCGAGGTAACCTGGAAGAGATCGCTTTTAGTGATTGAGATCAACTTTGCGCCACATTTATATACTATTTTATTCATATTTAAAATTAGCTATTTTGTGTAATTTAATGCAAGTAATGTAGTATTTATCTATCTACTAATCTGGTATCGAAAATTCTAATTTTGAATTTGATTTGCACTAATTGTTAAGTTCCAAGTAGGAAATTAAAGTGATTGGTTCGACTATTTGAATCACAATTTTTGTATAAATAGAGTAAGTATATAGTACACATTCCGTTGTTCAAAATTCAGCGCTAGTACATTTATGAGGTGAATTTGAGTTTTGTATCGTAAACGCACACCGGTGGAAAGTAGTCGACCTCAGTGCTTATCGATCGACTCGAGTTGCTTGTCGGTTGCTCAACACCATCCGAATATAAAATTGTTTTTTGCAAACTCTACCAAAAACTTTTTGAAACGAATTGTTATTATTTACTTCGTTCGCAAAATATAATATTACTGTTAGTTTAAAATATTGAAAACTACATTATTATGACGTCATGAATACTCAAATTTATTATAATTAACACTAGCATAGTAGAAGCCCGTTAATATATTTCAAAGATCCATTTCCTCCTGTTAAGAATATGATTTGGAGGCTTTTTAATAACGGTGCTTAATTGTCATTTGTAAGATTTTTTTATATGAAAACGAGATAAAAACAAAAGCACAAAAGCCCTTAAAATCTCAGCAGCGCTTGCTTGGATTTTAATGCGAGCTTTATAGGTAAAAATACTTAGTTACGGTTAAGGCTTTTGCATCTCCTTAAGCTATTGCTAAACAGCAACACTTGGTGGTGATGGTCACTGTCTATAAAAAAATCCATGTACCATTCAGGGAGTTACCTCAGCTTCTTTTAAAATGATCTGTTTTTGTTGTGGAATGGAAACATGGGCTATCCCAGACGGCAGTTGTTATTTGCTTGATATTTTGTATACTGGTAGCTGGTGTCCCCCGAGATCAACACCAAGTGACGCTTGGATATTTCTAAGTATATATATATGCGTATATGTATTTAATAAAACTATATTAGCCAATATTTATTAATACAATAAGTTACGTTAGTTAAACTTCATCTTTTTATTATTAGTTAGTTAGTCCCATGTTTATGTGAAGTTTATAATATTCGAAACTATATTTGAGGCTATAGAGAGTTCTAAATACTATAAAAGGTATATAATTAGGTACTTACGTTATTTCAACAATTTCAGAGATAGTATACTCGACACCATAGAAAAGTAAATAATTGTTATAACATCTGTAAGCTTTCGCTATCCCAGAATCGCAATATCAGTATCCCAATATCCCAGAAGTGTTCGTATTAAAATATTTGATTGACGTAATCATTTTATTATCTGTTCATATCTTTATTCGTAAGTTCATTAAATTTGTATCTGTATAATAGATGCGAGTAAAATGTGTTAATGTTTACATTCCAATATCCTCCTAACCAAATTTTAACCTAATTGGCTAATATTAAGGACTGGTCGGTGTTGTTACCGTTTAAATTTTAATGTATGTATATAATATTTGTCTTCGAATTTCAAATTTTACACAAACATATTTATAATCAGGCTTATTAACAAATATAGACGCTAGTTTGCAGTTGTATATTTTCAAAGATAATAAAAATAGTATAAATAACTTTGATATTATGAAATCAAACCTCAAACCCAATTAAACTAGTGGAATGTAATTCGCAATTATTTTACTCAATTAATAAAATGATTAACCTTGAAAACAAAAAAGAAATCGTAAAATCAAAGCTAACGTTATAATAAGTTTCGAATACTATAACTCATATGAGAAGTTTGTAAATTTAAGTTTGACATTAAAATCAATAAATAACAGTATTTATTGTGATGTTTTATATTTCACCGCGTAATAAAGAATAACAACGAACAGCAACTCATCTCTATAATTACATCGATGTCGCAAAATCATTATACAAGTACGGAAGATTAAATAAATTCGCATGACGTTTTAAAAAAACCCTATATGGCATTGTGGCACGTTTCACTGACATTTTTTCATATTAATATTCTGTCTTTAAAAAACCGGTTGCAGTTGTTTAGGGCATCAACGAATTGCTCTTTTGCAACTATCCAGGGTCTCTGCAGGTCGGTTGAAAACTATGTTATGTAAATACTCTTAGTTAGGCTGGTTTATAAGACTGTAGATCGCAAAATCCAGGGTTCATATCCCGGATTCTACGTAAAACAATTCTCAGTAGCAGCCAGAGGTTAGAATTTATTGTAATAGAGGTTTCTACTGATTTGTTATATGTATTGTTATATAAATATAAAGTCACCTTTGAAAGCAATAAAATCATAAATAAATATTACCATATAATTAATTTTTATACAGCTATATATACAAAATAACATGTCCTGACTGACTGACATCATCGTCGAGAGTAACCTATTAAAGTTAGGGCCATTAAAATTTGGTGAGTAGGTAGGGCGTTGTATTGAGTAGACACCCACTCAGGAAGGAATTTTGGAATTTCTACCCCTAAGGGGGTGGTGGAAATCCGTCATTTCTTATGTAAGAAGCATGGAATTTTATATACAAGCGTCTGGTTAGAAATAAATAAATACGTATTTCAGGCTTTTCGAAAATCTACCCCCCAAGAGGGTAAAATAGGGGTTGAAAGTTTTTATCGCGGGTCCGTCATTTTTCATGAAAGAAGCATTAAATTATATACTAGCTTCTGTTTAAAAATAAATATATATATTTCAGGGTTTTTTGAATACTACCCCTAAGAGGGTGAAATATGGAGTTGAAAGTTTGTATCGTGGGTCCGTCATATTTCATGTAAGAAGCATGAAATTTAATTTTAAATCTTCTGAGCAAAAATGATTACGTATTTTGTAATATTAAATGTATACGTATTTTGTCATTTTTGAAAATTCAACCCCAAACGGGAGTAAAATAGATCATAATTAACATATTTTGTAATTTTTGATTATGTTGCGTGCAAAGCCGCGGATGAACCGCTAGTTTGAACATACGACTTTAAATAAATATCGTTTATACAATTTTTAGCATCAATAATTCCAGAAACTTCTATTATACTACAATTCCATTGAATGGTGATCGATATTTATTTAAAATTTATTATTTGTATAAATATTTGTCATCTACATATATTATGCTAACGCTTCCTTAAATACTGATGTCTAAAGGCAAACTTTAGATTATACATTTGTATACATACTTTAAAAAAGCCTTAAATATATTTAACGAAGTAAGCGACTACCAAAATTTATATAGACTTACCGCAAAGTTTCGTTCATTTTTTAATTTATTTATTTAATATCAAACTACCAACAAAAGTTAAAATATTACAACATAATAACACATAATGTGAGCTAAATAAGATCAAATGCACTTTTAATAAAAGGTCACTTTTAATAATCAAATGACATAAAATACCATTTGCTAACAATATTGGTTACTTCATGATGAAGACAAACATTCAAAAATCCGTCTAAGGGTTATAATAATCTTTGCCCAGCGGCAGAAAACTTGAATCTTGTCCAAAAACAACACCGGGATTAACCCCGGCACCACTGAATTTTCATATGCTTAATTTGTTTTTATCATCTCGGCGGTTAAGGAAAACATCGTGAGGAAACTGCATGTGTCTTATTTATTACGTGATGAATCAAAACCGCAACAAAAAAAATCTCGAAGTCGGGACCGTCGTGAAAATAATATTTATCTTCGCTTAAAAATTTAACATTTTATACAAATATTTAATTTAGCAATTTGTACATGACGTGAGTTGAATATATTTTTCGCATTTAGTAGTTTAAATAAAGTTGTGTTTAATTTTGATAAAACCGCTCACTTTTGTTCATTACACATTTTATATTTTATGCATTTTGAATTAAAACCATTAATATAATAGTATTATATCAGAAATGAGAAATATTAACCCCTCCTTACATCGCCAATGTGCCACCTTGAGAATTAAGATGTTGTGTCACTCACCGTTCAAATTGGAACACAATACTAAGATTTACTGTTTGGCGGTAGTGTATGTAATGAACTGTTTATGGTGTATGGTGTAAATGTCTCTGATTTTATAGTATTACATTGATTTTAAACATATGTAAGAGCGTACGTATAATAACTATTTTCAGACTATCTTTTTTTTTTGATAGTATGTATTAAGTCCAAGAGAAAATTTTTGATCCAGTCGCTCTTCAAGGACCATTGTCGAACTGAATAGACTTACGGCGGCAATGTATGAATTATTTGTAGATCTCGTACACGTATACTCTAATAAATATTTACTCTTTGAAATAATTTATAAAGTACAAAATATTAAGTATTTTTCATTTTAATTTAGTTAAATTAAAAATGCTACTAACATTTTGCAATTTGCACCGCTAACTTTAGAGATCTAACAAGATAATACACTTTAAACTTTTGCTTTGTAATTTATATATAGTTTTTGTAGAGCTGTTTTGCAGACCCTGGGTCTAGTGGGTAAATAATTTAATGACATATATTCTAACTAATTAATGTTATAGTAAGTTCTTATTTGTTGATTTTATTATTCTATTATCTTTATTTCGGTGTCTCCGAAGTTATTAATATATTATCTTCTAGCAGCTTTGTCTATGACTTACCTTTACTAAAATTAAACCAAATAATTAATAATAATAATAATAATGTCCTCTACTGAGAATTTTCTGACAGAAAAACCCAATAACTATTTATTGGCCCGACCTAGGAATTGAAGCCAGGACCACCGGGTCTGCGGCCTTATATCTAGCCACTAGAGCATCGAGGTGACGAAATAATTAAATGTGTAGTCGTAAGAATAAAGTTGGGTAGCTTATGTTTTATATCGATTTCTCAACCTCTATGATTAATAACCACGTCACCATTAACTATATTCAAAGTCACGGCATAATCGTCTATCCTTTCACTATGCGATATGACCGTGGAAGTATTATTTACCAATTAGGTACACGATAAAACTAATCATATAATTATTCGCACGCTTGAATAACGTTTACGTTACATCACATTTCTGTTATATTTGAGCGATCTCTGTCAGCACAGATGAGACATTATTCTGAATTCTAAATTACGATATTTCTGTATTTTAGCCGACGACGAGCCGGTTGGCGTGGTTGTTAGATAGGTACTTGCCTTTCGCGCTGCAAACAAACATTAAAAAAAACTTTTGTGGGTTCGTTTCCCACACAGGACATACATTTGTGTGCATGAACATTTTATTTTATTGTATAGATAAGCCTATTTTAACTTTTTTTGTTTTATAGCATAGGTAAGCGGACGAGCATATGGGTCATCTGATGGTAAGTGGTCACCAACGCCCATAAACATTGGCATTTTAAGAAATGTTAACCATCGCTTACATCGCCAATGCGCCACCAACCTTGGGAACTAAACCTTCAAACCGGAATACAGCAATACAAAGTACTGCTGTTTTGCGGCAGAATGTCTGATGAGTGGTACCTAACCAGACGAGCTTGCACAAAGCCCTAACACTGAGTAAACATGTCTGTTTGTCTTGAGTATATCAGTTGTCTGGTTACAATAGTACGAGATCTGCATAGTTTGGGATCAGATGATCTTGTGTGAATAATGTCCCAGGATATTATTATTATTAGCAATAAATACATTTCAAAATAACAACATATTTACGGTCTAAAGTATACACGTTGTTTGCTGTGTAGTTAAACAGCCATTTCTCTCTTCCTGACATCATAGATTTGACATTCAAGAGAAGAAAATATCAATATTAATTAACCACGTCCTAAGGAATATTTATAGGTAGCCATTTTCATAAATCTAGTTTTTGTGACGTCATATCATGTTGAGTGAAGCTGCATATCTATCTATATCTTATGCTAATTACGTGTACGTCCGATATGCTGTAGATAGTTCGTCTATTATGTATGGTCATTAGCTATAGATCTTCAACGCGCAACGGGCGGAGCAATAAGCATAAATATCCTCCAATCGGGCATACTGTACACAAATACTTGACCTATATGTGTGTATGAAACAGGCGTGTATAATCCAAAATTAACGTTCATGTTACATCACTGCAAAGTTAATATTTACGCGTCAATAGAACATTGGTTAACGGACCCGTCACGATATTAAAGGCACAGGTTCGATCCTGATTCCTTGTACTATTGTCATACCCACTTTTAATAAAAGTTTTACGCTTAATTAGAGATTAAAATAGTATATTTGTGATTTCCTTAAAAAAGAGTAATTACTAATATTCTTTTTTTAAGTGTTAACACTTTGGTTCTTCTCACTTTCTTCTCCAAAAGGAGAAGAGGTCTTAGCCCAACATTGGGACATTCACAGGCTGCTATTTTACACTTTGGTCTTTCCGATCGATTTCAAGTGTGTGCGGAAACACCACGAGTATCGTAACTCATTATAATATCCTAAGCATCATAATCCTAAGGGACAGCAGTCCGACACAACCAGAGGGAAGTCAAATGCAGGACCTTCGGCTGCCCATTTCGAGCCTGTTAATATTACCAAACTTAAGTCATCTGAGAACCTATTGAGATGAAAATCAATAACTAATTTGTGGGCCCTTTCTGGAGTTTAAGTAAGTTTACAAAATATTAATATTATCTGAATAAGATGTATTATATTAAACCTGTTTTTATACTATTTCTATGTCTATTGACGAGCCTGTGGACGTGGTTGGAATTTTACTTGCCTTTCACGCCGTAGGTCGTGGATTCGATTCCCACCCTGGACAGACATTTGTGTGCATGAACATGTCTGTTTGCCTTGAGTCTGGGTGTAATTATCTATATAAGTATGTATTTACAAAAGAAAAGTAGTATATACAAGTATATCAGTTGTCGGGTTCCCCATAGTACGAGCTCTGCTTAGTTTGGGATCAGATGGCTTTGTGTGAATAATGTCCCAGGATATTATATTATTATTATACTATCTGTGAATTGTCAGTGATGCACAATCATGACATTCGTGAGCTAAGATGAAAACCGTGATTGTATATTTTTTAATCGTTTGCTGGAATCATTAAAAATTCAAACGATTCATTCGTATAAATGTAGTTTTTGTTATGCATTTACATAATGCAAAATATATTATGTTAATATTAATAATGAATAAAAAAACAATTAACCATTCTTCCGATTTAAGAAGGTTCCTGATTCAAAAGAGACGAGGATTTTTCTACATTTGTTTGTCCTTTAAAATTTAATATTTATTTCTTTAAATTAATATCTGTGTGAAGCCAACCTAGTTAAAAATAATATACTTGATTTTATTGCTCTTATTGATCTTAATATATTTACTCAGTATTAGTAACAGCCTGTGAATGTCCCACCGCTGCGCTAAGGCTTCTTCTCCTCTTTTTGAGGAGAAGGTGTAGAGCTTATTCACTTGAAATTTGACACATGCAGGTTTCCTCACGATGTTTTCCTTCACCGTTAAGCACGGGATGAATTATAATCACAAATTAACCACATGAAATTAAGTGGTGCTTGCCCGGGTTTGAACCCACGATCATCGGTTAAGATTCACGCGTTTTTACCACTGGGCCATATCGGCTTATATAATATATTCACTCGGGTATAGCAAAAATACTATCTGTTCTTACATATGAAGCAACTCATTAAATTAGATTCCCTTATAATTGATACTTGATTCAATTATTTCATAAATTTCTATAGTAGATGTAATTTACGGAAAATGTTTTGTTTCGTATATCAAAACTAAGTATTTTAATTGAAACCATAGAAGATGACAAATCCGCGACTTTGTTATATCAAGCACTTAATGTTGAAATATCCAATTTCATATGAGTGGTTAGGTATTCAGATTCAATTATAATATACTTTAAAAACCTATATAATTAATAATATTAATATAAATACTGTTTATATAATATGATTACTAAATTTATAAACTTGATTTTGAAAAATTCCATAGTTAGCGACTATGAAATAAAGTATGGAGATTGTTAAGTCCTTTGAAAAGACATAAGCTTTTTCAAATAAACACAAATCGGCGAAAACTAAGTGCGTAGGGCTATTTAATAAATAAATATTTATAACAAATTAAACCGATAGAAGTAAACATAAAGAAAACCATTAAATTAATATTGAGTTAATAAATAAAAACATAGATTCGTTTATAAATGCAAATTCTTATTAAAATAATAATATATAGAAATGAAGTATTTAGTATACGCCTAACTCACACACAAGAGATTAGAGAGTATCGCCAAATCGTGGTATTTGCCGTCACATACGAGTCAGTCTTTTTTTTTTTTTTTTTTTTTTTTTCACGCAGTAGTTTTATATCTAAAATATTATAATTATATTAACTTATCTCGATTTTTGTCATTCAAATAACACTAAGAAAAAAAAATCATCTATTACGTCAACACATCTGTCTCTAACCACTTGATATTTTGATAGTTCAGAGGTTTATTCCGAGATTAAATCAGATAAATATGTCAATATCCAATATTTGTTAAGATAAAACAACAGTAAAACCATCTTATCTATCGCTGAAGTGATTGACATATTGTTCAATGATCACTTTACAATAAAGTTATAGTACATTTATTATTATTGACCAGATATTTAAATTGCAAGCAGTCTTACATTTCCTCTGTCGCATAAAGATTAAATAATTTTCAGTGTTATCAATTTTTCAATTGGATTATTTCATACTAATTATGCGTGAGTAGAAATTTAACTATAATCAAGTTGTAATAAGTCTCATTTAATTAAAATGGTTATCATCTTAGCTTTATGTTAATTTATATTTAATGCTAACTTACAAAAATCAAAATAAAACCAGAGTTAGTTCAATAGGATTCAACCCATTTTAAAACTTGTGATTTTTTATAGTACTAATATTGTTTTTTTAATTCCCTTTGTGTAATCTCAGTACGAGTTTTGGCTCCTGTGCAAACAGTATTCAATGAATTCGGTGGAATAAGTTTCAAATTCGCATCTTAACAGACCTCTGTACAGCAAATAGGAATTTTATGGTCTGTTACTGTCACATTTGTTTTTTTTTATTCACGAAATACATCCCTTTATGTATTTTGGTGGAATTTAAATGTAGGACGTGAAAAATCAGCCTTTTTTCGATTTTATGTAACTGAGGAAAACAGAGATAAAAATGGAATAGAATTCTATCTAAAAAGTGTTTGAATATCGCAGGAAATACTCGTTTTAAAACTTTTTAATATTTGCCTCATATATGTAGGGAATGTAAAAAGTCTTTGCGTGCATTCGCAATCACATTCCAGTCGAGTCAAGGCCAGTTATAAATCATATTCCTTCGTCTAAAACTAAGAAAAAGTATCATTGGAATATAATTGCATCTCCTATATAAAGTGTTTATAAATTCTTTATTATTACTTTACTGGATTAATTATGATAATTTAAAAAATAATCTCTAGAATAAAATATATTTCTTTAAGAAATTATGTATAATATATTTATACTAATATGTGTATACTTATTTTGAGGACAAAGCTTGGAGCTTATTCTAACTCAAGTTTCCTCACGATTTAGTCTTCATCGCCAAGTACGAGATATAAAGACTTATTTACATTAAAATGAAGTGGTACTTGGCAAACATATTAAATAAATATATAAGTATGTTATACATTAATCGTCGTCTTCTTTATCCAAATATCAAATCAATAAAGGCAGAAAGGGAGAAATCAGTGTTAAGCAAAACATTCACTAAGCATCGTTTATAAGTAAGGCCGTAAATATATAGTTAAACTTTGTTGAAAGCCTTGTATTACTTTGTTTCGTTTTCGTTAAACGAGCCATTGACCTCAATGATTATGAAACAAAAAGTGTGTTTGTATATTGTTATTAATGTTTTTTGCGATTTTCTTTCCTTTTTTCTGCTGAACAAATCTAGTTCTTCAAGGACGAAAAGCAAACAACTAGCAATATTACAAATATTTTTAATAACTTTCATTTGAACATTTTTTTTAAAGTAGGTAATTGTTAAATAAAAAATAATTAAAGTAACAATTTACATGTACAAGGTACATCGTATATAGGTAAATCTGATACTTTTACCTTAAAATCACGTCAAGTGTAGTTGTACTGTACAATACATGTATAGTATAGTAACAGCCTGTGAATGTCCCACTGCTGGGCTAAGGCCTCTTCTCCTCTTTTGAGAAGAAGGTTTTGTAGCTTATTCCACCACGCTGCTCCAATGCGGATTGGTGGAATACACATGTGACAGAATTTCAGTGAAATTTGACACATGCAGGTTTCCTCACGATGTTTTCCTTCACCGTCAAGCACGAGATGAATTATAATCACAAATTAAGCACATGAAATTCAGTGGTGCTTGCCCGGGTTTGAACCCACGATCATCGGTTAAGATTCACGCGTTCTTACCACTGGGCCATCTCGGCCATCTACATCGGTACAATACATGGAAAAGTTATAAACTGTGTATATTATAATTTGATTAGAGATTAAAATATATATTTCAGACTAATCAATCAAAGTGACTATAGTAATAAAATCTTAGCTTCTCTTTAGTCTTTCCTGTTAAATGATAATTTCAAGTTACTCAATAGTGAGGTATAAGTCGAGGTACAATATAGCCATTTAGCTTTATACATTTTCGCCGTGACTTCGTCTTTTGGTCGTTTTTAGTTTGATTAAAGGAAATACTATTATAACAGCTGAGTTAGTTATGTTATCAAAACTATCAGTGTGTTCTTAAATAAATGATATTTAAGATATATTATTGAATGATAAAAATATTGATTGAGTAATAAAGTATTCAGAGTGGCGTGATTCTTCTAATGTCACCAGTTTGTTAAGATTAGATCGCTATATTGAGTAGATTGTAATGAAACTGTGTCAATGAAATATTGAAGGTCGTGTACTCAAAAATAATATCTTTATACAAACACTTCAGCTTCTAGTCACAATGTATTGAAATTATAAGCGATTTGATCAGCGGTAACAATTATAATCATGTTCTTAAACCAACAATGAAAGTCTTTTTGTGATTAATTTTGTCCTGATTTGTAGACTTTTACAAATATTCAAGTTAGGGCTCTTGGGTATAATTTGTTATAATTATTAAATTAATGAGTTTCTCATATATCAATATTGCCATAATGAAAAATCCATCGCTCATAATTTTACAGCTTGGGAATAACCGATACTGACCCATTTTATTATTTCACAAGAAGCTGCTGACTGTGGTTGCATTATGTTTAGAAATTGAAATATTAAATATTATGATCAAATGAATTTTGTTTTAACTGTTATGTTTTTGTTTTAGGTCAAAATTAACGTTATCTGCATTAATATTTGTATTCTACGTTGCGATGTTACAAGGATGGCGATTACGGGTGTCGAAGCGTAAGTATTTAAGTTTAGTTCTAAAGTTAAATGTTTAATTTTACTAACATGCTTAATATGATTGCATTTATTATTCGGACTGCCTCTACAGATCTCAGGTCTTTGGCAATAAAAAACTTATCTGGATTTTGGTTTTTTCTTTCCGGTCGTGTTGCGGTCCCATCGGATCGAGTGCGATTGTATTTGCTTCACTTGTCCAATATGTCCCGCGTAGTTCGCTCTAGCGAGATACCTAGTTAATTTTTTAGACAACTTAATTTCTCTTTTGTATGTTAATAAAAATATATAATAATGATGGTCATAGCAAGTAATAGTTTATACTAATAACTTTAATTAAACAATAACTTACAAATGAATTACTTTCGCAGATATGATAATTTTAATTTGAGTGTTTTGTTATTGTGTCATTTTATAAACTTTAAGTACAAACATTATTATTTTGATAATATTGTTAACATTGTTATAATGAATAGACAGCTTTATGTAGGTATTTCAAGTGTTGTTCGATTATACGTTTTATTCAACTAAATGTTTTTTTTTCGTCTTGTTAACTTATTCAAAATAAATGTAAAAGAATCTATTATTGAAAAAAATGATGATGAGAATGATTAGTTTAATTAAATATAGACGTACAATTGCATTGTAATAATTATTATACTTATTTATCTAGTACATAAAATATCAGCCCAACATTTTTATACAACACATTCCGGTTTCGTTACGATGTTTTTCTTTACCGCCGAGCATGAGATGAGTTAAAACACTCAAATTTTGTAGAAAATCCAGTGTTACTTGCTCGGATTTTAATCCAAAATCTTCGATTAAGATTCATATCCAAGTTATTATCCGAAGCTCAATCTAATGTAATAAGTTTATTTATAAAATTATTTTTTGTATGTTGATAATTTATGTAAAATGAATACCAAGACTACATGTAACAATTTTCTTTGCTCAGTGTTCATAATTCCCCAGCGGTATGTCCTCGGTATCATGGGACTGCTGGCTGTTTGCAACGCGTATACTATGCGCGTGTGTTTGAACCTCGCGGTGACCCAGATGGTAAATAACACCAAGAACGAGGGTGCACACTTTGATCCAGATGCTTGTCCTGATGACAGCGAATTATTAGTCAATGGAACAGTTGCGCTTAAACCTGTAAGTTGTACATTGTTACTTATATAAATTATTTAAAATACGTTATATATTATCTATGTCTTGAACATTTTTGCATAAATATCAGTAACGGTTTGAATTATTTATATTTTAAAAGATCTTTTTCAAATAATCATCCACGATTTTTTTTCCAAATGAAATCACATTTTTTTATTTCAGCACGCCATCTTTGACTGGTCTGAGTCGACCCAAGGGCTTATTCTTAGTGCGTTTTACTATGGATACGCCATTACTCACGTCCCTGGTGGGTACTTAGCGGAAAGATACGGCGGCAAATGGACTCTTGGAATTGGTCTTTTGAGTACGGCCATATTTACTTTATTAACTCCTGTTGTTGTAAAGGCTGGAGGTGCAACATGGTTATTCATACTTCGTGTCTTACAAGGCATGGGCGAGGTAAGTTTCGAATATAATATTGTAGTCACTAACTGTTCTATAAATTAGTCGATATTTCTTTCTTATGATTTGTAATATGATTGAATAATTGTTTGTTTTATATTAGCTATCTTTTTTGTTTATCATCAATACCAGTATAAAGCTGAAGAACTTATTTGTTTGAACGCTCTTAAAATACCAATGTGAAAAAATATTGTTTGCGTTAGATAGCTCATTAGTTGGGAAAGCTTATAAAAACAAATTATACACACCGAGGCGGAGGAATAAAGATTAACGTGGCTGAAATGTCTCGGATTATTTAGCATATTCCTATAATTCAATTTCAAAGTTTTCTGTATTGAAGATACAAAAAAACAAAGTATAAACTTTAATATTGTTATGATTTCAGGGTCCAACAATGCCAGCTTTGATGATTGTTCTCGCTCGATGGGTGCCTCCGCATGAGAGGTCTCGACAAGGCGCTGTTGTGTTCGGTGGTGCTCAAATAGGGAACATCTTCGGTTCATTTATGTCAGGTTTTTTAATGGCGGGTGGCGGAGACTGGGCTAATGTTTTCTACTTCTTCGGATGTTTTGGTATTTTATGGTTTATTGCTTGGGTAAGTTGATAAAATTTTCTATATAAATCGTATTGTAAATTTATTATATGAATGGTGATAGAGCTTTGTGCAAGCTCGTCTGGGTAGGTACCACCCACTCATCGAATATTCTACCGCAAAACAGCAGTAGTTGGTATTGTTGTGTTCCGGTTTGAAGGGTGAGTGAGCCAGTGTAATTACAGGCACAAGGGACATAACATCTTAGTTCCCAAGGCTGGAGGCGCATTGGCGATGAAATCGATGGTTAACATCTCTTACAATGTCAATGTCTAATGGGCGTTGGTGACCACTTACCATCAGGTGGCCCAAATGCTCGTCTGCCTTTCTATGCGATTATTCCTACATTATCTGTTATTATATAAGTTATATGACGGTAGGACAATTTTCCTCCGATAAAGTGTGCTGTATAAAAATCATACTAATATTACTAACGAAGTTGAGTTACGTATGTTGTTTTAATCCAGAATAAGCCGCATAATCTAAGCTAATTATAATGGAACTTAATTACTATGATAGATTTTATTCTTAGGGTACACTTACTTATTCAATATGTTTCATCGTACGTTTTTGAAACTTTGCTATAGATAAATAATTACAATTTTTAGAGTATATTCTGCTACAGTACACCAAACACACATCCATTTATATCGGACGAAGAACTTAAATATTTGAATGAAACCGTGACTAGCGCTGAAAAGGCGCAAATTAGGGATCCTGTACCATGGAAAGCCATCGTCCGATCGGTTCCGGTTTGGGCACTTTTATTCGCTGCGGTAAGATACTTAATTTTACTTTATAAAATTAAATTTAAAGTATGTATTTATCGCTTCTTTATTTATACCTACTTATTAATCAAACAACATAAAAAATCTTATAAAAACAATAATTTCGAATTTTTAATATTTCTTGATTCCTGAACATTTAATTTGTTTTTAATTTTACAGATACTGAGTACTGATCAATAAAATATCCTATATTGTAGTAACTTGACCTAGACATAATTATATTATTATTATGAATTTGATAGAATTTAAATTATTATACTTGATATAATTACAGGTTGGTCACGATTGGGGCTACTACACAATGGTAACAGACCTGCCCAAGTATATGACAGACGTTCTTAAGTTCAACATCGCAACGACCGGAACATTAACATCTATTCCTTACCTTGCTATGTGGATCAGCGCTTTCTTGTTCGGCTGGGCTTGCGACTTCTGCGTTAAACGTAAATGGCACTCAATTAAATCTGGAAGAATCATCCATACAACTATAGGTAGGTGTTACCATTATAATCTATCTTAAATCTTAGTTGATTTTTAAATGGAATAGTGCAAACTCAACAATGATTTATGTAATTTTATAAATTGATTAGCTTTTAATTTTCATTGAAATATTTATGTATATATTTTATGTCTAAGCCTAAAATCACAATTACCACATACAAAAAAGAAATTGTTGATTCGGCTCTGTAATTTTTGAAGAAATTGCACACGTAAGACACACAAACAGCATAACTTATATAGACATATTTTCATTTCGGTTGAATAAATATTATATAATTATGATAATATTATATTTTTTCTGATAAATAATTCTTTTTTATAAAAAAAAAATATATAATAAAATATTTTTGTGCAATTTCAAAGAAATGTATTATATAAAATACAAGACATGGAAATTATTTGAACGACGACATTATGTTGGTCAAATGTACATTACGGATTTTTTACAGCTGCAACTGGTCCTGCCATCTGTATCATATTAGCATCATACGCTGGATGTGATCGCTTTGCAGCTGTCGCATACTTTATCGCATCAATGGCTTTAATGGGTGGCTTCTATAGCGGCATGAAGGTTTGATATATATGTTTATTTCCATAACATTTTTACATTGCCTTTAAATATTAAAGAGCTATTTTTGTTCAGAGAGAATTTGCTAATATGTAAAAATCTGTTTCATATAATTGTTGTCGTGTTCTGTTTTCTATTCTATTAGTTATAATTGAGACCAAAAACGTTGAAATTCACACATTTAATTAAACAAATATATTAAAATTAACTAACTTTATTTTCGAAGTTATTATTATTACTTGATAACTAATTATTAACGGTTAAATTATTTAAAAACGAATATAATAAGGCTGTTTACAAGCAATTATATAAAATTATAAATAATTTATATTTATAAATAAGATACTTAGTCAATTTTCAATTTGATAAAAAAGCTATATAAATATACAGTAAGAATTTATTATCTAAACTTAGAAACTTTATTCATCCGTTAAGCCTTAAAAAAGTTGAAGCCTTTAAGCTAACATGACTTAAAAAACGGTGTTGATGAACGTGATATTGGTTTTTCTTTTAGGTAAATGCACTGGACTTGGCACCTAACTATGCTGGTTCATTGACTGCTATGATCAACGGAACGTCGACAATATCGGGCATTATCACTCCTTATCTAATAGGACTGTTAACTCCCGACGTAAGTATCTGAAAATTAACTAAATAATAATTATGTTTTATTATAATTTGAACGATAAGTGTTCAAGTGTACTCGTAAGTTAGTTATAAGTCTTATAATTCAAATATATGATAAATTATTATAACATAACCTCGTGATAACTTAAACGTTATAACCGCTACAGTATTATGCTTACGATTATATATAATTTTATACATAAGCGGAAATTAAGAAATATCCATCCTTCTGTTTGTTAGACATCTTAACATAAACTTTATAATTAACAACATCGCTGTTTGTGTTAGTTACTAATTAGCAGCTTACAAAATACCCAAGTTCTATGTTGAGTTGCGGATTTATATTATATTAATGAATAGGCAAGATACTAATAACTCAAGTCAAATTTATGTTATTGTAATTTTATTACTTTAATCCGTGTTTTAATCTGATATTATCCGCTAGATTTATGATTTCGCTTTTAACTGCTTCATTGATGTACTTGCTTATAGGTTGCTGTTACATGTGTAACATTTAATGTTCTGGGTTCAAATCCCGAGTCGGTAACTCTCAGTAACTGTTCGGCTTTAGAGAATTGGCCATTTTAAATTCCCGTGCTTCGGGAAACATGCAGGCTAAGCAAAGCCGTTGGTTTTTAATTTCCTTCGGTGGAGTGGAATTACTGTACTGCCGCATTAAGCTTCAGGAATAGAGATTGTATCGGCGTTTGCACACTTGCGCACTATAGTTGTACGGAGATATATTATAGTCCTTAAGATTTGCTGTTATCTGTTCTTTATCTGTGGCTCGCAGATAATAGCTTTATCTGAGATGTTTACTTACAACTTCGTTAAGGTGTGGATCGGCTTCAAAAACTCAACAGATATTTGTTATATATCAAAAGTAAAATTGACAGTTACCAGCAATTTTTATTGACGTTAGTTTGCTGTTGTTATAAATAGTCCTGTTTTATTTAGGGTAAGGCTAAGTACAGTTCACATAGCTGTCAGTTATTCCGCCAATACTTGTTCTACTGTATTACTATGTAAAAATGGTGGGTGAGCAGTATACATTTATTTCGGTTCGTATAATAATTTACGTGGGCGGAGGTACTCACGCAATAAAGGATTTATTGGGATAAATAAATTAACCTTTGTACACATTAATTTTCTTATACATATTTAGTTTGCTGTTTGTATGATCAAATTTCGAAAGAATTCTGTGTATATATATAATAAATATATTCACAGTAACATGAATATGACATGATTTCATGATATGATATCTTTGTGACGGATTTTCTCAACCCCAACTCCCAACAGTCTACCGCCTACCTAGATTAGTGTATAAGTGAGATAATACTTATGCAAGAACCATGCAAAAGCGTTTTGAAGCATAATTATTAATTCCCTATTCGTAAAGCTCAAATGTGCTGAACATACAAAATAAATGTTGCGAATCCGTTTCAGACAGTAATTTATTCATTAATGGTTATAAATGCGCCGCTCTGTTTTTTCACGATCCATGTTTATCCATCCTTATTCGGCTGAAACCAATATTTATTGTGCAATTGCCGGAAATGTTTCATTTACAAAGTGTAAAGAAAAAGATATGTAGCAAAATATAGTAAATTTATTAAATGCATTATTAATATATAGGTAATAAATATTGTTGCTGTCGAAGCTAAAGTCTTTATTTTGTTTTTTCAGTCAACATTAGTTCAATGGCGATTGGCATTCTGGGTGTGCTTCGCGGTGCTCATTGGGACCAACGTGATATACTGTATCTGGGCTGATGGAAAACAACAATGGTGGGATGATGTACGTCAATACGGTTACCCTGAAGGCTGGAAACATGGTCCACTCAAAACTGCTAATGAAGATAAGGAGAGTAGTAAAAAGAAGGAAGCAGAAGGGACAGCGTTATAGAAAAATATATTTTCCTGTATGTTTCATGTACGTGTAATATAAGGGTACTAAATACGAATGTATACATTTTCACTCAAACATTAAATAGCAATAAGCTAGAATGTTTTTAAGAGCTTAAGATAAGAAAGAGCTGAAATTCGCAAATGTTTCGTACGTTTTTAATTAAAATGGGTTAAGTTTAACGGAAAACAAAGAACCCAAGAATATGTAGGCGCTGTTGTATTTGTAAGTGTTAGTTTGATATAATTTTAAGAATGTAATATTTTAGAATATATTTAATAAGCGCAATGTGTACAAATCTCATAGTGCCATTTTGTGATAACGTAATTGATGGTGCTTTTAAGTTCAATTTAAAAGTACACAAAATAAAGAGATTTTTTATAAGAGACAAGTAAAAACAGTCTGTCTTCTGTTTATAAATATAACGAATATTAATATTAAACATTTTAATATTGTCTATATTTTATTAAGGATTTTTGTTTTTGACAAAAAAGACTTAATTGGTAAGCAATCACGTTAATTATTTTACCATAAAACAGTAGTTTCTCTACATGAATATTAATATGTAAATTATTTTTGACTTGATATATTTGTAATCATTTCTTTTGAAATAAATAATATTAAAATAAATGCATTAAATAAGCAGCTAGTTATAACATTGTAAATAAGTCTTATTGTAAATATCGAACTGATATATAATTTTATTAGACAACATTTATATGAAAAAAAAGTATCTATAAAAAATTCTCACCGAATTTATTAAAAATTTTGTATAAAATCTTTATAATAATAAAAATATCCTGTCCTATTTTAATAGGTCTTTGAGTATTCATACATTATTGTTATATATTTTAAATTTACATTTGCTTATAATAGGCCAAGTTTCAAATTCGGGCAAACAGCACTCAGTTTCATCTCTGTGTTGTTTCATGATCATCTTAAAAATAAGTGTTTGAAATATAATATATTATGATAGTAATATTTTACAATAACGATTTTAAGGCAGAAGTTACCTAATTTCCAAAAACTTATTAACAAATTGATTTAATGAAAACTATTCATTAAATTTATTTCATTATGTTAAATCCAATATTATTGAAAACGTATTAAAGTTTGTTATATATATATTTATTTAGAAAGTTTTTATGATTGAAAGACAATAAAAAATAAAATAATAATATTATGTTTTACAGACCTTTTATACATCGCACAAATTTAATTTATTATAGTACTTACTATATATAAAAAACTTTAGTAGTCCTTTAGGTGTGTAAAGTACGTGCACATATTGAATAAGAGACAGCACAAAAGCCCACATTTCTAACGGATCGAACCGAATAGAATTTCATAAAGCACCAGTGACCCATTTAAACCTTTTCGTTTCTTTTTTTAAATAAAAGCGGGCTTTAGGTAAAAAGCATTACCTTTCTGCGTTTGAATTTGAGTTTGCATTTTAAATTTTCCTTTAAAGTATATAGGAATTATTAGAAACGATAAAGTAAACAAGCAAAATGTTAAGATTATACAAAAATATATGAGGAATATCGGCTGTCAGAACTTACTAACATTAATAACGTCCAGGGGTATTACAATAATACAATAACTATTATATTATTATCCATGAAGTTAATTATATATATATACATATTATGTGAATAGTAAGTGTCGTTTACTATAAAATATCGAAAGTTGAGAGTAACCCCGCCAGCACACCGTGTTATGTGTTACTTATGTTATTGTGGTAGTACAGTTAGTAAAGGACAACAAAGTGCAATTTTTTAACGTTGATGATTCCGCTAAGGCAGCTGAATATGGATTTTTTGGAATCGAGCGTTATTTGACCGAATTTTAAGAATAATGGCAATCAGGAAAAATTGGTACCGTTAATCTTCACTTGGACTGTTACTGTGCACGCATTACAAGGGTTGTACTTTAAATAAAGCAGTAATCGATAAAGATTACTGCTTTATCTAAAGTCACTTCGCTTTCGCTATGTGACTGTTAGCAAGATCTGTAGACGGATTGTTTATTTGATCCTTGTATAATTATAAAGTGCTGAAACATCCACACTTCTCCCAAACTCTTGAGAAATTAGATTTTTTAAAAATATAGTCCTATAACATAAGCCAAATAAAATCCAACACTAAAGTTAATCCAATAATAAAATTTTACAGTGACAGTAGACAAACGTGAAAATATATATCGCAATAATTTAAAGATAGAAATAAGTTAAAAACTAAAACCTGACTACGCAAGAAATAGTGTTCTTAAAACATCATAAACTTATTGTCTGGGTTGAGCTACACACGTATTTGCGAGAATTTGCAACACGAAACACGAATTCAGATAACTTTGTTGGCCATGTAACTTAAACGATCATAGCTTACGAACTAGTAAAATAATATTTTAAAATAGATTCGACTGAAATATGTATATAGAAATTTTAGATAAACTGCGAATATGAGGAAAACTATGGGAGGTAGTTTTATGGTGGCGTGATGGTTTTTCAGTAATGCCTATAATCGTTTCAATAAATATAAAGTAATTGAGTTTTGCTGAAAAGAAAATGCATCAGCATAAGAGCTATGAACGAAATGATAAGGATGATATCTAAAACTAAGAGGGAACGAAAATATCTAAAATATATAAAATTATATTTGGCGCTTCCCCACAATTTTCATTTAGATTTCACGAAGCAATGGACGTGAATTTATGGCAAACTATCTAGGTGCTGCTCATAGGACATGATTAAATAGTTGATTCAACATATTACTTACATTCAGAGTGTAAATATAAATCTGAATGATGATTTAAATTCTATAAATTGACCTTCGAATAGTGCAAAAAAAGAGTCTCAAGAAAGATGACTGAAGTACATGAGGAATACCTTTTAATTCGGAAACAATAATTAAAGTATTTAGTCTAATATTGCTGATGGCACTTCACAGTATTGATCTTCACAGTATTAAAATATCTATACAGAAAAATCCAGTATTATATGAGTTTTCTTTTTCAATTCGGTCTTTTAGTTACAAATATCGGCCTAGCAAAATGTTACTGGAAACAATCTGGCAACGAGTAGTTAAGATGAAAACATTCAGAAACCAGAAGCACTTTGGTGGAGTGATTGCTTAGTTTGTGTTTTTTTTTTTTTTAATTTTGAAACAAATGTAAAATAGCAAGTTGAAATTTTATCCATGCTTTATAAAATCCAGTTGCAAAATATATGTAGATCATACCATTTGCGATGCAAATTAAAAGGCATTTGATGTGTAGTGAGATATGATGTGAGTGTAGATATTGTGCTTTCATTGAACATGGAGGAAGGACATCCTTGATAGCCAGAAAGGCCCATAACAATGACCAAGACTGGAAATCATGGCCGCCATATTTGGAGAAAGATTGGCCGTTACCATTATTAGAGAACAATAAGACTTTGAATATAACGAAGCGATAATGTTGGACTGATTCTTCTACTATGTATTATTGAATAGCTGGAGACACAAGGCTATCTGGTTATAAAGTGGTTAATAGATAACCATACTAACTAAAGCTAACTATGAGATTAAAGATAAAGAAAACTTAAATCTTATTAATCAGCGATGGCTTGGAGGTCTTATTTTCCTTCGGTCATCACAGAATTTCAATAACAAACCTATAATTATTTTTACGGTAGAAAACCGCCTATGTTTTGATGCTTCTTTTCAGCAGTGCTGTTTTGGCTGACAAAGTCAAAAATAAATTTATAATTCACCCAAAGAGAAGAACACATAATTGAGCCAATGAATACAAAATTTAATGAATTATTTATCTGATCAGTCTGTCCATTGGTGAATACCGTATGATAAACCATTCAGTAGACTATGAGTATATCGCGTTTAGATAGACGGACGGGCAGACAGAGTGTTGATAAGAAAAAATCAAAACTAACAACGTGGAACACAATAAGAACAAGTCGGTTGCTCATAAGCCTGAAAAGAACCGATGAAAAAAAGTGAGCGTTTTATTATAAATAATGAATATAATATTAATAAATTATCGGTTTATGCAGTTGTTGCTTACTATCGGCAAAGAAATATTTACATATATACGTGTGGTGAATACGAATCTACGGATTAGCCTCGTATCCACTTAATTATATTTAATTGACTGTTATGTTAATGCATGCACGTCAGTCACCTATGCATTGTTTAAACAGTAATTAATATAATGTTATTAATATCCGAATAATTATTAGACCTGGAAGAAAGATCACTATATTACTATATAATACTATAATTTTAACTTGGTGGTAGGTCTTTGTGCAAACCGTCTGGGTGGGTACCACTCACTTATCATGTATTCTACGGGTAAACAGCATTTTATTGAAAACACTATAGTAATACAAAATCATACTTTTTTTTTTGTTAAGGCCTTATATGCTGCAAAAATCGAGGCTCTATTGTATCGAACGGCATCAACGGCTTAATATGTCATAACTATCAACATGACCTATATTTCTACCTTTATATAACCAAACAATTTAAAAATCGATATTTAAAAAAAAATTAACACCGACTTGATCATTTTTTTTTTATATGGATGATAATTAAATTAGTAACAATAGGGATTCGAATACGCGATTATCGTCCTTAAGTTGTGGTATAATTAGGTGTCTATACACTTTAAAAAATACAATCTTTGGTATTATAAACTCAATATATGAATGCAGTATATTGCGTAATCGTGTCGCGTAAGACGTGGCGCCGCTTAACGACTTATTGAAAATGCAGTCACTCAGAGCGATTGCGTTTATGTACTATGTATACACCGTTTCTTTGCTTAGAATGTTTATCAGGTTTCCTAGAATTGATAGAATGCTATGTATAGTTATATAATAAATTACAAACAAATAAAACATACTAGGAATGAAAACTGGCGATTAGATTCGGTATGACATACCTCTTACAACAAATCCTAGTTAATAGTTATATACTTACTTGTTTTAATAGTTTATGTTATTATTCAATTTAATTTATATTCATTTAAAAAATAAATATATAGTTTAGATAATATCAAAAAGATTACAAAGATATTGGGACACTTGTTGTTTTTATTTTAAGAAATGTACAAACCACTGTCTATGGACGTTGGTGACCACTTAGCATCAGGTGGCCCATATGCTCGTACACTAATCTATATAATAAAAAATAAAAATAATAAAAAATACTTTGACTTGAATTTCTTTTATGAAAATAAGCAACTTTTTACCATCAAATTATATTTCTACTAACAAAAGTAGGTTCCTTTGTTTTGCCTCTTATATTTATGAACAATCAATCTGATAAACATTTGAAAAATATTGATAGTATGAACATACAAGCTGCACTTATTATGAGTAAATATATTTCTTACATTATGCATAATGTATGAGTATTGGATTGGAAGGTTTAACCTCGTTTGAATTTTTATTAATCAGTCTAGACTCTAGTGTCTCGTATGATGATACTAGAATTTAATATAAATTATTAAAAACTAGATGAACTTCCTTTTTATTTTTTTTTTTCTTTCTGTTATTGTTGTATAATTGTATGTTGCTTGTGGTGCAAGACTAACAACACTATGCATGCAGTGTTTACTTTCGAATTGATGTAGATAGAGTGTTTCCAGTTTTAGTACATAATTTGTTAGGATATCATTTGTGTAAAACGCGCTAGCAATCTTTTTCAATAAAAAAAAATTAACTCACCGTCTGTCTCGCATACATTTTATATTATTATCAGTTATTTTGTATAAATCTTACACTAATAATAAAGTGGTTTTATTGTTTTATCTCGAGCTGTAGTCGCAGAGAAATAAAATATGTTTAAGTATTAGTTATGTGCTTTTATACACAGCAGTTTCATCTAAATTGTTCGAAGTTTTATATGACGTTCGAATAGATAATTTAATTTTATAGATTATAGAATAAATATACATAAAATAATTTTGCCTTGTTTATCTAGTGACTAATATATATCCCGACGTCTTGGATTTAAATCCCAAGATGGCGATAATAATTTATTGTTTTTCGTTTATTAAGAAATTTAGTTAGATTTTATATGTTTACAATCCCGTGCCTCGGATAGCATGTAAAGCTGTTAGTCTTGCGCTTGAATTCTCTCCGGTCGTGTCAGATTGCAGTTTCAACGGATTAGGAAAGTGTGAGAAAAGAGTGTGCATCCGTTTTTGAGCATAAACTGCACTATAATAATATATTCTGCATAGATGGCTCAGTTTCCTTTGAGATACGGAGGCTGGATTTTTAACTTGCTTCCTGATTTATCAATAAGCTATAGTTTGATTGACAAATAAACTTACAACGACAAGACGAATAGCTGAATACTAATTTAATTTTTAATAATTAGTTGCTTTTTGAATGACATTGCGTTCCGTGTAATTTTACGATTTTCATTGTATTCAAAATGAAACGATTGTGTATTTATATATATACTTGTATGCATGTATACATTTGCGCCCTTGTACCGTTTTGCAGTCTTTGTTTCCGCACCAACGATGATTACGTTAAAGAAGATGAAATTAAAATACTCCTCATAAACTTGTGTGTCTGTTTTTGTTACACGATACTTATTAGATGAGTTTTATTTATGTGTCATGTATTCTTTGTCACTGTAATCAGACACGACATTATCGACATAAATAAGATACTAGTAACAGCCTGTGAATGTCCCACTGCTGGGCTAAGGCCTCTTCTCCTCTTTTGAGAAAAAGGGTTTTGGAGCTTATCCCACCACGCTGCTCCAATGCGGATTGGTGGAATACACATGTGACAGAATTTCAGTGAAATTTGACACATGCAGGTTTCCTCACGATGTTTTCCTTCACCGTCAAGCACGAGATGAATTATAACCACAAATTAAGCACATGAAATTCAGTGGTGCTTGCCCGGGTTTGAACCCACGATCATCGGTTAAGATTCACGCGTACTTACCACTGGGCCATCTCGGCTTAAGATACTACACACGCATAATTTATTATGCAATAATATTTTGTAATTATGTAAAATATTTCACTTGTCATCATTAAAATTGAAAAAGAAAAAGCGTTTTCAATATGAATAGAAAGGTTTCTAAGCTGAGAAATGATTTTTAGAAGAAAATATATCGTACAATACGAGGGCTGAATATAAATAGAATTATCTACGATCAAACCCCTGGAAGCACAGGAAGGTGTTAGTTCCGGTGAACGTTAAACGTAGAAAAAAACCGGTCAAGTGCGAGTTGGACTCGCGCACGAAGGGTTCCGTACCATTATCTATAAAAACGGCAAAAAAATCATGTCTGTATCTGTATGGGAGCCCCACTTAAATATTATTTTATTGTTTTTATTTGTTGTTATAGCGGAAACAGAAATACATCATCTGTGAAAATTTCAACTGTCTAACTATCACGGTTCATGAGATACAGCCTGGTGACAGACGGACAGACGGACGGACGGACAGCGGAGTCTTAGTAATAGGGTCCCCGTTTTACCCTTTGGGTACGGAACCCTAAAAACGTTTTAAAATGTGAAATAGAAGTTTGTATTCTGTGATAATACTACCTCAGAAATATATACGTATCGTACAATAGTTATAGATAGTTTAGAAATAGCAATTGCCTAATTACCTTCAAGAAAATTAATCAATCTGTCTGTCCATGTAATTGACTAGTCTTATTATATGTTATATTTTTTTTCTTTTCTAGCGTGTTGTGGTTATTTAAATAATTGAGGATTAATAAAAGTCAACATATTAGTTACATTTCTTAAATAAAATATGATGGATCACCATGTGAAGTTTATGGTAACGTCCGATTCTAACGATACTTCATACTAACGGTAAATCAAAGAGGTTTTAACTAAATATAAGTTGACAAATTATTTCACTTTTTTTTGTTAGACAGTTCCCAGTCCTAAAACAATTTAACAGTCGATAAAGTACGGTATTAACGAAGGTTCTTTGGCACTTACCTACCTTTTTTATACATGAAATAAAATCAGTTTACAAACTCCCCCCTGATGCTCATTCAAAATGGGAATGTCTTTTATAACTTCTAATTTGTTACAGTTTCATTAAATAGATTAAAATACAATAAATTATTTAAAAAAAGAATAAAAATCTTTTATATAAAAATACTGGAAATCGTGTTGAAATTAATATTACAAAATTTAGAGGATAGGTTAGCTTTATAAGTTAAGCCCAGAAAAGAAGCTAAGCAAAGTTCGCTTTGAAAGGATTTTCGGAAAAGCTACTTTTAACTAGAGTAGGAAAATAGGGACTACACAGAAGTCTCTTATTTAAAATTAAAAACATAGAAGTTGATTCGTTTGCAGTTAAAATTATGAAGGTCGAGTGTTAGTTTTATGTATGTAATTAAAGTGATGTAAGAATAATATATTAATATAACGTTTAACTAGCAGTGTTACGTCAATTGACATTAATTAACGGTATTTTTTCGCACGACCGTTATCCTTTATAGCTATTGTATACTTAAGAAATTCGTAAAGACTCGTTAATAGGTACTTGTATAAACGTTCGCAAGTGTAAAATAAACATTGAATGATATTACCTAACTGTATGTATATTCAATAGTTGTTCTTAGTAAAATCCTTGTTTTAAAGTGTGTATTTAAATTTGAACCTTATATAATCGACTTGTCTGTTAACTCTGTGTTTTGTTCGTGTAGATGTTTGATATTTTTTTGCAAATGTTATCGTTTTATTCTTACATTTTCAAGAAAAAAGTATTTTATAAATATTTATGAATTATTAATTAGGTATAAGGTACAAATAAGATGAACTGTTGCGCTTTGGCAATGACAATTTTAATATTTCAGGGGAAATTTTAATAGATTACAGAATTAAATAGAAGAAGTCAAATTTTAATCTTAAATGTACTGATTTTACCAAAGTTTCAACTTATATTCAAATTCATAACGTGTCCTTAATCTAAAGAACATCGACGCCTAATAACGTATATTAATGCGTCGCAATTAGTTATGAGAAACACATCTCTGGTATAGGGTTTTCCAATAGGGACGCTTGAACTTTGACAGCTGATTGCGGCCATGTTGTTTGAGTGACAGCTGTCAAATGCAGTGTGTTATATTCATTCCGTCCTCCCAAACCACCATGGCAGGTTACAGTGTCGAGCAGCACGTGCAAATCATAAAATTGTTTTATGAAAATGGGTCTTCAGTTCGAGCAACGTTCCGCGCACTTCGCCCGTTTTACGGTCGCGATGATCGTCCTGCCGAGTCGACTATCCGTCGATTGGTGGACAAATTCGAGTCAACCGGGTCAGTTAACAATCAGCCGGTTCCCGTGCGTCAACGTAACGCGAGATCTGCCGAGAATATCGCCGCTGTGCGCGACAGTGTCTTCGAAAACCCGCGGCAGTCAATTCCGCGTCGCGCACAGGAACTCGGCCTTTCGCAGACGACAACTTGGCGAATTTTGCGTTGTGACTTGAGCCTGCACTCGTACAAGATCCAGCTGACCCAAGAGCTCAAGGTTAATGACCATAGACAGCGCCGTGTGTTCGCTGACTGGGCATTAGAGCAGTTGGAAGTTGACGCCGATTTTGGCAAAAAAATCATCTTCAGCGACGAGGCGCATTTTTGGATGAATGGCTATGTCAACAAGCAAAATTGCCGTATTTGGGACGAGACCAATCCACACGAGGTTCACCAAGTGGCAATGCACCCGCAGAAAGTGACTGTTTGGTGCGGATTTTGGGCCGGAGGCGTGATTGGTCCGTATTTTTTCGAAAACGATAATGGTGTGGCCGTCACCGTCAATGGTGAGCGATACCGGTCGATGATAACCAACTTCTTTTGGCCTGAAATCGAGAATATGGATCTGGACAACATGTGGTTTCAACAGGACGGCGCTACGTGCCACACAGCACACGCTACGATGGAAGTTCTGCACGAGCAATTTCTGGACATGGTCATCTCGCGCGGAGGCGACGTGAACTGGCCACCGAGATCGTGCGATTTGACCCCGCTGGACTTTTTCTTGTGGGGTTTTCTTAAGTCGCAGGTCTATGCCAACAAGCCGCAAATCACCGATGCCCTCAAAGTCAACATACGCCACGCCATCGATCAAATACAGCCCGATTTGTGCGCCAGAGTCATCGAAAATTGGACCTTTCGTGTGCGCGCCACCAACCGAAGCCGTGGCGGTCATTTGAATGATGTCATATTCCATACATAATGGGGTCGATAGACCTTCCAAATAAAAAAAACATTCGCAAATATCTCTCCTACATGTATTTTTTTTTTGCATTTCAAAGATCAAGCGCCCTTAATGGAAAACCCTATATATAGTTAAGTATTAAGTTGGATTACCCAACTTTCAATAATATAATTTATTACAAAAAAAAGTACGTTGATATTTCAAAATACCTTTTATTCCAAGTGACCCTTACTGAGTCTGGCATAATATATATTACAATGTAAATAAGACAATTGCAAATAAATCTATTTAAGAACTGCTACGAAAAATTGTCTACGTTTTGATGTAACAGTTACAGTACTTTTTGTCTTGAAAGATTGTTAAAGTTAATAATTAAATTGTGATGGAGGAAAATTTACTTGGTGGTAGAGCTTTGTGCAAGCTCGTCTGGGTAGGTATCACCCATTCATCAGATATTCTACAGCAAAACAGCTGTAGTTTGTATTGTTGTGTTCCGTTTTGAAGGGTGAGTGAGCCAGTGTAATTACAGGCGCAAGGGATCTTAGTTCCGAAGATTGGTGGCACATTGGCGATGTAAGCGATGGTGTACATCTCTTACAATGGCATTGTCTACGGGCGTTGGTGACTACTTACCATCAGGTGGCCCAAAAGCTCGTCCGTCTACCTATACAATAAAATAAAAAAATATCTCTTTGAAATGTATGTTTATCACTTCGCGTCGTATAATTTTGTATATTTTGTAATTAAATTTGTTAGATAACCTTTTAATTTTACGAATTCTTATAATTTCATGAGAACAACAATATAATATTATCTATTATGTTATATATAATACTATATATATATATATATATATATATATATAATATAAAGTATAAAGATATATAAAGTATAAAGTATTATATAGCAAACTAGTCCAAAATCCCGCCGTTTTGCCTTTTATTAAGACCTCATATATCAATATTACTGTTGTAAAAGTTTCTTGTTTTGTACGTAATTTTATTTTATTTCAGTTTTGTGATACAATAATTAATAAGATCCTTTTTTGCTATCGTTAAATATAATTTTATTGTTTAGTTAGTAAAATATTGTTTTTACTTTTGAGCCAACTTTTATTATAAATCTATTAATGTCAATATACGAATCATCTTGATTATGTATAGTAAAATTCTGTCTGTCTGCGAGAAGTAATCAAATTGTCTCGTTAGTCTCGTATGTGACCTATGGGAATGACTTTGACAGCTCGTTGTGAACTTGTAACTCAAAAACTTTTCGACGCGTTTAATGTAGGAACTTAATATAAGATTTTATCGGGTTAGTAACATTTATCGTACACTTAGACGGCAGACGCCTTGTCTATCTTCAAAGTTAAATATAATAGAACTTGTGTATCTACGTTTTACATCAATCGTTATTTATTTTATCTATTCTTTTGACGTTTGGTTATCGGTAGTGATCTTAATATTCAGAGCTAAATAAAGATTTTAATTCAAAAAAGGAGACGGACGCTCTGTGAAGCTTTAATAAAAAATAATTGACACAAATAAATTAAATATTAATATATCCCAAAAATATATAAATGCTTCACGGCGTTTCATTCATATTAAACGTTCCTATTCTGACACCATTGACCGTAGCGTTACGTTAAATATTATTATAATTTAACACCGTCCAGACTAGTAGCTCTAGATATCAGTGCGCTCAGACAAAACAACAAACAGACTTTATTATATTGATATAGATCATGAAAAAAGAAAAAAAAAGACGTGTGCGTCTCGGGACGCTCGACAGAAGTTATAATATTTATTATTAATTATAATATATTAAATATATTTTATATTAGTACTTGAGAGTTGCTAAATTATTATAAGCACTATGTGTATACGCTAGATGGCGTTAGGTTGGTAACTCTCAGGTAAAGCAGTCCGCGTCGGTAATAGTGGTGCCGTAACACGTTACGTTACGAAGCGGTTTACCCTCCCATAAGAAGATATCACTTCAAAAGTTTAGCCATATGTAGTTAGATAGATAGTTTATTGAACCGAATGTTGCTTCGATTGCATTCATAGTTTATGTCCGAACAAATCTCAGTTGATTTTTCAGTTGAACAATAAAAATCGATTTGTGTTATAATAGAAGTAAATCGTTAGCATACATAAAAATAATGAAGCCGTATCTGGAAATATCCAGAACATATACCATATCTATTCTTTATCAAAAACAATAAAAGTATATCTGAGTACTTGTCCCTGACTTGACATTGTTTACAAACCTATTTCAGGGTTATCAGATTGAGATTTCAAACTAAACTATTTTGATATGATTGACACAATATGTACAGTATAAATAGCTACTAAATAGTATTTTTCATTCAATTATTTAAATTATTTTGTGAGACAACATTTAGAGAAAAGAAGATATAAGATATTTAACATTTTAGTTATTTGATAGTATAGTTTTTCGTTGATGTAGTGGTTTTAAAAGTTCCGAATTCGAACGATCAATAAATTGTCAAGCTAGCTTATGTTCAAATTTGTATTTATAGAGTACAATTTTATTAGTTTTTTTATCTATATTCATGATTATATCTAACGATTAGCTTTAATGCGATACAGTAATAAACTGATAAAAAATTTATTTTCCTTGAAGTTCGTAAAAACTTCTTAAATAAATAATAATAATATCCTGGGACATTATTCACACACGGCCATCTGATCTCAAGCTAAGCAGAGCTTGTACTATGGAAACCAGACAACTGATATACTACATATAATACTACTTTTTTTTAAATACATACTTATATAGATAATTACACCCAGACTCAGGACAAAGAGACATGTTTATGCACACATATGTCTATTTTAAGTCTCTCTCTCTCTCTCTCTCTCCTGTGCATTTATTATTCCCATCTGATGGTGGGGTCTGCCTTCCTAGTCTTTTGCTTCCACTTCGCTCTATTCGAAGTATCGTTTTCAGTAACATTGCAGTAACTAAGATCTTTTCTGACCACATCTGACCATTTGGTTTTAGGTCGCCCTCTGGGTCTTGACCCTGTAACGTTAAGATTGGTCACTACATTTCCTATGTACTCTGGAGGTCTTCTTCTGACGTGCCCAAACCACCGCAGCCTACTTTCTTGGAGCTTGTCGGCGATGTCACGTACTCCCAGGCTACCGCGTACGTACTCGTTGCGAATTTTGTCACGTCTGGTCACTCCGCACATCCACCGAAGCATCTTCATTTCAGCTACTTGCATGGACTGGACATGGCGCTGAGTCAAGGCCCACGTTTCGCTCCCATAGGTGAGGACTGGTCTGATGATACTTTTATAAATAAGTCCCTTGAGTTTCACTGGCATTCTTTGATCGCAGGTTACACCGGTTACTTCTCGCCACTTTAGCCAAGCTGCCGCAATTCGATGTTGAATGTTTGCGTCCAAATTTCCTGTATTATGCAACATAGTACCCAGATATTTATATTCATCACATTTCGCAACTTGCTGCCCATCGATGACAATAGAGCTATTTAGTGAATCTGGGTCGTTACACACCATGTATTGGGTTTTTGAGACACTCAACATTAGACTGCCTGCTAGTAACTGCTGTTTCCATTCTCCAAGAGCATATTCCAGCTCACCTCGGGACGTTGTGCAGATAGCTACATCGTCAGCATATATAAATGTCCACGGCGTCAGGGTTTGAGCATTTTCAGTTAGGGCATCCATCACCAAGCAGAACAAGTACGGACTGAGTACTGAGCCTTGGTGCACTCCCTCAGTCACCACTATTGGTTTTGTCTGACCCACTGTAGTTCTAATTACCGATGTTACGTCCCTGTACATGTCAGCAATGATGTCTACGTACCTTTCTGGGATATTTTTCTTACGAAGACTCCACCAGATTGTCCTACGAGGTACGCGGTCAAATGCCTTTTCCATGTCCAGGAAAGCCATGTATAGCGGTTTATTTTTAGCTCTAAACTCCTGGGAGATCATGCTGATGGCAAACATCGGGTCGATTGTGGATAAGCCGGGGATAAAACCATACTGGTTGTTGGATAACGAGCTCTCTGATCTTAGCCGGGCGTCAATAACTCGTTCGTACAGCTTCATCGTGTGGCTCGTTAGTTTTATCGCACGGTAGTTATTGCACTCATACCTACTGCCCTTCCCTTTGTAGAGGGGAACAATGGTACTTAGCCTCCACGCGTCTGGTATTTGTGAAGATTCCATAATGTTTATGAATAGGTGCGTAAGAATATAAATACCCCTGTCTCCTAGGCATTTCCAGGCTTCTACAGGTATTCCATCAGGTCCTGGGGCCTTCTTGTTAGCCATCATTTTAAGTGCAGCTTTTACTTCCTGAGTTGTTATCGATGGTATTAGGCCTAAATTTTTGCTCATCTCAGGAAGAGTAGGAGATCTAGTTGCGGTATTCAGAAGTTTCTCATAGTAAGCGTGCCATGCTGCTAAGATGTCTTCGTCTAAATACTTCAATGCCCCGTCACAACCTTTGATAACCCTTGTTTTCACTGGATCTTCCGATGCCTTACTACGAGACTTAGAGAGTTTAAATATTTCCTTTTGTCCCTCTCTACTTTCCAGCGTGTTATATAAAGTTCCCAAGACTTTTCTCCTTTCAATGGCTACAGTTTTCTTTGCCCTTTTCTTTGCAGATTTATACACATCTCTGTCTTCCTGTGACCTTGTGGACTGCCAGATTTTGAATGTTCTTTTCTTTTCTTGTAAAGCTATTTGCACTGTAGGATTCCACCACCAGGTTTCCCTCGATGACTTTTTACCTGGTCTAGTGCGACCTAGGATCCTGTTTGCTGCCTTCATTATCTGCGCACTTACTTGTTGCCACATCAAGTTCACGTCAACATCCATACTTATAGTCATGTCTTCCATCTCTTGTCTAAATTCCTCAGCCTTTTCACCTTTTAGGAGCCACCATTTGGTAATCTCTGGTACTTTTTGAGGTTTGGGGGTAGTTTTCTGATGAAAATTCATATCCATGACTACAAAACGATGTTGTGAGATGACACATTCACCTGGAATCACTTTGCAGTTCTTTATTCGACCAATATTCGCCCTGTTCGTTAGTATGTAGTCTATCTGTGTGCTATGTCGACCACTTTTGTATGTAATGAGATGTTCTGGCTTCTTCTTGAAAAAACTGTTAACGATGGCCAGGTCGTGAGCCATAGCGGTTGATAATATAACTTTTCCAGCCTCATTTAGGGATCCATAAGCGTATCCCCCGTGTACTCGCTCGAATGCAGCACAGCTTTTGCCTATGTGTCCATTAAGGTCTCCACCAATGACAAGCGTCTCTCTATTCGGCATCTGTTGCAGTACGTCTTCAAATGCAGACCAGAAAGCATCCTTTTCGAAGTCCTTGCACCCCGCTTGAGGTGCGTAGACGGATAAGATGTTAACAATCTCTCCTTCGATTTGTACCTTCACATACATGATGCGGTCATTTAATCGCTGTACCTCAATTATATTATCCAGATGTTCCCGACTAACCACTATAGCTACGCCATTACGTCCTTCCCTTGACCCAGAGTACATCATCTTATATCCTTCACCGATGTTTCGTGATTTAGACCCCCGCCATTTTGTTTCCTGTAGGCAGGCGAAGTCAGTTCTCCTTCTTTGGAATAGTTCTGCAAGTTCCTTCGTTCTTCCCGTTAGTGAGCCAACATTCAATGTTGCGAAGCGGACCTTCAAGTTTTTCCGCGGGACTGGCGTCTTTAACCGAGCCCGTCCGTGACTCGGTAGCCCTCGCATACTTGTCGCAGATTTAGGGCGATGTCTCTGCGCGTCGTTTTGTGGCGACGCCCTATCCGATACACGCTCTTTGGAAACTTGACTATTCATATCTCTTCTATTTTAAGTGACGATTTGGGTTTATTATTCCAGTACCGATTGCCATCTGACGCACAAAAACCTGTCCTTTTACGACAGGAAAACCCCACGGAAAGGGTTGGTGGTTTCCGTTGCACCGATATTTACTCTGTGCTAAGCGTTGTCTGGTTATACCGCCAGATACTCGGTCGCCAGAGCCTCGTCCGTTGTCTAGCAGGGAGCACCACGGCAGCCAATTGGTCGCCGCCGCCATCCGGCGCGAGCAGGTGAGGATGACATTTGGGTCGGATAAGATCTTATTTCCGCTCCCCCCTTACTCCCCATTTATGTCTATTTTAAGTAGTCATAATAATTGAGTTGAATAGAAGATAAAAAATATTTCACGTCATTTAGTTTGTTTTATTTTAATTTATATACCTATTAATGACGTTTTTTGCACTATTACCTTGAAGTAATAGTGCAAAAATCCAGTTGACGGTGAACTCGCTCAGAGAATCGGAATTGCGGATTGCGATGGGGAATACTGCAAGTTCGGAGAAATATCCACCATTCCATGCGGTCATAATTAGTACAGTAACTATTTCAATTTCAATTTGTATATATATCATCTTAGTTCCTAAGGTTGGTGGCAAATTGGCGATGTAAGCGTTGGTTAACATTTCTTACACTGCCAATCTCTAAGGGCGTTAGTAAGATTATATTTTGCTCCGTCCGCCCACACAAAAAATTGTATATACAGAGTGTAACAAAAATCCTGTCCGACCCGTGAACTGGTTATCAGGTATCGTAAGTCGGTTCTATTTATGTAATGATTTTTTAAAATCTAAGCAAAAAAATTATCCCAAAAAAAAATTAATTTACTTAAATAACGAATAAAACATAGCAACACAGGCGTGGGCGTCAGCGCTCAATAGCTCTTACCTATCAGGTAGCTAGGACACGAGGTCATGACCTTAGTTGTCCACGAAATTTTCGTCATTTACAATTGAAAATGACAATTAATATTTTTTATGGGTAATTTTTTTTCTTATAATTTTAAAAATGATATGTATTATATATATCTTATTATTACCGATGTTATGTCATTTACATGCAAATATTATTATAGTTTATATTTATAGCGTGTTTGCAAAGACTTGTCGTAAAACAGGGTCAAGTGTTTAATGGATATGGCGCGACGGACGCCATGAGTCGCAGGATGCTGATGGCTAAGACATTCATTACAAAAGATGACTAAAACTCCATTGTAATAACAAATATTTATACTTTTCACTTCTATCGTAATATTATACATATATATACATGTATTATGTACATGTGTAATGACTATATAGCTGTTTGGTTACCTTAAATCATAAAGGAAATAAAAATCATATAACAACTATAATAATATTTTCTATATCTACTATATAAATCTATTGGCTCTGTCTGTACTTTTTTTTTCACCTACTTTAAATAATTGTTTTATGATGCAGTGATTCACATTATACTATTTTTTTCATTTTTTCTGTCTGTCTGTCTGTGTGTCTGTCTGTCTGTATGTCTTCTTATAACTCAAGAACGGCTTCTACCAATCTTGATGAAAATTGGTACACACAAAGAACATGTGATGGCGCAAATGATAGGCCATATATTATAAGATCAGTAAGCCCTTCTTTTTATTTAATTCTGGAAAAATCCTTTACGCGTTTCCCCCACGGGAACAGTGGGGGGGGGGGGTATGTGGGGCTCGCCATATGTCCAGGGCGCCGAGTGCGCCCCGGTCATCGGAATACCCACTAAAAAACCAGCGGTACCCTTCCCGTCTTAACGGGGAGCGCCACGGGATGGCTTGCGCATGCTACCTTGACGCTTCGGAAAAGAAACGCGTGATGGCGCATCTGACAAACCTCATCAGGTTCGAGAATTTACCTTCGTACTTCCTAGAGCTCATACTCCGTCCGTACTCCGTTCCTAGATATTGTGATCTAAGGACAGTAGTGGCATCACAATTCACACTATAGAATACACTTTTAAGATCGTAAACCCTACGGTATCTTATGAAAATTAATTTCAAATCGTTAATTACGTATTTCTTTACCAGTAGCCATATGTATGTGTGTGTGTGTGTGTGTGTGTGTGTTTGTGTGTGTTATTATAGTAATAAAATAATTTATTATAGTTTTATTAATTATACGCTGGTGAAGCCTCTGGGCACAGCTAGTTTAAATATAAAAAGCAATGTAGATTCTACTGAAAAAAACCGTTGAGAAACTGTGTTTTTCATCAACAGTTATATGAGAATCACATAATACCCTGGGACATTATTCACACACGGCCATCTGATCCCAAGCTAAGCACAGCTTGTACTATGGAAACCAGAAAACTGATATATTCCTTATATATAGATAATTACACCCAGACTTTAACTCTCACTAAGTCCAAATATCTGATTTCGATCTTTTTCTTGCTTTATATGTTTCCAAATTTGCACCAAAACTCTTCTTATAATATGCCACCACAAACCACATCCATACCACGATGTGTTTTAAAAATAATGATATAAATTAAAAACATTAGTGAATTTTAACGGCGACTTATTATATTTAAGTCATAGCGTAAATGATTATGTTTTAAATACTAGTCTCCGATCGCACAACTTGACCGGATGATCGGTTGAGAAGTGAAGAGATAACAAACAAACAGATAGACAAAGTCATTTTCTTATTATAATATTTATTAGTAAGGAATTTGCAATTAAAATGTTTTCGAGTTTAAAGTTACAACGCTGTAATCATTCCGAATTCTTAAAACATGTGAAGGTCATTTCGGGCACGTGTATAAAGGTTATTTACATATTACGATTGAGGTACTTAAAACGATTTAAAATTAGGGTTACCAACCGTCAAGCTTAACTAGGAAACGTCCAGATAAAACATCGTGTCTTATCTTGCTTAGTACCTTAATATTTTTAAAACCACCCCGTTCTGGAAGAGACATTCGGTAAGGTTCTGTATTTGAAGATTAAAAGTCTAATTTGATCTGTGCTGGCATTAAACAACATAATTTGTTTTAATTTTTATTGCTTTTGATATAATAGGTTACCCTACTTAAATTACAACAACAATAATATAGATATTATAAATAATCATTAAAAAAAACGGTTGAACGAATGAACAGAGAAGGACAAATGACGTCATCAGTCTTCGAATATGCTATCGACGTTACATTATTGAAATAAATGAAATATATGAGCGTTCTTTCGTTTTTTTTTTTTAATTTATCACGTCGAATCAAGGTCAGAGTTTGTGATTTAATCGCTGTTGATGCGTGAAATAAGCACTCTCGTTTTATTGTGATTCTACTGTAATTTATCGTAATTTTCTCAAAATAATTATGAAAAAATATTCTAAAAGTAAAATTTGATGAATGTTTACGTACAGTTTATAATACAAGCTATTGAAAGTCATGACTCATATAATATTATGACCTGGTACAATACTATATATTTACGATTACGTATCTAATTAACTATTACTGTACTATTGTTCGGTCTATAACTGAGATTTAATTTAAAAACATGCTGTACACGAACTTAAAGGCTAACATTTAATAAATACATACGTTTTGCACACAAAACTACGCCTTACTGTCGCTATACTGTTGGATCTCTAGCGTTAGCGGTATAAAAGGTTTGATCGGCACCTTTTTAGCGAGTGTCGTTTCCGCTCCTAGCACAAACTAGACTCTTATTAATAGAAATAAGTAGGAAAATTAGTAATTCCTTGAAGACAGGCATTACTAGTAGTAGCGTTACATTCAACTCGATTATTTAATATGACGACTCAAAAGTTTTAAGACCCTACTTGAATAAACTATAATATTGTAACTTTGATTATTTACAAAAACTATAATATAATAACGAATTGCTTGCAGGATTATTATTATTATTATTTTTTTGTTTTTATTGTATAGGAAGGCGGACGAGCATTTGGGCCACCTGATGGTAAGTGGTCACCAACGCCCATAGAAAATGGGATTGTAAGAAATGTTAACCATCGCTTACATTGCCAATGCGCCGCCAACCTTGGGAATTAAGATGTTATGTCCCTTGTGCCTGTAATTACACTGGCTCACTCACCCTTCAAACCGGAACACAACAAAACAAAGTACTGCTGTTTTGCGGTAGAATATCTGATGAGTGGGTGGTACCTACCCAGACGAGCTTGCACAAAACTCTACCACCGAGTAAATTATTATTATAGCATAAAGAAACATTATATCAATTGGACAAATTTCCAATTCTAAATTCAATGTCATTAAAATAATATGCATAACATCATGTAACTAGGTATGATATATGTATGTATATACCTACGTTGTATAACCAGGACCACCGTTCGCCGACGACTTACCCGAATCGATATGACATAGAAACCTTCAAGAAAAAAGCGTATTCGTTCCTTAAAGGCTGACAATGTTAAGCCCTCTGAGGTTGCAGGTGCCTTTGGGCAGTGGTAGTCACTTTCCATCAGGTAAGCCTCCTGCCCGTGTGACCCCTCTAACATAAAAAATACAGGTAATACACAAATAACTATAGATATAAGCATAAAATGTTTCTATCATTAAAATCTTAATAACTTTTATTAGTGCTTCTGTGGGTTGGAAAATTTCATCATTACACGATCCAACTAAACTAATTTAAAACCGTTGCATATGTTGTCTTGTATAGTCAAAATTTATTTTTATTTGTAAAACAAGTTTAATTTGTGCCATATAATACACCACAGGTACGAGTAGTTTTCCATGAATATGTGATATGAAACTGCCTTCGTTTTTTCGGATATTGTTATATATATATGTCTTTCCATGTTTCAATTTCATATCCACATTGATTAAAAACGTTGAAATGTATTCGAATATTCCATGTCATTTTTTAAAAACATGTCAGCGATATGTGGTGTGTCACTGATGTTTTTCATTTGTTTTAACGTTTGTCTGTCTGCCCAGACCAGATAGAGCTATTTTGCAATAACAAACTCTAAACTCGACATCAGCTACGATCGTCTAATGTCATATAGTGATATGCGACATTTACTATCTATATAATATATAAAAGGTAAAGAAAAAATAGTTCAGTAACTTTTTCTCCGATGTTCAACCTATTCTCCAATGTTCAATCGTTTTTTTTTTTTTTAAATCAATGAAATATATAACTACGGTTTGTATATACGGTCGAATATCGACCACTAAGCAATCTCATAATAATGATTACGTTTAAAGTTTACACGTTTTATAATAGCGTGTCACTGCAAGTATTTGTTTCATGAGTGATAAATTATAAAGTAACTTAAGGAAATGAAGTAAGAAGGTGCTAAAATTAGGTTTTATTTATTTTAAGTTCAATATGAAGCGTATATTTTGTGTGACAATACTACATGCATATAATAGAATATGCTTTATTGTACAACAAAAACAAGTTTACAGAAACACAGTTATAAACACTATTTAAATATATAGAAATGTATGAATGTACAAAGGCGGTCTTATCGCTAAAAGAGCGATCCCTTCCAGACAACCTTTGGGTAAAGGACACGAGAAAAATATAAGGTAAGGAGGTGTACAAAAACTATTTTACTTTTAAATAAATATGTATAATAAATATTCATGCAAAGTATAATATATATGTATAAAAATAAGTAATTAAGATAATTATAATAATAAATAGCAATAAAGTGCGACATTGCTAAAACACCCCATAAGAATTTAGGAAGATAAATAATATGCCTTGAGTTGGATTTTAAAAGTGTATATAGATTGGGTCTTAAGTAAAGTAAGTAAAGTGGTAAAGAATTCCATAGGCAAACTGCTTGGACAGAGAAGGAATTAGTATAGAAGGAAGAAGAGTGAGAAGGAATTTTAAGGATAAGATTATCATTAGATCGTAGAGTTCGGCCGTGCGAGTCCTTAAGAAACTCAAAACGGTGTTTAAGGTAGTGAGGAGAATTTGGATGAAATAGAATAGAGTAGAGAAGAGAAAGAATATGAGTATTCCTGCGAAGATGGATTGGAAGCCACTCAAGTTTTTTGCGAAATTCAGAGATGTGGTCATATTTACGAAGTCCGAATATAAACCGAATGTAGAGATTTTGAATACGCTCGAGTTTATTTAATTGCTCCTCTCTAAGATCAAGATAGCAGGTGTCAGCATAATCAAGGATGGGCAGGAGGATAGTTTGAGCTAACGCAATTTTGGTAGGAATAGGTAGAAAATTACGTAGTCTGCGAATGGATCCAATCGAGTGAAACATTTTTCTGCTCACTTCGCTTATTTGTGTCATCCACGAGAAGTTTTGATCAATGTATATTCCTAAATTTATTTACTTTGATGCTTAATAGAATTACAGTATTGTTAAAGACAATAGGTGGTAAGAAAGAATAATCTACGCGTGGCAATAATTTATAGCTACCATTTATAATAGCCTGACTTTTAACAGGATTGACTTTAAGACCAAAACATAAACTCCACTTTGAAATTTTGTCTAAATCAGAATTAATCGATTCAATAGTCTGAGGTAGGTCACTAATTTTAGAATGGGCATAAATCTGCAAATCGTCGGCATACAAGTGGTAGGAAGAGGAGATTTGTTGAGTTACAGAGCTTATGAAGATTGAGAAAAGAAGAGGAGATAAGACACCGCCTTGGGGGACACCGGCACTTACCGTCAGCCAATCCAAGTAGGAATCCTGGACTCGTATACGCTGACGGCGACCATTACGATAGCAATAAAACCAATTGATTACCGATGGAGACATATTAAGAGAATTTAGAATAGCCTAATAGAGACATATTAAGAGAATTTAGAAATAGGAGTATGTCAAAATCTACAGTATTGAACGCATTACTAAAATCAAGCAATGTTAAAACTGTAAGTTCCTGGTTATGCATAGCTAATCTGATATCGTCAGTAATCTTGACCAATGCAGTAACTGTACTATGGCCAGATCTGAAACCAGATTGAAAGGGATTTAGCAGGTTGTAGGAAGACATGAAAAGGTTAAGTTGTTGATACAAAAGACGCTCAAGGATGGACGCGCAAGAGGAAGGACTTTAGAAAGAAATGGGAGAATGGAAATAGGACGGTAATCACCATAAGACGAAGGAATGTTCTTTTTAGGTAAAGGGACTATTTGAGCGTCTTTCCAGGAAGTAGGAAAGGTGCAGGAAGTAATGGAAGTCTTGAAATTGCATGTTATAACAGGAATTATATAGTCAATAATAGGAAGGATCATTTTGCGGCTAATGCAGTCAGAACCAACGCATCAGAATTTATAGCTAAGATACTCTTTTTAATATTTCCTTCGGTAGGATCAAGAAAAGTATAGGGCAAAGAAGTCGGAATTGATGATGCAGAAAGTAGATTTAAAGTGTTAGATTTAGTTATAATATTTATGAATACTTCCTTAAAAAATATTTATACTTTGTAAGTAAATGCAATCAGGTTCGGAAGTTCAATTTCGAACAACAACAAATACGAACTATTTGTAACTATGAACATATTTTAGATCGCTTAAATGCTTTCAAAGTTATTAAATTTCTACCAAAACCTTAGGATAGCAGCAGAGCTATTAATTATTATCTGTAATAAAGACTGCTCATATATGTACCTACATGTCATACACGTTATGTGCTTGCTGAAAAATAATATTAAAATTACATGTTTGTTTTGTTGTGATTGTAGTGAGTGTACACTTTTAAATAAAGTATTTTTTTTTATAATACATTTTGAATATTCGCTTTAAAGTTTTAAGCCAAATGGATTAAAAGCAAATGTTTGTGGTTTTAGTTCACAGTCAAAAATGATTTTAGTCACATGATATATAGTGAAGTAGTTTTATTGATAGGAGTTTTTATGGATTTATTAGGATGTTACTCTTGAAATTAATTATGAAGCGGTATTAACATAATAACAACTTCCTTTAACTGATTTATACAAATCATCTACATATATTGAAAATAACTGATACATTGACAGAATATTCTCGAAATATGTTCATATACTTGGTGGTAGAGCTTTGTGCAAGCTCGTCTGGGTAGGTACCACCCACTCATCAGATATTCTACCGCAAAACAGCAGTACTTGGTATTGTTGTGTTCCAGTTTGAAGGGTGAGTGAGCCAGTGTAATTACAGGCACAAGGGACATAACATCTTAGTTCCCAAGGTTGGTGGCGCATTGGCGATGTAAGCGATGGTTAACATCTCTTACAATGCCTGACGTTCGTGTTTCTCGTATTTGTAAGGATTAATTAAAAACTAATTTAAAAATCAATAGTGTATTATATATTTTAATTATCCTTTTATGATCTAATTTATATGAGATAAGAGGCATCTGTCTTTTTTAATGTTGATTCTTGGAACCAATGTTCTTATAATAAAATATACGATAAAAATTAATGAATATCAAATATATTTAATTATTTTTATAAACTCATAAAAGACAATATTTGAAAGAAACGATTCATTTGCAGTTTCACTATGAAATGTAAAAGAAAAATTATTTAATCAGATTGATTTAAAGAAAAAAAAAAACAAAATATGGCACAATACTATTATTTGAATAAAATACGAAAGTTAATTTTATCAAGGTTATTTTTTGTCGAAAGCTCTCGTATTTATCAATTCCGGCTACTGCGGCAATTCGTAAGGAAGATGCAAATACAGTGGCACTTTCTAATCCCGGACTCCTATAATACTGAGCGTATTACGACACGACCAAACAAAGTACTGGCTATACGGGCTTAACGAGTCGCGGGAGTGAAAAAACTACCGACTTCAAAATTTCGAACTGCTGAAAAACTCAATAATTTTAATAGGCCCCATTTGGGATTTGAATCCAGTGCCTAAATAGGCACTTTTTAAGTTTGCCATGTAATACCACTAATCTCTATTATAATTTCTGTCCATTATCGGTAAAGGTTACGTCAAGTTTTTTTTACTGTGTTTGTATTTTTCCACGCTTAACGCTAGAGTATCGTTTTTTTCCGAGTCGAGATAGCTCAGTGGTTAGAACAATTTAATTTGAATCGATGAGTGCCTGTCCAAACCAGGCAAGCACTTTTCTTGTGCTTATAACTCATTTTGTGTTCGGTGGTAAAAGGAACCGTCGTGAGGTGACCTTGATGTGTCGGATATCAATCTTTCACATTTGCAACCCGCATCGGAGCAGCCTGGTGGAGTGAGATCGAAACCTTCCCCCCCCCCCCCAAAATAATAGGAAGCCTTAGCCAGGAATGCAACATTTATAAGCAGTTACATTACATTCTTATTTTTTTTAATCTCAGAAGACTATTATAATATGTTAATATTATTATAAATAATTAATAAAAAGTATTCGATATTCATTATAACGTTATATTTCTGTTTATATCAATTATATTTCGACTGTTCTATAAGTGAATAATTTCATATTTAAAACCAACTTGGGCATTCAATACAATTCAATGACTATGCAAATATGTAAAATGTTGCGCAAAATTGATCTTTGACATTATTCAAATTGATAAAAGATTTATATTATTTAACTTATAAATTAATCAACTACTTATATTCGTGTTGCTACGCTATCTTATTATATATAACAGAATAATAATTAATTAAAAAATAAGTAATTAACAATATATATGTTTTAAAATCATTGCAATAAAGAATAAAATATATAAATATATAGTAAGAATTTAAAGAAAAATTTAGAAAATACTTCAATATTGAATAAAGTAATTTGAATTTGTAATATAGATTTCAACATATAAAAAACTATATACAAAGTACATATATACATAATACAGTGCCTTGATAGGAAATCATTTATTATTAATAATTGAGTTCGAAGTTTCTATTTCCTATAGAACGATATCGTTATCAAGACCTCAACAGTGATCCAGTTTGATAATAGTATAGAACTCTGTAACTGTACTAACAGGTGAAGTTTATAGTGTTACGGAAAATGCTAACAATTTATTCATTAAAATAAACGTTTCTTAGTAAATGACGTCACAAATAAATCGAGCAAATTTAATCTTGTTTTTATCGTATTTAACAAACTAAAAGGCGTTCTTGTTTTTATGTATTTTAAATACAATTTGAGATCAAGCAATTCAAAATTCTGGGATATTTTTCATAATTTCCCAGAATTTTTAATTCCCAATTTGCTAACGTTCGGAAAAAGCCTAACATTCGCCACCCAAAATCATATAATCTGTTTTCTCTCTCATAACATTGATAGTCATATCTCAAAATATATTCCAACTGTAAAAAATCTTTTTAACTATTGACAATCATATTATTAAACGTTTTGTTTTTATTTCATTTTTAGTTTAAATGTAGTTATGTCTTCGTTTGCAAATAACACATAATATAAAGAAATAGAGATACATTAAAAGTTAGTAATCATAGAAATAAAGAAGAATTTATTTCAAAATAAAAAACGAATTCTATCAGAATAAGGATACGATATCAACAAACTCTATAATATTCAATTCATTTACTTATGGATTGGTGCTTATTTGCATGTTAGTAATATTGACCCCATTTTATTATCATATTACATGAGTATTGTTTTTTTAATAAAGAAAATCAACTTGTAATAAAAATTACATTTAAATGTTTCACCTTAAATTAAACATATAGATCATTTATTGATAGTGAAATTATATCACATATTTGAATTAATTAATTCATAACGTAAATATATCTGGAAATATTTAAAATAGTTAAAGCTTCATACTGATATTTTAAAGAACTTAGCTTTAGATGTCTCTGATAAACAAACGATTTCTGTGCGGAAAATAATTCTTGATTCGAAATTCGAATGATTTAAAATGTATTCACAGTCCGCAAGCATGTACCAGATTGTCGTATCATTTTCACGATTTGCTTATTATACTGTAACTGGTATCGGTTCTCGTACCGGGTAAACGATTGACTCGACTCAAGGCCGACAACCTATGAAGTCGGTTTTAGCGTGGGTAATCGGCCTAAGAGCTATGACAATATTCGCCATGTGCTCTAGCGATACGCGCGTACGCAAGCTTCGTTAGACATTGATAGAGATTGCGAACACATGACTGTCTGTCATATACATTGTTCTCGTGACGTGAATGTGATGTGTTTTTGAATTAAAACCACAATGTAAATTAATATTGATTGACTATTGTGTTCAATATTGAGGTAAATTAATACATAATCTCGAAATAATAGTGACAGTTTATTTATAATAATTTCTAGTTACAGTTAAATCTTTTTTATTTTAAATTAAATCCATTAAAACGTAAGATATAATAAGTTTAATTTAATTTTTTTTAAATTAAATTAAATGCATCGTTCATGTTAAAATAATAGAATGTAAATCAAATTAAATATGTAATTATTTAAAAAATGAAAGAATGATTAACAAATTGTTTGAGTTCTGTCGCAAACATACTCAAAAAAAAAAAAACAAAAGTGTATAAGCTATTAACACATAATATTGAAACATATAAAGAATTATATATTTTTTATTAATTAATTAAAGCACTTAAGTACATACCGCGTATGTGTTACAGTTATAAAAATAGCATTGATTGTTATTCTAAATGATAAAGTATACCAACAGCGGAATAAAAACACACAACGTAAATATGCGATTCGAAAAATCACGTCAATTTTAATTGATACATGCATGTTGTGGTTTTTCAGTGATAAATCGAATACAATAAAGGAATAAAGTTTTGAAGAACATTTATTGAGTTCCTTTTTTTATAATAAAAAATATGGACGAGTTAAATCAAGTGCAGGCGCATAATTTGCTTGGCCTGAAAACTCAGACACCGAAGAGGAAAGACAATGCTCTGACACGAACATTACGATCATGTAAGTATATATTTAATTAAAGTGAATAATAAAATAATATAATCAATGTTAAGAGGTCACCTCTATTAAGTAACACTAGACGTGCCTTGCAATGTTCTTGTGCAGCGAACCGACGGATTTTAACTGTTATGTCTCTACAATTACACTGGCTCACTGACCTTTCACACGGGAATACGTTTCGAGGTACTGACGCTTAGCGTGGAATATTTAGTGTTATCTTATTTGGAACTAAATGACTCAGTAATAGCATATTTGCAATTTTATTTAAAAGCTAATACATATATTCAAATTAACTGAAATGTCACGGACGATTTATCGGTTATAACCTAGGTGTAACAAATCGGTTCACCAGATATATCTAGCTTAAATCCACTCAAAGTAGTATGCTTAATAATACCGGTTCGCTTAAACTAATAATATTCTCTTCTCAGTAAAATATATTATAATAGGGAAATTGTATTTGCAATTATTATGCGCTGTTTCAATTATATGTTAGTTAAGTAAATAGATAAACGAGTGGTAATGTATATGGGCCATGTGGTGGTAAGTGATGACAGTGACATTGAATATAGTCACATATATTATTTATCATAAAAATAAGCTTTGGTCCCTACTCTACGAGATCACGATCTTCGTAACGCGAAACTAATACAATTTCTTACGCATAAGTTTCTATGTTGATAAATATTTTTCTTATATTATAACATTATAATAGAAAATCTAGCATTTACTAATTAAATTTATATTTCAAGAAGACTTGGTTTTCTCTCCCATAAAGTTCTAAGCTATCCTAGATTACTTTTAAACTTTGACAAAACATTTGTATACTTTAAGAACTTCTCAAACACATATATGGTGTATAATTAAGTTGATGTAAATATGTATATCTGAATTATGACAAAATATAAATAAGTTTTCATATAAGATTGTCATGATCATTCTTTGTTATTCTGTAAGAACAAACTCGATACACAACGCAGATAATGATCGTGAAATGACAGAAAGTGATATGATATAAATATTGACTGTAATAATAACATTTAAAAGATGCAAGAAGAATATCGCCGTATGTCACATTTAAACATATCACAAATACGATACGAAGTGAAGTCCTAACTTCTCACAGAATATCATTGCAGATTCCTATTTTGACGTTTAACAACGACACACTTAATAAATATCTAATGAAATAAGCGCAAACTTTGATAACTTGACAACATTTTTACATCGCTTCTTTGTTCGAGAATCACGAAAAAACTATTGAACCGGTTTTGATAAAACTTTCCATGTTTGAAAGCTTATGATTAGACTAATAAACGGATGTATATTTTATCCCACTACGATTATAATAAAACTGATTAGTAGTACTTGATAGATCCAAAATAAGAACTTCGGATGATTTCAGCCCACAAGGCTAAAAACTACGTAGGCGAGAGCCAAATAAGCTAGAGTAATATTTATTTACCAGCTATTGATTGTTTAATATGTAATAATATTCCTTGAATGTTCATAATTATTTCTAAAACAGAGTTTGTTACACATAACTGCGTATAAAATCAGATTAGGTATGTTACACAATTGACTCGGCTGAGCGAATCGCACTGTATTCTATTCATGATGAAATTTTAAGTACATGTATTGATAATACATACACTTAAAATTTCATCATGGCTTATAATAATTGAGTTGTTAGATTTATGTATTTTTTTGATAAACTTACTCATTTCTGTTGTGTCTAGCCTGTTCAATGCCTGATCTTTTTTTTCATATGAACTTTGCAGTTTTACACTTTCGTCCCATAGAAATAACACTATTAAGCAAGCTTCTTTCCGGTTGTAATGAACTATTATTTCAATCAAAAATAAAATTTCGGGAATATATAGAGTACGCATGTTTGCGCAAACGCTAGTGCAATATAATCTCAAATACGCAGATTGCTAATCTCTGTTGAAAATGTCTCCCGTAATCGACATCAGGAGAATATCGTCTTCATAAAGCGTACGTAAAATGTCACAGTATATTTACGAGTTCTATCTATTTTATTACATATATTAAATAGGGCGAGCTATCGTATCTTTATCAGTGGTTCAGGGTAAAGGCTTACGGAGAAAATCACTGTAAAAGACGAATGTAATAATATATTCTAAATGTTCAACTTCTTGTACATAACATTGAAGTAAAAGATAAGAAACATGTGTAAGTAAATACGCATAGAAATTTCTAGAATATTTTAACAGTAATATTTAATATTTCTATCGATTGAAACTACGAATGAGTTTAATTTAAAATATTAGTCTATGCTCAGTACCTAATATCAAAATTGACCAAGCGGATTAAAAAAATACTGGACAGCACTTTTATTGACAAATTTAAGTCTCTCAATATATTTTTGAAACAATTACAAAACGTAATTATCCAAATTATGTAGCTTAAACATGTACATAGTAATCGTGCTATATAAATTATAATTCAGTTTCAAACCTATGAAGACCCTGGCCTTTAACATTGAAGTTTACAACACTTATTACGATACGAGACAATGCCTCTAAAATATAAAATTTTCAATCAATATACATACATATATATAATTCTTTTGCAGTGTGTCATTCAACTCCATAACGGCTGAATCAATATTGATGTTTTTTTCGTATGTATTTGAGTGGATGGTTTAGATTGGACCTGGTAGCTGGTGCGATCAGGTGGCAGGACGTTTCTTAACAAAAAAATAATTGTTATTATTACATCCATACGCAATCATGGGCATTATGTATATATTTAATATAAAATATATTCAGATTTCAATGCTTGACGTTTAGGCTGATAGCAAAAACAGTAATTCAATTAAACTTCTTAACTACGACATAATTATGTGGTTTCTTGACCGCTTGTCAATTTATGCTAAATAAGATACAATGACACTTCAATATTGTAATGGCTTACAGGTGGCCTAGCGATGTAAAGGTCGCAGGTTCGATTGAGACAACTATTGTCTTCCCACTCCTAATACAAGTTTTTCTCCTAATTGGAGTAGTCAATAGGAATATCAGTAATTCCTTAAAAGGGATATTACTAATTTTCTTAAAAAATAATAGAAACCGATTACCTACATAAAACTATAATTATACATTAAGAACATATATCTTTTAAACATATTAGTTTTTGTGGGTGATAACCTTTTATCTGGCTGTCGTAAAGTAGAGATAAGAAATAAGTAGCAATAGTATACGATCAACTTTTCGTTATTGTACACCCAGACATTTTTCATTGGCTAATAAAATTGAACTTACCTAGTTGTACAGAATTGATCAAACTATTCGATATTGTAAAGCTCTTTTCATTTTGACAGACGTAGTGAACTGGATTTTTTGTTGTACCATATATAAGGTTTAATAAAAATTGGAAAGTAAAGTTTTTCTTAGAATTATGTATTAATAACCAAAACCCGAGTCTGATTAGGGCCTAAACAAGAAAAAGTCATTAGTTGTTGCTATTTAAAAAGCTGCATGTTGTGATGTCTTGGTCGAGACCAATAAAAAATGTTACTAATTTTTAACAGGAGGACATTATTATATAATATGTGTAACCCTCTCCTCATTTCACCCACAAAATTAAAATTTCCTAAACTTCCTTGTTAGCGGAGGAACTACCAGTCTTCTAGACAGCCTAGCCTTCGGCTGTACATGATAGTCACCCAGTAAAAACGATTTTATATGTATAGATTTATATATCGCTATTTGTACGCTATTCATGTAAGTTTTGTAATATATTGTTTACTTTCGAGATGAAAATGTGCCATGTTTGTATTGATATGATGGGTAGATAACGTAATATGAATTGCAAACGGACGTTAGCGGTTTAAATCAAAGGCTTATCAATATTGTAAATTATCTTATCAAGATCATAAAGGAAGGATGTATTCTTACCTCTTATAATATATATTATATTAACAATTATGAATTGGAACTAAATAAAAATGATTTAGTTCTAATGTATGTTTTCAACGAATATTTAGAAAATAATAAATTTAATAATACTATTTATGTACTTACTATTTAGGACTTCATATTTAGGAGAACTTATGTGTACTTGCTTTTTTTATTGAATAAGAAAAGCGATCGTTACATTCCTCATAGACACCCTTACATAAACTAACATTATGCGAATTGTAAGCATTGGTAAAAGCATAAAGTAAAATATATTTTTAATCAAAATAAGATAAAAAATGTTCTAAACAGTTATCTTAGTAGTAAGATACGTTATAAAACCAAATATTATTACCAAATATTATTCATATACTTATATATCATCACTCAGTAAATAATAGTAATCATTAAATAATCTAAATAAAAGAACACACGCAAATCTACTAAATAGAAATACAAAAGACAAGTCAATTAATCTGTATGAATTAACCCTTTTTTTGTCAAACGATTTTCTTTTTGTTAACAATAAAAAATAAGAGTAGAAAAAAAACAAGATATACTATTTTATGTTAGGTATATATATATGTTTTCTTCAAATTTTCAATAACGATTATGGTCGAGTTTCGACCGCCACACGATGCTGACCTTATTAAAACTATAAAGCCAACTTCTTACGGGTACAGCGGTTTTTCATTGCGCTAATACATCTTACTAAAGATTTTATATCTAATACGCTTATTAAAGTTTTTGTACTATATCTAAAATTGCAGTTTTATTTATAGGCAAAAATACTGTTACATAAATAAATTCAATTTAACCAAATAACAGTATCGTTTATTAGTACATTTTCCCAAAAGTTACTGTGTATTATCCATAAAAATGTATGTAACATAATTATGTATGTTGTTGCAATTTTCTAAAACAAAACTCTCATACAAAGATCTCGTGTATCTTTGATAGTTTTGACAGCATTCCCTTGGAAAGCGTACGGTCGGACAGTTTTCTTTCCGAATACATTAATTTAATAACCTACCTCTCATTTTAGGATATAGTATACAATTATATCAATTTTAATATTAGTATATTTATTTACTCCACTTCAAAGTTTATATTTTTGGAAAAAAGTGGTAATTCATAATATACTATAATTAATAAAAATATATTACAAAATAATTTCAGGCTGCATCATACCACAGCGGTATATTCTAGGAGTGATGGGACTCCTAGGTGTATGCAATGCTTATACAATGAGAGTTTGTCTTAATTTAGCCATAACACAGATGGTCAATAGAACGAAAAATGGTATGGAACACTTTGACCCAAATGCCTGTCCTAATGACGAGGAAATTGGTGGAAATGCAACAACTATTCTACGACCAGTAAGCGATAATTTTATTTTATATAAAGTAAATGGTCCTCTTAACGAACTTTTTCGTACTGTTTCAAAACATAACACTATAAGTCTACTATTATTTACTTACTAAATCAAAGCTTTATTTTGAATTCTAATGGACAAACTGTCTGCATATTCCGATAAATGCTTAGAAATAAAAGAGTGCAAATTTAATAAAAAAGCATGCAAACGTCAAGCTGTAACTTATGCCGCTTTTATTACTTTGCAGCACGCGACATTTGACTGGGATGAGAAAACACAAGGACTTATCCTGAGCGGGTTTTACTATGGCTATGCCGCTACTCAAGTGCCCGGTGGTTATTTGGCCGAAAAATTCGGAGGTAAATGGACCTTGGGAATCGGTCTACTTAGCACTGCTCTCTTCACATTCCTCACGCCAATTGTCATTAGAGCCGGGGGTGCCACTTGGCTCTTCATTCTTCGTGTTCTGCAAGGAATGGGAGAGGTATATTAACTGTTTTAAGATTCAGATATTGATAAGGCAAATAATGGTTTTTGTCCAAAAGTTAACTTTGCTAAATTAAAAAATAATCATTGTTTACAAAATAGATAATTAATTTTACAGGGTCCAACGATGCCGGCTCTCATGATAATGTTGGCGAGATGGGTGCCACCACACGAAAGATCTTTTCAAGGGGCGTTAGTGTTTGGTGGAGCTCAAATTGGAAATATTTTCGGCTCTTTTATGTCTGGTGTTCTATTATCTGATGGTAGAGACTGGGCGTATGTATTTTATTTCTTTGGTGGGTTCGGCCTTCTGTGGTTTACATTGTGGGTAAGTTAAATAAACGCGGTTTACAGTGATTCAATATATATCTGAAACAATAATTAATTATTTATAAACAATATCGTATGTATTAAAGTTATTGTAGTATGTCTCATTGCTGAAAATACGTTTTGAAATTGAAAAGGTTCCAATGGATTCAAATACATAATTAATATTTATTAATATTTTATTAAGCGATATGAAAGCTACAATATTTAAATAAAAATAATAAAATTCCATTAGAAAAATTTTGACGAGCAGAAATTATTATTTATAAATTAAAGTAAGTTTAATTTTTAGAGTCTTCTTTGCTACAGTACGCCGAACACCCATCCCTATATATCGAAGAAGGAACTGAATTATTTAAATAAAAACGTCACGACAGCAGAAAATAGTACAACAAAGGATCCTGTACCTTGGAAAGGAATATTGCGATCTGCTTCAGTATGGGCGCTCGTGTGGGCTGCTGTAAGATATCTTATTCTATTTTGACATGAAATATTTTAATAGAAATATTTTCTTTTTTCATTATCACAATTATAATTCATTGTTTATGCAATTGCTCATTACACAATTATTAGCAATAGTGTTCTTGTGTGGTCGTTTCTTTTTACATGGATTTCGTAGGTATTTATAGATTTCATTACGGTATTAAATAAGATTAAGTTAACCTGGTACTTAACTGAGCTTAAGCGGAATACGATATGTTATTCTATTTTTAACCACATCTGTCATTGATAAAAAAAAAACTTTGTAATGTATGTTTAATAAAACATTGTAATGCCAGTTGGATTACATTTAATGCCTAATATAACATTCATAACAAATTAAACGAATAGTCGAACATCTTAGTAAATTCCATCACATACGAGTAGCTCACAATGCAAAAGTGTTCTTATTTTCAAAGAACAAACAATTTTGAGTTCTAACTTAAAGCTTTTAAATATATTTTGCTTTGTTTAAAAATTTAACACGTACGTTTAAGGTGTGGTACAGGATTAAATACGGCTGTATTTTGCTTAGGAATTACTTCTGTTATACAATATCCGCGCTTGTACGTTTGTTTTAGCCTTTTCAGAACTATGCAATTCAAAAGTTTTGTATGCTCGAAGCTCGTTGAACTAAGCATTGTAATTTTCACATATTTCGCTTATTCGCTTGCGGTCATGTAAATTCGTGTTGACATACGAGTAGTACAGTCAATTGAAAATGAGAATGTGTTTTGTATTTTTAGTGTATTGACATACATAAGTAACTCGTAACTCTATGTGATTGTTTAGAATATTTAGTGTGTTTGCTTATTCTCTTTATATACCCAAACATAATAATAAATTTATAGTTAAATTATATAACCGGACTTATCTCTAAAAGTGATCTTCATTCAACTTTGGAACACTTGGATTCATAGTTTAATTATTCTCTTTAAAACATGACTGCCTCGCTGGTCTAGTGAGTAGGTATTATGGCTCGGCATATCTCGAGGTCCTACGTTCGAAACATTGTTGTTAATTGCAGACTGAAATTTGAAAGTTAGGATTTTGAACAATCCATCAAAAAGCACTTAAAGGCGCTGCTTTTGAAATAGATTTTCATATTTCTAATATTATTTAAAGCTAATAACTATATGGTACAAAATGGAAAACAAATTAATGAAACAGGTCACATCGTTAGATAGTGTTTAAATAGTTATTACCTGCTTAAAAGACAACTATGTATTTATAGGGCCTCATTACGTATTCTAAAAGCGGCACACACGGCTTTATATTCAGATACAAAGGTTTTATTTTGATGTTAATTCGCCAGCTTATTACAGGGATTACGTAATGATTTTTATAGCTTGACAGACCTTGGTTTGTATATTGTATGCTTATTACTCGTACGACGATATTTTAAAAGCCACTGGTTTTGAAGTAACCATAATGTATACTGGTTTAGACCGGTTCAATATTTTGTTTATGCTTTTCGATTGTCATAATTGATTTTTAAATCAAATTAAAAACTTTATTGAAATTGTATTGTTGGAAAATATGTTCATGTTATTTATACATATTTATTTTTGACCGCAAGAGATCGCTAACACTTTTTTTAGAGTATCGCTTCTAAGATTGATTAAACCCTAAGCAAAATTTTCACTAAAACAAAAAGTGTTTATTCAATTGTAATGTAACAATGATATTAGACCGTGTAAAAATATCACTAGAATATTTAACTATGAAAAATGGTTGGAAATGAATAAGTGACTAGAAAAATATGTACCTATATATTCTTTCGAAGTGTTCAATAAAACATAAAGCGAGCAAAAGAACGAAGCAATTTACATAATACACGCTTTGCCCGGTTTCGCAATATATAAGCTGGGGGGTATTCACCTTGTCACAGAAGTATTTAGATTTATATGCAGATGAAAACTTTAATTAGCTAGCCTTAAAATTTATAGGTTTTAAATGTCTTTACAGTTCTAACTTGTAAGCCAGATTTCGATAATTCAAATCCCGGCACCGATCAGTAAACTGAATTAACAATAAATTGTCCGAAGCTAAGTAAGTTAAGCAGGTTAAAGTTATACAGTGTCTCCTATAAATCCATTAGTCCTGCACCTGATCTCTCTCCGGTCAAGTTGTATTTTCGTCCCATTTAACTATAAGAGTAGTTCTAGAGTGAGTTAATAGATGGTGCACACACTTGTATACAATAATATGAGGATAATATCTAAGAAGAGCATTATTATTATTGTTAAATAAAGGTGTTATGTATTGTTCAAAAGGAAAGCGGTTTACCAATATTTAAATTTAAAAACTCATGTTAATTTTTTTCATAAAATAGTCTTATTATACTGTAGACGATTATACAAATGATAGAAAAGCTTTGAGTTAATATTCGTTGATGTTCATACAAGATATATCAATAAATACGTATCTAGTGACTTTCTCGTCGTTTCTTCTCGGTAGTCTCTAGATTCCGTTAGTAGCTCTAAATATATAAAACTGTAAAATGATGATTCAAAAGTGCTTGTGAGAACTTACTTGAAAAAGTATATTTTGACTTTGAGTTAAAATAATTAGTTTGTTACTTGTGTAGGATTTGTTCTAAGAAATATGCTTTGAATAATCATTTAAAAATATTTAAGCATCAGGCTACGAGGTTCGAAATTCAAATCGTTATCGTTGTTCGCTTACCCTTTTTCCTACATATTTAGGGTCGACCTAGTCTTATAATACTGTAAGGAAATTGATTTAGCAAACTTGATACCACAGAGTTTGTTGGACAGCTAATGCTGTAATGCTGTTATTATCAGATGATTGATTGATGCATGGCCTTAGGCCTCTATTATGACATGTACGCGTTTAAATGGGCTAGCTTTATTCTATTGTGGAAACAACATCGACAAATGCGCAAAATTTCAATAAATATATAAACACATTTCGATTTACTTGTACGGACACTTAGGTGGTTGAAGAAAAACATAACCTGTAAAGCAAAATTATAATATAGTAAATGTTTTTGTCTAATATACGTTATTGGTTTGAAATAGAGCGAAATAAAATTTGTAATATTTTTCCCAACGATATTGATACTATCTGGAGCATTTTGGCAACCAAGTAATTGAAACCATAAATCAAAAATATCGAATTTACTTTCAACTAGATAGCTTCAATAAATTGTAGTCACATGTAATAGATTTCATAACAGTATGGCTTCGTAACTTGAAGTATTATTTTATTAAATTTTTTTACCTGATATCCATATATGATACTTAATAAAATCCATTTGCAATGTCGATTAGGAAATACAAGGCTAGTAGCTTATTTCACACTGTTCCATAGGGACCCACCATAATTTCTTTTACCGCTGATTACGAGATTAATTACAAATTTATAATGACGTGAAAACTAAGTGGCTCTTCCGCGAAATTAAGCTCATTCAATCTTTGATGGTGATGACGATGATTATAATGTTCTCCTGGCCAAGTTACATAATTAAAAATGTTTTAAAAATAAAAAGTTGTGTTTTCCGAAAACAAAATTACATAGACCATTCAAAATATACATAAATTATTCATTGACACAGCAGACTGTTACTAATAAATAACATTCAAGTCAATAATAGAAATCGATTCGAGGTGTTCACGGTTGTAAAAGATAAATTTATTGCACCTTCCATTTTTAAAAACTTCGTGGGTTCCTTTATTTTTACTAGCAATAAAACCATTTCAGGTCGGCCACGACTGGGGATACTACACAATGGTGACAGATTTACCGAAGTACTCCCACGATGTGCTCAAATTCAATATTGCAACGACAGGAACCTTAACTGCGTTACCTTATATAGCGATGTGGGTTTCTTCTTTCCTCTTTGGTTTCGTTTGTGATCTTTGCATCAAGAAAGGATGGCATACGATTAAAACTGGAAGAATCATTCATACTACAATAGGTTTGTTGCTTTGGATATTATAATAACATAAAGTTCTGTGGCTATGTGACTTTAAGTTTATGTGTGTGTGTGTGTGTGTGTGTGTGATTTTATTTTATAATGCAAAATGTATAAAATAATTATCAATTAAGGCATTGGTAGTAGGAATTCGTACAAGATTGTAAATTCTACCGTCAAATAGCAATTATATTCCAATTGACTGCCTCGTTGGTCTAGTGGCTAGATATTAAGTTGCAGACCCGGTGGTCCTGGGTTCAATTCCCAGGTCGGGCCAATAAATAGTTATTGGGTTTTTCTGAGTCGTGTCGGATTGCCGTCCCATCGGATTATGAGAGCTAAGGAAAAGAGAGTGCACCTGTGTTTGCGCACACACTTGTGCACTATAATATCTCCTGCGCAGTTGGCTAATCTCTCTTGAGATTGGCCGCCGTAGCCGAAATCGGTCTGGAGGACCTTATATTCCAATTAGCGATATATTGACGGCGTCTAGAATCTATTTCTATTTATAATTATTAAAGTCGCCGGCCACGTCTTTTCTCGTCTATCACAGAAACATCAATGAAGAATTTGTTTCGCCAATAATCAGATTGGTTTACGAAGAAGGTTTAAGTATTCCTATAAATAAAAAATATATTTTGCGAATTATTATTTTATTTTATTAAATAAATAGGCGGACGGCCTAATGGGCCACCTTGTGGTTACTGGCCACCACCACCCATATTTATTTCTGTGTATTATAAATAAAAAAAAAACATATTCTATTTTATGTAATCCAAATTTAAATTTTGAATTTCAGCTGCGACTGGTCCCGCAGTTTGTATTATTCTAGCGTCCTACGCTGGATGTGACCGTGTCGCTGCAATGGTTTATTTCATTCTGTCTATGGCTCTCATGGGAGGATTTTACAGTGGAATGAAGGTAATAATGTGAATATATATATGTATGAACAGACAGACCCAAAACTGTTTAATATGCACTGAATCCCTATGTCAACAATGTTATAATGCCATTATACTTTATTAATCGAAATGACATATACTTTGTTTACTACCGCATACACTATTGGTATATGGTTGAGTTTGAGAGTTATCTGGTTTTTCTTTAGATACATTCTCATCAGTAAGTCGTGTAAAATTTATCAAAGTTGGTAGTGTAAAATTTATCTTTCCTCGACAACACATAAAGGTGTTTTTTCTGCACCTAATTTTCTCCAGCCATGTGTAGTGTAATTTCCGTTCTATATTCATATGAAAGTGAGAGAATAAGTAGTCCACCTATGCACGCCTTCATATATTTATTATTGGAGTCACAAAATGAGAAAAACTGTATAGTATATTTTCTATTTAAATAACACTAATGGACCATTATAATAATGGTCTATTATTGTAATGAAAGGTTAGGTTTTGGACAAAATAAAAATTTTGTATATATTTACACCATCATAATTTTACATTTATTATTTAAATTTTGTTACTTATTTTAACTTAAAATTCTAACTGTACCTATTAAAACCTCAGAATGTTTTACTGTAAGTTGTTTTCGTTTAAACTTTTCAAGTATTCCGCATATTGCTAAAACGAATTCTCTTTCTTTTGTTTAAATACATTTTATAAACAGGGGATATCACTATTGCTTGCCCTCTTTGGGGTCGTTGTAATGTGTGTTATATATAAGATGGCTAGAAAACTAATTTGGCAAACTTTTAATACCAGCCGCTTGCCAGACGCTAACCCTAGGAATGCTTTTGTTTTTGCCTTATTTTGGCTGTCAGAAGACCAAACCGCGGCCGAATATTCGCGCTTAAAACAAAAAGTTTCCCTATCTGAACTTTTACAACACACTCGTTTAAAATGACGAGGCTCTATTCTACACAGCCGGAAATTACACGGCGTCAGAAATAGGAAATTTTAATCATAACTAATATTAAAAATGCGAAAATTTGTTCATTTGGTTCTCCGTTTACGTCTTAACTTAACTGGTCATCATAAAATTTCGCATACACGTTGTCGGGGGTACACAAAGGGACTCCTGACCCTCAGCGGGCGACGCTAGTTAATAATTTATGTAATATCTGCGTAGGTAAACGCGTTGGATCTCGCGCCGAATTATGCCGGTTCGCTCACATCGCTCGTCAATACAACATCTACCTTCGCTGGAATTGTGACACCGTACCTTATTGGGTTATTGACACCTGACGTAAGTATCACATCTATATTTAGATTGTATTTTAATAATAACGACGATGGAACGTTTTATTGCGATTCTTAATTTGAATTTTCGTTCTGTAAATTGAAAGGCTTACGAAATATTGTTTTTTATTTAAATTTTGGAGCATTTTTTTTTTTTTTTTTTATATATCATAGGTTGGCGGACGAGCATATGGGCCACCTGATGGTAAGTGGTCACCAACGCCCATAGACATTGGCAGTGTAAGAAATGTTGACCATCGCTTACACCACCAATGCGCCACCAACCTTGGGAACTAAGATGTTCTGTCCCTTGTGCCTGTAATTACACTGGCTCACTCACCCTTCAAACCGGAACACAACAGTACCAAGTACTGCTATTTTGCGGTTGAATATCTGATGAGTGGGTGGTACCTACCCAGACGAGCTTGCACAAAGCTCTACCACCAAGTAAATAGTTCAGATTATGTAATAAGCTACCTATGAACTAAGATAATTTTTACATAATAAGAATATTATTAGGCGTCATAGTTAAAAAATGGATGCAAAACATTTTTACGCAAAACAAAAAGTTTAAAAATTAAACATTTTTGTATTTTACTTATTGTGTTAATGATATAAGTTCTATAATCAAACAAGTAGATATATGTATGTATTTTTTACAGTCAACTCTGGTACAATGGCGCGTAGCATTCTGGGTGTGCTTTGCGGTGCTGGTGGGTACCAACGTGGTTTATTGTATCTGGGCAGACGGTGAGCAACAATGGTGGGATGATGTCCGTAAATTCGGTTACCCACCGGGTTGGAAACATGGACCCCTCATACCTGACGAGCCGGAACAACCTGAATCAGTCAGGCTATCTAGTAAAAAGGCAACAGACGACGCGTTTTAGACTTAAATATTTACTATAACACGTGACATATCATAGTTACTTAATTATCAAACTATTTTTTAGTACAACCATCTGTAGATGTTTCTCGTGTACGTTATTTACTTATTTCATTTGTTTTTCTGAAGATGATAGGATCTAAATAATTCTACACTTCAGACTTTTGGGCATAAAAATTACGTCAAATTAATTTTGTCAATAGTACCACCGATGCTACGAATGAAGAGTTACTTTTTATTTGTTATAATATTTTTAAAACAATGAACTGATACATTAATAGCTATTTGTACTGTTTTTGCAGTACAAATAGCAATTAAGATCAAATAGTATTTGCTAGTCACGATTTCGATTGATGATAATAAAGTGTTGAAACATTACGACCGGTTTTTGACAGATGAAACAGCCAGATCATATCACATTGCTATTAACGTGATCAACATATTTAAGGCTACATGTAAATTGATCATCGTACAGTTAATCTTATAGTGTTTTTAGCTTAATTTTACAATATTAACTGGACAATACATTAGTCAATGGTACTCCAAGACATTTAATATCTGATTGGGAATATGATTTCGTTACTACCTAATAATTATATTAAAAGTGTTGGATTTAATCAATGATTAATTTATTGATCGATTTGTATTTTTAAGTTAAATTGCCTTTCAAAAACCGGTTACAAGTACAATGTATAGTAACCTGTGAATGTCCCACTGCTGGGCTAAGGCCTCTTCTCCTCTTTTGAGAAGAAGGTACAATGTATAATGAGTCTTAAATACTCCTGGAGTAATGTAGATAATATCTGAATAGATATGTACCTGCATAATATTACAAATATTTTATTACAGTTTTAAAATTTTGTAATACTCGCAAAAAATAAACGAAATATATGATCGAATAAATTGTTTTATTTATTGTTAAGATATGCTTCAATGAAATGTAAAAAAGAAATGGTTGTCTGTAAAGTCGGTTTACGGACGATAATTTTACATGATAACGTCATAAGAAAACATCGATGGATTCTCGGACGCATCATCCGATGGAGTGGAAGAGAGATAGATGCGTCACAAGTCGAACGCTTAGGCCGATCGTGCCTCTCTATCGCTTGTTTCACGCTCTCGCTTGCACGCTCGGCTCAGGCGGAACGTGACAATGAGTCATGCTTTTTCGTGCGTGTAGCCGGCGTTCATCGATTTATAAGACGTTATCACGTCAAAAAGTATATGTAATAGGGAAACGCTTCTTCCGTTTTAGAGATTAATGATTCATACTACTGCACTGCGTATTAGCAGAATTGCGGCATGTAGGTATTCGCATAATGCTTACCTTACTTATTTTGCTAAAATAAACAGTAATAATAATAGTTAAAATTATCAGTCTTATGAACATAAATTATGACCTTTCAGCCTAATTAAACAATTGATTAGACGAGTGATAATGATATCGGTTACATCTTCGTACTACTCTCAAATATTTTTTCTTCAGTCTTTTCAATCAGTTTGAAAGATGATATAGTTTCTATTCGATTTAATTAAATCAAGTTATTAAATAAATAAATAAATTATATATAAATAAACTTTGACTAACTTTATATTTATATAGTGATATACATATACATGTATATATTATAATAATATGTGTGATATAGTCAGTATGGATGGATCAAATGTGCCAAGAGAAGAAGACTTAATTCTAAGTAGGGAAATAAGGCCAGACCGGAAGAAAGATTCATCAATTATATCGTTTTTAAGATCATGTAAGTTTAAAAAACTAAAACTAAAAATATTTTCTTTGTTTTAAAGTAAATTAAACAACCTTCGTTTTTATTTAAATATAGAGATAATATGTAAAACTATTTATGAAAGTCCTTATCAATTTATTTGATAGTTAATATGAGTAAATAATTATCTACAATTCATAGGCTGTGTACTTCCTCAACGTTACGTATTCGCGATTGTAGGACTGATCGGTTTGTGTAATGCATTCACTATGCGTGTAACTTTGAACATGGCTATTACACAAATGGTCAAACAAAGACATTTTGGAAAAGAACATTTTGATCCTGACGCATGCCCAAGCGATATAATACTTGCAAATAGAACTGCTATTATAAACCCAGTAAGTATGATAATGTTTAATTTAAGAATTAATTGACCTAAAGCAGATTGTTTGTATTTGATATAATTTTTTTCATCTTCTAGCATGCCATGTTCGAGTGGGACGAGAAAACACAGGGTCTTCTTTTAAGTGGTTTTTATTATGGTTATTCATCAACACAAATATTAGGGGGATATTTAGCACAAAAGTTTGGCGGGAAATGGGTATTAGGATGTGGACTTCTCAGCACGGCGTTATTTACTTTTTTAACTCCGATCATAACACGATTGGGTGGATCAACTTGGCTCTTTATTCTTCGAATTATAGTGGGAGTAGGAGAGGTATATATGTATAAAGATACATTTTTTTATAAAGATAATTTGTAGAATATAACACATTAGTTAATTATGATTATAGGGTCCAACAATGCCTGCGTTGTCATACATGATGGCACATTGGATACCACCTCATGAGCGAGCATTTCTATCCGCTATCATTTTTGGAGGGGGTCATATTGGTAATATATTCGGCCCAATTGTATCAGGATTGTTATTAGCTAATGGCAGAGATTGGGCTTATGTTTTCTACTTCTTCGGCTGTTTTGGCATATTCTTTTTTATACTCTGGGTAAGAAAAATAAATTAAAATTACATAATAATATATCCAACATTATTTTCCTGTATTCAATTAAAGTTTTATTCGTAACAATCATAAGTACAATATTCCAGAGCGTGCTGTGCTATAGTGAACCAAAGTCACATCCATTTATTTCTTTAAAAGAATTAGATTATTTAAACAAAACTGTGAAGAAAGCTAATATTATTAACAAAAAGGATCCAGTACCATGGAAAGCTATAATAAGATCACCACCTGCATGGGCTTTGCTAGTAGCTAATGTAAGTTTTTATAGTATACATACGAATTCAATTAATAGTTAATAATATAGTGGATTTTCACTGCTTATTCATATTATATTGCATACAATTATTTATTATATTATTTTACAATTAAAAAAATAACAAATTTACAGATTTATTTTTCATATGATAGGTGGGCCACGATTGGGGTCTTTCCACAATTGTAACTGATCTCCCAAAGTATACGCACGATGTTTTAAAATTCAATATTGCGACCACTGGCATTCTAACTGGCTTGCCTTTTATGGCAATGACAGTCTGTGCTTCCGGTTTTGGATTTATTTGTGACTTTGGTATTAGGAAAAAATGGCATAGTCTGAAAACGGCAAGAAAGATATATACCACTATAGGTGAGTTTGACACTCTAATATTAATGTTATAAAGTGGATAATTTGTTAACTTAATTCGATATACAGCAAACATGTAGCTTTATATTTGTATATTATTTAATCACACTTTAATTACATTTTTATTTAACAAAATTTATAGTACAGGTAGGCGGACGAGCATATGTGCCACCTGATGGGAAGTGGTCACCAACGCCCATAGACAGTGGCATTGTAAGAGATGTTAATATCGCTTACATCGCCAATGCACGACCAACCTTGGGAACTAAGAAAATATATTAAATATATTGTTATTATATGTAATGAAAAGCAAACGTCGGAGAGGAATAATTATTACACGTGTTTTTCTCGAAAGCTGGATACACGAAAAAAAACTCAAAAGTTCTTTGAAAAGCCTATTTGAATAAAACATATTTCGATTTGATTCGACTCATATTTTAGAAACACGCTTATGATTAATTTATTAGGTTAAAATGTACCTTTACAGTAATATCTTTGCATAATATTGTTAGTATAAACAACCTTTCTAAATTATTGCCTACCTTACATTATACATATTTACAATGATTTGAACGATTCTTTATAGTTGTACGGTACATGTTCTATGATTTAGATTTTTTTTCGAAGAAATCGTTATTATTTTATTATAATATTAAAGATATTTCTTTGTTTTTTATTTATTGTTTTAATCATATTTTTAACACTTTCAATGTAATGTACACAAAATACAGAAATATATTATCTCAAATTTAGCTGCGACTGGTCCAGCGGTATGCATTCTTCTAGCTTCATATTCTGGATGCGATCGAAACGCAGCTATGGTCTATTTCATTATTTCGATGGGACTAATGGGTGCATTTTACAGCGGCATGAAGGTAAATTTATGTTTGTTTTATTAATATATTGGCATTTTCGTTGGAAAAAAGTATTAACACGTTTCTTGCGCAAATTACCGTCACGACCCAACGGCTGGCCCACCTCTGCGGACCTCCAATTCCAAGGTCAATTCCCGGGGTACAGATACCAGGTACATAGCACGACGCTTATTATCACGCTCTACAGCGATACATTTATATAATAGGGATAATAGTTCTATCCCACTGTACCAGTATGGTATGGACTCGTATCATATGCCTTTGTTTATGGAGAGTATAGTATGGATATAAAACTAGGTATATTTATTTCTTTAGCAAATTCTTAAGTTTTATCACTCGGTGGATTTTGACATACAAGGTGCGTCAGATTCATCAATGATGATTCGGCAATCGGTTTTAGCGAGACGTTATAAAAAAATGATTTGGAAATGCTAGGAGCATCCCGTTGCACCTTACACTTTGTTGTCACAATATGTTTGCGCCTTATCAACTTCTCGCATACTATTTTTTAATAATTTATTATTTTTAGGTAAATACTTTGGATCTGGCACCTAATTATGCAGCGAGCTTAACGTCTTTTATATACACGGCATCCACATTGGCTGGCATAATAACACCATATTTGATTGGACTTTTAACTCCTGATGTAAGTAATAATCTCTGTTTTACATATTGAGATTTTGATTTGATTTATGAGAGGTTTATTTTAGTTTTATCTGTGGTTTTGGGCTTTTTTTAAGCAAGTCAAGTTAAGAAACAACTTCTTAACTATTTCTCCTGCTATACAGAAATACTTTCTATTGCTCATTTTGAGTGCCTCAATGTACCTAATAACAGGCCCAAGAGACTAACGTCTTACATTCGAGAAAACGTCTTATTAGAGTTGTATAAGCAAATATAAGCATTTAAACGGGTAGGTCAACTAACCTTAAACGACCTTGCTAGTGATTTTAAATCCATTTTATTCGATTAATGAATAAAAACTTATCTTTCAATGCATATTGTAGATTGATTTGTATTAAACCATTCATTATCATATATGTACATGTCCAAATATCATTATCCACTTTTATTGATTTAATGTTTTTGTTTCGGATTTTAGTCAACCTTGGTACAATGGCGAACAGCTTTCTGGGTTTGCTTTGGAATGCTTGTAGGAACAAACATAGTGTATTGCATCTGGATGGAAGGAGAGCAGATTTGGTGGGATGACGTCAGACAGTTTGGTTATCCACCAGGATGGAAACACGGTTCTCTTATTAGCGAAGAGGCAAAAACCACGCAAGACGTTGAATTGATTGAAAAACCATTAAAAGATTCATCTTAAATTTTCATTATGATTGTAATCACTCTTTTGACTTTTTTTTTTTACTAAAATTAAATAAGAGAAATGCAGTCTTTTATATTGTTTTATTTGCATATATAATTTTCTTTCCCGTCTTGGTTTTAAAGTTACGTACGTAAATTAGTATTTTGTACGTAAAACTCACATCCATATTTTTAGCTTAATTAAAAAGGGGTTAAGATAAATGATTTTAAATCGGTTGCCAGTTATGTGTACAATTTTCTCTAAGCAAACAGCCCCTAATCTTTTAGTCTGGTCTTACGACTTCCTCTTTCCTGGTAATTAGCAGTGTAATTGCTCTTTTATGTATATGTCATGTTGAAATCAAAACTATGATATTGATATGCACCATTCAATTTTCGATTTTGATATTGAAATAATATCCATCTTCTCCTTGACAAAACATCAGCGGGTATTGCAATGTGTCATATGAACGATGTGTTTCAGATATTTATTGCAGTTGCCCAGTATCGCGAGTTTCCAAGTTTTCACCAACACTCAGGATGGCAACTTCATCTATTGTTGGAGCGTTAAATGTGCGTTCGTGTGTTCTAGCTGGTCGTTTATCCGCTCTGATCATGACTTTGAAACAGTTGACACAGTGTGTACAGATAACACACTGTGTCAACTGTTTACTTTAATATATTTCTAATTTTGGGTTTACTGGAAGAGGTTCCTTGTAGGAATAAGTATAGTATGTTATTCTTCTATTGTATTGTGTGTAAGTAAATAAACAAATAAATACCTTGAATGTCGGATTAAATCCAAGTTATTCGATAATGTCTATCCCAAATAAAGTAATTTGGATACAACCATTGTATTTTTGTAGAGTATTGGCTAGAAAATGTCATGATTCGGGTGTTTCACCACGAAGCAATTAATGCAATGGCTCAGGTGGCGGAGTCAATCCAATCAATCCTGGCGTTTCTCCCGAAAACTTTAATGCGCCACAATACTCGCAAATAACGTTCATTGACCCAATGCGAACGGAAATATGCGAACTGTAATCAGTGCTGCAACCGTATCGAAATGCTGTTCGATTCAAATCAGTACTTCAAAAATTTCTTCTGCGCGTCAAAAATAATCTAGTTGTTGATCTCTGAGGTTTGCTCGACCATTCGCATTGCCAACCGAGCCGTTTCACGGACTGCCTCGCTTTGCTCTTGTGATTGAAAAGCACGAAGTCGAGTCATACTAACGCGGCGCTCTTCACGTTCAATTTCTTGTTCTTTTTCAGTGATTTCATTCACAATGTTTCGAATCCTAATTGCATTACGGCTTTGTCGGGAAAGATTAGATCTTCTTGGTCGCGGCTTTGTTAATAATAATATCGGCACGATAATATAATAATAATACTAATAGAAACTTCATTTAGCTGTCAGTTTTGGTTTGTTATACCATTTATAACAAATGAACGGCTAGACTGATGTTTTTATTCATGAATATCATATTTTACTACTTATTAAAAATAAAAATTGTTCTAGCCGTTCTTGAGTTATAAATGGTGTATCTAACGGGTGTGTAACGGTTGATATAATAACAAAAAATCTAACGTTCACTTGACATAATATCACTTAATATAATTTTATTTAATATAACGATCAGTTGTCATATTGAACTGTAGATATAATTTCATTTTATCTAATTTCTTTTGATATAATGAACACTTTTTATAATGCACATTTGACATAACATTCATTTAGTATATTATTTATTTACTATAATATTCATAATCTCTAAGTAACTTTTAATATAATTTAGAATATTCGATACGATTTTTGTTCTTCCCTTTATACCCTATACATCACCCAACTATTGTTACCAGGAGGATCTGGATGCAATCTGGACTTTAGGGCACCCCGACTCGGATAGGTTAGGTTAGAAGGGGATGGCGGGGTCTACGACCCCGCCATCCCCTTCGTGGTTTTTTTTTTTTAAACCAACCAGAAGTAGGTGCCCCGCGAAGCGGGGCTCCGTCGATCAAGTCCGACCTCGACCAGAAAATTAGGTCAAAAGAACATTAGGTTAAATGAAAGTTATATTAAAAGAATATTATGCATTTTGAAAATTATATCATATGCACTTTATACAAAATGTTATTATATCAAAGGAAGATTATATCATATAAAACATTATATCATATGAAATTAGGTTATTTGATATTATAGCATATGAAAATTATAACATATGAACGTTATTTCAAGTGAAATTAGAGCATTTGTTATTATATCAAACATTACACACCCGTATCTAACACGACTTTGTTTTATATATTATAGATATTTTTTATATTTTAACGTTTTATTAAACATAGAAATAATTGTTTAAACCATAATTGCCTTTTAATTTTAACAGGGGTTTTATTTCTAATTACAAAATATTTTATTATTGCCAAGAGTAAAAATAATCTTATAGCTAATTCCTAAATATTATTTAAAAAAATGAATCATATTTTTCCAAAAAAAAAAACCGTGCTGTTACCTTGCTGTTATATATTCAGATGTTTATTTGTATTCGTTTTCAAGCCTCTCTTAATTGATTTGTGGTGCCATTAGACCAGCAAAGATTTTTCAGGCATTAGTGCATTGCAACTGATTTTTATAAAAATATTGTTAATATTTTTATAAAAATCAGTTCAAATCAGTTTTTCGTATTTTGGCACACTTACGTTTAGGCTGACGCAGGTGCTTACCGGACATGGCTGTTTCGGAAAGTACCTGCACAAGGTAGTGAGGCGGGAGGTATCACCTTGCAACGAGTGTGCTGCGTGGGTGCCTCAGAGGCAAACCCTGGTGCCGATAATCGGCGGAGATCTCTCTTATTTCTTTAAAGTTTTGTCATATACTAACCCAGTGACATATTTTCTACCTTTTGAGCCATATATGAAAATACTGTAAATAAAAACTTACTTCTAGCTTTTGTTATTGTTCTTTTTTTTATGTGAACCAAAAAAATAAATAATCGAACAAAATGTATCCCATAAAATTATTGGTTAAATGGTGGTCCACCGCCCATAGACGTAGGCGATGTAAGACACATTAACTATTCCTTACATCGCCAATGCGCTAAAAATCTTGAGAACGACGATGTTATGACGATGATATAGTATATGTGTAACGGTAGAATATCTAATGAGCGCCTCGTTGGTCCAGTGGCTACATGTAAGGCCGCGGACACGGTGGTCCTGGGTTCAAATACCAGGTCGGGCCAATAAAATGTTAAAAAATTCTGAGTAGCAGCCCGGAGTCTGGAAGTTGGAAGTGTGTACACTCCCGTGCCTCGGAAAGCACGTTAAGCCATTGGTCCTGCGCCTGAACTCTTTCCAGTCGTGTCGGATTGCCGTCCCATCGGATTATAAGAGTTAGGAAATAGAGAGTGCACCCGTGTTTGCGCACACACTTGTGCACTATAATATGTCCTGCGTAGTTGGCTAATCTCTCTTGAGATTAGCCGCCGTGACCGAAATCGGTCTGGATGACCTTATTAATGAGTGGGTAGTACCTGTCCAGATCGGCTTGCTCTACCACCAAGTCAAATATTTTATAGTTGTATAATTTTTAACAAGATAAGTTCGGTTACGATTCTTGCGTTCTTTTCATTCAAATACCATCCAAGATAATAAAAATATGAATAGGAGTATGATACATCAAAATTAAAAATATGACAAAACTTAAATATATCAATCATTTGATGAAATGGAAAAATTTTGCCTAGTGGTTAAAGTTATCTGTCATATGATTATATATTTCTTACTTTTCAGCTTAATTAAACAATTGATTACACGGGTGATAGCGATGTCGGTTACATCTTTCCACTCTGAAATTTATTTTTGCCTCAGTCTTTTCAGGCAGAGTAAAAGATGACATAGTTTCAATTCAGTTAAATAATCAAGTGCTTTTTTTACCTTAAAGAAATAAATGTATAAATTAGTGTATGAAAATTGATTCGTTTTAATATTAATAATTAACATGGAGGAATTGAAAGTGGAAAAAAATGAAGTCTTGATCATAAAGAGCGAAGCTGAGTTAAGCAGAAAAAAAGATTCAGTAGTTTCCTCATTATTAAGATCATGTAAGTACAACTTAATTAAAATATAAATATAAGAATAATTAAAATTTATGAAATAAAAATAAATCTTTATCAATATACTTATTTGAATTATAGTTTAGATGTACGATAGATCTAAAATAAGGTAATTATCACTTAATATGAAAAAAAAACTTTACTTCACAGGTTGTGTGATTCCTCAACGTTACATATTCGCCATTGTAGGATTGATCGGCATATGCAATGCATTCACTATGCGTGTAACTTTGAACATGGCTATTACACAAATGGTCAAACACAAACATATTGAAAGAGAAAATTTAGATCCCAACGCATGTCCTAGTGATGGAATAGGTACCAATACAACTGTTATTATTAATCCAGTAAGCATGAACATTTTGGAAATCGATATTTATGTACTTTCATTATTTAAGTATAATGTACTTATGTTGTCTTAAACTTGCAGCATGCTATATTTGAATGGGACGAAAAAACACAGGGTCTTCTTTTAAGTGGCTTTTATTATGGTTACGCTACAACACAAGTCTTAGGGGGATATTTAGCACAAAAGTTTGGAGGTAAATGGGTATTAGGATTTGGTCTTCTCAGTACAGCTTTATTTACTTTCCTTACTCCAATTGTAACCCGAATGGGTGGATCAACTTGGCTATTTATTCTTCGTATTATAGAAGGAATGGGAGAGGTATACTTTTAAAGTAATGCATTTATATTAAATTCAATTGAGAAAATATAAAATACTAAATTTTAATTACAGGGTCCAACGATGCCTGGGTTGTCGTTCATGATGGCACGTTGGATACCAACCCATGAACGAGCATTTATATCCGCTATTATTTTTGGAGGGGGACAAATTGGTAATATTTTCGGCTCAATCGTATCGGGAATGCTGTTAGCCAATGGCAGAGATTGGGCTTATGTTTTCTACTTTTTCGGTGGGTTTGGTATATTTTGGTTTATACTCTGGGTAAGATATATAAAACTAAAATTATTTCTTTTAATCAATCAAATTATATTTAAGTAATCACTTTTTGTTTCGAAAATTCCAGAGCTTTTTGTGCTACAGTGAACCAAATACACATCCATTTATTTCTAAAAACGAATTGGAATATTTAAACAAATCTGTGACGAGAGCTAAGGTTGTTAATAAAAGCGATCCTGTACCGTGGAAAGCTATTATAAGATCACCTCCAGCATGGGCGTTACTAGTGGCTAATGTAAGTCTTACAAAAGTTTACTGAATGCAAAGTAATATCAAAGTGTAATTTAAATTAAATCATATTGTATTTAGTAATTTGCCTATGGAATTATTGTTTTGCTTATTTCATATTTTTGAAGTAAACCGCAAAGGCAAACTCAATGCTTCAAATATTGATCACTCAATAAAACAATTCAAAAGTTAAATATTTATTTTTCAAGGTAGGACATGATTGGGGTCTATACACGATAATCTCAGACCTCCCAAAATATACGCACGATGTTTTAAAATTCAATATTGCGACCACTGGTGTTCTTACCGGCTTACCATTTATGGCGATGACGATCTGTGCTTCTATTTTCGGTATCATTTGTGACTACGGCATAAGAAAAAAATTTCATAGCGTGAAAACTGCAAGAAAGTTATACACGACTATAGGTGAGTACTTTTTTGTATTTGGCCTTTAGTCCAGTCACTAAACACAATAAACAGTGGCATTCGATACCGAAGATCAAGAACAGCTGTAATTCGATAGATTAGAAGAGTTTAGTATTCCGAGTTTTGCAATCTCGCCTCTCGCGCCGGAATTTTTGGAGAAACGGTACTATAAACAGTTTGTCGACACAGCGCTAGCTAAAAAAATTAGGTCGAAAATTGTAGGTCATAAAGTTTTCTAGAACATTTGTTTGAAACATTTTTGAAACAATTAAATAGTTCACGAGTTTCACGACTTACTGAATCAAGTTCAGCTCTTTTCTAATCAAAATTGCTACATTTTCGAATTTTCATTATATAAAGATTTATTTATACGTACAAACTTTTTTTACTCATTACTTAATGTTATAACTATATATGTTATTATTTATAAGTTATTAATAATAATAAAAAAGTTGATCAAGATGGAACTAAATTTAATTTAAGCTTTAGAATCAATAATAATAAAAGCGCCAAAAATTATAAAATTTGTACACTTGACCTATGCATTACATTAAAAAAAAAAAAAAAACTTATAATAGAATGATAAGATTGAAAATAAAATATTGATTAGGTACCCTAACATTCCAAATTTAAGCTCAGAAAATCGAAACAAACATTTTATGACTGTCAAACAATCCGAAGTTACAAAATTGAAATAGATAAATAACTGTATACTATGTACATATTACGTCTGTCATTCACTGCTTTTCATATTTATATCCTGCAGGTTCAGTCGTATAATTTTCTTAATCGCAGTAAATAGATTTTACGTTTAACTTTTGTGTCTGTAAGTGTATGTAATCATGTTTATTAACAATATATTAGCGTACTTCATAATGTTATTTTATCAGAACATTAGAAATGATATCACAAGGTAATTGCATTGTGCGCGTAATTGCGTAACGAACAAGTACAACGCTAACAATACAATTTGATTCTGCTGTTTTTACACGAAGAAAATTTCATTATGATTCGATAAATAAGTTAGTTACTGAGAGATAGAAATAAAATATTAATTTCATAAATATTTGTCATATTTAGCTGCAACTGGTCCAGCGATATGCATTATTCTAGCTTCATATTCTGGATGTGATCGAAATGCAGCAATGGTTTACTTTATTATATCTATGGGACTTATGGGTGCATATTACAGTGGTATGAAGGTAAATGTTTTTTATTCTTTGTTCTATCTACCAATATATCATATATAGGTTACCATTGCTCAGTTTTCATTATTGAACGAGGGGGAAAAAAGGGACGTAACGGTTGGCAATGTTTTGTAGGTGTTAGATATGGTAGACACTTTGTAGGCGAAGTTGTTATTGGAACTTTGGAAGTAAAACTAAACTGGATAAAATACGTTGAGTGAAATAGTGTTATATTGTTTTATAAATAAATATATATTAAAAATGTATAGTAATGCATAATACATCAGTTCAATTAGCAAATCGCATGGAATTTGTAAATGTAAGGTTAGTCTGTCTCTACTCCTCATGCGATTAGAATAGTAACCCAGTAGTGGTAATGGCATAGCAACTGGTATAATATTTAATAATTAGCCCCTGGTAAAATTATTTATACATTATAAAAACGCTAGTAATATTAAGTAACAAAAAGCCGTTAGCCATCTGATGTTTCAACCATTAAAAAACTGATAATATGATTTCAGAAATGTATCCACTTCTAAATATTAACAAAATATATTATGTTGATAGGTAAATACTTTGGATATGGCACCTAACTATGCAGGAAGCTTAACATCATTTATAAATACTGCATCCACATTTGCCGGAATGATAACACCGTATTTGATTGGACTTTTAACGCCTGATGTGAGTGAATATGACATTTTTAAACGTTACGAGATTTTTTTATATTTAAATTATATTGAGTCACTACCATGAAATGTTTATACATAACTGAACTGCTACTTATACTGATATTGATGATGGTATACCGAAAATATTACCTAGTCTTAAAGAGTGAATGTCGATCGAAAAACAATTTAATAATATAATAATAATAACGTCTTCCAGACCGATTTTCGGCCACGGCAGCCAATCTCAAGAGAGATTAGCCAACTGCGCAGGAGATATTATAGTGCACAAGTGTGTGCGCAAACACAGGTGCACTCTCTATTCCCTAACTCTCATAATCCGATGAGACGGTAATCCGACACGACCGGCAAGCTGCCAGGCGCAGGACCAAAGGCTTTACATGCTTTCCAAGGCACCGGAGTGTACATACTTTCAACTTCCAGACTCCGGGCTGCTACTGAGAATTTTCTGACAGAAAAACCCATAAACTATTTATTGGCCTGACCTGGGAATTGAACCCAGGACCACCGGGTCTGCGGCCTTATATCTAGCCACTAGACCAACGAGGCAGTCCTTTTATTTCAATTTATCTAATATATAAATAGAGCATTTTAACTTTATAATTTAAGTTCAAGACTTAGATTATTATTTTAATTTATGATAGTTACTGATTACTTATAAAAATATCCGTTTTCAATTTTAGTCGACCTTGGTACAGTGGCAAATAGCATTCTGGGTTTGTTTTGTGATGCTTGTTGGAACAAACATAGTGTATTGCATCTGGATGGAAGTAGAGCAGATATGGTGGGATGACGTAAGACAGTTTGGCTATCCACCTGGATGGAAACACGGTTCTCTTATAAATGAAGAGGCAACAGACTCCCAAGATGTTGAATTGATTAAAAAAAATACCAAAGTAGATATCTAAATCTTTGATAATGTAATAATGCATACCTTTCTAAGGTATATTTTTGTAATTTCCGAATTCAATTGTTTTATTTTCATCAAATGTTATATGAATACAAACATTTTTGTATTTAAATATATCTTCACTTTTTATGAAAATATTATCAATGTTAAAATGTGTAAAATTATATTATTTAATAAAAAAGAAAACATTGCAGTTAACATAATTGCCTTTTAATTTTTACAGGAGCTTGATTTAATTTATAAAGTTATTTTAATTTTTTTTTATTATACAATAATTGTACTATAGAATGGAACTGAAAGCTTTCAAATTGGGCATAAAAACGATATTTAACTTAAGTAAAAAATATATCTGAAAACAAAAAAATATTTTCCAAACAGCAACGTTAACTCATATTTTAAAATATATAAATATAATATTTCAAAGTAAGAAATCTGAGTCGTTGCTACTTTCAGCCTTTGTGGATTGGTTAATTTGCATACGTGTTCTGGCCTCTCTCAATTGCTTTGTTGTTTCGGCTATTTGAGCTTGAAGCAGTTCCTTTTTTTCCTTAAGTCTCACCACCTACCCAATAAAATGTTTAAATAATATATCAATTTATTGCTCTAAACTAACAAAAAGTACAATTTATACCATATTAAATGTGAGACAAAAATAATAATATTATAAAATAATAGTGTACAGGCAGCAGTCGTTATCTACGTTCTTTAGATTCCTGTTGTATTGCCAATTATTATACAACATTATTGCACATTTACACATTATTATTTATTATTATGTTGCCGTTTTCCTTAAATTATAAAAATAACATTACCTTTATTAACCAATCTAATTGAAAAAAAAGTACATTGAGCTATTGAAGTTATAAATTCCTGAGATCAATGAAAATTAATAAGTTTTAAGTTAACCTTTAGTTTAAAATTTACCTTTTATAAAAATAAGTTACTAAGCATACCTACTCGCAATTTTACGCCATTTCAGTTATTGACCAATATTAAACATACAAAACATACCTAATATTAAACATACAGGATCTAGCAATACTATTTAAACAAGTCTCTATGATAGACGGCTACTTATATCCAATATGGATTAATGTGATAATATTGTTGATGTTTTATTACACCAGTAAATAATTGAACATAAATTAATACATTGATGTTTTAACTCGGTATTTACTGATTATTATTTCAAATTACATCTAATTTCTTATTCATAAGATTTTATACAGAAACGGATTGTAATTTAGAGTTTCAAATTGAGACTCTAATAGGTCTGAAGCATGGCATACATTTACCTCGTCGGTAGCGTCTTGGAAATCACGCAACAAATCCTTTTTGGTTAGTAAGCCGGCTTTTATTCGCTCGCTTTCCAGGGCCCAACGAAGATGATCGCGTTTGCTCTGTGAATATATAATTTTGGGTAAGAAATATATTTGCAATACTCATTAAAATGAACTCATTATATTATTAAATTTTTAGAAGTGCTCTATCAAGCCTTGCAATGATAAAAGTATATTTTTATTGTGATTAAAATTAGTATTTTTATACCAAATTCAAATTTCATTATTCAATAGAGAAGCTTTATTATTGATTGTCCAATTAAAACCAACCTCTGGTTCGGAAAAGAAAATACCGTGACCTGAGAAGAACCGTTGAAAGAAACTCTGCGGGTTCTTTTTGTGAAATCTTAAAAAAAAGGAGACGATCGTTGCATTCCCAAAATATGCTATTATTAATGGATAATACTCACTAATTTTATAATAACAAAATGCTTAACACAAGCGTTCTTTTAGATTTTTTTTTTATTTTAGCAAGGATCCGCAGCCGTTTGTGAAACGGTAATTCGATTTGTATTCCATGGAAGGATCTAAAGCAGTTTATAAGGTTAGCATATTTCAAGTACACACCAATGACTTTAATGACATTACCATTTTATTATACAAAAAAAAAAAATTACCTTTACTTCACCCAATTGCTCTCGCGCTCTCGTTAGTTCAATTTCTGCATCCCCGAAATCACATTCAGTAAAGTCGATGACCTCATCAGTGTGATGCATTTTCTCTCTTATGTGTGCAAGCATTTGATTGTGTTCAGTACAATTGACTCGATTTTTAATAAGTTCATCTTCACGTTCTAGAGTAAAATTCATATTTTGGTTGATTATTTTAATACATACAACTTAAAAAGTTATACAAAAATTTGTAATAAGAATCGAACATTATTTCATATTTTTATATTAATAATGTACTAAGGAAATACTCATGAAAGGATTTGTGAGTTTTTCAAATTTCAAAAAAAATCTAATTACCATTTTGTTTATATAAAGTTCCTTTAGAGGAATAATATTCAACTAATGATAAATTCAGTATAAATGATAAATTATTCAGTATTGTTAATTTAATATTACCTTCTATTTTTGATAAATAATTTTGCTTATCAATGTACAGCTGTTCATATTGAGCAACATTAAGCCCTGGAGCGATCATTTCTAATTTACGTACAATAGAATCTAATTCATTTACAGCGTTCCTCGCTCTAATATATCGAAGGCAAAGAGCCGATGCTTGCTCGCTTTTGCGCCTTTGTAAAGTTAGAAACCGTTCAACGGTCTGTAAAAAAATAAATTATTAGACTTAAGCGAACAAAAGCAATCTGTTCTTTAATACGTTTTTCTTGTTGTTTATTTTGTTGTTAATATTTATGTATTGTAATTATATTTGTGATTTGTGTATTATTACGATCAAGGTTTAATCATTAAATAAACAACATAAAAATATAGTGAAAAATCCATAGACAAAATTGGAGCTACCGATGATAATGACAGGATAAGCTTCTAATCAATAGATTATTAAAACCGGAATTTATTGTATGGTTACTGCTATATAAATATAGAAAATCGGGAAATCATAAGCATTAATTAATAGAGAGATGATGTAGGTATGCTTAATTTAAATTAAATTCTTAGGAAGACGTAAATATAAAAAACGAATGATTTGCCACCAACCCTAACTACCTATCTACTATATTCTACTATCGCCAATTCAATCGATGCTAAGAAACTACATATGCGAAATTAAATTTACAAAACTAAGACTTTCTCATACTTTTTGTTATGTTTGGGTGACAATATATTTTTTTTTATGCTTCCCGGGAGGGCATGTGTCTCTACTCCACCTGATGGTAAGTGATAGTAGAGTCCAAACGCGACGACGGCTAGTGCAGTCAGGAAGAATGACTTGCACTAGCCGCCCCCGCCTTGCCGGCCCGCAAGATGCCTCTTCACGCCTCGTTTGAAGGAATATTAATAATAATAATAATATTCTTGTTATAGCTTGAATAGCATTTTAATCTATCCCAAACAAACATTCAAATACTTTATAATTATTATAAGCTGAATTGACATGAAAGTTATACTAACCATTAGGTTAGTATGTGGTGGTATACCAGATACCACTGACCCTTAGGGTCCTGATGGTCAGGTTGTAAATGCTTAAATAAAACTAGCAATTTATTTGGTTGATAAATTTACCTTATCTGCAATTGGTTTGCCTTTTTTTGAATAAATAAGGCCAGTACCGGTAGTACGTTCATAGCTCTGAAGGGCCTTGAAACTGTTTTCAGCGTGCTCTAGTTTATCTGCGTATTTTACTTGAACGGTATGTAATTTCGATTTTATCTGTAAATGTAAATATTTTATCAGTTTATCATAAAATTTTCATTATAATAGTCAAACAAGATATGTAATAGTTATGTAATAAGAGTTTTTCTATTCACATCAGTAATTTCTAATTCTTCTTTTTCTTTCAATTCTTGAAATGTAAACAATTTCTGCTGATATTTTTCCTCTAAATGTGGTGCGTTTTCTAAAGGTTTCAAGACGTGATCAAGTTTTCTCTTTCTGAAATATATAAAGAAATAGACTGAGAAAAAATATGTAACAAGTCTATGAATAATTAATAAATTACTTATTTGAATACATGCAATCAAAGGTAAGCCTATTGATTATTAAAATTATTATAATATATCATAATTAATTAACCGAGGAGCCGAGATGGCCCAGTGGTAAGAACGCGTGAATCTTAACCGATGATCGTGGGTTCAAACCCGGGCAAGCACCACTGAATTTCATGTGATTAATTTGTGATTATGATTCATCTCGTGCTTGACGGTGAAGAAAAACATCGTGAGGAAACCTGCATGGCTCAAATTTCACTGAAATTCTATCACATATGTATTCCACCAACCCGCATTAGAGCAGCGTGGTGGAATAAGCGCCAAACCTTCTCCTCAAAAGAGGAGAAGAGGCCTTAGCCCAGTGGTGGGACATTCACAGGCTCTTTTTTTTTTTTTTTTTGTATAGGTTGGCGGACGAGCATATGGGCCACCTGATGGTAAGTGGTCACCAACGCCCATAGACAATGGCATTGTAAGAAATGTTAACCATCACTTACATTGCCAATGCGCCACCAACCTTGGGAACTAAGATGTTATGTCCCTTGTGCCTGTAATTACACTGGCTCACTCACCCTTCAAACCGGAACACAACAATACAAAGTACTGCTGTTTTGCGGTAGAATATCTGATGAGTGGGTGGTACCTACCCAGACGAGCTTGCACAAAGCTCTACCACCAAGTAAATCTTACTGTACTCTAATTAATTATGAATTATTAGTAGGATTTTATCGGAATTCTTTAGTTATTCTAAATATAATGTAGTCAAGTGTAGATTAACACGTTGCCTGTCCAGAGTACTTTGGGCACGGTTGTCGTGACGTCCAATTTTTGTTTTCGGCCAAACTGTTTCATTTTATGTACTTTATGTACTTACAAAGAATTTACAAATTATTATCAATAAAACTTTCGAATTTACTGAATTTCAGCATTGCATTATTTTTAATGCACGGACGTGACAGCTAGAATACCGTGCATTACAAATAATGCACAGACGTAGTAGCAAGAACATTATGGATTACATAAAATGCACGGACGTTACGAATTTAAATTAATACATTTTTATGAACTTATTATTGCTTTTCGTTCATATCATTGTCAATGTCATTCAAACATTTCATTGTTATATGTCATAAATGTCAGTTTTACCGCTAAAACGTATCTTTTCGTTAGTAAACATCATTCGAATTTTTCGTTGGTTCTTGTTATTGTTTTGAAGTGAAAATGCCTCTAAAACATCTATCTGATGAACAAATGCGACGTATTTTGGAAGATAGTGATGGCGAAGACGAATTCTCGCGCCAACTAGAAGATTTGGACTCACACGATGAAGACGATTTAGAATCAGGTACATACGTATATAATGCACAAGATATCCCTATGCTTTCGGTGGAGGAGGATCTGATTAGTATTCAACAATTTATTGATATTACTAATACACCGAATGTAAACGCCGCTATTGCACAATCGGGTAACATAACCGCTTCTGCTTCTGATAATGACGAGCTTGAATGCCACCCTGCTAGGTCTCTTTCTCAGCCGAATGAAGTAAATGCTGGTGTGTTTGCCTGCTGATGCTTTACAAATGTCTGCTGCTGATGATTTGCATATGTCTCCTGCTGATTCCATTTTTTCTACTCCACATATCCCCCAACTTAGTACTGAATGGCAGAGTGAGATAAGGAGTTTGCCACGGCAAGTTTTTACTGGTTATGATGAAGGCAAACGCCAGGAACGGTTATTTTCTGATCAATCTGACTTATGGACGATTTTCACCCACATTTTCGATGAAGACATAATTGAATTTATGGTAGTCGAAACCAATAGATATGCTTTGCAAACCACAGTGAATGATTTGAGGCCCAACAGTCGTCTAAGGAGATGGAAACCAATAACAGGAGATGAAATGAGAAAGTTTTTAGGTGTTTATTTACTGACGGGAGTCATCAATTTTCCAATGCTCGAAAACTACTGGAAAAAGGACAAATTATACTATCATCCACTTCTTCACGAGATAAATATGTCCTACAATAAATTCGCGCTGATATTAAAATGCTGGCATTTTGTAGATAACGAAGCCCCACGTAATGAAGGCGACCTTTTATATAAAATACAGCCACTCATCGACAAACTAACAAAAAACTGGCGAAAAATATTTACCCCCGGAGAACGTACAGTAGTCGACGAGTCGATGGTTGGTTTTAGGGGAAGAATTAAATTTCGAACTTACAACCCACAGAAATCTCATAAGTACGGCATAAAAATTTATAAATTATGTACTGATAGTGGTTATACCTGGAGTTACCGCGTTTATTCTGGTCAAGACGACCAAATAACTGGATTAGATAAACCGGGGTCAGTTGTTGTTAGTTTGTGCACAGATTTGCTTAAAGAAGGAAGAATCATGATAACGGACAATTACTACACTAGCATACCTTTGGCAAGGTACCTAAAAGAACAAGGTACTGATTTGTGTGGAACAATACGCAAAAACCGTCGAGAACTGCCCCAAGAAGTGGTTCAGCAACGTTTAGAAAAAGGTCAAATTTCTGTGCAGCAGAACAACTTTGCGACCATCCTAAAATGGCATGATAAACGGGATGTGCTTATGTTGTCGACGTGTCACAACCACGAAATGCAAATGTCAACTGGTTTTCGAAGAGTTTTGAAGCCTACTATGGTGCTGACCTACAATGAAGGGAAGAAAGGCATAGACTTGGCTGATCAACTAGCAACTTACAATTCGCCGGCGAGGAAAACCTCTGTTTGGTATAAGAAAATTGCTGCGGACCTTGTTTCTATAAGTGTAGTGAATGCCATTCTGATTTATAACGAGTTACATCCACAGTCAAAATTGAAGGTTCTGGATGGTCATCAAATCATTATAAAGAAATTACTTAAGGTTGAAACTGAGAACTGTTCAAGTTCCAGTTCTGCGAGTTCTTTGCGTCCTACAAGTCACAAGTTAACGAAAATACCCAAGAAAGCTAATGGAAAAATTTGGCAAAAACGTTGTGCCAGTTGCTACAAAAAGCTGAAAGAATCGGGATTCACAGCTACTGATGCAAGGAAGAAGACTTCACAAGTTACAACTGAGTGCATTCCATGTAAAAAACCATTTTGCTTACAATGTTATAACGAATCTCACTAATTGCCAGTGGACTTTATTCAAATAATAATGCTTTTCAATAAACCAGTTCATGCTACCAACCAATAAAAAAAAATTGGCGGGACATTGGTGTTTTATTATTCCCAATTCACTGCTCATACGTCTGCAAAATATTATAGACGTAGCTCTCACGTCCAGTCTACAAAACCCCATTCAAAAAGAATAGGCTCGTGCATTATCGATAAAGCACGGGCGTCACAGCAGTAGCCAAAATGCATTATATATAATGCACGGACAGGCAACGTGTTAAAATATACAAAGGCTATTAGTTTACGGAATTTCACATACCTAGAGATTTGCACATGACGCAGCACAGATTGATAGCCAGATGAGATATGAGTAAAAAATGTAAATTTACGAATATTGTTTTTTTAGTGACGGTAGAATTATATTCTCAGCTAGATAGCCCAGTTTCACCCAAATAAAGGTCTACATAAAACGTTTATATTGAAGGACAAACATACAAATAGTCTTGTTATTTTTTGCCCTGCACTTCGTTGGCATACGCCGAACACTTCACAAAATGTTCATCACAATCGGATCAAACATACAAACAAACATTATATTATTATTCCATAACAATGAATTATTATTTATTAAGATGATCTATGTCTAGATTTTGTATTATTATGTTATCACTTACTTACTTACTTACTTACTTACTTACTTGTAATATTCAGCAAGACGGCGATGAAGTAAATTGTTCTTTATTTGCAATTGGCTGCGGTCAAATATCAGATCACGATAGGCTTGCAAATATTCATCTCGGTTGATAGAGATTGCCGCTGTACCAACGCCTTGTCCAATTTGACCGCACGATTCATCATCAATTTCCTCGGTTACTTGGATAAAAAATGAGCAGTACAAAACAAACTAACACAAACCAGACATAAATTGCAACCAGACATACATTGCTCTTTAGTATTGTTCAGGTGACATGATGTTTCATGCGACGTTTCCAAATTAATCTTATAATAAATAAAATAGTATATAAAAACTCAACAAGACATTGTCTTTATTTCTGTTTCCGACATATCATTATCCAAGTACAACGAGGCATTTTGTAATCGTGTAATCTATCTTTTATAAACAATCTGAGTAATGCTATACGCAAAGTGGTGTTTATCTTTTTTGAAATATTTTTCAATTTAAATAAAAATTTGTATATATGATTGGTGTTTCATTTTCTGAAATTATTTCGTAAATTAAATTTTTTAATTAGCTAATATTATTTTCTTTGAATTAGTAAAACAGACGTTTCTTTGAGAGATAACTTTTTATTAATTACATTGACGAAATTAAAATGACTGGTTTATGAACTCATTTTCAATGAAACATGAATTCAGAAAAGAATCTTACAAACACCTGTTCTTTGTTAATTGTTCCATAAATCAACCCAAATTATAAACACATTGTAAACGCCATAGACAAGTACAAAAAGCTTCCTTAATTGCATTATTCTCTCGAGAAAAATAGTTTCAAATATAATTTACTGAGAAGTCTGCTTTAACTAATATTTTGTGCACACATTATACAATTTAATGTTATATTTTGCCATTCATCTTAACTAAAAATGATTTAAAAAATATATCATTTAATCTAGACTATTATAAGAAACATGGTTTTATGATTGTTTTCTTTCATCTTTTTAAAGGTTTATAAAAATGCGAGTAAAGTTCGAGAGAAAATTAAAATGATATCCACGAAAGTGGATCGCCAGTATTAACAAGTTTTTATAACAAAAAAAGGACAATAACGAGTTGGACGAGCGTCGAGAGAACTTAGTACTTTGTTCTAATTCTTTGTTTAGTTAGCCTAGTTTAGTTTCGTAAAAATTCAGTGTCTATATATATTACAAATTAAGAATTTTTGGCTTTCCTTTAAACTATGCATGATACTTCAATTTTTCATTTTAGACTCGGTACATTTATAGATTTGTTTAAACGTCCGATTATTTTATTTAACACATTTGAGCATTTCAGAACATGCATTTCAAATACATAAATCGGATCGTTTAATTCTTTATAAGTACAATAATTAATATTTTGTTGTTTAGTAGATTCCAAAATGGCTGATGTGACACTAGAGTGATGCTTTATGTGGATAGACATTGGATATACGAAATCATAAAAAGCGAGAGTTAATTTATGTAGTTATTTTATACGAACCACTCGATCCACTTGAGCTATCGCGGCTTACTTCTTTCCTTCCTTTCTTACTTTTAGGTGATTTTGATGGTCCCTGTTTTTAAAATAAGAATAACTATTTAAACAGTACAGCATTTAGACTTACTTGTCTTCTCACTCTTAATTGTCTTTGTATGCATTTTTTTAATTACTTCTTTTCATAAGTATTTTTGTTTTATGCAAAGACGGATTTATAATAAATGGAAATCATTTTAAAAGTAGTGATGTATGAAGTAAATACTATTTATTTTGTAAACTACTCAACGTTTTGAAATGGTAAAATAATGACACAAAATAATTGCAGCTATAAAGCATTAAAGATATATGAACTGGTAAATAGTATTCTATAAATGGAAATTTACTGTACAGTCGTTAGGAATTATGAATTTACGGCATTTTAGCCTTTATTTTAATAAGGATAAAGATCTAGTACACTTAGGGGAGTGGTTTGGTATACAGAAGGTAGTCGCATGTCACGTAAGTCACATTAATTAAGTTGAAAGGGGAAAAACGTTAACCTTACCTTAGACTCGGCCATATCGCGTGATCCGCTTGAATTACCTTTCCCTTATTGATCTGTTTAAGGTTTCATCAAAAATTATTTTAATCCATTACCTTTACAGCACAACATGCAACTTTATAACGGTTGCCGTGACGACTTGTAAATAAAAATCGATCCATTTGTGTTTGACATTTCGCTATGACAAAGAAGGTTCTATATTATCATCCATTCTGTTTTATATTACCGTCGTTCCTTTTTATTATTTATCCTACATTGAAATCAACAAAAGCTAACTCGACGGCTTTTTATTCAGTAGTATTTTTTTTATTTAATTTTTTTTGACATGTGATTAAAATTTATTAATTGTAATGCAAAAAGAATTGCGGGAATTTTGTTATAGAAGCGAACATATTTCCTAATGAAGGATGAATTGATTTTTCCGAGGCGATGACATATCATATCATATTTTTGTAAATATACAGTGATGCTAATATAAGAATGTTAAATCAAATAGCACGACAGAAAAGGAAAAAAAAAGGAATGTTAAAAAAAATCCCGAAGATAATTTCGAGTTCTGAGATTGTAAACAGCTCTAATGACTCTTTAGAGATACATTTATGATTTATATTAATATCTTTAATTATTTAAACACGTGTGCGTCTATGTAATATAGTCACGGATTCCGCGCCAATGATGTTTACATTGGTAAGTTCGAGAGTCAGATCGGTGTCCCATTCATTCTTGGCCGGGGATATAAATTTAATTATAAAAATGTGATATAAAATTTTGGACTTCTTTTTATTTTGGTTTTCATTAATTAATACAATGTATGAGTGACTGTTGGCTTACAGTTTTATAACCGTAGAGTTCGCTATTATTAAATAATAATGTCACGTTTAAAGTTTTTTAAATATTGATATAGTAAATTTTACCAACTTTACAATTATATAATTAAGGAGTGGCAAATTTCAGTGCCGCTTTCAATTTGTTTGTAATCCTTAAAAAAAAATTGATACGACTTGCGATAAATTCCTTGTGCTCAAGTGTATAGGAATTTTCATCGCAGTCAGTTGAACGGTATGGGAAGTCGATGCGATCCAGCGGAATCTAGTTGGAAGTTGCAACAACCTTCTCCATAACAATGCAAATATATTGGTACTAACTTTCATCGTGACCGGTCAAATGGATAGATTTTTTTGGAACGATGTTATTTTACGTGGCTACTCTCACTCTACTGTAGAGTGAAATAGCCGTGGCCCAAGGTCATGTCACGTAACGAAATACCGTTATGCCTAACTCTAAAATGCTATATATGCGACGCGCTGGGCGAGCGCTTCTGGAATTAGGACCGACGACGAATTTTTGAGCGCTTTACCATTCCAAACGATAGAGAGTGAACTGTATAGTACCCCTGTACAGTTCACGCTCTATTTTATTATTAAATAAGTTTAATACTCAAATATATGAAAGCTCAATCAAAATAATTAATTTTATTTGAAATACTTACCTAATGTTCTTAAAAATACATACAAAATGTAAAGGTAATACAAAAGCATATAAGGAAAAATAGCGCTACGGCTTACGAGCCGCACGCAAGTCCCAAGTTCGAATCTTGGGCTATTGCCACAATTTCCATCATCAACTTTGTTTAATTGGAGGGGTAAATTGCTAAATAATATTAAAATATTAGTAAATTCAAAAAAAATGGGGATTGCTATTATTATAAAAAAATGTTAATGGTATTTAAAAATATAAATGGTTTCTTAATCTATATATATATATATATATATATATATATATATAAGAGATTTCCACCGATATATTGACTCATCACGATATCTCTGGAACCATAAGGCGTAGAGACTTGAAATTTGGTAGGAATATTCCTTTCGCCGAGTAGAGGTCAGCTAATGGAGTTTGTTCAACTCTCACCCAAAACGAAATTATCACATATTTTATCATTCTCTTTATATGTAGGAGAGCCCATACCAAACATTAGTAACAGTTGCCGTAGTAACCGATTTCATGATATTTATATTGATAAACTAGCCGTTGCCCGCGTCTTCGCTCGCGCGTAATCTATATTAATATTACTAGCAGTTGCCCACGGCTTCGCCCGCGCTTAAATATAAGTAAAGAATAAATGTTTGTTTGCAAGTCTATCATTTTAAAGTAAGAGGCATGAAATGTCATTCTGGTAAGGAAAAGTTTAGTTTTGGCTTTTTTTAATTATTTTTAAGTTGATGATTATTCTTTATATAATCATCAATATAATCATCAAAATAACATATTATGAATTCCTGTACTTTGACTTAATATATTTTATAGTTACTTAAATGGTTTGAAGTAAAATTTAATTTATATAAATATTGCGATTTACGATTCTGTTGCTTAAATACCTCGCCATCTATCTACGCCGTTGGGTATAGTTAAAACTATAAATGAGCAAGCGTACTAATATACATTTTTTATTCTATCAAACTCAGGGTAAACAAAATTATTCGAGTCATTGAAATTTTTATTTATAATAAATAATCGAAGCACCTCTTTTTAAACGATGGTAGGGCCTTGTGCCAGCCCGTCTGGGTAGGTACCGCCCTCTCATCAGGTATTCTACCGCTAAACAGTAATACTTACTGGTTGTGTACCGGTTTGAAGGATGAGCGAGCTACTGTAACTACGGGCACATAGGATATAACATCTTCGTTCCTACGGTTGGTGGCACATTCGCGATGTAAGGAATGGTTAATATTTCTTATATCGCCATTTTTTATGGACAGTGGCGATCACTTAACTTAAGGTGGCCCATTTGCCCGTCTGTGTACCTATATAAAAAAGGCGTTTGCGGTATTTCCTTTTGGGGGCATAAATTACTAAGCTACTTGCAGAGCTCATTCTGGAGTATGCAGCATAAAAACTGTCCATGTGATAACAGTTCTCACTATCGCTCGCCATGTTCAACGACAGGCCTTGGGACTGAGGAAGCAAACTTTTAGAGGAAATTATATATGTACATTGAAATTCGAATGATATATTCTAATGGGTAGTATTCTTGGAATGAAATCTACCTCTCTTCGAGCATATCCTAAAATAAATCTGTGGGAACTGAATACACATGATAATAATAGAATTTGTTTTTGTTATACAAACTTCACTAACATAGTGATGTCCGTTTAAAAAAAGTATAACTTGCACCTCCCTAGGACATATTGATATTAAGACATTGTGTGTTCAGCATTTGTTATTTGCACGCAGAAGTATGTGTATGAAGTTTTTTAGCAAATATGTACGAACGTTCTAACTCTTCAAAACAAAAATAAACAAATTGCCACCCATTTGGGTGGAATTTCTAAAATCTTTGAAATATATGTATATCAATTCAATCAAGAAACACAAATAGTAAATTTCAAGCGGATCGGACTATTTTTTTATTTCCGCCTCCGGGACTCGCATACCGATCGAAACTTTACGTCGATTTTAAGTAAGAGAGTGGTACTTCCGGCGGGGAATGCCGACCCATTCCGCTGCAACCCGAAGGTATGCTGCGTGGCACTATAAAAACCTACCTATTACATTATATACAGGTATAGTGCGTCTTTAACAAATCGCTAGGGCCTTGAAAAATCGCAAAACGGACAACCATCAATGACGTCTGCCTGCGTACGGGTCGCATACCCGGCGATGAGCCGATAACCGAATTCTTCTCCCACCATTCCCGCAGTGTACTGCAGCATAGTACCGCGCAATCACTTTGTCATTGTCGTAACTTTTGAAATATTTGTCCAAATGACATAGTGGACGAGACAAAGTTTATCTACTTTAAATATCAGAAGTGATATCTTCTCTTGGTTTTTTATTTTATTATTTTATTGTTAAGAATCAATTTGTAAATACAAAATGTGCAATTTTGAAATAAATATAAAATTTGATTGTATTTTCGATTCACTATTTTAGCGTTAATGGCTTATACATAAAAGATAGATATATGCTGTCGCGTCCTTTTTTGTAGAACTATATAAGAAATATATTTCCACTATATATTATATTCGTGTAATTCTTACGGTTTTTGCAGCGCATGCCAGAATGGCTTGCAAATAGGAGATTTTTTCCGACTTACGTGACACTTATTGTTATTTTTTGGCCAATTTACTCAATCGCTTTATAAATTATAGCCTATATGTTATTCTGATGTATGAGGTATATTATTGTAAAGTTTTATTAAAATCCATTCTATAGTTTTTGCGTGAAAGAGTAACAAACGTCCATATACAAATTTTCACGTTTTTTATATTAGTAGGAAGTAAGATTATTATATGCCCTGTACTGAACACACATACACTGTACTGTATGGGCGAATAGATCGATTGGTGAATGTTTATATCTCATATTGATTAAAAAATTCACAGGATAAAATCCTTATTTACCCGTACGAAGTCGGGACGGGCAGCTAGTCTTTGATAATAGAGATTTGAGAGAGTTGCGTATAGGCGATACAAGAATACAGAAATATAATCAATTAAAATCTACATTTTAAAACACTTTTTGAGTCGAAAAAATATCGCAAAAAACTTCGTTCCTGACTGGGGTCCCCCGACCGCACATTTTATTTTAATATATTTAGATAACACTTAATGTTTTCTTTGTTCGTTTTCTATGCGATTACATATTTTTCATCTAAAATCATTAAAAAAAATTGCATTGTTGAAATGTGTCTATATCAGTCGCGTGTCGTATCGATTTATTACAAAAAACTTAGTTATTAAAACGCATGCCAGCTAGCCATTAGCTAGTTTGCTATTTAAATAACAGTCTGTAAAATATCGAACGCTCATTTCCATCAGATGGTCTGTCTGTTGACAACACATATTCATTTTCATTTTTATTTTATCGCCCAAAATCATTTTGTGTTATGGAATTCAAGTTTGAACAATCGAGTAAGCCACGTTTTGACATTAACTAAGTAAAAGAAATGGGTAATGATTGCTAATATAATATTAAGACCATGAAATTATTAATATTAATTACTTATCATCAATTTCCTCTCTGTTGAAATTTGGTCCAGTGTCTACCGCTTCTCTTTCTCTGTAGGGCTTTGTGCAAGCTCGTCTGGGTACCCACTCATCAGATATTCTACCGCCAAACAGCAGTACTTGCTATTGTTGTGTTCCGGTTTGAAGAGTGAGTGAGCCAGTGTAATTACAGGCACAAGGGACATAACGTCTTAGTTCCCAAGGTCGGTGGCGCAAAGGTGATGTAAGCGATGGGTATGTTTTTTCTTTTTCCCGCCTGAAGAATTAGAGTGTAACACATCTCAAGCTTAATCTCCTCATACGCTTTGTAACTTACCTCTTTCCTCAAATTTACACGTTCGGTGCACGATCATTTTCACAAATGATGTATTTCTGTTGCCGCTATAACAAGAAAAGCCGAGATGGCCTAGTGTTAAGAACGCGTGAATCGTGATCGTGATGAATTGTGATCGTGGGTTCAAACCCGGTTTCATGTGCTTAATTTGTGATTATAATTCATCTCGTGCTTGACGGTGAAGGAAAACATCGTGAAGAAACCTGCATGTGTCAAATTTCACTGAAATTCTGTCACATGTGTATTCCACCAATCCGCATTGGAGCAGCGTGGTGGAATAAGCTCCAAAACCTTCTTCTCAAAAGAGGAGAAGAGGCCTTAGCCCAGCAGTGGGACATTCACAGGATGTTACTTTATAACAAGAAATACAAAAAAACAGAATAAATTAAATATTTATGGGGGGCTCCTATACAACAGACATGACTTTTTTGCCGTTTTTTTATAGATAATGGTAGGGGGTTCCCTAGTGCGCGAGTGTGACTCGCACTTGGCCGGTTTTAATCTTTTATTTATTGTAAAATAAAAAAAAATATGCTGACTAATATTATAAATGCGAAAGTGATTGTTTGTTACGCTTTCACGCTTAGGTCACTAACCCGATTTTAAATTTTTTTTCACCAATGGAAAGCTACATTATCGGCGTGAAACATAGGCTACATTTTGTCCCCGTATTCCCATGGGAACGGGAACTACGCGGTTCGATATTGTTATTTTCTCACGTTATCAATTAAAGAGGTACAAGCCGTACATGAATAATTTAAATCATAGCTACGATTTCGGTTCCAAGGTATACAAATAATAATGATCTCATACTGGAAATTCATCAATGCTTCAATTGGCACGAACACTAAGAATTACGCCAGAAGGGTATTTAACTGTCTTGACAATATGTAAAAAACAAATCGTTTGTGCCAAGAAATAGTTTTTGACATAAATGAATGCCTACTACGCGCTTCAGTCGTGAAACATTATTTAAAAATATTATGTTTCTGAAAAGACCACACGCGGTTGAATGCGTCAAATTTTTCAACTGATGTGAAATAAAACTATAATTTGTCGAAAATTATTATAGTATAAAATTAATATCCGTTTATTTCTCAGAAATTAATGTAATGCTATTAATTTTATTATATACAAACATTGTACCCATTTGTAGGCGAAGTTCGGCATAAAATAGGTTAGTATACTCAAAAGCCTCCTTCTGTGAGGGCGTCATGATCTACATTACGACGGTGAAGCGGAATCAGAAAGAAAGTTTCTGCTCGGTGGAGTCGATAAAGGCATGGCATCCACCCTTTTACATCTCGACGACATTTTCTCGGCCCGTGTATACTTGAAGTATATGACAGAACAACATGACAGCTGAGATGGCCTCAAGCCTTATACACTGACGAGGAGTGCGAAAGTGCGTGATCGCTATTTACCCCTTGAGAAGTGCCCCGACGTCACGAGCATTACACAGCGCGTCAGAGGCAACATATGCGTATTTCAAAATGATCCCGCGGTATCTCCGGTACTTCGGACGGCTATCGTAGATGTATTTTAAGGCTTTCTCAGGTGTTAGAAGTCTTTGGAAGGTCCTAAGCGTATTGAAAATAATAACAGACTTGGAGATCGGATCAAACTGACAACAACTGTTACATTAAATCGATGATACGATACATACATATTTATATTTTGGTGATTCTTTTCTATTGTATTCGTAGAATATATAGAAAAATTACGTTAATAGTAAGTAAGCGCGACATAAATATATTACATTTCCACTGTATATTGTAATTTGATAACTATCTCTTCAAGGGATAAACGTGTACTTTACACGAAGTTCTCTTTTGAAATTGTGGTATCTACATATTTTTTTCCAACTTCCTTACTAATATTGTAAATGTGAAAGTGAGTACGTCTGTTTGTTACGCTTTCATGATTTTACTACTCAACCGATTATCATGACATTTTGCAAACACTTTCTCAGGGTTGCAAAAAAGGACAAAGGGAAAGTAGCTAACACTTGCCCGCCTAACGCGTAACTTAAAAAGTGTTAAAGAAACAAATTGTATAAAAAATGCTATCTTACAATGTTATTTTACGCCTAAAGGTTTAACCGTAAATTCTAGGTCCTTTTGCATCCGAAGCGTGTAAAACAAAAAGGGCAATATTACCTTGCACCACCTGCTGTCATGTTCAAAGCAGCCAGTCAATTCCCAATAGCTAAAAAAACATCGATTTTTCTCTATGGCGACAAAAGAGGCAACTCCGAGGTGGGCAGACTAGAGGTACTACTAGAAACTATTGCATTTATATTTGTGAAAAAAATATTTGTTACTAACAAGTTTTTATATTATTTATTATTAATGATTGAAATGGCGTATTTTTGAATAATATCTGATATATCTTTTGGATAACTTTTGTTTTAATGGAACAACAGAATAATGGAATTGGAATGTCGAATTTCTGTTAACTGTGTGCCTAGTGTGTAATTTATATGAAATGAAACCAGTGCCGTCTAGTGATGTCGACGATCAAGTAAAAAAGCAGCACTAAGCACACAATTAACTTTTTATCCAGATATATTCATATTTCTGTAATAAATATTTTAATACAGTTAATAGCATTATTTTATAGTTATGGGACACTACAGTATAGTAATTTTTTTTGTGAGTAACATAAGTTTTAGATAGTTATAGATATAAATAAAAAAAAATTAAAGCTTTGTCGAGCATATTCCCGTAATTTTTTTAAAAATAAAACAGCGCTCAAGTTGTAGACGTTACGAAGTTATACTTAAAAAGTTTTGGCGCATATCTCTTAAAGTTTTGATATACTAACCTACAATTTCTGAAATTTTGATTTAAATTAAATTATTTCACTTTAATCTGAATGGTCATTGGTCGGTTACTGGTGGTAGGGTTTTACGTAAGCTCGTTTTGGTAGGTTCCACCCACTATTCGATATTATTCCGCAAAACAGCAGTACTTGGTATTGTTGTGTTCCGGTTCGAAGGGTGATCTAGTGTAATTGCATGCACAAGGGACATAACATCTTAGTTCCCGAAGTTGGTGGCGCATTGGCGATTAGCGGTAAGCGATGGTTATCATTTCTTACAATGCCAATGTCTATGGGTGTCGGGGACCATTTACCATCAGGTGGCCCGTTTGCTCGTCCGACTACCTAACTTATTCTATAACAAAAGAATGACACAATAGGTGACCTTTAAGATTAAAGCCGAATAAGACAACTAGAGGATTTAAGCAAATTACTGTTTATATGGATAAGTTTAAGATAAGATATAAGTATATTTGTTGTACTTGTGTTATATATTATATTGTGTCATAATTTCTTATTAAAGACACATTAAAATTTTCTTGTTTAAGTGGGCCCTTAAAATTCATCTCACACTGGTTCATTAGCACGACCGGGCTTTCCTTGGACGGTTTTTTTTAGGACACTAACCTTTGTTTGAGGTTGGCAGTGTCACAGGCCGTCTCTGGGCCGCTGCCAGATTCCTCGACAATGCACAGCTTAAAATAGACCGATGAGAAGTGAGTAAAGTTTTTCTTTCTACAAATCAATGGAATTTTGAACTCGAAATCAATCTGTTTGTTACATTGTACTCCTATGATTGAATATTCTTTTTTTAAATTATTCTAATTGTCCGTGTAACCATAAATCTTTACGATTAGTTCATATTTCATTTAAAAATCGAATTATTTTTATAAAAAAGAAAGAAGGCCCGTTGAAATAAATTAACATACAGTTTCTGTGTTTTCTCAAAGTATGTCATTGTTTATTTTCACAACGATACTAACGCCAAGACAAAATGAGGTTACTTGTAATTTACGCCGCTGTAATGTTATGTGATAACGTTTAACGTCGTACGAATCAATTGTTTTACTGCGGAATCGTCTATTTAAGGTAACAAGGTTTTGGACAAAGCATTCAAACGTCTTAAGAAAGTGAAATAAACAGTTGTCTCATCAAAAATAAACAAATAATTACGCCCGTCATAATATTTACAATTTAAAAATATATACGAAGTTGTTGAGTTTCGGGGTTTATGTTCAATATAATTTACTCGCCAGTTTATAACTTTAACCTTATTTTCTTGTGATGATAAATGAAAATACTTTCAAAGAAATTAACTCAAATAAGTTTGTTTTTTATTTAAATAAGTTGAACGTACATACAGAACACCAACATGTGAGACAATGCAATAAGATTGGAATAAAAACAGCTTGTAAATTAGGAAACTTAATAATAATAATAATATTTACAATTTGTTGATTAAATGTAACGATTTATCGATTCGACCTCCTTTGTTAATAGAGATTTTCAGTGTCAATATTTTAATGTTCTTAATTTGAATGTAAAATCAACGATGACAGAAATATTATAGTAATCGGTGTAAGTCAATTTTATTTTAGAAGATTAAATAGAATTTTTAAATTTAATTTTTAATAATGGTAACGTTACTTGAAAGAACATTCATATTAATTAATATCGGTGAATGTCTTACGTTTATATAAAACAGACTGCAATTCACAGCGATATTTAAAGAAAAACAATGGTATTAGAGGTCGATATTACACGAACTCATTATATAGCTGCCATAAACATCACAAAGTGAGATAGGGTCGGTAATGATGAGTTTGCAAATCTTTATTATAAAAGTACAACATCCCGTAAATGAAAATGATTTGATTGATAAAAATCATAATTCGATATAAAATACAATTCATATTTAATATGCTAAAAGCTCCAAATGATAGTAGTACTTAATTATTATTAAAGAGCGTATATTTATAAATAGACAAAAATAAATATTAAGCAATTAGCACATGTCATTTTTTTATAATGATTTTAAATATGTTTATATATGATGAGGGACGGGAGACTTCAGAATGAGATGAGAAAGAAAATTATTCCGGTATTCAAAGGTTTAAGTTTTAATTTGTCATAATTAATACGTCTCCCGAAAATCTTTTCCAACGTTAACAAAGTTTTAATTACTAAGAGAAAACTTCGAAATAAATACGAAGCAAATATTTGAGTATTCGATGAGACTACTAAATGACTGATTAATTATTTATAACATTATTTTCTTATTTTAAATTTTATCCGCATGACATTTATTGTAAAACTAATAATTAAACGTCGATTTTACTTGTAAAAATGTCATTGTGCTAATTACAAAATAGTTCCAATATAAGTAGAAGTATAAGTACATAGTTTGACTAGATAAAGATTTACGTTTTTGTATACATAATAATCATATGGCAGCAACGATAACTATAACCAAATACGATTCAAATACGCATAGAAAAATGCCTTGTTATAGTATGTATATAGAAAAGTGTTTAAGAATTTTATTAAAATAGATCAATTTCTTAGATATGTTTTATGTTTCAACAATAATATAATAAATAAACATTGATATTTTTTTTCAATCATCTGGTCCTTTAGTAAGAAATATTTCTAAGCTAATTTGAATCGCACTGAGAAAAATTATACTTAATATAAATAACTGCAAGGATGTCGTTAATCTCGTAGTTCTAAGGAATATACACAATATACAATATCACGCATAACACATTGCAAGGCAGAAATAAAATAACAGTAACAATACATCAGACGCTTACAAGATTAACATGGCGCAATTAAATAATAATCACTAATTGCAGAATATGTTTTTTTAATATTACACCCTCTCTCAATATCATACAGCACTGCTATTCTGTAAGAAAGAAATGTTGAAAGTTGACTTACGGTGATACGCTATTTTGATGCGTGTATTCTTTAATGATGTTATAATTATTAGTCAATATCGCATAAATCATTTTCTGACATTTTAGGTTCGTATTCTGCGACGAGTGTCGAGTTTTTTCTTACATAATAGCTCTACTGACTTAAATTATAACATCGCATAAAATAATTATAGAAAGGTAGATATATACATCGATAAGTAAGCTAACTAGTTTCAGCAGTAGCTTGATTTTAGATATTATTACATGTCGGTATATAATTAGTAGGTCAAAGGAGGAAATAAATGGATTTAATCTTTGAAGCCTGGCGATGTTTTAACTTAAGCTGTCATATTCAACAGAGTTTTTATAAACTCGCTTGCTTTTTAAATGTACGTGGAAGACATTCATAACATAACTTTTACAGCTATTGGTCAATTGAGCACTGTTCAATAGATAATCGAGAAAAAGTCCATTCGACAAGAGTGGCCGTATGGAGTTGAATCTGAAGCGTCATCGACCGATGATTGTGGGCTCGTCGGCCATCGCTAGTTCGTCTGTCGCTGCTTTATCGCCTTTCCTCTTACGAGAGTACCAGAGAAACGAAGCAGCTGCGAAAAGATTCACCAAAACCACGAACCATGCCAGGAAGAAGCTAATGTGGAAGCTGTAAAGAAAAACTTAATAAGTAATAGTAGTACACATTTAAACTTTTAGACTAAACCCATAAATAAGGAATGTAGCATGGTCTAGTTGAAGAGCTTAGTATTTAATTATACAGGGTTATTTGTAACACACCAGCAACCTCGCAGGATTAGATAGCTAACATCATAAGCAACAACTTTTGTTCTACGACTTCGGACAATACATGAAAAAGAAATTATTTTACAAGTTTTTGATTTACTGTCGTCACATTTGTAGGTCCATATTTCATTCACAAACGAAAGGAAAACGCGACGTGTCGATATTTGCGATGTGCGTAGATTTATAAACGTTGAAGTGGGAAATTAAATTAATACTTATGTTTCGATTAAAATAAAATCTAACATTTAACAAACACAGTAGAACAAAACTCGTTGCTTATGGTGTTAGCTATCTAGTCCTGCGAGGTTGCTGGTGTGTTACAAATAAACCTGTATAAGTCACTGATGTACAATTTGTGTATGCAGGTGTTTCTTTTTATTAATTGTAAATTCGGAGCTAAACTGCATGCCCAAATAACGAAGGTCACGTATGTGAAAAAAAAAATTGATAAAAATAATATTACATTTAAAATTAAAATAAATTATATGAATATAAATATATCTTACTAATGATAGGCACGTTCTGGATAAATAAACTTCAAGTTCTTCTTCATGTGGTCCACGGAAGACATCATTACTTGAACCACGACGAATGTACATGCAGCTGTTACCGAAAATAAAACTTGTATTTACAACACAATTATGAACATTATTTTATAATATCAACATTGTAACAAAATTTCAAAGTCATTTTATAAATAACAACAATAAAGAAAAGTACGAGCGCGTACCAAACTAATAGTCGACGAGCCATTCTCCTGTTTAAAAGAAAGCTTAAGAGTTTTAACCACGCCGCTGTTTCACTGCAAGTTGTTGAAAAAATCTAGCTCAAAACTTTAAAACTTACAAGGCTTTTCTCTACCACCGTACAAGATGAATTGAAATTACAAATAAGTCTAATAAAAATAAATGATCGCTTAAATTTGACTGCAATTCTTGTTCGGATCGTAAAAAAATAAAATAAAACAATACATTACTCCGATATTTTTCGATTTTAAAATCGATAACAATAGAAGTCTCACAAAAATAATTAATAATGAAATAAAATTTTGTATCGCAAGTAAAATAATGTAATTCGTTCGAAATGATTGAATTATTTGATTATCATTGAAGTAACAAACCAAATCAGAATACGTAAATCAAATAACATTGACATTGAAATAATACAAAATCCGAGGACGAAGAAACGTTAACGTACAAATGTTTAATTTATCGTGACCTTGAACTATTTCAATACGCGAATATTTGCGGCTACTGTAAATAAGTCTTAAATTTTCGTTAACAATTATAAAATAATTTGGAGGTTCTCTTTATTTCCATCGAACAAAAACACTATCGATTTATTATTAAAATCAAAAAGTCACGTGAGTTCCCCATCTTGCCTGGATCTATGAATTTTTCAACTACTTTCTGCTTAAAATTTTATGAATTGCGCAGAATAAACGTTGAAGGAAAGCTTGCTGAAATATGTATTGTATACATTCGCAATAATGTATCGTAGTAAATGAATATTTTATTCTACTTAAGTAGTAATAAAGAATTAATTTTACAAGCTTTAGTATATTTACTGACAACAATAAAGTTCAATTAAAATTATTTGCAATTAAATCTTCATGCAGTATAAATAGAAATAACGCTGAATATAAAAAAAAGTCTATGATATTTTCTTCGAAAAGTTTCTTTAAAGTGAAAATCTTCAACTGATTCTTAATTTGCTAGTGTAATAAATCTAACACTCACTGCTGATAAAGTGTATGCCAGCGGCGAGACGTTTAAACATGTAACGTGGATTTCTGAAGGTGTACACAGAGAAGCCACATCCCATCGCCATTACAAACAGACTGATGATGCCGAAGGAGATCATTGTTCGCACGTAATCTGCAAAATACGGTATATTTAGATATGTGTGTTTGTATAAGGCAAAGATATAAATAGTTGTGTTAATAAGGATCAAAGAACTCTACTAACTAAAAATAATAATGATTACCCATTGTATAATAAATATTATAATATATAATATTCTGGAACATTATTCACACAAGGCCCTCTGATCCCGAATTAAGCAGAGCTTGTATTATGGAAACCAGACAACTGATACACTTACATATACTACTTTTCTTTTCTAAATACATACTTATATAGATAATTACACCCGGACTCAGGACAAACAGACATATTAATGCACACAAATGTCTGTCCTGGGTGGGAGTCGAACCCACGACCTGCGCCGTGAAAGGCAAGTTTCTCACCGATCACGCCAACCGGTTCGCCAGTATTAGCTTTACAATGTATTGTTGGTTGACGATTATTTTTATATTACAACTCTGCTCCTGAAAAAAGAACAGTCTAAAAATCATTATCCAGATCGAGCTGACATTTACTCGGTGGTAGAGCTTTGAGCAAGCTCGTCTGGGTAGGTACCACCCACTCATCAGATATTCTACCGCAAAACAGCAGTACTTTGTGTTGTTGTGTTCCGGTTTGAAGGGTGAGTGAGCCAGTGTAATTACAGGCACAAGGGACATAACATCTTAGTTCCCAAGGTTGGTGGCGCAGTGGTGATGTTGTTTTTTTTTTAAGAAATATACAAACCACTGTCTGTGGGCGTTGGTGACCACTTACCATCAGGTGGCCCACATGCTCGTCGACTAATCTATACCATAAAAAAAAGACATTATTGTCCCGCTTCGTTATATAAAATAACTATTAATAATGAAATATTAAAATGATTTAACTGGTAAAGCTTTTACCATAATACGATTATTAATGTGGATTATTGTGGATATTTTCGTACGGAAAAACCGATTTTCAGTTTTTTACTTTAAGCTTAACAAATGATCGCCAGTTTCATATTTTCCCTCAAAATCTTTTAACGATTTTTGATTTTTTATGGTTATCTTTATTATTTAAATTATTTACGACATTTGTTACGTTCTAACTTAGGGTTTATAATTTAAAAATTTAACCATTACTTAATTTAAAATAGGTATAAACAAATAGGCTACCCGATGTAAGTCCTGTTTAGCACCACCCATAGACATTGGCACTGTAAACAACATAAATCTTCGTCTGTAAAGTCGGCTTACCAACAATAATTTTACGTGATAACGTCATAAGAAAACATTGATGAATACTCGGACGCATCGGCCGATGGAGTGGAAGAGAGATAGAGGCGTCACAAGCCGAACGCTTAGGCCGATCGTGCCTCTCTATCGTTTGTTCCGCGCTCTCGCTTGCACGCTCGGCTCAGGCGGAACGTGACAATGAGTCATGCTTTTTCGTGCGTGCAGTCAGCGTTCATCGATTTATAAGACGTTATGACGACAATATTAACCATTTCTTACGTCGCCAATTCGCCACAAAACTTGGGAACTAAGATTTTATCTCCTTTGCTTATAGTTATACTGGCTGTTTAACTCTTCGAACCGAAACAGAACAATACTAACCATTGTTATTTGGTGGTAGAATATTATATGACGATTGGGTGGTACCTACCCAAATGATCTTGCACGGAGTACTACCACCAAACCATTGTATTTTCACATTGTGAAATAATTAAATAAAAAATCGAGAATATTATGAGTTATGATATAATCGAGAATATTATTACGCATGCTGTTTTTAAGGCAAGTTATAAATTCAATGTTCAACGTGGTTAGGGTAGGGCGATGTATAAAAATAAGTGCTCCAAGCGCGTTTCGTCCGTATTACAAAAATGATGAATGAATCCAGGGTTAGCTATTTCCCAAAGGCTATTATTGTATGGATATATATTAACTGTGCAATAGAAGACAAGAGTAGAATAAAGATAAAGTATCTGCTCATGGATGTGCTTGCGCTGGTCAACGGCTTCCTATTTTAAGTGAAAGATTTGAAACTTGTTTTATAACCACTCCAATTCAACGATCGTTATGGTTAGTACACTTGTAGTAGTTTTTTATCCGTTCCATGATGGGAATTTCAGTTAAACATACTTGCCCGGAATTGAAAACGCGACAAACGGTTAAGATACACTTGTTCTGTCCACTGGACCATCTCGGCTCTTTCGTCGATTTATTAAATATAAAATCCTATCAAGTTGTACTGTTCCGTTAAAGGCGTTATTAGAACTGCTTCACGATCAATGAAGTGAACTAAGATTCTACGTATTAAGCGCTGGGCACGATACGACGATTAAAAGATGTTGTTAAATTGTGGTCATCTATTTGATTACTTTGTAACTATTTTAGGCGATTTGTTTTAAATTATTTGAACTATTGTAAGAAAAACTTTTATTTCAAGATATTTCGATATTAGATAGCGAGTTCGGCTTGACAATACCTTAGGTAAGCTACTTATGTTTCTCTAATAATATTACTATTGTAGTGTAAAATCCATTGAGCCTTGTATTGTGCATATAAGCCTCTTACTGATATAAAGTTAAAAGTATATTTTGTTTGAGCGAGCTTAATAGCTATTTTTAATTTTGCTTTTTTTTTTTTTTTTTGTATAGGAAGGTGGACGAGCCAATGGGCCACCTGATTGTAAGTGGTCACCAACGCCCATAGACAATGGCATTGTAAGAAATGTTAACCATCGCTTACATCGCCAATGCGCCACCAACCTTGGGAACTAAGATGTTATGTCCCTTGTGCCTGTAATTACACTGGCTCACTCACCTTTCAAACCGGAACACATCAATACCAAGTACTGCTGTTTTACGGTAGAATATCTGATGAGTGGCTGGTACCTACCCAGACGAGCTTACACAAAGCTCTACCACTGATTTATATAAGACCAATATTTTTGTGTTAGATATTTCCTTTTTTGAGGCAGTATATAACTAGGAAGTGATATGAGATCTTTTTTTATTGTATTACGTAGGTAGACTTGAAAGTGGGTCGACTGTGAGAAATATTAAGCATTCTTTACATCACATATGGCACACCAACCTTAACAACCAAGATGTTATGTCCCTTGTGCCCGTACTTTGCTCAGCAGTGGGAAATTAAGACTTATACCACTTCTAATAGTCTTCTGCTGTATAATCATAGCTTTTGATTTAAAAGTAAACTACAACCAGTCTACAAAGTAAGTAAAAGTAATAGCTTTGTGTTCTCATCATTTATTTACAGTTAGAAAATACGGAATGTCAAAGAAAATTCTTCACAAGAAACTTTCAAACACTTTCAAACTTTCTTCAGAAAAGTCTTTCAATTTTGTCTTGTAAATATATCCAATTAAAAAGGAAAAACTTTCAAAGTCTTAAATATTTGTTGACAAAAAAAACTGTTTTCGCTAAATGAAATAAAATATCTGAATATACGCTTTAAATAAAATCTCAGCAACGCTGAGCTCTACTGAACAAAATGCAAAAATAATCATCAAAATTGTACATAAAAAAGTATAGACAAATGTAGAATCTTTTATTTCAGGTCGAGTAAAACGCATTAATTAAGTACTTATAACGAAAGTGTGGTTCAAGACAAAATAAATTTAATTACTATTTGAGATTTAAATTTTAATCGTCGTCCAATCATTAACGCTGTTCTTACCCCAAGATTAAAATGACGTAAGTCTAGTTACTAAAAAGAGACTCGGATATTCTTAATGACCTTTTTAATTTATAATAGTCGTTTCACTGTATCGTCTGGTTGTCATGAGCTTTTTGCTTTGTCTTGTTAATAACTGAAAATGAATTTTCAATCTTTTTTCGTAAGGATTGGGTTCAAAATCGTTTATATAAATTTATAAAGATAAAAGCTTAATACGACCCTTTGAAGTAATAAAATGATACTATTATTTTACTTACTAGCTATGTCAATGTCATAGGCGGGATCAGCCGGCTTGCCATTCTTCATCGTCGGCTGCGCTAAGTAATTTGTACAATCTGTAACAATATTTTTTTATTTAATGAAAAAAAAAAATTAAAAATGAAATAAAAAATAAACACATTTGAAATTTTCTGTCTCTCAAATGAAATACTTATTAACACAACATCATTATTTTTATAGCTGGCAGTCTGGCCTCTGCAATTATCATGTACGAAAGATGTATTCAATTTTTGAATTTCTTATTCGATAAATTTATCATAACTTTGTTTTGAGTCATGTTGTTTTGTTGAGTATTAAAGGAGTTGAAGTTGTAGATATTTTTAATTTTGATTTATATATACGTATTTAAGGCATCAATGTAAACAATCATGTAAATACATTTTAAAATAATGTTGATATGTATGTAAAATGTTCTTGTTTATACATGCATAAACAAGAACAGTTGTGATGTAGTTTAATTTTTGTATCTGTAATAAGCTTTTCATTTACTTGTAACCAACAAATTAATTTGCCTCCCTCCACATATTTTACAATATATCCCCAAAGGTTGTGTGGAAGAAATCGCTTCTTCTTCAACAAGGCCACTACTTGTGATATGCATGCTTGATATGCAAGTTACGTAATTTTCGAATTATTTCGAATTTCAAAAAATTTTAAAGACTTGCGAACTCAAGAATATAATATATAAATAAAAAAAAGAAACATCGCGTTACTAAGCTCTAGGATGCGTGTTATGCGTCTGTCGTCTGTTTATAGAGTATACTCATTAATGTTTTCTTTACAATTTTATTCACAAGTCATCCAGAATGTTCTAGGAATCGGGCTACTGTTTAGCGAGATGTTTATTGCAACAGTTTATTTCTTTTTAAATCGACATTTTAACTCTTTAGAAACAGCAGTAGCAACTCCGTAATGAAAGGGGACTGGGATTATTTAACGGAAATTGAATTTATACTACTTAAACCAGCTTATGGTAAACAGCTGTTACATAACCTTTTATCTTAAAGATTTAATAATTTTTCATTTAATAGATTCAGATTCAGATTTATCTTGTTGATTGTTTTTATCACAAAAGTTTGATTTAAAATGTTAATCATTTCGTATGTATTTGTCATTAAAAATAAAAAAGAATAAAACGCAGCATTGTATATAAAATCTGTTATAAGCCTAGCGTTAAAGTACCAATATACGACGAAACAGACAAAATAAAATGTTATTATTGTTTGGTAAAACATGCTGTCGCCTCAAAGGAAAAAAAACAGCTTGTGTATGTCCCAGGCTTAGGCCTTTTTTTATCGCTGCTAAATCGCTTTTACTCGTTTCGTCCACATGATGTGGGGGGGGGGGCGTATGTAGGGCTCGTCGGCGCTCTGAAGGCGCCGGAATACCCACTGAAAAAACCAACGGTACCCACTTCGTCTTTTCGGGGGACGTCACGGGATCGCTTGCGCATACTACCATGACGTCCCGAGGGTAGGCTTCTGCGGGCCTCCAAATCCTAGGGGTTCTCAGGGTACAGAGACCCCCTAGCCCCGGCGACTCGGGGCTTAGGCCTCCTCCTCTACTTCTGGGGAGAAGTTTTTGAGCATATTTCTCAATTCTGCTCCTAGTAACGATTGGTAGATACATACCTATGCAGCCTTAACCGCTGAGGCACTCCGATACCATAGGTTGCCTTCCTATCTCAGGAGGCTGTTGGGGGCGTACCTCCGGGACCGGGTGGTCCTCTGGGAGGGGGGTGATGGGCGACTTGTCCGGCATCGGGTGGGTTGCGGCGTTCCACAGGGGTCGGTTCTCGGCCCAATTCTGTGGAACGTTGGCTTCGACTGGCTCCTGCGTGCACCCGTCCTTCCCGGGATGGGGGTGTTGTGCTACGCGGACGACACTCTTATCACGGCGACAGAACGAAATTTCCAGGAGGCGGCCCGCCTGGCCGAGGTCGGGACGTCGCTCACGGTGGACCGCATTGGAATGTTGGGCTTGAGGGTCTCCATCTCAAAAACGGAGGCCCTCTTATTCCATGGTCCTCGTCGGGGACCCCCTCGAGGGGCGTGTATCACCGTCCAGGGGACGGTGATAAATGTAAAGGCCCAGATGAGGTATCTGGGCCTGATCCTGGACGGAAGATGGAGCTTCGGGCAGCACTTTGTCCAACTGGGTCCGAAGCTTATCAACGCTGCTGCTGCCTTGGGCCGACTCCTACCCAATGTGGGAGGGCCGGAATCACCATGCCGGCGCCTATACGCCGGCGTGGTGCGCTCCATGGCACTGTACGGTGCACCCATTTGGGTGGACGCTCTCACCGCTAAGAACAAGGCCCTTCTGCGGAGACCACAGAGGGTCATAGCGGTGAGGGCGATACGTGGATACCGTACGGTGTCGTGGACGGCGGCTACGCTTCTCGCGGGCGATCCGCCCTGGGAGCTCCAGGCGGAGGTGCTCGCAGAAGTGTACCGGTTTCGGGTACAAGCCAGGGCCAGCGGCGACCGTCCAGGATCCGCGGAGGTGGAGGGAATCAGGGCTCTAGCCCAACGAGCGCTGATTCGCAGGTGGGAGGAGGACTTGAGGTCCCCATCAGCAGGCCTGGCGACAGTGGAGGCGATCCGCCCCCATTTGAGTCGCTGGGTAGCAAGGAATGGCGGCACACTCACGTATAGGATGACGCAGGTGCTTACTGGACATGGCTGTTTCGGTAAGTACCTGCATAAGATAGCGAGGCGGGAGGTATCACCCTCCTGCCACGAGTGTGGTGCGCCACAGGATACGGCGCACCATACCCTAACGGAGTGTGCTGCGTGGGGGCCTCAGAGGCATACCCTGGCGGCGATAATCGGCGGAGATCTCTCGCTGCCGAGCGTTATTAACGCCATGCTCGATAGCGAGAGATGCTGGTTGGAAATGGTCTCCTTCTGCGAGAGTGTCATGTCGCAGAAGGAGGCCGCGGAGCGGCAGCGCGAGGAGGTTGCCTCCGCTGTTTCAATCCGCCGAAGAAGACCGGGGAGAAGGCGTCTGCGCTATGCGCACCTTCTCCCCCCGCCGTAATAGCCGCTTGGGCTAGGTGGGCTCCCCGTATCCGGGAACCTCCCTAGAAATGGAGGCCCGCAGAGGCGGGCCGACCGTCGGGGCGTCTCGGTAGCATGCGCAAGCGATCCCGTGGCGCCCCCCGACCAGACGGAGAGGATACCGCTGGTTTTTTAGTGGGTATTCCGGCGCCTTCAGTGCCGGCGAGCCCCACATACCCCCCCACTTCATGTGGGGGAAACACGTAAAGTGTTTTTCCAGCGACAAAAAAAAAAAAAAAAAAAATGCAGCCTTAACCGCTGAAAACGAGATGCATTATTTATAAGCAAAAATTAAGAAGGAAAAATTTCATTGGTGCTATCTTGAGTTTGAACTCACAATCATCATTAGGATTCACATGTTTAACAACATGCTGAAACATATGAATTAGTTTAAAGGAAGGAATTTACTTATTAGAAAACTATCAAGAAAATTCAACCATAAAGTAGTCAGTCATCGAGTATTTATTGCTTCGGATAACGAGCCCATAAATCAAAGCTTTCAACGGTTTCGGTAGGTATGCCTATCTAGGCACGTTATATGATGTCATTGTATTGTTTTAATCTAACTAACAATAATTCATTACTTAGTCGAATGACTGACATTTAATTTATGAACAAAGCATACTTAATTCAAGTAGGCTTTTGTTTCATCATTTTACAGGATTATATTCAAGCTACAACATCTATTTGAATTGGATTTTTTTGTACATATTATTACTATATTGATATTACGTTTATATTTTTAATTTTCTTTTAACTGTATCTGTTATACCTATTCATTTATCATAATCGAAATTGTAATCCTGTGTGGCCTTATTTCACTACAAAATTATAACTGTACAACCATTTCTGTAACGTTGTTGATTAAAATTAAATAAATTAAATAAAATTATAACACGAGGATTGTTAGTAACGTTTTAATATATTAATTATTTTTAATATAAGATTTATTTTTCTAAATTGACAAGAAATTTTTACACATTTACTTTATTGATGTGACCATTTTTAACGACATAAGAAATCTAACACGGTCAATATTTTATTGTCCCATTATACTTCCAATGAATTTCTGCACGATAATAGCTTATATATATGTACATATATAATAATTAATTGAAACACATATGATAAAAACTGTTTTTTAACAATAAATACCCATATCATATCAAACTATTAAACAAATGTAAAGAAAAGAGTTTGTTTGTTTGAACACGTTAATCTCCACAATTTTTAAATTCCGCTTAAATAAATTAATCATCATTGAATATCCCATTTATTGATAAACATCATTTATATTTATGTTATAAATGCGAAAGTAACTATGTCGGTCTGTTATGCTTTCACGGCTAAACAATTGAACCGATTTTTATAATCCTAATAGCTGCGCAACCCTCAACACGCAGGCGATAACGATTATACTTTCTCGGTAGTAGAGCTTTGTGCAAGCTCGTCTGGGTAGGTACCACCTTCTAATCAGATATTCTACCGCAAAACATCAGTACTTTGTATTGTTGTGTTCCGGTTTGAAGGGTGAGTGAGCCAGTGTAATTACAGGCACGAGGGTCATAACATCATAATTCTCAAGGTTGGTGGCGCATTGGCGATGTAAGCGGTGGTTAACATTTCATACAATGCCAATGTCTATGGGCGTTGGTGACCACCTACCATCAGGTGGCCCAAATGCTCATCGGCCAACCTATTCAATAAAAAAAGAAACGTAAAACGTGGTGGAAACGATGCGGAGTATCTAGTCTAATAACAAATGCTTTCATGGAAGTAGATTGCTTTACACTCTTCATTTATGAAATGAGTGTCCAATAAATTATTCACATTTCATGGTCGTAAGAAAATATGCAATGATAATAAATATATTACGGCCACTTTAAACGCTTAGATGGTGAGTAAAAGAATTTATATTTCATAATGTTTCCGTTCCTCAGACTAAGACACAAAACAGATGTTTCTTCAATTCATATCACAGTACTATTACGTTGACATTTCACGAGTTTTATATATTTTTTATAGCATAGGTAGGCGGACGAGGATATGGGCCACCTGATGGTAAGTGGTCACCAACGCCCATAGACATTGGCATTGTAAGGCTGTCACTTACATCGCCAATGCGCCACCAACCTTGGGAACTAAGATGTAATGTACCTTGTACCTGTAATTAAACTGGCTCGCTCACCATTGAAACCGGAACACAACAATACCAAGTACAGCTGTATTGCGGTAGAATATCTGATGAGTGGGTGGTACCTACCCAGACGAGCGTGCACAAAGCTCTACCACCAAGTACCACATTTTAGCGACTGCGAAATATCGCATCAGTGATCAAACAATTACAAGACCTAAACTCATATAGATATAAAGACAGCGAAAGCAAATATGTGTGACTGACGATCTTTAATTGAACGCATTCCAAGATGTCATTTTGCGTAATCGTATAAAACGGCAGTATTTTTAGCTGTCAGTAACAGCTCGCTTCGCTAGGCGTGAATTGAAATTGAGTTAGTCATTTTTGGTGTGAAACATGTATTTGTGTGCCTTGGGGTTAAGATAGATTCGCATGCCGTGACGGTATACGGCATGACGGTGTCTAACGCTGTCAAACTCAATTTCCACCGGCGCTCTGTATTCCCTAGTGTGCGTGCAGCTAGTATACTACACATTTAATTATATTAGAAATCATTAGATATTCTATTCAGTGTCCGCTAAGTAGCAAAAAATTCGTTCGGATACGGCTCTAAAGATTTGGGTGATATTTTGTTTTTAGATAAGGTTTTGCTTTATGTATGCAATATGTGTGTATGACCATGTCACTGAATAGGTCTTTCTTGAAAAAAGTAATTGAAACAAAAAAGAATAATAATTACAGTCTAGCTTTTTGTTAATACGGAAAATATTCGATCAGGCATGATGCGATTTCGAAGTGCCGTCCTTTGAAATATAAATCAATAAAATAAAAAACCGGTCAAGTGCAATTCGGGAGGCGAGAAAGAGGCGATGGAGGGAGTCGTATTATCAGATTGGAAATTAAGAAGAGTTTTTATAGTTCTTTATGAAAATTAAAAAATCTATTTTATAGAAGAAAATTTAGAACAATGAGGTATAATGTGAATAATATGTAAATAATGATATTTATATAAACAGTAGAAAACGCGAAAATTCAAGCTTGATGCAAACTAATACAATGAGATAAAATTTTATTCCATATATTCATTCATACAATGAGTTGAACAAAAGTATGTGCAAAATTTCAGTTGGTTATTTTATTTATTGATGATGATGATGTCCTCCTGGCCATTCTCAAGGAGGACAACTGCGCAGGTCTACATATGTGTGAGAAAACACAATTACACTCTCTATTCTTTAACTCTCATAATCCGATAGGATGGCAAATCTGACACGACTGGAGAGAGTTCAGGCGTAGAACCAACGGCTTTACGTGCTTTCCTAGGCACGGAAATGCACAAACAGGTGGTGGGGTTCTAACTCAGGATCTCGGTATCTGTGGCACTATATCTAGCCACTAGACCAACGAGACCGTCAATATATTATATTATCACGCTCTTTAAAAATATATATTTATTAACTTCCTTCACCTATGTCTCGAAGTCAACCGACAAATTCAGATTTCATTTATTTAAATTTTAACATGCATTATAGAGTCACCGAACTCTAAATAAATACCTCGACTGTTTCCGTCCAGTCGGATAAAATGGGCTATGACTGAGGACAGAGAGACGAGATAGATTCTATAATAAATTAATTTTTTCATTAGATTTACGTGATCTATATGGTCTCAAAACCTCGAATGAAAAAAATCTGATCGATTTTGATGAAATTACTAGGCATTTAGAAGAAATTCGGTGATATACGTACATGTTTACCAATATTATTAACGCGAAAGTAACTCTGTCTTGCTGTCTATTGATAAAGTTTAATATGAAGCACTCTTGAACCTCAGGAAGGTCAACGGCTACTTATTTATACCTAACTGCCTCTACTCCCATTAGAATGTAGATTTGACTACTATGATACGACACTTATAACTTTTTTATACAGAAATGTCATATTCATTGTATAATATAATTTGATATGGATCTTTAGTTCTCGTAATTACATCACGAACGGCTATTAATATGTAGTAATTTCGTTCGGTTACGTTAACTGCGCACAGCATTGCATTGTTTATTTATTTACGTTTCACACACGCTACATACTAGCTACTATAGCAGAAGGCGACTTGAAAGAACCAGTGTGGTATTTTTATCGGTGACTATAAATCTTATTGTGTGGGTCGTATGGAACGTTTATTTTTTGTGTTAATTTCGAATATTTCTCCAGTTACTACGTTAATTTTCGATACATCATTGACACTAATAATATATTTTTCATATGAATACCTTATGCTTGTCATTTTATTTTTGAGACTAAATGTCTAAATATATATAGATAACTTTTTAATGTTTATGTATAAATAATATATTGAAATATTTTAAATTAGAAGTTGATATTTTTGAATGCTTCTTATTGTTATTATCATTAGTCCTTAGTCTTTGTTATTCAACTACATATATTCTATTGAGTGTGACTGAGTTAACTGACATTTGCGGACTATCAATACTATCTTAAGACATCGAAATGAGATCGTAGACAATTTTAAGTATATTTATACATATTACTTACTGCTAGTACAATCAATTTAAGACCAGACATTTTTAGGATCTTTTCTTGAAATGAACGCCTGAAGTAAATCTTTTAAGTACTGAGTCTACTGATCGACAGTTTCTGTTGAGATAAGTAACAGAATATATTATTTAGATATTAAAAATAACTTCATATTCCTTTGAATTTTGACAAACATCGAACCGTAATATGCTATTTTGATGCGTCTATCCTTTATAACACTATAGTTTTATAGTTAATAACGCATATAATCACTTAAATATTTCACGAACGAATGTGGTGAGTTTCGGGTTTGTAGAAGGAGAAAAGCTCTACAGGTATTAACTCGGATACGACAGAAATTTTGTCATTTTTTTTATCCCAAAAACATATGAGAATATTTATTTAGGTGATTAGGATTAAGTCGAATAGGGTGCAAATGGTGTTAACCATGACGGCTCGCTCAAACGCTTAGTCGTCGTATAATAATATAATTGTTGATAATAATTCAACCAAGTTAGACAACGAGCGACATGAACGCTTGAATTGGTCGTTCGAACAGGTTGCAGCAATCTCATGTTACTGGTTTCAAATAATAATAATTTATTTAAATATATGAATCACTGTGTTTCCGAGTCTATTTTGTGTTTTTTTTGAGATATTATCGTATTATTTCAGAATCTCGTCGACATCACTTTTCAGAAATATTCCCTTCCATAACACAAATTAACATCAAATATTTCATGCTTTGTCTATGAGCAATGAGCTCCCTGATTGTAAATGGTTAATTTACAATTAGGGAGCTCATTTGCTATTCTGCCATTGTGTTAGAAACCAATGAAAGAGACCCTTCAATACGAAAAGTTAAATATATAAGATTGTACCCATTTAATTTCTATAATAATTTAACAAAATATAAATCATATATTTCAACTAAAACGTATTAGCGCAATTTATTCTTGCATAATCTGTCTTTCCATATTATTTTCTTAGCGGACAGTAATTGACAGGTCGTTAGACTCCCGTGTGTATTTTGGTATGTCATTTTAAAAGAGCAGTTTTTCCAACATGGTAACATTTAATCTGTTTATATCGTTAATCTATATTAATAATCGCTAACTTTAATATATAAAAAGAAACTTAAAAATGCACGGCCGTGTCATATCTTAAAATATATATATATATACACAATCTTCTTTGGAAAAAAAGTACTTTATATTTTAATTTGATAAGAATCAAAGCTTATTTATAATTAAAGAAAACTATATTGTCTAATTAATTGTCGAATGGGTAGTTTCTCGTGTGGGCAGAACAAATCACGTTTTGTACAATGTCTCATGATTGACTAATTAATCGCATAGAAACATTGATATAACTAATCCCTAAAAATTAATTACGTCTTTAAATATTATTACCCAACATGTTTGGCAAGAATACAAATTGTTTCAATGCACATGTTAATTATACAACAAACTGTCACATTTAACAGAACGGCAGCACGCAACGACTTGTTTGCGCAAATAAGTTTTGCGCACTCTAGTGTTTTTGCTGCTTTAAGATGCAAATATGTATGTAGTTATACCTAAAACAGATTTTTTTGTCATTGCAAAAGAAAATTAAGTTGTTTTTTTATTGTATAAGAAGGCGGACGAGCATATGGGCCACCTGATGGTAAGTTGTTACCAACGCCCATAAAAAATGGCATTGTAAGAAATGTTAACCATCGCTTACATCGCCAATGCGCCACCAACTTTGGGAACTAAGATTTTACGTCCCTTGTGCCTGTAATTACACTGGCTCATTCACCCTTCAAACCGGAACACAACTATAACAAGTACTGCTGTTTTGCGGTATTCCGATCGGCGGTGGTACCTACCCAGACGAGCTTGCACAAAGCTCTACCACCAAGTGTGTTTTCTTCAATATGCCAATAAATACACCTTATTTTTAAAATAAAGCGTTCTAATTTTGACCATAAAACAAGTATTTCTTTGTATTTGCGCGGGTTATTGACTTTGAAACGCTTAATTATAATGCAGGCTATAAATGTTTAGTAGACAATATTAATCTCACTGTATTGAAATGTTTTTTATTATTACAGAGCACACGCCCATATATTACTAATATATGGCCGTTAATCCACATGTGGCTGAGGTTACGGGTGATCTGAGGTTTAGAAATAGCGACAGAATTGTTAGTATTATAACAATAGATAAACAGACGAGTGAAACAAATTGCGGACGTCTGCGCTACCGTGTTAAAATTTATGAAGACACGTGATGCGTTACTAGCACATAATCACTCATAACTGGTATATAGAAGATTCATATTGTTTGAAAATTTTCTAAATCGAGAAGGTCTAACTTATAGTCTTGTTTTGTTATAAACATGACATATTAGTAAGACTCACTAACAATACATAATATTACACAATAACATACAACAGAAGAGTAATAAAATAAGCCTGGGAATCTCCCACTGCTGGGCTAAGGCCTTTTCTCGTCATATTGAGGATAAGATTTTGGAGCTTATTCCACTACGCTGCTCCAATGCGGGTTGGTGGAATACACATGTGCCAGAATTTCAGTGAAATTTGACACATGCAGCTTTCCTCACGATGTTTTCTTTCACCGTCAAGCACGAAATGAATTATAATCCCAAATTAAGCACATTAAATTCAGTGGTGCTTTCCCGGGTTTGAACCCACGATCATCGGTTAAGATTCACGCGTTCTTACCACTGGACCATCTCGGCTTCACATATAAATAATTTCTGATATGTATATTAATTGTGTTTATAATATTCATAGAATCATCAATGTTCATGTGATGATTTATAAAATTACAAATAAAATGTACAATGGCAAAAAAAAATACTAAGGATATCCATCCAACAAAGGATACGGTCTTACGAATACATTACATCATGGAATAATATTATAAAATATGTGTGCTCCTTCAATTACAGGAGTAACACAGTATGCACATAAAATAATTACTAAACAAAATTGAAAAAAATAAAGAAATGTAACGTAGTAGTACTCAATTATAAATAAGTATAGTAACTATTTAATTATTGAACTATACTTTTAGCATTTAACACAAAACAAAAATTACAATATTGTATATAAATATAATATGAGACTACATTGAGTAGATCAATTTTAAACATTATTACCTACAATTGCGATGAAATCACCAACATAAAATGATCCATGAGCTTTTTTTTTGAATGTTTAGAAGCTGCCATGAAAGATAAAGATGTATAATTTCCTATCGGATCTATTGGAGCTAGTTTTACTAAGACACATGTATTTTTTACAACAACAAATGTATATGAATGCTTAGTCCAATAATATGTACGAAAATTGTTGTAATATACAATTTGAAAATTATTTCTTACTACTTAAAACGAATATGCTCAAAAAGTATTCACGGGTTACACACAATCACAGAGAGATAAATAAAAAAAATACACGTTAAATGTTGAAGGATGGACGTTTATTTAGATTTCTATTTTTATCCGATGTGAAAAGAAAATATCTTTTGATAGAAAAAGTAAACCAGCGGGAGCTAATGGAGTTAGTGAGTGAGCTAAAACAGAAGGCGGTCCAGGAAAAAATAAACTGAGATTGTTCCGCGCCTCGCAGTATATTAGTCAGTTAACGAGATTGTTACTTATAACACGAACGAACCAGATAATTCAATTACTTAAGCAATATATACAAATTAATATAAAATATACAAGGCTATATATAAAAATAACGCATCAAAATATACTTTATAGGTTCACAATAATCGACATTTGAATCGATATTTTACAAGATTAAAAGTAAAACTACCATCAACCGGTAGCAAAACTTACTCTTTTTCATCAATCAAAAATATAATGATGATTGATATGTAATGATCACAAAGGTTTAAATTGTAAAATGTATGATAAATTGATTTTACTATTAAATCAAACATACGTGTTCATAATATTATTATTATTAGTTTATATTGTCGCTGACTGACACAATTGCTCCATAATGATCGAGCAGCACTCGATAAATAAACATGAATGTAATCGATTTATTTAATGGTAATAGAAAATTATTAATGCTATTTACCGTTATCACGAACATTTCAATATCGTCTACAGTCGGGTCGGAGTAATGTCGGCTCAATCCTAATTGAGAACTAGAAAACTCTCAGACGGTAATTTGTGCACCGTTATATTCATTTAGCTGAGACTCTTAGCCGCCTACAATCTAGCAAAAGGCTAATAAATAAAATTAATTATTTAATCTTTTAATAGTATTCTACATCAAATCTCAGTAGAGAAGTAGAAGAGTACAACACATTCGAATATATATATCGAAAATCATACTACAACGATAAGATTTATACGTATTCCGACTCTTTCATTATCATAGTACGTGTAACAGCAAAGCCTATAAACCTGTAAACATCCATTTGCTGGGCTTAGGTATCCTATCTAGAATATTGAATATTTAATATTCAGCCTTCCAAAATGCAAATCTATTCTAATTACTAAGCGGCAATATCTTAGAAAGTTTTAAGAGTTAAAATAGAAGGAATATGATTAAATCCTCGATTGAATTATTTCATTTCAGTTGGTACATGTTAAAATAAATACAAAAAATAATATATTTTATTGGATTATATCACATAACAGAACGGAAGAAGATAGTAATTTTCAAAATACTTTCTACTTTTTATAAAAATAAAATAAAATAAAAATATTTTAGTCAATTATGATTTTCCACAGTTTCAATTGATTTCAAACTTTTAGAAAAGAAAAGTATTTTGGGTATTTTGAACTAAACCTTTTTTTTAAACGCTATTTACTTCACTGAATCAACTTTATATAATTTTATTAATTAATTCATTTCATAATAGTTAATATCGTGAATTGATTCTGGATAATAGTCGACAGCTATGAAAAATTATAGATGCATAATGTGCATTAAATACTTTTAACTTACTTGTAAAATATTCGCCTTTTAATCCGGTCACATCAAACGGATTAGGTGTCGCCAAGTGAGTTGCATTATGCCTTAATGGACGGTCGAATGGATGGAAAACGTATCGACAAATCTCCCAAACACCAGAGTCACTCCACATGAAGTATCCTCCTCGGGTCGGTAAAAATATACCTGTAACAAATAAATAAAAAATAATATTATGTCTTTACACTAGCAATATTATAACTATATGAATGTTATAAAAAAAAATTAGCGTAAAATAATCTTGATTTTAAACATACGAGTATGAATTTTGTTTAATATATTCGGTTACGGCAGCCATTCTCATGGGAGAATACTCAACTCAGGGCATATTATAGTGCAAAATCATTTGCACGAATACAAAAAATCCCGATTACTTTTAGTTGACCTGACTCCGGGGCTTGGGGATTTTAACGAGTTAGCAACTAGACCAACAAGATTGGTCGTATTGATACAATAGCATTACAACAATTTGCGTAGGTACCGCTTCTAGCGATAAAACTCAATTAAATTGATAGACAGTGATATCGATTGTAGTACAACTTGATTATATCAAACATACATCAAAAATTACGTTATTATGCAAACATTACAGCTTAATTATTATACACTATAAACAAACATTTTTTCATGTAATATATGATAACATGATATAAAAGTTGTTAAATTATAAAATATGATGTCTTATATAGAAGAAAAAAGCATGTAACAGCCAGAAATTATTTTCCTGCTAAGCAATGGCCTTCTCATGTTGGATGAGTTTAATAGCTTTATAGCTTAAAAGTTTTATAGCTTATCCATTACGCTACTCAATTGTTTATATACACTTATGTTATTAAGCACATTGTCTTTAACACAATGTTATCAATTTAAGGTTAATTATAAACTAAACGCTGCACGGGTTTGAATTCGCAACCTTTCGTTAAGTTTTGTCACCAGTAACAACAAAGAGTATGATTTGAGCTCACTCGGTTTGTTGCAGCTGGTTTGAGATTTAATTACAAAATGTTTGAAATAAAAATAATATGCTTTAAATACTCAGCATAACTCAGGGAGCAACGATAATTTTAAAAATTACATTACTTTTTGCATTGAATTACTGATTGAATTACTTTGACACATGATTACATTAAAATATCTGTTACATATTATGCTTCATGCTAAATCTGTTTTGAGAACATCAATTAGATCGGTCATCGATTTGTTACTAAAATGACAACACTAGGAAAACTATTAATAAAATAAAATAAAATATAAAATAAACTACTGACAACGCGGTCTTACGTTAAGTATTAATAGTTTCAATATTTTCGTTACAAAGGCTTTAATGCTTATAACGCGACATTTCATATAGTAGTCAAGTAATACGTCATTAACACCTTCAATATATATACAGTACAGTACTGTAACAGCCTGAGAATATCCCACTGCTGGGCTAAGGCCTCCTCTTTTTTTTGAGGCAAAGGTTTGGAGCTTATTCCACCACGCTGCTCCAATGCGAGTTAGTGGAATACACATGTGGTAGAATTTCAGTGAAATTAGACAGATGCAGGCTTCCTCACGATATTTTACTTCATCATCAAGCACGAGATGAATTATAAATACAAATTAAGCACATGAAAATTCGGTGGTGTTCGCCCAGGCTTAAACCCACGATCATCGGTTAAGATTCACGCGTTCTAACCACTGGACCATCTCGGCTTATATTATATAAATATATATATATATATATAAGTAATAGTAAAATAATTTTAGAGTAACATGTATGTTACGATGTGTGTGGTGATATGCACATATCGTGACAGATTGCTGTGTTTGCACACACACACTAGATCACATCACATCGTATAATATCTTCTGCTTACTTTGCTATGGTCCGTTTAAAGGTCTACCTTGATCGTATCGTCCGATTAACTAGGTCATTTTAATGAATCAAATAAAACACACAAAACTATACCCCATCCAATATTATTCAAGCATTAAAATTGTTTAATGCAACTGTTGAGTCCTTTTTATTGTTAATAATAAAATTGTTCCAATTTTAACTTCCTAAGATAAAAATTTGATAAACGATTCCATCAACGGGTAGGAGATGAGTCAGAATCTTAATATGAAGCAATTACATGCATCGACAAGTCACCGTGAAATAGCCTGCGGCATTTTAAATTTGGTAACGTTGCCAAAAAGATCGGTCTATCTTAAATGCTATGTTATGTAAGCTAATTGTTCGGAGTCTTACTTTATTAAATTGTTAACTGTGAGTAGTATCATGATTAATATGAAGAAACGATTTGTTTTACTTATGAATAGTAGAATTGTCTGCAATATGTAATTTAGAAACTGATATTGGCTTATTGGCTTGGCTTATTAATCAAAGCTACGAATAATGGTTACTAGCATTTCTGTAAAAAAAAATGTACATCAGTTCATTCGTAGTATATTTACTACAATATATGTATGTAATGTTAAAGGTAGATTAATTAATACACATATATGTATCAATGTTTGCAATTTCAATTAAGAGCTCTACAATACCTAACAGTTTGTTTGATGTTACATTATGTTAGCGTTAGTTCAGTTAATAGCGACAAATAGTCGTGCTTAGTTTCAATTCTAAATTCTTTCTTCTCTAAAACAGTTTTTTCTTTAAATTTTAATGGGGGGAAATTTTAATTAACCCCCACGTTATTGTTTCCGTACTTTAATTTCATTTAAAGAGTATCTTCCTTTTTTAGTAAGTAAAAGGTTTTTTTTTTTTTTTAATTATACTACATTTATTTTTTACTCGCGGCTTCGCCCGCCTGTGATAACTGACAACGTGGATACAAAATTTCATGATGTTCGGTTAAGCTTAAGAAACATATAAAAACCAAATAAACAAACTCACTTTCACATTTCACAACTTAAAATCCTTATAATTCTTGTGAAATATATTTTTTACAATAGCTTTTTTTCATCGGTTCAAAAATATAATAAGCGGAAAATAGCAGATTAATTGAAATTTCAAAAACAGGAGAAAGTAGATTGTTTGAGTAGATAGTTACAGGCAGATATTTGTTCTTACGTTAGTTCTATAAAGTGAATGATCCGATGTAATTACACGGACAGGGAATATATTAGATCCAATTTTGGACGGGATATTGATGATGTAAGAACAGACCACTAGGTGGCTCATTAGCTCGTCTTCTTTCCAAAAGTTCGTTCACCCGAGGATTCACCGGCTTTTAAACTATTTCTGTATCAAAAAATAATTCTGATTCGAAGGATATCCGTCGCTCCGTTCTAGTTGCTCCGTGAAGGACCGACAAATCTATACTTAGGAAATCGTTTGTTCTGACTGACTATCAACGATTAATCAAAAGCTAAAAGTTTACTATGTAAAGTAAGCTATCTATATCTAGCTCTAGCTCAGCTTATATCTGCTGAAAAACAAAATATTTCTAATTTCAAATTTTAAGTGCGGAATTTGAGGGGATACTTTGTATGAACTTTACCTGCAATAATCGAAATAGGCAAATAGGCTAGTATGCTATATTTATATATTAGATATAATATAAATTAAATAGTTTTGTAACGGCTCAGATGGTCTGCTTTTTACGTAAGCGTCGGTGCATTACAAAAATGATTTTATTAAAACAATTCAGTGTTCTACGAGTTATGATCACACGTAAAAATAGCACACAAACAGACTGGTTCTAAAATTGTATTTCGAAACCAATCTTTTTTTATGGCTCCCAAAATATTTTTAATAAACAATAGACAAACGAGTTCCGTTATGTTTTTATATACTAATCGTTGCTTTCAGATGGGATATGGTTTTGATACGAAGCATACGCTGTTTAAACCCCATCACAAGCAATTATATAATTTTAGATTACGTGAGATATAAACATAAAAGAATATGCACGAATGAACGAATGGTCACTGGTTACATGCGGCGCCCTCTAAAAATCTTGGGATGCTTTTAGACAATTAATGTTAGTGGGGAAAAGAGGATGATTCTTTCGGCTAAGGACTTCATCCTTGGACAAGAAATACCGATATAGTAGGCTCTTTCGCCACGTTTCTCTTAATGATACAATAAAAAGGGCTCTTGCCACCATTGACGTTCGTGCTCTTATTGAGCCGCATGGTCGTGATAATGGCAAAACACCTGATGGACTGACATTGGTTCCCTGGGAACGAGGACATAGTGTGAGACACAACATGTGTTATCATACTGGCTCCATCTCATATCAGGGAAACAATGTTAGAAGCCGGAGCTGCCGCAGAAAAAGCTGAAGCGAACAAACGTATATTTTTTTCGTATTATATTTTTGTTTCGTTTGCAGTTGAAACGGTTGAGCCTTGGAGTTATAGCGCAAAAACTTTCATCAAAAATATTGCACCCCGTCTTATTGCCTCAACTCAGGGCTGGTTCATTTTTTCCCAAAGAATCGGAATTGCGATTCGAAGGGGAAATGCTGCTAGCATTCTTGCCACCATTCCACGCGGTCATGATTTGTATAGTAACAATTTTTAATTTTTATTTGTATTTATTTTTAAGGCTTTAATGTAAATAAATGTAATACATATTATAAAGAAAGAACAGAATATACGGAAGATATATTTTACTAAACCCTTTTGAATGTCAAATACATGGAGAAAAAATAATTATAAATGAAAAATCAAATTAAATTTATAAGCTAACAATACTTGGCAGTAGGGCTTTTGCAAGCCCATCTGGGTAGGTACCAACCACAGAGTCATCTTATTTCTACTGCCAAATAGCAATAATTCGTTTTGTTGTGTTCCGAGTAGAACAGGCACAAGGGTCATAACGTATTAGTTCCCAAGGTTAAGTGCACATTCGTGATATAACGAATGATTAATATTTCTAATGGCACCAATGTCTATGGGCGGTGGTGATCACTTACCATCAGAGGGCTCATCAACCACCTTCCTATATTAAAAAAATTACTTTACAAAACATTATTCTAGTAATATTTGAAATAATACCATAAATATTGAGAAATATAAATAAACATTTTTTTCCCAATTCAGTTCAAGTTTAACTTTCACAAATTAAGTTCATTTAATATTTAATGTCATTATTAAGACAAAGCAACTATGCCCAATATAAGCCTACGTGCATTCGTTTACGCGTTTCACGTATGCTAACAAAAATAGATCACCGGACATCGACCTTAGTGCCATATGTTCATAATTAATAATAAACTCAGATGTATGATTTTGATTTTCATCACGCACGGCGTCAAAGCGTCTAATCGACTTGTTATACATATCAGTCATAAACATATACTGGTCTTATTAATTAAGCGGCTTGGTAATATGCGATTATAAAATTCGATTTAAGCAGTTCTATGAATTCAAATTTTGTGTGCTTTATTGGCACCGATTAGAGCTATAAATAATAAAAGAATAGGAAGAAATTTGACTTCAATTTGTTTTGACACAAGCTACTTGTTTCAACAATGTTTTCACAGTACTTACTCTATGTTTGGAGGATTTCGTAATTGGTACCTAATTGTATAGTGCTTATAGGGCTGTTATTATTTTCATAGTTCTATCGATATTTGTTATAATCGATGTTATATCGATAATCTATATTACTCTTATAATAATTAACAAAATGATTAGATACTTACGTTAATTTTATTAATTATTTATATGAATAGGTATATGCTAATTTCTTCTTATTTTGCCTTATTAACTGTCTATCTTGTTATCTTGTTGCTACCCTATTCGGCTTCATACTATTAGGTCCCGAGTTTAAAACACAGGTTGGAACAATAAAAAATATTGGACATTTCTATCAAGAAATGTTCAGTAACATTCTGCAGCTATTTAGTTAAAAGTGATACATTTTAATGCATAGGAAAGTTACGACTAACTTACGACTAGGAAGTTAAGTGAATCTAATACTTCAGAGTTCGCGAACAGCAGCAGAAACTAAATTATCCGCTGATAATTGCAGTGTTCATCTTATTGGTATAGATGAATAAAACTAACTTGCTACTGATTTTCATCCAGGTGCAACTAAAGTGTAATTAACATGGATGGATCAGCACGTTTTATTAAGCTAAAGATTTTTTTTTTTTTTTTTTATTGTATAGGCGGGTGGACGAGCGTATGGGCCACCTGATGGTGAGTGGTCACCAACGCCCATAGACAATGGCATTGTAAGAAATGTTAACCATCGCTTACATAGCCAATGCGCCACCGACCTTGGGAACTAAGATGTTATGTCCCTTGTGCCTGTAATTACACTGGCTCACTCACCCTTCAAACCGGAACACAAAAATACCAAGTACTGCTGTTTTGCGGTAGAATATCTGATGAGTGGGTGGTACCTACCCGATGACTACGACGAGCTTGCACAAAGCTCTACCACCGAGTACAAAGCTCTACCACCGAGTGAAGATACGATTAGTGTTTTATATGCCTTATAGACTTAACCTAAACTATAATTCCTCTTATATTTTCATTATTTATTTACAAAGTGAGGGTGTGACTAAATTTGAATTCTGTTTAGCTTGGCACATGTCACACGTTCGAAACGGCGTAGAACGTGAGAACATTTAAAATGTTGGAACGGTTTTTGTTAAACTCATACCGTTCATTTATTACTCGCTACGTAACATATTTTACTCGGTGGTAGAGCTTTGTGCAAGCTCGTCTGGGTAGGTACCACCCACTCATCAGATATTCTACCGCAAAACAGCACTACTTTGTATTGTTGTGTTCCGGTTTGAAGGGTGAGTGAGCCAGTGTAATTACAGGCACAAGGGACATAACATCTTAGTTCCCAAGGTTGGTGGCGCATTGGCAATGTAAGTGATGGTTAACATTTCTTACAATGCCATTGTCTATGGGCGTTGGTGACCACTTACCATCAGGTGGCCCATATGCTCGTCCGCCAACCTATAAAAAAAAAAAAAAAAAAAAAAAAAACAAAAGAAAATGTTACCAAATGTTCGTTCGTTCTATTCGTGTACTGCGACCGTTTCCAAATGTTCAAATATAAATACACCAAATATAACATTATCACATATCAACAAATATATATATATTCTACTCCAAAAAGCACTACTTAGTATTGTTGATTTCTGATTTGAAGGGTGAGTGAGTCGTACTACAGGCACATAACACCTAAGTTCCCAATAGTTGTGGCGTAACGACGATGTAATGGATTGTTAATATTATTTAAGTGACAATATCTCTTACTATTAAGAAACCCGTTTGTCAGTCTTCCTATATATTTTAAATAAAACAAAACACAATTGGCTATAAATCAAGTTTAGAAATAAATAAATTACTAACCATTCTCAGTTTGGATATGTACCCATTTCTCGGTACAAACAGCTGTGATCCAAACGAATGTACATAGACCAATTAATATCGTACAAGCGAATAGAATTCTTCGTTCGATCACAAGTGCTTGCATCAACGGTCGCCGCTCAGCGCCGACGGAGGAGGCGGTCGACATCTTGTCGGTCTCCATGTTCGCGTCTGAAAAAGAAAAAGTTATCTTAAAATTCTGGAGAATTGTAAATTTTACAAAAATGTTTGATTTGTTTTGTAAATTCTGTAAATACAAATAAAATCTTTAGAAATTACTATTACGAGCTCTTTTGAATTCTGATTTTAATAATGTTAATTAAAAAAAATCGGAATTTAGATACAACCGCGAAAAGGCAAAAAAAATAAGTAGTTAGTCGTCTTAGTTTCTATATTGGGTGCATTTGTTTAGTTAGTATAATCACCGATTACATGAATGTGGCTTAGGTAGGTGTCTATCTAATAAATTAAATGAGCAATTATTGTATACACATAAATTTATGTCGTTTATCTTGGAAACGGCTCTAATGATTTGACTCTAATGGATTATGATGTTTTGCTTTATAAGTTTATCCATATAGATATATTTACTAACAAAATGCAGTATATCATAAAATAAGTTATTACTAATTATTATTATAGTCGAACGAAGCTCGGTCATCCAGGCCTCCCTTATACCTATGTCGTATTTTTTTTTTAAGTCGTGACAATACTATGTTCATTAGATTTTCAACATATGCTTCCTCTTCAATAACGTAACAATTGATATTGACGATTTATATTTACGAAGATTATTGAACTTAATTCGTTAGTTATATACTAATACAGCTTAAATTGACGTGTAGCGTGTACTAACGTGGGGTGACACCTTCGTCGCTTATAGCTTCGTTTAAAATTATTGTACGCACAGTATTCATCATTATTAAAATGAATAATATATAAAATAATATATAAAATTAAACTTTTATATTACAAGGTATTTTAATTAACGTCAAAGAAAAATCCTCTACAGTTCTATTAAAATATATTTCAATAAAAATTCAATAGAAAACACATGTCGCCTTCATTATGATGCGTACATACAGGAGGGATAGACGGATAGATTTTATGATTGTTTTTATAGTAATTTAAATAAATAAAATAAAGTAAATAAAATAAAAAATAAAAATAGCCTTTATTTACTCTGACCTTTGCATAATTTGTAATACATTAAAAAAACATAATATTATACTAACTATACTATACTTATCTATATTTTACTAACTATACTATACTAACTATACTATAGTAATTTACTTTGTTCTAAATTAAAATAACAAATTGAAATACTATTTAATATGTTATCTATATATATAAAAGGATAAATGACTGACTGACTGACATCAACATCAACACCGCCCAAACTACTTACGGGCTAACACCATGAAAATTTGCATACGGGTGCCTTTTCCATAGTAGGTTAGCACTAAGGAAGGATTTTTGAAATATAATCCCTAAGGTTAAAGTAAAATTAAAGTAAGGATAAAGGGAATGAAAGTTTGTAAGAAAATCCTAGATATTTTATAAAATGATAATTGTTACTTAGAAATGTTGAATTATGACGCGAGTGAAGCCGCAAGTATAGCGCTAGTCTCAACTAAAAGTAGTAGTACAAGTATTATTTATGCCCAAAAAACTTGACTATAAAGTGACTTAAATTGCTTTAATAATACTGCACTTTAATTTTACTGCGAGAACAATAGCTTTCGTAGCAAAAGTCGATTCTAAACAAGCAAGAAAGAGAAAAAAAATTAAACCGACTTAAAAAAATAATAGACTATATATAATAGAATTTCAAATATAAATTATTTTAATAAACACCCAACATTTTTTTAGTCAACTATATACAAAAATATTTACATAAATAATATTTCCTTTATAATACTAACTTCATGTCATTTTATGGTAAGTAGTTGTATGACTTGTGCATAAGTGATGTGTCTGCTAGCTTTAATGCTTAGATAGCAATTTTGAAATTAATATTATGTGTTGGTTCAGATAACTTATATAATATTTTAGCAGAGCAGAGAACGCTTAGACCTCTCTGGTCTAGATAGCATAACTTTGGTCTCAAAGGATCCTTATAAAGTATCAGTTGCAAGTACGAAGTACTCCAGAAATTAGTTGTTAAAGTTGAAAGAGTACTTGAAATTGCAGCTTGCGCAACTAATTAGATTTCATATTATCAAATTGATTTCGTAATATGTATATAGCGTTTTCAGTAGGTGGGTCTGTGGATACACTTTTTGCAGATAAAACATTACATGTCATCAAGATGCACGAGATAAATTCAACACAAATTAAGTACGATCCCACGATCTTCGGTTAAAATTGATTTATTTACCAACATAAAAATTGCCAACTAATGGAACAATAAACCATTAACAACGATTATATACTAATATCACTTTTAGTTATAGGCAAATATGACTTGCTCTATAATGTTATACCTAACTTTTTTTTTTTTTTGACCACATGAGAACGCGTTACGCGTTTCCCCCCACGGGAATAGTGGGGGGGGGGTATGTGGGGCTCGCCATATGTCCAAGGCACCGAGTGTGCCCTGGTCATCGGAATACCCACTAAAACCCAGCGGTACTCTTCCCGTCTTAACGGGAGCGCCACGAGATCGCTTGCGCATGCTACCGTGACGCCGTGGCCTCCATTCACTAGGGAGGAGTCCCAGGGTACTGGGAACCCCCCTATGTTATACCTACCTAGTATAACATAAGCATCAACAATATCATCGTATTTTATAAAATTATCTTACATTTTGAAATATTATAACAATATTTATATATATAATAACATTTTATAAGTACATTTTATAAGTAATAATTCTAGCGGCCTACTCAAAGAACGGCGACATAGTAAGTTTACGAGTTCACGCTTTGTTCATATTTAGACAGTTAAGAGCTTTCTAAAGTGAGGCTAATGCTAATATCATTGTTCGTATGTGTAGTTCCATTTTTATTAATAAATATTACATGTTAATCTAACATGATTTTTTATTTATGTAAATTATTCATAATATAATAAAATGGGACAGAGGAATATTTTTTTCAAGTTAATTCTGATATTTCCTGTTGCCTCTGTATTTGCCTTTTTGTATACTTTTTAATGGAATAGGTTTTTCTGTTTGTTGGAAACCTTCACTAGATGGCGTTGCAGCACGTAAATTTAAACACCGTTCTACTAATACCCCTGACAATAATTTATTTTTGATATATAGTTGAACAAAAATATAATACAATAGCACAAAGTCGTTTCGAACGATCGTTTGTTCAAAAGGCATAAAAGCGCATAACGGAAATTAGTACCTAAAATAAATTAAATAGAAATGGTAATTCTAGACATATAGTTACTTATTATGTTTCCGCACTTAAACTAAATTTGCCATAAATTCGTTTATTAATAGAATCTGTACCCAGTACAGTTTACATGCAGTGGTGATTATGTTTTAGTTACAGTTCTTTTCGAAAATGAATAAATAATAAAAAAAATATTGACCCTTAGGCAGGCTTTATACTCTTCAAGCGATCCCGTGGCGTCCCCCGACCAGACGGAGAGGATAACGCTGGTTTTTTAGTGGGTAGTCCGGCGCCTTCAGCGCCGGTGAGCCCCACATACCCCCCCACTTCACGTGGGGGAAAAGCGTCAACGCGTTTTTCCAGCGAAAAAAAAAAAAAAGGCTTTATACTCTTGCCTAAAACATGATGGATCACTTCGTGGTTGTGCTTTGTACAAGCCAGTTTTGGTAGGTACCACCCACTCATTAAATATTTTAAATAGCTATAAATAATTAGTTTTACTTGGTTTGAAGGGTTGAGTGTAACTACAGACATAATGGACACAACATCTTACTTAATAAGGTTGGTGGCGCATGCGCAATGTCTCTTATATTATATATGGTTAATATGTGCCAATGATAATTGGCAGAGGTGACTATATAGTCCATTTGAAAGTTTGCCTGCCTACATAAATGAAAAATGGTGTTAATTCCCATGGTGATTTATCCACCAAGTCAGTGTGAAGTCCACTCGTAATCGCTTAAAGCTGTAGTACAGTTTAGTTCGAACGTAAACACTTAAATATTATATTATTTTTCAGCCACGATGTATATCGCGGGCGCATGTAGCTACCACCTTTATATTTAAAAAAACCGTTTCGCCACTGTTTCCACGGCGCGAGTGTAAATGCGATTACATTGTAGCATTTCACGACTCTGACGCGAACATAAATATTGACTGGGAACGGAAAGGAAGGCGCGATAACCATACATACTCGCTCTTTACAGGCGTTCACGCCGTGAATATGAAAAAGAGGACAAAAAATAAAAATAAAGTTTTTTGCGTCCTAGTATGACATCATTTGAAAATAAATCTAAACAAAATATGTCACCGCTTTGATATAGTAAATAATATAATAATAAAATAATTACATGCAATTTATTACGCTTCTGTAACATTTATTGGTTCTTATATGTACATAGGAAATACATAAAATACATAGTTAATGATTATATCGATAATATTCAACCAGCGTTCTATAATAAACTGGCAACATGTGTGGAGGGTGATTAAAAATTACACGTTCATAACGTTAATCGAATTTCCATGAATAATATCGGAAACCGTTAAATGGCAAAATTGTTTTGTACATAAACAATTAAGCTCATAACTATGGATATATTACGTAAGAACAAACTCAAAACTCAAAGAGCATTATCGTAAATGTCAAAAAGTGATAAACGATATTGACAGCAATAATTATTATGTTCAAAGGATACACGAATCAAAATAGCGTACAGCCGTAAATTGATGTTCAATATTTTACGATTTGGTCGATTATCGATTGTCAAAATAGTTTTTCATAGAATAGCTTTGCTTTAAAGGATAAACATTTATTACTATTGTTTATTGTAAATTTGATGTACCAGTTGGATCAAAAATCTGCTTATTATCTTCTTAAAAATATATTAGTAATTATATCGTTATATACGGACCATATCGACGTACAGTGGCATAATAATATTAAGTGACTTTCATCCAAAAAAATACTATAATTCTATTGGAACTGAAAATAATTTCACTTGATTCAAATAGAATCGCGTAAAGCTATATGAGGTTTAAGTAATCAAAGCTATTTAATATATAAATAGCCTTATTTGATGCGTGAATTGGAACGGTTGCATTTTAAAGATAATATATTCTTAATAATCGAATGATTTTTCAGAAGAACATTTTCTAATGTAAACGTTTTGTGTTTGAGAATCTTATAACGAGAGGGAGAGAAGAATTTTATAATAACCTAGTTCTCTATGAGTGGAATATTATACCATATGATTCTCAAAAAGTCCATGTTATAGATTCGAATATAATAATTCTTGTTAAGGATGTGTTATTTTACTAATCGTCTGTAAAAAAAAAAGAATATGATACATATATAAACAGATGCGTCATTTATTCTTAAATTATTGTCGTTTTAATCATTATTGTAAACTTTCACGGCGAGATTTAATCGATATTTACTTCCGTTCGATTTTTTCATCACACCGAACAGCTTCACCTCCAGAACAGATGTTTTAAGCCAATACAATTTACAGCTAACGAAATACTTATAACACTTTTATCATAAAACAGAAACGCAATAAAAGTTTTCATTAGTGGTTTATGAAATATTTGCGAAAATATTAACTATATAATAAATTTAAGTTTCGAATACTTTATATTGTCATTATTTTACTTCTAATGTTAATATTTTCCAGAAACAAATCGCTTTTCTAACGATTTGTAAAATTTTCTACGAGGCGTAGTTTAAAAGCGTCTCTATGAAACCGCGTGTAACGACTTTAACCTGCAATTCCAAAATCGATCGGTTACATACTATAACGAATGTTTAAATAAATTATTTATAACTGTTAATTATATAATTTATTAGTTATTTTGTTTTCGCTTATAGAAAGAAGCCGGATGAGGAAGATTCCATATATTTCTAGAAGATAACATTTCCCATCATCATGAAACGGACGCGTCGAAATCACGTCGCTGTCATAATGAGTACAAATTATTGTTATTAGTGGACACGACAGCCACAACCAAAAAAACATAATTATAAGAAATTAGTGATATCATTGAAATAAATAATATTATAATATAAAATTCTACTTAAAATAATTTAATTATAATTTTCACATTTATAAAGATTTCGTTTTTTTTAAATTATAATTTGCACTAACGTCTTCTTTTTATTAATAATACTAATCTTTTGATATATTTATTAAATTAAAATCAATTCCTAATAATATATATTATGCCTACGTAAAGTGCCAAGTGAGATGTTTAACCGTACTCAATCAGCCCATACTTTTTAGCCCGCTTTTGAGTTCTGAAAGTTTTTTTCAACATACTTTATAAAATAAATAATGAAGCTATAATATCCATTCATAAACATAACAAAGAAAGATTAAATAAGACACATTATAAGTGTGTAATTGATTACAAGAAAATCAATTAAATGTTGTTTTTGATTATATTCTGAATAAATTAAATGTTGAAGATATGAAAGATATTAATATCCTTTAGTTATTATAATATAATGTAAGTATTCATGAAATATGCAATAATCCGTTTCTAGGTCTGGAATGTCGTAATTAAATATTAATATTTTTTTATATGTAATAACCTATTTCCAGCTTAGGAATGTGAAGCTATTGTTTTATTTATTCACCCCCTCCTTCAGGGGCCAGGCGTCGGGACGCCTGGCGACGTCCCCGATGACGCCAAACGATGTTTACACAAGACTTACTTCAATATCAAGCATTCCACTCGGCCTTAATACACCTTCCTTGAGCTAGGGTTGACACTTAACAAACACAAACAAGAATCGTTTAATAGCCTATGATTGGATAAGAAAAACAAACTAACCGACGTTTATATAGCTTTTTTATTTTATGTATGAAATAGAAAAACTAAATGATTTATTTTTATATTTTTTTTATTTTATGATGACATTATGTAACAAAACATTAAAACATTCGAATGTTTACATATCGGTTTATAATGAAATTGCATGTCATGTAGAAACATTTATTTGGTATATAATTAATTTCCGTCCACGGTTTTCCACTTGTGTGAAAATTTTATGATCATCAGTTGAGTAGTTAAGACGTGAAAGACAAACAAATAAACAAGCAAATTCATTTCCGTATTTATAGTATTATTTATGATTAACATGTTACGGAGACCTGCCTGCATGTAAAATATTTTAACACATTAAATAGTAATCGTCTGGAAATGACATACATATACTCATACATAACATATATTAATACATTAAAATGTATATGTGTGTATGACTGTCTATATCGCTGAATGTGAATAAAATATGTAACCTCTGAATAAATGTTTCTTTATAAACAAAGAAAGCGACTTCGCAGTCAAACGAATAATTTTCAGAATGTTTTGATATACATATGTTATAGCTTAAACAAATTACTAAAAAAAAAAAATAATCATCTTCGTTTTGTTTAATTTTATTTTATTTACTAATGATCTTTAGAATCTTCAATGGAAACGCTACTGAGTATCGAATAAATTTAATCTGCGACAGTATTATATATACAATTAACCTTTCTCGCGATAGAGCACGAAGAGGGCGCTCTGAGTCGTTTATGACAGCGCTGTTCAATTGTAAAATTCGATAGATTGTAGTCTTATGAAGTTAATAACTTACATAATTTAGTTAGTTAACAAGAAACCTTAATTATTTACCTCGATTAAATTATTTATTATCTTCATTATCAATTACCACAATTATAATTTTGCATGTCCCATTTTTTTTCTTATTTTTTTTTTATTGAAAATTTAAAGCTTGTCAATTATAGCGAACAAAAAGAAAGGAACGGGTCAGAAACAGATCAGAAAAAGATACTGGTAATTGTTTTGTCTTTGTCTATTTATATATAGATATCGACACATTCAAGTTTCATTTAAAATAAGAATAAGTAAAGAAATGTGATTGCAATTAAAACCCGAATTTAAAACGAGCAGACAAGCGATACTCGACCTTTCTTTATAAGGGCCATTAACACGTGTTAGTCATAGTGTCGGGGGCGCAAACAAAGTATTTAGGTAATCATTTCTTGGGTTTCGGGATTGTTACAACTTATATAAAACAACTATGAACGGATTTATCGAACACTATTAATAAAAACCTTTGAAATTTTAATAGTTTAAAACAAAAGGCCGGCGGGCTGCAGGTTGAGTACCGCTGGAGTAGACTGAGTATTTAGTTATTCTGTCATTGAGGACATTGGATTATAATAGGTCCTCCAGACCGATTTCGGCCACGGCGGCCAATCTCAAGAGAGATTAGCCAACTGCGCAGGAGATATTACAGTGCACAAGTGTGTGCACTCTCTTTTCCTTAGCTCTCATAATCCGATGGGACGGCAATCCGATACGACCGGAAAGAGTTCAGGCGCAGGACCAACGGCTTAACGTGCTTTCCGAGGCACGGGAGTGTACACACTTCCACCTTCCAGACTCCGGGCTGCTACTAAGAATTTTCTGACAGAAAAACCCAATAACTATTTATTGGTCCGACCTGTGAATTGAACCCAGGACCACCGGGTCTGCAGCCTTATATCTAGCCACTAGACCAACGAGGCAGTCTGGCTTATATAATTGTATATTAAACCGTCGTATCATGGTATAGCTAAACAAAACTGCACCACTAATTTAATCAAAACTTCAATGTTATACTGAAACTTAATATTTGCATGTTAATAAATCAAGTCTGGCATTTGCGTCTTATTTTTAAATTGACTAAAGGAAATGAGACGTAACGTGATTAGCTCGTATTAGAGACGTTCACATCATTACTATTTTAATTTTATTAGTTATTTCTTCGTATCGTAACGAAACGAAAGTCACAAATATTTATTTAAATTAGCATTACAGAAAACTAATGCGAGCGGCACGTACAAAATTTACCGTCATAGGCTGGACCAAAAAGACCGAAAAGCCGTCTTTGATTTTATAAAATTAAAAGTATAATAGACTGGAAATCAAAATATTAGCTCTTTGAATTTTCATGCCACATGATGAAATTGGATGTAAAGCCACCGCTAGTTCGGAATGTGGATTCTAACGCAAAGAACCGGCAACATAGTAGGTGCCGGTTATTTAAATTTATATTTCTATCGGAATCAACGAATACGAATTCCATCCTTATTAATCATCTATATAATCTTGCTTTATAAAACAAGTCTCAATAGTATTTATTAGTGTTTTAAACACATGATTTAAATTTATTAATAAATAAACAAAATGAAAAATGTTATGAAGTTAACATTAATTATAAAAATGTTTATTGGAATCATAGACAAAAGACATGGCCGTTTAAAAGCCAACATCGATAATTAACCGTTATATTTGTTATTAAAGTCTAGCTAGGTTTACAAAACCGCCATTGTACCATTTCAATATTTTACTGCCGAGCAATAACGTTATATCTTTTAAAATAAAATTCTGAGACTATCCTTCCATATTACTCAACCACGGTGACATTATGTATGACTCGGAATAATATATTCCGATACAACAGGGTAACCTTACAAAACCTTAAAAAATCTTATGACGGCGTATTATAACCTCTTTATTGGGCACGTCTTCTACTATGTTTTTATTAAGAGTAAAAAGGGAGACACGCTAAATGTATCTGTTCTGATCATAGACATTGGCACTCCTCACAATATCGATGCACCGAAAACGAAATAATTTAATAATCTTCTAACTATTTTACCCCTGAATACGACATTTAAAAGTATTTTAGTTTGGTGTTAAGATATTTGACCAACGGATCTCTCCGGTCAGTACGGCAGCATGCGCAAGCGATCCCGTGGCGCTCCTCTTTAAGATGGAAAAGGTACTGCTGCTTTTTTAGTGGGTATGTCGATGTTCGGAGCGCAGTCGGCGTCTTGGGCACTGGCGAGTCCCACATACTGTTCCGGTTTGGGAAACGCGTAATGCGTTTTCCCTGATCGGCTTGCATGAAGCTCACTCAATTAAATCATAAATAATATTAGGTCCTTACATATGAAATTAGCGTTTTGTCGTACTGACCACTTTGATCTGAAATATCTCCTCTTTAGTTAAGAATTCCAAATTCAAATTTATAAATTCATTTAGCTGGTTCATTTGAGTTTTGAAAACTGTCATTCATTTGTTTTTTCCTCATAATTTTTTTCTTTGGCGTCGCTTATTACCGCACAATGGAAAATATGAAATATGGGTATATTTATGAGTACGAGTTCTACCGTGGCACCAGTGCTGCAGAAACAGCTCGAAGGATTAAAGAAGCAAAAAAACATCCCCCGGTACGCTTTTGGTTTCAACGTTTTCGTTCTGGAAATTTCGACCTTCAGAACCAACCCCGTGGACGGACGGAGACCAAAGTGGAAAATGAAGAATTAAAGGCTATTGTGGAAACGGATCCATCACAAAGCACTTCAGAGATAGCTGCAGGCTTCGTGTGTATAAGTGTCTTCGTGTCGTAAGTGATAAAACTTTATTAATCCACTTGAAGTAAATCTTGATAGTAAAAAAACTTGAACGATGGGTACCTCATGAATTGAGTGAATCGAACTTGCAAACACGCATCGACTGCTGTGTTACTTTGCTCAATCGACACAATAATGAAGGGATTTTAAATTGAATCATTACTTGTGATGAAAAGTGGATACTATACGATAATTGGAAGCGCTCGTCGTAATGGCTGAACCCTGGAGACCCAGCCAAATCCTACCCTAAACGAAAATTGACTCAGAAAAAGTTACTTGTGATGGTTTTTGGTGGACTAGCGCTGGTGTTCTTCACTACAGCTTTCTAAAATCTAGCCAAACGATTACGGCAGATATCTATTGTCAGCAACTGCAAACCATGAAGGAAGAACTAACTGCTAAACAACCGAGATTGGTCAATCGCTCTAGGCCACTGCTGCTTCATGACAACGCAAGACCACACACTGCACAACAAACAACCACTAAGTTAGATGAGCTACAATTGGAATGTCTGCGACATCTACCGTACTCCCTTGACTGGATGACCTTTCTCCACCAGATTACCGTTTTTTCCGGAATTTGGACAACTTTTTACAAAACGCCTTTTTTATATGTAAGAACCTAATATAACAGGACATGCCCCGATATCAACCCGTGATAGAATTTTGAGATCCACGTACTCGTAATCATATAAAGACCATAAGCACGAGCAATATTTTATAATATAAGGCAAAGAAAAATATTTTTGTACGCTGAAATATGAATGCTAAAATTTTACAAGCTCTTGCTATTGGTTAGATTTAATTGGTAATTCGAGCTTTTCGACCCTTTTTTACGTACCAACGAAAATTTCGATATGAATATGATATATAAAATTTAGGTGAGTATCAAATTTGATACTGGTATTTAAATATACAGATAAAAAAGGTCTTTTATACGGCTATTTTAACTTATTTTATGTCGAAATTTTTTAGCGATCTTCGGGGATAAGACCCTCTCTTATGCCGTGACGGCAAACGATAGGACATTCTACTCTAAGTATTTATAATAGAGTCATGTCGTTTACTATACATATTTTTTTGTCTTGTTTTTATATTCTGTATGTATTATTATGAAATTAATAAAATATATTTATTTAATTAATAAAGTTTTAAAAATGAATTCTGTTGTTCTTTTTATTGTATTTATTTGTTAGTTTTCTCAAATTATTTCAATACTCATCAATTCCAATTTACATCTGCCATTCGTCGCGTGACGGCCAAATTGCTTTTGCTTACCTTGATTTTTATTTAAGATTTTAAATCTAAGAATATTTTGATGGCTAGTTTCTTACATTAACTAACAGAATAAATACGAAAGCTTGTAATGTTAATGAGACGAAACTGGCGGATATAAGTTAATTTGAATATAAAATAATTACAGTGAAATGATTTATTCTTGTTTATGCCAAGTGAGTCTAGAAAAATTAAATCTTACAAAAGAGTGCTCTATATACCTAACGTAACTAAGTAAGGACTTTTGGAAATTCATTTCTCTCAAAAAGACCTTAAATTGTATATAAAACATTATGTAATCTAAATAATGGTGTTATTTTGGTTATAAATACCTTAGGGCTTAGAAGATAAAATATGTGACAAGAGGTTTGATAAAAGTGTGTCTAATTTTGTAGTAAGAAATGTGAGAATTCTGTTGTTATTGGTTTATAAATAAGACTTTATTTATAAACGTTATGAAACAGGTATTTACTTAACCACAGATTTTTTTCTTGCAGTCATCTATAATACGACTAGAAGACAGTACAGTTTTAATAACGAACCCCCCTACAATATGTATAGGTAAAGCTTTATTTGTTTACGAAATAATTTTGTTCTAAAAAGATAATTTCTATCTTTTTAGAGTGAATTATTTCGGATAATTAGATTAGATCGGTAAATTAGACGGAGCAGATTATACAAGAACTATAACATTCGAGAAAACTCGGATGGTTCCTGAAATGTTGCCAATAAGAAATCCAATCGGCACACGTCTAGTAATTAAAGCTGAAGTTTAATTTACCCGCAGCGAATCTAGGGAATGACAGCTAGTGTTTTCTTTCTGTACGCAATATAATTTTACACTTTAATCGAGCAGGCAACAAAAAATATTCGTATTACATTATTTAAAATCGGGGCATATTTTTTGTAACTTTTTTTTCTATAATCTTCACCAATCTATACTATCTATCATTCCAGATTTATACATGTTTATACTACATTGAACTTTTAATTGTACGATCACAATGAATCCGTATAGACGAGTCTTATCGTAAAACTCTCTGCTCTGCTCCGTGAAATGGACATTCTATTTTAAAACGACAATGCGTAGACCGAGATAGTCGGAGCTAAGATAATTCTACATCAACGCGTAAGACGAAAGCTGTCATTAGTTCCGGATATAGATCGTTAATTTTATCTGCTCGACTGATGGAAATCTTAACGCAATCGTTTGTTCAAACATGTTGTTTTAGCTGTTTATAACACTCAGTATAGAATCGTGTGTAGCATAAATATTTTATAAGTTTATAAATTGGAGGGTAGACCAAGTCTTTCGATAGTACCTATACTACGTAATACCTACATAGTTTTTTCAGTTTTCTATACTATGCGTAGCCATTAGACCAGAAGTATTATACCATACGTTATTAAAAGGAAGTAAGAGTGCAATGTCTGCTCGTACATTGTCAATGTAAAGAATTTCAAATTACACCAGAGACAGCTATAACTATGAAAAAAAAAATACGCGTCGAACAGAAAACCTCCACTTTATTTAAAGTCGGTTAAAAAGTGACAGATCCAAAAGATACTTCATTCATTTACTTTTTATCATAATGTGTCATTTAATTTGGCCATTAAATGAGCTATAAATTTGTGTGTGTGACTATAAAAAAATCACATACAAATAAATTGTTACAAATGTATAAGAACAACGTTACGTGTTCTTTTTGGTACATTAATGTCGTATGTGACATTCTGATTGATGGCCTTTGTTATAAGTATGAGATCGCATATTTTCAACGGTCAACATTTAAAAGCTTAATGATATTCAAGGGATCATGTGTTGCCAGATAAAATCTGACACGAGAACAAGAAATAATGGATGATTTTCATAAAAGGTTTATTATGTTTTACAATATTTATTGAAATATGTATGAAAAAAATTAGATTTTACATAAAAATCGTTGTTTATATGTTTTATGGTAAGTTTATTTTGATTAATTACTGCATATATATATATATATGTACCTAATCTCAAAAAAAGTATTAGTATGTAAATTTCCCAATGCTGGGCTAAGGCTTGTTTTACTTTCTAAGGGCCTAATTATTCTACTCCAATGATCATCAGGGGTAAACTTAAGTTTTCATCCGACACATCATACAAGCTTTACCATCGAGCATATGATGAAATATAAACACCAATTAAGCAAATAAAAATCACGGGGTTGTTGGCTCAGCGCTAATTTTCATTTAAAATTCATATATTCTAACTACTAAGCATGTATTATAGAATCGCCGCAAATCAGCAATCTCCGATGACATCAAATTAGCTCAGATTTAATATCTTTAAAAAAAAATCTTTATTGATTCATTTACGTAACACATAACTTATACATCTGACAGTGAGTGTATTGCTCAATCGCTGATAAAAGGCAGGTACTAGATTCACGTTATCATATCCGCCCTCAAATCTAAACTGATATGCTTCGACTGTAGGCTTAGTATGAGTAATTTTAATAAAAGGGTCATGGGATTTTCAATAATCAATCAATAGTAAAGTTTTAATTTTACAATTAGATTATGAAGCGCGTTTTGTTCGACTAAAAATGTCTTTGAAATTAAAAAACTAGAGAGTTGTATATATTAATTAATAAACACAAATATTTCACTGCAAAGTGTGAAATGCCATTCGATATTAAATTATTTAAATTCTTCGAATTTTTATAATGAGAATGAAAATTGAATATTTATTTATAACTTTTTTACAATGAACGTAACGTAAAATTTTCAGCGATATCGCTTTATGTAACTGAAGCCTGCCTCCACAATCGCTGCTATAAATTGGGTTAATCTTTCATTAATGTCAATCAAATTCGAATCAAAGAGTAATTTTAAACGAATGATTAGAAAATTGATGTTTATAGCCATTTCGATTGACGGCAGAATTAGTATAGCGTTATGCAATTTTTAAAATATATACTATTGTAAAAAGTGCCTTGGTTATGAATCATCAGAATGCTTAATAGATATTAAGCAATTAGCTATCATGTATTATTTGAAATAAAATATATTTTAAGTATATATAAAGAACGATTTTAATATATTATAAAAAAAAGCTCATTAATGCAAAACAACAAATAACAATATTTAGATTGTCTCAATGTGTGGTAACTTTATAATATTTTAGTTAAATTAAGCATTTGAAAACTAAATCATATTTTACTAAATTTGACCCAACTATCTCAAAGCTTGGGAGGCAAGCTTTAATCCACTAGGCGATATTAAAAACTATACATATTGGGCTTCGGTTTATGTCACTGACTTTTCTGGAGATAATTTTGAGGTTATCCCGTTACAAAGTTTTGGTTTATCTGTGACCATATCCAAAAGTTTTTCAGGGATCTAAGATTACTCTGTTAACATAATGTAAAGGATTGTTAACGATTTATAAATACTTCGTCTATTGTGAACTTCATTGTGTTAGGAAAAAGGAAACCTAACTATAATGGAAATTAATAGTAATTGGTTGTCATGCATCAATAGTACAACGGGTTAGGAGTCGCCTAGCGAAGAAAGTCATAGGCTCACTCCTTGGGCTATTATCGTACCCACTTGTAAGAAGCTCTAATGCCTCACTAAAGGAGTCAAAAGTCAATTGGGACAAAATAAATTCATCAAAATAAGTATTGCATAAGCAATGCAATGTTATTATTCTTAAATATATACTCATTTTAATTAAATTGTAACAATAAAAAATGTATAAATATATAATAGAATTGAATTTGGCAACAGTTCCATAGTTTCTGTTATTTCTCGTTCGTGTATTTACTAGCGATATGAAAGAGAATACTGTATTGAAACTATAATTGAGATAAAATTTTCAACGTTAGACATCACAACGTGAAAGTTCCTAACCAAACAACATTTATCGTAAGTAGCTGATATAAACCACGTATACTTATATAATAATAGGATTGTATTCGGTAATATATTATTATTTCGGAGTCGATCTAGCCAAATGGTACTGTTAAGTATTTTGCAGACAAACTGACATTTTTTACATTTTCTCTGACATTTGTTAGTTGAAATGCTATCAATTCAGTCAAATCAAACTTTATATCTTGCTTTTATCAAAATATTGTCAATTATAAATGCATTTTTACTTACTAATATACAGATAATCATTTCACTTATATCATGGCTGATTTATTTTTAGTAAATATCCTACTGGAGGGCCGGACATGATCCCGCAACCTTTGGTTACGATACACGTATTCTAAGCACTGGCCTATCCCTTGCTTAATATTGTTTTAATTATTATACTCGTTCATCTTTAAATAATATATAATTTTTATATACGTGTATATCACTGAATTTTTCAAAATGGTATGACCGATTTTTATGACATTTGTCAAGTGGATGGTTAAGATTTGGAGCCAGTAGGTGTCACAGTAATCGGATTCCATGATTTATTTTATTTAATAAAAAAAAAAACATTTGCACACGCAGCTACTAGTTCGTGCTAAAATTAAATTTATTATTACAAATAATGTTATGAATATAGATGATGACTACATTAGGTGCTTAATGGTAGGTGATAAACTTCATTCAGTCAGAGACAGACATTGGCATTGTAATAGACTATGAACTGCCAACCATGACATACATATAAATAACGATTATTTCCCTTGTGTTAGCACATTGGCTGAATCAAACTTTACGTTAGTAAAAATCGACACCAATCATAGCTGTTTATCTGTTGAATATTGGCGCTGGTTACGACCTACTATCAACAATATATAATAACGTCCGAATAATAAAATGTTGGCCACCATAGCTAAATTAAAACATTTGGTGTTCAAAAGTTTTTGCGCAAAAACATATACACTCTCTATTCCTTTAATCTCATAGTTCAATTAAATGTTCATCCAACATAACTGGAGAAATCTGGCACAGGATGCCTTCAGATGTTTTCCGAGGCAGGAGAGTGAAACATCGCTAACTTCCTAAATCTGGACTGTTACAGTGAATTCTTTGAACTCAATGATTGTTTTTAACGGTCTGACCAAAAATCTAATCCGGGACCATGGAATTTAAAATCTCATTAGCCAGTTCCACTAGGCTAACGAGGCGTTGACAAATGTGTTAATCATCTATATGTAGCTATGTGTAAATAATGTTTATATACAAACTGAATACATATTCCTTTTGTCTTTAGTCAGCATTGGAGTTTGGGGCAAGCTTCCAATATATGCAACGTAAACAAGAAAGCATGCGTGAGATGCACGCTAATGAAAGATTTAGAGGATTATATGATGCATCTATGAGTATTTAGATAACTACAGATTTAGTGATGAGTTCAACAGTTACTGATCGTTACGAAAGTTTGAAGAGCTCTGTTTGTGATGGCTGAATGTATTTTAGATAAATCATGTATAAATCTCTGGTAGACTGTTTGACTATAATTTCTATCAACTATAATCTCGAAAGAATCCAATTTATTTTATTTACGATAATTAAAGTTAGATAACCAAAAGATAAATACAATGAAAGCGCGTTAAACTCAGCCTTTTCTTCAGAATCATTTTGCTCAAATGTGGAATTAATTGGTAAACGTTTGGGTTGCATTGAAATTAGACCTTCACTTTCATCGAACTAAAATAAGTTACTTAAAAACTACTAATTATTAATAGGTAACATATATATAAAGCTGAGATAACAGTGGCTTATTGAAGTAAATCTTAATCGAAGATTTATAATTTTATGCTTGGTAAAGGAAAAAATAACGAAGAATCCTGAATAAATGTAATTCAGCTTATTGGAAATACAGCGTGGAATTTATCTACGTGGTAGCGGTTATTATCTATTCCAACCCTCTTTATAGGGAGACGAACATATTTATGTATTAAACGTATAAATAATTCAAAGTTCTACAATTCATAAAGTCTTTAATTGAAAACAACACTCTTGGGTTCTCAGCAGGGAGCTACAGGAACTTATATTAAGATAAATAATATTTTTTCATTATCTGTAATCGCTATCAGATAAGTTGAGAGTTCACTGTTTACTATCGGTGGCATATCGTAAAATTAGCTTTACCCACATATTTAATGTTTAAAATTACGATAGGTACGTACGAGGATTTGGAATGAGCTAAGTTTGAACTATGTATATTATCTTTGTTCTATATGTAATTATTTAAAAACTAATTATTATGCATTTTCAAAAAAGTTGAAACAGAAATATAAAACTATTTTAATTAAACAAAGCAATCAGTATATATGCGTCATTGAAGGCGATTGTAATTAATTAAACGTAGCTTCTGAAGTTTAAATACTCAGGAAAAGTATATTATTAATTAACTATTTATGAATGCTTTCTTTACTTATAATATTTGATTAATTATGTTGGATTATTAATTAATAATTAAATAAACTACATAAGCAAAAATATAATCTTGTGCAAAAAGGTTGCATAATTATATTATGTTTATGAGCCGCTGGCTGGTAATAATAGAATCTGTCAATTTTAAATATTTCGTTTTCCTTCTACTACAGTCTTATTAATTCATTGTATATGGAGAATATATCTCTTTTGAAACGGAGTCGCTCCTTTTATTTTCCCTAACCTCCTACAGGTTATGGGCCCAGTTTATTAAATATATTAAAAAAATATATACATATGTTTACCTCTCCACATGTTCATGTAAGTTTTAAAATGGATAATTTAAAAATGAAACGTAATACCTTTCAGTGGCGAAAAATACAGCACATGGAAATTTCGTATTCGTGCTTTATTGTCTGAATTAAACGTTTTAAAAGTAATCGACGAAGACTTATCATACTTAATAGCGAATGGGAGATAAACAGTATGATCACTAAAAGTATCATTGTTGAATATTTGACTCTTTTCTCTATTTCGCCAAGGAAAATATATCGGCACGTGATATAATTAAATATTTAGACTGGCTTTACGAGTGGAAAATTGTAGCGACTCAACTTGCACTGCGTAAGAAATTATTGTCGCTGAATGTCGAGGTGATATCCTTCTTATTAACATTTTGCTTTATTTGACGAATAAATAGCCATCATTTTACGAGGGACTTTGAAATGTGACCGAGACAAGCAGATAGCTTAATCTTGGCATTTGCAAAAAGCATTTTAGACCACGAGGTGAAATGAAATGAATCTAATTATAGCAATGTAAAAATATTAATTTATTAATATAAAGTTCGACAGAAACACAGTGGGTATTGAGTCTAACAAAAGAAAGAAGTCGAATTTTATAACGTGTTATCAGGTACGTATTTGGGTATACAAAGCATATTGGAGGATGTGCTCTACTGTCCTGTTGTACCATACCATCTACTCTCCATGTCGAAAATGCAACGTGCTGGGGGGCCAAAGTTGTCAATCAGAATGGCGTCGAAATATAGGATAAAAGTGGTAATATATTATGCGAGGTATGTGTAAAAAAATAATAATTTGATTAATATTATTTTTGTGGCATAATTGAATGTGAGTTACTCTGTTTTCAAGGTGTGTGATAGTGATAAAAATAGATATAAATAATGGCATGGACGTTTGTGTCATTTAAGTCAAAATATTTGTTTTAGAATTAAAATCTAATAAAATATTAGATGACTATTACGAAATTGATACAATATAACCAACTAATTATTTATGGGAAATCTGAATAAATGGGAAACAGAGTAGGCTGCCATTTAATCGAGTTAAAGACAAAAGTTACATAAAAAGACTTTTATTTAATGCGCATTCAGATGCGTGTGGGCGTGCTATCACTCCTATAATTGATAATAAAAATTACTTTGTCCTTATTGTTGATCAGTATACTCATTACTGTGTAGTATATTTAATTGCATATAAATCTGACGTCTTTTCTGCTTTTAAAGATTTTGAGGCTAGTAAAGTGAAGTAAGTCAAAATTTAATACGAAAATAGTTAAATTATATTGTGATAATGGAAGCTCCCTTCCATTTTATTTATCACACGAAATGAAGGCTTACTTTGTTAAAAAGGTATTTAATATTACTTAATAGTACCTAGAATTCCATAGTTAAATGGTGTATCTTAAAGAATGGTAAGAACCATTACAGAGAAAGCCGGTTGTATGTTAAGCGGTGCAAAATAAAATAAAGTATTTTGGGGAGAAGCGGTATTAACTGCTGTTTATTTAATAAATATATCTCCAATTAAAGCCTTAAAATATAATAAGACACCGTATGAGATGTGGCACGGTAGAAAGCCTCGAGTTAAATATTTAAAAGTATTTGGTTCAACTGTTTTTGTTCACAATAAAGTTATGAAATCTAAGTTCGCTGAAAAGTCATGGAAAGGTATACTCTTAGGTTATAAACCAAACGGTTACAAAGTTTGGAATCTTTAGAGTGAAAAGATTTTATTGGAAGGACGTTATTGTTGACGAGATTCATTTTATGAAATCCAGGCCTACGTGTAATCCTGAAGGGAATATTAAAAATTCTCAAGATAAAACTGATAGTGACTTTATGTTGAAATCAGTATCAGAATCTCGTGACTGAGTGTCCGAAATCAGATGCCTCTAAATCTGATATATGTAAATGACTGCCTTAGTAAAAGGATAAATAATCATGACATTAATAAGTGTGAACAAACAGTTGATGTAGAGTCAGAGTTTGAATAAAAACGCAGAAAATACTGATGATAGTTTTGGACTGAGAAGGAGTGTTAGACTTAAAGATATTGCCCCTGTTTCTTACATCAATGATAATTTTAATGACTATCTAATGTATTTAAAGGTACAATTGATTTAAAATGTGTTTTTAAAAGACGTGATTAGACCAATATTTTATGTGGTTATGTTGACTCTGACTGGGGTGGAAGCAATACAAAATATTGAAAAATACCACTGGGTGTTTTATATTTCAATTATTCGACCAGTGTACTATCTTGTACTATCTTGGTGTACCAAGAAATGAGTGTCAGTGGTTGCATCTTCTACTGAGGCCGAAAGTATGGCTTTATATAGTTAAGGAAGCATTGTGGCTGAAGTTATTAGCAGATAGTTTTAATATTTATATTAAAAAGCCTTTAATTATATTTGAAAATAATAAAGGTTGTATATTTATATAAATATTTCAAATAACCAGTCATAAGAGATCAAAACATATAGACATAAAATTTCATTTTTCTAGAAAGCAGTTTGAGAAAAATGTAATAAAATTAAATTACATTCCCACAGGTCAACAATTGGCAGATGGGTTTACGAAGCCAATACCAGCATTTGCCTTTCAAGAAATAAAAAACAAATTGGGCTTAAAATAATTTTCTACATAATAACGGGTTCAGTGATTTAATTTATTTTTATTTGAGTTTGATTTTGATTGAATTAAATTAATTTGAAATTAATTATTGTAGATTAGTGACTTGATATTAAGATTAAAGTCACATATGGTCTGATTAGGTTTTTCTGGGTTTTCCCTAATCCTTGCAACAAATGTTGGGCCATTGTTATGTTTCCCAGAGAAAGACTGTAGTAGCTTAAATTAATCTATTAATACGTAGTTTAAAGATTATTTTTTTGAGGGGGCGTGTTGGATTATTAATTAATAATTAAATAAACTACATAAGCAAAAATATAATCTTGTGCAAAAAGGTTGCATAATTATATTATGTTTATGAGCCGCTGGCTGGTAATAATAGAATCTGTCAATTTTAAATATTTCGTTTTCCTTCTACTACAGTCTTATTAATTCATTGTATATGGAGAATATATCTCTTTTGAAACGGAGTCGCTCCTTTTATTTTCCCTAACCTCCTACAAATTAAAAAATTATAAAGAATACATTCTTAAATTATATATCGTATATATATGTTCGGTTAACATTATATAAATAAGCAAATAATAAATAATGGATATATCTTAAAACAGTCTAAATATCTCAATCAGTTATGAAAATGATAACTGTGAATGACGATTGTGTTGTAATTAAAACAAGAGAAGTTTAATTTCGGTAATCTCACCCCGAAGAGCGAACCTTTAGAGATTTAGTGATCTAAATTACAAAAGCAGGGTCAAATGTTCAAGTAACTTTCAAAGGGCTTCCATTGTCCGGATAACAAAACTTCGGTGATAAGTTTCTATTGTAATGTGTGCTATATTATTATTAATTTGTTCTGTCATTGTTTTAATTGAAATATATATTATATTATTTTGTTATGGCAAGTACCTGTGCAAAATATTTGACTTATGTCACGTGTGATGAAGGCCAATGATAAATTCCAAAATTAAAAAAAAAATGGTATCAGTAAGAAAAAAATATAATTTTATACTTTTCTGTAACATCTGGATAATACCATACCATAATTATTATTATATTTTGTTTGTTGTATTTCAAATAAACAACAAAATAATATCATTTATTATTAAAAAAATTATCCTTTTTTTACGATAAATTTAACTAAAAATTATTTATTTAATTTGTCATATTTGACGTTTTTAGTCATGCCATCATTTTGGCCTAATGACGTTTCGAAAGATTCGGACAATAAAGCGAATTAAAATAGCTGTTAAATTTTGTTATATATTACGCAATGCCAATACTCATGTAAAGTTATGCTTAGTGTGTTGTTAATTACCAAATTTTGTTTTTTTTTTAACTAATAAAGAAGGTAGAATATAGACAAGTATGAAAGGTAAACGCTAAGTGTACCTCGTAGTAGGTATTTTGTATATATTTATAGAATAGGTAGGAGAACTAGCAAATGGGCCACCTGATGGTAAGTGGTCACTAACGCCCTTAGACATTGGCATTGCCTTTACATCGCCAAAACTTAAGAGCTAAGATGTTATGTCCCTCGTGCCCTTAGTGCCTCACACTTCAAACCGGAACATATAACAATAATAAAAATCGCTTCTTTGTTGCTTCGTGGTAGAATATCCGATGCATGGGTGGTACCTACCCAGACGAGCTTGCACAAAGCCCTACCACCGAGTATAATATATAGATAATTTTAATTCACATACATTATATGCAATGGTAATGATTTAAATGTGGGATATTACATTTTGATATTTGCAAGTTTGTTGTGCTAGTTTTTTCCATAATATATTATGTATAAATATTTAAAATATAAAGAGTATGTATGAAAAACTAAGTTAAAATTATGTAATATCATTAATAATATAACAAGTTTTAATTATCAGTATTAATACACTTAGGTTCTTTTTATTTACGAGAAAGGTCCCTATATATCGACATCGAATCGACAATCGAACAATCGAATCGACATCTCGAACTCGACAATCGAATTAGCTTCCGACTAATACACATAGCAAGTTAGTGAAACTATCATATTATTATATTATTTTCACTTCGCTTATATAAATATACTAGGCTAAAACTTTTTTATTTAAAATATCAAGGTTGTAATCGGTTGACTGATGGATGGATTTTTTAATGCATTTGTCAAACTAGATACTTGGACATAGATTAAGAAATAGAGGAAGAAAGTAACGCTGTCATACTAAGCTTCTATATTGTTATATTTTTTAATTCCTCTTTTGTTTTCTTAAGATTGAATGTGATAAAAGAATAAATTGTTTTTTTATTATTTTTATTTTTGTAATTGAAATACTTGATATGTGTGACAAAAAAAAATTGTTCAATATGGCGAAGCTAAGTTTAATTAAAATCGCAGTTTGAAAATACTTTATAAACAAACATTGATTTAATTTGAAATAAACATACAATTATATTAAAACGAAACAATTCAAATAGTAAATAAATAAATATGGTACATTATTATTTGAATCAGTAATTATTTTGTCTTCGAGACACCGGAAACTGTCGTCATTCGTTTGACAATAAATTAAAGGAAGTGAGTTTATTTATTCTTATATCATTTCTATAATAAAATATTCGGGAAACAATAAGAAAAATAAATATAAAATCTTTCAAAGTACACAATATGGTTGGGAATTATTCGTAAATATTCATAAAAATAAATGACAATAAATGCGATTTTTGAAGGAGTAAGACAATATTATTAACGCTCGGAACCTGACCTGTTGATCTAGCTGAGCGCCGCAAAATTTCTGGCTACCGCTATCACGAATATTTGACAAACGTACATTTTTCACATCAATATGGATCACGACTAAACACTTTGTTACATATTTATCTATACCCTTTCGTGCACATCAAAGTTTTAGCGTTTATATTCGATTCGAAATACGACTAACGCGTGTTAAAATAAAAAGACGTGCGTCCAGGCCTGTGGAGCCGTCCTACTAGCGTGTAGAACTGTTCTCAGGCGGGAAAGAGCACCACGTGGCTGGATACACAGTTTTGTACGGGGCTGCGCGCGTCTGTTACCGGGTTACAGCTACACAAATCCCACTCCGGCGTTTTCTTGCGTCTTGCTCTATTTTAATCGGATTTCATCCACACGAATGTTTCTATTCCTTTCACGCTTTGTCCGCCCATGCTTACGTGAATTGATAACATGAAAATATTTAAAAGTTTCTGAATTTGAAAACGAGTCTGAAAAGTTGCAAGCGTTTATAAAATACGTTAAAGCATTTTGCTTATGATGGTTTGATTATAATATAAAATTTATTGGACATTTGCAAATATGAAAACTATTTTTGAAATATTCTTCTAGTCAAGTTATCGATTGAAAAATCTGCTAAGTAATTTATTCGAAATCTAAAAATTTTGACACACATCTTTCAACATCATAATATTTACAGATAATAATTGTGATATTAAATTCAGTCAGGAGAAGAATAAGAATTATATTGTTTTAAGTTAATTAAACAAAGAAGAAGAGATGTTAAGGTAAAATATAAACAATATTGTAGTATTATGTAAAAAGCTTCACTAGATTTCAAGTATAAATCACATATTACATACGATTTTGAATAGGTATACAATAATATATATTTTAGTAGATTTAGAATTAATTAGTAGTATAATTTTCAAAGGCGAAATTTTATCTGTGCCTATAATTACAAGGATTTAATCGCCCTTCAAATGGTATCATATAATTACAGTAATCAGTATTGGCGTAGTACAATTATTTGGTATGATGTTGAATATAAGTATAAATTGGTGTATCAAACAAAACGATCATGTACACATCTCTCAAAGTGTGATTTATATTTATGAGATATCAGTCAATACCTTAACGAAAGTCATCGATCTGAAACCTGTTCTTCTGAATTTTAGTTGATTAGGGTAAAAATCATAATTTATATCGAGATTCGTAATTTTTTTTTTATTTGAACCACTTTTGAATTTCAATTGAACCACGGCTAAAACAAGGAAATAAGTTTTCATTCCGTACTAAGTTCTACTCATTGATAAAGTTTGCTGTTGAATCTTTTCCTTTATTTGAATATTTCCGGAGATAAAAATAATGGTATGATTATTTATTTATAGTACATGTTTTAGTATTGAGTAGCTAGTGCAGACAGCAGTTTGTATTGTCAATTGTGAACGAACACTATATAAAATACTTGGGATTTGGCCCTAACAGATTTAGCGTTTATATTATACCAATAGGTGCTTAGTGACAGTGCTTTCTATACATCAACTAATGTAAAGTATTCATTGTTATAGTTTAGGTACTAATTTTGAAGATCATTTGATCTAAAGTTTATTTAATATTATTAAATTATTATTTTTTTATAGGCCTTATAAACTTCACTTAGCGGCTGTTTAGTTCAACGCTGATTTCGCTCTTTCTGTCATTAGTAATTTGACATTAGAAAGAAAAAGACACAGCATATAATAATTAACCATTTGCTAAGCAACATTTATAAATGAGGCCGTAAATCATTGAAATATTTTGCTAGTATGGATTTATTTAAATGATTATATAATATTCTTTCGCATATATTTTATAGTATTCAGGAATTCTAAAATCATTTCGAAATCAATCGTATTCAGTATATCGAATTATTGAACGTCATAGCGGTTTTATTGAACGTCACTCAGTTAGTCTCAGCCAAAACTGTTAAATAAATAGTGTCATTTTACAACCGCCCGGACTGATTTAGGCCAATTGTAAATGCGTTTCGTTCTACTATTTAAGATACGTTGATTTGGATGGGTTATACATATTTTTTCGTATGAAAATAATTAAAATGTTTCTTTTTCTTATTGGAAGGTTTACTGGCAAATGGGCCACTTGATGGTAAATGGTCGCCACTGCACTTAGACACTGCAAGAAATATAAGCCAACCATACTATGCAACTAACCTTGGGACACAACAAAACTTAAAGCCGTACTACTTATTCCTATTACGCTATCAACTCAACGCTAATACTGTAATATATATAAAAAATAATATTTGTTTCATTTCTATTATTGTACAATATGTGGCTCGTGAGTCATAAACATTATGCATTTTTTACAAAAAACGTTAGTAATTTATACGTAAAAAACACTAAAATGTGTACTACATTTTAGTGTTTTTACGGACATACTAAAACTTATTAATCAATATTTTAATACATTTCTAAATTTTATTGTCAATTTATGTTATCTATTATCATCTGCTAGATTTAAACAGTACATGTAATGAAATATTCGTGTCGTTCGAAAATTAACACAAAATTAAAGAAAATAATAAATACAGTAGCAGAGGACAATTTCTCAAATGTAGAAATGTTACGTCAGTTTTTCTACCCGATTATTATATTTACCGAATCGTTTAAATAGAGCAACCGATCGTTTTTGAGTTAGGAGTCGTTTGCGTCGTTTCTATAAGGCTTACGTCGCATACGACATCGGAACTTACGGAACTTCTGTTAAGGGCACGCCTTTGAATGACTCCTCGTAAACCTTTCAAGCACTATACTATGTTTTTTAGATAATTTGTATTATTTTTTTCAGATCCCCAAAAGAAGAACCCCTTTTACTACCAAAAGACAGGTTTAAAATAATGTTTGCAGTCCATTGGCGAGGAGTTCTGTGTGTATTGGTGCCTATATTAGCCATCGTTGTACTGCTGCCCCTTCCAGCTCAAGTATGTTACTGTCTAATTATAATATAATGACCAATGAGGGTTTATATTCCTAATTTGTCTTTATAATTTATCTCGTGCTCGGCGATAAAGGAAAACATCGTGCGGAAACCATTCCTATACATGTAGTATAGGAATGAAATTATTCCACATTTTAATCCGTCATCCCACATTGCAGGAGCGTAGTGGAATAATTCGAAAACTTCTTTTCAAGAGGCATGAAGGTCTTATCCTGGCAGCGACATGCACAGTCTGTTAATTTTTTTCATTTGTTTCAGCCATATCAATGGACAGCCTACTGCCTTGTTGTAATGGCCATATTCTGGGTATCAGAGTGTATTCCTCTACCTGTGACCTCTTTTATACCGGTAATAGTATTCCCTCTCAGCGGTGTTTCAAGTACAGCTGATGTGTGCAAGGCATATGTTAATGTTAGTAACTTTATTATATTTTTATAATTAACATCAGGATGACAGATAAAATATGGTTCACGCGATGAAATATGCTAACGATAATCCATTAACATTGGCGTTATAAACAATGTAAGCTATTTCATATTATTTACATAATACTACAATGGTATAAATTAAGGTGCTATGACTGACTCACTCACCCTTTTAATCGAAATGAAGCAAATTCAAGTATTACACTGTTATTTGATAATATGGGGTTTTCCAATAGGGACGCTTGAACTTTGACAGCTGATTGCGGCCATGTTGTTTGAGTGACAGCTGTCAAATGCAGTGTGTTATATTCATTCCGTCCTCCCAAACTACCATGGCAGGTTACAGTGTCGAGCAGCACGTGCAAATCATAAAATTGTTTTATGAAAATGGGTCTTCAGTTCGAGCAACGTTCCGCGCACTTCGCCCGTTTTACGGTCGCGATGATCGTCCTGCCGAGTCGACTATCCGTCGATTGGTGGACAAATTCGAGTCAACCGGGTCAGTTAACAATCAGCCGGTTCCCGTGCGTCAACGTAACGCGAGATCTGCCGAGAATATCGCCGCTGTGCGCGACAGTGTCCTCGAAAACCCGCGGCAGTCAATTCCGCGTCGCGCACAGGAACTCGGCCTTTCGCAGACGACAACTTGGCGAATTTTGCGTTGTGACTTGAGCCTGCACCCGTACAAGATCCAGCTGACCCAAGAGCTCAAGGTTAATGACCATAGACAGCGCCGTGTGTTCGCTGACTGGGCATTAGAGCAGTTGGAAGTTGACGCCGATTTTGGCAAAAAAATCATCTTCAGCGACGAGGCGCATTTTTGGATGAATGGCTATGTCAACAAGCAAAATTGCCGTATTTGGGACGAGACCAATCCACACGAGGTTCACCAAGTGGCAATGCACCCGCAGAAAGTGACTGTTTGGTGCGGATTTTGGGCCGGAGGCGTGATTGGTCCGTATTTTTTCGAAAACGATAATGGTGTGGCCGTCACCGTCAATGGTGAGCGATACCGGTCGATGATAACCAACTTCTTTTGGCCTGAAATCGAGAATATGGATCTGGACAACATGTGGTTTCAACAGGACGGCGCTACGTGCCACACAGCACACGCTACGATGGAAGTTCTGCACGATCAAGCGCCCTTAATGGAAAACCCATTAGAATAACTTGACTGGCTGGCAAAATATGTTGGTAGATTTTACTTAAATGGGTCACGTTGCTTCAATAAACATTAATACTTTTTTCATGTCTTAGAATTTCTTTCAAATAGTCTAAATATACTAATGAACCGTTTTCGACTAACGTGTTTTCTTTCGTATATATTTAAATGTATTAAAAAAAAAAGGAACTTTAATGTTAACTACCATAGTTACTGTAAATGTTGATATTTCACAAAATCTTTTATACCTACGTCACTTAAAACTGGTTACTTTTTTATGTCTTTATTAATTTCGCACCAATTTTTAAATGTAATTTTAATACTTTTCAGGATTCAGTTTTTATGTTTCTGGGGAGTTTGATACTAGCATATTCAGTGGAGCAGTCAGGCCTTCACAAGCGTCTTGCTTACTGCGCGATTCGAGCTATAGGTTACTCACATGTCAAGTAAGAATATATTCTTATACTGCAATAGAATTAAAATTTAGTTACGGTTAAATAAGTATCGGTAAATTTGCTACTAGTAATTATTATTATTGTGTTCATGTTTGTTAATAAAAACGCTATTACAACGCTATATTTTGACATATGACAATATGAACAATATTGTACGAAGTGATTCGACATGCATATTTATTCGAGCTTGATGTTTAAACAGGAGTATTTTATTCATTTTATATATTTTATTTTAAGTTACCGCGATCACATGCGATTTCATGTCAAGCAATTTAAATTAAAAAAATAATATTGTAAGCGTCCCACAGCTGACGGACAGATTTTTAAGATGTTGTACAAAAGTAAATAATGATCCTATTCTTGTTTAGTATATTTATAATAAATAATATTTTTAGGTTGCTTACTGCGATGTGTATAGTTACCACTTTTGTTTCTATGTGGATAACGAATACGGCTGCTACCACTATGATGGTACCGATTAATTTTGCCGTATTAAAAGTATTTGAAGAAGTAAGTATTTCATATATTTTAATATTTCATGATTATACCATAATAAAATAAATATTTGTCATTCTGATACGTAAATATTAAGTACTTATTATTAAACAGGTTATTTTAAATTACGTATCTGATAAATTTGGAGAAAACAATAAATGTATGTAATTAAATAATTAACGTATATATAATAATAATAAATATGATATGTCACGTGATTAATTAATATTTATAAAGAAATACGATAATCGTACCATGTTTTTGGTAATAAAATTTAAACAAATAGAATCCTATAAAGTCAGTCAACAAACATTTTAATCAATTTTGCAATATATTAAAATAGATGATACTACACGGCCTGGGTACCATTGTTCGTAAAAAAAAAAAAACAAATTTGATACAAATTTGATATTGTATAGTCTAGTATTTGTCCGTTTAATTTAAGCGCTTTTATAGTTACGATATTAATTATGAAAAAAAGTCTAATGTATGATTTAATATGTATTAATTCACTACTCACTATATACGGGGCCCTACTTCCAAACCTTATATTTTACTTTTGATTTTCAAATCAATAATGAATGAAAGAGATATCAGATAAATCAGTGTTTAGTAAAGTAAAAAGTAAAGTTCGATAATTATTATTACTTTCAGCAAAAGTTGCTTAAAATATATGATACAACCAGCGATGGTGAAAAAATAGCGTCGGATATCACAACATGTTATTTCTGCACAGCCACTTATTCTGCAACAATTGGTACGTAAAATATTTTTCAATATTACTTCAATTCTATTAAAATATAATGACAATAGACGTATACTTATAATTGTTTTAAGTAATCTTATTAGATAATATCTTTGATAATACTTAAATAGTCATTAAAGTCGAAAGTTTTATCATATTATTAAAATATTTTCTACTAACTGAGCGGCTGATTGAATGTGGTTTTGTGAGCATAAGTATTACTAGGTGATAGAGCTTTGTGTAAGCCTGTCTGGATTGGTACCACCCACTCAATAGATATTCTATCTATGGTGGCGCATTGACGATGTAAGGATTGGTTAATATTTCTTACATCGCTAATGTCTATATGAAGTGGTGACCACTTACCATCAGGTGGCCCATTTGTCCATTCATCTACATACATCATGATTTTTTTAATATGATTTCGTGTATTCGTTTAACGACGAACACTCGTCTCTGTTTGCCCTGTCTGTCTATCACATCATATCTTTGTCTGTAGAATATTGGACTGTACATATTGGATTTGCTTCTATCAAATGATAGAGCTTGTTATGAGAAAAACTAATACAATTTTAAATACATAGTTTAAATGATTTTAATGATAATATCCGATTATAAAGCATATTTTTTACATGTTTTGATCTTTTATTAAGTCTTATTATTAAGCCGTAGTAAGACGTAGATTATGTGTTTTTGTCACTATTTATTTTCCTTCGTTGTAATAATGTAATTATATTTGCTTGTTATCTATAAATGTTTATTCAAATTATAGGCGGGATCGGAACTCTTGTAGGAACAGCGACCAATTTAGTATTCAAAGGACTTTTCATAACGTAAGTATATCCAATTAATGATTCAATTAGGTTAATGACCTCGTCTGCTCAAGATAAAAATCGTTTCTCAATATTTTTTTATGTACCGCTTTTCTTTCCTATTGTTGTTCTAAGGGTTCTAAGCATTTATTTACTAGAGCGGTAAGTTGTTCCCTACTCAAAAGGTATTCATATTTCACTAACAATTACCTACTAGACGAGTAATATGTGTAAAGTAATAGGAGTTGCTATTTTTAAGTTTAGTGAGATAGCGTTCCTAATGGGACATGTGAGATGATCTTAGGTCCCATGTTTGAAATAATTGTTTTTTTTTTTATTAAATATTTACAATGTTTTTATTTTTTCCTTTAATTTCCTTAAAATGGGAATTGATAATATTTAAAAAAAATATATATCATAAGTGTAATATATAATTTTACAGACGATTTCCCGATGCACCAGAATTGCTCTCTTTTCCGAAGTTTTCGGCATTCGGTGTTCCGTACATGATAATATTGGATTTCTTTATGTTAATGTATATGTTGATAGTTTATATTGGAGTTCTCCGGTAAGATTTTTATATTTTTTTATAATATAATGCTATTTGTTAAAGGGCTTAAAGCGTCTGGGTGGGTACCACCGACTCGTCATTTTGTATAAATGTATTACGGTTTGATGTTTGAGAGAGCCCGTGTAACACGGACACTTGAGACATACCATCTTAGATCCTGTAGTGTAGAAGCTTATTAACAAACAATTCATTATGTTTATTATTTAAATGATATTACTAGTGCTTATTGGTAATAATCATCCATTTGTTTAATAATTTAAAAAACATTTATATAATGATGAAAACCAAATATACATGGTGTGTTTTGATGCCGATATAAGCGTTTGAAATGCTTTATTTGTTCTTGTATAAATGTATCTTACTTAGTATACGCTAGAATTACCATTACCATTTAAGGCCTAAAAGTGAAACAGCTAAAAAAACTAAAATGTCACCGGAAGGTATGGCTGCTGCGGAAAAAACAGTTGAGTCCGATTACGCTAAACTAGGAAAAGTCAGCTTTTGGGAATTTGTATGTTTATTATATTATATTTTTATATAATTTTTTGTCTTTATTACTTATTGTAACTAGACCAGATCTCTGCTCCAATTCACCCAAGGTTGACTAGACGAGAAAACTTTTTAGCGATTAATCCGCCTTTAGTAACTTGTTGTCTTTAACTGTTTCTTGTGGTGTACATTACATTTTAGTATTAGAATTATTGTTTTTTTTTATGGCATAGGAAAGCAGATGAGCATATTATCCACCAGATGTGGTAAGTGGTCACCAACGTCCATAGATATTGGCATTGTAAGAGATGTTAACCATCGCTTACATTACCAATACGCCACCAACCTTGGGAACTAAAATATCATGTCCCTTGTGCGTGTAATTACACTGACTCACCCAGAACACAACAATAGCAAACTTTGCTGTTTTGCGGTAGAATATCTGATGAGTGGGTGGTACCTACCCAGAAGAGCTTGCACAAAGCCCTACACCACCAACTAAAATTGTTACTTTTATTTAAAGGCATTTATAATATTACCATATAATATTTTGATCTCTTTGTTATTTATAAACATTAGAACAGAACATATTCAAAGTTTGGTATCGCATTAGCAATGTAATAAATGGTTAATATTTCTTACGGCGCCTATCCCTAGGGGCGGTGGTGATTACCTACCATCAGATGGCAAGATTACTATCCGCACGCCTATATCATAAAAATCATTTATTTCTCTCACTTTTAAGATTAAAAATTATTTATTAAATTTGCTTATTTTGGGTTGAAAACTAACAACACGTTTGATGAAATTTTAGATGGTCATTATGTTGTTTGGCGGCGCGATGGTGGCGTTCTTCTGTCGCTCCCCTCAGATATTTGAGGGATGGGGTGATATGGTCAATAACTACTTCGAGTTGAATGACGAGAAATTGTACGAAAACTCTTTGATTGTATAAAGTATACTTAAGTTTTATAGAAATAGTCTATTATTTAAGGATCCGATCACATGAAAACCAAAATAACATGCTCAAACAAAATATAAAAGAGCGTAATTAAAGAGCATGCTTAGTAAAATTTGGGAACATGTTAATTCTTTTAGAATATGAAATTTACAAAAACATAGCTCTTAAAAATCAATTAAAAAAAGGTCTTAGGTCTATGTTTAGATTTTTATTATAGCAGCACTCCAAATATTACGTTAACTAGTTATAATGCAAATAAATTCAAACGTAGAGCTATATAAAGAAAAACTTATCATTAGAAAAATATCTCAGATGAAATTCTGCCGCATCTACCGACACAGTATTGAATAACTTCCAAATCTTCTCCTTGAGGGAAACAATCCGCCTTAGTGGGATATTTACGTGCACTATTTACTACAACTACAAAAAAACTGCCGGATTAATTATAATATTTCTCATATCCATGTTTTCTTTATTAACTAAAATAATATATCCTTTGTAAACTAAAATAATGTACAATTTACAGCGTTCGTGACTCTGCTTTAGCAGCGCTCGTTGCATTCATGATGTTTCTATTCCCGTCAAATCTTTCATTTTTCAAGAATTGTAAAGCGAAATGTAAGTATAAAGACGAATAATCGAAACACAATTTATATATATATGGAAGTTTTGTAACTGCATTATACGGCATTCATTATATATATATATATATATATTTCTTTTTTTCATCTTGTCACCATCCACTCCTGGACGAAAGCCCCCAAAGAACGCCAACCATCCCGATCTTGGGCAGCCCGCATCCATCCCGTACCTGCCACCTTTTTTAAATCGTCGGTCCACCTCGCCACAGGGCGATTCATTATATGTAGTGTCGAAAACATTCGATTTAACTTAATAAGTAGCTAACTGTATCAACAATACTTGATACTTAAGTGATTAAATGGTTAATACGTGAAATCAGAACGAAATACTTTGTCGTTTTACTCATTTTTAAATTGGTATAACAATTGAAAAAAAGGTTACATCCTATTGTCCCGTTATATTTCACGTCTCCTATTTACGAAATTTATAAGCTTTAATCAACTTTGGTGAATACTAAAATAAATTTATACTAGTTGTAGCTAATGTTACTGATAGGCATCAGCTGTTGACGTCATTCGGTGCTTGATTTCAATGGGGTACTAACGGCGTTTGGAACGGATGATAGGTATATGCATTAGATAAATACACGTTTTTTGGAAAATTAATATATATGAATGGTTTCAGTCCACGAAGACTTCCCTAAAACAAGAGTGACGTCGGTCTTAAATTGGAAGAGTCTAATGGCCGAGTTGCCTTACAGTTTTACTTTTCTACTTGGTAAGTCGAGTAATTGTAAGAGATGCCATTGACGCAATAAAATATTTGTGTTTGTATAAATATAAATATTTTATGCGTCAATGGCATCCCTTAAAATTTCAACATCCAATCCAATAGGTAAGTATACAATCTCTCTTTTCTTAATATAAAATAAAAATATACTTTTATTTTCAAATATGCAAATTGTTTATACCGCATATGGTGCGGTGCAGTACTCTCGCCAGAACATAAGTAATAAATTATGAAAATGAGCCACGTGCTCACCGCGTGCGATCCACCTCAACATTTCTACCGTGCTATAATTTCGCGTGTACTGACCCTCAAGAGTATTAGACCGGGAGATGGTGACACACAGGTCATGGTGATTTTCGTTAATGGCTACTCGACGATGATTAGCTGTGCAAAAAATAGTCTAGTACAAATGAATTGAATTGGTTTTTTTTTTACCATCTCCCGGTCTATATACTCATATTACTGATACTCATTTATAATTATATATTATAAAACCTCTTCTTTACTATTATATCACATATATTATGAAAGATATACAGCTAAGCAAGCAAGTTATAAGAAGTTCGTTACTTTATTTTCTCTGTTTTCACACTTTTTTTCTAATATCAGACTTAATATTGATATTGTTGTACATTTTAAATCGATAATTATTTTTTATTAAAACAGACGCTAGCTCAGTTAAAATTAGCGTTACTGAACTGTGATCTATGGTTTATTTGATTTTAATGCGAGATGTGCAGATGCAGAAGTGTGTGATGTTTCAGTGTTGTTTTGATATTTATGTATGTATATTGACTGCTCGTATTGCGATCGAGAGCCATATGTAAGTATTTTTTTTTACTCAAAACTATCATTGTTTTAATAATTTATAGGTGGAGGTTTCGCTCTTTCCGATGCGGCACGAAAAACTGGCCTTAATGAGAAAATTGGAGAATTCCTACAAGCGCTGAAGGGCTTACCGAATATTGTCATTCTATTGATTCTAATCATATTCGTTGTACTCATAACCAATATTGCTTCTAATGTCGCCGTGTGTAATGTTCTCGCACCGATATCAATGCAATTGGTAAGTTGCAAGTTCTTTTTTTTTGTACGTGTATTGAAAATGTCGTTATAAGTAATTTCTAAAACAATAAATAAAGACGAACATGGTCCTTTGTTATTATGTAATATATTTAATATTACTATGGGCAATACAAAAAACATTTTTATCGTATCAGGCGAAGGAGATTGGTCAAAATCCATTATGGTACGTGATAGCATCTGGTTTTTCTTCATCCTACTGCTTCTTGTTCCCTGTCGGAACACCTGGCAATCTCGTTGTACAAAGTGCTGCAAAAATACCTACACCAAAAATGGTAAGACATTCTCATTAATTATATTATTTGATTCAGTTTAAAAAAATATGTTGATTTAGATTAATCTCCAAATATTTATAAAATTGATATAGTATAATAATTGGTATACAATATTTAACAGCATATATTTTTAGTAATTAACTTTGCTTTGTAAATGTATCAAGTGCGCGTAGAAAAGTTTTATAAGGTTACCTGCATTTCTCTCCAGAAATTCTGCCACGTCGTGACGTATTTCCGTGATTGATTCACATTAAACCTTCTTTTTGAGAGGAGAGGAGCCTTTAGCATAGCAGTAGAGCATTCATTTTACTCTTTTACTTTTATAATTCACAGATAAAAGCCGGCCTTGGGCCCACAGTAACTACGATTATTATAACTTGGCTGGCTGTGTACTTTTACGCTCCTATAATCTGGCCGTCACTACATTCGATGCCCGAATGGGCGTAATAATATCTTCAACTTCATTAAAAATGAAAAAATATGTTTCTGTTTACAAGATTTAAGCGTGCCATTTAAGTTTAATATTGTCATTCACAGTGTTGTTTTAATAATGTAATTAGTTCATTTACTTCTAATAAATAAATTAATTTAAAATATCTTTTGTTTGTATTCTGTGATGACATTATCTTTATAATTTACCTATGTTTTTATATAAAGTGAAGTTTTATTTATCAATCTCTATGCATTTCCTATTTTTTTAAATTATGGACCGGTATATGAAAAAAAAATCCTTTATGCGGAATACAATTAAATCGAATCGTATGTTGTGTATTCTTTATTAAATGTAAGTATATATAACTGTTGGATATCCATAGCGAAAAAAAAGATATATTTACATGCAAACTATTTAAAATAATACAAATAATTAAAGTAGATGCGGTCGGTGCGTGGTCGATATTTTTTATAAATAAAAAAAAAACAAATATCCAGCAAAGCAGCCATTTATTATATCCCACCATATTTTTACAACCCCTTTCCCGCCTTTTTTAAAAGACCATGTTGCCAACTTAAAAACATTAAAAGGCAGTTACGATAGAAAAATATTACGTCATGCTTATTTATAAATTATAACAAAATCAATGAAATATGGCAAAACAAAATAACATCAATTAAATATACTATTAATATGAAATATTTATCAATCTTCTTAATCACTAATTTTAGGTAGTTTAGATAGGTTTGTAACAAAATATATTTAGTTATACGTGACCAACTAGATTAGTGCAAAATAAATAAAATTATCTTTCAAAGTATTTACCTTCATGTAATAATTTAACAACAAAATGGAAAATATTATCGATCAAGTTTCATTAAGATCAGAAAATGAAGATAATCCAACGAATAATGAAGTACCTAATTTGTTAGTAATCGATGATAATAATAATTAAAAACGTAAATATTATGCTAATTATTTCCTAAGGCTCCTCTAAATAGTTAACGACTTCTTATTTAGTGAACCTATTTTAAATACAAATATGCAATACCCGAAGCAAAATGTACATTAATTAACTAAACAGTCCATTCAGTATCTTATCCTACTAATAAAAAAAAAAATGTCGTAATAAAGAATCGTTTGTTGAAGGAATTCATTGAATTGGAAAATAAACGTACATATTTTATGTATTAAATAGTATAGAATGGTCTTAAAATTTAAATGATTTAGGAAATTAGATTTATTCTTGTCAAGTAAATTTAAGGTAAAAGTTATTTATTTAAATTTTTCCGCCAAATGTACCTGAATTTATGAACGTAAGTTTAATATTTCTAGAGATGAATCTTTTACACTGAAAGAAAGGATATCGTTATTTCTGGGCACACATTGGCGCGGCGTATTGTGTTTATTTGTACCATTAATTTTAATTCCAATACATCTCTCGTTTCCTCCAGAGGTAAATATTTATATAATATTTGTTATATTAACTTCACAAATAATATATAAAAATTAAATCTTATTTCTGAAATTTAATTTATAAAAATTAGTGTTTTCCTCATCCAGTTCAAACTTTTTATACTTATACATCTGTGCCGCTAGTGTTCAGTTTGTAAGTCCCTGGCATAATACTATCAACGTATAACGATGGTTTGTGAGCCATTTTTGATATTTGATTAAAAAATTGGTGTAGATTGGAAATGTAGGTTACACATTTATTTTCCATTTTAGAAATATCAATGGTGTGGGTACACTTTAGTCTTGATGGCTGTATTCTGGGTCACTGAGTGCATTCCGTTAGCTGTGACTTCATTTTTACCAATAGTAATATTTCCTATGACCGGTATTATGAGTACAAATGAAACGTGTTGTTGCTATATGAACGTAAGTATGGATAAATATTCATCTATTTAGTTCAAGTATTTATGAAATAAATCAACGCTAGATCAACCGATTTTACAGTATCATAATGAATGAGTAATAAGGTAATATTAAGGTCTGTTATAGATACTTAAAAAATATATTTTATAGGACACAATTATGATGTTCTTGGGAAGCATGTGGCTGGCATATGCTGTTGAACAATCAGGCTTTCATATAAGACTGGCTCTCTATGCCATCCGAGCGGTTGGATATTCACATTACAAGTACGAATCGTATTCGTTCATTTTGTGAAAGTAAAATATTTAGATATTTATATTTTCTCTGGTTTATCTTTTTTTTTATGTAAAAGGGCCAAACTGGCAGGCGGCTCACCTGATGGAAAGTGACAACCACCTTCCATGGACATCAGCAACATCTGCTAGCAGGTGCGTTGCCGGCCTATACGTAGTACGCTCAAATTATATATTAGTATATATTATTATTATATATTAGTATTATTCGGAAAAAGTTTTTTCGGAAGATGATTTCATCTATGAAGGATGAGCGGATAAACAAATTACATGCACAAGTGACATGAACTTCATAATATAGTAGTATTGCAAATATAAACACTCGATAAAAGCTTTTACAACGTCAATGTTCAATAATAAATGGTCACTTACGTCCTGATAGCGTATAGACTTGTCAATCGATATATTTAGATTTAAATTACTTGTTTAAAAGCTTTAATTTAAAAACTGGTATTCAATATATTTAATCTTGATATAGTTATAAAAGCCAAGTAATAGCCCTCGTTAAGTAAACAAGAAGAATTATCCTATCAGTAATATAATTTTCAAATTTCCTAATCCAATGTTTGTCCGGAAGCCTTTTGTTCTGCGCATATTTGTGTTTTTCTATTCGACGTATTTGTAACGAATGTAATGTGGATTACAATAAAGAGTATAAATAAAAAATAAAATCTTATGTATTACATATTTTTTTAATTCTGATTCGTTTTATTGATTGAAACGATGATTTCTTAATTCCATAATATAACTGTTTTTTTGCTATAGCGAAGGTAGGAAGTTATCTTAGTCAGTGATGAACCTTATACAAATGTAATCTTTACATTAATAGATAGCGTTACACGTCGCTCGTGTAAGATATTATTGAATGGTTTTTTGTTTAGGTTATTATTTGCAATGTGTTTTACGACAATGTTCATTTCGATGTGGATCACAAACACAGCGGCTACTACGATGATGGTTCCTATAAATTTCGCTTTACTTCAAGTCTTCGAAGAAGTAAGCTTTTGATTTTATTACTTAATAAAATTAAAAATAGTTGGCTTGGCTATTCTTACTTATATGTAAAAATCTTATTTTAAACATGACTTAATTTGATTACAGCAAGGTTTGCTTAAAATCTACGACACGGGAGTTGATGGAGAAAAGATTGCATCAGATATAACTACCTGCTATTTCTGCGCTGCTACGTTTTCAGCAACCATAGGTAGACGTTTACTTAACTTATATTTGCTTTTAGACTGCCTCGTTGGTCTAGTAGCTAGATATAAGGCCGCAGACCCGGTGGTCCTGGGTTCAAATCCCAGGTCGGGCCAATAAATAGTTATCGGGTTTTTCTGTCAGAAAATGCTCAGTAGCAGCCCGAAGTCTGGAAGTTGGAAGTGTGTACACTCCCGTGCGTCGGAAAGCACGTCCTGCGCCTGAAACATTTCCGTTCGTGTCGGATTGCCGTTCCATCGGATTATGAGAGCTAAGGAAAAGAGAGTGCACCTGTGTTTCCGCACACACTTGTGCACTATAATATCTCCTGCGCAGTTGGCTAATCTCTCTTGAGTTTGACCGCCTTGACCGAAATCGGTCAGGAGGACATTATTATTTGCTTTTAAATAATTGTAAGTATTTTTTATTAATTGTAATAAGATCGAAAGTTGTTAAAAAACACTATGATTAGGTACTTATGAATTATCAATAATTGAAAACCATCTTGTTTCAGTGACTAGACACGTGAACGTTAACCAATGGCTAAGATTCACGTTATTAGAATCAAACAGACATCACTGAGTGTTCATGTGTTTGTAACTTTAGTAGTGCTTATAATTTATCTTTTTCTTGAAAACATCGCGAAGAAATCTGCACGTGTCACATATAATTTCGTCACACACGTACATACCAAGTATCATTGGAGCAATAGTAGGATAAGCCGCATACATCTCTTGAAGAGCCCTTTGTCTGGCATTGGACCTTCACATACTTTTACTTAATATTTTGTCTCTGTATATAACAAAAAGTAATGACCTAACTGATTGACTACCGATGTATAGTTTAATACATATAAATTTTAAATTTAACGGAAATATTATTAATTTGAAGATAAAATTTGGAAGGGGCAGTATCCAATCAATAATAATCTTCATCCAATTAATCCGTTTAAATTTGAGACTTCTTAGGACACCAAGACGAAATATTTCTATCATAATCTTACAACATCAAAAAATAGGTGCTTTAAATGTATTAATATGTTTAGGTGGCGTTGGATCGCTAGTGGGAACAGCTACGAATTTAGTTTTCATAGGATTATTCTCTAGGTATTTAATGATATATTATATTTAACTTAATTTTCATTAATTGGTCTTACAACTCATTCTTTGTAACTAATTTTTATAACGAGCAAATTCTGTTTGTCCTCCGTGCGTTTTTTAATGAAAAATCTTATCACTTTCTTGAAATTGAAATGTAGTAGATTTTCTATATAATTATGATAAATATTTGTGAGTCGTTTTATAAGCGATCGGCCTTGAAGTACGCATTATTATCTATATTAATTTTATAAACCCGAAGATTTTATTTCTGTTTGTTGCTTATTCAGTGCAGCTTGATTTGAATAATGTATTTGTTTTATTCCATTATTTGAGTAAGATTATAAATCAAACTAATTATCATGCTATGACTTACGGTAAAAAATAAATAGGTCAAAGTAATGAAGAAGACAATACGCAATTATGAAATCTGAGCAATATGAAAATATGTGTGTTTACAATTTATCGGCAAAGATACATTGCGTTGAAGTATATATGTGTGTCTCCATCGACATATAAGCTCTCTCATACTCAGTAAAACGAAAGAGAACTTAGTCCAGATATATAATATTTTTATGTAATAAAATATATCTCACTGTATTTAATATTCATACCATGTTGCAGAATGTATCCGAATGCGCCTGAATATTTATCGTTTCCAAAATTTTCTGCTTTCGCTATACCATATATGTTACTAATGGAGATATTCTTGTACTTGTATCTCATCGTGGTATATTTAGGATACTTAAGGTAAATTATCAAATACGTTGTATGTCAGTCAGTCATCTAAAAATTAACAAGCATTACAAATGTTGTAATAATGTGTCTTATGTGGTATGTTTATAAAGTCAAGATATATAAAAAAATAACCTTCTTTTGTACAAGGCCAAATAGCCAAGCTGCTAAAAGAGCTAAAATAACAGCAGCAGGAATTGAAGCGGCTAAAACTACAGTTACTGAAAATTTAGAGAAATTGGGGCAAATAACCTTTTGGGAAATAGTAAGTTATTACTAACGCTTTACTTGGGTCTTCGCTAGCGTCATAGTTTAGAATTGCTACGTACCAATTCCGATAGCTCTTTCTTGAAAATGAATGATCTTCATACAAACTTACATCCTCTTTATTCAAAGATCCTTCCTTAGTTTTTTTATTAATAAAATAAGGTGAAGCACCAAATGAAATTATCGTTTAAGCTTTGTGATTTGAACTAGCAGTTTTAAAAAAATAAGAATTAAGATTGAGAAGTAAAATTGCTGATTATGATACCTCATTATTGTAAAATATATCGTGAAGAAAAATCCGTAATTTAAATATAGTGAAGTCGAGATATTTGGATATTATATAAACTTAATATTTATTTAACGGACATTGGATTATTCTATTTCAGCTCGTTATTATTCTATTCTGCGGTGCAATTTTGTTATTTTTTTGTCGTTCTCCTCAAATATTTACTGGTTGGGGTGACATGATATCATTATATTTTGACACCGAGGATAAGAAATTGTACGTATCAATTGATTTAATATTGACATAACATTAGTACGGCGTAAAATAAACAATTGAGTTGAAAGAATCCAGTAGATAGAACACTTGAATCTTAACTAAAGATCACATTCAAGCCAATGCAGAGTGCTAAAATATGAATTTAAACATTGTCAGAATATCGAATGATATATTCTATCACAAATGTATAAAATCTCTCAGGATAAAAGTGATGGAATAACCAAATCTTCTTTAGAGGAAATGAAACCTTTGCCAAGCAGAGGGATTTTATTCTGTTACTTTAATTTACTTTACAGCGTAAAAGACTCGGCAGCGGTTATGTTAATCGGATTTCTGATGCTATTGTTGCCATCTTCACTGTTATTTTTTAAAAATGTCACCGCTAAAGGTATGAATTTTAAAAATTTTATTTATTTTTATAGCTTTTAAAATATAATTCTGAGTTCGTGTTTATATTTCAGAACATGGCGAGTTACCTAATAAGGGAATACAATCAGTTTTAATTTGGGACAGAGTGAACGATATAATGCCGTACAGTTTTATGTTTCTTCTGGGTATACGTTTAAAAATATTAATACTATTACAATTGTTTATATTTAATCATTTGAAATTTGTTGCTTAAATAGCTACTAATAGAAAAATTATTAAAAGTGTTTTTAGACTGAAGCCAAACAGACTTTTATATGTTTTACTTTACATAGTTTAAGTTAAATAATTATCTAGAACATAAGGATTAAAAACACTCACAACAAATTAGGTGCTAGAATACTTTAATGACTGCGCCCATGTGATTTTTTATGAATAAAAAACAAGTATTCCATTAATAAAATTGAAGATTAAATAATAAAAAATATGTAAAAAAAAAACGATATTTGAGGCAATTATGTTTTCATTTACTAAGCACATGGCAAATACACTTTATAAACATAGTGTAGATACTATTAGCTCGTTTAAGTCCACTTATTCTTACTTATTTGTATTATCAGGTGGAGGATTTGCTTTATCAAATGCAGCAAAAAAGGACTATACAGATTTAAATGGGAGAATTGGATTGTTACTGAAAAACACGAAAAATTTGCCAAATAAATTGATCATACTTTTAATAATTATTTTTACTGTATTTACGACAAACTTTGCATCTAATGTCGCCGTTTGTAATGTGATTTCGCCGATTGTTATGCAACTGGTAATTTTGTTAAATAATATTTACTAGCTTCTAAGAGCAAAACATTTCGAAATCTAAACTAGACTATCGAACACAAAACAAATATTATTTCAAATCGTACTGGTAGATCCTGAGTTTAGTTCTAACAAACAAACATTCTTCAGTGTTATACTCTTAGTATAATGCTAAATATTTGATTATATAATTTTAAGAACTGCTTTAGAATACCTTAATACGAAATCGATAATATTAGTATGACTAAATTAAATCGATACAATATTTGATTTAATGCTAAGCCCGACTTTCGCATTAATGACTGCTAATTTCATATATTCATTATATATCTTTATATTATAGGCACAAGAAATAAATCAAAATCCCCTGTGGTACAATATAGCGGCCGGTTTTTCTTCTTCTTACGCCTTGTGCTTACCAGTTGGGACACCTGGAAATTTAGTGGTCCAAAGCTCTGCAAATATTCCAACTTCAAAAATGGTGAGCAGTAAAAACACTTAGTACATATTTCAAATATTAAAATGTGTTGAAGGAGAATTTTTTGTTTTAGTTAACATACGTTTGCTTTCACGTAAAGCAGAAATAAATATATATCCAGATAAATAAATAGGTAAGTGATCACCACTGCCTAAACTAAAGCCATAGGCAATGTAAGAAAAAATAACAATTTTTAGCTTGACATATAATTATTATGTTCCCTGTCCTTGTAATCAATTAAACTAGAAGAAACGTTATCAAATAGGTTCCTACTGCAGCGGTTAGACTCGAAACCAGTTAATTAAGAAAAGAACCAGTTAAAAAGAACAGCCAGTTGTTTGTATTATATAGCTAACGTGTCTAAGCTATAACAAAAGAATACTTCATAACTACACTTCTGCTAAGCTTTATAATTATAAAAATAAATGATAGTGCAATAGTAATGTCTGCTTATTATCTGCTATTAAGCTTAAAAAAGTAAAGTAAATGTCCCATTGCTAGGCTAAGGGTCTTCTCTCTCTTTGATTGTAAAGTTTGGTGCTTATTCCACCACGCTACTTCCATAGGGGTTGGTGGATATACATGTGGCAGAATTTCAGTTAAATTAGATACATGTATGTGTTTTCCATCACTGAATTATAAACACAAATTAAGCACATAATAGTGCTTGTACTTGCTTGGGCTTGTACCCGCAATCATCAGTTAAGATTAATGCGTTCTAACCACTCGGCCATCTCTTACTTAGGTATTTTAGCTTACTTTCGTAAAACCACGCAATTTTATGTTTACTTTCTTCTCTTTATTATTCGGAATTTCAGATAAAAGCTGGCTTGGGACCGACGGTATCAACTATCATAATATCTTGGTTATGTGTCTGTTATTGGGCGCCAGTTATCTGGCCCGATTTACATAACTTGCCGAATTGGATAGAATAGAGGAAACAAAAGAACGAACAATGATTACGTTTGCCTTGTAAATACATTGAAAAAAATTAAATTAAAATTTTAATATTTATTGAAAAATTTTCATTTGAATATAAGTTGCTATACATGAACGCCTTCAAACCTTTAAATTACAACGATTATAACACACAAGAATACCCCGGATCGCGGCCGAAGCAAGTACATTGCCTCGACCAGCTGATAGAAAAGAGTGACAATTTTTTTTTTTAAATGGAGTTTATAAATTATTTTTCTTTATGAATATTAATTTTTAACAGACAATTATATAGATTGTACGTTAAGATTATTTTAATTCAAATATTGATCGTAATTTGGTACTTTCCAATATCGTAGAAATGTATTACATTAATATACTCATACATAACGATGTATCATAGCCACCATAGTAACTTGCTATCCAACGGGATACAGGACACGGCGACTATTACTAGTTTTAAGTCTTTGTCTGTTCTGAGCTATATTATAATAAAAAAGTCAGTATAGGTACAACAATAGGTACAACAAAAGCCAGTATAGGTGCTGTCACTGTTGTTAGTTGTCAGATCGTATTGTACGATAACTTCGGTTTCGATTTAGATTTTATGAACTTCACTAAAGAATAAGTTATTTTATTAGCTTTGGGAACATACCAAACGTAGCTGGCGATATCTTCACCAGTTAATAGAGGTATATAGTGATCGCAACCGGTCCTGTCATGTAACCTAACATGTTAGAGTGGACCTGAATTATTCAAGGAAATTGTAAAGGACCACAGAAAATGGTCTGCTAGTATGTTGCCTCTACGTAGTCGAATGAAAATATACTATTACAATCATCTGTCTAATGATATAACTTATTCCTATTGGAGCGAGTACCAGAATTCATGCATATATAACTTGGCTTCCTTTATTTTCGAAGGTTCTGAATACTTTTGTCGATGGAGGAACTAACGGTAGCTATGTATATTTTAATACTTATAATTTAAAAGCTGATATTGGCGACGTGAGTACCATCTGTTACACATATTTTCTAACAATACGTCAAAATTGCAGCTCACAAGTTCGCAATAGCAGCTAGTTCCTATTCGTGTTAGATAGATGGCGCTCTCATAAATTAGTTCCCTAATTATGTCAGCAGATGGTGCAAGTGGTATTTTCCCTTTTGATATTCCAGATTATTGTTTTAAATAAAAAACCGAAGTACCGTACCGACCGATATATATATTTTGGTTAGTGTATACCAAAAGTGCACTTACTAATTTATCAACGTAATAAGTAAAGTGAAAAATAGTACCCAATTTTTCTTTGTCGTATTAGTTGGAATATGCAATGCAATTTAGTGAATTGTTACTTACAGTTCATGTAAAAAAAGCGTATGCTAGCTGTCGCGGAATATTATTTTCTTTTTTTATTTGAATTGCATCAAAAAAATCCTTAAACATTATGAAAAATACGTGTTATACTGTTGACATGTTTGGTATGTAGGTAGGTAATGTAATAAAACACAATATATTTACAACGTTAATATCATCACCATTACATAGGAATTAAATGAAAACATATATTTAATTACACATTATAATATTTTAATATGATACAATTCAAAATAAATAACATAAATCGTTTCTTGCTAACATAATGAAATGAATTTCATTTTTGTTCTTATCACTAGCTAAGAAATAATATCAATAGAGAACAAATTAAATGCAAGTTCAAAGACATTAATCACCTTCTGGTGCCTCTGGAGCAGCCGCTTCCGTTGTCGCCTCCTCACCTCCTCCTCCTCCAGGGCCAAAAGTATAAGTTGTTATGCCCTCATTCTTAGGGTCCCATATAAACGGACCCCAAAAGCACAACGCCAGCCACAGTATTATACAGCATATTATTGCGCTGCCAATTGAATATTTTATCTGAAATTAAATATTAAGCCGGAAGTGTTATTTTATCTATTAGTCGGAGTATACGTTGACATCAAAAAATATAATCAATGGTATTCATAATTGATTCCAGAGCTAAGAAACTATTATCGGAATTTTGGAAGAAAAATTAAATGCAATTAACTACTAATTAAAAAAAAAAAGTATTTTAATTAAATCATTATATGAATCGATAATTAACAGATATTATATTAACAGATATTAATCGAGAATATTCGTTTGTGGTTCATAATACAGCAGAGCTATTAGGAAATCGTTTGAAAAATGTAAACTGAAATGTTTGTTTATCCATACCCTCATCTGCCATTGAATTAAGTTACAGATAAAGAGTATCGCTTCGATGATATACGAACTCATCCAAGCAAGAGAGGTTATAGTTAACAAAGTAAACATTTTCTCTTGGTTGGTCTTTTGTCTACATTCGTAACTCAGTTCAAGCTCTAATTTAACACGTACTAAAGTGGAACAGGAATTGGTAGGTAACTATACTTATTAGTTAAATTTACTACTACTAATAATAATTAGAGGTTTTTCTTCAATATAACCAAAGTATACGATGTTTTTTGTCCATGTAGTATTTAAGAAGAAAGTCAAAATATAGATGCATAAGAAATATAATTTATTACCATTCGTTTTATCGGAACTTTTCCCGTGTAATGGCAGAAATACGCAGGAGTATAAAGAAACGGAGACGTGAAGCCCATCGAAGTACCGATACCTACAGCCACTGCGCCCAAATATACATTCTTAGGCCAGTGCTCACCTGAAGATTCTAGAGCCTATAGTGATAAAAGAATAGAACATCTTGATTAGATCAGATTATGGTCGCCAAGTATCTAAAAGTGCTACGTGACATTTACTATAATAACATTAAACATTTACGGCCTTACTTATAAACTTTGCTTAGCACTCTTATATAACTTTTTCTGTCATTATTGAAACCACCTTCTAACGAAAGAGACACATCTTTGTTTAACTTATCACCTAGTCGTAAGTTTATAAGTAAGGCTATTATTGCCTTACATATAAATGTATAGTTAAAAATTGATTTCATTCTTTGTGTCATAGTTTATTTGATATTCCAACGAAGCAGAGACAGCATTGTTAACCTATGACCCCTTAAGCAACATTTATAATCACATCAAATCGTAGTTATTAGGTCTTTTTCAATAAGCAAAGGTACTTAATAGATACTAAATGCTGGTAGTATTTTAGAGCTGATCTGTTAATTTGTATGCTCATTCTGATGCACGCCTATTAGCGGCGGTGACAAACCAACATCAGGTGGCCCATTTGACAGTCCGACATCTATGTTATATAAAAAAATACATAGACGAACTTTATTTTTCTACGAATTTATCTTCAAAGTAAATAAAAATGAATGTTCATTTGTATGTTTGTCATATTAGAAAAAAATAATGATAAGTACAAACCATGTTCAGTACAAACGGTAGAAAGATGCAACATGCTGCAACTCCAGACATTATATTCGCAAGTAGAATTGATATTAAGCATACTATGAAAATTGAAGTATTCCAAGACAGTTTTGTGATAAAATGTCCATAATCTGATGTCACTAAGTTATTAAGAGAACTAACGCGAATAGCAGAATTCAATGCTATCCCACCACCTGAAGTGAAAAAGTGACCGTCTATTTAACAAAATAGACCTATCCCATTACTAGGCCAAATTTCAATTCAACAATTCAACCGTACAATTCTTCGTTCGTGATTTTGGTACAAGCAAACTAGTGCATTTATATTATTAGTAAAAAGTATCAAAATACTTGGAGCTTATTTCGCCATACTGCTCCAATACGGATTAATGGATTTAGCAGATTTCTTAACTACGTTGTTTGTTTTTTCATAGGGTATTATACATTTCACAACTGTATTTACATTTAATTATATTCAAATATTGAGTTTTCCTTTTAATGCATTATTTGTTAATAAGCAAGCCAGTGATAGAGAATATCTTATGGCTCGTAGACAATTTATTTTTGACTCTAGTTAGCGTTAGCAACTGGATATATAATAACCGGATATAAATACATAAATTTATTTACCAATTAGTATAATATAGCCGTAAATGGTATTTTTATCCACAAAACGCCACCACAATATCGCAGACTCCGGCTTAAGAACACCAAGTTCGGTTCTATCTGAAAAAGAACAAGATATTCGACAAATGGTATAGCTGATTTCATTTTTTCATCTCTAATTATATATAATACATGTTATAATATTATATTAAACTGCGTTTTATTTTTTGACAGTTAATATTTTTCTAAATACTTACCTTGAATTACGTCTCTACACGTATGAAAAAAAAAGAAGTTATATCCGGTTTGAATAACTATCATACTTAAATATATTTTAAAGTATATTTATTAAACCTACTTTTAGCTGTCAAATATTTCCAAAACGTAATAGATCTGGGCAGAACATGAAGACCGACAACGAACATAGCAGCGACCGTAGCGTCCTTTATTCTATAAAGACATATGTCCATTATTTTCTATTGACTGACTGACATGACTATTTACAACGTTTTATAAACATTTAAAACAATTTCTTACAATGGTATTTCGGGTATCACCGTCCTAAATGAAGACCATCCCATATTCAACCAATCACTCCATCGAAAGAAACACATGCCCAAGAAAGCCACATAGCAGAACAAACATAACTATAAAACATATGAAATATATTAAAAATAAATTAAAATACATTTTATATATTTTGTTAATATGTGTTATTTATCTAGAATCCTTAGCACTTATCCTAATTATTTGATGGTCAGCGACAAATGTAACACACAAAGTTTCATATTTCATACATACAACACACTACACTGAATATGGTGATATGTAACATTTCGTTAAATTATTATTATATGTCATAATTGAAGGTATTATGTCCCTATGTGTATTTTCTTACAATAATTATACCATTAAAAATTGTGCTTAATTTATCTATAGGGTTTTCCAATAGGGACGCTTGAACTTTGACAGCTGATTGCGGCCATGTTGTTTGAGTGACAGCTGTCAAATGCAGTGTGTTATATTCATTCCGTCCTTCCAAACCACCATGGCAGGTTACAGTGTCGAGCAGCACGTGCAAATCATAAAATTGTTTTATGAAAATGGGTCTTCAGTTCGAGCAACGTTCCGCGCACTTCGCTTTACGGTCGCGATGATCGTCCTGCCGAGTTGACTATCCGTCGATTGGTGGACAAATTCGAGTCAACTGGGTCAGTTAACAATCAGCCGGTTCCCGTGCGTCAACGTAACGCGAGATCTGCCGAGAATATCGCCGCTGTGCGCGACAGTGTCCTCGAAAACCCGCGGCAGTCAATTCCGCGTCGCGCACAGGAACTCGGCCTTTCGCAGACGACAACTTGGCGAATTTTGCGTTGTGACTTGAGCCTGCACCCGTACAAGATCCAGCTGACCCAAGAGCTCAAGGTTAATGACCATAGACAGCGCCGTGTGTTCGCTGACTGGGCATTAGAGCAGTTGGAAGTTGACGCCGATTTTGGCAAAAAAATCATCTTCAGCGACGAGGCGCATTTTTGGATGAATGGCTATGTCAACAAGCAAAATTGCCGTATTTGGGACAAGACCAATCCACACGAGGTTCACCAAGTGGCAATGCACTCGCAGAAAGTGACTGTTTGGTGCGGATTTTGGGCCGGAGGCGTGATTGGTCCGTATTTTTTCGAAAACGATAATGGTGTGGCCGTCACCGTCAATGGTGAGCGATACCGGTCGATGATAACCAACTTCTTTTGGCCTGAAATCGAGAATATAGATCTGGACAACATGTGGTTTCAACAGGACGGCGCTACGTGCCACACAGCACACGCTACGATGGAAGTTCTGCACGATCAAGCGCCCTTAATGGAAAACCCTATATATACAAAGAAAATTAAATGAAAGCTTTTCTATTTGTGCGTTTACTTATTAAATGAACCTGCGGAGTAAGTTCGTATTTTTTATTGTTAAATCTATTTTTTGTAATTTTTAATTATGAAACAATAATAACCTTTTCATACCCCTGTTGTGGAGGCAAAGCATTTTTATGATTTAATAACAAGTTTCTCATTTCGGTCATACTGTTTCCGCTCATCGGTTTTCCGACTATCCTGTAAGAGACATATATATTATTTTACAATAAAATATTGTAAACCAAAGGTACATTAAAAATTTATTTTGTCAAATAAATTACAATATAATTTTTCTATCATAAATTGAATATGCCTGGTAATGTACCAGAGTTGGAGGTAAAGGCCTCGTCACCTCTTGAAGAGACTTTTGGTGCATAATCCAATTCAATGCGACAATACTTTTTTTATCGTACTATTACTTCATACTCTAAGCACGAATGAACTGTAAATTACTATATTATAATGAATACTATTTACCGATTAATGAGTAACATATAATATATGAAATTGAATATAAACATCGTGAAAGCCACAGGAAATGCAAAACAAGTGTATTGCAAATAATTAAAAATATCTGGGTACTCGGCGTTATTACCAGGATGCCTGCAAAAAAAAAAAAACAAATATTATTTTTGTATTTAAATTCCAAAAGCCTATCAAAATTGGTGACGTGGCGATCACATTACTGAAGACCAAGTTTGGAATGCTCAATTTTATCATGTAAGCTGGTTTGTGGCATTCATTATCATCATCATCCTGTTCTTGTCCAATGCTTTATGGAGTTCTCTCCATTCTACAATGGCGTACCATTGAATTCGATTTTATATCGTCACTCCACCGAGCCGGGCGCTTGCTATGGCGTGGTCGCATTCAAAAACATTGATTTAAGGTCAAAATACTCAATACAATCATAATCGTCAGCTTTAGACCTTCAGTGAAATAATAATTTGTTTAAAAAATAAGACAATAATAAAAAAAAAAACAATAATCATTTTGAAAAAATACAAACGTGGACCAAATAGCTCGCATTGTTATAGTGGTCAGGGCCGCATGCAAAATGGCTGTACTACCTGTAAATAATTATCATTAGATCACTTCGCTGAACTTACAATTAAATATTGCTAAAAATACTAAAAATATACCATTCATTTACATGATATTGGCAAAATTACTTTCACTTACCTGTTAAATTAATATAATTAAAAACAATTTATTAAATCATACTATCGTATGGGGTATCTTAAGTTAAGCTCGTAATAATAAGTTCAATGTTTAATTTTTTTATATACCGAGAAAAAAAATATATGACAGTTGAAAATTTAATAAAGAAATTTACCAATAGCTGATGCTGTTTGTACCGAGTTTAAAACAATATATCGCATAACATCGTAATCTGGTTCCGTATTTCTATACTTAGCTGTGGTACTCTATAAAATTGACAAAAACACAATATATTTTAAAAAATGAGTAAGCACTAATTTAAAAAAAATACTCAACCTTTACTTCAAATGAAAAACTTAAATTCAGATGGGACCGATATGGAGCTATAATGATACCCAACCAAAAATCATCATCATTAAAATAGGTCGCGTTTGAGGTTTTCTATGGCGGTATATATTTCTATGGTTATATATTACCCTATGGCGTTTACTGTACCCAATTCTACAACAACTACTGACAACGCATTTCTAATAATTTCATAATCATTGGTATATCATTTTCGTATTTATAATATAATTTAGGATATCCGGAATTGTTGACATACATAATAAATATTTTAAGTACATTCTGTGACAAGACGAATTGAGATCACATTAAAAAGCAAAACTTTATGGAAAATTTTATATGGTAAAATAAAAAATGCGTAAATAACTGTCTCTTTACGCTTTAACGGTTAAACTGCTGAGCTGATTTTGATGAATCTCAAGCGGAAACTACTATTTTAAAATAATATTATAAGCAAAGTAGAATCAATATAAAGTAAGCCTACAATATTAAAAAAGTCTTGCTACAAACAATTTAGATAAATAATTATTATAGAAATATTAATTACCTGTAAATTTAAATATGCCGGTGTTAAGAACTGTATTATTGTCGACGTCACAATTAATCTATTTGATATTATTGAGAGAAAAAAGGCAGCTGTGCTAGCTTTCAATACCATCCTAAAAATTTAATTAAAATAATTGGTTACCGCCGCTTATAGACGTTAGATATATAAGAAATGTTAATAATTTATTACATGTTCAATTGTGTGTCTGTGTGTGTGTGTGTCTCTGTGTGTGTGCCTCAGTAGCCATCTAATAGGAACAAACACAACAACACTAAGCATTATTGAGTTTCCACAAAGCCCTCCCAAAATGTTAAATATTGGCATTACAGTACAGTCTGGCTTCACTGAACATGAACAAATTGGGCTAACGAAACGGGCTATGATAATATATGAAAATCCATTCGATGACATAAAATAATTAAAAAATGACCTTTTCCCGGAAAACTGACAAGCGTCACCAGAACAAAGCAACGATAGAATTATACGTCGATCGAGACCACATCCGTTTACCAATAAATGCAGCATACCACCTAGTATGAGTAAACCTATATTATCCTGAAAAAAAAAATACATAATGTAATTTCCTTACATTAATTTATAGAGATCATTAAATTGTTCATATAACAATAAATCCGCTTTTTTATATATTTTTTACAAATGTAATTTACATTTATATAGTTTAACTTTCTGTTAGGTGTTCATGATATTCTATTTTAAATTGTTGTTACGCTATGAGTCTATTTACTATTCTATGTAACCAAACAAATGTTCTACCAATTCGGGTGAAATGTAACTTCTCAATTTAGTAAATTGGAATTTATACAGTTTTAATAAATTGTATATGTTTAATACTTAATAGTTAGATAACAATCGAAAATCTTACAAATATCTAAATATTTAATACAAAACTTTAGAGTATAATAATTTTTTATACTATTATTATAATAAACTAATTACCCGAGCCGGATTTGCACGGATATGCTAAATGTCTACATTAAACATTTAATTTAAAAGACAAACATACAAACACGCATTTTCATTGAATAAAGAAGTATTAAAACGTAATATACAGGACAAAATACCTTCATACATAATGCTCAATAATATCCAATTTTTAATTATAAAATACCAGATAAAAGGAACTAACATTAAAGTAACACTTGCAAGTGTCCACTGTAGACATGACTCCAGCCATCGGTAACAGAAACATAGGTATAAAACCAGTGACCGGTATATTAACTGGCTGTAGCAAGAAGAACCAAAACATCCAAATCCAGAGACATCTAACTGTAATGTCATGCTGTAATTAAATTATTAAAATTAATATTAATATGTGATTCAGTCCAACCAATACTACACACTTGTCAGATTACGCTATTCACCTACATTTATGAAATACTCTTATATATATATATACTGGCCTCCAAAAAAATCGACCCACCTACATTTTTTGTAAAAAAGCCATCGTATGGTTTTAAACTACCACATATTTATATTTTTAAGATTGATAATGAAAAAATGCAATTGTAGGATTGTACAAAAACAGAAATAGTGCGCAAAAAATAGGTTTTTAGGTAAATATGTGACAAAACACGAAAACACAAAATTTTACGCAATTTTATTTTTTTGTGTACAAAACGATTATGCCGTTTGTTTTTAAATTTGGGTGCCTAAATCTTACTTTAATAGGGAGTGTTTCCTCCTCTTGACCTAATCACTGCCTGCATACGCCTATTAAGTGACCTGATTAGCTTTTTAATGTCTTCCTGTGGGGTCCGTTGCCATTCTTCAGTTAGGGCAGCTTCCAGTTGATTCAGGGTTTCTGGAATTGGATTTCGTGCTCGAACCGTACGTTTTAGCTGGTCCCAGAGGTACTCTATCGGGTTTAAGTCCGGACTATTAGCTGGCCACTGCATAACTGGAATTTCGACTTCCCTGAGATAGTCTTTAACAATTCTAGCGACGTGAGGTTGTGCGTTGTCGTGCATAAGTTGGAAATTATCCCCAATATATCCAGCGTAAGGCATCACATGAGGCTCCAGAATGTCCGTTATGTAAGTTTCAGCATTAACAGCACGATTACGGAAAAAAACCAGCTCTGTGCGTCCCGTCAAAGAAATACCCCCCCAAAACATTGTAGAGCCTCCACCAAATCGGACTGTTTCTCGAATGCAACACTGAGAGTAGCGTACTCCTGGCCTTCGCATGACGTTACGTCGTCCATCAGAGCCTACTAGAGACATTCGGCTTTCATCACTGAACAATACTGTCTCCCATTGGTCCAGTGTCCAATCGACGTGCTGCCTAGCAAATTGTAGTCTTGCTTGTCGATAGGATGCTGTGACTTTTGGTCCTGTTGCTGGCTTGTGAGGGGTTAAGTTTTGCTCTCGGAGTCTTCTTCTTACAGTATTTTCACTCACAGATACTCCACGACTTTCTCGGAGTCTACCTTGAACGTCAACAGCCGAAAGATGTCGGTTTCTTAAAGAAGTCAAACCAATAAAACGGTCATCGGTCGGGTTCGTGACACGCCCCCTGCCAGATTCTGGTCTCCGGCGATACTCCCCAGTCTCCAAGTAGCGTTTGTACACTCTTCGCACCGCTGAACGACTTAATTTTAGTGTTCTAGCCACATTTCGCTGACTTAACCCCTCATGAATAAGAGCTACGACTTGAGCAGCTTCTGCTTCAGTAGTATCCATTTTTTATGTTTAAACTTATTAAAATTATTGTTTCAACAAAGTTTCATACACTTAATCAATAATAAACATCGAACCGAGATGATTCCGCGTTAAGAACTGGTAATAAACTAACCATGCACTTTGTGCACAAAGTAACGTTTTCTTATCAATACTTAAAAAATATTCCAAATATCTTCAATAACACTTACAACTCCTCCAAATCAATATCAAGTGGGTAAAATGTTAAATGTATGTCCCATAAGTAAAACAATCCACCTAGGTCGTCATAGTTAAGATAACAACTTTGTAAGTAAAAAAATACGGGTGGGTCGATTTTTTTGGCGGCCAGTGTATTTTGGAATTGATTAATTATCTAATATGCTCTAACACTAAAATGCTTAAACAAAAGTAGTTTTTTTGTTAACCAACATGGGACTACCTTATATTTAAAATAAAGTCACTTATCAATCAATTTACAAACGGCAAAGATATTATTAATGTACAAACAAATATATTTTTCCCTTTATTTACTTTCTAAGAATATTTCTTTACGGATTTGTTATCAACTGAAATGTGACTACTACGCTCATCTCAGTAACTTTTTAAATTAAATGAGCATCATATTCTAAATTCATGAAGATAATTATTGAGTAATGCAGTTAATATATATTTTTTTCAAATAAATAAATGGGTGTTTATCAAAATGGATACAGAATACATACAGGCTGAATTTTCTGTCGTCCCGAATTTTAATAGTTATCTAATAACTATACGGTGTGCTACTACAAATATGATTCAGCTTAAGTTAGTAAATATATATCATGTTATCATAGCCTTAGAAATAGAAAGGAAACATTTTTTCTTTCACATAAAAAAAAATAATATATGATTTCCTTGAATGATTAAATTTATAGATAGTGTCATTCGGCATGTGAGGACTATAATACCCCATATATTCGAATTTGTTAATTTATGTGCAAAGCAAAATGTTTGATGGAATAAGCACAATACAAATTCATTACATACATACATAAATCCTGAAATCATTAAACTGCTTTACTGGACAGTTGTGTAATGACCATTTTTAAATTAACAACGCGTAAATGTATTACTGCTGTGTAAAGGCTCTCCTCTCCTCTTAAATGCTAAGCTTAGAGACATGCAAGTCTCCTCATGAGGTTCATCCTCATAGCTTAGCGTGAGATTAATTAAACGCGGTGCTTACTCAGATACTACAGATTCAATCCGCCAAATATACCGAATTCAAACCCACGTGTTCTATCCACTAAACAACTCAACTAACATCCTTTAATTAATTATTGTATTTAATTAATTACCGATTCTTCATGTTAAGCGGTTTCCACAAATGATGTGGTAATCTCATTTATCAACTTATGAAAAAAAGGCTTAGGCTGCGATACGTTGTTCAAAATGTTTCATGTCAAATTATTATTACCTTCCCTTTTTCTGGTTGCCAAGCCAAGAGTATAATGGGTATAAGACAACCAAAAATTCCTCTAAAATGTATTACGCCAATATTCTTTAGTCTTGGACCTAATCCCTTTATAGGTTTACGTGGTTCACTGTTCGAGCTAGGGCAGGATAAATTAGTAATGATAAGAAACAACAAAAATAAAAATAATTATATTATTCAAATGTGTACTTACAATTGTGATGCTATTCTGAAATATTAAAAAGTAAATTAAATGTAATGGTTTATAAATTAATATTTGATACAGTTAAAACTTCACAATGTAACACATGTTTTTACTTACGCTCCCATTTTTTTTTTAATTCACGATTATATAAATAACATAATATTTACTTAAATATAATGACAGACGCAGTTTTTAAGCAACTATAAAATATTATTCTAATATAAATCCGTCAATGTTTAAATTTAGAATAAAGTTAAGCTCATTCTTACGAATAAGGTTTAATATTAATATTATTCCTTTTTACAACAAAATGTTATTTATTAAAAATATATAAGTATCTAGTCATAAAATTATCCTAAATAAACGAAACCAAAGCCTTTAAATAAATACAACTTAATATTATTTAAATAACATCTCTTCAATATCATTAACTAATATTCTATTATATTGGCCTTAACATAAGTATATATTATGTCCTTAATAAAAATGTCTTCATCCTTCCTGTTTTACGACGTCATAGTTTAATCGACCAAACAAGGTCAATGTTCATCATGCAGGATGAATATAATTTAATTCTGTACAGATAGTACTTTTTTTATTCAATTATATGATCGATCAGTACCTATGAAAATCAGAACTTTATTGTAATAAAAATTGTTTATTGTTGTAAAAGCAATATTATTTTGAAACTTTTCATGATTATGAAATAAGAAACGAATTACACAAATGGCAGTATTTATTCAAGGAAATGTAACAGTCAAAAATTTTCCATGACAAGTCACATATAGTTCATAAATTCGAAAATCACTTTTCTCGACATTTAATTCATTCGTGGCTACTATATATAATATCCCGTACATCAAATGGAGCGAAACATTATCGCTGTTATCACTTATCGATATGCTTCAGGGGGGGGCACCCGGGGTGACGTTAATCAGACTGGCGTCGTCCGTCTATATGGATCGGTGCCTACAGCGCGGTCATGGCGAGGTGGTTTGTCTTCAATAACTGTCCTCGCCCCAGCACCAAATGTCACCATTTCCTCTTCACGAGACGGTGGTGGCTCAACTGCTGAAGTATCTAAAAATCTACCACTCGCAACCGAGGCCTGGGATTGAAATATTGAAGCGCTCCTCAGACCACTTAAGGTGTTTGCACTTTGTGGGACCTCTTTGAACTCCTCGAAGTAATTGTCGCACGCCGTCGGTCGTGGCGCTGCTGGAAATCCATAAAGAGTAGAAGACGATAAGTCTTTAAGAGATGCTGAGCTTAAATTTATTCGTCTATTTTTATGTATTGAACAATGTGGCATATCATCGCCGTCGTAAACAAAGCGTCGACGTTCTCGTGGCGTAGCTGCCGATGATCCGGATGGAGGATAAGTGTCTCTTTTCATCATACGCCTTTCTAGAAGAGTCGAATCCCTTTCCCTAAAATCAGAAAACGCATACTCTCTATCCCAAGCTCGGCAATCAGCTTTTGCCTTCTCTGTCAATTCTGTAATCCAATCCTTTTGGTACCATTGTAAAAACAGAAATATAGCCGAGGTACCAGCTAGCTCCGCTGCAACGAAGCCACTTAGATATAGTCCAAACGAGTAACCGTAACTGTATGACATTCGAGGCGTATCATAGAAGGCCATGTAGCGTAGTTTATGGCCCACTTGTGACTTAAATACAGATATGTACATAACGATTCCAGTCAACATTATGAGACCTGAAATACAGAAATGTCAAATATTATTTCAACGCATTTTGGTTGAATATACGTTCATAAATAAGACGTGCAACAGAAAAACGGAACGTTGTTTATAATTTATATTTCTAACAATGTTGTTTATCATGTTATTGGAACGAAGTTCTTTAGATAAATATATAATATATAATATAAATAAGTTCGTTAGATAACGAAATATCGTTCACACACACAGGCGTTCGAATTCAGAACTACTCGAGCACTTCTGGAGGTAGGGCCTATGCCGAATTCACGCACGCCAAACGATCGAGAATGATCTGTAAAGTGCGCCTATCCTTTTATTATTAATTAAGTTAAATACTTAAATATAACAAACTCAAACAAAATAATTAATTTTATTTAAAATACTTTCTTTACGTACGTACGTATTAAAAATACCAAAAAAATATATATAAAGGAAATACAAAACCATATAAGGACCAACAGACTCGAACCTTGGACTATTATCACAATTCCCATAGTAAACTTTGTTTGATTATTGGAGGTGTAAATTACTAAAATAATATTAGAATATTAGTAAATTCCTTAAAATGGGGATTGCTATTATTATAAAAATTGTTAATTTAATTTAAAAAATTAATCGTGTCTTAATCTTTGTATAGAGAGTGGTCTTATACCACTTGAGGCGCATTTTGGTTCGACAAAATACAGTAATATAAATATAGCAAAATACTTCGTTCCTGACGGAGGTCCCTCGACCGCACAATTTTTTCTTATTCAACTTACCAGATATAATAAAAAGGACGCCAGCAATAAATGTACACAGTCTTCTCCCCTTTACGCAATGTCCGAGCACGCAACACAATCCTCCCACTGCCTGTGTAAAAACTGCTAGCAATAAGGGTACTGCAGACCTTGTTACAACATCTGAAAGCGAAAAATAAAAATTACATATTACAGAGTTCTCATCTCGATATTATATTAGCTTTTGTAGACGCTGTTTATAATGTCTTCCTCGTCCATAATAATTCATTTGGGTGAATACTGAACGTTACCACCAACTTAAAATTATTAGTTGTTGTAATGATTGACGCTGTACTTTTGAGTAAAATAGTTTTCTAGTATAATATTTTGTCTAGTGAGTATATGTCGGTAACAATAATGCCTTATATTATACTCTTATCCAGCTAATGAGGTGAAAGAGATTAACTACTAATCCTGACATGAGTATTAATTCTGGCCACAATATCAACTTCCCGTTAAATACCCCTAAGAAAATATAATTATATCGTAAAGCAGTTTAATGTTTCCTTAATAAATTTGATTGAGTTGATAAAATTATTAAATAGCAGGCACAGATTGTTGAGAAAACGGTTATACACTTTTGACCTCAAAACTTAATAATTGTTCCCATCCCGTACCTAAACTTGATATTTGTGTAATTTTATTACCTTATTATTGTTTATTTAACTAAAATATAGTTGACATTAATATCAAGAGTATTCAAGTTTAGTTGATTGTTTAAACAATGTTTTGGCTACTATTGGTAATCGAAATTCTGACATTTTTTGGACGAAAATCGTGACTACATTATGTAATAGTATTTTTTTTTAAATCCTATTACATTTACAAAGTTGGAAGTAATTCATATGTCAATTTTTAATGCATCATAATTCATTCACTAAAATGAATGTAATGAAACTCAACATAGACATAACCGGATCTGGATAATAGGTGTAAAAATTAGATTAACTGAAAAAAAACGCGTGATGCATATCAAACCTATTTTATTGTTAATATATTTTTTAATAGGAGATTTGTTTTTTGATGATTTTAGGTAATTTATTATTATATTATGATAATTTGACATAATAATATTCAAGACTTACATGGTATTGCGTTAGTCGAATCACTCAAATCCGGTGCATATTGGGATAATGGGAAATATGGAATATCTAGACAGCGAAATTCTGTGCTTCCAGCTGAAATAAAATTAAAAAAAACTCATTATGCATAAACTCCATATACACTTATGTAAAAACCACGAAGAATAATATCGTATCCTATTTTTATATTTAAAAATAATTATAGTTATTATTATTTGAAAAATATATACTTTTATTTTAAATATATTTTGTTCCTTAGTTCATTCTGTATTTAATTAGACTTTTAACATAAACATAGCTTTAAGATACGAATCCCATAATGCACTTAATGTATCCCTTATTAGGGAAGCAGGATAGTGTAAACGCTGGTTTTTTTCAGGCTACTGTTACTATAAATATCTTGACATCAAAACCGAATAACTTTTCTAGTGGCCATAGCTTGTATAAGCAGTTGTATATAGTAAAGTTTACTGCATATATTAGTAGCGAATAACGCTATTTCTAGTTGTTTCTAAACAACTGAGTAAACTTATATTAAGAATATGGACCAGTAACAAATACCGTGACAGCAACGGAAATATCAAAGCACATATGAATGTAATGCATAGGACCGCCCGTGGACAGGACAATGGGGTTCCCAAGTGGGGAAACGTCCGTATTGTGGGCAAGTCACGGACGGAAGTCACGCCTGCCATTGTCGACTTATACAATTTCATTTATTTCATTTCTGAGTCTTTATTTCTAAAATAAAATTTAATATCTGAAATATTCGAAATTAAACTACATATTTTATCTCTATTTATTTATTTTTAAAGTCAATACTCTTTTGGTATACTTAAAATATTTCAAATACATACGTATACTTTTCAATAGTATACCCTACATGTATGTTCAGTTACTATTTATACATTATATAAAGAAGAAAAATACATTTATTTTATAAATGAAAGTTTGTTTTTATTTATTTATCTCAATTTTTACTTTGTGATTTTTTTGATTATAAATAATTTCAATAACTATCAATTTCGATGTTTCACATCAGCCGGGCCTGCCTTGGCGGCCATATTTTTTTATTTAACATAAGTCGATGGAGCAAAATGAAATGTAAATGGCCGAGCATTATTATAACAACTTGTATTAATGCTTATTTATTTATATCATGACACACAATAATAAAACAAAACCACTTACGGTCTGTATGGCAAATACGCCAAAGTCCAGAGACTGTGTGTTTTGCAACAAGCTCGTGTTTGCCTGTGCCATTAAAAGCAGGATTCAGCATGTTTTCTTGTGTGTGTAGCCAGTTGTTTGTCGTTACTGCTACGATGATAGCGATGACAGCGGTTCCAGCAGACAAGGGCGTTAGTAGCCATAAACACGCTACCGATGAGTCTATCTGTGCTACTAGCGTCGGCGATGGAGGCGTGGGTCTGTAATATTTATAATAAATATTAATTTGGTTTAAATATTTTTATGTGAATATCCCTAAAAGATAGAGGGGGCCCCACTGCTGGGCTGAACTGTTTGGAGCTTATTCCACCACGCTGCTCAAATGCGGGTTAGTGGAATACACATGTGGCAGAATTTCAGTGAAAGACACGTGTAGGTTTTCTCACAATGTTTTCCTTCTTCATCAAGCATGAGATGAATTATAGACACTTAATATTATTAAGCAAATGAAAATTAATTGCTGCTTGTCTAGGTTCGAACCCGCGATCATCGGTTAAGACTCACCACTGGGCCATCACAGTAGTAAGAATATTGGTGTTAAGCCTGTATGTACCTGGGAGGGCGGCGGCTAGCGATGGCGCCGCTGAGCGTAGGAGCTGGCTGCGCGCGGGCTCCACGCGGGAGCGACGCATGCACGCATTGCGCGCCGCCGCCCCACATCCCTTCCCTCCTTTTCACTGGAAATCATACAGGCACATGTTATTAAATACATATATTTTTTAATATCGTATATAATAAATTGGCTAGCTTTCAAACAAATGAAAAATTAATGTAAATATATAAAAGAGTTTCTTTGTGTCACTAATATTATTCAAATGTAATGCATACAATGAATTACATGAATAAATAATGTTATCACATTAATGGTATCATAAGAGTGAATAATATTTATTAAAACACGGAAAATTTCCTTTGACAAGAAACCCGTATCGTATTTCTAATATGTTATGAATATTATATAAATATGCATATCAAGTGTAAATATGCATAGTAGCGCTTGATATGAAGTTTTAATTGGCTCTTGACCGTATTTCAGCCATGGCCACGGAGACTAGTCAACTGTACAAGGGATGTATATTTATGCACAAGTGCAATTTTGTTACTATCCCTTCAATTATCCGGTGGGGCGACTTACCGACACGACCACAGATATCAAGCGCCGGATCAACGGCTTTACGTGCTTTTCGAGGCGCGGTAGTGTAACATTGGCAACTTCCAACTTCGAGTAAATAAGAATTTCTTAACAGAAAAAGTGTAGTAGTAGTAGTAGTAGTAATTGCATACAAGTAAGTAAAATTTATATAATATTGAATACTATATGCGTTAAATATGTTTTACTCAACGTCACATGTTTACGTTGCATTCGAATTCGAAGGTACCACAGAAGCTACTCTCTGGCAATCTTAAAAGATAGAACAGTATCATTAAATTTTTATTTTTATTTTATTTACGAAATATAATACTTAGAACTTAGACCTCAAAGCACGATTTCTATATAATCTATCAAAATAATATTCCCGATAAATTATTTACTGAACTATGACATTTGCATTACTTAAGTTTCATACTGGAGAAAATTACATATTATTATATTCTATATCGTGCGGGAAAGATAAACGACATATTGCTATCTCTCGGGACCTGGTGACCGTCGAAACTCCAAATTTATGACTTCCTCGTGATTTAATCTTTGTTCTGTACGTGTAATATAATATGTTATATTACAAGGGGAAATGGGAATGACTAATGAATATGAATATTTTATTTTTCAACGTTTTCTTATCGTTAATATTTCGTTACAATTTTAGTCAAAAAAATAGTTACCTTCGGGTTCAATATACTCGAGAAATCATTCATCATATCATCATAGTGAAACGTTTTTTTTTCGGAATTGATTCTATATTCAAATTAAACTTTTCCGTTTTTAATAAAAATTATAAAAAACCGTCTTAAAATATGACATGACATTTACTACAAATAATAAAAAAGAACACCATTGGATTTTTCTTAAAAAGCTTTTTAAGTACTATAAAACTTTCTAAAGTTTTTTGGTGATAGTTACATGAATATGAGTATATTCAAAAGCATAAGTATATTTCAATATAATCAACTTTAACCAAACAAGCGATCTAATTTTACCGAACGGTTCACTTCGGTTCACGCCAATGTGCTTACATTTTTATTTTTAAAAACCTTAACATTTAACTTCTATATTTTATTGATTATAAATTAAAAAGATCACTTAACCGCAGATCATAGATTAAACAAGTTGTCAATCAATACTGTCTTACTTATAAAAATTGCTTAGCGACTGATTTTATTTAAACATGGCTGTGTCTTCTTCTTTCGAATGACAAATCAATAATGATAGAAAGGGATAGATTAATATTTAACTAAACAGCTGCAAGGCAACGTTTAGAAGGCCGTTAGTTTTTAATTGCTTAATTAGTGTTCACAATTAACATCATATTCATGAAGGAAAGTATCGTGAAATCCGATAAAATAATTGTTCTTGACGTGTTTTCAACAACCCGCAATATGAAGAATTTAGCTTAAAGCTTTCACCTTCGGATATTATTATCCCAGCCATGAACAAATTGTAACTGAATTTTGGAATAGAATAATATTTTTTTATAATATTTTTGTTCTATTTTTGAAATAATAATTAATTAAATTAATTAAAAACATTTGTAAGTCGTTATAAGAACCTAAAGTAAGTAATAAAAATCATAAGCATAGACATAGTAATTGGAGCCGACAGTAATTACATTTCAATGGCTACGAATACTAAAATGAAATAATTTTATATTAATTTTAACGAGGTTACGTTTTGCTTTTGTGTTTTATTCTTTACACAAATACACGAGATAAGATTTTTTTGTGTTCTTTGTTTGAGCTAATTATACTATATAAGAATAACGTATGTTTTTTTTATTGATATCGGCCGTAGTGGCTCCTTAAATAGAACACCAGTGTCTTAACTAAAGATTGCGGGCTTATATCATGACAAATGCCACTGAATTTTAATTTCTTTTTATTTGTGTTTCAATAGAAAACTACATGCATCATATCAAATTATATCAAGTGCTTATGCACCAATCTGGAGCAACTTAGTGTAAAAAGCTTTAAAACCTCACGAAGACAATAATAGTTGTTTCAATGATTCCATTGTTTAAGGGTTGTCATGGATTTACTAGGGATGTATCGATTACGGAAGACATGAAATATGGACGTTCAAATTATAGTAGAGATCTTTTAAATAAGGAATATAAACATATTTTCGCTAGCGTTTTTAAAATCTTCTATATATATATATAATCGATTCCCCACTCATCACGAGATCTCCTAAACTATGCGCCAGATTGTGACTTGAAATTTGAAATTTGACACAGATACTCCTTCCCATACGTAGACGCTCATTAAGAATGGATTTTGTTCAACTCTCATCCAAAACGGATTTATCACATATTTTATCATTCTCTTTATAAGTAGGAGAGCCCATACCAAACATCAGTAACAGTTGCCACAGTAACCGATTTCATGATGTTTATATTGATAAGCTAGCTGTTGCCCGTGGCTTCGCTCGCACATAATATATAATATTTTAAAGAGGTAATTCTTTTTTTTGTATGTTTGTTTGTAGTGAATAAACTATATTTTATATATATACTAGATTTTGCGCGCCGCTTAGTACGCGCGTAATCTATGTCTATACTAATAATATACACAGGTAAAATTAGAATTTTTTTGGTTGTTGTTTGTAAATTTTTTTATAGTGTAGTTATGCAGACGGGCAAATGAGCCACCTGATGGTAAGTGGTCAACAACGCCCATAGACATTGGCATTGTAATAAATTTTAACCAACGCTTACAGCGCCAATGCGCCACCAACCAAGTTTTGTTTTAAATATTTCAATTTTGTAATCTGTTCATTTTACTAATATCGTATAATTTTCTTTCCTTTATTTTATTTTATACATCTCAAATGTTTCAAAAAATAGAGAAATGTCGCATATTTGGCGGGCGTAAATAACTGCACCGCAGTTTTTTATACTACAGTACAACAGTTATTATCGTTCACATTTTGTTAATGTTCTGATATGATGCTTTTAAAAGAAAATTATTATTATTATTATTATTTTAAAAAAATTTAAAAAAACCTTATGAAATAAGGTGTTATGTTCCTTAGGCCTGTAATTACGGACCGGAACACAACATTTATACCAAGTACTGCTCTTTTACTGTAGAATATCTGATGAGTCTGTGGTTGCACCCAGGCGAGCTTGCCTAAAGCCCTTCCATCAGTAAAATAATATGTAATGCATAAACTATATTTTATATACCAACTGTTGCCCGCGGCTTCACGCACGCGTATTCTGTATCTTCACTAATATTACAAAGACGTAAAATTCGATTTTTGGTATGTTTGTTTGTAATGAATAAACTCAAAAACTGCTGTCACCAATCGATCTATTCGACAATACAGTACAGTGTATGTGTGTTCAGTACAGGGCATATAATATAATAATATATGTATAAGCATAGTACAACACACCCTGCATATCTTTTTTTTTATCTTTTTCATTTATTGGAACGAAGTTTTTTTACGCGGCTTACAGTATAGTTAACTGGCAGAAATCGTCATGTAACAAAAAAATCGCAATTCCCTCTCCAGGTCTTTTTCTTTCTTACCGTTTCTTCCTATTTTATACAGATGTATGTGTTGTGTGTGTGTGTGTCTGTGTGTGTGTGCGTGTGAGATTTTTTTAGATTTGACAAAAGCATTGTGTACATCCAACGATATAAATTTTTACAGATGTAAATATCATTTAAACTCATTTTTTACTTATAATACGCTGTTATATATTTAATTTTGAAGAGATTACTATTTACCTTAAATTTTAAATGAAATTTATTGATTTAAGGGTCTTCTTTGACGTTCCGCCGCACGAAGTTTTACGTTTTTAGCGCTACTGTCGCAACTATCGAGGCTCGGGCACGGCACGCACACATATACGTATGCAGAGTGGGGTCGTCGCACTTTTTTTTCCTAAACTAAATTTTAACTTTATTGTCACTGATTTTGAAATGTTGTCAAATACATATCTATAGCGTTGAGGTGAGTAGTTTGGTATAAATAAACTTCTTGATGTCGTAATGTGGAATAATAAAAAAAAATTGACGAAAGACGAATGTGGAATGCTTTATTAAAAAACGGAACAAGTATATATACAAAAAGTGAAATAAAAATAGATCAATAGGAATACAAGAAAAACATTATATAAACATTATTGAAACAAACATTTTATGCTAAAATAATAAAAACAATATTATTATTACTGTAAAAATAAATGTTTTATTTTTTAATTACTCAATATAAAAAAATATGTGAATAAATACATAAAATAATTAAACTTCTAAAGAAAAATATATAATTCCTGAATCGAAATATATATTTTACAACATTTATTCTACTATGAAATTCACTTTCTCTCTTTCTAACCAATTGGAATAAAGCGGAATAAAAAGGATAGCGGGAATTTTGCAGTTTGACTTTCGGTTTCTTGGTTCTGCTACGGAAATCTATTACACAATAATCGACCTTACTGATAAAGTACCTTAAGACTATATTTGCCTGAGCACGTTAGCTAATAAAATAAAAGGATAGCTAAGTTCTCAGGCGATTTGATGAGGCTAGGCATTACCGAATTCAGATATCTAAAATCGGATTTTGAAATCGATTTGTAAGTCTGAAATCGGATAAATATCAATTTGCAAAACCAATGATGACGATGAGGCATGAAAACGTTTCGTATATCCTCACTAGATAGCGCTTTGACGTAACAAAAAACTAAAAGAAACATTTTATGCTAAAATAATAAGAACAATATTATTATTACTGTAATAATAAATGTTTTATTTCTTTAATTACTCAATATAAAAAAAAATATGTGAATAAATACATAAAATAATTAAACTTCTAAAGAAAAATGTTATAAAAATGTATAATCCCTGAATCGCGGTATTAAAGTTTTTAACGCAGCTTATTATATATACAAGCGTGGCGGTCTTCCAATTGGAAGTGTGTTCTTTAGTGTGATGCCACTACTGTTCTTAGATCACAGTTACAAGGCTTATGTACTTCGTTCTACTCATTTCCACTTGAGTACTATATTGCCCGCTGAGTTGAGAGTCAGTAATTTACTGACTAATGAGGGTTTGTTAGGTGGGCCATCACGCGTGTTTCGTTTTATGCATAAATGGGATTTGGTCATTTTTATTATTTAGTGTTCAAAACACTATTTATAAATACTTTGTTTAGTTTTACGTTATCAATGAAAATAAGAATAATTTGAATTTTTACGACCATAAATTTATTGCCTCAGTTGTTGTTTTACTGGCCAATATAACTAGGAAATGGACGAAATAAGTAATTATATATATATAAATATTTCAAAAAATTATATTTATTTATAATAAAATTGCAATGTATCATTATATATGAGAGTGTTATAATTATGTAACTAGTTAGAATTTCAACTCGAGTTATTTTTTGTTTTTTTATCAAACTACAAAATATACAAAATATTATCAGTAAAAATATCGTATCAAATGATAAAACACTAAAAATACCAAAAAAAAAAACAGAATACATAAGCCGGTGCGCGCCCTAAAATTTATGATGAACAGTCGGTGACAACTAAAACGTTCAAATAAATACTAAATACGCTATTTACGCACACATTGATTTTGTGTAAGTACACGGTTCGATCGCGATCTATCAATGCGGCGCAAACCGACGTGCTCTCACTTCGGAGGCGCGTGGCCGACTGGTTTGCGAGGATTATCGGCGACTCGCATAAGAAAACGCGTACAATTTCATTGTAATTTATTATAACAAAAAATAAGAAAATGGTTATTAAAAAATGAAGACTCCAGACGTTTCTTTATAGTTTTAACTTTATTATTTGATAAAATTCATTTCTAAATTCTCGACGATTACGATAATTTCGTCTCAATAAGGAAGTGCGATTTTACACGTTTTAGTGATTTTTCTGATTTTTTTTACACTTATCCATAAACATTATCTTAAATTCGAATGCTCTACACGTAAGTTAAATTCATTGGCTAACTGTGTGATTTATTTCAAGGTTGTGGAGCATCGCTTTCTATATAATTCTATCGAAATCCCGACCTTCGAATTTCAACAAACGTCAAAGAAGACCCTTAAACAACAACCTTTCTAAACATTTTTGCATTGAAAAAATAACATAAAATATACAAATTAAAGAGAGTTGAATAAAGGAGGGGAACACTTATTGTTGTGACAAAAATAATAATAATAATGTCCTCCGGACCGATTTCGGCTACGGCGGCCAATCTTAAGATAGACGTGCCAACTATATTATAGTGCGCAAGTGTGTGCGCAAACACAGGTGTACTCTGTATTCCGTAACTCTCATAATGAATAAGGGAGTCTGATAAAAATACAGAAATATAATCAATAAAAATCTACATATTCAGACACGTTTTGGTAGATAAATAATAGACTAAGCGTAGGACTGTTCACTCCCAATATCCATGGTGACCTTATATCGCTGCATTTTTCTTACTTTTTGCAGGACTGGTAACAGTCCTAACTTCTAAAAGAAAGGTCAAATTCCAACCATTTAAAGAGGAATTTATATGTGTATAATCAACCTGTAGCTATTTAATGGCATAGGGATTAATATCATGATAAGAATATCATCATCGTTCGTTTCTGCTCGTGTTTTTTTAAAACTAATTTAAAAAGAAGCAGTTATTGTGACTTAATTATAATATTTAGATACATAAGTTTCCCGATCTTTTTTGTAGTTAAAGAAGAGTAATATAAACATGTAGTACATTATTTTTAGTATCTTCAATAGTTTTTGTTTTTGTGTAGCTATTTTTTTTTCAATTTATTGTTAATTCTTATTCAGATAAATATATTAATTACCTTAGCAACTTAATATACATTAAAATTCAAAAAAAAAAGTCTATTACACTAATTTTAATACATACTTTAGAAGATATCACCGATTCCTTACGATTTTCTTTAGTATTAGTTCTTTATTATATGCTCTGTACTGAACATACACTGTACTGTAAGGGCGAATAGATGGATTGGTGAAAATTTAAAGCTTATTAATTAAAAAATGCACGGAATAAAATCATTCATAAGCAATTACAACTAGTTGGAAATACATTAAATAATAACAATTTAGTTAGAAAAGGAAACAGCTGTTAACATCCAAAACAACGTAAATTGAATAATAAAGCTATTATTCAAAAAAACCTATTTTCTTCTTTGTCTAATCTAGAAAAAAATATCTTCAAAGGACAAGGCTTTAATCCTATAGTTCTCTTTTGATACATATATTTTGTATGTTTTATTTATTGTACATATAACAAAATAAAGAGTCTTTTGAGTCGAGAAATTCGAAATGAAAGAAGTAAACAAGAACATTGATATTCAAGTATCGTAGTTTTGTGAAAACTATTTTAAAAAGAAAACCTGCGACTATCAGAAAGAGCATTAGACGATTTCTATTCAACTTATATCTGCAAAATGGCGCTCGTAATGCCAAATAACCATATAGTTAACAGGATATGTGTAGCCGTAAGATTTTATTTTTGATATAATCGTATTTGGATAAAATACTTGTAATTGAATATACTCTTATATATTTGGAACAAACAAAACTTTTTTCATTTACACATTTTTATTATGAAATATGATAAGTAAGACTTCTTTGTCCGCCCTATATCATCCGCTCGTTCATACGGCTCCGTATCATTTCGGATTGGCGCGTGTTTAAATTTTATCCATGAGCAATTTAAAGCTTACAAGCACCGTGTGGTTGGTGTGAATGTGTACATTGAGTACTGCAACGTGTATTCGGTGCATACGTGTAATCACCTAAACGAACCTTAAGAGTAAGTTCTGTTTGCTTATGAATGAATAAGATAAATATACACATATTTATGAGAGAAGAGAGAGCAATATTTTAGTTCTATTATTATTAGGTGGTAGATTTTTATCGATATATTACTATATATATAGTATAAAAAGTGGCTTTATATATTCTTACTAAAAAGGTTATTTGACATTTACTTGGTGGTTCGTCTTTCGTGGATAGTTTATAGTCATCACTTATTTTACTGCTTAACAGCACTTCTGTTTTCCACTTAGTGTTTTTGTGTCCCGGATTAAAGATAAGCGAGCCAGTGTAACTTAGGGTCAAGGGACACAATTCCTTAGTTCTCAAAGTTGGTGCGTATTGGCGGTGTAAGATTACATTTTTACATTTGCAAATCAATGCGAGCGTTGTTGACCAGTTACAATTAAGTGGCCTATTTGCGAGTCTGTAGACTGTTATAAATAACAAAATGTGATATAAATATTTAAATAAATGTGATGTAAATACGATAGAAAAGGTCAATAAAAGTAATCGCCGAATTACATTTCAGACAATCCATTCAAACGAATTAGAGTTTAAATATTTGTCGAGATCCCTGAAACGAGTTACGGGGTTAACAAATTTATTATTGATTCCAAGTAAAATACCAACAGTAATGTGTTTGACAGATAAGGATTTGATTTGTTTTGAAACATTTTCATTTTCCTTTCGCGTCGACAGGGAATTTCTTTTCGTCTCTTACTTGTTTCGTAAAAGCGAAAGTATTTTTAACTTTCTAATAAAGTAAATCCTTTATATTATTTAAAAAAGAAGAATGTGTAACATTTAGTTTGAACAAATAACTGATATTTATTATTATATATCGCGTGACTGCCTCGTCGGTCTAGTGGCTAGACATAGGACCGCAGATCCTGAGGTTCTGGGTTCAATCCTCTGGTCGGGCAAATAAAAAGTTATTGGTTTTTTCTGTCAAAAATTCTCAGTAGCATTCCCGAAGTCTGGCAGTTAGAAGTATATTTATCGGATTATGAGGGTTAGGGAATTGAGAGTGCACCTGTGTTTGCGCACACAATTGTGCACCATAACATGTCCTGCGCAGTTGGCTAATCTCTCAAAAGATTGGCCGCATAGTCGAAATCGGTACTGAGGACATTATTATTATATTATCTATATTTTTTATATACTACATGTGTACTTGTCTACAACCTTTACATTTAAATAAGTAATTTACTCCTCCGCTCCTTAGTCCTAAGACTATAGCGTAAATGAATAAAGTTTACTTTTCTTAACAAAGATTATCTAACGCAAAAGATATATTCAAATATCAGTTTGATTTCATTTTTATAAATTATAGACAGACAGACACAGTAGCAAGACTTTGTTTTATTATATGTAGATATCATGTTCTTTGCTTTTAATGCGTAACTAATTCTAATAACAACATTTTATAATTTTGTTTGCAGTGTATATTATACACCAGGGAACGTCTAGGAAAGCGATATAATGTTATTTATCTACTCCTGTCAGAAGAAACCACCCAGGGTATATGTTATTTTATAATACGTTATACAATACTTAAAAAAATAACTAAGGTAGATAGAAATAAAAATGTATAGCGACATTACTTTTAGACGTTACTAAGCAGCTATTGAGTTTGACACTGATGAAAAAAAGACAGCATTTTTTGAAGTGATAACTTCTTATGGGAGGGTAAGCCGCTTCGTAACGTAACGCGTTAAGTTGCCACTATTACCGACGCGGACTGCTTTACCTGAGAGTTACCAACCTAACGCCATCTAGCGTATACAGATAGTACTTATAATAATTTAGCAACTCTCATGTACTAATTTAAATTATATTTAATGTATCATAATTAATAATAAATATTATCACTTCTGTCGAGCGTTCTGAGACGCAGAGGTTTTTTATTAATCACTTACTTAGCAACGTTTATATGTACTGTATATATTGTGTATTCTGTACTCTGCTGTATATTTATGTTTCGTTAAATAATCATAACTACTAACTCGAATTATGTAAATCAATTTATTAAAAATTAAATGCTACAGTACAAGTGTAATAGTTTACTTGTGCTTTATTAATCGTTATTTTAAACGATGTTATTTTAATTACTAAAAAAAGAAATTCATAAATAACTCTAATTCTTAAACATGTAAATTTTACCAGATATTCAAAACACATATATTTTGTTAACATTAACACATCGCATCAAAGAGAACACAACTCCAGACAATCGCTAGATTATTTAATAACAAGAAATCCAACGCCGTCGTAATTAACGACTACCAAGGTTTTGTGTGCCGTTAAATTGCGGGACACCAGTGCGATGTAATTGTAGATAAAAGACCTTAATTTATATCTATCTATTTCTCTACTATTGCCATTTCACCGCTTTGATTACGGCAGCGTAATTAAGTTAAAAGCTAGTAAGTAAAGGAATTGTGTGAAAAATTATCTACTGTAAATTACTGCCAAAAATATATATTATCTCGTAATAAATAACTTGCTTTTTCTTTATAATATTATTATAACATACATACAGCTTTCATCTTTGAAACTCGACTTAAAGCATGCGCAGTGTCACTGACACGTACAGACACACACACAGAGAGAGAGAGAGATATAGTATTTATTCACTTGAATTTACCTATAATGGTTACGTAAAAAAATAATTGCCAATATTTAAATGATATGTAAGGATATTCTTGCATAGGTATTATAAATATTTAAAAGAAGATCCTAACAACAAATGTAATAGCAATAAGTTTTTGACAAAATAAAACTTTTTTATTTCTCATTTATCATTACAAATTTATTTTATGATCGTAAATTCTATGAAACTAAGCTAAATTAGGTTGACAGAATGTTGCTTCAATGTAAATAATAATTTAGCTGCTTAATTCAGTATTTTAAATAGAGATTATATGTTTACTTGTAATTAAGAACACATATTGTTTCAATAAAAAAAAAACTAGATTTTTGAATATATGGACTACAATTTAATGAGATATCTGTTATTATTGAGCTCTTTAAAATGTCAGTTATATTATTATGTAGATCTTTCTAAATTACAATATTCTCATTTAATAAAGAAAAATTACATGAGCAAGGGATATAACATCTTAAATACAATGATTGAAATTTAATTAAATTGAGATCGCATTGACGGAAGTTTTTTATGCTTCCCAATCCCAGTGTTTTTCGGCGAAGGTGACTTAGTGATGATGGTGTGGTGGCGGAGATGAACCATCAGTACATATGCATCCCTTTCTATCGTCGTCAAACAAAAATAATCCACAGACAAGAAACTCAAGTGATTAAAACCATTTTTACTTCATCAAAATGTACATTATGAACTACGATTATTTCATAAAAGGACCCAAATAACCAGGATTGAACGCAACTAGGTTAATGTGAATGTTAGTTCCAGCCGTGCGCGTCGACTTCCGTAGCGTAATACAAAGACCAGATTAAAAGCATAAAAGATAATGCGAACGGTTATTTGGATTTTCTTTATCCTTATCAAAGAACAAATTTGCTGAAATATATTCATTTTAATGTTATGTTTTACAAAACTTTTTTATGCTTCCCATTAAACTTAGTTACTATTTAATTTATTCAAATTCCGCTCCGAAATATCAAACATTAAATATTTTTTGCTTAATGCGTCATTGCATTTTTAAACAACGTCGTTTTTAGTTTTTATTTTCTTATAAAACGCTGCCCAGATATGATAAAAATAAAAATCGGCTAAGTATGCAATTAAATGTTTTTATATTATTATAACTTAAATTTTATCTTAATACTGGTAAATTTGTAAATACATTTATACTTTACATATTTACCTCGAAATGACCAACAACAGAGCTTGTTAGAGTTTGCTCGTAGTGAGTACTGACCACTACCACGTATTATACCACAAAATAGCAATATTTAGTATAACTTTGTTGCGGTTTGAAGGGTAAAACGCCATACATATCATGTTAGATGAAATGTAAGATAAATGGGCTTCTATTTCTTTGTATGCTGAATTGCGATAATGACCACTTACAGTTACTTATTTGCCTATCTAATATATATATTTTTAAATAATAATTAAGCGTGACTCAGTGTGAGTAGGTTATAATAACAACTTTCTTATTTTGGCTATTTTTTGTTTTTTTTTTTTGTTTTTATTAATAGAGTATTATTGTATTATTATTATAACGTTTTTAATCTCAAGCTTATTTCTTAATGAACAACGTTATTAAATTTTTATTAAACACAATTTTATTAACCGTTGGTCTTAATAGCTTCCACGAAGACGCCGAGAGAAGTGTCGGACGTAAAGTTGCAAGTCGTGCGACTTGACACTTTACGACCGTCCTAAAGGTTGCCACGAGCATGGATATCATTTCGAAGTAAGTTGCAGTAAGAAGAAAAATTATAGTATATACAACCAAGTACGCCAGTTATACTAGAAAAATATTATTTTCATTGAAAAAAGAACCGTAAATATAATTTACACAAGAGAGAATACAACATTTATTTTACTCAAACTACCTGTGTGAGTAATGTAAATTTTTTTTTCGTAATTTATATAATTAAATCCTTTCTGCCTCTATACAATCTCTATGTTTAATTTAAAAATTATTGGTGTATAAGAAAGACGGTCAAAGCTACTTTCATGTTTAATGTATAGTCTGAATTCTAATTGATATGTTTCGTTTTATAACTTTTAAATTACGGTGGTAGAGCTTTGTGCAAGCTCGTCTGGGTAGGCACCACCCACTCATCAGATATTATACCGCGAAACAGCAGTACTTTGTATTGTTGTGTTTCGGTTTAAAGGGTGAGTGAGCCAGTGTGATTACAGGCACAAGGGACATAACATCTTAGTTCCCAAGGTTGGTGGCGCATTGGCAATGTAAGCGATGGTTAACATTTCTTACAATGCCATTGTCTATGGGCGTTGGTGACCACTTATCATCAGGTGGCCCATACGCTCGTCCGACTACCTATACAATAAAAAAAATATATACTTAATTACCTACATAACAAGAAAGGACATCTTTAACAAAAAAAAATATGAGGTCTTAATTATCTTGTATTGAATACACGTATAATTAGAACAGCCGTCAATTGCATTAAGATAATGTCCTATGATATATGAGATAAGTCAAATCAAACCGGATTGTGGTCGAAAGGCCTTCCTGAGGCAAGATGTCAATATATCAAGATGACAGATCATTTGTCTAAGCGAGGTCATCCATAATAGATAACTAATTGCTTGGTAAATAATGATGTATATTGTTATTGGTACAATAGTAGAACAATTGGTTCTATTTGAACTACACACATATGTCACACAAAATAAACTTACTAAAATGCATGAACTTTTTACGTCATAATCATATTGCTAAAAAGACCTATCATAGAGAATTATTGCGTTCTTATTCGACCTTATAATTCTAATCTAATCGCACCCAACGAATTTTGCCTTTAACGAGGATTAATACTTAAGCAGATATATTATAATAATAATAATATCCTGGGACTTTATTCACACAAAGCCATCTGATCCCAAGCTAAGCAGAGCTTGTACTATGGAAACCAGACAACTGATATAGTTACATAGACTACTTTTCTTTTGTAAATAAATACTTATATAGATAATTACACCCAGACTCAGGACAAACAGGCATGTTCATGCACACAAATGTCTGTCCTGGGTGGGAATCGAACCCACGACCTGCGGCGTGAAAGGCAAGTATCTTACCAACCACACCAACAGGCTAGGCAGTATTAAAAATTGTCAGCTACGCGCACAGGATTTTTTCGTAGCAAGGGCTACGAATTAAGAGTAATTAATATTATTAGTATAGATATACTTTAAAAATATACGTATTTACAGACACGGACTTGTTATAGTTTTATTTCATAAATGTGATGTAAAACGTGACGATAATGGTTAAATCGTAACAATAAAAGTTTCACCGCCGGTTACACTTGGATATAGCATAATTGGCAGACAGCCTTAGGAAATAAAGACTGTGGTAGAGGTTCAATTCTTGTCTAACAACTTTAATAATATGACGTAAAATAAATTATATCACTATTTAATTTTGATGATCACTTTTTTTTTCATTTGCTTATATATAGAAGGATTACTTGATCTTCTGGATAAAGCCAACACAATATACTAAGTCTAGAATTATTTTTTATGAATAAACTTTAAATTAGTCATTACTTAATATTATTAACGTTAAAAATATTTTAATAAAATACAGATGGTGAGTACTTCCAAAATCATGTACTTACTGTGTTTAACAAGAGATATGTCATGCAAATAAAAGCAGAACGAACATCAGTAGATTTTAAATATAAGCTTTTTGTATCAGAAACGTATAAACGTTGCTTTTAAATTCAACCTTAAAATTTTACCCTCATTGCGCTTAAAGTCACTCCAGACATACTGTTACATTTGTGAAACTCCACAGAGCGATTTCTTAATATATATAATCCTTCTGTACGGATGTCACTTAACTGCTAAGCAGATAGCCTGATTATGATATTTGTTTGTGTTAAAGTAGATCCTTGGATGGCTTATATTGGACCAGGGAGGTGCAAACGCGTTTTTTACTAAAAAAATAAAATAAATAATTAATAAAATAAATAATAAGTAATATTCTTAATTCATCCGTATGAATTCCGCATGGGTACAGATGCTCGTATTTGTCTGAAACATCTGTAAAATTATATATTATGTGGAAGGATTGAATGCTACTAAACGACAGAGTCACTTCTCATCTTTTTAGACAAATTTGACGTCATCATTATATTGTGATGAATTTAGATATTCATATATATTTCGCTCAAATCATACCTAAAATATCCTCATAAATTATTTAACAGAATTTAATTTTACTTGCCGTTGTAAAATCATCGTCAATTAAATATATCTCATAGAACATTTGTGATAATAATAATGGCGATAAACGCTGCCATTATACATAATTACGCGGGACGAGATGGCTTAAGACAAGCTAAAGTTGTCTCATCGGGGCTTCTTACAGAACTTATAAAACTCATTTGGGCGGCGCCGAACAATGCCATGCTCCTGCAAAATCGTTTCGGCCTCAATATTTATACCCACGATGGAGTAAACGGAGGATACGTTTAAATATTCCGAATAAAGAAAATGATATTTTGATATAAATATTTTCATTATATTATTTTTAATGTAGGCTGGTAACCTTTATTTTTGCTCAGAAGGTTTAAAATAAAATGTCATTCTTCTTACTTCAAAAATGACGGATTCCCCTTGCTAAACTTTCAACCCCGATTTCACCCTGTTAGGTAGTGAATTTTGGAAAACTCTGATTTGCGTATTTATTTATTTCTAACCAGAAGCTTGTGTATGAAATATCATGCTTGTAACTTTGAAAATGACGGGTTTCCATATAATGTAATACAAATACCGTAACAAATATTCGTACACACTTACTTAGTGCGTTTTTTCATTATAAAAGGCATTAACTATCAAAATTTCAAGTTTTTAACCCCTGTAGGCTCTGCGTTGATGAGTCAGTCAGGACAAGTCTTTTTATACATATGTAGATTAGTTTAAAAAATATATTTTTGATGATATCTTATTCATTACTTAAATCCTTAATATACTAATATATTATAGCATAATAATATTACATTAACAGAACAATGTTTTGGAAAACAGAGTTATCCCAGCGTGGCCTTATATTGGCTCTGGCAATTTTTAACGCCTACGCCTTTATTTTTATGCCTAAATAAGATAAAAAGAGGACAATGTACATTTTAAGCTTATTTTTTGTTTCCGTGTAGGAACACAGTTATATTAAAATATATTTTGTGTGGTTCTAACAAATAGTAATTACCAAGTGTAATTGAATGAAATATTCTAATAATAATTAATGTCGTTAAGTTACTTCATAAATGAATAGACCTACTGGGGCGTAGTAACCGACTTCACAAATGCGAGAAGCGGCAGGCGGTAGGCGCCTGCAATTTATTTAATGTTGCTCACCAACATTTTATATCTTTTTTTTCGTCTCATCTTATGAAGTCGTTTGCTTCACTTCTCGAGGGACATCCTGTATTAAGTAGCAGAGTTTCACAACTTCTCTTATGCATTTATGTAACATGAAATTTCTTCTCTCGCACTCTATAAACATATATTTTTATGATGGGACGCTGTCATTTCATGTCATAAATTCCCAATTTTCTTTTCTGTCCTCGATCGTGTTAAGGCAACGTGAGATAGGATGGGGCCGATAAGGGTACACGATGAAATTGAAGAAATAGATCAATCACATCAAAACGAATGTAAAGACGAACTGACAGATCTAATGACACGAAATTTTGGATATTATTAATGTAATACTTTGTGCTACAATAAAAGATAATGGTTGTGCCAACATTTAATTTAATTTAATGCGTAGCTTTACTCCGTTTAAGGTTTTACTTAACCTGTATATGTGAGTCAAATTATGCAAATTAATTTTAAATTAGGTACAGTTATATCATAAACCAAATAACTTTGTTTAAGTGGGCTCTTTGAAGTACTTTTAAATTGTCATATTACAATATTGATTGATTGATATATCATATGAAATTTAAACGGTACGGAATCTAGATCTACTAAGAAAAACCTGCGAGCAACTCTGTAATTACTTTTTTAACTACAATTATATCACACGGGCAATATATTCATTGAATATTTTACAAATATTTTTATCCTAGTTATTTTTTAAGCATAATATTTAAATTAATTAATTGGTTATTGAGCTGAAATCTTTCTCTTTGAACTCGTTTGACGCTGATAGTAATATCAATTAGTTAACTTAATTTAAGCCATGAATTTTAAAAAGAATCCTGTTTGATCTTGCTCATAAGAATAATAACAATTAAAACTTTGATTAACATTAACTGTAAATTACCAGAATGGGTATCTATGCAAATTCGTATCTTGCGTAAAGATATTATATACAAAGTGAGCCTTGCCGTTTATCTTCGGGAAGTTTGTTACGGAGCCATGATCAAGTTTTACATTATAACTTGTAGCGTCACATAAATAATCTGAAGCTGGTTAATAAAATATCACCGAACATTTTCTTCAGTCTCCGTTATATTGCCAGTCCATTCATTGTGGTGCGATCTAGTGGAACAAAAAAACTTTCATTCGAAACTTTGTTTACCCTTTTTGGTCTTACATTTATAGTATTGTAACTCGCGTATAACAACTGAGAAAGTTTTTTGTTTGTATAGAAATAGGACAATGTGTGGATGAACAATAAGTGAGTTCTATATACCTACATTCCGTGTTTAAGCAAAAAATATGCTCCAAAAGAAATAAAAGGAAACAATGAATGCTACAAAAACTTTGTGGTAAATCTATTGTTAAGGAAATAGTTTTAACAGATTTAAAAAAAAAAAACAATATATACTTTTTGTTTGTGTAAATCGACTGCTAAAAAATACATTATACTAGTTATCCGGTTCGACCTCGTACGGGTGAAGTAAAATTTATTTGTTAAAAGATAAATCCTAGTTACAGATCGCAGTGCCATCTACCTGGTCAAATCTAAGCCATCCATTCAAACACATATAAATAATCATCAAAATCGGTCCAGCCGTTTAAGATTTTTGTAAACCCAAATATATTGCCATATCAAATGTAAATTATGGTAACATATAAGAACGTGACAATAATATTAAACATTATTCATTGATAAAGTCGAAAATTGCGCATATGAACATGCAAAGGAAACAGGGAAAGATCCTGTTTTAGAAATCCGATTTTTTTTTAAAATTCCAAATGTTTTTCATGTTAAACGTATTCACAATATGAGTGTATAATACGGGGTTAATTACATTATTTACTCAAAAATCACCATTACTGGTACTACATAGACCATATATTGCGGAGAACCAAACGTAAGCGCGATTCAGAAATGTTTTACACGAACGAATAATTTTATTTTATTAAGTGTAATTTTAAATACATAAATCATAGTTAACCTGTTTCTTAAGTAATGCCTAATCATTCTCGAGCTATTACAACGCAATCTACTCCCGGGATTAAATATTACAAGGGAACATGCCCTCCAACCTCTTCCGATATAAGGATAACGTATGAAAGTACTTTGATTGATGGCGCCCTTTCGAGTTTCCACTACACTTGTTAGAATTCACGATATATACATATATGTAACAAGCATTTGCCGGCAACTTCGCCTGCGTATAAAGAGGAAAGAAACAGGTATTCGGAAAAAAAGTATTCTATATAGGTCTTTAAGGATCAAGCTTAGCTCGTATCAAATTTCATCAAAATCAGTTCTGTGGTTTAGTCAGACAGAGTTACTTCCGCATTTATAATATTATTAAAGCTTATCTAAATATATATTTATATATATAAAAACACGAAAACTATTTGTAATATAACATTCATAGTTTTCATTTCGTGTAATAAAAATAATTGAACTTAAATCATGCTGATCGAATGACGTCATGCTGATCGATTTCAGACACGACGGAACAAGGGAGACGTGTCTTCTAAGCGGTATATACTATAGTCCACGTAAGTTAGTAAGTGTGAACTAAGGAGCAAACTCAGGAGCTCATCTGATGAAAAGTGACAACCGTCGCTCATGGGAATCACCGGATGGTTAGCAGATGCGCTGCTGGACTTTAAGAAATGTGTGCACAAACGCTCCTGAATTCTCTATTTCTTCACTCTCATAATCTGGATAGATAAATGTAAGCTAGATAAAATATATATAAAAGATGTCTAATTTCTAGATAGAAAAACTCAACCATTTTTCTGGCCCGACCCGGGGCTTAGTCCCAAGGCAATCAATTAAATTGTAATAGATTAATTTCTGTAAGAGATATTCGCAAAAGCTATACGCTACTGATCATATATACAAAAACTCGTATTTTTTGTATTAAAAGGAAATCACTGAACCAGATAAAATACAAAAGAAATTAAATTACTTTAGTAATATTCACTGTCAATGCGATGCCAAATTTATATGTAAGAGTATCTATTACTATTAAATATTAATGTATATGACTGCTGGTATAGTGACTAGATATAACATTGCAGATCATGAGGTCCTGGGTTCAAACCCCAAGTCAGGCAAATAAAAAGTTATTGGGATGGAAGTTACCGAAGGATCTCAGTAGCAGCCCGGAGTTTCGAAGTTGGAACTGAACTGAACTCTCTCCGGCCGTGGCGGATTGCCGTCCCATCGGATTATGAGAGTGAGGGAATAAAGAGCGCACCTATGTTTGCGCACACGCCTATGCACTATAACATGTCCTGCGCAGTTACATAATCTCTCTTGAGATTATCCGTCGCGGGCGAATTCGGTCTGGAGGACGTCATCGTCATCTATTTCGAGAATTTCTTAAAACGAGAACCGAATTGAAATGACTATAACTGGTGTTCATATTTATTTTGAATAGTATGTAATAACACAATATTCAGCATGAATTATCCTAAGGTCGTGAATTTAAATCGTGGAAATCCAAAACAATCGAACTAAATCAACACCCATGGTTTCGTAATGAAAATCTTAAAATGAATCTTACAAGATTAGCAAAACACAACCGTAAACTTATATATAAAAGGTTTGTTTTTGTTTATTATGTACACATTATATTACCTTCTAATTATTAGGTTGAAATTTAACTGTTACACTGTATGTTATGACAAATTGTAAGACCTCAACCTTTGTCCTGTACCAGGACATTTATGTAATGCAAATAGCATAAATGTCCTGGTACTGGACAAAGGTACCTCTCTTAAGGAGAATAGGACACATATGCGTCATTATAACCCGACACAGGCAGGTTTCACAACACGGGACCAATTATAAACACAAATTCAGCTTATGAAAGCGAAACGTTGCTTGCACAGGTTTGAATCTGCAATCGGTTAAAATTCATGTGTTCTAAGCACCCTGGACCTGTCATTTGTATTTGTATCACAATAATATCAAACTATATTTTGTATGTATTTCTCAAATCCCACGTTCTCTAAAACAAATAAATTAACACTTTACAGTAATGTTTTTCATTGTAAGAATAGAAATTACCGAAAATAAGATAAACGTAAAAGGAAAGCGAAATTAGCTTTAAAAATAATAAATCTTGGGAAAATGAAGGCACATCATCCACGTTGCAGTAATCGCTTGTAATCCTAACGTTTCCCAAACATTAACTTGCCTCTTTATATTAAATTATTCCCGAAGTTATTTTCTGAGAATAAGTAAGTCGGTGGAAGTGCTAATTGATTGATGTTACGTTTCGTAAGTATAATATTCACGTACGAAAAACGCATGATATATATGCCAAAATTGCTTAGGGGAAAATATGAAACTGTGGCTTTGAATTCACAAGCGAAGCGTCTTTTTCTAATCACCAATTTGTATTTACGACACATTTCCGGCTAAAGGATGTATGATGTTAAAAAAATTGTGAGTTACTTTAAGATATTAGGTTCGTTTGATGGCGAGGAAAAAATAAAATCAAACTATTGTTTCTCTACATCGCTGTGGTGAAAACCACCTGCCTTTCCATCTTCGCAAGTGTACAATTTTTTTTACTTCTTTAAGTAACCTCATTTCAGAGGTAATTATTAATTTACCATAATCAGGTAAATACAAATAAAAAATAGCTAATAATTAATGTGTAAAATTAGTGTGCGTCACATCCACGTGTAGAGGTGTAACACAAGGGAATGAACAAGACTATTATTAGAAGATCTCGTTGTTATTTTGCGCAAAAAAAAAATATATTAAAAAATTGGACAATTTTATCTTTACAAATAAATCACCATTAAATAGTAAATGTAGTGTTCATTATATATATCTAATTCCATTTTGATCAAGCGGGACAATTAATCTACTCGACTCTCAAAGCTCCACATTCTCTAAGTCACATCACATAAATAACAATACTTATTTATTCACTTACCAATAAAGTACTGCTACATCAGTCTCATTTTAATTTAGTTAAGTAGTCACGATTGCCTACAATTTAGTGGGGCGAAATAAAACAAGAACGATAAAAAGGCGGCTTAGGGCTTCTTTGTAAAAGATTAACAGCTATAATCAAGCGATTGGATGAGGATTACGGCAATTTTTATATGGTGATAGAAAAAAGCCGTCTCATCAATCAAACGTGATGTTGAAACTGCGACAATAATAATGTCGTGAACGTTCGCGAAGTTTCTGGAATATTTAGGGCTCACACGCATGTAATAAATACTAACGATAATGCGTATGCTACACCCATTTTAATACCAAGAAGCTACGTGTTTGTCACTGTCGCTGCGTGCAATTGAGAAACTTGTTTTCGAATTGGTTCTTCTTTTACATAATTTTAGTCCGTTTGAGAATGTAAATGTTCAACACGCTTTGAGCCTCTTCCAAACATCTCGTAACGAGCTTTAGTACCGCTTATTATCTTTCCACTTGTAAGGGTGCGCTAAAATGTGGTTACACGTGAGCTATTGAAAGTTTAATGTAGGCTGTAATGAAATTTAAAGCCCTTTTGGAGAGCCTTTTAATATTTACATAAATTCATGTATATTTTTATCGGTTTTTGAATTACTCTGACGAATATATCATTTGGTGTGTTAACAAAATGTGTTTTATTCTTTTGATATATTTTAAAAATAGAATAATAATTGTGTTATTGGCGGTATTCTGTCCATAATTAAAAGATTCATAGTTAGATTATATTAATATTCGATTGTTTATGTTATAGTTAATCTGAAAATTAAAAGCGTACAAAACTCATTATTTATTTATAATGAAAGGAATCTATACTAATATCAAACATTAAAATTCTTAATCAACATCTCACACATGCATTGTTTCAAATTTTAAAATATTCCCTCCAGATTCTCACTCGACGCAAAGCTGCCCATAACACAGGCCGAGTTTCCGCGCTGTACGGCAAAATGAAAATTTAGTTTAATTTTTTACTAACACACACTGTTATGAAAGGTATGCCTATAATTGATATATACTTTGTAATATAACTTTTAATTATTAAGAAAATGTATTTCTTAGTAAACATAACATTGGCTTCCGAATAAATAAATAAAAATGAATAATATTTTCAGTACCGCAAAAATTCCTTTAAATAAATAAATTTAATGATCTTTTTTCAAATAGTTTTTACTTATTATTTCGTGCTTTTGGTTGTTTTGATTTGCCGCATGTATATTACCGCGATTATGATATAATAACACTTAAAGATCCTAAAATATGATAAACTTTACTATACTTATATCTTAAAAAAACAAAGATGATTTATTTGAAAAAGCAGCAAAAGATAAAATGTTTACTTTAACAAAATCTCTGTTATAACGAAAAAATTATAAAACAAAACAACTTTCATCCCGAAGTTATAAGTATTTGTTTTATAAAGATACAAGTTCATTTAATTAACAAGTTACTTTCGCAACAGCCTTAGTTAAAACAAAGTCCGCGTTTTATAACCTTTTACTCGGTTCCCGAAACACTTCTTGTTATTTCGCTAAACAAGTATTTTTTGCCCGAACATACTTTGCTCGACCCATAACGGTTGTACGTTGTGTGTTGTGTACTCAGAGAATATGTTCAAACTCTACTCAAGAATTGCTTCTCACATTGGCATAGTTCTATGTCATTAAGAATAGTTTCCCGTCCTAAACATTCTTTTTGGTAATTAAAATCATTAACACGGCTCGTTTGAAACTGTTATTTACTCATTGCTATTAGTTTGTTAAGGATGTAATAAAACGTTAATTATCTTCAATTTTAATATAATTATAATTAATAAACATAATATTTTAGAGAATAATTACTTTGTAATATGAAACGAAAATTTTTATTAATGCTATTCGTATCTTATGTCCCAAATATTAATGGAGTGACATATAATGATATTTTAATTAATCTTACTGATGATTGCGGGTTCAAATCCAAGCAAATACCACTGAATCCTCGAGTGATTGATTTAGGGTTATAACTCATATAATACTTAGTCAAAGTAGTCAAAGTATAATACTTAGTAAAGGAGAGGATTAGTTATATAATATTATTTTAGTCTGAAATTCAGTTTTCTATGAACTCAAAAGTGTAATAATTCAAAGTCTTAAGTTTGCTATTTGACAGATAAGAACAGAACAAACTGAAAGTTCTTGTTTGCACGATTAACGAAATAAACTGTTGTCTAGTTAGTATTCATGGTGCTTAACTCATTGTGTATTCGAGGAGCGGTTGGAAATGAAATATGGACTATTCTCTTTGCATTTTGAGCACAAGGTGACGATACCCTTGCCACTTGCTATTGAGCATGTTCCTTTTTATTTAACCTCGCTCCTTGCTCAATTTCAGGTTGCAATACACTTTAACACAAGTTACGCCCATATAAAACAAAACAGAAGTACATTTTTTTTAGTTGATTTTTTTTAAAACCTTTTCTTGTAAGTGTTTTTTTTACATATTTGAAATGTTTATTTATGCGTATTTTTACAATCTTTGAATTTTAGATTAACATAAATTAATTAGCGCAAGCCACGGTGATAACAGATTTAGAAATAACGTTAAAATTAAAATATCATAATCTGAGAATGAGATTTAACGAAGAACAATTAGCTGTTTCTGTAACAAACATTTCTTTAAAGAAAGGGGAATTCTAGAGTCACAGCTGTGTAGCTCTTAATTACAGATTAAAAGGGAACCAAATCAGAATAAACAATACCTCGCTAAAGTAAAGTACTAATTATTAAGCGATTCACAAAAAGCAATCTCCGTGAGAAGCCTTTCGGGACATTCAACGGAATACGAAACAAATTTGGTTGTTTTTCGTCACACTAATTGTTTGTGAATTATTGTAATTCTATTATGAATTTGAATCTTTCTGATTTAAATTGCAGCGACCACTATTTTTAATTTTAATAAAGTTTTGATATATATATCAAAATTGTGTGGTCCCCCCGCCGACCGCTCATGACGAAAAAAAAATGTTATTACACAATACATTAACTTGCACAAAAAGTGGGTAGTCTCTGAATTACAAATTAATTAGTCAGATAAACTGATAAAACTGTTTGTGTAATTTACTTACATAGCCCATAGATGGCTAAAATTGTCATTAGAATTTCCCTAACAACTTTTCTATCTATCTATACTACTATATAAATCTATTGGTTATGTTTGTACATATTTTTTTCATCTAATTTTGTGATATATAATCGTTTTATGATGCAGTGGTTCACATTATACTATTTTTTTCATTTTTGTCTGTCTGTCTGTCTGTATGTCTTCTTATAACTCAAGAACGGCTTGACCAATCTTGATGAAAATTGGTACACACAAAGAACATGTGATGGCGCAAATGCTAGGCCATATAATATAAGATCGGTAAAGCCTACGGTATCTCATGAAAATTAATTTCCAATCGTTAATTACGTATTTCTTTACCAGTAGCCATATATTTGTGTGAGTGTGTGTGTACGTATGTGTTATTATAGTAATAAAATAATTTATTATATTTTTATTAATTATACGCTGGTGAAGCCGCGGCGCACAGCTAGTAAATTAATAATATAATTATTAGCTAATCTTACGCGTTGTTGTTATTAAGTTTTGATAAAAATAATGGTAAATATATATTTTCGTGCTCAGTGTTACGTATTATCTATACATATATAATGACATTAAATTAAATAAGACAGATAAGAATTTTATACTTTCACTTTTAATACATAAAAAAATCTATCGGTTTCACTTGAAAAGTTTGATTAAGCCAAGGCCAGAGAAACAGGCGTGGTGATAGCTAGTTATATAAGTGACTTTCAAAAGGATGATTCAATAAAACTCGTGAGAGTCTACTTGATTAAAAAAATATACTGTAAAAGTAAGACGCAATATATTTTTGTTAAAATTATTAATGATTATATATTTCTTATTATTATTAAAATTGTACAGATTGTACGACTGGATTATATTATTAAATAACAGGAAGTATTGTATAAAATTTTTGGGTTTTTATCTGAAATAACAAAGCTTTTATTAAGTCTTTGAAGGGTAAATTAATTTTATATATTAACAACAATATTGTACTGGTTTCCTTGTATAATGAACTAAATACACGATCGCATGGAAATGGATAGAGACATTCTTTATATATAAACATCAGAAAATTCAATATGCACTTAGGTGATAAAATATTTCTCGGTACTATTCCAGATGTCTCAATAAAATTTTATATCGATTTCACATTGATAAATCATAGATGTAAAATTCTTCCTTTTACTGTTCTGGAATCTTAAATAACCACATGTGCAAGCTTTACCTACTCAGACGGTAAGTACGACACACTCATCCAGTATTCTATCGCCAAACAGCAATACTTAACAGGGTAAGTCAGCCAGTGTATTACATCCACAAGGCTCGTAACGTCTTAGTTCTCAATATTGGTAGCGCATTGACGGTGACGATAGTTAATATTTATAACGATGCAATACTCGTAAATTGTATGGTGGTGACAATAAATAATGCCCCATGGTGGCCTACTTGTCAGCTTGCAATAAAAATAAAAATTATATATATAAAGATTGATATATATAGTTTTTTCGTCGCGTTTGGACTCCACTACCACTTACCATTAGGTGGAGTGAAGTCTTATGCCTATCCGGAATATATAAAAAAGCTTAAGACATTTATTTTTATTTTTTATGTGAAGTGGAAGAAGTTATATCTTTAAAATCTTCTCATAGTTTATCTTAAAAGACTAGTGAACCGCGCTGGATATAATTTCTTTAGTGTACAATTGTGTGAGTTCATACTCTATTCTCTCATTCTCATAATCCGATGAGGCAATAATAACGCACGAATAACACCAGAGGTTGGACCAACGACTTTACATGCTTTCCGAGGTACGGTTATAGAAACCCTCCGCCCAACTTCCATCTGACTCTGAGCAACTATTAAGAAAACTTTCTTGATAGAAAATCAAAAAGCATTTTTATTTAGTCTTGGTTTGACCCCACGACCTCTATATCTAAGGCCTTACCCATATTTATTAGATATATACAAATTACACATACAAGGAATAAAATATATGATAAAAACATTAAAATTTCGAAAGTCAAGTTCAGAAGAGAAAGATCGTTTCAAAGGGTTCCTAGTTAAATATTAATAAGACTTGGAGTTTGAATTTTAGCCGCAGGGTAGCGTTACTTCTCAAAGTTCAAATGAATAGAATAGAAATTCAAAGGACATGCTGTTTTTAAAATCAAATTATTTTATTATAATTATATCATGTTTTTAAAATAAAAAAGACAAATATTTTATTAATGTATTTTTTTTATATATCTATGTTTTCAAAACTTAGGAAATGAGAGACGATAATAGACTAAAAATTTTATATCGACAGTTTTAATATCAGTAGTTGTAATAGTAGTAGTAGTAATAGAAATCATATGTTTAATGTTTTTAATCATTGCATTTGATAAGTAATTCAGTTATTGCTTTTCATAAAAAATACTTTAAAGGAGGTAAAATGTGTTTAGTTTAAAGTTATCAAAATAAAACAAGACTTACATTCCTTGAATAAACGTCGTGTATAATTTCGCTAACAAGCTAAAGGCCTTTGACAACATTGTGTAAAGGACAATAGGGCCCGGTAACTTCAGGCGTAGATCTATTCCATCCATGAAATTACTTCATCTAGAGGGTTAAATACACAACTTATTTTGAATACATACATCAAAGCGTTAGTTTATATCTGAAAGTTTATGTATAGATGCTCTAGGATATCCTACACGTAGATCTTAAAGATCATGGGTTCGAATCAGAATAAGAACAAAATAAATGTTATTATTTTTGTGTAGTTTAAATATGTTTTAGGACTATTGCTTCCTAGTGTTTCAATTGCAATCAGCATCAACATATAATGTTGATTTGTTAACAAATATTTATTAATAAAATAATACTTGGTGGTAGAGCTTTGTGTAAGCTCGTCTGGGTAGGTACCACCCACTCATCAGATATTCTACCGCGAAACAGCAGTACTTTGTATTGTTGTGTTCCGGTTTAAAGGGTGAGTGAGCCAGTGTAATTACAGGCACAAGGGACGTAACATCTTCGTTCCCAAGGTTGGTGGCACATTGGCGATGTAAAGGATGGTTAACATCTCTAACAATGCCAATGTCTATGGGCGTAGGTGACCACTTACCATCAAGTGACCAATAAACTCGTCTGCCTTCCTATTCTAAAAAAAAAAACCTTTTGTGTACCCCTGAAATAGTATACACAAAATTTAACGTTACCTTAAGATACGTATACGCACATAGCTCACAGTGATATATAAATGAAATTAAGCTTTGAATATATTTTTTTTATCGGAAGAGGAAGCCAACTAAATACGATCAACCAGCTGCCTTGCGAGTTTCATTCTAAACAATACCGTTAACCGAATATCTTAATGCGCCAAATGGATGCCTTTGTTTCATCCAACAAAGAACACTAAATAAGAAACAAGACGATGGTGCAACGAAATGGAAACCATCCAGTTGAAAAATAAGAATGCGCGATATATAAATGTCAATTTTCTATACATTCTTGAATGCGTAAAAACCTAAGATCCCACTGAACTGTGACGATATAAATCATTCTTGTATTCTTACCCTTACTTTGACTACATTACGAAATCAATGAGGGATGACAAAAAATTTATTCGATCGTTTCACGTTGATTTTTTTTTCCAAATAAACGCGCGATAAAGAATGTAAAGCGTATGAACACTGGCTTTAATTTTATTTGTACTCGATCAAGCTTTAATAATAAAAATCATATTCCAATATCTAAGTACATATTACAAGTAACGACGCTTGTTATTGGAAAATTTTATATCCATTTTCATATAACATACTTTTCCAAGCTCCTTCCTCCTTCAATATTAATTTTTCATAAATTTTAAAATTCGATATATCGTTAATATTGTTCTGAAAACGTACAAAGTTTTACATGAATACTTTTTACTTTATCTTACTTAAAACCAGATTACATAAATGTCAGTTCTGTATTCTATATATATGATATTAAAGTTACTTCTAAGGATTGTTGTATCATATTGAATTAGATCGTACTCATAGATATCTATTTTCAAAACAATCATTCTGTAAATAATTCGAATATGTAATATATAAAAGAATAATCAAGTATCTTATGAAATAGGCCGTTAGTACGTGAAAAATAATTAATGATAAAATTAGATTGATATGACAAGATTCAATAGCCTTTAAGGTATGGCGTCTAATCCCTTCGAAAATGTATTATTTAGATAATTAATTAAATATATAAATAATTAAATAAACATTGTAAACAAGAATTTAACTTTTTGTTTTTCATTTTACAAATTCAGAAAATGAAACATACACGATGTATATTTATCTCTTTCTGTCATAATTGATTCGACATTTAAAAGAAAAAGAGAGAAAACTCATAATTGTTTAACTAAGAATTTTCTTTGAATATTATAGTTAGAGCCGTATTATATTAGTTGAAAAATATGTAGATTGTGATTACATTGAAATCTACAAGTGTTAAAAATGCGATTTAATTATAGATACACAAAGTTTTATTTAAAATCAACATGTCTAGTAAAATGCCTTTCTGTATGAGCGCCATTACTCCACCAGTAATTATTCTACCACTAATAGATGGTGTGTAGTGCCCTGTTTCGGTCTGAAGGTTTAGTGAGCCGGTATAATTACACGCATAAGGGACATCTTAGATCTCATGGTTGGCGGCACATTGACGGTATAAGAGTGGTTCATGTATCTACACACTGCAGCGACAATTTATATGGGTGGATATAATCTTAGCGTCACCTATGGCTAAAAATATTATTAAATATAAACACACACACACACACACACACACATATTTTTATCACATTATGAAACTTGTATAAAAATATTTGTACGAACATCTCTAATATTTTAAATAACTAAATATCCTGAGACATTATTTTCACAAGGCCATCTGATCCCAAACTAAGCAGAGCTTGTACTATGGAAACCAGACAACTGATATACTTACATATATGTACTACTTTTCTTTTCTAAATACATACTTATATAGATAATTACACCCAGCCTCAGGACAAACAGACGTGTTCATGCACACAAATGTTTGTCCTGGGTGGGAATCGAACCCACGACCTGCGGCGTGAAAGATAAGTGTCTTACCAACCACGCCAACCTGCTCGTCAAATTTTTCAATTTATGCTTAATAAAATAATATACAAAATAAATATAGGATTTTTTTAATGAGGATTACGATTATTTCAATCTCTTATGATCTTTATATCGTCGTATATTTGAACTTAACGCCATATGATTAGAGATCAAATGAAAAGTTATTATTTAAATTATCGCATAAATCAGACTTAGACTCTACTACCCCCAGTAGACTAAACGCCTGTATGACATATATTAGATGCACGTTGCAAGCCTCCATTCGTAATCAAATGTGAGAACTTAATATGCCAAAAACGTTTTTAAATGGTAAGGCTTTGTCAAAGCCCGTCTGATACGTCTGAAACTCATCAGATATTCTGCCGCCAAACAGCAATACTTGTAACAGTAGTATTGTTGCGTTCCGGTTTGAAGGATGAGTGATCCAGTGTAACTAAAGACACAAGAGACATCGTCGTTCAGAAGCTTGGTGGCGCATTGGCGATGTAAGGAATCGTTATTACTGCTTACATCGCCAATGTCTCTGGGTGGTGGGGACCACTTAAGATCAGGTGGCCCATTAACATATAAAAAATTTATAATATCGTTAATGTAAATAAAAACAAAAGAAAAATGTATAATGTCATTTTTATGTTTAACGTCTATTAGTATGTTTCGGGAATAAGACCAACTCGCATATCGTGACACCAATAACTCACACGCTGACATTCACACACACACACACACGCACACACACACACGCACACACACACACACACTCACACGCACACACGCAAACGCGCGCGCGCACACACACAAACAAATCTATACTAATGAACTGTGTATTTTAAGTACGTTTTTATGTTTTTAGTTTATTTTTAGGTACTTTAAATGCATATTAAGATTTCTTTCATCAATAAGCATCAATGTCGATGTTTCACATCTGCAGCCGATCTGTAAGAGTGTTTTAGTTTTTTTATCTTGATTGAATTACCTACTTTACAAAAATAAATGTGTATGTTTAGAGTTACACCAGTTATACCATTATTGTTTTTCACAGATTACTGTTTTTTTTTGTTGATTCAAAGATAAGCTATATATTTATTATAAATAAATATTATATTAATCTATAATTGTTTAAAGAGGATGGATGTTTTTCTTGAATAGTAAATAAATACTATAAAATCTCTTATTAGTTAAGAAACGATATTCATATTACAATGTATGCCATAAAACCACTGTATAACCAAGATATAATATTACTTAGATCATAAATTTCAGCTCCGAATACTAACGAAACAGAATACACGTCAAGTCATTCAAGGCTGTTACCAGTATGGGCTGAAATTCTGACTAATTTCAACGATGCACCAGTCAAATTAATATCCTCAGAGCGAACATCGACGTGTTGAACAAGTTTAATTAGCTTGAATTAGAAAATAAAGTGTGTGTATAATTAATGCAAATGGAATTGAAATAAAATAGTAATCTTCATTAAAACGTATGATAGAAATGAATCGTAATTTTAGTTTGACTTTTGCTCGCTGAAAATGTTTTACTCGTTATAAATCATAATATTAATTTAAGCAATGTTTTTTTATGTGTAGATATATTTATTTAGTCTGTATAAAATGTTTAGATTCATGTCAAACTTTTTCTATTTTATCATCAAAACTTTATCTTCATATTTTGATTTATTGTAGCCAAGGGTGAATGTTTTTAAGTTTGAAGTACTGTATTTTTTGTAAGCAAATACTTTTTTTCATTTGATGATGAATAATTTGTTCTTTAACAACCCAATCAGGATTCTTTTAAAATTACTTAGCATTCAAAAAAAAAGTAAAACAAGCTGTCAGAGTAACCAACGAACTAAAAAACAATTTACCTTTCATCGGATTCATTCGTTGAATTTGTAAATAAATATTTAATCTCAAATACCTACTCATATGATAAGTGGTTGGTCCAATAGAAATTTTTATATGAACTTATTTTACGTTGCAACAGGATATAGCTACAAGCAAACATTTTGAAATAACTTTATAAAGCCGGAGCGAACGTACGAGTTAAAATAATATGATGGAGTAAGTAAACAGACGGCTTGGAAACTGTGATGAGAAATTGTGTACACTTCATCTAGACTGCAAAAATATTGTACAAATAGTTAACGAAATATGACTCTAAAAGCAAAGGGAAATAAATGTAACGAAAACTTTGAACGAGTATGCTCTGAAGTTATTCGTAATTTGGCTGCGTTTGCCTTTACTTAATCTAATGTATTACGTATTAGCCACTTTTAATTAGTTTCGTTTTCTGGTAAAATACGCATAAATATTTTTGTACCAAAGTCAACCAATGTGTTTGTGCATATCTTTGTCACATTCGAATAAAATATAAGTTTCAATCTTTTGATTAATAACAAATAATAATAAACACAAATAACACATACAGTATTCAACGTTCACATATTAATTTAATATTACAAATTAGTTTAACCGATGTTTCGTCATAGCAAAAAAATTTAGTGAGCTCTCTGCTCTTAGGTGAAGTTGTCCTCTAGCTACTTATGTTACAATTATGTAAGAAATATTCTTGCACATTTATTATTAGGTCCTTACATATGAAATTAGCGTTTTGTCGTACTGACTACTTTGATCTGAAATATCTCCTCTTTGGTTAAGAATTCCAAATTCAAATTTATAAATTAATTTAGCTGGTACATTTGAGTTTTTAAAACAGTCATTCATTTGTTTTTTCCTCATTATTTTTTCTTTGTCGTCGCTTATTACCGCACAATGGCAAACATGACATATCGGTATATTTACGAGCACGTGTTCTACAGTGGCACCAGTGCTGCAGAATCAGCTCGAAGGATTAATTATGTGTACGGCGCTGGTGTCACAAAAGAAAGCACGGTACGTTTTTGGTTTCAACGTTTTCGTTCTGGAAATTTCGACCTTCAGAATCAACCCCGTGAACGGCCGGAGACCAAAGTGGAAAATGAAGAATTAAAGGCTATTGTGGAAGCGTATCCATCACAAAGCACTTCAGAGATAGCTGCAGGCTTTGGGGTAAGTGATAAAACTGTATAAGTCCACTTGAAGCATATCGGGAAAGTAAGAAACTTGAACGATGGGTACCTCATGAATTGAGTGAATTGAACTTGCAAACACGCGTCGACTGCTGTATTACTTTGCTCAACCGACACAATAATGAAGGAATTGTAAATCGAATCATTACTTGTGATGAAAAGTGGATACTGTACGATAATCAGAAGCGCTCGTCGCAATAGCTGAACCCTGGAGACCCAGCCAAATCCTGCCCTAAACGAAAATTGACTCAGAAAAAGTAACTTGTGAGTGTTTGGTGGACTAGCGCCGGTGTCGTTCACTACAGCTTTCTAAAATCTGGCCAAACGATTACGGCAGATATCTATTGTCAGCAGCTGAAAGTCATGAAAGAACAAATAGCTGCTAAACAACCGAGATTGGTCAATCGCTGTATGCCACTGCTGCTTCACGACAACACAAGACCACACACTGCACAACAAACAACCACTAAGTTAGATGAGCTACAATTGGAATGTCTGCGACATCCAACGTACTCAGATTACCATTTTTTCTGGAATTTGGACAACTTCTTACAAGGAAAAAAATTCAACTCCGATGCGGCAGTCCAAACCGCCTTCCAGGAGTTTATTGGTTCTCGCCCCATGGTTTTTTTTTAGTAAAGGGATCAATGAACTACCTATGAGATTGCAAAAGTGCATAAATAACAACGGTGCATACTTTGATTAATTAAATAAATTTTCCAAAAAAAAAATTCACATTATATTCCTCCCGTACAAAACGCCAGTTTCATATGTAAGGACCTAATATTTGTATAGAGTACATTGACATGATTTTTATAATATCACTAATTTGATTGTTATTAAAATCATTCGTCTATATTTTTAGTATAAAGTATAAGTTAAATATATAAAATATGTATGCAGGAACGCTTTGAAAATTCCAACATAACAATTTAATTAAGCAATATTGTTACATATATTCGGAATACACTCTTTTAATTAATTAAAAATATAAACGTATATTATTTTCCGTCGTCCATCCGATGATATTTTACAGTCTAAAAAATGCTTTGAGTTCTTGTAAGTTCTCACAAGAACAGTATTATGTTAAGGAATAAGAAGTTTAAAAAGAATACCTAATTAAAATTGTAGCGATATGTACTGCTATTGTAAAACGCACAACTTTTATACAAAAACAATTTAAATGACTGGAATTTTTAACTCTATATATAATATAGTATGGAAAATAAAAACATTACGAGACACTTGAACTGACCTGTATTATTTGAACGTAATGGAATTTGATACGATTTTAGCATTCGTACAGTTAGAACATGCCGAGCTCCGCGTACGTTTTCAACGTTCTCCTTGACTGTTACTGTACAAGTCGAAGCGTTGTTGCGATCGCAGACACGTATCGCTTATAATTTGTCCTTAATATCTATATTATAATCTGATATTTTCACTACGAATGTAAGTGGAAGACTTTGCTCATAACTAGCACGTTCCATAGCAAACGCTATGACGTATCACGCTCGTTTCTGATTCAACGCTACGATAATAATTCAGATCAGCCGGCAACTTTAGAAACGAGATATGCGAATAAATAGGAACTGGTATAATCCTTCTTTTAGCGTCAGTCGGATATAATATTCTTCCTCAATCGTCTGTAAGTTAATGCGTAAATTATACGTGTGCGGGAGTGTGAACATCGTTGACGTGAAGCATTACATAATACGTATTTCAAAAGCTTTGTCTGTCTCCCTTTTATTGGCTGAATTCCCAGTTTCATTTTTACTCTGAGAGTCTTTATATCGTACGTCTTGTTTATAAAGTGTGACAGGGCTCGCGTACACTTTTTGTTTTTCCTCTGAAGTGGTATGTCGTTGTTTCTATCTTTACATAAGTAAGGTTTCACATAAGAGGTTATACTTCTTTCATGACATGAAATGTTTTATGTACAAATATTTTAGGTACACATTAGTCACAAATATATGTTCTTACATACATAATATAAAATATATTAAGAGTAGGGCAGTGTAATTACAGGCACAAGGGAGATAACATCTTCCCAAAGTTGGTGGCGCATTGGCGATGTAAGGAATGGTTAATATTTCTTACATCGTCAATGTCTATGGGTAGTGTGGTAGTGACGACTCAACATCAGGTGATCAAATTAGGGACAGGTGGCGACATCTAGGGTCGAGAAATTTACCTAATTTCTTACCTTAGCGCAACGTCATACATTTTAACGGCCGCGATTGGTTAAGTTTAAATATTGTTCCCGCACCCCCTCTCCTTGATCTCTGTACATTCACTGAAGATCATTACATGCAATTTTGATTGAGAGCACAACGCATCTTTTATTTTTCTCACCTTCGAAACTCATCACCATCTATCATCATCATCAAGAGTTATTCAACCCCTCACTGCTGCCGCAACAAAGATACATATATACATAAGATACTCTTCTTTTAATCATTTAATATATATTTTGCTTACAAAAATTACACTTCTTATTTATTCATTCATTTTTAATATCAAATATAATGTTTTTTAACATTAATATATTTTCATTTTTGAACATTAATATATTTTTTACATTTTATTTAAATTAAATCTTTGATTGCTAGGTACGTTAAGTGTACAATAGATAGTCTGCGAGTTGCATCTGATAACTGTTTACAAAAACTTACAACGTATAACAATAACATATTGTTGTTAATTATGTACATATACAGGGTTATTTGTACTTTTGATAATTTGTTAGATTTTATTTTCATACAACAATAAGTATTAATTTAATTTCCCATTGCAAAGATCGACGCGTTGCGTCGTCGTTTCGTTTATGAATGAAATATAGACCTACAAATGTCATGACAGTACGACAAAAACTTGTAAAATCTTTTTTTTTCATGTATTGAGTTATGTTCGAAGTCGTAGAACAAAAGTTGTTGCTTATGATGCTACCTATCTAGTCCTGCGAGGTTCTGGTGTGATACAAATAACCCTGTATAAGTTTTATAAACATTAGAGATTAAGCTGGTAGAAGAGCTTGTGTTTCGCTGGTTATGTAATATCCATCAACTAGTTATTTTACCACTAAGCCACAACATTTTTTAAAGCTGTGTTTTAGTTTTGAGGGTGAGTTAGAGAAATTACAGGCATGAGGTTATACCTTAGTTCCCACGGTAGGTGAAGCCTTTTTTTACAGATCACTTACCAGGTGTTCAATATTTTTATCTGCCTTTTCATATAATGAAGTCCCAAAGGGATATTATAAGCTGTAAGTTCAAAGTTCACGTGAACGAAATCACTCATATTAGGTACATCGTGGAAATCTTCCCATTTCCACTAACCGTTGACCTAAAAACTCTGTTTGAGGCTCAGTCAGTACAGATTTGTGGTTTTCCTTTTAGAGTATTATTATTTTGAACCTTTAATAGAAATACTTTGTTTTCATTCAGCTTTGTAATGTTATCTTATCGCTTAGGGTAATGTATTCCTAAAGTTCTCTTAGAATTTGCATTTTTTGTTTTTTGTTGTTGTTCTTTCTAATAAAGTAAGGCTTCCTGTACTCTTTAGGAGCTTAGAATTAAGGTGCTTAGAGATTATCTCACTACGCTATTCCAATGTAGGTTGGTGGAGTATATGTGGGGTAGATTTTCATCAAACAAATACAAGTTACATAACTATGATTTTCTTCTTAGCTGAGCATGAGACGAGACATACATAGTTAGTCCAAAAAAAAATAGCAATGCCTACTGGGATTTGAAACCGCAATCTTAGGTGGCCCAGTGGCCAACCCGGCTTAGCGGTTACATAATATAACATATGGAAGAAATTAAGTATATTGAAAACACACATTTTGACTTTTCGATTATGCTTAGATTCGATAATTCAAGCTTCAGAAATGCTTCTTTTCTGAACAGTGACAATCCCCAAGTAGCGATGCTGCATCTGGAAAGGCAATTAATGGTAATGCATTCACAAATATTGAATTAATATAAAATAAGGCTAACACGGGCTCGGTCCGTGGAGAGGGAAAATGAAATTATATTAAATAGGATAAAATATACTTTTAAAAATGCAACGCTTCTGACTGAAAAAGAGAATAATTGTTTCATTAAGTTACGCGCTTTTTTAATTGCTATGATTATAAGCCATTAATAACCAGCTAAATAAGATGAAATGTTTTTGTTCAGTCGATTATACCTTCTTGCAAATACGACATCAATACTCATCAATCAATATTAATATTTAGTGAAAAAAAAAGTTTTTTAAAACGTATTTAAAAAAGAATATTTTCCAAAACTACGTTACTAAATACGTGTTATAATTTTGATGACAGAAACGGTAATAATTTAATTCGATTTCATAAAAATATGGCTATATTATTTTTTGCAATTTTTTTTATTTATTAGTAAAGTTCTTTTTATCATTAGTATTTTAATACTTCAATCTTTCTTATTCTCTCTCTACAGTCGTTCTTAAATTTTTGAAGATCGCGGTCCTGACAGTTTCACCAATAGATGAAAAGTTGATCAGTAATAGATTAGCGTGGTATGGACACGTGATGAGAAGGGATGAAAAACATGTTACTAGAAGGATGACGAGTATGAATGTTGAAGGATATCGGGGACGGGGGATGCCGAAGAAAGTGTGGATGGATTGCGTAAGAAAGGATATGTGTATGAAAGGTGTAAGTACTGAGATGACGAGTGACAGAATGAAGTGGAAGAAAAATACATGTTGTGCCGATCCCATGTAGTGGGATAAGTCCAGGAAGAAGAAGAAGAAGCGGTCCTGGTGGTGCAGGTTCATATAGATTATTTGCTACCATCAAGTACATAAAAATAAAATTAATCAATATACGGTAAGCTGAAAAAAAAATGCATTTTTAATACGTTATTTGGCGTTAGTAAGTTGATGATCTTATATTTGATTTCTGATTTTCTCTACGATGTAACAGTCAGTCCCACTACTGGCAGATGATCAATTACCCAAGAGTATATACGCTTTGTAATTGGCTTAGCCGGCTAAAGCGTAACGATAGGGGAATAGGATTCAATTTTTTGAATATTTTAACAATTTCGAATCGTATTTCAATAAGACACTAATTTATCATACAACATTCAATAAAAGTAAATGTCCTAATGAAACAGTCAGTAAATCCTGCAGGGCTCCTCAACTCTTAAAGACAACATCTGGAGCTAACTCCACCACGTACCATTTTTTTATTTGAAAAATCTTGTGAAGATTGTTACACGTATTTATAAACGTTGTTAAATGGGTGATTAGTTAAGCAATGATTCCTTCTAATTTCAAATCAACAATGAGACCAAACTGTTTGGTGATAGAATATGTAATGAGTGGGTGGTACCTACCCAGACGGGCATCCACAATGTTTTTTTTTTATTTTTTTATTACACAGGTAGGCGGACGAGCCTATGGGCCACCTGATGGTAAGTGGTCACCAAGGCCCATAGACATTGGCAGTGTAAGAAATGTTAACCATCGCTTACACTGCCAATGCGCCACCAACCTTGGGAACTAAGATGTTATGTCCCTTGTGCCTGTGATTATACTGGCTCACTCACCCTTCAAACCGGAACACAACATTACCAAGTACTGCTGTTTTGCGGTAGAATATCTGATGAGTGGGTGGTACCTACCCAGACGAGCTTGCACAAAGCTCTACCACCAAGTAACCACAAATAATAGTATACGTTGATACATAAATTAAATGATTAATTTTATTTTTTATTTTCATAACTATATATTATATTTACAAATAAAACCTGTGGTTATAGCTTTGTCATTGAAATGAACGTTCAAACGTGTAAGATTAAAAAAAACTGACTTTGAAATAACAGCTTCATAAACATACAAAGCTCTCTGATGTCGGTGCCAAGCCCAAAGTACGTATCACTATCGGAGTTACATCTGTGCAAAGATAAATAGTTAGCTAATATTTAAACGAAGCGTTAGAGTGTTAAGATATGATGAACCTAATTAATTATAATTTATCGTAAAATATTCCTTTCGAAATTACTTAAATTGCTCAGAAAATTGATCGCAGTGCTTAAAAGTAATTATTCTGTTTATTCGAGGTTTAATTTCAACAATAATAAATTGGTCTCGTTGGTGTTATGACTGTTCTACCCCAAATAAGTTAAATTTTCTTTTTAACCAAGTTTCTAACAAAAAAATACCATATTTTGTAGAAAACTTTGCATAGAAATAAATTCGGGCTTACGTAAGACGGAATGTTTTTTGTATTCACGTTAATGTTACGGAGACATAATTCTTTTAAAATGGCTTTACTTTCATATTTTCTGTTTTACTCGTGACGTCATGAGCGGTATTCCCTTATGCTTGTTTTATATATATATATTAATATATGAGACGTTTCAGAATTAGAGGTGGTATCTTTCGGCTTTCAGCAGGCTGGTCTGAGTAGGTGAATATCATCAGTTATTGTACTGCAATATTTTTCATATTCCAATTTGAATATGTCATTGAGCCAGTGCAATAGCCGGCACCGTGTACACTATTAGATCCTGCTTAAAGGAAATTCAAAATAAAAGTAAAACTTGTAACGAAAAATCAGACTCTTGCATTAATAATAAAACTTTATCTAACACAGAATTAAAATAAATATGAACTGCTTATTATAATAATTATATTATATTTTAAATATCAATAATTCAAAAGGTAATGTGATACATCGATGATTTAATTAAAATAAATTTTAAATTAATGTCAAGTTTGATCTTCGTCTTTTGATAAGAAAATTAATTTAGGAAAAGTCAAATTTCACAGTCAAACTAACAGTAATTTTTTGCAGCTTCACTCGAAATTAAAACTTAATCTTGCTTCACTGGTTCACCGCATTGAAAGATCAAAGATTTAATGAAATTTTATGTAAACTATGCCACTTATTTTTGGAATTAACGATAACGAAAGAAATTGAACAACAACACGCATCACAGAGGCATTTTTTCTCTGAAATTGTTAAAACATAGGATGTACTAACTAATACTACATATACTACATATAAACTTTACTAATAAATGAGAAGACGTTTTTGTACCTAAATGAAAATAATACTAAATCAATATACACAAAACCAATAGCAGAATATAAGGCACGTTTCGGATGAGGTATTTGTATATAATATTATTTTATAAGATACAGCGCTTTGCAGTTTCACCCTTTAAATTTAGACAACAAGCGTGAATTTAATATTATTGTAATTAATATAGATTTTTCTAGTAAATACGTACAGGATAATGTAGAATGGGAACTTAAACTACAGAGAAGATATATATAAGTATGCGTGCAAATAGTTGTGAACTCTCAATACACTTACTCTCACAACCCAAACGTAAGCAGAGATAATTCGGCTGGAAAACCAACGATTCTAGGAGCAATTCAACACTCGGGGTTGTGTGAATACGTTGAGTGTTGCATAGCTATCTTCCCAAATTAAAAATTTCTACACAAAAAACTCCAATGACTGACTTTTCTTGTATTCAATACTAGGAACTTATTATCTGCAGTTGAGTAAGCTACCTACAGATTTAAAGTAGTATATAGTGACATAAGGAGCCGTGATGGATCGGTTAGATAACATGAATCTTTACTGCAGATTCCAAGTTCAAATCCGCGTGGATACAACTGAATTTTCATGCGCTTCATTAGTTTTTATAATTTATCTCATCATTCACCGTTAGAAAACCCTGCATAAAAATCTGCCTGTATTCCATTATATATTATATTGTGATATGTATCCTTGAACCCGCATTGGAACAGCATGATGGAGTAAGCTCCAAACCTTCTCCTCAAAAAGGAAGGGAGGCCTTATCCCAGCAATGGGACATTTACTGACAAAACGTTACTTTTCATTACATTTGTTTGATCATGCGTGTCATAACATAACATACAACTTTTCAAGGCACGGCATTTTAGAACTGCTAACTACATAAATAAGCATAGAAAAACTTCAGGCACTTTATCTGCAGCTGTACAGACTAGTATAAATTTAAAACAGAATAACAAATCTATTTGATCATAAAAAATACATGACGATAAAAGCAAACAAAATGAAATGTATAATATTTGATTTGGGTTATTGGCGGCAACAGGCAGCCATTCTTTAATATCCATTACTGACCTAAAATTAATTAAAATGTCTCGTGCCGCAGATGGTTATGTATTTTTTTGATATCGTTGGTATTTCATCAAAGCAGGCGAATTAAATAACTGTCGTTAAAATATTGTTATTTGATTATTTTGTAAGTAATTTAATAAGTCTTATTTTAAGCTAGTTTTTGTATGAAATTGGTTGGCAAATGGGCCACCTTGGTCATAATAACCGCCCGTAAACATTGGCACTGCAAGATGATTACTTCTGCGAGAAATGCAGGAGACCGCGGAGCGGCAGCGCGAGGAAAGTGCCTTTGCAGGTTCGATTCGCTGAAGAAGACCAGGGAGGAGGCGTCAGCACTATGCGCATCTTCTCCTCCCGCCATAGTAGCCGCCGGGGCTAGGTGGGTGGGTGGTGCCCGATCGGACGAAGAGGATACCGTTGGTTTCTAGTGGGTATTACGGCACCTTCAACACCGGTGAGACCCACATACCCCACCACTTCATGTGGGGGAAACACGTAAACGCGTTTTTCCAGCGAGAAAAAAGTCCTTATTCTAATTAGGTTCAACCCGGCACGGTTAGTTTTAGTACCTAGTTCTAAAATCTTTATTGTTTGTGCCCATCAACCAATTGTTTCTGTTATTTCCTTTAGACGACGTGGACTGATGTTATCGTGACATTATTTACGACTACGTTAATTACATAGCACAATTTCGACTGTCCTCATATAAACTTTCATTAACTATGATAATAAGTTTAATAAATGTAGGCTTGGGGTATAATCTAGCAAGCTATCACGAAAAATTTACGTTTAACTGAAAACTACATAGATATATCCTTTAGTGTTCTAGAGTAGAAGTTATTTTATTATTGTTAATATTTTGATAAAACTTGAATAGCTATAAGATCACATAAATATAACTAAATTTATATCGTTCCTCATTATTATGCTTATTACCCCTAAGCTATAAGTCGCTGTGATAATAGAGAAAACTAAAAGTAATAAAAATCATAATAAAATGTTATCCTATTATTATATAGATATATTCTCTTGTTCGTGGCAAATATTATTATACACTTTACTAACTGTCCGTCCTGGCTTCCCACGGAATAAGGGTCTATATAAAACTTTTATACCGTAATACATATAAAATTATATTGGTTTATAAGGCGCGCGCCAGTAAAACTCCCAGTCAGTATAATTTTTTGTAAATATCTTCAACAATCGTTGTCATATTTCAGCCTTCAATTTACACAAAACCTTAATGAACACGTACACCTTCCACATAAATAACTTCGTCATTGGTGGAAGCCGTATGAAAATCGTTTGGTAGTTGAATTTATCGCGTTCAGACAGACAGAAAGACAAAGCGGGGCCTTCGTTTATAGATATATTTTAACTCATGTGCCCCATCATCCTTACTAATGTGATTGTGTATTTTGAAAATTTAACATAAATATTTCACTTTATTTTTTTCTTTTTTTTTTTCTTTTTCACTTATTTTTATTCAGCCGGTTGTTTAATATTATTACATACTACAACAAACATGCATTGAAAAAAACAAAAAGTTAAGATCAGCTTATAACACCAAGTTTCCTACTCGGAAAATTCAATACATCTGGCAAATACCAAAAATCTTTTTAAATAAATATGATATAGACATATGATTGTATATAATTGACTATATATTTAATTTGAGAGAAGGGTAAATACGAAGTTTTGAACGGGTCTTTTTAATAGAAATTTCAATTTAATCCTTACGTAACATAACAATTTAAAAGTGCTTAAAGGATTGTTTTTTTTAAATAATTTATTTTTCAGATAATTAATAATTAAAATCTTTACTTACACATTAGGCTATAGTTATTTTCTATTATATATTTTCTAATTCAAGAATTATACATATGGCATTGTTTATTGTTTTCATATGTACTACTCATTAATGCCATCCGTGCTACCTCTCTTTTGATCTCAATGAATTGCTGGCAATGAGTGAAATTCATTCAATCGAATGTGTTGCGGAATTTAGACACAAAGCGTTAAAAAATCATCAAAGGCCTTTTATCGTGGCAATTTAACTCGGATCGTTCAGGAGCGATTTTCAAATTTTGTATCATCGAGGCACACAATGTACAGATTTTTCTTTAACAATATGCTATTTGCTTTAGTAACCTATTATGTTTCAAATAAGTTTTGGTGACGTGACTTAGTGGATAGAAAACGTAGATCTTAAGAGAAAGCCATGGATACGAATTCATTCAAGCTTGAGTGAGACTTTTTGTGATGAATTTGGTTAAGATTCACCACTGAGCTATCACGGTTTTACTTTAAAGTAAAAAACAAATTTATTATTTAATTATGTACTTGGATGCTTTTTTTGAGTTTTGTATGTATGTCGATGCAACAATATCAATTCTTATAGTTGTCAATTTGGCTCGGTTATCCCACATTTTTAGGCTCATTGCCAACATTGACGGGTTCAAAATTCGATAAGAAAAATAATCGCTCTGTTTGGACAGTTGCTTGATTTAAGGTTGATAATGTGTTTTCTTGTAATAAACTGCTATATTATGTGATCATATTGTGCAAATGGTTATTATACAGTTAGTGAGTCCATAGCTGGCGAACGATTCGGGATTATTCCTTTCTTATATTGAAAAATTTGACTGCTCCATTAGTCTATTGGCTAGATATAAAGCCGCAGCATCAGTGGTTCTAAGATAAATACCCAGATGTAAAAAATTATTGAGGATATCTGTCAAAAAATTCTCAAGATCAATTTGTGTGTCCCTTGCTTCGGAAAGCATGTAAAGCAGTTGCTCATGAGTCTGAAATATTACCGGTCACGTCAGATTTGCTGTACCATCGAGTTATAAGAGTGAGAGAATAAAGAGTGCACCTATGTTTGCGCACAGACATAAGCAATATAATATGATGCGCAATATAATATTGCACAGTTGGCTAGTGTAAACAAATATAAAATCTGACAAGAACTCAGGTCTGATTTTTATTTTCCGAACAGTCACTGTTTTAACTAATTATAATTCTAAATGCAAAATATCCAACTCTGTATGATAAATTATAGTATTTTAGTCCACTATGTATTTCTCACTATCATATTCGTAGGACGGCAATCCGACGTGAGCGGAGACAATTCAGACGCAGGACTAACACTCTCGCCGAGGCACTACTATTATCCAAAACTCCGGGATACTGCTTACAGCGTCTTAGTAGAAATGCTCATTGACTATCTATCCAAATTAGAACTCAGAACCTCGAAATTTAAAGCCTAAACATCTAGTAAAGTTGTACAATAATTCATTTTTTTAAACTGGGACAAGGCAATATATTAATGTATTTAGCGATAAAATAAATTTAAAAAAAAAGGATAAATATAAATATTCCATACTAACTATCACTATTTCAATATTCTAGATGTTTTCCTGTACAACATACGATAAGCTGACAACTACTTGAATGTCAATATTATTGCAAAAGCGACGTAAGCGGTACGGTAACTCGTTCATACTTTAAGTTTATTGAAATTCTTTGAATACCAAAGAAATTCTTTGTGAACTCAAAATAGAAGGTAAACAACGAAACATATGTATGCGTTCAATACAAAATGTTTACCCGAACTAACATCGTGTTCTATGAAAATATTTCTATGGGATTCTTTGGGTCTAAAAATTGAAACTGAAAGTATATTGATATATATAATATTTTATATATGTATTTTATTATATGTATAATATTTTTAACATTTAGAATGTTATTAAAATCCTTGCGAGTTTTGTAGTGATAACCACAATAGCTCAGTGGTACTCGGGTTGTAGTGTGCTGTAAAATTCGATCGAATGTGATGTTCGATACTGGCGACAGCCACTCTTAGTGCAAACGGTTTTTAAAAAGGAAATTAAAAAGGTAATTTCCGTATTATTTGCACAGTGCGGGTTCGTTTAAGGTTTTATTATTGAATCTAATAAAATATTTATAATGTATATAAAATACTGACCAATTCGAATTTATTATTTAAGTATATAATTATTATTATTGTTGTATCTATACTAATATTATAAAGAGGAAAGATTTGATTTTTTGTTTGTTTGTTTGTTACCATTTAATTCAAAAACTACTGGACCGATTTTAAAAAATCATACACCATTAGAAAGCTACATCTGTACTGAGTAACAAAGGCTATATTACACTATCAAAAAAAATAGAGTTCCCTACTTAAAATGGAACATAGTAAATTTCACTTTAAATTATTCGGTTCGGACTTTTGGTTTAGAAGTTATGATGGGTATAAAAATTCTGTAAATAAGACAAATATCACGGTTTGAACAAACTGTAACTGTCCTACGTTTAGTCTATTAACAAATATAAATTTACATATTTACGTTAAGCCATATCTTTAAATTTTCGCGAGCGAAGTCACGGGCGAAGTGCTAGTTTGTTATGAAAAGGGTTGATCGATTGGTACTGTACAATAATTGTGCACCGGTAAGTTGGAAGTTTTTGGACGAATTTCAACCATAAGCACACTTACATTAGACCAATTACAAAATATTTGCCTGGAAAATATTTATAAATATTATACTCTGGACCGTAATAATAATTAAAGCAGTTTGTGTATTACTCGTTATCTTCAGACTGATTTTTTATAAGTCTATGAACTTTATAGTTATTAAATTACATAATAATGATCGTAATGAAGTTAAATAATTTAAGATCATCTCTGAATGTAATGACTTTTATACTATATCACAGTATATGTAAGTGAAAAAGGAACTCTGTCTGTCTGAGTGTCTGTTATGCTTTTACGTCTAAACCACTGAACCTAACTTTATGACATTTAGGAAGAAGTCAGCTTGAATGTCAAGGAAGGACATAGGCTTTTTTTTAAATCTGACACCTGAAAAGTTTAGAAATTACAATCTTACATAATATGCAACAGAGGACTACGATAGCAGGGTCTGATACCTTATAAGCTATGAGTTCTAGACCAGACGAAAATTTAGAGAAAAATTACTAATTAAATGTCTGTCGTACAATTATGTTAAGACACGTTTCTTTTTATTACTAATATAATAACCTTGTAAAGTGTTATTTAAAAATTACAAAACAAAAATGGTTTTACGCGAATAATATAAATTTGGAATTTGATTCGTTACATCAATATATTTGCAATGTAACTGAAAAATTCTAAAATATATAATTCTTTTTACAAGTTCTTCACTATATAACTAAGATGTGCAGCTCACACAAATAATGATTAGATTACCAAATACCATCTGCGTTAGGTTTTATTTAGCCCCGCGGAGTCTTTACATTTTTCAGATACTTTTTAATGTGATTTTACTATTAAATCTTCTATTATGGATTTGACAATTGAGGCGATATCATATATTTAATGATTTTTGTCTCATCACACAAAGCTTTTACACAAAAATCTTCATCAAAATCGATCCAGTAGAATTAACATAATGCTCGAAAGAGCAGATCTCTAACACATTTTTTATAATAATATTAAAATTTCTAATTGCACTGTATTATTGAAGTTTAAGAAATACTCCGCAATTAATAATAATACATATATAAATCCTATCGCATACTTCACATGTTAATCATATTAGGATCAATTAATATTACATAGTTTATCACTTTTCATTAGTCGCGTTCCGTATACACATTAGTAATTAAATTAATTAATTAATGCCTACACTACGACGGCTTATTTAAAATTTCGCTCACATTATTAAGCAATAACAATCTAGATTTTAGTTAATCTTCTTATTTACTTAAGCACTTTAAAGGGATATGTTCTTAATGGAAGGCATTATGAACATATCCCATTTAAAATTTTAAAACAAACGTTTTTTTGGCTAATATTTGTGATGTTTATGTAAATAAAGAGATTCAAACTCAACAATGCAATTATTATTATTATTATAAAGATTTTAGGAGTTCTACAATTTTTTTGTTTAAAATTTAATCAATTATGATATAACTTTTATTATGTTTGAATATAATCAATAAATCTTAATTGTTTTATAAATAATTATTTATTGAATATTATTTTTTAATAATTAACGTAATATTTAAAAAATGTTACTCTACTTACCATATAACAATCACCAAAATTTGTAAATATCAAATGCAAATCCTTAAAAGTTGGTGTTCACCATTCCACAAAAATTATTAACACTTTGCGTCTAGTTTTCGTAGACACACTTATTGTCCACTTATTATGTTCAGACTCGTAACTGAACCACCCGCAACGTTGTAGCGAAGCACGTGCGTATTCCGTAGCTTGTTAGGAACACTGAAGTACATTCGCTACGAGCTACGACCCGAATTCTGCCGACAACGCCCGACTAGAACCGAGACTGTAAGCCGTGATTGATATCAAATGAAATGTGAAGAATGAGTAGTTGAACCAAGGCTTTTGTTTTAAGGATCACATTTTTGTCCAACGTCGTATACGTCCTACGTATATATCTCTTGGGACGCTAATCCTTTTTATTCTATAAAGAATAGATTGCTCCGTTCTATATAATATTTTTAACATTCTAAACTTAGTCAAAAGCTTAAAAAATATCATTATTATTGTAAATCTTTAGTTATTTTAAATTTCAATCTGAATTTAAATACACTAACTTGAGAAATTTGACGTGTTCATCTATATAATTATGTAACATATAATAATAATGGAAACATCTATAATATTAAATATCACTCACTCGTTATTAGTTCTCTTGAACTATAAGCCGTAAGGGCTTACAAACTTTAGACAGGTTGGTATGTTCCTTGTTATATACTACACTGATATTCTCTATGACTTCAAAGAAATGAACTCACACATCGCTCAGCCACTTTGGGTCAGAAAGCTATATGACGTTTCCTTTGGATCTATAAATCAATTACGATTAATTGAATATAAAGTAAGAGCAAACATATAAATTAATTATAAGTTATAAATTTTATATATACGTTATTATAAATACGAGCTTTAGCCCAGATAAACGAGGATTATTTAATTTATTTCTCGGATTATTTTCTAAATAATATTTAATATAAAAAATGCGTTACAAAGAAAAGCTTACTTACCTAATTGTCTGAGTGGGTTGTAATCAATAAATAGTTACTTCTAAGGACTCCTACAATTAATGAAATAACAACCCTTATATTATACGATGCTCTCTCTCTTTTTTGTTCGTTCGGAAATCAGAACCATATCCGATTAAACTGGATGAATACACTTAAACTTTGTTTTGATAACTTCCTTTATACGTTAAACTTGTAAAGTAGCAGTCTGTTAATGTCCCACTGCTGGGCTAAGACCCGTTCATTTCGAGAAGAAGATTCGCAAGCAGGTCGGTGGATACACGTGGCAGATTTAAAGTTCGCCATATAATAATAATAATAATAATAATAAGCTTTGTTTAATTCCATGCAAAGTACATATTAAACGAATGCAATTGGTAACTTCTTCAATTACATTTGTTACGCCTAACTGAATTTGGTTTGTACTTATAACTTCAATTTTGTACTTAGTTTACTTGTTTTTTCTTTAATTATCAACTACCTAAATATTTAATGCATGGACCCCGTTCGGGTAAAAGCCTCCCCCAAGGAATGCCATCCTTCCCTGTCGTTTGCTTTGTCTAGCCAACTTCCACCCGCGCACGCTACAATTTCGTGTACCCATCTTGCCTTTGGTCGGCCTCTTGATCTGGTGCCTTTTGGTCCAGACCACTTTACTGACCGTAGAGTCCATCTATCGTCCTTGTAACGGGTTCGACCAAAACTCGTTCGCCATATACCGGGTTTCAAATCGGAGTCGTCTGTCTCCGCTTCCCGCCTTCTAATAAATGGGCTATCGCGGCTTTCTATAGCGAATAATGTAAAACTACTTAACGTAAAATTTTTGAATAATAATTCATACTAAATAATCACACTCAAAAACTGAAAAAGCGAAAATGGTAAAGTATGTAAATTCCGCCGGGAATCGAAAATGGGTTCAAAATATTTCATTATTTAATATTACATTCGAAGTTATCTAGTTGATAGATCGAACTTTAACTCCGAGTATGATCATATTTTGTAGTATTTTAATTTTAATATGTATTATTAAGTAACAAAATAAATAGTAAATTTTGTACCAAACTAAAACATATGTCAGTGAACTCAAAATAATATATTTAAATAATAAAATTGCAAGTAAGATTGTATCCAAAGTCAATATATCTGTGTCATCAAAATGATGTAACAGATAAGAATTGATTTCCCTATTAGCAGTTATTATTTTCCGAGTGAACGTTCGTGGTCACGAAAATGAGTCAATCGTTAATGCTTCGCCCACTGCGGACGATGCAATTTCCGATTAACTGATATTGCGAATTGATAATAAAACACTTCATAACATTTTATGCATAAACAGACACATAAGACTTTTTTTACTTAGAAAGTTATCATTATAAACAAGTTTTGTGTGTCGGTCTGATATAAAGTAAAAAGCTCTTTTTACGTACAAACAAGAATCACAATTAAGAATTATATTTAATTTTATTATTACTTAAACCATAACATTTGAGCTGTTATATTTAATCTTATGCGTTTATTATTAAGAAAACAAAAATATTAAACAAGACAATTTAGTGTTACGTCATCATACTCATCCGGTAAAAAATAAGATAAAGATATCTGAGATCTAAATTGTTTCTATGGAACAAACTTAATAATTTTATTTCGCAGACAATCGCGTGGCTTAGACTTATGTATAACATAAGTCTATAAGATCTATCTTTGCAAATAAAGAAGAAGTAATAAATAAATACGTTGAATTCTATTAATAAAACTATTAGTAATTGGGCTTTGTGCAAACCCGTACCTGCTACATATTCTACCATAACCAGCCATAATTTTTTTGTATTTTTTTTTATGTAAGAGCGGGCAAACGATCATGTGGCTCTCCTGATGGAAACTGACTACCATCGCCCATGCACATCTGCAACATCTGAGGACTTGCAGGTGCGTTGCCAGCCTTTGAGGAAAGAGTACGCTTTCTTCTTGAAGGTTTTCATGTCATATCGGTTCCGAAAAGTTTCCGGCGAAAGCTAGTTCCACAGAGTGATTGTGTGAGGCAGGAAATGCCTTAGGAAACTCGCTGTTGTGGATTTTCAGTAATCGAGGTGTTGAGGATGGAATTTTGAGTTCTGACGTGATGTCCGATGGTGAAATTCAGCGGCCGGGACTAAACTAAACAACTCCTCAGAACACTCCCCGTGATATATGCGATAGAGTATGCAGAGTGACCCAACATCTCTACGCAAATTCAAAGAATCAAGCCGGTCGGTAATAGCTTGATCGTCGACAATTCGAACTGCTCTACGTTGAATGCGGTCAAAAGGAAGAAGCTGGTACTTGGGAGGTCCCGCCCAGAGGTGAGAGCAGTACTCCATGTGGGGCCGAATTTGCGCCGTGTAAAGTTTTAGGCGATGGACAACTGAACAACGTTCAGTTCCACGGTCAATTGGCATTGTTATGTTGTCCGGTTTTCAGAGCTAGTCAGTCAGTGTAATTAAAGGTACAAGGGACATAACATCTTAGTTCCTAAGGTTGGTGTCCCATAGATAATATAAGAAATGATTACTATTTCTTGCATATATGTCTAAAATTCTATGGACGGCGTCGACCACATACCACAAGGAAGCCAGTCATTCAGCCTAAATATTTCTTAATAAAAACAAAAAACTTGTATTATTACTTTTGAAAAGAAAAAGTTTTGGATGGGGCGTGGCTAGCTAGGAACATTTAATATCAAACTGGAGGGCAACGTATCTAAAAGTAACGCGAACTACACCTCAATTTAAATTAAATATAATATATGTTGAAAATTTGAATAGTTCTCTCTTACATACAAATATTTATACCACGAAGGATTTTAATTAGTTTCTATAATCCCAATTAAAACTATAGGGCTTAATATAATCTTCAAATATTTTGTACTAAATGTACAAATTAAATTATCCTATCACTGAATACAAATTGATTGAAATTAACTTTTAATTAGCCACATATTATTATTAATTAAAAGAGCTGAGATGGCACAGTGATTATTAAATGTGAATCTTGATTAATAATTTCGGATTCGAACCCGGATAAACACCACTCTGGTAATTCTTTTTTTCCCGGTAGGTCATGTGTTTAAATCTTTTTTTACTTTCACATCTTTGTAAATATTAGTTTTTGTGTACTTATTACTCTATAATTTTGCTGCACATTGTATATTTAATACAAGTAATACAAGTTTAGTAATACGTGGATAGTGCTGTGGGTTACGTTATTGTTACTTTTCTTCAAGAAATCAACACATTGTCATTAAAATGTATAGTGTAACTGTTTGGTGTCTTTAAAATAAATAAATAAATTGCATTTATTAAATTCATTTCGTGCTCTGTGGTAAAGGAAAATTTTGGAGGAAATTTACACGTGTCGAATGAAATTCTGCCACATGTGTATTCATGTGTATTAGAGCAGCCTGGTTAAATAATATCCTAACATTTTGCCAGACACAGTTTTATGTTACTTCACTTATTTTGAAGTGATAACTTCTTATGGGTGGGTAAACCGCTTCGTAACGTAACGCGTTACGGCGCCACTCTGGCTTCCCTTTCTCTCACGCATACGGCAGCAGTAGGCAGGCTCCTCCTTTCTCACTTTATTATTTATTTATACTATTTTATTACCGGCGCAGACTGCATTACCTGAGAGCTACCAACCTAACGCCATCTAGCGTATACAGATAGTACTTATAATAATTTAGCAACTCTAAAGTACTAATTTAAATTATATTTAATATATTATAATTAATAATAAATATTATCACTTATGTCGAGCGTCCCAAGACGCACACGTTTTTTTTTATTTACAACCACATGAAATGCACATGAAATTCTCGCATATCACGTCAATAAAAACTTAAGACGGGTGAATCTCGCTGCTTCTTCCTATATTATATATTTTACTTTTTAACTTTACTACTTTTTTTAGTTAGTATTTACATAAAGATGTATTCTAATTTATTAATATAGATAATGTACAAATGCAAATACATGTTTTAATAAACAAAATAAGACGTGAATCGCTTAACCGTTGCTATGGATACGTCAATAATTTGAGTATATTGAATTTATCGAATCTTATTAAGGCTCCTATATGGAAGATCAAGTTAAACCTGTTTATACGCTCTCGTTGTAATAGATTCTATTGACAAGCCATCTTTAATTACTTGTTTAAGTAAAGTGTTTCCAATATTATAACAATAACATTTTCTAACTTTTAATAGCAATTTCTTTTTATTTAATTTATGAACTGAAAACTTCTTTAGCGGCGTTGTGCACTTTTTTGTGATGGGCAAAATGTTAAACTCGCGTCAGGTCACATGACCCTGATTGAAAATTCGTTAGACGGATTTTGAAGTGTTAAATTTTTAATGTAATATAAATTGTCATGTTTGTGTACGATAGCGCAATAAATTAATATTGTATTTTATCACATAAATGATAGTACTCCGGGAGTTCTGCCGGCACTCCCGGAGTGCAATCCGTTGTTTTTTTTTCTAGTTGTTATCCACAGTTTCTTTAATAGCTAGAAATAGCTAGAAATAGCCAAGATTTCCCAGTGATTACAACGAGTAAATCTTTACCGATGATCGCAGATTCAAGCTCAAGCGAGCACCACTAAATTTTCTTGTACTTCACTTGTGTTTATAATTCATCGGCATTGAAGGAAAACATCGGGATGAAACCTGCATGTGTCTAATTTCACTGAAATTCTGCCACCTGTATATTCACCAACTTGCATTGAAGCAGCGTGATAGAATAAGCTGCAAGCCTTTTCCTCAAAGGGAGAGGAGAGTTTAGCCCAGCAGTGGGACATTCACAGGCTTTACTTTATAACTGTAACACAGCTTTCCAAATAATTTATGAGTTGTTATCGTATCTTAGATTTTACATAGGTCTCGTAAAATAAGATAAACTTTAGAGTTCGATATTACGTAACAGCACAGAGAAATAAAAAAAACGCATATTTACTAAATTGAGTTTCATTGACTTTCAACAACAACAACAAATTATGCTAACAATGCTGACAACAAAGTAATGACCATAACACTATATCATTTTTTTAGGAAAATATGCATACCTACATGCATCAGAAGGTTTGTTTTTCAGAAAAGGCGTCAAAAGATCTTGGCGTCAAAGTGCATCCGCTATTACGAAACAAGATGTAAATGAAAAAACTTCTAAGCTTAGTAAGTACTTGTTTATTAAAGCATGTAGCAGGTGGTAACAATTAGATTGTATTTTCAAGAAAGAAGTTTTATTATCATTTGATTACATTAAACAGACTGATAATATCACCATTTAAAAAGTAAAATAGTTTAAATTGTATATTTTTTTTTACAAAATATTATTAAGCGTTTAAATAATTAAACATTTAGCATAAAATATTTTTCATTTGTTTTGTTTAGTGTTAACCAACTTTGACCAAGCTTCGAACCCAAGAGTACGGGATCTGCAGTCTTATAAGCTAGCAACTAGATCAGCGAGGTATTTAAGTTATATGAATGATTTTATTCATTAAGCTTAGGACCACAAACGTTAATATTGTTCCGTCTATTATATTTATAGTGTGATAAATAATGTACAATATTTATTGTTGGGGGGTTTCATAACTCATATATATATATATATATATATATATATTATAAATTGAACGCGACCGAACTCTACCGCAGTTGAACAATGACTGAAAAACAGCAAATAGGTAGTGTGCGACACAGATAACGCCCTACAAAGCCGAAATAAGTCGATTGTCTCTTTTCAATCGTTATTGTGCAATATTTTTTGACGGCTACTAAATCTATACTATATCCTAGAAGGCAGACTAGTATAAATAAACACTAGTATGAAAGCTTGCCCGTTGGTGTAGGTTTTGCTGCCTTCCGCTCTGGATTTGCGGGTTAGAGTCTGGGTGTCGCAAGTATATTTATTGCATTGATGAACAGATGCATTTCTTAGTATAGTTTTGATACAATTTGTTAAATTCAACTACTTAACAACAAATAATATTACTTAGCTTGAAATGTAACAGTTACAGTGGTTATGTTAATGTGTGGTAGTAATCACTTACCATTAGGTAGCTGTTTTTCTTATTTAACCTCTGGAAAATGTATAAGTAATTCGAAATATTTTTTTAATATTCATAAAATATGTAAACGGACGGACAAACGAACCACCTTAGTGACCTCCGATAGATATATAACAATTCATTTCATCGCTAATTTACTAAAATTGGGAACCAAGATGTTATGTTCTTGTGCTCATAGTTATACTAGCTCACTCATCCTTGAAACCGGAACATAAAAATACTAAGTATTGCTTTTTTTTTTTTTAAATACCTCTTTGCAAAAGCACTAAATAAATCATTCAATATCGTAACTATTTCAATAATAGCCACTAAAATGGCCGAAAATCATTTAGCTCAGAGCTTCCAAGTCATTTGTGTTCATTAGATAGTGTCCAATAATGGAAACGACTATGGCATAACGAAATGGCCACGAAAATGGTCCTGGGAGGCATTTAACTGCACACAGAGGACGCGAAAGGTTCGCTATGGGACATTCGAGGCAATGAAATAGGTCTATCTAGTATGTATATATCATCGTTTTATTATTAGTGAATGATCAATTTATTATTATTCATATGAATATCTTGGCTTTCGTGAACGATTATATAGAAGGAATGACTTAAAAATATAACATATAAAGTCTAAGTATAACATATAAGCTAAGGTCTCTCCAATTCGAGGATAAGGTTTGGAGGGTATTCCACCACGCTACATCAATTCGGGTTGGTGGCAAATTTAGTGTGCAGTTGATTTTACATTATCAAAGACGAGATAAACTGTATATATACACAAAAAAAATAGATATACTGTCAATTATATTACATTATAGGATAACAACCTAAATATCGTAGGATTTTAAATAAGTATTTATATTTATTCATCTCGTACTTAATATTTCAAAATATGTGTTCTCCTTCAATTATAGGAGACCACATCAAGCGCATAAAATAATGACTAAACAGAATTAAAAAAAGAAAAAGAAAAGTTACATAGCGGTACTCAATAAATTAACACGGGAACTAAAAAACAGTAAACAAATAATGTATACATTATTTTAATTATATTTTACTTTTCCATATTCCTGAAGATAAAAAGAATATTCTCTATATCTCTATATATAATAGTATGCAGTTTCGCAAAGGCAGACACTTGAACACGTAGTTTAATTAGCAAATCTCCTTGGACCCGTCAAAGTGCTACTGAGCAGCTTTGACATTATTATCAACTTTACTAACTTTCTATTTGCATTTTTTTTCTTTTCGACAGTTTCGTCAGCTTATCTCTTTATTGTACCTAAGATATGGAAAACCATTTTAAATTTATTCTCATAAGTATACGAGAAAAAACATTCTATTATTTGTAATTATTTAAATTATTTATTTATAAGTAACTAAGTTGTTATGCATTTGTAATTATATAAAATGCATACTAGTTAATCATTTAAATTATCATTTTTACGTTTACATACATTTGTAATACTACATAACCGTTATATGTTTTTCTTAAATATATTTGACGATTTATAAAAGAAAGAAAGGACGTTAAATTAATCATTTTACAAGTTATATTTAATTTTAAGTATATAATAAGGTCCTCCAGACCGATTTCGGCCACGGCGGCCATTCTCAAGAGAGATTAGCCAACTGCGCAGGACATATTATAGTGCACAAGTATGTGCGCAAACACAGGCTTAAGTATATATTTATTACATGTATTAGTATTAATATTTTTTTATATAAATTATTGGAATAATAAGACCGACTTTAGAACATTTATTTCTACATTCCTCGTTATTTCTGCTCGGTCATATTTTAATGACATAGATATCATATTTGTACTGTTTAATCGTATTGTAAAAACGTATTTATTAACTGGTCAGTACTTATCTAGGTCAACAATATTGGAACAATAATACCGCATGTGTTATATAAACTGTCGTCTATATACACTTTAATTAGTATCCTTCGAGTTTGCACGTGTTTCAGTTACAAATATGCATAGCACAAAATAAATGTATTTAATACTACTACAATTGTAGATATATATATATATAGGCAGTAGAATATAATTATGATGAGTGGGTGGTACTTACTCAGACAAGCTTGCATAAAACCCTACAATACGTAAAAAATTGTCTTCTCTTAAACATTTCAATTGTACCTAAAAGTATGAACTAAAGATGATGCTATAAAGCAATAAAACTTGATCCCGCCACAATATCAACTAAATGGGTTTACTTTGGTCATGATACCGGATCCATCACTAAGAGTATGTTACACTCAAACAAATGTAATCGATGAAAACTCATGGAAGGATTATTTTATATATTCTTATTTGTCAATGTAACGTTTTAATAAAACGGCCTATTTTTTTTTTTCTTTTCTGACGTGTATCTAAGCTATTTGAGCGCAAAATATTCTGCCAATGTCACGTATTGAAGAGATGACACATATGGTATGAAATCATTCGGTTTCAAAAGACATGGCTAATTTCTATATGGAATTTTGTATAGGTATCGAATTTAATTCACAACAAATAATTGTGGTATTTTATATTCGCGAATATTAGGAAACTAAATTGCTATAAATAAAAACTCAAAAAACTCGGCATTACAACAGAATAGACGTCAACATTTTCATAAAATATTTTAATAAGATTGCTGTCAATAAGTATAGATTATGATTTTGCTATAAAAGTGTCAATTGACTTGATAAGTATTTATCTTTCTCGGAGGTCCACTATGGTGAACGTTGACAAACGGTACTTAAAATTCATCTTGCATTACATAATATTTTGAAATAAAAATTGCCAAGTTCAGAGAGGTCAAAAACTACGTAATAATTCTTTGTTGCAATTTTTATTGTACAATATATTTATTGTCTATGTGTGCGTGGGACTTCTTAGTTTTTGTATCTGGAGCAACTATCAATATAGACGTAAGAAGTATAAGCCACTCTTTACACTGGTTTTACGCTGCCAACAATGTGGAATACGTTTCTAGTAAATAGCTCTTACTTACCCTTTATACTGAAACACACAATTAATTAAACTCTTTGATTGACCACCATATGGTGGAAGAATATCTAATGAATAAGCGATACACTAACAGGTGGATCTGCAAAGGCCCAACCACCAGACAAATAACAATTGAATGCAAAATAACAACAGCCCTTTGTAACTTAATCTTACCAGCAAAATGTGCTAGTTATGACGCTTCGCTGTAAAATAGTTAGAAAATGAGCGTCATTTGCTACCTACACATCGTAAATGTTGAAAATTGTCGTATATATTTTTTAGTATTTAGAATACGTTATATCCTTGATCTAATTTGCTATGAAAGTTCTATATTACTTTAGCAAATAATTTTAAGATGACTATATACAGATAGGAGAGTCCTTGATCCATACAACAGCGTTGTATAAAAAATAAAGAAGCGCGCTAATTTCAAACCGCCGCGCCACCATTTAGTTACTGGACAGAAAGGTAAAGTAATTAATTCATTATTGGCGTGACTTATGAATTGTTGAATGTGTTCCAATGTATTTGGATTTTAAGAGTAACTGAGTGAGTAATTGTTAGAGATTAATTCAGGTAAGTGTGAGTTTTTTCAATGTGGAGCCGGCCTCTTTAATAAGTTCTCTCTTTTCTCTTCTATTCTACTTGGCCTCAAGGAGCAATCGCGTGGAACTTTTAATCTACTCGGTTCACCAATTTTTCTTGAGGCAGTTCCCGAGGCTATTGAAATCAGGAGACGTCTCCTTTTACATGCTCAGAAACGTCTCACTAACATTTCGGCGCACGTAGCCTTGGTTCTGTTAAAAATGTGCTTTGCGGTCCCGAAGATTACCTATCTTCTAAGGACTCCTGCCTGGTTGTTCCCACAATACGTGGATTCCTTCGATAGCTCCTTGAAGTGTATGGTGGAAAACATTTTAAATGTCTCGTTGAATGATACCCAGTGGAGTCAAGCCTCTTTGCCTGTACGGTTTAGGGGTCTGAGTGTGCGTCGAGTGAGGGATGTATGTCTGCCTGCCTTTCTTGCATCGGCGCATGGGGTGGTTAGTCTGGTCTCTAAAACTCTATCATCCGAAGGAGGCAGAACTATCACACCTTTTGCTGCTGAGGAAGTTGTGGAATGGGAAATGCTCTTTCCTAACGTACCCCTTTCTAGATCTTCGGAAAGGTAGCGTTCTTGGGACGATGTAAGGTGCAAGTAGTGGTTGCAGGCTTTGCCTTTCCCTTACGTTGGAACTCTTCTCGTCAGTGACTCTTTGCGTGTGGCCGTGGCTCTCCGCCTGGGCTGCGATGTTTGTCAACCACACCGATGCATCTGCGGGTCCATGCTAGAGGCCAACGGTCATCACGCGTTGAGTTGCGGACGACGCTCGGGGAGATTTCCTCGCCATCACGCCCTGAACGACATTGTCCGGAGGGCATTCGTGTCAGCGAGTGCTCCATGCGTCTTGAAACACTCAGGTCTCAGTCAGGGAGACCGGATGGTTTGACGCTTGTCCCATTGCAAAGGCGGAGGAGTTTATTGTGGGATGCCACCTGTGTCAATACCTTCGCGGTCTCACATCTGACCCACACCACACGAACGGCTGGGGCTGCTGCCGAGAGCGCAGCTGAGAAAAAGCGGGAGAAATATGCCCCCTTGTGTGCGAATTACATATTTGTGCCACTGGCGTTCGAGAGGTCGGGATGTGGGGGGTCGGATGCCCTTACATTTATTAGAGAGATCGGCCGTTGCCTTAGGGAGAGGGGTATTGACAATCACTCCGGGTCTTACTTGGCGCAAAGGTTGTCCATTGCCGTACAGCGTGGAAACGCGGCCTGTATTATGGGCAGCTTTGCGTCGAGTGAAAATCTGGAGGGAATATTTTAAAATTTGAAACAATGCATGTGTGAGATGTTGATTAAGAATTTTAATGTAATTAATATTTTACTCAGAGAAATTACGAAAGCTAAAATATCAACCATTTAGAATCTTTGCAGTGAGTAATTTACATCAATCTATATGATTTGGTGTCTATATTTAAAAAGACTAATTCGAGGTTTTTCTAAAAATCAGTTTTCACTTCTGGATGCTAAGTATACTATATACTATGTTTATATGTTGGAGATGTTTTAAACATGTCGGTCCAGGCGCTGTCGAACTTCTGATAGCGTTTTGAGTGCTCTGTTTGGATGGTATTGCCGAAGTCATTATTCTAAGACAATATGACTCAGTGATTAAAATATGTGCAGATTCAAATCCAGGAAAATGTTAACCTTTAGATGTATGAGTTTTTTTTAAGCGAATGCTGCCAAAATTTTACCTATGCACAAAAATATTTGCATATAAAAAGCATGTTAATTATAATAAAGGACGATGATGAATGATAAAAGAAGGATGAGATATACCAATACCAATATATCACTATCACTATTGGTTAGCTTCATGGAATACGTATCATTTCGACTGTCGTCTTGCGCCGTAGTAGTTAATTGCTTTCAACGTCAACGGGTACCCCGATATTTGCGTTGGGTGTTTGTTTTCGTAGATCAATTCATTCATTTTGTATTTACCGTTTTTTTTTCTATAAACCATCATATTTCTAAAAGACTGGTTTTGTTTAAAACTCAAAATACTGCGATTATAAGTTCAATGATACAAATAGCATAGCATATAGGATATGCTTGGATAATCTTTATAATATTTGGTTTTTATTTATTTAATAAAAATAGGGAGGTTGACATCTAAACCGGCCACCTGGTGGGAAATCGTCTCGCTAATGTACTACCAATCTTGGGAAGTAAAATGTTATGTACCTGGTACCTATGACAAAATAATTAAATTGTTAAAATAGCAATACCATGTCACCTATTTCATTATGTTACCTAAGTTACCTATGTTACCTATGTTACCTAGTTATGTTACCTAAGTGATTATAAAAATAAAATTTGCAACTGCTAAAATATCATACTAATAATTATATTATTTTGTCAATAGTTTTTTTTTTTTATACAAATTCTTTATACACTAACGTTATTCTTTTTTCTCGAAAGTGTCACCGTAGTAGTAAAAACACTCTTTTGTTTTTTTAAGCAAACGAGCCTTATCAAAATAGCTGTTATTTTGATAAGGCTCAATTTCGGTATATATTTTTACAAATCATATTTTCATTTTATTCTTTATAATTTACCAGACCTTATTTTATTTTTAATCTACACAATTAAGGATATTTTATTTAATAACGTTTAGTATTTACATTAAAGTCTTAAATAAATACAAATAATTACCTGTATTTATTATTTATTTCCGCGGATAAGTGAATTATCGACAGGACGATTCGCATGAAATATTCATAAAAGCTATGTAATAAAAACTGATACTAATGCACTCACATACAGTTAATTTATAGCTCTTTTTGCGTACGTAATAAATACCACAATCCGACCAACTGCACTGACTATTGCACAAACACAACACAAAGAACATCTTCACTAACGAAACGTGAAACCCTAAAAACAATATGATATAAAGTTTGTAAGATAAAAAACCTAAGGCGAAAGGTGGATGTAATTATAGCATCCAAGGAATCTCATAGAAGTTTCCTGCCCTTTGTGTTACGTAATTTTATTATAAAATTATTATTATTGTATCGCGTTGTGACACGTGAATAAGCGAAGGTCACGAGTTAAAACCTAAGCAAGCACTTCTGAATTTTCAAGTGTCGGAAAATCTACCACATGTAGAATCACCAACCCGCATTGGATCAGCGTTTGTTGGAACTGGTCTAAATACGTCTTAACTATAGTGATTATATATACCATAGGTACATCCACCGATAATGCATGTTTCTGGACTGTGTACTGACTATTTATAAACTTGCCATTAGTACTCCCATAAAAGCTATTAATAAATAATCCGACTTCTAAAATAACACATGATTTTAGTATTTTAGTAAAATACTAAGAATATATTTATCCACAGCAATAAACAATAGAATAAGATTAAAAATAAGATAAGGTCGGGTAAGTTATAAAGAATAAAATGATAAGATTTGTAAAAATATGTACCGACATTAATTATTATCAAAATAGCAGCTCTTTTGCTTACGAAAACAAAAGAGTGGTTTTATTTCTTGGCGTTCTTAACTATAGCGCGGTATCAAATCTCCACAAAAACACTGTTCTCAGAAACAAAGCAGCTGTTTTGCACAGAATATATATAACATATATTAGTGTGATATTTTAAGTTTAGTTAAGAGTTACTGGAATATAGGTAGGTCAGGTAAATCGTTCCATATTTGTTCTATCGAATTTTACTTTAAACTTACTTTGTTCCTTGCTATTTATAACTTTTATTCATGTGACCCTTTCAGGTCACATCAGTAATATAAGCACCAGACAAATTAAAATGTATTTCCTAACTTGCCGCGTTAAATTATACTCCAAAATCATAAATCTTATTAACGCTTAACATCTCTGAATCGATCACATAGCGTTATGTGAATTTAGTATTCAACATTTGTCGTTGAGTCATTCGGAGTAAATAGTATACGTCAAACGGACAAACATAAATGGACAAAATTGTAATCCTTCAATAGTTGTTTTAAACACCCTAAAAATTAATATTCTCTTGATTTTTTTGTAACACATTCATTATTATTCATTTATTATCCTTATCTTAGAAATTTCATATCAGTGTATACACTACATGAGAAATTGGTAGACGAACGGACAAATGGGTCACCTAATTGTACATAGCCAGCACCGCCCAATAGTAAGTACCGCATTGTAAGAAATATTAACCATTCCTTACTTCGCCAATTCACCACAAACCTTGGGAACTTAGATGTCATATCCCTTGTACTTGTAGAAACACAAGAATACTAAGTATTGCTGTTTGACAGTAGAATATCTGATGGGTAGGTATCTACCCATCAGGTACCTAGACTACTGGGTAGAAGGGCTTGCACAAAGCCCTAACGCCAAATGCATGTTATTGCTTGAGGATTAGTTGATCATCACAAAACGTGAGCACTTACGTACTCGATTGATAGATACGCCTAGCGTTAATATTCTCCCAGTCGGCTTTTAGGATATCCAAGGATTGAAACAGTTAGTCTGAAGCTTACTATGCCGGAACCACACACAAAGTTTTATTACTTCCTTTGTTCGTTTATTTTAGCAATTCTTTTCAATTAAACCCATTGTAAAACTTTGTTATATAAATTGTTCATCCACGTTTAAATACTTTCCTTTCTACAAAAACAATTGAACAATATTAAAGTAATAACAATTTCTAGACATTTATCTGCCTTTAGCGCGTTAACTATCTTCCGCGAATAACGACTCAAGTTATATCTACCAAATAAACTGTAATAACAAGCGCATCTTAACACTTCCGTGATAAATCCTTGTACGTGGTATAAGTAACAAGCCATGATGCATTTCTATATTTCTTTAATATATATGTGTAATAAAATAAAAATAATGCAATCGGTGTTTTTTGTCAGCTTTCGCGAGACAAGGAATTCTATAATCGAATGTTTGTTTATTCATATACATATAAAATAGAAGACATATGTATATTAAATATGTATATTGAAAATTAGAAAAGCTACAAAATATTAAAATCAGTGAATTTTATAGAATTGGTAACAAGAATATACTTAATGCGACAATCATAACTATTAAGTGAATTGAACAATTACATCTGACAAATATCACAAAAATATCAAAAATATCTGATAAATATCAAAAAAAAATTATATGATACGTGTATTGGCGTACTTTGCGGCTAAGACCGACTCGTATGCCGTGACGGAAAACAGCCTGACACTCTTTTATATCGTCATACCCACTCTCCAACCACGCTATCTATCTACGCCATCATCGATTCGTTGCTACATATTTAATTATAATAATAAGAAAAATGCGTTTTTTTTAACTATAATAAAATAAATGCATTTATTTATTTTATATATTTATTTATTTTATTCAATAAATTAAAAAAGAATTTAAATTTGTGATCTGATTTATTGCACTCCATATTTATTGACTTTGATTATAAATTATTTTTATAATTATTCACTTTGAAAATTCACATTTTTTGAATTAAAGAACCTACAATTTATGACGGATGTATAATTAACGATAACTTTCTCCTGAAAGCTACATATTTCGGAAGTAGGTCGCAAAGCTTATGCCACGTTTGGTGCTCTGTGGAGCTGGAAAAATTTGCTACCCATCGACACTCATTCTGTCCTTTTCAAATAAAAAATTGAGTGAGCTTAAAAGTTCACAATATTGAATATTTAAGCGAACTCCACACACTGTATTAGATAAAATTAAATTGTGAAAGTGATATACAATGAAATTAAGTGGTTGAAAATTCAATTTTTTTTTATTTTTTTTTATTGTATACTTCGGGCATGTGGGCCACCTGATGGTAAGTGGTCACCAACGCCCATAGACAATGGCATTGTAAGAAATGTTAACCATCGCTTACATCGCCAATGCGCCAACCAACCTTGGGAACTAAGATGTTATGTCCCTTGTGCCTGTAATTACACTGGCTCACTCACCCTTCAAACCGGAACACAACAACACCAAGTACTGCTGTTTTGCGATAGAATATGTGATGAGTGGGTGGTACCTACCCAGACGAGCTTGCACAAAGCTCTACCACCGAGTAAATATACGAAACAAATAACATAAAAAATCAATACTTCGACATTTATATAAACCAACTCGGGAATGAAAACAATGTGGTCCGTAGAATTTAATATATCTTGGAAAATGGGCAGTGCCGACAACAGAAATATTCACAAGGATTTTTAGGAATCCACCGCTAAGTTATGTAGCTTCTGAGATCTGATTTCGTATAGAGAATTTTTTTGTTATGTTTTAAATTATTATTTAAGTTATAACAAAATATAGGTGTTGATTTATTTTCAATTATACATTATTTACACGATTTGCTTCTAATTGTATACTTTATCCATTTATCTATTCCCATTCGATATTCTGTTATGTAAACCATGTCAATATTTATTCACGAGCTCTGTTAGTAATGCGATAGATATCGTTTGTTTTAACAAAGTAACGTTAACAGTTAAAATCATTTTTAAGTGCGATCAACGTAATTTATTTTGTAACTTTTTTTTACATATTATACTTAAACAGTCTCTATCCTTAGTAATATACCTTCTAGACCAACGACTTCCTGATATACATTTATTATACATAAGCGTATGTAGATATTATATAAGTGCATACAATATAGGAAATTCCTTTGAAACTAAACCGCAGTAGGAATAAATAAAGCTGACAACGCGTCGTGAGCTAGTCGAACAATGTTCCACTATTACTCCGGAACTTTTACAATACTTCACTCTATATCTACAGAGAGAACACAAAAGCATATATATAAATATATTTAGATACACATAATACGTAATTATAGAATGAAAATAGCTAAGTGCAAAGCTATTTTCAATATTTCATAATAATTTATTTATTTATAGATAAGTTTTGTTTACAATTCTTAAGCCCCGAATTCAAAACTAGCTTTTCGCTGCCTTTTGGAAGTCAGTTCCTTCCCAAATTTTTGTTACAAAAATTGTTACTTATCATAGCAAAAAAATAAGTTATTTTTTTATAATGACTAATGAAACTTATGTATTGTATTCAAATAATATACCTTACAGATTTCAGAACAATATGTGCAAATTTATTTTAAGTGGTTATCGCATTTAATACATAAATTTTAACAATTTGTGTATTAAACATGAGTTCAGTTTAGAAGCGTGCTGCTCAAATGAAATAGCGCTTAATGAAGAATACTTCCCACCATTATTCCAATATTTAAAAAACACATACATGTTTTTTTCATTTGCTCCTTGTTTCTACGATATGAAGTATTGAGAAAGTTGCAAAGTAATAGCGGTTGGAAATATTGGAATACAACTTCAGTGGTGCCTGTCAGCGATACTTTTACGTATATTGTTCTTATTGTAGTTCATTCACACTTCAAATGGAACTTTATATAACGTTCAACAAAGGCACATCAGAAAATGCAAAGCGCTTGAAAGCTTGCCTTCACGTGTAAAGCCGTAATTAAAAATTGACTTGCACTTCCCATCTAGTATGTGATTTTCTCTCGAACTAAGTATATTAGTTTGTACGGCTAAATACTTATAAGAGTATTAATAGGATAATGATGATGTGCATTTATGTGTATCACTGTGTACATCCAATTATAGGACATTACGACATGACAAAATAGCCCGAAGAATTTACAGTTAATAATAATCTAAGTTTAAATATAAAAAAGTTAAGTGAAAATAATAAAATTAAAAGCCAAGCTTACATTAAAAACAAAAACAAAGATTAAATTAATTTGTTTATAAATAGATAGATTAATGAATTAAATAAAGTCACACTAAGTATTCTTAGTGTGAGTCGAACTTTCCTTTTTTCAAACAAAATTAGATATACGTATAATATACATATAGCTACGTAATAATACGTTATATATTTTATATTATAAAAAAAATTGTATAGTAAATAATTAATTAGATTGATTTAAAAAGATAATTTAAATTTCAAAGTTACCCCGTTATTGCTCGGTTGAAACATGTATATGAGACGCGTCTACTCCCGAAGTATTGCTAAAGTTGCGAAGTTATAGCGAAACACACTTGAAATAACAATAAATATTGCATTTTGAGCGTGTGATGTGTTACTACTACGTATGATGAAACTACAAAAGAGCTGTATTTATTTTCATTCTAAGATTATTTATGAAAGGCCAGTTCTAATTGTGTAAGATAATCATGTGACATCCTTATCGATTTCGGCCACATATTGTGGTTGACCAGTATGGGCGTGTGTTGAAAAATTATCGAAAGAAATACCTAATAACATTTAATTAACCTTACTCGCGATTTAAACTCTCGGGATTTGCAGGATATAAATATAAATGTCGTTGGATAATTATAGAGAATTTGTTACAATCGTGTGTTTGGCCAAGTATCAAATGTTATGATCCATTTGGTAAGCTATTAATTATTTACATCAAACTAAATACTTATAATATTAATTAAGTGTCAGATGTAATGTAGCTTAAACGCAGTCTTTCATTAAAGTCCCGATAAATTAGACTAATATTACTGAGAAGATAAATATAACAAATTAATGCAATAAATGTAACTTTAATATATAATTTTATGATGAAAAGTAATTATGTCATCAATTATATTATGCTATTTGCATATGAACAAAAATAAAATACCATGTAACGATTAATATGAAACATTTATATGACATAAACGATATACTATTTTGATGCGTTTATTCTTGAAATGTTATAATTATTGTGCTCAATGTTGCATAGCACTTTCTGACATTTTACGACGTTTTTCTACGGTAATTTTCGAGTTTATGACTTTGAACATCTACCCTATCGCAATGTATTGAAACAAATTATTTCCCTAAATATGGTTTTATATTAAGACATTTAGAAATCATTAGAAAATTCTTCGTCAATTGTGCTTATCAACCGATAATTGCATTCATAAGCAAAAATAGATACATATATTATATGTAACTTATATTTAGATTCGACTATGCTATGTATATTATCCATTTTTTACATTATATTCAGATTTTTGCTGCGATCATGAATTTTCTTTTTTCCACAAATTTCGACGAAGCTGCGTCTTACCAGTGCTAGGATTTTGTACAAGCCCATCTATACCGCCTACTCATCAATTATTCTACCTGCAAACGCCAATACTCCTCTATTGATGTATTTCGGTTTAAAGGCTTGATATTTCTTGTCGTGTCTATAAGCAAAGGTCACTTGCCATCATCAAAGATAGAATAGATTCTTAATCTCATGATCGATAGTTTTGGCTCAGATCAAATACTTTACTGAAATCTCACTTTGTATCTAACTCGTGAAATTTTGAAAAATCCGATTTGATAAGCTATTTTGGTAAATGTATCCTATAAATGTTATGATTATATTATTAAAATGAATACCGTATTTCATTGTCTATTTGTTTCACGGTCGTGTTCTGCGGTGAGTCGAGTCTGTTTTCTTCGAGTTTATCACCAACATGGTATTGGTAAAGGTTACTGATAAATAGTTATTGGGTTTTTCTGTCAGAAATTTCTCAGTAGCAATCCGGAGTCTGGAAGTTGGAAGTGCTTACACTCGGTATTGGCCTTGTCTCGGAAAGCACGTTAAGGCGTTGGTCCTGCGCCTGAACTCTTATCGGTCGTGTCGGATTGCCGTCTCTTGAGATTCGGTCTGGCGGACCTTATTATATTGGTAAAGGTATTGTGGATGTACCCTTTACTTACATATAAAGCTGATAAATAATTAATTACCTTGATAAGTTTAAGTATCAAATCAAAATCGATTATATTTTTACCGAAAATTTAAGTTGAGCGCCTATTATATATACATATATATATATATATATATATATATATATATATATATATATATATATACGCTAACAGTGCAAAAACATCATTTTGTGTTAATGAGTATGTAGTACAAGCAATTTATACATCGCGAAATTTACGCAGAAATATGTTAAAGCCATGTACATATATAATGATAAATATCTTCTTAATAACTAATTTGAATATCGTGTGCTTTAAGCTTAAACTCGCAGGCGAATGCGAGCGCAGAATCTGTCACCTTAAGACCTTAACACAGCAAGTCAGAAGGACTTAGTTAATTTTATGCCGTTCACGGCTACTTTAATTTCTCGCTTGGTTGATAATTTTCTGGCGCCCGCATCCATGGAGAAAATCTGAGTAAAAGTTCGCCCTGCAATATTATTTAAATGCAGATGCTGTATACAGCTCGACTAATTATATTATTACGTTTATATCTAATTACAACTACAAAGTATGAAATTTACTTTCGTGAATTGTAAGGATTCGTTTTTAAATTAGTATCAACTGTGTCGAGTTCGATTGCGGGTCATCTGAGGTCACGCGCGTCGAAAATTAGTGTCTATTATTTAATATAACGACGAGCGATCACTTAAAACTTTGTTTATTTATTAAATATTTTAGTATACATTTTATACAGAATTTTTATTAATATAGTTTTAATTTAAGTCGACGTACTATACGTTCAATGGATATTAATAATTTCAAAATAAGCCTATATACGAATATGTACACGAAGAGTTTGTATAGTTGATCTCTTTATGTGCAGCCCATTTATTAAGGAACGTTATAGACTGTATAACTTTGAGCTTGAGCTCTTTGTATCTAAGCAATTACCGTAAACATCAGCTAATCAAAACTAAATTGATATGCAGTGAAAGAACACATCCTTCTTTATAAAATATCGTTAATTCAAAACTAATATAAGTAAAAGTGAGAAACAGTTAAACAGGGTGGAGTATGCGTTGACTTTCACGCAACATATTTTGTAACGTACGATGAGCATTTATAAATATAATATTAACTTTCATGATATACACGGTTTATTGCCTTTCAAAAGTCTTTATAAAAGTCTACTCTAATAAAGTATTTTTTGTTCTATTTTTGAATTCATATATGTAATTAAAATTCATAGATGTGTTAAAAAAACGCATACAAAATATTTTTCAGTAAAGCAGCTATCGATTGGCTTGGAATGAATAGTGATATCATACTTCTTTATTATATCTTAATTCCATTGTGGAAATCCGTTGTTGGAGGCAATTGTCCAGCAGTGAACTTTCATCTGGATTGATGACGATGATGATGATCTAACTTGTTAATATAAATATGTGGTCAAATATTGCAACTGAATTGTATACCAGTTCTCATCAACTGATTTGAAAACGTCTGAAATTTGGAATACATACGTATAAAATGCATGGGGGTCTCATGCAATCACCGGTGATGTAACAGGAACTCCTTATCAACTCAACATATCTCCGTCATAATCAACCACTTTTTACAACGTTAAAACGTCAGCAATTATATCACTTAAGATGTTACATCCATTGTGCCTTCTGACTGGTCATCATTCAAAATGTAATACAGCAATAAAAATATTGCTATTTCACAAAGCCCGGCCGTATGATGCAACGGATAACCAGATTATATGGATTTATTCATACGCGTTGTTTCAAATCAATGAAAATACAGCGGCAATAAAATGTCTTTAGAGTCGTAAACATCGATCTCACAATTCGTCCCAATCAACCCGATCTAAATATAATTATTAGACCATCGCTCTGCTTCTAGAATTTATGTCATTCTTAATTCAAACAATTTTTAAATAAAAAATCCGTTATTAAAACTGCTGATATTTTATGTTTTACATTAATTTATTAAAGAGAAAGGAGTTTCTGAAAATTAAACCAGTATGCTTTTATTAATACACTGTATCCGTTGTCAACTGTACTTTTAATCAGATGGTTCGGTTGTTATGAAAATTTAAATCGGTGCGATAACCGTAAAGCATTATAAAGCTCATCGAAATTACAAAGTATCGTTCCAGTCAGCGTGAACTCTGTTTTTATGAACAATTCGATCGTTTTCTGAATCGAAATGGTTATTTTGTTTCAGTGAAATACGTAAAGTCTATTTAATGAAGATAAACGTTGTTGATCTATTTTGATAGTATTAATATTTGATATGATTATTAACTGAGTGTAGCTTCGTTTGTTTGGATGAAATTATTGATAAGCATTTTAAATCTCATAGCGGCTCATTCTTTTGCTTCAGTCAATCGCAAAATATTTGTCGCTCAGCTAGCATACGCGCTAGTTGACATAAAAAACACCCGTAGTTCTTTTTCACAAACAAATCAACAACGTCAAGAGTGAGGTTATTTTTGTTTTACTATGTACACTCAGTGAAAGTGTTACTCCGCACGCTAGACTTTAATAAAAACACATACAGTTTTTATCAAATAAAACAAAATAAATGGTATTTTTTGCATCTTTTACGTTTTTCAGATGATTGAGTAACGAATATTTAACATATAAACATTCACATATTGAGATACAAGATAATATTTGTTGGAAAAGAACACTTTGTTTTACACTTTTACTAGCAACGAATGTCGTATTTGTACTCACTGAATCGATGGATAGATGACATTTGAAACATTTCTGCGAACATGACATCTCATTTGTCAAAATCGGTAGAGACGTGAAGAACACAAGTGTGAGGTAGCACAAAATAATATGTAATACTGTGTCAAAGTGCGATGGCACGAGTTGGTTTTTAATTTTTTTTTTATTAAATCACCAATAACATGTGTAAAAATCTATGTTTGCACTGGCACAACAATACAAAAAAAGTTTATCAAAGTAAAATTTCATAAAACACCAACGAGACGTCTTTACGTTTATACAAAAAAAACTTTAATATTTAATAAAAAAAATGTGTATGTGTGTGTGTATGTGTAAACTTAACCATTAAATAAAAATCAAAGTTTCGGTAAACCCCTCGTAGTATTTTAATTATCGGTGATAATGACGTAACCTATTATATGGCACTATGTATAAAATCTTCGGCTAACAACGCAAAATATCGTCTTCGTACAATAAGAAAAGAAAAAATACTATTTCTGTTCCTACATCTAAAACAATCTGAAAATAATTCACAGCTGAGCCGTGTTATTTTAATTAAGCTTCTTCAATAGACATTTTAAATAACGTCGGCTAATTTTAAATTGCGAATATATTATCCAATTTATTTACTTATAAATAAAAATATACGTTATATATAAATAATACATCAACATTTAAATTATCTTCAGTATCTTTATATATTATTCGAATTATTGCTAAATAATTTAACATATAAAACTGTCTATTAAAAATGGGCGTTTTTTTACCAAACTGACAAGTCAGTTATAATAAACAAATATATAAGCTAAAAACGCTCAAATGAATATAAGCTCGCCAACAAAAATTTAAAGTTGCGACCGAAAAATTCACTCAACAGAATATTCAGACATTCAAATTTCAATGTAGAAAATAAAAAAAATAGACTCATGTTTCCTAATTTTGTACGAACAGTACACTCTTTTTCATACCCATAAAAATGTTTTCCTCTCGCGTCGTTCCGTTTCATAATGTAAATATAAAAAAATATATATGAACTTATTACATATGTAATTACTCACGTTTCGTTTGCTTCGAATCTCTGTAGCTTGTACTAGTGACTTTGAATGAGGAACTGGTGTGGTTGAACATTTTCGCCTCTGCCAAGTCAAGCCCTTTACTAATTACGCGTCGACCGCACGAAAATAGCGCGCACTTCTTGCCGCGAAACTTCGTTAAAAATTCGCTGCAGATTCGTTTTGCATTTACGTACACAAATAGTTTTTATAATATAATCTTGCCGGATCTGTAAAGCGGAATATGTGTCGAAACTGAATTTCGTGCGGGCGCGGCCTAGATGCGTTATTTTTGTTTCACGCCACTCACGCTTCTGTTTATTCAATTTTAATAACAATATTTCACTCTGCATCGTTAGTTTATTCATTTTCAACGCTATTAAATAAAATTTCGCACAGTTAACTCATATTTACTTATTGTAATTAAAGAGAACGTTCAATAAAACATTTTACTTTTGGTCGCTGAAGTTTAATTATCAACTTTAATTAACAACTTTATTGCCGTTGAATATGGCATTACAAAATTGACATAATTATATTATGTCCGTCGTAATTTATTTGTATGTCAATAATTATGAAAATGCAATTATTTTTACCATTTATACGGAAACAGTGGTTGTAATCATTATGTTAATATTTACAACATACGTACATATGGTCAATAGTTATTCGAAAGTAATACTATTTATTTTATAATTTATTTATTAGATCCCCAAAATAGTACACACAACTACGTGAAAGTACACAGCTAACAGAATAAAGACAAAAAGTGCTACCTCAGCCGAAAACTGCATCCAATAAGGCAACAGACACATTGTAGCACAAAAAAATATCCAAATATAAGACAAATAAAAATTTCAAACTACAAAAAATAACAACATATTGATAATTAAGTGTTGCTTATTAATGGCATTATGGTTCTTCTATATTTATATACAACCTCGTTGGTCTAGTGGCTAGATATAAGGCCACAGATCCGATGGTCCTGGGTTCAATTCCCAGGTCGGGCCAGTAAATAGTTATTAGGTTTTTCTGTCAGGAAATTCTCAGTAGCAGCCCGGAGTCTGGAAGTTGGAAGTGTGTACACTCCCGTGCCTCGGAAAGCACGTTAGCCGTTGGTCCTGCGCCTGAACTCTTTCCGGTCGTGTCGGATTGTCATCCCATCGGATTATGAGAGCTAGGGAATAGTGAGTGCACCTGTGTTTGCGCACACAGTTGTGCACTATAATATCTCCTGCGCAGTTGGCTAATCTCTCTTGAAATTGGCCGCCGTGGCCGAAATGGTCTGGAGGACCTTATTATATTTATATTGGTTTATACGAGTAAATATGTTACAAACGTCATATATATATATACTATAGTATAACTATAGTAAGCTTTTACATTTAAACGAATATAAGCATATTATCTGTTTGAATCATAATTTATCATATAAAACATACCTCGAACCGTAATTTTCTTTGTACTACTTAAATAAAAAACTAAACATTTTTATATTGCAGAAACTTACAAACGTAACAAACATCGAACAAAGGAATAATTTTAACACACATCTTCCGAGCATATTAAAACACAAAGAATATATTATATTCGGAATCATGTTGTGACTATCATAAAACCGGATAGGGTTATAACCGCTCACACAATACTGCTTGCTTAAATTTCCTGATCGCTGGAGATAAATATAATAAGGAGTTTGAGTATTGCCAGTTGTAATGTTCATGATGGAGTTGAATAGATTTAACACTATTAATCACACTTACTTATATTTAGCGTCATGATGAATTCGCTGAATCGCTTTTAACAAACAGCGCCAAATATATTCGTGTGAACGCGGAAGCTATTTTCTTTCTATTATCGACTTATATCTGCGACTGATATAAATCAAAATAAGAAATTGTAGTTGTTATCGTCATTATAACAAGCCGTTCAGTTCGTTGAGCCATTCTTGATGTTTTATTTATTTTCTCGTTATCCATTTACTATAAACATTTGGTATAATTTATAAATTATTTAATATATATTATTATATATATGGTAACTATAATGATTATGAATACGAATAACTTTATTATATTTTCTCCACCACCATCACTAAATATTATAAAACAAAGTACTGCGTCTGCCTGTCTTTCTAAATGCGATAAACTCAAAAACTACCGAACGAATTTTCATACAATTTTCACCAATAGACGGAGTTATTCATGAAAAAGGTTTACGTGTCTAATTAGATGTACGTTTTTTTTTTTTATGTTAGAGGGGGCAAACGAGCATGAGGCTCACCTGATGTAAAGTGACTACCACCGCCCATGGACATCTGCAACATCTGAGGACTTGCAGGTGCGTTGCCGGCCTTTGAGGAAAGAGTACGCTCTCTTCTTGAAGGTTTTTATGTCATATAGGTTCGGAAAAGTCGCCGGCGAAAGCTGGTTCCACAGAGTGTTTGATGAAACCAAATCTAAATGTTTATCATTTTTAATCTGTGACAATCGCTGCTTTATGCGTTTGTTTCGTATATGAATTATCCACATAAATAGCTGTAGTTCTAAATTTAAAATAAACTGATAATACAATGGATGTATGATAAAATGTATAATCAGGCTTTTCGCTGATGAAACAATATTTCTCATCAAGCGAATGGCTCGACATCATGGCTGTTAAAATATTTAATACTGATTGTGTTGCTTTAAAATTAGTAGCTTATGACATAGTGTCGGATTTAGTTTTATCATTAACGGTCGTTTCATTGCATCATTGAATATTTAATGCAACCGACAGCATTATGTTAAGTAATATGACGATTATAATTTATCCAAAAATCTTAAAATTAAAGTCAATTGATTTATTTTGCTTATTGATATATTAAAATAAGAAATAATAAAATCGAATTTTAGTTTTGTGTCAGTTAAACTACAAACAATACATACAATTACAATTACAATTTTTCCACCTTTTTCAACAATTAAAATGGTTAAAGTGAATCATCTATTGAATACAGAAATATATACGCTATTGCTTTTTATGTGGAACTATTTGCCGTACTTTAACTACTCACAAAGCGCACGTAGTGGAAGCTTGCAAGATGCAAATTTTCCGACTAAGTTGACAAATATCAACGACTTTGACTAATTTATCAAAAAAAAATACATTTTACATTTAAACGTATAGCCTATATCTAAAATAATTGTAGCATATGTCATGATGAAATCCTTCTGACCAATTTTGGTCACACACAACTACACATGGGATTTCATATTGCACTGATCATACCTGTACACAAACTCACACGAGTTTCACACTATTCCTTCGCTCTCATAATATGACTGACACGAACAAAATTAGATCAGGTCCAGGAGTAATTGCGTTACGTGCTTTCCGATGCACACCCAACCAACATTGCTAAAACTTTCAACTTTGAATATCAAATTGAAACTTTGGGTTCGAACTCCGGACCTTTGGATTAACATCTTCGTTCATTAACTACTAGTTATTTGCAATATAACAATAATACTTTCATGAAATTAGTCTAGTAATTATTCTCTTATATATTTACACGTTAAAACATAATCACACCCAAAAGTGATATATACCAAAGTGGCATAACCATAAATTTTTGTATTATCGGGCGCATGCTATAACTCCAGTATTCGAATTATTACAATGGCATATATTTCGAAACGGCAATTATTGTTTCATTTAAATAAACAGATACAATGAAGCAGTAATGCTATAAATTGAATTGGTGTGACAATTACAATTGTTTATTTATTATATATGAATAATGATGAGTTACGATAGAAAACGGTCTTATCTTAAGTGCTGGAAAAGAAATATTTCAAAACGAAATGGGACCATTTTTCCCATATTCTTTTATTCTTTCCACGACTGTGTTGTCGCTATAATTATGATGTTATGCTTCAAGATATTTTTTAAATGACACATAAATGTGGAACTGATGTGATACAGTGGATGGAGTGTAAATTGTTGATTGGATGTTAAACTGTAGGTCAATGTCTGAATACTCTTTAGAAGTCACTAGCTTTTCGTCTTAGTATGGATAAAAAAATAAGTATTCCGTGCATTTTTTATACAGTCATGACTAATTTTATATTATATATAAAATAATTGTTACGAGAGAGTTATAATTTTGCGAAAATTCCTAAGATTTTAATTTGAAATATTAGGTCCTTACATATGAAATTAGCGTTTTGTCGTATCTCCTCTTTGGTTAAGAATTCCAAATTCAAATTTATAACTCTCTCGTAACAATTATTTTTCATGCATTCACAAAGTTTTCATTTAGCTGGTACATTTGAGTTTTGAAAACAGTTATTCATTTGTTTTATCCTCATTATTTTTTTCTTTGACGTCGCTTATTACCGCACAATGGAAAACATGAAATATCGGTATATTTACGAGTTCTACCGTGGCACCAGCGCTGCAGAAACAGCTTGAAGGAATAATTATGTGTACGGCGCTGGTGTTCCAAAAGAAAGCACGGTACGTTTTTCAACGTGTTCGTTCTGGAAATTTCGACCTTCAGAACCAACCCCGTGGACGGCCGGAGACCAAAGTGGAAAATAAAGAATTAAAGGCTATTGTGGAAGCGGGAATCCATCACAAAGCACTTCAGAGAAAGACGCAGGCTTCGAGGTAAGTGATAAAACTGTATTAATCCACTTAAAGCAAACCGGGAAAGTAAAAAAACTTGGACGATGGGTACCTCATGAATTGAGTGAATCGAACTTGCAAACACGCGTCGACTGCTGTGTTACTTTGCTCAACCGACACAATAATGAAGGGATTTTAAATCGAATCATTACTTGTGATCAAAAGTGGATACTGTACGATAATCGGAAGCGCTCGTCGCAATGGCTGAACCCTGGAGACCCAGCCAAATCCTGCCCTAAACGAAAATTGACTCAGAAAAAAGTTACTTTTGAGTGTTTGGTGGACTAGCACCGGTGTCGTTCACTACAGCTTTCTAAAATCTGGCCAAACGATTACGGCAGATATCTATTGTCAGCTACTGCAAACCATGAAGGAAGAACTATCTGCTAAACAACCGAGATTGGTCAATCGCTCTAGGCCACTGCTGCTTCACGACAACGCAAGACCACACACTGCACAACAAACAACCACTAAGTTAGATGGGACAATTGTAATGTCTGCGACATCCACCATACTCCCCGGATCTTGCTCCAACAGATTACTATTTTTTCCGGAATTTGGACAACTTCTTACGAGGAAAAAACTCCGATGCGGCAGTCCAAACCGCCTTCAAAGAGTTTATTGATTCTCGCCCCCTTGGTATTTTTAGTAAAGGGATCAATGAACTACCTATGAGACGGCAAAAGTGTATAGATAACAACGGTGCATACTTTGATTAATTAAATATATTTTACAAAATAAAAATTACTTTATATTCCTCCCGTATAAAACGCCAATTTCATATGTAAGGACCTAATATGTAGTGTACAGAACAAATATGTTCTGAATTAAAATTAGGTTTAAGTTAATAAACATTTATTTATTTATTATTTACATAATTTAATAACAAAATTTATGTTTTTATATATAAAGATACATTACTAAAATATTATCACCTCAATGAACTTAAAATTTTACTCCTAAATTATTCAAAATAGCAACTTAAATAACTTTTAAAATATGAACAGTTTTTAGTATTTATTAAAATAATTAGTTATATTAATAACATATAATACATTCAGATGATTTAATTTAAAAGCTATTTAAGTATATTAATAATATTATTATGAGAGGTGAAGCATTACGTTTTAATTTGTTTCGAATATATTAATGAGGCAGTGTGCTTGACACTATAAATATGATATAACAGAAATAAAATAATAGGCTTTTAATAGAAACAATTTATTTTAATTGAATTATTATTTTTGTTATCTTTTAAAAAAAACATTTTTCTCCGTCGCATGTAAAAGTACTCATTTTCAGTCTGTACTTTTATATTATTCGTTATTAGGCATAATAAGTACTAAGACCACATAAGTTAATCAGAATAAAACAAAATAAACCTTTAAAAATAAATGGTAGACGTATTTACTGGTGGTACAGCTGTGTTCAAGCTCGTCTGGGTAGGTACCACCCACTTATCAGATATTCTACCTCAAAACAGCAGTACTTGTTGTTGTTATGTTCGGGTTTAAAGGGTGAGTGAGCCAGTGTAATTACAGGGACAAGAGACATAACATCTTTGTTCCCAAGGTTGGTGGCGCATTGGCGATGTAAGCGATGGTTAACATTTCTTACAATACCAATGTCTATGGGCGTAGGTGATCACTTGCCATCAGGTCGGCCACATGGTCGTCCTCCTACCTATTCAATAAAAAAAAAAATGATGGAAGGCATAGTATCAAACTATTTGCTCCTAATATATTGCAATAAATATCGGTACTTGAACAAATTTCCAAAATAAATTTGGCACACACTACCCTTACCTACTATTACTAGCTTTCATGATAAACGTTCAAATTCGGACCTTTTCATATCATTGTAAAGTTCATCAAATTTCTATTGTTTTCAGTATCCAATTAATTATTACTATTCAAAGCGTAAAGTTTGTAGTTTAAAATAATATAATTATGCTCGAAGCCGATAATGCTATGTGGGTCGAAGCACGTAATGATAGGAAATTAAAAAGGTATAATTTTATATCCCACTCTAATAAGATTATTTTATAAACATAATTTAAGCAATCAATAAGTGTAAAGTTTTTAGGTTAAATATTTTCAGCCTTTCTTATAAACGTTGATTAGTGAGTATTTAGTTAAACAGTAATAATAATTTATCTCTTTCTGTCATTGTAGATTTGACATTCGAAAGAAGAAGACACGGTATTGTTTAAAAATCGCTAAACAGCACTTATAAATGCCGAGTTTGTCTAATTCATAACGTAACATTTAGTTGAAAACATTACCATACTTTATTCTCATAACATATTTAGCTAATTATCCAAATCGTTTACTCAAAGTCAATGTAAGTTATTAAGCAATTATTAAGTTATATTATAAGCTGTTAGCTCTAAAGTACTGTAACATCGATATTTGCTGGGTATTTCAAAGTTTCGAACAAATTTTGCTGATAGTTTGCAACTGTTCTGAAGTTCGAGTATAGGTACGTTCACTGATAGTAGGTAAGGGTAATGAACTCGACGTGGTCTCAACTACGAGTAACTTCACCTCGCCGATCGTAATAAATTAATTATCGTATTGCTGGTCCAAATGGGATTTGTTATATTAAATATGCTCGTGGATAGATAATTTAAATATAATTATGCTACAATAATGCCTGAAATAGATTTTCTTTGAATGAATCGTGCCCGAAGATTACAGGTTCAAACCCAGGCAAGCACAATTGAAATTCACGTGCTTTATTGTTGGTTATAATTTATTTCGTAGGTAAAGTATATACTGAAGACATCTACACGTGTCGGCAGAATAAAATATGTGTATCCATCCACCAATCCACCTTGGAACGTAGTGGAATAAGCTCTAAATCTTTTCCTCAAAATAGGCAATTACTTTAGGGCAGGTTTTTACTTTACTTTTCAAATAATGCACCCCATTGGTACATTGCGGTCGGACGGTCTTGGTGGGTAACACCCACTTGTCAAATACCCTACCGACTTACGTCAGTAATATTACTATATTGAAGGGGAAATAAGCCGCAGTTTCGAGTTTAATTACAGGCTCAAGTAACAAAACATCTTAGTTGGTGATTATATTGATATTGTGAGAAGTAAAATATAACACTAATATTATATAATAATGCAATAGCTGAGCTTATGAGCGATCTTGACCACTTAATACTAGTGCCCATCTGCCTTTTTAGAATAAACCAATTTTTTTTTAATGTTTTTAAAATTATTTTAACATGTTTTGAAACCAGTACTGAGGGTCGAAGTTAAACTAAATAATATATAATAATAATATATATAAACATGTAACGTAAATATAAATAAAAAACTGTGTGGTCGGGGGACCCCCGTAAGGAATGCAAGTTCTGTGCGATATTTTTTCGACCCAAATCTTGTTTGAAAATGTAGATTATAATTTATTATATTACTGTATTTTTGTCACACCGAAAAGCACCTCAATCTCCTTTATAATGAATGACCTGTTAAATTCGAAGGACCCAACGCATCGCATTTTGTAGCATTTGGTAGGCACAGTATGAACACTATTTCGTTATATGACGTGACCTTGGACCACTGCCATTTCACTCTACTGTAAACCGCGTAAAAAACTTCGTTCCAATAATTATTCTGATCTCGAATCGAACTCGCTACCTACGTGCTGTCATTTCCAGTGAGTACTGTAACCAGTCATATAATATATATGATATTAACTTACGTCAAAGAGATGCTAATATTAGACACAATGTACACTGAGAGCTTGGTCAGACGAGCGTATCTCATCTAACTATAGCGGCCGTTGATAAGTTTATTTATTCTGAACGAACAAAGTAAAGGGTAGCGAAAGGGGTCACCACAGTCGGACGATCAGGATTTTTCCATTCATTAGCCTCAAGTCCTGCATTGTCCTAGATAGGCATCGGGCTTCATTAAGCATTCCCATATAACCATCCACCTGTAATCTTGGCTAATACTGTCGGCTCTTCAAAGGATGTCGCACATCGGCTTTACGTGATACAAAAGGGAATATTCCAGAAATATATTCTGAACCTGTCCTTGTTTGACTACGCGTAAAATTATAAAATATGAAATATATTTTTTTTAATAAAAAACTTAGAGACAATGGCTCTGCGGCTAGAAAATTTGAAACTTAAATAATACTTGCAGGCTAAAACTCGGGTAAACACTACTGTTTTCATGTCCTTAGTTTGTATTTATAATTCGCCTCGTAAATTATATGAAATTCGACCACATGTGTATCTTTTTATCTACCTACCTTATGAAGAAAATAGGCCGTTGTTTTGATACTTTATAAAAAAAAAATACTTTATAAATCATTGCCTTAAGCCAATGTTCGCAAGGACAAATTCGTGATAAAAATACATTCCGTAATACGTGATACTGCTCGTATGAAAACATCGTAAAGTTTTCGTCGTGCTCTTCTAATCTTTAGATAATCGACTTGAGAAAAAGTGTTGGTATGACAAGATACTTTATTTATATTAATGGCCACAGCGACCATTTTTATGAGAAACTTTGCCAACTACCTATGTTAAATATTATAGTGCACAAGTGTGTGCTCAAACACAGATATATACTCTTATTCTCCGCTCTCATAGCACGACGACACGAGAGCACATCTGACAAGACAGGGAGAGTTCAGATGAAGGATCAAAAGCTTCACATACATATTCAAGTACAGAAGTGTAAGCACTGGTAACGTCCAAGCTCAAAAGAGCTACTGGAAGGTTCTCGATTAAAAATTTAGTTTTTAATTGCTCGATACAGGGTTGAAACCTTGGGACCTGCGCTTATATACTAGACAATAGATCCAACAAGGCAGCTAACTTACCATACTAACGACTATTGGACAACAAACGATATTGGATAACGCAATAGGTAATATATCAACTTGACTAGAAGTGAAGTAAATGTTTGCGGTAAACCAAAAGTCAGCCTCAAATTATTGGTCTAGTTAATGTAATTGTCTATTCAGGAATATTTGACTCCGAGTCTTAATTTTATTATTCCATTCAAATAGATTCAAATTGAAATGTTTAAAGTAACTCCTTTACATTGATACATTAAATAGTTCAATTCTGAATTTTAATACAAGCGTCTTGATAAATAATTAAAAGCACTAATTGTATTATTGTAGTCAGATCTAAACTTAAAACATTTTTGTGCGTATTTTTGGCACAACCCTTTTTTAATGATAGAAGTTCTTAAACAATCACCAAATTAATATAAAAAAATGTTCTTAAACTTTCGATACTCACACAATTAATATAAATTATTTGTTCTGACAAAATGTGATTAATTAACAATCATACAATCACTATAAAGAATTAAATATTTATATTTACATAGCGCTTTAATGTTCATTTGCATATAACATTTATAAAGTAAAATTTTTGATATGAACAATAAATTACATGCGTTGAGGTTCCCGACTCGTAGGTCGTGACGGCAAACGGTAGACGCTATCTTATGCGTAAATGCCCTCTCTCCGTTTATCTTCTAAATTGCGTATGCTACGTGCCGCTTACTTCTTTGCAATATAATAATATTAATTCCTATGATGTTATTTATAAAAAAAACTTTTCTTATAATCATAAACTTGTTCAATAAACATAATTCACTGATTCAAATCTGTCACACGTCATGTGATAGGCGTATTTGTTTTTATAACAAACATTCAGAATATTTAGTCACAATGTAGAATATATAGTTTACTTGGTGGTAGAGCTTTGTGCAAGCTCATCTGGGTAGGTAGCACCCACTGATTAGATTTTCTACCGCAGAACAGCCGTACTTGGTACTGTTGTGTTCCGGTTTGAAGGGTGAGTTAGCCAGTGTAATTACAAGCACAAGGGACATAACATCCTAGTTCCCAAGGTTGGTGGCGATGTAAGCGATGGTTAACATCTCTTACAATGCCACTGTCTATGGGCGTTGGTGACCACTTACCATCAGGTGGCCCATAGTCTTGTCCGCCTACCTTTACAAACAATAATTATATTAAGACTGTGGTGAACATATATTTCTATAATATACAGTGGTGGTCATATAATTAGAAACACTTCTTATGAATAAAGAAAGTATAACATCAACGCACAAATGTTCGTAAAAAATATACACATTCAATAATTAATAATCATGCAATAATATAGCCACTCAAATAAAAAAACTCTCATTAAATACATAAAATATAAAACATATCTTACTTTTAATTACAAAATGAGTCTTACACATGTAGGAGTTTATTTTCTGTTACTGGCCGCATGGACGCCTAATTAGAAACATTTTAAAAAAGCATCCATGGCACGTTCTTTTTTTGAAATTGAAGAATAACATTGCTTTTTCTATTATTTTGGCGGCAATTTAAAATTTAATCTGAATTTTATTTTGTTCAAAATGGGTAAAAATAAAAGTAGTGACGCGTCAACTAGGCAAATCATTGTTAATTTACATATAGATCATAAGTATTAATTATTACTTCTCATCATGTATATAGTTATGTAGTTAGTTAGCAAGTATTTGGTGACTTTTAATTTAAATTTGTTTATAGACCAACTCAGAACTAAATAAAGGTTAACATTATTATTAACAAGTTCCAGCATTGTTTCTGTTTTCTCTCCGACTTATTGTGTGCGTGCATTCATTAAACATCACAATAAAAGGGAGTGCCAATCACACAGCGAATAACCTCTCTGTGGTCATTAACAACGTGAGTGTACAAAATGAACACTCTCGTATATAACATAATATATATAAATATTATGCATTTTTTTCAGTATATCATGTTTAACAATAATCATATAGGTAATATCGAAATTGCATATTAGATAGAATACTTGACTTTTATTGAGATTTTTATATAATTTTCAACACTAATATATATAGATAATTTCGCCTTTTTTTATAAAAAAAAGTTATGTGAATGGAATTTACCACCTAGTGGTAAATGGGTCACCTGGTGGTAAATGATCACTATCGCCCATAGACATTGGCGCATAATTATTGTTAACTGTTCCTAGCATCGCCATTGTTGGGAATTAAGATGTTATGACCCTTAAGCCTATAGCTAAATTTAGTCACTCACATCACCTTACCACGAAGTAAAGACTTCCAATAATTTTGATAAGTAGAAACTAGTCCTTAAGAACAAAAGCGATATGCGAGATTGACTATAATTATTATTTTATTTAAAGGATACATGCATCAAAACAGCGTATGACCAACGTCGGTTATCGACATTTCATGAGTGAGAGAGACAGTTAATTTTTAAAGAACGAAACTGTTGTTATTTTATATTATATATTATTGTTGGATATGACATACTTATTTAAGCATACGGACGGCATCTCGTAAAAGATTTTTTTTAATAAGTTCTTAAGCCGCAATTTCATATACAATACAACTTTTCTTTAAAGCATACCCACGGGAAATTCTTAAGTCTGTATCTGCATTGAGCTACATTTATCTTTAAAATAACCTCCTCATAAATCATAGTATCCTCATAGCAGTTTATATTACTAAAAGCTTTTTGTAAAGCTATAGTTGCGGATAATATATATGTATTTCAATAACGAACGATAACAGACGAAAAGCGATAATGAAGTCAAGGTTTTCAAGTGGAAAGTGGTCTTTGAAAGGAAGTTTGGTCTCTTGGTCTGATTTGAGGCACGCATACCTTGCTCATTTGTATCTCCTCAATTGTAATCAAATAAAAAGATAGATTTTGTTACGAATCGAAATTGATCGAAGACAAAATTACAATAATGGGGTTCGCCATAAGCATGTTGCCCCGCAACCGAGTGCCTCGTTGACAGGTAAGCAGCCTTAAAGGTGAGCCACGTAGCGAGTAGGGTCGACCCGAGCAGCATTAAATATATCATTTCACTCTCGCTTCACTAAATAAACTCAAATTACTAATAACAAGAACAACAAAGGAGAACGAAGAACAAATATTAACAGACGTGTTAAGTACGAAAAAAGAAAGTGTATGAATATTTTTTATATATTTTTGTTTCATGGTAAAATGAAAACGAAGAACCAGATCATAAAGTTTCTGACATCACTTCTGGCACATGTCCTACGTGATCTACTGGAATTAAAGCGTTGAGTCAATGCTGCATACATAGCAGTCCTCGAGTTTAATGAAAGTGTGAAATTATGCTAATTGGAATAGTACTAATAATTTATTTATTTTTAATGTTTTTATGTAGACCAAACTTTAATTTAAAACTTTATTAGGATTATCAGTCAATTCCAATTTAAATGTATCATTTCAAGTCAGTATTAAAAAACCCGTGAAAAGCCAACGCCAAGATAGCCAACATAATAAAACGCTCTTAAGGTTAAAATATATGTATTTAAAAAACTTTACACAAAAGACGTTGATTACTTACAAGATACATTTTTATAAAAAAAAATACTTCCAATTTCGAATACTATATATTATTGAAACCTAAAAAATGTAGATTAAAATAGAAACACTGTTATTTATCTTCAGTTACAAAACAAAAACAGGAATAATTAAAATGGTATGCCGTTCCAGATCATTATAATCATACGCGTACTTATTGTGTTCCCCATCGTCGTTGGTAAATTAATAAAACTCAATCATAGCCGTGCCGAGTATCGGTTCTAATTGAGATGTAAATGAATCCGCGTGATCCAAATTATCTTTGACTTGCACAGTGGACACAGGGTGATTGGAAAATTACGCGACTATTTCACACTCTATGACCATAGAACATGATTGGTTTCGGGAGTAACGATCGTTGTGTACTGACTGACTCGTAAATGTCATCAATTCTGACTCTATCTGCTAAAGTTTACGATTCTTTTTTTTTAACAAATTATTCACGTCTAAATGAGTCCGTATTCAAAATCAATATCTGGTTATACTTAATTCAAGAAGCCTTTTAAATCACTTTTGAATCAATTTTAAAGGATTATATTGAACGTAAACCATCGGCTCGAATATAGATTTCATCCAGAAGATCCGGCAACAAGCTCAATAGTTACTCTTTTCCATCATTTCAAATACAAATTTATGTCATTAAAATCCAATTTAAAGTAAACAAATACTGTTATCACTATTAGTTTGTGTTGACTAATATGTTTTATGTATAATAATTTTTTTAAACAATTATATTTAATAATCATCTACATATTATAAGATATTGTTAGTGACAATCGCTTATTCTACAGCGACACCTATTTACACCATTCTGGTATTATTGTATAAAGAATTCAATCGTGTCAAAACTGGAAAACAATAATCTTCCAATCGTTTTTATAGAACAACCCAATATTTTCCGCGATAATTCTTTGACATCTTTCTAATGTACAATTATTTCTTGATATTGTAGTAATATTTTCGGGTGTTATTTTAAATATAATCGTAATGTAACTACATATATTTTTTTCTTAAGAAGTTAAGAGAACAACATCAATAACATTAATTTGAACGACACGGTTACATCAATGAATATATAAAGTAACACAATTATTGTATATTGTGTATATATATAAAAAAAATTGTGAGGTCGGGGGACTCCCTTCAGGAACGAAGTTCTTTTAATTATATACCAAAAAGCGCCTTAACCTTCTTTATGCAACTCTCTCTATCAAAGATTAAGAAAATGTATAAAATTTTAATTCAATTAATATTTTTTTATAATAAAAGCAATCTCCATTTTAAGTAATTTACTAATATCTCCAATTAAACAAAGTTTATGATGGGAATTGTGAGAATAGCCCAAGGTTCGAACATGGAACATGCGTGCGGCTTGTAACCCGTAGCGCCTATAGGTAAGTATTTTAAATAAAAATAAATTATTTTGATTGAGTTTACTAATATTGAACTTAATTTTAAAAAAAAATGTCTAGAATAAGAGAACTATACAGTTCATGCTCTATAGTTTGGCGATTTCTCCAGTGGTTTGGTGCTCTAACGCATCTGATTTTATAACATTTTAGAAGTAGGCTTTTACTATTTCGCTATGTAACATGACCTTGGGCCACTGCCATTTCACCCTATTGTAAGCCGCGTAAAAGAACTTAGTTCCAATAGTTAATAACACTATTACTATTATTGTAAAAAAAAAAAACGCAACACGCTTGACATGTAAACAAAATATTTAGACGTGAAAGCTATTGAAGAGAGTAATTTTTTTCCTCTATAAAAACTGTTACGCTGTTATTTATTACGATACCGCAACCTATACAAGGGATTTCGCCCGGAGGAGAGCATTAACGACTATACGAGTTACCCCTACAAAGAAATAATACATTGCAAATAAATTTTGTGTATTTCCTTTGACGTTCATCAATATTTAGCGATGTAGAAAGTGTTATCTCCGTTAATGGCAGTTTTTCGCGGAAATAAAAACAGACCAAGCGCTCGCAAATGCAGAGCAGTGCACTATACAGAAATAGAAAATAAATTAGTAGTTTGTTTTTATTTTTGAAAATTATGATTTATGTTTGTTGGAACTAGTTTCCGCCCGCGGCTGTACCTGCGTTTAAGGGGGTGTTAGTCATGCGTCGTGAAACCGTGCATACTATCACTTCTTTAATCAACCGATAATTATAAAATTTTCCATATACATTGTCAGGGAAACAGAAAATGACATAAGATATCTACCCACCCTTACACTAAAAGTATATATTTTTACCCGAATTTAAAGAGACTCAATCAGTTTTTTTACTAAATAACACCAATATAAATTATATTGCTATTTTTAAAGATTAAAACCTGAGCTTGCAATATATAAGAATTTTAATTGTTTTCAAAACTGTCAACATAGTCATCGAACATAAAAAAAAAGCTATCAGTGTAAAGTAACCATAAAGTAATGGTATTTAAGCCTTAGAATTATTTAGAAAGACAATCATTTAAATGGAAACTTCCTTATAATATCACGAAGTCTTTATTGACGGAGGTTTAATTAAAATTGATAATTTTGACTTAATACATTTCGGATTTTACATCAGAGAAAATTAAGCCACTATCAAAGATATAAGAAAATGTTTTTTTTTTAAACAAAATTAAAACCTAAAAATTTACCAACATGTAATTGTACCGATGTTTTTGACAAGACCAAACATAAATAATATAATATTTTTGTATAATATAGAAAGGCAGACGAGCAAATGGGCCACCTGATGGTAAGTAGTCACCATCGCACATAGATATTGTCGATGTAAGAAATATGAATCATTCCTTACATTGCGAATGCGCCACGGACCTTGGGAACTAAGATGTTTTGCCTGTATTAACACTGACTCTGTCACCCTTCTAACCAGAGCACAACAATACTTATTGCTATTTGGTGATATAATATTTAATGAGTGGGTAGTACCTACCCAGATGGGCTTACATACTTAGGTTCTACCACCAAGAACTTAAGAATCTAATAATATAATAAGCTAGTCCTAAAAAAAAAAAAAAAAATACACTTTTATGTTTAAGCGTAAGATACATAATCTTCGAAAATGTAGCTTTTTATGTTTGAGCGTATATAGCTCAAACTAAAACTTAAAAATCAAATTTTAATATTGATAATTACTATCTATTCAGCTACTTTGAAAGTAGGTTTTAGCCGAAACAAAACAGAAACATAACAAACACTATGTAACATAAACTAGAAATTATAGTTATATGTATAGTTGAGTGTCGCTTAAAAAAATCAAAAGAGAATAACAATATTTGTTTAAAAGTGGTAACGAAACGGTTTAAAAGTCCACGCGACTCGCGTTCACCAAATTCCGTGATTTGCATACAAATTGTTCACACATGTTTACGATGGGTTTTTCTCTACACTCCGGGAATAACATACATTTACAAAAGCAATTTACGGTTGTTCTGATTCTTTTAAGTAACAATTTTTTTTTCACGCGTATCAAGCTTTTGTGACATTGAATTCAGACGTACACTTTAAACTAAAAAACTTTCAAACTGAAAATCTCGCTATGTATACAAATATTTAAGGCCATCGCGAAAAATATTATTTTGCTCTTAATATATTAATTTTTAAGTAATAATTATCGACGGCTATTTCACGTAAAGTTGATTACGTTTTCCTTAGTGACAGCCTAATGGCGTTATTGAATGGACGGAGTCGATAAGCAATAAGCAATTCCTTGTAAATTGTGTTAAGGAGGTATTCAAGTAGAGCGTTGGTTCCGAGAAGGAATGCAGTTGGAGAATTTTTCAAGTAATTTGGATTCTATTCACAACAGGCGAACGAGACGCGCCAAATGAACCGGACGGCACTGCATTATGCCACGAATAAAGGTAGACAAGTGAAATACGAATTTGGACCAAAAAGAATGTTTATTGGACGAATCGTTGACGTTCAAATATGGAACAACAAATTGCTGTACTAAAATAGTTGTTTTATGTATAATGTAGTAAAACTTAACGATTGTGTATCGGAACACAAATATAAATTCGTGCCTAAAAACGTGTTGATTTTACATCAGAAATTTTATGAATATCTATTAAAATCGAGGTTTGCATTTTTTTACTTCTGTTGGATCTTTTACAGAAATTAAGTAGCTATTATAATGGATTTTGTTTTATACTGCCTTTTTTGTGTATTTGTTACGCAATATCTGTGCGGTTGGTCGTTGATGTTTTTTTTTATGATACTCTTATGACACTGCAAGCCTAGACTATCGGATAGAATAAATAGAAATGTAGACAATTTTCGATTTTTTTCATTAATGAGCATTTAATAAACCAGACTTTAGACTTTTGATTTTTAATGCATAAGGTGCGACCGTAATTATATATATATATATATATATATATATATATATATATATATATATATATATATATATATATACAGTGGTGGTCGTATAATAAGAAACACTACCAACGGTCCTTGACATTATGTAAAATACTTCACCGCAATCGTTTTTATTTTGAAATTAAACAATAAATAGGACAACAATATTTTCAACGATTTATCATTTATTAGAAAAACAATATAAATCCCATTACACAAGTGCAGTTTCAATATTACATTACGGCCATACATTTAAATCAGTTTTAAGGTATGAACAATAATGGTCAAATAATTAGAAACAACAAAAAAATATATAAAAAAGAATATTTTTTTAAGTATTAGTAATTAGTATTGTTATTTACGAAATAGCTACTATCCACAGCCTACCAATAGTTATAATTAATATTTAGTGGCGTATCCCTTATTTTCAATAACAGCACTGCAATGACGTGGCATTGATTCAATCAATTTCATACATTTTTCTAGGGGGTTGAATTCCATTCAACAAATGCTTCATATAGTTCGTTTTGACTGATGTTACGTTTGTTTGAGACTTTCTTTTTAACAATATACCAGAGATTTTCTATCGGGTTTAAATCCGGACTATTTGCTGGCCAGTCTAAAACGGATATATGCTGTTCGCTAAGGAAATATTTGACGCTATTGGCCATGTGTTTAGGGTCATTGTCACGCTGAAAGATCCTGGTTATAGGCAAATGATCTTCCGAGTAGGGAATCATTGTGTGCTCTAAGATATTTTTGTATTGCCATTGATCCATTGAACCTTCAATCTTCCGAACGAGTTCAATTTTACCGCCACCGTGCTTGATTAAACTCCTTGTGTATTTATAATTAAAAGCATTGTTTACAGGGCGTCTAAGCGCTTTCCATCGCAATTTACCATATTTATATTTGTTTCATCTGAAAATAACACTTTTTTTCCATTCTCGTACCGTCCAATTAACATATTTTTTAGCGAATAATAATCGCTTCTCTCGGTGTGGCTTGGTAAGAAGCGGTACCTTTCGAGAGATTCTTCCAAACAATTTAGCTTCCACTAATCTTCGGCGTATTAGTCTTGACGAGATGTTTCTCGGGTCATCAGGCGAAAAAACTTTATTTTTAATCTGGTTGGAGCCTTTACTTGGGTATTTTTTAGCAACACGAACGATTAGCGTATCTTCTCTGGGAGCAGAGAGAAAGAACGAGCTATGGATGCTTTTTTAAAATGTTTCTAATTAGGCATCCAAGCGGTCAGTATCAAAATAAACTCCTACATGTGTAAGACTCATTTTGTAATTAAAAGTAAGATATGTTTTATATTTTATGCATTTAATGAGTTTTTTATTTGAGTGGCTATATTATTGTATGATTATTAATTATTGAATGAGTATATTTTTTACGAACATTTGTACGTTGAAGTTATACTTTCTTTATTCATAAAAAGTGTTTCTAAATATATGACCACCACTGTATATATTTATTAATAAAAATATATTTTTATAAAACGAACAAACTCAGTTTCTTAATATAATAAAAAAATATATAAAAATAAATTGTAAAATTTATGTAGGTAACGTATACACATACTTAAATTCCATAAACAATATTATTGATACAATATTGCATATATTGTCGTAACAAACTTTTTTCAACGTTTCGATTATCGAAATAAAATATATCTTTATTTAGTTTGCACCAAATCTTACCGATATGATTAATATTACATATAAAAATACAATTTTTTTTATACTTTATATAGATTTTTCACTGTTCATTTCCTCGTTCATATCTAAAGACCTTCGCTTTATATGATATGTAAAAGACGCAGAGATTGAAATGACAAAACAATCTATGAGTATATAATATTAGGTCCTTACATATGAAATTGGCGTTCTGTACGGGAGGAATATAAAATCAATTTTTTTTTGTAAAATGTAATTAATTAATCGTAGTATGCACCGTTGTTATCTATGTATTTTTGCCATCTCATAGGTAGTTCATTGATCCCTTTACTAAAATAACCATGGGGGCCAGAATCAATAAACTCTTTGAAGGCGGCTTGGACTGCCGCATCGGAGTTGAATTTTTTTCCTTGAAAGAAGTTGTCCTAATTCCGGAAAAAATGGTAATCTGTTGGAGCAAGGTCCGGGGAGTACGGTGGATGTCGCAGACATTCCTATTGTAGCTCATCTAACTTAGTGGTTGTTTATTGTGCAGTGTGTGGTCTTGCGTTGTCGTGAAGCGGCAACGCGGCCACGGTAGACACTCTTACTCGTAAATATACCGATATTTCCATTGTGCGGTAATAAACGACGCCAAAGAAAAAAATAGTGAGGAAAAAACAAATGAATGACTGATTTCAAAACTCAAATATACCAGCTAAATGAATTTATAAATTTGAATTTTGAATTCTTAACCAAAGAATTTCAGATCAAAGTGGTCACTACGACAAAACACTAATTTCATATGTAAGGACCAAATATAGTATATATACTTGGCCCTAAAGATCGAGATGACATACCCTGTAAAAATAACTCGGCTCGGTCAAGTTTCGTTAGTTTTTGCAACGCTTTAGCAACATGAAAATAGGATCGAAATACGGTCCGCTTATACGTTACGACTTCTCATCGTAATCATAATAAAAGTCCTAAGTCCTAATTAGATGAACTCATAACTACAAATTCAAAAGTTTATTAGACTATGTATCCTAAATTTTGCAAGCATTTTATAGAAAACCAAAAATTACTTTTCATTCTATTTTCAATCCTATCATTAAAATTGTATAATATTTATTTTAAAAAATCTTTTCATTTTCAATCACCTTCAATCACGCTCGAACTGCTGGACGATTTCTACTAAAATTTGGCGTAAGAATATAGTGTCGTGGAATAAAAATGTCTTCGTATATAAGCGGCAATGTAGGGAGGTGGGTGTTTCAACGACGCGCCATGTAATCTCAAGTTAGCGAGCAATTTGGTGTTTGCTTTCAGTATTGCAGCTTTGACTATTGAATTGCATTTATGGGTTGCTCTTTCTGGTTTTTCAATTTTTGTTTATAGCACTTTAAGGTCATATAACGAACAAACTTTGATTATTATGTTTTATACATTTTATGGTAACTGTGCAGTCAGTCAGTATAGTTGTTGGTCTATAGGCTAGCTTATAATATCGTAGATCACGAGCCCAGGACCCAGAACAATGGCCATTAAAAAGTTAGTGGGTTTATCTTAGTCTGGGTTCACAGTTTATACACTTCTAAAATCCTGAACTGGCCTCAAGTCTTTCCGTTCGTGTTGACTTTGTCTTCCTATTGGATAATAAAAGAGCGAAAAGAAAGTGCACTTATGATTGCATACACACTTCTACACTATTTTATATCCTGCGCAAAGGACTAGTTTGTACTCTGATGAGTAAGGCCGCCATGTCGAAATAACCACAAATGTTCATAACTATTTATAAATTAATGTTTGCGATTTGTGGATGTATAATAATTCATCACATGGAGTGGAGTTAGCGAGCATTTATGATTTAGTGACTGACCTCTGTTAACACTTTAACACCGTCATCATGAAGCTCACTTATAAACAACAAAAGCAAAACGGTTAATTGCATGTTACAAATTGCAGACACGAATATATGTGCGTAATTTAACAAGCTAGACAAATACATTTTAATGAAAAAGGAGCTCTACTACGTTATATTAAATATCACAATTCATTGATATATATATGCGAAATTTGACTGCAGCGTGTATTTAGTCTTTAGTTATATATAAGGTTATTCAGAGTCAAATTAAGCCTCGAATGTCCACATTTTACTCAACTCTGACTGCATGCTCCAAGTGAATATACCATTATTAAGCAAGTAATTTTGGAAAGCTCTAAGCCTTGACAACTAAGCGTAATGCTATGTAATTATACTATTCTTCATTATCTTTTGAGTTAGCACGAGCATAATAAAAGCAATGAAAATTAATGTTCTTTTCAGAATTGTAATAAAAATATATAGATTAAAAAAATAATGATTATTACATTTACTAGGATTTAGTGCATGTCCATCTGGGTACTATCTAGTATTCTACCACTAAACTATACTACAACTATAGTTACTTTTGCGCTCCGGTTCGAAGGGTGAGTGAGCCAATGTAACTATTTACACAAGGGACATTATATTTTTAGTTCGCAAAGTTGGTGGCGCATTAGAATGGTTAATATTTCTTATACCTCCAATGCCTTGTTACTTCCTTCACCTTCCACCTTCAGGTGGCCCGATTGCCGATCCACTTACCTATAAAAAAAATTGAATTATATGAAGATTAAAGTTAGAAATGCTAATTACATAGAACGTTTTAAGGTTTCTTTTTTTATAGTATAGGTAGGCGGACGAGCATATGGGCCACCTGATGGTAAGTGGTCACCAACACCCATAGACAATGGCATTTTAAGAAATGTTAACCATCGCTTACATCACCAATGCACCACCAACCTTGGGAATTCGATTTTATATTGAATACATCTCACAAAATTTCCAAAATACTATTGTCCTGGCCAAGATTTGCATAATATAACATAATGCAGTGTAACTAAGAGAATGTGAGTAATTATTTATACCGAGTTACTTCCACGAATATTAATCAAGATTAAACAAAAGACGCTCACATGGAGACAGCAAATTTTGTAAGTTATAATCACTTCATTGCATTGTTTACCATATCCATAGTTCCATATTGTTGACTAGCTGCCCGCCTCGACTCCGTATGGGTAAAATGAGGATTTTATCTCGTGCATTTTTTAACCAGTAATATATAAATATTCGCCAACCGATCTATTCTCCCATATAGTAAAATGCTGAGGGCATATCATAAGATATCTGCATTTGGCTCACGCCATGCGTATTTTTTCATGCGTTTATGTATTATTATATTCTTAGGTTCAGTCTACGGCTTCTATGTTTTGGATTGCTTATCGTATATTCATCCCACATTATAGATAGAGCTTTTCAAAAAGGTGTCCCGTTATTCGATTTTCTATAATAGATAACGGACCACAACCCATAGACATTAAAATATTAACCATCCAAACACCAACCTTGGGAACTTAGATGTTATGTCCATTGCACCAGTAGTTACACTAGCTCACTGACCCTTCAAACCAGAACACATTATTTCTATTTAGTAATAGAATATCTGATAAGTAATACCAACCCAGACAGGCTTACAGAAAGCTCTACCACCAACTTATAAGTTACTAAGTTAATTTATTTTGAATTCATAAAAAACGGTACCATTTTCGACCTTCAAATAAAAACGGTTTTGACACCACACTATAATTTTATTATAAAACTTAAGGCGAAATGAGAACAACGTTGTGTCGTAAGTGCCACTAATTTGTTCACGAGTTATTTTAAGTGTTCCGAAGCAATGAGCCGAGCGACGAGAGATAATCATGTATGTGTAAAAGGCTAGCTTAGTTAACACGTGATGCCTCATTATCTCGTGCATGCTTCCAGCTCCTTTGTAACGTGAAGCTTATGCGATAAATAAATAGCAGTTGATTTTGTCGTTAATTAAGTTTAGAAAATTAAAAAGATGCCTTTACTATTAACTTTAATATTAAATTTTTATTGATGAATATTAAAACAATACTCAAAATGGTGTTTTTTATTGAAGGTATTAAATTAGAAAAATAAATTTTGACAAAATGTTCATAAACTAAGCTATAACATAAAATGATTTTTGTACAAAGTTAACGTGATCCGACCGCTGTTTAAAATGTGTCTGTCCTTGATACAACCCTATAGTCTAAAAACACAATCAAAAAATCGAATTTAGTTCATAATCGGCAAAACTGTTTTCAAAGTAAACCTCTTTATTTTTCGAAGTCGATTAATAAAAGTTGTGTTACCAGTTAATATTAAATGTTAATTAATTAAATTATTTATTCATCATAAATATAACATTCTATTTTTGAAAAAGCGATAACAATTATTGTAAAACAAACTATAATTTAAAGTTTCTTTAGACTAATAACACTTTTCAAATAGATCTTGTTCTAAACTCTGATTTGAAATTTACGTTGCAATTTGCCAGCATGCGGGCTTACGAGTATAAACTTTAGACAAACAGAGATGATTCAAAATTTGCAGGACTTTAATTCTTTAAGAGTACCTGATTAATAAATACTATTAAATATTTTATTTTCCACTTTTATGATATTAAAAGAATCGTATAACATAATAAGCTAGCTACGACTTGCTATATCGATTGACACTTATAACTACTGTTTCACTCCTTAGGGCCATAGCGTGAAGTTTATATAACTTATACTGGGAATTATTGGAATCCTATTTGTGGTTCCAGATATTTGTACGTTCAGCAATTCAAACTGTCCAAGTTTATGTTATAGATCTCTTCGATTAATTATTCATGTGAAACATGTATTGGCGCGCCTCGGGGGTGTAACCGACTCGTATGCCGTGACATCACACGGCATGACGCTCTCTTATAACGTCATGCCCTCCTTCACTACCGTTGCTATAATATTTTATAAGTTATAATAAAAAAATATATTTTTAATTAACGAATATCTTTATTTTTATTAAATTTACTCCACAACTATTTATTGGTTTTCTTCTACATATTATCAATTATTTCAATAAAATATAATTTTGTGTTTATTTGAAATAACATAATATAAGACCTGAATCTTGAATCTCATTATATGAATAAATATATTTTAATTTAAATATTGACTAACAGTCTTATTTGGATCAACTATAAAATAGGAAAGTGAGATCAAGATAAATAAATGTATGGCCTTTAAAAATATTTACCAGGAGCGAGATCAAACCCTTACTAGAGCAATAGTACTATAACATCTTTTACCAATGTTCCACAAATATTTTACAATAAAGTTATTTTATTAAAAATGTTAATTACTAAATTACTCCGATACGCGCAAAACATTACACCACAAATCACTATAGCGTGTAATAGCAACAAATTGTACATAAAACGCGTATCAAATGCAAAATAGTATTTCATTCAAACGAGCGAATAATATATTACTGAAATAGGACCTCATTTTAACCATTTATTACGGTGTAATGAGACAAAAAGTACACTAGTGAGTTGGATTACTTCCAGCGGGCCTCGTTTGAAGTTTCATTTCATTACCCGACATAGCGCACTGCGAATTGAATACAAATTACATTATTTTTTTTTTGTGAAATAAATGAAACATTCAAAGTTCAATTGTTTAATAAATTATACGTCATATTGAATTTTATTACAGTCTGTTTTAATTTTATTTGAATATATATTTATATATATAAATACAATCAAATGCTTTATTTATCGTGCATATAATTATATAGATAATGGCCCAGTTGTTATAAAACGTGGATCTTCAAGCAGAAGATCATGGGTACGAATTGGAGCAAGCTGAGTTTACGAGCTTAAATTGGGTCATCTCATAGTACTGACTGTGCGAGGGAATAAAATTCTTCATGTATAACAAATCCGCAAAGCAACGTGTGGAATAAACTCAAAGCTTTCGAACAGGAGCCTACGAATTGTTGCGTACAGGTAAATCTGTTTACTGTTTAATTCATATAGTTTCATTAATTGTAATTGGTTTACCTAATCACATACTAATCAACGTTTATTAGTTAGACTGATAGTCATCTATACGAGTTTACCTTGTGAGTATAACATGATATAAATTATAATGTTATTAGCTAGCTACCCGTCCTGGCTTCGCTCGGGTATAATAAGCATCTACATAAAACGTTTATATCGCATACATATAAGTGCGTTTAACAATTCAGTCGGCATAATATTTCCGACATCGTCAACAATCAGCCTCATATTTCAACCAATTTACACAAATCTTTAATGAAGTATATACTTAAAAAAGCCTCATAAATACTCCGTCTAATGAGATAGTATCAAAATCCGTTTAGTAGTTTTTGAATTTATCGCGTTCAGACAGACCGACAAACAGATGCCAGACAGATTTTATTTTATAATACGTATAGGTAGTATTATGTGTACTGATATTATAAAATACTCAATAAAATTACCACCATTTAAACATAACTTTTTTTTAACATTTAGTTGGTGGTAGAGCTTTGTGCAAGCTCGTCTGGGTAGGTACCACCCACTCATCAGATATTCTACCGCAAAATAGCAGTACTTGGTATTGTTGTATTCTGGTTTGAAGGGTGAGTGAGCCAGTCTAATTTCAGGCACAAGGAACATAACATCTTAGTTCCCAAGGTTGGGTGTGCATTGGCGATGTAAGCGATGGTAACATATCTTACAATGCCAATGTCTATAGGCGTTGGTAACCACTTACCATCAGAGCCCTGTTTAATAAAGCTGACAATTCGACAAGTCCGACATATGTCAGAAATCGACAATTCGACATTTTTCTGTGTAATTAAACACTTTGTGCGACAGGTGGAACTTGACAATCTGTCGCGAAAGACTTGTCAATTCTGCTTTAAAAAACAAAAAAAATGTCACGACATATTGACATATTTGTAGAATTGTCCGATAAATCTGACGGGAGCCGTTAATCTCTGTCACGAAATCATATTTTGACTTATGAGTGTTACAAGATGACATAATTGTCGTGAAAATTAAACAGCCTAAGCGCGACAATTCTACTATTTTGTCATTTATTGACATATATGTCACATTGTCAGCTTTATTAAACAGGGCCCAGGTGGCCCATATGCAAGTCCATATACATAAGCTATAAAAAAAAAAAAAAATTAATTGTCAGCTTTATTAAACAGGGCCCAGGTGGTCCATATGCTCGTCCATCTACCTATGCTATAAAAAAAAAAAAAACAAATTACTGAACGAATCATGACCGCATAGAATAGAGGCAAGCATGTTTGCAACGCTGTGCACTTTTCAAGTCCTATTCTTTTTAACAAAAAGGTACAAAGAAACCGGATAAAGGTGAAAAAAACGATTCTTTCACTATTACAGTAAGTTAACGTCAAAATAATTAATGCTTTACGTTTTATCGGCACAGATAAATAATTATGATAAAGTAATAAATGTAATAATTTTTTTACCTCTTACTTAAATCCAACCGTAATATTTGTCTGTAATTTTGGGTCACAGCATATTAATTAGCCACCACGGGTTGCAATATTTACAACAAGTGATCTTAATTTATTTCGATTTTTTGCTTTACTACAAACCATGAGATGAATTACAGATACAAGATAAGGTCCATATCTCTATCTACTCGACCATCATGTACAATGATATTTGACATCAAAAATATTATAAATATACATGAATCATAAATTTACAATCTTTACCCATGTCAATTGTCAATAGATCTCGTAAATATGACAATAGAATTTCTTAAGCACGTGTCATAAAACGAATATATATTGCTGCAATGGCCACATACCAATGAAATACAGAAGGTAACCTGATCTCACGCCATTGTAGCCCTTTTCAACCCATATCAAACCTGGCGTCTTGACAGTAACATTATTAACACGCACTACAAACCAGAACCAACGAAATACCAAAACGAAACTCGAAGGCACGATTATGACGACCTGACCTAATAAAAATCGGAAACCTTCGTGTAATTTCCCTTTTTATTGGCGAAGCAGGTGAAAGCTTTTCTAGGAACCCCTGGGACGAATTACGAGATTAATTTGTAACAATCGTGAACTACTCTGCACCTTTATTTGTAATTTATTTGAACAAATATTAGTAAATATTTGTTGTTGTTTGTATTATTCGCATATATTTGATAAACAAACTTCATAATAATAATAAAAAATTATGAGGTGCGATACTTTTCAACTCAAAACTTGTTTTAAAATGCAGATTTGAATTGATTATATTACTGTATTTTTGTCACACCAAAAAGCGCCTCAACCTCCTTTATGCAACTTTCTCTACTCTAAAATTAAAAATGGATTTAAATTTTTAAATTCAATTATCTTTTTATTTAATAATAGCAATCCCCATTTTAAGGAATTTACTAATATTTTAATATTAGTTTAGTAATTTACCCCTCCAATTAAACAAAGTTTATGATGGGAATTGTGACAATAGCTCAACATTCGAACCTGGGACTTGCATGCGGCTCGTAGGCCGTAGCGCTATTAGTTCTTATATGGTTTTGTTTTTATATTTTTGTTTTTGTTTTTTTAAGAACATTAGGTAAATATTTTAAATAATATAATTCCTTTAATTGAGTTTGCTTATATTCCTTTGATTGAGTTTGCTTATATTCCTTTGATTGAGTTTGCTATTCAGCTCTTAATGATGTGTACATACGTTCGTTATTAACATATATTTTTGCAAAGTTCTCATAAAAGAGACAGTAATTAATATTAACTAGCTGCTAAGAGCGTCTTAGCCAGTATGTTACGCATGCTATCGATTAAATTAAGATAGATTTGATATAATAAATAAACTTTTATGTACAATAACGTGATCGACATTTATATTAATTTATCGTCATATATTTGACGGTTGGACTTTGTCATTGTCTGGGTAAGTACTAACATCAATATTCTACCGCCAAAGAGCAATACTTGTATTGTTGTCTTGAAATTTGAAGGGTGACCGAGTCTAACTACAAGCACAAGGGACATAACATATTAGTTCCCAAAAGTTTATAAGCGTTGAAAATATCCTATGTGAGTGTGGACAGCAATTAAAATTATAATGTTTTATTTTTGATTGATTAATTATATTATTATAATGTTAAATTTAATAACACAACTATACAGCATGCTAATACAATATAATGTTGATCTAAACTAATGTTCTGAATACAAAAGTGAGTTTGCTTAATTTTATTTGTTATTGGCTTTGACGCACCTGATCATCATTTGCAAATTTTGCTTACGCGTTGTTAAAACAATTTAAACTTTATACTTTGAATTAGTCATTCAATCGGGCTAATCATTAAATAATTGATTGTAATTGTATGAAATAGTTATAGATTTTTTTTAACAAGGGTTATATTTGAAAGTTAAAAATCATTTTGATGTGCTAACATCTAAGACTGCTAGTATATATATATATATATATAATATAAAAATGTATATAAAATACAATTAACCCAATTAATTCACACAAAATCATTGAAATATGTTTTCATCTTAAGCACATTTTTAAATTAAAACGCTTAAAAGTTTCTTTGTGTAAAATAAACCGACTATCATTTTACAAATAATTTACGTTGAATGTGTGTTCTTTCTTTTCTCGTTAAAAGTAAAGCCAACTAAAATAAAGGCAAAGTGAAGGAGGTTTAAAATAAAATTGTATTCAAGAGAAACTTCAAAAGACAACAGAGGAGTAGGAGAAATTTTGTATTTAAAAAAAAAAAACAAATATAAATATTTTTGGATATCATATCGTAAACAGTTTACTTATGTTTCTTCGTTTTCTAATACTATAACCGTAGTTTTTTTGGAACGACGTTCCTTATGGGGCGTTGCACGGGGGTACCCTAGCCGGCAAAAAACGTCAGTAACGTTAAAAAAAGCGTAAGATTTACTTTCAATTTTTATTTCAGTTACCATAAAGCTATAGTTTCTATGATAGAACATGATTAGTCTTAATTATTATTATTCATGTAAATAGCTGTTTCTTTATATATTATTATTATATATTTTCCCTAATCATTCCAAAATATCAAAAATGCACAATATTCAAGTTTTCACTTCTGCCGGAAATCCCGGAGTGCAACCCGTTGTGTTGTTATTTTTTTTTTAGTATTCTTTACATTTTAAAATATTTTTTGTTGTGGTCTGTATATGCGGAATTATAATTTAAAATAGTAAGAGAAACCGACTTTTTCATATGTATTATATAATGTATATTATAAAAAGCGATATAAAATATATGTCAATAAGAATTATCTAATTTAGTAAATTGATTTCAGGTTGAAGGACCGCTGACTGTTAGACAAGATAAAAGGGTACACTCCAGCCAGGTGGACCGATGACCTCAAGCTTTGGCGCACGTGGACACTATCAGTGCGTTTGGCCCACCATTATAAGGTCACTCAGCGAGCTATGGAGAGGGCTATGCTCGGAGTTTCTCTGAAGGACCGAATCCCAGATGATCCGACAAAGAACCAAAGTTATCGACATAGTCCAAAGGATTAGTAAGCTAAAGAGGCATTGGGCTGGTCACACATATCGCAGAACTGACAACCTTTGGAGTAGACGTGTTCAGGAGTAGACACCGCGCCTTGGCAAACGTAGTATAGGGCATCCTCCTGCTAGGTGGAGCGACGATATACACAAAGTGGCTAACAGCAGCAAATTGAAAGCTGAAGATCGAACTCAGTGTCGTGTTATTGGAGCGACCTATGCAACTGTGGACAAAAAAGGGTTGATGATAATGGTGACGATGATGAGTGAGAATAACTATGGGATGGCAACGATTTATCATCAGGTGGCTCATTCCCCATCTGCCTTTCTGCAATGAATAAAAAATAAAACATATAAAAGCAATCGACACGAAGCGAAGCCACACAATGTTCAATACATTCGTTTTTCTATTAGCCGTAAAACTTGGAACTCGGATCGGGGAGTTTGAAAGAACGAGCAAAGAAATAATTTATCGATAGCGAATAGTCTGATGCAACCAACCATTTGGCTAGGGGCCAGCATCAGCGCCTCGGAGCGCACCGATCCTGTAATTTACTCATGCGGAATGAGATTAACACGACATCTGGCTTGTATTTAGTCATTTAACAACTTCTTCCTGATTGTTATCGAAATCGATTTCTTATTGACTTCGTTTGGAAGGACTTTAATTAAGATTATATAACAAAAAGTACTGCGTCTTTGGACTTGACACATAATAGTTTATTTATTATTATTGAATAGAAAGGCGGACGAAAATATGGGCTACCTGATGGTAAGTGGTCACCACTGCCCATAGATATTGGCATTGGAAGAAATGTTAACCATCGCTTACATCGCCAATACGCCACCAACCTTGGAAACTAAGATGTTATGTCCCTTGTACATATAATTACACTAAGTCACGCACCCTTCAAACCGGAACACAATAATAATAACAAGTATTGCTGTTTTGCAGTAAAATATCTAATATAATTTATATAATTGTATTGTTTATAAAAAAAATGTTGCAAGGAAAATTCGAATAGTTGTTATAAATCTTAGCATTCCTTTTCATAATTGTTCGCACCTTGTTAGTTGTTGAATACTTTTTCACGCTCCAGTCCTCCGATTATTTTTGTTTGAAACAAATTTAGTCTCATTTTAATCAGCGTTGAAAACTTCATTAAGTAAATTATTTCGTTTCTTTATACTGAAATGTAAGCAGCATTTGATTTTGAAAAGTGAATGAACTTTTTAATTAAATAGAACGTCTCGTGGATATTCTTGAAGCTTTATAGGTATTTCAATTTCGTCTTTTTCCATGCATTTTTATGGCTTTCGACTAGTCTGCATTTTTCTCATTCAGATACCGTTGGTTATAATTTTCTTAGAAAACTGATACGAAGAGATCGAATATCTCATATATTTGTATGTATTAAAATAGATCCTTGTTTTTAGTTTTTAGGCATTACTAAGCCATTTATCAGTGTGCGTTGAAACTTTGTACATACCTATTTTTGCGTAAAAGCAAATATTATTGCGTAAATCAGAAATTATAAAAAAACCAAACATTTATTGCAATGCATTTCGAGTATTAGCTTGAAATAATAGAAATATTGATTAAATATAAGTACTAAATTTAAGAATGTAGTATGAAAGAGTTGACTAGTTGAGAAAAAATATTGAAATAAGAGAATCCACAAATGGAAGAATGCATCAAAGCAAGAGGCAAAGTTTCGCATTAAGGAATAACCATTACAGTAAATCATTTAAAGATTTATTTTAAACCAATGCAATGGCTGTATTTCAACGTTAGTGATTTCGACCAGGATTCGAACTATTCAGTGGTCTGGAAATGATAAGCGCGGATATGTTTTAGATATAATACTTTACAATTTAAAAACCAACTACATGTTTTCAATATTCATAATTAATAATTGCTATTACAAGAAGATTCAATAACGTCAAAGCTAATGTTCATTTTTGTTTAATTTATATAATCATAGCTTTAGATGATGTTCAAAGAAAATACAATTTTCTTAATTTTTTTTTTATTTATTTTTTATATTTCCCGGTGAAGGAATGGGGAAGCAGGAATGAGGGAGAATAATTCCTCTGAGCACTCGCCATGATACATTCGATATAAAGCGCTCAGTGCCACTATCTCTCGACGCAATTGTAAAGGCTCGAGGGTGTTGGTGACCTTTACGTCGCCAATAATGTGAACCGCACGTCGCTGCAACCGATCCAAGGCCTCCAGTAAGTACTTAGCGGAGCCATCCCAGAGGTGCGAGCAATATTCGACGCAAGACCGCACCTGTGTTTTATACAACAGGAGCAGTTGTTGTGGCGTGAAAAAACGCCACACCTTGTTCAAGACTCCGAGTTTCCGTGAGGTGGTTTTTATAACAGCGTCGATGTGATCCCTTGGATTGAGGTCGCACCGAACGTCAATTCCCAGTATGGCGACTTTACTTTGTATCTCCAGCGTAGTACCACAGAGGGAGGGAAGAGGGGAAAATGTTGGAATTTTCGCTGTGAGAGGCGGCGCATACCTGTGTTTTCTTGGCGTTAAACTCAACACTTTTTTAACTTTAAATACTTGCAATTTCTTTGTTAATTTTCTATTTGGACGTTTTCGGGTGTATCATTATATATGTATGTCTGGCATTTACAATTATATATAACTACTTTTTTCATCCAATTAGATTGAACAGTTTTCGTTTTAAACGCAAATTAAATAAATATTGGCTATAAACGCAATAAACAAAAAGTTCATATGGGCCACAAGCATGTTTTTATTTATTTTATTAATTTTTTATTTTATACTTTATTGTACACCACAAATGAAAAGAAAAATACAAAAACATAGTAAGGTCCTCCAGACCGATTTCGGCCACGGCGGCCAATCTCAAGAGAGATTAGCCAACTGCGCAGGAGATATTATAGTGCTCAAGTGTGTGCGCAAACACAGGTGCACTCCCCTTTCCTTAGCTCTCATAATCCGATGGGACGGCAATCCGACACGACCGGAAAGAGTTCAGGCGCAGGACCAACGGCTTAACGTGCTTTCCGAGGCACGGCAGTGTACACACTTCCACCTTCCAGACACCGGGCTGCTACTGAGAATTTTCTGACAGAAAAACCCACTAACTATTTATTGGCCCGACCTGGGAATTGAACCCAGGACCACCGGGTCTGCAGCCTAATATATAGCCACTAGACCAACGAGGCAGTCAAACATAGTACAGCCTAAATAATACAGCATACAAATTTGGCGGCCTTATCACTACATAGCGATCTCTTCCAGGCAACCAATGGTGTTAGTAATCTCACAGGATATGAGGTAGGTGGTATAGTTATTTACTTATTTTTATGTTAAATTGTACAAGCTATGTACAAATATTAGGTTAGGTTAGGTTAGGTTATTTTGATATTCTGAACATTGTACTCACATTCACTGTGAGAGTAAATATATTAAGAATGCGCCATAGAACTAACAAAATTTCAGATTTCACCCGCACGTCTTTTCCACGCCACTCTCGACACGCGAGCCTATTGATATGCTTTTTTGTCAAAGACTTATATCATTTTTACGTATTTCACAAACGTTTCAAATTATTCTGATGATATTATTCAGAACAATTGGTATCGGTATTTTAACTAAAATATGACAATTAAAACAAAGCACTATTAAAAAATAATTAATCAGTGATTCAAACAACAGCGTCGCATCCACTAATTTAAGAAACAGTACATCTGTTCAGTACAGGTGCTTGAAGTATGAGTGACATGCGACAGAAAATATTGTTTTTTTTTTCAAAAGAAGTAGTAAGCCTTCTGGCACCTGTATCAGTTACAGTAACAGTAAACGCCAGTGAATGTCCCACTGCTTGGCTACGGCCTCTTCTCCTCTTTTTTATTGAGGAGAAGATTTGGAGCTTATTCTACCACGCTGCTCCAATGCGGGTTGGTGGAATACACATGTGTTAGAAATTCAATGAAATTTGACACATGCAGGTTTCTTCACGATGTTTTCCTTCACCGTTAAATAGGACAGAAATTATAATCACAAATTAAGCACATGAAATTCAATGGTGCTTGCCCTGTTTTGAACCCAAGGTCATCGGTTAAGATTCACGCGTTCTTACCACTAGGCCATATCGGCACATTTATCACCGAGCACAAAATTAATTATAAGCACATCTTAAGTCAATGGTGCTAGATCGTATTCGAACTCGAATATTTGGTTTAGATCTGCGTGTTACAGTCACAGTATATCACATTAGCCCTCATTTACCTCACAATTATTAATACTGAGTACTCCTTAATTATTCATGTTTCGCCCATGTAATGTAATGTAATGCCTTTTCAATCAAAATTTATTTCAGCTACATTCATATTATATTGAAATAGAAGCTTATTTCAACCACATGTTACTGTGTAATGAAGCAAAAATTACACTGGTGAGTGGGATTATTTCCAGCGAGCTTCATTTTAAATTGCCCTCTGTTTATTATTGGAAATACTGTACAGTGAATTTTAATTGAATTCAATTATTTTATGATAGAATAATAGCGATGTGTGTTTTCGAGAAATCACATCAAAGTGAAGACAAAGACCCGAGGGGTGTCTACTGACTTTTTGCCGGTTTGCCTTGGCTGAATATTCAATATAGTATATCAATATATAATAACCATAGGAGTTAAAATAAACCATTTTATAAAAGGCACATATGAACATTTTTGAATTGTAAATATATACAGTGGTGGTCATATAATTAGAAACACTACATCCTTGGTTCTTGACATTATGTAAGATATTTCACCGCAATCGTTTTTATTTTGAAATTAAACAATAAATAGGACAACAATATGTTCAACGATTTATCATTTATTAAAAAAACAATATAAATCCCATTACACAAGTGCAGTTTCAATATTACATTACGGACAAACATTTAAATCTGTTTTAAGGTATAAACAACAATGGTCAACTAATTAGAAACAACAACAAAAAATATAAAGTATTAGTAATTAGTATTGTTAGTTACGAAATAGCTACTATCCACAGCCTACCAATTGTTATAATTAATATTTAGTGGCCTATCCATTATTTGCAATAACAGCACTGCAACGACGTGGCATTGATTCAATCAATTTCATACATTTTTCTAGGGGGATTGAATTCCATGCTTCAAATGCTTCATATAGTTAATTTTGACTGGTATTACGTTTGCTTGAGACTTTCTTTGCTGGCCAGTCTAAAACGGATATACGCTGTTCGCTAAGGAAACATTTGACGCTATTGGCCGTGTGTTTAGGGTCATTGTCATGCTGAAAGATCCAGGTTATAGGCAAATGATTGTCCGAGGCAAATGATTCATTAATCATTGTGTGCTCTAAGATATTTTTGTATTTCCATTGATCCATTGAACCTTAAATGTTCCGAACGGGTCCAATGTTACCGCCACCGTGCTTGAGTATACTCCTTGTGTATTTATAATTAAAAGCATTGTTTACAAGGCGTCTAACATAGCGCTTTCCATTGGAATTTGCCATATTTATTTTTCTTTCATCTGAAAATAACACTTTTTCTATTCTCGTGGCGTTCAATTAACATATTTTTTAGAGAATAATAATCGCTTCTCTCGGTGTTGCTTGGTAAGAAGCGGTACCTTTCGAGAGATTCTTCCAAACAATTTAGCTTCCACTAATCTTCGGCGTATCAGTCTTGACGAAATGTTTCTTGGGTCATCAGACGAAAAAACTTTATTTTTAATCTGATTGGAGCCTTTACTTTGGTCTTTTTTAGCAACACGAACGATTAGCGTATCTTCTCTGGGAGAGGATTTTTTTGGCCGAGCCTTTCTAAGAACATTTTCAACAGTTCCATGTGTTTTATAATGATCAATTGCATTAAAAACTTTCTTAAGAGAACAATTTAAATGCTAAGCTATTCTTCTGTACGCCCACTTATGATCTATATGTAAATTAACAATGATTTGCCTAGTTGACGCGTCACTACTTTTATTTTTGCCCAATTTGAACAAAATAAAATTCAAATTTAATTTTGAATTGCCGCCAAAATAATAGAAGAAATAAATATTTTTCTCCAATTTCAAAAAAAGAACGAGCTATGGATGCTTTTTTTAAATGTTTCTAATTAGGCGTCCAAGCTGCCAGTAATAGAAAATAAACTCCTACATGTGTAAGACTCATTTTGTAATTAAAAGTAAAATATGTTTTATATTTTATGCATTTAATGACTTTTTTATTTGAGTGGCTATATTATTGCATGATTATTAATTATTGAATGTGTATATTTTTTACGAACATTTCTACGTTGAAGTTATACTTTCTTTATTCATAAGAAGTGTTTCTAATTATATGACCACCACTGTATATATATATAAAACTGCCTCGTTGGTCTAGTGGCTAGATATAAGGCCTCAGACCCGGTGGTCCTGGGTTCAATTCCCAGGTCGGGCCAGTAAATAGTTATTGGGTTTTTCTGTCAGAAAATTCTCAGTAGCAGCCCGGAGTCTGGAAGGTGGAAGTGTGTACACTCCCGTGCCTCGGAAAGCACGTTAAGCCGTTGGTCCTGCGCCTGAACTCTTTCCGGTCGTGTCGGATTGCCGTCCCATCGGATTATGAGAGCTAAGGAAAAGGGAGCGCACCTGTGTTTGCGCACACACTTGTGCACTATAATATCTCCTGCGCAGTTGGCTAATCTCTCTTGAGATTGGCCGCCGTGGCCGAAATCAGCCAGGAGGACGTTATTATTATTACGTTATTATTATATATAAAATAATGTTTTTTAATTGTATATATAAATATATATATGTACATGTACAATTCAAAAATGTTCATATGTGCCTTTTATAAAATGGTTTATTTTAACTCCATTAGCTTGTGGTTATTTAATTATTATAGTAATAAATAACAAGCTCATCTTTTTGTATTCAAGTTAGCTTGAAAATTAAATTGATTACATGATATAGGTATTAACTTCACATATTATATAAGATACATATTTAAAGTACCAACTTCATTGCCATAAAAATGAAAGAAGTTAAAAGATGTTAATTTTGTTTTGCTTTATATCAAATTTACTCGGTGGTAGAGCTACGTACAAGCTCGTCTGGATAGGTACCACCCACTCATCAGATATTCTACCACAAAACAGCAGTATTTAGTATTCTTGTATTTCGGTTTGAAGGGTGAGTGAGTCAGTGTATTTACAGGCACTAGGGACATAGCATCTTGGTTCTTAAGGTTGGTGGCGCATTGGCGATGTAAGCGATTGTTAATATTTCTTACACTGCCAATGTCTAAGAGCGTTGGTGACCACTTCACTTGATGGTGGCCCACATGATCGTTCGCCTACCTATCCTATAAAAAATGACAATAAAATTGTGTTTAATATGTGGGAGATAATATTTCTTAATCAAGTTCCGGTCTTATAACACGGTTGTGCAATTGACTCAAATGACAAATCTTTATATACGGCTCGACAGAAGTCAACAGATCAGAAGTGGTTCAGTGTTGAACACGGCACTATCGGTGCTCTGAACTGTTTATTTGGTAATTACCCAGGTGAGCGTTTTTTGTATTTATTCTGTTAATTATGTAATTTAAGTTTGACTGCCTGGTTGGTCTAGTGGCTAGATATAAGGCCGCAGACCCGGTGGTCCTGGGTTCAATTCCCAGGACGGGCCAATAAATAGTTATTGGGTTTTTCTGGCTGAAAATTCTCAGTAGCAGCCCGGAGTCTGGAAGTAGGAAGCGTGTACACTCCCGTGCCTCGGATTATGAGAGCTAAGGAATAGAGTGCACCTGTGTTTGCGCACGCACTTGTGCACTATAATATCTCCTGCGCAGTCGTGGCCGAAATCGGTCTGGAGGGCCTTAATTTAAGTTAATTATTTTATATGTTTTTAATTCATTGTAATCAGTGCTTAGAAATAAGTATAATTACCAGTTATTATTTTGTATATACTTTATTTACTTATACATTGGTTTTACTACTTATTTTGTCTCCCGTAACACAAAATAAATTGAAGTATAAAATGTGACGTAATATCAATGTACGTCATGAATAGAAGACTATTATGCATGAAGTTCAAAGTTGGCTTCCGACTATTCAATTCTTCAGTAAGAAAGAACCGCCCGTTCCATGTTCACCGCAGAAGTTATAAGCGTCTTTTGGAGTACTTCCCCGAGATATTTTAGTAGACTTGTATATTAACTGTTCCATTTGCAATCTAAAAACATATAGAATTGATGCATATTTAAAAGATTTATGAAAACTACGTATACGTTACTATATATATAATAATATACAAAAAACTTACGTATATATACATGACTTATATTTATTTATTTCCTTTTCCGATTGACAGAAAATTGCTAATCCAAATTAAATCAAACTTTCACATTTTTGTAAGTTTTAGGACTGACATAGAAATAGTACGTTTATATATTGTATATTTTTTATGAGATGTAGCTTATTATGTAAAAGTCAAGGAGAAAATTGCCGGTTCAAGCGAACGCTGCCAAAACTATTACAGATATAGGAAAACTTTCTATGAAAGATTGAGAAACTAAACTTTTTGTTATACTTTATGATTTATTGTGAGATTTTCTATAAATTTTATATAGGTTTGCAAATTTGAAGATAGATAAGCCTACAATCTTTAGATATACATATTTTATGAACCTTAAACGTATTTTAAAATAGCTTTAGCTCAATTTATTTGTCACAATTTCAAATTACTATAAAAATAACGCTTTGTAAATTTGCTAAAAATCACCTTTCATTTATTCATTCGATTTGAACTTGTTCTTTCGAAGATATTTTACTTTGTGGTGTGGCTTGTGCTACTTTTAACTCGGTGGTAGAGCTTTGTGCAAGCTCGTCTGGGTAGGTACCACCCACTCATCAGATATTCTACCGCAAAACATCAGTACTGTGTTCCGGTTTGAAGGGTGAGTGGTGTAATTACAGGCACAAGGGACATAACATCTTAGTTCCCAAGGTTGGTGGTGCATTGGCGATGTAAGCGATGGTTAACATTTCTTACAATGCCATTGTCTATGGGCGTTGGTGACCACTTACCATCAGGTGACCCGTATGCTCTCGTCTTCCTATCTACAGCGTGTAACAAAATTCGTGTCCGACCCGTGAAGTGGTTATTAAGTATCGTGTGTTGGTTCTATTTATGTAAAAAAATTAAAATACTAAGCAAAAAATTTATCACGGAATTTTTTTTTAAATTAAATCACGAAAATTTCATGGCAACGCAGGTGCGGGCAATAGCGCTCGATAGCTCTTACCTATCGGGTAGCTAAGACACGAGGTCATGACCTCAGTAGTCCACATTTTTACCACCAACAGTGTCGTTAAACACAATTAATATGTTACAGCCTGTATACAATAAAAAAAGCTTATCTGGGTAGATACTACCCACCCTCCACGTAGTATTCTTTTGTCCCGGTATGAAAGGTGACAAGAGACATAATATCTTAGTTTCTAAGGCCCATGGGCGGCGTGAGGAATGTTTAATATTATTTTAATATTACAAATGCCTACCTTAATAACATAAACAAAAGAAGTAAGTAATAAATTTTGAAGAGAAAAATCACATTGGGTGAACGGTAATCAGTACCAGCGCTGAATTTGAGAGAGAGGTCGCTTGTCTTAATATTAGTATTTTAAATATTATGAAGTACAAAGTACTAAATTGAAACGTAGATTGTGATGCTGCCTGATAAGATGCCTTAAAGACACATACAACACGTCTATAGAGATAGAAATACAAGGGAAAAAAGTGGAGACTAACAGCTACTAATCTATATTTATGTCAAACGGGGCTTAAATTCTAAGATCCGGCTGCAAGATCACTACGTTCATAGTGTATATTATAATCCAATTCTGTTTTTTATGTATAATTATAAATGACTGACATAACAAATGTTTTTTTTTGGAAAAAGTCAATTAATTTTATTTTAATTAAAAGTACTTGCGGGCAAATTTTCATAGGCACCCTGGCAAAAATACTTTCCCCCATTTATAATTATACATAAAAAAATTGATTTTAATGATATACACTATGAACGTAGTGATCTTGCAGCCGAATCTCGTACTATTAGGTTAGGTAATAAGTAATGAGTATAATACTAAGGGGTTTTCCAATAGGGACGCTTGAACTTTGACAGCTGATTGCGGCCATGTTGTTTGAGTGACAGCTGTCAAATGCACTGTGTTATATTCATTCCGTCCTCCCAAACCACCATGGTAGGTTACAGTGTCGAGCAGCACGTGCAAATCATAAAATTGTTTTATGAAAATGGGTCTTCAGTTCGAGCAACGTTCCGCGCACTTCGCCCGTTTTACGGTCGCGATGATCGTCCTGCCGAGTCGACTATCCGTCGATTGGTGGACAAATTCGAGTCAACCGGGTCAGTTAACAATCAGCCGGTTCCCATGCGTCAACGTAACGCGAGATCTGCCGAGAATATCGCCGCTGTGCGCGACAGTGTCCTCGAAAACCCGCGGCAGTCAATTCCGCGTCGCGCACAGGAACTCGGCCTTTCGCAGACGACAACTTGGCGAATTTTGCGTTGTGACTTGAGCCTGCACCCGTACAAGATCCAGCTGACCCAAGAGCTCAAGGTTAATGACCATAGACAGCGCCGTGTGTTCGCTGACTGGGCATTAGAGCAGTTGGAAGTTGACGCCGATTTTGGCAAAAAAATCATCTTCAGCGACGAGGCGCATTTTTGGATGAATGGCTATGTCAACAAGCAAAATTGCCGTATTTGGGACGAGACCAATCCACGCGAGGTTCACCAAGTGGCAATGCACCCGCAGGAAGTGACTGTTTGGTGCGGATTTTGGGCCGGAGGCGTGATTGGTCCATATTTTTTCGAAAACGATAATGGTGTGGCCGTCACCGTCAATGGTGAGCGATACCGGTCGATGGTGACCAACTTCTTTTGGCCTGAAATCGAGAATATGGATCTGGACAATATGTGGTTTCAACAGGACGGCGCTACGTGCCACACAGCACACGCTACGATGGAAGTTCTGCACGAGCAATTTCTGGACATGGTCATCTCGCGCGGAGGCGACGTGAACTGGCCACCGAGATCGTGCGATTTGACCCCGCTGGACTTTTTCTTGTGGGGTTTTCTTAAGTCGCAGGTCTATGCTAACAAGCCGCAAACCACCGATGCCCTGAAAGTCAACATACGCCACGCCATCGATCAAATACAGCCCGATTTGTGCGCCAGAGTCATCGAAAATTGGACCTTTCGTGTGCACGCCACCAACCGAAGCCGTGGCGGTCATTTGAATGATGTCATATTCCATACATAATGGGGTCGATAGACCTTCCAAATAAAAAAAAAATTCGCAAATATCTCTCCTACATGTATTTATTTTTGCATTTCAAAGATCTAGCGCCCTTAATGGACCCTATAGTTGTATTATCTCATTTTTTAGTATTGTTGCATTACAAAGTCAGTAATTATTATTATTCATTCATTTTGAGTATATATTTTTGAAAACAAATTTATATAATTTTTTTATCAATAAATTGTTGCGAGTTTGTTAACAAGTGTATATTGTTGTAATACAAATAAAAAAAACGTAAAAAATTAAAACATTAAAAATGTTCTCGTTACTGAATACTAACACAAAAAATATTTACTTAATGAAGCTTGCAAGTGTTGAAATCTGGTCGAATTTATTCGGCCCGAAAAATCGAGCGAGCGGACTGAAGCGTGGAAAAAGTATTTAATTGCTCCCAAGGAGCGGGAGAACGGCGAAAATTCGGGTAGCGAATTTATAGGAGCTATTTGGATGCAAATGATGAGCTGGGTTTGGCCTTCGCCTGTGACGGTGTAACCCCTAAAGAATAAGTGAGAAACGTCTTACGAGAAAAAGGGGATCGGATGCTCTTTAGTATTTATTCGGGAATTCGGGCGTGGAAGTGCGGCGCGCAATAAAACACTTTTGAATGCTCAATGTCGCTAAAAGTAAAAGGTTTCGTATTGGTTTATTGAGTGGATAAATGTCACGATCGATTTTTACTAGGAATTTTCTATACTTTACGATAGCGGAAATGGGCCAGGTTTGACTTACTGTTTAGTTCATGTTGTATCATAATTTATTTTAATGGTAAACTGAACTTTGCAAGTCTGAGAGTTCTCCAAGGTGTATGAAGTTTACGTTGGTAAGCTTCTACTGCCTTCAATCCACTTTGGACCAGCATGGTTAACTATGGTTTAACTCTTCTAATACTAAGAAAAGGCCCTTGCCTAACTTTGCTAGTATCATTATATTTTTTTAGGTATTCTTGCTATCGTGTCATTAAAGTAAAGTATTTTTCTTAATGTATAAATTGTTATAAAAAAATTAAATATTTATTTTTAGAAACGAATGACACCTCTTACTAACATACATATTTAAATCATTTCTAAGTTAAAAATATGAAAATTAATGAATGAACCTATTTATATCTTTTTTTTATATAAGAGGGGAAGAATGAAAATGACTACCACCGCCCATGGACACCTGCAACACCTGAAGGCTTGCAGGTGCGTTGCCATGTTATATCGGTTCGGAAAAGTCGCCGGCGAAAGCTGGTTCCACAGAGTGGTTGTGCGAGGCAGGAAATGCCATCATCATCATCATCAATATCACCAAAAAATAAGAATACTTTATTTATTGAGTTTTCCATCCAACTCTCATTGGGGCTTATTCAAAATTAGCCTTGATATAATTAAAAACGGAAACTCTAAATACTATTCTTAATATTTCTGTTTTAACAAAATGGGCAACATCATAAATGTACCATTACTATTTTTCCTTACTTATTACTACCCTTTATAATCGTATTTTGTAACTTTCGGAATAGCCTACATACCGATTTGTGCATATTTAACTTCAAAATTGAAGAACTCGCAAACAGCCTTCATCTCCCGCTACTTTACCCCTTTGAGAGGTGAATTAAAAAGTACCATATAGCTAAGTATGGGATTCAAGCTTGCTCCGTGCCAAATTTCATCAAAATTAGTTACGTGCTTAAGTCACTTTCGCATTTATAATATTGGTAGGTATAAAAAGGCTACCCGATTCGACTTAGTAAATTAAAGATTACCTTGAGAAAAGAGATATTAATAAAATATTATATACTCAACATTGTCTTAAGCGATTTACTTATTACTCCACGCCCTAACTTTCTGTCTGTCTGTTTAAAACCTCATCAGAAAATAATGATTCAAAGTACAAAATGTAGATCGCAATTTATATTTAAATAATAACTAGTTTAAAGTTCATGTTGTTTATTTTACCATGGCGCATTGGCGATGTAACCATTGCTCACATCGCCAATACGCCACCAACCATGGGAACTGAGATGTTATATCGCTTGTGCCTGTAATCACACTGGCTCACTCACCCTTCAAACCGGAACAAAACAATACAAAGTACTGCTGTTTTACGGTAGAATATCTAATGAGTGGGTGGTACCTACCCAGACGAGCTTGCACAAAGCTCTACCACCGAGTACACACTCCTGTGTGTACAGCTAAAGCAATATAAAAATGGTGACTCTCACTTATCTATTAACCATATGTGCGTCTGTCGCGGACTTTTCTATACTAGTACATAGCCATTTTAATTCAACTTTTAGTTGTAACTTATATAATTTTAATTGAAAATTGAAATTACATTTAAAAATTGATGGTTTTTCCAAGAATCCGAAAAAAATACTATAATATGCAATCTCAGTATATGTAACATAAGCTTGAACTGTATAATGTATTCATATTGTAGGAGAAACAAAAACCATTAACAATTACATAGAAATTTAAAAAAATATTGGAAGTTGTCAGTGGAATGAAAAATAAATTGCTAATTCAGCTGCAAGAGAGCGGAAGAAGCGACGCTGTGTGGCAGCGATTCGAGTCACCCGCGGCAAAACAGTCTTCTTGAACTAAAACTTTTCGAAGTATCACCACAAAGGATTGAATGTCGAACTTGCTTAGTAAGTTTACCAAACAAAAGACTAAAGTGCATCTTGGTCCCAGCGCTATGCTATCTTCTTTTAGTACAAAAAGTAAGTGCCTTAAGAGTGTTACGGCTAACATTACTTTACGTAGTATCCTTGAACATCAATACTACTTAAAACTATTCCTTATGAACAAATTGATATCGGAAATTATATTATCTGTAAAAAAATAGGTATCTTATTACTTACATATTCTTAATTATATCTTAATTATATTTTTATTTTTTTTGTTTAACTCTTTGCGAATTTGAATTCTAATACATATTCTAGACACACGTTATATTCATCGACAGTTATATATTAATAATAATAATAATAATAAAGCTTTATTTATTCCATACATGCTACATTTTTAGAAAATAAAAATAACAGGAATTAACAAATAGATCATTAGTGGTAAAGTAAGTTTAAATACATTATAATAATAGTTGTAGTGCATAAATTAGACATTTGGTTCTCATTATTTCTCATTCAATTATTATCGATTAGTATCTATCATCTATTAAAATTAATTATTAAACATTAAAATTAATCATTGAACAATAAAATCATTATCAAATATTAAGATTAATTATCAATCATTAAATTCAACTATTATACACTAAAATAAATTATAAAATATTAAAATTAATTATCAATTATCAAAATTAATCATCGAACACAACAATCAATTATTAAATATTTAAATTCATTGTATATTTTCCATGCATTTAATTATTAGAATCAACTATTGAATATTAAAATCAATTATTAAATATTAAGATGAATTATTTAGTTATATATTAACATACATTTAATTATAGACAATGTTTGGTATTGACAAAACAGCGTAATGCTAAATTAATTAATGCTACCCTTGGTTTCAATCAGCTTCTAGAAAACCACTATGTTTATGTTCTTTAGGGCCATTTTGATGTATTTTCATAATAAAAAGCATAAATAATACCTAAAATATATGCTTCATAAGGTCTGTTTTCGAATGGAGATACTATTTTTAAATAACCTATTTTAATTTATGATCAGATAAGTTCATCTGTATTATCTGAGAAAACTTGGAAAATGGCGTCGAGTGCATCATTACCGGTTATAACAGTGCCGGAAGAAACTTGCCGGTTCTACAGTAATTTAAAATCTGCAAAAGAATTAGATCTCGTTTAAAATGCGCTATATTTTTTAGTGGCAACAAAAAATCAGACTAGTAAATGGGTCAACTGCTCCGTCGACTCTGTCAATGGACATTTGGGCATTAAGCATCCTATATATTATCAATATATATTATACAATATAATGTCATTAGTTTGATTTTTTTTTTTTGTTATCTGCCCAATCTTTTTTGTCCGAATATTATTCGAGTCCGTTCCCTATAATTATTTATTTTTTATAGTCTATAATTATTTTGCGTCAATTTATTGATTGCCGTGGAGACAACGTGGAGTAGCATAAAATATTACGTCCAGTCTGTTCTTTCCGAGCAAGATAAAGTAAATAATATCAGTAGTTACAAAAGTTGACTTCGATCTTAAATATTCTTAGTGATAAATAGTTTACTTCTGAGATAATCATACAGGTAACAAAAAACAATAAAAAATACCTTGATATTCGACATATTGATACATTAATTACTTATTTATCTATGAGGAGCTGCACGGCTTCGTATGGGTAGAATAAAGGTTTACATAAAACGTTCATATCGTAATACATATCTCTATTGGTTTAAGCAGCGCACGCCAGTAAAGCTTCGTCAGGAGTCGGCATTATATCAATCATCGTCATATTTCAGCCAATTTACACAAAACCTTAATTACACATCTAAACTTGCCTAATCAAACACTCCGTGCATTGGTGAACACCGTATGAAAATTCATTTGGTAGTTTTGAGTTTATCGCGTTACAGACAGAGACGGTTAGCGAACGTAGTTTTATAATATCTAGTGATTATTTTTGTAACCAGAAAAACTATATTATACATTAGATGTTAAGAACCGTGGACTAATCTATGAGAAAGACTCATATCTATTTCCTTTAAAGTGAGGAGGAATGGTAACTGTATAGTACGAAGAAATATCTGAGCAGTTTGCCAAGCGCATATGTCGATTGCGACGTATGTGCCATCTCCGGTGTAGATAGTGCCGGAAGGGCGCTCCACCGCACTCGCCGCAACTTAACGCGTCTTCTCTTTGTCTGTCTGACCAGTTTTTAAGCATCTCAAAATGTAGTCAATGTTCTTATATATGTATTTGAAAAAAAAAAAAATTTTGTTCAAACAATCTACAAATTAAATATGTATCCAAAACTTTACTATTAAAATCAAAATACATGAAATGTTCTTAGAATTTTTTATAACTATTAAGACAACATTGATGGTTGTATAAATATAATATTAAGCTTATAATTAACCAACTCTCTACTATTTTTATAAAAGTAAAAAGTAAAGTAACAGCCTGTGAATGTCCCACTGCAGGTCTAAGGCCTCTTCTCCTCTTTTGAGAAGAAGGTTTTTGGAGCTTATTCCACCACGCTGCTCCAATGCGGATTGGTGGAATACACATGTGACAGAATTTCAGTGAAATTTGATACATGCAGGTTTCCTCACGATGTTTTCCTTCAATTGCAAGCACATGAAATTCAGAGGTGCTTGTCCGGGTTTGAACCCACGATCATCGGTTAAGATTCACGCGTTCTTATCACTGGGCCATCTCGGCTTTTACTATTTTTATGTTATGAGATAAAAACGTACGCCAACAGATCGATTCTCCGATTCTGCACAAATATATCGTACACAGGCCCCGCATATTTTTATACTTTTCTTTTAAATGTCTCGTATTTTATCTTAAAGTCCTTACTTATTTATAATCTTGTTATTATAATAATCTCATAATCAACTAAGTAATTCAAATACAAAAAAAAAAAAATATTTTAAGAAAATGCTTTACCTTACCTTGCTTATCAAGTATATAATATGTATATATATACATATCTTGTATTGTTTCGCTTCGCGGTATGGGTTTATTTATTCATCACATTTACTAAATAGTACCATATATTAAATTGAGAAGTCTCTCCGAGATTTGAAAAAATTGAATGAATTCATTTATCAAAATGAAATGATTTATGGTCAGGAACTCTTTCTGTAAATACAAATGAGGGGAGTAAGGTCCTTGGGTCACTGCCAAATAGGAGCCTGATTAATGATTTTTGAGGCACATAGAAATGTTTCGCGAAAAATAAATTCAAACTCGCTCGCTTCCGGAACGACAATACAGCGTAATTTCGTGTTTCACATTTTGCGACTCTTTCCAAGGCCATTTTAAACAGATTACTTTTTTCTAGATTTACCAAGACGAAAATGTTAAAGCTTAGTTCTTTTTATCGTTTGTTTATAATGCAATTTTATAAAGTTTATTTTGAAAGCATCAACTTTTTTGAATAAATATTAGAAGAAAAGGTTTTCCGATTTACAATTTTGGATTTACCTAATTACCTATTAGGTATTTATAATTACAACAAAAATAATAGAAATTGCACTTGTAAGTCAAAAATAATTCAATTGGAATGATTATCAAAGGTTTTTATGAGTGTCAAAAAATATCCTAAATCTCAATGTAATCTATGTGTAAATGATTCAAATCAAGTCGTTTTCGAATATTCGAAAAAGATAATATATAAAACATTTTCCTTTTTTAACTCGTACCAAAATACAATACCATTTTTATTGGCCCAGTGGTAAGAACGCGTGAATCTTAACCGATGATCGTGGGTTCAAACCCGGGAGAGCAACACTGAATTTCATGTGCTTAATTTGTGATTACAATTCATCTCGTCCTTGACGGTGAAGGAAAGCTTGACGTGAGGAAACCGGCTTTGTTCCATTGTATGATCGAACCATACCGATGCATTATTATAATATTAATTTTGTAAAATTATAATTATCTTTTGCAACCAACATCGTACAATTATCACTAGTTCTAGGCTTATATTAATTGGAACGGAAAAGGGCCGATCCTGCTCGGCGGTGATGACGTCGGCGTCGTCTCGGCCCTCCCACAACCCCGACGCCCGGGGCTTAAAAGATAGTGCGTAACCCTGGGACCGTGGCTGCGTGAGGTGGGGGCCTCACGTGTCCTATTTCAGATGGCCCTGAGGAGGACGGCAGCCGGGATAGCCTCGCACTGCCGGACGCACTAGCAAGGAGTGCGGGGCGGGGGGGGGTGTGAAATTACTTTCGCCCCCCAAAGAGAGCTCCGCCGAGCCACGTGCGGAGCAGAGCACGGGAGGGGCCACGGATGCGTTATATCAGCACGATCCCGCAGCCTCTCCGATCTGTGCCGGGAATGGCCATCACAGTGGTTTTAGTGGGTAAAAATCCCACATAACCCGGTTCCTCCCCCTAAGGTAGCCGCTTACCTTTTTTAAGGTATCCAATGCGTGAAATTCATATTCCGATACAATAAGAGAGAAATGTAATGAATCACAGCATTAGTCGCCACTCGCTTAGAAGGTGAACACGTTGCCAATAAAAGCAAATGGATTGTGAAATTCCGTCGCTGAAGCTCATCTGTCCGTGCGTGTAATGTACATCACTATTTACTTTCGGCTTACATAACTCTTCCATGCATTGCATCCAGGTTACATTAAATGCAAATTTTAATTAAAACCTCTTTGTGTTGAATTTTTTTATACGTTAATACCCAACAATATTCAATTAATTAAAAAGTATGCTTAACGCTACTGCATTATTACCCAGTCAATCTCAAAGCATATATATATATATATATATGCACGGACATGCTAAAGGTTATTAATAATAGTCCTCCAAGCCGATTTCGGCCACAGCGGCCAATCTCAAGAGAGATTGGCCAACTGCGCAGGACATATTATAGTGCTCAAGTGTATGCGCAAATACAGGTGCACTCTCTATTCCTAACTCTCATAACCCGATGGGACAGCAATCCGACTCGACTAGAAAGAATTCAGGCGCAGTACCAAAGGCTTTACGTGCTTTCCGAGGCACGGGAGTGTACACACTTCCATTTTCATTCCGTCTTTCATTCACATTCCATGGCTGCTATTGAGAATTCTCGACGGAAAATCTTAAGTATATTTTATTGGCCCGACCTGGGATTTGAACTCAGGACCACCGAATCTGCGGCCTAACATCGAATCACTAGACCAACGAGGTAGTCGTGCAAAATAAAAGTAAAAAATAATATATATATATATATATATATATATATATATTATACATATATAGATTTACAGTTCAATTTTAAGTGCTACGTATCTTTATGTATATTTTTAAAATTTGTTATGTTCTGTAAAATCTGTCAATCTGTTATATCGCCAACTTCACTTCTTTGTACGTTAATTACATGCTTTGATGTTTGTAAATTAAAAAAAACAGACAAATCAAGGCTATGTTTTATATAACAAGAATATTCGGATTGAGATAAACTTTTTAAACCGGCTAAAGGCAAACCTTTAAAGTGGTTTTCTAAAGGTTGCATGATATTATTAATCCCTAAAAACGGGCTTCAGCGAAACATAGATACTGAGCACCGTTTCACGCTAAATTAATTTTTATTGAATATAGCATTTCATCGAAACGTCCGATTTAATCGACGAAATATAATCGAAAAGGTTTTTGATTAAGAGTTAGAGGTAGGCAGGTGAACGATTTTGTGTTTGGATGAAACTTTACCTCTACTTACATATGTATACTAAGTGGTATAGTTAAGCGCAACCCCTATATTTTACGGCCAAACATCAATGTTGTGTTTCGGTTTGAAGGGTGAGTTAGTCAATGTAACTAAACACAAGGAACAACTAACCAAACAACCACCCACCAACCAATCAACCAACAAACAAACCAAGCTTGAGAACTAAAAGTTACATCTGGGGCATTGACGATGGTGTTTAGTAATGGTTAATATTTCTTACAGCGCCAATATATAGGCGATGGTGTCCATGTACCATCAGGAGGGCCATCTGACCGTCCGTCCGCCTTTCTATTTTATATTTCAAAAAAACCTACCATAGGTTGACTTAATATATACAGTTATGTACAGCAAGTGTAAGAGGAATTTATATATGTCGTGCGTAGTGTCAATATTTGAAACAAATATAAGCTACAATAAATGCTTTTGTCTCGATTATTTCCGCATCAACGTTTCTGATGGAGCGTAGCATTAACAAAATCATAGCAAACAGTGGCCTGAAATGAGAGCTTTCAAGTGATTTGGCCTCGGGACTTCAAAACTACATGGAGCGTTCGCATCGACCGACACTTATACATGTAAACAAATTTATGCTGTTTTTTTAATGAAATAATTAAGTGGCGCGTAACATCTAAATTTTTTTGTTCTTCCTTTGTTAGCCCTGAATCACGCTGGCAGATTTTATTCTATTTATATATACATCTAAGATAAACGAATGTAGAGTACGAACAATGTAAAAAGGTAAATTGTATCCGCTTCTTTGTTTCATTATTTTGATCCTTCTTTTGTATTATTATATTATATTATTTTAGATGTTATCGCAGTCCAAATAATTTATACAGTTAGGTTGAGTAGTAAATATTATCTATGTTTATTGTTAGACGTTTATGTATTTAAATTATTGTTGCTGAATTCTAAGATCTCAAGACCTAGGTTGCATGCCCGAGGACCAATAAAATTTTTGGGTTTGTCTGTTGATTAGAAATCAGTATTTTTACTTTCGTAACTCTCATTCAATACACCGTGTATTGAACGCCCTTAATATTACTACATCCTGCGAAGTCGACAAGTATCCATTTACAGAGGCTGTCATGGCTGAAAACTATAATACTTATAATATTCACACGTGTTATTTTTATTCAAACGTATCAACTTACAATGTACAAAAACTTCACAAGCAAACACAATCGTAAAAGGTAAATGGTTAAAAGGTAAACGCGATTCAATAAACTTTCTCCCGTAAGAGCTCTTCCCTCCGGTCTATATTAAACGAACATTAGGTACCCCTTAAAAACTTTTGAGTGATTGTTTTTCCCCGTACTCGGAAGTAAGAATTTTTTTTTGCATAAAAATATTGGTAAATGATAAGATGTAATGGTTCATAAGTTTTTGTCTTTGCATCGAAATCTATGTTAATAGTAATTTATTTAATAGTACATATTCAATAATATAAATATTATAATATCGTTTGCCCTGGCTGACTATCAATGCACAGCCATAACTACTGGGATAAAAAGCTGAAATTTGGAACACAGATTTATTTTATAAAAAACACATCCACTAAGAAAAGATTTTGAAAAATTTAATTCAATTTGGTTTTGTATTTTTTTTTTTGTATAAATATGTGACATCAGTTATTTGTAACTAAAATAAATGTCTTAATATTTCTTCGCATTTATAATGAATTTTCTACGTCATTTCATTGTTGTGATTTTCCAAACTACATTATATTATAATATCACCAAAATACAATTTGCGTCCGCGAAATTTTTAAAGATTATTATAATATTACTCATTAATTAAAATTGTTAGTGTACTTAATGATTAAATTATATGCAGTTTTGCTAGATTTAATGTCGTATTTTTTAATAAAAGTTTTAGAGTCCTACAAATCCCTTAACCAAAGCTTCAATACATAATATAATTTTGCCAGTATTTTTATAATGTGTATATTTTTAATATTCAAACTATACGATACACTGTTTTAATTTTAAAAGCGGATCAAATGTTGAATAAAGTAGGTCTTTAACAACTCTAAAGGATTTATTGTCGAAGGTGCTCCGCCAAAGTATCAATTTACCAGCTGAAGTTAACTCTTGAATGGCTTTACCGCTAAGCATTTTCCGTAGATAATCGTACGTTTTATCTTACCAATATTAATTACCATAGTATTAATAAAGGTTCCTAAGCTAATTAAAGATATTAATATGTTTTGTAAAATATACAAATGATAACTTAGAATAATTTATATACTAATATTATAATACGCTCATACGGTCGTGCCGTTTACGTGTGCCCGTGAAAGTGATGCCCACAAAGATTAATTTAAAATTTAAATTATATATTATGTCACGTTTGATACTACTATATTTATTCATTTGGTTTATCAATGATTCAATCCCTTATTCTTGCAGTTTTGATAGTAGTGATAAATTAAATTTTTTACGATTTTATATTATATACCCGCTACCTTTATAAATATACATATTACAAATAAATAATGATATATAAGTTAACTAAATCATGTGAATCCATATAAAAAGGAAAATTATATAGTATTCTCTGCTTGTATGAATCTTGCAAATGGGCAGAGAGCAAAGAGAGGCTATAATTTTACAACGCCCTTTGAGCCACAAATCACATTATCAACTTCGCACACTCAGCAAGACGGACATGATGATAATTATTTTTTATTTCTATTCAAAAAAGAAAAATCGCTTTAAATTAATGATGTTTTAATTTACAGTGGAATGTGTAGAACATTTATTTAATTATCGAATTCTTATTATTGGTCGATTCATATATTATGTATGTGTGGATTGTATATACCTTCTCATATAAATATATATAACATATGGTTTACCTTTTTTATTTAAAATAGTTAGGCATATGGACCACCTGATGGTAAGTGGTCACCGCCGATAAATATTAGTACTGAAAGAAATATTACCCATCCCTTACATAGCCAATTTTCTTTTAAACGTCGAAACTAAAATGTCTCTCACGCCTATAGTTACACTAACTCACCCTTTCTAAACAGAATACAACAATACTGCTTATTGGTGCTTGGCAAAACAGATAGCTATATACATGGTGAGCGAGTGGTTTACTTGGTGGTAGAGCTTTGTGCAAGCTCGTCTGGATTGGTACCATCCACTCGTCAGCTATTATACCGCAAAACAGCAGTACTTGATATTGTTGTGTTCCGGTTTGAACGGTGAGTGAGCCAGTGTAATTACAGGCACAAAGGACACAACATCTTAGTTCCCAAGATTGGTGGGGTATTGGCGACGTAAACGATGGTTAGTCTAACCTACCTATCCTATATAAAAAAGGAGAAAGTTTTATCTATCTTTTCAATGGGCGTTGATGATCATTTACCATCAGGTGGCCCATACGCTCGTCCGCCTACCTATGCTAAAATAAAACTATGTAGACGGTTTTGAACAAAGCCATGATGTAAATTACTCTTGCTCAAACCACTATGTAAATCAAACTACTCATTCATTTATTAACATGAAAAGACATAACATGTATTCATATATCGCTATACATATATAATGCTATTAAGATGCTGTTATTCGATTTGAATTCTTTGGAAATATTTAATGTTCATTTGAAAAGTCAGTTTTAACTGTTAATTAGGATTTATTTGAATTAAGACAGATAAATTAAAAGTGTACCCTTTGGATGTACTGAAGTAAGAACGCTTACGGTTTGTATACAATCATACTAATAATAATATAACGAGTTAATATACATATATAAATACTCGTGACTTTTAAGTATCAACATTCAACAGTAAAGTAAAGTAACAGCCTGTGAATGTCCCACTACTGAGCTAAGGCCTCTTCTCCTCTTTTGAGGAGAAGGTTGTGGAGCTTATTCCACCACGCTGCTCCAATGCGGATTGGTGGAATACACATGTGACAGAATTTCAGTGAAATTTGACACATGCAGGTTTCCTCACGATGTTTTCCTTCACCGTCAAACACGAGATGAATTATAATCACAAATTAAGCACATGAAATTCAGTGGTGCTTGCCCGGGTTTGAACCCACGGTTAAGATTCACGTATTCTTACCACTGGGCCGTCTCGGCTTTTTATTTTGATTTTGATTTAACAGTATATTAGTGTAATTTATTATTTCTTTCTATTGTATTATTAAATACGAAACAACGAAAACGTAATATTTTGTTTCAAACTTTTCAAATGGATTGTGGGTGACAGTGTTTTTTTTTTTAAATCTGTGGCAAAGGGAAAATTTTCGAAATATAAATTCATTAAATATGTAAAATAAATTAACGTTGTATATTTGTTTCACTCATAACTTCAAGTCAAATTAATATTAATTATAGTTCTATACATTGCCATCTACTTTATAAAAGTAACTGGAGTCTATGTTTAATCTTAAATGTATTACTCAAGTGTCAATAGCGCAATGGTGTACGGGCCGCTTAGCTGTGTAAAAGTTGCAGGTTCGATCTTGACCCTATGTCGTCCACCGTCCATCATTCCAAAAAAAGCTATACGCTTAATATAAGGGCTAAATAGGAATATTACTAATTGCTAAATAAGTTAAAGAAGTTTTAGTTCCAAAGGAAGCGAAGCTTAGATATTATTAACACTTAAGCGCTTTTTTACCCATACGAAATCGAGACAAGTATAGCTATCTAATTATCAAATGATAATATTCGATAATTAAATTATATAAGATAAGTACATATTCGAATCACGTAAATTAACGAATTTTCCTTAAATATATGAACGCGAACATAAATATCATCTAATATATTGCTAAGCAGTTTAAATTATCGCCAGACCAACAAACTTGGAGGCGAGGCATGATTTATAATAGTCGGGTTAAACCACAGGGAACGATAGTATGTGGCATGTTAACAACGCCAAAGATTTAACATTTAAACTTTGAGGCTATTTCCTATTAGCTAAATTATTATAATTACCATCATATAATTAGTGCCAAGTTAAAGGAAAGTAAAAATAAAAGCCTGTAAATGTACAACTGCTGGGCTAAGACGTGATCTTTTGAGGAAAGGGCTTGGAACTAATTCCACAACGCTGCTCTAAGGCGAGTTGGTGGATAAACATGTGGTAGATTTTTATCCGACACGTCCATCATTACGATGTTTCTCTGCAACGGTAACTACGAATTATTAAAACAAATTAAGTACTTGAAAATTAATTGACGCTTTGAATCCGCTCAAGCTGCCGTTGTATCTTATATAGCTAAGATAATATATATAAGCTAACATCATTTATTTATATTGGACCAGTTACAGGGCATACGGTGATCTAACTATATATAATGACTCGCACATAAAATTGTTGCAGCACGTGCGTTAAAGATTTTCGCGGATATATTTTCGCTACAATCTTATCTTACTTTAACTTATCTTACTTGCACATGTCCGTGGCTGAATTGACATCTGATTGAAATTTGATTAAAAGCACGCCTAACGCCAAAAAAAAAACAAATTTCACCCGCGTGTCTCATACACGCGATATAATTTGTATATATAGGGTTTCCATTAAGGGCGCTTGATCTTTGAAATGCAAAAAAAAATACATGTAGGAGAGATATTTGCGAAATTTTTTTTTTATTTGGAAGGTCTATCGACCCCATTATGTATGGAATATGACATCATTCAAATGACCGCCACGGCTTCGGTTGGTGGCGCGCACACGAAAGGTCCAATTTTCGATGACTCTGGCGCACAAATCGGGCTGTATTTGATCGATGGCGTGGCGAATGTTGACTTTGAGGGCATCGGTGGTTTGCGGCTTGTTGGCATAGACCTGCGACTTAAGAAAACCCCACAAGAAAAAGTCCAGCGGGGTCAAATCGCACGATCTCGGTGGCCAGTTCACGTCGCCTCCGCGCGAGATGACCATGTCCAGAAATTGCTCGTGCAGAACTTCCATCGTAGCGTGTGCTGTGTGGCACGTAGCGCCGTCCTGTTGAAACCACATGTTGTCCAGATCCATATTCTCGATTTCAGGCCAAAAGAAGTTGGTTATCATCGACCGGTATCGCTCACCATTGACGGTGACGGCCACACCATTATCGTTTTCGAAAAAATACGGACCAATCACGCCTCCGGCCCAAAATCCGCACCAAACAGTCACTTTCTGCGGGTGCATTGCCACTTGGTGAACCTCGTGTGGATTGGTCTCGTCCCAAATACGGCAATTTTGCTTGTTGACATAGCCATTCATCCAAAAATGCGCCTCGTCGCTGAAGATGATTTTTTTGCCAAAATCGGCGTCAACTTCCAACTGCTCTAATGCCCAGTCAGCGAACACACGGCGCTGTCTATGGTCATTAACCTTGAGCTCTTGGGTCAGCTGGATCTTGTACGGGTGCAGGCTCAAGTCACAACGCAAAATTCGCCAAGTTGTCGTCTGCGAAAGGCCGAGTTCCTGTGCGCGACGCGGAATTGACTGCCGCGGGTTTTCGAGGACACTGTCGCGCACAGCGGCGATATTCTCGGCAGATCTCGCGTTACGTTGACGCACGGGAACCGGCTGATTGTTAACTGACCCGGTTGACTCGAATTTGTCCACCAATCGACGGATAGTCGACTCGGCAGGACGATCATCGCGACCGTAAAACGGGCGAAGTGCGCGGAACGTTGCTCGAACTGAAGACCCATTTTCATAAAACAATTTTATGATTTGCACGTGCTGCTCGACACTGTAACCTGCCATGGTAGTTTGGGAGGACGGAATGAATATAACACACTGCATTTGACAGCTGTCACTCAAACAACATGGCCGCAATCAGCTGTCAAAGTTCAAGCGTCCCTATTGGAAAACCGCATATTATCTACAATGATCGTTCAGTTGTATTTACTTATTTTTCTGGTTGCCCATATTTTACAAATTATTTTCATAAATATGAAATTGCTATTTTAACTATATTATGATAATTAATACAAAGCGATGCTATTTTTTTTAAACCTCTCGTCTCATACAGCACTGATGCAAAATATAAATGTACTTATTAGTATGCTTAAAGTATAGATGATATGCGACAGAATTTTCGAAAAAGAAAATGTAAGTAAACAACAAAAGCTTTGATTATTACGGTCATCCATTCATCCATTCTTTTCAGTCTTACGAAATTTTCACATGAAATATTAAAAGATTACATTTAAATAAAAATTAAATTGTTCCGTTCTCCAAATTTAAATATACTAACAATATTATATTTTAAGATATACTGATAAGTTATATGAGCTTACCCAGAAAAATACGTTTTATTCATTTACTGTCACAATCCCGTATGAGTAAAACAATTTAATTATAGCACACACAAGTGCTTTATATAAAAATAATAAATACTAAAAAGGTTTGAAGCGAGTTTTCCTCGTCTAACGTGATTCGATGAAATCCAGTGGGAAAAGCAGTATCATATTCTCGTACGATATCCTGTTTCTTTTTATATTCAAATACATTTTAGTTATAAAAGTAAAGTAACGGCCTGTAAATATCCCGCTGCTGGGCTAAGCTGCTCTCTCTTTGAGGAGGCTTGGAGCTTATTCCACCATTCTACTCCAATTCAGGTTGGTGGACACACAAGTGGCAGAGTTTCAGTGAAATTAAATAAATGTGGGTTACCTAAGGATGGTTTTCTTCTCTGCTTAAAATAGTTGAATAATAATTATATACATCCCGTGGGTTTGATCCCAGGACATCAGTATCTAGCCACTAGACCAACGAGGCAGAAGTATGTCCTACGAATATTATAAGGAGGTACCATTTTTTTAGAAATCCCATATAGTACTTATCAAATTTATACGGAACCCTGTTATGCTGCATATTTTGTGAGACAGATGCTAATTTTTGTATATATCAACGTGGACAAAAAATCGTCGGTTTGATTTATAAATAACGTTGCCAAGACTATAACGTTCTCCAGACCGATTTCGGCCACGGCGGCCAATCTCAAGAGAGATTAGGCAACTGCGCAGGAGATATTATAGTGCAGAAGAGTGTGCGCAAACATAGGTGCACTTACTATTCCCTATCTCTCATAATCCGATGGGACGGCAATCCGACAGGACAGGAAAGAGTTCAGGCGCAGGACCAACGGCTTTACGTCCTTTCCGAGGCACGGGAGTGTACACACTTCCAACTTCCAGACTCCAGGCTGCCACTGAGATTTTTCTGACAGAAAAACCCAATAACTATTTATTGGCCCGACCTGGGAATTGAACCCAGGACTACCGGGTCCGCGGCCTTATATCTACCCAAGACTATAACAGATATATGAAAACACTGTAGTCAGTCAAGTCAAGTCAAGTCAGTCAACAGTCCTTAATATCTACAGAAAAATCCAAGCAATTTATAGCCCACTTTCATATAAAATACACAGTTTTTATATATTGAATTAAATTAAAATTTTGGGTCACACAAATTACAAATTAAAATCTAGCCTCACACAACTTATAATAATATGCATCAAATATTTAAACGCTACAAACGCTCACATGTGTAAAACACAAACTATATACGTAATTCAAGAGATTCCAAATCACTTACAATTGTGTTTCAGCTTGAAAAGGGTTATGGGAATAATATGTGGAGTATGTGATTGTCAGGAATGATTAATATTCTCCTTGTCCGACGCGTGTCTACTACGTGACGCGAGAAGATTGTAAAATTGTTATTCTAGCCGTGCTGAAGTTGTTCGGTATGAGGAGCATCGTTTAACTAATAAAATTGTCTAAACTAGACAGTAAGTTATTTCCATTTTAGCTTTATATCATTATTTCAGAGGATAATTTGCTTAATTGTACCCGCTAACATATTTTAGTTAATGTGTAATAAATTAAATTAAATACAAAGTAAAATAACAATATACAAATTTCCCACTGCTGCCGAAAAGCCTAAGGCCTTGTACTTGTTGATTGTACATGTAGGTTAATCCGACAAATGCAGGTTTCCTCGTGCTATAAATGCAAATTAAGTAATTAAAAACTCAGAAGTATTTACCTACTATACAACCTAAGAGCCTTACTGATTTATATATTCTATCCACTGAAGCATCCGTCTTTTAACTAGGAAACATAATCATTTTGTATTGGTCAGTGCTATGTTGATAAAGTAAATGAATTAACGCGTCAATAGGTTATCATTGCACGCTAATATATAAATTAGACCATCAAAATAGTAGGATATTATTTTATGGTTCGCCATTTTATTAAGCTCTAATGTATTATTTCAAGCATAGCCTCAGCAATTACTTTCTACTAATATCTTCTATAAATCTCTAAATATTCTTGATAACTAAAAATGTATAATATAAGATTTACGTAGAACCTTATAATAATATTCATAATCAGTACTCAATTTATTGTTCCCTTACATTCACTTACATTCCCTACAATGTGTAACGAGTATGTGATAAGATTATAATAATGAGACCTGTATGGATGTTGTCAAAGCAAAACAGTAGCGGAGAGGAAGCTCCGACCTATGAGTTTAATAATTTATTTTAAAGTATATTTAAATTTAAGTCAATGAAATAGAACTGATTCATTATTTTAAAACAAAATTAATATAATATAAGAGCATATAGCTTTATGTAAAATGTTAACAATTTTTTTTAACAATTCAGTGATTTTTATCGACATTACATAATATGATCTTTTGAATGTATTTTTATTTGTTACGACGATGTTAACTCTAGATACACGTCTGACAATGAGTGTATATGTTGACGGACATACAACTGACTCGCTTAACTAGATGGCATCGGATACAACAAACCGCTTGGCATTGGAAACATAAGCGTGAATATTTACGTGAAATTCAACAACGTATGGCTCCGAGATAGCTGTATTCCTATTCGTAACGACACTGTTGTCGTCGACCGTTATGTGGACCGTGATGATAACAAAAGTCAAACTTCAAGGTAGTCAAAATTTGGTTTATTTTTAGAATAATTATAACATATCAAATAATTCATTTCGTTAATAATGATTTTCATTTAGATAATAAAACATTTTGCATTCGTTTTTTTTTTTTTTTTGTCGTAAGTTCTCTTTATGAAATACCTTGTAAGTCTCAGTTTCTCGCATTGATGTTTACTAAAATTCTAATTAAGAAATTCACTTGGATGTAGGACATTATGCAAGCCCGCTTGGGTAAGCACGACCCACCTAACACAAACAACAATACTTAGCATTGTTATGTTCCGGTTGATTGGGTGAATAAGCCAGTGAAACTTCAGGCACAAGGGACAAAATATCTTAGTTTCCATTTGCCTCAAAATAAAATTCTTAGAATAACTTCTTTTGTAGAGTTAAAATTTGAGGTAGGCTTGTGCTATTTCCAAGGGTAACGCTGTATCTTAGTCATGCATACCCTTACGCATGCATAATAGGCGATTAGCGCAATTTGAGTACAGAATGAAGAGCATAATATAATTTTACTCAGTGGTAGAGCTTTGTGCAAGCTCCTCTGAGTAGGTACCACCCAGTCATCAGATATTCTACCGCAAAACAGCAGTACTTTGTATTGTTGTGTTCCGGTTTGAAGGGTGAGTGAGCCAGTGTAATTACAGGCATAAGATCTTAGTTCCGATTTGTGATCGATTTTTTTGTGTCTGTGCATTGTGTATTATCCAGTTTATATGAGTGTATAAAGAAAATTTATTAATAATTTTTAGTATTAATGATAATCTAATTTGTTAAAAATTTCCATATTTATATATGTAATTTTAATGAGGATATAATGTCATTCATTTTGTTTTGGTGTAACTAATGTCAAGAGAATTGTTGATTAAATTTAAATTCACATTGTTTTGACATTAGAGGCTAATGGAGATATAATTGCAAAAAAACAAACTATGGGTTTTGACAATTTTATAATGACGTATTAAAACGTTAATTGGTTTTTTGTTTATTTGGTAATTAAAATTATCTGTTTCTATTATTTGTTTTCCGACCTCAATTATGTTTCTTACCTTCAAATACAATATAAACTAACAATTTATTTAGAGATATATTGAATTTTACCAGACTGGCAACGAGTATCTAGTATTATTATTAATTTATTTAAAGTACTTCTTGAATAATATGTTGTAATACTAAAATGTTGTGGAACTATTTAAAAGCTAATAAATTTAAAAGCTTTGTAGGCAGAGTTATAGGTATAGTTTTATATGTTTTTTTTTTTTTAATGTAAGAGGCGGCAAATGGCCAGTATTCTTACCTGATGGAAAGTGACTACCACCGCCCATGGACATTTGCAACACCCGGGGGCTCGCAGGTGCGTTCCCGGCCTTTAATGAATGAGTACGCTCTTTTCTTGAAGGTTGCTATATCATATCGGTTCGAAAAAGTCGCCGGCGAAAGCTGGTTCCACAGAGTGATTATGCGAGGCAGGAAATGCCTTAAAAACGGCGCTGTTGTGGATATGTATTATGATTTTGGTTAGTCGTTTCAAGAAAATCCAATACATTTGAGCGTTGAAATATATTAAACAGTATGTTGTTTACGTATTTTCTTATACGTAACAAAAACGTTTTTTTATATCCGTATGAAATAGGTAACGCGAAGCGAAATTATTAACACATAAGTGTCTGTTTACCGCGAAATATTTACTGAACGATGTCAATACATTTCCTGACTGTCATGTAAGTCAGGTGAAGTATTCATAAACATCGCAAACAAATATTACAAAGGACAGAACCTTCCGAAATTCAGACGGAAAATATAGATGTATTTTATTGAAAGTAACGTGATCTGATTTGCACAGTTTAACGAACGTGTAAATTTCACAGTGACTTACCTAAAGCCCTATTTCTTGAATGTAAAGGTATACTTTCGATATACAAACAGTTCATATAAATCTTGTACTTTCAATTTTTATATTCGATTTTGAAATGTCAACGTAACTTTATTGAGACATGATATTAATAAACAGTACAATACATTCCTTACATTGGGCCAAACCAACCTTGGGAACTAAGATGTTATGTCCCAAGTGCCTGTTACTACTCTGGCTTACTCACCCTTTAAACCAGAACCCAACATTACTAAGTATTGCTCTTTAGCAATAGAATATCTGATGAGTGCCTGATACCTAACCGGGCTTACACAAAGCCCTATCACCAAGTGAATATCGAGTTTTTGGATGTAAGGTCCTCCAGACCGATTTCGGCCACGGCGCTGCGTGTGACCGCGCAGAAGATATTATAGTGCAAATGTGTGTGCGCAAATACACGTGCACTCTCTTTTCCTTAGCTCTCATAATCCGATGGGACGGCAATCCGACACGACCGGAAAGAGTTCAGGCGCAGGACCAACGGCTTAACGTGCTTTCCAAGGCAGGGGAGTGTACACACTGTCAACTTCCAGACTTCGGGCTGCTACTGAGAATTTTCTGACAAAAAAATCCAGTAACTATTTATTGGCCCGACCTGGGAATTGAACCCAAGACCACCGGGTCTGCGGCCTTATATCTAGCCACTAGACCAACGAGGTAGTCATTTTTGGATAATAATATAATCTTAAATAATACATCAAAACTATAAATATATTCAATTATTTATGATAATGTAACATCGAATATTCGATCATGAGTTAGTAACTCTTTTCCTTATTCTAAACAAAACTATTAACTGTTAGTTTATAATGACATCAATTTAAGCTTTTCAACAAATGTTATAATGCTGAATGCGATTGGATTTAATATGTTTGTTGATAAAAGCACGTTTGCCTTTCAACATTATGTCTCAGATTTTGATCTATATTGCCAACAATATCAGATCGCGTAATAATAATGTTGTTGTTTTTTCAAATCAACAGTATCCTTTGATAGTCATGGCTAATTAGACTTGACTTTTAATTTTAAATTTAACCCTAAAGATAAAACATACTGTATATCGTTACAAAATTGTTCATACCTAATCAAATAAAATAAAATATTGTCGTTGTAGGGCAGAATATAAATTAAGGCCTTCCGATTGGAAGATATGATTATATTTCTCCATTGCGACCAACGAGTGTCGACTACATACGTGACACAGAGAGATTGTAAAATTGATATTCCAGCCATGTTGGTGAGGCCGATGTTTCGAAAATTGTTTGGTGGATGAAATCTGTCTTTCCTGTCCAAACCAAACACTATCATTCCCTTTGGTAATAGTCTAAATCATTCTCTATTTTGATAACGACGTATTTGTCGTACTATAAAAGTATGAAAATCGTCATTAATGTAGTTTCATTGAATAGATTCAAATGTATATACATATTTGAATAAATCGAAAACGTTTATTTAATAATATATTCAGATATATGAATAGAAAGAGAGGTCGATAAAAATCATACAAATGATATCATTTTATTTATGGTAAAAATGAAAATGTTTTTCTATCATGACATTTTCTTTGTCCCTTTATGCTTACTACTATTATAAATGCGAAAGTGAGTTGGTTTGATTAGTTTGTGTGTGTGTTGGCTTATTACGCTTTCACATCTTAACTACTCAACCGGTCATCATGAAATGTTGCACAAATGTTGTCAGAGAATCAAAAAAGGACATTGTACCTAACTCCTAACCTTCCTCGAAAGCGGGCGAAACCACGGGCGTAAGCTAGTTGATTTATATATTATAGACATTATGGTACATTTCTACTAAACGTAACAATTGGTCATTTATCTCTTCCTTTTATAATTTGAAGAAGAAGGTTTAGAACTTACTAATCCAATATTCCAATACTGATTGGTGTTCAATGGAATTACTTCCGATACATTCAAGATTCTTAAGGACATTGCGCTTCAACGCCGACCACAATATACATTATAAATACAAATTAAGCTCACGAAAAGTGTTTGCTCAGATTTGAACCCACAATCTTCAGTTAAGATTCACAGATCTAGGCTTGTTCTACTTCTCTTGAAGAAAGTTACTTTTACTTTACATAATAATGTTTCGCCTGAAGGACCACTAGCGATGTAATAACACTTACAAACTATGCAAACTACTCATAAGTCTACTTAACCCTGTTCTAATTAATTTTTAACTTTAATTGCAACTACTAAGCTGATAAGAATAAGATTTGCATTCTAAGCAACGGCGCTGGATCTCATTAACCGTAGGATTTGAAAGTGTGGCGTGTGTAACAATGCATAGCCAAGTTTGAAAGCCAATATGGAAACAATGTTGGCACACTCGCGAGCGCCTTATAAACTTTGTCCTTACTGCGTGATACCAAACTAAGTTTTTAGTAAGCTACTTCATAAATGCAATGGCTATTGAAGTTCTTATGTAAAAATAAAACCTAGCTATATTTATGCCAATGAGCCACATATGTTAACCGATAGCTTAGTATACAAATTCTATGGATTAAAACGTGAAATGATCTAAAACATCAGATAATATTAAAATCGTGACTTGAAAGTTACTATTAGTCATCACACATCACAGGCTAATTAAAATATATAAAGTACAACCGAGCTGTTCATTGTTTCTATTGGCTGGCATGAGTAATATTTATCTAGATTGGTATATTTTAAGTTTACAAAGACAACCACTCGTTGTTTTTTTTTTTTAAGTATATGCTGTTGCCCCTAATGACCTTTATAGCGTCTGAGAGCGTGGGGCCAAATATTAGACTCCTCCTTGAAATTTGATGCTTCTCGGACTCTGAGTAACGTTCATCCCACAATATAAAATACGATAGGTTTTAATTTTATACTAAAACACATAATATTTATTGCATATTGTTACCACGTTTTTGTGTCATCTCTTTGGGCAAGGTCTGTAAAGATATAACTTCCTGATGAGTTAGAAATTTTAATTTTTTTTTTTAATATAACTCAGGTTTGGGTTGTAATTCCAGAAGATGAGCACATTATTTTTCTAGGTGTCCTTATCAAAATAACATATGGAACGTGTCTATACGATAATATTAAGATAGAAGAGAGTCACAACTGCATTTTTATCATAATAAATAATCACATTCCTTGCTTAGTTAGCCAATCTGGTTTGATTTGAATTACACATAATAAAAGAAAATTGTGTAAATGTAGCTTTTCACGGATGAATAATTTATTTTATTTATTTATATCATGACTGTAGTTTATGGTAACAATGATAGGAACAATAAGCTCCACACGATTACAGTGTGAACTAATGATAATGACCGGAATTTCATACGAATTGCAGTTAACGTACAAAATAACGAAAGAATACTCTACTAGACTCGAAGGATTGACAACCTTATAAAGGATTGATAAGCTTACAAAGAGTAGATTAATATGATGTTGCATAATAATAGAACTTGACACCTTACAACGCCGATATTGCCAAGATGGTATAATGAATCAAACCCGGACAAGGACCACTGATTTTTTTATAACATAGCCCACACGCACAGGCACCGTTGTAAATGTTAATTAATACAAAAAAATACAGCTGAAATAACCTTTATTTTTTTACTTTTTCAGGGTCATAATTATTTTGAAATGTTTCCAACTAAATAGTATTTGAAGAAATAAAAAGGAACCTAAAGATAATGCAATAAGATTAACGTAATTTAGACCAAACTCCTATTTATTTAATTAGTGTTGAAAACGAAGTGTTTATATAGAATACATTTTACTCTCAATATCCAAAGTTGGTAACGTTCGGGTCAAGTAGGTAAGTGATTTAGGGGTCATAAAGTCAGCTACGTTACTTTAGTCAGCACTATTCAATTCGGTTTGTTGGTAGTGAAATATAGTCGATATTTATTTAGGTACTTCCTGTATTCAGTGGCCCTCGATATATATATTTCATATTATTACGTCAAGGATCTAGCCCATCGATAGTTTTATTAAATTCATTTCATATATTGCACGCGATTCGGATCGCGTTTCAAAATGATACAATATTTATCGTTTGATTTGTCACAAAACATTTATAAGTGTAAGCAATTTTTATATTAAGAATCAACTAGTGTCACATTTTCTTATATACCAAAGACCTGAACCATCTAATAAATTGTAAATATCGGACTGAGTTAATTATTTTTTTCGGATTATGTTAATTGCTTTTTATATGATATCAAATACTTTAACAAATAGAAATATTAATTGTGATTGTGATTGTGATTTTGTATGAACACAGTATTGAGAATTTTAACAATTAAAATAAAATCTGTATTAATTAACATTATTATTAAACAATATATATATATGTTATGACAAATTTGCCTAGTATCTGGCAAAGACATATACTTGCAAACATTGTTAATACGACAGCTTATTGCTTCAAGCTGCTCCACTGCGGATTGGTCGATAATAAATACAGGGACAACAAAGGGAGGTACATTCAAATATGTTACGAGTACTCATTCTCGAATATCCGACACATGCAGGCTTCCTCGAGATGTCTTCCTTCACCGCCAAGCACGAGATGAATTATAACGCGTGTTCGTTTAAGATTTAGATGCTCTATCCGGTTTTAGATAGAGTTGACGGTTCAAGACACTAGTCATGGTTGACGAATATGTATGCTGACTCAAATACAACTTATATTATAGAACTTAAAAAATGCGTAGTTTAAATTTGAACGAGAGGTCAATCGGTAAATTAATCTTATTCGATTAATATTTGAGAAACTGTGTCATATTTACTTATTTTCATTTTACAAAATTCAGGGCTTAACTCTTGCTTAAGCAAGATTAAAAGTTAATCTCCGATTTAAGAACGGTGTAAGTTGCAATGTTATCTTAATAAATTCCAAAAAGTTTCTGGTGTACAAATGTCTTAACAAAGTAAAATTTATGCATAGTGCAAGTTTTTACTTATTCGATAGCATTGACGTTAACTGCGAGTTGCATGGAATCATAACAATGCGAACTAGTCATTAATCGAAATTTTATGTATATAACAGATGTTAATATACGAACAAATGACGAAATGATATTCTTCTAGACTTGAAGGAACCCGGTAATGAGCTGACAAAGTGTAGACTGATATGACGATGCATGATGATAGAACTTGACACTTTATAACGCCGTTATGGTCAAGATGATATAACGGAATCCGCATAAGTGAATTTTAAATGTAGATTTCAGGTTTAAGCCCGTGTTCCGAGGAGGTGAGGCGAATCAGGGCTGTAGCTCAACAAGCCCTGATTCGCAGATGGGATGAGCACCTGAGGCCCCCTATCAGCAGGCCTAGCGACAGTGGAGGCAATTCGGCCTCACTTGATCGCTGGGTAAGGAAAAGTGGCACACTTACGTTTAGGAGGTCGCAGGTGCTTACCGGATATGGCTGTTTCGGTAAAGTACCAGCACAAGATAGCGAGGCGGGAGGTATCACCTTTCCGCTACGAGTGTGGCGCGCCACTGGATACGGCGCACCACACCCTGACGGAGTGTGCTGCGTCGGGGCCTCAGAGGCATACCCTGGCGGCGATAATCGGAGGGGATCTCTAGCTGCCAAGCATGGCGTTAATCATGTGGTAGTTTGGAAATGGCCTTCTGAGAGTGTCATGTCGCAGAAGGAAGAAGACCGGGGAGAAAGCGTCGGTGATATGCGTACCTTTTCCCCCTGCCGTAATAGCCGCTGGGGCTAGGTGGGTTCCCTATATCCAAGAACCCCCCTAGAAATGGAGGCCCACACAGGCGAGCTGATCGTCGGTAGCATGCGCAAGCGATCACGTGGCGCTTCCCGACCAGACGGAGAGGATACCGCTGGTTTTTAATGGGTTACAGAGCCTTCGGCACCGATGAGTCCCACATACCCCCCTTCATGTGGGGGAAACGCGTATATGCGTCTCTCCAGCTAATAAAAAAAACGTTTAATCCCGGACAAGTGCCACTGAATTTTAGTATTAAGGCGTCATGTTTCGGATGAAATTTAGCCACATGTTCATATACGACAACATGTTCTGGAGTAGTGTGATGTAATGAACTCTAAGCCATTTCCTCTAAAGGACAGAAAGGCTCAGCTGAACACTGGGATATTTTCATACTATTACTGTATATACATATAAAAATGAATGAAAAAATTATGTTATTTTATGAACTTAAACGAAACAAAGAAGAGGAAAAATCACAATGTATTTACCGTCATTACATAATATGGAAACTGTATTTGCAATGTAAAAACCAGTTTTCATAATTTTGAATCCAGTAATCAAATGAATGTTTTAAAACTGTAGCAATGCTGAATGCATTGCTACCCAGTCCATCGTCGTGAAAGCTTCAAAGTCTGGCTTCATATTAACTCTTTTAAAATAAGTTGGACGAAGCGAAAATTGGATCTTCCAATTTGACTGAGTTCACAAACAAAATTAGTCTTAGCTTATGTATAATAGTATTATTGTTTCGTACATAATAAACGCTAATTCTTTTGTATTTTTAATCACTGAATATTGTGTAAATCATTTTTATCATAATATGTCTCTTTATCGAATTTTAGTTATATAGCCAATATAATGGATTGCGATCGTTTTTTTTTTATGGCATAGAAAGCTGGACGAGAATTTGGGCCACCTGATGGTAAGTGGTTACCAACACCCAGAGACAATGATATTGTAAGAAATGTTAACCATCGCTTACATTGCCAATCCGCCATCAATCTACTACTTAACTAAGATGTTATGTCCCTTGTGCCTGTAATTACACTGGCTGATTCACCCTTCAAAACGGAACGCAACAATACAAAGTACTACTGTTTTGCGGTAGAATATCTTATGAGTGGGTGGTACCCAGACGAGCTTGCACTAAGCCCTATCACCATTTCATTTCAATTTCACAGACGACTGAATTTCGCTGCCAACATCCAAACAATAGAATGGATGATTTTTGGACTGCCAAACTCAAATTTTTAACGGCTCGAACATGGATTCATAACACAAACATAATCCGATCAAACTCCAATGAATTTTCATAGGTTTCATTTGTGTTCACAGTTAATCTCTATCCTACCTTTAATTTTTAATGATTACCTTTTTTGTTGACATTATAATTATATATTTTCATGAATAAAATTCATATTACTAGAGCTTCTATAGGAGATAAGATACATTAAATTTGCTTCCTTCCGATTATATAATAATAGCATTTCCCCGCGGTTTCACCCGTTTCCGTGGAAATACGGGGACATAATATAGCCTATGTTACTCGCTGATAATGTGGAAAGAAAGAATTTTTAAAATCAGCTTTTTGGTTTAGGCATGAAAGTGTAACAAAGAAACAAACTCACATTCGCATTTATAATATTAACTAGGATGACATATTTAGTATGTATCTCTTTGATACTTGCAAGTAAAAGTTAATATACATCGGTTATATATCAATATTTACAAATGCTTAATATTATTTACGTTTTTTTTTTTTATTAATATATATAATTTTATTGAAAAACATTTTCTATTTGCCTGCGATGTTTTGAATTTTACGGCGCCATAAAGCTTGTAAGCACACTTTCTTTTTATTGACTGAAGCTGAGGAATTATGTTCGGTATAGAACGAAAATTGTATTATTTTATCTAGTAATAATACAAGTATGATGCCGACACGTAAAATAAAATTAAGGTGGATTTTTTATTATTACATTGCTATAAACGTAATATATGTACAACATTTTAATAAATATTATCATTGTATGATGGTGTAGGCAATATGGAGGCGACTAGCAAATTGCACAAATAATGTTATAGCGCACAAGTATGTGCGCTAACACAGGTGCAGTCTCTACTACTTTCGCATTGATATTAGTTAATTCGACACAACAGGGAAAGAACCATAGCACGTAAAGCTCTTGTTACTGCACCTGAACGCCCTTAGAGTGTACACTCGTGCACTTACACACGTAATTATACTCGTCCACTAATATTTGAGGATGACATTATGAATATAAAAAGCATCATAGTATAAATTATTATCATTATAAGTTGCTGGCAACTTTGATATTTATATACACAAGACGAAAAAAAATAAAAAACTAATTTGACAAGGGTAAATATTGATATACCTTTATGCCATTGCTGCCGTTGTAGGTCTCTGTAAAAAAAACTTGAGGACATATAATATTAAAGTTCAAAAAGGCTATCTTAGCCTAATAAGAAACACGTATTTTCGCCTTGTCAAATGAATTACTGTAGAGATAACACCAGGAGTAGCGCAAATGTTGTTTTAGACTCTTCATTATTTACATTTTTAATTAAAACTCTCATTGAGAGGCATAACTTATCAATTCTTGTATTGAAAAAAAAACATATCTTTAATTAAAATTTCTATAGACAAAAAAAATAAAAGCAGTAAATTTAATTAATATCGCAATATTTAAAAGAGATTCATTAAGTAACGTAACGAAGATCAGCACAAATGTTTAATTAACAAAACGCAACTCTTCCAATTGTATTATGAAACCGTTGCAATGCTGTTTGCATTCGATGATGACCTTTGCATTATTAATTTATTATATTTTGCTCACTTTAAATAAATCGTTTTAATATGTATTACATTTTATACTGCCTCGTTGGTCTAGTGGCTACATAGTGGTAAGGCCACAGACACGGTAGTCCTGGGTTCAATTACCAGGTCGGGCCAATTAAATGTTATTGAGATTTTCTGCCGAAAATTCTCAGTAGCTGCTCGGAGTCTGAAAGTTGGAAGTGTGTACACTCCCGTGCCTCGGAAAGCACGTGAAGCCATTGGTCCTGCCCTGAATTCTTTCCGGTCGTGTCGGATTGCCGTCCCACGGGGTTATGAGAATAATGGAATAGAGAGTGCACCAGTATTTGTGCATACACTTGTGCACCATAATATTATGTCCTGCGCAGTTGGCTAATCTCTCCTGAGATTGGCCGCCGTAGCTGAAATCGGTCTGGAGGACTATTATTATTACATTTTATAATATTTTATATAACTTCAATCAATTTTGACATCAATTTAAATTATAACAAAAATTCTGTCTTCTGCAATTAATTGGCTTATTTTTTATTTATATGTTTACTGTATATTTCGTGGTAGATTTTTGCAAGTCACATATTGTTGTATTCCGGTTTGGAGGGTGAGTAAGCCAGTGTAACTTCAGACACAAGTGACATAATATCTTAGTTCCCAAGGTTAGGTTAAGTTAGGTTAGGTTTCGTCGGAGCGTCACGGTAGCATGCGCAAGCGATCCCGTGGCGCTCCCGTTAAGACGGGAAGGGTACCGCTGGGTTTTAGTGGGTATTCCGATGACCGGGGCACACTCGGTTCCCTGAACATTTGGCGAGCCCCACATACCCCCCCCCCCCTCTCCCCGCACTGTTCCCGTGGGGGGAAAAGCGTAAAGAAATTTACAAGCCTTAAAAAAAAAAAACTGTTTAGGCGCTTTGGCGATAAATATTAACATTTCACACAACTTTTGTTCTACGACTTCGGACATAACTCAAGACATAAAAAAATGCGATATGCGTAAATTTATAAACGCTCGAGCGGGAAATTAAATTAATACTTATTTTTTTTGTATCAAAATAAAATCTAATAAATTATCAAAAGTCGTAGAACAAAAGTTTTTGCTTACGATGTTAGCTATCTAGTCCTACGAGGTTGCTGGTGTGTTACAAATAATCCTGTATAAATTAAATGTTGTTAATCCAAATAAGAAGTGTGGTACGGAAGTTCAAGATTTAGTAACTCAAAGCAAGCAAGAAACACCACTAACACCACGACGTAGACAAAATAATTAGCTAGAAACTTTTCTAGTTAAGGAAACAGCTTGTATCGTTTGCTTCTCCGCACACCCTTGTATATATGTGCGATGTATTCAGATAAAATAAATTGAAAAACAAAATAACGCCAATAATAAAATAATTTTTATTTGTTTCATAAACATTTATATATATATAGGCCTCTGCATCTATGACAGATGATTCAAGCAGCATCGCGAAAACACTTGCGTTCGTGACTGAAGAGACCGATGCGAGAGAAGACTTTATTTTTATTTGTTTCATAAACATTTATGAAACAAATAAAAATTAAATTCGAAATAAATAAATTATTGTTTAAATATAATTGTATTTCCCTACTTACAAAACAAGCCTTAACAATTATTAACGATAAACAGAAGATTTAATATTTCAAAGCCTTTGTTTTATTGAATTATTATTATCTTGCTATATTTTATACTCCCTTGTAATTACAACGAAATATTTGTTACATTGTACTTGTATTGTTACTAGTTTAAATTGACTGCCGCATTGGTTTAGTATTTAGCTAATGTGGCTGAAGATCTTGAGGTCCTTGTTTCAAATACCGGGAGTTTCATATTTTTTAAAGAATTGATAGTTCTTCCACTTAAGGGCAGGGACTTTGAGTTAGAGTAATGGTGAGAAATCCCTAAGTATCTCCGTTTGTGTCCACTTATATGTACAATCCCAAAATCCAGAGGAAATAAAAAGCTGGATTGTATTGCATAATTTTAGATAATAATCAACATTGAATGGATGCTATCAAGCGATTCTTTCAATACAAAAGTAATCACATATCCTTTTCTTCAATCAACAAAACAATATTACTGCAGCGTACCCTTCAGCTAAACGCTATTACCGTCCTTACACACGAGGATGGTACGACTGGTGAACATTTCAATCCAATTGAACGTCCTTCCCACAATACACATCGCTTTGAGCTGAAGGTCTTACAAAAGATAACATTCCAGTGAAGGGTCCCTTGCCTTTCATCAGACTCATTTATCTCCCTTGCTTATTTTTCTACTTGACGAAAGTTTTTTACAAAAAATTATAAAAAAAAGAACAAAATATTTGTTATATTACAAGCGTGAATATTACTCCTTAATATAGTAATTAATTAACGTTTTCTATGGACGACTTTTTTAGTTTGGTTGGTTAGTTTAAAGGGTGTATGTCTCGAGGTGCCTGGTGGCTAGAATCTCTTGTCGGAACGACAAAAAATTATTGGGTATTTATACCCAATTGTAATTGTTATTACCAACCTGTGTTGAGTGAGTCACCTATGAGTGAGTGGTACCTACCCAAACAGGTTTGCACAAAGTCCGATCTTATGATGGAACCACGAGTGTATCGTGAAATATTTTTAATGTTACTAGTACAATTCTCGATGTTGAGGTCATTAAATTGTTTTAACGAGTCTCATAAATAACAAAGGCGTTTTATAGCGTTATTATTATATTTTAAAGTATTTTTTGTATTTTAAATCTATATATAATTTAAATAACACACAACACGATTAACCTTTAGATGAGATTAAAATTCTGTCATAACATAAACAAACCTCACGAGTACAACGTCAATTCAAACCGCATTAAAAAGCTCTTAACATTTGTTGACACAAGAGACGCGTAACTTATATCGCGAGCGACAATCCATTTTTGTCGGACATTAGGGTAATCCCCGCAAGCCCTATTTAGAAAATTGCCTTCTTTATCGCGTTTGTGGTTAACGTTTTCGACCTTGTATCTGCCGAAGCTTCTTTTGTTTTTAAGCGACTAAGTTTAAGATGGTCGATTACAAGATTTATTTTGTTTTTACCGTTAATTACTTTAATCTAACGTATATCTAAAATATAATTATTATATTATTTAAGTGTGAATGTGTAAAAAGAATGTATAGAACATTGTAAACATTCACACTTCTAATCCTTCGAATATGTAATTTAAGACTAAAAAAATGCAGACCGAAATGGTAAATTTTAAATAAACAAATATCTTATTTTCATTTTCCCCCTACTAACTATTTTTCTATAGTTAGTGAAACTAGCTTGCATGATACAAATGTACTCAAGCTTAAATAATTTATTTTCCCATATTTTAAGCACACAGCCATTTTGGCACATTTAATTGCAAAACAGATTTAGCAAAAAAATATAACCAATGTGTAAAAAAATTAAAATTCAAAATATATAATACTTTCGTTTTATATTTATAGGGACATATTTAAAAGACATTCTGTACCTTTAAATTTATATAAATACATATGTGTGTATTTACTCACTCTCACTATCTGATTGGATGTCAATCCAATAAGACTAGAGATAATTCAGACACAGGACCAACGGTTTTACGTGCTTTCCGAGGTTTCCACAAGTGTGTCAACACTAACAATTATTAACATGTTTACAACAATTAATTAATAAATCAAATTCTGAACACCTGAAACTGTGATTTTCTTGATAGAAAAACCCAATTTAACTCGGAATTTCCAGCCTTATAGGCTAGATACTAGTTTTAACTGTAGGCAGTTAGACATATGTGTCTATAGATTATAATATAATATAGGAATGTAATAATATACATTTAAAACAAATACAATATTATGTAGTTAATTTCAATTTAATGATTCCATATATGTGGTTGAATAGATTACCGCAACTGGCAAAACATGGCATGATTCTGGTACTCTAAATAACATTTACGGTGCTTTTCCACCAAATTATTTAAAACGAACAAAACCAAATGAAATATACTATTTATTTTTTTGCATAGTATATTTTTACATTTTATTTATAAACTCGAAACTGTTCATATTTCTTTGATCCATAATATGATTTTATTAATCGTCTTTTCATCAAATCGATACGATTTTAAATTCAAGGTTCAGATTTATTCTACAGGAACAAGATACTGCTACAATTAAACAAAAAAAATAAATTTAAAAACACAAAGCACTATAAGTAGATTTTTTAAAAACCATTTTTTATTTTCCTATTAGTCTATGTTCTTGTCTGTTTTAAACAGATGTAAGTAACTATGTATGATGCGATGATGTTTGATTTCAGCCTAACTACAAACTACGCATTGTATATTATAGTGAACTTGTCTATGCGCAAACACATATACTCCTGTCGACCTGTTAGTCGGCTGACACATCGGTAAAAATGTGTATGACACTCGGAAGCGTTACTCGATCGTCGATACTGAATTTCAACAAAAAAAAAATCTTTCACCAGATTTCAAACAAAAAGTTTTCTTTTATTATAAACGGTTTCCAGCCTGGCAAATGGCCTACCTGATTTTAAGTGCGGCCACATTCATTGGCACTATAAGAAATATTAACCATACCTCATAACTAGAACACGATAATACTAAGTATTGCTGTTTGGCAATCGAATTTGTGATAAGTGATTAGTACCTACTCAGATGGGTTGCACAATGTAGGACATTGTGCAACCCCAAAACCATTTATTTATGTATTTATTATATAATATATTTTAATAAATAATAGTGATCTATGTATCATATAATAGCATATTGTGTAAAGTATATTCGGATTTAAGCTTCTAATTCCAGCCGTTTTCGGACAATCCGTGGGTTCCAAAGTGATTTTCGCCTGGATATGTGCTATATTGAAAATAAATTTATCCCATTGTATTCAGTCGGGAGAGAAATTCTGGTTTATTATTTTGAGGGGCGCTTTATTACTGAACCATGACTTGTTGTTTTATAAACCAACTTATTAAATCCATTTAAAAAAAACGACGTGATTTTTGTTAATATATATTGCTGTTTATATAGTCTTGTATAAAATGTTAGTAACAGCCTGTGAATGTCCCACTACAGGGCTACGGTCTCTTCTCCTCTTTTGAGTAGAAGATTTTGAGCTTATTCCACCACCCTGCTCCAATGCGTGTTGGTGGAATACACATGTGACAGAATTTCAGTGAAATTTGACACATGCAGGTTTCCTCTCAAAGCTCAAAAAATATTAATATTTTTGTCGCATAAATTCTAAATTATACATAAAAATAGTGTTTAGTTTGGTAAAGATTAATATAGTTAGTTACAAATTATGAATTTATCCAAGTGCTATAATTGATTTAGTATAATTAATGGTATAATATAAACTGTATCGGGGCGAAGTCTAATATTTCACGAACACGTATTGCTTGGACATCTACACAGTCCTCGTTATTTATGTCGGCTACTTCTACTCTGTATTACTGGATATTAATTTAAGACAAAATCTAGTTCCAATATTACTTAATTTGAAGCTTAATTTTTTTCCCTGGTGTACATTATATGTACCAAAATTACATATTGAATATTTAGGAAACACATATTACGTATTATATATCCAATATTGTAACAAACGATATAAGTACCAAATAATATTTATGGCGATATGTTTAAGAGGAGCTACACAGCCCCGAATGACGTCCAATTTAACCAGAATAACTAAACTAAACGTGGCCTTATATTTTGTTTATTACTTTTGCATTTGTATTATTTAAAGAAGGAAACATTTTTATTGTCACACTAAACAAAGAATGACAATTTAAATTTCACGCGTAGTGTTGTGTGGCAAAAGGAGTTAGCTCAGTATAACTGAATTGAAACTCTGAGTTGAAGCGTTGATAATTCACTTCAGCCGGTCCATTTCTATTTTCAAATTTAAGTTATTTTGGCGGAAATAACATGCTTAAGTATTATTTTAATTATAAATAACTATTCGTATATCAAATAAATATAATATTATACATAATAACGAATACAACAATTGGTTGAGTTGTCGAGAGCAAGAAAACAAACAATCAAACGTTAATCATTTTTTTATAATAGAGTTATAAGAAATGGAAAACAAAACTCAAGTTATATTTTTAAAATATTCAAGAATAATGATAGTATTTTATAAGACATGTTGTTTGAGCTAAGTTAACACTGAACATACATACAATAGTTTAACTAGTAAATTATTGAAATATTTGACTAATGAAAACACAGCATACACAACATTCCTTACATTATTAATTTAACTAAATCAATCGTTACAATATAAGCCCATACATAATATCTATTGTAGGATAAGTAGTGGTTAATGTTTACAGAGTATGTTACCGAATACTAATAATGATTTTATATAACAGTACACGAGAATTTGATGATTTAGTTTGAAAATCTGAAACAGAAATTCTATCTCTAGCGTGTAAAATTTTAGTAACAATTCGTCTAGGTAGGATAAAGGAACTTTTAAATGATGCGGTGAGCCGCAGCAGTTAGCAGTGATGTTTTATCCTGCTAAATTCTGATATAAGACAACTTTCTAAGCTTCAAATATTCCTATGATGTTTTATATCAAATGCATCAAATGTATGATTTGTATTAGCTTTCTATCTATTTATGAAGTGTTAATAGAAATACTTGACTATATAAAGTATTAATAAAAATGTCTATGAAATAATTCAAATTATGCTTTACTTTAAATAAATCTCCAAAAATATATTATATAAATGTACAAAAAAATATTATAATTTAATGATACCTTAGAAACTATACAACACAACGATTGGCAGTACAGTATATAAGTGTCTTAAGATTCTGTATTAAATTCCATATTTACGGTAACAAACTTAATTATACATATTAACTATATGTATAAGATAAGATCCTCATTTCTAATTCTCATAATTTATGTTATCGTGATTACTTTATTCCTTTGAAAATTCGTCATATGTTGTAATGAACATTAAAAGTTAGTTTCTACAAAATATTTTATTTTTTCAATATGTCTGATAACGTACGTGCGTGAATTTTTCTATATTAAAAAAAAACACCTGTTTCATTAACGTGACGGGCATAGAAAAATGTTATACAATCAATTAAGCACTTCGAATGGATTTCGTTAGGCCGGTTATTGGCTGGAATATAAACACGTATAGGATTGATCGTTACGGGATAGTACCCGATTTGTTAGGATTCCCACACAGCCTGTACTCCTGTGATGGTTATAGGCTGGATCGTTTAATTTTATTAATGGATATACTGAATCTATAGTTATGAAAAAACCGTGGAAAGAGTTCAGTTAATTGAGTTTAGTAATGTAAACGAACTTGGATTAAAAAAAGGAGGAAGAATGTGGCATATATTAACTTACACTCTTGTACTTCGGAAGATTGTGTATAATAAATTACAGTGATTGTCACTGGATTCCTTTCCGAAAAATGTCGTATACACTTTGAATTGTAAATCTAACCTCTTTTATAAATTTTAAGATTCTTATCTCACTAAAGTGTCTAAAACTCTAGTTGACACCCAAATACTGTAACGAGAAGCTTTACCGGGGCCCTAAGTCTATAAACGCAGAATAAATCGTATCGTAACACTGCGTAATGGCCCTAAGGGGTACAGCGAAAAACTTCCCGGGAGCTATTAACTTTATTTAAGAGGGTTATAAACCTTTTAAACGTTATCAGAATCCTAGGCGCTTTGGCGGGCCTTGGGTTATGGATACCTGGGGACAAAATGCTCGCAAATTGGCTGCACCTGGTCATAGCTGTAAGTATAAAATTTGCCGTATTAAAACATCGATCTTTATTTTTAAGCCACGGACTTATTGACTTAGTCATAATGTAAGAGTTAAATGTTTAAGGCTGATTTACTTACTTTTTTAGTACCAAATTATGTAAAATTAAATAACAGCGTTTACATATCACACTTCTGTACTGAGGCTTACTTTTCTTTTTTTTTTTTTAAAGATAGTCGTTGGAGCTATTTACACCACGCTATATCCAATACCGATTCGGTACACATAGGGTAGACATTTATCATTTCGGTGCACCAAAAACCAATTCATTAATACCCTACTACTGGATAGAAAACTCCTCTTCATAAAAGATTTGGAGAGAACTTCACCCGACACACGAAAGTTTTATTTGCTATATTTTTCTCTATTACGAATTGTATTTATACAAATTGCAACCCAATGTTACCCAGTAATATTTTAGTTGCAACTTGTCTAGCTTTTGCCTTGATCTTCATTTATGTTCCACATTTTCCATCCACTGAACCATTACCTCCATAGGGATAATTCTAGATTTTTTTCATTTAAAAAATAAATGCAATTCTATGTCAACACATTTTACCTGAATAAAACTACCTTCGCAAAATTTCATTACTTTAAAAAGTTGAAATTTATTACACGTAGCGTTGTGAAAGTAAAATAAGGGGAAACAGACCCTTAATTCAGTCCTGTCCTAAATAGAGAAGGGCAGGGTATACCCGGATTCGGCCCTGGGACAGGATATAGAAGAAAATTTAATGCCTGAAGCGAACAACAAAGACTACACGGAAATGAGGGACTTCCGAATATTGGCACCTCGATCCAATTTTCTTTGAAGCTGAAACGGATAATGTCTTCATTATTGTTGTTTACTTAGTCGGTGCTACTGTTGGAGCATTTTATGTGTAAAATTAGGTTTTTGATTTAAAAAAATATATAAGTGCTTATTAGTGTTTATCTTTGTATATATTCGTATGTATGTTTAGTTAATATAGGAATTTTACCACACCTGTCACTTTTCATGTTTAAAAATCGTTATCGACCTCAAAACTAGTCTGAAAGAGAGAGGCGGTCTTATCGCTGAAATCGATAAGACAACCTTTGCATATTATTATATTATGCCCTAATTGTAAGCAGAGTTCTGTAATATATTTAGGTATAATGGATGTGCAATAAAGATTTTAATTTTTTGCTATATTCTTTAATTTCTACCCATACTTATGGTTAATATATCACGTCTATTTTTGTCCTTTTACTTAATGTATAATTTGATATATCAAATATTCAAATATTTTGTTTCGATATCATATGAATCCTTAGAATGTTACACAAAAAACCAAACCAAATTGAGATTATAAGAAAATCGAGCCGAATCTACTTAGTTTTATTGAAGTTTGTCTGTATGACAAGGGTCGACCTTGTATCTGATACCTCCTGTGCGACGAAAGGAAATATATATTCAAAGAACCATCCTTTCGGGATAATATCGTGTTTATTACAATACCACTGAGTACTTTACATTTGAAAGGGTTTTTATCGAAAACGAATCATATAAAATTGTAGTTAAGGTTTAAATTTAATTTTCAATAAATAATTGTTAATATTCAATCAAATAACGCCACCAATTAATATTATATTCCACGATCGGATGCATGAAAACCCCGATTTATCATTGTTAATCCTATAATTTATAAATGGATTTTCATTAATGTAACAGTCAGCGCATGATAAACCAAATCATTCGTATTAATTAATAAAACGAGGTGCAAGGGTAAGCTAGCCGGAACTGAATTCTTGGTTTTTGTTAACATTATTCCATACTCTGAGCAATTATGATACGTTTTAATAATTTCCTGTGGTTTAATTTATATAATTACTGCTTTAATATTAAACAAACATAATTAGGAAATGTACTTACATAAGTATATTAGTTTCTTATGACATAAAATATGTCATATGGCTAACATTGTTAATCAACTAACACAGGTTCACTCTCGATCCCTTCACTCCAACACCTTCCAAAATTCGTTCTAATAACTTTTTACTGACACGATCAAGGGTGTAAGTCCAGGACCATGAACTATGCAGCCATAATATAATGTTAGTAATTAGGTGCTTATACACCTAATTACTAACAAAAAATAAGTAAAGTAAGGTAATAATGTATTATTTACTATTAATATTACAATGTTTTCTATTCATTGTTTATTTGTGTGTTCCAACTTTACAATATTAAGATTTTCTCACGACATAATAAATCAAAAGCTGTCAAAATGTGTGTCAAAATTATTTTATGTCTAAAATATTTTAAAAACTTACTACGAATTTTACAATAAACTCTTTTATAAGTTTATCTGTTATAGTGTTACCGACAGTGTATTCGTATCGAGTTTTTCGATATTGAGATATCCATGTTCGCCTTGGATTTCCGAGTAAATCCTGTATAAAAAAACCAAACGATTCTTTACCTGTGTCATCTCAAATGTAATGTTTTCACGCATTTTGTACGTATGTGTGTTAGATTTTTTATTCCGCCGTAACTTAAACTTTTAAATATCTGAACTGATTTGAATGTACGGTATCGCTGAATTACTTACATCGTCCCGAGTGATACTGTCTATATTTTTTCTACTTTTTAAGCCGTCTGCAGGACAGTCGTATTTTTAAATTTTTGACATCGTTAAATTTAGTTATATACGAACTTAAAAAACAACAATCTTCATATATTGTATATGTTCGACGAGTTTATATATTTTTCATTAAATAAATGGAAATATATGTATGAGACAGTAATAATTTGAGAAATGAAGTCCGCACAATAAACACAGGGGTTTATCCTCGTCTTTCGCTAACAAATTAAGAGTAGATGGTTAACAGTTGTGCGGCGAGGAGATTAAGCAGATATCGCCGTTAGGTTTACAATCCACAAAGATTATTAAAGTAACATATGCTTTAAAACTAATAAATATTATACACTGACTCGTCATTTAATCGTTTTATTTCTTTAAAATATCTTGTTTACTTTGGTACTGGTTTGGTTGCTGGGTTTAGTACTGGTTGTGGTTTGGCTTTCAAGCTTATTTCTGTCGTGAATAATAATAATACTATGGAGTTAGAATAACTAGATTAATCAAATATTTATTCTATATTTAAAAAATAGTAATATAATTTTTTTTAACATAACAAGCACAAACTCGTATGTTACAAGAAAATTAAATCTGCTTATTCTTGTACTCTATTAACAATTTACAAATTCGACTATATTTGGATGGTGTAATGGATGACAGTCCTAAGTAGGTAAAGATTTTAATGGCTGCTTGATGAAACAGTATGAAATATGATCGCTTTAGTGAGTTACGACCCTGTCACTCGTGACCCTAGAATTATCAATTAATGTATTCCACGGAAAGCGCCGACGATTATGTCCCCGCTTTGTTGTGTTAGACGAGGATTAGTAGGAAACAGCCATTCCAGGAATTTTAATGATGTTTTGTTACAAAACGGCCGTGCTTATCAGTAACACTAAATATTGGTTTTAAGATCGGACGAATAATTAAATCTTTGTTGTTAGTTTACTTCATGTTTCGAAAATTCATTATAAAGCATATTTAAAGGGCGTTATGCAAGTCAAGTATTTGAACTATCGTGTCCCAATTTATAACGAAAGTCAATAAAAAATACCAAGTACCACATTCTATCTTGTACATTAATAAATTATATATATAAATATATAATAATAACAAAGCAACAAGAATCTAGCTAACACTCTTCATGAATGCTTTAGTGGAACATCTTACTATATATATGTATTTTAAACCTCCGTTATTCTTACCGTGCAACATCTCTTAAATATTTCCTCGCATGAACACAGAAGAGGTACAAAATGAAGATACACGAAGTTCCCTTTAAAAATATTTCCTTCATACAAAATATTTTGTGTGAAACCATGCACTAATATCTTTTTAGTTCAGTCGGGTGTGAGATAACACGTCAGGATAAGCCATTAGCGGCAATGCCTTTGAGTCGGGTCAGTCCTGCACGCTCAAAGGGCCACTTTATAGAATTTTCCTATAAGCACTCTCGGGTGCCTTGGTATTATTATCTTCCTACTATTGGCATCAACTGCTTTCGAATAATGGATAGCGAAGATTTTTTTTTATATAACATTATCTTGGCGTAAGATCCCAAGGTATAGGCGCGGTTTGCCTTTTTTTTCGCTGGAAAAACGCGTTTACGCGTTTCCCCCACATGAAGTGGGTGATATGTGGAGCTCACCGGCACTGAAGGCGCCGCAATATCCACTAAAAAATGGTTTTTTTGCTAATAGTTTAGTGAGAACTGATATTCAATATTGTACTAGATTTTAACCTAAAAAGCCTCGTAAGCTTAGAGTAATTGTTTATAAATTTATTGGTTGTCATGTCCTTTACTTGTCAAGTCTTGTGATTGTCAAATCCGGTGGTTACAGTCGTCATGTCGTCCTCTCTTGTCGTCAATGCCTATGTCGAGGCAAGTGGTGACAGCAGGAGCTCCCGAGGTTAGTAAACATTACACACTGGTTCACAAACTTTCAAATTTAATAAATAAATAAATATAATTCCGCCTGGTAACTATGATATATACACATATATCGATATATTATATCATACAATACATACACTGAGTAGTATACGTATATGCCCTTGAAAATCAATCAACCTAAGTAACTCTTATGCCATCAAATTGCAGCTCATTACTAGCTAAATTTTACCAAAACATTATACTTTGAACTTTGCAATATTTGAACATAACGTTTTAAAAAAACGTTTCTCTCTCTCTACAGTCAAAACTTTCATATCTGGAACAAATTGTATTTGATACAGGTTCCGGAAATAATTCTTTTGATTTCTATTGCAAGTATAAATCATTTAATTTATAAAAAAAATACAAATATATATTACGTTAAAACAAATGTAAAATATTGGAATCGGTCGGGTTCGGTTTCACCTTTCACCAACTCTCCCGGGGCGTTATTTTTCACCACGAACGTTACGTATATTTGGCGTTCTGTATTTTTCTGATCTTAAAAATACTTTCAAAGATTTTGTTATTAAAAACAGTCTTAATATCACTAAAGACCTCATAACGCTTGATTAATTATCTAAATTAAAACTTAACTAGTCCGTCAAATTCTAAGAGCTTGTAGTTAATTATTATATGACTAATTATTGAACCAATTTATAGACGATTGTGTGTATTAAGTCTAATTAATTAAATATAAAATAACATAATATATTTGCTAATAGATAGCCAAATTCACACATTTATGCTTTCGAATATATTAATATAGTATAGAGATGAGCTGAGATTGTCCAGACCTTATTAAAGGTTATTGTTATTAATTGATAAATAGAGTAACTCCTGAGTTGCTTATATTTTTTTTATAATACGCGTTATATTAAATAGGCCCATGTAAAATGACGTATCAAATGTGTTCAATTAGGCTCAATACTTTTGAGTTAAATAGTATATTATTCATTTTAAGTCGTTAAACGCGGTAAGTTTATATGGGTAATATGTTTATTTTCTAATGTATTTTTTTTCTGTATATACTTTAATTGTTGCCAACACATGCGGCAATTAAGGGGTAAGTTCAGAACAACGGGCAGCTGCGGCGAGTAAGTTAAACTATAATTAAGGGCAAGTTGCCAACTCAACTTAGTTCAGATAAATTAAACCCTTTCTAAAATGTCACACTGGCCATTAGGATGCCCTTGAAAAGGGTGCCGTAGAACTTCATCACTTGTATGTGTCTTTGTTTTCTTATATAATTAAACGCAAATAATAAGAAATATTGATTAGGTTGTATTCAGACCATAAGTGCGCGTGTTGGGCAAATGACTCCACCACTCTCAAAATGAAGGTTTAGAGTATATTTCACGCGCATGCAGGACACACATATGTAGCTGAGTTTCATGCGACATATTTCAATTAAGTCACTATGTTTTCCTTCACCGCCGAGCACGAAATGTATTACAATCACATTACCTATACTATGCTACATTTCTTATTTCTACACACATTTCAACAATCATTTCTATTATTATTAATGTTACAGCGGACAGCGTACAGCTTTTATACAAAAATATCACTGAACCATGTTTAACAAATAGTGAAAAAAATCAGCATACATTTATCTTTTATATAAAAGTATCACTGAACGATGTTAAGAACGACGACTTACGTTACATTGTCACAAAGTAATTAATCCTTCTCGATATAAATAACATAGTATTCATTGTAAGCGTTCTATACATTACCTTTAACATTTCGTCGTTGAAGTTCTAACACCACGTAAGTCACTTTTTGGCTGTTTTGACATTTTTATGCCATTCACTAGAGAATTGGAAGACGCATCGTTTTGGCCAATCAGAAACACGTATCGGTCAATAGAAAATTAAGTATACGCAAGGAGTAAATTTGTATTATTATAGTATCTATACAAAATTATGCAGCTTTTTTTCTCTCCTGAAATGTTGCTATTTTTGACTTACGTGGTGTTAGAACTTCGATTTTGCATTTAAAGCAGTAGTTATAGTTTTTTTTTTATAGTATAGGTAGGCGGACTAGCATGTCGGCCACCTGATGGTAAGTGGTAACCAACACCCATAGACAGTGGCATTGTACATTTCTTTAAAAACACATCGCCAATGCGCCACCAACCTTAGGAACTAAGATATTACGTCCCCTGTGCCTGTAATTACACTGGCTCACTCACCCTTCAAACCGGAACACAACAATACCAAGTACTGCTGTTTTTCAGTAGAATATCTGATGAGTGTGTGGTAGCTACCCAGACGAGTTTGCACAAAGCTATAGAAAGAAATATTACGCGATTTATAAAGAAAAGCGTGAATATAACTCATTCTATTAAAAAAATAAGAAATCCTAAATTTACTTTACCTTTGCAAAGTCAAGGCAGATAGCAATAGTGTTGATATGAAATTCAACCATGGTTTTATTGTACTCGTTTCAGATCTAACTTGGTATTGACATCATTTAACACAATAAAATTGTATTAATTTGAAAACAATCAGAAACGCTATTCATATTCGACGCCCAAACAATTATAGGTGCTTTGTTTGGTGTTCTGGTTGGAAGGGTGTGTAAACCAGTGTAACGATAGACACAAGACAAATAACAGCTTAGTTCCTAAGTTCGATGACTCATTGAAGCTGTAAGAGATAGATATTAATTTTATACAACACTAATGTCTATGTGCCACAAGTGGTCGGTGAACACTTAACATCAGGTTACCCATTTTCACTAAAACACCTTAAACTAATCCTTCTTAATACGGTTTATTAGGTTTACATGAATACCAACCGACTTAATGTTTCGAACAATAAATTACGACAGAAACCGATAACGGTTTCAACAATTATGACTTTACTATATTCCACTTTACATTTTATACTTAATTGATTTATACGCTTAGAAAATATTAGCTTGAGAGTTGACAAATATATGTAGTGAATAAGGTTATTTTCTTGTCTACCGCTCAACCGATCTCCATAACAATTGGTATTATCCGCACCCGATACAAATGGGATGCGACCTTTTAGAACTGAGACATGCGCGATCCGTTCGGTAGCGTGGGCAAACTCGCGTCGAAGCTCGCGAGATATTGTTGTAGATTATTTATTGTGATTTGCAACTGCCTTATTTTAGATATTTATGTTTTTCCGATTATTAGCTTAATAATAAGAAACATTTTAAAAAAATCGCGAAATATTTCCTATCGTTGAACATAACCGTTGACCGAACAAACGAACCAACATAGACATAATCTGATATGATCATTTTCTCATTTACTTTTGCCATAATCGAAAAATTGTTTCCAGAAATTTAATAATAACGCGCTCGAGAATTGTCATTTTCGCTTCAAACAAGGTTCCATACAGTTCTGATAGCGCGCGGATTATATTATTTACACACAAGCAGGACAATGACTTAAACATAAATAAACAAAGTATTGATTTACATTTGACGTTTAAATCTAATAAACAATCGACCATCATGGCCAGTTGGAACATGTCGCGCCAGTCCTGCGATCAGTCTAAATTCATAGCTCTTTTCTATGCCTCATAAATAATTCAGTGGCATCAACGGTAGGGTGATATCGCTGCAGGTTCATATTTCACGAGATTGTACCCGCCGTTATTAATGAATAGCTGTAAATGTCGAGTTTGGGCCATACAGTGCTCTCACGTTTATTCCAAAACAATAAAATATTGTCTATCTGTTATTGAGACATATCAAGGCCTACTTTTATTACAATAGTTATTTTTTTAATTATTATTATTATTATTGAACACTTTATGGCACAACAACATATAAATATCACAAGAGTAAAGAAACAGTCGATCAGAAAAAATGGTGTGATCTCTCACAGACAACCTTTGTTGACACCTGCTTTGTAACAGAGCAGGTAAGTGTAAACTTGAAAAGAAGGAGATATTTTATAAGAACAAATTTTAATAAACACATACATATAAATAAAATATAAAATTAAATATAGATCAGTATAAACTACATACTATTCCATATACATACATATATAAACGCATATACACATACATACACACATATATGCATACACATACATATACATACAAACATACATACATGTATATACATAATTTATTTAAACAGTGACAAATAATCGTTTTTTAAACGATGTTTAAATATATTCAGTGAATTCGACTGCCGAATATCTGTGGGTAGTGCATTCCATAGCTTAATAGTTTTAATAGTAAAAGAGTTACTGTAGCTTTGTGTCCGGCTGCAGGGAATGATAAATTTACTATCCTCCGAAGAACGCAGGTTGTGTGTGCTGTCATATCCAAGGAATTTGAAGCGTTCTTTGAGGTACGATGGTGTGTAATCGACATACAGGACAGAGTAGAGAAGGGATAAGGCGTGCAGATTTCTTTGAAGTCTGATTGGCAGCCACTTTAGCTGAGACCGATACTGAGAAACATGATCAAATTTTCGTAGACCGAAGATAAATCTTATGGCTACATTCTGAAGCCGTTCTAATTTATTCAGTAGGTGTTCAGTCAAATCCATGTAGCAGACATCAATTATTTCAATATTTATTTAACATGTGAGTGACTTTACTTACTTAATTCAGATGTGTTAGTACATATACACACATATAAACATATTCGCGATTCAGATTGACAAAAAAATAAAATATGTCTCATGGTAGCGCCAGTTTTTATAGGATGGGTAGGCGGACGTGTATTTGGGCCACCCTTAGACATTGGCAGAGTAAGAAATTATTAACCATCGCTTACATCGCCAATGCGCCACCAACCTTGGGAACTAAAATGTTATGTACCTTGTGCCTGTAATTACAGTGGCTCACTCACCCTTCAAACCGGAACACAGCAATAACAAGTACTGCTGTTTTGCGGTCGAATATCTGATGATAAGGTGGTACCTACCCAGACGAGCTCGCACAAAGCTCTACCACCAAGTAAATTACCATAACTTCGAATCGAATCGAATCCTCGTCTACGATTTTTAACAAAACATTACAGAAAAAGTAGGTTAACGACAGATAGTTATAATAGGCTCTTAGCGTCCAAGTGGGCAATTGGTAGAGTGAGCAGAAAAATGTATCAAGGCTAATTTTATTAAGTCACTCAACATCTTTTCTAAGAATACAATTCTGCTGTAATTTTTAACTTAAGTAAGAAGTGCTTATTATGTGTACCTATCTATTATTATGTATGTATTATTAAACTAGTGTCTAGTATCGAATTTTTTAATTATTTTTATACGTATTATATACAAATTAAAATAGCTTATCACAGTTTTTCGCATTTCACGATTGAGACACGTAGTTCTTAAATAATATCACTGAAGATAAGGATGCCTCTGCATATTTACTATTAATACGAGTATGATGGAATTTTCATTAAACATTTATTCTTTTGAAATGGCACGCCTTTTTATTGAAGTGCTTAAGTCATTTTTAAATTACGAATAAAGGAAGAGGAATTTTGTTCACTCAGTGAAACGAAAATTGACTCAAAAATATTACTCAGTGAAACGAAAATTGACTCAGAAAAAGTTACTTGTGAGTGTTTGGTGGACTAGCGCCGGTGTCGTTCACTACAGCTTTCTAAAGTCTGGCCAAACGATTGCGGCAGACATCTATTGTCAGCAACTGTAAACCATGAAGGAAAAACTAGCAGCTAAATAACCGAGATTGGTCAATCGCTTTAGGCCACTGCTGCTTCACGATAACGCAAGACCACACACTGCACAACAAACAACCACCAAGTTAGATGAGCTACAATTGGAATGTCTGCGACATCCATCATATTCCCCGGACCTTGCTCCAAAAGATTACCATTTTTTTCCGGAATTTGGACAACTTCTTACAAGGAAAAAAATTCAACTCCGATGCGGCAGCCCAAACCGCCTTCAAAAAAAAACTTTTTGAGTAAAGGTCTTTTTTTTAGTAAAGGAATCAAGAAAATGAGATGGCAAAAGTGCATAGATAACAACGGTGCATACTTTGATTAATTAAATATACTTTACAAAAAAAAAATGACATTATATTCCTCCCGTACAAAACGCCGATTTCATATGTAAGGACCTAATACATTCGTTATTATTATTATGCCAAATTGATTGAAATGATAATTATACAATATTACTATATTATTCTATTCGGCTTGTGAGTTAAATTTACTTTTATTATTATCTATCGTGTTCATGTATGTACCACCGAGGTTACTGTAAAAAGTCTTGCGAAATAATACCGTTTCTCGGATAATTGTGAAAAAATGTCTATTCGACTCTCATCTATGTATGTTTTTTATTGTTTTATCATTATATAAATAACAAAATCGCATATTTTGAAATTAATTCAACCTCAAATAGCTCAAATTTTAGCCACTCTTACCATTCTAGTTGTTTCTAATACAGTAATATTACTTTCAACTAACGTCATATTGGTAATAATGGTTTTAAACATTTTATTACAATCACTATTTTAAAAAAAAGAAAAAAATATTGCGCAGTCGTGGGACCCTCGTCAGATACGAAGTTCCTTGCGATATTTTTTCGAATTAAAACGTGTTTAAAAATGTAGATTTTAATTGATTATATTATACTGTATTTTTGTCACAACAAAAAGCGCCTTAACATCCCTTCTGGAACTCTCTCTCAAATCAAAGATATAGAAGCGATTTAAATTTTTAAATTCAATTAACATTTTTATAATAATAACAATCCCCATTTTAAGGAATTTACTAATATTTGGAATTTTAGTAATTTACCCCAAATTGAACAAAGCTTATGATGGGAATTTTGACAATAGCACAAGGTTCGAACCTAGCGCTATTAGTCCATATAATGTTCTTGTATTACCTTTATATATTTTTTAAGAACGTTAGGTAAATATTTAATACATATATGTCACGCATAGAGCGTTCGTGTAAATCAAGTTGGAACTTTGTACAGTTATTGTCGGCACATGAGTGAAGGTTTTTGACAAACTTGTTGTCCAATATACAACAGGTGAGACAAGTCGTATCAAGATTATATTAATTTTAGATATAGGGTTTTCCAATAGGGACGCTTGAACTTTGACAGCTGATTGCGGCCATGTTGTTTGAGTGACAGCTGTCAAATGCAGTGTGTTATATTCATTCCGTCCTCCCAAACCACCATGGCAGGTTACAGTGTCGAGCAGTACGTGCAAATCATAAAATTGTTTTATGAAAATGGGTCTTCAGTTCGAGCAACGTTCCGCGCACTTCGCCCGTTTTACGGTCGCGATGATCGTCCTGCCGAGTCGACTATCCGTCGATTGGTGGACAAATTCGAGTCAACCGGGTCAGTTAACAATCAGCCGGTTCCCGTGCGTCAACGTAACGCGAGATCTGCCGAGAATATCGCCGCTGTGCGCGACAGTGTCCTCGAAAACCCGCGGCAGTCAATTCCGCGTCGCGCACAGGAACTCGGCCTTTCGCAGACGACAACTTGGCGAATTTTGCGTTGTGACTTGAGCCTGCACCCGTACAAGATCCAGCTGATCCAAGAGCTCAAGGTTAATGACCATAGACAGCGCCGTGTGTTCGCAGACGCCGATTTTGGCAAAAAAATCATCTTCACGACGAGGCGCATTTTTGGATGAATGGCTATGTCAACAAGCAAAATTGCCGTATTTGGGACGAGACCAATCCACACGAGGTTCACCAAGTGGCAATGCACCCGCAGAAAGTGACTGTTTGGTGCGGATTTTGGGCCGGAGGCGTGATTGGTCCGTATTTTTTCGAAAACGATAATGGTGTGGCCGTCACCGTCAATGGTGAGCGACCGGTCGATGATAACCAACTTCTTTTGGCCTGAAATCGAAAATATGGATCTGGACAACATGTGGTTTCAACAGGACGGCGCTACGTGCCACACAGCACACGCTACGATGGAAGTTCTGCACGATCAAGCGCCCTTAATGGAAAACCCTATAGTTATTTCATAATATTTTTCTGAATCTGAGTCCTGTGTCTGAATTTTCAAAAATATCACATACGTTCTATATATATATACCTATATTTGGCTTTCCTTAATTTACTGCAATAAATCTTAAATATATATATATATATATAGATTTTAGTAGAAATCTGTTTGATTGATAAACTATGACGGCGCTTGACCGATCGCCGTGAAAGTTTACGCATAGATTTATTTTCTCATGAGGAAGCACTTCAATCTTCTTTACCATTCAACCGATCATTCTGACAGGTTGTTATATCGTGTGCCAGGTTTAAAATACCACTCATCACGAGATCTCCCAAACTATCCGACCGATTGGCTTGAAATTTGTCACAGCTACTCCTTCCTTAATTATAATACTAAGAACGGATTTTACGCAAATCCTATTCAAAATACATTTTTTTTCTTATGTACCAATGCGAATACAGGACGATTACTTAGTCAATAATTAAAGGCTAATACTAAATAAAAGGCTAAGGGCAATAAGCTAAGCCAACTCAAAACTTAGTAACTCACGTTTCTATCTCTAATGTACTCCAGTATTATTCTTCAATTCCAATCCAACCTTATGCTCTTTGATTATAAAAAAACAGACCTCCGAAGGTCCGTACGAACTTAGCTGCTCAGTTTGTTATTAGTTAAGGGTTTATACTTCCAAAACAAGATAATGGGATTATTTTGTTCAGAGAACGGTGTGAAGTAGTTAACGAGACGAGGCGCTTATCCTTCACAACTTTCCACTAATCCCTTACAGAGGCGAGTTACTGGCCCGACTTGTTCAAGAGTCGTGGATACTGCCACTCGAGCCATCTCTGAGTAATCCTTATTAGATTTTATCTTTCAGAAGATTAGTTGTTGTTGATTATTAAGCAACTTATTTTATGCCTGTTATCATTTTTTTAGCATATTTTAAAGAATCTTTAAACGGAAAATTTTGATAAAATATTAAAGTGACCTCATTACGATTAGTTGTTCGTCTCCACAACAATAGGAAAGACACAAAATCTGATACTATCCGGAAATTAAAATAATATTTTTTTTAACCAAGAAACGGTTATGGCTGGTGTCGATAGTGTTTATATTAAATTTTAATATTTTAATTTTGTTTTTATGAATATATCCTAATGTATGTAAACCTGATATATATTAATTAAAAATTAATGAATGGATTAATGGAAAGTAATTTTTATAACACACAAAAAATATGTAGAAAATTATTATAAAACATTTCGCATCAAGCGATCTCTCCGTTCGTTCTCAGTACTAATGCGTCTTACCGCAAAACTCATCTTATTACAGGCATTTATTTAACTTTTTTTCTTTTATTATATAGTCATATCTCCAGACGTCTGTGCCTTTGGTGTATCTTATCTATAATAATTAATTATTTTAATGTACCTGCATGATTTTATTGTCAAGCAGCATCACACTTTCAGTTTTAAGTTAACAAATTAACGACAATATTCTATTCATATGAAAATAAAATTTTGTATTGTACATACATATCAAAGTTTTGATAGATAAATTTAATTGTGTGTGGAAAGTGTATGGTATGTGAGCGATGAAAAAGTAAAAGTTAAGTTTCCTGACACTTTTTCTCGGTAGAATATACATTTTGAACCGGTGACTTTAAATTAAATTTAATCTTGTAAAATAACGATAACGGTGCCTGGAGGAACTTACTTCGTTATAGATTGATTTTAGTAGAAAATATTTAACGTTTGAAATTTGGCCTTATTTTCTGCACGTTCGTTGATACCTTTTTAAAAATAAAACTTTTTAGTTTACAAAAAGAAAAAAAAATATATCGAAAACAAATATTTTTCAAATACCAGTATAACCAGGTACACGTTGTTTTGCGTGCGTATACCAATATTCATAGTGATCGATTGAACGGCTTGGAAACTGGTGTTCTGGCACTGAAAATCATCTAGTTAAAACAAAGTAGATAGTATAACACCTTTATATATATATATATATATATATACATAAACCGGATTCCATTGTGATCGGTCAAACGGTGTAGAAGTCATCATATACAACAACAATTTTTTTTTATAACATATGTAGGCGGACTTGCGTATGGACCACCTGATGGTAAGTGGTCACTAACGCCTATCGATAATGGTATTGTAACAGATGATAATCATCGCTTACATCGCCAATGCGCCACCAACCTTGAGAATTAAAATGTTATGTCCCTTGTGCCTATATTTACACTGTCTCACTCACCCTTCAAATCGGAATACAACAATACCAAGTACTGCTGTTTTGCTGTAGATTATCTAATGAGTGGGTGGTACCTACTCAGAGGAGCTTGCTCTGCTACCATATATACAAATATCTGTTTTTATTTATAAGATTGTGATCTACATGTTTTGTTATCATTTACACAGCATAAAATGATATAATTTCCGCAAACGTGTTTTATAACAAAGTTTTGAAAGAATTTTTTCACAACAGCCGTTAAGAAATCCTTAAGCTCAACTTGCTCGAGTCATTTAAAATTTATATACATTTTCTGGAACTCCGAGAAGTGAAAACTTTGGTTTTTTTTTTTTTGCGGGAGTGACTAATGTGTTAAATATGCTCGTTTTTTGTTACATTTATAAAGGTACTTCAAGAATAGCTTTTTTTTATTTTTTATATAAAATCGATAGGCCAGATTTAGACTATGGACTTGGCCACCAGATAGCAAAATATAGTCACCACTGGCTGTAGATATTGTCGCTATCAGAAATAATCACCATTCCTTACATCGCCAATGTTAACCCTGGGATTAAAATGGTATGTCCCTTATACTGATATTACATTGAATCACTTACTTTTAAAACCGAAACACAATAATACTAAGTATTGCTGTATGGCGTTTGAATATCTGATGAGTTGGAGAATATTAGTTTTAGCCATATTCTAATAAATGTCGGTGTTATCTTGAGCTTTTGTTTTGTTTTAAATATAGTAACTAACCGAAATGTCCTTCTAGTAAGCAAATATTTCCTTAAAGAACAGGTTTGGAGCTTATTCCACCATGTCACAGAATTTCACCCGACACTTGAATATTTTGTATGATATTTTCCTTCACCGCCACATAGGTTCATGAAAAGTCAGTAGTTACCTGGCCTCGAACCCAAAATCTATGATTATAATCCACATTTGCTGACCACTAGATGATTTGTCTCTAATACTAATAATTGATTGACGACAAATGTTTCTCAATAATTAATGTTAGGAAGAAATAGTACGGTGTTATAGTTACAGGATAATGTTTCAGAAGGCTGTGCCGGACGAGTGTTGTAATTAATGGGTATGCATTTACGGGCGTGGAGCAAAATACTCCCAACGCGTGTCGGAAACGATGAAATATGGAATTTTATCAATTTACCTACAGTACAAAGAAAAAATTATACGTAGGTGCTTTCTTTGTCAGTATTTTTAATAAATTTCGAATGACGAAAGGTTCTTTGTGTTCTGTGTATTATTCAAGAAATAAACATATATTTTTACGATTATATATCATATAATTTAATAATATTATGAGAAATTTATACTTTTTTATTATATAATATTCATGAGATAGAAATCATTAAATTATAAGTTGTTCCAAGATCGCCAAGTGGCTAGAAATCTTAAATGAAGATCAGAATTTGTAACCAATTTGCAAACACCACTGAATTTTCATGTTCTTAAGATTTCGTTTTTGTTATAAAACGTTACTCGTTTCTAATTCATGTAGAGCTCACTGGTAAACGAAAACTTCGTGTGGGAACCTGCATATGTCGCTAAAATTCTGCAACATGAATTCAAATTCAGTTCATGAAAATTCTGAGGTTCTTGTCCGAGTTTAGTCCGCAATCAATTGAGCCGGTTGACGTGGTTGGTAGATAATTGCCTTTCGCGCCGCAGGTCGTGGGTCGATTCCCACCCAGGACAGATATTCGTGTGCATGAACATGTCTGTTTGTCCTGAGTCTGGGTGTAATTATCTATATAAGTATGTATTTACAAAAGAAAACTGGTATACAGGAAGGAGAAAAAATTTATTCCGGATTTTTTATTTTTATTAAATGACGAAAATTACGTGGCGACACAGGTGCGGGCAATAGCGCTCGATAGCTCTTACCTATCGGGTAGCTAAGACACGAGGTCATGATCTCAGTAGTCCACGTTTTTACCACCAACAGTGTCGTTAAACACAATTAATATATTTTTTAAGTAGTTTTTTTGCTTAGTATTTTAAAAATTATTACATAAATAGAACCGACACACGATACGTAATAACCACTTCACGGGTCGGACACGAATTTTGTTATACGCTGTATGTAGTATATCAGTTGTCTGGTTTCCATAGTACGAGCTCTGCTTAGTTTGGGATCGGATGGCCATGTGTGAATAATGACCCAGGATATTATTATCTTCGAGCGAGATTCAAGTATTCTCACGAGTGAACAATCTTGGTACAACTTATAATTACACACTGTATGCTCATCCGCTTACCAAGTTATAATATTAGGTCCTTACATATGAAATTGGCGTTTTGTACGGGAGGAATATAAAGTCAATTTTTTTTTTTGTAAAATATAATTAATTAATCATAGTATGCACCGTTGTTATTAATGCACTTTTGCCATCTCATAGGTAGTTAATTGATCCCTTTACTAAAAAAACCATGGGGGCGAGAATTAATATATCGATATTTCATGTTTTCCATTGTGCGGTAATAAGCGACGCCAAAGAAAAAAATAATGAGGAAAAAACAAATGAATGATTGTTTTAAAAACTCAAATGTATCAGCTAAATGAATTTATAAATTTGAATTTGGAATTCTTAACCAAAGAGGAATTTGGAATTCTTTATTTCAGATCAAAGTGGTCAGTACGACAAAACGCTAATTTCATATGTAAGGACCTAATATTGTCCTAATTAATTCATATCACGCAAGTTTTCAACAACTTATTGTTTACGCCGCAAGAACAATATAAGTATTTTAACTGTGTCATCAGAAGCACGTAATTAATATAAGAATGACTTTCATTAGCGTTTAATAATATTACGGGAATTTATTTTACTAAAAATTTAATTAATTTAAGTAATTTATTTAATACATCAATCGTTATAACATTTAAAATTCGATACTATTCAGATATATAAACCTTATCCACCACCTATATAAATATTAAACCTTAACCAGTGGTTCTAAATCTGATCTCCCTCCGGTCCTGTTGCTATCCCATCAGAATGTAAGGGTATAGCAAAATTAATCTTTGTTTATGCACACTCATTTGGACAATTATTTCTAACACACATGGCTAGTACGCAGTTCGGTATTGGAAAATTTGGTCAAAGGTATATTGTTTACTTAAAAATATTTAGATCACAAATTATGGGGTTTTCCAATAGGGACGCTTGAACTTTGACAGCTGATTGCGGCCATGTTGTTTGAGTGACAGCTGTCAAATGCAGTGTGTTATATTCATTCCGTCCTCCCAAACCACCATGGCAGGTTACAGTGTCGAGCAGCACGTGCAAATCATAAAATTGTTTTATGAAAATGGGTCTTCAGTTCGAGCAACGTTCCGCGCACTTCGCCCGTTTTACGGTCGCGATGATCGTCCTGCCGAGTCGACTATCCGTCGATTGGTGGACAAATTCGAGTCAACCGGGTCAGTTAACAATCAGCCGGTTCCCGTGCGTCAACGTAACGCGAGATCTGCCGAGAATATCGCCGCTGTGCGCGACAGTGTCCTCGAAAACCCGCGGCAGTCAATTCCGCGTCGCGCACAGGAACTCGGCCTTTCGCAGACGACAACTTGGCGAATTTTGCGTTGTGACTTGAGCCTGCACCCGTACAAGATCCAGCTGACCCAAGAGCTCAAGGTTAATGACCATAGACAGCGCCATGTGTTCGCTGACTGGGCATTAGAGCAGTTGGAAGTTGACGCCGATTTTGGCAAAAAAATCATCTTCAGCGACGAGGCGCATTTTTGGATGAATGGCTATGTCAACAAGCAAAATTGCCGTATTTGGGACGAGACCAATCCACACGAGGTTCACCAAGTGGCAATGCACCCGCAGAAAGTGACTGTTTGGTGCGGATTTTGGGCCGGAGGCGTGATTGGTCCGTATTTTTTCGAAAACGATAATGGTGTGGCCGTCACCGTCAATGGTGAGCGATACCGGTCGATGATAACCAACTTCTTTTGGCCTGAAATCGAGAATATGGATCTGGACAACATGTGGTTTCAACAGGACGGCGCTACGTGCCACACAGCACACGCTACGATGGAAGTTCTGCACGAGCAATTTCTGGACATGGTCATCTCGCGCGGAGGCGACGTGAACTGGCCACCGAGATCGTGCGATTTGACCCCGCTGGACTTTTTCTTGTGGGGTTTTCTTAAGTCGCAGGTCTATGCCAACAAGCCGCAAACCACCGATGCCCTCAAAGTCAACATACGCCACGCCATCGATCAAATACAGCCCGATTTGTGCGCCAGAGTCATCGAAAATTGGACCTTTCGTGTGCGCGCCACCAACCGAAGCCGTGGCGGTCATTTGAATGATGTCATATTCCATACATAATGGGGTCGATAGACCTTCCAAATAAAAAAAAAAATTCGCAAATATCTCTCCTACATGTATTTTTTTTTGCATTTCAAAGATCAAGCGCCCTTAATGGAAAACCCTATACTTATATATATTGATAATAAAAACGAAATCATTTAATTATTATAGATAGAGATTGATTTTATTTGATTGAATATCATTTTCTTATTTTATTAGTAACTAGCTGTTTCGCCGCGGCTTTGCCCGCGACATAATCAAAAATAATAAAATATGTTAATTATGGTCTATTTAAGCTGTGAAAACAGTATATTTCAAGCAGATCAGACCAATTTTTTATACGAATGTTTCAACTCATTTCTCTCGTTTGGGGTTGAATTTTTAAAAATGACAAAATACATCTGCATTTATTTTTGCTCAGAAGCTTTAAAATTAAATTTCATGCTTCTTACATAAAAAATGACGGACCCGCCATACAAACTTTCAACCCCTTTTTCGTCCTCTTGCGGGGTAGTTTTAAAAAAACCCTGATATACGTATTTATTTATTTCTAAACAGAAGCTAGCATATAAAATTTCATGGATCCTACATGAAAAATGACGGACCCGCGATACAAACTATCAACCCCCATTTCACCCTCTTGGAGGGGTAGATTTTCGAAAACCCTGAAATAAGTATTTATCTATTTCTAACCAGAGGCTTGTATATAAAATTTCATACTCCTTACCTGAAAAATTATGGACCCGCGATACAAACTTTTAACCCCCATTTCACCCTCTTGAAAGATAGATTTTTAAAAACCCTTAAATAGGTATTTATTTATTTCCAACCAGAGGCTTGTATACAAAATTTCATGCTTCTTACTTCAAAAATGACGGAGTTCCCATGCAAATTTTCAACCCCTATTTCACCCTCTTGGGGGGTAAATTTTCAAAAACCTTGAATTATATATTTATTTGTATCTAACCAAAAACTTGTATATAAAACTTCATGCTTCATACATCAAATATGACGAACTCCCCATATAAACTTTCAACCCCTATTTCACCCTCTTAGGTGGTGAATTTTGAAAAACTCTGATTAGAGTACTTTTTTATTTCTAACCAGAAGCTTGAAAATGACGAATTTTCATACAACGGTTCATCCCTTATTTCACCTCCTTAGGGGTGGAATTTCCAAAAATCCTTTCTTAGTACGCGTCTCCATCATAAAATGCATCAACTGTCAAAATTTCAAGTCTCTAACCCCAGTGGTTTAGGCTCTGCGTTGATGAGTCAGTCAAGACAAGTCTTTTTATATATATAGATTATTTTAATGTAGGCTTAAGCAAGAAACTATAACTGAAAGAAAGTTAACAACCGATCGCAGTTTAGATAAATTGAACTCTTATCTGAAAAGTCACTGCCCGGATGCCGTTAGAAACGGTTTCACACTTTCTTTAAGAAATTGCACAAAAAGGAATACCATATTGTTTTTATCAAAACCTTTTTGAAGGTGTTTTCAATGCTTCCATTTTAATAAGATCCCGTGATCTAAATTTATCCAAAGAGTAACAAAGACTTTAAGAAAAACAAAGTGCCTCTAATTAGGAAATCTGAGAAAAATAAGCTACCTTCCTTAATTGGTACTCGGTGATAATAAGACACCGACGCGTTTTCGTGGCAGCCCAGCGGTAATTACGAATCTTACAATTCATATGCTCTCAATAAGTCTGCCAGATTTTATTAGTTTCGTTTTGTATAAATTTCACATTTCCTATCAAACAGACAATATCGCTTGACATTTATATGCTTTTTAAGTGAAACTTTGTAGCTTTTATCGCAATGAGAATTTCAAGGTCGAGTGCAACGTTTCTGACGCCAAAACACTTATGATGTGCAGAATTTCATGCGATTTAACAATTTTGTTTGCACTTATTAATAATTAAAATTTTCGATCCCCCAAAGTTACAATCAATGTTGTATACATATATTTTTCCTTGAATTTCTGCATATAAAATAAATATATACTTTACAATTATCTTCATGTAATGCGGTATTTGCAACAAATTGCTTAGATAATGGCTACCGATTCAAGTCGTTGTGAAATTCAAGCTCAATATATACAAGATTCGAACTAACTTGCTTATTACGGTGGATTAAGCTAGAAGGTACACGTCGCAGTAATCTCTACGATCACGGCTAACTTCTCGCCAGTAATCCTTCATCGAGAGCGGCTCATCTAACGTCATAAAACTTCGTCCAAATGACTTCACTCAAAAAGTTTAACGAGAAAGACAAATTACATAAAACTTGATTTTGAAACAAAACAAAATGTATAGATAGCTTTTATTTTATTAATTATTTTATTAATACGGTTAATAAGCAAATATTGTTATTATTTTTTTCGTTAAGATTTGTAATTGGAAATCAATTTGTCGCGTTGATAAAAAATATGTGAGATATATGTATAATAAAAATATTTTAAACGTAATTAATTAAAAGTAGATGAATACATTTTAAAATAGAAATAAATATTAAACGTGTTTTCCTAAAACTGGAATATATTTTCTATTTATATAGAATTCAGTCAAACTTAATAAAACGTTTTGTTTCTTGATGTTCACTGTCAAGTGTGGCGTCAAAGGTTTTATGATAAATCACTATACCCTTTTTTCCTCTAGTCCTTCATTATAAATGAAAATTTATCGTCTGTATGACCGCTACGGCCCAACCGCTACTTAGAGGTTATACGATTCCAGTACTTTTTACTTCCAAACGGGTTATCAGAAGAAATATTTTTTAGTTTCGATTTTTTAAATTTTATTTGCGTGAATATCGTTTATTTTATTTGATTTGCATTTATTGTGCATTAGTGGTAAATTAATTCGTTCATATTGATATAATAATATTGTGTACCTTAGATAGCACAAAAGTAACTGCTTTCTCTATAATCTCTATAATTCACGAGCCGGTTGGCGTGGTTGGTAAGACACTTGCCTTTCACGCCGCAAGTCGTGAGTTCGATTCCCACCCAGGACAGACATTTGTGTGCATGAACATATCTGTTTGTCCTGAGTCTGAGTGTAATTATATAAGTATGTATTTACAAAAGAAAATAGTATATATCAGTTGTCTGGTTTCCATAGTACAAACTCTGCTTAGTTTGGGATCAGATGGCCTTGTGTGAATAATGTCCCAGGATATTATTATTATAATTCACGATTATTCGAAATAGTATCGAAATTCTATCCACATTCCATTCCGTGATCAGCTTCACTTTTTAAGAACTTGAAAAATTACAATGCAGAAGCAATTTTAAAAGCCTAAAATGCAATATATTTTGACTTTGATATGTTATTTCTGGTGTTTATGCAGGTATATATATATATATATATATATATATATATATATATAATAAAAATATTTTAATAATACTAATCCAAATTTTCAAAATTTATGGACAATATCTTAAAATTGTTTTCCGGTTGCTATAAGTTATAACGACTAAAGCTGACCTTGTTGCCCTATCTCATATTACCATTTACGATCCTGTGTAAACTATCTATCATAAAGTACGTCAACATATCGGAAGCCATATTTACTATCATTTTTACTAGTTAGGCAGCACGTTTTGGGATTCTAAAAATAAAATAGATTATAAAATCCAAGATTGCAGTAATACTGGCTCCCTCACCCTTCAAACAACAGTACTGTTGTGTGACGGTAAGGTAAGTTAGGCAGTAGAATATATAATGAGTGGGTGGTACCCAGACGGCTTCGTTCCTTATTTTCGGTAAGTATTTGGATTATAAATTATTAAAGCTATTAAATCAAATTAAATTAATAATATTAAATTTATTTTAGCTAATATTTATTTTAGTGTGAGTGTTTTGGTTATGTTAATTGACTAAGTTTGGGGGCTTGAGAGCGCTTGTATGCGGACTAAGCTTTGAATGTTCCTTATAGAACAGATCTTTACCTAGAAATGGATTAACACAATCTTCTTAAAATATCTTACGGTATATAAGCTTATTGCTAAATTACTCCCACATTGATAAAATAATAATAAGTTGTGTTGTGCGTTGGGTTAATTTTGATCCTTTTAAACGGATTAAAATAAAAATACTTGTAATAATATTATAAATAGTAATCGATCAAATCGAAATACACTTAGAAGCAGTTTTAAATTATACAAGATTAATTGTGTTATTATTATTAACTAGAAAAAAATTAAGAGTTTCAGCTTCCAAATTTGCTTTATATCTGCGCCACCTGATGGCGAGTAATCACCTTCGTCCGTTTACAATACAAATAAATAATGTATGTCGTCCTAACTCAAAGAAATGAAGATAATATAAAATACAACAATTAAAAATTTATATATTTAACATTACCTGTTTACACTGACATTAATTCTAGTATTTTAAAAAAAATTAAAACTAATTTCTGAAACTATAAAACAAAGCTCATACATTCGACACAGGGTCTAAGCCTAAAGTATATGAAAAATGCAGCAGAATTTTATGACCGGCCGCTTACCTGACATTATTCCAACTTCAAAACTGTGACCATCCCACCAGATCGTATACGGCTAGTTGAGGCACTTAGATGATGTATTTTCGATTCACGAATGCACTTAACATAAATATCTATGTTAAATATGTCGTTTGTCTACTCTACTGTGCAAACTAAATGAAGAAATGCTAATATTTTCATCATTATCGGCATTTAGCCAATCGTGGTTCACTACTGGACATAGGCCAAGGTCCCACCTTGAGCATACACATTCTTCAAATCATCGTTGCAGCTCTAATTGCTATGCAACACATTATGAATGGATGTTTATCAAACGCAAAAATTGCTTGACTTCTAGCGAACAATTATGGCATATTGAAGTTGAACTTACGACCCAATCTTCGATAAACATAATAGAAACGTAAAATAATATTTACCATATCAAAATATTATTTACTATATCAGTCTTGATGATTAATGAGGATGAAACACTCAAAACAATAACAACAACATCAACTAATATGTGAATTTTATTTGTCAACAGCTTACATACATATATACTTTTTTATTATACTTTTATAAATAGTACTGCTTATTACACTATATACTGCCATTTTATGAAATGATAATTTTTCAAAGTCAGATTTAATTTAAATACTGAACGCTCATTGGTCACTTATTGCGTCACCAACTTTCTCTGACCATTCCAGATTAAAGTAAAAAATTTAAACAATTATTAAGCTTTAATCATCATCTCAGAAACTCGATGTTAAGTAAACATAGTATTATTCATTCTTCTTCTTAATATATTTCACATTTACTTTATTTTCATAAGCGAAAGTCGTGCCTAAAGAATATTAAGCTTTACATAACGAAAAAGTATTTCGCGCTAAAACCGTAAACAATCGTGCATAATGGCTGTCTGGAAGATGTCGCGCCATTCCACCTATCAATCTGAATTCATAGGCGTTATCTGTGCTTCATAAATAATTCAATAGCATCAACGGTATTCATATTTCAAAACTGCTTCTGATTTATAGGCAACTTTCCATAGTCCAAGGCTTGGCTTCGCATTCTCAATACCGAAAATCCCTCAGATTGTCGGACTCTATTCGAGCTTAACCGTATCGCATATAAAATATTTTTTTTCCAAAAAGTAAAAACCAACATCAAATATTTGGTGCAAAAACTTAGCAAGTCTAAATTTAATTGTGACGGAACCACCCCTAACAGTAATTGATAAATTGAATTCAGTCATCAAAATTGGATCATAAACAAAACTATTGTATATTATAGATGATGTCTTTTTATTGATGAAAAAATAGAAATTTGTATCTCAATAAAAAGGAACATCCCTGTTATGTACTAGCATTTTTTTATTAAAATGATATATAATATTAGGTTTAATAATAATAATAATATAGCCATTTATTTAGATTTTACACCAAAAAAAAATACTTTTGAGGAATTTCTTTTTTGACTCCACCTGTTTTGGATATAACCTTATTTATAGTTTCACAATTGATCCAGGATTGATTGACTGATCCAGGTTCACAATTTTTTTTTCTTGAACATAGTATTTATGATGGTTAGATTGTTTTCTAGCTCGAAGTTGATAATTTTATCACGATTTCTACTTCTAGCTTGGTTACTATACATGAATTGTCCTAGTATTGTCTTTTCTTCGTAACACCTTTCTCCAATTTGACCATTGAAGTCTTCCATTATTATAACATATTTATGGACATGGTCTTGAATCGCCTAGTTGAGATCATGGTATGTATTTATTGTGTCTGGATGCGAGTGTTCTATAGGCGAATATATTTTTACAATAGACCAGAAATCTTTGTGTCCTTGTAGTTTCAAATAAATTATTGCTATACACTCCGATATTCCTACGAATCCTTCTACACGCTCAGTTATATGTTTTTTAATAATAAATCCAACCCCCATGGTGATCACCTGGGTTTCCCCTATATTGTAGAGTATAGTAGCATAGTCTGAATGAGATTTAATACTTTCTCCCATTCTTCTCACTTCGCTCAGGCCGACGATGTTTGATTGATGTTTTATAAAGCATAGATTAATTCTGAGAGATTTTATTCTTGTTTCAGAGTAAGTACGTTGCGGGCTACTATACAGATAATTGACTTTTAGTGGTTGCAATGTCTATTATATTTCTTATTCTTTGCTGTTGGAGAGTAATGGACTCCTTCTATATTCTTTCAATATTAGGTTTTAATTAAACTTAATTTTGAGGATGTAATGTGTGCTTTTTTTTTTTTATTGTATAGGTTGGCGGACGAGCATATGGGCCACCTGATGGTAAGTGGTCACCAACGCCCATAGACAATGGCATTGTAAGAAATGTTAACCATCACTTACATTGCCAATGCGCCACCAACCTTGGGAACTAAGATGTTATGTCCTTTGTGCCTGTAATTACACTGGCTCACTCACCCTTCAAACCGGAACACAACAATACAAAGTACTGCTATTTTGCGGCAGAATATCTGATGAGCGGGTGGTACCTACCCAGACGAGCTTGCACAAAGCTCTACCACCGAGTAACGTTAGCTTACGTTTAGAAGTATAAAAAAGAAGAAGAAGTGTGAAGTAATAAGAACTTTTAACTTTTTGTGTATTGCCTTGTAATATTTAACATTCAAATGTCATGTTAAAATGATCATGTTTCATTTTTCAATGTTTGCCCAAAAAAAATCTTTGACATAAAAATACAATACTATAATAAATAAAGACAGATGAAATCATTATCCGTAAACCTTTATCCTTATACGGTATCACTTGCTATTCCATCCCAGTTTGTCAGAACAAGAGATCTAATGGCCTAATATTTTGTATTACGACACGTCCCGACCATATTTCCCTCGGTTTCTTCGCTAAAATAATGTCCCACATTAGTAGCAGTTACAGTGATTAAATAGGTCGGTAGTGTGGGGATGTAATAATGTGCTACACCCTCTTACTGCTGTGCTACATTTGGAACCAGATCAGATTTTATATGTATTTAATTATTTATGAGATAATGTATTGGGGAATTCGGTTGAGTGTAAATAAATGCAGACACAAATAAACAATTGGTGAATTGAATTTAAGTGTTATGAATTTTGTGACAAATGCCATTTGCCTATTTAAATATTGTCAAATTAAATATATATCCACTGAAAAATGTATTATTACATAACATATTAAGTATAACAACGGAATGTATCTTGGTAGGGCTTTGTGCAAGCCCGTCTGTACTAATCTCTACTAATTTATATGATGAGAGATCACCTGCTTTCAGCTGGTTACCACGTAACCTCAAAGGATTTTGACCAATCGGATCAAATCTTACAAGAATCACAAATGGTTAAAGTTAATCAAGATCAACTATAAAATCTCTAAAAATGTTAAGTGAAATATTATTTTAGTATTTATTGTAGAATGAAACATAATACTTAATGATAAATAATATTTTAATAATGGCATTATTAGTGTACAAAAATGCACCAAATTCCGTGCAAATAATTTTAACCTCTTGACCATTTTGAAATTTTGACATCAAGAGATGTTTCTTTTAACAATAATAGCAATATTTTTGTAAAAGCACGAGTTCAAACTAAAAATTGTATTTTAAATGTGTTAATTAAAATATTCAAATGTCACAATAAAATCTCGTTATTAGACGCTTCCTCACACTTTACATATCTTTAGTTTAATAAATATTATTATAGATAAACCTATTAATAAAGTCACGCGAGATTCATGAGCTAGACACTGCGTACATAAATTCAGTTAAATATTGGTCCAATATATTGTTACAAATAATTTACATAGTTTACTTATTCATGAATATTATTATTATATCAGTGTTGATATAATAATAATTCTATTACGCCTTCTGTTATTTAACTATTCACCAGCCCCGGATATATGCTTGGGCAAAGACCGGCACGGTAAGGGCGCCCGCCTTGCTTGCGTGCGTACGTTTTTATTTGAGACCGGTTTGGATTTTTGTTTCATAGTGATCGTCTTAAAATATACTTATCCTATTGCTTAAACACATAATTATATCTAAAGGGTAATTTATGCGTTATGTTTATCAAAACATAAAAATTAAAATTCTTTGAGTAGGAACCAGTCACTCATCACATATTCTTCCGCTAAACAGCAATACTTAGTATTGTTGTGCTCCGGCTCTAAGGGTTAAAAAGCCAGTAAAACTACAGGCACAAAGGACATCTTAGTAACCAAGATCGGTGCACTTGCGATGTAAGAGGTTACTCTTATCATATAATATAAAATGAGCAATTCTTTTATATAAATTTACTTCGTGTATCTCAACGGCTCGTCAGCTTGATTCAAATTTTATATTAAAGTTTTCCTTTTCATGTTCATCTGTATAGGTGTATTTTATGAATAAAAAAACGTATACATATATAGTACAAAAAATACAGTTACTATATCTTCCGTGCCAATGCCTATGCGGTGGTCGCCACTTCCCATTAGGTGGCCTATTTGCTATTCCGCCTACAATTATTCAATTTAAAAATAAAGACACAACGCGTACGTGCAGCGAACAGATCATTATGATGTGTTTCCTAATTACCTGACTTAATTCTAAATTATAAATTTTAATGCCTTAAATCGTTTTCTCTCTACTTAGAACAGCGTACGCTTGCCAAAAAATTTAATCGACTAATAAACTTACTTAAATTGCTATTTCATTGCTAATTCTGCACTTACATTACTGGTAGAACAGTTTTTAAGCTCACACTAATACTCAATCCTCTGCTTACACTATAAAAAATATATAAACATTAAATATATATAGCAGGAAGTTATTATTAAAAACTTTTTTAGTTATTTGAAAAGCATAATATTATACCATCTTCTAGTAACAAGTGGTTTATATATGTTTTCATTGTAACTTCAATAATTAAAGTAATATAATATCTATATTAATAGTAATATTTATACGGAGGTGTTTCTATACGAGTAATTTGAGTAATTTCGGCAATAGCTCAGAGCGGCAGAACCGTGAGGGCAGTAAATATATTTTCTCTTCCTACAAAAAAATAGAACGTATCAATAAATTTAGCACACTTATCATGATTGTAAATTGTATACTTTATAAATAAAGAACTATTTAATAAAATATTTTTTATACATATTTTGATATGACTTAGACTGACCGATCTATTTTTAATAAACCGAGGCGGTATTGTTCCCGATTACGCAATAGCAATAAAATATATTAAAAAATGTCTTTATTAAATGTACAGGCATCTCATTATTTTTTTTTTTTTTATATAGCACTAATATTGACAATAATAATATCCTGGGACTATATTCACACAGGGCCATCTGATCCCAAACTAAGCAGATCTCGTACTATGGAAACCAGACAACTGATATACTTATATATACTACTTTTCTTTTGTAATTACATACTTATATAGATAATTACACCCAGACTCAAGACAAACAGATATGTTCATGCACACAAATGTCTGTCCTGGGTGGAAATCGAACCCATAACCGTGGCGTGAAAAGCAAGTACCTTACCAACCACGCCAACCGGCTCTTCAAAATATTTTCAAATATTTGCGTCTGTATTGTGCTTTTCTTGTAGAATGAAATAAAGTCAATCGGTCTTCACTGGGAGTTTTAAATCGCCTCTATCCAGCACATCAGCACTTCACCCAACAAAATGGTGGAGGCTTACTAGCTCAAGTGTGACAGAATGACATTCCCAAGGATGGTTGGGATCATCAAGCATCTAGCCTAAATACACCACAAACTATTTTTTTCATTAAGCTTCCACACTGTTTCGAAATTTATTTCAGACATGACAGAGTCTGTGTCATTAAATAAAGACCTCACCCCAAATAAATTAGGATTTTAACTTACGTTAATACATTTTCATAACTAGAATCCGTTGAAGAATGTGATAATAAAACCTAGATACATGTGAAATGCGAAACGCTGACACGACAGGAGCTCTATAATCTTTTTTTACCGCAGATAGCGTGAACGTTATTGCGACCCTAACTCCGAATCTTCTATCAGCCATATGTAATAATTTTTCGCCCCTTATAAATCAGTGTTTCTGATATGAGCTATTTATAACAGGCTTTTTGATATATTGTCCCAGGGGCTAAAATACACGCCCATTGACTTGCTACCGTGTTTTATTTCTCGATTCGAATTTACCGGTTTCAAGACGTTAATATTCTTTAGAATACATGAAGTAGAAAATGCAATCGTAGAAAACGTAAGGGATGTCCCCGTGATTTATATTTATATAGTCGAATTGTCTTCTCTATACTTTATGTAATCTACTACTCGGAGATTTTCTTTTATGTTTAATAATTATTTTTTTCAAGTATTTAAATTAAAATATTTCAAATATTGTAGTTCTATGTTGAAATCATAGGTCTTATTAGTGAAAAGTTGATTAATTTTTCTATCAACAAATTCTCAGTAATAGGCGGAAATTAAAAAGTTGGCGATATAAAACACGTGTCCTATCTGATCTCTCTACGGTCGTGTCGGATTGCCAACCGAACGAATTATAAGAGCGGGAATAAAGAGAGTGCTGATGCGCTTGTGCACTCACATGTGAACACTAATCTATTGCACAGTTAACTTAGCCTCAAGATTGATATCTGTGTCATTTAAGCGTTCCTAATTCACTAACCAAAATGAATTATAATTTATAAATAATTGTATGTAAATCTGCTCCGTAAATTTACTTTATTTAATTGCATAAAACTTGAATTTCATCTTTATGTATATTGTCTGACTACAAGCATATACTACAAAGAGTGATAATTATGTAATGAAAAATATACTTAACAGTATTTTTAGACGATTTCGAAAAAGGCGGTTATTAATTTGGCTGAATTTTATTTGTAACGAATTTATTTTATTTAGAACACTTAATTTATTTTATACAAAAATAACACATATAATATAAAATGTAAATAACAAAAATTTGAGGAAATTAAAAATCTCCAAACAATTTAAAAACACTATGAAGTCGATCAGTAAACAGTGCGGATGGCAATAAATAACAACCCATGGAGCCTTCTGTGACGCTTCCGCATCGGATGTTCCCTAGAGAATAAGATTTATGTCAACAACTTGTTTCTGCATACGAATAATGTTTTCCGTTGCAATATAAAAATATGCTCGTATTTTTTACCGTATTACGGCATCAGAGTCAATTTAAAACAAGCTTTACAAAGGGATTTTTAAATTTAGCTCCGAGAGACTGATTAACACATAGGCAACTTTCGATTAATGTTCATGAATAAAAAGACAGGTTAAAATAATTGGATGCAAATCAAAAAAATAATTCAAACGGAAATCAGTAATTTAACATTACTTATTAAAAGCGTCACTTAACGGCTGTTTAGTTAAACCCTGATTTCTCTCTTTCTGACATTATCGATGTAACATTCGAAAGAAGAAGCCAGCAATACTTAACTAATCACCAAATACACAATGCTTATAATTAAGGCAATAATTGCTTAAGTTTCAGAAAATAGAGATATATCCGTTGTTTCATTATAGTTATGCTTCTAATTGTTTTGTTTTATTATTAACGTTCGATGTAAATATTCCTTTTAGTCTTTTTTATATTTTTATAGCTTAGATAGGCGGATGAGTATATGGGCCACCTGAAGGTAAGTGGTCACCAACGCCCATTGACTTTGGCATTGCAAGAGATGTTAACCATCGCTTACATCGCCAATGCGCCACCACTCACCATTCAAACCGGAACACAACAATCTATGAGTACTAATAAATTATATCATCACTTATTCATTTATGTTTAATCGTATTATCTACTAAAGCTTAAAATAACACGAACGAACTTGTTCTTTTTATATTTGTTTTATTTTTAAATAAATATTATAAGTACTGTTTAAAAAAAGGTTCCGTTAGAAAATTGTGCCCATTATTAAACCAAGCGAGTTGGCCTTACATTGGCTTTGATAAGCCCATATATTTTCAGTATTTTACAACGTGGATTCCACGAAAATTGGAGGAGCTCAGCCAAATTTTCATGATAATGATGCGCCATAAACATTCAGCTTTACCACTCAAATAATGCGCATATAAACTATAGAAATGACAGCTAGTAGTGATATCGTAGTCTTTATGCACTTTTATTACGGTTGAAAGTTATATTATGCGTGAAAATTGTGAGTATATAAGGATTTTTTTACATGGCGAATACTTACTAATATTATAAATGCGAATGTGAGTTTATTTGTTATGCTTTTAAGAGTAAATAACGAAACGGATTTAAAAAAAATTACCAATTGGAAGCTACATTATTAGCGAGTAATATTAGGCTACATTTTGTCGCCGTATTCCCACGGGAACGGAAGCTACGCGGGTGAAACCGCGGACAAGTAGCTTAGTAACAAATAAACGTAAATGTCATGATATAATTATTATGTTCTGATGTTGATAACACTTTGCAGTCATTGGAAAGAGAAAATTATTTTATTTGTAAGTGTTACATAACTACATTTGTTATGTAAAAAATAACATCTGCTTAATGGCGTCTATACAGCGTGTAACAAAAACCCTGTCCGACCCGTGAAGTGGTTATTAGGTATCGTGGGTTCTATTTATGTAAATAATTTTAAAATACTAAGCAAAAAATTTATCCAAGATTATTTTTTTTTAAATTAAATTATATGGTAACACAGGCGCGGGCAATAGCGCTTGATAGCTCTTACCTATCGGGTAGCTAAGACACGAGGTCATGACCTCAGTAGTCCACGTGTTTACCACCAACAGTGTCGTTAAACAACCGAACCGCCACACGATACCTAATAACCAGTTCACGGGTCGGACAGGGTTTTTGTTACATGCTGTATAATACGTCTTTATATTTTTAAAACACTTTTTATAAAAACAGTTTTGGCTTGGCAAATTTCTATTATCGTATAATCCCTATTATCTACTGGTATAATAGGCGTAAATTGAAATATGTGTTGATAATAATTCGAGTTTAATCGTTTCAATAAATGCAGACCAAACGGAATTCGAATTTCGGAGCTGCCACGACCTAAATAGAACAAACCAGAATGCCATATATTCACGTTCGAACATGATTGACTTTTGTTTTCAGAAACGTTATTCCCCGGAAGCTGATTAAGCCAGTTTACAAATAAACAATTTGTTTCATAACAAACTTTAAAAATTACGAACTAAATAAATAAACAATTCTGTTATTGACTAATACAATTATAATGTAATATTAAAGAAATAAATTACATTTAAATTAATATACTCAATTTCGACTAAATCCTCTTTGCGTGGTTATTTTAAATTAGTTCAGAATTTCATCTTTAGCATTTTTATTCGCGACCGGATTCAAAGAACTAACAAAATAAATGCAATAAAAGTAATAAAAGTTTGTTAGTGCGGACGCGACTGCACTTCTAAGTAAACGATGAGAGTTTAACTCGATTCTGGCAACAATTTTCATAGCTGCAGAAGTTAACCCTGAAATTGCTATTACGCTATCTTCAAAGTTCTTTAGATGAAAGCACTACAATTATATCTTAGGTGTCTTATAGAGTACTAGGATGTTCTAAGTTATTACCTACCTCGTTTAATTAACTTATTCTTCTTTCCATCTGGTCAGAACATTTTACTAATAAATAAATTTAAAAGACATGTTACAACAGGATTAAACAATAAAAAATATATTACTAGATTATAAAATATTTATCATTCTTCTTATTTATTATTCTTACTTAAAAAAGTTAATTAGCAGCTTCTTAGTTAAACAATGATTTTAATTCCTTCTGTCATTGCTTATTTGACATTCGAAGAAGAAGAAAAAATACATTTAATTTCAAAAACAATATTTAACCTAAAAACCTAAAAATAAATAACTGTTATTTAGTTTTTGTTTTTTTTTTTTTTGGTCGCTGTCTATTTCATCTTACAGATTAGAAAATTACTTTAAGAACATTATCTTAAATTACAAATGATGAAACTTGATTGAAAAGCTTTCTAAAAAGGAATCTCCGAATACAATACGTTAAAACATTTTTATGAGGGACGACAGGAGTCAGTCTTCAGGTTTAAAAAGTTACGCTAAAGTCCCTTTGATCTATTTACTTTGAAACGTGCCGGAATTAAAACAGAAATCAAATTGTAGAGACAGCAAAAACAGCTTAAACAACGAATAAACTTTAAACTAATAAAGTCATACTAAAGATGTTAGTTTTGTTTGTTTATTTTTCCAGTTTTGTGTAAAAACTATTAATCTGATTGGTATGGAATTTATATATTATTTTAGTGTATAGTTTCGTGACGGACAAAGTGTGTGGTTGTTGTGTCTATGTCCAACAATGGACGACGAACGGATGATGATGATGATGAACGTCAAAAATGTATGTACTACTTTGCAGATAAATAATTTTGAATTTATACATTGTGCATTAATATAAATTACATATTTAAAAAAAGAACTGTATTTTTTTGAAATATAGCTTAATATGCTGTGTACAAGTGTGTGCGCAATTACAGGTGCACTCTTTCTTCCCTAACTCTCATAATCCGATGGGACGGCAATCCGACACGACTGGAAAGAGTTGAGGTACAGGACCACCGGCTTAACGTGCTTTCCAATTCACGGGAGTGTACACACTTCCAATTTCCAGACTCCGGACTGCTACTAAGAATTTTCTGCCAGATAAACCCAATAACTATTTATTGGCCCAACCTGGGAAATGAACCCAGGGCCACCGGGTGTGCGGCCTTATATCTAGCCGCTAGACCAACGAGGCAGTCACATCAAGATTATTATAACAGGATCGGATCGGTTTGCGATTGTTCATATGTATTTCATTGGTACAAAATCCTCTTCTTTTTTTCTTAAAATCACTAGTTGTCTTGTTAGGGATATAATTTTCATTTAGAAAAAACCTATAATTAGTAATTTATATTTTATTAAATTCTGCTTCTATTTTAACACATATTTTTTGTATATTCTATCTCATCTTTTATGTTGTCATATTTGTTCTTTATTTGCACTGAGGCCAGCAACTGTACAAAAATCGATTGCAAAAAAGGTAACGAACAAACATTAAATCGTTTTCGCACGTGGTACAACAAATAATATTAAAATATTATATTAAGAAATATGTTATAAAATATGTTATAAATAATTATATTTATAACATCAAAAATATATTAATAATCTGTTTCAACGTAACACAGATAACGAATATTAAATAAAGAAATTATTGCTGTTAAAAAGATATAAATTTAATATATATACATTAAATGGTCGTCATTTCATATTATGTAGGATGTTTTTACGGGTTTAAAGGTCAAACATATATGTGCATTATTCCACAAATTGAGTCACGCTAATAGGTTAATAAATTACTGTCAAGACGAACCTCCCTTTTAGACTAAGTGAGGATAATTTAATTCTCAATCACAGGGAATAATTTCCTGCACGGTTCCACTATGGTGTTAATTACTCACACGTTTGAAGTCACAGGTGTAGGCGATCGATCAGTCTCGTGAACTTCGCTCAGTATTTGAAATATTTCTTTACAAGAAGTTCCTTTATTAATCTTTGACGTACTAGTTGGGAATACTATGTGTGGAACATACATAAATAAATACTTCACGTTTTATTTATATTACAAAATTTATATTGACTTTAAAGTTGCAAATAGGTAAAATTGCACTATTCTGGTTTGAAGGGTGAGTGAGTCAGTGTAATTAGGTGGCCCATATACTAACTCCGCCTACCTAAATAATAAAAAAAAAAAACTTCTTCTTTTTAATTTTTAAATTTCTATTTATTGGGCGAATAAAACAATATTGATTTATATGAAGATTTAAAGGCTTTAAATTATAAAATAAATATCATTTATTTTCAGTGTGATGTTTCTAGATTTTTTATATTCAAGGAACTATGCATAAAAACGAATAGTAAACATATATACCCTATCCTTATCGGCTTTATAACGTCATGTTAAACAATAACCGCAGTAAACAAATGCCCTTATTTGACTTCGAAATGAAAAGAAACGATCGAATTGAGAAAGTTTTCGTTACGGCAAAGGTAATTTTGAAAGGGTCTATTGAGTTAGTTTACGTAATATCTGAGAAGTTTGCTTAGGGCAGGGCAACACTTGATAATAATAATATATATATATCGAGAACAAATTGAATTATTTTGCTATGTACATACGATAAGTGCTACCATTGATAACAGAATACTAAACATTTATAAATATTATTTTAAGTAAATAGACGTTAATAATTAATAAAATAATATTAATAACAGGCCCGCGCAAAAAAAAAATACATTATAACTAGTGTCATTCGAGATGATCTGTTCAGGCATTTAAAAGTTATGGTGAAATAAACTCACATACATATTTTAACCCTGAAAACATTACCCTCCTTTTTTAGGTCACGTAGTTGTAATAGTTGTGTAAATATGGCTTTGTCATGACATTGTATAAACATTTGGGAAGCAAAGACTAAAAATACATTTATAACAAACTCAATACTTCTCTTGCCACGAGCATCCGCTACTAAGGAATACTTAAATTGCTAAAGTTTGTTTCATCAAAGTTAAGTTTAAATATTGCATTAAACATTTATTTATGGCTTATATTGTCAGCTTTAAGGACGTAACCCTTCTCCTCCTCCTTAAACATGTAGTGATTAAAATGAAAAATGGATCCTTCATACCAAATTACGAGTTTGGTCTTTGATTGAAATAGAAAGACAGACAGCCTTTTATTACTCTCATATGGTTATTTGTACGACGTAAAGAAGACGGAGGCTTAGCATCTATTTTTAAAAATGTCTGTACGATAATCCGGGTTTACGTAAAAACAAAGAACAAAAAAACAAACTCGTGTAGTGGTTTACTAAGCAGGAAATAATATACATATGGTATATATTTTTATCGTAATTTAAAATTAGTACTTTTATATTAAATCAAATAAAAACTTTTAAATAATTTATACAAGGAGTTTTTTCATATTAATTGCAATGATATTTATCAACTTTAACACGACTCAATATTCAATTCATTAAAAAATCTATATAAAATTTTCGTTACAGTTTCAATACTATAAGCAGAACCGCAAATTAAGAAAAGCAAATTAAGGCCTAATGAAATCTCTAAGCCTCGTTAACAGAAATGACTAGTTAAAACAAAGAAATTATAAGTTTAGTTAAGACTCGTGAGAAATTCATTACACTGAAATTAAGTTCAAAATTTGCATTGTAAATTAATTTTACCACCTCGTCTGTGTAATTGTCATGGGACGGAGAAAAGAAATTTCGTTTTCGGTGTTCGTTATTTAACAAAGACGATAAAGAGTTATTACGTAATAAAAGCTGTGCGTAAAGATTACTCGTTTTAATATCGAACAAGCAATACATTACTTGCCCATTATACTATAAAATCGAGATGGCCAATTGGATACAATGCGTGGATTTACTTTAAGATTACGGAATTTTTGCATTTACGTTAATTATTTTGGAATTCTTTTCTAAAGACCTAGACAATAGTATCTATTAAAGATTACAATATTTTTCGGAATGACAGACCAGACTCATACGATGGAGTAGCAATTGTTGTACATAAATCTATTCGTGTTACACCAGAACATCTAAAGGTTAATAATGTAAGTGTAGAAGTTATTAGTATTAGGATTTTAAACTGGAATTTTTTACGAAATGTAGTTTCTGTCTATTGTCTATCGAGTGCTCGAACTACACAAAGTGACTGGGATAGTATTTTTTCCAAATTTAATAATGGATCAATTATAGCCGGAGATTTAGCCGAGTTAAGCATTTGCACCAAAAAAAATAAATAAGATACAGCCCCTGGTGTCGATAATATATCATTTTCAATGATTTATAATCTGCCAGATATCGGTAAAGAATATTTGTTAGTTATTTATAATCGAATTTTTTCTACTGGTATCATTCCAGAACAATGCCGAAATTTTTTTTTTTTTTTTTTTATTGTATAGGTAGGCGGACGAGCTTTTGGGCCACCTGATGGTAAGTGGTCACCAACGCCCATAGACAATGGCATTGTAAGAAATGTTAACCATCGCTTACATCGCCAATGCGCCACCAACCTTGGGAACTAAGATATTATGTCCCTTGTGCCTGTAATTACACTGGCTCACTCACCCTTCAAACCGGAACACAACAATACTAAGTACTGCTGTTTTGCGGTAGAATATCTAATGAGTGGGTGGTACCTACCCAGACGAGCTTGCACAAAGCTCTACCACCGAGTACTAAATGAAATGTCGAAATTTTACCAATTCCCAAAGGAGATTCTACTTATGTAGAACCAAAACATCGACCTATGTCACTCATGTCGTGTATTTATATTTCATATTATAATTGGTAAGCGTTTAGAGTGGTTTGTGGAAAAAAATAAAATATTATCACCTTATACTAGTGGTAGATAAGTTAACTTTACTACTATTATCATAAATAAAACTGCCGTAATCTATTCTAGACCGTATTAAACATATGTAAATTTTACGTAGGTGTCGGATGTATTCCCCCGCTTCTAATTCTTTTTCTCACTTAAAGAACACTCCATTTCTATTACAGACTCACTTGCAACTTTAGAACTGTAGAGGTTTTTATTATACTGTTGACTGTTAGATTCATTTATAGTTTCATGTTGAACAATTAATTGATTGGATAGTTGTGTTCTAGGGATATTTTCATGAATATATATTGCTAATATATAAGTGAAACTTGGACCCTCACTAAACACCACAGGGCGAGTCTAGTACACTGCCAAAGAGCTATGGAGAGGAGCATGATTGGCGTCAAAAAACGGGACAGGAAAAGAAACACCTTTATCAGATCAAAAACTAGAGTAACAGACGTGCTAGAAAAGATTGACCAACAGAAATGGAGATGGACGGGCCATATACTGCGAAGTACCCAAGAAAAGTGGAGCAAAATCATTACAGAATGGTATCCTAGAGACGGAAAAAGGAATAAAGGAAGGCAAGGAAAGAGATGGGAGGACGAGATCAAATTAACAGCTGGTCCAAATTGGAGGAGGGTTGCTAGAGATAGACAACAATGGAAAATGTTAGAGGAGGCTTATGCCAAGAGGCACACTGAACTAAGAGACATTTTATAAAAAACACACTGCAACACACTGCAAACATAACAGCAACTACATTCAAAAAAAAAGTTCAAGATAAAAAGGCTTATTGATTGATTGATATTTCTAATGCCTTTCTGTAAGTTAAATTTTTCTCACTCATAATTTTTCTAATTTTCTTTTCCTTGAGAAACATGCAATTGAGACACTTAAATTCCTTGGTTTCACAGTTTTCATGGTTACCACCACATTTTGGACAAATAATCTATTTCGTAGGACAAAATCTCCAGTAATATCCAAGCAGGAAACAAGAATGGTTCAACTTTGAATCTGATTCCATATCCAGGTAATATATTTCCCTTAAAACAAAGACGACAAGCTTCACTATTTAACCATTTTCCTTCATAGTCTAAGCGTTTCAATCTTTTGACAGCAGAAATTTCATATTCAGACTTTAAGTTCTCAAATAATTCTTTCTCATCAAGATCTAGATCCACCACACCTTTGACTACAACATAAGAATATCGGTTTTCATTAGTCATCATACATTTAAAGCCTAATTCCTCCATCTTTTTACATTTTAGAAGTTTAGATGCACCTTCAATTGAACTGAACTGAATTAGTATTTATATAAAATATTTTGCCTTTGTAATTTATTTTTAGAATCTCTTGAATATCTTCAGCTCTAAGTAACTTGGCCATGGCAAACTGCTTAGGTAATATTTTTAATGATGTCAGGCACACTTCGTGTTTATCTCGTGAAATGTCGTTTTCAACTTGCGCTTGTTCGTTCTGCGATCCCATGGAATCACTCATTATACGATATTTTACCCTCCTCATCGTAACGGTGATAAATCCGTCGTCATTATTTTCATCACTGCTTGCATGGAGTCTTTTATCAGCCCGTTGTTCACATTGTGTAGTATTCTACAAAAATATTATCTTCCCCTTCCAAATGATTGATTTCTCTCTCGCTATTATTTTCAAATAATATAATATTATTATTTTCCTCCTCATCACTATCGTTAACACTCATCTTCACTTTATAAAAATTATGAGGGTATATTGATAAAATTTGCAAAGCGTAAACAACACGTCCGATCACCGTAATGACTCGCGCGCGTCTTGTATAAATAAAATGGTAAATGATACCTTAGATTCATAAAATGGTAGTAATTAAAGCCTTACGTCACATACATTTTTAACTAATAAATATTGACATTTATTTTAAATGTGTATTAATTTCGAATTATATTTTATATTTCGAATAAGTATTTTAATTATTTAACGATAAGTCGTTCTAATTTTGTATTTAAAGCTTCGTCTTGATTCCGATATTTAATTTAAAATGTGCACAAGCATTTCTCCATTCCTAACAGTTGTTGCAGGTCCTAGCAGGTGTTGAATTTTTCCTCAACTAATGTCATAGCATACATATTCATTGTGTCATTTTTTTGCGACGTAAGTTCAATATCTTCGACATACTCGAACAATTTTGCGATCACATAACTACAATAAATGAACTAAAACAATGAAAAAAAAAACAACACTAATTACGTTTGCAGCGGTCAGGAGGTCGAAAAAAAACCGAATAATTATCAATAATTTATTAATATTATATTAATACAATAATTGTCTTATAATTAACAACTACTTTACTCGAAGTGGGAATAAAAAGTGATTCAAATAATGTTACAATTAAAAAAATTTGAAATTAAAACAATGGGGCATTGAAAGGCTAATACGGGGAATTAAAATAATTTACAAGTAATAAATTTAGAAATTAAAACAATAAGGCATTGAAAGCCTAATACGTGGAACTCGGCCAATACAGGAAACTCTTGAGGTGTTCGCCTGGGAAGATTCCATCAGTTTGGTACGTCAGCATATTCGTGGGATGAGGGTTCCGTAACTCACTTCTAACGCTACTTATGCGAGATGACGTGACAAATGATAACTAGCGCAAACTGGTTTATTCCAATTTAAATCACTTTGTGTGTTGCACTACTACAAACGCAAAAACTATTCTATAGTTATATGTTAATATTATGTAATGTGAATCAGTATATTTCACATTTACATACAGCTATATTATATTTATTAAATACCATTATTATTACTAACGTAATATTTTGTTTGTAGACGAAAACCTTTGTCATATTTTGCGAACTACATAATGATTACTTTTATTTATATAAAATTAACTCACTCGCTTGTATAAATGCAACAGTTTGTTATGCATAAAGGTTGATCATACAGGAAGTTCGGTTGACAGCTCGTTTCAGCTGGCCTTTCAGCCGCGTTGCCGACGAACACAATACTGAGAATCTTTATTTCATTTTGCATATAAATAATTCATATTTAATACAATTCATTTCGTATTTATAAAGTCAAACTTAACTGAGAAATATGAACCAAATAAGAATTTTGCAGATAAAATTTAATTCGCTGGCTGTATTTATATGGTTTTATGTATTGGCCTTGTTAATATTATGTTCGACTGCCTCGTTGGTCTAGTGGCTACATGTAGTACTTGCTTCGGCAGTACATATACTAAAATTGGAACGATACAGAGAAGATTAGCATGGCCCCTGCGCAAGGATGACATGCAAAATCGTGAAGCGTTCCACATTTTTATTACAGCCCTGACGCCCGGAGCTTAAAAGATAGGGCGCAACCCTAGGGCCGTGGATGCGTGAGGTGGGGGCCTCACGTGTCCTATTTCAGACGGCCCTGAGGAGGACGGCAGCCGGGATGGCCTCGCGCTGCCGTCCTAGCGAGGAGTGCGGTCCTGAGGAGAGCTCCGCCAAGCTGCGAGCGGAGCAGAGCACGGGAGGGGCCGCGGATGCGTTATATCAACACGGTCCCGCAGCCTCTCCGATCCGTGCCGAGGACGGCCATTGCAGTGGTTTTAGTGGATAAGAATCCCACATAACCCTGTCCCTCCCCTTTAGGGAGCCGGGTACCTTTTACGAAGGTTTCCACATCGGAAAAAAAAAGTGGCTACATGTAAGGCCGCAGACACGGTGGTCCTGGGTTCAAATCCCAGGTCGGACCAATATGTATAACGTTATTGAGATTTTCTGTCGAAAAATTCTTAGTAGCAGCCCGGAGTCTGGAAGTTGGAAGTGTGTACTCTCCCGTGCCTTGGAAAGCACGTAAAGCCGTTGGTCCTGCGCCTGAACTCTTTCCGGTCGTGTCGGATTGCCATCCCATCGGGTTATGAGAGTGCACCTGTGTTTGCTCACACACTTGTGCACTATAATATCTCCTGCGTAGTTGGCTAATCTCTCTTGAGATTGGCCGCCGTGGCCGAAATCGGTCCATTATTATGTTTCATGCACAGTACACAGCCGTATTTTTATTTATTGTTACTGTTCTAGTCCTTTTTTTGTAGCGTGACATTACGTAAGCTATAAGCCTATTTCAATGGCAGGAAGAGCAAAGACAAATAAACCTATGATCTTGATTTGACGTGTCGTAGATTTTTTTTTATAGTATTGGTAGGCGGACGAGCTTATAGACCACCAACGCCCATAGACATTGGCACTGTATATTTCTTTAAAAAAAAACATCCACCAACGCCACCAACCTTGGGAACGGAACGAACGGGAAGATGTTATGTCCCTTGTGCCTATAATTACACTGGCTCACTCACCCTTCAAATCGGAACACAAAAATACCAATTAATGCTATTTTACGGTAAAATATCAGATGAGTGGGTGGTACATACCCAGACGAGCTTGCACAAAGCTCTACCACCGAGGAAAGAAGAATAGAATAGAACAGAATATGCATACTTGGTTTTTACTTCACATAACATTTTAGATGGTTAACATCTCTTACAATGCCAATGTCTATGGGCGTTGGTGACCACTTAGCATCAGGTGGCCCATATGCTCGGCCGCCTCCATATTCTATAAAAAAAAGTTACAGAAACCATCGCTTGCATCGCCAATGCGCCACCAACCTTGGGAACTAAGATGTTATATGAATTGTGCCTGTAATCACACTGGCTCTACCAACTCTTTACCACTAGTAAACTTTGTTTATATTTGTATGAACATAAATCTATTATTGCACAACTCGGTTTCTTTATTAAAGTCTCGTAATCATAAAGCTAAATAACCAAACCTTGGTCAACACATTAATTAGTTCCTGAACATTTTATGTACTATTTTATAATGGATTAATATAATAATATTTTATCATGGATTATAAATAATAATAATTAAATCCATATTTCAAATATAGAATTTCTACATTTTAGAACGTTAACGTTCCTTCGCTCAGCTCCATCGCAGACCGTAATTATACTATAAAGTATTATTAATTTCACATTCCTGACGGTCATAAGGCTCCGTAATGACATACCTTTGCCGTTCGCAATAACCTTCATAGGAGGTTCGATTCCAGACCGTTTAATTATTCCAGTGATCAGTGATCGTGATCTAACTAGGTGAGAGTTAATTAATTCAGAGATATGTATAAGGGATTTGGTATTCAATTAAGTAATATCCAAAAGTCATGTATGGATTATTAAATAATTAAATTCGATATTTGAAATATAATTCTTAATTTTCAAAATGTAAGTACTAGTTATTACAATTTTTTTATTAAAATTCTTATTTGAAATATTCATCAATATCAATATCATAGCCAATCGCAGTTCACTGCTAGAAATAGGTATTTCCCAAAGTGTGCCTTTTGGCACAGCTTTTGCTCCCGCCTTCCCTCCAGTCTGGTTCCGCTACCTTTTTCAGATCATCGGTACACCTAGCTGGATAATGCCCTACGCTACGTTTGCCCATCTATCTCCACTATAGGATTTGTCTGCTCAAACGGCCATCAGATTTTTGACCAGCCCACTATCATTTCAGTTTCTTAATCAAATATCAGTACACGGCTCCATCGCCATAATGGTGGCACATTGGCAAGGGTTCCCTACCCACCACCTCACATTACTTAAAATACCTAGATGAACTTCAAGATAAACATTACTACGGCTTCAATAAGTTTGAAAGATCATACTATTAAGTATGATTCTCCTTTTATCATTCGTATTTTTTAAGCACCTTATATCTCTCTAAGAACTAATCCATAGTTAATATATAAACGGGCATTTTATTAAAAGATAATGGAACATAATAATTATATTATATTAAATCGTTACTGGGGTACGCAAACACTAATCCCGTTCGCAGGGTCCGCAAATTTCGTGTAATGAAAAAAACGAATATTAAATGTAATTTACTTCTTACTTTCTTTGTTTTTATAAAGTTAAATTATACTTAGTTTCACAGTTAACAGTCATATGCCAAAGTATTAGTCCAATTATAAATATGTATAAACAAACAGCTTATATATTGAAACCTTTTGAGCTTTATAATAATTGTACTTTTTTTTTAAAATTAATTCTTAGTACATTTTTTTAAAATCATTATGGGGTGATTTCAACAGATCCCGTGGTTCTAGTAAAACAAGATTTATCAGGTATAATTGCTGTCAAAGAAGTCCCAGTATTTGCATGTAACTGTAGATGATCACACCTTGACCAAAACTGGTTAGAAGAATATCATCAATATAAAATAAAAGTTTCACCAAAATACGTTCATAGTTTTTGCGTAATGATCAAAACAAACGGACAATTTATATTTCTATATACAATTTGTCTTATTATATAAATGGATACTTAATGAGAACATAAATAACCTTTTATATAATAGAATAGAATTGTTACAGCCTCTCTTCTTTACATTTATAATAAATTGCTTTTGAAATGTTCTATCTTATATTTTGTACTCAACTGAATGCACTTACTCTACTATGCACTTTCCACTTTAGTAATTGTATAATACAATTTAAGAGTAATATTTAAATTAAAAATTATCTAAATCATTTTGATATTTATTTCTTTGGTAAACCAATTAAGACTGCCTCGTGGACTTAAAATCTTAAGGCCCTAAGTTCAAACTCAGGTTTGAGCCGATAAATAAAGTGGCTGAAACGGGACGGCCGGTAGATGTGAAACATTGAAAGAATGTATAATTAAATAAAATTAATAAATTTAAATAATTTATTATCATTTCTTAAAAGGAAACTCATTTTTTCATTACTTCGACTGTTCAATTTTATAAATTCATTAAACAGGAACTAGCGATGCAAAGTGGATTATATGAATCTATGTAGTATATTTTTCTATCAAGAACGAATAAAGAAGAGACTAATCAATTACTCTTTCAAACTAAAATACATTTTTTAATTTCTAACAATTCAATTCATTTCAGGCCATCACGTACTCCGAACTATGAGTTAGATATTAAAGTGCTTCGGGCGTTCGAAGCATCTAGAAATGTCGAGATTGCCACTTTTCATCTTTGCCGTCACACTGTTTACCCTCATCTTACATAATGTTTCTCTTTACTCTACTACCAATTCATCTTAGAACATATTACGGCCCAGGAGAAGTTCAATCACGAATTTTTAATTTCAATTTGAACATTTTATCTCTATTTTTTTTTGATTCGGTTTACATAAGTTATTATTTTTAATAATAATAATAAATTGAGACGTAACCGTCAGTGCTGTAAGCTACTTAACATATAAATCTTTATTAAAACATTCCAGAACTGAATGCTAAGTAAATTTATTTAATAAAAATATTACCTACCATTGAGCTTTTAAAATTTATAACACGGAAACTAAGAAATATTTTAAAGTATGTATGTAAATAACTAGTAAAAGAAATATATTATTATAATATATTGAAAACGCATTACTTATAAAGGTAATAAGAAGCTCAACCTTTAAAAATTGCTAAACGTCAAATGAAAGTAATGAGATTATTGTAAATGAAAATGTAAAACACAAATATATACACATAAACGGTGATAGGATTTGTACATGCCCGGCTGGATTTGTACCAACTACTCATCATATATTCTACCGAATAACAGCAATACTTAGTATTATTGTGATCCGGTTAGAAGGATGAAGTGTAATTACAGGCACAAGGGAGACAACATTAGTTCCTTAGGTATGTGGGGAATTGGCGATGTACAGAATGGTTAATATTTCTCTCAATACCAATGACTATGGGCGGCGGTGACAACTTAGCATCAGTAGGCTTATTTGTCGGACTGCGAACCCATTTTAAATACAAATACGTAAAGAAAAATCTGATTAATCTGATAATTGTTATATATAATTATATAAATCTTTTAAAACATTATTAAATTTATTTTTAGTTAGCTTGTTAAATATAATAAGCCAATAGACCCTTTGAGATTTATCTTCGGCCTTCGAGGAAATTTTCGTCATCGGCCCTTTCGTTAAAAAGTCGGGGTAAACAAAATGGAAAATACATATTTTATAACTTTACTATAACATTATTGCTTTCGTTCAATAACATATATGAATAAGATTTATTTACATCCATGAAAAAGATTACTGTTTCCTTAGTATTAATAAATAAAATAAATCTCAACTACTATAAATTTTTAAAATTATAAAATTTAACACCAGGCTCAAACGAATTTACAACATTAAATATATAATCAAAGTTGTCGTTATTCGTGTTTATTAATAACTTTTTTTATATAAATAATAACAGATACGAAGAATTTGTAGAACCCTCATTTTAGCGTTAGTTTTTCTAAAGAGAACTATCAAATAAAAGGATCTTCCAATATTTGTGAACGACTTTGAAACTCGTAACATACAAAATAAAGAGCAGGTTAGTATAAATACATCTTGCAGAATTTAATTTGACTCCTGCATGTTTCCTTATGATTATTTCACCGTTAAGCACAATAACAAACACAAATTAAGCACATGAAATCTCGGTTTCCTGTATCTGAACCCGTGTTATGATTTGGTACTGATTCACGTATTCTATCCACCCAGGTAGGCGGACGAGCATATTATCCACCTGATAGTAAGTGGTCACCAACGCCCTTAGACATTGGCATTATAAGAGATTGTTAACCATCGCTTACATCGCCAATGCGCCACCAACCTTGGGGACTAAGATGTTATGTCCCTTGTACCTGTAATTACACTGGCTCACTCACCCTTCAAACCGGAACACAACAATACGAAGTACTGCTGTTTTGTGGTAGAATATCTGACAAGTGGGTGGTACCTACCCAGACGAGCTTACACAAAGCTCTATCCCAAAGTAAAATGTCGTGAGTTAGATGCGATAAAATTAATTTCGGTCTCATAATAATAATAATAATAGGCGAGTTTATTGGATCACTGATGCGCATAAAATAAAATTTGCAATGCAAATTATAAGGTTGATTTCACTTTCGTAAATTTCTCACGGGTTCTAATCAAACTTGTTACTTCTCTGTTAAAACCGGAAGTTATTTTTGCTATGGACGCTGAAGATTTCGCCGAATAATTTTGACTTTACTGAATATACATCTCAAAATAAGTCTTCCGGGGAGAAAATTAATGAAAATATTATTAAAATTGATAAAGCCTTCGAGTTTATAAGCTATTTATAATTTTGTTTGCATTGAAAAATTAATTATTACTTTGTTAAATTATTTTTATTATGTATTAAATTATGTATTAAAGATAGACGGACTAGCAAATCGGTCACATAATTGTCTTTAGACATTGAATGCGCCACCAACCTTGGTAACTAAGAAGTTATGTCGCTTAAGCCTATAATTACACTAGCTCACTCATCCGAATTGAAACACAACAATACAACGTAGTCATGTTTAGCTAAAATATGTGAAGAGTGGGTCTTCACTTATTCGTACCTACTTAAGCAGTTTTCATAAAGCCCAACTTGTTGGTAGTAAAAATGAGTAAAAAGTTACAACATACGTACAATTTATCCATATATTGAAAACTAATAGGTTTTATTATTTTTTAATATAATTAAGTGTTATGCTTACTTACCTACTTTATTGAGTAAATAAAAAAAACTTAAATTTATGTTAGTATTATCATCATTCTTATTTCATAAATTATACTTTTACTTATCATTACTTATTTAGACGAATAATATGCAATAAATAAATATTTGATTACTATTTATATGAAATAGATTTTATAAGAAAGATTAATGTTTCTCGTTACTTTGTTAGAATTAATTATAAATAGGTATAAGTTATTAGTAAGTCAACGCAAAGACACTAATTCAAAATAAGAAAACGATTGAATAAATACTCTTTCTCCCAATATTCATTCGAATAAAAATACATTTTATTTAAGTAAATTATTTGATGTTATTCATTTTACCATCAATACGTATTATAATTAATATAATTTCAGTGAAATTTCAAGATCGTATTCTTCGGTGAGTCGAAATTATTCTCATAGCTCTACGGATTTCACTCAATTTCATTTCAACCCCTTTGAAAGGAAAACTATACAAAATTAACAGTTGCAAAAAGAATTATCTTTTTTGCGCTAATTACGTAATTCACAGTACAACAGTACTATTGTAATAGAACTACACATTACTTCATTTCGTATCTCTCTTGGGAAATAGTTAACGGGATTACGATGATACGCAATTTTGAGCGCATTTTAATTAATATAATTTGACTGAAATTACAAGATCGTATTCTGCGGTGAGTCGAAATTATTTTCATAGAATAGCTCTACGGATTTCACTCAATTCCAATATGCCAGAGACTAAGCAATACATTTTTTTCAGTGAAAATCCGTTGCAATCAAATAAACGCTTCCAACTGTTGCATTTGTACAGCCAAATGCGCTGTTGCGAACAAAGCCCGACTTTAAATGAGTGCTCGTTGAGAAAAATGAATATTCCAAAACATTCGAGCGACGCGAGTCTGATTCGAAAAAGGACATGAAAATTCAGACAGATTGTTGATTTAGAATTTCCCTTGCCACAAAAATTAAAGTTTATTATTTAGATCATAAAAAAAAATAGTAGAGATGTATGTATTATGTATGTGTATACGGCAGTTCGTAATCAATGATACCTTGGTTTTAGATGATTGGTACCACTTGAAGTTTTTCATTTAGATTAAATGCACTTCGCGAACTTAATTCTTATAAATTTTATAGCACATGGATCACGGAGCTTCTCTAGTCTAAAAATTGGAAAAAAATTAAAAAAACAAACCTTATCAAAATACGCACAAATGTATATTATATGTAGGTAAATACAAGGATTGCTTATTTATTAATAAGATTCAGTTCATCTGCTTATTAACATACTAACGAGGCAAAAAACAGCAACTACTGAGTTCCTTACCATTTTTTTTTCGGTAGAATCATATATATGTATATACATTCGAATCTGGTAACTTTACATTTTATTCAATCATAAATAATCGACTCAAAATACTTATAAGAGACTAGTTGGATAAAGTATAAATATTAGGATTTTGATCAAAATTAACTATAACAAAAGAATTGTATTCTATTGAAATTCCTCCCCCAGCTAGAGTTATATGCTAGATTTTAGTCAGATAAACAATAAATTACTTTGTATTTTATCTCATAAAGGTAAACTCGAATTCGTTGGAAATCATTTCTATTACACGCTTGGAATAAAAATAAAACTATACTGACAAAGCTCGCTTCAATTGGAAGTCATACTAAATAAAAATAGAAGGCTGAGTCGGTCCAGTGGTCCAAACATGTGATTTTAAATCCAAGATTGGGGGCAAAGGTTCCGGGCAAGCGTCATTTAAGTAACAGTAAGAGTAACAGCCTGTGAATTTCCCACTGCTGGACTAAGGCCTCTTCTCTTCTTTTGAGGAGAAGGTTTGGAACTTATTCCACCACGCTGCTCCAACACAAACATACAGGTTTCCTCACGATGTTTTCCGTCACCGTCACGCACGAGAAGAATTATAACCACAAATTAAGCACATGAAATTCAGTGGTGCTAACCCAGGTATGAACCCACGATCATCGGTTAAGATTCACGCGTTCTTCCTACTGAGCCATCTCGACCATTTAAGTGTAATGTGCTTAATTTGTTTTTAGATTAAAACTTACGCTATGCAACTATGTACATATAATATGGAATACGGGTGAAATTATGTCAATCGTGTATACACCAAAACGTATTAGAGAAGTGCACTATTATATAATGTCATACATAGAGTAATTTTTTTAAATATGAAATATCATCATCACTAAAATTTTATTCACATATTTTTTTATTATCAAAACAAAATTTTAATTTAATAATTATAGAGTAATATTACAAATCCATTGATAAAGACGCGAAGGACAATTAAATAGCTACATTATATAGATCGGGTCTGGTTAGTGAGATAAAAGGCAAAACGATAAGTTCAAAGTTTAAAACTAGTTAGTGAAATTTAATGAAACCCCTGTGACCAAATCAAAGAACCTTCACGGAGGCAGTTCGAAAAAGATAAAAGTAAGTTCTAAAACATGAAAGGGTATTACTTTGCAAATTTATTCAAACCAATCTGAAATTTAAATGGGAGTTCATCAAAGTTCTTACGTTAGAAATACTTATGACCTACCTACACGCTTATGTATAAACAAGATGTATACATTATAGTATCAGACAACGAGTTATTGGTAATTTGTCTATTCTCCTTTGTGGGGTGAATTTAATTAAATTAAACTAAATCAAAATGACGTCATATTTGTTACTTATTTATAAGCTGTAATTACGGTCGATGTAAATTAAAAAGTGATGATTTTTAGGCACCGTGAGTGACCACATCCGTAGATGCATACAGGCGAATATACGCGACTAGGCGATATAGGCGAAGATAAATAAAATAAATAGGCGGTAAATTAATCTGAAACTCATAGAAAACATCTTAACGAGTCATTCCACTTGATATGACACAAGACTGTCGCGAAAACATTTATTTATTTAAAATTATCAATCATATCCAAATGTTTTACTAATAAGAGTTAATTTATTTTTCGAATATATATACGAAGCTGTAATGGACAATTCATCACAAAAAAGTGTTAAAAACTGAGTTTAAGAGACTGTCATAAGTAACATTATTACGACCTTGGTGTTAGAGCTTTACTCAGTGATAGGGCTTTGTGCAAGCTCGTCTGGATAAACACCACCCACTCATCAGATATTCTACCGCAAGACAGCAGTAATTTGTATTGTTGTGTTCCGGTTTGAAGGGTGAGTGAGCCAGTGTAATTACAGGCACAATGGACATAGCATCTTAGTTCCCAAGATTGGTGGCGCATTGGCGATGTAAGCGATGGTTAACATCTCTTAACTTACCATCAGGTGACTCATATGCTCGTCCGCCTACCTATACAATAAAAAAGCGATTTATACCGTTTATATAGTAACACTTCGTCATCGTTTCAGAACGTTACAGACGTGTTTGACTTTTTCGTATACTGAGTTGAATGCCCTTTACCTTTTTTTAAAATGATAACTTAGACATTACGCTATAAAATATTTTTATAGACTTAATCCGCTAATTTTCACCTCCTTCATTTAAGCCCTTAGGCTTAAGTCGCCGAAAGAAAAAACGCTTGAGAATATTTCGCGTCTCTACAAATTGGATTTAATTTAAAAGCGGATGAACGGAAGCTTATCTATTTGTAGCCGGATATTTTTATAATATCAAATATAATTTGAAATCATATAATTTCTTTATTACTTTACATTGTTAAATAGACTAAAAAATAAAAGAAAATAAAATAACAATTAAAAACTGAACTGATTTTGGCTTATTATATTTTATATGAACTACCACATTATCTATAGAACGTCAAAATAAAAAGACCTTATTCAACATTGAAGCATTACACTTGCTTATTGATAGTCAAACGAGGATCTACCACCGGCATCGGTTCGGAAAAGAAACACCCCACCCTGAGAAGACTCGGCGAACATCGACGTATAATATTATATGCGATTGAGTTCAAATAATTATGTCTAAATGGTTTTCCTATATTCGTGTCAATACAAATGTTTTCATGATTAAACATAAGTCTTTAAATTCGACCATAAACAATGCAATCACTAAAATACTCTGTTACGAATATGATTACATTTAATTACATTGTACACTATTTTTCAAATATCCAATTCCAAATCCTTCCAATAGCAAATTCCAATCCAATAGCAAATTCCATCTACCCTGATAGGATATCCCATTGTAATCACTGATTAGAAACTCACAATTTCACCAACTTGGACTATGAATTTTTAAAACGCAGTAATAGCTGTCTTTTACTTATAGACAGAACTCAAATCACCGATTAACGCATTTATAACTTTACAAATGACAAACTTCCGTGCTAACTTTTATCCCCCATATAACCCCTTTAGGAGATGAATTTCGAAAATTTCTTTCTTGAGTCTTGAGTATTACTCACCCATAGGAATTTCTATAGAAATTTTCATCCTAATACACCCACTGGTTTTGGCTGTGAGTAGTATGTTAGTCTGTCATTTTAAAATTTTATAAAATAGTTAATTTTTGTACGTTTTATTTTTCAAATCACTTTGTTTTAGACTTTGAAATACAAAGAGTACCCAGTAGCACCTTACGGTAGTATCCTTAGCCAAGATAAAAGAACAGAAGCGGGAATATTATTTATTGCCTTAAAAGCTTTGCTCAAACATCCATTCATAATAAACACATTTCAACTTGTATATTTCTCTAAAGAAACGCCGTTTACAAAACTGAATCGACATCCACACATACTTAATATGTTTTCTATTACATCGATGACGAATCAATAGAAAGGGTATAAAAGGTCGCCGGTAAACACGGGTAACATTTCATTACAAGCGGAGTGGACTGAACGGTGCTGACAAGAGTAATATAGCCAGTTCGAAGCTGACTTTATGACCTCTGTAAATCACTTACCTACTTGACCCGAACGTTACCGATAGTGCCCGAACATTAAAAGGGTATGAGTTATTTCCAAACTTAGCACATTGTCGCCATCTGTTGCATGAGTAAACATTTCCAAGAAGTTTATTATTAAGGTGGTCCGGTCGCAGTACAATTTATTTTATAAATATATATGACTTACCCAGCGTGCCTGGCCACTACTTATTCTTCTTTATCCGTAAATAATAGCAGTCTATTTGTTTGTGTCCAGCAGAAAAGCTGAAATACTTTGCCTCATTCACTAGTCTGTATATTATATGGCGAGCTAGCGATGTCATGTTTCAGATTTACCATTTATTTATCTTTATCATTTAGATAATTAAAGTCATTATGAACTAAAGATGTAATTCTCGGAACGTAAGTAGGTATGTTATTCATTTGATGGATAGGTTGGATCAAAAATGTAATTAAGAATTTTATATGGATATTAAATTTAAACATATTTGGATATTACTTGTTAATTAACACAAGATGCTACGATTCTATAATTAACAGCCTTTAATAAAAAGCGTTATTTGAAATATTTTGCATTATATCGATCATAGAAATCAATTTTGCTTAACAAAAACAAGCTGAACAAACGTCTTATACCAAGCAAGGGTGAAGTTTACAGGCGCTCAGCGACAGCGCCAACATTGTTTTCATATTAGCTTTGAAACTTGCGGTTGCATTGTTACACACGCCACACTTCGAAACCTTAACCAGAGCTAATGAGGTCGTGTTTATTTAGAACAATAATTAGATGAATTTTTCCATTAAAAATACTATCGGTACTGCCGGCACTGCTCTGAATATTTACTTTTATAAATAAACACTCATAAATAAATACTTGGTAGTAGGGCTTCGTGCAAGCTCGTCTGGGTAAGTACCACCCACTCATCAGATATTCTACCGCAAAACAGCAGTACTTGCTATTGTTGTGTTCCGGTATGAAGGGTGAGTGAGCCAGTGTAATTACAGGCACAAGGGACCTAGCATCTTAGTTCCCTAGGTTGGTGGTGCATTGGCGATATAAGTGGTGGTAACATCTCTTACAATGCCAATGTCTATGGGCGTTGGTGACCACTTACCATCAGGTGGCCTATATGTTCGTACGCTTTCCTATACAATAAAAAAAAACTCTTATAAACTAAAAATTCCATACAATTCTATTAATAATTCTAAATAACTAATTTGCAACTTTTTTTAAGGATAGTTTTCGCCCGCGGCTTTGCCGGCCTTTTAGGGGGCATGTGCTATGTATAAAGAAATTCATTTTATCAAAATCGGTTAGTGGCTTAGCCATGAAAAGGTAACAGACATATTATTATACATATTTTGCTGAACTTTTCATTCCCAAGAGAAACAAACAAGCGTCTCATTTGCAAACCTTACGAGTGTATTCTAGTGGTAACATTTTAAACATAAAAAACAGATTTACATTAAAATCTTAAAATTTCATAACACTTAGCAAGAAAGTTATCACGCGAAATAATATTCAAAGTCACACGAACTTTTGTACGACTTATAACAGTAGAGCAAGCAATTTCGCTAGAAATTTATTCGGAGTGCGGTTTCTAGAATTTTCTTTGCCAACTTGAAGCTTAGCTTATTCATCTTAATTAAGACGCTCATGTGATATTCATTAAATCTTCATGAAGTAGGCTTTATTTAAATGGTTAACCTTTTAGGGCATCACGAATCTGATCGATGTTATAAATATTACTGAAGAGGTTTGTATTTCAAATGATTAACGTATGATTTATGTTTTTTCGCATTTTATAAGGACTTATTGTATGGCTAAAGTGTAAATTGCCTAAAGGCTAGAACATATGAATCAGAACCGACTAAGTTTTTGTAAAAAAATTGTATTTCTAAACCTCACATCATCCTCTGAAGGAGAACGTCCTAAAGAGACTTGCTTGTATTGGATAATCTGACACATGTGCATGTATCATGTCTATCACTGTAATTGTATAAAGAAATTACTTTTATTGTTAGTAACTGTTCACTAGTATCGAAACAAAAACTATCTCTCTGTCTTTCTGTAACAATGAAAGTGTGCCTTTGAATGTATCACTGCTGGGGCTGAGGCCTCCTCTCCTTGTTTGACGAGAATGTTTTGAGCTTATTCAACATAAACTATACTAGCGATATAATTTATTTGCTTAAAGACTGCTAATTACTGATATTCTATTCTCTTGAAATATTCGTCATATGCACTATATAATAAAGATGAATCCAAACTTTGATTTGTAAATCTCCAAAATGTCTACAAATTTAAACAAAAAGAACGTAAGTAAGGCTCATAATAAGCTGGCCTGTATGTTAAAAAGAGGAAACAAATTAAAATAACTTTTAAAACAAATGATCTCGTTATTTTATTACAAAATTATTCTTCAAACGAATTTGAGCACTTATACGAGTCTCATTGGCTGCATTGAAAATCAATGAGCCAAGTGTGAACTAAGAAATACAAAAGTAAAGAAGAAGCACTTCACATAGATAAAAATATTTGATTTGCAAAGAGCGTACAAATATTTTCATCTTAACAATTTTAATAATTCATTGGCTCCTGGTTACTATCGAAATTTTTTAAAACGTTTCTGCGTCACGTAGTCGACGCTTCTTCGGAGAACGAGAATAATAATTTGAACGCAATCGAAACGTTCTAATTTGAATTCAACGCGTCAAACTTGATGAAAATTAATGTAAATAACTTTTTTATTCTCCCTCATAAATAAAGCCAATTCACTTATTATCTGTCTTCTATGAGTAGATTACTAATAGTACTTTTATATTTCCAGAATCTAGACCCGATCCCAGGTTCTTTCAAGCTCGGGTCGGGTAATTAAAACTTTTTGGATTTTTCTGTTTCTCTTTAAAAAAATGTATAAATATGACCAATTAGCGTATGCATTTGTATTAAAACGTAAAAAAGGATCACTAACGCCTATATACTTACATTGCCATTGTAAGAGATGTTAACCATCGCTTACACCGCCAATGCGCCACCATCCTCGGGAACTAATCCCTTATGCCTGTAATTACACTGGCTCACTCACCCTTCAAACCGGAACACAACAATACCATTACTGCTGTTTTGCGGTAGAATATCTGATGAGTGGGTGGTACCTACCCAGACGAGCTTGCATAAAGCTCTACCACCAAGGTGAAATGATCGATTGGATTAAATATAAATATGAATATATAATCTAAGTAAATAAATAAATTATAATTCAAAAAGTAAAGATACATTTTAAACTTTAAGCAATTTGTGAAGAATTAGTTAGTTAAATAAAAGCGATGAGTGATGCTTAAAATGAAAATTTGTATATGCTTCAGCTTTATGAAAATACGATTACAAAAGTTTTCTCTTAGCTGAACGAGTAATCACATCGTGAGAGAGAGGTGCAAGAAAATTGTCTTTGCTGCTGTAACGAGGTTGGCTCTGCGGCCCTACTAAGATGAATAATAATAAAACCATTTAATAACTTTAAAAAAAAACTAATACATACATATTCCATGGTTAAATTGACATAAAGAGCCGGGACGTGAACACAAGCTTGTGACTAGTATGTAGTTTGATGAGAGGTCTGGATGGAGTATTTCTAAACAAAGGTATCAGAAATTAAATGATCCAAAAGCCCAGAGAATTAGTAAGTAAAATGATATTGGTAACATCTACCACAGATAAAATAACCTTAATTTAAGCCTTAAATATATGCTAATAAAAATTAAAAATGCAAATCATGATCGCGTGAAATGGGGGTATAAAACAAAAAAAAAAAAAAATCTATATATATGTATATATATATAGCAATATTCTGAACTTTTTTTTTATAATATATTGCCTAATTAAAAGAAGATTTCGAATTACATTACAATGTGAAAACAGTGAGATTTTTTCGACATCAGAAAATGGTAGGGTCCATGTACGGATGTACAGAACACCTGCAATCCTAGATAATCTTTTTTCAGAGTTATTTATTTCATTCTACGTTTTCAAGACTTTGCATTTGATCTTTGCCTTAACTTTGTTACGTTTTCAATTTTATCGAACAACGCCGTAATGTTTTATATTTTCATTTAATTCAATCGAACAATTACAGGCACAAGGGACATAACATCTTAGTTTCCAAGGTTGGTGGCGTATTGGCGATGACAGCGATTTTTTTATTGAATAATATTTAATTCATTTTTTTATTACCTCCATAATTATTTAACCGCTCTTTTAATTTGTTGCTAAGAATATATGAGTATGTGAGTGTTGAGTTTTCAGTTCCTATATGAAATTAAATTTATTAAAAAAAAGGAAATTCATTTTTTATTAAAACCTTTTTGGATGTGTGTAATCCAGTATATAAATGTGACTGTATGATATATATATATTTATTGTGACATCAAGTAAATAACTAGCAGTTGTAAAATTTAGTCCAACATACATCGAATATAACTAAATTAACACTAATGCAATACATATATCTTTGTTTAATTGTTTTTCATAAAATATTTAAAACTCATACATACAAAACTTATAAAAAATAATAATTAAGTTTTATAAAAATGACAATAAAAAAGATAAGAAATCATGTTTGATAACTTTGTAAAGATAACCACAGATAGGTAACAACACGTCAATCAGCAAAGTGGAACTGGTCCATCAGTTAATGTACGAGTTGTTTGACAAGCTCTCGGTTACGTTCAATCAACTGCTATCTCTTATTCATGGATGCATGAGAATTGCCTTGAGTTTCGATTCCTCGTATCTATTCTAGATTGCTGGTTTGCTAGTTGAAAAGATAACTCAATAGTTGGTCTAACTTGAGCTTTTAACTCTATAATATGATGTTTTGGTATATAATATTACTAAGTGACTTAATTAATAAAACAGCTTGTGAGGCTGTTTTATTAATTGACCTTGTGTTATAAAGGTAGAGAATTAATTCTTGGAAAACTGAAAACGGTTTTAACGTCTTCATTCGAATGAAGGAGTTTCGTAACAACTTGTGCTATTTCAGGGTTATCCCAAAAAATCTTATATTTTTTTTCAGAATACGATTCTTTACAATAACTATTAAATAAAAACTGTTTTTAACAGTCCGGTCAGTTATTAATCAGCCTACGAACTCTTTATAGCCTACAACAGAATGACTTTAGATAATAATTCTCTGTCTTTCTCACTCTTCAGTCGATCCTTCATTCCAAAAGATCTTCAGGAATAGGCTCATGTGGATTAGTTACTTCCATCGGTTTCTGTCGGTAGCCATCCTGTCAAATTATGACTAATCATTAAATATACATTTATTTCATTTAAACCAATAAACTTAGTACCGTTAAAGTATAACTTACGTTAGTTGTCCTTCCCTTGCTAAACTCACCCAAAGTAGAAGACGTAAATAAAATAGATAATGATTAGGCCAACGGCAGGTTGGCGGCGATACGAAACTTGGATGTAAAACTTAAGATAGAAAATAAACTCATTTCTTTACTTTCAACCCATGCGTTCTTTATACACGGGCGATATTAATGGATTAAATGAAAAAATAAATCACGAACCATAATTATTCAGCCAGTCTCAATCCACTGTTGGTTCTCCATCATCCGCATCTATTTGAGTCTTGACAGGACTTTTTAACTTACCTGTAAAATTAAAGTAGTGTTCTGTCCTTCTGTGAACTTTAAAATACGTAGAGTCTTTCCAAATACATGAGCAGCCGACTTCACCATTTCAGACTACTTAAAGCACTTCTATTTAATGAAAATAACATCAAAATGTATTCTTCAACTTCATTAGAGTTGAGTTTCTTTATACGAATGAACTCGATATAGTTGGCGTTTTAAGTAAATGAAGGCCTCAAGCGGAAATGTTGGGGTGTTTAAACTCAACCGTATTACAGTTTAAATTAGGAATATAACTTTGTTTTATTTAAAACCTTTCATATATATACATTAACTTCCATCTTCCTACATTTATTGCAATAAAAATGGAAACTTGAAACTGTTCAATATATTTATCCAATTTCCACTTCTATTGGCACTCCAAGTAATAATTCTATCCCCTTTTATAATATAGCTTTTTATTCACCATAATACGCACTATATCGTAAACGCGGTACAAACACATAATAATACTGCTTTATTAAAATAAATAATAGTTAAAATAAACTTAAATTATTACCGCCTTATTCATAAACTTTATTTAACTGGTGATTAGTTAAACAATATTTTGTCTCCTTCTTTCGTATGTCAAATCAATAATGACAGAAAGTGACAAATCAGTGTTTAGCTAAACAGTAACTAAGCAACGTTTATGAATAAGGCCGTTAGTATATACTGTTAGTATTTACATATATTTCAATCATTACCCTCATTAATTTCCACAATAATTAATTAAATTATTATTTCTACTTTCAACAATTACATGATATCAACATTAGCATGTCGGTGACGCGAAAACACGTTATCCCTTACGATAAACCAGCGCAACGCGCTTAATTAAAGAAGTTTTCACTTGAAAAAATCGAATTTCAAAATTAACTCTGGTATCCCACATCTAGCTATTTGCTAGCATTGTACATACACTAAGTGCAAACACACAGCTGTGGTCAAAGCCCCGATAATGCGATATGTGGGACACAAATAAGTATTTACTAGCTCACTTTGTTCAAAACTTAGACCAACAGTGTTAAACGTAACTTGGTATATCAATCGTGAAATGTTGTAAACCGACTTTTGATGATATACTATTTTGATGCGTGTATCTTTTAAATGTTATAATTATTAAAGCCAAAATTGCATATCATTTTTTTCATATATCACAATCGTATTACAGAATACCTATACAGGAAAGATACCAACACGGTCGTATTACTGTTACTTATTGCATTTGACAGTCTCTTTAAGCTCAGTTTTTAACACTTTTTTGTGATAAATTTTCCATTACAGCTTCGTATATATTATAATAATAAATTAACTCTTATTAGTAAAACATTTGGAAATGATTGATAATTTTAAATAAATAAATGTTTTCGCGACAGTCTTGTGTCATATCAAATGGAATGACTCGTTAAGATGTTTTCTATGAGTTTCAGATTAATTTAACGCCTATTTATTTTATTTATCTTCGCCTATATCGCCTAGTCGCCTATATTCGCCTGTAGGTCGAAATTTACAACTTAATGTAGTTGTTAAAAACAGATCGCTTATATGAAGTTAAACTTTTTACATTTTTGATATATTAATATTTCTATTGAGGACTACAATATTTTTCTCTTCCTATTTTCTATGTTTAAATATAGGTATATAATAAATAACATAACTTTTAATAACATTTAAAATACGTTATTGAACTATTTGAAGTAAACATTTGTCTCAGGATTATTATTATTAGGATTTATATTCATGTTCTATAGAAAGTCTAGTAGTAGTAACGATAACATTGAAATTCAGTTCGCGCGAGTGCACCTCGCATTAATAGCCTGCTCATAACTTGCAGCTACCTGTAAAGTGCTTCCTGAAAATCGTCACTGTGAGAGAATGTTAAGTACTTCACTTCAAGTTTATTTTTCCCTTTTTTTAATACAGAATAACACATTCCATATTGTATTTAACATCTATATAGAATAAAATTAATGTCATTAATTGGAACGATCTAAACTAAAGTTATACAATAAAATTATCAGTAATATTTACAGCCTTATTGATGTTGCTTAGCGACTGCTTAGTTAGACATCGATTTCGCTCTTTCTTTCATTATTGATTTGACATTCGAAAGAATAAGACAAAACATTGCTTAACTAATCACCCACTAAACAAAGTTTTTAAATAAGACCGTTAGATTTTGTAAAGTTACAAGAAACTGTTACAAATAAATTCGATGTTAAAAATTGTCTCGACGCGTTAAAAAAAGTTTAACGTTAAAATATATTAAGAGTTACCTCGACTAAACAACAACACAAAAACTCTATCCAATGTGGTCCGAATATTTCGTTGTCCTTTTACATAACGTACACTACTTGAAATTGAACTACCGGCGGCGCTAATGGAACAAGCCTCTGGCAGACAGGACGCAGGTAGCGCGTCAAAATGAATACGTATCGCCCTTTAGTGCTCGCTCGGATTTCCGGATAAAAGGAACCTTTTTCGGAACGTGATTTTTGCGATTTTAATAACTATTTTGTAAAGCTATATATGATATTCACTGGATTATTGATATTATTTATTCAGTCATGCACAGAGAGACTAGTATTTTGTCTTATTACTCAAATAAGATATGGTATGGTCAATTAAATAATTGCATGATTTTATTTATCATCTTGCTATAACCTCAATGTTGGCTATATCTAAATCGGAATAAGTAGCTTGTTTATTATCATTATCAATAGTAAGATAGCAAAATATGGATCGCAATTTTTGGTTAACATTTCTTTGTTCACTGGGTCATCTCAGCTTATTACAAAAAACTTTACTTACAAATTGAAACTTCACGTCATAATCCATTATTAAAAGTAACGAACGGCCTTCATAATTTCTAATTATTAACTCTTCTCTTATCAAACAATAGAAATCCTTCAACAAATATCATTAGCTAGCGAAAGGTCGAAGGTTTATCTTAATGGATTCCCAGGAATATTTGACATCAAACTACTAAATAACTAAATTGTTACCAAAAAGCGCTTTTCAAAGAGCTCGGTTTACGAATAAGTTGAAAACAGTAATCAAATACTAATAATTCTTTAGACCAAAGTTTTGTAGATATTGTGACAAAACATTTCAATCTGATTACTTATTTTTCTTGCCACGTGTAAGAGATGACGTAACATAAAAATATATTGAGCACAATTCTGAGCGCTTGGCGTTTTATATTTAGTGCGACTGTGCTAGTATGCAGCTACCATTCTCAATTTCGAGAATAGATATATTTTTCAAATACAGTAATTTGTAAATGTTATTACTATAGTACTTGGTGATAAGGATTTGTGTAAGCCCGCCTGGGTAGTACCATCCGTTCAACACATATTCTACCGCAAAACAGCAATATTGCTGCGTTCCGGTTTGAAGGGTGATTGACCCTGAATAACTATACACAACAGACATAACATCTTAATTACGAACAAAAGGAACCATTAATTTATAAATAGAAGTCTGTATATAAACACACAATTATTATACAATTAGATATACTGCATTATAGTATAACAATATATACAACATAGGTAAATTGCCTGGATATTTAAATATTTCAAATAATCAACTTATGTTTTAGACAGTAGCTAACGTTAAACTAGATAGTGAAAATTACGTTCATAATCAATTCAATATGTGCTGTCGACACTCCTCTCATTTTCCCAGTCTAACGTAAGTATTGTGTCCCTCAGTGAATTAGGGTGAAGTTTGCGAGAAATTACATTAACAACAAAGAGAACGGAGCCTTTAAACTTAATGGCTAGCTCGTGACGTGACCCTCGCCGTCACTTAGTCGAGTATTTACTTCAAAAAAATATTTATGTCACCTTTTTTTGATATATAATAAAATAATAATAAAACCTTCATCTTATTTTAACATCCGACTAATAATGAAACGATAGATTTTAGTTGATTTTATTTAAGAAAAATAGCTCACATTTGGGAAGAGTGCATAATACGTTTTTATTTCAAGAGAATTTTCTTATATAATACTCGACATTTTTACCTAACTCGATTACCAGTTTAAATTGAACTACCGGCGGCGGCAGAATCTAATAGTACAAACCTCAGACAGACAGGATACCTCGCAAAATGGAATCGCGTTGTCCTTGAGTGTCACTTTACACAAAAGGTTTTTCTTTTAACGTACATAGCCGTCTGATGTGAAAGAAATTTCGGAAATTGGTTTCTAAAGAAGAGAAAAGGGTAACGTAAAGGAATTCAAATGAATTCTTTAAAATCTATAGAAATCTGAATACAATAAAGAGGTTCTCGTATTGTATTCCATTTAACGTTGGTATTGTTTCCGCCCTGAGCACTGAGCAGTCTTGTCTACCACACGAACTAATTCTATTGCCAAGCGAAATTGCCTCGTGCCGTTTTGTTCCACTGTAATGGTTGGATGTAATAGAATAAATATAAGCACGAGCGTATACACAATGTATGTATATACAAGTATAAAGTAATAAAACAGCCTGCTGAATATACCACTGCTGGGCAAAGGTATCGGTCTTGAGGAAACAGCTCAGAGCTCACCCACCACGCTTCTCAAATACGGGATACACGTGTAACTTCATCCGACACACACAGGTTTCCATTCAATGAATATGAGATGAAACATAATCATAAATTAAGCGCATGAAAACTCAGTAATGCTTCGTCAGGTTTGAACTCGCAACCTTCGGTTACGATTCCTACCTTCTGGCCACTAGGCCAGTTCGGAAATTTAGTTCACTATTTATCAGTTTCTCTTTATTTATAATACACTGATCATAAAGCCAAGTGATCACAATATATTCAGCATCAATAAGAGAAACTGATTTAACAAAACACTCGTATTGTTGTTTTTAAAAATAGAATACCAAATCATACAAATTGACTACTGCAACATTTCCAAAGAGTAAGACTATACGATATTACTCTTCTTACACTCATATTAAACAACTCTAACATGGAACCCTTTATACAAAGTTGGTGACTTCAACTAAACAATTCAACACAAATTCCCATGACGTAATTATTCTGTGACGGCTTTCCACAAGCGTTTTCACATTGTTCCAGTATCAAATTTTAATCGTCTAAGTTAAAATGATTATATTTGAATGCTTATGTTTAATAAAACTATAGTTCACGAGCTATCTTAATTTCAAGCAGTATCTGTCGCCGTGTTTTTTAATCGCTATTTGGTTAAGATATTTAAGAGTGATAAAAGTAAATAAATCTCTTTTCAATTAATCCTGTTAAGAAACAGTAAATAAACAGAACTGAACAGAAATTCTGTCAAAAAATCATGTTTTTGTAAATTGTACAGTTCAGTGTGATATATTTTTGAATTAAAAAGTGATCCACTTTTTAATTCAAAAATATAAGCCTGTATAATGTTATAATATAAAAATAAGTACTTACGTATTTTTTTTCCAAAATTAGCATTTTACTCACTAGTTCAGTTAAACATTGGTTTCCTCACGCGAAGTATGTGGTAAGGTACAATGTACATAAGTATGTAAGTAAGGTGTGTATGAAGTGAACCACAATAAGGCCTGTCTGTGTTGCTAAGAAACCAGTAGATATATTTTACTATCATGAAGCATAGTTTCAGAGGACTCAATAACAGCAGAAAGATTTTTCTTTTATATCATTAAGTAAACCTTGACAAGACGTTCTACCTGGATTGCTAGCACAAGAAATCCTGTATGAGCCATAGGTATAAGCCGAAAGAGTCCACGTTCACTTGACGCGGACATCTGTGTTTAAAAGTCAGCATGAAAGCTAGCCAGCTATTATTATGCAAAATATTTCCGAGTCTCAAAGAATAATAATTATATCCAACGATTTATTTGCTAATTGCAATACATTGCCTTGACCTCATATTGATTTTTTAAATATATATTTTTTCCTTTTTGATTTTTTAAATTATATCCTTGTTTAAAATAAGGATAGTCGGGAACTTAAAGCCAACATTTCTGTAAGAAAATTGTATAGTGCACCTTGCATGGAAAATAACTGCATAAACCGAATCCAATTATGTTGCATTATCGATGCGGAGAAAATTAAATTTCACAAATTCTACTAACACTGCTTTTAACACGTTTTCTTGTTAAAAGTATTAAAAAACTAAAAGTGAGCTCAGTCACTGAAAATAAAAGTTTAAGCGTACGGTGATTGTATTTTTCGATCGTCTAACGAAGTGAAGCTGATTATAAGATTTATTTGTTCTTACAAGCAATTTGTCAAAGAGAAAAGAAGCTCTGCCATGGTTAACGAAGACATGGCCAGTTAACTATCAATAATGATATCTAACCTTTTTTGTATTTCCCCCAATTTGTATTGTAAGTCAATATAAATATTTAAATTCAACAAATTATAACTAAATGTGTTGTCGGAGCTACGACACAGTTTAATACTATTGTATTTACGATTGTATATGTTGTTTGTGATATTTATTAATTATTCGAAATAAATACAATTAAAAGGTTTTAAATACAATTAAAAGGTTTAAAAGGTTAGTTTATCAAATTTAAATTGCGTGTCATAATTTTTACTTATATATACGTCTAAGGGTTAAATTCCTTGTATTTTATATATGTAGGTGTGACTTTTTTTTTATAGCATAGGTCACCAAACCCCATAGACATTGGCATTTTAAGAGATGTTAACCATCTGTATAAGTATCTCTATAAATACATTTAGTGGCATTTATGTATACATACCTACATTTGCTTGTAGTTTTTTTTTCTTCATTATTTTGTCATATATGATATGATATAATGTTATCGATTCCAACAAATTAAAAAAAATAATCAATTAAATTGGAAACATTCAGTAGTTTTTAAAACTACGTAAAATATAATTTCTAAACATGTAAAATGTGATGTTGATAGTTCAGACTAAATATATACCTACGAAGATTATTGAGTGACAACAACAAAAGTGACCGCACTTTCACTTTTATTTTGCTACAACACATTCACTTCATGAAACATAAAAATCACAGAGTTTAAGTGTAAGAAACAAACGAGTGCCCAAAAAAGTACTAAAAGTATCCTTTAAAAATTATCTTTATCAGTTTTATAGTTGCTTCGAGTTGAATTTGAGTACTTACTAGAAGTGCACTTTGGTAGCGATACATGAAAATGTAACAAATACTTTACATTGTTACAAATAAAGCTTCATTATGGAGCAACTGATTGAACCTTAAATTTTCATTCTTGTAAAGAAAAAATTTCACTCTCCTTTTCAGCTACAAACAAAGATATAAACAAGAAACATCTAAATCATGATAAATTTGCGTACAAATTGTGGCAGCCGCAGAAAAAGCGAAAACGTTTAAGATGAATGAGGTTTTGTAGCAGAGATATGTTTGCGTTTCATTTGCAGGCCAAGATAGCATCGCTGTTTACCGCGACATTAATCTTGTAACGCATGACAACCGAAAACGATGTATGTGGGAGAAAGAAACGATTTTGATTACTCGTTCCAATCCAGATTTATTGTAGATTTGAGACTTCGTAGATATTCCATTAATAGTAAGGATTTCTTATTATTAATTTAGAGCGTACTAGTTATTCTCCGTGGCTATGTCCACTTGTGAGGGGGGGGGGGGCACAATGCCATTTTCAGTACCCCGGACAACATGCATGCAAAATGTCATGATGATCCGTTATATAGTTAAGACGTAAAAGTGTAACATACAGACAATCTAACTTTCGCATTAATAATATTAATGCGAATAGACTGGAATTGACTTTGTCGATTATGTTAATCAATCATCTCTCTTTGAAAAGATTATAATTCAAGGAGTATATTAGCTCAGGATTGAATACATTTTGTCTGAAAAGTTACTAAAATACATTTCATTATTATAAAAATATTAAATCAAATCAATATACATTTTACATGATTGAATTGAATGTAAGACTATATATAAAAATATTAATAAATACGTTACTAATATTATTATTTGCTTCACTTTCACGGAACTGTACATACACGTTGTCAGAAATATAGAAAAGGATATAGGCTATATAACAACCCCCCCCCCATACAAGGCGAAGCCCCGGGTGGAAACTAGTGTATAAATAAAAACATTAACGGAATAACATAGTAGTACACTCTTACATCAATGCAGCACCTAATCCTGTTCCAACAAAACTACAGTCAGTGACGCGAATTTAAGTTCCTTGCTTCACTTGACGTAACACAACTTCGCGACGGCGTCTAACTTGTTTGCTCACTCACTCAAAGGCGGCTTACTCAGACTCTTGCTCTAAAACCGACTCGCAAAGGAAAGTATAAGCTAGCCCGCCATCTCTTTGTAAGTCGGCTGTGTTATTACAGTCATTAAAGAAGTGTATTAAACTTTTCTATGTTAATTTGCGGAGATGCTTCTCGTAAATCAAGGACCTAATATATATAATTATCAACCCTATTACTTATCCCAGGACACGTCCTTTTAAAACAAATTTAAATTTTGATCTAATTTCATAATATTTTGACATTTTATTTTTAATTTTTAAGTGGTATTTCTTTGTTCGCTATGAACGTAACATTAGTATACGTAAAGTTTGATATTGCTTGCTATATAACATATCTTAGTCTAAATATTATTAGTTGTATGTTGAAATTATACTAATATAGTACAGTCGTTACCTAATACTAATATAATACAATTCATTTGATTTTTATTTTTTTATCATATAATCGCCAGTCGTATTAAAAAACAAAATATTTCTTGATGATAGTTGTAAGCTATTGAACATCACGTAAGTAACAAAATATAAGAAAGAGAATAAACTACAAAAGTCATGACGTCATAAAATACCTTTTGATTATGTTAAGTTTCATTTACAAAGATGTTTTATTATTCATTTATTTTTATATATTCTTTTGTAAGTGATAACTGAGGAAGCGGAATGGACAAAATGGAGACGATAAATCAGGCACGGTCTCAGCTCGTCCCTGTGACCGCTTTTGTCAAGCTGTGCAATATAGGAAACTTATCGAAGTTTATGGATAAAATGTACTATTTGTACAGGTATGTGTTATGACATAGTAGAGAGTAAACGTGAAAATTTTGTTATATTTTAGACGATATTTACATACAAAGATACCTAATAGAGTAGATGTTTACGAAAATCATCGAGATGTCTCATATATATCTTAAACGCTTTAGTAATAAAATTTGCATACACATATATAATATAAATTGTAAATTTTACAAGACGGTAAATAAGAAAGTAAATAAGCTGTAAATCGTTCAATGTGACTGCGCTTGAAAAGCGATGCATAAATGTATAATTGTCGAAGCGTACAGATAACGCGATCCGTTGTTATCCTGTGAGGTTTTCGAATTTCGAAATACCTAGTTCTTATATTTCTCTTATTTATCGTCATCTTTAAAACGAAGGAAGTTTAAATACCGGTTCTATACCAATATTAATAATTATCAATTTACTTAATTACTTACTTTGCGGTCATGTTAAGGTTGTTAGCAAAGGATTCTCTGCTTTATAATTAATACTTTTAAGAAAAATATTTGTAGAAAGTTTATGATAGTAATATAATTTAAAAAGTATTAATATAGTTGAAAACAACATCCTTTTGAAGGCATTTTATTAAAATAATTCACGTACATTTAAAATATACATAGGTGGATGCGATGTGGAAATAACCGGGCAAAGTTGAGGGGCGTTGCGATGCTTTGTTCTCATGAGAAATTTACTGTTCCATTAGTTTTAATTCACTCGACGCAAGTGCGGTGTACTTCATTATTTCCGCTATATCTGTATACAGTAGTGTGGTAAATAAAATTAAAATTTAAGTTTATTTTTCTATTCACATAACATTGCATTAAGGAAATGTTTTTCAACGTTGATTTTTTACCTTAAGAAAATCCGACTATCATTTTTGTTTCATGTATGTTTAATTTTCCAAATAAGTTTTACTAATTTAATTCATAGACTCATAGTAAATTAAGTTAAGTAAACATCTGCCCGTAAAAGTCCCGCACAAGTCTCATTATTCCTTTGAGGAGAAGGGTTGGAGCTTTTAGACCACGCTGCTCTATAAACATATATGGTAGAATTTCAGTGAAATTACACACAAGCAGGTTTTCTCGTAATATTTTCGTTCACCAAAATGTATGAAAAAAAAACATTGAAGGGATCATGTCCATTCCGCGTGAAACCCCAATCTTTCATACAACAAGCAGGCATCAAACAAAATAAACACGTGTAAAATCTGTGGTGCTTGCCCAGGTTTAATAAAATCACGCGTTCATTTTAATTTTAATTTCATTCATACTTACTCCGATAAAAATGCTTACACTCCCTTGAATCGGAAAATACGTTTCTCCTGCGTCTGGACTGTTCCTGGTCGTTTAAATTCACAATTTAATTAACATATAAAAAATAGTATGATATTTATATATATTATGATATTTATATTATAATATTATGATAGGTACGGATAGATTACTTGCTTCAATCATCATCAAAATCATCATCATAAATAAAAATATGTATACAAGTTCAATTAACAATTATCACGTGTTAGAAATAACAAAAAAATCCTACTTTACATTGAATTGAAATATTATTTAAATTATCTTTAAGAGCGCTTTTATCAAAACAATTCCTCTCAAAGGAAAATAATAAACTGTTTTCAAAAGCATTTTTTACCAGAATTCCGATGTTAAAACCTGTCGTAACCGATGAATCCACACGCAGTGTCGGTCGAAAGCCACTAATCCATTTGCCCTTTACACTTGCATGAAAACACTAGCGCGGAGAGAAAAATGTAATAATTTTAAAAACCCTCCACTAACACTATCAACTGTGGTAAAATATATTCGAATTTGAAAATGGAATTGTAGATTCCAAAGCCATACAGAAGTACAATGACAAGACGGATATAATAAATCTAGAATCCGTTATTACGAACTCTTCTTTTGTATTCAAGTGCTGTGAACACTTCAGGAATCGGCGTTGACAGTATGCCAGATCCAATATAAGATGTATTTATTATTCACCGCACCTACATATTTAATGGCGTTGGAACTTCACCGTTAGGCAATAGAATGACTCGATGATATATTTCATATTGTTCTTTTTTGTCAGATTAACGTTTATCCAATTCGTAGTCCAATACTTAGTTAATACACTTGCATTCAAATATTAAATATGAGAGTTGAGAGTTGCTAAATTATTATAAGTACTACTATAAGTATACACTAGATGGGGTTAGGTTGGTAACTCTCAGGTAAAGCAGTCCGCGTCGGTAATAGTGTGCGTTACGTTACGAAGCAGTTTACCCTCCGTTACCTTTTTGAAGTGATAACTTCTTATGGGAAAACAACATCACAATCAACCTCATCGATAGTATTTACTATTTATTGTGTTCAGATGAAATGAAAAGACTAAGGTGTCTAATTTAAATATAGGAATTTCATGAACAAACTACTACAACAAATTCTACTATCTACTACTAATACAATATACTGCTCCAGCGGAAACTTTACAGCAGCGGTTTGTACAGTCTAGTCTGCTAGCAAGCATGTTTAGGATTTTGTTGGAGCTGGTCCGCACCCGGTGAACCATGGATGCACACCTTTTCGCATTAATAGAGTAAATTGTTATTTCGTATTTTTATTCAATCCAATTTTATTTCTTACATAATTATATTGTTAAACCATCTCGGCAACAAAAGTAATTGTAAAAAAATATTTATCGTACTTAAATTTGTTTTATCATATAAATAAAGTAGTGCACATTTTGCCTGCTGCGATTGTATCTTTTCATTACGGTTACAGCGCCGCATACTTGCAATTTATTGTTCATAAGGTGTTACTTCTTCATAAATTCATTTTATGTAGAACGTTTAATTTTGAACTCCTCTTGGGGCTTACCCTTTAGCACTAGCAGAGTATATTTATTACAACGAATATGAAACTATTTATTATGTGCATAGTGCTGGAATACTCTCTTGTAAAAATTTATTTATAACACGAACTAAACATTACAATAAAATAACAAACTTTTCTCTTATAATATAAACCATTAAATAATAATATTTTTACTAGTTACATAATCAATTCATATTTATATGTTAATTGATACAAACAAAATATAATTATTATATATGAAAAATAAAATTTAAATACCACCTTTTTAGTTTCAAATTATTTTATTTCAATTTTAATGGTAAATCGATTATCTTACTTGCAAATTTTACGAACGATAGATTTTTCGTAATTTCAAGTTACATTTTTGTCAAGAAACGATATTCGTTTTGTTCTTGGTATCGCATTTTTGGCCGCAGGACAAGGGTTGCTGCGCTTGTATGATAATTATAATATAGTTGCCAAGCTGGATAACGTATCAAATATAAATCTACCTTCAAAGTTCCTAGACAACGAATTATGAAGATATAAGTAAATCCGAACAATTAATTATCTTTATCCAAACAAATTAATATTTTGATAATTCAACCTAGTTATGGCTACACCTCTTCCACCGCTCTAGATTAAGATGTTTATAGAATAAGGAAACGCATACTCTGGTATGGTCTGCCCACCTGGCATCCACCGAGCGAGAATGTATTCAGACAATAAATAAGCCGCCAAATCCGCTACAAGTCTCTCATTTTTTTAAATTCAATTAAGTATAATTATTTTCAAAACGCTTATTCATATTTATACACATGCACAATGCATCACATTTATGCACAGTAATCATTGAAATCATTGAAATGTTCAAGAAAAAATATTTATGATATGGCATGTTTCGAACAATTTATTTTTTACTGATAAATTATTGTTTTGTTTGTATTGATAATACATGTTTACTATATACAAGAAAAGAAGAAAATATTTTGACCGAAGATTAACGTGTCTTACCGAACTATTTTGTCTTAACCTGTTTATGTTTAGATAGTATACATACAAACAATACATTTGCGTAAATACTATTATATATATGGCTTGATGTTTATGTCAATACAAAGTGACATAGTTTTGTTCAGCCTATTTTCAAAAAGCATAATTTAATATTGCAAATATTATATTCAATATTACGCCATGAATATTATCTATTTCATATATTTTATTAGTGTTTTAACCGTGTTGACATATTATTTTGCGCGACGTTTTCACAGAATTGCATCCGCAATTACAAACTAACAGATGAACAGTAATAACTCGTATCCCGAGAAATGAATGAGGAGGTTTCATTGACATAATTTCACCATAAACAAATGTAATAGGAGAGGAATCGACAATCTTTCGTTCTAAATAAGTTACAGTCATTTTCGTGGCAAAATGATCTGTACACGCGACACGTCCGCCCCGTTCTAGAACAAAACGCCGCAAACCACGTAATTGCAGCCATTATGAAACTCTTCGCTCCTTTATAAAAGTAATTATTCCACAGCCTAGCAGTTAGATGTTGCCAATTAGAACGATACTGAATTTGTAATAGGACCCCCATTAGCGCGAAATTAATGTTAAAATATCGATTGACCAGACAATTTAATGTTATGTTTCAAACTGTAAATATTTGCCTCCATTTGTTTATATTATTCGATGAATAATTAATATGTAACAAATGAACCAAAACTCTGTTTGTTCAGTGTCTGTTGGTGTATCTACATATATATAATATATTTTCATAATATCTACAGAAAAGTCCATAACAAGCAGTAAAAATAATAAGCAATACTTAGAGATCGTGTTGCGTTGACTCACAATAATTATACTGACAAATAAAATACCAAATTTATTATTTTAATCAATTAATTATTTAAATAAAAAATACAGCAAAAAACAGTTCTCAAATATTTTAATTCGTATTAAAATATTTGAGAACTGTTTTTTTGCTAATGGAGCTTCCTGTAAGAACAAACTCATAACTCACGGCAGAACGTGAAAGACGTGAACGTCATGAAATATTAGAAAGTTATATATGCGACATTCACTAAAATAATTATAACATTTAATTGATTAACATAAGTCGGTTATCAACATTTTACGAGTGATATATGAATTGGGTTTTTACCAGATCGCAGTGTTAAATATTTTAATAAGCGCATTAAAAAAGCCGAGATTGTCATAGTTGTAAAATGTTAATCTTCAATTCAATACGGGATCGTAATGATACTTTCATTGTCTTTTCATATACTTAAATCGTGCTTCAACTCGTATTTGGCGGTGAAGGAAAACTTCGTGAGGTAACCTGCATGTATATTCTGCCTCATGTGTATCCACAAAAGCTCATTTCAGCAATATGTTGGAATATGCCTCAAACCACCTTCTCAAGAGGAGATAACCCATAAAAAGAAGAAGTATATAAATATCGACAATTTTTTTACTTTATATGAAAAAGAGTCATATATGTATAGTGCGGTGTATGTATACCTAATACTAAAACAGTAAAGGCGGATCAAACACATAGCATAACACTAAAAATTGTAGTACAATATATTTTGGTCTTACTAGTTCTTGTTTAACTTACCTTTCTACATCTGGTTTTTTAATTTCCAAGATTGACAGTCTTGGTGTCAATAAAATCTTGTGTAACTAAATATTGTAATTTGTTTAAAATTGTATTCTAGAGTTTATTTAAATTTATTTCATTTATTTAGATTTATTCTTTCTTTTTAATATTATCTTGTTATCTATCAATAACAAACATTGATAAAAGTGGAAAATTATTATGTCTTATCTTTCAAGAAGTTTTACTACCAAATTAAAATTGTAATATCATTTTCTTAACTTCAGTTTGTTATTATTGAATACCTTTAAATATAAAATGAGATTTCATGATTATGTTAATGTTTACATTGAAAACATGTTACTCAATAGACTGTCAAAATAATATTTCATTCAATCAATTGATTATCAAGTAGCCAAGTATCTGAGCCACTTGTATATACTCCGATAGCTCCATTCGGATTTGAACATCTGGACAATGAATATTCATACAGCCACTTCGTAATCGGGTTTCCGATCGTTTTCTAACAGGCCCTGTTATTGTTAGCAACAAAGACTGTTTTGGTACAAATTTTGGGAAATTCTCAGCCATGTTGTAGCCAATTAAGGGAGTTTAGATAGCGTAACTGATCGCTCCGTAACAAGCTTACAATTTTAAATAGAGATTCCTTCTAGGTATTTGTTTTGAGGTTCGCCGCACTTTCTTCAAAGTAATTGATAATGATGTAATTTATTATCGTTAAGTTAGCTTAGAATAAAATCTATTTTAGAAGAATTTATTGTAGAAACAACAGAATACAATTTAAAAATTATGAGGAAAAAGCATTTATTTAATAAATGTGTTAAAAAGAATAACAATATTTTGATAAGAAACGATTTTACACAGTATTAGTTTTGTTTATTGTATAGCATACTTACCACTTTTAAACAGTAACCATCACCAGATCTAGACGATACAGTGCCTTAGGCCCTCGGGTAAAATATTATTAAATGAAAACAAATTCAAAACGTTTTTGTGAAACTAGATTATACTAATTCCATATTAGCAAAACCATTTTCAATACTTTTTTATTTTCATCTTAAAAAATAGCTATTCGTCATTTGTTTTATGTTAATAAATTAATTATAAATATAATGTTAACTCTTTAACTCACGACGTAAGGTCGGTATTACACATTAGATAAAATATATTATATTTTATATATCAACTCGCTGTGCACACACACCGTCTTCATTTCGCTCCAATTCCAATATTTTCATTTTCCCGCGCTCCGCGATGTGTGTCACGCGAGGTGACAGATAGATACACAGATAAAATATATATTCATATAAATTATTAATTAATATATTATTGTAGATGTGTACATTACAATGAATATAAAATACGTGGCAAGTAGGATTTTTTTCCATGTAACATCGTTTGTATTTTTTAAAGTATGTAAAACTTTAATTTTTAGGTAAATGTATATTTTTTCACATGCGTTTCAAATACAACCAAATCATATTTCCGTACTTTGACGATCGTGTGTCTAATTTAATTCTGTACTGAAATCCGTATCGTATAAACCTATTGTTTAACTATTTGCGGTCCCCGGAGGGTTCTGAGTACATTCATTATGTTGTCCTATTTGATGTTCGTTATCATATGTGAAGTCCTAAAACTTAATTAGATCTACATATTTGATAATTAAATTCTAGTATGTTAGTTATATGTTATATTATTGCATATAATAAATGAAATTTCTTTATAATTTTTTTGACAAATAATGAAAATATATTGTTAGGAAATGGATTATCCCAAAAAAAAGCGTCGAGAAAAAACGCGCCATTTTATTGGTGTACAGAAAGGTAAGGTCATTGATTATTAATTATTGGCGCGACTTGTAATTTGTTAAATGTGTTCAATTGTGTTATTTAGTTTTTTTAGAGTTTGGTGGTGTTATATGACTTGAGATTTTTATAAATCTAACATATTGAATATATTATTAACATAATAATATAAATTACATTTATTTTATAATTAAAATATAAGGTTGTCTGGATGAGATCACTCTTTTAGCTATAAGACTACCTTCTGTATAAAGAATCGATTTTATTTTTGGTTATAACTGTATTCTGCTTTTAAACTTGTGGTATACAAAAAAAATATATTTATTGTTTTAGGAAGCATTTGCCATAAACATACCTAAATTAATATATATACCAACGAATACTACTTTAATTCTTTTATCTTTCGCGCTAAGTGGTAACAACTTTATTAATTGTATAAAATCAGTACATATATATATATATATATATATTAACCGATTCTTACGACGCCAATGCACATCCAACTACTGTAATGGAACTAAAATGTAATGTCCTTTCTGCCTGTAGTTGGCTCACCTTTCAAACCTGCACACAACAAAATAAAATACTGCTGTTTAATATTATATGAATTGACTAAAAAATCTCATAAAGAATCTATTATTTTTAAATTGTCTAAATATATATCAACGACAAGAAGCACTTCACGGAACAGCCATTAGACTAAAACGCCCCGACCACTTTGTTGTTAATATAATTTCCTACCTTCGCTTGAATTTTAAGGAGTTCTCATAAAAAAACAATGACCATATGGTGATAAAAGTATAATCATCTGTGTGCTTCAAATTTTTACTTAAATAAAATAAATATAACATTAATTAATAATCATTGAAGCGCTATTGTGATGGATAAAAAATAACTTAACTACGAAAAATATTTGCCTTAGAAACAAAATAAAATATTAGCATAAATGTTATCTTAGAGTCTTCAAGTCCGTCGTATGTTGATTAAAGCAAAGATCACACTGTCCAGTTAATAATCATGATGTATATATTTAAAGTGAATAGTATTTGTGATACGTAATTGAAATATAAACGTTTTTAACCTTACAATGAAATCACATAACAATATGTCTGTACATAGTCCAGGAAATTGTATGCTAATAGAAATGTCACTTGCAAATAGGCGAATTGTGTCGGACAAACTCATTATATTCGATTTATCTTCATCGCATGTTACGAATATAAGTTTACGAATTCAGGAATTATTACTATCAGAGATATGTATGAAGAAATAGATAGATTTCAATGATTTCAACAAGCTTATATTTTTCTTTGATTTTTACAGAAAATTCGGACAACTTATTATTGTTATTCAAAACTAGAATGTGAATATGTTAATAATACAATTATTACTGGTAGTCAATTATTATGTGAATTGTCATCATTTGGACGGGTAAAATAAGGAATTCAATCCGTACATTTTTTATCAATGACATATAAACATTCGATAATCGATCTATACGCCAATACAGTACTGTAGAAGACTCATACTATACAGTGCGGTAAGCTAAGGGCATATTATAATATTTGTATAAACGTAAAGCACAGTACAACACGGCCGGCGTATTTTATCATTCGTTTATTTAAATATCTCGTAATAATTCTAATATTTATTATATTTTCAATCCGAATATATAATTAAGCGTTTAAAATTAATATTATGCTAAAAACTTTATACAAAAGTAGATAGTATTATTTTAAGCAGATTATTGTTTATAAAAAGCTACCTATCTATGTGTCTACGTAAAAGAAAAGCAAAGTAATCCATTACAAATATCTATATATAAATCATTCTTAATTCAGCCATCTTAAATTAATGAATATGAGAAAAAATATATCAATTAACAGCATCCGCATGTTTATACTAAACGTTTAATTTTAGTCATATATTCGTACATAATAACTTTATTTGACGATTTTCGGTTTTTAAGTGTCTGTAAATTATGTTAAGTGAAGTCACTGATAACTCACAAGGTTCGCTTCACGAGCCGACACCTCGTCCCCTTTGTTGTTAATGCGGTGAAAATGAATTTCACGAAATTCAGTGCACATTAACATTGGATGGAGCCGGGGTGAGAAAGCTCCCGATTTTACTAATTTATCTAACAAGCTTTTAAGCTCTTCATTCGTACCTATTTAATAAATATAAATGTACATATAATTCATGCTCCAAACTATTAATTATTGTGAATAATATAAAACTTATTTAATTGCATTGTCTATAAGACAATTATTAACCGACCGACCGATTACTTTATTAACCGACTTAAAAAAATGGAGGTACGCAATGAGTCTGTATTTATTTATTTTACTTAAATTCAGGCAAATATTTGAAGACGGCTTTTATTATTATAACAATATAAACAGTAATCTAATTATTTAGAGAACCATAATCACATAGCCAGCAACGTTAGACAAACATAGATATATTATAAAATACTTTGTACACATAGGTCTGCTACATAATTCATTGAGATCCACGTCTCGGCTTATGTTATGAATAATATTATTTACTTTCTCTATATTCTGTGCTATTTTATCATCATAAATCTACTCGGAGAGCTATAGCCACGCTATCACTTTTTATTTCAAGTAAATCTACGATATACCGTAATAGATATTTTTTTATTTACGGGTTGATATTAAGTTATCCTTACAAGTATTATAACGCGAAAGTATTTTTGTTGGTTTGTTTATATATCACAGAGCAATTTATCAAATATTTTTTGAGAAATGATATAAATTATGGTCCGGTTAACTTTTAATTAATCTTAATTTCTCTTTTACTTTTAAAATTTTAATATAAAACTTCTATTGGAGGCAGCGGTTGCGAGAGATCCCACATCGAAGTCATAGGATTAAGCTTAAGACTAATTCAAACTTATTCGGAAAATATTAAGAAAATGATCTTTAGAAATTTAAATTAGAATTATAAAAATATAAATATATTATTTATTAAATAAAAAAATATATCCTCGACTAATTCATAAATGTTATGCTAATAAAATTTACATAAATAGCTTGCTTATACAAAGTTTTAATAAGCAATACATTATGTTTTTTTTAATAAACCGCGATGGTCACGCAACATATTTTTCATTCAGCCTACACGAACAAGAGTTGTTTTGTGTTTGTGAACGACGCGAGACCTTCCTGCGAATTAACATATTACACGACGGAATACGTTAATTTTTCACTGTCTGTTTACATACATGAAAAATATTACACGAAAATAAGTCAAACAACATAATTTTTAGTCTTTTAAATTTTTTGCTTTCCATTTTCGGACGCAGCCCACAATTTACAGCTCTTAGGAGAATTGCAAGTCGCGTTAACCGAAAATTCTCTTCTATAAAAACCTATTGTTATTTTCAAGGTATGAATAATCTAATTTTATTTATAAAAACAGCGTTATTTTAATGGCTCGAGTGTTACACTATAAAATATTTCGTAATTACAAGAATTACGTAGCTTGTGAACAGATTTTTTTGTCGTTTCTATTTTCATAGCTTCATCTATTTAAATTTTAGGTATGGTCAATATATAGTATATTTTAAACAAAATAATTCAGACTATCTCAACCGAAGATCACAGGTTTCAAGCTCAAACAAGCTTTTAATTTTCACGCGTTTGTTTGTATTTATAACTCATCTTGTGTTCTCGTAAGAAAACATCGTGAAAAAACTGGAGGCCAATTCTACTAACGTAATTAACACTTTATCGAAATCGAATCGAAACATTGACGTTTAGCTTTTTCCCTATTCTACTAATACAACGCTCCAGTTGCGATTCGATTCGTTCTTGATTGAACGTCAAAAATTAACAATTAAGTTTGACTTTAACATGGTTTTTTCGCTTTTGTATATGGTAACATCTAACTATACGGCTTAATGAGAAATAATCGAAGCTGGATCGGAATCGAATCGAGAACGTTAATAAACGTTTTACATTAATGAAATTGGACTCCTGTTTGGATCGAAGGAAAATCTGCCTAGACGCATTGGAGTCGTGTGATTATTGCAAATCTTCAAATAAAATAAAAAAGTTTAAAATAATTATGTATTTAACTATTGACGTACTTGTCTATTTTATTAAGATCGTAATTTGAACAACAGTCTATATTTAACTAAATATAGCCAGGGCCGGATTAATCACGTAGCAAGAACAGCAATTGCTACGGACTCCGCGCAAAAGGGGGCACACCACAGGGGCAAGTTATAACTAAAAAAAAATTAAGACAGATTTTCTTTCATCAGGTCAGTTTAGATCAAGGGCCCTTCGAAAGAAATTGCTACGAGCCCTGCGCTTGCTTAATCTGGCACTATATAGCTGCTACATTAATATTCCAAAGGTGACTGTTTTCAAGGAATTTACAAGCCACGGTTGCTGCAGGTTATATGTTCACTATTAAAACGAGGTGCAGTCGTGTTCAGAATATCTATACAGTAATCGGAAAGCTAACCGCAAGCAAAGAAAATATACTTGATAATGCATAAGGTAGTATGAAGTAAATTGCTAGTCTTATTACATCATATATAATTTTTATAACTTTATATTGAATATGCATTCCTTCAATTTTATTGCATAAATTTAATTTTATTAATTTAATTATTAATAATTATAATTATAATATATTATATTAATAATTATTATAATTAAATATTTATAATTTTATTTTATTTTTTAATTTTATTGCATTCATTTATTTTAGAAGATATTTTATACATTTAATAAATTACATAATTAAGACACTTGTTCTCTTAGCCATATATAATAATGTCATGTTAATTAACAACATAACGCTGTCTTATTACCTTCATTGGGTTCAAAAGGGCTGTTTTTTTTCGCCCAGAGAACTAGATTCGCTATTCAACAGGGATAATCTGAGAACATTCTTGACACTACTTGACACGGTCATTATTTTTATAGTATCTATTTCATTAAAAAAAAAATCATTTCAGTGCACAATAATTTTTAAAATATGTACATGTACACAAAAAAATAATTATATTCAATTCTGTCGGTGTAAGGGACACGCGGATGAAATCTGAAATTTTGCTAACTTAAGTATAGTTAGTTAAATATTTTCAGTCGAATTCAAAAGTCTAATTTAATAAAATAACCTACTATTATTAGTTTATATAGATATTCATTTGATGGATTCGAGTAGTATGTACGCTATGGTACATTTAACTCCCAGTGCATCGGAAAGCAAAACCCCTTACAGCAATTTACATAGCTTTGTATGCACAATAGAAGCTAGGAATCTCGCTCTCCAAATGTGACATAGACAAGTGTATGCTATCAGTTAAGTTAACTAACCCGAGAAGTATTATATGAATAAAACACTCTATTCATCTTGCTTGCAACTCAACAATGCTTGCATTATCGGTTGAAGAATTTTATGACATTAGTTGCAATGAAAATACCGTATTATTTAATAATAGAAATAATACAACATAATTATACACGCATAATGTTGAAAATGTTAGTTATTTAACAGATATTTGAATTTTATTTTTACTTTTTTTATTCGTGCTTTATTAAATTAATCTTTATTAAATAAAATTTCATCACTACGATACCTCTTTGTGATACGAAAATATTCAATAAAGTCCAAATTGTTTAGATTCGCCGTCCTTTTTCTGGTTTGTGTAATTTGAACATGTTTCCTTTTCATTAAATGCCTCCGCACAATATTGCTGGCTACTCGTAAACATGGCCGGGATTTACGTATATCAACCTATATGTAACAATAACCATCCACATCCCTACATACCATCTTTAATGAGAAATTAACGTTTCATACTATTGTTTAGAAAATAAATATTTATTAGTCAAAGTTATATATTTTTTTAAATTATGTTTGCCTTTTCTGTACTTGCGTCATGTTGCAATTTATTCATATGATTAAGGTAGACCTAGTTGTTATACCGGTCTACCGTTTAGAAGTTATTTTCCTAACATTCTGGAACAATTTTTTTTCTGGATAATAATCCCTTTATAATCCCATAATATCTGATGAGTGGGTCATCAGATATTCTACCGCAAAACAGCAGTACATGGTATTGTTGTGTTACGGTTTAAAGGGTGAGTGAGCCAGTGTAATTACAGGCACAAGGGACATAACATCTTAGTTCCCAAGGTTGATGGCGCATTGGCGATCTAAGCGATGGTAAACATTTCTTACACAGCCAATGTCTAAGGGCGTTGGTGACCACTTACCATTAGGTGATCCATATGCTTGTCTGCTTACCTATCCTATAAGGTGTATTTCATAATGACTGGTTGAATTGTTAAGACGTGTAAACGTAACAAACAAACAAACAAATAAATAAATAAACAAAGAAACTCTTTTTCGCTTTATAATATTAGTAATTTGAACCGAAAATTTCTCAAGCATGCGAGACTCGTAGATTTAAATCTTGGTGAATATGTATTTTCAAGTGCTTTGTTTCTCTGCGGTTGAGAAAAGCATCGTACGCAAGACGAAACATACATATTTGAGTTGCAACAACGAAGTAGCGTTGGAAACTAATAGAGAAGATGATTTTGCCTGAAAGCTATTGTAACACATTATGGTACGATGCGTAAGCAATTACATTCAACTTCGATGAAGATGGTAGTTTTCCACTGTCTTTTAGTGATAATATACCACCCACTAAGCGATTGGGAAGTCGACATACTTACCTACTTAACTTGAAAGGATATTTATTTTTATTTATTCAACGACAAATAAAACGCTATTCCATCTGTGTAAAATAGTAATATATTACATCCCTTATTATTAAGATATGCATTTCAAAAAAATATATTTGCATTAATATACTAGCGTTAGAAATGACAAATACAGAATCAACTATGTCGTAAACTTAAATAATCAAAGGTTGCAAAATAGTTGTAAAAAAGTGTTATCACCAAAAGGAGACAAAAGATAGATCTAGGTAAATCAATTAACAATATCTTAACTTTATGTAACGAAATAAAATAAAAACGTGTGCGTCTCGGGACGCTCGACAGAAGTGATAATATTTATTATTAATTATAATACATTAAATAATGTAACCTAAGATACACTTTCACAAAGCCCTAAACAGTAATTATTAAAATGTTAAAGCTTGTAGTTATAAGCATGCGTATTACCTGTAATGGTAAATAAATTATGTTACTTAAATTCATGTTTACTGTTAAAATAAAATAAAATCCTGATTACAATTTTAAATAACAGATTTTCACACAGTAAATATAACAATAATGTGCACATTTATAAATGTATATTATGATAACTATACTATAGAATGTCACACGTAAAACGTAGTTTGGAATTGACTGCAATTAAGGTGTTTGGGCGATTTGTTTTGGGGACGGGACGGAACGTGTTTCGTGTACATGGTTGCGGTGTTTCACATTTGTTTCGAAATAATCTCTGTTTTCACACGTAAGAGAAAATGTTTGTTTTTAACGATGATTATTATATTAGAGAACAAACGAAAAATATTTGTTGAAAAAAATTATGGACTCAGAAACCAAATAGGATTACAATCACAAAGGAACATGTTTTTAGACGTAAAATATGTTTGATCAAAATTGAATATGGCTTTATAATAAAAACGAGAGTTATTTGTGTAAATAATTTGTATTGTCTTTATTTCGTTATTCTTTCGTCTTTATTATTAGTGTTAATGATAATGTTGGTGGTGATGACCAATTTTGACTGCGGCCATCATTACCAAAGCGACGGCCAACGATATAGGAGATATTAGAGTCTAATGAGATGAGAACAGATCGCGAAGAGATAAGGTGCTAGCCCAGCGACTTTATGTGGTTTCTGAAACAAGGTAATACTACCTTTTTATCAACTTGGGGCCATGGAAATTTTGTTGACATATAAATATAAATCCAATAAGCTTTAGTATTCCAACCTGGAATTCAGACCCAAACCGTTATGATCTGCAGCCGTACATGTAAACCGCTAAGCCAACGAGATATAGTTTAGTTTAAAATAATATACAAATTAATAATATGTAATGCTTCTATAATAAATTCTTCGGTAATTTTTAAGCTACGTAATACGAGTGGCTGAGATTTTCATAATATAGAGTATGTAACTTTACAAGCAAATATGTATCCCAAGAGAAGTTTAAAACAAAACATTATACACAAAATGAATTTATGAAGGAGAATATTATGTACAATAATGCCACATATAAAACCAGCTTCTAGGTAAATTCGTGTAAAGAAATAAGAGATTTGTCTTAATTGACCTAAATATGACGATGATTGTTGAAAATGTCAGAAAAATTATGCCGACTGGGAGCTTTTCTGGCGTGCACCAATGGTGTTATAAGTTATCGTGTGAAGCCAGACCTGGTAGCTAGTATATTATATACTTAACATTTTAAATGTGTGAATAGGTAGCCAACAGGGGCGTTAAATTCATTTATTTCCAAGATAAAAACATCGACTGGCACGCCATATTTTCTGAAGTAAGCAACACATTTTTGCAGATAACGAAAATAATGAACCGTGCGGGCGTCGAGTGAATTAAAACTAATGGAACAGTTAATTTCTCATGAGAATAAAGCCTCGCACCTGCTCTGAACTTCACCTTACCGATTCTGTTTTCCAGTTTTATTCATATTAGCCTATTTACGCTCCGAGAAAAAGAAATATATCCTACTCATTTTACTATTTAAATATTTTAAAAAGACCGTTGCTGACTGAGCTAGTATACATGCAGATAGGATATAGAATATGGCCACTATGACTAGTGTATTTACACTATCTTGCTCACACTCAAACTGGGACACAGAAATAAGAACTATAAGGTGTTTTTTATGATGGAATAATTTGTGAATGGATGGTACACACTCAGAGAAACCAGCACATTTAGCGTCCAGCAAAAATGGGTTTCTCTTTTATAAAATCTAAAACTTACTTAACTAAGTAATATACAATAATGTAAAAATTTAATCACAACATGTAGAAGCTAATTATTTCTAATGTGTATTTTTGTAACATACAATTAGATTAGTTACGACTACGGGCGTAAATGACGTAACAGCCTGTAACTCGGCACGACGATGAATTTTTATGCGAATCCATTTATTTCCCTTCTATTTTATTGTGTATCATAACGAAACCGGTATAATGTTTTAATACATATATAAAGAATTTATTTATAGATAAATAGTATATAAATGAAATTACAAGATAATTGTATCTGAACTTTAATTAAAATTTCAATTGCAGATAGAGATATTTCAGTCATTTCAATCGTCGGCGATTTGATCGCAAAAAGTAAAAGGCAACGACGAGAAATATGTAGAGAATGTTTGTATTCTCTTTAATGGGTTTTTATCATGAAAGGAAAACTTTTCAGCTAACTGTTTCAAATCAAGCTTGTTGCAAATTCATACGACATTTTTTATTTATTTATTTATTTTTATTTATTTATTTATGTACCAACAGAGTATACAGAAAATTATATAAATGAAAAATGTGTACAAAGGGATAACTTATCTCTAACAAGAGATCTCTTCCAGAAACCCTGAATCTAGTGGAGATTATTTGTAATATATATTTATGGTGTAGGTACAATATCAATTAGTTTTATATTATAAAATTCAAGTAGACTTAACGATAAATGAATATATTACACACTAAATACAAATAAATATATTAATATATACCATTATCTATAATATATATATATATACATTCAACTTACATAGATACAAAAAATATATATATACATACATATAAAATAAATAAAACTTAAGTGGAAAGAAAGTGTTGCTTAACTCTGATTTTAAACGATCTTATTGTAATATTATTATGGAAAATATTATCTGGAAGAGAGTTCCATAGGCGAGCGGCAACAACGGAAAACGAGTTACCAAAGGAATTAGTATTAAAAAATGGTACCTCAAGAGTTTTCGACGCCACACATGCGCGTACTGGTCTTTCACGAGCAGGACAAAACAGAAAACGCTCATGTAGGTAATCAGGGCTACCATGGTTTACCATTTTTTATGATTTATATTGAGATTATTTTTCTGGGCGCCAATCGTTCACATTTTTATGCATACAGAGAAATGTTGTTATTATTTTATGAAAAACTATAAAATTATTTGATGGCAAATCAAAGTATAGTAACAAACTATTTATAAGAAATAAAACGAATATTATAAATCTAAAAACGCGGATATATGCGTTTAACATATTGAAGTTATGTTCAAATCTGAGCTTCCTTTCCATCAAAGATAATACTAAAATCGAGGAGTAAGTACAAAGTTAATCAAAACTAATGAAACAGTTAATTTCTTGTGAGAACAAAGCTTCAGGCCCCCTTTGAACTTTGCCCGGCGATACTGTTGCTCAGCGTTCACTGCAAACTTTTTCTTTGCTGCAAGATTAATTTAAATTACTTATAGGTACATCATATTTATTAAAAACAAACAAATAATTTGTACTATCTTTATAAATAAACTAACATTGTTCATACATAAATACAGCAAAACAAAAACGTACTGCTTACATAAAATGTATTAATTTAGCAATGTTACAGGCCTAACTGAAACAGAAAATAATCCTGAACCTGAATAATATTCAAGGCACGTCCCTCTCACAACTATTAAACTGGTAGCCAGATGTACGGAGAGGATATAAGCCAAGAAAAACTTGTATTTTCTTTTACGAGTTGGTTTTAGAGAAAACTAGCGATCGAGTGAGGTTATTTCAGTGTGAGCGAACGTAGAGGATGTCGTGAAATCTAGTAATGTTAAGTAAGTATACCGATGAATTTAAATTCCTGTATAAAGTAAATATGTCATGAACTTTATATACTTTTATTAAAATAAAAATTAATCTGTTTATAAATTTTGCAAAACTAGCCAAATGTCTCTTTTGTTTTGCTAATGCAGAAATATTATGGACATTCTACGTCATTACTTATTTGGTCATAGCGGAAACACAAATTATGCAGTTCTTTATAAATGTACATTTGTGCAAGGTTTCAATATTATTTGTCGCACCGAGATTGAGTAACGTGACAAAGAAAACTTGTGTCCTTAATAAAATTATTTACTTTAACAAGCAAACGTTAAGACGCATATATAGCTCGATCAACATTTAATGGTTACATAGCAGACCTCAGTTTAATAGCAACTAGCGACGCTGCGTACTATTGACAGCTGATAAGATGCATAAGAACTTATAAAGAATATAATTCTGCATTAAATAGTTAATAGAATAGATAGATAGAAAATATTTAATAAAATATATTGCATAAACTGTAATAATAATAATATCCTGAGACATTATTCACACAAGGCCAAACTAAGCAGAGCTTGTACTGTTGAAACCAGACAACTGATATACTTACATATACTACTTTTCTTTTGTAAATACATACTTATATAATATACTGGGGGGTGTTGCTGCGCGCGTCCGTAGGATTTACCATCACATCCTCTTAGTGACTTACCCTACACGTGCCCCCTGGGTGGTGCTAAGCGCGTAGAAACGATCTATTCGGGTGGTTGACAACATAACCTGAATCAAAGAGTGGTTCTCAGTGGCCAAAGGAACTTTTCCTAAAAAGACTGATGCGGAAGGATCTGGGAGCACACCGCATTATTATTCCTAAAGAAACCCTAACCCCGTATGACAGCACAGGAAACAGAGATACGATTGTTGGACGACCCGACCAACACTCGGCGTCATCCGGTACCCGGGCTGGATGATGGGAAATATGCGGCCGAAGCCGCTGGAGAGATGTCTCGTCAGGCCTCTCTAGATGTGAATGCTACTGGCGGCGAGAAACAAGCTTCGTGCAAGATCTCAATACGAGCCCAACACCGTATTGCCACCTGGAATGTGAAAGGCCTTCTAGGACCAGGAAAATTAAGCATCGTGGAAAAATAAATGGAAATACTCAATCTTTCTATATTAGGCGTCAGCGAAACACATATGCGCGGTCAAGGCCATTTTAGGACAGTCTCGGGAAAGACTGTACTTCTCTGGATCTGAAGACTCCAGCCACCAGGGCGTTGGAATCCTACTACCTCCTAAAATTAACTAACATGTTCTCGGATATAACCCCATATCTGATAGAATTATATCACTTAAACTCAGTACCAGACCATGTACCCTCAACATTATCCAGGTTTATGCACCTACTTCGCAGGCTTCAGAAGAGGACATTGACAACTTCTATAGCGCACTTGAAACGACACTTGACAAGATACCAAGCCATGAAATAACAGTAATTATTGGTGATTGGAATGCGAAGGTAGGCAATACAATAGAAGATGAGCATATAAGGAAAATAGTTGGTAGATATGGACTCGAAGTTCGAAATGAAAGATGTATGAAACTAATAGAATTCTGTATTGGTAGAAATTTAACCATACTAAACACATGTTTCCAATACCATCTACGTCGGCTATACACTTGGAAGTCACCAGGGGATAATTTAGAAATCAGATCGACTACATTCTTATTGATTCTAGATGGCGATCTTCTATCTCAAACACAAAGATCTATCCTGGAGCAGAGTGTGGCTCGGATCACAACTTTCTTGTGGCTGACTTTGCTCTTCGGCTCAAAGCACCCGAAAAGCGAATACAGCCTATAAAGCAACTCAGAACCTCAGAGCGATTTTTATTTCCAAAGTACTTTGGAAGATAAACTTAAAAACAATCATCTACCCCAGTCTGATGCAAATTCACTCTTGGAAGATTTTAAAAAACGTATCACAGACACGCTTACTGATATCTTGAAGTCAAGAAAGCCAAAAACTAGGAAGCAACAATGACTAAGTGAAGCTACCTGGGACCTGATAGATAAGAGGAAGGCAATAAAAATGAGAGGACTGCAGGATCCAAAAGTGATGGAAGACTACGCTAGCATATGTAAGGACATCATTAAAAGCTTTCGAGAAGACAAGGATAAATTCATACAAGGCATACGCAGCGAAATCGAACTTTACTCTACAAAATTCGAGACTTCAGACCTGTTCAAGAAAGTCAGACTCTTATCTACACAGTTCAAGCCGAGAACGTGGGTCATAAAGGATTCTAAAGGTAATCTTTTAAACGAGCTTGACGCTATTGGTGGTGGTTATTGCGAGGACCTATATAAAAACTCCAACGAAATAGGAACTTCCGAAGTAAATTATGTCAACAAGGAACTAGAGCCTAGTATATTACGATCAGAAGTAATTACAACTTTAAAATCCGGGCCAGGGCCGGATAAAATAACAGCTGAAACGTTAACCGCTCTGGGGGACTCTAGGATCGACATATTGCACACGATCTGCAACCTAGTTTGGCGTAACGGTGTATGGTCAAAAGACTGGGCCCTTTCTGTTCTGGTCCCTTTACATAAGAAAGGGTCAACACGAAAATGTGACCATTACCGCACACTAGCGCTCATCAGCCATGCCAGCAAAATACTTCTCTGCATCCTAAACAACCGGATCCGTTACTACCTGGATTGGCAGATCCCGCAGGAGCAGGTGGGTTTCGTCAAAGGAAAAGGCACTCGCGAGCAAATTTTGAACATACGGCAACTAGTGGAGAAGTCGTACGAATTTAACACGCCAAAGATCATGTGCTTCGTCGATTACAGTAAGGCTTTTGATTGTGTCGACTGGAGGTGTCTATGGATGGTTCTTTCAGAATTGGGCGTACCACAACACCTTATAACGCTACTCAAGACACTCTACTACAAATGTGAAGGAGTCGTAAGGATAGACGAGATAATCTCCAAAACCATTAAATTTGGTAGAGGTGTAAGACAAGGGTGTGTGCTTCCTCCCGTCCTGTTCAATATCTACGGGGAATACATTATGAGGCGAACGCTTGAAGACTGGGAAGGTGGCGTCAGTATTGGTGGAGTAAAACTAACGAACTTAAGGTACGCTGATGACACGACACTCCTAGCAGCAACTGAGGCCGAGATGGGTTCTCTATTGAACAGTATGGAGGAAATAATCAAATACATGGGTCTTTCCATGAACAGATCCAAGACGAAAGTTATGGTTGTAAATCGTACTAAAAAAATAGAACTGACTGGCTCAATAAATCTCGAAACTGTAGAGAACTTTATTTACCTGGGTTCCAACATCAGCAACACTGGGTCGTGTGAGGTCGAAATTCGAAGGCGCATCGGAATTTCCAAGAGTGCTATATCTCAACTGCATAAGACTTGGGAGGGATAGACACATTTCTATTAACACCAAAGTGCGTCTTGTCCGTACACTTGTCTTCTCGATATTTCTGTATGCTGCTGAGACATGGACAATTAAAGCAGCTGATCGGCAACGCATTGATGCCTTCGAGATGTGGTGTTGGAGAAGGATACTCGAGATCTCCGGGTGGGAATCGAACCCACGACCTGCGGCGTGAAAGGCAAGTATCTTACCAACCATACCAACCGGCTCATCAACTGTTTATACAGTAAACAGTAGTAGTAAAATGTACACGTAATAATTAATTGTTTTTTTTTATTATATCAAATACGGTGCAATAATTAGTACGTTAAAGATTAAGATAAAAATACATCATACAAACAAATGCGCGAACGCACAAGTCTTTGAAGAGATATTAATAATAATTAATAAAGAAATAGTTGTTTTTTTTTATTGATAACTAACTCAATAGTTCGGTTATGTGATCCAAGAAGAAATGAACAACTTCTAACTATTAGTTCAGTTTATGTATAATATGTAGGCATTCCAAACTATCCTAAAATAAAATAAATTACTCTTACTCTTATATGCACTAACTTAAGAATACTTATATCTACGTTATAAAAACACTAGTCTGATGTCAACTTTCATCCATTGATAGATATTATTCCTGAATCCACTCAACGAACAAACCGAGTAGCTCGGGGTACACTCTTCGACGAAGCAAACTGAATTAGGGACGTTTTTCTCCATCTAAGACTCCCTCTCTCTGACGAGCGAAGTGTTGAATTATTGGCGTTACTTTATTTTATAAAACGATTTCGCTTGAAAGAGATTTCTGTTTATTTTTTCAGTAAACGTTTCTTAGTGCCACTTTGTATTCGATTGATGTAAATCGATAGGCGTTTAAGCTAATTTTCGAATTACGTCATCTCTTTCTCTGAATATTAACTTTATGTTTATTTACGTTAAGTTATGGTAAATTGGTATTATTCCTTTCACCGAATAGTATCATTAATGATATTAAAACGAACAAATACCTTACAGTAACAGCCTGTGAATGTCCCACTGCTGGGCTAAAGCCTCTTCTTGTCTTTTGAGGAGGTTTGGAGCTCATTCCACTAATGCGGGTTGGTGGAATACACGTGTGACAGAATTTCAGTGAAAATTTGACACATGCAGGTTTCTTCGCAATGTTTTCCTTCACCGTCAACCACGAGATAAATTTTAATCACAAATTAAGGACATGAAATTCAGTGGTGCTTGCCCTGGTTTGAACTCACGATCATCGGTTAAGATTCTCGCATCCTTATCACTGGGCCATCTCGTCTTTTAATCGAACAAATAAAACGGGAAGAATGGGCGATTAAAATTAATTGTCTTATCCACAATATTTAGTTTCGATATATTAGTTACGTATCTTTTTAAAACTAAACTACTAACTAAACTTAAAGATTTCTTGCATGATCGATCTTAATACTGTCTTTTCATGATTTTCTGACTTGTAATTTGCTCGTTCCCTTTTCATTAAGTGTCTACGTGCAATATTGATGTCGATCGTAAATTCGGACGGCACACGCTTACATCAACAGACGTCGTTCACGTCCCTACCGGAAATAATGAAACATGACGGAAACACGAAACATGTTTAACATCATCAAACTCTAGTCTTACAAACCAAATTGAAATTGTCAATTATATATTTATCGTGAAGTTGATATTCAATTTGCTTAAACCTAAAAAAAACAACAAAACCTTAAACCTAAAAAAATAATCACTTGAACTCAATAAAGAGGAGAAAAGAGACTTAAAATATTTTAAATGTAACTCTTTTTTAATATAAATGAATATTGTAAATAATTTACATATGATTTTATATTTATTTACTATTTAATAGTGTATAGCCTCGAGACATATATTATTATATTATACCACCACCTTAAAAAATGTGATAAAATTGTATCTCGTGGTTGACGGTGAAGGAAAACATCGCGAAGAAACCTGCATGTGTCAAATTTTCACTGAAATTCTGTCACACGTGTATTCCACCAACCCGCATTAGTGGAATGAGCTCCAAACCTCCTCTAACGACAAGAAGAGGCTTTAGCCCAGCAGTGGGACATTCACAGGCTGTTACTGTACTGTATTTGTTCGTTTTAATATCATTAATGATACTATTAAAATCTAACTATTTTGACAAATGTTACCAAACTATAACTTTGTAGCGACATCTATCTCGCCACTTACGAAAACTAAAAACTGACGTATCCTACATCGCGATATTAAAGTTATCCGAGCGATTCAACATAATATACAAGAACCCGACAACAACCGTTGGGCAGTAGCCCACCAGACCAACACCTCGTCTGGTCGGAGGATCCTCCCTTTTCAATGGTGGATGAGGAACTTTACAATATTTCCTCCCAACACCAAAATTTAAAAATGTATACAAAAATTGGTACATGACATTTACCTAAATCTATAAATGTATAACATAGACATGGACTTACCGCTTATAAAAACATCTAGCCACTAGACCAACTGGTCCTGTGGCCCTGGACCCGGTGGTCCTGGGTTCAATTCCCAGGTCGGGCCAATAAAAAGTTATTGGGATTTTCTGTCAGGAAATTCTCAGTAGCAGCCCGGAGTCTGGAAGTTGGAAGTGTGTACACTCCCGTGCCTCGGAAAGCACGTTAAGCCGTTGGTCCTGCGCCTGAACTCTCTTTCCGGTCGTGTCGGATTGCCGTCCCATCGGATTACGAGAGTGAGGGAAGAGAGAGTGCACCTGTGTTTGCGCACACACATGTGCACTATAATATCTCCTGCGCAGTTGGCTAATCTCTCTTGAGATTGGCCGCCATGGCCGAAATCGGTCTGGAGGACGTTATAAAAACATCTACATTTTTTAAGGAATACTTTCTAGAGCCTAGTACCCGATAAAATTATGGCATTCCGCCAGCACCAACGTACTAATATCGCAGTAGAGTCAAATGTATATAAGCCACGTTTTGCCAAAATATCCAAAATGCTTTACACCAAATGAGGAATTCAGTATGGTGATTCAAACGATACGGAAGTTTCATAATATTTTGCCTTATGACGCAACTTATAAATATAAATAAAACTGAGGAAAAAACAGCTGAGCACTAATAATTATTTACATATGATTTTTTTTATGATGCATAATAATATAATGCGTTAATTGTTTCTTATAAACAAATAATGTTCTAATAGAATAAATTTGAAACTCCCCGCAGACCATGAAGACCAAATATCAGCACACTCTCGCACCATTATACAATACTTGTAAAATTTAATACACACGTAAATATAGCTCATCACCATAAGTCACTTTTCAAGTAGACATCATAAGTAATTATATCATCATTTCAGCCGGGAGACGTCGACTGCTGGACAAAGGACTCCCCCAAGGATTTCCACGATAGCCAGTCCGCATCGAACAGCTTATTTCTTATTAATTTTACAAGGAAAAACACAGCAGCATTCCGGGGAGCTAATGTAGTGTTCATTTACATTTTCTACGAAAATTAAACAATTTTTTGCAATAGCTTTCGTATATAGGTAATATAAGTATAACGAAAAAATAAAAATATATATTTAAAAAACTACCTTTATTTTCGATGCATTAGCTATAAACGAAAACCGAGATAAGATTTTTATAAATACGTAAAATAATATATCTTTCAAATTAAAATCTGAAATAGCAGTAAACCATAAATTTTTTCTAGCCGAATCTGTCTGCACCGATTTGTCAAGCTGTCTGAACGTACAACGCAACTATTATCCGGTCTCGTTTATGTATCGTTTCTATTCGTTTTAAGTTCATTTAGACTGTAATATTTATTTACGCAAATAATAATTGAATTATTATTATGTTAATTGAATTTAATTAATTTTACATAGATTTTTTTTTTTGCATATATTTCACTTACAACAATATTACGTAAAGCCGTGTATATAGACCATACAACAATATTACGTAAAGCCGTGTATATAGACCAAGCTAGCTGTATAATAGGTTATTTTCTTAATTTGCTATTGATATAGTAATATTGAGCTAATTCTATTCTTCCCTCTCTCACACCCAAAAAGAAAGGAAGAAGAGCCCTTGGTACTGACATGACGCAACACTAAGCCAGTGGTTCCTGCCAGTCAAATGTGTGTATTTTTCTTATATATATTAACCGGGAGGGCAAATTACTCTTTTCCACCTGAAGGTAAGTGGTAGTAGAGTCCAAACGCGACGACGGCTAATACAGTCGGGAAGAATGATCTGCATTAGCCGCCCCCGCCTTGCCGGCCCGCAAGATGCCTCTTTACGCACCGTTTGAAGGTAAAATAATTCCATTTTTTAGAGGTGCGACAAAGAAAAAAGTTGCCAAATTGGAATTCATGTCACAGTTAGGCGTTGACATCGAGAGCCAGCACTCGTAGAATCGTGAAGGAAGAGGGACTCAGGAATTAGAGAGAATAATTCCTCTTATTCCTCATATTTGGCTGAATATTACTGCAATTAGTTACATATACTTACTTTCAAAGGTCATAATGACTTATCGACTTAAGGCCTGATCAACAAATTAAATATGCAGTTTCTGTGCACCTCCAACATAATTTTGAGTCATTATTTAATAACAATATCAGGCTATTACCCATTTTTGTATATATTTTATCTTTGAGAAAGAAAATAATCTCGCTGAGTTTTTTCGCCGGTTGTTCTTAAGTACAAGATATTCCTTAAAGAACCATAAAAATAAAAATGCAGAGTATTTATGTCCTCTTCGCCGATTTCGCCCACGGCTGTCAATTTTAAGGGAGAGCAGCCGACTGCGCAGGACATATTATTTTAGTGCAGACTATTATTAAAAATTAAGTAACATTTGGAGTCTTGCAAAAAAATAAATGCTATAAAATATCATAAATTACAATGAAATTCATTTACAAGTTTTTTTTAAATTATTTAGTAAGGATAAAAAGGCAGTCATTCAGTTTGTCATGCTAAGTGAAACATTATAAAAATAAAGATCTGGTAACAGCTATACCTCACAGCGCCGTTTTTAAATCGTTGTGCTTATGATTTCTGTGGCCGTTTAAAATGGAACCTAATATTTACCAAAATTAAATATAAAAATGTATATATATTTTTACATGTTATTTAAATAAAAAGAACAAAATTCTGTATTTATACGTATTGGACGTTTCAATATTATATCAAAAGCAAATACTAAACGATTTCATATAATTGTCAATGTCAAATGTCTACAAGCAAATTGCGGAATCAAATTGACATTTGACTTGCTGTGTAATGTGATTGTGTTCCTGTGTTGTGATTTGTTAAGTTGTGAACTTGTCCTCGAAATTCGCAGGTACCTATTAAAATTCTATTTAATTTTTCTCATACTTTGTTCTTATTTATATTGAAGTCTAAACTGACCTTGATATTATTTTTGCAATAAACTATTAACACTAAAATACTACAAGACAGTAAAAACTTTTACTATGTAAGTAATTTATATTCTCAAAGATAATTTTGTTAAATTAATTTGCTCACTTGTAATGGTTTATCGTATTGCTTATACATATATAGTAAGATCTAATTATAAACAAGAAAACGATCAAATTCCTTTCACTGTAAAGCAATTTCCGATAAACATGGTTTTACCACAGTATGACGCATGTCCATTTTTTACTTAGTAGTTTGCTTAAATTAATAAACCTTTGTTTTGCTTTACTTATTAAGTAAATATTTCAATGTTATCATAAAAAATGTAGATAAAATCGATTAAATAATATTTAAAAAACCTTATATTAGATTCCTTTGATTTTAAGGAAGGATTTATTTATTAATTTAATAAGTTGCATATATAAATGCTCCTCCATTTTATACCAAGATGCATTTACAATGAAACCCTTCCCTATTCTAAACCTGAACATTTATTAATAATATCAATATTTAGCATTGAACTATTTAGTTTATAATTTGAGATAAATGCTGCTTCATTATATATATGTTTATTGAAACTATTCTATTGAGTTCATCTATAATTGATAACATCATATACATTAAACAAATGTTCGTAATATTATTATAAATAGGTATATAAGTAGATAAGTATTGTTGAACAAATTGTTGTGTTAATTAGCATACACAATTATTGGTTCATAGCATAAGCATAATTTGAGCTACTTGCTGTTGTTGGTTTAATCTTAACACTTGGTCTATTGTTGTACCCGCAAATGGTATTGCTGTATTAAAAACACTGTCAGTCTTTGTTTATCATATTGTTGGCAGTGCTTTAAGTGAAATAGATTTTTCAGCTAGTGATCCATTTGCTCGCTTGTATCAACTGTATCTAGAATTCTAGACAGTTGAGATAATATCGAGTTGTGAATCATAATTCTACCAAAGCCAATATTCTTAGTCTTAGATTATTTATAAAAAACACAATAAAAGTATACTAAAGTTAAATAGTATGATTTTTAATAAGTACTCTTACATAGTTTCAAATCATATTTATTTTGAGATTAGTTTAATTAAACTGCTACCACTTGTTTAGGACGTAGATTCTTTAGAGACATAGTATTAACCTTATCTATACTGATATAATAAAGCTTCATATGCTTTAATTGCTTAACCGCTCTAATCTTGAGAACTACCTGTCAGATTTGTTAAATTCTTTTTGCATTTGATAGTCCAATTCTTCAGGAATGTTAAATGGTTGAGCAGAAAGGCTTAGCCGCCTTTAACCCGCACATAGTGGCTAAAAATTTTATAAAGATAAAAAATGCATTGGTTGAAACGTTTTGAAATTGGTTGAACGTAGAAATACTGTGTACAATTTAATTAATTTTTTTTCTTTGCTAAAATTTATAATACATTCTTTTGAAAAACTATACCTTTTTGAAAAGAGTACTTTTCTGTGGCGTTGCTGTTTTTATTCTTGATCCATCTATTTTTCGCCATGGATTTAATTATTGACACACCTTTTTTTTTAAATATTGTTTTAATCCATTGGCATCTTGTTTAAATATAATCGAAATTGCGTGATTTATACCAAATTATATAATTACTTAATTTCGTGGAAGTATTAACTACTTATTGGTAAGTTATAGTATCACATGTTAGTGAGTGATTTCACAGCTATTTCACATGTATTAGTTTTCTAACAAAATGTGACCTTACTTACAGTTTACTTATCAAACATTATGGAAAATCTATATCCTATCATCTCCTGTTAACATCTCCAATGTCTATGGCCGTTGGTGACCACTTACCATCAGGTGGCCCATATGTTCGCCCGCCTACCAATGCTATATAAAAAATAAATGTTTATCGAAAAGCGTATTTGCGGTATAATTTTGCGGTAACCTATCCTGTAAGGAAAATCATTGGGAAACCCAACTAAAAAGTTGTAATATATAATAAATAATGTATAATTTTGCGGTAACTTTGACTTGCATTGACTTTGACATTTGACTTGCTGTGTAATGTGATTGTGTTCCTGTGTTGTGATTTGTTAAGTTGTGAAATTGTCGTCGAAATTCGCAGGTACCTATTAAAATTCTATTTAATTTTTCTCATACCTTGTTCTTATTTATATTGAAGTCTAAACTGACCTTGATATTATTTTTGCAACAAAATATTAACACTAAAATACTACAAGACAGTAAAAACTTTTACTATGTAAGTAATTTATTTTCTCAAAGATAATTTTGTTAAATTAATTTGCTCACTTGTAATGGTTTATCGTATTGCTTATACATATATAGTAAGATCTAATTATAAACAAGAAAACGATCAAATTCCTTTCACTGTAAAGCAATTTCCGATAAACATGGTTTTACCACAGTATGACGCATGTCCATTTTTTACTTAGTAGTTTGCTTAAATTAATAAACCTTTGTTTTGCTTTACTTATTAAGTAAATATTTCAATGTTATCATAAAAAATGTAGATAAAATCGATTAAATAATATTTAAAAAACCTTATATTAGATTCCTTTGATTTTAAGGAAGGATTTATTTATTAATTTAATAAGTTGCATATATAAATGCTCCTCCATTTTATACCAAGATGCATTTACAATGAAACCCTTCCCTATTCTAAACCTGAACATTTATTAATAATATCAATATTTAGCATTGAACTATTTAGTTTATAATTTGAGATAAATGCTGCTTCATTATATATATGTTTATTGAAACTATTCTATTGAGTTCATCTATAATTGATAACATCATATACATTAAACAAATGTTCGTAATATTATTATAAATAGGTATATAAGTAGATAAGTATTGTTGAACAAATTGTTGTGTTAATTAGCATACACAATTATTGGTTCATAGCATAAGCATAATTTGAGCTACTTGCTGTTGTTGGTTTAATCTTAACACTTGGTCTATTGTTGTACCCGCAAATGGTATTGCTGTATTAAAAACACTGTCAGTCTTTGTTTATCATAGTGTTGGCAGTGCTTTAAGTGAAATAGATTTTTCAGCTAGTGATCCATTTGCTCGCTTGTATCAACTGTATCTAGAATTCTAGACAGTTGAGATAATATCGAGTTGTGAATCATAATTCTACCAAAGCCAATATTCTTAGTCTTAGAATATTTATAAAAAACACAATAAAAGTATACTAAAGTTAAATAGTATGATTTTTAATAAGTACTCTTACATAGTTTCAAATCATATTTATTTTGAGATTAGTTTAATTAAACTGCTACCACTTGTTTAGGACGTAGATTCTTTAGAGACATAGTATTAACCTTATCTATACTGATATAATAAAGCTTCATATGCTTTAATTGCTTAACCGCTCTAATCTTGAGAACTACCTGTCAGATTTGTTAAATTCTTTTTGCATTTGATAGTCTAATTCTTCAGGTATGTTAAATGGTTGAGCAGAAAGGCTTAGCCGCCTTTAACCCGCACATAGCGGCTAGAAATTTTATAAAGATAAAAAATGCATTGGTTGAAACGTTTTGAAATTGGTTGAACGTAGAAATACTGTGTACAATTTAATTAATTTTTTTTCTTTGCTAAAATTTATAATACATTCCTTTGAAAAACTATACCTTTTTGAAAAGAGTACTTTTCTGTGGCGTTGCTGTTTTTATTCTTGATCCATCTATTTTATCACTTTCTATTTTTCGCCATGGATTTAATTATTGACACACCTTTTTTTTTAAATATTGTTTTAATCCATTGGCATCTTTTTTAAATATAGTCGAAATGGCGTGATTTATACCAAATTATATAATTACTTAATTTCGTGGAAGTATTACCTACTTATTGGTAAGTTTTTACAGTATCACATGTTAGTGAGTGATTTCACAGCTATTTCACATGTATTAGTCTTCTAACAAAATGTGACCTTACTTACAGTTTACTTATCAAACATTATGGAAAATCTATATCCTATTATCTCCTGTTAACATCTTTTTTTTTTTTATGGTATAGATTAGTGGACGCGCATGTGGGCCACCTGATGGTAAGTGGTCACCAACACCCATAGACAGTGGTTTGTATATTTCTTAAAAAAAAACAACATCACCACTGCGCCACCAACCTTGGGAACTAAGACGTTATGTCCCTTGTGCCTGTAATTACACTGGTTCACTCACCCTTCAAACCGGAACACAACAACACAAAGTACTGCTGTTTTGCGGTAGAATATCTGATGAGTGGGTGGTACCTACCCAGACGAGCTTGCACAAAGCTCTACCACCGAGTAAAATCCCCAATGTCTATGGCCGTTGGTGACCACTTACCATCAGGTGGCCCATATGTTCGCCCGCCTACCAATGCTATATAAAAAATAAATGTTTATCGAAAAGCGTATTTGCGGTATAATTTTGCGGTAACCTATCCTGTAAGGAAAATCATTGGGAAACCCAACTAAAAAGTTGTAATATATAATAAATAATGTATAATTTTGCGGTAACTTTGACTTGCATTGACTTTGACATTTGACTTGCTGTGTAATGTGATTGTGTGTTCCTGTGTTGTGATTTGTTAAGTTGTGAACTTGTCCTCGAAATTCGCAGGTACCTATTAAAATTCTATTTAATTTTTCTCATACTTTGTTCTTATTTATATTGAAGTCTAAACTGACCTTGATATTATTTTTGCAACAAAATATTAACACTAAAATACTACAAGACAGTAAAAACTTTTACTATGTAAGTAATTTATTTTCTCAAAGATAATTTTGTTAAATTAATTTGCTCACTTGTAATGGTTTATCGTATTGCTTATACATATATAGTAAGATCTAATTATAAACAAGAAAACGATCAAATTCCTTTCACTGTAAAGCAATTTCCGATAAACATGGTTTTACCACAGTATGACGCATGTCCATTTTTTACTTAGTAGTATGTTCAAATTAATAAACCTTTGTCTTGATTTACTTATTAAGTAAATATTTCAATGGTATCATAAAAAATGTAGATAAAATCGATTAAATAATATTTAAAAAACCTTATATTAGATTCCTTTCATTTTAAGGAAGAATATTTATTAATTTAATAAGTTGCATATATAAATGCTCCTAGTATTTTATACCAAGATGCATTTAGAATGAAACCCTTCCCTATTCTAAACCTGAACATTTATTAATAATATCAATATTTAGTATTGAACTATTTAGTTTATAATTTGAGATAAATGCTGCTTCATTATATATATGTTTATTGAAACTATTATATTGAGTTCATCTATAATTGATAACATCATATACATTAAACAAATGTCGTAATATTATTATAAATAGGTATATAAGTAGATAAGTATTGTTGAACAAATTGTTGTGTTAATTAGCATACACAATTGGTTCATAGCATAAGCATAATTTGAGCTACTTGCTGTTGTTGGTTTAATCTTAACACTTTGTCTATTGTTGTACCCGCAAATGGTATTGCTGTATTAAAAACACTGTCAGTCTTTGTTTATCATAGTGTTGGCAGTGCTTTAAGTGAAATAGATTTTTCAGCTAGTGATCCATTTGCTCGCTTGTATCAACTGTATCTAGAATTCTAGACAGTTGAGATAATATCGAGTTGTGAATCATAATTCTACCAAAGCCAATATTCTTAGTCTTAGAATATTTATAAAAAACACAATAAAAGTATACTAAAGTTAAATAGTATGATTTTTAATAAGTACTCTTACATAGTTTCAAATCATATTTATTTTGAGATTAGTTTAATTAAACTGCTACCACTTGTTTAGGACGTAGATTCTTTAGAGACATAGTATTAACCTTATCTATACTGATATAATAAAGCTTCATATGCTTTAATTGCTTAACCGCTCTAATCTTGAGAACTACCTGTCAGATTTGTTAAATTCTTTTTGCATTTGATAGTCTAATTCTTCAGGTATGTTAAATGGTTGAGCAGAAAGGCTTAGCCGCCTTTAACCCGCACATAGCGGCTAGAAATTTTATAAAGATAAAAAATGCATTGGTTGAAACGTTTTGAAATTGGTTGAACGTAGAAATACTGTGTACAATTTAATTAATTTTTTTTCTTTGCTAAAATTTATAATACATTCCTTTGAAAAACTATACCTTTTTGAAAAGAGTACTTTTCTGTGGCGTTGCTGTTTTTATTCTTGATCCATCTATTTTATCACTTTCTATTTTTCGCCATGGATTTAATTATTGACACACCTTTTTTTTTAAATATTGTTTTAATCCATTGGCATCTTTTTTAAATATAGTCGAAATGGCGTGATTTATACCAAATTATATAATTACTTAATTTCGTGGAAGTATTACCTACTTATTGGTAAGTTTTTACAGTATCACATGTTAGTGAGTGATTTCACAGCTATTTCACATGTATTAGTTTTCTAACAAAATGTGACCTTACTTACAGTTTACTTATCAAACATTATGGAAAATCTATATCCTATTATCTCCTGTTAACATCTTTTTTTTTTTATGGTATAGATTAGTGGACGCGCATGTGGGCCACCTGATGGTAAGTGGTCACCAACACCCATAGACAGTGGTTTGTATATTTCTTAAAAAAAAACAACATCACCACTGCGCCACCAACCTTGGGAACTAAGACGTTATGTCCCTTGTGCCTGTAATTACACTGGTTCACTCACCCTTCAAACCGGAACACAACAACACAAAGTACTGCTGTTTTGCGGTAGAATATCTGATGAGTGGGTGGTACCTACCCAGACGAGCTTGCACAAAGCTCTACCACCGAGTAAAATCCCCAATGTCTATGGCCGTTGGTGACCACTTACCATCAGGTGGCCCATATGTTCGCCCGCCTACCAATGCTATATAAAAAATAAATGTTTATCGAAAAGCGTATTTGCGGTATAATTTTGCGGTAACCTATCCTGTAAGGAAAATCATTGGGAAACCCAACTAAAAAGTTGTAATATATAATAAATAATGTATAATTTTGCGGTAACTTTGACTTGCATTGACTTTGACATTTGACTTGCTGTGTAATGTGATTGTGTGTTCCTGTGTTGTGATTTGTTAAGTTGTGAACTTGTCCTCGAAATTCGCAGGTACCTATTAAAATTCTATTTAATTTTTCTCATACTTTGTTCTTATTTATATTGAAGTCTAAACTGACCTTGATATTATTTTTGCAACAAAATATTAACACTAAAATACTACAAGACAGTAAAAACTTTTACTATGTAAGTAATTTATTTTCTCAAAGATAATTTTGTTAAATTAATTTGCTCACTTGTAATGGTTTATCGTATTGCTTATACATATATAGTAAGATCTAATTATAAACAAGAAAACGATCAAATTCCTTTCACTGTAAAGCAATTTCCGATAAACATGGTTTTACCACAGTATGACGCATGTCCATTTTTTACTTAGTAGTATGTTCAAATTAATAAACCTTTGTCTTGATTTACTTATTAAGTAAATATTTCAATGGTATCATAAAAAATGTAGATAAAATCGATTAAATAATATTTAAAAAACCTTATATTAGATTCCTTTCATTTTAAGGAAGAATATTTATTAATTTAATAAGTTGCATATATAAATGCTCCTAGTATTTTATACCAAGATGCATTTAGAATGAAACCCTTCCCTATTCTAAACCTGAACATTTATTAATAATATCAATATTTAGCATTGAACTATTTAGTTTATAATTTGAGATAAATGCTGCTTCATTATATATATGTTTATTGAAACTATTATATTGAGTTCATCTATAATTGATAACATCATATACATTAAACAAATGTCGTAATATTATTATAAATAGGTATATAAGTAGATAAGTATTGTTGAACAAATTGTTGTGTTAATTAGCATACACAATTGGTTCATAGCATAAGCATAATTTGAGCTACTTGCTGTTGTTGGTTTAATCTTAACACTTTGTCTATTGTTGTACCCGCAAATGATATTGCTGTATTAAAAACACTGTCAGTCTTTGTTTATCATATTGTTGGCAGTGCTTTAAGTGAAATAGATTTTTCAGCTAGTGATCCATTTGCTCGCTTGTATCAACTGTATCTAGAATTCTAGACAGTTGAGATAATATCGAGTTGTGAATCATAATTCTACCAAAACCAATATTCTTAGTCTTAGAATATTTATAAAAAACACAATAAAAGTATACTAAAGTTAAATAGTATGATTTTTAATAAGTACTCTTACATAGTTTCAAATCATATTTATTTCGAGATTAGTTTAATTAAACTGCTACCACTTGTTTAGGACGTAGATTCTTTAGAGACATAGTATTAACCTTATCTATACTGATATAATAAAGCTTCATATGCTTTAATTGCTTAACCGCTCTAATCTTGAGAACTACCTGTCAGATTTGTTAAATTCTTTTTGCATTTGATAGTCTAATTCTTCAGGAATGTTAAATGGTTGAGCAGAAAGGCTTAGCCGCCTTTAACCCGCACATAGCGGCTAGAAATTTTATAAAGATAAAAAATGCATTGGTTGAAACGTTTTGAAATTGGTTGAACGTAGAAATACTGTGTACAATTTAATTAATTTTTTTTCTTTGCTAAAATTTATAATACATTCCTTTGAAAAACTATACCTTTTTGAAAAGAGTACTTTTCTGTGGCGTTGCTGTTTTTATTCTTGATCCATCTATTTTATCACTTTCTATTTTTCGCCATGGATTTAATTATTGACACAACTTTTTTTTAAAATATTGTTTTAATCCATTGGCATCTTGTTTAAATATAGTCGAAATTGCGTGATTTATACCAAATTATATAATTACTTAATTTCGTGGAAGTATTACCTACTTATTGGTAAGTTTTTACAGTATCACATGTTAGTGAGTGATTTCACAGCTATTTCACATGTATTAGTTTTCTAACAAAATGTGACCTTACTTACAGTTTACTTATCAAACATTATGGAAAATCTATATCCTATCATCTCCTGTTAACATCTTTTTTTTTTTTTTATGGTATAGATTAGTGGACGCGCATGTGGGCCACCTGATGGTAAGTGGTCACCAACACCCATAGACAGTGGTTTGTATATTTCTTAAAAAAAAACAACATCACCACTGCGCCACCAACCTTGGGAACTAAGACGTTATGTCCCTTGTGCCTGTAATTACACTGGTTCACTCACCCTTCAAACCGGAACACAACAACACAAAGTACTGCTGTTTTGCGGTAGAATATCTGATGAGTGGGTGGTACCTACCCAGACGAGCTTGCACAAAGCTCTACCACCGAGTAAAATCTCCAATGTCTATGGCCGTTGGTGACCACTTACCATCAGGTGGCCCATATGTTCGCCCGCCTACCAATGCTATATAAAAAAAAAATGTTTATCGAAAAGCGTTTTTGCGGTATAATTTTGCGGTAACCTATCCTGTAAGGAAAATCATTGGGAAACCCAACTAAAAAGTTGTAATATATAATAAATAATGTATAATTTTGCGGTAACTTTGACTTGCATTGACTTTGACATTTGACTTGCTGTGTAATGTGATTGTGTGTTCCTGTGTTGTGATTTGTTAAGTTGTGAACTTGTCCTTGAAATTCGCAGGTACCTATTAAAATTCTATTTAATTTTTCTCATACTTTGTTCTTATTTATATTGAAGTCTAAACTGACCTTGATATTATTTTTGCAACAAACTATTAACACTAAAATACTACAAGACAGTAAAAACTTTTACTATGTAAGTAATTTATTTTCTCAAAGATAATTTTGTTAAATTAATTTGCTCACTTGTAATGGTTTATCGTATTGCTTATACATATATAGTAAGATCTAATTATAAACAAGAAAACGATCAAATTCCTTTCACTGTAAAGCAATTTCCGATAAACATGGTTTTACCACAGTATGACGCATGTCCATTTTTTACTTAGTAGTATGTTCAAATTAATAAACCTTTGTCTTGATTTACTTATTAAGTAAATATTTCAATGGTATCATAAAAAATGTAGATAAAATCGATTAAATAATATTTAAAAAACCTTATATTAGATTCCTTTCATTTTAAGGAAGAATATTTATTAATTTAATAAGTTGCATATATAAATGCTCCTAGTATTTTATACCAAGATGCATTTAGAATGAACCCTTCCCTATTCTAAACCTGAACATTTATCGAAAAGCGTATTTGCGGTATAATTTTGCGGTAACTTGTTAGTTGGGTTTCCCAATGATTTTCCTTACAGGATAGGCTTTAAGCTATAATATTATAGTTATTGGCTTCCTGTTCTTTCTAGATTGATATTATTTCCAACTTCCAGTTGCTAACATGCCATTCAAAGTGAGATTACCCAATTGGTCTTTAAGCTGAATGGTCATTTGTCCATGGCAGATAATGGATTATTTAGTGCATTGGATAATTACTTTAGTGGATTTTTTCAAATAGTGTAGGAATAAACTAGTTTGTGGAGCGGGATATCCTGGTCCGTGAAGTCGGACAATACCTGTCCCTGCGAGCAATCGTGTCGGCGATGCTCCGCAGGGAATCGACGTGGAGGGCCGTAGCCTCCTTCTGTGAGAACGTCATGGTCCAGAAGGAGACGGCGGAGCGGGAACGGGAAAGGGCCGATCCTGCTCGGCAAAGACGACGTCGGCGTCGTCCCGGTCCTCCCACAGCCCCGACGTCCGGGGTTTTAAATATAGGGCGTAAACCTGGGGCCGTGGATGCGTGAGGTGGGGGCTTCACGTGTCCAATTTCAAAAGGCCCTGAGGAGGACGGCAGCCGGAATGGCCTCGCGCTGCCGTACACACTAGCGAGGAGTGCGGGGGGGGCGAGATTATCTTCGCCCCCTGAGGAGAGCTCCGCCGAACCACGAGCGGAGCACAGCACGGGAGAGGCTGCGGATGCGTTATATCAATACGATCCCGCAACCTCTCCAATCCGTGCCGAGGACGGCCATCGCAGTGGTTTTAGTGGTTAAGAATCCCACATAACCCGGTTCCTTCCCCAAGAGAGTCGGGTACCTTTCCGAAGGTATCCACTGCGTGAAAAAAAAGAGGAATAAACCAGTTATCATTTACAATGAGATTAGATATATCTAATACTATACTTGTAATTTTTTTTTTTACTACACTTTTTCGACAAATCTCTGAACTGATTGTGGTAACTATTCGATATGCTATCAGGTTAAACCTGGGAGAATAGTACAAATACTTTTTTCAAATAAACAACGAAATGGGAAAAAAATAAACTAAATAATGCTATCGAAGTCTTTTTCTGACAAAATGCCTCCGTCAAAACTAAACGGGGCTATTGGACTTTCGTCTAAATAACCTTGTTTATATATAACTAAGACGACCTCTATAAATCTTATTAAAAAAATTGTTGTTAATTAATTGTGCTAATTTTCGAACATGTATCTGTGTGGAAACTGGATATTCGGTCTAAATAATAAATTGCAATTTTGGAATATTACCTAGCTTATGAGATTGTGGATGGATAATCGTGAAAAAGATTTGAACCATCCTAGGTATCGACATATTTTTCACGGTTTGAACCTATTATGTATTAAGATTTGCAATATCTTAAGTAAATCCTTCACTTCATCATATAAATTTATAACACATACACGAAATTACCGCTTATGAAAACGTCTCTTTGTAAAGGGAGGACTTCCTTTCGAGTGTAGTTAGAGCCCAGTACCCGATACAATTATGGCATTCTGCCAGCAACAGCTTGCTAACATCGCAGTAGAGTCAAATGTACATATAAGTCACGTTTCGGCAAAATGTTCAAAATGCTTTTCACTGAAATTAGACTGAATGATAATTCAACCGATATCCTTTTCATAGTAAACTGATATTATGACGCAAGATAATGGAATTTTATAGAAGAAAAAAAAGCAATTGAATGCCGTTAATTACATGTGATGTTTTATAGGATGATTGTACTTGTAACACATTGATGAATTCTTACAAACAAATCTGTTATGTTATATGTAAACTATTTTATTAGACACAACTGGACCAGATTTATTTATGAAAACCGTTATTAGAATTATGTTAAACAAAAACGTCCTAAATAATGTTAACGAAGTAATAACAGCCAGTTAATCTTCCACTGCTGGGCTTAGCTCTCCTGTTCTTTTGAGAAGGTTCGTATTTCCAACACGCTGGCAGATTGTCATTACAAACACAAATTAATCACATGGAAATTCAAAAGTGCTTGCCCGGATTCGAGTCGCGATCTTCGGTTATGGTTAAGATTCACGTATTCTAACCACTGGGTTCATCATGCATAATATACCTTATTCAAAAGTCGGTAAACCGTATAATTTTCCCAGATTGGGTTTAGAACTTGCGCCCAACGCCAACATTGGTATGTAAGATATCCTTTGCACATGTAACTTAACTAATATACCCTTAAACGAAGGCAATAATACAAAATATTGATGTTTGGCGCTAGAATAGGCGACGGTTGATATGAAAAATTTATTATATTGCGCTCCAATTATCTGTCTGTATTAGGCTCATGAATGACCGGTTGTCAAGGATATTTACGTGACGATCAAGCAACCTCTGGACCGGTTTTTAGTTTAGACTTGTTATGGACATAAATAGCTAAAAATAATGTTTTAATGTTTTCTTGGTCGGTAGTTTTGTTTAATATATAAAGTTATCAATTTCTTATAATTTTTTTTATAAAAACAAATCTTATTCGTTATATTTATCTCATATGGTTAAATATGCCTTTTAACCGAATCAATTATAAAGCTATATGCATTACGTAATATGTAACGCAGTAATTACATATACAATATAAATTATTGCATGATGTGAGCGTTCACACCATTAACATAACGTGGCTTAGTTATCTTAGAATGCTCCTGCGCGTACGCCTCGCCTTCCGCTAAGGAAAAGGATTTGAACTTATCCTACCATGATGTCCAGTGCTGGATGGTGGATATATGTACATACAAGTGTCAGAATTTCATCTGATAGATGCAGATTTCCTCAAGATGTTTTTCGTTACCGTCGAGAAAAAATATTAATTACTAGTTTCAGCCCGCGTCTATTTGGTGGCAATTTTGAGGGAGGGGGCAATATCCTTTTCTCTACCACTGAAAAAGTATCAAAATTTCAAGATCACCGGTTGAGTAGTTATGACGTGAAAGCAATACAAACTAACTCACATATTTTATGAAACAAACTTACATATTTTATTATAGTAGTAATGATTAACACAAAGTAAGCACGCAAGTCTTCGGTTAACATTGAGTCACTGGGACATATTTACTCTTCAGCATAGTTCTCTTAATATCTCTCAAAATATATATAACTTTATTTAGCAAATGATATTTTTTATTAACTTTGTCGTAGTGAGAATTGCCGTTCAGTACGCTTTTGTGTGAAAAAAAAACTTGTAATAAATAATTCTTATTACACAAACAAATATGTTTCAATAAAGACGAAATAAAATGTACACTATAACACGTCGTATATCATAATGATCTTGAAATAATAAGAACGAATAAAGATAACTTATATGTATGTATATACAGGCTTATTTGTAACACATCAGCAACCTCGCAGGACTAGATAGCTAACACAAAAAATAAGGATTGTATATAGTGATATTTTGAAGTCAGTTGTAAAAAATACTTTGTATTTTAACTCAAAGATGTAAACTCGGAATTCGTTGAAAATCCTTTCATTACAAGTTTGGAATAAAAATAAAACTAAGCAGACATCGGTCGCTTCAATTGGATTAGAATTCTTGCTAAATAAAAATATAAAGCTGAGATGACCCGGTGGTGGTGACAAGAGAATCTTAATGTGATTCGTGCAACCGGTTTTATTCTGCATTTTGTTTTGTATTATTTTTTCTTAATAATTATTTTAACTCTTAACTACTAACTTCATTTGTTACCTAGCTTAGCTAGCACAAAATGGTTTATTTCAGTTATGGTCTCTGTATGTATTACACTACTACAAACGCAAAGCTGATTTGTACATACAGTACATTGACGATTTTTTAATTATGTCAGAAACCTTCACACCCGCGTTAACAACTACTCTACAAAGATACAACTCAATCGAACAAAAACGTGGCTCTAATCAATACCCAATTATCAAAATTCTTGTTCTTATTAAATTTACATACCTATAAATGCGTGATATATTTTGTTATTGTCTTTATAATTATATAGCTTTTTTTTTAAATATTATCCAAATTTAAATTTGAATCAAAACATTTTATATTTTCAAAATTCGCAAAGCGTGTACTATGTATATTTGGCATACTTCGTTACGATATCGACATTTTTTTTAAAACCAAAACAAATTTTGTTAAACTTGCGAAAGATTTCATTAATCGATCTCATAGTGTATAAGTAAAAGTTTTGGTTTTATAATTCGTTATCTAAAAATTTTGTTGTTTTTTTTTTATAATTTGATTAATTCTGTTGTATTAGTAGATAAGATTGAATTTTAAAATTTTTATATAGGTTAGTTAGATTTTATTACTTTTTTTAGACGTATCACTTCATAAGTACCTGTTTAAGTTGTTCATTTTAAGTGTTTAGTGATAAGTTGATGGTGTAACTATCTAGATAAATAAATAAACTAAACAAATACGTTCAACTGTTTCAATAGAAATATGACGTAGTAAATTAATACCGCCATAGGAAATAAATCTAACGATTAAAGGTAGAAAAATATTCAGGTCATTGACATTGACAAGAGGCATAGAGGAAGTGAAATACGAGGGTGACAGACGGGCCGTTAACAGGGACGTTACAGCTTCAAGTGATATATGAGCTGCGAAGTGGCTTGGTGCCTGTCACTTTAGTTCCGCTGCCGCACCGCGCCTGCAAAAAGATAAAAAGGATTCCGAAATACGTTTCACAAGTGGGCTGCCGGAAATGGATGGAAATTTACCGGGCACCGCTTTTTATGTCGGCCAATACATCCACCGTAACGCTATCCAATTTCTGCTCTATGACGTATAATGTCCTTCAATCGTTTAGATTCTGCTATCCTGGCTTTTATGTCCAAAGGACAGTGAAATTGACGATACAATAGCTTTCGGAAATTATGTTCGGTTTGATAACATGATCTGTTTACAGTTGAACCAACCTGAAATTTACTTTGTTAACGTTTTTTATTTTTATAAATCTCAAGACGAGAAACAAAATGTAATTTGTCAGGCAGCTGTCACGTTATAAATGACACCGCAGCATGTAGTGGCTTAAGTTGCCAAGATTCCAGAGCTCAACCGACGTTAAACTTAATAGTTTGTGACTTTTTGATTTAACGATGCTTTTAGATCTTAATAGAAAAATCAATACGCTATTCAAGTAGCCTTTAAATTTTAGATATTAATCCCTTAATTGATTTAATATTGGGCTTCAGACTATACGATTAATTAGACTATTGAGCTAGTCAACTTATAGCTTGGTGTATCTATAACATTATATTTATGAATAGATATGCTTCGCATGACCACACCTCGGCCGCCTTCCTTTGACCTACGACATGACCTCACCCCACCCGACCTAAACCCAACCCTATATCACAGCGTTCAATGATTTAAGTTTAAATTACCGCAGTTCCATCGTCACGCAATAGATTTTCCTTATATTAATATTATACAGTATTATAACTACCTAAGCGGTAACTCTGTTATCAAATTATTAATTAAAGGCAAATATTAACAGCTTTAAAAAAACTCGTATTGTTGTTTATACGAAAAAACTTATAAATTAAACGTTAAAAATAAATAAATTCTATAAGTACGGTTCCTATTTAATCGTTTAAAATAAAACTTTTTCTCTCACTGATTAATGAATATCTTCAGTATGAATTTAATAAAGAGAACTCGTGCCATAACCCACGAACGTTTACTCACTAGAACAGTAGTTGGTAACGAGGTAATGCAGAACAGTTTCGGGGAAATTGCTCCGAGAATGTAGGTTGGTGTCATAAAGTTCCTAGCTGAGATGGACGTGTACAGAGTCGGAATACCTGCATATACCAGTTATTCAGTCTTATGTGCTCCGCATCAAACTTTGTTAGGACTCTTTCGTCATTGTTCCAAGTTTCTAAGCATTCAACTAACAATGGGACCGTGCTGTTGGTTTATTTGAGCGACAGCTGCCTCTGATTATAGCTTCCAGCACTTATTAGCTCGCTTGTAGAGGACAGCTAGACGCTAGTGATGTTCATTGTTAATAACACATTGTCCGAACGAAACACGTACACTATTATCTTTTAATCACTTAAATTTACATAAAAGAACCTACTAGTTCTAAATTTCAAACGTCAAACGATTTCAAAGTTCACTCAAATAAATAGACTAACATTCATTTTATATACAACTAGCTGTGATCCGCGGCTTCAACCGCGTAGAATTAATAAAAATATAATAAATTATTTTATTACTATAATAACACACACACGCACACACACACACACATATGGCTACTGATAAAGAAATACGTAATTAACGATTTGAAATTTAATTTTTTTTGATCTTATACATGCCTAACATTTGCGCCATCACATGTTCTTTGTGTGTACCAATTTTCATCAAGATTGGTCAAGCCGTTCTTGAGTTATAAGAAGACATACAGACATACAGACACAGACAAAAATGAAAAAAATAGTATAATGTGACTGCATCATAAAACGATTATTTATCATAAAATTAGGTGACAAAAAAAATGTACAGACAGAGCCAATAGATTTATATAGTAGTATAGATATCAATAGTTTACAGTTTACACGTTAAGTTAAGATCGTTAACCACAATTTTTTACGTTTATCTGTATTGAAATGGAACACCATAGGAAAGCTTTATTGCACAGAAGTTCTATATAAATATGCTACAAATTTCAGCTTATTTTATTTCAATAAAGAATAAATTAAATAATGTTTAAATTTTCAGATCAAACATGGACTGGAGGACTTCTTTAGTGGTGCTCAGCATCCTTTATAACGTTAACGGATTCTCGAGTAAGTCACATTTAATATACGAAATACTTAATAACTTTAAAGAATTTTGTCTTAAGATTTGAATAGCTGGATGTAGTAACATACTAGTCATCATACTAATATTATAAAGAGTTAAGTTTCGTTTGTTTATTCGTGTGTTGCAATTTAAGTAAAAGATATGGACATATAATATCAAATTGATATTAAACTTTTATATTATTTTAAACACAGATTATATTATATGTTAATTTAGAGAACAATCAGGACATAAAATAAAATTACGAACTTACACACTTACTAAAAGTTTAAATAAGCGAACGAAAAAAATACACGAAGTGTATAGTATCGGTCGGCGAGTGGTTATATCTCAAGGTCTACAAAATGTAACGATAAAATTCCGTGCGAATCCGGGTCCCTTAACGTGTATAAATAAAAATACACTGCAAAGATTAAGAACGACAGCGAAGCGCAGATACAGAATGAATAAAATATTTCCTGTTATTACCTTCCTTACATTGCTACGTAATTTGACTCGCGTGTGACCTCTAGCTCGACCTTCATGTTTAAATAGAATAATGTTCCCACAATCGAAAACACAGCTCAGATAATAATATACAGATTTCCCTAAAATTTTCTTTGTTATTTGACGAGTAATAAATTTATGCTCAATATTAATTGCGTCTAAATTAACCGATAAGGTAAATGTTATTTTCGCATTTCCTAGAAGTAGATATTTTTCTGCGGCTTGTGATAAAAGGTTAAAAGATTAGCGAGACCTTTGCGCGACGTCACTTACAGTCGGGTTTTGTTTCAAGTTAAAAATAACCTTTATTTAGAATATTTCGACTAGATTATAATATAATTATAGGATTTTGATACTTCTTTACGATTTTGTTTTTTGACATATTCTCAATACATATCACAATAATATTAACTCTGATCAATATAAACAATATTTTTATTTTTGTTTTACATATAAAATAGTTGCAATGACAAAATGACAAAGACAAATAAGCAACGAAAACAAATGAATGGGCAGCTGTTTTAAAAAATTGCCTAACCGTAAACCCTGTTCTGTATGATAATAATTTTCTTAGAAGGGCTTACCTGGAAGGATAATATTGAGATAAACAGAATAACAGCAACAAAACCGATGGCGTAGAGTGCATTAGGTGTAATTTTGGCACACAGACACGTATTCGACAAGAGTCCCATAAGATATCAAAACATTACCTAAGGCGATCATAAACCAACGACACAGCTCCTTAGATGACAATGAGTTATTCGTCCTTACGATGCTTTTTATATTCTTTTATTACCTCTAAAGTCGAGTTGGCGAGTCGCAAACTCCCATTCCACCATCATACATTTCATGCATTTGGCTTAAAATATTATCACGAGAAACTTTTATCTCTACTGGATACAAATTTTACTATCCATAACATTTTTAGGGATTTCGTGTGTGAAATGGCAAAAAGTCGACGTACTCTATCGTGAAATAAGATAAATCCCTATAATGCCTTTGTTATGAGAAACAAAACGTAAACAAGACCGATTAGTTTGTAAGTCTTTTGGATCTTTTTAATAACATAAGTTACATGTCCTTTGAAATAAATACTTAAACAAATTATACTTCATTCAAGTAGGCTATGACAAGCGGTTTTGAATTCTCATTTTAGAAGATTAAATTTGAAGTTACCGGTTCTGAATATAAATCCTATCGGGAAGAACCACCAAAAAAATATAAATTAAATAAAAAATATAAATTATTATTTATCCTCAACACGAACTGTAATCATGTTAACGTAATAACTGATCATAATTTTGCATTGTAATGTTTCATGTAAAATGACATATAAGCTTTTCACATTTATTAGTTATTTTAAATGGTATGTGAGAATTCCAAGTATTGCTCAACTCATGTTTATGAATGGAAAAGATGACTAATTAAAAGCATGTAAATGTCTCACTGCTAATCAAAGGCCTCTTCCCTTTTCGAGGAGTAGTTTTTACACATTTTAATTTTTATATATAATAATATTTTACAAGTAATGAAAAAACTAATTATTGATTTAATGTAATTAATTTCAGCTGACGCCTAATTGCATAATCATAACTGTTGCAATAGATAAATATTATCATGCCAAGGTAGTCTTATGGGAAGTTAATCGTGTGGGCGAGGCTTGCCACAAGCGTCCCACAATGTATACTATATAATTTCGTTAAATATCTCTCGTTGCAAAAGTAAAACAAGAGCTTCAAAATTAACGTTTAATTAACATTATTTCAGCTCAATGTTTAACACTTGCTATAATTTATTGCGTTATTGAAGGATCAAAGCAATTACTATTTGAAATTGGTTACATATATTAATTAAAATTAGTACTTCTCAGGGATATTTACATATATATATATATATATATATATATATATATATATACATAGGTATATATATATATATATATATATACATAGGTATATATATATATATATATATACCTATGTATATTTTATTCCTTATACACTTAAACAATGTTATGGATCAAAAATACGGAAATTAAAGGAACAAAATTATACCTGAATTGTGTGTGTGCTTGCATGCATATGTATGTGAGTGTCAAGGGGGGAAGAATTCTTTTTTTTATTGTCCCTATAACAATTACTCCTAGAAAGGCTTAATGTCATTAGTATAACAATAAAATAATACTCAAAATCGTCCAATTTAGGCTAAGTTAAGCTTCATTAAGTTATCGTGAGTTTCCTATTGTTTTACAGAATATACTATAATATTACAATAATTATAACAATAAATAATTATACCGCTATAAATTATCCTCATTGTACTTTATATACCTAAATATATTATAACATAAGTGCAAGAACATATAAAAATAAACATATCAGAATCATACGATAAAATTTATACGAACCTTATAAAAATAAGGAACAATCCAGTGGTAGAAGATTTTCCGCTTCGATTGACACTCGTGATATTGAATAGAGGATTACGAAAATACGAACACTTTGAAGGATATAATCCTGTATATGTAAATGACCTCACCCCCATTTACAGTCTAATTTTTACACAGTCACGCCTTATGGGATATAAAAAAGAAACGAGATACATGGAAATAGTCTCGGGTGGATCAGTTTTAGGGTCACATGAGTTATACTTTTTGATATTATAAATGATCTTGAGTCACGATTTTGGCACTGATTAGCTTACTAATTTCTACCCGTGGCTACGTCCACGTGTGAGAGGGAGACAGGTGTTAGGTACCCTATGTCCTTCTCTGTCTTTCACTTTCGCGTTTATATAATTAGTTATATAAACATACTTCTGAATAGTAATTTTGCAAGGTAACAAATATATATTCCGGTCAGACTGTTAATTCTACCCTGAAAAACCGACAAGAGACTCAGTAGTTGCTCTTTTTCATCAATCAAAATATACACGTAATAAACATACAATTATAAAAGAAACCTTAATTATACAATGTGTAACAAAAACCCTGTCAGACCCCTGAAGTGATTATTAGATATCGTGTGTCGGTTCTATTTATGTAATAATTTTTAAAATACTAAACAAAAAATTACTTAAAAAAAATATTAATTGTGTTTAACGACACTGTTGGTTTTTTTTTATATAATACCCGGGAGGGCAAATGACTACTCCACCTGATGGTAAGTGGTAGTAGAGTCCAAACGCGACGACGGCTAGTGCAGTCAGGAAGAATAACTTGCACTAGCCGTCCCCGCCTTGCCGGCCCGCAAGATGCCTCTTCACGCCTCGTTTGAAGGAAGCCAGGTCATAAGAGGAGGGGAACACGTGTGCTGGTAAAGAATTCCATGTTTTGGAGGTGCGACAATGAAAAGATTTGCCAAATTTCTTCGTGCGCGATGGAATTGATGTCACAGTTAGGCGGTGACATCGAGAGCCAGCACGCGTAGACTTGTGAAGGAATGGAGAAGCAGGAATGAGGGAGAATAATTCCTCTGAGCACTCGCCGTGATACAGTCCGTAGAAAGCGCTCAGTGCCGCTATCTCTCGAGGCAATTTTAAAGGCTCGAGGGTGTTGGTGACCTTTACGTCGCCAATAATGCGAACCGCACGTCGCTGCAACCGATCCAAGGCCTCCAGTAAGTACTTAGCGGAGCCATCCCAGAGGTGCGAGCAATATTCGACGCAACACCGCACCTGTGTTTTATACAACAGGAGCACTTGTTGTGGCGTGAAAAAACGCCGCACCTTGTTCAGGACTCCGAGTTTCCGTGAAGCTGTTTTTATAACAGCCACGATGTTGTCCCATGGATTGAGGTCGCACCGAACGTCAATTCGCAGTATGGCGACTTTGCTTTGCATCTCCAGCGTAGTGCTACAGAGGGAGGAAGGAGGGGAAAATGGTGACTTTCGCTGTGAGAGCGCATACCTGTGTTTTCTTGGCGTTAAACTCAACAAGATTGTCAGAGCCCCATTTAGCTTCCATTATTTAGACGTTATATTTAGAGTTATTACATTTAGAGTCCTAACCATCAACTAAAAGGCTACGCTTATGTAGGAAGCTGGCAATCCAGATGCAGAGCTGAGTTGGCAGACCATATGCCGGCAGCTTGGAGAGAAGACTTCTGTGCCAGACCCTGTCGAAAGCCTTGAAGATATCAAGGCTGACAGCCAACGATTCTTCACGCTTGTTGATAGCTTCACCCCAGAGGTGTGTTACGTATGCTAGAAGATCACCTGTGGACCGTTTTGATCGAAACCCGATCATTAATTAGACAGTGATCTTCTAAGTAATGGATCAGTTGGTTGCTTAAGATCCGTTCCATCACCTTACAAAGTACTGAGGTGATAGCTATTGGCCGACAATTTGCCGGGTCAGACCGATCCCCTTTTTTGGGAACCGCTTGCACATTAGCTTTTCTCCGTGTGCCGGATTCTCCAAGAATTCGGCACACATCCTGTAGAGAGAGAGACAGCTGAAACAGGCGCGTCAACACAGGAAACAGCTCCGCTGCACACTTCATCAGCACTATGGCTGCTATTCCATCGGGACCGCTAGCTTTCCGCTAGATTTTGATGCCAGGCATCGTGTGGCCACATGAAGGTATTGAAGGTGGCAGCGCACTGCAATCATCGATCATAGAGTTATCCGCAAAGAGTTTTGCCAGAAGATCGGCTTTCTTCACAGTCCTTAGGAGGACTTCACAGTCCTTAGGAGAAAGCCAAGCTAAAAGCCAAAGCTAGTGATCCGTCCGGATTCCTGAGCGGTGGCAGCGAAGGTTGGCAAAAATTGTTTTGCACAGACTTGGTCAGACGCTATCCATTTGTGAAAGAATTTTTAAAATCGGTTTTGTGCTTTAGGTGTGAAAACGTAACAAACTCACATTCGCATTTATGATATTAGTTAGGATGTATATATATTTTTTTAACATGAGTTAAATAAAAAAATAATGAAAAAAGACTTGTTGACTTTTTAAATTACGATAAAATTAAATATATATGTTTTTAATTAAATAATTACAAAATAAGTGAAATAACATTTTTAAATATGTTTATAGAATATGGTCGAACATGCAAAGACATAGGATGCCTTAACAGCGAAGTTTGTGTGCTAGCTGAAGATCCTTGCTCATATGGACGAGCTTCAGATTGCGGGACATATCCAACGTGTAAAAAGAAGACTCAAGTTGAAGGTATATAATATCATAAAGAATTTAAATCCACCCAAAAACTTCTTTTACTTAGTGGTAGAGATTTGTACAAGGTCGTCTGGGTAGGTACCACCCACTCATCAGATATTCTACCGCAAAACATCAGTACTTGGTATTGCTGTATTCCGGTTTGAAGGGTGAGTGAGCCAATGTAATTACAGGCACTAGGGACATAACACCGTTCCCAAGGCTGGTGGCGCATTGGCGATGTAAGCGATGGTTAATATTTCTTGCACTGCGTTGATGACCATTTACCATCAGGTGGCCTATATATTCATCCGCCTATCTATCCTATAAAAAAATAGTTGTTTTGTCAAAGCTAAATACACAAATACATTGACCAATTTACTTAATATAAAAGATAATCTTATAATTTTTAAAATAAAATATCTTTTCAGGTTCACACTCAGAACCAGCACAACCATCCGTCCCCAAACCTGTACCACAATCTCCCACACGTGACTTTGATTCAGCGCCTAGCTACCCTGCCCCTGCACCACCGACTAACACCCACAGTGGTTCTCCATACGGTAGTAACGTACCGAGTGGAGGAAATTCACCATATGGTAGTAGATCACCTTACGATAATTCTCCCTATGGCAACAATGGCGGAAGTTCTCCAAACGGTGGAAATTCTCCATACGGTGGAAGTTCTCCGTACGGTGGAAGTTCTCCTTACGGTGGAAATTCACCTTATGGAGGATCGTCTAATAGAGGAGGCAGTCAATACGGAGGCGGCTCAAATCCTTACAGCCCAAGCACCAATGGTGGAATCGGAGGCACTGGCGGAAAGAGTCCTTTAGACAGTATTTTTAATACATTGAATAATTTCGCTAACGGTGGCGGTGCTGGAAGCGGCTCTGGCAGTTCTAGCGGAAGCGGCCTCTCGAACATATTTGGAAACATTCTCGGTAATTTGTCTAAAAGTGGAGGATTAAATGGATTGTTCAACACGAGACCGATTATGGAGAATCCAAGTTATTCCTCGTACAGCTCCAATTCGAGGAGTTCTAATGCCCAAAATTATCCATCAGGAAACAGTGCTCAGCCAACATATCAGCAGCCGAACTATAATAAGAATTATGGGCAAAGCAATGCCCACCGCAATGGGGCCACTACGAGAAAGCCAGTACATTATGGCTGGAATGTTAGGTAAAGGAAGTACCTAAACGCTTGGATTCGATTAGCCTTTTTAATTTATTTAATGCTTTGCATGAACTTCTGTATTAATTTAAGTGCACTTTCTTTATATCTTTTAATGAACAAAACATATACTTCTATTGTGTTTTCCGAAAATTTCGTGTGATTTCGAAACCCAATAATGTAATTTCGATTCAAGCATTTTTCTATCACCTGATATGAATACACTTTTATGTCATTGGCAGAAAACACTAACATTTCGGACGACCTATTAAAAATGTACTATGCAACCGTGATTTTGTTAAAGCGTAACCTGGATAACTGGGATTTCAAAAGACCAAAATTATTGCCACTTGACCAATTTTCCAAAAGGCATAAAATTAAAGTTGTTTAATAAATTTAGCTAAGCTAAGCGGGCTCGGATTTGGTCCTTGATAAAATATGCCAGGGTTTTACATTTCAGATATTTATATAAAGACACATAATATCTCTTATCTGTCTTACGATTTGACACTCTTTACACTCCTCATAACTCTCTTCTAATTCCAAAGAGGAAAAAGATGTTACACCATTCCAGACCAATATTCAAAAATATAAAAATATTATGGTTATTAAGCAACAAAAATATGCAACAAATGAAATCTTAGCTAGAAATGCTTCCCAGGATTCCGAGTAACAGTGGTTTCTATACAATTGTCGGGACCTCATTGTAATCATCAGTAGAAGTTTCTTACATAACCAGGGGCCACTTAACCAGGTTACGCTGTAATTATAATTTGCTGCTTATATAATTGATTTAACTTAATATTATTACAACTAAAACTTTTATGAGGCTTTGTTATGGATAAGTACTATATTGTTAATGATTCTCTTCTCTCTTCAATTACCTTGACAAAATCTTTCAACTAACATATAACATAAAGCACTGTATATGATGCACATACAACCAATTAAAATGTAATATATTAACATATATTAAATTGAGGGATCTGAATTGTAAAATCTAAATGTTTGCATGAATTAGGCTATGGTTATACTCATAAGCTCTTTTGTTTCTGAGCTCGAATACAAACACTGAAGCGTATTCTTTTTTTTTTTAAATGCAATGCTTGTAAATTACCTTTCAATTGTTTTATTGGCTTGTCACAATTATTTGAAAATACATAACTAAATTTGAAAATTAATAAGATTTGTCATACAAAAAATATCTACAGATAATGTAAACTCAAATAAATATTATGGTATATTTAAAAGTTATGTTATTTAGTAAAACAGAAAGCAAGCTTTATACTCAACCAATGCTAACGCTTTCTATAGATATGCATATCATCAAGATGTATTTTCGTAATTTTATCATGTTTTAATTTTTTTTTATTAGTGTACATTATATAAATAAGTAAACGCTATGTATGAATACTCAAAAAATCTTATGTAAGTATATAAGAGATATTTCCTAAATAGTGCCATTATTTACAATATGATATCGTTTCTCATTTCAGCGTGACAGTGATTTTCACGTACCTGATACAACTGTACGTCCAGAACATTATAAGGAATTAATTGTATGTAATTTAACACATATTAATTTTTAAGATGTTTTAACAGAAAATAACTTTATTGTTCGTTACCGCAAAATATTTGTTTCTATAATAAAATATATTTATTATGTGTTATTTTATTTAATCATTAATATTAAATTTACTTCGCAAATAATGCATTACTTTAGAAGAAATTTGACTACCATACAAAAGTTTATAGTGTGTGAACTTTAAAAGACATATGCTATCACGGACATTTTTTAGGACTTTTCAAGAGGAACAATTCCGTCATACGTGATTGTTGTGTAACTTTTACCGTTTACGCACGCAACGGAAGCTCCCAAACGGAATAAATTTTCCCAATTTATGCAACATTCAGAATGACATTTCTAGCTTCTTCCATGTTCATTTTTTACGCCACTACTCTAACAAAATATATTACAAACGAATACAGACAGAGGTTTACCAGAGAGCGCAGTGCGTCTCCGACATATATCTGCGTTTGCTGCATATAACTCAATGCTATACGCAACCGCTCCGCAGTCGACGCGCTTTACATAAACGCGAGGGCACGTTTAACGGACGTATTTCCAGTATAAGCTGAACCCAATTTAATATGATTGATCATATAGATCTGAGCTCAACTTACAATGGAGTATCTTAATCTCTGAAACTGTCCAATTTTCAACTTCGTTATGTTCCTTTAACTTTCAATCAACATACTTTTACTGACTCATTTATAGCTAACTAAAGTTTTAGCCATTTCGATAGAACAGTTATTTTATAGCTATTTGACGAATAAATGTTGGACATGATTTTTTACATTAATTATAATAATAATAATTATAATAAATCATTTATTTCGACCAACAAGGATCATATATACATTACATATATTAAATTAAGTTAAACCAAATTAATTCAAATCGAATCAAATTAAATTAAAACAAATCAAATTAAATTAAAGTCAAATCAAATTAAGTCACATTAAAATTAAACAATGTCATGAATGTAATTAATGCCAATTCAAATAAATAAATAAATAAATGTCAAAACATTAATATTCATTATTAGTCAGTACATGAATCATATTGCAATGATACAAGTACTGACAGTCAAACCTGTATGAGAACATTTTTAGGATGGTGTTGGAGCTGCCCTGAACCCTGCGCAAAAGAGATGTACATCGCTTACGCACGGTTGCATAAAAACAATCGATTCGCGAAAACAATATATTACAAACGAATACAGACAGAGGTTTACCAGAGAGCGCAGTGCGTCTCCGACATATATCTGCGTTTGCTGCATATAACTCAATGCTATACGCAACCGCTCCGCAGTCGACGCACTTTACATAAACGCGAGGGCACGTTTAACGGACGTATTTCCAGTATAAGCTGAACCCAATTTAATATGATTGATCATATAGATCTGATGCACTACAATACCGCGGCAGCCCCATCAGCACCCTAAACGCATTATTATACTGGACACGAAGTGCTCTGAACTGTTACCCACAGGCTGCACGTGTAGAAGTTTGTACAAAATGCTTTGAATAATGTGATTTTGACTGATGTTGAGCATCGTGCAAACCTGCGAGCAATCATATTGGCTCTGACAGACAAGGCCCTTCGTTCCATGAGAAAATGCTAACTCTACAAAGGCGCTCGGATTACGGTGGAACCCCGCTACTGACATGTTTACATTTCACTCGATTGAAGAATATGACGAATCGGTCCTTTGTACCAAACGTATATTACTATCGAATATTTCAAAAATTTTTGATCCACTGGGATGGCTATCTCCGCTCACCATTAGAGCCAAACTATTGTTTCAAAAACTTTGGTTGATATCTATGGAATGGGATGACGAAGTTCCACTTGAGATACAGCAAGACTGGAACAAAATCAGAGAAGATCTGAAACACATTGACGAGTTCTACATACCCCGGTGGATTGGGAATCTCTATACGTCTGTCGAGGTACACGGATTCTGTGATGCATCTGAACGAGCTTATGCTGGCGTCATATACCTCAAATCACAAAATGACAATGGACAAACTATCGTTAGAATAATCGCATCAAAGACAAAATTGGCGCCTCGCAAGAATACTATGACTTTGCCGCGACTCGAGCTATGTGGCGCTCTATTATTATCCAAATTAATGACAAAAGTTTTGAAGGCTCTTCAAACATCTGACGTTCCCATTTTCGGATGGACTGACTCTTTGGTGGTTTTGGGATGGCTCCAAGGCCACCCCTCTCGCTGGAAGACTTTCGTCGCTAATCGCACTAAAGAAATCGTAGATGTCATGCCGTCATCGTGCTGGCGTCACGTGAGTTCCAATGAGAATGCCGCTGACTGCGCTACGAGAGGACTCACTACTTCACAGCTCACCGAACACTCGCTGTGGTGGAAAGGACCTGAGTGGTTGAAAAATGACATAGCAAATGACATCTCAAAGGTGGAAACACCCCAATTTGAACTGAAAAAAGATATACAAATATACGCCGCTCAAACTTCAAATACTATGTTTGAAGAATTAATTAATAAACATAGTTCAATAAAGCATATTGTGCGAGTGATAGCTCGCGTTTTACGTTTCACAACAAACTTACGTAACGTGGTGACGCATCAAAACCATAGTAACAGGGCAACGTACTTAACTGCAAAGGAAATTGAATATGCCTCCGGACTTGTAATTAGAGCCGTACAAATGCAAGAATTTCATTCGGAAATAACGCAACTAAAACAAAATGGAAAGGTGCACTCAAAAAGTAATTTATTAACATTGACGCCTTATTTGGATGACAAAAATATTTTACGAGTTGGAGGGAGACTTCGACATTCGCAATTATCGGAAACTGCAAAACACCCGATGATCATACCTAAGGACTCGAGACTGACAGAACTTTTGATCAAAGAAGCTCATTTGCAAACACTGCATGGTGGACCAAGTCTTACCTTGACATATCTGAGACAAAGATACTGAGTTTTAGGGGGCAACCGCACAGTTAAAAAATACCTGAGAAATTGTGTGAAGTGTACTCGCTTCAGGAGCCACAACCAACACCAAATAATGGCTAACCTACCCGAGCCCAGAGTGACGCCGTCCCGAGCTTTCACGCACACAGGGGTTGATTTCACCGGCCAAGTGGAATTGAAAGCGAATAAGGGACGAGGAATAAAAACCACTCGTGGTTATATCGCTGTGTTTGTTTGCTTCTCTACCAAGGCAATACATCTCGAGCTTGTCTCTGACCTGAGCACACCGTCGTTCCTAGCAGCCTTCAAACGTATGTGTGCAAGAAGGGGAACCCCAAAGCACATGTACAGTGACAACGGCACGAACTTTGTCGGTGCATCACGCCTTTTGAAAAAGGAATACAAAGAAGTGTTGCAAGCTATCAACAATGACTTTCTATCTGAAGTTGCCGAGATGGGTGTCACTTAGCACTTAAATACACCCGCATGGCCAAGCGCTGGCGGATTGTGGGAAGCGGCGGTAAAAAGTACTAAACACCATCTTAAACGAGTTTTGGGAGAGCAAAAACTGACGTTTGAGGAGTTTACAACGTTACTCAATCAAATAGAAGCATGTCTGAACTCTCGGCCGTTGTGTGCACTGACGGAGAACGAAGACGACAGCTTTTTAACTCCAGGACATTTCTTAGTAGGAGGACCACTTTTATCCCCGCCGCTGACTGACTTTGACGAACGTTGTATCAAGACGAGATGGCAGCTCACTGAGAAAATGCATCGTGACTTTTGGTGAAAATGGTCGTCCGACTATTTACAACATCTACAAATTCGTTCGAAATGGAAGCATCCTCAAGAAAATATGAAGGTTAATGACATTGTTCTCATCAAAGAAGAGAACCTGCCACCGACGAAATGGGCTATGGGTCGAGTGATTGACGTTCATCCAGGAACGGATGGGCACATCAGAGTCGTGACGCTACGTACGAAGAGTGGAGAAATAAAACGACCCATAATCAAGTTGGTTCCACTTCCGGTAAACAATGAACATGACTTCTCAAAAATCACTTTGGAAAATGACGAACCCAAGAAAAATGACACCTCGACACCACGTACATTGCGAAAAAATCGAGGTCTGCCAACTACACTGATGAACATGGTACTTTTCCTGCTGATGCTTTTAACATCTACGATTGAAGCAAATGTCTACATCAAAAGCTTGAACAATAACACATTGTTCTTTGACAAAATCTCTGACGTACGAATCATACAGGACAAATGGAAACTTATTGCCTACTACAACATGACAACATATTGGCATAGTATTACCGCCGTTGAAAAATATATCTACTCGGTAAACAAAACCTGCAACAACGATCACTCATGTGCACCTGTTGTGACGCAATTCGCTCACGAGCTCGATGAACTTCGACACAATAACGAATTGCTGACGAACCAACATCACATCCTGCAACGAAACAAGAGAGGCTTAATCAACGGGGTCGGTTACCTAGCTAACACCCTGTTTGGGGTCTTGGATGACACATTTGCTCGAAGATACGAGAAGGATATTGAAACCGTAAAAGAGCGAGAAGATCATTTACTTAAGCTATTTAAAAACCAAACATCATTGATCGAAGCGGAGAATAATATCCTGAAAAGAAACGAACAAATTATGAACACTCAATTTGAGCATATCTACAAAAATCTGCGAGTAATATCTACTGAGATGCACCAAGTCGAAAAAAAACGACAAAGCACTCTACAGGCATTCCATCTACTGTCATCTTTAATATCTGTTGATGTGATTATCTCCAACCTTCGGCGTATGCAGGACACTCTGCTTGACATCGTGACCGATATTTATAACGGCCGCCTGAACATACACTTATTAACTCCGGCAGAACTTACGCAACAATTAAATGTAATATTCGGCCATCTACAGGATGATGTTGTTGTTCCAACTGACAATTTTCGAGATCTCTACGGTCTTTTACAAGTACGAGCTAAAGTGACTAGGAGATTCCTGATAATGGAAATCAAGAGTCCCCTGCTAAACAGAGACCAATTTGAATTGAATGACGTCATCGATATCCCTCAACGAAGAGGAGACAAAGTCATCTATACTTCCACGGAAACAAAATATCTCGCTGTCAACGTGAGAAAGGACACAATAATACCCATAACAGAAAAGGATACAAATATGTGCATACGACAGACACATAAACAAATGTTATGTCCATTGAACCATCCTGTATACACAATGCAAGTTGAACAATCGCTCTGTAATATGAAACTACAGATTAGCAATGAAAACAATCCATACTGTCGGTCAGAAGCGAAAGTATGCACCGACAGATGGATTAAATTACACGCTCGTGACACATGGATGTTTTCTTGCTGCACCGAATGCGCCATACGAATCATATGTCCGAATAATGTAACAATGAAACATTTACGTGATAATGGAGTAATCGACCTTGACCCTGGTTGTACTATTAGAGGTGAATCCTTTACAATCCACGCTCAACATGACTATGTCAATCAGATGTACATTCAACCTACGACTCACATCAATGTACCAGTTATATCTACGCTGAACGAGTTCATGAACATATCATTGCCTCACAATTTCACCGCTGAGAACCATGAAGAATTGTTTACATCAATAAAGAAAAACATAGACGATTTGAAGCGGTCAGACTTGAAGAAATTTGAAACCCATGGCTCTACACATTATATTGTAATTTATACAATTTTATTCTTGATCACGACGTTGCTGCTCACACTCGCATATTTTAATCTGAGGCCAAGATGTGAATGGAAACCTAGTGAGGTCAACCCAAACCCTGCCGCTACAAACAATGACATTACATTAGACGAGATAGTGTCGTCGCCCCCGCCGTCTTCTTCCTCGATCCCGAGAATGACAGCCGCAAGTACAGCGACACGAGGCTCTACCACGAGTGTCGACACTGCGACATCACCCACCATCCCGAGGAAAATCCACTTTAATCTTAATGCGAGCACTGGGGACTTAAATAACTAACGTGTATCTTTAATTTTAGATAATTGCTTATTTTTGTTTACTTATTTTTTCTCTTTTTGTAGTTGGAAATATGTACAAGCTAGCGCTGTACACGTGCCTGTAAGTTCTTTGACACTTGACGTCACACAATTCGTATGACCCAGTTACGATCATTATGTTATTACATTTTTATATGTACTTTTAGTGTAATAAAGACACTCCGAAGTATCGGTTGGCTTGAAAAACATATTGTTTTCTTTGCTTGACGACAACCCCGATTGCTCTCCGATCTACCTGACATCTGACATCTGACGAATTAATTGAACGTGTGCTAACTAGCCCGTTCAGTTCCCTCTCTAGGTCCGAGTTATCTTTCAAGTCGGAGGTTACTACATGTCCAAGATATTTGAATCGATGTACCCTACTTAATACAATACTGTTTAATCGAATGGGTGGAACAGAGTCCGGACAACCCTGACCCTTGGCCCGAAAGATCATGTATTCACTTTTCTTTGTATTATATTGTAAGCCGTGTCTAAGCGCGTATCTTTCGCATATCCCCAGTAGCTTCTGCAAACCACAAGCAGATGCACTCAGCAGCACCATGTCATCCGCATAGCTGATGTTATTAACACACACTCCATCGATATGACATCCAACACGTGTGCCACTAAGCTCCTCAATCAACTCATTTACATACAAGTTGAAGAGCTTTGGAGAAGTCAGCCCACCCTGTCTTACCCCACACTCCAACTTGTATGGTTCTGACATCACACTCGACCACCGGACGACGTTGACCTGATTTAGATACCAGTATTTGAAGATGTGTACTAGATCTTCGGGCATGGAAATGTTACTAAGCTTTTGCCATAGAATATCATAGCAAACCAGGTCAAACGCCCTCGAGAGGTCGAAGAAACAAGCATAAATTGGTGTATTCCGATCGGTATAGTACTTGACAGTCTGTTTTAAGCACAAAATAGCAGATTCAGTAGATAGACCTGATTTAAAACCAAACTGATTGTCGTGGATTTTCAGATATTTATCAAGTTGCGCATTCAACAGACTATCAAGAACTTTTGCCAATATAGTAGCCAATGAAATTGGTCTATAATTATTTTTGTCGCTCACGTCACCCGTTTTGTTTTTCACAATTGGGACCACCACGGCCTTCATCATATCAGATGGTAAGTACGAGTGTCCAATACACAGGGTATAGAACATCGCTAACACTCTAGGCAGGTGGACGCCAGCATGCTTAAGATGCTCAATACTGAGACTGTCATGGCCTTTCCTCGCGACATCGATTTAATAACCTGGTCTACATCCTTCGTCGTGAATATAGTACTTATCTCCCGACCATGGACACTCCCTAAGCTGAACGACCGTGGTGGGCCCAAGGGTGAGTTTACTGTAAAATGATTCCTAAACATATTTAAAACAGGCAATTGTCTTAGAATCAGTCACACCATTGATGTTGATCGGCAAGCTCGGCTTATTGCTACACCTACCCGTGGTCTTCCAAAAACTCCGAAAATCATGCCTAGCGTGCTGAGATGCAAGAATGTCCATCTTAATCTGTTCACTATTGTTGAGACACCATTTCAATCGAGATTTAAACATTCTACGACTATCCCTCATCTCTTCCCACACGTGTCCATCCTTCGGCTTACCATACATTACCCAAATTTTAAATGTATCCCTAGCCGCACTATGAGCGTCGCGAACATGCCAGTTCCACCCTATTACTGGCCTTTTCTTTCTCAACTGCCTAGTATATACAATAACTATCGGACGCCGCTGTACCTAGGGCCTCCGTTATATCAGCGTACATTCTTTCGAGTATGTGTACATGGTCCGACCTAGTGCATTGTTTACCCCCGCAGTTAATAAATTCATACGGAAACATAATTTGACTTAAACGATCTTTACATAATTTATTACATAATTCAATTTGTTCTGTGTCTCTTTCACTCCATATTATTTTATTACAATTGTTATTTATATTATTTTCGTTCCAACTCTTAGGTTTTACTACATCCAAGTTACATTGAATTATGAGAGGAAAGTGGTCAGACCATACAGTATCATAATTAATGTTTACATTCATAACAGTTTTCAACGCCAGTTTAGTAACTACACAGTAATCTAGCCAGCTTAAGCATCCATTTGCATCGCTTATATAACTATAAGTATCAGACAATAAACCTAACTGTTCTATATCCGCGCAGGTCCACTCTAAGTCACTACAAAAGTTCGACAGTTCATAATAAAATTGCTCACCCGGATGGGCGTTGAAGTCACCGAGCATGTAAACACATTCAACACCCTCGTTGCTGATGATAGCACTCAACGACCCGAGACAATCCGTAAACTCCACAAGATTCACAGAACTGTCAGTAGGCATGTACACACTGAACACTAAAAATGACTTTTTACCATCACTTATTTTAATAGCGCACAATCTAGTGTTATCACAGTTAACAACCGACACGTCCTTAAAAACTTTCTTATTCCACAATAAAGCTACTCCCCCATAGGGGCGTCCTGTGATCATTTTTACAATTAAAACTTACAAAGTTATACAAGTTGTTATTTGCCATTATTAAGTTTTATTCTCGGCCGACACAGTGATATTGCTGTTCGTGTTCTTATGAAAATTTACAAACCGTCTGAATATGACACCCTGTGGCCATAGCTTATCATCCAAAAATACTGACAACTTGCACTCAGATACAAAGAATTTATAAGCGTTATGGTTACGTTCTTGTTTAAATATGATTTTCTCCAATGTTATCTTTTCGTTCGTTTTTTTATAAACATAGTCGACTATATCTTTTTCGAGTGTATCCTTATGAATTTTCGTAATAAAAATAGGAATTTTCGTATCGGCGGCCTTAAAGTTTCCTTCCATGTCACGTGAAATTCGCGCTGTGCCGTGATATCGGTAACGGACTGGTTTTCTTCTTGTGACACTTTTTTTTTTTCACGCAGTGGAACCCTTCTGTAAGGTACCCGTCTCCCTTGGGGGGGGGGCCGGGTTATGTGGGATTCTTACCCACTAAAACCACTGCGATGGCCGTCCTCGGCACGGATCGGAGAGGCTGCGGGATCGTGTTGATATACGCATCCGCGGCCCCTCCCGTGCTGTGCTCCGCTCGTAGCTTGGCGGAGCTCTCCTCAGGGGGCGAAGATAATCTCGCCCCCCCGCACTCCTCGCTAGTGCGTACGACAGCGCGAGGCCATCCCGGCTGCCGTCCTCCTCAGGGCCGCTTAAAATAGGACACGTGAGACCCCCACCTCACGCATCCACGGCCCCAGGGTTATGCCCTATATTTTAAGCCCCGGGCGTTGGGGCTGTGGGAGGGCCGGGACGACGCCGACGTCGTCTCTGCCGAGCAGGATCGGCCCTTTCCCGTTCCCGCTCCGCCGTCTCCTTCTTGTGACCCTCTGCCAGCTTTCATCAACGCCATTACTAACACCGGGCGCAGATGATTTAAAGTAATTGTATTTGTTTCTCTGCGGCGCTCAGAAGCGCGAGATCTAGTATTATCACCATGCAACGTACAATGACCGCCCCTCGCAGCTGATCTCAGCGACGTCACATCGACTTGTCTGTCAGCATCATTCAAATATACCTTTTGCTTCGCGCCGTCCCTCTCTAATACAGATAACGGTTGTTTCAACACAGCTGATTCATGCGCACTCAGCTCTTCACTTGTACCCTCAAAGTATCGCTAAATTCCTGCCGAGTACGGCGGCTATTCAAATTATTGCCGTTATCTTCAAAGGGCTCATTCATGGATTCCGTTGAAAACCCGTCATTTATACATTTTACACCACTTTAAATTTACATTATTCGTGTTGATCGATGGTAACGAGTAATTCTTTACAGTTTTAATGTTTTGCAACACTTCTATTTTGCACTCGCTAAGCTGACTCTGCGTAACGTAACTAGACTTTATTACATCTAAGTCACTTTGTATCTTAAGGAGATCCTTTAATAATTTCGTACAGTCAGTCAATATGGTCAAATAACATCGGCGGTAACTTTTCCAATTGACGAGCTACAAACACAGGAATAATGTCCGGTCGCCTTAAACAAGTTTATAATATCACACAAATCCCTCTCTCCTTTTCCTTTGTTTTTACGATTTATTTTTATTTTATCCGTAGGTATCGAGTCAAACAGCAATGATTTCGAATTCTTAATTTCTTCACTCGAAAATGATGACGTACAAATCCGCACCAACGTCTCTTCATCCACTATCGAAATTTTATTTTGTATGTAGGACAATAATTCGTCAATAACTATATTGCACGAGTTACACTTAAGTGCCGCCATTTCTAACTAGCAACGTTAAAACACCGAGCGCAATAGCTTACGCTCAAACACATTGACATAACTTTTTTATTTATAAACCGATTGAAATAAAACAAACACTAAATTTAAAGTGAAGTTTGCCACAATACATTAGTGAAAACTGCAGCCAAATAAGTGAACCGTTCCTAACATTAGCACGCACAGACAAAAATGTTAACAATCATTGTTTTGGGTTCTTTTGCGTCGTATAGTTTTACTCATATATCTTCCATGTACAGACAGCGATCAGTTACATTTTTATTATATGTGTAGATTTAAATATCTTAATAATGGCAACCAATTATAATAAGAATATATTTTAAATTAATATTAATAAAAAACTAATAAATTGATAATCAATAACAAGGATTGAATAAATAAAAGTCGAATTTGTCTCTAAGTATTTATTCATACATTCAAAAATGTTAAATATACAATAAATAAGTACAAAAATGTAGATAATATTACAGTTGTATAATTATTCATAGACATTAGGGTATAATCATAGGGGATATTAGATTATACATAATTTAATAAATAGATTTAATTTAATTAGGAAAATCACAATATAAAATTAAATACAATATTGAAAAATCTCAATTAATCCAAAAATATAGCGATAGTCATCACGAATTTTTAAATGTGGAATAAAAAATAAATGCAAAAATTGCCAGTCAAAAATTTAAAATAAATTAACTAGATTTATCGATCATGACATGTATACATTGATTAATATTGACTTAGTAAAATTGATTGATTATAGTGATTAATTATACAAAAGGCATCGTAAATATTCTACGTATTATGCAATAAATAATTCTAATAAAAAACCCGGCTACAAATTGATTATTTCTATAATATGACCGCTTCTAGCAGCCATATCAGATTTGTCATATGTGACATCATAGCCTATAGCCCTACACACCAATCAGACAGTCAATAAATAATGTAACTATACTTTGTCCATTTTATTAATCGTTTTTTGACAGCTCGACGACTGACGAGTTATAATGATGTCCTAAAGAACGTAATAATCGATATCGCTTATTTTGTTTGTAAATAATATTATAATCATAAAAATTATATATACGTCAACTGGCAACATCAACCGACCGTCCACCCGGCCGCCATTTTGACGTAGTCTGTCACTTGCAAGAAACGCCCGTGCTAGTCACACGCATTTACGTTCGCTGAGTGTTCTCTCGCATTTGTTATACCTCGAGTTGAGTGTTACCTCGGTGCAACTTTTGGGAGTACTTAGATTTGGCTGAGTATAATGATCGTGAAAATGCCGAAAGGACAATCGAGACAATTAGTGCTACAACTTCATGATTACCTTGAACAAGAAAATCAAAATGGCTGTCCGCTTATACCTATCTCGCAAGTGCGAAACCATGTTGGGTTGGCACGTTGGATATCAGTCTTACAAATGTGACTAAAATCACTACCGAAGCCTACGGCAGGAGCGGCTTAGAACAAATCAAGGCTTCTATACCAAAAAGAAAACGCCAGCCTCTTGATGTGATAGCAGTTGACGATTTTGACGCTGACGCCATTCGTCGTCATGTATGTATATGACTACTATCGGAAAAAAGAAATTCCAACTTCTTATTCATCAATTTAATCATTTCGTGGTCAAAAATCTTCTTTGCCCAAAATTTTGAAAAGAATTTACTTTTCGTAAAAAATCAGATAAAAGAAAAATATTAATGGAGCGCACTGATATTGCTTTGGCACGATATGACTTTTTAGGAGAGGCAAGAAAAATTCAAGATTGGACAAATATTGTCTTTACGGATGAAACATGGCTAAGCACACCGTATCCCAATCCTGGACTGATGACACTGCTGCTTCCACCTCCGCAATACCAATTGGAAAAGGCGAACGCTTCATCATTTGCCACGCAGGTACAGCAAAGGTTTTGTAAAAGACGCACTGCTGTCATTTAAATCAAAGAAATCTGGCGATTACCTCGCCGAAATGAAAAGGGAGGTTTATGAAGAGTGGTTCAAGAACACGCTTCTATCATTGGTAGTAGTAAAGTAACAGCCTGTGAATGTTTCACTGCTGGGCTAAGGCCTCTTCTCCTCTTTTGAGAAGAAGGTTTTGGAGCTTATTCCACCACGCTGTTCCAATGCGGATTGGTGGAATACACATGTGACAGAATTTCAGTGAAATTTGACACATGCAGGTTTCCTCACGATGTTTTCCTTCACCGTCAAGCACGAGATCCACGATCATCGGTTAAGATTCACGCGTTCTTACCACTGGGCCATCTCGGCTTTTGGTATCATTTGGTATCATTTGGAATATCATTGGTAGAATCATCAATATTTTTTATTTATAACGCGCACTACCACTATCCCCAAATGACAAAATGCCAACGCAAACCAATAAAAAACATAAAATTATTAATTAACTACGCGAAAATAGGGAAAATGTGGACGATTCCATGTTAAAAATATTAAAAGCCAAAACGGTATGTGATCGATGAAATGGCAGCAGAATATGGTCATATCGTCCTTAGGATTTCTCCATATCACTGCCAATACAACGTCATAGAAGTTATATGGGCACAAGTAAAAGGGCATGCTGCAAGAAAGAATACAAGCCCCCCATTCACAGCGAATAAAATGTTGCAATTACTCAAAATTGCTTGCGCCCACGTGACGGCCGAGAACTGGGCAAGTGTGGTGGAGAGAACTAAGAGTCATAATGTCTGATTGGGACCGTGACATTGCATTTGATAATTTTATTATAATGTTAATATTTTAATTTTATTGGTTATAGCCTTGAAATTTTGTTATCTCCCTGATTAAATAACATATTACACCTTATTTACATATTAGCATTTATTTCTACCGATTATTTGTAATCTGTGGCACAATCGTAGTAATCGTTGTGTGGCACATCACCAAGGGGGCAGTCTATGAAGTACAATATTATTTGTATGCAATTTTAACTTAATCATTACAAAACTTCATGGGCGTGAGCTGTCAAAAAACTATTAATAAAATGGACAAAGTATAGATTCATTAATTATATGTTTACATTGATTAATATTGACTGAGTAAAATTGATTGAGTAATAGTGATTAATTATATAAATGGGATCGATAATACTCCACGTATTATGCGATCCATAAATAATTCTAATTAAAGACCCGACTACAAATTCGTCATTACTATAATATGACGCCGCTTCTAGCAGCCATATTAGATTTTTCATATGTGACATCATAGCCTATAGCCCTACACACCAATCGGAACACTACGTATCTGATGACATCAATACAGACTTGACGTGCAACACATATATAGTTATAACATACACATAGTAAATGCATTTCCTAACGTAGTTGCACACATGAATGACGAAAAATCGACCCCCGTAAAATAAAAATCTCTGTCCTTACGATATCAGTCCTTATCCCCCATAAAATAGAATCTAATTCTATTTCCAAATAATATTGAAATCAATAAATCTAACACATTTTTTTCCTTCAAGCCCTATTCGTTTCTGTTTGAGGCCGCAACATTGAACGGACTTTTTTTAAAATCAATCCCAATATTAAGAAAGCAAACCACACGCCATACCAGTAGTGATAAACGGAACTGTAGTAGATCCAAATACGGTCGAATGTCAATAGAAGGAATGCAGCAGCTTGGTAAGATTCGGAATGCGATCGCAGGAACCACATTATGAAGCCAATTATCTTCTTTTTCTGCAATAATTTATACAATATTAGCCAAAAATTAATTATGAACAAAGAAAATTATCTATGACCTGTTATATACAGTCATATATTGTTTCATGTGTATACTGGTGTATTTATTGATAGAATCAAAAACATACTATATTGAAAAGTGTAAATAAAAATTAAAGCAAATTTCCCATGGGCTTCCATTCCATTTACCGGTCATACAAAATTTTTTTCGAGGCGCTGATAACATGGGTTACCCAGTACAAATTATGGAGCTGGAGTTTGAATCATTTCATTTGTCTGTTTATGTTGCTAAGAGTTTAAAAGATATGTGTACGTCATGTCACATGGTACCACGCCATGGTAAGCGTAGCATAGAACACTTTTCTGACAATCAAAATCAAGCGAGCCATTGGTGAAGCCTATGTCTAGCAGTGGACGAGATCATGAAGATGATGACGATTCGGGTATATAAACATATGTTTATTAAAACAAAAAAAAACTTACCATTCCAGTAGCATCCTTGTAATAGAGCTTGTAATATATATCCTCAGCCATCAGGTAGAATGGACAGAAATATATGCAGAAGAAATATCCAGCATGCAATCCATGCCATATCACTGATACGAACAGAGCTGCGTGGATCCTGATAAACAAACAATGTTATATATTAATAGACACTGTCCATTAAAATGAACGATCGCAAACATTTTTATTGTAGTGTATGTATATAGGTAGACGAGCCACTAACCATGGTAAGTTTTTTTATAAAGAATAGGAAGGCCAACAAGCATATGGACCACCTGATGGTAAACACCCTTAGACATTAGCAGTGTGAGAAATGTTAACCATCGCTTATCGCCAATGCGCCACCAACCTTAGGAACTAAGATGTTATGTCCCTTGTGCCTGTAATTACACTAGAATTACACTAGTAGAATATCTGATAAGTGTGTGGTACCTACCCTGACGAGCTCGCACAAAGCCCTACCACCAGTGAAAATTTCTTCGTACTTCAATTATAATTAATTTCAAATTATATATTAAAAAACTTACTTTAACATTTTCACAGGGAATCTCTTATACACGACCATAGCAACCCAATATTGAACAGCCTTGTTCCACACTTTCATTGAGTCCCGTAGAGTGATCGCCGTCTCACAACCCCACACGTCCATAGATTCAACGGTTTTGAAGTCATAGTCCGCCATCTCAGCTTCTTTGTCCGACCTGAAATTTGGTCAGATTTTGTATCTTATATGTTTCCTCTGGGATGTAATCCAAAATTGCAAAAAACCAATCATGTGCTTTTATTGCTTTTTTTATTCTACAGTGTCGTGTATAAATGTTAAATGGCACGACAGTATGGCTTTATTTGACAATATAATTAATTTAAAACGTACATATTTTTTAGCTTCAAGTAACCAACTGTAGGTCCATGGCCAGTTCTGTTTTTACCCTGTACCGGGTAAGCGCCTAAACCTGCCGACGTACATACACTCTCCGCAAGAGTCAAACCGGCGTAGATGCGTTGTCTAAATGCGGCAAATAACGCCCACGGATATAACATTCTATATAAAAAGTTTCTTTTGTTATGCTCCTCGGACAAGATGTACTGGAATAGAAAAAAAAAATTATAAACACAATTCATTTTACACATCGTAATAAATGTATCAAAAAAAAAAAAAAAAACATCAAATCATCCATCATCCATCCATCCATCATCAAAGATTTTTCCTAAGCAATACTTATTATGACTGCGAATGCAATAATTTTTTTGTGTTTTTTCCCAGCTCCAGAAACAGATATAAAATGTTTATTTAGATTAGGTTTATGAGAGTTATTTTTAAATATTTTATAAAGAATCTCATTATCTGCAAACAGCAGTATTATTACTGTATTAGTAGTACACTATTTCCTATTATAAAAATATTCTGATATTTTATTGATTTGGAGTACAAATATTCCTTAATACGAGAAGAATTAAGGTTTAACCTTCTCCTCAAAAAAAAGAAGAGGCCTTAGCTCAGCAGTGGGACATTCAGAAGCTGTTACTGTCATTAGTTTTAATGAATGTTAATGATTTCAAAGTCAATCAATGTATTGTTCTTATGTACTTAACCATGTACATAGGGTTTAAATAACTTACCTCAAGAGGCCATATGTATGAAAAAGCCAAGTACAGTGATATATAGAGTGGTATCATCCTAAGTGTATTGATAGTAAAGCCATTACAATTGACATACTTGCTGTATGGCAAATGGAAGTAATCATCAAATGTACGATACCTGTAATACGGACCTAGAAAAAAAATTCTTATGTCGAAATCAATATGAAAAATTCCCCTTATTTCCTATGATTGCTCACATGAACACGATGAAAATAGGGAATATGCATGATTTTTTTTTATGACTTAAATTAACAAAAAACAATGGTATAAAAAATTGTGTAAGATGATCAGAAGGGATAATGTATATTCATTATCGTTTTTATATTGTTATGAGATTTAATGTGTCAGAAGTAAGTTCAGATCTGAAACAAACAAGTACTTAAATACTCAAAGAAAATTATTCATGTAAATCGGAATATCGATTTATAATATACATCAAATCATTACATATTTATCTAATATATATAAAAAGTAAATAAAGTTATCATACTTGAGTCATTGAATAATAATGTACGGCGTATGTAGTACGTTAGTACTAGAATAGACGCCGCACCAGATGTTTGCGCTGATCGGCATCAACTCCTTTAGTCACTCGCTTAAGCTCTGAAACTGTGACAAACATGATTCAGAAATGCCGTCTTGCGGAGATAGCTCTCGACGCACTGAGGGCCAGAACCACAGCGCCTTTAATAAGCTTCGGGCCCAGTTGGACAAAGTGCTGCCCGAAGCTCCATCGTCCGTCCAGAATCAGGCTCAGATACCTCATCGGACGGTGATACGCGCTCCTCGAGGGGGGCCCCGACGTGGACCGTGGAATAAGAGAGAATGTGTTTTAGCGATGGACACCCTCAAGCCCAGCATTCCTATCCGGTCCACCGTGAGCGACGTTCCGACTTCGGCTAGGCAGGCCGCCTCCTGGATATTCCGCCCAGTCGCCATGATGAGCGTGTCATCCACGTAGCATAACACGCCCATTCCATGAAGGACGGGTTCTGGGGAGTAGTACTGCGGCGACTACCTTCTTTTTGATGACAGAGTCATCAAGACCCGTCACCTCGAGGTCCACGCGTTTTATAGGCCGGACAACGCTAGCAACTCCATCCAGCACAGTGCGGAGCTTCACGGCAAGCTTTTCCGCCTGCTCTATCTGTGCCTTCGGGAGTTCCAGGAACCTGGCTCCCGTTGCTGAACTTCGGACTTTGAGTCCACCATATCCCTAAATCCTGAAGCTTGAAGCCCTGCTCGGCCTGCTCCAGGATTTGGGCTTATGTGACGCCCTTATCCTGCGCTTCCTGCGCGTCACGAGCACTGCAACCGCGCGAGGTGCAGCCAGTTTCGGTTTGACCGCATGCAGAGTTTTAGGTGCCACAGGTGTAACCGCGGCAGTTACTTCGGCCGGAGGGAAAGACTTCATTCCCCTTTTCCCTTTTTTCACCACAGTGGACCAGGTCGCCTCCTGGACCATCTGTGGCTGTACGGTCGGAGCACTCGAAGGACCGGCGATTGACGTGCAACTGAAGCCACCTGCGTACACCCGGTTGCGAGTTTCGACGATGGAGCCGGACGGGCCGCCTGCGCATCGATTATTTTTGAACGTCGCAAGGGGAGGACGATGTACCTTTTCGGGCAGAAGACGCTCTTCAATTCCCGCCATCTGAGTCTTAACCATGACGCCGACCGATGACATTATTCAATGACTTGAGTGAACTTAATAATATAATATTACGTATAAATTATAATATAGACGTAAAGTTTGAGTTTAGAAGCAATTTTAACGACAAATGTTAACATTTATGAATAAAAATCTTTGTTACGGACTAAAATATGCTGTCATCATAAATGCATCTATTTTCGATAGATTGTCCGATTATGCTTTAACAAAACCAGTTTTAGTCATCGTCCTAGATCCACTACAAGTATAGATTCACTAGAAATCATCACAGTAATATAGTGTTTAACTATATTTCTCACAAACAGTATGAATATCGATGCCGATAAATCCAATGTTTAGTCATCTGACGTCACATTTCATTTCAACCAATAGTGACGCGTTTTGTAAGTTTAAAAAAAATCCCTTATTTTTCCCTTTTAAAAAAAAATGGGTTTAAATAATAACTAAATAACAAAAAATACTTTTAATTATAATGTGACAATAATAAAGATTTAAAAAAAAATATTTAAGACAAATTTAAATTTTATGCATATTCCCTATTATTACAGTATAAGTAATATCAATCATGGAGAATCGATCTAAATATTTTTATAGAGCCGGAAATCGCAATTTCAACGCCCTAGGACTCTTGGCTTGCCACGAAGAATCTAATAATTTGTATATGTAGAAAATACATACAAGGTACTAAAATTGTTCATAAATACACACAAATTTATTTTATAAAATTAATTGTTTTTCGCACAGTCATTTAAATAAATTAGTTTCATAAACCTTGAATTTTTATATGCCATTATAAAAATTAACAGAGCCATTTTAGTAGTTTTACTTCTTGTTATGATTTAAAGATAGTAACTGCTCAATTATCCATCACACAGATTACAAATTATTATTCAGACACTATATGAAACAGCTCAGAAGTACTAAGCACAGATAGCTCAAATGATTAAAACAGCAAAGCTCAGTCGGCCAAAAATAAAAGAAGTACTCAGTCCATCTCAAATTTTATACTTGTATTATAATATGTATTGAAGATAATAATACCTGTCAATAAGCCAATATAGTTGAAGGTATAGTGAAATAAATCGATAAATTCCGGATTAATTAGCTCAAGGAAATCATCATCTTTTTCTGTTGGTGACTTAATTTCTGATTTAGTCGAGTCCAATTTCTTTTCGTTAGCCTTAGTAACAGCCAACCAAGATCCGTTCATTTCAAAAGCTACTCCAACCACTCTTAGCACTATGATCATTTCAACTAGGTTTGTTGGGCCTGAAGAGGGGGGCAAGCCGACTAGATATCCAAGCCGGAATACAAATAGATAGCCAAACATGAAGAAAAATGTTGTGACATGGCAACGTCTGTAAAACAAAATATTATTTCAACTAAATTTTATTACATGAATATTTTTTATTTCAGTATATTCATTATAAACAACATATTATTAATATTAGAAATATTTGTTGGTTACTACTGAACCAATTTTAATAATTCTTTCACCATTCAAAAGTTACTTTAGCCTGTAGTAACATGACTATATTTTATTTCAGTAATAGTAAGATTTTAAACTTGTGTGTATGTATTTGACTGCCTCGTCTAGTGGTTACATGTAAGGCCGCAGGCCAGGTGGTCCTGGGTTCAAATCCCAAGTCGAGCCAAAATGTTATAGAGAATGTTATTAAAATGTTATTTTCTGTCGAAAATTCATAGTTTCATCATGGAGTCAGGAAGTTGCAAGTCTTTACACTCCCATTCCTCGAAAAGCACGTTAAGCTGTTGGTCCTGCACCTGAACACTCCCCTGCCATGTCAGATTGCCATCCCATCAGATTATGAGAGTTAAGGGATAGCGATTGCACCTGTGTTTGTGCACAGTTGGCTGTCTCTTGCGATTGGTAGCCATGGCTGAAATTGGTCTGAAGGACATCGTCATCATGTATGTATTTATACATTGTCACAAACTAAAATATAAATAAACACAATACACAAGAGCTTTTGTGTTATTACAAAATTATTAATTTTAAATTAACAATAACCATAAAGATAAGAAGCTTAGATAATTTTACACCAAATTATAGTATAAAATGAAAACATCCATAACATCATTACAAATACTTACTTTATACAAGCCAGAAAAAAAGTACTTACTTTATAGTATCTGTTTTAATTATAGATATTCCCAATAAGCCGGACAGAATCGGATGTGAAGCACTGTTTCCAGATACTGTTATTATTAACAAAATCCCTATGAGAGAACCCGCCCATTTCTTTAATTCAATAGAATCTAACTTTCTATAATATGGTCCTATTAAAACCCCGAAAAGAAGTAAGGATAAATAAACAATGTCGTTTAAATTATTTTTAATAAACGCTAACATTTTTAAATGACCAAAAATTGGTCGAATGTAATAAAATGTGCATATAAGCTATTTTTAAAAAGCTTAGCCTTCAATAAATACACAAAAATTAAATTGTTCTATTGATCGACAAATTTTTGACGTATTTTATATGTTAATGTTGACGGTTGACCAGTGCTGCCATTCTTAACAAACCAATAGCAGAAGATCCAACTTAAAAAAAACAGTAAAATGGTACAAATCGTTTTGCAAAAAAAAAATCCGTTGCGGCCGTATGGCGGCCAGTTGGAATTCTCGGAAAAGTATAGCATAGTGATTTTCGTGAATTGCTACTCGACGACGATTAGCTGTGAAAAATATGCCTGGTACAAATGGTTGAATTGTTTTTTTTAAATGCCTCGCTTCGCTGATTTGGTTGGCTGTAAGTTACACCGGAGAAGTATGGCATTACGCTACCCCTACTTCTTTTTTCATCGACTTTCGGAAAATACAAGAATTTTTGTGGAACAAATCTTTCGACACTCATAATTTATCCGACACGTTCGATTAAATTCAATCAAACTAAAAATTATTGAGAGAACCCGGTTTTACATTCCAAACAGAAACAATAGATAGTCTTGATAGACATATACCTATCCTTGTTACATGTCAATTTAGCTATTCTTTTTTACTATCTGCAAATGGCACTGCGTAAATGAATGGGGAATCCCCAGAGCAGGCAGTTCCATTCCATAACATGAACGCGCGCGACACAAGCAAAAAACTTCTTCGTTGCTTTGATTTAAGGATTATTATGGTTTGATATAATATTGTGTTTTACTTATTGCGTTATAAACTTAGATTTAATTCGGATACATGGACCCCGTAAAACGTAACTGGACAAGTAGTAGAAATTTGTACTAAAACAGAAAACAGTGATATCTTACTGAAAACAGTAAATCTACTGTAAAAACTATATTCTCTAACTCTCATATTCTGATGGAACGGCAATCCAACACGACCGGAAAGAGTTTAGGGGCAGGACCAACGGCTTTACGTGCTTTCCGAGGCATGGGAGTGTATAAGCTTCCAGACTCCGGGCTCCTATTGAGAATTTTCGACCGAAAAATTTGATCATTTTTTATTGGTCTGACCTGGAATTTAAATCCAGGACTAAACTATAAAACCGATTTTGATGAAATTTGCTATAAAGCACTTAATACCGGTTCCGCCAATATCGGGCGAAAACTAGTTTATGATAAACATTTTACTATTTATTTTGTAATTTAATTAATGTGTAGACGTATTTTATCAGATGTTCTTTAATCTGTGCGTAATACGTATCTTGCTTGACAAATTGCTGTTGAGTTGTTGACACAATATGAATATGACATATTGATTAATGATAAATTTATAAGGAACCAGTACAGTATACAAGTAAAATAAGATATTTGTGTATAATGTATTTGTTTTAAAATAAAACTGTTAGTATGGATAAAAAAATAGATACGGTAATAGTTTACTGTATTATAATAATTATTTTGAGTTTTTATTGCAGACTAGTATTTCCAATAACTCCATCAATATGAATTGTACTTTGACCAACGAAATAAAAAAAGAAATAATAAATAATCTGAATATCAAAATAGGTAACGATATTAATTTAGATAATATTGCTGAAATACAAAATGATTTATTGGATACACAAAAACACCTTGAAAGCTGCGTAAGTTATTGTATATTAATATTTTTTGGACCATTTTATTTTTTGGTGACAGTTGAATGTTTTCTTAATAGTTATTTAAATTTTATTAGCTACATGCGGCTAGTGATGAGGTGCCGACTAAATTAAGCTCTGCTATTAAAAAGGCTGAACTTAACTCAAAGCGAATAGAAAAAATAAGAGAAAAGATGGCGGTAATGGTTCAAAAAGCGGATACTTATATGACTAAAGCACAACCATTCATGACAGAACTTGAAAAAAGGTTTTCTGCCATTCGTAAACTAGAGGAAGTTTTAGTATATTTTCAGTCATATGCTCGAGTTGAAGAACTAAGGTATAGGGCATATTAGACATACATATTATTTACTGTTAAGAGTACTTCACATTATATAATAGATATATATTAAACTTTTCTATATCAAATTATAATCATCCTCTACTTGTTACAATAGCATTTGTAAATTATTTATAGATTGTTTGGCATTTAATTAAAGTTTGATTTATCATCTTTCTGTCATTAGAAAGAAGACAGCCTAGCTAACTAATCCCATAACACTGTACATAACATTTATAGTTAAAACTGAATGATATTAATTTATTTGTCATTCTTTACAAAATCATAGGGGCTTGAATCATATTAAAATTAAATAAGCATCGAAAGGAACAGTTTAGTTAAAACTAATATTGTAAGTAATAAAAACAATCATGGCTAACTGTGATTTTGTTTCACTATAAACTCATGTGATTTTGTTTCACTATCCCTCCTTGGGGGAGGCCTTTGTCCAGCAGTGGACGTCTTTTGGCTGATATGATGATAAACTCATGGTCACCAAGACCATGAATTCTGAAACCGGAACTGGCAGGAGGGGTATAGCCCAATAATTAACTTTGTTTGATTTGATATAATTGGTTGAGATCTAAAATAATCTACAGTACTCATTATGAATTAGTGAAAAAAAAGGCATTTTCTAAGTCAACATTGACAAAGTAATCGGTAATATTAAATTAAATTATTTTAATTTTAAAAAAAATATGCTAATTATGTCCTTTTATAGCAACCAAATGAAACACTGCAAAGACGATGAACAACTAGTATCACTGTATGGAGAGATGAAGGAAATGTGTAATCAATACCAGAATACTCATTGGAATACTTATGTTAAAGAATACACACATTACTGGCATAATGTATTAAAGGATAAACTTATAAGGTAAATATACTACTTGTAAATATATTATTACCTTAATATGTTTAATACTAATACTTATTATATACTCTTTGTTATTATGAACATTGAAATTGGCTGAATAATTGTGGACTGAGACTGCAGTACTTTTTTAATGCATTATGCAATAAAAAAGTATTGTTTTATTAGAAAGAATTAGGTAACTTGTGTGATTAACTTTCTAAAGTGACCTTACATGTTTTAAACAACTATTTCTTGTTTTATACTAAAAAATCGTTGTTTTGATAAAAAAAAATATTGTAGTATTGTTGTAGCAATGTTTTGACATATCAGATATTATTGCATTCCAATGTGAGCATGAATTGGTGCACTATATTTTTTGTATCAAAATCAATAGAAGTGTTTATTTTTAGACATTATGAAGACATACTTAAGTCACTGAAATGGCCATTCACCTCAGCTTCAGATAATTCCCAAATACCAAAAGAGGTTTTGAATAAATTTAATAATCTTACAAGATATCTATTTTTGATAAGAGAACCAAAAGGTATAATTGCTGAAGACGTTACTGGGGACTTCACGAAAGGTAAGGTTAATTGTTAACGCCTTTTGTAATTTTGTCACTGTTTTTGTGATAGTACTGCTAGTATTACTCTTCAAATAAATTAATTAAATTAAGATGGGGGGACGGGACAACTTGGAGCTAAACAAAACCCAACAAAAATTTATTAAATCAGGTTCATATACAAGTAAGTTACACACTCAAGTTCACTCGGTGGTAGAGTTTTGTGCAAGTTCATGGTGGCGCATTGGCGATGTAAGCGATGGTTAACATTTCTTACAATGCCATTGTCTATGGGTATTGGTGACCACTCGCCATCAGGTGGCCCAAATGCAAGTCTCCCTACCTAACAAAAAAAAAGAACAAGCAGTCGAACATACATAAGCATACAGACAAATTGAGAACTACTTTCTTTTTTGAAATCGGTCAATTATAAGACAATTTAATTATATTATGATATATGTATCATTATATCATATATATATATTGAATAAATTGACTGCCTCGTTGGTCTAGTGGCTAGATTTTAGGCTGCAGACCCGATGGTCCTGGGTTCAATTCCCAGGTCGGTCCAATAAATAGTTATTGGGTTTTTCTGTAAGAAAATTCTCAGTAGCAGCTCAGTGTCTGGACGGTGGAAGTGTGTACACTCCCGTGCCTCGAAAAGCACGTTAAGCCGTTGGTCCTGCGCCTGAATTCTTTCCGGTCGTGTCGGATTGCCGTCCCATCGGATTATGAGAGCTAAGGAAAAGAGAGTGCACCTGTGTTTGCGCACACACTTGTGCACTATAATATCTCCTGCGCAGTTGGCTAATCTCTCTTGAGATTGGCCGCCGTGGCCGAAATCGGTCTGGAGGCCCTTATTATTGAATAAAAAATATTTGTACTTTTTGAATTATTGTAATGTGTATAAAAAAAATATAACAATGCTTTTCATTTTAAATTTTAGAACAAGATCCTTGTTTGCCTGTAAAGATTCTGTTGAAACCTTTAAAAAAACGATTTACATTCCATTTCACGGGATCACGACAGACAGCTAGAATTGATAGGCCTGAATGGTTCCTCACTCAGACTCTGACATGGATAAAAGATCATCAGAATTTTGTATTGAATAATGTGCAACCCATTGCTGATAAACTAGAGATTCAGAATGTTAATGCTGTGGTGAGTACTTTCATATAATAATAGTTAGCTTGAATTGTAATGTCTTTTTTTTTTTTGAATTATGGGTTAAGATTGGTTTCGATTAGTAAGATGGTTGTTTATTCAGATAAGATAAATAGAAAGATCCTGAAGTCCTGGGATCAAATACCCATTCCAGACCAATAATTGGGTTAATATTTTTTAATAAAAATAAATTATTGTACTTTCTTGTATCCTATCAATAAATTTTCAACAGCCCCAGGACAATTAATTGCCAGTTTAGGAAATTGGCAGTGATTTACAATACCATGCCTTGGAAAATACTTGAAAGTTATTATTTTTTGTCTATATTTTCCATTATTAAGTACTATATTTTATACTTAATAGTTACGGCCTTATTTATACAGCTCGCTTAGTGGCTATTTAATTAAACACTCTCTCTTAATATTATTGATTCGATATTCAAAAAAGGATACACGGCATTGTATAACTTACTAACACCAATACTAGCTTAACAATGTTTAAAAGTAAGATTGTTAAAATTTATACCATTTTTTTTTTTTGTAGATTTATCATGAAAATTAAAAAAAGCCTGTATAAGCTTCTAATTGTTTTGGAAAAACTTTAATATATAAGCAATCAGTTATTGGAATTAATAAATACATTAATGTATGTAACATGTGTACAAACTAATTTGATTAAAAGAATTACATTTTAGGATGAATTCAATGCTGGGTTGATAGCCTTAGCGGCTGAAAGGCTACACACAGTTTTAGCAATTTATCATACACAAAGTTCTAAGGGAGAAATAGTTGATGTGGATGCAGCTTTTGCTCATGCCGTGGACGAGACTTTAGGTTTCCATAAAGAATTGATGACGATAAGCGACAATGAGATTAACAATGTTTTATCTGTGTTAACCAAAGCCGAAACTTTTGTGAGATGGTTATCTGTTGAAAAAAAATGTAAGTGTTTGGTTGATTATAGGATTTAAATTTTTTTTATTAATCAGTCAATGAACATCCTTAATAATCTAGGAGACGTTATCTTATAAGGCTGCCGATTCCCAGGTCTTGGATTAAAATCCCAGCTCGGGCCAGTAAAATTATATTTATTTTATCTGTTGAGAAAAATCCGTCACGAAGACGTCATCATCATCATTAATGAGGATTCGAAATTCAAATAATATCGGTTTTCAATAAATATATATAACATAATTAGGCAATCTGTACATGGCTTATGTGTAGGGTACACGGCTGAGATAGTTACGTTATTGTTAGTGTGTTAGTTAGGTTACCGCTGGTAGGGTTTTGTGCAAGCTCGTCTTGGTAGGTACCACCCACTCATCAGATATTCTACCGTAAAACAGCAGTACCTGGTATTGTTGTGCTCCGGTTTGAAGGGTGATCGAGCCAGTGTGATTAGAGGCACAAGGGACGTAACATCTAGTTCCCAAGTGGCGATGTAAGAGATGATTAACATTTCTCACAATGCCAACGTCTATGGGCGTCGGTGACCACTCACCGTACCCATTCTCCCGTTGACCGTTCGTCAGACGCGCTGGCGAAGATGGACGAGACGCTGGACAGCTCGCAGTGGGCGGAGCCGGTGGCGGGCGGCGCGGGCGCGGCGGTGGGCGCGCTGCTGTGGGTGCCGCGCGGCGCCGACTGGTTCGTGTCGCTGCTGAAGACCATCGAGGAGCGATACGCCATCCTGCCGCAGCCGGGCCACCGGTGCGTTGGAACTCGCTTGTCTTACTTCTAATATGGGCTGTGTCTTTTCGATTTACTCTCAAATGAGATTCACTCAAAACGGAAAGGAGGCCTTAGCCCAGCCCTGGGACATTTCCAGGCTGTTAATTTTGCTATTTTTATGATACTATGAATTTAATTAATATTGTGTTTTCAAGACTCTTCTACTTCTTGTAGTACTTCAGCTTTTTAGCAGAAGTTTAGGACACATTGCTACATGCTAAGTGCTATTTTTGATTTTTTTTAAGTAGAGTTTTATTATTTTTTTTTTCTTTATTAAGTAATTTTTATTTTTTATCTTCATGCATTATAACATACATATAAAAAAATTAAATGTGTACAAAGACGACCTTAGTATGAAAGTATACTGTAAGAGTTAAATTTGTATTAATAAATACAATTTCCTTTGTAGATTGCAATTTTTAGAGCTCCAACTGGAATTGATTGAAGAATGGCGTATACGTCTGACCCAACTGCTAAATGCAGCCGCCGCCGCACTGAAGACCGAGTCGTTCCTCGTGACGGGCCTGCACCCGCTGATCGCCATCATCAACACGGCGCATCACACCCAGACTGTGCTTTTACAATGGGCGCATTGTCTGGTCAGTTTACATACCGTTACAAGTCATTGTGAGACTATTCTTAATGCTTAAGATGTAGTTCGAGGAAGTTCCATGGCCATTGGACATGCAAACTGAAGCAGACATTATTAGATTGAATTTAAAAATTACTCACGGAAATCATGAGGTCCCATGCTAAAATTCCGACTTAGGCTTAATAAACTGATCGGGTATTTCTGCCAGAAAAATTCACCCAAAAAATTTGCGATGCGATTGACTTTAGTATCTCTTGTGGTTTGTCTGTTATTTAATTGTATTTGCTGTAATACCGCGCACCCATTGTTCCTGGCACGTAAAAAATAAAAGTAATCACTATCCAAGTGAACCACTGCCGGTGGAGGTACGGATGAATACGCATGGGTATGGGTACCTACTGTTTTCACTAGTGGGGAGAAGGAATAACATAGTGGTTTTAGTTCGATATAACCATACATCATCTGGGATATCCATGAGTATCTATCCGCGTGACTTTTTTTTATTGTAATTGTTCAGTCTCCGTTGATTATAGTCGCCGTGACATAAATAGATCAGGAAAACGTTATTTATTTTACATCATCTGAGTTCTTTTAAGCTATTTCGTAAGAAAAATAATTAATTGATGATGTACCCGATCGTAATGTTTTTCAACGATTCATCATTTCAACTTAAATATCAATGAAATTGTTATTATTGAGTAACGATTAATGCTGCGTGAAAGGATTGGTCAGACTTACGGCAGGCTGCAAGCCTTTAATTGTACTATATAAAAATATTTTTACAGCATTATCTACAACTGCACTACTACAGAAGTCAGTTCCAACACTTCACGCAGCAGCAGCACAGAGAGGACGAGAGCGAGTCCTCAACTAGCTCGGAAGATGATGATGAAGATAGCGATGACGATAACATGAGGCTAGGAGGTAAACATCATTAGAATATAAGTGAAGTGACGCAACATAGATAATGTTACAGAATGGACGAAAGCTCGCCAAAAAAATTCTTCTTTTTGCAACGATGTTCTTTTCCGCGGCTTACAGTAAAGTAAAATAGCAGTGGCCCTAGGTCATGTCGCATAACGAAATAGCGTTATGCCTACCTCTAAAATGCTACAAAATGCTATACGTTGGGTGTTCAAATTGAGTACTGCGCGAGCACTCCCTTAATATGGGGATTGCTATTATTATAAGAAAATGTTAATTTAATTTAAAAATGTAAATCGTTTCTTAATCTTTGATTAGAGAGAGTAGCGTAAAGGAGGTTGAGGCGCTTTTTATTGTGACAAAAATACAGTAAAATAAAAATATTAAAATTTCAAAAATATGACGCAACCTCCCAAATACCGCCCAGTCAAAACGTATTCTTCTTTTAGCCTCCTTCTCAAAGTTGTGCCGGCCAAGCTGTATAATTTGGCCCAGGTAGATATATTCCTGCACAACTTCGAGTGGAGAGCCATTTACGACCACTGGTCTCGGGGATACATGATGGTTGACCACAAATTCGATGACTTCCAACCCGTTTAGCAGGCTGGGTTTCGAAAATGCTTCAGTACCGTAGACCACATACACACACTAAGGCAAATAATACAAAAGACCGAGGCATATAATCAGCCTATATGCCTAGCGTTTGTGGACTACGAAAAAGCCTCCGATACCATCGAGACCTGGGCTGTTCTGGAATCCATGCAGAGATGCCTAATGGACTGTCGGTATATCCAGGTGTGGAAGTATTTGTACGAAGCGGCAACTGTAACCGTCCAAGTACAAGATCAGAGTACAAGACCAATCCAATTGCATCGCGGGGTAAGACAGAGGGATGTAATCTCACCGAAACTTTTCCAACCAATTCATTGGAGGACGTCTTCAAGACGCTCGGTTGGAACGGACGTGGCATTAATATAAATGGCCGCATTAATATAACACATTTGCGATTTGCCGACGACATTGTCATCGTGGCGGAGATTCTGCAGGATTTGGAAGAAATGCTAAACAGCCTGAGCGATTTTTCAAGACGAGTAGGTCTCGGGATGAATATTGAAAAAGACCGCACAATTATTTTTGTGTAATTACTGTTGGCTCTACTAACCTTTACGATGTCACCATCGTCAAATCCGCCTTGAAATTCGAGCTATCCTGATGGTGTCTCCTAGAGCGCCTTTTTTGATTGTTATCATTGGGAGGAAGAATGACGTCCCATTGACGGCTTGCCCGTCGCTTGCACTATTTTTAAACGGATGCGCGAATTGATTAAAATGTACTTTATTTAAATAGGTTTCAAGACTAAATAACGTTTTTGGGCTATTTAGTTAGTAAGATATTGGTCACGCAAACAATAATTAATTGTTGATAAAAACAGTCAGTATTATTTTCATTTCTAGAAGATTTCGACGAAAGCATGTCTTTGAACGATGTAGAGGAACGAGCTAAGAAGTTGGCTCTGAATGAAATGATAAGAAGGAATTCTATGCTTGAGATCAGCCAATATAATGTTGTAAGTAAAATGATGAAACTATAACATAAATAATAAATTTAAAAAAAAATTGTATCTACTATTTCTATTTTATGGTGGTGTCCAGTACCTTCATATAATCTATTTGTCAGTTTGCCTATTTTTTATAGATTTAACAAAATCAGAGTACGTAGTTGTACAAGGATCGTTTCGAATATGTGCTTGTTACAGACGTCACCCATAACTAATCTGGCGGTAGCGGAACCTCTAGTCGAGGAAGACATGGAGGAAGCCGGAGTGTTCGGAGACGCGCCCGCTCTCCTCGCGCACCTCAGGGACGCGGGCGTCGGCGAGCTCGCCGAGCACATCATGCTCGAGTTCAAGGCCACCATCCGACATTACAAGAAGCAGAAGTGAGTGTTAAATTGTAGGGAAGATCACTCATAATCAATAATTAAAATTTAGCTATCATTAATTTAAGACAGTTTAAATTGTTTAAATTACGAAAAGATATATATAGTGACTCTTAAAATATCTGGCTTCATTTAAACGAATCTTGCCGGAGTTCTCACCCCTATCGCACCAGCCGATTCACATATTAGATCCGTGACACGTCCACGTGGCATACGTGGCACGTGTGCGGCGGTGTCGGCGGTGGGGGTGTCGTCAGTGTAGCGTGTGCGCAGATGGCACGCGATGCTGACGCTGGAGGAGCGCGCGCTGTCGGTATCGGGCGCGCTGTGCGGGCCGCTGTCGGCGCTGTGCGCGCGCGTGTCGAGCGCGCAGCTCGTGCTGGCGCCGCCGCTGGCCGCGCACCTGCGCGCGCACCTCGCCACGCGCGTCGACCTGCACATCTACGAGGCGAGCGCCGCTCACTTACCCTACTACTTGACAGCTTATCATCGTCAGTAGCTAGTCCTATCTCATTGAGTTCGGACCGACGCGGTGCGTTCGAGTTCTTGCACTGGATGAAATAGGAAGCGGCGGAATTTTTAGGGTTTGGTACCATCTTTGGGATTATTTGTGCTTGTGAATTTCCTTCCCGCCTTTAATACGAATCAATAATCCTCTTACGACATCCGTGCTCTGAAATGGGGTAATTCTAGCGTGCTCTACTCCACGTATCACATTATTATATTACTATCTTCGTGTACGGTGTACGTGTTAAATTTCATATATTTTAAAAACAATTTTTATATGTTTAACTTATTCGATCACTTATTTTTAAGTACACATTTATAATCGTCGACACATTAATAGGAGGTGGTCCTGGAGAGTTGGTTCAACACAGGCGGGAGTTTACAGTTCACTCACGACGTACAGAGGAACCTCGTGCCGGCTTTCGCGCCACCGAATAAAAATGCATCCCAACTTAATCTACTACCGAAGTAAGTAGATAATACCTAGTGCCACACCATAGACAATCAACAGATAATCGACTAAAATCCACTCTTGTTAAGATTTCTATCAAATTTTCATCCATCGAATATTCTCGATCACAGGTATACGAGAATTTATCCGTTTGTAAAATATTATTTACGAAGTTAAGCAATAACTCGTTTGCTTATCTTACATAAAAAGTTTCCGAAATTGGCGGTGTATTCATGTTGAAGGGGAAACGTTCAAATTTCTTGCAGTAGCAATGTTGTTTTTATGTTTGTTATATATTTATTCGTTTGTCTTTCGATAATTAATTTGAAATTATTCACTTTAGGCTCAATGATGCATGCAAACTCCTAAACATGGATTACGGTGACGCACGTCGTATTCGCACTGAAATAGTGAAGCAACCAGACGATGCAGTGATCTCCCTCAGCGACCAGGGCATCATACACATACCACCTAACGAGGCTCTACGTATCCTCAACCAGAGGACGGACCTCTGTAATTCGAGCTCACCGTCGTCCGTCATGGATCTATTTTGACATCGATATGAAACAGGAGGCGTTCGAATACAACACTAGATATTGGAAGGGATTTGGTAACCATTGAAATTGATGGTTATAGAGAATGAAATAAATGGAGTAAATTGAATAACCAAGCGCAAAGCTCCTTTATTGAATAAAGATTTTGACTTTGAAATTGAAAAAACTAATTGCATTATAATTTATAAAATATTCCTAATAATATTTATCAATAAATGTATCAAATTGCATTATATATGTCCCTCAAAATGTCACGTGATACTAGTTTTCGGCCACGATGGCCAATCACAACGGCGGCTAGCTACTCTGCGTGTCTCCCTTCGTGTCGGATTGCCCACCAGATTATATTCCCACATTATAGTCAGGTGGACTATCAGACATGACCGGAGAGAGTTCAGGCGCAAGATCTACGGCTTCAAGTACGGAAGCAGGAGTGTCAACATTACGAACATTCAAACTTCGCTAATCTATGATGTTCGTAATGGATTCGTGAACAAATTGCGTTTTGAATGTCAGTGAAATTGTTATATGTACAATAGAATAAGTACACGTTAGTCACGAAGAGCTGATATAATGCATCATCATACTCTTCGCCAGAGCACCACAAAAGGTTGCCGAAGGAGCTATCTTAGTAGCCGTGTTTATATTTATAATCTGTGTTATAGTTAACAGTAGATATAAATATAATATACGCAAATAATATTTTTTAATCTTCATTGTACCAATGGGGACTATATTTTTGGCGCCATTAGCGAGTAATCCTATCGCCGTAGTTAAAATAGTGCGGCAGGGCCAATAAATTTGATATTAACCAAATAAATTAAATATTGATTATGTCTCCGACATTTGACATTTCTACTACACCTATACTAGCGCCTCTCGCGGAGAATTCAAGCGTTATAGCCCTCATTGGTTGTAACAGTGCTAAAGAATTTATTGATATTTATTCGTAGGCATAGAACATGAATATTTTGTAAATGAATGACAATTATACCATATTTATTGGATGCTTGATGCGTGAACTAAACATTTCAGTTTTATGATATCAATCTTTCTTTTATTTTATCAATAGTCAATATGTCTAATAACATAACTTTAGCTCGAAATCACTATCTCTTGTTATGTTACGTTATAAATGTATGTATACTAAATTGTATTAATATAATTATATCTAAATTATTATTATATTTGTATTGATGTATCGTTATATCTTAATATTTTACCATATTGATGACCCCTTAAATAATAGCAGATTTTCTGTAACGTAATTACATCTCCTGTGAAAAGTGTTTGGAGATGTATTTGTGAAACTTTCCATAGTTTATTTACTGGTTGAATTGTGTTTGATTCTTTTTATTTGGTTCTATTTTCTCTTTTTTACGTCGACGGACGATAATTGTTATATTTTATTTATTTTGTACTGTTTGTTTTTTTCAAATACAATTTATATTTTAAACACAAAGGTAATTTCAATGAAAAACCATACTCATTATTTGATATTTTTATTTAACAATTATTATTAATAATGTTATTGTACAAAAGAGTAACCTAATATCTCAGATATACTCATAAATAGCTTGCATGACAGACTTATAACGATTTAGTAATAAAATTATCATAATTATCCACACATAAAGATCTATCGAATGGCACAATTGCACATTGTCAAACATTAACCAATACTTAATCATAGTCTGTTCACAGCCTTTCATCAAATTTTCACAATAAAATTCTAAGTGAACAAAATATTTAAGATTCGATCGTGCCCTTTTATCAACTAAATAAATATATATTATATAATTATTTTCACTCAGATTTTTTTATATATACGCTGGTGTATTATGATTTGAAATGCAATTTTGTACGCCGCGACTAAAAGTTAACGACAGAGGATATATTTTTTATCATATGGCAACATTAATTTTAAAAAAATCGCTCTTCTTTTGTTTTCGTTGTCTATGCATTTAAATGTACGTTTTAAATTTTATAAAATTAAAATTGGCGTCGTCTAAAGTCTAAACAGTTTTTGATTGCCTGACAATCGTATTTATTTGTACGTAAAACTTGCTAATGTTTTTCAAAACGTTGTAATATAAATGTATTAATAAATCGATACATTTTGTTATGTGCTTTCTCACGATCTTCCTTCCTTCCTTCCTTCTCCTATGAAATTTTGTGTACTAATTGTCATTTTAAAATCGATAGTAATTCTTTAATTGTTGCTAAAGTAAATTCAGTACAAAACATATATTATTACTTAATAACTATTATTAGTCTATTGTTCCAAATATTTTATGACTTCAAATCTTTAATGGGTTTTATAAAGTCGCTTTGGTTGATAATAAATATCACCAATTTTAATAAAAAATCGATTCGTTTTTAAATATAGGAATCAGTTGTAAATAGTATTCCATATTAACTTAGAACATAATGTGATAGCTTATTATATAATTTTCTCATAACCAATACATCCAATCATATCAATAGATTAAATTATTCTATTATTATCACAAAGCACCGGCTGTGGATAAATTAATCGCCAATATATCGAATTTATTTAAGTTTTGTACTTCAGTTCGCACGTCAACATTTTTTTCCGACGTTTGGAAACCTTCTAAAAGTTCGACGGTTTTTTTAATACTTTTGAAAATAGATTTTTCTTCATTAACTTTTTGTATGAGGAAGAGTTGATCTAATCGATTGTACTTCCATTGACATTTTGACTCGATTTAATATCGATATAATCAATAGCCTCTACCATCGATCGTTTCACGACCAATCGTCAACCCTGTTTATCCAATAATGGCTCCTGGATCGACATTATTTATAAATTTTTTTACAATTTCACTTCACTGTTTATTGATTGGTTCGTTGCTGCTTCAACTTCTTGTTTCTTTGCGTCTGTGGATGAGGAATTCCACCACTGCTCATCCCCAGATGCCCAAGCAACAAACACCAAGTTTGTCACGATGAAAACGGCAAGCGTTATCCAAAATACTAGTCGCCATTGTGTTAAGGTACTCTGTAAAAAATATTAACAATTATTTAAGACCACAACAACAATTCTACTATGTCAGAATTTTTGATTATTAGAGAAGTGTATCTTGTATCTTGTATTCTCTTCTATAATTATTATGGTCGCTTATCACTTTTTAACATTTTTGCTATGAATTTTGACTTGTTCTTACAGTAGTGATAACTATAGTAGTTTTGCAATTTGATTGTCCTTTTTTATTTTTCGATGTTTAAATTTAAAGCAAATCTTTTGTTAGGATCTATTATATTGAAAAGTAAATAATAATTAGTGCAAGATTTGTTAACTTACATCGGGTGTCAGTAATCCCACTAAATATGGCGCGATGATACCAGTAATAGCTCCAATACCATTAACAATCGCCATAATAGTACCCGCGTAGTTACTGCTCAAGTCCAATGCATTAACTTTCATGCCTGGATAGAAGGCACCCATGAGACCCATAGATGCGGTGAAAAGAATCACCACGGTTTCAGTGTTGCAACCAGAATATGATGCTAAGATCATGCATATGCCTGGACCAACAGAAGCTGAAATAATAACAGCATAAATTATATATTGAACAATTGTATCGTACCATTTTCCTGACAAATATAAGTCCAATTAAATAACGAGGTCAATTAAAATACCAATACTAAAATTTATCATAAATCAATTGGTTTTGAATGTCCGCAATATTATGGGTTATTGTGTCAAAATTCGTCATGAGAATTTACAAATACGGTTTTACCAAAACGATTACCTAATTATAACCTGCTTTTAATCCCATGTACGATCTTTTAATGTCGGAGTATACTAGTCTTGCAAAACCAAACCACATTTCACTTTTACCGCATGCAGCCAACGTGCATTCTAATTATCGACCTTGCAGTGTCAATTAGCTCAATCTGCCGGAACACATCACAATACGCCAACTTAAGTATTATGACACGCTTTCTCAAGCGACAACGATTAGTATTCTTCATGCCCTCGCGGATCTTAATCATATACCGCGATGTTTATGCAAAGCTTTGCTAATGCTTAAATAATCTATTCGAGTTGAGATGTTGTGTACCATCAATGAACCGGATATTACGACACTGTTTTCGAACACGCTACCATAAATTTAAGCTTTTAATTATTTTGAAAACTAAATTGTTTACCGATAGATTGTAATAAAGAAAATATAAATATTACATTACAGTATCAAACGAGTCGCAACGACAATCATCATTTTGTTAAATTAATGGAAGGACTTAATGATTTATTCAATTTAGCCTTTGGTCTTGATTATATTAGATTGAGAAACGAGCTAATGGGCCAACTCATAGTAAGGTAGATAATCTACGCTATATCGCTGAAGTTCATGTCGAAACTCCATCTTCGTTCCAGAATCACACTTATATACATATTTCATCTGGGCTCTCATTTTAACCAAACACCTCGGAAGACGATGCACACCTAAGGCTAGTTTTTTGGTGATATAAATGAATTACCTAATACCTAATATAATTATTATTAATGTATTACCTTGGGATGCAAGTATATGAAAAATAAAGTGATGGTCTTACACCATTGCAATGAAAGACGGAGATTAGTTGATTTAAAATATAAATTAGTTCTAATATTGGTTGATTGGAATTAGAATTTAGTCTGTTTTTGATGATGAAACAAATATCTTTTGTATTTGTCATAACTATTTTGTTATGACAAAAACGCAAAGAAAATGCAATTAGTTTTCCTTACCTATAGTTGTAAAGGTCTTTCTTGCGTTTGTCACCGTCAGCCATTGTCGTTTAACTATTTTATCGCACATCCATCCGAACAAAATCGAGCTGATCCACATAACCGCATATGGCAGAGCAGCGAGCGTTCCGGTCCGGTGAATATCGAATTTTAATACTCCAGTCATGTACTTCGGAAGATCTGTCACCATTGTGAAATATCCGTAGTCGTGGCCGATCTGCGACAAAACAAATATTTACCTCAATGTTGTAAAATTTTCATGGATATTGCATTGCTCAAATAAATTAGATTCAAGGAATCGTGACTATAAATAGATGTAGCATTGATTATTTGTTCGAGGTCCGCAACCCAAGAGTCGCAATTTATTGACAGCGTTCATGGTTGAATGAACAAACATAACAAAAATAACTGAAATTGAATTTCCTTATATTTTTAGGATTGGTTCGTGTATTGTCAGCTTAAAATAGATTTTTATAAAGTTGTTTGATGAAGTTTTCAAGGACGCGGTGTTTCTAAATCATACCCAAATCTAGATCATAATATTTTTTAGTCTATTTAATAGAATGATACTATTTCCTACGACCGTGATATATTAGGTAGGTATTCATATATTTTGAATTTCTCGGATGTTTATAATTTTACGCATATGCTGTGTTGATACTGAATATTGTAATATATTTATCAATATCAATGTACTACAGAATAAGGTGTATCAGAAAATATTTTTATTAATTTTTTTGATTTTTCTTTAAATGAATACTATGAAATTGTTATAAAGGCATCGTGTTTTTAAACTTAAGACAAAATTGTTTAAATAATTTAATATGAAACGTACCTGTGCGCAAACCAGAGCCCAGAGAGGGACGGACATGAAAATGGGTTTCCAAGGAATCGCAGAAGGTTGAGTGTTTCGATGCCTGCCTAGAGCTTCTTCGAGATATTTTTTTTCTTTGTCAGAAATGTAAGGGTGAGATTCAGGGTCGTTATAGCATAATAGTGCCTGAAATAATAAGAAAAAAAAAACTTTTTAAACGAATTACTTGTCATTTTATTAAGATATTACCTATTTATTATGAAAAACTTACCCATAAAATGAACCAGAGTATACCGATGCTGCCGAAAAGATAAAAAACTGATTGCCATTCGCCGGTCTCTTTGATGACCAGTCCTGAGAAATATGTTCCTGCAATGTTACCGATTTGCGCTCCTCCAAATACCAACGATCCCATTCGCCCTCTCTCAGAGACAGGTGCCCATCGAGCTAACATCGCGTTTAACGCCGGAAAAGTTGTACCCTACAAAAAATAAAAAGTACAATTTTACTCTCTCTTATTAAAACTTATGACGTTCTTTTACGCTATGATAAAATTTTAATAAAGATTATTAATTATGTACCTCGCCAAGTCCCTCCAGAACCCTTAAAATAATAAGCCCTGTAGCGCCCCCAATGTTCACTGCCCAAGGAGTCAGCAACGTGAATACAGCTGTACTCAGAACACCGAAACCGAGGGAGTATTTCCCGCCGAACCTCTCAGCGAGCATACCTCCAGGTAGATGTGTTACTATATACCCGTAATAGAATGCACTGAGTATAATGCCCTGTGTCTCCTCGTCCCAGTTGTAGCCGCTTATTTCCTGTAAGAAATACCGACGTATAATAACCCAAACATTTTGCAAATATCTACTTTATAACGTTAACAAAATAAACAATTTTAATTTAATCATGACATTCTTTCAAATCAATAAATAGATGTGTAAGCTTTTAAATGAATTGGTATTCATAAGTAAGCTGGTCAATTGGTGTTATTCGTAGTTCCCAATCTTAATAGTTGTGATTATTACCATTGTTTTTTTAAATTGGAAAACTTAACTTAAACTTAATCGGAAGCATGAAAGATCGTTGTTAATTTATAGAATGAATTTGTTTTTGAATTAATTACTTTGTAGTGGAAAATTCGTTTTAGTTACCTACGTTAAGGATTAGTCACATTTGAGCTAAGTGGGTCATGGTCTAATCGTGGCTTCCAATTTGAATCAAATTATAGAATAGTGTAGACTTTCTTATAAGTATCGAATTTCAATAACTCAAATATAATCTACCTTTTTAAAGTATTTATACTAAAGCTTAGTTAGATAAAGTTATATGAAAAGGCAAAAAAAATATTGCCGCACATGATATATGTCTGACCGTTTGTTTATGTCTTAATAATGCAAGAATAAAAATGCAAGAATCGTAACAGAATTTTAATAATCAGACTAATTATTTCCTGCAAACTCTACCAATATAATTTATATCCAAAATAAATACGAATAATCTATTGAGGGTAGTCAAAAATATTACGTTTTAGAAAAAATGTTGCATTACATAAATTACTATAATTTGATATTATTATTAAGAAAATTTGTGCTCAATATTTAAAAGCATAGTTTCGTGGAGGCGACATATTTAAAAAAAAACACTAGGATGTTTAACATGAAGAATAATATACAACATCGAAACGAAACGCAGAGATATATTTTTAATAAATAAAACATCGTTCCAGTGTCATAAAGAACATATTATCAATTTATTATTTGTAAATAACACATTATGCTGATTTCCACGGATTGGTGTAATGTAAACGGTCCCTCGTTTCCTGGGATCAATTCTACTAACAAATTGCCACTTTATCGCAATCGAATCGAAGCGTGATCGTTGCTGTTTAATCGTTTCCTATTTTTTAATTTAATTATCGACTATTGGCATAAAAGTTAACATTAAGTTTGGTTTTGGCATAACCGTATATGTCGTCGTTTGGCATAACATCATATCGGTTCGGTTCCGATCCGAATAATTATAGATTGGTAAAAGTTGGATCGGAATCGAATTGAGAAGGTATCGTAATCGTTATAGCTTAGCAGAATTCGGCCCAAGGTTGATGTTGACGGACTAAAGGATCAAAAAAAAAAAAAATATATGTAACACGGCCCACATATTAAGGAACAACAAAACTGGTAAACGACTATTACTGTACTGACATTCCAATGGACCGTGGGATAAAATATTACGCTCAACTTTATAGTTAACTTAAATATACCTACGATTAATTTAACTGAACTTATTAAACGTTTCTTTACCTATTTATATTTATTTAATCGTTAACTTTCACAGTTTACGTTTATTATTTATTATTAAAAATTATATAAGTTGAATAATCTAAAATTGTAAATTTGATAAGAAGCTTAATAAAACTGTTACTTTTACGTATTACATTTACCTACTTTTACTGTTACTTTTACAATAATTTATTAAGCTCGCATTTTAGTACCTCGATCACCGATATTTTTGAGACTAAATATACCTACATTTAAGTAGGTATATATATGTCGTATTTCTTATAACAATCTCGATCTAACGATACTTTTGACGACAAAATCCATCGAGTCCAATATAACGCGACAATCTTCGATCACGTGACATATCATTTGCTTATGTAATTTCGAAAGATTTTACACCAAAACGGGCGTACTTTGTTGCCAACCTGACACCGTTTTATAATTGTTATTTCATACGTAACACATTGTTGATTTTAACCGCAAGAAATCGGTGAATAACGTCGAACGTATTTTGAATTTCTTGTTAATGATACTTTTAATAGGTTTTAAAGTGAAAATCAAACAATCGAGCCTGTGATACTGATAGTTGTAATAGATAGGTAGTAGTGTTAGTTGTAATAGGTAGGTACTAACTGTGGGATCGGCGATAACTTCATCCAGGTCACCAGGGCAGGAGCCGTCCTCATAAGCCGGTGTGGGTGCGTGCCGTCTCACCATCTGTGTTATCGCAATGTTGAGGCAAACCCGCATCGTGTACGCGTTGGCGACTGCGAGGAATCCCATGATCGCCATAACCCATCGTTGAGGTATCACGAATACTGTTGAAAAACGTAATCATTTTTGTTAAATGCTATGATAATATAATATTTAATAGAAATAAACAGAAGCCTTATTTATAAATATATATTTATATTCATTTGTAAGTGTATATTTTTTATTTCATCTTCATAGACACAGACTTTTGTGTTCATGCCATTTTACGAAAGTTTATATTTTAATTTTTTCGCTCGCTTTGTTTCGCTCCGTTAATTTCGAATTTCTAATGCTGTATACATATACATACAGTTGAAATTAAAATATTATATAATTACATTAAATGTTCTTCTTCTTTCTTATATACACATAAAAATAGATATCAAAAATATTTTGCATCTTTGTATTCTTTGTATTGCAGTGGGGTCTACCCACACTGCAAGATTATTACGTGTAAATATATTATGTGATTACAAATTGAATGTAGAAATTTCTTTGTTTGCCTATGACTTGAACGTGGAAAGTAAGAGTACTGTGTACACATTTTAAAGCTAAGATTGTATTATCATAGACTAAACAGGCTTTTTAACAAGAATGTAAGTTCCGAGAAGCACGTTCACGTCATAGAGTAAATCACGTCTAAAACGTATATTATTTAAGTTTAATTTATTAAAATTCGATCGCTCCGTGCATCTTCATTGACATTTAACAATTCCTCCTTCCTTTTAAAACAAATGCGAGTCAAGTTTTTAATTGCATTCTTAGAAACTTCCTCAATTTCGGTTTCGATGAGGTTATGTCTGTTTTAAAATCCGCTCACATTTGCTTTAAGCATTGTTCAGCAGCATTTCCTTATTCATAGCCGAATTATTTCAGTCGGGGAACAAACGTTAAAATTATTTTTATTTCTCTGTTTCAAGTATATACATTATGATTGTCTTGAAATATCGACGACGAGAATTTGATTTTTATCAAAAAACTGTCAAATTACATTAAGCCTCGTTCCAGTTATTGGATATAGATAAATCTTCACAATATTCCTCACATACATGATTAATTATACACGCACATTAATTAGGCTTAAGAAAATTCAGTTGCGCTTTCCCGAATTTGAACCCTTGATCTTCGCTTTGTTATTATTGGCACACTAATTTATATTATTTCTATTTATATTATAATTTCTATTTATATATTTTTATGCTTATAACTTGTATAGTTAAATAAATGAAATTGCAACTTCCCATTTGAAGTAAGTTCTTTGTACAATTATCTATGTTTTGATATCTGCAGTGTTCGACTTTATGCGATTTATAAGATATTCGTACGTTTATAAACTTTTTGTATCTTCTTGTATATCTTGAGAAATAATATTACCGACAACCCGATTTCCGCCGACGCGTAATTGCATAATATACTGATTTAATTATCATTCATATCGATTCTGCAGTAAATAACAGTAAATAATTATGTATCTCAGAACGAAAATGAGAGCGAACGAACACGAATCGCACACATACCAATTATGTAAAAATAATATTTTAATTTTTACGATTATATACTTTTAATCGTAACAAAAACCGATATGTTCAGTACTTACATCAAACTAAACACTGGCAATTAAATTTTATGACTTGTTTAATGATAGAATGCAGTTTTATTGTTATATAATAATAATAAAATAGATGACAATATTCAGGAAATGTTTTGCTACTATGAAATGGTTACAAAGCAATATCACACACATAATACTTAACGAGAGAATATTTTGATTGTTAATGAAAAAAAAATTATTTTAATTACTTCTTAAAAAATTCTTAAATTAATTACTTCTTAAACAAAAACATGTAAATTGACAGTGGTATTACGAAAAATCTACCGATTATGATGAGACTTTATCTGTTTGAAAACTTATGATTAGACGACAGGAGCCAGAGATATAGCAAATGAGGGCTCCGTGTTAAACTAAAGTCTAGAACTTAAAATCCGCGTGTATAAGTTAATACTATTGTTAGGTATATTATGTCATATTAGTTACAAAAGCATCTTTGATTTATTTAATAATATTTAACAGTAGACCAGATGGCTATGTATGAGGTTGAAGATGTTAAACAAGATTAAAGAGAAATAGTGATAATAATACACATAATTATAGCTATATAAAAAAGATCGGCTCATTACCAATATAAAAAAAAAAAAAAAATTTTATTTACGATTCTAAAAAGGTTTTAATGAAATTACAAGTTTCAAAGCGCATTAAATTTTGAGGCTGTCGCACCTTTGACAATGAAAAAAGAAAATTAGGATAATAAAATAAATATGTTCTTTCGCGATTTACGTGAAGTTCTAGTACGAATCGCCATTCTATATGATCGGTGTTTCGTGAAGGTTAAAAGAATTAAGATCGGACGCGCTGGAAGGCTTAACCGCCAATAAAAATTAATACATAACTTTGTAAATAGGTCGTTTGTGTGAAAACAATACATGTTAAAACATCGGTTACTGTTTCCTAAGACGATTTTAAGATGTCTATTTTTCCTCTTATCGTAATTTTTCATTATGTTTCATAAGAGACCCAGACACGATAATAAAACTCGAACAATGAAACTTGTGTCACGAATAATTACAGATAAGTTATTCAAATGGACAATGGTGAGGGATAACTCAAATCAAATGTACTATTTAATTGTTACTACGGTTCCTGCGTGACGTATTTACGTGTACTGTACTGTGACGGGATGATAAGCATACAAGATACAATATATTGTAAACTGTATTGATCAACGTTGCGAGCGAATTGACACAGTTTTTGTATTGCTAGATTGAAACGCTAACGAACAAATTTAAGTGATTGACCGCTAAACTACCGTAAAGAGTCTCGAGGCTATATGCTGTTGCGTGCTTTTTAAAATGTATAACGATATGAATGTTAATTATACGTTATTTACTTATATAACAAATATATATGTCTCGATAGAAGAGTTATTAGTTATATAAAATAGCGGGTTTAATATAATAAAAAAATCATTCCGCAGTCGGATAAAGTAAAAATAAAAACACACAACGTGTTTGAATAATTTTAATATATACATATTATATATAATGCATTTATAGGTGAAACGTAAAAGACAAATATACGTTTGAATCTTTGGTTTAGAACAATAGCCTCTTTATTTGACCGTTCGTCATCCGTATACCGCGAAAATGGAGTTATTATTTCCGTTGCATTACAACTTTAGAATATTAAGAGTAGCGACAGGTGAGGCCGTTAAAATTCCCGTTCAGAAAAACCGAATCGTGGACCGTCCGAATCGACCTGTAGTTTGCCGCTCATGTATAAAAACTCGCTTTATGGAGACTGGGCACGGTCCTGTCTGACTTGACTACCCAAAATTGGAATTGGAATTGAGAAACTCGTTAGAAGTTTTAGTTTTTGTCGACGTACACGCAGATTTCTATTGAAACGATGTTGCATTCCAGCGTCGCGTCGTACGATCCCTGCCGGCCAATGGCAGGGCTGGACCAGTTGCCGTCGGTAGACAGGCTGGCGGTGTGATTTCGCACAACACAGTATATATATATAATAGGTATTAAGTATGCCTTAATACTTTTTGTATAATTGCATTCAAAATTGATGACGTCGTATATTCACAAGCTATTTGTACAGGTGGTAGGTACCTGACAAACATAATAATGACATTCGATCAAAATGTATTCACCTTTTGTTTCTATACAAGGATTTTAAATAACACTACATTGTGACGAAGTCATCGTCAGCAAATGCGTAAGTCGGAAATAATCTAATAAATTAATACATACAAAAAGATACTATAAATTTTTCCTCGACGTCACTAATTAATTGATTTAAACGTAATGGGATATAGATGTAGCTGGCACGTGCGTATAATTAATCATTCGTCAACACTGTGATAAACGAGTGAGTTGCATTAGTAACGTGCTAGGGCCTTTCACTACGCAACTCTTAGATCAATCGTTCGGTATTTGCTAAACATCGTATATCGTGAAGTGATCGCCTGAGACCTTCGGAGTAGGCGGCAGGAATTGAACAAGCATTCATCTAATAGCGAGTTGCAGGAGAGCCGTCGGACAGGCTGCCGCTCCCTTTCACCGTAGTGCATTAAATCACCCGGCCTGTGTCGCGTTTATTACCGCGTAGGCGGGACAAATGATAGATTTTCCCAAAGACGTAACAGAAGAAAGTTAATTTAATCCTTATCACTATCCTGTACTTGTATTTTGTTATTATATTATTTGTTATTATAACTATGTGCAATAGGTAATTATTGCTTTAATTATTATTAATGCAAATTAAAGAGTTTAAAATCATTTTTATGTCAAAACATTATTTTACTAAGTGAGAAAAATTCGCATTTGTCACAGCGATATTTACGCGTGTTCCATTAAAAATACAAAATATATGTTGGTAGCTACGTATAATAAATTACCAATACTCAAATACCTAATGTATATATTTTTTAAAAGTTTTATACACATAATTTTACCAAACATTTATGTTCTACTTCGATATATTCATATAAGTACTCAAAAACATATATAATCTGTTTTTCAATAACGCTAAATTATAATCGTGCAGGATAATATACATATGTACGAATACGAATATGTATTACGTATCAATGAAATTTGTCCAAGAAAAACATATTGATTCTGAATTGTTTTTTTTTATAAATATCTTAGTGGTGTCTTTATGTCAATATATTAGTTTATTTACTTGAGAAACATTTAAATTGAGGACTTAAATACGTATATACAAATTTCTAACGCTTGCGTGTAATGATGGCAAGAATGCTAGCTACTTTTCCACGTTGAATCGGAATTTTCGGAATTCTGATTCCAGCCAGCACTCTCGTCGCCAGTGAAGGCAATAATATGATATACTTTATTTATATAGATTTATAAGCATCATGAAAATAAATTAAATATCGTAAGTTTGTGTCAAGAAGAGATTTATTTTAAATTTATTAGACAATACACGTGTTTCCTTCCTTCTATATTATTACTTCCATATAATAAAACAGAAATGTATACAGTCGAACGATATTTTCTATTCAATCGAGAAAACAATGATATTGTGATAGCTGTAACTCATTTCTTATGCATATTAGCTATGCAGCGTGAATGATATACTCGTTGTAGAAATGAAAAAAAAATCCATTGTGATGACTCCATCACTTATCTATGTGTTTTTTTTTTGGAATATGTTTTGTATGTGGTTTCCTATATAAAATCATCCGATTATCTCGTTGTCGAAAACTCAGTGGTACTTGTCCGGATTTGAACTTGCGATTTTCAGTTTAACGTGTTCTATCGACTTGACATTTCGGGCTATTTAGCCAAAATGTCTTCGCAAATTGTAAATATCTACTAATTTAACTAAAATACGTAATATTATGAAACAATAAAAAAATTATAAATTTATAATTTTTAATACTATTCTGTTATTAGCGATATATTCCTACATTATAAACACAAAATCAAATGAGAAATAATTGAACGTGCTTTCCCGATTTCGAACCCACGATCTTTGTATAGAATCCACTGAGCGTCCTCATCCTTTACTCTATATCGAATTTCATTATATAACATATCTTTTGCGTATAGATTATTAATATGGATAAAAATGCTCACATTCATAATGCTCACTATTTATATGTACATTTCGCAATTAGGCAACATATAACAAATCTCATTCAGTCTCATTATTTAATCTTCCAAATACAATAAAGTCCACGAGCAATAAATAATATTGGGATTTCTAAAACTTGGTTGGTTTTAAACTTACAATTCCATGAAATGCAAAACCAAAAAATGTTTTTTCCGCAACAATTAAGTATATATACACTAGCTGTGCCCGCGGTTTCACCTGCGTATAATTAATAAAAATATAATGAATAAAAATCAGCCTAGAACCTTCCTCGATAAAAGGAATATACAACACAAAAATATTTTTTAAATTCGAACCAGTAGTTCCTGAGAGTATCCGGATCAAACAAACAAACTCTTCAGCTTTATATGTATATTAGTATAGATTTAAGCGATATAAAATTATATAATATTATATGTATAAGTAATTTTATGTATAATAGTTATGTATAATAAAAACGAATATCAAGCTTTGAGAAACTATTTTACAAAACCATTCCTATTTCAAGTAGCTTAGTACAAAGTCAGTACTAAAATTTACGACGTATATTTTGTTTGAATACACAAAGCGTATACAAACAAAGTGACTAAATTTTAAAACGTCTCTTCCTCTATTGGTAACGAATACGTGCGACGCATACGACAGGACTTTTTTTTAATATTGTAGAGATGAAAAAAATTAACGATCCGTAATTAGACGAGGCTACTTGCAATTGAAGAATTCAAGTTATAGTGTTAAGGCTAAAATGGAAATTAATTTGCGATATACTTAAACTTGACCAACTATTTAATTTTATAAACAAATTATCTTTTCTTCAGTCTTCTAACAGTAATTAATTTATGTGTATTCATTTGTGTTATTTGTAGCTTATTTAAATTTTAACACAATACACGAACGACCTAAATATGTTGCTTAGAGAATCATAAGTTAAACAATACCCCATAATTGAAATTTATTACTAAGCTTAAAATTAAATTTTAATGGTTTACAATCTTAAATTCTATTATTAGTTAAATAGTATATTCAATACGATAAATATTATATCAAAAGTAAGGTAATATCGCATAGCATAAATCTAAAACGTTTTTGGAAGTATTATTCATATAGCTATATTAAAGTTACGGTATCACATACAAGTCGTAGTGATGAAAATTGTATGTGCAAACAAGAAATAATCTCTTCAAGCATCTGTTAAAGTCCTCATAGATTGGAAATCACTGAAACCGACAAATTTCGTAACTCGGCCTTCCACAGTTTTTACGTACATTAGTTACTTTATACTAGTTTCTAAGCGCGACCTCGTTTACAGTTTAATTACAAGTCCCACTTAATTTGTATTAAGATAAATTTTCCTTTTTGGATACTTGAAAATAAAAAAAGGAAAATATTATGAGCATTTAAAGTCAAATAGCGGGCACTTAATGAGAGATATTTATTTTTAAAATAATTTTGGAATTTTAAACTACCGAGCAGGTTACTGATGGATGTAAATATTCAACTTCCCCATAGACACCAACACTCTAAGAAGTATAAGCTATTTACCACACCATCAAGGCGCCAATTGTGGGATATAAGTGTTTTATGGTTCTTTTGGAATTGTGCTTGACCAGAACACAGCAATAAAATATATAATAGAATAATATTGGTATGTGATGTACATTCAGACGGGACTGCACTAAGTCCTACGTCCGGTATTAAAAATTACAAGCACGATACTGACTGACTTAAACGAATTGGAGGATAAAATACGATAAATAAGAGTTGTAAAAGAACATTTTTAAAATCGCTATAATTATAAATTTCAATGATATTCGAACAATCGCCCTGTAATTGTTTTTTTGTTATAGTTATAATTAAATTATCGACCTTAGTCATATACAGCTTAATGCCAAAAGGTAATCGAACAAAAAAAGTTAGATGCGAATACCGTAATTATTAAAAAATGTATATACTAAGCAAAAAAATAAATAATACAAAATATTATTTTTTGCGTGAATATTATGAACTCTAAATTTAACAGATAATTTTAGATTCTACTTAATTAATATTTTAAAACGGACACATTTCACATTAAGATCTGACTTATGTAGACAATTGTTATTTAATTATTATTATATAAACTAATTAAGATACGTGCGTATTGTAGGCTTCTACGCCTATTATATAATGAAAAATAATATTCACGATAATTATTGGCCGATACCCGATGTGTTATTCATAGGTCTTTTATTTTGTTTGAGATATTTTTTTTAATTTAAATGTCACAAAATTTACTTTTACATCAAAACCTGTATGAGCCGTATACTTTTTGTTTGTTATTGTAAATGTACCTTTTGTTGATATTTTTGATTATTAATAATACTTTGCGTATTGTTTATGATTTTAAATATTGAAACTCCAATTCATATACGAATATACATATGTATATGTACAAAAATGTAAGAAACATAATATATATTGTTATAAAAACTATTTGTGTTATAAATTTCTATATAACAATAACGAAACTATATCGATTTATTAAATTTACTACTTAATTTATTAAATTTTTAAAAACAGTATAACTACTTACATTTCGAAAGAACAAACTGCCAACCGGTCAACATTTTTGATACATATACCACCACTTAACAAAATCACAGTGTCAATGTTTGCTCTCGTAATATTTATTATAAATAAAACTTATTTAAATACATTTATGAAACTAATAAAAATAATAATAATATCACAAGCGTTTTATATTGTACTGGGATCGATCGTATGAAGTACGTATATTATCTCGCGTTCGCGTCGCGCCGTCGTGCGCGCTTCCACCGCAACCTGACAATCAACCGCCCGCGCACTCACCTTGCCTCTATATACCTTTGCCGTCCTGCCACACCAGCAATTACCGGGATAAGATTAAAATGACTTTAAACTATATATAATATTTATCAATGATTACAACAACCCAGATGTTATGTCACTAACACATTTCCGTATCGAACCTGTTCTTTGTTCGGTCAAGTTTAGTGTGCAGAAATAAGTGCGTTTTTTTATACCCGGACGTGAGAAACATTCTATATTTCAGCGGTATCGTAGTCTGATTCAATCATATGATCGATGTTGACCTATTGTTATAATGGTGTTTGTTATTAAAATCGCATTTGAATAATGTTGTGTAAATATGCAGTTATTATGCACGGCGCATATTTTATTACATTTAATGTATACTCGAGCGGAATAATCGTCTACTTTCCTTAATCAATAAACTAATCCGCTTATAATTTGTTTTTATTCGTTTTTTAGTTGCTAGAGATTTGACAAATGTGATGCAGTTAAAAACCTTTTAATTGCTTAATAATAATTATTTTATAATTTCTTACAATGTGATGTATTACTTTTAAATTATCTTTATCTAGGTCTAGCTGCCCCTTAAAGTTGAAAATTCCAATCCTGCATTAGCGGATGATTACGTTATAAAATAATAATACTATGTTTTAATTCTCAGTTTTCTAGACTAACATTTTTACAGATCATTCATCGTTCTGCTATGATTTTTTTATAACCTTTTTACAGTGGAAAGCCTTAATCTAATTTTAATTATATTAAAATGTATTGAATGTAGAGTCTGTGAGTGAGATGAGTTGAGTGTTTTGGATTACTGCGTTGTCCCACTGCTGGGCTTTTCTCTTTCTCAGGCCCAGAAAAAAGTGAAGCTAGAATGATACCCAGACGTTATAAATTATAGAGAGATATCGCTTACATATTTGTTAAAGAGAGAAATATATTGTTTGATCGATTGACGGTGTATTGACATTTCACATAAACGAAGACAAGTTTCATATGAATGTGGTATTTAATGTTTAAATTCAATAAATCTAATTATATAAAAAAAAAACTAAATTCTAAACAAAACTTAAAAAGGGCAAACAACCGGGTTTAAAACCCCGGTGACAAGTTTTTTTTTTATTTTTTTGTTTTGTTTTGTATATTCAGGTTGCTCGTCGTTTTTTAAAACACAGTTCCAAAAAGGTTTAATTTCAGAAAATTTATTTTTATATCATACTAGCCATGCCCGCGGTTTCATTTGTGTTATATTTGAATAATACGAGTACATAAATATTATACACTAGCCTTTTGCGCCGTGGCTTCTCCCGCCTAGTTCCCGTTCCCGTGGGAATTCGGAATCAAAATGCAGCGTATGTTAAAGCTGTTAAAATTTGGTTTTTAAAACAAACAAACTCACAATCGCATTTATAATATTAATAAGGATAAAGTTTGACATTTATGCTTAATGGTACACATCCTAGAACCGTCCGTCCGTGATCATCCTAGATCCTAGATCCGTGACCATCCTAGATCCGTGATCTAATAATTTTTTTCTTTCTTTGTACTTATATAAATATTCTCTTCTAAAGTTAGATTATACTAATATGTACGCATTTATGTTACGGTTGATATCAAATTTCACACATATGTTTTTTTACACACATTGTAATATAAGTTAAAAGAATATATTTTGTCAATTACGGTATGCGTAAAAGAGCAACAAATTTAATTTGGATGTTAAGTTAGTCAATAATTAATATAAATAAAAAAAAAATTATGTATATAGTGATGGCTTCGTAATAAATAGATAGATCATAAGAGATACATCAAATTAATGCTCTACTGCATTGTAAGCCTTAAAACAGCCTTCAGAAATGTCCGTTGTTAGCATTATATCTATCTCTCATCAAAATGACTATAATTTTTATCCTAATACTTAAAAGAGGGTCCCAAACCTATGACGTGTATTAAATTAAGAAATAAAATGTTTGCATGCATGTATATAAAAAATATGTACGTATATTAATATGCCCAATATGAAACGATGTATTACGAAATTATTGATAAAACTCATAATAAAATTGGCAACGAATAAGTGCAGTCAAAGTAAAGTCTGAGTGCATTATAATATTTATTTATTTATAAAAAAAAAAAAATTATCTCAACTTTTAGTGAATGAAGTGGAAGACGGGTTACACACATACAAAATATAAAGGAAGATAATCAAAATATGACTTTTATATTATTATCGTGTACATAATATATATTTGCACATCTTCTTTTCCTCGACATTGTTTACAAAAAGGCAGTGTTTTCCTTATAAACGTTTGTCCTTTCTGTTACTTTGTAATAGTTTCGAAATATAATTTCATAAAATGGAAAATCAAAAATCATAATATATTATAAAAAAATTGTATGATAAATAAATTAGATCTCGTGATGGTATTTAGCTATATATACATTTACATTATATTAAATTTTGTATATAGATAGTGTAAGAATACTACTAAACTAGTTTTGTTTTTGTTTTCCTAATAATTTAAACGTTATAATTTAAGATAATAATATCCTAGCAAACACTTCCAATGTATATTATCAACTAAAGGACTTCTAAATAACATTTGTGGTCACTAGTCGCACGGTTAAAAGTCACGACTAATAGTTTGAATTTAAGGGGAATACTCACTAAGAGCTATTCAGAAGTAATGTAAGTTCAGAAACGAGATATCATCAAATATGTACAATAAACGAATGATTACAAACAACATTCAATATATCAAGACGGAAAGCACCAATACTGTGTCACTGTTGTATGGGCATTATAATATAACACGCAAATGTTCTCGGTGAGTACCTTCCTTTAGTTTGTACGCTAAATAAGTTAAACTTTAAAGTTTAACATATCAGTTCGGAAATTTCCGCTAACAACGTCGAAATATTAAATTCCAATCTTATTATGTTACGGATATACCGTAACACACAATTATTTTCCATAAAATGATAATATGTAAATTATAAGAAACAAAACTAAATTGACGTAAACCTTTAAGAATAATATTTTTCGATAAAGTAAAGAAATAGCCAATAAATATCCCAGTGCTGGGCCAAGGTCTCATCTCCTTTTGAAGAGAAGGTTTGGACCTTATTCCACTGCGCTACTTCACGATAGACAAGTGGAAGATTTTCATCCAAACCTGCAGGCTTCCTCATAATATTTTCCTTCCCAACCACGAAATTAATTATAAACTCAAATTAAGCACATGTCAATTCAGACAAATTGACCAACTTCTCAAGTTAAGCTTAAGTTAGCTTAATTCCAAACTCACGTGTTCAAGCCACCGAGCCATCTCGGCTCTTCTCTGTCTTGTTTTGACATATTAAAAGATACTTCGATAAACGCATAAAAATATACAGCACACGTGAACAGATTACATTGCTATAGCTGTTATAAAACTATTTATTGTGTATTGATCATACAAAAACTCAACATCCAATTATTATACAAAGTGAAATTATGTAATAAAACAATATTATATATATATATATATATATATATATATATATATATATATATATATATATTTACATCTCTTTATTTATATATAATGTGATCATTAATTTTACGAGTCAAATATAATTTAATGAAACGTGTTAATTTATTTATAACAACAAAACATTAATATTTATTTTTGTTCTTGTCACCCATAAGCCTTGTCAGCTCGTTTGGGTATGTGTGTGACATGTATCCAAACATTAATGTACATAATGTAGATATCTTTGTCTAAATTTGTACTTTATACACAACATTTTAAAATAAAAACAAAGCTTGTAAATATTATTTTTAGTGTAGCTTTTAAATAAAAGTAAAGGTCGTCGAGATTTTTTGCGTTTAGAAACATGAGTTAAAAACGTTTCCATTTGACAAGATATTTCGCGTTTTACAGAAGGATAGACTAAAGACGCATAAATGTTTGGATAAGTAACTTCGACAGTACGTAGGTACTGTCGCGAAACTATTTTCAATTTTGAATACCGCGGTGCGCAATACTAATACCGCTAAGGGAGTAATTTCGCAATGATCAGCTATATTTATGAAATCCTTTATCCTGACTGACTATCAACGCACAGCCAAAACATCTTGAAGCTGAAATTTGATTGGTTGATTTTATAAAGTAAACATCCGCTAATTGTCTTACATTTTGGATATTTCGTTATGTTATGTTAGGTTAATTTTGTAAATGATTTACGTCAAAGCCGGGACAGGCAGCTAGTATATCCATAAATGTGACAAATATTATAAAAGCAAACAAAATAAATTTAAAAAAAACCGTGAATGTATTATTTGCTTTTGTGATTTGCGATGATGGAGAAACATTTAAAACCACTTATGTTTTCTGTTAATACATGTATAATAAGATAAACATTAATATCGATTTGTTTTTTTGTGTGTCAGTTTTTTTGAGAAAGAGAATTGCAAAAGTCAGCTGCCTCGTTAACCATATTATACAGTGTCTTGAACTAAATAGAAATAAAACAACGATACTAACATAAGTATAGCAAATGCTTGACAAAAAAAACAAATCCAATTAAAGTTCTTGCTAAATTTTCTTGCTAAATATAATATACACGTATTATAATTTTATTTCGGTATTGACATTAATATGATCGTTTAATTATTTACAATTAACTATTATAATATTTAATCTATGTTCAAGATCTATTCACTCACGAAGTCGCGTTCCTCCACATTTGTGTATGTAAGCTTATTTGTAAGCTATGATTATTTTTATAACATATCCCATTTTGTTCCTACACATACCTAAAATTATTAAAAAAAATTAAAAAACATACAGCCAATACGGTCGTCACTTATATTAATCATCATCATCATCAGCTCGTGTCTGTCCAATGCTGGACACAGGTTTCACCGATGGAACGCTACTGAATTCCAGCTCTCTTCCTCCAATCCCTGCTGCCTTTCGGCACACCTAGCTATAAGGCGCCCTACACTACCTATTAAAGCACGCCAATAAATAATTTAAATAGGTTTTTATATATAAAAGGCATTCTGATGGACTCGGCATGGAGACTTCCAACTTGGAGGAGTCCATTTCGTTTTATAAGGGACACTACACCTCCCCATCAAGTATCTTCAAGTACCTCTAATCAAGCCCTTATAAGTCTACTTAGCATACCAAGATAAACATATAGTTACATAAATATATATCGATAATGGCCATATACGTTTTTAAGATCGGACAATAGTATCGCGTTGCAAAACGCGCTAAGTTATTTTTTTTTATAACTTACTAATATAGTATAAGCAATTATATTCAACAACAAAAGTAATATTACAAAAGAACAACAAACGTAATATGTATTGTTGTAGATATTGTTGTCTATTACGAAGTAACTGAAGTAAATTGTGATTGAAATGTTTTAAAATGAAAGTTGAAAAACCTTCAATAATAATTATAAGGTAACTGAACTAAACAAAATGTAACGAGATATTTCAAATAGGTTCTTAAGCATTCTTTAAATTACTTAATATATAATATAATATATACATAAAGATGGACGCGTGAATCTTAAGCGATGATCGTGGGTTCAAACCCGGACAAGCACCACTGAATTTCTTGTGCTTAATTAGTGATTATAATTCATCTCGTGCTTGACGGTGAAGGAATACATCGCGAGGAAACCTGCATGTGTCATATTTCACTGAAATTCTGTCACATGTGTATTCCACCAACCCGCATTGGAGCAGCGTCGTGGAATAAGTTCCCAAAACCTTCTCCTCAAAAGAGGAGAAGAAGCCTTAGTCCAGCAGTGGGACATTCACAGGCTGTTACTATACTATACTATAAAAGTTTTCGTTTCTATAAGTATATTCTTATGTATATATTATAGTAAATAAGACTCAAAATGATAATAAATTGTTATTTATGATGCTTACCGTCTTTACATTTCGTCTCATTTCTTTTTTGAGTTAAAAAAAGCAAAAGTAAGCAATATTTAATTTATAGTAAATATTTACTATATAATAAAAATTATAATTTATTTATGCTATAAAATATATAATATATTGCTATATATTTAATATATAATTCTTTTCACAAACACTATCTTTAAAACATATTTATTCGGCAACGGAATTATTTTATAAAATTGCACCTAATATTAAAATTCTTCATAAAAATACGCTTTGCCTTCTTGGTGCACCACTTTTTGACGAAGGTATTGAACTTGTTCTAAATGATAAAATAAAAATTTTTTTAGACAACGTCGACTGATTGGCCCTCTTAAATTCTCATACTGCTTATACTATTTTGAAACACTGTATTTTTGTTCCAAAATTAAAATACATTCTACGCGCGAGCACAGTCTGGAAATTTCCTGGCCTTACCAATAAAATCGATGCCATCCGTAAAGATTCTTTAGAGAAAATTCTAAATATATCTCTCGATGAGTATTCCTGGACCCAAGCTACACTTCCGATTTGGCATGGTGGCATTGGTGTGAGCAAAATTTCAAGTGTTGCCCTTCCAGCCTTTCTCTCTTCTGTACATAGCATTACAGGCCTTTGTTCACATATTTTAAAATCAAATACACTGAAAATCGCAAATGTTACAGATGAAATAGAAAACTGGAAGGTAAAATGTCCTAATGACGATATCCCTAAGGAAGTTACCAAACAAAACACTTTGGGATTCGCAACCAGTTCATGTTACACAACAAAGTTTTAATCAAAATTTAACAGGTGCTAATAACCGTGCACAGTTTCTAGCTTTATCAACTAAAGAGTCAGGTCACTGGTTACATGCGGTACCCTCTAAAAATCTTGTGACGCTTTTAGACAATGAATGTTTTCGCATAGCAATAGATCTCCGACTAGGAACACAGTTGTGCATTGAGAGGTTTGACTCTTTCGGTTTACACGGTCTTTCTTGTCCAAGGAGTTCAGGGAGGCTTTTCCGTCACAGTTCTCTTAATGATACTATTAAAAGGGCTCTTGCCACCATTGACATTCCTGCTCTTATTGAGCCTCATGAAATTAGTCGTGATGATGGCAAGAGACCTGATGGACTGACATTGGTTTCCTGGGAACGGGGACGGGCCCTTGTGTGGGACGCAGCATATGTTGACACACTAGCCCCGTCTTATATCAGAGAAACAATGTTAAAAGCCGGTGCTGCCGCGAAAAAAGCTGAAACAAACAAACGTAACAAATATTCTTCTCTTTTTCAAAATTTTTTTTTTTTTAAACGCTTGGTCCTTGGAGTAATAGTGCAAAAAAATTCATCCAAAATATTACATCCCGTCTTATTGCCTCTACTTCTGACAAGAGGGCTGGTTCATTTTTCGCCCAGAGAATCGGAATTGAGATTCAAAGAGGAAATGCTGCTAGCATTCTTGCCACCATTCCACGCGGTCACGATTTGTATAATAAATATTTTTAATTTTTATTTGTATTTATTTAAGATTTTAATGTAAATATTGAAAATATTTATAGTAGTAGTATGATTTAATTTAACTCTCTTAAACCAGTTTCAACCAGACTACGTACTTGGTGGTAGGGCCTTATGCAAGCCCGTCTGGATAGGTACCATCCACTCATCAGATATTCTATCGCTAAACATCGCAACACAGTAATCCTGGTTTGAAGGTTAAATGATCTAGTGTTACTACCGACATAAGGGACATAACATCTTAGTTCCCGAAGTTGGTGGCTCAGTGGCGACGTGAGGAATAGTAGCAATATTTCCTACACCGCCAATGTCTATAGGCGATGGTGGTCACTTTCCATCAGGTGGTGCGTTTGCCCGTCTACCTAGCTGTAACATAAAAACCATTGGTCACTCTTGACGATGATTACTTAACTATCCAGGGAAAATTATAATGTATATTACAAAATATATTCAGCAACACAAACCATATATTGACAGAACTTCGACTCATAATATGATCAATAGTCGTATAAGCTAGATACTATACCGACGAGGAAGTTATAATTTTATAGTTTAATAAAGAATACGAAGATACGCTTTAATAATAGTTCTTCGTTCATAAATATCAGGGTCACAATGACAACCTTGCGTTTCTTGCTATTTCTGAAAGGAAACCGAAACACAATCAGCTATTACATTATTAACATTGTATTATTGCGATGAAATAAATAAGAATAATGAGAATATTCTATTCAATTAAACACTTAAGTATATATTATCCGACTAGATCCGAAAGGCAGGGACCCAGAAGCTTTGACGTAACTAAGGGAGACGCCAATATGGACATAGATGAAGCCAACGACGCCTTAATATTTTACATTATTTGGTCACAACACTAGCCTTTAGAACTAATCAAAAACTCTTTACTAGCACTTAAAATGTTCGACCACCGAAAAAACTATTACAAACGAATATATTAAAAAATGATTTTTTTTAATAATAATATTAAATTAAGAAATATACCAAATTGTTCAACGTGTAATTTTTTAATTACTCTCAGAACTTATAAAGCTAGGGGACGATATAAAAGTTGATTTGTATTATAGAAACGAAAACTTGTATGAAATATTAACCGTAACTTTCACTTCTCGGTGGTAGAGCTTTGTGCAAGCTCGTCTGGGTAGGTACCACCCGCTCATCAGATATTCTACCGCAAAACAGCAGTACTTTGTATTGTTGTGTTCCGGTTTGAAGGGTGAGTGAGCCAGTGTAATTACAGGCACAAAGGACATAACATCTTAGTTCCCAAGGTTGGTGGCGCATTGGCAATGTAAGTGATGGTTAACATTTCTTACAATGCCATTGTCTATGGGCGTTGGTGACCACTTACCATCAGGTGGCCCATATGCTCGTCCGCCAACCTATACAATAAAAAAAAAAAAAAAAAACTTCTTAACTACATCATCATGAAATTTAGTATAAATGTTGTTAGAAGTGCAGCAAAGGACATAGGGTAACTGACACCTCCCTCACATACGGCCGAAGACGCGGGCAGCAACTAATTCTCTATGGTTTGATATTATGGATTTTACATCGGTTTCTCTTAAGGGTCATAATAAAGCAAATAATTATGCAATTTATTTCATAATATATGTCCTGTTGAGTGAATTTCTTCAGTGAAAGCTTTTCTTCTTGGTCTAAGATCCGAACTAGGGTTGACCTTCACCCATCTGCTTACCGGATGAAAATATTTTTTTCTTAAATTTTACAGTTAAAAAAACATTTCATGATGAGGTTGCCAAACAAAATATGGTCATGACTATCTTCAATTAATTATTCTTACGTTATTTTATTTTTTTTAATTTATCACCCACGTGCTTACCTCATACCAATCGAAAATATAATATATAAGGAATTTGCTACAATTAGGTTGCCCACTTTTTTCCTGTCACCACTACCTGGTTGCCACGTGTAAACAGGTGAGTTTTATTAGCAATTTGCATTCATCTTTAATAAATTTAATGTAAATATTTTTCTTTCGCAATCTGTTTCTTAACTATTGTTAAGAAGTTTATGATTAGCTCGAATAATACTTTAGAGTTTCGACTTGTTAATTTCCTAACAAAACGTGTTCTTGAAGTTTTTGTTGACGCCGGTTCAACTTTCGTCTGTATTGTAATAGTGTAACCTACATTTGCGATGCAATATCTATTATTACAAATGAAATTGGTAAATATTGACATAAAGATTTTACGATATCGTTATTCCATACTTACTACTACAAACTTGGTGGTAGGGCTTTGAGTAAACCCGTCTAGGGTAGGTACCACCCACTCATCATATATTATAAGCAGCTGACTTGGTACTGCTGTATTCCGAAGAATAAGTGAGACAGTGTAACTGCAAGCACAAGGGACATAACATCTTAATTCCCAGGCTTGGTGGCGCATTGGCTATATAAGAGTTGATTTCTTACAATGCCAATCTCTATGATTGTGACCACCATCAGGTGAACTACTCGTTAGTCAGCTCTTAACCTATAAAACCGTAAATATATTTTATTATTTTAATTGGGTTGCTGAAAAAACAAGAGTATCAAGAAATAGAGTTCATCATTCATAAATATAATTTAAAAAAAAGTTTCATTATTTAAAAATATACCTTAAAAGCTGATATTAATTTAATATTAATAAACAAGATTTTTAACACAAATTATTGATTGCTGTATAATAAATATAGGAATTTGATATTAGAAAAGGTCAAGTGTATATAATAATTAAAATTTAAATCGAATATTATATATTTACCAGTTAATTATAACGAAGCAAGCTTATATCACATTGGAGCATAATTTATTTTTAAAGAATCTCTTTAAGTTTTTATTATCAACTCTCAAATCCTGTTATTTCATTTGTATCAACTATCTACTTTACTTTTAATCAAAACTAATAAGCAAAGATAGGCATGGGTCATTGAATTTTAATAAAATCCAACACAAAAATCATGATCATCTAAAATATTTTTTTAAAATAAAATCAATAATGTTAATTGGCTATTTAAATCACGAAAGACAGTGTCAAATGTTAATACTAAAGCTTTCTAGTCGAATAAAATAAATTTACATTTTACTAACTCAACTATTGTCAATTAAGTAAAGTTGTAGAGTTAGAGATTGATTTCAAACTAACTATTGTATTAGGTAAGCATACTAGCAAGTGGGCCACCAGTGGTGGGCTAGTGGTCACCACATACACATTGGCATTGTAAGAAATATTAACCTTCCTTGCATCTCCAATGCGCCACCAACCTTGGGAACTAACATATTATGTCTCTTGTGCCTGCAGTCATGCTGGCTCACTTACCCTTCAAACCTGAACATAGCAATAGTAATGTGGTTCTAAGGTTACGCGTAATTTTTTCTTAAATTAGCTTATAAAAAACTATTTGTGATATGAAGAATATTATTATATAACTAGCTGCACCCCTCTCACCCACCTATAATTAATAAAAATATAATAAATTATTTTATTACTATAATAACACACACGCGCACGCACACACACGCGCACGCACACACACACACACACACACACTCACACTCACACACACACACACATATGGCTACTGGTAAAGAAATACGTAATTAACGATTTGAAATTAATTTCCATAAGATACCATAGGGTTTACCGATCTTATATATTATGGCCTATCGTTTGTGCCATCACATTTTCTATGAGTTATAAGAAGACATACAGACAGACAGACAGACAGACAAAATGAAAAAAATAGTATAATGTGAATCACTGCATCATAAAACGATTATTTATCACAAAATTAGGTGAAATAAACTGTACAGACAGAGCCAATAGATTTATATAGTAGTATAGATTTACTTGTGCTCATTATATTTTAAAGGATAAAGACCCAGAGTGCGTATACCTACACAAATGAATGATAATCATTCATTTGGGTAAGAAATGATTAAAACAACCGTGTTGGAATGCTCCAGCGATGCAAAAAAACCTCCAAAAATGGGAAAGCATCTCATGAGGCGGTGCAATCCAGAATCGATAGCAACTAAAAGTTAGTTGTTCATCCGTTACGTAATATATAGCCAGCCAGGCTCTTTTAAGAATGCAGGCCAAACATATTAAATGAATTTCTTACATTAAATCGATTAGTATATATAACGTGTAAATTAAAATGCTGGATATCGAAAGATAGAGACAAATGGAGACAGCTTGACAGGACTAAACGCGATGGAGCATTGAACCTTAAATATAAATGGATACATAAAATTTAAATATTTTAACAACGGTTTTTTTTTTTAGACAAGGACGGAAACTATTCTTCCTCCACAACTAGTTTATGTAATGTTCGTTTATGGGTGGTGATTACGTACCATCAAGTGGACCATCTACTTATTTGATATATATAAAAAAAAAATATTTAACATACTTATGTAAATGTATTCAATAAGAAATGGCACATTTTTTTATTTAGTTTTTAACACAGTTAAAATCAGTTTTAAAACATTAGCAATAAATTAATTTGTTTTATATAAACAATTTTATTTTTTTACACAAAATATATTTTCACAAAAGCACACTAGAAAAGATACAAAATCTTTTACCATTTTATTGATTACATCATTTAAAAAACCGTACAAATATATACAATCAATATAAATAGTTTATAGTCGTTCTATATAAAATTAATTAAACACGGTCGGAGCGTTTTTAATAAATTAATGAATTTTATTCGCTTCATAAACATTTACACATGTACTAGGATAAATATTCCATTGCTCAACGCTTATGTTAATACTATATATATTTATACCATGATTGTGTGTGTTTTATTTAGTTATTAATATGATTGTATAGTTATCAATCACCATCAAATTATCACTAAACACTGAAAATTAACAACTAAAACAGATAATTGTACGAAATGATACGTCTTAAACAACAATTAATTTTAGTTTTTATTATTATTAGATAAACATAGGAAGGCAAACGGGCAAATCGGTCGCCATAGACATTGGCAGTGTCCACATACATTAATCATTCCATATACCGCCAATGGTGTTCCCATTCCCACTGAGACTGTAATTCCATTGCGCCTGTAATAACACTGGTTCACTTACTTTTAAAGGAAAGAAGAAGACAACAAAACAATTGTTTGCAGTTGATGTTAGACTTGATGTGTAAATTGTGTTTAGCCAGATTGGTAGAAGGTCCGAAGGGCCTTAACATACATACATGTTATACATAACATAACTATATTTTTCATCAGAATGAAATGACTATATGCTATATAGTTATAATGCTTTAGCTTAAAAAATGTTATGCATTCACGTTTAATTCGGACCAATAATAAGTAATTGGGAATTTAAATTGAAATTTTTCCAGTAGCAGCTTGGTATTTATTCCGTGCCTCAGAAAAGCAAGATAAGTCGTTGTCCTGCACCTGATCTCTTTCCGGCCTTGTCGGTTTGCCGTCTCATCAGATTGCGAGACTGGGGATTGAGAGTTCACCTGTGTTTTCTTACACACTTGTGTAATATCACTTCTCCCGCGCAGTTGATTAGTCTATTCTTAAGAACGACCGCCGTGGCCGAAATCGCTCCTGACCGAAGATTTTACTGAATCAATTTTGTGCAATCTGTCTTAAAGAGTGCTGACATTATGATACCCTTGAGCCTTTAGAATTACGTCGAGAGATAGCGGCGTTGAGCGCTTTCTATAAACTGTATCACGGCGAGTGCTCTGAGGAATTATTTTCTCTCATTCCTGCTTCCCCTTTTCTTCACAAGTCTACGTGTGCTGGCTCTCGGTGTCTCGAAGTACAGTTTTCATGACATGTTTTCTTTGCTATGATTTGTTACATATCTGTCATTATTTGTGAATGATGTTTTAATAACTTAAATCTGCTTAATGACGATTATTTAATTTGCATAGACATTAGATTTGAAATTATGGGACGGAAATCCGAAAATAAAAATAAATATACCCTCCCGTCCACGTTTATTATATTATATATTTAGATATAGGTATATAAATATAATATTTAGATTATTTCTCAAGTATTTTAAACGTCTCGCTTCAACATTCTTAGACGAGAATCCTAACAAGTGAGTTTTGTTTGCGTAAAGAACGCAAACAAAACTCACTTGTACAACAGTATAAAAGTGTTGTAAATTTATCGACAAATATTTTGAACGAGTAATGATTAAAATGACCTTGATAATACTTAGAAGCTGACTACTGTTTTGGAGATTGCGGATATTTTGTTAATTCCAATAAATTTTACTAATATTCACATTTTGTATTAATATACATATACAGTAAACAAAGAGACCTGCAGTGTCTAAAATCTATATTTTTTTTAAATGTATCAGATAGGCGCACATACATTTAAAAAATAAGATGTAAATGATATTAACCATTCCTTAATTCAACCAACGTTGAGAACTAAGATGTTATATCCCTTATGCCTGTAGTTATACTGACTCAATCACCCTTGAAACTGGACCACAACAACACTAAGTATTGTTGTTTGGCGATAGAATATCTGCTAGACAAGTGGCTTTTACGTTAGTAGAATAGAATAGAAAGTAATGATCAATGTATGCGATTGACATTCGCGTTCGACACGTAACCAAGGTTACCAAGGTTACATGTCGAACGCGAATGTCAATCTCATACATTGATTATTATTTACTATTCTATTCTACTAACGTAAAAGCCACTTGTCTACAGGGGCTGATGGTTGGTACCAACCGAGACGGGCTTGCACAAGGCTTTACCACCAAGTATATTTGTATTAAATTTCGGCATATAAGCGATATACAGCATGGAATCTTTTTTTTTTCAAATTTGACATAAAAGCATTCATCATATTATTTACTACTGGAATATATAAGTATCTTTGTTATATTGATACATTGATATAAATTTGCAAATATATAGCAAATATAAATTAATAACAAATCGTATTTTCTACGTTGATTGTTCTTTACACGAATATGTATTTAAGCGACAAACTTTACTTTCGCTAATCGTAAGTGTCCGTTTAAAACAACTTGACAGTAATTTACAAAAATACAATAAACATGTAATCCATCTATATTTTTCGAAAAAGAAATTAATAAAATAGTAGAAAATATTTCCATTGTTTGTAAAAAGATATTTATCGAGTTCGGCGCCAACACAAATGTTTTCACAAGTGGCAGGACAGTTTATTTACTTTAATTCATTTTATATTATTATGTAGCTGCGAACTCTTTTCTCACTTATTTCACACATTTTTATGATATTTTGCTAGCATCCTTAAATAAACCACAGAAAGTGTTTTAAAACCGAAAAGTGTTAATGAATTACGTTGTACTTGAAGGAAACATCGATAAATTTATTTTTGAGGGATTTTGATCCTGTTGATAAAACATGTAGATCAAAATCTAAGAATGCAGGTTCAAAAAAATTAAAAACAAAGATGATGCCAACGATTAGTACGTTATGTTCGAATAAGCTCAGAGTCAGAAACAATCAATAATTTTTGTCCACAATTTTTATTAAAAATTAGAACACATTATTTTATACCAATTGTAAAGCTTTGTGGATTACCGTTGTGGGCTTATGATATCAAATGGTTTTCCTTCAGAAAGCCACCATTTTATGGAGCCTGGAGGATATAGATAAACCCTACGTTACGCTAACCTGGGAAGGCACTTCCCTTAAGATCTCCTCTAATTATCCTTGATGCAGTTAACCAGGATAAGAAAAAATATTCACGGGCCCCTACTGTTCATCTCATTATGATTTTTTTCTTTTGTTGTGCAATAAGTATTAAATAAATAAATATGATTTCAATATTTCCCGTGACAGCTAAATAACTTTCCACCCTTGAATATTTGCATATTCATTATTCAGTCCATGGTCATATACCTATTGAGGGTAATGTTATGTAAAACGATGTTTATACTGAGTGGAAATATGAGATGAGCAATATATCAGCCGTTTTATCTGTATGTATAGTAAAATCATCGATTTTTCACTCTAAACATCTAAATAAAGCACAGAAAACAAAGAACACTTTCTAAATTGTTTTCAGCAATTATTGCCGTTTTATTCATATCAATCACATGTTTATGTATCTTATGTTCTTACATCTACAGTAGTAAATTGCCCTTTACTTGGTGGTAAGCTTTGTGCAAATCTAAGTAAGTGCGCTAATCAAATATTTTACCGGTAAACAATTATACTTACTAGAGCTAGGGTCTGGTGTGAAGGGCGAGTGAGCCAGTGTGACCAGTGGCTGATTTATAAGGGTGTAAAGGTGTTGTCGCCATTTTATGAAGCTGGCGAAAAAAAAAAAAATGGTCAGCGACGGGAACCAGCCAAATGTATGACAATAAAAAAAAACTAGGATTCTCTACTCTTGAATGTGGAAGTTTGCTGCGCCGTTAAATGTTCAATGACAAGTAAGAGTGAAAAATATTTTTCATATCTATCAGGTAGCAAAAATAAAAATATTTGGTCCCCAAAAATCTGCTGCCTTAGGCTGAAGCCTACTCAGCCTGCTGGTAAATCCGCCACTGAGTGTGACTACAGGCACGGGGAACATAATATCTTAGTCACCAAGGTTAATGGCGTATTAGCAATATGAGTAACGGTAAATATTTTTTAAAGCACCAATGTCTATGGGCCTTGGTGACCACTAACCATCACCCTTTCTATTTTAAATAAAAAAATCCCTATATGAGAGAAATCATTTAATTTTAATGAATGGCTCGCAATAAGCTTGCACTCGTAAAAAATCGTGTCAATGTGCTAAATAATTACTACGGCGCCAAAAGTCAAATCAGGTCGTGAAAAAAAAACGACTTAATTTCAATCAAATAATGTTGTGAGAGATATTGAAGTAGTAAAAAATGGGTTAATTTCATAGTAAGTCGGTCGCTAGTTCCGTTTACATAGTAAATGAGAAATACTGAGGCGTTTCAACCAGCACATCGATGAAGTTAAAGTATTTAGAACAAATCGTTTAGGTATGGCTTAGCCCGCACACGATTACACTGTTAAACTCATGCGCTCATGCTGTACGCCTTTCACTGGTAAAATATTTTAACGTAGTTTTTAATTAATTACTAAACTAAGATCGTTAAAAAAAACACTTATTCGAAAACAAATAATAAATTAATATTATTCCTTTCAACTCTCTAACAACATGTTTAAAACTTATTATCTACGTATCTTTTGGAGAATTGCTTAATATAACTTCTTGTCTAGCGTTTTTGCCATAATGGCATGTCTCTCCAACTAAAGCTAATTATTTATCAGTCTATTTAAACTGTCAAGCAAAATCTATAATATAATAATAACTTTTAATTTCCAACAAATGTCTGGTGTTGTTTTGTACTCTTCACTATTCTACTAATCACTAAGTTTAGGTTAGGTTATTTCACCAAGCCTAACTTTAATGTAAGCTATATTTGGATATTTTTCATATAAAGAAGATTTTCATTTTAAAATTAAATCATAATTAAAATATATATCGTATTCCGACCACAAGAGCAGCCAAGATAAATAAATAACTTTGACATCGAATTGACGCGATATCATTGGTTGAAGTCTTGAATAATCAAACATTAGCTAGGGATTCGCGAAAAATGGCGTTTTGATTGTCCGCAAAGTTGTAATCGAAACTTTGGAAATTAAATTTTAGTGGTTATAACTAGTTAAGTGGAATAGTATTCTATTATAAATAATTGTAAATTCATCAATAACTGTTTGTAATACAGTAGAGCTATTTGTAAATCCTTGTCTCCTTATCCTATTAGGAAAAGGATATATGAATCTTCGTGTAATTAGACCGAATAGTTATGTATTGTTTTTTTGACGTATTTTATAAGTTTCATATTAAAATAAACTGAAAAAAAAAACCTTTTTATATTTATTTAATAAAAACTATCTAGTCAAATTGAGATTATTTGTGATAACTGTTTATTTATGTTTTTATTGTTAAATACGTTAGTAATTTCTTATTAAGAATTTATTCTAAAGTATGATTTTTTAAATAATTCAATCTATGCTCAGCAATGGAGGGTTTATACGATTGTGTCTATGCTTATCAATGTAGGTTAACCCTGTATTTACTGAGCGACTTTAAATGATAACGTCAAACTGCAATTAATCACAACAGTAAAAAAATTGCATAAATGCAAATTATATAAAATTATATTTATAGTTATATATTATAGTTCTGTTTTTATGACATTTTAGAATTGAAAATATATTTTTTTTTTTCATTTTATAAAACTAATACTAAGCTTATCATGTGTTTGTTGTTCAGGTAATGACTAATTAGTAATTACAGGTTTTGCTATCGGCTCTATAACTGCCAGTAGGCGCGGCAGACTGTCTGGCTACCGCGCTCCTAGCCTCCGCAAGCGACTCGTTTACTACTGACTCGGTATGGTAACTTGAATGTAGCGCATTACTAATTTCACCTAAGATTTTGACATGAAAATTACTGTTTAATAATATACTTTTACCTACGCTATATTTCATGCATTGTTTATTTCTTTATATTCCAATAATTAATTATATCAATAGATACATAAGAATTTAAATAAATAACCGAACATAAAAATTACCAAAAAGGTTTTTATATAAAGAAATAGCTGATAAACAAAAAATATTACTAAATATTGCCGAACAATAGTTATTGGTAGTAACAGCATAAAATATAGATTATTTCCTTATATATTATTTCCTCTAAATTTATAAATATCATTGCCCTCGCCAGAAAAGAAAAAATAAGGCCATTAAACGTCACCATTCTTTTTCTGAATAGTCTTGTTTGATTATGTTTAGTAAAATAATCGTTATAATATAAAAAAAATAATTATGGCTTTTATATAAAAAAGCTACCAAAGTATTCAAAAATATATTATTACAGGTCAATATGGGGCCTTGATTTCGACACATCAGTAAAACCAATACAAAACCACTTCATTAACATAATTATGAATTATTCATAAAATTTACATTAAGTTCAATGCCTTTTGCAAAAACATTTTTTTTGGAATTTACAAAAATACTTTGCAGATGATGTGATTACTATTTTTGAAAATGAATAAAACAATTAAACTGACTTCTTAGAGTTAAATGTGTAAAGATAAAGCACAATAAAACATTTAATCATGAGGTAATTTCAATGAGGTTTTAATCGTGTTTTGGTAGAGCTTAGAAAATTGACAAAATTACGATTAAATTTACGATTTTAGTGTTTAAATATTTTTGAACGAATAGTTCGTTGCCTTCAATGTATTCTATATCTTTCGCTATTTCACTCTTTTTTTTCTGATGCAAATAATTCTTTAAAGCATCTTACATAATTAAAAAAGACAGATAAATCGATTAATCGTTTTTATTTTTATAAATAAATTTGATAAAAAAATATAAAATATGAAAAATCATTTTTTTTTTCTATTTGGTATTAGCGTTTTTATTTCTAACATATTATAAAAATATTTATACCTGGTGTAAAAAGGTTTTAATGTTTTTTTTAAACGCTAACATCGACAGTGCCGATAGGTTGCTCAAATTTTGTTAAAGATAAATTTAAAAAGGATGCGATTTAATTGCGATATTCATGAACGTATGTATATCATATCCTAGCCCAGACTTAGAGATCCAAGGCCTCTAGGCACTATGAGATTTGAGGCCATGCCGAAACTAAAAGGTAAGTAAGTGTAAATTATTTTTGTCTGGCTGGGCCCCTATACCAACGCCTTGTAGGCCTAAAAAACTGCATAAAAAACTTGTATAAAAATAATCATAGTGTGTACAAAATTATTAATAGCCAAATTAATAATGGAAGTGTTGCAAGTTCTAATATATTATTTGGTACATTTTTTTAAAGATTTACTTCGAAACTTTCGAAATCAGATAATTAAATATTATTATTATTATTTTTAGACTTCATAATTAATTTAGAGTGGTATCTTTCCAATGTTTCTATCATGAAAGTCCATTAACATTTACTTATCGGTATTGTTTTATCTGTTGAGGTCAAGTGTATATTATATCTTATTTATTTCTATCTATTATTTTACCTAACTTATTTTTATCTTATTTTTTAATCTAACTTACTAAAGGTTTACATGATGTATTATAAAAAAATATAAGGGAAGAAGTACGTAATATTTATGAAGTTATAAATAAAGTTATCTATATTGTATCTATTTACAAAAGAAAAGTAGTATATGTAGTATATCAGTTGTCTGATTTCTATAGTACAAGTTCTGCTTAGTTTGGGATCAGATGGCCGTGTGTGAATAATGTCCCACGATATTATTATTATTATATTATTATATAATAAACTAATGCGTAAATACTGTGGTTTCGATTGCATTGAATGTATTAATTATTCGTATTATAATTTACATTCACAATTTCATTACTGCCTCGATGGTTTAGTTATCTTGTGTCTTTAAAGCAGATTCTGAACTCCTGAGTGCATAATTATTTTTATAAATAATAAGTATTTTCATAAGTATTATTTTGTAAATATTTAGATTTTTTTTATTTTTCCAGACGACCGACAGATGCATTGAGAGGATTTTTAATGTCTACATGAAGTAAGTGTTTACATGGTGTTGCTAAATTTATTTCGTTGCTGTGTAACCCTGATATGTAACATGTGTAAGTTTTTATAATGAAATAACATACCATTTTATGTACTTTTTTTTATTGTGTAGTTTGGCGGACGAGCATATAGGCCACCTGATGGTAAGTGGTCACCAACGCCCATAGACAATGGCATTGTAAGAAATGTTAACCATCACTTACATTGCCAATGCGCCACCAACCTTGGGAACTAAGATGTTATGTCCCTTGTGCCTGTAATTACACTGGCTCACTCACCCTTTAAACCGGAACACAACAATACAAAGTACTGCTGTTTTGCGGTAGAATATCCGATGAGTGGGTGGTACCTACCCAGACGAGCTTGCACAAAGCTCTACCACCGAGTGTATTTCATTATTGACACATCCTGCATTACTATCAAAAATTATAACTGAATATAAGTCAGACTTGATAATAGTATGTAATGTTGACAATGTTATGAATATTGGAATAATAGTCACACGTAACGTGACGCTATATATTTTATTGTCAATCGCTTAAATGTTATTATTATGAGATTGTTAACTGTATCATTTAATTGTTTATTATTATAAAACAGACAATTGTATAACATTACATATGACTAAATTGTGAGTTGTGGAAGGGTTTTTGTTGATATTTTGTAACTTTAACGAATTAAATATTAAAATTAATCTTCTTGTTAATATTGTTGCTTAAACAGGACTCTTAGAAAGTTGAGCTATTAAAGATATTAATTTTATTATAATATTAAGAAACTATTAGCTACATAAAATTAACATACATAACGCGATGAAGTATTATTTTAAAGGTTAGTTGTGTAAGTAAATCTATGTCTATTAATGTCTATTGTCCATATTTATATTGTGTGCGTACGTACTTACCTATAAATTAGGTATATTTCAATGGCAAATCGAATTGATTATAAAAAAATATTTTGGCCAATAATAAACAAAAAGTCACGATAATTTAATATCTATCAATAAATATATATAATGTGTTGTAAAAATTGTGGTATTTTTTTTATTTTACATAATTATTGATTACAAATAAATTACTCTTCCGATTAAAAAAATACATCATTAACTTTGTTATATTGTAAATTGATTAAACCGCCACGGCAATAAACGAATGTCAACCGTTAACAATTAAATAATTACGAACTTTACTTACATGATTGTCTTTTCGAAGCATTTCCGAGTAGAGGTGTTCGCTCTGACGTTGACGGTGTATTTGTTTCATACTTAACCGCTAATATTAATTTTTCAATACAATTCATAGCCACTTTCAATTTCATATAGAAATTTTATTATTATATTTTATTATCACTCACACACAAAAACTAAAAATAATAATCACGAAGTTTTGTTAATAAACAAATTTATTAAGTAGAAGTATGTCACTAACAAACTCACAAACCGGACTGGACTATCTCAGGGGCGTTATATTATTCAATAATATAATGATATACTTACTGATAAACGAAAGAATATAATTATATATTAGACAATCGATGTACACAATATGTAAACAATGGAATTACGGAAAAGTACTACTACCGAATTACCTTTGTGTAAACACATTTATGATATTAATATTTTAAAGGTTAACGACTAAAAACTATTTACTAATTTCTTTGTTTGTTTAAGTATCGGAAAATACCATTAAGCAATCTTAAAAGAATATTTTAGTTTAGTAAGTGTAATCTTTTTGTTATAAAAAATTGTTATTTCTTTAGTTTAGAAATTATATATTTTATTTGGCGGCGCAATATAAGAATGATTTGCAATGTCTTTAAGCAGATGTGACTACTTTTCAAGATGACCATTTTAGAATCAAATCAGCAAAGAAAAAACAATAAAATTATATTTCATTTAACATAGTTAAGATTTTTACATCTACGTATTAAATATATCATAAAAATTAACATTTACTTCAAATATATTTTTTTATTATGAAATAAATTAAGATAGAATTAACTAATAATACGCATTAGTGTTTACAAGAATAATTGCTCGTACTCGCGATGACAACGTCTATTTGTTTTTTTTTTTTATTTACATCAGGTAGCTTATTGTATAATGCAATATATCTACATATATATAAAGGTTTAGTGTACAATGAATCAGTGCATCATTTATTCAAAATCCTTTGACGTTACCACTAAACGTTATTTATTAACTGACATTGAATTTTATAAAAGAAAGGACAAGTTACAAAAATTGGCCAATTTATTGTGCAAACTAATTTTCAAGAATAAAGAATGATACGAAGCGTAGAGACTTTACACATTTTACATTTCATTTTTCCATTTACCTCGTTTCATTGCTATGAAAAAAGTCATATTTGTTACATTCATATTGTTTCTGCGATGTGCAATTTGTTCAAAAGCAAATGTAGATGTAAGCTTACTGTTGAATATGGTCGAAACTTTAGAAAAACCATCGTCAATTCTCGTTCTATCATGCTGGCCATTATGTAAGAAAACTTCAAATTAAAACAGCAATTTTATTTTATGGTATTTTATAGTTATCTAGCTTTAATATTTAAAATAATCTTGCAAAATGTCGATTCAAAGGTGTTTGCAAGAGCCTGCTTAAATATATATATTTTTAGTTAGTATTTAAATTCATTACATACTTTACATTCCTGTTATTGTCGTACTATGAGAGTAACCGTGAGATAATCAATTACGCTTTGGTTAACGCACATATTATATACACTAAACGACAAACAAACAATTGCGCTTTGGTTAACGCACATACATGCACTAAAGTATATCCTGCGATGTCAACACCCATATTTTGTTTTTATTAGATACAAAAATACACCTATATGGAAAATATGGTGACAACAGATACATGATCCAATTTGTCAAACCTGGCGCTACTAATCTTAAATTTGCCAATAAGCAACATACTTTATTCTTGGCCGATTTAAACTGTCCTGATGTTGTGAATTCGTTGGAAAAGGTAGCGATTACATTTATATTATTTGAAACAATAAATACTTAATAATAATTATTATTTCTTAAATGTCCTTATATAGTATGAGGAAGCAAAAATGTTCCGATCGCCTTTTCGTTGGATACTCATCGATAAATTTCAAAATGAAACGCACAATCAAAGTATGATACAAGAAGGTATTACAAATGTAGACGTTCTCGTCGACGCTGAGGTTTTCGTTATTCGGAAGATTGAAAATAATTATTATGTAATATATAGCAGTAAGTATATTTAATTTCGATTAAAAGTAAATCACAATTAGATGTTTGTAAAACTTTATATAATTAAGAATCACTTACATTGATAATAGCTACTGAAAAATTTAACAATTCATGACTGCCTGGTGGGAATTATGTTAGGAGCAATTCCCTGTTGAATCAATATTCCGATTTTTTGGGCGAAAAATGAACCAGCTCTTCCGTCAGCAATGGAGTTAATAAAAGAGAGATTTTATATATTTTTGAAAAGTTTTTGAACTATTACTAGTGGGTCTATTGTAGTTCAATATGTATAAATATTATTGATCTCAGTTCAATGCTCAAATACTCTCTGTTTTCATTATACTAGATGATATCCAGCAGAATACATATAGATTATTAAATCGAATCTATAATACACTATACTAAATCTAAGGAAAGTATTCGAATTATTATGTAACTTTATTTACTTTATAATCACATCTATTGATACTACTATATTAATTAACCCCGACGAATACTCTCAATAGGATCACAGTCGTTACCACATAGATAGACTTAAATATTATTTAATTAATAATATTAATTAAAGAATAATCCATTACAAAAGTAGGTTAATTTCTTATGAATGTCTTTGTTCTCTATTCCCTTCAAAAGTCTTGGCCACGCACTTGTAAGGTTACACATTGCCAAGGTCCTGGTTTCAATATATTCTCATTAATTGCAGGGAACACCACCGAAATATAAACTTAAAGGTATTGGCATACCTGCGCTTGATATCTTTTCAGTTGGCTAGACTGTGTTGTGTCAAACATATACGATAATTGATTTTTAAAAATCGAACATAATTAAATTATTTCAAATAATTGTCTAAAACGGTACGATGTTGTTTGCCCTAATATTTTCATCAAGCTTATGTACCTAATATAATTTACTATGGGTGGTTTTTTTTTTATTATTATCGCTCGGATCCGCAATGGTGCAATATGGGCGAAATCAGAAGTTGAAAATGTTCAATTTTAATTCATAATAAAAACGAAAGTATGAAAATCAAATAATTTGTAGTACTAAAATTTATATTTTAATTTCAGTTTACAAAATTGGTCCGGGGTCTGGATGGATAACTGAATTATATAACTACTGGAACAGCAGCATTGGATTCCAAAAGTCCGTCAAACCAACTGAAGCTACAGCGTTGAGGAGAATGAATTTACATGGCTACGAACTAAAAGTTTGTTACGTACTGACTGATAACGACAGCATTAATCATTTGACAGATGAAGTGTAAGTATTAAGTGATTAGATTTTCCATCTATCTATCCAAAGGTCCACTGCTGGACCTTCTCTACTTGGCGTCACTTCCACTTGCTGTACCTTCCAGTCGTTACCTTTAGTCCTCTTCAGCTAATAAGACCACCCTATCTTGTTCTACTTTTTCCGAATCGTGGTCTGAGGTCTAGTCTCCATTTAAAGACTATTATTCCATATCAGTCATATAATGGTTATGCGTAGTTCGTTAAATCAATGATTATATGTGTTTATTTATGAGCCTTATTATATATTCCTATATATTCTGGTACAATTTCTGGCAACCGCTTTTATTGAAACAAAACATATTTAAATAGCGAAATATCAATATCATCTACTAATGCAATTATATACAAGCATATTTTGTAGTAATTACTTATTCCATTTTTAAGGAACGACCATATAGACACTATTACAAAAGTAAATTTTCCGACGACAAACCAACTTCTGGATTTCCTGAACGCAAGCAGGAAATACATATTTACTGACACATGGGGCTATAGTCATAACAACACATGGAATGGTATGACAGGGTATTTGGCGAGAGAGGAAGTTGATATAGGAGGTAAATGCAATAATAACTCAAAATAAACGTCACGAACACGTGGCCATTAATAAATATGACATAATTTATTTAACATATTAAATGAATAAATACGTGAACCACCCTAGATAAACAACCTTAGAAATGAATAATTGAACGCTACCCATTATTTATGGTAATCCCATTGTATTCTAGATTCCTCAAACATTTCAGGATCACCAATGTTTCTTACTTCGGAACGTCTATCGATAGTCGAGTACATTTCCAGTCCAACGCCAACTCGATCCAAATTCGTTTTTCAGCAACCAAAACTTTCATACGAAAATAATTTATTCGTTTTATCTTTCAATACATCATTATGGTATGGCTCTATTGCCTTAATTTGCCTACTATATTTGGTTATATGCTTAGTTACTATATGGGAATGGAAAAAGAAAAGATCAACGAAAAAGGTAACGTTTTTACTCCTCCTTTAAAAACATTTGTAAAATAATAATTATAATATATTGATAACGTTATTGAAAACTTTTTAATTTGCTCAAATAGAAGAAAGAAAGTGGAGTTTTAAGGCCAAATGTTATTGATGTAGCTCTTTTCACATTTGGAGCTGCCTGTCAACAAGGAAGCACAGTTGAATTAAAAGGTAAATGTTGTAGAGAATAATTGAAAGAAAAAGAAAAGAGTGTGTATGGTTGAAAGCCATAATGTCAGGAAGTACCTGTCTGACTTTAATGATTATTTTGAATTACATAGACCAATATTTCTTGAACCAAATCTTATAATTGTTTATGTGTCACAAAAACCCATTAATGTTTTACGACAAATGCAAATTAAATAAATGAAAACCCTTTTGTAACTAAGCGTTAATGTCATAAGGAGATGGTCAGTAGCCATTACTATCTGTGTTTGGTAAGTATCCAAACTATTAAATATGTTGATGTATAATCCAAGTTAAATGAAGAAATATACTAGCTTATAAGACTTATACAAAGGTCCTGGGATCACTCCCAGGGTCGGGCCAAAAATAAATATTGGGTTTTCTGTCTAGAAATTCTCTCTCTCGCGCTCTTGCGCTCTGTGTGGCATGGTATGGTTTTGTCTGTACATTTTTTTTCCAGTGGTGCAGTGATTTACATTATACTAGTTTTTTCATTTTTGTCTGTCTGTCTGTCATGTGATGGCGCAAATGTTAGGCCATATTTAAGATCGGTAAACCCTACGGTATCTTATGAAAATTAATTTCTAATCGTTAATTACGTATTTCTTTATCAGTAGCTATAGTAGTATATATGTGTGTGTGTGTGTGTGTGTGCGTGCGTGCTGGCGCGTGTGTGTTAGTACTAATAAAATAATTTATTATATTTTTTTAATTATACGCGGGTGAAGCTGCACAGGGGCACAGCTAGTTGTATTATAAGTGTACACTTGTGTTAGCGGACGCACTTATGCACCATGAACCCACGCATCAGAATGCCGTATCCATCTGGTTAGTGTCTCTTTATTATGACGGCCGTAACCAAAATTGGTCAGTAGGAAAGAGAGAGATAAATTAGCGTTTAACTAAACAGCCGCTAAGCAAGCTCGTCTGGGTAGGTACCACCCACTCATCAGTTATTCTACCGCAAAATAACAGTACTTTGCATTGTTGTGTTCCGGTTTGAAGGGTGAGTGAGCCAGTGTAATTACAGGCACAAGGGACATAACATCTTAGTTCCCAAGGTTGGTGGCGCATTGGCGATGTAAGCGATGATTATCATTTCTTGCAATGGCGTTTTTTATGGGCGTTACCATCAGGTGGCCCATATGAACGTATACCTATACAATAAAAAAAACTAGTCTAGTCTAAGTCACAACTATTACGAATAAAATACAAATTCATTACTTATTTTATACTAATATAATATAATTAGTAGTAAAGTAATCGTATTATTTACAAATAGGAGCTCTCGGTCGTATGGTGTTGCTATTACTCTTCGTGACGCTAACATTTCTATACACTTCATACTCTGCAAACATCGTCGCCTTACTACAGTCCAGCTCTTCACAAATCAGAACTTTAGAAGATTTACTGCATTCGAGGGTTAAGTTTGGAGTTCATGATACTGTTTTCAATAGACATTACTTTGCGGTAACTAACTAACTAACCTTTTTTTACTTTTAAAGTTACTTTAATATACTTTTACTATATCAAAGATTTAATATATTATTTGAGAGATAGATAGATCAAAATAAATACAGAATGGCCAATAGATCTATCATAGATGATCTCCAATATAATTTAATTTGAACCTGAAATATTCAAAATAATTGAATTTTGAAAGCCTCTTAATATTTTCACTGTTTTTAAAGAGGGCCATTCTGTATTTATTTTTTAATTTTACTTCTTATTTTAAATAGTCTTATTTTTTTAATATATTTTATTATATTAGACGTAATGTTAATTGACTATTAGCTAAGTATTATTTTACAACTGAACTTCAGACGGAGACCGAACCTATACGTAAGGCTATCTATGAAACTAAAGTCGCCCCACCAGGAACGAAACCCCGTTTTATAACTATGGAAAAAGGAATAAAAGAAATGAAAAAGGTTTGTATTTTATCTCAAGTCAATTCAACCATTTGTAGAAACAATACTAATACTAAAATCATGACGGCATGCAGGAAAACGTAATTCTAATGGAAATCGTTATTTACTCTTTTGTTAATACCAGTACCTTGTTAACGTTAAATGATACCTTTTTTACTTCCGTCTTATGTAAATAATGTCGAGGAAATATTTCCGAAAATGCAATTTCCGAATGAATACATCTTCGCTAAACATCCTCATACGGATTTCCTTAAGCGCTTACTAAGTAACTACGTTTATTGAATTTCAATTATTTAATGTGTTCGTGTTTTACGATTACAAATTTTAAGACGTTTTAATTAAGTTTTTGGTTCGTGTCAGGGACTGTTCGCTTTTCACATGGAAACAGGAGTCGGGTATAAATTTGTTGGGAAATACTTCGAGGAGGGAGAAAAATGTGGTCTTAAAGAAATTCAGTATTTACGTGTAATCGACCCATGGCTTGCAGTTAAAAAAGACACACAGTTTATGGAAATGTTCAAAATTGGGTACGTTACAAGAAAAAAACATTTATATTACGCGTCACTGTTGTTTTTATACTGCTTAAAGTTTATTACCGTTATAAATAATCATGATATAGTGTTTAAAGATATTATATTACCCTGTATATTTTCAAGAACAAAACGTCTTCGAGAACATGGCCTGCAGCAGAGAGAAAATCATCTATTATACGAAAAACACCCTAAATGCGTCGGAAGACAAGCTAATTTCGTATCCGTTAGTATGGTCGACTGTTATCCGGCATTGTTGTTACTGACGTATGGAGTTATCCTTGCAGTCGCTGTTAATATAATAGAAATGATACATTATAGTAGGCATCGCTTAATTGTTATGATAAGTAAATAAGCTTAAAAACTGTGTAAATTCCTCACATAAGTAGTACGTTAGTAATTATTTGAAATATAAATAAATAATTTTAAAAGCTTATAATAACACGTTATTACGCCTTTGTATCACGAAATGACATGTCGATAACATAACAAACATTAATAGTATTTTACAATGTTTTATAGCGTCACTTATATATAAATAATGAAGTAACGTTCGTTGTAATGGTAAAATAGATGAAGGAAGAAGCAGATTTTAACCTACTTGAAACTTTTGCAAATGTATGTAATTCAGATGACACTAACGTGCAATTAAAATGTTCCGTTGCAACGAAAAGATGAATTGAAAATTACACCCATAAAAGGGATATATTTATACATTCATAACCATTATAAATAAATGACTATGGAATACGGTGTTAATTTTCAATTGATTTACATATTATATACCAATTCAATTTTTTCTCTTTGATATCATCCTTTGGAGAAATATTGCCACTCTTATGTGTATTTTACTGTCAGTGCAATGGGTAATATTTTGAGATATGCCGTCACGATTTGACGTGACGTCACGGTTTTATCATCGCATCATACATGCATGATTACATATCATTCATATCAATTAATTCAATGTGGGTACATCGCGAGGTTTTCTTCTGATATTGCCCCTGAGCGATAAATGGGGATTTTTAAAATACTGAGTGTACATTTGACCGTCTATGTATTACATTGCTGAGTGAGCCAGTGTAATTACAGGCACAAGGGATATCTTAAGTCCCAAGGTTTTATTTTTTATAGCCTGGGTAAGCGGACGAGCATATGGGCCACTTGATGGTAAGTGGTCGCCAACGCCCATAGACATTGGCATTGTAAGAGACGATAACCATTGCTTACCCTTCAAACCGGAACACAACAATACAAAGTACTGCTGTTTTGCGGTAGAATATCTGATGAGTGAGTGGTCCCTACCCAGGCGAGCTTGCACAAAGCTCTACCACCAAGTGTTGAAGTGGCGATGTAAGCGATGGTTAACATCTCTCATCGTCTATGGGCGTTGGTGACCACTTACCATCAGGTATGCTCGTCCGCCTACTTATACTATATATTTTTTTTATAAAAAAATGTATTTCGTACATTTTAATGAAAGAAACCTACATTGTATTTCAATACCTTTATGTTTTAATGTGATATAGAGTGATTATTTAATACTATTTCGAGATTGAATGCTGGTAAAACTCTATATTTAAAAAAACCCCATTGTATATAACTATACTGAACCAAACGCAAAACTATTGAAGTCGGTTACCACTTTAGCCTTTTGTGTTGTGTAAGATATTTTTCAAATTAAATAATATTAACTTCGTTTAAACTAATATAACACGCTACATAAATAAATAAGTACAAAAACTAATTGTTTTCTGATTACAAATCTATTTTTAGTATAGTACACTTTTTGTTTCATCGTAATTATCTATAGCGTTACGCATGAAAAGCTAACCATCATTGTTGTGACTTTAAATTCATTTAACTTGAAATCAACTTGCCTAACCATTGTTTATTAACGGAATAATTAGCAGTAATTATATAAGGACGAACACCGCCTATATGATTATCAACTGAGTTGATTACACTTAATACCTGTTAAGTCTCTAATGAATAATTGAATATCATACGGACTGAAATGAAAATGTTTTCGTAACATTTGCTGTTATAAAAGGCTTATGAAAGGGTAGTTTTAACATTGATACAAAATGATGATTCAATACGCTTTTCTGCTATTAACATTACCATGCTTAAATGTGCAGGCCTTTGTGAACAATGAAGTTAAAATGATAGTTGGTGTTATTAATTCATATAATAGACCTCCACGTATTTTAGCAAATGTTTGTTGGAAACCAAGTGAGATTCAAAATCATTACACTCGAATTGATTGTTTTTTCTTATGTTTTCAGGCTACTTAAGTATTGTAACTAGTAAAAATTTAATTGAACACTTCTATCTATTATCGTTAGAAAAAAAATTGTGATTTATTCAGCTTCAATTATTTCTCATAACTTTATATATAATACTTATATGATAAAAAATGCACTAATAGCAAGAGGACATTCCAATTAACAATTCTGACATAATTTATTTAGACTTAAAAAATTTATTATTTTATTCACCGTTTTCGAAACGTATTTTTTTTTAATCATCTTTGCTATATATTTAGAGAAATCAAATGTTTTTTTTTTATTATTTATAATTTTAAAGTTGCTATAACAGTGAATAAAAATAAAAATTCCTTTTGTTAAATAGCTGTAATTTTTTTTTTCAAAGCCAAAAAGATGATGTTTGTCAATGAATTAAACTACGTGGGATCCAAAAAACCAATACAATTTACAGATAATTTTGTCAGTATAAGGGTTAATGCAATACAAAATTTAATTATAATTACCGATTTAAATTGTCCGAATAGTAGTCGCTTTATGGAACAAGTAAGTAAAAATAATTTAAATTATTGTCTACTAATTATACAATAAACATAAATATCTTTATACGAAACATTTATAGTCAGGCTACCTTTACAGTACGACCCTAAGAAGAGCAGCAGTGTTATTCTTTAAGAACTAACTTAATATCTCACTTTTAAAACGTTGAAAGACGTTTAAATACTAAGCGCTATTTTAGTGCTTATATTCTTTAAATGTTATAATTAATATTATCAAACTCGCATATCACTTTCTGGTATCTGACGAACGTGCCCTGGTTTGAGTTCCGTATTTGTTTAGACAAAATACCTGTCTAGTAAGACAAACAAATAGAGCCAATTGTTTAAAAAAAAAAAACTTATTTTATAGTTAATATTTAACGTACTTGAAAACGCGCTTAAAAGTGTTTCGTGTGATTAATTAGTGTCTGCAAATCAAAACTGCATTTGTTGAAAGCATCGTGATTAAACTTACTGAAGAAAATCATCGATGTGTCAGCAAAATAAGTAACTTTTAGTTACTACATTAACTATGATTAATATATATTAATTATTTATATATAATAAGTTATTTTTAAGTTATTTATTTTTCGAATATCTGGATTAGCTTAACATGTTATTATATATATATATTATATTGTAATGATTTATTATATTCAGGCAAATGATACAGAAGGATTTCGTAGTCCATACAGATGGATAGTCATCGGTAAATATGATGAAAATAAAGAAGATATATTAAATAATCTAAACAGTTATCACATTTTAATCGATTCGCATGTTATTATTTCTGAGAAGAATGGCGATAGTTTCACATTATATTTACGTAAGTATTTCTATGTCAAGTAAGTATTTTACAGTTTATATATAATTAAGCTTAACCATGATGTCTGGTTTTTAAAGTCTGATAAAAATAATTCTTATACAATTTTTTGTGATATTTTATTATAAAACATCAATAAGTATCAAATTACTTCGTTAACTAAACAAAAGAATAATAGAAAGAAATAGTTTTTATTTTTAAAATTTTCTGTTTTATAATGTAAGGGTATCAAAACCAGTCAGATACAAACAGTACAACTTAAGAGATTTTATTCCAACTTTTTACTTGTAAAATCCGAGAACCCATAAGGTATGAATTAATTATACACTCGATGCACGATAGTTAAAAAACACGTTATATAAGTGTTGATTTTATGAATATTTTTACCGGAGTATTTGTTTGATTGGGCACGGTCATATCAGAAAGTATAAGACCTACATATTTTTACATTAGATTGTCCGTTCATAGAAGTAGGTCTACAGGCTAATCTATAGCCGTCATGCTTAATGAATATTGTGTGGAATTGTCTCAAATTAAACGCGAGCGAACTCAGCGCAGGCAATAACTAACATATACCACATCTACCTAAATATATTGTTCAATAAATGTTCTAAAGCTCTTTGCTCTGTCGTGGGTCATTTAAAAAGTATAATATTTATGTTTATGTTAAGTTCATCTATTTGCAGCTTACAAACAACTATCTAACAGCAGCGATTGGAAACTAGAAAGCTTGGGTACTTGGTCAGCTAGACGGGGTTTGAATAAAACAAATTATATGTCTGTTGAAATATCGATGAGACGGAAAAATTTAGGAGGCTTACCTATTGCCGCGTCTCTTGTTATCACCAGTAATGAAACGAAGAAGCAATTATTTAGCCTAAAGTAAAGAATATACATATTAATAATTTATATATTTAAGTTGTTCCCTCGTTAGTTTTTTATTTAGGAAGTGTGTACACTCCCGTGCCTCGGAAAGCACGTTAAGCCGTTGGTCCTGCGCCTGAACTCTATCCGGTCGTGTCGGATTGCCGTCCCATCGGATTATGAGAGCTAAGGAAAAGAGAGTGCACCTGTGTTTGCGCACACACTTGTGCACTATAATATCTCCTGCGCAGTTGGCTAATCTCTCTTGAGATTGGCCGCCGTGGCCGAAATCGGTCTGGAGGACCTTATTTATTTTTAATTTACTTGGTGGTAGGGCTTTGTGCAAGCCCACTTGGGTAGGTACCACCCACTTATCAGATATTCTTCCGCCACACAGCAGTACTTAGTATTGTTGTGTTACTTAGTTTATTGTGAGTAAGTATGTTTGACATAAGTGCCATAGCATATTAGTTCTAGCGCGCCCCACCATCCTTGCGAACTACGTACGGGCGTTGGCGATGTTAGAAATGGTTAATATTTCTTATAGCACCAATGTTTATAGCCATTGGTGAAGAAAATATCCAGTTTTAAAACCTGATAATACTGATATGTCTATGTGCTATGCATACAGCATATTCCAACTTAAGGAGTAAAGACAACATCGTTGACATCATATTTTAGCGATTGATATGAATTTAAATAATTGTTCGTATTTTTAAATATTATTGTTTATATTTATTAAATATTATGTTTGAGACATTTATAAGAGGGTTTCGACGTATTTACTATACATTATAATAATTTAAAAGTTTTAAAAATATTATATTACAATAAACTAACGGATTTACTTATAAATGTTGTTTAGGTGATGATTTAAACAATGTGTCTTCTTTCGTATGTATAATCAATGATAAGAGAATGAGAGAAATCAGTGTTTAACTGAGCACACGATAAACAAAGTTAAGTATAAATATTTTTTTAAATTATAAACTTACATTACAGGGATTTACACGTAGATTTTATAACTAAAGCTAGTTTTCGACAATTGGAACCATTGTACTATTTCTTGAATGCAAAACAACTTCTTATTTTCACGGACAATTGGGGCTATATTATCAATGGATCATACAATGGCATGATTGGAGATATCGTTCGTGAGGTTGCTGAGCTTACCGGTAAGTAAAAATTTTTTATTCTTCCGCTGATTTATACTCAGGCGTCGATGATGGGGATCCTATAGAAATCATGACCCAAGTAGATATCCAAATCTAGAGTGATCTTTCTAACTTATAAGACACATTAGGTCGAACCGATAGTTACACCGCGAGTTATGTAGTCCGCTCACACAATTTTAAAGCTCTGCAAAAATGATGGTTATTTTTATCAATAAACCAGTAAAGCCCATCCACCAGTAGAACATCATGGCATGTCAGTCCGACCTAATGCGAAATAATTCATTCTTTATGACCCATAAGAACTAATTCAATAAAGAATTAATATAACGCCGAAGAATAATGTTAATTATAATACTTTTCTATTCATTTAGGTACGCTTGTTTTCATTACAAAAGAAAGGTCGAAAGTATTGGATTACTTGTCATATCCAACGAGTACAACAGTAAAGTTCGTGTTTCGACAACCAAGTCTATCGTATGAGAATAACCTCTTCATTTTACCATTTAAGCCTAAAGTCTGGTTTTGCATTTTCGGCCTTATCATATTGATGTCAATTATTGTATTCGTCAACGCACGATGGGAAAGTATGAAATATGAATCTGATATGGTACGTTAATAACACTTTGTATAATGAAACAAATTGTTTCAAGTTGTATTTATGTAAATGTTCACTGAACTGACAATTTGCCTTAATATCAATTTGCGGTAGCAAAATTTATTATAAAATAAAACATTCAAATTTTAAATTACAATAGTTTTGTTACTATATAAATGGATAAATACAATAACGAACACATACAACTATTAATTTACTCGGTACATCATGAGTAAATTGAAAATACATATATGTATTGTATTTAGTAATAAGTTTTTCATTTGAAAAACATTATATAATATTATTGCTATAGAATATTACGAAAAAATTTATAGCAATTGCAATATTAGAATTTGTTGTCAATTACATACTTTACTTGTGTGTGTTTCAATTTATTATTTTACTCGTTATGGAACTAATTAATGAACGCTAGATACAACTTTAAAATAACGACTAAATAAAATAAGATTTTATTTATTTTGATTACATACATTTATTTTATTCGATTTTTGTATAGGATGTTTGCATACAGTATTTCCTGGTAATACTGATTATGTCATGATTGACCTGGTGGCTTTAATAAATAAACATCAAAGTTCGTATAAAAAAAATCTTGGTACAGTTAGAAATAAATTCTACATTTTCATCAACCATGACAAAATATAAATAAATACAGATAAAATTTAATTCCACAGATTAAAAATAAATGCTAATAGAATCATTGTAAGCAATTATTCCTGTTTTGCGCAAATGTGTTTTCATAATTTACATATATTTCGATATACAAATGGCGATAAATCATAACGATAACTTAAGTTCAAAGTATTTATCGCCGTTCTTAAAACAACAAATCAGAAAAAAGGAATAATCTTCTGATCTTACACGCATGCAGTAACAATTCGGAGCTTTCAAGCTATAGTTAGAAATTTGCACGCACTTCATTTTTTGCAAAATTATCATTCTTTTAACTTTTATTATATAACTCGTATCGTTTTATCTTTGAAATTTCAGGCTCTTGTTCCTTTGCTTATTGTATTTTTTTTTTATATTCATTTCTGCAAGCTGACCTACTAATATGACGACATAATTACCTAGAACATTGTACTTTGTGCTATTAAAATATTCGCACATCAGTTATTCTTATTTTTAATTGTATTCCATAGTTACATTTGATTTGCAGCTCGATAAAACATTTTTAACGCCGAATTTAAGTGAAATCGCTCTTATGGTTATTGGCGCGATTACTCAACAAGGAAGTTATACCGAACTTAAAGGTAGTTATAACAGATTTTTTATAAGAGAAATGCTTTTATATTCAATTAAAATGATTGAAATAATCATTGACACAATTAAAAAAATATTTTGTTTTTTTTTTTAATTTTGTATCACACAGATAAAACCAAAAATAGTAAGTAGGTATTAGGTACGAAATTTATAACAAAAAAATATATGTGTTGTTACTTTATGCAGGTACTCTGGGACGGATAGTAATGTTTCTGATGTTCTTAGCTTTCCTTTTCTTATATACATCGTATTCTGCAAATATTGTTGCACTACTGCAGTCCAGCTCTAATCAGATAAACACATTGTCTGATTTATTGAACTCTAAACTGGAATTGGGAGCTGAAGACGCTCCGTATAATAGACATCACTTTTTAGTAAGAAACTATTTGTTATTTCCTTTAACATTAAAACTTATTTCTTAATATATTTTCATTCGTTACGACACATTAAAGAACTAAGTATGTATGTAATCGTAAGCGCTCTTTTGTCCAATCAATATTTGTATTAATATATTTTTAAAATAAGGTACATTTTTTATTAAAGTAATTTTTTATTCAGCCGCATTAATAAATTACATTTTTATTTACGTTAATAATTATCGTAATTTTAATGTGCAATGTTAACGAGAACACCAAGTAGTTAATCTCTTATCTCAATCTACTTATTGTTTTCCTTTACAAATTATATTGAGTCTATGACTAATCAATTATTTAGTACATAAATTTATTGTTACGATTTTATTTTACAATACAATAGAATGCTATTGATAACATCGATGAGGTTACATACAAGTTTATTTAAGCTATTATGCAATGATTTGTATCCTTTGTTGTACATATAAATTCTAAATTGTTATTTCAATTCCTTAGGGAACACGCATTAGGAATAAATATATCAATTAACAAGTGCAACAGTAAGTCAAAAGCAAATTATAATTAATTAAAATGTCGTATGATAAACACACTGGCATCTTTATTCAATTTAGAAGAATATTTCTACTACTACTAATTAAATAAATTGAAACACTTGTATAATTGTATATTTTTAGAAAATATAGCTAATTTGAAAAGGTTCGCAAAAATACATTAGACTTTAGAGGAAAATACGAACTTTATTTCAATGAAAAAGAAACAAATAGTTTCTTAAATATGCAATTTACATAAAAAAAATCGATATTCGAATTTCGAATAATTTTATTTTTTATTTTTAGGCGGCAACTGATCCAATTAAGAAAGCCATTTACGAAAAGAAAATCGCACATCGCGGATATAAGCCAAATTTTATGAGTTTGGAAGAAGGAGTCAAAAGACTGCAAAAGGTAAATCGACGTTTTGAATTACTAGGTAATAGAAGTACACAGAACATTATAATAATGGAGGAAATAAGCAATCACGTTAACTTGTAATAGTTTAAAAAAAAAAACGAAACCGTGAAGGTTCGAATTTATTTTCTTATTAATAATTAAACATCTGCAATTAAAATCAGATATCTACGAGATAAGATAAATATTTATAAAGCGGATCGTTAATTATTCACTAAACATTTTATTTATTTAAAAGAGTATATTTATTTAAGCTATACTAGAAGAGATAAAAGGTTTTAAGAAGTAATTTACAAAATGTATCTTACATTTAATATATAATATTTTTTTCGGAAATACAATGAAACTTAACTTTGGTTATTCAAACTTCATGCGCTTAATTCGTACTTATAATTTGATATCGTACTCGTCAGCAAAGACAATATTGTGCGAAAACTGTTACTTTACCATAAATGCTTAAAATATTTTAATTACTTGAATCGAAGCTTTTGGTCACTCTTAATTGTATTTTACTTTCAATTTATCTAGCTAATGCTACGAACTTGTATCAATTATAGAAGCCGTTTGCGTTTAACATGTTCCTCGGCGGTGGTTACAAATTGGTTGAGAAATATTTCTTAGAGCATGAGAAATGTGGTCTAAAAGAAATCGAATATATTGAAGAAAATAAACCGTGGCAGGCTTGTCGGAAAAAATCTCCGTTCAAAGAAATGTACAAAATTGGGTAATGATTATATTTCAACTGGTTTTGTTCTGTAGATTAACCCGCTTTTTCCAAAATAAAAAACACAAATGTTAAGCATATAATCTTTTTTTTTAGATTGTGAACAAATATTACGAAATGCGAGAACATGCGTTCTTATTAATATAAATACTTTTAAATTAAAATAAACCCCACTAGTATTGAATTCTGGTATCCCGTCTTACAGTCCACCTGTTATTTTGAAATTTAGCTTATTTGGGATGGGTTTTTTTTTTATTTGAGACGAACGAAAATATTATAAATATTAATAAATTTATGATTTACAGATTATTTAGAAACCAGGAGCACGGATTAAATTCTCGAGCAAATTTATTAATCTACGCAAAAAAACCGGTTTGCATTGTCCATGGTGGTACATTTGATTCTGTCAATATGACAGATTTTTACCCGGCTCTATTAATGCTTGTTTATGGAATGATATTGGCTCTTATCCTATTACTACTTGAAATGTTTCATTGGAGAAAATATGGAATAATAAATACTTAGTTTTCATTATGATAATTTGTCAAATCTTAGCATTTAGCTCACTATAGAGCATTATATTAAGCGATAATTAACTTAGCACATATGCTTAGCACCATAGACAATTCTTATATGTGAAAGAACAATATATACGAAAATACATAGTACAATATATGAAAGTAGTCAATATTTATTATTACATTTAATGGACTTGTCCTGTTGAATTTTGTAGTAGATATAGTATTATTTGAAAATAATAAAAGTAGTTGATAAAATGTTAGTTTTTTGTTTTTGTTTTCCCTTATTTATATCATAGAAAGAATTTGTTTGTTTTTGTTATAATTATAATTCAATTCTACCAATATATGTTTGACTTCAATAAATAACCTTATTCGTATTCTTAAAATAAGTATGTTTCTTTATTCTAATAAGAAAATTGATCCTTAGACGTTAAGATACCTTCTATCAGTGCTATTTAAAAAAAAAGCAAATCGAATAACACGGACTAAGATATAATATTCAAGTAACTACGTTAAGTCTGTAGTAAAAGCTGTTTATGAAAGATGTAATCAGTGCAGTAGCATGTGTGGTCTTGCTGCAGCCAAGCAGTCTGTAATCAAGAGGGACCTTTCACATAAATAAGGTTATACTTTTTTAATCTTACCTAAACTTATAGTTTAAAATAACAGTTTTTATTTTTCGTTATTTGTTTATGTAGTTAAATATAAATAAATTGCGCAAAAAGTGAGTTAAACGCGTTATTTATCAGCTAACCATAAGACATATTTATTTATAAAGATTGGATTGAAATTATGTTTTATGATGTATTATATATACATGTAGCAATCTTTCTAAAATATAAAATGAGTATTAAAAGAAGTTTGTTATATATATACAGATAAATCAATTTAGAGATTCCTCTCCATTTTTTGTGGAAGGTTTTGGAACTTTTAAATGCTTCAATGCGAGTGTAAGTGTATAATACTTGAATATTATAAAAGTCATTGTTTGTTTATTTATCTGCTAACGTAACGCAAACGCGGGTCCTAACTGATTTGACTATAGTTAAGTTTCAAGAATCAAATATTGTTTGCTCAATCATATTTATGATTCGATTCGATATCGGTGACTTAATACATTTTTATAATTCTTTGTTTAAAATCATAATAAACTTGTTAAGGTCGTTTCATACTAATATTTCTCGTGTAAATTCTAATTTAACATAGATACAGGTAAATAAATTGAGAAAGCTATATTGATCCAGGTTGTATGGAAACCGCTCAGTAATTCCGTTAGCAAGACTGTCGAGCGGTAATTGCTTGGCAATCGATTACTCACAGCAGATGGACGGCAGTGAAATGGCTATTAAGATAAACACCGGCCAGTGCCCTGGAGACTGCGAGTGGATCACGGGAATCGGTACAAGTTCGAAATTTAAATTTTATAAACCAATCATTGCGAAGTTGAAGAAAGTATGTTTCATAATGTTTTGACATTAAAAAGATTTATGCAGGATTTGTAATTATTACCTAAGTATCGTTAGTATCGTATAAGCAGTACCAACCTAACCGTTTTCTGCATGATCTTGTTATTAAGAAAAATAATATATAGTAATATATAGTATACCAAAAAAAAAAAGTATTAATTATCCGTATTGACGTGTTATGTATAATTTACTAAAATTATTGTTAAAATATTTTTAGCACAATTTTAATTTTTTATGATTACATTCGGGTCGAAAAGTTTTATCTTTGATATAAAAAATATACGTTATGAATAGAATGTTCTTGGTAAAATATACGTTTTTGTCTACACGATTATTATAATTGCTTTCTTACCTATGCACCTTATAACAAGCAATTATTACGTATAAACATATCAGCACTACATACCCTAATAATTAACCGAAATAATTACCGTATAGATCATTTATAAAAGTCGAGAAAGCTTTCAATAGAAAACGTTATTTGACATGACAAAATCCTCTCTAGTTTACTGTCCTGACTATAGGTTAGTATTTAGAAAGAAAAATCGTGACAAAAACATGTAGTTTTTTTTAAAGACATTTGAAAACCTATAACAATAAATTAATAGCCAGCTTCTTTTCCTAAATAAGAAGACAATGTCAAAAGATTAAAAAACTATATGAGCCACGATATTGTTCGAAATTGGTATTATAATTATTAACACTCGTAACAAAAGGTACTTGGTATCACTATAATGTGCTTTCTGCTCCTTAGAAGAATCAAAATCAAATGTATAGACAATTAGTTAATTTAGGTGTCGTTGAGCCAGATAGTTATCAATACTAAGACTAAAGTCACTTTGAAATTTATATCAATACAAGTTTTTTTATAGTTTTTCCTACCATTTCAATAAAAGTAACCATCAGTCAATTTCCCACTGTTGATCTTTCACACCTTGATGAGGTTTGAAGTTTATTCCACCACGCTGCTACGTTGTAGATTGTGGTATATATTTTCTTAATCAACAAATACAAGGTGAATTATATATAAATACAAAATAAGCACATGAATATTCAGTGGACCATATCGGCTTCCTATTATAAGGTGTCTGCCCACTATACCGTACCATACCATGACCGTGCTATGAACGTATCAGGATCGCAAAGCGATACGACATATGCTCACTAGAGTATATCGATTACGTGAGTGTACGAGAATTTACTGACGGTCCGTGCATGGCACGCAACGGTGCTGATCGGTGATGGGACCGTCTAGTGGGCATAATCTAATATTTTCCAATACAAAGAATATTTTTTTGTCAGACACGTTCATATTACGATCATAGTATGAAACGTTGTAGTGGACAGATCCCTAACATATTTAACAACTTTTTCAATGATATGGGTATATATGTCAATGTTTATATTTATGTCAATAACACTGCTGAATACACATTTATATGGAATTCAAAATAAAAGATTAGAACAATCGATGTCTTTTGTCGGATCTGTGATTTGATGACGTTTAGTTATTAACGCAAAACAATAATTAGAATCGATAAGATATGGATTCATATCAATGATAATTTGATAATAAATAGGGAATCATTCGCTTTCAGTGATAGCTTAACGTTAAGTGTAAATAATAATGTTTGCTAAAATATTTTTGCTCATGTTTGTCTGTGCCTTAGGAAAAACTGTCGGTAAGTACCTAATTATTGTAACTGTATACTCAGTCGTTTTATTATGCATAATGCTAAGGACTCTATAACTTAACTCAAATTTCAATTGGCTCTTGTTTTGGTATCGATACAACAAATTGTACCTACTGATTGGAATATCAGACCACTTTGATTTGATTTTATAATGGATTTTCTGTTAAAGCTTATGTGCTTTTAAAAAACATACGTACATTAAAATATACAATACATCAAACAAAATAATAACTATAAAATGGTAAGTGGTCACCACTGCTCATAAACATTTTCGCCGTAAAAAATATTAGCCATTTCTTACATTGCCAATACGCCACCAACCTTCAACTAACATGTTTTATCCCTTGTGCATGTACTCTGGATAACTCACAACTGCAACCGAAAAACAACAATTCTAAACATTAATGTTTGGCGGTAGAATATTTGATGAATGTGTTGTACTTGTGGTACCCAGGCGGGCTTGCACCCTAAGCCCCAACGCCTTGGTACCACAAGTTTCACCAAGTGTACTTTTCTGTTTTTTATTTACTAATCGATAATTTTATAATATTGGTTTACACTTTTTCAGAATCTCTACGATGCTACGCATGTGGATTTTCTTCGGTAGACACCAATAGGGCTTGTCTCACTATAACCAATTCCACGAACAGAGTAGAATGCACTATGCAATATTGCACAATTATGCGGCAAGAACTTCGTGTAAATTTTTTTTATTTTTGTTTATAGTATATGAAATACTAAATAAATAAATATAAAATACATTATATAATTTACCATAGCTTACACAAAATTAACTTAAAAATTGTTGACTATTTTAGTATGATTTTAGTAATGTTTCTGTTGTTTTATTTTTATTTGTGCGATCGTTTATAAAAATCAATATCTATACATATTTAATACAATTTTCCATTCTAATTTTAAAAAGTTTATTGGAACTGAAATACACGCATACGATATACAATATATTACGTATTTAACGGAAACATGGGGAAAAAATGCCGGATTTTTTTCTCCAATGTTAATAAAGAAACTAAAGCTTTTCATCTAAAAATATATAACTAACTATAATAATATATAATATTACAGGATCCTGCTGGCGAAATAGCCAGTTTTATACGAGGATGCGAAGATTCGCCGGACTTTTTAAATCATGAAGTGTCAGATCCAAATTTTCGAACTTATTATCGGGCCTGTACTACTGACCTCTGTAACATTGGTGAGAGGCTTATATTATATTTTAGTGAGAGTAAATTATCTAAAATAAAATACACAAATAAACAATATACAATTACTTTCTTTTAATTGCATTAAATGTTACATATTAATATATATCAAGTATGCAATACATTTTATTAAGCCACAGGATGGCCACAGGTTAAAAATCATAGTCCAGTCAACTGTCAACAACACATTACAACACGGTCGTATACACAGTCTTGCAACAAATTAATGTCTGTTTTAAATAAAGAAATATATAATATTATGTTAAACTTTCATAACTTTAATAAGTAATTTTAAATCAACATATATTTTATAATAGTTTTTATTTATGTACTTTTTCAGGTGATGGAATACAGCCTGTAGGTGGAGGAAATTTGTCTCCTTATCCGCTATACAACGGTACAAATTTACTCGTACCTGGTACATGAGATGCTTAATTTAAATATTTTATTACAAATTATTAGTGTAGTCAACTATTCTGTTTTTTCAAAGCTTTATTTATCAAGTGATAATACTGATTTCATATATATATTTTAAAAATATTATTAATAATTTTATCGCACTTAATCAATCGTTTGAACTTGAAGTATTATAAAATATTATTAAATATTAATTATTGTCTAATTATCAGTTGTTTTATTTTAATGTAATGCATATACTACGGTTTCCGTGGTAACAAACCGAATACAAACTGTTATTGTTTTATTTGAGTAGTAAAACCACGGAATTTTATATTCATTATGTTTAACTAATAACTTTACCTGTGATTATTAAAGAAAAAAGTTTTTTGAACGTATTTTTGCACCAATATTTGATTATATTGACATTAGTACTGAAAATGACATAATGACACAAATATGTTGTTATAGGTTATGTTGTCTATATTTAGTAAAAATGTAATTAGTAACTTAAATTGGTTGTTAAAGTGGTTTTAAACCAAACATGACAACATCACCTACAAGGACCAAACAAAAGTTGTCATTGCGGAAACGATTATTTGTGAAAAAATCACCGAAAGTTGGCTGCTATGTAGACACAGATTCCAATGAAGAATTTAGTCAATCAACCTCACGCCCTATGTCCCCTGCTGATCCTTTTTTAGCACACAGTGCGCACAACTCTGAAACTAGTATTGATAATCCTCATAATAATTCAAATTTTAATACGAGGTATTCAACTGATCATCATCAGACTAATCTAAATACAACCACTTATGACGACGATAGTAATCCAAAATGTTGTAAAACATTCTTTAGAAGATCTCGGCCTAAGAGCTTAGTGGAAGGCCACGGTTCGAAGGACGATTCGTACTCAAGACCATGCAGTCCAATAAATAATTCTAGTAATAATAGTTTAAGTGATCAAACAGTATCTCAAACAAAAAGTGATGAAATACCAAAAGTAACAGTGAATTTTCCGAGAAGTGAGGATTCAAAAAAATATTTTGAGCATTCAGGTTCATTTGAAGGCATTAAACCGAAAAGTAAATTATTTGTTAAAAGGTTATCAGCAGATCACTTGATATCCAATGAGTCAAAACCATTGTATCATTCATCCTCTCCTGAGAGTGATAGAAGCAATTCTTTAGATCGTAAGAGAAGGTACGTTACTTTTATTTTTAAATCCATGTTATAAAACTGCCTTCCCATATGTTAATGTATTGTCCATGTTTGTGCCATGCCACTCTATAAGGAGTAAGTCAACAATAACAAGATCAGCTTCTCGCGCAGGGAGCACTGACAGCTTGGTTCGTAATTCCCTGCTTGCTGCACAAGTGTTGCGTCTTATACCCACGCAGGAAGCAAAGCAAAGGTATAGCCAACATTAATATGCTTCTAACAATAGCTTATTAAGAAAAATCTGCTATATGTATGATCAATAATTGATTCTATCCTAAATAATGCTAAAACATGCTAACATCTGTCAAATATTTGACTTTAATACAAATAATATATTCTTTGCAATTTTTATAGAAACTATTTATATGGAAGACTGGCATCACATTCTTTGCTTGGAGCTGCTGAGTTGGAACATGTATTCCCGGATCGAGAAGTGAAGATTTTTGTTGGTACCTGGAATATGAACGGACAGGCACCACCAAAGTATGATTAAATAGAAATTAATTTATATATCCCTCTAATAGATAAATCTGCTTATATACTAGATTCTCTGTCATTTATATGAGATTCTATATTTTTAAATTCATAAATAGAAGCTCAAAAATAACCATCAATCTATCACATAATGAAGCTTAATTGAAGATTCAAATTTTTCTCTGAAACTGGCAGATTTCTCAAAGGTGTTCTCCTAATATCGAGCAATGCAAATAAAAAAAAATAATAATCTATCTCTTTTTCTGTTATGTCTTGTATTTAAATTGTGTAAAAAATTTATAATTTTTTTTAAATAATGTTTTATTGACCTTCAGGGAACTAGCAGATTTTATATTCCCCAATGAGGTAAAACATGTACCTGATATCTTTGCTATTGGCACCCAAGAATCCTATTCAGAGAGAACTGAATGGGAAATCACTATACAAGAAGTACTGGGTCCATCACATTTACTGCTACACTCTTATTATTTAGGTAAGTTCTTAGGTATTTTAGACAATTTTTTTTTACTATACTAATAAACAGATATGAATGACAAGCCATGCAACCAGGCCTACTAAGGTTTGCACCAGGCACAAACTATTTTTTTTTATAGTATTGCAGATATCTGATAAAATTATATAAAAACTATTAGATGCCAAAATAGAATAATAGATCATTTAAATTATACATTATTATTAATTTTCACCTCATTATGAAGGTCTGTAATGATAACTTACATCTTTATAACTTCAAGTATTAGTAGCTCAGATACAATACAGATGAACAAACTACTACAAATGAACTAATTTGGCTTAAATCTGAATTGTCATTGGTTGATGACATGCATTGAAATAATAACGACCAATGAGCGTTTAGATTAAAGCCAAATAAGTCATTTGGATTTTATCAGCGTTTCAGAAAGTAGAGGTCGAACTTGCTATCTGCAACATTAAGTTAAAAAAAACGATCACTCAATTGTCTATGATGTAATTCTTTACATATGTATGGATGTAGACCACATAAACATGGAATAATTAAATGAATATTATGATGTAATAATAGGTAATGTTTGTTAAGTAATTCCTTAAGCGTATGATCTAGAAGCTTAAAGAATTATTTTACTTAAATCATACTAACATATTTTCTCATAAAAGGAAACGCAAGTGTGTCTTGAATGAGAATTAAAAATTAATGATGTAACTATCAGTTAATTATAATTTCAGGTACAATACATTTGACAGTATTTATAAGAAGAGATCTTATATGGTTTTGTTCGTTACCCGAAGATGCGAGTCTTTCTGTCCGTCCCGGTACTGCATTTCGGACCAAAGGAGCAGTAGCAATATCCTTTGCATTGTTTGGTTCAACGTTTCTCTTTGTGACCGCCCATCTTACAGCTCACCAAGAAAAGGTGAAAGAACGATTGTCAGATATCAAGAGAATTATAAGGTCTATTGATTTGCCTAAAAATTTGCCATGCAGGCATAAAAGTAAAGGTAAGCTATAATTAAACGGTCCAAAATAGAAAGTTTTGTAAGGTCGAACTACAATATCGTAGGCAATATTTAAAGCTAAGCTAAGTGTAGACAAAGCATGTGTTCCTCTCCTCTTATAACTTGGTTCTTTCAAACGAGGCATGAAGATGCGTCTTGCGGGTCGGTAAGGCGGGGGCGGCTAGTGTAGAACATTCTTTCTGACTGTACTGGCCGTCGTCGCGTTTGGACTCTACTACCACTTACCATCAGGTGGAGTGGAGTCATTTGCCTTCCCGCCAAATATTATGAGAAAACATTCATCATTCATTCAACATTGTTTTTGATTAGCAATGTAAATGATTAAATTATATCTAATATTAGTAATCTTGTAATAGTAATCTCAGCCATAATTTACAGAAAATTGTAAAGGTCGCACTTTATTTACCTTAGTGTTCCCATACTTAACGCTTTGTTTGACCAAAGATTGAGTATATTCATAAATATTAAAAACATATCATATACACTTGGAGAGAGCTAGCAAATAAGTTGTTAATTCACAAACCAATTAACGCAAGATAGACCGGGAGATGGTGACACAAAATTTCGGGTCATTTGTACCAGCATGGCGACTCTTCAGGGGTCTAATTACAAAATGACGAAAAAGAAAATGATGGTCATAGCGCTGGTACCGGCAGCCCAATCGAGTGGGCGTTAATCGAACGTGTCGGATAAATTACGAGAGTCGAACGATTTTTGTTCTACAAAAAATATTTTATTTTACGATAGTCGATGAAAATAGAAGTAGGCGGTAGCGTAATGCCATACTTCTCCGGTGTGATTTACAGCCCACAGGAGTCATTTTTTTTTTCGGGTCTAAGGGCAGTGCAATTCCACTTAGTGAAATAACTCTAGACGGTCAACGCAAGTTTTTGCCTTATACAACTCCTTTGATGTGTAACTAAAGACCGACAAGTGGCCATAATCTACTTTATTATTTGAGTGGCGCCAGTTTGTGTACACGCTAAGGCATTAAATAACATTCACAGATAATAAATGATGCAAGGATTTTTTTTATATTACAGACGTCACTAACAATTTCGACTATGTGTTCTGGTGCGGTGATCTTAATTTTAGACTCGGTGAACCGAGAGCTGCTGTTTTAAGATGGATCGAACAAACACAAGTATGAAGTTATTTATAAATAGTTTTTAAAAATGTATACAGGTCTATCATCGGAGCCCAATTTCAGTGGTGAAAGATTGGAGCGATTGTGTTACAACTTTTATTTCGCAACAACGCCCGCTGTACGTCGTTGCTATCGCACGTGGTTGATTGACACGGGTCGTATATTTTTCTCTCCCAAGTATTGTGTTATTATTTAATCATTTTTATTTCGCTTTGTTGAGTTTTGCGGATTTGTTCTTATTTTTGTTTTGTTATTTAACTGATTTGTTTGGATTTGAAAAAGTGTTCGGGATAATTATTACGCGAATGACAATGCCTCTGGCGGCCGTAAATTGAACTGAACAGCATCATAAAGCCCACGTACCCCCACTACTGTTGTTGATAGACCTGTGGTTTAAAGATTATGATTGATCACGCTTGTATTTTTCAACTTTCATTTAACAATTTAATACAGGTTGTGGTGATTTTTATTATGATAAAAACCTGTTACTAATTTAAAAAAATACATTAAAAAGATAAACGTTGTATGTGAATAATGAGTTCTTATTGATTTAGTCGATAAGGACAAATTTTTACCAGTCCTAATCTAAAATCTAAGGTTCACGATTCAATTATAATATTGATCTCATTGTTACCAGTTCCCCCTCCCACCAAACCTGCCGCACGGGCTGCTGCATGCGGATCAGCTCACTGCGGTGTTGGAAGATGGCGCTGCCTTTAGAGACTTCCGCGAAGCACCCATTACGTTTCCACCTACTTATAAGGTTATTTTTTTCAATAAGAAATCTTGGTCAATCTCTCAGTTAAAAACAATGAATGTTCTTTTTTTATACAGCAAAGAACTACTTTTTTTTAAACATAAAATTTTTCATGTTTAGTACGACCCAGGCAGTCAACAGTTCGACACGTCCAGTAAACAAAGAGCGCCGGCTTACACGGATCGAATATTGTACAAAGCTAAATCCTTGGGGGCCAATTCGTCGTCTGCATTTGCAGGTACTGTTATAAAAAAAAACAATATTTAAAAAAAATATCGTGGTTTAAGTCGTGATAACATCTTACGTTAGTTATCATTGTCATTTTTGTTTTCAATCCAGTAAACAGTTTTTGTAGAGGATAATATTCTCTATAGCGTTTTTATTTGTATAAAATAGTATTTGTATTCACTATTTACGATTCTAGGCCTACGGCGTATCAGCAGCGTGGCCGTTCCGTCCGGCCTGAAGTGTTATGCATACAACTCTGTGCAGTCGGTCGTGACCAGCGACCACAAGCCCGTGTGGGCGCTGTTCTCGGCCGCGCTGCGACCCGGCACTGACGTGTAAGTTATTAATATAATAATAATAAGGTCCTCCAGACCGATTTCGGCCACGGCGGCCAATCTCAAGAGAGATTAGCCAACTGCGCAGGAGATATTATAGTGCACAAGTGTGTGCGCAAACACAGGTGCACTCTCTTTTCCTTAGCTCTCATAATCCGATGGGACGGCAATCCGATACGACCGGAAAGAGTTCAGGCGCAGGACCAACGGCTTAACGTGCTTTCCGAGGCACGGGAGTGTACACACTTCCACCTTCCAGACACCGGGCTGCTACTGAGAATTTTCTTACAGAAAAACCCAATGACTATTTATTGGCCCGACCTGGGAATTGAACCCAGGACCACCGGGTCTGCAGCCTAATATCTAGCCACTAGACCAACGAGGCAGTCAAGTTATTAATAACAATTAATATAAAAGCAATGTTCGCTACAGTTCGTTTCACGTAACTTTGCCGCTGCGAAAACTGCATTTAACTGCGTATAACTTAATATTACTATCAAAACTAATAGCAAGAAGCATACGTGACAAGCAGAATATTCCAGAAAGTCTATTTTCAAAGTATCTTTAGTTTAGTTGTTACCTTTGTTTACTAACTGTTATCGTATGTGACAACAAAAATAACAACTAACACGTTATTGGTTAATTCTATTTCACTTTGCGACATGCAACGCTTATTTAGTAAACATTATTAATTATAAAGAACTATTATAACTATTTACAAAAAAAACGAAACTAAAATCAAAAGTACATTCAACAGCAAGATGAACAAAAGCAAAGAGGGTTAAAGCTTTTTAAAATATTTTTTTTAATAAGAAATTAATAAGAGACATCTTATCGCTCGATACGCGGTAAAGGGCCATTCATTTATTACGTAAGACGATTTTTACTAGATTTGACCGACTACCCCTCCTAAATAAGAATAGGCCGATCCCTACTCCCCCCTCCTGTTTAATATTTATTACGTAAAAATCTAAAGGAAAAAAATGAATATACGCTTGTTGGTTTTGCTGTTACGAGTGTCGTTTTTCTTGTAAAAATGTAAAGATGAGCTTTTCTTGTTTCGCCTGCCACCTGGTCGTTTACCAGGTGCCTTTTTGCGTATATTTGTGATCTAACGTAAGAACAATCAAGACTCCCTCTCACCCCCTTGTAAGAAAAAATAAATCATGGTAATAAATGAATGGCTTACGTAATAACTGAGAGTTTGAGCGTCAGATGACGTCAGCGTAAGATTTGTTATTGTACGTGTGTTAATGTGTGCGTAAAATCGGTACATGAGCCCACATCTTCACACATAAATTGACGTGTGTACCTTATATTTGTATTGTAATCTTACACTATTTTTATTATAAATAAAATATTTTTATTTCAGTGTGCCCTTAGCCGCTGGTTTGTTCAATCGTGAAGTTTATTTAGAAGGAATAAAACGTCGACGAGCCCTTCTCGATCACGCCCCCGGTACGTCCGCAATATGCAGTATTCAATAATAAATACACAATACATTACATTCAACATAACAATCATAATTTTGATGAAATTATCATTATTATATTTTTATCGTTATCATTCTTGATTTTGAAAGAAATTCAACGAATCATTTTTGATTTTGAAAAAATTTCGAACGCTTTATCTTTTATCTGTAAATTTAATAAATTGATTTACTGTTATATACTTATGATTATGTATTATTTGTTTAACAATTATATAAAATAAATCAGAGAATGATTTTAAAAAATTCAAAGACACATTCACAATTAGTTTTAGAATGACATTGAGTATTAATATATACCAAAGATTATTTTTGTTATTAGTTATTTACATTTCAAAAGTTATTTATTATTTTAACATGTTCAATACATTGACTGCGACCACTAGAATGTACTTTAAAAATCTGTACTGGCTAGCTTCATAGTATTATTAGCTTAGGGCCATTCATTTATTACGTAAGACGATTTTTACTAGTTTTTGACAGCCACTCCGAAATAAGAAAAAATAAGAATAGACCCCCCCCTGTTTAATATTTATTACGTAAGAATCTAAAGGAAAAAATGAATATACGCTTGTTGGTTTTGCTGTTACGAGTGTCGTTTTTCTCGTAAAAATGTGAAGATGAGTTTTTTTTTTTTTTCGCCTGCAATCGACAACGTTTCTTTTTGCGTATATTTGTGATCTTACGTAAGAACTATCAAGACTGCCTCACCAGTAACTATCAACACCCCCAGTGAGATAAAAAAATGACATGGTCGACCCCCTCCCCCCCTAAATCGTCTTAATAAATGAGTGGCCCCTTACTATATTATAATAATGACATATATTTAATTATAAAGTGATAATTTTGTCAACTATAATAACTCTAGTCAATAAATGAGGTTTTAAATAATCAATATTCGATGTTGACTAATTGAAATAGTGATTTCCTATAAAAACTATTTTTAATTGTTTCACTTGTAGCAATGAGTGAAATAAATTTAGAGATTAACTAAACTGAATAAGTATTTTTGTGTAAGATAGAATGCCTAGAAAACAATTGTTCAAATATTTGTAATATTAGTGTTAATGTATCGAAAATATTTGTGCCAACGTTTGTAAAATATCATCGCTTCAATTCAACATTATCAAAATTCAGTGAGAGTTCAAATATTACGTTAGCAGTTCGATGATGCTGTTCAGTAACAGCCTGTGAATGTCCCACTGCTGGGCTAAGGCCTCTTCTACCCTTTTTGTGGAGAATGTTTGGAGCTTATTCCACCATGCTCCTCCAATGCGGGTTGGTGGAATACACATGTGACAGAATTTCAGTGAAATTTGACACATGCAGGTTTCCTCGCGATGTTTTCCTTCACCGTTAAGCACGAGATGAATTATATCTATTATGATGCTGTTCGTCCAACTGTAAATGGTAATGCGGAATGCAGATACAAACAGATAGAAGGTATAATTTTTTTAAATGTGAAATATCTATAGGCGCCTCTTTGGGCTAAGTGAGACCAATTCAACTCGAACAACTCGACTTTTAATAACAAAGCTGTTTTTATTTGCGGCGATTCGTTAATAATCTATACGTGAGGTGGACTAGAATTGAAAGTTTTATGGACGCGTCACACTTACGTATGTTTAGTTACATGAGAGAAGAAACATCACGTAGAAAGAGAGACATATACATATATTCATTGAGAAACTTCTCAAAATATATATCTATCTCACGTTGCACGTCCACTGTTTTATGTCTACTTTTTCTGTCGGGAAAGTATAAACAATCGCAGTCACGTTCACCCGCCTCCTCCATATCTTTTTTTATTTTATTTTTTATTGCATACGTCGCCTACTCTTACAATGTCAATGTCTATGGGCGTAGGTGGTCACCAACGCCCATAGACATTGACATTGTAAGAGATGTTAACCATCGCTTACATCGCCAATGCGCCACCAACCTTGGGAACTAAGATGTTATGTCCCTTGTGCCTGTAATTACACTGGCTCACTCACCCTTCAAACCGGAACACAACAATACCAAGTACTGCTGTTTTGCGGTAGAATATCTGATGAGTGGGTGATATCTACCCAGACGAGCTTGCAAAAAACTCTACCACCAAGTAAATCATCGTGCCCGTTCTTAATCTGATTGCGTAATACTTGAACGCTCCGTTGCGATTACATTTTCGAATACGTCACGCTTCTAATTATATCTCTTGGCTCGTACTGTATCACTTATATAGATGAAATTTATAACATTTACCAAATGACGATGAAAGATCAGGATCGAATGTCATTTATCTAATATTGGTGCAAATATTTAAACCAACATTTGATTTGTTTTAATCGAAAGTCATCCAATACTGGGTCCAATGTAACGACTTTCCACATTATATCATTTGTAACTTTAACCCTTATTTGGGAAATATGATGTTGATTTTTGTCAGTGTTTTAATTATTCTAGCCAATATTGTATATTTCTTAAATTATTTTATAGTTTTTTTTCCCATTCTTCATATCATTAGCAAAAATATTTCCTGTTAACCTTTACTTAGTGGAAGGACATTTACAAGATGTTATTTTCATATATTAAAAATGATATAAATTATTTTGTAAACGTTTTTTCAAATTGCTCGTCCTAAATAAGGCATTAAAACTATATTGATTATTTTATAATCTGTAAAGCTGTCTATGAACTAATAGTTCGATAGTGTTGCTATGCTTTAATGTTTTGTTTTGTTCAAATGATAAGCTTTAGTTAAAGATTTTCATATGAAATTTGCTTTTTTGTTTAGTTGTTGAACATTTCTAGTTTACTGTAGATATTTCTACAATAAAAACTGCTTGGTAACGTATTTATAAGGACTAGGCTTATTTATGTGAATAATATAGGAAAGTAAAGGTCCATAGAAAATTCAACATTCTAAAACGTGTTTTCTAATATAATTGAAAATAAAACCGTCTGAATTTTTGTAAATAGTAATATTTATAATGAAATATACGTTGGGATTCTCGCCTTACTACTACGTTACTTAACATAGCGAAATGTTGGAAACATTTAAATGATGCGCTGTGATCGATGATGATTCTAGTCGATGGTTGGTTTATTCACAGATAATAAAAAATAGAGTTTTGACTCAAAACATAGAAATAAATTTTGCTTACAAAGCATAAGCATTATAGCATAATAAAAAAAATCTTAAACATTTTGTTTAGTTGAAACTAAAATTGCAAAATGAATAATTATTTTTTTATAACTTAAAAAATATATAACACGTTATACATTCTATTAAGTCAACAATTTAGAAGGTATAGTTTTTAGTTAGTAATTACTCTAGTCTTTGCCTCATTCCATAAGCAAGGTATAATGTTACTTGTTTAATATTTGTTATTAAATGACAAAAGAGTCTCCTTTGATTGTGAAAAGTCATACAAGATATTCGTCTCTGAAGACACACATTATGAGACTTCGCGTTCATATAAAATGTTGCATATTTGAAAACGAAATGTCTTTACATTCAAATGAGTTACACTTCGGCTGTCTTTAATTAATTGCATGCGTTTTCATTAATTGTATTCTATACATGAATGAGTGTAGAATTCTAAGTATTTTTTCTAATATAAAAGTTAAAAGTCATATTTAATTTTAATAAAAAAACTACACCTAATTTTGCCTAGTATTAAAAATAAAAATGTTAAAAAATAAGTAGCCATTAAGTGATCTGTTGTTTCACAAAAAAATATTGGCAAGCATAAAGTCATGAAAAATTACAAAAATAAGGTGATGAAAAAAAATCTAAATAACGGTATGGTGAAAACAATTTAAAAAAATTCAAAAAAAAAATTAATATTAATGTGTTTAAATATTTATATATCAAAGAAAATTAAAGTGTGTGGTCCCAGACCTTTTGCTTGTTCTAGCCTAGTCTATAAAAAGCTAAAATAAATTATAACTACGGAACAAATATTCGGCTTCTATATTTAAAAAATGTTTTCGTTTATATTTTAACCTAATAAGACCATCACAGAATGTGAGACATTACGCATAAGAGGTTGTGTTCGAAACAGATTTAAAAACTAAAAACTTTGATTTGAATTTTTTTTTTAAATTGTTATTTTATGAATTAAAAGATTTTTTTTTTTCTCTTAGAGTAAAATACCTTATTGCATATGTGTTTCTTTCATGATTAAAGAAGATTTATTAACTGTTGATATAATATAACGTACTCGATTCACATTAAGGGACACGAGAATATTATTCTGTGAAGCGTACAATATTTTCTGGACAATTTGTATTTAATGATTTTAGACAAATAATAATTAATTAGTCAAATAATGGAACTGGGATGAAAAATGTAGTGAAATCAATAAGATTTTTTTTAATTCTTTTTTAATACAGTCACGATTAATATTGAAAATTATATTAATTAAAAAAAAGTGCATTAAAAGCGTTATTTAAATTGTATGAGTTGTGATGTAGTGTAGTTATATTATTTTACGTTTATTCGAAAAACATTTGTTGTAATTTACTATTTACCGAAAGTATTGAATTTTTAGATTTAATCATTCACGGAATTGTTTGTACATTATTAATTGTAATTTATTATATAACTGGATATATTTTAATTATCTAATGATACTATAACCAGTGAATGTTCATGATTGTATTCTAGCCTACATTGAAATATACAGTGTGTAACAAAAACCCTGTCGGATAAGTGAAGGGGTTATACTAAAAAAAAAATTACCCATAAAAAATATTAATTGTCATTTTCAATTGTAAATGTCGAAAATTTCATGGACAACTGAGGTCATGACCTCGTGTCCTAGCTACCCGATAGGTAAGAGTTATCGAGCGCTGTCGCCCGCGCCTGAGTTTCCAGGTAATTTTCGTCATTTAAATAAAAAAAAATCGGGGTAATTATTTGCTTACAAATTTAAAAATGATTACATAAATAGAACCGACTAACGATACCTAATAACCAGTACACGGGTCGGACAGGGTTTTTGTTACACACTGTATATTTAGTTTTATATATTTGTATCGGTTCGTGGCAGAAATATTTTATTTTGTAATGTAATCTGTTGAAATAATTAATATCCATATGAATCTTTTGTCGCGAAAATTAAACTTCAAATTGATGATACAAAGGTAAATAAATCAATTTGTCTTCCATAATATGTAATTTTCTATCAATATTAGGTAATCGTGTATACTTTTTTTTCTTTTCTAAGGTAGTTCGGCTTATGATATTTCAACTCCATTACACGAACCATTACAAAAACTTAGCACTTACATAATATGAAACTTGAATAATCATTGATAAATTTCTATAGTTTGTCATATATTCATATATGACACATATATTGTCAGCAAATAACGTGATCATAAAATTGTACCTACTAATTTATATAATACAAGTCTTTTTATATATATAGATTAAAGTCACCAGTAGATACTTTGTGCCTTTGTTTGCAAAAGATAATGTATTGTGAAGACGTATTGAATCGGTAAAATATTTTAAAGGAATGAAGTGTGTAACTTAAAAAAAAAAAGAGATAAATTAAGCGGGAATTATGGAAGTTTGAAGAATATAGGTGACGTCAAGAATGTTTAATATGTCTTACGGCGCCAATGTGTATTGGTAGTGATTGCAACTTATCATCAGGTAGCCCGTTTGCCCGTTAATTATCAGAAAATGATTAACATTATGTTTTTTTTTTTATAGTATAGGTAGGCCACCATGCCTACTAGGAGCATATGGGCCACCTGATGATAAGTGGTCACCAACGCCCATAGACAGTGGTATTGTATATTTCTTTAAAAAAAAACATCGCCAATGCGCCACCAAACTTGGCAACTAAGATGTTATGTCCCTTGTGCTTGTAATTACACTGGCTCACTCACCCTTCAAACCGGAACACAACAATACAAAGTACTGTTATTTTGCGGTAGAATATCTGATGAGTGGGTGGTACCTACCTAGACGCAGAGCTTGCACCAAGCTCTACCACCAAGTAAAAGGTTTTTTAAAATGTCTCTATTTTACAAGCTTTTATTTAACTATATCTTGTAGAATATGGATGAAATCTGAATTGTAATCCAGTTCACTATGATTGAACTGAAATCTTGTACACATATATTTGGTATCGGTGACAATACAACTTAGTATACTAAATTTAATTCGTTTTAATACACAGATTAAATAAGTTTGTTTTCTTAAAATTAAAATTGATGTATATGCTGTGTTCTAATGTTTCATATTTAATGTTATAGGATGCACAATAGTATAATTTAGTAGACGTATGATTAGTGAATTAAAATTTAATAAGTTTCTTATATATTTTTAAATATTTGATATTTAAACTTTAATTTTATCACATATGATTGTATTACAATGTAGGTAAGCTACGCTTTATCCTACGCCAATTCGAAGTGTTAAGACTTTATGGAAGACTAAAATAATTTCTATTGAAAATGTATAAGAAATGATCGTAAATGATATTGAAAGCAGTACCGACTTTTTACTATTATAATTATAATAATTAAAGTAAGCAACTCCAGTGATATGTACCATTATCTTAAAATGTCAAGACGACGCTATAATTTGCTAGTCCATATTTGAGTCATAGTATAAAAAATAACTATTCTGTATAAAGTGTAACGTGTCTAAAATATACTTAATATTTCTCGCTAAATTGTGTTTTTATTGTTTCAATGTTTAACACCCTTAAAAATGTTATCCATAAATGGACAATCCCTTAGATCAGCGGTGCTCAACCTGCGGCCCGCTGGGCTTTTTTTGTTGACTCACATGATGTTACTTTATTTTAAACTATTCTAAATTTCAAAGGTTTTTATTAACACCGTTTGATATATCCGTTCATAGAACAATCCCGAACACTAAGAAATCATTACCTAAATACTTTGTTTGCGGCCCGCGACACCATAACAACACGTGTTTGTAGCCCCAATAACGAAAAGGTTCAGTATCGCTGCCTTAGATATAAGAGAGCTTAATATTTACATAGCACAATCTCTGTTCCCATCGACAAGTTCTTAGCCGAGTTGGACTCACAGGAGGCACCTTGAGAATTGCGCATTCTAGTCCTTACATTGTTGCTGACAGAGAAAAAATATGTTATCTTATAACATGTGCATTTACAAAGGAACTTTCATCTTGTGAAAAAAATTTATTGCTAGATTTTGTCGGCTCATAGTAAATTTCACCAATTTTAATGTTGGCCGTATTTATATATAAAATAAAATAATTAGAGTATAGTTATAGGGACATAACATCTTAGTTCCCAAGGTTGGTGGCGCATTGGCAATGTAAGCGATGGTTAACATCTCTTACAATGCCATTGTCTATGGGTGTTGGTGACCACCAGGTGGCCCATATGCTCGTCCGCCAACCTATAGAATAAAAAAAAAAATAGTTACTATTTACTACAGATACTGTGTATTTTATAAATGGCAATAATATTTGCATTATAATTTATGGAAAATAATCATAATAAATCTGTATATTGTCTTTGGTAATGAAGTATGTAATTAAGGTGAATTATCTCTGTCTGGGATAGATTTAAAATATATTGACGAACGATAATGATACGCCATTTTAATAGTTATCATTTTATTTTTGCGTATTATTGTAGTGCCATTCCACACAAGCCTTTCCTTTAACGCCGTTTACATCGACGTTGCTCCATCTCTCGTAGAACTTCGCCTCTCTATCCTTTCCAATGTAAAACGTATCTTCATCGATTACTTGAACTCGTACGGCGTATGATTGACCTCCTGGAATTATGATTTAAGTGCGAGTGTCCATAAATAAAACATAAATTTGTCTTTAAAAATTAATTTTCTAGTGTGCGCAAGGCGTTTTCACCTTCGTATGAAAACATTGCTACACAGAAATAACTTTAATATAAACAAGATAGCATAAAATCAATGAAAAACCAATCATTTCTAGCTGCCTCACATATCCCCCCACCTCATGTGGCGGAAACGCGTAAAGGCGTTTTTACAGTGAAAAAAAAAAGCTGCCTAATGGAATATTCCAATAAGATAGATGGTAGTATTCTAAAGAACCGTTTTTACTTTAACAATTTAGTAGAAATAAAACATTATATAAATGTTCATACCAGCTTTAAATATAAAACCGTAATCCTTGGGAAGTATTTGATTTTCTCCGTGTTGGTAAAGATGGAAATCGGATGAATCCACGGGAACTACACTCTGATCTGCCTTCGTACATAAATATCCAATGGTAAGACTAAAAGAAGAAAAAATAATATCTTCATTCATCTGTACGTATTTTTGTTGTTATTGGCTGGACCAATTTGGATGAAATTTTGTGTGTATATTTCAATGGGTTCCTGGATGGTTTGAAACCACAATTGGACGGTATTTGCCGCTGCTGTCGGTATGTTACCAAATGATAAAATGATTATGGCAGGACGACGTCCGCCGGGTCCGCTAGTACATATAATAAAAACTATTCAAATACAGCAATGTGAATAAGCTTTCTAATATTTTTTTCTGTAGAAGTCAGTTCGAAGATGTAGAGATAATCTGTAAGAACAAAGTCGAAGTTCACTCTCGTCATGAAACTTCAGAAAGTGATATGCAACATAGAAAATAATATTTTATATAATTAGGAGAAACCATGGTCCGTACAATAGCGTTGTTAAAAAAAAAGAAGCGCATAAAGGTAAGTAAGGTAATTAATTCACTATTGGCGTGATTTTTTATGTGTTCAAATGTGTTATTTGAATTTAAAGAGTAATTGAGTGAGTAATTTTCATGAATTTATGATTCGATGTTCTATATTTGAATAGACCAATTCGAGGTCTTTATACTCATTCATTTCGCATCACTCACGAGTGACAGTTACGTATTAATGGGATCTTACAGAATATCACTGTTCGTCTGTAATGGCTTTGGTATGAACAAAACAATTACTTCAACCGTTTAAATTGAATTAGCAAGAATTAAGGAATTTACCGTTTTGTTTTTATTAAAAAAAAAACTTACTGTGACATTATAGCGGGTTGCGAAACACTTCCAATAGCCATACAATCGCCGTTCTGCAGGAACATGAAATGATACACGTAGCGATGGAAGTTGCGCCAATCCCGTAAAGGTCCTGTTAAAAAATTATTTATATTCTTTAACTACGAGCGTCATGTCTTTAACTCATTTAAAGGTCAGTAGGGTATGTAATAATAGGGTAGGGTAGTCAATAGTAAGGCTAGTGGCTACGTATTTTTTTGTATAATAAAAATTAATATTTACCATTGCTTTCTTAGATGTTTTGTCCCTAGTGCTTTTAGTTACACTGGTATACTCACCTTTCAAACTGTAACATAACAATACTGAGTACTGCTGTTTGACGGTAGAATACCTACCCATACGGGCTTGCAAAACGCGCCAACTAAGATAGATCCGTCTTCTTATTATGTGTTTTGTGGTCTTTGTGACTGCCTCGTTGGTCTAGTGGCTAGATATAAGGCCGCAGACCCGGTGGTCCTGAGTTCAATTCCCAGGTCGGGCCAATAAATAGTTATTGGGTTTTTCTGTCAGAAAATTCTCAGTAGCTGGAAGTTGGAAGTGTGTACACTCCCGTGCCTCGGAAAGCACGTAAAGCCGTTGGTCCTGCGCCTGAACTCTTTCCGGTCGTGTCGGATTGCCGTCCCATCTGATTATGAGAGCTAAGGAAAAGAGAGTGTACCTGTGTTTATGCACACACTTGTGCACTATAATATCTCCTGCGCAGTTGGCTAATCTCTCTTGAGATTGGCCGCCGTGGCCGAAATCGGTCTGGAGGACCTTATGGTCTTTGTGTCCTGCTAACCGAAATTCGACCACGGCGAACAATCTCGAAGATAAGCCGTACGCGCAGGAGATATTAGTATAGCAAAAAAATGTGCCGCAGGTGATATAAGACGGCAAACCAACACGACCACAATCAGGAACAGGAGCATCGGCTATTAAGTGATCTCCAGTGAAGGGTAGTGTGATGTTGTCAACTTTCGGGGAATAAAGTGACAGCTACTTAGCAAAAAGAACCAATTTTTCAACTCGAGGTTTGAACTCGGGACCTCGGGATCTACTTACAACGACCAACGACGCAGTCTTTCTCATAAGTTTTTGGTTTTTTTTTTCAGATTAAACGTAAATACTCTTATTTTGATTAATTTTAAAATATCTATTGTAATCATTGATGACGAAGTAAATTATGTATAAACTATAAATATAATAATTACCAAAACTTCTATCCCTGACGCAGGGCATGTTCATATTGTATGTTTTATTTTCAACTGTCACGGTCCCGGTAATTGAACCCATTTGCTCATAATGCGTCTGGTGAAGTCTGAAAAATCATATTCAAAACGATACCGATACTTTACCGTCGCCATTTTGTCATACAAACGTGTGAGACTTGCGGAACTACCCACGACATCTCTCGTGATAATAATAAATAATATTTAAACGACTATCTCAACTGATAAAATTCTCAATATCTCTGTTTAGTAGAGAAAAAAAAACATAGCTCTTGAGATAATCACAGCTAATTTCGAGTAAAAAATTAGTGATTGCAGTTTTGTCTCATCATTCACGTCATGCCGTACTTTTATTAACTAAAAACGTTTACTTAAATGTGATATCGTCGTCTACTAACGAAGCATTTATTGCAGGAGTACGGAAAAATAAATATCATTTATTCCAAAGTATAACGATACACTGACTAATATTAATTTATAATATGTTTAGCTTTCGTAAACAAAGAATAATCAAACAGATATATTAAAAGTCAAAACGCCTATGTGCATACGGCACACATTCATCTCATGTTCAACCGTGAAGGAAAACATCGTGACGAAACCTGCAATTGTCTGGTGTCACTGAAATTCTGCTACATGTATCCACCACACCGTATTGGAGCAGCGTGGTGGACTAACCTCCAAACCTTCTCCTGAAACGGAGAGGAGATCCAGCGGCAGGACAGTTACGTTAGTACTTTTATTCATCTTATTAGAACTTAGCATCTCGATAGTGTTATCCTAACTGCACGTCAGCATCAATCGCATTGTAGTAAGCAGCGAAATAAAATATAAGGTATTATGATAAATAAATAATTTTAGTACTCTACTTCATATGCCTATTCATATGCCTAGGTCGTGTGACTAAGTCACACGACCTAGGCATATGAATTTTTCTTTCTTAATATTAAATAGTATTAATTAGTAATGATCAAACTGTTAAGAATATCGCAAATCATTGAAAAGTAGTATTTTCTATTGTTTTATCCTAGAGTAGGGACTATGTTGGATAGCTCTGGAACAACGAAATAATGGCTACTTAAATAAACAAGACAAAATACTTATAATAATACACATACTTCTTAACAAGCTTAAAATAGTCACTCGACCATGTTTCCCTCGCCATGTCGTCGGCTACGCTGTATGGGGACATCTGCGTGTCGTACTCGAACGGCGCCCACTGCGCGCTCCATGTGAGGTCCGCTGACACTTTTACCGTTTTATTCATGTCATTTCTTGACCTGACATTAAAAAAAAAAAGAAAATTAAAAAACAACGAATTTTAGTAACAGTAGTGTAGGGTAGAACTATCATACCGATAATTAATTAAATTTAAGTGAAGAATACATAAAAAGCGAAATTATCGATGAAAAGTTATATTCAGTTGTAGGTATATATTTTTATTCAGTGCTTTATTTCAATTTAAAATGCACCGACCATCTCCTGGACGGATTTCAATAATTAACTGTCCATAAATTGTTGTATTTATAGGATCCTGTTTCGCGTTTTATATTAAGAGAAAGAATATTTTAATTATTATATCAAAATAATTTTATCCAATTAGGTTGACACTAAATAAGGCAGTGCTATCATCATACTATTGAGTGCACAGCTATCTTTCGCCACGATTATCTCTTAATTATGACATCAGTTTATATAATTGAATCATCGCTTTGATACGATAACATGTTTTAAACAAAAAGCGATCTATTAATAACCCTTAATTGTAAATTAAGACTATTTTTTATAATATCAATTGAATCCCGCAGCATAAATTGAAGCTTACAGCTTAAAATACCGAAAATTTAATTTATTTCTAGGCCCTTCTCAAAGAGCATCGTTACTATAAAAGCCGTTATTTAAAAAAAACAAGTATAATAATACATCATATAATTAAATTAATATATATAATTAATTTAGTATTTACTTCGATTGTATTTAGTCGATTTATAAATGCAAGTGTGTCCGTTGGGTTATTCTTTCACGCAAAAACGTAGCATCGGATCATCGTGATTTATCCCTTACAGAGTTATATTGCGATATAACTTATTCTACTCTAGTTACGAATTTATTACTAGCAAAGGCAGAGTGTTTGTCTATTAGGCATAGATTAATTACTTACTTCATTTCTCCACTGTAGTATAACTTCCAAGTACGCATAGGTATAAAGTTTTCAATTTTAATATCTTGGACGCTATAATCATCCTCATCCTCCTTTGTTTGTTGCACATAAGTATCTGGGAGTTTAGGTGACAGTAGAAGGTCCTCATCCTTAAACTATAAAAATGAAAAAAATATATACTACCTATTCACGTCTACAATTTATCGCTTTATTCTTTACCAACATTCGAAACTATATCTCAGACCTAAATAAATTTAAACAAATCTTGTATTTCTCGATCTTGTTTTTACAAGATCGAGAAATACAAGAAATAATTTTATTCGTTCCAATATGTTTAGCAGTACCTACCTTTAAATATAAGAAAGAATCGCAAATTCGGTTTGGTCTTCTAGCTAATCCACAAATTATTGCGTCTCCATTTTCAGACATACCATTAAAATAAACGCCATCTATTCCCTAAATGATTCCCGTAATTAAATGGTTACTTAAATATTTCATAAAACTGTTATATTAGATTAATTTATTATTTTTGAGTTTACCATGGTATGATCATCTACTTTGTATTTCTGTTCTAGTTTAGCGTCATGTTCTTGGACGTGTACCACTCCGTCAGGACTACGACCTGATTCGACGGCTAATAGTCTTTTCAGATATACGATTACCTAAAATTAAAAAAATATTACTATTGCGCTACCTTATAGCAAGTGATCACTTTATCCCCAGACACTGGTATTGTAAGTATAAACCAGTTCTTGCACCGTCAAAGCTCCGCTAACTACGGGCCTAAAAATAATAAGGTGTTATGTCCTTTTCTTCCTGATATTATATTACTTACCTTTAAACAGTAACATTATTATGAATTATTGGTGTTTGGCGATTGAATGAAACAAAACCAGCTCAAAGTTTCTCTGGTAAAATGTTTAATTTTATATAAATCAAACTGAAAATTCACAATTTAATCTTTTTTTAATTGATGTGGACATGACGATTGGACAACTACAAAAAACTTTAAAAAAAAAAAAATTTAAATGTGTCCCACATAGTAGAAGTGAAACTTTATTATTATTATTATTGGTTTATTTCAATTTTTTTAAAAGCAGATTAAAAAAAAAAATTGTATCTGTAAAGTGCCATCTATTAGCTAATTCGGAACTTAAATAATACAGGCCGCCTCTCACCACGCGATATATCGTCTACCCCCTCCACGCGGCCGTAACGCTTTTTCGTGACAGAAAAATCCTAATACCCCCGTCTATATAGAAGTTTCACTTCAAAAACAAACATAAATCGGTTCATAGACATATTGTTCATGCGATTTCAGATTAATATTTAAATAGAAAAGAAGCAAAGGTTTTGTTAAATTGTAACAAATATTGCTATTCCCCTTAGTTATACTAAGCTTAAAACTTTTGATAGGTTTGCGTACAACTTTCACATTGTAAAATGGCCGTTGCTGCTGAAGTATTGTAATGAGTTATTATTAACTTATTACACTGTCCGTTAATGCCAATAACCGATACCAATCAACTCATGAGCGTTTAGACATTATAGAATGAAGTCAAACAGCCCACCGTATAACGTTATAGATTCACTCAGCAATATTACACACAAATATTAATTAACTCAATTACCTGTCTCGCTCTAAGAAAAGAATACATAAATAAAAACTTAAACCAATAAGTTTTGTTTTGTTGTTGATAAATACCCAATATTGCCGGTTTATACTTCATATTAATAAATCTAAAAAAGAACACGACCCCCACTGATATTAACAACGAAGTTAAACACGCTAACATTTTTAACAATTAAAATTTATAATTATATTATATCCTAGCAATTACACATGTAATTCCTTAGTTACTACTAATGCGTTTGATAAAGATTATTATTTTGAGTAAATAATTTTGAAACATTTGCTATCTTATCGCTCTTCGAACGGCTTACTTGAATTCGTCCGATTTTTATAAATTAAACTAATCTTCTAAGTAAAAACTAAGTCAATATGGCTTATTTGATAAGGGGCACATCGCAACTTGTGTTATTGATTACAAAGACAATATGCCTAAACTAAGATTTTTAATTTTATAGTACAGCCATATAACATGAGAATTCGTATCTCGTAGATTTCATCTTTTCAAAAAAGAATTGAGATTATTCAAAATTGTTTTGAATGTCGGCGAAGTTGTTTTTGGAAATCTATATGTCTTTATATATATATAATCGATTCCCCACTCATCACGAAATCTCCTAAACTATCCGCCAGATTGACTTGAAATTTGTCAGTTACTTCTTCCCATACATAGACGCTCACTAGAAACGGATTTTGTTCCAATCCAGTCCAAAACGGATTTATCACTAATTATCATGGTCTAAATTATTATTATCACTTTATACCGGATGAAAATATTTTTTTCTTAAATTTTACAATTAAATAAACATTTCATGATTAGGTTGTCCAATAAAATATGGTCATGACTATCTTCAATCAATTCATCGATTCGATAGAGGGATATAGAGAAAACAACACTAATAATGAGAATTTAAAATCAAAGTAATTTATTTATTTCGTATTTATTTTAATACCAATTTTGAACATATTAAATTGAAAATATTTCTGTAACATGTTTAAAATCAAAGAAATCTTCCAGGCTCTTTTAGTATAAGGTATATCATCTTAGTTATGTAGGTCTATTCTGCCGTGGCTAACAAATGCTTGTGTACACACTCTTCTTTGTTGATCAGATGCGTTGTTTTGTTGACGAGTTGCATCAGAGTGTTCAGGTTACTGGACCATTCGTTCAAGCGGTCTGAGGCATCCATGTTCAATCTAAAAAAAAAAAAATATTAAAACATATTACGATTAATTGATTTTTATTTCGGTTATGTAAGTGTATAGGGTGACATTATATTGACTGTATTATTAATCTATATATTTGTAATAAAGGGCATTGCCTCAGCATTGATTCGCTCATATTAACAGTAAACCAGTGCATTGCCAATCGTCGATTGATTTACACATATTTAATATTTCATAGAGAAATTCTTGAGCAGACAACATTATATGAGTTTATAAATTGAAGACCAATGTGTGTAACCACCCACTTTTGTTGTTAGTTATTGGATGTTCGTCGGAAGTGTAAAAGTAAACAAATATTCGATGTATGAGATGAAGGCGAAACACGATAGAAATAATGAAGTTCGTTCACGCAGAACAAACATTTTTAGTTGAGTTTCCTTTTTTCGATTGCAAAAAAATATTTATAATTAATTATAATTTCCACTACTTATATTGAAATTATAACAATATGGTAAGATAATAAAAAAATTAAGGCAGTTGTCGATAAAATCGCGGAACTTGGCTTTCCTCTCCTCTTGGAATGACTAAGCTTTCGTATTGTTATATTTATTACCATTATTTGTTATTACTATGAAAAAAACGTAATTATTTAAGACATAGAAGTTTTTTTATTTATATACTCCATTATTTATATCACAAAACTAAAATTATTTATATTACAAAACTTACCTACTCTGTTTACTACGAAAATTATAAGGTAGCTTTTATACACGACTACATATAATAAGACAAAGTTGAATTAGTTGAAATATGACGATGACTATTGAAGACGTTGAAAGAATCTTGCCTTGCTTGAATTGGAAGTTTTACGTGCACCGCGTAAATCAATAAACATTATGTGATACGATATAAATGTTTTATATAGGGCATTATTCCAGCTCTACGAAGTCGGGACAGCTGGTTACGCTATAAATATTTGTATACCTGAAGTGGACGACCCCCGCGGGCCGGTCGATCTTGGCGCGCACCACCGCGCTCACGACGAGCTGGCTCAACGCCTCCTCCGTCTCCGTCACGCTCAGACCGAGCAGCTCGCTCATCCGCTGCAGCGTGATGCGCGTGTAGTACATTGACATTATACGGATATTCTGTTGACAACGATTTTATTAATAATAATAATATTCTGGGACATTATTCACACAAGGCCATCTGATCCCAAACTAAGCAGAGCTCGTACTATGAAAACCAGACAACTAATATACTTACATATACTGCTTTTCTTTTGTAAATAAATACTTATATAGATAATTACACCCAGACTCAGGACAAACCAACATGTTCATGCACACATATGTCCGTCCTGGGTGGGAATCGAACCCACGACCTGCGGCGTGAAAGGCAAGTATCTTACCAGCCCGCCAAACGGCTCGTCAAATATTTTTATTATTATACCGGCTCGTCAATATGTTTATTATATAAAAAAGAATGAAATAAAATGATAAACACAAAAGCTCTAAGAAAACAGTGTTACAATCTTAGATTTGACTTTACAATAATTAATTAAAATCAACTTATCCTTAGATAACACCTTATCAGTAACCTTAACAGTTTAAATATAATTTGAGCCAAATTGTGTCCAAAAATTTTTAATACGTACATGTTCAACTACCCTATTCTTCAGGTCGTTCCAGCGTTCTTGTCCTTTCTCATCATTGGTATTGAAGAATGGTGTTTTTTTCAGCATCTTCTCATATGTCGAGCAGAGAGTACTCCATCTTATTATCTCGGGATTTATGAACAGCCCCAAAAGCTGTCTGCAACAATGAAGTATCACAGAATTATGAACTGTTAAACTCATTCAAAAAAAATATTACAACTGCCATCTGTTAGTGTAGTAGTTAGATTTTAAGCCTGCAAATTCTTAGCAGTCGAGTCAATATTACATCTTAACTTGTTAAAGATGTTTGAGTTATGTATTCATCATGTGTCCAACACAAACAGATATATGTGTTCTGTATTTGAACTAATTTTAAATAATAAAGATACTATCTTACTTGTATTCAGGTAATTTATCCAAGTCCTTGTCCTCGTTCAGTCTGTGTGTAAGATCAGCCTGTTCATTATCATATGGAGCTAATATGAGAAAGACAACGCTGCCAATGAGTGCATCGGAACCGCCGGACTGTCCCAGGGCTCGGAAGTGACGACAAACCGATAAATACTGTCCATTATGTTGGTCAACTGCTATCATTATTCTATAGAACTTTTCTTTTAGTTCCTGTGAAACAAAATAATTTGTATATATTCTGTGTCATTTTGGTACATGTATGGGCCAGTATACGATATGTTAAATTGAATAATTATTTTGAGAAAACTTATATATCAATTGTATTTACAGTCTAACTTCCAATTTTTTAAAGGCTGATAGAAGTCATATTCACAAGTTTGACTTTAAAGTGACTGGTCATTGATAGATGGTATCGAATAACACAATACATGACAAAAAAGCATCAACTATTTAGTTACTTACTTCATTCAATATTTCAGAAAGTTGATGCTATTTATGATATGATAGCCAATTCTAATGAGAAGATTCCTTTACAAAGAGTAAAAATAAATAAACAATTATGATATTGAATTGATATAACATAGGTTGAGATCTAAATCTGATGTGTTCATTACGAATTTGTGAAAAAGTGTTCATTACGAATTTGTGAAAAAACTGCATTTTGAATGTCAAATTAAAGTTATCAGAACTTTTCAAGTAAAATTGATGTGGATACAAGTAAAAAAAGTGAAATGGTGTTATATTATAAATAAGGATATATTAATCAAGCACTGATTATATTAATTGAGGTGGTGGTATACTTATTTAAAAAAATTATTAAAATCACATTACAATTAGGTGTTTTATGGAAACAAAACATGAAATTCATAGTAAGTCTACTTACTAGAGTATTATCTTCTTCAAAGAACTTAGTATTGATCTTCTTAGATATAATCTGAGTCCGAACATAATCTTTGATGGCTAGACACAATCTCATCTGTTCTAAAATCAGTTCAACTTTTTCTCTCTTGTCCATAGACCCGTAAGTCTCCACTTGCAACTCCTGGATGATTTTAGCAGCTTCAGCGACATTGTCTTCTTCTTCTCTTATTTTAGCAAGAATGTGAGTGAGTCTAGCTCTCTCAACCTCTACATAGATTTTACCCTCAGTTATAGTTCTTAGTGTCTCTATAAGCTTTATTTTTGTTTCCTTATCTGGGGTTTTGTCTACATAGGTACAACATTCCTGCACCATTTTAACAACTGCTTGTTTTAATTGCGATCTATAATGACATAAAAACATTGGTAATAATATTCAAGTGTCATTAAATTGATATACAGATATTATATTATTATATTTAGTTAAAGATTTACTATAAAAGATTTAAATGTTACAATAAGTTTTGTATTTACCTTCTTTTTGACAAGAGGACTACATGATCATTGAGACCAGACCAGTTTTTGGCTTCATAACAGATTTGAACAATGGTTACCAAGATTCTTGCGGTGGAAGCCATATCTGCACCCTAAATAATTTATGATAAAAATGTATTCTATAAAATAATAATAAGTAAGTAATAAAAGAATGCTATTCTTGAAGTATAATAAGCCATAGAGACTAGTTATTAAGAAATTTTGTAAACAAAGTTATCATAACAACAATGAAACATAAAAGCATCAGTCTTGCGATACAAGAGAGAATAGCTACATTAAAAAATATGTAATTTATGATCTTATTTTAAAAGTTAAGGAAGTATGCTTACCGTTCTCGTTTGTTTTTCAAGAGCGAGCAACTGATCTATAGCTTCCTGAACCCTTCCACTTGAGGCCCATGATTTCCATAGAGGTATTTTTTCATCACAAGTAGCGCTATAATCCACCTAAAAGTAAATAGTGTATATTTATAGTTTTCTAATAATTTCAAACTTGCTTAGTAAATAAGCCTCTTGATACAACTTACTTCCATTTTAACTATTTTGCCGCTAGCATCCAAGCTCCCTATATCGCCGTTTGTAGTCATGTTGCTTTCTAAAAAACACGCCAGTTGTTAAATTAAAGATATATAAAGGTATTGTCCACTATTACTATAAAATTTATCTTAAAGTTTATACTTACTGAATAGTTATTACTTTTGTATTTTAATATGACTAGCAGAATAACAAAGTTATTTCTCAGAGCTGTGTAATTTATTGTAAATGCAATATCACTTCGAGTGACAGAAACAGAAGTGACAACTTGACAAGTGTCAAAAATATTCAACGATAATGGTTACGATAGAATACGGAAGCTGGTACATTAATACGTAAAATAAATAAAATAAAATACATTAAACGTCTTGATTTATAAATAATTCATACTCTACAGCTTACTTAACTCGATTCTTAATCTTTTTTTAAATTGCTTAATTACATTCGTCCAAGCAGTTGCGGCAGAGGAAGAGTTTAAAGTTTCTCCTGGAAACGCTTCCTCTAGAGCCTTAGTTCCCAAAGTGGTCCAGGTGAATCCCCAACGGTTCACGGGAGTCTCGACGGGGGTCTACATTGGCGTGACAAAAAAAGGGGTTCACAATTCGTAAGCGGGGATGACGAAATTGCATTTGCTTTCGATAATGAAGAACTAAAATGTTGGCATGACTAATATTTTTCACTCCGAATGGGGAGTTTTCTAAATGAAATAAGTGAGAATTGATTGGTTCTTTATGCTGTGAGTAGATGTCTCAAAAGTAAAGTTGGATGGAATCACTTTTTTGATTGGCCAACTTTACTTTTTTCGAAAACTACTAATTCGTGATTCTCTAATCTTCACACTTTTTGTCGAGTTATGGGAATATGGTACCGGAACCAGCTAAATTTTGTAAGTGGTCTATTTGAAAAAATGTCTGGGAGCCTCTGTTTTAAAGTCTATATACAACATGACAAACGACACGGCTGCATTTGAAGTTTTACTACACTTGTAAGATTGATTTAAAGTCGAACTCGATACAATCGGACTTGAACTTGAACACACTATAGGTATTACTTTCCCTTGCCTAAGGTAATCAGGCGCACGGGTACCATGTCCTGTTACTGTTGCATGTAGCCTAGGCTCCTTCTGGTGGACGTCAATGACCTGGTCTCGTTCCCTACTTCCATTGCAGTCACACTTATACCAAATAGCTCGAAACTGCCTTACGCCGTTTGAACTCACCTCACTCGTAAATATTATGCTTGGTTCAATCTAACGCCGTTCCCTGTCGCCGTCGAGGGTCAGAATCTCTCGCTTGCTACCCGGCTACGCCAATTTTTTACGTAACCTATCGCATTTCTTGTTTTTTAGTCTATAAAGATAATAAAATAATATTCATGATAGAGCTTTGCAATCATAATATTTTAAATTTTATGTTTTTTTTTTCTCAAATATGGAGGAACAAAATATTTTAGAGTATGGTAAGTCTGGATCTTCGCAGTCGATGGTTGATTGACCGTGTATTTTGGAATGACAGTCTGTGGAAAGTGGAAATGGCGTAGCGAAGTGTAAATTTGTTTTTACATTTTGTATATAGTTGTTTTATTAGACGCAAATCCATACGATTTAAGCACCTTATGTAGTATTTTAAGTATTTATCTTATTTTTAGTGTTTCGTTTACGTGTTGTTATTTAGGGCTCAAATAGCCTACTTTTGGTTAAGTCTTTGTTCACATCTATGAATAATAATAAATTTTGTGGTAAGATATTACTTCGACGAGTACAATGAGCTTAATCAAGGGTACGGAGAGAAATCTCATGGAAGCGAGAAGTCATTCTGTTCAAGGTTTAGCTAGTAATGTATCAAGCCCTGCAATGAAAATACCATTACCCCCTCGTTTATGGATTACAGGTCTGTATTATTATGCAACGAACATATGTATCGTATGTGGTGCATCGATTATAATCTATTATCTCGGCCACCAATCGACGCTGTTTTTGTGTCCTATATACTCGTATGTGATAAGAGTGTATCATGTTCTTATTAGATATTGAAGATGATTCGTCTGACGAAATGAATGGTAGCTCAAGAGATGATGGAGCTATTCCGGTAGAACGAGCGAGAGTTCGATCACGTTTTCGACATCATAAACAGCGAACAGCTGTTTCAGTGCCAGTTGGAATTTTCTGGGATATTGAAAACTGCCAGGTAAACAATATAATAAAATGAAACATATTTTATTATTTTGTTTTTATAACAAAATGACTTTACTTAAATATTATCATAGGTGCCTCGGGGCTGTTCTGCAATTGATGTAGTTGCAGCGATTCGAGCAAAATTTCTTACTGGACGACGTGAAGCAGACTTTGTAGTTGTATGTGATGTGAGAAAAGAATCTCCAAATCGCCTGCAAGAACTTAATGATGCTCAAGTAAATATTTTAATTCATGTCTTTATTATAAATAATGATATATTTTTTTTATTTCAATAATACTTAGATGAAAGATAAGCAAGTAGGGCACCTAATAGTTGTATTAACCTTATATGAAGCCATTTTGCACAGCTGTGCCATTTATAGAAGAAGTTTCCTGTAATAACGATAACATTGGCTCAATAAACATATGTATCAACATATATCTTATCATAGAATTACTATGTAAGGCGGTGTTCACATAGTAGATGTATTATACATTTTTATGATTATAAGCATAAATTAACTATTTGTTTTGGTCTGTATAAATATATTAATAAAACAATAAATATTTGGTTTTTATATGTTTGTCTGTATGAATTTGTTAAATACAAATATGCTCAATTTAAAACTATAAATTAGTCTTGTTTTATTTTGTTGGTTAGACTAGAAGATATGTAATTGCTTAAATTTTTCCAATATTATAATAGCTTCCTAAAATTTAAGTTAAAAAATTTAAATGTTTTGTCTTGTAGCGTAAACAACCTCGTTGTTTTTCATTCATAGGTTAGTTTAATTCATGTTTGTGGGACACAAAAGAATGCTGCCGACGAAAAGTTGAGGCAATGTATGAGGAGATTCGGGGAGCTGCATTCAGCTCCCGCATCTTTATTGTTGATCTCGGGGGATATAAATTTTGCAGCAGATTTATGTGATTTTAGGCATAGGTTCGTATTTGACATGAGTATTTGTGATGTATTGTTTAATAATGGTTTCTGTACCTTAATTTTGTCTGTTCTTGATCAGGAAAAATATGGAGGTTATATTGGTACATAAACAGAACACTTCATCAGCCTTAATCGCCTGTGCATCCTCTCATTATTGTTACAATGATCTCACCGCACATCTGCCGAGGAATCCTAAGGTAAAGTTTACTGTAAACCATTTTTAATTATGGCCTATTTCAATCGAAATCTTAAAGATAAACGAACCTAACATGCATTTTATGTGCTTTGCTAATAGTTCTGCTATATTATGTACTATAAACAGTTCTTGATTGATATATCTTTATTGATAATACAACACTAATTCACTGAACTGGTTGTATCCAGTTTTGTTCTACTTCCAAGATTAATAACTTTGCCGACATTCAAGATAATCCATAATGAAATCCAAATGATTATTCACATAAACAATATTTAATAACGTTTTCTCTAATCTCATTATAAGATAATAACAAATAGAGCAAAATGATTAAATATCAACAAAATAATTGACCTATATTTGAATAGGAAACAATACTTCAAAAACAGTTATCACTTACAAAGTAGTTACTAGTCGTTTAATATTTGGAAATACTCAAGTCCTTCAAATTGCTCTTTTAAAATAATTATATTATTTGATTTACAATTTCTCAGTTATGTTACTGTTGATCCACTTTAGTATTTAGTTTTGTGCTTGTGTGAATTTTAAGAAAAAGTTAACAATTGATGCTTCCATATAACACATACATATTTAGGATATGTGAATAGTTTGCAAAAATGTAAAAAAAAAAAACATTTTTGATTAAATAAATATTGAAAATAATGTGACAGACCAAATAAATTATGTTTATGACATAGAAATTAAAGCATATCTCTAGCAATGGCATATATTTATTATTACTAGAAGTATATCCCAAAGCTTCTGCTTATGTCATAATTAAGAACTGCTTAATACCAATTGGCTAAGCTCTTTACTCAAAAATGATCGATTTTTATAGAAACTCTCATCCCCTTTATCACTATCTTAGTAGTAAAATTATCAAAGATCCTTTCTTAGTGCTAACTTACTGCATAAAAGAGACCCGTATAATCAAGTTATTTTCTTTTGTGATTGAATTTCTGAACTTGATAACTAGTACACTATGATGTGTTATTATAATAGGTGAGTCAAACTGAAGAAGAAGAGCCTACATGTGAAATGGAAGTGGCGAATTTGCCAATGGATCAGCCACCAGAACGGGTGTCGAGGCGTCTCCGAAGGCTGGCCGACAATTGTGGTGGGAAAGTTCTCCGTGTCACGGCTTCTACGGCTATGCTCAAGTTCCCCACACCTGATCATGCTTCGAGGTGAGTTGAATTATGTTCTAAATGTTAATTTTATTAAAGTAATTAATAGCTTTTGTGGAAGGAGTTAAGGATATATATTTTTAGTGCCATAGACATTGGTCCTGGTTGAAATATTAACCTGGGGAACTAGGATGGCTTGGTCCTAGAGTTACACTGGGTCACTCACCCTTCAAAACGGAACAAAACAATATTAAGTATTGCTGTTTGGCGATAGACTATACAACAAGTGGGTAGGCAACCAACCCAGACGGGCTTGCACAAAGCCCCGCCAGTAATTAATATCTAAGTGAAATTAAATTGAGTTGAAATTTAAATAGGTAAAACGAAATAATTACCTTTGACATGCAAACTTATTACAGTGTTGTTATTTATGAAATTATATTAAAAATAATTTAATCGAGCATATAACCTGAGAATTAATATCTAAATTATTTAGATTTTTTTTTTTTTTTTTTTTATTTTATAGGTTGGCGGACGAGCATATGGGCCACCTGATGGTAAGTGGTCACCAACGCCCATAGACAATGGCATTGTAAGAAATGTTAACCATCACTTACATTGCCAATGCGCCACCAACCTTGGGAACTAAGATGTTATGTCCCTTGTGCCTGTAATTACACTGGCTCACTCACCCTTCAAACCGGAACACAACAATACAAAGTACTGCTGTTTTGCGGTAGAATATCTGATGAGTGGGTGGTACCTACCCAGACGAGCTTGCACAAAGCTCTACCACCGAATTAAACAATGAATTTAAAGAAAAAAATTGATCACTTTGTTCCCCTCGTTTTTCGCGTGGCAGTAATTGAGGATAAAAATAAATTTCTATCGCAATATTTTAAGAAACTTCCGAGGACTCGGGTATTCTATAGGAAGCATTATAAAAATTATAACTTTATTGGGAAATAACGACTGCGGAATCTACATTCTGTAATATACTAGCTAGCAATCCCGGTTTCGCACGGATAAAGGTCAACATAAAACGTTTATGTTGAAAGACAAATATAAAAAAATCAAAGATTTTCTGGAGCTGAAAACCATCTCGGAGGTACGCAGAACAACTCACCAAAGTTTTATCACAATCAGATGAATGGGTTAGGAGCGCATAGAGGACGATCATACAAACATTTAATTGGACCGGTGTTGTCAGCGCCGGCCCTGGGGTATAGCGTGAGGTGTGATTGCTTTAGATAACAAAGGGCGCGATAATATCAAAAACAATGTCCACGAGTATATACGCGTTGTTTTATATTTATATTGTGCTAATTATTGTTTATGTAACATTAAATGAAAAGCGTTACACACTAAATGAAATGCGTTTATCGCTGAAAATATCGCTCGACGCTGATCAAGGATCGGCGCAGCAAATATGTTCTAATAGATATAATATAGTTGTATATCTACATTAAAACCTTAAATAAATACAAATAAAAATCAAAAATAATTACTGTTCAAAATCGTGAACGCGTGGAATGGTGGCAAGAATGCTAGCAGCATTTCCCCTTTGAATCGCAATTCCGATTCTCGGGCGAAAAATGAACCAGCCCTCCTGTAGAGTCAGTCACCAGTAGAGGCAATAAGGCGGGGTGTAAAATTTTTGATGAAATTTTTTGCACTATTTGTCAATTTATTTCTACACAACACGGTCCAATTGAAGTATCTAAGTAATTTGATGTAACGATTTAACTTTATTTATAATATATTGAAGTGGTATATAAATATGTATTTATTCGAATAATTTAAAGTTAAATAGTGAAAGTGAGCCGAGATTCGTAAAGGAGGACAACGCCTATTTGAATCTTTCGTCATACGCTTGAAGCCGTTTTAACGGGACATTTTTTTTTATTGTAGTCAAGTTTTAAAACTGATTATAATGCATTATACGTACTATTTATAACACAGAAATATAATTTCATTAAACTTTATTTACGATATCGATTCTCAAACTTCGAGTCAAGATCCCCAGGATGATCGTTAGACAAAGAAAGGGTCACAATAAGCTAAAAAAACTTATGTGCTCTTATCTTTTAATTTAGTAATCAATTAAGTATGTATTTCAAGTTTTACTAGTACTTATTAATAATCTAATATAATTATACAAATAAGGCTTATTTTATATTAAAGGGGGAGGGGGGGGATTTTAATGTTGGGGTAGGGTTTGTTATAAAAGATTACTATATGTCTTTCATCGGGGTTGAAGCTTGCTTCATACCAAATTTCATCAAAATCGGTTCAGTGTTCCTTGTAACCGTGATAACGAATCACACAGTTAGTTTCCTTCACCTTTTTAATATTAGTATAGATTTTATTAGTTAGCAGGTCACAAGGTTATTGTTATTTAGGGTGACGTGATAGTAAATGTAAGTAAGAACGCGTGAATCTTAACCGATGATCGTGGGTTCAAACCCGGGCAAGCACCACTGAATTTTCATGTGCTTCATTTGTGATTATAATTCACCTCGTGCTTGACGATTAAGGAAAACATCGTGAGGAAACCTGCATATGTCAAATTTCTTTGAAATTCAGTCACATGTACATTCCACCAACCTGCATTGGAGCAGCGTGGAGGATCAAAGCTCATAGCTCCAAAAAAAAAAAAATAGACGAGGCCTTAGCCCAGTGGTGGGACATTCACAGGCTGTTACTGTGTAGTAAATAGTTTGAGAAACTATGTTAAAGATAAATAGATTAAAGAGGGAAAAGAAAAAAAAAGTTTAATTAATGTTTCTTGATTCATAAGTTTTTAAATTTACTTGTAACTGTAAACGTTTCGCGAATTACGATAAGTTATTCCAAAGTTATTCTATCCTCAGTAGTTTTGACTTTACAAACCGATGTCAGCTTCATGTTTAATTTATATCTAAAATAACGATTCAATAGATTTGTGAGAGGTTAGGTGTTTGGTAATTTATAATAAAAATATTATATTTCATTCATAAGTAACAAAAACCCTGTCCGACCCGTGAACTGATTATCAGGTATCGTTAGTCTGTTCTATTTAAGTAATCATTTTTAAAATTCTAAGATTTTTTTTTACCCATAATGGCATTATCTTCTATATATATAAAAGAATAACTGACTGACTGACTGACTGACTGAAATATCAACAACAGCGCAAACTATTGGAGCTAGCACAATGAAAAGTTGCATACGGGTTCCATGAGCTCCATAAAATAGTAAGTGTAGACTGTAGCATATTATACGTGTCATATGTAACGTTATGTACGTTATAATAACGTGTGTACGGTACGTTATAACGTTTTCATATGAGTATTATTATTTTTATAAAAAAATGATTGTTTTTTTGTTCATATAAAACAATTATACATGTTAATTTAAATGTATTTGTTTAACATATTATGGATTCACATTTTATGTGAACAATTTATCATGCTTTTAACACGGACAATAATATGTACAATAATTTTTCTTAGCCTAGATTGTTGATTGAAAATTTGTGATTGGAAACTTTTAATAGCTATTCTTAAAAGTTTTTTTTATAGTATAGGTAGGCGGATGAGCGTATGGGCCAACTGATGATGAGTGGTCACCAACGCCCATAGACATTGGCAGTGTAAGAAATGTTAACCATCGCTTACATCGCCAATGCGCCACCAACCTTGGGGATTTATATGTTACGTCCCTTGTGAAATTAGAATTAAGACGAATAATTTGAAATTTGTGAGCAATCGACGATAAAAAAATGATGATGATGATATCCTCATTTTTGATAACAAAGAAAAATAACTATGTGGCTTATAATTCTTTTTATAATTTTAAATCAATTTTGTAATACTTGAGATGAAAGTACGGCGATCATAAGAATTGAAATAGAAAAACAAATTCATTATTCAAATATGGAATCAAGCACAAAATAACAAAGATAATTACTTTAATTTTTAATGACACGTCACATTCTTAGAGAACGAGGTCAGTGAACTTTAGTTGAATCGATCAGCTGACTTTAAAACCATCATCTGGGGGTAGGTGTAACTTATGAGTTAATTCATAATGCAGCGATCATATACTCGTCAATTTGATCGTGTATAACAGAAAGCAATTTGCAAATATTGCATTTTATTGAAGTTTATTATAATTTCGTCTGTACGAGTTAAGAAACATGTCAAAAAACCTAGCGTACTAAAAATAAAACAATATAACGTTCCGCTAAAAATAGAAAATCGTTAATGGGGTGACTTTGCCCGGTTTAAAACGAAACTCGACCTTTAGCGGTCGAAATGTTTACTTCAAATTTGAATTTCGAACGTAGTTTAAAATTACCACGCATCACATACATTTAAAAACAGTATCTGGCTGAAGTTTCTGTTTGAATTAATACTCTTTTTTTATTGTTGTTGAGAGATCGTTGAATTTTGTAGGAATAAATAACATGACTAATTAAAAATTACGTTTTGTTTTTTTATGTTTTTTCGGATTTCCTGCAAAATCTAATCATAACTAATCATAACAAAATTTTATAGTGATTTTTTATTTATTTGGATATTCAACAGTTAAACTAAATAATATGTACTATATATGTATATATATATAATATAATAATGTATAGGAATATACATTATTATAGTTTTGAGGCAGGGTAGGTTATTTATAATATGTTCATATGGTATATTTATTGAGATACAGTTAATTATGGCAACAGTAACCTTGCAGGACTAGATAGCTAACACTAATTTAATTTCCCGCTTGAACGTTTATAAATCTGCGCGCATCGCAAAGATCGACGCGTCGCATCGTCCTTTCGTTTATGAATGAAATATAGACCTACAAATGTCACGACAGTACGACAAAAACTTGTAAAATCATTTTTTTTTCATGTATTGAGTTATGACCGAAGTCGTAGAACAACAGTTGTTGCTTATGATGTTAGCTATCTAGTCCTGCGAGGTTGCTGGTGTGTTACAAATAACCCTGTATAATGACTTGCTTAAGAAGTTTGAGTATGAAAAAGTTAAAGCTATGGTACGGGCGAGTAGATCGTTCGGATACATATTCTATTATTACATTTGCTTATATATCGTTTCTTAAGAAATGAGCATACGGCAAAACCGTAGTTTTATCCGTACGTAAACGTTTCAGGACATATTATAATATTCGTACATGTACTGTGTATGTATTTCGTATAAACCCAAAATTCAATTTATTTTAAAATCTTTTCGTCTGCCTACTTTATATAAGAATATGTATTTATAGGGTATGATTTAATTTCGAAAGTATAGACGTTGCATTATATTCCGTTAATAACGTATTTTATATTTACCCACATAAATGTATTCATTTAATACATGAATGAAACTTAAATCAGATCGGCCATTACAACGCCAGACACAAGCAAGAACACATTTATAAAGTTTTTTTTTTAAAATATTATTTAAAAATAGAATTTTTATTTATTGTGTAGCTTTGAAAGCATTTAATGAAGTCGTCATAAAACAAGTATAAAATGCTACTTACGGGGTAAGTCATTTGATTTATATATGCAAAATGTGTTACGTAAAAAAAAAAAAATCAATTCAAATCTATAAAGCGCTGCAACGAATTTATTAACAAAATACAATATAATATTGACAATTAAGAAAGACGATAATGTAAATGCAACGTATTATTTGTAGCGCATTTTAGTTTTTGTTTTAATAAAATTAGATTAACTTGCATAGATAACCTTCTACTATTTTTTGTCATATTTAGGCGGGTAGCTATTGTCATATATTAATCGTTGGTTTACTTAAACTCATTCGAACGAAGACCAGCGGGTCCAGGATTAAGTCATAACGATTGTTGATTTCGTTCGTTGAAGAGCTCAAAATGTATGGAAATGGCATCTATGAATTCGATTTATTCAGCGATTACAATAAATAATTATTGGAATTAATAGCTTAGACGAAAGTATAGTTCGATATCGCCTCGACAAATTGTCGTAGGTACTTAATCTAGTTCTCTTGATTTATATACGCGGTAAGAGATATAGTTGATCGTGCTTTAACATTACTCGATTAATTACTTAATGAATTTGTAGTTTACTAAGGTATATTCTACTACCTTTTTACTGTGAAACAATTCAACTAAGTATACGTTTTCGATGCACACAGTTTTTTTTATAAATAGGTATAGATAGGATAGGGCTATTGGGCCAACAGATTGGAAATGATCATCGCCGCCCATAGACGTTTGTCGCGACATTAAATATTAACCTTACAATGCCAATGCACCACCAACGTTGGAAAAAAAAAAGATCGCTATATCACTCGTGTCAGTAGTTACATTGGCTCATTTACCTTTTAAACCGGAACAGAACAATATATTTCTGTTTTGCGGTAAAATAGCTGATGAGCTGGTTGGTATCTACTCAAGACAGGCTTTGCACGAAGCCCTACCACCATGTAGTAATGTATAATGTGTAGTAATGTATTATTGTCAAATATCAGAACCGTTAGCTTATTTAAACTAACGAATAGCAATACTCGTAAATAACAAAGATACAATGGTAAGGTACGATAGATGGAGCCTTGAATGAATGAGAATATTAAGCAAAGGATGCGATTTTAAACCAGGGCAAGCAACACTGAATTTTCATGTGCATAATTTGTGTTCATATTTCATTTCGTGCTCATCGGTACCATTACGTATGTATCAACAAATCTGCACTCTTGCAGCGTTTCCATGAAGAACCTCCATGTATTGGAACAGTGGGAAATTTGTAGGTTTTTTTAAATACAGGTATCTTTATACTATTTAAAATAAGTGATAATATATGAATTTCGTTATTACGAAGGTTACAAATATGGTGTCGTTTGGATTTTACTATATTACTGTATTACTATTATTAAATCAATTATTAAGTTCTTACTTGTAATCAAATATTTATTTCTATATCTTTAAATACATTACTATTTATCGTTCAATATATATCTTTACATCATAAGACGCGTTAACAAAAATCTTTTTATCTTTTCCAATAAAAAATATAAACGCGAAAGTATTATGTTACGTTTTCACGGCTAAACCATTGAACTGATTATGATGAGACTAATTTTTATATATAACACTTGACCGTTGTTTTATATGAGGCGCTAATGCAGTAGTAGATAAATTCGCTGATGCATGCCATTCTCTAGCAAAACACGTTAATCGCGTCACATAGTATGAAGATACTAACTATTGTCGCAGCACTTTCAAATGACACGTCATAAAATCGAATCTGAAAATCTTCGATACTCAGCTGATCTCTGATTCGTTTTTCAGTGATCCTTAAGTATAATTTTTTGGAGATGATTTTTTAAATATTCTGGTTGAAGATATTCGCTTGTCATTCATTTTATATATTTTAAAATCACCACTATCGGTCAAGTTTATGGAATTTATAAAAAATTGTTTAAAAAAAGAGTAACTATTGAGTTTCTTGCTGTTTCGGTAAAATCCACGCTCCAAACCGATGGCGGTGGTATCGCTAGACTATTTAAAAGCAGTGGTAAAAATCTATTTGAATGAAAATATTTCAATTTTATTTTATTGTTTTGAATAAGTCGGTCTCGCTAAGCGAATTTGTAAGCTGTGATAGACTTATAAACATTTCGTATATTGTCGTACCGTGCTCGTAAAAATACTACAATATTTAAATACATTGTTTAATAAAATGCTGTAGTGTCTTCATCGTGTGGGGCGTAGCTGCCAGCTGGCTGCTGGCACGCAAGACCCTCCCCGCTCATCTCCCCGCAGGGCAAAAATCATATAGATCGCGATCTTCATAAACTTTAATTTTATTTACTTGCACTTGCACGAGTATGTGATATCGTGGTGGTAGTTAGTAATACATAATGAATGAGTATGTAAAAAGTTTAAAATGTATGTTATGTAATAAACAACGCCTGTACTTTTGAATGTCAAATCAATATTGAATGAAGGTAGAAATCAGTGTTCAACTAAACAGCCGTTTATAAGTGAGGCTAAATTTATTTTAATAGTATAGTGCGTACCACACTAAAATTTGGAAGACACGTGGTTTTGCCTATAAGTTACGTTTAGGGGGTGACTATTTAAACAATGATCTGTCTTCCTTTGAACATGTGGTATGTTAAGTAAGGCCGAATGAACTTAAGTTTGTATTCTATTATTTGAACACAATACAAAATTTTATTAACATCCAGCTTTAAATGGATTTTTTTTATTTTGTTATTTTAAATGGTTTTTTTGTTTCACTAATCGACGAACCGCAGCTTCTCTTTTTACTATTTGTTTAACTTGAACGAATTGATAGTTACAGCTCGCTGAACTAAAGCTGAAGGTTATTTAGTGGTCACTGAACCGTGTACACGATTAATTAATATATAATATAATCCGTTAGTCTAAGAACTTCCAACTTAAGACTTGTTTTGTTAATTAATCTGTTATATGCATTTATAACATTACGAAAGTAAATATTGTTTTATTATATTTGCATAATAAATAGGTTTGTAATTTACATCGTGTCTATAAAATCTATTGTATCAGTTTAATGTTGTCCTTCTACTGATAGGTACAGAATCTTGGGCTGGGACAATAAAAAACCACACTACACTTAGTAATATGCGTACTTAATATTCTCGTGCCTCACATTGAATACGAGAGCGATTGGGAGGAGAGTGCACTTGTGTTTGCGTACACATTCGCACAAGTAGTGGATACTTGTGCGAATGTGTACGCAAATTCATAGCTACCTAGTCCTCTAATCCTCAGTACTGAGTATTGTTGTCTTCCGGTTTGGAGGGTGAGTGAGGCAGTGTAAGTAGTTAGTTGTAAGCGCAATGATGGTGACCACTTACCATAGGGTGGCCCATTTGCCTGTCCGTCTACCTATTCTATAAAAAAGCGATCTATTCCAGACAACCTTTGAGAGAATTTTTATATAATATTCTAGAGCTTTAAAACGTATGGATGGCGAGGATGTATTCGGACGAAAGATAAGCACCCGGTATGCGAGAAGTGCATTACAGCCGACTTACTCGAGCGACGAGGGATATAGTACCGCGCCCGTGCAGTCGAGAGCGCAACCGCAATTTGTGCAGCCAGTAGCACAGGTCAGTGCACGAGGTTATACACCTGTCACCTGTGCATAGGCTCATTTTCATTGGTCGTTAACTCAGTCGTTATGCTTCATGCAAGGAGTCCCCTAATACGGGATATCGACTAATGAAAATAGGCTATCGATATTTCGGTATTCCGGTATTTCGGCATTCGGGTATTCCCCGCATGCCGTAAATAAGTAAGTTTATTCTACTCCTGCAACCCGAATGCGGGCCCTATCGACTAATGAAAACGGTTACAGCATGCGTTCCCTATGGCATGCGTGAACAGAAATCTCCCGCACCCCGAATCCGACTTCTAACGACCAATGAAAATGAGCCTTATAGTATAGATTCGATTATTTGATATTATTCTTATTCGCCGGAATACCGGCTTCACTACGTCATATGGTTACGATAAATATTAGGTCCTTACATATGAAATTAGCGTTTTGTCGTACTGACCACTTTGATCTGAAATATCTCCTCTTTGGTTAAGAATTCCAAATTCAAATTTATAAATTCATTTAGCCGGTACATTTGAGTTTTGAAAACAGTCGTTCATTTGTTTTTACCTCATTATTTTTTCTTTGGCGTCGCTTATTACCGCACAATGAAAAACATGAATTATCGGTATATTTACGAATACGAGTTCTACCGTGGTAGTATAAAAACTTGAACGATGGGTACCTCATGAATTGAGTGAATCGAACTTGCAAACACGCGTCGACTGCTGTGTTACTTTGCTCAACCGACACAATTATGAAGGAATTTTAAATCGAATCATTACTTGTGATGAAAAGTGGATACTGTACGATAATCGGAAGCGCTCGTCGCAATGGCTGAACCCTGGATACCCAGCCAAATCCTGGCCTAAACGAAAATTGACTCAGAAAAAGTTACTTGTGAGTGTTTGGTGGACTAGCGCCGGTGTCGTTCACTACAGCTTTCTTAAATCTGGCCGAACGATTACGGCAGATATCTATTGTCAGCAACTGCAAACCATGAAGGAAGAACTAGCTGCTAAACAACCGAGATTGGTCAATCGCTCTACGCCACTGCTGCTTCACGACAACGCAAGACCACACACTGCCCAACAATCAACCACTAAGTTAGATGAGCTACAATTGGAATGTCTGCGACATCCACCATACTCCCCGGACCTTGCTCCAACAGATTACCATTTTTTCCGGGATTTGGACAACTTCTTACAAAAAAAATCAACTCCAATGCGGCAGTCCACACCGCCTTCAAAGAGTTTATTGATTCTCGCCCCCCATAGTTTTTTTAGTAAAGGGATTAATAAATTACCTATGAGATGGCAAAAGTGCATAGATAACAACGGTGCATACATTGATTAATTAAATGTTTTACAAAAAAAAAAATTGACTATATTCCTCCCGTACAAAACGCCAATTTCATATGTAAGGACCTAATATTTATCGATGGTTCGACATGGTTGAAGAAGACGATTGTTCTTACGTTAGTATTATCAAGTAGCGGACACGTCGGAATCATGTTGATGAGGCACTTCTAGGAGTGAAACTAAAGAGTTCATAATAATTATTATACAGTGAAACCTTTAATAGTAAAATATTTTATATTCATTTAACAGTAAAATATTTTATATTAATAGTTTTTCCGTTGAAGAAATTAATTAAAAATATAGTTCGCCATGATTTTAAAAACTATGATACTATTTTTTAAGTCAAATAGAAAGTTGCTTATCGATTTCGCCTGGCATGACGGTTTATTTTTTTTAATTTATTATGTATGCGTATTAGCATTCATCAACCGCTCCATCGGAGATGTCACGGTGCGTGTCGAGCGAGTGGGCGCTGGCGCTGCAGCAGCTGCCCGCCGCGACGCCGCCGCCGCTGGACTTCTGCCCGCCGCCCGCGCCGCGCCCGCGCAAGATCAGGGGCACGCACGGTCAGGCACCGCCTTACGATTATAGCTTAGGTCTACACGCTACACATACACACGTGAACCTTGAACAGTTTCCTGGTCGAGCGGCGAATGGGTAGATACGTCTCATGTATCGTTACCTTGTTATAAATAAACTAATAATAATTCTAAATGTAATATACTGACAGTACATAGTTAAGTCCGATTCTCGACGACATGATTGACAACTAACGGTATTGAGGGATGTTTTCTATAATATTTCTTAAAGTTCAAAGCGATGTTAAGTGGTAAGCGCACTATTTGAAATATATGTAACATGATTTGTTCATAACAACACCAGGTACCGTGAACCTAGATAGGTCAGGCTGCTCGTCCAGCAACAGCGGCGACGACAGCCGGCGGGCCGCGTCCCCGTGGAACTCGTCCGCCAGCTTCAGCGAGCACAGCGAGACCGAGCTGGAGTCCACCGCCGAGCTGACCGTCTCCAACCTGCCGCCGTACGAACCGATCGTCTTGCAGGTAGATTTTATTATCATATTAAAATGACGTATATTAAATCATATCCAAATCAAAGGTACTTTTTTAATCACTCGATATTGTTTGTATAGTTTTTGTTTTAACACAGAATATTATTTTGTCTCGGCAGGAAATGTTAATGAAACTGTTCAACCAGTACGTGCCCGTGGTCCGGGTGTCGATCTGGGCGGCGGGCGAGGGCCCGCTGGCGACGGTGGTGCTTCGCTCCGAGTGGGACGCGCGGCTGGCCATCGCGCGCGTGCACAAGCGCCGCCTCGACAACCAGTGGGCGGGCCGGCGCCTCGAGCTGTCGCTGGGCCGGCCCTCGCCCGCGCCCAACCTAGACGTGCTGAGGGTCCGTCTGCGGGCCATCCTGCTCGACCAGAAGAACTACACTCTGCCGCTGCTGCGGTTGCGGGACGCCTACGCCAGCCGGCACTGCTGCGCGCTCACCACGTCCGATATCGCGAAGGTCAAGGACACGGTCGTCATCCACGAGGGGTTCGGTCGCATGGTGCAGCTCGTCGACCACACGCCGGTGTCGAACACCGAGACCGAGGAGGCGCCCTGGAAGTGTCACATCCACGCGCTCCTGAACACAGGCCACGAAGATGGAAGCCGTATTTTGCAACCGGTCTTTATGGAGATAGCGGTTTTGGCAAAGAATACCCAAATTATACTTGAGAATCATGGAGGGATATTGCCGCTACTTAGGTAAACCTAGATGAGTTTTGTTTACGACAAGTTGCTTTTTTTTTCAAAAACCAAGGTTGCATTATAATTAATTCCAATCTAAAATGAATTGTTTTTCACAGTTTCGTGGAGTGCTACGAGGCCGTGTTCCCTCCGCTAGTGGCAGATGCTCGGCGTGGTGTTGCGTTAGAGCTGCTTTTGCGCAGTATCCCTAATCTCGAGGTCAAAGATAGTCCATCTCGCCATCTCACTTGGCGTATCGCCCGGGTTGATTCGCCGCCTTCCCTCAGTTATTTGAGTGAGTACTAAAAACTCTGGCCTTAGGTCTTTAAATGTTTCCATGAGGAAAATCTCCAAAATTGTTCAATAACATTGATTTAACAATATTATTGCAGTTAAAATGATTGCTCTTTTAATAATGTAGTGATCAACAAATATGTGCTAACTATATTTCTTTGCTCGATCCTTCGTGCAGGCGAGACGTCTCGCTCGAGCGGTGAACGTGATCGGCCTCGTACAGCACCAGCGCTGGAACCCATGCTAGCATTGTTCGAGAGGGAGCTCATCGACCTGCTCCGTACTGCTCCGCGCTGCTCCATTCCGTTCAGCAAGTGAGTAAAAATTCATATTATGCACTCTTTATATATGCTTATATACATTCGGTTCTCAGTTTCACGTCTTCGGTAAATACCTCACATAATATCGTGTCTGCATTAGGGCTTTCATATTTATCTATGAGTATGACTATACATGATTTTAATTATTTCGCTTTTGCAGACTCATACCCGCATTTCACCATCATTTTGGTCGTCAATGCCGTGTCGCTGACTACGGATTCACAAAACTCCCAGATTTACTATCGGCCCTTGGCAACACTATCGTGGTTAGCTATAATATATATGTAAGAATATTTCGTCAAGACTTGGTAAATTTATTGTAAAATTTTTATTATACGCTTACAGGTTTTGGGATCTGGATCATACCGTGTCATTACGATTTCCGCGGCAGCGCAAGGAAGACGTTGGACATCGGATTTACTGAAAGTACTGAAGGCTCAACCCGGGCGGACGATCATGCTTCATGACATTCCCGAATTGTATCAAGCTACTATCGGTCGTCCTTTCTCAACCGTCGACTACGGAGTCTGCACTATCGAAGAGCTCATGGAAAGAGTAGTCCCGCAGAGCGTCATCATCGGCCCCGACGGGACCGTGTCCCTGCCACGTCGCACCCCAACCCCCGAGGAGCGAGCGCGCACCGTCCAATTCGCAGTACAAGCTGTCGAGCTTCTATGCTACACGCCCAATTTAAGAATGGAATTCTCCCGTTTCGTGCCAGCGTATCACGCACATTTCGGCCGGCAGCTCCGCGTCGCTCACTACGGTTGCGTTAAACTCGTCGAGTTGTTCGAATTGATCCCGGAAGCGGTGACCGTATACTGCGAGCCCTCGGGCGAACGTAGCGTCCGCTTGGCTACGAGAGCGGCGCGCGCCGTGATGGCTCAGCGGCTCAGGACTCTGGTTCCCGCAGCGCTGACGGCGCTGCCGGCGCGTTACGCGTCGCAGTTCGGAGCGCCGCCGCAGCCGGACATCCTCGACACGTCGTCGATCGAGGCGCTCGTGTACGCCGCGGGGGGCTTCGTGGAGGGAGGGATCGTTCAGCTGACGGAGGACACGTCGCGTTGGGTGACCGCTGCGCTCGCCGCCTGCGCCGTGCTGTCCGCGGACCGCAGCGTCGCTCGCGGCTCCACGGAGGAGTACTTCGTCACCGCTTTCCGCAGCCTGTGCGGCGCCGACCCGGACCTGAACGGCCTGACGGCGTCCGGGGTTTTAGAAATAAGCGAACGTCAAGTTTGCTTGACGGCGAATTGGCGCACCGTGTGGCGAATGGCCCAAATACTAACCGATCGCTCGGGTCCGCTTCCTGTCATGGAAATCGTCATCGAGTATTCGAAACGCTATGGCCTGTCATTCCTTAATGCAGAGTTGGGTGAGTAAAATTAAGGTATATAATAATTACAAATTTTAAATAAATGTTATATTGAAAACAAATTAGACGATCGAATAGTACTCGTAGAAAGTAATTGTCTCTTAAATACTGTAATAAAAATCGATTATTTACTAATCATAATACGATGTCCTCAGACTTCGACGCCGCAGTAAGCTTCCTTCGCCAGCACCGCGCTGTGTTTGTCGAAACTGATGGCGAAGGTTTGTGGAAACTTGCCGCGGGAGTCACACTGCCGCAACGACGTGACTTGGCCCCTGTCCGATGCGCAGTTGAAGATTATTCCGTGTATGATACACCACCCGGACAGAAGGTAAGAACTGACAGTAAAATAAATATTTTATATCAAACTTTTATAAGTGAAATTACGATAATATTGAAGTTAGAAAATCCCCATATACAACAAAAATGTTCACAAAAATACTGGTGCTGTTTGGCGTGAGAACATTTGATCTACCCAGACGGGCTTGCACGAAGTACAATTATGTTATTGTAACTTAGTACATTACTTTTGTCTATCATTAAGATTTATTACTGTTTTCAGGGTTCACGCGTCTTCGAATCACCAAATACAAATATTTGGTGTTCACCACCCGCGAGTGCTCTGCCAGCTCCTACGGCATTACTGAGCCAGGATAATAAACGTAAGTTATAATCATTAATATTATGTAATGTTCTGCTACCCATTATTATAAACTATTCAATAAGTCGACTAATTCTTGTTTCAATGCATTGATAGATATGTATAGCGAACATTTCATATATCATAATTAAATGTACCATTAGAGTGACATTGACATCGACAGTCGTAGCCGACTTCAGTTGCTTTTTAATACAATTCTTTCAATTTAGGTAATTAATATAAGAACTAATTTCTTCATCAGGTCGCACACGTCTAGCCGCTCAATTTGATGCAGCGTAAAATATTCCCACCTCAGAAGCATTCCAATATAATATTATAGTGTAATAAAAATGCATGTGTTCTGATCCAATGTTGTCAACACAGAGCCGCAACGAATTTTATCTCCAGACTAAAAATGAGAGTCCTAATAAATGTGATGTCTATAACAATAATGTTTTAGATGGCGTATATTTTTGTGTGTTTATTTAGGTTAAGAAAATATTCTCGCGTTCGTAAAATGTTATCAAGTGCAAGAAATGTGCAAATTAATTTAGTTCTAGTATGTAGAAGAAAAAAAAAATGGCGCTTAATGTTTTGAATAGTTCTACAATGATACATTTGAACTTATATTTTCTTTGGATTTACCTGAGGTTGGCTAAAATTTACGAATGTATCCTGAATTCTATCCAATCTTTTATTTTATCTTTTGACATTTATTATGTGTAATATAATTTAAGAATCTGTTTCACTAGATTGTAATGCAACAAGTCAGTATTATGTATTTATCTATATATCATGTTTACAGTGAAATAATATATAAAATAAATTACTTGCAATATTTAAAAATTTAATTGAAAATTGAATTTTATAGGCAATGAAATCAAACAGGATTTAAAACCATATTTATAAGCATTTACAAATTTCAATATGTTTGTTTTGTGTTATTTATGTTAATCTTATTTTGTCTTAGCTCTCTTACATATCATGCAGACTGCCTGAGCCTAATTAATGTTAATTCTGAAATAAATAGCGCTTATAACATTTTTCGAATGCTCTTCAAAGTACAATAATAATAATCTTTAAAAAAATGTTAATTTTTAGAATTTTATCCTTTGATATTTGATCTCCAATGATTGTACGAGTACATAACACAATTATACTTTAATTTGGCTTTATATGACTTAGTTTAAATCAATGTTGTGTAATTAATAAATAGAATCGTCAGTCACTATCGAATTTATTATTTAAGAAGACAACATTTTTATTATTTGTATGTTAAATATATTATATTGCGATAAAAAAAATTTATAAGACTTTATTTCAAAGAATTCTTACGATTACCCGTCAAACTTACAATGTAAGAGTCAATTATAGAGGTTCAAATGTTTTATAAAAGTATTGTATAGTGAGTGATATTGCTTTGTAAGAATATGCTTGTGCCTGAAGTGCAATGATGGTTTTTATTTTGGACATTTTACATTACAATCCGTCGTTCCACATTAATAGCTTAAGTGCATATATTTTTATAAGAATTTGGATCATATATTTAGGATAATTTAAATATTGTTTTTAATAACGGTCAATCTAAAAATTTGTTTCAAATGATTGCCGTTGTTTTATTTTAGGTAGTATCATATGACTAGAATCAAAAACTGTAAAAAAAAACTCCGTTAAGTATATTATTAAGGATTATAAGTTTTTTTTATCAATTAAGAGATACAAATGATGTTAGTGTAAGTAAATGTGCAATCATTTGTTTAACTATCAAATTAATTGTGATATTTACGTACCAATAAATATATCACTTAAAAAATGAATGCATACGAAAATAATGTTTATGTATATTGTGTACATATCTTATTGATTGGTACAAAAATCAATAAGCACATTTATTTACAAGGTTATCGTTACTTGAATCATTGTATATTAGAATTAATGTGGAACAACGACATTGATGCTTTACAATATGTTAACGATTATAAAATTAATAGTTATTTAGATCAGCCTTATGTAAGCAGGCCCTTGCATATGTTTTCGAGTATATTTATTTAATGCAATTATATATTTATTTATTGTAACACTGCCAGTCTGCATTTCAAACGAAACACTAAATAAACCACCTGTCCAATAATTATTATATTATCTATATTATAATTAAGACAAAACATATAATGTATTTCTGCTGCAGATTCTATTTAAGTAATTTTATCTTTGTGACTATATATTAAAATTTATTCTTATTTCAAATGGAATTCGATTGTCACAATCAATTTCATGAGACTGTAGCAGATAAGTTAGATACTTTTAATTAATCCAATGTTGTTTTTACTTTCGTGACCAATAACAAAGTTTTAAATTTATAAGGGTAAGGTAGAATAAGGTTTCAAGTACAGTAAGTGAAGATGTTAGTGTTATTTTCTACGTCTTCGTCGTTCTGTGATCTTTAATTTCTTGTTATAGTTTCCAACTAGTGATTCGGTGTACGTACGGAAATTGTATCTCGTCATAATTGCATGAAATGAATGTAGTGTTGGAAAATAAATGTTATTTTTTGATATAGTCTTTTACTTTATTATATTGTAAACGTCCTGTTCGAATTTCGGACACGCCAGTCTTATCTCTGTGGCTAGCTGTGTCCACGAGATATTATAATACAGAAGAATCAGGCTTGAGACGCTGGCAATTTTCTAATTCCAACCTTATGAGGTAGCCGCTCAATAATACGACGATTAACATATTAGTATACAGTTTATTCTTTAAATGTATTTTAAATGAAATAATATTTTAAAACCCGGAGTACAGGTTACATAAAAAGATAACCTAGATGAATACTCTTAAATTGGAGAGCTTATACTAATTATTGTAGTAGACAATTGGTGGGAGGGCTTTTTGCAAGCCTGTCTGGGTATGTATCATCCATTTTCATGGTAGCAAGCGATCCCGTGGCGCCCCCCGTTAAGACGGGAAGGTTACCTCTGCTGGTTTTTTAGTGGGTATTCCGATGACCGGTGCGAACTCGACGCCCTGGACACGGCGAGCCCCACATTCCCCCCCACTGTTCCCGTGGGGTAAACGCGTAATGCGTTTTTCCAGCGTTAAAAAAAAGAAAAGTAGTAGTATCATCCACTCATTAGATATTCTACTAACTAAACAGCAATATTTAGTATTCATGTTCCGGTTTGAAGAGTGAGTGAGCCAGTGAGAATAGGGGTAAGGGACAAAAAATCTTTACTTACACATCATGAAGAGTGAGTGAGCCAGTGAGACTACAGGGGTAAGGGACAAAACATCTTTACTCACACATCCTGAATAATATGGATTATTCCAGTGACACAAAACAATTTAAATTCGATTAGATTAGATTTATTTTATTTCAATCAAACTGTTATATATTGCAACTTAAATTTTATGACAAGCTATGCAGACATGACTTTGTGTATTATAAATGTATTACTTTTAAAAAACAAGCCATGATCGAAAAAAACTCGCAATTTATTTACACAATACAAGTAGCAATCATAGATAGAAACAATATATAAATAAAGGGTAAAAATAGGATCAAATTATTTACTAAAATTTTTATTGCAAGGACATTTAATGTTATCTACTTATATATTAACATTTTTTGACTGTATTCATTTTGTCTGATCAGAAAGGGGACCGTTACGTCTCTCCCAAATCATACGGTGTTTTTGTTTCATGTATGCTTTCCTAGCATCAGCATAGGCTCCAAGGTCACCATCTGCAATATTTATGTAAAAGGTCAATTCATCATCATCATCATCATTTCAGCCGGAAAAGTCCACTGCTGGACAAAGGCCTCCCCCAAGGATTTCCACAATAGTCGGTCTTGCGCTACCCGCATCCAACGGCTTCCCGTGGTCCACCTTGTAGGGGGCCTGCCCACGCTGCGTCTTCCGTTTCGTGGTTGCCAAAAGTCAATTAGATAGTTTTAATTAAAAAGATTTTTTTGTTAATGTAACAAAATAAATTATTTTCATGAATTGAACAAATAAACTCACATTTGATAAACCAAGCCTCTTCGGCAGCTTTGTATCTTTCCCATAAAGGTTTGCATACAGTCAAATGCTCTGGTGTTTCATACATCATGCAATCCTCATAGCGCATACGCAAAATGTTCAAGATCTCAGAATCAACAGCTCTGTAAAAAAATTCTAATTATTAAGTACAACTTTTAATTTGCTAAGATTCATATAAAAACTATTTTGTAGACATGTATTACCAATAATAAAAAAAGGTTAAGAATATTTTAATAGCTTGAACAGAATAAAAAATAATAATTATTATATATTTTGATAGACATACAAGAGATAATTTGGCTTTTAGCTTTAAAGCTGAAGTGATCTTATTCAGTCAACCTTAAGAAAAAAAAACGAACAATAGGGATCTAATTATTTATAAATTTGACAATACCTACCTATATTTACTAAATTTTTAGTTCGCATTGAAACATGAATATTACATGTTTGAAAAAAAAAATAACTTGTTATCATTTCGTAAACAAGGGAAAAACTAACCTATCACGTTTAAACTGCAAGTTGGCTTCGTAGTCGCAAAGCACATCATCGGTATAACATTGATCGATGGTAGGTACACGACGATACTGCTTGTGATACCATGCATACTTCTTCTGGTTTGGTTCCACGACCTTTTCTGTAGCACAACAATTATATTAGTGACCAACTTACATAACAGTTAGGAGCGTCGAGTATGTGATTCCTACCTCGTATCCATGTTACAGGAGCATCTATAGTATTATATACAGCGTTTATAAAAGATCTAAATAGATTATCGTCTGGAGGATGATCCCCTTGAACCATTTTGCTAAAATGTTATCGATGCCCTAAGAAATAGGACATTCATTAATGATTATTTGACAACTTGACATATCTTCAGAATACGACATTGACAGATATTGCTTATATTTTTAGTGCTACCAACACGGGCTACCAACCACGCTACCAACGTCTTTCAATATACTACAGACTTAACTATGTAACTAAATGTACTATACTTTAGTACATTTAGCAAAATAGCAATCACTGAAAAGCACTATCAGCTAGTACCTATACTCCAGCCAAATTCGATGTGGAATGTTTAATAACAAAGCGTTGCTTAGCAACCAACGTCAGGCAGATGCTCAAAACATTTTTAGAAATATGTACAACAATTATTTTTGATGATAATAAAAATTAAAATTGATGATTAATAATTAAATATTTAAGGCAAAGGACTAAGCGCATTCTTGGTTATAATTATAACACTTATGATCATCTGGAATAATGTACATCTCAAAAACAATAGCTCCAATTTTAAAATGATATCGGAAATTACCTCGTAGTTATATAATTCGCTTTATTAACTTTATCTATCGCCTCCCAAACGACAGGACTGATTTAGATTAAATTTTGTGTATATTTGAATGGGTCAATGAGAGGTTTGAGATTACAATTGCTCCAATACTGGAAAAAGCAACGTCTGTTGGTATGCTTTATTTTATATTATAAGAATATATTTTTATTATAATATAAAATTATATATTATAATAAAAATAAAACAAAATAAACAATATAAACTATATAAATAACAAAATTACGTAGTTACGTTTCGTTTAACTTTATTTACGTTAAAAAAATATTTTTTTTAATTAATTAAAATGTAACCGCAATAAAATTTCTTAAATTTTATCTGATATATATATTAGAAGAAATTCTAAATATATGTGGTTGAAACAGTGATTATAATACTATATTTATGTTAGCCAAAACAAGATCTTTTTTTTTTAATCTGTGTGTAATGAAACGTTGTGTGTAATGTTAACATTCTTAACCTGTTGTGGTTATACTACCATTATAATACGACTAAAAATATACACCACCAATTACGAAGAACCTGTATCGCTATTATATACCTTCCTAAATCTGCCAATTGCTTAAAAAACACTCCAAATGTTACAAAGCTGCGACTTCTTTACGTCAGTATTAAAATATAGGGTTGTTAGTTTTGTAGTAATATTATAGTGGTATTTAAAGATTTTTAAACTTTTATTTTAAGCTAATTTTCACATAAATTATGTATTGACCGGCTAAATTAAATTTTTGGGTTCGATATTAAATTAAAATTTTTGTGTTTAAACAGGAAATTGTGTTATAATTAATATAGTTGTAATTATAATAATTATTTTTTTTTATTAAGAGTGTATCAACCCTAATTATGATGAGTCATGGTTTGTTTACTAAAATTCCAGATCGAATTTGGCTGGAGTGGTGGTGGTGGTGGCTGGCTGGCGAATAGGAGCTGATATTATAAATGGAAATAAGTAAAACATTAATTTTTTTTTTTTTTTTTTTTAGATACTATAATTTAGAATAATCACCCATAAACAAATACAAAAACGTACAACGTACAAGCACACAAATACATATAAAGACGTTCATAACCATTTAATTATATACAATAAGTTCTACCTATGATTCTTGTGTTTTTTACAAAAATTATGTAATTTCTCTGTAAAAACAACCCTGTTAAAAAATAAGATAGATAACACATGTAGATTTTCGTTAACCGCATTGAAAAATAAATTCTATATATGAATTTATTTTTAAATAGCCATTTTTTTCTGTTAAAAAGATTGAATAAAAATAAATTAGCTGTTTAATTGTGATTAGCAGATGCATATGATAATTTTTTATCTTTCGAAATTGGAATTTGTTTTTTTTTAATTATGTTTTGGTGACGATTGTGTCTGAATATACTGATAAACTAATCTTCTGTCTCAAGTCAAGACTTTATTTACCAAAGTCTCGGACTGGGGCCGACTAAACTTGGTCCAATTCAACCCCAATAAGACTCAAGTTTGCCCGTTAACCGCTATAGTCACCTTTTGTCATATTCCCCCTCATTTCGAGAATACGGGGAGTATTCGCTGCCACAGCCAAGTATCGGAATACTTGGTATAGAGATTTCGAACGTTGTTCAAATCCGCGGTCACTTGGAAGGTAAAGCCAAATTGGCTTCTAAAAAGCTTGGAGTGCTCAATATGGCTAGACAGTACTTCACGTTGGGTCATCGTCTAAAACTCGACAAGACGCAAATTCGGCCCCACATGGAGTACTGATCTCATCTCTGGGCGGGAGCTCCCCAGTATCAGTACCTTCTTTTCCTTGACCGCATTATACGTAGAGCCGTTCCGATTGTCGCCGATCAAGCTCTTACCGACCGGCTTGATACTTTGGATTTGCATAACGATGTTGGGTCCTTCTGCATTTTCTATCACATATATCACGGGGGTTTTTTGAATTAGTCCCGGCCGCTGAATTTCGCAGCCGCGATCGGACATCACGCCAGAACTCGAAATTCCATTCTCACCACTTTGATGTCTGGAAATCCACAACAGCGCGATTCATTAAGGCATTTCCTGCCTCACACAACCACTCTGTGGAACCAGCTTTAGCCGGCGAGTTTTCCGAACCGATATGATATAAAAACCTTCAAGAAAAGAGCGTACTCATTCCTCAAAGGCTGGCAACGCACCTGTAAGCCCTCGGATGTTGCAGATGTCTATAGGCGGTGATAGTCACTTTCCATCAGTTCAGCCTCCTGCTCGTTTGCCAGAACTACGTGTTATATAATGTATTTAACTTGTCAGAACACGCTGCTCTCTTTTTGGGTTTGTTGTTACAAATGTTGCAGATTTTCATCTGACACAGAAGGAGCTTCCCACAATGTTTTCCTTTACCGCTTAACAAGAGATAAACAATTGTAAGCACCAATTAATCATATAAAAGTTCAGTGGTGCCAGATTTGAAGCCGCGAACTTCGTTATTAATTTAAGTCTTCTGGTCATGGTCAAAGCTGGTCCATTTCGGTTTGGTATATTAAATTTTTTTTTTAATGAAGTGAGAATGCATTATTTTGTAAAGCTATAATAAAATTTAACAAATAATAAATCTCGATCAAAAAAATTGACAAAAGTAAAAAAATAATATTGGGCCACAATAAATTGTAGTGTAAATAATAATAGTAATTATATCCAAAGCGTCGACGCGTCGGGAGACATCTAATCATATATTTTACCTACATCGCCTAGGTAGCATACTATGTTTAAATTTCATACCTACTACTTACCTAACTTGTATCTAACTTTTACCTACCTAATTTTTAGTTGCATTCGGTTGTTTCTTTATTTATTTAGGTTACAATTTGAGAAAGCTATATATTATAATAGATATAATTCGGAAAGATGACTATAAGAGTCGTTTGTGTGTTTCAGTTTGAAGATTAAATGGGCCAGTATAATTATAGGCACAAAGGATATCATTTCTTAGTTCCCAAAGTTGGTTGGCGCGTTGGCTATGTTATTAAAGGCAAGGTTAATATTTCTTACGGCACCAATGTCTGTAGTCGTCCTTGAGCATTTATCATTAGGTCTAGCCTAAATACTAGGTAAGGCTTTTTACAAGCCCGTCTGGGTGGGTACCACCCACTCATCAAAATATTCTACCGCTAAACAGTAAATAATCTCTCTGATCTTAGTATTGTTGCTTTTCGGTTTGAAGGATGAGTGAGCCAGTGTAACTACAGGCACAAGGGATATAACATCTACGCTCCCAAGTTTGGTTTTGGCGTTGGCGTTGTAAGGATTGGTAAATATTTCTTACATCGTCTCTTGGCGATGGTTACCATTTAACATCAGGTAGCCCCTTTTGCCCATTTGGGTAGGTGGACACCTATAACATAAAAGAAATGTACATAGATACCTTGAATGTAACTTATTCCTATATTAATAAATGTAATCGATAAAACGTTTAAAGAATGGTCTAGAACTATATCTTTGTTGTTAAAAGTTTGTTCTAGGTACAAAATTTGCGAGTGAATGAGAATAATTATCTTAATAACTTCCATTTAAAAATAGTTTAATTTATTAAGGTTAAATTTTGTCAAGTTTTTACGTCTTGCAAACCTTATGAACAAATGCTGATAATGCCTTAACTATTAAACTATTTTATCCGACGTGGGATTGTATAATAAGCACCTAGTTCATGTTTTATCAATTATTTTACATTAGCTTATTAGTAAAGCTGCGCTCTTAGTGTTTAGCAATTTTTCGGAATCTTTTATGCGGCTTACAGTAGAGTAAAATGGCGGTGGCAAGGTCATCTAACAAAACGAAATAGCGTTCATACCGCGTCTACCAAATGCTACAAAATGCGATGCGTTAGTCGTGCGAATTCAGTACTGCGCGAGCGCTTCTTAGGACTTATGCCGAATTTTTGAGCACTAATCCAAGCCAAACGATAGAGCGTGAACCATATAGTGCGCTTACCATTTTATTATTAATTAAGTTAAATACTTAAATATAAGCAAAATCTATCAAAAGAATTTATATTTATTTAAAATACTAACCTAAAATACAAAAACAAAAAACGTTCTTAAAAATACAAAAACAAAAATATAAAGGTAAAATACAAAATCATGACAAAATATAAACCTTACAAGGACCAATAGCGCTACGGCTTACGAGCAGCACGCAAGTCCCAGGTTCGAACCTTGGGCTGTTGTCACAATTCCCATCATAAACTTTGTTTAGTTGGAGGGGTAAATTATTAAAATAATATTAAAATATTAGTAAATTCCTTAAAATGGGAATTGCTATTATTATAAAATATATTAATTGAATTTAAAATTTGAAACCGTTTCTTAATCTTTGATTAGAGAGAGTTGCATAAAGGAGGTTGAGATGCTTTTTGGTGTAACAAAAATACAGTAATATAATCAATTAAAATCTATATTTTAAAACACGTGAAAAAGTGGAAAAATTATCACAAAGAACTTCGTTCCCAACGGGGGCCCCCGATCGCACAATTTTTTATTTTATATTTAACGGATATGTATCCGAATAAATTAATTTAAAAACGGCCTATTCAGTGTCCTCTCACACATAGTAGTAGTAGTAGTAGATTTCAGTGTTGGAGAAGAACGTTCATCGTTAAAATTCAAAATTTCAAATATGATAATTTTTTTTTAATATAGTTATCTAACCGAAAATTCTATTGTAAAACATTTGTAACATCTCCATGACATACCTACCTTTTTTTTTTACGCTGGGAAAACGCATTACGCTTTTCCCCCCACGGGAACAGTGGGGGGGGGTGTATGTGGGGCTCGCCATATGTCCAGGGCACCGAGTGTGCCCCGGTCATCGGAATACCCACTAAAAAAGGAATTCCCAGGGCGCATCGCCTGCGAGGAGGGTCGCCGCTGTCCACGACACCGTACGATAACCCCTTATCGCCGTCACCGCTATGACCCTCTCCGGTTATCGCAGGAGGGCCCGGTTTGAAGCGGTGAGTGCGTCCACCCAAATCGGTGCACCGTACAGTGCCATCGACCTCACTACGCGGGCATAGAGGCGCCGGCATAGCGATCCCGGTCCTCCCACGTTTGGTAAGAGGCGGCCTAAGGCGGCGGCGGCATTTACGAGCTCCGGGCCGAGTTGCACGAAATGCTGCCCGAAGCTCCAACGCCCGTCCAGGATCAGGCCCAGGTACTTCATCTGGGCCCGAACCTCGATCACCGTACCGGAAGGCGATACTCGCCCCTCGTGGGGAGCCCCTCCGTGGACCGAGGAAGAGGAGGGCCTCCGTTTTGGATATGGAGACCCTCAAACCCAGCATCTCCATCCGGTCCACGGTCAGGGTTGTTCCGACTTTGGCCAGGCGGGCCGCCTCCCGAAAGTCCCGTCCCGTCCTGAAAGAGCCTCTGAGAGACCCGGACCGACCTCATCGAGGTGCTGAACGAGACGGGCTGCGAGAATCTTCTCAAACAACTTGCCCGTCTCGTTCAGCAGCACAATCGGCCTGTACGCCAAGGAGGAACCGGGCGGTCGACCCTCCTTCGGCAACAGCATCAATTTCCCTTGCTTCCAAGGCTTCGGAAACTGCCCGCTGATCAGACATTCGTCAAACAGCCCCCGAAGCCTTGCACCTAGGTATTCCAGGGCGTCGCAAAGAACACGCCCTGGAACACTGTCCGGACCCGGCGCCGTCTTCTTGGCCCTCAGGCGACCGAGGGCCATCTCCATTTACCGCTCCGTGATCAGTGGTGGAGCCACTGCGTTCTCTATCACGGAGCGGGGGGGCATAGGCGGAGGGACAAACTCGCCCGGGTGGGGAAACAGTTCCCCCACCAGGCATAGGAGGAGCTCCGGCGGCAGCGTTTCCGTCACGGGGGCAGCTTGGGTGCGGAACTTTCCACGCACACCTCGGTTCGGCCGCCCCCATGGGTCTCGGTTGAGACCCGCCAGCAACTCCTCTCCAGGTCCACGTCGAGGCCATTACGCCTTCGACAGCGGACGTAAGACGTAAGCGACCTTCGTCGGACAACTTTTTCGCCGCTGCTTTTTGGACATGTCACTCGGGCCATACCCATGTACCCAGGTCCGCATGACATCTCTCCGCACCTGAGCGCTTCAATGGGGCAACTGCAGCGATTATCTTATCCCTAGACGGTAACGACTCCGTCACTTTTAAATCCACCCTCGTCATGGGACGGACCACGTTGGCCACCCCATTCAACACCGTACGAAGCTTGTTGGCAAGTTTTTCTGCTTGGTCCGACTGCGCCTTAGGCAGCTCCAGTACTCTGGCACCCGTCTCAGAGCGACGGACTTTAAGTCCGCCACATATTCCGAGGTCCTGAAGTTTTACCCCCTGCTCGGCTCGCTCCAGGACATGAGCGTACGTGACACCCTTTTCTTGCGCCTCTGGCTGCAATGTTACAATCACTGCAGCTGTGCTAGGGGCGAACAGCCTCGCTTTGGTCGCCTGAGGTGCCTTCGGCGCCATTGGCGCTGACGTATTGGGTACTGTGGCCGGGGGTGAAGGATTCTTCCCCTTCTTCCCCTTTTTAACTACGGTGGACCAGAACATCTCATGGGCCTCCCGTGACTCCATCGCGGTCGAGGGGACCGAGGGACCAGCCGTTGGTGTTGGTGCTACGGCTGGAGCCGCCGGCTTCAGCACAGGTGCATGTGCCACCCGCTTGAGTGCGGGTGCTGAATTCGGCGGTGAAGCCATTTGGGCCGCCTGTGAATAGGTCGGATCATTTTCCACCAACTCCCGTCTTTTGTCCGCCGCTAAAAGGGGCGATGCACCTTTACGGGAGGCAGGCGCCCCTCAATACCATCCAACCGGGCGTTAATTACCGCAGACACTATGGAGGCCTTTAACTGCTCGAGTGCCTGCGCATCCTGCGAGGTGCTGGCCGCCGAATCGTTCGCTACTGCCACCGTCGTTCACATCTCCGTGAACTCACGACGGTGGGCTTTTAGCTCCGACTTTAAATCATCAATTTCATTACGAAGGCGACCGTTATCCGCAAGAAGTCGGCGGGTCTCCTCCGCTTCCGTCCTGGAAGCCAGAGCATCGACAATACTCTGGAGCGAGGCCGCGGAATCCCTCAATTTTTTCGCAAATCCCCCTTTTAAGTTGGAGAATTTCTGCGCCACTTCTAAAATGAGGGCTGCGCTACGGCCAGCTTGCGCACAAAGTTCCTCCGCGCCCAACTTCGCGGGATCTCCCGTGGCATCCGATGCGGACTCTTCAGAGTCCAAAACAATATTAGGGGTCCCCTTCCGGAACGCCCTACTCCGGAGCGAGCGCTCGAAAGCCTCCTCCCTGGCCTCGGTGGCCTTTGCCTTAAGCTCAGCTTTAGCCTGAGCTAGGCTTCCACGTCCCCTGGAGGAGAGTTTCCCCCGACGAGCACTATTACATTTCGCCACTGTTCTGACATCCGCCTCCATATCGGAGTCGGAATCGAAAAGGGCGATTCCCGCATGTGGGCGTTTACGCCCACCATTGTTTTCCGACAATTCAGTGTCGACGTCCATTGCCGACAAAACAACAACAAACAACCAAAAACAAACCAAACAACAACAATAGAAACAACAACGATGACAACAACAATAACTATAAAAATAGATCTATTACCAAGCAACAAAACCAATCGTCAATGAAAATAACAAAGTCCATATACAAAGCCAATAAACATAAGTCGTAACAGAAAATCAAAATCCAATATAAATTAAGCGAGGGTAATCGTAAAAACATCCGAGGAACATTGATAACAATATTATTCCGACACGTCCGAACGGTTCGACGGCTCGAGCGCGACGTGATCATGACATACCTACCTACATTATAGACTAAATTAAAAGCTAAAGGTACCGGTGGACATTTTGTCGACTTAAGAAGCTAAGTTGCTTTTTAAAAACCGAACAATATCTCAGACGCTTACCTATGTGCACTACTTGTTTTCATTCATTATTTACGTGTATTGTGTGTGTCATACTTATTTTTTTATATAATATCACTAGATATGGGTGTTCAATTAAAATAGCTGCGACTTGACATACAGAAGGACAGAAGTACAGGGGAAATTTTAAGAATTCTATTTTTAGCATATGGTTGCGGAGCCCTAAGCCTTTTAAAAAATAAATCTATTTTCAGTGGCGTAACTATACCAACTGAGGCCTGTGGCAAATCCATTGCATGGGGCCCCTCAAGGGCGTAGCTACCAAAGATACGGGACCCTCAATCTGAGTAAGCAAAAATTCGTAAAATATTATTGAAAATGACAATACAAAAAATTCATAAAAATGTTAAGACACTTCTGAGCTCAGGACATCTCGGACCGTGGCGGGGCCCCGTCGGGGCGGGGGCCCGTGGCGTTTTGCCAGCCCTGCCACCAAAAGTTACGACTCTGGCTATTTTATCACCTATAGTTAGCTGATCTTTTTTAAATCCGTTCAAGTATTAGGATACGCTGACGATCTAGACTTGATCGGTAGATCTTTTTCTGAAATGGAAACTGCATACCTTAGCCTAGAACGCACATCTAATAATGCCGGACTGCAAATAAACATGGCTAAAACAAAGTACCTCAAAGCGTCGAAGGATCAACCCAGTGCTCATAAACGAATTACGATAGGCAATAAAACCTTTGCTGCCGTGGAGGATTTCGTTTATCTGGGTACCTTGATCACTGAGAACAACGAGATATCACTAGAAATTAGCAGAAGAATAATGGCAGCCAATAGATGTTACTTCGGTCTTCTACGATATCTCTGTTCCAAAACGTTGCGTAGATTAACGAAAATTCTCCTCTATAAGACCCTATTAAGACCAGTACTAACTTATGGGTCAGAATCCTGGGTACTAAGCAAAAAGGATGAGCATGCATTGCTAGTTTTTGAAAGGAAGATCCTCAGACGTATTTTTGGAGCTGTGATGGAAGGAGATTGTTGGCGATCAAGATTCAACCACGAGCTGTACCACATGTACGACGAACCGGATGTCGTCAAATTTATTAAAATTGGTCGCTTACGCTGGTTAGGCCATATAGAGAGAATGGAGGACACAAGAGCACCGAAGCGTCTTCTCTTTGGAAAACCTGACGGCCGCAGAAAACCAGGAAGACCAAAGCTTAGATGGTTGGATGGCGTCGAGCGGGATCTCAAAGCGATTGGCGTCAGGGGCTGGAAAGAAAAAGCAAAAAACAGACCCGTCTGGAGGAATATTCTCGACCAGGCCAAGGCTCACCCGCGGCTGTAGTGCCAAGATGATGATGATGATAGTTAGCTGATTAGCAATTTAATAAACAGGAACACACCGGTTCTAACCATATCTTGCCACTGTATTGTGTAGTACTTTTCTCTATAAAAAATATTACCATTATTAATTATTGGTAGGACTTTCTGCATGCCCGTCTGGTACCACTAATTCGTCACATTTTCTACCGTTGCACGTTGCAATAAGTCGGTAATAAATATTGCTTTGTCCTGGTTCAAAGGTTGCGTAAACCAGTGCAACTACAGTTACGAGTTAACATCTCAGTTCCCAAGTTTGTTGGTGGCGCATTAAAGATAAAAGAGATGTTTTATATCTTTTACAATACCAATGTCAATGTGGTAAAAACTTACCATCAGGTTCTGTCCTATTTGATAGTCTGCTACTTATTTTTAATAAAAAAAACAATACTTTAAATATTGTTCATTTTAAATACATAAACCTTAACATACGTTGAAATTGCATAAACAAAGTGTCCCAATTTTATTTTATTTAATGTTCATTCGTGTCAGATCTTCTTTAAATTCAGCGTCGTCTTTGCTGTATTAAGTGTTATAAATTTTTCACTTTTCACATCTCGCATTTTCCGCCTCGTCTCTAGTCTCGTTCCGGGACGGTCGTGAACCCGAGACAGCATAAAATTAATAGCCGTGCGTTTATCTTACAAATTCCCTTCTTATGGAATGTTTTAACTATTTTACATAGAAAAGATCTTTTGGATCAGACCCAAAATTGTAAAATATAATAATTATTTGTCTAAAAATATTTTGTTATTATATTATATTTACTGTTAAATATTGGTAAATATACTGTTATATGTGAATACGTAAACTAATTTACCTTGTCGATTATTTTATTATATAATTTAACATTTCATTCATACTGCGTAGGTATTTAAGGTAGGTAAGGTTGGTATTTAATTTACTCGATTTTTATGATTATTTTCTTTAATAATAAAAGATTAGGTATAGTTTACCTTAAGAAATGAGGCAAATATTCAATTGATTCTTTAATAATATTTAAATTAATTACCTACCACTTTAACCAAATGTTAATTTAATAAAATAGATTATACAAATATTAATATATTCAATTAAGATCGGAATACAAATTATAATATAAAAATACACGAAATTTAGTGGCCAAAATAAAATAAAACGAGCATCAAGAATTCAGTTTCATTTAATGCCTTATTATGGGTTATTAGTTAAAGTGTTGTCTTCTTCTTTCGAATGACAAATAAAAAATAAGAGACGGAGGGGAATCAGTGTTTACCTAATCATCCGCTAAGAAATGATTATAATACCTAAGGCCGTATATTTTTTATTGCGTAAAATATATAAAATGCATGTTTAATAAAGTTTAAGTAAACTTTAATATACAACGACTGTTATAATTTCGTAATATACTTTCCGAACGACTTCATCCGTATTATATTATTTATTATTCTCGAAAATACCATAGTTTATATACTTCCTATTTTACTGGTCCCAAGCTATCGAATTTCTGTTCAGTGTAGTCGTTATGAGATAACAAAATGACGGACAAAGCAATTTTCGCATTTATAATATTAGTCTCATATAGACTATCAGGGTTATCGCGATATTCGATGTCATATAACCTTTCCAGAAAACCAACGGAATGCGATAGTTACTAAAACTACATTTATCTTTTTTTTAATTATAAATGGTAGCGGATGTATTATATAAAGCCCAAATGGATGATAAAGAAACAAACACCGCCATTTTTGTAAAAACTTAATGTAAATGTTTTTGAAGTCTATTAAAAATTACGAGAAATAAAAAATAAAAAATCTCCAAAACATTACACTGTGTTCAAAGTGTAGTCAGGTCTATGCAAAATTATTGTCTAAACAGGCTATGCAATAGAAATATTTACCAAGTTGGTATAAAAAAAAATAGTCTGGAATTAGGTACGTAGTCAATACACATACAGACATAAATTGTATTGTTAATAAGATATAGATTATATATAATATATAGATAAGAGATATATATGTATAGTGTACCAGCAAATGCAAGAAGGAAATTAAATAGTAGGTCATCTTAAAACAGTAATCAGTTTTAATATAATATTTTAAAATATACACAAGTCCATTTTTATTTCTTTACTGTATTTGTTTGTAAGCCTTGTTAGCAGCTCGAAATCTTACTCAAAATGTGCAAGAGCTTATATAACTATAGTTAATGTGAGAAATTCGTTTTATAAAAACTCTCATCTCCAATATACCCCCTTAACTAAACACTGATACATCTGAATTGTAATAATAAAAATAATTTGTCTAACGTAAAAAATAATGAACTTCCATTTTTTCCAACATTATGCCTATGAATAAATAAATTTAGTATTTAAGTAAGGTCCTCCAGACCGATTTCGGCCACGGCGGCCAGTCTCAAGAGAGATTAGCCAACTGCGCAGGAGATATTATAGTGCACAAGTGTGTGCGCAAACACAGGTGCATTCTCTTTTCCTTAGCTCTCACAATCCGATGGGACGGCAATCCGACACGACCGGAAAGAGTTCAGGCGCAGGACCAACGGCTTGATGTGCTTTCCGAGGCACGGGAGTGTACACACTTCCAACTTCCAGACTAAGGGCTGCTACTGACAATTTTCTGATAGAAAAACCCAATAACTATTTATTGGCCCGACCTGGGAATTGAACCCAGGACCACCGGGTCTGCGGCCTTACATGTAGCCACTAGACCAACGAGGCAGTCATTTAGTATTTATTCAAGTTAATAATAATTGATAATTTATTACCAGCACACAGCAGCTCACCATTTGCTTAAATTTTAATCGAATATAATACTTAATGTTAAAACTAATATTTATTTCATAAGGCTTATTCGTAGACTTATTACGAGTATAATGAACATTTACGTTAAATTGAATAAATAACTAAAGAATAAATACCTTTAATAAGATCTAATAATAACTTGTAAATTTATAATTAAAAAATTGATAATATATTACTGCTTGCTTATTAAATATTCACGAAGCGCTGCATAGCGCTATATAATTAGCATAGACTATTTTCGTCCGATTTTATAAGCATGATACCGAAATTCACTGACCTACATACTTTGATGATGGTATATTAAGGTATTAATACAACATTATTTACAAATATACTCCTCATATTTTTATTTATGTATATATAGATATTAATTTACCTAACTGATTTCAGTTTAGTGGTAATATTTTAATCTCGCGTTGAGGTTTTAATTTGAGAAGCTTTCCCTGCTTTTTAAGCCACCGTCAATGAAAGTCATTGAACGGGGGCGGGCGCCGCGCAGGCGCTTTATTGGTCTTTTACTTTCGGGTTGCTAGGTTAAATAATAAAGTTTTTAATGGAAAAATTAACAATTATAGAATACTTTCTTATGAGTAACAAACAGTAGTTGCCAATAGTCAATGGTGTATCCAATTACCTAATAAGTACTAACATAATACCTCTGCACAATTTTAGCATTAGTCTTATTGGTAATGCATGCATGCAGGCAAGCATGACTTGTGTTTAAATGCACATCCGTGTTATTGTATTAGTTACTATAGTTGTGCCTTTACAAATAGACAAATCGATTTTGCATTATTATGGTATAATAACATCATAATTTGAGAGATACATTTTGTTAGACAAGTGCATATTTAAATTAATGGCCTTAAACGTCAGAAAGCACACTTACTTGCAAAAAGTATTCAAATATTTTTGTTAAATGGATGAAAACTAAAGGAGTTTTCGATCCCGGGTAAAGCAGCTTGCAACCCAGTTTGACACAGTCAACACCGGCAAGCTGTCATTTCATTTTGCGTTAGTGTGTGGGAGCGTTGTGTTGTGACTTGTGTCGCAAATCGTAGGGTCCGCCGCGGCCCTAGTGACCGAGAGAGCGTTGTGCGTGTACTGTTGAGTAGCGTGTCGCCCGCGGTATTCGGCCATTGTCGGTTCGCGCTCATGATTGCGAGTGCAGTGTCGGCAAAATGCGGTGGCGGGCGCGCGCGGCGCCTTCCCGCGCCAAAGAACGCGCGAACATCAGCTTCTTCATCTTCATTATGTTCTTCGCTGTGTTTGGTGTAATTGTGTTGACTGAGTTGTTGTTACTCGAACGACCTACACCAGGCTCTACGCGATCACGCTATAATGAAGATCTCCAGGTCAGATATCAAAATCACTGTTGATTTCATTCTTTGTTATTTTTTCAGTAAGAAAATCTTATATAATTTATAAATTATTGCTCTTCAACAAATATTATCTGTAAAAGTCTTATAATATTCTTATTGGAGGTAAGAATTTTTTTAATAATAGAAGGTAAATTGGCAATAAGCGATATAAAAAAATGACAAAAGCTTTCGCTTCCCGATTCGAGATTGATAAATAATAATCTGTTTAATGATATATTTGCATTGATCTAATAGAAGATCAAATAGTACAACATGGAAATGTTATTAGTAATTTCCATATACATTAAAATATTCAAAGGTATACGCTTTATCCGCGTAGAATATTATATATTTGCATTTATGATTTTATATTTATGTGTATTTAGTCTTCGACATTAAAACTATCGTTGCATTCTACATTATCGGAATACAGGTTTTAGCTTCGTTAATAAATAAAAATGAATGTTCGTATGTTTGTTTACTATGCGTTGCTGAACGGTTCATCCGATTGTGTTGAAATATGGTGAGTTCTTCCGCGTACCTGTTAAGATTCCTGACCTAAAGAAAAAGAGTTTATCTTTGTATTTTTGTCGTTTAAGATAAAAAGTTCTATGCATCACATTCTACACGCTGCGAAGCCGAGACGTGTGTACTTTAAATAAAACGTTATTACATTTTTTTAAATAACCGTAAAATCGAATTTGTATGTGTTATACGTATTAACACCGTGTTAAGCACTCTTACAAACATTTCTGCTTGAGAAATACAGTTTACCGGTCAAATGGGGGGTCAAACGGGTCATTGCCCTATCGTATCTATGTATCGTTTGATGACACTATATTTTGCGTATAATTATGAAAAACGTATACTATACCATTTAAATATTATATTTAAATATTCGAAATTTATAATGAATTTCCGTTTTTAATTCTCTTAAATCGAAAATAGTATTTATACATATTGTACACTAGAATACATGTAACAACTAAATTCAGGCTAAGGACTATTCCGCTTAGCGATTGTTTAGTTAAAAAAAAAATTCTCTCTTTCTATAATAATTATTGATTTCGCATTTAAAAGAACAAAATCACTGGAACAGAAAATCTACAAATTTTCGGTTCATTGATAAAAATATAATAAATAAAAATAAGCCTAGAGCCTTCCTCGATAAAAGGACTATCCAACAGAAAAATATTTTTTAAATTCGAACCAGTAGTTCCCGAGATTAGCCGGATCAAACAAACAAACTCTTCAGCTTTATATACTAGTATAGATAATGTTTATCAATAAATAAAATTATGTTTTATGTGATACAAGGCTTCGTTAGTTTTATCAAAAAAAGAATTAGTAAAGGTAAATTAATAGTCTCTAATTGATATTATAATGTGTGTTATTCACTTTATCCTTACTAATATTATAATTCGAAAGTAAGTTAGTATGTTTGTTACGCTTTCACTGTTCCACTGATCATCATGAAATTTGATCATGCGTACACGTTGTCAAGGGACTGACATCGACATCGGGTACCGAGGAAACGCGGAAGAGGCCGCGGGTCGAAACTCGTATGAAATAAGCTATGTGATATGTATAATTTATGTTAGTATATAAAATTTACATCTCAGAACTCGTAGCGGGTTTAACAATAAACCCAATGTAAACTAAAGCCATATTTGCTTTAAGGATACCATAGCTCCAAACTTTATGTAAAAACATAAACGATTTTTGTAAATGCTATTTTTAAAAGTCTTAGTAAAACGAAGTTCAGAGTCTCCACTTAGCTTGAGCCGAAACTGTTTGTATAAATAAAGGGCCTTAAATGTTCCATTGCTATGTAAAGGGTTCATTCTAAAGTAGAAGGTTTGATGATTATTCCCCAACGCTGGTCCAATGCGGTTTGCTGGATACACGTAAGCCTTTGATCATCCGACAGGTGCACAATGTTATTCTTTATCGCCGTAAGCGAGTTCTTCCGTTAAAATACAACTTGACAATACTGGTACCTTTCCTCTATTCTGTAAGAAATGTATAAAAAAAATGCAAATCTTGATTAATCCTTTTGAATCTTATTCACATATATATATAGGGTTTTCCATTAAGGGCGCTTGATCCTCCATAAGGTCCTTATAAGGTCCTCCAGACCGATTTCGGCCACGGCGGCCAATCTCAAGAGAGATTAGCCATCTGAGCAGGAGATATTATAGTGCACAAATGTGTGCGCAATCTAAGGTGCAGTCTCTTTTACTTCGCTCTCATAATCCGACACGACCGGAAAGAGTTCAGGCGCAAGACCAACGGCTTAACGTGCTTTCCGAGGCTCGGAAGCGTACACACTTCCAACTTCCAGACTACGGGCTGCTACTGAGAATTTTCTGACAGAAAAACCCAATAACTATTAATACTATTATATATTTATATAATATAATGAGATCCTCAATAAATGGATCTGTTAAAAATATATTTTTGAATGTTATCGAAATTAAAAGTAAAATAAAAAAAATCGTTTTCAAAGTGTGTTTTATTCTTGTTAACCTGCATTTATGCTACGGGTATTAAATCTGATATTATAAATTCGCGAATTCGTAATGGGACGGTTTGTTGGATTAAGATCCATATTCATTTTTATAAGGTCAAAAGTAGGAACGACTGTAGTAAATGTAAAGTAACAGCCTGTGAATGTCCCACTGCTGGGCTAAGGCCTCTTCTCCTCTTTTGAGAAGAAGGTTTTGGAGCTTATTCCACCACGCTGCTCCAATGCGGATTGGTGGAATACACATGTGACAGAACTTCATTGAAATTTGACACATGCAGGTTTCCTCACGATGTTTTCCTTCACCGTCAAGTACGAGATGAATTATAATCACAAATTAAGCACATGAAATTCAGTGGTGCTTGCCCGGGTTTGAACCTACGATCATCGGTTAAGATTCACGTGTTCTTACCACTGGGCCATCTCGGCTTTTTACTAAGTTTATTGTCTCTACGTTGTTAATCTGTTTCGTGAGCACCTACGAAATACTTCCATACCCGTATAAAACCTCTCTCGTCACATGTCGTAAGATGGATGTATAAATAGTTAATACATAAAACTTCGCGGGCGTGTAAAGAGGTATACATATATCTATCATTATATATAGACTTACATTTCATATACAGATATCGCTTAATATATTTTCCTGTTCCATTTGCGTCTTCAAAACAAACGTGTCATATCTAGTTACCGCGCGAGTTTAAAGTGAAGTAGGAATAAAAGAATGAAAGATTCGCAGCTCCTCAGGACTTACTTTATGTATTATCTAGACTATTATATTATGACATAATATATAGTCAAATATATATATATATATATATATGTGTCAATTTATAATAGCCATGTCGACTTGCGAACAAATTTCAATATTTGTCTAATTACAATATACTAAAAAACCGTGAAAATATAAATAAGACCTTATTACCTTGCAATTACTTTCAAAATAGATCGGTTATTATTTCAATGTAACTTTTTTTTTATGATACTATTTATTTACGACGGGCAAATGGGCTTGGACCTTATGGTTACCACCGCCCATAGACATTGGCGATGTAACAAATATTAACTGTTCCTTACATCGCCATTTCGCCACCAACCTTGGGAACGAAGATGTCATGTCCCTTGTGCTTGTAGTTTCACTGGTTTACTCATCTTTAAAACCGGAACGCAACAGTACTAAGTATTGCTGTTTAGCGGTAGAATATATGATGGTACGTACGTAAATTTTACGGACACGTTAAGGTTTCTTCACTACATTTTCTTTCACTGTCGAGCACGAATTTATAAACAAAAAAGCACTTGGATTCTCGGTGAGACTTGCGCGGGTTTGCCACATCTTCTACTTCTACATCTTCCACTGGGTCATCTCGGCTCTTCCATCTGTATATACGCATTTATATATTTTATTAAGTGAGCTTACGCACGGATAAAGTTTCCCAGTAGCCGCTCGGATTACGTTTGTGGTTAATAAAGTTCGAAATAAATTTAAATCGTGAACGTTTGTAAGAGAAAGGCAGAATTGATGAGTACGTCGGCTGTTTAGTTAATTAATATTTATGTGTATTCGAATTACAAAATATAATTATGTAGCCTTGGACAGCTGCTGACATTTTAATATATTTTACAGTAGTAAAAGGCGTAGTAGTAGGCTTCATTTATGTCCATTAATTAAAGTGTAACATCATAATAACAGACACAAAGTTAAGTGTTTTTAAAAACATTTGTAATAAAGTACTTGTAAAAAAATATTTTTTTCACATTGGTCTAGTGGTTAGTTGATAAAACTGTAGATGCCGGGGTCTTTGGTTGAAATCTTAGGTGGTGTCAATTAAGATCATTCTGTCAAGAAAAAAATCAGTAGAATCCCCGAAATGAGCTCGTAAAGGCTTTGATCCCGTGCTTGATTTCATTCCGACCGTGTACCGGTTTGCCTAGAGAAGAGAAGGAGAAAATGGAGTGTGCACCTGTGTTTTCGCACTAACTTGTGTATATTATTTCCTTGCTTGATTTCACTCCTGCCGGATTGCCGAGTGGAACGAAAAAGAGAAGTCAAATTTAGAAAAGTAATGTTAAAAATTTATAAACAGTACATATGCTTGCATTGAATCAGCAACGTTGCATTTCAAGAAGCGACAAGCTTTGAGCTTGATCTTCTTTAAGCCTTTAAGTTCGCGGTAAAGCTTGCTTTCTGAGAAAGTGATGTGTAGTTTCTAAATAAAATGCTCGTAGTTTTTATAGAATAGTGAGAGTAAGAATGTTTTATTTTAACGTAATAGAGTATAGTACAGTGCTTAAAAGTATAGTGGCTTATTATAGTGTAAAACTGTGTGATTGAAATATATACGAGTGTAACAAAATGATTCGATATAAATATGAATCGGCAATTTCAATTATTTGAGGCCTCCTCGCACAAGGCTTTGTAAAAAACGTTGATCTTAACGATTCGATTTTACGTTTAAATTTTCAAGTTCTTATTTAAATTTTCAATATTTAATTCTTTCGTGGATATTTATAGTCGGTAAATATTGTTTTATACAACAAACACACGACCGCTTCCCGATAGTAAAACTGCTGGGACGTCAGCATAAAACTTACAACGGGAGGGATAGCATTTCAGTCTTTATATCACTATTATCTGATCTAGATAGTTATTATCTCGGGAAAATAATCTTATGAAAATGTAGGCATAAATATATTTTTTTTTAGGATCATTGTTTTTAATTATATTTTAAGGTAAAAATGTTTAAACAATTCTTAAATAATAATTAAAATAATTTTGTAATTAATCCATAGGACCTTATTATATATAATGTTAATATAAAATAATTTAATTTTTTAAAATTTTAATTAACGTTTCATAAATATTGTTAAATTAATTGTTTATTAATAAAACATACTAGGAAACTCATTAATACTTGTTGTGCTTACTTTAATATAGTTGTATATAATTTTATTATCATTATGTTTAGCTGAGTCGATCAGCTTAGTGTAAATAAATATATTATCTATCATCATCGTCGTATCATAATACGACTAAATATATCGAGCAAATAATTGAGTTGTCTGTCAAAAAAACCGTCGTGCCGTGCCTTTTATCAAGCTTAATGAAATTATATGAAAGTAAATTATGTAAAACCGATAAACCGACAACTTTTTTTTTATCCTTAATAGGCCAGCGTTTGACCGCTGTCTTAATGTTAAGCATCGACACGGTCTAGGATGCAGCACGCTGGCCTAGAAGAAGTTCACTCTGGATTTGAAGATACCAACGTTGTAACTATCGGAAAATACACAATTAAAGTATTCCACAGTTTTGCTGTGCGACTGATAAATGTGGATTCATAGCGCTTCGTACGTAGTTGGGGAATTTCCACAGTGTACCTATGGCACTTTCGTCGCGTTTGTCTGGCCGTTGGAAAGTAAAAGGGTAAAACTTTTTACATATAATAATAGTTTTATAATAATTATGTTCTTGTTATATGTATTTCAAGAACATGAAATTAACGCTTGTCACGTCAATAGTTAAAATGTAATCGCAGCTACTTAAATTATAATATTATATACTAAAACATTAAAATTATATTCTAAAACATGCGAAACGCGCCGCATTTTGTGGTATAAGTTTTATGGGCTTGGTACTGAAAAAATCTCAACTCATTTATTATTATATTATAGAGTCCGTGATTGGCATGATTTTGAAAAGCTTATAAGCTAAAATGCATATTATTCATGAGTCTTCGATACGGCTGTTAATACAATTTTCAATTGGCTGCATTCAATCCGCTGCCAGCCCGGCTGTGCCTTCGAAGTCCATTAATTTTATTAGGAAGGAAGACGTCTGGGTATCCTTACAATAGATAGCGATAATGGATATTAAATGAGATTGGCTAATATGATTTATAGTTTATTTTTAATAATTATCCTTTTAAACTAAATGTTAAGAGTTCAACTTCGGAAGTCTTCATATTGAAGTTGAAAAGTTTGTATTGATTTTCAAGTTAAATTAAACATATTGCAAAGTGTAAATACTTTGCAATATTTTGATATATTGAATACTCTAAGATTAGTTTTGTAATGTAAAATCGTTATCACGGATTTAAATTGTCTATTCAACGGGGAAGAACCGCTAAGAGGTTATGAAATACTTAAGTTATTGTAAGATATAGTAATTGGGTTTCACACGTTTTTTGGAATTATGTTAATTAGATACATAAATGGCCAGACACAATACCTTATAATTTGTGTAGTAGTCATTCACATTTAGTAATATATTTATATTTGCAATTTCGCTTCTGTTAGCACAACAACCACCACTGACCGCAAATCTATTTGATTGTTTAATAATAAAGTTTATTTCAGTTATGCTTTTAGAAATATTTTGAGATTGGATTGTTCTGTTTCAATTCAAACATTTAATATATTCTCTATTAAAAATATGATTTATCACTCTTTGTGCCTTGCCACAAGTAAAACAAGTAAACGCATAGTAGAAGACTCGCCGGGGCGGGGGGGGGGGGGACGGGTTTTCGAAGAGGATCGTGCGGCCGCGTCGACGACTACTCGACCACAGACCACCTTCGACGCGACCTATGGATATACTCCGACCTATGAAATATAGCCAGTTAATACAGTCCACATAGTTTAATTTAAAGTGCCCTTCAGGAAGCCAACCCTCCTTAAATAATAACATAAATACATCTCTCTCGTGCTCAATAAAATCTTGGTACAATGAAAATTATTGTTGTAATTATTGTATATGACAATAGCTGTAACCAAAGGCAGTGATCTACTTATGTAATAAGAATTAATGTTTACTTACGTTTCAACAAAAATGAAGCTATTTATACGTCTTTCATCTCACGGTCACGGGACGAACGTGTCACTTAAATTAATTTAGTGCTTGAATAAATTAAGACCTTCAGCACCAGGCCCGCCCACTTGCCTTGCACGGATGTCATTCGTTTTCGTTGACGTCTATAAGTTCTTTACTTGTCCATAATCGTACACATGTACATCACAATTGATAGTGTTAAGCAAAGTGCTTCCGCCGTGTCTCTGTCTATCTATCCGTCTGTCTGAACGCGATAAATTCAAAAAACAATTTCACCAATGGAACCTTACTGGTGCGCTCCGCGTTAATCGATAGAGTTATGTGTATTATGAAAAAAACGTTTCATTTAGACCCGGGCGAAGCCGGGACGGGTAGCTAGTTTAATATAAACAATAAAAGCCACTTAAACTTCAGTCAAATTTAAGTTTAAAAAGTTTTATTTTGTATTCAATATTGTTACTGTTTAAAATGAGCTAGCGTTTCTGAAATGAGACCGTTTTAACTAACAAACAAAAATAGCTTGCTATTTGTGTCTGACTGTAAAACAAAGGCCCACTTGAACTGAGGGTTTATACAACGCGCGCTGATGTCCGCTAACGTCCGTCGCAGAATTTCAATTTCGATATGTAGGCCTCGTCACCTTAATGTTTCTTTTAAACACAGTATCCGTAACAAGTTCAATTAATTTATTGTCTCAAATCAATGACTTCGTTCAAAAATGGGTCGCCGGTATATTTTTTATGAAGCTTTATTTATCTATAATCAATTAAAAACTAGGGAAAATTAATCAAACAAAACTTGCATTTTATTTTATTAGTACGGATGTAGTGTTATGTTATACTCTGTTAGATAAATAAATAATAATATTCTGAATTTTGATCAAGGCGGCCAATTTCAAAGACTAGCCAAATGCGTAGGTTATATAGTTCACAAGTTTGTGCACTAACGCAGGTGCACACTATATATTCCCTTGGTCTTACATATCTATGACCAAAGGCAGTCCAGGAAGCAGTGTAAGTAGCAAACGTAACAGCCTGTGAATGCCTCACTGCTGGACTAAGACCTCTCCCTTTGAGGGGAAGTTTTGGAGCTTATGCCAACAAAGCGCGTTGCTGGATACACATGTGGCAGAATTTCAGTGAAAATAGACACATGCAGGTTTCTTCACGATGTTTTTCTTCACCGCCGAGCATGAAATGAGTTATAAACACAAATTAAGCACATGAAAATTCAGTGGTGCTTGCCTGCGTTTGAACAAACGATCATCGGTTAAGATTGACGCGTTCTAACTACTAAGCCAACTTGTGGTATGTATTGTAACCAACATTGAATGTCACGTTCAAGTAAGAAGGCATACTTGATTAATAAATAATTGTATAGCAAAACATTTTAGTGCGAAAGGGAGAAGATAAAAATACCTATATACATGAATGCAATATATAAATATAAATGTATATTGTATACAATATATAATATAGGATAACCAACAGTAGACACAATATTGCTTTTTGAAATTATTTTGGTTACTGTTCTACTAATTACTGGTAGTCTCAGCGTACACTATCAAGTCGCTGGTTTCTTTTGAGCTTATGTTTACAGCTTTACTAAAGATCGTTATAACGAAATCAGTAATCCAATAAATGACAAATGGAGTTCTTCTGCTTTTGCATTACCAAAAAGTTTTAGTAATAGCATCGAGCAATCTTACACAACGATAACATTGATTTATAACGGTCTAATACGGCTTAATATGGTTTGTTATGTTTGGTATGTTGTTTGACCACGTGAACAAGACATACTATCATGTAAATAACTGCATATATAACTCAAACATAGCTAAACTTTGTCAAAGAAAATGACAAAAAATACTTTTCGTCCAAAGAAACGTAAAATCCTATTAAATTATAAAACCGATTAAAAAAATTTTTTTATCATAAGACGGCTAGTTTTCTTCTATTTTTATTTCGAACCAAGCTTTAAATGTGAATAAAAAGGACAGTTTATATTAAACATTTATTAAAATTACACAATAATGAAACGGTTTAAAAGAGATTGAAAATGCTTAATTACTTTAAAATAAATTTACATTAAGATACTACAAATCTCTGTACGTTGTACTTCTGTCTTTAAATATAAAATAATTATTATTTTTATGATTTTTTTCCCTCTGCGTTGATTGACGTTCGGTGCGACCTCAATCCACGGGATCACAGAAACGGAAGCTCGGAGTTCTGAACAGGGTGCAGCGTTTTTTCACGCCACAGCAACTGCTCCTGTTGTACAAAACACAAGTGCGGTCATGCGTTGAACATTGCACACCTTTGGGATGGCTCCGCTAAGTACTAACTTGGATCGGTTGCAGTGACGTGCGGTTCGCATTATTAGCGACGTAAAGGGCACCAACACCCTAGAACCTTTACAATTGCGTTGAGAGATAGCGGCGCTGAGCGCTTTCTATCGACTGTATCACGGCGAGTGATCTTAGGAATTATTCTCCCTAATTCCTGCTTCTCCCTTCCTTCACAAATCTACGCGTGCTGGCTCTCGATGTCACCGCCTAACTGTGACATCAATTCCATCGCGCACAAAGAAATTGGATAACTCCTTTCTTAGTCACACTTACAAAAAAATGGAATTCTTTACCACCACCACACGTATTCCTTCCTCCTATAACCTGGGTTCCTTCAAACGAAGCGTGAAGGGCATTTTGCGGGCCGGCAAGGCGAGGGCGGCTAGTGCAGAACACTCTTCCTAACTATACTGGCCGTCGTCGCTTACCATCAGGTCGAGTAGAGACATTTGCCTTCCCGGTAATTATAAAAAAAAAAGTAATAAAATAATGTTAAACTTTAATTTATCACAGTGGTACCCTTTTGGCCTAATTTTATCGATATAATGTTCCTTAGTTTCGTGACTCGTAAAGAAGAAAACAATTACATATTTGTATTTTGTGAAACTCTTTATATTTCTTGTTTTAGTGTAGCACTGGTAATAAAACAGTACAAACTTACCAAATAATTAGGCAATTTTGGTAACAATCAAATAAGTAAAACACAAGTATAACATTTAATATGCTTTTCTTTATTTTCCAGGCTTCGAACTAATTACAAAGAATATAAGGTCGAATTTGGCATATAATTAACTGATAACAATTAACCGTTAAATATTCATTATTCTTTTAGGGTTGGGAGGGAAGAACTGAAACTGGTGGCGAAGGTGCGGAGCCACCGCCACCAGCGCATGCGCCGTTGGACGCTGTCTGGCAGCCAGTAGCTGGCACTCGGTAAGTCAAGTAGCAGTAACCTAGTTCGAGCCCTTTACTTCGTCCACATTAATATTGATGAAGCGTGCGCTTTATCTCTAGGAATATTTTATACTATATGTTCCCTCACATGAGCTCTTCAGACGAACTCAAACACGGAGTGCTAGAGTGTAATGATATAGCTAGTTAGTTATATAGCGTTTATTACATTATATTTTATTGCGTATTTATCGTGTATAGGTACAGGAACTTGTTGCTGGTTAATTCTAAATCTTTTGATTTAAATAATATTATAGTGCAATGAATTATTTATTTGAGAATTCAGACCGAATTTGTCGCGACTTAGTTCAGTGGCGGTGATAGATATTTTTATTTAATTTAATATTGACATTAATATTATTTTAATTTGTTTCATTACTGTGTACAAACATGAGATTATAATTTTTTTAATTCAAAATTTCCTGTTTTCAAAAGAAATCATTATTATTCAGTAATCGTTCGAATAGTTTTAGAGTACATTCATCTGATTACAAAATGCAATGACGAAATCATTATATATATATATATAGAATATTACATAAATATTTGCTTCAATTATATATCTAAATGAAAATAAAAACGTAATGTAAAAATTATTTGCAGGAAATCAATTATTTAAGAATCACTTCCTTGTGTGTAAGATCTTATGGTTTAGTATTAAAAGTACTTATTTTATATACTGCACTTATGTACCGCCACATCCACTAAATAATCCTGTCTTCTATTCATACTTTAAGCCCCTCTTTTAGTACGTCAGCTTCTTTTTATGTGTACAAGTTAAAGGTTGGGACGGGACTGTAATAGCCTTACTTAACTTCTTTACCGCTGAGTTGCAGTCGTTTCAGAGACGAATCGATACTGTTAATAAGGCCTGTTTAGATTTTCAAATGCTTTTTTTATTGAAATATATCTTCTGACTAATGTCAGATTAATCATCGTTTGACCGCTTAACATGAAAATTGGTTATTATAAGTATTATGTATTTTTTCATGAAGGTTTTATACGATCTACTTAGTTTGTAAGTCGGCACTAAGTGGTAGAACAATTTGTATACCGGTTGAACGAAAGCCGTGACAATTTGTATATGTACATAGGCTGTACAATTATTATATACAATGTTTGTTGGGTTTCGATATTAATGTATAGTTATATATACTTTGGGAATATATAGGTTACTTTCTAAATAATTGTGTTGATATAGTATTCGGTAGTAAAAGTTTGGAAAAAAAAAGTTTCGTATTCCGTCGAGGTTTCATCGTCGATCATAACGACTTCACTCGTTTCAAAGGGCAATCGTTTCAGAGAGTATTATTACATTACAATGTATTATTATCTAAAAATGAATGTAATTGATACTTGATAAATCATTAATACCAATTCAGAATCGAAAATGACTCCGACGTCACGTGAAGTGTAGTCCCGCCGCGCCTACTGTTTTATAAAGAGCTCTCTAGGGGTAACGCCGATAAAGGCACGTACTCATATAATCGGCGATGAACGTGTCGGTTCTGCGACAGTTTCCCTATTATATATATAAAATTCAGCAAGAGAAAACACAATAATACGCAAAGGTATAACAGCAGAACGCGAAGAAAACGCGACTGTCATTCATAAGATCACATTGTCATATTCGTTTGAACTAAGCGATATAAATAAGTCTAGCATTTTTGTCACACGTAAAAAAGAAAAAGGTGTCCTGCCCAAACATTACGCCGTATTTGACATGCTATGCATTAATAGTTTACATTAATTTTGTCAATAAAACTTAAATTTAAAATTTAAAAAACCACCGATATCTACCCCTTCATCCTTCAAACAGCCAATTTTGTAATCCAGAAATCAAATCCTTTCATTTGATACCGCACTTAGACATATTTACTTACTATCGTTTATTCATTATCCTATCTTCCACCCCCCCATAACTATTAAACGGCTGAATCAATTTTCTTCAAACATAGTCTAAAACACTTTCGATTAAGATATATTTCAAACAAAAGCAACTAAATGAAAATCGGTTCATCCGTTTGAGAGCTACGATCTCATGTAGACAGACAGTAGACAGACAAACATAGATACAGACACACACGTCAAACTTATAACACCCCTTGTTTTGCTTCGGGGTTTAATAAACACTATATCTAACGCCGTGGTATTATTATGATCACCGAACTCCATCTATCCGATACTTCAGCCAATTAAAAAAAATCTCATAATACACTTATGTCTCATAATCTCATCATCCAGTTAATAAAAGTAATAATTCTCGACTGAACGAATTCAGTCGTACAAGCTATTCGCGTAATCAATAACTGAATAGAAAACCAACACAACATATAGAGAAATTAGAATAACAATAATTATGAATAAAATGTAAACATTTAAAGTAATAAACGCGTAAACCGTCAGTTAAAGCGAAAACTCCAATAAATCGGGCGGCATTAAATATTGCCATTAAAACCTACGAACTCTGGCACAGAGCCAGGAATTGTTCCGTCCGATCTTCACTTGTTTTGTATTTATTTGTTGGAATTCTCTTATAGCGTAACTGTCAAAGATGTCGGCAAGTTATAATTGCATTCGTAAGTTAAGTGAAATAAATGTTGTCTTTTATAAAGTACTAGCGTCTTGCCCAAGGTTTTGCCCACTCGCGTAGTTCCCGTTCTCGTGGGAATACGGGGACAAAATGTAGCCTATGTTACTCGCTCATAATCTAGCTTTTCATTGGTGAAAGAATTTTTAAAATCGGTTTAGTGGTTTAGGCGTGAAATCGTAACAAACAAACAAACTCACATTCGCATTTATAACATTAGTTAGGATTAATTTTCGCCTACGGCTTCGCCCATGCGGCATGTGCACCGGGCAACTGATTTCGAACAAAGCTTTGTCAAGCGGTGTACACAAGCGGCTTTAAAAACAAGGTAGCGGCGCCCTCATATATATATATGTCGCGTATGAAAAGGATTACTTTATATATCTTTAATAAATAATATCTGGGCCTCTACGTTTTAAATGACGTCGGGGCGAATTAACAGTATAAGTTTTTAAAAAATATTATATTTTAATCAAAGTGGTTTTTGGTTATGATATAACAAATTAATATCCACGGTTTTTTTTTAACAAAGTAAATAGAACACGGTCTCGTTAATGGAAGTTTGAAATTTCGTAAAAGGAGGTCGCTAACGAGTAGTAATGGTAGAAAACCCTTGTGTCCTCTTTGCTTTAAAAGTTTCCTTTTCCAATTTGCTAACTGCTCCCTCCATTTTCACTCTATTCGTTAAACGTTTCAACGTTCACCGTGTCGATACTTTCCTGTTATTTGCCTAATACCACGATTGGAAATGAACTTTTTAAATTTTAATTAGTTTTTTTATTCATACACGTCTTTCCTGAATTGCCTCACTCTAAGCGAATTGCATTTAAGCTCTAATGGAATTTGATGGTAATAGTAATATATGCTTTACTTCCAATAATTTTTTTGATGGATTAATTTCATTTGATGAAAAGCAATATCAATTGAATAAATTCATTTATACGTTATTAACGGCCAGATATTGTAGTCATATTAAAAATGTATATCCTAATTACTAAATCTAATTTTTATATTAGTTAAGGAAGACTGACGAACGGGAGTCATAGGAGGAAAGTGCAAGCAATACGTAATAGGACATAAGCTGTACGTCCTTATTACTTTTAGGTTACTGTATATTTTATGAGATAACATTAATTATATCAATTTATTCGAACGAACGTACGCGTTTTAATCGAAACGACAAAATTGCAAAGCTGTTTTTAATTATATTTTTTTCTAGAACCTCGCAGAACACCTTACCGAAAGTTTCATCGCAATCGGTTGATTGCTTTAATGCGTAGAGGACAAGCATACATACATTTTTTAAAGGTTTTTAAACGAATAATGTTTATTGCACACGTTGTTAAAAAACGCATCGTTGCATGTATCGCTACATAAAATAGTTTTGATAACATTGTATATACAATCAGTGCATTTTATTGTATTTTGGATTTTTTTTTTTTTTTTTTTATATCTACCTAACGAATATTACTATGACGTGAATAATGTACTACAAAACGGATAACTAAAAGTGTGCGTGGGCGTGTGTGTGTGTGTGTGTTTGTGTGTGTGTGTGTTTCCATCAATCTGCAAGGAAATCGGACCATGCGTTTTTTATTTAAAAAGATATGCAGACTGTCAGTTCTTCAGCGCCCATAGACAATGGCACTAAGAAATATTAACTATTCCTTACATATTCAATGCTCCCATTAACCTTGAAAACTAAGATGTTATGATGTTATTCGAAATCCTATTAATGTCCCATTGCTAAACTACATTAAATATATTTGGTAGAATGCATGAGTTTTTTACACGGTGCGTGAGGCTTACCGCAAGATGTATTGGCATTGGTTACGTTGGACGTTGGTTGTATATTGGCTGAGAGGTCGTTATGCCATACACTCGTTGACAGCCACGTTGTTCATTGGCAAGGCTATGATATCACTGGCTTACTTGATTTGTGTAGACCTGTCTGTGCAGGTACTGTCCACTTATCATATATTTTGCCGCAAAGTATAATTACTTACTAATTACTATTGTTGTGTATGGATCTTAGTGCAATCCAAAAGTTTTGATTGTAATGCTACCTAGGAATAAAAACATGCACGCACATCAAACTATCAAAGTCTAAACTGAAAGAAAGATGCACCAAATGCTCTTACAACACGTGGAAATTATAATACGAATCATTAAAAAATCTCCTTGGTTTTTAGCGATTCCTCATTGGATTCATCATCAAGTTCAGACATATGTATATTGGTATAAAGCTGGAGAGTGTATGGTCGGAGGTGCTCGCCTCAAGTACAACCGATTCCAATAATTTATTTGCATCAGATAGTTCGTGTATTGGGAAGGACTATATAACTTTATGAGATGACACTAAGGAGCTGAGCAGTAACCATAAACCATCGAACGAACACTATGAACTGTATGAAACAGACGTATAATCGTAACTTACAAGCGTGTACATTACAAAAATTTTACAAAAATTTAATCTAAAGAGTCTAATTTTTTTGTTAGATACTCTTTATTGATTACATGTTTCCGCCCACGAATGAAGCCACTTAGGTGTGAATGGCGGGGGTGGGGGGTCAAGGGTTACCCTATGTCCTTTTATGTAACCTGATAAAGCGAATGCAAAATTTTATGATGATCGGTTGAGTAGTTAAGAACAAAACACAAAGAAACAAAATCACTTTTCCACAATGATCTGGTAAACGACTCGAATTTAGAAGTAAATAATCAAATACATATCCTTAATTATGTTACTCATCTTGAGTATTAAATCGTGCGTTAACCTAATATTGGATAAAACCTTAATATAACTTGTCAAAAACGTATTGTCACACAGTAGTTGAATCGAACAAAGAAAGTTTAACAATAAAGGATCCATGTATTATATTCGAAATTTATTCTACGCTTCTTATGTAATAGACAAAGGCGATTGTTACGAGGAATTGAGTGGTATCGAAGTCACTCGAGCGGCTTGTCTGTAAAGTTCTCGGGCGTAGGACCCTTGATATGTACGCTCCCTAAGCGAACTTGGGAAGATTTTGCAATTTCGTAACTTATTGCATGCGTTCTATATGAGGATTTGAATGTGTGGGATAAATCAGCAATTAGTGGAAGTTCTTTTGTGTAACAATGGATCCGAGTTAGAGCCAAAATAGAAGAATATTTATTATAATTATGCACTTGAAATACAAACATTATTTACATAATGGGACCTAGTGATTAGTTAAACAATGCTTTTGTCTTCTTCTTTCGAATGTCAAATCAATAATGACAGAAAGAGCGAGATTAGTGTTTCACTGAACAGACGTTAAAAATGTTTATAAGTAAGGCCATTAAATATTTGAAAATATTCGAATGCTCCTACTAAATTTATTTAAACGATATCTTTTAAAATTCGAAGAAATTATGACGTTTTATCAAGTCTAGGTACCTAAGGCATTCTTTCATTATATTATTAATCATCTATTAATTGAATATGAAGATTGTAATTAACATTATAATTTTTTTATGATTTTAATATTTAATTAATTATTGAAAATTATTAATGACTACTTGATATACAGTCAACCTCGATTCTAATGATCGTAGTGGACTCTCGTAGACAAAGGCAATTGTAGTGATGAGAGGTATTGTCAAGAGTCTTCGCTCTAGTGCCCTCCGAGCATCTACGACTCTCGAGCGAGCCTCCATTACGAACAATGTGTATAACATAACTTGTGTTTAGTATTGCATTTGATCGTTTTTAACGAATGATAAACGACTTGTTGACTGATGTATTTATTGCAAAAGTCTATATAAATCACCGAACATTACCTTCGAAATGTTCGTACGCTATATAATGATTAATATTGTCTTTGGTCATGTTTTATTAGGAATAATGTAATTTCTATGACTATCTGGATCATATTTATAAATATTATTCATAGGGAGCTCAGGTAAATAATGTTGTCTCTCTTCTGTCATCATTGATTTGACATTCAGAGGAAGAATACGGAGCATTATTATTTAACTTTCCACTCCTAACAATGTTTATCGGTAAAGTTTATTTCCATCAACTTTTGTGCGAAATCGCTATGAGTGTTTTAACCTCTAAGATTATTCATTTATTCATCGGCTACGCTGTTATAGTCGGTAATTGCCATTATTTTGATGCACTTTGCCATTTTGATGAAAGTTAATCGAAGCCTCTATTAGAGTAATCTTGTGGAAATTTATGAATACTTGAGTGGCGTTTTTATCTTAATTGAAAAATCAGTATGGTGGATGATGGGGAATTTATAGTTCAGGTTGTATCTATTGCTAAGACGGTCGGTCGGCTTATATGAGTTTCTGAAACAGCGTTACGGAGTGAACGGTAGTGGACTGAAGTATTTGACGAGTCTATTGTTAGTCTAGTGAGTTGTCCAATATCGTCCTCTATAGTAGTTTCTTTCCATTTGATTTATCTTTATGTTTCATTACTATTGACAATCTGAGTAAGAATTCCTCATTGCTTTACGTTTTAACAAAGTGTTGTCTTTCAGTAAGTTTTTTATTTTTCAAAATTAACCCAAATTAGTCCGTAATGTTTAGGCAATTGATGATGACGTCTTCGGTCATGGCTTTTCTATTTAAGGTATACAAGACATGAACCATACCATTACAGTTGTAGTGGTATGTCACCAATATTTCATGACCGCTTTCAATTTGTTTGTGTCGTGTGTTTTAGCGCAGAAAAGTGCCACAGGTCCGTTCAGCACAACGTCTTGTCGTGCATTGAATTATTAGGTAAGGAGTTGCGCGTATTGATTACATTGCATTCGATTTTACATTAAAATTAAAAAAAAATATCTGCAAATATAAGTCCAAGGTTCCTTTAATATTGTATATAATTAACATTCCGATGTAAATAAAAATAAAATCGATAGATTACTTAAGAAAAAAAGCAATTAGATTGCATATATATTTCTATTACTTGTAAGTAATTTAATATGTTTTTAAAACGAAGAGGAAATGTTTTATCTTATGTAAGTTAACATATGGTATAACGTATAATAACTCAAATCCCATTTTACGCACCTCTACGTCTGAAGTTAAAAAATTCCAGAACGGAAGATATGAAACGTAAAATGCTACGTGGGTTCACTGCGATACACGTTCGGTACACGTTATTGATATTGTGTGCCGTCTATGCGACATTGGTGCTTTGATGGAACTCATACTCGAAAATATTTTCATGTTCACATGCAAAACATCGAAGCAAAAATAAACAGCGAAATGAACAACTAGGTTTTAAAAGCACGGTTTTTTTTAATATGAAAGAATTTCGAATTTGGATTTCCAAATTAAACGTCAAAATGGAACTTTAAAATGGAATTGGTATTTTCAGATAATGACTAGTTAACTAATCCATGTTACAAAAAAAAAATTAATTTTACTTTTAACAAAAGGTAATAAGATGTTTCTTAATTAAAAAAAAAATGTATGGTGATGTAATTTGTATATTGTACATACTCATATTTGAAAAGATTAATATAAAAATCCATTACTAATGAACATGCTTAATAGCACTTGAAAGCAAATAACTATTCCTTAATGAGTAAATAAATAAAACGAAGTATTATTACGTCCTTTACTTTGCCTTCTGAATCCTGTCAGACGTTTTCCGCTTTGACTTCCTTAATCTGTTTCGAAGAAAATAAATATCCGTTAGTAAAACATGTTTATTCCAATAATGTAGATCGTTCCACGGTTTCATTTAAATTTAAGCTTCAAATGCTTTACGTAATGAATGATTCGCCTCAAAGAAATAACGAGTGGACTGTACTCTGCTTAAAAGTAGAACATTAGCGAGCTGCTGACGTTAAACTTTAACAGTGATATAAACATTTATTTAAAAACATTTTGGAAAGTCGATTATAATGAGCCTGAAATTGGCAGGCGAATTGTAGCAGCCACACAGTACCCGAGAATATTCAAACTGTATCCTATGCTCCCAAGTGTATACTGCTACTAATCGGGCTCGAATGTGTTCTAGGCATCAATTAGAAGGACTCAGACCATTTACAGACTTTTCCACCGATGCGTACCATCTGTTTGTGTTTGTGTGTATGTGCGTGCGTGTGCGTGTGCGCGTGCGCTTGCGTCTGCGTATTTGTGTGCGTGTGTGTTTTTGTTTGTGAGTGCGTGCGTGCATGCGTGTGCAAGCTCGAAATTTCTGTCTCAAGGCATTTACATACCGTTTCTCTTCATTATGTTGCATGCCTTGATATATTTATTAATATCAAAATTGTTCTTTGTGCAATTTGGTCTGCTCACACCACCCCACACCAACAACTTCCCGTTGAATGATCTTGAAAATATCTAAATATTAATCCATTTTTATAATATTTTGTAACTTATACCTATTTTACAATATTCAATTCAACTCGCACCCCAACTATTATACGTTGATGGATATTCCAGATACCTTTACTCAAGCGTCAGCAACAACTCTACAAATATTAACTCAATCGGGTGGATTGTACACACAGTTGAGCGTAACAGAGAAGTATTCATTTTATAAAGAAAAGTCAATTAGTCATAAAGAAATGTAAATAATAAAGTGTTGAAGTATTACGCGTTGTATTAAATTGTAGTCCATAACAATTATTTTAAATGATTCCTGAGATAAAGAAATTTAAACCTACGCACAATGCATAGTACGTTACGTATTTATAGGTTTACAAACCTACGCACACTCTTACATGTGTATAAACATGTAAGAGTGTGCGTAGGTTATGTATAGTGTGCACTTACGTACGTTACGTCACGTATGTATGGGTGATACATACATGTAATAAATAAAAACTCTTAACTAAGAAAATATTAAAACGTAGCGATTTGTGGAAATTAGGAAATTTTAAATTAGAAGCCGTTACAATACAAATTTGAAGTTAGTAAAAATGTTTACGTGTTTTGAGCCTAGCCTAAACACAAATAAGAAGGAGGTTCTCAATGTTACGTAATAGCTTTGCCAATTGTGCAACTATTTGATGATTCGACCGAGGGTGGTAGAAGGTTGGAAAACAAGGAGTTGATTCATCCTTGCTTCCTTATAACGCTGTTTCATCTATCTATGCAGCCTCTTAAGGGCTACCTTTATAAGTATACAAATTATAACACAAATCCATACACTAAACATTCAAAAGAATATACGTTATAAATAAGTAGTCAAATGTTTTTTTGCGCCTCAATTTTTCTGAAACTGACTAAGTATGACTTCTATATAAATTGTAAATATGTCACTGCTGGGTGAAAGACTTCTCATCTTGAGAGGTTGATTCCACCACGCCGCTCCAATGAGGTTTGGTGGGTAAAATAAATGATTGTTACTATTGTGAATTAATAAATAACATTAAATTTATAACATGTCATTGATCTATCAATTTTGACTTCGGGCTGCTACTGAGAAGCTAAGCTAAGAGCCCGACCCCATCACGAGCCCGGAATTTGAAACCAAAACCTCGAGATCTGCTGTTTATCTAGCCACTAGACCAACGAGGCATTCAATTCTACAATTCCTATTTGATGTTTGAAGTATATATTTGTATTGAAGCGACGTATTCAAATGGCAATACGGGAGCATTTTTAATATTTACGAGCGAGCTACGTTTCAAGACTCTTGCCTTACATATTTTATCGTGACGCTACCTGCATGCGATGCAATATTACAACTCTGAGACGTATATACTCGTATCAACACATTTTTGCGTTATGGCAGAAATAAATTGTACTTATACTAAGATAAGAAGAGAGTATAGTTTATTAATGTGAATCTATATTATTATTATTTAAATATCATATATTATGGTGATAAATATTGAAAACCATCCAATCATAGCCACATTTTGCGTAATTTTTTTATTGTAACACAAATAAAAAGAAAATAAGTCATAATAATATTACTCCTGTAAGCCACCGACTCAGATTGCAGCAGAGTTGTGGAATAAGCTCCAAACCTTTACCTTGAGTGGAAAAGTATTAGCCCAGCAGTGGACATTTATAGGACGTTACATTATTTTACTGGCCCACTGATTCTATTAATTAAAAGCTAGCCGAGACTTTAATTGTAATATAAAGAAGTAAGATGTAAGTTTTTTGGATCGAAGCAAAAAGTGCTCTGATACGTAGAGAAGTTTCATATTATGATGTTTCAGGAAGTTCTTGTGGCTGTTTCTTGTGTTAGACGTTGCGTTTTTTTTAGATTTAGCTTATAGTTAGTAGCGTATTTACCCTATGGCCGAGGGCACTTGCCCGGGGCGATAGATCTTGTAAGAGCGGCAGCCTAGGCGCCTTTCATAATCGTTACTCATTTCTTGTTACTTTTTGATTTTACTTTTCTAAAGGAACTTGAAGAACTTACCTAATTACTGTTACATACCTACTCTTAATAATTCGTAATTTTACACAATATAATACGTCTTACTTAAGATTTTTGTTGTGCTCGAGCGGCAAATTTTAAAATACGCTGCTTATGAAGCAAAAATCGGAGAGAAAATTTTCGGTGGGTGCACTTTCCATTCGACAGATGCCAAAACTATAACCGATATACGAAAACTTTGAATGTTTGATTCTAAAGATCTTTGCATGGAGATTTCCAAAATATCTACAAAAAATACTAAAGCAATATTTATTTTTTCTTTTTTATGGAAACATCGTACTAAGAATTTATTCTTATATATAACCTTAATTTAGAGAAAACTGCTTAGAGCAAGTTTTTATTTAATTTATGCACGAATAAAAATGTATTTGTTGATGATAACACCATCAACAAAAAGATGCAAAATTCAGTGCAATCGGTTTATAATTGAATCAGTGAAACTGGTTTATAATTGAGCTTCAAGATTTGACTCACACATAACTAACACGTGAAGTTAAAAAAAGTCTGTAAATAAACTAGACGTCGGGCGTGCAGATGAACTGGCATCTTACAGATGAACTAGCACAAAACGTCCGGCATGACTCGATATTATTAAGTCTTATATTTTATTTAAAGGACAGTATTATATCCTAACCCGTTTGACTTCGGAAAGAGTAACTAGTCTATAAAAGAAGTGTAGATTTTTCGCAAACAAATGAGTATTTATCCGTTTTGTGTCAGTACAAGAAATACTCTACTATAAAAACAATAGTTAAGTTTCTGCAGATCAACAATAATCCATTTTATATATTGTATCCGAGTGTATCATCGTAAGTTATGATCGCGACCAAAACCTGACTATGAAAATAACAGAAACACTTAAATATAATTATTAAATATAAAACAATGAGATTACTAGATTTTAAATATTATTAAATTTATTATTTTAAATGTTATACGAAATACCATTATATACCAAAATGTTTAAAATTTTCAATGTGTGTGTTATTGATAAGTATTACAAAACATACATATACGTGATTTTAATATCCTTCTCTTTCGGCCACTGTGGCCCAAGGGACACCATAGTGTCAAATGTACATTATAGTGAACAAGTGTATGCGCAAACAAGACGCTCTCTCTATTCCCTCACGACCCGACTTCGAACCAGAAAGTGTTCAGGCTCACGACCAACGTTACACGGGAGTTCACACAATTATATCTTGCTGAATCCGGGCTGCTATTGAGAATCTTTGACAACCCCAGGAAACCCTCAATAACTTTCTATCGAGTTCTGGGGCCTTCTATCTAGCCACTAGACCATCGAGACATACAGAGATATAGAGCAATATATGGTCTTACGTCATTGTTTATATTGATGCAATAAATAATATCAACATATCATACCGTTCGATGCAATAAATCTATTTTATGAGTCGGTTGCAGAACATATCTTCTGTTTTATAGATTTCAGAATGGTTGCATATTACAAATCTATCGTGTATTTGTTTATCTGTGGGATATCGCAAATTAAAAATCTATTATGATTTTGGATGTTACTTGTTAAGTATTTTAATGTAATATATGCATTTTAAATACGTCTTTTAAAACAATTCATGACGTATTTTTTATGCTATGTATGATGCAGTATGCCTTTCATGTTAATTTATTTAATAAAAAAATTAAACGGCTTAACTGACGATACGCACAGTCTACACCCATGGATTCAGAGAGATTCGAATTGATGTTGAAACTGACTACGAAAATTTGAATGTAAGTTTAATCATTTTTGTACTTTATTTATAAATAAAAGTTATATCATTATTTTCGGTAGTTCATTCCCTAAGCGGCTAATATAAATTCATTTGGAAGTTCGTCGTTTTCGTAGTTGGAAATTACTAATTCCCATGCTATTTTTAGTTTTTATTTATTATATCGAATTACTGATGGTAGAGCTTTGTGCAAGGTCGTCTGGGTAGGTACCACCCTCTCATCAGATACTCTACCGCAAAACAGCAGTATTTGTTATTGTTGTGTTCCGGTTTAAAGGATGAGTGGGCCAGTGTAATAGCAATAAAGGCTAAGGTTGGTGGCGCATTGGTGATGTAAGCGGTTTTGGTGTTGAGCATTGAAAAAGGAGGATTCTCCGACCAGACCGGTGTTGGTCTGGTGGGCTACCGCCCGACGGTTGTTGTCGGTTTCTTGCATATATGTTCAATCGCTCGGATAACTTTAATATCGCGATGTAGGATACGTCAGTTTTTAGTTTTCGTATGTGGCGAGATAGATGTCGCTACATCACTCCCCTCCGAGACCGGAGGTCGATAGCAGGTTGAGTCGTCCGTACATCTTGTGATGCTTGCCGGGCCAGTGAAATGTTCCACTGAGTCGGAACCAGATGCCGCATAGTTCACGGTGAGTCGGAACTGTCTGCGGTGATGCCCCAGTGAGTCGGGGTGATGCTGCAAATGCTCCAGTGAGTCGGAGTGGTGCAGTGCTGCGTAGTGGCTGGCTGCTGCGTCGACCAGGAGAGAAGTGCGTCTCTGCTTGCTGACCGGCCGAAGTGCAGTGTGCTGTGCCAAGGTTGTCGCTGAGAAGACTGTGGGTGATGACCAGGAATGCGCGTTCGCTGCATGCTGGTGGTCAGGATACCCGTAGTAGTCGTGGATGCTGGCTGGCTGTATGACTCGCTGCTCGAAAGCTTGAGGAAGTGATGATGACGTCACGATGACGTAGTTTTTGCGAAGGCTGCGCTGACGTTCATGCTCGGGGTCACCAGTTTGGGGATAGACCATTGAAAAGGGAGGATCCTCCGACCAGACGGGTGTTTGTCTGGTGGGCTACTGCCCGACGGTTGTTGTCGGGTTCTTGCATATATGTTCAATCGCTCGGATAACTTTAATATCGCGATGTAGGATACGTCAGTTTTTAGTTTTCGTATGTGGCGAGATAGATGTCGCTACACGGTGGTTTACCATTTATTACATTACCAATATCTATGGGCGTAGGTGATCACCTACCATCAGGTGGCCCATAAGCTTGTCCACCTACGTCTTCAATAAAAAAAAAAACTGTATCGTCGCGAAAAAGGGAGCATTGCTACAGCAGGTTTTTTAAAATTCGATTATAGTCGGGTGGTTTCCCCGATATAACTAATGGGAAATCCCATCAAGCACACGTACTAGACGTGATAATTTCTTAGAAATATTTTTTATGGACTGGTTTTTCCCAATAGTTCCTTGTTTTCCGAACGTTATCGATAGCCAGTTGTGAACGAGGATCGTTTACGGTTACTGTACGTGTTCCCTGAACAAATCCAGCTGTTACAATCTAAGCCAATGATTATTTTAAATAAGCCTCATTTAAGTAAAGGAAACAGCCTGTAAATGTCACACTTTACCTGCTAATTAAATTTATTATTTATCCTTCATGAAAATCAACTTTTCCTGACCGTACTCTTTTATATTATCTATATAGCTTTTTATCGATTATTAAAAGACATCAAAGATTTTTTACGTTCAATTAAAATTGATTAAACGGCCAAGTTATAGGGACAAATAAGAGGAAAGATTAGTGTTATACTTTGTAATCCAATACGTATCAATGTCGAAGTAGGAAGAACCACACGCAAAACACACAGGATCCGATTATGCACCGAGGCATAAGGATTATCCTTCCAACGTCCCGGGAAGCTATTAATGATGCGTCGTCCGCGAACAGGGGGTTCCACAGCTTGTTGGAATTTCATTAGAGGTACGGAATTCGAATTAAGCTCATGAGAAACATCACTTAAGTTTTAGGGGAATTTCGTCTTAGCCTTAATAAGTATAGACGTTTAATTTAATTTAACGAAGCGTTCGCATTGAACGTATATTTAACAAAAATACCTTCGCCTTTTTTATGCTCAACTTTGACGGTATAAAATTAGCTGTTGTAATTTGAGCATATAAAAAAACAACTTTCAAAAGCATGGAAGTAGAAATCAATCTTACGAGTAATGAAGCATGAATGAAAGAAAAAAAGAAAAAAATTTAATCACAGCGGCATTTTTCGCGAGCTGTTATTTCGAGAATTTATCTTGTAGCATAGAGATTGATAGGTTTGGCGCTGTAGGCATCTTTTTTTATTAAAATCACGTTCCCGATATTGATTCGTGTAGGCGAGGGCGTTATTTATAGAATGTAATAAATGTTCTGATAAACCCCTTAAATCTTTGTAAATTGGCTGTTGGTTCAATAATTGAATTTGACAAGTTTTCATTTTAACATTGTAGCGAAATGCGACGTCGGAAAAATGGAAGCGTTTTCCTTTCAACGTGTACAAATACGTTATTCAATATTCCCCAGATTATAACAAGAATATTTGCTTTGCGTTATGAAATTCTGAGTGGGAATATGTTTACAATAGAAAGTGATTCTTTTGTTAGTATTTGTTTATTATAGATATGTTTAGATTAGATAAATATTTCTTTAAATGTCGTTTGTTCGATTACTTATTCCAATTAATAATAAATTTAATAATATATAAAAATTAATGTTTTGTAATCAGTTACAATGGTTTTAATGATACAAAACATGTAGAACGCTGAAATATATTAAGGTACTACTACAAAGTAGGTATTGAAAACCTAATCCAATATTAAATAATACTATCAATAAACCTACGAGAAATATAATGCACTTTTCGTTACGACGTCATTAATAAAATTATCATAAAATTCATTATCGCGTGAGCTTCGTAAATAGTCTTTAATATGTGTTACATAAGGGCATCGATGTATGTATTTACGTTAATCTATGTTATTAATGTTAACGTAGATGACAAATTAAAATGAATAGGGATTTGTTACGTCACTACACCCCACGCGTTACTCGAATCCATTTATCGGGACCAGGTACAAAATTTATATGATATTCATGTCAATTTTGTATGTGAAATATCACTTAAAAATTCAGTGTAGTTTTAAATATTTCAACAGGGGATAGTTTTCACTGTTGACGACTAAAGTGAGAGGTTATACAATGGGGGAGTTTGATGCATATGTGTATTGTACAGTGTCATAGTTTCTAAACTCATTGGCCGGATTTAATGCTGTTCACTTTATTGGATAACTTTTGTAATAGAAATGGTTCTTTCGACTTTATTATGATTCGTATAAATCTGATCAGTCGTTCCAAGTCTAAGCACGTTTTTTGTAGTCGGTGAAAGGATTTCTCATACTACATGTAATTATTGAGTATAGAATTTTTAAATATTTTATTATATGAATTGTGGACTTTGAAAATGTTTTGCTGAAGCTATCGCCTGGGAACACTACAAATTCTCGGCATACATACACTTTTATAAATTAATAAATGTCGGGAATGACAGTAAAATTTAATGTTCAGATTTCACCTGGTTAGGCTTTGAGAAACGTCAATGTACACTTGGATAGAAGCGGCGAAAATAAATCGGATGTTCCATAGACGTCACTGCAAAAACGTCAAACTGTAGAGTAGGTGATTATTTATTAACAGCTTAAAGGTGACTGTGATTTTTGTATTTATATATGTACATATTGGAGATTCGAGAGACACGTAGACGCAGAGGGTATTAAGTGGTTAATGTTACAATTGTCTTACAATTGTCTTACAATTGTAATCTCAGGTTTAAGTGTTCTTATCTTTATTAGAATTCATTAAGATGAAGATATTAATGGATAGTGCTCTTTAAATGCAGCGTGTGCTACTCAGACACGTGACAGAAGCGGAATTCCTTAAAGCGTCATAAAATAAAAATATTTTTTATTTAAGTAGGGTAATAAGTGCACTTTTGCATCGTCATGTTACACTATTAAATTAAACGTAAAGTTACAACCGGTGCGGAATGTAGATTCTAACGAGAAGAACCGACAAGAAATACTAATATATTATATAAACATATATATGTTCATTAAATACAATTATATATATCTATGTTATACGTAGACACTCATTTTTATCCTTATTTGTTACATATACAGTACATAACGACGTAGATGTTTGTAAAAGTGACAAAAACAAAAAACTACTTGAAAATGTAGCGACTATGTAGCGACAGTTTAGGATATGTATTATTTACAAGTTATATAACTAAAGTAAATGACGTATTGCTAGGTTCTTATTTGAGGAAATAGCTTAAAGATTATTCCATCACGCCGCTCCAATGCGATTTCGTGTGGCATGTCGCAGATTTTCATCCGACGCAGGCCTTTTTAGGTTTATTTACGATGTTTTTCTTAACCGCCTAGCATGAAATGAATTATAGATATCCATCAAGTACATGAAAATGAAATGCGTTTGAAACAACATTTTTTTGTTTAGATTCTCGTGTTCTAACCACTGGGCCATCTCTTTTAATATAGAATAAGCGGCAGGCAAATGGGTCACCTGATGGTAAGTAGTCACCACCGTTCATAGACAATGACTCTGTAAATAATATTAACCATCCCTTATATCGCTATTGTGCCACTAACCCTGGGAACTAAGTTGTTATGTCTCTCGTGCCTGTATTTACACAGGCTCATACGCCCTTCAAACCGGAACACAACAAAGTTAAATATTGCTGCTTAGCAAAGGTACCCCAAGTACCTACCCAGACGAGTGTGTAAATAGCCCTACCATCAAGTATCTCTGCCCTTTTATTTAAGCAATTTCAATACATCTACAAGTAACACAGTTAATACATTTTTCTTGATGTTATGAGTTTTATTTCGCATAAGGTTGGCGCTATAAAGGCAATTGTACAAGATAACATTTCAGTTCGTTCCTTAGCAGTAACACGTCTATGTACTTAAACTGGGTTGTTTGTCTGCTGAATATGTCGCATTTTATATGAGAAAAGAGTGACAAGGCTGTTAATATGACACACAGTTTCTATGATCTTTTTTTTAAGTAGGTTATCCTTACTAATATTATAAATGGGAAAGTGAGTTTGTATGTTTGTTACGCTTTCCCGATTAACCTTGAGTGGGTTCGATCATCATGAAGTTATCATACATTATGCCAATTAGCTTTCTCTTCTAACCCTGAATAATTCGATTGAAAACATATCATATCATAAAACTTACGCAATATAGTAGCTAGTAGTATGTGATTTACTTTTAAGGTTCAAGTGCTTTTCCGGTACACTTAGGAAATACATTTACGAAAACTGGCTATGGGAGATCTGTAGATCTTTAAAACGCTTACAATAAATATTGTCAAAGCATTTATCTATATATGTATATATTTTATAGTATAGGTAGGCGGACGAGCGTATAGGCCACCTGATCGTTAGTGGTCACCAACGCACATATACATTAGTATTGTAAGGAATGTTAACCATCGCTTACATCGCCAATGCGCCAATAACCTTGGGAACTAAGATGTTATGTCCCTTGTGCCTGTACTCAAACCGGCTCACTCACCCTTCAAACCGGAACACAACAATAGTTGCTGCTGTTTTGCGATAGAATATCTGACGAGTGGGTGGTACATACCCAGCCGAGCTTGCACAAAGCTCTACCACCAGTAAAAAATAATAATATTTAACTAGCGGCCCGCCCTGACTTTGTCCTGGTTGAACAATTATCTTTTTACGCATAATGACTTTTATAGGAAGAAAATTGATACCTTTGGTTACATTATTGCAATTTACGTACATAAAAATAGCCTACGTGACTCGTTGATAATGTTGCTGTATATAGGTAAAATACATTTTAAAATCAGTTACGTAAAATTTTGAGATTATCCATTACAATCAAACATACAAAAACTCAAATCTTTTCTCTTTATAACATTATTATTATTATTTATTATAGATTTCATAACAGATTAAAAAATAACGGTAATATTATCTAAAAAGTTTACTTTCAATACTAACATGCAAGTATCATAAAATTTATTATGAACGGCATATATTTCTTGTACATAACGGGATAATTTCGGTTAAATTAAAAGAACATAAACCTAATCTAAAATACAATACGATGACGTACATATGCAAACGAGTTACCTGATAATTTGACGTCATTTCTGACTAGAGACGTTGGGTTTGTAAGAGGTATTGCATTGTTAATGCGCCGCCAACCATGGGATTTACAGTATTGTGTCTCTTGTTTTTGCAATTACTCTGGCTCACAATCATTGCTAAAGCATTTCTAAAGGGAAATGAGAATGTTTGATCAAGACACGATCAAACACATATCATCATGTTTTCATTAGTATTTCCTTAGTGGCTGTCAAACATATAGATAAAATAGTTGTCACCCGCGTTTTAGGGGTCTTGGTCTCGCAGATGTTAGGTGTAAATTTGCTTATGTCCCTCCTTCAAGATTACTTCATGTTTCATCAAATTCGGTTCAGTGGTTTAGCCGTGAAAGCGTAACAGACAAGAGTTACTTTCGAATTTAAAATATTAGTACAACTTACGTTACTGTTTTGGTATTACGATTTATCCTTTTATAGATTTTTAGTTAGTGATAATCATATTAGTAGATTTTAACCAGAATTTGACAGACGATCTAATTTTTGCATTTGTATTAAAAGTTTTGAAGATATGAATTATGTTTGTAAGTATATATACGACACGAAAACATCGTAGAGTTTATTATATTTGGTTATATTAGAAAACAAAAGCTCGGGATAAGTCATTAATCGTATTGTTGTACACGTGTGAAGTCGGGCGCGTAGTGAGCGTATGTATGTGTGTGCACAGTATGGTTACGGATAAAAGAAATAGGTTTTATTTTTGTTTTCAAAATGCGTAGAACAGAACGCGAATCCCTTAGAGACCCAACGGTAACATATATCACGGCGTTCATACAATTTCGTTCGACCGAAATGTTCACCGTAAGCACAGCTATATAGAAAATTCATATTTGTATTCTATTACAATGTCCTTAAAGGTCGAAATACAATAAAAAGAAATACGATATGTTATTTGTCTACCTTCCGTGAAGGTCTCCCATGAGGATTAACATGATATTCGGATCTTCTGTGTTTACATACGTAAAATTTGGTAAGACGTATCATTGTAAGAGCTGCGATAGCTCAGTGGATAGAATACATGGATTTTGTACTGAAGATCGCCGGATCAAATTCTGACAACCCCGATAAAAATCTACTGAGTTTTTATGTATTTAAAACCTTAATCAGCGTGATAATATAGGAGAACGTATCTCCTTAAAAGATTCAAAGGTTTATACAATGATTGTATATTTTTGAGAATATACGAGTAATTATAACTTAAAGATGTCTAATATTAGAAGCTATACTGACCCCAAGGCAATAATAACCATCAAAATCGGCTTATAAACAAAAACAATAAAACTACTTAACATTAATAAAAATATATACATATACATACGAACTGAGAACCTACTCAAATATGTATTAAGTTCTTGATGTAATTATATCGCTACTAAATTAATCCTAGAAACAACTTTATTATTAAAACTCGAGTCGAACTTAGATGCCTCATTTGTCATTCCTTCCAGGAATAAGGTAGCGAGTTCTGCAACCGAAGCTTCCAGTTTCATATAACTTTGACGATTAAATGACATTGATGCATTTCGAAGTTTTAGTTAATACCATAGCGTTCGTGGCTTGCATGATAAATATTATAAATCTTTAAAATATATCTGCTTCAACAAACAACAAACAATAATAGTAATAATTTATTTTTTACTAACAAATTATTTACTTTCATTAAACATGCTAGATTTACGCGTTTTTTTTTAATATATAAAATTCTACTTATAAATGAATAACTTATTTGTGTAAAAACATTAACCTCATTGTAAAACAATACAAGTATTTTCATACTGTTTTTTTACACAAAGAGTAAATTAAAGCTTTGTTTGATTATATTATATTTTATATATAAATTATTTTTGTAAAGATATTATTTATGGTACAATTTATAATAATAATTTATTTTTGTTGTAAAGTTTATATAATCTGCCAATTCTCATGAATAACCTGAGAATCGTGTGATCTGTTTTGATGCGCGTGTCAGATATTTTCTATGGAGCATAAATTATAATTCATTATTCCATATGTTGTTGGTGTTCATATATATTTATCTATTTTCATTATATCATACAGAATTACCCTCATACAATATAATCTTTAGTTTTATTTACTTCGTATTGCTAATTGTTAGTTAGATGAGTCAAATTAGTGCTTTATTAATATTATTCAATATACATAGTTCATATAAAATATATGGTCTAATATACATATTTTATATAAGTTCTAAAATCATATCATTTATTTATATTTAACGTTATCCTATATTTGAGTTTATTTAATATTTATTACCTACTTATTCGGTTAACTAAATTAATACATCTATTTTGTTATATTTATCTATCTATCACGCGCGTAAGAAACTCGCAGAAATCGGTTGTAAAATGTCTAAGTGATATATGCGACATTGACCATAATAATTTTAAAATTTCAACATTTTACACGCATCGAAATAGTATATCACTATAAGTCGGTTGTTGACATTTCGAGTGTGAGAATGATGTGAGTACTCACTTTGCTGATGTCATGGACACATCAAATGAACGGAAAATTTCACGTACATTCGATTTGGTTTACTTTCAAGTTTTTGAAATTAATATAACTTTGTATATATAAAAAAAATGGGTAAGATTTGGTCTAACATTCCAATTGATGCTCTCGAAGCAATATTCGTTAACTTTAATTATTTCGTTAACAATTATTTTATATTTGTTTAATCGATTAAATGAATTGGCATGAATGACATTCATTCTGTTTCTAAAACATAATTTCCTCTAAAAGAAAGAAATATTCACGTATATATTGTGTAAAAACATCTACAAACTGGATAATTTTTTTCAGCGTCTCGAACAAATTACGTGTCCGTGTATGTATATATGTACATATCGATAAACAATCTTGTAAAAGAATCTTAGGGAACTCAAAAAGTTATGTTTGTCAACCCGTGAAAGAGCTTTATGTGGGCCTTGTGAGGGTGGGTCACCCTAAACATCAGTTATTCTACCACCAAACATCGATACCAAATATTATTGAGTTCCGGGTGAGGTGAATATACCAGCGTAATAACATATACAATGTAGTATCCTAGGTCGGACGATGTTCGCCTTATTGAAGTTTTAATGATTGGTTTCTATTTCTTACGCTACAGAGCCAGTGTCTATTTTATATTATAGGTGCTGACGGGCAAATGTCCACCTACTAATTAGTGGTCAACGCCACATAAGACTTCGCAGGACACCTATATTGTTTTATGCAAAATATATTTATTCAATTTAATTCTTCGGTATCCTAAGTCTTCGATACGGTGTGATTTCTTATTCTTACGGACGGGTTACCTTGCGAACTTTTTTATGTCGGCACCTTACGTATCTTAGCATTACATAAATAGATTATACTCTTCGCATTTGTTATTCACTTTTTAATAGATTAATATAGTGAGTGCGACAAAGTAACATTTTGTTTATCGGCTCTATTATTGATACCTTAATTGCTATGTGGTATTGATTATCAATTTTTACTGTTGAATAATAATTACTTTCGTTTTGATGACTTTGCGGTTTCTAATTTTTTGCGTTTATTATTAAATATAAAACAATATAAATTTGTCACTTTGGTAATTTTAAATTCAATATTGCAAGGTTTTATCCCGAATAATAGCGGAATAATAAAGTGCCCACTTGAATATGGGACTTAAAATAATATTAAGAGTATTTTGTGTAAAACGTTTTATGAATGTTTTAAATCTGAATAAAATATTAAGTCAAGTTTAGCGGAAAGGACTATACAATTATTATTATTCGTTCATGGAAAATATGTGGCTTTCGACGTTACTAAATGTAGGCAAACACTCGTTACGAGATGAAAGTTCCATGTCGGAAGACGACGAATAATAAATAGGTATTTATTGTAATAATACTTGTGAATATTAATTTGGTAGCTTAATTTTCGATGTACAAAAGCCTTAATTTAAAGCCGGTGGCCTCTATTCAAAAATATATAGGTGCTTAGGGTTGTTTAACTTATAAATTTTATTGATATTTTTATTTTATTTATTAAGGAACTCCAACAGAAATACACATAAAAATACAAAGGATACAAGCTTATACACAACGTTTAAATATACCCCCAATTGCTGGAGAACACAACATGCACTAGAATAGTGTTGATAACAATTATAAAATTAATTAAAACATTAAACTTAACAATGATAAAACCAATATATACAATATAGAAACTGATTAACATTAATTATAACGTCGAATAGAAGGATTTTTTTTTTTTTTTAAAGAATTAAATGTGTCGGATCCCCTATCCACTGTTGGTATTGCATTGTATAATCGTGTCATTCGAGCTATTGGCGAATTTTTTCCAAGATTTGTTCTACTCTCACTAGTTTTACAAAGTGGACATGGATTTCGAGGTGGTCTGTTTGGTACAGATTATGGATGCAAGGTTTTTCCTACATTGATGTATGTATTTACATAATTATGTGTTAATTAAATTATTTTCGATATATTAATTTGCAGCGAATACATGCGACGCCGGCACAAAATCTCATAGATTATAATTATATTTATTACGCAGGACAAACATCCATTTTTTAACTGATAAATTTACGGTATTATACATAAAAGTCATAAATAAGACTAGGCAGTCGATATAGTTCTCTTATTAAGCATTTTAAACTTAACTTAATTCTAAAACTTTAATTGTAAGCCAAATGTCGAACTAATAACCATTTGAATATAATATAATTGCATGTGATTACGATCTATGTCTTGTAAGCAAACAAAATCTTAATTATAGTATTGATACATCGTATCATCATTGATCATTTACTTAAATGGAAATAATGCTCTGATTTTTATTAAAATAAGCATTTACATTTTTTTATCTATTGATTTTCTACGTAGTTAATGTTTGTATGTTTAATTTAAATGGTCGGCCGCAGTCGATACAATGTCGTCTGTTCAATCATTAGGAAGTCCCGATATTATCGATACTTTTATTCTAATTGGCCTTTCATATTGGTATTTTTTGTTTAAAAAAATTATATGCATTTACTGATTCAAAATGTGGCTCAAAGGCATACAATAGGTAATAAGCATATTCTTATCTTAAATTAGATTTTGCAGTTTAATTTTGTACTCACTTGTAAAAATTGATACAAAATTTCACAGTGTCAACCACCAATAATCAATCATCGGCTTTTTGTCTGTCTCCCAATCTTATTACACTGAATTTTTTATAGAATAATAGTAATATGACGTTAGTCACATAATAAATATTTTAAAAGCAAACAATGACATTTGTACTTTTAATTTACTATGTTACCTTTTGAATACAAGTTTTATTTACTTAAGATTTTTGATTTATAGGCCCGTTAATTAATTACTACGTAATAATAATACACGGCCATCTGATCTCAAACCAAGCAGAGCTTGTACTATGGGATCCAGGCAACTGACATACTACATATACTACTTTCCTTTTGTAAATAATTACTTATATAGATAATCACACCCAGACTCATGACAAATAGACATGTTCATGCACACAAATGTCCTGGGTGGGAATCGAACCCACGACCTGCGGCATGAAAGGCAGGTATCGACCAACCACGCCAACCCGCTCGTCCTACGTTCCATAAAATGTGTTTTTTGCTGTAAGTGTACTTTTCCAATCGATAAAATAATCAGGTCGTGTAAATTCAACAACTATTTCGTACCGTTAATTAAATAAACAAGATGGCGTGTTCCTTTCCACTGAACATCAATTTCTAGTCCAATAGCCTTCTACGTACATCCGGGTTACACGCAAGTCATCGGCACCACGTAAAACAAATTATTTTTTAAACTATGGGATTGTATTTATACAGTTGCTGTTGGAATTGATATAAATATTTTTCTTTTAAAAATTGCCTAAACGAATGTTTCAAATAAAACGTTAACAATGTCTCATACAAATTAATTTATCTGGGATCTATATTGAGCGGAGCGCAAAAATAATCATGAATCAAATTATAATCCAAAAGTTATACAGAAATATACATTAAGTAAAGGACCATTCAGAACCTTCATCATTTTTGAAGCCGGCCTAAAACGTTAAAACCAATAATTGACGTTTTGTCTTTTGTTTAGACAGAGAGTAATTTATGAATAGAGTAAAGTGAATAAATTTGTACCTTATTATGATTAAAGAAACAAGTAAAAGTTTTTTTGAAGTTATGCGGTTATGCTATGTAGTCGAGTACAAAATGATAGATGGTAGATTTTTGACAAACAATAAGCTAGTGTAACGCTTCGGTATTGAATAATGATTGTGACCAAAAATTATACATATATTTTTAATAAACACAGCAAAAATAACAGAAGATACATAGTTTTTAGTATATAGCTTATTATGTCAATAGAGCCCGAGGGAAATTGTAGGTTTAAGCGCATTTCCGCCAAACCATAACGAATACACGAACATTTTGTTTGTCTCCACGATAGGAAACAAGTATAATTAGGAACCGTTGGTTTCGAAATTTCAAAAAAAGATATATTAGTTGTATAATCTTTGCGTAAAATTATTATCTTTATATAATATACCTTTAGTAGCTAGTTGTTCTGGCATTTAATTTTCAGTTTGATCAGAGTTTTAATTAAACGAAAATGATAAAGCATAAAATTATACGTCTCTATAAAACTACAGATAAATTAGTTGGTTGATTATATTGCATTTTAATCGCGTCCTTATCACTTAAACCGTTTGCAGGAAAGTTCTAAAACCTGTGCGATGTTCAGTTTTCCTCTATAATCAATGTGCTAACGTTATCGAGTTTGAATGCCCCTGAGTAGGCAGCGTGGCGCATGTGGGTAAATTGTGCCAATTACATCGACTTATTTATACGATATGACATCGATTTATATTGTCGATTGACACGTTTCCCGATAAGATGAACACAAAACAAACTATCTCTTACAATCACTGTAACTGCCGACGTTTCACGTGTCATATCGAATTTTGTTTAAATACTGTGACTGAGGCCTCCGTGATACGTTCTTAAAATATTTCACGTTCAAACTCTATCGTTTCAAAATACATGTATGGATTGTCTGTATATAATTGCTTTGACTGCCTCGTTGGTCTAGTGGCTAGATATAAGGCCGCAGACCCGGTGGTCCTGGGTTCAATTCCCAGGTCGGGCCAATAAATAGTTATTGGGTTTTTCTGTCCGAAAATTTTCAGTAGCAGCCCGGAGTCTGGAAGTTGGAAGTGTGTACACTCCCGTGCCTCGGAAAGCACGTAAAGCCGTTGGTCCTGCGCCTGAACTCTTTCCGGTCGTGTAGGATTGCCGTCCCATCGGATTATGAGAGCTAAGGAAAAGAGAGTGCACTTATGTTTGCGCACACACTTGAGCACTATAATATCTCCTGCGCAGTTGGCTAATCTCTCTTGAGATTGGCCGGCGTGCCCGAAATCGGTCAGGAGGACATTATATATAATTGTTTTTATGCTTTTATTTATCTACGAGCATGACACGTATGTGATGTTGGATGATTTGCGCTAGCAGCTTCACAAGTCTCTCATGTTTTTGTTAGTGACTGTTAGTTTGAATCTTACGATAAAGTTCTCATTGTCGACATAAATTAAAAATGACACCCATTGTTTATCTGTTATTTTGTAAAACTAAGAAACTTTTATATAATTATATCATATGACTAATGAATTTCTTGCCTGTGCATCACGGAATCTACTTCATATAACGAGTATATTTAAACTAACCTTGTAAAATAAAAAGCAAAAAATGTACTAAAGTGCACATTTCCAAAAACGACAAGTTTACTCGTGCAAAATGTTTAAATGGAGATATTTACTCCAGTAAAGTTCCAAGCAAATTAAATGATTTTGAAAGAATAGTTTGTGTATATAAGTAATATAATAAAAAGTCTCATCTCAGTTTAAATAAAATTAAGCGCGCGCTTATTCCAGAGTTGTTCTTAAGTGAATTTATGAAATAGTAGTAGTAATATTCCAACTGTTGTGTAACAGTTGGAATATTTCATTAGAATGACAAACGATATTTTTATATAAAGTCTCTTGAAAATTGTGGAACGATAGCAAACAACGGAAATTTGCTGGAAATTGGTTCAAATCTGCTAAAGCCTTTGGAAGCGTGAAAGATTTCGACATTTTAATTTAAAATTTTCAGCGTGCTTTTTGATTTTATAATAACGAACTAAATTTTATTGTAGCTTAAATAAAAATAATAATAAAGCGTTAAAGTTGTACTACACGTATACATTTGTTATATATAGTTAAACTATAAATGTTAGAACACAACAATACTTAGTGTTGCTGTTAGACGGTAGAATATGTAATGTGTAAGTAGTAGGTAACCTTATCTGCTACTTACCTATTATTATTTTATATGAGTAGGTGTACCCATACTTGTTCTTGTACGAAGTCCTATCACCAAGCAGCAGTTACTATAAAATTAAAACTTATGTTGAAAATTTAATATACAGTACGTATAATAGAATTTTGTTGTAATTACAATGTGAGACACGTTTATTATCTGTGAAGTTGTACTTTATTAATATAGATAGTCTATTTCAACTTACTATGATTATAAAATAATATTCTTCTCCAATTGAGAGTAATGGCTTGTGTGACCCGAGGGATCAAAATCGAAATTGCGATTCATATTTCGTTATAATCGTTTAGCGGCAAGCTATTAAGGAAATATATTTTAATAAGAAAAACTAAATTAACTTCCTGTGAATGTCCTACTGCTGGCCTTCTTCTCTTGAGGAAAAGTTTGGAGTTTATCACCACGCCGCTGCAATGCGGCTTGGTGGTAGTTTATCCGTTGTATACCTTACGATGTTATTTTTTACATAAGCATATTAAAACTCAGTGGGTCTTGCCCGGAATCGAATCCGTATTATTCGGTTAAGTTCACGAGTAATATAATATCAACTGAGATGGCCACTTGGCCATCTCAGTTGATATTATGTTAATAATGTCTTATAATTCCAAATATTTCTGCGTAAACATGAACAAAAGTAAATGTGGTTACGTTACATACATACGAATTACTTTGAGAACAGAAGGCAAAAGTATACAGCCACAACAAGAATTTATTTGAGTATTTAGCGGCGGGCACGCGTCGAAATGACCAGTCACACACACACAGACACAGTCGGGCCAATATTAAATACACATTATGTAAATTGTAGAACAAGGGAAAATGACGTTACCACTAATGAACGTTAACCAGCTACAATTCTTAATTTCCCCTTTAACACTTCGAATACAATGGTTTTGTTTTCATGCTATTTTATAACGACGCGGCGGTATTTTTTTCATGATCATGAAATTAAGTAATTTAGTAAATGTTATAAATAAATTGAGTTATCTTGACTTGTATTTAAATTCAGAAAACGACTTGCTTTGATAATTTACTTATCTTCTTATATTAAAGAGCAAGAGGACGTGTTTTTTTGTAATGTCTACTTAACGAAAGTATTATACATAAACTTATATCATTAAATGCAGCGCGTTTCGGAGAAGGTTTAGTATATAATATTATATTATAAGGAGCTGCGCTTTGCAGCTTCACGAGCTTGGACATGACAAGCGTGAATTTCATGTTCTTGTGTACTTGTATCACGCGATGTATAAAATCTATTTGAACTGTGTAACAAAACAAATTCCTTAAATCTTTTAATTAACTTACATCCAGTTTCCTAAGTTAATCGAAGTTAGAATAACTAATTTGGCTTTAATCTAATTGCTCATTGGTCGCCTATTGCGTCATCGGCTGCCGCGGACCAATGATAATTCAGATTGTAGCTAAACTAGTTAATTTTACTTTGATCGTCGTCCTAGCAACTGGGACTCAATTGAGTATTTATTTTATCCTATTATTCATTGTTTATTTCTCGTTTGAACTGATTCTTTGATCTTCGCTTAAGATCCACGCACCCAATCACGGGTGGTACCTAAATGGTAAGTACTAATATTTTGTTAAAACGATTCATTTAATATCTTAAGCGGTATCAGACTATTACTTCTTGTAAAGATTAGGTTCGATTATTTAAGTACAAGGTAATACATAAATACAATTCCAAGCTCATTTTATATGAAAATACTTATATAAGGTATCTATGTAAAGTTACAATGAAAGTTATAAGTTTCTGTCCGCCCGGGGTCATTTAAGTTATTAGTTACCTTTCTTATTCTTCTTCCTTATTATATTCCAGACATGTAAGCATGCAATTCATGACGATCGGTTGAGTAGTTAAGACGTGAAAATATAAGAAATAAATAAACTCACATTCGCATTTTTAATTTCGCTGTTCGGCAAACTAAACGAAACTGTCTGACAACGATGCAAATTCCAGTTTAAGCCGATAAACATAATTTCAATATACATACATTGTGATAAACGCTTAATTAACACTGTTATCCTCTAACATGTATTTATAATTTGCAATAACATAGTTCTAGAATATTAAATATTTTTATCAAATATTTTTTCATAAATTTATACCAAACGGCTTATTTCGGTTTTTAGTCATTGTATGTATTTCATTATTACAAACACAAAAACATCTTGTAAATATTCTAATGAGCCTTATAATTAACTAGCTGAGATCACGTTAAGCAATACGCGCCCCCTTCGGTTTATTAATCAAAAAATTGGCTATCAAATGCAAAAACAGTGCTTAAAATCAAATCAGAATCAAAATATTTTTATTCAAATAGACTTTAGCAAGTGCTTATGAATCGTCAAGCGATACAAACGGTTGCATGTGGATTCTACTGAAAAGAACCGACAAGAAAGTCAGTAGTTTCAGTTATTACTTTTTAATGTAGATATATACAGTGGGGGTCATATAATTAGAAACTCTTCTTATGAATAAAGAAAGTATAATTTCAACGCACAAATGTTCGAAAAAAATATACACATTCAATAATTAATAATCATGCAATAATATAGCCACTCAAATAAAAAACTCATTAAATGGATAAAATATAAAACATATCTTACTTTTAATTACAAAATGAGTCTTACACATGTAGGAGTTTATTTTCTGTTACTGGCCGCTTGGACGCCTAGTTAGAAACATTTTAAAAAAGCATCCATAGCTCGTTCTTTTTTTGAAATTGGAGAATAACATTTCTTTTTCTATTATTTTGGCGGCAATTCTCTTACATAATGTCAAGGACCGTTGGTAGTGCTTCTAATTATACGACCACCACTCTATATGTATATGTAATTCAGTGATGCCTGCCCGATAAAAAGCCGAGATGGCCCAGTGGTAAGAACACGTGAGTCTTAACCGATGATTCAAACCCGGGCAAGCACCACTGAATTTCATGTCCATTTGTGAAAATAAGTTGGTGTTTCCTTTAATAATAAAAGTAAAAATCTCTTACTAGCAACTTTAAGAGTACCTTAAGATTATTTAATTCAACAAAGTATCGAACATATTTCCATGATTTCGTAGTTACAGTCAGCACAAATATAGTTTGCAACATAAATAATATAGTTTGTAACAGAAAATAAACTCCTACATGTGTAAGACTCATTTTGTAATTAAAAGTAAGATATGTAGTATTCAAATTTTGTTTCTACATGTATCATAATTTGTAATGTATCCATAAGTTAAGGACACTAAATGTATTATTAGTATTAATGTACCATTTGTATTTGTTAAATGAAAAATATTTTCATTGCTTGCGTGCGGGTCATATAATTTGTTACATAAAGACAAGTTTGTCTCCCAGGAAGAAAGCAAGAATAATGTCCAGTCAAAAATAAAACCGAAAAAGTTTTTATTTTCATAAAATTTATTCTTTATTTAAAATTTATTATCTATACCAAATTTATAAAGCCGAAGAGTTGTTTGTTAGAGCGCGCTAGCCTCTCGGTCTACTAGTTTAGAGCATGAGAGCGGTGCACGAACTTTAAGCTCGGCTGAAACCACGCGGAGCAGTTAGTCATAAAATATCTGTATGCATAATCCAAACTGTCCAACATGTTATATATTTAATCGTGTAAATACTCGTGAATGTGTACAAACAGCGTTTAATTTAATTGTTAACTCGCAACGCAACAGGAGATTCAGCTATTACGGAACACAAGTAACTTTAATGGTACCTAACGAGTCGTACTAATTTTATATTGTATCCTTGTTTTTTACGGATTCATTTTAATTTTCTAAATCAACTTGTTTTGATATCGTTTCTAGTTGTAAGCCGAGATGGCCTAGTGGTAAGAACGCTTGAATATTAACCGATGATTGTGGGTTCAAACCCGGGCAAACACCACTGAATTTCATGTGCTTAATTTGTTTCATCTCGTGCTTGACGGTGAAGAAAAACATCGTGAGGAAACCTATATGTGTCAAATTTTATTGAAATTCTGCCATATGTGTATTCCACCAACCCGCATTGGAGCAGCGTGGTGGAATAAGCTACAAATCTTCTCCACAAAAAGAGGAGAAGAGGGCTTAGCCCAGCTGTGGGACATTCACAGGTTGTATGTTTATATATATATATATATATATTATAGTATAGGTAGGCGGACGAGCATATGGGCCACCTGATGTTAAGTGGTCACCAACACCCATAGACAGTAGCATTGTATATTTCTGGAAAAAATCATCGCCAATGCGCCACCAACCTTGGGAACTAAGATGTTATGTCCCTTGTGCCTGTTATTACACTGGCTCACTCACCCTTCAAACCGGAACATAACAATACCAAGTACTGCTGTTTTGCGGTAGAATATCTGATGAGTGGTTGGTACCTACCCAGGCGAGCTTGCACAAAGCTCTACCACGGAGTGAATATACATATATGTGTATTACTGATATGAAGACAATTTATCCGCCCGTTTGGGGAATCGTTTGGGGAATACATCGCAATTAGAAAAATAAGTAGGAATTCATGTTATATCTGTACCAATTTATATTCTAAAGATGCCATATACATATGAGGATATTATCTTTTGTAATCTTTTCTCTTCATTATTTAAAAGTCAGTATGTGTCTGTTTATAGAAAAATTGAGTTAATAAATTTGCAGGTATATAAATAAGTTCTTACGAAGAAGTCGATATGGTGTTATTTATGTTGATGTATACAGTTCGGGTCACGTGCGATAGCATAATAAAACAGGAGAATATTAATTTAAACCGAATTCTGAAAAAAAAAATTGCGATTTGATAGTCTGCGGACATTTTTTTAATATAATTTGTAGATAAAATTATTGATACGAGCATTTTTATTTTATATATATAGAGTAGTATATAGCACAGTTGTAATTCGTAGCCGTAGTTCGAGAACATTACAACTTTCCCCGAGGGTTCAATTTAGTTTAATTAATTGCACATTTGGGAGTAGCTTACATAAGGGTTCGATTAGATTAAAACTGTATTAGGGCATTGAACCTTAACAATATACAGAGTGATTGTGATGCTGTATGGAAAACAAAATAATAGTAAGATGGTGTACCTCAGTAAAGGCACGAACGACACGTCTGCTAAGATTGATAGATCTTGTTTATTAGAAGAAAAAATACAATGTTTCTTTTAAATAAATATTGAAATTCAAAACGGTATATAATTACAAAAGTAAATAATTATGAAACGGCAACCAAAGGCACCTTGAAGGGTTTCAAGGAGTCTTTATTTCATCATAATCGGTTGTCTTATCACAAGTTTTAACAACTTATAGTTCACGTAAGTATTTTTGTTATCCACATTTTAGACTAACCTATATAAATAACCAAAATTGTATTGTCTGTCCGTGATTTTAAAATAATTGCCTCTTTTTAAGTTAATACGCTAATTTGCGAGTTAGCGATACTAAAACAACCACTGCTAAGAAATATATAATTCAAATTATCCCATATATATATGTCCCAGCATATTATTATGATTATATTATTAAATTATGTACGTTAAAATGGCAGATTTCAACGGATTTTCGTCACAAATCGAATTAAACGTTGACGAAGACGTAGAATGTAGAAATTAACTCATATTCATTTGGTGTAAAATCTCCTTTACCCATCGGTGCATAAACCTACCCGTTGCTCACTGAACCGATATATTATTAATTAGTAGTATCCTATTTTAAGTAAATCTTATCGTTTTAAGAATGGTATTAGAATTAATATGAAAACATTTTTGACACTTCATGTACTTTTATTTAAATTTATATGATCAAGATAATTTCTTATCGATCTTATATAATATTTGCTTCCACTTGAGTTGTATTTAATTTGTACAAAGTTAGAACTGTTATATTGCTTTTTAGTTATTTTTATATACTTAGGTGTGTCGTTTTAGGTATATTGTGATGTTCTCATACTCAGGATCATAGGATCAGTTCAGGCGCAGTAGCCCGGCCTTATATGCTTTCCGAGGCATGGGAGTGTTACCACTACGAACTTCAATACCACTCGTGCTACTAAGAATTTATTGACAGAAAACCTAATAACTCTTCAATGGCTCGGGATTTGAACTTAAAACTTCTCAATCGTAACCTTATAGATAGACACTAAATCAGGCAGTCAATATCAGGTGGTATGATTCCACCACATAAATTATAATTTAAAAAAAATCTTTCCATGCTCTGGTTTCATATTTATTTGCTCTAACTTAGGAAATGTTAGGAATTATATGAAAACATTGTAATTATTACCTGGTCTGCCGTTGGTGCTGACGTCAAATAGTAATAATGTTATTATTATTTGACGTCAGCGTGATCCGATACTTTGTATACAAGTTCGTTTCATCTATGTTCCATAACGAATCCGCTCGCGTTGTCGGACCGGATCTACCTTCATTATGAGCGATCGAATTGTTCAGTCAAGTTCGAAGACGAAGTTCGCGTTGAAGTTTAGCACAAAATTTCATGTTAATGGGATTAATTCCAGAAGTTGAATCATTATTTTTGAAATATTATACAAGAATATCTTCATGAATATCTCTTTGTTTGTCCCTTATATGAAAGGTATAGTATTTTTATTTATGTCATTCATGTTTATGTTTTTAATTACTTAAGTCATTTTATATTCGAAGACGTCCAGAGTGAATTAATATATGAATATTACTGCTATAAAAATAATAATTTATACGGCTTCGCCTTGGGAATTTATCGCAAATTGAAGAAGGCGTAGAAACGGACCAACTAGTTTAGATTCAATTGAAACTTTATACAGTTGTTATTGACACTCGCGTGAAGCATCAGTTGCACTATTACTGAAAGATTAAATATATATTTAGTATATATTATTCGGTTTAATGAATATTTATTTGCACGTTTTGTTAATGCATTTAAGTACTGTCACTTTTTTTAAAGTGAAGTGAAAGTAAACCCTGTGTGTGTTCCACTGTTGAGCTGAGTCCTCCTCTCCATTTGAGGAGAAGATTTGTAGCTTATTTCCCCACGATGCTCCAATGCGGTTTGGTGGATACTTTTTAACCCCCGTAGCAAAACGAGGGCTATTATAAGTTTGACGTGTGTGTCTGTATCTCTGTTTGTCTGTCTACTGTCTGCCTACATGAGATCGTAGCTCTCGAATGGATGAACCGATTTTCATTTAGTTGCTTTTGTTTGAAATATATCTTAGTCGTGTTTTAGTAGTAGTATATAGTAGTACGAGGGGCGTTCAATGTATTCTCGGTATCGGGGTGATTTGATATTTTTGTGGGTAATTAAAATATATCATTAGCTAACAACATTATCTGAGAATATTCAATTAAAATTTCATGTTGATAACTTCATTAGTTTGTTTACGACCTCCAGTCAAAGACGACGAAAATGACTGACGTGACAATGTTGAAGAAAATCGAGCATCGTGCGGTGATTAAATGTCTCACTAAACAAGGAAAATCTCAAAAAAGTATCCATTTAGAAATGGTAGCCGTTTCTCAAGACTCTGCTCCTTCATTATCGACCGTATAGAAGTGGTCAAGTGAATTAAAAAAAAGGCTGGGAAAGTATCGAAGATGACCCCCCGCCCAAGTGGGCCAATCACGGAGGCTACCGAAGAAAATGTGAAAATTATCGAAAAACTTGTATTAGAAGATGCACGTGTGAAAATCAAAATGTTGGCTGAAATAACTATCCGTTGGTTCTATACACACTATACTAAGTATTATCTCAACCTTACAAAAGTCAGTGCAAGATGGGTGCCGCGCATGCTCACTGCGCTTCAAAAGCAGGCGCCGGTTGACACTTGTAAGGATTTTTTTAGAGCTGTGTGGCGACGATCCAGCAAGTGTTTTCGAAAGGACAGGTGATGAAACATGGGTTCATCACTATGAGCCTGAGAGTAAACAGGAGTTTATGCAGTGGCATAAAAAGGGATCAGACCCTCTGAAGAAGTTCAAAGTCACTCCATCGGCTGGCAAAATCATGGACACAGTTTTCTGGGATTTTAAAGGAATACTAATAATCGAGTACACAAAAAAAGGTGAAACTATCAACACAGATAAATACTCAACCACTTTACGCCGTTTGAGAGAAGCAATAAAAGAAAAAAGAAGAGAAAAGCTGGCAAAGAAAGTGCTGTTTCTTCACGACAACGCACCGGATCACACTGCGCGGCACTCCAAGGCTGCTGTACGAGAGTGCGGGTCGAGGAAATTAACCACTCACCCTACAGCCCTTTTTTTGTTTTTTTTTTATAACGCTGTAAAAATGCATTACGCGTTTCTCCCACGGGAACGGTAGGGGGGTATGTGGGGCTGGCTATATTGGAATACCCACTAAAAACCAGCGGTACCCTTCCCGTCTTAACGGGGAGCGCCACGGGATCGCTTGCGCATGCCGCGACGCTCCGACGGCCGGCCCTGGACAGACCTGGCCCTCAGTGACTACTTTTTAATCCCAAATTTAAAAAAAGACCTCCGGGGAATCGTTTTTCTGACGATAATTAACTCAAATTTTCGGGCCAAGAAGAAAATTATTTTTTTAAGGGAATAGAAATACTTATTTCGCGATCAAACAAATATATTGATATCATGGGAGACTGTAATAAAAAAATGTTTTTTCAAGGTTTTATCTTTTTTCTAACATAATGGTCCTCCAGACCGATTTTGGTCACGCCGGCCAATATCATTGAGAGATTAGCCAACTGCGCAGGACATATTATAGTGCACAAGTGTGTGTCCAAACACATGTTGGTTCCAAATGTTTTGAAAATATATAATTTTAGCAAACACATATGCACTCTCTGTTCCCTAACTCTTATAACCCGATGGGGCGGCAATCCGACACGACCGGAAAAAGTTCAGGCGCAGGACCAACGGCTTAACGTGCTTTCCGAGGCACGGGAGTGTGAGTACACTTCCAACTTCCAGACTCCGGGGTGCTACTGAGAATTTTCGTCAGAAAATCTCAATAACATTTTATTGGCCCGACCTGGGATTTGAACCCAGGACCACCGTGTCCGCGGCCTTACATGTAGCCACTGGACCAACGAGGCAGTCGTTGCCTCATTTCTAACATACCCATACCGAGAATACATTGAACGCCCCTCGTAGTGTCCGAGTGGGGTATCAAATGAAAGGATTTGATTTATGTATTACAAAATTGGCTGTTTGAAGTATTATTTAATGTTTTTGGATACATAGATATAAATGTATGTTAAATATCATACTTATTAATATATATACTAGTTTATTTTGAATTTAAGCAAATAACTATTCGATTTACATAAATAAATTGTAACTTTTAGTTTTTTGCCTATTGTATAGCGATTTTGATAAGGTTTTAATGAATCACTTACATACATGGTTATACGCTTATGTGGTTCTGCAATATGTTTTAAGACTACTGTGAAGCTGGTGCTATAACATTGACATGTGTTAATAATAGTGAGCCCTAATTACTTATAAATTTTATATGATTATTATTATTTACTTTTTCACACCAAGTCAAGTACGAGGTAAATTATCAACATATATTTGGCACTTCAAAATTCAATAGTTCTTGCTCTGATTAAGATTTAACAATTTCGATTAAGTATCAGTGTACCAAAAACTAGGCCGTCTAGCACTTATTGTCTTACAAATTAATAATAATTACGCAAAGTAACAAATCCGCTATGCGAACTTTTTAAGCGTAAACATACCTAAGTTTAATTTACTGTATTTAAAAATAAAGGTTCAAAGAAAATAGAATGATTTCGAATGTTAAAATGTTGAAACATAAATAAGGTATGGCATTCGAGATAATTAAAGGTCTTCCCAACGCAGTCCGAATCTCATTACGCGTTCATTTATTCCAAAGTTGCTTTGAAGCGACTTAATAAAACGTCTAGTGATATAAAACGTGAAAAAAAAAACTTAAGCGGGGAAACTATTTCATGCGAAAGTTTTATTTCATTTTGAAGACATTTCTCGGAAGTAACACTAAAGCTGAGGGCGAAGGATTTCTTTTTAGTTAAATCTTTTAACAGCGTAAGGAATTTCTATTTTCGCTATTGTTATTGTACCTGTGTTTTGGTAGGTATTTAATATTAAATAAGAATTTTCTGCATTAGACATTGATGCCACAAGACTTGAGTCTATCAAACTGCAAAGGTATTTGCCAATCAATTACATTTAGCTTAATAACAGAAACATTCCCTTCAATATATGCTAGACGAACTGTCACGATTTTGGTATTTTTCAAATTAAAAATAGAAATACCAAATGTTTTGAAAATATATAATTTTAGCAATGTTGCCAACTTGGATTAGTGAAAATTATTTAATTCATTATAAACTTTATAGGACGTATAAGTGTCTTAAATCCTATTGGAGAGTATAAGATTTTGCATCGATTTTACTCTAGTAAATTTGTTTCTCTAATAATAACAGATTTATCGCAATGCGATTGTTGTAAAAAGAAACAAATGTGTAGATTTTACCTGTATCATTTAAACGTAATGCATAATATAGCATTTTTACATATTTGTGAGCATTCTTATATTTAGTGCAACGACCCGACGTTCACAATAGATAGGTGCTGCATCCTCTACCCGATTGGCAATTTTTCAACGAAGGCATATCAATCCCTTTGAGTGTTGTTACGTTACAAGGCAGTACAGGACTTGTAAGTACAAAGATTTATCACTTTTAATTTCTATTTAGGTAATAATTATATATGATATTGTCTGGCATTTTTTTAATGAATGAAATTATTAAGTTTGAGCATTGTGCTCGAACGTTGCTTTATTGGTAAAAAATATGTTTGACTTGGTGCCCACTTATCATTTACACCGCTACCGCTTAATAGCTCTACTTAGTATTGATGCGTTCCGGCTTGAAGGGTGAGTGAACCAGTCTGATTAGTTCACAAAGTTGATGACAATTTGACGATGTAGGAAATGTTTAATATTACAGTGCTTACAGTGCCAATGTCTATGGGTGGAGATAACCACTTACCGTCTCTTTTTTGCTAGTCCGTCTACCTAAACCGGTAAATAAAATAAAAAATACAAAAATAATATGCTGTTTGCGAACGTTAGGATTGATTAACATGCGTCATATTCGGAATAATATGATCTGTATGTACTAGGGTCACATAACATTGTGAGAATTTCCGTCTGATATTAATATCCGACTGCAAATTACCTTGTACGCATCAACATCTGACAGCACATGTGCCCCAAATCGTTGTATATTAAAATATTCAATTGTAACCATAATAAAAGGTTTGATTTTTATTGGGAATATAAAAGTGAACATCATATTTGTTCGGTTTATTCTCTAAAATAAAGTATTATAAAAAAAAAAATCCAACTACAATATTTCTACAGTTATATTTGCAGTATGGTTTTTGTTCTTCAATATATTTTTTTATTTTATTTTAAACTTTTTATTTTACCGCATTGCGTTAATATCATCAAAGAGTTTATATCGTGTGACGTGTTGACGATTATATTTTGAATTATCTCAAGTTTAAATATATTTAGATTTAAAAAATTATTAATCTTACTATAAGAACTAGAAAAATTGCCGAATTCATACATGAAAATGTATAGAAATTAGTAATTACATATGTATTCGATATTAGCGTTTTCCCGCGGTTTCACCCGTGTAGTTCCCGTTCCCGTGGGAATACGGGTACAAAATGTTGCCTATGTCACTCGCTATTCAAGTAGCTTTCCATTGGTGAAAGAATTTTTAAAATCGGCTAAGTGGTAAAACACACGAATAAACAAACTAACTAACATTCGCATTTATAATATTAGTTAGGAGGTTGTCACGTGATCAAATATTAACGAAATAGAAATTCCTTTGTCTCGAGTTGAATGCATTTTATAAAGCCTCGAAGATGTTGCTATAGAAATACATACTACGTAATCATATATACACGTATATAATACTTGTACGTATGGAAAACGCTACCCTCATTCTGAGGTATTTACCTGAAAAGACAGTAAATTTATGTTAACATTATACGACATTATAAATGGAATGTGTTAATAATTATATAGGCAATGTGAACAGATACGTTTTATTATAACATCTAGCTAAACAGCGGAATTTGTGGAGCATTCAAATGGGCACAGATGGGCTTATATTAATTACACATTATGAAAATTTGTTTGCCAAAAGCGAGGGCATTGTTTCCTTTCATGAACAATAACTGGCTACAATTCGTAATTTCTGTTTTAATAATGTTTACAAAGCATTACTTTATGCGGATGGCTTAGATTTAAGAGGGTTGCCAGCGGTTTTATTATAGGTATTATTTTTACCGGAAGTAACTGTACCATATTTTTCTAAAATCAAATAAAATGGGGGAAATGATGTAAAAGCGTCAATAGCGTAACGGTTTACGGGCCGCCTTTTAAATCGCTTGGTGGTAGAGCTTTGTGCAAGCTCGTCTGGGTAGGTACCACCCACTCATCAGATATTCTACCGCAAAACTTGGTACTGTTGTGTTCCGGTTTGAAGGGCGAGTGAGCCAGTGTAATTACAGGCACAAGGGACATAACATCTTAGTTCCTAAGGTTGGTGGCGCATTGGCAATGTGAGCGATGGTTAACATTTCTTACACTGCCAATGTCTATGGGCGTTGGTGACCACTTACCATCAGGTGGCCTATATGATCGAATGCAAACCTATAAAAAAAAAAAAAAAAATCGTACGATACGGTTTTGTTTTTCACGTAGTGGACACCTTCGGAAATGAACCCGGCTCCCTTGGGGTACTCACTCCTTTTTTTTTTTTTTCTTTTTTTTTTCACGCAGTGGAGAGACCGGGTTATGTGGGATTCTTACCCACTAAAACCACTGCGATGGCCGTCCTCGGCACGGATCGGAGAGGCTGCGGGATCGTGTTGATATAACGCATCCGCGGCCCCTCCCGTGCTGTGCTCCGCTCGTGGCTCGGCGGAGCTCTCCTCAGGGGGCGAAAGTAATCCCGCCCCCCCGCACTCCTCGCTAGTGCGTACGGCAGCGCGAGACCATTCGGGCTGCCGTCCTCCTCAGGGCCGTTTGAAATTGGACACGTGAGGCGGGGCGAGGTGGGGACCTCACGCATCCACGGCCCCAGGGTTACGCCCTATATTTAAAGCCCTGGACGTTGGGGCTGTGGGAGGGCCGGGACGACGCCGACGTCGTCTCTGCCGAGCAGGATCGGCCCTTTCCCGTTCCCGCTCCGCCGTCTCCTTCTGGACCATGACGGTCTCACAGAAGGAGGCTACGGCCCTCCACGCCGATTCCCTGCGGAGCATCGCCGACACGATTGCTCGCAGGGACAGGTCTTGTCCGACTTCGCGAACCAGGATCTCCCTCTCCGCACTCCACGCGGGACACATCTCCAAAGTGTGCTGGGCAGTGTCCCGGTCCGCACCACAGTGGTGGCACATCGCCGTCGATTCGCGTCCGATCTTACACAGGTACTCTCCAAAACAACCGTGACCGGTCATTACCTGTGTAAGTCGAAAGGTGACTCGTCGCTTTCGTCTCATCCAGGCTTCGAAGACTGGTAGGATCGCTCCTACGACGCGTTTTCGCGCGTACCGTTCTTCACAGAGACGGTCGCGCCACGTCGCAAAAGCCCTCCTTTGTTCCCGCCGCTTCATCGCCTCGAGCGCACTCGGAGGGTGTGCGCTTTCACCGTTCTGACGGAGGATGCGGGTCTGTTGATAGACCCTCGCGTCCATATCCGCCAGAATGTCCAAAGGCGGAAAGCGCGCTAGGACGGTTGCCGCCTCGTATGATATCGTACGATATCCCCGCACTATGCGGATGGCCACTCTCCGCTGCGAACTTTGGATCTTAGTCCTGCAGCGGCGAACGCCCGATAGCCTATGAGACCAAACGGGCGCCCCGTAGAGGGCCATCGATCGCACGACACCGGCATAAAGGCGGCGAACTTCCTCCCTCGGTCCCCCAAGATTAGGCAGCAGTCTATGCATGGCACCCGCTACCTTCTCGATCCGGGGGGCTAGGCGCTCTAAGTGCTCCTCGAAGCCCCAGCGACCGTCCAGTGTGAGGCCCAAGTATTTCATGTACCTGGCCACCCGGACGTTTGAGTCACCTACGCGGACGTGCGAATCGGGCGGTTCCCTGCTCCTCGGCAGTTTATGGAACCATAGCGCCTCTGTCTTATGAGACGCTATCCGTAGGCCCAATTCGCAGATCTTACCGACGACGATGTTCACCCCGAGCTCAGCGAGCTCTTTGGTTCTCTCAAAATTCTCTCCCGATGCCAGCACCAATGTGTCGTCTGCATAACAAACGACGCTGACACCTTCAGGGAGAGCGACGCGCAGAACTGCGTCGTACGCGAGGTTCCACAACAGAGGCCCCAAAACTGAACCCTGCGGGACCCCACAGCACACCTCTCTCCGGGTCCTCGTACCGTCTTGCTCCATATACGAAACGTATCTGTCGCGCAAGTAGTTACCGACGATCGCCTGCAGGTAACGGGGCACACGATGGTGTAAGAGTGCCCCCCTAATAGCGTCCCAGGGCAACGTGTTGAATGCGTTGACGATATCGAGACTTATCGCCAACGCCACGCCACCCCAGGCCACCGCCTGCTCCGACAGAGACTGGACGCGCAAGATTGCGTCGACAGTCGAACGGCCCTGTCGGAAGCCGAACTGGCACTCAGCCAGGTCGGGACCGACACGCGACAGATGCCCACACAGACGAGAAGCGACAATTCGCTCAAAAAGCTTGCCAGCCTCGTCCAGCAGACATATGGGACGGTACGCAGAGAGAGATTCTGCAGTCCTGCCATCCTTCTTCAAGAGAACCAAATTCGCCTCCTTCCAAACCTTAGGGAACATGCCAGTACGGAGGCAGCTGTCGAACAGCCGCCTCAGCCTATTCCCCAATGAAGCCGAAGCTAACACCAACGCTCGCCCCGGAATCCCATCGGGGCCGGGCGCGGTGTTACGAGCCCGCATGCGGTCGATCGCATGGCTTAGCTCCTGTTCGGTCACCCCCAGCTCATCGGACCAGGCTGGTGTTGGTAGGGGGACCCGGGGACTTGACCGGATAACTGGGAAGAGCACGTCTATCACTCTCCTCAGTAAATCTGGATCTAAGGTCTCCGTTAGTGGGGCGCAATTTGCCCAGCACCATACGGTATGGACGCCCAAACGGATCCCTGTCGAGTCCCTCTAGGAGCTCGTTCCAGGAACGAGCGTTGGCTTCCGAGATCTCGGCTCGGAGAGCTAACTTGGCTTCCCGGAACGCCTCGTATGCTTCAGCTTTCTGGTCTAGAGTTGCTCGCCTTCTTCTTCGGGTACGGGTGTACTCACGGCGTGCGCGCAGACAGGACTCACGCAGTTGTGCGATCTGTGCTGACCACCAGTACACCACCCGGCGCTCAGGGCGGCCCGCTCGGGGCATAGAGACGTCGCAGACTGACGTCATCATATCCCGAAGACGGACTGACTCACCCTCTGGATCGGACAAAACCTCTTCGGCGTTTTCTGGCCAGGTTGCGACGATGGCAGCGGCTTCGAGAAAGTCTCGGTTAAGCTGCTTAAGGGACCATCGGCGCAACGGGGGGCCTCCTCGATGCTGGCTAGAGCATTTGGGACGGCGGAGAGCTACATCGAATACGATGTAGCGATGGTCGGATAGTGTGACCACCTCTTCTGCGACGCGCCATCCTGACACCATGCGAATAGCGGCGGGAGTCACCCATGTGAGATCAATGACCGACTCACCCTGCCATCGCACGCACGTGCTCTCCGAACCCCGGTTCATTAGCCGGAGGTCCAGAACCGCCGCCCACTCGAGTAACGTCTCTCCTCTTGGATCGTCTCTGGGGTTACCCCAAGCCCTGGCGTGGGCGTTGAAGTCCCCTAAGACGATCAAGGGACGGGGTAGGCATCTGCGTATGCAGCTTGCCAGCCCGTCTAGGTACACCTCGTAGTCGGGGACCTATTGGGAGAGACGTAGCACCCCACAATAGCCAAAGGGCCCCAATGTACGGCCACGAATCCTTGCCCCCTTTCTATCAGGGAACAAGGTGGAACTCCATAGCCGCCCGCCCAATAGACGGCGACTGTTCCAGTGACGTCCCCGAACCAGCGAGGGTGGTCGGGGACATTATAGGGCTCCGCCACAACTGCGAGGCCTATGGACCGCTCCGCAACGGTCTGCATCAGCAATTGCTGAGCGTTGCGGCAGTGGTTAAGGTTCGCTTGGATCATCCCTACACCCGCGAATTGGAAACCTCCATTGCCTCCTGCGAGCTAGGGCCCGGTGCTGAGGCGAGAGCCTCGGCGGTCATCTGAGATGAGACAGTAGAAGAAGCTTTTTTCTTTCTCCTTCCTTTTGTCGGACAGCACCCTTTGGCGCCGAAACGGTGAGCCGAAGGACGACCCATGTCCGCGCACAAAGGGCACTTCATCGACCGAGAGGTACATTCCTTCGCTCTGTGGCCAATCTCACCACAAGCGAAGCACCTGTCACTCCGGTCGACGGTGCTTGACGGTTTCTCGAGGCACCGGTAGCAGTGTAGAGGTCTGCTCTCTAGTGCCTTGACTCTTGCAGAGCCCCATCCGATGCGGATCCGCCCCGCTGCCGTCACTTTGCGTACGGCGGCGAGAGGACATTGAACCCAGACGACGCCAAGGGACGTGGGCGCTCGGCGGATTTCTCCCACCGTTACGTTCTCCACCGAACATCCGCCCATTTCCGCGACAGCCGACGCGACTTCGGTCGGCGTCGTGGCATCGTCCAAGTCCAAGACCTTAAGCTCGCCCGTTTTAATTGGGCGAGCTATCCTCACACTGAAGTCCGTAAGGACTTCACGCATCTGCGTAGCGAGGCGGTCAGCCTTCTCATGACAATCGGGGCCGCTGATATTGAGCAGCATCCCGCCTGTCAGAGCCCTTTTAATGCCAACCGTCTCGATGCCGAGGTCAGACAGCTTAATTCTGCTCTTGGCGACTGTCATGACCTCAGCATATGTAGCCTTCCCATCTTTTTGGACAGTCACCGCGACCGCTGCGGTCTGCGGGACTGTCCGCCGTCTCTTTTTACTCCGCTTCTTCGCATTCTTTTGCGGTTGATGAGGAGCCACTGTCGGCTGGGACTTGGGTGTTGACTTCCTTTTCGTCACTGACGCCCAAGTCTCAGGTGGTGTCGCAGATTTTGTAGCCTGTGGTACCATGCTGACCACTGCAGGCAAATCTACAATAGCTGGATGAGCAGGTGCGTTGCTCCCGCCCTTTCTCTTTCCCTTTTTACTTTTAGGCGGCCCTTGTGCTACCTTCACCACTGCCTCTGGTGCTGGCTTCCTCCCCAACGGAGGTCTTATGACCCGGTCGGGAAAGATTTTAGCCTCAAAGGCGGCCAGTTTTGCCTCCATAATGGCCTCGAGGCGCTCCGAAAGCCTAGCGTCACTTTCTCTTGATGCATTCGAGGCAGTAGGCGCTGAATAAGCTGATGTAGTTTTAGGAATTACTGCCGCTGCACCACGCTTTGCTTTAGCAGCAGAACCCTTTTTTGTCGGAGCAGCAGAAGTTATCTCATCCGGCTTTTGTGTCTCTGGTGCAGGGGATCTTATCCTGGCTCGGGTCGATCCCAGCTCCTGCGTTAGTACTTCCAGTCGTTCGCTGAGGTTGGCATTTTTGGCGCGAAGTTCAGAGATTTCACGCTCCATCCTCAAGATATCGTCATTTACGACTCGTCGTCGTGTCAGTTCCGTGACTGCAGCAGTCACTCTACGCGTGGCCACACGTAGACTGCGGACGAAGCTCCCTTTAATGTTGCGAGAGCGGTCCGCAACCTTTTCAATCAGGGAGGCTCCTCTTTGCTCTCCTGGCAGCCGGCGCCACAGAGGGATCGAAGAGCTCGTCCTCAGTATCCCCGTCAGAAGCAGAGTCGTTGGCTTCCAATATCCTCGTGGATAAGTGACTCAGACAACTCATGTCCGAATCCTCGCCCATTATGTCCTCCTCGGCCGTATTTGGATCCAGCGCACCCGGGCGTATGAAACGCCCACACTGATCCCGCCGCAGTCTTACTGGTTTCGTCGTGGCGGCCTGCGACCTGCCTCTCCCCGCCCGTGCCTTCGGTACTTTCGGAGGCGGCAGTGCGTCGCTTGAAGCCGACTCTGGCCCAGGTGGATCTCGTCTCTTTTTACACAAGCGAGTACGGCCCTCCGGCCCCGCTTGTGCACTGTCGAATATTCTCACAGTTTCAAGGCTGCGAGAACGTCTTGAGTCTCCTCGACTCTTGTCGCCCGTAAGGGCGTGTGGATGGCAAATGCTGCCCGCTGGCTGAGCTTGCGCCAGCTGCGATGCAGCTACGCACTCAGCATTGCCTCCTTGGCTAATCTCCTCCGTTTCGCCTTTTTGGGTGTTTTTAAATTTATCCATATAATTCCCACGAGTGTGGGGGAAAGACAGTCCATCCAGGCGGTGCCCCCTGCACCTGGATAAGCCTTGCATAACTCACCACGGGTGTCGGCCGGTACCCTGGCGAGGAACGCAGTCACGACTGAACTACCCATCAGCCATGCATCCCCTCGCGCTGCGTCGCCACTTGGGATTTGGGGTGATTTTTTATAGAGGTTTTCTTCCTCGCGGTCCAGCCGATTAAGGCAAGACCCTCGGTCCCATGCGAAGCCGCGAGACATGTCCACGACACCTCGAAGCATGGGGTTCCGATTTGAAGGACGGTGGCATAGCCTGCTTGGCGGCAGGGTAAGTGCACACCGAGCCCGTCCTTACCTCCACCGTTGTGTCTAAAGACACCCTCCTCGTTGCCCGGACCGCTCACATAGTCTACTCTGTTGATCAGAGAGGTACCAGGAGCGATCCGTGTGGCACGCAATCCCTTAGTCGCCTCTTACGACACCCACGGGAAGAGATGGGGGAGTGCTATTCTAAGCCCGGCACTCCACGGGCAGGGGGGGTACTCACTCCTAACACAAGTTGTATGCTTAATTTGAGGGGTAAATAGGAATATTAGCATATTTACAAACGTGCATTGCTGGTATTATATATTTTTTAAATAAGAATAGATTTTATTTTAATTTCGTAGTCTTACCGAAAAAGAAAATATTAGGTTCGCACTTCTGATGTCCTAATAGCTAGACTTACTTAGAGCAGTTCTAAGAAGTAAGCGTAAGAGCCAATGTCACAAACCTATCTTTTGTTGTATTGTGTATCAAGCATTTTATGTATATTTATTATTACGTTATAATCGTATAATCCTCTGTATTTTCTAATACTTTTATTAATTCCAGACACATTAAATTTTGTTAGTTTGTTGCATTTATTTGTTTGTATTTCAGCATATAATGAGTAGTTTTCGTTCGTATTCAATGTGTTCCCGTATTGTTCGTGCGATTAAGTTGAAACTTTGGACAGGTATCGGCACTTGTATGAAGGTCCCACAGTAGTTACTATAAGCGTAGAATAAATAGCGCTTAATATCGAATAATTGTTTACAAACATTTAGAAAGGCAACGCCTGTCGGGTCTTAGTAACGTATCGTATCGTATTTGACTTTGATATTATTTAATACCAAATTTTGCTTACATCCCTTTAAAAGTGAAAAAGATCTGATGGTACTGTTTTACAGCAGAATAGATTGACATTCTCTATCAAGGCAACTATCAAGAAAAACAAAACTAAATCAAATTCGGTACACCCGCTTAGTAGCTAAGATGACACATAAATACAATGTTAAACTTATAACATCCGCCTTTTACATACTTACATAAAGTATAATTTTAAAAATACCTGACTAATGAAGAGAGCGTCCTCATTATTTTAAGTTATGCTGCCAACAATAAATCTGAAAGATCGGGCGTATTTAAGTGCTCCGTACATATCTGTTATGCCTACAGAAGTCTAGACAAACAAATGAAAGTGAACAGGCTACTGATAAAAAAAAACTTTGTCGTAAGTATTTGCGGAACCTCTTAGGTACTTCTTCATCTAGTAGTATTATTTGTTTTATTTTTAAATGAATAATATATAGGCTGCATAGAATATATATTTTATATTGTAACTTTTTATGTAGTTAGTAATTAGTAGTAGTACATGAACTAACAAGCGTAGGTTTGTTTGTAATGTAGTTTAAATCAGTTTTATTTATACATATAATTAAATTCACGCTTGTCACGTCAATCGTCTAAAGAAGTGGATGAAATTGTAAATCACAGCTATTTATGACAATGAAATTATATATTAATAATCCTTCTCCGAAACGCGCTGTATCTTCTGGTATAAATTTTATGTATATCGATTTAATAGTATTTACAGTGAGGCATCATAAAGAAAAATCTCATTTATTAGTATAGATTAAACATAAAAACACTGTTTTATCTGTGTTAATTGTCAATATTATATTTTGTCTATTGATAAATTGCTGTTCATTTCAAAGCGCGTACCTAGTGCCTGCTGTTTCACTAAATGCCCAAATAAACTATTGTGTTTGTGTACTTTGTTCGAAAGCCTCAAACCCATTTTCGTTGTTTACAATGCGTTCAAACGTAAACGTTCTCATTTCACTTAAAGTGATCTTAAAATAACTGTTTGTACAAAAAGTTACAGATGCTTATTAATGTAAATAATATTTCATTTTTAAAGAGAGCTACACCTGATTATTTAATTTTATTGTAAACCTGTGGTTGTTTATGTCTGTTGTGTATGCGTTTGTGTGTGTATCCTAACCTTTTCGATATTTTTAACAATTACTACTTAAGGTGAAATTGGTAAATACAATATGGGCCACCTGATGGTAAGTGGTCACCTACACCCATAGACATTAGTATTGTAAGAAATGTTAACCATTGCTTACATCGCCAATGCGCCACCAACCTTGGGAACTAAGATGTTATGTCCCTTGTGCCTGTAATTACACTGGCTCACTCACCCTTCAAACCGGAACACAACAATACCAAGTACTGCTGTTTTGCGGTAGAATATCTGATGAGTGGGTGGTACCTACCCAGCCGAGCTTGCACAAAGCTCTACCATCAGTGCTGTTATATTAGATAAAATGTAATATCATGAAACTGGAAACTTTAAGGATAACGAATGCTTATATTACTGATTGAAGTTTTTAGTCTTTAGAATGAACAGGATGGTAGAACGTAGGTAAGGTGTGAAAGAATAAATAAATTAATATCTTAGCTCTTAGGTAATGTAAGATATATTTTTGAGATACCTTCTTCTACCTTTCTACCTTTGTTTACTTTTTTATATGAGCTTACTCCTTGTACGATCTTTTGAGTGTAACAAAGCTAGTTACAATAGTAACAGTTTCAATCGATGTAAAGAAGTAAAGTTGAAGCTTAGACTGAAAAAACGATAAAAAGTTACTAATACTCGTTTGTATTCAGTGAAAAGAATATAAAGGAAAAGTTGGCAAACTAAAAGTGTTGCCAATTTAAAACCCGATAATGGTAACGCATTGGACAGAAGATCGAGTGTTCTACCGCTTTTCAACCCGGCTTAATAATTCGAAAACGTTAAGGAACACAGTTAATGACGTGCTGATAAAACGCCGGGAATGTCAAATAGCTTTGAGGGTAGGCTTTGGCCGAAAAACTTCAGCAACCCTCCATAACTTCTGACATATTTAGCCAGTAATCCTTCCTTATTCCTTCATTAATCCTTATATTTTTATAGGGAAATGGCATTCACAATTACTAGTAAATCTTTTGACCGTAATGTATGTTTTCTTTTTATTTAAAGAATTTAACGAACCATAAAGTTATGGGTAAGCGGAGTATGCAGCAAAAAATAAAATAGTTTGTCTTGTAAAAAAAGGAAGTAAGAAATTTATTTGTTCCTTAATTGTTTTGAATACTTCATATAAACAAGAAAAGTGCTGTTAACGTGAAATATCAATAGCAGTTCACATACTTCAGTTTTGGAAACCAAAGTTGTCGAAGGTAACTTGAAGTTGCCCATAGCAGGCGATGTCAGGGAAGAGAACTTACTGATGAAACTTCATTGTGACTTCAAACTATTTTTGACAAATCTTACAAATTTTTTAGTAAATTATGTATGTTTGTTACATCATCAATATATATGAATAGCTCGCTGAACCCGTAGCAGTGAACCAAAGATCGAGGTTTACGTATTCTAATCAGCGCATACGATGTTTTCAAAAAAATATTAATTTGAAAAAGATAAAAGTAAATATTTTTGACAACAGAAATGTCAAATTGAAAAAACTGTCATCCCCTATTCAACCATCTCAAGAGATTCATTTTGAAAAATCCTTTCTTAGTGCTTTCCAATAAGGAATTTCTGTGCAATACCCAGAGAGCGTCCGTTCGTGGTGTCAATCAATAATTTTAAAATTGTATCAAGTAGATTTCAGGGAATGTTACTAATTTAGCGGATGACGCCGTCGATTACAGCTAGTTTAATTTACATTCAGTTCTATATTTGTAAGTATTGATCCAACAAACAATTATAGAATTGGTTCGTGATGAAAACCGATTTCACGACAACTTCGAACAATTGTTCTGGTGTTCGTGTAAATAGACAAGTCGTTTCCGTGTTTCCTGTGATGTTGTATTTGTAATTAACTTTATGTATATATACCTCGTTGGTCTAGTGGCTAGATATAAGGCCGCAGACCGGTGGTCCTGGGTTCAATTCCCAGGTCGGGCCAATAAATAGTTATTGGGTTTTTCTGTCAGAAACTTCTCAGTAGCAGCCCGGAGTCTGGAAGTTGGAAGTGTGTACACTCCCGTGCCTCGGAAAGCACGTTAAGCCGTTGGTCCTGCGCCTGAACTCTTTCCGGTTGTGTTGGATTGCCGTCCCATCGGATTATGAGAGCTAAGGAAAAGAGAGTGCACCTGCGTTTGCTCACACACTTGTGCACTATAATATCTCCTGCGCAGTTGGCTAATCTCTCTTGAGATTGGCCGCCGTGGCCGAAATCGGTCTGGAGGACCTTATATACAAATAGATAGGTTTCTATGTTATCGGTCGATACAATAGTAACTGAGTCACGTCTGTTAATGATTTTGTTTTTAGGTTTGCTCAAATTCTTTGAATATATAATATAATGTTAGAACTTACACGTTGTGTCGGGTCTGGTGTGTTTTCCTTTTTCAAACTTCACTTGTAGCATGACAATCAAATGTGCGTGTAAGAATTTAAGAGCAATATGTAATGTTAAGAAGAGAGATTTTTTTATAATAGTTAGGGCGAGCTTCTATATTATATTCATTATGATAAAATGTAACAATGAATGTTCGGATTGTTGTAAACATAGTCCAAATTCTTTATTTGATTATTTTTATATTCAAAATTTCTGATATATACATATACAATTTTAGCTACATAATTAAGATCGCATATCAAGTGAGTTATATCGCTGAATATTCCAGAAATAATTTGTGTTCATTTAGAACACAAAATATGTGTTGTAATTTTAGAAGTATTATTTTTAATATCACATGATACAATATCCTCGTTATCAAGAAGACAATTTATTATAGGAACAAAGAAGTAATATATCAGAATTATGGAAGGAGCTTTGTGAAACGGGCGTAACTAATACTATAAGAGTCACGTCAATGGCCGATTCTATTACTTGGGCGGGCTCCATTTTTATATTATCACTAACTGAACTCGGCAGACGTTTTTCCTATGTTTATTGATTTACTTCTGTATGTATACAAATGGATGATCGTTATTGCTGATTATATAAAGTAGATAGCGCTAAAATATTCACATTTAATTTAGTTAATATTAATTAGTACCACTGTATCAGTCCATGCGAGTGGGAGCATGGTGATCTCTGAAAAAGTTATACTAGTATGGATATCTCTCACAAAGTAATGAGTACTTTGTAAATAGGTTTTATATTGATTTAAACTTAACTGTATTTTTTTTCTTTTTTTTGAGTGAAATATCATTTCATTCATTCATTCATGCTTAATACCAATTTGTCGAGGCGATCTGTTGAACGGTGTATAAGTTGATATGTTGCAATAATATTTTCAGGGAAATTACAAAGTGTAGCTAGGACCTCTGTCCATGTATGTTTTAATACATACATTTGTGCCAAGTTTCATGGTAATCGGTCAAACGGTGTCCAAGTATATAAACTCAAATAAACATACCATCATCTATTTGTATACAGTATATATATATATATATTATTAAGCAAAAAAAAAAATACTTAAAAAAATATATTAGTTGTGTTTAACGACACTGTTGGTGGTAAAAACGTGGACTACTGAGGTCATGACCTCGTGTCTTAGCTAAAAATCTGGGGTAAATTTTTTGCTTAGTATTTTAAAAAATATTATATAAATAGAACCGACACACGATACCTAATAACCACTTCACGGGTCGGACACGGATTTTGTTACACGCTGTATATTTGAATTTGTATAGACAAAGACGTGTTGTCCGTGCCTTTGGTGTATCTTATCTTTGATTTGTTTTTTATATTGACTGGCCTGCATGCTTATAGCCAGGCAGCATCATAATGTAAATGTCAAGAATAAAAATGGTGATGGTGATGATTGAGATATGGTATACATGTCTATCTGTTACGCTTTTACGACTAAACCACTGTACCGATTTTGATAAATTTTGGTATTGAGTAAGCTTGAATTCCAAGAAAGAACAATGGCTATTAAAACACTTGACACACTAGTGCAATATAAATATATTAAACGATATACTTCTATCATTTATGTGATAACTCATTTATTATCTTGTTGTCGGAAATCCGAAAGACATAAAGTTCACCAGACTGAAAAGTATGAAATGAGTTTGAATCTTTTATAATTTAACCGTAGTGATTACTTGATTCTGTCCGTTTCGTTAACTTCTAATCTACTCGATATAGATATTTATTCGGAATATATAACTGCATAATACATTACTACAGTTGTATAGTATAGTAGACAAAACTAAAGGTCATTAAGAAATAGATTATGTCGAAATTTTAAAAGTGAGTTTTGTTTTTCGTATTAATTTTCTATCCATACGAGTATATTTATATCGTTTTTTAATAACACGAGAGAAGATATCAATGTTTTGTAATTAAACCGATAAAAAATAATATAAGCCACTCTAGATTGCGAAAATACACGATTTTAGGTTGCTGGCGTGAGTAACGTTAGCTAAACTATAAGAGATACATAAAAGTAATGTCCTACTGAATCTAAAAATGTTTACAGAAAAATTCCCGACGTTGTAATAGGTACATCTATCTTCTACAGATAACTAACAGCAACCATTTTCTAGTTTAAAATAGTGGAAAAATATAAAAACTAAATTGGGTTGAATTTATTTTTTTCACATTATAAATCCTTATCAAATTAAATAACAAAGTGATTTAAAGGATATTTTTTTGGCCTGTATCATCGTAGTACCATCATTGGGCTATCAGGGCTTGAGATATATCTCAAACTACCGACCGATGCAGTGGTAATATATTACCAGACTAGCTGTTGCCCGCAGCTTCGCTCGCGCGTGGTCTTTATCTATACTAATATTATAAATAAGTAAAAATAGATTTTTTGTATGTTTGTTTGTAGCGAATAAACTAAAAAACTGCTGTACTGTTTTTAAAAACCTTTTTTACCTACAGAAAGATACGTTATCAGCGAGTAATTAGCTGCCCGTCCTGACTTCGTACGGGTAAAATAAGGATTTTATCTCGTACATTTTTTAATCAATAAGATATAAACATTTACCAATCGATTTATTCGCCCATCCAGTATAGTGTATGTGTGTTCAGTATAGGGCATATAATAATCCTACTTTTTACTAATATAATAAACTCGAAAGTTTGTATGGATGTATGGACGTTTGTTACTCTTTCACGCATAAACTACTGAATGGATTTTAATGAAACTTTACAATAATATAAGCTTAGGGAATACCAATTAAGTGGTACATATGGCAATAATGGAATATGTTTTTTTTATCCAAACATCACCAACATAGTGAAGTTCGTATATTTCTCCCTAAGAGATATTGATATAAGATATTGCGTATTTTGAATTTCATTATTTGCACCCAACTCTTCCAAACAAAAATAAAAGTTTCTAAAAACTTTGAAATTCATGTTTATTAATTCAATCAAAAAACTCAAATAGTATATTTCTATTTTTTTTAATTTTTATACTAATGCTTTTACCCCGTTTCTCCCGTTTGGAGTTAAATTTCTAAAAACGACGAAATATGTATGCATAGCTTTAATACTAAATATCATTCTTCTTATACCAAAAGTGACGGAATCCCCATACAAACTTTCAACCCCTTTTTTACCCTCTCAGATTTAGATTTTCAAAAACTCTGAAATACATTTTTATTTATTTTTAAGCTTGTTCATTAAATTTCATGCTTCTAACTTTAAAAATGACTGGTTTCTAAACAATCGTTCAACTCTTTAGGGGTAGAATTTCCAAAAATCCTACCTTAGTGGGTATTATAAAATGTATCAACTGCCAAAATTTCAAGTTTCTAACCCCCGTAGTTTAGGCTCTGCGTTAATGAATCAGTTAGGAAGAGTAATAATATTATGTGAATAGATATCAACAAAAATACGTATTTTTATAACTTTTGATAGACTCAACTAATTTTGATGAAATAAAGGCTAAACGGAATCTTGAAATAGTTCTTATAATAATTCGGTTTTTTCAATTTTTAGACGATTAAAAGATACAGACATGCAGACAGTAAAAAAATTAAAAAAATGATTGCTTTGGTTTTGGTAAATCGTAAATAGCCATATAACCTTTAAAACAGGCAGTTATTTTGAAATAACAGACAGAAACTTCAATTTTATTTATATGTATGGATAATTTATTAATTAATTCGTTTTTGTTATAGATTTATGTTATTTTATGTGTACAATATAAAGTATAAAGGAAAAGTTTCTTCTGTCAGAGACTAAATAAAATCAGACTTAACCAAGGCTACTAATTTAATTAAACAAAAAAAGGGAATTAAAACAAATGTTTTCCATTGAACTTGACACACATCTGAATAAGCTGCTTAAGCGGCCATTTTATGTAGAAAAAATATATAATATACAAACAAAAGCAGCTATATAACAATTTTAATTAAAGTTTCAAAAGCAGTTATTTGACCCCTCTGGTAGGTTAAGTGTTAAAAATGAGATGACACTTATAGCATATACATATATAAATATATACATACATTAGCTAAGTTTCTACCAACAATAATTACACAATCATTAAAATAATCAAAACATATATAAAATCAAACAGCTAAACCATCATAATCAGTAAAGGTGTAGTAAGATATATATTTTTTTATAATCAAATATAATTAATTACTTAATGAAAACACAAATTTAACAAAAACAAAATATATAAATGAAATCACATAGCTTAAGCATTATTACATTGAGTAAGGCAAATAAAATGCAATAAATAAATGATATATATATATTATTTATATATTTTTTAACCAAATACAATTAAAAGGCAAGCAAGAATATGACTACAGTACAAAATTTATAACAAACTTAAATATTGAATATTAAGATGGGTTGGTACATTCATTTTATCTAAATTAATACATTTAATACATTATTATTTTTAACTTATTTATGTTATTTTTGCAGTGATTTTTTTTTAAATATATAATATCAATATCTGAGTACACTTAATTATATATTATATGCTCGCACAGATCTACTTCTTCCTATTCATGATTATGCTGTCGCAAGCTTGATGTAGCCAAAGACCAATTGAATTAAGCTGAGAGATTACAAAATACTTTTATTCGGTTTATATTGGGATGAGGCAAATATAACCACGTTTCACAATTTTGTTCTCTTCTTAATTAGTTGCCCGTCTGACTTCATAGGAATATGCACATCTTCTCTATTCTGTACTGTGTGTTGTTTAACCCTTTTACTCCCCCTTCATCACTTGATATTCATTAGATGATGACGGTGATGACTACGTCTCAGTGCTTTTATTTATGTGCTCCGTATTTTGTTGTTCGATCACTACTATTTTAGCTATCTCTATAGCTTTCTTTAGTGACAGATCAGACCGTTGTAATAATCTTTGATGTTTGGCGAGCTACTCTAACACATATTCGCTGTAAATTTATCACTGACCAATGACTATCAATTCAATGAAATCGCATTTTAAACTGAAATTTTCTAGACTCGTAATAAAGTTGGTTATATTTTCGTGTTTGCTTTGTTTTCTCATAAAAAATACATGTCAGGCCATAGTTAAATTTTTCCTCGGTTTGAAATACTTGTTACATTTATTAATGAGGTCTTCTAAAGTAATTTCTGTTATTTTAATGTTGAACAAAATTGCTATTTCTCTCTATTTACACTTCTTATACATAACCAGTGGCTAATACTCCTTATATATATCCAGAGGCTAATAAATATAGTTCAAAATATGGTTGCCATTTTTTCCGCGTTAAATTGTTATTTATTTCGTTGTTTAGAAAAACCTTCGGTAGGTAAAATGTTTGAATTTTTATCTGCCGTTATAAAACTTTTGACAGGCAACACGAAATGACGAAAAAATTTTACCTATTTAAAGTTTTAAGAAGTGATATACCACGTTTATGTTTAAAGCAAGCACTTCTAAAACCATGTATTATTGTTATAGTTGTTTTTTAGGCTTTGTTTATACACCTATATGCTATTTACGTATTAATTATTGTCACTGAGTTAACTGACTTGTTCACACGCAGTCTTAAAGCGTACTGTTATGAAAGATATAAGATAAGATCATAAAGATACACACAATATATATGCAATATTAGTTTTTATGCAAAAACAACACACGAAGCTACTGAAAACACGAAATTGTTAACAAAACTTTTTGATTTTGACAACTAACAGGTGCGCGTACTTTTCCTACAGATAATAATTTATTGATTTTTAGTAGGGATACTAAACTTATAATAAATTAATAAAGAGATTAAAAATTATAGGACAAAATATAGGATAAATCATAAGCAAAAGTGTAAATTACATGTAATATTTAATCTCTTTTCAGTTTGACCATAACCATTTTTTAATAAATGTTCTACGTGTATCTTTAAATTGACATAACTTTATTATTTATGAACCGATTGAAATAAAACAAACACTAAATGTTAAGTGAAGTTAGCCACAATACATTAGTGAAAACCGTACTCAAATCCGTTAAGCCGTTTTTAAGATTAGCGTGCACAAACGCACAGACAAACAGACAAACAGACAAACAGACAAACAGACAAACAGACAAACAGACAAAAAAATTATTAATCATTGTTTTGGGTTCTATTGTGTTTATAAAGACCCCCGATAAAAGTTTTACTCATTTATCTTCCATGTACAGACATCGACCAGTTACAGATTTAATATATGTATAGATATCAGCGGCATTCGCGCAATTGTTTACGGGCCGCCTAGTGATGTAAAAGTCTAAGGGCTATTTTTGTTCCTACTTCTGACTCTATTAATATAATTATATCATACGGCAACCTGTAAATATGTCTGTAAAGGAGCCTAAATTGTATTTCAGCTTTCAATTACAAATTATAAAAGAGTATAATTGAAAAGCCGAACTTTATTGATTTAAACTTACCGCCTTATTCATAAACTTTATTTAACTGGTGATTAGTTAAACAATATTTTGTCTTCTTCTTTCGTATGTCAAATCAATAATGACAGAAAGAGACAAATCAGTGTTTAGCTAAACAGTAACTAAGCAACGTTTATAAATAAGGCCGTTAGTCTATTGAAATAAACGCTTATAAATGTAGTTGTAGTTGTATGTAGTTTCTATGTTTTGACGCTTAGTACATAATAACACTCGATTCGACACAACTTACACTAATTATACTCGTAGATTCGTTCATAATATACAATTCATTTTTATGTACTTTTAATAAACAAAATGTCGAATTTCAACTTGCGCAGAACAAAGCGAGTTGGTAACAATTAGTAATATTATACTTTGGGCACGGTAGCGAAAGCTAAAGCGTCATTACTAAAGTATATTAAAAAAAACTCGAAATTTGCTACGAGAACGGTTTTAGGACGGTTTGCTAAAATGATAACAAGAAGCAGAGAGAGAGAGAGAGAGAAGATTTAATATTATGCTTTGTAGCGTGCCCGACGCTTTATGCTTGAAACTCTTGCCAAACTGTCTATATAATTATGTATATCCATGTATATTTACATTTTGATTGGTATACTATTTTGATGCGCGTATTCTTGGTATGTTATAATTATTACAGTCAATTTCGCACGTAACTTTCTGACATTTTACGATGGTTTTCTAATGAGACGAGCCTGTGGGCGTGGTTGGTAAGACACTTGCCTTTCACGCCGCAGGTCGTGGGTTCGATTCACACCCAGGACAGACATTTGTGTGCATGAACATGTCTGTTTGTCCTGAGTCTGGGTGTAATTATCTATATAAGTATGTATTTACAAAAGAAAAGTAGTATATGTAAGTATATCAGTTGTCTGGTTTCCATAGTACAAGCTCTGCTTAGTTTGGGATCAGATGGCCTTGTGTGAATAAGGTCCCAGGATATTATTATTAATGTGAGTCTCAATATAATAATGTAATCGTCTCAAGTAGGTATACATAATGTATTGCTTGCACGTTTAATGGAGTGTTCTCAGTTGCGGAGCCAGATCTAAATTTTATGTAGGCGAGATATATTTTGTGAGGCTATCTTTCCCCCGAAGGGACGGTGAGAGTACCGCTGGTTTTTAGTGGGTATTTCGCTTTTTCACTCGTCATTCTAGGCACTTTCATGTGAACCGGGTAAATGCCTTTATCCAGGGAGATAAAAAAAAAATGTTGTACGTAGACCTGCCCTGGCGAGGCCCTCTTCCTCTTTTAAGTAATGTATAAGCCGCCGAGGCACGAGGCCCCCCGGACCGCGACGCCATAGGCGGTTGCCCACGTCGCCCACGCCTAACGCCGTCTCTGAGTGTTCTGATACAGGGGTGGACTAAGATTACCTACTATTATTAAGAGATGGCTCCTGCATAAAACTTGTAACATATTGTGAAGCTACTTTGATGAACTATTTATTGTAACTTAATTGTATGACATACATTCCATATAATACATAGGCAAACATTTATATGTAAATAGATAAATGTTTGCTAATTAAAAACCGGGCGGGCGCCCGTTCGATGCGCACTCTTACACGCGTTCGTATTTTCATTAGTCGCTTAAAGTTAAATATTATAAATGAGATGACATGGCTAACCTATTTAACATTGACGACATTACACTGGACATAAGCCAACAACTTCTAACTTGTATATATAATATCCGAAGACATGTTATTTGTATACAAATTACATGTCGGCTTATGATGGCGTTGAACAAATAGATGAAGGGGAGGGGAGATATAACTCTAATATAAAGATTATAGAAAGAAGTTTCTAAAGAGAAAACTTTTTTATGCGTGTTGCGCTGGTTTATCGTAGAGGATAGACTCGTGGCTTTGCGTCATCGACATTTATTTATTTAAAAACTTTATTGACCACCACAGAGTACATGGGACAAAAGGCGGACTTAATGCCTGGAGGCATTCTCTGCCAGTCAACCAGAAAACAAACGAAGGCGGTAATTAATAAATAACATTACACAACAATACACGTACTTATATATAAAACTATAGAATAAATAAACATATACATACATACGCACAGTGTCTACAAAATAAATATCAATCTATAATTACTATAGTAAAAACATGTAAATAATAGTGCATTATAGATGTCATGAGAACAAGGACATGACATTACATTCTAATATTAATATAATGGAATCGTTGTAAGTAACAAATAATTTAAGTATTTGAAATTTATGTAAATACTGTACTATATATACAAATAAGATTACTGTATTTTGTCATTTATTTATTAAAATTAAGTTGTATTAATATTTTTTACGAGCTAGCGTCACTGTTTATTTGGATGAATAAAAAGCTTTATAGTAAAAAGGAATAGAATTATTACTTAAAGTGCCAATAGATGTGGAAATTGGAGAAATATATTTAAAAGTTTCAAGTTTCAAGTTCACTTCTATCGATTCCCTATGATTGCCTGTTTTATTAAAATTAATACTCATTAGGTACGCGAAATCTACTGGAAATGGATTCGAGTGAAAACTCGACACGATATTACGTTATAATTATTTTTTATTTAAGTAGGCTCATAAAATCACTTTTGAATCGTCAAATTACAGTATTTAATTAAATGTACATCTACCACCTCTTATAATGTGGATTCTGCCAAGAGGAACCGACAAGAAAATCAGCAGTTACTTTTTTGCATAATTTTAATTACAGTGTTAAACTAATGAAACTATTGTTAAACGAAATGAAATGAAATTTATATATAGGATATATAGGAAACCGTATTCATGCAATAATCATGTAATATTTGATGGTAAGGAACGTTCAAATAGTGGTAGTTTAAAATTCCAAATCGACATATGCTATCATTAACCGGTATTTAATTTTTAATTTTATTTAGTCTTATAACAATTATCATTCTTATTATAATATAAATGACAGTTGTTTTAAGAATTTAAAAATGAAGTTATATATTTGATACGTTGGTATGTTTTTATAATTTATTTATTTTAATCAAATAATTTGTATATATAGCATTATATCGGCATACATTATATCGGTTTTCTTCTGCATATATCGGCATATAGGTTCCTAGATGGTACCATTTATTTATTATTCTATGTATGTTTTTTGTAGATTTTATCGATTTTTAAGCTGTGTTTAAGGAGATTTGGAAATTTTCATGTATTTTTATAGAAATCGGATGCAATTGTTTCTTAGGTTAGTAAAAATAATATTATTATTAATAATGTTACTTACATTAATGCTTACTTACTGAAGTTCGTTCACATCGCGAGTACTTTAGATAAAATCGTTTGACACAGTATTAAACCTAATAATAACTTATTAATTAAAAGCGCCTTCGGTTATAAAGAACTTACTCTTAATCGTTGCAATGTCAGCGACACGTTTTAATACAATACTACGTAATATACATATATTGAAGGAGAATTATTGAAAGATGAACTTATTATATAAGATGTTTCGTCCATACAATAATGACATGACAGACAATCATATATAGTTACATAACACAACAAACTTCGTCGTTTCTTGTTCATTCTACCAAAACATTCCAATGTTTGTGACACATGTAACAAATTTTCGCTAGGTTCTGCTGTGTGCTTCGAAAAAACATCTTTTTCTGAATGAAACTTAGATCCAGCATCTCCAGGCATTTTTATAACAACTATATAAGTAGTTCTGCAGACGACTTGTCCGCTGTTTATATTTGCTCTCCTGCGTTGCGTTTCTTAATGCTTGCCTCAGTTAAATTTTGAAAACAACATGGATAATATAGGGTTTTCCATTAAGGGCGCTTGATCGTGCAGAACTTCCATCGTAGCGTGTGCTGTGTGGCACGTAGCGCCGTCCTGTTGAAACCACATGTTGTCCAGATCCATATTCTCGATTTCAGGCCAAAAGAAGTTGGTTATCATCGACCGGTATCACTCACCATTGACGGTGACGGCCACACCATTATCGTTTTCGAAAAAATACGGACCAATCACGCCTCCGGCCCAAAATCCGCACCAAACAGTCACTTTCTGCGGGTGCATTGCCACTTGGTGAACCTCGTGTGGATTGGTCTCGTCCCAAATACGGCAATTTTGCTTGTTGACATAGCCATTCATCCAAAAATGCGCCTCGTCGCTGAAGATGATTTTTTTGCCAAAATCGGCGTCAACTTCCAACTGCTCTAATGCCCAGTCAGCGAACACACGGCGCTGTCTATGGTCATTAACCTTGAGCTCTTGGGTCAGCTGGATCTTGTACGGGTGCAGGCTCAAGTCACAACGCAAAATTCGCCAAGTTGTCGTCTGCGAAAGGCCGAGTTCCTGTGCGCGACGCGGAATTGACTGCCGCGGGTTTTCGAGGACACTGTCGCGCACAGCGGCGATATTCTCGGCAGATCTCGCGTTACGTTGACGCACGGGAACCGGCTGATTGTTAACTGACCCGGTTGACTCGAATTTGTCCACCAATCGACGGATAGTCGACTCGGCAGGACGATCATCGCGACCGTAAAACGGGCGAAGTGCGCGGAACGTTGCTCGAACTGAAGACCCATTTTCATAAAACAATTTTATGATTTGCACGTGCTGCTCGACACTGTAACCTGCCATGGTGGTTTGGGAGGACGGAATGAATATAACACACTGCATTTGACAGCTGTCACTCAAACAACATGGCCGCAATCAGCTGTCAAAGTTCAAGCGTCCCTATTGGAAAACCCTATATATTAACATCGTCTGATTCGGACTTGGAAAATACTAGCTTGAAAATGCTCAACAGTGATAAAAATTTAACACCATCTAATTAATCAAGTGACAAGTCAAGGGACTGAAATGATAGTACATGAAGTAACTGTAGAAGAAGGATCCAGTTCAGAATCTGATTATAATCAGGTTAAGTTCATCTAACACCATTATTCTGTGATTGAATATGGTTGTCACTTTACAATACTTGTGCTGTTAATATGTATTGTTTACATATTAAAATGTTAATAAAGTAAACGAAAATCAAATCTAAATATATATCTGATCCCAACCAGCTCAGGGAATTCGTCTGAAAGTAATATGACTGTATAGTATATAGAGAATTAGTAATTCGAGATATTTGAAAGACGTGGGATGGTCCTATTAAAGTAAGGGCGAATATATCTCTTGGTTCAATATTGATTATATTATAATATTTGCGTTGCGAAATAAATCAGTTCTTAATCAATCTTTGACAAAATCCATCAAGTTCTCACGACACGGTTGACAATGGTTTTCCTACTTTGATAGAAACATATGTCAATCATAAGTTCTAATAAAAAAATAACGCGACATTCATGAAAGACATTACATACTTACAAACATACACAAAATTTCATAAAAATGACCTATGCCTAAAATAACTTCTCTATTGGATCGTCGAATACTGCGAGATCAAAGTTTTTTATATAAAGTAATACATAATTTAAATGACTTGCTTGTTTACTGCTATACATGAATTAGTTTTAGGTGGAAACTTGATTGGTGTGTGTACGGGTTAATTGTTGTATAATGTATGTGGTGTTTACTGTATGTTTCCCAAATAAAAATAAAATAAAATAAAACAAGTCAAAGAAATTAAAAAATAGTCTCTTAAAATTTGTAGGTGTTTTGAAAAAGTTGTATCTGTGAATTTCATATTAGATGGTAAAAACAAAATTACATTTTCAGCGTTTCACGAAATCAAATAAGCTGTCGTGACAATTTTCAATTCAATTTTATGACATGATAGACAAAAATTAATTAGTATTTATAAAATAACAGTTACAAACAATGGTAAATGGTACTGCGTTTAACAATTTCAACCTGATAAAGGTATTTCAAAGAGTTGAAAGTAAATTTCCAACTGAATGATATTCAGTTGGAAATTTACACTAACACTAGAAATATAAGCCTGGAGATGAAGTAGTAATATCTTCGTTTCCTCACATTTCTCACGGAAAGATATTTTCGGTAGCGAGGAACAATTTCCCGATGCTCGGCGCTGTTGAATGAGTACTTTTCCATTTCCTGTTGTAGCGTTCTATAACAGGTCCTCGGAATAACGGGAAATAGAAATGGCAACACTACTTACTTCGGATATCTACGAAATACTCTAAACATTGTTTTTTTTTTTATTGGTAGGGGGATGGGCTGCCCTGCTGTTAAGTGGTAACTTCCACCCATAGATTTTGGCTATGTAAGAATATTAAACATTCCTTACATCGCCAATGCGCGAATCTTGGGAACGAAGAGGTTACATCCTTTGTGTAGTTACATTGGCTGATTAATCCTTCAAACCTGAACGCAACAATAATAACCATTGCTGTTTAGCGGTAGAATATCTGATGAGTGGATGGTACCTATCCAGATGGGCTTGCACAAAGCGGCTACTACCACCAGGCACCAAGTATATTGCGAAATCTTATCTTAAAATGACATTGGATTAAGATCAACGATGTGAGAAATGTCATAATTTTTGTAATTTGGATGTAAATATGCCATTTCTACTAGCTAATACATATATTTTGTTCAATGTTCACAATACGTCATATTATAGAAATATTCGTGTAAAGCTAATCTAAGTAACTAAGATTGATCGATGACAGGTGTTCCTCATAAGTGGATATGATCGTATTAGGCGTATGTCGAAGGCGGTATACGCGCTTTCACATAGGCTTATGCATTACACGATAGCTACAACCATATCGTAGTAATTAGTTTCGCAATTTTACTTATAAATTTCGGTTGGTGTTTCTTTGATAAGGTTGTAATCATGCTAAAGTATTTGTATTATGGAAAAGTAAAATTGAAGCGTCAATAGCGCAGTGATTTACGGGTCGCTGAGTGATGTAAAAGTAACAGGTTCCATTATGATCCCCTGGGCTATTATTGTCCCCGATCCTAACACAAGCTGTACGCTATGGTAATTATTAATAATTCTCTGAGAAGGGGCATTTTCTAGTCACTATTTTTTTATTTAATTAACATAATATATCATACCGAAATATATTCCAAATAGACTTCCAGTCAGATGTCACTGGTTTGACCTTTCATGATTTCAGAGGTCGGTAATCAAATTCAGATTAGGACAGTAAATTGGTTTCGTGTCTTTTAGACGAAATATGAGAATAATGAAAAAATGGCAAAGTTACATTTCACTAATATGATAATCAGTGTACACTCAGAGTTTGTAACCTAATTATAGTTACTGATGATAATCGATTTTCCATTATCGACGGTGTAAATAGATTTGAATTAATTTTACTCTGAAACCGCAGCCGTGATACAGATTGTATTATCATCGTTTTATTCGTTCATTCGTTCATGTTTGTACCAATTTCATTCATATTAAATTAGTTCAAGAATGGAATTGTCATTAGATATCTATTATTTTGATATAAACGACGTTATTAATTTGAGGAAATATTTCAGTTAAAAAAATACATAGGAAAAAAAATTCATTTTAGATTTATACTTGACTAGCCTGTTGGTGTGGTTAGTAAGATCACGCCACAGGTCGTGGGTTCGATTCCCACCCAGGACAGACATTTGTGTGCATGAACATGTCTGTTTGTCCTGAGTCTGGGTGTAATTATCTATATAAGTATTTATTTACAAAAGAAAAGTAGTCTATGTAAGTATATCAGTTGTCTGGTTTCCATAGTACAAGCTCTGCTTATTTTGGGATCAGATGGCTTTGTGTGAATAATATCCCAGGATATTTTTTTTCTTTTTTTAACATAGGTGTGTTAGTTAAAATAAAGCACGTGTTTTTTTTACGTAGTTTGAGGGTAGTTTTCTGTTCCACAGTTAGGCAAAGTTTTTCTACTGTTGGGATTGTGAGGATTCACAGGGATTTAATCTACCAGACCGTCTCAATGCGGCTTGGAGGATTTATATCTCAGGATTACTTGCGGGATGGTTTGATCAAAATTGTTTTTGTTTTATCGCTAACAGAATAGTAAAAATTTGGTTTATCTTGAACGCAAGAGATAATATAATAATAATATACTAATAATATAAGCGTAAATATTTTTAATTATTTTATTTTATGAATATAATTGAAAGTGAACGAACCCTATACGTATTTTCTTACAAATCGTACAAATCTATGAAAAATGTGCTTATTTTATACTATTTGTGCGTTTCCTAATTAAATGAACCGTCAATTTCATAATGCATATAAAGAATATTTTCCTATTTTTTATTAATAAATCTAATTTTTGTAAGCTTTATTTAATTTTACACAGATATTATAAAAAAAAAACTACTACACTATCTATCATACATTATACTATTTGTATAAAAATGCAAATTTCTATAAAATTACAAATTTGTGACTTATCATCCTTTATATCAACTCGTGACATAATTTTTTGTTAATTTATAAAATGTCTTTCGATAAGACTACATTAATATTGTTTGTAAAATATAAACAAGCGGTGACGATAAATGATAAGATGAAATACATACGTAGACTTTGTATTGAAAATATGTCCACAACCTGCTGAGAATTGTTTTTTTTTTACAGATTTAGATTCTACGTGTACTCCGCTTACGTGGAGCGAAGGACCGTGGCTGCAGTGCGCGTTATCGCAGCGACAAAAACGCGCGGCGCGGACGCTGTCATGTGTCGCTTGTGGTTGTCAGATAACCGCACGGTCACTCTAAAGGCTAGAGTCAAAGTAATATTACTTTTTTTATTATTATTATTAAAGAGGGGTTTTATCAGCTTAACGTGTATATCTGTGTATGTCTGTGGCATCGTAGCTCCCAAACGAATTAACCGGTTTTGATGCGATCAAGATGGTTTTTAGCTATAAATCATGAAGATCTGTTCAGGCGTTTGAACACCATCGGCTCATTTTCTATTTGACAAAAGGGTCTTACCGACTTTTACAGGTCTGATTGATTTGAAATTACGGTCCCCCGACGCGACGACGCTTGTATTAAAGTATTACTTACATTTGATTTGATTTTTGTCTTATTTGAGATTGTTTTGTGTCGGCCGTCGGGGTTAAGTAAAATTTTAATTTTACTTATTATTATTTGCTTATTATTATTTAGATTTTTACTTATAATTCTGGGACTATTATACTACTATTAAAATAAATATTAGCTTTTAGCTCGAAAACTTAAATCTGAAAATGATAGTTTTTGAAATTAATTCACGGTAAATATTATTATGCTAAAAAAAGAATGCTAATTTTTATACAATGTATTAGCCAAGATATATGGTTGAATAAATCAGTTGGCGAATGTTTGATAATCTCATTGTTTTCTATATTTACTGAGTTTCTTGTCGGTTCTTGGGAATGCTATTGTGACAAAATTATAATTGGTTAAATTTTTATGAAAATTAATATATTTTTATAGTACTATTTATTCACGCCTTAATTATGGATCTGAACTTTTTTTAATTAAAATTAGGTTGATTTATTAAAGAGAAATTTATTAAAAGGGTGCATTAATTAAACTTGCCGTGCATAAAGATTCTTTTATGAGATCTGACCTCAGACTTTATTAAAAATAATATTAAAAGAAATTTAATTTAGTTTAAAAGTTTACATAGTGAATGTGCAGCTATGTATTTTTAGACGTGAAGTGTATGCGTTTGTACATAAATCACACGACTAAGTTATTTCTATCGGAATGAATTTCATTAATGTCAAAGAAAGAGGCTTAAAAAGGTTGACTCCTTATGAAAACGTTTAGTATATTGAATTGGATTTTTTAGTATATAATTGAATTGTTTATTTATTAAATATATGTCGGTATTTTTAAAATTTTATATATGTACATATGTATTTTATTTAGTACATTCATGTAGTATGGGTGCAGATCTCGAAGACCAGGGTTGACCCTATAAAAAGCGATTGGGTTTTCTGTTAAGATATTCCCAGTAGGTCCAAGTTTTCGTTGGAAGGCAGTGTAACTTAACATGCTTTGGAAAGCACGTAGACGAGTTGGTCCTGCGCCTGGTCCCATGAGTCGTATATGTGCAGTCAGTAAAGGAATAGAGAGGGCATCCGTGTTTGCTCATAAAGTTGTGCTCATCTATCCTGAAAATTTGAATACACTTTTATGAAAATGGAGGCCATATCCTTTCGTTGAGGAAGGCATCATAATCATTAGTTACTTATATTTAAACATACTTACGTATCCAAAAATATTTTATTCATTTCATTGATTCATACATAAAAAATAGACTGACCGATATTGAAATAATGCATGCAGAAAAAAGTATTTCAACTAAAATTATGAATTTCTTTACATAGTTTAATTTGATTAAAAGTGCTTAAATATATTAGAAACGAAAAAATGTGTTACATTTATAAATAAGTACTTACGCATCATTAGAATATAATCTGACAAACCTTTCTTAAATTTTTATACTTTATATTAATAGTAGTATATTTGAAAAAAATAAAAACGTTCAGAAACGGCCTGTAATAATATTTTTCTTCTTGATATAGAATTAAAAAAAACACTTATTAATTTTATTTTCAGCCCATTCGTGAAAACTGGAATCTAAGATACAGTGCTACGTATGTGTTATGCTTGCTGCGTGACTCAGGTATTAAGCCCCAAGAAACTGTCGGAGCTTCCTTATCGATAGTGGCCAATACGGCACCAAATCGACCGCCCACTAACCTGCTGACAGTGAGAGACACAGAGCCCAAAACCGGTATTGAGGTGAGAAATAATGTAACTATTGTATATGTATATATATGGATTATTTACATATAGATTTCTCTGCAAACTGTGAGTAAGCAAAGCGAGACAGAGTTACAAGAGTTGTTTTTCAGAAACGACCGTGACATTTTAATGAGTAACATCTATAGGCACGCTTTGGGGATGCGACTCCGATACGTCTCGTATACCTTGACGGCAAACGGCATGTCTCTCTCTTCTGTTGTCATACCAACTCTCCGCCGCCACTCTTTTCTCCCTAGTGTATGTGTGCTATATGCTTAGTGACTTGTTCGTGTGAGTTTGTACTACACGTGCAGAAAAAATATTTTTATTTCATTTACGGACTATAATAATTTATTTTCTTGAATTACAAATTATTCCAAAAAACCAAAACACACCTGCCGAGGGTTCAGTGAAGACCACTATTTTTATTTCTTTATATAAAACTGAAGATGATTTATATATTTTAGGTTATCTACCTCATATATCTTATGTAAGGAAATTAAAAAAAATAATCATATACAAGATTGTAACAAAGACACCTGTTCGTATTTTATTAACGGCGCTTAGCTGTGTGCCCTATAATTGCGTACGTGTCACGGAGCGTCACAATTACTGTAATTACTGCACAACTTTAATGTCGTCTGTCACACGAGCTTCAGGAATATTTAAAAATGTTTAACGACACCAATCCTATGGTAATCTTGCTACGCTCGAAGTCTTCGTATCAATAGACCGATACATAGGCTTGATGGGCATGGGTCTGGATAGCTCCGTGTATAAAGCACGAGGTTTTAAAACGAAAAACACGGGTTCAAATCCGCTTCCATGAATTTAATTTGCGGTCCTACTCTTTAATAGTGCACAAGGTCTTTGCTCAACAGTGGGACAGTTACAGCTATTTATTAATAGGACGGATATTGTTTGTTAAATGTAGGTTGTACGTTGAATTAACTCAATAAATGGCTTTTATTTGCGTGACCTCTGAACGTGCGTGTAGTATTGCTGATTTCTATGAATATTAAAATCTTTTAAATAAGACATTAATATACATTCATACAAATTATGTTATTTAGTACATGCCTACGAATTATTTACAGTTTTATAATAAATAGCACTTCGCCCGCGACTTCGTCCGCGAAAATATAAAAACTATTATTTATTGTAAATACTAAACTATTATTTGGCGTAAATGCTAATTTACAGCATTAGTTAAAAGACTAGACGCAGAATAGTTGCAGTTTGTTCAAACCGTGACAATCTTCTTATTTAGAGAGTGTTTAAACTCAAGTCGGACAAATAAGTTATTGGGATTATTTGGATTAATTATTGTCTATCGAGAAAATGCTCTAACCAGTTTTGTACTTTTTTTTTATCTCGGTACTTATTTATTGGATTAAAAAAATAAAATTGTTTCATAATGTTACTGAATGTGACATTTATTGGACTGGACTAGTGGACTGGACTTTTCATCGTTTGTAATTTTTTTAAATTGAGTTTTTAAAATTATTAGTCTGTTTATAAAATTATATACTTAAATAATTCAATAATTGATTTTTTTTATTACAATAATTATACACAAATTAAAACTTAGAATAGTTACTGTACAAACCATGACCGCGTGGAATGCCAAGAATGCTAACAGCACTTTCTCTTTGAATTGTTATTCCGATCCTGGGTTATACAATAATTAATATTCATAATTTACTAAAATGTCATATACACAAACTTTTACAAAAGTAAAAATAAAAGTCAAAAATCACAATTAATAATCAAAATGATCACCAAGATCTGAATAAAAAAGATACTTTTTATTTCACCAATTTAAAACTAGACTAATAAAATAAACTTATAAATAAATAAATAAAGTAAGAATAAAATTCACAAATCACAATTCAAAATGAACACCAAATCAAAATAAAATAATGTTTAAAAAAAGAATGCAAATTTTGCGCATAAATGTATATTTAATACATATATATATACATATGGATATGTACATAAATTCAAACACTATTCATTAGTTTAAGTGTATGAATGCATAAAATATATATCAATAATCAGTGAGATTATCTAAAACGAGTATGTTGCATGTTCTATGAATATATAAAAAAGACCATTAAAACCTAACATCTAGTCCATGTAATTTCTTCGATCGCTATTTATTATTTATTAGCTATTTACTCGGATATTGTGGCCATATAAATTGCTTCGTGTAGCGTTGTTAGTCTTTGTGAGGAATATACGTTAAACTCCATTACTAAGTCCTAGATTGTTAAAAATATTTAATTCTTTCTTTTAATAAATATAGAAAATACTAATAATTTTATTATTATAAATATAATAATGATATTTAATAAAGTACACCGAACTAAAGAGTAGTTTGAAAATAAATTGTTTGAATGGAGTTTAAAATTAACCCGTGGACAAAACATTCATAAATTATTTTAAAAAAAAAATACCTTTCCTTAAAAACAAAATACCTCACGTGTCTCGATTGTTTGGTTCCAGAAAATTTATATTTTATTATTTAAACAAACCTTAATTCAAACAATTTTAAATAATTATTATTAAAGCGTATGTGTCTCAATAAACGTATATGCTTGTGATGCTGCAATGCCTGGAAATTAAAAAATAAAATATAACAATAAACTCAATCAAAATCACGGACGCGGGAAAACACATCTGCGAAAATTGAGATACTCGTTTGTTTGTTCATTAAAAAACATATTGACAATTAAGTATAATTGACGGAGGTAGTGCTTTTTTAATGCTGGGGCCACACTACGGGAAACGTCAATGCCCATTCTTGGCGATAAAATTGGCGCTAATGTTCCTTGAATTTCTTGAATTATATGAATATACTTTATCATTACCGAACGGAGTTTTTTTTTTTGTTTAAATGGTTTCTATAATAACCCATTAGGCTTTTCTTCTTCTTTTTAACTTCTTCAATAGTTGCTTTAAAAGGTTGGAATATTCGTCGCCAAGCGATGTACGATTCTTGAAACTTTTGAGTCTCACATCCCAAAAACATGGCTATGTTTGCAGCATCTCGAGAAATGCAATTACTTTTTCGTTACTCCACTCCATAGTTATAGTACGTATTTCACGAAGACATGTGCGATCTCGTCGCGCTCACGCTGCATACTGAGGACTCGTAGTGTGGCCGCTTCAACGCATTAATTCTCGCGTTAATTTCTTTGATGTACCGCCACTTGAGCTATCGCCTAACGTCAAACGGCAATGTGAATGCCGTTGTCAAATTATCGCGCTAAGTCGTGGTTACACCTATGTTAAACGTCCATCATCCATGTTGTGGCCCCAGTATAACTGACGTCATCAAAAGGCCTCCTCCTTTCACTCTCAAGTATTCGAATACACATTTTTATATATATTGTACATAGCATTTTTTTTTGTTTTAAATGATTCTTATGTATTTTCCAGGAAACACTGCATGTTTGCGTCAAGCCATTCCATTTCTCGTATTCGAGGGACGAATGGCTGGTCGAATGGTTCGAGCTGAACCGTCTCCTGGGTGTGAGTCACTTCTACATGTACAACGAGTCTCTGAGTGCACAGGTGACCTGCCTCCTGGACCACTATCGTAAACAAGGTCTTGTGACTCTGCTGCCTTGGAAGCTACCCATTGTTTCGAAGGTGGAAATTAGGTATGTTAGAGTGAAGAAGTTTTATTTCTTTTATAGTTTTAATTATAATATCATATTCTACACTAGGTATATTTTCGAATTTTATCTAAAACTGGCTAATACATCAATGGTTCTTTCATTTGTTTTATGATACGATATAATTGAAGCGCCATCTATTGTGCTTTAATTGCACTATAACAGCAAACTTTATGCAAGTTTCGCCTCAATCTGACTTGGAAATGTCAAATGATTAAATATATATGGACTTATAAAGATACTGTATTGTTATCGTTGAATAATAATAATTTATGTAACGTATAAAAATATTACCTTTCAGGACGGAAGGGCAATTTGCAGCATTCAATGATTGTTTGTACCGGTCCATGGCGACGGCAGGTTGGCTACTCGTCATAGATGTCGACGAAGTCATATTGCCAAGGCGCGAGAGAACATTAACAGCGCTGCTGACGGCTCTAAGGGCTGCGTACAACCCACCCTCGAAGGCGCCTTCCGCGTTTTTATTCAGAAACGCCTTCTTTTACCTTCGATGGGAGGTACGACAAATTTATATACTTAATTTTAATAAATTTTTGACAGTAACAGTAACGTTGTGTAAACGATGACATGAGACTACTATTAAGTGACTATTACTAAAGACTTAATTGTCTATAAATCAATAACTATATATATATATCCGACTTAAAATTTGCTAATTTACAGTAGAAAACAAATTAAGTACATAAATTATCATATCAGTAAACATAATACGTTCAGTAACAGCCTGTGAATGCCCCACTGCTGTGCTAAGGCTCCTCCTTTTTTGAGGAGAAAGTTTGCAGATTATTCCACCAAGCACCTGTTCCTATGCGGGTTAGTGGAATACACATGTGGCAGAATTTCAGTGAAATTAGACACATGCAGGTTTTCTCGCGATGTTTTTCTTCACCGTCAAGCACGAAATGAACTATATACGCAAAGTAAGCACATCAAAATTCAGTGGTGCTCGCCCGGGTTTGAACTCACGATCATCGGTTAAGATTCACGCCTTCCAACCACTGATCATCTCCTCACCATGTAAAATGATAATACAATTATGTATAAGAAGTGTATGATTGTATTATATAATGATTACAGGATGACGCCGAAGCCCCAGCGCCACTTGTAACGGCACGCAAGACTCGTCGCTGGGCAGCGCCGCACGCGCTGAAGAATCGCAGCAAGTACGCCCTGCGGCCGCGCGACGCCGTCGAGCTCGGGAACCACTTCGTGTGGGAGCTGGCGCCCGGGGCCAGCTCCGTGGGCGTCCCCACCGACAGGGCGCTGCTACATCACTATCGGGTGAGTCGCTTCGCAGGGGGGGTATCGTTGCCACAGGTGATACCGCCCCAAAGGATTGAAAGTACAATGTCATTTCTTGTTGACGTTTTTTTTATTGTTATGGTTTTTTTGAAAGTACCGTCAGTAAGTTGCACTGTCTTTACAAATTGAATTGACCCTTAGGTCATGCTAATATGAGCAAAATATCTTTTTTTTTTAAATCACATTTTTTCAATTGTTCTTTTTTTTATTTCATTTTATTTGAGAAAAACACTATATGAGCCTCAGTGGAAATAGGATTTACCTTACTCGTACTGAAGTCGATTGCGGCTCTGACTTCAAACAGTATTCGACAATCGATTGCTCATCGACTTATCTACTATTTTAATGATGAATGCACTTATGGTTTTATATTTTATGGTGTAAACTTTTAATATTGCGCTGTATTGGAGCCTTGAATATCGTCTTGTAATATTAAAATCGACATGTACATTACAGATTGCGTGCGAGTACGGTGGCGTCCAATGCCTAACGGTACCCTCGACTGTGGATCGAACAGCCCACCGTTGGTCCGACGAGTTGATACAACGCGTCTCATCAGAGAAGGAACAGGTAGCCAAGACGTGTACCGCCTAAACTATATACGCCAAAACCGTTATCCGACACTAGGTAAATTATTTTCTCATTACATTATTGTATTCGTACGTAATTCTCAATATGTTTTTGATTAAACTTAAAAAGTTTTCTACCGCCGACCGAGCCAAGTTAGCGACTTAAATGTGACGTCACAACTTTCGATTAGGAACTCGTATTGAGTCAACGTAATCATCATAATAATTAATATTTGGGGGTTGTGTCGTCGCATTTTAAGTGTTCGTTTCGTCGGCTTGGTTAATAAGTTATTCTGAATATGATAAGATACCGAACGTACACATTTGGAGTACAATAAACTGTTATGTACTTCTCATACGTTTATTTAATAATGCAAAAAGTCCACCGTGAGAATATGCCGTATCATAAAAGTATATAAATCATGAAAACAGTTTATCAAATGAATTTACAATGTCTTGGTCATAATTAACGATATACGTTTTGCATTTTAAATCTCGCTTTAATATGATCGTTTTGATTTCCTTTTACGGGAATTTATTTTGCGTTTTTGTGTTCTTATGGCCAAATTTATTTTGCGTTTTTGTGTTCTTATGGCCAAATTTATTTTGCGTTTTTGTATTCTTTCGGCCAAATTTATTATATTGGGTTTGTTATCTTTATATTAAATGCGTTTACGTTTTCTTTTTTTATTATTTAAAACGATTCCGAAAAATCGCGGTAATGTTTATTATGCAAAGTTAAGATGTAACGTAGATTTGATATATTCTCTGACCAAAAAATATAATAACCTTATTGAATTTTATATAACATTATTTTATATAACTATGAATATTAAGAGAGATGGCTCAGTGGCTAGGACATGTCAACGTTTATCAAAGGTTGCAGGTTCAAACCTAATTTGAGTCGCCATGTCATCATGTGTTCGGAGAAGAAATCTTAGCCCAGCTTGGGGACATTAAAGACTTTTAATTTGCAAAAACATAAATATATTATTGCCATAAATTACTACCACTAATATTTATTATTTTATTTACTTAACTATTTGTAAAAATAAAAGAAAGTTTATGTAACAATTGTTTGTCTAATTAATCAGTGTATTATCCTCTCAAGTCCCAATCACTGGCTGGTTTTAATATTAATTTTTTGGTCGGAGAATAAAAAAAAAAAAAACAAATAATGGCCTCTTCAATAGACCCATTGCCCCAAATACATACCATACTATTAGAGGACCACTGATTTTAATTCCATTATCAATCAAATCCAATTAACACCTTTCGTATTGAATACATAATACTATTTTTTAATAGTTAATTAAAATAAGTAAGGTTTAATATAAAATTTTGTCGTTTAAATGTTATATTAAAATAGATTGCTCAATAAATTGTCACTATCAGTATTATTTTGATTCTTTGTCGATTCAACAATAAATTTTAAATGTTTATATTTTATATTAGGTATAATATGATACCGTATTTGATTTTTTTTTAATTGAATTTATTGTTGCCATGACAAAAAAGAGCTCATTTTTATTTGAAACAATATTTTTTTTTATATATCTATGGAATAATTTCGTGATTGTCAAATAATGTTGTTGAATCGATGTTGCAATAATAAAAAATATATATTGAAGTAAAAGTTAAATGCATAATATTTTAATATACAGGCCAAATTAATTGTTTCGACAATACGGCCTCTGAAGATAATAAATTAATGTTAAAAGTAGTTTATATAAATGTGGTATGAAGCACAATAATTTGTGGTCTTTGTATATAAACATATGTGTTTATGTTATATATTGTAAATAACTATATAATTAAAAAAATAGTATATTTAAAAATTGCAGTTCATCAATAAAATTATATCTGATTGATTCATTAATATTTGTCGAAATTATTTATGTGTTTAGTAAAATGTGGTTGAAGACACAAGTGGAAGGTCATACATTTATCCGTTACGTTTTTATATCTTAAAAGTTTTAAAACTTGAGTGTTTGTCATATTGAAGAAAGTTTCCTTTGCAAGCAGGAAAGAAATATCAATGATAATGTGAAAGAGCGAAATGGATATACATTTATCTATCTTACCTTTATTTTTATTTTTTTAATATATTTTTTTTTTTGGTGCATTATATTAAAACTGTATATAATTATGAATTATCTGTTGTAATTCCAAGTAAATGATGCGTGTCAATGTTTATATTATTGTATGTATTTCTATAAAATGTTGTTAAGCTTCCGTCTCGCGATATTGTAAATGTATTTTAATATTAAATTGTACATATCTTAATAAAATAATAAAGTTTTGTGTATTTGTGTACTTATATTAAATAACTGCAGTTTTGTTTGCTGTTTTTTAAATATTTGTTAGCTCGTTTTATACAGTACAACAAATTATGTTTTAGAATAATGTGCGTGTCACGTGATTTATGTCCAAGGTTTGTTCTCAATTACTTCTAAGCATGTTGAAGTCAAGTATTTTTTTTTTATTTTTGACTGCTTTGAATTTATTATTGTGTAAACAACAAAATCTCATTGATATTATTTTACACAATCGTTTGTATATAAATCACTATCAGATATACGGGTTTATTTTAAATGTGTAGCTAAATTGAATATATGAGTGGTTAACACCTATATATCATTTATGTAATATTTCGTAATTTATGTAAAATTATTACATAAAATTGTTTTAATAAAATAATTGTTGTATATTGTATTTAACGTCTTTGAAACCGTGGGGCGATTACCTTATGTAATTATAATATGTTTTTATATATATTATGAACGATACCTTTCACGCCGCAGGTCGTGGGTTCGATTCCCACCCATTACAGACATATGGTCGTAATTATCTATATAAGTATGAATTTACAAAAGAAAAGTAGTATATGTAGTATATCAGTTGTCTGGTTTCCATAGTACGAGCTCTGCTTAGTTTGGGATCAGATGGCCTTGTGTGAATAATGTCATATTATTATTATATAAAAAAAGTCTCATTTAATAGTGTGGAAGTGCCCGCATGGCGAGTTTTAATGAATCGATTTATAGTCCACACCAATGGAAGCGGGAATAAAAAACAAAAACCATTTGAATACATATTACATACATTTTACTAATCGCTCCTCTATATCATATAATCTCTATTACATAATGTAATTTGGTGGATCATTCATTCCAGATTATATTGTGAGAACCTTCCCTGCGTTTGGTTACATATTTAATAATAATCCTGTATAAAATTCAATAATATTCAATACGTTTATTTTTGTTTGAAAAGTCAATTTTAGATTTCATCTAATATAATTGATATTGCTTATTATATGTTCGACTTTACATATCTTATAATGAACGATGATGTTTTTTTTTATTTACTCACATTTATGTGTAAAATTTGATTAACTGGTTTATGGTTTTTAATTAAAATATTGTTTATATTAATAGCTTGATGTAATACGATATTGTGTAAAATTTAACTAGTACTAACTAATTTCGTATTGGCTTATAAATAATACATTATTTGTAGAAGAAGAAACATTTTTGACGTGATAACGTCTTACAAATCGGTGAACGCCGGCTGCATGCACGAAAAAGCATAACTCATAGTAACGTTCCGCCTGAGCCGAGCGTGCAAGCGAGAGCGCGGAACAAGCGATAGAGAAGCGCGATCGGCCTAAGCGTTCGGCTTGTGACGCATCTTTCTCTCTTCCACTCGATCGGCCGATACGTCCGAGTATTCATCAATGTTTTCTTATGACGTTATCACGCAAAATTATCGTCCGTAAACCGACTTTACAGACAACCATTTTTTTTTATTATGTTGGCAAAAGTGTTTATTGTTTGATACACAACGCTGTAATAGGATTTTGGTATTGTGATGAGACATTAACGGCGTGAAACTTTTTTGAAAATATTTAGCTATAAATAAGATGTCATATACGCTTGGTTATTACATAACGTGTGTAATGTAACGCCACTAGTGTCTCAAAGAGTTCGAATACTGTTTAGTGGCAAAAGTATTTTGTGTCTATATTTTATCTGTGATGTCTATTTTAGAGAAAAAAATGCATTTGTTTCCAAAGAAAAATGATTCTTAGATAAATGTTAATAAGGTCTTTTGTAAAATAAAAAATATTGACTTTAATAGTGGTGTTTTATTATTCCAGTTAACGTTTATGTTTTACCCTTTACCGCTAAATTTTCTCGCTTAGACCTTGTTCAGAAAGTTCGGATCACTTTCGACAATTTTTTATTTTTTTTTTATTTGAAGGCGGACGAGCGTTTGAGTCACCTGATAGTAAGTGGTCACAACGCCCATAGACAATGCCATTGTAAGAAATGTTAACCATCGCTTACATCGCCAATGCGCCACCAACCTTGGGAACTAAGATGTTATGTCCCTTGTGCCTGTAATTACACTGGCTCACTCACCCTTCAAGCCGGAACACAACAATAGCAAGTACTGCTGTTTTGCGGTAGAATATCTTTTGACTTTTGAGTGGGTGGTACCTACACAGACGAGCTTGCACAAAGCTCTACCACCGAGTATATACAGTGGTGATCATATAATTAGAAACACTTCTTATGAATAAAGAAAGTATAATTTCAACGCACAAATGTTCATAAAAAATATACACATTCAATAATTAGTAATCATGCAATAATGTAGCCACCCAAATAAAAAACTCATTAAATGCATAAAATATAAAACATCTTACTTTTAATTACAAAATGAGTCTTACACATGTAGGACTATTTTCTGATACTGGCCGCTTGGACGCCTAATTAGAAACATTTTAAAAAATAATCCATAGCTCGTTCTTTTTTTGAAATTAGAGAATAACATTTCTTTCTTGTCTTTTTCTATTATTTTGGCGGCAATTCAAAATTTAAACCGAATTTTATTTTGTTCAAATTGGGCAAAAATAATAGTTTTGACGCGTCAACTAGGCAAATAATTGTTAATTTACATATAGATCATAGGGCGTACAGAAGAATAGCTGAGCATTTAAATTGTTCTGTTAAGAAAGTTTTTAATGCAATTGATCATTATAAAACACATGGAACTGTTGAAAATGTTCTTAGAAAGGCTCGGCCAAGAAAATCCTCTCCCAGAGAAGATACGCTAATCGTTCGTGTTGCTAAAAAAGACCCAAGTAAAGGCTCCAACCAGATTAAAAATAAAATGATTTCACCTGATGACCTGAGAAACATCTCGTCAAGACTGATACGCCGAAGATTAGTGGAAGCTAAATTGTTTGGAAGAATCTCTCGAAAGGTACCGCTTCTTACCAAGCAACACCGAGAGAAACGATTATTATTATTCGCAAAAAATTGTCAATTGGACGGTACGAGAATGGAAAAAAGTGTTATTTTCAGATGAAACAAAAATAAATATGGTAAATTCCGATGGAAAGCGCTATGTTAGACGCCCTGTAAACAATGCTTTTAATTATAAATACACAGGGAGTATAGTCAAGCACAGTGGCGGTACAATGGATCAATGGCAATACAAAAATATCTTAGAGCACACAATGATTCCCTACTCGGACGACCATTTGCCTATAACCTGGATCTTTCAACATGACAATGACCCTAAACACACGACCAATAGTGTCAAATGTTTCCTTAGCGAACAGCGTATATCCGTTTTAGACTGGCCAGCAAATAGTCCGGAATTAAACCCGATAGAAAATCTCTGGTATATTGTTAAAAAGAAAGTCTCAAACAAACGTAACACCAGTCAAAACGAACTATATGAAGCATTTGTTCAAGCATGGAACTCAATCCCCCTAGAAAAATGTATGAAAGTGATTGAATCAATGCCACGTCGTTGCAGTGCTGTTATTGAAAATAAGGGATACGCCACTAAATGTAAATTATAACTATTGGTAGGCTGTGGATAGTAGCTATTTCGTAAATAACAATATTAATTACTAATACTTAAAAAATATTGTTTTTTATACTTTTTTTTTGTTGTTTGTAATTAGTTGACCATTATTGTTCATACCTTAAAACTGATTTAAATGTTTGTCCGTAATGTAATATTCAAACTGCACTCGTGTAATGGGATTTATATTGTTTTTCTAATAAATGATAAATCGTTGAACATATTGGTGTCCTATTTATTGTTTAATTTCAAAATAAAAACGATTGTGGTGAAGTATCTTACATAATGTCAAGGACCGTTGGTAGTGTTTCTAATTATACGACCACCACTGTATATAAATATAGTATATAAAAATATATATAAATAAATATTTTATGTATTTAGTTATCTGTAAAAATATACTTATAGTTTTCTTTAGTAAAAAGAATATAAGTGTTAATAACAGAGGATTCTACAGTTCGAATATTTTTTAAACTAAATGTATTAGTATAGTTAGGTACAGGAATTTTAAGGATTCTTTTTAACTATAATCACCAATAATGTTGCATTAGGTGCATGAAATATTGCTGTAATAATTTAAGGTTAGCTAAATTCATGTATTCCAATCGGAGTAGAAATAAAGGTAAACACATCGTAGATTTCCAAATTGCATGCGATTTCCTAATCGTTCCGCTGTATTATGCACTATAAACAATCGTTGATTAATTAACCCTTATTTATAATACAATACTATACCAATTAATTAGTTATAACCACATTAATTTTTTCGCGAGTCCATAGGAAATGTCATAGATTATTCAAGATTTCGACCAATGATATCGCGTCAACTGATATTGATGACCAATTTATATAATAATTCCGTGTCAAAGTTGCTTATTTGGGTTTATTACTGTTGTGGTTGGAATAGGCTATAGAAATATCCCATGAATTAGTTACATGATAGATATTAAGATTCGTTAAAATGCCTGTAATACCTAATTATACTGACATATTTATTTTACACAATTTTTCAAAGTTTAGAGAGTCCTCTGTTCTATTGTTTTAACAGTTGCGACCAAAAGGGCAGATTTGTTTATTTCATGAGGTTAAATTTACGACGTAGTTCATGCTTAAAATATGAGATGGCGCTAGTATATTAAGAATAAAATATAATTTTATTTTAAGATTGTTTTGAATTATAGAAAAAGTAATTCAAAATGTGATTTCGAATTTAATATATGAAGTTCTCGAACAAGACCGTTTTCGTACTAACGCTATTATTCGTTTTGCAACCCCGCTTAGTATTTTGGTGACAGGTAATGACATGTTTTTATATAATGTCCTCTAGACCGATTTCGGTCACGGCGGCCAATCTCAAGAGAGATTAGCCAACTGCGCAGGAGATATTATAGTGCACAAGTGTGTGCGCAAATACAGGTGCACTCACTATTCCCTAGCTCTCATAATGCGATGGGACGGTAATCCGACACGACCGGAAAGAGTTCAGGCGCAGGACCACCGGCTTTACGTGCTTTCCGAGGCACAGGACCAACGAGGCAGTCACTAACTGCCTCGTTGGTCTAGTGGCTAGATATAAGGCCGCAGACCCGGTGATCCTGATGGTAAGTGGTCACCGACGCCCATAGACAATGGCATTGTAAGAAATGTTAACCGTCACTTACATTGCCGATGCGCCACCAACCTTGGGAACTAAGATGTTATGTCCCTTGTGCCTGTAATTACACTGGCTCACTCACCCTTCAAACTGGAACACAACAATACAGAGTACTGCTGTTTTGCGGTAGAATATCTGATGAGTGGGTGGTACCTACCCAGACGAGATTGCACAAAGCTCTACCACCAAGTAATTTTTGATTGCCGATGGGACGGCAATCCTTAGGATGGCCTTCCATTTCAAAAATTAAAAACATGAAGAATTTTACACTTACATTTTTATCTCTAGTTATCGTAGTACTGCGGTTTATTTGCCACATTTCTGTCAGTTTCAAAACTTTATGAATATGACTATGCCGCGAGATTTTATTACTGAAAATGAAATTAAAATATACAAATTAATTGCGTATCATAACATTTTATTGTTAATACTCGTTCGAAATTTCATAATATAAGATAAAACATAAAAATATATTATCTAATAAAATACATATGGTGTTATTGGAGTACGGCGATAAAGTTACATTATTAAAAATTTCGTTGCTAGGCTTGCTTGTGTGATAGTAATTATTACTACATGAAACTAATACTACGTATACAGTCGTAATTGTTCTATCAGATGATATCTTGCTTTATATGCATACTTGGTACATAGGTATCGGTTCTGACGTACGCAAGTCAATTATCAATTAACATTAAAATATTTTACGTAGTGTATTTTTAAGAAGATCATAGCACTATCAGAGTGGAGATTATCTTTCGACACCCCTTCGTTCCCCTATATTAGCACCATTATAAAGGCGTTGAACCCCTACAATCAGTCAAATTAAAATCATGTCTCCTTATAAGAAATAAGTTCGTAAGGACCTATTTTTACCCCAGAGCCATCGATAATTTTAAGCCTTATAATATTGTTTGAAGTAGTTTAACTAGTATATTCACTAAGAGGATAATGTTCAGTATTAGGAGCTTCAGACACCACGTTGCTTAACAAGCAATTGGCGGATCAGACAGACAGAAGTCATCTTATGCAATATACATTCACAAACGACCACGAAATTGAATACATTCAAACAGATTTACCACAAATATAAAACGAGTAAATTTAAACACAAATATAAAACAAGGAAAGTTCATCGCGGCGCTGCTTCGAGTTGGAAATCGCAATCTTAGGTTAAGATTCACGTGTCCTATTCAGCGGACTTTCTCGACTTGGAAATCGTTTTAAACTTTCTGAATTCACTTTAGAAATAGTTAACTAAACCGTTATTTAAAAGACGCAAACTACTATGATAATTGACTATTAAAAATTAGCCCTGCCATAATTACTCAAGTAGTCCAAATCTGGCTCATCGCTTTAAATACTCTTTAATGTAATTTATGATGTTGGTCATATATTTTAGTAGTGTCACAAATCATATTATGATAACGGCCGGAGTGGTCATGCGGCGACCCGGCAATGACTAATGTTCACAATTAACTCGGAAATCGGGTCGGAACTCGGGCCCTTTCTGTTTACTTTTTCGCAAGCTTGGATTATACATAAATATTTGCGGGCCGGTGTCAACGATGTATGTTATTTATTTGTTTAGGGAAACATTAATATACTTTACGGTCACAATATATCGAATAGTAGTAAATATTTGATATTAAACACCATCAACGTCCCCATAATCAGGCATGGAAATAGCTTATTACATCGTGGTTCGACGTTTAGATATTTTGCAACAAATTCAAATAAAACCCCGTTAAACATCAAATTCAAATATTTCAATTTAAACCTATGCTATCGATGTGAAATATCTATTGTTAATTATTTTGAATTAATTTGTCAATCTAAAAGGAGTCTTAAATATCTTCGTTTCATTCATTCTAAATTCGAGATATATGTATAAAGCAATACAGTTTGCTTGCTTTTTAGGTAAGATTGGTGTTGGGGGAAAGAATGATATAAAAAAACGAACCTGTGCGTCTTGGGACGCTCGACAGAAGTGATAATATTTATTATTAATTATTATACTTGAGAGTTACTAAATTATAATAAGTATTATCTGTGGCATCAGTGGCACCGTAACGCGTTACGTTACGAAGCGGTTTACACTCCCATAAGAAGTTATCACTTCAAAATAGTCCTCTTCAAGGTTCAAGCTTGCTTCACACCAAGTTTCATCAAATCGGTTCTGTGTTCTAACCGTAAAAGCGTAGCACACAGACAATTCTAGAGTTAAGCGAGAAAACTATTGTAGCCTATATAAGTAAGACACGTGTGAATACGACACTATTTGATAGCCTTCAAAAAAAATTGACAAAAATAAAAAATCTTGAATTAGCATTTACGAAACGTCTTTAGAAATCGTCAATGTGATTTTCCAGTAAAATAATTCAGAGGTCTTAAAGTATCACAAATACTTTACCATAAATTGTGAACCTTGAGAATGTTTATTTCACGGTATTAAGGGCTACGGAACCACAATGAGACCCGAACAAAGATGAAAACAAAACGACGAAAGAAATTAGATTCCTTTCGTAGATTCTCTTTCCGCTCGTTTAATCGGAGTAATAATATAAATGTTTTTGACGAAAATATACAGAATATTTTTAATATCTTTGAGCAATGTTGTTCGGGTTTCTGGAAACGTTAAAATATAATAGCGTTCGCTTTGTATATTATATTTATGCTACGGAATATGATTTCATAAGTTACTGTTTTAAAATTTGAAAACTGTTTTCGCATTCGCATTCGAAAGAACAAAATATTAAGAATTATTTTCCTTTATTCGATCGCTCTCATAATCCGATGGAACAATTTCATACGACCGGAGAAAATTGAGGAGAAAGACAGATAATAAATATCAACTTTATAAGCCCTGTACAACAGGATCTGTGCTTTATAAATTAGCCGCTAACGAGGTAGTTATATTATGTCACCGTTTTTTTTTATTGCTTTAATATAGTGTAAAACCACTGTAGTAGTGTTTTTATGTTCTCATACTTTATGTGGCTGTAACAAATCTCTTATTTTTTTGGAGATTCCATCCAGAGGTTTCATCTGTTCTCATTCAACTTTTTAATAAATAATTTTATGACATTTTTCAAATTTTCTCCCTAGTCCCTTTCGATTAAAAAAAAACAATAAGTACACATAAATGGAAGTCACGCGTTGTCATTAATTCCATTATTATACATTTCAGTCGCTGTTTATCCGTGTTTAATTAGTTTGTTGACATTTGTAGTTATTGCTTGATTACATAACACGTGTACGTATGTATGTTTGCACTAGACATTGTACAAATTGGTGGAAAACAATGTTGTGATTAACATCAAAGCATTTTAGTTGAATATATTTTAAATTTATGTTGTGATTGTAGTACACGAATCTGCAATTTAGGTATCTAGTTAAAAATGTATCGTTTATAACACAATATTTTTCATAAAACTAGCGGCCAATTATTTATGTATTCTGCGTCGTTAAATTTTTTTTGTGCGAAATATTTTTATACTTATCGAATTTCATACTCGAACAAAATCGTTATGGAAAATAATTTACAATTTAATTGAGACATTCAACAACTCTTTTGTTAATACTGAGGATAAAATAGGTAGAAAGCAAATTTTGGTATTCCACTTAACCACTTACCTTATTCATAAACTTTATTTAACTGGTGATTAGTTAAACAATATTTTGTCTTCTTCTTTCGTATGTCAAATCAATAATGACAGAAAGAGACAAATAAGTGTTTAGCTAAACAGTTACTAAGCAACGTTTATGAATAAGGCCGTTAGGAAATAGTAGTAATATATACCTACATATCTCAATATATATAATTCTACGTGTGTTTGTCACCTAACTCTTCCTAAGCGACTGGGTTCCAGGTTTGACAACAAAATCGGTATGTCACCGAATGAAAAAAATTATGTATGGCATTACGACGTCTGCCAGGTCCGCTAGTATTGTATAATATCGTCCATTATATTTTATAATTTTCACTGCAATTTCTTCATATTATGTCTCAGCTTAGGAATTAGCATCAATGGCATATGTTTGACAACCGCAAAACCACAATGTCAACAAATAACACCTTTGATTTATCGTAAGTAACTTATTAGTGAGATAAACAAAGGATTAAGGAAGGTTCAAGGATTATATATAAGGTACTCCAGACCGATTTCGGCCACGGCGGCCAATCTCAAGAGAGATTACCCGACTGCGCAGGAGATATTATAGTGCACAAGTGTGTGCGCAAACACAGGTGCATTCTCTTTTCCTTAGCTCTCATAATCCGATGGGACGGCAATCCGACACGACCGTAAGAGTTCAGGCGCAGGACCAACGGCTTAACGTGCTTTCCGAGGCACGGGAGTGTACACACTTCCAACCTCCAGACTTCGGGCTGCTACTGAGAATTTTCTGACAGAAAAACCCAATAACTATTTATTGGCCCGACCTGGGAATTGAACCCAGGACTACCGGGTCTGCAGCCTTATATCTAGCCACTAGACCAACGAGGCAGCAGTTCAAGGATTATATATTATTAGTTAGTACATAGATATTATATGAAACAAAGTTATTTAAAAGAGATGATTAACCAAACCTATGATAGGTCGGTATTAATCTATTAACTCAAAATAAAATATTGTAAGATAATATTAAAGCATTAAATAAATTCAAATAAAAATTAGAAATAGTTACAGTACTAATAGTGACCGCGTGGAATGGTGGCAAGAATGCTAGCAACATTTCCCCTTTGAATCGCAATTCCGACTCTCTGGACGAAAAATGAACCAGCCCTCCTGTCACCAGTAGAGGCAATATGTAGATAATGTAGATTCAGCCCAGAAGAACAGGCATGATACTATTTTAGTTAATAAAATAATTTATATAGGTATGTTAATAATATTATATACCTTAAATTTACTACTACTACTAATTTACTACTATATCTCGGTTTGCTGGAATAAAAGAATTCATTATCGGCCCCAAAAAAAAAATTAATACGATATATTTTTTGGAGCCTTTTTTACTGTCAAAATGAATTATATTAATGTTCCACGTTCCACAATTAGTAAAAAGGAAAATGGAACAGATGAAGTAGTGAGAGATAGAGATGTTTTAGAACATTTAAGCATTTTCTTTTCAAATGAATGACGCGTTTATGAAAACAATTTTTACTAAATTATTTAAAAGGCAGTCTAATTTCGTTCGATTAGAGATGCCGCGCGAGTGTAACAAAAGAAAATCACTGCTGTCTTATTTCATTTGGAAAATTTAATTTATATTTTGATTGAATTCTAAATAATGTAAACAAAATAATATCGCCGAGAAATAATTAATAAAAGAGAAACAGTTGTTGCATTATATTTATTATGAATATAAAAACACGTACGAAACAATTGAATGTCAATATATATACCGTGAGAGCTTAATCTTACATAAACTTCTTCGTTGGTCTAGTCTAGTGGTGAGAATATAAAGTTGCAGGTATAAGATTATTGGGTTTCTGTCAGAAAATGTAAATAGCAGTATGTAGTTTGGCAGTTTATATCCATATTGTCAGGGGTACAGAAAATAAAGGTATCTAGAACCATCACGCGCGGGCGAAGTCACGTGCGGAAACTAGTTATGCCGATAGCTGATTGGAGGTCAAAATATTTTTTTTTTTCATAATTATAGTTAATTATAGGATTTTTTATTGGCTTATTAAGCAGAGGTAAAACTGATGAATGTTTATTAAATTTTAATTTTAATTATAATGTCGATTTGTATATGTCCCTGTAAGCCCACTTGAATAAAGAATCATTTAAAGTGTTTCGACAAAATAGTCGATAACCTATCGTAATTGTACTTAAATATTTAAAAAAAAAACTTAAAATTTTAAGCATTCGTTTAAATTTTTTAAAAGGGTTATTTGATTACACAGGCTGGCTTATAGAGAATCGTTAGCAATTAGCGAAATTGTGTCTGAAACAAATAAATTTCATCAGAATTCAATTTGTCAGTTCGATAGTTTTTATAATGGAAAACATTTTTAAAACCTAAAGCTATGCGTTGTTTAAATTATTTTCTTGTATTCATTCATATAGTACGAATTTGCTAAATAACTTTGTAAAATATAAGAGCAATTTGACAACGCGACCCGTTTCAGTCAAACGCTCAACAACGCAGAACGAGTGAAACGTTGCCAATAAAAAAAGGTTCGACGCGTATCGGAGCGGTTACCGATATCTCACGAAGGTGCTGTCGTATACAGTCTGCTTTTGAATACACATTTTTGTTTCGTCATTTATATATCCACCTGTTTATCTATACTGGAACATACTAAATATGCTAAGTAATTACTTTTGCATGGTAATGTGATTGGATTGTAGTTTGACTAGAATATGAAACATACATAATGTGTAGGTATTAAATGTTTCAAAGTTTGTGTTAAAAATCAAATTGCTGCGATAAATCTATTATGAGCAGAACTATACGAAGAAGGCATCAATAAATATGAAAATGTGCTTATACTTTTAGTAATAATTTAAAGCACAAACTTGTACTATAAAAAAGTTTTGAGTTAATAATAAAAACAAAGCAATTAAGTTAAATGAACAAAAAATTATGGAAATGATTGAAACAGTTAAAAATCTCGCACTTATGCATTGCCTTAATTCTAATATTAACTTTATAATTCTGATATACTAAAAACAATATTCTTAGAAATATCTTTTAATGTCTCGTAAAATTATTGAGTTCCATGAACATAATATTAATTAAATGTAAAGTAATACAGTGAAATTAAATCAAAGCTTATCGTGTCTGTTAGTATGATAAAATCATACAGTTAAAGAAGAATGAATCACAAAAACTTCGCTATAACGCAGACCACTATACAAGATTTAGGGTTTACAGTGCACGATGGCGTATATGTGGGAGGTTGTAATTACCAGTGGTAGCGAAATGGGGTGTGACATCAGTAATTGGTCGGCTAGAGTCGGCGGGACAGCGACATTCGCTTGATAAATGGCCCGGCGGAAAATTCACAGCGGAAAAAGGCTTTAGACATTCTGTAAATTAAAACTGTAGCGAAACTGATCTCGTTATCCGGCTAGTTACATTCGGAATCCTGTTCTACCGTTATTTCGGGGATGAACGATTCCAATTGTTGTTTATTTTAAGTGTTATTGCAAAACATTTTTTTTTTAAATACGAGTGACATCTTGTTTTGGTTTCCTTGTAGTTCAATTTTATATTAGTTTATTATTAATATTTAAATATTGTTATTAATCATTAAGATTGTTGTAACCATGTCGCATGTAATTTAACTTGGTTGTTATTTATTGTTGACTTTAAAGTTGAGCACTATTTCTTATAAATCATTGTTGTTATAAAAAAAATCTAACTTAAAAAAATCTCAAGATTAGTACCAACCAATTCTTAAGCAGTTACATATCAAATGTGATTATAATGTACTTTCTAAAAGGAAAAAAAAATTAAAATTAATAAATAAATACATAAATAAATGTCTGTGGCTTTGGTTCCAATATTATATACAGATGGATTTATATATATATATGTCCCGAAACCTAAATGAAATGATAAGTGTTGTCTCATTTTAATTAAATAGCACAATACTAAGGTAATTATGATTATGAAGGATGAAAATAAGAGTATCTTTACTTGGTGGTAGAGCTTTGTGCAAGCTCGTCTGGGTAGGTACCACCCACTCATCAGATATTCTACCGCAAAACAACAGCACTTGGTATTGTTGTGTTCCGCTTTGAAGGGTGAGTGAGCCAGTGTAATTACAAGCACAAGGGACATAACATCTTAGTTTCCAAGGTTGGTGGTGCATTGGCGATATTTTTTTTTAAAGAAATGTAAGGTCCTCCAGGCCGATTTCGGCCACGGCGCCCAATCTCAAGAGAGATTAGCCAACTGCGCAGGAGATATTATAGTGCACAAGTGTGTGCGCAAACACGGGTGCACTCTCTTTTCCTTAGCTCTCATAATCCGATGGGACGGCAATCCGACACGACCGGAGAGAGTTCAGGCGCAGGACCAACGGCTTAACGTGCTTTCCGAGGCACGGGAGTGTACACACTTCCACCTTCCAGACTCCGGGCTGCTACTGAGAATTTTCTGACAGAAAAACCCAATAACTGTTTGGCCCGACCTGGGAATTGAACCCAGGACCACAGCCAGGCCAGGTCTGCAGCCTAATATCTAGCCACTAGACCAACGAGGCAGTCTAAAGAAATGTACAATGCCACTCTCTATGGGCGTTGGTGACCACTTACCATCAGGTGGACCATATCCTCGTCCGCCTATCTATACTATAAAATTATACCTTGAAAGGTATATTATTTATATATATAAATATTTTTGATTGTGTTTTGTGCGTTCACGCATAATATATTAGATTGAGTTAAAACTGTGCACTCACAATAATAGTTAGTTTCTGACATAGCACTACCAACGTACAATAACAAATGTAAATAGCATTGCTACGAAAGCCGCGCTCGTAAAATATATAAATATTAAAATAGAATTTCAATTGTACTAGCGAATATCAAATGGCCGTGCAAACCATACACGGATTAAACTGAAAGAGTTGCCATAATATATTTACCTTCACGTCATCTGGGGATTATCGAGAACGAACAAGCAGCACTAGAAACGGGAACAAAAAGTGACACACAGTGCAAAAGATTTAGTGTCTGTATGTCCAATTTATCGCTACCTCTAGAGGGCTGTAGATTACGACTTCTCTGATTTGAAAGTACAGAGGGGATGTGAGCCAGGGTAGTACGGCTATGTAAAATAGACCGAAACCTCCCACATTCGAAACATTACCGTCCAATTCCTGAGAGCTTAACCATAAAGCGTTCACGAATAATAATTTATAGCTTCCGTACACACACATTGAACGGTATTGGGTATTATCGTTTAAAACCAATATTTGATGTTTGATTCTTCGTGTGAAATTTGTAAAGGCTTTAATTATTAAGCCATATAGTTCAACGACCGTGGACCGAGCTCTATAATAATTGCTGTAGTACTAACACAAATTTATTTAAATTAAGTAGTAATTCTCAAGGTTATAAAATTCGTTAAAAAGAAGAGAGAAAGAGAGATATAGAGAGAGCGAGAGAGATAGAATGGTGAAATAATAACTTTTATTGTACTCAACTAATATCATTTATTTATTTTACTTTTAATATGTAATATGTGTTTTAAAGAACTGATACCTGAAGGAAATTATTGTTTTTTTCTATGTTATAGGTAGGCATACGGGCAAATGGACCACCTGATGTTAAAGTCACTACCTTTGGGCTACGTTAGAAGTATTAACCATTCCTTACATCGCCAAAGCATCCCAACCTTAGGAATGAATATGTCATGTCCCTTGTGCCTGTATTTACACTGGCTCACTCATCCTTCAAGTCGGATCGCAACAATTTTGCTGTTTGGCAGTAGAATATCTGATGAGTGCTCACATTGTTTTCATGTGGTCGTCAGTGAATCGAAACATTTTCAAGAATCCTGCGTGTGTCGGATTTTATTAAATTTTTACCAAAGAGCCCCACCCCCTTAAGAAAAGAGCCATCCCTTAAGAAAAGAGGTATTTCATTACTTATACGTATATTTGATTGCTGAATTAGAAATTATTTTTACTAGTTGTAATAGAAATATAATATTTGTTTGATTCAACTTTCAATGAATAGGCGTAAACTTTGCGAAGTATAAAAAGATGTGAACATACAGGAGAAGCTTTCCGAGAAATTACTCGCAAGAATTTTGTTTCAAAATTAATTTATAATTTAAAGGTGGCAATTACGTTGAGTGTTTTTATTAAGGAATAATAATAACTTAAATGATTATTTCGGGGGTATATTCAATTGTCTTTCAAATGTTGTTAGAATAGGACCTTTTAGAATTAATGAAGTACTGACGTACTGAGTTTTGTTCGTATTTATTTTGTGATAAAATAATAAAATGACGTTTTACTTAACGGAAAGGAAATAAGAAATTTTATTTGGTTAAGCTGTGCATTTTCTTCTAGAATAATAAATCTAACAGGTATAATTGTTTGATGGCTACAAAAATAATATATTAACACGTTATTGCTTTTATCGTTACAATTGACGTCATTTTTGTTTTTTTAAAACCTGATTCCCGAACGAGCACTGAAATGTAATATGAGATTTTAGAGAGCACGAATATTACATAAAATATTTTGTTTAATTTTAATTAAAAGTCAAAATAAGTCAAAACAAAAAAGGATTTAACTTCTTTTTTTAAATCATTTTTTTTTCTTTGAAAAGTTATCAGTGGTTTGTGGATTTAGGACTTTAATGAGTATTGCCAGTTAATATTAAAAACTTAAAAGCTATAAGAACAGGTAAATAATCAACTAAGTACATACAATCATGTTGAATGTTAGTATGACATACATATCCGTTTGTTTCGAGATTATGTTTGTAAGATTTATCGATTAATAAGATAATAAGACCATGTAGAAATACGTCATGCATATGAAAAAAAAAAAAAATACGCTGATTTAAAAAAAAATATGAAAAAAGCGTTATTAAAAATAATACCAAAAATATATAAAAATCGATTAAATTTCGTACGTTGTTATAAAGTGTTTATGTGGTTGGAAAAGTCACGACAATTCGGAACGGGTCGCATAAGCTGTAATTTATTGATCTAAGGAATGATGTATATGAATATCTTAAACTAATTCTAATAACAGCATATACCCACACAACCATAAAGGCAATAACTTAAAAAAAAAAGAATACGCATAATGGAATGTCACATCGATCATTGTCTTATTATATTATAATGGTTATAAAAATGATTTAATGTTTATGTAAACGCATGCTTATGTATTACGTATTAATACTGCAATAAAAGAATAAACAAAAAAGTAAATACTTATCAGGTAGCAGAGGAAAATTAATTGATTAGAAAAGAATTATAAAATATTCAAATATTCGTTTCGTTTTTCTTTCTAAATACAAACGCGTCAATATTTTAATGTTACCGTTTAAAATTAATGTATTATTCGTGGTCATTAATTTGATGTGTTACAATTTTAATGTATCACTAAATAAAATTTACACGTTTCCTTGTTGGCGATAAAACTACGTGGCAACTATTATATAATAAAAAATTAAGTAAACTCGTATAAGTGCAAATTTCGATTTAATCAATCAATAAAATGTAACTATATACATTTAAAAACTACCGCCGTACATAATTATGAGTTCTAAATTCGTTCGTAAATATACATTGGGAATAAGATAATGTTCCATAAACTTGACATCGGGAATTGGACACTATTGTTATCTAGACTAAGAGAGTATTTTTTTTTTTTATATTATATCCCGGGACATTATTCACACACGGCCATCTGATCCCAAACTAAGCAGAGCTTGTACTATGGAAACCAGACAACTGATATACTACATATACTACTTTTCTTTTGTAAATACATACTTATATAGATAATTACACCCAGACTCAAGATAAACAGATATGTTCATGCACACAAATGTTTGTCCTGGGTGGGAATCGAACCCACGACCTGCGGCGCGAAAGGCAGGCATCTACCAACCACGCCAACCGGCTCATCAAACGATATTAAACATACGAACGATATTAACATTTAACATATTATAACATATAAGCGATATTAAACATTAATCTAACAATGAAAAACTTCTAGAGAAATACGTGCATTACTTTCAATACATTTTACTTAAGAGTTTAGCCGCAACATCATACTATGAAATATTTCAATTGAAACACTATCTTTTACTATTGTATTTCGAAAACCATTACTTCTAATTAGTAAGCGAGTTATATGTTTTTGCTACTAAGTTTACACGTCCGATTATGTTGTACGTAATCCCTACTCCAAAAGTCCGAATCAGTTATTCGAGAGGATTAGAATGTATTCCCTTTTAACAAATCACAAATTTCACAAATCACTTTTAAACAAAGAGACGTTTTAAATAAATGGTCAGTGTTGATTAAACAAAATATTGATATTCACGTGAAAATGTGAGCAATCATATATCTGGGTTTTAATTTTTGCATTAGATATATTTTACTAGCATTCTTGCTGGTAAGTTCAGTAAAATTTATTCTTGTATGTTTTTTGGTTTTGTTTTTTGAAAAATGACAAATTCATGTATGTGAATTAAATAGCCCTACAAAAAAGGAAATTATTATTTATAGTACAGTAGTATTAATAAACTTATAGTTAACTAATAATTTACCTTTTCATAAAAATCTCTCAAATCTAAAAATCTCGAAAAGAATGTTATACCATTTAACATATATTACGTGAAAAATAAGGGCAATCTGATATCGCTACCCTTTTCAATCAAAGCTTAATAACGTGGAACAAGTGAATGTTGCTAATAAAACGGGTCAGCAGGATGGTTTCGGCTTGATTTTTAATATCTCACAATACACAGGTTGAGTGTGGGGGTCTGTGCTCATTGAACACATTTTTTACATACATTTATCTCGATACAGGGTTTTTAATTAGAGTTTTAATGATAAAGACACAAATTATTTATGCCTATGAAATTTTATAAAATGCTTGCTGGAATTTATGACGAGTGTAATAAAGGTGCTACAATTTGTACATACATTTACAAAATTTAAAATAACTATTTTTATAGTGAAATATACGTGAATTGGGGGCAGAGTAAATAAGTAGCCCCATTCAGTACCATATAAACTTAGCGCTTTAGAAATTCATATGGTGAAACCAAAATCTACCCACTAGCAAAACATTCCACGGTTAATCTTCTATATATATAAAAATGATTCTCTATTTCCCTTGGTCATCGCATCACGCGTGAACGGATGGAACGATTTCGCTATTTCTATTTTGTTGTGCTTATTATTGTTAGGAGGAGTTTCTTATGAAAGAAAAAAATTAAGAAAGTTGAGCGGAGCATTAGAAATATTTAAGAAAAATTTATGTCAATTTCTATTATATATAACTGACAGTTGTTTTTTTATAGTATAGGTAGGCGGACGAGCATATGGGCCACCTGATGGTAAGTGGTCACCAACGCCCATTGACATTGGCATTGTAAGAAATGTAACCACCGCTTACATCGACAATGCGCCACCAACCTTGGGAACTAAGATAAAAAACTAACTCCCTTATGCCCGTAATTACACTGGCTCACTCACCCTTCAAACCGGAACACAACAATACTAAGTACTGCTATTTTGCGGTAGAATATTTGATGAGTGGGTGGTACCTAAGACGAGCTTGCACAAAGTTCTAAGTCTCCAGTTTGACATAACTGTCAGTTGTTTGAAATAACTATCAGCAATTGACAGAAGGCACGCTGCAAATATCGTTTAAAAAAATGCATCGGTTGATAAATTGCTAGAATTGCCCGGATTACCACTTCATAATCTGCAATTAAAAATTGGATCGGTAATAATGATGTTGTGGAATATAAATCAGCCACGTCTTTGTAACAGCACTCGACTTGCAGTGAAAAAATTAATGAACAACGTCATCGAAGCCACAATTTTGAAAGGGAACAAGTACAAAGGCGAAGACGTTTTGATTCCACGGATTCCTTTGATTCCGACATGCCATTCGACATTAAACGGTTACAATTTCCAGTGTGACTAGCATTTGCAATATCGATAAATAAAACGCTAGAGCAGTCACTAAATGTTTGTGGCATCAATGTTGATGATTCATGTTTTTTAACATGGCCAGTTGTATGTCGCCTGTTCCCGTGATGGCGTACCAACAAACCTATTCATATACGCACCAGAAAATAAAACGATGAATGTTGTGAATCATACAGCATGCCAATAATAAACACTTTGTTTTTGGATAATATTTTTTTTTCAAAGTTAAGACAGGACAACGTCTGTTCGTCACGGTAGCATGCGCAAGCGATCCCGTGGCGCTCCCGTTAAGACGGGAAGGGTACCGCTGGGTTTTTAGTGGGTATTCCGTATATATGGTATACATATGGTGAGCCCCACATACCCCCCCCACTGTTCCCGTGGAGGGAAACGCGTAATGCGTTTTCTCAGCGTCAAAAAAAAAAGGACAGTCTGTCGGGTCAGCTAGTAGAGTAATAAATAATAGTTTGACACATTGTTAAATAATATAGTTTAACTAACTTAACTAACGTACCTACTATAACAATTAATTTGGATCAGCATCTGTGGATGGCTGAACCAGGTGACAAAATTTTTCTTTATAATAAATGAAAACTAATAATTAAATTTTCATTCTTAGTGTGTAATAATGATATTCTCCATACGAGTTATGGGCACTGCCGCGATTATCAGCTGTTGGTGGCTGATTGCAAAGATATATTAGAACACAAGTGTGCATAAACACAGGCGTGTCTCTATTCCCTTTTTTTTTTTTTTTTTTTTTTGTTGTATAGGTTGGCGGACGAGCATATGGGCCACCTGATGGTAAGTGGTCACCAACGCCCATAGACAATGGCATTGTAAGAAATGTTAACCATCGCTTACATTGCCAATGCGCCACCAACCTTGGGAACTAAGATGTTATGTCCCTTGTGCCTGTAATTACACTGGCTCACTCACCCTTCAAACCGGAACACAACAATACAAAGTACTGCTGTTTTGCGGTAGAATATCTGATGAGTGGGTGGTACCTACCCAGACGAGCTTGCACAAAGCTCTACCACCAAGTAAATCACTCACTCACTCTCATACTCATTCGAGAATGAAATCCGACAAGATAGATGAGAGTTTAGGCGGAACAACGATCTTTTCAAGACTCAGGAATGTAGACACTACCAACTTCCAAGCTCCATGCTGCTACAGAAAATTTGTCGACAGAAAAATCCAATAGGTTATTTCCGACCCGAAGATTTGAACCTAAATTCTCGGGATCTGCCGCTCTACAAAACAAGCCATTACAAGTAATAATATAATTAATTAAATTTTCGAATAGAACTACTGAACGTGAAATATGAATTTGTATTCACGTGAATATGTTTGCCCGCTTCTAACAAGTTCTGTTGTGTTACGTAAGGGTTTATGGCTACGTACGGTTCATTTTACCTTACGGCGTATTTGCTTTTCAAATATAACGAGAGCCATTTGCTTAGAATGAATTTCTAATTTCAATATTAAATATTCAACAAGATTAAATTTAATACGTTTTTTTTAAAATAGATAAAGTGTGAGGCGATATATCATTCAACTAAGGGGATTGTGATAACTATTGATACTATATATTTAGTGAGATCATATTTAACGAGCAGCCTTCTATCATTGAGTCGTCCTGACTTCGTAAGGATAAAATTGATACAATTCTATCCCTCCTTATTTCCACCCCTTAAAAGAGTAAATCCTTTCTTCGCGAATGCTTGCATTATAAAATAGATCCATGTTCCAATTTTGAGCTTCCTTTTCGAAAGTTTAGGCCGTGCGTTGATAGTCAGTTAGGACAGAAAAATTGTCACAGTAAAATGGTTTAGTAGAAATAGTTTAAAGTTCAGCTGCAAGAAGTGGTATACTTGTATAAATAAAAGTAAAAGTAAGAAAAAAAAAAGTACAAATACGAGGAATAATAACATATTTATTCTTAAACAGCGTAGGTATATAAAAAAAAGACTGGTTCTTCTCAGTAGAACTTTTGTTCCTTCGTAACGGGCGATTCAAAGGTACTTGAAATTGCTTAATCGAATGATGTTTAATTTTATATTACGAAATAAAATGATTAATATAATTTAAAAGTACCAAAAACAACTGTAAATAAATAAGTAATAGTCAACCACTGTTTATATATTAGTTAATAGTTATTTGATATTAATTATTATAATAAAAACTTCTTATCATTTTATATAACGATAATGAAAATTAAAATTAAAATTCTTGAAAAATTTTACAAATCAAATCAAATCGCCAATCCACGAGTGTCCTCAAACGACATTTTTATTCTTCAACGCTATAAAGAACTCTATAAAATAGAAGTACCTTCATTGCATTTCCATTTGGTTGAGTTTAAAAAGAATGGCCGTTCGACAAAATACGTCCGAGGAAATTCTCGTCTCAGATTTTGCGCCTCTAAGCACATTTGTTTCTGAGATTTTCTATAAATATTGCGAATAAAGGTTAGATTGGACAAAATTGAATATAGCTACGGTTTTTGTACAGGAAACTCAGCAGATAGCTCTTATAAATATTGGACTCAAAGAAAATACACGAAGTTACAAACTATTTGAACCGGCTTCAAATGAGGTTCACAATTATTTGTTTCTTATTGTGTATATGATTTTGATGATTTTTGTGTTTTGTGTGTATTCATAGCCCAGCTCAACTCGGTATTGGACCTTGTTTTAACTTGTACATTCGGGCAGTATTTTGAAGCACAATACATTATACAGACGAGTTTAATTTTAGTTAACGTTGTGGTTCATTATAATGCGTTCATAACTGATTGACTATTATTTTAAATATTTTAAATTAATTTCCATATACGGCTTCACTTGCATGTGAGAAGAGAGGTTCAGGTATTAAATACCCTTCGTTTTTCTGTACCCCTAACAACGTGTATGTAAATTTTTATGACGATCTCACTTTCGCCTCTATTTAATAAATCAACTCCAAATTACATATTTGTACAATACAGTTGAAACACTTTGACCTTGGAGTGATAGTTCAAAAACATTCAAAAACACAACCAGTGCAGGCACACTGGTGAATTTTAAAACAAGATATTTGGAAATGCGATTCAACAAGGAAATGCTGTAAACATTCCTACTACTATTCCACGCGGTCATGATTTCTATAGTAAATATTTTTAATTTTGATTTGTTAAATACTTAATGTATTTTTTTTTATATAAATGAGTTTCGTATTAAATGAAAAACATAATATACATATAATACACTACCCATGATTTGTAATTAATTAACATAACTAATGAAAAATAATAAGCTGTTGAGCCGGAGATGACTAATCATAAACAAAAGTAAAGCACGTAAAAAATTACTCTGGCCGGAATTCGAACCCACGGTCTTCTCTTAAGGTCGTATTCTATCGTGGACCATAGAAAAACAATGCTTTTCTTATCACCTTGGCAATGCCGAGATGGCCCAGTGGTAAGAACGCGTTAATCTTGACCGATTATCGTGGGTTTAAGCCCGGGCAAGCACCACTGAATTTCATGTGCTTAATTTGTGATTATAATTCATCTTGTGCTTGACGGTGAAGGAAAATATCGTGAGGAAATCTGCATGTGTCAAATTTCAATAAAATTCTATCACATGTGTATTTCACCAACCCGCATTGGAACAGCGTGGTAGAATAAGCTCCAAAATCTTCTCCTCAAAAGTGGAAAATAACTTGTTTCCAGCAGTGGGACATTCACAGGCTCTTACTGTTATCATCTTAAACTGAATTTTCAAATATTATATTCATTCATCCCTTCCTTATTAATATGTTTCATATTTATTTATTTCATAGTATAGTTATGATGCTATACTTATAAACAGCGTATCAAATACCTTATTTGGTTTTGCTGTTAGTTACATCGTTTTTAGTTGAACAAACTTGATACTCCTTTGGTTTAACAAATATTTAATAGTCGATCTGCGATTGGCAGAATTCCACATCGTTCGATGTCGGTACGTATATGAACGGTCTTCGATTGGGCGCTTGGAAACAGATTCCATCGGATTCATACGAGGTCAGTATCTCGAGAACAGTTTGGAAAGCCTGCATATTGCAATGTCCAATAACCGAGATGAATTTGTGTCTTGATTTAGAACAACAATATGCAACTGACGATAGCCTCTGCATTTATATTAATATTAAACATATTATGTTTGTTTTTGTTGTGACGTTTAAGACAACAGCTGAATTGTTTTATAATATTTTTATATGTTTATGTAGTTTGTTTTCAGTTAGTAATTTTATGTGGTTAAATATATATTTCTAGGCCAATATAATATATATCTATATTTTCTACAGCTTTATTGATTTCAATGTTATAATGTTTTAGATATGTGTTTTTAATTTATTTTTGTTTTTGTTAAATTTTAGTGATTGTGCTATTATTATCGGTGGAACATAACTATGTATTATTTTACATTATTATGCTGTAAGTCTCATCACATACTATTTTTTTATTTCTACGATTTAATTGAAATATTGCATTCGATTTTTATCTAATCTATAGTGGCTTTGCATGGGAGAATACGAGAATAGTAATTACAATGTATTTTTTACTCACAATTTTTTTTACCAATACCAATTTTCAACTGCCTATAAATATTAAAAAATTACATTGGACATCCTAGGAAGTTGTTCAAACTAGTTTTTAACCATGGCTTCATCCCTGTGATGAAATCAGCCGTATTTTCATTACTAAGTAAAAGGAGAACAAACAATCAAAGAAACGAAGAGGACTCAGTATTCAGTGCAGTCATTATTGAATAATCAATTACTTATTTAATATTCCAATCTGCAGGTCTTACTTAAAAAAAGGAGAACGCACAAATTTAAAACGCGAAAAAAGTTTCAGGCATTCTGTAAATAAAACTGTCAGACAGACGATCTTGTTACCCAGCTAGTTAGTGTTAGTTGAGCAGAGATAGTTTAGACGAAAGTTATTTTTGCAAATTCCTTCGTTTCACTAAGTAATTGAAATAGTTTATGAAAGAAATATTTCGGTAACTATATGTGGAATATGTGGAATGAACCATATATAATTATGTAGAAATAATTACATAAATTAAAATTAGTTTGCTAAAATAAAATTTGTATTTTTACATAGTATTCACTTTGATGCTTCCAAATTAAAAATAAACCTTAATCGAGGTTAGAAGTCAGAGAATAATTTATGATGCCAGATCGTAAAGTCTTAATCCGGTCTTCTTTGAAGAAACTGAACTTTTTTGAACAAAGTTCTTTTACGCGGCTTACAGTAGAGTGAAATGGCAGTGGTCAGGTCAGAAATGAAATCTCGTTCATAGTTTATTTATTTATTTATTTATTTATGTTTTGCTAGCGGATGTTACATAAATTACACACCAATAAATCATGTACAAAATAAGATACATTATGTACACCCATTCAAAAGCAAAAACTGCATGCATAGCGTTCTTGCTCCGATTACAATTATATAATTAAATATTAAAGTGCTTGATTAACATTAAGTAACAATATTTCGACATTGAAAGGAAAAAAAAAAAGTGAAGAACAGAAATAACAAAACTTCATTAGCTACATTACAAAGTACTATAAGTTTACATATTTACATTTATATACTGTTGTAACATTCTTTCTGTAATAACTTTACGGAAAGTCTTAGGTGAGTCTGTACTGATATCGAGCAGATCACTAAGCCCATTGTATAGTTTACACAAACGTGGTACTATTGAGTTTTGTGCAAAAACAGTTCTGCAGAGAGGTGGTACTAACAGCGTAATAGGTTTTCGAGGATATCTGTAAGGCACCCTGAAATTTATTTTAGAGAGTAAGCTTGAGCAATCAATTCTATTACGAAGTAGTTTATATAGAAACGTAAGGTCCAGTAAGTCTCTTCTTTGTTCTAAGCTAATCATTTTAAAATATTTTAGTCTATTTTTATAGGATGTTATAGATTTCTGAATTCTAGCTTGATAGGAAATATGCCATAAAAACCTTTTTTGAATACGTTCAAGTCTAAGACAATGGGCAGAAAAGTGAGGTCGCCAGACAACACTACAGTATTCAAGCTGGCTACGAACGAGGCTATTGTATAGGATTATTTTTGTTCTGACTTGTTTAAACGGCTTTGTAGTCCTAATAACGAAACCCAATAATTTCGAAGCTTTCTTAACAATTGCATCATGGTGAGATACAAAGGTTAGCTTGTTATCTAATAAAACTCCCAAATCCTTAATGGTATTAACTTCATCTAGATTGTTACCGTACAAATTGTAAGTAGTAGGTATATACTTTAATTTACGTGTGAATTTTATGTGTACGCATTTTTTTGCATTAAACTCCATGCCGTTTGCCTCGCACCAGTTAACTACACTATTTAGGTCCTTCTGAAGAAGAATAGAGTCATGCACAGATGAGACAATCCGGGTAAACTTAAGATCGTCTGCGTACATATATGGAGTTGAATGCATGAAGCACAAAGTTATATCATTTATGAAGATATTAAATAAAATAGGGCCAAGATGGGAACCCTGAGGAACACCTGATAAAATTGTGTGCTTTTTAGATTTGTAACCATTCATAACTACGAAAAATGTGCGATCTTTTAGGTACGAGGCGAGCCATTTCAGTAATGAACCTGAAAAGCCGTATATCATCAATTTTTTAGTCAGTATACGATGCGGAACTCTGTCAAAAGCCTTTTTGAAGTCCGTGTAAATTACGTCCACTTGTTTTTGAGAATCTAGAGCTTCATAAAGGGAATTAGTAAAGCTGATTAAATTTGAGCTTGTAGATCTACCAGGCCAAAAGCCATGTTGATGTTCAGAATTAAAAGGCTTAAAATGAGTTTGAATGAGGGGACAGACTAAAGATTCAAAGACTTTGGCGAAAACTGACAGAATTGAAATAGGTCTGTAGTTTTGCACCACAGAGTCATCATCACTCTTATAGATGGGCACTACCTTCGCCTCTTTCCATTTTATTGGAAAATATCCCGCTTTTAGCGAGGTATTATATATATGGTGTAATGGCTGTGCCAAACAAGGAGCACAATATTTGACAAAAATTGGTGGAATATTGTCCGGGCCCGCACCTTTTGCGGTATCCAGGCTTTCAAGCTTTAATAAAACGTCCCTCATGCTTAGTACTATTGTTGAGAAGTTATCACTGTTGGCATGTATGGCTCTCAAACGCTCATTTAGTTTGGAAATTTCAAATTTTGTGACGCTCTGACAATTAGTATACACAGAAGAATAATAATTTGCGAACATGTTGCAAATTTTATTACCATCCGACGCGGTTTCCATTCCATTCGTCATGGTGGCTGGATATGGTCCTTTGTTATTGTTTTTGGTTTTAAGAAATGTCCAGAATAAATTTGGGTTCTCATAAATTCGGTCTTCGATTTTTTTATGGTAGTTGTTGTAGGCCTCTTTAGTAAGTTTATCACAGCGATCGCTAAGAATTTTTAACGATACTGCATCCATCGGATTTTTATACAGCTTATATCGCTTCAATATTTTGTGCTTCTCGTGTAGCCTTCGCGATACCACACCATTTATCCATCGGGGATGTTTATTTGCGTTTGAGATTTTTATTAGTGGAACAAATTTCGAGATAACCATGTGCAGTTGTTCATAAAAAATACTGACCATTTGATCAATACTTTTGCCGCTAAACAATTCACACCAATTTATATGACTTAAACCCTGAACAATAGATGAATAATCAGCCTTAAAGAAATTAAATCGGTCAACCGATACATTAGTTTTTAATTTTTTCACTTTGGTATTATGAAAAGTAATTTCGAGAGGAGGATGAAGTGGATCTATCTTACTTATAGGATTGTGCGAAACACTTACACAGTAGTCAGGTTGGTCAACAAGTACAAGATCAAGAATGTTTCCCATGCTGTTTAGCACTCTGTTACATTGGTACAATGCATTTTCCGACATGAAATCGAGCAATATTTTCGCAGCAGAAGTAATTTTATCTTGACAATGAGTCAAGGGTAGGTTCCAATTAATGCATTTTAAATTAAAATCGCCAATTATACATGTATTCAAGTTGTTTTGTTCAGAAACCCTGTTACAATTGGTCAAGAATTGGTCGAGAAGTTTTTTATCTAAAGGTGAAGGAAGGTAGACACCACATAGAACAAACTGTTGAGCAGTATTCAGATAAGGAACGTTAATAACTAGCCATATATCCTCACACTCACTTTCCCATTTCATAATCCTACTAGAGCTTATCATTTTATTTACGGCAATTAAGACTCCACCACCTTCCTTCTTCACACTGGACTTACAAGTCTGTCTATCCCTTCTATAAACAATGTACCTAGCATCAAACAATTCACTACTAAGGATAGATTCATTGAGCCAAGTTTCAGTTAAAACAATGATATCGTAGTTGTTAATTAATACATTACAATAGACATCATGGGTTTTGGTTTTGAGTCCTTGAACATTTTGATATAATATTTTTAACAAAAACATTTTTATAACTGCAAATAATTTTGCGTGCTAGTAACTTATAACTAATTTAATTTATTTAAAAATTCTGTATCCTTAACCACTAAGCAATTAGCGTTATCATTTTTCAGTATCAGTTCATACTGTGGGGTGTTCGAATTCAGTACTGCGCGAGCACTTTTGGAGGTAGGCCCTATGCCGAATTCACGCACGCCAAACGATCGAGCGTGAACTGTATAGTGCGCCTATCATTTTATTATTAATTAAATTAAATATTACCTTACCTTACCTTACCTTACTTATGAAATTGGCGTTTTGTACGGGAGGAATATAAAGTCAATTTTTTTATGTAAAATATAGTTAATTAATCAAAGTATGCACCGTTGTTATCTATGTACTTTTGTCATCTCATAGGTAGTTCATTGATCCCTTTACTAAAAAAACCATGGGGGGCGAGAATCAATAAACTCTTTGAAGGAGGTTTGGATTGCCGGGGAGTACGGTGGATATCGCAGGCATTCCAATTGTAGCTCAACTAACTTAGTGGCTGTTTGTTGTGCAGTGTGTAGTCTTACGTAGTCGTGAAGCAGCAGTGGCCTAGAGCGATTGACTAATCTCGGTTGTTTAGCAGCTAGTTCTTCCTTTATGGTTTGCAGTTGCTGACAATAGAAATCTGCCGTAATCGTTTGGCTAGAGTAAACGAAAAGCTGTAGTAAACGAAACTAGCTCTAGTCCACCAAATACTCACAAGGAACTTTTTCTGAATCAATTTTCGCTTAGCGCACGATTTGGCTGGGTCTCCAGGGTTCAGCCATTGCGACGAGCGCTTCCGATTATCGTATAGTATCCACTTTTCATCACAAGTAATCATTCGATTTAAAATCCCTTCATTATTGTGTCGGTTAAGCAAAGTAACACAGCAGTCGACGCGTGTTTGCAAGTTCGATTCACTCAATTCATGAGGTAGCCATCGTTCAAGTTTTTTTACTTTCCCTACTTGCTTCAAGTGGATCAAAAAGTTTTATCACTTACCTTGAAGCCTGCAGCTATCTCTGAAGTACTTTGTGATGAATCCGCTTCCACAATAGCCTTTAATTCTTCATTTTCCACTTTGGTCTCCGGCCGTCCACGGGGTTGGTTCTGAAGGTCGAAATTTCCAGAACGAAAACGTTGAAACCAACGTACCATGCTTTCTTTTGCGACACCAGTGCCGAACACATCATTAATCCTTTGAGGTGTTTCTGCAGCACTGGTGCCACGGTAGAACTCGTACTCGTAAATATACCGATACGTCATGTTTTCCATGTGCGGTAATAAGCGACGCCAAAGAAAAAAATAATGAGAAAAAAGCAAATAAATGACTGTTTTTAAAACTCAAATGTACCAGCTAAATGAATTTAGAAATTTGAGTTTGGAATTCTTAACCAAAGAGGAGATATTTCTGACCAAAGTGGTCAGTACGACAAAACGCTAATTTCATATGTAAGGACCTAATACTTAAATAAGACAAATTTAATCCGTATTATAAATAAAAATATTTTTTTTAATGTTCTTAAAAATACAAATATATATATATAAAGGTAATACAAAACTATATAAGGACCAATAGCGCTGCGCCATATGAGTCGCACGCAAGTCCCAGGTTCAAACCTTGGGCTTTTATCACAATTCCCATCATAAACTTTGTTTAATTGGAGGCGTAAATTACTAAAATAATATGAGAATATTAGTTAGATTCCTTAAAATGGGGATTGCTATTATTATAAAAATTGATGATTTAATTTTAATCGTTTCTTAATCTTTGATTAGAGTGGCTTAAAGGTGGTTGAGTTGCTTTTTGGTTCGACAAAAATACAGTAATATAATCAAATAAAATCTACATTTTACAACACGTTTTGAGTCAAAAAAATATCGCAACGAGCTTCGTTCTTGAACGGGTTCCCCCGACCGCACAATTTAATTTTTTATTATTAATATAGAAATTAGTCGTAAATGTTACGTCAAAAAGATTCGTAAGACTTCATTTCATTTAAAAATGAATTTTTCATTACGTTTGTCTTGAAATCGTTCTTACTATTAATTCGATTGAATTTAGTACTTGCGTGAAGGTATCTGTATCTAATAGGGGGATACCTCTGTCAGGTTTAGACCAGTCTGGGTGCGGTCAACGAGGTTTCCTTTCTTACCCGGCGGCAATCTCGCAAGCAGTTTCGGCTACCATGTCATTCACTTTGGACCTGAAAGGTTAGGGACTTTTAGCCCAAGAACTCTGACAAAGTACCATTACGTACCATTACATTAATCGGTGAAAGAGTTTCATCGTATTAGCATGCCGGGTCTTCGCAAGCACTACATTCAATTTGAGATATATAAAAACTGAAAATGTATATGCGCTGTCGGAAACTGGTTATATAAAGACGATTAGAGAACGTCATTATTTTTTTGACTATGTAAACAGCTATAAAGATATTAGTGTCTAACGAAAATAAAACATTCCTGAAAAAAAAAATCTTTATTTTGAAGTTGGTTCATAAAAACACATTTGTATCGCCACCATATGTAAAGCCACCAGTTAGGGCTGTAGATGATTTAGAAACAAAGGAGAACGAAAAGGAATAGTTAAACTTTACAACCAATTCAGATTAGAATGGAACAGCATATGCTTGATCTCTTTCGATAACATGTGGATAAAGGATATGAAAATAAAGCGGTGACGTTTAGCGGTAGTATATGGTTCGATTTAAATATTACAATATATACATATACACATACATACATATATTCACATATTAACATTACACAACTAACGTATCCACGCCCGCAAATGGGCCACACGATGGTAAGTAGTCACAACCACCCACAGTAAGAAATACTAATCGTCCGTTATACCGCCAATACGATACCAACCATGGGAACTAAGACGTCCATTGTGCCTGTAGTTACACTGGCTTACTCACCCTTTCCAACCGCAACACAGCAGTACTAAGTATTGCTGTTTAGCTGTAGTATATGTGATGAGTGGGCGTCCGGCTTGCACAAAGCTCTACAACCAAGAAAAATAATTTTTCGGATAATGTTTTATTTTCAATTCAATGATAAAATATAATCCCAAATATATATTTTATAATTAATTACTTGAAGCAACAAAAACATAATACGTATCAAGCAATATAAATAAAAAATTAAGTATTTACGTTCTAGTCTGGACGTACTCGTGTCTAGTGTTTGCGGAGGGAAGCTCGTTTTAAATTGCTCTCATTAGTGCACAACTAATTATGTCCAACGCGTTGTGAGAAAACAAATCGCTAGTCTCCATAGTGCGGTAAAATGTAATAGCCGGTGTCTGCTAAACAAATGCATGCGGTTAAATCAGAATACAAAAATTGCATTATACGAGTACGAAAAAGGGAAATTAAAATAACTTTTTTGTTTATATTTATTGCGCAATTTTCGCATTGTATTCTAAATTTGCTAGAATATAATAAACGCTACAGTACAATTATGCTTAAAAAGTGCGGAAGCGTAACAAATGTGTAACAAATGTGTAAGATGGCTATGGCCTCCTTTCCTTTTGAGAAGAAAGTTCGCGTTCGAAGATGTTTTACTTCATCATCGAGTACGGAATGAATTATAAGCAAAAATGAAATATGATATGATTCAATGGTGCTTGTCCGAATTTGAACTCGTAATCTTCGGTTAATATCCACGTTTTCTAACGTTGGGCCGTCTTGGCCCAGTTATTATCTTCAATAATAAACAGAATTATAACTATCACTATATTTAAAAAAACAATGCCCGCGTCTGTCTATCTAACCGCGATAAATTAAAAAAGTCCTGAACAGATTTTCATACGATTTTCACCAATGGAGGTAGTGGTTCATGAGGAAGGTTTAAGTGTAAAATTCATTAGGTTTTGTGACAATGGGCTGAAATATAACGACGGTTGTTAAAGATGTGTAAAAAAATCATGTTGAATGAGCTTTACTGACGTGTGCCGCATAAGCCAGTAAGTATTTTCCTTTTATAGAACCTTACTCGACCCGTGCAAAGCCGAGACGGGCGGCTAGTTAATAATAAAATAAATGTATTTTTATATTAATTACCAACGTCCAATTTATTCAGAACAAAATCACTAAAGAGTGTTATGAATTTTACTTTTCATTAATATTGTAATAACATGAATATATTTGTATTACGTGTTTTTCTCATGAAAATATGTTTTTTGGTATGAAAAACATGAAACGTTTTAACGTAAATAACTTGTTCTTGCTTAATATTGGCTAAAAGGTTTCATATTATCGGCTTACTACTATATTTCGTTCCTACTACTATCATATTTAAACCTAAATTAAATCAAATTGTGTAATCAGCCCGAGGTTCTATTATTTGAAAAATTAAATTTATTTTAACGATAAGAGATACTATAAAGAATTTCTCATTTTTCATTTTAACAAATCGAATTAGGTAATCTTCAATTTCATCGATTCCGAATTTGCTTCAGTTTATTTGTTTTAGTTCACTAATATAATAAATGTAAGAGTGTATTTCATTTATTTTTATTTCTCGCAGAGAACAAATCTATGTACTATGTTTAAGTCTTAAATCTTTAAAATGTAAAAAGTTTTTTATCTTCCAGAGATTTTTTTCATTACAAAATCAAAATAATTACACGTCACTTTACAAGATTTTATTAAATGTTATAATAGAAACTAGTAATTATAATAATTATTTATTCAATAACGATTATAAACAGACCCGCTTTTGTAATTCAATATAACTATGTCTGTTACGGTTGCTATCGACTAGTACTTGTTTGTCGCAGTGTGTTTGTGTAACTCGACAGACATGACCATCGAACGGACTGCAGCTTGTTATGTACTATTTGCATTATTTAATTCTTTGGTAAGAATTATTTTAGTTATAATAAATTAATACTATTATAACAATATCTTAATTTTATGATCAAAAATATTTTGTTCTGTTTGTTTATTTAATATTAATAGTTTTTTTTTTGTACATTATGGTTGTTTTAGACTCGCGTCAGTAGTTTGTTCTACTCGCTAAATGACGGACATACAATTCCAGCAGTGGCACTTGGTACCAGCTTAGGACATCTGGCAGACGTAAGTCTTTGTATTATTATTATTAAAAGCTAGGTGGACAGACCAAATCAAATCAAATGAAATCAAATTCATTTATTCAACATAGAAGCATTACTTATTCATTGACAAATCAAAAATTACCACCGGTTTGGAAAAGACTGAAAAACTACTTAGAAGTTCAATGAATTGGAAGGAAAGTTGTGTCCCTCGTGTCTATAACTACAACTAGCAACATTTGAAACCGGAAAACAATAATACTTATTGATAAGATATTTAGTGGTAGCTAACAAAGTAAGGTTATTACTTAAAATATATCGCTTGACTACTTGATCATATAATTGTTCACAATTACCCACGGTAACGGTAGTGAGACGTGGTCGAAAGCCTTGGCGGTACCACTAATTTACCATACATACTTCACTTACATCTATCATCGATTTATGTTCGTAAATCAAATAAAGGGTATTAGGTAAGATTTTATAAAATTTTGTAGACAAATAAAGTCGCTCTTATAAATGATACAAAAATAGTTTTATGTATACTATTTGTTATAAAAAAACTTAATTATTTTGTGCTTATAGTTAATTCTGAAATATGGTTCTATAGTATGAACGACACAGTAAAACATGTTTGTACATGGCCAGGGTACAAGGGTGTTGCCAGTGAACCACTCGCTCGCACACGCAGTACAATGGGCGCTAGAGGCCGGTTACAAGCACATCGACACCGCTGCGTTGTACCGCGTCGAGGATGAAGTCGGTCTTGGCGTACAAGACTATATACGGGCCAATAATGTCAATAGAAGCGATGTTTACATCACCACTAAAGTAAGTATAAGGGTACTTCTTTATACAAATATTTTACAATCTAAAATAAATTTATATTTTTTTATTTATAATCCATATATTGTTGTGTCACTGACCGCCTAAAAGGCTGGACCGATTTTTAAGACTTTTTTGTTTGTGTGGCGATTTATATTAAACGTAGATAGTGCTGCGGGTGGGTTGTATGATGTTTTTAAAAATAAAAAAATAATAAACAAAAATTATTTCACCCGTATGAAATCGAGACGGGCACCTAGTTTCTAATAAATAGCTTTAATTTAATCGCGTTAAATAAAAATGTTTTTAAACAGGAACGTTAAATAAAACGTTTTCGAACATAATCCCGATAGCTAAAATTTATTCCATAAAATAATAATTTTCTTTTCCCAAGGAGACGTAACGTAACGCTATATATATTTTTTTGTTCGGAGTTTTATCAAATATTGTTGTTATCACGTTCGTTTTATGTTGTGGAGTAAGGAATTGTATTATATGGATATCTTTATTTAGTTATGGAACGACGCACATGAACGAGACGATGTTATTCCAGCTCTGAGGAAGTCGTTAAAAGAATTGCGTCTAGATAAGGTTGATCTGTATCTAATGCATTATCCAATGGCGTACACGGTGAGTAAACATTTATGACTATGAGGCATGATTTTTTTATATGATTAAGGATATGATCATACATTATATGAAAAACCTCGAAGTTGAGGTATATCGTTAAATAGAGATATATAATATTCATCCATATATTGTTCTTATTTAAATATATTTTTTATACCAAATTATAAATATATAAGTTATATAACGACTATTAATAGGCTTATTTTTGTAATTAAAGATTTAAAATTAGTCTTGCTGAATTTGTTAGTTATTATTAAGGAATGTTAATTGTTTCAAAGATTTCATTCGATCATTAAATTTTGATGGTACCCTTACTCATTATGTGGTTAAATGGAAAAGTAATCTCGTTTGAGTTCGAACAACAACAAAGATGAACAACAGCACGCGGGCGTATTAAACTTTGTAATATAGCTTTTGATTACAATTACTTTGTGTCAATCAGAATGTAACTTGTTTCGAGAGAAACATGTTGTTTGTCTCCACTTGAGAGTTATATTTTATTCCATCCCCTCAGCTTATTATCTTTGAGAATAAACTTTTAGGTACGTGAAGTGCCAATAATAAACATTATAATCATTAAACGATCGTTGTACGTAAAATGGAAGCGATTTAATTATAAAAAGGTAATAAGTACCATGTTGTGCGTTGATTCAAAATAACCCTTATTTTAAAAACGGGTGTCAGTTCGTTTTTAAATCTTTCATATCGCTATCTTTTTCTTAAGTTTAGGATTAGTCAGTAAAACAATTACTATTTTCTCAGAACTCACTTCACTTCACTCCTGTCCAAAATTCATTTCGATATTTCAAACTAGTTTAATTTAGAAATAGTATACATTATAATCGATTACAAAAAATATCCTAACAATTTACATATAGGTATATCTGACGTTTTGTATATCTCTGGGTGAAGTGACCGCTGAAAACCCGAAAAATGATATTTTATTCGTTTCCTTAGGAATCCAAGAAAGCCAATGAAATTGTCTATTATTTCCTTTAAAAATACTTTTATATTCGCATTGTATGAAAGCTATGGGTTGAGAGTATGTATAGTTATTATATAAACTTAATTAATAATGTCATTGAAAATATCTAAATTTTTAGAAAAACGGCGAGGTCAGTGATACCGACTACTTGGAGACTTGGAAAGGCTTGGAAGACGCTAAAGACCAGGGTCTTACAGACTCTATTGGCGTTTCGAATTTCAACATCACCCAAATGACGAGATTGTGGGAAAATTCAAGAATAAAGCCCGCTGTTTTACAAATTGAGGTCATTTAAAAAATATTCAGCAATTTATGTATACTGGAAATTGTTTCAATGAAATTGGTAACAGTTACGGAATTATCGGTTAATGCATTATTTGGTAATATTATCTACATATCAGGGCATTCTATTCAACATAGCGGCATATTTGAAGATAACGTATATTACATCTGTTTTTTACGTGTTTGTTCCTAACAATAGATAACTTTTGGTCTGGATGAATGTTTTCCTTTATGTACTTTGCTCCACTGTGAGTTGGAAAATCCCTTTTACATTGAGATGTTTTTTTAATCATCAAAGATATAATACATTTTATATACAGGTTATGGCACTTAATATACTTAATAGTTACTTGTTTGTCCAGATTTAATCCAATAGACCGTCCCGTGTTGATAACAAAAAGAGAAGGCTACATTTAGTTAAAAAAGTATAAAGGAGGTGCTTAATTGATTAGTTTTCTTTGACACAGGAATCGCCCTTCTAATTCGATGTATTGCATATAATAATTATTGAGCCATGAAAAATATAATCGATCTTATTGGCTGTGATCACTGAGCATAACGTTAATTATTAACGTTAATATTATACCTACAGGTAAATCCTACAATTACAAATGATGAGCTAATAATCTGGTGCCAGGAGCGTGGAGTGGTTATTATGGCATATACACCATTTGGCGCTATACTTGGCCGCAAAAGTGACGCCCCGCCACCACGAGCTGACCACCCGGTGCTTGTGAACCTGGCTGCCAAGTACAAGAAAACCGTGCCGCAAATACTGCTAAGATATTTAGTAAGTGCCTCGATATTTTAATCACAGGGGTAAGTTATAAGGGGTTAGTTAACTAGGATGACAATAAACATTATTAAAAAATTAACAAAGTAATTTAGGAAAATATGACCACTAATAAACATTGGCATCAGTGCTATTCTGTAAGAGAAAACTCTAATTCACCGCAGAAATCAGTTGTGAAATGTCAGAAAGTGATATGCGAATTTTCCATAATAATTATAACGTTCAATGAATACACGCATCAAAATATAATATCACCATAAGTCGGTTGTCAATATTTCACGGGTGAGTAAATATATATTTTTTTTTTTTATGGCATATGAAGGCGGACGTGCGTATGGGTCACCTGATGGTAAGTGGTCACCAACGTCCATAGACATAAGCATTGTAAGAGATGTTAACCATCGCTTACATCGTACAACTAAGATGTTATGTCCCTTGTGCCTGTAATTACACTGGCTCACTCACCTTCAAACTGAAACACAACAATAGCAAGTACTGCTGTTTTACGGTAGAATATTTGATGAGTGGGTGGTACCTACCCAGACGAGCTTGCACAAAGCCACAGAGTAATTAAGTGATTTCTAATATAATCTCCCTACTGATTAAAATAATAAATATATATATAACTTAGGTATTAATATATAAATGCCTTCAATGTTACAAAGTGATGAATAATTGTTTTAATATTATTACAGTTGGAGCGTAAATTGGTCGCAATCCCAAGGTCGACGAACAAGGAACGTATCAAGGAAAACATCGACATTTTAGACTTTTCACTTACATCCGAGGAAGTTGAGGAGTTATCGAGATTTAACAATAATTATCGTCTAAGAACACCCGCTAAGTGGTATACTCATCCCCATTTCCCGTTCGAGAAAAAAAACCTTACTGCCCAAGAAATAAAATACATAATAGAACACAGTAAGGATGATTAAAATACGGTAAAATGCTTGGAAGCCTTCTTTTAAATTTGTAAGAATTTAATGGATAAAAAGATTTTTCGGCTGATGGATTAACTGAAAAGATCCATTAAGAATGTTTGTTATTTAAAGTCGCATATTCGAAAAAAAGATTTTTCAGTCTTTACATTTGCTTAAAATTAATAAAATCAAAATATTGATTATTTGTCTGTAAATATATAGAAACATATTGTTTATTTGTGTATGTTAAAAACGGGTACTGTTAGATGATACTTAATAAATATTTCATATTTCTAAATCGGTCAGGTGAAATATTTGTTAGGTACTGTTGTACTGGATACATATAATATAATCAAGAACATATGTATTGATCAAATTTATTAAAGTTGTATAAACAATGGGGAGCACTTCCTTTGTTTCATTCAGCATTTGATCCCTCGATAATACTTCGGGCGTAAATAGATACGTATCTATATTAAATTACAAGTTGATGGAAATTTCGTTTTCTTTCATTGAATGGACGTCTTATAACATATTAATTCCAGGAATTGTGATGATTAAATTTGATTGCTATCTCATTTTATATTATAGAGGTAGGACGGACAATTGGGTCACCTGATGTCAAGTGGTCACCTCCGCCCATTAACCATGCCATACATCGCCACCAACGATATGCCACCAGCCTTGAGAACGTAGCTGTTAAGTATATTATGCCTGTAGTTACTGGTTCACTCACCCTTAAAACCGGAACATGACAATACTTAGTATTGTTGCTTAATGGTACAATATCCGATGAGTGGGTGGTACCTACCCAGAGGCACAATGGCTTACCACGTTGTAAAATCTTATGCTGTGAGTATCTTATAAATATCGTGTAGCCTTGTCAAACTCTTTAGTGTACGAGTGAAATGTTTTAACCACAAGTATAAAGAAAGACCGCTTTTATATCAGCCTTAGAGGCTCAAAGATGATCTAATTAGTTTCAACGAGCTTTGTTAATTTTCTCAGACGTGTTATATGAACTAAGCCTGGAGCTACGTAAGTACTAAGGTGGAATTTATTTTATATTATACCAAGAGATTATTAGAAATTTATTTAAAGATTATTATTAATTAAATTGAATTGTATGTGAAAATGTAATTTTATAACGATCACTTTTAGTTGACTATGTTCTTGGTATTTGAATTTGTAATTTATTTAGTAACAAAAATTGCTATTCTTTCTTCATTCATTTTGCCTAGTTCAAAGTTAAATGTATAAATGCATAATTTAATAATATTATCTCATACAAAATCGTATATGTGTCGCGTACTTGTTCCGTATATTTATAAAGCACGCTCGTCCTCAGCCTTGAGGCTATCTACAGCTCCAAAGTCGAAGAGGGTATTAAGTTTCTTAATTGAAAATAGTATGAAAAAATTCCTCTGGCGTAACATTATATTTAAAATGTTAAATTTCACTGAAACAAAAATACGAATGCTAATGATTATAGTATTATTTTTTAATCAAATGTAATAAAAAATAACAGAACATTTGCTTGTCAAAAGTGTATCTTATCTATCTTTTTTGACAATTGTATTGCGTCAGAAATTAATTGATCGTAGCACTCATGATCATTTGCCGAGATGGCTTATTGGTAAGCACGCGTGAATCTTAACCAATGATCGTGGGTTCAAACCGGGCAAGCACCACTGAATTTCATGTGCTTAATTTGTGATTATAATTCATCTCGTGCTTGACGGTGAAGGAAATCACTGAAGTGTTGTCACATGTGTATTCCACCAACCCGCATTGGAGCGCGTGGTGGAATAAGCTCCAAACCTTCTCCTCAAAATCCTCAAAAGGAGAAGAGTCATTAGCCCAGCAGTGGGACATTCACAGGCTGTTACTGTACTGTACTGTACTCATGAATATTTATATTCTTGTATAAACTTTCATTTATTGTATAAATATTTATTTTAAACAGATTATCTATTCAGACATTTCGAATTAGTACGTAAAAGGATTATCGTGTAGAGGATATCTTTGTACAACAAATGTAATAATAAAATTTGTTACAACGGCCTCACTTGGGACGACACGAGTATCTTTTTATAAATTGCTAGTTGATATGAGGGATCTTCACATTCAATGTTATCTCTTACATGCCTTTCAAGAGTACATAATATTATATTAGACTATTGTGATTCTTTTATATTTTATCGAAGAAATAAGCCGATATAATTTTATCTATTCGTTTCCATTTCTTATTCCTATTTGTTTCCATAAATGGAAACGTTAAGGTAAACTTGTTACTTTGAATATTATTGTTTGTTTTGTATCAATTTATTAATATTGTCTTGGTTAAATATTAAATTCATAATATTATTTTTAAATTAATAAATACTAAATTATAGTTAAGAATTGTCATTATACATGAGCAGTGTTGTTCTGTTTGAAATCATTTCGTATATGACTCGTGGAATGTTGAAAATGAACTTGCGGTTCTATAGTATTTTGATACGCATATCTTTTAAATGTTAAAATTGGCACTGACTGAACACCATCTAGAAAAGCCTTAAAATCTAGAACCATATGAAAAACAATTGATAATAATATACATACATTGTATAACTAAGTTTACTTTTATATTTGTTAATTACTAAACATCGCATATAACTTAAAAAGAGAATACTTAAATGGTACCTTGAAAGTACCGTCGGTTATTTTACTCTCAAATAATTATATTTCGTTTTTCTTTGAGGCCAAGAGTAATGTGAACAGGGCATGTAAAAGGGCCAAAGGAAGTAATAAAAAGTTTCGATTGGACTCACATAGCCAATTGTCTGGTTAGCAATGATCGTATCAAAAGGCTCATTTCCTCTTTTGTATCCTTTATATCCTTAAGCCTACATGTATCTATTTTCACTAAATTTCTGCCATATGTGTATCCACCAATCCGCTTTGAAACAGCGTGGTGGGATAATCTCAGCCCACAGTCCGGAAGTAGATCCGGAAGTAAGGACAGCCCAGCAGTGGGACATTTAAAGTGGGAAGGCTACATGTAGTTCTAATCATTATGAAGAAGACTCGTCAAAATCACGGCACTAACAGTCCGGAGAAGACAGCTGCAGTTGAATCACGCCCAACATTCCACGATAAATAAAATAATTGACACCGTATTATTAAAACATTTACATTTTTATCACATTAGTAATTTGAAATTGTCAATTATCTCTTGCATTTTGTAAAGTAATCACAAATACGAGCACCAAGTCGTCAGTTTTAATGTCTTGAAAATCAAAATATAAAACGATCTCTGAATAAATATTGAACTTGTTACGACGTCCTCAAGCTTGAATCTACATTTTATTCGTTGACTACACTAGCTATTCACTCATAATTCAGGATTTCCTTTGTCGTTGCCTTTTCTATTCATGATTCTAGGACGGTGTGAGCTTACGATGCGTCAGTTGGAATATTAACAAGGGACGCTGGACGTCTTTATTCTTCAGACAATCATACATTTAGATCCAACACTTTAAGGGCTATATTCAATATTCATTACATTTTAACGTTAAACATTTATAGCCGTAAGTGTCTAGCTGTTGAAGTTTTATTTGAGCATTACAACGTTGCGAAAGAAATAAATGTTGTAAGCGTATTTTACAAATCGAAATTAAATGTGGAACAGAATTGATGGCACAAACTCCAACCATTCTTCTGGCGTTACAGATGGATTCGTACTTATGACTATTTATTGTTCAATACGTTTTTTCTAGTCGTTTCTATTACTAGCATTAACTTTTCTCTTAAATTTGTGTTCTTATTTGAGAGTGGTACCGAAATAGTGGTTGATACGAAAGTTATTGCATTTGGATTATTTGTCGTTTTCGAATTTCGGATTTTAATGTAATTTTGGTATTAGTATAAATGATGGTAAAATGGACCTTAATAAATTAATTTAAAAACATATAAACTCTTAATTATTTATATCGTTTTATACATACACAAGTTTTTATATTAAAACAACAAAATTACTTTATTTCATCAATAGTAAAGTGCCAACGGGCTGGTCAAGTATGTCGACTTCTAGAGTAGAAGCTGCGTATCAGCAAACGCAACGTTATATCGGTAAATCTTCTGGTATATTCTTTGTTCAGTAGTGGATTACGATTGACTGATAGTGTTAATGGATAAGATATAGAACCTACCGACATTCTAATACTTACAGATTGAACAATTGGTCATATATATTAACATCATTTATAATATTAGTCTGCTATTAATGTTAGAGTCAACTTTTATGTAATAATTTTCATGTAAAGCGTACATTGGTATGTGATACTCGTAAATCCCCCTTTGGAAGTTGGATCACGTTCAACAAATGTTTGTCACTTACACAGAGACAAAGGACTAATAGAAAGACAAACACTTGGAAAGTTTGAAATATAATTAATATTATGTAAATTATACGTACATTGAAATTAGAGGCTAATGTCATAAAGGTCACATTCGTGAAATGTTTGATTGAATTTTAATTGAATTGTAAGTCTTAATAGCTCAATGGGCGCCTAGCGTTTTGAAATTTGCACATACGAGTACCTAGTCCCTCTGACTATAGTAATGCTCTCTCGAGGATAAATTAGGAACATTAGTTATTGTCTGAATGTTACATACATTACGTACGTTTACGTACCTATACGTTTACAGTGCTGATATTTTTTTAATTTTATGTTTTTAATGATCGCGTAAAGGAGAATGACCAAAAGTGGTCCAAATATCTACCACTACCGAGACCTATGTTGATGTATAGTAAAGTAAAAGGGTAATTTTTAGTATAAGACAAAACAAATAAAAAAGTAATAATAGTGTTAGCGGTCTCTGACCACCCCCCCGCCCAGAGTAATCATCATGGTCCAGTGTATAAAAAGGCACGGTAAACTGCAGAATCACTTCACTTCGCCTCCGTCGCTCGACTTGATCGTACGTCATCCTTATAATTTTAAAAGTAAACTTCAACGCTAACATCAGATGTGGGATGAAAAACTCATGTTCTGATCCGCTCTGCTACCTGTGGTAACGTATTGTACGATGAAAAGGATATGGTGTGCGTTCCAGTTTGTTTAAAAGCGATAGACACTGTCTTACTGGTACTTTATAAGTAATTTCACAACCTATCTACATTGCGATAATTTCTTTATTAAACTACCCTGCTTTGCATTATAAATTAATTATAGTGATCTTATGCAATAACAGCTAAGAAACTTGCCTAATAACAGTCGTGTGAATGTGACTCTCATTTCAGAAAGCGATTAACGTCGTTGTTATTAACGTCGTCGTCGTTCACCTCCACGCGGGCCGCCGCCGCGACCGCGTGTAGTGATTGTGACTATGGTGGAGCATAGGGCATTCTACGGCATTGCCTTCGCCAGGACGTTCCGTGAGTGCTACCATGAACCACGATGCGGGAGCGATCGATCGTATCATTGGTTCGATATGATCTAGCAAGACTACGGTGAGATCAAACCAATATTTTGCCCGCAAACTTTTAAAGCCAAAGGAGTGATATTGAGTGTTTCTCGCATTTGTAATTGTCTGAAGTGATACTTGAGCCTGGCGCAATTAGTGGTATCGCGAAGCATATACTACGCTCTTCGATTGAGAGTAAAAGACTGTACTGGCTCTACTAGTCAGTCTTTATTTTTTTATTTATTTTAAATGCGGGTTTTTCTATTGATTTAAAGAAGTGCTTTACAGGTTACACTATCAGTCAAGATCAGGACTAGCCGAGCGGAGTGAATCTTCGTGTTCAAACCACCAGCCTGCTCACCGCTGGTGCTGCGGGCTGATCATTTCCGGTCAACAGTCCCCAGCCTGCCAGACGTGGTGCTTCAGTGCTTCGGGTGCGATACATCAGCCTGCGCACAACTGGTGCTGCTGGCTAACCCATCGCCGGGAAGCTCTCTCCTGCCTGACGGACGTGGTGCTGGTGGCCGAGCGTGACGAACGCGCAGGCGTGGCCATCGGTTTGAATCTGCGTGTGGCACATGATGCGTGGTGCTGGTGGCCGAGCGACGAACACGCAGGCGTGCTTATGTCGGTATGGTCTCTGTACGAACTATTCCTGTGTGATGAGCACGCAGGAAAAGGTGATACGTGATATGCGTACTGGCTTGGTACCTCAGGGATATCAACTGACATGACTGATGGATGTGACCTGACGAGATGATGGATGTGATCATGGTGATCAGCTGAATAGACTGCAAAAATTATGTTGTATTATCATGTAAGAAGTTACGATAACATATGTTTGTTTACTTTTATTGTACAATATAGTGATTGCTTTAGATGCTTTTATGTGTATTAAGTGGTATGGGGTGACCTTGAAAAGACCCGGGTTAGTCTCGTTGTCACAAAATAGCGAGCGTCGGGGTGACTTGGAAAAGACCTATATAAGTCCACGTTATGTAGCCTACGGTACGGGGTGATTGGGAAAAGACCTGTATAAGTCTCACTATTTGAGCATTGGGGTGACTCAAAAAAGACCTGTGTAAGTCCGTGTTTAATATGGGTACGAGCTGACTGAGAAAAAACTCTTGTAAGACTCTGAAAGAGCGTAGGGGTGACTCGGAAAATACTTGTTTAAAATCCCATCAGTAAAGTCGGAAAGGAACTGTATTAGTCTCGTTCGAGCGTCAGGGTGACCGCTGTAGGGACATCAAAATAAAGGCATCATAAAGACACTTCACTTACACCGACAACTTCTATCACAAGTTCCGAGAAAGTCTGGATGAGCTTTTACGTATTTTTACTGTAAAAGCAAGTTGTACTGTTTCCACAAATTTCAGACAGTGACCAGGGTGAAGGCGCGAGGAGGCTGCCTCGTCAGGAGAGGCCGTGTTAGCGGTCTCTGACCCCCCCCAGAGTAATCAATATGGTCCAGTGTATAAAAAGGCACGGTAAACTGCAGAATCACTTCACTTCGCCTCCGTCGCTCGACTTGATCGTATCGTATCGTCCTTATAACTTTAAAAGTAAACTTCAACGCTAACAATAGATTATTTAAAGTATTACTTGATACTTGAAACACGCGTTGTTTTCTTTCTTCCGGACCTTTGATCTTAAATCTATTTCAGTGGAAACCTAACACAGGACTCCAAGCGGCATGTACATTTTTTCGTAATTAGTTGTTACTGTGGTGGCATGACATAACACGCGTTTATAGATATACTAACGATATTTTTCGAAGAAAAAGGTACAAAAACATGACTTTTAATTCAGTTATAACTTGCGGTCTGGTTATATACCTATATAATTCGAGCGACGGAGGCGAAGTGAAGTGATTCTGCAGTTTACCGTGCCTTTTTATACACTGGACCATATTGATTACTCTGGGGGGGGTCAGAGACCGCTAACACGGCCTCTCCTGACGAGGCAGCCTCCTCGCGCCTTCACCCTGGTCACTGTCTGAAATTTGTGGAAACAGTACAACTTGCTTTTACAGTAAAAATACGTAAAAGCTCATCCAGACTTTCTCGGAACTTGTGATAGAAGTTGTCGGTGTAAGTGAAGTGTCTTTATGATGCCTTTATTTTGATGTCCCTACAGCGGTCACCCTGACGCTCGAACGAGACTAATACAGTTCCTTTCCGACTTTACTGATGGGATTTTAAACAAGTATTTTCCGAGTCACCCCTACGCTCTTTCAGAGTCTTACAAGAGTTTTTTCTCAGTCAGCTCGTACCCATATTAAACACGGACTTACATGACATAGGTCTCGTTAGTGGTGGATATTTGGACCAAGGTTCATACATTTTGATCATTCTCCTTTATAATATTGATTGTTGTCATATGAAAATTGCCCATAGTACGTTAAATTTCATTTTGATTTATACTTGCCTTGACGCAAAATTTCCCGTTTATAGCACACAAGTTTCATTAATTCGGAGGGCGAGAGAAGCTTTCATTTAGGGAGTTAGGTACCCTATGTCTTTAACTGTACTCTTGACGTTTATGAAAATTTCATGACAATCGGTTGAGTAGTTAAACATAATAGAGTAACAAACAAACAGACTCACTTTCGCATTTATAATATTAGTTAGGACTAGCTTTTGTCCGTGAACTGTACCGGTTGGGTATTTGTTTGTAAGTTTTTGCTGTTCTATTATTATGCAGGACGAGACTGCAAAACTAATTACAATGAAACTTAATTAGAAAACTTTTATTAAAATCGAGTCTATGGTACCAGTCAACATTATTTAAGTAGTAAAATTGCAATTTACATAGCGTTTGAATTTATGTTATCAGACATTACAATAAGCATAGTTTTTGTCGATTTACTAATATATTATATGAAATACTAGCTGTGGCACGAGGCTTCACCCGCGTATAATTAATAAAAATATAATAAATTATTTTATTACTATAATAACACACACGCGCGCACACACACACAAGGCTTCTGGTAAAGAAATACGTAATTAACGATTTGAAATTAATTTTCATAAGCTACTGTAGTGTTAACCGATCTTATATATGCGCCTATCATTTGCGCCATCACATGTTCTTTGTGTGTACCAATTTTCATCAAGATTGGTCAAGCTGTTCTTGAGTTATAACAACACATACAGACAGACAGACAAAAATGAAAAAAATAGTATAATGTGAATCATTTCATCATAAAAATAATATTTATCTCAAAATTAGGTGTAAAAAAAATTTACAGACAGAACCAATAGATTTATATAGTAGTATAGATATAAAATAACATATCCTGACTGACTGATTCACCATCGCCGAGCGTAAACTATTAAAGTTAGGGCCATGAAATTTAGTGAGTAGGGTCGTTTTATTAAGTAGACAACCACTAAGGAAGGAATTTTGGAATTTCTACCCCTAAGGGGGTGAAATAGGGGTTGAAAGTTTGTATGGAAGTCCGTCATTTTTTAAGTTAGAAATATGAAATTACAAATACAAGCCTCTGGTTGGAAATAAAAAAAAACGTATTTCAGGTTTTTCGAAAATCTACCTTCCAAGAGGGTGAAATAGGGGTTGAAAGTTTGTATCGCTGGTCCGTCATTTTTCATGTAAGAAGACATAAGTATTTTGTCATTTTTGAAAATTTAATCTTAAATGGGAGAAATGGTTTGGACACATTAGTATAAAAAAACGGTGCTTGAAATTTACTGTTGTTTTCACAGCTAAAACGATCATAATAAACATATTTTATTATTTTTGATTATGTCGCGGGCGGGTTAATAATAAAGTTAAACACGCTCATTCATAATCATAGCTCAAAATCAAAATACACTTTATTCAAGTGCTTACTGGATACAACTTTAGAATCGTTAAAGTATTCAATATGCTTCAGTTGCTTTTAAAAAAAAATGTAAAGGAACACTTGTCTGCTAAAGGTTATTATACATTTAATGAATTTATGGATGGATATGGATAGCATACTTTGGGAATGAGACGATCGCCGCATGGCTATATTTTTTTTTTGTAAATGAAACATGATGAAAAAGTTACATAAAAAATCCAGGTCAGTTTCTTTCGCCGGATCTTCTTCTTAAGGCTTGGTGTTTCTTTGCCGAACTGGGTGGTAGTTTCTTGTTTGACTATCAATAAGCAAGTGGTAATGCTTCAATGTTGAATAAAGTATTTTAATCAATTAATAATTATAAATTAATTACTTTTTGCTTAAAAACATTTGCGCTGAAATTTGTTACCCGCTTTTGGTACTGTTGATAAAACCATTAAATTAAAATATTCTTTATTGTACGTGTACGTACTTGAATAAAGTTAGACATAAAGTATATACAAGAGGCAGCCTAAATGCTCAAACAGAGACGTATTCCATTAAACCTGGAAAAGCTTAAGGAAAGACACAAAAAGAAAAATGGAACCAACCCAATATATTAATATTGTAATTTGTTAACAATTGCACAAAAAGCTTATTTTTAGTATTTTGTAATTATAACTCATTGACTTAACAATTTCTTTTTGTTTTTTGAGTATTGGTAGGCGGACGAGCATATGGGCCAACCGATGGTAAGTGGTCACCAACGCCCAACGCTCATAGACGTTGGCATTGTATATTTCTTTTTTTTTTTTTTAAAAGACATCTCCAGTGCCTTTCCAGGCATGGGAACCAAGGTTTTATGTCCCTTATGCCTGTAATTACACTGGCTCACTCTTCACTCTTCAAACCGGAACACAACGATACCAAGTACTGCTGTTTTGCGGTAGAATATCTGATAAGTGGGTGGCACCTACCCAGACGAGCTTGCACAAAGTTCTACCACCAAGTTCTACCCAAGTGTGTGTGTCGCATAACAGTAAAAAATATTATAACATCCATACATCAAACAATTAGTAGCGGTGAAAGAAAATATATTCAGCGTTACTTGAACCTGAAAAAATGTTTTACCAATTTCAAATATTAAAAAATATTTTCCCCACGGGCTATATTTTGAGATGTTTTCAATATTTTATGTAATTAATTTACTTCGTAGCAACTTCTAAATGACGTTGAACATAAAAAAAGTTTATTAATTAAACGAACTTACAAGAACGTCAAAGTTAGTGACTTTATACTTTTAATCCAGCAAACTGTTTACAAAGATAATTTAGATAAATTTTAAAATAACATTCTTAGTTTAACGTAGTTTAACGAGTTGTTATGCAAATTTAGTTCTTAAATTATAAAAAAAAGAAACGGGCGAATCAAACACATGTAGGAGACTCATTGGTCGTGCACTAATTTAAAACCGCCGCCATTTTGTTAATGGACAGAGAGGCAAATTGGTGCGACTTGTGATTTGTTGATGTGTTCAAATGTGTTATTTGGATTTTTGAGAACAATTGAAGTTTACATCAATTTATAGGATTTGGTGTTTTATTTTACAAAAATACCTCGAGTTTTTTATAATATCAGTTTTCACTTCTGGGTGCTAAATATCTATATATTCAAATATATTACGGTTAAGGCAATCTATTTAAAACGTAATAACTTTGAACAAGTGAAATGTTGCTAACAAAAAGGTCAAGAGAATGCTTCGGGCTTAGCTTTCAATATTTCACAATAGACAGGTAGCGAGTACGTGGGCCTTCTCAAATATATGTTGAATTTATTCATTTATGCGAATGTTTTAACGCCATGGTCAAACAAAAAGCAACCCGTCCCGGATCAGTGAAGTAAAAAATTGTATTTCAAACGTTACGAATAATCATTCATCATTCAGTCATTTCATCTTAAATCGGACGATGTCCTGATCTATTTCGGTCACGGTGCCCATGATCATTCAATGAGTCAATTCATTCATTCAATGAGACAAAGATGGGTACAAAATATTAAAAAAATAAATGCCAAAAACTAGCTTATACAGAATTGACTGAATTGCGTGTTCCTAATGATTCCAATTTGTCTTCTTGTTAAATATAAGTATCAATTCAGTATCAGCTTATTTTATAATAAGCACAAGTACCACAATACGAGTACACTGTCATGTGTGTAAAGTGTAATTGTACTGTATACTTGTACCGATGATCCGACATAATCAATCCTTATCTACAATTTATTTTATTATACTAGTTTCATATTACATGTTTTGAATATTTATAAATTTCTTTATCTTAGAAATGTATCTACGTCCACAAATAGTGTTCCTTTAAAAAATGTTACAATGTGCTAAACTAAACTGAACAGACATGGTAGCCGAATAATTGACCCACTCATCAATTATAACCTACCCACTCACATTTGCAAAAAGCACACCAATAAAATTCGATAATAAATGCATATATCTATATGTATTTATATGAGCAGAGATGGCGTACCGAGTAAAACGCGTGAATATTAACCAATGATCGTGGGTTCAAATCTGGGCAAGCACTTCATTTTCATGGGCTTAGTTTGTGTTTATAATTTGACTCGTGCTTGACGGCGAAAGCAAACATCACGAGGAAACCGGCATGTGACTAATTTCACTTTTGCTACATGTGTATTCCAACAACCCACACAAAAAAAGGGAGAGAATGCCTTAGCTCAGCAGTGAGATATTCACAGGCTGTTACTTTACTTCGATTCCTATTCAATGCTTATATTTCTTACACGCTTGTAAATAATTTGATAGAAGGTATCCGTATAATTTATTGACAAATTTCCTCGAAAGATATTCAAATTACTTCTCAAGAACGTCACACACAATTTGTATTCAAACGTAAGCACAATTTGCAATCAGCAAAGTCTGTTAGGCGCCTACTGAAGCGAACCTTCATAACAATATTCAATTTGAGAATTTTATGTTCTTTACATGTCTACTTCCTTCACGTACTTATTTGATCTTATTGAAGATTTTTATTCGTTTAACATTTTCAGCCCTAATATTTATTTGTATACTTTATTGATTTATACTATATATGAGTTCATATGATTTTATAATTCTCATAAAATTTCAGCGTACCAGAAAGCCGTCTACTATGTTTATAACGCGTAAATCTTTACAATTTTTTTTATACTTAATTTGTGTATATATATTTTTTGTGCTCTGTGGTAAGAGAAACCACGATAGGGAATTGTGTATGTGTCATGTCATCTTCCACATGTGTATTCCAAACAGCATTAGAGCAACAAGAGATGAGGCATTGCCCCAAGCAATGGGGCATTTACAGGCCGTTATTTTTTTTTTTTTATTTATTCGCGTCACGGTTCGGCTAAGACCACTTGTGCACGATATGAAATATAAACACAGATTAAGCATACATTAAAGTGTTATGTATATAAGCGTCAACAAAAGCGATGCTTGTAAGGATTTTAAACCCGTAATATATTTTTTGTTTAAAGTTAAATTAAGAAAAGTTGCTTATCTTGGACACGTGTCTAGGCACGAGAGATATCCTGCAAGGCATCATGATGGGAAAAGTTAAGTAAGCGTAGGTGAAAGAATAAAATAGAAAATAATAATAATAGAATAATCTTAGCTACGTAATATTTCGAAGTGGCCTGGAAACGCGAGTGCCATCGAGCTGTTTTGTCTCGCCAAGTATAGAGACATATACGACACTAGCCTGCCAAGTGACAACCTTCGCTAGTCGAAGAGGCACCCAAAGAAGAAGAAGAAGAAACAATAAAATTAATCTATTTGCTTAATAAATAGATTTCTGTAAATATTTTTAAAACCTCGTGAAATGCTCTCGGACGCAGACATATTCTAAGCTATATTGCATATCTAAATCATTAAAAGCTGTAGAAAGCTGTTCCTTGTTGTATTTTGAGTGTAACGCCCGTGAGCAAATGCATTGTCTCTTTCTTTTAGCTCATGTAGGATGGCGTAGAACAAAAGAATAGCGGGGAAATTTAGTGAGTTAAGAAACGCTCAGCTTACACTTACCTTTGAACGAGAATTAATATGACAAGGTTGCTTTGTAGCTGCCTTTCTCAAAATGAGGTTTTCTTACGATATACAAAATACACACTTTATAATACCGCGTTCTATATAATCGTATTAATATAATATATCTCTTTTAGAAATTACGTTACGACACTATTATGGTGTGAAAATGAGAATAAGTAATTATATATTATACTTTATGTACGCAGCACAAAGTATGTACCAAAAAAGTTGGACAATATTTTAGAGTTGAACATCAACGCTCTTAATGTCTGTGTTCTGGTATGGAGGTTGAATAAGCCACTGTAATTATAGACACAAGGGATCGTATCGTATTTATCGTAGATCTATTGATTGTGACATCCTTGACGATAAAGGTAGGGCCGTGTGCAAGCACGTCTCAGTCGGTACCACCTGTCCATCAAATATTCTACTGACAAACAGCAATATATATTTTTATTGAATAGGTAGGCGTACAAACATATGGATCACCTTAGACATTGGCAGTGTAAGAAATGTTAACCATCGCTTACATCGCCAATGCGCCACCAACCTTGGGAACTAAGATGTTATGTCCCTTGTGCCTGTAATTACACTGGCTCACTCACCCTTCAAACCGGAACGCAACAATACCAAGTATTGCTGTTTTGCGGTAGAATATCTGATGAGTGGGTGGTACCTACCCATTGGTATTGTTATATGCCGGTTAGAAGAGTGAGTGAAACAGTGTGACTGCTGGCATGTAGGACATAACATCTTAGTTCCAAAGGTTGAATACACGGTGGTGCATTAACAATCTATGGCATGGTTAATATTTCTTAGTGGCAGTAACGATGAGCGGTATGTGACCAATTACCATCGGACGGTGCATCTGCTATTCTACTAATATGCAAAACATATATTGTTGGTTGCCTGGAAGAGACCGCTATATAGCGATAAGGGCGCCAAAGTTTATGCTAATTAGGTTGGGTTAGTTTTTAATCTTTGTGGTGTACAGTAAAGTATATTCTATTTATCTATCTATCTATACATATGTTACAGTGCCGTCAGGTTATTATTTTGCTCGTATGACTGCCTCGTTGGTCTAGTGGCTAGATATAAGGCTGCAGACCCGGTGGTCCTGGGTTCAATTCCCAGGTCGGGCCAATAAATAGTTATTGGGTTTTTCTGTCAGAAAATTCTCAGTAGCAGCCCGGAGTCTGGAAGTTGGAAGTGTGTACACTCCCGTGCCTCGGAAAGCACGTTAAGCCGTTGGTCCTGCGCCTGAACTCTTTCCGGTCGTGTCGGATTGCCGTCCCATCGGATTATGAGAGCTAAGGAAAAGAGAGTGCACCTGTGTTTGCGCACACACTTGTGCACTATAATATCTCCTGCGCAGTTGGCTAATCTCTCTTGAGATTGGCCGCCGTGGCCGAAATCGGTCTGGAGGACCTTATTTTGCTCGCCTGATCTTCTTTAATACCTTTTATATAAAGGATAGATGCTTTGTATAGATAAATACTTGTCAGTGTTGATAAAATAGAAAATTATCGAAATATAACATTGTTATATTTTTTCGTATCTCCGAACTCCTTTTGATTACGTCTCTTGGTTTTGAAAACATGTTCAAAGGATTTATTTGAACTTTACTTTCAAAGCATTTCCACGCATTTGCTCTTAATATTGATTTTCGTAACATTATTTTCGTTCGTTCAATATGTTATTATAATGTAATGAAAATAAAATAAGAATTTACATATTCGTTTTAGATAGTTCATGATATTTTAATTTCGGATTGACCAATTGAAATCAAATTCGCACAATGAACAGTTATGTTAGTACTCAAAAGCTGAATTAAAGCTATTAATAAATTATATCATTGTTATATTATAAAGATTTTGGTTGTTTTTATATGCCTTACTAAAATATAATGCAACACGTTTTGGAGAAGGATTCAGTATATAATATTATTACATAAGAGGCGAATTGCAGTTGGCTCCGCATTAAATTATTTTATTGTAAATCCGGAGTTCTTAAAACCTTAAAATCTAAGGTTTTTAATTTTTGCAAGTTATTATAATCTTTGTTCTGAATGCCAGTATAGTAACGTACATGACGCAAAGAAAAATGTTTCAATTTTTTCATATAATTAGAGTTCCCGTACTTGGGTTATTTTTAATGATTTATTATTAATGAACGCAAATAAAAACCGCCATAACAATAGCAAGAACTTCACTACAATATATTAAAAAAAGGCTTGAAACATGTATTTGTAAAATTTTAAGCTCGCTAGTTTGTTAACTTGTCAATCCTTTGCTTTTTGTAACTGAAAATGGACAGCATAAAAGGACCTCAATTTGTAAACGTTTAAAAGACTATAGGCAGCGAGAGCTGTGTATTCCGCTTTTAATCTCGTTCAAAATAATATAACGTACTGAATTATTTAAAATTTCATATGTTTAGCTTTAGTTTTTAAGACGTAAATTCAGTTATTCTTAAAGTGATTTATATCAAGCCCTAGGGGATCTAGATTTGCAAGGCGCCCTAAAAGAAATTGCATGCATCCCTTAAAATAAATGTGAATCCGTCAAAATATATCCCAATTAGGTAGACCATCTCCATCTTTCAATGTAATAATTAAATCAGATCTGAGTGTGAATATATCATAATTATTTTAAATTTATCTTATACTAAGTTGACTTGTAAGGTCTTTGTCACTTTAATAACAGTTTCAAGTTAATATAGCCTAAGCAGGAAAATTGGCTCGTGGTCTAGGGGACTAAAAGTTTGGGGACCTCTGTATTAATTATAAGAAAGTTTTTGTTCCTTGTATCGTGCGAGTATCTTATCCGGGGATTAGTTTCGTTGTTTGTAACATGCGAATTCCATTTATCAGATTGTGTCCATTTAAGAGATTTTCACATAAGTATTTCATTAAATTTTGTAATGTTAAATATATTTGAATATTTACCTATCTAGTTATGTTTACGTAAAATTAAAATAAAAGTAAAACATCCTAATACGCTTATTTGGCAACGACGGCTTTTGTTATGTAGCTATAAGTAATAAATATAAAGTAATTCCACACACACACACATAAATAATTAAACACATGAATTCACGGCTCAAATTAAAACAGCAATAACAGACGTTTACCCCAATACAGGCGAGCACAAATGGTAATGGCGATCGATAATGGTAATTTTAAGTTTTTTGATGAAAGTATCTATTGGTGCGTCTTAGAAGTAACGCCGTGACGGTAAACGCCATGATTCTCTCTTGTCTAATGAAAAGTATCTATTGGTACGTCTTAGAAGTAACGCCGTGACGGTAAACGCCATGATTCTCTCTTGTGTAATGAAAGGTATATATTGGTGCGTCTTAGAAGTAACGCCGTGACGGTAAACATCATGATTCTCTCTTGTGTAGTAATGTCCCCTCTTCGCCGCCCCTCTCTTAAGCCTATTTTGTGCATGGCGTGTATACTATATACTTCGTGGTTAATTTATAATATAACTATTTTTCTTTTAAGAAAATCTCGTTGGAAGCCTAGATTTAGAAAGGTAACGTTAATATCCTGAGTCTTGGAGAGCGCATGAAGCCGTCATCCCGCAGTCCGAACCTTCTCCAGATGTCTCAGAATACTATCTATGAGACGGGACACGGCAACTTAGGCAACTTAGCAGAATATATTATAGTTATACATAAACACACGGGACTATGAGAGCCCCCTGTGTTTATGTATAACTATAATATATTCCGCTAAATTCCCTAATCTTTAAAATTGAAAGCCGATACCGAAATTCGATAATTAGGATAGACACAATTTTCCGTTGATTAAACTTAATTTTAAATTGATAATATCTTCATTTTAATTACTATATATAAATTATGAAAATTTTTGATATTTTAATTAATAAGAGATTAAATTTCTATCTTATATCCCCCGGATCTTATAAGATCCGTGTAGCCTTTTTAATCTTCTTAGCATTATACAAGTGAGTTCTTTCAACCGCAAGTATAAAGGAAATACCGCTTTTATATCAGCTTCCGAGGGTCGCAGATGATCTAATTAGTTTCAACGAGCTTTGTGTTTATTTTCTCAGACATGTATTAAATTATCTAAGAATGGTTCGTACTAAGCTTCTTCTTACTTCACACTGCCTTAAGATAACATTAAAGTTAACAATTAAATATTTTTTAATTGGATTTTTCTTTGTACACCAGTTTCTACACCAGTTTCAATTTATATACTCATATTTCAATACAAGAAGAAGTCTAATACGGGACAATCATACATACAAAGATTGAATCAGCAATAAGTTAAGTTTATACCTCATTTAGGCTATTTTTTAGGGATTCCTAATGATACGTCATAGAGTGGCCGCACTCGAGCTATATCCCATATGAGTTATATAGGGTTTTCCATTAAGGGCGCTTGATCGTGCAGAACTTCCATCGTAGCGTGTGCTGTGTGGCACGTAGCGCCGTCCTGTTGAAACCACATTTATTTATTTATTTTATTTATTTATTTATTTATTTGTAATCAACAGCGTATACAGATTATATTTGTACAGTTTTTTAAATTTCATGAAGACTATGGCCACAAAGATTACAATATAAAGTGTTTAATATAATATATTTAACTAAGTGGATAACAAAAAGAAAGTAGGTCTAAAGAAAATTGTTGACGTTTGTGACAAGAGAATATTCACAAGTGTATGGGTATTTGTATGTGTGTTTGTGCAAGCGTGTGTGTGTGTTTCTGTATGTATGTGTTTGTGTGTGTGTGTGTGCGTGTGGGTGAGTGTGTGTGCGTGTTTATTTTTGGCGGTAAGATAGTGTTATTTTTTTCCTCAATTGTTTTTTAGATAAGTGAAACAGGTCTAAATGAGAAAATAATTTGTTGTATGTTCGTGCTAGACGTACACTTATAGAGCTTTTTGCATAATTTGTGTTACATTTTGGAACAACTAGTAGGTGGGGGTTACGCGATCTAAATGAGGAGGCATTTAGAGAGAATGCTGACACCAAACTGGGGCAATCCATCATACCAGTTAAAATTGCTTGTAGTAGCAGCATATCCTTTTGATTTCGTCTTTGCTCTAGCGAATCTAGTTTATAATAAGTACAGGCTTCTTGATAACTGTCAAATTTTTTAAAATCTTTGTACGCTAAGTATTTGAGAAATTTATATTGTATAGATTCGAGTCTCTGAATATGATTTTTATACAGAAGTGACCATATACTACTTGCATATTCCAAGATACTTCGAACGTATGCAAAGTAGAGTATTTTTATGCATTCGATATTATTAAATGATTGCGTTGCTCGCTTAATAAAACCAAGTTGTTTATACGCCCTATTTGTTACTGCGTCAATGTGTTCAATCATTGAAACTTTAGTGTCAATTTTAATGCCTAGATCTGTAACGGTGGATTTTTTAGCAATGGTCGCGTCATTGATTTTATAGTCGAAATTAATTTTTGTTTTTTTACGAGTCAGAGTTATATGATGACATTTCTTAACGTTTACTGTAATTCTGTTTTTCGCGTAGTATTCTGTCAGGGCATTTAAATTATCTTGTAATTTAAGGCAATCCTCGAATGATCTTATTTTAAAGTAGACTTTTTTATCGTCAGCGAACATCAAATAGTGTGAATGTTTGAAACAATTGCCGATGTAAAAAAGATATGCATTGTATAGAAGGGGCCCCAAAATGGATCCTTGAGGGACCCCTGATGATATGAATACAAAATCACTTCTTGCACTGCCTGTTACTACTGCCTGCATACGATTTTTTATATAAGATGTCAACCATCGAAGCAAGTTTCCGTTTATCCCAAGAGTGTTAAGTTTATGAAGTAATATCACGTGATCTACGCGGTCGAACGCTTTTTCAAAATCTGTGTAGATGACATCTACTTGGCATCGTTCATCCATACTTTGCAGTATAAAGTCTATGAAGATGGCCAAATTGGAGACCGTTGAGCGATTCTTCATAAAACCGTGTTGTTCGTAGGGAATGGACCTTGTAATAATGGGGCATATTTGTCTGTAAACCACTTTTTCGAACAGCTTGCTTATTGCGTTCAGGATAGAAATCGGTCGGTAATTTTCAATTTTTGTTTTAGAACCACTTTTGTGGATTGGTACTATAAGAACTTCTTTCCATACGTCGGGAAAAGTACAAAACACATTAACAGAAAGGTTAAAAATAATTGAAAGTGGTTTAGCTAGGTTTTTAGCACACTTGGATAGAAAGAATGGTGGAATGCCGTCACTACCTGGCCCTTTATCAGTCCTAAGCGTTTTGAGCAAATTGTAAACTTCTTCTTCTTCGATAATGATTTTGCTAATGGATCCATTCTGAGATATTCTAGGCTGATTTGTTACGTCGTAATTCTTAGCAGGTTTTATAAAAACACTCTCGAAATACTCACTGAATCCTCTACACATCGAAGGTTCATCAGTGTATATAGTATCTCCTAGAGTAAGTTTTGTAGGGTATTCGTTTTCGTTGCTTCTCAATGATTTAGTAAATGAAAAAAGTTGTTTAGGGTCCTTGAGTATGAAGGTTTGCATACGTTGAGTGTATGCAGCATAGCATCTACTCTGGAGATGTTTTTGTCTCGTCCTTAATATAGCAAACTCATCGTAATCTCGAGGGTTTTTCCCCACTTTCCATAGTTTGTGCTTTTGTAACTTTTCTTTTACTACATGGATTAATGGTTTGGAGTACCACGCTGGAAAGTTATTCTTGAATTTCGTTTCTATTGGAACGAAATTTTTAATAGCGTCTCTTAAAATTGCGTAAAACGTGTCGATAACTCCGACCATTGAATCTGCTTTTAATATGTCGAACCAATTAGTCCTAGATAGATGTTCATTTATTTTTGCATAATCACCCTTGAAAAAATTAGGTTTTATGACAGGTTTTTTGCGCAAGTTACGAATCTGCAGGTTGGCGAGATTGAATTGAAGACATGGATGATACGGGTCCTCTAAGACGAATGGGCATGGGCAGTGATAAACCTCAAAATTTATGTTGCTAAATATCAGATCCAAGGTTCTGTCTTTATTATTGACAACTGTATTATGATGTTTCAAATCAGAAAGATTGCATATGTCAATAAAATTCTCCGTAGCGTTTTGTAAATTGGCTGGTCCTTGTTTTTGTATTATAGGTCCACTATCTGACCATTTAACATTCGGTAGGTTGAAGTCACCAGCTAGAATGATGTAGTCATTTGGTTGCTTGGAAGTGATTTCAGCTAGACGGGATGTTATTGATTCAAGGCGAGATGATAATAGGTCATCTGGAGGCGTGTAGATTAACCCAATATGAATGTTTCGATGTCCTTGATTTTTCAAATGTTCACTAGGTATAGTTACCCAAAGGGATTCGACTCCATGACAAGCCCATTCACTACGGTGTTGGATGTGTAATTTCTTTAGGGCACATAGAAGTACACCACCACCCTTTCTTTTTATGGAAGTTTCAATATTTCGATCGCATCTTAGGATATCGTATCTGCTGTCGCAGATTTCGCAGTCAAAGATACCATTTGTCAACCATGACTCAGTAATTAAAATTAAATCGAAGTTATGATTAAGAATATTTTGTCTAAGTTCATTAGTTTTAGTACATAAACCACGTACGTTTTGATAAAATATTTCTAAGGGATTAGCGCCTGATAGTATCCGTAATAAGTACCAAAATATTAAGCTGACATATTTTATTAAATTTAATAGAATGTAGTTTTTGACTGATTCCGTAACAATGTACCAATGTACTGTATGAGAATTGGAATGATATTGGTATGGCTGAGTTACTATTTTGTTTATTTAAGTGTGTGTAGCGTCGTTTAAATGCATGGAATTTGCTATATGAGTATTCAGGTGAATGGTAAATGTGTATGTAGTGCGTGTATTGTGAATATTTCCAGAACATGTATAAAGACGTCAACAATTTAATAATATATTCAGTGAAATCCGTAGTAGAATAAAAAAATAATGGCAATATAAGATCAATTATTATTTTATCTTGTCTAAGTCTTTCTCTGAGCGTATACTTAATGCTGGTGACTCTTCGTTTTTCCTTAAAAAAATATTGCAGTTCCTAACCCAAACAAACTTGTAAGCTTTTTCACGCGCCGCTATTTTAATTGTTTTTAGTAATTGTTTGTTTTCAGGGGTTAGATGTTCATTGACGAAAAATCTCTTTTCTGCGCCTTCAATACCTATGTCCTTTGTGCAAATGCCTTTCTTCCTTTTCAGTCCTGAGAGTATTTTATCCTTACACAACCTGTCTTTTAGTTTGACTACAATAGATTTTGGTCGTCCGGCTATGGTTTTTTGCGGCTGGATTCGGTGCGCAAATTCGATGTCGTCGTGGTTCAATTCAACTCCAGCGTATTTAGCGATGTTCCTTATAAGATCAATTGTATTTTCACTGTTCATTTGTGGCAGTCCTACAATTTCTAGGTTATTAATTCTTGCCTGTTGTTGTTGTTTACCAAATTGAGAACGTAATTCTGATAACTGATCTTCGCAGAGAGAAATTTGATTTTGGAGCACACATACTTCGTTTTTTAGACTGTCATTTTCAGTTTGAAGTTGACAGTAGGAGGCTTGCAGTTGAGAGAATTCCGAAGACAACGAGATTATTTCACTTTTTAATTCTGTGATGATAGTATCCTTTAGTTCCTCTACGATTTCATGTTTAATCGTTTTAAGCTTAGCGTCGAGAACTCCTTCGAATCGGTTGATTAAATTCACGTGATCCGGTAGAACCGCAATGGGATCGGTGTCGACTGAGCGCTGGGGTTTACTTGGTTTTTCAATTCGTACCGGTGTGTTACTATTGTCCCCACCTTTACGGGCGGTCGCTACACATTTTGGGCATTTCCATTGAATTCTTGCAGAGACCGAGTCTCCGCTAAACCTTACGCACTCAGAATGATATATGCGACCGCACTGACTGCATTTTATACGTTTCATTGTAACGCTGATGTGGGCTTGGCATGCTTCGCACGTTCCAACCATTATGTTACTATTTTACTTGTTATAAATTAATTTTATTGTAGTTAAAATGAAATAATGATAGAAAAAGTTCTTCGCCCGCGGTGGGAATCGATCTTGGTTCCGATAGATGTTCTGAGTGTAGGCAGGTGCTAACACCACTATTCCAACAGTATATTAATGATTAATGTCAAATTAGTGGTTCGGTTTATGCTTGTGAATTATTCAAACAAAGAGCGTTGATTATTACTTTATGAGTTATTTTCCACTACCCACTTTAATTTTTATTAACTATCACACTGAATAATTATTTACTAATTTAACAGCATGTTTATAAATGTAGGTGGAAAAATGTATATACACTACACTTCAATGCGTCCACACTTTTTGCGAAGGGTACGTTTGTTGCAATTAGGCTTGTTATTTAATGGTTTTGCAATTAAATTATCGGGAGCTCACGATATAGGTCCACTCTGTTAAACGTCAGATTTATATAATATCATGTTGTCTAGATCCATATTCTCGATTTCAGGCCAAAAGAAGTTGGTTATCATCGACCGGTATCGCTCACCATTGACGGTGACGGCCACACCATTATCGTTTTCGAAAAAATACGGACCAATCACGCCTCCGGCCCAAAATCCGCACCAAACAGTCACTTTCTGCGGGTGCATTGCCACTTGGTGAACCTCGTGTGGATTGGTCTCGTCCCAAATACGGCAATTTTGCTTGTTGACATAGCCATTCATCCAAAAATGCGCCTCGTCGCTGAAGATGATTTTTTTGCCAAAATCGGCGTCAACTTCCAACTGCTCTAATGCCCAGTCAACGAACACACGGCGCTGTCTATGGTCATTAACCTTGAGCTCTTGGGTCAGCTGGATCTTGTACGGGTGCAGGCTCAAGTCACAACGCAAAATTCGCCAAGTTGTCGTCTGCGAAAGGCCGAGTTCCTGTGCGCGACGCGGAATTGACTGCCGCGGGTTTTCGAGGACACTGTCGCGCACAGCGGCGATATTCTCGGCAGATCTCGCGTTACGTTGACGCACGGGAAACGGCTGATTGTTAACTGACCCGGTTGACTCGAATTTGTCCACCAATCGACGGATAGTCGACTCGGCAGGACGATCATCGCGACCGTAAAACGGGCGAAGTGCGCGGAACGTTGCTCGAACTGAAGACCCATTTTCATAAAACAATTTTATGATTTGCACGTGCTGCTCGACACTGTAACCTGCCATGGTGGTTTGGGAGGAATGAATATAACACACTGCATTTGACAGCTGTCACTCAAACAACATGGCCGCAATCAGCTGTCAAAGTTCAAGCGTCCCTATTGGAAAACCCTATAGTTTAATTTTCGAGTGTAATTAATATAAATGTAACTTAAATAAACTTTTGAATTTAGAATTTATTTTAAAGTTCCAAAATCTTGAAATTTTTTTTTTTTTTTTTTATGAAATTTATGTTATGTATTAAAAAAATGTTGATAAAATTAAAACAGAATTGTATCAAGGGAAGAAATGAGAGGTAGGTAACTTTGTCTGAATTTTTATCGTACAAAGTCAGGACGGGTATAAAACGTGTATTTTTTAATCAATTAGTTTTTGCCACATAAATAATGCCGCATAAAAATTGAATACACCGCATACTATATTATATAAATATTTAAGGTAATCTCGGTGCTGTAAGGCTGGTATGAATAAAACAACGTTAAACCGTTCTGTTCTCAGCCTCGCGTTTGTTAGATACCTTTGACATGCATTTGTACTCAACCCCGAGGCTACCAACGTATATTCTAATAACGTTATACTATATGAAATATAAGATCACGTTTCTAAATTTAATGAGGGAAACGTACTTTGTTTTTGAGCGAGAATTCTATATTGTTTTTGTTTTAATTAGGGAGTGACATATCGTCGATTAAGAATTAATTGTTTTGTTCTTTATATATATTTGTTTTGTTATGGAAAGCGCAAAATATTAAGCCAATGTCGCTTGAGTTTTTATATTTCAGATACGATAATACGAAGAGTAATTTTTATATTATTATTTTCACTCTGACTGTATAAGCAATTCATTCAAATTTAAACATAAAAAATCGTAGTACACTTTTTGAAAGGAGGGGAAAAAAAAGTATTGATATGTGATGTGATCAAAGTTTGACACTTAAAAGACGATAGAAATTGTTTTGGCTCGAATCGAATGCATTTGTCTGAGCCCCCTGGAATTGTAGAGTTCATGCGGGGCTGTTCTCAATTGTAATTCTGTTTATTTCACTTGTCCGATGCAATCCATTGTAACTGCTTGTCAGCGAACTCACAATCGAATTTCGGTCTAACTTGATATCTCCATAAATTGAATCTTATGTTTGCAAAATACCATTTAAAGTAAAAATTATTATATAAGTTCGTCTTATTTATTTATTTTTCGTAGCATGAATCTAAAAGGTTTTTTGACTAAATTGTATTATTTTTAACTCAAATAAGAAATCATATTTATTAAATTGTTTCGTGACATCCATATGATTATAAGCAAAAAATTTGTCTACAAACATTAGTAGTCTTAGTTATATTATAGTATAATCGCCAGCCATGATAATTGCTTATGGTAAACGAGATCTTAAATAAATTTAATTTTATTCAAAACAAAATGTATTAATATTATTTTTGATTAACGTTTTTTAAGATTTATTAAAATCTATCAAAAAGTATTAAACAGACTAGAGAAATAAATATATTATTATTATTTTACATAAATTAATAGGTTTATTAATGAAAATTAGTCATTAACCGAGTATGAACCCTTAAACATTGGCTAAGAGTCACCCTAGTGCAATTTTGGTTCACTATCATCTCAACATGTTATTATGTTGTACAAGTTTCACGAATAATCAGATTTCTCAAATAACATCCGCCCAGAATGTTTCCGCTCTGTAACAAATGAATCTCAATCAAACAATAATATAATCAGATCCGTACATATTGTGTTCTCAAGAGACGAGGAAAGCCAATTAATACTCGTATTTGTAATTCTAGATAGTGTGAATTTAATTCATTAGTACGTTTATTGTTACAGTTGTAAAGTTAATTGAATAATATGGTTTTTTAGTTGACAATATTCTTTGTATAAGTTTTTTTTAAATATCATTTGTAAGCAAAGATTGTTTTGAATCAGGTTGGAATTATACCAATCAAAAGTTTTTTAATTAAGTATGTTTTATTTTCAATTGGAACAACTTTTAATTTACATTAATTGCGATACAATTATTTTAAATTAGAATATTTATTTATTGTTATTTTTAGTATTTGCTAAAGTAATATCAATTTTAAGTTACCATTTATTAGAATACCTAGGACTTAGTGCATATCGATTCCGGCGAATATTGTATTCTAAAGTTCTGAAAAATAAGTTGGGTTTTTAATTTTCTAGCTAAACCGTTCTTACTTCGCATTCGTAAAATAATAATTACTAAATAACTCTGATTAATTTTCAAATATAATAATAATATACACAAATATAATAGTTGAATAATTGTGTGCCTATCGATATATTAGACTGTATTGGTACGAAAGCTATGAACGTTTCTTAGAAAGCATTTTATGTCGGCTGGTTTTCGAGATGTCTATCCTTATAAAAGCTTGTTTGGTATGTATAACCTCGTTTATACAGATGCAAATAATATTTTGAAGTCAATAATAATCAAATGATTAAAATCCGATATTTTCCAAATAATTTTAGTCAAAGTAATATTTATTCTCAAAAAAGGAATCCAGGACTTTCACAGGTTGTTTGGCAGATAGAAGTTCAGTTTTTTATTTTCAGCAAGATTTTTATATCAAGCAAGTATTATGAATATGATAATTTTGTTTTAGTACTTTATAAGTTTGATATTGCCAATAGATTCATACAAATATTAAAAGGTTGTTGGTAAAAAAATAAAAAAATTATCGATTTGTTTTAATATAAATCTAAGTATAGGCTGCATATAAGTCACAATTAATTAACATTGTTGAATGTGTCGATTATTTTCTTAATTGTAATAGTAATTTTTAGACGTAGTGTCGTTGTCTATTTTATGTTGATTTTATTTACAATAAGTACTTGATGCGATTTATAGTAAGAAAACTCAGGTGCACTTGCTACATCCTTACTTAATAATCCGAAGGGAAAGCAAACCGGCACGACCGGACAGAGTTCAGGTGCAAAATAAACGCTTCAAATTTCCAAGCGCCGGGCTGGTGCTGATAATTTCTCAGCAGAAACACTTTTAAGTAGCTCGAGATGGGTTTCAACATAGGACCTCGGGAATTGTGTGTGAGTAAATTTACTGAAAAATGACAATGATTGTTGAAGATGTTGGAAACAATCATGCCGGCAGGGAACTTCACCGGCGTGTGCTGCTTTGATCAATAGAGTTATCAATAGGTACGATGTATAATCTATTACGATTTAAACGTTTTATGTAGACCGTTATTCAACCCATGCGAAGGAGGGACGGGTAGCTAGTACTATATAAAGTAAAATATGTGCCTTCTTACTCGCAAGTATCCATGACAGTCCAATTCTCACATTTTGTGCGTTTTTGCAGACAGATGGGAATCTTTAACATCATTTTTCGTAGATACTGGTTTATTAAAATAAGCTTGTTAATACTCAGAATATTGTAGTATAGTTATACTATTATTAGTAGTTACTAATGCTTTGTGGGCCTCGCCTGGCCGTTAGTTATTTATTATTATAATACTCTATTTATAATATACATAAGATATACATATGATATACATATGCATATGTGAAGTTTATTATTATTAATTATTCTGTTGTTCTCTAACAAAACTTCCTGTACATAAGCAATAGCACACATTTTCGGTTACAATATTTATTGTTTCTCGTATGTCGTCTCGTAGGCTCTTTTCATATGCAATAAAGTATACAATAAATGGGAAAGTAAAAAGTTAAAAAATTCAGAAATTGTAATAGTTTAAGCGATATTCGCACAAAATCGCTGCTAATTGCGTCTCATAAACTGGCTTGGAATTCGGAAACAGCCGTTTTAGATTGTTAAGTTGTCAATCCCGCACAACGTATAGCAAACAGTATCATCTAATGTCTAAAGGAACTGGTAGAAACCAGTGACAGAAGATAAATGATGACTAAGATATATAAAAACGAATGACACGTTTACATAAATATATTAATTGTTGTCTTGAACTTATTATAACGTTTTTTTAATAACACTAAAGACACCATTTTCATTATATCTTCGATATATAACTTACTACTATTATGTATATAGCATAGGTAATGTGTTTTATTTACCGTGACAAATACGATTAATGTTATCAAAGTTAATTCGTATTCGGGTTTGTCGAACCGTTTGGGATCTATTATCACTTGCCAGATATGTAAACTAAGTTGAGGATTAACTCGAAACAATCGGAATAAGTTTGTGTATTAAATTCTATGTTTGATTATTTGTTATAGCATTAATTAACTGATATGTTTCAATGGATAGACGATAGGAACAATGAATTTATGTGATTTGCGATGCATGAAAGTGGTAGCATTGCCAACTTCCGGAGTCCGAGCTGGGGACCAATGCTACTAACAGATTGTCTTTCAAAGACTACTTTATCACAATCTAATCAAAATATTATCGTTAACGTTTAATCGTGTTTTTTTATTCTACTAACACAACGATCTAGTTGCGGTTCGGTTGAAGTTGGATCGGAATTAAATTATTTGAATTGGTCCCTGCTACTATGATTATCTCGACTAGAAACCTAATAAGTTTTTACTAGTCAAACCCGGGACTTGAATTCAGGACTTTAGTATTTTCAACCATAGAAGCAAGCTATTAGACAAACGAAGCAATCGAAAATATAATCATAATGTAAAAGCAAATACACAGAAATGTTTTCTGCAATTGCTGTTGACTAATATCATTGAACAGTTGGGAGTTGTAACAAACAAACAAAGCGTAAGCCTTACTCTGAAGTAATGGCTGTTCTAAGCCTATGGAACAGTGGAACTAACCAGTGAGTTGCCTCATGAATATTGAAATGAGTTGACGTTCGCTACTATAAATATTTTCTCAATTTTAAAGCAAAATCAATGTGAATTTATAATTTTAGTGAATATTGAAAAAAATATAATTTCAAGTGATCGTCTTCCAATTTGTTAACAATTTTTTAGTATGATGTTGATAGCGTTTACAACCATGATTAATGCTATAATATTTTTATGTTTAAGTAAAATTGTTTATTATATTTTAGAAGATAACTAATTAACTTCTTAGCGTAACTGTTTCTGTATCGTTATCAATCATATTTAATTTGGAATAGATAGGACGTAGCTTTTAGTTCATTTTTCAACGAAGAATCTCAATTATTTTATCAAAAATTTTTGGTATTTTCCATGTAGCTTGGTAACGGCTTAATACATACAAAATACATACTAAGACAGCATTCAAATGACTTTGTTTTAACAGAAGGTATAAAGCAAAAATGAAAATCTTTTATTTGATTTCGTATGAGTAAATCCAATCCAAAAGTTCAAAGTGAAAAATAAAACCAAATCTTCGAAACTTAAGGAATCGATTTCTAAACGTAAGTTTGTGTCGTCTGCTGCTAAATTATACAAGAATGTAAATTATCTTAAAGCAGTAGTTTGTAGCAGACACTTTCTGAATTTGCACTTCAAAGAGCTGGCGAACTCGTTTAACCATGCTTAGTTGGCTTGCTCTAAACATGGGCGCTTTATGCATAAATTACCCATTAAGTGATAATTTGTGTACAAAACCGGCCTTCTAAGGATATTTACTAATTATCAAATGCTTCAGTTTTTGCAGTCTCTAAAGGATAGCAACCTATGATAGTAATAAAACGATACTATACGATATAAAATAAGATGGGAAATATTAAAATAATTAGTTAGTGAGTTACAGTACTAAAATAATAACTACTACCTAAAAATATGAAAGCTAAAACGGGATGATCACTAAGCTGTTATTAAAACAGTCGAAGTACCAACACAGTGTGGTCTTGCGTTGTCGGTAGAACTCGTACTCGTAAATATACCGATATTTCATGTTTTCCATTGTGCGGTAATAAGCGACGCCAAAGAAAAAAATAGTAAGGAAAATACAAATGAATGACTGTTTTCAAAACTCAAATATACCAACCAGCTAAATGAATTTATAAATTTGAATTTGGAATTCTTAACCAAAGAGGAGATATTTCAGATCAAAGTGGTCAGTACGACAACACGCTAATTTCATATGTAAGGACCCAATATTTCAACATTAAATTATATTATAATCTAATGTTGTAATGTAATGTAAAATAATAATTTCTTAGTATCGCGGTTAAAAAATACAAAAATAATAAATAGAACATCACCCCAGACATGTCTCACGACAATGACTGACGTATATGACATTACATAGTTGACAGTTTGAAATTTGATGGATTTACGCCTAAAGGTGCAACAATTCAGCCAATAATAATTATATCTGAGAAATTTAATCTTATATTTTAATATTCTTCCGAAAATATAGTCGTCCTGAAATATCTATTCCTACTGGTGCAAAACGAGGTCGACGAAAAATCGACTACAAGTACCTGAAATGTGTTGTCGAGAGGTGGAATGGTAAAAACGATGAATTCGTAGAACGTAGACGTAAAAACTGTTTTTTCTCAAAAATTCTCATATATATAAAATCAGCACCTTATTCAGTTCTGTGTACAGTGTACATTTATAAATATAAAAATTTATGTTGTAACCTACTTTTTTAATACCTTAGGAAGGCAGATGAGCAACTCGATGTTAACTTTCAGTAGCCACCTTTAGATAAATAAACCTACTTACATTGTCAATGCGCCATATTTCGTATTTCGACCACATTTTGTAAGTAACATTGTGTAGCGAGAGGTGCTGGTTGGAAATAGTGCGACATGACACTCTCGCAGAAGGAGGCCGCGGAGCGACAGCGTGAGGAAAGTGCCTCCGCTGATTTGATCCATCGAAGATGACCGGGGAGGAGGCGTAGGCGCTATGCGCACCTTCTCCCCCCGCCGTAATAGTTCTCTGTATCCGGGAACCCCCTTAGAAATAGAGGCCCGCATAGGCAGGCCGACTGTCGGGGCGTCATGGTAGTACGCGCAAGCGATCCCGTGCGCCCCCTATCCAGACGGAGAGGATACCGCTGGTTGTATAGTGGGTAGTCCGGCGCCTTCAGTGCCAGTGAGCCCCACATACCCCCCCACTTCATGTGGGGGAAACGTGTAAATGCGTTTGTCCAGCGAAAAAAAAAAAAGTAACATTGTGTCTTTAATTAAACTGGCTCACTTATGGTTCGACCTGGAACACAACATATACATACAAATAATAGTCAAACAAAAAATTGGAGTGAAGAAGCGATACAATACTCGTTTAGGATATTATTACATTTGGAGTTATAAGAAGAGTTTTTCACCTCAACAAGTTAGTAGGGAATTTGCGGACATTACAAACAGCCGGCACATCCAATACAAGAAATTTATTGTACTCTCATAGATGTCTAGCTTAGAAGTTATTTGTGGAAGAAAAACTTCTCGTAATAAGAAAATACATATCCACACTTCTAATACCGCTATTTTTGATACGTAAATGATACAAAACCAGATTTAAATCATTCTCTCTATAGAACAGAGTATCAGCATCACACGAAATGTCGAATGAATTTAAAAGGTAGTTTGATAATTTAAATCTTGGTTACACACAGAAAGGATCTCTAGAGGATTGAACATGCGGACCTCAACCGAAGCCTGCGGTTTGAAATTCGAAAGTACTGGTACTAACGATTTAACGTGCTTCATTTATACTTCCGTTCTTGCTTAGGGAATCGGAAATCGTGTTAGAATATTTTCCCAACCTTTTCCTTACATGGACCTTTGTGGCACTCTGAATTGTTAAAATTCAGTCACAATCCACTGCTGTGCGCCACAATCAAGTTAGTTTTTTTTTTGGTAATAAATATCGGTTATCGTTTGGTGATCCAGAGTACCCAGTGCTGAAAGAGGGGCCTGGTTATACTGCTGTCGTATTACGACATATGTGACCAGCCCACTGTCACTTCTGATTTTGAAGCAAGCAGGCAGTGATGACATGCCCAGAAATGTGAAGATTACACTTTGATGCTAGCCCTGGGTAATTATTTTCTGACTTGCATACGCTTTAGACTAAGTTGGGCGTGAAAATAGAAATATCAGTGGTATTTTTACAAAAGGTGTTATCGTGTAAATATCATCAAGGAATACCATTTTCTTCAGTTGAGTCAAGATAAATATAATATGATTAATAGCAACTCATGATTAACTCCGGGCAACTTAAGATAGAATTAGAATTAGATAATTTCTCTGTTGAAAAAAAGTCAGAATTTTGGAGTAATTAAAGTTGTTAATGTATCTATAAAAATAAATTAAATTGAAGTGTGTTTTGAAGTTAATATGGTTATTTGTAAATTACCAAAACCATAAAAAACGTATTTTCTGGTATAATAACAATAAATCAAGTGTTATAAAAGTGCATTGAACGCGTTGAATCAATATATAGTGTATAAAATTTGTTTAAGATCAAATTAGCCAGGCCAGACAAAACAGTTCCATCTCTTTCAATTTACATCCCAAAAACAAACGAACGATTAACATTTAAAAAATATTGAATGTATATTTGCTTGTTAACATTAACTGAGGACGCGTCAAACTCGCAATAGAGCGACGTGGTGGATAAAGCTCTAAGCCTCCTACCCAAGAAGAAAGAAGACTTTTGCCCAGCAGTAGCAGTGAGACATATTTTTTCATTAAATAGTCTTTACAGATATGTTATCCGTACCATATGTGTATTTTTTCTATTGTTTTGATTCATTCTATTTTTAATGTCCCTATATGTTTTTATTTCCAGACAGCATCACAATCGATTTTCTGCAGTGAGACTTTAACGGGCTGTTACTTCCTACATAGATTGAAAAATCTTCAGTATACTGTAAAACAACAATACTATTGTAAAACAGGCGAATATGACACATCGTAAATTTCACATAAACAAAGATTGCAATATATCGCCTTCATCTTTTCATCAATGTCGAGTTCCGGCATAAAATAATATTGATGTACGAATTGCGAGACTGGGATTATGCAATCCGAGAGTGCAGAGATATAGCACAGTCAAACAAACAGCTATATACCGTATACCAATTTCCGGTATTAGCTGGAGATGCTCGTCTTATTGGTTTGTTAAGTTTTCGAGTGCATCCGTGGAATGTACTTTTGGAAAGTCGAAATATATTTTAGCTAAAAAGTTTTATGGAAATAATAGCTTACTTGCTTTTGTTAATTTTTTCATGAAATATATAGGCGGACAAGCGTAGAGTTGCAAGTGATAACCACCACCCATTGTTAAAATTTCTTACATTTCCTACTTACTTAGCCAATGCGCCAACAACCATGGGAACTAAAATGTTATTTCTGTGTTCCTGTAGTTACAATCACTCTTCAAACCGGAAGGTAACAATATTAAGTATTGATACCACCAAGTAAACTAACTTCGTAACTTATTTCCAAGAAAAATAGTTTTATATCTAAGCTATACCCGAAAAGATTGATTAAAATTGATTCAAATTAGATAAGGAGAGAGAAAGTCCAAACACATATTATTTTTTTATATAATATAAATATTATTTGTATAATCTTTCCATAGTGTTTCGATTTCATGTTTCATAGATAATATTTTTTTTTGTTTTGGCAAGATAGGTTTCCTACCTTTTCATTTTCATTTCTTATTCTTTTTCAATTTCATAATTAGAACTATTATTTCAAGCTCCATATTTCCAAGCAAGATTATAAAAATCTGATTTTAATTTAATCTTATCTGTATGATAAAGTTTGTGTGTTTGTTTGTTTGTTGTATGTTCATGCTCGATTTGATAGACGTGTTGTTATATAATTTAGCATAGAAATCGTTTACGTCATGTCATAATATCTCATTAGACTTACTTACTTACTTACTTTACCGCTATACCAAGGCGGTTAACAAGCCAGTTTCAAATAATCAATAAACTTTATTACAAACGAATAATTGATTGATATCATTTTTACACAACAGTCCTTGTTCTTAGGTAACATGAAGGTATTGAAGTTGGAGATTTTAATGAAAGCTCAAAAAAGTCACGTGTATTAAAATTTCACAAAGGCCGATGTCTCGTATTAATTTCGCATTATGTCATGTTTGTATTGAGCTTGTACGACCCAGATACATGCACATAGGCCCTGTAATATTTATAGATAAGTATTTATTGAAGCTTTATTTTACTTTTGATTAAAAATAATGAATATCTTACTAAAATATATAAATTGTCAATGTGCCAACAATCTTGGGAAAGAAGATGTTATCTCTCTCGTGACTGTAATTAGCTGATTGTAATTTTGCTGTTTGCAGTTAGAATATGTGATCTAGGTGGGGATCTAGGAGATCTCTCCCTTCATAAGGAGTACATTGATCAATGAACAATATGCTTTTGTGAATAGAAGATCTACTAAAACAAATGTATCTGAGTTAACACATCATGTGGCACAGCTATGATGAGGGATACATAGGGGCTATCAGGTTAACGTTTTGTATACTGACTACTCTAAAACTTTTGACAAAATAACGCATACAATCTTATTGTATAAACTAATGCAAGTTGGTATACATGGCGACCTACTTGGTTGGTTGTCCTCATACCTTCGCAAAAGAAGTCAAGCGGTGACGTTCAAGAACATCTGTTCTTCTTTTGTTCCAGTTTCTTCAGGCGTAAATCAGGGCTCTCACTTCGGTCCGTTAATGTTTAATATTTTTGAAAATGACATTCATACAATTTTTGAACATGCATCTATACTTTTATATGCTGATGACATGAAATTCTTCAGAGTTATTGCTAAGCCTTCGGATTGTAGCCTTTTGCAAAATGATCTATATAAGTTGTGTAATCTCACTCACTCACATTTCTTTTACACGAAAGCCAAATATAATAATTTTTAATTATAAATTGAATAATGACAATATTGCCCGAGTAACTGAGGTTGGCTGACTTGGGGATATATCTAGACAGCAAATTAACATTCAAATTCCATATAGATTTTATAGTTGCAAAGGAATATCGAATGTTTGGTTTTATACTCAGGCTTAGTAAAGCTTTAAAAAATGACACAACCTTCAGCCTTTTATATAATTGCTTTGTCCGTTCATTGTTAGAATATGGTTCTGTAGTCTGGAATTCACAATATAAAATTTATAAGGTCCTCCAGACCGATTTCAGCCACGGCGGCCAATCTCAAGCAAGATTAGCCAACTGCGCAGGACATATTATAGTGCACAAGTGTGTGCGCAAACACAGGTGCACTCTCTTTTCCTTAGCTCTCATAATCCGATGGGACGGCAATCCGACACGACCGGAAAGAGTTCAGGACCAACGGCTTAACGTGCTTTCCGAGGCACGGGAGTGTACACACTTCCAACTTCCAGACTCCGGGCTGCTACTGAGAATTTTCTGACAGAAAAACCCAATAACTATTTATTGGCCCGACCTGGGAATTGAACCCAGGACCACCGGGTCTGCGGCCTTATATCTAGCCACTAGACCAACGAGGAAAATTTATATTGATACAATAGAAAAAATTCAACATAAATTTGTTAAATATTTTAATTCTAAATGTATCACACTGAATCAAAATCCGCCTAAAATTACTTCTTTATTGGATCGTCGAACATTGCGAGATCAAAGTTTTATATTTAAAATAATACATAACTTAAATGACGGACCTTTCCTTTTAAGCAAAATTTATTTTAGATGTACAAAGCTGATCACACGCAATGCCTCATTTCATTTACCCTCTACTCGAACAAAATATATTTATTTATCGCTTACATGATAATGACTTGGACATGTTTTCTTGTTCGCTCAATACATTTAAAAAGAAAGTTAGTATGCATTTGTCAATTTAGTCATTATTTTATATATATTTTTTTCTTTTTTTGCTGTTTGTTAACTTTTTGAATCTTGATAATTATTATTTAGTAAACAAACGTAGTGTAGGACGCCCTGCAACAAGGTGGACCGACGATTTGAAAAAGGTGGCAGGTACGGGATGGATGCGGGCTGCCCAAGATCGGGATGGTTGGCGTTCTTTGGGGGAGGCTTTCGTCCAGCAGTGGACGGCGATAAGCTGAAAAAAAAAAAAAAAAAAAAAAAAAATTATTATTTATAATTTACTGAATTACTTGTTTGCTATACATGAATTAGTTTTAAGTGGAAACTTGATTGGTGTGTGTACGGGTTGTATAATGTATGTGGTGTTTACTGTATGTTTCCCAAATAAAAATAAAAATAAAGATGTCAGGATTCAACCTTCACCTTCCACATCGCTAGGCGGCCTTTTTGCCCTTGAGCTATGGAGGCTTAATTTAGAACTAATGTTAATTAAGTTTTACCTTTGCTATTATATGTCCTGCTTTCACTCGTGTTATTTAATTACTGTCGTCAATATCGCATAGCACTATTTGACAATTCATAATCGTAGTACCTACTATTAAACTCGAATGTCACCGCGATAATCGATAAATAATTTCTGTGATACTAAATCATTCAATAATAATAAAATTATTGACAACAAAATTAAAATAAGCATGCTATAAGGCACGCTTATCTTTCTTTTATCACTAGTCCGTGGAGCCTCGCGTTCGGCTCCACGGACTATTGTTATTTAGTTGTTAAATATTAATGTGCAAACAATCTTATATTAATTTTCATAGTTAAGATTGTAAGTTGATTTGTACAGACCGCGTAACCACATTAAAAGGCCATGTTCGATTAATGACGAGGTAACTATTCGTGGATTCAATCAAATCTGTTAAATGAAGCTGTTAATCGGACAGTTCCGCGTGACTGCTGTTGAGTGATGTTCGTCGTGTCGGTATTGATGGCTAGCTCGAGTGATCTATGTATCCTGACCTGTTAATTTGATAAAATAAAAGAAACAAATATGAATTGCAACAATTTGATTAAAACTAACAATTACATTTTAAAAATAAAGGAATTTTTAAGGAACCGTTACTAGTAAACTTTATAAATTATATTGAAAAAATACGGTGACAAACTGTTTCATGTCCGCAATTGTTAACTTAAAGTAATTACGGAGTCATCGTAATGCGGTTGATATGTGTGGGTTTTGTTTAAATTGAACGTAGCGTTGTCAGCTCTGGGGGCCTCGACATGTAACCTTGGTAACTTTGGTTACGTGTCGAACGCGAATGTCAATCTCATACATTGATTGTTATTTTCTATTCTATTCTACTAACGTAAAAGCCACTTGTCTACAGGGGCAGATTGTTAACTAAATAGTTTTTTTTTTAATCTTGTAATATTATAATTATGCGATTCTAAAACATTTAACATCTGTTTTACTGATTATATCGTATTTATCAAATAAGTGCTAAGAAGTAACAGTGGATAGAATATCTTATTCATGATGTATTCCCAAAAAACGTGTGTTTTGAATATTAGTGGATACTAGTAAGTAGCCGCTAGTACTAAGCCGAGATGGCCCAGTGGTAAGAACGCGTGAATCTTAACCGATGATCGTGGGTTCAAACCCGGGCAAGCACCACTGAATTTCATGTGCTTAATTTGTGATTATAACTCATCTCGTGCTTGACGGTGAAGGAAAACATCGTGAGGAAATCTGCATGTGTCAAATTTCGTTTAAGATTCGCGAGCTCTAACCACTGGGCCATCTCTGTTAATATAATATATAACATATCACGATTAATACAAAAAAAATAATCTTTGAGATAATATTTATGTTGGCGTCAACAAAGGGTCACTTCAATTTGGCGGCTATTCATGCCCTTTTGATTCTGTTTCGCCCTTTCTCCAGATTACGTAAGCATGAATTAACTTTAACTTGTTTCGTCTTTTCACGATAGAATTGTGGTAGATTTATTCGGTAGCAAATTTCAATCCGGAAATAATATAACACTTAATGCAACTTGTGTTCATTATGAATCTTAATTGTAATATTTGGTTGTAATAAATTGGTTTTATATATTTATAATATTTGATCTCTACTATATTACTTTTAATTTATGTGTTTTTTTTAAATACATAAAGCCTTCAATGTCTGCTACACTAAATTAGAAAACAGTACTGTACAGTAACAGCCTGTGAATGTCCCACTGCTGGGCTAAGGCCTCTTTTCAGAAGAAGGTTTGGAGCTTATTCCACCACGCTGCTCCAACGCGGGTTGGTGGAATATACATGGACAAAATTTCAGTGAAATTTGACACATGCAGGTTTCCTTACGATGTTTTCATTCACCGTCAAGCACGAGATGAATTATAATTACAAATTAAGCACATGAAATTCAGTGGTGCTTGCCCGGGTTTGAACCCACGATCATCGGTTAAGGTTCATGCGTTCTTACCACTGGGCCATCTCGGCCCAGAAAACAAATAAACAGTAAAAGTGCTTTGTTGTTGTGTAAGATATTGAAGAATAGTAAAATAAAAGTGGCAATACTTTTAATGCTTGGAAGGAACTACGAATATTTATTTTCCTTTTTAAACAATGCTGTGTCTTCTTCTTTTGAATGTCAAATCAATAGTAATAGAAAGAGATAAATCTGTTTTTAATTAAACAGCCGTTAAGCAACGATTATAAGTTACGCCGATGATGATTAAATAAATAATGATAAATAAGGCGTATCACTTTAAAATAAATTCAAAATATATACATGATAAAAGATCTTGGCATTAGATTTCGTTGATTCTTATTGAGGATAATTATTAATTCAATTTTAATTTATCGGAGAGTAACTAGTGAGATTTGCTGTTTTTTTTTCGGTATACATTTTAAACGGGTTGTAATTTTAAAGTAAATTTAATCTTCTAAAATAATATGATTTAATAATAATAAAGTGTATTATGAGTTTGACATAAATTTATAATTAGAAAATAAATAAATATACGCATACTTAATTAAATAGTGCGTAGTAAAAAAAGATTACCTTCGCAACGTAGTCATATATTGAGCCTTAAGTGTAATACATAAGAGCATGTAGCGCTAAGCCGTCCGTTATAATATTATACTAAACCCTTTTTATTACATTATTAAGAATTAAGGTTATAATGCTTATCAAGTATAATGTTTTCGTTATATTATATAGTAACAGTCTGTGAATGTCACACTGCTACGCTAAGGCCTCCTCTCCTTTTTGAGAAGAAGGTTTTGGAGCTTATTTCACCACGCTGCTCCAATGTGGGTTGGTGGAATACACATGTAACAGAATTTCAGTGAAATTCAACACATGCAGGTTTCTTCACGATGTTTTCCTTCTACGTCAAGCACGAGATGAATTGGTACTTGCCCGGGTTTGAACACACGATCATCGGTTAAGATTCACGCGTGTGAGTGGTAAGACCACTGGGCCATCTCGGTTTATGTTATATTATTATGTTTAACATATTATCTTATTTCGGTTAAGGTAAATATATATTTTTTTTTATTGTATAGGTATTCGGACGAGCATATGGGCCACCTGATGGTAAGTGGTCACCAACACCCATAGACAATGGCATTGTAAGAAATGTTAACCATCGCTTACATTACCAATGCGCCGCCAACCCTGGGAACTAAGATGTTATGTCCCTTGTGCCTGTAATTGCACTGGCTCACTCACCTTTCAAACCGGAACACAACAATACCAAGCACTGCTGTTTTGCGGTAGAATATCTGATGAGTGGGTGGTACCTACCCAGACGAGCTTGCACAAAGCTCTACCACCAAGTAAATATATAGAGTTAATGATAACCAGCTATATATGTATTGTAAGTATCCACAAATTTTATTGAATCAAAATATACTCTATTAAAGAAGTCTCATACGACTTTTGAATTATAATCTGCCAAAATTATTTAAGGCCCAATTTACAGAATAATTTAAAATTATATTTTTATTAAATACATAGCGCTATATAGTGTAATGTTTCCTGTGGATTGTTAAACCTGATTTCGGGTAATGGGTGGTAATAAAATGTAAGAGGGCAAGAATAACGACAGACGTGCGCACGTGACCTGTTATCTCAAGCTGACAGATTACTCAAGTAAACACAAATTCTTATTTCTACTACTTAGTGAAGCAAGGATGTATACAATTTAATTAAAACGAAATGTTTTATTCAAACGATATCAAATATTTACATATTTTATAAGACATCTATCTTTTCATGCTTTTTTGTGTTGACGGTATATATAGCTTTTAAGGCCGTAAATCCTGAGGTCCTGGGTTCAAATTCTGGTTCAATTAAAAGTTATTGAGTTTTTTCACTCAGAAATTCTTATTTGCACCCCAGAACCAATGCATGTTTTCATTGGAAACACTGCATGTTTCCAATGAAAACATGCATTGTTAACTGATGATGTTTTATTTCACCGCCAAGCCCCAAATGCAATGATTAAGACAAATTAAGCAAGTAAAAATTCGTAACTGTCCAGGTTTAAACCCGATAACTTTGGTTAAGATTGAGCTATTCAAACCAATGGACCATCACGGCTTTTAGTGTTGTTACATAAAAAAAACAAACAAAAGAAAAATACTCACTGACGTCAAATGTTGAGCAAGAAAACTGATTAACCGATTTCGAAAAAGGAAGACTTTTAATGTGCACGTTGGGGTCTCATTCAGTCAGAGAATACGAAACAAATGGAAAACAACTTTGAAATAAATTAACTTGCAAATTGTAAGTGTTTTACTTTCTTTTTGTTGCGAGGAAAATGAATTTACCGATTTCTTTCGCCTTGTTCCATGGCTTGAGAATTTATTTGAACAAGACTCGCTATTTTTATTTAAGTCTAGCGGCCCGCCACGACTTCGTCCAGATTGAATATTTATTATTTTTATTTTACTCCAAAAATATAGGAAAAAAATTGATACTTTGGTCTACATTATTGCAATTCTCGTAATTATCTCTAATATTTTTTATATTCTCTAATATATATAACCTATGCTACTCACTGATAATATAGTTTTCTATAGGTAAAATTATAAAATCGATTTAGTAGAATTTATTTAGTAGATCAATTACAAACAAATATATAAAGAATAAAATCTTTTCTTTTCATCATATTAGATTACGAATCACGACCACGAATGTTGACACAACACTGATGAAATTTACTTGATATTTACTCATAAGAACAAGTTCATATTTAATTAACTAATAGCCTTATATTCTTGGCAGGGTATCGTGTGAGCCGGTCTGTAGTCTAGGTAGACAGCACCTAGCTATTCATCAAATATTCTACCACGTAACTGCAATATTTAGTATTGTTGTGTTCTGGTTTGGAGGGGAAATGTACCATAACTGAAATGGGTTGCGCGATCTTTTAATAAAATTTTAAATACTATTTCCACTGGACTACTGCTCCCAATCCTCAATGTAATATATCTAAATATAAACATTACCTATTTATATATCCATATGCGGAGATTATATAATTTAATGTGAGAATTTTACGACCGTGTCTTTTAAGGCCTAAAGTTTGAAATACTTGTTACATGAAGCCAAGCTATGTAAATGATTCAAGGTAAATAAATTCAGGGTAAGGTCAAGGCGACCTCGGCCGCGCTGAATATCAGATGTGATCTCACCTGTTCTAAGCTTTTAAGGTCAGCTTCTGGTATCGAATTGTTTATAAAAAGCTTTTCACACTCACACTCACACTCACACTTTGATCAGGGCTAATTTTATTATTATAAAAAAAAATATTTAATAATAAATAACATAAAATAAATATATTTAAAGCAATTCAGTTCAAATTTTAGCACTACTAATTCATTTACTTTACTACATTGCTTACGTTAAGTTTAAGTTAAGATATTGAATATTCTGCTTATGGAACGAGAAAGTTTCTCTTCCTGACTAATTATTTTTATTTATTTTATTTTATTTGTGTATCACATATTATATTAAAAACAAATACAGGGACATGTTATGTTTACTCATCGCAATATTCAGTTATATAAAGCCAACGAGCAGAAAGCTCGCAACGTTATTTCTTCTTCAGAGAATTTCTCGTAAAATATGGATGTAGACGCGATATGACGAGATCGAGACAAAGTTCTTTACACAATGGTCACATTTCATATCTTGTTTATTATTTGTACGTCTTGTTTTGTGAAAATTTTGAAGTACTTTATTTAACCAGTTTAAGTAAGCCTATCCTAAAAAACAAATATTGTGTTAGTTTTTATTAAATGTATAGAATATTAAGGCCGTGTTTTTACTCGACAACCAAAAAAGATTTTTCTACTATAAGCTTTAAACGCCTGAAGTTTAGAGTGGCATTGGCTATAAATTTATTAATTCATTCAATCGGGGCAGTGTTTTTTTTATTTTGAGATATGAGCACGCTCATATACGTTTCAAATTAGAATTTTTAAAGTTTTCATTATTTTATACTTCAACATTATTATTTTTTTTACACACACAGCCATCTGATCCTAAACTAAGCAGAGCTTGTACTATGGAAACCAGACAACTGATATACTACATATATTACTTTTCTCTTGTGAATACATACTTATATAGATTATAGATAATTACGCCCAGAATCAGGACAAACAGACATGTTCATGTATACAAATATTTGTCCTGGGTGGGAATCGAACCCACGACCTGCGGCGCGAAAGGCACGTATCTACCAATCACGCCAACCGGCTCGTCAATGTTACGAGTATTTTACTATGTGGGAAATCAAACCTTATTTTATCTGCATGGGTAACGTGGAAATTCACAAAATATCCTTTTTGTGTTTTTCGGTACAAAAGTGTAATTGTCATTCATTGAAATTATATTCATTGAATTTCATGAAACTGATAGATGATAAAAGGAGCTTGGAGTTTGTATTCATTGATTTTCATACGGGATAAATTGAATTGTGTATGAATATTACGAATAATTGATGAATAACTACTCAGCTTACTATCGGTTCACTTAGGTAGAATTTATGTTCCGAATTGATGGTAGTTATACACGAAATTCTTAAGCATTTACGGACAGAATTGTACGAACGAATAAATAAAATCGATGGTTCAATATGTACATATGACGACACCATATTTAATTAAATGATCTCCATTAATAATAAATACTTAAAGTTCAAGAACAAGAGTTAAAAGCTTAAAAGACATTGTTACAACAACTTAAATTAAATAGTGGAGTCACCGTTGCCAGTTCAAAGTCTGCGTTACTTTTTAATTTAATAGCTTAATCGAGTTGGCCTTATAACTTAATTGTTCTACTGGTTAAAGTGAATAAATTATTATAATAAAATGAGGATAAGGATATTGTAAAAAGGATTATATTATTTAGGTTATTTTATCAACAACAAAAATTACTTTTATAATCCTCATACATAATATCAAATTAAGATGAAGACGTTAATTTAAAATGCCATTTATTCTATTGTTGTATATGTTTAACCTTAAGTAATGATTAACGAACACGCAAATAAGTAAAATGGGCGAACCCGGTTCTCGCTGCCTCCTTACTCGCTTCTTAGATCAGCTACAGCTATCCATATTACGCTACGTAATATAATATATATTCTTATAGTTTTATATTATTTGAAATTTCTGATCGTATCGGATTGCCGTCTCATCGGATTATGAGAGCTAGGGAGAGAGAGTGCACCCGTGTTTGCGCACACACTTGTGCATTATATATAATATCTCATGCGCAGTTGGCTAATCTCTCTTGAGATTGGCCGCCGTGGTTGAAATCGGTCTGGAGGACGTTATTATTTTTAATAATTTATAATTAGTATAAAAAATTGCTTCATTTTAACATCGTCTGAATCATAACCAACATCATCGACCGTTTATTATGCATTAAAAAAATAATTATTTTAAGTTCTTTATTAAAGCTCACATTGTGGATAATTTTCAGAAATCGGTTTTTATATGCTTGTAAAAAAATATTTTTTTATATAAATCTAATTTGAAACGTTCATTTCAAGCCCCGTAGTTTTATTGAATGGTGAGAAGTGCTGCCCACTTCAACTGGGCTGTAAGCGCCCAATTATTTTCATTCACTCATAAATATTGAAAGTATTATTATTATATTGAAAGTAACGCTAAAGCAATTCAGAAACTGGAGATTTGCCATTTTGACATCCCAGACTTAAAAGTTCAAATATACGAATACTAATGTTTAGTTTAAGGTTCAAGCAACAAAATTGTATTGCTACATAAAACACTATTCATAATTATTAGCATTATGGGAAACTCCGATACCGATTTTATTACAAGCAAATAAAATATCTTTATATTTGTTAAACATTTAATTCAATAGTATTAAATAAACAAGTATAAAAATTCATTGAATTCTAAGATAGAATGTCGTTATACAAATTCGTATGATTATAAATACTCGTCATCAGGAGACACGAGACCGTAACAGGCTTTGCTGATTGCAAATTGTATTCGCGGCGGAATACAAATTGTAAGCGAGCTTACTTTAAATCTGACAGAATATATATATAATGGAACAAGTATTAGATATTATATTTAAATAATACTCGGTATTCGTTTCTTCGTTTGTGTGTTGGATTTAACGTAAAAAGAGAAAACCAATTAATAAATACGGAATGTTACAAATATTTTACTGCTTCGTTAATAATTTTTTTTTATTATTATTATTTCAACGATATACTCAACGAAGTTTGTAGAAGGCGGTGACGAAGGGTCATAACGCTATATGAGAGTGTCATGCCGTTTGTCGTCACGGCGTACGAGTCTTACTCCCAAGGAGCGCCAATAGATGTTTCACAACAATAACTTGAATAGTTCTGAGTCAAAACGTTTGAATTCATATATAGCAAAGCGTTATATTAAAAAAATATAACATAATAAAAATACAAATTATTGCACACCAAGATAGAATAATTACAATTAACAAATAAAACAATATACTATGCGATCTCTTCTAGGCAACCTTCATAATATATAGTACAGAAATGCTTTATCATACATAATAATAATGTGTTCCTGAGCGATTTCGATCACGGCGGCTAATCTCTAGAGAGATAAGCCAACTGCGCAGGAGATGTTATAGTGCACAGGTGTGTGCGCAAGAACAGGTGCACTCCCTTTTCCCTAGATCTCATCATCCAATGGGACGGCAATCTGACACGACTGGAAATAGTTAAGGCGCAGGACCAACGGCTTAACGTGCTTTCCGAGGCACGGGAGTGTACACATTTCCAACTTCCAGACTCCGGGCTGCTACTGAGAAATTTCTGACAGAAAAACCTATTAACTATTTATTGGCCCGACCTGGGAATTGAACCCAGGACCACCGAGTCTGCGGCCTTATATATAGCCACTAGACCAACGAGGCAGAGTATATAATATTGCTGTATAATACTATCCATGAATATTCCGCAATCGCATTTTTTTTTTCATTTCAAGGATGAATTATTTTGAAGTTTTTAATGCACGTAGCATTTGCCTTTAATATGCATTTGTATGATCGTGTTGTGTGTTAGTAGGCCATGTTTGATGTCGTTTTAGAAAAACTTCTGTGTTTAATTTCTTATTATAAAAAAATTAGGGATAAATATTTAATATGGTGCTTTTACACTGCTATGATGCTTTTGTGGCAAATTTATAAGGATGTAAATCTCGTGGCTCAGGTTTGAATCCTGAGACCGGACCATTGCGGGTTGGGAAATGTGGCAGATTTTCATCCGACACATGCATGATGGTTTACTTCACGGCCGAGCACGAGATGATTACACACATTTTTAGCACAAAGGCTTAAAAGGTGAATATAAGTAGAAGATTGTGGGTTCAAACCCGGGCAAGCATCTCTGAATGTTCATCTGCTTAATTTGTCTTTTTACAAGATGATAATGACGGAGTTTTTATTTGTAGCAAAATAAAAATACATTTTGCTAAGCTTTTAATCGAAATGACGTATATGAATTTGTAGGTATATGAAATATTTGTTAGTGATTAAATTTTAGTACAATGTTAATATACATTTCATAGTCATCCGTTATTCTCGTATGTGTCAAACTGGTCGGCATTATGTCTGAGCTCCAGGGGCAATCATATTACTATCAATTAATGTTTCGCTATCAGTTTATTCACCAATATATTAAACTATTAAGTTATCTACCTATAGAGGACAAATTCAATTTAAAAACTTAGAATAAACGTTTTTAAGGTCATATTTTTTCATATTTCATCAAATATAAAATAGATAATAATGAATACCAAAAGTTGTTTTTAGTATCAGATATATAGTCTCATAAATATATAATACAGTATATAATTATGTCAATCAATAATTTATACAATGTTTATTTACATAATGAGTGACATGAGTACATAACAATGAAAATAGAAAATAGGTAATGTACAATCTAACGTAATGTTTAATGGTATGTGGAATGCTACCAAGAATGCTAAGAGCATTTCTCTGTTGAATCCCGCACCGATTTTCTGGGTGAAAAGTAAACCAGCTCTCCTGTAAGCAATGGAATTAATAAGTCGGGTTGTTATGTTTTTAGAAATATAAAAATCTAAATAAGGTTTTGAATGATTACTTCAAAAATTACAATAATGGCAATGCAAGATTTGCGCCAATTGTTTGCTACGACTATAATATACATATTATGCATAAAGCAAATTTGCTAATCATTTATTCATCATCAGCCTTTCGTCGTCCACTGTTGGACATAGGCCTCTCCAATGGCACGCCACTGAGCTCAATCTTCAGCTCTCAAAATCCATCCGCTGCCAGCCACTTTGCGTATATCGTCACTCCACCTAGCCGAAGGGCGCCCTACGCTACGTTTGCCGAAACGTGGTCTCCACTCCAGAACACGTCTACACCAACGGTTGTCGGTTCTGCGACACATGTGTCCAGCCCACTGCCATTTTAGCTTGCTAATTCTTTGGGCTATGTCGATAACTTTGGTTCTCTGTCGGATCACCGTGTTTGGGATTCGATCCTTCAGAGAAACTCCGAGCATAGCCCTCTCCATCGCTCGCTGAGCGACCTTAAAATGGTGGACCAAACGCACGGTCAGTGTCCATGTCTCGGCTCCGTAGGTCATAACTGGTAGGACGCACTCGTTGAAGACTTTTGTCTTCAAGCATTGTGGTATCCGTGACGAAAAGACTTGACCAAGTTTCCTATACGCTGCCTAGCCCAACTGTACTCTTCTGCGTGACTCCTTCTCGAAGTTGTTTCGACCCAACTGCAAAGTTTGCCCAAGGTACACATATTCCTGAACAACTTCGAGAGGAACTCCGTTAAGAACTATTGGTTCCGGATCAACGTGTCCATTGAACATTATCTTGGTTTTGTCCAAGTTCATCCGGAGACCAACTCGAGCAGAAGAATCAGCCAGGCTGCTCAGCATATACTGCATGTCCTGCACGGTTTCTGCCACGATGACAATATCGTCCACAAATCTCATGTGTGAAAGGTACTCGCCGTTTATGTTTATGCCCCGCCCTTCCCAGTGCAGCGTCTTGAACATATCCTCTAATGCATTAGTGAACAATTTCGGGGAGATGACATCCCCTTGTCTCACTCCTCGATGCAAGAGGATGGGGTCAGATTGCTGATTCTGTACTTGGACGGTCATAATAGCAGCATCATGCAGACCTTTCAGCACATGGATATATCGCCAATCGATTTGGCACCGTTGTAAGGACTCCAGAACAGACCAGGTCTCAATAGAGTCAAAAGCCTTCTCATAGTCCACAAATGCTAAGCACAGGGGCTGATTATACTTCTCCGTCTTCTGTATAATCTGCCGCACTGTGTGAATGTGGTCTATGGTTCCGTATCCTCTTCGAAACCCGGCCTGTTCTGGGGGCTGAAACTCGTCAAGTCTACGCGCGAGACGATTTGTGATGACCCTGGAAAACAGCTTATAGACATGGCTCAAGAGGGAAATAGGTCGGTAGTTCTTCAATAAGGTTTTGTCACCTTTTTTGAAGAACAACACGACAATACACTTGCTCCATGCCTTTGGAGTTCTCCCCGAAGAGATGACAGAGTTGAATATGCGTTGGAGCTGCGCTAGTAGAGGTTTTCCAGCTGCTTTTAACAGCTCCGTCGTAATTCCATCTTCCCCAGGGGCTTTTCCATTTTTTAGCTGTCCCAAAGCCATCACGATTTCGTCTTGGCTGACTTCTGGCAGCTCTTCTGTGAAGTAGGTTAGGGTGGCTCTAGGATCTTTAGGGTCGGGTTGGGGACGAGACGCTTCTGATGTGTAAAGTTTACCGTAGAAGTCCTGCACTTCCTTCAAAATCTCGAGCTTAGAAGCGACGACTTTTCCCTTTGAAGTGGTCAACTTCGTCAGATGGCTTCGGCCTAGCTGTTGGACGAAGACTTTTGACCCCCGGTTTCGCTCGATCGCTTCTTTTATAGAGCGCGTATTGGAGTTTCGGAGGTCACGTCTTATCAGCTTATGTATTTGCTTATTCAGATCTGACGAAGTGACTGTTGGGTTTTCACGTCGTTTTCGCATTAGCTCTAGAGACTCTGTCGAAAGCTTGGACCTCTTGCCGGCATTTTGCGCTTGATAGAATTTCGTCCCTTCTTCCCTAAGAATACCCACCACTTGTTCGAGCTTCTGGTCGATGTCAACGTCGATATTGGTTTCCAAGGCAGCGAACCGGTTTTCCAGTTTTAACTGAAATGTATAATGCGTTGACCTCATCAGACGAGCGCGCTCGAGCTTATAGTCAATATTTAGAGTGCCTCGTACAAGTCGGTGATCACTTCCAGTATTAAACCTTGTGATCACAGAGACATCTCTAAATATTTGCTTCTTGTCCGTCATGATGAAGTCAATCTCGTTTCTAATCATAGCGTCAGGGCTTCGCCACGTCCACTTCCGTTGAGGCTGTTTCTTAAAGAAAGAGTTCATCAAGAATAGCCCCTCTTTCTCAAGAAAGTTGACAAGCATTTGCCCCCTATGATTCCTGCTTCCAAATCCGTGTTGTCCTACTACCGTTTCGCTGCTAGTATGTACTCCCACTTTAGCGTTGAAGTCCCCCATGACAACGTTGAAGTGGACATTTTGGTTGGTGTGCAATGCCTTCGAAATGTCTTCATACATTTCTTCCACTTCATCATCCGAGTGTGTCGAAGTCGGTGCATATACTTGGATAACCTTGAGGCTATACCTCTTGGTGAGTCTGATCACAAGATATGCTACCCTTGCCGACACACTGGAGATTTCTAAGACGTTGTCAGAGAGAGCCTTGTGGACCAAGAAGCCGACGCCACCATGGGATGGTTGGTCTCCCTCTCTGAAGTACATAAGATGGCCTGATTCTAAGGTTATGGTATCCTCCCCCTTTCTTCGGATTTCACATAAACCCAAAACATGCCATCTTATGTTCCTCAGCTCTTCTTCGAGCTGTACCAGGTGTTCGTCGAGCCGTAGCGTGCGTCCGTTATACGTAGCCAGAGTCAGTCGGTGTTGGCGGCCTACCGTAACCCGGGGATTCTTAGCACCCCCTGCTCCGCCCTTACCATGACCGCCGCCTTGGTCAGGAACAGCGGGGCCACCGGGAACTAGGGGCCGTTGCGCTTGCGTGTGTGCCATTGAGGTTTTTGCCCATAATCACCACGCTGGGCAGGCGGGTTGGTGATCGCAGAGCGTAGCTTTTGATACAGGTGATGCTGCTGCCCGTCACCAGTCTGCGGCATTTAGCTACGCCTTTATCAAATGGTTATACCGCCATTAGTCGGTCGCCAGAGCCTCGTTTGTTGACCGGCAGGATGCACCACGTGCAGGTGAGGTTGGCTTGGAGCAGTTAGATGTAGGTGTGCTCCCTTACATCCCTTTTCATCATTTATTAGATATAAAAAATTTAATAAGACATTTATTATTAAAATAATATTAAATGCACTTATAAATTTCATATTTTCTGTTAAATATGCTAAACCACTGAAAGGGAGATTAACTGTTGCTGGTTATAAAGCGAATCTGAACACTCAATATTCATGACATAACAATGAGGTCGTTAAGCCTAACAGATTAATACAAACCATAATAATTTTAAGCTCACAGAAGAAATATACAATGTAATAACGATAATATGACATATTATAGATATATGTATATAGAATTTCTGTTAATTTGAACATTATTGGAAATCAAATACCTTAGGTAATACAATATACCTATTCTTCTATACAGGATTATTAGTAACACAGCTGCAGGACTAGATAGCTAACATCATAAGCAACAACTTTTATTCTACGACTTCGGACATAACTCAATATATGAATAAAAAATGATTTTACAAGTTTTTGTCGTACTGTCGTGACATTTGTAGGTCTATATTTCATTCATAAACGAAAGGACGTCGCGACGTTCGCACGCGCTTAATCTTTGCGATGCGCGTAGATTTACGTTAACTGTTTACGTTACGTTAACTAATTTAATGTTTTTTTTTTAATTTGCAAAATATCTTTGCTTGCAATATAAAATATGATTACTATTATTATCAAGTATATTTGGTACCATTGTGTATTTTGGTGCAAACGATATTGCTGTTGAGATTTATAAAAAATCTAACCCCATAAATAATGAATGTTATTTTTTAAACAATGTCAATAGTGTCTATGAATGTTTTTAAGATGGTGCTAATCTTATCAGAAAGATATAAGGAACATTATTTTTATTACTCACAACCATAATTATCATTGTACCGTACGATATGGATTTGAGCCTAAGCACCTTACTCCAACAGCACCAACTAGTTTACGTAGACTGGGCGCAGTACGTGTCTTCGGTCCTCCTATTTATACGTCTTCCGAGGATTACCAGTTGCTGAAGGAAACAGGGAGTAAAGTCCATACTTATAAACATGATGATATAGCTCACAGAGAACACAGATTACAGTTTTCTATGAGAGCGCGTAAAATATCGACCGGTCAATCGATGAGAAGATGGTAGTAACGCATGTGGCGCTGTAGTCGTGCGTCTAAACAATAGGAACGTTATAAATTGTGCGGGCGGGGGACCCCCGTCAGAAGCGAAGTTCTTTACGATAATTTTTGGACTCAAAACGTGTTTTAAAATGTAGTTTATATAACGTGACCTTGGGCCACTGCCATTTCACTCTACTGTAAGCCACGTAAGAGAACTTCGTTCCAAAAAATTAGTAGTATAAATTCTGTTAAGAAATTAATTAGAAGTTTATTTCGGTTCGGAACTATAGTTTTATCGATACATCAATACTCTATATATTTTAGATGTAGACGTTAATTTTATAATTGAAACGAACAATCTGGATAGAGATACTCCAGCAACTTACGAGTACATTACATAGTGGAATGATGTTTTCAAATATGTGTGCTCCTTCAATTATTATTAGTGACCACATCAAGCACATTACAAAATGATTAAAAATAATCAACAAAGAAAAATAAATGTTATATAGTGGTACTCAAGAAATTAACATAGGAACAAAAAAGGTAAACAATTGTTATTAAGACTATGTTATGCAAATAGTAGTACGAAGAATAAGTACTTATTGCAAAAGAAAATATAAAATTTATCTAAATAATAATAAAAATTAAAATAACGAAAACAATAATAAAACTTAATAAAAAACAAAACAAACATTATGTACTGAAAATAACAAACGTAAACTTCTAGCAGTTTCAAATATGTTTTTTTTAACTGTATTGTAAAATTGACAAACAAATTTCTTAATGTGTAATATGAAATTCCCTGGAAAGACTTTTTTGGTGTTTTTAAATAATTTTCTAATTTATAAGCTGAGATAGTCTTAGTAGTCCGAATTAATATAAAAAACGAACGAAATTACTTGAAAACTAGTAGGATTTGATGAAAATCTGCAACTCGTATCCATACTCGCTTTGGAGCAGCGAGGTCGCTTTAAACCTTCTCGTCAAAAAGTTAAGGAGGCCATTTAATTTATATTTTTTGACTGAAGGAATTAGGAGATATCCGTGTCACGGAGGTTTTTGGAATGTTTACGAATCGAACAGAATAACAAAGAAACTTACCTTCGCATAGTAAGGATGTACAAGCCGTAATTGTTAATAATGAATATAAAAGAGTAGCTAGTGAGATTCTTGATATATATTCTCGGGAGAATCTAGATTAATAATCAATGACAGTACGGGAAATTCATTGTAAAATGACGATTTAAATAAAGTACTTGAATAAAGTTTATCGTGATTGTAATTGTTGTTTATATATTTTTTATTAATATATTAGAATAATCAAAGCTTAACAGTCTCAATGCTATTGTGCCTTTGCTATCAAATATCATATTGTTATAAGCTCACGAGTAACTAGCTGCAGTCACAGACACATAGCTTTGTAGCTATTCGGTATCCATTTTACAGCTATTAATATATATGTTTAATCGTAGACATTTGCTTTGACTGTGAAATTATAATTGTAGGATCTGTATTAATACTATATATATATATACTATACTATATTATACGACCACCACTGTATATATATATATATATATATATATATATACAGTATAATTAGAAACACTACCAACGGTCCTTGACATTATGTAAGATACTACACCGCAATCATTTTTATTTCGAAATTAAACAATAAATAGGACAACAATATGTTTATCGATTTATCATTTATTAGAAAAATAATATACATCCCATTACACAAGTGCAGTTTCAATATTACATTACGGACAAACATTTAAATCAGTTTTAAGGTATGAACAATAATGTCAGTTAATTAGAAACAACAACAAAAAATATAAAAAACAATATTTTTTAGAAATAGCTACTATCCACAGCCTACCAATAGTTATAATTTACATTTAGTGGCGTATCCCTTATTTTCAATAACAGCACTGCAACGGCGTGGCATTGATTCAATCAATTTCATATATTTTTCTAGGGGGATTGACATCCTTGTAGTTCGTTTTGACTGGTGTTACGTTTGTTTGAGACTTTCTTTTTAACAATATACAACAACAGAGATTTTCTATCAGGTTTAAATCCGGACTATTTGCTGGCCAGTCTAAAACGGATATACGCTGTTCGCTAAGGAAACATTTGACGCTATTGGCCGTGTGTTTAGGGTCATTGTCATGCTGAAAGATTCAGGTTATAGGCAAATGATCGTCCGAGTAGGAAATCATTGTGTGCTCTAAGATATTTTTGTATTGCCATTGATACATTGTACCTTCAATCTTCCGAACGGGTCCAATGCTACCGCCACAGTGCTTGACTATACTCCTTGTGTATTTATAATTAAAAGCATTGCTTACAGGGCGTCTAACATAGCGCTTTCCATAGGAATTTACCATATTTATTTTGGTTTCATCTGAAAATAACACTTTTTTCCATTCTCGTACCGTCCAATTAACATATTTTTTAGCGAATAATAATCGCTTCTCTCGGTGCTTGGTAAGAAGCGGTACCTTTCGAGAGATTCTTCCAAACAATTTAGCTTCCATTAATCTTCGGCGTATCAGTCTTGACGAGATGTTTCTCGGGTCATCAGGCGAAAAAACTTTATTTTTAATCTGGTTGGAGCCTTTACTTGGGTCTTTTTAGCAACACGAACGATTAGCGTATCTTCTCTGGGAGAGGATTTTCATGGCCGAGCCTTTCTAAGAACATTTTCAACAGTTCCATGTGTTTTATAATGATCAATTGCATTAAAAACTTTCTTAACAGGACAATTTTAATGCTCAGCTATTCTTCTGTACGCACACTTATGATCTATATGTAAATTAGCAATGATTTGCCTAGTTGACGCGTCACTACTTTTATTTTTGCCCATTTTGAACAAAATAAAATTCAGATTAAATTTTGAAAATAATAGAAAAAGCCAAAAAAGAAATGTTATTCTCCAATTTCAAAAAAAGAACGAGCTATGGACGCTTTTTTTAAATGTTTCTAATTAGGCGTCCAAGCGGCCAGTAACAGAAAATAAACTCCTACATGTGTAAGACTCGTTTTGTAATTAAAAGTAAGATATGTTTTATACTTTATGCATATAATGAGTTTTTTATTTGAGTGGCTATATTATTGCATGATTATTAATTATTGAATGTGTATATTTTTCATGAACATTTGTACGTTGAAGTTATACTTTCTTTATTCATAAGAAGTGTTTCTACTTATTTGACCACCACTTTATGTATATATTTACCACTGTATAGTATATATACAGTGGTAAAAAAATTATCCCAGAATTTATTTTTTAAATTAAATGACGAAAATTACGTGGTAGCACAGGTGCGGGCAATAGCGCTCGATAGCTCTTACTTATCGGGTAACTAAGACACGAGGTCATGACCTCAGTAGCCCACGTTTTTACCACCAACAGTGTCGTTAAACACAATTAATATATTATATTAAGTAATTTTTTTGCTTAGTATTTAAAAAATTTTACATAAATAGAACCGACGCACAATATCTAATAACCACTTCACGGGTCGGACACGAATTTTGTTGTACTCTATATATAAAGATAATCCTTTGTATCATCGCATTGCAAGATAAAATTTAATATAGAACTAGCAATATTCGGAATGTAGGTTATTCTGAGAAAACTTGGCATGAAAATCGAGTTACTATTCTCTCCTACTATCCTAATTAATATTATAAATGCGAAAGTGAGTTTGTCTGTTTCTTTGTGACGCTTTCAACACCATCATTGTAGCCGGTTTTAAAAATTATTTCACCAATGGAAAGCTATATACATTATCAGCGAGTATCATGGGCAACCTTTTGTTCCCATATTCCAACGGGAACTAAAATTAGGGCGGGAAAAAAAAAATTACTATATGTAAATAAGTACAAAGAAATTTATATGAATTACTTTTTATAATATTATATTATAACTCCACAAGTTTTCATCATCCGTGTATTATTTTATATTGTTTCCTTAACACAAGTTTTAATTTATTAATAGAGAGCGTACGTCTATGTAATATTTTTTGTAGAAACAAATATCTTCTCCTAGGCGAAGAACGGAAGTATTGAGATTGTGAAGAAACTTCCAGTTATAAGCTATCTATAAATTTTGTTACACTTTTCTGTATAATAGTAAGTATAAATATAATATTATTGTAAGCATATTGTGACACAACAATATCGTATCGGTAAGGCTATTTTTAAGATGAAACTCGAAACTTACTGCAGGTAATTTATTTATTTATTTATTTATTGGGAAACAAACAGTATTACAACCAATCAATTGAAAATAATTCATACAAAAATAAATACATAAACCAATTAAGTTTCCACCGATTACAAGTTCATTTGGAGCTAAGAAGAATAAAACGTATAAACACACGTTGGCCAAACTATAAAATAACAGATTAAAATTAAAATATAAAAATTGATGACATTGAGCAAAATAATAATATGATCAATGAAAATTAAGACAATTATTAAAAAAAAAAATCAAGATTTAAACATAAATTATTAAAAAAAAAAAAAAATTAAAAATAAATTAATTACAATTTACAGGCATTACTAATTTCTTTTTTTAATTTTTTTTTTGTACACATTGTAAAATCTATATTGGAAAAACATTTATTATATTTATCACAGGCACGGAAAATAAAAGTAGTATTATAATGATTTTGATAAGTCAGAAAGTGTAATGCGATATTGACCGTAATAATTATTACATTTCAAGGATACATGCATCAAATAGTGTATCACAATAAGTCGTTAAAAATATCACAATTGTATTTTAAAAATAAATCTTGTTTTCTAAATAATCCTGTATAACATTTTATATACTTCTTTATATATAAATAATACCATTCGAATATAAATATACACGAAACAGAACAGAAAATCAACACCGCGTAACAAGAGTATTGTATTGTTCCAATTCCATTGGTAATTGAATTTTATATTTATTCAAAAATGCGTTGGAATAGATTTTATTATTTATTTAAATACAATAATAAATAAATACCTACTTTTATTAAGTACCAACCTAGAAAAAAAATGTTTATTTCTTAATTTTAAAATAGTGAATCGATATGAATGAATTTTGATTGACAAAAATCTTTCATCTTTCATTATTCCTTAAAGCTTTTTTATTTAAGAAAATTGAAGCGGTTTTGTATTTTCAAATTCCTTTAAAATTGTCATCAACATTAGGTTGCTCTTATTTCGTTTATTAGGGATAGGCTCTGCGTATTTTATTAAGTGCTAGAAAGAGGACTTCGCAAATTTTTACGGCGTTGCCTAACGTCAACTTTCCTCGAGAAATATGCTTAAGCTTTTGGTTTAATGATGGTTGTATAACGTAATTGTAGAAAGTTGTATTAACGCGTATCACATAAATCATTCTGTCTTTTGAAAATATGTTACTTTTCTGAATTTGCCTAAAATAAAAATGGCGGGTTTCGATATTCTCTACTCACATCCTAAACATCCCATTGGACGCCCTATGTCAACTTACTCGGTGGTAGAGCTTTGTGCAAGCTCGTCTGGGTAGGTACCACCTATTCATCAGATATTCTACCGCAAAATAGCAATTCTTTGTATTGTTGTGTTCCAGTTTGAAGGGTGAGTGAGCCAGTGTAATTACAGGCACAAGGGACATAACATTTTAGTTCCCAAGGTTGACGGCGCATTGGCGATGTAAGCGATGGTTGACATTTCTTACAATGACAATGTCTATGGGCGTTGGTGACCACTTACCATCAGGTGGCCCATATGCTTATCCGCCTAACTATACAATAAAAAAAAATCAATATTACGTCACTTTGGAACTCTGTCATTGGTCAACATTTATAACTCTTACAAAAATAAATTGAGCAGATAATTTTCAGGGGCTTCATTGACTAGATTAGATAAATAACATAGTATAAATACATTTTAATGAGCCGCGTAATATTTAACATAATAATATGAAACACTTCATCATGTTTATCTCAATTAACACATCAACTACATCTCATTAAAATTCAGGATGTCCTTCCTCGCTATTGTCTCTTCTATCCAAGATTCACAGAACAGTGGATTTTGCAATGGAATATTAACTAGAGACACCGGACTTTACACTATAGTCGGCGTCTACTACAATATTATGACTAGTATCAAGACTATCAATTTACGCTCTACTGAATTTAATTGGGCAATTACGGTATTTGGTTCATAATTTGTTCGGCAATAATTATTTTGGTTTAAAACATGATCTCAAGAAATGCTTTAAACGTGAAATTAAGGCAAATGTTAATTGTATTTCAAGAATATATATTTATAGTTTTACTCTTAGGAAATATTCTTCAAAATATTTTTTTTTCGAAATATTCAAAATAATTTTGATTTTGGGTTAGTAACCTACAGATTTAATTTCGGGAAGGAGAGAAAATTAAAGCTTAGCTAAATGTGCAAAACATACTAAACAAGTACACAACAACACACACAAGCACAAGTATATACAAGCACAAGTATTTAAGCAATCAGATCTTTAAACTGTCATTCTTTACTTTAATCAGAAATCGATGCAAAAATGCAAAAAAAATCAGGTACACGAACAACAGCTTTCTGCGGCGCAATACGTTTGTAAAGTCCACCTTATTTTCTAAGTCAGATTAGTATCTTATCCTGGATAGCTACTGTAAACTTGTTGACGAATAAATTAAAAAAATGTATCCTCTGGTTCTGAGATTTAAATCCAGGAACTTCTGATATAACGCGGTTAAATAATTACCTCTTGACTTACTTGAGTTACTTCAAAATGAGTCAGTTTGGAACAAGAGTAACGAAGTTTAAGGTTTCAAACTTTATACTCTTTATGCAACATAAAAGGCTAACTTAGAATAGTTAAATAATATTGTAAGTTCATCTCGTAAACTCGATAACTTTTTTTTTTTTTTTTTTTATTGTATATGTAGGCGGACGAGCATATGGGCCACCTGATGGTAAGTGTTCACCAACGCCCATAGACAATGGCATTGTAAGAAATGTTAACCATCGCTTACATTGCCCATGCGCCACCAACCTTGGGAACTAAGATGTTATGTCCCTTGTGCCTGTGATTACACTGGCTCACTCACCCTTCAAACCGGAACACAACAATACAAAGTACTGCTGTTTTGCGGTAGAATATCTGATGAGTGGGTGGTACCTACCCAGAGGAGCTTGCATAAAGCTCTACCACCGAGTAAACTACGAAATACGTTTCTAAAAAACCTGATAAATATTTAATAATTATTTATTATACATATTTTTTATAATAAGTTGTAAATTTAAATTAGACTCGTCTTAAAGAAGAAAGGAAATGGCTTTTCATTGCATATTGTAGCGAAAACACGAAAAGTTATTTTTAGTTTGATATAATTTCTGGATAATAATTGCTGAATAATTTCATTTCTTTTATGTTTTTATCATGATTGAATTTTGCGGCCTTTTAAGCGGTTGATAGATATATACACATTCTGTATATTTTAGCATATTTTAGCCTGTTAAATAAAGCTGCTTAAAAAGTTTAATACTCAATGTTATGTCTCAGGATATGTTCTGGCAGCGATACCAAGATGTAGGTTTCATTAATAGAATGTCTGCTTTTGGAGGCAGAAAAATCGGTTTGGTAAGTCCAGCGTCCAATAGAACTTGTAAAATTTCATGCCTGCTGTGGACTTAAAGAATAATCTTGCAGAAGAGATTGGTGTATAAATATTGTATAAATTACCTTTTAGATGTTTAGAAGTTTTTTGTAGTCAATATACTGTATATCAATAGGGTCTCACTCCTCATGTACAACTGCGTCGACTGCTTATTTAGCGATTTCGATTTTTATTGTTGACATTTATTGTTGATTAGCTGTTCTTCGAGACACAGTCGGCGTTAAATTTATTTTATACAACAATTTTATAATGTACTTGGTAGGAGGGTTTTATGTAAACCCGTTTGGGTAGGTACCTACAACTTAAAGTGTGCGTGAGCTGGCGTTTTGCACGAGGACATAACATCTAAGTTACGAAGATCGGTGGCGCATCGGCGATATAAAGTTAAAATTTCTTACAATGCCAATTAATATCCACACTTAGCCTATCTGGACATATTTAAGCGGTGGTGTTCATCTAACATTAAATTAATAAGACTGACGATTCGGAAAATACTTTTAAACCTCCTTTAAGAATATTTCTTCATTCAGTTCCACAAAAAGATTTCATCGAATCCTTTTAGCATAAGGAATATTATATAAGATTTATATTTAGAAAATTATTAATATATATGCATTTAGATTTATTAAATAATGTAGGAATATGCGATTGAAATGACATGGAATATTTTCAATCACGATAATTCTAAAACAAGATTTGAACTCAAGATATTCGAAGAGATTTGTGTGAAACACGAATGGACCACGACGGATTAACGTCCAATGGTGATTTCAAGCGCTTTGCAGCTTCAATCTGAAGTAATTGCATTTAGGCTGCAGACAGACAATTCCTTTGAGATAGCTTCCTCCTGTTCTATAGGTTGTTAATCTTTTGTAATCATATAGAGCACTTGCAACTTTTTGCCATATATATTTAAATCAATCCAAAATATTTTACTTTTTAATCGTCAAGCGTTAACGACGCTTATTATTATTTAAAAATAAGTATATATGTATATATATTATACATGTATGTTTACACATTTTGATTAATTTGGCTGTTCAAAGCGGCATGGAAATCCTGTTCTTGTGAAATAATGTGCATAATAATATGTAGTTGTCAAAGTATGAAGACGGTCCAACGAATTCTATCATGTTTATAACTTTGATTTATATTTTCTGAAACGCTTGATCAAAGTCAACTCAAGTCAACTAGTTAGAAGTTATTCTAACTGATCATTGGTCGATCGCAGTCGATCTTGCAATAAAAAATCCTGTGACTGTTCAGTATTTAGACAGATTCATTATTTCAAACACTGGCGATATTTCGTATAATATACAATGATATATTCAATTTGTGTTTTAGAAGAATATGGATTCCATTTGTTAAAACTTGATTTGCGACCCTGGGGCAGCATTGTTACTTTATTCGACTTTGGAATATGGAAATAGAAATTCGTCCTTCAATTTATATTTCTAGATTCCTAATATAAGTGAAAAGCTTTTAGCTATTAGTCTCTCGCAGTAAAAATAGCTGTTCCTGTATTTGACGTCATATTATTTATGTTATACGAGTAGCTTGACTGTAACAAAAAGATTAAGACCTACAAAAATGGTTTTATTATTTTGGAAAACTTGGGCTGTTCTTTGTTAGAATCACACAGAGTGGCGATGAGCCGGTGGTTAAAAGGCGAGAACTTCACCATTCTGTGTTCAAACCCGGGCATGCATCAGTGAATTTTCATAATTTGTATTTATAGTTCATATCGTGCTCGCGGTGACAGAAAACATTGTGAGAAAAACCGCATGTGGTGGATGAAAATCTGCCATGAAGAATCAACAACTCGCATTAAAGTAGCGTGTGGAGTAACCTCCATTCCTTCTTCTCGAACACGAGATGAGATCTTAGCCTAGCACCGGGCAGATAGTAGTAATAACAGGCTTATGCTTAACTTTTTCACTATTAGAATTCACCATATTGTTCTTTTTACATGGTTAATGTTGATTATATTTACTTTGACACTTCATTTTAGTTTAAATGGAGACTTATTTATGTCAGAAAGTAACAATAGAATTGAAAATTTATAAACTGAGAGGAATTTCATCCATTGTTTGTTATTAATCTGTAAGTAATGGGTCGAAAAATGCAGCCGCAAAGCTCTGTGTCAACCTAGGAACACGAGGGACTGTCGCGCGTCTGCTACATAAGTAGCCAAAAATACCAGTGACAGCGTATTGTGAAATATTTGTTTGTGGCTAGGCTTAAAATAGCTTATTGATTGTGAAAATTCTACCACTGGCTCGAAATGAAATATATCAGATCTGAGACGAATAGGTGGATGAAAATAAGCGAGATTATTTATAACTTATAACAACCATTTGCCTTTGAAATATTATTAGTTTTAATGCTGTGTGTGTGTGTTTTTTTTTGTTTTGAGATTTATAAGATACGTCTTCATTTATTTTTAATTCGACGGTATTTTTTTCTATTGTTTAATGTTTTATTAGCTTTAGAAACTTTATAATAGTATTTATACATATTTTCTTTTTTTTTATTTTCTTAGAAAAACTGATAGATGACTGCTTCTACGCTGATATTAAAATAAAAGCTTGTCAGACTATGATACATTTTTATACGCAGGAAAAATAAAACATAAACTGTTTTCTTCTAAAATAGAATTTAAATATAATATTTTATGAAAACGTAGAATTTATTGTTTTCAAACGGATATGTCCTAAAACCGCCACCCATGGATATAAAAAATACATCAATGAAGACATATCGCTTTGTACGCGGTTTCATTCATGACTTTAGTCAGACACCGAGTGGCGCGTTCGCACTGAGTGGCGCGCATTTTAAAACACGGTACGTAAAAAAAAATGCCATTTTTGTATTGTAAATATACGACGTATGTCGTGTTGAAAGTCACGATTTCTGGGTTTTCAAGCTAGGGCCATTTTGATTTTATATCCTGTGTAGTACTTGAAGAGCCCGGTTTCATCATTGTAAGTGTACTTTTCCCTGTGACTTGATATTGCAACTGCAACTAAATCGAAGACAATGAATCTGAAGAACTTTCCAATCACAATAAATTTACAAAATGATATTATGTTTTAGATTATTGTTTATTCTAGAAGTTTCAACTCTTATTGATACTGATTTTTTCTTCAACTTACATTTTTGTTTATTTTTGAGCATTTGATCAACTTATATCGAATCATGTAAACACATTATTACATATATAAAAATATTAGCGACGTTGATATTTACATCATCATTATTCTACTAGTTTTATACATTTAATTACATCTTTGATTCCAAATATTGATGCTACAATATAATTGTGTGATTATATTCCATAATTAATATTGAATCGAATATAAGATATATCGAGAAAATAATCCTTTATCTAAAATATAATGTGAAATTTTAACAGTAAACATTAAAACAGTAATGTTTGTTAGCTCTTGTCCAAAACTAACATCGGTCGTATCAGCTAAAATTACAATGACACACATTGGTTTGCCGTACGCGATGTTCGACCCCGCGCTAAATTGAATTCGGATCAAATTGACTTTTGGATCAATAAGCGTGCAATAATATTTAGACCAAGACTCTCCGAATATATGAAATAGTTTTAACTTTACCTAGTAATGAAGTTCCGTATTGAAGAGTGAGTGACAGTATATCTACATGCACAAGACCTCTTAATTCTATCTTAGTTCTCGAGGCTGATGGCCTATTGATGATTGAGGGTTAATTATTATTTCCTACAGTGCCAATGGGTTATGGTAACTATTTCTTATTAAGTTACTCATTTGTCAGTCTTCCAATCTATTTAAAAAAGAAGATGGTCGTAGACACTGAAGTGGGCTCAACATTTTGTAAGATGTTCTTAAAAGCTGGCGTTAAGAGGTGGAGACAGAAAGCCGAAAAGGGAAAAGAGAAGTTGGTCTCGTATGTCTACGATGGTCGTTTGGGTAGGTACCACCCACTCATCAGATATTCTACCGCAAAACAGCAGTACTTTGTATTGTTGTGTTCCGGTTTGAAGGGTGAGTGAGCCGGTGTAATTACAGGCACAAGGGAGATAACATCTTAGTTTCCAAGGTTGGCGGTGCATTGGCGATGTAAGCGATGGTTAACATTTCTTACAATGCTATTGTCTATGGGCGTTGGTGACTACTTATCATCAGGTAGCCCACAAGCTCGTCCGCCTACATATACAATAATATATATACTATATATCTGCAGGAAGAATACATGTAATATAACCATCATTAACGCAAATCAAACGCTATGTATTGTTGTATTCAAATTCCAGAAGTGAGCAAGCCAATGTCATTGTAGGCTCAAGTGACAAAACAAACATAAACAACGTTCGTACTCTACTAACTTGGCCAATTCAACGGACATCAATGGCATTGTGTTACGTATATTGTTATAGACCAGCAGAGTTCTTAGTAAATAAACAGATCATAAATGTTTCCATGTTGTGTAATGGATTTGTCTGAACTAAGCATTATTTTCATTATATAAATAAAAATCCATATATACCTGATTCTCATTTACATCGAGTAAGTTTGATTATTTTTTTTTCACAGAATATATGGGATTGGTATATCTAATAAGACATCAGCTACCTTACTCATAAACGATGTGTAGCGGCTTTTTAGCTAATTACAGATTTATCTCTTTCTGTCATTACATTGGCATTCACATATAAATATGAAAGTTGAATAAATCTCTCATGATATTATACATACAGAGTGTAACAAAAACCCTGTCCGACTCGTGAACTGGTTATCAGGAATCGTATTTTTTTTTTTGTTTTTTTTTTTAAAGTAATTTTGTCCTACACAGCCATGCAAGTCCCATGACCCCAAAAAAAAAAAACTTAAATAACGAAAATTACATGGCAACACAGGCGCGGGCGACAGCGCTCAATAGTTCTTATCTATCGGGTAGCTAGGACACGAGGTCTTGACCTCAGTTGTCCATGAAATTTTCATCATTTACAATTGAAAATGACAATTAATATTTTTTTCTTAGAATTTTAAAAATGATTACATAAATAAAACCGACTAACGATACCTGATAACCATTGAACGGGTCGGACAGGGTTTTTGTTACAGCTGTTATAAGAAATGTATTAAATATATATACAACCGTAAATAGGCTATGGAACTAAATGTTAAGCTCATGGAAAAAGAAGACGTATTTACTTGAAAGATATATTTCTTATACTAAACTAAGAATGGATTTTGCAGAAATCATATCCCAGAGGAGTAGGAAAGGTGGATTAAGTAGTATACTCCTGTTCTGAGAATACGAGACTTATAACATTAAAGTTTTACAGAAACATTATTTTATACCAATGCACAACTAGCGAAAGAAAGATAAGAAGATTAAAGATACGAAGTATTGCTTATAATCTGTAATTTATTATTGTATTTATTTATTCAATACTTTATTGCATAACGTAAAATGTATTTTGTATGCAATAAAGTATTAAACTTTTGTTCAACATACATGTTGAACAAAAGGCAGACTTAGTGCTTAAGCTTCAGAACTTCTCCTCAGGTCTTTGACCAGTAATGGGACAGGCTATGTACGATATAATAATAGCTTAATTACTGTAATATATCATTGATATAATAATTATATAAGTAATATAACATTAATATAATAATTTTTAGCTTCTAAATTCAAAATAATCCGAATTATCATGTTTATTAATTTTATAATCTTCTAATATTTCCAATTTGCAGCATATGTAATATTGGTTTCAACTGAAAATTAATATTCGGATAGTTTTGAAAGCGGTAAGCCCGTTTCGTTTAGCTTGATAGTTTTATTGTGGCCTAAGCCTGGTTAACCGCGCTGAAATTACAACGGTATAGATTTGCCTTTCACGAATAGTCTATCACGGGATGAATTCGTTCGACCCAAAATCGTTTTTTGAACGAAGGATATATAACATTTGGTTTTAATTTGAAATCTGATTAAATATTAGACTGTCATTTGTAATACGAATGCTAAATAGGCATTCGTATTACAAATGACAGTCTAATATTTAAAAAAAAATAACAATAAGGCACATTAAAATAGGTATTTGAATATAAAATATTTATGTTAGTATAATTTTATTTTGAATAAGTAATTAAAAAAAATATATATATTATAAATAATTTCTTTATTTTCGCTTCTTTTAGTCAATCATGAAACGTCAGGTTAAGTTAACGTTTATTAATAAAAAAATGAAGGGAATTCGATTACAGTTTGTGCTCCGTTGCGAATACAATTTGCAATCAGTAAAGCCTGTTACGACCTCCTGTCTCCTGATGACGAGTATTTATGGTCATTAAGCTAGCTTGTATAACGAAATTTCATTCTGACGAACTGAATCAAAGATCAGTATTTGAATTGTAATTAACTCATGTCTTAGATATAAAGGTAGACATTCCTACGTCATTTCACTGTTCTTTATTCCATGATTTTAATAACATCCAATCCAAATTAACAAGCAATGGATTGGTTTTTATGTACCCGTCTCGAACACGTCTCCCATTGTAAGGGTACTTGGATACTTGTTACGTACGCAATTTTATCTTTCGCAACAAGTCGCACCTCTAGCAACTTAGTTTAAATTCCAAAGAATATATTTTCAACTGATTAAAATTCTAGACAAAATTTTGTTTTCTTTTTTATTAAGTGTGTCTTGGAGTTTAATTTTTGTATGATATACATATTATTATTATTATTATTGTTAATGAAGTAAACAATGATTTTAAAATCATTAATAATAATTTAAACGATGCTTACAAAATTTATTTGCTACCTTTGGCAGGCAGTGACCTCTCTAACTTTGACTGAAAGTAGTTAAAGAGCAGATGATGTAAAATGATGACACTTTAATTAAATCATTATAAGTAATATTTTATTTTAAAATGTTTCGTGGAAAAATTAGTAAGATGGGTAAGCTTAGTTCAAACAAGATAATGCCGATAAAATATCGAAACCTATAATCAAATAATTCACGTGTTCAGTATTTACGAGTTTAACATTAGTGGTATATCTGTGAGCCTATATAGGTTAGCTCAAGCATTAATATTCTAGTTCAAGCCTCATCATGCACAAGCCGAGTTATTATTAAAGTAATAGTCGCTTTAAGTCAACTCGGACCGCAAACGCAACATCCAAGTTGCCTCATGAATATTAAAACAAACTGCCGCCTGCTGTCAGTTTCGCAGTACAACTATTTTAACATAGAATTTATTAACAATCCAAAGTAAATGATAATTATTCGTATATAACCTAGAGTTATAATACTTTGATAATAACATACTGTTAACCTGTAACAGTATTTAACTTAACATATTTGTAAATAATTATAAATCATAATTATATGTTGTATATAATTCTCCTAGTTATTGAATTATATTTAATTACAGATTTTATTAATGTAATAATAAATTAAGAAATATAATAATTGTGAACTGGTCTTTTTGAATATTATTTAAAGTCCCTGTTAATCTGTAGTTGTGGCTACAGTACTATATAATTTTTTATCGGCGATAAACTATACAGTCTTACGACCTTATTCATAAACGTTGCTTAGTTACTGTTTAGCTAAACACTGATTTGTCTCTTTCTGTCATTATTGATTTGACATACGAAAGAAGAAGACAAAATATTGTTTAACTAATCACCAGTTAAATAAAGTTTATGAATAAGGCGGTTAGTATACAGCAATATTTCGCATTTCAGTTTTCCAGCTTCAATGGTGAGGAAAGCATTGTAAGTTATCTTAGACTCCGTATTTGGTAGCGTAGTTTTGATGTAAGCAATGGATTGTATTTCTTAACATAACATTGTATGGTATATTTATTTAATAATAACTACCTCGTTGGTCTAGTGGCTAGATATAAGGCTGCAGACCCGGTGGTCCTGGGTTCAATTCCCAGGTCGGGCCAATAAATAGTTAGTGGGTTTTTCTGTCAGAAAATTCTCAGTAGCAGCCCGGAGTCTGGAAGTTGAAAGTGTGTACACTCCCGTGCCTCGGAAAGCACGTTAAGCCGTTGGTCCTGCGCCTGAACTCTTTCCGGTCGTGTCGGATTGCCGTCCCATCGGATTATGAGAGCTAAGGAAAAGAGAGTGCACCTGTGTTTGCGCACACACTTGTGCACTATAATATGTCTTGCGCAGTTAGCTAATCTCTCTTGAGATTGGCCGCCGTGGCCGAAATCGGTCTGGAGGACCTTATATTTATTTAATAACTTCAAAAACATTAAAAAATAGGCAGAATAGCTCTGAACTTTTAATTTCATAATTATATAAACGAAAATTTAAATATAGTGTTAACTTAAATACTTGTTACTACTTCAAGTATATAAAGATGAACTACATGCTTTCAAAATACAGACATCATCGTTCATAAAGGTAAATGAATGTATCAATATAATTTACTTTGTATGATATTAATTTTAATACGAGTCAATTCATCGCTCAAAATATTTCTCTCTTGCACTTCCTAGAATATAATGCTTTTGTTTTAGGCCGACTTTTTTCAATTTATGATGTTTTTCTGCTAAAAATTTGCTTTGCTGTCACATCTTAATTTACTCTTATATAATTTGCTTAAAAAATGTGTACTAATACGTATCAAAAAGATAGAATTCGTACATAACGATCTCCCAATGTACATATTTGAGATAAAAATGTGCATTTAGATTATTTATATTCTTAAATTTTCCCGATAGAGTTCGCTTATAAAATGCTAATTTTACGGTTGAAAAGTTTTCACTGCAACGTATCAAATCCGGACTAACAAACTAAAATTCAATTATCATGTCAAAGGTTGATTGAAAAAAATTTATTACTTCAGGTAAAAATCCTATTACTTAAAACGAAAATGTTTTATATTATTTTAATTTAATCAAAAGAGTATTTATTATTAAATTTATGTTCTTAACAAAATATATTGTTATCCTTATTTTTTTTTTGTATATAGATCGGCGGACGAGCACATAGGCCACCTGATAGTAAGTGGTAACCAACGCCCTTAGACATTGGCATTTTAAGAAATGTTCACCATCGTTTACATCGCCACTGTGCCATCAACTTTGGGGACTAAGATATTATATCCCTTGTGCCTTTAATTACAGTGGCTCACTCGCCCTTCAAACCGGAACACAACAATACAAAGCACTGCTGTTTTGCGATAGAAAATCTGATGAGTGGGTGGTACCTACCCAGACGAGATTTCTCAAAGCGCTACCGACGGATTACTATCCATAATCTGTTGTTTAATTAACGCTTTTATAGAAACGATGTCTAGTATTTGTGATCTTATTGTCAGTAAATTTATAACTTGTGTCCATCCGTAGTAATGACAATTTTTTTTTCAAATAGTTCCTGAGATTATTTCTTGCATATACAACAGCTCACTAAAACCGCGCTCTCTTTTTCTAATATTAGTGTAATTATATGAAGCTCAAATAATCCAATTTTTAAATAAAACATTTGCATTGAGTATATAGACTTCCTACTGTCTTTAAAAAAAAAAAGTAAAGTAACAGCCTGTGAATGTCCCACTGCTGGGCTAAGGCCTCTTCTCCTCTTTTGAGAAGAAGGTTTTGGAGCTTATTCCACCACGCTGCTCCAATGCGGATTGGTGGAATACACATGTGACAGAATTTCAGTGAAATTTGACACATGCAGGTTTCCTCACGATGTTTTCCTTCACCGTCAAGCACGAGATGAATTATAATCACAAATTAAACACATGAAATTCAGTGGTGCTTGCCCGGGTTTGAATCCATGATCATCGGTTAAGATTCACACGCTCTTACCACTGGGCCATCTCGGCTTTTTTTACTTTTCCTACTGTCTTTAAATTCGATTAATTAAAATAGTCGGTCTTGGTGGAAAGTAGTATAATTGGTGTTATGTAATATAATTAGTGGGTATATTACAAGTTAATGTAAAAATATACTCAATCTTTATGAAGTTTATAAATAGCATTTCTGATATAAATTTTTAGTAAAGCCTCCGATGTAATTAATTTGCAGTAAATACCAGTTTACACTAAGAGTCGAAACCATTTTTGCAGCCCCGACGCTGCGCTTAAAACAAAGGGCTGCTGTAGACGTGTCCTGTTTCAGACGACCCTGGAGGTACCGACATAGCCAAGGGCTGTAGTACGCATTATCGAAGAGTGCGTGGGGTGAAATCAGGTGTTGCTTCCTAACGAAAGCACCGTTGATCCACAAGAGTTAAGCACAAGAAGTTGTCTATATGTTATATTGAAACGATACCATAGTCGCTCTGATCCGAGCCAATCATATCAACATTCTCAAATATATTGTTGCGTGGAAATATACATATAAAAGAACAGCGTTGTTTTACCAATTTTAAACGGTCCAGCTACTTAACACATCTTTTCAACTTGTTTGAGGGCCTCGGGTAGCGGGCCATGTACTTAAGAGTCTAATTAGCCGTAAATTGCGACCAGAATTGGGTTCTTGGTCGAAAATTAGGTTTGAATGTCTAATTTAAACAAATAAAGGAAAATTACATCGCAATTACGTTTCCTGTCGGTATTGGTTGATAATAGCCTTCTGGAATTTAGTTATGTTGATAATATATTTTAAATATAACTTTTAAAATATGGTATCGTTGCGGCTAGAAAGCAACATTGATAATGAAAATCAAAAAGAAAAGTAATAGCCGTAATCACTCTCTCTCTGTTTTTGGAGAAGGTAGGAGCTTATTTCAAAACACTGTTCTAATGTAAATTAGTGATTATAGATCTGGCAGATTTTCATCCAACACTTTCTTCACGTTGTTTTCCTTCACCATCAAGCATGAGATGAATTATGAATACAAATTAATGACATGAAAATTCAGTGGTGCTTTTCCCGGGCTTAAATCCACAAACGTATAGGATTCAGGTGGTCAACTACTGCGTCACACAAAAATACTATATTTTATAAATAAAAACAATTGCGAATTATGAAATATCCTATTAAAATACTTATTAAAATGTACATACAACTAACATTATAATTACGATTTGTTTTTACCTCAATCGTAAACAAAAAACAGTCAAACATTTAACTTTTTGATCGATTTTAGTCGCAAACACGTTTCTATGTAAACAGGAGGTAAAAGAAAAATCGTTTCCATCACAAAAACGAAAGTATAATGCTTCGAAGTTGCGAGTAAATTTGTTTCAAGTTGTTGTTCGCCAGTAATGTGTTGTTGGTAATTTCTGTGAAAAACCGCGGGGAATAGAGTTAAACTTTTTTTTTGTTACAAATTTTCACTTAATTACTTCAGAGGGTCACGTGACAGCGATAACTCAAATGGTTATACATATATATCGGTGAAAGAACAGTTCAGTAGTTTTTTCTCTTCTGCTTGTCAACCGATTTTTTTTCAATACTGTTGTCGAATGCTATTTAAAATAAACTGTAATCATTGTTGTTATCGTTAACAATTACTATTGCTCATTTTTTTTATAGAATAGACAAGGTGGACGGCTAATTGGGTCACTTGATGGTAAGTGGCCACCACCATCCACAGACATTGACGATGTAAGGTATATTAACCACTAGCTGTGCAAGCGGTTTCACCCGCGTATAATTAATAAAAAAATATAATGAATAAAAATCCTTCCTCGATAAAAGGACCATACAACACAAAAATAATTTTTAAAATCGAACCAGTAGCTCCTGAGATTAGCCGGATCAAACAAGCAAACTCTTCAGCTTTATATATTAGTATAGATTCCTTTTTCGCAAATGCGCCACCTTCCCTGGGATCTAAGATGTTATGTCCCCATTGCCTCTAGTTATACCGCCTCACTCACCCTTCAAACCGGAATACAATAATACTATATCGCTGTTTTACGGTAGAATATCTGGTGGTATCTACCCAGACGAGCTTGCACAAAGCCCTACCATCAAGTAAATAATAATGATAACATTTGAGATAAATCAGAACAGGACATAACATTTAGTGTCATTAGAAATACATAGAAGATATTACAATATATTTTCACTATAGGTAAAGTTAACGATTTTTATAACGTACAAGTACAACAATCAAGTATTTTTCTTAAAATGTCTGACACTAAGAAATCACTATTAACGTAGACCCAATTTCTTTCTTCGACATTATATCACCATCAGTGTTAAGTGAAGTGAGGAGCTAAGATATGTTTATATTCCTTATTTGCCGGCTGAGCGCGTTTTGCCGTAAAGTGCGTCACAGCGTTAAATCACAGGAATCGATCAGCCGTCCTAAAGAATGAGTAGTACGATCATAATGTAAATATATTGGAACACGACGATACAGATTGTTCATTATTCGTAAGATGAAATTCATTTTTATTTATTTTAAACGACTTACTAGCTAATGGCGTTTTCTTCATCAAAGTTATCTTCACCCACAGGCTTTAGCACTGTAAGAAGAATTAAATAACTCTTCATACCTTCAATGTGTAACAAACCTTTAATTACACTGGCTCACTTATCCTTCAATTTGAAGCAGATTTTTAAAGAGCGTTAATTTTGGGCAGAAGGATAATGTATGTATTTGTCGTGTATACAACACTACGGGACAATAAGAATGTTTATCTTTGAACAAACGTAAATAAAATAGAAGCAATCCTTTTCATGAGAAGACATTTATATCAAATTAATTTACAATGTAATCAGTTGTTTATTACATAATAACGCTTCGGATAATTAGTTTGCAGTTGAAATTATCATCTTTAGCTACTTATATAAACACACACAAACATAATTCGGTGGAACTTTAACCAAAATCCGGACCGTAATACGTTTATTTATTATTATTATTTAAAACTTTATTGCACAACAATATATAAATAGCACAAGAGTAAAGAAACAGTCTATCAAAAAAATGGTGCGCAAAGGTGGTCTTATCGCTTATAGCGATCTCTCACAGACAATCTTTGTTGAAAATAGCTTTGTAAGAGAACAGGTAAGTGCAAACTTGAAAAGGAGATATTTTAATAAGAACAATTTGAATTAACACATATACATATATATATATATATATATATATATATATATATATATATATATATATATATATATAATATAAAATTAAATATAGATAATTATAAGCTACATACTATTCCATATATATATGTATATACATACTTACATATACATACATACATACTTACATATATATATTATTTATTTATTTATTATATTATTTATTATTTATTTATTTGTACTTCCAAATTGTAAGTTTATTCTTTAATGTACTATAACTTACAATCATTTAAGAAAACCAATAACTTACACGTTTTATTTATTTTCAATCAAACTCTATATTTAATTCCAGTAAGCACTATAAATTCATCGTCACCGTTTAGAATCCTGATGAATACTATTCAGACGAACCGATATTGAAACAAAGTTAAATTGCATATATAATTAAATGTTCCGGTATCATTTACGTTATATTATATGTATTTATTTTTATAGGATAGGTAGGCGGACGATATGGGTCACCTGATGGTAAGTGGTCACCAACGCCCTTAGACATTGGCAGTGTAAGAAATGTTAGCCATGAAAGATATGAAAATATAGAAAGATAATTATAATAATAATAATGGGCTCCTGACCGATTTCGGTTACGACGGCCAATCTCAACGAGAGATTAGCCAACTGCGCAGGAGATATTATAGTGTACAAGTGTGTACGCAAACACAGGTACAGTTTCTTTTCCATAGCTCTCATAATCCGATGGGAGTTCAGGTGCAGGACCAACAGCTTAACGTGCTTTCCAAGGCACGGAAGTATGCACACTTTCAACTTACAGACTCCGCGCTACTACTGAGAATTTTCTGACAGAAACACCTAATAGCTATTTATTGACCCAACCTGGGATTTGAACTCAGGACCACCGAGTCTACGGCCTTATATCTAGCCACTAGATCAACGATGCAGTCGTTGATATAATATAGATGTCCCGCGGCTTCACCCGCGTATAATTAATAAAATTATAATAAATTATTTTATTACTATAATAACACACACGCGCGCACACACACACACGCATATATGGCTACTGGTAAAGAAATACGTAATGAAGATAGATAGATAGATAGATAGATAAAGTCTTTATTTGGATCACACCACATGAGTAAAAATAAGAAGATAAAAAAGAAATGACAAAAGTAACACAGTGTTTAAGCTAATTTATGACGTAGAAAAAAAAAAAAATAAAGAAAATTAACTAACTTACAAAAATATTTTGCATCCAATTTTGTTTAATCTATATCTATTAAATATAATTGGATGCAAAATGGAAATTGCATTATTATGGAAACACAAAGAAAAGAAAAAAAAATAAAAATTAACAAAAATTAACTGTAAAGTGGTGTGGCATCCAAAATGGACAACCTCTCAGTTGAAGCTGGCATAATATTAACCCAGCACTGATTTTCAGAGGCCTCCATGTGACAGTGACGGACGGCCATGTAAACGTGACAAAGAGTAATATCAAATATTAAAGTGGTAGATTGTTACGTATAAACAAGTTATTAAATTACAAGTTAATAAAACTTAAAACTAAAGTCGTTATCTGAAATACATATACGATTATAAAAAAATAGGAGATTAAATCCGATATACAAATTAAAATTATTAACGATTTGAAATTAATTTTCATAACATACCGTAGTGTTTACCGATCTTATATATGGCCTATCATTTGCGCCATCACATGTTCTTTGTGTGTACCAATTTTCATCCAGATTGGTCAAGCCGTTCTTGAGTTATAAGAAGACATACAGACAGACAGACAGACAAAAATGATAAAAATAGTATAATGTGAATCACTGCATCATAATATCATAAAATATTTATCACAAAATTAGCTGAAAAGTACAGACAGAGCCCATAGATTTATATAGTAGTATAGATTATGTAGTTATATTGAGGAACGTTATCTAAGAATGTAGAAACATCCCCTAAATACAGCGACTGGGCGTTGAACTCGAAATATGTAGAATAATTCAACATCTTATTCTTTATTTAGAACATGCAAGCGGAGCTTCATGACCTCCAAGGAGTTACTACCTCGGAGATCTAAATCATTTACAATGCCTGGCTGTTGAATACTTTAAACTGCAATGCTTTCCAACACACTACACCGTTGCTAGTCTTTAGTAATTATAATATTGTGAATTTTGGAAGTAATGAAGAGCTTAAGATAATAAAACAGAACTGTGTTATATTCCAACGTATAGCCTATCATTCTATATATAGCAGTGAATAATCAGATTACATGGACGGCGATAATTAGAGAAGTGCAGCACGAGTGTTTATATATACATTATGTATTTCTCTTCACTGTCTTCGATTACTGCAAGTATTTTGGGGGGCAGAATGAGAGGTAGTTGCATTTCATATTGTTACGTCACATTTTTCATTTAAGCGGTGGTTCTACGTATAGACGTTATGGGAAAAAAAAGCATTTTTTTTCTATTTTACCGTCAATCTAACCTGCTAACCTATATCACGTATAACATCAGCTGAATTTCAGCTTTCTATGACTTCAGGAAGTGCCCTAACAATTATGATGATCATCAGTCAGTGAGTGACGAAATCTGCTTATTTTAGATATTGATAATAATTTATAAAGTATACATTTGAAATTTTATATGTTTAATAAGTACTCTATTGACATCATATCCTGAGAATTTCGATTTTCTAACACTGTCCAGACTGAATCTATAAGGGTACAAAAATACGACGAAACGGTTCGAGAAAAGATAGGTAGTGCCTTCCATTGTCTCGTCTTAGTTAGGTTGGGTTAGGAATTGCTAGATTTTATTTAATCTACGACAAGTAACTATTGAAAGTAATTGTGATTGATTTTATAAGTCACGGCGGGTGCGATAGTCTCAACACTTTCATTCGGGTAATCCGATAAGATGTTTATCCGACACGACCATTACAAGAAACAGGTACTTGCACCATACGGCTATATATACTTTCCGAGACAAGGAAGAGTAATATTGCTAACAAACTAACGCCAAAAGTAGTACTCGTACTAGAATTTCTCGTGTTAGCCGTTAGACGCTGTTATTCAATCAACTATTGTTTTATAAAAAAATAGCACACCGTTTTTTATGTCTCGGCGGAACTAATATTCTAAACATAATTGACTTTGTAATGAAACATAACATAGTTTAATTATAGTATTGATGAAAATATAAACAATATTAGTAAAGTTATTTAATAATTCGACATTGTTAAAACAATTAGATGAATCTATTCTTGCTACGAAAATTAACTTTAGAAGAAAGCTGTTTATTCCATTACAACATAAAAAAGGAGGCAAACAAGACTCTTTCTTGGAGAAAAATAAAGTAAAACGCTTAAGTCACGAGTTAATTTATTTCGAAGTTACTTTGCCACCAATTTGTTACGGTCGCGTCCTCGAGGCAAGACCACATTGCGCGAATAACTTTTTGTTACAGAATTTGACTTACCATTCTGTTAAACTATTTAAAAATAAGTTTATTAATTTAACAAATAAAATGTAATCAAACGAATGTTATATTAATTGTATTAATATCATTCTCACTTGATGGTAAGGCTTTGTGTACTACCGTCAGCATAAACTGAAATAAATTAAGTACTTTAATGCTAAACAACATTATTTGTACTCCAGTCTTTCAGTTTGAAAAAGTGAGTAAGTCAGTATTGATGGTGAATGAAATTAATGCTTACTATTTTTTACAATGCCAGCGACAATAATACCATCATTTCGCCTCCTAGCTACAGGCGTATACAGGACCTTTGCTGACATACGATCTCCACTGAATGCTCGTATATTTAGAATGATCAATATCAGCACTCGCGTCAATGGCTACTAAATTACTAAAAGTAGGGTCAGTGTACTGTTTATCGGGAAGACGGCTCAATGAGGCATAATAATTTAAGTTCCACGACACATCCACATTTACAGCAAATATATTTTTTTTTATAAAACCACTGGAATATTTTGTTTGTTACAATTTTGAAAGTGTTACGTAACCTGTACGGTAGCCATTTTTTTTTTAAAAAACTTTATTTTCTGAATGCTTTCATAATTGTTTGCTACTTTTTTATTGATTTAGTGTAAAATTAACAATAATATTGGGAAGAAGCTTTTTAAGATGATTTCATTTAATAAAAGACGTTGTTCCACTGTAAATTGGTCATTCAATAAATGTGTCAGAATTTATTGGACACATTATTTCTCAATGTTTTTCTTCACTGCCGAACAAATAATAAACTATAAAAAAGTTCAGATTGATGCTTGCGTGAATTTGAAATGATATTTTGATATTATCGTTTATTATGTTTTTTTATATCAAATATGTAGGCAGATTGGCAAACGGACCATTTGATAGTTATTGTTATACCACGAAACCATCTATTACTTCAATGCGTCACCCACCTTGGGAGCTAAGATATTACGTTCTTCGTGTTTGTAGTTGCAATGGCTCACTCACCCTCCAACTCGTAACACAAAAATAGTATTGCAGTTTAAAGGTAGAATAACGAGCATATTATGGGCCACCTGATAGTAAGTCACTAACGCCCATAGACATTGGCATTGTAAGAGCTGTTAACCATCCCTTACATCGCCAATGCGCCACCAACCTTGGGAATATGGGCTATGTCCCTTGTGCCTGTACACTAGCTTACTCACCCTTCAAACCGGATCACAACAATACCAAGTACTGCTATTTTGCGGTAGAATATCTGATGAGTGGGTGGTACCTACCCAGACGAGCTTGCACATAGTTCTACCACCAAATCTTGGACAAAGCCGTACCAATCAATTATTTCCATTATATATTTTGATGTTTAAGTAAGTACAAACTTATTTAATTTCTCAATGTAAATAATGTTAGTTTCTTTGGCACTGCTTTTTGGTATAAACAAAACTATAGCGTATTGAGGTTTGAACGTAGTCAGCGAAAATGCTAATGTAATGAAGAGCAGGCGTGCGGTCAGCACACACGGTATGCGATTTTAGTGTATGTGAATTAATTTTGTATTTCAGTACTTTATACATTTTAGCTATAAAAGTATATTACGTTCTATTCATCATCCCAATCGGTTTAATTAAAAAGAAGTAAATTACATAATAATTTTTAAAAACAATTAAAAAATTTATTATAGTAAATAAATAATTAAAATGGAAAATAAATAAGTATATTTATGAAAACAAAGAATATCGTCTAAAGTAATATCAAACACTCTTTAAATTAAATAATAAGATATTAAAAGTAACAATCCTTCTTGATACTAGATTAAATACAACGAACTACTGAGTTATATTATTAAACAGAGAATATTTAATTGAACCGGTCAATTAATATTAGCTTAGCCTTTATTCGGTCAACTCTTCAATGGTTATATTTTAATATGTATTTTATATAAAATATACAAAGCTCTTTGAATATAAACATATTCAGTAATACTTTCTTGTAAATCGTACAAATATTTTTATTTAAATCTCAGTATTTCGTTGTAAAGCTCCGAATGTTTATTTCACACAATAGGATTTAATTTTAGGTTTGATTTGATGGCGCATAACAAATATATTTTTTTAAATAACTATTTAAATAGTATTTACGGTAGTTTTGGGATTGTGTGCACACTTTATTATGTTTTAAGGATGATATGCAATTGAAAGTTGAATAAAGCTAGAATTGTTTCCATTTTATTTATTTTATTTTGTATTTGTTAAAATTAAGCTTGTCATCGCGATTTAAGATTTTATTAATAGTTTATTTATTTTGACGAAAAATTTAAATCGACTAGAGCGTCAATTTTAACACTATAAAGTTTGATTGGTATTTTTAATAGCTGACATTTAAAAAACGACATCCATATCAGAGTAGTTTTTACCGGTTTCGAGATAAAATGTTATTTTATATAAAACAGACAATCTTGATGTGAATAGATACAAACTGATTTTATGAGTTATTGCGATAATAAAACCATATAATGTTGAAAGTATTAATATTCAATAGTTACCTTTAAATAAAGGCGGTTTATTTTCTTTGATAACAATATATATTCCATGCAAAGAGCTGTAATTAAAAATTTAATGGAAAATTAATTTATGAAGACCCTTAATATGCGTATTTACGGATAAAATACGAATAAAAATGCATTATCGATTCAACTGATCTTAATTTAAGATACTGTATAATTAATGACGTAAGAGGTTTTATTAAATAAGAAACTAGTTTATTAAGGAATTTATATGTTACTAATGGAAGTTCCATATAAAAATGCTTTATACTTTATGTCGGTACTTTTAATAATATAAATATCCATATATGAGTGAAATACCACTAATCACTATCCTTTCGGTTGATTTGAAATTTCTCACAGTTATTCCTTCCCCGACGTAGACGCTCAATAAGAACAGAATTCTACGCAAATTCCATCCAAAATACTATTCTTCTTATTATCTTCATTTTTTATTTATTATCTACCCGTGCGAAGCCGGAACGAATAGCTAGTAATATTTACTTAATGATTTGTATTGATTTTAGCCACAAAGTCTCGCTTTCCTATCCAACCAAGCGTATTTCTGTATGATTTTTATCTAAGTTAATTAACAGGTCGCTAAGAATATATATCACGTGACCAGTCTATCAATATCAAAACGACGACCATCAGTCAACAGCAGTCGAGTGAAACCGCCCTGTTTGGCGCTTCATTAAACAGATTTGATTGAATCCACGGAAAGTTATCACATCGGCGTCGTGTCCACGATCACGGATGGAGATAATGACGTTCAAATTACCGATGATCGATAGATTTAACGAAGAAAATAATAGGTTTTTTTTGTATTAGGCTGGCGGGCAAACGGGGACTTTTGGTAAGTCACCATTTTCTGTACATTGTTAACGCACCACCAATCTTGGGAACTGATTTATCATGTCGGTTGTGTCTGTAGTTACACTGGCTTATTCACCTTTCAAACTGTACTAAATATTGCTGTATGGTGGTAGAATATCCGATGAGTTAGTGGTACTAACCTAGGCGAGATTGCCCAAAGCTCTACCACAAAGTGAAAATTGAGTAATTTCTCCCCCTCCAAACAAGTATATGTGAAGCCAGTAATTTTAGTCATATATTATTGTTCATAAAGTAGTAGAATAAATGACATTGACAACAGCCATTAAATGTTCCATTACTACTCTACTCTTATTTTGAGAAAACAACTTTATTTCGTCTAATCAATGATGATGCCCGAGATGGCCCAGTTAAAGTAATTTTTCAAATACTTTTCTGTAAAAATCCTTCCTAGTAGTTCTAAAAACTCAAAGGCCTTTGTTATTAAATAAAATACGGAGTATACTTCTAGACTATAGAAACTGAGCAGCTAACAGCTAAAAAAATAAAGCATGCTATTTTTATATTAAATTTATAGCTTACTTAAGTTAAATGGACATTTCGAAGAAACTGTATGCTACATACGTAGCCACTTTGGATTCATAAAAAACTGCGAAGCCGTTTAAGCGATGTGTAAATGACCTTAATGCGACAGGAGCTATGTTGGAAATAAATGTCAAATGCACATCGACCACATTTAAACATAAATACTATTAGTGACTTTTCAATAAAGTTTGTAATCCACTCGAAACGTATCCATAGCTTATTCCAACCACGGGAGGTGAAGTTAATTAAACAACTTTGACATACAATAGCTTGAGTTCTTGAATATAAATTATGGATTCAAGAAAAATTACCGTTATGATTATTAGCGATATTTGACTTATGTTTTTTTTTTTTTTATTTATTATTATCCAAACACATAGACTAACAGTTAAACAAAATAAGAGCATTATAAAAACCACAGAGGTTTGACATTAATGCCCAATCTTATTCAAAAATTCGTTGCAATGATTAAATATGATTAAGTAATTATGATTCACACTCAAACTATGGCATGTAATGTTAATTTAAATTACCATTAATTTCGTTATTATTTATGATTCAAAATAATATGATAAATGAATTGTATGTGATGAATTAAGGAAAATACCATCATCAACATCATCATCCCTATTGTCGTCCACTGCTGGACATAGGACTCTCCAATGGCACGCCACTGACCTCGATCTTTAGCTCTCAATCTCCATCCACTGCCAGCCACTTTGCGTATATCGTCACTCCACCTAGCCGGAGGGAAATAAGGAAAATATATTGGTAGGGATATAGACTTAAAAATAATATTACAAAGTATTTGAACGGGGTTCTAGAAAAATATATTTAATCAAACGATATGTCCTTCTAAGATTGTAGTAAGATTCGCCTATAATCACAGAGAGTTATGGGATGGAATATATGATAATATTTTAATGTCATCCACATCAATGCACAAAGCATCCCCGCGCATTATTCTGATTTTTTGGACTCTTTTGACGTGACGAATATTCATGCTATATTAGTGTCTGAGACGTTTTTAAAACCTTCCTTACCCTCTACTTCCTTCTCACTTCCGGGTTTTCACTTAATACGTAATGACCGAGTTGGCAAGGGTGGGGGTGGGGTAGCCATATATTTACGAAGTCACATTCCTTTTTCTATATTACATAAATCTCCTCCTGAGTATTCGGAGTCATCTGAACATATATTTCTGGAAGTGTTATTTGGTAACTTAAGGGTACTTCTAGGTGTTTTTTATTCGCCATCACTTCATATAGATTACTTCCAAAATTTCGAAAATTCATTGGAAACTTTCGTGCCTAATGTCGATCATACTATACTAATGGGTGACTTCAATATATGTTTAGTTAAAAATGACTCTCGTGCTAAACTTTTGAAACATATTGTCACGAGCTCCAACCTTACTTTGCTGCAAAAAAATCCTACTCATTTTTTTCCAAATTGCTCTCCTTCTCTCCTTGACCTAATGATTGTTTCCTCACCTGAACTTGTCGCCGAGCATGGTCAGTTCCCAGCTGACGCTTTTTCTTATCATGACCTTGTTTACATGTCATATAAAATCCGCCCTCCAAAGATTAAGCCAACAGTGGTAATGCGACGTAGTTTCAAAAAGTTCAACAATGACAATTTTATGCGGGATTTAAACTCAATCGACTGGAGCGCAGTTTTTGACGCTCAATCGATTGATGAGAAGCTTTGCATTTTTAACTCCCTTCTGGTTGAGCTTTTTGATCTACACGCTCCTCTTAGACCAATTAGACTGAAACATCTTCCTGCACCCTGGCTAACCGAGGAGATTAAAGCGGTCATGACAAAGCGAAATAACGCTAAATTTAAATATAAGTCCGCACCAACCGAGCATAATCTCAGTAGATACAAGCGACTCCGTAATCAATGCAACAAGATGTGCAGAGATGCTCAAAGGAGATACATTCACTCGTCAGTTGAAAATAAGGATGCATCTAAAGTGTGGACTTTCTTAAATTCGCTGGGAATTGGCAGATCGAAGACAAGTATTCCTCACCATTTAGATTTAAACACTCTAAATGATAATTTTTCCAAATTTCCCTCCGGTAATCCTAATAAATCTAATACTATCTCTTCCCTTAATGCACGCTTAAGACCTGATTTCCCTCCGTTCTATTTTGCTTCTATTACTGCCAGTGACGTTAAAAAACAAATGTCTTCCATTTCGTCTGATGCAGTTGGCAGTGATGGTATAAGCCATAAAATGGTAACAACGGTTTTAAACGAAATTGTGCATGTACTCTGTCATATTTTTAACTTTTCTCTTTCATCTAAAACTTTCCCCAGTGTTTGGCGCACTGCTCATATTATTCCTATCCCTAAGATCTCTAATCCTACGTCACTTTCACACTATCGCCCTATTTCTATCCTTCCCTTCTTGTCTAAAATTCTTGAACGTATTGTCCATTCTCAACTTTCCCTATTTCTATCACAAAATCACATCTTGAGTTTATTCCAGTCTGGCTTTCGAGTTGGACACAGCACTGTGACGGCACTCACGAAGGTTTTTGATGATATCCGTTTTGGAATGGACCAGAAACATGTCACCATCTTAGCATTATTAGATTTTAGTAATGCGTTCAATACCGTTGACTGTGACATTCTCCAAGCGGTTCTAAAATCTATAAACGTATCTACGGACGCTTTAGCCTGGTTCCAATCCTATTTGCATGGGCGACAACAACGTATCCATAACGGAGAACGATTTTCTTCGTACTGTCGTCTCAGTGCTGGAGTGCCTCAGGGTAGTGTGCTATCTCCACTCCTGTTTTCCATTTTTATCAATAGTCTTACTGAACTCCTCACTCTTTCTTTTCATCTTTATGCTGACGACTTACAAATTTACTTGACTGCCCCAGTTGAGAACATTTCTGAAGCGGTAGGTAAATTAAATACCAACCTAAACATTATTACCAATTGGAGTAAGTCATTTGGTTTGTATGTCAATGCAAATAAATCGCAGCTTTGTATTGTAGGTACCACTAAACAGCTATCCAAAATTAACTACGCTGGCCTACCGGATGTTGTTTTCAACGACTCGGTTTTACCTTACAGCGACGCTGTTAAAAATCTAGGCGTCATTATGGATAGATCTCTTTCGTGGCGACCTCACGTAGCTGAAATAAGTCGCAAAATTTTTTCAACAATTCACTCATTAAAAAGATGGAAAAACTTCTTACATATTAAAACCAAAATAACACTTGCCAATACTCTTCTCCTTCCAATTTTGGACTACGCGGACTCCTGTTATCCTGATTTAACGGAGGACCTGATTCATAAACTGGAACGACTACAGAACCTATGCATCCGTTTTATTTTTGGACTCAAAAAATACGATCATGTATCCCAGTATCGATCTGAACTCGGATGGCTCCGAGTAAAGCATCGCCGCAACTTACACGTCCTTTCGCTCCTTTATTCCACACTATTTCATCCTTGCTCCCCGTCCTATTTGAAAGTACGTTTTTCCTTCCTTGGTAACCTTACTCTTCACCTTAATCTTCGCTCTCAGAGTGATAATAAATTAAGCGTACCTTCTTGTAACTCCCATTCCTACATGAATTCGTTCACGGCAAAGGCGGTTAGATTGTGGAATGCACTACCAACTCAAGTCCGTCAGTCTCCAACACTTCAGTTATTCAAAACCCGTGTTAAATTGCATTACCTGTCAATAAATTAAACCTCCTCTAACCCTTTCACTACTAGCAGCTAAGTATGCTCGCACCTATCTGTTGTATTGCCTATTGTATTTTGTGTGTATGTATATTTACTTTTAATTTGTTAATGCACTAGCCCACTATGTTTTCTCTTGTAAGTCTCTTTCAGTAGGGTTGCCTGGAAGAGATCACTACTTAGTGATAAGGCCGCCCTTTGCATACTTTTGTAGTGTTTTTGATCTTAAGCTTTTTTCTTGTATTTTGTTTATTTTCTGTGTGCAATAAAGCTGTTTATTATTATTATTATTATTATAATTAAATTTATATGTATTGTTTAGTTTTTTTAATTACATAATTTTTTGACTGTTTTGTAACATTTTTTTTTAGATTTTTATTATTTTACCATATATGTAATAGGCAATCATATTAAGTGATCGCATCGCTATGAATAGTGTTGAGGGTTTAAAAATGGAGTATTCGAGAGAAACCTCGCTAAACGTGGTTTGGCTCTCTCAAATACGCGCTTCGAGGCTAATAGCACATTAGACGAGCTATCTCAGCAGCTCAACTCTAAATATTTAAACCTCAGGCCGCAGCGCGCCTCTGAAAAGGCTTTTTATTTACAGATAACGAGAGCTCGCACGGCTCCTCCGTATAATGAGGTTTCTTATTTCCTAGTAATGATTTTTTTCTCACGCAAACTGGTTAGTTGGCAACAGTTTCAATGTTTACATTATCATACCTTTAAAAAATCTCATAGCTAGCAACAGATATATCCTGTGTAAGTGCACTTTTATACTTTTAATATGGCTTTTTACGAGTAACCAAAACTATTGTTTTTATTTTTGTGTAATCTTTAAAAAGGTGTAATTATCCATACAGAAATAAATAACATTGAAGCATTTTTAATAAGAAAAATAAATTTATGTTTCTGTTTCTGTTTGTTTATCGGATTTGTTTAATTTTAAAGTATTTTAATAATCTAAAATTTTAATTTTTATCTGCTTAGCGTCCCATGACGGCCACATTTTTGTATTTATTTAATGTGTAATTTATATAAGCTAATATACAAACGACATAGCATCGACTCTAAATCGACTAAATACTGAACGTGAACAATGGAAATAAATCCAATTACTATGTTAATACATTCAATCATTCAATTTTGATTTTACTGAAACTAAACGTTAAATTATAAATTATTTGCATATAGCACGGAATATGTTATAATTTTAATTAAAATTATGCGTATTATGTGTGTCATAATTAATTAAATTATAAATAACAATATGTTTTAAGTGTGAGGCTTTGTTTCAATACACGCAAAAGCAAATGGTACTATTTACATCAGAATACCCACTATTATCTTTTATCGCCACCACTGTCTGGTTGTGGACCTGAACTCTTTCCGGTCGTGTCGGATTGTTATTCCATCTGATTATGCGTATGAATGTGCACCTATTAGCGCACACACTTGTGCCCCATAATATGTCCTGCGCAGTTAGCTATCTCCCTGAGATTGGCCGCCCTGGCCGAAATCGCTCTGAAGGACATTATTATTATTGTAAAAACTGTGATAATACTTATATATAATAAGAGTTATTAAACTATTTCTCTATCATCACCTCTCTTGGGATTCACCATCACCGACAATCGGAACTTCTTAAATTTTTGTTAGGCAATTGAAAATTGCACTCACCATTGTTTTTGGCCGCAAAAACCGTCAACCGATTAATCAAACAATTGTACGTATGTAGGGCACATAAAGTGTTTCAATGAAGGGGCCATAAAAGTGGCGTATAACGTTGTTATTTCTCTTTGTTATTACCGTTCAGGTGCGCTTCAGTGATATACTGGTGACCAATTGTGTTGTTTTGTGATAGCTTACATTATAATTGCCGGGGTACCTGACTTATGTCATTTAACTGAATGTAATTGTATTTAATTAATTGCTCGATATAAATAAGTATTACTTCAGTGCAGGTAAATCTCCAATTACCCCTTAATATTAAAATATGTTTCATATTATACTTTTCTATAAAGCTTACATTATTTATTTTAACAATTCGAAGTATTGAGAATTTATAAAACTTCTTTTATTAATAATGATTAAAAATTAAAGTAGAATTTAATTAAATCAAATCAAAATATTTTAATCGATCTAGAAGTATTACTGTTTGATTGTCAAACAAGAAACGACCGGTTCGGAAAAGAAAATATCTGTCCAAATATCCGGAACCGGCATAAGAAACTCGGCGGATATAACATAATTTAGCAGTACTTGGTATTGTTGTGTTCCGGTTTGAAGGGTGAGTGAGCCAATGTAATTACAGACATAAGGGACATAACATCTTAGTTCCCAGGGTTGGTGGCGGATTGGTGATGTTTTTTTTTCAAAGAAATGTACAATGTCTATGTGCGTTGGTGACCACTTCCCATCAGGTGGCCCATAAGTTCGTCCGCCTACCTATACTATAAAAAAAAATATGAAGAAAAATAATTAAAATATAAATTTATAAATATTTTATTTAATACACTACAAAAAATAATTAAATTAATCACGCTTAATTACAAAATTGAAAGAATACACCAAGAATTGAATTCTTATATCTTATAAAAAATATTCTAGAAAATATTATAATATAAGTATTATTCCAATAGTAATCACAATAAATTTCTAAACGTTCTTAGAAAGACAGAATGGAACCAAACAATACCAATACGGTATTTCTTCGAATCTTTAGAAATTGTATGATATTTCTAGTTTTAGTATTGGTTGTAGTTTTAGTATTTGTTATAAAGTAACTTTTTTGTACCGTTTTATATAGGTTGGAATATAATTGATTATATATAAAGTAACTTTTCGCCCGCATTTTTATACTTTAATATCCAGGCTGCTGCTGTGAAAAACCTTGTAAATTTGTAGTGGTCCGATCTGGGGCGGTAGTTGACAAAAAAATTATGATATTGTCTAAATAATAAATAGATCTTATTGTTAGATTACGATTTTCACCTTGCTTTCGCATGGCTTTGAGTTAATAGTAAGTTTTTGCGGTTATACACGTTACTTGCAGCTGGCACTACGTCCAATACAAAGAATTTATTGTACTGTTATAGATTTGCGAACCGCCTTCTGAACTTATTAGGGCGAAAACCGTTACAATCAACGACTTTTTATATTATTTATCGTGAGTTTACACAACATTTATGTAGGTAACATTATCAATAATACAATGACAATAATAAATAAAAAAGTATATAAATTTTAAATGTTTAGTAGATCAAAGTTTATTTTACTATTGGTGATGAGGCATCATATTATATAAAATTACAATATTGAAAAAGTTCTCTGGATTGTTCATAATTGTCTCTCGATGTTGACATCAGATTCTAAATACCTAGATAACCCAAAGGTTAGATCACGTGGATCGTACCGGAACATTGCCAGTTCGAACCCCGACAAGCACGTAATATTAATTTGATTAATTTGTGTTCGTAATTCATCTTATCTGTGTGTGTCGGATGAAAATCAGCGACATCAGTATATCCATCAACTGGCATAAGGCATAAGCTGAATCTTAAATTATTAGAATAATAACGTTAAATGTAATCCTAGGAAAATTGTAGGTTTCATTTTTTACATTTAATATTATAATACTTTTATAATATGTATTAATGTGGCCCAGGATAAAACCGCTTAATCTTCAACGGGCTATTCTTAATATTGCTTAATCTAAGTAGGACCTGCTTTTAATTTTTATTCAGAAATATTAACCTACATATCAAGTACAAATATAAATGAATATATATATATATATATATATATATATATATATATATATATATATATATATAGACTTTAAGCACATAAAATACAAGCTACAAAGAAAATCGTTCGTTTTTAAATTGGCTGTAGAATTTTTGCAAGAATTGCAATACAATACAAAAGGTTGATAAAAAATTAAGTAAAAAAAATATTTTAAGTTAAACGGTTTTATTTTGTATAAAGATAATAATGATGTAGATAATTTAATAAAAGCTAAAAAATAATTCGGTAGATCCTAGGTAGTCGTCACACCACTGTCCTCATCAATCTAGGGCATTGATCAGACAAAAATATAAAATCGTCGGGCGCGATAAATTTCTATCAAGTCAAAATACACACATGCTATTTATGCATTAACTCAATTACGCTTCGCCCAACGATTTTATTTTTTTGTCTGATACAAAAACGAATATATTTTAATGGCTCTCTTCAATGTTTACGCGCAAAACGGCTCTTAACGGTCGTCCTCCACTCAGTACTGGACACTCAAACATTAGTGGAACGTGACCTTCGAGTAAATTGTTACCAAATAACTGGAATCAGCCTCGTTGACGCTTATGACTTTTCTTTATTGGTCATTTCCTTTAAGGGTAATGATACAGCTTTGCCTTTTCTCGAAATATCCTCCCGTTATATACGTGTTGAGATTCTTTAGCAGTCTATTGCGTGCTTGTCCATGATATCCTGTGTGACAAACTGACACGTCTTCTATAAACAAACGGGGATTATTTATGGACTAAGCTTATCGTAAATTAATATTGAATAATTTAGTTCGAAATAATTTTCTTTCTTATAAAATCTTTATTCTTATAAATAAACAAATATAAACTTTTATCTTCGTTTATAATATTAAAAAAGCATGAAAACATTTTATAAAACTCTCAAACGATTTTTATTGTTATAATTTTATTATTTTAACTGATTTCATAAAATAAATAATTTCCAATTTCTTGGTTGGTGTGAATAATTTAATAGAATATAATGAAAAAACATTTTTGTTTTTTTAATTTTATATTTTATTTTAAACAAAATTGTAAATAGTCCGATAGATAGGTAATAATTTAACGGAAGCTTCATTCATATCGTGTAATGAATTACAGAAAACAAATACCAGCCCAAACACAATATCAACGTAAGCTCCAGGAAGTATAAATTTAACATTAAAATCGGTAGCAGATTTGTGATTTTAATATTTTGGTAAACTTTCGCAATATTTCCTGTAAAAGGTCGACGTCAAACCACATTTGCATATTCAACAGTCAAATTTACGTCACAATAGCGTATTACGAAACAATGGGAATGTCTTTACATTGTGGCGTTGGGCGCAAAATCGAGACTCATCGTTCCCGAGATTCAAAGCGGACGATCGAAGGTAATTTACAACTTGGACCTGTGGCTTCTTGTGTGTAAATGTAAATTGTACAGTATAATACATATACCTGCCTCGGAGCTCGTGACCTTCCTCTCGCAAACTAACTAATTTATAAACTCTTGATACATCGTCGTGTAGCTTGAAAATTTAAACATAATACTGAAGTATATTATGTAGGATGAAAACTATTTGAACGAGTTATATTGATGATATTATTTAGTTTTGTAAACGTATTTTGTAAAAGTATGTTAAAATTAACTTATCTTATTATTATCTATGTTTGTACTTTGTTTCGTTTAATCCTTATAACTTAAATATGATGTCAGGCAATCTAATTTTCATCGTGTTTTTTTTTGTCTCAAGAAATTTTCTGTCTCAATTTCCAGTCGTGTCGGATTGTCATCAGTATAGTCAGTCTAACCTAACATGTGCTTTGATCATTTAAGGTCAAATAGCTTATTTATTCACCCACCTAAAAATTGTTATCTAAGAAACGAATTCAACCGAAAAATAATATGTAATATTTTCAACGCTATTATAACTTACAAAGATTAATGGTAATGATTGTAATCCTTGACCAAATGAGAATATCTCGGGCTGGCAGGCAACGCCGTCAGCCATTAAATCTGTTTCACCCTTTCTCCCTCTCGCATTATCGCTTGGATTTGCACCTAGTTCATGAGAACTATTTAATAAGGTGGCTTTAAATTTTGTTAATACGTTACATATAAAAGCAATTATACCAGCCTGTAAATATCTTAATGCCTTCTCTGTTTTTGAGGAGAAGTTTTGGAATTTATGTCATCACGCTGCTCTAATATGGAATGATGGATACGAATATGGCACAATTTCATCCGACACGTGAATTTGTTCACTATGTTTTTCTTCACCGCCGAGCATGTGATGAATTATAAACACAAATTAAGCAAATTAAGCGCACACATAAATTCAATCGGATTTATGCTAACCACTTAACATCTTGGCTCGCAAAATTATGTGAATGATTAGTAGCAAATGCAATTTAAGGTAATAAAAGCAATAAATATAATTCTTCAGACTCTAAATTTAAGCTTAAAAACATCATTTTATACAGATACTTTATATTTCGTTTTTGCTTTTTAAAGGTCATATTTAAAATGGCGGTATATGATATAACGTATCTGTTATAACCGCTATAAAGTATTCATACGGACATTATCGCCCGATTCAATGCAGTGAATCCATAAAGGATATTTTTATGAATTTTTTAATATTCGCGCACACATCCGTGGCTCTCATAAATCAAGTACTTCCGAGCCCTCTTTGAAATTCCGCGCCGTGATGATGTACCGCGTCTGTGACAATGCCTGCCTTCCCATTTATACAACAATATTCCATTTTTATGGAAAGCGGCATTAATTGAAAGAAAATGCTAAAATTAATTGGATTTTTTAATGTATTTTGAGATAAAATATGACATTACAATAATGTTTATACAAAGTTTTCAACTACTGGTTTTAAGGATTGAAGGCTCTATGAAAAGTAATTAATTAGTTCTTTGGGATCTTAGGGAAATAATCAGTTATAACTGGTATAAATAAAAACGTAATCATTTATCTCCAGAGTCAGTTACGTAAGTGTACATGTAGACAGAATTTTGAAGACAATTGTGTCGACTGATATTTCAATGAAAAAGAAGCACATTACATGTGAAGACGATAGATTTTTGATTATTTACCTTGTTCTAAGTTTGTGTCTCTCTCTGTATGCCTAGTCCCAGGTTGGTGGCGCATTGGCGATATAAGGGATAGTTTATATTTCTTACAACGCCAATGCCTATAGGCAATGGGGACCAGCTAACATCAGATAGCTCATTGCCACTCTGCCTACATAGTGTAATAAGAAAGGTATTTTAACTCTATTATTTCCGTCTACTATCTCTGTCTATTTGTATATTGTACTGTGTATGTGTGTTTCTAACCGCGAATATTCTTCAAAATACTACTATTAAGTAAATTATTAGCTTTCCATAAAAGAAACATCGTTCTAGGAAAGACATAAGGAAATTTTTCTGATTTATATTATTTTCTAATCTTCTCTAACATAAAAATGCCTTATTTTAGGGCCCAACAATTTCCATAAGGGGTTAATAAAACGTGTTACTGAATAAAGAACTGGGTTGACCGGAATTCTCTTAAATCTTATGTTGTAAGTCTGTCGTTATTTTTATCTTGTACTGAAATATAACTTATGCAAGAGATTTTTAAAATATAAAAAGGAACTAAGCCCACTTTATATCGATACGGTACCGTTTTCAAAGTGAAACCATTATATAAGATTTAAAGGTATAAAATCGTTCTTTATGTCAGCGATATAATATAAATTCATACACGCCGTAGTGTATATTTGTACGGTAGATATTTTTAATTTTTACTTGTATAATTTTATTTAAGGCCGAAAGTTGAATAAGGATAAAAAATATATAGACTATAAATGCTTAGTGGTGGTAGGATTTTTTGCAAGCTAGTTCAGGCAGATATCAGTTACCTATTTGCCGATTATACTACCATACATAACAGCTGTATTCTGTTTTAAAATGAACATCACTTTGGTTCTTATGGGTTTTGATGCATTGACTGTGAAATGTGAATGGTTTATGTTGTTGCGAGGGTTTCGGGCCAAATACGGCTTAATTCAAAGTTGGGCTTGTGGTTGTGTGGTCTATATTATAGAGCAATGGGGCACGGTAGTACCCCCGCCAAGATACCTACCTTTTCTCGAAGCGATTCATCGTATTTTAGTACCCTTATAAATTGAGTCTGGACAGTGCTAGAAAGTCCAAATTCTCAGGATATGATGTCAATCGAGTTTATTAAGCATGTCAAGTTTCAAATGTATGACTATTATACTTTGTAAATATTTAAAATACGCCGATTTCTTCACTCATTGATGATTATCAAAATTATTAGGTTACTTCCTGAAATCATAGAAGGCTAAAATTTGTTGTGAAAGCTAGCATTAGCAAAGAAAAGAGTTGCCTAATTGCTTTGTGCGCTATGGAATTGATATCAGTTAGGCGGTGACATCGAGAGCCAGCACGCGTAGATTTGTGAAGGAAGCACTCGCCGTGATACAGTCGATAGAAAGTGCTCAGTGCTGTTATCTCTCGACGCAATTGTAAAGATTCGAGGGTGTTTGTGATCTTTAAAAATGTTTGATAAGTCGCATATGTGCCTGTGCTTAAAACAATTAATTATTAAATATTGTCACATCATATTTACAACAGAAGAGCTATGGGAATGTATGGAATTAGATAAAAACGGTGTATTCAATTTAAAAAAAAGATTTAAAAGCCAAATTGACGTTTTTTTTTATAGAATAGGTAGGCGGACAAGCATAATTATAGGCCACCTGATGGTAAGTGGTCACCAACGCCCATAGACATTGGCATTGTAAGAAATGTTAACCGTCGCTTACATAGCCAATGCGCCACCAACCTTGGGAACTAAGATGTTATGTCCCTTGTGCCTGTAATTACACTGGCTCACCCTTCAAACCAAAACACAACAAAACCAAAAAGATAAAACTATGTTAATAAATTTCAGGCTCATAAATTAAGAAAGATATCATTTAAAGTTGACAAAGATTAAAAATGATATAAACAAAACTGACTTACATTTAACTGGAACTGAAATTTATAATTTTTTTAGCATAATTGAAATTGAATACGTTCATGTTTAAATACATAACTGAGAACTCCGATTAATAATGATTTAAGCATTTCAAACTCCAGTAGTTACGTTTCCGATGAAAGCTTAGACACACCTCCGGATTTGGAAATGGAAAGAAAGTTATAACATGTGAATTGGTTTACAAGAAATGCAACGAAAATGGAGATGATACTCGTTATAAAGCTTGCTTATCATTGAAGGCTATCAACAAAAGAAAGGTATCCCTTATGGATTTATATCTCACAACGCGAGTGTATACTACAATGATGTATACACTCGCCTTGTGAGATATAAATCCATAAGGTATTTATTTAAAGCTGTTAGATGTAAACCTGTGCACCGCGTGGAGCTAATTTACAATTAAAACAAGCAGAAAAGAAAACTTATTTCCTAATAGAAGGTTTCATCATTCTGATTACGAAATGTTCGTTAGATTAATGAACTTGTGTTCAGGACTCGATGTTGACGAAGTCTAGGATTCACGCAGATCGCTATGATGAGAGTGTTAGGTTAGGCTGTGTAGAGGTAGAACCTTGACTCTTCATAAGATTTGATAACTTTTTATAATGCCAGCAATATGTATTCGTCTTGGCTACATTTAACATGAAAATATTTTCGGTGGGATTTATTATATATTTTTATTAATTTTAATCTGAAAACTGTAAGCTACGACAGCAATACAATGCAACAATTTTCATTGAAATTCATACTATTAGTATATTTCGAGTGTTATTAAGCGACGAACGGAACTACGTACATGAGATTAAAGAGAGAAAGCCACTATCAAAGCGGATAAGCGGCTTTATTTTCGAAATGTTTCTCCGGGGATAATTTATGCATAAAGCGCTCATATTTAAACCAGGCTAACTATGCAAGGTTAAACATGTTCACGACCTCTTTGAAGTGCAGTTACAAGTTCTAGTAGTGTATTTAAGATTAAAATAACTTTTATTTTCAGGCATTTTTTTTTTTGGAAATTAGATAATGTAGACAAATTTGGATACTATCCAAATATCCAAAATTATATTTTAACGAACTATAATTTGCATTGAGCTGAAATGTGTCTTAGAAATACTAAATACAAAATATATATCAAAATGGCCCACAATCCTACTACTGCAAAAAAATATTCAGGTTCAAGGGTCAAAAGTGTCTACAATTTTTAATTTATCATATAAGGGTATTGTTATCATAAAATATATAATTTATAATTTTAAACGTTAAATAGATTTCTCTTAGAAACCCCAAACTCAAACTAAAAATATGCAAAAAAACGAATAAAAGAATATAATGTTGTCAGATTGATATGACACACATATTGCTTAATATCACTGTTCTGCGCAGTGGTGTGAATGCTGGAATCTTAATCGGAGATTGAAATCGGACTATCGCCGCTGAATTTCTGCTCGACTGTAAAATAAAACATCCTTAGGCTACCTGTATGTGTTGGATGAAAATCTTCCACATATGTATCCTCCAATCTACATTGGAGTACCGCAGTGGAATGAGCTTCAGAAAGGTAAGGAGAGCTTTGCCGTTTGCCCAGCTGTACAATTAGTATACCAAAAAAACTTAATAATATAACTTGAATAACGTAAAGCCCTTATGTAATTAATTTCTAAGAACATACTTTGTGTAGGCGGAAAGGTTGTATCAAATCAAATTAGAATTTAAGTGAATTAGTCTGAACAAGGTAAAGATGTTTGTAAATTGCCTAGTTAGGGCACAGCTCAGTGAAGTTGTAGGCGTTAGACTTGCTCTATTAGAGTAACACTAATCTATTATAAAGTTATGTTATATGTCATTGTTTCTCTCTTTCTCGCGAATGCTTATTATAATTTTATCATATTTTTATAAATCAGAATAAGGATGTTTCAGAAATACAATTTACTGTTCATATATATATTTTTTTAATTATACAAAATAACTTTACTGATATCTATCTAAGGGACTTATGTGCTCCCCGAGTGGTATTTATGTGCTCGTAAGAAGTATATATTTCGCTTGGTGGTAGGGCTTTGCGCAAGCTCGTCTGGGTAGGTACTACCCGCTCATCAGATATTCTACCGCAAAACAGCAGTACTTTGTATTTTTGTGTTCCGGTTTGAAGGGTGTGTGAGCCAGTGTAATTACAGGCACAAGGGGCATAACATCTCAGCTCCCATGTTTGGTGGCGCATTAGCTATATATTAAGCGATGGTTAACATTTTATAAAATGCAATTATCTATGGTCGTTGGTGACCATTTACCATAAGGTGGCCCATATGCTCGTCCGTCTACCTATACAATAAACAACAACAATAAAAAAAAGTAATAATAAGTTTTGTTATTTTTATATCCCGTCATAAGCTTTGGACACCATTTTGTGTAAAACTAGCCCTGAAGTATCAGTAGACATATAGGCGCGCGTCACAAGGGACGTAACATACTAGTTCCCAAGGTTGCGCATTAACGACATAAGAGCAGTTAATATTTCTTAAAGTGCCAATGTACATGGGTGGGGGCTACTTACCATAAAAAGGTTTATTTGCAAGTCTAGTCAGCTATTCACAATAAACCATTACGAACATAAGTAAGCCACAATAATCTATCTACAAGTTTTTTTTTTAATTAGTATTGACGTATTGACTGCTTTAAACATCGAAAAACATTTTCGTATACTTAATATTAGTTATCGAGTAGATAATATACAGTGGAGAAATAAAACGATTGACATTAAATCATCCGAAAATCTGATGTTCTAAATACATTCGTTTTCGGATTTCGTTGTGAGTCAGTCAGTGCTCATGAATTATTGAACAGTCCTTACAAATCTTTTTGCCTTAATGGTAATATACCTTATTTCGAATCTTCTCAATTTCCTGTAAATTTTACATACATACATGTATAAGATATTTAAATTGTAACTGTTTTCACGTATTTGGAAATTATATTCTTGGGACACGATGAGTACGCATTTTAAGGTTTTATAAATCTGGCATTTTGCCACATATATGTTGGAGCAGCGTGGTGGAATTAGCTCCAAGCCTTCTCCTGAAAAGTAAGAGGACTAGGGCGTTCTCTTCTTTAGTAGTATAGTGGTAAGTATGTATATTGTTTATAAATATATAGCTGAAGTTAAATCCATAAAATGCTCAAAAGCTGATAAATTTTCAATAACCGATCACAGTCGAATCAAAACGACAAACGATTAAATAATTTATCAATGCGATACTATCAAAGTACAATAACATTATTGCATATGGGTGATATTAATCAATGTAAATTGAATTAAATAAAACCATATTCATTTATGCATTGAACATGATATTATGAGATAATAATCATCGTTATAATAACATTGGTACACACTCATCGATATTAAAGCTCTGAATGTTAATATTCAAACGGAAATTAGTTCTAACCGCTCATGGAGTTAAATTGGATATTGTAAGTCTTCTAATGTATATTGGAAAATGTAAATGAAGCATTGTTTGTATAAATATTGTAATATTGAACATTGCGTTTCTTTTATTTAATAATTTGCATGATAATATGTTTCGCATATCGAAGGAAGGAGAAGAAGAGGTAATTAAAAGGAAAGCAACCTGTACATGATCTTTTGCTGGTTTAAAGTCTTCTTTATTCTTTAGGAGAGGGCTTGGAGTTTATTCCACCACGCTTGTCTAATGTGAGTGTAGGATATATTATGTACTATGTGATATAATTTTTTTTACATGCAGTTATATACACAATGGTTTTTTCCCAGCAAAGCGCAAGATGAATAGACATATGAAATATCAGTGCTATCGGGGCTTAAGCTGTTGCTTAGGATTCACGTATTCTAGCTCAGAGGCTTAGCTGAGAATAAAGACATATTAATCAATAATATACAAGTGTTTCATCTGATTCTTTATAACAGGAAACTATTTGTCATTTTGTTATAGCCTAGTAAGAAAGTGACGTTTTTGTGTTGGGCAAGGGATTCCTCTACTTTTATGGAAGGAGAAGAAGACAGTTGTATGCAATTTCATTCACGTGGTGGTTGCCGTTTTTATTTGACCGTCGGAAACGATACGATACGATTATTTATAAATAAGTTCGCTTAAGATCTACTTATTATATCCTCAAGTTCAGACCATCTGCCATAGTTAAAATCAGTACATAAAAACAAAAAGTTCATCTTTACCGTTCTTTTTCACATAAACCTCTAGAAACCTTATAATAAAAAACAATTGAATTATAAATGAGGTAATATCTATAATCTAAATACTATTATAAGTATTATATTAATTGAGTATTATCTCCATTAAGATAATACTTATAATAGTAACTGTTTTTAATAGGTTAGGATTTAACACAATTATTGTAATGTGGATGTTATTATTGTTACTTAAATATTTATCTTATTTATTTATTTGTATTTAATGGAAACAAACAGTATTTACATAATAAATTTTATAAATATCAAATATTGACAAATCATTACCACAATAGTTTCCAATGACTAATGACTAACACATAACAGGCGTAGATGCATCGGATAACGGATAAAATTATTGATCAATTAAAGATTAGACACAAAAGAGAGAGTGAGAGAAATGACAAATTAATTCAATGGCTGTTAATTAAATCAGTATTACTACTACCATTAGTTAAAATATTTTTGATACAACGATAAGGTTACCAAAAGGGATATTAAATATATCACAATCTGAAAACAACTGGTTGTATTTAACCCCAATTTAGAAATGTGTGTCAAATATTTAAAAAAATGGTGGATTTATATTGAGAATGTGTCTCTTAAGGAATAATTTATGCATAAAGTGTCCCTGCTTAAGCCAGCCCAACTAAGCACGGCTTAACAAGCTTGCCGGCTCTTTGAAGTAGTCTAGAGATTTAGGACCTTTTTACAAAAGCGAACTTTTGTAATGCACAACTATAAGGAAAAATATTGTATTATTATTTATAAAAGATCATCGAATTCAGAGATAAGAATCATGAATATTGATGAAAGATTAATTTTAATTTACGTTTCAATACGATTTCTAAGAATTAATTATCACAGTAATAATCTATATAATGATTTAGTAAATGGTAAAGAACGAGTTATATCATTCACATAGGCGGCTGATATTAAGATACTGTTTGTAATCCACGATTTCATTTCATCATCATCAATTTATTGAAACGACTCGCAGTCCTTAATGTTATAATATTGGAATTTGCAATCGGATAAATAATACAGGTTGATCGGAACAAAACACTAACACAGTCTTGTCTATTTTTTTTTTCTTTAGAAAAATATATAGATTTGGTCGTGGTGATATTGTGGGATGATGTGGTGTGGCCCCGTCTGATATCAGGGAATCAATGTCAAAAGCAAACCGCAGCAGAAAATACTGAAGCGGACATACGGCACAAATATACGCCTCTAATTTGAAATTAAATTTTTGTAGCGTTTGCTGTTGAAACAATTGAATCTTGGAGTAATAGTGCGAAAATATTTCCAAAAATATGTTCTATCTTATATTTAGTGGTAACAGGATTGCGTTAAAATAGGACTGGTAAGGAGTTCCACTATTTAGACGAATTCAAAGAGAAATACTTTGATAGATTTCAACTGCCTAATTATAAATACTTCTTAGCGTATGGTAGTTCGACCTGGACATGGACCTCTGGAGCACATTCCTTGGGGATTTTAGTATCGTATGGATTATTTAATTTATTTCGTTAATTTTATAGGTAGTACGGGTAATAATGAATAAATGGAAAACTGAATCAGTTTGATATTCAAATATAAATAAAAATAAACTGCCTCCAAAAATCTATCACTGTAATGCTATCATCGTTATTATTCAATAATATAATTGTCGTGTACTTAACTTATATTAATTGAACTTTACATTTTTTTAACTTAACCTGACATCGAACAGTTTTTGTGTACATATAAAACCTCTTAATGACGTTATTAAGAGGATTACCCAATTACGTTATTTTTCATTAATGACATTATTTCTTTTGAATAAAATTTTAATGACTTAAAACTGAGAAGTATTATGGTCTAAGAAAAGAGTGTGTTTTACTCGTAATATATTTAAAGTGCAGTATAATTATAGCAATTTATGTTAGGTTAGGCTTAGCGTAAAAATTTTATACGACATGCTATAAAAATATTCCAATTACAAATTTAGTTCTAAATACATAAAGTAATATTTTAGTATATGTTAATACTTATATAATATTTTAATAGAGCCGAGATAGTTTAGTGGTTTAAGCACGTCCGTCTCAACGAAAGATTAAATTTTCATGTACCTTGGTTTTTACGTTTTATATCAGTGGTGAAAGAGAGTATCGTAATGATAACAAGAAATGTGTGATGACACTGGTGGTGGAATAACTTAATACGTTCCCCTTGAGAGCAGTCGTACTTGTAAATGAAATGTCGAACGCTATATGATTTTATTATGATTACCTCGAGCGAAACTCTAGAAATGCACGATGCCTTTATGTAATAGCAAATGCGGTAAGTGAAACGAGAAAGCTGATTACTCTTGAAACCTGTTACCGAAACAATACGCTTAAATACATTCACGTGACAACATTGCCCTTCGTTTCCTCAAATTGTATCAAATTATTCCCTTCTACAATAAGCATTAAATTCTTACAACTGTATTCATTCAATTATATTTCGAATACGGTTGAAAAGTGCTTAAAAGATACATAAGTTAAGTCCAGTAAATCAAACTGCAATATTCTAATGCAACTACATTCAAACATCGAGTGTCCCATTGATTTCACTTTACAATCCAGGCTTTTGTGGAAATAGTTGTAGAGCTACGGGAGCGACGATGCGCTTCAATATTCATGAGGCGACTAACTGGTGCGTTCCAGCTGTCCGACTGGGCTTAAAACGGCCATTACTTTAATGACAACCTTGTTTGCCTATTACGAGTTCGAAACAGCAAAGGAATTTTAGTGACGACATTTGTATAACTTTATTCGTAGCAATCTTTGAGTTTGATTATTACGAAATATTTAAATTACAAACAATGATCATTTAAATTTTTGACTTAGATAAGTATATACAAAATGTGACCGTCACTGGTTGCCTGGCAGAGTTTTACATCTGACGTTTTACAGTCAAAATCCATTGTTAATTTATAATTAAAGGCAACTACGTATTGTACGAATTTGATTGCCTCGTTGGTCTAGTGGCTAGATATAATGCCGCAGACCCGGTGGTCCTGGGTTCAATTTCTAGGTCGGGCCAATAAATAGTTATTGGGTTTTTCTGTCAGAAAATTTTCAGTAGAAGCCCGGAGTCTGGAATTTGGAAGTGTGTACACTCCCGTGCCTCGGAAAGCACGTTAAGCCGTTGCTCCTGCGCCTGAACTCTTTCCGGTCGTGTCGGATTGCCGTCCCATCGGATTATGAGAACTAGGGAATAGAGAGTGCACCTGTGTTTGCGCACACACTTGTGCCCTATAATCTCCTGCGCAGTTGGCTAATCTCTTTTGAGATGGGCCGCCGTGGCCGAAACCGGTCTGGAGAACTATTATTATTAATATTATATCGAAGTATATTGAATCGAACTTTTTGTTATTTTTTTATGTAATAGGTAGATGAACGGGCAAATGGGCTACCCGATGGTAAGTGGTCGACAACGTCCATAGACATTGGCATTGTAAGAAATGTTAATCATCGCTTACATCGCCAATGCGTCACCGACCTTGGGAATTAAGATGCTATGTCCGTTGTTCCTGTAATAAATGACACTGGATCACACACCCTTCCAATTACTAAGTATTGCATACTTGTAGAAAGATACGACCAAGTTAGTTTATTCATGCGCTCCTGATTCAAAAGAAAATTTATTATACTAAATGATATCGTCAATTGTACTAAAAATTGTCTTAAATTTCAGCCGAATCGCTTATATTGACTTGTTTAAAATTCCGTTGAAATGTTCGACTCATATACAAAACGGGTAAATAAAAGCTTGTAATAATTTTATGAACCCGATTGCATCTCATTGTTTCTACTTGTTTTTGTGTATTACCTTGCGAAATCTCGTCGGACCTTGAGTTCGTAATTAATGTTTGCTCCAATTATAATAAACGATGTAAACTCCATGAATTTTTACCACCCCACGTCCGTACCCAAAAACAATTAAGAAGAGCGAAGTGTTGTTTTTCATATGCAAATGATATCGGAGTACAAGTTGCATGTTCTGTTTCGAACGTTAATATTGTTTTAAGCAAACTTTAATTGTCGTTGTTTCGTGTAACGTTTGCGTATGGATTTTTAAACGATATTATAGAACGTATGTGTTCGTAACGTATAAAAGTATTTTATTCATCTTGATGATAAATATATTTTAAATTTAAATTTAGAACATCAAATGTGACAGCTTTTGCTTAAAATTATCTAATTGGGATACTCGTGTTCAACTCGTCATTTTTTTGTTCCCAGATGATTTTTCATGGCGTTGAATGAGCCAATGTAATTGAATATTCCGAAATGTAATTAGTTTGTAGTATATGTATATGTAAATATATTGGAATCCTGAAATGTATTGACTAGTTTTAATGTTGGTTATAAATTCCAGCCATTAGCATTTCGTTCGCTAGTTACTATAAACTGTGTCGGCACTATGTTGCATTGTAATTAAAATCGCCGAATCAGTAGTTGCATTTCGTTTTATTTAGATTTTGAAATAAATTGTAAATGTATTTATGTAAAAAATATTGCTACACATTTACTTATTGATAGACAAACTAACTATCAAGTATATATAAAGATATGTCGGTTTTGGTATCTAAATTTATAACAGTTTACAATTTTCAATATAAGAAATAGCTTAGAGGAGTTAGAGGTTTAATAGTTTGGGATTATTTTGTACCCTATGTCTGCTAACATATACAAATTACTTAATCGTTTTAAATAGTAAAATTTATTTAATATTTAATTGAAAATAATTTACGTCGTTACAGTTTTCTTAAATAGCATGCTCATGTACGTTAACGGTAGTAACTTTTTAATAACGTTATAAAATCTACAGGATGCCATAAAGAAAAATCGTTATATAAAAATACAGAGAGGAAATGTTGGCGATCAAACTGTCCAAACTATTTTCAATAAATTGAATGCATTATATTAATAATTCATCGCCAAATATATGAACAATAAATTAGACTAATTTACCGAACCAAGCACGAAGTTGATGTAAGCAAACAAAACGAGCAACATGGCGCGATGAGTACCGCTTCTATAGGATAACGTGCTTGTTCACAGAGCACGTTAATCGAGGCAAACCGCTCAAATACCTAAGGGAATTTATTACTCAGTCTAGTGCCTAGAACTGCGAACATTCACGCTTACATTTTCTTGGTTTCATACGATGCGATACTTACTTTGTAAAAAACTTGTATTCTACACACATTTCATTTATTATTATATTACATAAAACGTAATAATAATAAAGCAATTAACATTTTTAGATATTTAAAACGCAAAAAAACTTTTGCCTCTACGGCCCAGCGAACTTTGTCAACGTAGCACTTTTGTTTAAATTATTCATAAAACACACGTGTATCCACAACACTTAACAAGTAGATAAAAAATGTTACATGATGAAATAAATATAAATTATTAGGGTCATACTTTTCATGAAAAAAATTACTGCGTAAATATTAGATCGGAAAAATTGATTTCTCGTAACGTATCTCTGTGTAATCGTATTTCTGTTATTTTTTTATGTTACAATTGATATATATGTGAAGTTTGTTTTTTTAGTCCAAAGCCAATCACGTCTTTAATAACATTAATAATTAAAAATCAAGACTGCCCAAAAACAAACGAGTAAAGCAGGTAGACACACAGCCGCCATTTAGATTAAAAAAAAAACTGATCGCCAGTACCACTCGGGATAATGTTAGAATACTAATGATATCTTATACATACAATTAGTTCAATGTTCAAGCATTTAAAAGTTAATGTCGATTAAAGGAATTCATAGACCAACATATATGAATCCTGAAAACATAAAATTATATTTTGAGCAGTCGTGTAAAAGGGGATGAAAAGATGAAATTAAATTTTAAAAACAAATTTGTGCGGTCGGGGTCCCCCGTCAGGAACGAAGTTCTGTGCGATATTTTTTCGTGCTTAGAATTTACATTTTAATTGATTTTATTACTGTAATTTTGTCACACCAAAAAGCACCTCAACCTCCTTTATTTCGACCTCCTAAATTCTAAAGCTCAACGCATCATATTTTGTAGCATTTGGTAGGCACAGTATGAACGCTGTTTCGTTATATGACGTGACTACCTCGTTGGTCTAGTGGCTAGATATAAGGCCGCAGATCTGGTGGTCCTGGGTTCTATTCCCAGGTCGGGCCAATAAATAGTTATTGGGTTTTTCTGTCAGAAAATTCTCAGTAGCAGCCCGGAGTCTGGAAGTTGGAAGTGTGTACCGTGCCTCGGAAAGCACGTTAAGCCGTTGCTCCTGCGCCTGAACTCTTTCCGGTCTTGTCGGATTGCCGTCCCATCGGATTATGAGAGCTAAGGAAAAGAGAGTGCACCTGTGTTTGCGTAAACGCTTGTGCACTATAATATCTCCTGCGCAGTTGGCTAATCTCTCTTGAGATTGGCCGCCGTGGTCGAAATCGGTCTGGAGGACCTTATATGACGTGACCTTGGGCCACTACCATATCACTCTCCTGTAAGCCGCGTAAAAGAGCTTCAATCCAAAAAGATTATAATGTTGTTTTTATTTATCTTTTTATATAATTTTTTTTTATTTTTACTTGCAATAAACAGCGTTTTTTTCAATGATTGTACAGTTATTACTTATGAGATGAGGCCACATAAGATTACAATTTTATAATACAGTTTTAAAAAAAAAATAACATTCTTGCTTTTTATTAATGCGAGCAAATCGTATACGTGCGTGTGCTAGCTGTGTGTTTGCGTGTGTGTGTGCATGTGGGTGTGTGTGTGGTTTTTCGCTTTATTGTTTACGATGAATTTGAATTATTTCTCTTTTTATTTGCATTTTGGATAAGTGGAAAAAGTACATTTCATAATCTCTTACTTATATTTTTACCTATAAGTATGAATTGGTCAATTCTTGCTACTGATTTTATACCAGTTCCATAAGCCGATTGAACTGAAATCTATTATATTCAATTTTAATCTCTTAAGTACAAAAATTGAATGAAAGTTTATTAAATATATATATTTCTTATATCGACTACTTTTTACTCGGTGGTAGAGCTTTGTGCAAGCTCGTCTGGGTAGGTACCACCCACTCATCAGATATTCTACCGCAAAACGGCAGTACTTTGTATTGTTGTGTTCCGGTTTGAAGGGTGAGTGAGCCAGTGTAATTACAAGCACAAGGGACATAACATCTTAGTTCCCAAGGGTGGTGGCGCATTGGCAATGTAAGTGATGGTTCACATTTCTTACAATGCCATTGTCTATGGGCGTTGGTGACCACTTACAATCAGGTGGCCCATATGCTCGTCCGCCAACCTATACAATAAAAATAAATAATTTTTTAATCATTTAATTTTACATCAGAATATCTTGATATGTTTTCATATAATTATTTCTGAGCGAAGATAGAAGAATGGATTTTAAACTTTGATATTTTCTAAGTTTTATTTGAAACGTATTTGCTTGTACCATGTTTCCACTTTTACCATTCCTTTATTCCATTACGGAATCGAATATAAGTTAGATGTAAACAGGGCTGCAGTCACATCCCAGAGGATCGTGTCGTTTCGCCAGCCGTTACCAATGCTATATTTTCACGTGACGTTTCTCGAGGGATATTAACAGTAAATACGGTTTTTTGTAATAAATCAGTATGCGAATACAATATATAAAATTTTAAATTATAAAGTATGTAAATGTATGAGCTTAAAATTTTAATGCTTGTTTTAGTTAAATATTGTTTGGACATAAAGAGCTCAATAATTTAATATTCATTTGAAAATGATTGCAACTTATTTTCATGAAAATTTATTATAGAACTTCACGTCAGAAAGTGGACATAATCAAATTATTTATCTCAAGACTGGAACTTTACCCGCGTCATAGAATTAAAAAATACCAATTTCCATAGCTTTTTTTTTTCTTCAAAAATCAAACAATCTAAAACGAAAGTAAAAAATTAATTATTAAAGTAAATCGTAAAAACCACGCAATTGAATCATAAAATAGCCCCCCATATTGATTCAATTGCGCCACATTGCCACAACATTGAAATAATAAGTCCTAAAATTGTTTTACAAGTGACTTCCACAAACTAACGGCCGAATACTGAAACGTCACTTAAATATTAAGTGCAACTTAACTATTTGAGACGCCGTTAATTTACAATTTCGCATACTAATTTAGGAGCTTCTCAATGTTAAGTAGCGTTTAACTTTGAGGGACGTTTCAGTATTCGGCCGTTAATCTAAATCATTTTAACCGACTTCAAAAAACTAAAGTTGTCTCTTTATCATGGATGCCTGTTCGTACAATTTAAATTTTTTTTTTAATTCAGTTCAAAATATACTTCATTCAAGTTAGTTATGACAATCAGTTGCCCATGTATATATTAAATGTAAAGCTACGTACGTACCCAATGTTGATTCTACCGAAAAGAACCGGCAAGATTCTCTCAGTAGTTACTTTTATAAATTACTTAAAAGACATATCATCCCACCCATCTAAAAATTAACAAATATTATTACCATGCTAGATAATAATATAATCATTAATTGGCAAACTTAAAATTATTTACGGACTCAAACAAAATATTGACTGACTCGTTGGTCTAGTCTAGTCTAGACCCAGTGGTCCTGGCTTAAATTCCCAGGTCGGGCCAATAAATTGTTATTGGGTTTTGCAATAAGAAAATGCTCAGTAGTCTGGAAGTCGGAGTCTAGAAGTTAGAACAGTGTAGGTACACTCCCGTGCCTCGGAAAGCACGTCAAGCCGTTGACCGTGTCGGATTGCCGTCCCATCGGATAATGAGAGCTAGGGAAAAGAGAGTGCACCTGTGTTAGCACACACACTTGTGCACTATAATATCTCCTGCGCAGTTGGCTAATCTCTCTTGAAATTGGCCGCCGTGGCCGAAATCGGTTTTGAGGACTATTACTACGTTACTCGTTGATAATGTAGCTTTCTACTTCATTGAATTTTTAAAATCGATTTAGTGGTTTAGGCGTGAAATCATAACAAACAAACAAAATCACATTCCTATTTATAATATTAGTTAGGATAAGTATAATACAATTTATGATTTTTTAATTAATAATAAAATAATTTAAATTAAATTTATTAAATTAAGTTATAGCAATGATCTAACTAAAGTTCTTATCGGAACTACTTACATATTCAAGTCTCGTGGTCACCTGAATTCTGAATGAAGCCATAACAATAACAGTAATACCTATTAAAGCTTACTGGTCCTACTGGAACAGTCTGATAAGTGGTAATAGTTCTCAAACGACGTACCCTCAAACTAAAATTCTGAATGAGTTTAATTAAATTCAATAACCCTTGAAAATTCGTCATAACTTTTTAGTAAGAAAACGTATTATGTAAATGGATGAATAATTATTTTGTCACAATTTTCAGAGCAATGGAAGCTTTGATTGCTTTGATTTTTGATTGTTGAAAGTATAGCTCGTTTTAGGTTAGGTTCTTGTTTTAAATATTAGTTAAAATTAGGTCAACGACAGTTACTTATTAATAAAAATACATTAACATTTCATAATAAATATATATTTTTTCTTTAATACTTGGTGGTAGCCCGTAAGGAGCAGCCTAATGCCAAGAGGATCGGAAAGGATTTTCCACTGCTAAGCAAAGTAGGAAATTTATAGACTATATTATTTTTATTTTTATTAAAAAGAATATGGCCTGGCAAGCACATTACCTGATGGTAAGTGATCACCACCGCGCCATAGACGAAGATGCTTTAAAAATATTAACTATTCCTTACAATACGCCACCAACCTCGGAAACTAAGATGCTACGAGTATGTCTCTTGAACCTGTAGTTAAGCTGGCTCACTCATCCTTCAAACTAGATCACTAAGTATTGCTGTCAGTTGGGGGTTGTGATTCTTGTGTAAAGCCCTACTATTTACTAATCAAAGTAAATATCTATAGTATTTGAAATATGCAATAAAATGAATAATTTTATGTAATGTCAGTGTTTTATACTAACTTTTATATGTGTATGCTGTGCGTTGCAAAGTTCATCCTGTTTCTTTTATACTTCACTCGAGAAGTGTCAAGTGTGTGCACTCTGTGTTGACATCGTTAGTTTTTATAAAAAAATATAACGCATAGTTGAACAAAAGAAACTAAATAAACCTACGTTAATATAGAAAATGCTAAGTAAAGCTTGTGTGTAGACTTGACACAATAAAATATAATATATAAAAATCCGAAACATATATACTGAACAAATTATGAGGTAACAATTACTATGGAAAGCTAATTGATTCATAAATAATGTCAAAATAATTACAATACAGCTCTTACAGTTAACGAACATCGACTTATCTAAATCCTGTATTCCGCCCAAAGTCATAAATACATAATATAAGTATTAGGCGCACGGAATATATAAGTTATATAAATAATAAAAGGAATAACTAAATTATACTTACGCTATAATTACACTTACAGATCAATTATCAACCATTGGACGCCTTGTTATCATTTTTAGATCCCGCTTCGCAAGTCTTTCATCCGATTGAGTACAAACTATGTAAAGCATTGTTATAGGCTTCTGGAATGTTATCATCACGCATGTCGTATTGAGATGTTAACTAAAAACATTTTAAGGGCAATTGATGAAAACACGTGCCAAGCCTGAGCTAGAAATCAATGAAAAATATTTTTAAAATCCGACTTAATAGTTCAATACACTTAAAATAAATGCTCCATAAATTAATAACTCCTTAAAAATATACAATTTAAATTTCGAAATCAAGCGATTGCAGTTGGTTTCAGACGAAACGGCTTAACGCTACTTATACGTATTTAAGCTTTGGTCGCACCGAAGACGGGCTGGGACGGCAGCGGTGGCATGACGGTGGCACGTTGTACTCTAAAAGTATTCAACGGCGCTATGAGGCGTCTTCTATATGAATACTAGTAGATTACACTGTCACCGTTAGCCGTCCCGTCCACTGTCTGACCATACCATTAGGTATAGAAGAAAAACTTTAAGTATAAAATTTGCAAACTAACTTAGAGAACGCATAAAATGAGTTTCGTTATTAGTACACACTACTAAATATTGCTGTTTGGTGATACAATATACAAAGCCCCATCACCAAGTGACCAGTTGTGACTTATCAAATAAAAAAACAACGGGTTGCACTCCGGAAGTGCCGGCAGAAGTGAAAACTTGAATATTAACGTGCATTTTTGATATTTTGGAATGATAGGGAAAAATTTTGCTCGAATTGCTTTAATTATCAGTATAAAAGTACTATCATTTATGTGATAAAATACAATATTCATTTATTGCACTATCGTACACAAACATGACAATTTATATTACATTAAAAATTTAATACTTCAAAATCCGTCTTACGAATTTTCAATCAGGGTCACGTGACCTGACGCGAGTTTAACATTTTTTATCTATCATAAAATTGCACAACGCCGCTTAAGAAGTTTTCACTTCAAAAAAACAGATTCACGCATTGTATAGTTTCGTATATTAATAGAGTTTGTAAATAAAAAAAATGCAATATAACTAAGAGAACGTAAAGAAAGAATTTAAATTTCGAAATCAAGCGGTTGCAGTCGGATAAAAAGTTTCATCTTTAAAATGCGAAATCCTTCATATCTTGTTGTTTCAGACGCTTGCATTATTCCGCTAAGACCACTCTATGACTGGCGCGTCGAGATAGCGTCTCAACTACATAAAAGAAATGAAAGTACACTTTTTTTTTCTCGACACTGACTCGAGGGTTATTAAAAGGATGCGTTAACAAATAACTCGACGCGAATATAAAGGCACTGACGTTCTAAGCTTTCAGCTTTAATGATATTTTTATGTGAATTTCGTATTACGTTCATTTGTGGCTGAGTGTTATTCAGCTAATTAAGTATTTGTATATCACGTACATTTAAAAATAAACTATATTATAATATTGAGTTAAAGGTTGTTCTTGAACTGTTGCCATATAATGTTTTTGTTAAAATATTAAACTTAATTCGGATTTAGAACTCTATTTTACTTTTATCAATTATTAAAATCAGCATATTTATTTGATGTTTGGGGTATCTGCAAGCCCGTCTAAGTAAGTACCACTTACTCACTTACTAGTAGTTAATTAAAAACAGTGTGTGACTGAAAGTCAATAAAATAACATTTTTAAATTTGTCTTTCAATACGTCAAAATATTTACTTCATCATAAAATAATGTGGAACGGCGCCTTTGAATACGTTACTTATAAACATCTACCTATAGAAATCGACAAACTATTCTCGTAGTATTTTTAGTCTCGTAAAGCAAAGGATTGACAAGTTAACAAACTGATAGAGCTCCATTCATTTGCATTTCGTTCGCTGCCAGCAATTAGGGGTGTCGTTATGCAATGTTCCGCTATAATTACAACCGCTGACCCCCGTATTGTAGTTTTGCGCTTCAATCAAATTGTCGTACAATTTCGTCACCAGAAAAATATACTGTTATTTTATAAAAATGATATAGATAGTAAAGTTTGTAAGCGATTTAAAAGTTCAATGTTTAATAATAATAATTGGAGAGCCTAAACGAATTTGGCATACATCGATAAATCTCATGGAATAACCAGTTACAAAGGGGTTATCACTTGGACATAATTGAAGAAAAATCTGATGGTAGACCGACTTTAGGTGCTCTATAAGGCACAGGAGTGTGATACTGCTAAATTCTTTATCGCAAGCTGCTTTTGAGAGATATTGGCCAAATCAGAAACTTTACAAACAAACCCAAGCAGTAAAACTACTAATAAATAAAATTTAAATGTCAAAATAAGTGCCCGTTTTTACGTGTCGATGAGCGAACTAGCAAAACCAAAAGAACTATTTTTATCTTAGACTAGCTGCTACCTAATAATTTATGTATCTTATACCTATAATTCAAATACGCATTATGTGAAAATTTGAAGGCTTTTCGTTATGAACTAAATTCCACGCTGGCGAAGTTGGGAATTTTGATAGTATATAATTAAAAAAATGTATTTGAAAGCATTAGAAATGTTCAATAATATATCAGTATTGTTATATCAATTGATTTAATTTGTTTTATTGTATTTGTGTTCAATCACAACTTTATACTATTTATTTATTTCCAACAGATTTAATCGGGAACCAATTTTTCCGTACAAAATTCAATGTTGTACACTCGAAGTTGAGTGTTTGATGATTTGATTTTAGAATATGAAAGCAATATTCTGAATTGATTAATACAAAAAACGGACATTGCATTATATTGTATGTACATTTTTCATTTTAATGAACACCGGATTTCGAATATTTTATAAATCCAAAGAATCGACTGACGTAAACAACAAGCAATGTCGCTATTCGTCAAATACATATAACATAAAAAAATAGATTTTCATAAGCTTCAAAAGTCAAATGTTATCTACTTATAAAAATAAAAGAGAAGGACAAGAGATTTCCCAGTTAACAGCAGTTCTTTTTTTATCTATAACTAGATCGATAAGGGAATTAATAGCAATGTAATTATAACTAAAGTAGAAAAAGTCGAAATGGCCCGTGGTAAGAACGCGTGAATCTGAACGATGATCGATTTTCATGTACTTAATTTGTTATTATTGGTATCTGGTATATTATCTCGTGCTTGACAGTGAAGGAAAACATGAGAAAATCTACATGTGCAAAAGAGGAGGAGAGGCCTTAGCTCAGCAGTGGGACATTCATAGGCTGTTACTGTCCAGTAGACACTAAGCTTCATTATAAAAACTCTCCATTCGTAATTGAATTTATTTTCGATTATAAAAAAGAATATCATTGCTTCGTATTTATTTCTGCGGTCTTTTCTATTAAATATTATTTAAACTAATGACAACCTAAACATTATTTTATTAGTCTGTTTCTTACTTTGTGATAAATTATAATGAGTTTATTTAATTTCATTTTTGTGAAATGTTTGAATGTAAAAACTGACCCGATTGACATTCAGATTTCTATTCACGAAGAGTCTTATATTTAAATATTTTAATTTAATTTATACAATTTCGTCCAAATTATTATGTAACGTTTAATTAAAGATAATTTGCTTTTAATAAAAATATTCAGACGAAAACGGGAATCTAAAGAATAAATTTGCCAGTTTCATGTAAATACCTTATATAACAAAGCATAGGATTGCGAATTCGTATGACAAATGCGATAAATCAATTATATAAAATTTTAGATCTCTGTTTTTTTTTTGTAATTGTAATTAGTGCTTAATAAACTACATTTTATATAATATCAACTGTATTTTCACAAGAGTTGGTTCCTTAGTAAGTTGATTTCAATAGTAGACTATTAAAGACTATTGAATTTCTCATTCAATAATGATATCTAAATTTACGGATTCACATAAATGTTGTTTAAAGGTAATTCGGTTAAGAACGCTGTGTCTCTTCACTCGAATGTGAAATTTCTGATGATAGAAAGAGAGGAAGAGAGGAAATTTAAATAATCGAATAGCATTATTGTTTATATAAGTAGTCCAGTATTTGAAAACAAATCGCTATGAGTGTTTAATAAAATAGTGTTTAACTAACTTTGTTTGAGCTCAGCTTTAAATAGTTATAATAAGTCTTTAAACAAGATATTTGACAACTACTAAATTAGTTTTACTACCACATGGGACCAGCATAAATTATTCATATATAAGTTAACCTTTTCATATTCCACACACAGCTATAAATCGGTCTTTCCGACCACCCTTCTATTTCATAATAGTAGTAATTTAAACTCCTTTTGATTTGTTCAAGGGACTTATAACAAAGTAATATATAGTCATAATTTAATGCTCACTGGTTATCTTAATGTTTATGGCAATTCTTTGTGATTGTAACACTGCTGCGATTAGAACTCCATTCCTTTTGATAAAGGTTTGGAGTTTTTTCAACGTTTAGCTCAAATACTAATTAGTGGGTAACTATTCGATAAGATTTTTTTAATCATTGACATATTTTGTTTGAAGGCACTTTGGATTTATGGATGTTTTTTTTATAGGATAGGTAGGCGGACGAGTATATGGGCCACCAGATGGTAAGTGGTCACCAATACCCTTACACATTAGCAGTATAAGAAATGTTAACCATCGTTTACATCGCAAATGCGCCACCAACCTTGAGAACTAAGATATTATATCCCTTGTGCCTGTAATTACACTGGCTCACTCACCCTTCAAACCGGAATATAGCAATACCAAGTACTGCTGTTTTGCGGTCAGTCACAACCGTGAACCTTGATTTTTTGCTATGAATGTCTATTGAACTAGCTGTCAACTACTTTTATTCATTCATCATTGCTTAATAAATATTCTTTATTTAAATTATTCCTCGTAAACGTTATAGAGTTCAAAATATTAATATTTATTTACATGCCGGACACCTACGGAATAGCGTAGTAAATTTTTCATACGTTATAAAATTAAATTCCGACGACAGCATTCCATAACAGGGTATATTTTTATTTGAATTCAGTTTCGATATCCAATATCGATATTACTATAAATGCATTTCAACGGTCAAAGCAAAAATAGAAAACTTATTTATATTATAAGAAAACGAATTTTCATGAAAGTCTTATTTGCAGGAGTAGTAGACAACTCTATGTAAACAAACGATAAAAATTTTCCTCCTTTATATGTATTTTGGGGAGACTCGAAATGTCTTTTAAAGTATGAAAGATTAGGTTAGGTTAGGTTAGCTAAAATGCGCCCATGTCCCTAGGCGTCGTCTGGGTACAATATCCTCTCGCCGTCGTACGCAAAGTGATGGGGCTCCGCAAGAGTTAAGGCACTGGAGAGCAGACCTCTACACTGCTACCGGTGTCTCGAGAAAGGTCACGTCGGGTAGAGGTGCGCAAGCACCGTCGACCGGAGTGACAGGTGCTTCGCTTGTGGCGAGATTGGCCACAGGGCGAAGGAATGCACCTCTCGGTCGATGAAGTGTCCTTTATGCGTGGACATGGGTCGTCCTTCGGCTCACCGTTTCAGCGCCAAAGTGTGCTGCTCGGCAAAGGGAAGGAGGAAGAAAAAATCTTCTCCTCTTGTCTCATCCCAGACGACCGCCGAGGCTCTCGCCTCAGCAGCGAGCCCTAGCCCGCAGGAGGCAATGGAGGTTTCCAATTCGCGGGTGTAGAGGTGATTCAGGCGAAACTTAACCACTGCCGCAACGCTCAGCAATTGCTGATGCAGACCGTTGCGGAGCGGTCCATAGGCCTAACAGTTGTGGCAGAGCCCTATAATGTGCCACCTTAAGCAGCAGCAAATGGTCCCTTAAGTAGCTTAACCGAGACTTTCTCGAATCCGCTGCCATCGTCGCGGCCTGGCCAGAAAATGCCGAAGAGGTTTTGTCCGATCCAGAGGGTGAGTCAGTCCGTCTCCGGGATACGATAACGTCAGTCTGCGACGTGTCTATGCCCCGAGCGGGCCGACCTGAGCGCTGGGCGGAGTACTGGTGGTCAGCACAGATCGCACAACTGCGTGAGTCCTGTCTGCGCCCACGCCGTGAGTACACCCGTACCCGAAGAAGAAGGCGAGCAACTCTACACCAGAAAGCTGAAGCCTACGAGGCGTTCCGGGTAGCCAAGTTGGCTCTCCGAGCCGATCTCGGACGCCAACGCTCGTTCCTGGAACGAGCTCCTGGAGGGACTCGACAGGGATCCGTTCGGGCGTCCGTACCTTATGGTGCTGGGCAAATTGCGCCCGTGGATGCCCCCACTAACGAGACCTTAGATCCAGATTTACTGAGAAGGGTAGTAGAAGTGCTCTTCCCAGTGATCTAGTCAAGTCCCCGGGTCCCCCTACCAACACCGGCCTGGTCCGGTGAGCGGGGGGTGACCGAACAGGAGTTGAGCCGTGTGATCGATCGCATGCGAGCTCGTAACACCGCGCCCGGCTCCGAGAGAGAGAGGTTTGCTGCGCGTCACAGTGGTGGCACATCGCCGTCGATTCGCGTCCGATCTTACAAAGGTATTCTCCAAAACAACCGTGACCGGTCATTACCTGCGTAAGTCGGAAGATGACTCGTCGCTTTCGTCTCATCCAGGCTTCGAAGGCTGGCAGGATCGCTCCGATGACGCGTTTGCGCGCGTACCGTTCTTCGCAGAGACGGTCGCGCCACATCGCAAAAGCCCTCCTATGTTCCCGCCGCTTCAACGCCTCGAGTTCACTCGGAATGGGCGTGCTTTCACCGTTCGGACGGAGGATGCGGATCTGTTGATAGATCCTCGCGTCCATATCCGCCAGAATGCCCAAGGGCGGAAAACGCGCTAGGACGGTTGCCGCCTCGTAGGATATCGTACGATATCCCCGCACTATGCGGATGGCCACTCTCCACTCTCACACACAGAACTTTGGATCTTAGTCCTGCAGCGGCGAACGCCCGACAGCCTATGAGACCAAACGGGCGCCCCGTAGAGGGCCATCGATCGCACGACACCGGCATAAAGACGGCGAACTTCCTCCCTCGGTCCCTCGAGATTAGGCAGCAGTCTGTGCATAGCACCCGCTACCTTCTCGATCCGGGGGGCTAGGCGCTTGAAGTGTTCCTCGAAGCCATAGCGACCGTCCAGTGTGAGGCCCAAGTATTTCACGTACCTGGCCACCTGGACATTTGAGTCACCTACGCGGTCCCGCAGGGGTCAGTTTTGGGGCCTCTGTTGTGGAACCTCGCGTACGACGCAGTCCTGCGCGTTGCTCTCCCTGAAGGTATCAGCGTCGTTTGTTATGCAGACGACACTGCATAACAAACGACGCTGAGCTCGGGGTGAATATCGTCGTCGGTAAGATCTGTGAGTTGGGCCTACGGATAGCGTCTCATAAGACGGAGGCGCTATGGTTCCATAAGCTGCCGAGGAGCAGGGAACCACCCGATTCGCACGTCCGCGAATTTTTTTAGTGGGTAAGAATCCCACATAACCCGGTCCCTCCCTTTTAGGGAGCCGCGTACCACTGCGAAAAAAAAAAGAAAAGAAAGTTTAACTAAAATCAATAAGTTAGATATGACTTATATTGACAAGATAAAAAGGATCATAAACAAACTCAGGAGGTTAGTATTTGTTTATATTTATGTTGTCTATTTAATTTATCCCCATTATTATCTGCAGAATACTCATTTCGAATGTACAAACCGGAGCTGGCTATATATTTTTACTAATATAGCTGAAGAGTTTCTTTGCGTGTTTGTGTGAACGTTCTAATCTCTGAAACTACCAGGGGAAGTACATAAAGGCTTTTCTCGTATAATATGATGCTACAGTCAATAGGCTGCCCAAGTAGCTAGTAAGATAAACGCAAGGTATAACTGGGTGGTACTTACACATCCAGGCTGTAGTTTAGCAATGTTTTATTGCGAAACGATGCATTATGCACACCAGAATAAAAATTCAAGATAATATTTTGATAATATATGTATAACAAAATATACTTAGTTTGACATATTATGTGTATGTCCTTATTTATTTTTATTTTATTTATTTTATTTATTGTAAATCACAACAGAATTTTTTACAAAAACTTAGACAGCTTAAATAAAAGTAGCATACAATTTTGGCGACCTAATCGCTACATAGCGATTTCTTCCAGGCAACCAACCTAGTCCTTAATTATATATACAATTTTGAAACTTAACTCCATTAATGGAATAGTTGTTTAAAGATGATTGTTATGTTATCGTTATCATTTGAAGAACATTTGTGGTAAAGTGCTTTGTGATGTTCAGAATTTATGTAGTTGAGTCGAAATATATATTCCTCATTGATATTATGTAATAACACATCATTTAAATAAGGAATCTGGTATTTCGAATCCACTCAGAAATTAAGTTTTACCTGATGTATGTATTTCGAGACCTTATATACTTTATATCAAATAAATGTTGCTTCGTTGCTCAAGACAAGCTTAAAACAGGCTGTCGATGCTGAGGTTCTAGGTTCACTTTGACAAACGTCTTTACATGATTTTCTCGGTGGTAGGGCTTTGTGCAAGCTCATCTGGGCAGGTACCACCCAGGGTAGTTGAGCCAGTGTAATTACAGGCACAAGGGAATTAAGATCTCAGTTCCCAAGGTTGGTGGCGCATTGGCGCTGTAAGCGATGGTTAACATTTCTTACAATGCCATTTTCTATGGACGTTGGTGACCATTTACCATCAGGTGGCCCATATGCTCGTCCACTTACCTATACAATTAAAAAAAATGCTCCTAATAGTTCTAAAAGGTGGATTTGAGGTCGTTAGAAGATTTATATAGTATGTAATAAAGCGAATGGAAATCAGTGTTGATTATATTATGAATCTATGTAAGGAAGTTAGTGTTATAATATGTATAATAGTGCTATTCTGTAGTAATTTACTCCGTATCTCATTCGTGAAATGTCGCAAACCGAGTTACCGTGATACGCTATTTTGATGCGTATATCATTTGAATCTTATAATTATTATAATCAATTTCGCATATCAATTTCTGACTTATGATGATTTATTCTGCGGTGAGTTTTACTTGGCTTTACTTACCAACCACTCATCACGTATTCAACCGCTTTGCAGCAATTCTTATTATTGTTTTGTTTTGGTTTGAAAGGTGAGTGGGTGTAACTTTTTTACCGGCTCAAGGGACATTACGTCATAGTTCCCAAGATTGGTGGCGCATTGATGATGTAAAGTAATTGGTTAATATTTCTAACAGTGCCAATGTCTATAACCGGTGGTGACAACTTTCCATCAATTGGCATCGCTAGTACGTCCACCTTCCAATTTCATTAAAAAAATTGAGTGTGTTACGTGTTATATAAAAGTTTATTCGATACTTATTACAAAATGTTTTCGTGTCACAGTTTCGTTAGTCTGCTGTTTTTGTGTTATATATTTAACATGATATATTAAAATTATAAAATAAATATATTAAAATGTGATATTGAATAAATAAAAATAAAAATGAAATCATACAAAATTTAACTAAATATAAAATACACCTATTAACGCCTAACGAGTTTTAAAGTAGTTTTTAAAAAGCCTTAAAGTTAATGCTTGGTTTGAAATGATTCAGGTCGAAATTTTAGTGGTGTGCTAAAAAGCGCCTAAATGACTTATTAATGACCCGTTTTCGTATAAATGAAAGGTTTAAACAAATATATAAAATTAGTTTCTGCCCGCGACTTTGCCTACCTGTGTGAGGGAGGAAGTGTTGGGTAAGCTATGTCTCTTCTGTACCCTTGACAACGAATATGTGAAATGTCATGATGATCGATTGAGTAGTTAGAGCGTAACAAATAAAAAAAAACTTACTTTCGCATTTATGGTTTGACGAGCCCTTTGGCGTGGTTAGTCGATTTCCTCGATTCCCATCCAGGACAGATTTGTGTGCATGAACATGTCTGTTTGTCCTGAGTTTGGGTGTAATTATCTATATAAGTATATATTTACAAAAGAAACGTAGTATATGTAGTATATCAATTGTCTGGTTTTCATAGTACGAGCTCTGCTTATTTTGGGATCAGATAGCCTTGTGTTAATAATATCCCAGGATGTTATTATAATATTAGTTGCGATTTAAAGACCGACAACGGACCTGCAAACCATCTGGTATTGCAGATATCCATGGGCGGTGGTTGCCACTTTCAATCAGGTGAGCCTCCAGCCCGTTTGCACCCTCTTACATAAAATAATACTTTTCAATGAATACGTACAATATGAATAATTCATATTAATTAATTAATAATTAGTTATATTTTTTAATCATAATGTTATCATCTCCATGTTTTAAGGTTGGTAAAGTAAGAACTTGTTTTTTTTTTTTTAATGTTAAATGTAAGTACCGCTTATACACATTGGCGATATCAGTAATATTAACCATACCTTACACTGACAATGCAATTTCAACCCTGGGAACTAAGATATCATGTCCATTGTGCCTATAGTTAAACTGGCTCACTGCCCCGTCATACAGGAACGCAACAATACTATGTATTGCTGTTTTGCGGTAGAATATCTGATGAGTGGGTGGTACCTACCCAGATAGGCTTGCACAAAGCTCGACCACCTTGTAAAATTATGCAAGTCATTAGAACAGATTAGAATTACGTGAAGAGGGATTCATACTATTATGATAACGAAGGTAATGGTTTATGAACTAGTTCCGACCACTAGGCGAGATAATGTATTTACCCAGTTTATATGTTGGATTTAAGTTGGATTCTGAGTTACCCGGATTTTAGGTTTCATGAAATAGATAGTACGAAAACAAAAATATATTCCCTTTAGAAATATTATCATATAAAATTAGTTATACTGGTTTAAAATACAGTTGCAAGATTTGATTGATGTACTGACAGACGAATTCATTACGAATAATGTAACATTTAATGTAAAAAGTTTTATACTGAATCTATTGGATTACGTAATAAATTAATAATAAAAATAATCAAGCACTCAGTCGAAAAATCTGACAGGCAAAATCGTTTTTTAATATCATTAACATTATATTTATATAAAATATAAATAAAATATTCTTTATTCCAGAACAAGGTTCCATATTTACATTAAATAATAATAATGATAATTAAAATATAAATTACAATTCGAATTAAATTAAAATTAAATAGAATTAAATAACTGAAGAAAAAATTATAATAATAATAATTAAATTATATTGAAAAATAAGTATGACCAGAGTGATTATGATTATGGATTTCAATCATATTCTTGCTACTACAGTAGGTTCCCTATTCACTGACAACTAGCCTTGTATCAATCTATACGTCTATACAAATAAATAAAATTGAAATGTATGTCTGTATTTTCAAAACAATTGCCTCTTTTTTATTTTATGACAATATTCGACTTACGATCGACAATATCGGACTATATATACATATATATATATATATATATATATATATATATATATATATATATATCCGTGGTCGGATATGTATATACCTATAGTATATATCTATATATAGGGTTTTCCAATAGGGACGCTTGAACTTTGACAGCTGATTGCGGCCATGTTGTTTGAGTGACAGCTGTCAAATGCAGTGTGTTATATTCATTCCGTCCTCCCAAACCACCATGGCAGGTTACAGTGTCGAGCAGCACGTGCAAATCATAAAATTGTTTTATGAAAATGGGTCTTCAGTTCGAGCAACGTTCCGCGCACTTCGCCCGTTTTACGGTCGCGATGATCGTCCTGCCGAGTCGACTATCCGTCGATTGGTGGACAAATTCGAGTCAACCGGGTCAGTTAACAATCAGCCGGTTCCCGTGCGTCAACGTAACGCGAGATCTGCCGAGAATATCGCCGCTGTGCGCGACAGTGTCCTCGAAAACCCGCGGCAGTCAATTCCGCGTCGCGCACAGGAACTCGGCCTTTCGCAGACGACAACTTGGCGAATTTTGCGTTGTGACTTGAGCCTGCACCCGTACAAGATCCAGCTGACCCAAGAGCTCAAGGTTAATGACCATAGACAGCGCCGTGTGTTCGCTGACTGGGCATTAGAGCAGTTGGAAGTTGACGCCGATTTTGGCAAAAAAATCATCTTCAGCGACGAGGCGCATTTTTGGATGAATGGCTATGTCAACAAGCAAAATTGCCGTATTTGGGACGAGACCAATCCACACGAGGTTCACCAAGTGGCAATGCACCCGCAGAAAGTGACTGTTTGGTGCGGATTTTGGGCCGGAGGCGTGATTGGTCCGTATTTTTTCGAAAACGATAATGGTGTGGCCGTCACCGCCAATGGTGAGCGATACCGGTCGATGATAACCAACTTCTTTTGGCCTGAAATCGAGAATATGGATCTGGACAACATGTGGTTTCAACAGGACGGTGCTACGTGCCACACAGCACACGCTACGATGGAAGTTCTGCACGATCAAGCGCCCTTAATGGAAAACCCTATATATATACTAAATAGTTGCCCGTCCCGACTTCGTACGGGTAAAATAAGGATTTTATTCCGTGCATTTTTTTAATCAATAACATATAAACATTCGCCCATACAGTACAGTGTATGTGTGTTCGGTACAGGGCACATAATAATAATGCATAAAGTAAAGTACAACATGCTCTACATATTTTTTCATTTATTGGAACAAAGTTGTTTTACTACTGCAAAGTAGAGTGGCCTGGCAGAAATTGTCATGTGACAAAAAGGCGTTGTCCTCCAAGCGACCTTTCCCCTCTTTTTTCTTACTGATTCTTTCTATTCTAGCGGTTGTATGTGTATGTATGTGTAAGTGTGCAAAATTTCAGATTTGACAATTAGGATTGTGTGCGGCCAATGAGATAACCTCAATTCTTTACAATTGATCTCTTTTTAACTTATAATTCGCTATTTTAAATTTAATTTTAAAAAAATTACTATTTTCCTAAAGTATTAAATGAAATTTATCAATTTTAACCCTTACTTTCCATTTTTGCATTGAAAACATAATAAAAATATACACCACATGTGTATATTTTATGTGTATAAAGTCTGTGTATAAAGTGTGTCACATGTGTATAAAGGAGAGTTGATTAAGAAGGGCAACGCTTTTTGGTGTGATAAAAAGTAAGAACAATATCCTCCTTTTTTTTCGCTGGAAAAATGCATTTATGCGTTTCCCCTACATGAAGTGTGGGGTATGTGGGGCTCACTGGCGCTGAAGGTGCCGGAATACCCACTAAAAAACCAGCGGTATCCTCTCCGTCTGGTCGGGTGCTTGCGCACATACTTGCCCACTATAATATATATTTTTTTATTTTTTTATATTCTTTATGGTACACACATTAATAGAAACATACATTAAAGGAAAACAAAAAAAAGTAATAAATTCCGGTAGCACAAAAGGCGATCTTATCGCTAAGAGAGCGATTTCTTCCAGACAACCTTTGGGACAAGAACATGAGCTTAATAAAGCGGTGGAGGTGTACAGGTCAAATACCTTAGCGAAAAAATTGTTCTAATTCACTACTATACATAATACTAATATACTATATACATACACACGTGTCTACACATATACAATAAACTAAATACATGTACATCATTACATAAACTATATATAAATTATAAATTATATATATATAATAAAATAATATATTTATAAATACATATAATAAAGTAATAATAAATAAATATGTAGCTAAGATAGTTTTAATAATAACCAATGTGGCGCGATAATAAACAAAACCACACCGAACAGGTATTCATAAAGTTAAATAGTACGCCTTGAGTCGGGTTTTAAACGTGCTGATAGATTGAGATCGTTTTAAGTGAATCGGTAAGGAATTCCAAAGACGAACTGCTTGGACGGAAAAGGAATTAGAATAAAAAGAAGAAGAATAAGAAGGAATTTTAAGAATAAGATTTTCATCAGATCGTAGAGTGCGGCCATGCGAGTCTTTAAGAAATTTGAAACGTTGCTTAAGATAGTGAGGAGAATTTGGATGAAAAAGTATACAGTAGAGAAGAGAAAGTATGTGAGTATTCCTGCGTAGACGGATTGGGAGCTCGAGTTTTTTGCGAAATTCAGAAATGTGGTCATATTTGCGAAGTCCAAATATAAATCGAATACAAAGATTTTGAATACGCTCGAGTTTATTTAATTGCTCTTCTCTGAGATCAAGATAACAGGTATCAGCATAATCAAGGATGGGAAGAACAATTGTTTGAGTTAAAGCAATTTTGGTAGGAATTGGTAGAAGATTACGTAATCTGCGAATGGACCCAATCGACAGGAACATTTTCCTGCTAACTTCGCTTAATTGTGAAATCCATGAGAAATTTTGATCAAAATATATACCTAAATTTTTAACTTTTTTACTTAAACGAATTATAGTTTTATTAAATACAATAGGTGGCAAAAGAGAATAGTCTACACGGGGTAATAATTTGTAACTACCAATTACAATAGCCTGACTTTTAATAGGATTTACTTTAAGACCAAAAGAAATACTCCACTGTAAAAATTTTTCTAAGTCAGAATTAATTAATTGTATGGTCTGAGGTAGATCAATAATTTTGGAATGAGCATAAACTTGGAGATCGTCGGCATACAAGTGGTAGGAAGAAGATATAGATTGGGTTACGGAGCTTATGAAGATAGAGAAAAGAAGAGGAGATAAGACACCGCCTTGAGGAATACCGGCATTTACCGTCAACCAGTCAGAGTGAAAATTCTGGACTCGTATACGCTGACGGCGACCTTTGAGATAACTATTAAACCAATTAATTACCGAAGGAGAAATATTAAGAGAATTTAATATAGCTAGGAGTATGTCAAAATCTACTGTCGTCAGTAATCTTAATCAATGCAGTAACCGTACTATGACCAGATCGAAAACCAGATTGTAAAGGATTTAATAGGTTGTAGGAAGACAGGAAAAGGTTAAGCTGTTGATACAAAAGACGCTCAAAAACTTTTGAGAGAAATGGGAGGATGGAAATAGGACGGTAATCGCCATAAGATGAAGGATTGTTTTTCTTAGGTAGAGGAATTATTTGAGCGTCTTTCCAGGAAGCAGGAAAGGTACTGGAATTAATGGAGTTATTAAATATGTAAGTTATAGCCGGAGTTAAATAATCAACAATAGGTAGAATCATTTTAAGGCTAATGCAGTCAGAACCAATGGCATCAGATTTTATGGCTAAAATATTCTTCTTAATATCACACTCGGTAAAATCACGAAAAATAAAGGGCGGGAAAGTCGGTTTTGAAGAAGCAGATAGTAGATTTAATGTGTTCGGTTTAGTTGAACTATTAACAGTAACTGAAGATGCAAAGTGGTGGTTAAGATGGTTGAGATCCATGTTATTAGTGATAGTGTCGGTATGTGTCTTGCCAACTCCAAGAGTCTTGAGAAATTTCCAGACTCTGGAAGTGTTGTCGTCTTCAACAACAGATTTGAAAATGTGTCTGATGTATATATTTTGATCAAAATGCATAGCATGTTGCAACGATTCCGATACTTTTTATAAGTTAATTTATTTTTATCAGTCGGGTTATCCTTATATTTTGCTTTTGCCAAATTTTTCTTTTGCTGGAGTTCTTTTATTTCAGAAGTAATCCATGGTGCTGGCAAGTGCTTAATACGTACACGCCTAATAGGGGCATGAGCGTCATACAATTGAGTCAAAAGAGAGTTAAATATATTCAGTTGCTCGTCAACCGTTGCACCGCTCAAAGCTTCCAGCCAGTTTATTTTAGCCGTGTCTTCACGCAATCGCTCCACACACATTCCACCAAAATTGCGTTGCAGGAGAATTCTAGGCTTAGCTCTAGGGGGTCTAATTTTATAGGAAAGGAAGATGAGATCGTGATATGAAAAAGCAAGTGCAGCGCATTGCTCATGTTTTTCAACATGATCAAGCGATGATAAAAAATCAAATCTAGCAAAGAGGGAGTTGAGTTTGGGAAAGAGTGAGTTGCAGAAAGTGGCAGAATGCTTAGGTTAGCTCCATTAACGATAGAGGATAATCGCAATGACCGAGTATCGTTCCTGAGAAGGCAGGTATTAAAGTCCCCCATCAACACTGTATGATTGTACAGAGGAATAAATGACTCAAGTAAGTTCTCAAAGGAATCAAAGTAATCTATATTCTGCGACGGACTATAGTATACGCCCAGGAATAGCTTAGAGTGAGAAAGAATAACTTCAATAAAAAGGTGCTCTGGCTCTCCAACTGTATTCGAATTGGAGGAGCTTACTATCGAAAAGGGTATATGTGGTCACAGATAAATGGCGACACCCCCACCAGTTCTTGCCATACGGTCGTTGCGAATCAGGTGAAGTCAGAATGGTGAATCCAGGAAGGGAATACGCTGTCGAAGGCAAACACGGCTTAAGCCAAGATTCAGTAGCTAAAATTGCGTGTAAATTTTTAATTTGAAAGGAGGATATTTATATATTTATATGTATAACACTAAAATTATTGACAACGTCGGAAAATTGGGTGTGAAGGGAATCACTAAGTGAAGGAGGTATACTATAAAAACTACAATCACTGTTCGAGTCATGTGAAGAGAGGGAAAGAAAGGAATCATTAACGCTCTCGTTTACGGTTACCGCCATTATTGTAATAAAATATAATAGTAATATATAAATAAATGTATAAAAAATAAATAAACTAATAAATAAGTATACTATAAATTAAAATTAGAAAAAAAGTATATGTGATGTGTACTTATGAGGCTATTGAAGCATGTCCATAACCCGCCAGTCAGCACTTAAAAAGAAAATTTTCACTTAAAGTCAACAACAGGACCATTATAGAACGATAAGATATTAGTAAAAATAAACAAAAGAAGCAGATGTATAAATAGGATGTAACGATGTTTTTTTCACATAATATTAACTACTCGAAATAATTTTGTTGACATTACCTAAATGAATAAATTTTAAACTACAATTGACAGTTCTTATTCGAATACATTTTTAATCTACAATTGACATTGACATTCAATATTGTCAATTGAAGTGTCCGATGACTCGTGACACTTCAAACAAAATAAGCGAATATTATAAACAAAAACATACTAAAAAAACTAAAAGAAATGGTAACATTTGATTAAGAAAAATTATCAAGAAAGTTAAAGAAACTATTACTTTTTCGTCACCCTTTTAACACGTGAAATTGTCACTTTGTCACCTTTAGAGTCAGTAGTCTTCATTTGAACGGGAGACTTCACATTCGACGAGCTTGGAACAGCATTAAGATCCGATAAACATTCCACTTTATGCCGCGTACCATCTTGGGCTATGATATGTATATAGCCATCTCGGGTCCAGCTTTTGGCAATACCAAAACGACAAGATCTCGTTTTGGTATTGCCAAAAGCTGGACGCGAGATGGCTTCAAGAAATACATCATGTCTACTTTTTGTTAGAAATTCCGATTGTGTGACTCCAGTTCCTTTGAACTTAGTTTTGGCGAAACACACCTTATCTCGCATCATTGACTACGATAGGTCTAGGCTTCTTGTCACTCAAGCGACCTAAGCGGTAGGAATTTTTTATACATGCACTAGAAAAATTCGGGAGAAGCCGATGTTCAGCTACGAGTCCAGTGACGCGCGATGTTGTTTCCTCTGACTTCTCTTCTGGTACTCCATGTAAGAGAAGCATTCTACGTCTTCTACGCATCTCCTGGCGATCCAACTCCCTTGCAAGAAACTCAACTAGTCGCTGCAAGGTGTTAAGTGCAGAAACAATAAATGACTTAAAGGTCGAGAAGTCTGACGCCAAGGAAGTAGTGGTTGTTGGAGATGAAGATTTTTGTAGGTCTTATTGGAACTCATTAATTGTGTTGTTAAATAATTCTGTCATGGCGGACAAACACTCTTTAATGGTTTCCATAATGTGCTGTTGTGATGTGATAGTGACGATACTGATATACAGTGAAATTTTACAGGAGAATACTTGCTGAGGGGTAATGTGATGCTACATATGTAAAATCTTTAGTAACATGAACTTAAAACAATTTTTAAATTAAAAAAAATATTAGAGCAAACAAAAGCTTGACTATGGTATATATATGACTATGATAGTTGGCACATCTATCTTAAGATTGGCCGCCGTAGCCGAAATCGGTCCGGAGGACATTATTGTTATTATTTTTGTCACAACGATAAGCGTTCTCCTCCTTTATTCAACTCACTCTTTAATTTGTATATTTTATGTTATTGAAGTGATAACTTCTTATGGGAGGGAAACCGTTTCGTTGCGTAACGCGTTATGGCGCTGTTTTACCGAAGCGGACTGCTTTACCTGAGAGTTACCAACCTAACGCTTAATATATTATAATTAATAATAAACATTATCACTTCTGTCGAGCGTCCCGAGACGCACACGTTTGTTTTTTCAATGCCAATAGTATTTATTACAATGCCAATGTCTATGGGCGTAGGTGATCACTTACCATCAGGTGGCTCATTTGCTTCGTCTCCATCACTTCACTATAAAAAAAATTACAAACCAACAACCAAAAAAATTCAAATTTTATCTGTGTATATTATTAGTATAGACATAGATTACGCACGTAGTAAGCGGCGGGCAAAAGCTAGTATATATATAAAATATAGTTTATTCATTACAAACAAACATACAAAAAAAAACAAATTTTACCTCTTTAAAATATTAGTATAGATATAGATTATATATATTAGTATAGATATAGATTGACTGCCTCGTTGGTCTAGTGGCTAGATATAAGGCTGCAGACCCGGTGGTCCTGGGTTCAATTCCCAGGTCGGGCCAATAAATAGTTATTGGGTTAATTTGTCAGAAAATTCTCAGTAGCAGCCCGGAGTCTGGAAGTTGGAAGTGTGTACACTCCCGTGCCTCGGAAAGCACGTTAAGCCGTTGGTCCTGCGCCTGAACTTTTTCCGGTCGTGTCGGATTGCCGGTTACTATGGCAACGGTTACTAAGGCAACTGTTACTGATGTTTGGTGTGGGCTCCTACATAATATATAGAGAATGATAAAATATGTGATAAATCCGTTTTGGATGAGAGTTGAACAAAATCCGTTAGTGACTTAGTGAGCGTCTACGTATGGGAAGGAGTATCTGTGTCAAATTTCAAGTCAATCTGGCGCATAGTTTAGGAGATCTCGTGATGAGTGGGGAATCGATTATATATATATATATATATTGAAAGAATTAGATTATACTCAGAAATAAAACGGGACTTCAATGAAATCAATATATTATTTGCTGTCATAAGATCCTTATATATATAATTTAGCGCGCAATGTTCGATGATATATTATAAGTAAATCCGTTTCCCGCCAAGAAAAAGTATCTGTCATTGTTCTTGCTTACAGATTAAAAATGTAGAATATTATTGTTTAATATGAAAAATGACAGATACTCTTCAGCAATATTTAATAATGATACGTATTATGTTAAATATTATATATTACAATATTATTGACTCTTATAATATAGATATAGATAGATGACAATATTCGAGTTACCAGCTATTTAAATAATTTAAATATTTTACGAGTCTATTTCGTGTAAAAAAAATTTTTGTTCGATGTTCCCAAAACCAAGTCTAAGTATGTACGCAACACCTTTCTTTATAGATCATGAATAATTCACAACAATAAATTTAATGATTTTGATTTATTTCTTTTGTCATTAAAAGAAATTAAATGTAATATATTAATTTTTAGTTTAAAAAATTACTTGATTTTGATTTACTTAATTGTGAAGACTTGATTGGTTTTTCTTTTGGTAATGTGTTAATTGTTTTGTGTATTTTATTACTGTGTGTCTTCCTTAAAATAAATAAATAAATGTTAAATGAGAAATTTTGACGGATTTTCCTAATGACGATATCCCTTAGGAAGTTACCAAACAAAAACTTTGGGATTCGCCACTAGTTCATGTTACACAACAAAGTTTGAATCAAAATTTAACAAGTGCCAATAACCGTGTACGGCTTCTAGCTTTATCAACTAAAGAGTCAGGTCACTGTACCCTCTACAAATCTTAGGACGCTTTTAGACAATGAATGTTTTCGCATAATAATAGGTCTCCGACTGGGATCACAGTTGTGCATTGAGCACAGGTGCCCGTGTGGAAAAGAGGTTGACTCTTTCGGCTTATACGGTCTTCCTTGTCCAAGGAGTTCAGGGAGGCTTTTCCGCCACAGTTCTCTTAATAATACTATTTTTTTATTAGCCCATAGACAATGGCATTGTAAGAAATGTTAACCATCGCTTACATCGCTAATGCGCCACCAACCTTGGGAACTAAGATGTTATGTCCCTTGTGCCTGTAATTACACTGGCTCACTCACAACAATACTAAGTACTGCTGTTTTGCGGTAGAATATCTGATGAGCGGGTGGTACCTACCCAGACGAGCTTCCACAAAGCTCTACCACCGAGTAGACTGGCTCATTCACCCTTCAAACCGGAACACAGTATTACTGCTTGGCGGCAGAATGTCTGGTGAGTGGGTGGTACTAACCCAGGCGGACTTGGTTAAAGCCCTACCACCCTATTACCTACCACCCTATTAAAAGGGCTCTTGCCACCATTGACGTTCCTGCTGTTATTGAGCCTCATGGAATTAGTCGTGATGATGGCATGAGACCTGATGGACTGACATTGGTTCCCTGGGAACGGGGACGGGCTCTTGTGTGGGACGCAACATGTGTTGACACACTGGCCCCGTCTCATATCAGAGAAACAATGTTAAAAGCCGGTGCTGCCGCGGAAAAAGCTGAAACGAACAAACGTAACAAATATTCTTCTCTTATACCAAATTATATTTTTGTTCCGTTTGTAGTTGAAACGCTTGGACCTTGGAGTAATAGTGCAAAATTTTTCATCCAAAATAAAAACTTATAAAATAATAAAGTACTCTTAGAGAAAAATTACGAGACCAACAAGAGATAGAAAAAAAAAATGATTTACCGATATTTTATAATAAAATTTTCGTAAAAGGTTTTATCAAATAACAAACAAAAATAAATCAAAATCCTATAACACAAACAAATTATAGTACCCACTGGACCAATTGATCCTGTCGTTTCTCGGTAAAATTAAGTATTATATTTTGTAGGCATTTTTATTCAAAGAATATTTTACGTTTTCTGAAACTTGTGCTTTTCTGTGAGAATTCACTTCATTACTCAGTCGTGAAATGACAACCAAGCTACGGTGATATACTATTCTGATGCGTGTATTCTTGAAATCTATACTTACTATATAAATCTATTGGCTCTGACTGTACATTTTGTGTGTGTGTGTGTGTGTGTGTGCGTGTGTGTTACTATAGTAATAAAATAATTTATTATATTTTTATTAATTATACGCGGGCGAAGCCGCGGGGCACAGCTAGTGTTATAATATTATTATCAATGTCGCATATCACTTTCTGACATTTCACGACCGAAGATATAGATAATATGTAGCCACACATTTTTAGATGTTAGTTTATAATAAGCCGGATTGTAACCTAGCGAAAATGGTCGGCGCATATTGTTTTTAATATAACGTATTTGCCAAGCTTACTTGTACACGAACAGTATTAACAATATTACACGTTGACTTATATACGTTTCTTATACTCATAAGTAGCTTTTTCTTTTGATACGCAGATTTTTTTAAATTTGAACTTCAAAGATAGAATTAATTTATATTAACACTATACTTCCTTCCATACTTTCTTGTTATAGTTCCAAACTTCATTAAATTTCGCCGAATACATGCCAGGATTATAAACTGTATCGATGGACAGACAGACACGGGAATAGCCTTTGAGAGTTTTGTTTTTTCATTTGATACACGAAGCCGAAAAAAATGTTTTGTGTCCTGAATATCGTCCGAGCATTCTTCTATTACAATAAAAACAATGAAGATATTGTAAATATCAAATAATAAATAATTTCCAAGTTTCCGACTTTTCGTATCAAATATACTGACGTGTCAATATGAAACAGGACTGAAAGATATTTTAACTGGAGTTCAAACTCAAACCATAGTTCAAATGTAAATGTATATTTATGGTTCTCCTTATGTAGATAATCTAACAATATCTCTCAACACAGCGGCTAAGCGCATCTATTTATCTGTGTGGGCGTCTAGTGATTTGTCTGTCTTATCGGAAGTGGTCACGTAGTGCTACTAAGCCCTATAGCGCTGGCGCAGAATTGACATAGCTCTGTGTTATGTAAATTTTATCTAAATTTTACCAATACATAAAATAATCACACACTTATCATATATACTTATTATACTAGAAACTTAATATATATCAAAGCTTATACAGTACAGTAACAGTAACAGCCTGTGAATGTCCCACTGCTGAGCTAAGGCCTCTTCTCCTCTCTTTGAGGAGAAGGTTTGGAGCTTATTCCACCACGCTGCTCCAATGCGGGTTGGTGGAATACACATGTTACAGGATTTCAATGAAATTCGACACATGCAGGTTTCCTCACGATGTTTTCCTTCACCGTCAAGCAAGAGATGAATTATAATCACAAATTAAGCACATGAAATTCAGTGGTGCTTGCCCGGGTTTGAACCCACGATCATCGGTTAAGATTCACGCGTTCTTACCACTAGGCCATCTCGGTTTGTCAAAGCTTATATTTTGCTATATTTTGATTGAATAAACAATGTATCTCTTATTTTATTAACTGAATAGATTTGGATTCTCATTGATCTTTAATTGCACTAATATTTTTTCTATTTTTATGTTTGCAGTTATTGATTGGATTTTTTGACGTCTTATAAATCGATGAACGCCGGCTGCACGCACGAAAAAGCATGACTCATTGTCACGTTCCGCCTGATCCGAACGTGCAAGCGAGAGCTCGGAACAAGCGATAGAGAGGCACGATAGGCCTAAGCGTTCGGCTTGTGACGCATCTATCTCTGTTCCACTCCATCGGCCGATGCGTATTCATCAATGTTTTCTTATGACGTTATCACGTAAAATTATCGTCCGTAAACCGACTTAAAGACAACCATTTTTTTTTCTATAATACATATTGTTGCTAGCAAATTTTTGGATTACCAATAAATTTTGTATATACTAGCAATAATATGCAAATCACAGTGTTCATTAAGATAAAAAGTAAATTAAAATAATCGTTTACGTCTTTACTTATTAACGTTGCTTAGCAGGCAACTTTTTAAACAATGATGTGTCTTCTTCTTTCGTATATCAAATAACGAAAAATAACGAAAGCAAGAGAGAAATTAGTGATTAACTAAACAGCTGCTTAGCAGTATTTATAAGTAAGGCCATTAGTGATCGATCGTGTATCTTACTTAAAATAACTAAAATAATTTTGATAAAACGGACCATCCTTCTTTATTATTGTTATCACTATATTAATCCGTATATTTAAAATCAGTGTGTAGCAAAGACTTCACTTCATGGACTGTTTCATATTTAATGGATAAGGAGCAAATTCAAGCTGTAACTTTCGTATGTAGCTACTACATAAGTCATTTCAAGTTGGAGCTAACATTATTAACTGTTTGCTCGTTTAAGAAACGGTCCTTAGTATAACTACACACGTCAAGTATATATTTGCAACGATTTGCTTGAGAGTGTATATAATAGATGTTACATTTACAAAGAAAAATTATAAACAGGGCATGAAATTTGTCTCCTTAATTCAATGGATCTCATACACAGTCAGTGGAAAAAAAAGTGTTATGAGTACAGTCATGAATAATTTTTTTTAAGTGTAAGTTACGTATCAACGCGAATATCTCAGATAGCAAAGACTATTATCCGTTTGGTAGATGATAAATTGTTCTAATTCCTTTTTGCGTGTGTGTCAAGCTTTACTATAATCTACTAATCAAAGTTCTGGGTCAGACTAAAATGAGTGTGAGTGACGCGAAACGGTATATTGTGCCCATAACTAACACGCTTGGGTACAAGCTTCTAGTTATAAGTGTATTTGCGTCTTATTGCCGTGATTCTGTTTACGAGAAGTTTCACGAGCAAAGTTTTTCGATTATTCTCTATGAACATTTTGATGTTTTATGGTGATATTTATCAAACCAAATATTTTTAAATAAATATTAAGACATTAATTTGAATGAATTGACATTATTCTAGTACTAAATTTGTACATTGAAAGACAAATTCAATGAAGAGAGACCATATTAATGTGCTCGCCTTTGTGTTTGTTGTAATAAATAAATAATTAATTGAAAATACTGCTATCCTGTCTCGTGCAATTAAATAGTGGAGTGCCAGGTGAGTGGGGCTGTGATATGGAGACACTTGCCGGGTCAGATCCCATGTAGGGTGTGTCCGTTGACATCAGGTGTTTGGAGAGATAGCTGACCATTCACTGGAGCTCACCAAACGGGTTCTGATGTGTGATGGCTTATATACTAGCAGGACTATTTTCTTGAGGTAAGCCTGGCTCCCTGTCTATCATAACAAATAAAATACGTAAGGTCAAACGCAAGGAATTACCAACGTCATACCAATCATGACTATCGTGTGTGAAACGTGCTAACGTAGTGGTGACACTTACATATTTGTTTGTTGCTGAACCATACAGTTACTGCACTCAGTATGCATTTTTTAGTATAAGATACTAGTGGATTGGATATTGAAGAATGTAATGAGTTCTTAACATGGAGGGAAAACGAGCCCGGGGACGGGCCCCAACCAGATGGAGCGATCAACCGTGAGGCCCATCTTCAATTAAGTTTTAAGCTCGATCGCCAGAGACGCGATGAACAGGCAGGTGGAAGCATATAATCCAAACTAGGTATACTATCTACATCCGTCGATGACCACGATCCTCAGCCATGTGGGAGCGACCATAGAGAGAGAATGAGTTCTTCATTATACAATAATACGTTTCAAGATACGAGAGAGCTTTTTTATAGGATAGGTCACCTGATGGTAAGTGGACAGCAACGCCTTTAGACAATGACACTGTAAGAAATATTAACCATCGCTTACATTGCCAATGCGCCATGGTAACTAAGATGTTATGTCCCTGGTGCCTGTAATTACATTGGCTCACTTACTCTTCTAACCGGAACCCAACAATAGCAAGTAGTGCTGTTTTGCGGTAGAATATCTGATGAGTGGGTGGTACTTACCCAGACGAGCTTGCACAAAGCTACCACCAAATACAACTTATTCAGAAAAAATCATTATCAACTTTCGTTTAAGTTTATCCCATTTATTAGAGAATTAGCTTAATGCGTTTGGAAATACAAGAACATAGACATAACAGAATTATGCAGCCTGCCTTACGCCATCCCAAGGTATACATTGGAAATGACCAGATTTAGGCCCTTAATCAAACCCACAGGTTAAAATCGAATGGCTATATTCTACTAACGAATCACATTTTCAGGTCATTAAAACATACTTAAACTCAATTTTTTTTTTAGATTAAACATTAAAACCTGGCACATTATTACATACCATTATTTATATGCATTGGTGATATTTACTGCTTGCATGCCAGTCTCTAAGCTTAAAAGTGACTACGTGGCATCCGGTAAACATATTTGTTCCTTGCTTTCCAAAAACCAAGTTAAAAAAGCGTGAAGTCAGCAGTAACGTTTTGACTAATATGAAATTCTAATGATTAATCATTAAAAAACAGATTTAATGTAAACACAAGCCACTGTACAGCTTTTGTATATACAGATATGATAAAGAGAACCTGCTTTGACCTCAACTTGTATCCTGAAGTATTTCAATTAAAGTTCCATTCATAGCGAAGGTTATTTTCATTTGTAAATAGCTACCTTTAAACTGGAAACTTTCATAGCTATTTTAGCCTAATTACTCGGATTTTGTTAAGATTTTCTTGAAAACGTGATAGTCGATGGTAGTGGATGTATTATGAAAATGTTTAAAATGTATATAATGAGATAAAATGTTTATACATATAATAAGGATATTACTTATTTGATTACTGTGTAAATAAATTAAGGCAGAGATGATGATTATGTTGATGTATCTCTCAGTAGACGGATAAGTGTATAAACACTGGAGGGATTTTAAATAAGAGATTTGAAACAAAAGGTCTCCGATTCGAATTTAGGAAAATATCATTGTGTTCCCATGCACTTAAATAATGTTAATATTATCTTATATAATACGTTTGTGAAGGAAAACATCGAGAAAACACTTTATTTGTCGGATAATATTTTGTTGTATATCCACCGACTCGCAGTGGAGCTGCGGCTTGGAATAAGCTCCCAAACTCTTCCTTATGAAGAGGAATTTGACCTTTTTCCACTAGTGCCAACAAATACAAATGATTACTTGCCAACTTCCAAACGAGTTGCTACTGAGTATGAATTCACAGAGAAACCTTGTTTTTTACTCGTCCTTTAATTTGAATCCAAAAATTCGGGTTTTGCAGCCTACTATTATGACTTCTAAGCCTAAAATCTCACAGATTTTAATTTTTACTTAAATTTTTTTTTCATATTTCGAATGCAATATAACATTCACTCGTAAATAACAGAACTGGAATTCCAACAACTCAAAATATAAAACATTCCACTTAGAAAATACAACATCGATCGTTGAAAATGTAAATATGTAACGTACTTAAAAAATTCACAGCATGCAGAGCGGCAGAGGTGCTTAAAATTTCAAGAGGCGAGCGGTTACCTCCGCTGAAACATCACGATGTTATAATTTAGTTACTTTACGAGAGCCGAACCCGTGACCCAGAGACCTGTGTATAATTTTCATTTAAATGGGACCAGTCACAGGTCCTGCTCGTAAATCAGATCCGAATGAGCGCCCTTTGAATCACGGCTCTGATGCGAGGCTCTCTCAGTCGAGTTCGCGGCATTAACGCTGATTAATAGTATGTTTTCGTCCTATTCATATTATTTAAGTCATTATTTTATTACGTTGAAGAAATAAAAATAAAATTAATAAAATCGTTATACTTAAAATTGTTAAATTTTACTATTATTTGAATTAAAGGTAAAAAATATTTATATTTGTACATTTTTTAACAGTTAGTGTATCTTGGTTTCTTTAATGATTCCTGCCTTTTTCATTGTCACTCATAATTTTTGTACTTCCTATAAGAATATAGGAAGTATTTCTATATAAAAATCCATCAAAACTAAATTAAAACGTGAATAATACTGAGGGCGATACTAATTTGATTATCTATTTTGTAAATTGTTGTTGTTGTGACATAGAATAATAACGCTTAGAAGGTATGTAAAACCAAGCGGATTGAAGCCATTTCAATTCCGCCTAAATAAGTGGAATACGTTTCACGTCACGTAAGCCGTCACGATAAGTGTAATAGTAAACAGCTCGCACAATTCATTAAAAAATAACTTACTGTGTATTAAAAGGGTGTCATTACGCTACTCATAAAAAAATAAACATAAGAAAATCACAATTCCCACGTAAGTGCTATTTGACAAATTATAATTTTAAGATAATATAATATAATTTTACATTCACCAAAACATAAAAATAATTTGTAAAGAAAAGACGTCATTACAATAAAAATGTTGTCAGCTATGGAAAACATATTTACCACGGCTTCATATTTTAAATAATAAAATCTTATAGTTATTTATTTAAATTACATATAAAACATTAATACTGTTCAAATAATTATAAATATACTTTTTTATTTTCTTTACATTATATAAAAGCAACACTAAAGAATATTATTAATAAATTAAAAAAAAGATATCATTATAATAATGAAAGCTTAAATTAAATAAATAATATTGCAATATATAATTATAATACTTTTACAAACAAACAGTATCAATTTCCTCGCTTTATGGGGGTAATGTTCATTCACTTGCAACATAATTCGGTCGTATGTGTGCGTGTGGTGCATGTGTGGTGAATGTAATTACGTGACACTTACGCACACATGAATTCTAAAGGTGTTTCAATTTTGAGCGAAACTATATATGACACTATCCTTCTAAGCGTTTTTATTCTATGTATCCCGATATATTATTACGAACATATCGTTACAGATACAACATGCCATTTAAACATAACCATGGTCTTGTCCAAGTTCAAAAAGTTGAGAAGTTCAACTGCGAATGCAGTTGATTTGTTTGATGTGACGTCATACGTTCTATTGTATGAGCCTGATGACAGTAGTGGGCAGACAGACACGTTTAGAGGCAGAGAGACCGTTTGTATCGAGGTTGATATGTTTACTTTTCAAGACAGTTTTGTCGTCCTTATTAAATAGCATCATTTACAAACTTTCGCTAGTTCTTCTCAGGTCTTCGATCTGAAACCAACGTTACGATTTCCAGTATTAGGTTTATGACAATCAAAAAGTAAGTGCAACTAAATATAATATATTCTATATTGATTAAATATTTTGTCTTTTTTTTCTTTTAAGTCTGGAGTCTTACTTGCAATCGCAATTTTATGATAATAATAATAATTTATCGTATATTCCCATTGATATTTATTGAAAGAAAAAAGTTGAAACACCTTCAGAAACAGGAATACTAATGCCTCATGCATAATTGAACGCGTCTTATGAATATAGCTTCTATTTTCCGCTTTATGGTAATCATCTAATCTTAGCATAATTTTTTTCTGTTTACCATAAATTGCTGGAGAATTTCAGTTGATACCAAGTTAAGAAAAAAGCTAAAGAAAATGTGCAAGGAACCAATATAAAAGTTATTATTATACTTACACTTTTAACGATGGAAATTATTTAAAAAAATTATATATCTCGGCCTAATGTTTTGATTACATAATTTTAATAACAAATAAAAAAGTCTTAAATATATGAAAAATACTAAGTTACACCTTTTGAGTAAATGCATATTAAAAAAAAAAACCTTTATCCAATATAATATTCAGAATATAATATGATTAAATTCTTTTACGTATTTATAAATCACCATAATTTTTTTGGAGATCTAATTTAAATTTATTTGCGGAAAATATCATCATCTTTTGTCACGTGAGACCAGTATTGTGGTTCAACGTGAGAAAATTGCTTAATTACAGAAAGAAGATAAGTAATTAAAGGCTGTGTTTGCTCATTCAAATTAGTTGATTAGTTGATTAAAAAGTTTATCGCGTTGTTAAATTTATTAACATTAACGAAAATGTAAAGTAGAGTCACAATAAAACATATATTTTTTATTTATTAAGATCATAATAAGTAATAAATGAAATATCTTCAATAATTAATACGTGTGTATGCAATACAAATAAATGTGTATAATATAATAAATTATCAACATAGCTACAGCATGCATATTTATATGAAGTAAATTTGAATAAATAAACATTGACAACAATAAATAATCAAACAGTAAGTAAGCCTCCATTACTCATAAATACACCGACAATAGATTAACACACAATTGCCAAAAAGCTTATAAATTTCATCAGATTATAATTAATCCGTTAATTGCATTATGATCCTCGTTATTATTTTTGTGTTGACTTCATTATGTATAAGCCTGATACTATATGGTGTAGTTATTGAACAGACCCGACCAATTAATGGCTTGTAGATAAATATAATGAAAGACGACCATTCCTCAATTGTAATAACTCCTCTTGTTTCGCAAGAAAAATTAATTCCGTTACAATGTTCAAATACTTCTACCGCAAAACAGCAGTACTTGGTACTGTAGTGTTCCGGTTTGAAGGGTGAGTGAGTCAGTGCAATTACAGGCACAAGGGACATAACGTCTTAATGCACCACCAAACTTGGGAACTAAGAAGTTATGTCCTTTGAGCCTGTAATTAGTCTGGTTTACTTTCAAACCGGAACACAATAATACTAAATAATGCTGTTTAGCGCTAGAATAACTGATGTTTGGGTGGTGCCCCGACTGGCTTGCACGAAGCTCTACTACCACGTTATTTCGATGGATGGACTAATGCGGTAAACAAAAAAAGAAGGCGAGCGGCTCTTACGCATCAATAAGTCGAGATAATATTTTTATTCTGGCATGCTGGAACCACACGCATAAAATAATTAAAAAAATATATACAATGTACTACTTACAATCTACATGCGATATTCAAATATCTTTAAAATTTCAACTTAAATTGTTAAGAAAAGAACATGCATAATCTGCTACAAGCGTTTACAGAGCGCTACAAAAATGCGCTGCTTTTTTTATTATTTAACTAAAAAGTGGCTATTTAAATATGAAACTATCTCCAGTTAAGCTACAGGCCTTAAATTCTACATAGTCTTTTTATCTAGAGTTCACTTTTGCGATTACTTTTTTCACGTTATTTTTTTCTTGCTCAGAATGATTTATTACTTAGTAACTTTTGCCAGCAGCGTTAATTGTAGGTTAATATAAACTATATACAAATGAAGTAATTAAAATAACAAAAATAGATTTTATCATTTACGTATTATGTAAATCACAGAAAATATTTATCAAATCGTAAATTCTAATGAGAAGAATATAATGAAGATAAAAATCTTAGAAACAAGTCCTTCTGCTTTATATAAAAAATCAGTTACTCTATTATTTTATAAAAAAAATATATTTTTATGAAATAGGAAGCGTATGGCAAAGGCGCTGTAAGAAATATCCTTCGTCAATGCGCCACAAACCTTAGGAAATAAGATGCTATACTTATATATATATATATAATTTAATTTAATTTGATTTAATTTAATTTGGTTTAACTTAATTTAATTTGGTTTAATTTAATTTGATTTGGTTTGATTTAATTTAATTTAATATAATATATGTAATGTATATATGATCCTTGTTGGTCGAAATAAATTATTTATTATTATTATTATTATTATACTTTGGGTCTGTAGTTACACTAGCTCACTCACCTTTCAAACCGGAACACAACAATACTAAGTATTGCTGTTGGCGGAAGAATGTATGATGAGTGGATGTATGATGAGTATCTATCCAGACGAGCTAGTACAAAGCCCTACCTTATAGTTACAAGACAAAACTATGCTACTGTTTTATTATTTACATGGAGTAGTGTGATTTTTGAGACATAATTTAGTACGTCAATATTAAAGAGAGAAAATGTTCGCTGAATTTCACTTCACACTTTGACGTTTTCAAACGTAAATAAAAATGCCGTATCCACTGTGCAATTGGGACGCCAGACGTTTTAAAGATATTACAAAGTATTCGAACGAACGTATCAGAAATAAGTTGTGGGGCGTATGGTATTACATAACTGTCTATCCATCCAATTGTATTGAAACATTTTGTATTTATTGACTAAATACAATTATCATGCTATATTTAAAAAACTAATAACAATTTTCAAGAAGGCTCATAGTTGTACTTGCTGTGGCTATTTAACTTTTAAACGGTTTGAAACAACTTTTAATGATTAATTTGTTCTTCTTGCAGATACATTATTATTATTTTAATAAATATACTATTTATATGATTTGTGTGTCGTATCTCGAGTTTGCTACGTATGGTGAGGAAAACTGCAAGTGATGTACCTTTTCTACATGTGTGTCTAACGAACACCGAAGCAGCGTAGTGGAATAAACTCCAACCCTTTTGAGAGTACGCTTTCGCTCAACAGTGTTATATTATACAAAGGCCTATTTGTATTTATATTATTTTAAATTATTTTATTACAATACTACTATTTCATCATAAAATTATGGTTATTATGTTTGAGTTTAATTATAATTTGAGTATTCTTTAAATATTTATTTTTGGTAAATAAAATTTATGTGTATAAAAAACAAACACATGTGTTGAAGTTGATTATAAAAGAAGACGTAGCGAAATTTATTAGTTGTTATGGACCATTACTAATATTATTGTTTGACGAAAAAAAAATATTGTTATTGTAGCTAATAATTTTACTCGATGTCTGATTTGGTTTGATTTTTCACCAAAATATCCCAGTTTAAAAAAAACTCATTTAAACAACAAGACACGTTATTGTTATATAATTGTCAAATTTTTTTTCAATACTAAGAAAACAATCGTTAATTTAATCTGTACTCAATTTAATAATTTAGATTGTACGACTTTTGTTTAAAGGTAATTAATAACACGCATAATATATAATAATATTATAAATTGAATTAATATTATATTAATTGAAAGTTTTAGTAATTAATGTTTGTAGTTGAACTGAAAGACAACATTTTACATAATTAACTAAATAGAGTAGAAGCGCTGAGATGCGGTGTGGCAGACCGTACAGCTTTAATTAAAGATTAAACTTTAAACTTTGCTAGCTTCAAAATGCATTTAGACATGGCCTGAAATAAAACAAAAGATATTTAAAAAACATAAAATTAAAGTAACAGCTTTTAAATGTTTCAAATTTACTAATGTCTTCCCGCCTCTTGTATCGGCTTTGGCACTTATTCCACCACACTGCTCCAATACAGATTAGTGGGATACGTACGTGCCAAATATTCAAACAACATTTTTTTATTTTTTTTTATTGTATATGTAGGTGGACGAGCTTATGGGCCACCTGATGGTAAGTGGTCACCAATGCCCATAGACAATGGCATTGGTGAGAAATGTTAACCATCGCTTACATCGTCAGTGCCTGTAATTACACTGGCTCGCTCACCCTTCAAGCCGGAACACAACAATACCAAGTACTGCTGTTTTGCGGTAGAATATCTGATGAGTGGGTGGTACCTACCCAGACGAGCTTGCACAAAGCTCTACCACCGAGTAAAGGTAAAAGCATGCAGGTTTCCTTTCGATGTATTCAAGCACAAATCACCTTGATAAAAAACAGCTTAAGCATATAAAAACTCAGAGACGCTTGCCAGGGTTTGATACGGTTTCAATCTTAATCTTCGATTATCCTCTTCCAACCACTGGGCCATGTCGGTTAGTAAAACACATACATAATTAAGAAACAGACTTAGATTGGAACAGGTACTATGATTTTGCATATCTTGCAAATAATTTGTCGAGCCGCGGTACGGCTTTATACGGGTTCGTCTGGGTGGAAACCCTTTTACCAATTATTTTACCGACAAATGATAATACTTTGTATTGCTGAGTTCCTAAGCTCATATTTAAGCTAACTATTGAACGGTATGTAAAGGTTTGTTAGTCTGAAGGCGCGACAGAATTGTTTTGTTAGCTCTGAAACTCAAACTAGTGGATTGTATATATATATATGTGTGCACGTCAAGAGTCAATTTCTTCCAAACACTATATGATATATAATGTTCTACGATGACCAAAAACTGAACGTGATCATCGCAGTGCATTAGAAACAGAAAAAAAATTAAAACTTAAGATATGTGCACTCAAGCAATATAATTATAAAATTTAATAGTTGTAATGTTTAAAATATATGCTTAAAATAAAAATAAATACATTATATTATGTTATATGACTCACAATTAATTTAATTAATTTGGTTTACAACTATATTGTTAAGCATAAGCTCTAGTGTAATATTTTAAAGACACATTTTAAAGAAAAGTATTATTTTCATTTTGAAATTAATGAAGATTGTATTCTGATATATAAATTACATAAAATGATAAATTATATTTTTTATCATTATATGTATTTTAAACCTTAAATAAATACAACTAAAAATTAAAAATAATTACTATATAAAGCGTGACCGCGTGGAATGGTGGCAAGAATGCTAGCAGCATTTCCCTTTTGAATCGTAATTCTGATTCTCTGCGCGAAAAATGAACCAACCACGCAAGCAATGACCTAACACGGGGTGTAATATTTTGGATGATGTTTTTGCACTATTACTCCAATTAATATTGTTTGTAATTATTAATAGAATAATTGCTCATTATTTAATGTAATTAAATTTCATATAGCAATATTAATTATAATAATACAGGCTTATGTCTAGAGCAGTCAATGCCGACAGTGAAATGTAATCGTGAGCCTTATTATATATGTAAAGGCGACTAAGTGGTTAGAACACGTGAATCTGAACCGAAGAAAGTATGTTTATACACCGGCAAGCACGAATGAATTTTCATTTGCTTAATTGGTGTTTACAATTTTATCTCGTGCTCGACGTTAAATGAATTGTGAAGAAACTTGCATGTGACGCATGAAAACGTGCATCCGAACTAACTAAGATAAGCTCCAAACGTTCTCTTCGAAAGAAGAGGATGCCTTAACTCAGGAGAGGAACATTTAAATAATGTACTGTTTATATAACGATACATTATATTATATTATATTATATAACACATATCATATAGATATACGACATAAATATATTAATAACTTCGTTAAATTTTATGTATAAATAATGATATATCGATGATTTTCTGATATAAAATTTTGACCTGGCTGTTATAAAATTATAAATTTACTATATATTACTAAACAAAGGGTGTTTTAGCGGAAGATTACCACTTCGCATTAACCTCTGCAGAGGTGTAGAAATACTTGCGGGAGTTCATTTGTTATTCAGCAGGCGAGGGCTCGACCTCATAGGGATTACTTACTCTGAATCATTTACACTCCCGTCTCGCTTACAGGCTAGTGTGTGGTTTAGTAGTGGATCAAATTTAATGTATGTATCATACATACATAATATATGGTGACCAAAGTGATAAAAATGGAATAATATATATTATCTCTAAAGTGTATTTAAATAAATATACACACATATACTAAATATACTATGACTATCTATAATTTTACTATTATATATATCTGTATATAAAGTAAATTTATTAAAAAATTAACGACCTTACAGATGAAAGAACACCAGGCATAAAACGCCGCTTAAAAAAACATATAAAACTTAAATTTTCTTTAAAAAAAACCAGCTGGGTTTCATCCGCCGGTTCTTTTTAGATTTGAGTTGTTTTTTTAGACCGGGTTAGATTTTTGACAATCAATTTATACTTGTATGTTGAATTTGAATTTTAAACAGTTGTTGCCACTGTTTCTTTTGATATGGCACTAAAACCAATGGTGAGTTTTCATCCTCAACGTCGAGATGAGAGGTAGAACTATATGTTGCGTCATATTGCTATGTAATATTAATAGTATTAACTATGTTGTCTTTCTGATTAACTTTTAGTATATGTATTTTCATCTATATATGTATATATAATAGATTTCCACCGATATATTGACTCATCACGATATCTCTGGAGCCACAAGGCGTAGAGACATGAAATTTGGTAGGAATATTCCTTTCGCCGAGTAGAGGTCAGCTAAGAACGGATTTTGTTCAACTCTCATCCAAAACTCTTTATATGTAGGAGAGCCCATACCAAACATCAGTAACAGTTGCCTTAGTAACCGTTGCCGCAGTAACCGATTTCATGATGTTTATATTGATAAACTTGCTGTTGCCCGCGTCTTCGCTCGCGCGTAAATATAAGTAAAGGACAAAAATGTTTATTTGGAAGTCTGTCATTTTAAAGTAAGAGGCATGAAATGTCATTCTGGTAAGAAAAAGTTTAGTAAGGTTTTTTTTATTTTTTTTAAGTTGATGATTATTCTTTATATAATCATCAGTGAACATATTATTATGAATTCCTGTAGTTTGAATTAATATATTTTATAATAATATAAACAGATATATATGACTGCCTCGTTGGTCTAGTGGCTAGATATAAGGCCGCAGACCCGGTGGTCCTGGGTTCAATTCCCAGGTCGGGCCAATAAATAGTTATTGGGTTTTTCTGTTAAAAAAATCTCAGTAGCAGCCCGGAGTCTGGAAGTTGGAAGTGTGTACACTCCCGTGCCTCGGAAAGCACGTTAAGCCGTTGGTCCTGCGCCTGAACTCTTTCCGGTCGTGTCGGATTGCCGTCCCATCGGATTATGAGAGCTAAGGAAAAGAGAGTGCACCTGTGTTTGCGCACACACTTGTGCACTATAATATCTCCTGCGCAGTTGGCTAATCTCTCTTGAGATTGGCCGCCGTGGCCGAAATCGGTCTGGAGGACCTTATTTTATATTTTATAGTTTCTTAAATGGCTTGAAGTAAAATTTAATTTATATAAATATTCCGATTTACGATTCTGTTGCTTAAATACCTCGCCATATATCTACGCCGTTGGGTATACTTAAAACTATAAATGAGGAAGCGTACCAATGTATTTTTTTTATTCTATCAAACTCAGAGTAAACAAAATTATTCGAGTCACTGAAAATTTATATATAATAAATAATCGAAGCACCTCTTTGTAAACGGCGGTAGGGCTTTGTGCCAGCCCGTCTGGGTAGGTACCGCCCTCTCATCAGATATTCTACCGCTAAACAGCAATACTTAGTGTGGTTGCGTACCGGTTTGAAGGATGAGCGAGCCACTGTAACTACAGGCACATAGGATATAACATCATCGTTCCTACGGTTGGTGGCGCATAAGCGATGTAAGGAATGGTTAATATTTCTTATATCGCCATTGTTTATGGACAGTGGTGATCACTTAACTTAAGATGGCCCATTTTCCACCTATATACTACCTATATAAAAAAAACATTTGCGGTATTTCCTTTTGGGGGCATAAATTACTAAGCTACTCGCAGAGCTCACTCTGGATCATGCAGCATAAAAATTGTCCATGTAATAACAGTTCTCACTATCGCTCGCCATGTTCAACGACAGGCCTTGGGACTTTTGATTGTCAAGGGGAAGCAAACTTTTAGAGGGAACTATATATGTACATTGAAATTCGAATGATATATTCTAAAGGATAGTATTCTTGGAATGAAATCTACCTCTCTTCGAGCATATCCTAAAATAAATCTGTGGGAACTGAATACACATGATAATAATGGAATATGTTTTTGTTATACAAACTTCAATAACATAGTGATGTCCGTTTAAAAAAAAGTATTACTTGCATCTCCCTAGGAGATATTGATTTTAAGACATTGTGTGTTAAGCATTTTGTTATTTGCACCCAGAAGTATGTGCATGAAGGTTTTCGGCGAATTTGTACGAACGTTATAATTTTTCAAAACAAAAATAAACAAATTGCCACCAATTTGGGTGGAATTTATAAAAACTTTGAAATATATGTAAATCAATTCATTCAAGGAACACAAATAGAAATTTTTATTTTCGCCTCCGGGACTCACATACCAAACGAAACGCGGTAACGTAGCTACCACTTTACGCCGATTTTAACTGAGAGAGTGCTACTTTCGGCCGGGCATGCCGACCCATTCCGCTGCAACCCGAAGGTATGCAGCGTGGCACTATAAAAACATACTATTACATTACATACAGGTAAAGTGCATCTTTAAAAAATCGCCAGAGCCTTGAAAAATCGCATAATGGACAACCATCAATGACGTCTGCCTGTATACGGGTCGAATACCCGGCAATGAGCCGATGACCGAATTCTTCTCCCACCACTCCCGCAGTGTACTGCTCAATCAGTGCAGTGTACTGATTTAAGATTTGATTGTATTTTCGATTCACTATTTTAGCGTTAATGGCTTACACATAAAAGATAGATATATGCTGTCGCGGATTTTTTTGTAGAAATATATAAGAGATATATTTCCACTATACATTATATTCGTGTAACTCTTACGGTTTTTGCAGCGCATGGCAGAATGGCTTGCAAATCGGAGAAATTTTCCGACTTACGTGACACTTATTGTTATATTTTGGCCAATTTACTCAATCGCTTTATAAATTATAGCCTATATGTTAATCTGATGTATGAGGTATATTATTGTAAAGTTTCATTTAAATCCATTCTATAGTTTTTGTGTGAAAGAGTAACAAACGTCCATATACAAACTTTCGCGTTTATTATATTAGTAGGAAGTAGGATTATTACATGCCCTGTACTGAACACACATACACTGTACTGAATGGGCAAATAGAACGATTGGTGGTTTATCTCATATTGATTAAAAAATTCACGGGATAAAATCCTTATTTTACCCGTACGAAGTCGGGACGGGCAGCTAGTATTATATAATTTAGTTATAGGCGTTCTTTTAATCAGCTGTTTTTAAATATAGTTTTTTAATTTATAATATGATATTTAAGAAATAAATACAAATATTTTTATTTCAATACGATTTCAACGTAGAGACGGTTACATTCAATGGAAGTTTTATTCATATTATAACATTACAACGGTCACATTTTTATTAGAGCGTAATAAAATATTTGGTATGGTATGATTGAGTTAATATTGGTTTTCAAATCATGGAATATTCGTAGCCACAAATCCTTGGAAAAAAATGATTAAAATCCATTATCGTATATGCAGTGATCACGTTATTACTTATATTAAAAAAAAGTAATTTAGAAATCCCTATTTCAATAACGCAGTGGTTGTTTTAATTTTTTAACAATCTTTTATGTCATTTCGTCTGTGTTGTAGATCAAATTTTCCAAATGAGTTTTTAAACGATTCAACCGATTCGATTGAGTTGATACGGACACACTTTTGGTGTTAATATTACATACAGTAATTTGTTCAACATAGAGGATAATTTAAAGTATATTTTTAAAAATAGTTTCAATTGTATTATAAATTAGGTAGTGTTGAAGTCAACCTTTATTAATTTAGGTTTTTTTTTTTATGGGAATACAAAAATAATACCGTTTGTGAGGTAAGGTATAAGTAAGATGGACTAATATGGCGTGACGGCAAACAGCATAATATTCTATTTTGCCGCCATGGTATAAACTTCATTGCTATATCTTATCATAAAAATAATATAAATACATTTATTTTAGTTACGAAATTCTATGTTTTTATCAACTTAATTCCATATTTATCAAATTTTTTTTTGTTTTTTAATTCGATGCCTGCTACCGATAATACTGGACGGCCTATTTATTTTTGTTTTCATTTTATTTAATTACTATAGCTAAGTAAATTTGGAAATATGTCACCTTATAGCGACCAGTTACCAACTGGTCACTACCATCCAGTTATTGAGATCAATATAGATATAGATGATAACCCAATAGTATCAGCGTCTGTTTGAATAGTTTTGCTGTTAAATTAGTTTATTATTTTCTAACATATATACAGTGGTGGTCATATAATTAGAAACACTTCTTATGAATAAAGAAAGTATAATTTTAACATACAAATGTTCGTAAAAAATATACACATTCAATAATTAATAATCATGCAATAATATAGCCACTCAAATAAAAAACTCATTAAATGCATAAAATATAAAACATATCTTATTTTTAATTATAAAATGAGTCTTACACATGTAGGAGTTTATTTTCTGTTACTGGCCACTTGGACGCCTAATTAGAAACATTTTAAAAATAATCCATAGCTCGTTATTTTTTTGAAATTGGAGAATAACATTTATTTTTTTCTATTATTTTGGCGGCTATTCAAAATTTAATCTGAATTTTATCTAGGCAAATCATTGTTAATTTACATATAGATCATAAGTGCGCGTACAGAAGAATAGCCGAGCATTTAAATTGTTCTGTTAAGAAAGTTTTTAATGCAATTGATCATTATAAAACACATGGGACTGTTGAAAATGTTCTTAGAAAGTCTCGGCCAAGAAAATCCTCTCCCAGAGAAGATACGCTAATCGTTCGTGTTGCTAAAATAGACCCGAGTAAAGGCTCCAACCAGATTAAAAATGGATGAATGGATCAATGGCAATACAAAAATATCTTAGAGCTCACAATGATTCCCTACTCGGACGATCATTTGCCTATAACCTGGATCTTTCAGCATGGCAATGACCCTAAACACACGGCCAATAGCGTCAAATGTTTCCTTAGCGAACAGCGTATATCCGTTTTAGACTGGCCAGCAAATAGTCCGAATTTAAACCCGATAGAAAATCTCTGGTATATTGTTAAAAAGAAAGTCTCAAACAAACGTAACACCAGTCTCAAACAAAACGAACTATATGAAACTATATAAACGAACTATATAAATATTGTTTTTTATATTTTTTGTTGTTGTTTCTAATTAGTTGACCATTATTGTTCATACCTTAAAACTGATTTAAATGTTTGTCCGTAATGTAATATTGAAACTGCATATTGTGGGATTTATATTGTTTTTCTAATAAATGATAAATCGTTGAATATATTCTTATCCTATTTATTGTTTAATTTCAAAATAAAAACGATTGCGGTGAAGTATCTTATATAATGTCAAGGACCGTTGGTAGTGTTTCTAATTATACGACCGCCACTGTATATATATTCGCTGGAAGTCGTTTTAAATTAATTACGTTTTTTTTTTTTTTTTTTTATTGTATATGTAGGCGGACGAGCATGTGGGCCACCTGATGGAAAGTGGTCACCAACGCCCATAGACAATGACATTGTAAGAAATGTTAACCATCGCTTACATCGCCAATGCGCCGCCGACCTTGGGAACTAAGATGTTATGTCCCTTGTGCCTGTAATTACACTGGCTCACTCACCCTTCAAACCGGAACACAACAATACAAAGTACTGCTGTTTTGCGGTAGAATGTCTGATGAGTGGGTGGTACCTACCCAGACGAGCTTGCACAAAGCTCTACCACCGAGTGAACGTAATGTGCAACACAGTTTTAAATAACAGTAACAGCCTGTGAATGTCCCACTGCTGGGCTAAGGCCTCCTCTCCTTTTTTGACGAGAAGGTTTGGCTTATTCCGCCACGCTGCTCCAAGGCGGGTAAGTGGAATTCACATATGGTAAAATTTTAGTGAAATTAGACACATGCAGGTTTCCTCACGATGTTTTCCTTCACTGTCAAGCATGAGATGAATTATAAATAAAAATTAAGCACATGAAAATTCAGTGGTGCTCGCCCGGGCTTGAACCCACGATCAATGGTTTAAATTCACGCGTCCTAACCACGGGGCCATCTCGGCTTTTTTAAATATATAATAATAATATATTAAAGTTTTGTTTCGATCTATAGTACCTACTTCAAAGCTCCAGACGATCTTCTATCAAGATCTACAGAGCAACTATCTCTCAATATCGGTCAAGTGTAAGTTACCAATTTACAGCTACATCGTGCTAAAATGATTGAATCCTTGAAAAGTTATTATTCTACGAGATGGAAACTTACAATGTAGATATATATATATATATATATATATATATATATTATCACTATTCTATTCATATTTTTTCATATTTTATCAAATTTATAATGTTTATTACATAAATTCGTAACGTAAATTAAAATTTATTTCATAAATTTACAATCGAATGAATCATAATTATAGCGTACTTACTAACAGTTCATTTGTATTTTAGAACGTACTACCACAAGTAGTAAATATTAATATTATGACATAATTATATTAATATTGCAATAATCTTATTTTATTAATAAATTGTATTAATTTTTTGATGATTTTTGACAAATTCGACTACAATAAAATTGAGTATTATTGTAGCGTATTTCCAAAAAGTTAAATTGAAGTTCAGCTATTAATACAGAAAAAGACAATATGGTGAATTATTGTAACAAATTAAAAAATGTATATTTTATTTGTAACTTTTAAATGTTTTTAAGATCTGTACTTAAATGAAGACATTCGCTCGACTCTAAGCCTTGAAATAACCATTTCACACTAAGTAAGCCTTAATAAAAATACTAAGTTATTTCTAGTTAAAGGTACTGTCTACGAGAAAACTTTGCAAAGACTACTGAACAGATCGCAAAGCAAATGAAGAGAAAACGGGTCCGTTATTTAAACGACTCTTCAGCTGTATGCATATAAATTCAAAGATAACATTAACTTCGCGCGAATGAGGAACAATTTTCTAGGACGATTTAAAGTCAGACCACTAAAATAATAGGATAAACTGAATATTGTTTCAGTGATTGCTATTATTTGGGAAAAACTTTATGTAACTAAATTCTCAAAATTTAATTTAATTTTAACTGTAGCACAACACTCAGATTAAACAGTAGACTCATACAGGATGTAACAAAATTCGTGTCAGTTCCATTTATGTAATAATTTTTAAAATACTAAGCAAAAAAATTACTTAAAAAAATATATTAATTGTGTTTAACGACACTGTTGGTGGTAAAAACGTGGACTACTGAGGTCATGACCTCGTGTCTTAGCTACCCGATAGGTAAGAGCTATCGAGTGGCATTACCCGTACCTGTGTTGCCAGGTAATTTCCGTCACTTAATTAAAAAAAAAATCCGTGATAGATTTTTTGATTTTGATTACTGATTGGAAAATATAATTACTCGTTAAAGCAAACACGATAATTATCTTTAAATTATTCATCGAATGACTTCGTTTGTAAATTTAGCTACTTGAAAAGCGAATTCAATGTAGTACAATATGTTTATTTATTGTATGTTTAATGGGACTTATTTAATTAAGTTAACGTTGTCGAAAATAAATCACCAGGCTAAGCGCTTTCGCGGTAAGCGCTGACAGATCTAATAATAAAACTTTGAATGACGAAAGTACAGATAACGAAAATATATACAATTTTCTTTGTTTTATTTAGAGGAAAAAGAATTAAAAAGTCTTTAAAAATATAGTCAAATGTAATTATAAAATAGTACGTAGGTCGTCTGGATTTATATTCGCCCTCGGCGCCAGCGACATGGAGATACAGCGTGGGCTTGAAAGGCTTATAAATTATATTGATCAGGCTATTTTTAATTTTATATAAAAATATAAAATATGGTGACCCAAGTGCTTCCTTAAACCAAAGACCGAGTCTAGCGGTTCAGAGAGGGAATAGTGTCAGCGTCTTAGGCACAATGCCACAGGATAACCTTTAGGACGACGTATTTTTTACTATAAATTTGTTATATACCTATAGTATTTATTTTTATTTTTTTATTTCCATTGTATATTTAATTATTATTTTAAAACATTTATGATGATTTAAAATTAAATAAATAAACGAAATAAGAATCACATAAGTAACTATATAACATATATGCTTTACATATATAGGGTTTTCCATTAAGGGCGCTTGATCGCGCAGAACTTCCATCGTAGCGTGTGCTGTGTGGCACGTAGCGCCGTCCTGTTGAAACCACATGTTGTCCAGATCCATATTCTCGATTTCAGGCCAAAAGAAGTTGGTTATCATCGACCGGTATCGCTCACCATTGACGGTGACGGCCACACCATTATCGTTTTCGAATTAAACAGTAGACTCATACAGGATGTAACAAAATTCGTGTCAGTTCCATTTATGTAATAATTTTTAAAATACTAAGCAAAAAAATTACTTAAAAAAATATATTAATTGTGTTTAACGACACTGTTGGTGGTAAAAACGTGGACTACTGAGGTCATGACCTCGTGTCTTAGCTACCCGATAGGTAAGAGCTATCGAGTGGCATTACCCGTACCTGTGTTGCCAGGTAATTTCCGTCACTTAATTAAAAAAAAAATCCGTGATAGATTTTTTGATTTTGATTACTGATTGGAAAATATAATTACTCGTTAAAGCAAACACGATAATTATCTTTAAATTATTCATCGAATGACTTCGTTTGTAAATTTAGCTACTTGAAAAGCGAATTCAATGTAGTACAATATGTTTATTTATTGTATGTTTAATGGGACTTATTTAATTAAGTTAACGTTGTCGAAAATAAATCACCAGGCTAAGCGCTTTCGCGGTAAGCGCTGACAGATCTAATAATAAAACTTTGAATGACGAAAGTACAGATAACGAAAATATATACAATTTTCTTTGTTTTATTTAGAGGAAAAAGAATTAAAAAGTCTTTAAAAATATAGTCAAATGTAATTATAAAATAGTACGTAGGTCGTCTGGATTTATATTCGCCCTCGGCGCCAGCGACATGGAGATACAGCGTGGGCTTGAAAGGCTTATAAATTATATTGATCAGGCTATTTTTAATTTTATATAAAAATATAAAATATGGTGACCCAAGTGCTTCCTTAAACCAAAGACCGAGTCTAGCGGTTCAGAGAGGGAATAGTGTCAGCGTCTTAGGCACAATGCCACAGGATAACCTTTAGGACGACGTATTTTTTACTATAAATTTGTTATATACCTATAGTATTTATTTTTATTTTTTTATTTCCATTGTATATTTAATTATTATTTTAAAACATTTATGATGATTTAAAATTAAATAAATAAACGAAATAAGAATCACATAAGTAACTATATAACATATATGCTTTACATATATAGGGTTTTCCATTAAGGGCGCTTGATCGCGCAGAACTTCCATCGTAGCGTGTGCTGTGTGGCACGTAGCGCCGTCCTGTTGAAACCACATGTTGTCCAGATCCATATTCTCGATTTCAGGCCAAAAGAAGTTGGTTATCATCGACCGGTATCGCTCACCATTGACGGTGACGGCCACACCATTATCGTTTTCGAAAAAATACGGACCAATCACGCCTCCAGCCCAAAATCCGCACCAAACAGTCACTTTCTGCGGGTGCATTGCCACTTGGTGAACCTCGTGTGGATTGGTCTCGTCCCAAATACGGCAATTTTGCTTGTTGACATAGCCATTCATCCAAAAATGCGCCTCGTCGCTGAAGATGATTTTTTTGCCAAAATCGGCGTCAACTTCCAACTGCTCTAATGCCCAGTCAGCGAACACACGGCGCTGTCTATGGTCATTAACCTTGAGCTCTTGGGTCAGCTGGATCTTGTACGGGTGCAGGCTCAAGTCACAACGCAAAATTCGCCAAGTTGTCGTCTGCGAAAGGCCGAGTTCCTGTGCGCGACGCGGAATTGACTGCCGCGGGTTTTCGAGGACACTGTCGCGCACAGCGGCGATATTCTCGGCAGATCTCGCGTTACGTTGACGCACGGGAACCGGCTGATTGTTAACTGACCCGGTTGACTCGAATTTGTCCACCAATCGACGGATAGTCGACTCGGCAGGACGATCATCGCGACCGTAAAACGGGCGAAGTGCGCGGAACGTTGCTCGAACTGAAGACCCATTTTCATAAAACAATTTTATGATTTGCACGTGCTGCTCGACACTGTAACCTGCCATGGTGGTTTGGGAGGACGGAATGAATATAACACACTGCATTTGACATCTGTCACTCAAACAACATGGCCGCAATCAGCTGTCAAAGTTCAAGCGTCCCTATTGGAAAACCCTATATGTATATAAAGCTGCAGTTTATTCGAAAGTGCTAGTGCCAGAACCTACCAGTTAAATTTAAAAAATAATTTTAGCATTAGGTGGCTGTTTTATTGAGAAAGGTAGACAATAACATCACTAGGGCGAAACAGTCATATTAACGTGAATGTAACCGCGCAGAGCAGCTAAATATTGATGAAATCATTAAAAGACTCGTCATTATTTTATACAAGAATATAAATATGAAACCGTGAAGATGGTATTCGTAAATTTAATGCATAGTGTATATATAGAATTAATTGTTGATGCCATTAAATTATTAGTGAAAAAGAACAACTTCTTTCTCCTAGTCTACATATCAGGTGGTAATTTTCATTCCATCTTAACGTATCAAAAAATTAATCGAAGCTTCATTAATATTTTGCATTCAATTGGTTGTTTAATAAAATAGCCATTTGATGTCTCCCTTGGGTAGGTTCCACCCAGTAACCATGGGTGGAATTCCACCGACCTCTGATAATAAAATTTAGTTTTGCAAATGCCGGTCACTATTGTGCGAGTTGTGTTTGTAAGGAGAGTAATTATATGTTAATTTATATCGACTGGCTCTCGATGTCACCGCCTAACTGTGCCATCAATTCCAACGCAAACAAAGAAATTTGGCAACTCTTTTCTTTATCGCACCTCTAAAAAATGGAATTCTTTACCAGCATATGTGTTACCGTCCTCTTATAATTTGGGTTCTTTCAAACGAGGCGTGAAGAATCATCTTGCGGGCCGGCAAGGCGGAGGCGGCTAGTGCAGATCATTCTACCCAACTGTACTAGCCGTCGTCGCGTTTGGACTCGACTACCATTTACCATTAACTGGTGGAGGTGGAGTAGTCATTTGCCCTCCCAGGTAATATAAAAAATAATAATAAAAAAAAATACAAAAGTTACATGCTAAGCTTACCCCATTCTTGATTTATTAGTCCTTCACAATCACTCAACCACTAACTTTTATATTTATTGATGTTAGAGAGCTCTCTTCGCTAACCACCGAATTTTCACATATTTTATTCCACTACCGCCGCCGCACGTTCAAGAAATTTCTTCAAGATAGCGTAAAACCATTGTCGTCGTTGAATGGTCAAACGACATCCCCATAGGAAAAAGTGAGGAAGACAAATATATACATATATTTTGTTATAAGTTGGAAAGAGTCAACGTGTATTCCTTTTAATTAGTGTTGCAAGCATTATAAATCAAACACCATTGTTACAGTTATGTTTGTATAATTTTCTTCGTTTGATTTTGTAATAAATTTAATTTATGAGGAATATATGAAAGGGAATTTTCATAAAAATATTACGTTAAAAACAATTTATAATACAAAATCAAGACGAGAGTGTTCGCAATATGAAGCTTGTTGATATAATCAAGTACTGTAGTAATATAATTTCCGCAGACGCTAATGAACGTATATTTTGTTTCGTTTGCTGTCGGTACGGAAAGCGTGCGACGTAAAATCAACATTTCATTCGGAGGCTGCCCCCGCTTTAAATTTGTACCAATTAATATTTTTCCTCTTCATTCGCTAGATAAATAAAAACTATCCGCCGCTTGCTAATTATAAACGTTTCATTAAAAGCACTGCTGGTGTCGAGGAGTTACTTGCAGGTGTTTATTTTTCCATCATTAAATTAATCGAAGAATTATTTATTTTGAATAAGAGATTTAAAAATTTCCTAGGAAATTGAAATATGTATTATGAAACTATTTATCGAGGCGTTGAATTCTTTATTTAAATACGATATCAAAGGGTGGTATGGGTTTGTGCAAGTCTGCCTGGTTAAATATTTGACCCCGACGTCATTTACATTCTACCGCAAAACAGCACTTATTAGAATTGTTGGACTACGCCTTGGTATGGGTAATTACAGGTACAAAGGACATAAAGTCTTAGTTAGATTGGTGATGCATTGACAATTTTTTTTTTTGATATTTATTTTATAGTAAGGCGGACGAGCATATGGGCCATCTGATGGTAAGTGGTCACCAACGCTCATAAACAATGGCATTGTAAGAAATATTAACCATCGCTTACATCGCCAATGCGCCACCAATCTTGGAAACTAAGATGTTATGTCCCTTGTGCCTGTAATTACACTGGCTCACTCATCCTTCAAACCGGAACACAACAATACAAAGTACTGCTGTTTTGCGGTAGAATATCTGATGAGTGGGTGGTACCTACCCAGACGTACCTAAAAAGGTACTACAATGTAAAGAATAGTTAATATTTATTATATCGCCAATGTCTATGAACGTTGATAACCACTTACCATCAAGTGACCTATTTGCCTGTCCGCCTACGAAATTTATATAAAAAAACCAAGAACCTATAGTTTTATTATATTTATAAAAAGTATCTCAAAGCCATATTTTGAATACCCTTTATCCTCTTCAAATATATTTTCTTATAGTAAAACGATTTTAGGGTTATAATATTTTAAAGGAAAACCTTTATCCTATAGTCGTTCAGGCGACGCCTAGGTACATAAAAATTTAATTTCCGCTTCGTTTAGATTTAATATAAAACAGCTACGTACATCTTTCGATTTCTTCCGTAAAGAAATATAATATCTCTTTACTTCCTTAGCTTCGTGATTTTCTCGATAGCATCTAACTGTACATAGCCTAGGAACTATAACATACGAAATGTTGCTTACTACCGGGCACTTCATATTATTTACAGCTGCAAGTGCTGATTACTTGGCGGTAGGGCGACCTGCAAGCCTGCCTATACAGATACAGGTGCCACGCAGTTATCAATTGGTCTACCGTTAAACAGTGCTACTTAGTATTGTGTTCCGGTTTGAAAGGTAAGAAAGTAAACAGGCTTTTGGCATATTGACGATATAAAAAACGTGTGCGTCTCGGTACGCTCGACCGAAGTGATAATATTTATTATTAATTATAATATATTAAATATAATTTAAATTGGTACTTGAGAGTTGTTAAATTATTATAAGTACTATCTGTTTACGCTAGATGGCGTTAGGTTGGTAACCCTCAGGTAAAGCAGTCCGCATCGGTTATAGTGGCGTAACGCGTTACGCTACGAACCGGTTTACCCTCCCATAAGAAGTTATCACTTCAAACACGGTTAATATTTCTTACAGCGACATTGTTTGCAGGCTGTGGTGATCAATATTATCCATATATCATCATTTGCCAGCCCGCTTATAAATACTATTCTTATAAATGCGAAAGTAAATCTGTGCGTCTGTTACATTTTCTAAACCACTAAATTGAATTACATTAAATTTAATATGAATCATGTTTGAACACTGAGGAATGACATAGAATATTTATTTAATTTTGTTGAATCTTTTTTATTTGGCTATTTTGTTAATCTCCGTGACAGCCTGATATATTACACAACAGACGTACAATAAAAAGTTCTAAATAAATCAATAAATTATATTTGAGTAATCTTAATTTATTACTTATAATTTTATTATCTATTAAAAATTATCACAGAGAAAAAATGTTGCAAACAAAACCGCGTATACAATCATAAACTAACTTGAACAATGGAATAACATTGTTGATTAATATAACAAATGTCTACAAAGCTCTTAATCATACCAAGCTGCGTATTATTAAATTACCTCATACTATGTACAATTTATCATTAAGACAACATCGTAATTAGTTACGTGTGATTTGGCTTTATTCTAAGTAATACATTTAAGCAAATATAAGTTAATTAATTCTATATAACATTATCTGTATAATACTTTTTTTTTAAATAATTTCTTTATTAAAACCTTTTCGAGACTTTTTTGTTTTAGGTCAGGTCCATATTGATATAAAGAACATGTTTATTTCTATATTAACGCTTTAAATATTAATCCTGTTGATATAATATATGCAAATTTTATAAAACGATAGCTTACAGTTTTAGAATGAAGCGTATTTTTTGTTTTTGAAGTGAAAGCTTCTTTAGCGGCTTTGTGCACTTTTTTACTATGGGTAAAAAAATGAACAAAGCCGCTAAAGAGCCGAATTTTCAATCAGGTCACGTGACCCTGATTGAAAATTCGCAAGACGGATTCTGACGTATTAAGTTTTTGAAGCAAAAACTTCTTTAGCGGCGTTGTGCACTTTTTTGTGATGGGTAATAAATTTTAAACTCGCGTCAGGGCACGTGACCCTGATTGAAAATTCGTAAGACGGATTTTGAAGTATTCAATTTTTAATGTAATATAAATTGTCACGTTTGTGTACGATAGTGCAATAAATGAATATTATATTTTATCACATAAATGATAGTACTTTTATACTGATAATTAAAGAAATTTTCCCTAATCATTCCAAAATATCAAAAATGCACAACGTTAATATTCAAGTTTTCACTTCTGCCGGCACTCCCAGAGTGCAACCCGTTGTTTTTTTTATAGCATAGGTAGGCGGACGAGCATATGGGCCACCTGATGGTAAGTGGTCACCAATGCCCATAGACATAGGCTTTGTAAGAGATGCTAATCATCGCTTACACCGCCAATGCACCAACCTTGGGAACTAAGATGTTTTGTCCCCTGTACACTGGCTTACCCAGCATTTAAACCGGAGCACAACAATACAAAGTACTGTTGTTTTGTGGTAGTAATATCTGATGAGTGGGTGGTACCTACCCAGACGAGCTTGCATAAAGCTCTACCACCAAGTAAAAACGCGTTACAGCCGTTATTCTTCAACAAACAATGTATCTTTTGCACCAATGGATCGGATAATTGAGCGTTCGGATTAACGTAGTCATCGTTCGGATACTTAAGGGTTCGGATGATCGAGGTTCGGATAATCGAGGTTCTACACTGCTGTTTTGTGGTATATATATATATATATATATCATATTCTATATTTTTGACATATCACAGTTCTCCTAAATGTCACCTTTTCAGGCGCGTTTGACGTAAGCGCTGGCAACACGAAATTAAATATGAAATGTGATCAAATATTTTTTAACGATAGTATGTAATTATATTTAAAAAAAGATAGTAAAATTAGAATATCATATCTAGGTATAGCTACGCGAAGTTGGCACGGTTTGAATATCAAAAAAGAATATTATGTGTTAGTATATTTAGCTGTCGCGAAAAGAATCGCAAACCACTTCTGAAAAAAAAATTAAACTCTATTTTACAAAATATTGACACATTATTTTCAAAGATGTAGACATTAAAATTTTGCCTACATTTTAAGCAATTTTTATTATTAAACTTCCTTCAAATAACACGACGATAAAAGACGATTTTGAAGTAGGACTGTCTTCTAAAAGCAATATTCTTGGTAACTGACGTGTCATAAACATTCTTATGCGGTTGCTTTTTATCACACTGGCAATTTTATAAAATACAAATTATATTTAACAGGTGGTTTTGGATAGTGCATTGAGTACGTGGGTTTTCTTCGAATTTCATAATGGCTTATATATGCTACGTGCAAGTTTTTATAATAGTTATTTATAACGTGTGATTTTAACTTAGAATAGAGTCGGTGCATAAACTCCCCTTTGAGTTTAAGACAAATGACGTATTATATAATTAATTAAGAGTACCCATCTGGGTACTCTTAATTATCTAATTAAAAATGAGTTTTAGAGTTTTTGTGTAATGTTGATTATGTTTTTATAAAAATGTACGTTCATAACTAAGTGATTCAGCTCTCTATCATTATCAAATTTCCATATTTTTCTATATGTCTATCGCCTTAATATTGTTCCGCTTACAATAATTACTCGTATACTTGCATACAACAACAATTACTTATGTGCGTGTATGTATGTACTTATACTTTAAGTGACAAGTTTCTGTAATGAACAAAAACAATTCAATAGATGACATTTTAAAAAATATATAAAAGTTGCGTACATCGTTGCTGTTTCAGTGGTAATCATAACATTAAACAATTCGCGGTTCATAATTTATTCTCTAATAAAACAAAAGTTGTACCGGAAATGAATTCGCTAGTTTGCTTTATTTAAAACTAGCGTATACGACTTCGACTCATACCTAATATTTATGAACTCAAATTGTAACAGAGCGTAATAATTGATATGAAAACTTTTTTCTATTTAATTTTCAACTTTTATTATATTATTATGTTTGTTTTATTCTCTAATAAAACAAAAGTTGTACCGGAAATGAATTCGCTAGTTTGCTTTATTTAAAACTAGCGTATACGACTTCGACTCATACCTAATATTTATGAACTCAAATTGTAACAGAGCGTAATAATTGATATGAAAACTTTTTTCTATTTAATTTTCAACTTTTATTATATTATTATGTTTGTTTTATTAAATTTAAAGTTATAACGCTCATAATTAATATATTAAAATTGATTGCTGACGATTGCAGTAGTCATTTAAATATAACATTGACACTATTTAATAAAAAAAAGTAATTATCCGATTTCAGAAATAAATGAGGTTCTAAATTGATTTGTATTACATAATATTCACGTATTATAGATTTTTATATTTAGATTCGTTTCGAATAAACAGCGTTTCAATGACACAGAAGCGACTTAGAAATCGGTTTTCTATATTCGATGTATTTTGCAGAATGCATATTTGACATTGCGAGTTAAATTCAAATATATTTGTAGTTGCGTTGAAAATACGTTGCCTAAGCGGAGCTTGTGATTATATTAAGTTTACTTTAAAAACATAGCCACCTGTTGTGATAAAGTAAATAAGTTGCACAATTGTCTGTAGACTTTTGATGCGTATTCGACCACACATTCAAGTAGTCTCACGAAATTTACATGTAAATTCAATGGTGCATGCCGATGTTTGAACTCGCAATCTTCTATTGAAATTCAGGTATTCCAACCACTAAACCATATTGGTTTATTTATTGTAATGATATATTCAATTGATTTTGATACATATGTATTAAAAAATTATAAAGTAAATATCAAGCTTAATGCGATGTTTTATTTTCGTTTTTAAATAATTTTAAATGATAAAATAATTGTTGTGTGGACGGTATCCATTAATAACACAGTATAAGCCTTGGTGAGCTTAATTAACAAAAGCTATTTCAATATTTTAAAATCTACAATGTTCAATATACAATAATAATAGGAACGGTATGTTACGAAAAATTGAAGTAATATTTCTTGCGGACATTGTGCTTCGGTTTATTGGTTGTATTTATCAATGCGAAGCCTGCGGCAGAAATAAATCGCTCCCTTGTTTCAATACACCGCTTATGTTATTTCTCCTATCACGCTCCGTTCAGAAATACAGGTAAAGTATTTGTGACAGCTAACGTCAGTAATATATCATCTGTGAAGTTAATTCCAATTTGATAATAAATAGTTATTATAATGGTGTATGGATATTGGGAATATATTACGATGATTCATATATTAATTCATTAGTGTCACTTGAGTGGGCAACATATTATTCTGGCCTCGAAGACATTTTAATGTTATTCATTTTTTTTTTAAATAGGTAGCTGCCAAATTGACCTCATAATGGTAAGTGTGACCACTTGCCCACTGCCCATAGACTCTAGATCCGAACTGTAAGAAATATTAATCATCCCTAACATAGCAAATTTTTAATAATGCTTAAGAAAGTTGTCTAAAGAGGAAAATAAATAGAAGTTATATGAAGAAAGTAAAAAGCTTTATTAGAAGTCTAGAGAAATAAATCAAAAACAAGATGGCGGATTGTTTAAATGACCGGCGCTCTTATAAATAGAAACGTTAAGAGAAAAAAAAAACGAACTATGAACCAATATAACTCTGTCTCTAATAGTATAAGATGTAGTCACTGTCTATATCTCCGATTAATTCGCAACGGATTTTGATACGGATTTAACAATTTATAAATATTTTGTACAAAATGACTGAACTGTGACTTGTATTAGTCCAATAAACTGTTTTCTTGCGCTTACATGGCAAACAATATGTAGGAATGTATAACTATATCTAAACAATGTAATAAATGATAATCCTCCAGACCGATTTTGGCCACGGCGGCCAATCTCAAGAAAGATTAGCCAACTGCTTAGGACATATTATAGTGCACATGTGTGTGCGCAAACACAGGTGCACTTCTTATTCCCTTACTCTCATAACCCAATGGGACGGCAATCCGACCCGACCGGAAAGAGTTCAGGCGCAGGACCAACGGCTTTACGTGCTTTCCGAGGCACGGGAGTGTACACACTTCCAACTTCCAGACTCCGGGCTGCTACTGAGAAATTTCGATAGAAAATCTCATTAACATTTTATTGGCCCGACCTGCGAATTGAACCCAGGGCCACCGTGTCTGCGGCCTTACATGTAGCCACTAGACCAACGAGGCAGTCGATATAAACAATGTACTAGAAACTTGTAGGTCGTAAAAAAACTGACATACAAGTCAACAATACGGTGTGTTATTCTAAGGTTGCTTAGGAAGTAGTTTTGAACACGTTAACTATTAATTATTTTTCAGATAAATATTGCCTTTGGCATTTATTAATTAGTAATTATTTATGTACTTCAATTAATATATTTATTAATTACATGTTTTTATATTGTATCCGATTTAATAAAAATATAATCGATTACAGAACGTCATTGATAAAAATAAAAAATAGTTTTCCCGCGCCTTTTATAAAAAATAGTGAACTGAACGACTTGTCATCGAATTAACAATATAAGATATTTTTTGTTGTAATTAGATTTATAAAGATCTCAGAAGTTTAAATATAATATATATTATAAAAATTGACCGATAATCAAATTTATTACTAAATACTTGTGTATTTATTAATGTTTAAATTATCTTTTACATTGTTATTCTAATTGATACCTTAGAAGATATTACCTATTCTAAATTATGTTCAATTGGCAGTTAAAATTACCCTAATTTGAATTTATAAGCCGTGAACCAATATTATAATAAATAAATATTTTATACACTAACCGGCATTCTGTGACGCCATCCATTACTTATGTAAATAAATAAATAAATTACATAATATTTTCTTGCGTAGCGTACTTCTGGTTTTCTTAATTAGTAAATTGTAACGTTGCGAAACAGTCGCTATTTTAAGTAATACATACATAATAACAAAATAATTAGAAATAAATATTAGTCAAAATTATAAATTCAGTATAGAAGCATTACACTTGCCTATTGATTTTAAAAAAAAACTGACGGATCAAAAACCACCTCCGTTTTGACGTATATTTAAAAAAAGTTCGGAAAGTAATCATTTAAATTCAGTCGGATTTAAGGTAAAATTAACATTACATTTTTAATTTCAAATAGCCTAGAGGTTATTATTTCGTTCATAAGGTGAGTTGATCATAAAAGTTTTTAGTTAATGTTAAATATTTAGCAAGCAAACGTTCGTTAACAATATTTATTTAATTTTATTGTACGTTGCCCAGAATTATGTTCTAAAAGCATATTGTAACATAAAATAATTAGCCCCTGTGTAGTGGCAACAAGGTAATGCTTATTCCTTATATTAAGACTCGTATAGTACGACATGTTTCTTGAATACAAGGAACAACTACTTCTGTTTTTATAGTTATTTTCTAAGATCAAGGAATATATGCTACAATTTCATTGTTTTAGAAACGATTTTTGAATAAATAACAAATGAAATCTAAACATGTACAGCGCTTAAAGTATTTTGTTTAAATGAAAACCTAGAAATCGTTTTAATATCACAAGTTATGTTTTTAAATATAAAATTACACAAATATTCTTGTTCAGCAAATATTACAAATATATCTATGGAAATATTTGTGTACCATCCACGAATGAGACTGATTTCATAAAAAAGGCTAATGTAATAAAGATAAAATACGAAATCATACAAATTGAAATAAATTAAATACTAAATTACTCTTGAAAATCTAAATAGTAAAATTTATTTTAATAATTATTCAAAATTAAACACTTTTAACAAATCGATCAATTTTAACAAGTCGTGCCAATAACCTTCGCTTACTGTCCGAGAGCCCAAAAACAAAATGGCGGTGTTAAGATTAGACCACGACCTTATTTGTTGTACGGTTAAATTATTCTTCTAAGTATATTAGTATTCGTATGACTTTTAAGCAAGACGGATAAATTCGACAGTTAGGAGTAATTGCTTGAAATCTTGTAAAATGGCGATTCAAATTGCTTTTAAGAATTTTGAATGAAGTTTACTTTTGACACCGATAATAGAAATGTAGATGAATAGATCTGGTGACAGAAGATGGTGGTCGTTTTTCTCATAAATCTCGTCTTTGTAAAAGACTCGCATCTGCACTAACAACAATGGAATCTTCGTTGTTTTGTCCTAGCGCCTGTAATTGGTTCGATCGTTCCACAGTCGCTATTTTATTGTTTCCAATATATTCATTTTAAATGGTCCATTTTTCATAATTAAAATGCTTTAGAGGTTTACAACTTTTCAGTGTATACATTTTTATTTTTATTGATTACTAGCTTTCCGAGCCGGCTTCGTAAAGAGTACAAACACACAAATATTCATTTTTATTTATATACAGATATAAGAGCAAAATAAGCCTTTTTCCAGCTGTGTATGTACAGACTTTAACGAAAATAAAATTTTAATATCGAGATATTCTATTATTTATCAGATAATCATATTTGTAATTACAAATATGTCAGCGTAATTGGCAATTTGCAATTAATTTCATGAATCACCAATTAACACGATATTTTCAGAAAGCTTAAAATTTGGAACAAACTAGTTTTTAATTTTATTTTCTGTTTTAAATTGTGTATATACATCCATGTCCGGGAAAATACTTTCTAAAATAATTTTACATTTGTATATTTGGTAGTTACTTGGTAGTTGATTTCGTGGTAGGTGTCACCCATACCCCAAGTAGCAATGTTAAGTATTGTTGTGTTTCGGTTTAAAGGGCGAATGACTCAGTGTAACCACAGATATGTATACAGTATAAAATAACTTAGTTCTCAAGGTTGGTGCATGGTCCGTGTAATGATAAATATTTCTCACAGTTGCATTGCTATGTGTCTTGGTGAGCACATACCATTAGGTGGCCCATTTGCTAGTCCACCTACCTATTAAATAATGATAAAAAAGTAATTTAAGTTTATATTATAAAGTTGGAGAATATATATGTTTGTTCGCGCTAATGAGGGTACTTCACGTACAATTAAAAAATTGTGCCACGGATTTGTTTATTAAAATTTATACCTTACAACTTCACGCCTACCTATGTTTTGTTTGTATATATTAATTCAACACTAGTGTATTTAATAACATACCATGACACTAATGGGTCTACAAATGATTTATAATTCAAGTATATTGCAAACGTTTAATTTTAAATGTTAGCCATTTTAGTCGCCGAAACTATTGTCGTTCTCCTAATGTGATATCATCTAACTTAACATTTACGCCCAGATGGACCATTTATAAGTGCTATTATAATTTGTTACGAGGCAATTACGATGTAATTGTTAGGTTGTGTTATATTTTGATAACATAACAAGAACATAATAATATTTTATTTTTTAAATAGCAACTTACCTATTTAATTTTGAACGGTTATAGTTACATTATAAACTGTAAGTAAATAAATATGAACTAAAACAGGATAATCGATAAATTCTAGCTGTTTTCAGTAATAAGACATTTTACCGCCTGTCTTACTTTTTATATAAATATAATCTCTACATTGAAAATATATTTATAAGTGAGTTACAAATCGATAAGTAGATAGAGAAATGTCAACTATTAACGGATCTCCTAATTTTCCACTTCTATTAAATTGTAACTTGTGTTTTTTTCCAACCTATTATTTCTTCAACAAAATAAGAATCATTGAAGGCAAGCCACATTACACGAATATATATATTTCTATAAATGGAATAAGTGACATTAGTGACTTGATTAAATAAAATGAGATTTATCAAAATCGGTTCACATCAGCGAAGCTATTGATAACCTTCTACGAGTATTTGAAGACAGATAAAAACACATGAAATATTTGTTTAATTAATAATCAAACTGCGAGTAACATGTTTTAAACGTCAGATTTGTAATACGATTTCTGTACAGATAATCCAGTCATATTAGTCTAACTAGGGCAAGTATCTCGGAATTTGAGATAGTCAGCTATAAACTTGTATAAATCTTTATTTCGACAACCTAAAACTTGTCTTAAAACCTACTTATCGTAGGGTGGCCGCGACAACCGACATCTAAGGTCAAAGATAAAAAAAAAAAAAATCCACATTTTTTGCTAATATCTCGTTTTCTATGGGTTTTATGTTATAAAAATACAACTTTTGTTTGAATTTTTTTTTTTATATATCTCGAACTCTTTTTGAGATAGAGGGCGGAGAGCGCGCAGTGTTTAACTATTTAGAGTATAATTCTAAGGCCACCGGTAGTCCCGCTTAAAACCACGCCTTATAAAGTCTATAAAGTATTTATAAATATACAATTCTAAGTAATTTACATCTTTATTTTTATATATGATTACGTTTACAAATATCGTTTGTGCAAACACAAGTAGAATTAATTACTTAATTTCCTCAATTTACTAAATTATCACTTGATAGGATAATATCTTATATCAAAGGCAGTTCAATTACTAATCGTATCATTTGAGTTAGAAAATATCCAAGTATTAATTCCATTCTACTTCACAATATTAATTCAATACACAGTAAATAACTGTAATAACGTTGTTTGATATAATTAATCTCGATTAATTTAAGGCAATGTTCTGGATTTCTGATTATTATTATTACATCTTAAATTACTCGTAATCTATATAAATATGTACATTATAAATGTGGATGAGCTTTTTGTTTTGAAACGATTTAAAATTTCATAAAACAAAGTATTTTGTGAAATTTTATATCCCTGGTTTCATTCAATGAACCCTTTGAAGGTTACAAACACAAGACAAATAAATTATCATAATAATTATGTAGTATTGAGTGTGTGGCACTGAACAGGCACTATTTATCCTTACTTATAAATTCGAAAGTAGATTTTTTGTTTGTTAAGCTTTCACGTCTTACCTACCGCGAAGCCACTAGTGGAAACTAATGTTATTTTAACGTTACGAACCAAATGGACCAGTTATTAAAACAATTAAATCTTAACGAAAGATTGCAGGTTCGAATTCCAAGTAAGCAGCGCTGAATTGTCATGTACTTAATATTTTATATTTTACATATCTCGAGCTCAGTGTTGAAGAAAAACAACATGAGGAAATGTATTGGATTAAGTTCCTTTACATTTTCTATCCTTCCATCACATATACGGAATGTATACTACGTCGTATTGGAGATGTGTGGTTAAATAAGCTTCTTCTCCTTAAAAGGTAAGAATTCCTTAGCCCAGCAGAAATACATTTACAGGCTTTTGTTTTTACTTTTCGCTACCTCCACCTTTGTACGGGTAATATAAGGGTTTTGCCCATTGATACCTTATAAATAATAATAATATAAAAACTTCATGATAAATCTTAGTCCAGAAATACTAAATACTTTAATTAATTCGAAAGAACCAAATAAAAATAACCAGTAGCATTGAAACAGTAATCAATGAAATAAAATAAAGAGTAAGGCTAAACAAAACATTTAAAGCAAACTATTCTGGTCAGATATTCAAATTAAGCGGAGCGAGAATGATGGTCTGACACAAAAATAATGACACAAAGAGTCTATTTCAAGACCAGCCATTATTTTTCTATGGCGCGGGCGTTGCAATCTGAGACTAAATTAAAATATCTTTACAATGAAGCATGTTTTAAATTGTTAACGGTGAAAACATTTACATTTTAATAAATGATATGTGATATAATTTTTTGATAGAAAAGTAGAAGCTTGGAAATAGTTTTTTTTTTTTTATTGCATATGTAGGCGGACGAGTGTATGGGCCACCTGATGGTAATCACTTAGTGGTCACCAGCGCTCATACGCGCATCATAAGCCCAACGCCTAATGGCGTTGTAAAAAATGTTAGCCATCACTTACATCGTCAATACGCCACCAACCTTGGGAACTAAGATGATATGTCCCTTTTGCCTGTAATTACACTGGGTCACTTACCTTTCAAACCGGAACACAACAATACAAAGTACTGCTGTTTTGCGGTAGAATATCTGATGAATGGGTTGTGCCTACCCATGCGAGCACAAAGCCCTAACACCGAGTAAAATTCGAGTATTATCGTTTCCATACTATAGCAAGCACAGAACAGTCATTCGCTCTGTCTGAAATCTGGTCCTGTCCGAAAGTGCCGTATTGCCGTCCTGGAATATGAGAGTGATGGTGCACCAGTGTTTTCGTAGATCAATGCTAATTATATTAAGTCTTGTCTTTTTACGGGCATATGGCCCAGCTGGTGCTGTAAGAAATGCACCACTAACCTTGGGAACTAAGTGTCCTTTGTACCTGTGGTTACCCTGGCTCACTCACCCTTCAAACCGAAACGCAACAATACTAAGTTTAGCTATTAAGTGGGTATAGAGTGGATGGTACGCACCTTTGGCTTGCACAATGTCCTACCACCGAGTGATTGTAATGTTTTATTCATAAGTTAAGGTTTAATGGAAACAAAGAAATTACAAAAAAGAAATGACGATTACATCTTGATGTTATTTTTATTTATTTTTAGCTTACTTAAATAGCTTAGTAGTTTTTTCTGAAAACAATTAATTTATTTATGCATTTAGCTACAATTAAATCTTAAGAACACTTTAGTTATATTTTGAAGAAAGGTGTGTTTTATTACTGTGTATTAATAAATTTGAAGCGATACAATCTTTAAATTATTTTTAATAACCTTAACCTTAACAATCTGATAAAGTCATATGTTTAATCTTTATTCATCAATTAATAAAAAAAGGATTAAAATTTGACATTAATTATATATTACAATTCATAATTACTGTTTTAACACGATTATACGTCCATTAACGATCAATTAAATGAACGTATATTCAGAACATCCGTTCATAATCATGATTGGTTGTTGATATCCTAATTTGATTATCGTACGTGACCTCAATGCTTAATTGAATTTATGTCTTTTTCAATAAATTTATGACTTTTCAAGTATTATCTAATAGCTTTTGTGTATGTATGTTTCTATAGACTAAATTATTTACTTGGTGGTAGGGCTTTGTGCAAGCTCGTCTGGGTAGGTACCATCCACTCATCAGATATTCTACCGCAAAACAGCAGTACTTGGTATTATTGTGTTCCGGCGATGGTTAACATCTCTTACAATGCCAATGTCTATGGGAGATGGAGACCACCTACCATCACGTGGACCATAGACTCGTGCGCCTACCTATGTTATAAAAAAATAGACATTCACAACTATAAGGTGTTAACGATTGATTGAAAGGCAAGATAAGTTAACTAAATAAAGAAAAAAATAGGTAGAAACATTAATTTATTATATGTTTTGCACTATATATGATATAATTCTGTATATATAGTGTTATATATTATATGTGTACGTATGTTTATTTTTGTGTACATATGTTTGTATTATTGTTGGTATAAGTTACTGATTACCGCCTTCACGGATTTCTGTTTAGCCTAAAGGTTGATTGGCAGTGAATGGCATCAACTCCACCTCTTATTCCAACGGCGTATTGTCTGTGTGGTTGCGTTTATTGACCACCATAAAGATTTTATATAAAAAATATATATACAAATATACTGACATACGAAATTTATTATTGTTACGCTTAATTGAAAATCATAGCGTTAACAAATATAATGAGAAACGTACTCGTAAATCTAGACAAATACTGAAGCTATTTTCAGTTACATACTCAATGAAATATTTTACGTAAATAATTGTTCCCTGAAAGGTAATTATCGGCTGATTATTCTTTTTTTTTACTGCCAAGACATAATTAAATAAAAAACTTTCCGTTCTCATATATGTAAGAATATAACATGGAAACTAGTATTTACGAGAGTCACGCAAGAATGTAATTGTTATACTATGTCACTTTTAATAAAATCATAATTACATATAATATGTACATTATCATTACTCTCATATATAACTATAATTAAATATGTTTTTTTCATTGGAAATATAATGAATTTAATTCATAATTTATTCTGTATTACGTCAAATAGAAATAGGCTTTAATATTGAGTATGTTTTTTTAGAGAGTTATGGCCTTATTTATAAACGTTGCTTAGTTACTGGTTAGCTAAACACTGATTTGTCTCTTTCTGTCATTATTGATTTGACATACGAAAGAAGAAGACAAAATATTGTTTAACTAATCACCAGTTAAATAAAGTTTATGAATAAGGCGGTTAGTATTTTTTTTCGATTTGTATTCTATTATACTAATAAATGTTTATTTCAGGCCAAGTCCATATAGTATTAGTAATAATTACAATGTATCTTGATCAGTTTCCTGTGGCATTTGCTTAAAATAAAATTATATGAATTAAAATATATTTTTTCAAGAAATTTTCAAATCAAGCGTTACCACCACTTCGGAAATTAGATGCTACCGAGAAGAATCTGTAAATTAAAATAAATTAACTATGACGTAATTTATACATACGCCGTAAGATCCTTTTTGAAGATTAAAAATCGTTTCAACGTTTCGATTCGATGAGGACAGCGTAATAACGATGTAAGAAGTGGTTACTTCATGCAGTGTCATTGTCATGGGCTAAGACGTCCACTTACTATCAGGTGGACCCATCGAGCCAATTGACCCTCTAGAAATTAATTAATAATTTTAATAAAGTGTCTATTAAAAAAAGCCTATAAAGTAGTATTCAAATATTAATTTGCAAATGTGTAAGTAACATAAATATTAAAATTATAACATTAGGTAGTAGTTACTCGGTACAAAAACTTAATTTTAAAACGCAATAAATTTCCACAAACATGGAAGAAACTAAAGGAGACGGACTCTAAAGGAGTCAATAATCTACTTATCGCGTAATTGCTATCGCTCTCACTCCACTAATAAGTCTGGGAAGTGAACTCGACGATTCTATTATATTTTAAATGTGCATCTGTTCATTAATTTAGTTCTTTATCTTGACGACGAACTGAAAGCTTTGCTACGGAAATACGCTGCATTCAGACTCGAATTATAAATTATTCAAACGGCAAAGATATTTTGAGCGTACTATAGCAGATCAACATTATTTCCAGGCAAACTATTCTTTTAACGCAATGTGACATTTATGTGTCAAGTTAACGCTTCGTAAATGATACCGTTTTATAAAATAAAACATTTAATAAAATTATAATAATTATTAATTTAATTAATTAATAATTTTATATTATTACTATTACTGAAGTCACTGAGTAAAAGAATTAAGATGTCGCAACTTGAAATAAATTTTTGAATGAAATGAATAAACAAACCGTTATCATTTTAATTCATTCGATGTTTCAAATGTGCTAGGCGTTCCGTGTTTTAAATAATTATATATCCTATTGACTGCCTCGTTGGTCTAGTGGCTAGATATAAGGCCGCAGATCCGGTGGTCCTGGGTTCAATCCCCAGGTCGGGCCAATAAATAGTTATTGGGTTTTTCTGTCAGAAAAATTCTCAGTAGCAGCCCGGAGTCTGGAAGTTGGAAGTGTGTACACTCCCGTGCCTCGGAAAGCACGTTAAGCCGTTGGTCCTGAGCCTGAACTCTTTCCGGTCGTGTCGGATTGCCGTCCCATCGGATTATGAGAGCAGAGGTCTGGAGGACCTAATATCCTGTTGACGATATGATATGTGTCGTTAAATGTTTTAATTATTTACGGGAAAAACACTTTATTGGAAATATGCTTGGCAACGTATTGATGGTGTAAGTATTGGCTTACTCTACAAACTTTGTTAACGTTTATTTGTACAGGTGGATGTTGTTACCTATTATTCACTCGCTAATCCGTCCTCTCTGCTTTCTAGACCAAATAAAAAACATTTACAGACGCAATGTGGTACTGGCAGAAAGGAAGTTTTGCTAAGCGCTTCAATCACTAGAACTCGTGAGCTCCTTAACTACCCACCTCCGGGCGCATAGTAGCGGGAAATCAACCCACTTGCAAAAATATTCTCACGAAGACAGGGTCACTGACCTGACGCCAACTCTTTTTCGGCGAAATGTTATGTTGAGTAATTTTCCTTATTTATTCATAGATTTTACAAAAAAAAATAAAAGTAGTACCTATACACAATTATTGCTTTATAGATTCCTCACAAACACGTATCAGCCCTATCCTAAAGTAATGTTCATACTGTTATTTATTCTCATATCATTAGGAGTTGACGTTTACAAATTCCTGCAGAAATAACGCCAAAACCTGACTGCATGTTAGAAAGCCACTCGGAATACTATACCAATGATATTATTATTTATACATTTTTTTTTCCTTTTAATTTAAGAAACCAATACATTGGAATCATTTTTATTTTAGTTGGTTTGAAACAAAAACAAAATCTTATTACTGATGTGCAAAATCTACGTTTTTTTCATATCTGCCATTTCTTAAATTATAAAATATACTTTATATATAACGTGAAATTGTAAGCGAATGCCATACAGGCAAAAGCCTTCTTTCCTTGCGAGTAAGAGAAGGAAAGCTTTGAGAAAGACACCTAAATTTTATTCAACGCATGCGGATTTTTTTACGATGTTTTCTTTATGTTCTCAGCAGAGTACAGGATTATAAACGCAAGTTAAGGATATATACTGAGTGATACTTGCTCGGGTTCGAATTCACAATCTGCGGTTATGGTTCACGTAGCCACTATAACATCTTAGTTTTGTACATATACTAAACTAATATATATAACTAAAAAACTAATATATATATATATACTAAAAATAATTCAAGCATGGTTTAACAAGATTCCTTTGTGAAAAAGTGTAGAGTACTCGAGTCTCGTCACCGCAACGCTTTCCTCTGTTTGAAGGTCACACTTCAGGAGTACTTACATTTCTTCTTTCCTCAAAAACTATATATTATACTGGTATGTAACATATAAATATTCGAAGTACAAAATGTATTCTGTAGACTATTCGAATGATAAAAATAAGTTTTCCACAGTTCCAAAATATTCGGGCTAAAATCAATAGTATCAGTTTTATTTTAAGCTGCCTCTTGTTTATACTAAAAGCAAAACGGAGTTCCATCTCGCTTAATATGGGATGGTAAATAATTTTATACTAATTTAGAACCAGATGAGTATTATTGATTCAATGTTCAAATTACAAATCCATGACGATTGGTATAACCAATATAATATAACCAGAGATAGTTCAGGACCAACGGTTAATAGCTTGTTCATCTTAAAGACAAAATATTTTAAATTAAGCACAGCTTTCTCAGAAACGATAGAAATATTACTGACTTAACCATTACTATATCAAATCTTAATTCAACTCTCAAGAGAATACTAAATAATAATATTGTTAGCATTGAAGTTTTCTTGTTAAGTTATAAGGAAGACGTCCGATCAATTAAAAAATATAAGTAGGCGGACAGGCTATTGGGCCACTTGATGGTAAGTGGTCACCATCGCCAATAGTCTTTAGAGCCTCAAGAAATTATGAACATTCCTCACATAACCAATGCGTCACCAAACTTAGTAACCAAGACTTTATGTGCCTTGTACCTGTGCCCAGGTGGGATTGCACAAAGCCCTACCAACAAGTAAACATAATTATATGGTTTGCTTTTGTGAGATTCTGAGAATCTTCAACCAGATACATGTGCTACTTTTGAACTATAATAAGTAATATCCTGAAGGTATCTTACTGAGTGTGTGGAAAATCCTGTGCTGTGCCAAATCCTTCGGTCCCCTTAAGGAGAAAGTTTGTAACTTATTCCACGAGTTTGTGAATACACATGTGGTGAATTATGCGACGTAATATACAGGTTTTCTTACGATAGTTTCTTCCACCGCCAAACACAAGATGCATCAAGTACATAAATGAAGCACATGAACTATAAGCGGTGCTTGCTCAGGTTTGAACCGAATTCTCAACTAAGATTCTTGTGCTCTAGCTTAAGGCTTTCTCATCTTTTATTAATGAGAAAAAGATGTCGAAAAAATAAATGAATCAGTTCCGAAATATGCAGTTTTTTTATGATTTTCATCATTGCCAATATGTATGTGATGAATTAACAATTAAAAACTGGATTTTAATATATATTTTTTAAAGTATAGGTGAAAAATATAAAACGTCCCCAAAAGTAATAATGTTGAAATTTAATACTATAATGATCAAAAGACAAATTATTTTGAAAAAAAAATCCACTGAATACCGAAAAGTCTTTTTGCCTGCCGTACAAAGCAAAGGGAGGAGAATTGCTTAAGTAACCAGAGCAGGATTAATTACTGACTGAAAAACTGGTTTCAGTTAACGCAAAGACTGTACAGCTTTAGTATGATGAGATTATCATTAAGTTGATAACAATTCTATAACGAAAACCCTTTACGAGCGAATGTTGTTATAAAATTTAAATATGATCCTAAGCGTTGGATATCAAAGCTGTGTTTAATTAATACGAATTAGATTATTTTAAAGTGTATGTATGTGTTTGTTTTTGCTATATTAATATTGAAATGAATTAAATTTTTGGAATCTGTCTATTGTTAAATAAAAGTTAAATACTTTGTACTTATATAAGAAATGTGTCTGTAGGTATGAATGATTCTATGCCGAATATCAAATCAAGAGATAAATCAGTGGTTAACTCAAAAGCCGCTAAATAACGTTTATAAATAAGGCCGTATTAGTTTCACGGATTGAGCTAGAATTAAAATTTCTTGAATATATTAGTAGTTTCGTAATTATGCGAAAAAGTAGAAATAAATTCTAAGTTTGTAGTCAATTAAATTTGTAGGTTGTGTACGATGTATTACAGAAATAAAAATACATGACAATATCTCGATAATTATCATAAAAATATGTCAATTATCATAAACGTATTTATTATACTTCCATGTTTTTTTTTATAGGGACTTAAGATAGCTTATACCTTTCTAATTAGGATTATTTAAGATCTAAAGGTTATGAAGATTAATGGATTACTAAAAGACCTCGATAATGGTAAAAAAATAAAAATTACAGCAAACATTTTCAATTAACTTTATAGTATATAAAATATAAAGAAATTCATTGTAACAGATTTTAAAACTTAATTGCTTTCGCTTCTATGTAATAAGACTGAATGACAAAGTAAGCTCGACGAGGGCTCTAGATCTGAAATGTGCATCCGTTTGTTCGTTAATTTCATCCTTTATCTTGTCGACGAACTGTTTCGTCCAAGCTTTGGTACGGAAATGCACTGCACTCAGAGATGAACTCGCCTCATAAATTATTCAAGTAACGAGACACTTCAAATATAGCACACTTACTGAATGTTATTTTGAACGCGTTTTCGGGCAACGTAGATATTTCTTGATATCACACTTTTGTTTTGGTGCATTCATAATTATATATAATTCTTCTTTATTTGTATCTGTCACTGAATTCCTTCTAAACGGGTAGGCCGATTTCGATGATTATTTTTGTGTGTTTAATATTTGTTTATTGTTAAAAAACTTAACATTTAACACTTTATGCATGAATGCATAAAAAGTATGTTACGTGATAAATGATCACTTTTAGATATGATATTAAATTCAAATTTTAAAACTACATTTTTTTAATTAAAGCTAGACACCATTCGCCTGCATATATATGAACAATATACGTCTGATCCTTGAATGAGATTTTCACATTAATTAAAATTTATCGTATTATTTCTATTGGAATAAATCGTTTCCAGATATAGTGAATTTATTGAAATTGTATGAGTATTTAATTACACAGTGTGGTTTCCGGCAGAATAGAATAGCCCGCTCAGTCTAAGGGTTTCTTTGTCAAAAGCATTTACATCGACATCGACTGTCATAAAACCCGGTAACGTTTAACGTTAAAATAAATGTATAAAGCCATATATACTCGAGTACAATATTTTCAATTAATAGTTATTTCAAAATTGGAGCATAATTTAATACAGATTAAGAATCCCAATATAACCCGTTGTCTGTGGAGAAATAGTAATTGAATTAAAAAAATTATAATAAAGAATGATGAGGGAACGGTGACCATCATCATCGCTCCAATTCATCATCAAATATAATATTCATCTTATATAATCAAAACATAATAAAAATTGTGTTTTGAGAAAGTATAATAAGATGATAATAAAATATATTTTTACTGAAGTTACTCGGTGGTAGAGCTTTGTGCAAGCTCGTCTGGGTAGGTACCACCCACTCATCAGATATTCTACCGCAAAACAGCAGTACTTTGTATTGTTGTGTTCCGGTTTGAAGGGTGAGTGAGCCAGTGTAATTACAGGCACAAGGGACATAACATCTTAGTTCCCAAGGTTGGTGGCGCATTGGCAATGTAAGTGATGGTTAACATTTCTTACAATGCCATTGTCTATGGGCATTGGTGACCACTTACCATCAGGTGGCCCACATGCTCGTCCGCCAACCTATACAATAAAAAAAAAAAAAAAAAAGAAACGAATGGGTCATTTCGATTTGAACCCAGGTTGTAAGAGCAGTGCCTAGAACAGATAATAAATGTCTCTGATACAAGGCCTTTGTATTATTATTTTTGTGTCACAGCATATTTAATCCACTTATTTTGAGCGTTTTATCTCTTGAACTTTATTCAAAAATAACCCGGAACATCATTTAATATTATAAACGTGAAAGTGAGTTAGTTTGTTTGTTTCATTGTTACGTTTTAACGTCGTAACTAGTTAACCATACGTAAATAGTATAGTGATTTTTAGTTTTACCAGGCTTTGTGCAAGCCCGTCTGGGATCCATCCACTCATCAGATACTCTACCGCTAAACAGCAATATTTAGTATTGTTGTGTTCCGGTTTGAAGGGTGAGTGAGCCAGTGTAACTACAAATACAATGGACATAACTTTTTCGTTCTCAAGTTTGGTGGCGCATTGGGCAAAATAAGGAATGGTTAATAATTCTTACATCGCCAATGTCTATGGGCGGAGTTGACTACTTAACAATGACCCGTTTGCCCATCCGTCTATAACATATAAAAAGTGCACAAGTATATGCGCAAACACAAATCCTTCATACACTTCCAACTTTCATAATCTGGGCTGCTACTGAGAATTTTTGATATGAAAGAATCTATGTCTTTTTATTGGCCTAACCCGGGGTTTGACCCTAGGACATCAGGGTCTATTATATCGAGCCGTTAGACCAACGAACTATTCGAGGTTTTGTATAGAACTTTCGTCGCAGTATAAGTTTTATCGAATCAGTAATGGCGCGTATATTTAATATAGAATAGTTATCTTGACATTTGTACTGCAAGAAAGGTACACTATTAATCTTATCGAATTTCATTGGACTTGTCGAACAAACTGCATATACTTTAAACGGTTCGTAGTAGCGCATAGTGTTATGACATAGATGAGTACTCAGGATGATTGCTGTATGATAATGGTAGCTCATACGAACTATCTATTACACGAATGAAAATGACAAACATCTCGCTGCTTCTAAGCTTAAAATACTGTAAAAAAGTACGGTTTATTGTCATGTGAACCTAGCCTTATAATGACAATGTTTGGGCTGTCATATAAAAACAATTTACTTTTAAGAAATGATATAATATAAGATAGAATTGAATGGCGATAGTTTATGCCCATAAATAAGCATATAATGAAGTTAAAAGAAAATTGTATTATAGGTTATAACTAGCTCCCCGCAATTTCACCCGCTTCAATTTTATTTTCCTTACTTCAAACCTCTGTGCCAATATTATGATGACCGATTCAATAGTTTTTAATGATGAGGTAAGAAAGAGACAGACATTAGCTATGTTTGTCTCTTTCTTACCTCATCATTTACTTTCGCAATTATAATTTTAGTCTAATTTCGTCTACACTATTTTTTAAATGATGTTGCAAATATAATTGAATACATAATTTTCTTATTAAAAATACCTCTTGAAGTAATTTATTTTACATTGTTTTTTAACATCGTTTCGCCTCTTATAAAGAACATGGCCTCTTTTTAGTAAATTTTACCTCGATAATAGTTTTCATAATTAAACGATTGATGAAAATTGGATGGACATGACATTTAAAGGTTTGTTGTAACCTGAGGCTTATTTAAGACTTGTTTGAAGTTTTGTTTGAGTTCTAATTGCCATTATATTCAATTAGACATCTAGATATTCTAGGCAGAGTTATTTTCTTTCAAAATATAATTTCATCAGCATCTTGCAAAATTCCAATAACTTCTTTCGAAGTCAGTTCGAAGCCTAACGCCCATTTCTATTTTATCTCGCTTACTTTTATAGTTTTATTTATCTCTGAAACTAATTAGCACAGTTTTCTTTAGTATTTAACACTTTTTATCAATATAGAATATTGTTTAAGGTATTAATATAGTTTGTTTTACAAATATTTAATAAAAAAGGTACGCGCACGAGCAAATGGGCTAACTGGTGTTAAATGATCACCGTCACTCAGAGAAATTGGCGCTGTAAGGTATAAACCATTCATCACAACGCCAATACCTCGCCAGCGTTGGGAACAAAATTTGTTAGTTTATTATGTCCCTTGTGCCTGTAGTTCTTTGGTAGGTTTTGTACTTGGTGGTAGGGCTTTGTGTCAGCCCAGGATAGTAATAGGCAGGTACCATCCACTCATCAGGAATTTTATTGCCACGACAGCAGTACTTATTAGACAAGACATTCATGATAAAAAAATATGTTTAATAAATGTAATATTAACGTATAAAAAAAAATTGATACTTCACATAAAATAGTTTTGATGAATAAACACATTTGTCGGATATCCGCGTTGCAACCCCAATATCGCGTCACATTGTTCACTGTTTGTTAGACGCGTATGTGTTTCCTACGCACACATACGTACATACATTCTCATATCATTTGCACAATATGTTCAATGTTACCTTGAAATCGATTTGGTCGTTTTAGAATATATAAACTGTTATTACATATTCCGTATTAGATTATTATTAATTTTCTCAGATACACAGGAAAATCATATTAACTAGACTATCAATGTATGCTTTTCATAGACTGCTTTATTTTTCAATAACGTGACATCTGGTATTTGAGTAAAAGTACGATATTTTAAATAAATATTTGTTCAACAGTTTCTTTATGCAGATTGTATTACCCTTTCATTTGTTTGCTCACTTCCCGACAAGTCCGACAACATTAGGTCTAATTTTCAGACACACAGTTAAAGTCAATAATAATAAAAATTTGGTAGGAAGACTGGTAAATAGGCCAATAGGGAAGTGGTCCCCACGACAGTAAGTCCCAAAGATACACCACCAACGTACATGCTATGTCTCTTGTATTTGTACTAGTTACACCGGTGACTTACCCTTCGAATCAAAACACAACAATACTGCCGACAACAATGCCAATGTCTATGGACGATTAAAAACAACGATTGTCGAATGATGTTAAGGTCATTCCGTCTCATTAATGCCTTCGGAATTTAAGTCATTCCTATGATTATTTACGTAACACTCGTGCCTACGAAACTTACTACACCTTTTTTTATATGGACGATTTTGAATTAATTAATACAGTTAAGTACGCTTGCTGTCATTGTAAGCCGGTTTTCAACAATTCATGAGTGATATACGAAATTCTTATAGAATAACAATTTTAGAAACTTAACTATGAAGTTTCTGGAGGCATTTACCGTTCTTTGCTTATTGATATAAGAAAGTAGGTTAAGATGTACATAATATTACACAACTTGATTATATCTATATCATAAAGGAAATAATATTATAATATATAAGCCTTTAAATCTTTCGAGGAACTGACATTCAAGCGCCTGAAGTGGAATTCTATATAAAATAAATATCAAATTATGTTTTTACTTTTCAAAGACTGTCGCAAAAATTCTCAGTATTCCGTTACGAAATAACCTCCAGGAAAAATAACCTTATCTACAAGAGTGCTTGAGACCGTTTTTAAGAACACTTGATTCGTGACCGTCATGGGACATAACAGTAATGAATAAAACAAATTATCGCAAAAAATTAAAAAACAACGTACTTAATTTCGCACTAATTAGCAATTGAGATAACAGCATTGCCGTAATTTTATTTAGAACTCACTTCGTATTTTACTCGTAATTTAATTTAACATTGTAAACTGATATACGTTGATAGGCTATTTTGGTCCGTGTATCTTTTAAGTAATATAACTATTATTATGCGACCTTACTTATAAGCGTTGTTTAGTGGATTAGTTTCACAATGATGCGTCTCTTTCCTTCGCATGATAAATCAATAATGATAGAAAGAGCGAAATTGCTGTTTAACTGAACAGCTCCTAAGCAATGTTTTTAAGTAAGGCCAATGGTCAATGTCTCATATAACTGCCTGACATTTTATAATTGTGTTCTGAATTTTGATTTTCTTCTAAAGGATTTCTAAGAATATTTAATCTTAAACTAATATGAGTATTTATATAATTTCCTGACTTTTTATTCTTATGAATATATATAAAAATAATTAATATATTATTTCCTTTAAAGTCTTAAATGTGATTGTGATTCTTATTTTAATTCTAATTATTAATGTATATTATGTAATATTATTAATGTGTGATTTGAATGTATTGAATGCGAATCATGTACCTAAAATATGGGCCTTGATGCCTGAAAAATAAAGATATTATTATTATTAAATACATAACAATAAAAATTCAAAATAGCTATTGCTCATGATTGCGTGGAATAGTAGCAAGACTGTTAACAGCATTTCCCCTTTGAATCGCAATTCCGATCCTCTGGTCTAAAATTAAGCACCCTCCTGTCACTAGTAGAGGCAATAAGACGAGAAAAAAATAAGTATTGACAGCTTATAAAGTTAGCAATAACGTTAGGATGAAAAGAAAAAAATTTAAATTATTTTTGTCAATAATTTCAAAGTTAATTAAAATTTCATACACTCTATAACATCGATTTATATCCAGACGATGTTTATCTAATCAATAAAGACAATATCAAGCATAATCTGTGGTCCGTATATGATTATTTGATTCCACGAACTTAAAGCTAAGATACCTACGTCAGGTTCTATTCACTGTCTATACATATAATAAAGAAGTAGAAACCGTGAGTCAGTACATCGAATAAATTTACCCAAAAATGATTTCGGGCTATAAAAAAAAGGTAAGGAACGGAACTCGAAAAAAAAAAATTAATTTATGTCTGTCTGTGTGTTTGCATGTAGACGCTTCCGCGACTACTGAACGGATTTTCTTTCGGTTTTCACAGGGAGATCGAATTCAACTTGGAGCAACATTTGAGCTTCATTGAAATCGGATGATTATAGACGGTGGAAAGGTTATAGTTATTTAAAATAATTTTAAATTAGTCTTTTATATGTACATATAATATAATAAAACAGTAGAAATATTGAACAGCGGGCATCAGCTAAATAATACAAATAAATAAATAAAAAGTGTTTGTCTGTAATATCAATAACTGCCTCTTTTTAAATAATACTAATATTTGTGAGTTATCGAAATCAAATTGACTATTTTTTTTAAACTACCGGAGTTGCTTAATAATTTAAATATTTTATATGTATAATTCGAATAGGCATTTTGCACGTTAAAATGGTATACTCTACCTACATAAAAATGAACAAAAACGAACACCTCGCTCTTTTCTCACTTTTGAATACAATCTTGCAATAATAAGGCTTATTTTTTCTAATATTAAATAATATCATGAAACATAGTTATAGTTTAAGCCAAAGCTTGGCGGTTAAGGAAAACAACACACATAAATCTGCTTATATCAGATACATTTCAGCCTCTCAATAAATATATAATCAATGTTAGAGTAGTGTAGCGAAACCATTTCCAATCCTTCTCTTCAAGTGGAGATGCCTTTGCACTAGGGCATTTAGAGGCATTAATAGGCTTTTTTATGCATAGACGTAGCATTGCAGATCGCAATCCAGTGGGTACATTTTATGCATGACTGATAATAATAGAAGCACTGGCTTTGAAGATTTCAGTTCTTTGTACTCATAGTAAGCTACCCGGCAACCGGCAGTAGTCTTTTAATCATTGTTCGTAATATGCGTGCGGGAAAACGTGAAACAGCCTTAGCATTATCTAACGTATAACATAATTAGTTTCATAATAAAAGAGAAATATAAAATATTAAAATGTAAATTCGCCTTTCAGGTTGAGTGTGGGAATGAAAATTATATAAAACGACGTATTGCAAAAAGTGCTTTTTGTTCTTAGATTTGTTTATTATTTTTTTTATATTAAATTTAATAAAATGAGGATAACAAATAGAGTAAACTTATATATTAACGTAATTTTATTTTATATCGAATACGAAATTTAATTCCAGGAGAGCAGAAGTTGGAAGGAACACAATACGCATTCACGGCTATGCAAGTGCAGTCTCACTACACGAACGGAGGCCCACTTGGCGAGGTCTCAAAACCTCTCCATCCCCCTATGTCTCGCCGGTAAATAATTGCAAGAACCACACACCACTTGCCTTGACAATTACGTTCACTTAATTCACGTTGACTGTCTCATCTCACCTTTAGTTTTCTCCATAACACTTGAATAAGGAACCTGCTTTATCAAGTATACTAGCTCTGACAGCTATTTCAGTCCAACAAAGTTTTACAATACTTCACTTATTTAGGGTTCAATAATACTAGTACTTAAATGGTTCGTGTGTGCTTATATGAATATTATAGTTTTTGAAAACTGAATTATTTAAAGAAAGTGTTTTGTATCGATTTTTTGGAAAGAAGTTTCTTACCACACGTTACTTTTCAAAAACTTGGCGTATTACCAATAACAATAACATCCTCCAGACCGATTTCGGCCACGTCGGCCAATCTCAAGAGAGATTAGCCAACTGCGCAGGAGATATTATAGTACACAAGTGTGTGCGCAAACACGGGTGCACTCTCTCTTCCCTAGCTCTCATATTCCGATGGGACGGCGATCAGACACGACCGGAAAGAGTTCAGGCGCAGGACCAACGGCTTAACGTGCTTTCCGAGGTCACACACTTCCACCACCCAAACTCCGGGCTGCTACTGAGAATTTTCTGACAGAAAATCCCAATAACTTTTTATTGGCCCGACCTGGGAATTGAAGCCAGGACCACCGGGTCTGCGGCCTTATATAGGGTTTTCCAATAGGGACGCTTGAACTTTGACAGCTGATTGCGGCCATGTTGTTTGAGTGACAGCTGTCAAATGCAGTGTGTTATTCCGTCCTCCCAAACCACCATGGCAGGTTACAGTGTCGAGCAGCACGTGCAAATCATAAAATTGTTTTATGAAAATGGGTCTTCAGTTCGAGCAACGTTCCGCGCACTTCGCCCGTTTTACGGTCGCGATGATCGTCCTGCCGAGTCGACTATCCGTCGATTGGTGGACAAATTCGAGTCAACCGGGTCAGTTAACAATCAGCCGGTTCCCGTGCGTCAACGTAACGCGAGATCTGCCGAGAATATCGCCGCTGTGCGCGACAGTGTCCTCGAAAACCCGCGGCAGTCAATTCCGCGTCGCGCACAGGAACTCGGCCTTTCGCAGACGACAACTTGGCGAATTTTGCGTTGTGACTTGAGCCTGCACCCGTACAAGATCCAGCTGACCCAAGAGCTCAAGGTTAATGACCATAGACAGCGCCGTGTGTTCGCTGACTGGGCATTAGAGCAGTTGGAAGTTGACGCCGATTTTGGCAAAAAAATCATCTTCAGCGACGAGGCGCATTTTTGGATGAATGGCTATGTCAACAAGCAAAATTGCCGTATTTGGGACGAGACCAATCCACACGAGGTTCACCAAGTGGCAATGCACCCGCAGAAAGTGACTGTTTGGTGCGGATTTTGGGCCGGAGGCGTGATTGGTCCGTATTTTTTCGAAAACGATAATGGTGTGGCCGTCACCGTCAATGGTGAGCGATACCGGTCGATGATAACCAACTTCTTTTGGCCTGAAATCGAGAATATGGATCTGGACAACATGTGGTTTCAACAGGACGGCGCTACGTGCCACACAGCACACGCTACGATGGAAGTTCTGCACGATCAAGCGCCCTTAATGGAAAACCCTATATTTAGCCACTAGACCAACGAGGCGTATTACCACAAACGTATTATAACTAAGATTGAATGTACTAATTAATTTATAGTTAGTCGAAGTTTTGATAATATTTAATACTAAAATGCTTATTTGTATAACTTACACAAAAAAAAAAACAACTTATTGCCATTCCTTATAACATAATTTATTTAAGTCTGCATATTATTTAATACGTAATATACAGCGAAATGAACTTCGTGCTGACCAAGTGTCCCTTGATACCTTTTATATGTTGAGCAAAATACACCATTAATTATTTCGAAGTTAAAACTTGCACCGACAGCATGTGTAATCTAGTTAAAAATATCAAAGCTAAAAACAAGCTAAAATAAGCTCGGTTCGAGAAGCGGAAAACTTTCTGACACGGCAAAAATAGGTTTGGCGATCGATTAGCAAAGCGCTGCAAATTGTAAGCCAAAAAAGGCTGTTTAATTTGAAGCTACTCCATTGATGTCGAACTCTATTGCGTTTGTAATTTATTCGTTAGAACAATTTCCTTTAAAAATGTCACAAAAGTTTACGTAATACCTTGTGTTCTTACTAAATTTTTAAAACAGTAAATGTACCACTGCTGGGCTAAGGCTAACTCACCATTTTAGAAGATTACAGTAACGGCCTGCGAATGTCCCACTAAGGCCTCCTCTCCCTTTTTGAGGAAAAGGTTTTGGAATTTATTCCACGAAGCTGCTCCAATGCGGGTTGATGGAATACACATGTGACAGATCATTCATCACATTTCAGTAAAATTAGACACATGTAGGTTTCCTCACGATATTTTTCTTTACCGTCAAGCATTAGATGTATAAACACAAATTAAGCACATGAAAATTCAGTGGTGCCTGCTCCGGGTATAAGTCACTGAGCCATCTCGCCTTCAAGGAGAAGGTTGGGAACTTAATAAAATAAATATATATTCAGATCGAATTAGTTTATAATAATATATTATATTTCATAGAATTTATAGCTATTTATAGGCGCAAAATAAAATTTTAGACGGCAAATATAGCCATACTTTATCTTTCTGTATATACAGTTCAATACCCATTGGCGAAATTATAGCACTGCGTCGAAATTCCGTCAATATTCATAATTCATTTCATTTATAACAGTAGTGACCATCGAATGCAACGAGTATTCTCACTAGCATTATCGATATCAGAATCACATCTACGTATACCAAATACTTGTATAAACTTTTATGTTTTAAATCGAATTTCATTATTTTATATGTATTTAAATAAAATTAAAATGTCTTTGGTTTCAAAATAACTGCCTATTTTTATGCCTATTTGCGAGTACCAAAACCAAAATCCTTTTTTTTTCACACTAACGCTAATAATTTAAATGCTGTATACATATTTACAGGATTAAGGTCGCTGACTTGGAGGTTCTGGGATAAATTTTCACGTCGGGGTAATAAAAAGTTATTGGGTTTTTCTGTCAGAAAATTCTCAGTAGCAGCCCGGAGTCTGTAGTTGGAAGAGTTTACTATCCCGTGCTTCGGAAAGCACGTAAATCCGTTAGTCCTGCGCCTGAACTCTTCGCTCGGTGAACTCCGGTCGCGTCGAATTGCCATCCCATCGGATTATGAGAGCAACGGAGTAGAGAGTGCTACTGTGTTTGAGCACACGCTTATGCACCATAATATTTCCCACGCAGTTGGCTACTCTGGATATTATTAAGTAATTCAAATACCCTTTTAACGTGCATATATTTTTATTAACATCGTTCAACATTTAAAATAGAAAAATATATAACAGAGAAAATGAACTTGTCATTCGATAAATATGCTTTTATTTAATTATTTAGATGATTATATATATATATATATATATATACATATATAAGCGAAATACCACCATGATATCTCCTAAGCAATCCGCCCAATTGACATGGTCACAGTTACTCATTCCTCCACGTACACGGGTTTTACGCAAATCCTATCTAAAATACATTTTTCTTCTTATCTACCCTTGCGAAGCCGGAACGATTAGCTAGTAAATAAATAGAAGTGATACATTTCTAGATGGGCAGTTACATTGTGAACTAAATAAAAAACGACCGCTATATTTTTTACCCATATTAATATGTACTTTCATATTTTATGTGCTATAAAAACCATTCGAACTAAATCATATGATCAAATGGTTGGTATTATTAAAATTAAGTAAGTGGTTGTACAAATACGAAATCAAACAACACTCTCTTATATTTCATTTATTTGAAAGATTCAATCTTAACATGTTAACAAGGTAACCGAAGGTTTTATGAAAAATCTATATCAAATTATAAAAAAAGTTACCTGAATCATCAGGACCATAATATGATGTAAAAAGTCGATAGAACGAAAATAAATTACAGTGATACAACCCGTAAAAAATGTACATAGACATTGTATAGAAACTTAGTAAATAAATATATATATGAAAACATATTCATATAAAATAAACCTTTTAAAACTATGTAAATATAAGCCCAGCGAAACATATCAGGTAGCTCAAAGGTGTAAGTTCAAAACGTGTGGGCTGCCCACCGGCGCGAGGCAACATTCAGTCCGATCCCGACTCTTGCGGTGAGAGATTGTGTCGTGAGCTTCGCCCTCGTAGAACTATCGGGAATATACGGCCGACTTTAAAATGATCCTTCGTATGTTACTTTTGCCAGTGTATAAAACCGAGAGTGACTAATGAAGCTTAGAGAAAAAATCGAAACAGTTTTCGTCTCACAAGTTGTGGATTTGTATTGTTGATTGTGATTATGAGATGTGATTGATTACTAGCATTTCGTAAGTATTTAAATATAATATATATAATATTAATTAAATTAAAAAATAATTTGAATTTATTTTAATACGGCTTAACATTTTCAACTTAGATATCATCGAACATCATCAATCGTCTTAATGAAAAAAAATTGCTTGGTTACTTACTAGCAAGATATGCGCAGGCTAGTTTAGATAGGTGCGATACAATTATCACTTTTATTCTTCCAAATAGCAATACTTTGTAACTTTTTGGTTTGAAGAAGAGTCACACTTAAGCCATTGTAATTACAAATATAAGGGACATAATGTATTAATTCCCTTAGTGGATAGCGCATTGACGATGTTTGAATTGGTTAAGGTTTCTCTCAGTAGCAAAATTTAATTATACTATGTGATTTACTTTCAAGCGGCTTAGTTTCTCGTCTGCCGTCATTTTTTAAATTGATTGAAAGCACCACTTTTAAATTAGTGATATTTCGCTCTATCTAAAATCAATTTTCATTCGAGGTTCCGACGTTTTTCGTGATACGGTTATAACAGTTACTGTTTGGAACAATATTTCATATTAAAAATATACTGATAAAGTATCTTTTTAATCGATGTAAATTAATTTTGATCAATCATTTTAACAAGTATTAAGCGATATCGTATGATTTAAAATAATTACAATTTTGTCATATACAATTATTGTATATTTCGGAAGGACTTAATATGTTAGCCATAAATAGTTTGGCCGTTTGTGGTACCCTGTCGTAGCCCGGGGATTCTTAGCACCCCCCATCGCACCGTTACCATGGTCAGTACCGTGGCCCGGAATAGTGCGATCACCGGGAATTGGGGGCCATGACCTAGTGTCGTCCTTCATGGAGGGTATTTGCCATTCACCACGCTTGGCAGGCGGGTTGGTGACCGCAGTGGCTAGAATCTTTCTCTGATAGCGCTACTGCCCGCTATCAGGATTTGCATTTTCGGATTCCAGCATTTGAGTGGTTATACCGCCACGGTTTCGGTCGCCAGAACCTCGTTTGTTGATTAGCAGGATGCACCACGGGCGGTAAGGAGCCCAAGGTCCCATTTCCATTGCGGGCTGCCCAAGATCGGGATGGTTGGCGTTCTTTGGGGGAGGCTTTCGTCCAGCAGGGGACGGAGAAAAGCTGAAAAAAAAAATAGCTTGGATCATCTTTTCATAAGTTTGGATTGAATTGGAATTGGCTTTAATGATGTGGAATGAAGAAATAACCTTAGGTGATGACATTCTATATAGTAGAATTGATATAATCAAGCGAGGCTTTCTAAGCTGAAGTTATGATTATTCAATGTAATTTATAAATATCTCAAAATGTATTAGCAACAAAGATACAAAAGATGCGTATAATATGGATGCTATTTAATGAATCTTGGTTATTTTTAACTGCTCAATTAGAAGTGGTTGATATTTTTCCGATGGACAGTGATATTTTTGAAATAAGTAGATGAATGTTAATGTTAGGTATACTAATTGCTCTTCGGCTTTAAGCAGAATAAGGTTTCTCAGTTAAAAGTATTAATTTTACAATATCTTCTACATAAATTAGATTTCCAAATATGTTGATGGACAACATTTTAACGTAGTTTCGCCCAATCAGAGGAGGTTCAACTTTTTACACACACTTGGTACTAATGACAATCCAATTTAATATACTTTTTTGCGTCTTTGTTCACAGATCAAAATAACTGTACCTACCCTGCTTAGCAGAATAACGGTCTATAAAAAATTTATACAAACTTACAAAGAAATATCCCAGTTTTTTCCCTACGCTTTCCCAGGTGTACACAGAATAATTCTCCAATTTTTTTTTTACAATCGGGTCAATTGCTTAGGAGCGCATAGAGGCCAAACATACAAAAACATTCATTATTTATTTATAAAGAAGATTTATATCATTGAATACTTTGTTTGATTTTATTGCATCGTTTTAATTCGTTCACACTTCATTTTATCAGCCATATAAAAATTTTAAATTTGGTCATATGAAATAAATGCTTATAAGCGTTTTACGTTTTTTCACATACCTGTTCATATACAATATCGTTTCATATTGCAGTTATATTTTATACATGTAAACTTTATTTCGCGAATCAATTATGGATATACTAGATTTTATTCAAGATCTTAAGAAATGATTTTGCGTCAATCCAATGTTTTTGTTTATTTTTGTTTTTACTCCTTATGTGATTTGAGTAGGCTTATAGATTACTTAGTGTTAATAAATATATTCGACACTGATTTTATTTCAAATCAGTTTGCTTTTGTCTTTCTATCGAAGAGATGAATTGTTAAAACAAATTAAATTGAAATTTATAACTAACCTTACCAAGATCCAAACTTAATAACCTCAATTTGAAATCAACCTTGGTCTACCTTGATTCGTTCTAGAAATAAAACACACATTTGTATGAAAGCAATCAGTATTTCAAGCTATGTGGGAATAGTAAGTATATCAATCTAGCCTCGACAATATCTATTGTCTACTTTTCAATGATTGAAGATGTCCATTGTTTCTGTTTGTTAAATAAAAACGATTTTAATCTACGTTGAAAATCCTACAACGGTCGATGAACGATGAGGAGTATAATTTTTATCGTGTGTAAATAGAAGAGTATGAGGCGACTTGGTTTAGATTTTTACATTAAAGGACTTAAAAGGAGGTCAATCTATTTTAGTTTATTTCTAATAACAGCTTAAATACGATTCAATATGAGATTTTTTTAAATTCAATTTTAAATATTATATATAACCGGTGAGTGGGCCTGCTAATAATGGCCACCACAGCACATAGACGTTGGTATTGTAAGAAATATCAACCATCCCTTGCATTGCCAATTCTCCACTGACCTGATTTGTAATTCAGTAACTTATTATGTTGTTAAACACAATAAGTAACAGTTACAAACAGTTAAATATGCTCAGTAAGTGTCGTTACTATCGTCTTTGCAAATAAGACTTCAGGATATATAAAGTTTATCTTTATCGACCACAAATAAATGCATAATTATAAAACGGATTGACTTAACGCCATTCATAGTCTAGTCCTATCAAAGAAGGAGTAGATATAAACAAACCTTTGATTTAAAATAGCGATAATATTATGGACATACCGTTCTTAATCAATAAATATTTATTTATTATACGACACCTATTTAAATTAAATATTCATATCCACTTTATCCAAATTTCCGATAACATCTTCGCCTTCAATCAAAACGCTGTTATTTACGAATCCGTAATGAATGCCATAGATTTTATTATTTATTATTCAAGATCTCGACAAATGATATGTCAATTCAATATCAAAGTTGTTAATGTGTCCTTACTCCTGCTGTGGTTAGTCAACGTTACCAAAGAACATAAATACCCTACAGTACAGTACAGTAACAGCCAGTGAATGTCCTACTGCTGAGCTAAGGCCTCTTCTCCTCTTTTGAGGAGAATGTTTGCAGCTTATTCCACCACGCTGCTCCAATGTGGGTTGGTGGAATACACATGTGAGAGAATTTCAGTGAAATATGACACATGCAGTTTTCCTCACGATGTTCTTCCTTCGCCGTTAAGCACGAGATGAATTATAATCACAAATTAAGCACATGAAATTCAGTGGTGCTTGCACGGGCTTGAGCCCACGATCATCTGTTAAGATTCACGCGTTCTTACCACTGGGCCATCTCAACAACAACAAATTAATATAATCTTACTCAACACAAGTGAAATGTTTCATAATAGATCTAGCGGTGTACTCGCAGCTTCGCTTGCGTCATAATTCAGAATTGTTAAATACCGATTTCCATCGCTCTTTCTTGAAAAATGATGGATATTTATACAAACTTTCATCCCCTTTATCACTATATTAGGGGGAAATTTTGGGGGTTCAGTTTTCAAAAATTCTTCCTAAGTGCTAACCTACTGCCTAAAAAAACCCGTAGGCTAACTTGTATGGTGCTTGTGCTAGCCTCAGTAGTTTGGGCTGTGTGTTGGTATGACCGTCAATCAGTTTATTCTTTTATGTACATACATGTATATAGATACATAATATATACTTGTTTTAATTTTGTATTAAATAGTTTAATATTCTTTAAATTGAACAGTTTTACTTACCACAATTATCTTAGGTAGTATTTTCAATAGCCGAAATTCCCCGGGGCCGAGCAAGCACCCCCTAAGTTTTAGTGTTAATTTGTCTTTTTAATTCCTCTTTTACACGACTGTGAAGGAAAACACTATGATTAAACCTGCATGGATCGGAGCAGCATGGCGGAATAGGTTCTAAAACCTCTTTCGAAATTAAAGGAGGCGTTTGTCCAGCTGTGGGTTATTTACTATTCTTTACTTTTAGTATTTTTCCAACGCAGAATATAAAGTAAACTGCGAACATACAACGTATGTAAGTAGGCTAGGTGGATGTTTGCTTTTTACATTTTGTTTCACGTCTCGCCTCCGGCGATGGCGCTTTAAACTTGTACGGCCGTCGCAAATTACAACAGAAGAACAAAACAAACACGAATATCTTTGCAATATTAATTGAGCAACGCAAAGGTTCTGCTATTTGTTTGAAATTGTCGTAATTACAAGCATCGCTGGGCAAAGACAGCGACATCCTTTATAAACAAAAGTTGTGTCATGAACATGTTATGTAATTTTTAGCTTTTTTTTTTTTTTGATGAAAGAGCTCCATAGGCGTCTCCTTTTAGATCGTACTTTTTCTTTAGCTTGCGAGTTTCATTATGTTTTTGTTTTATTTTTCAGTAGTATAACATTTATATATGTATGTTGTAATACATTATGCTTCCCTAATTAACAATTTATTTTAAAACCTTTTGAATTTTGTATATAATATAATGTATATTGTTAATAAAATTAACGTTCTAAATTATTTACAATAAACATTTAGCGTTTAAACTGTTGTATAATTGAAAACAATTAAAAACAATATGACATGCTTGTATATTATATCATAAGCAACATTAAATATCACGTATAAAGGCATTCATAACATTAAATCCATGGTCCACAACAAAACAATGTGTGGATTTTATTGCGCCGATTGTTTTAATATTATTAATCCAATAAAATGCCAAATAAAAGCAAAAATAATAAGAATGAACAAACTTCTGAACAAACAAACGCTGTGTGTGCGCAAGTACAAGCAAACTTCATAACTCGCACAATCCTTTGAGACGGCAATTCGAGACGATCAGGGAGAGATCAGACATGGAATCAACAGCTTTACGTGCTTTTCTAGACATGGGAGTATCACACTAGTTGAAAAATAGCTAATTATTTGATCAGCTTGCGATTCGAATGCAGAACCTCTGGATGTTCAGCCTTATAACTTTCATTACGTGTAAGTTAGTGATCTTGTAGATCACAATTACAACACAATTTTTTTTTTTAATATGGTACATTTATATAGCTATGAAAATAGAATTTTACAAAAAACGTGTACAATTTGTAATGATGTTATTATATAATACATTTTTTCCAACCTATACATGTCCTAAGAAGAAGTGTCACTTTTCACATGGTTACAAAAATATTGCAACAAAAAAAATAGTTTTTTTGTACTTATGGGACGGCAATCCGACATAACCGGAAAGAGTTCAGGCGCAGAACCAACAGTTAACTCGGTGACAATACGTGAAAACTATAAAGGTATATAAACAAACACTACAATCTAATAATAACAATAATACAAAGATAAATAAATAGTTTTTTACTAATATTTCATTTCTAAGGGTTAATTTATATTTAGTAATATTTCAGTCGAAGTGTCTTTAAAATCATGATGTAATTTTAATTTTGTGTGTAATAAATACTTTTATTTTTAATAGATTAAAGTAATTATTAAATTAAATTAAATCAGTTTTATGAATATTCAGTCATTTGTCAAATTGTAACGAATTTTTAACGGACCTCACGCTACTAAATATACGACATTTATATAGAAAAATTGCATATAAAACAATCAGCCATGTCAATTTCCCTACTGGATGTCACATGTCCAAAAAATACAAAATTTAAAATCACAAACATATTTAAATTTCAAGGGAAAAATTTAAGTTTTCGAAAAAATACATTGTTATATAGCTATTACTTTTTACTGTTTGTTCGCTTCAAAAATCATTATTCCTATGAAACGCAGATGTGTTCGGTTTCGTGTACGGGTTGCAAATGACACAGTGACGTTTTTTAACAATCAAAATGGCGGGTTAACGTACAGTACAGAAATGACACTTGTGTCACTTTAGTGACTGACGTTTAATTTTATGAATTGTCTTTTTCCTCTAACAATACAGTTCATAATAAATATATTTATTAAATAACCGTAGTTAAAAAAAAATATATGTTTCTGTATGGATATCGCAAAAAAAAATAAATATATTAAAGTTTCATATTAACAAGATTTGTAATATTTGCACAAATCTGAAAAAAAGCCACAAAGAAAACTTTTCTATAAAAATAATAATGTGATTCTCTTAAAACTATTTATATATAAAGAAATATTGGAAATCACACATGTCAAGGCGATTGCTCTTGAGTTTTTTATTCGTGTTCTAAATTTAACGACAAATAAAAATAAAGCTGAATTCGTTTTTGCTTCAGGTACGTAAAATAATTTCTCACTTTTTTATCGCAAGCACTCCGTTTACGGTCGGATTCATCCTTTAATTTATTCCTGCCTTGTTTATTTTAATACTTTTTTCTAGAACAATTCTACGGATCCATATTTTCAATTAACAGATATTTAAACTGGTTAATTACAGTGACTATAATTGATATGTATGAAAATATTGAAGTTATTTTAAATATTTTATCAAAATAATTAAAATTATATCAATCTTATAACTGTATATTATAACAAGATATCTGATTATTATTTCTTTATAATATTAATCGATGTGGGTGAAAAGTTAATTTTTGTAGCTTCTTATAAAATAAGATAGGTATTGTAAAAACTGAAATATTACTACGAACTATTAAATTATTTCGTTATCATCAACAATACGGTGAGATTTGTTTAGTCAATATAAGAAAGTAACAGCTTTGTTCCCATGGTTGTTGGCTTATAGGTGATATAAAGAATGGTTAATATTTCTAACATCACCAATGTCTATAGTGGTGACCACTTAACATCCGGCGGCTTATTTGCCCGTCCACCTACCAATACCAATACCATAAAATAATATATATGTCACAATTAGTGAAATAAGCCGAGATGGCCCATTGGTAAGAACGCGTGAATCTTAACCGATGATCCTGGGTTCAAACTCGGGCAAACCACTGAATTTCATGTGTTTAATTTGTGATTATAATTTATCTCGTCTCCCGATCCCGTGGCGCCCCCCGACCAGACGGAGAGGATACCGCTGGTTTTTTAGTGGGTATTCCGGCGCTTTCAGTGCCGGTGAGTCCCACATACCTTCATGTAGGGGAAGCGCGTAAAAGCGAAAAAAAAAGCAATTTAGAAGAACTTTCTGACTGACACACAATACACAGCTTAATCTCATGTTGAATGGTGGTATTAAATATTAGTATAAACTATAGTGTGAAACACTAGACTAGTGTATAGAAAAAAATGACAGTTTTGTAACTATTTCGGTGGAATTTCGGCAGTCTTAAGTCTCTATGTTTATTTGAATCGAATTTCTAACGACCAAATAGTAAAAAAGTTAAGTTGAAAATCCTTTGTATTTTATATAAATTACTTGAGTAATTATTACTTACAGACTTAAATTTCCACTTAAACTTAAATACATTGTACTTTTAATAAATAATGGTGTTTAATTAATGTTAAATGTTTCTTCAGAAGGCTTCAAGTTGTAATTTACCGGTACTAAGTTTCGTTCAAGTAGAAAAGATGCTAGAGGAAAACTTTTATTAATAATGAATTTATAATTAGGTAACCTTTTAATCCTGCGCGGCATTATGCCTTTGATAAAGTGCCCAAAGGAAAACTTATGAATTTCGCTTCCGGTCTTTTTTACTGTTCCCGAAATAGAACGTATTGTTTTGACTTGAGACACAAAAAGGCTCTAGACTACTAAATCGAAATCTCCATCTTTCGTTTCATTGAATTTTGTTTCTATAAGAAATAATACGTGATATATACAAGCCATGGTACAAGTAAATTATATAACATGTACATCATACATAATAAATTAAATGCTTGTGTCACTTTTAATGACTAATTCATTAGTTAAAATCTAGTTAGTGTAAGTGGCATCGTCGCTTAATTAGACGTGAATAAAATAACTAAATACATATGTATAATAATCAAAGTATTGGGCCATAAGACGTCTAAACGACGAATAGATGAAGTTGAAATTTGACAGAATACAATACCGTCCTTATAAAATAAAAATTACTTACAATCCTCCTTAACATTATAAAACGTAGGCCTGCCCCAAATTTAAGACTGTGTCTGATAGTGCTATAGTTTAAAAGCTATGCATTTATAATCAGGACAATGTATTCATTATTATGTATATAATGTCCTCCAGACCGATTTCGGCCACGGCGGCCAATCTCAAGAGAGATAGCCAACTGCGCAGGACATATTATAGTGCACAAGTGTGTGCGCAAACACAGGTGCACTCTCTTTTCCTTAGCTCTCATAATCCGACACGACCGGAAAGAGTAACAACGGCTTAACGTGTTTTTCCGAGGCACGGGAGTGTACACACTTCCAACTTCCAGACTACGGGCTGCTACTGAGAATTTTCTGACAGAAAAACCCAATAACTATATTGGCCTGACCTGGGAATTGAACCCAGGACCACCGGGTCTGCGGCCTTATATCTAGCCACTAGACCAACGAGGCAGTCGATTTTATGATATGATGATGACTGATGTATATACTCGTATATAGATAAGATTTACTCACGTTTATTTATTCCGGGTGTCTATATTCAAACGAATCGTATATTAAATATTATTTTGTATATAAATAATCGATCGTTTTTGACTAACGAGTAACGACCCGTTAAAGTAATTTCCATAAGTTTTTACGTTACATTTTACACAAACGAAAAAAAAAAAATTACATTTTTAGTTTCTCTCTTAATCCATATTGCCGAATGTATGAGTTCTATTTTCAAAAACACATTTCTTATAAATTCATATGAAAAAAAATTCACTTATCCACAATAACAACTTTATATAATATAATTGAACAATATTCACCGGTAATATTTGACACTTGAATGATTTAATGGACTATAATATGGCGGATTATCATCTGATCACGTTGCATCATTAAACTAATGAGGCTGATAATAACGGAACTATTAATAAAATGAATAAAACGATTTCAAATAAAAAAAAATTATATATATAATAGGATTTTCAAAGAAATATATTCTTAGCTAGAATAATTTTCCTTATAGTAGAAATAAATTAAACTACGAATCACGTAGCTAGTTGACATCCATTAATCCTGATCGTCTATTTCTTTTAAGTTGTGTTGAGTGGAGATTTGAAAACGAATCCCAGTACTTAAACGAATGGAACGAAAGAAAAAAGAATTGCTATTTTATTTTTTTATATCTAACTATTGTCTTGAATAATATAAAAAAGAGATTCTTTCAAAAGACTAAATTAGCGGTTGATTTTTTTTCTACAATCGTTAGGCGGTTTCGTATAATTAACAATTATTTTTAATATAAAACTTATAGACACTGAGCCATACAATGAGTATGTGAATCTTAACCGAAGATTGCGGGTTCAAATCTGGGACAATTCTACTAATCTTTAACGATTACGTTACGTTAATCAAATGGGGAATTTAATTCCAATCTAACTTTCTCCATTCTATATGATGTTAACCATATACCGTTATGTCAAAACCAAACTTATTGGTTAACTTTAATACCAATAGTCGATATTTAAATTAAATAATAGGAAAATGAATAAGTGGCAACGATCACGCTTCGATTCCATTGCGATAAAGTGACAATTTGTTAGTAGAATTTTCTCCTCCTCCCTGGGTTTACACTACTGAATTTTCATGTGCTTAATTTGTGTATATAATTCATATCGTCATCGGCGGTGAAGGAGGTTTGTTAATTTACTTTTATAAAACTCATACAATAAATTCTTGGTGGTAGGGCTTTGTGCAAGGTCGTCTGGGTTGGTACCACCCACTCATATTCTACCGCAAAACAGCAGTACTTGGTATTGTTGTGTTCCGGTTTAAAGGGTGAGTGAGCCAGTGTAATTACAGGCACAAGGGACATAACATCTCAGTTCCCAAGGTTGGTGGCGCATTGGAGATTTAAGCGATGGTTAACATCTCTTACAATGTCAATGTCTATGGGTGTTGGTGACCACTTACTATCAGACGGCCCACATGCTCGTCCGCCTTCCTGTGCCATAAAAAATTTATTATAATACTTAATATCGCTTATAACATACATATTTGCAACAACCATATTAAATATCAGATAATATTTGTATATTTTTATAAAAAGATTAAATTGATAGCAATAACAGTACTGTCTCATTATAAAACTTCTACAAACGTTTTAAAGTTTAAATCGAAACACTCATGGCACGCCGCTTTTGTTTCGAAGTTTAGATGCACGGTTTCATGTAATCCAAGCTATTACTGCGATTGCTGAGCGTTAACTAAAGGAAGTTATGAGAAATGTAACTACCGAAACAGATTGATGATGGATTCAGATAGTTCTACTTTAATATCCACTGCTTACAGGTGAATAATCCGTTATTCGATCGTGAGAAAGACTTTGTGTTAATTAATATGAACATATTTTTAAATCAATAACGGATGCCTAGCTAAACCACGGGCCAATACTGCTAATTTCTATTAACTTCAATCAACTTTTTGGAGTGGTCGCTGTCATCTAAAACTGCCAACAACAAAGTGCTCATCTCAACGAATTAATAATATCCGAACACTAAATTGCGAAGCGATTATAAATAATCAGAGTTGTGCAGGTTCATTGGAGACCATCGAATAATTAGAAGCACAAGATCAGAATTAATTTAAGAGCGCATTACAATGGAAGGTCAATTTCAATTATTATTTGACAAAATGAAGATCGAGATGCAAAATCAAACTTTAGAATTAAAGGACTCAATTACAAAAAGTATTATGGACAGTATGGAAGAGAAGTTAATTCCTATAGTAGAAGAAAATAAAAATTTAAAAATCAAAGTTGGAAAATTAGAAAAAGAGATAGAATACTTAAAACGAGGAGAGAGAAACAACAATATTATGGTATTTGGCTTAGAAGAAAAAGAAAAATCTAGTATCGAACTATTACAAAAATTAAAGGATAATATTAAATATGACATGAATATTGATATTAATGATTACGAAATCAACAAAATACATCGTATAGGGAAAAAAGACCCAGAAAGCAACAAGCCGAGACCGGTAGTATGTTCGTTTACAAGTAACAGGAAAAGAATGAAATTATTAAAAACAAAAAATACCTTAAGAATATTTATGTTATGGAAGATTATCCTAAAGAGGTGTTAGACAAGAGAAAAGAGTTACAAGCAAAGTTAGTTGAAGAGAGGAACAAAGGCAATATCGCATACCTGAAATATGACAAACTAATAGTTAAAGAGAAAAACAGCCAAGAGAAAAGAAAGAGAGATATATCTGCTTCCCCTTCTTCTTATAACAACCAGGCAAAAAAACAACATGCTCAATCTACAACCAAGGTAAATAGGACAAATGCTTTCGATGTGATGCGGTCTAGATCCAACTCCTTTTCTAATGTAACAAATACCAAAACCCAATAGCAACTAAGAAGCGGCTAATGGAAACCAAAACCAACCGAGGAAAATAATTACAAAGAAACAGAGAAGCAACACACTCCCCCAAGCCGACTGGTCCTCGTGGGGGAAAGAGACCACAACCCTCCAACAGCAAAGAATAAGGAATATAACAAATATAACAAACATTGGAAACACCATAAATCAATTATCTATATAGCAGCCCTCAACGTACTCACCCTGAAACAAGAAGAAAATCTCACAGAACTAGTCTATGCTTTAGAAAACATTAAATGGGATATCATCGGCCTGAGCGAAGTGAGAAGAATGGGAGAAAGTATTACTTCCCATGCAGACTACATACTATACCATATAGGGGAGACCCAAGGTCACCACGGGGTGGGATTCATGATTAAAAAACATATATCTGAATGTGTAGAAGGATTTGTAGGAATATCGGAGCGTATAGCAATAATGAATTTGAAACTACAAGGATACAAAGATCCCTGGTCTATTGTACAAATATATTCGCCTACAGAACAATCGAATCCAGAAACAATAAATACATTCTACCATGATCTCAACAAGGCGATTAAAGAGCATGCGAACAAAAATCTTATAGTAATGGGAGACTTCAATGGTCAAATTGGAGCAAGGCGTTCAGGTGAAAACATAATACTAGGACAATTCATCTATAGTAACAAAGCTAGGAGTAGAAATGGAGATAAAATTGTCAACTTCGCACTAGAAAACAATTTAACCATTCTAAATACTATGTTCAAGAAAAATAAAAAAACCATGTGGACCTGGATCTCTCCTGACGGCAAAACAAAAAATCAAATTGATTTCATAATGACAAGCAGGCACAAATACTTCAATAACTTCACCGTCATCAATAAGTTAAACTTTAACACCAATCATAGACTAATCAGAGCAGAGTTAATTGGAAAGCAACCAAAAAAGCCTAGACCAAGACAAAATCTCAGAAACGCAAAGCTTGGAAAACACCAGTTAGAAAAACTATCAATTGAGCTGAGGGACAAATTCACGGACTTCAAAGGCAACACTAAGGACCTAGGAGTACAAGAAAAATATAACTGGATGGAGAATACCATTAAAACACAGGCACAACTCATTGCAAGTACTAAAACTGAAACAAAAAATTGGCTAACAACAAATACAATGAAACTACTCGAAGAAAGAAACCACTTAATCAGCGCAGGACATACACGTGACAGAAGGAAACAAATTGCCAAAATTAGTAAAGAAATTAAAAATAGCATAAAGAAAGATAGAAACCAAAGCAGAATAGAAACTATAGAGAAGTGTATATCCAGAACAGGTGGAGTCAAAAAAGGTTATAAAGAATTGACAAATTCAATGGATTGGATTGTAAAAATTAAAAACGACAATGGAAAATGGAAACATCGCAGAACAGATATCCTAGAAATAGCTACATCCTACTACGAAAATCTTTATAAAAGTAACACTACACAAGGCGAAACTGAATTAACAGCAATCTCAGAGATCCCTAACATCCTTCAAGCTGAAGTCGAGCTGGCTATAGATACTCAGAGGGAAGATAAAGCTCCTGGACCCGACGGTTTAAGCAACGAGATCCTAAGACAAAGCAAGAAAGTGTTAATACCTGTCTTCACAAACATATTTAACGATATCTTAAACACTGAAATTATTCCCCAACAGTGGACAGAGTCCAACATTATACTGTTGTATAAGAAAGGGGACAAACATGACATCGGAAACTATCGCCCTATAAGCCTTATGTCAAACATATATAACATTTTTGCCAAGATTATACTAAAAAGGATTGAAAGAACTCTAGATGAACACCAACCTATCGAGCAGGCAGGATTCCGCAAAGGTTACTCAGTTATCGACCATATTCATGTAGTGCGTCAAGTTCTAGAGAAGTACAATGCATACCAACTCACATACTTTATAGCATTTATTGACTATAGCAAAGCATTCGACTCTCTACTCCACGGAAAAATATGGGAGGCACTAATGGAACAAGGAATCGAACAGAAATATATCCGGCTAATAAAAAATGTATATAGTCATAGTACAGCGAGAATCCAATTAGAAAGGAAAGGTACTCCATTCAAAGTAGGGAAAGGCGTCAGACAGGGGGACCCCCTATCTCCAAAACTATTCTCGGCGGTACTAGAATCGACTTTCAGAAGACTCAACTGGGAACATCTCGGGATCAATGTAGACGGGGTATCGCTGACGCATTTAAGATTCGCAGACGACATTGTGTTATTCGCTAAAACATCAGACGATATAACCAAAATGATAAATGAGCTCGCTGTAGAAAGTGCAAAAGTAGGGTTAAAATTAAATCCAGATAAAACCAGAGTTATGACAAATGGAAACAAAAACACTATAAAACTAGGAAACACAGAAATCGAGTATACCGATGGATACATCTATCTGGGACAGATCATTACTCGAAAAGATTCTATGCGCCATGAAGTTGAGAGACGAATCACAAACGGGTGGAGGAGATATTGGGGCTTGAGAGAGGCTATGAAAGACAAAAACCTACATATAACACTAAAAAGTAAATTATTTAACACCTGCATACTACCTGTTCTTATGTACGGCTGCCAAACTTGGGCTCTAACTCAGGGATTGACAAACAAACTCGCAACATGCCAGTATGCGATGGAAAGGAGTATGCTGAACATCAAAAAATCAAATAGACTGAAAAACTGTGTCATCAGAAATAAAACAAAAACTATAGATGTCACACTGAAAATCAGAAGACTTAAATGGAAATGGGCAGGGCACATGGTACGAGGCCATTATAAATGGAGTAAAAGAGTCACAAGATGGTACCCCAGAGAAGGTAAAAGAAAAAAAGGTAGACCACAACAAAGATGGGACGACGACATTAGACAGGTAGCAGGTGTGATGTGGAACAGAGTGGCCCGAGAAAGGCCGGAATGGAAAAGGTTGGAGGAGGCCTTTGCCAATAGGCAGACAGATCTGCAGAAAATAAATAAATTTGAAATACTAGAATAAGTCTAAGTTTAATATGTTTTGGAATACTATTTTATTGTTTAAGATCTGAATAAAAGGCTATTATTATTATTATTATTATTATAGTAAAATATAAATTTTACAAATAACATATGGCCGTCGATTGTACTGAATTTATTCTGTCCAATAATTAACAATGCAATGAGTCATGATGAAATGTAGCTTTCTTTTACAATTTGAAGAGTACTCTTGGAATAAGAATACAATCTATAGGTAATTCTACTAATCTACGAAGTTTACCTACGTTATCGATTAACTCGTCACAAAAATAAGCCTCAGTCGTATTGTAACTGGGAGCTAATTCTGCTATTTTATGACTTTTACGATACGTTCCCGATTTTATTCCAATTCAACTTCAACCGAACTCCAACTGGATCGTTGTGTTAGTAGAATAGGAAAACGATTAAACTGCAACGATTACGTTTCGATTCGATTGAAAACGTGAAATTCAACTCGGATATCGGGATCTGCAGCTTTATAAATCATCTAAAACACCAACAAGGTATTCATAATAACAGTTCTATAATAGATAGTAAGGATGCCGGATCTACAGGAGTATAGTTTTTTACAAGTTATGTACGATACTAAATCAAGAATAAAATCAGGTTTATTTGTAAAGGTTAACAATCATTTTGCAAAGAATAAACTCTCAATGTGAAAGCCAAAATACACTTTATTCAAGTAGCCTATCACAAGCACGTTTTAATTTTTACTATTTTACCATCCACCGAGAAAACTAACTGAAAAAATAAATACTAACTGCAATATCTTCTATCATTTACATAATCCTATACAGTATATTAAGCCTTATTTATTAAAATCCATTCATTTGTAGTAAGGAAACAACTAAAACACGAACAAATAACCAAACCCGAATAGCAAATATAGACACAGGAACAAACTCAAATGCTTTTGAGAGGTCTAGAAAATCTACATACCCGTACATAGGCGTTTGCCAATTAGTGTAATACAACACGGAATGTTCGAGAGTTCATATTAAAGCTTCTGTTAGTAAGCCCGTTCTAAAACCTAATTGAGCATCGTGTTAGCCCATCTAATTTCTATCTAGTGGAGAATTAAGTATTCCGTCCAGTATTTTCGCTCTAGCTGTTGACGTTGTTGTAAGTAATTATTATTGGGTCTTTGGTTAAATTTATCTAATATTCTCTTAAATTTTACTATTTGCACAACAATTTTTTTATTAAAAACGATCACAAGATCTTTTTTAATATAGTACGGCCTTACTTAACGGGTGCTGAGTTCATGCTGTTTTTTTCTTTCGAATATCAAATCAATAATGTCAGAAAAAGCGAAATAAGTGTTTAACTAAATAGCTATATACTAAACATCGTCCTTAAGTAAGTACGTCAATTTCCAAATGCTTTATCATTCGTTAACTTATGGACAGGATAAAAAGTAGAAATTCGTTCGTTTAAATAGAATCTAATATAATAATATACTGTACAACGAACAATGTCAGTAGTACAATGTCAACAAGAGATTTTTATATTGTAAACGTAATTAAATTGTTATACTCGTAAAAAAGTATACATAATACGATCGTGTTTTGTTTCATATTTAAGTCTGGAACTAAAGGAAATCTCCTTTGAAGTTATTTCGAATTATTTTTCTCTACATCTTCCATGTATAATTAATATACAGTAAAGTAATTATATTGTGGAAGTTTTTATGAATAATAGAATCCTGTTCACAGGTGTTGTTATTTGTTAAAAGCATATAAATAGCACATTGCTAGAATACGAGATTAATCATAACAAACACAAATTAGGCACATATCGTAATTCCCGGTTAAGAGACACGTGTTCACAGCTTTTTTGCAAGCTTGCCGTAGATAACTTCAACTAATCCTAATGAACTCTCAAGCAATAATATTTGGTATTGTGTTCCGGTTTGAAACTTGAATGAGTTTTTACTTGGTGGAAGGCCTCTGTGCAAGCTCGTCTGGGTAGGTACCACCCACTCATCAGATATTCTACCGCAAAACAGCATTACTTGGTATTGTTGTGTTCCGGTTTGAAGGGTGAGTGAGCCAGTGTAATTACAAGCACAAGGGATATAACATCTTAGTTCCTAAGGTTCGTGACGCATTGGCGATGTAAGCGGTGGTTAACATCTCTTACAATGCCAATGTCAATGTTGGTGACCACTTACCATCAGGTGGCCCATATGCCCGCCCGCCTCCCTATGTTATATATATTAAAAGTCAGTGTGACTATAAGCACAAGGGACATAACATCTTAGTTCTTAAGTTGGTTGGTGGAGCATTGGCGATGTAAGGGATGGTTAATACATCTCAAAATACCAATGTCCATGGACACAGATGACCAATTAGTATGAGATAACTTAGCGAGACGATTGCCAGTCGGCGTACTTATTAGAATTTAAAAAGAAAAAATAATATCCTCTGTTGTAACATTTAATACAAAATAACATCATATTCGTGAGATAACGAATCAAAGGCAATGAAAATAAGATATTTATTAATATTAAGATAAATATTTTTAATAAGCATAAAGGGTAATCTCTGTTAGCAAAAGTATGCCATTGAATAAATACCATTTCAAATTTTGGGCATAACCAATCAAATTATTTTATCCAGCCGAAAACAAGAATGAGCGAGCGCTGATTAAAATTCTTTATAGGAAAAGTTTGATAAAAACTTATTATGAAAACATTCCATTCTAGTTAAGTAATTATCTTTTATTTGTGAGATCATTTTCCTGTTACTCTCACATACTAACTTATATGCTAATCATTTCATGACTGCCTCATTGGTCCAGTGGCTACATGTAAGGCCGCGGACACGGTGGTCCTGGGTTCAAATCCCAGGTCGGGCCAATAAAATGTTATTGAGATTTTCTGTCGATAATTCTCAGTAGCAGCCCGAAATCTGGAAGTTGGAAGTGTGTACACTCCCGTGCCTCGGAAAGCACGTTAAGGCATTGGTCCTGCGCCTGAACTCTTTCCGGTCGTGTCGAATTGCCGTCCCATCGGGTTATAAGGGTTAAGGAATAGAGAGTGCACCTGTGTTTGTGCACACACTTGTGCACTATAATATGCCCTGCGCAGTTGGCTAATCTCTCATGAGATTGGCCACCGTGACCGAAATCGGTCTGGAGGACCATCATCGTCATCATCATACTAATCTATCGAATACATTTTGGTATTTGATCGGTCTTCTTCTTGAATAGTGTGTACACCATTTAAAGAAATATTTGAGACGGAGTAGCGAAACTTGCTAAATCAACCGTAAAAGCTACAATAAAATGATCTTTAAATGCTGATAAATTTTGATTAAATTTCGATTTTGATTGTCATTTTTGAAATGAGTGACATATTACTATTTTTGGTTTAACAATAGAAAATAAATAATTAAATCACTAATATTATGTAAATGCTCAAATTGATCGCTTACTTGAGACGCTACAACAAATTTAATCTTACTACCATGTTTCCTTTCCGACATTATCTGACAGTCATATTTTTGGAAAAATATAATATTAAGCAAAGAGAAGCTACGGTCTCGCAACGGTACTCGTGCGAGGTGGACGTCTATTGTATTGAAAGCATTCTTTCTTGTTTACAACTCATTAGTTAATTACAGTGAAACCGGTTTGGCGCGCGGGCCGACCGGTGCCGCTTATCTATCGGTCAATTTACTGTTGAATAATTAGTGTGGTTGTATTAAAATTATATATTTTCCTATTTATTATATATGGATGATAATGACATGCCGATTGATGAGAACAGTTTGAATAATGAGACGAGGACTCCAAGCCCGACTCTCTATTTGAGCGAGATGTTACTGAAAAAAAAGCAGCATTGTGAGAAAGAGACAGAATATACACCCATGGAAGACGATATAGAACAGTGGTCAGCGCGAGTTAATAAAAGAGAAAGAGATGATAAAGGCGAAGGCAGACAATTATGAAAGAAAAAAAATTAAAACTCAAGAGACAAACATGGAAATGTATATTTCATGTAAAGAAAAGATTCCCAAACAATTTGCCCTTGCAAAATTATTAAATGAATTAAAAATAATTGATATAACTAAAATCAAATACTTAAGCCCCTACAAAATTAGAGTTAATTTGATAATGTCAACTGCATGAATAGAATGATGACTTGTGAAGATTTGTTAAATAAAAAGTGGAAATTTCAAAAAGCATTTCAAGTCAACTTTACATATGGTACAATCAAGGATGTGGACCTCGATTTAACGGAAGAAGAAATTAAAATGCGAATTAAATGTGATAGTCGCGCAGAACTAAGTTCAGTGTATCGATTGAAGCGACGTGATGTGGATGGAAATTGGATTGACTGTGAGAGGGTCCGTCTCTGTTTTAAAGGTTCATATTTACATACTCATGTCTTTGTAGACAGTCTACGCATTAATGTTGACTCTTACACATTCCCGGTATCTCAGTGCTCCTAATGTTGGAAATTAGGGCATACACTATCTAGATGCCCGTCAGATAAGATTATTTGCCCTAAGTGTGGTGGTAATCATGCAAATTGCGAGACAAAGACGTTTGTTTGTGTTAACTGCCAAGGTCCACATATGGCACTCAATAAAGGTAGTCCTGTTTTCTTGAATGAAAAAAAAGATCCGCGAGATTATGTTCGCGGTTCTTTTTTTCATTCAAGTAATATATGTATTTCATCAATGTAATATAATTGTAAATACAGGAAAGCTCGTACAATGCTACCAGAGTCTCCGAACCATAAATATAAAATCCCCACTGTGAATACTACCGTTGATCACACATCTATTCATCCAGACCTACACGTACGCAAATGTCGTATCACATGTGTTTTCTCCTACTCAAGTAGATTTAAAAGAGGAACAAAACGAAAAATAAATCTCTTCGCACACGTTTCAAGTTTAGCTAAACATAGATTTTATAAATTTTGGAGAGAGCATTTTGATGAGCGATCGCTAACTAAGGGGATCTGGTACAGGATAATGCAGCCCGGACTACAGAAAAGTATTTGGTTTGATGGTGCCAATATGAGCAGGTCTTCTATTGTCACAGCTCTTCGGCTTCGTTCGGGCACATTCCATTAAATAACTTTGGTTTTCTTATGGGTAAGACACCTTCACCTAATTGCAGTATATGTAACATCATAGAAGACACGTACCATGTAATAATGGAGTGTGCTCGGAATGAGGCTGATAGAATTTTTTTTTTTGCGCTTAATTAATTATTGCGGGGAGGTGGGGCGTGTAACAGTGTCCTCGCTGATCCTACATCAGAACCAGCGCCAGTTTTGTACAAATTAGTGGATGATCTTATTAAGAATAGATGTAATTTAGCAATGTATAAAGTTTTAATGTTCTGTGAGCACTGGGTGGCATTTTCTGAAGAAAAAACCCTCTTTAAAATAAATGATAAAAAAAGAGAAGCTACACAGAAATTTGAATGGAATCAGCTCGCGTAAAATTTAATCCGTTATTTATTAATTAGAGGATATTTAACGTAAGATATTTCATCAAAATATCGTCAAAATTCGTAGACAGACTCTTAAAATAATTTTCTTATTAGGGTAGGCTTGCTTCTTATTAAATTTCCACCCTGTGCACTTGTATAATTTACTGCATACATATATACATATAAATGTTAATCTGATAATAATAAATAATAACAATATCGCAATATAGGTTCCTAGCTTTTAAATACTGTGAATATCGAAATAATTTCAACCTTATTTGATTAGCTTTTCATAATCCATATATATCCATATATATATATGGATTATCATTAGTTAATTTGTTTATATGGATATTTAATTATTTTTGTTTGTTTGGTAAAGCTAATCAAATATATATATATATATTTGATTCAACACATATACATATATATATATATATATATATATATATATGTTGAATGGTTAATTTAAGTTACATTTCGACTTAAATTTAACAAGTTACAAAAATGTATCTAATCCTTTTCATTCAAAAATATCATGAAATAATTTTAGAACTGAGAAGGTTTTGAAATCATTTTCTTTAATTCAAGGTTTACGAAAAGATCGCACAAAGAATGCTAAAACCTTGGCAGTGATGAATAAGAACTTAAGCTATTGTTTGTTCCTTTATACTAAACAAAGGCTGAAATAAAGCTTCAATTAAAACCTACAAGAAAATATTATACGATTTTTTTTTTGTATCAGAGTATTAATTCCATTCCATTTTGCTTATCACCGGTGAATGCAATGCAAAATGATCTAATATTAATTACTATGTAAAAGTAAACATGTAATAGTAAATTTAGTATATATATAATGATGATGATGACTTCCTTTTTAAAAGTAATAAAAGTTTTTATGCTGCATTGTTTTGTCATTATAAAACCGTAGTATTATTTTCATTTTATATAATAAGTAAAATTTAGTATTTGCTAACTTATTCTTTACCAACTTCGTTTTTTAAAAATTACATACATAATGTTTCACATAACAGTATTATATATATATATAATATGCAAATTATTATATAGTTATTTTTAGAACTACTTTCTACGAAAAACCACATGTCACCCATTCTTAGAACATACATATTTTATTTCTCAGAGGACTACGTAAAAATGATAACAGCGCTTTGTAAAAATTATGATAGTTAAAAGAAGTGTAAAATTCTTCAGAATAATTTGTAAATAATGTGTAACATGAAAATGAATACAATATTACCGGTCGTTGTATATAAACGACATACACATAAAAATGGCGCACCGAAAAGAGCGTATATGAGACGCGTGAGTGAAATCTGAATTTTTGCTGGCTTTATGGGCGCTTTTAAGTTAATTGAAATGCACACTCCTGTTTTTTTCCTTTCTTTAATTTTGTCATATCCGTTACCTGGAATGAACTCGAAATGTGATAGGTAATCGATAAATAATATTTATATATTTTGACTAAAATATTTTTTGTAGCTCGAGTTTTAGTTGTTGAACTGAGAAAAACGCATAGCCTTAACTATATTAGAGAATTGTGAAGCTTTATTGAGTAAGGTTTTTGTGTAATATTAATTATTATGGCTTCAGATTTTAACTCACTCCAACTAATCTCTTAAAAGTTTACTATTAACATCATAAAAATCACATAACTAGAAAGGTTCATATGTTATTAATATTAGAGTAACGTTTCTTGCTGAAAAGACAGTTCTTATTCGCCTACGTAACCGTAAACCTAAGTCCGACCGTTCGATTCGTTTGAAGTGTGATTTATTCTCATCCTATATTAAACATAATATCCACATGCAAAATCGCAACGGGAAATGCTTATTAAAATCGATACCTTGTAAAAATTGAGTTTAAATTCGCTCTGAATGTGGCAGACGCTTGATTTAGGATACGAAGTTGGATCGCATTTAACCAACATAATCAACTACGAGTTAGTGGTACAAAGGTACGCGCGAAATTGAAAGAAATGGCGTATTATTTTGGGTGATCAAACCATTACATATAGATATATTAGAAAGTATTAATAAATTACAATATCAGAATGATATATATATCATATATTACCTTATATGCCATACATGCTCAAAGTCATGAATATATTACCATAATTTTACAATTTCACCATTACATTGCAACCAATCCGGAATAGTTACGTTAGATTGGAGTAGTAGCCAATTGCTTTCATCCAACACATCTGTAATAAACCCTCAAAATTGATATATAAAATATATCGATAAAATCAATTAATTTAAAATAATATAAGAACCGTGACATTGTACGTCTTATGTTTTCTAACAATTCTTATACTTATATAGACGAGTCCTATTCTTTAAGTACTATCTTCGTATCTCAATAGTAATATTTTGAATGTTTTTATGCTTTTAAATGCTACATTAATTATCGTTATTTTCCATATTACTTCCTGACATTTCACGATCGTGTTCTGTGGTGAGTTTTAAGTTATTATATTATAGAATAGTTATACGTATGTTACTATTTACTAGACTGTTATCATCTCTGTCCATTCCTTGTCGTTATGACTAGGTAAGAAAATAATAATAAATAATAAACACGTCTAATTCTATATATATCATGTGATATTTTATAAGTAGTATGCTCTGCCAGATTCCCGAACACAGTGGTCAATTTCAAACGACTAGCTACAGCAGACGAAATATTATAATGCACATGTATATGAAAAACATATACATTTTCTGTTTCTCATATTTATCTCATATCATATTTCAAGGCAATCCCACTCAACTGGAGCTTAATATAGCTCTGCCAACTTCTGGGCAACTGAAAAAGCTGTACACAGTAATCGAATCGAGGTCAAAAGACCCCACCCTTATAAGCTAACTACAAGCCAGTTAAATAATAAAGGGGGTAAATAGTAAAACAAATATTTACCCTCCTAACTTTCTAATGGATTGAAATCTTTTGTTTATTTGCTTAATGTTAGCAGAGTTTTAAGACTAGAAAATAAACGTGTTTTTTATATCCTTAATTAGTGCCACATTTTGTTTTTCATTGACGTCGTTACTTTTTTTGTTTATTTATTATTTTTTGTATTACGAAATAAGTACTATTACACTCATTCATAATTAAAGTCGAAGATGTAAAACATCGAATTAAATGTTTAGGAATGAATAACAATAGTTACATGAATAAAATAAATACTTTCTTACTATTTTAATAACATTAGTAATGTAGTATATACTACACGCGCACATTGACTAGTGACGGCTGAGGCGGGAAATTGATGGCATAATAGCGTCATGACGCTTGCCGTCACGACATTGAATCTATCTCGCCTCCTTAGCACGACAACAAATATCTCACACAAAAAATAAGTTTTGATAACCGTCATTAGTTTCACATAAGAAAATCATTATTTTTATTATTATTCATTTTCTAATTATTTAAGATTTCCGCAATAAGTACTAACATACTTTCGTAAAGAATATAAGTCGCACAATGACGATTTAATTATTCATAAAATTTTGTAATGAAATGATAACTTTCGTGGTAAAAAAGCACTACCTAAAATTGTAAGATGCGCCAACATTTTCACATTAAAAGCAAAAATTCCTAATACTTGGTCTTGAATGCTGAAGCTAATATCCAATATTGGGTAGCGAATTCTATTGATGTAGAGTCTTGAAACCATTTCATATTGAAGCAGCGATTGCCAGCGGCTAGATTCATCTTATATAATTTGAAGTAAGACAGTCGTAAGTATTTTCAAATGTCGTATTGAATTGAAATAAATAATTTATATCATTTGTTATTGATATAGAGATTTTTTTTATGAATGAAATAAAGATGAAGAGCTCGTTCTATGGCATTATTATGGTTATTTTTAGCAACAACTTAGGATCTAAATATACTTATAAGACACGAAAACACAAAGTAAAATAAAAATAGAGCAACAAACAATTGTTGAAATAGAACTCTTGAGTTTTATATTTCACTAATACGGAAATAAATATTTTAATACTTTATATCATTAAAAAACATTTTATATTTTAATCATAATATTTTATTTCTAATATTTATAATTAAGTGTGTGTATGTCATTACGGTGTTTTCATAATAAAATTTCTCATCATTAAATTTACTGCACCTTAGCAGTGCGAGTCGAAAAAGTTCCAGTCTTTACAAAGAATGCAAGCAGGTCGACATTTCAACTTGCTAATTTTAACCTCTCTTAATTCCTGACGTATACTCTTGTTCTAGTTTTTAAGTAACAAGGTGCTTTAGTATTTTTGTGAACAACTTCATTCTTAAAAAAAAGCGTTACTCTACTTAAACTGTAGTTCTGAAATGTGAATTTCCGTGACAAGATTCTATTTTTTATTTTATTTGTTGAAATTCATCAATCCACTCACGAGGGTTAGACAAAGAGAACTGTCGAAGTGACTCCCAATTTCGCTTTCGTTCGAATGAATCGTCTATCAATTGGTTAACAGGCAATGTCAAAAAGATTGATCGTTTAAAATAAGTTATTGTTTATGACATATTATTATTTATACCAATCGTCAATTAATGACACGATAAATCAAATACATATGTTATTTCCATATATTTCAACTTATCTAAAAACAAAATCGTTAATCGCTATGGAATTATATCTATCCCCTTGATAAATTATCACCTCAACATACTGACTTATTATTATCAACATTATCATCATCATGAACCATTTTTCATCCACTGTTGGACATAGGTCTTCTTCTCTTCAATGGCACGCCACTGAGCTCGATCTTCAGCTTTCTCGATTTCCATCCGCTGCCAGCCACTTTGCGTATATCGTCACTCCATCTAGCAGGAGGGTGCCCTACGCTGCGGAGGGTGCTTACCAAGGTGTGGTCTCCACTTCAGAAAACGTCTACTCCAACGATTGTCGGCTCTGCGACATGTGTGAACAGCCCACTGCCACTTCAGCTTACTCATCCTTACTATTCCTTTGGACTATGTCGATAACTTTGGTTCTCTGTCGGATCACCACATGTGGGTTTCGATCCTTCGGTGAAACTCCGAGCATCTCCATAGCTCTCACAAAGCATTTCAATAAAATATTAATACATTTTTATGAATATAATCTCTACGAAGAAATCGTTTACAGAAACACTATTTTCAAGTTGCCATTGTACACGGAATTTATTATGTTAAATCTGTCTCTTTAATTGATAGCTTTAAGTTTATGAAATGTTATCCTGAATCGCGCTATCGTTGTGCTCACAGTATGGGTATATAGAGACTACGGCTAAGCAGACTATTTAATTCTTACAAAATCAGAAAATACTGTCTATGTTGTATGAACTTTGACATATATCGATAAATAAGGTGACGTTAGTTTCAGATATGGAACATCCAATACGGTATTGTCATAAGACAATGACATGCTATACTAAATTAATGACTTTAATAATTTATTTAGACGCAAGTACTTCCCCAGAAGTTCCCCACTCTCAATGATATAGTATTGAGCCTTATATGCTAGCTTTGTTATGGGGTTGGTGAATACAAATGTGGCTATCTACTCATATAATATTATGAAGGTGCCTTCATCACGTTTTCCTTCATTGCCAAGCACGAGATTAATTTACAAGATAACTCAGTTCTTCTAAATTTGAAATTGCGAACTTCGGTTAAGAGTTACGTATTGTATCAACTAGACGAGTTTTTAGTTACGAGTATACTTATTAATAATACTTATTTTTCTCGTGCGGTTAACTTTTACTTAAATTATGTATTCCATATTTCGGGAAATAATATATAATGTTATCTGCCAGGGAACGTTTTTAAGGGGCTTATAACACAAGATATATTATAAATATACTAAATATAAGTTTGTTTCAGTGATGGTGTTGGGCGATGGAAGCGCGCGGCGAGCGCTGCGTACAGCGCTTGCATGCCTGTTCGTCAGTGCTCTCGCCCCGGAACGCCTTGAGCCCTGCGAAGGCAGCCCACTATGCTCCTGTCGCGCAGCACACATGTCTTGTACTGCTGTGCCATTACATAGGTTTCCAGGTAAAATTATATAATATTGAATAGTGACGACACGATATATGATGAGTTGGGTTGAGTTCTAGCGAGATGGGCTTGTACAAATCCCTACCCACAAGTAGAACTTTTAGTAGTATATTCAGGCGACTAGCAAAACATTGCTGATCAAATACGTATGTACGTCCTTAATTTTAAATAATGATACTCGTTAGTCTCTCTTACCTTTATGTTATATATAAAATATTAATTCATTTGTTTTATTAAATAAATTATTAATTATTTGCTTCTTTTAAATTGATTTTAATTGAAAGAGGTTTTATATATTAAGCCTCATTTTTCTGTGAGGAAATAATGAAATATGTGAATGAATGAACACCGACTATAATTTAATGAAATGAGCAAGATGAAATTATAATTGTAAGAACTAATAATTTTTTTTTGAAAGAGTGCTATATTAAATGCAGTAAAACTCATATTTTTATTATACCATAGATATCCTATTTAGATCTTTTGTGCCGTAATATGACTTTATACGTCGTAAAAATGATACATGTTTTCTTAGTAAAAGTTTTGTACAATAAAATCCTTGTGGAACTATTAACAAGACAATAATCGTTAAGTTTCACAGTTATTGTGCAAATAACGATAAAGTCTTAAGATTACTTTGAGGCAGTCTCAATTACGCGAATACTAAGACATCTACGATCATTTCATTATTTGGAATATATAAATGTTTACATTAAAAATCTATTTAAATGTTGTTTTACGATAACATTATTACACAACACGACCTTTCAATTTCTCAAGGTAATAGACATACAGTCAAGTAAAGAATCGAAAACGAAAAAGACGAAGAAATATTCCTTTAAGCTGTCAAGTTAAATTCAACAAATATTGAATTCGTTTCATATTTTATCAGGTAGAAATTTATTTTTCAGAATGGCCACGGATAGAACTGCAACACCTGGACATAAGTATGTCCAATCTCGAAGTAATTTCTGAAAGTGCATTGGACGGCCTACGCTTGCAGACCTTAGTTTTAGTTGCTAATAGGTTTCACTACATCGAATCGCATGCACTTAGGTAACATTTTATTTTTGTTTTTTAATCAAGTGTTATCTATAATAAATAAAGGTAATTCCATACTTTTTTCAGTACGATGGCTAATTCTCTTGCTTCACTAGATCTTGGTTACAACGAATTTACAGAAATCCCTGAGCAAGGCTTAAAAGATCTGAAAGTTCTTAATTGGTTGAATTTGCAAAAGTAAGGCATTTTTCTGTGTAGACTATGTAATATAATAATTTCACTTAATATTTATATACTAATATTTGTGTACTATTTTAGCAACTATATAGCAGAGGTCAGTCCAGAGGTCAAGTGGCATCACTTGGAAAATACACTTACGAGTTTATCTCTGAGCGGTAATCAAATAACCCAACTGATGTCTCGAGCTCTTACATCTTTGACCCAGCTATTACAGCTAGATTTGGAAGGAAATTATCTTCGTTCTATAAGTCCTACCTCCTTACCAACCTCCCTCACTGTACTAAAGCTGTCAAATAATTTCCTGCGTGAAATTTCCTGTGATTTATTATATAATCTTCCTAGGTTACAAATGTTACATATGCGTCACAACTCAATTATAGTCGATGTTAATTCTAATAGCCTTAATAATAAAACTAAGAAATTAGAAAAATTAGATTTAAGTAACAACAATATAAATGATACATCCGATATACTTATATTTCGTGAGATACAAATAAGGCAAATAATTTTAGATCTCAATGAACTAACAGTAGTTCCAAAACTACTATTTACTAATAATCGTATTGAAAGATTATCAATTTCATACAACAAACTCACTTTAATTCACCGTGATGTATTTGTATCACTTAAAAATTCACTTGAACATTTAGAAGTGGAACACAACAAATTATCTCATTTGCCGGATAATTTGGCGCAAGTCGTACGACTTAGACATTTATCGTTAGCCTACAATCAATTAGAGGAATCTCCTTTGCTTCCGAGTCGTATTCAAACGCTGTCACTAGCTGGAAACTTTTTAACTTCTATACCTTCTGCGCTTCAAACACTTGAACCCGGTTCCATTAGGTACCTCGACTTAAGCTATAACAGAATATCTAATTTATTGCCGAATGAATTTCGAGAATGGTCTTTTTCTCTTGGGACTCTAAACCTAAAAGGAAACAGGATAGCGCAAATTTATAAAAACGTTTTTCCAGCAAGTATGCCAGTGAAAGAGATTAACTTGAGCTTTAACGACCTATACTACATACACCCGCAATCTTTTTCTAACTTAACTGGCTCTTTACACGTTCTAGAAGCATCCGCGACTATATTCAGTGGGTACTTTCCTTTTGAAATTGATGACGGACTCGAAAATCTTGGTTGGTTATCGTTTGATAATAACGATTTTCATATATTAAAATTCTCAGACATTTCATTATTTCCAAATTTGAAATATTTAAATTTAGATTACAATCGAATAGTTGAAATAGTTGTTGATGAAGAAAATTTTAATGTTTCATTAGCATTAAATAACATACGGATTTCTTACAACTTTTTGAACATTATTCCGACTAAAACATTTTCACGTATGCCCGAGTTAAGAAACTTAGATTTATCTTATAACCGTATCAATAACTTGACTAAGAACAGTTTTACCAACTTGCCTAACTTGAGATATTTATCTCTTGCGGGTAACTTAATCGATTATATAGAAGTGGAAACATTTGTTAATTTACCAAAATTAGAGGTATTGGAACTCCAAGGAAACAACTTGACATATCTGTCTCTGTACTCTTTATATAATGTTTCTAATCAGTATACGACACTTACACTAAACATCAGTAAAAATAATGTTAGGCATATCGAAGGAGATGCTACCATTCCCATTAGTATATTCGATGGTTCCTATAACGATTTTCATGATGTGCCAAATATGTTTTTTCTAGCCATTGATTCAACGATCAGACAGATTATCCTGTCACATAATAAAATAACTCATATATCAAGCGAAGCTTTTGGACAATCTGTATACTTAGAAATATTAGACCTACATAAAAATAGTATAAGTATAATAAAAAGGAAATCCTTTACGGATCTTATATCCTTGCAAATATTAGACATTTCTTTTAATTCAATTTATCAACTCTCAGTGGAACAGTTTTATAATTTACACAAATTAAGATATTTAAAAATGGACCATAATAATATAAGACTACTTCCAAGAGATGTCTTTAAAAATACTGTTATAGAACATTTGGATTTAAGTTATAATGAAATTTCATTATTTCCCGTCACGGCACTATCTCAAATTGGATTTACGTTACGTTACTTGGACCTATCAAATAACAGATTAGAATATCTAGACAGTAATATATTTCGAAATACACAGTTCTTATCAAATCTTAACTTGGCACACAACTTGTTGACGGTCCTATCTGATAATACGTTTTCTTGTCTTGGAGCCTTGCGAAGATTGGACCTTAGTTTTAACTCCATCAAAGCAAACTTTAAGGAGCTGTTTCACAACCTTCCTAACCTGAGGCATTTGAATCTTGCAAATTTAAGTTTGAAATCAGTGCCTTATCTACCTTTGACTAATTTAACGAGTCTCAATTTAACTTCGAATTACATAGCCAGTTTTAAGGAGATTGATGTGAAGCGATTATTGAATATTCGCCACTTAGACCTAAGCCACAATCGACTTACCTCTATAGTGCCAAAAATGTGGGTTCATCTCAAGAATTTAAACGTACTAGATATTTCCTACAATCCTATAGTAAGAATAACGCCAAATAGTTTTAAATCCTTGAATAATTTATCTTATTTAAATTTAAATGGGCTTAAATATTTAGATATAGTCGACCAAGGTTCTTTCCGTCCCTTAATATCCTTGCGATCCTTACACATTCAAACATGGTCTAATATAAATCATTCAAGTTTTCGACTTTCTAATATCACATCCTGTCTTCCATCCTTATACAAGTTGGTAATACACTGTTCAGATGAAATTATGGATGAGCAACTGCACGGAATAGATGCAAAGAGAATACGATATTTAGAAATCAGAGGAACAAATTTGCAGAGAATATCTGACGATGCATTCGAGTCGTTCGAAAATAGCCAAGAGATATTTATTAGAATAAGCGAGACGTCAATAACCAAACTACCGGCAGCATTTATGAAGCATCTCTCACAAGTTCCTCAATTAGGTATCGACGTTAGCTACAATCAAATATCGAGACTAGATCCGGCTATATTCTATCCTAATTTCACGAGCTGGAGTCACGTAGCAACCAAATTACTTTCAGGTAAATTTTAAATTATATTTTACTTTTTTAAAGTATAAAGTGAAATACTAATATTGTTATTTTTATTATTTATTATAACAACACAAATTAATGGATTTACAGCTCAATCTTTTTTTTCAATTATTTTGATTCGGATTAAATTAATGATAAATAAATACATAAAACGTGTATGCAATTAAATAACTCAGTTAATAAACTGCACGTAGCTTCGCGTCGTTAGAACCAGGAAGTCGTTCGGCATAAAAAAATAATGTCTTAGTCAAAGCTTAAGCTCACGCGGGCATTATACTTTATACATACTTTATGAGCATCTAACAACCTTCTACTTTAGTCTCATCTTTGTAATGAGTTTTAATTCTTAATAGCCTACCAAATTTTCCGCTTGCTAAATTACGTTTGAATAATATATATTGTAATCTTGTCATTATTTAGGTGGTTTAATTCTGACCGGGAATCCGCTGCGATGTGAATGCGAGCTAGCTTGGCTCGGGGCGTGGATGAGGCGATGGCTGCAGGAGAACGAGGCTGGCGCAGAACTGAGGAGAGCTGTTCGTAGTGCAACTTGTAAGGACCAGCATGGAAGGCGCATACCCCTGCTGCAACTACGGGCAGACGAAGCTGAGTGCCACGCCAGTGCGCTATCCAGTGACGCTCAACCAAACTATACAAACATCGTTTATACGGTTACGCTTACATTATGGACATTACTTCTTAGATGATAATACTTCTTTTTAAGTCAATAGTCGTTTAATTTAAGATGTAAATTATGTCAATATTAAAAAAAAAAAACTAACGTAAGTCTTTGCATGAAGGAATTTTGGAACATTCTTGAGACAGGTGCAATTTATTTATTTAGGGCATATCTATGTATATTAATGTGAAAAGTAGATACTTGAATGGACTAAGTAGGGTAAAATACAGATTTTATACGTCGCAAAATATTGAATGTATCAAATTAGGCAAATCCTTTATAGTAAGAGACTTATTTATAGTTATAATAAGCTGTATACATTAAAATACAATTGCAAATGTAATACAAAGTTTAGTTAATTCTTTAGCAAAAAATTGTAATAATTTTTATTCAACGAAACTTAACGATAATTTGAAGCTGTAATGCTAACTAATAGAAATAATAAATGTAATATAAATTATTTAAATAACAATGTAAATATGTATAAAATAAATATTTTCATAATAAATTTCGTTTTACTAAACACAACATTTCAAACAGAGAAAATAAAAAAAAAGTAGAAGAAAAGTAGGTTACAGGTAATGCTTTTATTAGGTATCCCGAAAAGCTATATTGAGTTAATTTAGATTTGCTATACCCAACTAGGAAATAATGAATGAATGAATATGTCACAAGTAATAAATCAAAATGTCTCCGAAATATAAATTTCCGACTTGGATGTTATCAACCCTATGGCCTAATTAACAAACTTTGACTAATGCATTTTATTAAACGCCGAAGTATTATATTTACCATCATAATGAATATAAATATTTAATATACATTTATTAAAATTAACGAGTTAATTTATATATTGAATTAAATCGGAGGTCAGTTTCGAATTTATAATTTACTATGTATGCTACAGCATACAGTAGAAAATTGATCTTAAACATCTAACGAACAGCAGCAACTAGATTACGTAAACTGGGCCCAGTACATGTCTTCGGGCCTTCTATTTATACGTCTTCCATGGGTTACCAGTTGCTGACGGAACACACCACACTTATAAATATGATGATATAACTCACAGAGAACACAAATTACAGTTTTGAGAGCGCGTAAAATATCGACAGGTCAATTCATATATCGATGAGAAGAGGGTAGTTCAAAGCCAAATGCGTTAAATACCGGTCATATAGAAAAAAAAATTTTCTTTTTAAAAGAAGGAACGGATTAAAATGAGAATAATATACACCTGGCTGATTTTAACACGACACGACAGCCGCAGTCTTATCAACGAAGATTTGCCAGCTGCGTAAAGGATTTACATGGTATACAAGACTGCACTAACAGGTGCACTCTCTTACTCACTATTATAATCCGATTACACGACGATCTGTCTGATCTGTCTCGACCGCAGAGTGTTCATGCTTAGGATAAACGACTTTACGTTCTTTCCGGACATACGAGTTTAAATACTGTCGATTTATCGATTGATGAGATGTCGATTACTGACGAGCCGGTTGGCGTGGTTGGTAAGATATACTTGCCTTTCACGCCGCAGGTCGTGGGTTCGATTCCCACCCAGGACAGACATTTGTGTGCACGAACATGTCTGTTTGTCCCAGTCTGGGTGTGATTATCTATATAAGTATGTATTTACAAAAGAAAAGTAGTATATGTAGAATATCAGTTGTCTGGTTTCCTTAGTACAAGCTCTGCTTAGTTTGGGATCAGATGGCCATGTGTGAATATTGTCCCAGGATATTATTATTATTATACTATTTCCAAGCTCCAGACTGCCATTGAGATATATTGTTCAAATATATTGTTTTTAAAAATGATACACTATTTTATAATTATATGGATTTTCATGGAAAAAAAACTGAGTATTTTAACATATTATACATAGGTCAAAATAAAAAAATAGCATATATTAATTTAAATCATAAAGCTAGTGAAAGGTTTGGCTTTATCTTGCTTGACTCTTTTCTTATTTCCGTTGTTAACATATAGCGTAATATGACTTTCGTCAGAAGAAAAAACAGTTGGGGAAATTAGAATGGAACGCCATGTATGCGTAAGTATGAACAATTTAAATTCTCGCGGGCGTGTTAAGTCGCGCTCTTCGACGGTTGGCTATGACCTTGTGCTACTATTCCACATTTTTATAATCTTTATTCTCAAGTTCATTCAAATATTATAAAGTTTATTTTGCAAAAGCATCATTTCTTATATTATTTAATAAAGTAATAGCCTGTGAATATCCCACTGCTGGGCTAAGGCTTCTTCTCTTTTTCAGGAGAAAGTTGCGAGCTTATTCCACCACGCTGCTCCATTTAATATTGATGATTGTCTTAATGATTCATTTCCTACCAAATTCCTACCAGATCTTAGACGGCATGAATAAAATACAGCTGACTGTCGAAATTAATAAAAAAAAAATTGTACTATTTATGGCACATAGTATCATTTGTGAAGTGTTTGCATTTAAAAAAAAGTGTATTAATATTACCTTAATTTAATTTCATGCAGGGCAGCAACAGCTTACATTGTTAGCTTTAATAACCAAGTAACACTAATAATAAAGCATATATATTACACAATCTTTATTGTAGTCCATATCATAAAAGGGAAACGCAGCAAGGTGGACCGACGATTTGAAAAAGGTGGCACGTACGGGATGGATGCGGGCTGCCCAAGATCGGGATGGTTGGTGTTCTTTGGGAGAGGAGGATTTCGTCCAGCAGAGGACGGAGAAAAGCTGAAAAAACAATATTTGGGTACGAGTTATAATCAATAAATATTGACTAAAATGTATTAAAAAAACGAACAAACGTTCAAACGAGGCGTGAAGAGGCATCTTCCGGGCCATAGCATACATAAAAAAATCAATGAAATAAAAATATAACTAGTTGAAAACTTGATAATATCAATCTGTAGACTAATTTCAATGTAGTGGTATGAATGTCATAGGTCGCTTACAGTCGCACCGTACGCTGTCACGATGCTTACTTTAGAAATGTACTGTTATGGTCTCCCTTAAACATTGATATCAGCGTAAGGACGTCGTAGGCGGTGTATTTGTATGTGTCTAAGTTAAATCGAAGCGAAAGCCCCTCTTATTCTTAATAACTTGTTAAGGAAACATTTTTTCATTTAAATTAGGCTTTGTTACTTTTTTTTAAACTTTAAATGAGAAACAATACTTAACTATAATATTAATTGTCTATGTATATTATGTAATTTAGGAAATGCAACCAAATGTAAGTCGAATAATGGATGGCTGGTAGCGGTTTTTTTTATTATTGTTAGGACGAGCATATGGGCCACCTGATGGTATGTGGTTACCAAGGCCCATAAACCATGGCATTGTCAGAAATATTAACCATCGCTTACATCGCCGATGCACCACCAACCTTGGGAACTAAGATGTTATGTCCCTTGTGCCTGTAATTACACTAGCTTGCTCACCCTTCAAACCGGAGGAATACAAAAATACAAAGTACTGCTATTTTGCGGTAGAATATCTGATGAGTGGGTGGTACCTACCCAGACAAGCTTGCACGAAATCCAACCACAAAACAAAAGCAAAAAATCGGGCTCAGTGACAAGCTTTAGGCGAAATCAATGTCTAGCATGATGATAATGATAATTTTTTAATTACTTTCTGATTAACAAATGCCTGAAATGAATTCTGAATATCAATCATACTTACCATTATTATAATGTAACTTAAGTGGAGTTTGAATTTTTCTTATTCACGCTTCTTTTAAAATACATATGGAACCTTTGTATAATTATAGTTTGAGGTCGGACATATTGAAGTTGTGCTTGAATGTTGGATTTGAAGTCTGATATTGCTTCTCATTATGCCATACATTGGTCAAGAACTCTTATAGATATGCGAATATTTATACAACAGTATTAATAAATAAAAAATAATATATTCATTTAAAAGAAGAAAGCAGAGGGATTGTACTCTTTATTAGTGCAGTATTGTTTTTACAGGGTAATATTTTTTATTAAAAACTAAATTTTATATACAAATTGTTTTTTACAGTACTTCATAATCGTCATTTTACGATTCTAATATGACAGCAAAATTACAATAAATATGGTATTGTTTAAAATAAATTTCGTAATACGTGCTTTTTATTTAACTACTAATTACTATGTTTGGGTTGAAACTTGCAAATGAATTCTAAGCCAGTTCAAAATTCCACCCAAATGATGGAGCTGTAATTTTGCACTAACTTTTGATGATAGTGCAATACAATGTAGTATGCTAAATTTCATTTGTTTTAATTGATGTTTTGAAATAAAGGTTGTATTTATTTAATCCATAAACTGTAAATTCTCGTGAGAAGATAAGTTGTCTAGGAAATTCAGAATGTTCTTTTGTCAAATCTTTTGTGAAAACAGTTCGGATAAAATTGTAACTGTTTTTTATTGGCAAAGTACGGTGACTGCACTTTATGTGACTTCGGTTAATTTAAAACTAAGATCGTTTATAAGTAGCCTTTTATAAACAACCTCATTTCTTGATTAAAGCTATGTTTGGAATGCTAAATTGTTGAGGTAAATTGTGGCGATGTTTACTCTGATCAAAAGCTGAGGTACTTTGTACCATTGCTTGGTTGTTAAATAGAAAGGGTTTTACAAAAAAACTCTATTGACAGCCCTAGATTATTTGTAAATGTTATCCAGTATTTTTCTCAATAACCTCATAACGAATATAAATTAGAAAAATGTAAAGATTAGGAGAAGATTTCGTGATTTTTTCTATCGCGAAAATTTTATGCTTTCTATGTTTTTCTGATCAATATTTATTAGACCCAATCCTTCAAACTATAATACAATTTACTTACAGTATGTTATTTTTAAGTTTGAACTGAATTTACACTTATAAAATCAAATAAAGGATTAACAATATCACTTCATACCCCGTCTTAAATATTAAAATTGTTATCGTGTAAAAATACAATTCAGTCACGTATAAAATAAAGTAATTCCCTAACGTCGCGATCACTTTTAAGTGAATCACGAACAGAATGAGATCACATTTGAAGACAAGACATGAATTATAAAATAGCTTTATACTATCTGTTACTATGCAACTTCGCGTCTATAATATTATTTTAAATTCAATTCTTCAACAGGGCACAGATTATTTCGCCAATTTCACATATGAAAGGGTGAAATTTTAGGTTGTAATTTAATTACTTGTTTCGCAGGGTAAGTCTAAGAAAAGTTCTCCACTGTAGGTGGGTCTGGGGGAGAACCAGGTATGTAAGATTATTATGTCCACTAATATCTTTGGATTGCTGTCACGTGGACTACGTAACACTGATTAGTGCCCATCTCGTACTCCTGCTCCGCTCGTAGCTCGATGGAACTCTTCTCAGCGCACTTCGGACTCCTCTGCATTTTTGCTCGTGCGTAGGGCAGCACGAGGCCATCTCATCTGCGTTCACCCTCAAGACCGCCGGATTTTTATAGAAACATAACTGCTGACGGGGTCGCACAATTTTTATTCTGCCTATTTAAGCTTGACTTTATGATAATGACAAACATTTCGTTGTATTACATTATTACATATCAACAAATATTATTTCAAACGACGCTGTTTGTGTATAATGAACATGCCATCTACATTTCATTTATAAGTCAGCTTTGTATATTACGACTTAACTAAGACTTAAGTAAATACATTTTTATTAAATAGCTCAAAGTACATTTATATTCGTTATATTTTTCCCAGAATTAGGTTTTTTTGTTTCGAGACAGAGGTCTGTATGTTTGTGTACTTGGAAATGATAATGTTAACTCAAAGCCAATTCCACCTGATGAGTAATAACCCAAAATACCACATATTGAGCTATATTTATTTGATTCATCCATGAGTGTATATAAATGTATGTAAATGCAAATGATGTATAACTATTCCAAATGAAGTTTTAAAAGTCGGCAAATAAAATGGCACACGCATATTTTTTATACAATTTTAATAATTAACAGTTACGGAGTCTTGTAAATGTTCAAATAGTGAAATAAATATCGAAACACTCCGCACGCATTTCGTAGATTATCAACAAAGATTTGATAGACACTAAATTTATCGTTAGAAACACGAAGAGAATTTTCAGACGTTACCTCAACGTTAATTACTTATGTAGTAATGGAATTTCTCATTAAAAGCAAAGTTCAGTCACAATTAGCGTCCATGGTAGAATTCTTGAGAGGCAGTAAGACACGAATGAATTCTCAGAATCTTAATAATTTCATTAAATATTGTGTTAATTGAAATCGACCCGTTAATATCAGAATTATTTTAATATATTTAAAAATCGAATCATCACTGTTTGAGTATACGTGACATAAATAATTATTACGAATATTGAAAATAATATCAGAGGATATAGTTCTTTCTAAGCATATCACTTTACTGTCACAAAATAATATTATTATTTGATAAATTCAGATTGAATTTATTATGTTTAAGTAGATTATGTCTCTTCGTTTTAAATACTATTTATTTGTATATATTTCAAAAACTTTACCGCTGGCCTCGTGGCTAGCTTAGAAGGCTGTTACTGAGGCCCTGGGTTCAATGTCCAGACAAGGCCAATTGTAAGTACATTTTAGATAATTTTCAGTAGCAGCCCGGCTTTTATAAGTAGATAATGTTTAAGTTCCCTGTCTTCAAAAGTCGTGTCAATTCCGCTGTCTCTCTAACGTCGTCAACCGCGTTGTTCCGCTGAGGGTAAAAAACTCACTTGTGCGCTGTATATATCCTGCTTTGTTGGTTAAACACACTTGAGAATGGCTTGGGAAGACATGATAATTATTATTATTTTCGTCCTATTCGTGATCTATTTGTAACCAAGCCAAAATTAAAATAACAAAATGAACAAAATGTCATTTTCGCGGTTACAAATGAGTTTATTTTTCATACTTGTAGATTTATCACGTTGTATTAAAAATAAAAGAAAGTTTGGTTTTCTTTGAAACAATTTCGCAAAATGTATACTGAAACAAGCAATATCATTTTTGTCCTGTAAATTCGCAGTCTTGCATCTTTAAATTATGAATCACAATTTATAAAAGAAAAACTGTCAAAAGTTTTTGAATATGGAATAAGTTTGATGTAAAACGCTCTTAATTGAGAACTCATTTTGAATTCTGTTTGTAAATAGGAAAATTTTGTAAATTTGGTGTTTTCAGAATTTTAAATGTTCAACGTAATAAAATAAATTATAAGATATTGCGACTCCATTTGGCATTTTCTATAACACTGTAATTATAATAGGCATTAGCTTATGCACACACACTCACACACATATATAAATATATATATATATATATATATATATGTGTGAACGTCGGTGGTAGAGCTTTGTGCAAGCTCGTCTGGGTAGGTACCACCCACTCATCAGATATTCTACCGCAAAACAGCAGTACTTAGTATTGTTGTGTTCCGGTTTGAAGGGTGAGTGAGGCAGTGTAATTACAGGCATAAGGGACATAACATCTTAGTTCCCAAGGTTGGTGGCGCATTGGCAATGTAAGCGATGATTAACATTTCTTACAATGCCATTGTCTATGGGCGTTGGTGACCACTTACCATCAGGTGGCCCATATGCTCGCACGCCAACCTATACAATAAAAAGGAAAAAAAAAAATTATACATATATATATGTATATATACAGTGGTGGTCGTATAATTAGAAACACTACTAACGGTCCTTGACATTATGTAAGACACTTCACCGCAATCGTTTTTATTTTGAAATGAAACAATAAATAGGACAACAATATGTTCAACGATTTATCATTTATTAGAAAAACAATATAAATCCCATTATACAAGTGCAGTTTCAATATTACATTACGGACAAACATTTAAATCAGTTGTAAGGTATGAACAATAATGGTCAACTAATTAGAAACAACAACAAAAAAGTATAAAGAACAATATTTTTTTAAGTATTAGTAATTAAAATTGTTATTTACGAAATAGCTACTATCCACAGCCTACCAATAGTTATAATTAATATTTAGTGGCGTATCCCTTATTTTCAATAACAGCACTGCAACGACGTGGTATTGATTCAATCAATTTTATACATAATTCTAGGGGGATTGAATTCCATGCTTCAACAAATGCTTCATATAGTTCATTTTGACGTTTGTTTGAGACTTTATTTTTAACAATATACCAGAGATTTTCTATCGGGTTTATATCCGGACACTTTGCTGGCCAGTCTAAAACGGATATATAATACGCTGTTCGCTAAGGAAACATTTGACGATATCGGCCGTGTGTTGAGGGTCATTGTCAAGCTGAAAGATCCAGATTATAGGCAAATGATCGTCCGAGTAGGGAATCATTGTGTGCTCTAAGATATTTTTGTATTGCCATTGATCCATTGTACCGCCACCGTGCTTAAAAGCATTGTTTACAGGGCGTCTAACATAGCGCTTTCCATCGGAATTTACCTTCCAATTAACATATTTTTTTGCGAATAATAATCGCTTCTCTCAGTGTTGCTTGGTAAGAAGCGTTACCTTTCGAGAGATTCTTCCAAACAATTTAACTTCCACTAATCTTCGGCGTATCAGTCTTGACGAGATGTTTCTCGGGTTATCAGGCGAAAAAACTTTATATTTAATCTGGTTGGAGCCTTTACTTGGGTCTTTTTAAGCAACATGAACAATTAGCGTATCTTCTCTGGGAGAAGTTTTTCTTCCACTTATGATCTATATAATATACTAAATGGTAAGTATAGTATATTAATATATTAAATGGTAAGTTTTGTGCAAGATTATCCACACATCATATATTCAACCATCAAACATCAATAGTGTTGTATCGTTGTGTTCTGGTTTGAAGGGTGAGCCAATGTAACTATAGGCACTAGGGAAATAACCTCTTAGTTCCCATGGTTACCTTGGCGATGTGAGGAATGTTCCATATGTCTCACAGCGCCAATTTCTTTGGATGGTGATGACTACTTACCGTTTGGTGCCCCATTTGGTCGTCGGCCTACCTATTTTATATACATCAAAAAACAATATTAGCAATACTTGTTTAATATTAATGCAATCTAAGTCCAAAATATATGCGAAGGAAGTTGTAATACAGCTTGTAATTAACAATTTAATTACTTACTAAATAGAGTTATGATAAAAACACGTAGTACGAATTTTAAATGTATGCATATTTGCAGTGAAAGCAAGTTTTTATGGGTCAACGCGCACGCCTTCATTGCGACAACTGGAACATTCGAAAGAGAATATTTTGATTTACTTTTAAACGTCTTTTGTTCCAATATTCTTGGAATGTATTGACACGTTTAATTTAGTTATATTATATTTATATAGTATGAAATACAAATAAAACAGCGCACAAGTGTCCACATATAGAAATGCACTCTATTCACACTCTCATAATTCATTGGCAAGAACTTCATGTACTTATCAAGTTTACAAACTATACTCTCTCTTTATCGACCTTATGACTGAACATTATTCACGTAAATCTTATATTAATGTATACATATATGATTATAGATGAACCGATTTTGATGAAATTTGTTGTATGAGTTCGAGTAGATCTATAGATGGTAAAGATTAGACCTATTAGGTGGCGCTGTTGTTGGAGATAGTCTTTTATAAATTTTCAACCTTTTGTAATAATCAAAAATAATAAGATATGTAGCAAAATATGTTATACTCTATAAAAGGAACTCTTCAGAGCACATTAAAAACACACTCGGATTTTAATTGAAAGTCGCGGTTTTAAATTCAGGCGAGCACCACTCAGTTTTTATGTGGTTGTGTTTATAATTAATTTCGTGCGTCTGCATATTTATCTACAAACACCCTGTGTAGCAGCGATGTGAAATTAGTTGCAAAAGTTTCTCCTTTACAGAGTGAAGGACAACACAAACAATCACACAGAATTATCTTTCTCCAAGTTTTTATATTTCATGCTCATAGATTAAAAATCTCAGCTTTCTGTCTCCAAAATATCATTTCAACCTTCCTGCAGCAGTGTATTAGTTTTAGAATAATATTATTCAAATATGTGATACCTTTGCCTATAAATATATAAATTATGTTAATCTCACGTTTAAAAAAGACTTTGACGCCTTAAAGCATATTATTCGATAAATGATTATATGCATTTTCATTTAAGATATATAATAACTCAATTGAATTCAATTGACTATTTATGTAATTTAAATGTCGAAAAAAAGTAACTTTGCCAGTTCTCCATGGTAGAATCTGTATTCAAAATCAGTGATTAATTTTAATTAAAATTGTTAAATGATTCAAAAGAGGTTTTAAAAGCATAAATGAATAATGTATAATGTATATTATGATTGTAAATAAAAAGGTATAATAAAATAAACGAAAATACGTTTATTACACAGGTTGTCGAATGAGCGTCAATTATGTCATTTCATCTTTAATTTACCACAGAAACCATCAAAATGACACAAAGAACGACTGATAACCGTAATATAACTCGCCCCGTTGTAAAAGTATAATTATTTTATGACCGAAAATACGTTGTTATGAGATAATTGTAGGTAGTATTCACAAAGCTATGCTCGTTATACTTGAACATTTGCTGCGATAATAATATCTAAATGCAGACAATAAGGGTTGTTATCGCTTGAACGATGTTATCATAATTGGCATACCTTTGTGGCAGTGTATGGTACAAGCCTTTGCGCTTGCGTGTATAGAGGTGGAGGTCCCGTGGGATTGAAGGTGGACTGGTATGCAGCAATTACATTCCACATACGTTACCTGAATCGACAACAAAGGCACTGCTCAACTTTGAGTGACACTCAATGTCAAATCTCCAATAGATTTGGACTGGCTGGAATGAGAGTATCCCATTTATTTTCATGATTCATTTATTTTATGTTCATTTATAAATAGATATTCACTTTTCATGAATTTTATTACTGGTTAATTCATGTAAGTTTTAATTGAAATTAGAAATTGTTTTATAAAAGTTTTTACAGTCTTGTATAATCTGATTTGAATCTATTTAAGCTGTAATGAAATATAAATGACAGCGCTACGAAATTTTCTTTTAAAATGCACCATTTTAAAGCTATTTCAATCGACTATTTATATATTATTTAAACAACGAACAAGCACAGTTTATCATTTGACACATTTTTGATATTATATTTTGTGTCATTCTAAAATATGTAATTCATAATTGCATATCTATACTAATATATAAAGTTGAAGAGTTTGTTTGTTTGTTTGATCCGGCTAATCTCAGGAACTACTGGTTCGAATTGAAAAAATATTTTTGTGTTGTATAGTCCTTTTATCGGGGAAGGTTCTAGGCTGATTTTTATTCATTATATTTTCAGTAATTATACGCGGGAACCGCGAGGCACACCTAGTATTTTTATATAACAACACCTTTTAGTAATTTACAGCTATTTGAATTAGGTTATATCCGTTTCAATCTTGCAAACACTCGAACTGAAAATTCTCCGACTAATAACTCAAAAATAACTAAGATAAAGCATATCATATTTTAAAACAATAAGCTTTTATATATCAATCAGATTGGTAATATTTACGTGAATTCGAAGAAAGGCAACAAAGTTTAACTTTATAATATTGTATGAAAAGTAATCTATCAAACCGAGATTATCTTACGTAATTTAACTAAGCATAAATGTTAAGAATTTATTATGACAAACTAAGAGACATCTGTCATAATATAAATAACATGTTAGCACGGTGTTGAATTCTCGTCCCCAACTTGTACTTAAACAGTTTAAAACGTATTAATTTTAGGTATTCCTTTCAACGAAAATATTTATATGACAAAGTTTCTATGTTTTTTTATGTAGGTTCTATTATATTCTTTATATTTTTAAATTATTTCTATATAATAATTAATTAACTTGAGCATTACAATTATAATATATACACATGAAAATATTCATTATTGTTTTGACTAGCCATTTTTAAAAGAGGATAAAATATTTCGTTTTCAGTTCGTTTGATTGTAATGAAGCATATAAATGTTTTTTTTTTTTATTACACAAAGGAAAATTTCAACTCGTCTCCCCGGGGAAAACCCGACTTATGTGGCATTCCTACACACTAAAATCTCTGTGATGGCCTTATTCATAGCCCTAAATCAAGTAGTTACGTCGTTTTTCTTTTACAAACAGTATTTAATTTCTTGAAATCATATGTTTACTTTTTAGAAAAGTTTAAGTTTATTATAAGCTGCGACGAATCCGCTACGAAGGAGGATTTTATTGGTATCCACGAAGTTACCGACTTCTACACTAAATTTCTTTAGAATCCAAACAACCCTACTGAGCTCGACTGGGTATTAAATATCAAACACGCTTATCATCTTTCAAATTTATGGTATATAATATTTCAATAGGAGCCAGAAAATATAAACTAAATATTTAATATAATGTTTTTTTTTTTTATGTACGAGGGCGGTCCGATAAGTACTTAGCCTCACTGCCCGATGGTGCCAATATCGCAAGAGAATACATTATAGTGTAGTACCTTCCTGTAGACGGCTGCTGACGAAATTTCAGCCGGATCGGACTTGTAGTTCTGTTTTGAGAGCGTGTGAAAGCAAGCGTGTTCGTTGATTTCAAAAAAATGGAAAAGGAGCAATATCGGTCGGTGATTCGATTCTCGTTTTTGGAAGGGAAATCGCGCAGTAAAATCAAAGAACGCTTGGATGCAGTGTATGGGGATGCTTCTCCTTCGATGGCGACCGTCAAAAATTGGTGATGAAGGTGATAGCCACCGTTTTCTGGGATTCGCAAGGTGTGATATTATACATTGACTACCTGGAGAAGGGCAAAACGATCACAGGGCAGTACTATGTCGAATTATTGGGCCGATTCGACGACGAATAAAATAAAAACGGCTCCATTTGGCGAAGAAAAAGCTCTTCTACCACGACAATGCACCGGCTCACACCTCCGCACTCGCCACGGCTAAATTGATCAAATTGGGCTACGATTTACTGCCCCATCCAAATATCTTCTCCATTGTATTCTCCAAATTTAACTCCGTGCGACTTTTTTTATTTCCCAACTTGAAAAAGTCACTCGCCGGGCAGAAATTTTACTCGAATGAGGAAGTAATCATTGCCACGGAGAATGAATTACTTATACAATACGACATCTATTACCGTGATTTTATACTACAAACATGAACATTCCAAAGTACTTGTAAAGGTCTATTTGAACAAAAATATTTTTATTTCGGAACACACACACACATATAAATCCTTTAATACATTAAGGAATGTTTTTTACTAACAAAATTTGGGCTCACAACATTCGCTTTTATGTGAAGAGTTAATTATTTAATTTTTTTTTTGTTATATTATAGGTAGGCGGACTGTCATAAGGGCCACTTGATGGTATGTGGTCACCAACGCCCTTAGACATTAGCAGTGTAAGAAATGTTAACCATCGCTTACATCGCCAATTCACGAACCTTGGGAACTTAGATCTTTTTTTTTATTCCCGGGAGAGCAAATGCCTCTACTCCACCTGATGGTAAGTGGTAGTAGAGTCCAAACGCGACGACGGCTAGTGCAGTCAGGAAGAATGATTTGGACTAGCCGCGCCCGTCTTGTTATGGCCCTTGTATATAATATATAAATATATTCATTTACTTAGTTCTATTCCTTATTTATATACACACTTTAATTAATAATACCACCACCCACACCTTTGTTCATGCAATGTACATACATCAAAAAGTAGCTATCTGCATTAATGCAAGATTATTATTATATGTAATAATATTTTAAAATGCATCTTATGTAACCTATCTAAATGGCGTGTGGGACGCCACTACTACTGGGAAATCAAATCTATACATATAATAAATCTGTAACTGGTCGATGTCTGTACGTGGAAGATAAATGAGTAAAACTTTTATCGGGGGTCTTTATAAACACAATAGAACCCAAAACAATGATTAATAATTTTTTTGTCTGTTTGTCTGTTTGTCTGTTTGTCTGTTTGTCTGTTTGTCTGTGCGTTTGTGCACGCTAATCTTAAAAACGGCTTAACGGATTTGAGTGTGGTTTTCACTAATGTATTGTGGCTAACTTCACTTAACATTTAGTGTTTGTTTTATTTCAATCGGTTCATAAATAATAAAGTTATGTCAATTTAAAGATACACGTAGAACATTTATTATAAAATGGTTATGGTCAAACTGAAAAGAGATTAAATATTACATGTAATTTACACTTTTACTTATGATTTATCCTATATTTTGTCCTATAATTTTTAATCTCTTTATTAATTTATTATAAGTTTAGTATCCCTACTAAAAATCAATAAATTATTATCTGTAGGAAAAGTACGCGCACCTGTTAGTTGTCAAAATCATAAAGTTTTGTTAACAATTTCGTGTTTTTAGTAGCTTCGTGTGTTGTTTTTGCATAAAAACTAATATTGCATATATATTGTGTGTATCTTTATGATCTCATCTTATATCTTTCATAACAGTACGCTTTAAGACTGCGTGTGCATGTCAGTTAACTCAGTGACAATAATTAATACGTAATTAGTATGTAGGTGTATAAACAAAGCCTAAAAAACAACTATAACAATAATACATGGTTTTAGAAGTGCTTGCTTTAAACATAAACGGTATATCACTTCTTAAAACTTTAAATAGGTATAATTTTTTCGTAAATTCGTGTTTCCTGTCAAAAGTTTTAAAACGGCAGATAAAAATTCAAACGTTTTACCTACCGAAGTTTTTTCTAAACAACGAAATAAATAACAATTTAACGCGGAAAAAATGGCAACCATATTTTGAACTATATTTATTAGCCTCTGGATATATATAAGGAGTATTAACCACTGGTTATTTATAAGAAGTGTAAATAGAGAAAAATAGCAATTTTGTTCAACATTAAAATAACAGAAATTACTTTAGAAGACCTCATTAATAAATGTAACAAGTATTTCGAACCGAGGAAAAATTTAACTATGGCCTGACATGTATTTTTTATGAGAAAACAAAGCTAACACGAAAATATAACCAACTTTATTACGAGTCTAGAAAATTACAGTTTAAAATGCGATTTTGTTGAATTAATAGTCATTGGTCAGTGATAAATTTACAGCGAATATGTGTTAGAGTAGCTCGCCAAACATCAAAGATTATTACAATGGTCTGATCTGTCACTAAAGAAAGCTATAGAGATAGCTAAAATAGTAGTGATCGAACAACAAAATACGGAGCACATAAATAAAAGCACTGAGACGTCGTCATCACCGTCATCATCTAATGAATATCAAGTGATGAAGGGGGAGTAAAAGTATCAAACAACACACAGTACAGAATAGAGAAGATGTGCATATTCCTACGAAGTCAGACGGGCAACTAATTAAGAAGAGAACAAAATTGTGAAACATGGTTATATTTGCCTCATCCCAATATAAACCGAATAAAAGTATTTTGTAATCTCTCAGCTTAATTCAATTGGTCTTTGGCTACATCAAGCTTGCGACAGCATAATCATGAATAGGAAGAAGTAGATCTGTGCGAGCATATAATATATAATTAAGTGTACTCAGATATTGATATTATATATTTTTAAAAAAATCACTGCAAAAATAACATAAATAAGTTAAAAATAATAATGTATTAAATGTATTAATTTATATAAAATGAATGTACCAACCCATCTTAATATTCAATATTTAAGTTTGTTATAAATTTTGTACTGTAGTCATATTCTTGCTTGCCTTTTAATTGTATTTGGTTAAAAAATATATAAATAATATATATATCATTTATTTACTGCATTTTATTGGCCTTACTCAATGTAATAATGCTTAAGCTATGTGATTTCATTTATATTTTGTTTTTGTTAAATTTGTGTTTTCATTAAGTAATTAATTATATTTGATTATAAAAAAATATATATCTTACTACACCTTTACTGATTATGATGGTTTAGCTGTTTGATTTTATATATGTTTTGATTATGTATTAAATGTATTAATATTAATATTCAATATTTAAGTTTGTTATAAATTTTGTACTGTAGTCATATTCTTGCTTGCCTTTTAATTGTATTTGGTTAAAAAATATATAAATAATATATATATCATTTATTTACTGCATTTTATTGGCCTTACTCAATGTAATAATGCTTAAGCTATGTGATTTCATTTATATTTTGTTTTTGTTAAATTTGTGTTTTCATTAAGTAATTAATTATATTTGATTATAAAAAAATATATATCTTACTACACCTTTACTGATTATGATGGTTTAGCTGTTTGATTTTATATATGTTTTGATTATTTTAATGATTGTGTAATTATTGTTGGTGGAAACTTAGCTAATGTATGTATATATATAAATATATACATACATTAGCTAAGTTAGATATATATATATATGCTATAAGTGTCATCTCATTTTTAACACTTAACCTACCAGAGCGGTCAAATAACTGCTTTTGAAACTTTAATTAAAATTGTTATATAGCTCTTTTTGTTTGTATATTATATACTTTTCTACATAAAATGGCCGCTTAAGCAGCTTATTCAGATGTGTGTCAAGTTCAATGGACAACATTTGTTTTAATTCCCTTTTTTTGTTTAATTAAATTAGTAGCCTTGGTTAAGTCTGATTTTATTTAGTCTCTGACAGAAGAAACTTTTCCTTTATACTTTATATTGTACACATAAAATAACATAAATCTATAACAAAAACGAATTAATTAATAAATTATCCATACATATAAATAAAATTGAAGTTTCTGTCTGTTATTTCAAAATAACTGCATGTTTTAAAGGTTATATGGCTATTTACGATTTACCAAAACCAAAGCAATCATTTTTTTAATTTTTTTACTGTCTGCATGTCTGTATCTTTTAATTGTCTAAAAATTGAAAAAACCGAATTATTATAAGAACTATTTCAAGATTCCGTTTAGCCTTTATTTCATCAAAATTAGTTGAGTCTATCAAAAGTTATAAAAATACGTATTTTTGTTGATATCTATTCACATAATATTATTACTCTTCCTAACTGATTCATTAACGCAGAGCCTAAACTGGGGGCGTTAGAAACTTAAAATTTTGGCAGTTGATACATTTTATAACACCCACTAAGGTAGGATTTTTGGAAATTCTACCCCTAAAGAGTTGAACGATTGTTTAGAAACCCGTCATTTTTAAAGTTAGAAGCATGAAATTTAATGAACAAGCTTAAAAATAAATAAAAATGTATTTCAGCGTTTTTGAAAATCTAAATCTGAGAGGGTAAAAAAGGGGTTGAAAGTTTGTATGGGGATTCCGTCACTTTTGGTGTAAGAAGAATGATATTTAGTATTAAAGCTATGCATACGTATTTCGTCGTTTTTAGAAATTTAACTCCAAACGGGAGAAACGGGGTAAAAGCATTAGTATAAAAATTTAAAAAAATAGAAATATACTATTTGAGTTTTTTGATTGAATTAATAAACATGAATTTCAAAGTTTTTAGAAACTTATTTTTGTTTGGAAGAGTTGGGTGCAAATAATGAAATTCAAAATACGCAATATCTTATATCAATATCTCTTAGGGAGAAATATACGAACTTCACTATGTTGGTGATGTTTGGATAAAAAAAGCATATTCCATTATTGCCATATGTACCACTTAATTGGTATTCCCTAAGCTTATATTATTGTAAAGTTTCATTAAAATCCATTCAGTAGTTTATGCGTGAAAGAGTAACAAACGTCCATACATCCATACAAACTTTCGAGTTTATTATATTAGTAAAAAGTAGGATTATTATATGCCCTATACTGAACACACATACACTATACTGGATGGGCGAATAAATCGATTGGTAAATGTTTATATCTTATTGATTAAAAAATGATAAAATCCTTATTTTACCCGTACGAAGTCGGGACGGGCAGCTAATTACTCGCTGATAACGTATCTTTCTGTAGGTAAAAAAGGTTTTTAAAAACAGTACAGCAGTTTTTTAGTTTATTCGCTACAAACAAACATACAAAAAATCTATTTTTACTTATTTATAATATTAGTATAGAAAAAGACCACGCGCGAGCGAAGCTGCGGGCAACAGCTAGTATATAATAATTTCTCAGGAACTATGCGATACAAACTTGAAATATCCTTATGCTGCGTGAACAACTATACTAACGTAAAGTAGGATTTTACTGGGTGAAAGTTAAATAGATAACTTATAAAAAATAAAAGAGCACTTTTTTCCGTCCAATAATAAGTTTTTCTTTTGCATTACTCTTTACCTGCATATTTTAATAAGCCAGACCTTCGCTTTGGAATGTAGAAGCGCAATAAGATTATAACTGAAATTTCGGGCACATAATGCGTTCCCTTCCTTAAATTTTCAGCTTCAATCAACCCATTTAAAATGCCATTATTTTTATCATATAAAGAAAATTAAATACAGTCATATACATTCTTCGTATTTGACCAATAAGTCACAATAAAAATACTACATGCATACAAGCCCCAAAATAGTTCACTATTTATTTTACGTCAAATAAATAACAGGATATTCAATTCAATGTGTTTTTGACATTAGTAATATAAACGCTCTATTTTTTGATTTATATTGACACTAATGGTACGGAAATAAAGGGAAATGAACGTCCAATGACTTTAATTTTCTTATAGACTTATTAGACAGACAGCCTTATTTTGCAATGGTTTTGCGAATTATAATTGTTTAACATAAAATAATAATACTTTATAATAAAACTTAGTGCATAAATTATATTACTGTTAGATGGTTTTATATGTATAATTTAAATATGTTTATTAATAATAATTGTTAAAATCAATCCAAATATAAATAATATAATAGTGTGTTTACAGAGTGTATTAAAAGATAAATAAATAAATAAATATGATTAATATGTCATCTTAATGCTTTCAAATAAATTTTAATTTTTGGTTTAAAGGTAAAAATAGTATCGTACAAATGTCTAAATTGTTAATATTTTTTTGATAGTTTATTGTAATCCTCGGTAGTATATTACTATTTAATATTATTCTTTCCTAAAATATTATTTTGTTTATAAGTTCTATATAAATAGAATCAATTTGTTTCTAGGCGGTACGTTAAAATTAATCATGAAAACGCTTTGTGACCAGTCTATTTTTATAGAAGCATCCTAATAGGGGTTAAACCTGTTATATAAGAGATAGTAAATGAAGCATGCTCAATGGGATTGAGATAGAACGCTTAAGAATATCAATACCAGCCAATTATTATTGAAAATTATTTAAGAAAATAATTGTAAATATGTAATTGTATTTAATAGGCTTGTTTGAAGGCCAAAGGTACTTGGTGAACAGACGTCATTAGAGTGTTTACTTAGGACGCCCGACCCCCGGAAGCTCAAGGCAAACAGGCCCATCCTAACAGAAAGCTAATATTCACACAAAAATTACCATTTTCCATGAACTAACGAGCCTTTTATACTGGTTGTTATATTTAAATTTCGTTTAGTTTAATTGCTTGGACAAAATATCTTTAGATTTATTTATTTTTTACTGTTCCCGGGAGGGCAAATGACGGGAGGAAGAATGAAGTGCACTAGCCGCCCCCGCCTTACTAGCCCGCAAGATGCCTCTTCACGCCTTGTTTCAGCTCGCTGTCGCTCTTATGACCCAGGTCATAAGAGGAGGGAAACACGTGTGCTGGTAAGGAATTCCATGTTTTGAGGTGGAACAAAGTAAAGAGTTGCCAAATTTCTTCGTTCGCGATGGAATTGATGTCACAGTTTGGCGGTGACATCGAGAGCCAGCATGCGTGGACTTGTGAAGGAAAGGGGATGCAGGAATGAGGGAGAATAATTCCTCAGAGCACTCGCCGTGATAAATTCGATAGAAAGCGTTCACCGCCGCTATGTCTCGACGCAATTATGTACTTTGTTATAAATTATATTATAGTCCTTTGAATTATACGCCTATTCTTCTCTAGTCTTATAAACATAAGCAATGAGCTAATATGCCTATGTCATAAGCTTGTATGACCAAAGAAAAACACCACGACGTCATTAAAGCTACGACTGTGGTAAAGGTTTCGAAAACAAGTGTGAATGTAGCTTTACAATTGTATTACCTAGCTTGTATTTATGTGTCCAACACATTACATAAACATATTATACATTTTTTTACTAACAAATAATATAATTGAAAACTTAAGACGAGTAAGTAAATTTAAAGATTTTCGTGATTGGTAGTTGGTAACGAGATTATTTTTTTTTAATAATGTTTGGTAAAATTAAACTACAAAAATTGTTTAATCATACATCCAAATATACATACAAAAATATAAATATAATATAATATAATATTTAAGCTCACATGATGTCTAAAAAATGATAATTTTAACACAATTGTATTGTATCAATATTTACATGTTTTTGTCTATATAGTAACAAAACGAACCCGAAATAGGTTTATTTGTACAGCATAATGCTATAAATACTATTAAAACAAGAGAAAGAAAGAAAAACATATTAATACAATTAATAAATTAGAATATACAAAACTTATAAGAATACTAGGAGAGGAAAGCACTGCGTATTCATTTAAAATTAAATTTACTCGTGAATTAAATATTTAAAACAAGTTATTAATTGTGTAATAATATTAGGTCCTTACATATGAAATTGGCGTTTTGTACGGGAGGAATATAAAGTCAAATTTTTTTTTTTTTGTAAGAATATTCAATTAATCAAAGCATGCACCGTTGTTATCTATGCACTTTTGCCATCTCATAGGTAGTTCAATGATCCCTTTACTAAAAAAACCATGGGGGCGAGAATCAATAAACTCATTGAAGGCGGTTTGGACTGCCGCATCGGAGTTGAATTTGTTTACTTGTAAAAAGTTGTCCAAATTCCGGAAAAAATGGTAATCTGTTGGAGCACACGCAGTTGGAGGAGGTCCGGGGAGTATTCGGAGCGTCACGGTAGCATGCGCAAGCGATCCCGTGGCGCTCCCGTTAAGACGGGAAGGGTACCGCTGGGTTTTTAGTGGGTATTCCGATGACCGGGGCACACTCGGTGCCTTGGACATACGGCGAGTCCCATATACCCCCCCCACTGTTCCCGTGGGGGGAAACGCGTCATGCGTTTTCCCAGCGTCAAAAAAAAAAAAGGTCCGGGGAGTACGGTGGATGTCGCAGACATTCCAATTGTAGCTCATCTAACTTAGTGGTTGTTTGTTGTGCAGTGTGTGGTCTTGCGTTGTCGTGAAGCAGCAGTGGCCTAGAGCGATTGACCAATCTCGGTTCTTTAGCAGCTAGTTCTTCCTTCATGGTTTGCAGTTGCTATCAATAGATATCTTCCGTAATCGTTTGGCCAGATTTTAGAAAGCTGCAGTGAACGACACCGGCGCTAGTCCACCAAACACTCACAAGTAACTTTTTCTGAGTCAATTTTCGTTTAGGGTAGGATTTGGCTGGGTCTCCAGGGTTCAGCCATTGTGACGAGCGCTTCCGACTATCGTACAGTATCCACTTTTCATCACAAGTATTGATTCGATTTAAAATCCCTTCATTATTGTATCGGTTGAGCAAAATAATACAGCAGTCGACGCGTGTTTGCAAGTTCGATTCACTCAATTCATGAGGTACCCATCGTTCAAGTTTTTTTACTTTCCCGATTTGCTTCAAGTTGATTAATATAGTTTTATCACTTACCCCGAAGCCTGCAGCTATCTCTGAAGCGCTTTGTGATGGATCTGTTTCCACAATACCTTTTACTTCTTAATTTTCCACTTTGGTCTCCGGCCGTCCACGGGGTTGGTTCTGAAGGTCGAAATTTCCAGAACGAAAACGTTGAAACCAAAAACGTACCGTGCTTTCTTTTGCGCCACCAGCGCCGGACACATAATTAATCCTTCGAGCTGTTTCTGCAGCACTGGTGCCACGGTAGAACTCGTACTCGTAAATATATCGATATTTCATGTTTTCCATTGTGAGGTAATAAGCGACGCCAAAGAAAAAAATAATGAGGAAAAACAAATGAATGACTGTTTTCAAAACTCAAATGTTCCAGCTAAATGAATTTATAAATTTGAATTTGGAGTTCTTAACCAAAGAGGAGATATTTTAGATCAAAGTGGTCAGTACGACAAAACGCTAATTTCATATGTAAGGTTTAATAATAGTTTCTTATGAAACAAAGTGTACTTGTACTATAATTTAATTTTCGTGACAATTTCATAATTATAATTAATATTTTACAGTGTGAAAATACTATTTTATCATTACAGGAATATTCCCTAATTAGTTTTCCATTGAAAGCCACCATTGATATTAATTAATGTTTCAACAAAACTTTAATTAACCCAGTTATAAAAGTACGTGTGATATTCTGTTTCGAAATTGAAAATAAAATTATGATGAGTGTATCATCATTTTACTAGTTTCCTAATATTATTCGTTATAAAATATTACATTTGTTTTATAACAAATAATGTTAGAATTCTAAAAATATGCGAGGGCCAGAAATGAGATTCTGTGTTTTAATATGTCGCATGTAGTATTCGCATCGCATTGGCATCGCTAAACGCAATCTCGTCCGAACTACATTTTACATTTTTGTGAAATGCACAACATAATAAATTATGTACAAAAATGTTTGTTCATCGTTAACTATTCATATGCACTTAAAGATTAAACAAGGTACGTTTTAAAATTTAACGACTCATAATTTATATAAAACTTAGCGGACCACAATCCATAGTCCATACACCAACGCGCAACCAACCTTGGGAACTAAGATGTTACGTCCCATGTGCCCGTACTTTTATTGAGTCACTCACCGGAACACGACAGTACTTTGTATAGCTGTTTGGCCGTATCATATTTGATGATTGGGCGGTACCTACCCAGATGGATAAAGACCTTTTAAGTAAATCATATCACCATTATACCAAACAATTATTTTTAATTATTATACTTATAAAGCCATCCGTATTTATAAATTTATACGCCGGGTCAGATAACAATTATCAAGCATTGTGACAGTTATATTACCTTGGGTATCGAAAATGATAATGACAAACGGTGATCATTTATTTGCATGAGTCGCGGGTTTTATGAAAATTGATACAATGCGACCTAGAAACTTTATGGCGGGTAAATTGCATTTAATACTATTTACGAACAGATTTATTCATTTCATATAAACGAGAACCTAACTCTTCCACGCAGTATCAATGTATTTGATTTATTAAAAATCATTTATTATAATATATATTTTATCTTGGACTAGTTTTAGACCACAGATTTAATTGGAATAAACATATTGAAAACATATGCAACAAACTAAGGACAATTATGGCAAAATTATATTTAGCAAAAGACAAACTAACTTTTAAAACTGCACTACTCTTATACAATACTCTTATGGATAGTATTGTATCATATGGCCTCAGTGTGTATGGAAGGACATTCAAAACCCACCTAGACAAATTACACAATTTACAAAAGAGAACACTAAAAATTATAATGCCTAAAAAAGTAAAAGATAAATTCAAACAAAACGACAGTGAAAAAATGTTCGAATACTGTAAAGTACTGTCAGTACACAAAAAAATCAAACATGCACTCCTTTGTCAAAATTATTTCGATTACAACAAAAACTTAATAACACATAAAATCACAACAAGGGCTATAACAAGACACAAACTAATCACATTTAAAGCAAACAACATTTATGGAAAACGAACTACAGATTATCTCCTACCAAAATGATTAATGAACTACCATCAAATTTTAAATCAAAATTAACAAAATATAATATTAAATATAAACTCAAACAACATTTACTAAAAATTAAATAACATAACGAAAAATACTATTACAATAATGATTAATAATAATAATATTGTTAATTAATATTTAGGTTCTTTTTTTATGCTTTATTTATTGAAAGCTCACCTTTTATGATAATATTATCTTGTTTTTGTCTAGAAGTTTATATTTTAGTTTAGTTTTATGTTTGTTAGTTTAAGCAACACCTAAACAAGCTGACAAGGCTTATGGGTGCCAAGTATAAAAATAAATAGTAATATTTCATTATTAATAAATAAATAAATAAAATAAATAATATATAATAAAAATATTTACGAATGTTGGTTTAGTGCTTATAATTATAAGGCTGCAGATCGCTTGTTCCCGGGTTTGAATCCCAGGTCCCAGGACGTAATAAGCGTAAAATATCAAGATTTAATTTGAGCGCAACGTTTGTTTATGAGAAACGTTTCTAAAGTAAATAAATTTCAGTTTTATCACGAGCATTAAAGTGCACTCACTTTTTTTGTTTAAACTAACAATTCTCTACAGAGTGCCTTTCCGTTGGTGTATAATTCTGTTATTTCTGTTTATTTTAAAGGTGCACGAGTTTCGTAACGATTTTAATTGCCTTCTGTGGTTAATTTCTTTATAAAGTAAAGCATTTATAATGAAACTATATGAATATTATACAATGAAGTAGTTAGTAATATATCTCAAGGCGTAATCGACGAAAACGTTAGCAATTAGGTGGTTGTCGGTAATATCATCCGTGTAATAGCTGTAATTTTCGCTTACGGCAGCCAAGTTGATGGCGCAGAAACGTAGCGAAATGAACGTCCAATGACTTTTGTTTTCTTATATTTCTTTGTAAGGAAAAATAGCAATCCATTTAACTGGATACCTATTTATGTTGCTTTCGTATTTCATTATATATAACTATATCTTATAACATCAAAATGATCGTTAGTTATATTTGGATTAATCTTTTTTTAACATCATGTTATCTGTTCATTTGTGAAATCCAAACCTTTGTTGGATATATCTGTATAGATATGACTGCCTCGTTGGTCTAGTGGCTAGATATTAGGCTGCAGACCCGGTGGTCCTGGGTTCAATTCCCAGGTCGGGCCAATAAATAGTTATTGGGTTTTTCTGTCAGAAAATTCTCAGTAGCAGCCCGGAGTCTGGAAGGTGGAAGTGTGTACACTCTCGTGCCTCGGAAAGCACGTTAAGCCGTTGGTCCTGCGCCTGAACTCTTTCCGGTCGTGTCGGATTGCCGTCCCATCGGATTATGAGAGCTAATGAAAAGAGAGTGCACCTGTGTTTGCGCACACACTTGTGCACTATAATATCTCCTGCGCAGTTGGCTAATCTCTCTTGAGATTGGCCGCCGTGGCCGAAATCGGTCTGGAGGACCTTATATTATAGATATGCCATTTACAATATTTAACGAATTGTTATATTACATATTGTAAACGAATCGAGAAGGCTATGTAGCTCGCACATAAGCTAACGGAAGATTGCAACTTCAAGACCGCGCAAGCACACGAATAATGTGAATGACTGTGAAAAGCTTCTATTTTCGGGCGGTAATTCAAGTCCGCTTACTATATTTCAAGATATCAATCATTTTGCTTACGCGTGGTAAAATTGTCTACGAGTCCCTATAAATAGAGTTTCATAAGTTTTAAAGTAAAATAAACATAAAAATTTATTAGTACTGACAAGTGAATATTATTTTAAAGATACTTGTGATATACCTTATCAAACGACAGTTTGATAAGGTATAGATTAAGATGATTCTTAAATTCTTTTATTTTTTCATTTATTTCTTCATCATCTTAATCATAATTCATCATAATTTAAATATGCGTAACAAATATTATAAAAATAAAACTAAATAAAAACACAAAATAATAATAGTTAAATAAATAAACAACTAACGAATTTATTTTGCGTCTGCAACATTGGTATGATTTAAATAGGTAGTTTGAACAACCGCTGCATTATTCACTTCGTCAAAGAGCTGTATTTCGATAAATCCAACGATAAAAGTTTAGATATAAATATTGCACGTTTTTCAAATGTAATCAATCAATTCGTACACAATGCATTTTTCAATCAACGTATTGTTTGATTAGATTTGAGAACTATTAATAAATTCCTACTAACACACAAGTACCACTTCGTGAATACGAACGTGCTATATATAATAAAATCCAACGGTAATAAAGGTTTAGTTCAAAAATATATATTAATTAATCAGGATGTGTACTATTTGAAATATTTTCAAATAGTACATATTAAAGAATAAGACAATATGTCAGTTGCTATCCTTTTCACTTATGCTACTTAAAATATATAAAATAATGTCTTAAAACCCAGACTAACTAAATAAAACTTAAACATCTATAAGTATCTTCTTTTCCAAGACTATTTATAAATAATTTCTCGAAAAAAAGGTCCATTACTGAAATTACCAAAACCAAATAATGTACATTCAAATAATATTTATTTAAATAGGCTTTTATAAGCACTTTTGAATCATCATGTGTTAAATTGAATATAAAGCTAAAACCAGTACAAAATATGGATCTACAGTTCATGGAACATAGATGATTCCTTGTTCTCTCTGGTTTAAGACATTTTTATTTCTCAAAAAATAATACAATAATTCAATTACTATGAGAAATACACGTTAATCATACAACTAAATATAAGAATTATGGAACGGGAGGGTATTAATAAATCTTATTCTAGTTTGTTATAATTTAAGCCAACATTGTCGTAAGTGGGTAAAAAGAAAAAAGTAAGGCTACTATTACATGTCGTTTACATGGCAAGTGTCTATGGCTATCACATATTTATTTATTGATATTGTCATGTGATCATGCGGATCTGTGGTGGATTTTGCCTTGGCATATGATCTGACACAACTGGTTACCTCGCCAACGCGAAACCCAGATGTGGAGGATCATATACCTTCCCTGCTAGACCTTCTGCTGACCTCTCATCCGGATGGGTACCATGTTTCCTTAGAACCTCTTCTTGGCTCGTCGGACCACAGTCTTGTCCGGAGTACAGTGCCGATTACACGCACCTCACGGCCTCGATTCGCGGGATGTCGCCGTGGCACTACAGGTTAGCGGACTAGGATGGGATGCGGTCCTTCTTTGCATCCATGGGGGCGGAGTTGTTTCTCGCCGGATGATCCAGATGTCGTTGCTGACTCGGTCGCTGTTGTTGTGTTTCAAGGTATGGAACTCATTTCGTACTCTGCAATACCCATCGGCGGCAGATCCCGGACCTGGTTTGGTCGCTTCTGCAAAACGGCATTAAACCGAAAGGTAGAATGCTATCAAGCTTGGGCTGAAGCATCGGCATCTTGTGATGTAAATACCAGCGCACTGAAAAAGGAATACAACTCTGCCTCCAGGTCTTTCAAAAGTGTTATTGCCAAGGCGAAATCGGAGCACATTGGCAGGATTGGTGAGAGACTGGTGCGACATCCTTCGGGAACACGCGCATTTTGGTCTCTCGCTAAGGCTGTCTTACGGAATTTCTGTCAGCCCTCCCTTCCATCTCTGCACAGGATCGATGGCTCGTTGGCCCATACTGCGAAGGAGAAAGCTGACCTTTTCGGATCTTTCTTCGCGTCCAACTCGACTCTTGATGATCAAGTAAAGACACCATCGCCAATCTTGCGGTGTGACCATGATGCCGGAAATTAAATTCCGGCAGAGTGCAGTTCGTAAAGCACTTCTTTCCTTGGACATCCATAAGTCAAGTGGGCCCGATGCCATTCCTCCGATCGTGCTGCGTACTTGTGCTCCCAAGTTGGCACCGGTCTTAACGCGTCTTTTCCGCCACTCCTACACATAAGGCGTAGTCCCGAATTCTTGGTACTGCTTTGACTGCTTTGGTGCACCCGATCCCTAAAAAAGGCAATCGCTCTGATCCAACAAATTATAGGCCTATTGCTATCACCTCCTTGTTCTCCATATATAATGAAGGCCATTATTAACTCGCCAGTGCGGCTTCCGTCGGGGTCACTCAGCCGGTGATCTTCTAGTTTACCTTACTCACAGATGGGCTACTGCGGTTGAGTCCAAGGGGGAGGCATTAACAGTCAGTCTGGACATAGCGAAAGCCTTCGATCGGGTATGGCATAAAGCGTTTCTCTCGAAGCTTTCTTCCTACGGGCTTCCCGAGAAATTATGCAAGTAGATCACCAGCTTTTTGGCAGATCGGAGCTAAAATTTGTCAATTCTGGTGTTCCACAAAGCTGCGTTCTTTCACCTACTCTGTTTCTTCTGCATATCAATGATATGTTACAAATCAGTAACATTCACTGCTATGCGGATGACAGCACTGTAGACGCCCTTTACACCGACCGTGCTAATATTTCTCGGGAACACGTCGACGAGTGTCGGAACAAATTTGTGTCTGAAGTCGAGACCTTGCTAACCAAAGTCTCGGACTGGGGCCGACTAAACTTGGTCCAATTAAACCCCAATAAGACTCAAGTTTGCGCGTTAACCGCAAAAAAGTCTCCTTTTGTCATATCCCCTCATTTCGAGAATACTCCCCTCACTGCCACAGCCAGTATCGGGATACTTGGCGTCGAGATTTGAACGTTGTTCAGTTTCGCGGTCAACTGGAAGTTAAAGCCAAATTGGCTTCCAAAAAGCTTGGAGTGCTCAACAAGGTGAGACAGCATTTCACGTCGACCCATCGCCTAAATCTTTACAAGGAGCAAATTCGGCCCCACATGGAGTACTGCTCTCACCTCTGGGCGGGAGCTCCCCAGTACCAGATTCTTCCTTTTGACCGCATTCAACATAGAGTAGTTCGAATTGTCGACGATCAAGCTATTACCGACCGGCTTGATCCTTTGGATTTGCGTAGAGATGTTGGGTCACACTGCATCCTCTATCGCATATATCACGGGGAGTGTTCTGAAGAGTTATTTGGTTTAGTCCCGGCCGCTGAATTTCACCACCGGACATCGCGTGAGAACTCAAAATTCCATCCTCACCACCTCGATGTCTGGAAATCCGCAACAGCGCGTTTCCTAAGGCATTTCCTGCCTCGCACAATCACTCTGTGGAACCAGCTTTCGCCGGCGACTTTTCCGTACGGATATGACATTGCAACCTTCAAGAAGAGAGCGTACTTTTTCCTTAAAGGCCGGCAACGCACCTGCAAGTCCTCGGATGTTGCAGATGTCCATGGGCGGTGGTAGTCACTTTCCATCAGGTGACCCACCAGGTCGTTTGCCTCCTCTTATATAAAAAAAATAAATTGAAAATACTACAAAATTGTTACATATGTATATATATATATATATTTTTTGTATAAGGTAAAGGACTGGATTTCTTTAATATCGTTAGGTACTCTATATGTAGGTTTGAGGAAGGCTTCCTTCTCGGAGGATAAAATCGAAGATAAAATTCATTATAATTGTTATTGTGCGAATTGTGAATGTTATTTTATTACCATGGCGTATCGATATTCCAATATCGAATACACAGAAATGGTGAGAATGCTTGCTAGGTGTGATGACAATGTGTCGAATGCCTGCCGCCAATATGCAACAAGGTTTCCAAATGTACCTACACCGAGCCGTCAGACGATGTTAGCTGCCACGCAGCCCCCGGGTCGTCCCCCGAGACAAGCAGTAGGTGATCAAGAAGTGATCCTGGAGTTCTTTGAGGCGAATCCCGCAGCGAGAACAAATAACGCGGCGTGGCGGTTCAATTTGTCACAATACTTCGCGTGGAGTGTCATTCACCATGAAGGCAAATATCCATTCCACCTTCATCGTGTTCAGGAACTCACTCACTTAGCGTAAATTTTTGGCATCGATAAGCGCGCGTCACACCCGTCAAGGACAACACTCGACGTCAGACAAATGCGGCGAGGTGGGCGAGCTGCCCCGCGCGCGTCGCCTCTGGCCCCGATGGACATGAACTCGGGCGCATACTATAGGTATGTACATGTTAGTATCATTATTATTAGCAGGACAAGCGCGCGCGAGCGCCGCGTCGTCCTTTCGTTTATGAATGAAACATAGTTAGAAAAATATCACGACAATACAACGAAAATGCAATAGTAATACTACTTATATTTTGTTTTATACATACATACTGCATGAGCTTATATAATATTATATTTATCTCTTTTCGTCGTCAAAACTTAAACATTCGAAAGAAAAAGACATATTATTTTGTAACAAACGATATATAATATTTACCAGGTAATTAAAATATTATATTGGATTTTCTCTAATATAATATTTGGTAAATATTTACAATCGCGGCTGTTGCCATAAATGGCTCCAAATTTTTATGACATGTTTTTTATCAATAATGAATGATTTTTCATGCAATATTGAGGAGGGGGAAGACTTCGAACATGAAAAAATTTAAAAGTAAGACAAAAAAGATGTAAAACAGCAATGAGTGGTAAGACTCGAGGTAAGTGGTCTGAGCGGTCTAGGATGTTCCTGATATGTAAACAAGAGCACTTAGTTCGAGTTACCCGAATGATTACACATAAAATTCTAGAGCAAAGTCATTGAAAATATTTGACATGTATTTTTTTTTCAAAACAAATAAATAAATATAACATGTTTATTATTTTTTAACTTTTTTTAAAGAATGTAAAAATTTATAAATACTCCAGGTATATTTTTAATTATCAGAATGTACTAAATATTATATGAAACGTGCATTAGGCTATTTCTCATAATTACATTAGACACTCACGTTATATAGCTTGGATTGATAGCTCTTAGCTAGGAGAATAGAATTATCAGAACAGTCCAAAACGACATATGTATATGGAAGACAGTTGACAGTCTCCTCAATCAATTTTAAAAGTTTTAATGAAGAATTTCAATAACCAAGTAACATCAAAATCTGACGTAAATTATTATTTTTTATATAAAATGTATTTACATTCATCTTCATTAATTAATAATTATTATTATTATTATATAAAAAATAATAATTGATTGACATATCAACATACAGTCCAAACGACATTATTAAAACGCTTGAAAACGCAACCCATTTCACCACTAACTAAAGTGTTCACAAGACGAGAAATAAAATGTTATGTCCCGTGTGTCTGTAGTTACACTGTTTCACTAACCTTTTAAAGCTGAGTATAACAATATTATTGCTTTTTGCCAATAGGATGTGGTGAGTGATTAGTACCTACCTGCCTAAGTTATACTTAATTCGTCTCCCGATTTTCACGTACCCTTATCCTCGTAGCTCAATATCTGAACGTTAATAAACATTGCACTACCGACGCCGTGTATAACGGTAATATTACGAATTTCGACAAGCAATATATCAATAATTATTAAATAACTCGTTTAATGAATTAGTACTGTATTGATAGTCATTGAAACGTGCAAATAATACACGCATAGTTTCCATGAATGGGATCTGTCAGTTGGAATCCCATTAGGTATCATAACAGAACTAACGTAATATCCCTCTTGAGATAATAAACGTGTCAACCACAACAATGACAAATTGGATCTGAATCAATGGATTACTACACAGTTATATTAAGTTTCAATACGGGATTGATAGAGTTTAACAAACAATAATTAAATTCAAAATTTGTTTTTACTATGATATAATTAAGTCGACAATCCGTACTATTATTATAAACGTGCTTAAAGTGGTTTGTTTTATTAAATTGTTACGCTTTTTAAGCTACTAAAGTCATTTTCATGAAATTTGGCATACATTCAAGCGTACAGAACTCTCCCCCCCTCACAAGTCTTTTTTTATTGCATAGATAGGTGGACGAGCATATGAGCCACCTGATGGTAAGTGGTCACCGATGCCCATAGACATTGGCATTGTTAGAAATGTTAACCATCGGTTACATCGCCAATGCGCCACCAACTTTGGGAACTAAGATGTTATATCCCTTGTGCCTGTAATTACACTGGCTCACTTACCCTTCAAACCGGAACACAACAATACCAAGTACTGCTGTTTTGCGGTAGAATATCTGATGAGTGGGTGGTACCAACCCAGACAAGCTTGCACAAAGCTCTACCACCGAGTAAATATAATATAATATACTGATATTATATTATATTAATTGTAATAACATTATAATAATAACTGAAATAAAATTCACCTGCTTGGAAACCCATTTATATTCATATTATATTAATAGTCTTGGACACGGGTGAGATGTATTAATACGTCCAACAGTTACTATATATTATACTCTGTCTCTCGAAACTTTGACAAAAGATTAATTAAAACGAATCACAGATATCATTTTCTAACTCACTTTAAACGATAATGTTCGCAGTTCAAAGTTGAATATAAGAAAAGGAATATATTATATACACTACTGGAAACATTTAAAGGAACAAGAAATTTTCCTAATGTTTTCTTAGCTGCTAGATCTGAAAAGTAGAAGAATGAAGCTTCAACATTCTATTTTTTTTATCTCGATATGACTATTTTTTACCTAGATACAGCCTTCCAAACTTTGGTGAAAAAATGAGGAAATTGTTTTGTTCCTTTAATCGTTTCCAGTAGTGTATAATTTTTTTATAGTATTTGTAAGTGGACGAGCATATGAGCCACCTGATGATTAGTGGTCACCAACGACCATAATCAGTGGTTTGTACATTTCTTGAAAAAACAACATCGCCACTGCGCCACCAACCTTGGGAACAAAGATGTTATGTTCCTTGTGCCTGTAATTACACTGGCTCACTCACCCTTCAAACCAGATCACAACAATACCAAGTACTGCTGTTTTGCGGTAGAATATCTAATGAGTGGTTGGTACTTACACAGACGAGCTTGCACAAAGCTCTACCACTGAGTGTATATGTGCATTCAATATAACGAACTGTTTATATGACAGCACGAAACATAGGCAGATGTTACATCGAAATTGATGAAGAATTTATAAGTAAAGAAAAACAATTCATAAATATGATGTAAACTCAATAAAAACATAGGTATTTTAATGATAATATTGGATTAAATATGTAGCAACAAAGTATACAGTATACGCGCCACGCACACACTGAAAATGAAAATGAAAATGAAAAAATAGTTTATTCTTTATCAAGTTGTACATAGCAAATAAAGGTTGGGACCCTCTAGTAAGTATAATATAATACTCGTAACATGAGGAAGGACCCGCTCTTCCATAACATACAATTCTATCCATGTTCTTAAAAAGAATAAACAATATCTTACTATATACTAAAACTCACAATCAGTAGATAAACTAACATTATATAACTAGGGAGTACAAATCAGTGGCCGAGAGAGAGGCATGTCGTTTTCCGTTACGGCATACGAGTCGGTCTAGCCCAAAAGGCGAGCCCATAGATATTTCACAACACAAGTATCTAATTTAATTTCTACTTTGTCACATAACCAAGAAGGTATTATATAAAAATCTTTATATAAATGACATTCAATTTGATTTCAATTCTGCCTCTTATTGACACAGCATTCGGAATTCGTATGTCGTCACTAGCTGATTGATAAACGCACACATTGATCAGCATCAGACAAATGATTCTCATCTGTCACTGCCACGATTCCGTGCTCTCCAGGTATGTTATCGGCGGTTTTTGTTTTGTTTGTAACAAATAAATTGTCATATATCAACCACTTCAATATATATTTTTCCAAAGTGTTACCTGTTTCTGATAGGATATATTATCCGAATGATTGAGGTAACTTATTTATTCGTCTTTTATGATCACTTTTTTATAAAAAAAATATCACAATAATGCTTTGTAGTTTTTATGCTGTCTTTGATAGGTTTGGTTATTAAGCAACTTTGTACATGTTGTAATCTATTCATGTTTTAAAAAACTTTCATCAAAAATATTATACCTCGTCTTGTCTCTACTGGTGACTGTAGAGCTGGGTCATTTTTCGCATAGAGAATCGAAATTGCGGTCCTAGTCGTCTGCAGTTGTATTTACTTGGTTAAACATAACTAATCTTACTACTATATGTCTACTAGTCCGTTTTTTTTTTCTCTTACGATATACTATTATATTTTTTTAATAAAATGACGTAGTCAACACTGAATCGATTTCTCTTGCTCGGTGTTGAAGAACACGTTGCGACGAAACCTGCGTGTTGGGTGGCATATTTTAGACACGCGTATCCACCAACCCGCAGTGAACTAGCACGGCAGAATAAGCTCCAAAACTTATTTTTATTTGCCGTTGCCACGCAATGGAATATTTACCGGCTGTTATGTGGAATAATGAAATATAAATAAATCAATTTTTTACTTTTTTGTCAGCACAACTTCCAACTTCCTATTTATATAATTTGATTACTATTTAAATGGAATGAGGAATGTGATTGTCACACAATTTTCAGTCGTAATCAAGAGCGATAAGACTAATCTACTGTTGATTCAACATAATATAACAGTAACAGTGTGTTAATGTCCCACTGCTGGGCTAAGGCCTTCTCTCCTTATTTGAGGAGTCTTGGAGCTTATTTCACCACGCTGCTCCAATGCGGGTTGGTGGAATACACACACGGCAGAATTTCAGTTAAATTAGACACGTACAGGTTTACTCACGAAGTTTTCCTTTACTGTCAAGCACGAGATGATTATAAACACAAATTTTAAGCCCATGAAAAATCTGTGGAGCTTGCCTGGGTTTGGACTCACGATTATTGGTTAAGATTCACGCATCCTTACCACTGGGCCATATCGGCTTATAAATATGATGCAAAAACGAAAACAGAACAGAAATCACACTAAAAAATCCAAGCAGTTCAAGTACAATTCCAGTACCTCTGTTCTACTACATAATGTTAACGCTTGCTCATAGAATTACAAACGATAATCTTATGGAGTCTTTATAGGACATATCCCGATGTAAGAAGTCTGAATTCTTTGAATACCTGTAAATGACCTGACATACATTTGATTCGATTTCTTTTATAGAAAAAACTGTTACTAAATCAAGTTATTTGTATATTAAGTGTTCATTTTAAAATGAATTAACAAGTTTATAAAGCAGGCATCACACCTGTAAGCCCTCCGGTGTTGCTGATGAGAGTGGTAGTCACTTTCCATCTGGTGAGCCACTTGTCCGTTAGCAGCCCTCTAAAAAAAATAAAGTTTAATGGTACACGTTAAAAAAACCATCCAAGACATTCCTCTAATTCACCAGAATCTTCCAACAAGAATACTATTTCAAGCAAAAGTAATATAAATCATGATACAGTACGCGGTGCTGTTTTGAAATAAAAGTGCAAATAAGGCTTGTGCTAAAAACATGAACGTTGTATTATTCAACGTCTGTTCATACGCACGCGTCAGAGTCGGATTAGACGCGTCGTTTACGAACACCTGGCTGGCCCAACCACAGAGATGAATTTACGCGACCGTCGCGAGCGACACATGCCTAAAAGATAATACGCTACTTATTGCTCGTGATATATTAAATTCTTAGAGGATTATTTCGTATCATTTCTCATATCTTAAATATATTTCATAATGTACCATGAAACCTTTGGCTTCCATTAAGCACACTAAGCTCAGCCAAATCTGGTAGCGCTTTTGTGCCAAAAACTTTTATGGATTTAAGCCAAGACATTTGTATCGCTAATGTTATATAGGATTGAATTAAATGATACTATCTTTTAATCGTGAATACCAATACGATATTATTTAAACTGTATCAGTTATTTAATAATATAAATTACAGTTTTAAAAACTATAAACTATGTAAAAGTATTTTGGGCTCGATGTACATTTAAATTTTCATGATTTTGATGCTGTATATATTATTTCTCTCATGTATACTGAGGTGAACTCAATGTTTATTTGTTTCTTTGCCTTGAGTAAATTATACATTAAAAAATATTAAAACAACACAAGTGTTTTTACCTACAAATTTAATTAAGGGTTGATAATTGAAAAAATGACGTTTACTCTTTCGTATATCAAATTCAATCAATCAATTATTCATGAAAGAAGTTGATAAATCAGTGTTTGTGAATACCTGCTAAATAATACATATAAGCAAGGCTATATGATTGACAAAACAATTAAGGGGCCTGAACTCAAAAGTTTTATTAGTAGACATGTAAGAGACCCACTAGCCACTCACTCACTATGTCTATGATCAGAATAGTTTGATGGTAAGATTTGACTTATACATATATGACAGCAAAAATCCATACGAGAACTCAAATAGGTTCCGAAAATTGTTTACATACTGACTTGTAACAAGTCAAAAAATATAGAGCGCGTAAATTTAATAATCTAGCTAGAATTTTGTAAAGTGATCTGTTATCCAGCAGACTAACTAAGTTTCTGTCTGACAGTGCATTCATTAGAAAGCCATCTGTAACTGATAAATGCGCAGATATTCACAGCCGTTACAAAAGAGATTAATAAAATATCATCGACATTAAAATATGATTTAGTTTTTATATTGAAATATTAACATAGATATAGATAACATTTTTGTATACGACATATATAAAAGTAATATACACGTTTTACAATAAAGCAGCCTTTTCGCCTTCAGCATTTTCTTTGAGACAACGGTATTTTCGGATTAGTTTGCAATGAAAGTGATTGGCAGCTGGTACTGTAGAAATTATTTGTTAATGACATCAAATATAAATAAGTTGATTTTCATAAATTTTATTAATATAACTTTCGATAAAAAAAAAATTGCAGTATCGCAAAAGCAGAATAAGGAAACTCTTTCAGGTTCTATCGGATTTTGAGGGAGTGCACTTGTGTACTTGTGCACTATAATCCTGCGTTTATTACGAGTTGCCCATGGGAATGGTTGATGTGACTGAAATCATCTTCATTTATATTATAAATTCAAATTTATTATTATAAAATAATTTACGATGAATAAAAATATAGCCCCGGGTGCCGTATGAGCGATTAAGGTAGTTTTCGTTATAATCATGTATACAACTATCAAGTATTTAAGAATATCAAACACAATTGTGAGTGAGCTTCTAACTCGCCAGGAAAAACATTATCTAAGATAATCGGAGGTTCTAAGGCCTTAAAAAACAATTTTTGTCACCGATCTTCTTCGATTTAAGGTCCAAAATGAATAGGATAAGGCTAACAAACTTTGGTACTATAATATTATTCATGATTAATATCAAATACTTATGAAATACTAAAAATATTCAATAGATATTTCCAAAAAATTAAAAATTCAAACCTGAGCTAATTTATTATGCTAAGCTTAAGGAAGGCTTTACCCATTACCGACGTCTAATTTATCAAGAGGCTGATTCACAAGCGTACATTAATCTTGGACAAAAGTGAGAGCAGTGATGAACGGCCATATAAAATGACGACACTCACCCTAGTGTAATCATTTATGTAGATATAGTGGAATGACTCAAATGCTGCAATGTGCTTGCATTAAATTAATAGCAAGTTACTTGGATCTATACCAATGCAAGAGATTATTATATATATTAGGTTACATATGAAATTAGCGTTTTGTCGTACTGTCCACTTTGATCTGAAATATCTCCTCTTTGGTTAAGAATTCCAAATTCAAATTTATAAATTCATTTAGCTGGTACATTTGAGTTTTGAAGACAGTCATTCATTTGTTTTTTCCACATTATTTTTTTCTTTGGCGTCGCTTATTACCGCACTATGGAAACCATGAAATATCGGTATTTGAAGCTAGACGGATTTTTAAGTCTCGATTAAAATGGTGTCAAAACCACGAAGACCAGATTAAAATGGACATTCTGGCCTCGCATCATTCCAAAAACGACTTTAGAGGTCCATCGGAGTCCAGTCATAGTTTTATGCCTACTGATATGATGCGTACTATAGTTGTGCCTATTGTAAAAAATAAAATAGGTAGCTTGCTTAATAGGCAATTAATTAAATTCATTAGATCACATGACAATCAATTTGGGTTTCGACCGGGTTTGTCCACAGAAAGTGCTGTACTCTTAAGCGTGCTGTCACATACTATGCTAGGCGACGGACTCAAGTTTATGCCTGTTTTCTGGACCTGTCAAAAGCATTTGACCTGGTTTCATATGATATCTTATGGAGAAAACTCAAAAAAATAAACGTACCACCGGAACTGGTCGATATTTTTAAGCATTGGTATGGAAACCAGGTCAATAACGTGCGATGGGCTGGTGTCTTATCACGTCCGTATGGGTTGGAGTGCGGGGGGATTAAGCTCACCAACGCTCTTTAATCTATATATTAATGAGTTACTTGAGGAACTCAGCAACACTAGAGTCGGCTGTTTCATTGATGGGGTATGTTGTAATAACTTTAGCTACGCCGATGATATGGTGCTGTTGAGTGCGTCAATTTGTGGCCTCAGAAAACTGTTGAATCCTATACGGTAAGACATGAATTGATTTATAATGCCAAGAAAAGTGTAATTATGGTCTTTGAGGCTGGAGATAAAGCGCCAAACGAGGTTCCACCCATTTTACTGAATGGTACTGCACTTCAAAGAGTGTTACAATTTAAATATCTTGGGCATATTTTAACTCCCAGCCTTAAAGACGATACAGACATTGAAAGGGAACGGAGAGCTTTGTCAGTGAGAGCAAATATGTTGGCTCGTAGGTTTGCACGTTGTTCAAGTAATGTTAAAATTACTTTATTTAGAGCTTGCTGTACAACTTTTTACACGTGCAACCTATGGGCCAGATACTCTCAAAAACCTTACAATGCTCTCCGTGTTCAGTATAACAATGCTTTTAGGATGCTGTTGGGGCTGCCACGCTTTTGTAGTGCATCAGGGATGTTCGCAGAATCGCGGGTTGATTGCTTTTTTACTATAATGCGAAAGAGATGCGGCTCCCTGGTGCGTAGGCTGCAAGGCAGTACCAACAGTATCCTTAAAATGATTGCGAGTAGATAGGACTGTACGTGCGTGAGTCATTGCTGTGCCATTTCTTATGGAAGATCGGCAATGAATATAATATGTAATTAATTTTAATTGATAATATTAGCTTTTAATAAGCTACCTATGAGATGGCAAAAGTGCATAGGTAACAACGGTACATACTTTGATTAATGAAATATATTTTACAAAAAAAAAAAAGACTTTATATTCCTGCCGTACAAAACGCCAATTTCATATATAAGGACCTATTATTATATTCATAAATTTATAGTAGCAGCAACTTCAAGTTACATACAACAAATATCTATAAGGACAAACGGAGTCATAAGCAAACGTTTTTTTTTGAATTGTGAAAACAGTATGATGTCAACATGATCGATTTGGCCATGGTGGCCATTCGCATGCGCGACTAGTCAACATATATGTACCTACATATATATTATAGCACACAAGTCTACGCGCAAACATAAGTGCACTCTCTATTCCCTCAATCTCATAGTCCGATAGGACAGCATATCCGACACGACCGGAAAGAGTTCTAGCGCAAGACCAACGGTTTTTCCTGCTTTCCAAAGCATAAGAGAGTAAGTATTCTGGATGTTTTTTTTATATAAATAATATTAATATTTAAATCTTAGTTGATTTTGACCGTCTGTTTTATTTTTACGATATAACTTCAGACCTTATTTTGATGAAATTATACAAATATTATATTAATTATAATTATATAAACAAAAACGGAGAGCCTAAATTTAAAAATTATTGTAGTAGAAAATTTCGTTATAATTATATATTATATAATTATATTATGTAAAAATTTAATTAGAGTGAAATGCCCTTGTTAATAATATTCAATATAAAAATATACGGACCAAAGTCTTTAATATCTTTTTACGTTTGGACTTAAAGAAGTGTTGACAGTAAAATCTTATTTATTCTCAAGCGAAAGAATTTAACAAGCAATTAGAAAGAAAAATAAGCACTTGTCACTTAAATTTTGCAATAAAGAGAGTTTGTTTTTATAACTCTATAATTAATATTATAGTGTGTTTTTATTTAACTATCCTTGTCAATTAATTAACTAGCATAGCTGAACTTGAAGCTATCGAAATAATCGAAAACATTGTTGATTATTTTTATTGGTTAACTGCTTTGACTGGTTGATCTATTATACGTTGATGCATTATATTATAAACCAAAAAAAAGATATCATATTTTTACACATTTACATTCAAGTGGAACGTTTTATTGTGCATGCTGAACGCGGGAATAACAAATCCACAAATTTTATTTAAAAGCACGATATAAAAAATAAACATAAATGAAACACAATGACGATTTCAAACCATTTCCCTTTTTTCTTTATAATATTTAACATAAAAATAACTTTCAATAGTGACCTTCACACTTCGGTTTGATCGCGACATATTGTTTGGAAGTTTATTGTTTCGTTTCAACAAAGAAATACATAACGTGATAAAAAGAGTTGGATTTTTATTTTAATGATCGAAGTACATTTTCTATTCATATAGACTTGTGTTTTTTAAAACACTGTTTTCTTTTGTGAAGTATTTACCTACATTGGCGTATAATAAGGGGTCAACAATATCCATTATTATGCATTAAAAACAAAAAATGTAAGTTTTTATATAATTTTGATGTTAAGTTTGTTGTATTGTATTATTATAATGTAGTTAGGAAACTATATTTTACAATAGCTGTAATATATATTCATTATTATATTTAAAGAACATGCGAAAACTTTAATTCAATTACATACGTATTACATCGTTTAATTTTCCGCTAAACCTTTTGTCTATTAAATACACTCGTTGACTCGGCTGTGCCAAATCTGGTATGCGGTTCACTTTGTGCCAAAGCTTTTGTGGATATCTGCCAATGGAATTATAGTGTTATTTAATTACGTGTAATGTAAATTTAATTTATAGTATTATCTTAGATTTCAACAGAGATCTTATATATATTACTTACCTAAAATAAATATATAAGTTATAATATAATGATATATCTATTTTATATATTAAAAATATTCGAAGTTTACATTCAACTAACTAAACGTCCCGGCTTCGCACGGGTAGATATGGAGAAAAATGTATTATGAATAGGATTTGCGTAAAATACGTTCTTAGTGAGCGTCTGCGTCCTGAATGAAGTAACTGTGACAAATTTCAAGGGCGCATAGTTGAGCGGTTTTTCGCTTATAGAACTAGCTGCCCGTCCCGACTTCGTACGGGTAAAATAAGGATTTTATCCTTTGAATCTTTTAATCAATATGAGATAACATTCACCAATCGATCTATTCGCCCATACAGTACAGTGTATGTGTGTTCAGTACAGTGCATGTAATAATCCTACTTCCTACTAATATAATAAACGCGAAAGTTTGTATATGGACGTTTGTTGCTCTTTCACGTAAAAACTATAGAATGGATTTTAATGAAACTTTACAATAATATACCTCATACATCAGAATAACATATAGGCTAATAAAATTTATAAATTGATTGAGCCAAAATATAACAATAAGTGTCACGTAAGTCGGAAAATTTCTCCTATTTGCAAGCCATTCTGGCATGCGCTGCAAAAACAGTAAGAGTTACACAAATATAATGTATAGTAGAAATATATATCTTATATAGTTCTACAAAAAAGTCCGCGATGGCATATATCTATCTTTTATGTGTAAGCCATTAACGCTAAAATAGTGAATCGAAAATACAATCTAATTATATATTTATTTCCAAATTGCACATTTTGTACTAACAAATTGATTCTTAACCACTATGTCATTTGGACAAATATTTTAAAAGTTACGACGATGACAAAGTCACTGCGCGGTACTATGCAGCAGTACACTGAGGGAGTGGTGGGAGAAGAATTCGGTCATCGGCTCATCGCCAGGTATGCGACTCGTATGCAGGCAGACGTCATTGATGGTTGTCCGTTGTGCGATTTTTTAAGGCCAATTTGCTAAAGACGCACTATACCTGTATGTAATGTAATAGGTAGGTTTTTAAAGTGCCACGCTGCATATCTTCGGGTTGCAGCGGAATGGGTCGGCATGCCCGGCCGCAAGTACCACTCTCTCACTTAAAATCGGCGTATAGTGGTAGCTACGCTACCGCGTTTCGTTCGGTGAGTGAGTCCCGGAGGCGGAAATAAAATAATAGTTCGATCCGCTTGAAATTTACTATTTGTGTTTCTTGATTGAATTGATATACATATATTTCAAAGTTTTTAAAAATTCCACCCAAATGGATGGCAATTTGTTTATTTTTGTTTTGAAGAGTTAGAACGTTCGTACTTATTCGCTAAAAAACTTCATACACATACTTCTGCGTGCAAATAACAAAATGCTAAACACACAATGTCTTAATATCAATATGTCCTAGAGAGGTGCAAGTAATACTTTTTTTTAAACGGACATCACTATGTTATTGAAGTTTGTATAACAAAAACATATTCCATTATTATCATGTGTATTCAGTTCCCACAGATTTATTTTAGGATATGCTCGAAGAGAGTTAGATTTCATTCGAAATTCAATGTACATATATAGTTCCCTCTAAAAGCTTGCTTCCCCATGACAATCAAAAGTCCCAAGGCCTGTCGTTGAACATGGCGAGCGATAGTGAGAACTGTTATCACATGGACAGTTTTTATGCTGCATGCTCCAGAGTGAGCTCTGCGAGTAGCTTAGTAATTTATGCCCCCAAAAGGAAATACCGCAAACGTCTTTTTTATATAGGTAGACAGACGGGCAAACGGGCCACCTTAAGTTAAGTGATCACCACTGTCCATAAACAATGGCGATATAATAAATATTAACCATTCCTTACATAGCTAATGCGCCACCAACCGTAGGAACGATGATGTTATATCCTATGCGCCTGTAGTTACAGTGGCTCGCTCATCGTTCAAACTGGTACGCAACCACACTAAGTATTGCTGTTTAACGGTAGAATATCTGATGAGTGGGCGGTACCTACCCAGACGGGCTGGCACAAAGCCCTACCACCGTTTACAAAGTGGTGCTTCGATTATTTATTATAAACAAAATTTTCAGTGACTCGAATAATTTTGTTTACTCTGAGTTTGATAGAATAAAAAAAAAATATTGGTACGCTTGCTCATTTATAGTTTTAACTATACCCAACGGCGTAGATAGATGGCGAGGTATTTAAGCAACAAAATCGTAAATCGGAATATTTATATAAATTAAATTTTACTTCAAGCCATTTAAGTAACTATAAAATATATTAAGTCAAACTACAGGAATTCATAATATGTTCACTGATGATTACATAAAGAATAATCATCAACTTAAAAATTATAAAAAAAAAACCCTTGTTAAGCTTTTTCTTACCAGAATGATATTTCATGCATCTTACTTTAAAATGATAGACTTCCAAACAAACATTTATCCTTTACTTATACTTAAGCGCGGCCGAAGCCACGGGCAACAGCTAGTAATATAAGTATAGATATAGAATACGTGCGAGCGAAGACGCGGGCAACAGCTAATTTATCAATATAAACATCATGAAATCGGTTACTACGGCAACGGTTACTAAGGCAACTGCTACTGATGTTTGGTATGGGCTCCCCTACATAAAAAAAGAATGATAAAATCTGTGATAATTCCGTTTTGGTTGAGAGTTGAACAAAATCCGTTCTTACCTGATCTCTACTCGGCGAAAGGAATATTCCTACCAAATTTCAAGTCTCCACGCCTTATGGTTCCAGAGATATCGTGATGAGTCAATATATCGGTGGAAATCTCTTATATATATAGATAGATAAAGCCCAAATGACATCACAAAACATTTTTAAAAATAGAATTTGATAATAAGTTAATAATACTACTCAATACCTTTGTATTTTAACAGGCAGTAGAACTTTATTGCTGAAAATATTTGCTAAACGATTTGATACTCTCAAGGTAAATGGGAGATATTAGGTTAATTAAATTCTCATGTCAGAATTTAGAGGTATTTTCTTCGATACTGGATCAGGCACTTTGACAGAGCGAACTATTAAAACGTTATCTTAGAGATTAAATAAATTCCTCGTTCTGAAATCCAGTCGAAATGTACAATAAAAAGCAGTATTTGATCACCTATAATGTCGACATTAAGTTAATACAAAATAAGAAGCTGAGATCGCAAGTAGAACACTCGGATACCTAACCGAGGATCGGTGGTTCAATTCAGAGCAAGCAAACTGAGAATTCATATGCTTAATTTGCGTTTGAACTCAGTATCATCGGTTAAGATTCTAACCATTGGCCATAACGGCACTTAACCGGGTCTAAAAATATTTCATATTGGGCGAATTTTAAAATGTTAGTAATGCATTTACTTCATGTACGTAAAAGAGTACGTAAAAGAGGGGTCCTTGTTGCCGTTTCGAAACATATTAAATCTTCTCGACTTCAGAATTATGAATCTGATTGTGAGGATATTTGGGTTAGCTTAGAGATCTGCAGTAGGGGCGTTAACAGTGAGATTATTTACATATGTGGAGTTTACATCCCTCCTCCCGTTCAAAAACACATACTGAAACACTTTATTGACAATACTAACAGAGTATTAGAACCTTTTGACGGCACTTCGTTAGTGGTGGGGGATTTCAATTTGGGCAACATGTTATGGTCTAGGACGACTCAAACCTATTTAGGAAATTCTAATAGCGCACTGCATAACATGCTGTCGGACTTTTTATCCCTTAATGATTTAAATCAATATAACTTCATTCTTAACAATAAAAATAAAATTCTTGACTTAGTGCTTTCAAATAAATCTCAAATTGATATATGTGAGTGCATGGATCCTCTAATCCCTGTAGACGCATCACATCCATCTTTAACATTTTTTCTTGGCGTTAAACAATTGCCTGATCTGCTTCCCGATATAACGCCTTCGAAATACTGTTTTTATAAAGCAGATTATGTAAAAATACAACAAGAGTTAAAAACCATTCATTGGGATGATCTCCTGGGTGAGTGTGACTCTGTTGACACTATGGTGACTATATTTTATGATCAGTTACATATTCTTATTCGCAAATACGTACCTTTATCCAAACCTAAAAATAAAAATACCCATTCTGGTTTAGTAAGTGCTTAATTAATTGCATAAAGGAAAAATATAAGTGCAGAATAAAAATACGCAAATACAGTAACCCTCGTGATATTTTAACCTTCGAACTTTTAAAGAAACGATGTGAAAGATTATTAAAAGAATCATACGCTAAGTATCTTGAGCATATAGAAATGTCTTTGCGATCAAATCCCAAGTTGTTTTGGTCCTATCTAAAAAAGCAGAAAAAATGCAACTTCTATCCAGCGAGAATGAAATTGAATACATTTGTAGCAACTAAAGGCACAGATATATCTAATCTTTTTGCTGACCATTTTTCATCTATTTATTCTAATGTATCTTCGCCATCATCATCTCAATCATTTCCTGTGGTATCATACCCTAATAGCTGTCTGAGCGTAATATCCTTTTCATCCGGTCAAATCCTTAGGGTCTTGAAGGGACTTGACAGTTCTAAAGGCGCAGGTATAGATGGTATTCCGCCTATATTTGTAGCAGGTTGTGCTGAGGGCTTAGCAAAGCCGCTTACATATATTATAAACTATTCCCTGAGCACTGGCATCTATCCATCACAATGGAAAGAAGCTCTGGTTATTCCTCTTTATAAAAATGGAGATCGCAGTCTCATTAGTAATTATAGACCAATATCCATCATTTCTGTGTTCGCCAAATTATTTGAACTAGCTATCTATCCAATCTTCTTCTCACAATTCAAGGTAACCATTGCTCCGGAACAGCATGGATTCTTGAAAGCGAGATCTACTACAACCAATCTCACATCTTTTGTCGAGGATATTGTTGAGGCGATGAATGTTGGCAACTCTGTTGACGCTATCTACACTGATTTCAGTAAGGCCTTCGACACAGTTAATCACACCATACTGCTGCATAAGCTTGAGATGGTCGGTGTGACTGGCAATCTACTAACGTGGTGTAAATCCTATCTTCAATCTAGAAAGTCTACAGTTGTTGTTAATGGTTACTCTTCTAAATTATTTGTTTCCTTTTCTGGAGTACCTCAGGGATCTCATCTAGGGCCTCTATTCTTCAATATTTTCATTAACGATATCTGCTCCTGTTTCGCCCACTCGAAATGCCATTTATACGCCGACGATCTCAAGCTTTACAGAACTGTTTGCACTGAAGCGGATGCCATCTGTCTTCAAAATGATCTCAACAACTTGGCGTTGTGGTGTCATATAAACTGCATGAGTCTTAATACCGCAAAGTGCCATGTTATAAAGTTCAGTAGGAAGAAAACATCTTTTGAAAGAACTTACTCAATCGATGGAAATACACTCTCGGAAGTAGAACATATTCGAGATCTAGGTATCATACTGGATAATAAATTAAGATTTAATTTACATATTGACGACATAGTAAGCAGGTCTTTTAGGACCTTGGGATTTGTATTGCGTAACTGCAAGCATTTCAAAAATGCTGAGACAAAAATATCGCTCTTTACAGCATTAGTTCGTAGCGTTTTGGAATATGGCAGTATGTTGGAACCCTCATTTTGACATTTATAAAAATAGGTTAGAAAGTGTTCAAAAAAGATTTCTCTGACATTTGACCTACAGTCTCAATTTAGCTAAAAAACTACAAAACTATGATGAGAGGCTATCATTTTTCAATCTCCTTTCGCTTTATAACCGCAGACGCGTACTGGATAACTCATTTATATTCAAACTAGTGAATGGGTCAATAGACTCATCTTATTTGTTGTCCAAAATAACGTTTCGCGCTCCTACAAGATCCTTCAGAGCATCTACTTACACGCCTTTTGTTGAAAGACTTGCTCATTCACGTTTTGGTCGTCTATCCCCAATAAATAGATTAACGATCAACTACAACAGCATATGCAAAACTGCAAATTCCTTACATTACAAAAATAAGGACAAAAATAATTCAACGGTTAATCCTGACATTGACATTTTTAATGACAATATACGTAATTTTAAGAAAAAAACAATACTGTATACAAATAATAATTCATAGCCTGTAATTATACATAAATTCTTAATAGTTATCCTGGTTTTAAGTCCTGACATTTACACTATTTACGCTTATATGAATAATTCAATTATATTTCCATTATGACATTTATTCTTACAATTTATTCAAATTCACCATCGTTTATTGTACTTAACTCATTTTTAATATATTGACAAAAGAAAACTGTGTTTAAACTTTTATCCTATTGTCTCATTAATTTTGTTAATTTTATAATGTTTTATTTAATCAATTAACTTTTTATAATTATCGTTTTTTACAATGCTGACTTATATTTCAATTTTCGTGTAATTTTAGAACACCTGTAAAAAAGTAGGCAATTACCCAATTATTTATGATGACTTTTGGTTTATTGTATATTTTTATTGTACTACTTGTTGGTGTCGTCAAATAAATAAATAAATAAATAAAAAGAAAACTAGCTGTATGGAGGGAGACTAGCTCGGTAATAATCGATGGAAGCGTCAAACAACTCATTTAGCGACACTACAAAAGTAAGAATTTAATTAATGTAAATTTAAAAAATAATCCACAAATATATAATGAAGGTAAGGAGAATGTAAATAGTTCTAGTATATTAATTATCTATCTAAATAATTTCGTGTAATATTATTTTTTGTTATCGTATTTAAAATATAAAATAATATAGATAGTAGATATTGTTCAAAGACGTACCTAATTATTTGGTTCGTAACATAAAATCTTTACATAATATAAATCGACAAAAAAGAATGGCAGATTTCGTACCGCATACTTTTTTTGTTGTATTGTTATAAAATTTGTACCACTTATTCAGGCAACTAACCATTTATTTTCATATAAGTGTAGTATTTTTAAAATTTTGGACTAATTAATAATATCAGTAAAAGGATTTGAATAAATAAAAGTAATAAAAGCATAAACTAAACGCAGTTGTGTTTTTAAAATTTTCCGTATGTAAAATAACACAAATACCGAAATATTAATTATTTACAAATAAATATAACATAAAATATAATTAATCAATCAATCAATCGTCAAGCAATCGTAGTCCACTGCTGAACATAAGCCTCTCCCAAAGAGCGCCAAAGCTCCCGGTCTTCCGCCTTCCGCATCCAGTCGGTGCCCGCCACCTTCATAAGGTCATCGGTCCACCTGGCTGGAAGGCGCCCTACGCTGCGTTTGCCGATTCGCGGTCTCCACTCTAGGACTCGTCTGCTCCAACGGCCATCGGTCCTACGACATACGTGACCAGCCCACTGCCACTTCAGCCTGCTAATTTTGCAAGCTATGTCGGTGTCCGGTTCTTTTCCGGATAATCTCATGTCTGATCTTATCCTTCAAAGATACTCCGAGCATAGTTATATCCTCGCTCCATAGTACGCTGAGTGACTTTGAATTTGTGGACTAGTCCCGCAGTTAGTGTCCACGTTTCGGCACCGTATGTCATGGCAGGTAAGACGCATTGGTTGAAGACGAAAGTCTTCAAACATTGCGGTATAGACGACGTAAGGACTTGACGAAGGTTGCCAAATGCTGCCCATCCCAAGCGAATTCTTCGATCTTGATGGCAAATCGAAGGTGTGAGATGTACTCGCCGTTTACATTGACTCCATATCCAGTCCAATCCAGCGTCTTGAAAACGTCTTCCAACGCGTTGGTGAACAGTTTCGGAGATATTACATCTCCCTGTCTCACCCCTCTGCGCAGTTGGATCGCCTTCGTCTTACAGCCCTGGATGTGGACAGTCATTGTAGCAGCGTTGTACAGACATCTCAGTACCTCGATATATCTCCAATCGATATGACATCTCTGCAATGAGTCGAGCACTGCCCAGGTTTCGATGGAGTCAAAGGCTTTCTCGTAGTCCACAAAAGCCATACACAGCGGCTGATTGTACTCTTCGGTCTTCTGCACAATCTGCCGAACAGTAAGGATGTGGTCCACGGTGCTATAGCCTGATCGAAAGCCGGCTTGCTCTAGGGGCTGGAATTCGTCAAGTCGGTCAATTCGGTTCGTGACGACTCTTGAGAACAGCTTATACACGTGACTCAGGAGGGAGATTGGTCTGTAGTTTTTCAAGAGGGTTTTATCACCTTTCTTGAAAAACAGTACCACCTCACTCCCGCTCCACGTTTTCGGGGTCTTGCCATATTGGATGACGGAATTAAAGAGGCTTGCTAGCTCTTTCAGGACCGGAGTCCCGCCTGCCTTAAGCAACTCTGTTGTGATTCCGTCATCTCCCAGAGCTTTGTTGTTTTTAAGCTGTTCTAGAGCCGCCCTAATCTCGCCTTGGTCAACGACCGGGAGCTCCTCGGAGTAATAGCACGTAAGAGGGGCGCGCTGGTCATCAATACTGATTCCCACAGGTTTATCCGATCTTGAAGAGAACAGCTGCCCATAAAACCTCTCTACTTCTCCGACGATCTCAGGCCTTGAGGTAACGACCCTACCATTTTCAGTTTTAAGTTTTGTCAGACGCGGCCTCCCAAACTTGCAAGCGAACACTTTCGATCCCCGATTTTGCTCAATCGCAGCCGTGATGGCACGAGTATTGGAGCATCGGAAATCGCGTCGCGTCAGCGTTTTAATTGTTCGGTTTAAGGCCTTATCTGACAAAAACGATGGTAGTTCTCGTCGTTTCCTCATGAGCTCGAGTGTCTCAGCAGAGAGTTTTGGTGCGCTGTCTCTTTTCTGTGGCGGAAAACACTCGCGGGATGTGTTTTGCAGTATTTTGACCAGCGTATCGGTTTTCTCATCAATATTGCTTACGGTTTCCAACGCAGTGAATTGATTTTGAAGCTCCATTTGGAACTTTTCGGAGCCTTGAGCAGCTTGGAGCATGGTAGGTCGGAGAGTAGACCTCATCATTCGCGATCTTTCGGCTTTGAAGTCGATATCTAGAGTACCTCGAACCAAGCGGTGATCACTACCGGTATTAAACCTGTTGATCACTGAGACATCTCTAAATATGTGCCTTTTATTCGTAAAGATATAGTCTATCTCGTTCCTTGTCACGTTATCGGGGCTTTGCCAGGTCCACCTCCTCTGGGGCTTCTTTTCAAAGAAAGAATTCATCAAAAAGAGCTTCGAGAAAGTTTACCAGCATTTGCCCCCTGTGATTTCTGCAGCCCAAGCCGTAAGGTCCGACTTTCGATTCAGCGCTATCTTGTACTCCCACTTTAGCATTAAAGTCTCCCATAACAACATTGTAGTCGGCCTTCGAGGTGTTGTTAAGGGCCTTTGCGATGTCGTCGTACATCGCTTCTACCACATCATCAAAGTATGCCGAAGTTGGCACATATACCTGTACGACCTTCAGGGAGTACCTGTCGGAAAGTTTTAGGACAAGGTACGCTACCCGGTTCGACACACTACTGATTTCTACAATGCTGCTAATGAGATCCTTTTTGACTAGAAAACCGACACCACCCTGGGAGAGTTTATCACCTTCGCGGAAGTAGAGTAAGTTACCGGACTCTAGAGTTATCGTGTCCTCCCCCTGTCTTCGGACTTCAGATAACCCCAGTATGTGCCAGTTTATATGACTTAACTCTACTTCTAATTCGGCGAGGTAATGGTCCAGCCTTATCGAGCGTCCATTATACGTTGCCATGTGTAGTCGTCTATGGTAGCCTGCCATGAACCGGTGATTCTTCGCACCCCCTGCCCTGCCGATACCGTGACCGCTACCTTGGTCGGGCCTAGCAGGCTTGCCGGTAATTAGGGGCTTTTTTTTCAGCGCATCTACCATTTGGGAGGGTTTGCCCATACTCGCCGCGCTGGGCGTGGCGAGCGCAGTAGGGCGGTAGTTGTTTACGGGGGAGACGCTGCTGCCCATCCCCCTTTTCCCAGTCCCTTAGTCGCCTCTTACGACACCCACGGGGAAGAGATGGGTGAGTGCTATTCTAAGTCCGGCACTCCACAGGCAATGGATACACCACAAATATAATTAAACACTTATATATTATACCTACAAATCATAATAATTAACGTTTTAATAATAGGAATGAGTTTCGGGATCAATATTATTTTTTGTTTATCTGGAATTATTTATTGTCAGGTAAGGAAAATCTGTCACTTCAGTTTTTTGCTATTGTTTTGGATTGGGGTTTGTGACTGCATCTGAGCATTTTGTGAATTATTTGGCCGTTTTTACGTTGATTCCGACCATCTGTGCCTCTGTATTTTATTTCTTGAAACTAGTTTAGCGAAAGAACGCTATATACTGTGCTGTGTGTGTACGACGTAGATGTTTTAATTAAAATGCTACACGTGTACGAGTTTGCTGTAACTACATTGTAGGTTTAATAGTAGGATGCTGCTCACATGTGATGAGCATTACCTGGTACCTAAGTAATGCTCGCCACGAGGGTATTACTCGACCTGCCCCGTCTTAGATGAAGTAATATTAAGAATAAATTAATTATAAGTACAATAAAATAAATGTACTTACAAAAATAATGTATTGTTTTATTTACCTATACTCAAAACCTAACAGCTTCATCATTATCAAACTGTTCCAGTCCGCTGCTGGACATAGGTGTCTCCTTATGTACCCCACAGAGAACGTACGATCATCAACTCAATATACCAACTTGATGGTAAGTATAATAATAAAAGATAGCGACAAGCAATCTAGAACATATAATTTATCACTAAAACAATATTTATGTAACTATATGTAACAATCTACATAGGTTCAATACTACATAACCTTAAAAATAAAAATGGTTATCACTTTTACGTCTTTACTTCTAAAAATCTAAGAATTTAAAAAGGGCTTTTCTATCATATTAACTACCAATTAAAACAAAATATATCCCACTAAGCGAAATTTCACTAGCGGTACGAAACTTCCATACAAGACTGCCGTTCTCCTTTATTCAATAATTACAATATTCAGCACAGCTCAGTGGCGTGCTATTGGAGAGACCTATGTCCAACAGTGGACGAAAAATGGTTGATGATGATGAATTATAATATTATAAATAGCTACAAAGGCGGGCCGCTAGTGCATGAAATTTACTAATATATTATATATCCCAATAAAATTGTAGGTATCTGGGTAAATAGCTTAGATGTCTATTGAAATTGTTATATATTATTAATTTAAGTAACTAATTATTTTTTATAGGAATATAAATAATACTAAAACGAAGCGCGTATGTTATTCTAGTAACAAATATAATCTCTAAAATAATTATCTTATTTAAAATATACAAATAATGTTTGTACATTGTTTGCAATAAAGGCCGAATAAAATAAATAAATATAATTATAAAAACAAATCTATTTAGTGCTCTTGATTCGATAATCATCTTTTAATATTGTACCTTTTTTGAGAATTTTTATTTCAAAGTAATAAATATTATGCTGGACTCCACTAATTTATACTCCACCATCATGCGTCACACAGTCATGTCTTTATTTATTTTAAATAAGTAGGCAGATGGACAAATGGACCATATTATGGTAATTGATAATAATCACCGTCCATAGACTTTGATACGGCAAGAAATTTAACCAACCTCAATCCATCCTTCATCATGAATATGCCGTCGACCTTGGGAACTAAGACATTTTGCCTATACTTTCTTCGTCCATCTAATCGGAACACAACAATACTCAGTTCTGCTGTTGCGGCGGTATCATATGCGATGATTACGTAGGTACTGATGTGAGTAAGAAGTATTATCTAGAAGATGCAAAATCAGTTTTGCCTTGATATTCGCATGCCTTGAAGTTACATTTGATTTTATCAACTAAAAACTTAATTCGGAAGTCACAATCTCTTCATGTACATCAATCGACTTATAGAGTAATGTGAACGAACCATTATCTGATTCGTTTTCCTCTTTCCGAACCTTCATCAAAGATTAATGCACGCCTAATGAATGAACCTCACAACCGAATCGGTGATGTATAAGACCCCCGTAATCTTTTGGCCGATATAAATTAGCGGAGTCTTAATTTTTGATGCTCGTCCCTCTTTTTTAATTTTTACGTCACATTTGCTGGGTAGAAACCAATATTTTTTAAAGGCAGCTGACGCTCGGTTTTTATTGCCTCCTTTGAAATTATTGCGATCATTTCGTTTTTCTTAAAGGACAATCTTTAAGGGTACTTCTACCGTGCAATAAAATAATAAAGATGAAAATTAACGTTTCATTTATTTATTATTATTTTTGGTTTTTGTTATATAGGAAGTGGCTGTGTAATTTACATTATTTCTTCTTATCAAAATAAACTATACTATAGATGAAGATATTTTTAAGGTTTATAGTATAAAAAGTAATTTTTTTAAAGTATTATTGATCCCGTTTCCCTTGTCTTTTATTTATAACTTCTTCTTCTTGTCTTTTATTTATAACGGGATAAATAAATCTATATCTATATACAGTAGTATAGTATGGTTGAACGTATTAAACCAAAGAACTACCAGTGCGATTTTAATTATAATTATATTTTAATTATCGTCAACCAAAATAACATTATTTAACACTATGATAAGAAGTCGATTTGAATATTGTTCGGTCGCATGGAGTCCTCACTATCAAGTACATAAAGATAGAATTGAAAGAATACATAAGAAATTTTTACGTCATTTGGTTTTATATAAAACTCTTTCACTATCTAATCGTAGAGACTGAATGGATTTATGTTTTTTGCACAGTATTGTAAATGGAAATATTGATTGTCCAAATTTGTTGAGCAGAATGAAATTTGCAGTACCAAGGTATAACGCTAGGAGTCTCATTAAAAATAAGCAAACTTTTAGTGACCGATTCGCGAAAAGAAACCTGGGCAGGGTTGCACCCATAAACAGAATGGTCATCACATATAATAATATTTTTTAAAAAGCTGGCCTAGATATTTTTCAACAGTCTACTTTACATTTTAAAAGACAGATTAAAAAGTATCTAACCGCTTAACGTTGCCTCTCATTTATTTTATTCGAAGATGCATGACTATACTCATGTCAAAGTAAGCCCATAATTTTGTTTATTTACTTTCTTTAATTTAATTTTATCAATGTTTTAAAATAGCGTTTATTTATTTATTTATTTTTAAGTTAACTTACAAAGAATGTACTGTTTTTTTGTTTTGTTTTTACTATGCATGTTAAATTAGCCTATAAGTGAGGTATGCAATTTTTATATTTATGTTATTTATGATTGTACTCTAAATAAGAAACTGAATTGTATACAGCGTTGGCTTCCTATATAATAAAATAAAATAATAAATAAAATTATTCCTTTCACGTTACATATACCATTTATTATGGAAGGCTATATAAATTCATGCTGCGATCTTTTCGGGCAAAGTCGGAATCATAAATGTCAACTAATAGGGAATACTGTATGGTAAATATTTACAATCGCACAGAGTAGGTATCGCTTAGATGAATATTCTCATCCCCCAAATCAAATCTTAGACTAGTGAACATGGGCCGATTCGGTTCTGGCATTCGATGTGCTTTAAAAGTAACCTAACATAACCTAACCTACATAACTTTGCCCTAGAATATGTAATCATTCGGATTCCCCGAACTAAGTACTCTTGTTTACATATAAGGAACATCCTAGATCGCTCAGACCACCTCGAGTCCTACCACTCATTGCTCTTTTACATCTTTTTCATCTTATTTTTAAATTTTTTCATGTTCGCAGTCTTCCCCCTCCTCAGTATTGCATGAAATATCATTAATTACAAACGCGTATTAACTTTCTTTGGGTACGTCTGCCGGTAAGGAAATGACTCCATAGCGCGTTTTGTCATTTAAGGCAAAGTGGATGGCACCAGACCGCGTGGAAGGACGGCCATGCGATGGACCGACCAAGTGAAAACAACTGTTGGCGGTCCTTTGCATGACAGCACCAGGCTCACCAGTCATAGAGACACATGGCGAACGCTCGTTAGGCAAACAACATCCCTGCCGATAATTTCATAACACCATGACATGTGCCACGAAGAAGAAGAAGAATCATTCATTTTCGATAAAAACATGTCAAAAAATTTGAGCCATTTTTCACAAAAGCCGCGATTGTAAATATTTACCCACTATATGAAACAGACACAAATGTTATAAAAGCAGGTTAAACCCTGAGGCATAGTTAGTATTATGAAATAATAAAAAACAAAGTACAATAACTATATATTACGTGGAATTTACCACATAATGGTACACTTTTTTTTTATGTAATAGGGGCAAACGAGCAGGAGGTTCACCTGATGGAAAGCGACTACCACCGCCCATGGACATCTGCAACATCTGAGGACTTGCAGGTGCGTTGCCGGCCTTTGAACACATTTGGTACACATCGTTTACACACTCGGTGGTAGGGCTTTGCGCAAGCTTCCAAAAGGTACCACCTACTCATCATATATTCTACCGCAAAACAGCAGTACTTGGTATTGTTGTGTTCCGGTTTGAAGGGTGAGTGAGCCATTATAATTACAGGCACACGGGACATAACATCTTAGTTCCCAAGGCATTACATTGCAGTATAACTAAACAAATACAACATCAAGTGATTCCATTTTAAATTATATAAAATATTATCCAAGTTATATATGTTACTAAAACAACATATTTGCTCAGCTCGTGTAATAATAACACGAAATTCTCTTAAATCTCATATACCTTTGTAACGCAAAACAAGATAGAACGTAAATGTCGAAAATAGCTCTGGTCTAATCTAGATTCCTATAATCTACTTCCGGTTTATTGTGTCTAATACAGGAGAAAGGGATACAGTTAACAGAACGTACCGTCCCGTAAACACCCGTCACCTTCTCATTACAATTACCATACTCGTAGCTCTATTCGTTAATTACGTTTGCTACTCCTAGATTGCATCCAACACTATCTTGTCTATTCTATACTAATTGGAATTTGACTTCTTTAGGCTGGTAGTCATGATTTTAAAAATGCTTTCTACTGAATAATTCTCAGTAGTAGCCTCGAGCTTGAAAGTAAAGAGTAAACACTCGTAGTACCTCGGAAACTACATAAAACTGTCCTACGTCTAAAATCTTTTCAGTCAGATTTGCCGCCCCATCGGATTTTGCGAGTGCACCTGTATTGCACTTTACTTTACTTTTGTAATGTGCTAATAATATTGTGTTAATAATAGTTGCGCAGTTAGCTAATCTTTCTTGAGAATTACCGTAGTTAAAATCAGCCAGGAAGACTTTAAAATCAGCCATCTCACTAATTTGAATTTACAATTTAAAAAAAATCTCAAATATCATCAGTCACATATTTGTAATTAAAATTGAAAACAGTGCAAGTATCAATAAAAATCATACCATTTTTAATTACTTCAATATTTGTAGAAATATGCAATAATGTTCAACCATCACGAAAGTTACGAAGCGGTTGGAAAATGAAAATGGAACGAAAAAGTAACTAGCAACCGAGAGTTTGGAGCGTATTCATATAATCTGCGTTTCAAACCTGCAGTCCGGACGAAACCACAAGTGAGATAGCAATATGCATTCAGTTGATGTTAAACTTTTCGCTTTGTGAGACAAGTATTGAGTATGAATTGCACGCTCGCCTGAGCCGAGCCAGTGTCACGCGTGTTGAAGTGAAACTCGCCAATTGTTCTCACTTTTACATGATAACAAATTTTACAGCAGGTTTCATATGAGTTGCATAAAATGAAAAGGACGAATCTGAGACGAAATAGAATTATTAATTAGGTAAGATAGAAAATGTTAAATAAAAACCGACGACATGCTATCACTTTTAATAAAGTTCAAAACTTCTTTGACGATTCGGCAATTTTTTTATTCTTCAATACACGCTTTAAATAATTAATATAAAAGTGTTTAAAAAACTACCGTGACTGCACCCAAATGCAATTATTCAATGCTTATATTATTCAAAACTAAATGTCATAAATAGCGCTACTGACTTCTTAGTTTCCGTTGTTTATAGTTTTAGTTCCTCATGAAATTCTCACTATACTAGTTATATAAGAGATTTCCACCGATATATTGACTCATCATGATATCTCTGGAACCATAAGGCGTAGACTTGAAATTTTGGTAGGAATATTCATTTCGCCGAGTAGAGGTCAGCTAAGAACGGATTTTGTTCAACTCTCATCCAAAACGGAATTATCACATATTTTATCATTCTCTGTATATGTAGGAGAGCCCATACCAAACATCAGTAACATTTGCCTTAGTAACCGTTGCCGTAGTAACCGATTTCATGATGCTTATATTGATAAGCTAGCCCGCGCTTAAATATAAGTAAATGATAAATGTTGGTTTGGAAGTCTGTCATTTTAAAGTAAGAGGCATGAAATGTCATTCTGGTAAGAAAAAGCTTAGTAAGGGTTTTTTTTATTATTTTTAAGTTGATGATTATTCTTGATATAATATATATTCGTATAAAAATATGGGCTGATCTGCTTGAAATGTACTGTTTTCACAGGTTAAATAGGCCATAATTAACATATTTTATTATTTTTGATTATGTCGCGGGCAAAGCCGGGGTACCGCTAGTTTCATACATAACAATTGTATTTTTATTTTTTGTATTTTTCGAGTTGAGAACGGCATGACTGCCCACAACTAATGCATATACAAATACATATATAAATACTTATATAAAACATATATATATATATAGATACAAAATAGATAAAATCACAAGTGTCCCAGTCACTGCTAAGGTTTCCCTGCTCTTGAGGAGAAAGTTTGAAACTTATTGCACTTCGGTGTTCCGATGTGGGTTGGTGAATATACATGTGGCGAAATTTCGGAAAATTATTAGTAAATAAAACTGTTTATGTTATATACTAGGCTTTATATAAATGTATTTTGAAATTGTGTGTTACATCACCAAAATCTATGGGTAGTGGGGATTCATCAGGTGTCTCGCATGCATGTCTACAATTAAATTCAAATTCAAAATACTTTATTCAATATTGACGTATTACACTTTCTTATTGATAGTCAAAATAGAAACTACCACCGGTCCCGGCAAAAGAAACACAGCGGGTTGATATTTTTTATCTATTTTTAATGTATCATGTGTACTATTTACAAAAAAAAAATGGAAGTAGCCATCAAAATATATGAGAATTATAAAATAAGTGATCGATTTATTTATTATAACCTTTTGCGATAGTATTAATGAATAATGTCGGAATACAAACCATATTCGAATCGATGGTAGCTTTTCATTTAATATTGTAAAAAAACATTTTGATTTTCGATAAATATACACATTATAAACAGTAAACGTTGTTCCCGTTGCTCAAGATAGATACTATCGTTGTCTAATTCAATACTAAACTAATAAAATTAGTATTTATTTATTGATTTGACAACACTAAAAAGTAGTACAATAAATATACACAATAAACCAAAAGTCATCATAATCAATTAGGTAATTAAATATAAAATTTGATTGATAAAATAAAACATTATAAAATTAATAAAAATAATGAGACAATAGGATAAAAGTTTAAATACTGTTTTTTATCAATATATTAAATAAAATAAACGATTGTGAATTTGAATACCTTGTAAGATTGTAAGAAAGTGTATTTCCATCGATTGAGTAAGTGCTTTCAAAATATGTTATCTTCCTACTGAACTTTATAACATGCCACTTTGCGGTATTGAGACTCATGCAATTTTTTTGACAACATAATGCTAAGTTGTTGAGATCATTTTGAAGACAGATGGCATCTGCTTCAGTGCAAACAGTTCTGTAAAGCTTGAGATCATCGGCGTATAAATACCATTTAGAGTGGACAAAACAGGAGCAGATGTCATTAATGAAAATATTGAAGAATAGAGGCCCCACAAGTGAGATCCCTGAGGTACTCCAGAAAAGGATAGAAATGATTTAGAAGAGTAACCATTAATAACAACTGACTGCCTCGTTGGTCTAGTGGACAGATATAAGGCCGCAGACCCTATGGTCCTGGGTTCAATTCCCAGGTCGGGCCAATAAATAGTTATTCCGTTTTTCTGTCAGAAAATTCTCAGTAGCAGCCCGAAGTCTAGAAGTTGAAAGTATGTACAGTCCCGTGCCTCGGAAAGCACGTTAAGCCTGAACTCTTTCCGGTCGTGTCGGATTGCTGTCCCATCGGATTATGAGAGCTAAGAAAAAGAGTGTGCACCTGTGTTTGCGCACACACTTGAGCACTAAAATATCTCCTGCGCAGTTAGCTAATCTCTCTTGAGATCGGCTGCCATAGTCGAAATCGGTCTGGAGGACATTATTATTTTATTATTATAACACACGTAGGTTTTAGTAATGTATTCCTGCAATGCCGTTCACCGAAATCTTCGATTAGGATTCACGATGTTCAAAAACTAAGTCATTATGGCTCGGATCGACGACAACTTTACTTGACTTGAAGAAAAATCATATAATCATAATTAAACGATATTGTAATTAAGTATTAAGCCTGTATTCTAACGATACTTTATCCATTTTAAAATAAGTTAACTAAATCGGTTCCAGTTAGTGCCAGCGTTGAAAACTTTATGTATTCCGACGGTGGAATTTTAGTTAAAATAGCGAATTGACATGCAAGTTTATAAACTAATCTACTTTATTTTTATACCAAAGAAAATGCCATGTTTTATAATAATCACTTTGTCATATTTACTATATGTTTAAATTTGATCCATTCATTAATTTAAAATAAAGTATAATGAACTTGAATGAATATTTACATGAAATTATATCTACCTGAGAGCGTTCACCAGATTTTACCGAAATAGGTCTTTTCTCAAACTGGGTCTAGGAAATTTTCGGATCTAAGTTAGTAAGCAACTTTGTCTAATTTATTGATGGTTCATTACTAATAAGCAAATATGTAATACCATACAATACAGTTACTAATGCCAAAATAGGGCTAATGCCTCTTCTCCTCTTTTGAGAAGGTTTGGATCTTATTCCAACACGCTGCTCCGATGCGGGTTGGTGAAATACAGACGTGACAGAATTTCAGTGAAATTTAACACATTCAAGTTGTTTTCCTTCAACGTCAAGCACGAGATGAATTATAATCATAAATTAAGCACATGAAATTCAGTGGTACTTGTCCGGGTTTGAGCCCACGATCATCGGCTCATCGGATCATCTCGGCGTTTTACAATACATATTAATAAAATTTACACACATAAATGCATTTATAACTTAAAACGTATAAACTATAGGTCATAGGAACTATTTAAAAATGTTTCAAAAAAGGAAAAAATAACTGCTTACAATTTTATCAATCGATTTCACAGCTGTTTACGGGCAATATTTTTTATTTCTTTTTGCTTATTCATAAATAAAAATATATATATTAAGAAGAGAGTATTTCTTAATCTTTCTTATCGTATCTCTAAATGCATCAAATTCAACAAAAAATAACGCGTGGATTTCACAGAGAGAGAGAGAGAGGTCGAATTACGTCACTGTTTACCGTGTGCAATGTGTCACGTCTGTTTTAATTTGATGTTGCAGTGCAATTACGCTATTCTTAAATGTTAGACTCAAGTCACGGTTGATGAATTTGAGTCTTGAGTAATTTGAAGCTTTATAACTTTTTAAAAATAATTTTTATATTTTTAGCATATCAAATAGTTTATTGAATAGTTAATATAGCATCTAGATATAAGGCCACAAATCCCGAGATCCTGGGCTTAAAAGTGGTGGAGCGGCAGATAGAAGTGTGTTTACTCCCTTGCGCCGGTAAGCACGTAAAGCCGTTGGTCAAAATGCGGCAATAGAGAGAGCACATGTGCTTGCGCGTACACTTACGCACTATAATATTATAACGTGCGCAGTTGACTTAAGTCTCTTGATATTGGTCGCCGTGGCTGAAATCGGTCAGGTGATCATCGTCATGATTCTGTATAACAACATATAAATAACAATTTAATTTGCTACAAAACGCATTATTTATGTACTCACTCTTAAAATCCATATATATCTATACATATAATAAATCTGTGACTGGTCGATGTCTGTACATGGAAGATAAATGAGTAAAACTTTTATCGGGGGTCTTTATAAACACAATAGAACCCAAAACAATGATTAATAAATTTTTTGTCTGTTTGTCTGTTTGTCTGTTTGTCTGTGCGTTTGTGCATGCTAATCTTAAAAACGGCTTAACGGATTTGAGTGCGGTTTTCACTAATGTATTGTGGCTAACTTCACTTAACATTTAGTGTTTGTTTTATTTCAATCGGTTCATAAATAATAAAGTTATGTCAATTTAAAGATACACGTAGAACATTTATTAAAAAATGGTTATGGTCAAACTGAAAAGAGATTAAATATTACATGTAATATACTTTTTTGCTTATGATTTATCCTATATTTTGTCCTATAATTTTTAATATCTTTATTTATTTACTAAAAGTTTAGTATCACTACTAAAAATCAATAAATTATTATCTGTAGGAAAAGTACGCGCACCTGTTAGTTGTCAAAATCAAAAAGTTTTGTTAACAATTTCGTCTTTTCAGTAGCTTCGTGTGTTGTTTTTGCATAAAAACTAATATTGCATATATATTGTGTGTATCTTTATGATCTCATCTTATATCTTTCATAACAGTACGCTTTAAGTCTGCGTGTGAGCAAGTCAGTTAACTCAGTGACAATAATTAATACGTAAATAGTATATAGGTGTATAAACAAAGCCTAAAAAACAACTATAACAATAATACATGGTTTTAGAAGTGCTTGCTTTAAACATCAACGTGGTATATCACTTCTTAAAACTTTAAATAGGTATAATTTTTTCGTAAATTCGTGTTTCCTGTCAAAAGTTTTAAAACGGCAGATAAAAATTCAAACGTTTTACCTACCGAAGTTTTTTCTAAACAACGAAATAAATAACAATTTAACGCGGAAAAAATGGCAACCATATTTTGAACTATATTTATTAGCCTCTGGATATATATAAGGAGTATTAGCCACTGGTTATGTATAAGAAGTGTAAATAGAGAAAAATAGCAATTTTGTTCAACATTAAAATAACAGAAATTACTTTAGAAGACCTCATTAATAAATGTAACAAGTATTTCGAACCGAGGAAAAATTTAACTATGGCCTGGCATGTATTTTTTATGAGAAAACAAAGCAAACACGAAAATATAACCAACTTTATTACGAGTCTAGAAAATTACAGTTTAAAATGCGATTTCGTTGAATTAATAGTCATTGGTCAGTGATAAATTTACAGCGAATATGTGTTAGAGTAGCTCGCCAAACATCAAAGATTATTACAACGGTCTGATCTGTCACTAAAGAAAGCTATAGAGATAGCTAAAATAGTAGTGATCGAACAACAAAATACGAAGCACATAAATAAAAGCACTGAGACGTCGTCATCACCGTCATCATCTAATGAATATCAAGTGATGAAGGGGGAGTAAAAGGGTTAAACAACACACAGTACAGAATAGAGAAGATGTGCATATTCCTACGAAGTCAGACGGGCAACTAATTAAGAAGAGAACAAAATTGTGAAACGTGGTTATATTTGCCTCATCCCAATATAAACCGAATAAAAGTATTTTGTAATCTCTCAGCTTAATTCAATTGGTCTTTGGCTACATCAAGCTTGCGACAGCATAATCATGAATAGGAAGAAGTAGATCTGTGCGAGCATATAATATATAATTAAGTGTACTCAGATATTGATATTACATATTTAAAAAAAAATCACTGCAAAAATAACATAAATAAGTTAAAAATAATAATGTATTAAATGTATTAATTTATATAAAATGAATGTGAATGTGAATGAAACCAACCCATCTTAATATTCAATATTTAAGTTTGTTATAAATTTTGTACTGTAGTCATATTCTTGCTTGCCTTTTAATTGTATTTGGTTAAAAAATAGATAAATAATATATATATCATTTATTTATTGCATTTTATTGGCCTTACTCAATGTAATAATGCTTAAGCTATGTGATTTCATTTATATTTTGTTTTTGTTAAATTTGTGTTTTCATTAAGTAATTAATTATATTTGATTATAAAAAAATATATATCCTTACTACACCTTTACTGATTATGATGGTTTAGCTGTTTGATTTTATATATGTTTTGATTATTTTAATGATTGTGTAATTATTGTTGGTGGAAACTTAGCTAATGTATGTATATATATATGCTATAAGTGTCATCTCATTTTTAACACTTAACCTACCAGAGCGGTCAAATAACTGCTTTTGAAACTTTAATTAAAATTGTTATATAGCTTTTGTTTGTATATTATATACTTTTTCTACATAAAATGGCCTCTTAAGCAGCTTATTCAGATGTGTGTCAAGTTCAATGGACAACATTTGTTTTATTTCCCTTTTTTTGTTTAATTAAATTAGTAGCCTTGGTTAAGTCTGATTTTATTTAGTCTCTGACAGAAGAAACTTTTCCTTTACTTTATACTTTATATTGTACACATAAAATAACATAAATCTATATCTATAACAAAAACGAATTAATTAATAAATTATCCATACATATAAATAAAATTGAAGTTTCTGTCTGTTATTTCAAAATAACTGTGTTTTAAAGGTTATATGGCTATTTACGATTTACCAAAACCAAAGCAATCATTTTTTTAATTTTTTTACTGTCTGCATGTCTGTATCTTTTAATCGTCTAAAAATTGAAAAAACCGAATTATTATAAGAACTATTTCAAGATTCCGTTTAGCCTTTATTTCATCAAAATTAGTTGAGTCTATCAAAAGTTATAAAAATACGTATTTTTGTTGATATCTATACACATAATATTATTACTCTTCCTAACTGATTCATTAACGCAGAGCCTAAACTGCGGGGGTTAGAAACTTGAAATTTTGGCAGTTGATACATTTTATAATACCCACTAAGGTAGGATTTTTGGAAATTCTACCCCTAAAGAGTTGAACGATTGTTTAGAAACCAGTCATTTTTAAAGCTAGAAGCATGAAATTTAATGAACAAGCTTAAAAATAAATAAAAATGTATTTCAGCGTTTTTGAAAATCTAAATCTGAGAGGGTAAAAAAGGGGTTGAAAGTTTGTATGGGGACTCCGTCACTTTTGGTGTAAGAAGAATGATATTTAGTATTAAAGCTATGCATACGTATTTCGTCGTTTTTAGAAATTTAACTCCAAACGGGAGAAACGGGGTAAAAGCATTAGTATAAAAAAATAGAAATATACTATTTGAGTTTTTTGATTGAATTAATAAACATGAATTTCAAAGTTTTTAGAAACTTTTATTTTTGTTTGGAAGAGTTGGGTGCAAATAATGAAATTCAAAATACGCAATATCTTATATCAATATCTCTTAGGGAGAAATATACGAACTTCACTATGTTGGTGATGTTTGGATAAAAAAAACATATGCCATAATTGCCATATGTACCACTTAATTGGTATTCCCTAAGCTTATATTATTATAAAGTTTCATTAAAATCCATTCAGTAGTTTATGCGTGAAAGAGTAACAAACGTCCATACATCCATACAAACTTTCCAGTTTATTATATTAGTAAAAAGTAGGATTATTATATGCCCTATACTGAACACACATACACTATACTGGATGGGCGAATAAATCGATTGGTAAACGTTAAAATGATAAAAAATTTAAAAAATGATAAAATCCTTATTTTACCCGTACGAAGTCGGGACGGGCAGCTAATTACTCGCTGATAACGTATCTTTCTGTAGGTAAAAAAGGTTTTTAAAAACAGTACAGCAGTTTTTTAGTTTATTCGCTACAAACAAACATACAAAAAATCTATTTTTACTTATTTATAATATTAGTATAGATAAAGACCACGCGCGAGCGAAGCTGCGGGCAACAGCTAGTACATAATATAATTTATAAATTTTTAGCTATGTTATTTTTTTTTTACTTTTGGATTAAGTTCACTAACCTCTGCATTCGTGAATACTGTATTCCGGTAGTACTGGCTGGTCTTCCTCGTCCTTTAGAATATTTTACATTTATATAATTTAACTTTGACAAAAAGCATTATATTAACATCGATTGATTGTACCAAGAAATTATGTAAATATTTGCAACGATCGAAATGTATTTGCAATCATGAGTCGAGGCATGTTATTATGGATAGAAGAAGCAAAATTTCAAAGTAAGTCTGTTCTTAAAGTTAATAAATAAAAATATATAAGAAAGATGAAGATCACGTAAGTATTACTTATCCACGCATTGTATGTGGTATATTTTTTAGGGCAACTATTATTTATTTTTATTTGGATTTTTCTTAGTTATTCTTATGATATATATATGCATTTAGTGAATTATTTGGCCGTTTTTACGTTGAGTTGATCATCTGTGCCTCGGTGTTTTATTTCTTGATAGTAGGTTCGCGAAAGAACGCTATATACTGTGCTGTGTGTGTATGATTTATGTGCTTGAATTAAAATGACGAGTTTGTTGTAACTGCATTGTAGGTTTAACAATAGTGGGATGCTGCTCACGTGTGACGAAGAATATTACTCGACATGCCCCCTTTCTTAATTTAAGTAATATTAAGAATAAATTAATTATAAGTACAATAAAATAAATGTACTTACACAAATTAAGTATTGTTTTATTTACCTATACTCAAAACCTAACAACTTCATCATTATCAAACTGTTCCAGTCCGCTGCTGGACATAGGTCTCTCCTAATGTACCCCACTGAGTAGGTACGATCCTCGACTCAATCTACCAAGTTAATGGTAAGTAAAATAATAAAATATAGCGACAAGCAATCTAGAACATATAATTTATCACCAAAACAATATTTATGTACCTATATGTAACAATCTACATAGGTTCAATTTTTTTTATTACTTAGTGAGGCAGACCCTCATATGGGCCACCTGATGGTAAGTGGTCACCAACGCCCATTGACATTGACATTGTAAGAGATGTTAACCATCGCTTACATCGCCAATACGCCACCAACCTTGGGAACTAAGATGTTATGTCCCTGGTGCCTGTAATTACATTGGCTCACAGACCCTTCAAACCGAAACACAACAATACCAAGTAATGCCTACCCAGGCGAGCTTGCTCAAAGCCCTTCCACCAAGTAAAATCAATACTACATAACCTTAAATATAAAACTAGTTATAACTTTTACGTCCTAACTTCTAAAAATCTAAGAATTTTAAAAGGGCTGTTCTATCATATTACCTACCAATTAAAACAAAATAAATCACACGAAATTTTACTAGCGTTACGAAATCCCCTTACAGCCTTTAAGGTGTAATTTCGTATGAGTTTTACCTATGCGAAGTCGTTACGGACGGTTTGTATAATTTTATATATTTTTGTTCATTTTAATCAACAAGCCAAGCTGTTTCACAAGTTCCGCCTTTTAAAAATTCATTTCTATGAAAACTTTAAAAAAAGATTTTTACTTCAACTTAATATCTACTTACCCGTTGCTCTGAACGTTACTTTGAAAGTAGTTCAGTGCTTACAAAACTATATTTATGAGAACTTGGCGGGAGCACTGTGGGATACTTTTTGATAGCTTGAAAGATGATTAATCACGTCACCTGACGGTCATTTGGCCTCTGCTCGCTAATGTCTTGCAGTCATTAGCATTCATGTTAATGCGTTACCAATTAACTTATTTATTTACCCTGTAATAGGACGTTATGCAGGGTCGTCTAGTCCCTCTCAAACTATACTTATAAATTATTCTACCGTTAAACATCAATAGTATTGCTACTCTTTATTTATAAATAACTATCAATGTTTGTCTATTTCTACTATATGCGTTGCTAAGGCATTCATTCGAAAGTTGCTGGCACAAAAAAAGTTTTTTCTTTGTATGTTTCTCAATCAATATAAACTTCGTATGCAGGCATTTTTTCTACCTGTGCGAAGCCGAGACGAATAGCTAGTATATAATAAATTTGAATTCATTCGATTTCATAGTTTTTTTTTAACTGAGGTAAAGATTTTATCAATACAACTTCGAAAACTTTTATAGAGAAATAAACTGCAAAATCATATATGTGTATACGGGGATCACTTTTATTACCATTATTTACGATTACCTTTCCTTTATAGCTTAATTTATTACAAGTAATATAAAATACATACTATAAATAAATATATCACAAGAGTTACGAGGACATGTTTCTCACTTCCAAGTGCTTTTTTAGCTTTTTTAAAATTTTGTCTTACCTCTATGTTGCTTATGTAGCAAAACTATTAAATTCGATTGCCATGTTTTGCGTTAACTATTACTTGGTCGTAAAGGTTTGTCAGCCCGTTTGCGTAGGCATTATTTACACGGTCAAAGTTTTTGCCTTCTTTTTACTTTTCAAGGTAATTAAATGTCGTCATCAAGTAATACTATTTCACGTACACCTTTATCTTAAATTTAGAAGACTTCATTTAAAAAAAATAGTACTTTGACAAAATATTTAGCAATGAGATAACAGTTGCTAATATCAAATCTTACAATATTACGGGCGAGCGGTTGTGTCCAAATAGCATCCGGGGGTATATTAGCTCATCTTCTTTTTTTAAACATTAAAAAAACATGAATGAAAGAGCGAATGAAGATGTTGATAATACAACCTTTCATTATATTTCATAACATTGATTTCGCTATGAATTTGACATTAGATCTGGTTGTAAACAAATTCAATTTTGGAGTTACATTTTAAAACATTCTATTTTCAATTTTAATTTTCAACACCACACTTGTAACGCTTACAATTATATTGTAATTTAATGAAACCTTTTGTTAAAGTAATATAAAAACACATTTTATAAAAGTAAATATAGAAGAGTGGAATAATTACAATAACATTCCACGTTCAGAAATGAAACCAATTAATAAACACTCGATAACAAAAGAGCCAGTTGATGAATTAATTAATTATACAATTTGTTCTTTTTTCAAGCGACGAACAAAAACTCTCAATCACACTTTGGCAGATATATATGACCATCATTTACACGTGGCGAAACAACAGTGAATATTAATCAGTGTGACTTGAGTATTAATTTAATTAAAATTTTTACAATAGACTGATGATATATCGTCCCGATAAACAATTGAATGAAATAATGTATCTTATTAGAAGTCCGTATCGCAATACAAAGTACTGATGATGTTTGGCTGTAGATTTATAACTAAAGTGTGGATGGTGGCACATTTGGGTCCCACGCAAGATGGCGTACATAAAACCCTTGAGAGGGCCAGTTGTTTTTCAAACAACAATCAACTTATACATTATAAAGTTTTTTAGAAATACTTTTAAGTAATATTCGTAGTTGAGTTAATACTTTTGTTTTCTATAAGATAAATGGATTTCTAATGTATCGCTGGAGAGTACATCTCGTTGTTGTAATGGATAGCAAGAAACGTTATCGCTTCAACTGAATGCTAAGTATCTTAGAACGGGTAAAGTTTCCTTTGTGAAGTTTGATTTATTTAAAACTAGTTTTCGTCCACTGATTGGTCTACGTATTAGAGGGAGGGAGTTGGTGTTTGGTACGCCCTTCCTTGGGTTTTAAGCGTACTTCTTACAAAATTGCATCAAAACAGACAGACAGACTGACATAGTTACTTTTGGATTTATAATATTCGTATACATATCCTTTGTTAATCCAGTTAACACGTACACATCTACATTGTCACGTCATGTTAGATAGTTGTTATCATTAATACACATATCCACGAAATCTTTCCTTGATGAAGAATACTTAAGTAAATTCATAGTCGTACATAAGTAACGAATCTTTATCAATTGTCACCTCTATTGTTATATTCGATTATATTCGACGGGTTGTCTAGATCAAACTTAGTTCAATTTATAAAGGATTAGTAATTACCTGTATTGACGTGGATAGCCCTGATAAATGGATACAGTTCTGTCGTTGACAGCCTATTTAAGGCCGTCATTAATCTGACGTTATTAAGTTTATTGCTAAATTAATAACGATGGAGGGCTTATTAGTTGTATCTTAACATTTTCTTTTTTGAATCCATTGATTTTTAAGTGACAAAAGAGTATTGAAATTTACTTTAAAAAATATCAATCTTCATTTAATGTGAATAACAAAAGTAACAATAATAATCTTAATATTGTACTGAACTGATATGTATAATAATATTAAATACAATATAAATTAGATTTTTAATATTACAAAGTGTTACAAAGTTAATAGATAAAACTGTATTTCATTTAATAATTTTTAGTAGCAGTAAATTGTTTAATTTTAATACGAACTGCAATATAAAATGCATCAAATAATTTTATCTTTTGTTGGAAAATATAGTGAAATAAAAGTGAAGAACCCACTTCTGCTCTCGACTGGCGCGACCGCTGGCCGCTGTTCACAAGCGCCGAAATCACACTCATTCCCTTAACAACTTTTTTATGCGATCATTATAAAAGTTTTAAGCCCCTGTTATATCGTCAAGTGTTTCGAACGATGCTAAGTGATATCAGAATGTCACGTGTGAATAGGTTTTAAAAAAATATTTAAAATCACATTCAGCATTAAAGTAACAAAAAATATTGAATAAGAAAATCGGACACAATTGAATTTTTTCGTAATTGTATAATTAATTTCAAACTGTATTATGTATATTATTGGATTTTGATAATGATGCTTGTCTTCAGTAATTATTATCACAAAATAAATGAAAATATACATTTACAACTTTAGGTTTATTTTCATAGTGTATTAAAGTTTTGAAATAAAAAAATATGTATACATACCAACAGAATTTTAATTAAATTAGTAAAGTATTTAATCAGTAAATAAGTTTTTTTAAAAGAACGACGTAAGCAGTGTCCTTGTTCCTAAGATTTATGTCCGGACAATGAACTAATCCGCTGACGATGGGATTGGAAGGACACCTGCTGCTCTCCAAATGGAAACTGTCTCATGGACGACGTAATTCCACACGACTACATGAAGAACTGTATTTTGTTTTTAAGTTTTTTAATGAAACAAATTATAAAGAAAGTAAAAGTGAGAATCTATACCTAAAGATATAGATCTTAGTCTTTTGGACTAAGGCGTTCCTTTTGAGGAAAAAGCTTGGAGCTTTCCCACCTCGCCGCTCCAATGTGAGTTGGTGGATACACTTATGGAAGATTGTCATCCGATACATGAAGGATTCCTTACGATGTTTTCACCGTCAAGTATGATATGAACTATAATCAGAATTTAAGATCACGAAATTGGTATTTGTTTGAACCCGCAATCTTCAGTTTAGATACAGGTGTTCCAGACACTGGGATATCTCGATTTATATATTATATAAAATTTTACCCAATTTTCATTTACAACTTCACCCATTGTAAGGGTTTTGTACGGAGCCGTCCGTGTATCCCTCATCAATTATTCCACCGACAAACTAAATCAAATCGATACACTATGTTGCTATGTTACAGTTTGACGGTGAGCGATCATACACTCACTGACACAATGGCTATACAATCTTATATCATATGGCTTGTGGTGAATTAAGAATTGGTCTATATTTTTTTGAAATTCGAATGTCTATGGGTGAAGCTGCGCTTCTTTCTCTTGAATAATATAGCAGTAACAGCCTGTGAATGTCCCACTGCTGGGCTAAGGCCTCTTCTCCTCTTTTTGAGGAGAAGGTTTGGAGCTTATTCCACCACGCTGCTCCATCGCGGGTTAGTGGAATACACACGTGATAGAATTTCAGTGAAATTTAACACATGCAACCTGCTTCACGATGTTTTCCTTCACCATCAAGCACGAGATGAATTATAATCACAAATTAAGCACATGATATGTAAGATATATTAATATTATATTAATTTCGAATAATTTGCAACCACAAAACCAAGAGTTGCTGTTGATTTGATTTTGATAAATCCGTGTTTAGTTTAAATGATGCAGAAATGTCTTAAAAGTAAACAAGAATTGCGGTCCGTAGTGTTTGCAAAATAAAAATATATATATATATACAAAATGCTTCTAAAAGCACAAAAACTGTTTATCATGCGCTCGACACTTATGTACTACATAATCTTCAGCGTTGAGATCGTAACTGCTCAGAAATACATCAACAACACAATTTTAATTTTAATTAAGCAAATAAAAAGTTAGCTATGCACAACAGCTCTTGTTTGTTAAGGAGAAGCATAGAAGCATACGAAAATTAAGTGAGGCTTACCCAAATTTGAACCCTCATCATCTTTGGTTAAGATTCACGTTTTCTGACCACTGGGCCTCTCAACTCCTTAATTTTTAAATTATATTATTTGACGAGCCGGTTGGCGTGGTTGGTAGATATCTGCTTTTCGCGCCGCAGGTCGTGGGTTCGATTCCCACCCAGGACAGACATTTGTGTGCATGAACATGTCTGTTTGTCCTGAGTCTGGGTGTAATTATCTATATAAGTATGTATTTACGAAAGAAAAGTAGTATATGTAGTATATCAGTTGTCTGGTTTTCATAGTACAAGCTCTGCTTAGTTTGGGATCAGATAGCCGTGTGTGAATAATGTCCCACGATATTATTTATTATTATTATTATATGCTTTGTAATATAACCACTCGATTTTAATATTAATAGTTTATTTTATATCAAATTCGCACATACATTTTAATTATATATTTTTTTTATATAAAACACTTATAAATGAATATTATAAAGTTCTATAAACATAGTAATTAACTAGTTAGTATTTTAAATATAATAATTAAGTGAATTTATATAATGTATCTTCTTATTCATGAAATATTTAACATTTGCATATTTCAAAGATATTTTTAACTGATAAAAATAACCAATGAAGTGTTATTTATTATAAATACTATTTTGTTTAAAAATCGTTAACAACGGTCTGTAAAAGATTGCTGCATGGAAAAAAATGCAAGTGATGCCTTTGCACACTCACCCTAATTTTAATTTTAATTCTGTAGTAAACATATGTATATTATTGAACTTGTATGCAATAAAGCTTTTCTATTTTATTATTATTATATTTGCTATCAGACATTTTTGTAAAATATAATTGTGGGCTTTCTGCAAGTCCATATTGGTCGGTACTACTCACTCATCGTCTTGTAATTATTCTACCGCCAAACAACAATACTTAGTATTGATTCCGGTATGAAAACTGACTTTTCGTTGTAAGTGTTTGGCAATATTGCTCACAATGCAGTCTATGGACGGAAACCCAATTGTCAGTCTGCCTACATAATACAATAAAATGAAAATTAAATATGATAATTTTATATTTACTTTTAAATTATTTCGAGAGAATAATAGCATTAATTTTCATATTTCTTTTTTATCCAATCAATATTTAATTTCCTAAACGCATTTCATAATTATGATTCAGCCCAAAAACTCGATTATTGAAGGGATCAAACATGAAAGGATTTTATTTTGTAATTGGATTGGGCTTAAGATCACATTTTGAAATCATCTGAACATCTTGTGTCCAGTATCTTGAAATGACGCCAAAACAGACCCAAATTAGAGGCTTTTTCGTTTCTAAATCTCACTTGACAAGGGTCGCCATCAGGAAATATCCGATATAGTATAAGCATACTTTTTCTTTTGTTAATATTATAGATAAGATCTTTGTAATGTATTGCTTTGAAATGATATTACACAAAAAACGTTTTCATGTTTATCTGAATAGATTTAGTACCGTAGAAATAAATACCATATCAGAAATCTGTGCGAATGGATAGCAATCGTTGTATATATAAAAAAAGAAAACATATGTTTAGTTTACTGGTTTCTAAAGATATCGTTTAGAAAATATATAAAATTTTAATTACTTGCGCCATTTGTTTCTTAATTTTTAGGATTTTTAGAAACGGTTTTTGAATAACAATAAACAAGTGTAACGATTTAACCCTCGAACGGGCGCGCTGTCAAAACAAAATTAGTTTTTGGGTACCTGCTTTTACCGGACTTGCAAAGAAGGGTTTATTTGATGTGCTATTCCAAGAAAGGCATGTGTTGAGAGTCCACTTGCAATTTGGTTGAATTTGGATTGCGTATTTAGTATTTATTTTAGTGACATCATATATTTTAGGACGCGTGCCTGCTGTAGAAGTATACTGTTTTTTTTTTAAATATATTTTTAGTGCTCTATCATTTGATACGATATTTTTACTGATAATATTTTGTATATTTTGTAGTTTGATAAATAAAACAAAAAAATAACTCGAGTTGAAAATCTAACTAGTTACATAATTATAACACTCGTATACAATGATACATTGCCATTATTTTAATTCTCGTTTATTTTTTTTTAGAAATAAATATATTTTTTTTAAATATTTGTATATATCATTATTTATTACGTCCATTTCCTAGTTATATTGGTCAGTAAAACAACAACTGAGGCAATATTTATTGATAAATTGAGCGCGCCCGCATTTATGTTCGGACGATCAGAAAAAGTCTTTTTTAAAAAATATTTATTTAATTAATTTACACAAATATTAATACGTGTGTTAACAAACGGGTCTGAGACAAAAGTGGTTTATTAAAATATAAACTAAAACATAATGAAAGTCCTGCGTTAGCATTTCTTTTGTATGAAGAATCCACAACTTAGCTATTTCACGGCGGTGGGGCCCTGGTAACGCCTCCCCCCTTAAGATGGAAGCGCAACTTGCAGCTTCCTCCAGCGTCCTCGCTGTCTTCCTCACTGACTCCAGAGTTTGGCTTCGTCCACTTGCTCTTGATCCATTTAAATATCTTTCTCGAGATTATCACGAGGCCGATGATGTAAAGGATTATTGTAGTCCAACTCGGGGTTGCCATGATGAGGGGCAGATTAACTTCATCTGGATCTTTCACCTCTCGAGCCTGGTTGATTAGTTCACGGAGGCTGTCTAGTGATATGTCTTCCAGTTGCAATGTATAGTTAACTGGCGATTTATATACATAGTTCTGTTGAAGCGGCAATGGTATAATTTCATTAATTTTTAACGTCTTTTGATGAGCTTGAAGCGTTGTATTCATTATTTTAATTTGGCATCCTTCGGAAATAGTTATTATTTGGGGTTCCTTTATTTTTGTGTACTGAGTCCTTCCATAGCATATCGTCCTCACGAGCTCTTCCTCTGTGGGAATAACAATCCAGCTATTGTACTTGATCCTTTGAATTTTTCCCCTTCTTAAAACCATCTTAGCTCGTGTGCAGCTTGCCGGTTCGTGTTGCACCAGGGCGATGATGCAGTCTTCACTTTTCTTTGTAGATACTTCATCGAGTTGTCTGCATAGAAGTGTGGACTCGGAGATGCGACGACATCCACCATCAAGGTAAGCGTACCCTTCACTTCCAAGTGCAAGGTATTTGGATTTAGGAATGATGGTAAAGTTTTGTTTATCAGGAATGGAGTAGAGGTGAAGAAGGTCATACATCTCAAGGTCCACCGAAGGGATTTCTAATATAAAATTTAGTGTATGCATTGTTTTATACGCTTTAACTACCACAGATTTCTCTATGTTATCTATTGTAGCTATTCCTATTTCCGAAATTGGATTAAAAATATAATTTTGTTTAATATTTAACAATTCATTTATCAAATTTTGAGCGTTTATAATACTTGGATGCATGACACCCATTCTGGCAAATGTAACCGCGTTTTCTAATATCATGAGCTTATTTAAAATTAGTTGCAAACTAAAACTTAGCTGTACGTAAATATCTAGAAAATGTAATTGATTATATACTAAATTAGAGCTATTAGATACATTATTAACTAATGAGGCTAGTTTATACTGATTTTTATTAATTTTATCTAATTGTGCCGTAAATTCTCTTATAGTATTTTCCGCCAAAACAATTGATTTCTGTTGCGTATTTTTTATATTACTAACAACGTTCTGTATAGAGTTAATTTCATGTTCTATCTTTTCTGCGTCATCATTATCTAAATTTCCTGTTATTGCTTTAACTATTGAACCAAGCCCGTTTATCAATCCTCGCTTAACTCTATAACTATTATAATCTGATCTAAATAAACTAAGTTTCTTATCTATTAACGTAAAGGTATAGTTTAACTGGTCCTTATAAGTTTTGTGCAAATCTTCTGATACTGTATTTACTTCTAACGATTTAGTTGTAGTAAAAAGTGAAAGTAACTTTAGTGTCGAAGAATGGAGTGCTGTAGTATTATATACACAGACAAGGCTGAAGGAATCTATCTGCTTAAATACTTGCCCTTCTTTAAGAAGTACAATGCCATTTGTATTGTCTATGGGATCGATAACTACGTCAGCCCTTGTGTAGAACACGAGGGCTCCGATGTAGAGCGCGAGGGCTCCTGTGATGAAGCTCCTGTAACAATATGAGGTCTTCTGAGGAGTTTGTAATGTATTCTGATCGATTTTGAGTTGGGATGACTACCTATTATCTCTGCTACATTGTTAGGATGAAGGTGAATGATCTTATACGGACCTTTGAATACCGGCTTCGTTTTGTTGTTTCTCGCGGTTTTGGCCACCTGCTTATAAACCGTTTCACCTACCTTAAATGTTAACTCCTCTGCTGTCTGGTTACGTTTCGCTATTACCTGTTCTTTGTTCTTAGACACGTGCGCTGCAACACACTCTTGTACGGCTTCTGCGTTCCTTCGGTGCTTAAGGACATAATCTTGGTAAAATTGTTTAGTATAGTGAAGCTCACATGATTTTTCAATAGTATTGCCAGAATAAGGTTCTAATATAAAAGGAGCTGAAGATTTTATAATTTTCTTTTCCGTATTTAAATTTAATACCGATGTCATAAAGGAACCATTTTTTACTTCTACAATTGCTGCAGGAGAAATTAAATCTTTATCCCAAGAGTAATCCTCGTACATATATTGACCATCTAAATAGTTTGTTTTAACCTTGATTAACCTTTCGCACCGTGGTTCAACACTAATCTTATTTTTAGGATAATCAAAGTAAATAGGTATATTTGCGCTTGCCGTACAAAGGACTTTATTTTTAATGTCTATATTACTAGATAGGACTTTTAACAGATCTAACCCTATTAGACCTTTATATTTAGGGTCAAAGTCAAATATTAGGAATTTGTGGAATATTTCATTATTAAAAACCGGTGGTAACGGAAGATAAGCTACTAGATTGTGTCTTGTAATACCATGAGCAGTTTTGACTTCGAATGGTTCGTGGTTTATGCAATGTTCAAAAATTGTACCGCTTATAGCATCAGGTGCAATCATTGAACGCGATGCTCCTGTATCTATTAAAAATTTACCTTTATATTCGGGTATTTCAATGTAGGGCAAATGATCTTTATAATGGTAGTTCAGTTTTACTATTTCTGGTTGTTGTCCTATGTTGTTGTCCTCGTAAAAATCCTGCTCATTACCTGCATTGTTCGCCTGATTTTCAGCAGCAATTTGGCCTTCAATTTCCTCAGCAGGTTGCTGTTCCTCAAAATATTGATGATGATCATAATGCGATGGATAACCTACCTGATAGTAGTCGTTAGGGGTGTAAAACAACTCTTCAAAAACGAACTCTGGCTTCTCTGGCTTATTTACGGATCTCATACTTACGTCGGATATATTCTGCGTCGGGTTTACGTGTTGTTGAGGTATATTAGGTTGGTGTCCAAAATTATTATGGATATTACCCGGAGGTCTGTAGTAACCTTGAGGAGAGGTTTTCCACGGCAACATAGACTGAATCCATTGTTGTCGTTGTTGCGGAGTCATATTATTTTGTTGAGGTACAAAATTACGGTTAATAAACCTCGGAGGGTTGTTATTAAAAGAACGCGTATAATTATTTTGTGGTAAAAATCTAGAGGGCTCAGTTTTTTGTCTTATATTTTGTGAAGTAGATACAGCATTTGCACTAGGATTTGCTTGTCTATAATAAACTAGCTTGGCTTCCTCCTGTCTAGCTGCTACAATAGCAAGTTCTAAAGTTGCAGGTTTCGTAATCCTAACACCTATTCCTACGTTAAATTCTAATTGGCTTATATAATGCTCTATAACCATACTTTCATAGTAATTTTTATCAGTATGTTTTCCTACTGTAAATAAGGTATCTAATATATCCCTAAGTCGTTTGCCATATGTATCGGCGTCCTCCGATTTAAGGCGACGCATTCGAGTAAGTTCCTGCATAACTTGGATCTCGTTTCTTGTTTCTCCTAATCGTCTCAATAATGCAAGCTTAACCTCGAGCCATGTATCTAGCGAGTTTTCGTACGCGATAGCGTCTATAGCTGCGCCACTAAGTCTACTCTTAATTAAACTTATTAACACGGGGTGCGCATGCCAACTAGGCTCTATTAAATTAATAACGCTTTCTATCTCTCGTATATAATAATTTAAGGTTTTAGGATTACCGTTATATCTCGGAATTAAATCCCCCAGAGTTTTAATAACACTATCGCAATCTTTAAGCGACATTATATAGCTTTTACTGTACGCTAACCTTATACAACAATACGTTAAGACAATGGAGTATCGTTTAACCGTGTGAAATCCGCGGCGATTTTAGCCAAACGACAATGCACACAGTAAAATATGTAATTATAATTATGATATTCAAATTATTTTTTCAATTTGAAATAATATTAAAATAGTAATAAAAATAACGACAGGAAATAGAGCAAAGGAACTTGGAAGTAAAAGAGTACTTACCGAAATCTCTGCATCTCCCGCCGGACCTTGCCTCAGGACAGGATTTTCAATTTTCCGAAATTCCCGTTAAATCGTCCTTTTTGGTTCTTAATTTCAGATCGCGATTTTTACGATTAAAATCGTACACTTAATTTGGAAAGTGCCGCGATCCTACCGACTGCGCCAGTTATGTTCGGACGATCAGAAAAAGTCTTTTTTAAAAAATATTTATTTAATTAATTTACACAAATATTAATACGTGTGTTAACAAACGGGTCTGAGACAAAAGTGGTTTATTAAAATATAAACTAAAACATAATGAAAGTCCTGCGTTAGCATTTCTTTTGTATGAAGAATCCACAACTTAGCTATTTCACGGCGGTGGGGCCCTGGTAACGCCGCTCGTGTTAAATTTTAGAGCGCGCCTGCTGGAGGGTGCTTTAAGAAGCACGCTGTTGTAGATTTCCAGACATCGAAGTGGTGGGGATGGAATTTCGAATTCTGAGACGATGTCTGGTGGTGAAATTTAGAAAACGCTGTAACACTAATACATTGAATAAAGGTTTTGACTTTAACGATCTGCTATAAATCAATGTTTATAATACTCTTAATATCCTTTAAGTAAAAAAAAAATCTTCTATCAAATACATTAAAGTAAATAACATCGTTTTCATATATAAAATACAAACAAATCAATATATAGCTTTATAATTCAAAATGTATCATAAACTATTGCTTATAAAATTTTATCGACTACTAAATGTGAGTACAAATAAAATAACTGTGGTTTAAGCTTTATTGAAAATTGCTATGAAATGGATTTTGCACTTGTGAAAATCGACAATTTAAAAGGTTCTTTAATACAGAATGTATTTGTTAAAAATGAACGAAGGAATTACGTCAATTTTCAAAAACGAAATACTGAAATTGGTTTGGAGTCGATGTTATTATTCATTTTTGAACGGAGAAGCGAACGAAATATTTACTCAAAGATACATACAAATTTTATTTATACGAACCGTAACTCATACTTTTTATATATATTTTAATCAATTACAATAATTCGATAAATGAAAACATCGATACATCTATTTATTTCAATAAATTTTTTTTTTGTTATACCTAAATGAAAAGGCTGCTTAACCAATATATATAAAACTTATGGGAGAAAATATATAATAATTATTATTGTAGAAATTGCTGCATTTCACTCGCTTTAACCGTCGACTATAACCGTGACTATTGAATTTCATGTCCTTCTACATGTTATATTCAGATAAAAGATGCACATTCGCCATTACCATTTTATTGTCAAACTGACACATTCTAAGCTTATGTCAATATAATATATTAAGCATACAGAAATGAAATGGATTAAAAGAAAAACAATAATTTATTTATCAAAGAAAACAATTTACAAATCAACTAAAAATATCTCTAACTTCGATTTATCTTAACATGAAATAAAGCCAATAAAACCAATATTAAGCAAATAAAGTTAACTACTTACTCAGTTAATATAAGCAATTCAATTAAAATAAAACAAACGCTTATATTATAACAAATTACCAGCCGCGCTAATAATGATATCCGAGCATCCAAAAAAAACAGAACAAAATGGCGGTTCCATTAAAATTAGCGCGCCTTCTTATTTTTTTATAACTAGCCAGTTAAATAAACTATTTATTAATGGCCAGTGCCGGCGATATTCACGTAATTACCCTATACTATATTTATATTAATAAAAATTAAATGTGAAGTATTATTTGTATGTCAATATATGGAAGGGCAACGGCAACATCGTTTCTTTTCTGTGTGTTATCAATAAAAAAAATTGAAATAAGACCAGAAGTAACAAAACTTTTAAGACATATTCTACAAATACATGTGTTCTTTTCATTTTGAATAATTATTAAGGTCATTGTAATTCCGACCACTAGACGAATACTAATACAATGAAATACGTACTACATATGTCCATATATTATTTCTTTAGAATCTAACATTTTTTTAAGTGTAAAATCGTTGTTTGTATTTTGAATATTTATTTTACATTTAAAATAATTTAAATTATACATGCTCATAGAATATACAAATTATTTGCAGATATGCTTTGACCAAATTATATACAGTTGGATGGATTCGAATTGTGGCGTCATTATCAAGCGTGTACGGTTAATGCGTGTATGGTCACGTTAATGTGGACGTATAAGGTGTTTACGGAACGCTACGTCATTTTAATAATAATGTATTCATATATTTATATAATATAATGATAAAAATATTTATCGAAAAAAGTAGAGCACATGCAAGTCAGTATTATTAGAAATGGAATATTTTTTCAGCAGAATTCTTACGTTACATTGTAGAAACCTGGTAGGACTTTGTGCAAACCTGTGTTAGTACGACACACTCATCATATTCTACCGTTGAACGGCAATACTTATAACAGTATTGTTGTATTCCAGTTTGAAGGGCGTGTAAGCCTGTAACGACTTTTACAGGCACGAGATAACTAAGGTTCCTAATTTTCTATGGTTCCTTACAGTGCCAATTTCCATGAGCAGTGGTGCCACTTACTCTTATATGGGCCATTTGATAGAAAAATAAAGTAAATCTGCGCTAAAATTTATCCTATCGTTTAAAGATACTTTAAAGGCCTATATAGACGTAACATCTGACCTACATGATACAAACTGAAACCACTAAAAATATTTCAATCTTGACTTAGAACCATTTTAGGTTAATAGAAAGTATTAAAAAATATTTTACTTTTTCTTTATTAAATACTAAAATTCCGAGATTAAATTTAAAAAAAACTAAATAGTTTCTTCGATGCTAGGATTCATTTTTATTAATCGAAACACGGCGAAATGTTTGTTACATAGAGAAATAGTTTGTTAATGAATCGATTGTCAAAGCGGAAACTTCGTTACAGTAATGGAAAACACGAACACGTCAGCCAAGAGTGTTGAGCTTTTAAATTTTTTGTTCTCCTTTTTCATTTAAATAATTTTATTGCAGACTTCAGTTGCAGATTTTTTTTGTTTATTTATCAAAAAAAAAAAAAATTATGAACATATAAATAAACATATTATAGTGGATTTATTTTCTGTCTGCTAGATTTCATCTAAGAATTAAGTTATTATTTAAGCTAATGTATAAAAAAAATATTTTATTATAAATTAAAAGTCTACAGACCCGAGGCCCTAAGTTTAATTCAAATGTTAGACCATCTGGGTTTTCTTCTCAATAAATTCTGTCAGTGCTACACGCCTCAAAAAGCATTTATATCAACTAGTTCTGCGCCCGATCTCTTTTAGCGTTAAATCGAATTATGAGACTGAGAGAATAAAGAGTGTATATCTAGTATCCCATATGTTTGTGCAATATCTACACAGTAGGCTATACGTAGATATTGGCTGACATTTGCGAAATGTCGTTTCTGAGGACTTCAAGCACGTTTTCTACGACATTATAATTAAAAAAATACTTTATTTGAGTTGAAAATTCATTTATTAATGTATATCAATTAAATACTTACATATAAATACTGATTACCAATATGAAATCTACCTACCGAAATCGTATTCCGATTCTACACTTATTATTAACGTAATTTATTCTCTCTCAATTAAAGAAATTTTAATACGTACATACATTAAACTTATAAATTATGTATATGTCAGAATGTCTGCGTTATTTTTTATTACAAGTAAATTATTATACATGTGACTGTCTCGTTGGTCATATGCTTAGATGTAAGGAAGCAGACCCGGAGGTCAATTCCCAGGTCGAACCAATAAAAAGTTATTGAGATTTTCTGTCAGAAAATTATCAGTAGCAGCCCGGAGGACTTCTTCTGGAAGTCAGAAGTGTGTCTCGGAAAGAACGTAAAGCCGTTTTTATTGCGCCCCCGTCGAATTGCCGCCCCATCGAATTATGAGAGCTAGGGAATAGATAGCATACCTGTGTTTGCACACACTTGTGCACTATAATATCTCCTGCAAAGTTAGCTAATCTCTCTTGAGATTGGCCGACGTGGCCGAAATCGGTCTGGAGGACATTATTTATTTGTAAGCTATTTTATACTGATGCAAAACGTAATAAGTGTGTTTTTTATAATATTGCAGTGTATTTGCCCTATCCACTACATACATAACAAAACAACTATCCGTCCTGTACGCCAACGTGTCCTGTCTTCCAAAATACAGTATTTTACAGTCGTGAAAATCATATTTTCAGAGGGCAGTTGAAAATAAAAGAAAGCGTATCATAGTCGCATGCATAGGTACACTTTTTATTGATCTGTTTACCGTTCCGTCGGCTATTCTTCCTTTAAAAAGCAATACTTTTATTTTTTATATTCTGACTCGTAGTTAGAGCCACTGAACACTTGAACAGGCCGACTTAAAAAGGGGTATAAAAAATATTATTAATATTTTCCTTAATTTAACAGAAGTATATCCAGTTCAAAGTTTTCATTACAAAAAGCATAAAATAATAAAAAATTCTCGAGATAAAAAAATCGATAAAATTAATTATATTTATAAATAATCTAAAATGTTTGCAAAACCTTTTAGTTTTATGTTCATAACAATAAAAAGCTTTTACGCTTAATATATTTGTTAAAAATAATTTGTAGAATATGAAAAAATGTAAATACAACACATACATGTTCATACTCCACATTCAATGATAATCACTTCAAGACAATATTTTTATTTTATTTTTTACAATTCAAAACCAATATAAATTCATATCTTTTTCTACATATTTTCACTGTCAAAAAACTACATATCTTTTTTATTTGACATTTTTCCCCCAATGTCCCCTATTTTCGGTTCTGGAGTCTGATAGGCCCATTTGTAGCGGTTTATAAATTGTGTCAAGTATTCATGTGCCCAGCGACGCCAGAAATCTTGAACCATACGTTGTGTTAGTTGCCATCGCTTGAGACTGGTAGTTTTAGCATCCTCATAGTTAAATTCCGGTACGAGAATGAGAGATTCTCCGATTAAAAAATGACCTGGTGTCAATGGTGTTTGTCCCTGGTTATCAATAATTTGGGAGAGTGGGCGAGAGTTCAGGCAAGCTTCGATTTGACAAAGTACAGTCGCCATTTCTTCATAGGTAAGGTTATTGTTGCCAATAACCCTCCTAAGATGGTGTTTGGTGGATTTTATGCCAGCTTCCCACAGTCCACCAAAGTTTGGAGCGTGGGGTGGTATAAAATGCCAATTTGTGCCATTTTCTGCCAACCATTCTCCAATCTCCCTTTTTACGGAAGACCTTTCCGCTGTAAAAAGTTCTTTTAATTCTTTTGCAGCTCCGACAAAATTCGTACCATTGTCGCTGTATAAATCAGCACAATGACCACGTCTTGCGACAAATCGTTTGAATGCTGCTAAAAATCCTTTAGATGTGATATGACATATGCTTACCACCTCTAAATGTATAGCTCGAGTAGCCATACACACAAATAAACTGATATATCCTTTGTAAGCGTGATGACCCCTACCCTTTGAAGTCTTGATATTAATTGGTCCAGCGTAGTCAACACCACATTGATAAAATGGCCGATTAGGAGTAACTCTGGCTTTTGGAAGCTGACCCATGAGTTGTTCTTTAATACGGGCTGCATGTCGAATACATGTGACACATTTTCGAACATAAAATTTAGTTCGATTCTTAGCATCGAGAACCCAGTACTTGGATCTTAAGTAATTTACCATTGCTTGCGGCCCTCCGTGTAAAGTCTTTAAGTGAGTATCTGCTAACAATAAATCTGTAAAATGTGACTTAGCTGGTAATATTATAGGATGTTTCATATTTTCATTAAAATCAGCTCTATCCAAACGTCCACCGACTCGAAGAATTCCTTCATGATCGACAAACGGATTAAGTGAGGTAAGTATACTTTTCTTTTCTAATTTTCTTGAATCGAGTAAATCTTTTATATCTTTGCTAAAATATTCATTTTGACATTGCTTAACACATAGCATTAAGGCTTCGTTCAACTCTTTGGCTGTCAACCAAGAAGAAAATTGTTTATAAGAGGTATCTTTTCTTTTTAGATTTAGAAATCTTCTACAATAAGCAATTACTCGGACTAATTTTCTTAATGAAGAAAATTTTGTCCAAGCTGTAAATTGGTTATTCTGTATTGTAACATAATTGCTAGCCTTTTTTGCTTTCTCTTCTAAGATAGTTGCGCATTCTTTATTTTTACTATAATCAATGTTTTTACATTTTAGCCACTTTGGACCTTCCAACCACAACTGGTTATTAACTAACTCTTTTGGTTTTAACCCTCGTGAAGCACAATCCGCAGGATTGTCGGATGACTTTACGTGATGCCACCGACTGCTATCTGTAAATGATAGAATCTCAGACACCCTATTAGCGACAAACGTTTTCCAATTTGATGGGTGTTTGCTCAACCATGCAAGGACTACCATAGAATCAGTCCATGCGTAGATGTGCTGTTTTTCAATTTTTAACACATCAGAAACTTCACTTAGTAACTTCGATAACAAAACTGCTCCACAAAGTTCAAGACGAGGTATTGATATTTGTTTGACTGGAGTGACTTTCGTTTTTGCTGTCATCAGGTGAGTATAAATGTCACCTTTTTGATCTATTACCCGAACATATACTACGGCAGAGTAAGCAACATTTGAAGCATCGCTGAATCCATGCAGCTGCAAACAATCACCTCGATTTGCTTGCACCCATCTAGGAATGCGAAGTTGGATCAACTCTTCGAGCTCGTTGCGGTAAGTACACCATTCAGTTAATAATGAAGGAGATAGCTTTTCGTCCCAATCAATTCCAGCTAGCCAGATCTTCTGGATTAATATTTTAGCTTTTATTATTACAGGTGCTAGCCAGCCTAAAGAATCATATAACATTGAAATGTGAGAAATAACATTTCTTTTCGTTGCAGGTATTTTTAATTGAGGCAAATTTATCGTATATAAAAAGTCATCAGTTCTTCTACACCAGGTAAGTCCTAATATCTTTGTTTCTTTATCCAGCTTTAATTCTAAATCTTCTTCGTTTTCAAGCATTTGTATGTGCTTTACTAGCTGATCACTATTGCTTTTCCATTTTTGTAATTCAAAGCATCCTCTTGTTACTAAATTCCTCATTTGCTTATAAATTTCAATACCTTCCGATACAGACTGACAGCCAGTCATCAGGTCGTCCATATAAAAATCATGCAAAACAATATCTTTAGCAATAGGGAAATACTGTCCTTCATCATAGGCAATTTGGTGAAGAGTTCTGACTGCTAAAAATGGAGCTGCAGCTGTACCAAATGTAACCCTTAACAGTCGAAAGTGTTTCAGATCTTGTGTGGTATCTTTCCGCCATATTAGTCTCTGATAATCGACATCTTTATCAGAAACCAGTATTTGCCGATACATTTTTACGATGTCTGCTACAATGCAGATGGGATGTAATCGCCACCGCATGACTATATGACGAAGGTCTGCCTGTAGAGTCGGGCCGACCATCAACTCGTTATTCAAAGAAACACCATTTATACCTAAGCATGATGCATCAAATACAACCCTTACTTTACTAGTTGTTTTGTCGTTTCTCACTACAGCGTGGTGAGGGTGATACACTATATTTGTTTTATCCAGTTGATCTGGTGGAATAATTTCCATATGTCCCAATTTAAGATATTCATCTATTACAGCTGAATACTCTTTCTTAAGCTCCAGATTTTTGTTTAGACGTCTTTCTAAACCAAGAAATCTTCGCAATGCAATATCTTTTGTTTTCCCATTAACGCATTCTGGTGTATCCGTTTTAAAAGGTAATCTTACAATATAACGACCCGTGGTATCTCTTTGAGTAGTTTGCTTATAGAACTCTTCACAGAGCAGTTCTTCTTCACTAAAAAGTTTTTTAGATGTCACGGGTTCTTCAATTTCCCAGAATCTTTTTAGAAGGTGATTTCGGTCTTTTGTAGTGTTAAATAGTTAAGACTAACATTACTAGTACTTCCTTGAACTTCCCCTGATAATATCCAACCAAACTCTGTATTCTGAGCTATAAGTGAGTTTGGAGGACCTTTGCATAGTCCTTGTTTGAGAACTTTGCTATACACCGAGGAACTTAACAAGATATCTATTTTCCCCGGCGTATCCCAAGTAGGGTCTGCTAAATTGTACTGCTTCAGCTCAGCCCAAAAAGGAAATGTTATTTTCTGCGTTGGCTGAACTGCTGTAAGCTTTTTATAGACATGAGCCTTAACTGTCACAGTGAAATTAGGATTGTGTATTGATTGCAATTTTAAATACACAATGTACTTAGAAGTTAATGCACAACCCTTATTATCTTCTCCTAACCTTAGTGAGGTATTATAGCATGTATACTTCTTTACACCCAAAAGTTGTACAGCTGACTCTGTAATATACGAAGCTTGAGAACATTGATCAAGCAAAGCGCGCAGAGTTATCTCATTACCTCTATCGGACTTCACCTTCACTAAAGCCGTAGGTAACAAATCATGGCCGCCAGAAATGGCAGCACAATTTGTTACCGTATTTGAACATTCGCCTGAATTACTATCAACTGAATGATTATTTTCTAGCTTGGGATCAGTTGATATTGACATTTCATTGAAATGGAGTGCAGTGTGATGTTTTCTTTTACATACCCTGCATCTTGCAGGTACGCGACAGGCATAAACTGCGTGACCTGATGTTAAGCAATTAAAGCATAACCCATTGGATTGAACAAATTTACGACGCGTGGCGACATCGATATTATTAAATTCTTTACAATCTATAAGTTTGTGATTGGACTTACAGAATAAACATGTAACTGTTGCTACATGTAATGTTTTGACAGGAACATTATTCTTAGTAGTGGTGTGTTTAGGATCTTTATTATCTAAAAATTCAAGTGAGCGAAATCTCTGTTCAAGAAACCTTTTAAATTGTTCTAAATTTGGCAGATCATCAGATAAATCACAAACCTTAGCCTCCCACAACTTTCGCGACTCAGTATCTAATTTTAAACTTAAAATGTGAATAACAATAATGTCCCATGATTCAACATTAATACCTAAGTTCTGTAGAGCGGTTAAACAATCGTTGCTTGTATCTAATAATTCTTTAAGAGCAATTGCTGATTCAGAATTAATGTTTTTTTGACTTAAAAATCTTTTAAGTATACAACTTGCTAAATATTTTTTATTATTATACCGATTATTCAACAGCTCCCAGCATGTGTTATAGTTAACGCTACTAATATTCACATTACGTAATAGTTTCTCAGCTTCACCTGATAGGTGCCCTTTAAGATACTGCAGGCGTTGGACGTCATCCAGTTGATCGTTGTTATGTATTAGAGATATAAATAGATCTCTAAAGCTGACCCACTCCATGTATTGACCCGAGAATGTAGGTAATGTGATTTTTGGTAGTTTAACATTAGTATTGTTGGAATGTCTAGATTTTACTGAAGAAGCTTGTGATTTTTCGTTTATATTCAACCTTTCAAGTACTTCTTTCAATTCCGTTTTATACTCTAAATAAATTTCTTCAGTTATGTCATAGACTTCTGTTGTACTATAGTGTGACTTAGTGTATTCTGCTTCTTTTACTTCACTTAAAATCGCTCGATGAGTATCTACGAATACATTCCAATGTTTTTCTAAAAACTCCAATCGCACCTCCACGTATGCTTTCGTAATTCGCCCCTTAGGCGTCTTTTTAAAATTAGACTTCGCTTTTGCTATAGTTTTACTACATTCTGCTTGTATTTTACTATATGTTTCCATTTTTAACTCAAAAATAAATGTAGTTACAATTTTTTTACGTATTATTTAAAGTCTAATAATTGCTTCAAATTATTAATATCTACGCAGTCCACTGCCCAATCCGGCTCGAAGGACCATGTTCATACTCCACATTCAATGATAATCACTTCAAGACAATATTTTTATTTTATTTTTTACAATTCAAAACCAATATAAATTCATATCTTTTTCTACATATTTTCACTGTCAAAAAACTACATATCTTTTTTATTTGACATTTTTCCAAAAAAATATATTTTTATATAAAAACTTTTTAGACTTTAACAGCCGTTTTGTCGTCATTGTAGATAAAAAAGTATAGAAATGAGATCGCGTATAAGGGATAAAAATTAAAATGAAAATTTTGCTGGCTGTGGGTACGCTATTACAATTATATATATATATATATATATATATATATATATAACGTACACAGTATGATTGGCAGCATAATGTATAAATACATATAAATATAATATAAATTCATTAGGTTCTTACGACAGACTTAACCACGGATGAAAAAAATGCCTCTTTATATTTGTCATTGACAACAATATATACAAAATGTATATTTATATAAGCAGATTCTTTACATAAAAATCACTCTCTATGAATTTTAAAGCAAAATTAATCAAATGATACGTTTTTACCCTGACCCGAGATGTTTTTTGTACCTCGATACTTTGATTTGTACCTAGGGAGCTACAGCCGCTCCCAGCAACGAGTTACATCTATATATATATATAAATCTCATGTCACAGTGTTTAGTGTTTATACTCCTCCGAAACGGCTTGACCGATTTTGATGAAATTTTATATGTATATTCTGTAGGTCTGAGAATAGGTTTATAACTAATTTATAACCCTAAGTACTAAAGGACTTTTGAACAATTTTTTTCACCCTTCTACCATCAACCCCTATTTTTTAATAATGATATTAGTAATTCCACAATTTTCAACTTCGGTCGATAACTGGATCAATTAACACTTGATCAGTTATCCCCGTCAAGGGTCTATTGGTGTCACTTCTCACCATGTAAGCAGCACGGAGTAGGGATGGGAGCGTTCTCCTCTCTTGCAATAAGCTGTATCCCATTTCTTAGACAGTTTTCGGAAAAAATTCGGCCATTATTATTGTTTGTACATCGATCGCAGTAGTGAAGCTTACAATTATCATTTTATAATTTCCGTGTAATTCTTAACTAAATTTATTATAAATTTGCCGTGCTGTAATTATTATTTATTAAGGAAAAGTATTGCGAAAGGTAAGTTAAATAATAAAAATGTACATAAATGTGTGAGTTCATAAGTACATACGTTAGACCTATTATAATAAAACACAAATAACGGCCTAACTTTTTCAAAAAGGTCTAAATCATAGTGTGGGACCACTGTACGATGAGCATGAGCACATAGAAACCGTAGACAGAACCTAAAAATATAGTAAAAAATGTGCGATCGGGGGACCCCCGGGAGGAATGAAGTTCTTTGCGATTTTTTTTCGTGTTTTAAAATGTAGTTTTTTAATGATTATATTTCTGTATATTTGTCACACTCCCGTGCCACGAAAGGCACGTAAAGCTGTTGGTCCTGCCTCTTACCTGAACTTTTACCGTTCGCGTCGGTTTACCGTCCTATCGGTTTATGAGAGTACAACTGTGTTGACGCACACACTTTTGCACTATAATACGTCCTGCGTAGTTGGCAAATCTTTCTTGAGATTGGCCATCGCGGTCGAAATCGGTCAGGAGGAAATTATTCTTCGGAGTGTGCTGCGTGGGGCCTCAGAGGCATACCCTGGTGGCGGTAGTCGGTGGAGATCTCTCGCTAGCACCATGCATGTAGAACGCATGGTGCTGGTTGGAAATGATCTCCTTCTGCGAGAGTGTCATGTCGCAAAAGGAGGCCGCGGAACGGCAGTGCGAGGAAAGTGCTTCCGCTGATTCGATCCGTCAAAGAAGACCGGGGAGAAGGCGTAAGCGCTATACGCACCTTAACAGCCACCGGGGCTAAGAAGGGTTCCCTGTATCCGGGAACTCCAGGGCGCCACGGTAGCATGCGCAAGCGATCCCGTGACGCCCCCGACCAGACGGAGAGGATACCGCTGGTTTTTTAGTAGGTATTCCGGCACCCTCAGCGCCAGTGAGCCCCACATACCCCCACTTCATGTAGGGGAAACGCGTAAATACATTTTACCAGCGAAAAAAAGGAGGATATTGTTCTTATTTTTTTATCACACCAAAAACCGTTGCACTTCTTAATTAACTCTCCTTTCACAGTAAGAATTAAAATTGATAAATTTCATTTAACGCTTTAGGAAAATAGTATTTTATACAAAATTAAATATAAAATAGCGAATTATAAGTTAAAAAAAGTTCAATTGTATAGAATTGAGGTTATTTCATTGGCCGCACACAATCCTTATTGTCAAATCTGAAAATTTGCACTATTACACATACATACACATACAACCGCTAGAATAGAAAGAATCAGTAAGAAAAAAATAGGGGAAAGGTCGCTTGGAGGACAACGCCTTTTTGTCACATGACAATTTCTGCCAGGCCACTCTACTTTGCAGTAGTAAAACAACTTTGTTCCAATAAATGAAAAAATATGTAGAGCATGTTGTACTTTACTTTATGCATTATTATTATGTGCCCTGTACCGAACACACATGCATGCACATGCACATGTATGGGCGAATGTTTATATCTTATTGATTAAAAAATGCACGGGATAAAATCCTTATTTTACCCGTACGAAGTCAGTCCCGTATGAGGTCAGCTAGTATTATATATTGATATTATATAAAAGCTGCTTAAGCTGTTATCCAGTTGGAATAAGCAGTAGTCGTGATCCAATAACAGCAAAAAAATAAAACTATACAATACTTAGACCAATTAATTTCTTACTATTTGCGCTATATACAAACATTTGTCAATTATTATGATATTTGAAAACATTTTTATTTGAATACAAAAATTCGTCTATATGAGTGATGGATTCCACAGGGACTAAAGTATGTCAAAATATTTAATATGTCGTTTTGCTCTGTATTCAATCACTCGTATATCGTACTAAGCTATGTTTTTTTTAATGATTTCATAAAATTTTTGTTTGTTTTTAAAAATTCAAACACGTATAAATAGATGCGTCTTTTAAATATGTGTATCACCTGTTACCTCACAATTCTAATCGTTAACTGACAAGACCCTCAGTTCAAATCCCGGGTGAGGTTAGTATTATTTGCAATCACACTTGTGCCTATGTGCCTTTTAATCGTCACATATAGTTTCCATGGAGAATAGTGGTTGGAAATTGGGAACTATTACTTCCCGTTACAAACCTTATCGAGGAAGCACAGTGGAACAAAATCCAAACTTTCTTCAAAAAGGAGATATGTCCTTAGCCCAGCATTAGGACTTTTTCATAATCAATTTCTATTTTGTTTAATAAATAATAAAACAATAACGTTACCAAAATAAACAACAAGCAATTTTGTTACAAACATCCAGTATCTAATCTCTTTTTCCAAGCACTTACCCAATTATTTTTTCAAGATGCATTTGGTATTCAAATCTAGCAAGGACCTAACACAAATACGAATTATATCGTGACATATTAAAATCGCCATCTGTTAACATGCAATTGCTAATTAACTATTCCATTCAACATAGTCGATTTATTAACATTTTCCGGTCGAATTAACCGTCGAATGTGGACATTCTTTTACGAAATTGTTGAACAGATATTTTTCATTTCGATAAAATGGTAAGTTGTACATTTACCATTTTATCAAAATGGTTTTACAACAATACTTATATTTTTTGTATAAAATGTTAACATTTCACGAGTAGATACATATTTAAAGTAATTGACATTCACATTAATTATAGTAATTGACTATTACTGACAAATACAGTAACAGCCTGTGAATGGCTGGGTTCTTTTGAGGAGAAGGTTTGGAGCTTATTCCACCACGCTGCTCCAATGCAGATTGGTGGAATACACATGTGATAGAATTTCAGTGAAATTAGACACATGTAGGTTTCCTCATGATGTTTTCCTTCACCGTCAACCACGAGACGAATTATAATCACAAATTAAGCACATGAAATTCAGTGGTGCTTGCCCGGGTTTGAACCTATGATCATCGGTTAGATTTACGTGTTCTTACCACTGGGTCATCTCGGCTTACGACTTAATTACTTACTTATTAAAAATATAAGTAACTTAAACTATAAAACGAAAGGCTACCACTAAGGCTTTGAATTTTTTTTATGTTTTAGGTAGGTGGTCGGTTAAATAAGCCATCTGATGGTAAGCGGTCACCACCGCCCATAAATAGCTGATGCTTCTAAATTAAATAAAGTAATTTGTATTAAACGAACACGATTACAGTTAAGTCTAAATTAACTAAGGTCTAATAGTCAATGCTCTGATACACACAGAATTGTGGCGTTAACGAGCGCTCTGAGCAAGCATGTGTATGTAAATGAAAACGCTAATAGGTATTGTGAAACTGTGCTATTCCATTACCCTTTCTATTAGCGAGAGTTTAATGGTCCTGAAAATCCACACGATATTTGATTATTTGTTAATACATTACTTTAGTCGGATTAATTAAATTATAAGACTCAATGCAATGAAAATAAAGAATATATTTGAGAGTAAAAATAAACAACATTAATTAGATGTTTAAAGAAATAAAAAAGGTATAAAATAATTTTTATAAATATTAAATAAAAATCACTAACGAAATAATAAAAACTCCGTCAAGATTATTATGCATAACATTTTATTTATACTATCGGAGAAAAGCGTCTTTTTTTTTCGTTACGCAACGCGAAAGCAATATTCATGAAAATACATACTCGTACATACGGTCACAATTCTCTAGGACATCCTTAAATACACTTATGAATTTACGAAACATAGACTTCAACTCCGAGGAAATTTAAAGACTTGAGAAAATGGAATGGAATTCTTTACCAGCACACGTGTTCCCCTCCTCTTATGACCTGGGTTCCTTCAAACGAGGCGTGAAGAGACATCTTGCGGGCTGGCAAGGCGGGGGCAGCTAGTGCACATCATTCTTCCTGACTGCACTAGCCGTCGTCGCGCTTGGACTCTACTACCACTTACCATCAGGTGGAGCAGAGTCACTTGCGCTACCGGGTAAAACAAAAAAATAAATCAGGATGGATAGTTAAATATTTTATATTATGGTGATCCAAGTAGTCAAGGCCCTTGCAAGCGTTTATGGATTTATACCACTTCAGACTATAAATACCTAAAATAACCGACAAGGAATACGGTAACAAAAAATTTCATCATCCCATAAAACTCAGACCTATTAACTATAACATCCAAATAACATGTTAAAAATGTGGTAGCTTTAAAAAATATCAAAGAAGTATATACAATAAAATTCGTAGCGTAATAAAAGCGTTGACAAAAAAGGTGGATAAAAAAGGATAACTAGCTTTCTCTGCGGCGCTACGCGCTATGTAATGCAATTACGTCAGATGGATTGCGATTGAACGCGAGGATCCCGCTTCTTTTGTCTGAGACAGTTTTTATATCACTTTTTGTGGATAAAACAAACATGAGCTCAGCAATGTAAGCGAATAAAACGATTTTTTATGAACATATATAAAATATTTATGTTGAATTCGATTCGATCGATAAAATTTACTTTTACGCATGACATTCTTAGCCTGCGTGTGGATTCAATTATCAATTTGATTTTATCTAAATATATTATTTAAATGATGTTTATTATTTACAAGTAGCTTTAGGTCATTTGATCTGCCCGCCTTGAACAGATTGCTATTTTTCTCGCGCAAAGATTTTGAGGACTCATTTCCACGGCAAGCCAAATTGAGTTTTCATGAACTTAATTTGCGTTTAAATGAAATTCGTCTCGTATTCAGCGGTGAATGTCACTGAGAAGAAACTTACCTATTCTGTCGGATGAAAATTTGCCACATGTGCATCCGTCAATCCACACTAAAACAGCGTGTTGGAATAATCTCCTAACTTTCCCCTCATGAAAAGAAAACGTATTTGACCAGTAATGAAACATTGACAGACTGTTATTTTATATTTTTTCAAATCAATCTTTTACTGAGACAATATTGATAACATCATCAAATATATACGCTCTGTCAAAAACATTTTATAATTGATGACTTTTCCATAAAAGTAATGACGCAATATAATACACTTTAGGTTCTTATTACCTGTGACAGTATCAGTATGATATTCGGTCTTTCAAGATTCGGAGTCACGTGGTCCCGTGTGGGTTCTCGTCATACATTCTCGATTGACATTTCCGTGTCACCGCACACGTATTTATATTTGTACACTTAGCGTAGGTTCACATGGTGTTTTAGTATACGTTTTTTTTTTACATGTGAAACATCTTCTTGTGCGCATTGGGGATAAGACCGACTCGAATCGTGACGGCTAACAGTATGACGCTCTTTTATACAGTTATGCCTATCTCTGTCGCCGCTCTTATACTACGTTTCCATATAATTACTGTATTATAATAATCAAAATTATATATTTATTATATCAAGAAAATTCAATTTTTATTTATTTTACTCCATATCTATGATCAATTATATTTCACATCTGTCGAGCGTTGAGTGAGTGAGTTTTATCATTTCATTTAGAATAATTATTATCGAATAAGCTGTGATGGATACATTAGTACTTTTACATTAGATTCAAAAGTGCTTGTCAGATACGATTTAAATAAAGAATTTTATTTGATTTGTTTTTTATGAAACCGTTTACAGGTTTGTATTGCGATTTTCAAATAAACTTCTTGCCTTATCATACTATATACATACATATTCATTCAGGATAACTGTTGAATGACGCGTATAATAAATAGCACTTTAACACAATTAAAAATATATTCTACTATAATCGAAAACTGTCAAAAACAAGCAATAAATATGCCAGCGTGTGAACCTAGCCTTACGTCAATAATAAAAAAAGATCTTTCGTGTAATATAAGGTATATTTTTGGAGAAATTAAATTGAGTTCACCTTTCTGTATTGTGTTTACATGGACTTCAATCTTAATTTATTATATAGAGTATTATATTATGTTATCGTCAAAAATCAACAACAGTCAAAATCAAAATCATCGAAGCAATAACAATAAATAATGAGCCGACATGGTTCACTAACTTAGGCATTTATATTTTAACCGAAGATAACAGTTTCAAACCTGGGCGAAAAAACTAATATTTCATGTTGATTTGTATGTGTTAAAAATCTGTATGTGTTGGATAAAATTCTATTCGATATGAGCCATAGCAATGGCACTGTAAGAAATATGAATCACCCCTTTCATCGCCAATGCGCCACCTTAGAATCTAAGATGTTATATCCTCTGTGCCTGTGGTCACATTGGCTCACTCGCCCTTCAAACCGCACAACAATGAACGGTAGAATATATGATGTGCGGGTGGTACGGGCTTACACAAAGCAATTGAACAAGTGAATCTTAAACGAAGATTGTGATTACAAATCTAAGCAAACACCACTGACTTCTCATGCTAGGCAGTTAAAGAAAACATCGTTAGAGAATCGGCGTGTGTCTGCAGACGTTCTGCCCCAAATTCTAACCAAAATGGTTTACTTAGTAACTTGTATAATAATTTGGTGCTTGTTTTCAGATATTACAGTCATTTAAAAACATGCAATTTTCAATTTACATAAAATTTAATACATGAAGTAAGGAATCCTTTCGTATATTCATTTCATTACATCATCATCATTCACACATGAAAAATTTCGTGCGTTTTATTAATAGAGTGAAGCTCGTGAAATTTCATTATGGTAATATCAAGCCTTGATATAAATTTTTAAAACAAAAAACATCTTCGTTAAAATTCATTTTACCCTCTCTCTGGTCAATATTCGGGATGGAAATTTTGCTGTTGTATTGCTTTCTTTACGGTGGATTATTATAATATTTCATTTATTAAATACTTTATGTAGGTAGTTAATATGTACACAGTTATTGGTGCGTGCATGTGTATTGTGTATGTATACTACTCATCAGCCAACATCAATTGTATTTTTTATTTTAAACAGTTAGTGGGCTAGTACTAGAGCTACGGCTGAGCTGGCCCAGTGGTTAGAAGATTTGAATCGTAACTGAAGATTGTGGATTCAAACCGAGACAAGCACTATTGATTTTTAAATGCTTAATTACATTTTTTGTGATAACTTAGAGCACACGATGCATTATAAAATCGTGACGAAACACCGTACTGCACGTACAACGTAAAAATAAAATCTGTGAGTATCTTGAAATTACATAGCTTCTAACCTTCTCCTCAAATGGAGTGTGGCCATAGCTCACCAGTAAGATAACATACAAATACAATAACTGTATGGTACCATGTAAATAACTACAAATATTAGAAATAATTTCTCTCATTATGAGCTTAGCTATAAAGTTGCAAGAGGACCATAAAATAAAATAAAAATGTGTGGTCAGGAACGAAGTTCTGTGCGATATTTTTTCGACTCAAACCAACTCAATATAGATTTTAATTGATTATATTGCTGTATTTTTGTCACACGACATACATAAAATGAATTATCATTTATAAGCTTTTGTAAAATATTACAAAAGCTTTTACAATCTCTATATGTTTTCGTGTACACATATATCGGTAAATACATTGTAAAATCACACACGCTAGAATTCACTGTTTCCGCAGAGCGACCCTTGTCAAGAAAGATTTGCAATGCGAAAGCCTCTAATTTAGGTCAATGTTTTGATGTCATCTCGGGATTGAGATAAAAGATCTTTAAGCACCCAATAGCAGACGCAATTTTCATCAAGATTAAACTTTTTACGCATAAAAGTAAATTTTTTTATACAATTTTTCCTTTTCTTACAAAATGTAAGCCAACGAATACAACAATAGAAATACATATATATAGTATATATAAAATTAATATTTGCTCTTTAGAATTATTTATGCCAATTGCTTTTTTCAATAATGTTATAATATATAACCTCAGTGCTATAATAATATTGAAATATGTATATTAAATATTGCATTACAACAAGTAGTCCATAATGTATAGTAACCATTTTTTTATTCACATCCGTTGTCTTATTATGAATTATAAAACGGTATTGTGTGTGTGTGTGTGTATGTTTGTGATTTATTTTCTTTGAAACTTGCTGAAATAACTTGTTACTTTCCTGACATTTCAGTTTGGACATTGGAAAGATAAGCTTTACCGGCTTATAACCTAGCTCCTTATTTTTCACGCAGTGGATGTCTTCAGAAAGGTACCGGGGGGAACCGAATTACGTGGCTTTATTACTCACCAAAAACACTGCGAAAACACACCTAGCAATAGTTAAGAGAGTGAGTCCTGACGAGCCTGGAGAGAGCTTCACCTACAATTCTAGAGAGGATAGCTCAAGTAAGACCCACATGGAAGTTAAGAAGACGATGGAGTAAGGGTAATTTGTTTTCTATGGACGTAAATGAGAAAGAGAACACAATACATGCTTGAAATATGATTTACTAAAAAAATATACAATATTGCAATAACACACATCTTCGTATATATGTAAATAAAGTTTATCTTCTTAAATTTACCAAGCTATGCTACCGCATTTTGATCAGGTGACACAACAACATGTTAAGGACAAAATTGTACTTTTTTCAGTTAACAAATCCTCCTTGACGAGGGTCCCTTTTTTGGAAAACAAACAAGAAAGATACAAGGAAAAATCCTGTAAGATTGTTTTATCAGGATTATTAGGATTTTTATTATATGGGTACGAGACTTAGTTATTCCAATTTATGATGGTTGTAATTAAAGCTATGACGTAGAAAATTATAGGCATTTATTTGGTTATATATAAAATAAACGTTTAATATAATTCCTTTTGGTAAAAGTATGTATCAATATATTGGTAGAGTATTTTATATTGGCGATATTTCTAAAACAATACGCATGAACGAGCTGGCATTGTTACTAGGAACAGCGTTCCAAGGACGTGCGGAATGAGAATTTATTTTATAGGAAATGTGGTAACGTTTCGAAATGTATTATAAGACAATAAAACTATAAATATGAGCACATCGTTCTACAATTTCAACATGAAGGTTATAAAGTAAAATGTCTTTTCATTTTATTATTGATTAATTTCAGAAAAGGTACTCTTTACCTAGCAGTGGCAAATTTATGAACTTTTAAAAACTTAACAATTTTTATTCTTTTTCATAGATGCATGATATTCATTCACCGCTCATTCTAATTAATATTTGCAAAAAAAGACAGCACAAAAATTATAGGCACGTTTTAATTTACCCCTATGACACTCGATACATGTTTTGAGTGTGTGCGCTCCCCTTGTTGTAGTGGACCGTGTAGAATGCAAATATATTACACATTATCACTGATACCTAACGACACAAAGATTGTTATCAATGAGTTATATAATGACCCTTTCAGAGTTGAAAATGGGAGATTGCAATCGTTAGGTGTGAAAACTGGTAACGTTTGAAATTTGGGTTTAAAAAATATAAAAATTAATTTCATATATCCATATTTTTCTTTTACTATTACGAATATAATGTTATGCCAAAGGAGCAATATTTAGATCTTAGCTTCAACGATACGACCGGCATGGGACGTAAAAGTCCTAGGTTCAATTATTATTCGTAGGAACAATTTACTTCTCTATTTTTATTGCGCTTCATACTTAAATCACAATTAGGTTTTTAGATAATAATTAAAACCTATTATCACAATTGATACAGTGTAAATAGATACATCATTGTACCTATTACTAGATATTGTACGTTGTTAATTTTGATCGCTAATGCCATTCATGTATAATTAATAATATCACAATTAAATAATAATATGTGCCTAATTACGAAGTACGTACTTAACTTCAGTAGGGTAAATTATATGAATAGATAGATAAAAACTTTATTGCATTTACTCACAATAACAAAGGTTACTTATATTTGATATAAGTACCTATATATTTTTGACGTGATAACGTCTTGTAAATTGAAAAAGCATGACTCATAGTAACGTTCCGCCTGAGCCGAATGCACAAGTGAGAGCGCGGAACAAGCGATAGGGAGACACGATCGGCCTAAGCATCCGGCTTGTGATGCATCTCTCATCTCTCTTCCACTCGATCGGCCGATGCGTCCGAGTATTCATTAATGTTTTCTTATGACGTTATCACGTAAAATTATCGTCAGTAAACCGACTTTACAGACAAACATTTGTTTTTTTTTAAATTAAGTCACTCTAAAAATATAAGTTGAAAAAAGAGATTCTAAAAGTTCTATTCATAGCCCGATCGTTAATTTTTATTATGTTTTCGAATTGTTATTAGATAAACAAAACATCATTCATTATCATCATGCCTTCAAAATCTAGGAGTAAATATAAAGCACTTTATGGACGTTCCTACGATTTAAGTATTGTACAGGAACTTGAAACTTGAAAATGTAGTAAACAAGACCGCCGTTGTATACGCGTTCACGCTAGCTGCCGTCATCTAGCAAGTGTCCCAAGCTTTTCCACTGAAGCCTGTAAGACGAACACCATACTGTATCGTTACCGTTATGTGCTACAAGTGTTGCTACGTAAGTGGCTCCTCCTAGTGCCGAGACTGTTATGACTGAGGTAACTTGTGAACGCAATTAGCAATAAAATTCATGTGTTGATTTTGTTCTACTACTGGCGGTGGAGGAGAACACCAGAAAAGGAATATGTATACATATTATAAAATAATTATATATTTTTTTTATGTACCTAGCCACAGTAGAGAATCATGGAGAAGCTTTTTCCAAACATTTAGACATATTTAGGCTCTCAGTGTGTCTATTGAATTAAAATGTATTAATTACGTACTTTTTAGAGTCAGAAAGAATTCTAAGAAACATAGGAATTTATATTTACGATATTTCTTTCAGAACGCACGAACGAGGCGGCATTGTTACTGAAGCCAGTGAAGTATGTAACAGAGGAACTCGGAACGCGACTTATTTAATGCTATTGCGGCAGTGTAGTGAATTTATTAGAAGAAAGATAGTTCCAAACAATTTGTAGTCTTGTCTCGCGTATTATTCGGACGATTCCAATTTGTGGTTCGTGCAGAACCAGAGCGGACTTTATTACACTCTTCCCGTAACGAATTTAAGAATAACACATATATCTATATTGGAGATTCATTTAGAGACTAAACCAGAATTTATCCTAAATACTAAAGTTTGAAGTAGTAATAAACCTATTCGAAGGAAAAAATAAATTATGTTAGAGGATGGCAAACGTGCAGGAAGCCCACCTGATAGAAAGTGACTACCACCACCCATGGATACCTGCAACAACGGCTTACAGCTGTGCCGTGTGTTGTTGGCCGGTATATAATATATCGAGATTGATAGTATAGTCATATAAGAATGACTTCTTATGATTTTTATATAATAGATACCTCGGTGGTATGTATTTATTTATTTGAACTTTATTATTGTTCACAAGCACTAACTAAATAAATTTATAAGAAAGTCATAATGACCATAGACATATGTAGATTATTTGTAATGTAATTATCTATTTTTTTTTTTTTTTTTGTCCCAATAACCCGAGTAAAACCCAAAAAATGTAAAGATCACAAAATAAACAATACAATAAAAAATATAAAAAGCAGTAGTTTTAAATAATAGAATTATGTATTTAAGACGTGCATATACAAACAGATATACACTTTAGAAACAAAATGACTTTAAATTATATGGTTTATAGTAATGGCTGTCGAATTTGAAGCACTTGTATAATTTCACGTTGACTGCCTCGTTGGTCTAATGGCTAGATATAAGGCCGCAGACCCGGTGGTCCTGGGTTCAATTTCCAGGTCGGCCCATTGAATAGTTATTGGGTTTTTCTGTCAGAAAATTCTCAGTAGCAGCCCGGAGTCTGGAAGTTGGAAGTGTGTACACTCCCGTGCCTCGGAAAGCACGTTAAGCCGTTGGTCCTGCGCCTGAACTCTTTCCGGTCGTGTCGGATTGCCGTCCCATCGGATTATGAGAGCTAAGGAAAAGAGAGTGCACCTGTGTTTGCGCACACACTTGTGCACTATAATATGTCCTGCGCAGTTGGCTAATCTCCCTTGAGAATGGCCGCCGTGGCCGAAATCGGTCTGGAGGACCTTATAATTTCACGTTATAGACAGTTCTACAATATATATAATTATTAATTTGTAGGTGTCGGAGTAATTAACTTACATTTGCGGCAATGCAGTCAATCAGCAAAAATTACACTCTCAACCAACCCTCAACTCGTTAAAAATCTAATCCAATAATCGTAACTTTATATTGAATGTGAATAGAATTTTTAAAAGCGAAATTCCAGTAATGTAGATGGTTGGTTCGTATAAATTAATATCGCTCTGACCCGCGTATTAATATTCAGGCCACTCTCAAACTTCGCTCTAACTGCTGCGGAAATATTCGAATTTATTAATTTAAGTGATGGCTCTTTCCACTTTGATTTAATGGTAAAGTTATGTGTACATGTTAACTTATATTATTAATCGTACACATTAAAAAAACATCAAGTGCTTATATATTTTTTTTATTAATTGCAGGAGAAGTGTTTTATTATATTCTGTTCATTATTTCATCACTTCACTTCGCAAACTTGATTTGTTTCGCAAATATTTTATCTTATATCTGAAAATTTGTCACGGTATTATGTGTATGTATTTTTTTAACTTATTTATGGAGCTCTCTGGCTAATTGTCTAGAATCACCTATTTTATTATAATTTATATTAATAAGTCAATAATTTATTAATTTATTAATTATATGGGTCTCAACATATTTGTTTGAATTTGGCTTCATCAAACAAACTTACTTATATAAATAATCGTATATATATTATTTATTTAATGCCTATGGTGGTTATGTAATACATCGATTTTTGGACGCACTGATTATGATTAATCTTCACGTATCGAAGGCGAAATCGATAGAATCTATTTTTTACACAAAAGCGAACATAAATAATCGTAAAAGATTATCTCGCCTCACACATCTTGCGAACAAATAAAATCAACATGATATCAATATCAATAACTTCATTCGACACAAAATAAGACACTGAATGACTGTCGTCCCAGAAAATTCAGTTTTTAATTTTAATATTAGATTACTTTATGAATATTGAGTCTGTCAAAGGTAAATTAGAAGACCATATTGCTATCATACAATTTAAATTTGTAATTTGATGTGTACTATATGGCATAGAATTAAAATGGAAAGAGCAAGGCGAACTTAATTGAACATAGCGAATTCAAGTCCGGGAAATTTTATGAGTTTCTTGTGTTAGTTTTGTGTTTATAAATCATCTCATGCTCAGCGATGAACAAGTTGTATGTGGGCGATTTACTACAACACATGTGTTCACCAGCCCTAGAGTAGTATGGTGGAATGATTTCCAAACATTATCCTTAAGACGGGGCCTTTACCTATCCATGGTATTTACATACCCATGGCTTTCATTATCTATTACTCTATATTTTGTCTCAATTTTCCAATAATAAGAATAACTATATACGATCACGTTTGCGATATTTGTGCACATGCCTTTATGAGGATTCCTGTTTACGCCTGTCAGAAGATATAATTACGACGGCAAGTGTAATCCGTGTAATAATTAAGTTAGTGCTGGCAGATGTTGTTAGTAAATGATGTTTATACGACCATTAGCTGAGTACCGAGGGTGGCCGGATAAATGTTTCAAGTGATAAAAATTATAACGTGATAAATTAATTTCATTAATGTTTTTTTAATTACCAATAATAATCATATAATATTTTAATTATATTTCTATTTATTAAAACACGTGTCTCAAAGTACGAGAGGAAATAAACGTAAAATAATGTTTGACATATAATAAATAATGCATTAAAATTCCGTATTCAAAATTTGTCTCTAATTTTCAAATTAAATAGGAATAAAATTTAAAATATAATTTTAGCACATTATTAAACTAAAATATATACGTTTTATTTATATACGTTTTGTGTTTAAAAGTGAAATCGGGTCAGGTAAGACGACTTACTTGAATCTTTTGTCTGAGTTCACACGTTGAAATTGGGTCATATACTTGTATCATTTCTTTGTAAGGAATGAGTAACTTTTGATACTTCACACCAGCACGGAATGTTGTGAATAAGTAAATTTTATACAAGTATGTACGTAATATTTATTCCGGAATAGCTATTATATTTGTATAGTGTATATAAAATAAGTTTATGTACACATATACCCATTTATTATTAAGCTAGCTTTATATGGTCGAACGGGCTAATGTATGCATCAGGTAGTCTATTTATTTAAGCTTAATAAATTCATGATACGACTCTATAGAGAGTCTTTAAGTGTCCTTTTTTTGAGGAGATGTTTGGAGCTTATTTCAAGATCGAAGAAACGAAGAAGCCTATACGCATTGGAGACACATGTGACAGACTTTCATATGACAGGTGATAAATACGCGATTTAAGTTAGACTTAGCCCAGCGGTGACGACCTTACTTATAAACGATGCTTACCGGGTGATTAGTTAGACAATGCCTTTTTCAAGTGTCTTCTTCTTGTGAATGTCAAATGAATACATACAAAAAGAGATTTTTTATGTAGAATAAGTTAGTTGGCGGGCAAATGGGACATCTGACAGTAAGTGATCATATTCGCCAATTGATATTGGTTCTTTATGATAAATATTAACCATTATTTCAATGTGCCACCGACCTTAGGAACTATGATGTTACATCCCAGAATATTTCTTTTTTAACCATTACTTCTTTTCGATATAGAATATAGATGCTCAGAAAAATCTAGAAAAAAATCAACATTTTTTAACACTATCCTGCCGCCAATCATGTTGTATTATACCTGTAATTACACCATTTTATTTATTGTACGTAAGTTAAACAAAAACACAGCAATTAAATTTTTTGTTGCTTGAGATTATTTGGTTTGTACACAGTTAACAAAATACACATTAATAATAAGTATACAACCAAACACAGCCTGGTTAACCTATTTAAATGATGAACTAAGTAACGTCTTTCAGTTTTTTAGTATTGTTAGCGTTGAAGTTTACTTTTAAAGTTATAAGGAATACGTACGATCAAGTCGAGCGACAGAGGCGAAGTGAAGTGATTCTGCAGTTTACCGTGCCTTTTTATACACTGGACCATGTTGATTACTCTAGGGGGGCAGAGACCGAGTAACACCAGAGATGCTTACTCCTCGACGGCCAGGACAAGAAAAGAAAAGATGACAGGCTGCGCTCTGTTTTTATAGGCGCCGCGGTACGTTAGATTCAAAAATGATAATCAAATGACAACTTCAGGCTCAAGCATCACTTCAGACAATTACAAATGCGAGAAACACTCAATATCACTACTTTGGCTTTAAAAGTTTGCGGGAAAAATATTGGTTTGATCTCACCGTCACCGATCTCACCGATCTATCGCTCCCGCATCGTGGTTCATGGTAGCACTCACGGAACGCCCTGTCGAAGGCAATGCCGTAGAATGCCCGATGCTCCACCATAGTCAGAATCACGACGGCGGCCCGCGTGGAGGCGAACGACGATTCTGCAGTTTACCGTGCCTTTTTATACACTGGACCATGTTGATTACTCTGGGGGGGCAGAGACCGAGTAACACCAGAGATGCTTACTCCTCGACGGCCAGGACAAGAAAAGAAAAGATGACAGGCTGCGCTCTGTTTTTATAGGCACCGCGGTACGTTAGATTCAAAAAATGATAATCAAATGACAACTTATAGTACATAGATAAAGGTCGCAGATCCTGTGGTCCTGGGTTCAAATCCCAGATCGAGCGCAAATTTATGGGGTTTATGCTGAAATTTTTTTAGTAGCAGCCCGGAGTCTTCTAATTATAAGTATGTTCTCCCGTGCCCCGGAATGCAAGTACAGCTGTTGGCCTTGTCCCTCTCCCATCGGATTATATGAGTAAGGGAATAGATAGCGCACCTGTGTTTGGGCATACACTTCTACACTATAATATATCCTACGTAGTTGGCTAGTCTCCCTTGAGATTGGCCGCCGTGGCTGAAATCGTTTAGGAAGACATCACAATATGAGTAATAATTTATCTACGAAGATAGTTACACAAACATAACGTATTATATTCATAACAAGACAATATTGATATTCGATAATTGAAAAATGGCGTGTTCAGAACGAATAACTGCCGACGAAAATTGCCATTTCGTTGCGATTTACTATCCAGAAGCTTGTTATTCGAAATAAGTCGGCGAACGTTACATCACCGCATCGCATGATGCTACGTTCCAGCCGTAGAAATTAAAAAAAGGGTCGAGTAATTTATCATGAAAATAATAAAGATATTAGACACGCTATAAGAGATATGGCTAGTTTTCTTGTGTCTAAAAGTAAAAGTAAAAGATATTATGTTCTTTTACAAAGAAAAGTTTCGAATTTTTGATGACAAATTATATCTATACATAGACATTTCAATATACGTGTGTTCATAGTAATTTCGTATTTAGAGAGAGAATTAATCAAAGTCTGTTACTTGAATGGTGTTAGTAATTATTACGTGAAGTAATCTATAAATGCGTATACAACAGGATTCCAAAAATTGTTTAAAATAGTTTATTAACTAGCGACTTTATATATGATATTCCATCGTGCGATTGGTACGATCATATCGAAAACATAACATAATAATTATTAAATAAAATAAAAGAAAACGCAGTGCTGAGTTATTTCTTTACGAACTTGTACTAGGTATTGGACAAAAAATAAACAAGTGTAATTTATATATTCAATTAAGTATTTAAATTATCTGAATATAGTGTCTGACTTCAAGTGATAAATATAATTCTAATTAACGCAAAATAGTTACAAACGATAATTCCAATAATTGATAGAATAAATCGTTCGAAATACGCAAAGGTAGCGAAATCAAAAATTCAGGTTCTACCTAATTTATAGCGGTCGCAATACCACGCGGACCCTATCCATTACCGACCTCTGATTTGTCAAGGTGACTGATTCATTAGACATTAATCCACGAAGGTGAGCGCGAACAGAAAAAGGAACTAACTGAGATAAGGTAATACAATTTATTTACTTAGCTGAAAGGCTAGACGAACGCAGTGCTGAAATAGCTCCTGCGTATACAAAATCAATTCGACCCGTACTTGAACAACTAGCATTGAATATTTACATTAAAACATTTTTTTAATGTAATAATATTTAAGAACCACCTTATGTATAATTATATTCATTTAAATTCAAATGACATCATATATTTTCAATAATAGACAAATATATAACATAGTGTTCAATTTAGCTATTCTTATTTGATATAAAAATCAATAGTGCAATGTTTTGCTCGGGTCAAAAATCGAGTTTGAAAGGACCTTACTAAATAGCTTAGTAGATCAAGGCTGATTAAGAGTATTATTATAGCACAACAATATTCTCGCGAGAGGCATTGTACAACGAGACTATACTATGACAAGGTATTAATAATTCAATGTAATCTCGAGGGAAATCCTGTTTCCAATTTAATCTGAATCCTCTATTACTAATGCAAATGTCAAATGAAATCTTACTATATTTTTTATTTCGACTTTATTAGGCAGTCTATCCGCGTTTTCTTTTTTTCTTTTTAACGAGTACAGCTCGTGATCTAAGTTCGGACAAATTTGTTTGGAATGAAAATCGATAAATACTTTTGGTGTAAATCACTGCAGTAACGCTTAACTGACATAAGTTTCATAAACCTACTTTTAAAATAATTGCTACAAAAATGTATGAAAGCTTTCGAAGATCATGTGTTTGGTACATACTTAGTTGTAAGGCCTTGTGCAATTCCGTCTGACTGGTACCACTCATTCTTCGGACATTCTAAAGCGAATATCAATATTTATTGCTGTGATCCAGTTCGAATGGTGAGTGAGCCAATGTAACTACAGGCAAAGGCATTGGCTATGTAAGAAGTGGTTAATATGTCTTACTTCACCAATTTCTATGAGCTATGGTGACGGATTACAACGTTCCTAGATGGACGATGGTGACAGATAGAATAATATAGAATTTTATAAAAAAACTATTCTATAATTTAATACTATATGTATTAAATATACACTACTAACAAAGTTTCGATAAACAATGTAAAAAGAAATGAAAATAATTCCACATTTTTGTAATTTTAATGTGTTTGTAAGCAAACATGTAGCGAAGTCTTATGATATAAATATTGACATGCTATTGAATTGAATTAATTAAATTAAACAAAAAAAAAAAAACGATTTCAAATAATGAAAACACTGAAAAATATTTGACATAAGTAGTAATTATTTGGATCTTAATTCGTAATTTACAAGTTTTCGATTTATCTTCATGATCTAAAAGGCAAGTTTGAATGTTTCGAACACATAAGCCATCTACGTACAAATTCGCTTACGCTGAGTAAGGCTTAGACGATCTATCAATATCAGACCACGTGAACAGGGCTAATATCTTAAAGTCATGGCTTCTACGCCGGAATATGCCAAAACCATTATATCACGTTGTAATATATGTTTGAACTTGAATACTATCGACACATAAAGGAATTTGGTAAATTGAAATATCGATCCTGATTAATAATAGTGACGAAATCGTAGTTTATATTAATACTGTTTCATACAACATTATAATATTTTATGACTTATGTTATTACGTTATTGAGTTTACACTTATTTTTTTTTGTTTTAAATCTGCTGGTAGAATGACAATTGGGCCAAGTGTTGGTAATTGGTCACCAACGCCCATAGACATTGGCACTGTGCGAAATATTACCCATAATTTTCACCGGCATTGCGCCACCAACCTTAGGAAGAAAGATGTGAGCCTTCTAGCCGGAACAAAAAAAATACGTAGTCACAAACTTTGGTGGCAGAATGGCTGGTTGGAATAGGTGTTACATACCCAGTTTGGCTTGCACAAAGCCCTACCACCAAGTGAACACGTATTTTATACTACGTCTATCGTTTAAACGGTTATGCGTTACGGATCTTGCTTCCGTAACACATATAATAAAGACGTTCCCCGAATTTATTTGCGCGATTTATTTACTTTTATTTCACGTGACTTGGGAGTATTGTTGGCCTTGACATAAGCCATCGTTGAACGAATCAATATGTAAATCAATCTACCACGTGACAGTTTAATACAAACATACTGTACTACTATATATTTCGATTTTTTTTATCGATTATCGACAAAACTTTAATATGATGAAAAAATTATGTACTTCATTAAAACACGATATTGACGTAGATACGTTTTTTCGTTATTTCAGATATAATTTAAGAATCTAAAAAAGTGAATATAACATAATAATGTCACTATGTTTATACATCGAAGACGATATTGTTTTCAAGTATCGTTCATTCATTTGAGACTGTTGAGTTGAAATTTATCGAAGGCACTTGTGTGAATTATATCGATAAAATAATATAAATAGGTGGTACTTAAGTCGTATCGGCTTAACGTAAAAACATTCTAAATTTAAAATCCCTTCGTTGTGTGGTAGTGACGATAAATATCTCAATGTTTGAGAGAAACGAAACCAGATAATATAGATAGCTATATCAGTTAGAATGATATTACAGACGTCGCATTTTAGTTTTTGAATTATTCAACAGTTTTGTATCGACTTTACCTCGGTATGTTACGTGAAGTACATGTATTGATGTCAAAATAAATGTACAATATGGTATTTTTCGTTTAATATTTATTATTTACATTTTATGATAATTACTTTTCTTTTTTATAATTATGTAAGACATAGTAGTCTTAGGTGTATTTGTAGATTTTAATTAAAGTTAATTTTCTAGTTTTATTACATTTTGGTGATTGCGCAAGCTATTCTATTTTGTTCCCTTTATTTTAAAATATTTAATAAAACGAGGACTTAAACGAAATGATACGCATTTCCAAGGAGTATTTGAGTGAGCCATACTGCCGGGTTTAAAAGTCAATTCGTATCCTTGGTGCGCAAATTAATATAAGGTTGATCAAATTATAATGTTCGATACTTTAGATTTTATTAAGAAAAATCAATTCGTATAAATTCAAACGTTATTCATGTTGTTATGAAAGTTCAAACAAATTTAATAAATTATTCTGAATTTAGAATTCTCTTAAATTAATCTTTTTCCTCGACCACACGTGGAATGTTGAAAACAATCTTACAGTTAAACGCTATTTTAATACGTTAAGTGTATATTAATTGTTATATCCAATGTTGTAAAGTAAAAGTACCACTTTGTTTATATATAGAATATACAACTGTTCGGCTTAGGCCTCTTCTCCTTTTGAAGGAGAATGTTTGGAACTTACTCTACGCTGCTCCAATTCTGGTTGGTTGCAGTTTTTGTCCATTTCATATGGATCACGATGTTTTCACCACTGACCACGAATTATAATCCCAAATTACGAACATGAAAGTTCAAAACTCAGAATCATCGGTTAAGATTCTCATCTTCTAACCACTTGGTGTTCTACAAAGAATAGCTACACTGGAATATAGCTGAATAGAAAACGCTACCCAATTCTATCGTACATTTCCTTTTGAATAGTATATGATAAATCGAGCTACTTTCTTAACTTTCTACTGATAAAATAATTTTATTGCTACTTCGGAAACACGTCTAATATCTAAGTCAATTTAAATGATTGCAACTTTACTTTCATTTGATTTATGCATTTAGAGAATATTCATTTAGTGCGAATAATATTATAGTATTTTATAGACCGAAAACAATTATTGAAATAGTTATTACTCCTGTAATAGTTTTGCAAAATTCGTATTAATAATGAAATGAAATATTTTTGTCTCATTGATGAGCAAAAGCCAACTCTTTCGATTGGCCACCGCATACGATCCCCGGCACCACTGAGCAGGAAGTGAGTTTTAAACTTTCCTTCAATGCATAATTATAACATTTGATCTAATAAATATTTGGTTAAGATTCATGTGTTCTAACCTACCACTGGTTCTAACCACTGATCTCTCCACCATCGAAACCTGGGCTGTGCTCGACTCATTGCCGAGATGTCATATCGATTGGAGATATATCGAGGTACTGAGATGTCTGTACAACGCCGCTACAATGACTGTCCACATCCAAGGCTGTAAGACGAAGGCGATCCAACTGCGCAGAGGGGTGAGACAGGGGGATGTAATATCCCCGAAACTGTTCACCAACGCGTTGGAAGACATCTTCAAGACGATGGATTGGACTGGATATGGAGTCAATGTAAACGGCGAGTACATTTCACACCTTCGATTTGCCGATGATATCGTCATCATAGCAGAGTCGCTGGAACAACTCACCGAAATGTTGCGTAGCCTAAGCGATTCTTCCCGGCGTGTCGGTCTCGGTATGAACTTGGACAAGACCAAGGTCATGTTCAATATGCATGTCGTGCCGGGACCAATATACGTCGAAGGGAAACCTCTCGAAGTTGTTAGTGAATATACCTACCTAGGACAGGTCATACAAGTCGGTAGGAACAACTTCGAGAAGGAAGCCGATCGACGAATTCGCTTGGGATGGGCAGCATTTGGCAACCTTCGTCAAGTCCTCACGTCGTCTATACCGCAATGTTTGAAGACGAAAGTCTTCAACCAATGCGTCTTACCTGCCATGACATATGGTGCCGAAACGTGGACACTAACTGCGGGACTAGTCCACAAATTCACAGTTGCTCAGCGTGCTATGGAGCGAGCTATGCTCGGAGTATCTTTGAAGGATAAGATCAGAAATGAGATTATCCGGAAAAGAACCGTAGTCACCGACATAGGTTGCAAAATTAGCAGGCTGAAGTGGCAGTGGGCTGGTCACGTATGTCGTGGAGACCGCGAATCGGCAAACGCAGCGTAGGGCGCCCTCCAGCCAGGTGGACCGATGACCTTATGAAGGTGGCGGGCACCGACTGGATGCGGAAGGCGGAGGACCGGGAGCTTTGGCGCACTTTGGGAGAGGCCTATGTTCAGCAGTGGACTACGATTGGCTGTTGATGATGATTGATGAACCACTGATCTAGGCTTAAATGGTGTCATATCTTCTAAAATTTTGGGTTACATTGGTAATCCAGATACTGTTATATCAAAAACTTCATATTTTCATATTTTTGCTGTCTAATAGGTTATGTTACTCAATGGTAGGGCTTTGTGCAAGCTCATCTGGGTAGGTACCACCCGTTCTTTAGATATTTTATCGCCAAACAGCAGTACATTGTATTGTCGTGGTCTGGTTTGAAGGGTGAGTGCGCCAGTGTAATTACAGGCACAAGAGAGATAACACCTTAGTTCCCAAGGTTGGTGGCGCATTGGTGATGTAAGCGATGGTTAACATTTCTTACAATGCCATTGAATATGGGCATTGGTGACCACTTACCATCGCGTGGCCCAAACGTTCATCAGCCTACCTATACAATAAAAAATATTCTAAAGATAAAAAGAATGTTAGAACTATTAATAAATTTATTCACGATAATTATCATAACAAATGTTGAACAAAAAAAAAACCTATTAAACTATAAATAGTAAATACGTCCCCAAAAGCGAGGCCCAAGTATTGATTATCTTTCAAGGATGAATAGTACATTAAAACATACACATTACTTTATGACCATATTATCTATTGAAACAGATCGAATAGTGATAGTAAAATAAGTAGAGTCATAAATTATTCAGTCCCTAATGCCGAAGGTCTCATTAAAGTGAAATAAAATGGTTTTGAATTAATCAGACGGTATTATATCCAGAAATATTTTTATATCAATTTCTATAATGTTTACTAGTGGAAGGGATGGCCCAGTTAATAGAAAACGTAAATCTTATCATGAATATAAGAGGTTCAAAACTAAGCACCACTCAATTTTAATATTAATCCCTACAGTAAAATAAACTATAGCGATCGTATAAAAATCTGACACAATTTTATAAAACAAACCGCTCCTCAAAATAATTGGAGGTCTTAGCCCAGCATAATACTCTAATTAATGCTTAATAAAAATTCATATCATATTTTTTTATATTTAAATGTAATCTTGCTTCGTTTGAAGGCTTTATAAAGGTTACTGTAAATAGGTAAGGTCGCGACCTACGGTTTTAATCCAGGTTATGAATCTTTTTCAAGTGCTTAATTTGTGGTTGAAATAATTACGTTCTGTGATAAAATAAAACTTGCAACTAACAAATGTTTTTTGATTATATTCGGTAATTTACAATTTTTTTCATAGCATAGGTAGGCGGATGGTCATATGGGCCACCTGGTGGTAAGTGGTCATCAACGCCCATAGACATTGGCATCGTAAGATATGTTAACCATCGCTTACATCGCCAATGTACCACCAACCTTGGGAACTTAGATGTTATGTCCCTTGTGCTTGTAATTACACTGGCTCACTTACCCTTCAAACCGGAACACAACAACACCAAGTACTTCTGTTTTGCGGTAGAATATCTGATAAGTGGGTGGTGCCTACCCAGACAAGCTTCCACAAAGCTCTACCACCAAGTAAATTACTATGTTGAATTAAGCTTAAAAAAACTTAGAATGCCATAAGATAGCAAGTTTTAACTTTCGTTTTTCCTAAGAATAGAACAAATATCGAATACTTTTGTTCAAGATATATCTACTCTTTTAGCAGCGGTAAATTATAACATAAATTGATTTGGTTGTGGTAAATCACAAATAGCCATAGTAGTATATAATAATACAATATTGATAAGCATTGAAAACATAGGCAAAAAGAAAAGTACGTGAACTTTTAGTTGTTATAACTTTTTATAGACAACCGATTCTTTTTTGACCACCCGGGAGGGTAAATGACTCTACTCCTCCTGATGGTCAGTGGTAGTAGAGTCCAAACGCGACGACGCTAGTACATTCGGGAAGAATGATCTGCACTAACTAGATGCCTCTCCTCGCCTTTATTTCGATTTTCAAGAAAATAAATGCTAATTGATACTCATTTTAATAATTCAGTATTATCATTTGTTATTTTGGCTGTTTTAATTATTGTCCCCGGACAAAAAGAAAGACACACAAAAAATAATAGTATTTGGTGCCTCGCAAATACTAAGTTAAAAAGAGGCAGTTATTTTGAAATGACGGACAGATACTTCAATTTTATTTATTTGTAATGATTTTGAATTGAAAGATAGCTGTACAAAATATAAATGTTTAACCATATAACAATTAAGTTTTTTACACAGGCGAAGGTTAAGCCTATGACGGACTCTATAATAAATATTTAATGCTACTTTAAAACTTTTGAAAGTGTATTTTCTCATTTTTATATAACCGATATAAACCAGATGGTTCACACTTAGAGCCTTATAGAAGGTTAAAGGTTTTATTTACAATTCATCTTGAGCTGAAAGTGTCTTTATCGTAGCAATTAATTCGAAACAATAATTACGTCATTAACTTCTGCGGGTTAGTGTAAGAGATTATTAGTTCTCCTTTGAAAACAAATAGTTTCTAACTTAGCGTAATGATTTTGAAGAGGGTTTTGCTTACTATCAAAATAACAATACGTGAATGAGATTGTAACTAGACTGGATAGGAGTGAATTTGAAAATGGAAACCATAGTTATAATAAACATGTTAATTGCAAACATTGACTATAAAAAAGTAAGTTAACGTGCGGATATTAAATAAAAATATATATAAAAAAGAAATCAAGTTTTCGCATAGCTTTAATTCCTATCTATTATGTATTAAATACATAATACATATCTGATTTACGATTATATTAAGTAAGTACCTTATGGTATTAAATTCGAAAATACGCAATCAAATAGAAAGTTGTTTCATCGTTCCCAATAGATACACTAAGTCGCTAAGGAACGTGAACAAACTTCGGCCAAACGTTGCGTAATGTAACAATGTAATTAACCCACAAGATTTCTTCAGTATCTTGTTAGGAAAATTTCTATGAAACAAAGTTTGTTCGAGAGCAAGTACTCTTTTTAATGATGGTTGACTAGTCCCTATCGCCCATAAACATTGTCACTGTGAGAATTACTTACCATCCCTTATATCGCCAGTGTGCTACCTATCTTGGGAACTGGGGGATGTTGTTGTTTTTTTTTATAATTAGGCGGACGAACATATGGGCCATCTGACGGTAAGTGGTCACCAAGGCCCATAGACAATGGCATTGTAAGAAATTTAACCATCGCTTACAGCACCGCCAAGCTTGGGAACTGAGATGTTCCCAAGTTCCCTTGTGCCTGTAATTGCACTGGCTCACTCTCTCTTCAAACCGGAACACAACAATACTAAGTAGTGCCGCTTAGCGGTAGAATATTTGATGAGTGATTAGTAACTACCCAGGCGGACTTGCACAAAGCCCTACCACGACGTAAAATAGCTCAATAGGATATTCTTACTATATTTTTTACAGTAATCATGATAAAGCTAATGGATTTCTCATGAGTTTCGCTTTTGTCCTTGTATGTTTTTGTGCCACTTTTTCAGAAGCAACGCGAATATTTTTTTAATGATAAACTGTTGTAATCTATACTGTTCATGTGAAGATTCTGCTTGTTAAAAGATTAAAGTAACTAATATGATTTTGTTTTACTATATTTACTACGGAAATAATAATTGTTTTAATATAAGTCTGTTTATTTAATTTAATTAAAAAGTAAGAGCCTGTAAATGAATAGTGGCGGGGAAGGCAAATCTATGATCTTATATCTTTTTTAGGAGAAGTTTTAAGATGCACCACCTGCACCAATGCGGGTTGGTGGATACACAGCAGATTTTCTTCCGACATATGCAGGTTTTCTAATGATGTTTTCCTTCACGACAATCACCGAGCATGAGTTGAATTATAAGCACAAAGTAAGCACATGAAAATTCAGCGATGCTTGTCTAGGTTTAAGCTCGAAATCATGGAAGATTCTAATTGATAAATAAACCTTTAATTTTTTACCTTTATCTAAAACCTTATTACCTATTTATGATAACATATTTATTTAAACTTTTATTCATTCATTAACAATTAATGTTACTTAATTTCTTTCGATTGATTTTAAATCTCATAATCAGACAAAAGCAAAGTGTCTGACGTTTATTTGGAGACTTTCCAGATCATAGTAAAACTGAGTTCCCCCATATGAGATCATTTATGCTTTAAAACAAATAAATACTCGTTATTAAAAATGCATATCTCTATTATATAACGTGACGTTGGCATAATATTTAGAGCTAAATCAACGTAGACGCACGCCAGAAAAAAAAGAATATAAAATATTCTAATCGCACCTGCCTTCTGGTATGAGATTTCTAAGTTAATGAAAATGAAGAAGCACGAATGAGTGAAGTTTACTCATAACAAATAATTGTAACATTAATCAAGAGAAGTTCAAAAATTTTAATTAAAACTTATTTGAGTGAAAGCACAAAATTTTGTATTACACTTTTACGAGTTACATTCTTCGACTCATTTATATAAAACATCTAAATTCCAACTGAAACCACTACGAAAATACGACGATTTCTTATAGAAATTCTTCAGCGAAATTATAAAGACAATTTTGAATAATGAATTCAATCAAAACGAATGATTGGTACTATATACTATTTTATTTTTATTTTTTTATTTGCAATCAACAGCGCCACAGATATGGTTGTACAGTTATTACTTATAAACAAAGCAAGACCACATAAGATTACAATTTTATAATACAATTTTAAAAAATAACATTCTTGCCTAATATTCTTGCGAGAAAATCGCATGCGAGTGGGTGTTTATGGGTGTGTGTGTGCGTGTGTGGTTTTTCGTTTTATTTTTTACGATGAATTTGAATTATTTCTCTTTTCAATTGCATTTTGAATAAGTGGAAAAAGTCAAGATCAGAATAAAATTAATTTGTTATGATTTCGTGCCAAACGTAGAATGATGGAATTTTGGGCATAGTTAAAGTTTTACTTACGCACATGTAAAAGGTTAGGCTTACAAGATCAAGAAAAGGCTGATAACAGGTCAGGACAGTCAATTTTGTCTATCAAAATTGCTTGAAGTAGCAGCATATCGCTCTGGTTTCTTCTGTGTTCTAGTGTGTCTATTTTATAATGTCAATAATGTTTGACAATATTGTCATCCCGTATTGCGATTATGTTAAAAATCTGGGAGTGTTCCTTGATAATACTCTTAGCTGGACTCGCCATGTGAATGAAATCAGCAGGAAAGCGTTTGCAGCTTTGAGGTCTCTGCTTCGTCTTCGACATTTTCTTCCAATTCCTACCAAAATTATGCTCGCACAGACTCTACTCCTTCCTATTCTTGATTACGCTGACGCAAAATTTGTCGACTTAACCGAAAACCAATTAAATAAGCTTGAGAGACTTCCAAATACTTTTATTGGATTACGCAAATATGACCACGTTTCACAATTTCGTTCTCGTCTTAATTGGTTACCCATCCGACTTCGCCGGAATATGCACATCCTTTCTATTCTATACTGTGTATTGTTTCACCCTGTTACTCCCCCTTACTTGAAGGAGATGTTTTTTATTTTTAGGGTAACCTGGAGAAGTTCTCCTTTCTTCGAAGAAATTGATTTTAAGGGTGCCCGATCACAAGTCATCCTTTTATAATAATTATTTTACAGTTCAGACTACTAAGCTCTGGAACGACCTTCCTTTAAATATTCGGGAGGCCAAATCCATAAATATTTTTAAAAAACTTGTAAAAGATCACTTTTTGTCTTAAATACCTTATCACCAATAATTTTCTTTTATTGGATTATTTTTCTTTCTTTTCTCGTGTTGTTGGAGGACTTATTGTTTTTAGTATCGTATTTATAGTGTATATTTTTATTATATACTTATAAATTTAGTATGTATAGATAATATAATTGATATATAGACATATTATATTTATATTGACATGTATTTATTAGTTTGTTTTTGGTATAGATTATTATTATAATATTATTTTATTTTGTTATTAATGCACCACCTACCTCATATCCTATGGGTTATTCCTTACACCGTTGGTTGCCTGGAAGAGATCTCTATGTAGCGATAAGGTCGCCAAAATTGTATGCTACTTTTATTTAGGCTGTCTAAGTTTTTATAAAAAAAATCTGTTGTGGTGTAATAAAGTATAAATAAATAAATAAATAAATGAGCACATGCCTCTTCATAGCTGCTAAATCTTTTGTAATCCTAATAAAAAGCAAGGTAACTGACAAAATGCTTTTGAACGGACATAAGTAACCTATTTCGTACTTAAGTACGATTCTTATTAGCAGTCAATTATTTCCATCGTATATATGTACATATTATGTCGAACGCAAAGACAACAATACCGCAAATTATAATATAAATGCTTCACAAAAACAGATGAACATATTAACATACATATTTCATATTCATCAATATGTAATCATAAAAATAAAATCGCGTAAGTCTGTTTAAAGTTAGTTCAAATTAATTTGTAATTAATCATATATAACGTTGAAGTTGCAAGTTGAACCCAGACTTGCTCAAGCTCAGCATACACTCTCTAAAGTAAATCTTGTGTGGGGTTTATCTCTAGTTAGGTAATCTTACGCGGTTAAACTTGCTAGTTACTTATGCTATTAGTAATAGTAGCTGGACAGTCAACGGTATTAGATTCAGTTTAATTTAAGCTTGCCATTTCAAATTACTTTGAGTCCAATATTTTGATAAATCTCTAATTGAAAAAATCATGACTTCGCTGACTTATTCACCCCTCAAACAGGAACACAACAATACCATGTATTGCTGTTTGGTGGTAGAATATGGGATGGGAGAGGAACCCAAATGGGTCGGCACAAGGCCCTACCACCAAGCAAATATTGAAATTTATTCAGATTGTTGCTGTCTATAAATGTTTTGAAATAATCAAGTTGATCTATTAAAATATGCAAGTCTTGTAATTAAACTTTGTTTCTAACAAGAAACAGCATTCTGTTGCTTTAGGCGATAAATGTGAAGATAATATTACGTTTCTACGGAACTGCTGTCTGAACTTAGACATAGTTTCCACAGTTTCTGGGCCTTAGGCCATTTACCCCTTGTACTCTCATTTGTACATTATTCCAGCTTTGATGAAATGAATAACATATATTTTTAAATAATAAAACCATTAAAATCTTAAGATTTTATACAATGATCTAAAGTCATGCAGATCTAACCAAATATCCAAAAGTAGACTGTAACTCTATTTAACACTTTTTCCCAGTATTGCAATGCGACCAGTGCTTGTTTATATTTTTTTTCTTGTCCTTAGGTTCTTAAAGCCCAAAACATATATGACATAAGTAAGCACATTTTTGGTTGCCACATTTTTTGCATTTTACCGTTGGCAGTAAACATGCTTTTAGACAAGTGATCCATTGATCTAATTGAGTGAGATTCTAACATTAAATATTGTAACTAGTAACATTTTGTATAATGAAACCTTTCATCCTTACGATTCAGTGGCGCGAGGAGTTTTTTCATTTAATCACGTGATTTCGTTATATTTTGCAAATATTATTTTTGAATTGATTATAGTATAAACGATGATCATTAAATTTAAATATTTAACGCAACAGCAATTCATGTTGCCACCATCAAAGGCATCCAAAGGACACTTGAAACTTCATCTACAGTTTGTTACGAGGACAACTTTTCGACGCCAGGATTTCTAAAAATTATTGTTTATAAAAATTTATTATTTCTATATCATGTATAAAAATTTGTGCTTAAATCAGCATTTACCTAGCTTTGTTATTAGCGTAGAGGTATATTAAAAACTAAAATGATTGCAAATATCTGTTGTTAATTGTTAGATGATTATTCCCAAACCAAATAATCATTCGGTTAACCAGATTATTATGTGGTTGATAGTTTTAATATTTGTTTATTTATATTGTTTGTTTTATTTTAATTATGCAATCAAATATATGCATGTTATATTTGTTTTTACAATATAAATGTAAGGTGTTTCTATAAATGGTTCTTCTGGAGATATCATTATATAACTAATCAGACTTTTTGACTTAAAATTAAAATCTTATAAATAATTAGTAATCGTCACGATGTCGAATTAAATTTCATATGAAGCTACCACTTATGTTTGTTATCGTCAATATATGTTTGACAGTTGTATTTGACAGAAGAAGACAAAGCATATATTAGTGCATAATTACAAATATGCTATGCCTGGTAGGTAGGTAGAAAGAAAAGTAAAATATACATATATAATATGTTCTAAATCTTTTTCAGCAAACATTGTCTAAACATAATTTCACCTTCGCTAGAGCTTAAATAACAATACTTAATTTCTATTCTATATTAAATCTATCTTTAATTATATATATGTATAAAATATTCGATATAGACAACGAATGCTTTATTGCTCCAGTTGCTAGATTATAAGACTTCAGATACTATGTTCTACGGGGTTGAGTCAGCAAAAAGTTATCGGGTTTATCTGACAAGAAATTCTCAGTATCAACCGAAGTACGAAATTTGGCGCAGTTTTTACAATCCAGTTCCGGAAAGTACGTGAAGCCGATGGCCCTGGGCCTTCGCGTGTCGGATTACTAAGTGAAAGAGGACAAAGAGAGTGCAGCTGTGCTTGCATTTATACATTAACTCTATAATATATCCTGCAAATGTTCAATTTTCTTTTGATTGTCGGGACGACCATCATCACTTTAAATTAAAAATAAAATTTACACACCTCTATATATTACATAAAAAGAGTCATATATCATGCTTGTAAGTTACCATGAAAGAATTTTAACTTGATCAACAAGTTTACAAACAATTTAATTAACCAAGAAGTTTGCTAACTCCTAACTTGTGAGATCTTTACTTAAAAGATTTGTGATGTGTTCAAAGAACTTAATTAGAATGAAAAGCAAATATTAAGAATATTATTAAATTTTAGTAATTTTCTTAGTATATAAAAGAACTAAGTTTTTATTTTTTAGTTATTTAATTTAAATGTTGTGAAGATTATTTAAGGACGAGTTGTTTATATTAAATAAAATATTAAAATTACTGAAGAAAAATTTAACCGTCACGACACGAAAAACCCATGTGAATGATCGAAATTTACTTTTAAAAAGTTTGCTGTTAAAAAAAATATCATTTAAGGAATCCGCTGATTAAGTAAATACTTTATTGCTATAAAATATTTTTTACAGCAATAAAGTATTTAGTATATACTATACACTAATCTAACGCAACAAACACACGAAGAGAGGAAAACGACTGCGAAGAGTGACGGTTAAAAAGCGTCATGCCGTTTCCCGTCAGGGAATACGAGTTGGTCCCAAGGAGCGCCTGAGAGAATAAACATCTAAGTTTAAATTCACAAATATCGTATTCCTCAAACTAGATCAACTTAACTAACGCGTTGTATGAGTAACAAGGAGTTCGTTCGACAACAAAACCTGAAACCTTATTGAGACTCTAACTGCCTGCAACCCTGAAGTTGCCTCAAATTGCTACTAACTTCACAATGTCAACATTCGTTATCGATAGTATTTTCCTCTAAAGCTGCGTGTTCACAAGAAGGAAATTGTCAACCTTTGTATTGTCGATAGACGTTTGTTTCTGTTATTACCTACGTTAGTAGTAGGAGTACCTCCTAGGAGTTATCAACATGTTTACTATTTTACAGAAAACAAATATTATCATAATATAATATATTAAAAAAATCAGCTTTTAGTAAATGTACATTTTATTTTTATAAGTTAAACATAGTATTTGAACTTTATTCATTTACACTTGTGTGATGAATTACTTGATTGAAAAAAGATATTCGACAGCATACAATACGAATAAAAATAAGGTATAATAATAAATATTGAAGGTTTATAATATGAAATATTGTATTATGACCGTCCATAAGCTATACTTTTATGAGTAACTTAATGTAATTGATCAGTTATGTCCCTAAAATAACGAAATTAGGCAATCTATAATACATTTTTGGTTATATATTTTGAGTATATTCGATTTCATGCGACACGCAATAACTCGGCTCTACTTTCCTCGAGTGATTTAGTTTCACTTTTAAGGCTACGTATCCCGAAATACGGGATTTGAATTCCGATTCAAGTCCAATAAATTTATTGAATTGTCAGTTACATCTCCGAGCTAAGACATTGATAGTGCTTGACAGCTTGGAATGCAGTATGTCTTTCTGGCCGTACTGAATTGACGTCGCAAAGGATTATGACAATGAACATGTATATATAATATATACACTTAAATCTCTTTTACAACTAGCAAGTCCATTCAGATTGAGAATGTCTCTGTGGAAGGAATTTGAGCACGAGGATGTCCTAACCTCGATACATTCAGTCCAATTACAATATTTACTACTAGACCTTTTTTTTCGCAGTGGTTAACTTCATAAAGGTTCCCGGCTCCCTAAGTGGGAGGAACCGGGTTATGTGGGATTCTTACCCACTAAAACCAATGCGATGGCCGTCCTCGGCACGTATCGGAATGACTGCGGGATCGTGTTGATATATCGCATCCGCGGACCCTCCCGTGCTCTGCTCCGCTCGTGGCTCGGTGGAGCTCTCCTCAGGCGAAGGTAATTTCGCCTCCCCGCAATCCTCGCTAGTGCGTACAGCAGCACGAGGCCATCCCGACTGCCGTCCTCTTCAGGGCCGTCTGAAATAGGACACGTGAGGCATTCACCTCACGGTTCCACTGCCCCAGGGTTACGCCCTATCTTTTAAGCCCCGGGCGTCGGGACTGTGGGACGGTGGAGACGACGCCGACGTCGTATCCGCCAAGCAGGATCGGCCCTTTCCCGTTCCTGCTCCACTGTCTCATTCTGGACAATCAATATTTGCTTCTCATCCTAGCCCAACTTTGTACCACCACCCCTACATATTGGCATAACCCAGAGATAATTATTTAAAACCTAAATATGCTTAAACAGCTAGAACTCTATCTCTAGATCCAGCTTTATCACTAGATGCAGAAGCAACCCATAAATGAATTATGAAGATTAAATATATAAATGTTTTCTCTCTGAATTCATAGATTAACCACTTTTAATTCATAAGTTCTCAAACAAACTCGACCTATATAAATAAAAATGAATGTTTGTATGTTTGTCCTGCATAAGCCGTTGATCCGATTGTGATGAAAATTTGGTGCATTCTTATGCATACGCCCGCGAGAGTCATGGTCCTAAAAAACCAAGAAAATGTTTTTATATGTTCGTCCTTCTTTTATTTTTTACCCGTGCGAAGCCGGATCGGGTAATTATTTTGAAACAAAATTCACCTTAAAATCAAATGCTATCATGATTTCGACTCTACATAATTATGTCAACTTTTTAAGTGAAGCCGAATTTAATCGGTATAGTGTTTTGTACAATCATTTTGTAATCAAAAAAAAAGTTAAGTCGAATTATTAAAAAAGCAAGGATGTATAATGAATGATCGAGTAATGGAACCATAAAAACACAAATAAAACCTAAGGGGACAACACTTATACATGTATTATGTTACATGTTCAATATCAGTAAAATTAGGAATATTTTATTAATACCCTGTCCCCTTTCCTTAAGTCCCTGAAGACGTTATATTTTTTTACTACCGACATAACTCATAATACAATCTATTTAAAGAGGTGTATTACTTGAACAATATTATTTTGTGTTCAAAGAAAATTGGCAAGTTTTGTTTGTTAGTATTATTAATTAATTAATATTTATAACATATTTAATTTCATATGTGGACTAATACATACACAGGTACGTAAGGCAACTAATATCAAAAAATAGTATGTAGTAAAATGATGTAGAAAAATATTGAAAACAAACTCAAACTTCACAGCAGACAACGGTCGCTAAATGTCAAACAGTGATAAGCGACATAATAATTATAACATTTCAAAAATACACGGTGAGAAATTAATTGAGATCCTACAGAAACACACGGTCACAGCCAACATTAAGCTAGGTTTGAAAAATTTAGATAGTTTATATCTAATTCAAAATGTTTCTTATTTTATAATTTTCACATGAGTAGATAGATTTTCCAAGAGGCCACCTGATTGCTAGTAATCATCACCGCCCATAGACATTGGCTATCCTGTATCCAATGCGTCACTAACCTTGATCCTTGTCCCTTATGTAGTAACAATGGCTCACTCACTCTTTGAACCGGAAAACAATAATACTAAGTATTGCTATTAGGCTGTAGAATGCGTAATTAATGGCAAGTACCTAGAAGTTATTTTCCCTAAGCAAGTAAAAAAATTGTACATAGTTTTTGTTACAAAAAATACTGATGTTTTTGTAATACAATTAGTTTTCGCCTGCGGCTTCGACCGTGTGTTGGGGATGGGGGTTAGCAGATGTTATGTAAATAAAGTCCTTCCTTAGGGCTTACTTAAAGCTTACTTTGGGGGCGTACCTCCGGGACCGGATGGTCCTCTGGGAGGGGGGTGATGGGCGACTTGTCCGGTATCGGGTGGGTTGCGGCGTTCCACAGGGGTCGGTTCTCGGCCCAATTCTGTGGAACGTTGGCTTCGACTGGCTCCTGCGTACACCCGTCCTTCCCGGGATGGGAGTGTTGTGCTACGCGGACGACACTCTTATCACGGTGACAGGACGAAATTTCCAGGAGGCGGCCTGACTGGCCGAGGTCGGGACGTCGCTCACGGTGGACCGCATTGGAATGTTGGGCTTGAGGGTCTCCATCTCAAAAACGGAGGCCGTCTTATTCCATGGTCCTCGTCGGGGACCCCCTCGAGGGGCGTGTATCACCGTCCCCTGGACGGTGAAATATAAAGGCCCAGATGAGGTATCTGGGCCTGATCCTGGACGGAAGATGGAGCTTCGGCCAGCACTTTATCCAACTGGGTCCGAAGCTTATCAACGCTGCTGCTGCCTTGGGCCGACTCCTACCCAATGTGGGAGGGCTGAACGGTGAACCCATTTGGGTGGACGCTCTCACCGCTAAGAACAAGGCCCTTCTGCGGAGACCATAGAGGGTCATAGCGGTGAGGGCGATACGTGGATACCGTACGGTGTCGTGGACGGCGGCTACGCTTCTCGCGGGCGATCCACCCTGGGAGCTCTAGGCGGAGGTGCTCGCAGAAGTGTACCGGTTTTGGGTACTAGCCAGGGCCAGCGGCGACCGTCCAGGATCCGCGGAGGTGGAGGGAATCAGGGCTCTAGCCCAACGAGCGCTGATTCGCAGGTGGGAGGAGGACTTGAGGTCCCCATCGGCAGGCCTGGCGACAGTGGAGGCGATCCGCCCCCACTTGAGTCGCTGGGTAGCAGGGAATGGCGGCACACTCATTTATAGGCTGACGCAGGTGCTTACTGGACATGGCTGTTTCGGTAAGTACCTGGATAAGATAGCGAGGCGAGAGGTATCACCCTCCTGCCACGAGTGTGGTGCGCCACTGGACACGGCGCACCATACCCTAACGGAGTGTGCTGCGTGGGGGCCTCAGAGGCATATCCTAGCGGCGATAATCGGCGGAGATCTCTCGCTGCCGAGCGTTATTAACGCCATGCTCGATAGCGAGAGATGCTGGTTGGAAATGGTCTCCTTCTGCGAGAGTGTCATGTCGCAGAAGGAGGCCGCGTAGCGGCAGCGCGAGAGGGTTTCCTCCGCTGTTTCAATCCGCCGAAGAAGACCGGGGAGAAGGCGTATGCGCTATGCGCACCTTCTCCCCCCGCCGTAATAGCCGCTTGGGCTAGGTGGGCTCCCCGTATCCGGGAGCCTCCCTAGAAATCGGGGCGTCTCGGTAGCATGCGCAAGCGATCCCGTGGCGCCCTCCGACCAGACGGAGAGGATACCGCTGGTTTTTTAGTGGGTATTCCGGCGCCTTCAGTGCCGGCGAGCCCCACATACCCCCCTACTTCATGTGGGGGAAACGCGTAAAGAGTTTTTCCAGCGACAAAAAAAAAAGGGTATAAGCTTACTTCATACCAAATTTCATCAAAACTGGTTCAGTGGCTTAGCCATGAATGTCATGTCTGTCACAGAGTAACTTTCGCATTTATAAAATTTGTATCGATTATTCTTTAGGGCATTTAATAGATTATCATTTTTTAATACAGATGCAATGTTATGATAGACCTTGTTTAACTTATTTATTTTCATTTTGAACAATATTGAAACAGAAACAGTTTATATCATAAAACGGAAATTGAAGAGTGTAAGCACAGAATAAAACAGTAAATAATAAAGCCTTGCTTACAATATTTAAATCCAAAAAAATATTTTTATTGTATGTTATAAATTTTCGAAGTATTATACGTATCATGGAAATGAATCACAACGATATCACCGTTGTAAAAAAAAATAAAGCGTCTGCAAATAAGAACACGTGACAAAAGATTAAGTGATTGTCATTCAAATTCGACCTTGAAATTTTACTTCCATTGCCCAAAGACGTTTCACTTCCAAACAATCTAAACACTATCCAAACTTTGATTAGTTTATCTCTATACACTCATAACAGAAGCTTGTCTGTATCACTTGGAGCAATAAATGTTAAGATAACATTAAGTAGCTACGTGAAATCTGTTATCTCAAATTAGATGTTGCTTCCGTGTGCCGCTAAGCCTCCGGCAATTGAACCCTCATTCAGGATTATTGCTGCTTTTGAAGGGTACGTATTATCGCACTAGTTTCGGCTTCTGGTGCTATCTCCGAAGATCTTTAGGTAACTCTACATGCAAACATCAAAGTGTATATTGAACCTACTAATTGAAAGTTACCAAATAGATCAATATATAGTATTAATTTTATTAATTTTGCAAGTATTAGTTTGCTAATATTATGACAATCAAGATAATAGATCAAATCTACACATAGATGAGATGGGCGTCATAAGATCACGCGAATCGTAACCTATGATTGGCGATTCACACACGGGCATACACTGTCATCTTTCATGGCCCTAATTATTCCACAATTAATATATTTAAAAAAACCTTTATAAAAAACATTACAAAATACATCCATATAATAAAGGAAGTTACAATAACACGTGAAATTTAGAAATTATCCGCCTAATTGGCAAAAGAAACCATAAACCATGTAAAATTGTAAATAATTCCTACAAAAAAAATTCATAGCATTCGCAGAATTAGTTCAGGCCAATGCTTTCGAGCGTTAAGATGCGCATATAAAAAGAATAAGCTGACATACGCTTGACCCATATGCACACACATTTTAACGCACACTAACAAATGAGGATCGTTCGTCACTGACAAGATAAAGTACCCTCCAGGTAGGATCGCAGAATATGGGGCATTGTTTCATTGCGAAGCACGTATTGATAAACTCATCGGCAAGCTCTTTTGTTACAAATGTTCAATAGATGAAATGGCAATCAATTTTATATATCCATGCTTATTATGCGTCCTATTTTTTTTTAATCCTTAAATAAGACTAACTAACTATAGATAAAATTCATCTTATTCTTAAATAATTATTCTAATCCTTAGATTAAAAAATATAAGATATAGAAATAGGTTAATTTATATGTATCCGTGTTGCATAGGTTTAATTTAAGTTTATATTAAACCTATATTTCAAATTGAATCACGACACAACCCTTGAAATTGAGAATACAGTGTACATACAATATCACATTTTTAACTTTGAACTGGATTTACGATTTAGCCGTACAAAATATAACCATTTTTTCTTTCTATTTCCCCTTTAATTTTATTAAGTTAAGCAAGCATTCGCTTAGATAATTAAAATAAAGCTATACATATATTATGCAAGTGCAATAAATGAAGTTGTTTTATGATTAGCATATCACAACATCACAAATGTTTAACTAGCCTGTTAATGGGGAATATTTTTGATTAAATAATCATAAAATACCTACTCTTTATCGAGGAAATATCTTTATAGGATCCGATTGATATATATATCAACTGCCTCGTTGGTCTAGTGGTTAGATATAAGGCCGCAGACCCGGTGGTCCTGGGTTCAATTCCCAGGTCGGGCCAATAAATAGTTATTGGGTTTTTCTGTCAGAAAATTCTCAGTAGCAGCCCGGAGTCTGGAAGTTGGAAGTGTGTACACTCCCGTGCCCCGGAAAGCACGTTAAGCCGTTGGTCCTGCGCCTGAACTCTTTCCGGTCGTGTCGGATTGCCATCCCATCGGATTATGAGAGCTAAGGAAAAGAGAGTGCACCTGTGTTTGCGCACACACTTGTGCACTATAATATGTCCTGCGCAGTTGGCTAATCTTTCTTGAGATTGGCCGCCGTGGCCGAAATCGGTCTGAAGGACCTTATTATTATATATATATAGGTAGGCGGACGAGCATATGGGCCACGTGATGCGGGCCCTACCACCAAGTAAAGGCTAAGCAGTATAAGACTAAGCAGTAAGTATAAGACTAAAAAAAATGTGTAAATGTAATTATATCAATATTTTTTTAATTTTGAGTTCTGGCGTGATGTCCGGTGGTGAAATTCAGCAGCCGGGACTAAACCGAACAACTCCTCAGAACACTCCCCGTGATATATGCGATAGAGTATGCAGAGATATTTAAACATGCGAAATCAAGAATGTACACTTCGTAATGCTAACGCCGATTAAGTAACAGGAATCGATTTCCATAAAGTCTAACGAGAGATGTGAACTAAATTAAGCATCAAGTTGCTGACGTCACAAGTCCTATAACTTTTAATTGGACTTACCTTGCAATGGTTTCATCCATTTCCAACTTGATATTATTCAACGTCAACAAGTAGAGTATTTAAAAAATTCTATTAATTTTAATAATTTAAAATCAATTTTGTAGAATTTTATAGAAAATAATAGTGTAAAAACAAAGTATGACGTATCAATTATGTATGTGTATATAAAATACACAAAAATATGTAGCTTAAATTTATAAATAAGGAAACGTGTGTGCCTGAATATTTATTAAGACGCACACGATTTTTCGGTTATAACATATTATGAGTGTTTTAAATTTCGGAATAAAATCAATTAACATTGCTGCATTGGTTAAACAAGGCTGTATCATCTTTCGATTGTCAAATCAATAATGTCAGAAAGAGTGAAATCAGTGTTTAACTAGACAGTCGCCAAGCAACGTTTATAAGTAAGGCCTTGAGTCATAGAACTAAGATTAAAATTATCGGATTAAGAAACAAATGTGGAGTTTGACATTAATAAATTTAGGTGAAAACTCCATGTCGTCAAATAATACGTAATTATTGTAATAAAACTTATTTGAATCGATCGCGTCACTAGATATCATACACTTTCATAAAAATAATGATTTACCTATTTAAAAAAAAATTATACATGTAAGAAGTTACAAATAAGATTTTTATATACGATTACGCAGTTTACATATTTTCAATAACGAAAGCTTAAGATAACTCTTACATAATCTGAAACATTCACATTGTAAGGCAGATCTCAAAAAGTGAATAACCAAATGGACAAAGCGTTATGAAAATATCTGTATGTTTTGGGTTAAATTTGCTTATTTAAACGATAGTGTGTTTTGGTTATTTTATTTTCAGAGGCAAGCAGATCTCCACCAGTAAGGAAATAATAACAGATAGATTTCAAATAATAACTGAGACCATAAATAGACCTTCAACAAACGAGATATACGTCATAATAGAAAAAATAATACATTTACGATTTTAACTAATAATAATTACAGTGTTATTTTATATGTCTTATTCATTATTTACAATGAAAATAGTTATTTTTTTTTTTAACAATAGGCATTTTCTGAATGCTTTAAGTATACGTACAAACCGATCGACTTATTTTTGCTTATGCATTCTTTACAACTTTTATTACATTCGAAACCGCAACAAAAGTGATTATAGGAGTTCTAGAATAATAACATTTTTATGGACACAACACTATGCTTTTGCAGAGTATTTTATTGTATTATTTAATTTCAAAGTAATTTTATTCAAGTAGGTCATTAAAATTTTAAAATTCATTCTATCCTCATTTTATAATATTAAATAAAAAACCATTGGTTTGGAATGCATATACATATAAACGGCAAGACGATAGATACGAGGTATATTATATAAATACAATGAAATTATTTTATCAACATATATAATCAACGAAAAATTATTCTACGCTTTTTATCATCTATCGAGTATTTATTATTTTCTTAAGAAATACTTGGAGTCTTATGTATCACCATAAATATCAGTAGAATTTTATAAATTAGCGTACACTAAAAATTACGTACACGTAAAATTTTTTTTTTACTTTGTTTGGACGGACAATAGTGATACCTAACTCTTAGTCTAAACGTATAAAATCTATATAATATAAATTTAAATTGACATTCAATATCAGAAGCTGAACGATATTTATCTGTAGTACTATATAAATCTATTGGTTCTGTCTGCACATATTTATTTTCACCTAATTTTGTGATAAATAATTTTTTTATGATGCAATGATTCACATTTTACTATTTTTTTTCATTTTTGTCTGTCTGTCTGTCTGTCTGTATGTCTTCTTATAACTCAAGAACGGCTTGACCAATCTTGATGAAAATTGGTACACACAAAGAACAATGTTATGGCGCAAATGTTAGGGCCATATATAAGATCGGTAAACCCTACGGTATTTTATGAGAAATTATTTCAAATCGTTAATTACGTATTTTTTTACCAGTAGCCATGTGTGTGCGTTTGTGTGTGTGTGCGCGCGCGTGCGTTTGTGTGTTATTATAGTAATAAATTTATTTATTATATTTTTGTTAATTATACGCGGGTGAAGCCTACGGGCACCGCTAGTTTTATTATAAAACACTATACATAACAATAAAAGCAATACAATACATACAAAGCAACATATCATAGCAGCTATTGTAAGCATTTTAATTACTTAAGCCAAACATTTTACAGTTAAACTTTTAGTCGTTAAACATAATACGAATAGAGTTGTATGTAAACTATAAAAGCGGTTAAAAGTTTTGTTATCACGTAGAGTTGGCACTCGTACCTCGCGGGACAATCGACTAGTCTCACTTGAGCACACGACATTGGCTCGACGCAAGCAAGCATGAGATTCATACAGAATATTTTACTTACAAAGAGAAAAGTTTACATCTGGCTGAATGCATGTTGATATGGAGCCTGTATTTTTTGACTCTAGCTTTAAAGCACTTTAAGAGCACTGAATTGTATACAAGGAATAAAAAAAGTAAAGAAACGCATACTTATTATTTACAAGCATAATGCACGTTTATGAACAATAGCGCAAAGGTCTATATTGAATGCTATGAAGTGAATGAACTTTTTTTTTATTATTCGGCAGGGGAATTTTATGAAGAGAAGTTGTGCCTTAAGGTAGTGTGCACGGTACATTCGGCTGATTAGAGAAACAGCAGAATTGACCTGTATAGACCCCACTGTTACGTCAATCGTTCGCAGTGGTCAGCAAATACTCCAAAGGGTACAAGCCGATCTTACCCAGGATGCAATACGAGGAGGTAGATAATTATAACATTGTGTCATGTATAGACTCTAAATAGCGCAATGGTTTTTATATAATATGAGTAGGCGGACAACCATATGGACCACAGTGGTAAGTGATAATCGCCGTAGGTATTGGCAGCGTAACAAATATTAACCATTATAACATCACCAATGCGCCAACTGACCTTGGTAATAACTAACAGTGGCTCACAATCCTTCCAATCGGATCACAACAATAAATGGCGGTAGAATATGTGATGAGTTGATGGCCCACTCGTGAATCTAAACCGAAGATTATCGATTCAAACCCGCTCCACTGAAATAGCAAAACTGTATCTTGATATGATTTTGCTTGTTGCGTCTTATTAATTTCGTAGAAACCAATCCCAGTGAATTAAAACATCGTGAGGAAATATTCATGTGTCATGTTAAGAATTTATACTGTCGTGCTTAATATTATAATTTGAAATACATTAACTATTAGTAGTTAATATTACTTCCGGTAACAACATCAATAGACGGATCTGACCATTTACCGTCACAAAACTCTCGGCTACTGTAAAAACTAATTAACATTAAAACCTTAATAAAAATACGCATGTACAGTCAAGGCAAGCAACTAGTATGATATAAGATTGCAAACAATATATTATATTCAAGCATTAACGAAAAGGAAGTTGTAGAGATGATATCCTCTATGAAGAATTGCACGTTTCACCAACAATAAATAGCGTATTATCTCGCATCAGACAGGTGTCGCTTGCGTCGGCCGCCGAAATTCATCATGTCAGCCAGACGGTGAACGAAAACATATGTATGACTACATATATGTTTTTGTATGAAACAACGAACTATATATATATCTATACTACTGGTTCTCTCTATCTGAAAATCAATTGGTTCCGTCTGTACTTTTTTTTTTCACCAAAGTAATCGTTATATGATGCAGTGATTCACATTATACTATTTTTTTCATTTTAGTCTGTCTGTCTGTCTGTCTGTATATCTTCTTATAACTCAAGAACGGCTTGACCAATCTTGATGAAAATTGGTACACACAAAGAACATGTGATGGCGCAAATGTTAGGCCATATATAAGATCGGTAATTACATATTTCTTTACTAGTAGCCATATGAGTGTGTGTGCGTGTGTGTGTGTGTGTGTGCGCGTGCGTGCGCGCGTGTGTTATAATAGTAATTTATTATATTTTAATTATATGCGGGTAAAGCCGCGGGACACAGCTAGTATGAGATATATTTTCTTAGACAAGCTTTAAATAGTGTTAGATCTTAAAGTTTCTAGCAGTAACATTTCTTTCATGGGATACGGTAATTTAACTGTAATGATAATTAAGTTTATTCAAAAAGGACTAGCCTTTACATAAACTTTAAAACAAAATTTCCTAATTTAAATTAAAATTTTCAAAAATTCTCTACTAACGGATTCTTATTTTATTTATTTATTTAAGGAAAACGACAGCATTATACAAACCTAATAATAGTTAACAAAAGTAGCAATATACAGTTTTGAAAAATAAAATGTAAATGTAACAATAATAATGAGTTAAAAAGTAAAAATAAAGAATTAAAAAAAATTAAATTTTTAAAATACAATTAGACGACAGTGGTAGTCGCTTTCCATCGGGTGAACCTTCTGCTCGTTTGCCAGTAAAAGAAAAAAAAACAGTCTATGTCTATGTATAGGTGGTTATAAAATAAACTTATGTTCAAACTTTCAGCCTTCTTCACTTAGTAATTTTGGCTGTACTCATAGTCATTCGGGGCAAACGATTCTATAGGTGTAGATAAAAAAAAAAATGACAAATTTTCAATACCATAATTTAAATGCTATTTAAAACATATTTGTAGTAAAAAACCTTCTATTCCAACCTTTTTTTTATTTGCTTATTCTCTTCGCATTTATTTATTTTTTATATTTAAAATAATTAAACATACTGTCAAGTGGCCTACCTAATGGTACGTGATCACCGCAATCCATTGACATTGGCACAATAAGAACCAACCTTTACATGGCCAATGCACCACCAACCTTTGGAACTAATATGTTATGTCCTTTGTTCCTGTAGTTACACTGGCTCACACACCCTTCAAAGCCGAACACAATAAAACTATATATTATAGATTTAGATCCTTAACTAATAAATAAATGAATAAATGTACATAAAATAAATTAATGTAGGCTAAAATAATTTAACTCTGTCTGACAGAAAATATTATTAAAATATATAAGTAAACGTCTATTTGTTTCCTTTTGTTGTTATAATACAAATTGAACTGAATGAAATATTGTTAATTTCAGTTATATGAACATATTACTTTGTTCGTAATATTCATTAAATCTGCGCAACAATATTACGTTCTATATTTAATTTTATTAAAGCTTTGATGTGATACATCATACTAAAATTAACTAATAAAATGCTTCTAAGAATAGGCTTTTTGTTATATTTGTATAATAAGATTTAATTGGTAGGCCTTTGATCTTGTCTAGTAAAGCGGAGATTATGAGTATTTAGAAGTAATGTTATGTATACAGTAGAGTTGCTTCTCATGTCAATTCTCATTCTGTATGTGCAGAAAAATATTAAAGATTTTGTGAGGAAATTTAATGCTCATAATATAGAATGACTGTCAACACGTAAGTAATATACAATACTTCTAAATTAAATAAATGAATTTAAGAGTTTTGAGTACAATTTATTTATCAATTTAAAACCAACAAAACTCACATCGATGTCAAAATAATCTACTATTTATTCCAGTAAAATATAATCGAAGAAAGAAAAATAAAAATGTAATAAGATTTTCCATTGCGTAACTGTCAGTCCGGTTTAATATAAGTTAAGGATTACTTAAGGATATTCTTACTATAAAAGTACTCGTAATAATGTCTTATCGGATTGATATAAAAAGACGAATGTCACTTACAAAATGATAATCTTTTCCGCCAAGTCGAAAGAAATAAATATATCTAAGTGCTCTAAGATGAAAAAAAAACCTTCAAAGGGATTGTTTTGAAGTGTGCAACTTGTAAATATAATATGGTTAGTTGAACAATGCTGTGTCTGCTTCTTTAGAATGTCTTTTTTTTATTGTATAGTATCATATGGGCCAATTGGTGGTAAGTGGTCACCAACGCCCATAGACATTGGCATTGTAAGAAATGTTAACCATTTCCAATGCGCCATCAACCTTGGGAACAAAGATGTTATGTCCCTTGTGCCTATAATTACACTGGCTCACTCACCCTTCAAACCGGAATAAAACAATACCAAGTACTGCTGTTTTGCGCTAGAATATCTGATGAGTGGGCTGTACCTACTGAGCTTGAACAAAGCTCTACCACAGAGTATAAAAGTCCAATTAGTAAAAACAGAAAGAGAGCAATCATTGCTTAACTAACCATTCGCAAAGCAACGTTTAAAAGTAAGGTACATTTTATTGTATCACTAGATACACTAACCAGAGTATAACGTAAAGTTATGGACATAACGTTATTATAATATCTTGGAAATTAAAAAGATTAATTCTAAGCTATTTTACTTAGTGGTAGGGCTTTGTGCAAGCCCATCTGGTGGTTGTAGCAAGTCTTCTACCGTTAAACAATGCTTAGTTACATATATTTTTGTGTTACTACAGTCTACGGAATCTATTTAGTGTTGTTGAAAGTAAGTGCTCAGGCTCAATTATCTATAGTAAATGACACCTTACATTTATACCTATAAATAATTTATAATAAACAGAATTCATTATTTTCAAATCAAAACCTAATACATTGAAATTAGTTTTATCCTTACAAAAACAAAATCAGCATTCATGTTTTCAATAAAATTTAAAACCACAGTTAATTGGTTAGCGACCGCCGATTGGATTAAAATATTTATTGTCACGAAATGCAATTTACGGAGTTTACCGCAACAATGCGTCAGGAACAGCTTGCATGTGCTATTTGAGATAATTTTCGGACTTAATACGTCGCAAGGACTTCGCACCAGTCGTAAATAAAAGGAAAATGACTTATTTGTCTGTTGAAATATACCTCATATTATTAAAATATGTTAAAGACCCTCGTATGTTGAAATATATGTTATAGTATTAAATATTTTAATAAAAGAACTGGATAGTGATCCCTTGAGATAGAAAGAGAAAGAGGAGACTTGATGAACACTTCGACACTTGGTAGTAGGGCTTTGTACAAACCCCACTGTTGAGTTCCGGTTTCAAGAGTCAATGTAAGTACAGGTCCTAGGAACATTACATCTCAGTCCCCAAAATATGTGGCGCATTGGCAATGTAAGGAGGGATTTATATTTCATACATCGCCAATATCCTACGTGTGATGACTATTTTCGGAAAAAAACATTCAGTTTCTTGATTACCCCTAATATTTTTATCGAATATAAATAATAAATTAAAAAACCCGACATTTTATGAAATTATAACCAAAATAAGATTAATCTGCCTCAATGCTGAACGCTCATTGGTCGATGTAAATGATGGTTAATATTTTTTAAAGAGAATAAAGAAAACACAAAGTGTAATTTATTTAATAGTATACAATATTAAGGTTCGACACACATTCAGGTCTATTACTGGAAATGTTAGTGAAAACATTTTCCAGTAGTCTATTATGGAATTCAATTCCAATTTATCTCGACGATCTAGTTTCAAATTAGTTCAGAGTAGTTATATTAATTGTAATATTAAGAATGAATTCATGTTTGCTTATGTTAATAAGGGGTTTTCCAATAGGAACGCTTGAACTTTGACAGCTGATTGCGGCCATGTTGTTTGAGTGACAGCTGTCAAATGCAGTGTGTTATATTCATTCCGTCCTCCCAAACCACCATGGCAGGTTACAGTGTCGAGCAGCACGTGCAAATCATAAAATTGTTTTATGAAAATGGGTCTTCAGTTCGAGCAACGTTCCGCGCACTTCGCCCGTTTTACGGTCGCGATGATCGTCCTGCCGAGTCGACTATCCGTCGATTGGTGGACAAATTCGAGTCAACCGGGTCAGTTAACAATCAGCCGGTTCCCGTGCGTCAACGTAACGCGAGATCTGCCGAGAATATCGCCGCTGTGCGCGACAGTGTCCTCGAAAACCCGCGGCAGTCAATTCCGCGTCGCGCACAGGAACTCGGCCTTTCGCAGACGACAACTTGGCGAATTTTGCGTTGTGACTTGAGCCTGCACCCGTACAAGATCCAGCTGACCCAAGAGCTCAAGGTTAATGACCATAGACAGCGCCGTGTGTTCGCTGACTGGGCATTAGAGCAGTTGGAAGTTGACGCCGATTTTGGCAAAAAAATCATCTTCAGCGACGAGGCGCATTTTTGGATGAACGGCTATGTCAACAAGCAAAATTGCCGTATTTGGGACGAGACCAATCCACACGAGGTTCACCAAGTGGCAATGCACCCGCAGAAAGTGACTGTTTGGTGCGGATTTTGGGCCGGAGGCGTGATTGGTCCGTATTTTTTCGAAAACGATAATGGTGTGGCCGTCACCGTCAATGGTGAGCGATACCGGTCGACATATATTTTATTTCGCCGTCTCACGTTCAAGAGGTTTCTTCAAAATGGCGCGAAACCATTGTGGTCGTTGATTGGTCGACATCCCAATAGTAATAAAGGAAATAGAGAATATATATATATTTTGTTATGGGTGGGAAAGAGTTAACGTGGATTCCTTGTAAGTAGTGTTGCAAGTACATATTATAAATTAAGCAACCTGCGTAAGCGGGCTTATTAACCACCGACGCAAAAAGAGGGGTGTGTCTGTATCTATGTTTATCTACTGTCTGTCTACATGATTTTCGTTTAGTTGCTATGTTTGAAAGATATCTTAGTCGATAGTGTTTTAGGCTACGTTGAAGAAAATTGATTCAGCCGTTTAATTTATGGAGCGTGGAAGAGGGGATGAATAAACGATAGTAAGCGAATATATCCGAGTGGGGTATCAAATGAATGGATTTGATTTGTGTATTACAAAAGTGGCTGTTTGAAGGGGGGAGAAGGGTAGTCATCGGCATTTTTTTTTAAATTTTTAATTATGGTTTTGTTTAGTCTATTCATTCATTCTATTAATTTAAATTTTCTTTTATAAATATTTTGGTAAAATATGTTTTTTATATATTAAGTATTATGTACGGTTTTTGGATCTGTAAGAGATAAGAGAGAAAAACACATAAATTTAAAATAATAATATTAAAAAAAATAGACAGGTATTACACAGTCCCGTGGACATTTAAAACGACTAGCTTTATTATTTTAAAAAGTTTGGGCCTGACGTACCTGTGTAGGGCAAAAGTCCCTACATTAAATTAGAAGAAAAAAAAAAACTTTTTTTAATTGTTAGGAAGGTTAAGATGAAAATATATAACTTAAATAAGTGTTGCGTTGATAAAATGTACATAAATTGTCAAAGTAAATAACACAAATTTTAAGCAAATCCAAGGCAATTTTTCACGATAATAATTTAGACGGATAAATCAACTTAAAAGGTGGCCATGATATGTATTACTAGAGTATATTATTACATTTGAAAATGATCACATGAGGAAATTATACATATTTATGAAATTGAAAAAAAATCACAAAAAAATAATAATCGTGGCCTTATTATAATTCTGTCTCCCTCGATCCATGTTATTGTAATGTCCTCGTGATTTTTTGTCTTTTTTTTAACTTTTTGATCATTTTTACTCCACTAACGTATAGTACGTGCTTTTAGTGTATCTTTCTACCAGCTTAGAGTTTGATGTGAAATTAAATATGTTTTAATTCTTTAAAAAAAAACTCTATATTTTTCGTTTAACTCTAAAATTAAGGTAGTAAGTGATTTATGTAATAACCGTACTAACGCTTAGTATAAGTAAGTTTATCAAAAGCCTTTCCTTTCAGTAATAAAATAACAAGATTCTGGCTACACTACGCTGAGCTCTAAATATGTACTTAGGCAGACCGAGAATGTAATACAAACATAAAACGTCCCATTTGCATTCAAAGTAAAACACGCTAAGCATCTGATCCTGATTAATGTATACTTGAAAATACGACTATATACATAGGGGCGACGAGTTTGTGGAAATTTGAGGAACTAAAAAGATTTTATATAATTTTATGTTATATTATGCTAGACTGTTTATTATAAATGAGATTTATTCATATTTATCCATCAACAACATTGAGATGTTTTAACATTGAATTGTTTTACCGGTGGTACGGCTTTGTGAAAGTTTGTCTAGGTAGGTAACACCCATTCATCAGATATTCTACCGCAAAACAGCAGTACTTGTTATTGTTGTGTTCCAGTTTGAAGAGTGAGTGAGCCAGTGTAATTACAGGCACAAGGGACGTACATCTTAGTTCCCAAGGTTGATGGCGATGTAAGTGATGATTAAAATTTCTTACAATGCCAATATTCATGGGCGTTGGTGACCACTCACCATCAGGTGGCCCATTTGCTCGTCCGCCTACCTATACAATTTATTTTTTTATTTTTTTGGCTTAGTACCTTATCTTGTAGTGTAATTGAGGATCTATTTGTTATATCAAATTAACACACACACCCACGAATTTACAGACGCACACTCGCACACAATATATTTTTCAATAACGTTTTTTTATGATGTCCTTCATTATCTTGTTTGGAAGATTGCTTTTTTTTAAATCCTGTCTTATATTTTAGTCTATCGCCATCTTTTCAGATGGAAAACTCTTTGGACTTTTATAGAGTTTGCTTTCAGGATTTACATAAAGGCTGCTTTTATCTCCAAGTTTTCGAAGTAAAGACATGGGTATTATTCGCAGGGGATTACTTCAAGTTTGGAGACTCATTAGAATAATGCGCATCTAATATGTTTCAATTAACATATGTATATGTTTGTAGGCAATGCATATGTTTCGTATATTTGTGTATAGTCACCATTTATTGAAAATTAAACGGCTAGCCATTGTAGTTACAGGGACAAGAGCCATAACAAAGACCTAGTAAATGACGTCACATCGCACAATATTTTTAATAAAAGATCTTAAATTAAAACTATTCGATTACTATTCTAACTATTCAAATACTCTTCTCTAATCTTTAATGCTTAAAATGTAATATTGTAATTAGTTGAAAATACTACCTTTTAGGATATACTTTACGCTGATTTTTGGGAAAGAATAAAAAGGACATTAGTGATCGATCTAGAGCACAATGTTGTTCACTAGTACGAGAGCACTCTTATAGTTCGATGGGATAGCAAATCTGAGGACCGGATACAATTGACCATGACCAATAGCTTTACGAACTTTTCGAGACAGGAGACTGCACAGCCAACTTCAAACTCCAGGCTCCTACTAAGATTTTATTTTTTCATTGAAAACCCCGAACTTTTTATTATCCGACCTAAGTGTTAAACTCGATTCCTCTAGATCTTTAGCATGGTAAGCTAACCGCTAAACCAACGAGACATTTAATTAGGTACAGAAACATTTCCTAATATTAATTGTATTTTTGAACTTTTAGAAACTTATTAAAATATTTCCATTTATAACATTGGTATGACAAACGAGCTTGAAATCTATTTACGGCCATCGACATGCTGGCCTTTTATGAGAGCTTGCGTGGACCCGTTAATCACATACGCTTGACTCGACGCAGGTAATCCCGACTGATAAAGATGGATGACCTGTCACATGACGAACCTGTGACCTTATGACTTTTAACTTTTAAAGCCATTATAGCTTAATAAAAATATAATTCTAGCACATACTTGATGTATTGATTTATGGTAAAAAGTAACTGAATTTTTAATGTTTAACGGAACTGAAAGTTCGAGTAAAAATTATATCATTATCAAAATATATTCATAATTTATTCAAGTTGACTCTTCAATAATGATTATAATTATAATAATCATCATTTATTTATTATTTTAAAAGATTAAATTTAATTCAAAGTTACCACCAATTCAAAAAGTAAATTCTATCGAGAAGAAAACCAAGAAACTAGTTAAACTTGAACTCCTCTTAAGTTGCTGGACTGATTATGATAAAAAAATTGTGTGTGAATGTTAGTGGGTCCGTGGTTTATTGTTGGCACTGCTTTAAGGTTATTTTTAATAAGTGAAATTGTTATGAAATAAAATTAAACACACGTCTCAAGACCGAAGTCAGGATAGGCTGCAGTAGAGATAAAATATATTTGTTTTTTTTTTGTATCTCAAATATCCAATACAGCCAAATATTTAAGTAACCCGTAGGAAATACAGATATCGAAACCTTTTCTTTTCGAAACAAGTTTATCAACCGCTCCAGGTGAGATTTTCCTATTTTCATTGGTGGTAGAGCTTTGTGGAAGCTCGTCTGGGTAGGTACCACCCACTCACCAGATATTCTACCGCAAAACAGCAGTACTTGGTATTGTTGTATTCCGGTTTGTAGGGTGAGTGAGCCAGTGTAATTACAGGCACAAGGAACATAACATCTTAGTTCCCAAGGTTGGTGGCGCATTTACGATGTAAGCGATGGTTAACATTTCTTACAATGCTATTGTCTATGTGCGTTGGTGACCACTTACCATCAGGTGTCCCATAAGCTCGTCCGCCATCTCATACAAAAAAAAATAAAAATTTCTAGAACATTTTTTGAATTTTACGTGGAATTCCTTAGTTAAAAGTAACACGCTGCATTTCATGAAAGGGGTAAAAGTTTGGAGCGTTGCGAGAATAAAAAAAAAACAATCATACGTCAAGCAAAATAAATGACCAAATTCACTAACGAGCTTTGTGAAACCTTTACTTTTCTATGACGGCTTAAACACTTAGGCATAGAATTATAAAGTTGTTAAAATTTGACTAGGTACTTACTAGGTACCTTAAATATATTTTTGTTAATTATAAAACGTCTTGTGTCCTTGAATGCCTGGAATATTACGTTAAGTAATTATCTCGTATCAAATTGAAGAGGATAATATTATAAAATATTATAATTATACGGTCATGTATTGTTACATAGAAGATTATACAAGTCATTAAAGGTACAATGAATAACCATTGTAATAGTACCTAAATTGTACATTAAATAATCAAAATTATATAAATAAAAATAAATTCAAAATTCATTTGATAACCATAATTCGAATTTTCAATAAGGAAGGCAAAGGTTTTGTTTTGGAAATATATTAATACGATTTCTCCCATTTTTTGGAATATCTTACTTTCATATACAGCAAAACAGCAATACATAGTCTGTAACTAATATGCCATTTCGGCTTTTATAAGACTTTTGTTAAATCAAAATATAAATAATAATTAATGTCTTATTTCTTTAGAAATAAGGCATATTTTGATTTAACAAAAATATAGGTACATTGAAACTATTGACCGTACTTATAAAAGTAGTTGATGGGGTGATTACGGATGATTACTTTCGAATATCAAATCAATAATCTGTGTTTAATTAATTAGTCGCTAAGCAACATTTATAAGTAAGGCCCTATGTATTTAATATATAATTTGGATGTGTCATTACTACAGTGTCTAACTTACCTTTTTCCAATATATTTAAAAAATAAATGCGGGCAAAGTTTTTATTTTGTTTAAAATAAAAAAATATGAAAAGACTACCTTTGGCATAATGTCTTCATGTCCTTGTAAACTTTGAAAGAAACGACTCAATTGCTTGGATAGTGAAGTGGGACGATGGTACCCATCGGGATAGTACCCGAGGAGCATATAACTTTCTTATCTTTCATCGAAACTTTATGACATCTTTAGGGGAATATAAAATATAGACGAAGCTTCATTGCTAGTACTAGAGCAAATTTCTTTTATTATCATTCCTACAACATATACGTCAAATTTTAACTTAAATTATATTTATATGTATCTTGATGGGCTGACATTTGGGCCACTTGATTGTAAGTAACAATCTCCGCATAGATATTGGCATCGCTAGAAATATTAACCTTAATTAAGATGTGATATCCCTTGTGCCTGAAGTTTCGCTGGCTCAATCATCCTTCTAACTGGAACAGAACAATACTGAGTATTGCTTTTTGCCAGTTGAATATTTGACGAGTTGGGGGTTTTGCACGAATCCCTAGCACCAATTTAATCTGACCTCAACAACCCGTTAAGGACATAACCTTAATATATTATACGAATAGTGGAATGTGGCTTTTGTATTAATTTTCATTAACCAGTGTAAATAATTAATGAGTCCCACACAATTCAATTGATATGCATCTAATTTTGATTTCGTACCCGATAAGAACTTAATCAGGTGTTCATTATGTTTAGTTATGATAACAATTAACAATAGAAGTGAATAAGTAATAATCAAATAACTGCGATGGCCGCTCCAAGAACTCTGGCAATTACGGGTGATGGATCGTTGAACTTGTCTGGATGAAATGACCCGCCGCTTAATAACGTCTTGTTTCTTTCTGAAGGATTCTTCTTAATTTGTCACGAAAGAAACTCAGAAAAGTGTGCAAAATGTATAATTCAATCTCGAGATTCATTTGGAGTAATGGTTTTAGTAGCGAAATTAAACGATTCCCATCTTTTAATATCATATTTTAAAATTTTCTTATGAATAATTAACCTGAATTCAGCTGACGTTTTAAGCACAACATTTAACATTGTGAATATTTACAGCAAAGTATTTTTGACACCGTCAAAAAATATATGAAAAACAGAGCCGAGATGCCAGAGATCCAGATCGAGCAACCAATGAATTTGTTACATAACTCCAAAACATTTTCTTCAAAGTGGAAGACTTAGCCCATCCGTATTGCAGTTACAGGTTGTTACTTTAATTTTCTTAGATAATAAGTAATTATTATAAACTATAGAAATAGTTATTTTATAAAAATAAAAAAACGATTTGAAGTACACATAGAACAAAACGCAATCCCTATCATTTCGCGGCCGTTGAACGAAAAATCCTATAAACGGGAAATCAGCAAGACGTGACAAGCCGGCGCTAATTTTACGACTTAGTGAAAAACTGTAGAAGCATGGTAATTAAGTATGATGGATACCCGGAGTTTATCGCGGGCAGCAGAGAAGCGAAGTCTTTTCAACTTTCTCTACATTTGATTCTTCGTGCGATAAATATTTTTATTAATTTGAATTAAATATTCGATCTTACTTAATGTACTCATTTAAGAATCAATGACTGAAGTAAATTAAGGTAAGCTACTGCAACCAACCAACCAACTGCAAATAAAAACGAATTAATGAGAAAAAATATGTACTCATATTCATATTATAGACATATATGAATAAATAAGTACAAAAATATGTATGTCATATACTAAGAATAATTATCTGTTTCAACAAAACGGCTTTCAATAAAATCTAGTCTACTTAGAGCGAGAGAAACTTTAAATAGAACCAAATTGAGAACCTTCTTCTTATTTTGAAGACGGTTGAATATCGTGTAGTGTCAAAGAAAATTAAATATTAGACATAATAAATATAATATTACAAATTATGGACATATAAGTATTTTATCTATAACATAAGAAAAGTTAGAGATGCAAAAAATATATAAGACTTTTTTTTACAAATGTCTAAGGAAAACGAATCGTTTCTTGAATATAATACCCGGACATAAGAATACTTGTAGAGTTCAATAGAAATTCGGTTGCGTGGGTGTGACCCTTACACCAGATTTTTATCGTCAAACAATAATGCTTCAACTTCATTTGTTCCGGCATAAAAGGCGAATGGCACAAAGTAATTATAGGTGCTACAAAAATAATAACTTATTTTACAAAGGCTATTAACCAAATAAAAGTCATTTGGCGTTTCAACAACCATAATTGAGCATAATTGACCATTTAAGATCAGCTCGTATTTTTGTCTAACCTATCCATGCAAAAATACTTTACAAAACTTATAAATATTTATGCGCAAATATTATGTATATTGTTCCGCTAAAATTTAAGGTAACCCCCTGGGTACTGGGGCGCCTAGAGAGATAAAAGCTGCCTTTATGGAAATCTGGGACGTAAAATGACAGTACTGTAATGGTAAAGCCTCCCTTTTAGCAATAATATCGTAGTTTAAGGAAGAATAATAACATCTAAATATATCGTAAAATAAACATAATATTTATAACAAAATGTGTATTTATTTTTAATGACAGGGGAATATTATAATGTACTGCTAATCAAAATAAGTCTAATTTAAGATATGGGTTCCTAAGATCTTTAAGACGGCAATTTTTTTTTTGTAACAGATAAAATATTGAAATGTAGTCGTTTACGTTCCAGGCACACGAATACAGAATGCAATAATTACCATACACGTCACGAGCAAAGAACTCATGCCCGTTAGAGTAATCACAGATACTATAGTGCAAATCAGCCTTCAAAAATACAATGTGACAAAAATAGATAAAGTTATACTTTCCTGGTTTAAATATAAAATTTTATTTTAAGTCGGTGTGTGTCAATCTTTGTCGGTCGAGATTCGAAGTTATTTTTGAATGACAAAATGGCAAAGAGAAACACAACGGGTCGCTTCTGCTGCAGCTATTATGTTTGTAATATTTAGTACTACTAATTATACGATATGTAAACACAAAGTGAAGAAAAATACCCACGATGGTGAAATTCGTTTTTGTTTTTATGTTCAACAATAACATAAATGTATTTATAAGTCTAACATAGATCGCAATAAATGGACAAACGTATGTGATCATACTTACATGATATAATTTTTTTTTTCGCTAAATTATTTAAAATGACTTAAAAGAGGTCATCATTGTTTATCGAGGCCTTGCAACTAAATAGCTCGTATCGCGACACACATATAAGTGTTTATGTGTTCAAGTAACTATGCAAGATCATATATTTCGTGCTCTTATTTGAACAGGAAATTTCATGTTGGTATTAATGACGTCACTATGTAAGGTTCTACTCAAGTATTTTAGAACGTCATGTTATCCTTGATAGCTTAAGCTTTAGTACTATTGTATTCCCTCCTATTACTTATACGATATCATATCTTATGACATTCTACTTAAAAGTAACATAGACAACGAAATACGACTATTCGCGCAATTTATAACCCGGTCCTAAAAGCTTCAATAAGAAATATTTTTTTGTAAAAAATATTAACTTTTCAACTATAAATTATTTCAATAACAATTCGATTTCGATTTTTCACATCTTAAGAGCGAACCGCGATGACCACTTTCTTGTATTCCAGTATGAGTGAGAGAGCACCATAATTAGGCGCAGCACCTTTGACGCAGTGACGGTGTAAATAATGATTTATATTTTAACGAAATTTATTTATTTCTAAACTTTCATTACACCCAAACACAATAGCACATCATTATAGCACAGAATTAAAAGCGTGTATAGGCGGCCTTATCAATACAGCGATCTTTTTCTGGCAAGCTTTTAATAGAAATTTAACCATAAAAATTAAAAAATAGTGTTCTAATAAATCAAGTTTAGATAAGAAAAACAACAAAGTTTATGTAAGGAGATTAAGCTATCAGCATATAGCCCGTTAGCTCTTTTGCTTTTATAAATTTACCAAGGGCAATCAAACAATTAACAGATTAAAAAAATAGAATATTAAGCACACATGTCAAAAATATTGACAAAGAAATTATATGTATTTCTTGAAAAATATACATAGTGATTCCTTACGAGATCAAAGTAATTTGTTCAAATAAATCTCTCTCCTATCTCTCTCTCTCAAATAATTCTCTTTCCTCAAAGGCCGGCAACGCACCTGCAAGTCCTCGGATGTTGCTGTTCCATCAGGTGAGCATCCAGATCATTTGCCTACTCTTACAAAAAAAAAAAAATTGAAACAAACAAAAATATTTAGTAAACAACAGCGTCTCTATAAATAAAGTTATTTAAATTACGTAATACCTATTATAATACTAAAGGACGATTAATCATATCACATTTACTAAAGAACATCAGTAAGGCTTTATTTTTTTTTATAGCATAGGTAGGCGGACGAGCATATGGGCCTGATGGTAAGTGTTAAGCCCACCAATCTTGGGAACTAAGTGTTGTCCCTTGTGCCTGTAATAACACTGGCTCACTCACCCTTCAAACCGGAACGCAACAATACCAAGTACTGCTGTTTTACGGTAGAATATCTGATGAGTGGGTGGTACCTACCCAGACGAGCTTACACAAAGGTCTACTAAGAAAGATTTAGATTTAAAAGCAAATGAATAGATGAATTATTAAATTATTAATTATTAAAAAATAGTTGTTAATAGAGAATAGACTTCATATAAAAATAGAGGGTGATGGCACAAAAGTGTTATTTTAAGGACATTAAGAAAGAGTAAATATTTATTTAAGTTTTTATATAAACAGCATAATGTTTTATTTGAAAACATCTTCGCTTTACATTTATTTTAAATATAAATACGCCAGTATTTACGGACAGCATGATTAAACTGTATTTATTTTCTAGTAGCATTTAATTTAATAATAAAATTCAGTTGTACCTATTAAGTATATATAAGGCATCAGACCACACGGGCGCCCGACCGTGAGGTCTGATGCCTTCAACTCTGCCTTGACGACAAGGCGTTCTATGGAGTAATCGTTTCTTCACCTATCAAGTTAGATTTGACTTAGTCAAATATTATCATGATAATGACCTCAGATTTCGATTACGCGGTCATTCTCGATAGAGAGCAGCAAACTACACAGAAGTTATGATAGTGCTCAAGTGTGTGCGCAAACACCCAATGTAATTTCTACTCCCTCATTCTGATGGAACTACTGCTTTGTGTACTTTCCGGAAAACATTATGTATAGCCATATAAGTCACTAGAACAACGAGATGCGAAATTTTATCATGAATATATTTTTATACTAAGGTTTTAATTATTAAAAAAACAAATGTTGGCAATTCATTTTTTAAACTTGCCTCTCTGTCTAGTTTAAATGGTTTTCTTCTGGGAAATGACGGAAGGTGTCACCGCCCAAAGAGTGTCTTGACGAGGGTTTATCCTTAATATACAAATTGAAACGAAGAAGAAAAATCAAATATAATGCTAATTGAACTGTTCAGTATTCAAATCAACTGTCATTTTAATTTATTACCTCTGAGGTAATTTAAAAATGTTATGTCTTAATAATTTATTCCCTCAATAATGTATGCATTGATAAAAGTTTTAAAATGGACATTTAATTTAAAAGAAATTGCATTTCATTCCAAACATGTTTTTTGTATTCGATGAAGAATCACATGGAGTGCGCGATTTCATCTCTAATCATTATTTTCTATTCACCGCTATTAATGCAAAAACTTGATTTTATTCGACGAAATGTTATTTTGTCTTAATTTCAAAAATGTACACTCTTTATGGAATAGCTGGCCTAAAGTCAATTTAATCCAACTTATAAATATGAAATTATATAATACGCTATCGATTTGGATGACAATATTTTAGAATTTAAAAACTAAAGTAATAGAATTGTAATATAGTTATTCATAATTAATTTCTTACAACGGAACATAGTTTCAATAATTACTTAACATTAGCGATTAATGATTTATTATTAATTACGTTCAAGTGAATTATAATCATTTGCGAAACCTTAACAAAATTCAATTAATTGTCATTGTCAGTTCTTTTCCCATGAGTTCAATACTGTGATAATTACTTGGCGGTAGAGCTTTGTGCGAGTTTGTCTGGGTAGGTACCACCCACTCATCAGATATTCTACCGCAAAACAACAGTACTTGGTATTGTTGTATTCCGATTTGAAGGGTGAGTAATCCATTGCAATAATTACAGGCACGAGGGACATAACATCTTAGTTCCCAAGATTGGTGGCGCATTGGCGATGTAAGCGATGATTAACATCTCTTACAATGCCAATGTCTATGGGCACCAACAGGTGGCCCATATGCGAGTCCGCCTGCCTATGCTATAAAAAAAAACTGTTTTTTATTTCTGAAACTCATGTGCATTATTTTTTTTTTATTTAAAATAATTACGTCGATAGCCATATTGCCCACCTTAATGGTATTGACCACCGCCCATAGAAATATTAACTATTCCTTTTACCGTGAATGCGCCACTAACCTTAAGTACTAAGACGTTGTTTCTTGTGACTTTAATTATATTGCCCTATTATTCACTCACCCCTCCGGAACATAAGTACACTAAATTTTGCAGCTGTTTGGTGGTAGGATATATAACGAGTGGGTACCTACCTAGAAGAGCACACAAATCAACCAAGTAATAATAATAAAAACTGATCATTTATTTAACACAGATTTATCAAATGACATGCCTTAACAAATTGAAATATAAACGAAGAACAACTTTACGCAACCAACATACACGATAACAACAAAATAAGTTTAAATAATTTATATTAAAATATAATTTGATCTCGTGTCAGCGCCATAGCTCTGTTAATAAAACTATTTTTAACGCCGTAACACGGGATTAAATTGAAACGCTGAATACGCAGCGCTTTAAAGCTGCTTTCAATTACTGGTCTACTTCACGTCGACTAGCCTATTTAATTTTTACCTTCTATTGGATATTACATTTTGACATCAATTTATTATTCATTCTTTAAAAAGTTCATTGATTTTAAAAAAATTCACATAAATAGAACCGACACACGATACCTAATAACCACTTCACGGGTCGGACACGAATTTTTTTTCACGCTGTATAAATCTATTGGCTCTGTCTGTAATTTTTTTTTCACCTAATTTTGTGATAAATAATCGTTTTATGATGCAGTGATTCACATTATACATTTTTTTTTTTCATTTTTTGTCTGTCTGTATGTCTTCTTATAACTCCAGAATGACTTGAACAATCTTGATGAAAATGGGTACACACAAAGAACATGTGATGGCGCAAATGTTAGGCCATACATAAGATCGGTAAACCCTACGGTATTTTATGAAAATTAATTTGAAATCGTTAATTACGTATTTCTTTACCAGTAGCCATAAGTGTGTGTGGTGTGTGTGTTTGTGTGTGTATGTTTGTGTGTGTGTGTATGTATATATGTGTGCGCGTGTGTGTTATTATAGTTATAAAATCATTTATTATATTTTTATTAATTATACGCGGGTGAAGCCCGAGGCACAGCTAGTTATAGTATAAAAGTATTTATTCCTTTGTTTCCAAATTTTTTATATTCGTATATTAATATTAAGTTAAAAAGTATTAAAGAACATTTCTTATTGATAAAAACCTTTTGACTTGCAATATTATTTAATATACACACAGCTTACACAAAAACTAATTTAAATACAATAAAAAAAATATTGTAAATACATACATTTAACATTTAATAAAAAACAAAGAAAAAATAGTTGTCTTTTCCACTGTTGGATGAAGTTTATATTGTGATAAAGATTTAACTGTATTTTCCAGTTAAAAACCAAAATACGTACTCCATCATATCATACTTAGTTGCAATAATATCAAACTTAACGGTGGAGGATATTCAACAAAAGCAAGTATCCTGACGTTTACCTTTATCACTAATATATTATGTTTAATAAATAATAATATTCCACTTACACGGAATTTCTGGTACAATTCGGTTCTTGTGGGTGAGTACTTTTAGCTTTTCAACTATAAGAGACGTGAGGTAGCCCACCTACGCTGTGGAGGTAAAGAGAGCAATATCCGGACTAATCTTTCTACGCATGTCTTCGCAAAGGGCTTGATCTCACTGGAAATCACGTTTGCCAACCTCGCACGGATTCTTAGAAGTGTCTTAAGCATACATTTTTTCGGTAGAAATATAATATACAAAATAATTTAGTTTATAGAATTACCATTTCTACATTTAAAGAGAAAAGGCTTTACTTATGATAATCATATTTGTTTGTGTCGTTTTTACAACATTCCAATAATTTAGAATTATTTTGTACCAGTTTGATTGTAGAAATAGTCTACTGAACTATATACAGATTCTATATCATCAAAACTACATTTAATCGACCATTTATCAGTAGAAATAAATTTCTAAGAGCTTGCGATCTGATGAGATGTATCAAGCGCTACAAAACGTCTGTTGAGCCTCCCCGCCATGGCAGTTAGAGAAATGTAACTAATGTAACTTAAATTTTTAACTTTAAGACGTATACTTTTATTTGGTGGTAGGGCTTTATGCAAGCTCGTCTGGGTAGGTACCACCCACTCATCAGATATACTACCGCCAAACAGCAATACTTTGTACTGTTGTGTTCCGGTTTGAAGGGTGAGTGAGCCAGTGTAATTACAGGCACAAGAGACATAACATCTTAGTTCCCAAGGGTGGTGGCGCATTGGCGATGTAAGCGATGGTTAACATCTTTTACAATGCCAATATCCATGGGCGTTGATGACTACATACCATCTGGTGGCCCATATGCCCGTCCACCTTCCTATGCCATATAAAAAAATACTGAAAGATCAAAAGTAATTCGCTGGTAAATCGCATTTGAGAGTTACTCCCACATGAAGTGGGAGTATTTGGGACCGGCGCCGACGAGAGTATCAGAATACTCACTAAAAAACCAGCGGTACCACCTCCACACTTATTTGAGGGGCGTCACGGGAGCAGCAATTGAGCCTCGCTATGTTATGAAACAATCTGTATTTAGGTAAACATTTAGTTAAATTAGATTATGCTTCGTGCTTGTACTTGAAAAATAATATTCCCAAAAGACGAACATATTGTGCGTAGAAACTTGAGTATAACGTTATTTATGTAACGAAAAACGATTCCTTTTCAACATTTTCGTTTGATAGCACTCACGTTTATTTGTTATTTATTTAACCCAACTTCATGGTTGGGTTCACATTGATAAAAAGGAAAGATCTTCATTACCTAAGTGAAGTTTGTCATTCAGAAAATCTGAGAATAAATAGACATAGTGGTTGATGAAAAAACATATGCTACGCTTATACAAGGTCTTACAAATGTTCAAAATAGCTCTTTTATTCCTTTATATTATATATTAGTGTCGTCCTATCAGACCTTATTTGATTAATGCGTTGGTTCCGCCCTTCTTAAAATACTATTTCAGAACTGAAACATAATAAGTGGTCACAACTGCCCACAGTCATTGACCATGTAAGAGATAATTATCATTCTTATCTTTGCCAATACGCTACCAAAGGTGGGAACTAAGATGTTATGTCACTTGTACCTGTAGTTACACTTGCTCAATCACTCTTCAAACTGAAATGCAACAATACTAAGTATTGTTGTTAAGATGTCGAATATCTGATGAGGGGTTGTGCCTACCCAGAAAATCTTACACAAAACCACCTAGTAAATCGCGATTCAATCAACTTTAATTATTTCTAACCAATTTAAATGTAACTTATGTATATAATACATATTTTATTTAGACTAATAAAAAAAATCGTATCGAAACTAAAATTAAGAAATTCTCAATTTTTATTCATCCTTTGCTAGAACTAAAAACATAATCACATATTCTTCACTCATATCGCATAACAAAATAGTTACTCTTTGCTTTCTTGATTATATAAATTAACATAATGCTTGGCTATGTAAATAAATATGTATGTATTTATGTAATGAGTCTACTCTGCGTCTCGGAGGAATGATTACATTATTCTTAATTTTCTTGTAGACGGAGCTTGCGAAGTAATTTGGGTGCAGAGTTATCATATTATAAAGCGGGAAGTTTATTTATTTTTCACTAAAAACCAATTTGATGATTGAAAATTAAAATGACTAGTTTTTGGCACGTTTTTAAATGCACAATTATTGGTATTTTAATATATGCAATATTTAATCTATTTAATACTTAATCTTAATTATGTAATTAAATGTCATGACCGGTCATGAAGACATCATCGTCAATTGTAACATTCTACATGGTATATGGTAAATCTTAAAAATCTGTATCGGCATTTTTATTGGAAAAAAGTTCTTTTACGCGGCTTACAGTAGAGTGAAATGGCAGTAACCCAATGTCACGTGAGTAACGAAATAGCGTTCATACTGTGCCCACCAAATGCCACAAAATGCGATGCGTTCGAATTTAAGAGGTTGATAAAGGAGGTTGAGTTGCTTTTCGGTGTGATAAAAATACAGTAATATTATAGAATAATGACAAGCCGTAAATATATTAATAATATATATAAATGGATATAATAAAATAGATGCTTGTAAATAGAAAATCGCTACGTAATTTAGGCTAGCCCTTTCGTAAATATAATATTTTAAAGCTAGCGTTTGAGTAAATACGGATACGGGTGGGTCGTGGGTTAGTATCTGTTAACTTAGGGTTGGCTGGATATGGTTAGAGAGATCGCTCGCGATAGTCAAATTAATTTAATCATATTATGTTATGGAATTGGAGGGTGTTCTTATTTAAATTTGAAAAAATAGAACCCAAAGATGGATCACGATAACTGTTATTATTTTATCATTTATTTTGAAGCTAAATGTATACCTTATGTATCAAATTATTTTAAAAGATATCCCTTTAATCATATACACAGCCATCTTTTACTTTTATGGATAAGAAAATAAAACATTTACATCTATATTAAACATAATTGAAGCATTTTTTCACCGCAACCCATAAAACATGTCACGGATACTAAAGGTTTTTTATTCCCTTCTTTTATTACTCACAATTTATATAAGGCGCGCTGAACAAATTCCTTTGTTATTATTAAGAATTTAATTTTGTTGACAGGTGATAAAGATCACTCTTTAATATATCAGACATTTATTTATACAAATCTTCGCACAGTCGTCGAAATATTACAATAATATTTATTGAAAATTGAAGACAAAAAATGTTATGAATTTACACGTTTTTTATTGTAATCTAATTTCATTTTTTTTTTACATTTAATTTTATCAATGATTATTTGTCTTTGCGTTTTTACATATTAAAGCCTATTGAGACTTCGCCACCTTGGAACGTGGTTAGAATTAAGAAAACAAATTATGTAAAAACCTTTAATGTTCGGTTATCTGAAAGACGGACTTAGTTGTGTTCCGAATTCAAATTCAAATTTATAGAAATGTAAATTAAATTGCCTAAATCAATTTCGGACAAAGGAGTGCGCTTTGTACTGTACCGAATTGGCCACAGCTAGCCACGGTGATTATAAATTCTCTGCTCCGTTATTCACAATTGGTCGGACGGCTCTGACAGGCGAGATAATTCGTTAAGCCCTAAGCTACGATCACTGCGTTTGTCCGATAACAGTTCAATAGGATTTCAGCGTAAACCATTCTATAGGAACCGATATTCGCGCCACGTGAATGTACGATTTGCTTTTTTACAGCCTGTTTGCATATTTAGAGGCAATGGATCATTGAAACTTCTGCGTCGGAGATAAATTATTGGTCTTTTGAATTTATGTGCATGAAAGCGTTGAAAGTAGACATTTGTATTTTCATTCATCATAAAATCAATGGAACCGTTTTGATTATGAACTGTGAAAAGGGTTTTACGTAAATGTTTGATTTATCAAAGCACGATTATTGAATATACTAACATTTTAAGTGGACCCTGGAGGCTGAATAGGCTATACAAATGAAATATCGAAATTATTTGTAATTCAAACACATTTCCAACCAATTGAGCTTTCATTCGGATCTGGATATGGTTTGTCTAGACTCATATTATAATGTTAAATGAAACTTATGTTAAATGAAATTTAAGCAAGTTTTTGGCGTCATTATACGAGTTTTTTACCCACATTTGTTTCTCAATAAAACATGTATATCATATTACAACTTGACGAGAGTGACCTGTTCGTCTAAGATGAAACTACAAGTATAACTATAATTATATCTATCACTTTCCATGTATAATTATACTCGTATCTTAATACACATTCGACGTCTTTTTTCCTAAGTTGATTCAAATACTTGAATAACTCTGATTCAACTATGAGGTATGAGCGATATATTTTAAAAATAAATAGTGTAAAATTTATGTCATTTTATTCATCTTTCTCATAGCAAAATAGTTAGGGTAGATGGAAGACCGGACATCATCTGATATTCCTGATGGATAATTTAAAATAACAATGACAGTGAGTCTTTCAAACTATCGTTGTTAAATAATTCAAATCTTTTATTCTAAAACGGTTTTACGATATTGTATATTTCGGCAAAAATTAGCTAATAAATAATCTTTATATTAGCACAAAATCTTTGATTCAAACTCTAAATATTTGTTAATCCGTCCCAAAATATTTGTTGACAAATACTAAATAAAATGAATGAATTCTCTAAAATTTAAATAAATTTTTTGTATATGAAAATGAAAGCAAAATGGCGCGTGTAAGCGCCGCCAAATATCCAACAGACAGTGAACTTTGATTGACATCTACTCCACATACAGTGCACCCTTTTTTGATATTGATGTAGATACCACGGAGCTAGAGAGCTTTTTGGCATATGATTTGCATTCGTATACGTTGCATATTTCATATCGATAGAGATTACAGTTCAAATAATAAATACAACCTATTTGCAGTAGATTTATATCCATCGTCACTGCGTTTTTAACTTACATCACCATAAACATATAAAAGAAACAAGAATGCTTAACAATTTTCAATGAATGACTGACAAAAGCTAGTTCTCATCATGAAAATCATAAAATATATTTAATTAATACAAAGCGCTGATTATTGACAAAGCAGCGCTTCCATAGGAGCAGACGCGGCCCTTAACGCTTCTTATTGCATTATTAATTATCGCTATTAATAATAATCCTCCTCGATAATGATGAGGTAATCATAATATAGAAATTTCGCTGATAAGCTAATAAATATAATATAATAAATATTATTTCATATTTACCTGAGAAGAAATTGTAAATTTAATACTAAGATCTGTGAATCATCATCAGATTATCAGATTTGACCACGTTTTATGGCAATTAGAATATCATTTATTTAAACAAAGTTTTCATTACAAAAATGTTTTATTAATTTCAAAGTAACATAATTATGGCAAGGGTCGAAAGGAACAAATAATGTTATTTATTTTGTTTTATTTTAGGTGATACATTTATATTCTTATAACCGAATCGGTTTTATCTGTAATATTTATTACAAAACATAATTAATATCGCAATAGCTTACATAAAAAAGCCATAAAATTTCAACTAGTTTTATGCGATAATTTAAGAATTAAAGTATTATATTATTTACAGTGTAGGTAGAGATATAATTAACAATACATTTCCATAACATTACGGCTGATCCCTTCTAGAGGATTAACGTTTACTGCCAAAAATCCCTTGAAATAAACGTTAATGATGGTAAAAGTGCAAAAGTCAGTTTGGTCATGGGATGGACGTATGACTTCACATAAGCGATCTATCTTTATCAGCCGGGCTTATCTGTTTTAAGCCAAACGAACGTGATTAACGCATCCATTCGTAACCTTATAAAGTACTTGATCAATTGGCTTGCCATACAAATCCGGGAGCAGGACAAGCAATAGAAAGAATAATCACTATGATGAAAATCTTATTTTTTTAAGTGCGACAAGTATGTAAAATTTCGCAACATATTAATTAATTATTAAGCAATAGTGTTTGTCTGCGGTTTTTCTTTTAGCTATTTTATATGATTGCTCTAGTTGTAATTTTTTTTTTTTTTATATGGCGTATGGGCCTCCTGTTGGAAAGTGGATACCAATGCCCATAGACAATGGCATTGTAAGAAATGTTAACCATCACTTACATTGCCAATGCGCCACCAACCTTGGGAACTAAGATGTTATGTCCATTGTTCCTGTAATTACACTGGCTCACTCACCCTTCAAACCGGAACACAACAATACAAAGTACTGCTGTTTTGCGGTAGAATATCTGATGAGTGGGTGGTATCTACCCAGACGAGCTTGCACAAAGCTCTACCACCAAGTAAATGTACAACGATTTCTGTTATGTGCTGAACAATTGAAAAATTGTGGTAATTAGACAACAGAGCTTCCTACTTACTATTGTGAGTATATAATTTTAAGTTATACTTAGATATTTCTAACTTAAGATCCTAATGCATTTTCAATTTCAATTTTCAATGCAATTCGTTATATTCTTTTTATCATTATTATGTTGTTTTTTATATCTACTGTTGCCTTGTCTTGCATCTACAATACGACTAAAATCGATTAAAACTTCTAAAATTGGAAACGTTTATTCTCCTATACGATTCTTCTTTAGCATATTACGTGACATTCAGAAAATATTTTATAGGCAAACAGCGTGGTTACGCATATATGGTTTGTGCTTTAAGAAGTTTATTTCTCATTAAGAACAAAAGTTCACTTACACGAGAAACTAATTAAATTTTTTTTTATATCTATATTATATATAGTTATGGTTATCGGTCTTTATATAAAAACAAAAGTGAGTAATCGCAATTTTATTTCTCAATTCAATTTTTGACAGTGTTTTTTCTGTTCGGTCTTAAAATTTTCAAAAGATTTTTCATTAATAATTTTTTTAGGTAAGCTATTGTATAGTATTGCCCCGTTAAACAATATGGTTTTTGAGCCATAACTTTTTGTTCTGGTAATTGTAGTTTATATTTGTTTCGTGTATTGTATTTATGTGATTTTGTTTTAAAGGTTACTTGTGTGTGTACTGAACCCGTAAGCATTTTCCTAATTAGTATGCATGTTATGTATTTATGTAATTGATCAATGGATAGTGTGTTCGTTTTCTTATATAAATCTTTTGTCGGGAAGTAGTAGTGTAGTTTAAATAGCGCTTTTAGTAATTTGTTCTGGGATCTTTGAAGATCTTTTAAATCGCCTATAAAAATATAAGAAAGTCCAAATCAACACATTAAATACAATACACCAAAAAAAAAAATGCCAAATCAAATACCTACGAAGTAATTCCTTTGGTGGCATATTTTCACTGCCTATTATATAACATTAAAAAAAAACTTATTTGTTTTTCATTGTCGGGCTTGTGTTTGCTAGGCTTCCAAGTATATTTTTTATAAATATATATATGACGAATTTTGATGATTGTTTTGAAATATAATATCCTGCAAGCATTTGGAATAAATTTCGTAAAAGTTACTATAAACGAATATAATATTTTAAAACCAGTTTGGTTGCCGAAGCTGTGCTCGACGAAAGGGCCATGCAATGTATGTGAGTGTATCCGTACGTATGAGTACTGTTGCTTTGTTAGCAAATGGTATAAAATTTTTCAACTTTCATAACGAGAAAACTAAAACTGCCTAGGTAAACTTATGTCTAAAAACTTTTCAAACATTGTAGCCCGTTGGCTATAGTTCTTTGTTTTGTTAAAACTTTAATATTTTCCTTGTTATAGATTTAACTGTTAGTTGAATTATTTTAAATAAAAAGCCGAGGCACAGTGAATTGAAAATATAAATTTTAAAGATGAATTCAAATTATTGTCAATTACAACTGATCTTATCGAGAGATACGTAAATATTTGTTACCATTTTGTTACATTCATAGCTAAAATCAAATTCATTGAACTTTACAATTTAATACTTTGGGATTGTAATTTAAAAACAAAATACATTGCAAAATTACTTTACAAAATAAATAAATAATACACCTGTGCTGTAATATCAGGAAAAACCTTTAATGTTTTTATCTATTATCAAATTATAATTGAGAAGCGAAGTTAATTATGTTTCATATTAATAATAATAACATATCAATTATATTTAAGTATGTTTTAAGAAATTACAATATACTTCAATATAATTGAAGAAACAAATGCAAGTAAACTCGATTTAATATTTACATCAAAACCTAAAATAAATACAAATAAAAATTAAATATAGTTACTGTACAAATCATGACCGCGTGGAATGGTGGCAAGAATGCTAGTAGCATTTCCCCTTTGAATCGCAATTCCGATTCTCTGGCCAATGAACCAGCCCTCCTGTCACTATTATTCCAAGGTCCAAGCGTTTCAACTGCAAACGGAACAAAAATATAATTTGGAATAAGTGACGAATATTTGTTACGTTTGTCCGCTTCAGCTTTTTCCGCGGCAGCTCTAGCTTTTAACTTGATAACTATTTAATAAAAATGTATCTTACATATGTCGAGACAATTTATTTACAATCGAACACTTTTTGAATATTTACTAAGCATGCGCATAATGATAACGTGTGTACTCAAATGTGTTTCGTGTCCAGTTCTATTTCTCAATAATAATAATATTAATTGAGATATTCTGCAGATTTTCGAATAAATGCTTAACTCGCAATGAAACAGCTTATCTTCTTAAAGAAGGAGAAGAGACTCGCGGTCGCATGGTAACATTTAGGTAAGTGATACATTTTCCTCAAAATTATTATTATTACTACAAAATGATTCATTAAAAGAAATGTTTTTTCCTTCGATCGGAACTATATATTTTTTTAATTTTAGTAAATAGACAATAAAATGACCGCATAACATTTATTTCATAATTATTATAACTAAATTCTCTCTGATTGTGTTTAATTATCCAACTAAAATGAAATCTTGCAGACTATTAAGCTAAAACGACTTATAATTTATCATGCTGAGATATTTATCTTAATCTCCGTCTCAGGCTAAGGATTATCGTTGTTGAGACAAATAAGTTACTATATATATATAATTTTTTTCCAAATATTAGTTTATATATTTTTGCTTGTATAAAAACATATATTGTAATCAAGGCATTCCAATTTAATTTCAACGACATTCCCGTCGCTTTTTCTCTTGAATAAAAAATACTTGATTTACAAACAGAAAATAGTCCAAACACCATCAGCATTGTCAGATCAGCCTGAATAGGCTAGACAAATAAATGTTTCACATTTTGCCGACGCCAAAAAATGGTACATTCGTAGTAAGGTTAACCAAAGGATGACGACGATTGTTCCGTCAAATACTGACCTTTCAATAAATATTTTAAAATACCTGACGTGTTTTGTTTGCGTGAAAAAATACCGCTAAAATAATTTAGCAGTCGCCTCGCCTCAGATATTGTATATGCAAGCTGTGTTCCTGACGCACGCTGTGGTCAACTCCGTAAATTGCTTTTCGTGACTGTAAATATTTTAATACGATCAACGGACGCTAACCAATTAATTGTGGCTTAAAATTCTAATTGTAACAAAAAAAGGTTTTTGTGTTTAGTATAAAAATGGAACGCCGTAAATATCAATATAGGATGAAAGCAATGCGTGTTTAGCGCAAATTTAAATATAACGGCTAACAATAGACTCAATCACGGAGCAATGAATAAATTACAGAATAAAATAGCAATATAATTAATACGAATAAGATGGCTTTAAAATAATAATTCGGCCATCAAGGGACGCCCGAGAAATGTTAAACATTGAAATTGATGGTTATTGAAATAATATATAAATAAAGAAAACCAAGTAATATATTATATGAATAAATGAAGTAAAATAGTGTTTTGTTAACCCTAGAAAATTATCATATTATGTTGTTATACACCAAAGATAAACCAAACGTCGTTTCTACGTAAATTTTGATTGCGCATATACTGGAAAAACTTAATGATAAATAAATAAGTGATTTCTTATATTTTTATTGGCAAAATATTGAATTAACTAAACAGGACACTTAACTTACCCAAAAAAACATGAACTACATATATATATATATATAACGGGACGTCGGGAAACCGGGCTAGAATCTAATAGCTGATTCGTGAATTCGTTAGTACGGGAATCCATGGTGGGCGTTCTACTTCAGGAAACGTTAAAATAAGTGAACAGCAATGTTGTCTTTTGTTACAATTTCAATTATAATATATTACACTCATTACTTGTACAATTAGGGATTACACTAACAATTAGCGATTTAGAGCCAGTGGGTTTGCGAATGATCACTGCGTAAAACCGCTGTCAACAAGTCCATCATTGACATGACGTTCGCCGTGACCAACACAACTCCATCCGGACTCTAATAAACTAACAAAATTAATTATAACTCAAAATTAACTGATTTTCATTATTTAATATTGCCTCGCGCCGTTATACATGTATTTTTTTTTTTTGTTGCATAGGTAGGCGTACGAGCTTATGGGCCACCTGATGGTAAGTGGTCACCAACGCCCATAGACATTGGCATTGTAAGCTGTTTTGCGGTAGAATATCTGATGAGAGGGTGGTACCTACCCAGACGAGCTTGCACAAAGCTCTACCACCGAGTAAAAAAAATTATGTATGATATGCACAATGCACGCGGAAGGACATCACCGCTCTATAATGATGGCGTTTAAGGCTTGCTCGTGGCAAACGAAATGTTATAAACCCCAAAGCGCGCCAATAGATGTTTCAAATAAAAATTCAGTATTGGTGCGTCATTTTGTAATTAAGGAAAATACAAACTGATACCGTTATTGCGAAATACCTTACATTCTAACAAAAGCTTATTCCTGTAATGTGGGTTAATATCAAAATGTCAGATAAAATATTATAAACTCAGCTTTCGTGTATATGAAGAATTAATTTTCAGTGAAGATTTATTCGATAAGGAATTTGTGCTTTCTTATTTCAACGCTTTCTATCTGCCAGGTCAAATCTGCTTTATTTCTTTTAAGTATTATTATCAAATTAATGTTTACTGACGATTTAAATTCAATTTCTTATATTACTTTATAAAATCTTGAACAAAAATTATTTATCTTATAAATCAAGATCTTACAAGTGTAATAGGTACTTGAATTTCATTGAGTTTTCGATGAATTACGAATTTATACGATAAAGATTTCAAAAATAGCTTTATTATCGATCTAATTAATTAATAATATTCTGATAATATAATTAATAATATTTCGTTAAAGAAATTAAGAATATTTTTTATACTCCATTTCATTTATTTATGTTGCTTTTCAAAGTTCATTTTGTCGGTCATTTAAATTCATACATATCAAAGGATATTAACTAATTAAAATCGAATTCAATAATTATTGCTGTGCATGTACACTTGTACCTTTTAAATTCAAGCCAATTCTTCACGAACAATTTATGAAGTAACTGAATAGTGAATATGTCATAATATCGACACTTCATATAGCAAAAGACGTAACAGCCATGTGCTACAATTACTTTTTAATGGGGCAATCAGTTTTTTACGCTCTTTCGATCATCCTTATCTTCGTCGCAAGAAATAGCGTAAGTTTTATGTATGAAATCGAACATAAAAATATGTTGTTAAAGCATTTAAAAATACATGGTAGTAATATACTCAGGGACGTACGCATCTCGAAAACTTACAACCCAAAATAACATAAGCCAACAATAAAATTACTTCTTATATCTATTTTAACCAAACTCATATTAAAAATAAACGGATTTTTATTAAAAGGTTTTGCATCTACTTCAAATCTGTCCGTGCGTTTTTTGTTCAAGCTTGGGAACTCTTTAAAAGATTCTCGACTCGGTGACCAATCTCGATTGAATCGGAGAGGTTACGGGATCATTTTGTCATCATCAGTGTCCTCCCGTGCAGTACTCCGCCGCCGCATTAACGCTAAAAGTGTATTCGGTGAAAGCGCGTTTTCGCCATATTGATGGAAGACGTGGGTATGCTCATAGACTCTCGTGTCCATATCCGCCTGAATAATGGATATTCAGGCAGATATGGACACGAGACCGTTCGATACTGCATTAGCCCAGCAGCGCGTCCATATTTAGTATAAAAATTACAATATTTATTTATGGCTACCAGTTAAATATAGGTACCTACAAGCAGGAATATTATTATAGGTACTTTTTATTAACATTATTTGAATAGTATTATAGAAAAAATTAAACTTTATTCCAAAATAACTTATAAATCCATTTTAATTAATGGAATATATTATGTATTTCTCTTGACCCAAATTTGTATATTCGCAATTTACATTTGAATAATAATTAAAACCTTATTTCATAAAGTATAAAAACCGAATAATCTACATTACTTATTAAGGTTTAATAGAAAATTATATTACGTTACGCTACTAAAAAATAAATATATTCCCTTACAGGTAACATAAACTCGAATAAACCACGCAAATACGAAGAATCTTTCGGATCGTGTAATAGCTGAAAAGAGTTTCCGTTTATTGAGTCGTTAGGATATAATTTCATCTCGTGTTTATGGCGCTGTAAAAAGTTTGCAGCGCTTATACAGCCGCTGTCAATTACCAGCCTTCATCTCTTCGGTTCGCTCACATCAAATTTCATCCACGATTTGAGATTAAATTTTGAAATATCATCATTCATTTATTCCTCCAATGTTATGTGATTAATTTTTCTCGGAAAAAAATATGATTAAGTCCCTATAGAGCTTTGACAAATGAAAGATTCCCGACTTGTTAAGGATCTAGTATATTAAAGAAATACGGCTGTCAATTTCAAATTACTCCAATATTAAAAATATTTTAGTTATTTGCAAAGCTTTTATAAAGAAACAAAGCTATGTAATTCTTGTTGTTGAACGAAAATTATAGTAACTACTACTAGACATATAATAAAAGTCAAATTCGTTTACTTTTTAGCTTTCATATTCACATATGTATTTTAATAGTTTTCGCCCGAAGCTTCAAACGCGTGGTAGGAGGGAGACACAGGTTAGATATAAAGTAGTTTAAGAAATACCAAATTCGATAAACGACCGATAACGGTCGATAAATAGTTTAGCCGAACAGACAGACAGAGTTACTTTCGTATTTATAATATTGGTAAAAAATTGCATTTTACTACGTGATTCAAAGTAAAGGAAAATATAAACAAGGAAAAACAATTCTTAGAAATTAAAACGTAACATTTCATAATTATATTTTGCGACAGCACTTTTATAGACGTATAATTTCGAGCTTTAATCTTTATTTATATAAGAAAGCTGCACTTTGTATGATTGATCTGGTTAATCGCAAGTACAAATAACAACAATATTCATTATTTTTGAGTTAAATGCTGTTTGGTGGTAGAATATCTGACTAGCGGGTGGTATCTATCCAGACGAGCTTGCACAAGCCCTAGCAAAAAGTTAAGCAACTCCTGAATACACAAATATAAAATAAAAAAATATGCAAGACTGCTACAATAATATATTATGCAATATATAACAATAGCGTCACTCACAATATAATGTTCGTGTTGGCAGACGTAGTTAGTAAATTGTGTTTATCCGACAGGTGGCAGCTGTGGTCCGGAGGTAGTTAATCCTTCACGGTGACGGTGTGTGAACTAAGAACATTTCAAAGCTAATATGAATAATGACTAGCTCGGCGTATTTCATAATCTGACATTGAGGCGAAGTTAAAACAATATTAATATATATTTGAAATTAAGGTATTTTATTCTTAAATATTAATTTCAAGATAAACAAAACTTAACTCTTATTTTAAAATAGTTTCTGACCGTAGTTTCACCCGTAAGGGACCAGATTTTAGGTACCAAAAAAACAACCTAACTTCACATTTATAATAATATTTAGGGTAGTAATACCTTCAAAAACGAATAAAGGGTAACCAAATGAATGAATGGTATTTATATAAGAATTCATACGCCAGCTACGGTATTTCTAAAATGTTTAAGCCTCAATTATAGTTGTCAACGGTATATTGATTGCCTTGCAATGTGAAAATTGCTATCCTGAACCCTTGAGCTATTTTGGCACATTGCAACAAGATCAATGCTTAATTAGAGGAGAAAATAGGACTATCAGCAATTAGCTAAAAACAGCCATCGCTAATGGTAGCTAAAAACAGACACTAGTGTATTAGTAACTGACTCTCTGTCTAATTTCGGCAATGGCGACCATTCGCAATTTGGTTTAGCCACCTGCGGAGATCAAATTGCACAAATGTCTACAAAAACACAAGTACCCTTTCTACCCCCTCACTCTCAAAATCCAAATTGATGAAAAATTCAACACGATCGAAAATTGTTTAGACGTAAGACAAATGCTTTACATGCTTGCCACAGAGTGTACACTACCAAATTCCAAACATAATTTCTCGACAAAAAAACGTAATATCCGTTTTTTCTCTCCAATAACACGACCATGACCTCGACCTTGAAGTATTAGAAAGAGGCATTATTGTAATAAAATTATTTATAAAAACTACTTATATTGAGATGACTAAGAAAAAAAGCATTAATTTCTCTGTGCGTATAGTTGAACCAATGATACAAGAAATATTTTTATAAGTTACCTGGTAGCGATATTCATTGCTAATAGTTCAATTGCTCTTAATAAAATGGACTGGTATTTTACGCCAATGGGGGAGATATGCAAAAATTTTGGGCTAAATGAAAAGGTCAGATTATGAAAAGCTTAAAAATAAAATATATAAATGAATTCGAAAAATATGGATTGGAAGTATAAATAAATGTTGTACTATGCAATTAAAGATGTTTCTGAGGATAGCGTTTCGCAGCGATTATTATTTTTTTACTATTTTTTGCTTATTTCTTTTGAAATATATAAATAATGAGTTACATTTTGTTATTTCATTATACGAATATTATAGTATTCATTAGTCATCTTGATTGCGTCATAATACTAATCAGGTTATTACTATGACTTCCGTATTTTGAATAAAATTAGATCCAATTAAATAGCAATTATTAATAATACCAATTCATTATTTCAAGTAGAATTTATAAGCACTCATATGATCTGTAAAATAGTAAGAAATAATTTAAATTAATTATAGTGAAGACCGTAAGAACAGAAATAAACTCACTTGGAGTCCTTTTGAGGTAGCTAATCTTTATTCAATATAAAAATATTACAATTCCTTATTGATTGTCAAAAACCAACTACTGATTCGGAAAGAAATACCCACCTTAGACTTGATAAGAACCAGCCAAAGAAACTCAGCGGGAATTTTCTTTATTTTTCGAGCAGGTGATGTTTACAATGAGTATAATGATATTTGTATTTGAACCGACCTAGTGGCGATCATTTCGTTCTCAAGCTATTAAGGTAACAATCTCCAATAACATTATTATGATAATGTTATTGGAGATTGTTACCACACTTTAAGCATCACAGCAAACAAGTACTAGTGACTTAATAAGGTTTTTATAGAGAACATACCTCTTTTTTATCCTGATTTTTTATATGATAGTTGAAGCTCTTCTGTTCATATTCTTCATTAAAAATGACTACAGGCGTTCTCTCTCCATCAGGTTTACCAAACATGTATGTATATATAATCTAATGCAACGTGCGTTCCTGATAAAAACTGTGTTATTCCAAAATCTGAAATGTTTTCGAGTGAAATTTCGTCGAAATCCCGTCAGCCGTTTTCGGATGAAGTGAACATTATCGGATAAAGTTACAGATCTATACTGCTGGAACCGTGCGCGCGTGCATTTTTGCGGGATAAAGTCACGTTCACGATCATATTGACCTGTTACTGCGTAAAAGAAGGACATACCAACTTAAATACTTTCGGAATTAAGCTGAGCTTCGTTAATAAAATAAGTGGATTTTTTTACACGCGCACACACAAATTAGTAGACAACGGCGGCTGAGCGTGAACATTTAACATAGTCATGTCGTGTTTCCGCCATATGAGTCGGTATTACCCAAAGGCGCGCCGATAGATTTTTCACATAAATAACAGAGTTATTACTTAAAATTATTTTCTGGAACAGATTAATCAGTAAAAAATCATCTTTAACACATTTATTGATTTAATTATTTCGGACGGTACTTACATAGTGTGTTTGTTAAAATTATCTAACATCATGCGAAACTATCATTAACTACTTCCATCCAGTTCCGTCTTGAGCGATGAAGACGAAACAATATTGACATTGTATAATGGAAAAATGGCGTGCCTGAAACGAATTACCAAAGAAAATTTCCTCGCCATTTTCTTACTAGAATCAGTTATACGAATCGGCTCAATACGGTAAACAGCGTTAATTATTATTTAGTTTGAATTACATATGTACGTACCATATGTTCGGAACCAAATTATGATTTAACCATAATAATAATATGGTAAGATCTGCCATCTGCTTAAAAACAGCCCGTTTCCTTCTGCAGGAATTTATCTCCTTTTTAAAAGGTTTTATTGATTTTGTTGTTTTATATTTAACTCTTACCAGTTAAATTAGATCAAACAACAAAATCCACTTCAGTTTATGCAAACTGGATCTACACCGAGGATTGGCTCCAGACGAAGGAATTCCTCGACGGTTGAACAATACAGATACGATTGTCAAGAAAAGAGCGCCTCATTCCTTAAAGGCCGGCAATGCACCTGAAAGCCTTTAGGTGTCCATGCAGCTGCAGGACAGCCTGCGGGTGTCCATGGGTGATGGTAGTCACTTTCCATCAGGTGAGGCTCCTACACGTTTGCCTCCTCTTATATAAAAAAATATACATATTTCATATTAAAAAATATTATTGAGAACTGTTAAATTAATTAAAATAATTAAAAAAAATGTGCTTTTAATTGTTTTATAAAAGCAAAAAATTATACCATTTATAGAAAATTTATATTTCATTGATTACATTGTGTGTATACAACGTGGCGAGTATGATTACATGTCAACACCACACATGGTTTTATGAAATACGTTAAATTTCACGATAAATTTTCTATAATCAAATATGCATGATTGGAAACCTGTCTTGTTTTCGTTTAATATAATAACCCCGAGCAGTAATTATTAAATATTTAATATGATAAATAATAATAATAATATCCTGGGACATTATTCACACAAAGCCATCTGATCCCAAACTAAGCAGAGCTTGTACTATGGAAACCAGACAACTGATATACTTACTTTTCTTTTGTAAATAAATACTTATATAGATAATTACACCCAGACTCAGGACAAACATACATGTTCATGCACACAAATGTCTGTCCAGGGTGGGTATCGAACCCACGACCTGTGGCGTGAAAGGCAAGTATCTTACCAACCTCACCAACAGGCTAGTCAAATAAATAGATGTTATATTTTATAAATATATAATTAAGAAAGTAAATCCTTACAATATTTAAGTCGATATACATTTAAATTTATATCATCTATTTCAACATTTTGATTTTATTTAGCTTTTTTATTTGGGTGCGATATCTTTAATCCCAAGATACGTACGTATATATAAAGCCATTTTCACTTCTTTATACGCTTTGGTACATTCTTAACAATTTCATTTTAAGACCAAATAAACCTGACATATAAGTAGTATTTTTAAGCTTTTTGGCCACGGCGGCGGCCAAAGGTTAGGCAAAATATTTACTCTCGTACACAATACGCGCAATATTGTGCGCGCAAACATAAGTTCTCTCTATTCTCTTTCTCTCACGACCCTCATAACTCAATATAAGTGCAATATTGCGAAGAAAGTATTTTGTATTCAAATATCATAAATATGAAAGTCAGTTCGTTTAGTTACTTGTTTCTTACGCTTTCACGGCTTAACAGCTCAAGTGATCAGCTGCCAGCTGCACAGAAAATAGGGTATCCACATCTCCCTCTCCTCTTACTAGTACTGAAACTAGTACTATATAAGATACTTACAGTATACTACTTGAACTTCATTATAATTATAATAAATAATCCACCGTAACGAGTATTTTTCAGAATGGTTAAAGCGCCATTAATTTCAATTCACTGATCAATTTGTTTCGCGACCGTTAATGAACGCTAAAAGGTTTTTGACTGCGTTGCTTTTATACATTAAACGTAGAGTTTTAAGCTGAGAGTATGTTATAATGTAATAATTAAAGTGCTTAACAACATTTTTCATAAAACTTATTATTTAATTAAACTCTAAATGTTAAGAAAAATAATCATCAGTCTGTAAATGTTCCATTGTGCTGTGGAGAGGGTATGATTATTGACTTAATTATAAATATTGATATTTAATAAAAATCCGAGCGTATAAGCGATACGTTCAACCTTTTTAATTTTAGCTTCCACAGACATTATAATATTAGACTTTATAAAGTTTTTATATTTGATTGAAAATCGGTTTCAATGAAAATATAAATGCGAATATATATATGTATATATACATTACAAAACACGTGTATAAAATAAAAGCTAATTAATTTCAGTTAATGGCTCACTGCTGGGTTAAGACCTACTCTACTTTTAAGGTGTGTGAGTTTTAAACACGTTAATCTTAATCAATGATTGAGGGTTCCAGGCGCTCATGCCACTGAATTTTCATGTGCTCAATTTGTGCTTATATAATTCATCTCGTGCTGAGTGATATTATACCACCGTTATGCCCAATCTCCATTAGCTATAAATTTCTATTTCACATCTGTTGGACATCGCACGACTTTTTACTTTATATACAACTAATTGTGGCGCACGGTTTCACCCGCGTATAATTAATAAAAATATAATAAATTATTTTATTACTATAATAACACACACGCGCACACACACAGACACACATACACTCACGCGCACACACACACACACACACCCCACACACACACACACACACACACACACACACACCACACACACACACACCCACACACACACATATGGCTACTGGTAAAGAAATACGTAATCAATGATTTGATCATAAGATACCATAGAGTTTACCGATCTTATATATGGCCTAAACGGCCTTGCGCCATCACATGATCTTTGTGTGTGCCAATTTTCATCAAGATTGGTCAAGCCGTTCTTGAGTTATAAGAAGACATACAGACAGATAGACAGACAGACAGACAGACAGACAGACAATAATGAAAAAATAGTATAATGTGAGTCACTGCATCATAAAATGATTATTTATAACAAAATTAGGTGAAAAAAAAATGTACAGACAGAACCAATAGCTTTATAAAGTAGTATAGATATAGATTTTTGAAACAATATTTAATAAACATACCTACGTAACATTTGTTATATTTAATAACAGAACACATCGTAAAATAAAATAATTAAAAAAGGAAAGCAAATTGTTATTGAGGACGTAAAAATTTACTTCACTGTTCGAAAGCTGAAAACGCCAGCAGAAACGAACGATTTTTTACTAAGTGAAGGGTATGCGACTAATAAGATAAGATAAGGTCCTCCAGACCGATTTCGGCCACGGCGGCCAATCTCAAGAGAGATTAGCCAACTGCGCAGGACGTATTATAGTGCACAAGTGTGTGCGCAAACACAGGTGCACTCTCTTTTCCTTAGCTCTCATAATCCGATGGGACGGCAATCCGACACGACCGGAAAGAGTTCAGGCGCAGGACCAACGGCTTAACGTGCTTTCCGAGGCACGGGAGTGTACACACTTCCAACTTCCAGACTCCGGGCTGCTACTGAGAATTTTCTGACAGAAAAACCCAATAACTATTTATTGGCCAGACCTGGGAATTGAACCCAGGACCACCGGGTCTGCGGCCTCATATCTAGCCACTAGACCAACGAGGCAGTCACTAATATTGTACAGGTAAAGATGTAGTGTTTTTTTTTTTTATAATCTAAATATATTTTCTTCTCTTTAAACGAATTCATTTACCCACTTTAATTTATTCATTATTAGATAAACGAGAGTACAGATCCAATATCAACTGATGGTTTTAATTAGTTTTTCGAATTTGAAATTGGGAACTTTTTTGACATAAATGAATTAATATTAGCTATATTTAGTAATGGATGAATAATTTATGACTTTAATCAAAATAAATTATAATATTCAAGATAAGTATTCAATATGAATATATTATTATTTAAATTTAAAACATCGCTATAAAAAAATGAGATAATTTCAGTTACTCGACTAACGATGGTAGTTTTCAAACTGGACGATGATGACATGTGTATAACATATCGTCAATTATTACACTGTATTGAAAAAAACTCCCATTTAAACTCCACTAGCACAAATATATTACTATATGCATAGCAAAAAAAGTAAAATTATAGCCTATAATGTCCCACTGCTGGTCTAACGACTACACTACCGTTGAAGAGAATATTCCACCACTCTGCTACAAAGCAAGCGGACACAATATGTGACATATTTTCGTCCAACACGTGCTGATATTCTTACGACTTTCCATCACCGCTAAAGTCGAGACCTATCATAAACACTATCAGAAACTACGCACATATAAATTCATTGATGATTGCAAGGGGTTTGAACTAATCTTCGATTATGTTTCACATATTGGCATCAATTTACATAAATAAATTAATAACATAGCAATGCTACAAAGCTATGTCCAGAAGTGGAATAGTGATGATAATAGTATAAAAATTTTAATAACATTTAAAAAACTATTGAGAAAATTTCTTTTGTTGTTATTTGATTAATGGTTTGTTAGTTTAAATGAAATAGGATTAAAAATCACTTAAAGAACTTGAGTAATAAATAGTGTTTACCGTGAAATAATAAAACAGGTCTCCAATCTGTCTTCGAAGTTTTTCAGGGCATAAACTGTGGAAATATTTATATATTCCCGGCTTATTAGAAGTTCTCACAAATATTAATAGTATTAAAATGAGGCCAGTCTCAAGGGAAATTTATGTGTATTGCTGAATTTTAATTTGACTGAAATTACTTGGAACTTTAGTAGTAATTATATTATTATGTTTACCTGGTTATTGTGTTATCATACTAATACTGATATTGCTAGACCAAGACATATGTTTTGTTTTTTATAGATTAACGCACACACTTATAAGCTGAACTTCATCACGAGCGTTATTCTTAAATACAAACGGAAGCAACCGTTGTTTATTAGATATATTTACATAAAAATATATGAGATATATTTCACTATGAGAAATTTCTACGTTGGCTACCTTACAAGGCTCCTACAGATATCGAGGTTATAGGTTCAAAATTATGGGACATAAAAAGTTATGTTTTTTTTCCTTAGACACGACCATACCTCGACGATTATACTTGAAATAAATTTATTTGATTGTATTGGAACATAAAACATTTACAAATGTGATTGTTAATAGCTTTTTATATTATACACCTGATTAACGTCCATCACCAGGAAAGAGACAGCGTTCTAACCTTCAATGTTTAAATTAGACACATGCAGGTTTCCTGGTAATGTTTTTCTTCACCGTCAAGCAAAAATGAATTATAATCACCAATTAAGCACGTGGAAATTCATTGGTCCTTGTCCGGGTTTGAACTTCACGCGGGGTTTCACGCTTTCTAACCACTAGCCCATCTCAGCTTTATTACTTACATTTATCTCTTATTTACAAATATTTATATAAAACTTTCTAAAACCTTCTTTCTGTGGTAATTCTATTCTAATATTTACGTCGCTCGCAATCAGTCACAACAGTATTACAGTTCTATTTCAATGCAACATCGAGTAACACGAAACCTTCATCATTTTAAAACGAAACATCAGCTGAATTGTCACCGGAACAAAACAAAACCGCTACGTATACTGTAACATCAAAACCTTTATCAAAAGCTTTATGGTGTATTTTCTGATAAGGAATTTTATTGAAATATGAGATTTTTAATGTACAACTTATAAATTAAAATATAATTATATTTCTGAGGATTTTAATAAAATGTATGAGGTATAGCCTCAAACATTGACTGTTCAAAATCTATGTCTAATGGTAACGGGGCAGCTTAGGTTCAGCTCTGGATATAAGTGGAATATAGATTGAAGCCAAGGTTTGTAGAAAACATCCAAAGAGAATTTAAAACTGTATGAATTCAAGACTGTATACGAAATATAATATTTTTAGTCCAGTCAAAATAGATAAAAATATAGCGGTAAGCTTGCAAAAGTTCGCATTAACCGAAATATCAAATCTCTAACAGTCCTACGTCTGCTAAAAATAATAGTCAAAGGACTGTAAACTGTAATTATTATCATAAAATTTTATTTTTTCGTAGTACCACCAATCTTAAGATACAATCTTTTGTAACTTCGAAAATAATAATGTGCGTACTTACGTCCGATGATGTTTAAAAGGCTGTATATACATGATGTTCGGTATATAGTAGATAATCTGGCATATACTTGCAGGGTCGAGAGCCTAGCTGCCAAGAGAAAAAATAAAAATAAAACTTTACAAACTACACTCGGATATACTTTACACTGATTAAAATAAATAAAAAAGGTGTTTTTAACATTTACATTGTCAGTAACGTTAAGTTTTTCATAATGTAATGATTCTTTCAAAGAAGACACTACGCTGCAAATAATAAAAACAAAGTTCATTGTAAATAGTTTCCGCTTCAGGGAACGAAGCATCAAAGAGTCTAATACAAAAGCCGCAATCTTGATGCCATTTACTTTCATGTAAAGCGCTATACAGATTAAGAGCTTTGAATTTAAACACAATAAGGTATGTATACATGTATACGCGACACGTATTTCTATGCATTTTACATGTTTAGCTTCCAGAAGTGAAAACAGATTTTTATAAAAACCTCCAATTGGTCTTTTTCAAATGTATAACACCAAATCATATATAAATTGATGTAAATCACTCACTTGAATACTCTTAAAAATCCAAATAACACATTTGAATATTTTGAACACATTCAACAAATCACAAGTCGCGCCAGTAAATGAATTAATTATTTTACCCTTTCTGTCAACTAACAAAATGGCGGCGGCTTGAAATTAACGCGCTTAATTTAAAATTATGGACCAAGGGGTCTTCTAATATATATATTTAGTATCCAGATGTGAAAACTAATTTTATAAGAACCTCGAGTTAGTCTATTCAAAAATAGAACACCAAATCATATAATATAATCTTAATATAATAAAATAATTAATGTAAATTACTCACTCAATTACTTGGAGTTGACCATTGAAAAGGGATGATCCTCCGACCAGACGGGTGTTTGTCTGGTGCCGGATAACTTTAATATCGCGATGTAGGGTACGTCAGTTTTTAGTTTTCGTATGTGGCGAGATAGATGTCGCTACATACTCTTTAAATCCAAATACCACATTTGAACACATCAGAAATCACAAGTCGCACCAATAAATACGTTTACCTTTATAGGCAGTAACAAGATGGCGGCGGTTTTAAATAAGCGCGCTTCCTTTTTTTTTTAATAATGCTGTTGTATGGACCAAGGAGTATCCTAACTGTGTATTATTAACTTCAAATAAGTTCATTTATTTATTTTACAAAGAACAAGGAAATAGCGGTGTTAACACCATCGTGTCTCAGACGTACGCTTGAACGCTTTCGACTGTTATAATAGTAAAATAATAGATGTTTGCGCATACACCTGTCCATTATAATTTCCTTCAGAGTTAACTAAGTAGCTATTCTTTAGATAATGGTATACACGACAAAAAATTACCAACTAAAAACCGTATAAAAATATAAATATCACATCTTTTTTTTATTTAAACCTAGATAAATCTCAGTAGAGAATTAGATTATACGGGGATAGATAATCCAGATCATATCAAGAGAAACGCCTTTTAAAATAATTAAAACATTTCTATGTAATAAATGTATGTAAGTATAAATAAAATATAAACACGGTTCGTCGAACAAAAGCTCAGTATATAAATTGAAAGTGAAGGAATGAAAAATAATCAATCAGATAATTTATAACAGCTGCAATAGCGTGGAAATCGTGTCTGTTACCGATACCAAATTTGTCACGGTAGCTGATTCATTAGGGAACTATTAATCTTCGATTAAGGAATAGGGAACGCTTTTAATGAGTTGAAAGTGAAGCGGTTCCGAACTTATTGTCGGTTCCAGAAGCCGTGAAAATCTCTTAGGCCATGTAAGATTTTAATTAACCAAATTTGTCTCGACGGCTTCGTGGTTTGTCCTTTCTAAACTGTTCGTTAATTTCTAGCTTGAAGACGGATGAATTGAGGAGCTTTGAATATTAATGTAACTTAAATAATAATTACTTCTTAGAGAAAATTGCGCATAACGTAATATTCGCTGATCATTTAATTTGTAGAGATTATTTTCATTATCTATATATGGATACAATTAATATAATATTAGTTTATATCTTATATATATAAAAAAAACTTGTCCTGACTGACTCATCAACGCAGAGCCTAAACCACTGGGGTTAGAGACTTGAAATTTTGATGCATTTTATGATGAAAATGCGTACTAAGAAGGATTTTTGGAAATTCCACCCCTAAGGAGGTGAAATAAATTAAAAGAAAATCTACCCCTCCAGAGGGTGAAATAGGGGTTGAAACTTTGTATCGCGGGTCTGTCATTATTCATGTAAGAAGCATGAAATTTAATTTTAAAACTTCTGAGCAAAAATAAATGCACACGAATTTTGTCATTTTTAAAAATTCAACCCCAAACGAGAGAAATGGGTTAAAACATTCATATAAACAATTGGTCTGATCTGCTTGAGATGTACTGTTTTCACAGCTTAAATAGACCATAATTAACATGTTTTATTATTTTTGATTGTGTCGAGGGCAAAGCCGCGGTTGAACCGCTTTTATCTTATATAACAAAACAATGTATGCGTTTCAAACGTAGATAATTTTATATTTCCCTATTAAAAAAATTATATATTCTGTTAAAAATATATAAAATTAAGTACCTATTGTATTTTATGCGCCACCACGTTTTAAATACAAAACAAGCCATGGGTTTTCGTCGTCGTTACATAAATCTGTAATTATATTAACATTAATTAAAAAATAATATAGTTGAGATGGTATGAGAAATGTTAGTAAATAAAAGGGTTCACTATTTCTACTTCTAAATAATACGACTAAGTACAATTAGTTCTTTTACTAATGGAAATTAGGGATATATTTGTTTTTTATTAATACACAGGCCAATTTCGTAAATATTTATGATTGACGAAAATTTATTACCTATTCTTTTTTACAATCAATTTGAATCCGGTAAAAGCTTTTCCTACTTTCATTTAATTAGACTTATAATTGATTTATTATATAAATATTTATGTATGTCTAACATTTAAAATAGATAGCCAAAAATACTAGACTTTATTCAACATCAAAAAGAAGTTTATATCAACGACCTTAAAGAGAAAAATGTGTTTAGAATTTGACTGTTAAACATTATTGTGGTTGGTATTTGTGGCAATGTGTTTTATTAACCACTAGCTGTGCCCGCGGTTTCACCCGCGTATAGTTAATAAAAATATAATAAATAAAAATCAGCCTAGAACCTACCTCGATAAAAGGACTATACAACACAAAAATAATTTTTAAATTCGAACCAGTAGTTCCTGAGGTTAGCCGGATCAATCAAACAAACTCTTTAGCTTTGTATATTAGTATAGATGTAAGGTAACACGACCTCAAACTAATATTTCTGAAGTACCTTACGCGTTGTAACGTAACTACAAATTATTATATTAGATAAAACACATAGACATTTATTCAAATAGAAAAAATTTAACAATATTGTCAACCTCACTGCGAATGACCGTTTTACGTGTTAGTGATATTTCGTGCAATGTTTATTTGTTTAAATTATATTATGTTACTAGCTGTTGCCCGCAGCTTCGCTCGCGCGTGGTCTTTATCTATACTAATATTATAAATAAGTAAAAATAGATTTTTTGTATGTTTGTTTGTAGCGAATAAACTAAAAAACTGCTGTACTGTTTTTAAAAACCTTTTTTACCTACAGAAAGATACGTTATCAGCGAGTAATTAGCTGCCCGTCCCGACTTCGTACGGGTAAAATAAGGATTATATCTCGTACATTTTTTAATCAATAAGATATAAACATTTACCAATCGATTTATTCGCCCATCCAGTATAGTGTATGTGTGTTCAGTACAGGGCATATAATAATCCTACTTCCTACTAATATAATAAACTCGAAAGTTTGTATGGACGTTTGTTACTCTTTCACGCATAAACTACTGAATGGATTTTAATGAAACTTTACAATAATATAAGCTTAGGGAATACCAATTAAGTGGTACATATGGCAATAATGGAATATGTTTTTTTTATCCAAACATCACCAACATAGTGAAGTTCGTATATTTCTCCCTAAGAGATATTGATATAAGATATTGCGTATTTTGAATTTCATTATTTGCACCCAACTCTTCCAAACAAAAATAAAAGTTTCTAAAAACTTTGAAATTCATGTTTATTAATTCAATCAAAAAACTCAAATAGTATATTTCTATTTTTTAAAATTTTTATACTAATGCTTTTACCCCGTTTCTCCCGTTTGGAGTTAAATTTCTAAAAACGACGAAATACGTATGCATAGCTTTAATACTAAATATCATTCTTCTTACACCAAAAGTGACGGAATCCCCATACAAACTTTCAACCCCTTTTTTACACTCTCAGATTTTCAAAAACGCTGAAATACATTTTTATTTATTTTTAAGCTTGTTCATTAAATTTCATGCTTCTAACTTTAAAAATGACGGATTTCTAAACAATCGTTCAACTCTTTAGGGGTAGAATTTCCAAAAATCCTACCTTAGTGGTGTTATAAAATGTATCAACTGCCAAAATTTCAAGTTTCTAACCCCCGCAGTTTAGGCTCTGCGTTAATGAATCAGTTAGGAAGAGTAATAATATAGGGTTTTCCATTAAGGGCGCTTGATCGTGCAGAACTTTCATCGTAGCGTGTGCTGTGTGGCACGTAGCGCCGTCCTGTTGAAACCACATGTTGTCCAGATCCATATTCTCGATTTCAGGCCAAAAGAAGTTGGTTATCATCGACCGGTATCGCTCACCATTGACGGTGACGGCCACACCATTATCGTTTTCGAAAAAATACGGACCAATCACGCCTCCGGCCCAAAATCCGCACGAAACAGTCACTTTCTGCGGGTGCATTGCCACTTGGTGAACCTCGTGTGGATTGGTCTCGTCCCAAATACGGCAATTTTGCTTGTTGACATAGCCATTCATCCAAAAATGCGCCTCGTCGCTGAAGATGATTTTTTTGCCAAAATCGGCGTCAACTTCCAACTGCTCTAATGCCCAGTCAGCGAACACACGGCGCTGTCTATGGTCATTAACCTTGAGCTCTTGGGTCAGCTGGATCTTGTACGGGTGCAGGCTCAAGTCACAACGCAAAATTCGCCAAGTTGTCGTCTGCGAAAGGCCGAGTTCCTGTGCGCGACGCGGAATTGACTGCCGCGGGTTTTCGAGGACACTATCGCGCACAGCGGCGATATTCTCGGCAGATCTCGCGTTACGTTGACGCACGGGAACCGGCTGATTGTTAACTGACCCGGTTTACTCGAATTTGTCCACCAATCGACGGATAGTCGACTCGGCAGGACGATCATCGCGACCGTAAAACGGGCGAAGTGCGCGGAACGTTGCTCGAACTGAAGACCCATTTTCATAAAACAATTTTATGATTTGCACGTGCTGCTCGACACTGTAACCTGCCATGGTGGTTTGGGAGGACGGAATGAATATAACACACTGCATTTGACAGCTGTCACTCAAACAACATGGCCGCAATCAGCTGTCAAAGTTCAAGCGTCCCTATTGGAAAACCCCTTATTATGTGAATAGATATCAACAAAAATACGTATTTTTATAACTTTTGATAGACAACTAATTTTGATGAAATAAAGGCTAAACGGAATCTTGAAATAGTTCTTATAATAATTCGGTTATTTCAATTTTTAGACGATTGAAAGATACAGACATGCAGACAGTAAAAAAATTAAAAAAATGATTGCTTTGGTTTTGGTAAATCGTAAATAGCCATATAACCTTTAAAACAGGCAGTTATTTTGAAATAACAGACAGAAACTTCAATTTTATTTATATGTATGGATAATTTATTAATTAATTCGTTTTTGTTATAGATTTATGTTATTTTATGTGTACAATATAAAGTATAAAGTAAAGGAAGAGTTTCTTCTGTCAGAGACTAAATAAAATCAGACTTAACCAAGGCTACTAATTTAATTAAACAAAAAAAGGGAATTAAAACAAATGTTGTCCATTGAACTTGACACACATCTGAATAAGCTGCTTAAGCGGCCATTTTATGTAGAAAAAGTATATAATATACAAACAAAAGCAGCTATATAACAATTTTAATTGAAGTTTCAAAAGCAGTTATTTGACCGCTCTGGTAGGTTAAGTGTTAAAAATGAGATGACACTTATAGCATATATATATATAAATATATACATACATTAGCTAAGTTTCCACCAACAATAATTACACAATCATTAAAATAATAAAAACATATATAAAATCAAACAGCTAAACCATCATAATCAGTAAAGGTGTAGTAAGATATATATTTTTTTATAATCAAATACAATTAATTACTTAATGAAAACACAAATTTAACAAAAACAAAATATAAATGAAATCACATAGCTTAAGCATTATTACATTGAGTAAGGCCAATAAAATGCAGTAAATAAATGATATATATATTATTTATATATTTTTTAACCAAATACAATTAAAAGGCAAGCAAGAATATGACTACAGTACAAAATTTATAACAAACTAAAATATTGAATATTAAGATGGGTTGGTACATTCATTTTATATAAATTAATACATTTAATACATTATTATTTTTATCTTATTTATGTTATTTTTGCAGTGATTTTTTTTTAAATATATAATATCAATATCTGAGTACACTTAATTATATATTATATGCTTGCACAGATCTACTTCAAGCAAGCTTGATGTAGCCAAAGACCAATTGAATTAAGCTGAGAGATTACAAAATACTTTTATTCGGTTTATATTGGGATGAGGCAAATATAACCACGTTTCACAATTTTTTTCTCTTCTTAATTAGTTGTCCGTCTGACTTCGTAGGAATATGCACATCATCTCTATTCTGTACTGTGTGTTGTTTAACCCTTTTACTCCCCCTTCATCACTTGATATTCATTAGATGATGACAGTGATGACGACGTCTCAGTGCTTTTATTTATGTGCTCCGTATTTTGTTGTTCGATCACTACTATTTTAGCTATCTCTATAGCTTTCTTTAGTGACAGATCAGACCGTTGTAATAATCTTTGATGTTTGGCAAGCTACTCTAACACATATTCGCTGTAAATTTATCACTGACCAATGACTATTAATTCAACGAAATCGCATTTTAAACTGTAAATTTCTAGACTCGTCATAAAGTTGGTTATATTTTCGTGTTTGCTTTGTTTTCTCATAAAAAATACATGTCAGGCCATAGTTAAATTTTTCCTCGGTTCGAAATACTTGTTACATTTATTAATGAGGTCTTCTAAAGTAATTTCTGTTGTTTTAATGTTGAATAAAATTAATATTTTTCTCTATTTACACTTCTTATACATAACCAGTGGCTAATACTCCTTATATATATCCAGAGGCTAATAAATATAGTTCAAAATATGGTTGCCATTTTTTCCGCGTTAAATTGTTATTTATTTCGTTGTTTAGAAAAAACTTCGGTAGGTAAAACGTTTGAATTTTTATCTGCCGTTTAAAACTTTTGACAGGAAACACGAATTTACGATTTTTTTTTACCTATTTAAAGTTTTAAGAAGTGATATACCACCTTTATGTTTAAAGCAAACACTTCTAAAACCATGTATTATTGTTATAGTTGTTTTTTAGGCTTTGTTTATACACCTATATACTATTTACGTATTAATTATTGTCACTGAGTTAACTGACTTGCTCACACGCAGTCTTAAAGCGTACTGTTATGAAAGATATAAGATGAGATCATAAAGATACACACAATATATATGCAATATTAGTTTTTATGCAAAAACAACACACGAAGCTACTGAAAACACGAAATTGTTAACAAAACTTTTTGATTTTGACAACTAACAGTGCGCGTACTTTTTCTACAGATAATAATTTATTGATTTTTAATAGTGATAATACTAAACTTTTAATAAATAAATAAAGAGATTAAAAATTATAGGGCAAAATATAGGATAAATCATAAGCAAAAGTGTATATTACATGTAATATTTAAACTCTTTTCAGTTTGACCATAACCATTTTTTAATAAATGTTCTACGTGTATCTTTAAATTGACATAACTTTATTATTTATGAACCGATTGAAATAAAACAAACACTAAATGTTAAGTGAAGTTAGCCACAATACATTAGTGAAAACCGCACTCAAATCCGTTAAGCCGTTTTTAAGATTAGCGTGCACAAACGCACAGACAAACAGACAAACAGACAAACAGACAAACAGACAAACAGACAAACAGACAAACAGACAAACAGACAAACAGACAAACAGACAAACAGACAAAAAATCTATTAATTATTGTTTTGGGTTCTATTGTGTTTATAATGACCCCCGATAAAAGTTTTACTCATTTATCTTCCATGTACAGACATCGACCAGTTACAGATTTATTATATGTATAGATTACTTGAAAAGACCTTGATCATTTAGTCAGTACCATTATAGTAGGAGAGCCTTTTAAATATTTTTTGTTTACCAAAATGGATATAGTGAAATCCATATACAAAACTTTCAAGTCTCATTTTCAAATATCTCTGTGTAGCGATTAACGTCATAATTATAACTTTTTTAGCATCCAAATGTGAAAACTGATTTAGGAAAACCTCGAATTGGTCTTTTTAAAAATATAACTCTAAATCATATAAATTGATGTAAATAACTCACTCAATTACTCTTAAATTTCAAATAACACACTTGAATACACTACATATCACAAGTTGCGCCAATAAAATTAATTAATTACTTTACCTTTCTGTCCACTAACAAAATGGTGGAGTTTTGAAATTAACGCGCTACTTTTTTTTTAACAACGCTTGTATATGGACCAAGGGATTTCCTAATTATATATAAATCGAGACACTAATAATCACATGTACGATTTTGTACATGTGATAATTATTGTCTAGAAAGCCTCGTTGGTCTAGTGGCTAGATATAAGGCCGCAGACCCGGTGGTCCTGGGTTCAATTCCCAGGTCGGGCCAATAAATAGTTATTGGGTTTTTCTGTCAGAAAACTCTCAGTAGCAGCCCGGAGTCTGGAAGTTGGAGTGTGTACACTCCCGTGCCTCGGAAAGCACGTTAAGCCGTTGGTCCTGCGCCTGAACTCTTTCCGGTCGTGTCGGATTGCCGTCCCATCGGATTATGAGAGCTAAGGAAAAGAGAGTGCACCTGTGTTTGCGCACACACTTGTGCACTATAATATGTCCTGCGCAGTTGGGTAATCTCTCTTGAGATTGGCCGCCGTGGCCGAAATCGGTCTGGAGGACCTTTTTTTTTTTATTGTCTAGAAATTATTAATAAATAAATAATTTGAACTATAATTTAGCTACAGTAATGGCAGATAACGCATACCGCTTCGTATTGCGATTAAATAAACAACGCGCTTTTAAAAACAATAACTGGTAACTATTTATTGCTAACGTTCCTAGTTAGCAATAAATGATCAGGTATCAATTTACTATATCGAAATAAGGGGTTTTCCAATAGGGACGCTTGAACTTTGACAGCTGATTGCGGCCATGTTGTTTGAGTGACAGCTGTCAAATGCAGTGTGTTATATTCATTCCGTCCTCCCAAACCACCATGGCAGGTTACAGTGTCGAGCAGCACGTGCAAATTATAAAATTGTTTTATGAAAATGGGTCTTCAGTTCGAGCAACGTTCCGCGCACTTCGCCCGTTTTACGGTCGCGATGATCGTCCTGCCGAGTCGACTATCCGTCGATTGGTGGACAAATTCGAGTCAACCGGGTCAGTTAACAATCAGCCGGTTCCCGTGCGTCAACGTAACGCGAGATCTGCCGAGAATATCGCCGCTGTGCGCGACAGTGTCCTCGAAAACCCGCGGCAGTCAATTCCGCGTCGCGCACAGGAACTCGGCCTTTCGCAGACGACAACTTGGCGAATTTTGCGTTGTGACTTGAGCCTGCACCCGTACAAGATCCAGCTGACCCAAGAGCTCAAGGTTAATGACCATAGACAGCGCCGTGTGTTCGCTGACTGGGCATTAGAGCAGTTGGAAGTTGACGCCGATTTTGGCAAAAAAATCATCTTCAGCGACGAGGCGCATTTTTGGATGAATGGCTATGTCAACAAGCAAAATTGCCGTATTTGGGACGAGACCAATCCACACGAGGTTCACCAAGTGGCAATGCACCCGCAGAAAGTGACTGTTTGGTGCGGATTTTGGGCCGGAGGCGTGATTGGTCCGTATTTTTTCGAAAACGATAATGGTGTGGCCGTCACCGTCAATGGTGAGCGATACCGGTCGATGATAACCAACTTCTTTTGGCCTGAAATCGAGAATATGGATCTGGACAACATGTGGTTTCAACAGGACGGCGCTACGTGCCACACAGCACACGCTACGATGGAAGTTCTGCACGATCAAGCGCCCTTAATGGAAAACCCTATAGTAACTTACTTCAGACTAAAATTGAAATTAAATCACGTGTATTGTTATAACAATGTGTTTTATTCAATGAATGATTAAACTTTACGGACAAATTTTAATGAAAATATATTACAGTATTATAATTTCAATACCCTAAGCATTTTTAACTTTACTAAGTGACTTCACAGGGGTCAAAGAATCTTCATTTGTTATAGAAGCATTACACTAGTTTATTGATTAGCAAAAATCTACCACCGATTTGTAGAGAAATACCTCAGCTCTGAGAAGAACCGCTGAAAAAAGCGGTACGGTACGGTAAAAGTACTATTAGGAATAAAAACATATTTATACAAATATGACAACACAATAAATATCACGTCAAACGGTAATTCTATACCCATTGTGTTAAAATTCATATATTTGTACGCATTGCTTGCTATATTTTCCATTGCTTGCTAAATAACAAATTCAAACGCAATTGTTACAAATAAACTAACACATTTCCATTATTTTGTTAAACATAGCTTATCTTTATAAGACTACTTACTTGGTGGTAGAGCTTTGTGCAAGCTCGTCTGGGTAGGTACCACCTACTCATTCGATATTCTACCGCAAAACAGCATTACTTGTTATTGTTGTGTTCCGATTCGAGGTTCGGAGGGTGAGTGAGCCAGTGTAATTACAACACAAGGGACATAACATCTTAGTTCCCAAGATTGGTGGCGCATTGGCGATGTAAGTGATGGTTAACATTTCTTACACTGCCAATGTCTAAGGGCGTTAGTGACCACTTACCATCAAGTTGCCCATATGCAACAATTTAGCAACGATACAAATTTTATCTAGAGAAGTCTTTAAGTAATTATTACCAATATAGGTATTATAATTTAACTGGTACACTTGATAAGTATTTTCTCTGTAAAAATATAGTACATCGTTTTTTTTTTATAATGTTTATTTATTACCTCAAAACTGTTTTGTATAGTAAAATATCCCATTTGTATTGGATTACAATTTGGTAATTATCCGGATAATACAGCACACATAGCGTACAAAGCAGTACTAGTATTAGTAATAACACTAGCATATATTGAATTAGCATCAATCAATCATGAAGCTTCTCATTGTTCGGAATAATATAAAATATGAAAAAGTACTGAAAAGATCCGGTGAAAAACTCAAACGTTAATAATGAATGCCAAACGAATTCCATCGTTAAATTTAATACAATAATTACCTTTTTTTATTTATTTATCTATGTTATTATAATAATCTGGAGGTATGTGGGTAGTTTAGTTAAGTTAGCAATGTCGGGCATATTGATTGGGACTAATTTTAGACCTTTTCTAGGAATGGACGTTAAATTCCCCAAGATTACATGACATGACATGAATGATAGGAATTAACCCTTAATTAGGCGCATTAAGAAAAGCACACAAGTAGTCGCATGGGGTCAAATCTGACCCCAAAGTTATAAATAAAAATGGAGTGGAAGGAACCAATAAAATAAAATATATAATATTAAAAATAATTAAATGGTTTATTGAAATCACATTAAAAAAATTAAAACATAACTTTCACTTAAAATAATTAGTAAAATAAAATAAATTCTAATAGCTTCTAAAATTATTAACGTTTGGCATAGCTGAGATCAAAAATAAAAATAAAATTAACATGATTCGTCATCAGATTCACCTACTCGGCATCCAATGCAGTACACCTTAAAGTTCTGTTGGCAAACAAATTTACCACACTTATGGCATTTAGAAGCCAATTTTTTGTCGTCCTTTCTAGGGCATGACGAATAGCAACCACGCTTAGCATTCGATTGATGCATAACTTTCTGTATGTCGTGCACTTCACGAAACCGCTTTTTTGTCGAACAAGGGGTAGCACGGGTTCGATGCGCGGTATCTGGTGAATTTTTTTAAAAAATCCGCCTTACATGTGTTACTCTTGTTAGTATTTGCTTTGAGCATGACGAATGCATTGATGCCAGATATATTGAGAAGAAGATAAAATACTGCCAATGGCCATCTTTTAGTCCTTCTCGCAACGTTATAATTAGCGCATAGTTGATCATTATAAAAATAAAGACAAAAATACACAACTTATATTATAAAAAATAATAATACACTATAATTAGTAAAAATAAATAAATTAATATGCGTAAAAACACAAAATTAAAAACTTACCTTTTGCCAAAAATGTTACGTAATTGGTCGCATGGGGTCGCAATGGTAGCCATGCACGATTTGGGTACGCACTGGTGGTCTGTTTGCTACTGATTTGCGTACCGCGCGGGGAGGTAGGAAATTATAAAGAGCGCTGTCGCTTTCGAAACACTTAAACATTTTTTTTTTTCTATTAGAAATTGTCTTGACCCCATGCGCCTAATTAAGGGTTAAGGATTACAGGAATATTATTCGACGGAATGCGAAGAATTTCGACAGACATTGACAGTATAATAATTATCCCTAAATAAAATAACATTTCTGAATCATTCTGATTGTTTGCCTAGGCAAATGAATAAAATAATTATTTCACCAACACTATCAAATTGTTTCGAAAATTACGTAATAGAATATACGTAGGCTTGGCTTTAGTAAGTACATCAAGTTACAAGGAGAGATATTCGTATACATAAAGCGAGGTGTCGTTTTCGTTACGAAACCGCCCCGAGATTAATGCTCGCCTAATGAATCAGCTCCAGTGACAAATCAGTTCACGATAATGGATAATCCTTTGTGCGTTCAATCTCCATAGTTCTGATTTTACATCTTAGCTTTGCGTGTTTACTATTAAACGTTATATTGTGGTTTCAAATGAAATTGTTAATGATGGATGTTCAATAGTGTGATAGTATTTTGTAATTTAAATACTTGTATTATTTGAGGAGAAGGCAAGACAAAACCACCTTTCGATTTTGCTGAGAATGTCGTCCTTGTAACTAATTTCAGTGCCAATGGCCATTCAAAATGGGAAACAGCCAACTGCACAGCAATGCTATAGGAACTCACTTCATTACTTACCCATAGAATGTTGACAATCGACTTATGGTGATATACTATTATAAGGTCCTCCAGACCGATTTCGGCCACGGCGGCCAATCTCAAGAGATAAAGTGGTACTACTTGGTGGTAGGGCTTTGTGCAAGCTCGTCTGGGTAGGTACCACCCAGACGAGATCTACCGCAAAACAGCAGTACTTGCTATTGTTGTGTTCCGGTTTGAAGGGTGAGTGAGCCAGTGTAATTACAGGCACAAGGGACATAACATCTTAGTTCCCAAGGTTGGTGACGCATTGGTGGTGTAAGCGATGTTAACATCTCTTACAATGGCAATGTCTATGGGCTTTGGTGACAACTTACCATTAGGTGCCCATATACTCGCCCGCTTTAAATGGAATAAACACAAGTGCACTCTCTTTTCCTTAGCTCTCATAATCCGATGGGACGGCAATCCGACACGACCGAAAAGAGGTCAGGCACAGGAACAACGGCTTAACGTGCTTTCCGAGGCACGGGAGTGTACACACTTCCAACTTACAGACTCCGGGCTGCTACTGAGAATTTTCTGACAGAAAAACCCAATAACTATTTATTGGCCCGACCTGGGAATTGAACCCAGGATCACCGAGTCTGCGGCCTTATATCTAGCCACTAGACCAACGAGGCAGTTATATATACTACAGCATATATATACTATTATGATGCGTAACATTTTAATTATAATGGTCAATGTCGATTTCTGTGGTGATTCTCAAGTTTGTTCTTATAATAGGCCTACAGATATGATAGTGCTCAAGTGTGTGTACAAACGAAAATGCAATCTCTATTCCATCATCAGAATCCGATGACACTAATTGCTGTGCCATGGCGTAGAACCAACAGCTTTACGAGAAATTCTAGCCTAAAAAACCCATTAATTTGTATTTCTCTTTTCCTTGGAATGGCTAGTCAAACGTGAATTCTGATTAAAAGGGTTTGTTTTTTGAATTGTAACAATATAATTATTATGCAATATTTGTGAGATCTTTTAATAAAAAAATTAGCATCATATTTTATCAAAAGTTCTAAAGTATCTTATTGATTGTCGTGTTTCAACAGGACTTCCTAAGAGAAAGTAAATAAACAAGAGCTATTATATAAGTTTTGTCTCTAAGCTTAACATTTATTTAATTGTGTAAAACGGGTTAGTTACGAAGTAAAATAATTGCTATAAGCCTCATCTTAATATTGAACTATTCCAGAATGCGTTGCGTTTTAGTAGTTATTGTTTACATATTGTACTGAAATTGATAAATTGTTAAAATGTGACGCAGCGAAATCGAACTTTGTAAATATTGGAATCATGGTTACAAGTACAAGGTTAGTAGCTGAAAGCTAAAATTTGTTTTTAGACAACTGACAAATAATAATTTATAGTGAAAATATTGACATTTTAAAAATGATTTTCTATTAAAAAATATAAAAAGTTGAAATTAAAGCAATACTGCTAGTCTCATACTACATTTTTAAGGAGACATTTCAGTTTAAAGTTAAACATCAAATATAATATGTACATGTATGTATAACTTAATTATAATTTAAAAAGTTGTCTGTTCAAAAACATAAATATCTCAGTATAAAACTAGAAATAAATCACGAAATGTGCTTTAATTTTTTTTAATTATATACATACCGTATTGGTTATTAAAACAAAAGTTGAATAGTTAATTATATTTACAAATAATCTAGGGTTTATTTGTAAATTCCCTTACATTTTATTTTTATAATTATAAGATGCCTTTGGCGCTTAATAAATTTTCATTGACGAGAAACCACATTCCCTGACGCATGTCACCAAAGTCATCAAAGATATATTTGTTTTTTTAATCATTTTGTTGAGACGAGAGCACTATGGAAAATAAATTGATAGCACTTTGTATTAACTTTCATATTATAATTTAAAGCAAAAGTAAAATGTAGAAGTTAGTTTATGAGAGTTTTCAAAAACATTTATATACTTCGATGTAAGAGTAAAGTACGAGTGTAGATGTAATATAGACTACGCATCAAAATTTTCAGTCTTACTAATGGGGAACACAACCAAGTTGCTACGAAGACTGTTCATTAGCGGTCCAAGTTGAAAACAATGGGAACTTTAACTAAGCACTTTCGAATTGCTTTGTATACAACTTTTGTGTTCTGTAACTAATGCCCGACTCATGATGGCTTACGTTTTCTCACGCCACAGGTACGCAGATAATTAGTCTCATGACTGTTATTGATTAGAAAATAACTTAATAATTCTTAGGTCTTATTTTGTTTCATCTCGAATGATTAAACTAATTATGTCGGCTATAGTCAATCTCTTTTAAAAAAGAGGAAGGCTTGGGTCTTATTTATTATGATGTTTAAGTATGTGTGTGTGTGTGTGTGTGATAAATATTAACGTTGCACGTTTAACGCATTTATTTATATAGAGAAATGTTTCCCTCTTAAAAAAACATAATGCGAAGTGTACAAAAAAAAGACAATTCGTATAAAAGTCATATCTCAATATGTTAATATTAAGAATGAACATACATGACTTGTAACATTTTAAACGTTATTTGATTCATTAAAATAAAAAAGATCGTTAAATTTAAAAATGTTCCTTGATTATTTATTTCTACATAATAAACATTGATGTATAAATAATTTCAATTTTAAAACATACGTGAGTAAGTTATGAGTAATTTAAACTGGTCGGCTTTTACCTTTCGCGCATTTTATATTCACTTTGATCTTTTTAAAACAGCCTACACGGCGTTGCTAAATCAAAGACTCAGTAGTAATAGAAACGCTTGGGGCTAAATTCTTTCTCACTATTCAAGCTGCGTCATATTCAACGTATGGTTTTGTTTAAAAATGTAAAGAAGTGTATAACAACTGAAATTATGACGATCACAAATATACGTTTTGTTCTCACAAGTAACAAAGTCTCGGATAGAGTAATTAGTTTGAAACAGTAACTAAGCCAAATATTTATTATACAGCAATAAAATTTTATATTTGCTTTTAATTTATATTTGTAAGCGATATTTATTTATTTTAAGGAAGACAAACAGTAACAAGATACACAAAAAAAAAAAATCACATTGCAAAAAAAAACACTCAAATCTTCACAATTAAGTAAATCAAAATCATTTCATAGCAGATTGTTAGGATAGTGGCAACTTAAATAATTTTAAAAAATAATAACAAAATTTACAATTTATGAAAAATAACAATTGAATTTAAAATTATGGATTAATTAAAATTTTTAAAATATGACCAAATATTAATAAGCCTTAAAGTATTTGAAAAACCTTAGATATTAAAAAACCGTAAAGAATTTGAAAATAGAATTTACAAACCACATTTAAATAATGTATGATTGATCACGAATATCGTTGACTATTCATTTTAATATTGCATGATTCCATAATAAAAAAATATCCTGAACTTTTACCGGTGCGGTAAATTTAAATACAATTTCACCTTTATATTCTCTGTAGCGCAGCGAAATAATCCAGTAGTACAAAAAGCGGTAAAAAATCTCGTGAAGAGCTCACACCTGCTCTCGACTGCCGTAGCCACTAACGTGAGACGCCACGAACAAAAAACCTGGTCATTAATAACATTTTTTAATTGTGTGCTTTGCGGGGTTTTATACTGAATTGAAATAACATCGAATTCATTTTAAATTTAAATATAGAATTCGCTTCGTTTGTATTATTTCAACAATATCGTTCGTGTTATAATATACCGTTGATAAATACTTTTGATCCAAATTCAGATCGAATTTAAAATTGTACATAATATAAATAAATTATTTTATTTTTATGTACTTTGGATATTTGATGAAATCACACTTGCTAAAAGTTTTTCGAATCACATGTTATAAAATAGGTTTTGTGCACCGATTTTCTCGTACTCGCATTACTGTATTGATAATAAAAGAAAAGAAACCGTCGGTCGTTGTTCTTGGAGGGTAAAATTACCTACAATTTGTTATTTGCTCGAAAAAAAAACCTGAAGCAAGCACTTGTCCTTTTTCATTTCATTGAAGATTTGTTCCGGACAATGGACTAATTCGCTGACAATGCAATAGGGATTTCAAAGGGCACCTGCTTCCCGGCAAATGGAAACAGTCATTCTTACTATACTTTATATGATACGTTCAGTCTTGCGATTTATTAAAAGTATTATAGTTAATAGATAGTTATTGATTTGTAATTATTTTCTAAATACGTGAACACATTTCATAAGCAATGGATTTATTTGTATTGTTTCACTATCCAAAACCCCTACATATATATCATTATATGGCTTATCATTGGTTAAGAAGGCTTTTAAGTCTGTAAACCTCCCACTCGAACAAAACCTCCCCTCTTAAGGAAAATTTACACTAACACAAGTAGGGTTTCCTTGTCATGGTTTCCATTTCCGCTAAGAACGAGATTAAATGAACTCAAATTAAAAACACGAAATGGCAGTGCCGTCTTTCTTATTGTTCTATCGACTGAGCCATATTAGCTCTTAATGTTACAATTATACAGGTTAATTATATTTGTTTATTAAAAAAAAAAAACAATATAATTTGAATAATAATAAATGAATATTAGCAATAATTGAAGCATTTGGAAATAATGTGCTTCAGCATTTTACCATGGTATAAAAAATATTGTCAAAGTCGTTACTTTTTTATCGTCTAATCTACCACTGGTCCGAAGAAGAAAAATTAGAAAACATAGATAGCTTCTACTAAGAATCGATTAAAAATATTTTGGATTGAAGTCAACTTAAAAATTACTAATAAGAACAAAAAAAAGAATAGATCAGGTATATCATATATATCAAATAAGGTAGTACTTCTGAATGTTCTGAACTCATCCAATACGGGAAATATTAATTTTAGTAAGGATTCCAAAATACAATACTCATAACAACTTCTAACCATTACCTTACACAAAGTTATTAAAATATTCACTCGCTTCAGCTAATTTGTACATCTGAAATAAATCCGTCCCCTCAATCAATCCATTGCTGGACATAGACCTCCTCTCTGATGCATCAATTTACACAGCTCTGTCCTCAACGCACCCCTTACACCTGAATATTTTCTATTTACAACGGACGGCGATTGGTCTCCGTCTAGCCTCGCTTATATTTCTCCCTGAATCAGTGTATGAGGCAAATCATAGTTGACGATGAATACATCCGAAATGATATTCAGTTTGCATTTAAATAGAATGTACTGATCTGTATATTATATAACATTAAGTTATATAAGATTTTTATCGAACTTCCTTAATGGCATGCTTAAGTCAAAACTTGCAAATTAATTGTAAATCGTATCAAAGTATCGAGATTATACGGCTGCTATTTCCGGGGAACGAAGCCTGGATCTGGCAGGGCATCGGCAAGGCACTTCGTGATGTTAATCGTCAAACCATCACTCGTCAATTGTTCTACCAACAAACAAAAATGTGATACTGTTAATGGATGAGATGACAAAAAATTACAAAATTCAAAAATAGAGAAAGAATGATCGTTATTGAAATGGCTCCTTCTAATGCTTTACAACTTAAAAAATATATACGACATTTATCACGTACAAGATTTGAATACTATTTTGTTTAATAGGCGACTATAACACTTAGTAGAGTAATAAATAATTTTGATTAAATTAATAATTGATTTTGTTTTTTCTCACTAAATTTAACTATTAACCTTCCAATTCGGAATTCGTTAATTTATACTATAGTGATTAGAAGCCCAAACTATAACATAACTTTACCATATGAGTACCATATTTTCTAAATTTCTCTATAAAAATCAAATATAAAAAACTAGTTACGGCACATGCGTAGGTTTCTCAATTCTTATTTATCCCTTAGTTTGCTAGTTTGGTTGACGTTTACGGCTACACTCCTTAAAATCCTAGCGTGAAGTTATATAGCCTTTAATCATTCCCAATGATTAGGCTAATTACCGTTTTTTTAATAGATCTTGTTTTCGATATGAAAAAACAAACATCACACAAACTCTACATCTTTATAATATTAAGTCCCGGTGGCCCAATTACCCCCCCCCCCCCCCCCCAACAAAATGAGTGCGCAGAATTCAAGTATACTACCCCAGGAGGGTACCATCTGCGACTGCGGTGGACAATCTCTCTTGACATCCATGCTCAGGACATACACCACCTGAGCAGGGATGCCCAGGCTGCCCTTCGAATTCTGGGGGGGGGCAATTTTGCGCTCAAAAATGGACGGGAGCAGACATCTTAAGGCAATCCTTCCACCCTCGCTGTGGACTTCTGCAACATTATGGGACTGAATTCCAACTTAAACGCCGTCTACTACCATCTTGAGACGGCGAAGCCGGCCTTGCTCTTTCTAACCGAGACCCAGATATCATCTCCGGCGGACACCTCATTTCTTTCCTACCCGGGGTACCAGTTGGAACATTCCTTTGTACCACAGGCTGGGGTGTGTGTTAACCTCAGAGAGAATATCTGCTCTCGTCGCCTCGCCTATCTTGAAGGGAGGGACCTATCCATTCTCTGGCTGCGCGTAGACTGCGATGATCATCCGCGAATCTATGCGCGCCTCTATAGGTCCCATAGCGGTAATGCCGAAACTGACCGGCTCGTTGAGCACATCCAACGGGCTACAGATTCCGTGCTGTAGCAGATCCCACACGCAGAGATCGTGATTCTTGGCGATTTCAACGCGATCATGCGGGGAGATCTGTGGTCGATTTTGCCTTGGCGTATGATCTGACACAACTGGTTACCTCGCCAACGCGAATCCCAGATGTGGAGGCTCATACACCTTCCCTGTTAGATCTTCTGCTGACCTCTCATCCAGACAGGTACCATGTTTCCGTAGAGCCTCCTCTTGGCTCATCGGACCACTGTCTTGTCCGGAGTACAGTGCCGATTACACGCACCTCACGACCTCGATTCGTGGGATATCGCCGTGTGTGGCACTACAGGTTAGCGGACTAGGATGGGATGCAGTCCTTCTTTGCATCCTACCCATGGGGGAGGATTTGTTTCTCGCCGGATGATTCAGATGTCGTTGCTGACTCGGTCGCTGATGTGGTGTTTCAGGATATGGAACTCTTCATTCCGTACTCTGCAATACCCATCGGCGGCAGACCCTGACCCTGGTTTAGTCGCTTCTGCAAAACGGCGTAACGCCAAAAGGTAGAATGCTACCAAGCCTGGGCTGAAGCGTCGGCATCTCGCGATGTGAATACCAGCGCACTTAAAAAGGAATACAACTCTGCCTCCAGGTCTTTCAAAGGCGTTTTTGCCAAGGCAAAATCGGAGCACATTGGCAGGATTGGCGAGAGATTGGTGCGTCTTTCTTCGGGAACACGCGCATTTTGGTCTCTCGCTAAGGCTGTCTTAAGGAATTTCTGTCAGCCCTCCCTTCCATCTCTGCACAGGAGCGATGACTCGTTGGCCCATACTGCGAAAGAGAAAGCCGACCTTTTGGGATCTATCCAACTCGATCGATCGATCGCGTCCAACTCTTGATGATCAAGGAAATACACCACCGACAATCTTGCGATGTAATATCACGATGCCGGAAATTAAATTCTGGCAGAGTGCAGTTCGTAAAGCACTTTTTTTCTTGGACATCCATAGGTCGAGTGGGCCCGATGGCGTTCCTCCGATCGTGCTGCGTACTTGTGCTCGAGTTGGCACGGGTCTTAACGCGTCTTTTCCGTCGCTCCTACACATTAGGCGTAGTCCCGAATTCTTGGAAGACTGCTTTGGTGCATCCGATCCCTAAAAAGGGAAATCGCTCTGATCCAACAAATTATAGGCCTATTGCTATCACCTCCTTGTTCTCCAAGATAATGGACTCCATTATTAACTGCCAGCTCCTGCGGTACCTAGAGGAGCACCAGCTGATTAGCGACCACCAGCACGGTTTCCGTCGGGGTCGCTCAGCTGGTGATCTTCTAGTTTACCTTACTCACAGATGGGCTACAGTGGTTGAGTCCAAGGGGGAGGCATTGGCAGTTAGTCTAGACATAGCGAAAGCCTTCGATTGGGTATGGCATAAGGCGCTTCTCACGAAGCTTCCTTCCTACGGGCTTCCCGAGAAATTATGCAAGTGGATCACCAGCTTTTTGGCAGATCGGAGCATCGAGGTCGTTGTCGACGGTGCATGTTCTGACTTAAAATTCGTCAATTCTGGTGTTCCACAAGGCTGCGTTCTTTCACCTACTCTGTTTCCTCTGCATATCAATGATATGTTACAAATCAGTAATATTCACTGCTATGCGGATGACAGCACTGTAGACGTCCTTTACACCGGCCGTGCTAATATTTCTCGGGAACACGTCGACGAGTGTCGGAATAAACTTGTGTCTGAAGTCGAGACCTTGTTAATTAAAGTCTCGGACTGGGGCCGACTATACTTGGTCCAACTCAACCCCAATAAGACTCAAGTTTGCGCGTTAACCGCTAAAAAGTCCCCTTTTGTCATATCCCCTCATTTCGAAAATACTCCCCTCCCTCCCACAGCCAGTATCGGGATACTTGGCGTTGAGATTTCGAACATTGTTCAGTTCCGCGGTCAATTGGAAGTTAAAGCCAAACTGGCTTCCAAAAAGCTTGGAGTGCTCAACAAGGCGAGACAGTACTTCACGTTGGCCCATCGCCTAAAACTTTACAAGACACATATTCGGCCCCACATGGAGTACTGCTCTCACCTCTGCGCGGGAGCTCCACAGTACCAGCTTCTTCCTTTTGACCACATTCAACGTAGAGCAGTTCGAATTGTCGACGATCAAGCTATTACCGACCGGCTTGATTCTTTGAATTTGCGTAGAGATGTTGGGTCACTCTGCATACTCTATCGCATATATCACGGGGAGTGCTCTGAGGAGTTGTTTGGTTTAGTCCCGGCCGCTGAATTTCACCATCGGACATCACGCCAGAACTCAAAATTCCATCCTCGCCACCTCGATGTCTGGAAATTCACAACAGCACGTTCCCTAAGGCATTTCCTGCCTCGCACAATCACTCTGTGATACCAGCTTTCGCCGGCGACTTTTCCGAACCGATATGATATAAAAACCATCAAGAAGAGAGCGTACTCTTTCCTCAAAGGCCGGCAGCGCACCTGCAAGTCCTCGGATGTTGCGGATGTCCATGGGCGGTGGTTGTCACTTTCCATCAGGTGAGCATCTTGCTCGTTTACCCACACTTACATAAAAAAAAAACTGAAAAGAAAAATATATATATATTATTGAATTAAGTAGGGTACATCGATTAAAATATCTTGGACATATAGTAACCTCCGACTTGAAAGATGACTCGGACCTAGAGAGGGAACGAAGGGCCTTGTCTGTCAGAGCCAATATGATTGCTCGCTGGTTTGCACGATGCTCAACATCAGTCAAAATCACCTTAATTAAAGCATTTTGTACAAACTTCTAGACGTGCAGCCTGTGGGTAACATATACGCAAAAACAGTTCAGAGCACTTCGTGTCCAGTATAATAATGCGTTTAGGGTGCTGATGGGGCTGCCGCGATATTGTAGTGCATCATGTTCGCGAACTCGCGAATCGATTGTTTTTATGCAACCGTGCGTAAGCGATGTACATCTCTTTTGCGCAGGGTTCAGGGCAGCTCCAACACCATCCTAAAAATGTTCTCATACAGGTTTGACTGTCAGTACTTGTATCATTGCAATATGATTCATGTACTGACTAATAATGAATATTAATGTGTTGACATTTATTTATTTATTTGAATTGACATTAAATACATTCACGACATTGTTTAATTTTAATGTGACTTAATTTGATTTGACTTTAATTTAATTTGATTTGTTTTAATTTAATTTGATTTGATTTAAGTTAATTTGGTTTAACTTAATTTAATTTAATTTGGTTTAATTTGATTTGATTTGATTTAATTTGATTTGATTTAATTTAATATAATATATGTAATGTATACGTGATCCTTGTTGGTCGAAATAAATAATTTATTTATTATTATTATTATAAAGGTTAATTGGTTTAGTTCCGAAGATCTTCTAGAGTACGTAAGACACCTCTGGGGTGAAGCTATCGACAAGCGTGGGGAATCGTTGGCTGTCAGCCTCGATATCTCCAAGGCTTTCGTCACGGTCTGGCACAGAAGTCTTCTCCCCAAGCTGCCGGCATACGGTCTGCCAGCTCAGCTCTGCACCTGGATTGCCAGCTTCCTATACAAGCGTAGCCTTCGCGTTTTAGTTGATGGTTGCGCTTCACAACTCTATGTAGTGAATGCTGGGGTCCCCCAGGGGTCTGTGCTATCCTCCACACTCTTTCTTTTGCATATAAATGATATGCTCTCTCTCGGGAACATACATTGCTATGCATATGACAGTACAGTGCACGGAGGATACCACGGACGCGCAGTAGCTGGGCGGGCGGAAACTGAGGAGAGACGGAGGGATCTTGTTGTTGAACTCGATAGGACGTTACGACTCATTGCCAAATGGGGCTCTGATAATCTTCTTGAGTTTAACGCCAAGAAAACACAGGTATGCGCTCTCACAGCGAAATAGTCACCATTTTCCCCTCCTCCCTCCCTCTGTGGTACTAGGCTGGAGATACAAAGCAAAGTCGCCATACTGGGAATTGACGTTCGGTGCGACCTCAATCCAAGGGATCACATCGAGGCTGTTATAAAAACAGCCACACGGAAACTCGGAGTCTTGAACAAGGTGCGGCGTTTTTTCACGCCACAACAACTGCTCCTGTTGTATAAAACACAGGTGCGGTCTTGCGTCGAATATTGCTCGCACCTCTGGGATGGCTCCACTAATTACTTACTGGAGGCCTTGGATCGGTTGCAGCGACGTGCGGTTCGCATTATTGGCGACGTATAGGTCACCAACCTACTTACGAGCCTTTACAATTGCGTCTAGAGATATCAGCACTGAGCGCTTTCTATCGAATGTATCATGACGAGTGCTCAGAGGAATTATTCTCCCTCATTCCTGCTTCCCCATTCCTTCACAATTCTACGCATGCTGGCTCTCGATGTCACCGCCTAACTGTGACATCAAATCCATCGCGCACGAAGAAATATGGCAACTCTTTTCTTTGTCGCACCTCCAAAACATGGAATTCTTTACCAGCACACGTGTTCTCCTCCTCTTATGACCTGGGTTCTTTCAAACGAGGCGTGAAGAGGCATCTTGCGGGCCGGCAAGGCGAGGGCGGCTAGTGCAAATCATTCTTCCTTACTGCACTAGCCGTCGTCGCGTTTGGACTCTACTACCACTTACCATCAGGTGGAGTAGAGTCATTTGCCCTCCCTGGAATTATAAACAAAAAAAAAAAGAAGCGTTACAGACGGACAAAGAGACAGAGTTTCGCAGTTATTAATAATAGTATAGATTTCATATAAATTCTTCCAATATAATCAATATAAAATTATTATATCAATGAAATATAGATATTTACCGGTAGAACAATAGTGTTAGAAAATCCCGATTGGAAACCGAAATCTAAATCAGAATGAGTAGAATATTATTAATATGCATGACAAAATTGAAAACATTAATCGCGTGTTTAGAAACATACTAACAATTATAATAATAGCTTCGCCAAATCATTTCGGTCTAAGCATATATTTACTGAAATGGAATTGGTTCAAATATTATCGTTAAACAGAAACAGATTGACATGGTCGAAACCATTATTATTATACTCGTATATTACGGAATGACAATTCTAACGATGTACTGCGACGTGTCCGAATTAATATTGTTTGAAATAATATCATTTCGATACGAATTTAAAACGTAAAAGAGAAGGCATTTGTCGGCATATCTGAGATATAAATTTCTTGGATAAATATAATTTTAAATGTTTTGTATTAATAAATTTTGACGGGTCCGCTCTATTATTAAGGGTACCGTAGGCTGGCCATCACATATTGATAAATAACGTTAGTGAACCCGGAATAGCAAATAATAAACGCTAATCGAATGTACAAGTCAACTGAACGATACCATAGTACGCAAATGTGTGCGCAAACTCGCATGTGTTATATTTTCTCTCAAATACATCCGATGGGAAGGTAATCCGACACGATTGGAATAAGATCAGGCTCAGAACCATCGGCTTTAGAAGTACGAGTGTAGCAACCAATTTCCTAACATTCAAAATAAAAGCATTACACTAACTTATTGAACAACAAAAAACTACCATAATTTTGGAAAAGAAAATAGACGAGGAAATGGATCAGAGAAAAACGAACAAAATACACGTAGCAAGCTATTACATATTCTTTACTTCATTTCTACAATTTTTACATACATACATCGTTACATTTTATCGTTATTTTGATTTCATTTGGCGAACGAAAACGAAGGTTAAAACTTTTTTTGAACTTTACATTATTATACTATTTTTAATTTTTACTGAAACTTATTCTTTCCTACAACAATTTTATATTTTCGAGAGAAACAGATTTAGAAGTTTTCATTTATTCCTTGTAGTGACAATATGAGCAATTCCTAGTTTTTTTTTTGTGTTTTACGCATATTCAAGACATTATCAAGTAAGTAAAGGTTAAGAAGTATGTAAATAAATAAAGATATGACATGTTAATTTACACTGTAAATACACTGACATTTCACTCAGAAAACACAAAGCCAATGCACCAATAAAACAATCGAAAAATATAAATTCCATCAACAATCATATTTTTTTTATATTAATATATGCAGAATTTAAATAATCATACATTATTCATAGTCGTATATGCAACAATTTGTTTCAACATACCTCGGGTCAGCAGTTATAATGAATATCGCGTAATCATAAGTTAGTAACCCGCAGGACTCCCGTGTAAAGAGCCGCGGCTAAAATTAATAAATTCGAATATTTCCGCAGCAGTTAAAACGAACTTTGCGAGTGCTCTGAATATTAATACGCAGGTCAGGGCGAAATTAATTTATACGAACCAACCAACCTCTACTTTATAGGAATTTTCTCGTTAAAAATTCTATTTTCGTTCAATCCAGAATCACGATCACTGGATTTGATTCAGCAAGAGTTGACGGTTACAGAATTATTAAAGAGCGAAATATGAACTAATAATATTATATGAATTCGTTCATAGTTACATGCTTGATATGGTTTCAGATATAAATATAATTGTCAATCCTAGCCGCTACATACCCATTATTGCAAGCTTAAATAGATTTTGATAACAAAAAGAGTAATCTGTAATCTATTCCGTGACATAATAGTAACGTTCTCCAGATCTACTCGAAGTAGCAACATACTCTAGGTGGTAGGCTCCGGCCGTAGCTAGGATTACCACCCTGCGAACAAAGCCACGCCGCCAAGCGATTTTGTCGAGTGGCTGGATTTACCTTGTCACGCGGCACGTCGTGTTCCGGTGCGATGCTCGCAGTAGCTCTTCATGGGGGATTGGGTCTGTACAGTTGTGCTCTGCATTTGGTGACAGGTTCTGACCGTAGTCGTAGTGGCGCCGGGAGGCTCCATCTGGAGGGCAGCGGGATCCGAAGCACGGTGCACCGCTGGCCGACCGCAGTTAGTAGGGGGCCCAATTAGTAGGTTCGCCATCTACGAAAGGCTGCCCCGCCAACTTGCGAAAAATCCTGGGATGGTTTCCATCGTGCTGGTTGGCGACCAGAGAGAGGTCCCGGTGGCGATTTCCAGGGGGGTTCGGGCGTCCCCGCGGTCTCCAATTGAGTCTACCATCTGCGTCATTGTGGTGAAAGTCACGGCGTCCAAAATGCGACGCCTCGTACAACTTCCATTTCCCCATACCTATTCACTCCCACACCAAATGACTCGTGAAAATAGAAAAAGAAAAGTTTCACAGCGGCTGCACCACCTCTCTTTTTCAGTGCATCTCTCAAATATACGAGGTTTGCACTCCAATCTCTTTGCGGTCCACCACCACCTTGAGGCCGCCAAGCCGCACTTGCTCTTTCTTACGGAGACACAAATTGGCAGTCCAGCAGATGTAACGTACTTACAGTATCCCGGATATTCACTTGAGCACAACTTCAAACCTCGTGCTGGGGTCTGTATGTACGCTCGTAATGACGTCTGCTGCCGGCGTCTCCGAAACTTGGAGGTGCCCGATTTTTCGGTAATATGGTGCTTATCGGATACAGGTTTGGAGCAGATTATATATGCCTGCGTCTATAGGTCGCACAATGGTGACCAGGAGACGACTCGGATGTTTGAGTATCTCAGCGTGACGGCTGATACCGTCCAACAACGGTACCCGACTGCTCAAATGGTGTTTCTGGGGGATTTCAACGCTCACCACCAAGATTGGCTATTCCCATACCAGACCACCGACCACGCCGGGAGAGAAGCGCTCAAATTCGCCCTATCCCTAGATCTCTCTCAGCTGGTACATGAAGCAACTCGGGTGCCAGACGTGGACGGTCACACACCTAATTGTCTGGACCTTCTGCTGACTACCGACCCTGACCGGATTTCAGTGTCAGTTGCGGCTCCCCTGGGCACTTCTGATCATTGTGTGATCAAGTCGGTCTGCAACTTCCATCCTCTGGACTCTGGTCCCACTGGAACCAGACGGGTGTGGCGATACAAGTCGGCAGACTGGGATGAGATGCGACACTTTTTTGCATCCTACCCTTGGCAGCGGATATGCTTCTCTTCCAACGATCCGTCGAGCTGCGAACAAGCCATATCTGAAGTGATATGTCAAGCTATGGAGTACTTTATTCCATATGCTGACGTATCACTAGATGGCAAGATTCCTAGGTGGTACAACGCTGAGTGCGCCGAGGCTGAGGCCCGTAAAAACTCAGCGTTTGTAGCATGGGCTACAGCCCGCACCACCAAAGCTCCGGACATTGCATCTAAGAAGAGAGCCTTTAACTCTGCTGCCAAGTCCTACAAGAAGGTTCTCAAGAAGGCTCGTTTCAACCGAACTAGACGCCTTGGGGCCAAACTAGCTTCCTATCCCCGTGGTAGTAAAGCATTTTGGTCCCTGTCCAAGTCGATTGAGACGAATTTCTGTCGTCCATCGCTGCCTCCGCTGCTGAAGCCCGACGGATCCCTTGCCTTTACGGCAACAGAAAAGGCTAACTTATTAGCGGCTCTGTTTGCCGAGAATTCGCGCCTTGATGCGGGAAGTACCTCACCGCCAAACCTACCATCTTGCGACTCTACCATGCCAGAGATACGAATTCGCCAAAGAGAGGTTCTAAAGATTCTCTGCACCTTGAACGTGAATAAGGCCAGTGGCCCTGACGGGATTCCAGCAATAGTCCTGAGGAACTGTGCACCTGAGTTGTCTCCTGTTCTAACACGCTTGTATCGCCTATCTCTTAAATCCGCTCAAGTCCCTAAGGCTTGGAAGATTGCCAACGTACAACCTGTACCTAAGAAGAGTAACCGTGCCGACCCGGCCAATTACAGACCCATAGCAATCACCTCCATACTTTGCAAAAGTTTGGAGCGTGTATTGAATAACAAGCTCCTGTCGTACCTCGAAGAAAACGATCTCCTATCGGACCAACAGTACGGCTTTCGTCGGAATCGATCAACAGGAGATCTTTTAGTGTACGCTACTCACATCTGGGGCGAAGCGATGGACAAGTACGGTGAAGCGTTAGCCGTTTCACTCGATGTGTCCAAAGCTTTCGACCGAGTCTGGCATGAAGGCCTTCTGAGCAAGCTTCCTAGCTACGGGCTACCTATTGGGCTTTGCGACTGGATATCAGATTTCCTGAGTGGACGATCATTTCGAGTTGTCCTAGATGGCTTCTCTTCTGATCTAATGGCGATTAATGCCGGTGTTCCTCAGGGATCAATTCTCTCCGCTACACTCTTCCTGCTGCATATAAACGATCTGCTGAAACCCGGTATCTTTGGGTACGCAGACGACAGCACTGTAACGGAGAGATACGTATCCGGTCCCCGGGCTAGTGCAATGGAAACTCTTGAGCACAGGGAGGCCTTGGTAGAACGCATTAATTTGACATTGGAACAAGTATCAGATTGGGGCGACAATAACCAAGTCAAATTTAATCCTACCAAGACTCAAGCGTGTTTGTTCACCGCCAAGAGGAGTCCATTCCCCCTGACTCCGACTTTCCGGGGTGTACCTGTACCCATCACCGACAATATTGAGCTTCTAGGCGTTACTTTAACATCCAAACTCAACTTTGGGCAATGCATTGAATCCAAAGCTAAAACTGCTAGCAAAAAACTTGGCATCCTCAATAAGGTCAAACAGTACTTCACACCAGAACAGCTTCTAACCTTATATAAAGCCCAAGTTAGATCGTGCATGGAGTACTGTAGCCATCTATGGGACGGCTCTGCTAAGTATCAGCTTGATGCTTTGGATTCAGTGGATCGTCGTGCTAGAAGGCTCATTGGCGACCAGACACTGGTCAATAAAAAACTTCAGAGCTTGGAACACCGTCGTAAGGTTGCCTGTCTGTCGGTATTCTACAGGATATATTTCGGAGAGTGTGCTCAGGAACTGTTCAATTTGGTTCCCCCTTCACCTCTTTACCACAGAACTTCGAGGCATCGAAAAGATCTGCACCCGTACGTAGTTGACGTACTTAAAACACGTACGAAACGATTTTCTTCCTCGTTCCTGATACGCACCGCTAAGATCTGGAATACCCTTCCAACCTCCGTATTCCCCACCACCTACAATATGGGTACCTTCAAGTCTAGAGTGAATAGGCACCTTCTAGGCAAGCGCGCTCCACCTTAGGCTGTATCATCACTTACCATCAGGTGTGATAACAGCCAAGCGCTAGCTTATACAGTTTAAAAAAAAAAAAAAAAAAAAAAAAAAAAAAAAAAGACCGATTTCGGCCACGGCGGCCAATCTCAAGAGAGATTAGCCATCTGCGCAGGAGATATTATAGTGCAGAAGTGTGTGCGCAAACACAGGAGCACTCACTATTCCCTAGCTCTCATAATCCGATGGGACGGCAATCCGACACGACCGGAAAGAGTTCAGGCGCAGGACCAACGGCTTTACGTGCTTTCCGAGGCACGGAAGTGTACACACTTCCAACTTCCAGACTCCGGGCTGCCAATTTTCTGACAGAAAAACCCAATAACTATTTATTGGCCCGACCTGGGAATTGAACCCAGGACCACCGGATCTGCGGCCTTATATATAGCCACTAGACCAACAAGGCATAATAGTATTTTATATAATTTAATTAGTATTTGCTGAGCCGTACGAGCGTGATTGAAACATAAAAATAAAAACAAACAGTCATTAGTTTATATAGTACTTCAGGCTGCGCCTATGTAGTTGTATTTGTGGGCCGGCTGCAGCGGCTATAACATTACTATAATATACCCAATATGTGAAATATAGATCACAATGTGAAATGTTTATTAAATTACAAACATAATAAATTACATAAGAAATAATCACTTTGTAAAATAGAAATATTTTTTTTTATCAATCCTCATTATCCTCCCATTCCCAGTATTAATCTACTGTTGGACATAGGGCTCCTCTTTGATGTGGCAATTGTCATTGGACAGTGCAAAGCCGAGTTGTAAAGCGCATCATTCGAGCACCTGACATTTTCCTAATACCATCTGACATTCGGGCGACGGGCTTACTTTGGGCTCCTCGCTTTCTATCGCATTATTTTTAAGTCTCATTACATATTCAAAAATTGTGCGGTCGGGGGACCCCCGTCAGAAACGAAGTTCTGTGCGATAATTTTTCGACTCAAGCCATATTTTAAAATGTAAATTTTAATTGATTGTTCTACTGTTTTTTTGTTACACCAAAAAGCACCTCAACCTCCTTTATATCGACCTCCTACGTTCGAACGCCCAACGCATCGCATTTTATAACATTTGGTAGGCACAATGTATAAACGCTATTTCGTTTATGACGTGACCGTGGGCCACTGTCATTTCACTCTACTGTAAGCCGCGTAAAAGAACTTCGTTCCAAAACGGCGAGAAAATAACAGACGTAAAGAGACAGCTGATATCATTAAGAGCATGTTTTATAATCTTATTTTACAATGCCATAAACAGTAGATGAAATTATAAACGAACGACGCAATAAATATAAGCTTCTTTGATACTCCATAATATTGCGTCAACGCGGAGGATCAGCCTCGTGACGCGGACGTTAACGTCGTCGTAATCTTGAAAGAAAATAACTTAAGTTAATAAGTTATCTTTAGTAAGTAAAAACCATAACAACACTAAACAAGTCTTTTTTTAAGTATAATATACTAATATTCATATTTACCCATCAAATTAAGTATAAAGCTTGAGTTAGTCGTGGGGACGACAATAGCACGGTGTTCCAAGCTCTGGAGTTTTTTATTGGCCAATGTCTGGTTGCCAATGAGCCTTCTAGCACGACGATCCACTGAATCCAAAGCATCAAGCTGATACTTAGCAGAGCCGTCCCATAAATGGCTGCAGTACTCCATGCACGATCTAACTTGGGCTTTATATAAGGTTAGAAGCTGTTCCGGTGTGAAGTACTGTTTGACCTTATTGAGGATGCCAAGTTTTTTGCTAGCAGTTTTAGCTTTGGATTCAATACATTGCCCAAAGTTGAGTTTGGATGTTAAAGTAACGCCTAGAACCTCAATATTGTCGGTGATGGGTACAGGTACACCCCGGAAAGTCGGAGTCAGGGGGGAGTCCATTCCCCCTGACTCCATTATTCTTGGCGGTGAACAAACACGCTTGAGTCTTGGTAGGATTAAATTTGACTTGGTTATCGTCGCCCCAATCCGATACCAGTTCCAATATCAAATTAATGCGTTCTACCAAGGCCTCCCTGTGCTCAAGAGTTTCCGTTGCACTAGCCCGGGGACCGGATACGTATCTCTCCGTTACAGTGCTGTCGTCGGCGTACCCAAAGATACCGGGTTTCAGCAGATCGTTTAGATGCAGCAGGAAGAGTGTAGCGGAGAGAATTGATCCTTGAGGAACACCGGCATTAGTCGCCATTAGATCAGACGAGTAGCCATCTAGGACAACTTGAAATGATCGTCCACTCAGGAAATCTGATATCTAGTCGCAAAGCCCAATAGGTAGCCCGTAGCTAGGAAGCTTGCTCAGAAGGCTTTCATGCCAGACCCGGTCGAAAGCTTCGGATACATTGAGTGAAACGGCTAACGCTTCACCGTACTTGTCCATCGCTTCACCCCAGATGTGAGTAGCGTACACTAAAAGATCTCCTGTCGATCGATTCGTTTTCTTCGAGGTACGACAGAAGCTTGTTATTCAATACACGCTCCAAACTTTTGCAAAGTATGGAGGTGATTACTACTACTAACCTAATGGGTCTGTAATTGGCCGGGTCGGCACGGCTACTCTTCTTAGGTACAAGTTGTACGTTGGCAATCTTCCAAGCCTTAGGGACTTGAGCGGATTTAAGAGAAAGGCGATACAAGCGTGTTAGAACAGGAGACAACTCAGGTGCACAGTTCCTCAGGACCATTGCTGGAATCCCGTCAGGGCCACTGGCCTTATTCACGTTCAAGGTGCAGAGAATCTTTAGAACCTCTTTTTGGCGAATTCGTATCTCTGGTATGGTAGAGTCGCAAGGTGGTAGGTTTGGCGGTGAGGTACTTCCCGCATCAAGACGCGAATTTTCGGCAAACAGAGCCGCTAATAAGTTAGCCTTTTCTGTTGCCGTAAAGGCAAGGGATCCGTCGGGCTTCAGCAGCGGAGGCAGCGATGGACGACAGAAATTCGTCTCAACCGACTTGGACAGAGACCAAAATGCTTTACTACCACGGGGATAGGTAGCTAGTTTGGCCCCAAGGCGTCTAGTTCGGTTGAAACGAGCCTTCTTGAGAACCTTCTTGTAGGACTTGGCAGCAGAGTTAAAGGCTCTCTTCTTAGATGCAATGTCCGGAGCTTTGGTGGTGCGGGCTGCAGCCCATGCTACAAACGCTGAGTTTTTACGGGCCTTAGCCTCGGCGCACTCAGCGTTGTACCACACTTGGCCGGTCTATGGACCTGGACCTCGTCCGGGTTGAGTACCTCGCGGAGTTTAGTTGCGAGGGCGTCCGCCGCCTTCTCCGTATCACTGGTGCCCGGCGGAACCTCCGCCGCTGCCCTAAAGCGCACCGCAGCCAAGCCGACCTCGCTCAGCTTGATGCGGCTCTTCACTTGCACCAGGACATTTTCATATTTCAGGCCCTTCTCCTCAGCACCGGGCTTCAGCGTGATTGTTATCTTCCATCACCTTCTGGAGATCAGATGGAGACATGCTGCTCGCAGCCGGCTGTTTGCGCATCTGGGCCACTTCCCGGCGCAGCTCGGCCAACTGGCCCGACAGCTGTGCATTGGCTGCTTCGAGACGGGCAACCTCCTCCGACATGTTTAGTGCCCTGAGATCTGCCACCGCACCTTTGATCGTCTCCGCGCCAGTTTCAAGGGCCTTTACGAAGGTGCCTTTCAAGTTGCCCGACTTGTTGGCAACCTGCAAAACCACCTCTAGCGCCTCTTGGACCACTGCGTCCAGAGCGGCGGACGTCCTCGGCACGTCTTCAGCTAAAGCTGGTTGGCGACTCCTGGAGCGGGCCGTCCTCTCCTCGATCGCCACCTTGGCAGCTTCGTTGTAGGCGGCCAACGCATCTTCCGCCTGGAAGCTGTCCTTTTTCGCTTTGCTGAGCTCCGCCTGTGATTTTCCCAATCCGACATATTTGCCATGAGGTCGGCCACGCCCCCTCTTGCTTCCGGGTTTAAGCCACCTGCTGGCTGAGGATTCAGAGTTTTCACTCTGCACTCTCGCGTCGCTCTCGGAGCCTGAGCAGCCATCCCCAGCGTGGGTCCGCTTCTCACCCCTACGCCGTTTTTGTTGTTCGCCCGATACCGTCTGCATGCTGCAGACCGACGAGTCCGACTCGGAGAGTCGTTCAGGCCGGGCAGCAGGTCCTTTCAGCTCACCAGGGTCATTGGTTTCGGCGCACGCCATCGGGGCGCCCACCTCCACCGCCATATCATCGGTTACCGATCGTTTAGCAGGTTCTAGCCCTTTATCATTTTTTGTTTGTGAAAATTGCATAAGTAGTCCCACGAGTGTGGAGAAAATAAAAAGTCCACCAAGGCAGTGCCCCCTGTACGCTTGGCCCGGCCGGTTAAGGCAAGACCTCGGTCCCACCACAGGCTGCGAGACATGATCCACAACACCTGGATGGGGAAACGAGTTTGAGATGCGGTGACAATAGTCTTGTTTACCCAGTAACGACACGGAAACGCGTAATGCGTTTTACCAGGGTGCCCCACGTGGAGGTGACTGACTTGCATCCTATCGAACCCAAGACCTTCGGCGCGAAAGGCAAGTATCTACCAACCACGCCAACCGGCTCAAAATAATACAGAAAATATTTTTTATATTTCTTTTTTTTTTTTGGGGCGCTCATTATGTGAATAATTAAAAATATTGAATTTTCATTATGTGCTAGAAAGATTTTTGTACAGCTCAGTTAGTTTTCGTAGTACTTGAAAGAATGTGTTCTTAACTGTAAATCGTACAGAATTGAAACGTAAATAGTAATTTTTTATACAAAGACTAAGACTAGTCAATATTCTACTCGAAAATGAAAACCAAAGGTATGAAAATGCATGAAGATTAGTATTGAAAACTTTTATATTTTTAACTACGTATCGATTACACTCGAATTTTTACAGGTACGACTTTTTGTGGGTTTTGTTTACTTTGTTAAAAGTAAAAATATACAAAATTTTAACAACTACACACTTAAAAGTTTGTAAGGATATTATTTTTATTATCTAGACATAAAAATATTTTAATGGCTTTGAAAAAAATACTAGAAGAATTAATTAATAATGCCAATTTATTAAATTATCTAATCTTTTCATATTTTTACAAAGTATTTTATTTTCATCAAGCCTCAATTCTGTATAATACCAAGAATTTAAGAGCCCTAACATACTTAAAAGATATGTATGTAAGGGCTTTCTTAGCTCCATTGTTATCTGTCTCACGTAATTGTATTATATTTGAGTGCGTAGTACATACAGAAGAGCACTATTATTTATATTTATCTTCTAAGGGGTTTTCCAATAGGGACGCTTGAACTTTGACAGCTGATTGCGGCCATGTTGTTTGAGTGACAGCTGTCAAATGCAGTGTGTTATATTCATTCCGTCCTCCCAAACCACCATGGCAGGTTACAGTGTCGAGCAGCACGTGCAAATCATAAAATTGTTTTATGAAAATGGGTCTTCAGTTCGAGCAACGTTCCGCGCACTTCGCCCGTTTTACGGTCGCGATGATCGTCCTGCCGAGTCGACTATCCGTCGATTGGTGGACAAATTCGAGTCAACCGGGTCAGTTAACAATCAGCCGGTTCCCGTGCGTCAACGTAACGCGAGATCTGCCGAGAATATCGCCGCTGTGCGCGACAGTGTCCTCGAAAACCCGCGGCAGTCAATTCCGCGTCGCGCACAGGAACTAGGCCTTTCGCAGACGACAACTTGGCGAATTTTGCGTTGTGACTTGAGCCTGCACCCGTACAAGATCCAGCTGACCCAAGAGCTCAAGGTTAATGACCATAGACAGCGCCGTGTGTTCGCTGACTGGGCATTAGAGCAGTTGGAAGTTGACGCCGATTTTGGCAAAAAAATCATCTTCAGCGACGAGGCGCATTTTTGGATGAATGGCTATCTCAACAAGCAAAATTGCCGTATTTGGGACGAGACCAATCCACACGAGGTTCACCAAGTGGCAATGCACCCGCAGAAAGTGACTGTTTGGTGCGGATTTTGGGCCGGAGGCGTGATTGGTCCGTATTTTTTCGAAAACGATAATGGTGTGGCCGTCACCGTCAATGGTGAGCGATACCGGTCGATGATAACCAACTTCTTTTGGCCTGAAATCGAGAATATGGATCTGGACAACATGTGGTTTCAACAGGACGGCGCTACGTGCCACACAGCACACGCTACGATGGAAGTTCTGCACGAGCAATTTCTGGACATGGTCATCTCGCGCGGAGGCGACGTGAACTGGCCACCGAGATCGTGCGATTTGACCCCGCTGGACTTTTTCTTGTGGGGTTTTCTTAAGTCGCAGGTCTATGCCAACAAGCCGCAAACCACCGATGCCCTCAAAGTCAACGCCACGCCATCGATCAAATACAGCCCGATTTGTGCGCCAGAGTCATCGAAAATTGGACCTTTCGTGCGCGCGCCACCAACCGAAGCCGTGGCGGTCATTTGAATGATGTCATATTCCATACATAATGGGGTCGATATACCTTCCAAATAAAAAAAAAATTCGCAAATATCTCTCCTACATGTATTTTTTTTTTGCATTTCAAAGATCAAGCGCCCTTAATGGAAAACCCTATATATCGATAATTTTGTATAAAATTATTTTGTAAGACCCAAATTTAAAAGTATTTATTACCTATACTTTATACATTTCCATTTCATTATTATTATAATTACTTCAAGTATTCGTAAGAATTATCAAATTTAAAATATACTCTAAATTATTTATGCGTTGAAAAATATATGAAAAGGAACTATTTTGAATTAGTCACTCCTTCATAGAAACCATTATTCTATTACCGGATTTCCGCTCTTCTTTACGTTCGTACGTATTTAATCTGACACACTTTTTCCTTCTTTTCAAAACACGCTATTCACCGTTATATCCAAAGGCCGTACAATGTGTCTAGGAAACTGAAACAAGCTATTTAAATACAAAACAGTCTAACTTTACATTTTTTTTCAACCGTGAAATAATTAAGAAAGCATAATAGTTTGAAAAGAAATAGATTAACCGTTATACTTATAAATCGGTTATTTTAGTAATTGATCAGAACGTTCTATGTGTTTGGGGTATTTGTTAGTGATATCTGTTATTCAGAAAATGTTTTGTTTAGACAGGACTTGACTAATATCCCGCCAAGACATTGCAGCACCAATGTCTTGGCGGGAAATGTACCAATGTTCAGCTTCGAAAAAACCTAAGAGCTCGCCGAGCTTAGTGCACATTGTCGTCGAAAATATCTGTGAATTGGGCCAGCGATTGTATCACAAACCATCACCATCTCTAAAATACTTGGGTCTCACCTTGGTAATTGGAGCTTCAAATAACACTTTGAGTGCCTAGTCTCTCAGATAGAGACCGGAGAGGCTGCCATGCAAGAACGGCTGCCTGATCTCGGCAGACCGAGGAAGTAGTTGTCCTTATGATACTATATCCTGTGATCGATAGCCAATCGTGGCGACCAGTTTTCGTATTTCACTCTTGGACATTCTGGCGGATATGGACGCGAGGATCTAAAAACAAAGCCGCGTTCTGCGTCAGAAAATCGACTTCAAGAGAATACATCACAATCAATAAACCATATTTATAAGAATCATCCAGGCATCCTTGTTGGTATATGTTTTAGAAATAATTATTTAATTTAATGTTATTACACTATATAATATATTTTGTGTTAATTAAAAAAAATAAGTTCTTGCTTATGTAAGCATGACATAAAAAGTTCGATAGGATATCAAATCGTGGAGATTCGTCTAAGTTTTTCATTTAAATAATTGAACACATTGCAACAAAATGGCTTTCAAATGGTATATTAAAACTACTGACAATAACGTTTAATATTATTAAATCATAATATACCAATAATCTAAGTCATAACATATCCATTAATTTTATTTATTGTGTGCAATATGAGATTTAATTAAAATATAAATAAAAAATAATGAATAATGAATTATAACAATTTATTTAAAAGAATTCAATCGTCGAGTACGAAAGTTGTTAGTTTGACAAAAGTTTTATAATGTTCTGGATAGATAAAAATGTCGAATATATTGCAATTACGTGACATGGGTAGCGAATAAGGACGAGGGTCGGCGCATTCAATGGTCTTATACTTATCATCGCAATAACCTTTTATGTTAATATTTTTAAAACTCTTGAACAATATAAAATAAATATTGGGAGCGAAAATAGCCCAGTGAATTGAACAGTTAAAGTACAGCCGAAGTTCGCGAAATAAAATTAAAGCTGTTTTTATAAAAACAGCCGACACAAGGCGACAGGACAATGACATTTACTAATTTTCTATCTAATATAAAGAGGTTTTGCTCCTTATATTAGTCATATTTGAATATAATGAATTAAAGAAAAAAATCAAACCATCTTGAAGTAACCACGAAGGTTTATATAAAATAAACTCCGACCATATTTAATGCGTTGGTTTTAATATAATAAGTTTTTATTCAATATTTCGGCTACAGCTTACAAATTATATTTCTACTTTTTATTCGAAATAATATCGTGATTGGTTGATTGATTAATATATTCCCTAGTTAGCGCTGACAACTAATTATGTTACCAAAATTTCATGAACGCTAAAACAAAACCAAACAAACATAAAATAATAAATTTTCAATTTAATTTACTATTTTAAATATTAAACCTCCGGGCACTTTTGTACTCTTAAATGATCTTACAACAATTTCAAACAATTTTTGACACATTCTATATTGAAATGAAAATTGTACAATATAATATAATCTGTAACTAACACTAATAGAATTAAAGCAGTAACATAGTTTCACTGGAGTCCATATCGTTAATTTGCGGCGCTTAAAACACGCCTAAGTTGGCCTTTGTGGTAACTAGTAGTTGAACTCCAAAGCCCTCAAAATATCTCTAAGGTTGCAGGTAAAAGTTACATAGCGCTCAATTTAAATGTGCTTAGTCTAACTATCTTTTGTCTCCAAGTTGACAAAGCGGACCCATAATGAATAGACTTTGTTGAAAATTTCGTTGTTTCTCAGACTTCTTATTGTCATAAGGAGTTACCCAACTTTGCGCTTTTTAACATAAAATATTAACTTACATAACAAAGCAATGCCGTTAAATTAAAAGCCTCAGTTTATTTCCGTAAAACAAAAAATAACGATTGCAAAATAAAACATTTATAAAGAAAATCATAAATATTTAAACAAACGGTCTCGTTTTTCCCTGGTGTAAAATTTTCATTGATCATATTTTTACTTTTTAAAACACATAAACAAAACAAACAGCTTTTTTGTATACTGTGTTTGTTTTTATTCTGTTTTTTTTTTACAATAACTACAAAACTATAAATGAGCCTGATCTTTTATTTACCCTTTCAATTATGTTTGCAATGGACACAGGAACTGATGTTGCGTTGTGTTCATCGGTTATCACAAATGGTGGTAGGGCTTTGTGAAAATCCGTCTGATACCACCCACTCATCAGATATTCTAACGCCAAACAGTAATACTTAATATTCTTGTGTTCCGGCTTGAAAGGTGAGTGAACAGTATTACTACAGACATAAGGGATATAATATCTTAGTTCTCAAGGTCAGTGCAATAGTAATGTAAGAAATCTTTTTTGTTACCGTGCCGATGCTTGCTTTTTGTATTTCATAATAATTTTATCACGAAATTATAAATTCAGTGACTGCGATACATCGTCGGCGTTAATCAATTCAGGATTGATTTGACTAACTTTGACTAATTGGCATGTAATTTGAATTGAAATGTATTCTAACATTTGATAATATTTAACCAACTAAAACAACATGTATGGTTTAACAATTGGTTATTTGATTGTTTATCAATTACACGGGTTGTTGATTATATGTGATTGAGTTATTTAGTTAACTTTAAATTATACTAATGGTTCAAGTCATTATTTAAATTATCAGTCACGGCGTCCGCTTATCAGTCACAAAGACTGGACATCTACGCATAAGATGTGCACATGATGCGCAATGTATGTGTGTGTCTAAATTTAAGTAAAAAAAGATAAAGATAACACTGAGATAACGCCTCTCTTTCTTTTTGATAAGAAGGTTTAGACTTTTGAGCATACTACATAATGCTGCTTACATTGCTCACATTATTCACGATTTTTTCCTTCACCGCCAAGTGCGAGATGAATTATAAACACAAATTAAACACATAAATACTCAGTGGTGCTTGTCTGAATTTGAACTCGCAATTTTAAGTTGAGATTCACTTGTTCTAGCCACTAAGCCATATCGGCTATTGGTACACATGTGAATCTATTATCTTACACTTACACAAATTACGAGGCACGGGGGATCAACATTGCACCTTGCATACATCTGTCTACTATTGAGAATTTCTTGACAAAAACCCCAATGACTTTTTACTAGTCCATTCTCAGTGCCCAAGGCCTCAACACCTAGAGAAGTTCATCGATTACATATATCAAATTTGACTTTATATTTTACTAGGCATAGTCAATAACATTTTTCATACTTATATGAATAGCAGCTCACCCGTTTCGTTGTTTACTCTTTGATAGTAATTGCGGTTCTGTAAATATCACATATAATCAACCTTTACACTATAAATGTGAAACCAAACGTTTAACAAAGCTAACATAATTTCCTACAACGCATTATTCAAGCTCGTTTTAAATGTAAAGATTAAAAATCATTGTGAAAACATAGTCTTTGATTTAGTCACAGCTAGCCAGATCATTATGCATTATCTGTTCCGCCATTCTCAATTTATCAGGCAGCTATTACGAGTAGAATAATTATTTAAGTCCTAAGCTCGCTGCATTTGTCTGATAACGAAAGAAAAGTATTTTTAGTATTTATCAATCCGATGTAAAAAGAATACACAAAACAATAGAAACGAATTAACTTTCTAAAATAACATTTTTTTTTTTATATTTGTTAACTTATCATTGCTTATGTTTATTATCTAAACTTTTATTTCAAAGTTTGTTATTGAATATCGGAACTCGAAAAGAATTTCCATTAAAAATGAAAAATGTTACATGAGAAGAGGAAATATTCAACGCAACTTTTATTTTTATTATTACTATACAGTTACTATACAGATTATAATATTATTACTATATCATATTATGTCTTCAATGATATAAAAAAAAATAAAAAAAAGAATAGATATATACTCACTGGCTCACTAAATCTCGAAACTGTAGAGAACTTTATTTACCTGGGTTCCAACATCAGCAACACTGGATCGTGCGAGGTCGAAATCCGAAGGCGCATCGGAATGGCCAAGAATGCTATGTCTCAGCTGCATAAGACTTGGAGGGATAGACACATTTCTATTAACACCAAAGTGCGTCTTGTCCGCACACTTGTCTTCTCGATATTTCTGTATGCTGCTGAGACATGGACAATTAAAGCAGCCGATCGGCAACGCATTGATGCCTTCGAGATGTGGTGTTGGAGAAGGATGCTCTGGATCCCATGGACAGCACATAGAACCAACGTATTACACGAACGATATTGAGACAACTCAAAGTAACGAAAAGGCTATCCACCACCTGCCTACAGAGGATTCTTGAGTACTTCGGTCACATTGCCCGAAGGGAAGGTGGCAACCTGGAGAAGATTGTTATCACCGGCAAAGTGGAAGGAAAGAGACCTCGAGGACGGAACCCGATGCGTTGGTCGGATCAAATCCGCACCGCACTCAACACGAAAGTCCATGATGCACTACACGTCGCAACCCACAGAGTAACATGGCGCGACATGGTTCGAGGGAAAGTCGTCAGTGGAAGGAGTCACGACCCTCAGTAATGAGGAACACGACGCAGAGAGAGAGAGATACTCGAATACCAAGTTAACTCATAACATAGAGCTAATCTATTCATGTATGTAATAAATATTGAATAATAAATTGTTAAAGTTAAAAGGAGGAACCCTTTTTGAGAGGTTTTTTGTATTAACAAGAAAACAATTATTTTTTCAGGTGGTAGAATATCTGTGAAGAGTAATTGAAAAAAAAGAATATAGAGTAAAAATACAGGGAATATTAAACGTTTTAAAGTCGTTTTGTGTTACGAAAAAAGTATATAAAAACTATTTTAATAACTAATGTACCATAACGATTCATTTATAATGGGCCGCGGGCATTAACTTATTGAATAGCCACCAATTGAATTTATATTTTACAATTTACAAATATAATTATGGGAATTCCAAACATGGCCGCAGCATTCTACTAGGTAGGTATTAAAGTATATAAATAATGCCATCCTCAAAATCTTAAGTTTTATATCTCTATTATTGTAACGACTGTATTTTCCTCTGTATGTTAAAATTATGCAATGTCTTAAATTAAAAAAAAAAACAAAATCTGCTTGAAAGTCCTTGAGAAATTCTATTCACAAAGTGGGAAAAGTAATACATATAAAGATACATTTATGTAAATCTGGAAAGAAAATGCAGCAAAGTGTTGCCATCTCACTTTATATTTTAAAACATGTTACCATTAGATACTGATGAAAGAAAGTACATATGTTTATAGTTTTACATAATATTATATATATCAATTAATAGGGACATCTTATATTATACAATTATAATATACACATTTACATTTATAATTAATAAAACTCTTAACAAAATATATAGTTTTAAAGAATATAATAAAAGATTTTATATAATACCTCGTCTTATTGCCTCGGAACTTTTTTGTTAAATACACAAAAATATAATAAAAAATATTTCAAAACGATACCTTTACTTTTGTAATTATTAAATGTGATTTATTTTTGAAGTTATAATAGCAAGTAATATATTCATTTATTGACTATGAAAATTAGTCTCTGTTCAGTTAAGTACACTAAGTACACTAATACAATTAGTTCGCTCAGACCCTCTATAGATCGATTACTTCAACACACTTAGAATATGGTAATAGCGTAGTATATTATACTAGTATAGTAAACATTAACTGAACAGCTTCTAATAGCCATAGCTCTTAAAGCATTCGATCTTTCTTTATTTAAGATTACCGTCAAAGCAGAGTTTGTTAGAAACACATTCAATCGACCGTTTTTGGATCGCTGATTTACTTACAAAATTAATTGATTGATCTCCACGAAAAACATTTACATTTTAACGAGATAGTATACAGCTTATCTCTAGTATATAGCCATCCCTAAAGTTAATTATAAAATTAAATATTGGTGAAATATTTTTGAAATACGAAGAGTAGTTACGTAGATTATTTGCTACATCCAAACTTACAAGCTTAACATCTTTATAATATACATGTGTTTATTCAATACACTATGTTAATTTACTTTATTACTGTACATTAATAAACATGTCCATAGAAATTACTTTCTTCACTTACATAAAATCCACGTTCCACAAATCCACTAAAGCGTTGGCATTCTGCCTTACTTTGCAGTGCTCTCCAGCCACCGAGCTTTGTACAAATACATACATTAATGTTTAGACGCTAAGTAAACTCTACGATAAGTCATTCAATGTTTTTTTAACATACATTTTGTTTGTTATTTGTATGAATATCAGTATATAACTCGTTTTAGTCTTCATATAAATGTGTAGAGAAGTATCAAGATTAAAAAACAAGCCATTTATAGATCTATCAACATCCCAACAAAACAACAACAATACAGCTTTAATTTTCCTGAGTCAGTCAGTTCCTGAGTACCTGAGTCTTGATTTCTGGATCTGGAACCTTCGTTTCTTATGTATTGTTTATTTGAATTTATATACCTATTATGCAATATTTGGGGCAAAAAATATATTCTTTAAATAACTTTATTTAATATTCCACCGGCGCGGAAAAAACCTGAACTGAAAAGAAGTGGGAAAAAACCCAGCGTTATTTTGGCACTTTTTATAATTTTTACTGCCTACAATTTTGAATATAATAAAGAAATAGTCACGAGATGATCATTTTATTTCCAAAGCCTATGAACTCAATAATTATATAATAACGGTTTGTACAGAAACGTTTCTTTAAGGTTTTTGGAAGGAATTGGAAGTTTTCTCTGATCCTGCTGTAAAACCGTATAAATTTCCCCACAATGTAATATGTGGAGTATTGTGTTTGTTCTTTGTATTAATGCTATGAGTGAATGGGTGAGACATTTTCTAACAAGTTCGTAGCATTTTTTCCAACAGTCCACCATACATATAGCATGGAAGAATATATATTGATATGTTTTTCTTACCATCGCGAGTCTAATGTACTATTGAATAACGATGCGAAACAACATGCACTATTGAATTGACAACATAACCCTTGTAAAAAGTAAGTAAGTAACAATCTGTGGATGTCCCACTGCTGGGCTAAGGCCTCCTCTCCTTTTTTGAGGAGAAGGTTTGGAGCTTATTCCAACACACTGCTTCGATGCGGGTTGGTGAAATACACATGTGGCAGATATTCAATGAAATTAGACACATTCAAGCACGAAATGAATAATGAACATAAATTAAGCATATGAAAATTCCGTGGTACATGCCCGGGTTTAAACCAACGATCATCGGTTAACATTCACGCGTTCTAACCACTGGGCCATCTCGGTTGTAAGGCCTTGAAAATAAAAATAAATTCATATAATTAAAAGAATAAAACTTTTTACATTTTAATTGGACGCGAGCTATGCAATGTTGACACCACATATCAACCAGCTCATGTTTTTGAGCACATGCTAGGCCAAGGTCAACACACTACATCTGTCAAGCCTGTAGTTAACGTATAAAATATAAAGCTCAATTCACATCTACAGACAATCCGAACTCTTTTATCCAAATGTTGTCTGGAAGAGTTATTTTCCTTAGCGATAAGAACGCCTATTGTACATACTATTTTCTTTTTTGTTTATAATGTAATATATTTTACTCTTCTGATGTATAATAAAACATATTGTTTCTATTAAAACATATTCATTCTATAGTACATATCATACACGTACCAGAAAAAATATAAACATATTGTTAAATACATTTTTGTCTATTAACGATTTAATATCTAGGGAACGCTAACGTAGAATATCTAAAGTCACATTCGGTACTAGCAGGCATTCTCAATGTTTTGTCTGAGCCGGTACTGGTACGTAAATTTCAATGGTGTCTCAAGATCTTTACGGTTAAAGTGATCTTATATGCAATCGTAGTCACCGCGCATGTGAATGCATTCGGCCGTCTGGCGGTAGATTAAAAATTGTAGTATTTTTGTCGTCTAGGTCACCCCTCGTGCTCATATATATAATTCAACCTTAATTCAATCGTTCTCTATTAACTCTATTTGTATATACCAAAAAATATTTAAATAAAATCAAATAATATTTCTTTATTACAACACTCACTTTTTGATAATCAAATTAGAAACTAAAGAAAAGAACCAGCCACGTTTCCTCGATATGAGATCGGGCTAATATATCAACGTAAGTCGTACACTAGGTACCAATATCGTCTCTACCAGCGTCAGCCCCGTCAGGTCTTTTGCAATCATTACGACTTACCAAAAGGTCCAATAGGAGCAGAATATCGACGGCGATGGAAATAATCAGTAATAGTTAATAATTAATATTTAATAGATAATAATTTGTTATAGTAATAGCTGGTAAAGCAATGGATAGCCTTAGTAAAGTTATAACCCTGGTCACACACAAGCCGGTTCTTTTTTTGGTAAGTTAAGCATTTGACAAACGGTTACACAAATAGTACGCGGTAGGTATGAGCGCTTTCGCTTTGTTTGCGAATCATACGGAGTTTGCAACTTTAATAACGAGAGAAGGTAACGCTTTTGTTTGAGTTCTTCACGACTACATTTGTTGTAATTTTCTGGTAAAATATTACTATTTGTAGTCATTCCTGGCTTATATCGAAGCTCATACATTCTGGTTCTGCTGGAATTCTGCTGAATCTGGATTCTTCGCTTCTATTACGCTGAGTAGAGTGCGTGCCAGGCGGGGTCATTCTAGGTCTCATGAAAAATATTTACCGTTGTATACGAGTAAATGCATACAATAATATTAAATTCCTTTTAAGCCCTTACAAGCCCTCATTCATTTATGTCACTGGATGTAAGCAAAGATCCGAGACTACATGTAAAGTTAGTATAATTTATATCACCAAAATGACGACATTAACGGTATAGATGTACTCATCACCCCTCCAAGCCTTTTCTCGCGGATTATGATGGACTACGTAAATTGATTTCCGTGATATATATTTTAATCCGATTGGTGGTCGCTTATAAATTAATTGTATTTTAAAATGTTATTGGAAATTTTACTGACATTGTTTTAAACTTTAAAGCCATCGGATGTCACCATGTATCGAATGTAATTAATTATTATTGGCTGAGGTAATTCTCTAAGCTAATATTATGAATGTAAAAGGAAGTTTGAATGTTCTGGGCTTAAATTTTAACACAACGCTTAATATGATTGTCGCGGAACACGGATAGTTAGTCACGGTAATGTGAATACACCGCTTTTTGTAGTTTTTATTATTTATTTAACCACCGTCGTACGTATTATACGAATTCCAGACAAACAAATTTGCCACTTATAATAAAAGTTAATAGCAATGTACTTTTTCACATAAGAATAATTCACAATCTATACATATATTATAATTAAGAATCGTAACTATGGGTACCATTAATGCTGGCAGCATACCTATCTCTAATCTCTACGATTCACATTCCCGGGGAGTAAAATGAAACTTCCCTCATGTCACCAGTGGAGGCAATAAAACGAGGTTTTATATTTTAATTTTGTTTTCACTTTTTCATCAAACTTTAAAATACAAATGGTTTATATTTAATTTGGAATTAGGGACGAATTTGCTTCGTTTGCTCGCTATAGCATTTTCCGCCACGTACCCGGTGCTTCGTTATTTTTATTATCTTCTAAAATCAATCTATCGACGACAGTATTTGAGTACAATTGCAAACATATTTTTAGCAATAATAAAGCACAACTTATAGGATTTCTTTAGAAAAACTTTACATTAGAAACGTTATAACAATTATATAAACAAAGTAAACGTTAATTTGAAACGATACATAGAAAATGGTACATGGAATATTCTAATCCCAAAGAAATTTCACTTCAAAAACATTTTATCATTTCAATGTAAGTACATTACAAAATATACTTTTAATGGATCCTTTTTATAAATATCATCTCTCAGGAATCTAAGTGAATCTTAAGTTTACGTTGAAACGTTTATTCCTCTAGAAAACATACATTTTGGGGCCCTTCGAAGAATTCGAGCTTTGATTTCCCGAGATCAAACATTCAATGAACTGAAACAGCACGCGTGGAAAACGTTTGGCCGGATATTACTTGTTTCACCTACGCGATTGACGTTATGTACCTACCTTACATAGCTAGCTAGCAAGCAGTAGTACTTTACGAACAGAAAAGGTTTCATCGTCAATAGATTTGCAATTTCATGAAATTGTTAGCTATGATAGTTAATTTTACATGCCATATTTGTTTAGTAGCTAACCTATACGGATGCCTACAATGAGAGCCTCAGTTACAATCCAGGGTCGGCGAAATAAAAATTAATATTTAGATTTTTTTTCCTGGACCTATTCTATCCGGGCCTGTCTAATGGAACCCTAATGGACTATGAGAGGCTCATGTTTGCACGGAACTTGTGCAGTATAATATTACCTGCGCAGTGGTTTAGTCTTTTAGATAAAACATCAATACCGTGATACTGATACACAGTCAGGACGGCATGGCATCGCTGTGATTACATTATTGCGATTTTAAGCACCGCTTCCAATCTTCAAGGATAAAGTCTCCAATTATAAAATAGCACCTTCGTTCGTATTCACATTGACAACTTACTATTCACACTTATATTATTCGATTGGTAAATAATCCAATGGAAAAGTTACTGATATCCTAGAAAATATAACTTTTGGGCGCAACAGGTTCGTAAGCATCGATAAATTAGAGAAATATTTTGTAAGTTGGTAACATTGAACGCAAATTCGTTATCTAATTGGTGAACTAGATAAAAGATTTATTTTGTCTGTGAAATTAATTAACCCTATGTACGCGCATTAGTAGAGGAGACCATGATGCAAAATTATATTATATAATGTACTAGCTGTGCCCAGCGGTTTCACCCGCGTATAATTAATAAAAATATAATAAATAAAAATAAGCCTAGAGCCTTCCTCGATAAAAGGACTATCCAACACAAAAATAATTTTTAAATTCGAACCAGTAGTTCCTGAGATTAGCCGGATCAAACAAGCAAACTCTTCAGCTTTGTATATTAGTATAGAGTATAGAAGTATAGATAACGCACAATTACATAAAGTTAAGCACTTGTTTGATTGTGGTTTATAGCAACAGATTGTAATTGACTCAATGTTAGATTGCTTTCCTTTGGAGGAATTCATTCCACCATGCTCTATGCTAATTGGCATATACATTCTCCTATTATCATGTAAATACGTATTTGGCAGATGATCATTTAATACATTCAGATTTCTTCCACGAATTAAGCACATGTAGATAAGATGCTCTTTGCCCTTATTAATTATCTAATAATGATTTTGACCAAACCTTAGTATTAATCATGACATCTAAAATCAGATATCAACGCTCGTCAATCAAACGGACGACAGAGCTGTTATCTGCATAAATTACTCACTCAGCTTGTGGTATGAAACGCCTCATACAGTCAAGGCTGCTAATGATTTCCAGGTCCAGATAATTTGAAATCCTATACATTAAAGTTATCTATTATACGACATTTATCCACAGATTATGGTATTACGTTAACTGATTATAAACACTCTATTGCATATCATAATAATATGGTATTTAGACGTCTATCGGGATAAGACGGTATCAAAAACGTAGCCATTGTATTCTGTTTGTATCAAAGATGCACTAGGTTCGTTGAAGAGTAAAAATAATACTTCAAATTAAATACAATATTTTAAAATAAACAAATAACATTAGGTTGGTTATCTTATATATTTAGTCATATAGTACATATAATAATACATAAGTATATTATTAGTGCATAACCAAAGGTCGATTTTTGACCGAAAGCGAAGACGAAGTCTATTAATCGGCTATCGCCATAATGTTTGGCGGATTCTGATAAATAACCTAAATAATTTCAGCTCAAGATCGGTTATATGTGTTATGTGTATAATGTATATTTTTAAGTTAATGGTGACTATATACAAGAAACTTAACGAGATGATTAAAATTAACTAGCAACTTGTTGAAAACAAAAAATAACACTTCGAAATAAAGCCAAATATAATATTTATTTACTTAAAAGTAATTTAACAATCACAATAAGTTTGAATTTTTTTAGTCTCTTTCCAAATTATTGCACACTTTTAGAAAATTAATTAAATAAATAATCAGTGTTCCATTAACAACAAAATAAATTATAAACAAAAATTAAGCGCATGAAACAAGTAGTAGCTTGCTTAGCTTGGAACCCGAAGTATTTCGCTATATAATACCTTACCACTGTGTCATATTACTATTATGTTATGTTAAATACTATTTATACATAATTTTAATTAATCATAGACTTTTATAGCGATTTGCTTTTTATGTAGATTTAATTTAAGTACGTACAGCTTGTAACATGGCAAAATATGTCCATCACATGCAGGCCTAGCATGGTGTGAGTTATAAAGAAATTAAATTAAGCACGAAAACTCAGTAGTGCTTGACTGGCTTCGAACATAAAGCTATATTCGGCTAAAAATTAAAATGTAGATGTTCTATTCACTGGTCATGTCGCCCTACCTTTTTTTATAATCGCGGAAAAAACGCGTTACGCGTTTCGCGATATGAGGAATTTGCTGGTGTCCACAGTCCAAGGCACCAAGTACGCCCCGAACATCGAAATAACTACTAAAAAAACCAGCGGTATCCTTAACGTCCTTACAAAGAACGCCACGGGATCGCTTGCGCACCCTATTGTGACAAAATTTTATTGCTCATGTAGGCTTACCTAGGCCAATCATTATTAGCCTAATATTCATATTATACATAGGTTAAATACAAATGAGTCATTTTTACAATAAGTCTGGAAGATCTTCAAAGTGATTATTTAGTACCCAACATTAATATTCTCTTCTCTTTAAAATACAATTTATAAATGAATAATTATGTAGTAGAAGTTAATTGCTCAATATTTAGTCTCTATGATTGTTGTTTATTAAATTCTTCTTCTTCTTCGTGTGCTTCATTACTGAAGGTCGTGCTTGTCCTGAAATGCTTTCAACGATGTGTTGACTAGATTCCTCCATACCACTCTGTCCTCGGCTTGTCTCAGGGCAGTCGGAATATTGAGTCCCGTTATATTTTTAATCTGGTCGGACCAGCGGGTAGGTAATCGACCGCGTGATCTTTTGCCTTCGACCTTCCCTACTACAACCAGTTTATCCAGATTGTTTGGTTATCTCCGGGCAATATGACCAAAATAACGTAGGACTCGTTGGTAGCATATAATGGATAGTCTGGTAGTAATCTTCAGGTGGTCGAGAATAGTTTATTAAATGAAGTCTAGTTAAAAATGAAGTTTATATAAATTTTATTATAGAACTAGCTGAGCACGAGGTTTCACCCGCGTATATATAATAAAAATATAATAGATAAAAATCAGCCTAGAACCTTCCTCGAAAAGGACTACACAACACAAAATAATTTTTAAATTCGAACCAGTAGTTCCAGGGATTAGCCAGATCAAACAAACAAACTCCTCAGCTTTATATAGTAGTATAGATATGTTTCATTTTTAAATTCAAAACAATATTTAAAGCTGTAATAAATTAAAATTGAACTACATAATTTATTTTGGAAATGTATGAAATCAATATTATGAATAAAAATCAAATTCCATATTCAGAGTCCTAAAATTGGTTATAATATTCCATTAATAAAAATTACTAAGTGCCACTTTTGAGGTGTTGTCACTCTAATTCTTATCAACAGATAAAACCCATTAAAAACAAATGTATAAAAATAATAAGCTGTTTCTCTTTTATCTGTTATATTATATAAAAACAAAAAATACAAACAACAAGCTAATTTAGACTTACAGCCTGCCTATAGTCTAATCATGTTCTTTTTTTAAAATTAAGAACAATAATTGTTGTGAATAAATGAAATGTAGTTTTTATATGGGTAGCAGCAAAACTTAATTTCTATATAATCAAACCTGCCATCAAGTAATTAAACACATTATAACTATTAAAAACTGTTTTATTATGTACAATAAATTAAACTAAACAATACATTACTTAACATAGTTATTAACTGGAGATTGTGTACTTTTAAACCATTTTATCTGATGAACCTTCCGCTAAAAGTTCTTGTTCTGCAGATGCCTTCGCTGCTTGTATTTGAGGTCGTACGTATTTAAAATACTTATAGATATGGTCCCCAAGGATTATAGATCCATATAAAGTTAAACCCACGCAACACAGCACAGCTCCTCGGTGCAATTTATCGTATATAACATTACGTGCATATTTTTTCATTTTTTCTGTAAAAATTTAAAGGTTGAATAAATGTCACCAAAAGATAGATCTTATACACTTTTAAAACATTGCAAAGTTAAATAAAATTATGATATTACCTGATTAGTTTAGTAGATTTTTTGAAAAAATTATAACCTTGTTTTTAACACATAAAATGTCAAATGAAATTGAAAGTTGACAGTTTGCAACAATGACAACCAAAGTCAAAACAATGTTACCCGCTTACATGTTATAAAAAAAACTAAATATGAACTACTGCAAATGAAACATGGATGCGTAATCGTGATTCATATTACAATTCTAAACATTAATCAATATGATTATATTTTGGCCATTTGCTTTTATATATTGTTATAATAAAATATCGACACGTTGTCGATAATTCATTATGCGAGTCTAAATGTCAGTGCAACGCTAATTATTATACTATTTTTGTTATTGTGTATTTATCATTCTTTTGAGGTTATGCTGATTATATCTATCTTCTGGCAAAACAGTGAAATATTTTAACTAATGATATACATATTTACTATTTGACTTTTATAACTATGCAGAACAAGTATTTTGTTTCATGTTTTACTAAAACAAAACACATTTTTCAGTTAAATCGATTTTCTACTAAAGTCCCTTCAATTCCTGTTAAAACATTAGAAAATACTGAAACAAAAAATATTAAAGTTGATGCGAACACAATATCATTAATAGAAAGACTTTCATTGGTGAAATGTGATACAGATGAAGGTGTAAAAGTTCTGGAAGATTCCATTGCTTTTGCTGATAAAATCCTACATATAAATACTGAAAATATTGAACCCCTATACACTGTATTAGAAAACCAGTAAGTTGGTATTTCGTATGCAAAAATCATTCATGAAATCAAACTATAATGAGAGTCTTACAGACACATTACATAACTTAGTTATTAGGTCTATAATATTAATTATTATAGACCTAATTTTATCAAAATTTTAATTCGTTTATTTTGGTTGTATTATTTATTGTAGTAAAATGAATAAACATTTATTTATAATATTTTAGAAACTTAAATTTACGTGACGACAAAATAACGCAGGGTAACTGTCAAAAAGATATATTAAAAAATGCAGTATTAAAGGAAGAAGAATATTTCGTTGCACCACCAGGCAACATACCTTTACACGAAGTACAAATAGAAGCGAACACACAAATTAAAAATGAAAACTGAAATTCAGAAGCTTCTGACATTAAAGAAGTTCTTTAGAAGTGTAAAAAAATTTGAAAATAGAACAACAGTAGATTTAGAAAAACCAAGTAAAATATTAGTCAAAAATATTCACCATAGTTGGCTGAGAACGATTCACGGGAAAACTATTCAACATTTTCCTGTATATTTAGACAAGAATATTGCTTACAAGTATGCTAAAACTTATTATGGTGTTATTAATCAAGGTTCATGTGATATAAACCAAATAGCTTATGAAGAACAAGGCGATGAATATGATGTACAGAATAAAGTTGAACTTAAGCTTGACCTCATGGTCCCACAGCCTGATGTTATGCAGTATTTCATACAGTGGCAAAGATATAGAAAATATTGGTGGAGTTCGGTAAGTTTTCATTAGTTTTAAGCTTTACTTAATCGAGAGTATGTGAATACGTGTGTGTAGTACACTATAATATTAGTCAGAACTAATTACTACTTTTAATAATTTTAATAAAATGTGAGGAAAATCTTTTAAAAATTGTTAAAACACTATGAATAATATCCAAAAAGCCTGTTTTTATATAGTATCACATATTGTTTCATATTGTATATTCTGGCTAGAGCGTGCAGAACACATATTCATGGAAACTGCAACTTGTTACAATACTACATGTTTCAAAAGTGGTGTGCTATTTACAAAGAATGCAATGCATAACTTTTAAAAGATAAGATTCTTGCATTCCTTAATCTGTAACTTAAATATGTTACAGTATAATGAAAGTTAGAAATGTAGATATAAATATCATAAAATTATTTTGCTTATAAAAATTTGCTAATCTAGGTTTCATTAGCATTTTATTCTAGTATGCATTTTTCCAGGTGACAACCACACCAAGCCTGTTTTCCATAAATGACATGAAGCATGGTGTTGGAAGATCGGATGTGAATATAATAGCTAACTTTAAATGGGGTCAACAAGTTGTTGAATCTATTAGTGTTAATTTTAATAGTTCAGATACATCACCCGAAAATGTAAGTTTGGCAAGTTTGTTTCATTGAAATACAACATAATTTTAATTAAGCAAATATTAATAAGCATTAATGCCCTTTGTTAATCTACACCAGAGGTGCCCACACTATTTTTTCTCATAGGCCACTTTCAAAATTTAGCTAGTTCCTGTGGACCACACCAAGCCCCTGCAGCTACATATCTACCATATTCCCAAAACTCGACAAAAAATGTGAAGATTAGATCTAACTATGGAAATTTGCATTGCCCCTGAGTTCCAACCATGAATTAATAGTTTAAAAAAAAAAGTTAGAATTGATCGGTTAATTAATTAATTGATTATGCTGTGAGTCCTAGGTCTGTAAGGCCTATCAAAAAAGTGATTCCATCCAACTTTACTTTTTTGACATCTACTAACAGCACAAGGAACCAATCAATTCTCACTAAATTTAATTTTGAAAACTCCCCCTTTGGATTGAAAAATATTATCTGCCTACATTGATAGGTGAAATCAAGCCAACATTTTAGTTCTTCACTATCGAAAGCAAATAAATTTGCGTGGACCCCGCTTTTTTTAAATTTTATTGTATTTTATTGCTCACTCACCCTTCAAACCGGAACAGAACAGTACAGTAACAGTACTGCTGTTTTGCGGTAGAATATCTGATGAGTGGGTGGTACCGACCCAGACGAGCTTGCACAAAGCTCTACCACCAAGTATACGAATTGTCAACCCCCATTTTTTCGTCACGCCAACGTACACGCCCGTCGAGTCTTGTGGACCACTTTGGGAACTAAGGACCTACACTAATATTATAAAAGTTGATTTTTATCTGTCTATTAATTTTTCATAGCTTAACCGCTGAACCGGTTTTGATAAAATTTGATATAAAGCAAGCTCGACCTCAAGGAAGGTCATAGCTATTATAATTATTATGCGAACATTCCCAAAGATAAAATATTAAATAATGAACAATGATAATGATCACAAACTTCACAAGTGAACGTAATAAGTATGTAAGAGAAAAATAAAGCAAAATACTTAAAAATAAGTCATGGGGGGAATGAAGAACGGAAGAACTTGTGTACACAGAATTTAGTACATACAATACTGTGTAAGGAAAAATATTTTAAGCTTGTACATACACAGCTGAACAGTTTTCATGCATTGTGTATGTTTTTAGACAATCAAAAACACATCCTGTCTCTCTTGTACCATGGGATTAGAAACGGCATTCGTAACGCTCCTCTTAGATGGGCTTTCAAATGCAACTAAAGAAGAATATCTGAGACTTCACAACAAAATGGCTCCTTATAAAATATCCTTTGCATTGGACAGCGAAGGTATGAAAGAAGGTATTAATTACCAAATTATATGAATATTATGAAACTGAATATTAAGAATGTTGTGTTCAAAATATTTTTATTCCAGAACCTAAAGTATTAAGTACACTAAATGATTTGGCTCGACTACTCTTTCATAAACTAAAATCAAAGGAAATATCGGCCTGGCTGCCAAGTTTTACACTACCAATGCAATCACAGGTAAATTGATATATATAAAGATCTATATATAACTATATACATAGTGTAACAAAAACCCTGTCCAATCTGTGAAGTGGTTAATAGGTATCGTGATTAGTTCTATTTATGTAATAATTTTTAAAATACTAAGCAAAAGGTTTACCTTGATTAAATGACAAAAATTACAAGGCAACACATGCGCGGGCAACAGCGCTCGATAACTCTTACCTAATGAGGTCCTCCAGACCGATTTCGGCCACGGCGGCCAATCTCAAGAGAGAGAGCCAACTGCGCAGGACATATTATAGTGCACAAGTGTGTGCGCAAACACAGGTGCACTCTCTTTTCCTTAGCTCTCATAATCCGACGGGACGGCAATCCGACACGACCAAAAAGAGTTCAGGCGCAGGACCAACGGCTTAACGTGCTTTCCGAGGCACGGGAGTGTACACACTTCCAACTTCCAGACTCCGGGCTGCTACTGAGAATTTTCTGACAGAAAAACCCAATAACTATATTGGCCCGACCTGGGAATTGAACCCAGGACCACCGGGTCTGCGGCCTTATATCTAGCCACTAGACCAACGAGGCAGCAGTCAACTCTTATCTATCGGGTAGCTAAGACATGAGGTCATGATCTCAGTTGTCCATGAGTTTACCACCAACATTGTTGTTTACCACCAACAGTGTTTTTTACTATCAACAGTGTTGTTAAACAAAATTAATATTTTTATGGGTAATTTTTATGCTTAGTATTTTAAAAATGAATACATAAAATAGAAGCAACTCACGATACCTCATAACCACTTCGCGGGTCGGCCAGGGTTTTTGTTACACACTGTATATCGGTATAAATTAATTTTGCTAATGACAGTATAAAAAAAACACATAATTATAACCTTTTTTTATGAAATTCGCGGACGACCAAATGAACCACCAGATGGTAAAGATGTGTGGTCACCACCTCCCATAAGTATTGGCGCTGTAATCCAATGCACCACCACACTTGGGAATTATGATGTTATGTCCCTTGTGTAACAGCAGTACTATATATTGCTGTTTGGCGATAGAACTGATGAGTGGTACCAATCCCGAGCTTTAGTCAGTCCGAGTCCCTAAAAAGCCAGTCTGACAAAATTGCTGTAATTTTGTGTGTGTTCGAACGAACCTACTGAATACTCATATTCTATATTAATATAAGGTCATCCACGGATATGTTACGTCCTTAATGTTTGCCAGTTATCCAGATTAATAAAATTCCACTTTTTATAATCAGGTAAAAGAAAATCTACATTTGGGTGTAACATATACAGCAATTTTAAATGAAAACACGCTATCGGATGGCATATTTCACTTATTAAATAGCAGTACAATGCTAAAAGTAAGTTTATTTAGTTTGATATTATGTATAAGAACAGCCACACGTAGCATCTACAAAGTTATGTTAAGGGACGAATTCAATTCAATTATCAACCTAATAGCTTTAAGTTGTGATAAACATGCAGACAGAATGGAAAAGACATGAAGGAGGTTGATTGGTAAATTTTGAAAACAATCAAAATACAAGTGTCTGTTTTAGTCGAACAACTAAAACAAAACATACATAAGGTATAACTAAACATATTGTTATTATTTTATCTACAATAATAAAAGGATTACACATCACATCTATTTACACAAATGGTCGAATATTACATAATTATTGGAACGAAGTTCTTTTACGCGGCTTACAGTCGAGTGAAATGGCAGTGGCCCAAGGTCACGCGAGTAACGAAATTGCGTTCATACTGTGCCTTATATTATATTTTTATCTTAACAGTTGTGACGTGTTCTCCGTGCCTTTGGTGTATTAAATATTTAATTTATATTAATGTTATTTCAATGTTCATGTTGATAAATTTGAGAAAATTGCTATGAAAACACGTATGAGCAGAATGTGTTAACTAAAGGTTACCTACTTGTATGTTGAAGTCTTGAGAATGTACTCCCTGATTTTCAAGATCAAACCCTGTAGTTTTCTTTAGTCTAAATGGTGTTTCGTTCGTTCGTATATATATTTGTACACCAGTATTTCATATAACTTTCTTTTTAAAGATTAATATCAATGACCATTTATTTTAAAGGAATTGCTTTTGTTAGGAGGCGGACGACAATAGCCCAAAGGCCTGACCCCTTTGGGCTATTGAGATATAACTTGTTGTGAATATGTAACATTTATTTAGCATATTGGATTTATAAATGCTCTCGTTTAATTATAATTAAAGCATAACACTCGTATTGCGTTAAAATGTAATTAGTAAAGGTTATAAATGCCATTCAAATCGTAAGTTTTCTTTACTAATAACAAAAACTACGATATCTATGTATTGATTAAATAATAATGTTCGAATATCATTTGTAAATTTATGCATGCGTATATCATTTCACCTAAATATAGGTACTATTAAAATACTAACCGCCTTATTCATAAACTTTGTTTAACTGCTGATTAGTTAAACAATATTTTGTCTTCTTCTTTCGTATGTCAAATCAACAATGACAGAAAGAGACAAATCAGTGTTTAGCTAACCAGTAACTAAGCAACGTTTATAAATAAGGCCGTAAGTAATTATCCAAAAAAAACAATGGAAAAAATATTTAATTTGTAAAAGCCTTTGTCAGGGTAATGTATCAATTGTATTGTAATCGTCAAAACCTACGAAATAAACCATGATGAGTCCACTGTTCACCCACTATTTCGTCATCAGACCAGCTCTATGGTACTAAGATAATTCATAAAAGTATATATTGATAAGTAGGTACGTAAACAGTTTTGCAGGTCAAAGATATGTTTTTTATCGACCAATGATCTGTTTAATGATCTGTACCGACTTGCTAATTAGGTCAGCTCCGGTTTTAGACGTTGGTATTTAACAAGCGTCATTTTTTATTCTGATATAATCAAGCGTTGTTCCTTATCATTAAACGGTTTAATAAATTGAAAACAACCATAGATAATTAACTTTATTTCAATATACTGTCAATTTATATTTAAATCGAATTAATTATCTATGGTTTGTTTGAACAAATTCCCGGGTTTTTATGTCCAGAAATAAAGAATTTAGAATGCTGGCAATGGCAAAACAATTTCGTTTATAGCTGTAGTTCCTTGCCTCTGCCTGATCTCTATCCGGTCGTGTCGGATTACCGTCCCACCAGGCTTTGAGTGCCTTTGTTTGCTTACATTACAAATTTTATTTTTAAGTTTAAGCAAAACATAATTTTATTGAATTCAGTTATATATATTCGTATTATGTTTGTTTCAGGAACAAGTACATGTGGCTGATTTCGACAATTATGCGACATTATTATGTAAAAAATAAAATATTTCTTTTTCATATTTGTATTAAGTTAATCATTTTTTTTTAAACGTAATCATTTGGGGGTCAAGATTAAAACAACTGATTAGTTCACTTTCAAATTTTAATTCTTATTGCAAGAAATTACATTACAATCTTATATGCTATGTTTAAGGGAAATTAAATTTTTGATCTACATTACAATATTATATAATCAATTAAAATGTAGATATTAAAAAAAAAACGTAATTCATATGAAAAATCTTACCATATATTCATTTACATTTACGGTTTTACCAGTTTGTAATAAATAATGCTAAATTTATATGGTCTTTTATTCACTAAGAGATTTATTTAAACAATTTTCCGAACTATACCAACCATTTTTATTTCTAATTCTAGCATTTAATTTGCGTTACATTTTATCTGATAGGTTAATAGGCACTTCTGAAATTATCCGATTGTATATTTGAGCTATCATCAAATTAAAATGGTTTAAAATTGTAGTTCAAATAAGAATATAAGCACGGTCGTATACACAGGTCTGGCAACTGAGTCCAATTTCAGTGGTGAGAGATGAGGTGCGAGTGTGTAACAATTGCTAATTCGCAATACCATCCGCTTGAGGTACTACGTCGCTCCTATTAAAAGCTGATATTTTTCTCTCCCAAGTATTGTGTTATTTAATCATTGTTATATCGTTTTGTTGAGTTTTGCGGATTTTTTGTTATTTTTGTTTTGTTTGGATTTGAAAAAATGTTCGAGATAATTATTACGCGAATTGTCATGCCTCTGGCGGCCGTAAATTGAACTTAACAGCATCAGTATGTCAACGTACCCCGTACTGAAGTTGCAAGACCTGTGTATACGACTGTGAATATAAGGAATACTGACAGATACTGATAAATGATCTACTTTTTTTAAAGCAAACTGTTTTAACTTTTAATCAATTTGTGTTTCGGGATACTAATTTTTATAGAGACTCGTTCACTTAATGGCAATATTTGTTTATATTATTTTTGATATACCACGATAATAGCTACAGTTTAAAATCATTATGTTATCTCTTATAAAAGTTGTGCAATGTTTGCCTCTTAGTGTACAGTAATATTGTATTGTCATTAATATATAAAATTTCTTTATACTGTAAGGAAATATATTAATATATACTCTAACCTATTTAACTTTCACACTATTAACCCACATCAATGTTTGCAAGTTAAAATGGCATGTCCACAATGTATCGTGGCCATGCCAAATATAAACGTCATTATTACGTAATACTAACTTTGTTTTAGTACAAATTTTAATAAAACATGCACATACAAATTATGAAATTATGCAAATAATAGCAGTATTTTTGGTTTTAGGATAAATTCACTAAATCATGAATTTCATAATTTTATCTGATTATTTTTAAGATAATGAAATGCCAATAAACAGATCGTATAATTCTCAAAAATTATGTCAGTTAATGTAACAATGGAGTGCATACATGTCCTAAATAAAAAAATGTTTTCACAGCTGTAAAACGTCACTTGTTAAACTAGATCTTAGGTAATATTATTGACTTATATAAAATAGCTCGACAAACTTTTGTGTCACTTGATATTGCACCCAAATATATTGTGGCATTTAAGCTGGCAGCTGCAGTTTCTTTCCCTTAAGAACTGTAACAAAAATTGCATTGTTTAGAAGATATTCTATGAAATTATGAGACACAATATGTTGTCAAAATATTTTGTTCAACTTGACAGTTAGAGACTTCTTAACAGAAATTATATTTTTATACTGAGTGAATCAATGATTAAATTAGCAATTTGATATAAATATATGGTTACTAAGTTAAGTTTTTAGAGAGTTCCTTATAATTTATTTTTGTAACAAGACATGGGAGACAATTGGTCTGCCTAAACTGTGTGTCAACACTTCTGCCCATAGAGACACTCTTCTATAATGTTTCCTTATTTTGTCTGTGCCCATCATAGAATCAAAGATTTTATACTCCTAATTGCCACACTGGTTCAGAAACCGTTCTAATCCCATATACATCAATATCAAATATTAATAATCTTAATAGTTTAACATAAAACATGATAGTAAAATGAAGTGAAATGTACTTTTATAATTTCTAATTATTGAATTTACCTTTAGTAATGTAGAGATAGAAGAAATCACAATAGAGTACGGTCTGTACAACACCAGCAACAATTGCTATAAGTTCGTAATGATCTTCAACAAAGTAGCGGTATATCTGTAATAACAATCAAGATATGAGTTTATCACTTTACATATAGATTAATGAAAACATGTTTAAGTAATTATTGGGCCCGTTGATTCATATCAAATGTATTTTTTAAATAACTCAACTCACCCAGTTCAAAAGATACAATCCTCTATAGGATCCCAATGCAAACAAGTAATGAGATGTAATGCTCTCCGCCTCTCCAGTCTTGGATACCAAAAATAGTTGCGGCAGGATCGCAACAGACTCCAAGTAAATAGAAAATGTCCATAACACCTTAAATTATAAAAACAATGAATTAATGTACATTATAAATATTGTTACAAATTGATAATTTCTTTAAATATAGATTAATGAAGCATTTAAAACGAATAGATAAAAACCATCATAGCCATTTGCTTATAGTATAGATTAACTTTATGTATCAAATATAATCTGGAGCAATGAACTATACTAACCTCCATTAAAGTGAATTCACGATTAATAAGTAGTGCAAGAATAAGAGAGGGAATTACAAGGAATTCAATCCTAAACGTGTCGTGGTTGTGGTCGTAGGTGGCTTTAAATTTGACATACATCAAATAAACTGTAGCATAGGATGCTGCGATGAACACTATTTTCATAATAGTGTTATATGGCGACACGAATGTTGTAATTAAGTCCAAATACCGCGTCGTGTATACTATTGAAAATAGTATTTGCGATTTTCCCGATATCCCTGAAAAGATAAGCAAAACATTAAAACATTTGCACTCCTTAAGCACCTGAAAATAATCGCAGCATGCCGGTCGTTATAATCACCTGCACATGATCTAGTTTTCCAAATTTTTAGTAATAATATTATTATAGCTAGAAGATGGGACAAGTCCGCGAGTAAACGAAATATATTCATGATTTATTATTTTACAATGAAGCCTAAATTAGACGCCGCGTAAACTAACTCAACAATCTTCTCATTCGTGCAAAAATGACGTGGCTAACTGACAAAGTATCAAGTGTTTACAGCTGCAAAAAAATGTTTACTCGGATAGTTGTACTGAAACAGAATGTTGGACTTGATTTTCTGTAACTTCTTTCTCAGCTGATTTTGACAATTGACACTTGACACTCTTACAGTCAGCCTATCGTAAATCTTACTAAAGTTATGGATTACGATACTCTGAGTTTTTATTATTTATTTAAACATGATAACGGATTGTGAATAAATTAATAGTTACAATAGATAGAAATAACAATAATGGTCAGAATTATAAATAGAGTAGGTGTCTTAAATTCGTTTGCATCAAGAATTAGAATTTATAAAAGGTATTTTAATTTATTAGGTTATCTGAGGTAAACAAATACGAGTTTGTTTTTACCAGATCGGTGTCGTTTAATGATTATATTTTAATTTTTCAGATTCAATAAAAGGTTGTACAGTTCTGAGACTGATTCTAACACGATTGATGTTACTAAGATTAGGAATTTCAGTATAGTCGCACATGTTGATCATGGTAAAAGTACTTTAGCTGATCGTTTACTTGAACTAACTGGTGTTATTAAACCGGGAAATGAAAATAGCCAAGTCCTGGATCAATTACCTGTAAGTTTTTATTTTTTATATATGTATATTACATATACATTTTAAGTTAGTAATAGTTATTATGTAAAATAGTTGTTAATTAGGTATAAATACCAAATCAAGAGAGATAATTTTATATTTTACATGTTAATTGTTTGTTTTTTTCTTAATTGATACAAAAGCTACTAATGTAATTTATGTTAAAACCTTACGCAATATATTAGTTTTATATTTACAAAAACATTGTATGTAAAATTTGTCAAAAATATTAAAAAGTCGTCAATAGAACATTGCTTTTATATATTGATCACAGGAATTTTATCTTGTAGCAGTTATTAGTCTGACAGTGTATTAAATATAAACAACATGTCATTTTTAAACATTCAACTTAATTTTAACCAATTTGCTTGGCTTCAAACATATTGTATTATGATATTTGTTTTGTTCTCATCACTTAAAACCAATTTACAAAAAATCTCAATAACACTGGTACAAAGTTGGGACATCTATAGTATTTCATAAAATGAATTTATATGTCCTTCTTTTTAATTTAAGGTGGAGAGAGAAAGAGGGATAACAGTGAAAGCTGTAACAGCATCTCTAAATTACACATTTGATAATGAACAATATCTGTTAAATCTTATAGATACTCCAGGTCATGTTGATTTTTCTAATGAGGTAAAATACATTAGTACTTTTTTTTTTAAACCTAACCTTCCTAATGCCATTTGTTAAAATGACTACACAATTAAATACAACATTTTAGGTAGTCCGTAGTGTCAAAGCTTGTCAAGGAGTTATACTATTAGTTGATGCTAACGAAGGTGTTCAAGCGCAAACAGTCGCTGTCCACTCACTAGCGAAAAGAAACAACTTAAACATTATACCGACTCTTAATAAAGTTGATTTACCGCGTGCAGACCCAGAAAATGTTAAAGCACAGCTAAAGTCACTCTTTAATATAAATCCTGAGGATGTTATGAGTATATCTGCAAAAAAAGGTTGGGGAGTCCAAGAATTATTGCAAGCAGTTATAACTAAGATACCCCCTCCCCCTGCAGATTTTAACAAACACCTTAAAGCCAACATCATAGATACATGGCATGATAAATATAGGGGCATAATGTGCTTGGCATATATTGAATCGGGGACCATACAAGTTGGTCAGACAGTGAAGTGGAGATCTGATTTGAAACAACACACACTCAAATACTTGGCACTTCTACGACCAACTGAAGAACCTATTGATAAGGCGGTTGCAGGACAAGTAGTAATGGTGGGTAAGTAAAGCAACTAATAAATATATAAGATTAAGAAACTCGAGTTTTGTTAGATACAGTATCCATTCAATAATCATTTCCTCGTTACAGGCTGTGGTCCAAAAGGCGGCGGATGTGTGGGAGACCAGCTGCTATCGTTAGAATCAGCAGAAAATATAAAAGTAGCAACAGCACCAACTGTAAAACATATGGTTTATGCCGGAATATTTCCTGCTGATCAGTCTCAACATACACAGCTTAGTGATGCTATAAAAAAACTTGCTCTTAATGATTCAGCAGTTAGTGTCAATATAGATTCCAGGTAAGCTTGAAATTATTTAAATAGTTTTAAAAAAATAATCACTACATATTATAAAACAATGTTCCCCGCGGCGTCTATCTGTCTGTATGAACGCGATAATCTAAAAAACTACTGAACGGATTTTCATACGGTTTTTACCAATGGACAAAGTGATTCAAGAGGAAGGTTTACGTGTATAATTCATTAATGTTTTCTGAAAATTTATTGAAATATGACGATAATTGTTGAAGAAGTCGGATAAAAACGAGCCAATTGGGAGCTTTCATCGAAAACGCTGTAAAAGCTATAAAAACGGATATGATATTACTCCTTATCAAATTAAATACGTTATTTACTTTAAGCATTTCATGTATATTATAATTACCCTTTCCACTACCCAATTTAAATTAATATCTTAGGAGTTATCGTAAAATTAAAACTATCGCGCACTAAATAAATTCAAGCGGTCCCACACCGATCATACTAGCGCGTGATGCAACCGCCCGCGCGCCCCCGCGACCCCGCTGTCACCCACTGTGGCCAAAAGCTGATACAATATTACGACAGTTTTTTTTTTAGGAATATTTACTCTGCTACCCGGGCGAAGCCGGGGCGGGTCGCTAGTAATATATATAAATATGTATTTTTTCACATACAATCGTCTGTTTGTTGTGAATTTTACTGGATTCGAGATTAGATGTTTTAGTTTATTGTATTACTTTATAATTGGCACATATGTCAATTATTTTTGTTCCATTCTCTGTTTCAGCCCAGCTTTAGGACAAGGATGGAGAATTGGTTTTCTAGGTCTTTTGCATTTGGATGTATTCACACAACGACTTTTACAAGAACACAAAGCTGAAGCCATACTAACAGCACCATCTGTACCATACAAAATCAAGTAAGATTGTGTAAAATAAAAATTTTCGACAACCACCAAACCCAAGGACTTGACGATAACCACCTGAAATAAGACATCCAAAACAGAAGACAACCAGGCCAAATTAGGCCCTGACCTTTCAGCTCTAAAGGAATGACCCGGCAGTTGTGACTGCCGGGGAGGAACTGCCCGGGTAGAGGGGGAAACCCCGAGGCCCGTACCTAGACAGGATTTAGGGCCAGTTGGGAAGAACCCTGTGTGTGAAAATAAAAAATGTTGCTTTAATTATAGCAAAGCCTTGAATCAAATATTTATAGATTTCAAAATGAATACTTCATAGTATAAATCATTATATTATATACAAATATAGATTATATGAACTAGGAATGTTTCAATGTTAAAAAAGTTGAAGTTTGCTTTTACATAACTTTATTAACTTAAAGAATCTCTTATGTATTTTTATCCTCCAGGGTTAAAGGCTCTAAACTCATCAAGCAATACAAAGGAGATGAAGTCTTCATAACAAATCCGTTGCAACTACCTGAATCAAGTAACATATTGGAGTATTACGAACCATTAGTGATAGGTGGGTAGGTTGTATTTATAACCATGAAAGGGTTAAAGGATTTTATTTATGATATTTATTTAGGTCTTAAATTGGAGCTGATTTTATCTATTTTTATTGTATTAGGTACGCAGACTGGCAAGTGTCACCTATATACATTAGTGCTGTAAGCAATATTAACGACTCCTTATATAACTAATATCCCAATTTTAATTATGTTTGCTGATAATTTATAATAGTTAATGTAGGCTATGAATAAAAATCTGTATTATATCACTGGAATTATTAATACATTTCTTTACATCTGTGGTAGGAGTTTGTGAAAAGCCGTCTGGGTGCCCACTCTTTACTTATTCTGCATATCAAGTAAAAAATATTTAAGGACAATGCACCATAACATCTTGCGTGTAGGGAGAAGTATAGTTCGTCTAAATTAAAAAAAATAATAATATCCAAATTACGATTCGATATTCAAAAACGGATCTTCGCCGTTCCGACAGTAATGTTGAATTAATTTCATTTGAAATATTAAAGTATTGTATTTTTTATTCAAAGGAACAATAATAACACCGGTGGAATACATCGGAGCAGTGACAACCCTATGTGTCGATCGTCGGGGCTCGCCCCTACCATCGAACGCGGTTGATGACAAAATGACAATGATGCAATTCATACTGCCATTATCAGAAGTTGTCATTGATTTCCACGATACTTTGAAAAGTTTGACATCTGGGTTCGCGAGTTTTGACTACCAGGATTATGGATTCCATCCAAGTGCATTAGTTAGGGTTAGTATTATTCATGATGTGATCCATAACACCCTTTTTATGATTTTTAAGTAACAGTCCTGAAATGACCCATTCGTTAAAAGATTTTTTCGAACTTATTCCAAGCAGTTTCAAATCGGCTTGGACCGGATACAGGTATCAAAAATCATCCAACACATGCTTTCGCCGCTGAGCATTATATTAGTTATGAACACAAATTAAGCACATGGAAACTCAGTTTTTCCTACACGGATTTGAACTAGCTATTTTCGATTAATATATTTTACACGTTCTGTCACCTTGGTTTGTGTGTATACACATCTAAATAACTTGACTTACACCTTGCTTTGTGTCTTGTGTGTATAAACTAATAACCTTTGTCAGTGTCCAGAAAAGAGTGCCTTTGTGCGAGCTCGTCTGGGTAGATACCACCCACTCATCAGATATTCTACCACAAAACAGCAGTACTTGCTATTGTTGTGTTCCGGTTTGAAGGGTGAGTGAGCCAGTGTAATTACAGGCACAAGGGACATAACATGTCAGTTCCCGAGGTTGGTAGCGCATTGGCAATGTAAGCGATGGTTAACATTTCTTACAATGTCATTGTCTATGGGCGTTGGTGAGTACTTACCATCAGGTGGCCCATATGCTCGTCCGCCTAACGATACAATAAAAAAAAAAAAGATCTTCTCAGTATAACATTGTTTGGCACAATTTTTGTAGACGCATTATCGTTATATGTTTCATAAGAAACGGACTAGCATTTTTGTATTATAAAAATCCGTGTGAAACAAATAAAACAGACTTGTCTATATTATTATAATTAAAAATATGATATTATTTTCAGATGGACATTATGTTAAATGGAGTTGTAGTGGACGAGTTGTGTACAATAGTGCACACGAGTCGTTTAGAGTATACAGCTAAAAAGTTAACCGCAAGATTGAAGGAAATGATACCGCGTCAAATGGTGCAGGTGAATATTAATATTTCATCTTAAATTATTTTTAAGTACAGTACAGTACAGCAACTAATTTCACCGTTGTACAGTGAGGAAGACAATAATTACCCAACAATATTATATAGAATATGTGTTTGTGTAGTTATTGACTAGATAAATAAGAACGTAAGTAACAATAAACTACATTGTAATATAATATTTTCAGGTAATTGTAAAATGTTTTTAATTTAAAAAAAAATCAAATACGTCAACTCAATAATAAAAGCTCTCCACTAATAAATAGTTCTTGAAAGTAATTAAATTTTATCATATTTGTCTGGACTGACCTCTCTTTTATATACATTTTATTACAATCAACAGGGGGACAATTCTACTAACAAATTATCACAGTATCTCAATCGAATCGAATCGTTATCGCTTAGCCGTCGTCCTATTCTACTAACATAACGATCTAGCTGCATTTCAATCGAAATTGGATCGGATCTATTTCATAACCGTTATGAATTAGTAGAACTGGCTTCCAACTGGGATCGTAGTTCGGTATAGCTGTGGTTTATTTTTGTAAAGAACAGATTGTGGGAAAGTAGTGTAACCGTTAAAACTTGCAGAAATACAAAACGGAACACAAACCAACGTAGCTGTTCTCGCATTTCTCTCCCGCTCCCATTGTCCAGCTTGTTGGATATATTTTGATTTTGAAGCATATATAACTGTCATTATAATATCATAATAATATTATCCTGGGACATTATTCACACACGGCCATCTGATCCCAAACTAAGCAGAGCTTGTACTATGGAAACCTGACAACTGATATACTATTTTTCTTTTGATAATACATACTTATATAGATAATTACACCCAGACTCAGGACAAACAGACATGTTCATGCAAACAAATCATAAAATACATAAAAATAAACTTATAAAATGTTATACAGATCGCGATACAAGCTGTTGTATCGGGGAAAGTTTACTCTCGTGAAACGATCAAGGCGTACAGAAAAGATGTGACTGCTAAGTTGGTTAGTACTCCATATTTTATACAGGGTGATACACCATTCATTACAGGCATCAACGACAATAATAATCCATGCTTTATCTTAATAATTAATCGTTGTTAACATAACTAATCTTTGATTTAAACAATGCTTATTATTCGGCTTTGACTTTTAAATGTGTAATTATTTATTGAACGACACGGGTCGATAAGTTTGATGGTTAAATTGTCATATTCTACATAGACATACTGTGAGAAATATTAACACTTCAACCGCTAACGATGGATACGACCTCGTATGCTGTAGTCGTAAAAATGTTGCTGATGCAGAGAATATGAGTTTAATAGAGTCGTTTTTAATATTTCTGTTGCTTACTAACTAATTTCGATGATTAGTCTTGAATTATTAAATTATTGATACTTGTTTTATATTCCGTGAGATTTTAATTATACTCATTCATCCTTCAAATGGGAAGACTGCAATACAAATCTATTTGTTGCTACAATTAGAAGTTCCTAAACTATTAAGACCATGGGATTTCCTTATAGAGTAACAAGGTAATAAAATAAAGTGAAGCAAATGAATATTAAAGTGCTATACATTTATCATAGACAACTCATTGGCACTATTTAGTTATGATAAACTCGATTAGTAATAGTATTGAGAACGTTTATTATGAATAAACTATAAAACACAAATTGATAAGGGCTTTATATAAATAAATTATACTGTTACAGTATGGAGGTGATATTACACGCAGGAAAAAATTGTTGAAACAGCAATCTGAAGGGAAAAAGAAAATGCGAAGTGTTGCCAACATAAAAATACCAAGAAATACATTCATAGATGTATTAAAACGATAATAGTTCGTAGAGATAAATAAAATTGGTGTAATTATTTATTGTTTTATTTATTAAAAATTTTCATACAATAAAGAATGCATTTAAGGTATGTTAGGTTCATTTCATTGAGACATCATAATTATAGACGTCTACGTCCTTGATGGATTTTCTCCTTGTCTATACTACTATATAAATCTATTGGCCCTGTCTGTACATTTTTTTTTCACCTGATTTTGTGATAAATAATCGTTTTATAATGCAGTGATTCACATTATACTATTTTTTTCATTTTTGTCTGTCAGTCTGTCTATGTAGATCCAATAGATTTATATAATAGTATAGATACGCGGGTGAAGCCGCGGGGACCAGCTAGTATAAATATAATTTTACAAAAGGTCTATATTTATGGCCGCGGTTTCACTCGAGTATAACTTAAAGAAATCTCTAAGAGCGGATTTGTATTATATTCAGTATATACAACATTTTTAGTTTTATTTTCGTGAGATATTAGTATTTATTCGTTTTCGACGCGTAAATGTGTATTACTTATATATATTTTTGATGCGTAATATGTAGTCTCTTTAATAAGCCACTATCCTAACAAAATATATAAAAAACTAATACAGACAGGGGTTTACCAAGTCCTTGTTACTAGGGAGCGCCGTGCGTCTCCGACACTTCGTTCGCTCGCACATATAACACAATGCTATAGGCAACAGACCGGCAGTCGGCCCACTTTAAATAATTTTTAATGCTATTCGCAAGTGACTGCCTCGTTGGTCTAGTGGCTAGATATAAGGCCGCAGATCCGGTGGTCCTGGGTTCAATTCCCAGGTCGGGCCAATAAATAGTTATTGGGTTTTTCCGGTCAGAAAATTCTCAGTAGCAGCCCGGAGTCTGGAAGTTGGAAGTGTGTACACTCCCGTGCCTCGGAAAGCACGTTAAGCCGTTGGTCCTGCGCCTGAACTCTTTCCGGTCGTGTCGGATTGCCGTCCCATCGGATTATGAGAGCTAAGGAAAAGAGAGTGCACCTGTGTTTGCGCACACACTTGTGCACTATAATATCTCCTGCGCAGTTGGCTAATCTCTCTTGAGATTGGCCGCCGTGGCCGAAATCGGTCTGGAGGACCTTATTATTAATGCGAAAGTCTGTTACGTTGTCGCAGCTAAACCACTGACTAAAGCAATTTTGATGGAATTTGGTATAATAATAATATCCTGGGACATTATTCACACACGGCCATCTGATCCCAAACTAAGCAGAGCTTGTACTATGTGTAGCAGTATATTACGTCATTACTTGAAACAAAGCACACACTTGATAATCGATTTACGACTTTGTATAGTTCTTAAAAACTGCTTATCGGAAACCAAGCACTCACACTGGATACTTGATTTACAACCCTGTAACAAGACGCTCGTTAAGATATTTTTTATAATTGTTATCTTTTCTTGTACTCCTATTGGTTTATGTTTAGTTCACTTTTTGTATATATACCCGTTCCGTTTTGTAATAAATTCATTCCACATTCCACATTCGTCAGTCTACATAACGATATCAAGAAGTTGAAGTTTTACTTATATCTATGGGGTTTTCCAATAGGGACGCTTGAACTTTGACAGCTGATTGCGGCCATGTTGTTTGAGTGACAGCTGTCAAATGCAGTGTGTTATATTCATTCCGTCCTCCCAAACCACCATGGCAGGTTACAGTGTCGAGCAGCACGTGCAAATCATAAAATTGTTTTATGAAAATGGGTCTTCAGTTCGAGCAACGTTCCGCGCACTTCGCCCGTTTTACGGTCGCGATGATCGTCCTGCCGAGTCGACTATCCGTCGATTGGTGGACAAATTCGAGTCAACCGGGTCAGTTAACAATCAGCCGGTTCCCGTGCGTCAACGTAACGCGAGATCTGCCGAGAATATCGCCGCTGTGCGCGACAGTGTCCTCGAAAACCCGCGGCAGTCAATTCCGCGTCGCGCACAGGAACTCGGCCTTTCGCAGACGACAACTTGGCGAATTTTGCGTTGTGACTTGAGCCTGCACCCGTACAAGATCCAGCTGACCCAAGAGCTCAAGGTTAATGACCATAGACAGCGCCGTGTGTTCGCTGACTGGGCATTAGAGCAGTTGGAAGTTGACGCCGATTTTGGCAAAAAAATCATCTTCAGCGACGAGGCGCATTTTTGGATGAATGGCTATGTCAACAAGCAAAATTGCCGTATTTGGGACGAGACCAATCCACACGAGGTTCACCAAGTGGCAATGCACCCGCAGAAAGTGACTGTTTGGTGCGGATTTTGGGCCGGAGGCGTGATTGGTCCGTATTTTTTCGAAAACGATAATGGTGTGGCCGTCACCGTCAATGGTGAGCGATACCGGTCGATGATAACCAACTTCTTTTGGCCTGAAATCGAGAATATGGATCTGGACAACATGTGGTTTCAACAGGACGGCGCTACGTGCCACACAGCACACGCTACGATGGAAGTACTGCACGATCAAGCGCCCTTAATGGAAAACCCTATATATAACACAAGTACTCCTAAATATGGAAACCTGACAACTGATATACTATTTTTCTTTTGATAATACATACTTACAGTGGCTGTCATATAATTAGAAACACTTCTTATGAATAAAGAAAGTATAACTTCAACGTACAAATGTTCGTAAAAAATATACACATTCAATAATTAACAATCATGCAATAATATAGCCACTCAAATAAAAAACTCATTAAATGCATAAAATATAAAACATATCTTACTTTTAATTACAAAATGAGTCTTACACATGTAGGAGTTTATTTTCTGTTACTGGCCGCTTGGACGCCTAATTAGAAACATTTAAATAAAGCATCCATAGCTCGTTCTTTTTTTGAAATTGGAGAATTTCTTTTTCTATTATTTTGGCGGCAATTCAAAATTTAATCTGAATTTTATTTTGTTCAAAATGGGCAAAAATAAAAGTAGTGACGCGTCAACTAGGCAAATAATTGTTAATTTACATAGATCATAAGTGGGCGTACAGAAGAATAACTGAGCATTTAAATTGTTCTGTTAAGAAAGTTTTTAATGCAATTGATCATTATAAAACACATGGAACTGTTGAAAATGTTCTTAGAAAAGCTCGGCCAAGAAAAACTTCTCCCAGAGAAGATAAGCTAATCGTTCGTGTTGCTAAAAAAGACCCAAGTAAAGGCTCCAACCAGATTAAAAATGAAGTTTTTTCGCCTGATGACCCGAGAAACATCTCGTCAAGACTGATACGCCGAAGATTAGTGGAAGCTAAATTGTTTGGAAGAATCTCTCGAAAGGTACCGCTTCTTACCAAGCAACACCGAGAGAAGCGATTATTATTCGCTAAAAAATATGTTAATTGGACGGTACGAGAATGGAAAAAAGTGTTATTTTCAGATGAAACAAAAATAAATATAGTAAATTCCGATGGAAAGCGCTATGTTAGACGCCCTGTAAACAATGCTTTTAATTATAAATACACAAGGAGTATAGTCAGGCACAGTGGCGGTAACGTTAAAGTTTGGGGGTGTTTTTCCGGATGTGGAGTTGGACCCATTCGGAATATTGAAGGTCAATGGATCAATACAAAAATATCTTAGAGCACACAATGATTCCCTACTCGGACGATCGTTTGCCTGTAACCTGGATCGTGCTGAAAGATGATACAATGACCCTAAACACACGGCCAATAGCGTCAAATTCCTTAGCGAACAGCGTATATCCGTTTTAGACTGGCCAGCAAATAGTCCGGATTTACACCCGATAGTAAATCTCTGGTATATTGTTAAAAAGAAAGTCTCAAACAAACGTAACACCAGTCAAAACGAACTATATGAAGCATTTTTTGAAGCATGGAATTCAATCCCCCTAGAAAAATGTATGAAATTGATTGAATCAATGCCACGTTGCAGTGCTGTTATTGAAAATAAGGGATACGCCACTAAATATTAATTATAACTATTGGTAGGCTGTGGATAGTAGCTATTTCCTAAATAACAATACTTATTACTAATACTTAAAAAAATATTGTTTTTATACTTTTTTGTTGTTGTTTCTAATTAGTTGACCATTATCGTTCATACCTTAAAACTGATTTAAATGTTTGTCCGTAATGTAATATTGAAACTGCACTTGTGTAATGGGATTTATATTGTTTTTCTAATAAATGATAAATCGTTAAACATATTGTTGTCCGATTTATTGTTTAATTTCAAATAAAAACGATTACGGTGAAGTATCTTACATAATGTCAAGGACCGTTGGTAGTGTTTCTAATTATACGACCACCACTGTATATAGATAATTACACCGTAACTCAGGACAAACGGACATGTTCATGTACACAAATGTCTGTCCTGGGTGGAAATCGAGCCCACGGCCTGCGGCGTGAGAGACAAGCATCATACCAACCACGCAAACCGGCTTAAGCATGGAGCAAGATTGAATCCCAAAAATAAAAATTTACAACCCCCTCCAACCACTCGCGCAAACTAGTAGACTACATAACGCCACATTACGACAGAGTGACGTTAAGTCGTGAAACATTGCGAAGTAGCAACTGAAATAGGTATGAGAATTGTTTACGATTTATGTATCTTGTTATCAATGTGAATTGTGACGTCAATCGTATTTGTATATAACAGTTATTTTCACGGTCTAAATCTCTAAATAATCTGTTTCATACAAAATAAGCAGGGATGGCCCAGTGGTAAGAACGCGTGAATCTTAACCGATGACGGTGGGTTCAAACCCTGGCAAACACCACTGAACTTCATGTGCTTAATTTGTGATTATAATTCATCTCGTGCTTGGCGGTGAAGGAAAGCATCGTGAGGAAACCTGCATGTGTCTAATTTCACTGTATTTCACCAACCCGCATTGGAGCAGCGTGGTGGAATAAGCACCAAACCTTCTCCTTAAAAGATAAGAGGACTTAGCCCAGCAGTGGGACATTCATTACTGTATACAAAATAAAACACAGTTATCTATTATAAAAAGCTTACTGCTATTTATTACAAGGTCGCGATTACAACAAGGTCATTTAAGGCATAATGAAAAAAAGAAACAATTATTTATAAAATATCAATTAATTGTATGTTCGTCATAAATAAAATGAAATTACATATTAAATAATAAAAAATAACATAATACAATCAAATATAAAATGACAAAGAAATTTTGGTACATATTCGTATTTTCTGATCATATTATTAATTCACAAAAAATGTTTTTCCTAATTTACATAAGACAATGTATCTAGTTAGCTTTAAAGTAATGTAAACGATTCGCAGATGAAGCATTAACTCTGTCGGTTGCCCTCAGAGCCAAATCTAAGGCACTAAATTATAATAAATCCCGCATTAAGCTTTTAGTTTACAAATAACCGATAATACATAATCTTTTCATAATCTAATTAATCTACAACATGTTAAATCTCTTAAATTTTCCAATTTAATTTAACGAAATATCTTTTTGAGATCCTTAAAGATTAAAATGAAAAGTGATATTATATGGTAGGAATTTGATACGAAATGATATTTGATACTGATAATATGTTTTTTTTTCTAATTTATATAAAATTTCATTAGTTAAATACATTGATAACAATTTATAAATATACAAATTTGTATCAAAATCAAGCATGAGCGTGTTATGAAGCATTGTCTTTTATTAGCGGTAAACATATGACTTTCCGTTGACCGTTGTTGTTAAGTTGCACGCACATCCTTGATTCCTATGGTACTGTGTTGAGAAAATAATAAAGCTATATATCAACTATCAGCCTCTACGCAATATTTACATATAAGAGTTACATTGATTGGACACATTTTAAAATTTTTAATTTACATCACTAAAGATTTTTAATCAATTTATAATATTTACATTATTGTTTGTTAATAAAAAATAATGATATGTGTAGTCTATTCCAATGGTAAGAGGTGTTAAGATAAATAACTTAAAACTTGCAAAATTAAATTTTGCAATAAAAAAATTATTTAAAATATAAATTGCAAAGTTTTCGGGAGTTAATTTTAAGTGGATATAAGTATTTATGTGGAATAGTGTTGTATTATGAATAAAAATATATTCTCGTGGTAATAATAATCCTTCTATCATTGGAATAAGCTATATTGTAATTAGAGCTACATATTAATGAGCTACATAGTTCATGTTGTGATAATTTTATGAATATATTATAAATTGTTAAATATTACACATACATTACATAAAAAAAAAAATTGGATTTATGAATTTAAGTCTTTTACAGCATACTTTTTTCACAACTTAAAACCACACTAATTGATGGTCTTCAAGGACATTTATCACATTTAAAAAGAAAAGGTCATTCGATTTTTGAATTTGAAAAAAAAATTGTAATCCAACACAGTACCAACAACGAAAAGAGATTAGGTATCACCTATCTTGATAATAATTTCATTAATCACATTCCAAATATATGTTTTATATCACGTTTATCTGTCCTCCGATGTCTCCAGGAATTGAGCATACACATCTCTGGTACATTCACCTTTTTCATTAAACTTATATTTGTAGTATGAGCCGTCTGCACATATCACTGCAATGGAAATATAGTATGAGATATATTGAAAAAATATTAACAATCGACAGTCAGCAAATCAATTAGAGAACCCCCGAAATATGAAAGTAATAAAAATGTAATTTAAAAAAATCCACTTGATATATTTAAAATTTAGGAAACCAAAATATTTTTCTTGTTAATTGTATGGTGAGTTTATACTTCAAGTCTGCTCATTAATAAGAGAAGAGGGGCTCTCAGCAGTGACAAATTTAAGGGCTTACTTTAGTTTTTAAATGTAATATTTTTGTTGATACTGAAGTATTTAAAATTTAAAATTGTATTAACATAAAATTGGTTATAAATTGACAGTGAAGCATGGCAAATATAGCATTAAATTGGTCTGCAAATAGAAGACACCTATGCTTTGATTTTATTAGGATAAAATAATAATTTTCACATATATAACAGTCTTAAGCAAATAGGCTTGAAAAATAATGTAATCTAATTTATTAACTAAATCAATTTGTAATAAACGAATTACTCACCAATAATAGAGCTCTTATCCACACCGAATGCACAAATACACGGCGGGCCCTTAGGTATGGTGAATTTACAGAAGCTCCAATTACTTGAAAAATATTTTGGTAAGAAATTAACCGCCGCCAAACTTGATTGTTTATTTAATTTCTCGTCCTCTAGGCTGAAGATATGAACTGTGCCATGGTCTGACGTTACACAGAGATTAGTACTTGTGTGGTTGAAGTTTATACAATATATGGTTGCCTGTGGAAGAATAATTGTTTTTTTTACTGAACAAAGTCAAAGTTTATATTCAATATAGAAGCATATTACAAATGTAAAAGTTTAAATGATTATTACTCAATCACACAACAGTGGCTGGACGAATTTGTTTAAAATTTTGAATAGAGATCTTATATCCTGGCTTAATGTTACATAAGCTTTTCATCGCCCTTCCCACTCAAACGAGCAATGCCAAGTGCGGAAGCTAGTTAAGTTAGTAAGTAGTAATCTAGTTACTTAGTAAACCATTCTATTAAAAAAGGTACCTATCCTGACAGTCTAAAAATAGGATGTGTTAGACCAATATTTAAAAATGGTTAACGGAACGCTTTCTCTAATTATCGACCTATTACACTACCGTCAATGGTGGACAAAATAGTAGAGAAATATGTTTGTGAGCAAATTCATACGTTTTATAGAAATAACAACGTCATCCTACAGTAATCAATTTGGTTTTCAGCAAGGTAAAGGTACAACCAACCTACTTTCTAAATTTACGGACGAAATAAACGGACATCTTAATAATAAAAAACATGTTTTAGCCCTGTTCATTGACTTTTCTCGAGCCTTTGATACATTAAATCATTAATACTTATTGGACAAGCTAGATAGCTGTGGCATACGTGGGCCCCTTCTTACTTGGTGTGCAGACTATCTCCGTAACCGCACATTCACTGTCAAAATTGGGGATGCTGATAGTGATGTCGTAGCAGCTAGTGAAGGCTCCGTTATAGGCCCCTTGCACTTTTTGTCACACGTCAACGATATGAGCAAGTTTATAGACTACTGTACTTGTTATCAATTTGCAGACGATACTTGTTTACTGATTGCAGATCGAGATACAAATAAGTTATGCAGCCTATTGCAGAATGATTTTAATACGTTAGCAATGTGGTGCCATGATGCGGGTTTAGTATTGAATGCGATGAAAACAAAATTACTTCACATAAGATCACCTTATTTAAAATTCACGCAATTAAAACAAATTACAGCTCATGATCACACTTGCCTACACACTCCGGGTCCTATCAATTGCAAATGTCCTACTATTGAACTAGTTGACAATTACACATATCTCGGACTTACAATTGATAACAAATTTAACTGGATCCATCATATACAATACGTCACTAAATACGTCTCAACCGACGTATTCCGATCAAAATGAAATTAATGTTATATAACTCCTTCGCACAATCATACATACAATACGGCTTAAGTAGTTATGGTCGTACTTATAACACCCATCTTTCTAATATTTATAAACTACAGTTAAAAATTCTAAAAACAATAGTATCAGAATCTATTAAAAGAAAGTATATTAGCAACGAACTAGGCATTTTCAAACATTGCAAAACCCTACCGATTCAGCTGCTATTTAAGTACATAATACTTAAAGAAGATTTTTTTAATAACAAACTTCGTAAAAGAATTGAACATCATTTACACACTCGAGCGATAACGGCAAACCGGTTGCGGGTTGAAACAGCCAACAACACGTACGGCGAAAGAACAACGAATTACATTATTCCCCGTCTTATAAACGAACTACCCCCCAGTTTAACATTAAATATAAATAATAAAAATTATAAGAAAAAACTAAAGGAATACTTTCTAAATTCCTTAGATCAATAAAAAGTTTAAGCTTGCCAGCTAAATAACGTGTTTATATACCTAAACCACAAGTACTTGCATAGTTTCTATTTAGCATTGATCATATTGATTGCACATTTTATTTTATTTGTTTCATTTATTTTGTCTTAATGTCAATCTTATTTATTTAACAATACTACTATTACTATTGCAACCGTTTAGTAGGACTTGTTCATAGGTTAGTTAATAATATGTTTAATTAGTTGTTTTTTTTTTTTTAAACTCAATATAGTTATAAGCTCTAAATAAGCACAGATGGGCATTAATGTCAAACCTCTGTGGTTTTTATAATGCTCTTATTCTGTTTAATTGTTATTCTGTGTTTGGACAATAAAAAAAAAAAAAGTTACATGTTTGACCTAAAAAGAGCAACGACAAAATTTCTATATAAAATAGGGGAAGTCTTGATTCTATTCAATATAATACAAATTTTCATGACAATATATATTATAAATATAAGTTTATATAATATGAATACCTGATGCGCTCCTCGTCTCAATTCTGCCAACTTTTGTCCAGTACTAGTATCAAAGACTCTGATTAGAGTGCCTTTCGTAGACGCTGTGGCCAATCTTGTACCTCCCACATTAAGGGCTAAGCAACTGAGGGGAGCCTCGTGTGCAGCAATGAGGTGACCTTCCGGTGCAGTACTAGTTCCTGCATGACTACTTAATTCCACCAACTGTTATATTATAGAGAAAACGAATACATTAATTTACTTATCGAGCACAAACATGAATTATCTTTTAGTAAATAGTGACAAAGCACATAGAACAGTCAGAAATTTAAAGCACAATTCAATCTCTGAAGGCTGCCACGTGATGTTATATTCTTAATATTTATTCTTATTACTTATTAGTAATAATAAAAGAAAACTTCTTAAAGTATTATGTTCTTTGTGTGTGTAATTGTTACACAAACTCATTTTTTTGCAGTATGATTTGCAGTAACTTTGGATTGCTACTATCAGTAGGTTAAGGCTAACGGATAGTAAGGTAAATGTATAAAATCTAGAGATTATACTGTTCATAAGCAAAATGAATTATTTTTTTAATATGGTAAAGAGGCATTCATTGATTTACTGATACATTATTACAGTATAGAGTAACTAAATTGTTTCATTGAATTTAAGTTGTTTCACTTTGACCAAATATTTCACAATAACAAACAATTATGTGATAGTGATTATTTCTTATTTGCATCGTTAAATCTACCATTTCAGTAAATAATCTCAATGTGACAATAATTCAAAAATTAAATGTTTATTATTGAATTTTACCTGAACTTAGTGGTCTAAGAGATAATTCAAAGAATTTGAAAAGTTACATATTATTTAATTTTAAAACATGTCATTTAAATTGATTATATCGTACTTATAAACATCACTTAGTCGCAGATTAATTAAACATGAATTTCTCTCTTGTTTTATTATTGATTTGACATTTGAAAGAAGACAGCAAATGATTTTTATATATAAGATAACGAATGTTTAAATTTAGTCTTTTAGTAAACTATTTTATTACCTGAACATGTCCAATTTTCCGACTAGGATATGCCACAAGGGCATTGTTGCTGTTCAGACATACAACACAGAGCCCTCTAGTGTTTTGGCATGTCTCAAATACATGTAATAATTGGGGTTGTGCAGTAAATGTATAAACTTTAATCAAATTTTCTGCAAAATAAAATAATCAAAATTATTCCTTATTAATTAGCAAAGATAAGGTATTAAATAAACTTAATTTACCCAAAACAACGACTATTCGATCTCTTCTCAATTTCACAGCTTTAACGGGGCTATTGAAGTCTAAGGATATTGCAGAATCTTTTTTTAGATCATCCCATATGATAACTCTGTTCGGAGGATACACAGGAGTCTTGCCGCCACCTACTAACGCCATGTAATTACACCTAAACAACATTTCGACGTAAGATAGCCCTCCTTCTGTGAAGTTTTGACGTTCCTTTTCTTTAAGCGGATCGCTATTAAACACTCTAAATCCATTTTCCGTACCACAAGCGAAGCAGCCTGTAATAATTTCGACACAAAAAAATTACGAAATAACTGTAAAGAATATCATCACCAGAGAACAAAAAGTAGGTATGCAATTACTTTCAACGTCTCACAATGTAATCAACTATTACCTTGGTCCTGATTAAAGCCTACATATAAAAGGCCATTTGAAAAATTATTTTCCTCTGACAAATTCATGGTCAAATTGTAATATCTTAAATTACACTTTAAAAAACAAGTAAAATCTTAAATATTCATAGTTCGACTTTGCGGCAATTTGACAGTACGAATAATAGACAAACATGTTGACGTTTAGTTAATAATAAACAAATATTTTTCTAGCACAGATTATACTTTATAAAAGTGGCTGTAGAATTGGGTACAGCATAAAAAAAGAATCAAAATATTATAAAGTAATTATCACCATTGCCTCTTATTAGGAACCTCAAAGAATGGGTTTATTTTATGACTTTTTTTATTAGTTGGTGAATCTGCTTAAATCACAAACAACAAGCAATGTTTCTTTTTATTGTAATTCGTATCTTTCTTGTCCAAAATGTTGTTTCTACTTGATTGATATCCATATTTTATACGCAAATTTGGAAGAATATTTAATTTACATTTTGAAAATGAATTAAGTAGTTAAAATACAATAGTTAGCGGAGTTTTCCTACAAATTTACTAGATGGCGCTCACACTTTTACTCTTTTTTATAGGTATATTATATAGGTTGAAGAGGAATTTAGTTTGTGGTGCAAATCTTAAGCTTGTTTAAGATTAACTATATATAATAAACTGCCATTTAAATTATTATTTCATTTGTTATTTTTAAATAACGGACACTTTAATTTTAGTATAGTAAAATATGTACCTAATCTTATAATAGACAACTACTTTGCACTTGTAACTTTTAGCTGTTTTGATTTTGATAACTCGCAAATACCTACGTATTAACTCAAAAGAGGAAGTTATTTTGAAATGTCAGGCAGACACTTCAATTTTATTTTGTTTGTATACATAATATAGAGTAGGTACCTATAAGTTATAACATTAAATGATGTATTTTTAAAATATTAAGGCATAAAATGAGACAAAATATGCTTGGTATTATTATTTAAATTTAATTAGACAATGTGCTTCAAATAATAATATTTATAATCACTATTACACTAACTGACCAAGGCCCAAGGACCAGGGACGAAGAAAGAACTGTAATAAAAATATTACCAGGCAGTTTCAAAATTTCAGTTTCACGGTAAAAAAATATCGAGGTATGGGATCCATCAAGTCATATCTGCTTATAGCCTCTCGGGTTCATAGTATGATTTATGATTATCCTCATATTAGAAAGCACGTACCTATTGTTTGTATTAAGGAACACACAGACTGTAGCGTGTTCACTCGTATCTTGATCTGATCTAAATTAGCATCTTAATTAACTAATTAATGATATAATTATGCGCATTATTATTATGTTTCTAATATTTTACGACTTTTACGTCGTTAAGTAAATTTTTTCGATTGGTTATATGGTAGAGGGAACCGTAAGCGGCTCCAGGGCGATTGGTATGGTAGGTAGGTTAGATCGGTAGGTGTAGGTGTTTATACATCTTTATGTTAAAAGAATGTTAAAGAACTTGAACATGATTAAAATGATTACATTAATTACTCTCAGCATCAAAATGTTACATACAACTTATTGAATTGAAAAGATATTAAGCTATAGGTAGGATCTTTGTAAAATATTTACGAGTAAAATTTTGTACAGATATTGTTAAAGAAATAGAACAATATAACTAAAACTAAAATATCTATAGTACCTAACAATATATAATACTTACATAGTTGCCTGTTAGTTTGGCTCTCACATGAATTAACTTCTTGTTATTCAAGATTGAAATGTACACAAAAGTTATTTCTTTGGAATTTATCATACTTTGGAAAGTTGAGTGTTGAGCAACATGTACGTTATGGAAATATTTTCTCGACCTCCTTTTTCCATAGAAGCTACTTAGACATAAAATTGATCATCCTAACTTATTATAAACAATCAATTTTAACATATATAAAAAATAAATGTGCGGTCGGGGCACCCCCGTCAGGAAAGAAATGCTGTGCAATAATTTTTCGACTCAAACCGTATGAACGCTATTCCGTTATATGACGTGACCTTGGGCTACTGCCATTTCACTCTACTGTAAAAGAACTTCGTTCCAACAAGTAAATGTATCTTACCACCTCTTAGACGAACCATTCTGTATCATTTAACTATATAATATACTAGTTATTAGTATTTGTGAAAGAGGGGCAGATTTTAGGCAAAAAAGTAGCCTCTGTTCGTCCTTGGGATTTAAGCTTGCTTCATACCAAATTTGATCAAATTCGGTTCATTGGTTTTGGAAACGTAACAGACTTAGTTACTTTCGCATTTGTAATAGGTTTTAGTATAGATTATTAAGACTGTCCCTGGTTAGTAAGTATGCCTAGTGTTTGTTGTTTTATTACTAATATTTTTTTTAAATTCATTTATAAATGTATACTTTGAAATCATTATAATTATAATTTACCTACTTATATTTGTTTTGGTCTGTGTGTAATGATACAATACCATATTCATTTTATTATATTTAAAATGATTATGTATTAAAACAATCTTTATACACTGGGCTGGGTCATTTTTCGCTCAGAAGATCGGAATTGCGATTCAAAGGGAAAATGCTGCTAGTCTGTTAGTATTCTAGCCACCATTCCACGTATTCATGATTTTTATTTTGTTTATATATTTATACAAAAAAAACTTTAAGGTTTAATGTTAATAATTCATATAGTTTATTTCACAAGACTCAAGAGTAATGAAGAAGTAAAATCTAAAAGGTATCAAAATGTACTAACATTCAGTAAAACAGCGTCGAAACAATGCTGTAATTTCATTTAAGCCCCGCTGTTAGAAATCTTTGTAAAGCTTTTGAAATGATTGAATTTTTACGCAAGCATTTCCATTCTCATTACTTTTATGTAGCGGTATGTATTTTCATTGTAATGCTTTCTTGGAATTGTGTGAATTTTGTGAAGAACAATGTAATTATATCCGTCGACAGCTTATAAACATACCTAATAGAACTTTATGTGATACACAACAAAAGAGTATACAATCGTCCTACAGAATATACACAAATGTATAAAAAAACAATTGACTTTAGTTTGTGGCATGAAGTGGTTCTTACTTATAATAGCCCAAGATGAGCTCAAATATAAAAAAATATGTAAATATTGTCTTCTTTTTAATTAATCAAAAGCAATTAATTGCACGGTACAAACAGCAGCCTAAAAGCAAATTAGGCATTCTATATCAGTAACTTTTCTTTTCATTGTTGTTGATTTTTTTTCCTAAAGTAAGAATTTGTATTAATTTTCGAGTTGTGGCCATCGATAAAATCGTTTTATTTTCTCTATTCAACTGTATAGCTTGTGATCCGATACATTCATCCGAGATTCACTATTGACTGTGTTGCATATAGGATAAAATATCACTTTGCTTTTTTAAAAATTATAAAGCTATCTAAATATATATAATGTATTTAATTCAATTACTTTCTCCAAAGACTAGTGACTTTGTCTTTTTAAGTTTTCTAAAATTCTAGTCCAACAGAAAAACCGCCAACGATGCTTGCGCTAAGTTAGATCCTAAATAAAAAAAAATATCTAAATATTTTTCAAGGATTACTCAAATAGTTGACTTAAACTAAAATAAAAGACATAAAATATACTTCGAAATGTTGCATTCAACATTTCAACAGGAAACGGTATTAAGACTTTTCAGCACTAAATCGAAGAGGCAATTTTCCTGCAGCCGCAGGGTAGATTAAGTAATTATTAATCGTCGCCGGTCCCTGTTGCAATCTCGTCTTCACCGACCAGACGATAAAAAACCATACCTAGTACTAATTAATACTGCGGCTCGGGTGCACTTTAATTTTGCACGTCCAAAAGCTTTTGTTCATAGCTAACCGTTCACGAGGATTATTTTGCCTCTCTTTAAAGAAATTTTAATGTATTGGAAAGATATTCAGTTTCCAGTTATTGTTTTTGTTGCGGTCTACGCTATGATTGGGTGCTACTTATTATGTCACTTTACAATAAGTCTTAATAAAGGCGAGTTCTTTTAAAATAATCTAAATATAATATTATTATGTATTTCGTTTACAATGTAAAATATATTATACAATTCAATTCACAAATGTTTTATCAAAATAATAATCATTATTCGAATTAATAATGAACCGATCAAATTATCATTAAACACTTTTATTATAAGAATGTTAAATTTTATACGTGAATTTATACGTTGTATATGTCATAAATGAGTCGTGTAGTTTCTGACAAATCACCAGCCTACAAACATGCATTCCCTTTTTTTTTAAATTGGATAAAATAAGAAAGTAAAATGTATTCAACTTTTCGCCTTATATTGAATTCTCATCTTTATAATAAATATAGTAAAATCGAAATGAGTACATACTAATTCAAGTAATAATGCTATGACTACACAACTGTTTTACAATTAAAATAATAATCTATTTCAAACAAACTTACATACACACACTAACTTTGAAACTGTGTGTATGTATATGTGATACATACCTTTGGTCATAACATCCAGATACAGCGTTTTTATAGGTGAGACATTCTTAATTAATTTAAATGTCGAGCATTTATATAGATGGCAGACTTAGAGAGAATGAACACCAATGCTCTAGTCTTGCTGAATAGTGCATCGTTAGGGATAATCCGATTCGGGAATTGGAGCATTCGAGTATCCGAGCATTCGGGCATTAGGGCATTCGGCATTCAGTCGTTCGTCCCGCGCAGTTCAGCAATGCGAGTCCAGGAATTTGAATGCAAATTGAAAATGCCATTAGATCAGCAAACATCTGCCTCCCGATCAAACGATGCAATTGTGCGCTCGTGACCGATAAATCGTTATAATTTGTGAATACGATGGCGTGGACAATTTTACCGCTAATAGATCAATTATTATTTAACATTTTAATGGCTAGCAATCAATTGCCGTTTGAATAAATTTGCAACAAAATTCGGTATATAGTTTCATTTGGAGAGTGCTTAACGACTTCTCGTAGTTTAAGCGGACTTTTTATACTTTTGAGTTTTCTTTAATTTTCTCCGGCAATACCAGAGAAAAACTAAGAATGCTCTTCCTTTTTTGTTTTGTTTTTAGTTTTATTATCTTTATAACCAGTTATATATAGCTGACATGTTATATTTATTTTTGACCAATTGTGAAATAAATAATTGACCGTCAATAACTTTAGAAATTTCTATTCAAATTGTCTGTAAGAGCCTTTGCCACAAGCGATGCATATGCGACAATATATAAATACAAGACACACTATATTATAGGTGAAAAATACAATATAGATATTACATAATAATGTTTACGAGAAATAGATATCCGAAAAATATTTCACATAAGAAATGTGTTCTTAATAAATACTTTAAAGAAAAAAGGTGTATCTTTCTTTCCTACTCTAGAAACATCATTTACACGTTAAAAGTAATAAATGGCTATTTTATCACTGTTTTATATTTTATTTTAATGTTTTTTTTCGTCCTGAAAACATTAACTGAACTCTATTTTAACTACAGAGCCATTCCCAAGCAGTTTATTCTCATCTAATTACCTTTCTGTCTCGTTAATAACTGCAAAAAAAAATACATTGATTGTAGAATAATATTTACAGTATTTCAAGCATTCGAAATATAAAGTTATATTTGAATTTCTTTGCAATTTAGCTTTTTTTGAAAAACGAATTATACTTATTACTAATAGCTGGGATAGTTTACATTATTATGAATAGTATTAATAGTTGTGTTAATAAAAATTCCATGATGATGATAATTTGCACATAAATGGTCAAGATCGGTGGTAAATTTTTAGTAACACATCAAGAACTCAAAAAAGGTAAATATTTTCGTTTAAAGTCCACACATAAACACGCGCACACACACAACGCAACTGAGCGAAGAAATAATTTCGTAGCATTGCTGTTTGAGTTATTATTAGACGCATTCATGCGTCTAAACTGATGGTAAATACACTAGGCAAATCATTTTGTTCAATCACTACGTCAAATAAAATGCCGTCTTTATAAGTAGGAGACAATTAAAATTGATATCATAATATTATAAAACATTAATGTAAAATAATATACCGATAGTTTATATATGTTTGAAATATTTGTGAATGTAGCAGGTCAATTGTTTGGCCCAACAAGCTCTACGCGATATCGCTACATCAAGTAAAATGCCGCCTTTATAGGAAGGAGATATTTACACATAATAGACTTATAATAGACTTATTAAAACATAATTAGTTCAAATTAATAGTTTTAATTTTTTATTTGGAATAGTTTTCTTACACTCCAAACTTCTTCGACTCTGTTTATAGCACGCATCAGACAGCAAGCCTTATAATTACAATGAACAAGGCACGAGGATCTAGAAGTATATAATTAAGAAAACAGAATTTTTACATACATATTGATACTTATAATATATATATATATATATATATATATATAATATATATTAACAGGTGTTCATACTTATAATTACCAACAAGTAATAGGTACCTATTACTAATACAACTATTTTATATACGTACGTATATATATAGTAGTATTATAGATCATAATTTATTATTATTATCAAATAAAATATCACAATATCGTTTATTTCCATCAAATACATTTTTTTTTTAAGATAAATTATTACAAATGCAGTTTTTTTTAGAATTATTATGAATAAAAATATTTTAAAAATGAATAAGTAGCATAGCTTGTGCCAAATGATCGTAAAAAACTAAACGTACATATTATTTACGAACTCTCTTCGTTTATACTGCGCTGGCTCATTCAAAGAGCGTGGAAGGATGCTAGATCAATTACAATGAAAAGAATATTAGAGGAGACTATGATCACATTTTAATGAGCATTTACTAGTATAAGGCGCTGCGCAAACGTGGCCACTTTTGTGTCTGCTACCTTTGATTATTTTATTATCATACAATCATTATGAAATCAGTCATAACTGCGAAGACGTAGAAACTTTTGTGTCCTGTTGCTTCCACTTGACACATATCGATCTCAAAGTATTCGGTATTGGTAACTAAAAACGAAAAGTACTCGTATAATCAACACAAGCACCTTTTGCTTGTGTTGATTATATTAGAGCAACTAATTGTTACCAGAGACACGAAGTGGCAATCGGCGACTGTGTCCGATTGTCGCTACCGAACATAATAACATAGTTTCCAGTGACGGTGTTTCGAGTCGGGAAGAAAAAATGCGTTTTGCGCAGTGCCTAATAGATGAAGTACCTACACACAAAAGAGTGATTACTTTGATTTAGAGTGCAATATATGTAATACTTAGTATTATATGAATTGACATAAAGTTTCTTTATTTATTTATTAATTATTATAACTTACAACTTATAGATACAATATACGAATTATAATGACATAGTAAATAAAGTGTCGAAACAAGAGCGCTTACACTTTTAGACAGACTACTTAAAAAACTTTTATTTCTTTATTTATATTTTATTTATAATATTCAAACTATGAACAAATAGACAAATTATGTCTTTTCGTTTTTTTTCTTTTATTTTCATTATTTTTTCTGGTTAGTTTGAATTATTTTAATAATAAAATGGCACAGTATTCATCAATTTTAACATAAAGATAACATTAGGCCTGACATACTGAGCAGTTCCTTTGCAGGTATGTAGTGAGTTGGCCAACATTGACTAGACAACTGAACATAAAGCACGCTGACCAATCGCCATCCAGACACAGCGCCACCTGGTGACACTTGTATTTCGCTTCCAGTTTATAATATAGAATATAATGTCCGTATTAATGACAATTATGATAATTTAAATTTTTTCTATTAATAGTTACTACTATGAAAACAAAACATGCAAAAAATTCATATATGGTGGTTGCCCTGGGAATCAAAACAATTTTCTAACTATCGCCGAATGTGTGTTAACTAATAAAATGATATATCAGAAAATAAAATTTATATATTACTAGAATTCATTAAATAATTATTAGTTTTCATTTAACTAATTATTGATTCCCCCAACGTAACGTAACATTACGTAACTTTATGATTACAAAAGTAAAAAATAATAATTGATTGAAAGTACCAATCACAACATATCATAAAATAGTGTAAAGATCCCAAAGCTGTAAAAAGACTTCCTCTCTTTTTGTAGGATTAATGGAAACACGTGGCAGAATTTCATACGACACACGATTTCACACGATTTTTCACAAATCAATTAGAGCTTGCCTATGCTTAAACCACGGTCGTATACACAGGTCTTGCAACTGAGTCCAATTTCAGTGGTGAGAGATAGGTGCGAGTGTGTTACAACTGCTAATTCGCAATACCATCCGCTGTACGTACTACGTCGCTGCTATCGAAGCTGATATTTTTCTGTCCCAAGTATTGTGTTTTTTAATCATTATTATATCGTTTTGTTGAGTTTTGCGGATTTTTTGTTATTTTTGTTTTGTTATTTAACTGCTTTGTTTGGATTCGAAAAAGTGTTCGGGATTATTATTACGCGAATTGTCATGCCTCTGGCGACCGTAAATTGAACTTAACAGCGTCATTATGTCAACGTACCCCATACTGAAGTTGCAAGACCTTTGTATACGACCGTGGCTTAAACCCTCAAACGTCGGTTAATATTCACCTTAACTACACTCGAAAAACAAACCGCAATACGCTATATGAATTTATATAGATAGACAGGCAACACTAAATAACTTAAAGTTTCATATTTTACTAACTAAGAGTTACGAAAGCATAATATAAAACAAACATAAAAGAACATTTTATTTCTATAACCGATAAAAAATGTAATGAAAAGTTTGTAACAATATTTTATGAAACATAAACTTTATCTCGATTTAAGTGCTTCATATTCATTGATATTCTTATAAGATGTGGTTTCTATGTGTTTTAATATCGTTGTTATGTAAAATTGTAAACGGTAATGATTCATCAGAAATAACATTGACAACTGCGAAATTGCTTAAGACTATTTCACCGAAACCTACAACATTGTATAAAAGAATAAACGTTGAAAGAAATTATTATGAAGGCGCCACATTGCTGGACTTGGTTCGTCTCTTGGACGCAAGGCGAAAAAAACCTAACAAAAGTAAGTGATACATAGAAGTAAAATTATATAATATTTATAGAATTGTTGAATTTGAACGGAGGTTATGTGATGGTCCTTGTAACCGATTTCAGCCGCGTCGATCATTCTTAAAGGAGACTAGCCAACTGAGCGGGATTTATTATAGTACAAGTTTGTGCGCAAACACAGGTGCATTATTTATGCCCTTACTCTCATAATCCGGTTCCGAGGCACGGGAGTGTAAATACTGCCAACTGCCAGAATCAGAGCTGTGATTGAAAATTTCTCAACATAAAACCCAATTACGTTTAATGTTGTAAGTTAGGCTATAATAGGCAAGTATGCGCTATTAGCATCTAAGAAGGTTGCGCTATAACTAAGAAAGTTATACGAACCCGAAAAAATGCAGTGTTGTGTAGGGCAAATGAGCCACCTGATGGTTAATGGTCACCATCGCTCATAGCCGCAATAGCCTTGGGAACTAAGATGTTAAGTCTTTTGTGCCTGTAGTTACACTGACTAACTCACTCTTCAAACCGGAACACAATAATACTAAGTATATCTGTGTAGCGTTAGAATATGTGATAAAAGGGTGGTTGTACCAAGACGAGTTTGCATAAAGCCTTAGCACCTAGTATAATAAGCAGTATCGAATATATCTGGTCTCTTGGTGACAAGTACAAAGGTATACTTAGCCTGAAAGAATAAGACCCCTAACATTAAAAGGGCGTTTGCTATTACAACACTCAATTATGAATATTTAATTTTTAATAGATGACAATTTTAGGAAATTCTTACATATGGAATTGGGATCACTGGTGTCATCTCCAACCGATAAGAGGACATTGCAAAAATACGTTAAATAGGTACGATCGTTTTATGTGAAATGACGACAATATATTTTAATAGATCATATTTTAGTTTATTTGTATTTTTGGCTGTTCTTTTGCCGTACCGTGCTTGCATTTGTTTTATTTTTTAATTATTATTTCACTCAAAGGTATTTAAGATCTTCTAGGATATTAATTCAGAGAAGTTTTAATGTATAATATAATTATAATATGTATGTTATTATTTTTATTTATAGATTTTATTACGATGCACAGCTAGACCAATGTTTGCCTTTTATATACACTGGATGTGATGGTAACAAAAATAATTTTGAGACACGCTTAGAATGTGAAAGGCATTGTAAGGGTAGGTTTACAAAATCTTAGGATGCTTTAATTTATTTACAATAAACTAAGAAACAACTTAAAAGATTCAAATTGCAGTCTTTTATCCTTAAGCTTTTAAAATATGAACTTTTTATTAATTGGCTTAAATGATATATTGGCTTAACATGAGTTTATAAACATTTTGATAATATTTTTTTTATTATTAGTTATAGTTTTATATATTTTAGGTATTATTTATGTAAATGTTAAGCATCCCACGCAAGCGGCGGCTTGTTTTCTACAACCGGATACAGGTTTCTGTTTGGCTCTTATAACCAAGTAAGTTTAGTTGTTAAGTATAACAAATTATTTAAAGTTACGAGACTCCTAGAGAGATTCGAATACCTAAATATTAACTGAAGACTTGAGGTTTATCCCCGGACAAGCATCTCTGAATTTTTATGTGCTTTATTTTTGTTTTCGGCGGTGAAGGAAAACATCATAAGGAAACCTGCTTGTTTCAGATGAAATTTGCTACATGTGTATCCGTCACCATCACCGCTACCAATCCGCATTGTAGCAGGGTGTTGAAGTAAGCTCCAAACCTTCTACTCAAAAGGAGAGGAGGCTTTAGCCCAACAGTGGGATATTATAGGCCGTTACTTTAAGTAAATCATTTTATTCAAAAGAAATAAAATAATCTTGTCATATTGTAGCTCAAGGTATATTCTGCCAGTACTACATTTTTTTTCATAAATGGCTGTTAGTTTTGTACAATGTGCACAGATTATATCGCTAATGTTTCATAGGCCTTATACACGCTAGTCTAAGACGATAAAAGCATGTGACAATCCCCAACATAGACAACTAGAGTAGGGTGTGACGGAATGATCGTTGCGTGCGTTTGGTGACGGTTAATGGTTATTTTTCATAATATTATTGATTTACTAAATTCGGTTCGATAAGAGAATGCGTTCATGACGTCAGTCAATTGGTCGTAACTAGTGAATACACTACAAGTATGAACAGTCGACATAACCTTGTAACAGGGGATAATTTATTTAAAAAAAAGTATTTTTGTTTATTTAAAATTCAATGAAAGTTACATCTTTTTTATTATAAAATTTGTTATAAATGCTAAATAACGATAACAATATTTTCATCTTAAATTCTTGTATCTAAAGTAACATCGTCCATTCGATCACGGACCTGTCACCGACTTATTCTCTCACCATTTCGTTTATTACAGCAATATTATGTATATATTTTATAATTTTAATAAAACATAATTAATATAAACATCAAATTTCAGATATTACTATGACATCAATGAAAAAACTTGTAAGAAATTTATATATGGAGGCTGCGGCGGGAATCAAAATAGATTCGACACTCTGTTCTCATGTATGAGAGCATGTTCTGTCATACTTTAGTAATATAAGACGGTTATATAAAAAATGCTTGTTGAAATACACTTAAATTTTTTGTATAGTAATTCTATATTTTTATAAAATGTTAATGAATTCAAAGAAATATTTACTATCTTCTAGCTTGGTAGCTTTTATTTATAATATCGATACGAAATTGACTGCAAGCACATCAAAACACGTTCAGACTTTTTTTATTTTAATTAATAGATTACGAACAAATGTGGCGAAGCTTGAATCAATCAAGATAATCTATCAAGATTTGGCTCATTAGACGGTTAGCCCTATTTTAGTAAAAGAACAAAGCGACCTATAAGCGATGAAAATGAATAATTGATTTTAATTATGTACGTACCTAATTTGTTCTAGTATAACATGTGGTTGAGATGCGTCAATTTTTATAGACGACATTCGTTTTATTTTTTGTGTCAACAATGTACAACATATGCAATATTTTTCCAGGGTTATGTATTAATATGTACCTACATATTATGTCAAATATTGAACGAGTATTCATCTAACCCAAAATTAAAACGTTAATTAATATTTTGTAGTAAAAAAAAAACTTTGTAATGCGTGCAAAGTTAAAATTTTGGTCCGTAAAAATTTTCTACAATATTTTTTATTTCAAGTTGAAATAAAAATATTTAAGCTCGGTTGGCGGGCTAGCAATTACTGGGAGACCGGGCCTTAATCCACGTTGTGACGAAGAAAAACTTCCCTAATTAATAGTCGAGCTGGATTAATTAACGAAGACATGCTGAGCTCTTACCATTTAGATTGTTTTTTTAGTTTTTGATAAAAGAAATTAGTTCTATTATACGATCTAATTGAAAAAGCGTAGCTATCATACACCGTTTCTCATTAAAATTTAAAGTATACGGCTTTTTATAAATAATTTGTAAAATTCAAAAGAAAAATTCAAAAGAGTAGTTATGATACATATTAGATACAAAATTATGCGTATAGAAGTTTTTAACTAAGTATTTTGTAAAATGTTTAAGCTGGGTATTAGTCTTTATCAGATTGGCTTTAGCCATCAACATGGAGATTGGAGGTTTTACGGCGTCGTTGCTGCTCTCAGATTTTTTAGTGTCGCCCGGAGCGAACATTTTGCAGCGTCAGTAATTGGAGACTAATTTATCGCGTGTTCCCGCGAGATTTATTGGCAAAGGATAAAACTGTTTTTTAAAATAAATATACACACCAATTGTTGATCTACGATAACAGTTTTTATTGCTGTTAAAACTAGAGATAGAGGTGGAAACTGTTTTTATAAAAACCGAATTGGTCCTTTTTTAAATAGAACACAAATCATACAAATTGATGTAAATAATTTACTCGTAAAAATCACAAGTTGCATCAATAATTAATTAATAACATTACCTTTCTATCCACTAACAAAATGGCGGCGGCTTGAAATTAGGGCGCTACTTTTTTTTTTAACAACGCTGTTGTATGAACCAAATATTCTCCAAACTATACATTATTTGCAATATATTGTAAATACATATCAAGACAGAAAGAGAATAAGAAAGGGAGATATTTAATAACAAAACAATATACAGTAAAACTGTAGCAAATAATTTTATTAATAATCGTACATAAATAATAATTACAAGAATATACAAAGTAAAATATAACAAGATCAATCAGCCGGATAATTTACATCAATCGCCATCGGCACTTTTGAAATAAAGGGAATCAAATTTATTGTTTTATTATCTCCTTTGCTCCATAATTCTTATCTTCCTTTAAATTTAGAGCCAGCTATGGCCTGTAAAGTGAAGAACTGTTTTAAAGCGCTAAAAATCTTCGCGTAATACTTGGCCGAAGTTACTGACGTATCGGACCTAAATTTTCTGCATTTTATTTTTCTGCCGCCTGAAATACGCAATGTTTCTTTGTTTTTACTAAACAAAATAAAAATAAAAATCTTTCGGAACACTAGAATGGATATTTACATGTTCTTACCATCTCGTATCGCATTTCTTCAGTGATTCGTTCGCAAAGATCATTCGGTATGTCGCTCTGTGTGACGTCTTGTAAGACGTATTTTAATTGTGATGTTCTGTGAAGAAAAGTATTTATGTAAGTAAAGTCTGTTATTAATCCCATTGCTGAGCCAAGATTTCCCTCCTCCAAGGAGAACTTTTGAAGGTTATCCCACCACGCTCCTCGAAGGTGGATTGGGGTACGTATGACATGTTTCAGACTGTCATCAGACACATGTAGCTTACTAATGATGTTTTTCTTCACGGCCGAGCACGAGATGAATTAAACATATAAATGAAATATATGAAAACGGGTTGCTTGCCCAGGCTTGAACTCGCAATTATCAGTTGAGATTCATGTATAAAATTGTTATAACAAATTTCTACTGTCCTAAAATACCATATTACCAAACGTCACAAAATAGTAGCAGCGAAATGTTGAGACGTGAAAAACACAAAAAAATTATTAATATATATATTTAAGTACTAAGATAAGATAAGGGTCCTCCAGACCGATTTCGGCCACGGCGGCCAATCTCAAGAGAGATTAGCCAACTGTGCAGGAGATATTATAGTGCACAAGTGTGTGCGCAAACACAGGTGCACTCTCTTTTCCTTAGCTCTCATAATCCGATGGGACGGCAATCCGACACGACCGGAAAGAGTTCAGGCGCAGGACCAACGGCTTAACGTGCTTTCCGAGGCACGGGAGTGTACACACTTCCAACTTCCTGACTCCGGGCTGCTACTGAGAATTTTCTGACAGAAAAACCCAATAACTATTTATTGGCCCGACCTGGGAATTGAACCCAGGACCACCGCTGCGGCCTTATATATAGCCACTAGACCAACGAGGCAGTCGCATTTAAGTACTATTACATGATCGAATGCTCAGTAAAAAAAAAAAACGCTAAGAATTGCTATTTTAAAAGAATTACTTATATTCATTTTAAAATCTACATTAAAAAGGACTTGAAGTTGCAAGATTGATGGAGCAGTACAACTTAGAGGGATGATGCAAGATAATGGCAGATAGATGACCGAAGAGAAACATTTTCTCTCAAAACAAATTTATGACTAGTTTTTTTAAAAACCGCAAATCGATATCCTATAAAGTTGCTCTATTTCTGTAACAATTCATGGGCCATTATTTGAATTGATGACCTGCCCGGCTTTCAATACATGTTTATAATGAACATGTCGCAAACAGGTTTGTTAGGTCAACTATAGCAACAAGCATTTATTGATCAAACAGCTACTCTTCATCAACTCTGTTTTGTTTTCGAACTAATAATTACTGTGAGTGTTTTATTTACAATAACATATGAGTAATTAATGTACATTACATACATTTTACTAATGAAATATAATTATGTATAAAGAAAAAACTATTTAGAATCGATAATTTGGTAAATTTAAAAAATATAACTAACTGTATATAAATAAGCATATAAGCACTCGTGGCACGTCGAGCGAGGTACGGCGCGTCCTCTTTACCTCCGAAGTTGTATTCGATAGCTTCTTGTTTACTGCAGCGCGACACCACGTCATCATCGAACTTACACCACTGAAAACAAAAATTTGTACTATAATATTTCTAGACGACAAATTTTCTAAATATATTGAAAAACAACATAATAAATTTTATTTTCTAGTTATGTTACATTATCTACAATCATCTATGTAATTATAATTCAATTCTAATTATTTTCTTATTACTCAGAAACATCATCAACGTTTTTTTTAATGAATGTATTCAAAAAGTGCTGTTTCACTAATTTACTATAATTATTACATAATATTTTGTGACTTTACTATATTATAATAGACATCATATTTTATTTAAAATATTCAACTTTTATATGTTTTAGAAGAATATATGTACAACAGTTGTTGTACACATGACAACACCAGTTTTAAATCTCTCATTATATATTTTTTGTGGTGCCAATAATTATATAAGACTAGTAACTTATCGAAACGTTACCTATCCACTTATTTTTTACTTATTGCATTGACTGTTCAAGTTAGAATTACCTTTCCATCGCCTTTAGGATTAATGAACACGACGTAGTGTCCGCCGTGATTATCTCCCGAGTGTACCAGAACCGCATGCAACGTATAATGTGCGGGAATTTTAGGTGTCTCCTGGAGATACTGATCCAGATTTACCTCCTCGTAAAATTCGAATCTGATCAATTTAAAACAGAAGATAAATGCATAATATTTAAATTCATTTTTACTTAGACAATTCGATAAAAAATATTTAAGGGAATTCGCTTACAGAATTTTTGTAAAAAATTTGGGCTTGTTTAATCATCATCAAAAATACGTTATCTTAATTGAAATCTGTCGCTCTTTACCTATCATTGAATTTAACAGAAGTGTCACTTTGTGGATCGTATTGAAATCGCATTAGGTGTAGATGTAGAATAGGCGGAAATACATCAAACCGAACACCTTTCTCGGCTTCTTGAAGACCATGTTCTCCTGCATCATATTTGTTTTCGCCATCCAACAATTCCGTACTAATGTAGTCTTTAAATGATTCATAAACTAAAAGTATTTTTCGTAGTTTTTATATTATGTTAAATCAGTTAAAATAAATTATCTTAACATATAATATTTATACATTTCACTATTACACTTCAATTATTATTTGTTAAATGGATTTCACAAAATGTAAACTCTAATACAACAAGCATATCAAACCCCACCCACCCACTAACTAAATAACACATAACCATACGTATTCACATATTATTAATTTTATACATTTTATCTAGCGTAACGTAAAGGTAAATAAGAGAACTGACTATTATTTTTCCCCTTAACGCTAAGTTGGATATCGTAAAATGTTTCAACGCGAGTACTTGTGCAATTTACATTCTTGCATTTTATAAATGAAGTCATTTTTCCTTCAAACAATTTAGGCACCGTCCCTTCGACTACCGTACCTTTCATTTTATTTTCTAATTTGTCTAGTAGTACCTTAAACAACACACAAAATTGTACGGATGAATATAATATAAAATCCTTTAAATTCGTTTTTTATATTGTATTGTTCGAATCTATCGCCAAAATAAAACAATTCCTTTACCCTAAGAAATTCTTGAACGTCATGTTGCATAAAAGAGTCTAACGTTTCCCAACCGAAACTTTTCGTAAGTTTTTTTGTAGCAACTGTCTTATCAGAAAATTGTAGGTCGTAGAAAACTCGTTGTAGTGCGAAAGCAACTGATCTAGAACTATCATCACCAACAGTGGGTATTTTATAAACGGCTTTCCGTAGAACATTTGTGAAGAAAAGTGTTTGCAGGAGAGAATTCATATAACAAGTTGCACCTTGGTTTTTGAGCCCTGTGAATATTAAATCTAGTTTATTCGAGATCTTACAGTGAATTAAATTTTTAATAAGTTATTTTTCCGACCAATATATCCTGTATGCTTCTTAGAGTCCCAAGAGACTCCGTGCGGAGCCTCCGCAACAACATGAGCCTCGATTGTTATTGAATCATCTTTTACAAATCCGTTATCAGGATCTATTAAATTTTTCCATGATATAAAATGAGCAAACCCCCAATCGTCTTCTTTGCTAGTGAATAAAAACAAGTATTATTTTGCTGTAAATAAAGTGAACTAATATATACTCTTATATTATCATACCTGTGATACATATGATGTAGCTTCCTACAAAGATGTTCACCATCTGGTTTGTGTGATAAAACTTTTAATTCTCCTAGCCCATAGCATGACCATCCTGGAGAATCGCATTCGCCATTACATTGCAAAAAAATTCCCAGCGCTTTTTGTTGCTGTCGGTCCGGAGTCGTTGTATTTCGAATAAGAACTAGAATTTTCCACGGCAAACATCTCACATAGCACGGTGGAGATAAAACTTGTTCTCTAAGTTGACTAATATTTTGGACTGTGTAACGAAAGGTCGCGTCGGAGCGGGCATTATCTTCATCGTCTTTTGTTATTTCCTAGAGATTTAAATATTTTATTGAATAAAGTTAAGCTTTGAGTGTATTATTTTTTAAATGCCAGCTTGTTGCCATTTTTTAACTACGTACTTGTCATAAATATTAAAAATAAAAAATTAAATCTCACTGCGTTGGCTTGTAGTGTATCGGCTGTTGTATTTTCTGCGCTGCCGGTTTCAAGCATTTTTCAGCAATGTGGTTAAACTATGACAATTAAACGTAATTTAAAAATCGTCACTATTTTTGAAATAAAATCTATTTTATCTTAAATTATTTTTAACTGCCTAATTTGTTAAATAAAAATTTAATTAAAAAAGTTACCTCACTTTATATTGTAATACATAATGACTGTTATCAAAAAATATAAATTAATTTTGTAAATTTTAAGCCGATGACAGATGTCATGAAAGAATTTAGTTGTTTTTTTTTAAGCCCATTCTATCGCTCCAGGTATTTAAATGACTATTAAATTTGACACAAAGAGGTTGAATAATAATATTTTTTTACAACATGGTGCAGTGCTATTAAATAATCAAAAATACAACAAGAATATATAATTCAAATAAGTAGTATGAAAAAAGGATATTCACTAAGCTATTAATTAAGTAGGGATTAGAACTTATTTCGTTTTGGAAGATACTTTATATGCCACAGACTTAAAATAAATGTTACCAAAGACACTTTTGACCAATTCCATTTAAGTATATTTGGTCACATCAGGAAACTTTATCCACTCAAAATCGATAGTGTATAAAGGCATAAAGCGGCCGTTTCCCATTTACCAGATATTAATTAAATCCCGAGTCATCTTGCGGAGACATTATTCAGTATTTGGAGATTGACAGACATATGCTGGGGCCCTTAATTAAAATTTGTAAATAGCCTCCTATTAAAGACAAATTATGCAAACATATTAATTATGAAGAATGACATTGTAATCAGACTTTCTAATGAGACAAAGAGAAGAATATTGAAATAGGAATTTATATTAAATTACGTGAATATAATTGAGATGTTAATCTTTTGAAATTTTAACAATAGTTAATTATATCTTATTCATTATATTATGAATTGCTTTGTTAGTTAATCATTGTTGTAATGAACTTTCAATAAAACTTCATAGATAAAAAAGAAAAAAAAAACAAAACGTTATCAAGTAAAAAATAAAATGTAATCAAATAAATGGAGTCAGTCATTGTTCAGACGTCTATATGTTTAAAAATTATCTGAACGTAATAATAATCAAGGCTTATAGAACAAAGGACATATTCACACAAAGTAGTCAAAAGGCCTTACCCGCGTACCGAGGCACGTGTACATGTATGCAAAGTGAAAATAATAGGGAAAAAATATAGAGGGAACTAATTAGCGAGCCTTGTTACTGTCTCTCGAGTTTCCTTTTATATTCTTTTTATATATAGTTAAGTGGCGTTCGCAGGAAATGTCTCTCTCGTTTATTTGTGCGTATGTTTTAATGCATTATATTTTATTTCAGGCCTTATTATAACAATCTGGATATATGTTTTTGTGTTATATTGTTTCAGAATGAATGATATATAAGTAAATAATGACGCGTGTACCTTATGTAACAACAGAGTATATCTTTATATGTATTATCTTGTATAATTATTTGAATATCTTTTAACAATGTATAGATTTTTCTAATGTGGTGTCTCCGGCCTCGTTCAATTTTGGCAACGACGGCAAATCTCAAGGAGTTGTCAAGCAGAACAGGGTTATATATTATAGTCCACAAGGATAATATATGAAAAAACATAAGTGTTCTATCGATTACCTCGATATAAGGTGAAGGATTACAACGTACAATAGCCGTGCCGTGAAAGTATGACTCTACCTTAACTCTTGGCCGGTACTTGTCATAAAAGATAATACTTCACTGAACTAATGACTGGCGTAATTAATACCCTTATAAGACAGCCTTTAAAGCAGCGACACAATATTAATATTATTTATATGAAAGCTTGACATTAAATATTTAACAATATTATATGATAATATAAGCAAACACGTCTAAGTAGATATCACCAAGTCATCCACATATTCTACCGACAATCAGCAATAAATTTGTGTATAATGTGCATATCAATATCGTGTTCCGTTGTGAGTGTGAGTGAGCCAGTGAAACTACAGGCACAAGGGATACAAGATCTTAGTTTCCAAGGTTTGTGATGCATTGGAGATGTACTTAGTAATTAATATTTCAAACAGCGCCAATAACCACTTACAATCAAGTGGCCCAATTGTACATCTACCTACCAACCTACCAACTTTGTAAAAAAATTACTAAAAGCACTTGTCCTCCAAACATGTTAAAAATCTTTAAATAATATAAAAGAAATAATAATTCACCCAAAAAGGCGATAAGTCTAAGAGAATCAAGACAGTAATCCCTTAATAAATAAATGTATCCGATCGAATAAAGGACAAATCGGAATAGTAGGGAATTCGATCCTCCATTAGAGATACAAACGATTAAATATATTAACGTTAATGGGACATGCGTATTCCATCGGATTATTCTAACGTTATTAGACGACAGCCCGTAATCGAATGTAGTTCGGAGTTATTAATAAATAAAAATAAAATGTATCTCGCTTGCGTTTATTCTTTTTACAAATATAAAAATACTGGCTGTATAAATCAAAGCTATTATTATTATTATTAAAAAAAAATGTATATACTACTAATATGTATAATACTACTAATAAACGAATTAATAAATATAAAGTACATTCAATATCTAAAATGTAAAAATAATATTGCCAGATTGGCGTAAAACTCTTAATTGTGATACTAAAGCATTATTTAGTATGTTAAAATATAACTTAAGCTAAAATTACATTATAAGTACTCCATACACTATTATAACATGTTCTCTTATCTTTAAGACTCGGTTTGCACCCACACACAAATTAAGTAACTTATAAATAGTAGGTAGGTGGGTTTATTTTGCCTAAAAGTTTATTCAAAAACCATCTGCCAATATTGAAATGTTATGCAAGAGTGGGATCTTCTAGCACGGGTATTATAAGTTACAACGACAAATATAATAACAGTAATTAATAAGTAATTGAAAATTTTTTGTTATTTTTTTTCATATATTATTCGGATGACGTAATAAGGATGACATAGACCTGACACTCAATTACTATATGTAAGCGATTCAAATTTGAGCTGGTTCGGTGTAATGAATATTAAAATTAATTTTATCAAATTAACAATTTAGAAGTAAACCAAAATAAGAATAGAAATGTTTATTAACGTTGATGAAGATAACCTATATTCCAAGATTTCAGTCTGAAACAATTTCTATTGAGTCGTCAGAGGGGATTAAATCTTGACTTCGTAGTAATTGAAACAAGGACCCTGTCGAAATCCGATTAACTGTAAATGATGCTGACGCGACCCTATTATTGGAAAGATATTTTCGATAGATATCCCTAGTACCACTGTATAGTGGTAAAAATATTTGATTAGAACAGTTGGAAGATTTCTATGTATGTTGAACGTGTATTAACTTTTAGAAGCTTTGATTATGTTCTATTTTTGAAAGTACATATTTGACAAATATTTTGAGTTTCCCATAGTTGTGTTTTGTTTTTTATTGTGTGTGTATGTATATATGATTGTGAAAGACTTCGTCTTATATATGTAACTATTCGTAAACAACTTCTCATCGATTCTCAATTTTTTCGTTTCACGCAATTTTGTAAATAATTGACAGTGATTAAGTTTTAATTGAATTTGATTCAATGGTTTAAATTAAATAATTGTAACGTGAATATTCAATAGTCATTTTAATCATACTTTGTCGATTAATACTGTATTAGAAATAAATCGTGGCAACATTATATGATTACAATCAAATCAAAATTTAATTTACTTAAGAAGGCTCTTACGAACTTTTAAATAGTAATTTTACAGGATTTACAAACTCAGTTCATCTCAAGGCTGAGTGTGAACAGTCTCCTATGTCTGTCAACTCAGTGACAAGTAATACTTTAACAGTAATATAGTATTATAGGCTCTACTTGGTGGTAGCGCTTCGTCATCTGGATAGGTGCCACCATCACATATTCTACCACGAAACAGCGATGTGTAGTATTTCTATGTTCTTGTTCAAACATATAATACAAAAAAACAAATTTAACCTCCTTATAATATTAGTATAGACATAGATTATTTAAATAAAAGGTATTTTATACGTAAGCATTAAGCCTTTATACAAATTTTAATGATATGTAAAGAGAAAAAGAAAGCTCTGCAAATAGTTGAACTTAAGACAAAAAAGCTTAGTCTTAAATGCTTTAAGCCTGGAACTGGAAAAGTACACGTTGCCGATCATCCGAGTTCATTCATTGCTTGTTTGAACGTTGCATTTTCAGTTTAAAGCAATTTTTATTGTTAATAGAAAAACAATATTTTTATTAATGAAATAAGATATTGACTAATTTGATTAAACATGAAAATGTTTGTAAAATACTTCAAAAAAGATAGAGATTATTGTTTCGGCATTTCTTAGTGTTTGTGTTCCTCCTTAACAAAAGAGTCGCACCTAATGGTAAAACATTTTTTCTTTATACGGCATTGCCTCATTTAAGTAAGAAAACTTTATAAATATGTACCTCAAACCCTTTTTAATAATATACTTACATTTTCTTTTGCTTGCCTTGGCACCGATATAATGTTACAAATTTGGTATCGTATATAGATTTTAAAGTTTTCTGTAACACAAAGTCCTTATTAATATTAATAAAGTCCATAATAATATTAGAAAAACATTAAAAAGAAAATTTAAAACCAAAATTAAAATCGGCTCGTGAGGGATTTGAACCCCCGACCTCCACTTTAATGAATTTTAGCTGGGCGCTCTAACCGCTAAGCTAACGAGCCTCTGCAATATTTCGCAAATACTCGAACATATTCATACATTACGATCACGTCATCGTCATATTTTTATCTATATCTAGACAAATGCATTTAGCAATGAACAGCATATTTATTGTTAAAATATCCGTTCCATTCTATTATAAACAAATAAATAATCAACATAAATATATTATATACATATATAATAGGTATATATATATGTACCTGTTATATATAACGAGGCAGTCATGCCTATTATATATATGTAATAGGTATGACTCTCGTTCGTCTCGTTCGGTCTAGTGGCTAGATATAAGGCCGCTGACCCGGAAGTCCTGGGCTCAATTCCCAGGTCGGACCAATAAAAAGTGGAAAATTCTCAGTAGCAGCCAGGAGTCTGGAAGTTGGAAGTGTGTACACTCCAGTGCCTCGGAAAGTTCGTAAAGACGCTGGTCCTGCGCCTGAATTATTTCCGGTCATGTCTGATTGTTGTTCCATCAGATTATGAGAGCTAGGGAATAGAGAGTGCACCTGTGCACTATAATATTTACTGCACAGTTAGTATTATTATATGCTAAAGGATATTGACACTTAAAAGATGTTAACCATCGCTTCCATCGCCAATGCGCCACCAACGCCAAAGCCAAAGCCTTACCACCAAGTAAATAATGAATCCACATGAATTGGGAATTCTATGATCGTTAATCTAAACACGGAACGATAAGAGCCTAAATGGCCCAGTGGTATAGATAACCTTGATATCAACCAATGATCGTGGGTTTCAATCCGAGCAGGTATTGCTAATGCTTAGTTTTCGATTAATTGATCTAATCAATTCTAATCTCTTGCGAATGGTTAGTGAACCCTGAAATGAACAAAAGATATAATACAAGTATTACCTAACCAATTATCTATGTATTAACTAGCGGTTAACGCCTGGCAGCATTCAATGTAAAGGCTATGTATGTGCAAATGTGTGAACATACATAATAATACATAAACACAATACATGAAATTCGTAAACAATTATCGCATTTACTATCTTTTATATAGTAACAGCCTGTGAATGTCCCACTGCTGGGCCTCTTCTCCTTTTTTGAGAAGAGGCCCAGCAGTGGGACGTTTACAGGCTGTTTTGGGAGCTTATTCCACCACACTGCCCCAATGCGGGTTGGTGGAATACACATGTGACAGAATTTCAGTGAAATTGACACATGCAGGTTTCCTCACGATGTTTTCCTTCACCGTCAAGTACGAGATGAATTATAATCACAAATTAAGCACATTAAATTCAGTGGTGTTTGCCCGGGGTTGAACCCACGATCATCGGTTAAGATTTACGCATCCTTTTCGGCTAAACAAATTGTTAAAATAAAAACTTAAACCAAAAAGCGGTAGTTTTCCATAAAATAAATCGGAAGTGTTTAATGTTAGTATTCTCTTCATGAAATACAAAGAACAACTTAATTTCCGCTGCCTTTATTATGCATTACAAATGCTATAAGGCAATTAGGATAGGACCTTTTAGAACGGAATGCGGTATGACGTCAACTGACTCCTGTAAGCACGTTAAGCAACGCTTTCGAAGTAATTCGTTCCTGCATTATTAATTGATTAATTTTATTTTTTGACTAAAATGAGTACTTATATACGAGATTTGCTAAGTAATTATTAAGAGATTAAATTAGCGTATCATTTAAAAAAAGAAAAGAAATATACCTACATATGTTATGAGTTGAAAAGGAAGATGATATGGCTGATATATATATTATGACTGCCTCGTTGGTCTAGTGGCTAGATATAAGGCTGCAGACCCGGTGGTCCTGGGTTCAATTCCCAGGTCGGGCTAATAAATAGTTATTGGGTTTTTCTGTCAGAAAATTCTCAGTAGCAGCCCGGAGTCTGGAAGTTGGAAGTGTGTACACTCCCGTGCCTCGGAAAGCACGTTAAGCCGTTGGTCCTGCGCCTAAACTCTTTCTGGTCGTGTCGGATTGCCGTCCCATCGGATTATGAGAGCTAAGGAAAAGAGAGTGCACCTGTGTTTGCGCACACACTTGTGCACTATAATATGTCCTGCGCAGTTGGCTAATCTCTCATGAGATTGGCCGCCGTGGCCGAAAGCGGTCTGGAGGACGTTAATAATTAAATATCCAATACCAAAAATATAGGTTGAGATCAACTTGGAGCTGAATCCATCGCAAAATGTAACATCAAAATCGGGTCATAAGTAAAAATGATACTTGAAAAAATATAAAATATTTGTATACCTATATATTATACAGTAGAACTGACAGCATTTCGAAATTCAAAAGTGCTGAAATAAAAAATTCCGTTTTTTTATTATCCTATCCTGAGCTTGGATAAATATTTGTAAAAAAAAAATTAATGCATAAATTGGGAGGAAAAAAATCTAAAAATTGTGATGATATCACATTAATAGTTAACAGTCTTGTAATGCCCAACTTCCAATATAATAATTTTATTTATTACAAGTGTCATTAAGGCAATTCTTTTTGTCAGTGTTGAAATTGTTTTGGACAAAATATTCTTGAACTATTAATCTGACTCTAATTGTGATCTCAAGAAAACATTAGGTAATAATTATAATTGTATCGTACTACAAAAGGTAACGACAAATGTTGCCCTTGTGGATTGTTTAATGGTCTCTAACTCTCTAAAGCGATCCCACTGATGAAAGAGATTTTTCCAGATAATATTTTGAAAAATAATAATCAACTTATTTGAAACATACTTGGTAACTTTAGTTATAATGACCGCTAGAGCTGACTGTACACCAGTCAGTTACAATAAAATACATTTAACTAAATATTTGCGTACCCATAGTTGCCTCATTTTTATAAAAGTCGGGATCCAGTCCTTTATGTCCTACCAATGCATAACTCCAGTGGGATTCAAACTTAGTCGTAATGTATAACGCCCGAACGATTTTTAATCAAACTTCGAGTTGGTATGAGTTGGTGCGTGTACTGTGCACTAAATCTTAAGGTAAAAGTAATATTAAGTAGCCATACTAAGCTCCGTTGCAGTTTTGGGATTTGGAGAAAAATTTTGTTAACATAACTCACATAAAACCTATTTCTATGTACATTTCCATTGTCTATAATTTTCACTTAAAACACTTATTTAAAATTATGGTTTACTTATCATTAAATCCGCCAAACCGTCGCTGAGTGTAAAAATTGATAATTGCTATCAAATAATTTAAATGAAGAATTTAGGATCACTCAATTTTCGATAATTTTAGCTTAGTTCAATGCAAAGGTAACTCTGCAGCACTTGAGAGCCGAATTTCGTAAAACCAAAGTGAATGCTTGCAAATTTAATTTGTAAGTATACTGTAGTTGACTTATATACTCTGCAACTGTAATGAAATTTTACTAATAAATACGTTTATTAGATTATCAAGTATCTATTTTTTAATAAAAAAACTCGTAACTAAAATGTCAGAAAACAGATATACCACATTGACTAATAAATATAACGTTAAAAGGATACACGCATCAAAACACGCATACTCGGTGGTAGAGCTTTGTGCAAGCTCGTCTGGGTAGGTACCACCCACTCATCAGATATTCTACCGCAAAACAGCAGTACTTTGTATTGTTGTGTTCCGGTTTGAAGGGTGAGTGAGCCAGTGTAATTACAAGCACAAGTGACATAACATCTTAGTTCCCGAGGTTGGTGGCACATTGGCGATGTAAGCGATGGTTAACATTTCTAACAACGCCATTGTCTATGGGCGTTGGTGACCACTTACCATCAGGTGGCCCAAATGATCGTCCGCTTACCTATATAATAAAAAAAATAGCGAATCAACGTAAGTCAATATATATAACACGGGACTTGATTAAGTACATATCTTTTCAAACAGTATTAAGTTTAAATATTGTATGTAACAGCTTGTGTAGTCAATATTTTATATATATCTGAACGTCGGTTTTAATGTCCTCAGAGAATTATAGAAGATAGGATTAGTTGTTGAGATCCGCAGACATTATTATGTTAGATATAAAAGTTAATAAGAAAGATAATGATATTGCAACAGCACAAAATCAATATATTTTTTATCATACTTTATTTAAAAAAACTGCAACATGCAATTTTGTCAATTAAAGTTAACTTAATACTAACACGCAAAAATCTGAGGGTGCAAGGTCAGGGGTATATGGTGGAGGTATTAACACTACCAAGCTCTCTTTATATATGCCGTGTGGCTAAAAATGTGTCTACACACATTTTTAAGGTTACATACAGTACAACCAGAGACCTTATTGCAACGACTTACTTATAAAAAGCCGAGATGGCCCAGTGGTAAGAACGCGTGAATCTTAACCGATGATCGTGGGTACAAACCCGGGCAAGCACCACTAAATTTCATGTGCTAAATTTGTTATTATAATTCATCTTGTGCTTGACGGTGAAGGAAAACATCGTGAGGAAACCTGCATGTGTCAAATTTCACTGAAATTCTGTCACATGTGTATTCCACCAATCCGCATTGGAGCAGCGTGGTGGAATACCTTCTTCTAAAAAGAGGAGAAGGGGCCTTAGCCCAGCAGTGGGACATTCACAGGTTGTTACTTTACTTATAAAATACGAAAAAAAATATTACACGAACTATTATATAAATTTCGTTTTCCAACAAACATATCAAAAGCAAGCACTGGAATTTTCCACCAAAATTGCAAACAATAATATCAATCCTCGTATCAGAGTTGTATTGGGTGGCACTTACATGACGGTCGCTATCGAAAACCTTGTTCATTTCTTCTGAACGAGTGTCGCTGGTGTGTCACTTTCAGAAGTTACCTTGATATAAAGTAACTGGAAGTTTCAAATTTATTATTATGATACAAAGGTAATCAATACAGGTCAATCAATAGAGAATGACAGCTTACATCTTAATGTTGTTTTTTTTTAATTTACGATATCCCACTTATCACTTTTATTACGATTTTATCGTACGATTTACATAGATATTTATAAAAACCTCTACAACTCAATTTAATAAGTGAAACCAACAAACAAAAAGGAACAATACCAAAAAACACAAATAAGTAAACAGATAACTGGCAACATTATATATTTTATTGTGACGATGGCCATTCCATTATTAGGTAGTTCTGCAATACGTATCTAGTAACTCAATCCCCTGCAAATGGGTACTCGGCAGCCACGGTATTGCGTTACAGAGGCGACATCGGACATCCATTTCCCCAGGCTGAGGCGTTAACTCAATCACCGCTACAGTTTTTCCTCTCCGATTCTCGCTAGGAACGTGACCTGCGAACTTCAGGTTATAAAGCTGCGGACATATGAACTTAATAAATCTTAAACACATAATTATTATAAAGTTTGTATATATATTGTATATTGTATACCCAACAGGGTTGTATTAAAAGAAGCTATTTATTTGCATCTAAGCAACACGGGTCTCTTGAAGTGGGGGTATTTTTTTTTATGCAGATGTCCACTGCCCATGGGCATCAGGGCACTTCATCAGGGCAACATCCGAGGACTTGCAGGTCCGTTGCTGGCCTTTGAGGAAAGAGTACGCTCTCTTCTTGAAGATTTTTATGTCATATCGGTTCGGAAAAATCGCCGGCGAAAGCTGATTCCACAGAGTGAATGTGCGAAGCAGAAAATACCTTAAGAAACGCGCTGTTTTGAATTTCCAGACATCGAGATGGCCTAGTGGTTGGAAAGCATGCATTTTAACTGATGATTCTGAGTTCGAAAATAAGCAAGCACCACTGAGTCTTCATAGGCTGCAGATTATTGACTAGATAAGTTCGTCTTATGCAAAAATAACCTAATTTCTTTGTAAAATGAAAAAGGAAAACATGAAATATGAAAAAAAAAAACATAATATAATTGTATTAGATTTTTATAAAAATAACCAAAACTTCAATGACTAAAGTCAAAAGTTATATGGTATATGATTACCAGTCTTGTTGATTTTCTTACTTTTTTAATGAATACAGTCAAATCAAATCCATATTATGAACAAAAATTACTTCAAAATTATTTCCTTAAGTCAACGGCGTGACATGCTAGACTTAACGTTTTTATATAAAACTCTAAATAGTTTATATGATAATTTTTTTCTAGTTTCTAGAATAAATTTAAATGTTCCTGTTAGATACCCATGAAAACCGATAGCGCCATTAGTAAGACCTTTTCGTCAAACCGTTTTAAGAAGTAACTCACCTGTGGCACGTTTTTGTAAAATCTTAAACGAGCACAGTGCCTCCCTGGATCCATTTGGTGACTCTTTATCTAAGTTCCGTAAGAAAATGTTGTCCGAATTATTAGCCATTTGATTGTTATTGTTTCGTTATCTATTTTTTTTTCACTCTTTTTTTGCTTATTGTTTTTTATTATATTTTTTTTGTAACTTTTCAATTAGCATAATTTTTAAAACTTGTAAATGTACATATTTTTATCGTGTAAGCTCCTTTTTATCTCCATTATCATTGCATGAGGTATTCTCCTTTATAGGTAATGCATTTAGTTTTAAGCTGTTTTTGTTACTAATATAGTATTGATGTAATTACTCCTCGAGGATCTTAATAAATAAATAAACAATATGCCTTTCTTAAAATTATATATTATACAGTTATATGCCATGCTCAAAAACATGATACATGTATACTTGTAACGTGTACCACAGGCTTTATGCGGCGGTCTTTTACTTGATATACAATAGCGAGGTTAAGGTTACCAACAATGTTTACATGCTTCATGTATTTACATTATTGCGGCGTTTATATACGAGTTATTGTAAAGGGGTTTGTCAAAGGAAATTGGCTCGATAATAATTCAATTCATTGTAAGATTTAATATACTATGGCATCTTACTTTGATTTGATTTTCAATAGTAATTAAATACAATACAATGAGTAGCAGCCTGTAAAGTGTAGGAAACATCTGTGGTGTTAGACTTAAGCCCCCTCTTCTTAGAGAACTGTTTTGTTGATACCTAATTTACATCTTTGCATATTGTCTGTACTATTTTTTAAGTTTACTTTTTCGTTTTACTTCGTTCATAATCCATTTCCTATAAATTTACAAAGTACTTCGTAGATTACTCGTCTGGTTAGGTATGGTGCCTAGATGAGTGAGCCAGCATAACAACAAGCATAAGAAAACACCTGAATTCCCTAAGTTGGTGTCGCATTGACGATGTACGAGTGTTTATGCGCGGTGGTGATTACTCGCCATCAGGTGGCTGATAAGACCGCCCGGATACATATTTTACTAAAAAATAATAATAATCATACTACATAATATAATATTACATTTTGTTAATTGTATATAGCGTATCAGTATCAGGGGGCCTAGACAAGTGGCTTTTACGTTAGTAGAATAGAATAGAAAGTAATGATCACCAAGGTTACATGTCGAACGCGAATGTCAATCTCATACATTGATTATTATTTTCTATTCTATTCTACTAACGTAAAAGCCACTTGTCTACAGGGGCAGTTATTGTACTGATAGCCGTGGACCTAATGCGGAGTAACGTTATGAAGTATTTCATCTAGGCAGCTACTGGAAAAAGATACAGTTTTAAAGTTTATTCAATTCATTATTTTAGAGATTTGTGGAAAAATAATTTTGCGGAATTTCATCCAACACATATATTTAATTGATCTTAGGATGTTTCTTTTTAATTCACAGCCGAGTTCGATATGAATTATAAAAAAAAATTAAACTGATTTTTATATTTATTGTACACGAATGTAAAACGAATTATTTATTGTATTGTTGTATCTGGTTATTTATAAATTCATATTATACATATATAAGAATCGATATTTAAATTTATAACTTCTACCAGTTCGGCATGCATGTTTAACTGAGAAGAACCGGCAAGAAGCTCAGTAATTACTCATTTCCAATATTTAAATTACATAGATAGTATTACTTATTAGCACACAAAATCTAAGCAGAATCTTTCATTTCGTTCATAAAATTAATATTTATAATTATTATTCATTATCATACAGTTTATATAATCATAAATTTCACAACAATACCAAGTACTGCTGTTTTGCGGTAGAATAGCTGATGAGTGGGTGGTACCTACCCGACGAGCAACGTTTGTACAAAGCTCTACCACCAGTATGTCACCATAAGTCGGTTGTCAACATTTTACGGATGAGTAAGTTCTTACAGAATAGCAGAATATATATATTAACAATATAATCTTCGAAATTAATGTGAAATTCATAAATGGAACAAGTTGCTTTATGCTAGACGCGGTATATTTTAGTTAATGAGGTCATTGTGTAAAGACAGAAGCACTTTTTCGTAAATGTTTCTATCGGCTCGTTAGCTTAGCGGTTAGAGCGCCCATTTATACCATAATAAGTGGAGGTCGAGGGTTCAAATCCCTCACGAGCCGTTTTTGCCTATCTTTTAATTAGGCATTAAACAATATTATTATTTTTATGAAATATATATTTAACATTGAATCGAACTTTTACAAGATAAGCTATCACCAATTCAGAATAAAAAGAAATTTGATATTATTTTAATCTCATATTGAACCATCGACAACGTTATTCCCTAAGTGTTTCGATGTCTGCCTATTTTATAAATAGCATAATGAAATCAATTGCTTTTTTAATCCGGACATAACGTACTGAAGCCGTGATGGCTTAGTGGTTAGAATAGCACCACTGAGTTATCGCCGCTTAATTTGTGTTTATAAATTATTTCGCGTTATGCAGTGAAGGAATCTGTCACGTGTATGTATTAATTCCATATTGGCGGATCGTGGAGGGTAGCCATAAGACAATAACACACTGTAACAGCCTGCAAATGTCCCACTGCTGGGCTAAGGCCTCTTTTCCTCTTTTTGAGGAGAAGGTTTGGAGCTTATTCCACCACACTGCTCCAATGCGGGTTGGTGGAATACACATATGGCAGAATTTCAGTGAAATTTGTTACATGATTTCCACACGATGTTTTCCTTCACCGTCAAGCACGAGATGAACTATAATCACAAATTAAGCACATGAAATTCAGCGGTGCCCGCCCGGGCTCGAACCACGATCATCGGTTAAGATTCACGCGTTACTTTACTTTAAATAACGAACAAACTTACGTCTCTATTATATCTGTATGATATTATCGATTATATATTTATACACAATAACGTGCCATATAGTGTTATATTAGATTTCCGATTATCCTTTTGTGAAGCGCATCGATAGCTATTTCGCTATTATTGAAACCGTGTGAATACGAGTTACAATCGTTATCCGAAATTGGAAAATATATTTCTATTTTGAAGTAATAACAATACTGAACCGGTCCTTGTATTAATACAATGAACCCAACATATTGTTTTCACACGTAAACTACACATTACGATTTTTGTTTATATAAATAAATAAAGTCGTTTTTACTTAAAAACAAAAGTGCGATTTTTTTAAATTTAGTACGTAATAATATTATTTAAGATGGTAAATTGACAATTGATTCACCTGATGGTAAGTGGTTGATTATAGACATTAGCACTATGTTTTTTTTTTTATAATATATGTTGGCGGTCATGTTGCGGGTAAGTGGTCAGCAACGCCCATAGACATTGACATTGTAAAAGATGTTAACCATCGCTTACAACACCAATTATGCGCCACCAACCTCGGGAACTAAGATGTTATGTCCCTTGTGCCTGTAATTACACTGGCTCACTCACCCTTCAAACCGGAACACAACAATACCAAGTACTGCTATTTTACGGTAGAATATCTGATGAGTGGGTGGTACCTACCCAGATGAGCTTGCACAAAGCTGCTTGGTGGTAACCAAGTAAAATAGCAGAGTATTTGAGAAAAATCAGAAAAATATTAGATTTTTTTGTCACAGTAATTTTTGTTTTCGTCTTAAGCGAAATTGAACTTTCCAGTGTCATTGACCCTAAATTATTTCTGACATTCATAAATAAATTCACGCTTAACAGGAAATAATTAAGTTTATTTAGTAATGGACCATATTTTCAATTAATTATATATCAACTATTTTTCTTTAACATTATTATTTTTTTACTAACTTGATCACATGCCGTTTGCTCTGCAAACCTCGAACTACTAATTAAAAGCGAAGCGTTCAAAGCACTACCTTTAGAACTGAGCTTTCTGCAAGTGCAGCTTCGCAGTGCAACGTTTTGCACTTTTGTTTTTATCAGTTACCTCTGTCTTACCTACGGCTTGGAAGTTCGATGAACGTTGTCTATGATCATAACACACCTTGGAAATAAAACGATCGTCTCCAGACCGATCACTATTTTGAAACAAAAGATTTAAAATAATCTCGCTTAGACTTATAATAACTTTTGAGGTGTTTCTCTCCGAACCGGTAATAGATTTATGTCAATCAATGAGGAATCAATGTGGTGTTTCTGTATTGAATAAGGAATATTGACTTTTTAACGTATAACCCACGTAATAAATAGCTTATACACATGCGATTTATTACGTGGGTTAAATTAATTCGAATTATAATGGATGAATATATGGGCATGACCTTTATTTTAAATCATTATTAACTATATGTTATAAGCAGGTGAATTAAGTTTAAAACTTTATAGATTTTCTAATTTTAATAGTGAATTAAAAAGAAGCAATTTAGTTTTATTAAATGAATAAAAATTCTTTTCATAAAATAAAGTAGAAGGTTTACTGAAAATTCTTATTCTATTCAGAGTAATTTTTCAAATATTATTATTATTATAAAAGTTATTTACTTTTCAAATTGAATATTCTGAATTTTTATTAAAACGAAACTGGTTTCATGTGCGGCGGAACCTTGTTACACGAACCTAAACTTTTTCACAGAGCCTTTGAAATTTTCAATACCCTTGACAATGTGTTTCCATTAACTAACATTCCTCCGTCCGTATTACAAGGCTGTATATGAAAACTCCGAACACTGACAAATTTATACTGAAAGGGGTTTGAAATCACATCAGCGATATTTGTTTATTTCATACTGTCAATAAAAAACAAAATACAAGTTAACCTCTTCAGCGTTCATAATTATTTATAAACTAAATAACAGCATATATTGAACTTATCTTCAGCGAGAAATAGCCTTATTGCCACTGGCTTAAAGTAATAAATCGTATGACTATCAACTTAAAAGGGTCTGTGCTCATACAAAAAGGCTGTTACTTCACAAACAACCACAACTTATATAATATAACAGCTGCCCCATTAAACGCCCAGTCATGTATATGGTAAACTAAAGGAAACGTTAAACTTACTTAATCATAGAAGATATGCAATCTTCTATATAAATAAATGTTTGTATGGTTGTTCTCTATGTGTTCCTAAACCATTAATCCGATTGACATGAAACATTAGTGAGTTATTCTGCGTAGTAATATTTACGATTCTAAAATATCAAGATATTTTCTTTAATATTGTCCTTCAATATAATTTTTTGATGTAGACCCTTATTATCCTCTGCGAAGCTAGGACAGTATTTTATAAAACAGTCAAGTAACCGCTATTTAAAAGAAAAAGCCATACGGCCACCTGACGGTCGCTTCTGCCCACATTCACTAGCCCTATCTTACTAGAAAAGCATACAAGGTTTAGGTCCATTGTATCATTAACTACTCAGGTAATATGGTAGTATCATATTGCATTACCCGGCTTTGAAAGCCGGAATCTAAAGAAAAATAAAAGGTAATTATGCTTAAAAAAGAAATAGAAAAAATTAAAGTAATGCCTACTGACTTTAAATATGCCTGCAATCATACATTAGACATGACCAACGAGTGATAAGGCTGTTTGCAATATCATACACAGCGCATGATATTCCAATGGAAAGTATTTTCATAAAACCTCGTCGAGCTCACTCCGTTCTCTGATCTTTTAATCTCTTAATTACATGAGTACGATGCGAGGATTCCACCAAAATGTATACGGAAAATGGAAGGCTACCGTTCTACCTTCAATTCGAATTATTATTTCCGTTTCCAGGTATGCATAATAAAATTTTGGATTAAATTATGATACCGACGTTGTTCGACCTACAAACATGAGTTTAATCATTCGACTAAAAACATTCTGTGAATATTTTATTTGTAAATATTTTCGATCATACTTCGTTGCTTTGCTCGTCGTATTTTAGTCTTGTAACGACTTTAAGTAAAGTAATAAGTACTCGTAGTTACATTTATTAACATAAGCTAAATGTTGTTCCCTTAAACAATTTCTGTGAATTCTCTTATTGCCATCCGTAGTAGGGCTTTATGAAGTCTCTGTGTAAGTAAAACTCTCAGATGATACACATCCCTAGATTATCGAATCGATGATAATAATTAAACTCATGTTAAACTATTATAAATGTAATTTCCAAATGAAATACAAATATTTATCCATCTTAATTACAATCTCACCAACACTAAAAAAAAAATGTCAAAGTTTCACCCAATCTAAAAGTTAATTAAATATGCAATTAGTGTGTTTCGTATGAAGTCATTATTTTTAATGTGAAAATGTTTGTAAATTCAGACTGGAGTAACGAACATCTGTGCAAAAAACAAATAACGACCGGATTTGATGTGTTTTCTTTTATTTGTTGGTTTTACAAGTTTTGATAGTAGTAAATGGGGATTATTCACAATCTAATATAATAAAATATAAAATATAGCTCGTTTTCATCAATTATATAACACATAATGAAATATATGTATCTTGTATGATATTCAACTTATATTACTCCAAGGCTTAATTTAATCATGTAAAATAAATATTTACATTGAAAATACAAATAAAAATTAAACATGTACAAATCATGGCCGCGTGGAATGGTGGCAAGAATGCTAGCAGTATTTCCCCTTTGAATCCTAATTCCGATTCTCTGGGCGAAAAATGAACCAGCCCTCCTGTCACCAGTAAAGGCAATAAGACAGGGTGTAATATTTTGAATTATTTGCACTATTACTCCAAGGTCCAAGCGTTTCAACTGCAATCGGAACAAAAATATAATTTAGAATAAGAGATGAATATTTGTTACGTTTGTTCTCTTCAGCTTTTTCCACAGCAGCTCTGGCTTTTAACATTGTTTCCCTGATATGAAATGGGGCCAGCGTTTCAAAATATGTTGCGTCCCACACTAGGGCCCGTCCTCGTTCCCAGGGAACTGATGTCAGTCCATCAGGTCTCTTGCCATCACCACGACTAATTCCACGAGGCTCAATAAGAGCAGGAACGTTAATGGGGGTCTTTTATCATCTATATAATCTTGAATACACTGTTATAATATGCTTTTTTGGAGAGTGAAATGGCAGTAGCCCAAGGTCAACGAAATAGCGTTCATACCGTGCCTATCAAATGCTACAAAATGCGATGCGTTCGAATTCAGTACTGCGCGAGCGCTCTCTAGGATCTATGCAAAATTTTTGAGCGCCAAACCACGCCAAACCATATATAGCACCTACCATTTTATTATTAATTAAGTTAAATACTTTTTTTTTTCTTTTTTCCAAAACTATTTTTATTTTATAAAACTTGTCTAATATTAAATTTATATAACATATTTATTATTATAGTCTAAAACTAAACTAAATTAAAAAAAAAAATAAGTTAAATACCTAAAAATAAAAAAACTTAATCATCAGAATTAATTTTATCTAAAATACTTACTTAACGTTCTTAAAAGTATATAAAGGTAATATAAAACCATATTATAAGGACCAATAGCGCTGCGGCTTACGAGCCGCACGCAAGTCCCATGTTCGAACCTTGAACTATTGTATAAATTCCCATCATAAACTTTGTTTAATTGGAAATTCTTTAAAATAGCGATTGCTTTTATTATAAAAAAATGCTAATTAAATTTAAATCGTTTCTTAACTTGGTGGTAGAGCTTTGCGCAAGCTCTTTTGGGTAGGTACCACCCACTCATCAAATATTCTACCGCAAAACAGCAGTACTTGGTATTGTTGTTGGTGAGTGTGAGTGATGAGGGTGAGTGAGCCAGTGTAATAACATCTTAGTTCCCAAGGTTGGTAGCGCATTGGCGATGTAAGCGATGGTTAACATCTCTTGCCAATGTCTATGGGCGTTGGTGACCACTTACTATCAGATGGTCCAAATCGTCCGCCGTAGATTTTTTTGATTAGAGAGAGTTGCATAGAAGAGGTTGAGGTCCTTTTTGTTGTGACCAAAATACAGTAATATAATCAATTAAACTCTACATTTTAAAAGACGGTTTGAGTCGAAAAAATATCAAAAAGAACTTCGTTCCTGACGGGTCCCCCGAACGCATATTTTTTTTATAAATACTTGTTGAGTTATAATAAATTATTCTTTTATGTACAATTAAAATATTCTTTCAATAAAATTGGGTAGTTAACTCAGTGCCGTAGCACCCGGTGCGGATCCGAAATTTACCCCCCCTCTTATTTTTGCAATCTGCAACTTCATCCTTAGTTTACAGTCATACCCGTGCGTAGGTGGTAGCGATCGTAAACAAACGTTTGTTTTAAATAATCGTACAAAAAGAAAATAGCGAATGGTTCAATATAATTTGTTTATTTCAAACATTTAAGTAACCCATCGTAAGAACATTTGGTGATTTAACGCCACCCGGTACTAAAATATTACAATAATATTCAAGCATTTAATCTCTGAATCCATTACATAAAAAAAAATATATATGGGGTTTTCCAATAGGGACGCTTGAACTTTGACAGCTGATTGCGGCCATGTTGTTTGAGTGACAGCTGTCAAATGCAGTGTGTTATATTCATTCCGTCCTCCCAAACCACCATGGCAGGTTACAGTGTCGAGCAGCACGTGCAAATCATAAAATTGTTTTATGAAAATGGGTCTTCAGTTCGAGCAACGTTCCGCGCACTTCGCCCGTTTTACGGTCGCGATGATCGTCCTGCCGAGTCGACTATCCGTCGATTGGTGGACAAATTCGAGTCAACCGGGTCAGTTAACAATCAGCCGGTTCGGCCGGAGATCTGCCGAGAATATCACCGCTGTGCGCGACAGTGTCCTCGAAAACCCGCGGCAGTCAATTCCGCGTCGCGCACAGGAACTCGGCCTTTCGCAGACGACAACTTGGCGAATTTTGCGTTGTGACTTGAGCCTGCACCCGTACAAGATCCAGCTGACCCAAGAGCTCAAGGTTAATGACCATAGACAGCGCCGTGTGTTCGCTGACTGGGCATTAGAGCAGTTGGAAGTTGACGCCAATTTTGGCAAAAAAATCATCTTCAGCGACGAGGCGCATTTTTGGATGAATGGCTATGTCAACAAGCAAAATTGCCGTATTTGGGACGAGACCAATCCACACGAGGTTCACTAAGTGGCAATGCACCCGCAGAAAGTGACTGTTTGGTGCGGATTTTGGGCCGGAGGCGTGATTGGTCCGTATTTTTTCGAAAACGATAATGGTGTGGCCGTCACCGTCAATGGTGAGCGATACCGGTCGATGATAACCAACTTCTTTTGGCCTGAAATCGAGAATATGGATCTGGACAACATGTGGTTTCAACAGGACGGCGCTACGTGCCACACAGCACACGCTACGATGGAAGTTCTGCACGAGCAATTTCTGGACATGGTCATCTCGCGCGGAGGCGACGTGAACTGGCCACCGAGATCGTGCGATTTGACCCCGCTGGACTTTTTCTTGTGGGGTTTTCTTAAGTCGCAGGTCTATATGCAGGCCAACAAGCCGCAAACCACCGATGCCCTCAAAGTCAACATACGCCACGCCATCGATCAAATACAGCCCGATTTGTGCGCCAGAGTCATCGAAAATTGGACCTTTCGTGTGCGCGCCACCAACCGAAGCCGTGGCGGTCATTTGAATGATGTCATATTCCATACATAATGGGGTCGATAGACCTTCATACATGTATTTTTTTTTTGCATTTCAAAGATCAAGCGCCCTTAATGGAAAACCCTATATATACATATATTATAATGATTTATTCTATCCAAGTATATTCCAAACAAAGATTCTAGTTTTTTAGCTGATTTGTTTTTAATAATTGTAATGGAATTAATAAAGCTTTATTAATTCTGGAAATGAAGTATCTGAAGTGACGTTGATTCCCTATGAATGGTGACACACCCATTGTGAGACATTGACCCGTCTCGTTTCATGGAATTGACGATAACGGCGGCAATTGCGGAAATATTAAAGCGGTGTAAACATTCACCCCAAACTCTTCATTATATGCTGCATGCTTAATAATAGTGTCGATAATAATTATAAATTAATCTAATCAATGTCACATCTCATCTTACCACTTTTTAGTGATAGGAAAGCTGGCTCATTTTCAACCCAGAGAATCGGAATTGTGATTTTTCAGTTGCGTTCAACCAAAACAAATTAAAGAAACGTTAACAACCGCTCGATTGCTACTTGTCTATATTTGTGTTTGTTGACATGATTGTATTAACTAAGCAATGTTTATAAATTATTTTTCATGTTTTTGCGCAAATTAAGTTTTTTTTTGTTCATTAAACATTCTGTTGGCAGCACTTATATAGGTGCGGATTTTAAGCCAGCTGAACCTGAGACCACGACCTTTTCTATTTATGATGTTTTTAATTTTTTATGTTTTATATCTTTTTATATATTTTTTTTGTGCTTGCTATCATGCTGGCAATGAGATTTATAATAAATGCCAAAGATTTTTTTTTTTTATACTTCCCATTGCCTTATTCTTCAATATTATACGAAGCAATCTAAATAACTGACTTACCATATTAATAAAAAAAAAAAGTAAACGTGTGATGTAAATAAATAAATAACTCTATGGTCGTGTATACAACCAAATTTTTATTTTAAAATTACATACTCTTAAATTTTAAATAAATTATCTTTATGCACAAATAACTGAATCAAAGGAACTAGTTATATGTCTGTACATACAAGTAAGTAGTCTGAATAGTCAAATATACGTCTGTATAACCATAAGCGAGCATTAGTTGGATCCGCTTCCATTCATAAACATTTCATACCCAAATATTTGTCGTATTCACACAAAAGTTTCCGCACTAAGTGGCTGCAACGTCAGTACTCTACCCGCTTAGAATTTTCGCAAAATCATCCCTCGACGATTTCTCTCTGTTCGAAAGTTTCTCCTTTTTGAAACGAACCACTCCGTCGTCGCTTCATTCGAGGTGCTGAAACTATCGTTACGTAAATGCAAATAAAAAATATATTTTAAGTTTCAATTTCACTTAGTGTTTTATTATAAATAACAAAAATATGCATTTTGTGTAATACAATCTTTATACATATGTAAGTGTAACCTTATATACATTCCAATCTATACTTAGAATCTATAATAAGGGACTTTTTTATTGTAATGCTTAATTGAAAAAACTACTAAGCCAATATTCATAAAACTAATCCCAAAAGATGCATCGCGTTTCGGAGAGGGTCTTAGTATATAATAATATTATTTAAGCAACGCTTCTCAGTTTCACCTGCTTTAAATGTGGACTGACGTGACAAGCTAAGATTTCATGTTCAAGTACAATAATATACAGTTCCGTAGAAAATATATATTCTTAACACATCTCGTCTAGAATTATATTTGCGTTTTGAATATTATATAAGATAAAGCTAAAATAGTTAACGAATGAACCAAACACCTGAACCGCCTAGTAAGCGCCAAATGTTTTTCAACACAATTAAAATAAAATGAAAGGGATTTTTTGATGCTATTGTTTATTGCGTTTTACTTCTGTTGTGGTTCGAATTTTGTCATAGTTTTTTAAATGTAATTGTAATACTTAAAAATCACTAATCTGTTATTGACTTTTAAGCTACCAACCGACAAAGTTGTCGATCCGTAATAGAAGTCGACTCAAACGGAAAATTCCACACAACTATTTTACAAAGCCTTTGTTAAATAGTTGAAGATAGCTCGATCTACAAAACAGGAACTTCGCTTGTATTCTTCTTGTTTTTAAACGTTATGACATTCTTTCTTCGGCGTGTTTTTTTAAATATATACGTTTGAAATTTATGTCATAAATTATTATCTATGTACATCATGTATGTAAACGGTTATAAAAGTTATCACATTAATTTGAATACTAATCAGAATCATCGTCAGTCTATCGTGGACCACTACTGGACATTGGCCTCTACTAAGACCTCCCTAAGCTTCCAGTTCTCCACCTTGCACATCCAGTTGGGTCCCACCACCATATTCAGGTCAGTGGTACACCAGGCCAAAGAGCATACTACCAAGCGTCCGCGGTTTTCACTCTTGGAGTAAATTGCTCAAATGCCCATTTCTCTTTCGACGTGTGACCAGCCCGCTGTCAGTTTAGAATTTAAATTTATATTGCAAGATATGTCAGTAACTCCAATCCTTCTTAGGTGAGTGCCCATGAATTTATAAAGTAGTGTAAGTTATTAACATCTAGTGTCCACGTATAGGCACCGCCTTAATATAAAAAAAAACTTTCTAAAACTATGCCTTTATTTTGGCAACAGTTTTCAAAATACAAAGAAGTTAATAATTTAATTACGGGATTTCACCCACTTATACCACATTCATTGGTTAAGCTAAATCAAACCGTGCAAGGATAGCAGTGGTTTAGTTTCCTGTATTAGAAACCCCATATCGAAATTAAAATATGGCAAAACGCACTTTTTAATATTAATTTTGCTCTTCAAAAGCAGAATGTGGGATGTATTTTTAAAAAGGATAACTAAATAGAGACTTTGCTGAAGTTAATATACGGTGAAGTAATTACAAATAAAAAAGCTTCACTGGGATGAAATTGATGTACCTTTACCTCAGTTTTTAATTACGTTAATCTGAATTAAAAAGTAAAGCGATTGAAACGATTAGTCTTTATACATGTACACAAGACTTAGAGTAGTACGTCGGATAGTAACTGGTATTAATAAATAATTATTATCTGTTGTTATATTATGGAATACGTTATTGGATTTTCATTGTAATGAATCATGTAGTAAGTTTTATTATGAGTAGTATTTATTGACGCCGTCGCCTTATCATTTTATTAATTACTAAGCCAATTTATTGCTTGTATAAAAATAGTGTAACAAAATAAATACCGATTAAAATGAAAAAAAAAATATATCTTAAATTTAAACAACAAAATATATCAATGAATTTCGACATTAACATAAACTAGTGAATAACATCTAATTATGAATCTATAGTTTAAAAGTTTAAAAAAAGAAAAATATTTTGTAAATACAAACAAAAATACAAAGAGATTAAAATTTTTTTTTTATTTTTTTTTTCTAAAACATTAATTCATTTGAATATGTATATGTAAGAGGTATTTTTTTATTCATATAACTTCATAAAGTATCGTTTGACTTTGACTTTATATCACTTTAAAGATTCGTTCAATTCGCGTAGTACCTTGGGCTTCGGACGGGGGCATGGTTCATCTGCGCACACGCATATTTTATACCTACTATGACGTATAGATATATTTTATATTTTATATTTTGTGTGTTGTGCGGTGCTGAGGCGAGGACAACATTTTAATTCGAGATGGGATAGGATAAACTCTTAATCCGTCCCTGAGAAGGACATTAAGGAATATATTAAGAAGAGTGACATAATGTCATATAGCGTGGCGACGCGTCGCCACGCCAATAATTGGCCTGACCCGCCACTATAGATGTTTCATATCAAAAAAATTTACTTGATGATGATGACAGACAGTATCGTTTTGATTATAACTTTACTTTCAAAATAACAACCGCGTTAAAACAAGCTTATCTAAGAAAATAACAAGGTATAATATTATAATTTTAGCTTTAAATATTGTCAAGAAAAACGGAGTAATTTGATGTTCAACGAGCAATTTAAGCATTTCGTTGTTACGCGACAAGATATTATTAATGTTGTCATTTGTTACGGCTTCTGTGGTTTCAGAATCTACAAACAGGAACCGTAATTCAAAATTTTCTTGGAATAAATTAATTTAATAAGCAATCTTCTCAAATACGGATCTATATAAACTACGTTACTAATACGAATTAAATGAATGTATATAAATTGGTGTTAATATCTGAATCTTCTGATTATATTTTGGTTCCATTTTTAAACTTTAACAAATAACATCAAAGCAAACAAATTCTCATTTGCATCAAAAGTAGAAAATATTATACGACAAAAGCACAAAGCAGTAGTTTCATGTATTTTTCAACAAGTAAGTCGACCTTTTTCAGGGCCGGTTACTTATTTTATAATGTATTATTTCATCTCCTTTATCTCCCGTGCGTAACGCGTGAGCCATTTTTAATATCCGTTCTAAGATGAATACGAGTTTATATATAAATTATATTGCAAAATATTATACGGGTTTCTCTTATATAACATGAATATAATTTCTCTTTTCTGTGTCTCAGCCATAAAGAATAATGAGAATGAAATTTTGTCGATGAGTGACGTAATAAATTGTAATATAAATATTAATACTTAATATTAATGGTTAATTAACCATTTTTTTATTACTGGATATAAAACTTTTAGAGATTTTTTTTTGTCTTTTTATGTATCATTGAAGATACAATATGGTGGTGGTGGTGATTACATTAATGTAGTGGTATATTAACGCGAGAACCGAGAGTTACAGTTTAAAAAAAAAAACATAAGGGTGAGACGGTACAATTAATAAACCACACAAAACTACAGTCCTTAGCTTCAAGTCCGGACGTGAATGTTTACTGAAAATCGCTGTATACAAATGCGGTCTAATATCACAAAGGTTGGCAGTGAGCTAAATTTGAAGTTGATCTTGAAGAAAATTTCCATTTAAATGTCGTAAGAAATGATTCCATTTTGGTTTTAAAGATTAATTAGAAAAAAGAATGTTAAAAGAAACTAAAATGTAAAATAATCTTGAATATGTATCTGAATCTATAAATGAAAAATATATGTGGGACTATAAAGTATGCGATGCGATGTGTCTTGACCTAGGCGACGATCGTATTAGCTCAATACTCATAAATTCACGGGTTTAAAGATACCTACAACGTTTAAAGGTTTAAAAAAAACTTCTTTTGTTTCAGCACTCACACAAAAACGTAAGTTAAATTAAAAAGAAAATGTAAAATAATAACCTGATCCGAGATGATCCGAGATGATTCGAGAGGGCATGGTCACATAAGAGAGCATCATCACTCGGTGGTAGAGCTTTGTGCAAGCTCGTCTGGGTAGGTACCACCCACTCATCAGATATTCTACCGCAAAACAGCAGTTCTTTGTATTGTTGTGTTCCGGTTTGAAGGGTGAGTGAGCCAGTGTAATTACAGGCACAAGGGACATAACATCTTAGTTCCCAAGGTTGGTGGCGCATTGGCAATGTAAGTGATGGTTAACATTTCTTACAATGCCATTGTCTATGGGCGTTGGTGACCACTTACCATCAGGTGGCCCATACGCTCGTCCGCCAACCAATACAATAAAAAAAAAAAAAAAAAAAAAATGTCGTGTGCCGTCACATCATAGTAGTTGCTCTTACCCCCAATACCACTATACTACCGTTTAACCTAAGTTTGAGTAAGCAAACAACAAAACGATCGATGTAATTAGGCATACAGTTTATATTTATATACAGCGTGTATAAAACGCGCTTTATTCATTTTTTGGGCCAAGTTTTCGGAAGTTGAATTCCATTATTGTAGACTTTCTTGTTTCTCTGTAGAGGGTCCTCCAGGCGTTGTTTAGCGAAGTAGGACGCCCTTTCATCTCAGTCATTACGCAGCATCTTTATGAGATGTATTTTCTTAAAGAGCACATTGTCGTAATGCGGGGACATTTACAGACGTGTGCATTACGCAAACACTTCCCCTTCGTCATCTGAATTTAACATTGCACTGAGATTTGCTTTGCGCTTATTAACATTATATTGTGCTTATTAATATTTTTTAATAAATTATAATATAAACTTGTACATCATTATGTTATTTATGCCTTAAATTAATATTACTATTAATAAAATAATTTACTTGGTGGTAGAGCTTTGTGCAAGCTCGCCTGGGTAGGTACCACCCACTCATAAGATATTCTACCGCAAAACAGCAGTAATTAGTATTGTTGTGTTCCGGGTTGAAGGGTGAGTCAGTGTAATTACAGGCACAAGGGACATAACATCTTAGTTCCCAAGGTTGGTGGCACATTGGCGATGTAAGCGATGTTTAACATTTCTTACAATGGCAATGTCTATGGGTGTTGGTGACCACTTGCCGTCAGGTGGCCCATATGGTAGTCCGCCTACCTATGTTATAAAAAAATATTAGTGTCATCTTAAGCTTTTTTTAATTATACTACAAGCTAACATAATTATGGTGTGTTCTCTATTGAATACTTAAATATATATATAAATAAAGTATATATGTATATATAATATTGAATATAAAAAATATTCTTCGGAAATGTAACCTTACTGTTACGTCATCCTAATATTTTTGATGGTGATAAAAAAGAAATTATGCTATCATTATATCTGTCGTTCGTGTCTGATTATAACATATTGTGTAGCAGTGCAATACCACTTACATTAAATTATATGAACTTAATTCTTATCAGAACAATAACAAATTAAAGTCGAAGTATAAATTGGTATTTTTGGCGAAGAGTTACAAGAGTGAGCCGTAAATTGCTTAACGAGCAAAGAATCTTTCCGTTGACAATTTCATTCGAGTCACAGAAAACTTTTCCGATGTTTCTTAACATTGTTATTATTTTTGTTCGAGTTGTAATTATTTCAGAGTCAACGTAAAGAAAAAGATTAGTAATATTTTTTGTCAATAATAAGAAATTTCGGAACATTTCTAACGATATCAATTTTATTTTATTTAATCAAATATATAGGAGTAATACAAGCTTAAGGTAGATGGGTAAATGAAACACTGAGCCTCTGAACGTGATTTGAAGACGATTAGCATCGCATGTATAATACAGTGTACATTTTTTAAATATTTTTGGCATTGTAAGAAATGTTAACCGCTTACATGGCCAATGCGCCGCCAACCTTGGGGACTAAGATGTTATGTCCCTTGTGCCTGTAATTACATTAGCTCACTCACCCTTCAAACCGGAACACAACAATACCAAGTACTGCTTTTTGCGGTGGAATATCTGATGAGTGGGTGATACCTACCCAGACGAGCTTGCACAAAGCTCTATCACCAGTTTAATTAGTCATTATACACCACCAAAGTGGTACCAATCAAGGGGAACTAAAAGTCATGTCTGTTATCACATTGGCTCACTTGTCACTTTAATCCTAAGCACAGCTTCTCGTCAAGAGGAAAGCAAGCCTTTGTCCAGCAGAGGGAACATTTATACCTAAATTTTTTTTAATGTGCAAAAAAATCACTACCTCTATAAAACCGTAAAGTCAAGACGATGGAGACGAGAAAGGCAACGATATAACTGCGGAAACTGTTACGTTCGTTGATTGTTCAGCAAAATGATGTTAACGATGGAATTTTATTGAGAAATCGTTTGAGGCTGTCGCGTTGTTCAAATATTGAATCGAATGTCCCTGTGATTATATTTTAGCAATCAGTAGAGTTCGATTTAATCACATCAAGAATAAGGAATTATGTTGTATAAAAGTAAAGCTATGTGAATTTAAAGAAAAGTTTCAATTTTAATTAGGATCACGCTCGTACTAAAGATTTTTACTCCAACCTCGTCAATAAATATAATTAGTCACATTTTTATGTATGTAATAATATAACTATATACATATATTTTTGTATTTATTTGCACTACATAGAAAAACAAAAACAGCCGTGTGAACTCAAATATTAACTTTCATTACTAACTGAGTATTTTGAAACCGTAGATTTATTAAACGTATTATTAACATAAAAAACAGTTTTATTATAATGTTACACGACCCAAAAATATTTTCCGTAGCGCAGCCGCGGGCGATGAGACAATATTTTTATTTGGAGCGGTCCTAACATATAGTCTGGCGCAATAAAAAATCTAATTTTCTATATATTGAGGTGGGTACCCAAATGGAGGCAATATCGAAGTGCTGATTTGTCGGCCCACTGAATATTGGTCTGGCGTTGATTCAAATCTGTGGGAATGCTACGTTAGGAAATTGACGATGCTTACCTTTTAACAACGTAGGTAACTTTTGCAATATGATGTATGATATTTTTTGCTTATACTTATGACTTAAATTAATATATAAAAATGAAAATACAATTTGTATTTTGTGATTTTATATTGTTTAAGATAATTTTATAATAGGCTATCATGTAGTCGAACTCAAAAATATTATCAGTAAAGTCGTGTAACGCCACTAAGAGTGTAATCATAACAGCAGTTGTTAGTTTAAAACGAAATACGCCTAATAATAAAATAACGAAAACTAGCAATAATCAAAAAAAAAATTCATCACACTGTAAAGGAAAATATCGTGATGCATGTAATTTAACTGAAATTATGTCACATGTGTATTCCACCAACCCGCATTGGAGCAGCGTGGTGGTATAAGTTCCAAACCTTCTCTTCAAAACAAGGAGGCTTGAGCCCAAGCAGTGGGACATTCACAAGCTGTTACTTACTTTATTTTACTTTTACATTATTTAGGATGTGCTTTATGGTAGGTCATAATGAAATAATCCACTCTCGTATAGTCTTATTATACCTTATTGATGTAAACAAGTACCATGTAAGTAAAGTTTTGGTCTTGCGTCTACATTCTCACAAATTTTTAGTAATAGTTTTTTTTTTTTTTTTCTAATATTGTAATAATTTTAATCCAATTTGCCGTAATCAGTAATCTTGTTCGTGAGCACTAAAGCGACCACAGTGTGTGGTTGACGCGTTCGTTGCAGGCACGTTCATAACAGCTCTGGAATTTATAGTCCTTGCTCAAAATAGGCTTTAGTATATTAAAGGCTCTATTATCTTCATATATATATATATATATATATATATATATATATATTATAGTATAGGTAGGCGGACGAGCATATGGACCACCTAATGGTAAGTGGTCACCAACGATCTTAGAGAGTGGCATTGTACATTTCTTTAAAACAAAAACATCGCCTATGGGCCACCAACCTTGGGAACTAAAATATTATGTCCCTTGTGCCTGTAATTACACTGGCTCACACACCCTTCTAATCGGAACACAACAATACCAACTACTGTTGTTTTGCGGTAGAATATCTGATGAGTGGGTGGTACCTACCCAGACGAGTTCTACCACCGAGTGAATATTACAGCTGATATGAATTTATTTGTTTAATGAAGTCATTTCAATAAAAATCTAAAGTAATAGTTTAAAGTAAAAGTAACCAAGAGGTAAGAGTTCTGTTTATTTAAGTTTTCCGATTTCAAAAACGTACCTCGTATATGAGTAGTGACTCATTGAAGAAGATTATTAAAGGACACGCAAATACAATTATAAGAATATTAATTATTATAGGAATCCTGTGAAATTCTTTATTCAAATAATTTTACTAATTTGCATACTAATATATGTTTTATTTAAATAATCAAAAGGATTTAACTACGCTTACTTTTATAATTAGCAGAGCTATATTTAAATCCAAACATTCATCTGCTCGGTGTGCGAGTCTGTCCGAGTAGGTAACACCCATCAACATTATTATTATTATTTTTTATCACTTATAGGCCAGCGTTTGACAGTTGACTTGCCAGATGACTAGCATTGATTATTCAACCGCTAAACAGCTGCATTACTTACTATTGTTGTGTTCTGAATTGTATTTTGAGTGTAATTTCAGTCACAACACATAACTTCTTAATTCCCAAGGTTGGTGGCGTTGGTGGCGGTTATCGAGTGATTAATATTTACTGCAGCGCCAATTTCCGCTGACCTTTTATCAAAAGATGGCCCATTTGCCAGTATGCTTAATTATTATAAATAAAAAATTAAAAAACCTCTTGATTTCGTAACAATTACTTTAATAGATACCGTTTTTTATTTTTTGTTATGTATATAACAGTATTAGTATATAGGCCACTGATAGTAAAGCTAATAATACGGCTATTGACAAAGGCAATCCGCGTCGAGCTGTGACTGGAACAAAGTGCGGTCCAGCCATTACCGAGCATCCCCCTAATGGAAGCAAAGTGGCCGATTACAATTACCACCGAGTGGAAAGTTGAGCTTTCACCATAATAGTACCTTTACAACTTACTTGCTAATCCCTGTGATTGTTATATCTTAAGTTTTGAATAAAGTTTTGTACGGAACACTCGAAAATGCAATTAGTAGTTCGTGAGCATAAATACGTGTGCTCAAAATATACATACAAATACAAGCAACTCGTTCTAAAAGTAACATATAATCAAAATAATAATAATCAAATCGTCAAAAGACTTGACAAGGCAAATGCTATCAATGACAACGCTACATTTTATTATTTGGTATCTATTGCTTGCGCTACACGTTTTTAGTTTTAAATCTTACAAATATTTTCATTTTTTTTTTTTTTTTTTTTTATTATATTGGAAGGCGGGCGAGCATTTGGGCCACCTGATGGTAAGTGGTCACCAACGCCCATAGACAATGGCATTGTAAGAAATGTTAACCATCGCTTACATCGCCAATGCGCCACCAACCTTGGGAACTAAGATGTTATGTCCCTTGTGCCTGTAATTACACTGGCTCACTCACCCTTCAAACCGGAACACAACAACACAAAGTACTGCTGTTTTGCGGTAGAATATCTGATGAGTGGGTGGTACCTACCCAGACGAGCTTGCACAAAGCTCTACCACCGAGTAAAATATATATTCATAGATTATTACAGTTATAGTCACCAATTACGCCTAGGAGAAATTGAGTTATATATTTTAGTCCATTTGAAAGATGCGGTATTTTCTTATTCTTATTATATATTCTTATTATATATATATATATATATATATATAGAGTAACGCCTTGTGAATGTGCCACTGCTGGGCTAAGGCCTCTTCCCTTTTTTTGGAGACGGCTTGGAGCTTATTCCACCACGAGCTCCAATGCGGAGTGGTGGAATAAACATGTGGTAGAACTTCAGTGAAATTTGACACGTGCAGGTTTCCCCACGATGTTTTCCTTCACGAGATGAATTATAAACACAAATTAAGCACTAGAAAATACAGCGGTGCTTGCTCGTATTTGAACCTACGATCATCGCTTAAGATTTATGCGTTCTAACTACTGGGCCATCTCGGCTTTTCTTTTTATTATATCATATTAATATTTTTATTATATAATTACTGTTGAAATGTTTTTCTTAAGCATTGCACTACATAATGTTATTTTTGATATCTATGACAGTCATGATGAGTACTCTTGTATTTATCTGTCAATTCCTATTATGTACTCGTATAAATTTATGATATTATTTTAACCACTGAATATGTTTTTCACAATTCCCATGTATCGTGAATAAAAACTGTGTGGAAACCTATATAATCCAAATAGTAATTTTGAAGCTTTTTATTTATTTATTGAGATAGTTACACCATCAACTTATCACTAAACACTTAAAATTAACAATTAAACAGGTACTCTTGGGAAATGATACGTCTTTAAAGGCGTAATTAACATTAAACATTGTAACAAAAATAAAATAAACCAAACTAACCTTTATAAAAAAAATTAAATCCAATCTTATTGATAATATAATTGTTAGTGGTGAATATTTATTATGGGAATGATGGGACTGACATTTAGCTTCAGCGCTAAAAAGTAATTAAACAAAATCCGAAAAAAATAATCTTAACTACTAATACAACAGAATTAATCAAATTAAAAAGAAACAACAAAATTATCATAACATTTTTAGATAACAAATTATAAAAGCAATACTAGTACTATGAGATCGAATAATGTGATCTTTCGCAAGTTTAACAAAATTTGTATTGTTATTAAAAAAAGATGTCGATATCGCCATAAAATGACAAGTAATTATACGAATGCACGAGTATGTTGAGTGGTGAGTATTTACCTAAATTTGTTCTTAAGGTTGAAATACAAAAGCTTTTATTTTGTTGGATGTCTTGGAATAATACGAGGAACTGCTAGGTTGATATGCTGGAGTAGTTAAGGCGATGATATTTCACCGTGAATCAGTTTATATAAAATCAAAATATCAATCATTATACGGCGCTTTTCAAGCGATAAGGACAACTATCTTTAGATGCTAAAAACCGGGTAAATTTCGTTGTATCCTTTCTAATCTATCGATGTGAATTTTGTAAGAAGGGTTCTATATTGAAGAGGCATATTCAAGATTAGAACTTACTGGACAATGGTAAATACAAAGTATGCATGTTTTTGAAGTCTATTACAATAATGCAAGTTAATAATACTTACACATTTAATATTGTAGTCAAGCTTAGAATAATTGTGGTTGAAATCCTTTTCAGTTTAAGAATAAATATAATTGCGTCGACAATTTCTTTTAGAGGACGAACGACAATTTTCCATTCGAGAGATTTACAAATGACTTAGGAAAATTCGACATTATTCTTTTCTGTTTTATTAAAGAAATATTACGAAATATAGAATACGTTCACACAACTCTTATTTTGTCGTATATTAAAATCATTCAGTTTTCAATATTTTCAAAAAAGCCCAGTGTATGCTTGATACTTGCGGATTGCGGATTTAATCCGGTGAAGAACTTGATTATCATGTGCTTAATTTGTTTATATATATGATCATTGGCGAAAGAAAACCATGAGAAAACCTGCATGGGTCGGAAGAAATTCTGCCATATATGAATCCACCAACCACAATTGTATTGTGGTGTATTTCACCACAAAATTCAGCTTCAAAATCTCTCCCCGAGAGGGTGCTTTAGCCCAGCTGTGGTCCATTTACAGGCTTTTACTTCACTTTTTTTTATTTATATTATATTTTAGATATCTTTGTGGTTTGAATGTAACAAAACTGTAAAGTTATGTTATAATTTGCCCTTAACAAATACGAGAAGCTTGCTTTATAATTTACGCTGTTTTAATTTGTCTTAGATTGTGATAAATTCCATATTATCTCTGTAAAATATGAACGATTGTTTAGTTTTATTCATGTTCTTGCATTCGCTCATCGATCATCTTATTAAGTTGAAAGTTTTTACACGTGTTGTTGGCACTCACATGAAGTTTTCGAAAGAAGTTTTGGAGGTTTTGCGTTCGTTCGAAAGCTTATTATTATCAATGTACATCGTACGTCAACAGGTGGTGCATGAATTTCTAAAAAGAAGAAATAAATTTGAAAAAAGAATACGAACGATAATATCCATTGACGGTTAAACAATGCTATCTTTTTCTTTCGAATCTATGCTGATAGCAAGAGACATCGGCTGAACAAACTTTTTTAAATAAGGCCTTAAATTAATAATTATTATTTGAATGAAAAAAATTATATACCAGGTTTTTAGTCCCATCGAAAAATCATTACAATTACATATAGTTTTAAAGTGAAACATCAAAGTATTATAAACGTACCCTTATCCAAGAGAACCATTTGGTCGGAAAATTGCTAATGGAACTGACTCGCGTACAAAGAGGACACTCCTGATCTAATACACGTTTTTTTATGAAAGTATATTCTATCTATCGGAAAAGATTAAAGGGATTTTATATGAAACGTGGTTTGCTTAATTTAAACACTTTCGTTTGGTAAATGTAAATTGCAAAAAATTGAAACTTTTTATTGTTAATTGCGATCATTGATAATGAAGAAAATGGAAACACAGTAAATAAAATATTTTGTGCGTTTGTATTAATTTTAATACATGCTTCTCCGTGTAATTTCACCCGCTTCAGGTATTACTTGCCAAATTTCATAGTTCTAGGTCAACGGCAAATACTCTATAAATTTTGATTCCCTTGAGAGTGTCGAAATATTTATTTTTTGCGGCATAAATGGCCGTATCTTTTTTTACTTTAACTTAGAAGTTTGATTTTTTTACAGCTTCAAGAGACTGTAGACTTGAGTATATCGTTTTAATTTCAACTCGCGTACCTCCACGCGTTCCCGAGATAAATGGTCTTGACAGACAGACAGACGAACGGACGGACGGACAACAAAGTGATCCTATAAGGGTTCCGTTTTTTCCTTTTGAGGTACGGAACCCTAAAAAGACTAAAAACCTAGATCCTGATAATAAAGTAGTATAATACGATGAAGTTGAAATATATAATCAAGATGAAAACAGATTAAACGAATTCGATCAAAAACAATACATTTAATATATGGATTTTATACTTAAAATATTTATTATAGAAAAGAACAAAAACTATAGTCACCACCTGATGGTAAGTGGTCAGCGTCGCCCGTAGACATTGGCGCTTTAAGAAATTTTAACTATGCCTAGCAACGTCAGTGCGCCACGCAAAAATTATCTCTGTATAATATTAGTACAGAAATATGTTATGAAAAGCGCTGTCCACTTACATTATTTATAGATGAATTCACTGTTCCTATATTTGAGGAATCATTATTGTAATTCAGTAGCATGAAACTTCGAAACTTATGAAAGGTTTTATTATTTGAAAAAGTTTTAACATTCGTAAGCTAAAGGAATCGTTTCTTGAAAATAGTAACCCTTAGATTAAATTTAATATTTTTGGGTAAATAAAAATAAAAACGATTTTACATGGACATTTAAAATTAGACAAGAATTTCATGTAGCGTCAGAAGGAAAGCTTATTATTACGTTTTGCCCACCTTTGTGGTTTTTCAATCGTTTGTTCTATCTATTTAAAAACTAAACTAGTTGGAAAATTACAATTAAATATCTCGTCTTAATTAAATAAGATGAGAATATATATTTTTTTAAATTTTGTCCATTGTCACGAATTATTAAAAAAGTTAGACAATGGATTAATGTTCCCTTCACTTTTTCTTGATAAGTAATTCCTCGGCGCGGAAAATCGCAAAAGGGTTTTTAAAGTGCTACGTAAAAACGGGGAGATGGTGGGGATTAAGGGGGTGCTTGTGGGCGGACCACAAGCTCGTTAGCGACAATTTTTCTCAAAGCTGTCTCGGGAGAATTGTCACAATTCCGATTGTGACGAATTATAATAGTAACTGTGTGGGACATTATTCTTGTTCAATTAAAAATGGAAATTTCAAACTGAGAACATATACATATAAATATACAAATTATATGTATTTGTATATTTATATGTATTTTTAAAATAAGTGTATCCGTCACGGATTGTCCGATATATCGAAAGAAGAATTAATAATTTACAAATATAGGAAACCAGTAAATAAATATAGACGAAATAAAAATAATACATAGATTTTCGTTACAAAAATAAATACATTTATATACTACAAATATTATATTATAAATCAATTATATCTTAAATGCTGTACATGAAAATGTTAAAAGCAATATTTTAATATAAGAAAATAATATTATAATTAATTTATGAATTGAATAAGAGTAAATTTTGGAAACATTTCGAATTCCCAATTTAATAAATATCGTTACCACTAATAATCAATTATTTCACTTAAAAATAATTCAAGAATAATTGTAATAATAACAAAGATTTAATTAAAATATGACGATTAATCAATAAAAATAAATTATCTCTCGAACTGCAACAGACACATGTTTCTTCTTAATAGCAATAATATTTAGTAGGCTTTTATTTTGAAATATTGCCCAGCTCTATTACTTAGGAGGCTCGGTACTGGTATGTAAGTTTTGTATAAGTTTACCAAAGTACCAGTATGGATTTAATCAAAGTCCGCAGCGTGATTGTATTAAAAAGTAATTTATTTTAGTTGGCGCGGAAGCACGGCATGCGCTGTTAATTACGAAACTAATTAAAAACGTCGATTCTGTAATTAATCTCTTTTGCTGTAGCAACACGGCGCGTCCCTTTAAAATCTCTCGTTTATTTTAATCAACCACATTTTTACCAATTTTTGAAATGACAGTCAGAGTTTAGGCAAATGAAAGAAACAATCGCAGCTGTTGCAAACGATTTGGTATAGAATAGATTAACTTTTCGATGAAGAGACAAATAAGTATCAATACATCTATTCTGTTTATATAACTTTATTTTCCATTAAGATTATTATTTAGTCTGAAAAAAATAAAATAGCAAACTGAAGAAAATGATAATTAATTAGGAAAATTACAAATTATGTAGTAATATCGGGTATTTGAGCTTTTTTTAAATAAAGTAGACAAGAGCTTATAACTTATAGCTTATAACGAAGATAATCTCCTGAACGATTTCGGCTACGGTGGCAAATCTCGAGAGAGCCAACTGCGCAGGACATATTATATTGCACAAGTGTGTTTGTCAACACGGATGTAATCTCTATTCCCTCACTTTCATAATTCGGGTTGGACGGCAAACCGACATGACCAGGACTAACGGATTTATGTGCTTTCCGTGGCACGGGAGCATACACTCATATTGCAGACCCCGGGCTGCTTCTGAGAATCTTCGGCAAAAAACTCAATAACTTTTTACTGAACCGACTTGAGGTTTGAACTTAGAACTCCAGGATATTCAGCCTAGATAATAATTATGTACAAAAATTAAGCTCATGAAAAATCAGTGTTACTGGTTTGGGTCTGAACACGCAATCTTTCCTTTCTTTCTGAATTCGCAAGTTTTCCTACTTTTTAAATAATCGATCATTGACTTTAAATTCAGGATTTTAAATCAGAAATTTCTTTGTTGGTAGAATACATCACCAATATCCAAATTCGCAGTTTGTGTAGAAAAACATCTTAATCAGAACAGTCAAGTGGATACTACTCCTCTACTCTCGCCGCAGTATTCCCATCAAATATGAAAAGCTTGTGCCGAAAACCATTTCGGCGCAAGTTTAATAACGATGCTAGGAAAATGTTTATTACTTTCGTATTTTAAAATTTAAATTTCTCGACCCTGCTGCCAGTACTGTGTCAAAGCAATAAAACAATTTCTCCTTTTTATTACGTCATATTTACATAATATATCCGCGTGAATCTGCTACAAAGTAACTCATGTGTTTTCAAGTCATTTTAGCTGTATATTAAAAACGCAATCTTAGTTGCATGAGAGGAAAGAGATTGAATGTAACAGCATTTATATATTTAAAAATGTCTTTTAATTATTATATATAAAATAAAATTTAAATATGTCTTTCGGTAAAAAGTGTTGAATATAATCTACGCTTCAAATACAACGATTTCCAATACCAATGTAATCACTGTGGACTCAAAGAAAAAAAATATCAGTCACAAACAAAAATATATATATATCCCAACATACATAAAAATATATACGTAAGCAGACGATTTGAGAACCCTCCTTTTTGAGCTGATTAAAAAGAATCATAATCACCTTACCTTTTTACATTCCTAATTTTTCAGAAAACCTCTTTCATTACATTAGAAATCGTTTGTCCAAGTTAATTCTATAACATTGGCATACTTAACGGATTTTTTATAAATCCTCTTTTCTACCTCTAATTTTTATTATAGCATAGGTAGGCGGACGAGGCATAAATATTAACAATTAAATTGACATGTACATGGTGATGATACACTAACCGCCTTATTCATAAACTTTATTTAACTGGTGATTAGTTAAACAATATTTTGTCTTCGTCTTTCGTATGTCAAATCAATAATGTCAGAACGAGACAAATCAGTGTTTAGCTAATCAGTAACTAAGCAACGTTTATGAATAAGGCCGTAAGAAATTATAATTTTATTTTAAAATGTTATTGCTTTATTATCACGTGGAACACTAATAAGAGTCTTTACGTTTTTACAGAATAAGTCTTTATATTTTTAAATGTTGCATATAATATATTTAATACGCATTAACGGTGCTTTAAATGTTTTACATGAGTATTTCTTACAGTGTTAGGTTTTATGGGCAAAGGCGTCTACTTAAAGCTGCCTATTTGTTCATCTTTATTATATCACTATATTATAAAACAAGGTTTTTCATTATGAGACTAAAATTGGGCGTACTTTGTCTTATAATATGTAGTAATTACGATATAAACGTTTTATATAGATCTTTATTGTACCTGTGTGAAGCAATGACGAGTAACTAGTTTTATAGTTATTGTTATTCATGATTGTTAATAAATTTATTTTGTAAATTGTGTCAATAGATTCAATTAATAATTCTTACTAGCGTACAATTCTAAATGTTCAAATGCGCCGTGAAAATAAATTAATACCAAAAGTGGGTTAAGCCTTGGATGCAGTTCTAAAGTTCTTAATAGAATTTACAGAAGGACGTGGTTTAGTTTCGAGTTATTTCTTGTGCGGACTGTCGTATCCTTCCATTGAAATAATTACCGGAGGTGTCGTTTAGAATGTCTTAAGAGAAATACAATACTATGTAATTTTATATAATGACAACACTAATTCAATATTTTTAAAAGCTAGGTATATATATTTTATTTATGTGGTACAATAATTGAGTAATTAATTACAGTAAATACATTTCCACGTTATCATTTTATAAGTTTTTTAAAAGTGGAAAGAATATTTTGCTTAAAATTCGTAAATGGTTGTTGGTGAGCCTATATATTTATATTTTGCGATCGAACATTGTAAATATAAAAAAATATGTATTTTACGTACTTTTAAAACCCTTACAATTATAATATGTACCATCATATTTACTTTTAATACACAAGTGCATCGCATACTTATTTCTTTAATGTCATTTTAAATTATATAATAAGCGAACTCAACCACACGCTACGTATGCACATTCTCGTTTTCGAAATAGCCTTTTACAACGCATTTTAGAGCAGCGGTGGGAACTTGAATAATAAATAATAGCGTGTAATGGTTGCACATGAAAAGCCATTATACAAAATTGCTATTGCTATGTGAAATTAAAAAGCCGACAATGAATGAGTTGGTTAGGTGTTTAAGCTGAATTATAATTTTATCTCCTTTGATTATTTGACGTTGTTACCGTTATTATAATATTAATTATGCAGTAGTTAACGCAATAACGTTAAGAGGGTGTTCCAACTGCACCCCCTTCTCCCCACTCCTTGCATTAGTGGACTTCAGCTATTCTTTAGTTGACTTCGATCATCATCATCATCAACCATTTTTCTTCCACTGTTGGACATAGGTCTCTCCAATGGCACGCCACTGAGCTCGATCTTCAGCTCTCGATTTCCATCCGCTGCCAGGCACTTTGCGTATATCATCACTAGAAGGAGGGCGCCCTATGCTACGTTTGCCAAAGCGTGTTCTCCACGTAACTTCTATGCTACACCGGAATTAGAGAAAATCCTGATGGCGATGCGACAATATGTCCATATTCAATACATAGAAGCGTTACACTTGATTGTTAAAAAAATCTACCACGGCTTGGTTATAAGGACTTCAGGTCTGAGAAGAACCGGTGAAAAAGACTCAGCTATTTTTTTCTTCTATTGATTTTTGACTGTTACTCCATTTTCAGGCTCCTAAACCGGGACACTGAGACCACGTGCATGCAGAGCGAATCAGTGGCAATATAGTTTTCCAAATCCTACGTCTTTCTAATTAATACTTAGCTATCTTTACACACAAATATGAGTAGTGGTTGGTGACCATAATGAACGACATTTAAATCAATATTATTATATAATATGTATCGAGCCAAGCGTACTCACGCGTATTATATTATGTCCTTATTAAGATCGAAGGCCTATTTATCTTAGCGAAAGCCCCACATCTTTATTCATGTTTTTATTGACCTTGAAGACAAACCAAAGTGTAGCTTAGATAAAATTAGCGAACAAACAGACAGACGAGAAAAGAGCTTTGTTTGTATACTTGTATATAAATTACCTATATACTTGTTACTTATTTATCAGATTTTCATGATGACGATTAAGGTATTGTATAAATTATAAAGAAATAAATATTCTATTAGTATTGAACATAATTATTACACTAATATTTGATTATTAATTTTATACCAATAAGCTTTCAGTTTGAGCATAATATTATTAATTAACGGGAATAAATTCCAGACACGTAACACTGTAGCCCTTTACTGATCGTTGCTATAATATATTACGTAATATTCTGTTGCACATAATGCTCTTCTTTTATTTTTAATTGAACAAGTCTATCACATTTCACGTATTCTGATAAAGCGTTATGTAAGCGTTTATTTTAAACCAAAATAACGAATGTGTTTTTGTTATTTTTTATTTATTGCTGCAATATAAAATAAAACCAGGAATTAAATTTAATGTAAAGCTACCCCGTTCAGAATGCAGTTTCTATTGAGAAGAACTAAGGCTAGAAACTCAATAGTAAGAAGAGCGACAGTAATTTCATTATTTTAAAAATTTACATGTAATAATTATAATCTATATTATATTGATGAGTCGTGTATTAAGAATTAAACAGGAACTCGTAAGTTCTTTTACCTTTTTTATAATCCTGTACAGTATATTAATAGCCCAAGAAGCCCACGACGGCCAGACCTTCGTTATTTTATAAAAGCTGTAAGTTTTTCTGTGCTTGTCCCCTATACAGGTAAGAACGACCAGCGACTATAGAGTTTGGGTTATGGTTACTTGGGCTTTATTTATAACTGCATAATATGAAAGTTTTGTTGTCAGTTTGTGAATATGTTCGAGTATTCGTAATATCTTACAACGGCTCGTTAGCTTAGCGGTTAGAGCGCCCAGCTAATTTCATTAAAGTGGAGGTCGGGGGTTCGAATCCCTCACGAGCCGTGATGTTTTTGGATTTTATTTTCTTCCTAATGATTTTTTTTAATGTCATGTACTTTTTTAAGTCAACATTTGTCTTAAAACATATGTATTTACAAATTGTTTTATGACGTGTCTGCCATCCAATAAACATTAGGTTATATATACGAGCAAATAGGCCATATATGTGGTGAAGTTCATCCATTAAGGGTAAACCAAACACAAGCAAGTACTCAGATGTCAAAGACGTTTCAATCAGTTTTTTAATGGCCAGACCTACTCGTAATGATAACGGAATATGGTTTTCTTTGATTTATGCCTCACTAATCGCGAGCTAGGGAAACTTTTACTTGAAAAATTGAGATGCAGAAACGACTTTTGCTATGTGTTTACAAAGAAATTACGAGTCTCAATTGGATATGAGAGGGTGGGAAAATTATTTTATTAATTATTATATTTTATTTTATAATTGAAATCTCTTACCAAGTCATTGAGCCTTGTTAGCAATCCTGATCCAAATTTCGCTGTTTATTAAACGAGTCCTACCTCTATTAATTGTCGAACTGGGCCCTCGAGAACAGATAAGTTATTGGAATGTCACTGTAATACCTCGCTTATTCTACCATTTACCTGTTTACCTTCCTATTTAAAAAAAATCCTTTTCGTTATTATTATTTATTATCATATATTAATAGACGGAAATAGTATTTCTCAACTACTTATCAGCTTTATACAAAACAGATATAAATAAATGTAATATTTGTAATTTATAATGTTTCTTTGCCTACCTTTACTGTAAACAAAAACTCTATACATCCATTGAAGTTAAATACCCAGTGTTATATAACAGGCGTCTATGTAAAAACATATATGAGTCTTAGTATTTGACAGGCCTAAACAAATATACGCAAAGGTATAAAGAGTTTCGTACACTACTTTCACAAAATAAACATATTTTTTTTTCACAAAAATATTTTTTTCTTATTACATTGTAAGGTGGCAAAGGTTTGTCTGGCTAATTAATTATCTGAAACTGGAAATTACTTTACGGTCTATGTATGTACATTTAAACATAGCTGTTTGCGCAATATTTTTCTTTTTATAGGTTAGGTATAAATCTTTGAAGAAAAATACAACTTCATCGAAAGTTATTTGGTTTTTTAACCTTTTTAAAATATATATATTTTTTATTTTATATAATAAAATAAACAAACTTTTTTAGGCATACTCGTCCAGCCTATATAGCATGCGATCGCTGGTATGTTTGTAATTGAAACGTAAATAATATTAAAAGAACAGAAAAATTGGGTATGAGTAATTTACAAAAAAATATTAAGATTTTGAAGATTTATTTAATTTAATTTCAACTTTCTGCATTTTTGGAACTAGCAACAATCAACCAAATAATTCTTTATATAAGTAGGCTTATATATTTAGTTGCATGCATTGCATGTATGTTTGAACAAGAAAGTTAACCAGTATCACATTTCGTTCGACTTAAAAAATGTCAATAACACAAAAAAGCCATTAGAAAGAAAATAAAATCCAAAATATAAAACGGCTCGTGAGGGATTCGAACCCCCGACCTCCACTTTAATGAAATTAGCTGGGCGCTCTAACCGTTAAGCTAACGAGCCATTATGTGATATTGCGAATACTCAAAGATATTCACAAACTTTGACAACAAAATCTTCATATTATGCAACTATTTATATATATATTACATGGTAAATGCAGGATGATATATACATTACATGATTATAAACGGTAAAAGAGCTCAGAGTTCGTATGTTTTATTTTTAATACAGGATACATCAACAAGAAATTTAATACAACTATTGTGTGAATTTTTAGTTTTTTGAAATTAGTGTCGTTCTTACTGAGTTTCTGGCCGTTTCTTATCGATTGAAAGTATATTCCGAGCTGGTAGTTTACATTAAATTTAATCTTGTAAAATGACGGTTCAAAAGTGTTTGTTGTTGTTCAAGAGTTTGAATGATATTGGTTTCATTGTTACTATTGTATAATTATATTGATTTTTAAGTTTGACATGGCGTGTGTTGTCAATAGAGTTTGAACGTAAACTGTGAATGCTTTATATTATTGAATTTATAAGACACATTATGTATACATTTTAGCATTCTTCACTCCTTCTCTATATAAACTTTAATCTCAATATCTCAAATTTATCTGTGAGGTGAACAAAGTTTTGTCTTCGTATTAATATGTAAATAAATCGCATAAAGAGCCTGCTTACGAAACATTAAATTAAGAGCTTTCATTAAGACACCTGCTTCAAAGTAATCCAGTACATTACAACATTCATTAAAATTTATCGTAAGCGTAAAACACTAATAATGTCTTATTAGAATTCTCCACCGCAATTTGTAGAGGGCTCTAATGATTGTAATGAATCAGTTGAATGCGCCTTGATTTAATTTTAAGAGCACGAGCGCTGTAAAAGCTTGATATAACGCCTGAATAAGGCTTAGTTCAGATCACAATAGACAGTGAGTAATTCTTATGATACCAACAAAATTGTGCCTGGATCCTTTCAAAGTATTAAAAATGTGTTATCGAAAGTGACACAGTTGCGAGAAATTGAAGTAAACTCTTTCTAACTTCAAAGTTGCTTCGTTTCTATTAATGGGTAAGTTGGTCTTCTAAAGAAACGCTGTATTATGTCAGTTGATTCTTTGGTACGTTTTTAAATAGTTGTTACTTTATAATTTTATAATATTTTAATATAAATATTGTATCAAATAATTTCCATGTAGGTATGTATTTTTGTAATAACTGCTATTCGATGTTTACTGTGCAATTTCGATATCTCATAACAAAATTCGCTTGTTCGCTAGAATCCTTACTAACGCTGTATATATAATTCTTCTTAGAATATTCTAGGCATTTCGTCAATATTTCTTTATTAAATACCAGGTTGGTATTGTATGTGTTTCTGAAATCAAATCAACTGTGTTGTGTCAACTTCAAAGTTTAGTTGCCCATTAAGGTCCTCCAGACCGATTTCGGCCACGGCGGCCAATCTCAAGAGAGATAGCCAACTGCGCAGGACATATTATAGTGCACAAGTGTGTGCGCAAACACAGGTGCACTCTCTTTTCCTTAGCTCTCATAATCCGATGGGACGGCAATCCGACACGACCGGAAAGAGTTCAGGCGCAGGACCAACGGCTTAAAGTGCTTTCCGAGGCACGGGAGTGTACACACTTCCAACTTCCAGACTCCGGGCTGCTACTGAGAATTTTCTGACAGAAAAACCCAATAACTATATTGGCCCGACCTGGGAATTGAACCCAGGACCATCGGGTCTACGGCCTTATATCTAGCCACTAGACCAACGAGGCAGTCAATCCATTACAATTTGTGACAAACAAAGTGGTTTTTCAAAGTCACAAGATCTTTGAACAATTAACATCTAGCTAGAATAATATCGTTTAACACAATCAGCTAGAATTACTTCAGACAATAGGCCTTAGTTTAATCAAATCAGCTTGCAGTGTAAAGGACAATGAAACTTGATATTCAATGTGTAGTCTAATCTAAGCTTAGGATCTCGGATGTCTGTACCTGTCTTTAACGTTTCCGCAACACCCCCTCTATCCTGACACAGCCCACGGACAGATTAATCTGTCACATGACTCAATGTCATCTGCCGTTGCAAATGATGCAAAAAAAAAGATAAATACAGGGGATTATTTATAGTACGGAAAAAAACCATCATAACGACCTCCTTTTTGATGTCGTATCTGCAACCTTTTTAATGAGGACATTTGTTAAAATATTTCGAACTCCACTGTACCTTTTGTTTAAAATTACGAAGCAAAGCGTTACGATTGTGTATCTACAACCTTTATACGTTTGTGTATGTACAAGTTTTATTGACAAAAAACATAAATGAGTAGAAATATTTTTTTTTCTTTTGTAAAAATTTAACAAGAACAAGTAAATATTGCTTAGTCTGTTTGTGTACTCATCACTCAAGTTACCTCATATTTCAAATGACAAATTCATGAAGTGTAATGGATTTTACTTATATAATTATGCCAGAAAACCAGAAAAATAAATGGATTATAACATTGAATCTTCAAGAAAGGCTAAGTATTTTTGTTGAGGGGATGAAATTGAATTGTAAAATCATATCAACGGTTCTCCCGAATGAAACGGCAGACATACTCACTAATTACTAATGGAAAATACCATTTTCCTTCAACTGTTTATACAAATGCATAAACTGCCATATCAGAGAGCACATTAATTAAGTTAAGATAGTACAATTAAAAATACAGCTAACTATGGTATCTTCAGTATCCATTACTGCATGACAAGCAGCGTTGCAGTGCTGTGCAAACAGCACCGGCAGCGCGTAGTCAGCGATATCGTGTGGCCCAAATCATAAACTTACTACATCAATTAATATTCAAAACTAATAAAATGATTGGAGGGCGATGTTATAATTTTTTAAAAATTAAATATATACTAATACATAAATATATATGTAATGTTATGCTAACGTTTACAATATTAAATAGAAATAAAACATTGATATTTGTTCGGAATATTATTTTTAACTTATTATATTTTGTTTTGTCAAGTCAAAAGTTACAGTTTTGCTGCTGTATGTCTAAAAAGCCTTTTTACCGTCGATTTTATCTCGACTACATTGAAATAAAAAGCTGCACAACCTATGTATATATTTTCCGTTCTAATTCGATAATCTACCTTAGTATGATTGTTTTATATGGATGAACAGTATGTGGATTATAATTAAAAAAATAGCAAGACAAGAAAATCACATTTTTGTTTTCATAATAAATGTACGCGTAGACCACTACACCAACGAGACTGCCTCGTTGGTCTAGTGGCTAGATATAAGGCCGCAGACCCGGTGGTCCTGGGTTCAATTCCCAGGTCGGGCCCAGTTATTGGGTTTTTGTTTCAGAAAATTCTCAGTAACAGCCCCGAGTCTGGAAGTTGGAAGTGTGTATACTGCCTCGGAAAGCTCGTTAAGCCGTTGGTCCTGCGCCTGAACTCTTTCTGGTCGTGTCGGATTGCCGTCCCATCGAATTATGAGAGCTAGGGAAAAGAGAGTGCACCTGTGTTTGCGCACACACTTGTGCACTATAATCTCTCCTACGCAGTTGGCTAATCTCTCTTGAGATTGGCCGCCGTGACTGAAATCGGTCAGGAGGACATTATGCGTTATATTTTCAAGCACAATTATGTGCTTACGTTAACTTACACCAAGCCCGATATTTTGATGAGCACTTCAGCCGAGCTTTACTAAAATGAATTAATATGTCTGGACTTTAGTGTTTTTTTTATTTTTGTAATTTACAAATATAAATTGTAAACCGTCGTAAAAAAATCGAACACGATAAGTATTCGCTCCAATAAAACGTATGCATTCTAACGGTAACACTTTATCGAACGCTTCTGCTGAATAAAGGCGAAGACGTGGGTATCCTGCTGATTCCAGATGATGCTGCTGCATCAGGCCAGGGTTACCATGTTATCATTCATATGTGTACCCTATGTATGTATTTTCCATCTAGGAAAGTACCCTTCATATGAAGATACATTTTCAAATAAGTAATAGTTCCGGAGATTACGCATTTACACAAACTCACAAATTTCGCTTTCTCCTCTTATAATATTATTAAAAGATTGTTAACGAAATTTTGTTATAGGTAGTTTTAGAAATTGACTCACTCACTAGTCATTTGTACTTTTTTGTTGTATGAACTCGCGGGTTGAATTAGAAATGTAAATTTTGTTTTGATTAAAGTGCTATGTTTCTTATATTTTACTAGTTAACTAGCTATTTAAGCCAGAACAGAAGAGTACAGTGTGCTGTCAAGTGGAGTGGTTACTCAGTAGATGGATTTGCACGTTTTATATTTTACTATCATCGACCTACCTGTATATTAAAAAGAGACACAAATACTCGATACTACCTAAATGAAACAGACATTAGCTTTTGTGATATTAAAAATTTGTTATACTTAAAATAACTTTACTGTTCTGAAAATCGTAATTGCATTTCTTTATTGTATCATTTTTTTAAAATAAGAATCGGTCTCAAGAAAAAATGTAAATAGAGGTGGGTGCTTCGATAAAATGAAAATGAGGGTGGGGGGGTTCGTTAGTGCAGGAGCTTTTCAGCGCCCTCTACCGATTGTCACAACTTTTATATATATAGAAGTATTTATGAATTATTAAAAAATGTACTTTATTTTTATGATAGCACGGTACAAAATTCAATAGCATTTATCAATTTAAAAATGCTCTAAGAACAAAGAATGCATAAAATTCTACAATACAAAGGATTTTCAGAACTGTAACAGACATAATGTCTAATTAGATGATTTTCTGCTTTGAGAATCGAAGATAAACTCTTTGTATAATAATTGCTGAGAAAAGTTTGCTCGATTGTGATCAATACTGTTTAAAATTTGATTTTATAGATAGAACTTCGAAACTATTTAAATGTTGTTTTATTATTAAGATAATTAAGTCTATGTACAAACAGTAACTACTGGTAGACTTGATATTTGTGGCCTTGCCTCTTTGCCGCTACTTAGGTATCAACAATCACATGTTCAAGTTTGAAAGACGCGTGACGCAGCATTTGCACATCTGGCTACCTATACTTTAAATAAAATAAAAAAATGCAGTTGCAATTTGCTATTGATAATCAAACTCACGAAAATAAAAAACGATTAAATCCTTATTCATGTTCACGTCTTATCAGCTCAACTGCTGATCATAAAATGTTGCGTACACGTAAATGGTACAGAAAAGGACGTCAAGGGTCACCTTCTCCCTCATACGCGAAGCTGCGAACGGAAACTAGTTTTACAATCTATTACCTGACAAAGATGTGTACGGGTGTCCGTATAAGCTTGTGTTTATGATTAGGTTTATCTTTAATGTGATGAGTATACTTATTTACAAATTTGGTTTGTAAGAATCAATTTAATACCAATCAAGCGGGTGTAGCACTGTCCTCCTCGCTAGGTTACAAACTAATCTATATTAAGGAGTAAGAGACCCGTTCCTTTTTGTGTGTTACAAAATTATTATGTACAACATGTTTCAAAGATGATTATTTACAATGCTTTTCAGTCTCATCGCAACTTAAATTAAGAAGGCAATTTAATTTTCTCTTGCTTTGTCATAATGTTAATCGATATATTTTATTTATCTATATATTTTGTTGTAGATCATACTATTAATGTGGCAAGCAAGTATGTTTTACTTTACGAATACAGTCAATATGAAACTAAGTAATCAATTATAAAGTTTGACATTCAAATATTTATTTATTGACTCTCAAGTCCATTAATGCAATAAGGTTTCACTTTATTACTTATTCTACATTAATCGACTAAAAGAGTCACTCAATTTAAATAGAGGATCGTGGTAAGACGTTCATTTAAATATGTATATAAAAATTCTTCAACTAGTAACACGTATTGAAAACATAATAGGTGTGCGTAGGAGCTATTATTACCTTCCGAAGTTTGGAAAGCTATTGATATGGCTCAGAATATTTGTTGAAATCGCCTTAATAGCTTGCATAGCTATTGCTTTTTCTCATCGTGAATTGGTGACACATAAAATGGAAATAATGAACTATGTTGTGGTTCTTGGAAGTTCTTGTTCGATTGTTATATTATCTATATACCATTCGGAGAATTTTAATAGCTTGACGCATTCGATTGAAAAAAGTCATGCTTACTTCGTAAATGATTCGGTGTATCTGAAACGATTGGATAGAAGATTTAAATATTTGTCATCTATAACTACAGTTTTGGTAATAATAAAAATCGTAATGCTAATTTATAATCATATTGTAGATGAAGACACCATTATTATAATACGAAATTTAGTATTTCACATTTTTCTGCTCATTTGCAACTTACGCTATACTATTCAATATATCCTTCTATATACTATTTTGTTTTTACAATCCGAACATGTGAAATGTATAACGAGGAGAATTTCGAAAGAAAGGAAATTCGATTCTATTGAAAATGAAGAAAATGAAGACACTCAAAGTGCAAATGAAGATGTTACTCAACATAGAACTAGCTTCGATGAATGGACCACAGTCTACACCAACATCAAGAAATGTTCGAATTTAATCAATTCTATATTTGGAGTTCAGGTTGGTTTTAGCATTTAAGCTTAACGTATACTCTAAATATATCTTAATTTAAAAAGGTGAGCACTAAAATTGGTTAACTGATGATAAATGGACACCACTGCAAGTGACAGATTTGTGACACTGTAAGTGAGACATCCCATCGTGTATATACGTGATAAGTATGAATCAGATGGATGATTCAAGGGTATACTACCAGGTAAAGTATTATATATTTCCTCAACAATGGCGGTTAAGTTGTTAGAAAGTTAATTTAGTTTTTCATTAACACCAGCCACCAATGAGCAGTGGAGCAGCATAGTGGAATAAGCTCCAATCTTGCTCCTTGAGAGAAGAGGATGTTTTCTGGACATCTGGATCGCTCTTACTTATTTACATTACAAATGTTTCATTTGTGTTGTTTGTAATCAAAACAACTTAGAAGTAATATTACCTACAAACTTTCTAAAAGATTTAATACCCTACCTTATTGTCTCCACAGCTGATAAACCTTTGGTTGGTTTCTCAGTTTGTTTTGTTACCCAGATAATAGGAATTACGACTCTACGGGGAAATTATCCAAGCATTCTAGCTATATGTTAGAGTATTTTAAATAGTGATCACTATTTAAAATAAATATATTTTAATAATTAATTAATCACTAATAATGTAATTAAAGCTTTTATTATATATAATGATAATAACATCCTCCTTTTGGTCACGATAAAATCTAAAGGAAGATTAGCCAACTACGTAAACCTGCTCAGATATGCTTGCACAAAGTCCTACCACCAAGTAAAAAATATAAATAAAATCGACGAAACAACTCGACCACACTTTGAACATAGAACATAAAATCTATAGATATATCTTCTTAAATAAAACAGAAACAATTTGAAAGGTAACATATTCTGGTGGATAATGTTTTTATTTCTATACAGTGTGTAACAAAAACCCTGTCCGACCCGTGAACTGGTTATGAGGTATCGTTAGTAGGCTTTATTTAAGTAATCATTTTTTAAATTCTAAGCAAATAATTTACACCGAAAACAATTGAATTTACTTAAATGACTAAAATTACATGGCAACACATGTGCGGGCGACAGTGCTCGATAGCTCTTATCTATCGGGTAGCTAGGACACGAGGTCATGACCTCAGTTGTCCATGAAATTTTCGTTATTTACAATTGAAAATGAATATTTTTATGGGCAATTTTTTTTCTTAGTATTTAAAAAAATATTACATAAATAGAACCGACTCACGACACTTAATAACCACTTCACGGATCGGACAGGGTTTTTGTAACATCCTGTATTAAATGGATTTGTAATTTTGTTTCAGATTACTCTCATGCTAATTACTTTAACGTTTTTCTTCATAATGTATTTGTACGCGTTTACATTTTTAAGCGTTAATGTAAGTATATACACATATATTTCATATCACAGCTTAGACCTAATTAAGTGGTTTCATCTAATCGGGCCTAGGCTATATTAGTGTATTAGGTTAGAGGTCTTAGGTTAGAGGTTGCCGTTGCATTAACTGTGAAATGTCAATGGGTGCACTTTGTCTTGTTTTAAGTAAATATGGTATCGGCTTATATATTTATATATATTCCTTTAGGGCAAATTAAACCCAGTGGAATGGATAACGTACAATTATAAAATTACGGTTTTCCTGCTTCTTCTTTTTGCGATCTCCTGGAGTGCACAGAGTGTTCAGAACAGTACTCAACTACTACAACGTCGTCTTGGAAAACTATTGATTAATTCACTATCAGGTAACAGTAATTTCTACTAATTACATAAAGTTATTATTGTTACTAATTATTAGTATCGGTCTGTTTGTTCTCAGTATAAGTAAATAAACACTATTTAAAATTTGTCACTTCTGTGCCTTCTAATTTTAAGCTTGTTTCGCAAACTGTTCTACTGCGGGTTGTTTCTTTTTAATGAGGAAAAAATAATATTTCTAACAGTTTTAATATCTATGGGCGACGAACCCTTAACATCAGATTTACACGCATACCTTCCGAATATCTATTAAAAAAAAATATCTACTGTACACTTATAAGTGTACAGTATATATATACATACACGTAAATCTTTGGTTTATTTTCAGAAACTGACACATTTAAAGCGACTAAAGACTTTCTGCGTTTGGTATCAAATCGTCCGATCAACACACAAGGGTTCGGATCAATCAATGTTGACATGACTCTCGTGCCTAAATTCGTTATGTTTTTCACTTCTTACACTGTTATAGCTCTTCAATTCAATAATGTAGTTTGAAAATAATGTTTTTTATATATTTAAATGTATATTGTCTCCAAGAATGCTTATTACTTAATTGCAGTGAATTTCGAAAATTTATTGATAATAATAGTTAATTTTCTCTTTAAGTAATTCAGTAATAAGTAGTTTCATTTGTATAATATTGATATTTGTTCTACTTTAATTTCTTAAAATTATTAACTTTAGCACTATTTTCTAAATATATACATACTTACACTTTAAAAAAAACATCATTTTTAATGATACCTGTAACTGAAGAAATAATCTTTGTTGTATTTATTAACTGATTATCACCATTACAATTCCTCCAATATCAATTTTAAGTTTAATTACGGGTTTTCTGTAATAAATAAATTTAAAAAAATATATTTAGTACTTTTTATTTCAGCACATTAATAATTAATATAATTTAATTTTAATAAGTAAATGTAAGTTGTAACAAAATATACTACATTATTTTTATAAAGGAATAGAGTCGTACAACGTTTGTTTTAATTAATGTTCAAATTTTCGAAACCATTTCGTAAATAAAGAAAATTAAGGCAACATTACTGAGATAAATGTTATTACACAATAAATGAATATTACATCTATGAATAATAATGACTTCATTAATATCAATGACTACATCCTCAGTTTATTTAATTTATTTAAGAATTAATTAATTTAATACAGTTAAATTTAAAATATAACAATTATAACATACTGCACCCCTCATATGACAAACTGTTAGAACGAATCAACTAATAATATCTCAATAATGTATTTACAGAGTTTTTGTAGTAAATAATATTCTGATTCTAAAGAGAAAAACTACTTATAACAGTACATAAATTAAAGATTATAAATCCAGTGAATTTTACATTTTTAAGGGAATCATATAGGAATTTTTTTTTAGAAGAATTTAATCTCAATCTAAATTTCGGAGCTATCTGTATGCGATCTGAGGTGAATGGGCAAAGTGTACAAACAACCTGAGATATCTTTGCTCAGGTGTCGCGAGACGTGCACACACGACTCACAGTGTGGGGGCGACTTACAATGCTCCATGAAATCTGTGCAGACAATGGATAGTGTATATAACACTTTAAATAAAGTTGAGAGCACACGCAACTCAGCTGAATAAAAAAAAAATAGCACATGTGGGTAATAGCTGATGATTGCGGGCTTAAATTCGTGTAAGCACTAAGTTTTCGTGAAGCATTAAGGCTCACGAAAACTTAGTGCTCACACGAATTATAATTTATTTAATTTATCGTCGGTGCAACAAAGCTTTGGAACGCTATGTGTCGGTATGCGCCCCTCTCGCTCTTGCAGAATCAGCCGATTACGCTATCTGTATCTGGTCGAAAAGTAAGCGTTTTCTTTGGACAACCGAATTTTAAATAATTTGAATTATTAATGTGAGATATTTTATTGGTTACTATCGTTTTAAGATTTTGTATATGTAGTCGTACTATTTTTAAATAAATTCACTCCGATCTCTCCGAACAGCAAGAAGTATTATTTTTACAACTCAAAAGAAGAAGTCTACAACTAGTGAGCTAGGGACTTGTACCCCTACAAGTTGGATGATATTCTGTCAAATGGTACACACCATGCCGCTCTGAAATAGCTTAATGGAAGCTTCAAAACCTGTAAATGTTTCTTCCTAATTCGGAAATTAGGAAGAAACATTTACAGGCGTGTTAATTTTTAAATAAAATTTACTTGTGTAGATTTATTTATCAAATATACATATATTTACATTAGACTTGACATAGGTACATAATGTAATTTTTATATTATTATATTGAGTAGGTAGACTGGCAAGTGCTCCACCTGATGGTTAGTGATCACCATCACCATCCGCGGAATTGTAAACAATATTAACAAAACCTTTCATCTTCAATGTGCTACCATACCAACCAGCCAAAATTACCAACTTTGGTAAATAAAATAACTTCACTCACCCTTAAATCGGACCACAATAATATCAATAATTAATATTATTTAGGCAGAGGATATGATATATAAAGTAAATATATATTTACATATAATTCCGTATATTAATAAATCAGCGGGATACAAAAAACTTATACATATATAAACCTAGATTATTTATTCTCATACTACAGAAACATGATGCGTAATAACATTAATTTAAGTAAAAGGACCAGCTAATACCCTGTCCATAGTTCATGAATCCATGTCTAAAGTACTCATATTACACATACACTCTCGGCCCGATGAAAGAGCTCTCTAGGGGCAAACGTCGGACCTTTTAATGGTAACTGCTCGCTCTCGTGTCTCAATGAAAAATAAGAATGGCAGTTTCGTTGCGAAACAAAGGTAGCAAGTAACAGAATATTGGAAAACTTTACTAAAAACTTTTTTTACACCCAAGAGATATAATAATTAATTCTAATGATCAGTATAAAAAATTAAGCTTGGATTTAAGGGCTTGGAATTACTTAGAACATTATTATTTAAGCAATTTTTTTAAATTTATATTCTAATATTTAAATTATTTGAATAATATATTATTCTCAACCGAAAAGTACCGAGAAATCGTGTTGAAATTATAGCAAGTTAGTATTCCTTGTATGTTGAAAATGAATAAATCAGCATAACCAATTAATCAAAATAGTATTTACATTTTATAGGATCATTTAACTATCGTAACTTAATGAGAACTAAATTATTATAAGCTTATAAGATTTAGTAATTTAAGTTCTTACTTATGAATTGTTTAGCAGATGATTACTTTTTTTTTATTGTATTGGTAGGCGGACGAGCATATGAGTCACCTGATGGTAAGTGGTCGCCAACGCCCATAGACATTGGCCGTGTAAGAAATGTTAACCATCGCTTACATCGCCAATGCGCCACCAACCTGGCGAACTAAGAAGCTATGTCCCTTGTGCCTGTAATTACACTGGCTCACTCACCCTTCTAACCGGAACACAACAATACAAACTACTGCTGTTTTGCGGTAGAATATCTGATGAGTGGGTGGTACTTAAACACGGATTTTCAATTCAATTCAATTGTTTTTTTTGTTTGGCCCACTGCTGGTATAGACCTCGAATAGATTTTATTCCACCACGTTGCTCCAATATGGTATGGTAGATACATTTGCAAGTTACCTCACGATGTTTTCCTTTATCACCACGCAAGTAATAAATTGTTAAGTACACAAAAAATCAATAGTGTGGCTGGGTTTGAACCCAAAATCATGGGTTAAGATTCACATAGCTGTACTGTCTCGATTGACAAATTTCTCTTAGTAAATGCTAGCCCAGCTATTAAATGATAACAGTAAAAAATTTCGGTGATACTAGTGTCTTTAAAAGTCAATATCGGCCAGTGTTTCGGGCGCGTTAACCCGTCAGCTGAAATTAGGTTATCCGGCGATGTGAACGAGTTATGCAAATTGAATCATCAGTTTTCCAACGTCCGGTTAATACAGTTCTTTCTCCTGTACGTGGCTGCGGGGAAATTGTGCTGTTTTGCATTTTGATGAAATATTTCGCTCGTTCTTTCGCCAATACTGTTGCATTTCTAAAGTTAAATTGCATATTTCGTGTCTTCTCTTTGAAATTGCTATTTAGATACGATAAAGTATTTATTTTAGCTTTGTATGTGTTTTTTACTATTCAATTTCAATCAGATTAAAATTAATTCGCAATATATACAGTTTGTAGTGTAATCACGTGACATGTGTAGATTAAAAACTAATCGTTATTCAACAATATATGTTTACTATAACTAGCAGATGTGAATCCTATTTTAAAAGTCCTCGATTTTGTCTATAAAAAATATAACACTAATTCATACAAATTGACGTATGTATTTATAAATTAATCACTCATTTACTATTACAAATCCAATCACATTTGAACACGTCCAACAAATCACAAATCGCGTCAATAGTTAACGACCTTTCTGTCCCCGAGCTAAACCGCGGTTTTATATTAGTGAGCATCTTTTTTTTTTTACAACGCTGTTGTAGGAATATTCTTATATTCCTCTATAATAGTTATAAAATAATAATAATTTATGTCAACGACATTATCTTGGTAGCTGTTCAGGTTGTATTTGCACTTTGAACTTATATAACGTTTCTAGAACATTCGATCGAACAATAAGTGCTTTTATTAATCATTTTTATAGTTTTATGAACTAATTATTTTATTTTTTATTGTATTGGATAAGCAGACACTCTCGCAAATGAACCGAGCCACTAGCATGAGTTTTAGTGGCAAAATTTTATGTGCCTTGTGCCTGCAGCTACCTGGCTCAGTTACCCTTCAAATCGGAACACCTCAATACTAATTATGTACTACTGCTTAGCGGTAGAATATGCGTATGATATGGGACCTACCCAGACGGGCTTTCACAAAGCCTAACCACCAAGTAAAATCGCCTATGTATTGATCAACTACATCATCGATATTATTAGGTACTTTATTAAAATGTTGTAACAAACAACCAAACATAATAACTTCGGCATTAAGTAGAATATAAAAAAAAACATATGAATTAAGAATCATAAAATACTAATCTTAATTGCGTATCATGTATACGCAACAGAAATGTCAAAGAGTATCGAGCAGTTAAGCCACAAAAAATAATAATAATACGGACATCTTTTAGTTAATAAATTGAAAGTGAGTAGTCGAATGAATGATTCATACTGCGTTTTCGTACTAATTCAAATTTTATAATAAACTCGTTTGTCGTGTGTAGTTCATTTGCCCTTTAATGCCCCGTTATGAAATTACATTACAATGTCAAGGGACTTAACATCTTAGTTCCCAAGGTTGGTGGCGCATTGGCGATGTAAGCGATGATTAACATTTCTTGCAATGCCATTGTCTATGGGCGTTGGTGACCACTTACCATCAGATAGCCCATACACTCGCCCGCCTACCTATACAATAAAAAAAAAATTACAGTGATTCTAAATATATATTCCATAATCTAGAAAATCAAGTTTTTATGTATATGTGTTTATTTATTTCATTCCACTTTCTTTATCGGTTCGGAACTACCAGCGAAACCCGGTTCTACAATGTGATTGTGCGGGCAAGAAAATGCCTTGAAAATCGAGCTGTTCTGAATTTCCAGACAACGTAGCGGTGCGGATGTAATTTCGAATCAGTGGCCTGTGATTCAGTGGCCGAGATTAATCCAAATATTCACCGTGAAAGATGCGGTTGAAGATGTACTGATCCAAGATCTCAAAAAGATTTGTTTTCGACATTTTGAACTCTTTTTGTTTTAAATGAGTAACTATTTTTGTTTATACTGAATCTTTTAATCTTTTTTTATTTTTATAGCTTAGGCAGTATCTACTATAAACACAAATGATAGGTGTGTGTTTAATGATTTATGTGTTTTCACGGTTTGCGTCACGACCCCCAAGCTATTATAACCCCATTAGTATTCTAACGAGTTTTTTCCTTATATTGAACATTATCAATTTTGAAGTGACAGTCGTTGACAGGAAACAAGCGTTCACCTTTAAAACTTTATCAGTAAATATGACTATAAAATTTATAACATTTTTGCGAACTTTTGAAAACCTTCAATGTGTGTATAGAAATTACCATAAACTTTCTAAAGGATGGCGACTATTTATGTGTTTGAGAATATTTGCAGAAGCTGTCTTAGTTTCATTTTCTATTCGATTGCTTTATAATAATAATCATATATTTGTATCGAAACGTGACCTATTGCAATTCACTCTAAATGTATCAACGTCCGCGGTAATAATCGCATTAGCGTTATATCATTCGAAAAAGTTTACAGCCCTCATCAGTTACATTGAAAAAAACCATGCTCGTTTTTCTACAGATAAAATATATTTGAAAAATTTGGAGCATGGGTATAAAACTTCTATATGTTTTAATATTATTTTTATCACGTTATCGCTTTTAGGGCAAGCTACACACGCATTTATTAAACAAGCCAGCCTTACTTATTTTTCTTACATTCACATTTATAATATGGCAATGTGTATTATGCGATATTTAAGTGTATACTCTATGCTATATTCCTACTTGTATATATTATCTGAACAAGTAAAGTGTATATCTCGAAAGATATCTGAGGAGATAGAAATGTCAATTTCGACGGTATGTGAAGAATTAGCGACAATTCAAAAGGAGTTTACCAGTTTTGACGAGTTCACAGCAATTTATATGGATATTAAAGAATGTTCAAATCTAATTAACTCTATATTTGGTTTACAGGTTAGGTATACGTTTTATGTAAATTTAATTTAAAACGAAATACACAAAGCTCTAAAATAAATGTACGTTTGTTTCAGATCACACTATCACTTATGACAACAACGCTCTATTTTATAACTAATCTGTACTCATTGGTATATATAAGTGTCAATGTAAGTATTTATTTTAAACTAGCTTAGCCCGCATTTTCACCTGCATAGTTCCCTTTCCCGTGGGAATACGGGAACTATGTTACTCGCTGGCAACGTAGCTTTCCATTGGTGAAAGAATTTTTGATAATCGTTTTAGTAGCTTAGGCGTGAAAGCGTAACAAACAAAGAAATTCACATTCGCATAATATAAGTTAGGACTATAATTTTACATGATGTACGTAAAGTAAAGCCACTAGTGATGCGCTTGATTACATTTTAAAATAATATAAAAGTAAATATAAATTATTCAGATATTGTTTTTGTTGTTTTCATATCCTACATATGTATCGTATGTACCTATTTGTGTGTGCTCGGCACGTATAATATTTACTTTGATGCTTCTTCTTAGGTGCGTAAACACTCAAACAGTTTTTATTTACTCCATATTTAATTATTGGTTTTTCTTTAATTATATATTATTTTAATGGTCATCAATTTCGATGCTATACGTCTGTCAGGCGTCACGTGACTTCCACTTTTTTAATTATTAATATTTCCATTTGGACAGGCAACTGGGTAATATATTGTATAGTATATACCAACAACAATAAGCAAAGGCGACACATTAACTATTATGCTTTATTACAGGGTAATTTCATATCAATGTCAACTTTTCTATTTATTTTAAACTAGCTTAGCCCGCATTTTCACCTGCATAGTTCCCTTTCCCGTGGGAATACGGGAACTATGTTACTCGCTGGCAACGTAGCTTTCCATTGGTGAAAGAATTTTTGATAATCGTTTTAGTAGCTTAGGCGTGAAAGCGTAACAAACAAAGAAATTCACATTCGCATAATATAAGTTAGGACTATAATTTTACATGATGTACGTAAAGTAAAGCCACTAGTGATGCGCTTGATTACATTTTAAAATAATATAAAAGTAAATATAAATTATTCAGATATTGTTTTTGTTGTTTTCATATCCTACATATGTATCGTATGTACCTATTTGTGTGTGCTCGGCACGTATAATATTTACTTTGATGCTTCTTCTTAGGTGCGTAAACACTCAAACAGTTTTTATTTACTCCATATTTAATTATTGGTTTTTCTTTAATTATATATTATTTTAATGGTCATCAATTTCGATGCTATACGTCTGTCAGGCGTCACGTGACTTCCACTTTTTTAATTATTAATATTTCCATTTGGACAGGCAACTGGGTAATATATTGTATAGTATATACCAACAACAATAAGCAAAGGCGACACATTAACTATTATGCTTTATTACAGGGTAATTTCATATCAATGTCAACTTTTCTGTATTTCATGAAAACTATAATGTATCAAGCCGGCATTTACTATATATGTAGAAGTGCGCAAACAGCACAGAACAGTGTCGAGAAGTTGCGTCAATGCTTGGGGAGATTACTAATTCTTTCGTTATCTTCAAGTATGTTTTTCCTATATTTTATTATAACTATATAACATACTCCCTCCTTTATTATAACTTTATAACATCCTCCCTTGACTGTATCGTTGATCTAGTGGCTGGATATGAGGCCGCGGACTTCGATGGCTTGGATTTAAATCCCAGGTCGGGCCAATAAAAAGTTATTGGGTTTTTCTGTCAAAAATTGTCAGTAGCAGCCCGGAGTCTGGAAATTGGAAGTGAGTGCGCTCTCGTGCCTCGGAAAGCACGTAAAGCACGTTAGTCCTGCGTCTGAACTCATTTCAGTCGTTTCGGGTTGCCGTCCCATCGGATTATGAGAATTAGAGAATAGAGAATGCACCTGTATCGAGTGCCATCGTAGCCGAAATCGTTAAGTTACGTTACTATATAGGCTTACTTAACGATTCAGATATGAATATTCAGAACGGTATGTTGCAAAAGAATTAGTTGAGTACTAACTTTTTAAAAGTAAATTATAGGTTTGTACATATTATATTTATTAATTGATTGAATTAATTAATTGTCATTGGTGAGGTTGGAAGTAGTATGATTATATACTTTTTAATTGATAACAAGAGCAACTACTGTGTTTTATTGTACATTCTTCGCGGTAGAATCTACATTCTGAATTTAAAAGCTTGTCATGTATTTTTCAGATAACGAAGATCACAAGGCGATTAAAACTTTCTTACGTCTAGTTACCAACTGTCCAATCAAGACACAAGCGTTTGTGTCTATAAGCATCGACATGTCACTTATACCAAAATTTCTCATGGTACTTTCATCATACACTGTTATGGCGCTCCAAATCAATAATGTAATTTGACTTTCCTTTATATACAACAATGATTATATAACATCATTTTACAATTAATTACGAATATGTTAAGATATCATCGCTAAATCAATTGCTTATTTAATAAAGTTCGCTTAATATCGACAAATTTTTGTACTTACTTATATTAGTACTGCCTTAGATTGGAACATATTAAGATACTATTAAAGTATGCTGCTAACATTTTCGCTACCTTTCCACGCGTTCAAGATTTGTATAGTAGCTATTTTTAATTATAATTTGTATATATTTAAGGCTTGACTTTAAATAATTCTTATGTTAATAAAATGCGCCTTATGTAATAAACTATATTTAAAATCAAATTAAATTGTTTTGTTTTTGTACCTAGTTATTACATTTTAATAAAATAAAACACATTTAGGATTTTATTTTTTCAGGCACCCAAACTAATGATGTCTGTTAGAGTTCGTGTAAAGTATGTATGTAATATGTGATTACAACAAATTCATTACATTACACTACATTCTTTATATTATATGTAGTGTAATAGTGTAGTGTATGTAGTTACCTCGTTGGTCTAGTGGCTAGATATAAGGCCGCTGACCCGGTGGGTTGGGTTCAATTCGAAGTTCGGGCCAATTAAAAGTTATTGGTATTTTCTGTCAGAAAATTCGCAGTAGCAGCCCGGAGATTGGAAGGAGGAAGTGTATACACTCCCGTGCCTCGGAAAGCACATTAAGCCGTTCGTCCTGCGCCTGAACTCTTTCCGGTCGTGCCGAATTGCCGTCCCATCGGATTATGAGAGCTAGGGAAGAGAGAGTGCACCCGTGTTTGCGCACACACTTGTGCACTGTAATATCTCCTGCGCAGTTGGCTAATCTCTATTGAGATTAACCGCCATGGCCACCGGTCACATGGAAATCGGTCTGGAGGAGGACGGACGGACGGACGGACGGATATTTGTGTTATATAAATTATAATATAATGTTATATAAATTTTTGGCTTTGCCACCCAAGAAAGGATGAATTGACTTTGTGGAGACCGAATCTTGGTGTTATTATGTATCGTCAAATATTCATTTCATTTTATATATATTATCAGTTAAAAATTATATTGAAATTACTCTCCTTGGTAACAAAAAACAACATTTAACAAAGTTTTCATGTTAACGTGTCAGCAAAAATTAGGTTATCCAGTGATGTGAACGAGTTATGCAAATCGAATCATCCGTTTTCCAACGTCCGGTTAATACAGTTCTTTCTCATGTACGTGGCTGCGAGAATACAGTTGTACTGTATTATTTTTAACAGGTATTAATAACAGGGAAAAGTTATAAGTCACCCGTTATAGTTTAGTATAATATTAATCTGCTAACAATCTCGGAATCAATCGAATTGCTGATACGCGTTCATTTATATTATTTTCATAAATATTTTAAATGTAATATAAAGGTACTATAACTATAGTAATAAGAAATATAATTTATTTATTTTAGTAATGAAACTCTGTTTTATTTTACTTCATATTTATTTATTTTATTTATTTATTTTGAACAATTAATACATATCACAAACAACTTATACGATAGCAACTACTATAGTATTACACTGTGTCGTAGTTACTAACGCCCTCCAAATCGACAGCACATTTTCATTTTATCATTTGTTCAACATAAATTAGAAAAACAATTCAATTAAATAAAATATAAAAATTGACAATCACATTACCTTGTTTTTTTTTGTACTGTTTATAATTATTGTGACATAATCTTTTATAAAAATCTGAATTAAATAATAGATACCTAAATATAATGAATGAATTATATAATAAGGAAGGGATGGGGTAGGAAGGAAATATAAGGTCAATGTTATATTAAACGCTTTAGTAATGGCTCAGTCTCATCATATCCCAATTTGAGAAGCCAGTTGGTAATTTGAATTTTACATTGGTAAATTGTAAGTGAGTAAATGTTGATCTTCTTATTTACTCTGTCATATAGAATCGAACTCAAGTAATTATATTGTTGACTTGTTATAGCTGATGTCCATGGAATGGTCCGGCAAACCCTATCAGTTTTGCGTTTGTTACATATTTATATAACAAACGCAAATTCATTTAATAGTTTCAATTAATTATAAATTATTTTAAATACATGAATTTTGATATTTCCAATCTGATTATCAGATTTTTTCAAAATAGATTAATTGACCGAACTGATTACTCCTAAGAGAAAACTCGAGTGTTACCGTCGCTATAAAACGGATCTCATAAAGCTTTCGCAGGCTGGCGGGACCATTACTTTGCAGATGTTATCACAACATAAAACACCTAAATTAAAACCTATAAAATATCGAGGACATGATTTATGTCACACGTTAATGTGGACGAGAAAATGTGAGTCCTGTTATGGGGAGGTCGTAGTTTTCTTTTATTGTAATCGTTGTGATGGCGACTAATTGACATTTTGTGAAGAAAAGTGTGCTTTGTTTTCTATCTCGGTAAGTTTATAGTTACTTACGTGAGTTTTCTATATAACTTTAGCGACGATGTAGTAATATGTAGCTGATTAGGTGAAAATTATTTATTTAATAAAATAAATTATAATGAGCCTGTTGGTGTGGTTGGTAAGATAATTGCCTTTCACGCCGCAGGTCGTGGATTCGATTCCCACCCAGGACAGGCATTTGTGTGCATGAACGTGTCTGTTTGTCTGGGTCTGGGTGTAATTATCTATATAAGTTTTTATTTACAAAAGAAAAGTAGTATATCTAAGTATATCAGTTGTCTGGTTTCCATAGTACAAGCTCTGCTTAGTTTGGGATCAGATGGCTTTGTGTGAATAATGTCCCAGGAATTATTATTAAATGATCATAAATATATGGAACAAAAATTTAAGCTCAGTGTCCTGGCACCCGATGCTCACAGTTCAATAATTCCAATTGACAAGTTGGTGGTTTTATGTAATTCCGAGCCATCGAGCGTCACCATTATCTCTGATGTTTAGTCATACGTCTATCTGGAATTGTTGCAATATAAACGATTGAGAAAGGAGGATAAGAAACAGACCGTTTGATGGACGTATTTAGGTCACCTGACAAAAATATGTAAAATCTATATATTTTTATGTATATATAATCGATTCCCCACTCATCACGAGATCTCCTAAACTATGCGCCCGATTAACTTGAAATTCGTCACAGATACTCCTCCCCATCCGTAGACGCTCACTAAGAACGGATTTTGTTCATTCTCTATCCAAAGCGGAGTTATCTCACATTTAATCATTATTTCTATATTTAGGAGAGCCCATACCAAACATCAGTAACAGTTGCCTTAGTAACCGTTGCTATAGTAACCGATTTCATGATGTTTATATTGCTAAACTAGCTGTTGCCCGCGTGTACTTGATCTCACTTTGATCGGTAGTCATTAGTTTAATTAATTTAAGTAAATTTGCATTTTTCTGCATCCACTGGTTGCACCCAACGTAACTCGCGGCTTCGTTCGTGCTTAATTTTTATCTGTACTAATAATATAAGCAAGCAAAATTTGTTCTTTGTAGGTTTGTTTGTATTTTTTTTATAGTATTGGTAGGTGGACGAGCAAATGGGCCACCTGATGGTAAGTGGTCATCAACGCCCATAGACATTGACATTGCAAGAAATGTTAACCATCGCTTTCATCGCCAATGCGCCACCAACTTTGGGAATTAAAATGTTATGTCTTTTGTGCCTGTAATTACACTGGCTCACTCGCCCTTCAAACTGGATTATTAAAATCATTAATTAATTAAGAATAATTAAAAAAAACCTCTTTGTATACATTTTTCTAACCAGAAAGACATTTTATGCTTCTTACTTTAAAACCACAGACCAATTCAAACTCCAAACAATCATTTATCCTTTACTTATACTTAAGCGCAAGGGAAGCCGCGGGCAACTGCTAGTCCGCAATAAATTGCAGGAATTCTTTTACAGCCTTCGATTAACAATACTATTAGACAGGGTTGGGCAGTATTTGAATTACTTTTGATTAAAATACGTAATTGAAATACAAATACGTATTTGGTATTTGTATTTCAATTACTTCCTTAAAATGTAATTTGTAATTCGTATTTCAAATACCTGACACCGAGGTATTTTGTAATTAGTATTTCAAATACTTCAGGCTTCAAAATACATTTTAGCATTAAAATACATTTAACCTTCATTTAGCGATCGTGAGTGTAATGATGTTAAAACAGCTATTAGAGTTGGCAGCACTGCACCTGTTATGTATTTTGTTACCAGTAAATATAACAGAAGATGAAACTAGGGAGAGAGAATTATATGAGGTCCTTACATATGAAATTAGCGTTTTGTCGTACTGACCACTTTGATCTGAAATATCTCCTCTTTGGTTAAGAATTCCAAATTCAAATTTATAAATTCATTTAGCTGGTACATTTGAGTTTTGAAAACAGTCATTCGTTTGTTTTTTCCTCACTATTTTTTTCTTTGGCGTCGCTTATTACCGCATCTTGGAAAACATGAAATATCGGTATATTTACGAGTACGAGTTCTACCGTGGCACCAGTGCTGCAGAAACAGTTCGAAGGATTAATGATGTGTACGGCCCTGGTGTCGCAAAAGAAAGCACGGTACGTTTTTGGTTTCAACGTTTTCGTTCTGGAAATTTCGACCTTCAGAACTAACCCCGTGGACGGCCGGAGACCAAAGTGGAAAATATATTAAACCACTTGAAGCAAATCTTGAAAGTAAAAAAACTTGAACGATCCCATCGTTCAACCTCATGAATTGAGTGAATCGAACTTGCAAACACGCGTCAACTGCTGTGTTCCTTTGCTCAACCGACACAATAATGAAGGGATTTTAAATCGAATCATTACTTGTGATGAAAAGTGGATACCGTACGATAATCGGAAGCGCTCGTCGCAATGGCTGAATCCTGGAGACCCAGCCAAATCCTGCCCTAAACGAAAATTGACTCAGAAAAATTTACTTGTGAGTGTTTGGTGGTGGTGAAAAGCTAGTTTTCACTACAGCTTTCTAAAATCTGGCCAAACGATTACGGCAGATATCTATTGTCAGCAACTGCAAACCATGAAGGAAGAACTAGCTGCTAAATAACCGAGATTGGTCAATTGCTCTAGGCCACTGCTGCTTCACGACAACGCAAGGCCACACACTGCACAACAAACAAACACTAAGTTAGATGAGCTACAATTGGAATGTCTGCGACATCTACCGTACTCCCCGGACCTTGCTCCAACAGATTACCATTTTTTCCGGAATTTGGATAACTTCTTACAAGGAAAAAAATTCAACTCCGATACGGCAGTCCAAACCGTCTTCAAAGAGCTTGTTGATTCTCGCCCCCATGGTTTTTTTAGTAAAGGGATCAATGAACTACCTATGAGATGGCAAAAGTACATAGATAACGGTGCATACTTTGAATAATTAAATACATTTTACAAAAAAAAAATGACCTTACATTCCTCCCGTACAAAACGCCAATTTCATATGTAAGGACCTAATATTTGCCTAGGCACCGCAGATATGCCAGTCACACATAAAGTCTTTTGGGGACTACAGATATGAATAATTTCATCAAAGCTTCTCGTTGTTAGCAGGGTCAATATTCAGCAATTGCTTAATGTACTTTGTTATGGAATATGTCCTGAAGACCCAAATCGGCTAAAGTCATAAAATACTGTTTTGAACATCAGTTAATAGATGTCCACAAGATAGAGCTCTCTTTATGAATCAAAATGAAATGATCTATTTGATAAGTTGGATAAGAGTAACACTTTCTCTGCCATAGAACTAGAATACTTGGACGAATTCATTGAAGTATTGATACCAATTGCTACAGCTCTAGATTACATTCAGGGCAACAATTGTTACAACACTGGCAGACTTCTGCCAGTGTTGTAACAATTGTTACCTACTTTTATGTCTGTAAGAATCTACTGGAGAATAGCAACCAGATTAGATCTACTGCAGAATAGCAACTTGAGGCATTTTACTCTCATTGTACCACAACTGAAAGAGAGCTTGGAAATAAGATTTGATAAGTTTTTTAAGCTGTCACCTGAAGAAAAAGGAGACATATTGGCGTCATGCTACCTAGTTATAAAATGTGTGCCAGATGCCTGTCTTAGAGACAAGTTACAAAAAACATGAAATAATGCCTAGAAGCAGCAGGTGTACCACTTTTTTGAGAACAGAGACAGTGATAGACCACGGACACCTAAAATGGAGTTAGAGTTGGTCAGCTTCCTAAATGATAGAAGCAAAGAGCTTTCAATACTTGAGCGCTATCCAAATATAAAAAATGTGTTAAAAACAATTTAACACAAGTTTGTGCTCATCAGGACTTGTAGAAAGATTGTTTTCTTTAGCAGGTTTTATTCACTCTCCAACAAGAGGCTGTTTGTCTGACAGGACATTTAAAAATCTAGTGTTCATGAAAGGAAACTCTGGTTTTACTTGTAGCAGTACTTCGCTACCACAATGCATGCCACAATATATTACGTCATCATTTGAAACAATGGTCAATGTATAGTTCTTAAAAACCGTTATCTGAAAACAAAACACTCACACTCGATAATCGATATACAACTCTGTAACAAGACGTTCGCTACGATATTATTTATATTATGTTTTTCTTGTATTCTTATTGCTCTATTTTTATTTCACTTTCTGTATATATACCCATTCCGTTTTTTAATAAATTCATTCCACATTCCACATTCGTCATTCGAAATTCCACATTACGCTTTTCACATTGCGACATCAAGAAGTTGAAGTTTTACTTATACATTAATCTTGTTTTCCTCTGCTTTTCAGCCCGTGCTGGTTTAGGTTACTTAGTTTGTATTTTGTAATTTGTATTTCGTATTTCAATAAAAAATAGCTAAAATACTATATTTTGTATTTTATATTTCCAATACCTTACTTAAAGATATTTTGTATTTCGTATTTTAATTACTTGCGATACAGTATTTTGTAATTTGTATTTCATTTGAAGCAAAGCATGTATTTTGCCCAGCCCTGCTATTAGATAATATAACGCTTCACGAACAAAAACAATACTCAAATATGGCACCGACTGCCTATATCACACAATGGAGAAAACGATGTAAAGCTTTTATCATTTCAACCTAAACTATGCCTTGTTCCCGAGCAATAAAGCGCGGTTTAGATTGTATTTACATTTACTTACGATCTTACCCCATCAATGACAAAAAGAGATAAGAAATCGTCGTTGAAGTTCTAACACCACGTAAATCGCAAATAGCAACTTTTCAGGAGAGAGAATAAACTGCATAATTATGTATAAATACTATAATAAAACAAATTTACTACTTGCGTTTACATAATTTTCTATTGGCCGATAGGTGTTTCTGATTGGCTAAACCGTCTTCCGATTCTCTAGCGAATGGCATCAAAATGTCAAAACAGCCAAAAAGTGACTTACGTGGTGTAAGAACTTTAACGACGAAATGTACAATAACGTTTGTTCCAAATTCAATATTAGTTAGTTAGCAATAAAGCAGATAATTACAGACACAAGATTGTACTAACGCCATTACGGTGGTTATTTCCAAAAGTTTTGACGTCTTAACGTAGGTTATGATTGGACTACCGGGAAGCCAAGTTGGCGCTCCGAGTCAAGACCTCGGACGCTAACGCTTGTTCCTGGAACGAGCTCCTAGAGGAACTCGATAGGAATCCGTTTGGGCGTCCATACCGTACGCTGCTGGGCAAATTACACCCGTGGATGCCCCCACTGACGGAGACCTTAGATCCGAATTTACCTGGCCGAGTGCCAGTTCGGCATCTGGCAGGGCCGTTTGACTGTCGACGCGATATTGCGCGTCCGGTCTCTGTCAGAGCAGGCGGTCGCCCGGGGTGGCGTGTCGTTGGCGATAAGTCTCGATATCGTCAACGCATTCAACACGTTGCCCTGGGACGCTATTAGGAGGGCGCTTGTATATCATCATGTGCCTTCTTACCTGCAGCCGGTCGTCGGTAGCTACTTGCGCGACAGATACGTTTCGTATATGGAGCAAGGTGGTACGAGGACCCGGAGAGAGGTGTGCTGTGGGGTCCCGCAGGGGTCAGTTTTGGGGCCTCTGTTGTGGAACCTCACGTATGACTCTGTCCTGCGCGTCGCTCTCCTTGAAGGTGTCAACGTCGTCTGTTATGCGGACGACACGTTGGTGCTATCTTCGGGGGAGAATTTTAAGAGCTCGCTGAGCTCGGAGTGAACATCGTCGTCGATAAGATCTGCGAGTTGGGCCTTCGGATAGCGTCTCATAAGACGGAGGCGTTATGGTTCCATAAACTGTCGAGGAGCAGGGAACCGCCCGATTCACAGACTGCTGCCTAATCTCGGGGGACCGAGGGAGGAAGTTCGCCGCCTCTATGCCGGTGTCGTGTGATCGATGGCCCTCTACGGGGCGCCCGTTTGGTCTCATAGACTGTCGGGCGTTCGCCGTTGTAAGACTAAACTCCAAAGTTTGCAGTCGAGAGTGGCCATCCGCATAGTGCGGGGATATCGCACGATATCCTACGAGGTGGCAACCGTCCTAGCGCGCTTTCAGCCCTTTTACATTCTGACGGATATGGACGCTGGGTCTATGAACAGACCCGCATCCTCCGTCAGAATAGCGAAAGTGCGCCCCCTCCGAGTGCGCTCGAGGCGTTAAAGCGGCGGGAACATAAGAAGGCTCTTGCGACGTGGCGCGACCGTCTCTGCGAAGAACGGTACGCGCGCAAACGCGTTGTCGGAGCGATCCTGCCGGCCTTCGAAGCCTGGATGAGACGAAAGCGACGAGTCATCTTCCGACTTACGCAGGTAATGACCGGTCACGGTTGTTACGGAGAATACCTGTGTAAGATCGGACGCGAATCGACGGCGATGTGCCACCGCTGTGGCGCGGACCAGGACACAGCCCAGCATATGTTGGAGGTATGCCCCGCGTGGAGTGCGGAAAGACAGGTCCTGGTCCACGAAGTCGGACATGACCTCTCCCTGCGAGCAATCGTGTCGGCGATGCTCCACAGCGAATCGGCGAGGAGGGCCGTAGCCTTCTTCTGTGAGACCGTCATGGTCCAGAAGGAGACGGCGGAACGGGAACGGGAAAGGGCCCATCCTGCTCGGCAGAGACGACGTCGGCGTCATCCCAGAACTCCCACAGCCCCAACGCCCGGGGCTTAAAATATACGGCGTAGCCCTGGGGCCGTGGATCCGTGAGGTGGGGGTCTCACGTGTCCTATTTGCTCAGGGCACGTGTTCACGTGCCCTGAGGAGGACGGCAGCTGGGATGGCCTCGCGCTGTCGTACGCGCTAGCGAGGAGTGCGGGGGGGGGCGAGATTATCTTCGCCCCCTGAGGAGAGCTCCGCCGAGCTACGAGAGGAGCACAGCACGGGAGGGACTGCGGATGCGTATATCAACACGATCCCGCAACCTCTCCGATCCGTGCCGAGGACGGCCATCGCAGTGGTTTTAATGGGTAAGAATCCCACATAAAAGGGGGACGGCTAACATACAAAAGGCTTCCACTGCGTAAAAAAAAAAGGTTATGATTGGACTAATTTGAAATAAGAAGCGCTTATCGATAATCTGGTACATTGTTGATCGAAGTTTGCAGCGTAACTTTAAATGAAACAAGAGCAGGTGCATTCTAAAAGAAATAATTTCATTTACCGTTTGTGTATTCACATCATTAAATAGAAACAAAATAACAAAACAAACGAGGCAAGTTAGTTTTGCTGTATTATATTGTAATCCGGTAAAAAGCATCTGAGTTAGTAGATTAACAAATACAAGAACCATATCTTTGATCGAGCTATTAACGATTGCTTCATATAAAGCCAATCTTTATGATGACCACTTAATTTCAGGTGGATTATTTCTTGGTATTTCCGTTGTTAATGTATAAATTACTTTTGTATCTAATAATAAAATATCAATATAGATGTAATTCCAATTCACCGCATAACTTCCCCGCGATGTTCCATTTAAATTATCAGTTCAGTGAAATATCGATTAATATATTTCTTAATATTAAACCAGATATTCTTAATATTAAACCAGACTTTGTAATAATCTTGATTTGATTCATCGATTTCATTATACAAATTGCCCTCATCATATCACACAACCAAACGTAGTTTGTCTGGACATTCCATACTTTTGTTAGCTACAATTTTAAAATCTGTGTATAGATATAACTTTAACTGTCAAAAAAGCTTAATAAGTCAATTTTCTGCTTTGCCGGACTTTTCCGGACCGATATCACATAGACACCTTCAAGAAAAGAGCGTACTCTTTCCTTAAAGACCGGCAACGCACCTGCAAGCCTTCGGATGTTGTAGGTATATTTGGGTGGTGGTAGTCACTTTCGAACAGATGATCCTCCTACTCGTTTGCGTAATAATAAATGTGAGAGGGGTCTTACATTAAAAAAAAACATTTATAACAGTGCTGTAGATTTTGTTTCGTTAGGTTTCGCTTATATTAATTTGACTAATAGCAAGGCTCAATAACATTTTTAAATTAATATATTGACTTTCAATCCTTTATTAGTTTACGCAGACAATGTCAAGTGTAATAAGTTAACTGAAGTTAAATCAATACATCATGTTGCTGAGTGTCCATTATATAAAACTTAATACGGTTGAAGTCGCTTTGTTGTGTGTTGAGCGCTAGAAATAAAAATGAAGAAAATCCTAACGTTTCTAACCACTATTGAAATTAGTGTGTCTGTTTGTAGGTGTTATTCCTCATTATCAAATGTATGGAAAGTTTTGAGCTCTATTGGACCAATTTGTGAAATTTCTTGGACGACTTTTAACATAATAACTCTTATTCGTAATTATGAAAGCAAACTAAATGATAATGCAATTGCACGCATGTTTTACGCTGTTAATGTGGGATATTCGATATCCATTATATTTTTGGCTTTATATAATTCTAAAAAATTTCAAATTCTTGTAACATATCTCTCGCAAACCCATGCTTGCTTAAAAACGAACCCTTCATATGTAGAACATTTAAATCGGAAGTATAAAACTATAATATGTTATTATGTCATTGCTTGTATCATCTTAGTAGCTATACAGTCTTACCACTATATGAACGATGGATTTTTCCATGACTTTTTCTATACTATTGACGGTATTCATTCATTCATTCACCAAGTCCGAATAATAACACAATGGCTTATAATATATTCTCTATTGCATATTTTATATGCGCAATTGGTAGCTTTAACTAGTGAGATACCGGATGAGAACACAACGGTTATTTCAACAGTTAGTGAGGTCGTTTTAGTTGATCACGAAGTCAAATATGAGAAGTGGACAGCCATTTATAAGAATGTCAAACTTTGTTCAGATTTAATAAATCAAATATTTGGCTTGCAGGTGAGAATTAAAGAAATTATTCCATTACAATTACAATGTTTAATTCCTTGTAACTTGTTTAATGTCAGTAATAAATATGAATTTACTTTACAGATAACAATTTACCTCGTGTCGAGTTCACTCTTATATATTTTAATTTTATATTCCTTAATTTATGGCATTATTCGAGTAAGTATTTATATCAGCACGTACGTACTTGGTGTCAATTTATTAATTTCATGTGTAATAATTGTAATATTATTAAAGTAAAAATTCTACGGATCTGTTCCTTAAGAGAAAAGTGAAATAAGGAACATAAGATATATATACTTGGTGGTGGGGTATTGTGCAAGCCCATCTGGGCAGCTTACACTGACAGATCACATATATAATATATAAATGGTTATTTTTTAATCTTTTGTCGTGTAGGATGCTAAAACCACTTCTTTCGTATAACGACAAATTGAATTATTTTTGGATAGAAGACTTGTTGCAACTATATGATATGTCATTCCTTTAAATATTAAGAAATTAAATCGATTGGTCTCAATTCTTATCCATCTATTTGCATGTTTCAAACTCTGTCACTATGCGAAGGTTAGATAGGGCTGAGTTAGTGGATGACAAATTCCCAGAACAGTAACACAATAAGTGATTACTCTTTTGATATTTAGCAAATTCCTTATTTTACAGGGAACAATTACACCATTAAGTATATTTATTACAATTTGTAAAATATTATTGTTAAATGTAATGGTAGTGAGCATATGTCGGAGCGCTCAGCGAGTCCGTAACTGTGTCGATAAGCTACGACGTCGCTTAGCAGGTCTTCTTATACAATCGGCTTCTACAAGTACGTGTTTTTAGTTTATTGTTGCCATTGTAATTAACATACAGCGTATATCATACTAGTTATCGGTAAATTATTATTATATAATATTAATGTATGTTTATATATCCAATCGATTTGATAATAAACCATTCCTTAACAAGACAAGAGAAAACGAGTAAGAATATTCGTTTTCAAAATTTGAAAATATGTTCGAATAGTTTTTTTTAAATTTCCGTAGCTTCTGCCGCCACGAAGGTAGTGTTAAATTTCAAATATTACAAATTATTATATAATTTTAAATTATTAATGTTTAATATTTTAACATTTTCCTTTCAGATATTCAAAAGTACAAAGTGATCAAAAACTTTTTGCGTTTAACATCAAATCGACCCATTAGAACAAAGGCATTCGTTTCTATCGACGTGGACATGACGCTTTTGCCTAAATATATAATGTTCTTCACTTCTTACACTATTCTCGCTTTACAGATAAATGAGGTAGTATAGTTACATATGCAGATAATAAACCAAACGATTTTATTGTACATGAGTTGTTTTCTATACAATAAACAACTGTATTCAGTTTTACGCATTGTGTCTAAATATTTAAGTCAATTTAAATTGTGTAATCAATCTTAAGGTGTTCTGTAATCTTGATTGCATATGGGCAGTTACGAATACGTTTACGTTTTTTTCTTGGAAATATTATATAGTGTCAGGAGAATTGTATAATTAATAAAAGTTAATAGTTTGTATTGGTAATTATTAGCAGCAGTACCTACTTGGTAGTGTTGTGTTCCGGTTTGAAGAGTGAGTGAGCCAGTGTAGTTACAGGCACAAGAGACATAACATCTTAGTTCCCAGGGTTGGTGGCGCATTGACGCTGTAAGCGATGGTTAACATCTCTTACAATGCCAACGTCAATGGGCGTTGGAGACCACTTGTCATCAGGTGGCCCATATATGCCTACCTATTCTATAAAAAAAAAATAAAGTTGCGTGGCCTCTAGACTTAAGTTTACATACAATGATAATCTTAAAATGATGATTGATTGTGTTTTTAGTGTTCTTTGTTAAATAAATTTACTAAAACCAATATGAAACATTTTTTTTATTTCATCACGTACTTAGTTAATGTATTTAGTTTATTTATTTCTTGGCATCAGATTTAGCAGAGATATGTGCTGCTGGGCTATTTTATTTTAGTAATTTTCAGTCCCAGCTTTACATTTATTAAGCAGAATAGAGCCCTATTTATAATCTTAGCTCTAAAACTAAAATTACCAGTTATTTAGCAACTTAGAATGTATATAAACAAAAAATAAACCAAAAACAAATTACGTATCTGGTCTGGATTACGAAACACCCATAGCCTCTATGATTCTATTGTGCTTTTCAAACCTATCCACAATTTTGTAATCATTAGTCTTCTTTCATAAAGTTGGTTTTTTGTTTATGTTCAATGCCTTATGAGCTGTAACTACTAAACTATTGGGACATGAGGAATGAGCCCTACCAAGGAGCTATTTGCAATATCTTTTAATTCTATAACCCGAGGCAATAGAATAATTTTTAGCTGAGAAGTCAATCGACTGTATAACAACAGCTGCAGTTCCCTCTAAACAAGCTCTAAGATAGTGAAATTTATTTATTACATTCAGACATATGTCCTTATCTTAATTTAAGCGTTTTGCTGCACTGCTGTCCTGTAAGCATAAACCGGTTTAGACAATCGATTAACAGTTAGCGATCAGTGGATTTATATATACTTTGGATTCTTTTTAGGGGATAATTTGTGTATTGAGGTTTTTAGCATTAAAAAAACGATTGTTAAAATTAATATAGGTATGTATATAATGATTGACTACCTCGTTGGTCTAGTGGCTAGATATAAGGCCGCTGACCCGGTGGCCCTGGGTGCAATTCCCAGGTTGTGCCAATAAAAAGTTATTGGGTTTTTCTGTCAGAAAATTCTCAGTAGCAGCCAGGATTCTGGAAGTTGGAAGTGTGTACATTCCCGTGCCTCGGAAAGCACGTAAAGCCGTTGGTCTTGCGCCTGAACTCTTTCCGGTCATGTCGGATTGCCGTCCCATCGGATTATGAGAGCTAGGAAATAGAGAGTGCACCTGTGTCTGCGCACACACTTGTGCACTATAATATCTCCTGCGCAGTTAGCTAATCCCTCTTGAGATTGGCCGCAGTGGCCGTAATCGGTCAGGGGGACATTATTATAATGATTATGATAATGATAAAATAAAGGTATTATTAAAATCAAAATTCCATACACATTAATTAATTTTAAATATGATGTACTTCTACAAAGTATTTGTATCAATCAAATATATGAGTAATAATATACCGTGAATTACTTTGTCGGTGGTGTTGTAGGAATTGTATTCATTATATTGTCGAAATATGTTTGTCTGAACGTTAAATAAACAAAATATTGAAAACAGTATTTTGCAAGCAAATGATTTGAAACGCAACAACAACAATCAATGAAAATTAATATTCTAAATTTTATTGGTCCTAAATTAAATTAGTATTAGAGAATTAATTATATTTCGTCAGGTGTAGCATCGGTTACTTTGGTTCCATTAATAATTTAATTATAAATATGTATTACATTTTCAAATTTTTTTATCATTCATCCTTTATTAGTTTGCGCAGACAATATCAAGTGTAACAAGTTAACTGAAATTAAATCAATACATCATGTTACTGAGTGTCGTCGTTTATGTCAAACTTAATATGACTGAAGTCGTTGTATCGTGAGCAGAACGTTGGAAATAAAATGAAGAATTATATAAAATTCCTCATCACTGTTGAAAATTTTTTGTCTATTTTTAGAAACTATTACTCATTTTCGAAATCATCGAGATTTTTGGTCTGTATCTTAATTGTTTTGGAAATGGCATGGGCTATTTTCAACATTTCAACTCGCATCTATCATTACGATACAATTTCACATATAATGAACGCTTTAGAATTGGGATACTCCTTCTCTTTTGTGTTTTTGGCTATATATCATTCTGAGAAGTTTGATAAACTTGTCAAATATCTCTTGCAAACCCACGATTACCAAAATAGGGACGCTTTTTATGTTGGGCGTGTTGCACGAAAGTATTGTACCGTAATCTATTTTAATATTATTATTAGTATTGCTTTAGTAACAACGTATTTTTACTACTGCTTCAACAGTTGTTTCTCTAGTGATTTTACTACAATCTGTATTCTTGGTCATACTAATTCATTTATACGGCTGTCCCGTTTTATGCTGGAATGGTTAGTTATATATTTCCTATTGCATATATTGTCTGAGCAATTAGTATCTTTAACTAGTGAGATACCGAAGGAGACCACAACTGCTATTTCAACAATTAGTGAGGTAGTGGTTGTTAGTGACCAGGAAGTCAGTTTTGATAAATGGACCGCCATATATAGGAATATCAAAATTTGTTCAGATTTAATTAATACAATATTTGGTTTACAGGTGAGACAATATTTTGATGCAATGTAGTTATATTTTAGAAGGTACAATAATTGCTAAGAAATATAAATAATTATCATGAATACTCTCCACAGATAACAATATATCTCGTGACGACAACGCTTTGGTATATAATAGTTCTGTATTCTGTAACGTTTGTCAGCGTTCGTGTGAGTACATACTTTCTAATATAAATACAATTTCAAATTTATTTATGCAATATAGAAACATTACAATAACCTGAGAAGAACCGGTTTAAGAAGCTCAATGGTTTCACTCTTTCATTTTGCTTATAATTGATTACTACTAAAAAAATCAATAATAGACAAAAATAGCAATGATGCGATCGTTTGTCATCATTCATTATTTATAAATTTTATTATCAACGTTCTTTCTTTTTGATATTTGTAAATATTACAGGGCTCCTTAACAGCAGAAAAAATAATTTTGACAGTTTTTCAAACAATATCTTTGAATATGATCATTATTAACTTGTGTCGGAGCGCACAGCGAGTCCGCAACTGTGTCGATGAGCTACGACGTCGCTTAGGAAGTCTTCTAATACAATCAGTTTCTACTAGTAAGTTGATCCATTATCCTTCAAATCATCATCATTTTCATTTCGTGTGTATTAGTTATTAGGTATGTATAAGTTATTAGGTATTACTCGGTGGTAGAGCTTTGTGCAAGCTCGTCTGGGTAGGTACCACCCACTCATCAGATATTCTACCGCAAAACAGCAGTACTTGGTAATGTTGTGTTCCGGTTTGAAGGTTGAGTGAGCCAGTGTAATCACAGGCACAAGGGACATAACATCTTAGTTCCCAAGGTTGGTGGCGCATTGGCAGTGTAAGCGATGGTTAACATTTCTTACACTGCTAATGTCTATGGGCTTTGGTGATCACTTACCATCAGGTGGCCCATATGCTCGTCCGCCTACCTAAGTAATAAAAAAATAATAAAAATAAATAAAAATAAAAAAAACTCGTAGGCAAATTATTCGGCCAATATTTATTTAATTTTGAGTTTTTAAATATGTTGAGCGACTGTTTTCTTTGGTTAAGTAATAATTGCATGTGGATAATAATGAATTCAAATTATATAATAATTTGAATAAATACGTTAGTTATTGGAAGCAATAACTCACTTTTAATTACTTTATTATAAGTTATTTTAAAACAAAGTGTACATTCAAAACATCTCCTTGTTTCGTATATTTCTTTTTTACATTTCAGATATGCAAAACTACAAAGAAATTAAAGATTTTTTGCGCTTAATATCAAATCGACCGATAAGAACACAGGCATTCGCTTCTATCAACGTGGACATGACGCTTTTGCCTAAATATATAATGTTCATCACTTCTTACACTATTCTCGCTTTACAGATAAATGAGGTAGTATAGTTATACGGTATTAATATAGTTCATTAATTAAGAGTATTAATGTTGTTTGTACCTGACAATATTTCACTTGTATTTTCATTTTTATATTTATATATAGCCTTCAATAATAATATTTTGTGTTAAGTGTACTATTTAAAGTATCGTATTGTTTAAAGTAAAGTAGCATTAGTAGATGTTTAACGTGTTATATTATTTAAATACTTTTTAATCGCAAGAAAGAATTGCCGTATGCGTGCATACTGTACGCATTACTACTGTATGTATGTATATTAATATATTGCACCGATAATTTCGAAAATAAAGATGTGTGTGTGGCCTTTGACTTTAGCTTTTCCGATTAGTATATATCTATACATATAGTATACATCTATAGTGGTAATCTTATAGCAATGATTGATGGTGTTTTTAGCGTTCAGTGTTAAATCAATCTACTAAAACCACAACGAAACGAGGGTTTCATTTTATTATCTACGTAGTAAAAATTCTTTATTTTGATTAATACAAATCTACAATTTTAAAACAAATCTTCGCTTCCCCTCTTTAAAGATTAGGGTTAGAGATTAATTCAGGTAAGTGTGAGTTTTTTCAATGTGGAGCCGGCCCCTCTAATAACTTCTCTCTTTTCTTTTCCATTCTACCTTTCCTCAAGGAGCAATCGCGTGGAACAATTCACGTGAAAAAAAAACAATAATAAAAAAAAAGTTTAATACATCTATCTATCTATATAATATATATGTTTAGTCACTATATTTATGGCATGCAAATATTTTAACCTTAATTAACTATTAAATTATTAAATGAAATATTACAAGAATTAATTCTTATATTACATATCATTACGTTATATTATACATTTTGCCATTAAATTATAAACCACGACATAATAATTTTTTATTTAAATACAAACTTATAACATTGATAAATTGATATATTTGATATAAATATCAAACATATTGTTTTATTAATAATGTATGCATATAAATAAAATTCAATTGTTTGTCTGTAATTTCAAAATAACTTGACACATGCAGGTTTCCTCACGATGTTTTCCTTCGTCGTCAAGCACGAGATACTTTATAATCACATGAAAAGCACATGGAATTCAGTGATGCTTGCCCGGGTTTGAACCCATGATCATCGGTTAAGATTCACGGATTCTTACTGGGCCATCTTAGCTGAAATAATAGCTCGTTTTTTTTTCTATTAGTTTAAAATTAAAATGTTTGTTTTGAATTTGATAGATTAATAGCAATTGCGCGACTTCGCTCGCGCTTAAGTAATCCATATGTAGTCCATATGTAAGGACCTAATAGAAACAAAACAACAAAACAAACGAGGAAATTTAGTTTTGCTGTATTGTAATCCGGTAAAAAGCATTTGAGTTAGTAGATTAACAAATACAGGAAGCATATCTTTGATCGAGCTATTAACGATTACTTCATTTACAGCCAATCTTTATGATGACCACTTAATTTCAGGTGGACTATTTATTTCTTGGTATTTCCATTGTTAATATAATATAACCCATTGTTAAAGGTACTTATGTATCTAATAATAAAATAAATTACATCGTCTACATAAAAAATGACATATTCTCTGCGATGCTTCGTTTAAATTATATCAGTTCAGTTAAATATCGATCAAATATATTCTAAATATTAAACCAGACTTTGTAATGTCTCTTGATGTGATTTATCGATTTCATTTTACAAATTGCCCTCATCGTATCAAACGTAGTTTGTCTGGACATTTCATACTTTTGTAAGCAACAATTTAAAAATCAGAATATATAAAACATTAACTGTCAAAATTGATTGGTTGATAAGTCAATTTTCTGCCTTGCACAACCATTCTAGGGAACCAGCTTCCTCCGGCGACTATTTCGAACGGATATGACATAGAAACCTCTTAGAAAAAAGCGTACTCTTTCCTTAAAGGCCCACCTGCAAGCCCTCGGATGTTGTAGGTACCCTTGGGCGGTAATCAGGTAGTAGGTAGTCACTTTCCAACAGATAAACATGCTCGTTTGGGCACTCTCACATAAAAAAAGGATTTATAACAGTGCTGTAGATTCTGTTTCGTTAGGTTTCGCTGATATTAATTTGACTAATAGCAAGGCTCCATTAAATTTTCAAATTAATATATTAACTTTCATTATTAGCTTATTAGTTTACGCAGGCAATGTCAAGTGTAATAATTTAACTGAAATTGAATCAATACATCATGTTGCTGAGTGTCCATTATATAAAACTTAATACGGTTGACGTCGTTTTGTCGTGTGTTGAGCGTTAGAAATAAAAATAAAGAAAATCCTAACGTTTCTCACCACTATTGAAATTAGTGTGTCTCTTTGTAGGTGTTATTCCTCATTATCAAATGTATGGAAAGTTTTGAGCTCTATTGGACCAATTTGTGAAATTTCTTGGGCGACTTTTAACATAATAACTCTTATTCGTAATTATGAAAGCAAACTAAATGATAATGCAATTGCACGCATGTTTTACGCTGTTAATGTGGGATATTCGATATCCATTATATTTTTGGCTTTATATAATTCTATAAAATTTCAAATTCTTGTAACATATCTCTCGCAAACCCATGCTTGCTTAAAAACGAACCCTTCATATATAGAATATTTAAATCGGAAGTATAAAACTATAATATGTTATTATGTCATTGCTTGTATCATCTTAGTAGCTATACAGTCTTACCACTATATCAACGATGGTTTTTTCCATGACTTTTTCTATACTATTGACAGTATTCATTCATTCATTCACCAAGTCCGAATAATAACACAATGGCTAATAATATATTCTCTATTGCATATTTTATCTGCGCAATTGGCAGCTTTAACTAGTGAGATACCGGATGAGAACACAACGGTTATTTCAACAGTTAGTGAGGTCGTTTTAGTTGATCATGAAGTCAAATATGAGAAGTGGACAGCCATTTATAAGAATGTCAAAATTTGTTTAAATTTAGTAAATACAATATTTGGCTTGCAGGTGAGAATTAAAGAAATTATTTCATTACAATTACAATGTTTAGTTGCTTATTACTTGTTTAATGTCAGTTTAATATCTATGTTTATATATATTTTTTTAATTTTGACATTTTAATAATGTGTCGAATTCACTCTTATATATTTTTATTTTGTATTCCACAATTTACGACAGCATACAAGTAAGTGTTAATATAAGTATTAGCATGTATGTACTTCTTATCAATTTATTAATTTCACGTGTAACTGAAATATTATTAAAGCAAAAGTTCAACGTGTCTGTTCTTTAAGAGAGAACTGAAATAAGCAATAGGAGATATTCACACACATATACTTTGCTCATAAGTATATATATATATATATATATATACTTTCTTTATTCATTAGAAGTATTTCTAATTATATGACCACCACTGTATATACGTGGCGGGGCATATGTCATTCCTTTATAAAATAATGAATAATAATAATGGTCCACCTGACCGATTTCGGCCACGGCGCCCAATCTCAAGAGAGATTAGCAAACTGCGCAGGACATATTATAGTGCACAAGCAGGTGCACTCTATATAGAATAGATTTCCTAACTCTCATAACCCGATGGGATAGCAATCTGACACGACCGGAAAGAGTTCAGGCGCAGGACCAGCGATTTTACGTGCTTTCCGATGCACGGGAACTTCTGACTTCCGGGCTGCTACTGAGAATTATCGACAGAAAATCTCAATAACAGTTTCTTCTTTATAAAATATTAAAAAATTAAATCGATTGGTCTCAACTCTTATCTATCTGTTCGCATTGTTAAATGGGGCTAAACGCTAAGCTCAATAAGTGATTATTCTTTTGATTATTAGCAAATTCCTTATTTTACAGGGTTCGATGACACCATTTAGAATATTTATTATGATTTGTAAAACATTATTGTTAAATATAATGGTAGTGAGCATATGTCGGAGCGCTCAGCGAGTCCGTAACTGTGTCGATGAGCTACGACGTCGCTTATGAAGTCTTCAAATACAATCAGTTTCGACCAGTAAGTTAATCCATTATCCTTCAAATCTTCTTCATTTTCATTCATTTATATTATTTATTTTTATCATTAGTGTATATCTTTACCCGCAGGCAAATTATTCTGGCAATGTTTAATTTTGAGTTTTTAAATATGTTGAACGACTGTTTTTTTTTTCGTTTACTAATATTTGTATGTGGAAAATAATGAATTCAATTTATATAATAATTTGAATAAATAAGTTAGTTATTGCTTCCCATTTAACTACTTTATTATAAGTAATTTTAAAACAAAGTGTACGTGCAATACATCTCCTTATTTCGAATCTTTCTTTTTTTACATTTCAGATATGCAAAACTACAAAGAAATCAAAGATTTTTTGCGCTTAATATCAAATCGACCGATAAGAACACAGGCGTTCGCTTCTATCGACGTGGACATGACGCTTTTGCCTAAATATACATATAATGTTCATCACTTCTTACACTATTCTCGCTTTACAGATAAATGAGGTAGTATAGTTATATTTTTGTAATAATCAAAATTACATTGATCGCATCACATGGTTTATTGTCTGTACACAACTTTTAAACGTTTGTGTTTTAAAAATAAAATATTGTGTCTAGATGTTTTATTAAAATTTTAAGATATTTACATTTACATATTGCAAAGATTGTTTAAGGCACCATAGGAAACCTAAACATACAAGCCATGTATACCCGCATTGGAGCAGCGTGGTGGAATAAACTCCTAACCTTCTCTTCAAGAGGAAACAAGGGACAAGAGTGAAAACGTTTTTGAGTGAAAACCTTTACTTTGTTGTGCTTTACATTAGTACAAGTTACTTTCGCCACAAATAGCTCAACACGTAACATAGCGTATTGCAAACATTGCCACCCTTTCTGTGTTTGATAGTGTGAATTGTCGTAGGGTAGAACATTTAAATATGTCGCAAGCTGTGATGATTATTCGAGATCATTCGATACGATTAAAAAATGGTTTCTTAAATAAAAATTATTAAAATATATTGAAACATACTTATTATTTCTTATCTCTGTCACAATATACATAAATATCGATACCCAATAGCTTTTACTTAAATTGGATAAAGTAAGAACAATATATTAAGTGCGCTATCGCTTCCTTCATTTAAAATACAGCGCCAGTCTGTATATTTATTACAAGCAGAAACATACAGCAAATATCGCAAGTATGAAAATAGTGTCATTATGATATTCCAAGAAGCAATTTGAATAAATATGATTAACTTAGCATACTATAGCTGGTGAGTTCATTAAAAATTCATAGTTTTACGCTTACACCGAATCTGAAGAGAGGTGTTAATATCTTTATTAAGCTAAAATGTGAGATGTTTTTGACTATAAGTACAGTCGTTATGATTAACATTGGAACATATGGCAAAAAGTTTCTAAAGCTATATACAGATTAAATTAACATTTATATAAATAAAAAACAAATGATGCGTTAAATGATGATGATTTTCCAGCCAGTAACACGTACACAACACGTTATTTACCTATTTATGTGCTGAAATGTAAACAAAGATTGCCAGGCTGAATCGCAATTTCAAAGTCACGGTGCGTATGTGTTCATAGTTCTATAGAACCAGCTATGATAAAACTTGATATAATATAAAAAAACCGTTTTTCTACGGTTATTAATGCTTCAGAAATAAGTTCCTCCAGACGATTTCGGCCACGGCGGCCAATCTCAAGAGAGATTAGCCAACTGCGCATGAGATATTATAGTGCACAAGTGTGTGCGCAAACACAGGTGCACTCTCTTTTCCTTAGCTCTCAATATCCGATGGGACGGCAATCCGACACGACCGGAAAGAGTTCAGGCGCAGGACCAACGGCTTAACGTGCTTTCCGAGGCACGGGAGTGTACACACTTCCAACTTCCAGACTCCGGGCTGCTACTGAGAATTTTCTGACAGAAAAACCCAATAACTATTTATTGGCCCAACCTGGGAATTGAACCCAGGACCACCGGATCTAAGGCCTTATATCTAGCCACTAGACCAACGAGGCTTCAGAAATATCACATTATATAATGCCAGGCTCTTTTCTTTACCCATAATAGGCTAGCGTTTGTCTGTCTTGCCGGATGTTAAGTATCGACACGGCCTACGATGAAGCACGCTTGCCTAGAAAATATCTGTTAACTCTAGATTTGAAGACACCAACGTTGTACCTATCGGGAAATACAAACTTAGGCAAAGTATTCCACAGTTTTGAAGTGCGAATGAAAAATGTAAATTCGAAGCGCTTTGTATGTAGTCGGGGAGTTTTCACTGTACACCTATGGCGTTTTGGTCACGTTTGCCTGGTCGTTCGATAGTAAAAGGGGGCGGACGGAATTACTTCGTGTAATTCCTGAGCACATTCTTCTATCCGATAGAAAACTGAGAGTGACGCAACTACACGTCGATGTTCAAGACTTGGGAACCTAGACTCGACCAAACCATTATGTATCTTTTTTTTTATTGTATAGGCAGACGGACGAGCGTTTGGGCCACCTGATGGTAAGTGGTCACCAATGTCCATAGACAGTGGCATTGTATATTTCTTTTAAAAAAAAAACATCGCCAATACGCCTCCAACCTTGGGAACTAAGAAGTTATGTCCCTTGTGCCTATAAATACACTGGCCCTCTTCAAACCGGAACACAACAATATAAAGTGCTGCTATTTTGCGGTAGAATATCTGATGAGTGGGTGGTACCTACCCAGGCGAGCTTGCACAAAGCTCTACCATCTTAGTCTATTATTTATAGTTATTTATTCACTCACTATTTGGTCACAAATCGCTACTGTGAAATAACCTTATATATTAAATTAATTATATTCATTTCGTTACGATGTTTCCGAATATATTGAATCCATTATCTTGATGACAATTTCATTACATTTAGAATTTCCATTAATCTTAAGCTTTCATAAAATATAATTTAACTAATTGATCATTGAAAGCTGACAAAAATACTATATTAAGCTAAAATGTTAGAACGCAATCATTTGTTTTTACATCGTGTTAAGCAAAGGATCTTTGATTCCAAAATGAATATCAATCTTCTGAAATTCCAGATAACTGTCGAGAATATTTTTGGTATTTTTAGGAGATATTCATCATTTTCTAAGGTATCGCGTATGATCGGGTGGTCGAGACTTGTCGTAGAACTTACTTTGAATATTATTTATTTCTATGTTCAATGGTATCATCCCATTGAGAACAAGCGTGAAAATTTATATTACGTTTTAATCTTTTTGTATTCCACTTCTGTGATTATATTGGCAATATATCATTCAAGCAAATTTAACAAATTTCTAACATATATTTCGAAGAGTCACGTTTATTTTAGCACGGACTCTATATATTTACGTAGTTTGAGAAGGTTGCTTAAAATATTATTTATTTTATATTCTATTAACTTTGTGTTAATAATTATTGCTCACGCTTATGAGGGTATTTTTCATAATCATTACTTGCTCTATACTTTTAATCGTTTATCATGCAATGTTCGTTTCGTCGTTGAATACGTCCTAATGTGTTTGCTTTTATACATGTTATCTGAACAAGTAAACTGTATAACAAGAAAGATTTCGAAGGAGAATGATACCATCATTATACCAGGCAATGAGGTTTTAAGTGAAGAGGCTTCAAATCGCCAGGAAGACGTTAGCGTGGAAAAGTTGAAAGATATTTATGTAAATATCAAAATATGCTCAGATTTATATAATACCATATTTGGATTGCAGGTTAGATATAAAATTTATTACGATTATTTGAGTTCACTATTTAGCAATTTTTTATTAAGTGTTTTAACCAACTACTAATTATTATTATTAATGAATCCTGTTGCTCAATATGTTACTTCCCGTGACCTTTGTGTGAATTGTTGTCGGGATGTGTGTATAAAAATAGATAAAACGTTCGAATCAAGTGGTCTTTACGAAACATAAGCTTACGTTTTGCTTAGAGTTTAGAGATTTCGGAGTCGATATCATTATATCCAAAAAGAACTTTAGAGAACTTCGTAATACATATTTAAAAACATTTAATTGACGAACTCAAAATTCAAACTCAAAGGGAATATTTTATTTACGTACGTTACGTACATACGTTTTCGGACATTTGAAATATTAAATATGAGAAATTAAAAATTACTTATTTTTATTTATCTATTTTTTACTACAGTAAATAACTTTTTTCATGTTTTGATTTGATTTGATTTCTAATTTATTTTATTTCAGGAGTATGAAAACCCATTATATTTTATTTAAATAAGTATACCCTTCTTCATTATAAAAACAATCAAATTTCATTACTACACTAGTTCAAATTGTATAAATGTATAATATTTTGTATTTCATTACAGATCACATTGTATTTGATGCTGTCAACAGTTTTTTTTATCACATGTCTATATAATTTGGTATCTGTAAGCATCCATGTGAGTATTCAATGAAGCGAATATTATAATAATGTAATAACTACATCAAGCTAATAGCTATTAAATAATAATTTGTTGTTAAAATATAAGTCAATGAATATTCATCTTATATTTGCGTGAACGCACGTTATTTTCTAATCACATTTATAAATTATAACACAATTTTTTAATTTCTATTTTAAAAGCCTAAACAATACGGGTAAAATTTTTAAGTCCAGTAGATTAAAATATGTAATAATTTATTATTTATTAATGTAAAGTAAATTCTACACATATCAGCATATAATAAAAAATATGTATATAGAAGATGTTTATATTATATTCCGGGCTCTATTCGGAAATAATTTTTTTTTTTTTTTATAGCATAGGTTGGCGGACGAGCATAAGGGCCACCTGATGGTAAGTGGTCACCAACGCCCATAGACATTGGCATTGTAAGAGATGTTAACCATCGCTTACATCGCGAATGCGCCACCAACCTTGGGAACTAAAATGATATGTCCCTTGTGCCTGTAATTACACTGGCTCACTCACCCTTCAAACCGGAACACAACGGTACGGTAGTACTGCTGTTTTGCGGTAGAATATCTGATGAGTGGGTGGTACCTACCCAGACGAGCTTGCACAAAGCTCTACCACCGAGTAATACTTTTAAATTATATTTTAGATGAAAAGTTCATTTTTTCAGGGTTTTTTAACATCATCAGCTTTATTAATATTCTTTGTCAGGATATCAATATTAGTGATCGCTCTTTGTGCCTTGTGTTTGGGTGCGCAAAAACTTCGGAACAACTTGGATGTACTACGACGTTATCTCGGAAATTTGCTTCTAAAAACAGTATCTACAGGTATAGTTTTTTTCTGCTGTTAATTCGTAATATAAAAATAAACATAAATGGTTGTCGGAAAAGTCGGTTTACGGTCGACAATTTTACGTGATAACGTCAAAAGAAAACATTAATGAATACTCGGACGCATCGGCCGATGGAGTGGAAGAGAGATGATGCGTCACAAGCCGAACGCTTATGCCGATCGTGCCTTTCTATCGCTTGTTCCGCGCTCTCGCTTGCGCGCTCGGCTCAGGCAGAACGTTACTATGAGTCATGCTTTTTCGTGCTTGCAGCCGGCGTTCATCGATTTATAAGATGTTATCACGTCAAAAAGAATTAAAGTAGGTGTTCTTAAATATCCCTTTGGTTGACAAATTTCCTTTCTTATTGAGGAGAAGAATTCGAATATTATGCTACTTCAGTGCTATACAAATAATAAAAATATATAATATAATGTCTGGAGCTTGATCAGCTTATATATGTATATAATCTCGGAACCTTGAAGCTTACATAGAATAAATAACAGCCTTAATATCACTATGGAAGAAAGTAATATCAATTGAAGTAATATTTTTTTTTATTTCAGACATGAGTTATTACAAGGAAATAAAAGATTTCATGCATTTAATATCAAGTCGTCCGCTCGCAACACAAGCATTTGGCTACATCGATGTTGACATGACGCTGATGCCGAAATTCATTTCATTCTTTACTTCCTACACCGTTACAGTTTTGCAGTTGAATAATGTGGTCTAGTTTTTAGTAGTATATATATTATATAATAGTATATATTTAGTAGTATGTATTTATATTGTATATAATTTGCAAATATACAATCATTCTTTTTTCAGAAAAAATAGAATTTTGACTTAAAAAATAGTCTTTTTCATTATATGTGGATTGTAGGAAGGCCCGTCTGAAAATACATCGTCACAACCGCATGACATTGTCAGAAATATTACATATAATAACATGCTTTGCATGGCTAAGGTGCTATGTCCCTTGTGCTTGTTACATGGTTACATTGGCTCACTTACCCAAACCGTAATATAATAGTACTAAGTTAACAGTAATCTGTTTGGCGGTAAAATAAGTTAGCTTGGCACATTAGAGCCACTCCAAACTACTTACACTAACCTTAATACTAAACTTATTATTAGGCAATCCAGAAGAATACAATCATACATCAAATCTTCGTATAATATATTTTATCTTATCGTACTTGACTTACCGTAATAGTTAAATTTTAATAGGTACCTAAATGTTTTAGCTTAATCTAAAACTCGGATGAAAATTTTCATCTATACATATAATAATTAATAATAATCGTAACTATCGTTACATAGCTCAATATTTTATTAACTTTAAATGCAACATGCATTGGTTGAATATTCTATAAAGCATTAAGTGTTTCATCAAGTAACTTGTGGGCTGCACGGATTCAGTAACCCCTAACAGACTGCATGTGATGCTGCGTTTAAACGCTTCCACTACTGGAAATTTTACTTGCCATTCCCACTTTCATAGTTTAAAAGTGGGAATGTTTATAAAATAAGTAGCACATTGGTTATATTACGTGTTTAACATAACCTGAACTAAATCTCGATTTATAATACATTAAAATTAGATACATGTAATATAGAAATTGCACTAAAACATCGGACATTTTTAATTGATCCTCTCATAAAACATGTTTTTATTATATGTAGAATTATCAGAAATATGGTACAAAACTTTGTTTGATACGCTTTAATAATAAAATACGCCACAATTCTAAGCTACGAATACTACACACACATTCACACACGCACTAACATGTAATATGTATAATAACTTGCCCATTATGTATTTATATATAAAATATAGGTTTATTGAAAGAAAACATTACTTAATTATTATAGTTATTACTTAGACCAGTCTACAGCTAGAAGGTATATGATGCGACTTCGTGTCATGAGCTAGAGTGCACCATTCGCTTTGAGTTAGAAACTTCAGATCTGATGGGAAAAGACCACTAAGTCGATCTTAGCTCGCTTTAACTACTGATGAGCGGTCTCACTATCTGCTCTGGGGTGATAACTTTCTATATCAACCTCAAAGTTATGAAAACATTATCATGAGTTTCTTCAGATGACATATGTAAGTAAAGGCACAGATAGATTAAAGAATTTAAGTATTTTAATGCATGATAATATCTGTAAGACTATAAATTGAGATTATTATATCAATAATATATGTAACTATACACAAAAAAACAAATAAATATAAACTATTTAGGCAATTTTTTTATATTTTTCCTATTTTATTACAAAACTAGCGGTTCACCCGCGGCTTTGTGCGCGACATAATCAAAAATAATAAAAAGTCAAAATATGTTAATTATGATATATTTTAGCTGTGAAAACAGTATTTTTCAATCAGATCAGACTATTTCTTTATACTAATGTTTCCAACCCATTTCTCCCGCTTGGGGTCGAATTTCCAAAAATCCTTTCTTAGTGCGCGATTTCATCATAAAATGCATCAACTGTAAAAATTTCAAGTCTGTAACCCCTGTGGCTTAGGCTCTCCGTTGATGAGTCAGTCAGGACAAGTCTTTTTATATATTTCGATGATGAGCAAAATAAAACACCTGCTAATAAAATTAAATGTAAAATATAATGCTAAAAGTAAGAAGTAAGTCGACATAAAACAAAATAATTAAATAAATTTATTTGCTCCGGTAAAGTTATTAATATCGACTTATTAAATAGGTACTTTCGCTTTCATTCAGCGAGTAATTTATATAACGAAATATTTTCATATCACTAAATATCAATTTACTACGTAGTGTTAATTAAACTATTATTCTAGTAAGATTTAATAATATCACGCACGAATAAAACTACAATATTAGCTTGAGATCCAATTTTATATTTTACAAAGCAACACGGCAAAGACACATTTCGTCAGACCCGAGCAAATATGAGAAACAAAAGTACGCAACAGGGCTACGGTACATAATCCCCTTCGGCGAAATTAGCTTTTTCGTGTAATAAAGTAAATACCATGTTTTTCTCTGTGTATATTTTGTTTTTGGTGATTAACCCTTAGTAACTTTAATTGACATGGTAAATGTCTTAATTGAGAAATAGTACAATATGATTTATACATTTCGATTAAATTTATCAACAAATAAATAATGTAATGCCTATTTATTTCTAGTGGTTTAGACAAACTAAAATAACAGGTAACTTCTGTTCCTAACTGTGTATGCAACACGTCCGTCCACTATGGCCTCTGTCGACGTAATGCCGAAAGCAGCCCATCGGTGGGATTGCATAAAAATGTTTTTGATTCCTTAGATAGAAAGCACAAATACGTGTTCTAATCTTGTAATATAAAAGGTAGGAGTATGCAGTGGTGAGCAAAGATCGTCCAGCGTGAGATCGTGTCATCACACTTAGAACAAGCAACACTACTACGAGCCTCATTTGTGTTAATAATTTATGTCATGCTGCGCGGTGAAAATAAAAACAAGAAGAGGAACCTATATTTATCGGATAAAATTCTAACCCGACCAACATTGGCGCAAAATGGTGGTATAAGCTCCAAACCTTCTCTTTCAAAGGAAAGAGCCATCAATAGAATATATAAAGGTTATTCCTATGTACAATATGGCTGCCTCGTTGGCCTAGTGGCTAGATGTGGAGTGTGTTGGACCCGGATGTCTTGAGTTCAATTCCCAGGTCAGACCTGTAAAAAGTTATTTGGGTTTTCTGTCAGAAAATTCTCAATAGCAGCCCGGATTTCAGAAGTTGGAAGTGTGTACACTCCCGTGCCTCGGAAAGCACGTAAAGCCGTCGCCTGAACTCTTTCCAGTAGTATCGGATTGCCATCCCATCGGATTATGAGAGCTAGAGAATAAAGAGTGCACCTGTGTTTGCGCACACACTTGTGCACTATAATGTCCTGCGCAGTTGGCTAACCTCTCTCAAGATTGGCCGCCGTGGCCGAAATCGGTGTGGTATTATAATAAACCCTTCCATCGTCGACCTCATTCAAGAGTTGGCATCACAGGAGGCACGCTTAGTTCCCGCGAATTCTGAATCGTTATGTGGGCTCCTAACATCCGACTTGCGACTTGAGTATCATGACTCGCCTTTCCGCCCAGTGTCGCTGAGCAGTCAACATCTGTAATCAGTTCAACCTATTTATACATAAATGTAATAGTTACATAAATATTTGGTATAAATGGTCTTATAATAAAGTGGTAGCTCAAAAGTTAAAAATTTCACTACCAGTTGACACTTCACGTTAAATGTCAAGTTGAAATAAGCTTAACTAGAATGAAACACGTGTGGAGTAACGTGACACTCGGTTTTAAATCTCATATCACCGAGTTTGCGGCACATTTCAGCACTTTTATAACGAAAAATTTGTACTACATAAAGTCATATTCAATAAATAACGCTATTTATGGTAGTGATTTAAGAATATAAATACATATATTATAAACTAATTAACACAATACAGTAGATATAATAATCTAATAAAATTTAAATTGTATATAAAAATACAGATTGGTTTTATATAGGTTTAATATAAACAAAAGAAACCTATGTGGTGTTAGAGGTAGCAAAGTTAAACTTCTTTTACCAGGATTTTATAAGTAAAACTGAATAAGGCTTCTGGCAGGAATATCGGAAAATAACGAACTAGAACAAAATTCATAGAAATCGCTTGTTGTTAAGTAATTGTTTATATTTTAACATAGAATTAAAATTTACATTGAAAAGAAAAGGTCCGAGAAAGGAGGCGCCCTGAGGAAATGTGTATACCATAATAATTCTTAATCATTAACTAATATTACTTTGATTAATTCGATAAGACTTTTTTCTCTTTCTATCACATACTACTCATCACTCCCTACACAACGTATAATAAACATGTCCTCAAAACATGAAAAATTATCATAATTTTCTATTAAGTGTTTCACAAGCCAATATACCTTTCAGATATTGAAATACATATATCGACATATTAATATCAACGTTAGATATATTTATCTTTATTACAATTCAATTACAATTTCATTATAATTTAGCGGCTATCCGTCGATGACGTTCAACCATGATATGGCTGTTCTTTTGACGTTCCACTAGATTGACAAAAAGTATGTAGTCATTCTCGTGTAAATGTAGTTATTCCAATTGTCAGCGCCACAGTCTCGCCGTCATATAATTATGTTCTTATTTTAAAAGTTTTCGACTAAAGCAAAAACAACTCAAACTTACCCCAACATGCTGAATTCACTGTAATGTAAAATAATCTTTCTGCCACTATCATTGTTGTTGACGTATTTGTTAGTCAATTCCGACAGATTTTTATATTGAATCTATATAAAAAAATAAAATGTTGTTCATTGGTAAGTGCATCACTTGAGAACGGCTGTATAATTGTGTTTTTTTTTTAATATTCGTTATAGTCCGAATTCGTTTTTAAGCAATGAAAAATTGGAAAAAATTCCTGTAAAATTTAGGAATTCGGTAAAAACGGTGAGTACTTTTTCATTTTTGTATTAAGTGAAAATTCAATAGGACAACGTCTGACGGGTCAGCTAGTTTACGAATAGTTTTAAGCGATTATTTAAATTTTTATAAAAATTTGAGTTAATGACTCAGATTTTCATATGTCTAATTTTAATAAAGATCAAGCAGCAACATTTTATTTGTTTGATTATGAACAAAATAAGCAGCATATTTCTGTTATTAAATGTTGAATAACCGTGGACCCGTGCCCGTGAGACACAAGGGACATTATTTTATATAACGTCGTTGGCGGTGCATTGACGGTGACATTGTGCATTGAAAAGTAGTTTACATTTCTCACAGAGCAAGTACTCATTTGCGTAAGTCACCTTAGATTCTATATATCTGCTTGCTTTTTCTTTGTAATCACAACGTGAGTAAGGTTTTATAGTTAATTAATCCATTCCGCTGTCGTTGTTACGTCCGAAAATGCTTATACGAGTTAAATAAACTAAATATTTTTAATGCGATTCAGTAATGTGAGGCACCCTTACTAAATAATTCGACATTTCGATTGAATCGACATAGGTGGTTGTATAATTAATCCGTGGTCAATTGCATCGTAGATAAAAGCTTTATAGGACAATAATTGAATCGGTAGCATTTCACAATTCCACGCGATTTCCATTGTATCGGAACTATGTTAAGCGGCTTACCGTCTGTTCTACTTAAAATTGAAGCTAACAATACTAAAGCATTAATTTTATTGTAATTAATACAACTCGCAGCAGAGTTTATTCATCACGTTTCATCAGCATTTCATCACCAGCTCATTTTGTACTTTGGAACTCTGTGATGATTTTTAAATATAAAAGATAGGTGCTTGTTTTACATGAAGAGTATTATCTATTATTGTTGCATTTCATAAATGTTTGTAAGTGATAATGCCTCTACACGCTTTTAACCTCGTACGTATACACTAAGTATACAAGTAAGTAAGGTTAGGCATTCGTGTCTAGTTAGGTGATATCCGCGCCACCAAACAGCAATACATTGTATTTTCATGTTCCGGCTTAATAATAATAATGTCCTCCAGACCGATTCCGGTCACGGCGGAAAATCTCAAGAGAGATTAGCCAACTGCGCAGAATATATTATAGAACACAAGTGGGTGTGTAAACACAGGTGCACTCTCTATTCCCTAGCTCTCATAATCCGATGGGACGGCAATCCGACATGACCGGAAATAGTTCAGGCGCAGCACCAACGGCTTTTACGTGATTCCCGAGGCACGGGAGTGTACAAACTTCCAACATCCAGACTCCGGGGTGCTACTGAGAATTTTTCGAAAGAAAATCTTAGTAAAATTTTATTGGCCTGGGATTTGAACCCAGGACCACCGGGTCTTCGGCCTTACTTGAAACATGTGAGCTAGTGTAATTTCAATCACAAGAGACGTATTTTAGGTTCTGTGGTTAAAGATACCTTGATGGTGTAAGGAATGGTTAACATTTCTTGCAGTACCAATAACTATGTGTAGTACTCACCTACCATTTTTTATTGATAGCACTAAAGTTTACTAATAGCTACCAAACAATAAAAAAGAAAATATTATGACAAACAGTGGAGAAAAAAGGTACCAAAGTGTTATGTGTTTACCTATTTATATAAACAGAATAAAGTATTTTTAATTTTCTCATTACTTACGAAAAGGGATGGAATTGATGAATGTATTATCACCATGTTTTGGAACTCTGTTGCAAGCAAGGTATTGTACGTTTATTACTTTTGTAATATTTTACAAAGAAGCGTCTCCAATTAATTCATTTTATGGTGTAAATTAATATTAAGAGACGAAACTGTAATTAAACAAATGTCTAATGATAGTAATGTTATTAATATAATTATAAAGATTTACCTCTTTTTGATATATGTTTTCAATTAAGAAATTATCTAAATTATGACGACAGTTATAATAAATTTATTTTTATTAAAATAAGAATAAAAAAGAAATCAGCATCAGTCTAGTAAAAATACATTTAGTTATTATCCTTCCACATCTCCAATCTTCATTATATTTTCGTGAACAGAATATCGGATCTTTGTGAAATAATTATTTCTGCCTCCGGAAAGTAAGGCAAGATGTCTATCCAGGAATCCAGACTCAAACTAAGAATACCCACCTATAAGAAATATGCTTAATAAACTGAATGTTCATTTAATTTGGCGATACCATATTTTAAGTAATATTGAACGGGGTAATTTTAAACTATATGCATTATTTAAAATTTTATTAATATGTATATGTATAATACAATATTATGTCACGTAACCACGACACATGCCACCTAATTATTTGTGTTGTACATCATAATTTTAAGGTGCTTGTAATAATGAGAACGCAGGTTATTTTTTTCAAAACTAAAACTACTAATGATTGATTGAACTTGAAATTTAATATAATAGGTAGTTTCATCGTGGTCGAAGGCGCTTGAGTATGTCTTATGTTCCTTTTTTAATTATAAGCTATTTTGTCAAAAGCTTATTTGTTAGAAATTAATTTGACCTTTTTTTGAACGCTCCCAAGACAAAAAAGAGGTAAGTATTGTTTTGTATTTTATTAAATATTTTTTTTGAAATATAACAACATTTAATAAAGGGGATGAAAGTTTTTATGAAAATCATTCATTTTTGAAGAAAAAGCTATGGAAATTGGTACTCGACAATTCTGAATTATGAAACGAGGAAAGCCGCGGGTAAACCGCTGGTGTATGTATAACAGAAGAAAAGTGTAGAGTTCATGCATTATGAATTACCTTAGTTTCAGCTCTGTAGGAAAAACAATGTGGCAAGCCATAGTTTAGGCCTTGTAGTATGCCAAACACATCTCCTGGCCCGAGATACTCATGTGTGGTTTCAGTAAGATCCGTTCGCACAGATACTACTGATACAGTTCCTGATGCGACCCAGTGCATGCGAGCCTCGCTGTCTCCAGCTACTACTATATAATTGCCTGGAAAAAAATATTTTAATCATAGACGTTGTTTGTCCTCTATGTATTTCTAAAACACATATCTGGTTGTGATGAAACTTTGGTGTGTAATTCTATGAATGCCCGAGAAGGTTTATAGGACAAAAAACTTTCTTTGTATGTTTATCTTTCAATTTGAACGTAAGTAGAGCCTCATACAACTCTTGCATAGCCAGGACAGTTAAGTTGGTCTAAAGTATAAAAAAATCTAATCTAAAAAGTGTTATGTTATACTCTGCTACCTACATTAAATATATTTTCTCGTATTATGAACTATCTTCTACATATATTACACTTAGGTACCACTCACTCATCAGATTCTACCGAAAAACAGCAGTACTTTGTATTGTTGTGTTCCGGTTTGAAAGGTGAGTGAGCCAGTGTAATTACAGGCACAAGGGACATAACTTCTTAGATCCCAAGGTTGGTGGTGCATTGGCGATGTTAGCGGTGGTTAACATTTCTTACAATACCAATGTCTATGGGCGTTGGTGACCACTTACCATCAGGTAACCCATATAAAATAATAATAATATTTCTCATAGTTCTAATGTCAATGGATAGTGATGACCACATATCTACTATAATAAAAAAAAATACAAACACCAGGCCAACGTTTTCAAGATTTCTGTCTCATAATGTGGTAAGAAGCGCGATGAGCTCGCGTATAGAAACCGTAGACAGAAATCTAAGAGATCTAAGAAGCTCAGATAAAATTACAGGAGGTACCTACGTGTAATGTCTACTAAAGATAGATAAAAAATTGTTCAACCCAGATAAGAAATGAATATAGCATCTATCTCTATGAAATATTACTTCGCACGTGCCGCTCAGATATTATATATCTTACCTGCCTGGGCGCAACTGACTACGAAGTCTTCTTACCGTGCACCCCGCTCTGCCCCACACATTAAGCAGTACTTAGGAGAAAAAACGCTTCTGACACTTGCGTTATACTGATTTGGTTTAATACTACGATGAAAAGACACATTTACGTAGATACGTCTTTCTTTCTTAGCATAATGATCACGACAGCGTAATTGTGTCTTTATTATCTGTCAACGTACAGAAGCGTTTTTTCATTGCTTGAATCTTGTTATTGTTTTGAATGTAAAATAAACGCTTTACGTATTTGCGCTTTTACAACTTAGTAATTTGATTATGCACTGCTAACTAAATTTCTATAAGTCTAACAATAATATGCCGTCTTTTTTTACTGATTCTAAATTTGGGAAAAAGTTAATTTTGAAAAAATGTTAGATGCGTCTTTTTTTCCGTAGGACGGCAGAGTAGTTCTTTATGCCCTGTACTGAACACACATACACTGTACTGAATGGGCGAATAGATCAATTGCTTAATGAAATTATACCTTAATGATTAAAAAAATGCACAGAATAAAATCCTTATTTTACCCGTACGAAGTCGGGACGTGCAGCTAGTACAGTTATATCAAGAGTCTCTTCACAGTGATGTATGACTCAATTAACTAACTAATTTTCCTCTATTTATCAACTTCATCGCGCCAACTGCTTATCAACATCGCACGCATTTTATTTATGATGTATCTATTTATATATTATCTGTTTAAATACTTTTTGGGAATATAATTGTAATTACTCTGATCATTTAATATAAGACCTCCTTATTAAATCTTTTGTTCGTGTTAAAAATAAATCTCATTACATCGTCCAAACAAGTTGTATATTAAATATGATTCTGAAATTAATTTTTTGATGTTGTAATTAATTTTATACAGAGTATACATATAAATATACAACTGTATACAATAATATAACTTTATGTTAAAATATAAATTGCATTCTAGGTTAAAATTTTTGATGTCATAATTTAGTAATCGGATTGTTATAAATACTGAGGCATAAACAGAGATTAATTTCGTAGAGATTAAATTTATTAAAATTAATGTCATTAATAAACGTGATTTATTTTTATGAAAAAAATATAAATGATTTGTTTTATGATTTTGATTAATCAATTGGTATTTTGGTAGCCAAAATATCTTAACTATGAAAGCTAAGTACTAAATACTAAAAAAAAAATATACAAGTATAAAAAATGGAAATAGTTTCAAAAGTTGAAGTTTATAAATGCAGATGTATTGTTTTAGATTCAAATTCATAAAAAAACGATCACGAACGAAACGAAAATAATATAAGGTGTAAAACAAATATAGATTTTATTTTCATTGATATAATAAGTCTCACCGAATAAAGGAAATTCTTACCAGGAAAATATATAGAGTAATCTAACAACACAGTGAGCTGACGAAGGAACGGTTCGCCGGTGTCAGCGAAAATGTAACAGCTCCGCAAATGTTGGCCGAACATCGCAGACATCAGATCGCAACGAAGCACGTATGGACTTTCCGCTACCAACACTGGTAACTGTGAAATACATTTTGATCAAATTACACAAAAAGAATATAGCCAAGTAGATGGTACATATGGCTTATTAAGGCTTAAACGAATACTGCGGGTTCAAATAAGCTCAAACGTCATTAAATTTTCATGTGTTTAACTTTTGTATGTAATTATTACTGTGGTAAACGTTAGTGAAATTTGCCTTAAATATGGGTATATTCAATTCAAATAAACTTAAATACTTTTTATACGTATAGTTTACCTACTTTTATTTTAATAAAAAGATTTAGCTCTTATTTCATTATTTTATAAACAGTAATATTACGATTGTATTAGCAATATCTGACCGCGTTCTATGTTAATCGGATTAATACTTGATCCCTCTTATTAATAAGTTGTATTGCGATTGAAAAAACAAGGCTTTGTCTTCTTCTGTCTCATGTTAAATTACTGAAGAAAGAAAAAGTAAAAATACAATATAGCTAATATTATGAGCATTTACCAACTATCCAACGTTTAGAACTAGGTCCGTATGATTCATTTCGCAAGGGATAGTAGAATTGACTAATCTGATTGAATGTACCAATATGTATAAAAACATAGTCAAATTTCATCCAAAAACAAGAATATGATACTAATAATAATAATTACCTGTCTTCCTCTTTCAGTTACCCAAAGCTGTCGGACGTATTTCCAAAACTTCTTAAATTGGTAATCTATAGAAATAAGAGCGTCCTATGTATTTAAATTAAAATTGTAAAAGTGTCAACACTATCTCATACTATACAGCTAGGAAACTCCTTGGTCCACAACAGCGTTGTATAAAAAAAAGAAGCGCGCTAATTTCAAACTGCCGCCATCTTGTTAGTGCACATAAAGTTAAAACAATTAATTATTAGTGCGACTTGTGATTTGTTGTGTCCAAATGTGTCATTTGGATTTAAAGAGTAATTGAGTGAGTAATTTACATCAATTTATATAATTTGGTGTTCTATTTTTAAAAAGACCAATTTGAGTTTTTTATAAAATCAGTTTTCATTTCTGGATGCTAAATATGTAATATTTATATTAAGAGAAAAGAGGCTTACTTTAAAATTACACCTTTGATTTTTATTGAACTAATTGGCTGTTATAAATTTACTTGATTTATTACAATAATATACATTACGTAATGCATTTTTAGATGGTATTAATGCAAATTTCTAATAAATTATACATACTTGACAACCCCTGGTTCTTAAGGACATCGATTAGTTCTTTCGTTGATTTCTCATAGCTATTCAAGGCATATTTAGTGGAATATGCAACCTGCATGCTAGTTGCTATTACAGTTGCTGCCAACATTTTACCGCTTATGAGGCATATAGTTAGGATTATCATGGAAAATATATCTTCTACTATAAATTCATCGCCTCCTGTACAAGTCAGTTCCGCAACAATTACGTATAAAGAAGTCGTGTAATCCCATTGGCGTTGTGGAGTATCGCTATAACGGAATTTTATGAAGTGATAGTCAAAACGAATTAAAGAAATATTTACTTTTATCTAAAAAAAATATTATGTTAACACAAGTAAATTGGTAATATCGTGAATACGCGTGATAAGAATCACTATTGCTTGCACTGTTGCTATTGATTTTATTTTCAATAGTTAAACTAAACTTTAAATCGTTTTTAAAAGACTAGAATGTACAAATAAAGACTAGGAATTATTTAAATATGTAATTTTAACCCTTTTTGACGATTATTCCAGTCAAATACACATATAAAAAATGTATATATAAGTACTTATCAAATAGGAATATTATAGTTAAAAAAATATATATGTTATGAAACTACAGACAATAACTTCAATTTTATTTATTTATCCAGATGTATAGACAAAAATACTTACTCATCAAGCAGATGGAGTTTTAGTGTTCGGATGATATTAAAAGGTGTGGTAGCAATCAGAGTTAGTAGCCAGATACATGTTAACGTGTGTAATAGCAAAATTACGATGAAAAAAGTCATTGCGGACTGAAAACGATATATTTACTTATTATTAAATATAGTAATGATAAAGTAAAGTAGCAACTTTTAAATATCCCACTCCTGGTGCTTAGGAATTTTGGAAAGAATGTTTTAAAACATAATATACCATAACAACAACATAATAAACATAATATACGCAGCTCCGATCAGGGCTTGTGAATACACAAGTGGCTAATTTTTATTTAACTCATACAAAGCAACTACTGAATTTTCATGTACTTAATTTGTGTTTATAATTTATATCGCGATCGACTAAGAAAATCATCATAAGGCAATTTCAGCCACGGCGGCAATTCTCTATATCCATATGCGTTAGATATATTAGGCACAGATGTGTTCGTAACTCAGTCTCCCTAAGTTCACTTTCTATTATTTCATTCCAAAAATCTGATGGGACGGAATATCAGACACGAGCGAAAAGACTGAAGGCGTAAGACCAAGTGATTTACGTGCTTTCCGAGGCACGGGAGTGTAAGTATTCATAGACTCTGCGAATTGATTGACAAAAAAATTACATTTTACTGGCTCAACTCAGGGTGTGAGTTCCTGCACCTCAGGTTGTGCAATCTTAAATCATAACCACTCGACCAACGTAGTTTGGTATAGATAATGCTATAGTATATCACTTCGAGAAACCGCAAAGCTGACGGTTCGGTTGACCTCCACTCCCACGGAAATATTTGCACTATTCTAAGAGCGCTTACACATTAACCTATATAAACTTTTAATTTATCAAAATATGTACTGGAATTATAATTAATTCAAAAGCCATACTGGCCGAAAAGAAAAAATACAAAAGACTCTGGGACTTCATTTATTTCTATCTGTTAAAATTATTGTAAAAAAGAAGGTGTTTGCAGTTAACCCGTAAATGGGGCATTTACGGGTTAACTGTAAACATTTCTTGAAAAAACAAGGCTTAATTTCACCAGCCTGGACCAATATAGTAGATATTTTAAACTGATTAAGGTCCTCCAGACCGATTTCGGCCACGGCGGCCAATCTCAAGAGAGATTAGCCAACTGTGCAGGATATATTATAGTGCACAAGTGTGTGCGCAAACACAGGTGCACTCTCTTTTCCTTAGCTCTCATAATCCGATGGGACGGCAATCCGACACGACCGGAAAGAGTTCAGGCGCAGGACCAACGGCTTAACGTGCTTTCCGAGGCACGGGAGTGTACACACTTCCAACTTCCAGACTCCGGGCTGCTACTGAGAATTTTCTGACAGAAAAACCCAATAACTATTTATTGGCCCGACCTGGGAATTGAACCCAGGACCACCGGGTCTGCAGCCTTATATCTAGCTACTAGACCAACGAGGCAGTATACTGATTACAATTGTGTCTAATAATAATGAAAATAATGCTTAAATATCTCATAACATGATTTTAATATTATTACATCTATTTTGTTTTGTCGTAGCTGAGTCAGGCCAGTGGATAGAACCCCTGAATCTTTGCCGCAAAATCCGTTTGGACCGCAAATCAGGGCAAGCACTTCTTCATTTTCATGTGCTTGATTAGTATTACCGTGTACAATTCATCTCCGGCTTAGAGTTAAAAGAAATCATCTTGAGATGATGAAATTTCCACTAATATATTTTAGATAATCAATCATCCGTTTATATATGGCCACGTATCGTCAATGGAGTAAAGGCATGGATAAATCAACTACAGTGTGTAGTGGGACATATACCGTTAATATTTTAATTTATCATCCGTATGTACTACCTACTATCATTGGTTGGTTTATATATCAAATACAAAAGAAGAATTCCTTATCATATTTTTAAGATATATATAGGCGACTAGCAATGCGAAAGTAAGAATTATATATATGTTTTTGTGCAAAAACATTTTTATTCTTGGCAAGATTCAAGAGTGTAAATATTCTTTATTTAGCTAATATAGATAACTGTAAATATCTGGTTTACAATATCGATAAAATACCTGCAATGTAGTGAGATTATTTGTAAGTTCAGCGGAAGTTTTCCGATAAAACTCGACCAGATACTTTAGTCTCAACAATTTATTTATCCTCAAATAATGCATGGCAGTAATAGGAATACTGAAATATTTAATAATGATAAAGGAATTATATAATAAATAAATGTAAGTCTAGGTGCAATAATGAATAACTATAATATTATCAGTCACATATATGTGCCATCTGATATAAATGGAGAGAGTTTAGAGGCAAAACGAACGGCTTAGCATGCTTTCCAAGGCACAAATGCTTAAACAAAATCCAAACTCCGGCCTGCTACTAAGTATTTCCTGATTTATTCCATTCTAGCTGAAGCCTAAGACTTCTGGATCAGCCTTACACGCTATCTTATTGACCAACAGTTAGTTCTCGTGATATAATATATATTTAGTGAACCTTTACTAACATGTTATGTAGTATATATAACGTTTACTCACGAGAAACAGAAACCAAATAGTTCAAGTGGGAAATTAGTAAATACATCTGACCAAACCCACAACTTGTGTCTGTAATACCGGGCGCGACATTTGGTTGCGTCGATTATTAGATCACCGTGTCGGTTGAGATAACCCTGTTAAGGTAACAAATGAAGCTAATTAGTATCATTTAACTTAAACGACATAATTATGTATTAATAAAACTGGTAGCTATTGCTGATGTGCTAGTTTAGGTAGTTCGTGCACTATTAGACTGTGGCAGCCAATCATCATTTATTTCGAAATCGCTCAAAGACAAAGATTCGATAAAATCAAATCCCATTGACTCACTAAAGGTCATAGGAATTGGCAATAATGCTACAAACGATGTAGTTGAAAGTTGTACCATACAAGTCAAATCTCTAAATAGCAAATTTAGTATACAATTAAAGTGTCCCGTGTTAAACGAATTGACCGGTAATTTGTCGAAGTATTCAGTTCCTATTAAATCACTAAAATTACCTAAAGACTTTACACTGGCTGATACGTTTTATCAGCCAGCCCCGGTAGATGTTTTGTTAGGAGCGGATATAGGTAGCTTAGTTATTGTAACTTTTGTTCCATTTTCATAACAATTATTTATTTGTTTTGTTCCCGACTATTTTTGTATCATTCGTGATCTAAATGATTGATTTTGTTATTTGCATATTTGTCAAGGGGTTTTATAGTTTTTAACAGTATAATCGGGTTCGTACTAATTAAATCTTATTACACGTTGTATGAGACGTGAACAAAATGTTTCATGCCAATGGGTGGAATCTTAAAGAAGTAATAATGAATCTTAAAACCTTTAAGAAATATAAACCATTCCGTTGAGATCGAAAATGTAATATGCTGGTTGAGCCACATTTCAAACCAGTAAACAGCAACACCAGCATTTATGTTGGGACCTATGTGGGACCTAATACCAAACCACACGAGACACCCTATGTAATCAAATTATTTTTAACAAACGAAGCAGAACTTACCTGATGCATTGATAAATAAACTTTGATGTAGAAATATATATCGAAAATTGATTGTAACCAAAATATAATGTAGCAGTTGTTTAAAGTTACAAGTTCGTACAATGTCAGAACGTAATTTGCTGTTACCATTACACTGGTGAAGTAACCGAAGCCCTTGAACGAGAAAGTCATGATTGTAAGTAACAAAAAATATAAGCGTCTTTATGTGTCACAAACATTGCATTAAAATATTGATTCGAAATATGAATCTCAACGGAAAAAATAGTAAATATCATCAACAATAATAATTTAAATGGATTTAGGTTTATAGTTTCGTTGGAGTATGTCACATATCTAAATATCTATCTTTTTTATTTATTTCGTCAACATTATTGGAGAACACATCACTAGTACCGCCCCTGGGGCAGTCTATACTGAAAATGGATTTGATATCATAACTTGCCAAAGAATTATCTTTAATAATATTATATAATATAAGTTAGGTAAATCGAAGCACAATAAAAATTTACTAAGCGTACCTCAAATACATAAATCACTAAATTATTGAACGTAAATTGTAGACGTGTATAAAATGTATCTCATCCTTATTTGCATTTGATTAGATGGAGTGGATTTGATTTGTATATCCATTCATATATTTATATATTGTATATACATTCATAAATTTCACGTCTAACAAAACTTCTACTATATACTCCATGGTTGAAAAGGAACCGACAAGCTCAGCTAGATTTGAGCTATTAAAGTATAGTCTTATTATAGATAAAAAATACCTGATACATTCTGGATCCCGGCTTCAGAAGGTTGTTAATATCTAAATAACTCTGATACGTCATAACGCTGACTGATGACTTCGCTTGACTCACGTTACTTGTTGATTGAGAACTTGACAGTGAATATTGACCGCCTTTTGAAAAAAATAAAAAATAATGATACACAAACACAAGTGCACTCTCTATTCCAATCAACACCTTTACGTGTTGCCCGTCTTTCTTCTTAACAGGGAAAGCTACTATGCAGTAGAATATTTACAGATTGGGACTGGATCACTTTAGACTCCTATCAGTCACAAAATTCAAGGCATTTTTACTTGGCGTTTTAAACTTGGTAGAAAATTTACTCGAATGGAACTTGGTGTCTTTTATATATTTTTCATACAGATTTAAAAATATTAGAGTTAAAATATACTTAGCGACTTTAACATTTCCAACAGAAATATATCTATTTAATAGAATATTATAGAGCTTAGATTAATAACCTGAAGTATCAAATCTACTGGAACCGCTTCTTGAATCAAATGCAGAATCTTGCGACATCAGATCGAAATCAGAATCAGCTATAAAAATAAATCTTCGTATAAATGTAAGATCTATTACAACTTACAAAAAAAAATCGCCAATTTACTACCAACCTTGGGCCCTAGATGTTATGTCCCTTGTGTTGGAGCTTGATTGGCTCATTGAACCCATCAAACTGGAATACAACAATACTAAGTACTGCTGTTTTGCGGTAAAATATCTGTTTATGTGGTGATACCAACCCAGACGAGCTTGCACAAAGCCCTGTAGTACGTACTAGTGGATATGAAAATGTATTTTTGTTCTCTAAGAATACCGAAACATAAGTGTGAGGTCACATAAAATAATCGAGGTAAACCTTTGCTGTGCACAAAACAGTTGCCATAACTATCTATAATAAATATTAAAAAAATAATTATACAAATACCTAATAAGCTCTACTCGGTGATAGAGCCTTGTGCAAGCTCGCTCGCTTCCAGTTTGAAGGGTGAGTGAGCCAGTGTAATTACAGGTACAAGGGACATAACATCTTCGTTCCCAAGGTTGGTGGCGCATTGGCAATATAAGTGGTGGTTAACATTTCTTACAATGCCATTGTCTATGGGCGTTGGTGACCACTTACCATCAGGTGGCCCATACGCTCGTCCGCCAACCTATACAATAAAAAAAAACCTAAAGTAAATATATACATACATATAACGCGGCATATCAATCATTTTCAAAGTAAAGCGTTGATATGGTATTAAAATGTTTATAGCCGGTATTGAGTGCCTTATATACAATGACTTCAGTTAAAGTGTGGTTTTACTGTTCCGTGGTCGTTAAATGTTATTTTTAAAAAATAACGATCCTATTAAACTTTGGTTCCATGTTCGGATATAGCGTACACATTTTAAAAATAATTTTAAAGTTGTAAATTGAAATGGAATTCTATAGGGCACGTAGCAGTCCCAGAAAACTTTTAATATTTCCAGGATGGAACAAACAAAGTTTGTTTCCAATTTCTCACCTGAGGAGTCGTCGTCGATGTTATCCATAGATATAGGTAGGATGTAATCTTTTGATACCTCGAATGCCTTGTATAGCGGTTCTTGTATTCTTGGATAATACTTGACCAAATTAAAGAATGTTTGCGAAGGTAGTACCAACAAATCTAAGTTTCTGCTAGCATAGATTGAAACTTCGGAACTTGAAATTGTTTGCTAAAAAGTTGTATGCGTTATACAAATACAAAAATATTATAAATTATATATTTTCGACAAATGCATATAAATATTTTTTTTTATTTTATAAATTTAATATAAGCCGTTACATCCTCGTTTTATAAGACTTTACTAATAAAAAATGTATTTATATATAAAAATAAGAGCTGCTAAATATTTTTTTTCAGATTCAGATCAGATTTTATGATTATGTGAAATATCATTAAGCTTTTTGTCCCGCCTCATTTGAGAACAAGTATAGATATATATTTATAATATATAAGTGTTTAATGCAGACTATTTACTTTGAATTAAATAAATACAAATCAGGCTTGATTTACAATACTCCTACAGGCCTAATTTTGTGAATTAGCGTGCGTATAAATTATAGGCTGCTTGAAGTCAAGCCGACTTGACAGGCTCAGTTCACATTCGAGTCTATCTAACCACTATCGAGCCAAAGCGAGGCAACACGTTCGTAGCAATTCCTTTGTTGACATGACACCATGTGCCTAACACGACAGCTGTACTCTTATGAATTCGATAAAATCTATAAGTTTTTTTGGATGAGGCAGATATGTTAACATTTGAATAGTTACGGTGTAATATAACAAAAAATCTTTTTTGCAAATCCGCAGACCGCATTTAAACATGCTGGGTAACCTTGAGCTGCGTCAGATGTCAGTCTGCATGTTACAGGATCACAGGAACAAGAGACAAATAACTCTAATGGTTAGCAATTCATTATAAAAGTGAATATACTATTTAACACAACTAATACTATATAACCGTTTGTCCTGACTAACTACCAACTGCCTGACTAACGAAAACTACTGAACTCTAAAGAAATTTGAAACATACATTTATAACATAAGCAGGTTTTGGTTTTTTAGAAAGGTTTTTTTGGAAATTTATACTTTAAAGGGGTGACATGTCTTTCCCTCTTTCACTAACTATGTATGAATTATATTATTACGGGACGAAGGAACTTCAACCTAAAATTACCGCCAATATTTTAGTTCTCTCTAGTTCTCTTTATCTAAACGAAATCAAATATACTTACACCCGTAAAATTACCAAACATTCCACCTTGACCCATACAAGTAATCATTTCGTTGTATGAACTTAAAACATCCACCTGCATTTTGAATTGAAAAGTAATATGTTAATATAGTTTATGATAACTATATTTTATTAGCACTACAAATGAAAGTTATTAAGAAAAGGGTCATATTTAATAGTCGCGGTGTGGTTAAAACAATTTGGTATATATAAATAATGATGAAGAGAGTATGCCGCGTTTTAAAAGTGCATTTCTAGTCCTTCAAACTTCAATATAATAGTTTAAGATGGCCCTTGATTATTAATTAATAAATAAGGACTTCGTTTTTTATATACATACTAGCAGCTTCACGTGGTTTTGCTTGCGTTAAACATTAAAACTCCACCCCCACTGGCATAATATGATATAACACAAGATTATCAAATCGTGTTTTCAGCTTTATATAATATTAGAGATATATAATTGAGTATCATAAGTCAACTTCACCAATATACTATGCACATACCTTTCCTCTATAAATAATGTAAATCTTAGTCTGCATATCCTTGCACTGTACCACAGTATCTCCTTTAAGGAAGTACATCTCATGCAAGTGCTGCGTGATAACTCTGATGAAGGAGCGCTCGACTTTCCCGAACAGAGGAACTTCGCGGAGCGCCCTCTCGTACATAAACACGAGCGTGTCTTCCATTAGCGCGGAGTTTAGACCACGACATATTTTCTAAAGTTATGATAAATTACTATAAAAATCTAGTTATCACTACCTACTCGTCACTTTTATCTTTTTTTTTTTATTTTTTTTTTATTTTTTTTTTTTTTTTTTTTTTTTATTTTTTTTTTTTTTTTTTTTTTTTTTTTTTTTTTTTTTTTTTTTTTTTTTTTCACGCAGTGGAAGCCAAGAAGGTACCCAACTCTCTTGGGGGAGAGACCGGGTTATGTGGGATTCTTACCCACTAAAACCACTGCGATGGCCGTCCTCGGCACGGATCGGAGAGGCTGCGGGATCGTGTTGATATAACGCATCCGCGGCCCCTCCCGTGCTGTGCTCCGCTCGTGGCTCGGCGGAGCTCTCCTCAGGGGGCGAAAGTAATCCCGCCCCCCCGCACTCCTCGCTAGTGCGTACGGCAGCGCGAGGCCATTCGGGCTGCCGTCCTCCTCAGGGCCGTTTGAAATTGGACACGTGAGGCCCCCACCTCACGCATCCACGGCCCCAGGGTTACGCCCTATATTTAAAGCCCCGGACGTTGGGGCTGTGGGAGGGCCGGGACGACGCCGACGTCGTCTCTGCCGAGCAGGATCGGCCCTTTCCCGTTCCCGCTCCGCCGTCTCCTTCTGGACCATGACGGTCTCACAGAAGGAGGCTACGGCCCTCCACGCCGATTCCCTGCGGAGCATCGCCGACACGATTGCTCGCAGGGACAGGTCTTGTCCGACTTCGCGAACCAGGATCTCCCTCTCCGCACTCCACGCGGGACACATCTCCAAAGTGTGCTGGGCAGTGTCCCGGTCCGCGCCACAGTGGTGGCACATCGCCGTCGATTCGCGTCCGATCTTACACAGGTACTCTCCGAAACAACCGTGACCGGTCATTACCTGTGTAAGTCGAAAGGTGACTCGTCGCTTTCGTCTCATCCAGGCTTCGAAGACTGGCAGGATCGCTCCTACGACGCGTTTTCGCGCGTACCGTTCTTCACAGAGACGGTCGCGCCACGTCGCAAAAGCCCTCCTTTGTTCCCGCCGCTTCATCGCCTCAAGCGCACTCGGAGGGTGTGCGCTTTCACCGTTCTGACGGAGGATGCGGGTCTGTTGATAGACCCTCGCGTCCATATCCGCCAGAATGTCCAAAGGCGGAAAGCGCGCTAGGACGGTTGCCGCCTCGTATGATATCGTACGATATCCCCGCACTATGCGGATGGCCACTCTCCGCTGCGAACTTTGGATCTTAGTCCTGCAGCGGCGAACGCCCGATAGCCTATGAGACCAAACGGGCGCCCCGTAGAGGGCCATCGATCGCACGACACCGGCATAAAGGCGGCGAACTTCCTCCCTCGGTCCCCCAAGATTAGGCAGCAGTCTATGCATGGCACCCGCTACTTTCTCGATCCGGGGGGCTAGGCGCTCGAAGTGCTCCTCGAAGCCCCAGCGACCGTCCAGTGTGAGGCCCAAGTATTTCATGTACCTCGTCACTTTTATCTGTTTGAATGCGATAAACTCATAAAATATCGATCGGTTTTTCATACGATTTTCACCGATAGACGGAATGATTCATGAGGAAAATTTAGGTGTATTATTAAGATTTTGGGTAAATTAATATAATACAATTATCATCATATTTCAGCTATGAAATGTTGAAAATTGAAGATGTCGGAATAAATTATGCTGACATGAAATTATATTGGCGTGCGCCACGTAAACCAATATAATTATATGTATACTACAATGATAAAACCTTTTTATGTAGACCTTTCAACCCGTGCGAAGCTGGCTCTCAGATGTAGCAAAATATCTTGCGACACATAAGCATGAGATTACTTGTAACAATAATAACAGTCTGTAAATGTCCCACTACTGGGCTATGTTGTGGCTTGCAGCCACGCAGCTCCAATGCGAGTTGGTGGATATACACGTGGTAGACTTTCATCCGATGCAAGGTCCTTACTATATTTTTCTTCACCGCCAAGCACGAGATGAATTATACAAACAAATTAAGAACATGAGAAGAAAGTTTGCTTGCCAGGGTTTGAACCTGCAATTTTCGATCAAAAATTTGCATTATCTATGCAAACTCGGTTAGCTATATGTCGAGTCCGCATAGAAAATAAAAAAGGCATTCGTCCTATACAATTTTTAATTAAAAACGGCCCCATAACATAGCGTTACAATTTGTAGTAAAATACATTGATTAATTTTGAAATAGAGAAATCTAACACTCATACAAAGCGGACGAGTATTTCTGTTCACATTCAATGTTAAAAAAGTTTCATTAAAAGATTTCAAAGTAACGAAGGTAATGAAAAATTCACGCACCTGTGGATCGCTGCCATGAGTTCTTTTCCAGACGTATTCAAAATATTTCAAAGTTTTCACAGTCAACATTGGATCAACGTTCTGACGATTCAAAAAATCAACCAAATCTCTTGTTTTCTCCTGAAAGTTCGCACACTGAATTAATTCAAAATAATATTTTTATTACCTTTCCTCATGATGAATTTATTTGTTTTTATTTAAAAGACAGACATTAAATTGGCCGCCCGTTGGTAAGCAGTCACCATTATCTACAGAAATTGGTTTTATAGAAAATACTATCCATCCTTTACATCGCTAATGCGCCACCAATCTTGGGAACTAATATGTTATGTCCCCTGTGCCTGTAATTACACAGGATCACTCTCACACTCTCAGGCCACACCGGAACACAACTATACCAAGTATTGCTGTTTTCCGGTAGATTATGTGATGAGGCTTGCACAAAGCCAAGAACAAGTGAGCGTTAATTCGTCGTCCACTTTTCACATAAACTTATCCTCCTAGTTCAATATTAAAACGTAATATATATAACAGTCCTTATAAATACTTTCTCGTTATCATATAAATTTTTGCTCGGTGTACTTCAAAATATGCCGACAAACTGAACTAATAAAAGCAGTTGAATAAAAATCTTCATTTTAATATTTTTACATGAAAAGCCTTTTATTAAAATCAGCGTACAAAATATTAACTATATTTTTTTGTATATTTTCTTCTACTTAAAATACAAGTTTAATATCAAGCTATTATAAATTCTCATTTCAAAAGAGTGAAATTAATTCGCAGTATCATATTCTTAGAAAGTTGTTATGATGTTAATAATAATATCATTCAACAGAAATTCATATTTATCTCATTTTACTCGATGATGATCGTTTTCATCGTTTTTCATTATTGTTATTTTCCTCAAATTCTTAGTATCCATGAACGTCGTATGAACTTGAATAATTATGATCTATGTACCTCTAAGCAAACTAGCTAGATCTATGTGAATTTTCCGCTACCACTGTTTTCAAGTGGAACGCATTATTGTAAAGATGTTTTTTAGAATTACTTTATATAAATATAAATAATATTTTATATAATCAATCAATATCCGGTATCCATCTTTAGTCTAGCATCGATATTTCTGCCTTAAATCAGAGTTTCCTGTTTCCTCTCCGTTAGTTGCGCTTCCTTGTTATTGCTTTAAACTAGTTTACACACTGGGTGACATTTCATCATTATAACTAAAACTAGTGGTCATATTCTCATTGATTATAGCGTCTCATTGCGTCGTTTTTTTAATACGTCATAGTCAACTTTTTATTTTATGCTTAATAAAATTTTCTACCATAAATTAAGCCTTTCACGTTATAATAAGTCTCTCAGTTGAAATGGAAAGCGAAATTATATCAACTCATTTAAGTCCTCGACCATCTGAATCGAGCCAGCTGACAGAACTATTAATTTCGTCCAAATGGAACATAGAATTTTAAAACCACCGCCATCTTGTTAGTGTACATAAAGGTAAAGTAATTAATTCATTATTGGCGCGACTTGCGATTTGTGATGTGTTCAAATGTGTTATTTGGATTTAAAGAGTAATGGAGTGAGTAATTTACATCAATTTATATAATGATGTTCTATTTTTGAAAAGACCAATTCGAGGTTCTTATAAAATCAGTATTCGACCATCTGAATCGAGCCAGCTGACAGGACATATTAATTTCGTCCAAATGGAACATAGAATTATGGAAATCAGGTGTACAACACCGATGACTACAAAATTCTTATCTGATTCCAGATTTAAAAAAATCATTAACTGATATATGAATATTACAACATTACACTAGATACTACCGACTAACTCATCATATGCAAAAATAACCTGTACATAAATAACTTCGAAACCTATTGAGGATTTAAAATTTAAATTAAAAATACATAAATAGGTATATATTAAAGGAAAATCACTAAAGAACTACACAATATTGAACAAAAATACAATCAAAGAGAAACGATATATTATAAATACAAGTACGTAGATAAACACAAGCGGCCTTATTATAATTTTTATTTAGCGGCTATTTAGTTAAACACTGATTCTCTCTTTCTGTCATTGTTAATTTGATATTGGAAAGAAGGAGACACATCGCTGTTTAACTAATCACCCCTAAAAAATATTCAAAGCTGAATGTTTATTCAAAACAAATAATAATAAAAGTGAATCTTACTGTATGAGCAAGTAAAGCGTGAGAGGCTGCGGAACGTGTTGATGCGATGTAGCCGTACATGCACGCGAAGTACATCAAACCAACTATTTGCAAAGCCATTGCCAACCAAACATCAAACTTATTGGAAAGGGCTACTGGAGTACAGCCGCAACCTAATAAATTCAACATATAATATTACTTAAAAATGTAATTCAATATTTATTTATAAATAACTCAATTCATCCACATTTAAACGAAGAAAATAGAAGACATAAGAAATAATAATAAACTTCAACTTCGCAGAGTAAGAACCGGTTGTACAAAGAATTATAGGAATATGGAATTGGAAATTAAATATGTTCTTTCAAAATCATGGTCACCATCGCCCACAGAAACTAACGCATTATGAAGCAATATGAAGTATTCCTTATATCATCAACGCGCAACCAACCTTGGAAACTAAGATGTTATATCCATTGTGTTACACTGGCTTACTCACCCTTCAAACCGGATCACAATGACACTAGCCGTTGCTACTTAACGGTAAAATCATTAGGATTAAATATAACAAAGCCCAATCCAAGTCATATCGTATAGTACAGTGTTTCTCAAATATATATTTTATTGCTCGGAATATTACCGACATATAGCGTGAGCTTAATAACATTGGTCTTTTTTAATCCAAGGGAGCAATGAGCGAAATGGAGATGCTCTCAGAAAAGTTACAGTATGGAAAAGTAATAACAAAACTCATATCATATCGCGGACACAGGATTCCGCGTTTCAAAGTACTTTTTTTTTTTAAATTATCGTAATTGAATCATTTTAATTTTAAGGAGTGCCCTATTTTTTATCTCTCTCGTTTGATATAGTTTTTTAATTGTATGGCTAAGCTAATGGTTTCACAAAGCATCGGTATTGCTTATTCAGCAATTCTCTATGCGCTCGCATAACGATTGAGAATCACTCGTATCTAAAATTGACAAGATAAATAAGATTAACAAAACTAGATATAAGAAAAGAATAGGAACATACACGCTGCTCTCAAAACGTGATCCCATTTCTATACCTTTTGTATCTAAAACTACTATTGTATTTTCAATATATATATATATATATAGTTAGGAGATTCCTTCGTCAATACGACAGCATTGTTAAAAAAAAAGATACTAATTTAAAACCGCCGCCATGTTGTTAGTGTACATAAAGGTAAAGTAATTAATTCATTATTGGCGCGACTTGTGATTTGTGATGTGTTCAAATATGTTATTTGGATTTAAAGAGCAATTGAATGAGTAATTTACATCAATTTATATGATGATGTTCTATTTTTGAAGAGATCAATTCGAGGTTCTTATAAAATCAGTTCTCACTTCTGGACGCTAAATATATATTATCGACCTTGATTAATAAAAATATAAAATAATATAACTAGCACGAATATTTAATTATTTCAATTATTTATAATTACCAACAAATATCTCAAACACCCAGTAGAAGGTCTGAATATATTCCGCCACAGCATCTAAATAATTTGTATTTTATGAAAATGACAACAAAAATTTACAAAATGTCATATTATATCAATAAGTCTCTATACATTTTAGCCTGTACTTCTTTCCAGAAAGTAGCAAAACTCTTGAACAATTCGTCATAATAAAACTTGAAGTGGGTACTGTGAAGGGCTTGCAGGAATTCATAAATATGAAGGCGGTTGCGAAGTTGACTAGTGCTATGGCAATCGGAAGGAATTTGAGCAAAACGACTGCTTGATTCACTTGCATAATATCGCTCTCCCAGTACGAAAATGCTCCAGTTATTCGGAATACCTACAACATGTTATAAATAACTATATATAGATATATACTAACTTTATCAATTTAACACTTATCATATTATAATAATCATCATTTGTAAAAAGGGTTTTTTCATCCCGTTTAATAGCAATACTTTGTATAGCTGTTTCGATTTGAAAGACGTGTTGTTAGAAAGGTTTGTTCTTCTTTGGACATTTACGTAGCAGTGCTATTCTGTAAGAACTCGCTATATTACTCATCTGCGAAATGTTTACAACCGAGTTATGGTGATATACTATTCTGATGCGTGTATTCTTAAAAAATATTATGGTCAATGACGCATATCAATTTCTGAGATTTCACGACCGTTTTCTGCGGTGATTTTCGAGTTCATTCTTACAGAATAACTATGCTATGAAAATTCTATATGTAAGTATCTAGGCCAGTTTCACTATCTGTGACTTTACTGTTTCTCTGGTTTTTTTTTTTTAATTGTATCTGTTATGTGTGTTGATCATATTAATAATTTAATTACCAATAATATACGATTAATCCTGCAGAGGTCATTATCGGCGTGTTCATTGACAACTTTAAACTGGAAAATTAATTATTATTACAAGATAAGAGTTTGTACATATTTTTAAATGTTACCAGGTAATAAATATTATATACTATTGAAACAATATATTAGAGCAAGACTATTATTGCATGTCTTTCTTTATATTTGTTTGTGTGTACGTACAACGCAAATAGTAGTAGCTGATACCCTCGATGGTCGTATTATTTGTATCATGGAAAACTTCCATGTTCACGCGCGCCACGTGGCGATTATATTCTAAGCATTACTTTAACGACAAATTCATTCTTAATGCCTAATACTCAAGTATTTATCCAATTAAAATCACCATTTAATAAACTTTAAGAGTTAAAAAACTATATTATAGATGATAACAAACCCAAATGTACAAATTATGATCGCACGGAATGCTAACAAGAAAGTTTCCAACATTTCCCGTTGAATTGCTATCCCAATTCTCTGAGCGAAAAATAAAGATGGTTCACCAACCAAATCACCGTCTCATTCTCTCACGAACTGAGAGAATGAGATGGTAAGTAAAACTAAATGATCAAATAATAAAAGTTAGCTTAGTTCTCACCAGTTCTTCGAAAGGGAAAACGCTTATAAAATCCAAAAGGAAAGCGTGCTTCAGATATCTCGTAGTAGTTAGTAATGGATGTGTTATTAGCAATGATCTGTCGTCATAGTACGCCACATACGCCATTATTACAATGTCAATATATAACATTATATCGGCCCAATTATATACACCGATATTTTTACTCTGTTTTGTCTATAAAGATATAATTTAATTATTCAATATTTTATTTTTAAATTACTAACTTTTGTGCTTATTATTCATCTCGTACTTGTTGGTGAAGAAAAACAAAGTAAGAAAACCTCCCGAATAATGTCTTGCCACACGAGTATCCAACATGGCCCAGTGGTTAGAACACTTCACGTCTTAACCGATGATTGTGAGAGCAGACCAAGAATCAATTAATTTTCATGTGCTTAATTTTTGTTTATAAATCGAACAAAACAACGTAACAAAACCTGCATGTGTCAGATGTACATCTGCCTTGTCCACCAAACCATATTGGTGTAGCCCTTCTCAAAATTTAATTCGTTGTAGAATTTCAAATTAATAAAAGCTTGACGTCAAAAAGTTTCATTTTTACATTCATTAAAATAGATAAAAAAATCAAAAACTTTTTAAAAATATTCCTAATTTCATGTTCGCCGAAATTCTTTGTTAACAAAATTATAATGATTCTTTTGTATTTCGAAATAATCAAAATTTTATAACAACGGTTAATTAAAATTAAATTTCATTTTAAATATTTAATTAAAACATGGTTCATATAAAGCAAAATTTTAGTACCATTAATATTAAAACTTATATAATATTAAAACTTACAGCAATATTATAGGGAACGGTCAGCACATAATATACGGCCATTATAAATCTCACTGTGCACCAGAATTTTAAAAATAATCCATGCGGAGTTATACATCCAGGAAGGAAGAAGTATCTTAAGTATCTAAAATAAAAATAGCTCGATAAAATATATCATTATTTGAATTATATTTCGTACATAATATCTAAATTAAATAATGACAGTCCTCAAGGATTTGCTATCCTTGTTGATCGTGTAGGATTAAAAAGATAGCTATAGCATATTATGTTTAGTTTAGTAGTCAATTTGTCACAAACAGAGATGCTTGTGTATAAAAGAATGGGTGCTATTGTTTAAGTTAAGCCTAACATGTTAAGCTACTGCCCAATAGCAACTTGATTTAATAATACTATACGAGCGAATATTTTCTCATATCTTTAGAACGTTGCAAATTATTTTGTGCATGAAAATAAATAAATTTAATATAAAAATAACTAATTAGGATAGAATCGACAGATATGGTATAAAAAACTCTAAAGAAATAATTGTCTGTGAAAACAATAAATTCTTAATTTATTTCGAAAATATATGTCCAACTATTATCTCTATTGTATTAATGATACCTCATTACGCCTAGCCTATCAAAAGCCATTACATATTGATCTCTTTGTCGCCGCCCACTCACTATAACGAAACTCTCCTTAATTTCTTGCTAAAATTAAAACGAATATTTATTAATGCCGTTACAATTTGTCTTATTCAAAAATATGATCAAAGTACTATAATTACAATTCGATTAAAAAAATTAAGCCAAAGTGTTTATTAGAATTAAGAACTAAATCTTAAAAATAAAAAAAAGAAGACCGTAATATATATTAAGACTATGAAATGAGGTTTTATATCAATAATCGTCAGGATACAAAGAGCTGTAGAAGAATAAAGTCATTGCATGTTTAATAGTGATATTTAAGGTATGATTCATAAAACATAAGTACCTGTTCAAACTATTGGTTTAATATTATATTTTCTTAGTTGTTCTTGAAAACAACAAAGGTTATGAAATATCGATATAGGTTTCTGATAAAAAATTATGGTAATTATTTAAAATCTTCACTTCTTTCACTTGGTAGAGCTTTGTGCAAGCTCGTCTGGGTAGTAACCACTCACTCATTAGATATTCAACCGCAAAATAGCAGTACTTTGTATTGTTGTGTTCCGGTTTGAAGGGTGGGCGAGCTTCACGCTATTAACGCTTAATATTTTAATGTGTTTCATATAAATATTAAATTATTAAATAATGTTAGGTACACTTACTGTTATTCTGTTTGTTTTTGTGTCTATTTTACCGACTAGTTGCTTACTCTCTTCGAATTGTGACGCCAGTTTACGTATACCGGGGTCCTTAATTACCTAGAGATATATTAAAAGGTAAAACTATTTCATTATTTATTAAATTAATAAATATAAATAATATAGAGAAATTTTATTGTGGTGGAGTTTTTATGTGTCTAATTTAATTTTTATAATTCGTGCGGTAAAAGAAAAAAATCGTGTGGAATCATCGACAGCATTGGATCAGCTGTGTCTAAACTATCTCAAGGGGATGATTTACCCTACAATGAGACATAAATATAAAATGTTATGTTATATAAAATAGTAACTCGTCCCGGCTTTGGGTCTAAAAAAACGGTTATATTGAAGAACAAAAATACAAAAAAATATATACATACCAAAAATCCAACAAAAACATTTAATTTAACTAAACGGGTCAACGAGGAGCAAACAGACATTATAAACTAAATTAAACAATTCTTATCAAACTAATCGGTATGCAAATTGCACAATATATTCACTGCCAGATAGTATTAAACACATGTATCATACGTTCATAATAGGCTGACTGATGTCAGGGAATGTGCTCAAGCTTATCACGAGAGCGGTGTATTCAACATGCAGCAATATGCAGTTTGTCGTTGTCAACACAGTATGCACCTGGATATGTTGGATAATTTATAATTCACAATAACTTTACTGCTTAATATGTCTAGGCTACTTAACGTGGGCGAAGATACCAAGAACAAAGCCAAATTCCGGGACATGATGTTAAAGGTTGGTTTTTAACCGCTCGTTTTTGCTGAAAAATTCTCATGGCAACCGAGCTACGGACAGCGCATAAATCCTCTTTTCAGTTATTTTGTATTTCCCATAAAGTTCTTTTAAATCGATCTAGACATCACCGTCATCACAATTTATATTATGAGATTATGTTAAGCGATTAAATTTGTTTATAAATATTTTATTTATTTACTATTTGTATGCAAATCCTACAGGGCTTTCAATAATAATTCTAATAGTTTATTCGCCAAACAGGCACAGGGAGCACAACATTTGAGTTCCCATTGGTATATACTATCAATAAAATATATAAACAAACATGAAATAATTAATAGTTTTAACATTAGCAATATATGTGGATAGCGCTGACCGCCTACCATCACATAGCCCACTTAACCTGCCTAAGAATAAATTATTAATTAATAATAAAAAGGAAAAGAAAGAAATATATCTTGCCTTTGGAAGTCCATACAACATTTCCACCATTCCAATATTACTGTTTGGTCCGATTGAACATTCAATTTTTCCATTATGATTTAGCTTATTGCAATGACCCTATAAATAAAAGGGTACTTATTTATTACATTCTATCATTATATTTTATGTGTAATGTTTTATACAACAGATTGGAAATTATTTTATATTATAATAGTTGATTATTTATTGGACCATAAGGAAAATTAAGTAAAGATTAAAATGTTGCATGGTTAATTCTTACGTAATATTTTAGTTTTATACATTTACATATTACAGCAAAAATAGTAACATGATGTATTAATCATTTGCTTAACAATAACCTGAATTATTTTAGTGATAGGCTGTCATGTCCAACAAATTACATTATTTAACTATAAAATATTATACCAAAAACACAAGTGTACGTAAAGTTATGAAATCAGTCGTTTGGGGTGTTCAATAATAATCAATACTTGTTCAATTTGTCCAACGTATACTGACTGGTACGCGTGAAGTAAAAATCTTAAAGAAGGAAGTTGTAAGTATATAATATGTTAATGTACATATATGGCTTATAGCTCAAAGTGACGTAACTAACAATATCATAGAAACATTAATATCAGATTTATATCATCGTATATAAGCCATACATAACCTAAATTAGCTTTAATGTAATTTATTATGATTAATGTACTTGCATAACTTAGTTATGTGTATTCAAAATTAAAGTATTAAAGGGTTATTATTAAAGGGTTTCTATAATTGACAATGCTGATTGATCAAATAACGTGATTATATTTACCTTTTTCAAAATGTACATATCTCGTCCGATGTCGCCCGCATGTTGGACGATCTCATTGTCGGGTAAAACTATTGTCTTTGCATTAGACGCAACCGTCTGCAGGAAATCTCGACTGCAATTCTGTATAAATGCATAAATTCTGTATAAATCTATATTCATCAGATATTCTACCGCAAGGCAAGATTTTACTTGGTATTGTTGTAATCCGGTTTGAAGGGTGAGTGAGCCAGCGTAATTACAGGCACAAAAGACATAACATCTTAGTTCCCAAGGTTAGTGGCGCATTGGCGATATAAGCGATGTTTAACATTTCTTACAATGCCAATATCTTTGCGTTGGTGATCACTTACCACCAGGTGTTCCTTTCCTCCCACACTTTTTTTTTTTTATCAAATATAAATAGTGATCACATCCACTTGAAAAATATCTTCTGATTATCAGGATTTCAAGATATTACCTTTGTTTCTAAGTTGATAAAAGTCTTGAGTTACATGATTGAGCATTTACATCTTATATGATTAAATTAAATTAAAGTAATAGCTTGAATGATATTAGTGAAATAATAGCTTTTCGATAAAAATATATTTTTTATTGTATAGGAAGGTGGACGACCATATGGGTCAGACCAGATGGTAAGTGGTCACCAACGCCCATAGATAATGGCATTGTAAGAAATTTTAACCATCGCCACCAACCTAGGGAACTAAGATGTTATGTCCCTTGTGCCTGTAATTACACTGGCTCACTCACCCTTCAAACCGGAACACAACAGTACAAAATACTGCTGTTTTGCGGTAGAATATCTGATAAGTGGGTGGTATCTACCCAGACGAGCTAGCACAAAGCTCTATCACCGAGTAAATTATCTTAGAGATACAGATGGAACTATAAGTAACCATTAGACTATTTAAAATAAAATTATAATAATTATTGAGTATTTTTTTTAAATTGTGCGAAAGTTTTTACTCTGACAAAACATACTTCAAACAACGGACAGCATAACAGTTTTTCAATCGTCTCCAATGACAAGATTTCCTGTTGAATATTACTGGACATATCTTTAAATATTTCTTCATTAACGACTGCGCTGTTGTAGTACCTTTTCAAACAAAAAATATATTATGTATTTTGTTAAATAGTACAACGATACACTTTTCTTTCAATAACTCCAAAAATATGCAAAAATGTAATACATTTAACAGATTTAACTATAAACAATATATATAAGACTTACCATTGCACGCAAAAGAATTTTTTGACTCGCGCTTTGATTTTACTGCTAACATAGTTTACAGAGAGGAAATAAAATAGCTCTCTCATTGATTCCTACAACAAAAACTTATCTCAGAATAAGAAAAAAAGTATAATTAACTATATAAAAAATTGTTTTCTATAAGACCTATATGTTATTTGAATATTAATTTCTTGAATTTTAATATTTTTGTCTGTTCAATTACATTAGTAAATCCGCTATTTAAAGCGTCAATATATTATATATTCAAAGCTATTCACAGTTATAAGTAACATAACACCTTAGACTATTGCAATACTCATTGCCCATATACATAGTTCTTGTAATATATATATATATATATATATATATGCCGACTAGAAATATATAATTGAATGTCGCCTTCTAGTAGTAACAAAAGGTATATTATAATGTTCATATGTTTCGTTAAATATTTTTTAATAAATATATATTTTAATTTTTATAATTTTATATCATGCAAGCAACTCCGCGCGGTTTAAACTTGCTAAAATAAAAAAAAGTCTTGTAGATCATTATAAAACGTATATAAAAAGTTACCGAGTAATTTTTTTTTTTTTTTTAAAGTTACTTAAAAGCAACTGTAAAAATAAATTTTAATTACCTTGAATTTTAATTTCCTTTGGGTTGATAAAACGTATATGGAACATATTTTTGCGATATAGAAACACGATAAGTACGTTCCTAGTACTATTAAAATTATAACCTATGGACAGAAACTAGGTTAATTCATTACATAAAGGACAACATTAAGAAGGAAACTTAGAAAAAAAAAATTATTAAAAAAAACAATTACAAAAAATAACTTCTTTCAATAGCCATCTATTTCGATGTTGACTGCCTCGTTGGTCTAGTGGCTAGATATTAGGCTGCAGACCCGGTGGTCCTGGGTTCAATTCCCAGGTCGGGCCAATAAATAGTTATTGGGTTTTTCTGTCAGAAAATTCTCAGTAGCAGCCCGGAGTCTGGAAAGTGGAAGTGTGTACACCCGTGCCTCGGAAAGCACGTTAAGCCGTTGGTCCTGCGCCTGAACTCTTTCCGGTCGTGTCGGATTGCCGTCCCATCGGATTATGAGAGCTAAGGAAAAGAGAGTGCACCTGTGTTTGCGCACACACTTGTGCACTATAATATCTCCTGCGCAGTTGGCTAATCTCTCTTGAGATTGGCCGCCGTGGCCGAAATCGGACTGGAGGACCTTATTATTATTATTATTTCGATGTTACACATCAGCTGGCGTCCTGTAAAGGTCTCATTTTTTTCTAAAACATCTCCTTTTTTATTAAGCAGGTAAGGTAATGTGTTCACTCATTTCATGATGGTTATATTTTATTTAAATAAGTTATACCAAGCCTAAGTCCTCCGCCCCCGGTGAAATATCTGAAGCGCCACTGCCAGTGAAAACAGATGTACCAAACGAAAGAGCTGAAGATATAGGTGTTTCATGTTTCGCGTTGTTTCTGACAAAAATCTTTGTCTCCCAATAAATGAGTAAGCCCATCCATGTATTCTAAAATGGTGGTACAATAAGATAATTAAAGTTCTATTCTGGAATGAATTGATGTTGATAACATATTTTGTTTTTTATTTGAAGTACGGCTTTCCAAAACCGGATTTGGGCAGTTATTGCAAAGTAACATCCTGCAAATGAAGCGTTCTCACTATGTTTTCCTAAACCACCAAACAGTACCGATTTTGAAAATATAGTGATGCATGTCCGGGTAATTTAACTGACTATATGACTGTGTTCCAGTTTAAAGAATGAGTATTTTGGTAATGAAATAAAAATCAAAAATTACCTCTCTGCAAAGGTTATGTGGACAGGCGAAAAGGAACAAAAGACATCCCGACCAGTAACAGAATATGACAAACAATAAAAAATATTTCATCAGACATAAGAACTGAAAAAGATAGAAAAAATTATAATGATTATTATATGAAATGTAAATAATAAATCTTTTCCATTTGTGTTTAATTTATTTATTCAATAAATGATATTACTTTTACCTTAGCGTTGGTGTTAAAGTTTTTCTGCCATTTCTCTAAGTAGTCCCATATGTGCCATACTTGTAAAATCGGAAACACGACGGCTATTTGAGAAGCAATCGATTCCCCGCTTGGGTCTAATGTATCAGTAAATATATACATTGGGAAGACTGAAAGAACGTCAAGATAAAAACCAACAGTGGACATTTTCTCCTCGGCTATCTCTCTTACTGTTTCCTTTCTCACATTCTGCAATTTAAATTACCTCACTATATCATGAGTATAATGGAGATTAATTTGCATGTTGAAAATGAGATGATTTGGTTTAAGAGTTCGAAAAGTTGTGATATATGTATCGTAACAATTATTCCGCAAACTCAATAAAAGCTTTAATGGAATGAGTGTGCTATTAAATAAAACTTTATTATTAAAATAACTATTGCATTTGGAAATAGAATTAGTTCTTATTTATTAAAAACTAATATTATTAGTTAAGATATTATTGGAATCTATAGTATATATATAATAATAAAAATAATTAGTTCGTTTTTTCATGAAGATACTCAATGTTATTGATTTTTTACTGAACGGATATACTTCAAGAGTGGTTCTATATAAATTAAAAGTAAATATCGACCATAAAGACCTATTTGACTAACATATGGGCTATTGTTATTTGACTAAAATATTGTTCTTGTTAGTATTTATAAAAATACCCAATACTATTTGTATAACAATAAATTAAATGAAAATATTCTTCTAGACTTTCTACCTAGATATAGAAAGCTTTTCTTTTTAATTTCTGTCCTCTGATTACTCAGCGAATATTTTATTTTATATGTATAATAAATAGTAGCTATAAACAATCCAAAGACAAAAAAAGAAAAAAAAAATTAGCGTTATTAAAAAATTTGAATGAAGAAAATAAAAATGAAAATGTTCTTATTGGTTACTAAGATATAAAATACTATCATTTATCCATTTCTTTAAATATATTTACAACATTTCAAAAGCTTGGAAATCACAGTATCTCACCTTTTCAACTACGGCAGTAGTGAGTTGAATATAAATATTGAGCAACAAGCCAGCAATCACGATTGTGTTCACGACGCGCTCCCAATCGGACTGTAAGGAGTCGGTCCAGTAGGGGCACATTACACACACAAATAGTACCAACAAGAAGTGAGCTACATCGAACATATTCGTCTGGAAATAAAAAAAATGTAGCAATCTTTTAATATAATTGCTTTATAATAGTATATATACTTAATTTCTTTCAAATTTGTATTATTATATATAATATAATAAAAGTATGAATGGTAATATTAGTCTTTCGATGCAGCCCCAATTCCAATAGTTTGCATTTTTGCACGGGAGAATCCATATTATGTAATAGTGATAAAACTGAATTATGAAGCAAGAGGTCAGCCGAATGCCCATTCGGCTTACCTCTTGCTTCGTATGTGTTGGTTGAAATATGTAAGAAATAATATGTTAAGGAAATGCATCCTCTATTCTCAAGGATAAAGTATTCTTTTTAGAGCTTAGTCGAGGCTGCTTAAATACGGGTTAGTAAATAGATAGGTGACAAAATTTCATCCGACACTTCTATCCGCAGATTTCTTCACTATGTTTTTACCGCCGACCATGAGAAGCAGAAAAACAAATTTATCAGAATTTATGAAAACTCAGCAGTGATTGGCCAGATTTTAACCCGTGATGGGCTCAGATCTACTTTCTTTGAGAAATTAATTTGGCAAAAAAATGTTTTCTTACAAAATCAGTATTCGGTTCCAAAATCCAGGGAAAGGTCGAGCGAAGGCATATTCGTGGCTTATCTACGGTTGTAACATGACCAGATATATGGTATAATTCTAAGTAGTCGGTTGTAAATTTCCGCTGTTTTTCATTATTTTCATCTATAAAAGATTAATGTAAATTTTGAAACGAAAGCTAATGTAAAATGCTGTTTATCTCTCAATTCACAAAGCGTAAACAACTTTAATAATAATTGCTACAATAAATTAAATAGTACATTACGTAAATTATTTTAACTGACTTCAATAATAATTTAAACTCTTTTTAAATTGTATTTTGTATCTTCGCATTGTGATTTTGATAATGAATTTTTTATCGATTTAAGTAGTTACATTTATCTTTTATCTTTAAAAGAGCAATTCTTGTATATATATTATATGTTGTATGTATATTATATTATTCTTGTATATATCTATACTACTAAATAAATCTATTGGCCCTGCCTGTAATTTTTTTTTTCACCTAATTTTGTGATAAATAATCGTTTTATGATGCAGTGATTCACATTATACTATTTTTTTCATTTTTGTCTGTCTGTCTGTCTGTATGTCTTTTCATAATTCAAGAACGGCTTGACCAATCTTGATGAAAATTGATACACATAAAGAACATGTGATGGTCATCACATGTTCTTTGTGTGTATCAATGTTAATAACACGGATAAAACGACATTTTCTAAAAATGAATCCTAGCTAGATCGATTTATCGACCCCGAAACCCCCTGCCTTAAATATCATGAAAATCGTTGGAGCCGTTTTCGAGATTCAGATTACACACACTTATATATATATATAATAATTTATATATAATATATATATAATAATTATTAGTTCGTTTTTTTACCGCTGATAATGAAGCTTTCCATTGGTGAGAGAAATTTTTAAATCGGTTCAGTAGTTTAGGAAGAACAAACAAACTCACATTTGCATTTATAATATAGGGTTTTCCATTAAGGGCGCTTGATCTTTGAAATGCAAAAAAAAATACATGTAGGAGAGATATTTGCGAAATTTTTTTTTATTTGGAAGGTCTATCGACCCCTTTATGTATGGAATATGACATCATTCAAATAACCGCCACGGCTTCGGTTGGTGGCGCGCACACGAAAGGTCCAATTTTCGATGACTCTGGCGCACACTTCGGGCTGTATTTGATCGATGGCGTGGCGTATGTTGACTTTGAGGGCATCGGTGGTTTGCGGCTTGTTGGCATAGACCTGCGACTTAAGAAAACCCCACAAGAAAAAGTCCAGCGGGGTCAAATCGCACGATCTCGGTGGCCAGTTCACGTCGCCTCCGCGCGAGATGACCATGTCCAGAAATTGCTCGTGCAGAACTTCCATCGTAGCGTGTGCTGTGTGGCACGTAGCGCCGTCCTGTTGAAACCACATGTTGTCCAGATCCATATTCTCGATTTCAGGCCAAAAGAAGTTGGTTATCATCGACCGGTATCGCTCACCATTGACGGTGACGGCCACACCATTATCGTTTTCGAAAAAATACGGACCAATCACGCCTCCGGCCCAAAATCCGCACCAAACAGTCACTTTCTGCGGGTGCATTGCCACTTGGTGAACCTCGTGTGGATTGGTCTCGTCCCAAATACGGCAATTTTGCTTGTTGACATAGCCGTTCATCCAAAAATGCGCCTCGTCGCTGAAGATGATTTTTTTGTCAAAATCGGCGTCAACTTCCACCTGCTCTAATGCCCAGTCAGCGAACACACGGCGCTGTCTATGGTCATTAACCTTGAGCTCTTGGGTCAGCTGGATCTTGTACGGGTGCAGGCTCAAGTCACAACGCAAAATTCGCCAAGTTGTCGTCTGTGAAAGGCCGAGTTCCTGTGCGCGACGCGGAATTGACTGCCGCGGGTTTTCGAGGACACTGTCGCGCACAGCGGCGATATTCTCGGCAGATCTCGCGTTACGTTGACGCACGGGAACCGGCTGATTGTTAACTGACCCGGTTGACTCGAATTTGTCCACCAATCGACGGATAGTCGACTCGGCAGGACGATCATCGCGACCGTAAAACGGGCGAAGTGCGCGGAACGTTGCTCGAACTGAAGACCCATTTTCATAAAACAATTTTATGATTTGCACGTGCTGCTCGACACTGTAACCTGCCATGGTGGTTTGGGAGGACGGAACGAATATATCACACTGCATTTGACAGCTGTCACTCAAACAACATGGCCGCAATCAGCTGTCAAAGTTCAAGCGTCCCTATTGGAAAACCCCTTATTAGGATTGTTATGATAAATTTCATTTTGTATTTTACAGGTTATAGGCGCGTTTGGGTATCCTGCATCAGGTAAATATTAACAGCTGTTCCGCATTTAACAAGCAACCAGTAACCAGTAACAGCCTGTGAATATCCCACTGCTGAGTTAAGGCCTCCTTTCCTTTTTTGAAAAGGTTTCGAGCTTATTCCGCCACGCTGATCCAATGCGGGTGGAATAAATATGGTGGCAGAATTTCAGTGAAATTAGCAGCTAGTATATATATATACTAGCTGACTGTCCCGACTTCGTACGGCTAAAATAAGGATTTTATCCCGTGCATTTTTTAATCAATAAGATATAAACATTCGCCCATACAGTACAGTGTATGTGTGTCCGGTACAGGGCATATAATAATAATGCATAAAGTAAAGTACAACATGCTCTACATATTTTTTCATTTATTGGAACAAAGTTCTTTTACTACTGCAAAGTAGAGTCACCTGGCAGAAATTGTCATGTGACAAAAAGGCGTTGTCCTCCAAGCGACCTTTCCCCTATTTCTTTCTTACTGATTCATTCTATTCTAGCGGTTGTATGTGTATGTATGTGTAAGTGTGAAAATTTTCAGATTTGATAATAAGGATTGTGTGCGGCCAATGAGATAACCTCAATTTTATACAATTGAACTCTTTTTAACTTATAATTCGCTATTTTATATTTAATTTTGAATAAAAATTAAATATAAAATAGAAATTTATCAATTTTAATTACTTTTCATTTTTGCATTGAAAACATAATAAAAATAACATAAAATATACACATGTGAAAGGAGAGTTGATTAAGAAGGGCAAACGCTTTTTGGTGTGATAAAAAAGTAAGAACAATATCCTCCCTTTTTTTCGCTGGAAAAATGCATTGACGCGTTTCCCCTACATTAAGTAGGGGTATGTGGGGCTCACTGGCGCTGAAGGTGCCGGAATACCCACTAAAAAACCAGCGGTATCCTCTCCGTCTGGTCGGGGGCGCCACGGGATCCCTTGCGCATGCTACCGTGGCGCCCTGGGGTTCCCGAATACAGGGAACCATTCTTAGCCCCGGTGGCTGTTAAGATGCGCATAGTGCCTACGCTTTCTCCCGGGTCTTCTTTGACGGACCGAATCAGCGGAAGCGTTTTCCTCGCACTGCCGCTCCGCGGCCTCCTTTTGCGACATGACGCTCTCGCAGAAGGAGACCATTTCCAACCAGCACGATGCGTTCTACATGCATGGTGCTGGTTGCAGCATGGCGTATATCACGCTCGGCAGCGAGAGATCTCCACCGACTATCGCCACCAGGGTATGCCTCTGAGGCCCCACGCAGCACACTCTGAAGAATAATTTCCTCCTGACCGATTTCGACCGCGATGGCCAATCTCAAGAAAGATTTGCCAACTACGCAGGACGTATTATAGTGCAAAAGTGTGTACGTCAACACAGGTGTACTCTCATCAACGGATAGGACGGTAAAACGACGTGAACGGTAAAAGTTCAGGTAAGAGGCAGGACCAATAGCTTTACGTACCTTTCGTGGCACGGGAGTGTGACAAATATATAGAAATATAATCATTAAAAATCTACATTTTAAAACACGTTTTAAGTTATAAAAAATATCGCAAAGAACTTCGTTCCTCCCGGGGGTCCCCCGATCGCACATTTTTTATTATATTTTTAGGTTCTGTCTACGGTTTCTATGTGCTCATGCTCATCGTACAGTGGCCCCCACCCTGATATAGACCTTTTTGAAAAAGTTGGGCCGTTATTTGTTTTTTTTTTTTAATTATAATAGTTCTAACGCATGTACTTAAGTACATACACATTTATTTAACTTACCTTTCACAATATTTTTCCTTAAGAAATACAGTCCTACAGTAGAAATACTCTTAATATTAATAATTAATAATAATAATTATTACAGCACTGCAAATTTATAATAAATTTAGTTAAGAATTACACGGAAATGATAAAATGATAATTGTAAGCGTCACTACAATCATGCGATCGATGTCCAAACCATAATAATGGCCGATTTTTTTCCGAAAACTGCGTAAGAAATGAGATACAGCTTATTGCAAGAGAGAAGAACGCTCCCATCCCTACTCCGTGCTGCTTACATGATGAGAAGTGACACCAATAGACCCTTAACGGGGATAACTGATCAAGAGTTAATTGATCCAGGTATCAACCGAGGTTGAAAATGGTTGAATTACTAATATCACTATTAAAAAATAGGGGTTGATGGTAGAAGGGTGAAAATTTAGACTTGTATGTATTTTATAATGCCAAATAATAAAAATAAATAAAAATAAAAGAATATGTCTCAAAATGAAAAAAAAATTTTTTGGAGTGAGCCACCTTTAACACTTAGGGGTATAAAAATTAGTTATAAACCTATTCTCATTCCTACAGAATATACATATAAAATTTCATCAAAATCGGTCAAGCCGTTTCGGAGGAGTATAAACACTAACACTGTGACACGAGATTTTTATATATATAATAGATAGATAACGTCTAAATAGCTAATTTCGTTTCAATATTAGCCGTCTATTTGGTATATATATGTATACATGTGTTTTACCTTTGTAGTACATGTGTGAATCGTCGACGAAAGTGGGGTCTTCTTCTTCGACTCCACTTAAATGATCTTTAAGTAACTTCATCGGTCTGTAGCGTATCCTAATCAGTCTCGAATCATTTCTATCATATTTAGTGATAGCATTCTGAAAATAAACTCATTCTAAACAATGAGATAAATGTAGTAAAAAGTAATGTGTTCCAGTAGTCAATATTACAGAACACCTGGGCAGTATATATTATTTTATTTTATTTATTTATATATACTTTATTGTACGCCACAAAGGAAAAAAAATTACATAGACATGGATACAGCCTGAATAATAGTAGCATACAATTTTGGCGACTTTATCGCTACATAACGATCACTTCCAGGCAACCAATAGTGTTAGGAATAACCCATAGGATATGAGGTAGGTGGTGATGTAATAATAAACAAAATAACATTATAATAATAATCTAAAACAAACTAATAAAAGTAACAGCCTGTGAATGTCCCACTGCTGGGCTATGGCCTCTTCTCCTCTTTTGAGAGGAAGGTTTTTGGAGCTTATTCCACCACGCTGCTCCAATGCGGATTGGTGGAATATACATGTGACAGAATTTCAGTTAAATTTGACACATGCAGGTTTCCTCACGATGTTTTCCTTCACCGTCAAGCACGAGATGAATTATAATCACAAATTAAGCACATGAAATTCAGTGGTGCTTGCCCGGGTTTGAACCCACGATCATCGGTTAAGATTCACGCGTTCTTACCACTGGGCCATTTCGGCTATCAACAAACTAATAAATATATGTGAATATAAATATAAAATGCACATATAACACATCTATATATAAATAATATTATCAATACATACTAAAATTACAGGTATACAGTATAAAAACGATAAGTCCTCAAATAAAACGAGAAAAGGAAGAAACAAATATACAAAAAAATATGTAAATTATTGGTGATAAGGTATTTGAGACAAAAACTTATCTTTTACAAGTTTTTTAAAAATATCTGTGGATTTGGCCTCCCGAATATTTAAAGGAAGGTTGTTCCAGAGTTTAATAGCCTGAACTGTAAAATAATTATTATAAAAAGATGACTTATGATCGATATCGATATGATATTATAGTGTGTGTGCAAACGCAGCTGGTCATTATTGTCTCTATCTTTATCCAATATGACAGAAATATCATGTCCGGAGAGATCAGGCACAAACAAAGGCAAAGATATGGTGGAATAAAGATACTACATACGTACATACGTACAAGTGAAACTATGGTAACATTACAATCTTATTTGGGCAGTCAGCTCACGAAAAATTCAATAGCACTTGTTCAAATTGTACCCGCAACCATTGCTAAAGATCTCGTACTCTATCTGCTGCTGGGCCATCGTGGCTCGATTTCATAAACGTATATTCTATATTGTTTTCGGACGTCTCAAGAGCAGACTGGAGACTAACGTCAGCCTTCTTTCTACTCGAGCTGATATTAAACAAAACTGAAATTTTCATATTACACTTTGGTATTGTGCTATTTTATTTTTATATAATTTTAGGAATAACTACGAGTACATACTTTGTTTCCTTTTTATTCCTACGTTGAATAAGGCTGCCTGTTAATGATCAATATTATCTGATTTTTATATCAATGAATTTACTTATAATGTTTAAGTAACTTGTATGATTATGTTTTAAAGTATAATTATCATAAATATTGGAGAAATATGTTGCCAACAGTAAAAATGTATATATGATTGTATATTTTTATAAATAACGTTCAATTTTATCAGTAAATCACTTTGTATGTATTAAAAGATATAAATAATACCATACTCGTAAGGCATCATGGCGGTTTTCCCGCTTGCATTAGAGATGCAGACGTGTAATAATAATAATTATACATATTAAATATATATATATATATATATATATATATATATATATATATATATATATATATATCATATATATAATTATCTATATTATAATTATATATATAAATATAATTATCTATATATATAATCGATTTCCCACTTATCACGAGATCTCCTAAACGTAATCTCTTGAAGGAGAGCGCATACAAAGCATCAGTAACAGTTACCTTAGAAACCGATCTCATAATATTTATATTGTGAAACTAGCGGTTGCCTATGACTTCGTTATACTAATATTATAAATAGGTAATGTATTTTTGTATGTTTTATTTTTGATAAATAGACATGTTGCAGATAGTCAACCGCAACATGCAGATTTCCTCGAGATATTTTCACTTACCTCCGAGCTCGAAATGAATTATAAACACAAATTAAGCATATGAAAGCTCAGTGACGCTTTCCCGGGTTTGAACCTGCAATCTGCGATTAAGATTAGCGTTATATAATATATATATTTTTAAATACCTGCTTAGCTTTCGATATTTTAATTCTAGTTTCAACTTTGTCACGAATTTTTCGAAGCGTGGAAGGATTTTCTGTTAGTGCCCGAATAAAGTCGGTCCTCTTTAACACCTGGAAATATAATATCTAAAAGAGTATTATTCTTATTTTATTTGTCGATATGTTTAGAAAATTGTAAATTGGAGTGAGTGAAACTAGATTCGTATAATTGTATGATGAGTTAGCCTATTTTTAAATTCATAACTTATGAATGGAAATTCCTTTTAATGTTGCTTACTTGTTTTAAATCTCCAAAGCCTTTGAAAGAAACTTAGCAGCGTTCATTTAAATAAAATATATGGGTTCTTAATGAGATATATTAAATGCTCTAAGCGCATTACAGTCAAGTAAATGTCATTAGCGTTTACGTCACAAATACATAATTACACATACAGCATAGGCGCTCATGTAACCAAGCATTAGAAGTATAGATCTATTATGACGTAACTCGTCGCAGAACACGATTATTTTTAAGTTATCTTCCATAGACATAGGTGATTTTTTTTATGTAAGATTGGGCAAATGAGCAGGTGGCTCACCTGATGGAAAGTGACTACCACCGCCCATGGACACCTACAACATCCGAGGGCTTTCAGGTGCGTTGCCAGCCTTTAAGGAAAGAGTACCCGCTTTTCTTGAAGGTTGCTATGTCATATTGGTTCAAAATGTTAAACTTTCATTACATCGTCAATGCGCCATCAACTTTGGGAACTAAGATGTTATGTCCCTTGCGCCTACTCTGGCTCATTCAACCTTCAAACCGGAATGTTACGGTACTAAGTACTACTGTTACGCGGTAGAATATTGTGAAATGTCAAAAAATGGTATACGACATTGTCTACAACACAGTCAACAATACAAGCATTGAAACAACAGTGCTATTCTTAAGGAACTCATCCATGTAATGGTGACAACCGACTTACGGTTACTTTTGAGCCGGTAGACGTGGTTGGTAGATACCTTTCGCCCCGCCCGTCGTGGGTTCGATTCCCACACCGAACAGACATTTGTGTGCATGAACATGTCTGTTTGTCCTAAATCTGGGAGTAATTATCTCTATAAGTATGTATTGACTAAAGAAAAGTAGTATCCCCTTAATGAGGACGTAGTAAGTTTATTCACCTTACTCACTTTATATATAGGGTTTTCCAATAGGGACGCTTGAACTTTGACAGCTGATTGCGGCCATGTTGTTTGAGTGACAGCTGTCAAATGCAGTGTGTTATATTGATTCCGTCCTCCCAAACCACCATGGCAGGTTACAGTGTCGAGCAGCACGTGCAAATCATAAAATTGTTTTATGAAAATGGGTCTTCAGTTCGAGCAACGTTCCGCGCACTTCGCCCGTTTTACGGTCGCGATGATCGTCCTGCCGAGTCGACTATCCGTCGATTGGTGGACAAATTCGAGTCAACCGGGTCAGTTAACAATCAGCCGGTTCCCGTGCGTCAACGTAACGCGAGATCTGCCGAGAATATCGCCGCTGTGCGCGACAGTGTCCTCGAAAACCCGCGGCAGTCAATTCCGCGTCGCGCACAGGAACTCGGCCTTTCGCAGACGACAACTTGGCGAATTTTGCGTTGTGACTTGAGCCTGCATCCGTACAAGATCCAGCTGACCCAAGAGCTCAAGGTTAATGACCATAGACAGCGCCGTGTGTTCGCTGACTGGGCATTAGAGCAGTTGGAAGTTGACGCCGATTTTGGCAAAAAAATCATCTTCAGCGACGAGGCGCATTTTTGGATGAATGGCTATGTCAACAAGCAAAATTGCCGTATTTGGTACGAGACCAATCCACACGAGGTTCACCAAGTGGCAATGCACCCGCAGAAAGTGACTGTTTGGTGCGGATTTTGGGCCGGAGGCGTGATTGGTCCGTATTTTTTCGAAAACGATAATGGTGTGGCCGTCACCGTCAATGGTGAGCGATACCGGTCGATGATAACCAACTTCTTTTGGCCTGAAATCGAGAATATGGATCTGGACAACATGTGGTTTCAACAGGACGGCGCTACGTGCCACACAGCACACGCTACGATGGAAGTTCTGCACGATCAAGCGCCCTTAATGGAAAACCCTATATTATACGAGGTCGTAAGGGGATATCAGGTTTAGTTCAAGATTATTTTTGTGTATATAAACATTATATATAACATTATATAACTAATTATAATTAAATAATAAGGCTATTTGATTAAAAATAACTAGTTTTCTATTGATTATTTCCGAAAATAATCATTGTTTAAGTATTGTTGAAAATTTGAGCTAAACATTATATTCATATATGTAATTTTTTAATTGATAACGTGTAAGCTTGTCAATTACTACCAAATAAATAAGAAGATATAGTACGATAAAATAGTAAAAAAAAATAACTGAAGTGCCTTTGCCTATTAAATAAGCCTGTATTACCATATACCTGTAGTTCGACATACGTCGCCGCCTTTACAGTCACCTTTGAGGGTATTGAATAAAATAAACTTATTTCTCCTAACACCTGAAACAACAACAAAATTTCTTTATTGTTTCTACGAACTGACTTATATTAATAATATTTAATTGCACTTATCTATTACATAATTAAAATAATGAAAATACTGAAATACATTGTAAAACTTTTTTTTGCGGTTATAATAAAGTATTAGCAATTTAAAAATACATATCAATAATTATTACGTATCAAATAAAAACATATTTATATTATGTAGTGTAAGTTTCGTATGAACTTCATTAGTTTAATTAATTTTTCCTCTTTTTTTTTTCATCGAATGGACCCAAATTTTTCTTCAATAAAGTTTTAAGCAGTTTCATTGGGAGCGAACTTCTTACGATACAATTAATCGATCAGTAGATTGAAATTATGTTAACATAAAAACTAAACTCACAGTTCCCTCCTTGAACGCAATCATTGGGCTTTCATCGTCTTCATCAGATAACATCTCCAGCACGCCGCATTTGACGAATATGATACCATTCTTCACCACATCCTGGTTCCATACACACTGACCCGCGAGGTACAGTTCGTGTTTCATCAACAAGGATACGTGTCGCATGAAGGATTCGTCTGTTAATTAAGATTATTTAATTGGTTGGTTAGAAAATAAAGCTTTCATTTTTCTGTAATCGTCTTGATATGAAAACGCCGAGTGGTTAAAATAATACATGCATATGTGAAGGGAAAAAATTTACGGGCTTGCTTTACTTATTTTAAAACGCACGTATCATAAGCACTTCATCAATATTAGTAAGGAAATCAGTACCCATATCTCTTAATAACAAAGAATCATGAAAGTGTCCGACGTTTATATCAAAAATGAGTTCCATCCTCAAAGGCACTGGAAGTTTTTGTAAATGATGAGTGGTGAGAATGCCATCCTTCATCTTCCAAAGTTGCTGCTTATACAGCATTGCTTGTTCGACCAGCCAGGAGGGCGCTCCGCGGAATTTAAGGAAATCAATCACATGATGGTACTGGATAAAAAAACTCAGTTAATACTTTACAATAATTCATATTAATATATTAATTATAAGTAAAAAAAAAAAAAATTTGTAAAGAAGGTCGTACGTTTTTGTTAAAGTTGAATACAATTCAAGTTCAAAATTAGAATTGGTGTGAAATAGTTTTTTAAATAAAAAAATAGAGTTCATTAGTCACAGAAAATGCTTTAATATGCAAAATAACTCATTTCTTGTTGTTTTATTTTTCTAATGTGTTGCATAACTATTTGAAGTTAGTCCCGAGTCCAAGTACTGCTGCCATATTTCACTAAATAATATTTAATTGACATACATATAAATTGTAAAATTCAATTTATATATCTTGTATGTAAACCAAATATTCTTATCATCTATATATTTTCGTATTTAATAATTAAGCTTATTTATTATTATATTTACCATAACATTTAACTGTAATTTCTAGTAAAGTTAAAAATATCTGCAGAATTTTATCATAGAAACGAATACTAATTAAAAAATATATATATATATATATATATATTGGATTTGCAAAGTCGGAAACTTCTTGTATAAATATTTTATTCATTTATTTTATAATAACTTATCACACGCCGAATAGCGGGCTCAGACAAACGCATTCTATATGATTTAAAGCGATGTCTAACGTATTACTTTCGTCAAACTTATTACACTTTATTTCTTTATTTATTATCACTTGACAATTCTATATATTTGGTATTTTCCACAAACGTCATCGTTTCAGTGCAAAGAATATTATTTTGTCGGATACGTTTCTATTACGGTCATAGTATGAAACGTTGTTGTGGGCAGAACCCTTTAAACGTATGTTTCTTATCTTGGCCCGCAGACTGGACGTAATGATACCTTCATCAAGCGATACTTTTATAAAATGAATTGTATTATATTTGTATATTTTTACCATTAAGAAAGTTCTTAACAAACTACTTGTAGCTTGTTACGAACATTTCCTATTGCAACAATTCTTAATTGTAATTCATTATCTCGTGGAACACTTAAAGTTTCATGGAGTACCATTGAATTGGTAACGCAGACGAACTCAAACTAATTTCCAACACCCATAGATAAAGAATATACAAATGTAAAATAAAATTCAGACTGATATCTATGACCAATTTCTTACAATAATAGTTTAGCTGATAATATATAAACACATAATAACCAATAAATAAAAAATAAATTAACGAGAAGTAAAATAATTCAACGGCATTACCTGTTCAACGAAAGTAGACCATCGACTATTTTCCAACACAAGTTCCCAAGTGAGACTTCCAATAAAACGGTAGCGCATGAAAACGTATCCAAATATCATCAAGAGTGACGTCAACCATTTTTCATGACTATGCTGAAAAGGTAATATAAAAGAGAAAGCTAAGTATATACTTTTCATGTAAGCTTTTTATATATGTTTGGTGAGCGATAATGAAATCGGCAGATATATATTTTTTTGTAATTACAACGGTCCCCCGTCTGGAACGAAGTTCTTTGCGATATTTTTCGACTCAAACCGTGTTTTAAAATGTAGAAATTAATTGATTATATTACTATTTACTTATCACACTAAAATGCACCTCAATCTCTTTTATATCGACCTCCTAAATTCGTACGCCCAACGCATCGCATTTTGTAGGCACAGTATGAACGCTATTTCGTTATATGACGTGACCTTGGGCCACTGCCATTTCACTCTACTGTAAGCCACTTAAAAGAACCTCGTTCCAAAAAAAACATTATATAAACGTAAATCTATTAAATTTCTTTATTATAATAAGATTTATTTACTAGTGGAAAGCTATCACCAAATATGCAATTGAAGAAACGCCCCGAACTGTAGTACCAACATGAGATATAACTGCAAAAGTGAAAGAATAACAAATTAATATATTTTTAAGCTATAAAATAATATACAAGAATTCAAAATCAAATTGCCGTCGGAGGTAAGATGTTCATGATGATGTTCAAGATCTTGCGGGTTCATACCTTGGCAAGTACCGCTATCCTTTCCTTTAGTCCTTAATATTATATATTTGTAATTCATCTCGTGCTCGGTGGTGAAGGACAGCATCGTAATGAAACCTGTATGTGTCATATGCATATCTGTCACATCCCCATATCCCATTGGAGCAGCGTGGAAAAAGCTCCTAATTTCTTCTCAAAAATGACAGGAGGCATTAGCCCAACAGTGGGAAATTAACACACTGTTACTGTTACTACAGTAAAGCATACTGTTTGTTATACAAGAATATTTTAAATCGAATAACAATCCCCTTGTTACTTGTAGCTTATACGAAGTTAATTATTAGAAACTGCGGCTGCGTCGAATTTCAAATTGTAAAATTTATTTAGTATAAAAGTAACTGATTACGTAATGTATTTTTTTATATTTTTATAGTAAGCTCACATCCAAACAAGTTTTAAAAATCAATTTTTAATCCGTTTTCGTTGAAATTAATAATATTTTTTCCACTTCAAAAACATGGCCAAACATTAATAGATTGAAAATAAAATATTCAAAATTGAACTTACCTGTCGAATTCTATCTTCTTGCTGGTCATATCGTATCCTAATGAATACCAGTCCTTTAAAGAATCTGTTTTATGCAAATAGTACCAGAGACATGTTCCACAATGCAATACCAAAATTACGAATAACATGTGCTCCATAACGTATAGTTTTTTACGGGAATTCCGCATCTAAAAATGTTTTTAATGTAAAATTGGAAAGCAGCCTGGTTTTGCGTAAAGCCATTTTACATAGCACCTGGTTACCACCAATCTAAAGTTATATTGTTCACTGTAGAGCATATACCGAAGAAGATTTAATAAAATATAAGCGTTGCTAGTCTAAATGATGCCAGAAAAATATAGATAGCTTAACTTCAAATATTTTTTTAATAATTTATTATCCTTTATATATTGAAATAAAATTGGAAATCAAAATATTAATATTTGGTTCATATTCGTCATGAGTTCATAACGTCTACGTGCAAAGACTGTCCTAATAAGAAACGTGTAAACGACCCAAAAGATCAAAATCCGGCCTTATTTGAATGAATCTTCACTTCAAATATATTTTTATATATTTTCGGGAAATTGTTTTATAAAAGTGTAACCCCTATTTTACAAAAAAAAAAAACTTATTTTTGACGCTATGGATACACCATTCATTTGTCATCATGAATTTCATACACGGTCGCATACACAGGTCTTGCAACTTTAGTATGGGGTACGTTGACATAATGACGCTGTTAAGTTCAATTTACGGGCGCCAGAGGCATGGCAATTCGCGTAATAATTATCCCGAACACTTTTTCCAAATCCAAACAAAACAGTTAAATAACAAAACAAAAATAAGAAAAATCCGCAAAACTCAACAAAACGATGATTAAATAACACAATACTTGGGAGAGAAAAATATCAGCTTCGATAGCAGCGACGCAGTACCTCAAGCGGATGGTATTGCGAATTAGCAGTCGTAACACACTCGCACCTATCTCTCACCACTGAAATTGGACTCAGTTGCAAGACCTGTGTATACGACCGTGATTTCATATTTGACAGTAGAACACAAAACATACACCACCAAATATTTATTAATAAGTGGATTAATTTATTTACCTTTTCATTTACATTTTGGAAGTAACCAATCAGTCTGTAAATGCGTCCGATGCTCAACCACCTTCCAAGTAGTAAAATTTCATCGGATCCATGTTTGTGTTTAACTATTTTATTTAATATGAAATGTACATAGCATTACTTTTATAAAGTCAATTGAAAAAAATTATGCATTTATAAAAAAACATTGAATAGCTTCATGACCCTTTTACTATGTGAAAATTAAACTTTTAATTTACGTAATTTTGTACCCATACATAATATAAAGGTATGATATTATACTCATAAATAATATATAGGACAATGCTCATACCCGTTACTCGGAAAATCCTTAAAGCCGTTGGACGCCTACACCTGAACTTTCTCCAGCCATATTAGATTATGTGAATGAGGAAAGAGAGAGTGTGCTTACGCACTATAATATGGTCTGCGAAGCTGACCAGTCGCCTTTGAGAACGGCCACCAATACATTCTTAGACATACACACAAACATAGACACACCACTTAGTTTTCTATTTCCTTATATTAAGGAAGATAAAACGCTCCTCATTGTCAAGACGGGAAAAAATCCTTAAAATTAATTTTCTCAGAAAACTGTATTGCTCGGCTTACTCCCACCGATTTGCCACAAAAAATAAATATTTACTTACATATAATAAATAAGGGCACGAGGCTGACAACGTCATAGGCTAATAAAATATAATTCCTCGTGTACACTCTAACGTGCAATCGTAATATAGGCCAGAACATGTGTAATAAATGTATGAAGACGTCAATAAAGAACAATATCTCGCCGAAAACCATGCTCACATACAATAATACGATGGGTTCTTTCAAATAATAAGCAACAAGGAGATGTACTATGTACTTGTATATTACCACAGATAATATCAAAACCTGAAATATATTGCTGTATGAACATTAATTCTAATCAGTACAGCTATTCTGTAAAGGCTTACTCGAAACACCGCAAATCAAGATCGGGAAATGTCAGAAAGTGATATGCGACATTTATTATAATTATCAACGTATGTCGGTTTCCATTGTCTTGTCCTAATGTCTTTTTACAGAATAGAATTTTAAAATGAAAGCGTTATTTACGCAATGGTTTCCGGAGACGCCTAACGATTTAATGTCGCAGATTCGATTATGATCTCTTAGGCTATTATCGTCCCCACTCCTAACATATGCTGTACACTTAATTGGAGGGATAAATAGGAAATATATAAAAAATACATATAAAATAAAAATGAGCAGTGATGGCCCCGTGAATGCGTGGATCTTAACCGAACGACGACTGCATTTTCAAACATAATGATGCAGTACAAAACCTTCTCCATAAGAACTTTGCCCAGAGGTGGGCATCATAATTATACTAAATTTATATTTCACCTGCCACCACATATTCCATGGTGCCATTACCAACATCCGAGTCACAACACCGAATCGCCCTTCCCAAAGGCATTTTCCTCTATAATTATTAATTATGTTTTTTGCCGGAATATTTATATGGCTGGCTCGCCCAGTCGCAGCTGTGGCTATTGTGCTGAAATTTATTAAAAGCCTTAATATCGTAAGGACAAGCTTTAACATTATTCAAGCTGACTTGAAAATAAACGAGAAATTTGGAAACACAGAATTTTAGTACACAGATTATGATAAAAAGTTGGAACGTTTTTTTTAATTTAAAATAGCTAGGCAGACTGGCAAAAGGCCTACCTGATGCTAAGTGGTTAGCCAATAGACATTGAAACTGTGAGAAATATTAACATCATAAATCTGAGAGAACAGCAACGCACTTACGCCTTGTAAGTATATACTTCGGTGTTGTAGGTATATAGTGTGGTAGTTACTTTCCAAAGGCATATACGTAAAAAATCTTACCCAGTAAAAGTTCCTAGAGAAGGTTCGCTGACACTTCTTAGCATCATGTTATATAAGTATAATCAACTTATGAAAATTCTCAAGAAATGTAATATTTGACAAATTTGTTCAGCGTGGCTTAACAGATTTTGATAATTGTAATTTTATTTTTACTTTAATGTACATTAGACTTTTTTTGTGTTCTAGTACCATAGACAAAGCGTAAAGATAAAATACATAAATAAAATGTATCCCCATATAAGTCCCTGCTGTTATTATCAATGATTTTTATTGTAAATAATTATAATTATATTTTATGCTGCTGTTATTTACTATTTCATGATGTCATAATTAGTACAGTCGCTGTTTTGATTGGTGCATACTTATTTTAAACCTCGATGTAAGTAATTTGATTCTATTTGGAGACACTTAAAATTTGTCAACCAACCAAACATGCCAACATTATAACTAAATGTAACAGGCTTTATTGTCTCAAGTCTGGGCTAAGTTAATGTCTCCTTCTTTTTTTGAGAAGTTGCTGCAATTGCTTAATACACATGTGGCATGTGGCTTGGATTTTCGTCTAAAATTATTAACTTGAAAAATCGCTTGTTTTAAATTCACTTTTGAATGTTCATGTCACAGCACATTTTTCAAAAGGTTCACCTTTTTTAAGATTGTAAGATAAATTCACTTATTTTCTAATTAATGATACTTGATAACAATAAAGAGTCATTTATTGCTTAACATCGCAACTGCGGTTGATAATTTGCATGTGAATACTAAAATATATCACACATAGTAGGCAGAGGCTGAGGTGTTAGTTCTAAACCGTTGATTAATAGGACACAGGAGACAGACTAATCTGTGCAGCTTGGCAATTTGTCACTAAACTTGTAGCATGAAGTAAGTTAACTATTTTCAACTGAAGCCTTAATTTCACTTACTATTTATTTTGTTTAAATTAAAATTCAAAAATGCTATGACCCTACGTTTCTGTAATATACAAATATCGAAATTAATACAATATTGATAACTTCTGACTTCGTACGTTTTATATTGATTATTAACGTACGAATTTAATTCATTAATTTTAAAAGGTAAAAAGAGATAACATACATGAAAATTAATCAGTTATTTGTTATTTTTAAAATTAGAATTTTTTTTATAAAAAAAAACAAAAAGACACCAAACGTTTTTAGATTGTCTGTCAAAGCAGATAATAATAAAAGTATTTATAAAATACTTTACACCTTATCTAAATAAATAAAATTGCCTTTAGAATTCTTTCGCCGGCACCGATTCCAATAGCTGATTAGGAATGGTCAATATTTAATAATAGTAATGCTGTCTTATTTATTAATTTGTAACATTTTTTTTATATTTAATATATTAATAATGTGTAGAATAACGATCCAGTAGTACCAGTAGTAGTATTAACTATAGACTATTTGTGTAGTGTAGTCTTAAGATAAAAAAAAACATTATAATTTATTTTAGTGAAGTAACTGATTCGAAGCGCCGTTAAGAGTTTTATGTAAACGATTGGATTTCCGTTCTTTTAAATCCACTCTATCTGATTGTTTTCCTTTCTATCTAAATCCTACCAAAGACAGATAAAATCCAGACAATCGTGAAACGTTTATTCGATTTAAATCGACGCAAAATCGATATTCAAATTCGGTTTACTCATATATGATAAGCTAATCGATAAATGTACTTCGGCTACTTATACGTGTTATCAACTCGACCCAAAACTTCCTTTGGGTAGCCCTGATAATACTTAGAGGGACCGTTTTCCATCAAGCTGGATTTCGGGAATAAAATTTGCATACAAACGTGTTATATACGGTAATATACTTACAGAAACTCGTTTTGGAACTAACATCTGGTTTTGTAAACTTTTAGGTACGATTGTGTACGATAATTTTAATATTTCCATTTAACTTTCGTTATATGATTAAAATTACTTTAAATAAATAATTATAATAATAAGGTCCTCCAGACCGATTTCGGCCACGGCGGCCAATCTCAAGAGAGATTAGCCAACTGCGCAGGAGATATTATAGTGCACAAGTGTGTGCGCACACACAGGTGCACTCCCTTTTCCTTAGCTCTCATAATCCGATGGGACGGCAATCCGACACGACCGGAAAGAGTTCAGGCGCAGGACCAACGGCTTAACGTGCTTTCCGAAGCACGGGAGTGTACACACTTCCACCTTCCAGACTCCGGGCTGCTACTGAGAATTTTCTGACAGAAAAACCCAATAACTATTTATTGGCCCGACCTGGGAATTGAACCCAGGACCACCGGGTCTGCGGCCTTATATCTAGCCACTAGACCAACGAGGCAGTTTAATATAATATTTGGTGAACATACAATTTCAGCCGACACATGCAAGTTGCCTCTTGATGTTTTTCTTTACCAGCATAAGATAAACAGTAAATTCAAACAAATCACATTAAAATCATAAGTCAGATACGAACATGTGATATTTAATTGAGGTCTTTATATATTTAGTTCTTCTGTGCGTGTGCATTCCACTGTCCTTGCTGGCTGGACCGACTTCGATGAAATTTTCGTCTGTGTTTCAAGGGCCCTCCCCGGGAAAGTATAGATTGTATTAGACGTGGCGATGCCTGAACCCAACTTTTTATTTTTAACAAAAAAAAAATTTTCATCCACACACAGTTGGGACGGGCAGCTGATATCATAATAACATAAAATAGTAATGATTTCTTTGTTGTAGAATGACTGCACCCGACGGCGCATTAACTGTCTGATCTAAGCGCATCTACGAAAAGATTTAATCAAAGTGCTTTTGAAGACCACAACTAACTGCGTATTTATACCGAAGCAGTACTGATACAACCCTAAAGTATACATCGTTGGTCGAAAGCACTGCAGTGCGCAATTTATATAACACTTTTACTACCCAGCCACATGTTGCAGCGATTTAATGCGCGCGGTCTAATGGCCACGAAAATCCTTTAGAATTAAAGCGAATTACCTAGAACTACTCTGCAACAGTTTCTATAATATTCTGAGGAATACTAACATTTGTTATTATGAAGGGTTAAAGTAGAATTTAATATAGTATTCTTGGTATTATATTGGAGATTTGAGATTTTACGTATACCTTATTTCTGAAACGTTATATTATTGCTTCTAGTAACACCAAGTAGGTTGCACATTGTATGAAATTTATTTAATATTACTTTTTTTATTGTTTTTTAGAACTAACTGCGCGCCTCGGCTTCACACGAGTAACATGATGGTTTATATATTGAAATAAATAATAATTAAAATGTATATAATAAATGTATAGTATATAAGCCTAAAATGTATTATTAGGATAAATTAAATATTTTGTAAAGAATAATATGGGTACCTTATTTCTTTATAATTTTTAAACGGCTGCGATAAATAAAAGAAAGCCTGGCTTATTGATTTTCCACTCAAGTTCTATTAATGCGATAATCCTGTTACCGTCTAATTGCTCTGTCAGCTTTTAGCCTGGATTACTGAATGAAGCACGTTCATAATAACATTGTCCTTCTTCAGCCTACTTTGCTATTCTCTATACATTTATGGAACATATTATATTAAACAAATCCTATTACGATTACATTTTCTTTTATTATGAAACATATATTCGGTACTTATTGCTTATATATAAAGGGCAATGAACTGTCATTGGTTCTTATTATTGATATATTTTAAAATTAAGTATAAAAAAACGATAGATAATGTTGACAATATAGACAAAATAAATTATTTTCTTCTTATTATTAGCACGTCTTTTTCAATTTTCGTGAAACATTTCAAATATTTTATATGAAGGTTTAATTTTTTTGAATTTTAATTGTTTTAAAAAAAAAAGCTGTATAATAACAACAAAATGTCAATGAACGCTATTAAAAAACTAAAGGTGCTTCCCCAACTGGTTGATCGGCCTCAATCATATTTACACATCTTGTCATATTATGTTGTTTTTGTGGTAAATTGATCGAATTGTTTGATATAACACAAAATACGTATTAAGTGTGACTTGTTTAACAAATTGGGCCGTAGTCGATCGATTAGATGAAGACGCCTTTATGAAACATGATATAACGGCAACGATTACTCCATTAAATTTAATTCTTTAAGGAAAGTGAGAATTATACTTTAATTTATTAAACGAAGTTGGGAATAATAATGAAAGTCACACTTTGTTAATGTGCATTGGAGTAATGTTTTGCATAAGATTGAGTTTCAAAAGATTATTAGAATAAATACAAGTTATTGTTCCGTTAAATTAGAACAATAATTTTTTTGCAAATGCTAACTATAAAATTAATGTACTTATATACGAATAAAATAATAGAAAAATATACATGTCGAATGTAAATGTGGCTTCAAAATAACTTTGGAATAATTGAATTAATTAAAAAAAGAACGAACTAATCATTTGAAAATAAATAATTGTACGTAGTACATCGATTTATATTTAACTTCGTCACGGCGAAACTCGGGTTTTTGGCTCGTTATAAAGCTCAGTATATTCGATTTTTGTTATACTAATATATTATTATAGCGGCACATCAATATTGACGCGTGCCTATGTAATTATTATTAATTGTCTGAACATAATAATGTATAGAGGATTTCTTGATTATATTTGCTTAAATTATATCATTTACACAAAATATGTCAGGTTTTTGCTATTTGAGCTGTCATGTACTTCAGCATGTATTACAATTGTCTGTTTTCAGTTAACATTAATCGCGTCAAATTATGGAAATCTTTGCGAGAACTACACTTGGTTCGCTCAGTACCATCGTTCCGCTCCTGCATTTATTATTTTGTAATATAATTTATATATTGTATATTTTGTAATTTATATATATGTATAATATTAAATCCTTAATTATGAAATCGCGGATTTTTACTACTAGTGTGATCGAGATATTTCAACTAAGAATTCCAAATTTAAATTTATTTTATTCTATAGATATGAGGTTTCTTTGAAAACTCATTCTTTGTTTTCCCATCGTTCAATTCCTCTTTGACATCAATTCAATATTGCTTTGTATAATCAAACAAAGCGATATCGAAGTGCTTTTAGTAAAAGAAATGTTTTTTGATATATAACAAGTTCCACATAATTTCATATTAAATATACATAATTGTTTTATCTGCATAATCATCGACTTGATTTATTATATTTTTTAGTAAATCGATACGAATATTATAAATGCGAAAGTAACCATGACTGTCTGTTACACTGAACCTCTGATCTGAATTTGATGCAATTTGGTATGAAGCATGCTTAAACCATAAATGAGTATGTCGGCTACTTTTTAAGCCTAACGATAACCACAGTAGGTGTTAGATTTAAAAAAAGAACAAACCCCTGCCCAAACGCGAGTGAAGCAGCGGGCAAAAAGTAGTAATTTACATTTGACTTTTTCCAATTAAGTGTCTTCGAGGAGTCTTGTGATTGGGGAAGGAATAAAAGAAAAACATGGTAATATAAATAGACATTATTATTGTAAAAATTTTTGTATACACATTAATATGTATAACGGAATTTTCTAATTAAGTTGACTAGATATTTTTCACTAAATATTTTGGCAGTGTACTTCAACTTCCCGAGTCTTGTGAGCAACCTGCGAACAAACAACGGAACTCCTTTAAAAATGTATTTACAAAACAATATCTGATATGTAACTTAGGTGATTTGTTTTTTTTTATTTGTGCTATTTTTCCTAATGATAAAAGAGAATATTAATTTTGAATCATGGTAAGGACACAGGTTACCATTGTACCAGCTGACTGTAAGTGGTCGCTTGACCAGAAATTAGCACGGTAAGAAATATACATAAACTGTCAATACACTGTCACCAAACACCAATTAACCATGTAATTGACAATTGGTGTAGGGCTCTGTGAGATCTTATCTGGCCCGCTCATCACATATTCTACCACAAAACCAACCAAACGAACTTAGTATTGTTGTGTTCAGGTTGGAAGCATCCCTAGAGACACAAGGATCATAACATCTTAGTTACCAAGGTTGGTGGTGCAGTGGCGATTTGCCGAATGATTAATATTTCTTACGGCATCAAAGTTTATGGGCAGTGATGGCCACATACCATGAGGTGGCCTATTTACTTACATATTTATATAAAAATAGGTACAATGAGCATAAAACGTAATTAAAAATCTACACGAATTCACATAACATCGGTATTTTGTTTATACAGATTAAACTCATTAAATTGAAACAGAAATATGTATACTAGAAATTGTATAGAATGTTTGATGAAATAGGATTCCTGTAATAGAGATATGTTAATTAACGTGCCAGTACTAATTAAACCGATGCAAGGATATGGATTCTATTGATGAGAATAATTAGTAAGTAGTAGAGTTATATTGAAATATCAGAATATATTCATAGAATTGCATATATAATATGATAATGAACATATTATATATAAAAACCGCGTTTATATAGTGAAAAAAAGTAACATCGTACTTTTAAAACCATATATCGATAAGTGGATACCGCAGTTCTATTCTCAAGAACTTCACACGAGTAATGTGTAAAAATAATTGTAATATAATTTCATTCTTACTTAATGTTTTGTCTAAATCAGATGTTATTATTTGTTGAATCTGTTTAAAATGTTTTAATTTTTTAATCTGTTAATTTTTAATTCCATTGTGTATTTTCATTTTTTTTTCTTTTAATAATTAATTTGTGCGATGTTTGAATGTTTCAAGAAATAGAGCAATGTCGTTTTGTTGGCGGGCGTTAATTAATAACTGCACCACAGTTTTACACTATAGCAGTTATTATCGTTCACTTCTTGTTAATGATATAATATGAAGCTTGAATAAATTTATCATTAATTAAAAAATTTAAAAAAAATTTGTTGAAATCTGACTTACAGTGATAGGCTAATATGATGCTTGTAACCTTTGAATGTTATAGTTATTATACTCAATATCACTTATAACTTTATAACATTTCACGAACGTGTGCTGTTTCGTTTTCGTTCTTACGGAACAGCTTGACAGTTTATTGCGTGATATTAAGTGGGTTTAGTGAACTAAATTCTCATGCATTTTAAGACGTTTGTTTCGAAATTGTATCTTAAGTTTATAAAAATAACAGCTATTTTAGTAATGATCTCTTACATTATTCTTACCGACTTACCGTGATCAGGGCAGTAATGTCGTCGGCGTCGGCGTCGTCTATGAGCCTCGCAAGCGTCCACGCATGTTTCTTCTATACATAAATAGAAAAGAATAGAAATAATATACATCAAAAAAAAATTTTCTAAAATGAAGCTAGTTCAATATAAAAAAAAAAAAAACTTTGATGCCTAATATAAAAAAAAACAAAGTTTTAACATTTTTACATATACCATAGGCATAAGAAAAACAATATATAGACGATGAAGCATTTTCAAAATATATTTATAACACGTTGGTAATTTTCTATTTAAAATAACTAAAAAAAGTAGAATGTAATTAAATCATTTTTTTTTTTAACTTTCAATTAATTATGCTATGGGTGGTTGCGTTGAATTTACTTTAGCACTATTAAGAAGTAAATTGACACGTGAAATTGACCAATTAGCGCCCGAGACTTGTCACTGTTGGAACAAACGATTAAATTGTTTTGTTTCAGCTGGTAAATAACGACAGTTATAAATCAACATTTTTCGAAATAAATCTAGCCTAGCAACGTCATTTTCCTCTCCAATTAAGAGTGAAATTTCAGCTTTAGTAATAATCAGTTTGTTGCAGCATAGACTGGTAGTTATACTAAAACATTAATTATCTTTTAGTATATATAAATATGTTGCTATCCAAACTATTTCCTAAGTAACATATAGTGAACTCTCAGCGTAAGAAAGTAAATATATTTTTAAATTTATAAGAAACACACAGTAATATAACAAGAAAAGAAAGAAAAGTGTGTCCACTGAAACACCCTTTTCTTTTGTTTTAGTATAACTACGAGTATGTGCGCGACACAAAGTGATAATTACTATAGCTAAAATTTCACTCTTAATTATATTTTTATATATTGGCCTTTATTATAGTCTATCTGGAGTAGAGATTAGCTAAGTCACCGTCACAACAGGGTGGATGCGCAGGCGGCGCGGCGTCATCTTCATGGCGGGCCAGCGCGCGCAGTTGCAGCGTATAGGCGCGCGAGCCCCCGCCCGGCAGCGCATCGCCACCCGCGAACGTCGCGTACGGACTTATTTCATACACATCTATGACAAAAGTGTATCGATATAAATAAATTTGATATTAAGGCCCCTTATCCACCAAAGCGGAGATCATCTATTAGATAATAGTACAATGTCACGAACTGAAATGGCCGATGTATTTATTTATTAAGTCTTTATTGCATGCAATTTACAAACAATATATAAAAAAGGATCAGTTAGATCATAAAGAATCCAAAGTGTAGATTTTATATGCAATAAAATTTACTATTCGCCCCGTATTCACTCAACTCGTGTTCATGGTATTTATATGACTTACTTCCAGCTTCCGAAACGCTGAACGAAATTTTAAAGATACTGTAGATATTTGAATATAGAATGCAACTTATTTTATTGGTTACTAAGTTTTTTTTTTTTTTAGCTACTAATAAAACAGTTTACTAATAGGATAATAAAACTGCCAACAATCTTTCAAATATTAGTATTATTGTAAAAACCTGGCGGGTCCGGTGGTAGTTTGGGTGTAGGGTGCGGGGGCGGCCGGTACGTGCCGCAGCCCGGCTTGTCGCCGCTAGTGATTACACGAGCCACTGCCCCGTCACTTCTGTATAAAAGACGAGTTACCTCTATAAAAATCTTTAAAAATACGAAAGTTACCATTCATAAATAAAGCTTGTGTCAAAATTGTTTGGGAGAATTTAGTAAAAACGACCTATTTGGTTGAATTTTGTGATAAAGAATGTTGCCTCAATAATAGATGCTAATATATCGTCATTATTCTGCATCCAAAAGTTTTCAACCGAAGCACAGTTCGATAGATATACTAGTCTGTGGTTTGTCCCAATCAAATCAAAATATATTTTATTAGAAACGGCTTCTACAAGCAATTAAATCATACATTTACAACATTACAATGTTAAGCTACCACTTTATCTTGGTAACCAAGGAAACCCGGCAAGGACCTCAGTAATGACTATTTAATTAATTATATTACATAGGTATGTTACTAAATTGCGTTAAATTTATCGTCTGAAAATCAACAGATACTATGCTTACATATTTTCATCAACCATATAATATTATTGTACGTATAATATTTTTTATAAAGAATTTTAATTCCCGACTGAACGAATTCTACATCTGAATAATAAGCCACCAACTAAAAATATGACGTCTATTAATCTAGATATCAATATGTTTTTCTCCTGCAATAAAGGATATCGTTTTTTTATTGTTAGTACACTACCTGTATTTGTGCTTGCAGCTGTGATGTGTGAAACATTGCCTTCAATTAGAAATTTTCGCGAGTTTAAAAAAATCCAAAATGTTAACATTTTCGCTGACTTGTGTTTTTGACTATTGTAAGCTGTCACCATGACCAATGTCATAGTTTGGAATAGATGGTATAACAAACCATGATATAAAGAATTGTATGTAAATAGATTTCAAACCAAAATAACAGCCCGATTGAAGGCCTTATTTCAACATGCTGCTACACTGCGAACTGATGTCAGAATTTCATTCGACATAATATGCAGGACTCCTCACGACGTTTCCATCAATGACGAGACTAATTATAAGCAAAATGAAGCACAATATTTGAGCCTGCGATCTTCAATAAAGAGTATAATAAACTATAATTCCAATTAACTATAAATTGACAAAATGTATCATAAGCTATTATGTATATATAAACTTTACCAGGTAAACATTGTATCAACATTAACGTGAACAAAATACACGTCTCCGTGTTAAGCTCGATGCGCTACAAACATCCATCACGCGTGTTTATACTCCGAGCACCGTACTAACGAAACTATAATGCATCCATTTTACGACATCATATTGTAATAAAACATTTATAGCCTTGTTTGTTGAAATACGATTTTGTCGCGTAATATTTCTTTAGGTGTAATAAAACCTGCGTTTATTGTAATAGAAGGTTCGTCGGTACTTCCAATGTATTAAGTAAGGCATATTTTTAAATTGGACGTGTAATGCAAAATATTCAATTTGAACTATACAAACCATGGCGATTTTTTTAGAAAGTTATTAATTTATAATTAGTCATTAATTTATAATTAGTCATTAATTACATTATTTTTTCATATCCAATATGTTTCACCACCTTATTAAGAGGGACATATATTCAATAACTTTAATTACTTTTTATCTCTTCAAAATAAATAACATTAACGGCATTTTTATATGGCAAGAAAAATGTTAGAATTAAATTGTCAATAAAAATCGTACGCCAGCTCGTTGTCACTTGGAGCAAAAAATATGATATTTTTTGTGCTTACAAAGAAACCTCTTGCGTCAGCAACATTCATTCAAATTGTTCTTTTATTACTTTTCGGATGCTTTTCGTACTGATTTTGACTAAAATTAGTTGATTTTTTATATATACTCTTTTTATTAATCAACCAGCACATTGCCGGCGACCTCGTCCGCGAAAATTTAAAAACTATTATTTAACCTATGTAAATACGTTAATTAGTAGGTATTTGTTGATAGACTAAACGTAGGACAATTGCAGTTTGTTCAAACCGTTTTATTATTTAAACGTGAGAATTTTTATACCCGTCATAACTTCTAAGTGAAAAGTCCGATCCGAATAATTTAAAGTGGAATTTACACGTACACAATCAAACTTAATTATCCAATCATTTAAATGGAGAAGGATTAATACCATAATACCAATATCAATATTCGATTCGACCCGTATTTGAACTTAATAATTTAAACATTATTATCGCTGAACTACAATAGTTAGTTATATACTATCACGGACTTTTTTGTGAGCAATCATGAGAACTATATATATATATATAGAACACTATTTTATATATCGTCCATATTTTTCGCAGCGCACGCAAAATAATGACCTTTATAGGCAACATTTTGATACTTTGGGTTACATTGTTCCATTTTAAGTACGGATCTCTAATTTTTTTTGATAATAAAATATAGCCTATGATACTCAGTAAGAATGTATCTTTCTAACGATGAAAGAATTTTTAAAATTAGTCGCGTAGATTTTGAGTTAAATCATAACAAACAAACAAACAAACAAAAAATCTAATCTTTCCTCTTTATAATGTTAGTAAAGATTAATATAATCTTCTATTGGTGATACCTTGGTTATAGGTATGTCAGTATGAAAGCCCTTGTATAAAATTACGAAAGAAGTCAATTTTCCTTACAGAGAACCGTTTTTAAAATTAGTTAAAGAAGAATGCAAATTTTAGATTTACAACATTGAGCCATAGTAACTTTTGTTCAGTTCAAAAATACCTATCCAATCATGTATTACACATCACTATTGAAGAGTGAGACCAGAGTTCATACAAATCTTGGCATCTTCCTTTGGACTAACCACATGATATTCTCATAAATATCAGCTAAGAAAATGAAGTATAGACTTAACATGTTATACACTGGTTACAAGAAGGTAAAGCAATCGTAAGTCCAAGTGTCGAAAATATGTTAATATAAATAATCGGTAAGCCATTGATTTAAAGTCGCTTAATAACGACAGTGACGACGCGGCGGCGAAACTTTTACGTTAAATGTAACCCGATATAGAAAGTGATATGTGACATTAATTGCAATAGTTATGATATTGAAATAATATACGGATCAAAATACCATGTCACCCTACGTCGGTTTCAAGCATTTCAGTTAAGTGAGTTCTTTCAGAGTGCTATTGCGGGCGGAATCGCACAAACCCCTACCAATGGTAGCTGTATCGATTAAATACCATTTAATCACTTTTAAGTGTTCAATTGATTACAATTCAACCGAACTTAGCTTAAATGGAATGTATTGTTAAGAATACTCTACGTATTGGAAGAAATTGTTAGGCAAAATAAGCTTCGAATCATCAATTAACAATAGAGGCAGAATTAATACTACATAAAAGGCTTAGATACACTAAAGTAATATTAAATAATACTATGTAATGGAATTTAATACTTCAGCAAAATGTTACATTTGAAAACATTCAACATAATTAAATATATTATTAAATAAAATTTTTTCGAGCTTTGCAGAAACATTTTTGTAACAAGCAAGATTTTTTGCAAACAAGCGTCTGATGCATACTTACATGTATAAAATAAAATGGGTAGAATATGTATCTGTGTTTCATTTTTAATATTTTTTTAATATAGTGTTAAAAGTATCTATAGTGTCAATCCTCTATTTTTATAGAAATTAGTCTCTTTACACAGGTACAAAATTTGAGGTTTAAGAATTTATTCTCAAAAAGACAGATTCACTTACATGAGAACAGTATGATAAATTTAAAGATGACAAAAAATATATTCGCCTTATAGATACTTAGTTAACGGAATGTAATATAGTAAAATAGATGTGTGTATTTTAATCGGTACAAAATTCTCTAAAATATATTTTGAGAGTTGAGACTTGAACCCGTTAACTGAGCTTACATTTTTTACATAAGATGGTAATTTGTTATATAGTTGTGCTCCATCGAAAGTTATATTTTTTTTTGCAAATTTGGTTCTAATTTTAGGGAGTACTAATAAGCTTGTAAGTAATTAAATTTACTTCCACGTATTTTAATTTGTAAATGTTTATATAGGGTTTTCCATTAAGGGCGCTTGATCTTTGAAATGCAAAAAAAAATACATGTAGGAGAGATATTTGCGAAATTTTATTTGGAAGGTCTATCGACCCCATTATGTATGGAATATGACATCATTCAAATGACCGCCACGGCTTCGGTTGGTAGCGCGCACACGAAAGGTCGCACAAATCGGGCTGTATTTGATCGATGGCGTGGCGTATGTTGACTTTGAGGGCATCGGTGGTTTGCGGCTTGTTGGCATAGACCTGCGACTTAAGAAAACCCCACAAGAAAAAGTCCAGCGGGGTCAAATCGCACGATCTCGGTGGCCAGTTCACGTCGCCTCCGCGCGAGATGACCATGTCCAGAAATTGCTCGTGCAGAACTTCCATCGTAGCGTGTGCTGTGTGGCACGTAGCGCCGTCCTGTTGAAACCACATGTTGTCCAGATCCATATTCTCGATTTCAGGCCAAAAGAAGTTGGTTATCATCGACTGGTATCGCTCACCATTGACGGTGACGGCCACACCATTATCGTTTTCGAAAAAATACGGACCAATCACGCCTCCGGCCCAAAATCCGCACCAAACAGTCACTTTCTGTGGGTGCATTGCCACTTGGTGAACCTCGTGTGGATTGGTCTCGTCCCAAATACGGCAATTTTGCTTGTTGACATAGCCATTCATCCAAAAATGCGCCTCGTCGCTGAAGATGATTTTTTTGCCAAAATCGGCGTCAACTTCCAACTGCTCTAATGCCCAGTCAGCGAACACACGGCGCTGTCTATGGTCATTAACCTTGAGCTCTTGGGTCAGCTGGATCTTGTACGGGTGCAGGCTCAAGTCACAACGCAAAATTCGCCAAGTTGTCGTCTGCGAAAGGCCGAGTTCCTGTGCGCGACGCGGAATTGACTGCCGCGGGTTTTCGAGGACACTGTCGCGCACAGCGGCGATATTCTCGGCAGATCTCGCGTTACGTTGACGCACGGGAACCGGCTGATTGTTAACTGACCCGGTTGACTCGAATTTGTCCACCAATCGACGGATAGTCGACTCGGCAGGACGATCATCGCGACCGTAAAACGGGCGAAGTGCGCGGAACGTTGCTCGAACTGAAGACCCATTTTCATAAAACAATTTTATGATTTGCACGTGCTGCTCGACACTGTAACCTGCCATGCCATGCCATGGTGGTTTGGGAGGACGGAATGAATATAAAACACTGCATTTGACAGCTGTCACTCAAACAACATGGCCGCAATCAGCTGTCAAAGTTCAAGCGTCCCTATTGGAAAACCCCTTATAATCAATTTCCCATTACATGAAACTATCGCATACCGCAGGTTAGGTATGTGTAAATGGAAATCAATAAAGCTTTACCTAAAGTATCCTCCATGTAATCGTTTTATAGACTTTTACTTTCGCACTTAGACTTCGAGCACTTGGAGAGTAGAAATAAACTGCTCATGTACATTTTTTTCTTTTTCTCATTAATCCACAAATAAAAATGTTAAGTAACCGTGTCGCACAAAGATGCTCTGCCAATTAACCAAATTGTATAATTAATTAAAGCTTTACCTTAACATTAGCAAATTTGGATCAATTAATTACTAACTACCAAAAGAAATACATATCTATATATCGGAGATACGCGTACCATATTCAAACATCGCATTTACATAGAAATCAGGTGTAAAATATTACAGAAATAAAACAGTTAAATAAATCTGTAGCCTTACCTTTTCCGCCTCAAAAGTATAGCCAATATAGTCAGTGCAGCAAGAGATAGCGCTGCACACAAAGCCAATAACAGTGCTAGCTCCCCAGCAGTTGCGGGAAATGGAGCGTCAACTTCCTCTGCGTAACTTCCCTCAGCCGGCGTCGTTGTAAACTCGTACACCTCACGAGTCCAGCCAGCTTCGTTTGACGCACGTGCCGCCACACGATATCTTGAACCTGGGCTTAAGCCTGTATAAAATGCATACATAATAAATCGAAGGAAACATATAATGATACTGTATTTAGTTGCGTTACAACCATAACTCAATCACCCAACCAACAACCAATCAATCCAGTGAAGAAAGCATGCAATTATTAGATAATTTTACTTAATAGCATGAGTGTGATTGCATTGTTGAGTGATAAAACAATATTAGTTCGAGTATGACCTTACATGTGAAATCATTTGATCTTGATGATTTAAGCGTGCTTCCAGATAACACGCTCACATTTAATACCGTAAAGGACAAATGTCCTTGAAAAGATTAAATTACATATTATATAAATATATTATACTATCCCACGGATATAAATGTACTAAATGCTCTTGACGTATAAGACAATGAAAGCATTCATAAATACTTAAACTAATATTATTTCAAATATGTATGGCTCTTATTAATTAAATGTACTAATATCTTAGGTAAAATTCATTATAAAAAAGTACAATAAATAAGAATTTGGTTATAAGAATTAAATAATTTATATTTGATAGAAGAATTTAGTAATATGATATCACTCACCACCTAAAATAACCTCTCCTCCAACCGGCACATCTCTTGCTCCAGCGACGCCAGAACCAGCCCATTCTAATTTCAAAGCCACCGGCCCACAACCACCATCAGACCATATACTTGTATCGAATCTTGCATGTGTGGCGTTTGCTCTTATCCATCTTGTATCTGGTGGTGCCGTGGGAGGACCCCCAGACGTTCGAATAGATATTTCAGCCCCTGGAGCTCCACCAGCTGAGCCGTAAGCTCGATATGCTGAACCACAGCGAAGACCTGTTAGAGTCACTGGTCCTGGGCTTGCTGATTGTATACGCCATTCGCCCTTAAAATATTTCTTGCATTATTACTTCTTATTATAATCTTATTTTTACTTATAACTATTTGTAGCTATATTTTCGATCCACAATAATTCAAATACTTACCTCCGGTGCAGCAAGCCTCCAATGTAATGTATATGCTTTTGGTAATGCATGACCTTGAGCTCTAGGAGCAGGTCTAAGTTCTAATTCCAGTTCTCTCGACCTCGCTTCCAATAAAGCCAATCCTGGAGGAGTCGGTGGTCTCAGTACATAAACTCGCCATGTTACAGAATCTGAGCCATGAGGATTTTCGGCCACACACGTGTAATTGTCAGCATGTGATAATTCTAAGTCTATGGACAAAATAATGTAGTCAAAACGTATTTAAAATATATTTTGTAAAAAAATAGAATTAAATTAAAACATTTGAAATCTCACTTCGTATTAAGAGGGCATCTCCATCCAAATGGAAAGGTGCTCGAGGGTGTAAGGGACTTCCGCCTCGAAGCCAACGCTTAGCTGGTGGAGGAACACCTCCGACGACACAACGGAGTGATAATGAACCACCAGCGGCTCCTACTGCGACACCACCGAATGAAGAAATACGAGCCGGTGCTGGTAAAGATTTAACTAAATAAATATAAATAAGACAAAACATACAGCCTATTCAATTAAATACAAGTGACGAGATATATCTTTATAGGTTTTTATAAGGTTTAACTTCATCTGTAATTATTCATTTGAGTAAATGTTGATGAACTAGTATCATCCGCGTACCCAGTGCACTAGTTTGACAAGCAATAACCGAAGACGGGGGTCCCTCTCCAACAACTGTAGCAGCTCGAACCCATGCTTCATAAGTCCTTCCTGCCCGAAGACCACGTAATGGCTTCATACACTCAACCGTACCTTCCCCATCAGTGCATGCGTTGACTCGAGTGACATTCGCTTCTTGAGACCTAGAAATAGTTTCACTTACATTTCCTGATTTGAATTTTCCTAATTAATCAATTTCCGGCAACGAAGCGGTAGTATTTGTAGTACAAATTTTAACGTAATGGAAGTAAAAACTAATCAGAGTTCGTTCAAATATTTATTAACAATTGAGTAAAGATTGAACAAACTAAGAAATATATGATAAGTAATTTACAGGATGAATTCTTCTAACATCTAATTCATGCAAAGATTATAACAACAAAATGACGGTTCTAATGAAGAAGCGCATTGTAAACAAGCGTAGTTGATTTTAATTATTTCCTTTTACTGAAGCTTTAAATAGGTCACTTTGATAATGTTATGTTAATGAACAGAGAATACAATTTAAAAAAAAACATAATTAAAATATTACAACAATCTAAGAAAATAAGACTTGCCAAAACAGGTTTACATAATTAAGCGTATGCGCATAATATGCAATAAACTTTTTAATTAATTCACATTATGAGTCACGATTTGATTCAGGTTGGTTCCTGAATGGGTATTAAAACATGTTTCGTCTTTGCGCGATGTTGCTTTTTTTGTTTTATAATTACCTGGAGGGTAAATGACTATACTCCACCTGATGGTAAGTGGTAGTAGAATCCAAACGCGACGACGGCTAGTACAGTCAGAAGAATGATTTGCACTAGCCGCCCCCACCTTGCCGGCCCGCAAGATGCCTCTTCAAGCCTCGTTTGAAGGAACCCAGGTCATAAGAGGAGGGGAACACGTATGCTGGTAAAGAATGGAGGTGCGACAAAGAAAAGAAATGCCAAATTTCGTCGTGCGCGATGGAATTGATGTCACAGTTAGGCGGTGACATCGAGAGCCAGCGTAGACTTGTGAAGAAATGGGGAAGCAGGAATGAGGGAGAATAATTCCTCTGAGCACTCACCGTGATACATTCGATAGAAAGCGCTCAGTGCCGCTATCTCTCGACTGTAAAGGCTCGAGGGTGTTGGTGACCTTTACGTCGCCAATAATGCGAACCGCACGTCGCTGCAACCGATCCAAGGCCTCCAGTAAGTACTTAGCGGAGCCATCCCAGAGGTGCGAGCAATATTCGACGCAAGATCGCACCTGTGTTTTATACAACAGGAGCAGTTGAAAAAACGTCGCACCTTGTTCAAGACTCCGAGTTTCCGTGAGGCTGTTTTTATAACAGCCTCGATGTGATCCTTTGGATTGAGGTCGCACCGAACGTCAATTCCCGGTATGGCGACTTTGCTTTGTATCTCCAGCGTCGTACCACAGAGGGAGGGAGGAGGGGAAAATGGTGACTTTTTCGCTGTGAGAGTGCATACCTGTGTTTTCTTGGCGTTAAACTCAACAAGATTATCAGAGCCCCATTTGGCAATGAGTCCTAACGTCCTATCGAGTTCAACAACAAGATCCCTTCGTCTCTCCTCAGCTTCCGCCCGCCCAGCTACTGCGCATCCGTGGTATCCTCCGTGCACTGTACTGTCATCTTCATAGCAATGTATGTTCCCGAGAGAGAGCATATCATTGATATGCAAAAGAAAGAGTGTGGGGGATAGCACAGACCCCTGCGGGACCCAAGCATTCACTACATAGAGTTGTGAAGCGCAACCATCAACTAAAACGCAAAGGCTACGCTTATGTAGGAAGCTGGCAATCCAGGTGCAGAGCTGAGCTGGCAGACCGTATGCTGGCAGCTTGGAGAGAAGACTTCTGTGCCAGACCCTGTCGAAGGCCTTGGTGACATCAAGGCTGAAAGCCAACGATTCCCCGCGCTCGTCGATAGCTTCACCCCAGAGGTGTGTTACGTACGCTAGAAGATCACCTGTGGACCGTTCATTAATTAGACCGTGATCTTCTAGGTAATAGATCAGTTGGTTGCTTAAGATCCGTTCCATCACCTTTCAAAGTACTGAGGTGATAGCTACTGGTCGATAATTTGCCGGGTCAGACCGTTCCCTTTTTTGGGAACCGCTTGCACATTAGCTTTTCTCCAAAAATCCGGCACACATCCTGTAGAGAGAGACAGCTGAAACAGGCGCGTCAATACAGGAGACAGCTCCGCTGCACACTTCTTCAGCACTATGGCTGGTATTCCATCAGAACCACTAGCTTTCCGTACATCGAGTGATTGCAGCTCTGCACGCATATCACGCTGCCTGATTTTGATGTCAGGCATCGTGTGGCCACATGAAGGTATTGAAGGTGGCAGTGCACTGCAATCATCGATCACAGAGTTATCCGCAAAGAGTTTTGCCAGAAGATCGGCTTTCTGAGCGGAGGCAGCGAAGGTTGGCCTTACTGATGAGATCCGAGTTAGGAATGTAGTATTCCATCCCCAACAGGATCTGATCAGCAATAGCAGCGGCGCTAGCAGGCGGGTCATTTTCACTGAAGCAACGTTCCTTCCAAGGGACTGAGGCATAGTAATGGCGCAAACCGTCCCAATCTGCCGACTTATAGTGCCACGCGCGACGTTTTCATACCGCTGGTGGCGGCAGCTTGGCCTGTGGCACTTTGGTGGATATCAGGCAGTGATCCGAAAAACCAAGAGAAGCCTGAATTTCAACCTGATATTCCACCGGGTAAGTAGTCAGCAGAAGGTCCAGTAGGCAAGGCGCTTGCCCGTCTATGTCTGGGATCCTGGTGGGCTGATCAACCAGTTGGGTCAAGTCATGCGTGAGAGCGAAAGCATGAGCAGTCTTTCCAGCATGGTCAGTTTTAAGAAGAAGGAAGAGTTCAACCATGATTCATGGTGAGCATTAAAATCCCCCAAAAACACCAGTTCCGCTATAGGACTCTGCTCTGCGCAGCATCTGCCACCCGACTAAGATGGTCAAATAGTCGGCTTATCTCCAAGTCACCATTGTGGGATGTATAGAGGCACACGTAGAATCGACTCTGACGAATCAAGTCTACACGTACCACCAACATGGAGAGGGAAGGGTCCTCCAAGCAGCGCAGATGGTGACAACAAATATCCGTCCTGATGAACAAGCATACTCCGGCTTTCGCTTTGAAGGATTCTTCAAGCATGTAACCGGGATAATTAAGGTAGCTGGTATTGACAGGACGGAATATTTGAGTCTCCGTAAGAAACAACATTGCTGGCCATGCTGTCTCGAGATGGTGGTGGACAGCGTTGAGGTTAGGGTGGAGTCCACGGATGTAAGCGAGCTCAACCTCAAGCAGCGAAGGTATGGTGGGGGTGTGCACCGCTGATCGACCGTTCTTTCTTTTTTGCGCTGTCATTTGGGAAATGAAGGAAGAGACGTGAAGCGAGCGACGCATTGCCACGACAGGGATGGTCAAAGTGTGGAGCTGTGTTTCCCCAAGAAGCTGCCAGAAGGGAAAATAAACTGATCCGCCGGATGGAAGGGCCCTTGAACCCTCCCGGTAGTGGCCGCCGGGACCCCACTGTCCGGTCATCAACCGGCACGACGGTCCACACCGAGATTATGCGTGGCCTAGTGGAGCAGCCTCGCGAGCTGTTTAGGAACGCTTGGGCCCCTGTACTCAATATAATTTCCCCCGGCATTGGTTCAATAGCAATTTCCACCGGACCACCACATATCGCGGCAATACGCGCTCGGGCACTGGCTGTACGCTGGCTGATCTCGAAAAGCCACTTCACGAGTTTTTCACCATGCGTACGATGGTAACAAGCCAGGCGGATGATTGACATCCTACTACCAGATGAGCAGATAGTCGCTCAGATATCCCTTAGTCGCCTCTTACGACACCCATAAGAAAGAGGGAGAGGGGCAGTGAATTGTATTCTTACTCCGTCACTGCACAGAGTTCTCTATGCAAAGTCAAATGTCCATACAAAGCCATATAATTTTAGTAAAAAATAAACGAGAAACATAAACATAAAATAAGAAACAGATTTAATTAAATACATTACATAAAAAGCTCCACAATATTTGATTTAAATATTTCATTTTATTAAAAAGAAAGTACGTAAAGTTCTTATTACAGTAAAGCTATGTAAATAATAATAAATTTAATTAATCTGCAACCAAATATTTTTCTTTCAATTTATTTTAAATTAATATCCGTAATCATTCTTGTTCAATCTTTTTAAGCCCCTTTTATTCCAAGCCACTCACTAAATTGTAGACCAAGAAAAATGGACATACCCAGATAAATCTTTAACGTAAAGTGAATAATGAGTCAGTCTCCCATTAGGCTCAAGAGGCGGCAGCCAGGACGCTCTCAACGAGCGCTCACTAAGAGCGATCAGTTTCATGCCACCCGGAGCGCTCGGAACTACAACATCATTCGTATCAATTACCGTCTTGAGTAATAAATTCAAACGAATTCTTAACCAAAAATAATTATTACAGATGAAATAAGAATTTAAATACGAAAATAAAAAAAATAATTCCTTTTTTAAAATTGTAATAGATAATTATTCGTTTAGTAAAGAATGAGCTAAAAGTTTAAATTTAATGAAAGATACGAACCGTCTTCGTCTGTTTTGCAAACTCGGGGTGCAGATAATGGACCATCTCCGGCAGCGTTGTGAGCTCTTACTCTAATTTCATACTCAGCATAAGACGTTAAACGAGATACTGTTGCTTCTTCACCCTATCAAGACCATAAGCATTTTGTTTAAAAGTATTTAATAATTTTATACTTTTATAAAAGTTTAAATGTCTTAGGGTCAATATCAAAAAGCGCTTTATAAATTTTCTTAGAACTTTTATAAGCTTTGAATATTTCCTTAAATCGTTTATATGACACTTGTTATAGAAATTTACACTTACTTGTACTCTTAAATGTGCATCTTGAGTTGGTTGTAAAGGATCAGAATCTCGTCTTGTATATTGTAATGTGTAGTGAGTTATTTGTCCCCCCCTTGCGTCTGGGTTTGGGGGACGCCATGAAACACGAAGCGAAGTGGAACTACTTGAGGTGCAAGAAAGGTCTTCTGGTCCTCCAGTTGGTGCTAGTAAGAAGAACAAAGTAACAGCCTGTGAATGTCCCACTGCTGGGCTAAGGCCTCTTCTCGTCTTTTGAGAAGAAGGTTTTGGAGCTTATTCCACCACGCTGCTCCAATGCGGATTGGTGGAATACACGTGTGACAGAATTTCAGTGAAATTTGACACATGCAGGTTTCCTCACGATGTTTTCCTTCACCGTCAAGCACGAAATGAATTATATTCACAAATAAAGCACATGCAATTCAGTGGTGCTTGCCCGGGTTTGAACCCACGATCATCGGTTAAGATTCACGCGTTCTTACCACTGGGCCATCTCGGCTTGTAGTAAGAAGAATGATGATCTAAATTATTCTTGTCAAATTACTCCATTGTGTGAAAGTACCCCAACAAGAATTATTTACAATTAAAGAAAATAAAAATAAATAAAACAATACTCGATGGTAGAAGTTTTTGCAAGCTCGTCTGGGTAAGTACCACCCACTCATCGGATATTCTACCGCAAAACAGCAATACTTTGTATTGTTGTGCTCCTGTTTGAAGGATGAGTGAGCCAGTGTAATTACAGGCACAAGGGACATAACATCTTAGTTCCCAAGGTTGGTGGTGCATTGGCGATGTAAGCGATGTTTAACATTAACATAACTTACAATGCCAATGTTTATGGGCGTTGGTGACCACTTACCATCAGGTGGCCCATATGCTCGTCCGCCTACATATACAATAAAATATATATACATTTATTATGAAATGAAATCTAAGATACTGTCAAAATAACTTGCAAAGGAAATTCCCAAAATACGAGATCTTGGCTTCATTTGAGAGCAACACCAGCTGCTCATTCATGGCAGCCATTAAAAACTTCCCAAACATCAGTGAAAGTATCATACAAATAACAAATCGTCTAATTTATTTAATTGCTATTATAACATGTATCAAATAAATTAATATTATATTTCTTACATGATAAAGAATTAGAAAAACCCACACCGAAATGTTTGATTGCTTGCTTAGAGTAAAGAAATAAAACAAATAAATAAAAACTCTTATAGCAACTATTTTTGGATGGACGATATATATATGAAAAATTTATAACGAGTCTTTTATTACAAAAGAGCTATGAAAGTCGGTGCTAACCCTCTTGCTAACTTACTGCTTTAGTACAGGAGAGAATTCTACATTACAAAATAATTAAATGGAACATTTCGTAAACTCAGTTTGAATTTAGAATACTAAAGCTCCAACCTCATTTAAGCACGAAGGTTGAATACTTTAAAAGGTAATTTTTATAATGGGTATATATTCAGCTTTTGTCCGTAGCGTTATTTCAAAACCTGTATATTATTATTAATTACACTTTCACCAAGTTAATTGAAAAACTTTTTCGTTGTAATTAATAAATCGATTTACTTACTCCAAAATACATTGGAATTCATTTATTATATTAAGTTATGTAAACAACGTTACGTAAAGGTTTTTGTGTGATTGTGGTTTCTTTTTTGGTTTATGTTAGTCAGTAAAATAACTTTATAGGACGCAATATATAAATTATATAAATGTATTTATCCAATTATTTAATAATATATGTCGATGTTAGTTTTGTATTAATGGTGTATTTATTTACAAACAGCAATAAAACTTAAGACATTACGGAACAATTAGTTTTTATGTTTCGTATCTATATAACTGTCTAAAGTTTTTAAATATGACGTCAAACTTTTTTTTATTTTTACACAAAGTCACTGGAAGGTGGACATTGAATCCATACTCATTACATTGTCTTGTCATTATATCATGAGATCGTATGAGAAATTCGATCGAATACGAATTGCTTAATTCATATTAGCTAGCTGTTTAGCTAGCCTTGATAATATAGCAGAGGTTATAGCCATACTAGATTTTTAGACAACTGGTTACCAAATAAAACAGCAATAAAAATTCAGATAAAATCGCATAAAAGTGCTATCAATTTGTTCCGATCCGTTTGACCTGGATCGGAAAGGCCACGGTTCAATTAAGCCATTTTGCATTTTGATGGGAAAATTTACGATGGCCGCTTTGGTGTGGCAGCGTGAATATATTCATGTAGCTACGACAAAACTTATGAGTGCCTGTACAACTTCGCCTTTATTGGACTTCTAAAGTACATACTCGTTCTTCATATTTACATATTCAAATGAGTCTTGTTTTCTAGGGTCGTTTTTTCCCATTCCCGTTAAAAGTTTTTTGTAACTTTTTTGGGACAACATTCGGAATGCTTCACTGATGTTCTAACATCTTTCTGGTGAATTATATAATAGGTATATCACATCGTCTTTCACACACTTCTTTAATGATACTTCGTAGAGCGTAGTTGTTATGATTTTAAAGTCAGATTTGAATACAACTTTTTCGTACGTACGATATTAAAATAATATGACGCAAAAGGATAGAATAATATGTTTTACTTTTGCCTCTCTATCTCTTTCTCTTTCACTTTTTGTATAGTATACAAAATACATGACATATTTTTCATTCATCCATGTTACGACATTTTTTTATTTTTTTTTAAATATGTAATCTAGGGCTTCATTGTTCTCACACCTAATGGAAAGTGATGATACAGCCTAAAGTGAGTGCGCTTGCCTAGAAGATGCCTATTCACTCTAGATTTGAAGAATTCCCCACCACCTACAATATGGGTAATATTGTAGGTGGTGGGGAATACTGAGGTCGGAAGGGTATTTCAGACCTCGTATTAGAAACGAGGAGCAAATCGTTTCGTACGTGTTTTAAATACATCAACTACGTACGAGTGTAGAAATATGAAATTTAAGATATATAAACTCACGTGATTCTAACGTATGTCGATAATGGGGCGGTGACAATGGTCCTGTGCCAGCTGCGTTATACGTTCTGACAGTAACACCATATCTAGTTGCCGCTTTCAAGCCTCGAAGTGTCGTTGTAATAGCTTCCGCACTTGCACCGCTTTCTGATCCCGTATCAACTGTACTCTTCCCCTCTTCAGATGCTTCCCACCACCGGATTGTGTAACCCAGGAGAGTTCCGTGCCAACTTTCCCGTGGAGGAGCCTAAGTGCAAAAACAAAATACTAAGTTATCTGTGAATTTTACTTTTAAACATTTATGTAATATACGTATAAATATATTCTAAAACTAATTCAGTCGTTTTTTAATTGCATTGTTACAAATATTAATTAATGTTTAAACGGACGACAAAAATAATAAACATTAATTTTATTTTAAAACGTAGCTGGCATAAAAAAAAGTAACAATAATTTAACTGTTAAAGTACAAAAAAAAAAAAACAATCAAGTTAACTATAAATAAGTAATATATAGTAAATAACTTCCAACAAAATTGGTGAAAATATTAACTTAAAAACCAATTTGTAAACTCTGTAATAAATGAAGAGAAAAAGTATCGCATTCAAAAGTAAATCCTCATAGCCACTTTGAAACTTAGAGCCAACACCGCTATATCTCGATAAAAACTGTATATTTTTAAAACAAACTTGCAAAAACTATTTTAATTAAAACTGAAAACTCTTCAACGAAAGTTGAAAAATAAGGAATTTAAAAAAATTATGCTACATTTATATTCAGTTCGCAAACATTAAAGGATTCACAGTTCTTTTAAAATGTGTATTGCACACAGTGCTGCCCGCGAATATCTTCATTCAGATATAAAGAATTATAGAATAACGCAAATGTTGCAACATAGTAAATAAACATTTTGCTGTTTTAATAACAATCATTGAATTGCTATTGAATAAAACTTCTAATAATTCATTGAAAATATAATAAATACAAAATGTTTTAATTATTTGTTTTTGTTTTTTGACTGGAATCTTTTGTACTTTTTATGTACAACGTATTATTTGTCTTATTTACAAAAATATTGCGGATGTTTTTGTAAATAAGACACATAAGACCATTTCTTTCCATCCATTTTTACTTTCCTGATAACAATATAAAAACTTCCTGTATTAAAAATAATCGTAATCTGAAACTTAATTGGTCGATAATAAACGAAAACATTATTAATTTATAATTAATATAATATTTTATAATAATATATAATACTTTAGTGTAGCTCTAACTTGAAATCCGCCACTTTAAAATTCTCTTTAAGAACGAGGTTAATGTAAATAGGTACGCTCTCTTTTCTTAAACTATTTATTTGAAAAAGTAATTCTACAAAAGTGCCACATAATATTATCTCTTTAAACTCCAGCAGATTACTTCTGAAAATGACGTAAAATCAACTATTTAACTTCTATTTTGAAATATTCTCAGACCACTTAAATGGATATAAAGAGGAGTTAACTTACAACGTTTAATAGTGTAAACGTTTCGTATACTTATAAAAACTTCTTTGTCCTAATCAACACACAGCCTAAACTACTGAGTCAAGACAGCTGAAATTTGGAACATAACCCATTGTAAAACGTAGATTTCCGCATAGAAAGATTTTTTGGAAATTTTATCTTTAAGGGTCTTCTTTGACGTTTGTGGAAATTCGAAGGTCGGGATTTCGATAGAATTATATAGAAAGCGATGCTCCACAACCTTGAAATATAATATAATCACACAGTTAGCCAATGAATTTAACTTACGTGTGGAGCATTCGAATTTAAGATAATGTTTATGGATAAGTGTAAAAAAAATCAGAAAAATCACTAAAACGTGTAAAATCGCACTTCCTTATTGAGACGAAATTATAGTAATCGTCGAGAATTTAGAAATGAATTTTATCAAATAATAAAGTTAAAACTATAAAGAAACGTCTGGAGTCTTCATTTTTTAATAAACATTTTCTTATTTTATGTTATAATAAATTACAATGAAATTGTACGCGTTATCTTATTCGAGCCGCCGATAATCCTCGCAGACCAGTCGGCCACGCGCCTCCGAAGTGAGAGCACGTCGGTTTGCGCCGCATTGATAGATCGCGATCGAACCGTGTACTTACACAAAATCAATGTGTGCGTAAATAGCGTATTTAGTATTTATTTGAACGTTTTAGTTGTCACCGACTGTTCATCATAAATTTTAGAACGCGCACCGGCTTATGTATTCTGTTTTTTTTTTTTTTGTATTTTTAGTGTTTTATCATTTGATTCGATATTTTTACTGATAATATTTTGTATATTTTGTAGTTTGATAAAAAAACAAAAAATAACTCGAATTGAAATTCTAACTAGTTACATAATTATAACACTCTCATATATAATGATACATTGCATTTTTTTATAAATAAATATAATTTTTTGAAATATTTATGTATATAATTACTTATTTCGTCCATTTCCTAGTTATATTGGTCAGTAAAACAACAACTGAGGCAATAAATTTATCGTCGTAAAAATTCAAATTATTCTTATTTTCATTGATAACGTAAAACTAAACAAAGTATTTATAAATAGTGTTTTGAACACTAAATAATAAAAATGACCAAATCCCATTTATGCATAAAACGAAACACGCGTGATGGCCCACCTAACAAACACTCATTAGTCAATAAATTACTGACTCTCAACTCAACGGGAAATATAGTATTCAAGTGGAAATGCGTAGAACGAAGTACATAATCCTTGTTAATGTGATCTAAGAACAGTAGTGGCATCACACTAAAGAACACACTTCCAATTGGTAGACCGCCACGCTTGTATATATAATAAGCTGCGTTAAAAACTTCAATACCGCGATTCAGGGATTATACATTTTTATAACATTTTTCTTTAGAAGTTTAATTATTTTATGTATTTATTCACATTTTTTTTTATATTTAGTAATTAAAGAAATAAAACATTTATTATTACAGTAATAATAATATTGTTCTTATTATTTTAGCATAAAATGTTTCTTTTAGTTTTTTGTTACGTCAAAGCGCTATCTAGTGAGGATATACGAAACGTTTTCATGCCTCATCGTCATCATTGGTTTTGCAAATTGATATTTATCCGATTTCAGACTTACAAATCGATTTCAAAATCCGATTTTAGATATCTGAATTCGGTAATGCCTCATCAAATCGCCTGAGAACTTAGCTATCCTTTTATTTTATTAGCTAACGTGCTCAGGCAAATATAGTCTTTAGGTACTTCATCAGTAAGGTCGATTATTGTGTAATAGATTTCCGTAGCAAAACCAAGAATCCGAAAGTCGAATCGCAAAATTCCCGCTATCCTTTTTATTCCGCTTTATTCCAATTGGTTAGAAAGAGAGAAAGTGAATTTCATAGTAGAATAAATGTTGTAAAATATATATTTCGATTCAGGAATTATATATTTTTCTTTAGAAGTTTAATTATTTTATGTATTTATTCACATATTTTTTTTATATTAAGTAATTAAAAAAATAAAACATTTATTTTTACAGTAATAATAATATTGTTTTTAATATTTTAGCATAAAATGTTTGTTTCAATAATGTTTATATAATGTTTTTCTAGTGATCTATTTTTATTTCACTTTTTGTATATATACTTGTTCCGTTTTTTAATAAAGCATTCCACATTCGTCTTTCGTCAATTTTTTTTTTATTATTCCACATTACGACATCAAAAAGTTTATTTATACCAAACTACTCACCTCAACGCTATAGATATGTATTTGACAACATTTCAAAATCAGTGACAATAAAGTTAAAATTTAGTTTAGGAAAAAAAAGTGCGACGACCCCACTCTGCATACGTATATGTGTGCGTGCCGTGCCCGAGCCTCGATAGTTGCGACAGTAGCGCTAAAAACGTTAAACTTCGTGCGGCGGAACGTCAAAGAAGACCCTTAAGGGGGAAATTCAATGAGATAACTTTGTATAAATATCAGTTAAAAAGTTAGGACGGGCAGCTAGGTATTTTAAACATAATACGACTAAATGATGTGATCTTACCTGCCAAGTAACTTGAAGCTCCCGAGCTCTGAGTGCTCGTACCGTGATGTCACGTGGAACACCTCCGGGCGCTTGTGTGTGTAAAATTAACTTAAGCCTAGTATTTACAATTAATCCAAAAATTAATATTTATTTACCAATCTATGCCAGTCGCTATGGTATTTAGTCAGTAAGGAATCAAACTGATATTGGTTTTGGTTTCATAATATTCTAATTTTATTGTTTTTTAAGGTGCTGAAATTAAAATGATTCACCATGAATGTGTATTACATAATGAATTACAACTTTTGTTTTTTAACCAAAAACGCTTTTATACCAAATACAAGCAGTATTTGGTATAAAAGCGTAAGATAAGATATGTAATATATATCTTCAGCTGTACCGTGTATTATGATTTTCAAATTAGATATAATGTCAATATCTCTTATTTATTTGTCTAAATCATTCTTGCGCGTACAAGAAAAAATGCCTTTAACGGAAGAAAAAGATCTTTTTATTAATGTATGTGTAATAAAAACCAATGAATAAAATCATATTGTAATTTAACTATTAACAAGAACATTAAATTAATTATTGAAAACCTCTGCAATTACATGACACTAGGCTCACCTTCTTCCCGCGTTGTGAAATGCAAAGGCGACGTGTAGGCTGACGCTCCTACGTCATTGAATGCCGCTAATCTGAGCACGTATCGGGTATCTGGAGACAGGCCCGCCACTGACGCGCCAGCTCTACTTGGTCCTTCAGTGCTACGAAGATATAATTTCTATTGCAAGAGTCACAAAAAAAAAAAGTGCGGTCGGTGCAATCGGCGGTCAGGAACGAAGTTCTTTACGATATTTTTTCGACTCAAAACATGTGTGACGTGGACCTTGGGTCATTGCCATTTCACTCTACTGTAAGCCGCGTAAAAGAATTTCGTTCCAAAAAGTTCTTCATTCAAGTAGGTAGTACAAGAATATTTTTCATCATTGTAATTTTACAGGATTCAATTGAATTTAAAACTCCCGATCGGAATGTAAATTCTAACAAGAAGAATCAGTAAACAACGATTATATGAATTGTGTTTATTCTTTGAATATCATGAAGCTTGAAATTTGAGTTTGTAGTTTTGTTTAATACAGTTGAAAAATCAATGTGGGTTGTGCAAAAGTGGCAGAATTTTAAAGTTCTAACAAAAGTCAGACTGGATTTGAACCCACGATTTTCGTTTCGTTTATTTGCTATGTTTAAATGAGAGCTTATTTTCATAACACAATATGCGTTAACCTTCATTATGTATACAGTTGGCAGTGAGACGAAAGTAAAAGAGCACTCCACATTCATGAGACTCTAAAAACTTACGCGATATGGAGCAGTTCGGAATTAGCAAGAGTGGAGAGTACTTTGAACGAGTTCAACCAAATGCCGAGTAAATCTGCTAATTTGTGAGGTGAGAAATTATAACACTGTTCGATATAACTCATTCTATATGAAACATTTTTAATAACCATAAACGTTATACGAGTAACTAAACATCGAGATTACAATTATGTATATCTTTATAAAAAAAAATTGTGCCGTCAGGAAACAAACGTCAGGAACGAAGTTCCGAGCGATATTTTTTCGACTCAAAGCGTGTTTTAAAATGTCGATTTTAATTGATTATATTACTGTATTTTTGTCACACCAAAAACACAACCTCATTTATATCGACCTCCTAAGTTCGAACGCCCAATGCATCGCATTTTGTAGCATTTGGTAGGCACAGTATAAGCGCTATTTCGTTTCTAACGTGACCTTGGACCACTGCCATTTCACTCTACTGTAATATAATAATAACAATAAATTTATTAATTCTCTCTCACAGAACATTTATGTTTACATTATTATTTTTTATCTTAATAATAAATTTATTTGTACGTGAAAGGCAGGAGCCCAAACTAGGTTGCCCTGTACTAAGGGTCTCTTGGGTTAGGAACAATTTATTTATTGAATTTTATAGTAAATAGGAGAAAGACTAAAGCTATTACATTATTATTTTAGTAATAAGTACTTATGCTAATATAAATAAAAAGCTAATGTATGCTTGTAAATATGTGTGTGCGTGTGTGTGTGTGTACATGCTACTTTTTACCATAATTATTTGTTTATTATTAATATCTATTAAATTAATATTTTTTCTGTCTCTTCATGGTCCAGTATTAAAAGCCAGTCAGTTAATTTTCTCTTACATGCAAATTTTAGTAAATTTGAAATAGAGTGTGATTTATTTAATTTATTGTAAAGCCTTGCTGCTTTAAAATCATAGAATTTTTGGGCAAAAAAAGTTTTAACCGCTACAGATTTACATACTTCATAGGATCTTCTAGAGTCAACTACATCAATTTGTGAGTTTAACATTGAATGTTTTTTTTTTATATAAGTCTACAGTAGGAAATAAGCGTGGCTTAGAGAGAGCTACCTTAAGTATCATTCTTTGAGCTCTTTCAACTTCAATTATATACGTTATGTTAGAGCCATGGAGTATGGGGATACGGATATACAATATGCGATTAAAGATTGGCATAATGATATATAAACAGTCTTGATAATGGTCCAGTTAGCGATATGTCTGATATTTTTAAAGATATATGTAAGTTTTCTGATTGTTTAACTTAATTGTTTTATATGCCCTTTAAAGTTAAGATTTTTATCTATTGTTATACCTAAGTATTTAGTAAAGTTAGTGTAAGCCGCGTAAAAGAACTTTGTTCCTAAACTTTAATTTGTAATACGAAAACTTAATTTTATTTCTATGTATTATCACTAGACGGTGCTGTTTTCATTCCATATAAATCGCAGTTAACGTCAACGCTATCGAATAAGTGAACAAAACTCGCACAAGCCACACAGTATTCAGTTGTTCAGTTCAAGTTCAGTATTATGTCATTTAATTTATGTCATGATTGTTAATTTAGCTTAAAATTTACTCGCATGCAATTAGTCAACAAAACTAGAGTTTTATTTAACTTTAATTAATTTAACGTTACTTGAGGTCTAAAAATAATGAATTCTAAAATAAAAATAGAATTTATCACTAAATTGTTATACTATATTAAATTTACTAATGTATTTTGTTTATATGTGACGCAGTGCTGTCATTTGGATAAATATTTCATTAAGCTCTGCATTCATAATATAATTAATTAGTCATCAGCTATATTGATATCAACCCACGCGAAAATCACGGAACATAATTGTCGAAGTTACGGTAGGTATTATAACATGTGGATGATTGATAGACAGGAGTCATTACAGAGTTTCTTGCTCTCTTCTAGGTAGATGAAGAAGATACCGGTTCCAACGAGCATATGTTCGTAAAATATTAATTCATAAATTTACATCAATAAAGTTCATTTAGATTTCAGTTTTGATATAACTAATGCACGTAGATAGTAAACTTTATTCAATATATCACGTACACTCGTCACTAAATTACTGACTTCAAATCGATCTTGATATGTCTCAAGAATATTGATTGATTTAGGATTGGTCCCATGTTTTCGAACATAGTGTGAATAATTAATATTGAAACAATACTTGATATACACAGCAAACAACATTGTATAAGATATGTAAGATAAACATAGTATTAAGCTTAAGTGTTCCCTATTATGAATTACTTAAAAGATTTATAACCAGCCAAAATAAAGGATAAATACTTACGCGACATGAAGCAAATCCGAATTCGCCAGTGTTATGTTAAGTACGTCAGGCGATTCCCACGTGTCGAGCATAGCGGGCAGCGGCGCGTTAAGCGGAGCGTTTGTTAAATCGCGAGTGAGAGGGCGGTACTGTAATGAGTAGTGTGACACAAATGCGCCGCGAGCAACGCGCCACGTAACGCGCGCTTTACGCGACCACACTTCAGATATTCGAACTTCCTCGGGTGTGTTCGGGCATTCTGTATCGAGAAATTGCAATTTTTACACAAACACGTCACACTTTGTTATGATTTATAAGTAAAATGACGTAAACTGTTTCTCAATAGGGAAATAATCAGAAAGAATGGGATTCAATTATTTACTGTTTTCGTTTTACTTACATACACCACTTAGTATAACATTGTAAACGCAAATTAAATTAAAGAAATTCATTTGCTTTGGTACGCAACCATCTTTCAGGATCCATTTATTCTATCCTCTAAGCCTTTATATATTTAGCTTACACTCGTGATAGTAAATGATTGCAACTTTTAGACTAAACCTGTTAACTAGAATAGAAATAATATGAGACATTTTAAAAGTAAAATTCCAAAGAGATCAGCACATAAGACTTTCTTACCTTTAACAAAGAGTCGAAACAGTAACTCGTCACTCCCGTATAAGTTTCTGGCCATACAACGATAATCACCCGCGTGTTCTGGAGCCGCATGCGATATCGTTATTTCTGACGTCATTCCCCCGTTGCCTAAATCCCTCATTTCGACGCCACCTGAGCCACTGTGATAAAATACGCAGATGTTATCCAAGTTAACGATTATAGTTTTACAAGACTATATTTTGTGCCATGAATCGTACAAGCAGTATAATTTTTTTTTTTCGAACGATGCTACCACGCCTGACAATCCAGACATATGGCGAACGAGGGTTATATCGAAATAATTGCTAGCATTTGACCGTCACGACGCTATTGTTCTAGTACATGTATTTTTGTGTGTACGGTGTACTTAGTTACCGATATTTGTAACCTATATTTGTTTATTTTCCGATTTACAAAAAAACAATCATTACTATTTTATTATATTTCGTTCATTTAACTAATAACATTTTAAACCTACGTTTAACCAATAAAGACAGATTTTTTCTAGTACCTAATTATATATTTTATAGAAAATGCTATTTACTTTTATAAATAGGAGATAAAAAAAGAAAGTTGAACCCTGACTTTTTCAAGGTCTAAAAATCTTTATCAGCTGTGGCTACTTATTTATAACTTTGGTCTTAATTTCTGAGATATAAAAATATATTTCAATGAGGTATGATTGATATGTGATGTAAGATGACTTCTATGATAGACTTATGAAGTCGTTTTTATAAGTAATAGTTTTTAATTTAGTAAATCAAAAATTAAGTATAATTTTATATATATCAAGGGTTTTTGTGTTTGAGTTTGATTTTTGGTACAATCGTTCATGGAGACCTCGCTGCGCGTAATAGTTATTATATTGTCATAGTATATATTTACATTTTTTTATATTTCAAAACAGAATACAAATACTTAATTTAATATTAATTTAAATAATTACTAATAATCTTATTTACACCTCCAATGAAGCAAGCCAACAATAACCCAAGGAGTCGCAGATTTGAACTTTTGAAATTGCTACTTCTACATCGCTAGGCATATAAACCATTGCGCTATTGACGCTTGAATATGTAATTTTATAAAAAAAATCGTTTAAAATCTAATTGACTTATTATGAACTAATAAGTAAAAAACATTGAAAACTGTCGATCATTAAGTCCGTTAGGATCCACAACCAAAATTGTACTTATATTTAATTATGATAGGTATTTGAAATAAAACGATTTAACAATATTAAACACTTTATAGTAGCAAAATCTCCAATAAATAACACAATACGCAGAAAGCTTAATAGCGCTTGATGGGTTAACCCAAGCGATAAAATGGCTCGACAAATTTACACTACACATAAACCAGAATTCATCAGATTACTAGCGAATTAGTTTATTCCCACTCGCCTGACACCTCGACATATTAAGCCTCGGACTAGCGTGGACTTTAATAAATAGTCCCTATATATTACATTTTAGTCAATATATATTATTTAAACTTGTTCGTTATTATATATTTAATAATTTGTACAGGATAAAATATTTTTTTCTTTTTGTAATATTTGTTTGTATTTCGGAAAATTTTAAATAAAATGTTAAAAAAAAAACTTACTGCAATGCCAAGGGTCTGGAGTCATGAGTCCAATGTATGTGTATTTCTGGTTCTCCTCGGACGGTGCATGTGAGTCGTGCCGTGGATCCTCTAACCACCCATCGAGTCTCACCCGCACCACCTCCACGAGAGAGCTTCGGAGGTTCTACAGAGGAAGTAAATAAACATAGGTCCCAGATTGTCCGGTTTCAAATAGATTTTTCGAATAAATGTATTGAGTTACTTGTCACTCTTCTGGATACACTATTGCTACTAATATCTAAATCAGATAACATTTTTACTGAATATATTTTTCACAAAAAACATGGAACATAATTTACCTCTTATATCTAAGAAAAAAGAATGATGCAGGAAAGAATGCTGTACACGCGCCGTACAGCGGTACCACCCCTCGTGTTCCGGTGTTGCGACCCGCAACCAAACCGTACCGTCAGAGAGTATCGAGCCTTCACTAGCATCACTAGATTCTGATTGACCCCAAAGGATGTGACGCCAATTTTCCCCCTCTGTTGGAAATACCACCGTTATTATCTATTGTCATAATAAATAAGGAAACGAGAGTAAGTTATCACAAAAAAAATGCGACAAAAGGGTCATCATTCTAAGGACACATGTATTTCAAATCAACACAATATTTACTCATAGTTTTTCATAAGTTACAAAATAAATCAAGACTAAGGCCTTGGTTAGTTTAACAACTATAAAAAGCAATAACACAATAAACCAAAATAAAGATTAATAATTACCAGAAGAAAATTCCCAAGATATTCTCGGCATCGGTTGTCCTTTAGCCGAACACGGTAGCAAAACAGCGGCACCAGCTGACACCGACGTATTCTGAGGGCGCCACACCCATGTTGGTGGTTCTATGCGGAAAAACTGCTTTATTTATTATGCCATTCAGCATAATAAACGTTTCCTTTATCATGTAACAACATGACAATGAGTTTAATGTTGTATTCTTAAAATAAATACCTTTAACGATAAGCGATGCGCTGTGAGTCACGGTTCCAAAATCATTGGTTGCTTTACACGAATACTCTCCACTGTGCATGGAATTCAAATCTTGAATGACCAATATTGTAAAGAAGTCCATATTCTTCTGTTCCACCTGATAAGTACATTATATAAAATTTTATTTTTACGAATCATCAAACGAAAATGAGTATTTTGTCATTATTACCTTTAAAGTTGATGGAATTGGTAAATTATCTTTAAGCCATGAAAACTGTATGGGTTTATCTCCTGAAATCAGACTACATGTAGCTTGTGTACTTCCACCCACTTCTAGTTCTTCAGGAAACTGAAATGGTGCTATTTTTGGTGGTTCTGTCAACAAAATAAATAATATGTTTCACAATCATGTATCTCAATCCTTCAAATATTAAATTTGTAGTTGAAAATGTAATTATTAAAGAAAATCTCTCTTACTATGAACATCTATTCTAACAGTTCGTCGTGCCAGTTCTCCACTTTCTGCTCTCACTTCACAAGTATAACTTCCGGCTATAGAACTTCTTACTGTAGTTAATCGTAATATACCTCGTTCTTCATTCGTTTCTATGGATGTTTCGACTAAGGAACCATCTTCTCTACGCCAGATAACTTCTCTAACAATTAAAAACAAAATTGTCAATAACTTTCAAAATATTAAAGCGTGCCGATGAAACGCGAAAAAGTACTTACTTAATAGGATACCCAGAATATGGACAATATAAGGAAACATCTGTATCTATTTTCACGTGTATTGGAGGCAAATATCTTATATTGGGAGCACCTGAAACGATTATTATTAATCATATGTAAAATCTATAACGAACTTACATAATTTAAAACTAAATTAATTATTACCAAAAACATTTAATCTTGCGTGATGTGCCTGAGAGCCACCTGAATTAGTTGCGTTACATCCATATCTTCCCCCTTCATCCGCACTTCTTATTGTTATACTTAAAGTCGATACAATGGTCCCTTCTTCGCCTCCATTTAGCGTTTCCGCTCTAGTATTTACACTATATCTTTGGACAAAAGATATTTTTAAATAAAGTTTTTAAAATAATTCACTACAAAAGCAATACCTCACTTACTTTTCAGGAGCGGATGGCAATGGTCTATCGTCTAAAGTCCATAAAATCCTCGGCGATGGTATTCCGGTAGCTGCACATCTAAACGCAATAGTTTGTCCGATTCTCGTTATTGCTTCACTGAACGTCGATACCAGTCTAGGCGGTCTGTCTAAAACGCAGGTTCAGGATTCACATTGTGTAAAATTAATTAACCGTGTTTTATCCGAACGTATTGTTTTACTTCGATTTATTTTATTATATTTAAAAATAGCTCTGAATACAGTATAATAATATTACTTAACAAAATAAACTACTAATTTATTTATATTTATATTTACATATAAATAAATTAGTAGTTTCTACAATTAGTAGTCTTACACTTACGTTTAATAATAATTTAATAACATTTCAAGGTACTATTCAATATTCATTCAACATTTGAAAACCATACAATATATCAAAAATATTACCAGCTATTACAAGTTCAGCACCAGCTACAGCAGAGTCAGAATGGTCATAGGCCGTGCATTGATAAAGACCAATGTGATGTGGTCGAACCGGACCAAGGGCCAACCTTGGTTGAGGAGAATGTAACGGTCGGCCTTCATGCTGCCAGCTTATCGTGACACCTCCTCCTCGACCTCCTTGAATTGAGCAGTTGAAATGACCGGTTGCTCCAGTGCCTAACATCTAAAATAGTATTTTAATAACTTTACTAACTTTCTATTGAACGATCTCGATTCGTTAAAACTGATTTCATAATATTTCAATAGTTTCAGAGAAAAAAACACCCTTTTATAACGATAAAAAAAAGTTTCCTTAAGCACAAATTATCACTTACCAGAGGATTTGGTGTGACTATAACCGTCAAGGGTTCATACACCACTAGTCGTACAATAACGCGCGGGGACGTCTCCGTCCCCTGTGAACAAGCGTACCGCACCGCGTGGTGCGTACGTACGCTCGGCAATACGAGTGTACCCCCGCGCACAACCCCCTCACCCGCGGACACCCATACACCATTCGCTTCCTGTCGCTGCCAACTGACGTTTATTTCCGTGAGAAATTGAAACGTACACATCTAATATGACTATTTATTAACCTTAATAATTAAATCGAAACAATATTTTAAAGTACTTACGTAATAGTATGTTTGTTAATATGTCTTAATATACATGGTAGTAAAACTGTATCCCCTGTACGAGCTTCGATTGAATTCACTTCTATGTTTTCTAACCAACTGCTATCTGCACAGACACAAATAAGTTATAAGTAATTATAATGAATCAAAGAATACAAATATAGAGAATATGCAATAAGTATAAAACATTTAGTTGTATACAGTTGTTGCTGTAAATGACTACTTATCATGAAACTGAATATCAAAATGTTACGTACGCAAATCATGAAATTAATGGTAGTAAAATTATTTCGGTTGACAGCTTTAGCGCGCGTTAAAAATTTAATAATATTAAATGAAGCATCGAAATATCCGAACTATGATCCGAATATCAAGTTGGAATTCATTTCAAAGATATTAAATAGCTACATTCAGTGTCATTTACAAAAAAGCAAAAATTATATTAAATTTTCAGTACAAATATTTATTTATTTATAACAAAAAGTTAACCACAGTTTCATTAGATTTAAAAACTAAAATTAAATCTAAATTTGGATAGCTTGTGAAGTTTCAAGTCTATAGGACCATTCAGGACTACAAAAAAGTGAACATGAACAAAAACGAATTAAATTTTGCATACAAACTTTATTGTATTGTAAAAAACTAAAGGTGTACGCAATATTTAAAATTAATCGGTTTTCTATGAATAGACCTGGCTTAAAAGTCAAAGATTTGACCTACACATATTAATTAGATGAAGTTATAAAAATAAGTTTATATTTTATTATTTTCTGAAATAGTTGAAGTCTTAATTATATAAATCCTTTATTAGTATCCCTTCAGTTTTCAATTGAAAGTTAACCGCAAATTTATTTATAATCTATTGAAGTACGTTTAAGCTGAACAGAATGTAGTAAACTATTGGAGTTACCATCTGTTGTTAACTTCAACGGCGGACTAGGCGTGTCGAGCGCCAAACACGAATATTCCGCTTGTATATCCGCCTGCGTCAAATCTGAGCCAAGTAACAAGCCGCCAGCTCCGGACACCCAACGTGTTTCTAAAACAGTTGCCGACAGCTCACACTTGATATTGTCATAAACTAACTGAAGATGCTATGGAACTAAACAATCATGTTAGTCATAAATTAATATTGTTAAATTTCTCTAGGTCTATATTATTATTGCGATAGATAAAAAGTGAATGATCAGGATACGAAAAAGTCTGTATTCCTCTAAGGTACTTTGAAATAAAGACGATGGAAATAAAAGTAAGACATTAAAATCTACGTGCCCATTAAATGCCAAAACACACATCGTTTAATTCAATAAAAAAACACAGAAAATTCATGTAAATATGGGTCTTACCTGCTCCCATATATCCTGACGACAAGGGCAGTCCATCCTGTAACCACGTGATGTCAGCCAAACCAAACTGTGGCGATACTTCACACCGAAGCACCACAGATCCTCCGACCTTTGCGGGGGTAAGCTGGCGCACCAAGTGTGAGAGCACGCTATCTTCGACTGAGACAAAACGATAATAATTCTTTATATTTATTATGAAATAGGCAGATGGGGAAACGGATGGGCGAATTAACCATTGACACTGTTAACAATATTAACCATTCCTTCAGTGCCCATGCGCCACTAACCTTGAGAATAAAGATTTATGTCTCATGTGCCTGTGGTTCTAATGGCTCATTCACCCTTCAAACCGCAACACAATAATAGTAAGTATTGCTGTTTGGCAATAGAATATCTGATGAGTGGGTGCTACCTACCCAGATAGGTATACACAAAGCCCTAACACCTAATAGATTATATTCGAAATCGATGAAAAAATCATTCGCCATTTCCGAATAAAATCACATCTTTCATACACTTGCAAAATATGATCGGACGTTAAGGCGCATAATTGTAACGGAATCTTTCTTAAATCATTGTAGTCATTGTAAATTTACGGTAAAGTAAGCCTGTAAATGTTAGACTGGGCTTAGGCCTCTCCTTTTAAGGAAAAGGTTAGGAGTTTATACAACCACGCTGCTCCAATGCAGGTGATAGATATACATGTGACAGATCATCAACCACATGTATGTTTCCTTACGAAGTTTTCCTTCACCATTGTGCGCGAGATGAATAATAAACACAAATTAAGAATATAAAAATTGAGTAAAACTAAACCGGATTTGACCTCGCAATCTCATTGGATCAACAGGGCTCTTATAACTTTATAATTTTTCATATTATTAACATATATGAAATTCCTTGTCTTTGATTGTTTAGAATATTCTAGAATCATTTTGAGAATCTTTGTTGGAACGATGAAATTATTCTTCGTATTTTTTGTTGTACTTCAAATCTCTTACAAAAATAACAAGCAATTGAATAAAATTAAATATCAGAGTTGTAGAAATAATTGTGGTAGAGGTCGCTTCGTTTGTCTGGCGTTCTCGTTATTAGCTTTATTATGCGCAGAGAAATAATATTGTTACTTTTTATCATCTTCTATACTAATAAATGAGATGTTTTTTGTAACGTCTGAATGAAAAAAAAAACACTAAACAACTGCAGTGCTAATCTGTAAGAACTAACTATTTATGTTCATGGTGGTATTTCGTCATGCGACACTAAACTTGGTAAGTTAGATGTTATGTGCCTGTAGTTACACTGAGTTACACTCAAACAATACTAAGAAACAAAATATTACTAAGTATTGCTTTTAGTTGGTATATAATTTTCCGATATATTTAGCGGTAATATATGATGACTACCTACACAGACAGGCTTGCAGAAAGCCTCATCACCAAGTATGTTGACACTTTCATTTTTAACACCACATAAAAAAATATAGCCTTATAATCTTTTATAAAAACAAATTAACGTATTATTTCAATTTAAATGAATAAAAAAACATTAAACAGCCATCCATTAAAAGCTCATTAAAACTTTACGTAATAAAAACCTAAAGTAATATCAAGTAATTGCTTAAAAGCCTAACAACATTGGAGTCGGTATAAAAAAATGGTGGCTACGAAAAGGACTTTATTACAAAATTGTTTTCATTTTCAATAAAGAGACCAACCCTTACTTACAAGAAGGTTACTCTTCGTAACCGAGACAAAGTCTTTTAATCTTTAATCAAAATTTTCCAATTACATCAGAGAAAGGTAATTGTAACAAAAACATTTTTTCATGATATCCTTAATTCCTCATCGTTATAATGTAATTTAAATAAAAATTAACAAATTTTTTTCATATCGTATAGATTTTCTTTATTAAATCTGATAGACATTCTTTATATATCAAAGTCAGCGGTATATGAGTGTTATGTTCTACATTCCGAACCGGTGGTAGATTTACATTTAATTCAATACTGTGACATGACAATTCAATAGTGCCCTTATAAGCTTACTTGAATAAAGATTGATTTGCTTTAAATAATTGTTATAATATTCTTCGTAACAAATAACAGAGAATGTTTGTATGTTCTTCCTATGAGTTCCTTAACTCTTCATCCGATTGTGGTGAAAGTTTGGTAGGATGTTGTCCGAACACCAGCAAAGAGTCTAGCTCAAAAAGTAAAAGTAGTTTTGTCTTTCAACACATATATGCTTATAATTTTCATTTTTACTTTGAATTAGATTTTTTATTGTATAGGTAGGCGGATGATCATATGGGCCACCTGATGGTATTTGGTCACCAACGCCCATAGACAATGACATTGTAAGAAATTTTGACCATCGCTTACATGGCCAATGTGCCTCCAACCTCGGGAACTAAGATGTTATGTCATTTGTGCCTGTAATTACACTGGCTCACTCACCCTTCAAACCAGAACTCAACAATATCAAGCACTGCTGTTTTGCGGTAGTATATCAGTTGTTTGGTTTCCATAGTACGAGTTCTGTTCATAGTACAGATGGCCTTGTGTGAATAATGTCCAAGGATATTATTGTTATTTATAGAATACTTTTATTTTTTATTAAAAATAGTATGTTAAAATCGTTATATATATGGATATACAAAAGAGCTAATAAAACACTGAAGCTACAAACAATTTATGCGAATATTAAACTGCGAGAGCGGTGGCAAGACATGACGTCATTAAAATTCCCGTGGCGACGTGTGTCGCAACGTTCAAGAAAAATAAATGTGTCTTTGAAAAATACAAATACATTAATCAATTTATTAATTTATTTTGATATGTAAAAATATAGATAGATTTCACACTTGTCACGTCAATAGTCAAAATTTTAAGTTGATGGAACTTTGAAGCGTAGCTAATACTACTTCTACTTTTCATGTGTAAATACATACTTATATAGATAATTACACTTTGACTCAGGACAAACAGACATATTCATGCACACAAATGTCTGTCCTAGGTGGGAATCGAACCCACAGCCTGCGGCGCGAAAGGCAAGTATCTACCAATCACGCCGACCGGCTCCTAAATTGATTTCTACTGGGCCTAGTAGAAATCTAACCAAAGAAGGAGTAATGACAAACAAACATTAGCTTTACGTATTCCATGCAATTTGCTAATAGTATGCACTAGAATTATTGACAACCTTTTCTTACTTTATACCACAATACTATTCCACTTAACTACCTAACCTACCTACCTAAATATGCACTAATATTGCGCTATAATGCTATTTTTGCGCGAAATTAGATGAATAATATCTTTTTTTTTATTGTATTGGACGAGCATATAGGCCACCTGATGGTAAGTGGTAACCAACGCCCATAGACAATGGCATTGTAAGAAATGTCAACATCGCATACATCGCCAATGCACCACCGACCTTGGGAACTAAGGCTCAATCACCCTTCAAACCGGAACACAATAATACAAATTACTGCTGTTTTGCGGTAGAATATCTGATAAGTGGTATATACCCAGACGAGTATTCAAAATCTCGACCAATTGTATCGCGTAAATTCGAAGCCAACGTTGTTTATTTTTATATTTACATCTCTTGTTGTCGGAATAGGCTATTCTAGCTTTCCTCACGGTACGATCCCGTGGCGCTCCCCGTTAAGACGGGAAGGGTACCGCTGGTTTTTTAGTAGGTGTTTCGATGACCGGGGCGCACTCGGCGCCCTGGACATATAGCGAGCCCCCCATTGTTCCCGTAGTGGAAAAGCGTAATGCGTTTTTCCAGCGTAAAAAAAAAAGCTATACTATACTAGTATGTATATCACAAAAACCGTGCAATATATAATCCGATCGGTTAAGCTGGCTTAAATTAAGTTACAATATTTGACCAATCATACTAAAAATTGAAATAGAATATAATTAAAATAGCTCCTGGTCGAACGAAATTCGGTATTGAGTAGTAAATTATAATATCCGATTTACGTGTAATAGTTTTCGTAGAGCCAAGTTTTAATAAGATAAACGTGAAATGGAGCCTCGGAGCTCAACGTTTAGGTAATATTGTTACCGCCGAAGAATTTTTCTTGAAAACATCCGACGAACAAAAGGAAACTTACCGTGTTCCAAACTCGCTCTAATGTCATTTTTAATCCCTTAATTAAAAGTTTTCCCGTGTAAAAACTCGGACGGCCGTGGGCTGTTTTTCATTTTATTTCATATTTCCCTCGCTGTAACGGAAAGTTAATTGGTTCAACTCGACTCAAACTTGTAATTCGTTTTGCACTCTTCCTAGTACATCTGTTTATTATACAATCTCTTGTTTATGATTCGGTTATTATCATTGTATTTCGAGCGTATGACTAAACATTTACATATACCCTATCAACGACGGGTCTTCATAAAGTCATCTATTTTCAATAACAAATTAACATAATTTTGCAATTGTAATAATTCTTTGAAGTGAAACGTCTATTGCCTGCCTCGAGTAAGACCGACTTATATGCCGTGACTGCAAACGACATGGATCCTTCTTGTACCGTCATCTCGCTCTTCACCGCCGCTCTCTATTCCCTGTGTGTGTAGCGCGTAAACTATATACTTCCTTACCAAAGATTATTGGAACGAAGTTCTTTAACGCGGCTTACAGTAGAGTGGCAGTGGCCCAAGGTCATATGAGTAACGAATTAGCGTTCATACTGTGCCTACTTAATGCTACAAAATGCAATGCGTTCGAATTTAAGAGGTCGATATGAGGTTGAGGTGCTTTTTGGTGTGACAAAAATACAGTAATATAATCAATTAACATCTACATTTTAAAACACGGTTTGAGTCGAAAAAAATATCGCACAGAACTACGCTCCTGACGGGGGTCCCCCGACCGCACCATTTTTATTATAATAACAAATAATAGCATTTTTATTTATTGATTTTCTTCAACTATCAATATCCATTTTATGATTTATTTTTTATACTCATATTTTAAGGTTTCTATGAAATCGGACTAATATCGAATATACGGACGCTATAATGTAACAGATATAATGACGTATTTTCATTTTATTCATATACTAAAGAAATATTATTTCTAAATATAGAGTCGATGGTCTATTGGCTAGTTTATAAGGCTTCAGATCTCGAGGTCGTGGGTTCATTCAAAAGTTATTGGATGTTAAGAATCTCTCAATAGCAGCTCGGAGAATAGAATCGAAGTATTTCCACTCCCATGCCTCGGAAGGCACGTAAAGCTGCGCCTGATCTTTTTCAGATTAGCCGTCATTGGATTACAAGAGTATTGGACCAGCACTTTGCAGACATACTTATACATTATATAATACCGATATTCAATCCTAATTTATTTTGTGGAAGGACATCTTAATAAAAAAATATTATTATGATAAGTAATTATTGCAATTTCATTATTAAAGTTACACCTAAACGTATCATGAAAGATAAATTCACCATCTACTTTAACAAAGTTAATAAAAAGAAAATGGTTTGACGATTTATAACTGCAACGTATAATATAATTAATTTACAGCTCAATATAGAACATTCCAGAAATAAGATAGTCTTTTAACATGATTACTCCGGGCGGGCCGGTCTAGATAATAGGACGACAGAAACGAGATTAACAACGAATGTAGTTAACTTGTTAATACTGGTTAAATTTTTAACTTAAGAAAAGTATAATGATAAAATAATTTAAGTAACTTTACAGAATTAATGGGAAATAACATTTTTCATATGACATATTTAAAATCATAAGGGCCGATATGGACCAGTGGTGAAAACACGTGAATCTTAACTGAAGATTGGGGGTTCAAAGTGAGTGAAAACTGCTTAATTTTCACGTGCTTGAGTTGTGTTAGTTTGTAATTTATCTCATCGTCGGTCAAGGAAAACATCTGTATGTGACATAAAAATCTACCACATGTGTATCCGCTAACCCATATTGGAGTAAAGTGGCGGTATATGCTCCAAACCTACATCAAATGCAAATAAGGTATTAGCCAACACTGAAAAATTTACAAGCTGTTACTTTTACTCCCATATTTTACTATAATAAGTGAAAGATGCGATTAAAAAGCATAATTGGATAAGTATTACGTACACACGCACATCTAAATCTTTTCTTTATATATATATATATATATATATATATATATATGTATATTTTTATAGCATAGGTTGGCGGACTAGCATATGGGCCACAGGTAACACCAATACCCATAGACAATGGCATTGTAAGAAATGTTAACCATCACTTACATTGCCAATGCGCCGCCAACCTTGGTAACTAAAATGTTATATCCCTTGTGCCCGTAATTACACTGGCTCACTCGTCCTTCAAACCGGAACACAACAATACCAAGTACTGCTGTTTTGCGGTAGAATATCTGATGAGTGGGTGGTACCTACCCAGACGAGCTTGCACAAAACCCTACCACCAATAGATGTTATAACTGACCAAAGTTTAAGCACACAACGTATCAGCTGCATATTATATATTACTAAACACTCCTAAAATACATAAATACTTGATCAACTTTGAAGTCTTATTCTACAAATCTCTTCTCGATGGGTGTCACCTATTCATTATTTTTTCAACTAGTAGTTTGTATTGCTGTGTTCCAGTTTGAAGGTTTAGTGAGTCCGTAATATTACTTACACAATAGATGAAATATCGTAGATCCCGTAGTTCAGCGCTTTGTGATGTAAGAATTGTTTTATACTTTTTAAGCTGAGGTGACCTTTTAAGTGTCGTGTCCATTTGTTCGTGTGTTTCATTAAATACATTAAAAAGAAGTCGCAATTTATGTTTAAAATCATCTCGTTATCTAAATAAATTGAAACAAATCATAAATACCTGGTTGAAGGAGCATCGGTCTTGACAGTGTAACTCCTGCACGATTCGATGCTTTGCAGCGGAGTACTGCGCTGTTTCCTCCTCCACCCGCGTCAACCAGCGACCGTCTCGCTCCCACCACCAACCGACCATCGCTAAGTACATGTCTGTAGAAAAAAACATAATCTTAAAATTATGTAAAAATATAATCACATACATTTTGTACACGCAAATTATAGTACGAGATCCGGCTGCAAGATCTCTACGTTCATAACGTACACAATCCGAATCTATTTTTTATTTATAAAAAATGAAATAATTAATATTAGCTTATATCGCTATCCTCGTCTGACTACCGATATAACGCGCTAACTCTCTTTCACTTTAATCAATCTTTAACAGCAAGCAACCCCTATTTGTGGTTAATTTTACACAGACAGCTATTTTGTCGTACCCAGAAAAAAAATACCTTCAATTAGACAAATAAAAGATATTTATACGTCATGAACGTATCAACGTAACAAAATATTACCTGTTTAAACTTGGCTGCGAATAGGTTGCGGCCGACTAGGTAACAGCAACCATACCTTTCCGAGTTATTTACATACACTGCTATGAAGTGAGTTGTAGTTTATTCTCATAGCAAGCGAATGAAATTTTATGGAAAATATATTTGGTTAATAAATATTATTTTAATTAAAAGTACTCGCGGGCAAATTTTAATTGGCAACCTGGCAAAAATAGTTTCTTCCATTTATAATTATACATAAAAAATAGATTCGGATTGTGTACCTTATGAACATAGTGATCTTGCAGCCGGAACTTAGACTATTATAGTTATCACGAATTTATTAATATCAATATATTAAAAATAAATTCAGTATTCATTCTGTTACTTCAAACCGATGCGTTTCATAACATTATATAACATTATTCTCAATGTGATTTTCTAAAATATTTAATTAGCAAATAAGATCACAATTTTTTTTCAACCAAACAAAGAAACAAAATAATCTACACACATATCATTCTTTAAACCGGAAGCCAATAGATTATGAACATCAACATTTAGATTCAAACATTGATTCAAGGTAATAGTCCTTTGACCAGTAACGACTGTTCTCGTTAGAACAGTATTGATTACAAAGTTACCAAACTGTCGTTAAAAGTCTTTAAGCGCCGTTTAAGCGATACTTCTTAATTAGCCCTTTCCTTTACATTAAGTAGTAATATAAAGGAATGAAAACATTAAACAACATTTCAATTTATCAAATATATTTACCAGATACTTGCATGTGTGGGTAAATATGATCTAAATCAGTCCAATCGTTTAAAAGTTATAGAACTGACTGCCCCATTGGTCACACAGTGTGTACTTGGTGGTAGGGCTTTGTGCAAGCCCGTCTGGGTAAATACCACACACTCATCAGATATTCTACCGCAAAACAGCAGTACTTGCTATTGTTGTGTTCTCCGGTATGAAGGGTGAGTGAGCCAGTGTAAATACAGGCACAAGGGACAAAACATCTTAGTTCCCAAGGTTGGTGGCGCATTGGCGATGTAAGCGATAGTAACATCTCTTAAAATGCCAGTGTCTATGTGCGTTGGTGACCGCTTACCATCAGGTGGCCCATATGCTCGTCCGTCTTCCGATGCAAAAAAAAGCCGTTAGTCCTGCACCTGTACTCTTTCTGGTCGTGTCAGATTGCTGTCCCATCGGATTATGAAACCTAGGTAACAGAGAGTGCACCTGTGTTTCTCCTGCGCAATTGGCTAATCTTTCTTGAGATTGGCCACCGTGGCCGAAACCGGGCAGGAGAACATTATTATAATATAAATAAAACTTTTATATTTAAGATAGAATGATGTTTTATAAATTAAAAAATAATAATATCATAAAATTTCATGGTAATATTTTATGACATGATCGCAGTACAAAAAAGACACGTATTTTTTTTTAAACGTTCTGCTTACTTTTGGCTTGAGACAATGTTAATTTTATCTCCCGTCACTCGATACATGACAACAAATTGTCGTTTATATTCGAAGTAAGAACTTAAAACTCATTAAAATAACAGGCCATTATCTTAATATTCATATCTCTAGACGCATAAATCTTCGACCGTTTTGGGATTTGTCGAGATAAGGGTCAACACGATCAAACAATATATATAATACTAATTTGTATGAAAAGAAATATATTATATTTTCCTTATTATTATTATAATATATAGTTACGAAAAATATAGTTTACACGCCACGCATGTACAAGGGATCAGTAATCGGTACCGGAGAGCATGCATGCCACTCTCTTATCTTTTGCCGTTACGTCATACGATTCGATTAATCCAATGTTTCACATGAAAAGTAAATCTTATGGATCACTTGAAATAAATATTTTGAAAATATTTGTCTACGAATTTATTATTTTGATTTATGTAGTACGACTAAAGTTCTGACGGCATAGTCTGGTAAAATCTCAAGAGAAAAGTTAAGTCTGTACTTGTCCTTGTGTATGTTTAGTGGCGAGGTGTCCAAAGTTTACTTCAACTTGGAGAGTCAACAACGCCGTGCTAAAGCATGCGTCAGTCTTAAAGTAATTCAAACTAAGATGTATACGCGAAAATGATACTTATTGTGATTGACTGTAGTCCCATTTTCCGTTATATAATCTGTGTGCAGTCGTTTGTACTATTATGTACCCCTTTGTTTTAATAATAATATGGCGTTGCTGATAGACTACAAAATGCAAGATTGTGTCTCCCTATCGATTAATTATTTAAAAAAATATATATATTTAGCATGTAAATAGTAAAATTGATTATCGTGTTGAAAATAATGAACACACATACATATATAAATGTTATACAAACATCATAATTGACGGCAAAAAATTGAACTTGTACCCAAAAAAATATAATATCCTCAAAGAAGATTTATTTTAATTAAAAAGTTAATAAAAAGTACTCAGCCAGGTCTATTCCTTGCTTTTTCTTCAAGTGGTGACAGGGACACATTTTCAATTCCATAAACTGTCAGGTGAAGAAAAACGTTGAGCACGTGCCTCGGTCATTTGTCTTGGAACACGTGCCGTAAGTCAACTGTCACTATAATCGTTTATTTCATACCCACTCTGCAGTTTTATTACAAAGTAAGCTGTTCCATTTGATAAAGCATTGTTAGGAAAATGTAAAAATATTATTCCGGACTTTCCGAGTTTTAAGACAAATCAGCTACAGTGAATGTTTCGTTAACATAATCATGATTATACTTAAATTAAAAGGTACTTTTGATAACAATCTGCAAATGTCCAAAATGACATTATGATTCGCCTCGGGGGTTTCTTGTACCGGAAGATTTTAGAGATTATCCCACCAAGCTGTTCCTTTGCAATTCATTCACATTCTGGCAAACCTCGGTTTCTATATGATGTTGACATCACGATACACGTTATAATGATAAATTAAATGTGGTATGCTAGGATTTCAACTCGCATTTCATTATTTTACCTCCTCAAAAAGGAGAAGGTTTGGAGCTTACTTCACCGAGCGTACTTCACCGTGCTGCTCCAATGCAGGTTGCTATATAACCATACATTTCAATCCACACATTGACGTTCTTTATAAATCAAATTTCTATTTACTGGAACATTATCTACATATATTAAAAAGAGTTGATTTTTTTATATGGTAGTTATGCTTGAAAATATATATTCTTATTATGTTATAGTTTAAACTTTTTCTTATATATACATATAAAATTAATTCTATTACGGTTTGCATTATAATTATGCATATGATGAACAGCGTTCATCCGATTGTTAGTGTGAAGTGATTTCGCTATTTGTATCTATCGTCTCGGTGTACCCCTAAACCATTGGTAGCAAAATTAGCTATCAATATTGGTTAATATTTCAAAATTCATGTTAGATGATGAGATGTATTATTTTAAATGACACAATATATAGTACGCCATTTAGATATAATCCTTCAATAAAATAACGTACGTCAATCTTTGTGTACTATGGGAACACGTCATCGTAGAAGCCGATCGGAAACCCAGCCAATTTATTAGCGGCGACCGGGAAAGTCGAATTAGTTATGCCACATATCATTCGGGGCTGGGAATAGTTTGCTCGAAGTTTGCGATGAGATGTCCCATATCTCTAGCATCGAGAAAGTACATAATTGACTCGGATTCACTTCGGATCATGTGAAAAATTATAAATTAAATTTTCTTAAGCTTTTGAGTTACAGATTATATTTACTGATATAATTTTTTGATTAATGATTATTATTATTATAATCTTTGTTTTACATCGGATTGTATCGGATTTTGTTGGATTATTGGTCTTCGACTTGGAATGATTGCTTTTTATTTAATTCTGAGACTATAATTTACTTCTGACCAAATTTTACCTACTGCCCTAATTCAAAAAGACTAGCCATCTGCTCTAAAATAAAATTTTGTGTGAATTTTAGTAGATGGGACCACAATTTGACAGAAAATTTTAACAAATAATATATTTGCTACTACTGTATGATACTATTTTATATTCTTTATAAAAATTAAACAATATATTGAAGGAAAAAAGTCTATTATATACATATACTATCACAGTGAACAGAAAACTGAAATAGTAGTTTATTTTTATCGTAATTACCACTGATGAATTTCAAATATATAAAATAAAAAATAAAAATGGTACAAACTCAAATATGTGTTGTATTCTAATATAAAATGTATAATTAATAATAAAATTCATCCGATAAAAATAATGTAAAAAGTTTATCCATGCATCGTAATTTATTATCAATATTCAAAATGTTCACCTAACTCCGAAATGTACGTAAAGTAACTTTTAAATTCTCTATAGGTACGAATACCAACAACTGCGGCCACAACAAAGCAAAACTTAAATATGAAACGATAAGCAACAAAACCTTGTCCATTTTGTATTGGAACTTCGAATAAAAGTTTCTGAAAGCAAATCGTCCATGTAAATATAGTCTGGATCTAGAAAATTCTGAAAAGAAATAATCGTTAAATGAATTTATCATGAGCTTCAATAGAAATCGTTCTTTCTGCAAAATATTTAAAATAACTAGTCATATTTTTTTTTCGTCACAGTGCATAATCTTTCTCAACTGAGCTATCAAACATAAAACTATATTTTTGATATTTGATTTGACACATAGCTCTTGAGATTTTAACGTTCAAACTAGCAAAATAATATTTTTAGCTTTATTATATTCATATACATCGTTATTAAATTAACAATATTGATATTAATCGACTAGTAATATTATCAGTATAGTAAATATAGTAAGTAAGGTCCTCCAGACCGATTTCGGCCACGGCGGCCAATCTCAAGAGAGATTAACCAACTGCGCAGGAGATATTATAGTGCACAAGTGTGTGCGCAAACACAGGTGCACTCCCTTTTCCTTAGCTCTCATAATCCGATGGGACGGCAATCCGACACGACCGGAAAGAGTTCAGGCGCAGGACCAACGGCTTAACGTGCTTTCCGAGGACGGGAGTGTACACACTTCCACCTTCCAGACTCCGGGCTGCTACTGAAAATTTTCTGACAGAAAAACCCAATAACTATTTTTTGGCCCGACCTGGGAATTGAACCCAGGACCACCGGGTCTGCAGCCTAATATCTAGCCACTAGACCAACGAGGCAGTCTAGTATCAGTCATATATTATGTATGTGTTAGATTATGTAAATAAAGTTCTCCAGACCGATTTCGGCCACGGCAACCAATCTTAAGAGAGATTAGACGACTGTGCAGGAGATATAGTGTTACGTTAAGTGTGTACGCACCCTCTCTTATCTAATTCAGACTACGGGCTGCTACTGAGAATTTTCTGATAGAAATACCCAATAACTATTTATTGGCCCGGCCTGGGAATTGAAACCAAGACCACCGGGTATGCTTACCGGCGGCCGGCCAGGTACCGGGCGGCCTTATATCTAGCCACTAAACCAACGAGGCAGTCAAGTTAGATATTGTATGTATTACATGAATGTTCGTATTACATTCTTAAGCTGATTTATTCCAATATATTTTATTTTTTGAACTCATTTTTTTATAAATTTGAAAAATTGTATACATTATTTTTATTTAATATCATATCATATACAATCATTTTCGTTACTTCAAACTTGTAGCATTACTGTATCTTAATAAAACATAATTTTTCTTTTAGTAATTTTTCATAAGTTCATTATACAATTATTTTATTATAACTTTTTATTTGATTGTATAATATTTAAATTATATATTAATTTATAAAAATTGTACACCTACCATTCATCTTAATATAAAACTGTTATGTTTTAATTAACACATTGTTGTCATCTCATATTTATTTAACATTCACTATGTAATTAGTTCATATGATTAGCTTAAAATGTTTATATTGTTAAAGATCTAATTTTATATAAATATAATTCAGCTTAATACTATTATTTTTTATTTAAGAGAGTTAAGAAGACTGGCGAATGTGCCACCTGATAGTCACGACCGCCAATAGACATTGGCGCGATAAGATATTATAACCATTCGTTACATCGCCAATAACCACCAATCTTAAAATATGTCCAAAGAAGAGTGGTAGAGCTTTGTGCAAGCTCGTCTGGGTAGGTACCACCCACTCATCAGATATTCTACCGCAAAACAGCATTACTTAGTATTGTTGTCCCGGTTTGAAGGGTGAGTGAGCCAGTGTAATTACAGGCACAAGACACATTACATCTTAGTTTACAAGGTTGGTGATGCATTGGCGATGTTTTTTTTAAGAAATACACAATGCCACTGTCTATGAGCGTTGGTGACCACTTACCGTCAGGTGGCCCATATGCTCGTCCGCCTACCTATACTATATAAAAAAAAGTTAAAATATCTTATTTAGAAGAATTTATTTCAATGGTTTCCAATTAACTGTACCGAAGTTATCCAAACATCAGTCGACCGTTTATGTACATAATAGTGGAAGATAAACTTATTCGAAGATCGATTTGTACATAACGTTCCTAACTTACCAAGTTTAAAACGAATTACCATACATTATATTTGGGTTCGCTAAAATAACGTGTAATGGAATTTAGTTTCGTAGTTGTGTGTCGAATATTTAAATAAATGACTTTAGTGCACGGGACATTAAGCGTAGAACTACTACGGAAATGCTACGAACTTCTACGGAATTTCTACGATATTATTGTAAACGAATCAAATGTATATCAATTTAATTTACTTTCCATGTAAGTAACATTAAAGTAATATCGTTAATTTAAAATGTTCACTGCAGATATAAAAAAAACAATTAAAAACTTCGTTTCAATTAAAAGTTAAATGTTATTCCCGAATATTACAGTAGTAGTCTGATTAAAATAATATTTTATGAATAAATTAAATACGTAACTGATCTTTCCGATTTATAATATTTTTAAAATATTCCCGACCTTAATTAGGACGCTAATAATATGGCTAAAATGTTTGCATGTTAGATAAGTTAAATTATTTAATTCATCAGTACCTCAATCCAGGTATCGTCGTGATCACTTGACCCTCAGCGGTGACCCAATGAACGTCAGGTGTAGGGTGGCCAGTTGCGCGGCAAGCCGCATATGCTCCACGTGTCGCCGGCCATAGTACTCGCGACGGCGGCTCTACTACGAACTGGGGTCGCTTATCCCCCGAACTAGCCGCCAGGCCAACTGCTAATGTGATGCCGATGACCCATTGTATCTCGTAACCTGTGCATCAAAATAAATCACTTTAAATTTTCGACGTTATCCAATTTTTTTAATTGAAAATGTATTGTTAAATTTTATTGTATTAGTCAGACGGACAGGTGGGCATTGTAAGAAATATTAACAATTATGTCTCTCGGGCCTGCCGTTACACTGACTCACTCATCCTGACTGACTCATTCAAAACGCAACAATACTAAGTATTGCCGCTTAGCGGCAGAATAGCTTCTGAGTGGGTGTTACCCACCCAGACAGGCCTACACAAAGCCCGACCACCCGGTAAACCAGGATACCAATTGCCTAATAGTCAGAATCGAACCTACGACTACTCATCGTACGCTTACCCACATATATTGAACTCATCGTGAAAGAAACTTCGACATTGAAGTTAATTTTAAATAACAATTATTTTGAGCACCTATTTCATTTACTTAAATAAAGAAAATAGTATACAAGACAAAAAAGTTAAGTATTTTTTAATACATCTATCTACTCGGTGGTAGGGCCTTGTGCTCGACTGGGTAGGTACCACCCACTCATCAGATATTCTAACGCAAAACAGCAGTTCTTTGTATTGTTTTGTTCCAGTTTGAAGGGTGAGTGAGCCAGTGTAATTACAGGTACAAGGGACATAACATCTTAATTCCCAAGGTTGGTGGGGCATTGGTGATGTAAGCGATGGTTAACATTTCTTATAATGCCAATGTCTATGGGCGTTGGTGAGCACTTACCATCAGGTGGCCCACATATACGTCCGCCTACCTATGCAATAAAAAATAACACTTACATAATACTATCAAAGAAAGCGTAAAGTTAATAAAATTCATCATATATCACATTACTAGGCGTATATATTTGAATTCAATACTATGAATATAATGCATATTACGAGCATTTCATAAATTTCCAAATTGGAATACAGTTTTGTAGATTCATGATTTTTATGGATCCAATTAATCTATATTTTCACGATTTATTATAAAGCATAAAACGGACCGTAACATAAATCAGAGAACGCGTACATCGTACAAGCACTCGTTATTTAGCACGAATCGAATGCAAGCCCGATTATACCAGTTGAGATTTCAAAAAAATCTCGTATAACGCTGTATAATTTAAGTTCGCCAATTTACACCCTCATATAAAAGTTGCCCTACATAGTTAATTTACAAGAGAATATTTCGTTCCATAACAAGGCTCGCGACATGAATACTAATTGTGTACACAAAAGGTCATTTAATAAAATGATTTTTTAAAATATCATGAATAATATCTATTTAATTACGTGATTTTATCTATGAAATATATTTGCTATGTATATGACATTAAATGAAAATGTAATTTTTTTTTTTTAAATAAAATAAAACTAAGTGTATTAACGCATAGAATATATTTTCCAATGACTTAAAACATTTTTTTTATTAACAAATAAATTTACACAAACGTGTAAATTACTTTCAATCAAACATTTAGCTATTGGTAACTCCATACTTTTTTTTCAGATTGAATGAATTTTATTTTATGTAATTTATATTTCAAATAACTTTTAGTTAGCCTAGCCTAGTCACCTTAGAAAGCCGATATCTTGGAAAGATTACTTAATATTTAATTCTACTAACTATAAAGTACTCTTGACCAAATTTTAGCTACTGGCCTAAATCTTAAAGACTTAAAGCCATCTACGAAAGAAATTTTAGTGTACAAATCCATGTCTTTTCTCTCATGGTCCGATGGGACAACAATTTGACACGATCGGAGAGTGATGAACTGGACCTACGACTTTCCTTGTCCTTTCTGAGGCACCGTGAAACATTCACATTCCGTGACAGGAATATCCAATAATTTTTATCCCGATCAGATATGAGAACCCTAAACCTAGAAATCTAGAGTTAGATATTAGACCAACGAGATATATTTTTCTCATATCGAATTAGTGGACAAACGTATTGAATATCAAAATACATAAAACTGTCAGGATATTTCATTCTTTTTTTCTATATATACATTTTTCACACATCAAAACTCACACATCAAAGGTCTGGAAATCATTATTATTATTATGTTTTTTTTAATAGGTTTATGGTATGTATTCGTTTTAATACTATTATATTCAATTAAAATAAGATTTCATTCTTTGCTTTGTTCGTCTAGTCTTACAAACTGTAATTAGAAACCATTCAATCGATTGAGCTGACACTTTGCTTATCATTTTATTACTAAGTGAGGTACAATAATACATTGCAAATTATTATTTGTAAAAAACGGCCGCAAAAATAAAAGCTTAGTTTCAAAAAGTTTCTTTTATTGATTTAATTTTTATTTAGGCGTTGTTTCGAAGTGCGTTTGCGATTCATAATATCAAAATACACTGCCTATTTGGGGAGTAAAAATGAAATGGGTTACCTCATTAAGAAGGCATTTTTTGTATAATTAGTTTATAGTATCATCATATCATATATATATATATATATTAAAGTATACATTTCGTAAAATTTATTGGTAACCCTTTAATTGAAACTGTTTAAGATACGAATTCTTTAGTGAACTATTAAAATAAATTCGTTAACTCACGAGGTTATTGCGGTAAAATTGACAACCTTGATGACTAATAATCATAATTATTCAATGTGATTAACGAAATATTATTTTCATAGAAAGTAATTATTGTTAAAGAATTTTAACAAATCATATTTTGTTATTGTTCTGTAGTTTCAGTCAAATGCATATTTTATCTCATTTTTAATTTGCTCTATTAGTATTCGTATATTTTTCACAATTCACTGCAATAAACATAAATCGCTATAATGAAATACTTAACGATTTTACCGTAATTATATCAATTTTTTACAGTAAATATTAGTATTTTTTGCCGTAAAAAAGTTCCGTATAATATAAATGCCATAAAGATTTTTCAATTCTGAAAAATATGTACACACGGTATTGCAATTCACAGGCAATAAATGGAATATAAAATAATTTCTGGTAATAATAGACTAGTGTCGGACGTCAATGTGTATTATATCAATGTTCGCAATAGTATCAAAATTCGATCATAATTATTATTAAAAATTTGAGGAGCACAAAATAATAATTTGCACCTTTAATTTTTTTCTACTGTTATTTCCAATTTTTACTTTATTGATAACACTAAAGAAAAATATATTGAACTGACTTTGTATATTTTTTAATTTTTAGTTGTTTAGTCGTTGCCTGTTTATATATAGATTTGCTATTAGATATAATATAACAACAAAATTTACTGTTCATAAATTATTTTAAATAACTATACATATATATTAATTAATCATTTCAATCTGTAGCTGTATAACCAAGAAAGAGATTCTTGGCGAGCAGCAAGTTATCCGAATCGTGAGCTAACGACAACAACAATGTCGCGGATAACAGGAAAAGTGTTTTCAATTAAACCGAAAATTTTCCACGAGAGAAACCAATCGGAAAAGTTTTGGCTTTTTAAATGGAAATTGAATTACAAGTTTGAAAAAAAATCTTTAATGTTATCAAGTGTTCTTATATTTAAAGAAACTTTAAAAATTAAATAATATTTATTTATGAAAAAGCATGCAATTGATCGTTTCTAATAAGGTGTAACTATTCGATTTATTTATTTAACAAGTTGTAGACTATAATTTAGAAGTGTTTTAAATATTGCCGAAAATAATCAAACAATGCATTGTACCAAAATATTATTTAAAAAAAAGTCATATGAAAAATAATCAAATAAAACTTAAAATAAAAAGACTTAAGCAATCGTTTTTTGCACTGTTTTTTCTATTAACCTTTCGAAGAAAACTAATAAAAGTCATTGAGTTTGACATATAAACATAATATTCAGTTTCCTTTAGTATATTGAATATATTACAATAAAGTAAATTAATATGCTTTAAAAAAAAATCAAAATAACTAAACGTAAAGTTCATTTTACCAAAAATTTCCTTATTATAAACAAACCTTTCATTCCGCAATCACTGCACACCGAGTTTAGAAACCATTGTCAAAATCACAACACAATCAAAAGACGCTATTATCGTTCACAATATTTCACATCTTAATAATATGCTATATTTAATTTAGAATGATATGTATCATTCATGTAGCGCTACGCGTCGTTTATCGCAAAAGTTTTTCAGTAAATCGAATACGGCATTATACACATGCGTTTAGTTTGAAGTTCGCGCGCGGACTGAACCGGCAGTGAACTGGGGACAGCCACCCTCTCTTCGGATGATAATAGCTATACAGTTACGGGGTGGCTCGATTAGATACTATAGTCTATGTTATATTCCCATTTCGTAGACACGTTATAGACAAAACTTACATTGCTCTGAACTATGATGCTTACTTTGTTGGCGCTGGTATTATTTGAATAGTACATTTGAATGTGGTAATATTATATTCTACAATGTATATCAAAACGTATGCTTTCATAGTTAACACATTACAATATAATATTGTCAAAATGTTAATGTTATAAATATATATATGGATTTAATATAGCAAAAATGGCAACACTTTAAGGATTTTTTTATATTTGTAGGAATAAACGCATAAGCTATAGTTACTTAGTTATTGTAAGTCTTGTCATTGAATTTGAAATATCCTCAGGAGTTTAACTTAACAATACCATTTTCTCTTATCGTTTGAATTTAAAGCGGTTGACGATAAAATCTATTTCCATCAGAAGACAAAGAACCTTTCCCACAAAAAGAATGGAAGTAAGTCTTATTTCAAAGTGCCATTGAGCTGGCAACATTTAATTGCTTTGCAAAATAGCCAGCCAGCGATGCATTTAAATCGCCGTATAACCATTACACTTGAATAGCTACTATCACGCTTAAAAATGCATAAAAGTTATGAAAGAGCTTTAGTTCGTAAAATAACTTTAGTATATTATTTTAGGCTTTAATTCTTTTTAAATTATCGCGTTTCGAAAAATGTTTACATATTTTCAATACGAAATACTACAATTAGAAATATATTGATGTAAACATATGAAGTATATATAAATAAATAAAATTGAAATGTGTCTATGATCTGATATTTCAAAATAGCTGTCATTTGTATTTTTGAAATTTACAAGTTATCAAAACAATTATTATTTCTTATTTTTTCCGAGATATGGCACTTTTGTTCGGGGTTTTCTTCAAAATGAGTAAAAATTATTAATATAAATAATGGTTTACTATCAGGTAGCACTATCAGGTGACTCATTTGCCAGTACTTTTATCTATATTACAATGTACACAGAATAATAACGCTTAGAAGGTGTGAATGTGCATGGCCCAAGCGGATTGAAGCCATGCAATTTGACGCAAATAGATTAAATACGTTTGACGTCACGTCAGTCGTCACGATAAAGTGCCATAGTAAACAGCTCGCGCAATTTATTAAAAAATGACTTACTGTGTAGTAAAAGGTTGTCACAACGCTACTCATAAAAAAATAAGCATAAGAAAATCATATTTCACTATCATCAGCTGTACAATAACATATTTTTTTAAATTTTTTTTATACATAAAATAAAAGCAACACAAAAAATGAGATAATTATAATAATAACAGCTAAAATTAAATAAATAATATTACAATTAAATGCAAATAAATATATTTCATAATTCAGTATCAATTTTCACGCTTTATGGGGGAAATGTCTATTCACTTGCAACATAATTCAGTCGTATGTGTGCATGTCAGTGAATGTAATTACGTGACACTTACGCACCCATTAATTCTAAAGTCAATTTTGAGCGAATCTTTATATGACACTATCCTTCTAAGCGTTATTATTCTATGACAATGTACAAATTACCACAATTATATAGTTTCATAATATTTAAAATATATATCACGAAAAAAATCGTGGGAGTTTTAAAAATGTTTCAATAAACATTCCAAACATACACATAACACAGTTATATCGCCAACTTCCCTTAGATTATACTTCTGGATAACTGCCAGACATCCATTATATAAAAATTACACTTTCCTCATAAAATCTACACTACATACATTTAAATGGTCAGATATTTCGAAGCAAAAAATGTGTTGAATATTTAAATAATCAAGAGAATTTATAAAGGTCACAATAATATTACGATTTGAACAATTTTAAAAGGTTGCTGTAAGTAACTTTAAAAGTACCTTGAGTATATATTATGAATATTAACGTTTTTTGTACGAAATAATTTCCTAATTTTCACTCAGCAAACACGTTTTGATAAACAAAGGAATACCTCCTAGTTAACATTACCTATCAAATTGCAAGTATTTCGTTGAACGATTTAAGTGAATTTTATAATCATATGATTGTATTGATTTGATTTCATCCAATTAAAATTTTTTAATAGATAGATTACGTTTTATATAAATAATTTAATTTCAATAAATATAATTGTTAATGAGTGGCCTTCAATTTCAACTCAGCAAGTTATCAAACGTCCCACATTGATAAAGTTATATGCCTTCGGATGATACGCAAATATCTAGGTACAATAATCTTGAATTAATAAATTACATATTACGATAAAGCTACAATTTCACGACAATGGATCCAGTGCAGTGGTTGCAATAACGTCACAAAAAGAAATTCTACACCGACAGTTAGTGACGACGCGGCGGAGACACTTGTGAATAGGGCACAAATGGAAACAACAAAGAAAATTTTGCACTTAACCTTAAAATGCCGATAGCACAGACGACCCATAATGCATTGGCTGGTCGAACACCATCCAGGCCAACTTAGGAATCCAGAATCCTAGCGAGACCAAAAAATAATAATTCGCAATCCATAACTATTTTTAATAACTTCTTGAACTAACTAAATTATTAATTTCTTGAAAGAATAAAAATGAAATTACTTATGACGTGATGGCCAATGTCCAGTGACAGTATCCAGTTGACTATGTGTGTTAGCTATATAATTTACTTTTTAATACCAATTATATAACTATGTTTTGATTTAACAATATATATTAAAAAAGTAAGAAAACTAACAGACCGTGTAGTAAAATAACCTATGATTTTAAATGGGGTTAACTGAAAGGCCTGTGTGAATTCATTTGTGATCAATTAAAGATGAGTGTTGAACTATAAGTTCCTCCAGATCGATTTCGGCCACGGCGGCCAATCTCAAGAGAGATTAGCCAACTGCGCAGGACATATTATAGTGCACAAGTGTGTGCGCAAACACAGGTGCACTCTCTTTTCCTTAGCTCTCATAATCCGATGGGACGGCAATCCGACACGACCGGAAAGAGTTCAGGCGCAGGACCAACGGCTTAACGTGCTTTCCGAGACACGGGAGTGTACACACTTCCAACTTCCAGACTCCGGGCTGCTACTGAGAATTTTCTGACAGAAAAACCCAATAACTATTTATTGGCACGACCTGGGAATTGAACCCAGAACCACCGTCTGTGGTCTGCGGCCTTATATCTAGCCACTAGACCAACGAGGCAGTCGAGGAGTGTTGAAATAGTGTAATATTTACTGTATTGTTGTAGTACGTCAATAGTTGATGTTGATGTCAATGTTATATTGTGCTTTGTTAAAAATAAATATGCTCATTGATGTATATATATGTAATGTTTCATTTTAAAAGCATAGTTGAAGTCCACCTGAGCAAGCACCAATGCTAATTTTGTGCTTATAATATATTTGTGCTTATTTCGTGCATAAGGAAGCCTACGCGTGACAGATTCAATTCAAAATGTAGATCCACCAACTTACATTAGGCGGCGTAGTGATATCAGCTTTTAGATATATAATTTAGACCAGAGTATATAATTTATATCAGAATTTGTAATAGTTCTACAACATCCAACAGCTTGTTAAGTAAAGACAATTTAAAAAAAGTATATTTTGAATTACATTTCACTTAGACACACTATGACGTAATGAATATTTATTTCGATACTTCATCAACTAAATCAAGTATATCGGGACGCTCGACAGAAGTGATAATATTTATTATTAATTATAATAAATTAAATATAATTTAAATTAGTACTTGAGAGTTGCTAAATTATTATAAGTACTATCTATATACGCTAGATGGTATTAGGTTGGTAACTCTCAGGTAAAGCAGTCCGCGTCGGTAATAGTGGCACCGTAACGCGTTACGTTACGAAGCGGTTTACCCTCCCATAAGAAGTTATCACTTCAAAAAATATCGTCACGGGACACAGAACTAATTGAAAAAAATTATAATTAAAGAAAAACAATCAATAAATATGTTTTAACATAAGTAAAAACACAGTTTCGTTGATAATATAAATAAGAAGTGTATTGTGTACGCGCTACCCACATACAAGGTAATAGAGAGTATGATGGCATAAGAAAACGTCATACCGCTTAACGTCACGGCATACGATACGAGTCGGTCTTATTCTCAAGACGTCATGATGTTTCAAATCAACATACTTCATTGATCGTAAACAACACAAGTTATTTACTTCTTACATTTCTTGTAGATCGAAGCTTCGAGAGATCTATATGTTGATTAAGACCTTTTCCGAATAACATACAATCAGGTCCCTATTCAGAACGAGATTTTGTAACATCAATTACGTAGCCTATCCTTTCATCCTAATAAGATGGATAATGTCTTCATCGGAGTTATCGAATTCATTCAATCTATTGGGAGCTGATTTGCCTCTGCCTCGGATTCGAAGCGTAAAACATTTATAACGCAAAATCGTTATTAGAGAAATAATAATGTTTATTTCAGTTTAGTTGCAGATTTATTATTCTTCTATAACTAACTCGTTGGTCTAGTGGCTAAATATTAGGCTGCAGACCCAGTGGTCCTGGGTTGAATTCCCAGGTCGGGCCAATAAATAAGTTATTGGGTTTTTCTGTCAGAAAATTCTCAGTAGCAGCCCGGAGTCTGGAAGTTGGAAGTGTGTACACTCCCGTGCCTCGGAAAGCACGTTAAGCCGTTGGTTCTGCGCCTGAACTCTTTCCGGTCGTGTCGGATTGCCGTCCCATCGGATTATGAGAGCTAAGGAAAAGAGAGTGCACCTGTGTTTGCGCACACACTTGTGCACTATAATATATCCTGCGCAGTTGGCTAATCTCTCTTGAGATTGGCCGCCGTGGCCGAATTCGGTCTGGAGGACCATGTTCTTCTATAATAGTAATAAACTATTACTACCAGAAATCTGGCAATTTTTTTCTGATATCATACAATTATAAATTTAATAAAATTTTAAGTATTGTAGCCTAACTTACGTTAACCAACTTTGATAGTTAATAATAATAATAATAACATCCTGTGACTCTATTCACACCGCCTTTATACGAGTTAATTTAAATCGAGCTATAACTAAATTGATTTGAAATCATATGAAAAGGTTACAATCATTCAAAACAATAAAAATTGATTTAGGTAATTAAAATTTGATAACTTGATAATTTCGATGTCTTTTTTTTATGTAATACTTACTTACATTTAATTAAAGTAATTATATCAAGACCCTTGTTAGTAACGACTAATATCGTAGGTTTTCGTCAAGGAAAGCAAAAATAAGGAAAAATTACAACGTAACAGAATGGCGGTAATCAATTGTCTCATTAGAGCTCGGCGTCAGCAGGCTAACGATATTAAATTAAGACTTGTACACACTATTCAAAGCATATTATAATATTCTTAATAGCGAGCCGTAATATTATGAAACAAAGCGCCCCTGCCGCGTCTGCCTGCCAGTCTGTACTCACAACCTACCAAAAAGATTTTTAAACGGTTTTCACCAATGGATATACTGATTTATGAGATATTTTTTTATTTTATTTTATTTAAAAACGTTATTGATCACCACTCCGAGTAAATGGAACAAAAGGCGGACTTAATGCCTGAAGGCATTCTCTACCAGTCAATAGAGAAAAATAGAACACAAAAATATACATACTTATATATAAAACTATAAAAATAAATAAAAACATACATACACATTATATAATATCTACAAAATATATACAGTTAGGTTTAGATGTATAATTAATGGTTTTGCGTATCGGAAAAATATTGTCGAAAAATCATGCCGACTTGGGATGGCGTCCGCCATGTATTACGATATAAACCTTTTATATTGATACTTAATCTACCGAGCGAAGCTAGGAAAGACAGCTAGTGTAGATCGTAATTAATTCATAGCTTCCATTTTAAATATTATTAAACAGATAAATATTATATGTGTCTCACCCTTAGGTGAATATTGAATTAACATTCGTGGATAATAGAATAAAACTGAAATCAAATATTACGACTATAATTCAGCTCGAATACCCTTATCAGAATTTACACTTAATTCGATTAGAACCTTTTTCTTTATATTAATTTTCTTTACATTATTTAATATCTAACGTAATTTACATATAACACGAACGATATATACGAATTTAAATTGATATAAATATTACCAAATAATTTTTTTTGAAAATGAAAGGCTTCAATATTCTCCCAATAACTACATAAGTTGGAATATATATTTATTGTATTTTTCGATTTTAGGTTTTTGTACGTACACTATCCTCTTTTTAACTCCCCGCTAGCGTTCCTGCACTTCAACTCCTATACAGCTCAACGTCTAGTTAGTAGCCGCTTCTAGTTTCGAAAAACAAAGTTACATCATTTCCAGTTATTTTGAATGAACAGAAGCTGGAGAGATATTGATATACCGGTTCAGTATATCATTCACTTAGTGTTTTACTATGACGAGTACAAAGATAGGATAAAAATATCCTGGGACATTATTCACACAAGGCCATCTGATCCCAAACAAAGCAGAGCTCGTACTGTGGAAACCAGACAACTGATATACATATACTACTTTTCTTTTGTAAATACATACTTATATAGATAATTACACCTAGACGCAGGACAAACAGACACGTTCATGCACACAAATTTCTGCCAGGGATCGAAGTTATTAAAAATTAAAAAGTATTAAAAAATGTTATTACACTGACATTGCTTTTTATCCTTATGAACGGTTACAATAATTATGTTCTTCAAAATCTTTAATAGTAATAAAAAAGTTTCTTTTGTAATAAAACTGATAAGATGCCCAGAATTTATCAGGACTAGGCTGTAAGTTCACATTTTACACTAAAGTTTCAAAACCAACTTTCGTATCGTTACTTACTTGAACAGCTGTGACTCAGTTACGCGATGTGGTCGTAAATCGTTAGGAGGTAAAAAGTGGACAAAGTTAGCGCTCATACCAGCGGCTTTTAAAAACAAAGTGAAAACATATGACTCTCTTAAAGTAATATAACTTTCTAAAAGGTATAAAAAAGTTCAATAAAAATTCATCTAACGAGGTACTTTAAACTTCTAAAGTTATATTTATATATATTTTTTATCATAATAGGAAAATGAAGCATATCTAAATATTAATGGTTATATGTCTCAAAAATATATGACGCCAAACCTGTGATTTGTGGAAGTATATTTGTATGCGTAGCACCCACAAGAAATAATCACGTGAAAAAAAATTATTAATATTTTATAAGTAAGGTCCTCCAGACCGATTTCGGCCACGGCGGCCAATCTCAAGAGAGATTAGCCAACTGCGCAGGACATATTATAGTGTACAAGTGTGTGCGCAAACAAAGGTGCACTCTCTTTTCCTTAGCTCTCATAATCCGATGGGACGGCAATCCGACACGACCGGAAAGAGTTCAGGCGCAGGACCAACGACTTAACGTGCTTTCCGAGGCACGGGAGTGTACACACTTCCAACTTCCAGACTCCGGGCAGAATTTTATGATAGAAAAACTCAATAACTATTTATTGGCCCGACCTGGGAATTGAACCCAGGACCACCGGGTCTGCGGCCTTATATCTAGCCACTAGACCAACGAAGCAGTCATTTTATAAGTATTTATATATGTATGTGACATACTATCAAACAACATGTGTCACATATGACACATATGAAGTTTAGATTAATATGTAGTTCCCGCCCCGCAAGGTGGACCGTTAATATAACAAGAGTCGCGGGAAGCCGTTGGATACGGGCAGCGCAAGACCTGCCAAAATGGAAATCCTTGGGGCAGACGTCCAGCAGTGGTCTTTTGGCTAACATGATGATGATGATAATGAACTCATAGTCACAATTAACGGAATGAATCAAAACAAAGAAAAAACCTAACTATCAGTGCTTGGTATTGATTTGTTCCGATTTAAAAGTTGAATGGATCAGCATAATAACAGGCCAAGGCATTACATGGTAAATCCAACACCACGTTTACAGTGTACAAAATAGTTATTACTTCCTGCAGTACTATTGCAAGCATAGGTCATATGCATTATCCTTCCTGCCTTAAAATATTAAAAATAGAAAATAGAAAAACATTTCTTATTAGTACAACAAGTGATACATTGTAAAAAATAAAATTATTGTAACCGAATTAAACTAGTGTTCGTTCAGTGGTCGAAATTCCACCGTAATAACTTCCATCAACTACTCAAACGCTAACGTTATATAAAATAATTAATAACGTTGTTTCCAAATTTTCTATTAATAATTCTAAAGCTCATCAATAGCTACCGACCAAAATAAGAACAAACAGAGGAGGAATAAGTACTTAACTGCTTACAGACACATTTACTTTAATTAAAACAAGTTAAGAGTTACAATTAAATATACACGTAAAAACAAGTATTACAAAACATTTTAGTCTTTTAAAACATTTTCACAAACCTTGAATGTGAAAATAGGCAAGTTTTGTCACTAGAATGCAAAGTAAAGTCTCGCTTCTTTCAATGCAACAGCAGTTCACGAACTCGTCTGCAACTCGCAAGTTACATGTAAATTCAAAGTTTAGTTGCAACTTTAATGGTTCGCAGGTAATTTGAACATGGAATGTGCATTTGCGTTACGTTTTAATACCAGACTGTGAGGTTTTGCGGTAACGTTTTTTATAATATATTATATACATCATTATTAATAAATATATGCAAATTAATTTATATATAAAATTAATAAAACGGGAAGCAAATAATTTAGTTATTGAAAATATTCATTTGTTTGTCTGAATATATACGAAGGACATTAAAGGATAGAGATTAGAGCACAGGAATCAATATTAAATATGTTTTAATGTAAAATGCCAAACGCCCGGTTACCATGTGCCAATTGATATACTTTTCTCAGAAAATAGTATGTTCATTTGATCGTTCATGATTTATTTTAAATTAAGAGTCCAATTTATAAATTAACTATTATTCTTATCCGGCGTGAATTAAAATTAACTAATATATACATATAATAATAACTTAATTACACGAAGACTCGAAGGATTAATAAATTGTTAGTATTCTTAAACGGGATAGAATTACGAAAAAATTAAAAAGTCCGTAAAGTCACATCAGAATTATTAACAATAATACATCCTTTTTTTAAAGTTTAAATTTATATATAGTTGTTAAGACATATGTATTTAAATTAGCAATGCCGTGCGTGGATGTTTACCGAAGACAGCGGATTCAAGTCCAGACAAGCTACAACAGTTCACGATTGAAGTATAAAGTTAGTTCAACTTTGTACTTCAATCGTGAACTTACAGAATAGCACTACTAGTATGAATCTAAATTAGTTACATAACATTATCAAATGTATCAAAAAGGCTCTATGAACTTGCAAGTACGTACCCATAGTGTGAGCGTTCTACCGCAGTCAAATGTCAGAGACTGGTGAACTACGATTCTTGAAACTTTGCCGTACGCTTTCTGATAGGCAAAGTTAGTAATTAATTTATAGAGTACATTTTAATGTGACATTTTTTTTATAATTAATTACCTTTTTTATTTCGAAATATTAATGTAATTTGAATTTATTCAATAAATTTGAATTTTAATTCTATCATATTATTATTTTGTTTGTTTTATAGATTTGTTACTTTTTAAATATACGATGGAATTATTTGAAAACAATAGCCCCATGTCGCAATTCGAAATTCGAAATTTTGACATGATGTACAAATTATAAAAAACGTACAAAAAAATTGTACCAAGGACGCTGGCGCCATTACCTATTTGAAGTGCTAGGCTTAGTCATTGTGCTAAGGAGGTGTCAGCTTTTGGGTCACCTAAAGTGTGAACCAGTTTCCTAGAAGTATTTTTCTTACGTACTTGATTAATAAGGAACTGAAAATAAATTATATTTTATAAATAAAATAAATAAATATATCATAAGACTAGTACATAAATATATTAATAATAAAATTAATGATGTGTACGTGGAACATATAGTGTGTTATAAAAACTCTTTCCGTTTCGTGAAGGTACCGTGAGTCGGTTCTATTTATGTAATCATTTTTTAAATACTAACCAAAAAGATTGCCCCGAATAAATTTAGTCTAATTTAATTTAATTAAATAACAAATATATAAGGTCCTCCAGACCGATTTCGGCCACGGCGGCCAATTTCAAGAGAGATTAGCCAACTGCGCAGGAGATATTATAGTGCACAAGTGTGTGCGCAAACACGGCTGCACTCTCTTTTCCTTAGCTCTCATAATCCGATGGGACGGCAATCCGACACGACCGGAAAGAGTTCAGGCGCAGGACCAACGGCTTAACGTGCTTTCGGAGGCACGGGAGTGTACACACTTCCAACTTCCAGACTCCGGGCTGCTACTGAGAATTTTCTGACAGGAAAACTCAATAACTATTTATTGGCCCGACCTGGGAATTAAACCCAGGACCACCGCGTCTGCAGCCTTATATCTAGCCACTAGACCAACGAGGCAGGCAAATAACGAATATTACATGGCAACACATGAGGTCATGACCTCGTGTCCTAGCTACCCGATAGGTAAGAGCTATCGAGCGCTGACTCCCGCGCATGTGTTGTCTGGTCCACCAGTGGACCCATTTATCAGATAAACCGCTGGTCAATCTGATGAATGGGTAACGTAAGCGTATATTATAAAAAACAACAAAATATAATTATATTTTTTAAATAAATATTTATTTCACAAGGTACCTAGTCTGTAGTTTCATCGTACGAAAGTTCACGAAGTTTCGACGCGCAATTTTACAGTCAAGATGCGAAGCGATGTCTCTAAATTGTTTCTGTCGACTTGCTACGATTAACCCACAATGAATTAATAACGTTGAATGACAACCTGCATCTTATTCTTAGTTAGTTGCTGAAACAGTAACGAAGTTATGAAACTAACCGGCATCGTGACATATGTACAGAAATTAAATTTATACTTCAGTTACGTTAACGTAATACATTTTACAACAAAGTTTCAATGGATGGTGCTAATTCATTTACATACATTTCTGAATCGCGCTATCAAGATCTTTTGTATGAAGTAATATTTCACATGTATACAATGATTATACAAAGTTTTTTTTTTATGAAGAGTAAGGAATGAATTCGAATGAGGAAACCCTTACCATTTATCTTAAAAAAAATAATATCATAATTGATTAGCTAGACAACCGAGTTACAATATTTTAATAACAATTCTAATTATTAGCATCAATACATATATTAATTTCGTGCGTCAGCTTTCAAGTGGATCGAGAATAATTGTGTTTGAATGGTAACCCGATTTACAACTTACTTAACTAATATATCTATCAAAAAGTTATATTTGAAAACGTAATATCCATCAATAGAAAGTAACACAGCAAAAGCGGTATTCACATAAATGACTCGTACGTAAAAATTAAGGGATGATTATTTCTGAATGATTTACATTGCGGGTATTGTATCACATAAAAATATGGTATGAATATAAATTTTGCCGTGGTTAGCGATACGGAACTTCGGTCAGCGACCACATAGTATCGCAATCTACGACGTTCCCGACGGAGGCTTACATCCGGAATAGATAAGCCGCTCTTGTATCCGTTTCAGTCCAGGCCACTTGACTTGTTATGCTCCATTTAGTATTGAGTAGAGTTTCATCCTACTAATGATCGTGTTGATTTGACTTTTGAATATAAATTATTCCATTGGGAACCGCGAAATGTATCTATTGTAACTATTAATAAGAATGTAAAGTATTTTTTTTTTGTAAATCAAATATTACTATAACGTGAAGTAAGTTTTCTTATAAGTTGCATATTATTATTAAAAATAATGATCGCTTTGTGTTAACACAGTTCTCTTCTCCTATATCTTTTCTAGATATTATTAGTTTAAATTGTATTGCGTTTTATTAATTTCCATATGTTTGATTTCAGGTTCACTCGCGACATCTCAATTCAACGCCGAACATGAGATCAGTCATAAAAACAAATCAAATACATGAAAATAGCAAGTCTGGGTTTCCAACACGCAATCTTCTATTAAGATACACATATTCTAGATACTGGAATATCTCTATTTATAGAACACATTTGGACACTATTACTCTGACTTAAAAAATATTACATTTATGACAAAAACTAAACGAAATCAGACACAAAGAGTGTTGAAACAAAGCGCAGGACACAATGGAAGCGCGTGGCAGTGACTTGCCGATGGCAGCCCCGCTAATAGCTGCATTGTTTATAAAAAGTACGCACTACCGGAGTACTAACACTTTTTTACTACACGGACCTTACATGACGTAGATTTTTTATCGCATTTTAACAGTATTTTTTTTATCTTATTATCAAGTATTTGTCGACGTATTTTAACTGTGTTGATATTTATTGGCACATTTTTCATTAACTAAGCCTTAATTTATTTTTCGACTGAACTTTTAATTTATCATATTGAATTAGAATTATGTACATACCCATTTGACATTCATCATTAGTTTGTGTTGTAAATGTATGATGATATAGACTGTATTAATGTATCGGATAAATAAATATAATATAAAATAGCTTAAGATAGTAAATTTAATATAAATAAAATATATTACACAATAGCGAGACAAAGTGCAGTCCACAACAGCGACGCGACAAGGAAAATGCTCGCTGATGGCAGCGTTGCTAATAGACGCGCTGTTTAGCAAGTGCGAGCTTCCGGACCGGTCGAGTCGGAAATGGCGCCTCCCTGTAGACAACCTTCATTTCCTCAGCAGTCCTTTGCGTTTGCTCCTTGGGGTGGTAATCTGGTTTTGCTTAGAATGCGACAACTCGGTATATATTACTTTAGTATTGTGTGCCGATCGCAAGGAAATATATTATGAATTATTTCGTATCGTCACTATATATTATTTCTTTCAATGGACAAAATATATTAACAGTTCATATTTTATCATTTTTTTTATAAAAAGAACATATTCTATAGAAGGACTTTAAAATATAGTAAATGAACATTATCATAACTTTCAACATTCATCATAAATATGCAGAGCAACTTCCTCTAATTAGAGTGAAAGCGCCGAGAAAAAAATAATAAAAACAATTTTTTCTCTTTATAAACGTCGAGCGCTATTCGTGTATCAGAATAATTTATCTAGGCACCGTAATTTATGCAAGGAGTACGTTCGCCCCACGAATAACATTTTTTTTTTTGCAGGCATTAAATCCTTTTTGTTTCGAATACGCTAAAGGAACAATAAAGCGGACTGTCGGTGGGAATGGAAGACAACGGGATCGCAACGGGTGTTGTCACACGTTTTCTCACAAATGAACATCGAGCAACGAGTATCTAGCGAACAATTCGTGTCAGAGATGACTTTTTGTTCATTCAACAATGACTATCGATTCCGAGCAATGTTTAATAGTCTTGCATTGCTACTAACGACAGAGTCTGTTATTTATATTTAGTTATTTATATTAAGTAATCATACAAAAGCCAAGTAACTCCAAGTATAAATCTCTTTATTTTATTTATTAAAAAATACAACTGCGACGATGATAATTTCGTACTTTAATTTGTTTTTAATTTATGTTTAATCAGAACATTCGAAATGTATTGCAATCAAAAGCCAGAACTGCATTGGCCGGAGTATTACGGTTCACGGAATTTTAATTTCCAAGAACGAGACGTAAGTACATAACGAATTCATTAATTCCAACCAATGTTTTCAAAGGTTTTGAAATACACTAATTTCATTTTAAAGTTGCAAATAAAATATAAGCACAAAGACCTCTGAACCAAAAATTCAAGTAATAAAATAATAAGTATTTATTTAACCAGTACAGATCATATTTTATAAACACAATAGCATACAATACACAACGTAAATTATAATAAAATTATTATTATTATCAAATTACACTATAATATGTCTAAAATAATAATTTAAATGAATTTTATGAAATGTATATTTATTTAAATGTATTTTATTTATTGCATTAGAAAAATAATTATAAATGAGGATAGTTTTTATTGATTTATTAACAGTTATATTATTATATTAGTGTAAAAACAACGAAATTTGCAATGCCATGTATATAATTAAAAGGATATTTTTGTCTGAAGCGAACCGACAAGGTAATGTACATAACATAACATAAGGTAATGGTAAATAACCATATTTGTTTGTATATTTGTCACACCATTAAGCGTGAGTAATCGTCGGTATCATAGAAGCGCCTGAAGTGACATATTATAAGAAATGGCGTAAACGTATTATTTTTTAACTTTTAATGGCAAATAAATGTTGTAGGTTTTATATATAAATAAGGATAATTATTGTTATCGAGCTGGTTAAATGAAACAGGAATTGAATTTCGAATTTAAATATTACCGCTCTGAAGCTATGGACTAACCAAAATAAATAATTTTCCTTGTCGATAAGACCTTGTGCAAGATCGTCAAGTAGGTACCACCTACTTATCATATACTGGCTGAACAGTAATACTTAGTATAGTTGTGTTTCGGTTTAAATGACGGGTGAGCTAGTGTAACTACAGTCAAAAGGGATATAACACCTTAGTTCCGAAGGTTGGTGGCGCATTAGAGATGTAAGTGATGGTTACTATTTATTACAGTACCAATGCCTATGGACACCATTTGCTAGTCTGCCATCATGAATCAAAACAACAGCAAAATCGGTAAACATGGAGTAACATGCAATAAGTGATCAATCCATTAGTTTTCTTACCTTATTTCACTCTTAAGGTTAGAAAGATAAACAGAAAGAAACCCCAATAAAAAATCATGTTTGATAATAACTTTCTTGAAAAGGGTATAAAAGCGCATTAATATTCCCATGTCTAAAATACCCTTGAAAAAAACCAGAGATACATTTTTTTTAAAGCTTAAAGTATTACCGAAAAACCGGAGTAGGTGCTCAGGTGGACATTGCAGCTAAAAGCGATATCGTGTCACCGTGCCGCGCCGTGGCTCTTTCATCATTGAGCTTACACGTGACATTAGGGTTAAATGCTGCTGTTTAATATATTCAACAATTTGTTTTTTTTTTAACCTTATTCGTTCTTTATGATAATTATGTGCTTCAGGATATTTCGATGCTATAAACATGTGTTATTAAAAACAAACAAACGCTAAGTTTCTTTCGCCGGTTCTTCTCAGGGCTGGGTATTTCTTTTCCGAGCCGGTGGAAATTTCTAATTTGACTATCAATAAGAAAGTGTAATACTTCAATATTGAATTTGAATTGAATTTGAATAACCCTCAAGGCGCGCCAATAGGTGTTTCACATAAAAAGCTCCACCTTAGAGTAATAAAACAACACCCAAAATAACAACTCAGGTGGACGGCAGCTAAAAGCGGTTTCATGTTGGTGCGTAGCGTCGCTCAGTCCTCGTTTATCACTCACCTTACGTGATAACGGGATACGGGATAACTGCCACTGTTTATTACCGTAAACAATGTCTGTTTTAGAAAATATAATTAAAACACTACTACAAAGATTTTTTTATTAGCGCTCTTACGACAAAGGGAATCTAGTTTTATTTTTAAAGATAAATAATTTCATTGTAACTATTTATTCTGCTTAGTGTCTAAATTAAACTATACAATAGCCTTAATTAATTTTCCTTTCGTATATATGCATTAAAAAAAAATCCTCAAATATCACCTTCGAATATCCATATAAACATGACAATTGCGCATAACATAATAAGAGATAAAAGCTATTAACTAAACACTAAATTTTCAAAATGTAAGTACCACTCATAATAAATACAAAACGCAATCTTTTTAAAGACCCTCAGAAATTCAGTTCTTTGTTCAAAAATTTTTCACTAACATCAGAACGGACGATTCCGGTTAAAATATCTACATTTTTTACGGGCTTACTTGAAACGGCGACGTAAATCCGTGCTCTGAAAGCCCGCCCTCACCATTTTCCTCTCGTGTGTACAGTCTACTATTGAAAGAGTTATTCCAGCACCATGAAGGTTCACACAAAGAGGCTTTTATCGCTGGGGCGGACGCGCGAAAGTGCCGCTAGCCGAACAAAATCCGGCACTACATGAATACTGCTAAGTAGGTTAGCGTATTATACAGTAATTTACTCAGGAAAAAAATATTTAAAAAACATAAAATTATTTACTTATTTTATATGTGAGCTAATGACTTTTTAGATACAAATACAACAATCATAAAGTAACTTGTATTTAACTTAATCCAGTAGCAATCTAGAATGTACTTAATTATGTTTAAAAAAACTTAAATAGGTTTCAGAACATTTTAAGAACACTTTATATTAATGACAATATAAATGAAAAAATTAAAACAAATGTTACGCGACTGTACCCTTGTCCGTGTCCCTACCTCGTCCTTGTTATTTGTCCGAGTTGAACTAGTGGATACAAAAAGATTAATAATATATGAATGAATGTAAAATTTATTATATTATTACAAATTATCCTGTGCTTAATTAGAGCTTATAATTCATGTACATGTGAATAAACAACGTGAAGTGGCATGGTGCGACTCCAAACATTTTCCTTGAGTGAAAAGAGGGAAATCCACCATTAACAGAAACATATTAGAATGTGTTGATACTGATGGTTGTATAACATAAAAATATAATTTCACCGTGCAGTTAGCATGAGAAGCTAGTTACAAACCTATTAAATACATTCATATTTTAAACAATATATTTACCTTAACAATGGAATAATGAGACTACATTTTACATTTTGTTTAACTTTTATAATGAAATTCACAAACATTTTTCCTAGATTTTAAAAATATGACTGGGATGGAGTAATTATAGTAGTGAGTAGAAAACTAATTAAAGTTTATTATATAAACAAGCCTTAGGTATTTTTATACTAATATATTTATATAAATATTACATGTACATACATATACTTAAAGATGTAAAAAAAACTTGTTTTTTTTTTTTAGTATAGGTAGGCGAACGAGCATATGGGCCACCTGACGGTAAGTTGTCACCAACAACCATAGAACCATTGTAAAAAATGTTAGCCATCGCTTATATCTCCAATGCGCCACTAACCTTGGGAACTCAGATGTTATGTCTCTTGTGCCTGTAATTACACTGGCTCACTCACCCTTCAAACCGGAACACAACAATACCAAGTACTGCTTGCGGTTGAATATCTGATGAGTGGGTGGTATCTACCTAGACGAGCTTGCACAAAGCTCAGTAAAGTTTCTTGTTAAATATTAAAAACTTACTAAAGCAGAGGTGCTCTAAAAGATTATTTAGTATTTTTATTTTTTATTTTAAGAGGTCATTTGTCCAATAAATCAAGAATTCTATTCAACATATATGTTTTTCGAGTGTATCAAGGTATATTTGTATTTTAAAACTGTAAGTTGCTACTTCTGTTAACTATTATTAGATTTGCATAATTCAATGTTAAACAGTAATTGCCTCTGTTGTCAGTACATAGTATTTTTAATATCAACATATTTTGTATAATTATGTTGTTTTCCTTAAATAAATAAAGAACACTAATGCTACGTGAATAAGAAGTAAAAATGTTTTTTAACGTCGTCAGTGCATATGGCACGGATAAGGGTAGTTGTAGGATATATAAAAAGCAAGATTGGCCAACTAACCATTGCCGTTAACTTTAACTAGAGTCTACATACACATCACATAAATTCCTGAAGATGTGGAGACTTATTCTTTACGAACGTGTAGGTGCAGATTGATAAATTAAAATTTTATAGCGGAGACTTCCTAAATTTTAACTTCATCAAATCGACCTGCTGCTTTTTAAAGTACCAAGGCAAATAACTATGATAGTGAAAGTGCATTAATAGTTTTTTAACTTCCGCATGCGATGCGGTAGGAAGCGCTTTTTTTGCTTTATTATATAACGGTCTTCTGCATGTTAAACAACAAGGACACGTCTCATTTTAAGCACAGAATATCTCAACTACTTTGCTTTTAAGTACCAGTTAGATAAGCTGAAGCCCCGAAATACTCAGATAGGCTAATGAGAATCATTTACTTAGCGCCGCTTGCATACTGATGGCTGGGTTCATTTTTATGGCGAATGTCGTAAAATTTCGTATGTATAAAAGGGTAATATTTAACAATAGCGCACTGGGTTAAAGGCTGCGTAGCGTTCTCAAAGTCATATGTTCGATCCTGATCTCTAAGGCTTTGTCATCCGTACTCCAAGCAGAACTCATCTATGTAAAGCTGGTAGGATATGATCAATATATCAGCAAGCTAATAATTAAGTTATGATTTAATTAAGTTATACATTAAGCAAGCGAGGCAAAAATACATAAACATGAACAAGATGCAATGTAAAAGCTAATTCCTTTACAAATGTCAAGTTAATTATATTTTACTCAAAGTTAAGTATTAGTTGCCTTTTATTTTTAAGATAGCTTAACGGAAAATCCCTACTTACAAAAAGTATCTTTGCTTAAAATATTAAATATTAGAACTCATTTGGATTCCACTTTCTCGGGACATAAAGGGAATTTATTTGTCTGTACCATTAATGGCCGCGTTACCTTTTATTTTGTATTATCATCCTTATAAAATATTCTTATTTTATGTCTATGGAAAAATGAACAGTCCTGTTATATTGCTAAATAGAAGTCTTAAAATGTATTATTGTATAAAATCATATAAAATTATACATTTTTCTATTCATTCAATAAAACTTTTTAGTTGTTTTATTATGTAATAGTAGCTCATAAAATAATATCCCACGCCTGGACAAAGGCGTCTTCTTCTTTTAATAAGATAAAGTTTAGTCACTGCGCTGTGGAAATGCAGGTTGGTGGATACCTATGTGGCAGATTTTCATTCGACACATGCTGGCATCCTCTCGGCGTTTCTCTTTACCACCGAGTATTTATTATAGCGTAAGTATAAAAAACATTAAATTCTAAAGTTATTTTTATCTTAAGCTTGCCCATTTGACATATTTCGCCCACAGCGAACGTCATCTGACCGCAATCCTTCCAAGAGAACCATAATCCATTCGACTAAAATAGTTATCCATACCAAACTTTCAATCAGTTTAACGTTAAATCATGCTGGAAAAACCATTGAGAATAAATTTCAGATCAAACAATATCTGCGTGACCACAACAAATATCTCCGCACCACAAGAAACAACCCCGTAACCGCATTCAATGCTTAATATAACTTAAATTCAAATGGTATTTAAAATCCTATATTACGGAGATTGTGTAACGATAACAAAAACTGCGCCATTATTCAGATAAAGTGCCTAATAGAGCATTTACGGTGTCGAGAAAATACTTCTACTGAAGTTTTATGGCTTTTTATTGTTTACTGCGCCGACCCATTTTAAATGCGAGTTATTGGCCAACATACAACACATGTCTTCATCTCTCTGAATCAGCGGAATACAATATTCTACTCGTTATACTTCTTTTCCTTCTTTTACGCAACATAATCTAAATTCGTACATAATAAATACGTATATTTATTGCGTCGTCGAGCCATATTCCAATATGGCTCGACGACGCAACGCCGACGTACGAGAATTAAATTTCAAATATTTTCATTAGTTATATTTGGAATAAAAAGGCTTTGACAAACAGACAGTCGAGAGAGTAATGCACTCTTCGCAAAGTAAAAATGTTCTTTATTACGTTACGTACGTACCGTACACTTTACACTTCCGTAATCAGGCAATTGTTATTACTTTTATTATAGGTTAAACATAAAATAAACGGACTTACTTGTAAACTTTGATTAACTGTTTTTTATTTAAACACTGATTTCTTTCTTCGTTAACCGTTTGACCGGTAGAATGAATAAGATTGTTCGAGTAATCGTCTGTATATCGATATTAGTTTAACTTTATATTTCAAAAATGTATTTTTTTATCTCCCCGTTTCGCAAGGGTAGCTACATATAATATTTATATTGAAGGACAATCAATAAACAAAAAAAAATATTTTTGGGTCTCTGCCCGTCGTATGGAGAAAAACACACCAGCATTTCGTTTCAATAGAATCACTCATTTCTTTTTTACTAAAAAAGCAATAAAATCGCCAAGCTTGCTATAGAAATAAGAATTAATCAAGAAACAATAAAGCAATTATCAATTGTTGCTACTCAAAGAGAAATACGTGCGTAGGAACGAAGACGAGAGTAAAATTGAGGATATTATTAACAAAAAATGCTGACGACGGAATTTGAAACTTTATAACATTACTAGCCAGTTTTGATTTCGCACGAATAAAATTTTTATAGAGTAACAAATTTAATTTTTTAATTTAGTTGGGACATGTTTCAAATGGTGATGAAAAATTCAAACAGGTGATGAAAAATTTATTTTGCGTAGTAAATATTTGTGATTTGCCCAACTTGGCCGTAATTGCTATTGGTATTTACTAACCGTCTACTTTGATTCTAAACATTTCTCTGTTTTGAGTTGACAACCACATTTGTTATTGTAATTTACTAGGATGATGACCATGTTAAAGGTAGCATAGCAACGGTACCATAACAATGATAACCAAGGCAACCGCATATGGGCTATTAAATGATGATAAAAAAAATTTTGGACTGCATTTCCTTAAAACTTGTTCTTAGTGAACTTCTACATCGCAAACGGAGTAACTCATAGAATAATAACGCTAGAATAATAGCGTTATTATTCTATGGAGTAACTATACAAAATTTCAAGTCAATCTCAATCTCTCTCTTTCAAGAGATCTCTTGATGAGCCAGTCAGTAAGTGGTATTTCGCTGATACATATGTTGATTTTTAAGAAATAAGTATTTTGTGTCCTACATTATAACTGTTTACAAAAATGTTTGGTTTTTTTAACCGTATTAATCCAAAAACAATATTTTTATATAATTATAAAACAAAAACGACCAAATTACCTAAGTTAATGACCATGTGCATATTTCGGATGAAAGTCACATATGTATTACACCAACCCGGATTAGCGCTTCGTGGTGGAATATACTCTAAACCTTCTCTTGCCGTCCCATCGGATTATGAGAACTAAGGAATAGTGAGTGCACCTGTGTTTTGCACACACACTTGTGCACTACAATATTTCCTGCGCAGTTGGCTAATCTCTCTTGAGATTGGCCGCTGTGGCCGAAATCGGTCTGGAGGACACTACTATTTGAATAAATAATATTATATTTTTATTATCTACGCATAAATTGTTAATTCTCGTAGCTAAATAAACAAAACCCAAATCATACAACAGAATATGTACTTACCTTTTCAGCATAAGTAGAGAGATTACAAATAAATCCCTTCTAAAGGATATTCAGGACAGCTGACTTCACAAGGGAAAGTGATTTTCCAATATGTCGAGAGGGCTTAAACACACGTCTCCAGAATTCCTGTCAGAAGTAATTCTGATAAATGTCATTGGTCTTTTTATAGAAGCTCCTTTACGAATGGTTATACTTGTGTCATATTTTGTCTACAGGTTTATATACGTTTTTTATTAATACAAAAATGTTTATCTGTGTGCTTATGTATGTGTGTGAGAGATATCGATATAAGATGCTTCAAAGTCAAATATATTTTAATGATTATACATATACGAAGATTGATAGAAATTTTATTGGCTTGTAATTTTATTAATCTCATTATCCGATCTATCATGTTTCATTTCTATGTATATCCACCAATCCGAATTGTAGGAGCGTGGCTATTTGAATATTTTTATATATTTTTAATGACTGCTATGTTACTAGTACTTTATTAAATAATAACCGTAGTGTATTTAGATTATTTAACATATTATCCATGATTTGATTTTGACGTATGACGTACTTTCCTTCTTGTGTGGGCCGTGGTGATGTGTGCATAGTGTAAGTGTGGTGTTTAGAAGTCAGCTAGTTCAACGAACAATTATTCTTCTCCTATCCCATAATAATAACACCCATCCCTTGGCCAGTTCTTCAAGTAATGTTCAAGTTACCGCTCTCAAGAGTTGTCTTCACCAGTAAGGGCACGGATTTCATAGTAACCTTATTCTATACACCTGAATACAATCCACTTTTATTCACTAAACTATCACGAAAAGTTTATGTGTTATAATAATAATATAAGTTATTAAGAATAAAGTTTATTAGGCATTTATATTTTAAACTTAACAAATAAAAACAAGAACAAAACATTATATTGCAATTACCAATAGAATTAATAATTATTCTGGCACATTAGACAGCTCGTTACAATTCGAACTTGTTATATTAATTACTAGTTACGAAATGCAATTCGGGTTTTAGTTATTCGAGTGGAAAGACACACATTTATGTAAATACTAAATATTGACTTAGCCTTTGTTCTGTTTTACTATTTGAATCCAGTTGAATTAATTTGCGTCAAAACATCCATGTTTATTATGGATTTGCTTATCAAAAACAATAAAAATCTTCATAATGAACACCAGATTTATTTATTGTAATATATACATTTTAAGTTAATTAAGAATAAAGATGGTACATTCGTCTTAGCCGAAAATTTCAGGGTCAACTCCGGGCCGCTTATGATTCGTTTCGTGCTGCGCTCCGCGACGAAATAAACTTGATAACGAAATAGAGAGTACACCTAAAAGGGCAATATGACATAACCAGTAAGAATGTAGACGCAGAACCAACGACTTTACGTGCTTCCGAAGCACGGAAACAGAAATAATGTGAATTACAAAACTATTTATGTAAATTATTTAAAATATTAATAAAAACAAATTCTAACAAGAGAATGGAGAAAACATTTTACTGGTCCGATGCGAGGTTAGAAATAAGGTTATCGGGATCAACAGGCTTATAAGCTAGCCACTAAGCCAAAAAGGAAGAGATTCTAATATAATACAAATCAATAAACTACAATAAAAAAATAAAACACGAAATACTTCTTAACATTTGATATTATATATATAATATCAAATAAAACAAACCATTGAATAACGCATTAATATTTACCCAAAAAAATAAAATATGTCTGTAAAACTTTATGAAAACAAATCACAGTAATTTGTAAAAACGGTTGAAAAATATGAAAGCGTAATGAAAGAGTTATAATTTTCGGGTCGGCGTTACAGAGCACGTGCATTTCGTAACCGCAGAGCACATATTATACAACGAAATGACGAACTGTGAAACGAATGAGCATTGTACACATTGAAGATAAACAACTATAGGATTAAACGTACTGTATTTGTTTTAATAAAACATACAATGTTAATTAAGAACCGCTAATTAAATGCAATAATGGGATAAGGGAGTTCGTTAATATAGATATAAGTTATTGTAAAACCATTTACTAATAAAATCATTTCACTGGTGGTAGGGCTTTGTGCAAGCTCGTCTGGGTAGGTGCCACGCACTCATCAGATATTCTACAGCCAAACAGCAGGACTTGGTATTGTTATGTCACAGGCACAAGGGACATAACATCTTAGTTCTCAAGGTTGGTGCCGCATTGACGATGGAAGCGATGGTTAACGTTTCTTACAACGCCCATACATGATGGGCGTTGGTGACCACTTACCATCAGGTTGTTATACACTCGTTCGCCTACCTATTCTATAACAAAAAATATATTTACTTATTTCATAATGACAGATGGGCGCTTAGTCCACCGAATAGTGAGTTACCTCTGCCCACAGACACTGAGCCTGCAAGAAATATAAGCTCATTCTACGCTAACGTGCGGCGCTAACTACACTGAAAAAATATTATGTTGTTTATTACTCTGTGTCACCGAAAACATCCCACTGTTGGGCTAAAGACTTCTCCTTTTTCTGAGAAGATTTAGAGCTTACTACCCCACGCTATTATCGTTTGGAATTCTTTTACTCCCTTTAGTCGTCAAAATATCTCATTGAGGTTAAGTATCACTGTTGTTATTTCTCTCAACCGAAAGCTAATGGCTGGTTATATTTTCACAAATAACGAAGATGAGTATAACCTTGTTTTTTTGATGACGTTAGAAAAACGGATTTACACGTTTCCCTCACTGGCCGGCGCCGGAATAGCCGCTATTATCCGCGATCGCTTGCACGTTACCGTGCCTGCGTCCTTGCGTGATATAACACTCTCGCATTAAGAGCCCATCTTCATCCAGCACCTCTCACTACTGAACATGGCGTTAATCACGTTCGGCAGCAAGAGGTGTCCACCGACTATTGCCAGCACACATCGTCAGGTGTGTGGTGTAGTGCGGCGTGTTCCGTGATGAGCCATACTCGTGGCAGGAGGATGACATCTCCCGCCTCCCGAGAGAGAGAGAAAGTATTTATCGAAACAGCCATGGCGGATAACCACCTGCGTCAAAATGTATGTACATGAGTATGCCAAGAGTGTATAGGTACACCCCACTTCTAAATTATCCTATCTCGTGTATCTGTTTGAAAGGCGAGTGAACCAGTGTATGTATTTGGGAATGCTTGATATCTCTTACACTACTAATGTCTATCAAAGTAATAAATATAATTAATTGATAAATATGCGAAATTAATTTAATTAACAGAATTAATATTACAAACGTAAAATTGAGATAAAAAGAAAATATAATAAAAATGTAATATAACCTTAAACGTATAATAACCTGGTAGGAAACTGGTAGCAATATTATGTACGAATTAATAAGCTGATATGAACTCTGCTTTATATGAAATCACGCTGAATCACGTTTAAATATGTAATGTAAATGAAACCTTACATTCGCTAGTACATAACATGTATATAAATTTAATATATATGTAGGAGGCATTGTGGTAAAACTTGTTATGTTGTACTGTGAGTTAACAGGGGCGTAATTATGTACATTTCTATTTATTTAAATATATACAAATAATAAAGCTACTACTAATACCTACTGCACACCGCACACAATCATAACATTTCCCCTTTGAATCGCAATTTCGATCCTCTGGGCGAAAAATAAACTTGCCCTCCGGTCACAACTAGAGGCAATAATATAAGGGAAGATATAAGTAAGTCTTGAAAATAACTAAAAATGAAAATTATCGACAAGGATGGGATTCGAACCCACGCGTGCAGAGCACATTGGATTAGCAGTCCAACGCCTTAACCACTCGGCCACCTTGTCGCTTAAAAGATTTGAATAATTTTAACACTTGTTTAAAAACCTAAGGCTTCATATTCGTTGATTTGCATAAAAGACATAAAAATGTAATTGTTTATAGTATACTATGTACATACAAAATAAAATTAAAAAACCGCTGGACATGGATCTCTCCAGATAAAATCACAAGAAACGAAATTGATTATATCATGACCACGAAGCACCACAAAATGTCTAAATATGAAGTACTAACATCTTTTTCTTTTGGATCGGACCACAGACTACTAAGAGCAACAATACACCTAAATTCGACAAAGAAAAGTAGGCGTAATTTCTCTAATACATCCACTAAGCTAAAAACTCTAGCGGAGCAGGAAATGTACCTTATAAACCTCTACAGATTTATACCAGAACTTATAAAAAATCAAAATAACTATAATGCAGAGGAGTACTATCAACAAATCATGCACTATATCAAGATAAGTCTAAAAAACATAAAAGGAACACATAAGAACAAAATCCTATCCGCGAAAGCGCTAGAACTCATGAAAGAAAAAAACGAACTACAAAATAAGCCCAAATTAAGCGTAGCTGATAAAGAAAAACTAAAAACTTTGTATAAGCTTACCAATAAAGAAAAAAGAGGTGCTACGTTACCTACAGAACAACAACTATACAAAGACACCTTAATAATACTAGATCTACCAAAAAAGCTTATAAAGCGCTAAATCAAGCCAAAACATGGGTTCCTTTTCTCAAGTCTAGCAACAACAAATGCAAATCTCGCATAGAAATCATACTACAACATTTTACAGTAAATGAAATATTGAAACAAATAATCAGACTTAAGCCAGAAAAAAGCCCAGGACCGGATGGAATCACCAACGAATGTATCAAGGTTGCGAAGACTCTACTACTGACACCAATCACTATCCTATGGAATAAAATACTTGGTGAAGAAGCTGTGCCACATCAATGAATGACATCGGAAATTATACTACTATATAAAAAAGGCGACCCAGTTGATATAGGCAACTACCGTCCTATAGGCCTAATGCCTTGTTTTTATAAACTTTTTGCCTCCTGTCTACTTGAAAGGATATTGGACCCCAGCCATCGATGCTCACCAACCGATCGAACAAGCCGGTTTCAGAAGCGGTTTCAGCATGATGGATCATATCCAAGTGGTTGTCCAGGTGATAGAAAAATATTCAGAATTTAATAAACCCCTGTATCTTGCTTTCATTGACTGCAAAAAAGCTTTTGATTCAATTTCACACGAGAGCATCTGGGAATCACTGAAAGCAATAAACACAAATGAAAAGTAGATCAATATCCTAAAAAATATTTATTATAACAGCACAAGTAGAGTCAAACTGGACAGAGTAGGCGAAGTAATCAACATAAAGAGAGGTGTCCGGCAAGGAGACCCGATTTCACCAAAACTATTCATAGCCTATATTTCATCTTACAACACGTAATGGGAGAGCTGCCATGGTCCAACCAAGGTATTAATATAAATGGGAATTTTCTGAGTCATCTCAGATTTGCCGATGATATAATTTTATCTTCGGAAGCCCCTCACCAATTAAACAAAATGGTAAATGAATTAAACCAGGCTAGTATAAAAACTGGTTTGGAAATGAATCTGGATAAAACTAAAATTATGTCTAACCGTAGTGCATCGCCCATCCTAACAAATAACACACCTCTCGAGTTTGTCAACCACTACATATACTTAGGAAAACAAATCTCCTTTAGTAAGGAGAGAAACACTGAAGAACACAACCGAAGAGTGGCGATTACCTGGAATAAGTTTAAGGTAATAGTTCCCGGGAGGGCAAATGATTCTACTCCACCTGATGGTAAATGGTAGTAAAGTCCAAACGCGACGACGGCTAGTGCAGTCAGGAAGAATGACTTGAACTAGCCGCCCCCGCCTTGCTGGCCCGCAAGATGCCACGAGGCGTGACCTCGTTTGAAGGAACCCAGGTCACAAGAGGAGGAGGAGAGGAGGAGGGCACAACACGTGTGCTGGTAACGAATTCCATGTTTTAGAGGTGCGACAAAGAAAAGAGTTGCCAAATTTCTTCGTGCGCGATGGAATTGTGAAATGTCACAGGCGGTGACATCGTGAGTCAGCACGCGTAGATTTGTGAAGGAAAGGGGAAGCAGGAATGAGGGTGAATAACTACTCTGAGCACTCGCCGTGATACAGTCGATAGAAAGCGCTCAGTGCCGCTATCTCTCGACGCAATTGTAAAGGCTCGAGGGTGTTGGTGACTTTTACGTCACCAATAATGCGAACCGCACGTCGCTGCAACCGATCCAAGGCCTCCTGTAAGTACCTAGCGGAGCCATCCCAAAGGTGCGAGCAATATTCGACGCAAGACCGCACCTGTGTTTTATACAACAGGAGCAGTTGTTGTGGCGTGAAAAAACGCCGCACCTTGTTCAGGACTCCCGAGTTTTCGTGAGGCTGTTTTTATAACAGCCTCAATGTGATCCTTTGGATTGAGGTCGCACCGAACGTCAATGTCAACGTTTTGGCACCATAAGGAAATACTAAAATCACAACTTCCGCTACCGACCAAGAAAATATTCATAGATATAGGACTTATACCGTGCCTCACCTATGGATGCCAAACTTGGACCTTCGATCTCAAAACCAGGAACAAAATTCAGACTACCCAGAGAAGAATGGAAAGAAGTTACCTAGGTATAAAATTGAAGGATAAGGTACATAAAGAACATTGACATTCGAAAGAAGACAAAAGTATGCGATGCCTTCACATTTGCAATGAAGGCTAAATGGAAATGGGCAGGTCACGTAGCCCGTTACAAGGACGATAGATGAACTCTACGGTCAGTAAAGTGGTCTGGGCCAAAAGGCACCAGATCAAGAGGTCGACCAAAGGCAAGATGGGCAGACGAAATTGTAGCGTGCGCGGGTGGAAGTTGACGACTAGACAGAGCAAATGACAGGGAAGGATGGCATTACTTGGGGGAGGCTTTTACCCGAACGGGGTCCATGCATTAAATTATTAGGTAGTTGATAATTAAAGAAAAAATAATTAAACTAATTACAAAATAGAACCTATAATTAGAAACCAAATTCATCTAAGCGTAACAAATGTAATTGAATATTTTAGTTGAAGAACTTACCAATTGCATTCGTTTCGGAGTCAGAGGTCCACCACCAGTGTTGCTAATGTAAAAACCCTAGATTTAGATAATACTGCAAACAAATGGTGTACATGTTTTTTGGGTGTAAATAAAAATTATGTTACAGAATTAAATTGACTTTCTAGCCGTTTGTTCGCGATAGAATCTATATCTCACTCCGGTGGTAGTTTTACACCAAAAGATTCCAAAGTGCTTATAAAAACCCTTTTGAATATATATTGATTAATTGATTTAATTTGTTTATTAATAATTGGGATTCCAATTGATCTCAGTGACCAGGAGCCTAAGAGAAATTGATCTATATATGCTTGTTAGAATGACAAAAACATCATAAAAGTCATTGAGGTACCAATCATTTTTAAAAGTTACTTCAGTTATGTTTTTAAATCTAAACGGATTAATATAGCCTTATAAGAATTAGTGAAAAAAGGTTCCAGAAAATTCTTTTCTGTTTTTAAATATAAATATAGGTAAAAACCCCCTCATCTTGCAAAATGGTTGAGCGAGCTCTATTAAAAATAGATAAGTACCTTAATGAATGAAATGCAGAATTATATTTTTTAGTCCTTTACCAATATCCAGTTCCTTTAAAAAAAAAAAGGCAGTTCAGGTTTCTGGGAAACGCAGCGCTCTCATTATTACGGTTCATAATTCTCATACATCCAATTCGATGAAAAATATGTTACAATAGTTTTTGTTAGAGTTGGTTAATATAGATATGTTGTAAAATCATTCACTAACCCACTCATCAGATATTCTACCTCAAAACAGCTGTACTTGGTATTCTTTTGTTACAGGCACAAGGGACATAACATCTTAGTTCCCAAGGTTGGTGGCGCATTGGCGATGTAAGAGATGGTTAACATTTCTTACAACGCCCATAGATGATGGGCTTTCGTGTGGTTGTTATATACTCGTTCGCCTACCTATTCTATAAAAAATAAATACTAATAATAACATAATAATATTTATTCATTTCAGAATGACAGATTAGCGCATAGTCCACCAAATAGTAAGAAACGCAGCGCTCTCATTATTACAGTTCATAATTCTCATACATCCAATTCGATGAAAAATATGTTACAATAGTTTTCGTCCGCGTGTTACGCCTCACGTAAGCAGGTTTAAAGTAGGTTAGTACCCTTTGTCCTTGTACTCATGACAACTTGTATTTATTTACAAATTATGATGATCGAAAAAGTAGTTTAAACGTGAAAGCCTAATAAATAAAACATTTTCGCATTTATATAATTATATTTTTTTTTATATTACCCGGGAGGGCAAGTCTCTACGCCACCTGATGGTAAGTCGTAGTAGAATCCAAACGCGACAAAGGCTAGTACAGTCGGAAAGAATGATCTACACCCACCGGCCCGCAGGTTGCTTCTTCACGCCTCTTTTGAAGGAACCTAGGTCAAAAGAGAAAGGGAACACGTGTGCACTTATGAGATTTAGATACATCACTCAATGAACCATCTTTATGTGCAGTATCTTATTTTTTACTCACGACATCTGCGACTACTACTACGCGTACATTTCTAAATTATTTATATACGCAATGTGTTCATTTGATTTTGAAATGATGTTTGATATATTTTAAATCAACATAAGTATCAAAATTGCAATAATTCTCCAAGGTAAGTAGGAAATTTCTATCTATGTGGTTACAAAGCCCCGCTCTTAAGGTAACTGATGCATTGCTACCGCACTCTGAAATGTAGATCACCAACGAGAAACAAGATCACGAAACAAGAGCTCCTTCAAGAATTACAAATGCAAATACGAACATAAGAAAAATCGTCTGTTTTACTCAATTTAATTATTTTCAATATATTTACCATTTTTTAATAATATGATTGCTTAAATATTTTTGTATTCAATTCGATAGGGCACCGTAGGATAATCATCCTTTGCATTGAATGTACCAGCAACTTTCAGTACGAAGACGATATGTGCCTTGTATCTGTAGTTACACTTGTTGGATCACCCTTCAAAGTTAGATAGGCGATTTATTGTTATTACTATACAGCGTGTAACAAAATTCGTGTCCGACCCGTGAAGTGGTTATTAGGTATCGTGTGTCGGTTCTATTTATGTGAAAATTTTTAAAATACTAAGCAAAAAAATTATCCCGGTTTTTACCGACAATAGTACATGCAAAATTTCATTCTATTTTTAATTTAAAAGTTTAAAATTGGAATTCACTTTATTTCCGAACAGGGAATCGACAAAGCCGTATCGAAAGCTTCAGTTCGTCCGGTAATCCGCCTACCGTTATCGGCTCCAGCGCGTGACCTGCTCCGATTTCAGATAGTCCCTGGACTACCTTCGGTAAATATCATTTAAATACGTGACGCAATTAATCTTAACACTAAGTTAAAAGAATTTAATATTAAATTAAAAACTAGCAAAATCTGTTTCATATGTAAGTAATTAGACTAGTTGTAACTTGTAAGGATTTTTTTAAGAGTATTCACTATAGTTCATTAATATTGTAATATAATATACAGTGGTGGTCATATAATTAGAAACACTTCTTATGAATAAAGAAAGTATAACTTCAACGTACAAATGTTCGTAAAAAATATACACATTCAATAATTAATAATCATGCAATAATATAGCCACTCAAATAAAAAACTCATTAAATGCATAAAATATAAAACATATCTTAATTAAAAATTACAAAATGGGTCTTACACATGTAGGAGTTTATTTTCTGTTACTGGCCGCTTGGACGCCTAATTAGAAACATTTTAAAAAATCATCCATAGCTCGTTTTTTTTTTGAAATTGGGGAATAACGTTTCTTTCCTGGCTTTTCCTATTATTTTGGCGGCAATTCAAAATTTAATCTGAATTTTATTTTGTTCAAAATGGGCAAAAATAAAAGTTGCGACTCGTCAACAAGGCAAATAATTGTTAATTTACATATAGATCATAAGAGGGCGTACAGAAGAATAGCTGAGCATTTAAATTGTTCTGTTAAGAAAGTTTTTAATGCAATTGATCATTATAAAACACATGGAACTGTTGAAAATGTTCTTAGAAAGGCTCGGCCAAGAAAAACCTCTCTCAGAGAAGATACGGTAATCGTTCGTGTTGCTAAAAAGACCCAAGTAAAGGCTCCAACCAGATTAAAAATGAAGTTTTTTCGCCTGATGACCCGAGAACAATCTCGTCAAGACTGATACGCCGAAGATTAGTGGAAGCTAAATTGTTTGGAAGAATCTCTCGAAAGGTACCGCTTCTTACCAAGCAACACCGAGAGAAGCGATTATTATTCGCTAAAAAATATGTTAATTGGACGGTACGAGAATGGAAAAATGTGTTATTTTCAGATGAAACCAAAATAAATATGGTAAATTCCGATGGAAAGCGCTATGTTAGACGCCCTGTAAACAATGCTTTTAATTATAAATACACAAGGAGTATAGTCAAGCACGGTGGCGGTACAATGGATCAATGACAATACAAAAATATCTTAGAGCACACAATGATTCCCTACTCGGGCGATCATTTGCCTGTGACCTGGATCTTTCAGCATGACAATGACCCTAAACACTCGGCCAATAGCGTCAAATGTCTCCTTAGCGAACAGCGTATATCCGTTTTAGGCTGGCCAGCAAATAGTCCGGATTTAAACCCGATAGAAAATCTCTGGTATATTGTTAAAAAGAAAGTCACAAACAAACGTAACACCAGTCAAAACGAATTATATGAAGCATTTGCTGAAGCATGGAATTCAATCCCAATTTTGCTAGAAAATGTATGAAATTGATTGAATCAATGCCACGTCGTTGCAGTGCTGTTATTGAAAATAAGGGATACGCCACTAAATATTAATTATAACTATTGGTAGGCTGTGAATAGTAGCTATTTCGTAAATAACAATACTAATTACTAATACTTATAAAAATATTGTTTTTTATACTTTTTTGTTGTTATTTCTAATTAGTTGACCATTATTGTTCATACCTTAAAACTGATTTAAATGTTTGTTCGTAATGTAATATTGAAACTGCATTTGTGTAATGGGATTTATATATTGTTTTTCTAATAAATGATAAATCGTTGAACATATTGTTGTCCGATTTATTGTTTAATTTCAAAATAAAGACGATTGCGGTGAAGTATCTTACATAATGTCAAGGACCGTTGGTAGTGTTTCTAATTATCCGACCACCACTGTATATCCCGATCCCGATCCCGATCGAGATGGTTGGCGTTCTATGGCTTTCGTCCAGAAGTGGACGGCGATAAGGTGAAAAAAAAATTATATACATTATATATATCTAACTTTTACAGAAACAATGCCGATAAAATTTCATTCCTGAATATACATATATAATATTAAATACATTTTAATTGCCAATTGAAATAGCCTCGAGCTATTTCAATACAACACGGATTTTGAAACTATATATTTTATTTGCTTAAAATATTTGAACGTAACTAACAATATAACTTCACATTCGAAAATTCAGAATATAAACAACGGAAGTGGAAAGCCGGTAAAAATAAAATGGCATTAAAAATAGCAATGTCAATAAAACAGAATTTACCGTGTGAGCAGTCGTTGATGAACGCAAACATTCCGAAGCGTGAGGCTTAATCCGATTTTCAATTATTATTATACAAACGACCGCTTCCTATCCCATACTGGGACGGTGCATATATGCAAATATACCAACATGATACTCTACCTAAAATAGCAGCTTATAATAAAATTTAATTTACTTTATCAATCTCCGGGAATTTCAGCCTAAATATTATTAACAAGGCTTAATTAAAATTGGAACTCCATAAGTCTATCGACATTTTCTAACAAAGGAAAAATGATATCGTACCGTATTAAATATTATTTAGTGATCGAACTTTCAATTCTCACTTTGTAAAGTACACAGTTATAAATAGGTAATTATTAATTAATAAGTTAACTTGCTTGAGAAACTTTTAATAAACGATTTGCTTCGTTTTGGTGGTTAAGTCAAACAAGATCTTAAAACAATCAATGTTGAATAATCCTTGAATACTGACTGCCTCGTTGGTCTAGTGGTTAGATATTAGGCCGCAGATCCTGAGGTCCTGAGTTCAAACCCCAAGTCGAAAAAAAATAATTAAATTCTTTGTTATTCTCAGTTCCCGGAGTCTGGAAGTTGGAAGTGTGTACACTCTCGTGCCGGTCCCATCGGATTATAAGAGTGAGGGAATAGAGAGTATATGGGTATTTGCGCACATACTTGTGCAATACTGAGTGCAATAATAATTATTGTTATAACAGTGAAAATACCTCTTCACAGAGTAAAGAGATATTCAGAGTCCAGTGGTAAGAATATGAGAATCTTAGCCCAATATCTCAGGCTTAAACCCGTTTAAGCAATTTACATGTGCTGTATCTGCCTCAAACCTAATTTCATCTCATGGTCTCAGGTTTAATTTCGTGATGAAACCTACATGTGTTAGATAAAAAATCTGCCATATTTAGGTTGGGAGCGGTTGTGTTAATTTCTTACACTATTAAATTATAATTATATAAATATTATTTATTAGAAAAAAAAACAGATAACACGATTCTATAATAAAATATTCAAAAAAAGTACAGCTATTTAAACAGTAAAGCTCGGAGTGTTTAAACATTTCTCATTAATAAAATATCAATATAAAATAGAAAAATAGCGATACGAGGCGCAGTGTTCGGACAATTAATGCAAATACTCACACGCGCTACGCTATGTGAAGTAAAGTTGCGCCCTCATATTATCCTACACCATCCTCTATAATCTTTTACTCTGTGTACAATTTTCCAGCTTTAATCAATATGAATTACAATGCAGAGCCATCAATACAGTTTTATTTATGAGCTATTTTTATAGATGTCGAGTGTTCATTGGGAGGGAATCGGTTCAGTGTCCACTCATTGGTTTGATGCGCCCAATGGCTCGGAACACGATACGTATTGTTCCATTTACACATACGAATGTGTGTCCGATGCATTGCTTTTATTGATTTCACATTTTTAAAGATGCATTTATGGGTGGGTGGTTTCAGAATGGTGTATAAAATTTGACGTATGGTGACAATTGAAAAGCGAAACAATAGCCAGCAACTGTTCCATTGTAAGACAAAAGTGTTCTTCTCGATAAACAGCAAGATTTGGTATTTACTTCAGCGGTCATCGTCCGCATCTAAATACTTTCGATCGTTTTTATCGTGTTGTTTGTTCTGTCGAGGACGGGATGAAATATAAATAATAATTTCACACGGTATAAACTCAGTGGTGTTTGATTCTGGATACTGTAGTAGTGATCCATGTTTTTTTCCACTGAGCTAAAGTAGTTAAAGTGTTATACAAATAATATATTACTAATTACTGTACTTAATTATTGTACTTACTCGTACCTATTACCGTCCAAAGAAACTTTATTATTTCACCAAACAAAATATATAAAAATAATTTTATTAATACGACACTTAATATCTGTCGATCGTAAACTTAAAGGACATGGCCAATTACAGTAGAAGCGTCCCAGCAATGTTATTTAGATAGAGACCCAACACAATAGCTACAATTTCAATTGATAATTCTATTTTAAGCAATGTTCAATATAAAATTAATATTCTATGAAATATATTTACTAAAAAGATTATCTTTATTGAAACGTAGTTTCAATTTTGAAACGTAAAGAACTATCAATTCAAATTATTTCAATATTGTTAAAAACCAGACACAACGTCATTCTTTAAATGAAGTTTCGACATTAGTAAGATTAAAGCCGACTCAAACGTTAGGTACGAATGAAGGAAATCCTCAGACTTTCAATTCAAACTAAGTGCAGTGTCTACTTTGACGCCTAAAAGAAATTCACAAAGCAGATACCAATACGGTGCACACTTTAAAACAAACGCGAATGCACCTACTGTTTCCAATCAAACGCGATTTGAACACTACAAACGTAATTGTACACACACATACGCATTTTATCATGTATCCGTATATAATGTTAAATAATCCCGAGGACAACGTTGGTATAATCGAACAATGTGTTGTAATGCAAATCGCCATTATGCACTTCAAAGAGTGAGCGACGCGAGACCACTACAAAAGCGTCAACGAACAAAGTTCCAACATTATCCTGCAATTATCTAAATGCGAGTCTCGCCGATGGATCGTCAGAGATTATCTAACAGATATGACAGTGGTATTGTTTTCATTAATCAAACCAATCACTTACGTCTCTTTTGAAATGTTATTCGAAATGGAATTATTAATATACGGTATTGGATAAACGTCAATAACGGTTACAGTCAATTGATGAAATTATAATATCTGTTAATAACATTAATAAAGCATCTTTACAAGTGCTTATATTAATATTCAATTATACTTCAAAAATAACTCGACTCATGCTAATTCATATAATTATTTTTTCCTCAAGTAAATTATAATCATGGTAGAATTTCGAACGGACGAAAACTAGTAAAAAAAGTAATAAGTAATATATATAGGGCTAATAAATATGCTAACTAATATATATAATACTCGCACAGGCCGTCTGGGTACGTACTACCCACTCATTAGATATTTTAACACTAAACAGTATTACCTAGTATTGTCGCGTTGCGGTTTGAATAGTGAGTGAGCTAGTGTAACTAAAGGCACAAGAGACAAAATGTCTTAGTTCCCAACGTTGGTTGCGCATTGGTGATGTGAGGTTCATGTTTCTTACATTACCAATATCGATGGTAACCACTTACACACACTCATATATATAACTTATTTGTAACATAAAAAATATACACATCAATATAGTAACTTTCTTAAAATAATAGATGATACATAAAGTCAATGAAGCTAAATAAAAAAAAAAAACATTCAAAATGTATTACCTCCTCAAAAAGACACGAAGTGATATAAACGTAAAACTTAATTAACGAAAATGTCGTTAGAATTACTTAGACGACCTTTCAGGTCGACCTCTTATCTGTCTCCGGTAACGAAGCCGTTTGTGAAAATTGTAATGGCCATGAATACGGATTGGTAAATTTTATACCTTTAGCGAAATAATAGTTATTTATTGTTTTCTAGAACATTTAACAGAATTTTTGATTAAATTACCAAGTCCAAGGGCTACCAAGTTTAGGGGCGTGTATCACCGTCCAGGGGACGGATCGGGCCCAGATACGTCCCCTGGACGGAAGATGGAGCTTCGGGCAGCACTTTGTCCAGCTGGGTCCGACGCTTATCAACGGTGCTGCTGCCTTGGGCCGCCTCCTACCCAATGTGGGAGGGCCGGAATCTCCATGTCGGTGCCTATACGCCCAGGCACTGTACGGTGCATCCGTTTGGATGGACGCTCTCACCGCTAAGAACAAGGCCCTTCTGCGGAGACTACAGAGGGTCATAGCGGTGAGGGCGATACGTGGATACCGTACCTCCAAAACCTTCTTCTCAAAAGAGGAGAAGAGGCCTTAGCCCAGCAGTGGGACATTCACAGGCTGTTACTTAATATACTAGATATATTGTCACTGTGAGTGCAACATATAAGCTCAAAAGTTTGATTCAAATGTATCTATATACGTATAATAATTTAGTGCATCGATTTGCCTAAACTTCAAAGTCAAATTTCACTTCAGTTCATTTGGAGTTAATATAAAAAAAAATGTATTTTAAACATGTGAAGAAAAGAAAAATTTAAAGAAATATTTACGCAATCAAACAAACACCCAAACATATGTATGTGATAGACATACTCGGATACAAACACATTAACACACAGACATTATGTATGTCACTAGTAAATAACCACAATGCTTTCAGTATATAATGAATGACTTAAAATTAGCGGTAGCCCACATACCATCTTATTGCACACTGGCTTATATGAAATTACTGATATATAAAATTCATTTAGTTCATTTAATTAGAAACAACATGTTAAAATTGGATGTACTGGATATTCCAGTTTAAAATGTATCGTAAATATTAACTTAAGTTATAAGTTACCTGGGTACCTCCAACCCTTCATTTATACTACCACCAAACAGCTCTACTTCGTTGTTGTGTTTCGGTTTGAAGGGTAGGTGAGCCAGTGTCATAACGTACACAAGCACAAAAGATCTTAGCAAGACAAAATTTAAAAAAAAATAGACAGAAAAATACATAGAAAATTTATTTGAAATACTTGTCTTTATTTATTTATATTGTTAAAAATATATAAGAAGATTGATCTCATAGGATAAGTATATCCAAACAGGTCACGGCTCAAATTGTATTATTTGTATAAAATATTAATTACAATTCATTCTTTTAAGAGAAAATACTTAGAAGCTAAAGTCAAGACGCTTGAAGTTCAATACGGATTATTCTCTAAAAGACCTTTCATCTTCATTATTTTTATTCTGTATTTTTCCATGAATTTGAATTTGGCTCAAGGCGCGATTTATGTCGGTTCCACTGAAATCCTTGATCGAAACATTGAAGCACCTTGGTTTTATGAAAATGAGTATTTTATGCTGATGATCTGTTGAATAAAGCCTTAAGTGATATAAAATGCGTAACAAAGATATAGAAAGGAATATTCTACATTCATACGAAAACTTCTACACACACACACACACACACACAATTTTCACGTCAGTATAAAAAGGCAGGTGAACAGCGACGCACAGCCACGTGTGTATTAAAAATCTTCTCCGAAACGCACTGCATCTTCTGGTATAAGTTGCATTTATTTTTCAATAAAACATTAAAAAAGTATCTCATTTATTAGTAGTTTTTTTTTTTATTTACATTAGGGACTTTACTAAAGACATATTTAAGACTAAATTTGAAATGACAACTGTACAAATCAGAAAACAGAAAGCTGATTTATATTATAGGAATTTTATTGGAAATGAATCTTAAATATTTCAATAAAATGTAAGAAGAAGAATTAATTCGATATAATTATAACGGACCAAATATCAGACGCATAAATACATACAATATTAAATTTCAGGAATTTTTATATTCTTAAAAATTAATTATTTTGTATTACTTTCTGTGACATCGTTTTCACAAGTCTCACAGATGACTACATAATTAACGTAGATGACGTCATAATTAGTGGTAGATATTTATGCCAATCCTGTCCATTATTTTACCACTTAACATAATTAGTTAATATTGCTATATTCTAGTTAAAGCGTCAGTGAGCCAGTTTTTACATACACAAGGAACGTAATCTATAAGATTCTTATAATCTTCACAGAATGTTTTAATCATTGAAGAAGAAGAAGTAAATACTCTAACAGTGCTCTAAAAAGCGAACATACAACTTAAAATAATTATGTTATCAGTATGTAATTTAGATTTACTAGCAAAAGGAATTCAATATCCACTTAAATTGGATCAATCCATCCAAACAAACATGTGATAATAGCGGTGTACTGCATGCATAGCAAATACGAACGATATAGCCTTATAGGAGGTGCTCATGCGTGCCTGCAGCGTCGCCGTCGTTTGAACACGTCCGCAGATTAATGCACTCAATCGTCTGAGTGATTCGTACACGCCTTGGGCTACGACACTATTTAGGGTTGAGCGCCATTTTGTATCAAATTCAATTATTATTATTTTATTTAATTTGTACTTTATTTTTTTATAGTATATGTAGGCGGACGAGCATATGGGCCACCTGATGGTAAGTGATCACCAACGCCCATAGACAATGGCATTGTAAGAAATATTGACCACCGCTTACATCGCCATTGCGCCACCAACTTTGGGAACTAATATGTTATGTCCCTCGTGCCTGTAATTACACTGGCTCACTAACCCTTCAAACCGGAACACAACAATACCAAGTACTGCTGTTTTGCGGTAGGATATCTGATGAGTGGGTGTTACCTAGCCAGACGAGCTTGCACAAAGCTCAAATACCAGTAAAAGTTGTTTTTATAATTAACTGTCTGTAATTGAAGAATTTAACAATCCTCGTTATTGGTTCACAACCGAGTTTCGTTCTAATGAATATACATTCATGAGATAATATCATTATGTGAGAAAAAAATATATAGAATATCCTGTTTCGGAAAATCATTAGGATTTTATGATTTATTTTAGGAAGTTATATTATGTATCATGAATATTGTAAACGAAACCATTACGTCATCGGGTCATCATAGCAGTTCTCTTTGAATAATTAAACATACAACTTTTATCAATGGAATAATGTTACTTTAATAATTTGACATAATCTGTAATATAACATCATCAGTCGCGGTCCAAGCCCTGTTTCCTATTCACATTGAAATAGAACGATGCACTACATAACTGCGTGATAGTAGATTGTCTGGTCAGCTAAACCTATTCAAACGTGCTATTAAAAGGACGTTCCAACCACTATTAATATCAATACATTTATTTAAATCATAATTACAAAAAAGAAAAAAGCACATTTTGTCATCTCTAACTTTTTTTTATTTAATCAATGCAAGAAATTGTGATAACCGTAACTATAACACATACAAAGCAGGTTTTATTAAATTAATAAAGTGTTATCATCTAGTTCTTTAAGTTTTGCAATTATTGTTTCCTAACGAAATATATTTTTTACTGTACTTCAGTTATTTTATGTTACAAAATATTAAGATTTTTATTTTCCTTTTTTTAATCTGTAGCAAAAATCTTAACGTGGCAGTCAAATTATTCGGTACAAGTATAAGTTAAGCACTTAAGATTCCGCAGTCGAGTTGCCGTGTAATTTACATAATAATACCAATTACGCTTTAGAAGTGTTCATTTTGAAGTCCGGATGCGTGACAAGATTTCATCGGAATCTATTAAGAGTGAAAAATAAGCTGAGATTTACACAGACTTGTATTGTTTAAAATGATATCAGTAACATAACATTCGAGAACATAAATCTCTACTTACAAATACGTACTTGTAGTGACTCATTGTGAATAGTGTTACAGTACATAACAATTTAAGCCACAGAATATAGGTCAAAACACTTTCGTGAAACACACGTGCAATGTGCTACACGGTAAAAAATATGTGGTACACAGTGAAAAGGATCACTTTCGCTATGGTCATTATGTTTGAACTCGGAATATTTTCCAGGAACCGTATTAAATCTCTAAAGATTTATAGAAATGCTTCTAAAATAGGATTTCCCCGTGTTAGGGGGAAACGTTTAATGCCCGCGGCACCTAGGACATTGTAAGGGCTCTCGTAAAATACTGCCTTTGTTGTGGACCTACAACGGTGCTACACAGCCGCAATTTTGTACACACTTTACCATTGAAAAGGAAAGGAAGATGGAACATTTCTCAATGGGCTAATTTTACACTTCACCGCCTCCATCGGAAAGTAAGGAAAAATCCCGACTAAGAGGGTTCTCTCTTAAGGCGTTACTTATCTCTTTATCCAATTTTTTTGACATATTTATTATTAAGTACTTAAATATTTTATTTACAATTTAACTATATTGATTTTTGTTATAACTTCATTAATAATATTGACATTACTTCAGAACTAATAACGTTTTGTTTCTGAAGTATCAAATCAAAGTAGATAGATAAAACAATGATTGAAAAATATAAAGATAAGATAACTCAAAGGTACAAAGTCTTAACAAGGCGTCACGGTTAAATAGAGTAGGCTTGAATGCTGACATACCTTGCTGTGCAATTTTCATAAGCACGGTTCGAGCATGTCGTAATTAGTATTCGCAAAGAAGTCCTTTTACAAAGTCTCACGGCTGCCGTACTTCAAAAAGAGTCCCCGCTCTAAGAGCCCTTCAGCAAAACGGAGCGTGAACTTCATACATGAATTTTAATGATATGACACTGCAAGAAACGGGTTGGTAATGAATTAAATTGCCCTTTAAGCTAATGCAGAGTTAGCGTGTAAGAATTTTTGATTCCCAAAAGGATAAAATCAACGAATATTCGAAACTAACGTAGAAATTATTTAAAATTTGCTTATGTGAATATAACTAAAGACACGTTATGTTACGCAACTATTTATGTCTCATATACGTTGATAAAATCAATAATGTTATCAGTGCTAGTGACGAAAAATGATTTTATTAGATGACACACGTACACAAAACTTTTTAATATCTTCGTATTATAACTCCCTACTGAGTCATAAAGGTAAGGTAAATGGAGAACGTCGTAATAAGGGTACCCTTTTGTTCCCTTGACACACTCGGAAAACTAATTATGAAAATATGAGAAACAAAGTCCGCTTACATTTCCAAATGCTACAATTGAACGACACTATTCTAGTTTATAAAAAAAATCAACACTTGAATGAACGTAAACGTGGAAAATAATATGTAATGACCGTAAAAAGAAGAGTGGGACGCTTGTTATCAGTTGTATAAAATCATTTAACGTTAGCTTTTTGTAGTCGTAAAAATATAAGTGGGAAGCAAGCAAGCAGTGGGTTTATAATGAATATTTTATATAAAAAAAAAATATAATTTTTCTATAGGAATTGACAAGTGGCACGACCGGTAACCTAGTTTAAGGCCTTAAATTTAAACAACGTTTTATGTGAAAATTATTAAAATCGTTGCCGGAATAGATCCGGACTTATATGGGTTAAATTAGTGTAAAGCATATAAAAAAAACTAATTTAAAAGTTACTAAAAACCAAAAACTTTAACATGAAATTCTCTGATTTAATAATTATGAATGGTACGTTTCAATTTATTTTTATTGCCTACAAAAATGTACGTTTTTGAAATATTGAAATTGGAAAAGGACTTAATACAATAAACCGTTACATCAGTTTTGAAACAATAGTGCTCTCTGATTGATATTCAATCCAATAGAGTTGAAACAACGTCAAGAGGGTTTTAATATCAGTATTTAAGTGGAAATAATATAGACTACATTTTTATAAATCCATTCATCTATACAGTACACTTATAACAAATAAGTATTGGATTTTTCGGATGTTATTACGCTTTGTTATGTCAAGCAAACTTCAAAAAGGGTTACGATATGTTCGACGCTTATATATTTTTTTATTTATATGACTATTCACCGACTGCTCGTACCTATGAACCGATGTGGTTGACTTAAATTTAATTCTATGAAGTAGGTGGTCTGGTACCATCTAATTTTTGACATATAATATACGGAACGATTTAAAACAATCTTTGATAAAATTTTCAAGAATATATGCTATGCGGCCTTTGTTGAATTTTCAATATTTCAGATTTTTATCGAAATTGGTAAATTTGTTGTTTTACTTAATATCGCTTGCGTAAGTAATTTGAACTAGCTATCACGGAACTCACTATTAATATACAGCTAATAATAGCTTTAAATAAATATTAACATTATTGAAATATGAAAAAATTAAAATACGTAGTCTTAATTATATCAATAGGTTTCCATTAATTATATCATAAGTTTATATATATATAGGGTTTTCCAATAGGGACGCTTGAACTTTGACAGCTGATTGCGGCCATGTTGTTTGAGTGACAGCTGTCAAATGCAGTGTGTTATATTCATTCCGTCCTCCCAAACCACCATGGCAGGTTACAGTGTCGAGCAGCACGTGCAAATCATAAAATTGTTTTATGAAAATGGGTCTTCAGTTCGAGCAACGTTCCGCGCACTTCGCCCGTTTTACGGTCGCGATGATCGTCCTGCCGAGTCGACTATCCGTCCATTGGTGGACAAATTCGAGTCAACCGGGTCAGTTAACAATCAGCCGGTTCCCGTGCGTCAACGTAACGCGAGATCTGCCGAGAATATCGCCGCTGTGCGCGACAGTGTCCTCGAAAACCCGCGGCAGTCAATTCCGCGTCGCGCACAGGAACTTCCTTGGCCTTTCGCAGACGACAACTTGGCGAATTTTGCGTTGTGACTTGAGCCTGCACCCGTACAAGATCCAGCTGACCCAAGAGCTCAAGGTTAATGACCATAGACAGCGCCGTGTGTTCGCTGACTGGGCATTAGAGCAGTTGGAAGTTGACGCCGATTTTGGCAAAAAAATCATCTTCAGCGACGAGGCGCATTTTTGGATGAATGGCTATGTCAACAAGCAAAATTGCCGTATTTGGGACGAGACCAATCCACACGAGGTTCACCAAGTGGCAATGCACCCGCAGAAAGTGACTGTTTGGTGCGGATTTTGGGCCGGAGGCGTGATTGATCCGTATTTTTTCGAAAACGATAATGGTGTGGCCGTCACCGTCAATGGTGAGCGATACCGGTCGATGATAACCAACTTCTTTTGGCCTGAAATCGAGAATATGGATCTGGACAACATGTGGTTTCAACAGGACGGCGCTACGTGCCACACAGCACACGCTACGATGGAAGTTCTGCACGATCAAGCGCCCTTAATGGAAAACCCTATATAAACCTGAAGTGAAAACTGATTTTATATGAACCTCGAATTAGTCTATTCAAAAATAGAACACCAAATCATATACATAAATTGATGTAAATTACTCACTGTGTTATTTGAATTTAAAGAGTAATTGCTTTAAATCCAAATAACACATTTAAACACATTACAAATCATAAGTCGCGCCAATAATCAATTAATTTCTTTACCTTTATGTGCACTAACAAGATGGCGGCGGTTTTTAAATTAGCGCGCTTCTTTTTTTTAATAACGCAGTTGTATGGACCAAGGAGTCTCCTAACTATATATATACATATACTAGACAGTCAATCACCGTTCCGGCAATGCGTTCCATAACAAGACAGCTTGCACGCCGAAATAAGATTTAAAAAGTTGCATTGAGAATAGATACAATAATAGATACTCGCAGTGTAAGATTTTCACGAAATCTTAGAAATATTATTATGAGTAAAAAGAAATTTAAATTTTAGTGTCTCACCGAACCGTTGGCTTCGCCTTTGACTTCGGCCACCTTCAACCGAAAAAACCATCATCGGTAAAATTTTTGGCTTCAATCAAAATGGGCCGAACTTTTGGCCGTGTTTACATAACTTCAACTATTTGTAAATATATTTTGCTCGCTGCTCTCGCAAACATTTTATCAAACAATTAACCAATTAAGACTTGTTTTAATTTTAGGCAAACGAAATAGTTTTTACTGTTAACGAATGCAGCATACTTTCAAAATTTAGTAAAATAAAATGAAAACCATTTCAGCAACCGCTTGTTGAAATCAAAACACTTTAAATATTTTTACAATGTTGCCAAAAACAAAAATATGAGTACATTTTAATTTGAATAACTTAAATACTAAAAAGACAACCAAAATTAATTTCCCGTATAAAAATATATTAAAACATAATTTTATTTAACATAAAATAATTTTATTTATGGGTAATTTTTTTAACTTATTTGGATGAAATTCCAGGAACCAAAAATTTTATATTTTCAATTTTCAAGTAGCTGCGGCTGCACTAGGCCTTTTAAAGTTCACCGTGCCGTATCTACATCGAAAGCTCTTACTCTGCCCGGTTTCCATCGATACTAATTAATAACGCTCCTTCACAAATGTTTTATATGCTTATTATATAAACTCATGTGTGATATATAGCTATTTATTTCGGATATTATAAATAAGTCGCGCGTTAAGTGAAAGAGAAACAGATTATAAGTTTCAAATTAAGTATATAATGATCAATTAAAATTATACAATGGAACTACTAAATGGTCAAGGAAAAAGTGCAATTTTAAACTTTCTCTAATTTCGTCATACAAAACTGGCCCTAAAGAACAGAAGCGTCGTGGTTTTGAGAATCTCACGAACTAAAAGATGCGGTACTGTATTTAAAGTTATACCACGGCACGGGATCCACGGCTGTCAGTACATAGACACAAAATCATTATAGCTATGTGGCTTGTATCTACATATCTTGTAAAAAATCATTTAATGTAATTATATATGTAGTCAAAGTATATAATATATTAAAATTTAATTCACAATAACAGAAATGTAACAAAACGAAAAATCTAAGTAATACGAACTTAAAAATGTCCTCCAGACCGATTTCGGCCATGGCAGCCAATCTCAAGAGAGATTAGCCAACTGCACAGGAGATATTAAAGTGCACAAGTGTGTGCGTAAACACGGATGCACTCTCTCTTCCCTAGCTCTCATAATCCGATGTGACGGCAATCCGACACGACCGGAAAAATTTCAGGCGCAGGAGCAACGGCTTAACGAGCTTTCCGAGGCACGTGAGTGTACACACTTCCAGACTCCGGACTGCTACTAAGAATTTTTTGACAGAAAAACCCAATAACTATTTATTGGCCCGAACTGGGAATTGAACCCAAGACTACCAGGTCTGCGGCCTTATACCTAGCCACTAGACCAACGAGGTAGTCTACGAACGAGGTAACTACGAACTTAATATTATAAATGCGAAAGTGAATTAGTTTGTTTAAGTAACGTTTTCACGTCCAAACCACTCAACCGATCATCATTAAATTTTTAATACATATTAACACGAGTATAGAAAAGGACATAAGGTACCTCACACTGCCTCCTTCCTCTTCAAGCAAAGCCGAGGGCTGAAAATATTACCGAGCTAAATAACAGTATGTATACGTATTAGAAATTGCGTCAGAAACATTTTGAAACTTTGTACTTACTCAACTCAACTTGAAACTCAACACACTTAAAAAAAATTACCAAATATTATCACAGTAGTAATGTATTAGTAAAGAAAATTTAGGTTCGTAAAATTAACGCACACGTAGACGACAAGACACATGAATAACGATATGTTTTAAGTGGATGCTGTAAACTTCATAAATATTTATAAGAGCGTATCTATGTGATATGCGTGAATTAACTTGTATGAGCACTGAAAAGGGCCTTATTACAATTTCCACTTTTCCTAATAGCTCTCGCATGTGCGCCCGAGCTGCATATTATACGTAATTCGCATATTTTGCGGTTAAGCACACTTGCAAAGTAATTTATGTGCATAGGTTATACGTTTGAAAGAGTCGTAAAAGCATCTATGAAATGTTTTTATGAGTAAAAAGTTATTATAGAGTTTGACGTATCACTCAGTTAATGAGATGCACTTAATTAGCAATCTTTAAGATATAGATTATTATTTGTATTTTATATTGTATCAAATATATAAAATTAAAATTAAATGCAAGGATTCAATGAGCTGAGATGTTCCTATGGATATAACACGGAAATCTTAACCGAATATTATGAATAGTACCACTATATGCGTAATTGGTTATAATTCAACGGAATGGAAAACATTGTGAGGAATATGTGTCCGCTGAAGTTCTTCCACATGTGTGGCACACCAACTGGAACTGACACAACTTGTGAAATAAACTACATAGGCTTCTTAATAGGAGATTAGGCCATGGCCCATTTGTGGGACATATACGGGTTGCTAGTTTGTTTTATAAAAACGCTGAAAAATATACAAAGAAAGCCAATCATTATTCGATTCTGAACGGAGGATATAGCCGATTTTGGAAGTGTATGCTCAAATTTACTCTCAACTCCGAACCTCATGATCGGTAGCCTTATACTCTAGCCACAAGATCAACGACTCAGTCAATAACTCTAAGAAATAAATAGATCTATACAACTTTCATTAATAATATTAGGTCCTTACATATGAAATTGGCGTTTTGTACGGGAGGAATATAAAGTATTTTTTTTTTTGTAAAATATATTTAATTAATCAAAGTATGCACCGTTGTTATCTATGCACTCTTCTCATAGCTAGTCCATTGATCCCTTTACTAAAAAAAACCATGGGGGCGAGAATCAATAAACTCTTTGAAGGTGGTTTGGACTGCCGCATCGGAGTTAAATTTTTTTCCTTGTAAGAAGTCGTCGAAATTCCGGAAAAATCGTAATCTGTTGGAACAAGGTCCAGGGAGTACGATAGGTGTCGCAGACATTCCAATTGTAGCTCATCTAACTTAGTGGTTGTTTGTTGTGCAGTGTGTGGTCTTGCGTTGTCGTGAAGCAGCAGTGGCCTAGAGCGATTGACCAATCTCGGTTGTTTAGCAGCTAGTTCTTCCTTCATGGTTTACAGTTGCTGACAATAGATATCTGCCGTAATCGTTTGACCAGATTTTAGAAAGCTGTAGTGAACGACACCGGCGCTAGTCCACCAAACACTCACAAGTAACTTTATCTGAGTAAATTTTCGTTTAGGACAGGATTTGGCTGGGTATCCAGAGTTCAGCCATTGCGACAAGCGCTTCCGATTATCGTACAGTATCCACTTTTCATCACAAGTAATGATTCGATTTAAAATCCCTTCATTATTGTGTCGGTTGAGCAAAGTAACACAGCAGTCGACGCGTGTTTGCAAGTTCGATTCACTCAATTCATGAGGTACCCATCGTTCAAGTTTTTTTACTTTCCCGATTTGCTTCAAGTGGATTAATATAATTTTCTCGCTTACCCCGAAGCCTGCAGCTATCTCTGAAGTGCTTTGTGATGGATCCGCTTCCACAATAGCCTTTAATTCTTCATTTTCCACTTTGGTCTCCGGCCGTCCACGGGTTGGTTCTGAAGGTCGAAATTTCCAGAACGAAAACGTTGAAACCAAAAACGTACCGTGCTTTCTTTTGCGACACCAGCGCCGTACAAGTCATTAATCCTTCGAGCTGTTTCTGCAGCACTGGTGCCACGGTAGAACTCGTACTCGTAAATATACCGATATTTCATGTTTTCCATTGTGCGGTAATAAGCGACGACAAAGAAAAAATAATGAGGAAAAAAAAATGAATGACTGTTTTCAAAACTCAAATGTACCGGCTAAATGAATTTATAAATTTGAATTTGGAATTCTTAACCAAAGAGGAGATATTTCAGATCAAGGTGGTCAGTACGACAAAACGCTAATTTCATATGTAAGGACCTAATAATTAACCAAAACCCAGTCAATTTAAATGAAACGTGTCATATCATTGAATCATACTCAAAGCGCACTCCCCATTTTATTTTGTAACAAACCACGTGTGGTAAGAGTAAGTTCTTCATCAGAGAGTACTCAACTATTGAGGCAAGTCAACTTGAATGTCTTACTAATAGGTCTTGAAACATCAACCGCTCGCGTTCCTAGTTTCCGCGTCTTTGGATTTCTTTTATAAAATATTCTAATACAATCAGGTCCAGGTGGTTCTCTGAGTTAAATAGATCTGAACAAAAGATGAATTCAATTTAAGTTTTGAATTATTTAAATCCAGCAATTATTCCTCTTTATTTCTGTTATTAGTTGAGGTATTAAAAATAAATGTTTCTTGTTTGTGTCGTATTCCTTTTATCCGATTGGGTTTTATACAGTATATATAGTTATTGTTTTTGATTCGTCAAAGGTTTTGGCGTAGTACCATCATGATAAGTGGCGCGAACGTCGTATCTTATTAAAGAAATTAAAAGATAATGACAAGCATGTCATTACCTTTTATAACGCGATGCCTGTCCACATCCAAGGCTGTAAGACGAAGGCGATCCAACTGCGCAGAGGGGTGAGACAGGGGGATGTAATATCCCCGAAACTGTTCACCAGCGCGTTGGAAGACGTCTTCAAGACGCTGAATTGGACTGGATATGGAGTCAATGTAAACGGCGAGTACATCTCACACCTTCGATTTGCCGATGATATCGTCATCATAACAGAGTCGCTGGAACAACTCACCGAAATGCTGCGTAGCCTAAGCGATTCTTCCCGGCGTGTCGGTCTCGGTATGAACTTGGACAAGACCAAGGTCATGTTCAATAGGCATGTCGTGCCGGGACCAATATACGTCGAAGGGAAACCTCTCGAAGTTGTTAGTGAATATAACCTACCTAGGACAGGTTATACAAGTCGGTAGGAACAACTTCGAGAAGGAAGCCGATCGAAGAATTCGCTTGGGATGGGCAGCATTTGGCAACCTTCGTCAAGTCCTCACGTCGTCTATACCGCAATGTTTGAAGACGAAAGTCTTCAACCAATGCGTCTTACCTGCCATGACATACGGTGCCGAAACGTGGACACTAACTGCGGGACTAGTCCAAAAATTCAAAGTCGCTCAGCGTGCTATGGAGCGAGCTATGCTCGGAGTATCTTTGAAGGATAAGATCAGAAATGAGATTATCCGGAAAAGAACCGGAGTCACCGACATAGCTTGCAAAATTAGCAAGCTGAAGTGGCAGTGGGCTGGTCACGTATGTCGTAGGACCGATGGCCGTTGGAGCAGACGAGTCCTAGAGTGGAGACCACGAATCGGCAAACGCAGCGTAGGGCGCCCTCCAGCCAGTTGGACCGATGACCTTATGAAGGTGGCGGGCACCGACTGGATGCGGAAGGCGGAGGACCGGGAGCTTTAGCGCACTTTGGGAGAGGCCTATGTTCAGCAGTGTACTACGATTGGCTGTTGATTGATGATTGTTGACCTTTTATAAAACATCATAGAAATAATCTATGTGACAAAGTTCCTAAATATATTTAAATATACACCAACAAATAAATATCACAACTTTGTCACAAACAGTAAGCATAATTTTTAAAGTATTTTTTCTTCAAATATATAAATTATAAAAAATGAATTGTAAATCCACATTAGTTTCAGTCACAAGTCTGGCTAGTCCTGTTTTCATAACTCTGTCTGATCAAGTTACAGCTCGTAACGTTTCCTACTGTCAAGAATCAACAACATACTCCGTCCTACTTTGAGAACTTAGTAATAATAAGGTCGTGTCAAAAAAGTTGCATACACAAGATTATCTGGCATGCATGTGTTGTTTTACTCGCTGAGACTTAAGCTTGGTGGATCTATCGTCAGAAATAGTACATAAGTGAGTTAATTTATAAAACTTTAGGACCGTAACAAATCGACGACGCTGTGCAATAATTTGGAAATTTGCAAACCTAAAATTTTACAGGAAACACTATTGTATTTTACAGTAGTATTACTAAATCGGATAATATATACAAAATATAGCCTTAAATTGCTTAGCCTTATTTGCAATAGAAAAGTTCGTAAACTTCCACGCAATAAAAATGCGTAAAGGATTTTTTTTTAAATCATACCAAAAATATGAAATATATATACCTTATGTTATTCTAGAATCAAACGTAACAAGAATTTGAAAATAGAAAAATGAATCAACTAACATTCTCTATGGCGGATCCAATTCACAATATCGAAAGCTGAATTTTTATATTGTGTTGAAACTGTGCCGAACGGAAAAACTGCTACGTATCTGAAAGTTTTAAACACCTGCAATGCGAACAGAAAAAAATCTACCTGCATTCGCACCCGATAATACTCTTTGAATAAAACGGATGTAGAATAAAAGATTTTATTCAAGCTAAAAGAGCATTTTAATTAAGTTATATCAAGCTTCGTCTTTTACTTATATACATGAAAACTATGCTACGTATTATTCCTTGGATAAAGTAAAGGATTCTCTATATGAAAAATTAGAGCTGATTTTACCACGCCGCGCTACGATTTGGGTTTTACTCACTATGTGAAATCCACAAATAAAATATCTGCATTACGTACCATGAACGATTTTCGTTTAAGGTTTTTTTAATTTATTGTAGGTGTTTAAACCTTCTAGCCACTTGGTTATAACTGTAAACTTCTAACAACTATCAACTTAGGTTATTGACTAGTTGACTAGCGCTGTAAAACTAACAAGTACAACCTTCTTTAGCAAACTTATAAACTTCCAAAAGTTAGTTCTTACGCCGTCATTGCGCCGCCAAGCGCAGGATCTAAGGTTATGTCTATTGAGTTGTAATAACACTGACTCACTATTATATTCATACATATAATGTTTTATACATTTAACCAAAATTATACTAATGTAATCAAGCATTTTTTTGTGTCATGCATAACCTGCCACATCTACCAAACATGACAGATAAAATATGTTAAAACATAATGGATCTTTGAAAATATTAAGAACACTCATTACAAATTTAAATACATAGGATATTTACTTTTATAATCCGTAATAACTTATATTATATCATATATTATCAATCGCTTTATCTTTACGCAACAAAGAGTCTACTCTGTTTTTTTGAAATGATAAGTAATTAAAATATATATTTTAAATTAAAACAAATGGATACGAAAGAAATTAATAAAAGTTTACTAAGCACTTAAATATTACTTTTAGTATAGAAAGTAATGAATGGGAAACACTTAGTTGGCACGTGGATGCACACGGTACAAAGCCCTTGAACAATGCTTTGATCCGACAATCGCAGAAATGAATTCCGCCTTTTAAATACATTTCTATTAATGGACAAGAACAATAGTTGTTTAGTATTAAAGGGCGCGCTGAACTGCGAATTCAAATATCACGTGAAATTATTAATACAGTGTATTCGTGTGCACAAAAACCTATTTTTAACGAACTTAAAAGAGAGTAGGAGCTTAAACAGATTTTAAAGTATATAAAGAAAATATACGACCGATTTGTATGATTCTTGTACTGGGTTAATATATACATATATATAGGAAAGGCTTAATACATAAAGTATAAAGATAATTGTGTCAAAAAATATACATATTATATACATCCCTTGGTAAAAAAACGATTCCAATAGTTTTACTTATAAATGCTGCTCAGAGTTCTGATTAATCAAACTATGCCGTGTCTTGAAAGAGAGAAACCAGTGTTTCACTAGACATCTATTAATCAAAATTTTTAGAGCCGAAAAAGTTACACCATAAATAACACTACATGTATATGCACGTGTCATATATGCACGTGTAATGAGCATGATATTAGTGTGATTAAACCCTGAATCGATAAAAGGTGTAGTTAAATAAAACAAAGCTTAACACGTAATCTCAACCGAAAACTGTAGGTTCAAGTCCGGTCAGCGAGCTTTCATGTATTTTTAGGTTATAATTCATCTCGCGCTCAGCAGTGAACGAATTTTTTATGTGAAAAAATATGCATTTCTCGAAGTAAATTGAAGGAATAACCTATAAATAAACCTTCGCTTAAATACATAGTTTGCTGATACATACTCAGAACATTAAAACTGTAACAATAGCTCAAAACACGAAGTATGATTGATAACTTAATTACAGTCTATTTTCAAAAGCGCCGGAAAAGGTCCGGCTCTGCCGGACGCTTTGCAGTGTAAGCTAACAGGAAACGTTCCGGGGTGTTATCCGCGAAGCACTTCCGTTAGGCTATCCACCTATGCCTTTATAAACGACATACTATCGTCGTATAAAATATCTATTACCCCCGAGTGGTTCATGAGGAAGGTTTTGATGTATAATTAATAAGGTTTTTATGTAAATTGGCTGAAAAATAAAGACGATTGTTAAAGATATCGGAAAAAAATTGACGACTGGGAGCTTCACTGCTTATATTATGTATCACAATATATAAATGTTTTATTTAGATCATTATTTTACCCGTGCGAAGTCAGAGATGGGTTACATAAAATAACATTAAAAATATTATAACTTAACAATGTAATTACGACTGTATTCAATGAATGTTAAAAATATAAATTCCTATTATTATTTAATAAATAATAAAACAAAAGCTCTTACAAAAGATTAATCAGATAAATATTAAATACGGCACAATAACTATAAGTTAAAATTGACATTATTATTTCCAGGCAATATTGGCGTACTTCCAAATTCTTTGGAGCTATTCTATGAGAATGTCTCTCGAAACTCGACGTAGAATTCGATCATCAAGTATCAAAAACTGACATACAACATTTACCTAGATTAAAGCCTTAAATAAAATAAAAATTAAAAGTAGTTACTGTACAAATCCTGACTGTGTGGAATGGTGGCAAGAATGCTAGCAGCATTTCCTTATTGAATCGTAATTCCGATTCTCTGGGCGAAAAATGAACCAGCTCTCCTATCACCAGTAGAGGCAATAAGACGGGATGTAGTATTTTTAATGATAAATATTTATTAATTAATTACATTTGCAACAAAAACATGCACAAAAATAAACATATATAACACTTCAAGCTTAAAAATCCTCAAGGGTTCATCGACTTTAACGCTTTGTATGTACGAGTATATAAAAACGATGAATAAAAATCCCTTTTTTTAGGTTTAGTTTTAGTTTAGTTTTTTGAGTTATTCTACATATTTTTTATATTCCTTACAGAATATATTTGCTGTAAAACAGTTTGTGCGCGATGCGAATCAACGGAAGGTGCAGCGCAAACTGATCGGGTCAGTTCCGGTACGTCACGTGAAAATATTTTCTTGTCATATATTATTAAAACTTCTAAAATATTATTACTAAGTACTATATATATTTATATACATTATTGGATAACAAAATGAAATTGCACAAAAGGTGGGCTTAACACGTAATATAAAACATACGTATTGTTAGTTTAGTGCACTTGGTTATTTTAAAAATAAAACACCAATTACAGTCACTTGTTTATTTAAAAGTTAAAATCTCCCCAATTTACACTGCCTGAATTTCTCAAATGACCTTTTTACTCGCGATTCGCGTGAGACCTGCAAAGGGTCTATCGGCAATTAGGCTCAGGAGTTAGTCTTGTTGCTAGTGCCGGTGTAGTGAGGTCAATGGCACTGTATGGTGCCCAGCGAGCCCTGATAGCCCGATGGGAGGAGGACCTGGGGTCCCCCACAGCGGGCGACAGTGGAGGCGACACGTCCCCACTTGAGTCCGGCGCCTTCAGCGTCGGTGAGCCCCATACCCCCCCCCCCCCCCACTTCACGTGGGGGAAACGCGTAAATACGTTATACCAGAGATAAAAAAAGGGATATAGGTCATACGGTCAAACAGTCATATTATGAGGTATTCATGTTAACCTTATTTAATAAATACATATCAAGCGAAAAATAGCTACTGCACAAGTCATGATTGCGTGGAATAATTGTAATTAAATTATGCTGTAATAAATTATATTTTATATGAAATTAGATTACTAATTACATTAGTATCGGATTTAGTACGATATAGGGATACGAATACACGAATGTATTTGCAATGTTGATTGGAGTTCCGTAGTCAGGTTGTGCTGGAGATACGCCGGATGTGGGAATGCATTGCGGACGGATCGCACCCGTTCCGGACCGTTATGTGAGCGCGCCACCGGTCCCTTATCATTTGTTATTATTTATTCTGATTTATCATCGGACATAAAATATGACAGATGAATATGTACTGCTACTTGGTGGTAGAGCTTTGTGCAAGCTCGTCTGGGTAGGTACCCACCCCACTCATCAGATATTCTACCGCAAAACAGCAGTACTTGGTATTGTTGTATTCCGGTTCGAAGGGTGAGTGAGCCAGAGTAATTACAAGCACAAGGGACATAAAATCTTAGTTCCCAAGGTTGGTGGCGCATTGACGATGTAAACGATGGTTAACATTTCTTACTATGCCAATGTCTATGGGCGTTGGTGATCACTTACTACAGATGGCCCATATGCTCGTCCGCCTTCCTATTCTATAAAAAAACCAAAAAAAAAACGATCTTTTATTATTTAACAATACATTTTGTTTTTCAAACTATATATAAAAATACGTATAAGGAATCTTAAAAATTATAAAATATTTTTTTTCCAACATTTATTTTTGCATAATAATATTTTGTAGTTAATGAGACTTACAAAATACGTTAATGTTTTTTTTTTTTAAATCAGTCATACAAAAAACAATTTGGAATTTTAACTTTAATTTTCATATGTTGGAATATGCAGTAACTTAGAATTTTATATAGCCATAATCGCTGGAGCGCTGTCTATTTTACACTCTGAAATTAAAATTCATATACTGTAACGCCCTACATTCGGGGATTCACGGTGTAGCGCGTTGGGTGCTATAAGCGCTAAGTTTTTTATTCAGGATAAATACTGTTACAATGCTGCTTATATAATAATTTGTATTTTTGATTTTTATCGTTTATGTGTATATTGCCTTATAGAAAAAATAAAGTATTTTTCAAGTTTAAGCTACACAGTCGATATTGAAGCGAATCACTTTAAAACTTTTTACGTCGGAGATAAAATCACATTTATGTAATAATAATAAAACAAAACGCGGATTCTAATAAGACAAACATAAAGAAAACAAACAACTTACTAAAATAAAATAAAACTCACCTTATTATTCTTCTAAATTCAATTCAAATGCTAAGTTAGATTAGCACGAACTCACAGCGGCAAAAATCAAGTCAAAATTTAAACAAAGATATTTCATGAAAAACATTTGAATGACCTATTTACTCATACGTAAGTTATCTGTTGTTCTTTTAAAACTCGTTGGGATGCGGCAGTAATTAACGAACCGCAACGCATTACATACGGAATACCGCGGTAAAATATGGTATAATTTAATGGTCATGCACTTACACGTTTGTGTAAAACAATTACAAAATTAACCATGTGTTTTCTAAAACTAGTTACACATATTGAATCTGGTTTTAACTGGTTTAGTCTAGAACTTTGGATACTGCTTGCTCTGAATTCAGCTAAGCTCTGCGTTCTATGATAAAAACTAAGTAGACAAAGATAAATGATGCATTACCAGACCGTAAGAGAATTCAAATTAGGACGCAAAGTGCTACACATTTTGATCCGTAATCATTTTTTCATTTGCATGAACTGGGAATTTCAGAAAAATAATATTGTTAGTTAATTCTTGATCGAATATAAAATGTTAATCCAAAAAAACATTATTTTCTTTGTTGTAAATTTATCTTACATTTTTAATAAATGCTAAGATTATTATAATTTACAATCTAGACATAACAAACTGAAAAGGAAACGATAGATAGATTTAGGTTAAATCTAATGTTATAACTGATGATAATGGTGTTCTCCTGACTGACTTCTACCACTGAAGCCATTCTCAAGAGAGACTAGCCAAAGTGGGTATACGTGAACTATAATATGTCCCATATTATAGTTCACAAGTGTGTGCGCAAACACAGGTTCTCTATTCCCTCACTCTCATAATCCAATGGAACGATAAATCCGACACGACTGGAAATAATTCAGGCGCAGAACAGTTTGTAAATAAAAGTTGAACAATAGCTGTTTTACAACCGTTAGTTAGCGTATTACATCAGATTCAAATAATCAAAAGAAAGAAGATATAAATAACCAGGTACAATAAATAGGCGCCGAGAATTAGTAAAATTAACTCAATCTTAACTGTCTTAAAAGGTAAGTAGTAACATAAAAATGACTGCATATTATTAAAAAAAAAACAGTTATGAAATGAAACTTAAATGACGATCAGTGGATTTTGGTTTCACCTCAATAAAGAACATTATTGTACCTTATGTTTTCTTGTTACCTAATATAAATTATATATCATTAAAAATTATTAATATTCAAAAGAAATATTTTTTTGGTAAATAGTTACCACCACTCATAGACATTGAAGATGTACGAAATATTAACCTTGCCTTACATCGCCAAAGCGCCAACAAACTTGAGAACTAAGATGTTATGTCCCTTGTGTCTGTGTGTGTAAAAAGTCCATATAAAATCATCACTTAAAACTATTTTTTAATAACTGATTTACGGCATGCATCAGAATCGCTGATTTACTAATTGTTTTTGAAAACTAATATTGGAAAATTTTTAACTTATAAGTTTTTCTCTTAGAACTTCCAAAAACTTCATTTATCACGTAAGCATTGCCAAATCGACTAAAGCAATCGTTAGTCAGGCGATTTCTTCGCAATTTCATCGACCGGTTGCGACGGGATGCGCCAACAATTTGGTAGTCACGGTTGCTTGGGTTCTAACATCGAGTGTCACACATTTTACAACCATTTGCCTTTAAATGCATACAATTTGTTCAGGACTTGGCTACAGCTAACAAGAGATAAATAAACACAGGCGATAATATATTTCAAATTTCGTGATATATAATGATTACTTTTATTCTTCTATGACAGAAGAGATATTGCGAGAGTTATATTTGTTTATTTCTGTATGTTACCTTTTTTAATTAATAATTTTACCCCATTTTTATTTTTTTCTCTAAAGCCTATAAATGTCCACTGCTGGGCTAAGGCCTCCTTTCCGCGGTCATCTTGGCTCTTTTTTATTTTTTATTTATTTATTTATTGGAACATAAAAAAGTTAGTCGTGGCTCTTTGTATTCATTATGATACTCATTTATTTTAAATTTATTTTAAATAAATATAGATTCCGGCGTGAAAACTAAAAATGTCCATTTTTGTATTGTTCATAAAAAATTCAAATATATTGATATCCTCAAAATTAAATTTGTTTTAGTTACAAATAACATCGAATATTATATAGTGAATTAATGGTGTCCACACATCAGACGCATTTCACGCCAGACAGGACAGAGATAGGGAATCGGAAGGGACACCGAACCACCGCTGCTTTCCGCTGGCGATATCAACTGTCCCCTACACTTTACCAGATAAAATGAACCCAATCTACCAATACGTAAACAACGAAAATATTTGTACATTTTTTTTTGTATTTATTATAAAAAAGGGTTACTCGGTTTCATTGCACGTAGTTACGTGACTTTACATTATTTATATTCAGATGAGTCAGATTTGCTGATTTACTGCAAATATTAGCTATACAAATATGTATCTATTTGCTATGGACAGGTTCTTGTGTTTTTCCCCTATCATGATTTGCAGAATACAAGGCTACATTGACAACTCTTAATTTGCAAAATATTTTACTTAGTTCTTAGTACATTCAAATCGTTATACAATTTAAAAAACACAGTTATTTTTCCAAATTGTCTGATAATATATAGGTTATTTAATTTTTACCAAAAATTCAAAGAATGAAACTTATAATTTCTTATTGTCACGGTATTAAAGTAAAAGATAAATCTCATGGCTCCCGTTCTCTGGCTGCAGACATCGCAATACAACCGGGAGCGCGGCGTGAAAAACTTTACAGGGACACGAATACGCTTTTAAGGAGTCAGCGACGCGTTGCTTTGTATGCTGGTTGCTCACACGAAATAAATATGTGGAACTAACTATTTACTTTAAAGCTTAAACAATACGGAGCTCACTTATCCGCAAATGCATTTTACGAGCCCCGGGCGAGCAATTATATACTTGAAGAGAAGGAACCAAGTTATTCAGTGAGTATAAGAAGTTACAAGTCAAGTCCATAAAGAAATCACAGCTAAACTAAACTTACGGCTTTATCTTCTGTGTTACATAAAGCCGTTTATTTTAAAGAAATCACGTCTCTTACAAACACAAATGTGTCTTCAGTTCCTTATTTCTGTTTAATTTGTTATTTAGCAGTTCATAGCTCTTTTTTATTTACGTTTCTTTTGGAGACTAAAAACATATTTTTACTAATTTTACAAATGCGAAAGTGAATTAGTTTGTTACATCTTAAATACTCAGTAAGGTTACAGAGAAGAACACAGGGTACCAACCAGCCACAGGGTACCAGCGGGCAAAGACTTGGGTGGGGACTAGCTTTAAAATAAAAGAACGATGCTGTTAAACCTTACAATATTTCACAAAGGATATCACACAAAAGCCATGCAGTTAAACCAGCCACAGCTTAAAATTCAAGTTAAAAGGCGGAGTATTTTTCATCTTGTTCTATGTCTGCCGCAGACGTAGCAAAGATGTTGCTTTGTCACAAAGAACGTATTCTGAATAAAGAATAAGGAACAGCCGCCGCAGATTTTAAAAATCACGAATAGTGTTAAAATAACAAACAACATTGAAGTAAGCCGTTGTAAGAAATTATATAGATTAAACGCATGTAGTTAGTTTATTGTTTCAAAGGCCGTTTTTAGATATTTTATATTTTTACTGAAAACTTAAGAATTTTCATAAATAATAAAATTCTGAACTACTAAAATTTGTATACCGTTATTCCTGTGTACCGTGTAAAGCGAAACGTGAAACGTTTTCCTTGAATTATCTTTATTATTAAAAAACAAACGAAAAATATTACTCTATTTCATATTATTTTAGGAAATTAAGACGAGAAAAATTCGGTTCGTCATACGCAAAATATGAAACAGTAATATTTGTCACTCTCTTTTATTCTTACGCAAACACAATTTTTTACATTTTTTTTTTTTTGAAGAATTATTTTCCTTTATAAATATTCAATTCCATTTTCTTTGTAACGATAGCTACGATTGCGGGCCGCTGTTTATAATGGGGTCTATTCAACGTTGAGTGACACTTGAGGAAATGGTACATTGTTGCAGCGGGTGTGATGACACGGCAGGCAAATCTTCACAAACAATAGTGAGTAATGTCACGAGGACTCTTCAAAGGTGATTGTGATATTTTTGAAGCGGTTATTTTGTTTGCAAACAACGCCTCGATTTAAGTACGAGAGGGTATTATTTACCCTAACTTATAGTTCGTGATTAAGGATTAACAGCTTATTTTTTTTTATTATAGTGTAGTTTAAAGACTATATTGTTTTATCAACTAAAAACAATCGTAGTGAAATATTTTTTTTATAAATTTTAATTATTAAAAGGAAGGAGTTAATTCAATAAAATCATAATTTATTAAATACGATTCTTTGCTTTACGTCTACCGCATTCTTTACATAGTAGATATTCCGCTGTAGTACAAATATGGATTCATTTTTATTGATTTACTTATAAAGTGTAATGAAATAACCAATGAAAATTATTTTAAAAGTGTTATTTTAACTTAATTTAAGCAACTCAACACTTACTAATTACATACATATTTATAAATACAAAGTCTTGTTTGTAAAAACCAATGTTTAATAATTCTGTTAAATCTTTTTTATGTAGCAATTTATATTTAAAAAAAATAATTATATGGTCAATTAAAATAGCAGTTTTTATTTCATAATATCCAATAATCAAAGAATAAAAGAATCGTTCCAGTGAAATTAAGTTTCGCATTTATAATATTACTAAAATAATAGCTAAGATACGTGCAATTTTACTGCACTAAAATCATAGACCTACCTCTTAAATATATATGTAAAAAATAGCGTGGAACATTCCAGAAATAGTTACCCACGAACATGTATAACATCATTGAATTTCATACAGGAAAACGTCATTTCGTTAACAAAAATTACCCTATTTCTCATGGCATTCAGACTTCACCCGTATAAAACAGTCCACTTATGCATTCTGAGAGGAAGTGAGCAAAAAGTGAATATAAAAAGTGGCACATCCGGAACGCCCGGGCCGGTCGGGAACAGTCCGGGAGGCGTTCGAGATGGGATTCAAATTAACCACTCCATATTCCGGCTCGCGCTCAGTGAAACATTTATATGAACCACCGAATTATAAAATGAAACACTGTTACGTATTATGATAGGTCGTTACGTTATTCGAAAATTATGTTTTCATATTTTTTTAACCATTATGATAATTTTAATAGCGATCAGAAAGAATAGCCTTAGTTATTACATTTTTAATTTCAACGATTTTCTAAAATACAAGAAATTCAATTCGGTCACAGATCCACAATCTTTGTATGACTATTTTTTATATAAGAACAGTTGTCTCAACAACGATTTTATAAAACACTTAATCGAAAATCATTTTATATAAAATTCTTAGCCTTTTTAGGATTTTTCTGATCAACCCGCGATCTCATAAAACAACATTAGTATGTGTAATCTCATCTAGACTCGAAAAAGAACATTATAAAATAATATTATTTGAAAAGTTTTAAGTGCAAAAAGCGAGCATCATCTGATAATTATTTTATTGTATATACTTAAGTAATTACAAAATAACTTTTATATATCTATACTACTATATAAATGTATTGGCTCTATCCGTACATTTTTTTTCACCTAATTTTGTGATAAATAATCGTTTTATGATGCAGTGATTCACATTATATTCTTTTTTTCATTTTTGTCTGTCTGTCTGTTTGTCTGTCTGTCTGGCTGTATGTCTTCTTATAACTCGAGAACGGCTTGACCAATCTTGATGAAAATTGGTACACACAAAGAACATGAGATGATAGGCGCAAATGATAGGCAATATATAAGATCGGTAAACCCTACGGTATCTTTAAATTAATTTCCAATCGTTAATTACGTATTTCTTTACCAGTAGCCATGTGTGTGTGTGTGTGTGTGTGTGTGCGCGTGTGTGTTATTATAATAATAAAATAATTTATTATATTTTTATTAATTATACGCGGATGAAGCCGTAGGGCACAGCTAGTATATAATAATTATTATTTTAATTGATTACTAGAAACAGTAAGTAAGGTACGTATATTTATAATCTGGGTCAACATTATTACACATTTTTCATTATATAATTTTGGGTCTAAGAACACTCATTTGAAAAATCAGACTTAAATAAATTCACCTGGTAGATATACATCTTTATAATTGTACGAGTATGTATATACTACTACATTTATACATATATTTACGGTGCAATCTCTCAAACAATACAAGAGGAAATCGAATCAATCGATTGTGTAATCCGAACCGGATCAGTTATCAAGCATATAGTAGTGTTGTACATGCTAAATGATACATCGGTGAAAATACTATCAACCATTAAGAGAACAAAGGCATTGAGGAAATATAGTATATTTCATATCGGAAGTGTTCCTGACGAATTTCCAACTATATCATATAATATATGTACCACTTTTTTATGTTTTAGACGGGCAAATAGGCCACCTGATGTTAAGTGGTAACCACCGTAGACATTGGCGATGTAAGGAATATTAACCATTCTTTAAAATAAAAAATCTTTATTCAATATTGAATTAATCCCCTCCCCGTCCCCTCGTAAGCCGATCTTACGAGGGGACGGTCCGAGAGGTGCATCGAGGTACGGGCTCCGACTTCGCGTGCTTATAGTGTGGATAGTTACCAAACAAAGTCCATTAGGTATAGGTTTTTTAAAGATAGAAAAAATACGGTTAATTTAATTAAAATAATTGAAAAAAGTATAAGTTCATTAATACAATATTTACTACTACATAAAGCTGAATAGTTTGCTCTGATCCTTTGGGGTAGAACAGCAACGTTTAACTGAGGTTAAGCCACGCGGAGCAGTTAGTAAAATGTACAAAAAATATTTTATTCAAATATATTACGTATCTATACTATGCATACGTAATTATGACCATATTTTAATAAATACGAATGCACACAACTTTTTAAGCTGAATGCTTTCCGTTCGTAACGAAATATAGCGGAGTTAATAAACGCACGAAAACTCTTGAACATTTCAACGTTTCTCTTTAGAATGAAGTTTATGACTCTAGAGTCATAAACTTAAATAGCGCTTATGCACATCATAGAAATTTACTCGCGGAGCTGAAAGTTCGTCGCAAGGAATGGACGAACAAAAGGCTGGCTTTAAAAGCTGCTGCTCTTTCCTTCGCGCGCCCTCATTTCCAAATAAAACACCTTTAGTTCAACTATATAAAAGACCTTTTCCCATTAGGTGCATATCAATAGAACATTGCGAGTCTATAGCGCGCAAAATTACCCTTTGAAATTGTTTACAAACAAAATCGTTGACCTTAAAATTAAAACAAATATGAAAACACTTAATTTTTATAAAAAGAACATTCGTATTTTTACTACTGTAAATATAGCAAGGAATAATTTTATTTTTCACCGCCTATTAAACCATTTAACACAATTTACCATTTGTTGACATTCAGCGAAGCGGTCATGTATGATTTTTTTATAAAAGAACGTGAAAAGTTCGCAAGCAAACATCCCATATAAAAACATGACGTACGTACCCGTTTGCCATATTTTTATCAAGTTATTTCTTGCAATGTGTTTTATTACAAGAACATTAAATTCACGCTTGTTAAAATAATGCTCTAAATTTATAGAGGGTGAAACTGCAAAGCCCCGCTATTTATATAATAATTATACATACTAAAATCTACTCCGATACGCGCTGATCTTCAGTAAGTTTTTTTTATGTTTCCTTACTGCACGTTTGAGATCTTGACATATAAAAAATCTAGCGATGTATCATTGTAAAGGACAATACCTCAATTGGGAAAATCTTTATGATGCATATCAATTAGCGTCGCTCCGCGAAACCATAAATATTTATATAAATAGAGCATTCATATAAGTGATTCATTCAGTTGTAAGATATTCCTACTGAATAACATACGAATATGGATATCACTGTAAGTTTTTTTTTTTGCTTAAATTGCACTAGTTTTATTCAATTATAATATCAAACCAAGCCACGACTTATTAAATTTAAACGACTATGTATTAAATTAATTTATTAACAATATTATTGTCAGGCATAACTGCAATAAAAATTAAAATAGTCATAAAACAAAAAAAATTAATTACGGGATGGTGGGATCCACCATTAATATTAATTTTTATTCAACTTTTTTTAACTAAGCTCCAAACTTTCTTTTCAAAAAAGGGAAAAGGCATTAAGCCAGCAGTTACTTTTATGTGTAAAATATTAATATACTTTTTTACTATTTGTCACTGATGAACATTGTTAAAGCATATATTTTCTGCAAAAACATCTAAACAGTATTAAATGTTTAAGACTAACTTGCCCTTATTATTTCAGATCACTAACCTCTTGCTTACGTGTTTATTTATAATCCAAGGGATTAGTTTAACAAGAAGTGAGGATGAATTGAAATTAAATGAAAAAAATAATCCGTTGGGAAACCTTATACTACATGACAGCACACAGAAAAATACAAACCAAAACACAGATCAAGATAATGTCAGGGTGAAAAGGCAGTTCGGCTATTATCCCTACGGTCAGTATCTTGTCTGCTTTTTTTATTTAATCAACTCCTTTTAATAAAAAATCGCAATAACTCCGTTGCGAATAAGTCTTAAGACTGTTTTGAGCAAGTTAAGAGTTTTTAATTTCTATTAAAAATTTTAGGTTATTACCCACGCCCGCAACCACTCCCAATATTTATAGGAGGGATTGGAATTGGAATTGGAAGACCAGGGTTTGGTTTCGGAAGACCAAGTTTTGGTGGACGAGGATTCGGATTTGGAAGGCCTGGTTTTGGGGGTAGAGGATTTGGTGGCAGAGGTTTTGGCGGCCGCGGCTTTGGTGGCTTTGGTGGACGTGGATTTGGTGGATTTGGTGGAAGAGGTGGGCGTGGATGATAATTACTGTGATATAAACTACATGGAATTACTATAAATATTACTTAATTTATAATTTAAAATAATAAACTAGTAGAAGTAAATTACATTGATTTTTTACTTTACCTATATTTATTTTCATAATAAATTTGCACTATTTAATATAATAATAAATCTAGATTACATTTAGCCAATTTTCCTAAATCTAGAGCCTCAGCTTCAGCAAAAACCATAGCAATCAGTACCTGTACACTATAATATGTCTTGGACGCTAGAGACTATTGGCACAAGGATACAGTATGATTTATTAAAATTGTACCTTCTCATATAAATTAGGCACAAAATTCTGCCCTGGTTTTATCTATAGCATAATAACAATTATTTGTACCCTCAGTACTCTCACACTAATTGCATTCTCATGCCGCGAGCCTAGCCGCCAAGCGAGCGTTAAATAGAGTCAAAACGAAAATAAGATAAAGAGGATAAAGCTCCACAGGGGCTTTTACACTGATTCCCGATTCTTCACGGTGTAATTGTTGTGCCCTATTATTATATTAAATAAGTACATTTAAGTCATAAAACTTTCTAAAATAAGAATCGTTTTTAAAGTTATCTTATAATCAAATAATTAACTGTTCATATGTTATTCTGATGTAATTTTATAATAACTCTGTCTAGAAATAATAAACTGGCTAAATTAAAAAACATATTTAGTATTAATTTCTGAATAATTAATTTTAGTTTTCCAAGTAAGTAAATAAATAAACGTTTGTTTACTTGTCGTCGTGACATTCATGATTCATGACATTTGACACTACGTGTATTTGGCATTCGTATTCGTATCAAACATGTGTTTTTTGTATACTAGTATACTGTAACCATCGATTTAACGTTTTTTATATAAAACGAATAGATTATCTCGTATTATAAATAGAAAATCCGGTTCCAAAATTCAATGAATATATTTTACTTTGAATGTTAGATTAAGAAAAAAGTTCAAGGAAATACATTAGCATTAATGTACCTAAATGGCCTTAGCATTATTTGCTAAATACCTAGCGATTAAGCAGTCAAATCATTTTCTGTAGACATGGAAGGTGCTTACGATGAAATTATTTCGGACAACCCATTTTTCATAGAGTTTAAAAATGAATATTCAAATTTATTTCAACATTGTATATCACAATCATGGATAATATGTGTGCCTCGTATTGGAAGCTTAAATACTCGAGTATTCGCCGTTGAAGATTTCTGTGCACATGTGTTGGTGCCTAGTGACGAATTACCTGAAACACATTACAGCACCCTCACCGAAAAACAAGTCACAGTCGCCAATAAAGTGATTACACTTGAAGTTACCAAAGGCTTGCCACTACAGAGCCACATATTGTTTGAAGAAACATTTTATACTGAAGACTTTATCAAATATAAAGTATGGTGTGTAGAAAGTCCTTTAGAGCCAAATGCCAATGTTGGTGACAATGCTGTGACTAAAGATTGTTTATTATCTATAAATGACTGTATTGACTTGCTCTGGACACAAGCAGCAGGCCGTCAAGTACTAGATCAAATAGAACTCAATGTCCAACAATTTCTTAAGAAACATTCAAGTCTGCCTATAGCTCTTGCTCCTCTGAGAGATGCAGTAAGTGAATTGTACACTCAATGTCTTCAAAGTACTTTGCAAAACCGCAGGCTTCGGGAGAAATGTAAAATGTCTAAACATTTACTTGAAAATATAAAATTATCTGTAGAATGTTATATGCAACATTTGTTATTTGACTCGCTGTTCAAGCCAATCTGTACAATATGTGCTTATGAAGATTCCCATTTAAATAAAAAGATTAGGAACATGTGTGACATTCAACTCCGGGATCTTGACATTAAAAAGGAGTTGTATCATGCAGTGCCAAAAGCAAAGCAAATCCTTTCAAAAATTGTTACATACAATACAGTTCTAGAAAAAGTTCTTTGCTTAAAACAAGCCTTAAACGCCATTAACAAAACAGACAATAGTAATAATATTGTATTGTTAACTGCAGATGACTTATTACCTGTGTTTGTGTTCTTACTTATCAAATCTGGTTTACCAAATTGGTACAGCCAACTTAAATATATGAAAGAATTCCGATTTAGTGGTGTTGGTAATGGTGACGGTGATGAAAGTGCATTTTTGGTAACAACTTTAGAAGCTGTTATAGAACATATTCAATCGGGAGCTCTTGCAGGCCCACCTAATCCAGAATCTTATTATTATGAAAGTAACCTAACAGAAGACAATTTGAACGATATTAATCAGAGGAAAAATAGTTTAACAGAATCAATATCAACATGTGATACAAATGGCAGAGAAGAAACTCTGGAATATGTGTTTGATCTTATTAAAGCAAACAATTCTGAACAAGTACAAATTTTATTAGAAAAAAATCAAAAACATTTAGAAAGTTTACAGCAGAATGAAAAAAGTGCCATAAAGTTAGCTGAAAATCAGGACTATGATGATGAAGATGACGATGATGACGAAGAATATGAAATGGAGATATACCAAAAACTCTGTCATCCTTTATGTAGTTGTAAGAAATGCTGCTCCAAAATATCAAAGAATCTCTTGAAAACTTCACCAACTGTATCATCAAGAGACAGTCATGGTTTGACTCCATTACATGTTGCATCTATTCATGGTAGAGCAAACATAGTGGAAATAGTTATTGACATGGGAGCAAAGGTAAATGCAACAGACCTCAATGAGTGCACACCTTTGCATTATGCTGCAGCTCGGGGACATCAGAATGCTTTACTATTGCTTTTACATTCTGGAGCATATATTAATCAAGCAAATATTGACAAGAATACTCCATTACACTTGGCAGTTAATAATGGGCACATGAATTGCATAAAAGCTCTTATATATTTTGCAGAACATGGTAGAAAAAGACTTCAAATAAATTGTACAAATGAACATGGTAATACTCCTTTGCATTTAGCTTCCAAGTGGGGATATGAAGGAATAGCCAAATTACTAATAGAAAATGGTGCAGAACCATCACTACAAAATCGTAATAACAAAACTGCATTTGATTATGCTCATAATTTAAAAATATTACAAGTGCTTAAATCAAGCACGCCTAATTTATATGAATACATCCACATAACAAGTACAAATGTAAACACATTGAACTGTAAAACTGATAATCCTGTAACATTAAAATTGCAGAATCTTAAAGTTAGAAATAATGAATTAAATAATGTCTCAAAAACTGTAGAAAATTTGAAGAGAATAGAAAGAATTTTTCAAGCAATATCTTATGGTGATGTTAAGCTTGCTTGTTTTTACATGAATATTAAGTATGAAAATTATATTAATACAAATAATATAACAAATAGGTCATCTTGCCATCCTCTCTGTGAATGTCAACTCTGTAAAAAAGCCCACCAGGCAGTCTCCGACTATGACATCAACTTTTCCGATACTAACGGGTTTACAGCCCTGCATTATGCAGCAAGATATGGCTTAGATGAACTATGCAAAATTCTTATACTTAACAAAGCCAATATAAATATATGTAATAAAAAAGGTCAAACTCCCTTACACTTGGCTGCTTTAAATAATAAAACTGTTGTTATCCGTTTCTTACTTGATAATGGGGCCGATATAAATGCATTTGATTATTCTGGCAACACACCATTACATGACGCAAGTGAAGTGGGCAACATTGGTGCTTCTAAAATTTTATTGAATTATAATCCGAATTTAAATATGTTGAATGGATCTGACAAAACTGCAATTGAAGTAGCTAAAGAAAAACTTCATTTAACAATAATAGATTTAATTGAAAAACATACAAATAAAATTAAGTAAATATAATACTTCAAGTGTTTGAAGGTTTAGACATAATCCAAATAACAAATCAATATGTAGCTTCTACATAATATATTAACTTATAAAATCGTGTTAGTTATCAATTTGTTATGTTACAAACATATAGATTGATCTCAAATTGATAATTCCAGATTAAGACTATTATACACTCCTTTAAAATAATTAAGCAATTTGCTTTTACAATGTTTTAACTCTTCGTATGATTGTATGAAATAAGAGCTTTTTTTTTAGTTTCTTTATCCAAAATGAGTTTCGACACTGGTCGAGTTTTGATATGTACAATGTGCATTTCATATTTCAGTGTTTCATATTAAGCACAAATATTTTAATAGTATTGTGCGTTTTTTGTGCCATAAGTGGATAAGGTATGTCCATTATTTATGTTATTAAAAGGATTTTTTTAAAACCACATAAATTACTTAAAATTAATAATATTATATTACTTATTCATTACTTTGTGTTAATCTACAATTGGTAAAATAATATTTAAACTTCAAAATTATGTATAACAAATTAAACATTGAATCTATTGAATTTATAGGAAAAAATATAATAAGACTGACTAAATGTTACTATTTGTTTTTTATTTTATAAAATATTTCTTTTATCATGACTATATTATTTTGTTTGAAATTAGTTCACAATTCAAAATTATGTCAAACAGCAAAATTAATAATAATGCATTACAATGTCAATCATATTATATAAAAAAACTATATATCACAAGATTCCTCTTCATTGACTTACCATTATTTACATTTTATTATTAAGTTCAAATAAATATATACATTTATAATAATGTTTAACAAAAGTGTCAATGAGTTCAAAAATAAATACATTAAAAAGGTTACCTAGTTTTATTTTTCATTGAATTAATATATATTTTTAGTATTTTAAATTATGTTTTTTTCTGTCAAAGGTAAGGTGTTGTTTGAGTCTACGTAATGTGCATCGATATTAAAATTATTAACAGAAAATATAATATTAAGATAATAATTTACAGACATTGATTTTATAAATCAAGTAAAATTTAATTTTCCACAAAGTTTATGCACCAGATCGATTTTTAAGATTAAATGTATAAAACCATCTACATTTTGTTATCGTGTATTTGTGTGCTTAGATTAAAATTAATACCATCTTCTCCAATAAAATAAAAATATATTACTACTGTAACAAACTTACACAAATATTTCTCTTTTTTAATATCTAAAAACCAGTCTAGCTTTCATTCTAATCAAACAACACTACATCTAAAATCTCCATTTTTCGAAACATTTTTGTTTATTTTTGTAAATGCTATAAATGTCTTATAGTCTTTCTACAAAATTTGTAAAAAATATAAACAAATACAAAGTATTAAACTCTTACAACAATTTTTTAATATATTAATTTCTATGATTATTTTATAGTTGTTTATATTTTATGCAAATTAATTGAAAATGAAATATATGTATTGTAGAGTTAAGGAGGACTCGAATCTCAAGGGATATCAATTCAATTTCATAACAACCTAAAAGCGTAGGATAATAGTTAATTATGTACCTAAAATGGCGCTAGTGAGCATTTAAAGTTTAAACCTAATGTTTGCATAAGCCAATTAAGATAATTCACCTGGCAACGGGATTTCCCCTTATCAACAGATTATATAATTAGTTTTATTAAAACTTTAGTAAATTAATACTGCTAACGTAGACGTAAACTTACCAACTAGCCAGGCATAAAGCGATTATAGACTTCGTATGTATAGACATTGGCGTAAGCGGTGCGGTGAACCACTAAGGTGAGGGGGGCCCGTAGCATAAATGAAAAATATTATATTTCCATAATAGCATTCATTGTTAGACAAACTTTATAATATTATATTTTATATTACTAAAAAAGTTATCTAATATGTCTATACTTCATCCGCCTAGCTACGCTATACGCTACAAAATGTATTAATTACTTGATTTATTACATATCAACAATTGACGGAATAAATAAGATGAAAATTTCATATCGATTCGTCAATTATTATAATAAAAGCAAACACAAAGCTTGCGTTAAGACGTGGTTAAAGTAATATTATATAGCTGAGATGTAATAGATTGTTTTAATTTTAGTTTTGTCCTACTCTAACAATATTGGTGTTTTTCTTTAAATTATTATTTGTGCTATAGTAAATATCAAGGCCATTTTAAATATTATATTGGACGCTTTCTAAACATTACCTATACTATATCCCTCTAGCCCTCATTGCCTCAACACTCCATATCACACAAATATAAACTTATATACAAATTTGAAGTACAAAAAGTAACCATATATATATATATATATATATATATATATATATATATATATATATATATATATATATATAATTATTTGCAATAAAACTAAAGCTTAATAATAATAAATAACACAAAACTAAAATATAATTAACATCTACTGTAATCCTTGCCTTGTTTTGGTCCCTACTTTCAATTTGTCATTAAAATGTTAAGAAAAAATCTCTATATATATAAATATTATTGGGCAAACATTATAATACACAATAAACGCTCACTCACTGAAAATCTCATCTAGTACCTAAATTTAAAAACCGTCCAGTAAGTCTATTGAGACCATTTTCACGACTTAATTATACGAATTGCACTTATTTAAAAATTCAATAAATAAAACTTAATTAACTATTGCGGAGGTAAACTCCAGACGGGAATCTCTTCCTTTTTCTTCTCCTTTTTCTTATAGTAATGTCTATCTCTCATTCTCACGTCATCTTGCCTGAGTAAACTGTAGTCTGCACTTTGTTGTGCTTCACTGCGCCAGTTCACCATGTCTGCACGTTTGCGAGGCGAACCTTCCTTTCTATAGAATTTTTTCTCTTTGTCGTTTTCATCGAAGTAAACTTTACTTTTTAAAAACAGTTCATTCTTCTCAATATCACTCGGGAGTAATTCCTCATTATCCATATCGTTGCCGAATTCTATCACGTCGTCTCTGTTGAAGGTGAAGGAATGCGGGTAGTAAGCGTGTAGTATGTCTTCCTGTCTGTACTGCTGCATTTGTATCCACACGTGGGGCAGCAACAGCGGGAACCTCCTGAGCCAGTAACAAACGAATCCATCGGGCAACTTCCCGAGGCTCTCACGAATTTCCACATCCAATTCCCTGTAGTGATGTTTCTATAAAATCAAAATCAATTATTGAATACACGATCAGTTTTTACATTTTACCATCTACGCTTAAACGTTTTTACCATTGTATTTATTTTTAATCTTAAAAGCACAATTGCATATAACCGGGGACCTAAATGTATGATGATGGTGCGGTAATTTTTGGTGGTCTAAATCGTGTTCACCACACTTATAGGGTAAAATATGAAAGTCGTCCAGTCCGAGTAAAGGCCGCTGGTCGCTGACCTTGTTCCGTATGGCGCGCAGCAGGTGCGCAACGCGCTCCCCGCGGTAGGTGCGGCGCGCGCGCAGGTCGGCGGCCACGGCGCCGCACACGTGCGCGCGCCAGTCGCCGCGCACCACGCGCCGCGCGCCGCGCTCCAGCGCCGCCTCGCCCCCCGCGCCGCCCGCCGCCCCGCCGCTCTCCACCTGGTCGCTCACGTCCTACGGGACAACGCATATTCTATTTATATATAACACAAAAATACTTTTTATATCTTCATACATAGTAATCTTTTATATATTTTCACTCTTCGAAAATTGAGACCTAAATAAATTGTACTTAATTGTAATTGACCTATGATAAATAACTGTGTTACCAGAAGCCAGGTATTGTCACTTTTGCTCATACTTCTATATTGTTATGACTTTAAAATTCGAATAATTTTGTATGGTTATGTTACGTTACATTTTTTTGTTCACTCGAATCGTCTGATGTTATCTAACCTGCAGGAAGTTCAATATGCTCTGCTTTCCCCAGAACATGGGGTATTTGAGCACGGCGGAGCAGGACGGCCGCGCGTGTGCGTGCGCGGCAATCATCGCTCTGATCAAGATCTTTGCAATCAGCACTTCTTCCTCGGGCAACACTTTTCTGTAAGTAATTAAAAATATTTAATATTAATATTTTTTATTAAAAACTGTTTGACTTAAACACGAGATTCAAGCTGTAATTCTCAATAACAATTGTGAAAGAAGAATATATACTCACTCCAGTTGGTCCAAATTATATTCTCCAGTAAGTATGTTAGCTTGCCTCCTCAGCACGTCGCCGAAGGGATGATAACCCTTAGACAGCACGTAGTAAAACACACAGCCCAAAGAAAACATGTCAACTGACGTTGTCTGAAAAATATTTTAAAATTATTTTCCCTGACAGAAAATAATTATTTTATGACCAATATGTCTAATGGCAAATACATTATAATTAATGTAAATGCTACAAGCAATTTGTTCCGATTTCTATTTAATTTACTAAATTTCTATTTAATAATATACTTTGGGCCAGTTTTTGACTTATATTATTGAAGGATATATCACCACTCACCGTTCTTTCTCCATTAATCATTTCAGGTGCGATCCAGCCGTCAGTACCGGTGACTCCGGAACGTCTCGAGAAACTGACCCGTCCTATGTTCAATTTCTTCGACAGACCAAAGTCTGATATCATCGCGCGAACTTCGCCGCTCCCGGACGGCATTGACAGCAGAACATTATGCGGTTTGATATCTCTGTGAACTGGCAACTTTAAATAAATCAGATGTTCGATATTTGAATAGCATTTAACAGATTAATATATATCTTTTATTATCTTGCACAAAGTGGTTCAACCAAAAAGTGTAAATGTGAATTAAATCGATGGCATTCGCCATTAAAAACCCATTAAAAAAACTTTACAAAATAATATATACTGTTTCCAACTTTTTTTTAAGCTTTAGTCTATTAATAAAATTATCTACATGATTAGAGATCCCTAAACAGCTGTTTTGAATCGTATGTCATTTGAGGAGTGCAATGTACGTACAAAAAAGTTATTATGTAAATCATTTACCAATATCCATGGAATGTAAATGCGAGAGGCCCATCGTCGCTTGTCGTAACACCTCAACCGCATCGATTTTGCATTCGAAATTCAATTTCCTCTCGACGTAATCCTGTAACGTCGCTGAACACAGCTCTAACGCAATGTATCTGAAAATAGAAAATTGATTACAAATCTCATATAAATTAAGTACACACACCTTATATACAATATCATCATATAGGCAATATGATCCTCTTTTGTAATGCACACATCATAGCGTTCAAGTATTACGTAACAAACCCTTGTTGACCAACGTAACCTTGTTGATAAACGTCTGCGGTCTGCAATTCTTTTACTCTTTGGTGACAAGCGTAGCAGAGGTTGTATTAAATTTTACAATCTATACTAACGTTATAAATGCGAAAGTAACTCTTTTTGTCAGTGTTACGCTTTCACGGCAAACCACTGAACCGATTTTGATGAAATTGTGGTATGAACTAAGCTGACACCCAGCGCTTGGAGGAAAACTAGTAAATAATAAAAAAAATATTTAATAATAAAATTATTACATCTTTTTACTTTTGAAGGGAATTTGTTGTAAACATAAGAAATATAACTGCAAGTCCTTTGCTTTTTAGAATTGAAAGAATTTAAGTGTGATATCAACAATATACATAACTAAAAAAATGAACTAGTCTTAGCATTTTCTGGATGTCTAAAACAATCAAAAAAAGTCCTTGGGTGATATTCGAACGGTCCGAAGTAAATATCAGTATACCTAGTATCTACATATCTACCTGAACTGTTTATCTCGCTCCGTACAGTAGTAGCGCACGACGTGCGCGTGCGCGTCCGACTCGCGCAGCAGCGTCACCTCGCGGTCCGCGAACGTGAAGCACTCCGGCAGCAGCCGCTTCACGGCCACCGCTCGTTTGTCGAATGTCCCCCTGAAAGTATATTATACCTCATTAATAGAAAATCAACAAAACATATAAGAAATTGAAAATAATCATATTTTTAAATAGTATTAAATTTCATATTCATCATCAATCATATTTTTAAATAGATTACAAGCAAAATCTAAAGAAAAGTGTGAACAAATTTCAGCTCAATAGATGGATTGAAACTGGTTAAAAGCTCATTTTTAAACATCGACCCACACACAGCTTGTAAAAAAATATGATTAATAATATAATAAAATATAGATTTACTTGACCTCGGGTCGACAACCTTACGGTTGTTGATTCCACTCACCTGTACACAAATGTTCCTTCACATCCCTTCCCTAGCACTTGATCTGTGTAGAAGCTGATCTTGCCGATACGCACCTCCCCCTCCCCGAGCTCAACCAGCTGACCTGTCACTTCTCCTTGGGAAGATGTAGACGAGTTCGAACTTCGTGAACCGCCTTGAGATAGTTGTTGGAACTCTCGAGCCTGAGGATAAATCAGTACATTATTATGTTTCTATTTATTTATTGGTGCTAGCGATTTAACCCTCTCAGACCGAGACCTATTTTCCGTTGAACTAAAATTATTTCCTTTATAGTTTTATCTCAAAATACCTTCTAGTTGATGAATCATCGCGATATTTCAATTTTTTTTTTTCGTATATACGAATTTTCGAATATTGCGTGCGCGCAACACCAGGCACTTAGGGGGTAAAATCAGGAAAATTGACAAATGAATAACTGATACTGTACAACATGGGAAACATGGTTCATTAACTCAAAACTTGTGATGAAGAGCGAAATTACAAAAATAAACCGCCCAAGTGCGAGTCGGACTCGCGCACGAAGGGTTCCGTACCATTATCTATAAAAACGACAAAAAAATCATGTCTGTTGTTGGGAGCTCCTCCTAAATATTTGTTTTATTTTAATTAAATTATTTATTTTTAAAGCGAATATATAACTCAATATTCTGTGAGCAATATTTCAAGCGTCTACCTGTTGCGTTATCAATATCGAGCAAAAACAAGCAAAAAACACACGTTTGTTGTATGGGAAGCCCCCTTAAATATTTATTTTATTCTGTTTTTTAGTATTTGTTGATATAGTGGCAACAGAATTAGCCCTAATCCGATGTGGGTCCGAAATTATTTCAACGTGAGCGTTCTGCCGATCGTCTCTCTCTTATATTATAAGAGCTTCATATTTGTCACGCACAATTCGAGTACGTAGTAAAAAATCGGCAGGTACCAACGCCCATTTCGACAATTAGTCCTATATAGTAACACTACGTAATCACTTTTACCCCCCAACCCCACCCATGTTCTTGTTGTATTAGTACACAATATTCATCGACGGCGACGTGCCACCACTGTGGCGCGGACCGGGTCACTGCCCAGCACACTTTGGAGATGTCCCGCGTGGAGTGCGGAGAGGGAGATTCTGGTTCGCGAAGTCGGACAAGACCTGTCCCTGCGAGCAATCGTGTCGGCGATGCTCCGCAGGGAATCGGCGTGGAGGGCCGTAGCCTCCTTCTGTGAGACCGTCATGGTCCAGAAGGAGACGGCGGAGCGGGAACGGGAAAGGGCCGATCCTGCTCGGCAGAAACGACGTCGGCGTCGTCCCGGCCCTCCCACAGCCTCAACGTCCGGGGCTTTAAATATAGGGCGTAACCCTGGGGCCGTGGATGCGTGAGGTGGGGGCCTCACGTGTCCAATTTCAAACGGCCCTGAGGAGGACGGCAGCCCGAATGGCCTCGCGCTGCCGTACGCACTAGCGAGGAGTGCGGGGGGGCGGGATTACTTTCGCCCCCTGAGGAGAGCTCGGCCGAGGACGGCCATCGCAGTGGTTTTAGTGGGTAAGAATCCCACATAACCCGGTCTCTCCCCCAAGAGAGTTGGGTACCTTCTTGAAGGTTTCCACTGCGTGAAAAAAAAAAAAAAAAAAAAAAAAAAAAAGAAGTACACAATATTCGAGACACAGAATATTTATTTTGCGGCGTTGTACTTTGCACCACCGACTAATCGACCTTTGTGGTTCGCTACCCAAACGCATTTATTATCGAAGTACTTCACAAAAATTATTCCTGTGTTACTTTTGCGAATATCGAAAGCTCCTAACTGAAAACGTTGAGAAAATCCATAAAAATCGATAAAATGTAGTGACCAAGGTTATTCCGATTTATACCCCACCGAGCCTAGTGTTGCGTCCACGCAACACGTATATTCACATGCGTGGCAATATATAATTTTTTTATTATATCTAACAACCAATGCCGTAAATACATAGTATCAGCTTCCATTTGAAAGGAAATAACGTTTGGAGTATGAAAAACAAATGTTTATTCATTCATTTTTGGCAAAAATTAAGGCACAATACACAAACACTCGAACTAATCACGAAACGCTGTCGCCATATTGAAATTTCGATAGGTAAAAGCAGTTTTCTTCAGGGTTTAGGAGTATCTACAGTGCCATCTGACCTTGCTTCACAAAACTATGCAGTTAGAACCCTGACCTTGCCGACTACTACAGTTTGTTTTTGTTGCGCTGAAGCAACATACGGTCCGAAAGGGTTAAGCAAGCCCGTATGGGTAGTACCTCCCTTTCTTCGAGTATTCTATTACCTATCAGCATAACTTTATATGTTTCAAAAATAACTACAAATAAGGGAATCGATAATTGCCTACGTGCTTACAATATAAAGAATGTTTAATATTTCTTAGTGTGGTGACTATAATGAACGAATTGGACGGAATTATTGACCGTAACCTATTTACTCATCAGATCAAAACAGAATTGAGCTGTTGGCAACATTTAAGTTCATTTGTAGTTTTGAACTACTGTAATTAGAAAACTTAATTATACTAAATGTAAATAATCTTATCTCATCTCAACCACACCTCATATAAGTTTTTCTTTTCAATCCACACGGCATCGACGAATTAGTTCGTGGTCTTTTATGGAAAAAATATTTAAATAAAATATAGAAAACGATTACGCTGAACCATACAAATATACATAGCTAAAGATTCGAACATAAGAACGCGCTGATCACAGATTCTAACAATCAGATTTGAAAAAAAATGCATTAGATATCCATTTATTGAAAAAGGTTATAGACAACATGCGCGCACGCAACAGAATATTAAATTGCTACTCTCCCCGTGGGTGGTAGCACGTTTAACGCGAGTGAAACCACGTGGAGCAGCTAGTAATTAAATAAAATATAAAAATACTGATAGCATCTTTACTTCCTTTAGGATTTAGATAACGATAAGACAAATGTACTAGTGACCTAATACTATGTCATCGTTCTCTATAGATAAAACATAAGAACGAATTTATCAAACACATTTCTCTATAACATTATATTTATAAATCAGCTGCAATACGCCTTTTTTTATAGTATAGTCAGGCGAACGAGCATATGGGTCACCTGATGGTAAGTGGTCACCAACGCCCATAGTCAATGGCATTGTAAGAGATGTTAACCATCGCTTACATCGCCAATGCGCCACCAACCTCGGGAACTGAGATGTTATGTCCCTTGTGCCTGTAATTACACTGGCTCACTCACCCTTCGAACCGGAATACAACGAGAGAGAGAACGAGCTTGCACAAAGCTCTACCACCGAGTAGCTTTATCTACATCTATCCCTAATAAATGAAAATGACTACCTCGTTGGTGTAGTGGCTAGATATAAGGCCGCAGACCCGGTGGTCCTGGGTTCAATTCCCAGGTCAAGCCAATAAATAGTTATTGGGTTTTTCTGTCAGAAAATTCTCAGCCCGGAGTCTGGAAGTTGGAAGTGTGTACACTCCCGTGCCTCGGAAAGCACGTTAAGCCGTTGGTCTTGCGCCTGAACTCTTTCCGGTCGTGTCGGATTGCCGTCCCATCGGATTATGAGAGCTAAGGAAAAGAGAGTGCACCTGTGCTTGCGCACACACTTGTGCACTATAATATGTCCTGCGCAGTTGGCTAATCTCTCTTGAGATTGGCCGCCGTGGCCGAAATCGGTCTGGAGGACCTTATATATAATATTATTTTTATCAAGTTGCCTTACACAGCTTTTGATTAATTTTACTGCGAAAGTGTATTGAGTAAACGCAACGAATTAGTATATTAAAAGTATTTATCATAAATCTTATTTCACAAAATAATGTTTTACTCATATGTTATTTATTAAAAAAAAAAAACTCAGTTCGTCGTTATGAGACAAACAAACAATACTCATAACTAATGCATTTCATAGATACCTAGTAAGAGTAGTTAAAACTGAAGACAGCCATATATTTAGATTTTGATCAATATAATTTATACTACTGCTCTAAGAAAAGTTTCGTACATTTAAGCCCTTAAAATGTTTGTCCCAATTGTAAATTTTCGAATACCTTACAATTTTTTTTATAAACAACGTATCATATTTGTGTAAAGATAGAAGAATAAACGACCTAAATACATTTGTACACACTTGCAGCTGGTATCAAGCTATCGATCGTTTTTCAAGGCTAACCCATTTCAATTTTACCTACACTTAAACATCAAATGCATATAGAGATACTCCGGTGTTCAAGGAGGTGACATAATAGTTGGTATCGATTTAACATCGCGTAAACCTTGTTGACTGTATCATCACATGACTCAAAAAATACACTATTTAAAAAAAAAGTTATAATGATGTCCTCTTGGTGGTAGAGCTTTGTGCAAGCTCGTCTGGGTAGGTACCACCCACTCATCAGATATTCTACCGCAAAACAGCAGTACTTGGTACTGTTGTGTTCCGGTTTGAAGGGTGAGTGAGCCAGTGTAATTACAGGCACAAGGAACATAACATCTTAGTTCCTAAGGTTGGTGGCGCATTGGCAATGTGAGCGATGGTTAACATTTCTTACACTGCCAATGTCTATGGGCGTTGGTGGCCACTTACCACCAGGTGGCCAATATGCTCGCCCGCCAACCTATAAAAAAAAAAAAAAACATAACTCCGATAATGGCAGCAATTCTCAACAGAGACCAGCGATCTACGCAGATATATTATACTACACAAATACAGGTCTTTGTTACTTGAGTATTATAATCCGTTAGAATGAGAATACGTCATGACCGTAGAGTTTAGAAAACACTTCACGTACTTTCCTAGGGGATTCGGAACACTGCCAACTTCCAAAAAGCTAATAGGAAGAAAGCTGCTACTTGAAGAAACCCAGTAAATATATTGTCCAATTAATTCGAAACGAGGACCTCCTTTGTGATTATAAAAAATAATAAAGGATCACAAATACAAAAAATAAAATCACGCCAAGGCAATTACCTAAAAATACTACATTACGTATACGAAAATAATTAAATCCCGGGTAAAAAAAAAAACAATAATTACGCAAAGGCAACACGATAACGGTTATACTAGGATTTTGTCAACGATAACGAAATTTCATGACATAGAGCCGATAAATTAATACTCAAAGCATTGTTTCCCATTAAACATAATTGTTTTTATTATATTTGTATAACTAGCTATACGATCCGTACTCATACGGGTTGGCTATAACTTACATATATATTTTATCCCGCTGTTTTAGTCAGTTTTTTTTTTTAATGTGATAGTGTCTTTTATCTAGCGATACCAACCCATATTTTAAAATCAGGGTACATTATATGTAGCCATTCTCAAGGGAGGCTAGCCAACTGCGCAAAGTATATTACAGTGCACAAGTGCACTTTCTATTGTATCCAATACGCGTGGAACTCAGGCGTAGGATTAACGGCTTTACGTGCTTTCAGAGGCATGGAAGTGTAAACACTGCGAACTTCCAAAATCTAGGCTGCTGCTAAAAAATCCCCGACCAAAAATTCCTAACTTTTAAATAGACCGACATGGGGTTTTATCCCAGCGTCGCTGGGTCGATAACATAAGAGAAGTCAAATGGAACACATTTTGAGTCAACGACGTCAAATGCATACCATTATTTATTAATTACTAGTAAATACCATAATATCTCGATTAATTATTTAATCCTGAAACGTAGATTGTGATACATGCAGCCACATAAAACTAACAATAAAGATAATATATACGAAAGGCTAAATCAACGTGGTCTGTGGAGATAAAAACAACAAAAATCAAACACGAAAAAAGAATTAAAAGTCCAACGAGGCCATATTACACTGCCATGCCACAAAACAACCATCACATGGCACTCATTTCGTTACCTATCCAATGTTAATGATGATTTATGGTAATTGAACTATTCGTTTTGATAACACTTAGTAATAATTACCTACCATTTAAAAAAATCATACTCATATACCCAACTATTCAAATATATTATCTTCAAACACATACGGCATTACTTATGTATGTTGTTTAGCACGAGATTTAAACAGTGCTGTCTTTTTTTATTTAAAGAGTTTATTGAAAACGAACATGCCACTCCGTAAAATTAACAAAGATAATTAAGTTATCAATATAGCTATATACTCATAATAATACTTAATCCTATTGTTAAGGTCGACCTTAACCAATTTTAATAATTGAGAAGCTGTTTCTGTATGAGGTTCGAATGTTGTGTCTTCTTCTTTCGAATATCAAATCAACGATGACAGAAAGAAATCAGTGTTTAAGTAAACAGCCGCTTAACAACGTTTTTAAGTAAGGCCGTTTAATTGGAATACCGAAAGTTAATTAAAATATTCAACATAAAAAACATAATTATCGACTTACCTGATAACGCAAATACCAAAACATGGCGACGACCAATCCCATCAAAATAATAAGCAGAACTTTCAACGCCTTGTTCTCTTGCTGATGGAGCCAGATATACGCTTGCTTGTACCAAAGATCTGGTCTAAAGTGGAACTCCTGGAACTCCTCGGTCTGAACGGAAACTGATACGGAACTGGACTTCAAATTCGTCTCGTTTTCACCGTCTTTCTCGGAGTCGGTATGAACTTCTCCGTTTATCAATTTGACGGCATTGGTCTGTGTTAAATGCGCGTTGAGGAAGTTCATGTTCGGCAACTGCGGCGTCCATGACGTGGTCAGCTCCGGTACTTTATAATGGCCGAGGAGTAAATACGGCGGGGCTACGTGTAAGTTCAAATCGTTTAGTTGATAATGAACGTTTTTAAATGGCTCGTACGTGACTCGTTCTGATTTCGCTTGGTTTTCTGTTACGGGACCCTCCAGGAGTAGTGGCCTCGTATGCCCTGTGGATATTGTCACTGTATTTTTGTCCACCAGCGAGGACAATGCGTACAGACCGTGATTGTGCTCGCCTATATATAAAGTAGGACTGCAATCAAATAATGAACAAACCATTTTAACTATGCAATTATAGTACATTCGCATTCACGGGATTAATCTAAGGATAACTTACTATAATTCAATATTGGAATTCTTAATTCCCTGCCCATTTCTTAAAGTGGAAGCATCTTCCATGATATGGTCTAACGTGTCATCCCCAATAGAGTTGAAAGGGACAGATATAAGTCCTTCTCTGTCTAGCAAATAAGCGGCAACGACTGGCGTTTCAAAGTTGTGTGACCACACGAGGTCACCAGTTTTTCGATCGAATGACATTATCCGGCCATTCGATGTTGATGTAAAATGTATTATGCCTAAAATAAAGATATTAAATTACATACGATAAGCTTTGCGTATTAACCCAATGAGATATTGTGAAATGACAGGTCAATAATAGATAAGGGATAAATGTTAATTAGTCTGTTATCATTTCTCAACCCGGCAACATAAAATACACATACATAGAGTGTAGAAAATTTACACCCAAAAAAAAAACACGAAAGTTTTTTTATTGAACAATTCATTTTAATTTAAAAAAAGGGTTACATATTAAGTATTGGAAAATAAAAAAGACGCATAATATTTTTTTTGATTTTTATCAACAAAAATATTATACGTCTTTTAGTTAACGAGGGCTTTATAAGTTTTATTTTTGACAAGGAGTCAAAAAAAAAATTGAAAGAGTTAATGTGTCTAGAAATTATGATATAATCTGTGCTATTTAACACGCGGGGTAACAATGTTGCGATTATGTCGACAGTTATCACTTGTGTTTTCTTGATAAGGCGCAAATAATCAAAATTCGCATATTCAGTAAAAAAAAGCTCAATAAATAAGAATGATTGATTACAATTACGAATTCTGTTAATCTTTGAAGATATATTGACTAACATATAAATGCGATAATGTGTTTGTTGGTTTTAATTTTTTTTTCTTAGAGATATGGCCATTGTGATGCGATAATTATTATTTTTCAGAAAAACCGGAGCTATTTTTAAATTCAAATTTAGCATTAAATAAAACATTCTTCCGAATTTCTTTCTTAAAAAAATTTTTTTTTCTAAATTTGTGAGTCATTTACCCGTCAAGAATTCTATTATTTAACGAATGCTAATAAATATTAAATAAGTTACCTATTACGTTATAAATAGATTACAATGACTTGCTAAACTACATTGTCAATAAACGTAAGATCATTGTACTAAGGACGTGCGTCGTGTATTAAATTATATGAAACGCAAAAACGGGAATTACGGAAATTATTTTAGTAACACTAGAATCACCTGTTAGCTCAAATATATTACTAAAAATATTTAAAATGTATTATAACGAGGACTGAAAAAATTAAACTTGTGCCTAAAATTAAAAAAATATATACTAATATAAGGTTACCATAATCATTCAGCATTTCTTTGCCCATCGCATGCGAGGTGTAGTCAAAGAATGTGACGTTCCAATTCTGATTTTCATTGTTAGCATCGTGCATCAGTATGTTGTACTCTGTGCGAGCGATGTAAACACCACGCTTTTTACCCTCGCACGTGTGATCATTGTCACTGTTAAATATCTTCGAAGTGTCGAAGCCTGAGGAAATTATTGTTTATAAATTATACAAACAAATATTCAATGCACGTATATGTGGTAATAGCGTTGAAAGAGAACACTGCACTTACATCAACTTTAACATCACACACTACGACATATGCTATGGGAGTAAAGATATAAATAAAATCAACTAATTAATTATAATATTCAACATTTGTAGCTTATACAATAATAAATAAAATGTGAGAGTTGATACCATGAATTGAAACCAACTACTTAAGCTATATTATTTTAGACCCATACTTTTTAACTTCAACAGTTTGACAGTAAAAGCGCCGCCTGGCGATGTGATAGTCGCAGACTTGATCGTGAGCCCCTCGAGCTATTTTTATCCCCACTTCAAAAATACAAACTTTACACTTAACAAGAGAGAATATTAGTCTTTCGGTACAAAAAAAGGATTGCTAGAATTAAAAACTATATCCTAAACTAAATTTACCTGAAACATGTTCCCGCGTCCCAGTTAGAGGATCGAGCATGAACCACGTGTCACTCTTCTTCCCTGTATAAAGTATACCCTCGGTAGACCGACAGGGCGCATTCGCTACCAGCTCCGGTATCGTGAACGGTAACTTCTTGAGCATCTGTTTGTCACCTCTCGGGCCGTACATGTAGAGGAAACCGTGGCGAGGATCCGGCAGAAATTGGGGCATGAGATTTGCATGTTGATTCGGGACTTTTACTACAGGTTCTACAATAAAAAAAATAAAAATAGTTATATCCCATTGGCAGTTACTGGCACACAATACTACTGTTAACTGTAATTAGGTGTTATTTTAAATAAAGAATTCATAATGTCGTTATCGCGCCAAGATCGTTCCGCTTGCACACAGCCAGCGTACCAACTGTTACAAATGTAATCCGTGTTACCGAACACTAAACGTTTATATTATTTCAAGCATTTTTTTTTTTTAATCTAAAACTTTTAGTCTAAAATTAAACGCATTTTCGCACGCAACGTATAAGTATTGATTACGCATTTTTTATCAACAGAAAATTAAATTGAATTTCTTTATTTACATAGAATTATATTTTTATTTACTTGGTGGTAGGGCTTTTTGCAAGCTCGTCACGGTAGGTATCACCCACTCATCAGCAAAAGTTGCTATAGTTGTGTTCCGGTTTGAAGATTGAGTGAGCCAGTGTAATTACACGCACAAGAGATTTTCTTAGTTTCCAAGGTTGGTGGCGCATTGGCGATGTAAGCGATGGTTAACATCAATTACAATATCCATGTCTATGGGCATTGGTGACCACTTACCATCAGGTGGCCCATATGCTCGTCCGCCTTCCGATGCCATATTTTTTTTTTATAAGTAATTGATACGTTACAATACGATACCTTACAATCTGCCGTTATTTAAAATGCAAATATAATAGGTCTTAATCAACTTAATGCTTCAAATATTCTACCGCAAAACAGCAGTACTTGGTACTGTTGTGTTCCGGTTTGAAGGGTGAGTGAGCCAGTGTAATTACAGGCACAAGGGACATAACATCTTAGTTCCTAAGGTTGGTGGCGCATTGGCAATGTAAGTGATGGTTAACATTTCTTACATGCCATTGTCTATGGGCGTTGGTGACCACTTACCATCAGGTGGCCCATATGTTCGTCCGCTAACCTATACAATAAAAAAAAAAAAAAAAAAAAAAAAATATTGAAATTAATGTTGTATGGCGAATAACTCAAACAAAAGAAACAGTTTGTTATTTTAATTTCTCTTTATAAACTTTTATCTATGACTATTGACTTGTCTCAATCATAATAATATTATAAAGAAGTAAGTTTTCTTCTTTCACGCAAAACTTAGATTCTGAGTGGAATGGAACTCATTTAGTTTAGTTCCATAGCAAATATAAACCATATATTATGTATAATACGTAATTATCGAAGCAAACGTTGCCAAAAGTATGTATGTAGGTACAGATACACAAGAACAATTTGTATAGTAAAAACATAGTCATTTTAACTGTCTCATCTAGATAGTTCTAGTTATGTTGCGAGATTTTTAAATAAACGCGTGAATAAACACGTGGGCGTGTAATTTTGTACGTGTGTATAGATTTCTATCGCCATCAGTATTTTTACATATCGTTGGTCAAAAAACAATACAGGATAAAATCTATCACGGAAAATATATTTTTTTTTAAACCAACCTATATTTTGGTATATTATTTATAACAACAACAAGCGCAATTAATAACAATCCACATTTTCAACCGGATCGAATTAAGTTACCTATGTCTGTGACGCGCAGGCCCAAGGCCGCATAATTTCGAAATGAAATTACAAAAACATATTTTTATGCACATACGATTCAAGGATATAAAAAACTTGTAAACAAAATTCTAAATATCCTTACTTATATCATAAATGCGAAAGTGAGTTTGTTTGTTTCTTACGCTTGTGTTACGCAATTCTTCTAACAATTTGTCACTTTATCGCAATCGAATCGAAGCGTGATCGTTTCCGTTTATTCGTTATCCTATTCTTTAATTGAATTATCGACTATTAGAATAAATGTTAACGATTAAGTTTGGTTTTGACATGACGGTATATGTTAACGTATTATCGGTTCGTTTCCGATTCGAATAAATATAGATCAGTCAAAGTTGGATCGGAATCGAATCGGGGACGTATCGTAATCGTTATGGATTAGTAGAATTCAGCCCCCGATCTCATTCTCAATTCATGATGATCGACATCGTAAATTTTACATACACATTATCAGAAGTACAAAATAGGGTACCTAAAACCTCGGGCGAAGCCATTGGTGGAAACTATTAAAGAGATATAAAAGTAAAAGTTTTTAAATTCAACAATCGAATACAAAAAAAATTAAATAACCCACATAATTATACAAAGTTTTATTACATGTCACACTAGGCAATGTGGAATTACATATGGCCGGCGCTCGATGCGCGTATGATAAAATATAAACGCATTAATATTGATAACAAACTCCAGGTACGTACATTCCGACAGACAGATATCTTTATCAAATAGTAATTGTGGAGCAATTTTAAATAAAAATATAATAAATATACTATATATTATTTTGACATAGTGATAATAAAACGATTAAAATGAAAAATATGCTCTGTTATACAGAATTACGATGGAACATGCTTCTAGAATTTACCCATGAGAATTTAATTAATTTTGTTGCTATTGTATTATTAGCGGCGCAATTAGAATGTAATAACATATTATTGTAAATAAGTTTTTATATTAATAGATATACCAGGTCATAAGCTTTCGACAAAATTATGAATGGTGGTTGTTTTAAAGGGCAATTTCTTTATGTTATGATTATTTTATTACATGCCTGAGCATGGGAAAAAATAATTTGCGGATCTCTTTGCGGATTACTCCTTGATTAATGATTGTAACGCGCTGCCACCAACAATACCTTCATGTGGCCACACGATGCCTGACATCCAAATTAGGCAGTGATTTACGTGCAGAGCTGCAATCACTTGATGTACGGAAAGCTAGCGGTCCCGATGGAATACCAGCCATAGTGCTGAAGAATAGCTATCACTTCAGTACTTTGTAAGGTGATGGAACGAATCTTAAATAATAATTATTCAACTGATCCATGACCTAGAAGATCACTGTCTAATTAATGATCGTCAATACGGGTTTCGACCAATACGGTCCACAGGTGATCTTGTAGCGTACATAACACACCTCCGGGGAATCGTTGGCTGTCAGCCTCGATATCTCCAAGGCTTTCAACAGAGTCTGGCACAGAAGTCTTTTCTCCAAGCTGCTGGCATACGGTCGACCAGCTCAGCTCTGCGCACCTGGATTGCCAGCTTCCTACACAAACGTAGCCTTCGCGTTTTAGTTGATGGTTCCGCTTCACAATACCATGTATTGAATGCTGGCGTCCTCCAGGGGTCAGTGCTATCCACACTCTTTCTTTTACATATCAATGATATGCTCTCTCTTGGGAACATACATTGCTATGCAGATTATAGTACAGTGTACGGAGGATACCACGGACGTGCAGTAACCGGGCGGGCAGAAACTGAGAAGAGGCGGAGGGATCTTGTTGTTGAACTCGGTAGGACTTTTTTTTTATAATTCCCGGGAGGGCAAATGACTATGCCACCTGATGGTAAGTGGTAGTAGAGTCCAAACGCGACGACGGCTAGTGCAGTCAGGAAGAATGATTTGCACTAGCCGTCCCCACCTTACCGGCCCGCAAGATGCCTCTTCACGCAGGAGGGGACATGTGTACTGGTAACGAATTCCATGTTTTGGAGGTGCGACAAAGAGTTACCGAATTTCTTCGTGCGCGTTAGGACTCATTGCCAAATGGGGCTCTGATAATCTTGTTGAGTTTAATGCCAAGAAAACGCAGATATTAGCTCTCACGGCGAAAAAGCCACCGTTTTCCCCTTTTTCTTCGCTCTTTGGCACTACGCTGGAGATACAAAGCAAAGTCGCCATACTGGGGATTGACGTTCGGCGACCTCAATCCAAGGGATCACATCGACGCTGTTATGTAAACAGCCTCACGGAAACTCGGAGTTCTGAACAAGGTGCGGCATTTTTTCACGAGACAACAACTGCTCTTGTTGTACAAAACGCAGGTGCGGTCTTGTATTGAATATTACTCGCATCTTTGGGATGGCTCCGCTAAGTACTTACTGGAGGCCTTAGATCGGTTGCAGCGACGTGCGCATTATTGGTCACGTATAGGTCACTAACACCCTCGAACCTTTCCAATTGTGTCGTGAGATAGCAGCACTGAGCGCTTTCTATCGACTGTATCACAGCAAGTGCTCTGAAGAATTATTCTCCCTTATTCCTGCCACCCTTCCTCCCTTTCTTAACAAATCTACACGTGCTGGCTCTCGATGTCACCAACTAACTGTGACATTAATTCCATCGCGCATAAAGAAATCTGGCAACTCCTTTCTTTGTCGCACTTCCAAAAAATGGAATCCTTACCAGCTCATGTATCACTTACCATCAGGAGGTGTGGTCATTTGCCTTCCTGACAGTTATAAAAAATATATATCTCTTTTATAAAATGAATGCTCTGTTTGCAATAATTCTAGATTCTAGATTTATTAAAAACTTTCGGTCAAATTTACGGTAATGGTCCTTCCAATTTTACAGTGACAAATACACTAATTAAAATCAACATAGGGCTTTGTGCATACCTGTCTTGTTAATACTGCCCTACACACTATTACATGTATTTTTTTTATTTGCAAAGCATCAATGTATTGCCATGTCCGGAATATTTTTTGTAGAGTGCATAAGTCAGTGCAATTAAATACACAAGTTATATAACATGAGATCTTATTCCCTTATACTTCTTGCAGTACCAGTGACTTGCACACAAAATACCGCTAATCATCAAGTGGCATATTTGTTCAAAAAATCAATCTGTCCGCATATTTAAAAATTTTACTCAGTACACATGACAGATAAGACTTTATGTAGAGGTTTGCACTCACATTAGTCTTATAAGTTCATTTACCCAAATATGACCTAAAGAAAATTGAGATAATAAAATGGGAAATACCAACATTAAAAAAAAGATTATAGCGATTATTTTAAGCTACATATAATTATTAATATATAAAATTCAAAGACATCATTTTCAATATTATTAATATTTGTGGATAATTATCTATCAATTAATCCCCTAATAAGGTTAAAGAATAGCATTATCTATATATCATTTTTAGTTTAATGTTTTATAATACATTAATATTAATCATTGAAAATAACTTTACGGATAAATATAGATAATAATGTCTAGAAGACAGCTAGGTTTTTTTTGGACATTGCCATAAATGTTTAAAGAATAAAAATGTTTGAGTTGATTGAAAAATAATTTATGTGTAATGTAACCAAAGGATGATACTTTTAAATACTACATGCATAAACAAAAAAATATAATTGGAAGCAATTTTTTTTTTCCGATTTTCAAACGCTTGTTAGACTTTTTTTACCTACATAATGTATCTGTAATGTATGTTTTGTTAATTATGTATTTATAGTCTTAATAACAAGGATTGGTGAATATCCATCCATAATATTCCATGTGTATTTTTTTTTAAATGTATTAGTTTTATTTTTAGTTTATACAACTGTTGGTAAGCCTTAATAAATAAATAAATATCTTGTACAGATTTTTAATTTTATTTATTATAAGAAAATAAGTCATCGCTTATTTACGTTATATATTAATATCAAAATTTATTAGGAATATTAGTAATTAATATCAAATCTTAGAATATTATGTTTACCCAAAGTTGCATCAGATGTTTTGGTTAGCTTTTTAGTTTTTTTAAGCCTTCACAGTAATAATACTAGTGAAGGTCTTATTAGTTATATTATAATTAATTTTATTTTTTATGTTACCGTCTTTAAGTTTCCAGATAATATTTCCCGATTGTGGTTCCACGGCCACCATGCCGCCCCCTAACGTGGCGAAGAGCAAAGGCCGGTCATCTAAAGCTCTAGATAATTCTGTATTTTCCTGTAAAATAAGCACTATTCACGTCACATTCATTTCACCTTGCACTTTAAATATTAAATGTAGGCATAACAAAGCACTTCACCTTTCTATCTTTATCCACAACAGATCCGACACCGAAGGATTCTACCACAAACAATATAATAAATAAAAACTTCATTTTTATTTCAGTCTCATTAATGAATACATAGTAATAAGCCCATTCTTCTTAATGCATATATATTTACTTAAAATATAACCAAAAAAACACAAAAATGAAAGAATATGTAGTCGCGAAACAATAATCACAAATGATGAGAGAATTGTCGTACTTGACAAGTTGTCATACTATCTACTACAGATCTACTACAGACTATATAAACAAAAACCAATCTAATGTCAATTTGTGATTGTAATGTGTATTTCGTTCAAAAACGATTATTTTTTCATTTACTAAAAAATAATAAGGTAGTAAAAAATAAGTTGATTAATTATGTTTTATATTGACTAATATATTATACTAATGAAATAGGAATTGAATATGAAAAAAGTATTTAAAATATCTATGATACATTGAATTTATTCAATTTGAAAGTAATTGACAATTTGACAATGACACGAGACAAACAAAACGTCAAATGTTATAAATTTCAATGCGAACTGTTTTCCATGTACATACATTGTACACAGTTGTGTAAAACACAGGGAAAAATAAATAGCATACAATAACATATTTGATATTGTAATTTTTATAATAATACTAAAACTGTAAAGGTGAATGTAAAAGTGATGTGGAATAAAAGATAAGATATAAATATGGAGGTTTCAGGCGCAGGTACAAATAATTCACATTTTTAATATTTTAAAAATATTTATTAAAATCTATTGAAATACTTTTTTACTAAATAAGTACATGTTACTATTTAAAAGACTGTCCGTTTTCGCCATTTTATAATGTTTTAAGTTTATTTTTTGTTTCTTTGACAACAAAAGATGATAACACTAAAATAATTTTGAAGTGTGTTTATTCTTAGTGTATTATTAATGTCTTTGTTCTTATCTCATAACAGATTTTCATTCTATAATAAACTGATTTCTAAGTTTTAAAGTAAAAAATACATAGTCTTAAAAAAAAATTCATACACACATCTTGATTTATTAAGATTAAAATAGAATTATGTTTTAGGAAAATCACCAAACACATCACTTTCGTTCAGATACAATGCAAATAATGAAGAATTAGAAGAGTTGTTTCATGCATGTGATGATGATCCTCCAACCCCTCAGGCTGACCCACCAGTCAGGTCTGAAAGTGCTAGTCCAAAAAAAACAGAGAAATCACCCTCCATAATAGATAAATATTTTAAGTCCATTAGAACAGAAAAACCAGAGAAAGTTGAAGATGTAAAACAGGATCCAAAACCTGAAGAGAATCGTACTGCTATAGCACCCAAAGAGGTCACATCCTCTCCAATGAAAGAATACTTAAATCGTCTTGGTAAAAGGAGTATCTCAGAAGTTGTTCCAGAAAGTAATGAGACTTGGAAAATATTTCATGATTTTAAATTTAAAATTGCCCAAGCTGTTGAAGATATGAAAACTCGCTCAGGTGATGGTTAGTGTAACTTCTACATTCATATTTAAAATGATCATTAGTGTGTGTGAGAGTTTATGTGTGTGTTTTAAAATCGAAATTATTTTTATTAGAAACAAAAGATAAAACATTGCCAAGAGAAAATTCAACATCTGATTCTGAAGAATCGTCTGCTATGAAAGATGTCGATCAACAAAGTATGGGAGATACGGACAACCAGGTAAGTTGAACTTTTTTGTTTCATATAAACATTTACAAGTGTAGATAATAAGTCATATCTATAATGTAGCATTTGAAATTTGAAGCAATAATTATATTATTATTTTCACTGGGTGCTTTTATTTTTAACATTGCCTATTAATGTATTTAAACCTTATATTCTTGGTGGTAAGGCTTGTGCAAGCCCATCTGTGTAGGTACCCTACTCATCAGCTATACTTCGACAGACCAATGTTATGGGTAATTGTGACCATTTACCATTAGGTGGCCCATTTGCCAGTTTGTTATCCAATTGTATAAAAAAAAATTAAAAATACCTTAATATGCATAGATTATAGGTTCTTTATTCAGGCTTCTAGCACAGTACGTGAATAAATAGATCTAAGCATAGAGTTTGTATAATATATTATTTTATTATATTACTGTAGTATATCATCATTATAAAGTGAAGTAGCAATGAATAATTTGCATAAATGCTTTGTATACAGCCAATCTTTAAGCCGAAGAAGAATTAATCAAATTAATAGCTTTTTTGTTAGCTTACAGTTATAAATTGTGATTAAAATATGACCATTCCTTCATTAAGAAACATTTAATATGTGCATATAAATAATAATAATATAATAGTCAATAAGAATTTAAGTAAACTTTAATCACTTTACAAATAATTAAATCATATACCAAAAATAATAATCATAAAGAAAGATAACACCTTTTTTTTTTTTTACAATGTATTGTGATAAATGTCTTGTCAATAGGTATCATCATTAGATAGCAGCATACAGAATTTATCTGATGTGACTCAGCCGTTAACAGCCAAACCTACTGAGAATGAATTGTGTAAGGAATTAAATACAACCAAAAACCATTCGGAATCCAGCGATGACACACATAAGAATTTAGGTAAGTGTAAAAATAGATATAATTTATAAACAGTAATTACTCTACATATATTATATATAGCTTCTTTTTTTTTTATATTAGAATGAGTCATGATGAGTCGTTTTATGCAAAAATGTTTTGTGTAATATTAATTGAAGTCTGTTTCATAGAGATTAAATAATTTTTAATGTAATAATATAGCTGTTTTGTTTAAAGTAATTCCTTCTAATATAATACGAAAGTGAGTTTGTTTGTTACGCTCTCACGTCTCGACTACTCAATCGATCATTATAAAATTTTACATAAACGTTGTTAGGGGCACAGACAAGGACATAGGGTGCCTGACACATGCACCCCCTCCCCCGCGCTCCGCACACGCGGGCGAAGCCGCGAGCGAAAACTAGTTGTTAATAACGTCAGATACTTCTTTGTTTCGAATGGATAACGAGCTTCTTGTTTTACGTATACAACAATATTTTTTGGCTGCTATCTTATCTATGCTTGTTACAGAGCAATTTTGTTCTTTGTTTGTATATTTGAAAGCGCTAATCTCAGAAACTACTAGTCCGATTCGACAAAAATCTTTTTGCGTTAGATATCCTATTGAATTATCTTCACACTACGACCCTATGGGACGTAACCCTAACGTTTGACGTGGGTGAAACTGCGCGTAGCAGATACTTTATATTTTGAAGCTAGGGAGTTGTAACTTTAAATGGTTGAATGTGTTAATGGCGCGAACAACCGCCAAGTCGGATTTGAATTCATTTAGTTCCTGAAGGCTGTGTGAACGATCAGAGCTGTACCTAATCAATCTGACTGACTATTATATGTACAATGCTATTTATATATTCACTAGTTTCCTCACGCGGATTCGCCCGTATGTGAGGGAGGTTCATCAATCATCTAACATATTAGGTACTCGATTTCCCTTTCTGTACAGCTGACAGGTACGCAAAATTTCATGATGATCGGTTGAGTAGTTAAGACGTTAAAGAGTAACGAACAAACAAACAAACTCACTGTGTCACTGTGTATTTAAAAGGCATGTATAAAGGCCAATATAATGTTCACACGCTGCGGTTTATATGTTCATATATATATATATACGTTTATTGACTGCCTTGTTGGTCTAGTGGCTAGATATAAGGCCGCAGACCCGGTGGTCCTGGGTTCAATTCCCAGGTCGGGCCAATAACCCTTTTCGATTCCGACTCCGATACGGAGGCGGATGTCAGAACAGTGGCCGTTGGTCCGGGTCTCTCAGAGGCTCAGTTCGGGTTCAGGGCGGGTCGCTCGACGGTCGACGCCCTGAGCTCCCTGAAGACTCGGACCACGGAAGCGGTGGCCCAGGGACAAGTGGTCCTGGCGGTGTCGCTGGACGTGGCGAACGCCTTCAACAGTCTCCCATTTGAGACGATCAGAGAGGCACTCCGATACCATGGAGTGCCGACCTATCTGAGGAGGCTGTTGGAGACGTACCTCCAGGACCGAGAGGTCGTCTGGGCGGGGGGCGATGGGAGGTTGGTCCGGCATCGGGTTGGCTGCGGCGTTCCACAGGGGTCGGTTCTCGGCCCAATTCTGTGGAACGTCGGCCTCGATTGGCTCCTGAGAGCTCCCGTTCTTCCCGGTATGGGGGTGTTGTGCTATGCAGACGACACCCTCATCACCGCGACGGGGCGGGACTTTCGGGAGGCGGCCCGCCTGGCCGAAGTCGGAACAACCCTGACCATGGACCGGATGGAGATGCTGGGCTTGAGGGTCTCCATATCCAAAACGGAGGCCCTCCTCTTGCACCGTCCACGGAGGGGCCCCCCACGAGGGGCGAATATCACCGTCCACGGGACGGTGATCGAGGTGCGGGCCCAGATGAAGTATCTGGGCCTGATCCTGGACGGGCGTTGGAGCTTCGGGCAGCATTTCGTGCAACTCGGCCCGAAGCTCGTCAATGCCGCCGCCGCCTTAGGCCGCCTCCTACCAAACGTGGGAGGACCGGGATCGCTATGCCGGCGCCTCTATGCTGGCGTAGTGAGGTCGATGGCACTGTACGGTGCCCCGATTTGGGTGGACGCACTCACCGCTTCAAACCGGGCCCTCCTGCGAAAACCGCAGAGGGTCATAGCGGTGAGGGCGATTAGGGGTTATCGTACGGTGTCATGGACAGCGGCGACACTCCTCGCGGGCGATCCGCCCTGGGAGCTCCAGGCGGAAGTGCTCGCGAAGGTGTACCGCTTTCGGGCCGAGGCGAGGGAACGCGGCGACCGGCGGCGGAAGTCGGGCGGATCAGGGCTCTAGCCCAGCAAGCCCTGATCACCTGATGGGAGGAGGACCTCAGGTCCCCACGGCGGGCCTGACGACAATGGAGGCGGTACGTCCCCACTTGAGTCGCTGGGTCAGAAGGAAACGAGGCACGCTCTCGTTCAGGTTAACGCAGGTACTTACCGGACACGGATGCTTCGGTAAGTACCTGCACGAGATAGCGCGGCGGGAGGTGTCACCCTCCTGCCACGAGTGTGGTGCGCCATTTGACACGGTGCATCACACCCTGACGGAGTGTGCCGCGTGGAGTCCCCAGAGGCATTCTCTGGCGGCGGTTGTAGGCGGAGCCCTCTCCCTGCCGAGCATCATCAACGCGATGCTCGGAAGCGAGGGGTGCTGGTCGGAGATGGTCTCCTTCTGTGAAAGTGTGATGTCGCAGAAGGAGGCCGCGGAGCGGGAGTGGGAGGAGGATGCCGCTGCAGATCCGCTCCACCGCAAAAGACTGGGGAGAAGAAAGCGACGCTATGCGCACCTTCTCCCCCCGCCTCAATAGGCGCCGCCGGGACTAGGGGGGTTCCCAGTACCCTGGAATTCCTCCCTAGTGAAAGGAGGCCCGCATAGGCGAGCCGGCCGTCGGAGCGTCACAGGTAAAAAAAAAAAAAGGTCGGGCCAATAAATAGTTATTGGGTTCTGTCAGAAAATTCTCAGTAGCAGCCCGGAATCTGGAATTTGGAAGTGTGTACACTCCCGTGCCTCGGAAGCACGTTAAGCCGTTGGTCCTGCGCCGTCCCATCGGATTATGAGAGCTAAGGAAAAGAGAGTGCACCTGTGTTTGCGCACACACTTGTACACTATAATATGTCCTGCGCAGTTGGCTAATCTCTCTTGAGATTGGCCGCCGTGGCCGAAATCGTTCTGGAGGACCTTATACGTTTATATAAAATGTCATTACAATATATTACGATTTGTAACTATGAGAAATGAGGTTATTATGACGTTTGTATATTTATTTTAAAACCTAGTTTTACAGATTATAAATTATAAATTTGTTATAGCTAACAGCGAATCTGATTTAACAAAAGAATTACAAGACAGCTTAGAAGTCGAATCTGGAGTCGAAGCTCTAGAGGATACGATAGATGCTTTCGGTGACCTGAATCAAATAGACACGGATGTTCAGAATCAAAAGCGTGACTCAGCTCATATACAACCAATTCCCACGTGTCCACCATCGAACTTCGGTCTTCCGCCTAGCAAGAGTAACTTACACAAAGAGGAGCCGACGAAGAAGCCTAAGATCTACTTTTTAAAATTTTCAATGTATCTCCTGACAATATTTCTTTTAATTAACTATATCCTGTTCCCAAATTGTCACATTTGGAACGGATTTCTACTCGGCATCTGGTTCTTCTGCCTCGCGAGCAACGTTAAGGAATGGTTGCTGGATAACTACTTCAGCGATGAGCCACGAAGAAGTTACTTTCAGTTGAATCGAACAGTTTCGGCGCCTTATATGTACACAATACCGTCTGTTAAGGAACATAGGCCGCTCAAAAAATACGAGGTACGTAGTCTCTTTACCAAATCACCTATAGCTTATATCAATCAAAGACCAAACGAGCCTTAGATTTACATATTCTAATCGATTTGCTAATATATTTTTAATAATACAACACTATTCCAGGTGGCAGCTTATATTAATTTAAATTTTAATTCAAAATTCCGAACCATTATGAATACTATAAATTATTCAAGATATCACTTCAGTTCAATTCCAAAAAGTCTTAATTTCTGTAATCGGAATAGGCCATAATAACATCGAAATTTGAAATACATTTTGATTATACTAAATAAAAAAAACATTTGTAGCTTAACATCATTCATACTTTTCAAGTATACTTTGGTAACAGCGAACGAGGTCATAATTATCTGGCAACATTTTTTTTTTTTTTGTTTTTCGTTGCATTCTTTTTACGTCAATATTTTGAATAAAGAACGAAGAAATTCGTTTCTTACTTATTTGAATGTAATTTTAACAATTGTTTTAATAGAGACTTGTTGACATTGTTAAAATGTTAATTGTATCCGGATTATACTAAAGAATCACAAACGTGTAGTATACGATTTTTTTTAATGAAGAAAATACGAATGATGGCAACTCTATAGATACACTTCTTAAAAATACTGGCTCCTATACATCCCTGTGTGTGTGTCTTCATCATATAACGTTCTCACACTTATGCAATGTAAAACAAACAGCCAGTAAGTGTCCTACTTTTGGGTAAAGTCTCCCTCTTAAGGAGCTTATTCCACCACGCTGCCCTAATGGTCGGATAAACGTGTCGTATTTGAAATCCGACACATGCAAATTTCCTCACGATATTTTCTTTCATCGCCTAGCACGAGATGAGTTATAAACACATATTAAATACATAATACACGAACCTACGATCTTTGATATAATTCGCGTATACTATCAACTGCGCTGTTTCTGCTAAAATGTATATTAAAAAAATGTAATTAAGGGTACAATATCCTATGGACTGTAATATATTGGACGCAATAAACCCTCCTTTCAAAGTCACGCACTTCGATCACGATATTAATATAAACGAGTACGAACTCAACGAGGTCTCAGTACATTATATTAAATATAATAAGTCTATGTAACTCAATGTTACACTGGTACAATGGCCGTCTATCGATGTAAAAAGTTGCAAATACAAGACATGCCTCAGGCGCTTAAGCTCTTCTCGTTTCGTTGTTTTACCATTTCAGAAAAATAGTAGTACTAGTAATTGCGAAAAATTTAATATACTTATATTTAACTAATTTTCGTTTACATCATCATTTTATTATAATTCGTAAATATACACTTGAGACCAAAGTATTCCCGCATAAAAACACGGTAATTTTCATTCGTGGATATTGCATGATTACAAAAATATCCAAGCACGTGGAACAGAAGTCACTTGGTTATTCGCTTGTCCTTATATTTTAATATTCTGCAGGGTTGGATGAATCACTACCGGTATCCAGACTACGACCCCTATACATACCACATAAATAAGACAACCACAGCCTTTATGAAACTTGAAGGTATGTTTAACATATACATATATACATATGACATGAATGTTTTATATTAATCTTCACATTAATGTATTTGTGCGTGTATATATTATTGAACATTATTAATATTAATTGTACATGATTACATAAACTCTACTACCTCTGGCTCCGAATGTGGTTTAAACCATCACGAAACTCAGTTGATACCAACTCGATACTCTTTATTACATATTATATATAAATACCTACTCTGACGTGTATTAAGTATTTTAAATTTATTTTTTTATGTCTAGCACGAAGAACGAACGCGATTTCCACAGTTTATTATTTTATTGCCAACAATTTCTTTAACGATTATCATGCCTAAGCCATTATTATTGTTTTTTTACTAACGTGTAGAAATTACAAAGATTAATTATAAATATTATAATACCTAGCAAGGCTACATTTAGTACAAAAAAGGTCCGTTAATATTACGTTCCAACGTAAAACTACCGAAATCGTGTTACATGTAACTTTAGTCTTTATTTATTTAGTCCATGCCTTGTAAATTACACATTTGTTAACGTAGAAACAGCATAAGCAACAAATATAAATATAATAATAATAAAACATAAAAATAAATGTTTTTATGCTCTCCCATAAAATGCAATATTCACTTACGACCTTTTGTATAGAGAGCAACGTAATCTATAAAGAATAGATGCATTTGTTTTGTGAATGTATGTTATATGTTCTAAGATATCAAAGTTGAACGTCAGTTATGCAATCTATGAATAATACTTCTAATATATATATTTCCTACTTACTCTCGGTATAGTGTGTTTGGGATAAAATATAAAATTCTTTATTATCTAATAATATATATTAATGTCCAGGGAGAGCATGAAAACATACAGACAAATAAAATTACTAACTCAATCGAAATAATTTAAATATACACCACATACACGTCTGTGGAGCTTTGATGGTTTATATAATAAAATATTCCTCAACGGTTTCTATGAATTCAAATGTTATATTATATGACACGGCAAAAATAGGTATATACCCATTATAGACGGTAAAGTATGGCAGATGTAGGCACCGTATTTTAATCGTACTATACATATTTGATTTGTAACAATGTATTTAAGTATGTATGTATTAATTATACTATTCGTAATTATGATAGTGACGAAGTTTCGGTTTCTTTTAATTACGTATTACATTGGTGACGACGATAAGATAACGAAAGCGCGTGTACACGTTATTTATTATAGGTAGGTAAATATAATGACTTGAATGATGCAATGCATTGAATTGACAATAAACCAACAATATAATCCTAAATAATATTATAAATGCGAAAGTGACTTTCTTTATTACGCTTTCGCGACTAAGCCACTACTATTTTAAAAATTCATTCACCAATGGAGGCTACATTATCAGCGAAAAACAGCCTACATTTTGTCTCCGTATTCTCGCGGGAATGAGAACTACGCGAGTGAAAACGTGGGCAAAATGCTGGTACAAAAAAAAACTATTTATAAAAATAATATAATTATATTTAATATTATATATATATTTAAAAAATAAAACGCAATGTTAAAAAATATAATATTTTATGGCAATATAGTAAGTCTCATAACTTCTCTTATTATAAGAAATATCCTAAGTGGATTATTGACTACCATGACGGTGCTCCAATGTGGGTTGGTGAATACATCCGACACTGGTATCCTCGCGATATTTTCGCAAATTACATTTAAATTCATTAAAAGTCATTAATGCGGGTCCGTGTGTAAATAAATAGATTCGCTATTGTATTTAATCGATATTATATACCTACGATGTTAAAATGAATCCTCTAAATTAACAAATGTAATTACTTTAAACAACGGTCAATACACTTTGTAGGTCATTTGTTGCATGCGAACTAGTTGCCTATATCATAACCAACTATATTTTTTTTTTTATAATTGGTTTTGTTCATGACTAAGTAATATTATCTTCAAATCAAGCAATTTAATAGTGCTATATATAAATATATTTTTTCCTATTATACAAAGCTTCTATAAAATTATTCAATTATAACTATTTGCCTATTACAAACCTGGTAAGGTAATTGAGTTATTTTAAAATAATTTCTAATTTAAACGCCTATACATAATTGTTATACAAGGCATATAAAAACTATATTAAAATTCAACAAACTGTTACCGAGCTTATCTTTCAAGCGTTTAAACGACTTATTATATAAAGTAGATACACTTGACCTTAAGGCGGATTTTCTCGCGTAATATAATATTAGTTCAGATATTTATCTTAAATACTACTCCTTCAGAGAGACTAGCCAACGAAGGAGATATTAGGCAGTATTCTATACCCACGTACGGGTCTTCGCTATTATTTTAATCTCCCAATCTGATGGAACGGCGAACCGACACGATTGAGGAGGGCTTAAAGGCAATACTAACGACTTTATAGCATTGAGAACACTACCAACTTCCAAACTCCAAGCTGTTACTAAGAACTTATTGACAGTAAAATCCAATTATTTTTTTTATAGGCCAGATTAGGGATTTTTTCCCAAGACATCGGGATCTGTAGTTTTTTAAGACCAACGAGTCCGATGAAAGTTGCTTTATTAAAAATTATAAACGGCGTATTTTAAGATTCGGCACCACGGGCACACAAAAATCCGGCCCCTAAGTTTATGTAAAATGACGTATTTTATGGTTAATTAAGAGCAGGTAGGTTACTTATGACTAGTTTAGAGTAGTTGTTTGATGTCGATTAAATAGGTTCTTCTAGTTCCTTTAGAAAAGTCAAATCAAAATGTTACCCAAAATGGGTAACGACAGTGAACGGCGCCTAGGTTGCTGCCGCTTTAAGACTTGCCGCCCTGTGCACATGGGATAGTTACGCCACTGATTATTAATATACATACAGTAAACTTTGAAGATACATTGTGCCCATATTACATATATTTCAAGCAGTGATAGGCCTTTGTGGGTGGTACCATCGAATCGTTAGTTATTCAACCACACATCGATGACATGACACACGATATCTTGTTGGTTGGTGGCATATTGACATTGTATGCAATGTTTTATTCTTGGAAAACCTGTGTTTATGAAAGTCGATTTTATATGTATAAATATGTTAATTATAATAAAATAACAATAACTAGCAAACAATTGAAACAACATTAAAATGCATCAAAATCTTATATAAGTCTTATTCGTCAAGCGATCATGCAAAACTGTTTTGTATTACATTCCGCGTGAAGGCTGATCGAGCAAGGGCAATTGACATATAATATCATCGGTTAATACATAGTTATCTTGGTAACTTCAGCTATATATTATGTATTAATTATAACTTTGTTTGCATACAAATGCAGTATAAGAAGAATAATCTTGCGTTACATACATTCCGTCTTTTATACATACACCATGTAATGTACTCGTATGTGAAATTGACTAACGACAAAACTTTTTATGTATTTCCATGGAAATATAATTGTATATGCTTATAACATGTATATTTTTGTTTTATAAAATAGAGCAGCTACTGAGTAAGTTATTGGTTCTTCTTGGTAGAATCTACATTTCGAACCGGCGGTAGCTTTGTATTTAATTTTTATAATTTGTATAATCTTGTTACTTTATGGTAGAGCTTTGTGCAAGCCCTCTGAGTAAGTACCACCCGCTCGCCATAATATTATGTTCTACCTCCAAGTAGCATGCTCTATATTCTTGTGTTCCGGTTTGAAGGGTGAGTGAGTCATTGTAAATACAGGCGCAAGGGACATAACATCTCGGTTCTCAAGGTTTAACTCCCTTCCTCCACTCCCTAAGGTGGTTAATAATTCTTATAGCACTAAATGTGACGGTGGCCACTTAGTTTTAATTTTTTTTTTATTCAAATTTAATTTTATTGATTGCTAAAAGATAAAAGGTGCTTGGTAGACAAGATGCTTAACAATGGTAGTTTTATAAAAATATATAGTTTAATTTGTCCTTAGGGTGCAATTTGCGCATATCGTACACAAAAACGAAAATCGCAAAACGTGCGCTGTGGGACGAGAAGATTGAGAAGGTCACGTTCTACCAACACCGACTGTACAACCTGACTGGGGCCAAGGTCATATTGCTTCCCAAGGGACTCGTTAAGAGACGGTAAGTTATTACTTTTTATATACCACTATAAGTAATAGTCACAAATAAATATATAAATAGGTAATTGTTATTAATTTCAATATAGTAATTTTATATTATGAATATTTTTTGTAATTAGTATGAAATTTATAGTTTCTTATTCAATGTATCACAAACGTTTGTCGACAACAGCAAAATAGTTGCCGTTTGTAGACAGTTCAGCTTAAAAATAATACGTAGACGTCAATTTTTTTCTCGTCAATCTTTCAATCTATGTATCTAGTCCCCATGCTTCCACTATGTATATAAAACGTTTATTAACGTTCTCGATTCGATTCCGATCCAACTTCGACTATTCGTCATAAAACCGAATCAGTACGATGTTACCATTTACAAAAGCCAAAAAACAATGTCAGTCAAACTTAATTGTTAACTTTTGACGTTCCACCAACGACGAATCGAATCGCATCCGGATCGTTGTATTAGTAGAATAGCGAAAAAGGCTATCACCGATTATGTTTCGATTCGATTCCGATAATGTGATAATTATGTTAGTAGAATTGACCTCCTAGTTTAGTTGTCATGAGGTAATAAAACGACAGACAGACATTTCCCATGTATAATATTATTATATATTTGTTTTAAACTAAAGTTTTTTTTTATATAAATCTTTAAACAGACAGGTCAAAATTTCTTGTATAAAAATAAAGTTCCAATTTTAAATAGTAATTTTATATATTAATTAATTAAATTCTCACAGTGACGTCACTCATTAGTCATAATTACAAATGTAAATGAATAAAATATTAACATTATATTAATGTAACAAGGAAACAATACATTTTTAAGCTCTTCTAGTTTTTACTTACTTTTACTTAGGACCTTTTGCTTTTTGTTAGCCAAATATATTATTTCACTACTATTATAACATGTCTATTGTCTATGTAAAACAGACCTGCAACAATTATTTTCAATGACATATACATTAATAAGTCAATTGTAGTAAATAATTATAATGCACCAAAAACGTTAATTATTATCAAACACTTACGTCATTTTACATCCGACGTGTTTCCGGGGAGACTACGTTACTAAATAGGAAAAGTTAATAATTATTTATTGAAGTAAATTATAATAATGAATATATCATTTACACAAACTTAAACGTAACGAAATAAAAATAAAAATTTCATATATCCATACGTAATGTTATAAATGTGAAAGTGATTTTGTTTGTTACGATTTTATGTCTAAACTACTCAACTGAACATCAACAAAAATTGCATACACGTTTTCCGCTAATTAGTTGTAGGAATAAAATAGGTCAATTAATGTTATAAGTCATTAGTTAAATATTAACCTATTGCTGAAACAAGATAACCTATCTTCAGTGCGTTTACAACTTGACACTATTTCTCGTTTTGTATGGATATATTTGTGGCAGACATTAAATTGCAAAATTAAATGTAAAGGTTTATCACTCAGTTTTATCGTCTTCTCTCATGATATGCTCCGTGCATTTTTCGCCGGAACAATCAAACTAGCGATTCAGAGGCGATAAAATCTCGCTACGATTCTAAGCCGAAGCACAAAGACACCAATGACGTATGTGTGTTATTAATGGAGTTATCGCTTAACTTTATTTATCTAAGTATTTGCGCACAAAATCGTGTGAGGCTGTCAAAACAGTAGAGCTGTTCTGTAAGAACAAACTCGAAACTCACTTATGAAAACGGTCGTGAAAGTGATATGCGACTTTGACCATAATAATTATAACATATCAAAAATATACGCATCATAACAGTGTATCAGCTCAAGTCTATTGTCAACATTGCACGGTTGAGTTCTTGCACAATAGCATTGCTCTATTTAAACTTCAAATATAATATATATCTTGTCATTATTCCATGCAGTCATAATTAATACATTACAATGACTGCCTCGTTGGTCTAGTGGCTAGATATAAGGTCGCAGACCCGGTGGTCCTGGGTTCAATTCCCAGGTCGGGCCAATATAAAGTTATTGGGTTTTTCTGTCAAAAAATTCTCAGTAGCAGCGCGGAATCTGGAAGTTGGAAGTGTGTACACTCCCGTGCCTCGGAAAGCACGTAAAGCCGTCGGTCCTGCGCCTGAACTCTTTCCGGTCGTGTCGGATTGCCGTCCCATCGGATTATGAGAGCTAGGGAAGAGAAAGTGCACCTGTGTCTGCGCACACACTTGTGCACTATAATATCTCCTGCGCAGTTGGCTAATCTCTATTGAGATTGGCCGCCGAGGCCGAGATCGGTCTGGAGGATATTATTATTATTAATTAATACATTAATATGTTATTTTTCACATTTACTGTCTTATTTTTATATAGTTTATTTTATGCTTTTGTTATATTATGTAAATACGTTATGACCATTTCATTATCCTATAATTAACGTTGAAGGTAATTACGCTATCTTGACCTGAATGTTCGAGTGAATGACGAAATGAGAATACGTCTGAATATATATATTTCAGCTTATACACTTGTAATTATATTAATATCAAGCCGCGGCGTCTCGGGCGTGCACGTTTATCACAAAAAAATTTCAAAATCTGTCATTTTAACGTACATTAAGCCTTTTTACATATATGATATATAATATTTAAATTATTAGAGAGCAACGGTAAATTAAAAAAAGAAAATATTGTTTTGTTGACTCGTAAATAGCCATATTACGTACATTATTTATTTTTTATTTTTTTATTGCATAGTAAGGCGGACGTGCATATGGGCCACCTGATGGTAAGTGGTCACCAACGCCCATAGACATTGGCATTGTAAGAGATGTTACCGCTTACATCGCCAATGCAATTCCCAAGGTTGCCACCAACCTTGGGAACTAAGATGTTATGTCCCTTGTGCCTGTAATTACACTGGCTCACTCACCCTTCAAACCGGAACACAACAATAGCAAGTACTGCTGTTTTGCGGTAGAATATCTGATGAGTGGGTGGTACCTACCCAGATGAGCTTGCACAAAGTCCTACCACCGAGTTAAAAATAATTAACGTTTATAATAATTAACATATTTTTGTGCATTATAATTACCAAACAACCCAACTTACTTCAACATTTATAACTAAAGATACCATATCCTCAAATCTCGCAACGCTAACATCTGTACTTCCGGCTGCTACTGAGATTTACAATACAAAGACTTCCGACAGAAATAAAGTTCCAGAGTTCGAATCCCAGGTCTTTATACTCCGCAACCGTATAAAGCTGCTGACGTACCTAATACCTAAGTACTAGTACGACGTAGTTCGTGATCCACATATTGTTAATTTATAAAATTTTGGTTGAAAATAGCTACTAAATATAATAGGAAAGAATATTCTCACGCAAAACCTTGACTTTAAGGTCACCGGTTATTAAATAACCGGTTAAATAAGACTATTCTTACAGAATCTTTATAGAATAATAATCGCATTAGTTACTCTATATATTTATTTAATGTCTCTAGTTAAAGAATTCGGCTGTTACATTTAAAAAATATATATATTCAGGATATATCATAAACGGCCCTAATTGGGCGGAATTATAAATGAACCACTACGATCGTTTTTGCTATTGAAAGTTATATGTACATTGGAAGAAAAAACTAAATTAATTTGCATATTAAATATCTACATATATTTATAAATACTTTTCTTAATTAATATGTGTTGATATTTAAATCACCATAAAAAAAGTTATATAACGTAAATATAATTATAGGTAGTATTGTTTCTCTATTTAAGGAAGTTCTGCACCTATTTTAAAAGTAACATCCTTATCGATTCCCGTGAAACCGAAAATACTATTGTCGCCCCATAAAATAACGCTCGACAAGAAATGGTCATTGACCTTTGTTCATCATTCCGTAACCAGCGCCCGTGAAATGAGGTTGAAGCACTTGAATGACTGCAAGAGCTCTCGTAAACATTATAAGCTATTATTCATTAACAACCAACTTGTTGTATGAATTGAGATCAATTCGATAACTTTCAAATTTGAGACAAAATGGCGAAGTAATAAGATTCGTTATTTAAGATAATTAATCATAATCGCTATCGGGGATCAGAATTAACATTGATTGATCGGTATCTATTAAACTAATAGATCGAGATTATATTTACTCACAAATATTAAATTGACATAGAAGTTACCAAACATGATCGATTATGTTTTATTTGAACAACGGATTGACGTTTAGCTGTATAGAATTTTACCTTGTAACTACTAAACCACTAAATCGATCGTTCTAATATGAAATAACCTGGGACCCGAATATTGTCGTAGTCATATAAATTCTAGGATATGAACATCTAGTTGTAGAATTATTATTTTTTGTATATGATATGTGAGAGATTTTTTTTTTTTTAAATCGGATAAAATTCCTTTTCTTCGGTCGCTTCTGTACATCTGTTATTGTTAATAACAAATACCAAATCCAACTCTTGTTATATAACGTAGATTTCGAAATCACACTCATCTAATAAAACATGAAGTAGATTTACTTGGATAGTTAGCCATTAATAAAAAAATTTAGTAACTAGTAATTTCATATAAAGAAACTTAAAAATATTTAAGTTATATGTTATCAATGAAATATATAAAAACTCATACAAAAGTATCCTTATCGTGTTTAGGTTAAAAGGTTTTATTCGATTCATAATAGGCAAACTATATTTAGACAACCTAAGTGTCTAGACTTTTTATAATTTTAACCTTTTGTGGCAATGACAAATACGTTTAATATTTTACACAAAGGCAATGGAGCAAAAAGTACCCGATTTGCATAATTTTGAACGAGAAAGAGAAGATTCAAGTGTTGGAGAAAGAAAATACACCAGCGGAGAAGAAGCTGTCGGAATCGTTAGAGAAAAAGAGTAAGGAGTTGCCGCTCGAGACGGAGAGCACGGAGACTAACACTAGTCCGGAGAAGAAAAGGAAATTTATATGGAGAAGGAAAGAAAAAAGGTATTGTTTTAATACATTGATCATTTGTTTTTAATGCGTTTAGTGTCGTCATCGACTGTCTCTGAGTGCACTATCGAGTTTTAACGAGATTTGCCAGCTAAAGTTTTAGGTGATATAATAGGGGAGTTGATTTCGGCCAGCTCAAGGATTGTATATTACAATTATGAATATTTAATAAGTTTTTTATTTTTTTATAGCATTCCACACAATGACGGAGAAACCGGTAAAGAAGGTCTACGACACAGATTAGTTAGAAAAATGCATAGGGGTAAGTTAATTTTATATTGCAAAATCCTTTCCTATCTTCTGCTCATTTGACATCAAAATGTAATATAAATTAACAAGATTGACCTTGGTTTTAATTTTTTTTTTTAAACTTTTCTACGACTCCTTATACGAAACAAGTATTGTAATCTAGCAATCATACATAAATGTCACTCAAAACCAGTTTCATTGGGTTGTTTGTCTGCAATCTAATATAATTTATTCAATTTATCGAGACATCAACACTGTAGATTTTATAATAGTCAAGTATAATAATCTAAAATATTTTTTATTATGAATATTTTCTTCGGTCTAACATTCGATTATTTGTTTTATTTTATTTTAATAAAAGGGCTTTGTGCAACCCCGTCAGCGTAAGTTACAACAGGTACCAACCCTTCAACATATGTTCTACCACCAAACAGTAATACTTAATATTGTTGTGGTCGGGTTGGCAGGCTGAGTGAGCCAGTGTAATTAAAGGCACATGAGACATAACGTCTTAGTTCCCAAGATGATGGCATATTAGTGATGTATGGGATGGTCGATATTTCTTACGGCGCCAATGTCTATGGGTAGTGTCCATTTGCCTTCAGCGTTTTTAAAATGCTCTCGAAAGTTCGAACGCATAAAGAAATCACCTATATCAAAGCAAAGCTCAAAAAAATTTAAATGTAATTTACTATTACGTTTCAAGCATTGGCACCAACAAGTGGCAAGTTCTCTACCACCGCATCGGATAATCTTTAATCAATTTAATATAAACATTGATTAATTATGCATAACATGATATCCGTCTATTATTCTTAATAGATAAGAAAGTAGACAGCACGTCGACGACCACTGAACAGGAAAACCAAAGTCAAGCCGATAAAAATACTCAACCGGAAGACTCTGTTGAGACTGAAATTGAATTTACCACAAAATCCGTCACCAGCACCAAAGACGATGACGAATATATAGATGATAGTGAGCTGTCTCGCATTAAGGATTTTTTAGAAGAAACCGTGAGTACATCTATCGTGTATTCATATATATATGTTTACTTATATATTTATCATCATTCATATAGATTTTCTTCCTCTCAACTATATCCCCAACTACTTACACATGTCGTCCCAAACACATCACCTAGCCAGTTCGAATGATACGAAAATTAAATAATTGCATTTTACATTTGCAATAGACTAAACTAAGACATTACTACATTAACAAAGTGTTCCATTGTCGCAGGAAATCGAGACAGGCGTGGAGGGCGCGGCGGAGGGCGAGTGGAGCGTGCACGTGAAGCAGTCCAAGGACAAACACGCGCACCTGTATCTGTTCGCACGCACGGGCCGGGATAAACACGAATGGTAAAACTCGAACATGCTTCTGAAATTCTATGTTTTTAACACAACCGCCAATTTTCGAAATTATGCTCATAGTTAGAATAACTAACCGGACTGAATACTGAACGCTGATTGGTCGTCTATAGCGTTATTATCTGCGCCTGGCCAATGGCCGCTCTGGATCTGACAAGTTTTTCGAAAACTGGATGGTTATGATTTATGATATATGTATGTCTTAATTTGGTAATTATGTATTCCGAAAAATAAATGTATTCATGTTTCTTTTCATCACTTATAAGCAATCAGGGAGGCCAAATCAGATGGCCAAAGCAGCTATGAGCAAGTTAACCAGAATCTGGCAAAACAGAAAAGTGTCGAATACCACCAAGACCAGACTAGTGCGAGCTTTGGTATTCTCAATATTTTTGTACGGTTCCGAATCATGGTCAATCCGTGCAGCTTACCGAAAGAAGATCGAGGCTTTCGAAATGTGGTGTTATAGAAGAATGCTGTTTATACCGTGGACAGCAAAAAGAACCAATAAGTCTATTCTCGACCAACTGAAGATTACTACCAGACTATCCACTACATGCTACCGACGAGTCTTAAGTTATTTTGGTCATATTGCCCGGAGACAACCAGACAATCTGGATAAACTGGTTGTAGTAGGGAAGGTCGAAGGCAAAAGACCCGCTGGTCCGACCAGATTAAAAATATAACGGGACTCAATATTCCGACTGCCCTGAGACAAGCCGAGGACAGAGTGGTATGGAGGAATCTAGTCAACACATCGTTGAACGCATTTCAGGACAAGCACGATCTTCAGTAATGAAGCACACGAAGAAGAAGAAGTTTCTTTTTACTAAAAATCGAAGTCCAAAAGTTACCACCACTCTTGAATACAGTGATTTAAAGTATAAGAATCCATTAGGCTCTTTATTGTTTTGTTAAATTTCTATTTTATTATATTCAATTATTTTCTCCATAATATATACAATTTATTATCAATTTCGCTAAACGTTTTTCGTATATCTAATACATATCATATACATGTAATATTATATGTCCGATATCATCGGCGTCTGTGAACTGATCTTCTAGTTGAATTTTCTGGATAAATAAACACCAATAATATTATGTTTTGACCAGGTACCGTCGCTTCATGATAGCGATATCAGAAGCAAATGCGTCAGTAGAGAATTCTGGCTCCGAGGACAAGTCAACGAGCGACAACGCACAAGAGACGAAAGACGGAATAGAACTCGCCGTTTATAAACTATCGGAGAAGGACACCGTCGCGTTTGCTAAGGTGGTTATTTCATTTTGCATTCGAAATTCAATTTCCTCTCGACGTAATCCTGTAACGTCGCTGAACACAGCTCTAACGCAATGTATCTGAAAAAAGAAGATTGATTACAAATCTCATATAAATTAAGTACACACACCTTATATACAATATCATCATATAGGCAATACAAAGGATGATCCTGTTTTGTAATGCACACATCGTAGCGTTCAAGTATTACGTAACAAACCCTTGTTGACCAACGTAAACGTCTGCTATCTGCAATTCTTTTACTCTTTGGTGACAAGCGTAGCAGAGGTTGTATTAAATTTTACAATCTATACTAACGTTATAAATACGAAAGTAACTCTGTCTGTCTATGTGTTACGCTTTCGCGGCAAAATTACTGAACCGATTTCGATGAAATTTTGATATGAACCATCGGATCAATTTAAAAAAATGGGATGGAGCACGCTTGAAGTCTAAGAAAGAAAAAAACCTACTTCCTTACCTAATACCTGCCTCTTTCTCGAAGAGATAAATGCAATTAACGTTGTTGAATTATCCAACAATCAAATCTTATTGAAGTGTCTGACTGTGATTTTTAAATAACTGCCTCTTTATAAGTTAAAATGGCTAAAATGGTTACTTGCGAGTTACCAAAACAAACATAATTTTTCAACTGAACTCAAATCAAATCATCAAAACCATTTGCAAATATTGTTAAAAATAATTAAATTCTTGTGAAGGATAAAATCGTTGTTTTTAGAGTAAAACAAATGATTCCGTAACGGAGGGCGTCACGATATCTCCGTCGCATCCCGCGCCCTCCATCTTCGAGTCCTACGAGAAAACATTCTGGCCATATTTGCAGAAAATTATACAGGTAAGATTATATATATGTAATGCATTTATGAGATCTATATTAAATTTACTAAACCTATTTCGATATAATTTTATGGCTTTCAAAATTATATAGACGGAAGTTTTTATACCAGCTTTTATATGACGTCATCTATTAGTAAGCGAAGGTTAAAACTTCCAATTTATATTTAAGCCAATTCCACAAATGACTGTGATGGAATTTAGCATCCATTTTTTTTAATAGATTTTTTGTTGGTGCATTCATTATATTAAAGCTTGTATTTAAATCTCACAGATTTCTTAATAAATTCGTGTAATCGTTAAAAGACGACATTGTCATATCAATACTTTTTTTATAGTTCCTCCTTTTCACAGCACGTTTGCATTTGTCTATGGGTTATGTAACACGTTGCCTAAGACCAGTAGAGTCTAAGGATACTTTTAAAAGAATACACTTTTTAAATAATGAAATATATAACAGACACATGAAGCTCCGACGAAACAAAAAGCTGATATAGGCGTTATGTGCCAGTTAGAGCCGACTCCTCATGAGCGCTCCAAGCACAAGAAGAAGAAGAAAGGCGATGTTCGATATACCGTGTTTTATCTTACGTTATCATTTCGACTGAAGTTAAAGTAGACTACATACTAATTACTATCAGCCTTACTAATAAACGTTTTATAGCGAGTGAATTTGATTGCATAACTAGTTGCTTCGTACGGTTTCACCCACGTGACGTACTACTCCAAGGGTTGTAGCGTGATGTCTCAATAAATAGGCTATCTATCGGACTGGTAGAGCCTTAAATGAGCGTATCTTTGTCTGTCTTGTAAAGAAAAACCGTTTTAGAGAACAATAAGACGGTGGTCTTTGCCGGCAGACGCGAGATGCTTGGCTTATCCGCAAATTGCCTCCACCGTTCTGAGATACTCTTACAACATTCGTCTCACTGAGCCCTTAAGTGGGGTCTTTCTCATCTGAATCCTTTGCCTTGACACCCGAACCGGTGACGTCGTTAGTCAGTAGGATAACCAAAATAGAAAATAATGCCTTATACTCCGAACCGAAGAAGTTATTAAGGCCCTTAGGACCACCAAAACAAAAAATAATTTACAGAAGTTTATGTGTATACAGCCGCTGTAGAACGTTTATCAGTGCGGACAATGAAGTATTAATACGAGTAATTAGTAACCCATTATCCACGTAACTCAAAAACATTTAACAACTAACAATATCTTAATATGCATTCCTTTTTAATGACAATCGATAGAGTAATTAGTTAATTGTATTTTTTTTAGTTTGAGATTATTTTAAAGTTGTACGATTCTTATTGTTAAATTTTATAATGTATCTTTATATATAAATTAATAATTGTATTTAATATCGTTTCATTTACTATCTATTCAATAATGTCGTTCCAAGATTTGATAAATATATGTTGTGTCTAATAGGATAATTATGGATCTTTCTTAGACTAGTTTTTGATGAACCCGTCTTATAATTATGAAACATATGAAAAACATTGCAGATTAAAAACTGATGAGCTTAAAAAGAGTAAGTAGTTATAAGTGGTTAACTACTTACTCTTTTTTAACTCATTTAATCCGATGATTCCGGTCCGATCACGAGTAAGCTAAGTATCAATCGATGCGTTCGTCGCGCAGGCTCAGGGCTCGTCCCCAGAGTGCGAGTGCCGCTCGCTGCCGGCCGAGCTGACGTGGATGAACACGCTGCTGGCGCGCCTCATGTACGACGTGACGCGCGACCCGCACACCGCCGCGCGCCTGCAGAACCGCATACAGCGGAAACTCAACACGCTCAAGGTCAGGCCACGTCATAGCATAGGTAGGCGGACGAGCATATGGACCACCCGATAGGAAGTCGTCACCAACGCCCATAGACATTGGCATTGTAAGAGATGTTAACCATCGCTTACATCGCCAATGGGCTACCGACCTTGGGAATTAAAATGTTATGTCCCTCGTGCCTGTAATCACTCACCCTCAAAACCGGAACACAACAATACCAAGTACTGCTGTACCCAGACGAGTTTGCTCAAAGCTCTACCCCCAAGTAAAATCCTACTATACTAAAACGTCGAATTATACTTGTTAAAGTGTTTATAGAGAAACTTGACTCTCACCATCTGGCGGTTCGTTCGCCTTCCATAACTCGCCCTGCTGTTTCGGGCGCAGCTGCCGTCGTTCATGTCGCCGCTGGTGGTGACGGAGCTGCGGCTGGCGGGCGCGTGCCCCCTGCTGTGCGGCGTGGGCGCGCCGGCCGTGGACGCGCGCGGCGTGTGGCTGCACGCGCACGTGCGCTACGACGGCGGCGCCACCATCACCATCCTCACGCAGATCAACCTCATGAAGCTCAAGGAGAAGAGTTAGTGCTCCTTCCATATTTAGCCGTCGAGCCGGCCCCGCCGAATTCACTTCTGACGCTAAATTTCTTATCAGACGAGCTAAATCGCTTACCGAACGAGCTTTATTCATAAATTCGCTTCAGCCGACGGACTTAAATTCATCTTATCGTTGGTTGTATTATTAATTTTCAGATGTTACGTTGGAGGATCAGTTACTCGGTTCGACTGACAACATTATAGAAAGTGAAGTCAATTTTGTCTCCCAGAGTGGGTGCGTTTCTCCGGAACTAAAGGTGACGATTTCCATTTTCTCTCATCTCTCTCTCTCGCGTGCTATTACTCAGTTTTGACTTATAAAATTGTAAGTAACGATAAAAAAAAATTAAATGGCTACATTAATTAAGAATACGTACGGATTATGAAACTTTTTCAAATGATGTACGTCTTTTAAATAGAGAAAAAAGCCCGCGATTTACGATTCCGACGTAGAAGACTCAGCGGAGTCGAGCAGCGACGACGAGAGCCCGCCCGTGCAGCCCGTCGACAGCGCAGAGAACATCGTCCTCTCGGAGTCCACGTAAGAACTACTATTTACGTTTAAATATTTAATTTGTGCGTAATTTATGTGCGATCACGTTTTTCGTTTACTCTTATCGCATTTATTTGTGACAGGTTAGCTGTGGATTTCTCTTTCATTTATTGTATCATTAAATATCTCTCTTACTAATGTTCAAAATATATGCATATCTCTTTCTCTCGCCATGTACTTCATTTCTCCTTCTTGTAGGGCATGCCACGCACGATTGTATAAAACACTATAAAATAATTTACATATTTTTTTGTTTATTTTTAATCTTTGTTTTTAAACTATGTTTGTTTACAGATCGTCAACAAACGAAGGTGGTTCTTCAAAGAAGAAATTCCTTCGAATGGTCGACAAGATAGCAACGAATAAGTACTTTCAACAGGTACAAAAACTCATACTTTATCTGAGAACCAAGCTTTTAAAACTCAAATTTATATTTATGAAATATTAACATTCATAATATTTTATAGACGATATAAATATTTACATACATAATAAAATATATAGCATAACTAGCTATTGCCCTCATATTGTCGAAATTCTTGTGACGCTATTTTGGAGACAATTATCCGACTCGCGCGCCGCCTATTGCTCATTGCTGGTACTACGTTAAAATATTTACGCAAGTATCAATAGCTACTCTGCAAAGTTTTTATTCAAACAAATGAACAAAAAAAAAGCATCCATTTCAAAACGAGTCTATTGAAAGATAGGTTACCCTTGTATATTTTTCTTTTATTATTTAGTTTGGCGGACGAACATATGGGTCACCTGATGGTAAGTGGTCGCCATAGCCCATAGACAATAGCATTGTAAGAAACGTTAACCATCGCTTACATCGCCAATGCGCCACTAACCATGGGAACTAAGATGTTATGTCCCTTGTGCCTGTAATTACACTGGCTCACTCACCATTCAAACCGGAACACAACAACACAAAGTACTGCTGTTTTGCGGTAGTTTATCTGATGAGTGGGTGGTACCTACCCAGACGAGCTTGCACAAAGCTCTATCACCGAGTAAAATTATATTTAATATGTTTAATCTATCGCAGGTGACGGACTATAAGTACGTGAAGCGTGCAATGGAAGGTTTGTCTAACACGGACATCAAACTACAATTGGAAGTGCACGGGTTAGAAGGAAGGCTAGCTATCAACCTGCCGCCACCTCCTCACGACAGGATCTGGATCGGGTGAGATATGAGTGATCATTTTATTATAACACATATGACTCTTGTTTTTATGACGTTAAGGTATGAATTAGCTTTTATTTATACGCGATTTTAATACCTTTCTTGGTTATTTATCCAATCGGTTCCTCATATGTTAGATAATCTATTTTATATGAGTTACTCTACGTTAATCCACAAAATAGATGACAATTATACCATACCGAACTGTACGGGTTTTTTTAGAATAGGTAGGCGGACGAGCATTTGTACCACCAGATGCTAAGTGGTCACGAACGCCCATAGACATTGTAAGAAATGTTAACCATCGCTTACATCGCTAATGTGTCACTCATAAAAACCTTCAAGAAGAGAGCGTACTCTTTCCTAAAAGGCCGGCAACGCACCTGCAAGTCTCGGGTGTTGCAGGTGTCCATTGGCGGTGGTAGTCACTATCCATCAGGTGAGCCTCGTGCTCGTTTGCCCCCTATTAAATAAAAAATAAATATAAATATCTCACCTTGGGAACTAAGATGTTATGTCCCTTGTGACTAATTACACTGACTTACTCACCCTTCAAACTCGGACACAACAATACAAAGTACTGCTATTTTTCGGTAGAATATCTGATGAGTGGGTAGTATCTACTCAGATGAGCTTGCAGAAAACCCTACCACCAAGTAAAATATTGTCTTCCTGATAATGTATAATAAATAAAATAATATATATTATAAAAGTAGTTAATTTTGAGATGAGAGTTTAGCTTTGAAGTAGATTTTGAGACCAAGTAATGGTATGGTATTGTACTTTCAATATTTAATAACGAATATATTGTATTGTGTTGTAGGTTTTCAACGAACCCGCAACTAGTTCTGAAGGCGCGGCCGGCGGTGGGGGCGCGCACGCTCCGCTTCGCGCACATCTCCAACTGGATCGAGCAGAAACTCACCAAGGAGTTCGAGAAGGTTCTCGTGCTGCCCAACATGGAGGACATCATCATCGACGTGCTCACACCGACGCCGGTGGAGTTCGAGTAGCGTCGACTTCGTTCCGTATGTCAGTCTTCTACCATAAAACGGTATCGTATTATATTATGGGCAAAACAATACATATGAATTGTAAGAAAGAGACAAATGTATTGTCGCTCATTTGCTTTCTTACTCTGCGTATGCAGCGCCTGTTGTTAGACCGAGCTCATTCTGCTATACTATAAAATATATCTCTCGTAAACTTTTTCTATGTGACCTTGAGCTATGTATCGACATTGTTCCCTATAAATACTTAATTATTGTTTACATACTTATCCAGTGTAGAAACAGCCTAACATCTCGTTACTATGCGCACCGTATAAGCTCTACGTTCTAATATAAATAGAGGAGAATTAACCAGTATTATATAAATGGTGATTGTAACTACAACGGCGGGACGATTCGATGTTGGTATTCTAAACACCTCGAAGACCATAGAAGTCCTCATACCCCATATATCTTTATGAGTATAATTTACACGAAATATATTAAAGCGTGTTTGTAACGTGAAATTTATCTAAGTAGGAATTGTTTATATGAACTGAATGATTTGATTTTTATTGTTTAAATATACTAATTTATTTATACAATGTTTTTCGTGTCGTTAAATTGTAATGTAATAGTTCATAGTCGTTCGTGCGAATTAATATAGTTTTGGTGTACAAGATAGTATATAGTCTTTGTATTCGGCATTTATTTGTAAAGTTACTATTGTCGTTTAATAGTTGTTTTTTATAATTATTATTAAAAAAAATTAAATCTCTAGTTAGATATAAATGAAATAAAAAACCAAATAAATAGTCCTTTGAAAGGAGCGAGTTCAAATAATTAAAATCATCAAGCATTTATAATATTTATTATCACTTCGAAGCTCAAAAGACTAATAAGAAAAAACATTAAAAGACATTGTAAATATGTGTAAAATATGATGTTATATCGATTAAAATGTTCAAATATGGTCTAAAATTTATAAAAATCGTTCTCTACTAAAATTATTTACAAATATATAGTGAATTGATATAGAGATATGTAGTATCATAGCAAAAACAACTAGAATTAATTTTAATTAATTATTTTCATATAGTATTCTATCATATACTTTGCTTATATAATTGTTAAGCAATTTTTCTTACATTTAGCTATTTTTATTAAGATTTAGTTCATTTGTGTGCTTTGCAATGACACACATAGAAAAGCTATTGTTTTCCTCACTAATAGAAATGTTCAATTTTCGAATAGTCTAAACTGTGGCAAATACAGTAAATCGGTATACTTTTGGCTCTTTGAATTTTCTTTAAAATATTTAAAAGTTCATTTGAATTTCATAAATAAAGTTTTTATATACAGAAATAAATTTATCCGAGCTTCCTAGAAATAAAAGTTTTGACAATAATCCAAATTAAATACATACGTAATGTTTATCTTGTAGTATATTCAAAACTATTTAAAAAAATCGTTCTTGTTATTATATTTTGATATTTCTGTTTCATAATTCACCCTGAAACGAAATCTGTAAGCTGACAGCCATATTAATGTGGTTTTTTTTTTCTGTACTTCACTGCCAACTATTAAGCTGATAAACGAAAAATCAAATTAATTAAAATTTTAACGATTCCAATGGCAGGGGCGACTTGCTCTTCTATATCATGCCACTATAAACACTTATATACTATACATAATTTATAACTTAAATTTTGATTCAAAACTTCTTATAATCACTCCGGCGATATTTAAAAGGTATTTTTTTTTACGACCCCATAATGAGTACCATAGATTATTTGGCTCTTAATGTCGACCAATGACGTCATCTCAATACAAAGTCAAATTTGTTTGTTTTTGTGTACTCCTGCCATTAGAATCAGCTTTAGGTAATTTCGTTTCCAACTAATACCTAACATCATGTTAATCTTTAGGGCACTAAGGGACTCTGAACAAAACCGACTTGGTATTTACATGTTAATGTGGTTAGAGGACATTATTTCTTCTTCATAAAACGAAAGGACAACAAAGATCTTAAAATCGTTCTGATAGATTTTTATAAACTTCAACTGCCTTTTTCTAATATAATATTTGTCTATGGACTGTAGCCGCTCTACTCTTATATAGCATAGACATCTATCTAAAGTTGTCGTTGGTATATAGTAGTAAACATTTGTAAATGTAGTGTTTTTTTTATTTCTAAATGAAATATGACGGTCTTGGCAAAGGAAGGAAAAATCGGACTTTTAAAAATCTTAAACTAAATATGTATGTATAACGTATGTGTTTGTACGTACGTACTTACCAGTTAAATTGTTAAATTGTTTGATTCTTTAAAATTTTCTCCTGATTAAATTAATTATAAAAACAAAACAATGTCTGAAAAACATAATCTTTCGCTCTTATTTTGTGAAGACGATAAAACTTTGTTGACAAAACTTTCGCCATTATTATATAAAAATAATTGCGCGTATTACAATACAATGATTACAAATGAAGATGTTTATGGTAATCTTAAAATTTTCTACTCGTTTTAAATAATAGCTTATTAATTATTATTGATAAAGGAATGCATATTGGCGAGTAAATGTAAATGTGAAATTAAAGGCTGAAAGTTTTTGCTCATGGCTTCATAACAATTTGTTAATTTATAAAAATAAGGCAAAATTAACACTGGTTTAATGATAAAAAGGCGCAAAGTCGCTTTGCTACGTGCCTAAACTTTAACAGTTTGAAAATTTGTATAATTATTAAAAAGAAATTTGCTTTCTATTTGTCAAATTAAATTATTATCTATGGAATTGTGCTTGCTAAGCCATTATTTTTTATCTGTTATTTTTAAATTCGGATGTGTATTTATTTACTTTTTTTATTCGTATTTACAAAGAAGATTTTAATGTTTGCTAACAATTTTATTTATTTTCGATATTTAAATAAAATAATATGGATTTTTATAGCAACATTTTAAATTATCTATTTTCAAGAAAGTCTAACTTAAATCTTGTAAATTTTTTCATATGTATTCAACATATCACAAAATAAATTTAACGTACCTGTTCGAAATAAAACTATTTTGGTATGTGCAATGTAACTTATTTTGTGATTAATAATAATAATTATTATTGTGTATTTAATTATTCAATAATTAGATCTTTTGTGATTAAATAATTTCGCATTGCGTTTTTAAAACAGCCTATTCACGATTTCACGTTAATTCCTATACACGTGGCTGTTACTAATTAAATATGTTTTAAAATGTGTATCGATATAAGCCGAGGTATTTAAGAAGGTAGCAAAATATTACCTAAAGTAATACTTTTGAGCGGATGTTTTTTTTTTTTCGTGTTACGTGTGAAATATAAAAATGTAATCTATTTTAATATAATATTGTTTATTTTGTGTATGTAGTCCTGAGAAAGGAAAATCCACGGACAAAGTTTGTTTTACGAATTTTTATGTATAAATATCTTGATTAGGTTATGTTTTTATTTCCTTGATTTATTTGAAAACAATAGACACTGTATTATAGTATCTTACGGGTACGCATAGAAGTATTATTCATGTATTTATGTTTCGTTTTAAATAATTTTATGTCAACATTGAAACGTTTTGGGAAATTAAATTTGTGTCATTATCTTAATTTGGTACTTGTAAAATAAATTTCATATTTTTAACATTGTATTGCGAAGTTAGTATTTTTATTTTTTAAGTTTACGATATCAAGAATTTCACTCAGAACATGTATGTACTGAAATGAAATGAATCTACGATGAGACACTTAAATGTAAGTTCAGATTTTCAAACGTGAAAAAATTGCATGATGTTAACAAATTTTAAAAATATTATTTTTCTACAAAATTTAAGAAATTGTAAGTTTTTCTCTGATAGGTACGATAACAGTTAAACTTACTTTCATAATGTTCGTACCAAAAACGACTACAATATTTCTCTATGTATATAGTTTATCAAATTATAAAGTGTTTGTGATATTATATATAGTTAAGAGTTAAACCGTGCCGAGTAGTTTTTCTATGTGGTATCAGTTGTGATTTTGTCAATAAATAAATTGCTATATTTAATTTTGTTTGTTTTTTCGATCCAAACATACATTTTTATTTACATAACTTTAGCTTAGCTCTTATACAGGGTGTAACAAAATTCGTGTCCGACCCGTGAAGTGGTTATTAGTTATCGGGTGTCGGTTCTATTTATGTAATAATTTTTAAAATACCTAAACAAAAAATTTATCCCGGTTTTTTTTTTTTTTTTTAAATGACGAAAGTTACATGGCAACTCAGGTGCGGGCAATAGCGCTCGATAGCTCTTACCTATCGGGTAGCTAAGACACGAGGTCATGACCTCAGTAGTCCACGGTTTTACCACCAACAGTGTCGTTAAACACAATTACTATATTTTTTTAAGTATTTTTTTGCTTAGTATTGTATATCAATTATTATTTCCTATCTAAAGGTATCTGATTTATTTTATGACTAGCTGTGCCCGCGGTTTCACCCGCATACAACTTAAAGTATTTATACTCATTGTTTTGTTAAATATATACAAGTATATATTATACAAAACAATGAGAAAAATATATATGCGGCGACGAAACGAAATATCCATCTAACCTTTTTTTGTTTAATATAATAAGGAACAATTGTGTTACTAAAATCTGGGAAGTTTCCTGAATTCCTAACGCTAGTTAGCTGATATTATAGTTGTATACAAAACTTGTGTATAAATTAATTAATAATCTTATAAACTTTAACTTACAAAGTTATTTACAAACCGAAAACAAATACTTAGTGTTTTCAAACAACCTACTCAAGTACCTGTTGAAATATAATATAATATAATATCCTGGGACATTATTCACGCAAGGCCATCTGATCCCAAACTAAGCAGAGCTTATACTATGGAAACCAGACAACTGATATACTACTTTTCTTTTGTAAATACATACTTATATAGATAATTACACCCAGACTCAAGACAGACAGATATGTTCATGCACACAAATGTTTGTCCTGGGTGGGAATCGAACCCACGACCTGCGGCGCGAAAGGCAGGCATCTACCAACCACGCCAACCGGCTCGTCAATATGTCAAAACTATAAAAATTACTTAAAACTTCTCGATATATTTCATAAGAATTAATGCCATGATTATAAAACGACTTCGCAAATATCCTTTACCTACAGATACGTACGAGCGAAGTCGCAGGCAATAGCTAGTTAAACATATAGTATCGAAAAACAAAATAAATGTACATTACCTATTTTGTTATATTTTTTTAAATCTAAATATGTAAAATTTTTAATAAGCTAACCCTAACAAAATCTATTACAAACGAATGCAGACAGAGGTTTTCCGACATACCTGCGTTCACATAATATTAACCTAGATTAGAGTCACCCGCGTTCGTTGAAAACCGCACCCAAATCGGTTAAGCCGTTCCTAAGATTAGCGCGCACAAACGCACAGACAGACAAAAATTCTAACAATCATTGTTTTGAGTTCTATTGCGTTGATAAAGGCCCCCGATAATAGTTTTACTCATGTCTTCTATGTGCAGACAGCGATCAGGTACATTTTTATTATACGTATAGAGTATAGATGATGCACAAATTACATAAACATCATTACATATATTTAGAAGGATAAGGGATGGATTATATTGGGAAACAAATTATTTTATTTTAAACTATTTTATTTCATTCAACAGCGTTTAATATCAAACTTTACACCACATATACTTTCATAATACAAATTTTACACTCATATGTACACCTGAGGCACACAACATTCCGTCATATAACTATATCACATATCGACACCTATCTTATAAATTTATATATTGTTGACAATATTTGTACATAACTATATATTATCTGTTAATAATTCTTTATTTATTTTTTAAATACAATAAGTAAATGTATATAAGGATATATTTTATACAAGTATCTCCCTTGGAAGCACTAATAGGAAGCTAGTTCCGCATGAGCGGTAATATATTTTACAATATATTAATTTTTAATAATATAATTATTTTATATTACAATTTATTTACTGTTCAATTAATATTATTATAAGAAGTTACAGGAAGACTAATGATTGTCATTTTTTTTTTTGTAATATAATAGTATCTTTGACTTATTATATAAATAAGTCATTCTAATACATAGTATAAAAAGTTCTCTTTGTAACATTATACCTAACTTTAATGTATGTACACAGTTGAGATCAACCTTACATTCTAAATATAAACAGATTTTGGCACTCTGGACCACATTTTCCTTAATAATTATAAATATGTATTGCGGTATACCTTTTATGATAATTATAAAATAAATGTAATATTATACAATGTTCCTTGTGTACATAGCTTTATGGCAAGTAGAGACTTAAACTTAAATTACATTATGAAAGATTGTGTAGCAATCTATTTAAATATTTTACAAGGGTTACCAATACGCATTATTTAATTGTGTTTTCGGCACACTTACTTCTGTATAAATGTCTTCTTCAGTTAAATAACTCAATTGTGTTTGTGGTTATTAATCATTGTAAGATAAAGGTTAGGCAGTGGCTCAAGGTCATGTCATATAACGAAATAGCGTTCATACTGTGCCTACCAAATGCTACAAAAATGGAGAGGTTGAAGTGCTTTTTTGATGTGACAAAAATACAGTAATATAATCTACATATTAAAACACGGTTTGAGTCGAAAAAATATCGCACAGAACTTCGTTCCTGACGGGGGTCTCCCGACCGATCAATTTTTTTATTGAATATGTATATATTGTCTGTCGGTGGTTTTATAATGTTTACTGGTAACCGTATATATGATTTTGCTATTTGCTCTCTATATAAAATAAATTTATAACTAAACACTATATGTACAGTATTTTCCCATATGTTGCATTGGTGGTATTTATACATGATTCGAGTTCAAAATGCGAAGAACAAAGCTGCCACTGTTCGGACTATTCTACAATAGTGTCACAGGAGGCTCAATATTTTGTGAACATTTATGTACAATTTTGTTTAATGAGATGTATCACATACTCCCATTCGTATTTACATTACGCGGCGCGGCGGGTCAGTGCTGCAGGTCGCAGTGCGCGGTGCCGTCGGCGGCGCGGCGCCGCACCAGCGCGCGCCAGTCGTGCAGGCGCGGCGCGCACACGAGCGCGTAGCGGCCGAGGCGGCGCCGCGCCATCAGCAGGAACTCGCCCGCGCCCGCCGCCGCGCCGCACGCCGCCGACACCTGCACGTGCGCCAGCAGCGAGCGCCGGCGCCGCCGGTCCGTCGCGTACCTACCGACCGCTCATCGTTATCGACGCGTTCTAACGTTTATTGCAGCCCGAGCGATTCGGCGGAGTCGTAATCGCTCTCGAACAATTAAAGCGTGATAAAAACGACTTTCGCCTCGAGCGATTATTTATTAATAAAAACTTTCTTATTTCGTTAATCGATATGCAATCGTCCATCGCTCGGTACGAGATAGTGGATATTTTATAATTATCGAGAGTATAATCAATCTATGATTGTTTCGATTCCAACTTAAAAGCAGTAGGCTACAGTAGGTACCTAGGCTGAAATATAGTGTTTTTATAAATATTCACCTGTAGTAGCGGTCGTCGTCGAGACTATTGCCGATGTCGCCGATCTCTCCGGCGTCGTCGACGCTGTCCGCGCCGTTTGCGCTGTCGGCGGACGCGGTGGCGCGCAGCAGCTTGGTGAGGCGCCACGTGAGCTGTGTAGCGTCCAGCTCCTCCCGCTGTTCGCTACCGACGATCACGCCGCGGGACACTGTCGAATTGTACATATTTGTTAGTAAATACCATTTTTAATTCCCATAATATTATAAAAGATAATTGACCGAAAGTTTAAATGGGTTATGCATTATAACTGGTAATCCCATACGTAAATTATACAAAACTAAATATCCGTAAAATCAATATAGAAATTGACATATCAAACAACTATAATTGTATGTTAACTTTGGTTAGTCATTGTCATAAAAGTTGATAAACTCAGATCAGGATAAATGTTTACATTGACAGTAGTTATAAGTAACAATTGAACAAGCAGCGATAGGAACAACTCGCCCTACTACATAAAATACGTCGATAAATACGATATTATAATATAATTACTTCTTATTGCTTCGCTTGCTTTCGCTTCTTATTGGTTGTCAAAAGTTTACGATATCAATCTAAACTAAAAAGTAAATTCAATTATAATCACCTACCGGTTAATTCTAACCAATAACAAAATTTTATATGCAAAATTTATTTGCATTCTCCTCGAGCAAAAACTAAACTACCGACCATAACAATTTGTTATCTCCAAAGATACTGCAGCTATTGTCCGTTGCTTTTTGCTTATCTATCAGTAAGCGAATGTGGACTTGCTTTTTATAAGTCGCCTTTGTTTGAGAGAGATAAGTGAATAGTTGTAAAAGTAAACGGTCGTCAACCCCGCCTCGGGGAGTAATTACTGGCAAGGCTTTTAACTAACGAGCCTCATAATATGTCTCTTTCCTCAACCTCGATACAACACTAGCGAGTATGTACAAAGGTAACATTCGTTTTTTTTTAATGTCCTCATGAATTATTTATTCTTACGCTACAATTTGATTGGTTTTAAAATAACAAATAAAACAATTATCGATTAACTTAAAATAACTCAGAACTTAAGAGGTACCTATGATTAATAACTTAAAAACGTAATAATAAAAATTATAACATAAATATAAGCATCCACCCACAGTTGAGGTCCCGCTTGACCGATGTCACGCAGTCAACGAATATCAATAATTATTATGTAGGATGACACACAGAAATTTCAATGATACGTGCTAGAGGCGGCTAATAACGGCCGCCCACCGCTCCGGCATCGGCCGAGCTATGACATAACTCCACCATTATAATCTATCAAACGATTAGAAAAAATATCCACGCTCCCCGCTGCGTCGCGTGCCTTCAGACTAGTTTATCCTGTACTTGTCACTTTGCTTATTATGGACGTAAATTGAATCTAAGTAGTCATCCCATCCTACTTCTACTGCATATATAAGAGCTTCCGTAAACCGAGACCGGTACGAGCTGCATTTTAATCTGTGTCCGCTCTAAGAAGCTCGCTCAGCGCCTGAGCGGTACTTACAACAAAACTACATTATTATATAGTTTTAAATTATTTCAGCATCACAATCACAAGTAAACAAACTGTTTTTCCCTCTAGTCTTTCTAAGGCAAGTACTTTACTGTTGCATAAAGAAACATAGGAATTTGAATTATAAAGTTAATTTAAGGCTCTAGAAATTGAAATTATGGCGACAAATTGCAGTGCGGTTGTATTAGCTTTATTAACATTCAGTAGGGCGCGACATCACTTCTGGTTTCGAGCTGGCTCATTACCGCGGTGGTGTAATATCTACCATAAACATCGGTTAAGCTTACCTATAGAAAAGTCAATTACTATTCGAATTAATGACGCTATTTTACTACCATTAGCACTGCATATTACGAAATATTGCCTATTAAGGTCTCACCAAAAGAAACTCATATTAATTGTTTTCTATATTTGCACGAAGTAATAATATCAATTATAATTATATATTAAATGCTCACCGAGATCACTTGTGCAGTATGCCAACTCCAATTCGGATTCAGAGCAAGGCCTGCAGTCAGCTGTGGCAGGGTCGTAGTGTCGCCTCACAAGCGGCCTGGCCTCATATTTAAACGTTGCCACTCGTCTCTTAGTTCCCTCCTCTGGTTCGGCTTCGACATACAAAGCGGCTTGTCCATGTCGGCTGTGAAAGCATCGCAGCTCGCGGACGTCGCCATCGTCGGGCGCATACAGAGGTACCAGCCTTCGGACGCCTTCCACAAAGATACGTGCTGGAAAGCGATCTGCGGCATCTGTAAAACATAAATTGATTGAAGACAAAACCATTGTAAATGTCAAAAGTTATCCTTCCCGTCGCCGTATAATCGTAATGTTAATCATGGAAGCCACGGGCTTACCTGTCTTATTTTGCCGCAATGTATGGAAAAGATCAGGCGGGTCAGGCCGTCTTATGACCCTAACGCAAACAGTAAAGTCGCGCTCATCGGCCGGCAGCGGCGGTTTGAAAAGTAGCCGGAGTGCGCCCCGGGGGTAGAGCCACGACACGCTGCCCTCCCGGCATCGGAGGTAAACCGGTGTCACGCCACGCTCCGCAGTCGACGTCAACCCACTGCAATAAACAAAAAAACCTTAATTTAAAATAATTACATTATAATGTTTTTCAATTTATTAAAATATAAGAGATCCAGCTTGTTTTTGTTGTCATTATAATTCTTGTTGTACCTACTTTATCATACAAGATTTTTGTCATAATGGTAAAAGAAAGTAAGCAAGTAATAACAGGTACGGGTACCGACGGCGACAGATCTTAACAAATGTGACAGATTCATATAAATATTAAATACGTCGTCGTCGTTAACTATTTTAAGGCTTATTATAATAACATTAAATCTCTTAATTTCATATTCTTATAAGATTTTAATATGTATTGCCTGTGTTGTTGTTAATTTAAGTTAAATACTTAATGTCGAGATGTGATCACTAGTACATATCACGAAATATAAAGTTGCCTCGAGCCAATTGTCCGTTCAAATCTTACATCTAGCACGTGGGCAGAATTTCTGGAGTAGCGCCCACGCCCTGCCCACGGCACTAACATAACATAAAACTGAAATATACGACTAAGGGCACGCTATAAAAGATAACATGCATGGTTCTACATGCCTTGCGACAGTCATAAAAAACGACTAGGCTTTTATGTAAAATGCATTGTATGTGTGGCCTGTCCGACGCCTCTTTATTAGTCATCTTGAAGTGCCTTCGAGTCAGTAACGATTTATATGGCATTGTAAATGCGCATGCTGCGGGGAGTATTCAACGTATAAAAAGCTAGGCATTGCAGGAAGTTGTTCTTAGCCTCGGTTAAGGTATCGACGTCGATCCCTTACATGACATCATATTTTTGAATATTTAATTCGAATTAAAAATAAAAATCTAACCTGGTGACTCTTTTTTTCTTTAATCTTGTCTATGAATTAATGAAAATGGACCTTAATATTTTAAGAGTTGCCACTTTTTCGTTTTGTACGAGTTATTTATAGAATGTGCTTCGTCGAGTCACATCCTTAATACTTTCACGTCATCGCAGGGCTTCCTTAATCCTCCCTAATGGGCTGAATCTTGAGATATGTACGTGTATTATGGTCTGACATAAAAACTGGTCGTCGGTAAAGATGGGGCTTTCCATACCGCACTTCTTTTGACTTCCATTATACAGACGAGATTTTAATAATCCATATAATATAAATTTTAATAGCACTAATAAATCTAAAACGTTTATTTGTAGGCTAGAAGAAAAACGTCATTAAACTAAAACAGTTTCTATTTTTACGTAAATGTTAGAATATTAAACGAAACTTTAAAATGTTATTATGCTGCAAGATTGCGTAGGCTGCGGCACACGTGGATGCAAGGGTTGTCAAGGGTTAACAACCTTGTATAAGGTATATAGACTAGAAGTATGCCGAGAAATGTAGCACTATCCTTATACATTTGCAGATTACGCGACATTACGATTACCAAGATGTGATTTGCAAACATTTATAGCTCGATTGATTGCAAATTGCCAATTAAATTAAAACGCAGTTTGAATATTAAATATAAGTTACATAATGGAAACTTTTATCACAAGTGTATAACCACTCTAATTTTAATACTAATCATTTCAATTCACAATTAATCATAATGGACATTAAGATTTTTTTTTGTTGTTTTAGTTATTGTGAATCCATGACGCCATTACGTTATCAACGCGCTAAAGCAAACACGAACAAAAAAAACGATGTTACGTAAAAACCGCATAGAACTTTTTGTTTATCAACGCAAACAAAAAATATTACGTGGAGGGGTGTTAACTGCCATGGGTTGTTCCGCGTCTTTAGTGGTCACATTTTTTGTTCGTTCTACAGAAACATACACGGAATTTTAAATCTTTCACCCAGTTAAATATACTAGAATTGTGGTTTGAATTCATGTGTTTTTGCGATAAAGCTTTTGTGTAAGATACTTGATATCAAAACTGGTATTACGAGGTCGTTGAACAATATAATATTTGTGCTAGATAGAAACAGGGTAATAATAGACTTGCAAACAAAACTTATGCAAATTTTTAGAAAGAAGATCAAAATTATCTTACGACGATAAGCTACTACAATATATTACTCACGGGTGACGCTACATTAAGCTACTCCAGATTGTACTTTGCTTTTTATAAATCGTGTTAGAAAGAGAAAAGCTTAAATACAAGGCAATCTTCTGTCATTATTGACGAATGACGGCGACGATAACGGACTAAAAGCATCGTGTGCGTGGTAAAGGTTACGAAAATAAAGGAAAACATGAACAAAAAACATTGTTAATATATTTTATCATAATTCTGTAACTGACAACTTGTATGCAAAATTTCATTATGGTTAAGTAGTTAAGTAGCAAATAAACGAACTCGCTTTCGCACTTATAATATTACTTAGAATAAAAATATTTGTGATGCTAACACACTTAAATTATAGTGTTTAATGCGGGTGCATAAATTACACATAATACTACTTAGCCTTATAATATGGAAATACTTACATGTGAAAAATATTCAAGTATTTTTAAAACGATCTTTACAATGCTCTTAGATCTATTGCTCTTTACAGCCTTTTGGAAGATCTTTTATTATCTTTATAACGCCTTTGTTATTTTACGATAAAATAGAGTCGTTGTTACAATCAATGAATTGAATTTTTTAACATATTGGTGATAAAAGATAAAATATTGAAACACTTGGTAGGATATAAAGTTTTTTTCTTTCTATCGTTATAAATGTTGGGGGAAACCTGACCAATTAAATAAATCAATTCAATAAAAATGATAATATAATCTTTTAATTATGTATCGTAGAAAGAACTACAATTTTTTAAATGGTCAATTAATTCGAAAATTGAATTTTGATTTGACATTTAATTTATAATAATAAATATTTAACAAACCACTTTTAAAGTTTTATATAACGTAAAGCTATATAGTTTATTTATGTAACATACTTTTTAATATTCTGGCTTGTTTAACGATACTAGTTTGTAGTACATAATATACTAAATTGTTACTTAGTCGAATGAAATGTCATGTTGATATAAGTTTTTCTTATCCGTGACATAAAATTATTTCTCAAACTTGCTTATAAAAAACTAAGTCTTGTATGAAAGCATATTTTTCATATCTCTTTATGGAGAGTTGTAAAGAAAGTTCGTTAGTGAACTACAAAAAGTCCCATAAAGCTTTATCACAGTTACAACAGTCGCGCTAGAATAATAAAATAAATGTGTATCTTTTCTACGAAGACTTTTATTTATTCTCGCCCAAACCTGACGCGAGATAACAATGAGTCGTACGTTCAACCTTCATCTAACATAGGGTTGTATATTACTCATTCACATATTACAAAATATTTTGCTCAATAATTAAGAGAAAATTATAAAATTCCCTTTTAAAGAATAAAAACTGCCAATTATTTATTTAAATTTAGAAAAATAATTATAACGTCGATAATTTAGAACTTCATTCTTATTAAAAATAACCTTTTATTATAATTAGTTTGTTGTTAAGATTTGTTTTCTATTTCTGGTTAAATGGCAGCCCTAAAGAAGACACGAGCTGCGCCCGCGCTCTGCCCACGCGCCAAGCCGGTACTCCGGTAGCGTATTACCATACTCGATATCATCATGCCATACTATTATTGTAATGCCTTAGATACGTCGCGTCTTGCCTTCGTAAGTTAACATAATAGTCTGCGTTAATTCGCATTATTTACTTGCTCTCTTGGTTGTAACTTAAGAAGAAAATTTTGCAATTTATTTTACTTAAAATATTTAGTTTCCAATACGCAAAGTTAAGACGGGTTTATATAAGTATTCAAAATACTTATATAAGCCCGTCTTAACTGCAGTGTATTTGCATAATTTTATCATGCTATCTACAAAGTCATAAATAATTTATATGAAACAATAAATATAGAGTATACTTCTAATACCTAGGTGCGGTATAAACGAGAGCGAGATAAAATCTAGCAGTCGACGCGGATATGGTTATACATATTGTGGCCGATACAATTTCAAGTCTCTTGTCCCCGCCATCGCCACGAGCCTTGCTGCGGCGAGATTTATAGGCTTTCAAACTCACCCACACAATGGCACAGCGCACAAACGATATTTTTTAGGTCAGCTCCAATGCTGAAGCAAGCACGATTTTGTTACGATACCGCACTGTAATGACCGTTTTTTGTCTTCATAATCTATGCTTCGATACTTAATAAAAAATACACTATAAGCTTTTTGCTACAACGAAATAAGGAAAGGAGATATATTTTGAATTGTATTAACATAAATGATTACTCACAGTTTTAGACCTATTTTGTATTCAAAATTGGATCAACATTTTATCATTATAGAAAAAACTACATATGAATATTGTACAAAGAGATATTAAATCGTAACGGCGATGTATTCTGAGTCACGTATAAAAAAGTCCGTCAAGTGCTCGAGCAGTAATGGGGCGCTCCATAAAAACAATACACATGTATCCAATTTATTGTAAGTGTCAAAGCATGTATGGATTTCCGTGAAACAATGGTGTTGTTATAGCTTTAGTTTAGTATACATCTCGGTGGTACCAGACAATGGTCGCGGCCGTACGGCGCACGTGCATCTTCATTGTATTGTATTCATATGTTGATATAACCTGAGCCATACTCAGACAAGATCGAAACAACCCCTTACCTACTTATATAAACGAATATGTGTTAATAATCAAAGACTGAAAAGTCTCATTTTGAATGGGTACAAAAATATCTATGGTATTGAACTCTCTATGTAACCTTTGTTATTATCTGCTTCAATTTCAAAATTAAAATCAGTAATATTGTAATGGACACGGATATATAATATATTATAAAAACAACTACCTTTTTGGTAATATGTTCAGATCAAATTCTATAAATTTATCATTTAGATCGAGCTATATTCCAGACCATTACGTCGGATGAGCGGTTTTAGATTCGTTTAGAAGCGAACGTGTATACGCTGCAAGTGTATTAGATCTTGATAGCACTGTAATAGTATAAAATGGTAGTGATGATTCGTCCTGATTGTATAATGGGAGCAACTCGTGCGGGGCGGCGGCGTGTGGGCGTCCCTCCGTCACCGATCAACTTATACGTGATTATTATTTTCTGCACCTCACAAATCACGTCTAGAGATTCATTCCGACTTTGCAATTCAAGACTCAATCAATTGCAAGAAAAATGATTTATGATTTATATTTTGGTATTCCTATATTGAAGCGATTATGTATAGAGAGAGTATAGTTGAGGATCTTTAGGGAATACATCACTGTTATGACCTGTTTTTTTTTATGTTTATAATTTGTCTAATACTCGGCTGTGAAGGAAAACTTAGGGGAGAAATCTGCATGTGTCGAATTTTGCGATATGTATTGTATACACTATACCAGCGTGGTGGAATGCTCTAAACCTCCTTCTTAACAGTAGAGGATGCCGTAACCCAACTAGAACATTTCAGCTTTTTTCCTTCTTCTTCAAGGGAATCAAAGGACACGCGGACTTTGCTTAGCAGTGGCAAATAGTTAGCGGCTGTTACATTGACATAATATTTTATTTATAATTAATGCTTACTGTTGTTATTAATCCGTATCACCTGTATAAACATGCTACGAAGACTAGTCATACTGTCGCGATGGTATGTACGTGACTAATTTATTTATACTACTCATAACGTAAAGGAAATTGATTCAGCCTTAACAATGTCTTATAATTTATCGCTATGTAGAGATATAGAAAAGTTATTCATGGTTATTAATAAAAAATATATATAAGGATTTTTTACGGAATAACTTTTGTATTTATCCTGTTATTCAATGCCTGCATTTATATTGTGATAGATGTATAAATTGTTGCCAATAGAATAAGACGACTAAAAAAATAACACTAAATTAGTACCACTTAACTCGACTAAATTTTAAATGTAATTTATTTTGCATTCCATTGTCATCATAAATTAATTTTTTCGTAACACGGACAATCATAAAGAACGTTTTTATTCGAATTTGGCTGAGTGCGCATGTGCGACGACGACGTCACCGGCGCGGCGCCAGCGCAGCACATGTATCGAGTAGTTGACAGACGTTGTAAATAAATCGTTTTAAAACAAACTGCCTTACCTACTGCTGACCTGGCGATACTTATAAAAATAAACTTTTGATAAGGAACGAACGTGAGATTTTAAATTAGAAAAAATATATATGTATCAATCATTATAATAATAATATTAAAAACGCAATATTTTAATATTATCTATAAAAATATATAAAACAAATAGATAAATCAGTAAATTAAAAAGTTCAAACTGTACCGTCTTTAATTAAATTCAAGTATGATAAAAAAGGTAAATTAAAAAAAACCTTCAAGGAAACTTAAAATGTAAACTCCCGTAAACAAAACCCTTTGCGGCACAATTACACGCAATTTGAAGAACATCTAATTAGAGTGTAGTGAGGGCACTCAACATAGCACATGCTTTGATGATTACAGCTGATCTTAAAAAATTCCTCGACTATAGAAGTGAATTCTTTTGCATGGAATGAAAATTTTTAAGAAAATTATGTTTCGTAATGTCTAATGAACGTAGCAAGATAAAAATATTTTCAAGAACAATTTAAATAGCAACTATAACAAGGTCCTAAATGCCTTAACACGCTTAAAAGTACACAGATTTAATTTAATAAAATTATTTCAGACATTATCAAGTTCTCAGCAAATATATTTTTTGTTGAATATGCAAATAAACGAAAATTGAGACGAAGAATGAATCGCATGGGAATGTTTATTGATAAGGTGATAGCAATAATTTTGGCGATCACATGCTTTCGTGTGATCACGCCAATCGTGGGAATGATTACGAATGATCCACATCATTTTACGATCCCACTATAAATTTATGATAACAATATTCCACAGTCAATAAAAAGGCGAATGTGGCTACAATAAGTAAAAAGATTAAATAATCAAAAGTACAATTGAAATATGTTTATAACTAAATATCACTTGCTATTATTTACTAATAAAGTTATAAGCATTTTAAGCTTATATCTATGGGCCAATACAATGCCAATGTCTATGGGCGTTGGTGACCACTTACCATCAGGTGGCCCATATGCTCGTCCGCCTACCTATACTATAAAAAAAACTATGTGTAGGCAAGGTAAACGTGTCTGAAACCTAATCAAACATCTCGTCACCGTGTCTCCGTCAGTACCTCGATAAGAATTGGTCACACGTTCTAAATGACAAGTGTCAGAGCTGTCAGTCTGTCAATCCGAACTGTTTGTCAATATTATGTTGACTTGACCAGTGTCAATTGTGACGATTGAGTACCTTGTTTAATAAAAACATTACGTTTCGTAATAACGGTGTAATGAAAAGACACGTCTCAAATTATTTTAATTTCGCAATATAATATACTGTATGAGCTAATTTTATTTTACAGAATATCTCTGACACACATGATACCTATCAAACGAACATAGAAAGTTAAAAGTTCAACATATATGTATGAGATGATAGTTACACAAATTATTTTATTAACAATAAAAAAACAAAATAATAGGTAACAATTCATAAAGACCTTCAAGCTTTATAGTTACAGCCTTATCAAAACGTAGCTATTAGGAAAAAGGAAAGAAAAAATGTACGTATACTGTATATCGATTTATAACTTATTTAAAGTTTATTACATTGAAATTACAGAGGTCCCTGTCCTTATCTCGACTTGCCTGCTTTGTATTTTAAAAAATATATTTTTAAAACCTCGGTTGTTATATCTCTTTTTTTTTCATAATTTTATCTATAATGAGATAAACTTAAATTAAGAACTGATATAAATTTTATAACGGAAAACCTTATTTTTAATTAAGACAATTTTTTAAGTAACTTATCGTAAGCATTCCATACGCGTTTTCGAAAAGTTGTATTTTTTTATCTCCTGTATTTTTTTTAGCTCGCTTTTGTAATTTCGAAAGCGAAATTCTCGAATACTTAACAGTTTAGAGGATATTTAGCATAGATATATAATATGTCGCTATCTATCTATTAGATAGCCACATCGTCCCCATGCCCGCATACGAATGTAGTTCACACGAGCGATCACAGACGGAATACGAAAAGATGCGTGAGAAAGAGCCGTGTGCTTTGCGAATTGAATACTAAGACTTCACTTACATTTTCATTTACTTTACTTACATTTATTTTGTTGCTTATTTTAATTTCTTTACGCTAGTTGAGCGCAAAATAGCCGACCAATGTCACGTATATGAATAACACACATATGAATTCAATTTGTTTCAAATATTGAGTTTCATTTATTTATTCTCATTTAATGATGATGAGTATACGCTACGTAATACAAAAGTAGAAATCTAGAATAGCTTTTTGAAATAAATTTAATCCTTTCCAATTATCACAAAACATTTTAAACATCATATCATAACGACTTAAAATATTTTGTATTTAAAAAATTATACATCGTAGTATCTAATTTTATATATTACGGTTATATAATTGGTTATATACATTAATAATTGTACTAATATATAAACAAGCGACACAATAAACACCGTAAATCTTATCCGTACACGAAAATGACAGCGGCGAGTGTGCATCGTGATAAATCTCACGAAGCGGTGAAACTGCGATTTTTAATCGAGATATAGGCTGGCTGTGCTTTCCTAATTAAATTCGAATGCCGCTATATCAAAGAAAATAACCATAATTCACCGTAACTGTCAATTTATATTAAAAAATGTTTATTGTGGTTGTGGTGGTACAGTCGTTGATGAAGTGTATATAGACGAGTTTATAAGTCATAAATAATACGAAATGAAAAATCTAAATAAGAAACTAAATTCACTTTCTTTTTCATATTGGAAATTGGAATTTCTTTTTTGAGTTTCATATTGGAAAAACATCTACACACAAGTACATCAATTTACTATTAACATTATCTTTATTAAATAGATTTATTAGAAATTACAGCTTTATAATGTTATTATTATCTGTTTTCGTGTACACTATACTTTAGTACTTAGCTATACCCCACAAAGTTAATAAATTGTTTTAATGTGGCGT